>FR990114.1:5000000-10000000 GCA_905404275.2 Hedya salicella | reverse complement strand
CATCTGTTTCGATGCATAAACTCTAAAACTAAGCCGGCGGTGCACCGAGCATAACTATTAGCTACCTATCACAGCACCGCTTTTAAAATTGCTTACTATGACACAAATGAAGTCATGTATAAAATATTGAACGGGCAATTAACTTAAGATTAAGTACTAGATAATGTTAATTAATTACGTATGTAGGTACTGTTTGAGTGTTTTCTATATGCATTACCAACAATACAAAACCTTTTTATTAGGGTTCCGTAGCCAAAATGGCAAAAACAGAACCCTTATAGTTTCACTAGAAGGTGCCGGCAACTCTGTTCGCGTCAGAGGAAAAGGTCATAATCGGTCGCTTCCAATCCCGGGATTTCTTGTATGGACAATCCCGGGATCCCGGGATTGTAAGCTCTAGTCATAATAATCCTCATTTTTACTGGACAATCAGCATTTATTTAGTTTACGGACTTTTTTATTTCAGTATACTCGAGTAAAAATATCCTATGATCATTTGTGGATGCTAGCCAAACATAGTTGAAATCGGTTTAGCCCTTTTGGCGTGATGGATGAAGCCGCAACTACACATACACACATACAAAAAAAAAACTAAAAATATATTTTTCGATACAGTGACCTTCAAATAGTTCGTTGCTATATTATTTTTATACCTCCATTTTGCAGATATATAATTGTTACAAATTTATACTTTTATAATACTTAGATTATTAAAGAGGAACTTTTTATGTGCGTAAAAAATAATTGAGACTTACATTTATTTTGCCGTCGGAACAGTTAACTGATAAAAACTGTGTCTGCGCGTACGCAAATTCAGGTTTGAAGCAGAAGGATGTCGACCCCAAAGACTCGGCGTTCCATGAACTGCCTACGTAGGTCATAAAATAACGGGTAGTATTTTAGGGCATATAAAAAATAAAACCTAAAGCCTGACCAATAAACTTAACGAATCTAAACCGTGTTTTTATTCCGTATACTCATAGATTTATCAATTATCATACATTATATTGTTACATAATTTCCCTAATATTGATTAATATGATTCATTTATAGTGATGACGCCCGGTATTATTACTGTTTTTAAGCAGATGAAAGTTACTAATAAAATGAAATCGTTGTTATTAAAAAATAATTCAGAATGCCTATTTTAAATAAACTAGAAATTTAATGACATCATCATCTTCTCAAACAATATATTTCGTAAATTAAGATAATTTTGGATCACAATGCCGGATGCGTACTGCTTCTGAGAACAGTTATTTGTTATACAAGGGCGCAAAGTTGTATTTTACCCGCGAGTGTGGAATTGAAACAAGAGCAAGCGAAAGGATTCTATAGTCGAACTAAAGTTCTAAAATTGAATCCTGCGCGTAGGGAGTGTTTCAACACACGAGAAGTAAAAATACAACTTTGCACCCGTGTGTAACACAAAACTTTTCACCTCACTATAGCGAGGAAAGTGCAACATGCATGAAAACCGCTCATAAAAAATAAGTCTTTATTTGTACAAATTAGAATCATCATCACTATCATCAGGTTAATTAGAATCATCATCAATAGAAAAGTTTTTAAGTAAAATTTTGTTGACAATGTTGATTTTTTATTTTTGACGATGTGTTTTGTAATTGCATCGACTCAATTTATGCGTTCAGAATTATATTCAACATCATTATAGAAAAACAAATGTTTCTTATGGAATTTTAAGGTTTATGACTTAAAATCATTAAAGGGGGTTAAATACCAATGTTTATTAAATTCTTAAAGCATTTATTAAATGATAATTAATATCAAACAAACCATTAGTATGAGCGTTTTACGTTTTGTTATCTGTCGAAAGCCACTTAAACACGCTCCAAGGTCAAATTACTTTCCCCACTAGTGGATAAAATGCGTTTTTACCCACTTCTCTTAAAGGATAAAAAACGGCTTTCCGAGCGAGTGAGGGGAAAAATACATTGATAGGTGAGTGCCACGCCGCTAACTCAATACCACAGGGTTCTATGTCATTTTAATGGTAGTTAAAATTAGAGCTTGCATTGCATTACTTAAGTATATAACTTAAGTATGTTCATATTTCAAGTATATTAAATAAAACAAAGAACTCTATAATTATTACCCGCAGAGGTGTGCGCTTCTTTCACACAACAATTGGGAAATACAGCACAGCTGATCCGATTTTCTTGAACCGTAGTTAAGAACATTCTCTATACAATATTGATACAAGATCTAAGTAGAAAAGAAAAAATAATTGCGATACACTGCAGTTTAAGCCGGAATCGAACCGTCTCTGTTATTGTATAAAAAATATGTGATGTTTTCACGTAAAAATATATGAAATGAAATTTATTCACAGGAATATATGATAGATAAGGTCTTACAAAATAGTATCATGGTTCCTTGTATCTACCGTTAGGCATGTGTAAACTTGGTTTAACTGTGTATAGAATTATTGCATGGTATAATACTTATATTTAAGTTAATTAAAATTAATATTTATTTATACAACATTATTATCATTGTCATTATTCAATATAACTAAATTATTTACAGCATTATCTATTTCAAACATAATTATTATTTACAACTAATTATTATCCTTACAATTATTGAAGTTTTTCTTTCAAAAAATCGTCTATTGTGTAATATGCCTTTTCAATGAGCTCTTCTTTAAATTTTGTTTTAAATGCGTTTACATCTAAGGCTTTGAGATCTTCTGATAATATATTATATATCTTAGAGGACATACCCAATATGCTATTTCGGAGCAATGCCGTTTTGCCAGCAACGATTCTAATGTTATGCCTGTAACGTGAACTTTCAGAGTTTGATTTTATTTTCAGTCGAAATAAATTTGGATTTGATTTGACAAAAACGGCTACCTCGTAAATATAGAGACTAGGTAGTGTCAAGATCTTCAATTCCTGAAAGTATGACTTGCAACTATCAGTTTGCTTGAGGTTACAAATTTTTTTGGGCAACAAAAACTAGTATTTTATTTGTAGAGTTACCCCAAAAGATTAAACCATATCGCAGAATTGATCCTATATGCCCATGGTAAGCAAACATATAAACAAACATAAGAACATTCTCTTTTACCTTAACTTCTTCGTTGAATTCACCATCCACACACAAAATATTTAATCAAAATCCATTCGTTCACATACTACGATACCGCAGACAGGCAGACAGACACATTTTTTCCTTGGGGATTAAAACTAGGTAAAGATCGTATTTTAATTCCGTAAAATAATTGACATTTCATTATTTTTGCCATTTTGTTTATTATATAGGGTGGGGCATATTTTTTTGGAAATAGCAACACTGAATTTTTCAGTAACTGTCAGAGTGAGCGGCGGGAAATTAGCGGGAAACTATAGGTCATTTCGTGCAATTTTATTTATAACGAGCTTTTATGTTACACAGTTTTATAAAAAGATGATGAAATTGCCGCGATCCCTCGCAGCATGTGTCAGCGAGTTTTCCAAAGTTTGCGTAGTCAGTAGCTAGAGTGCCAACGACGAGATGGCGGCGGACATCTGGATGTTTTTTTTTTTTAATTGCAATTATCTGTTACGAGATTAAATAAATAAAATATAGAAAAACATTAAAGGCCGAGTCACACCCTATGCGTGTGCGTGACGTACACGTAGACGTGCGCGTGGCGTGCGCGTTGTAAAGTACGAATCCACATATGAGATGACACACCGCTTGCGTGACGTGTGCGTACATGGCGGTGTGTCGTCTCTTATGGAGATTCGTAATTTACAACGCGCACGTGTACGTGCACGTCACGCACACGCACCCTGTTTGACTCGGCCTTTATAGTTTAATTTTTATCGATGTATCGAAAGTGCAAAAAAAATTAGACCGCCTTATAATAAATATATGTAGATACTTTGTTAAATGTATTTTAAGTTTTAAAGATATCATTTCAATTTCACTTATATTAACAGATCGAAATAAAAATAAAACACATTCAGATGATTCACATCACAAATATTATAAATGGATCTTAAACTAGCATGAATTATCGGAATCTTATCGTCTCCAGCAGCTGGAGAGTCCAGGTAGGTTTCAGATTCAGATGAATATTTGAATCTGAATGTATGTATTACTAGTAATCAGTAAATTGATTTACTTGAACCTTATCTAGGAACACTCTCAGTGAAGTCACATTTCTAACAAAAAAAAAACAATATCGGATTGATCCGTTTAGTAAATAGGATGGCATATATGCAGACACAAACACACGCGTCAAATATAACACAACACCTTCTTTTTTGGTTTAAAAAAGTATTAAATACGTTCACGCTGCCCCGGTAAATAAAGTCTATAAGGGTGATTTGCCGAAAAAAAAACATGAATCTATTGTGTCCCAAAATTTTGGAAGGATTCTTTTTCATATAAATAAAAAAAACATTCATACAAAAATGTAACGACACTGAGATGGATTTAAATAAAAATCGAATGTGTGTAAGATAAGCCCAAAAAAATATCTGAAAAAGAAAGGTATTTTTTTCTGTAAATCACCCCTAAATTAATAAATACCAATTACTAGTTGTTCGGATATCAAACGAAATACTAACTTGAATTAACACTGAACTATTTTACAAAACACTCGTCTTCTAATTAGTTACAATGAGAAACTGGTGCGAGCAGAAGTAATGCCCACACGCTTCCGGTAGGGAAAGATCAAATTTGTTAAAGATGACCTTTACGCTACGCCGCCGGCCTTTTTTATACCGACATAACTAATTTGTTTGCTAATAAAATATGTTAAATCCAAACTAAACACCTTGCGCACAACTGTTGGAACTTAGATTAGATATCACTAGATCTGACAGCACAGTCATTCATAAAGCATAGTTCATATGGTATACAAGGGAGAGGTCCTATTTTTTTAATAATTAATAAAACATATTTAGCATTGGTTAAAATTTAAATAATAATTTATGTTCTTATAGATTTGAATTAACAATGTAATTTTTATTTTATCATGACAAAAGTCATGATGGATCTCATCTCAATATAGTCTGAACAACACTTTTGTCGACTTTCTTTCCACGCGGATGTCAAGGGACCGATATCTTGAAAAATTCTGCCAATCCTGTTCAATTATTTTTCAATATTGTCCAGTAATATTCGATTGGTCGAAACTGAGGACAATTTGGTGGATTCATCTGGGGGGTCTGGATTTCATTATCCATCTGATTGTCAACGACTTCAAAACCATTTTCGAATAGCGGCAGCTGGCTACTAGATAAAACTGGCCAAAATCTTACAGGACCGCCATGGGCCGTGGCTAATGAAAGGCGAAACTCTTTTCTGCAGACCTCTTTCATGTCAAAGTTCGTATTAATAGTTACGATGTAATGAAAGTTTTTGTCTTGAGACACCGCAATTACTAGTACGCGAAGATATTTGAATTTCAATGACATATAAGTGCGTGATTTTTTGTAGTCAGTTACACGGATTCCTTATTTCTTTCTTTCGTCTTTGTAAATTTTCAAACTTAACAGTATCGATCATAAAAAAATTGGGTACAGTACGATTACTTTGAGTTTGCCACTGACATACGCTTTTATTCCATTGGATATTCGACTTTAACACTTATACAAAAGAGTTTCTATTACAAACAAACAACGTTTAGACAGTGTGTAAGTAATATAAACTCTTTTACATTAGTGTTAAAATCGAATATCCAATGGAATAAAAGCATATGTCAGTGGTAAACTCAAAGTAATCATACTGTATCGGTAGTTTATACGTGTCATCGTCCAACAAAAAGCAACCGTAAAATTTTGTGACAAGGCGGTCGTACTATAGTCCCGTTCAAATAGCTTAATATCTTTTGTAATTAGCTCGAAGGCGAATCCCACCCACAGTGTGTACACTACATAAATACGAAAAACTTAATTCCGATATTCAGAATCACGAATTTTATAATACCGATTCTTATAATTCCGAATATAACAATTCTGAATTATTATAAACCCGAAATTTAAAAATGTCTTACATTTACATTTTCGATTTTCAAAATTCCGAATTACAATACACGGAACAAAAAGAAGTCCGACTGAATAATAATCCAAAATATCAAAACTACGAATTCCGAGTACTAAAATGCTGGATTTCAAAATTCAGAATATCATTACACCATTTACACTGACCAATAAAAAATCCGACTAAACAAAAGTCCGAAACATCAGAATAACCTTACCTACAGTTTCCTGTTTTTGACCCATGTTCTACCCAAGCAAGCATTTTTATTTTGACGATCGGCTCGCTTCGCTCATTCCGCTTTACATGGTCACAATACAATAACCTAACCTAACCTACAGTTTTTGGTTTTTATTACTTACAGTTATTTAACATCACGAACTTCAAATTACCGAATGTAAAAATTCCGATTATAAAAATCTCGAACTTTATATCTCCGAATCTCAAAATTCCGAATTAGCAATGACATTTCGGATAATTAAAATTCAGATTTCATTTCTCGGGGCAAAAAACATAGGAATTTTTATTCTTCGCGGTTATAAATATCGGAATATTAAAAATTCGGACTTTTGATATTCGGTAATCTTAATTTCGTGCTTTTCAATAATCGATATTTTAATACAAAGGAAATATAAAATGCGGAATTTCGACAATCGGAAAAAGCAAATTCGGAATAAAATATTTCGGATTATTTGGATGGGAACATGTATGTCACAGGCATTTTACTCAAAAACTATACATAATATAAAATAAAAATAAATTCAGAACCATAGCATGGTAGAACCATATACATAATCCATACACCATACTAATATTATAAATGCGAAAGTGTGTCTGTCTGTCTGTCTGTCTGTCCGTCTGTCTGTTACCTCTTCACGCTTAAACCGCTGAACCTGGTTTTGAACATAACAATCTTACACAAATTGACCTAGTCCCAAACTAAGCAAGGCTTGTACAGACGGTGCCCTGACTTAAGTATCCAGGCATATTCGTGGTTTTGAACGCACAATCGGTACACATTTGCAACGGTGTTCAGGTTCGAAACCTGGCTCAAATTACTTTTATCTTTTTTTAGTGTTTAATTAGTTAAGTAGTTTCTATTATTCTTATATAAGTGTTCATATATGATGTAGAGGGGATTTTTTTTAACATCAAATTTAAAACTGTTCTACTAGCAGGCCTCAAGGGCACGTTATAATGTCTGATTTTAGAATAAACAGAAGAACGTTCGCAATCTACATAATTACATTAAAGTTAATAACAGTATTAATACAACAGACAAATACTTGGGCAGACTTTACAGGGAGATGTATATATTGTCTCCGGGTGTAATAGGTTATACATTACTTAACCTATACTTTCAGAGATAGGATGTCTATGCGTCAAAAAAAGGAAAATAAATAAATAATAAACAACAATATAATTATAATAAGAGATAATTCTAACTTTAATGGGGATGTAGAAAGTTCCCGTAGTTAAAACATTACATCTATGCCCATATGTCAAAAATTGCAAAAACTTTTTTTTTCGATTGGTAATTTATAAATGGTTGAATTAGTAAATAAAACTAAAATAATACCAATGTGAACCTTTTCCTCGCGCACTATTAACGCATTGGAAAACTTTACTTACTGGTTTGTGCTAATGCCATTTTGGTTGGTTCAATGAGGATGACTACTGTCAAAATGCCTCAGTTATTTTTAAAATAAGCCAAGTAAATTGTGTGATGTATATAAATCATCATTAATGTCAATATGATGGACAAATTCCTTATAAGTATTATAAGTGACTGCGCTGTGGTCACGCCATTAATCTTGGCAAGCCTTCACATTCTGGTATTTTTTTTGCTCGTATAAGGGTATAAATAAGAATAAAAACATATAATAAGAAACATTTTATTTCCTAAACATACTTATGTTGCATTCCAACAACATTAAACAATTTTAATTCGATTAACAGATGAAACAACTATTTAGTTATGTTTATGTTACATTTTACTAGAGTTTTCCCACCTTTTTGATAGTCTAGTGTAGTCAAACTCACCCAAAATAAATAAAAAAATGAGATAAACAAAATAAACAATTGCAATTAATATAACTATATGTAGCTATTGATTACAGTATTTATTTTAACCATGCATTACACGCTTATTGTATTTTAAGATGGAAGCGTGTAATGCATAGAAACATGCATTACACGCTTCCATCTTAAAATACAATAACATCACTCGGGCACCTTCTTTACTAACAATAAAAAAAAACTGTATGTTTAATGTTGATAGAATAGCATCACTACAATCCTTTTTATTACATTACTTAGTACTTCAAGGCTCTGCCGTCATTGTCGATAACTTTATGAAGCCTCTCACTAATGCCGTTTACCGTCCCTGAGGTTTTGGCTTGTCCTCACGTTGGACAGGTCCCAGTTCAGGATCATTTGGCCTCATACATTTTCTATCAGATTTAAGTATGGGCTTTATGGCGGCCAGATAACTGCTGTGATATCACTTTGGGAACCAAGCCAATCTGTTATAATTTGGTCTCTGTGCACCGAGCAGTTGTCTTTTATCAGGTATATTTGACCCTCGGAATAGGCAACGCGCACAGTTGGCAACATGACGTCACGGAAAATTTCCAAGTATTCATGCGACCACCAACTTCTAAATATAATTTCGCCTGGCCCCATGATGACTTCCAACCCCAATAAGCTAATGTTATTCTGCCGCTAGTTCTGGTAGGTAAAATACAAAATTAGTCATATGTCTTCAATCCTGCTGGATGCATGTAAGTGTTTGCGCACTGTTTTACTGTCGTTTTGGTGGAAAGGAACAGGTCTTCAGTGTGCCTTGCGATTATATCCCGTGCAGCCTGAGGAGTAAACATGTGATGACAGGAGCAAACCCTGGCTGCTTCCTTTCTATATCTTCAGTTTCTCGATGCCGATGCAGTTTGAGTCACAATCTAACGGTTTTTCTCTGTAAAGAAATGTTATTTTTATTTAATCGTCCTTATAACTTTAATAGACCATAAACAAAATAAAATGATGCAATGCATTTAAAGTGTAGAAAAACGTCATTTTCATAATGCTAAATACATATACTATAAGGTATTCGTAATACGAGTTGTTATGTAATTATAAATTATAACAAAGTATAAATAGCATGTAATATCCTGTTATACGTAAACCAGTTTGAATAATTTCCTTTGATATCCTACACAAATGAATAAACGAAGGCAAAGACCATTAAAATCATTAATATATATGAGCTATAGGTAAGTTTATAAAATATAATTAATATATTCAACTTACCGTTAAATGCAATTGATGAGCAATTTAGCTTATTGACGTGGTGTTTTCAAACAACACCACTATTTTCACCTTCAAAAATGCTGTTAATTGAGACATTATTTCAAAATATAAAGGTGTAATTAATATGCAATGTCAACCGTGAGTTGTTCCGAGAGCAATAGTCGAATTATAGATAATTAACGACATTGCCCACTAATGTAATTGCCTAAAGCCCGTAAATAAATTGCTTAAATCGTGGGTTGTTATGAGACGTCTCCAAAGTATGATGTTCATACGGTTGAAAAAAAAAATACATGTGATGCGCCCTAGCAATGTTAATTTGAAACAACCCGTCTGCAATTTTGTAGCTGATTTCAACCTGTCTTGTGGTCCAGTGGTAACCGCGCTTGACAATGGCTCAGAAGGACGAAGAAGGTTCGAACCCTGACTTGGGATGTGAGAGAATGTTTTTTTACTTCTTAGTCAAGCTTGCTGGGAATTATTCTAAGCGAAATATGCATTCTTAAGAAATACAATATTTGTAAATGAAACAAGATGATGATGAAATAACATTCGGTAAGTGCTGCCACCTAGAATATGATAATTTGAAGAGGTCGAATAATTTGTTTAGTGAGACACTCGCACAGTGTTTTATGAACCCCATTTTTGTGTCAGGTCTTTTTTATTGTAAAAATCCCTAGTTTACGTTATTTTGAGTGCTAGGGTAAAACTCCGACATTGATACGACTTTTAGTTTTCGAGAAACAAAATTGTAAAGTTGGCCGAAGTTTCTAATGTGAATAAGTTACAAAATAACAGCATTTATGTCATTTTTCGTTTTTATTTTTATTCTCGAGTTTAACGCTGTATTAGAAAAAGTTGTAAAGACAGTGTATACCTTATACATACCTCTATCGATCTTATTTAAATCACAATCTAATTCCGTATTATCCAGAAGTTATTAAAATTTTAAGTTATATCCGGATTTTTCCGAGTTAGGGTTGTCACCTTGTCTAAAATATATTTTAGTTGTTTTACCTACTGTGAATTATTTTGTTAATTGGAACAGATTGAGCTGCCATCGAGAGCTAAAAAAGACAGAATGAACCTGAAATGTAAATTATCATACATTTTCGATGATATGCTACATGTGACATCATGGAAAGGAGTCCACCCTCGTAAGGTAATTACTAAAACCCCATGTCCATACATGTAGCATGGAGAAACGGGGGCGAGGCGTCATGGAGCCGTTCCAGACTCATGATGCCACTTTGCCTCAGCAGGATTTGACCCGGCCTGCTGAGGGATGTCCATCTGGGCTCCAACCAGAGGACTTATTGCGAGGAAGGCATGAGGGCGCCAACCCTGATGCTGGTCAGCGAGCGGCAATATGTGAAGTTGTGGATCACGCCACAACCACCACCCTTCAACCTCCGGAGGTGTGTGCCAATACACAAGGAGCTGATTTTAGTGAAAGTAGTTCATCCTCCGGTACAAAAATGCTAACTCGCTTAGTAGCTTTTGAACTTTTTAAGGGAAAACTAAAAACAATGTCGGTAAAAGAACGGATGGATATTGTTTATAGTTATTTTGGACCACAATATCATTTATCACGTGATATGGAAGAATTTAAAGGTGTTCTTGCAGCATTTCTTAGCAAATGTTTCAACTTGCTCAAGCGCTGTAAAGGAAATGATCCCTTTTTTAGGAAAAAGCACAGTGACTGGCTCAGTGGCACTCTTATAAGCGGTCAATTAAAATCAAGCGTTTTTGATGAAACTTCATCTCCTAAAACTAAAAAAAATCTATCCTCAAGCAGGAGCCATCAATACAGAACCAAAAGAAAACTACAAGAGATCATTGACGATTATTCTACTGTAAGTAAAATCAAATCTTTTGTAGGTTCTCTTAAAATAAATGACATTCCTCTTTCGCACCAATCTTCGAAAAGCTTAGAAACCATAATAAATTTATGCCTTACATCCGACAATGCCTCAACTAATATTTTGGAAAAAATACAGAAGTCATATGAGCCATATACGCCCGAGGAAGCCCTTTCTATCTTGATTGACAGAAATTTATCAGTTGAAAGTTACAATGAGTTTTATTTAGAATCAAAAAATCGTGGTAATGACATGTATCCACCATATTATAAATAACTTGAGGCAAAAACAACATGTTATCCAGATCAGGTAAAAGTAAGTCAATGGGAAGTTTCTGTCCCAGTTAAAAATTTAGTGCAACACACTTTTGATCGTATTCTTAATTTGACGGAAGATGTATTCGAGCATTATTTTATTAAACAAGAACTGAATACTATAGACTGCATTTTTAGAGGAAACTGGGGTTTTGACGGCTTTACCGGACAATCCTTATATAAACAAACGTTTTCAAATACCGGAGTAGACGAAAATAGCATGTTTGCTACCACATTTATACCACTCCAAATTATCACCATCACTACGAATGAGATTATTTGGACGAACCCCGCACCGCAATCCTATCGTTACTGCAGACCGTTGCATATACAATATAAAAGGAAACCAAAGAATTAACACTCTCAGAAAAAGCAAATATTCAAGAGCAAATCAATAATCTCACTCCCTTGCTTGTAAAAACTTCAAAAGGCAATACAATGAAAGCTGTTTGTGAACTGTTTTGTGCAGCAATTGATGGAAAAGTGTTAAACACAATTTTACACACTTCATCTCAGTTGCGTTGCCCTTATTGCCATTTGACGGCCTCACAATTTAATGATATTCCAACAGTTTTGTCGAAGCCAATTGTAGATGACAGTTTATCGGTCCATGGGGTGAGTCCTTTACATTTCTGGATTCGGTGCTTGGAATTCGTTCTTAAGCTTGGGTATAAAGTCGAAATTAAAAAGTGGCGGATTAGTAAAACCTCAGAAGAACACCGTCTGATAGAAGAGCGCAAAACAAAAATACAAGGCGAAATCAGACAAAAGACGGGTCTACTGGTGGATGTGGTACGCTCAACTGCAGGCACATCCAACGACGGTAATACTGCGAGAACAGCCTTTTCAGATAAATACCGAGGGACGTTTGCCGAAATTTTGGGTGTCGAGAAGTGGCTTTTAGATGATTTATATATTATTGCAATCGTATTGTCCTGTAACTTGCCAATTGATGCAGACAAGTTTGGTACATTCTGCAAAAATTTGGCAAACAAATACGTTGCAAAATATAAATGGCATCCAATGACCGTCACAATACACAAAATTTTAGTTCACGGTGCTAAAATTATTTCCTCCTCCGTATTACCAGTCGGGATGTTGTCTGAACAGGCAGCAGAGTCGCGTAATAAGTTCTGGCGTAGTGATAGGGAGCATCATGCGCGAAAAACTAATCGTGAAGCCACAATATCCGACCTATTTCACAGGGCGCTGGTATCATCCGACCCGGTCATTTCCGACCACTCGTTAAGAAAAAGAAAACACAAGACAAACAAAAGCCCACTACCAGAATTAGCAATTAGTCTTCTGAAACCTGTCGATGAACGAATTATTACTGCCAGTTTGTCGTCGGATGATTTTGTTGAAACTGATGTCATTCCAAATGTAGATGATAACAAATGACATTATAATAATGCAGCATGAATTTTATACTAATTTTTATTTAAGCTTTGACTCGGATAAAATTTTATTAATATTCGAAGGTGGCAACTCTGAACAAAATTTTTAAATGTTAATAACTTCTGGATAATGCGGAATTAGATTGTGATTTAAATAAGATCGATAGAGGTATGTATAAGGTATACACTGTCTTTACAACTTTTTCTAATACAGCGTTAAACTCGAGAAAAAAAATAAAAACGAAAAATGACATAAATGCTGTTATTTTGTAACTTATTCACATTACAAAGTCCAAAAAAGACCAGAATATTTCTTATTATGTATGTAAACATTACAATTGATCGAATTTTAATTATGTAGTTCGGTTTTTTTTTAATTAATTTTTTCGTGATTTTGGTGACCCCATATCCGGCCAACTTTACAATTTTGTTTCTCGAAAACTAAAAGTCGTATCAATGTCGGAGTTTTACTCTAGCGCTCAAAATAACGTAAACTAGGGATTTTTACAATAAAAAAGACCTGACACAAAAATGGGGTTCATAAAACACTGTGACTCGCTTGCCCAGTGCTGCCATCGAATATTAAAGAGGCTGAATTGATAAAAATAAGGCATTAAAATATGAACATTGAATGTTAAATGTAAAAGTGCCCTCGAGGCTTACTTGCAGAATAATTTGAAGAGGTCGAATAATTTGTTTAGTGAGACACTCGCTCGCCCAGTGCTGCCATCGAATATTAAAGAGGCTGAATTGATAAAAATAAGGCAATCAAATATGAACATTGAATGTTAAATGTAAAAGTGCCCTCGAGGCTTACTTGCAGAATAAAGTTTTGAATTTTGAAAAAAATTAAGGTTTCAGAAAAGTAGTAACTTCCTTTTATAATAACTGATTTTTTTAAAATATTGTGAACGTTTTCAATTGTCAATTAAATAATGGATTTTAATTTTACGCAAATTGATACGTCCACCATTTATGAAGAAATGAAATGCCTTGAAATAAAACAATTTAACGGATTATATCGCGTATATTATCTCATTTTAGTTCCCGACGTTTCGGAAGCTTTCCAGCTTTCCATGGTCACGGGAGGATGGAAAGCTGGAAAGCTTCCGAAACGTCGGGAACTAAAATGAGATAATATACGCGATATAATCCGTTAAATTGTTTTATTTCAATGAGTAATAATCGCGGAAACAGAAGAAAATATTAAATGAAATGCCTTTTAACCCCTGTTTTTTTGTAAATATATTTTGGGTGTAACGTACCTATATTAAAGTAAACCATGCAAATTAGTTTTTAAATAATAATAAAAAAAAAGCAAAAACAGGGACATACACCGGGGCTCGAACTCACGCCACTAGTGAGTTCCAGTGCGCGTTCATAGTCACGAATATGCCTGGATACTTATGTGAGGACACCGACTGTACCATGGGTACAGTACAGTCAAGGGCAATGATAAATATCCATACAAAGTTTCAAAAATGTATACATAAACCTTAGTACCATTATAACAAGATCCATACATATTGGTGCCTTTGACTGTACCAGGCGACGATATCTAGACCTACATACCTATGTATATACTACACTCAAAGGCAAAAATTTCGGGGCGGTAAATTACCGTCATATGTATTTCTTAAGCAAGCTTGTGCAGGGTAGTAAAGTTTTTTTATCCTGACATGATCTTTATTTGATTTGAAATCAAAACTACGAAAAAAAAACTTAAAAAAAAATACGTTTTCAGCCCCATAAAGAAAATCGGCCCAAGGAAGTTCTGCTTTAGTGTTGCGCGCTCTGTATGGCGGCGGAGGTGTGCTACCGGCAAAAGTTACCGCAGCCGTTTACTACAAAGCGCGAATCTAACTCGCGCACCGAGGGTTCCGAACAAACTTTCACTTTTTCTAATTTAACTTGAGTTAAGTTTGCCTCTGGTATGTATGGCGTCACATACAAATGAGGTGCAAACATAATCAAACCGGGTTATTCGAAAATGATTTTTGGCCACAAAAAAAACTAAGACAGATAAACGTATGGTTATAATTTTCGTGTAATATTCATATTAAATTACTTAATTCCAGAAAATTCCAGATTTTTCGTTTGGTAAACTTCGGAGATAGGGGGTCGGGGGGGGGGGGAGGGGGGGGGGTTGTATTTCTTTCCAAATTTTCTGTCGTTGTATCTTATATGACTTTCCCGGTACCTAATAAACGTTATGTGACATAAACTCAGAATGTACAAATACTTTATGTTTACGTTGTATTGTTTTTTTGATATTAGACAAATTTGTATAGGTCTAAAGGATGATACAGCCGCCCACTATCAAATTCCGGGTTTTTTTTTCAAATCTCAAATTTTTTATAAAATAATGAAGCAAATTATGTCTTGAGACATGTATATAATTAGCAGAGTTAGAGGATGCCCCAACAGTCTCATACAGTTTGTGGCGGGGAGGCTGGACAGCGCTGTCCTCGGCCAATTCAATGAGCTGCACTCCTCGAGTGCGCGTCATTGACCCGAATAACCAGTGCTGTACGCAAAATTTCAAATATGTATACCTACTGTACCTACTCACATGGTTAATCTTTATTCTTTTTTAATGTGTACTAACAAACTATGGACCCAAGTTTATTTTTTATATTGCCTAAAATTTTCGGCTATCACCCGCCAATCACCCTGTATCACAAAGTTTGTTCCTCTCCGCTCTAACTGTTGTGTCACTATTGTCGTCTTTAGATTTTTCCATCATTAATCCGTAAGTAAGTATACATTTAAATTATGATAAAAGACTTTCATATTACGATAAATTTGTTACTTTTATTTGAGTTTGGATTGTATTTGCACGCTCTCGTGTAGATTACGACATTTGTGAGGGAGTTTAGTAAAACGTCCCACTTTGTCGATTCTAGTTTCGGAGTTACGGGCAGTTTAGTGAAATATGGTAAAACCTACCGAAAATCGACTTTCAATGAAAACTGATAGAACATACTGTAATAAACCTATGATTTTGATGACGACCCATAAATTTCCAATTTAAGCACCTTTTTAAGGCCTCAAAGTTTGGTGCCCAGCATCCCACTTAGTCGAATACCGAAAAAAATCGTCGATATCATATTTGTGCCTGTTATAGGGAAACATTTCTACTTTGTCGATATGGAGTTATGAGTAGTTTGTAATATAAGAAAGCATAAGCTATCTTTCGGTGAAAAAATTATGTCTCTAAGTGCTATAGTTATTTTTTTTTAATTCTTCAAACTTGCAAAGGTGAAAAAGCGACAATTGAGAAAACGTTGGTTAAAGTTTGGAACCGCAAAAACACACTTGTACTTTGAAGTTATGGAGTGGTTAGTATCAAATAAATTGTCATACTTTAAGGATTTCACATTAATCAAAATCATGTATGTAACGTAAAGGTGCGTCCACATTTGTATCATTTGCCCGTATCAGATCATCGTCGCGTAGCATGATCGCGTGTCACGATCACGCGTTTGGACGTTGCGCCGATCCGATCACTCGAAATCCATTTGCTACGCGTATCACGCACTTGTATCGGAAGAGTGCGGCATTATCGGCGCGCCGACAGTAAGCGCCCAAGCAGCGCAATACGCAGTCATGCTGCGGCACGGTGATCGGATACGAGCAAATGATACAAGTGTGGACGCACCTCAAGTAGTTTGAATGTTACGGAGGCTTGAACATAAAAACAGAACGAAAATATGTGAATCCTGAATATGGGTTTATTTTCTATATTTATAACACGACCTGCAGAGTCATCATTAAAGTTGTATTTATATATGTATGCTCATGCTAAAAAAGACAGAAATAATTCTATGGATCCCGTTAGTTAGTTATTATGTCAAAAGTTAATAAAAAATAAATTTAAAAGTACAGCATAAAAAAATACGAATAAAAAATAGAAGATTGTTTGACAAGGGGCTAAAATAAGCCATTATGACACAAAGTGATTATTTGGATGAGCTCACGAAGTGAGCGAGGACAAATATGTCTGAGTGTCATATAATGGCTTTTAGCTACGTGTTAAACACTCTGCTTTTCACTTCGACTGCAAGAAAATAAAAAAAAACTTAACATTAAAATTTTATATTTCATGAAAAACTAAAAGTACAGTTTGAGCAATTCTATCAGAAAGTTTGGCCAATCTGATCAGGTTGGTTTATTTGTTTGTTAATTATTTGTAAGGAGTATGTAGCTGACCGCAAGTTTTTTTTTCAGTGTCATTGAAATGTGTATGGGATTATATGGCTTTCTTTTAAACCCTAGGGGCTAAATGTACTATTTTAGTCTCGCTTCGCGAAGCTAATATGACTTACTTTTTGAGCAGGAGAAAAGAAAAATACGAAATATGAATAGTAGGGTTGGGTAACCATCGATAATGGACTTTTTTATCGATGATTCCGCTTAATAAAAAACAGTATTATTTAAAAAAATATAATTAACCGATAGATATAAAGTAACATTTATACAAATACTAACTCGCAAAACATTACACCTATGTTTTAAAAGCTGATTTTATACTTGTAGTATTTTTTTAGCGTATGTCCATACGAACGAAACCGAACCGTCAAAGTGGGACACTAAACTTGAGTCGGAAATAAATTACCTTCAAATTCCGCAAAAAAAGATCAAACAAACGACATTAGTATCAATGACTATTAAATTAACAATAACAAACCTTTATCTCATACATAAAATGGAATAAATATACCAAACACATACTTTTCACTGAACAAGCACTACAGTTTAGTAAATCGACAAAGTGGGACGCTACCCATAGAAAATCACTAAACTTTATAATGCATATCGAAGGACTTAGAATTTGATATTAATACTTTTTATGCTTGATAAGTGTTTTTTGAGTAATCTTGTTATATATTAAAATACACATGTCATTTGTATTTTTTTATGCTGTACTTTTCAATTTAGGTTTTATTAACTTTTTGACATAATAAGTAACTAAAGGCATCCATAGAATTATTTCTGTCTTTTTAGCATGATAATATATTTATAAATACAACTTTAATGATAAATCTGCGTGTCATGTTATAAATATAGAAAATAAACCCATATTCAGGATTGACATATTTTCGTTCTCTTTTTATGTTCAAGCCTCCGTAACATATAAACTACTATAGCTTCTGCCCGCGACTTAGTCCGCCTTAAATTCGTTTATCGCGGATAAGGGTATTTTTCCGGGATAAAAAGTAGCCTATGTCCTTCCCCGGGACTCAAACTATCTCTATACCAAATTTCATCGAAATCGGTTCAACGGTTTAAGCGTGAACAGGTAACAGACAGACAGACAGACAGACACACTTTCGCATTTATAATATTAGTATGGACTAAGGTTACATACATGATTTTGACTAATTTGAAATCCTTAAAGTATGCCAATTCATTTGATACTAACCACTCCATAACTTCAAAGTACAAGTGTGTTTTTTGCCGTCCCAAACTTTAACCAACGTTTTATCAATTGTCGCTTTATCACTTTTTCAAATTTGAAGAATTTAAAAAAAATAACTATAGCACCTAGAGACATATATCTTTCACCAAAAGCGTATGATCTGTAGTATTAGGAACTACTCATAACTCCATATCGACAAAGTGGGACCTTTTCCCAAAAACTGTCACATTTTGTTTCCTAAATATTATTCTCAATATGAGTCGGTTTACTTCAAACTCGGGTGAAATCCATTTCTGACATTTTTCAAGATTTTTTATTTATTCATTTATTTATTTAATCTTTATTGCACAAAAGAAAAACTTATCTTATCATACAAAAGGCGGACTTAATGCCATAGGGCTTTTTCTACCAGATTAAAATAAAATGTTGAGAAATTGGTTTTGTTTCTATTTCATGGGTTAAGTATAATTTCGTGTAGTTTTTGAGAAAAATTAAGTTAAGATCACAATATTTTATCAAAATC
Organism: Hedya salicella; assembly: GCA_905404275.2. Classification (NCBI taxonomy): domain Eukaryota; kingdom Metazoa; phylum Arthropoda; class Insecta; order Lepidoptera; family Tortricidae; genus Hedya; species Hedya salicella. The sequence continues at coordinate 9,981,173 of FR990114.1, read as the reverse complement.
AGGTAAATCCATATGACTGTTTATTTCAAATGAAGGCAAATCCATCAAAGCCAATCAGCGAAAGAAGTTTGTTCAATATGGCTGTCAGTTGACGTCAACTCTGCATCAATAAATCTAGATAAATCCAGGTCTGTTAAATCAAAATTATACAAATCCGCACTGAATTTTTCAAAGATAGATAAATTGCAAACGATTATATCAAATGAAGGTAAATCCAAACTTTTTTTTTAAAGAATACACTAGTTTAGATGGTTTTTAAGCTGAGTTTGTCGAACAGGATCGATTTTTTAATGCTTTAGCCATAATACAAATAATCTGCCTTTCAAATCAGCGAATTATCACTTTTTTTCAATAATCTCCCGAGTGGTTAGAGTGGATTTATCTGAGTTTGAAGTTAACCGACTCATATAATAGGCAATATATGCATGAATTTTTATTTTTCCCTCATACAAACGTAATCCCCCGTTTCCTCCCAGGATAATTGTCATAGAGCAAATTTTTTATAAATATAATCTATACTTACCTGTGCCATGCCCCTATGTTTTATTTTTCTTAATAATTTGTTTATTTTAAGAATTAGAGGCCCTCTAAAATTGCAAAAAATGCCACCATCCGGCGCCATAAGCACACGTTCAGTAAACAAATTTAACGAATATAAAAGAAAAACAGAAAACATAGAAGCATAGCCGAAGCCCTCGTTATAATATATGTGAAACAAAAACTAAAATAAGTCCAGCTTTGGAAGAGGAAATTGTCGTTTTAAGCATGAAGTTTTAATGCTACTGCAAGAAATGATTAAGAAGTTAAAAAAAAAGAATTGTCTATGTTGTGTAATGGTCTCTTGTCTAATGTCCTATTCTTTAATATAATAATTAATACTGCAATATATATTTATTTGTCTTCAAACTTTCCATAAAACAAGTGAAATAGGGTACTACGAAACCCTGTATTCGCCAATTTTTTGTAGGTCAGATCGTTCCGAGCTGCAGTTGTCCCTCTTGCACTGTAATTGTGACGGGGGATTTGAGGCGATGCGATAGCAATAGTTTTTAAAAGTACCTAATTTCCAAAAGGCCTTTTGGAAATTAAATCCTCTTATTAAAAGCTCATTGTAACGAATACTAGAGAAAAATCCATTCTCCTCAACAACAGTACTGCAACCCCTGCAGATACAATTACTAAAACACGGAAGTCATGAAACAGAAGTTTTGTGGTGCTCTTCTTCAAAAAGTGTGATAATATGTTGTTAAATAATCATAGACCCAATCTCACTTCTATGCCATATGTATTGTATCTACACGCTGTTTTGGAGAGTCATCACAAATCGTCACGCACGCAGCCTCGAGAACTTTTAGCCTCCTGAACAAACCGGTTTCCGAAAAAACTTTAAGCACCGTCCGCAATCTTCCTTAAGGTTTTATAGACTACGAGAAAGCCTTCGATTCGATCGAAACCTGGGCTATACGAGTACTACAAATCTCAAGCGTTGCCATCTCGATGCCGACTACCCGTATACCGAAGTGTTTATATGACAACGCTACTATGTCATCAAGACTAGAACTCGAATACCATTGCACGGAGGAGTCAGGCAAGGAGATGTTATCCGTCCAAAAAGTTAACCTCTGCACTGAAAAATGTTTTCAAGACGGGTCTCCTTCGGAATCCCTAATATCGTTTGTTCTAATGTATCGTTTGTCCTAATGTATCATTTGCCATAACGCATTTTTTTCAGAAACCGTAAATTATTCAGGATTTTTTTATCGTCGTATAGATTAGGTTAGGTTAGGTTTGTTTTATAACAAACCTGAAAAGTTTACAGTTTCCTAAAAAAAAGCGTTATGGCAAACGATACATTAAGACAAATAACGTTAGGGATTCCGATATAGATCCTTTCAAGACTTTGGGATGGGTAGGCCAAGAGTCTGCGTAACACCGAACGTGTGGAGCGTCCCGATCGTCTCCATCTACGCGAGTCCTAGGACCCGAAGGTCCTTCCGGACAAGCCCTCCTAGACACTTACAACCTTAAGTAATCGATGAAACATTTTTCGATAAAACAAGGTACAACCGTGAATGCCCAGCTACCCGTGTACCGAAAATAGTTGAGGGTCAATACACTTTTTTATGTACCTCGTTGGCATGGGTATGCAGTCACTCTTCAAAACTACGAGTTTAAACAATATAAAGCCAACAAACATTTTTTTCTAACCCATTTTTCTATGAACATACTGACCAGATAGGCTCTCTCGTACTAAACCTTTTGTTCAAAAACTAAAAATAAATATTACAAAGATAGAGTCTGTCAAGCGAGTCGTGTCCACGACCATTTCGCTGATTACTTGTAATGGCAACATTATTATTTGTCAAACGAATTGTCACAACTATCTCTTCTAACCTCGTAGCATCACGGTATTTGTTGGATTATTTGATTTTATAATGGCGAAACTAATAAAAAACAGTGTCAGGAGTATGATGTTTACTGTATGTTTAATAAATATAATCATGTAAAGATTGAATCAGACAACGTGATACAGGAAAAACTACAACTTTTGGATGAACTCATTGCAATATCAGGTAGGTCGATTGAAAATTCTTGATACTCTACTTTTAGATCAATCAATTTATCATATTTTATTTGTTTCATATTTGGTGCAATTAAGCAAGGTGAGTGGAACACACCGGAAAAAAGCGTCCACGACAGCCAACTGTAGCCCAACTCGAGGATTTCGATTTATCAGTAATGAAATACGCAATATAATCAATGAATTTTAATTCTGCGAAATTGACTTGCAGATTTAAGAGAATCTATTGGATTTACTGGCTGTCATGAAACGTTGAGACAAATATTGCTCAATGATGGATTTGAATTCGAAAAGAATAAAAATGAATGATTAATTCTTGTTAAAAAGTTTGAACTATCAGCATCGCGACTTAGATGGTTTGCGAAAGGTTACGAGAAAAATCTACTAGCTACTATGTAAAGCAAATAAATAAACCACCAACTATGAATAATTTGAACACTGATATTTAAAAATGTCTAGTAAAAGAACACCAGTTCATTATGAAAATACTTCACAAAGGCCGAAGTTATGTGCCTTGTCAATGAGCATAACACAACTCCAATTTTTCAAGCTGAAGAATTATTGAAAGAATATGGCTATGAGGTTTTGAAACTCCCACCATATCATTGTGACTGAAACGCGTTTGAACATGGTGTTTGGCTAGAAAAATTGCAAGTAAAAACTTAGGAATCCCAGGTGAAGTAATGGAGAGAACCTTATCAAGAAATGTTTTAATAGTGTCACAGCTGATGATTGGAAAAAATGCAGATCACACTATTCATAAGAAAAATTAGGGATAGGATAACGGAAACAGAATTTGAACCTTTTATCATTTCTCTACGTAATGATGATACTGACAGTGATTTATCTTATGATGGTATTGAATTTTTAGATTCTGATTCTGACTAATAAAGATCTAATTTGAAATGTCCTTTTTTATTTATTTACTAAGATATTTTTTTTTTTTTTAGTGGTCTACTACCACTAAAAATAACTCAATTTTTATTTTATAAATATTGATACAAAGAATAATTCCAAAGGAAAAAAATAAATGTAGTCTACTACAGCTGGAGTGGGTCTCGTCTCGAACCCACGACCTCTTCTTTACCGGAGAAGTGCTCAGACCATGAGCTATCCAGCCATTACTCCGCTCATTGACTTTATAGCCAAGTGTTAAGCCCAAAGAAAAGAGGAGAGGAGGAGGAGGTAAAGAAGAGGTCGTGGGTTCGAGACCCGCTTCAGCTATAGTAGATTACATTTAATTTTTCCTTTGCAATTAATCTTTGTACCTATATATATCCACTATGAGCTAAATTTTATCCCAGAAATGAAGAATTCAATGTTTTCTAAGGAACTGAGATATAACCGCCATGCAGACGATGTCATGGGCTAAAAGCAAGCCTTGCAGTCTGTATATATATATCGCTATTTTCTATACACTACAAGATACTGATACATCATAAACCATACAATAATATTCAAGTACCAAACACATGTGATCGGCGTACTATCAGTATTAACATCTACAAGATTTTTGAATTTGCCGCCTTTTAGAAGGGACACAACTCGCTTGACAGACTCTAAAACTTACTTAATAAATACATTCAACTAAAATTAGTTTCAACATGATCATATCATATACCGTTTTTGAGTTATTGCCGAAAAACTGCACTTCTCACCAAAATGACAGTAGGTAAGTGCCGTTGGAGATATACGTTTTTTTGCTCGCGCTTAAAAAAGATATGGTATTTTTTCATCTGCAGTGCATTTTATTTTATGAACGGCTGCGGAACCCTACACTGAGCATAGTTTGACATGCTCTTGGCCGGTTTTTACAACTTTATAACGGTCGGTTTCGTTACCTGATATTGACACGGTGTACCAACTGTAGAAGATTGGGCTTTGTGGTGGAGTTCTATGTTCAGCAATGGACTGGAACATCCTGATGTGGTGGTTTACTGCAGTATAACTCTTTCATGGGCAAAGGTCTTTTCCTTCATTGATCAGAACAGCCCATTCCAACACGTTGTAAATACGGGTATGGGGGTTTTCGTTTTTCACTGTAACACAGAAATCACAGAATACATATAAAGGTGAATAGTCCCTACAATAATGTTTTCACATTCTAAATATATTGTTGTTGTTATTTTTAAAGAAGCTGGGTGACCGCCAGCCTAGCTGTGGGTGCATGATTTTTGTCTTTCGAAGATTAAACCTATCTAGATAAACTTGCAAAACGAAACTGAGCCCGCCCATCAATTTTCATCCAAATCGTCAAAGACGTCAACGAGAAACCATTACATATATATTTATATAGCATTAGACTAGAAGGTGCCCGCATCTTTGTTAGTGGAAGTGAAGTAGAAGTGAAGAAGAAAAGTCATAACTCTTTTTTTTACTTCGGCGAAGTCGGTTAAAACGTAGGTATGCTATTTTGAGGGTTCCATACCCAAAGGGTAAAACGGGACCCTATTACTAAAACTCCGCTGTCCGTCAGTCTCTCTGTCTGTCTATCTACCTGTCTGTCTGTCTGTCTGTCTGTGTGTCTGTCTGTCACCAAGCTGTATCTCATGAACCGTGATAGTTAGACAGTTGAAATTTTCACAGATGATATATTTCTGTTGCTGCTATAGCAACAAATACTAAAAAGAGTTTAATTTTATGTTTGTCTGTCCATGTATATAAAATAATCGAACAACGCGTACCTACATTTTGCTTAGGAGTAGGGCTCTGCTAACACTGGATTTTCATAGATACGGCCGTTTGATAGTGTTTATTTTATACGGAACCCTCAGTGCGCGAGTCCGACTCCCACTTTTATGAAGTTGGTTCCCATTGAAAGTCAGCGTAAAGTCATGTCGTGGTATAACGCTGAGTGGGTTTTATTTAACGTCGTTTTTTTTGTTATCTATTCTTGTTTATCTATTAGTTATCTTTTCTGTATGGTTTATAGTTTCTTTCATTCTGATCAAACGATATTTCATTGAACCAATAGAATGAATGAGTCACGGACCTATCGCGCCAAAATTCAGTTATTTAGGACGAATCTTGCGCTGTGGATATTATATTTGGATGCATGCATTTAATTTATAGTAATAAATGAATGGTTTGTTATCTTGGTATGTAGCCGAATTTCAAGTTTCTAGGTCAATTGGAAGTAGGTACTCTATAGGTTTTTAATCCGCGGCAAGGAAACACCTTTTTTAATGACTGCAATATTTTGTTTGCGTTGACTTAGAAGTTTGATTTTTTCACAGGTTCAAGAAATTGCGGACTTGAATATTTGATATTAATTTCAGTTTTATATGTGTGGAGGACACGTTCCTGAGAAAAAAAGGGACTTGACAGACAGACAGACGGGCCGCAAAGTGATCCTATAAGGGTTCCGATATTATCATTATGGGGTACGGAACCCTAAAAAATGTATAAGACGAAAAAACCAAGGCCTACAATACAATCCACACACCTTGCGATCGCACGTACTGCTTAGTAGGGACATCAAGGATGCGCCACGTCGGTCGACCGTGGGTGAAATGCGTAGTCGATGGTATGCCTTTGTGCACTTCCTGAAAATAATTCGGCGGTTAATAACAAGCTCTCAAGAAAAGAGCGAACTCGCACCTGAACGGCCGGCAAAGCACTTGTGACTCCTCTGGTGATGCAAGTGTCTATGGGCGACGGTGTTCGCTTACCATCAGGCGACCCGTCTGCTCGTTTGCCTCCTATGTCATAAAAAAAAGTTGAACTCCCGAGTTACGAGACCCGAGAATATCCACCTATATTGAACTGGCGACCGAGATCCATAATGCTATCTCTTTCACACTTGCTAAGACCACTGAAGTGTTAACGAGACAGCATTATAACATCTCGGTGGCGAGTTCGTTTTGCGTTAGTAACAAGCTAAAGCAGCTAGCGACTATTTTTCTCGCTTAGGAATCCGAACAACACGAGTGGATATGGGTGGGAACTAGTATATTCAGTGCCTCATTGGAGTACATTGCGTACAAAATAAAACTTATTTAAATTTATTTTTTTATAAATTTGCGTGTAGTGAAGATAACAGTACTATCCAACACGAATTACCCTCAATAAAGAAAAAAATATTGGATACCCAAAGTAGTAAAACTTAATACAAGCTAGCCAAAAAGCATGCAGGTACTGCTTCTGTGTATAAAATTATTAAATACTAGAAGATACCCGCAACTTCGTTCGCGGAGGAGAAAAAGTCATAACCCGTCGTTTTTTCTTCGGAATTATTCTTTTAACCATCTCGAGGTACCCAGCTGCGTGTACCAAAAATTATGGAAATCTGTTTAGCCGATTTTGCGTGATGAAGCCACAACGACACATACAAACATACATAAAATCCAAAAAAAATATTTTTCGTTTTAGTGACCTCCAAATAGTCCGTAACAATCAATTTTTTGAAAATATCTTCAATGTACAGACATTTCATTTTTACAACTTTATAATAGTATAGAAGTGGCTACATCACATCATTAAGGCGTGTTATAGCTTGACCACAACCGCTGTGCCGCTCCTGAGGTATGCGCGGGGAGGCGGGATGCGGGCAGGAAAGATCACGGACACACAAGAGTCTGTCGTCGTGTCGGATCGATCTGAAGATACCGAAGTACAATATTTTGACTCTGTATAGGTACATACTTATTATATCCTATTTTTATTATGGTACAATATGATTTTTAGGTAAGCACAAATAAAAAACCAATCTAAGTCAAATTAATGTGTAATTATCGGAAAAATAAATAGTTCCGAGAGTTAAAACAGAATCAGTTCGAAAAATAAAAAAAACATAAGCTTCTAGGTAATGAATACAGTAACTATTCTGATATAGATTCACTTTTATCTTCATCTTCCATTTCGCTACCGGAACTTGAATCATTGTCATCCTGGAAATTTATTATTATTATTAAAAGGTCAATAATATTGTCGAAACGGTTGTCGCGATCCCAGTAATCGTTTTCATTTTTTTGGACATGGTCATCACACCTCTGCCATTTTTCTGCCGTGAACTCCGAAAATAAAAAAATTCAGGGCGTTTATCTTTCATCTAGAGAAGAATGAATATGGTTTTGCGCTATATTGTTTTTAACATCAGCCCATACCAACTCGATGGGGTTCAGATCTGGATGGTATGGTGGTAAACGCAGGACTGTGTGCCCATGAGCTTTTCAGAGGTCATCGATTCTGTAAACGAGGTCTTGGCATTTATAAGAATTTGCAGTTGATTTTTTTTTCATATTTTCCGGAAATTCAACATTGTGACGCCGCAGCCAGTTCTGCATTTCACTTTTGAGGTTTGTCTTGGTCGGTTTCTTATCAACTTGAACGCTGTGGTAAGATGCGTTGTCCATCACAATTACAGAATTCGGCAGCAGTTTATCTTTCAACTTTTCATCCACCCACTTATAAAAATTAGGCCCGTTCATGTCTCCATGGTAGTCGCCAGTATTAGCATCGGATTTAAATATAGTCAATGCACCTTCGACCAAGCCATTTCGACTTCCAGCGTGAACGACTACCAAGCGTCGTCCTTTCCCGATGTCAGTGTGAATTCCAAGTTCCGACGATGATTGCCAACATTTGCTAACATTGTGACTGGCGTTAATATATGTCTCATCTAGGTAATATATGTTGCGGTTTTCACTTCTATATTTTTTTATTTCTGTCAAATATTTCCTCCGCCACTCTGTAATATTAGGCTGCTCTATAAGAAGATTTCTTTTCGATCTACATTTTTTGAACCGGTAACCCATTGTGTGTAAAAGTTTTCTCAAATATTCTCGTCCACAATTCAAAACACCATCTTGTCTCAAACTTGACAGAACTTACGAATACTTGGCACTGTTTTTTCGATCTCATAAAATTTCTCCTGATCACTCCGAAGTCAAAATCATCAATTACATATTTTTTCTTTATAACTTTCGGTTTTTTGGGCGAATTAAATTTCGGTTGACCCTGATATTTGCGACACTTTTATGTTCGAAGCTATTTTTGTCTGCTTTTCTTTTCCTAAAATATTCGGCCACTTTGAAAATGACAGCTTTAACATCTCGAGATAAAGCACGTCCCATCTTTGGATATTCTATCTCATGTGCGTCTGACATAGACAGCCCGCAACAGATAATACTACACGCCGCCACGAGCGACGACGGCGGAATGACAGAGCGCAGTGGCTGCTCTGCCCCCCCGTCTCACCGCTCGCATACCTCAGAAGCGGCACAGCGGTTGTGGTCAAGCTATAATCATGAGATTTTGAAATCTATGAATTTATAAAAATAATTGATATCTCAAAAATTACGCGTTTTCGGACTACATGTTATACTACTTTATATTCTCCAATATTCGATGGTTAAAGTCACCCTGTAGATATGTAGATCGTGATGTGTCAATGAAGAAGATACATAGAGATTAGAGGTATTCATCACCGGCAGTGTGAACAGTCAGCAAACAAAAATGAACAATATATGTACGTCTTTTACTGATGAATGACACGGGAATTACTGGATGTACATCTATTATATGTTCCTAGAGCGAAAATATAAATGACTCGCTCCCCAGACCCACAGATATATGGCAATTCGGAACATGATGTTTCATCGGGGTGTGCATATTATATTTTACCTAGATAGTATACGTTACGTGGACTCCCGTATCCCCTTGACAGCATTTCGGACTAGCGCCTCTATATTGCGAGAGCTTAAAATCCCCTCCCGGCTGTCATCCGAATTACTACGAAGAGTTCTACAATAATTCGTTCACATTGCAAGGAAAGACGGTGGCAACCTCGAGAAGCTTATCGTGACCGGTACAGTAGAGGGGAAAAGCCCTCGTGGACGCAGCCCAATATTTTGGTCGTTGGTCTGACCAGATTCGCACCGCTCTGGACTCTACAGTTCACAACGCCCTTCTCACCGCCAGAGACAGAAACAAATGGAGGAAGATCGTTCGAAAGTGATACAGAAGGGAGGTCACGACCCTCATCACTGAGGAATACGACGCAAAGAGGACACGTTACGTGGACTGAGAATTGAGCCCCGAAACCCCCTAAAGGTGCGTCCACACTTGTATCATTTGCTCGTATCCGATCACCGTGCCGTGGCATGACTGCGTATCGCGCTGCTTGCACGCTCACTACCGGCGCGGCGATCATACCGCACTCGTCCGATATAAGTGTGTGATACGCGTAGCAACACGGATTTCGAGCGATCGGATCGGCGCAACGTCCAAACTCGTGATCGTGACACGCGAGCATGCCACGGAACGCAAATCTGATCGGGCAAATGATACAAATGTGGATGCACCTTAGTGTGCTGACCCTACAAGGAATGGGTAAAAATATTTTTATTTATTCAGACAACGAGATCCATATTTTGTTAGTATTCGTACCTAGCTAGCGACCATCTAGCGACCATCTAGCGACATTGTATTTTTAGGGTCCCGTAGCCAAAATGGTTATACTATAAGGGTTCCGTTATAGTTTCGTCATGTCCGTCCGTATGTCACAGGCATTTTACTCAAAAACTATAAAATGTATATTGATGAAATTTGGAACATAGGTGTCTTGTGTAAGTCGCTACTTAGTTTAATCGTTAAATAAAAAATATATATATTTCTAGGCGGGGAACTCCATACATGTAACCAAAAAAAATTAAAAAAAATCAGCAAATATCAATGTGTGGCACATTATTCCACAGTTCTTCTAAAAACACCGAGGTTTCTTATAAAAAAAAAATGATTTAGTGAATATTTTCTGAAATATTCGCTCCGAAACTAGCAAAAATTGTGTCCCCAACCCCTCTATTTTCTAAATGGTGCGTTCAAAAAATATGAAAAAGATTACAAATATAAAGCTTAATAAATACTTCCAACGAAAATTGTTTTCAACATGATCGGAGATACCGTTTTTAATTTATTGCCAAAAAACTGCGCTTGTCAGCAAAAGGACGTAAGTTTTTTCATGCTGCGGAACCCTACATTGAGCATGGTCCGACATGCTCTTGGCCGGTTTTTTAATTAAGTACTGCATCATGGAGCCTTCATTTCTTACAGCTAAAGGCTTCGGGAGGCTGTTTGAACTATCATGGAAAAACGGATCGTCCACGTCTAGATTATTCCACGTCGTGCCACGGTTTAACTATACGGTTTGGTCGATTTCCGTATTATATTTAAGATGGCTTATAGTTAAATCCGTTGAAGAAACGAAAACTTGTTGACGCTTTTAAACTTTATCGTTCATCGACAACACGACGCATTAGGGGAGCTAAATGTATGGAAATATATGGAGATTAGACAACACGACGCATTAGGGGAGCTAAATGTATGGAAATATATGGAGCCGCTGTTATAATTATTATAAATGAAAATTATTATTATTATATATAGCGTTCAAGCGAAAACCATTCTGATTTCACGACAAAAGCGGCATCCAAGAGCTACATTCGACGACCACGATTTATCATAGACAAAATCCTGTCCTGTCGGCGAACGATAAGGTATAAAAGCGCCCGATGAAGTTGAGAGTATAATCAAACATGTACCTACCTGGTCCCATATGTTCTTCCTTATGATCTTAGGTTCTTGGCGGTCCGATCTGGCAGACTTAGGATTGTAGTCGGGGGGGTGATATAGCATGTCGTATGGACATAATGGTACAAGCTTAGGGACCCACTTGGTGTTAAAAAAAGTGCTCTTGGACACTGGGATGACCATTCCTGTGATATCAGTGTCCCTTGCTCCATAAAATTCAACAGAAGACATTTCTGAACTTCCCTAGAAGTAGGTTTAAAAAAGGATGAACCGACTGCGTTACAGTAACAGGCAATTTGAAAACTAAGGGATGACCTATTTATTTTTTAGTAGGTAGTATTGACGGTTGTTTTAAAACATTTTTACAAGCTTTTATTTATTAGTAATAATAGCGGCAACACACAATAATATTAATAAATAAATAATAAAAAATTATGCGTGTAGAAGATGCATTGAAAATACTCGACTGTTTGTTTCAGTTATATACATTCTCATCTATGCTGTTTGTCATTGATTTGCCATGTAACAATGACATTACATGTTTTTAAATAATTATTATCACCAGTGATCGGCACTATCGGTGCAAAACTTTAACAGAACTTTCCAAGCGGATAATACAGAGTGCTTACAGCCACATATTAATATCCTTATACCCAAGTATTGGAAATCAGAGATTCCGATATAAAGTTAAATCGAACACTAATCTGCCAATAACATTCTTATTTTCCTTGGTTGTAAGTTCTGCTTTATGTCAGCTTTACAAGTTTTGTTAAAGTTTTGCACCGATAGTGCCGATCACTGATTATCAGTGATAATTTATCACTGATCTCTATTATACCACTGGATAGGCTGTCCTCACAATACAATCGATATATTTTTTTTGTACATAAGTCTTGTAACAAACTGTAGCATATTAATACTTTTTGTTACAGTGTGCATCGTAACAATAAAGTTATTACTCTCAGTAATGTCACCGTTAGTTGTCAATAGTGTCATATCAACAGCTAATCTACGACGACTGACATTAAACAATACCACATTTTTGTTTTGAGACATATTTTAGCTAAATAACATATATTTTAATTACGAGTCCTAGAAATGGATTAAATTATATAAAATGGATCTGTTTGATGAAACCACAGGAGTTCTTGGTCCGTGATTTTCATTTTATTTTAATATTATTTTGATTGTTTTTTTTTTTCAATTCTATATTCTTGTAGATTCCTGGGACCTGCTTAATTATCAATGTTTAAATAACATAAAACTAAATAAAGAAATAGTGCTTGACAATAATTTAAAACGATCAGCATCCTCTTCGTCGCTTCTTTTGAAGAAAACACCTTATACACCTGTAAGTACAAATAAAGTCTAAATAGACAGCCATACAATCGCAAGTCATAAAATAAATGTAATTAATGTACCTTTATGTAATTATTTGGTCATAATCATAATCCCATTTTTTCTACGAAACCGTTAACTTTCCGGTATTGTTACAGAACAAACCTAACCAAACCTAATGGGTTTTACAGAATAAATAATCTTTTCAAAGCTCTTGAAAATATTACGGTTTTCTGAATTTTATGACAAACTAGATGGTGCCCAACTTCGTTCGCGGAGGAGAAAAGTCATAAACCCCTTTTTTTTCTTCAGCGTAGTCGGGTAAAAAGTATCCTATAACAATCTTGAGATATCCAGCTACCTGTGTACCAAAAATAGTTGAAATCCGTTAATCCGATTTGGCGTGATGAAGCCACAACGACACATATACACACATACAAAAAAATAGAAAAAAAAATCGTTTTAGTGACCTGCAAATAGTCCGTTACAACCATTTTTTTGAAAATATCTTCAATTGTATAGATGATTTTATACTAATATTACATTATGACTTCAATGACAACAAAGGGATCCGGTACAAAATACTATTAGTAAACTTTAGTAAACTATTTTTTCAATGTGACCTTATTTTAAAAGATTTAAGAGGAACAGGGGAAAAGGGAATAGAGAGGAATATATGATTATTATTTTTAGTTGTGAACACCGAGATTACGAATATTTTCCAAAAATATATTCTTGTTTGACCTCCATTCCATATTTATTCAAAGCAAAGTTAGCCATACTGAACTGTACAAATGGATGCCATTGTCCAAAGATAATATAACCGATAAATAAGTATAAGGGATGGAACTCCTAAAGAAGACAATTGATGATTGCCAATTTCGCGGTATTTGTATGAAAAGGACAGCAATCGATTAAAATCGCTGTAAATTTCATGCTAGTCCGTTAACTGTTTTAAGAAATATGTACTATACAGGTTAGCCAAATAGTCGTTAGTACACACTAAGGTATTATTTCTTCACCTCATATCTGAGTGTCATATTTATAAAATATTATTATATGAAATTTCTTTGCCAGGCCTTTAGCAATATCACTGCAGGGCATTATCCGGTATGCGAGCACACTTACAGAAAAGTTACCTCGGTAAATGATAAACCTCTCATTAAAATAACGGTAGTTCCAAAATATCCGCAAACTGCCCACAAAAGACGAAAACCATCTTCCAAAAGAAAAGCATTTGCAAACCACGACCGTTCCATCAGAAGCAATAATAACGTTTATCTATTAGTACCAGCAGTTCCCGGAAGTAAAGAAGACAAGGTTTATGCAATATACACTACAAAACTAAATGATAAGATCATTAAGGAAGTAAATTTTAGTAACTTACTTTCGAAATGTATAATAAAAAGTCAATTAATTAAAGAGATGAACAAAAATAAGAAAAAGAGCAGTGAAAAGAAGGAGAAAGGAGATATAAAGCCGATTCCAGAATGTAGTCCCGATTGTGCATATGTGAATATGATGAAAAAGACACAAAATGGGCGCCTTGATAGATCAGGGACGGAATCACCCCGGTCCACTGGAAGATCGAGCTATAAAATAGTCACAACAGTTAATTCCAGTAACTCTATATCTTCACAACAGAAACGATCGGAAAATAATCGAATAAGGTCACCTGACAGAAATAGCCTGAAGGATGGTACCAAAACAAAATCGCCTATTCGATCAAGTCGCCACCAAACAAAAATACGTTTTTATCAAAGTGAATCCACTGGAAAAGATGGGACTGTAAAGTCGCCCGATAGATTCATAAATGATCGTTTTATAAATGATACGCAGTCGATCGAGACAGTAATTACAGAGACAAAACGCAGATCGCCAGAAAGATTCAATGAAAGAGCTTCAAATCCAGGACGTCCTGGACGGATAAGAATCACGGGCCGTCTTGGGCTCACCAAGGATGACAAATGCGTGCTGAAATGTAACGCCACCCTTGATGATAAGCCAAGTGAGTATAGCCCATTTAATTGAATATTAGTGAACAGAATTCGATTGTAAAATTTAATAAGCTGTAAAGAAAGATTAAATGTTGCTAAGTACCTAAGCGTAGGTAATCCCCTTAAGCAGAATATTGTTTAGAATCATATAGGAGTAGGTACTCATAGTAAAGCGAATCATCCAACTATAGACTTGACCGCTTGTTAGTGTGTTTTCCTTCCTAGATAAATATTCGCTAAAAAATTGATAAAATGGGAACAAGAAAAATTTGTATACCCGACTGCTTAAAAATGAACCGAAAAGGGAAAAACCAGACTTTTGAAATGGCCTAATATTGCTATGGTAACAAAAACAAACCCCCCTTTTTTCATTTGCGGTGCCATTTTCGAAATTTATATAGCCACTGCCACGCCTACAATTCTGACGAATTCAACGACACCTCATATGTTAAAAACCTTCCAGCCTGGGCTGTAGGGCGTGCCAAAGAAATGGACATACATACATACATACATACATACATACATACGCTCTAAAAACATTACCCTGCTTCTGACGCAGTCGGGTATCAAGGTGTAAGAAAATCATAGCTCAAGCCAAACCACATTATTACAATTGATGTTAGCATTAATATCGTGAAATTTAGGAGGGCAAATGAGAGAGGAAAGATTTGGCACAACAAAATGCATACATTATCAATTTTACAGTTCCGACGCAGTTTCAAGGGGTGACCTATCCCATGCAAACGCTTTGCGGCCAAGCTTGTAACGAAGAATGTCGGTAAGTGTCATCATCATCACCCACACTTCCACCCGTCTAGATGGTGACAGAAAACACTGAGAATTGTATCTGTATTAAATATTTCAGGTCTCCCAGAAAACAACGTGACTCAATAGTACAAGAAAAAGATCAGAGGCAAGGGTCTGGCGTTCCTTGTTATTCCCAGTCTGCGGTTGGGTAATATGACATTTAATACATTTCGTTAAAACATCATATTGCTTAGTATTGGATAATTATTTAAAACCACCGTTTTCTTTTGTTGTGCAAATTGAAAATCTACGGAATGACTCTTGATCTTTTATTTTCAGGAAGGAGTCTCAAGCAACACAAGTAGATTTTCAAATTCTTTGCTCGACATCCAACAACACTCGGAGCAATGTAATACAAAAATGTGCCTGTGTAAACACCGTGAATGTTTATGACATGTCTGACGATAAAAAAGAGACAAGCACTGCGCTCATGAAACAAAATAGCCCTATTATCGTAATATCTGTATATCCAAAAAATGAATTTTCAACTGAGAACGATTTAAAGCAACGAGACATTAAAATAGAGCAGAAAAAAGACGATAAAAAAATTGGACGGAGTCGATCCCCTTCACCGACAAAAAGCATCAAGAAAATAGGTGATAAAAAATCCGAGACTCGCGTTAACCCATCTAGTTCAAAAAAAATGGTTCGTGAAACAACTAAAAAAGAAACTAGATCAAAAGACAATCATAGTCAAAGTAGAAATGTTGTTCGGTCAACAAGTAAGACCGTCACAAAAAGTAAGACCGAGAGCAAATCAAATAAAAGCAAAACCACAAAGCCCCAAAAAACACCGCCGCAGAGTAGGCGATCCAAAAGTCCCCAAAATCCCGTAGAAACTAAAGTAACTGAGCAAATTAAAAAGGCTTTGATAGATGATTTTACCAAGAGTTATACTGATCAGATTAATCAAAGAAATGGACACCTAGACATACCATTGCAAACTAAACACAATGTTTCTAATATTACCATTGATATAGAAGGGGACAGTGGTTACTACAACGTTAAGCTTGAGCAAGACGTTGGGAAAGTAAATACAGAATTCACGGTTCGTAAAGCCAATGAAAGAAAAAGCACAGGCGAGGTGGCGATAGGAGAGAGCGATACAACATCCTTGGAGAATTTCTTATATATCAAGCCAGACGACGAGCCTAGAAAGCGATCTTTTTCTCAGACACTGATGTTTGACGGGGTAAATTATTAGTAATCGATATAATTTTATTTAAGGTAGGTATACATATATATATATACAGGGTGCCTACTATATTATTTTTTAAAAATTCTTCAAATTTGAAAAAGTGATAAAGCAACAATTGAGAAAACGTTGGTTAAAGTTTGGGACGGCAAAAAACACACTTGTACTTTGAAGTTATGGAGTGGTTAGTATCAAATGAATTGGCATACTTTAAGGATTTCAAATGAGTCAAAATGGAATTTTAAAAAAAATGCCAAGAATGATAAAATTACCCAATATGTTCACAACTTCAAGGGGCTTAAAAAAGATAAAATCACATAAAAAAATTACCGTTTGGCTTTTAAAAACTTGCTCTATCTATCAGGTAGCTACCCTGAAAATTTCATTTTATTATTAGCTTTAGCCCCTTGAAGTTGTGAACATATTGGGTAATTTTATCATTCTTGGCATTTAATTTTTTTTATTCCATTCAAAGATCTAACGATAGTAAATGTTACCATACTGAATTGGCCTATCTATCAGCTTAGCACACAAAAAAAATCAAGCATCTACCGCAATAATTCACGTCACCATAAATAAAAATCTCATCGTACTCGGCGATAGGTGAAAAATTTAAAAAAAAGTCATAACTCCGAAAATACGAAAAATCGCGGAACATACACAGGGGTGATTTAGATAGCCCTCTAGGTCCTCTACCTCCCAGCTTCAGTATATCACTACTACTTGGAACACCCTGTATATTGGCTCATTCTAAAAAAAAATTGAATAAATATATTATCTTAATTTTGCTCGAAACTATGAGAATCTGCTTTTGTCCTCGATCCTGCTAGTATATCCTATGAGATTTGAAAAACATGTGTTAAATACACGAATAAGGCCATCGTCAACTTTTGAGTTCACAGCCAATGACAGCGACATTTATTGACGGATCAAATGTCGGCTACTAAGTAACTAGTATGCGTTTGGATCGCAGGACTTCTTACCCTGTATTGTTAATGTGCAAACTCACGCGTATTGTACGCTCAGTTTTATGATTAGAAACATTAAGTAAATACACTTAGTTAGAGGTTCATATATATATATTAAACCGCCATTTTTACTACATTACTTTGTTTTCACAGACAGATCTGATGGCGGAGAACCTAGCCACAAAAGGAAAGGAATTAAACGTCAGAGACAGCATTGAAATATCTCACAGGTAAATACTAATTACTTTATAATTTTCTGGCAAATTTTTTGACCGTTCTAACCGCTGTCATTTTGGCCAATAAGTTTTTAACTGAATTTTGAAGAGCTGGTATTCACATCACATGTGGGATTAAAACATCTGAGTCATTGAATTATCTCACAATAACGACTCTACAAATAACAGCAACAGTGGTGTTGGTTAAAACTCGCGTACTATAATTGATTGCCAATAATGTTACAAAAGCATTTTTCGATAAATTGTCTAGTTTGAAACGAGAAAGATAGTCACTAGAAAGATAAAAAAATATGGGAATCACACCTTTGGATTGTGGTTTGGTCGTGAACTCTACATAGTGTAATTTATTTTCATATTGTGCTCCAAGGCGCATATACCTACTGACTAATGACTGCTCTCTGATATATGGATCTGATAGAATAAGGCGCACAAAAATAAAACTATCTGGCAAAACTCTTGCCAGACATGTATTTTTCATCCTTTTTTTCTGTCAACTGCAGGCAGTAAGCGTATGATTGTAGATTATTTTTACAAGGGGCTAAAATTTGCCATTATGACAGTGTGATTATTTTTACGAGCGAGTAAAGCGAGAGAACAAGTGCAATCAAGATTGTCAAAATGGCTTATAGCCTCGAGTAAAACACTCTGCTTTACACTTCGAATATGAGAAAAGATGGAAAACCTGTACTAAATCATCTATAGTATTGTAAAGTTGTAAAAATGAAATGTCTATACATTGAAGATATTAAAAAAGAAATGTTCGTAACGACTATTTGGAGGACATTCAATCGAAAAATATTTTTTCCTTGCGGCTACATCACGCAAAATCGGCTAAACGGATTTAAATGGTTATAGGATACTTTACTGTTTGTTTTACAAATATATAATATGGATCACTCCACTAGCGTTATTATTATAAACAAAGATCAGAATCAAATGAAAAAATTTTTCGACGATACTGGACTTGAACCAGTGCCTTGAGCCATAGGATACTTTTTACCCGACTACGCTGAAGAAAAAAAGAGAGGTAATGATATGACTTTTTCCTTTTTACGAACGAAATAACTAGAAGGTGCCCACCGTCTTGTTATTTATAATCGTAGTACACGTTCATTACCGACGTGCTGTTGCCTGATATATACTCATTCTTAGGACCCGCGCGGCCGACGCCCGGATGCGTTCTATGCTTTTAAAAACCGCGCTACACAAAGTTATTAGTATAAGAAACTTTTCGAGTATGAGAAGTGAAGAATGTAGTTTTCTTGAACGTCGTTACAGGCGTGAACATAGAACCAGCATAGCTAGCAACTGTGAAAGAGACGATGTTACCAAAGAAGTTGATACCGAATATTTAGGTAACAAGTTTTTAATTCTTTATGTTATTTTATTTGAATGTATTTAAATGAAATTAGTACAAAACATTTGAAGGTTTGGGAGTTATTTTCAATTTAAACTCAGTGTATGTATACAATAGGTAATTTAGGTATGTGTATACAATTAATGTTATTTTGAAGTCGGTGCCAACCGTGTAACTAACTTAAATCGTTAATGTTGAATTTTAGCTGCAATATTTATTATTATATATACAGCTCTTATTATATACATCTGTTTGTTTTGGGTTGCACTGATTCCAAGAACAATAAGTGGAAGTTTGTACGGAACCCACGGCCAGTTCTTACTTTTTTTTATCTGGGCAAGTGCGAGGTTTATTCTCGGTTCTTACTTCTTAGCTACGTTTGTTAAAAATCGGTCCAGCCAATATGATAATAGTTATCAGGAGTGTTTAAATATGTTATTTAGCTTGTGATATATTCATGTTATTATTTTTATATCTTAGCCCCAAGCAAGCACTTCCCAGGCGACGACTGTTCGATTTCCGATCCCAACGAGCGAGACAAGGAGATCAGAAAACTTCTGGAAATAGACAACGCAATTAAGAAAGATTCTTTTAGACTCAGAAGGTCAAAGGTAAGGGATAATGGTGACAGAATATTTTATTAAAACAGAAACGTCTGTTCCATGGTTCGGGCATGGTTTCGGTAACCTTGGGTCTGTTAAAGTCTTGTTGGGGACACTGGTTTGAATTCCACGTGAAGCTTGTGTATATTCTTTTTTTTCGCGTTAGTTAACGTAATTATTGTTTTTTTTAGACAACTACTCTACTTGAAGAATGCAGCCAAGTTACTTTTCGAGGCATCTGTGAAAGTTTCAGGTGTTTCATCTAAGCATATAATGCAAATAACGTAAATTATACGAATTACTGCGATACTTTATTTTAAATCGAATTTTGTTTTCTAGCGGGACTACCCAGACAAAGAATTCGACGATTACCCTCAAAAATATCGACAAAAATGACATGGAAAAATATTTATTTAATACCGCAAAAACTGTTACATTAAACCAACCGTTGTATCAGGTAATTTGGA
The DNA here is from genome assembly GCA_905404275.2 of Hedya salicella. Taxonomy (NCBI): domain Eukaryota; kingdom Metazoa; phylum Arthropoda; class Insecta; order Lepidoptera; family Tortricidae; genus Hedya; species Hedya salicella. The sequence continues at coordinate 9,961,096 of FR990114.1, read as the reverse complement.
ATCAGAACGTTCAACTGCTTTATCAATTGAACTGGCGGAAACGTAAATCGATCATCTTAACTCGACGCCAATATGTAAATGTGAAGAAAACAATTTATAATACACTTATCCAAAAACATATTATGTTGTTTCGTGCAAAGCGGTATAACCATGATCGGACACCCCATTCTGGTGGTTCCGTTACAGATAAAACAAAAAGCATAATTTTACATTACGATAAAGAAACTCAGACTGAGAAAGCTGGACATGCATTGAACAAACAAGCGCAAGCTGATATAAATTCAGATACATACACCATTAATAAAATAAGTAACTGCGGAGATGCTATTTCCGTGCTCAGCAAAGAAAAGGGTAAATTTAATACCAAGTCGAGCAATGAACTGTCTCAATATTCAAGCTATGCTAAATGGACTCAACAAGCAATACATTTTAACACATACATGAATAACGATCAAAAAACAATTTTAATGACCCAGATGAAAAATGAGCCTCTCGACAAGTATTTCAAAAAAGAATACCGTAGGAAAGCTACTTCAGTTAAAGAGATCCAATGTGAGACAGTCACGAGGCAGAGAGTAAAGTTTTCGTCTTCAGATACAGCAGATTATCGTTTCAGAGGACGAACCGTCGAAAGAAATGATTCGTACTCCATTCACACAATTTTTAAAAGTAAGTAAGTCAAAAACCCCGGTCCTGTAAAAACAAAAGAAATTGTCTAAGAAAAATGTATCTCTGTTGGCTAAAAATAAAGCGATTAATAAAATTATCTATATACAGGGTGATCAATCTAAAGGGGTCAGTAGGGAGAACTCAGGCACAATGAGAGATGGCGAAATCTGTTCCTAGGAACCATGGCGTCGATTTTAAATTAATAATAATGGCATTAACTACTTATGGTTCGCACCATCAACAATAACAACGAAAAAAGTTTAGGTACAGAGACTGACCAGCGGCTATAATGGTTGCGTTTGTCACGCGATAAATAAGTGACATAGCTGCTGTCACCTTCTGACACGTATGAAAGTGCGAGAGTGACAGACGCGTTATCATATCATTTATCGCGTGATAAACACGACCATCATGGGCCCGCAGGTTCGATTCCCGGTTAAGTATGAGTTAAAAAAAATTGAATGCCATTATTATTAAATCTAAAATCGAGGCCATAGTTCCTAAGAACAGGTTTCGCTATCCCTCATAGTTTCTGACTTCTCCATACTGAACCATTTGGATTGATCATTCTGTATAGCCTGATACGCTACGGACCGACCTTGGGGTAGTGTTGCCGCAAACAGTTACTTCCAACATACCTCTCTATTACCTGTCATCTCGTCATTCACGTCCCTCTTGTTCATGTCGTCCCTCACGCAATCCATCCATCTTTTCTTTGGTCCTACCCCTTTTTTTACATCCCTCCACATTCATACCTAATACCCTTCTTTTCACATGACGTTCATCCCTCCGCATCAGTACAACTACAACCTTAAATAAGAAAAAACTTCTGATGAAAATATTTTATTGTGTTCAAAATTATTTTTCTTGCATCGTTTTGAATTTGTATGGCCATTATTATGGTAATTTGTTTTCCAGTCGAGATATATTTAGTTTTTTTTGTCTACATCGGTGATGTTTAATGACCTTCAACATTATTTGAAAAAGATACATCCTTGCTAGTAACATCCGCAATGTGCTCTATTAACTGTATGTTGTCCTCAACTAACATATAGGGTGCGTTGGGGTAAGACGGAAGAATGGAAAAGTCTAAAACTTTAGCGAAAATGCTCTTAAAGTCGATTAAATAAAGTTAACCTTTCGGATTTCTTCCTACTTCTGTAACCCCAACGCACCCTATAGGAAAGAAAGTCGATCAAAATATTTGATGTGACTTGTAGTACTCGATTTGCGATTGCGATTACGAGCGCTATTATCATAAATATTTCTACGTTGTATAATTCTTAATTTCACTCATTCTAGACCATCAGAAATCTGTGACACTGACACCAAATCTCGGAACATCAGCTTACTCATTGCAAGACGAGAACAGTGTGCCTTTGAAACCCAGGTTGAAATACTTCGAAGATTCTATTGATGATGACCCGAAACCCAAGAAGCCGTTGCTGAAGAGATTAATATCCTGTTTAGTTCTCAGGGTGTTCCCTGCATCACAACCAAAAATCCCTACAATGCTAACTAGCATTGTAGGCAAAACTCACGGCCCCAGCAGTTCTTTTGATTCTTATCATATTGGTACCTCGTTTGGCGTAAGTTGTATCTATGAAATTATTATGTTTGGATACTTAAGTAACTGTAGGAAAAGGTATAATTACCAATAATAAGGTGGTAAGTAAGGTATAATTACAAATATAAAGTATAACAGCGAAAATAATACAATACAATACAATACACTTTATTGCACACCAAAAGAAAATAACATCAGAAACTTAAATCTAAAACAATATCAGACATGGTAAACAACAGGCGGTCTTATCGCTAAAAAGCGATTTCTTCCAGACAACCTTAAGGTAGTAGAGATGGCGCAAAGTAAACAACCAATGATTAAATGGTGCACAAGAAGATAATAACAGCGAAAATAATGTTCATAATTAACATGAATGCTTATAGAATAAAGGAGAATTGAATCTAGGAATATTTTATTGGCTATCTGGGTAGCAGAGTTAGATTGACGAGAAAATTGAGTTCAATGGGGAGAGAAAAGAGATATTCCTATTCTCAAGGGATACAGAGACTTAGAGTGGCTAGTAATTTAGCAGTTAAGTGTGCTTTAGTGGGTCCTATATCTTTAATACGTTGACGTATTGCTCTCTGTTGAGTGGTGATTGTTAATAGTACTGAGGAATAAGAAATACTCAGCTTCGACTGGCGACATATTCTTCAATGTCGTTATTCGTGGATGTTGCCATCCGACTTTACGGCGACAAATAAACTGATACCGAATATGTTCTCATTAATAAAACCTCTGTTAAATGTTACACACGTGTCGTGTCAGCCTTTCCACCACAGAGCACTGCATGTGCTGTACGCCTTGAATTTATTCATCTGCTTTTACCCCAGTACCACCTTAAAATAAAATTAAAAGCTCACTGGTGGGAAGGCTCGTGCCACGTGCAAGAACAATTGTGTTTTTCTTTGCGCTTTGATCTTTGTGTCTATATCACAATAGATAATGTGCTGTTTTTCAGCCATATAAAAACACAGAAACACACATTTGTGTTTCATCGAAAGTTAAGTGTGTATATGTTCATATTTGCCACTCTGGAGTGTCATCATGATCATACTCGTATTGAGATTTAATGGTCTACGTCAAATTATCATCATCCTTGCATTAATAGGGTAGTTCCCTGGGTAAAACAAATATTATTCTAATTACTCTGTCAGTTAGAATATCAAAAAATATTGGACACGTATTTTTTCTTTTGTCATTCAAACAAAAAAAGGACAAAGATAAAGCGCGTCAAAGCGTCAAAGTTTGGGAGTGGGGTCGCATGACACGGGGAGCTTTAACGTCATATTTTTTTGTATAATTGACAAAAGAAAAAAATACGTTCTTCTGTTTCCGCGATTATTACTCATTGAAATAAAACAATTTAACGTCGGGAACTAAAATGAGATAATATACGCGATATAATCCGTTAAATTGTTTTATTTCAAAAAAATACGTGTCCAATATTTTCTGATAATCTATCTGACGGACTAATTATATTTTTTACAATGTAATGACTATCTATCCATCATATTGCAGGCACTAGAGATGAATTCGTCTCTATACGACACGACTGCCTCGTTCTACAGCGATCACGCGGTAAGGCCAATCACCAAGACGAAACGTGGATTCTTCAATACCGTCCGAGGCTTTCTCAGTCGCAAGACTTGATGTCAGGTTTTTACTGATAAAATAAGTATGCATTTTTGATTGTTTATCTACAATACATACATTTTTATTGTGAGTGCGACTTTATTTCTATTTCTATACTTAATTACATTTTAATCACATTATAATTGTGTTTAATATTGGTGTATATTTGGTCTGGATTTACATGTTAAAATCGAGATCAGATCCTTATCAATCATATTAATATATACGGGGTAACATTACGTAATCTATAGTATAAATATGCCGAAATTGCATCGTTTACAGTACGGAAAGCCATTTTTATAAGTATATTAAAAATCAGTTAGTACTTAGTAACAATGATATCTATTCATCGAATAATAAAAAGCCGGCCACGCGCGAGTTGGGCTGGCGCACCGACAGTTCCCTACTATCCGCACCTATACCTACGTACGGTCAAGGAATTAAGTGTACCCTTTCGTACCTTGTCATAGTGACATTGATATTGATTTTCATATTGATTTTGATTTTGACAAGGTACGAAATGGAATTAAATTAAATAAATTAAATTCCTTGACTGTACTATCACAACACTATTATCCTTGACAACCACAACTAAAAAGAATCCACAACGATGTGTCGTTGTGGCTTCTTTTTAGTTCATATTTGTATGTGTACGAATAAATAAGAAAATAAAAACGTTTCTAAAAACGATTCAGTTAATTTACAATATTATCTTTAATGTACAGCCATTACGTACTGTTAGCGCCGTAAATAGTACTTACATCGCATATACAATTTATATTTTTTACTCTCATTTTCATGTCGAGTCACTGAAATGATTAATTATTCGCTTTTGTGCAGATCATATCTGACGTTAGACGTCAATTACTTGATATACTTAATTACTTTTGTGTTTGCAAATATGTATGCAAATGCGAGGTTACAGCGATTTACTTGGCAATATGAATATTTCTGCCCGTCCCGAAGGTCTTGGCTGATGGGCAGATAGGTAAATGTTTGAACGGACCAAATTATCCTATTAATTAAGCTACTGTTTTTTCCTTACTAGTCCGGATACCTAAAAATGATGGTGATCTAAATGAGACATATAAGGTTACGATAGCGATTACTCACCCCGTTAATGCCGATTACTATTCGACATGTTTCGGTCCATTTCGGGGATTCGTCGTGAGACATCAGCACGTACGGTCGCTGCTTTTGCGCACTGCGCGCAACGGCTCTGACAGCTCGGGTTTTTCTTGCATAAACATTATCATAAATTGAACGGCAATTTGCATTCACTAAATCAAACTAAAGATTCTATAAAATCCCATTAAGTATTAAGTAGAACTAGGTACACTAATTCGGCGTTTAGTATAAGTTAAGTATAATATCTCTAAACCGGTACTACTCCAAATGCAATTTGTCTAGACTTCATCTAAAGTAACTTTACAAAATCAGTGTCATCTAAAGTCATACTTCGTTAAGAATAATAAGACTTAACGCCACTTTACACTTTTAATAAATAAAAAAATAAAAATAAAATCGATGAAAATTAATAAAAAATAAAGTATATTGAAGTTCGATTTTTGTTATAGCAATAATAATTGCATTTATATCTCAAACATTTACAGAAAAGTAGTATTCTGCGCTGTTTGTAAGCAAATTTTTCATTTAGCAACATAATATTCCAAATTTTTATTGCTCTTTTTCCAGTATTTTGTAAGCCCGTCTGTTTTATAGCACTTTCGATCACGTTTACACGATAAACAATCATGCGTTGTAGTTTTAAAGTGCCTATAGGGACATAAAACTCTCTATTCTAAACGTAACTATTTTGTTAAGTTCTCGCCATTTTGATAAACCTTCAATGAATTCTCTTGTTAGTAAAAGAGTTCGCCATGTTTTCTAAAATATAATTCCATGAGAAAAAAAGTTTTAACTTTGTCTTTATTAAGAGATGATCGAATTTGTGAAACTCAGTGTTGATGATAGTTTTAAGTAAGTATTGTAGATATCTTTAAGTTTATTTCTTGGACTTAAGACAACCTTCAAGATATCTTGAAATCGAAGTTTAGAGATCGGTTAAACCCCCATTCTTAAGTAGGGTTTAAGTTTGTCTAAACAGTAGTATTAACTTTTCTTGATTTTTTCTTAAATACTGTGCCCACTTTGTCTTAACTGTGTCTTGGGGCATATCTTCAAGATATCTTCAGGGACATAATGGTTTTAACCAAGACAACAGCAAGAATTTGTCTAATTGTCTTCAAGATATCTTCAATCCCTTTTTAAGACATTTGATTGCTACTTGGGTGTAGTCTGTAAGTTTTATATTAATCCGTCATCAGTAAGTAAGTACCTCAAATTTACGTACCTACATCATTATTATATTTTAAATATCGTTGTTTGAAACTATTTACACATATTTGATTTTTTTGAAAATAATCATACTTCAATATGAAATATTTGTAAATATAAATGTCAAATCAAATAAAAAATAGTGCGCTGCGGGCACTGCACGCGCAAGAGCGATGAGGCAAAAGGCTAATTTGCCCGTCAGCTAAACATTAATAATAAAATAAACTGAATAATGATATCAATTTAATATAATCAAAATGATATTTCGTTTAGAAAACGTTATAATTTATTGAAATTAATTGTTTTTATAAGTACCGCTTTAGAATTATTGAAATAACATATACTGTTTCTTGTACTTAAAAAGGATTTGATGACGTTTGCACAAAAACTGTAATGAAAATGCACTAGTGGGATTATGTAATGTAAAAAACACTTGCGTATAATGGACTGGATTACAGACATAATAAAAAAATAAATAAAAAAAGAACCGACTTCAGAATAAAGTAAAAAACCATAAATAATCTTTTATGTACGGTACGGATCACATTTGATTCACCTTTTGAAGTCGGAGCCAAACCATTCATTTATTACTATTAAGAACCGCGGCGGCGAGCCTTTAGTTATTATCCACCTACATATATATTTAGTCATAGTAATTCGTACTTTTGTTGAATAAAGAACTTTATTTACTTCAGGTTTGGCACCGACTTCAAAAGGTGATTCAAATGTGATCCGTACCGTACATAAAAAGGTGTGTCCACATTTGTATCATTTGCCCGTATCAGATCATCGTCGCGTGGCATGATCGCGTGTCACGATGACGCGTTTGGACGTTGCGCCGATCCGATCGCTCGAAATCCATGATGCAACGCGTATCACACACTTATATCGGACGAGTGCGGCATAATCGGCGCGCTGACAGTACCTAAAAGGTGGACGCACCTAAAGATTATTTTTGGCTATTTAGTTTATTTTGAAGTCGGTTCTTTTTTTATTTATTTTTTTTATTTTTTGCTTTTTAGTGATGGATTTTAGTAGTGATATAAAGTATTTTTTAGAGCCCAGAATGGGAAGATTGAGGAGACGCTTTGCACGCATCTCGAGTCTTTGGAAGTAAGAAATGAAAAAGTTGGTTAGTTCATTGTACCTTCCATCATCAGCTCAGCATGAAATGATGACAACCATATACAAAACATTGTTAGTGCCTATAATATTTGAGGGTTTCTCTCGATTTCCCTGGTATTCCATCATCTGATCCTGACTTGCTGATAAGGAGACTACTTCAGGGACACACTAAAAAGAATATGACTAACAGGCTTAACGTATCTACCTATAATATATGATTTTTTTAAGAATTATCCTCTAACTCTTAACTATTAAGGAGTTGTACCTTCCGTCATCAGCTCAGCATGATGAGATGATGACTACCATATGCAAATACTTAAATAACTTAAGAAAATATATGAAAACGTAATAAGTGCCTATAAAATTTGAGGATTGCCCTAGATTTCCCTGGGATCCCATCATCAGATCCCAACTTGGTGGCAATGGGACCACCTCGGGAGTATATCCTTTCAAGTAAAAAAAAGAATTTTTAAAATCGGTCCACTTTTTGCGGAGTAATCGATGAATATAAATTAAAAAAAATACAAACTTTCGAACATATAACCTCCTCCTTTTTGGAAGTCGGTTAAAAACGGTGGAATAAGAGCCACTTTACAAGCAAGTGTGTTGAAAATGGATTAATAACATCGAGAAAAAAACGGTTTATGTGAGCCACATGAAGATAGAGCACAAAATGTGTAAGTATGAGGGTTTAATTCTTACCGACTCATTACGGAACCCTAATTACAACAATTATTACATAGGTATTGATGCTCATGATGTGAATATATCTTTTGTTATGCGTTTATTATAAAGCAAAATCACTATTTCTGGCTTAGTTGCTTGGTCTAGGTGACGCAAGAATTATTTCCGAAGAATAGAATAGAATATCACAATGATACGAAATTATATTATGATGCTGTTTATCATATTGAGGCTTTATGAAGTTGTCTCCCGATCGTTTACGGAAGAAGAGGTACGAAAGTTTCACTCTAAAAACTTTTTAACAAAAAAAAACCGACTCCAAAAATAATAATCATAATAACGCCATAATTCAGTTTCTTCAATTTACTTACAAGTAACCGTTTGTATACTCAATCTATACAGTATATACAATTAATCTGATTTTGGCGTCGGGGCTCAACCTCCATCATCAAATCAATTCGATGGTACCATTCTCATGAGGAACATTTAAGTTTGTGACTATGAAGTTGCTTAGCTAAATTAATCAAGATATCTTACCGCCATCCGTAAATCATTTATCATTGAGGAGTTCCGATGGCATTCTGTGGTCTTCTTCATCAGTTCCACTTCACCAATGTATACTTTTTGAATGAAAATGCTTATTATGTTTGTTATAATACCAAAATCGCCATATGTATGCCTACAATATTCGAGGAGTTCCTTCAATTCCTCGTGGATTTCATCATGAGATCTTCACCAGAATTATATTGGACCAACTTGGAAGTACCTCCTATAAAACAAAAAAATAAATGAAATCGGTCAAATAGTCGAGTAATCGGTGAAATTCCATAAAAAAAAAATAAAAAAAAAACATTCCGTCGAATTGAGAACCTCCTTTTTTTGGAAGTCGGTTAAAAATTACGCAATCAAATATTTTTACCCCCAACAAATGAGAGAGGTTTTACTATAAGTTTGACGTACCTATATGTATGCCTGTCTGTGGCACTGGCATCGTAGCACCTAAACGGGGTAACCGATTTTCATATAATTTTTCTTCGAAAGCTGACGACTTTGAGATTGCTCTCAGCTATACTGAGTTCCACGGTTCAGTCGTTTGAAAATTATGAGATTTTTCTAGATGTGTAGTGGGTTTTTTTTAGTACACTACTGATTGCGGTGATACGAGTATACCGAGATGAACTAAACTCTTGCTTAGCCCCACACAGATGCATCATTGATGGTGCATAGCAGTGTCGGTTGCACCATTGATGGTGCCAGTCAATGGTGCATACGGTAAGGGGGGTTTCGAACAATCGAAAGTATTTGGATGCCTTAATAAAAAAACCGGCCAAGTACGAGACGGACTCGCGCACCGAGGGTTCCGTACAAATTTTTACTTACCCTAACTTTATTACCCGGTACCGGTTGAGTTAAGTTTGCGCCTGATATCTATAGCATTGCATACAAATCAGGTGCAAACTTAACGCAACCGAGTTGTTCAAATAGGTTTTTTGCAATTTAAAAACAAAATAGCTAGTGAGAGACATGGCTATAATTTTCGTGTCATATTTATGTTTATTCATACAATTTGTGAAAATTTCAAATTTTTCGATTGGTAAACTTCGGAAATAAAGGGGGGGAATGGTGTTTTTTTTTCACATTTTCGTTAATTAAACAAAAAATAATCACAATAAAAAAATTAAAAAAATAGTTTGTAAATGTGCAGGTTAAGCCCTTTCATATGATACCCCATTTGACACATTAGCTAGATTTTTAATTTTTTCCCCCCTCATACTGGTCGTTTTTTTAGAAAATAAAAATATATTTTTAAATATTTCCTCTGTACCTCTATTTACTCACTGTGTCTGTACTGTGTAACATGTGGGCTGACCATGTTTATAAATATTCCAAATTTCAAATAGCATAAGTAGTTTTTGAGATATGACGCTTTAATAGTCGGACAGACAGACAGACGGACAGACAAACAAACAGACAGGCAGAGTCGCACCATAAGGGTTCCTTTTGTACCTTTTGGTACGGAACCCTAAAAAGGTGCCTTTAAAGCGTAAAATTCATTTTACGACATTCATTTCTGATACGCCAAATTTTGGTGGGACTTATTGAGATATGACTACATTTGGTGGCACATGAGAACCTAATAATAACCGTCGATGTAATTGTAATTGAACAATGGTTTCGCCAGGGTCCGTTCGAGGTGGTCGTCCACAATACTTCGAGCTGCATCCAGGAGCCGGCTTGGTTCCACACGAATATCACCACGTACACCAACAAAGGGCGCAACCTCCTTCGCGGCACATTTGTTACCGAGCGGGAAATGAACAACGTTAAGGTTGGCCACACTTTATAATTCACGTAAATCGTATTGATTAACCCCTCGTATGCTTAGATACTCCATGTGTGTCGTTCTATAGGTCTTCACCATTTCCTTTTGGGTCATACTGATTTTTAGTATGAGTTAGCGTTATGCGTCTTTCCTGTGGACACCCGAAAGTTAAGGGCTTTAAATACTAATTTTTCTTAGTGCCCTATAGGCGACCTACAAATTGATTAATACTCTAGATCTAAGCGATAAAAATATCAGTTATATGTACCCAACCCCTTAACTATTGCGTTGTCCACAGGAAATACGGCTAAATTCTAGAACAAGTATGACCCTTTTGCCATCTACTTTTCCCTCTATTATTCTCTTCATCCAGTTGTCATGCCGTATTACCCTCTCCTGTTCTCATAATCTTCATATTTTTTTCCTTTACGATATTTAAAATTTCCTCGTTACTTTTATTTTCTGTCTAACTGATTCTTTCCATCCTCCAACACCACATTTCAAACGCTTCCATCTCTCTCTATCTCTTTGTGCCATGATCAATGATCCACGTTTCAGAGCCGTAGAGAGCTAGCTGGCCCCTATTTCACAATCGTGACAATTTTCATATGACAACGACAATTTTATGCTCACGGCAATCCCCGCAAGCTCGATACATCTCCTTACTTTATACTGGGCACGCAATGTACGTGAAATTGTCGCTGTCATACGACATTTGTCACGATTGTGAAATAGGGGGCCTGGAGAATAGCGCTCTACGGCTATGAAAAATCCAGACGTACACTTTAACCAGTTTCATTCTGGTACGACTTGATATTTTTTAGGGTAAGACCTAGAAGGACATACATGGAATAAATAAATAAAAAATGCTTCATACAAAGAAGTAAAGGATAAAGCAGAATGTAGAATAAGCTGAAAATTACTCCACTGACAAGATGATGATGATGATGATGGTGTTTCGACACGGAGCCGTTTAGGTACTAGGTAGAGCATTTAAACCCTACTAGCTGCCTCTACTTCGCTTCGCACGGGTCGTCTAAGGAAGAAGTTTATGATCTTTACTTCCCTTTACCTATTGACAATTACAAGCACAACAGAAAAATAACTGTTCTGAAGTGATGCGCGAATATACATTTTAGAAAGAAGTAATAATATATAACCAACACGGCAAAAACTTAACCCTTATAGTTTCATCATGTCCGTCCGTCCGTATGTCACAGACATTCTACTCAAAAACTACATGATTTATATTGATGTGGAGAATAGGTGTCTTGTATAAGCCGCTACTTAGGTTAATAGTTACATAACAAAAAAAGAAACATATTTCTTTGGCGCTCCAAGCATCGACACTAAAACTTTTTATTCAGCGAATATCAGTGTGTGGCACTTATATATTTCGAAAGCTCTTTTAAAAACATTTTGAAGGCATTCTGCCTCTAGCTCGTCCATTTCCCATAAAGTCCACATTGCCATTGCTTGAGCCAATTCGTACCTAACTACTTTAGTAAGGAAAAGCGGCCAAGTGCAAGTCGGACTCGCCCATGAAGGGTTCCGCAGCCGATTATACAAAAAAATGACCTACAGATAAAAAAAATACGATATGAAAAAAAACACTAACAAAAGAGCGTATCTCCCAGGCACTTACGTCCTTTTGCTGAGAAGCGCAGTTTTATGGCAATAACATAAAAACGATTTTCGATCACGTTGAAAACAATTTTCGTTGGAAGTATTTATTAAGCTTTATATTTGTAAATTTTTTCACATTTTTTGAACATACCGTTTAGAAAATAGAGGGGGGGGGACACAATTTTTGCTACTTTCAGAGCAAATATTTCGGGAAATATTCACTAAATCAAAAAATTTTTTTAGAAACCTCAAAGTGTTTTTCGAAGAACTGTCCAAATATTGATATTACATTGATATTTGCTGAAAAATGTTTTGTCAGTTTCGGTTACATGTATGGAGTGCCCCCCCTAGAAATATATATATCTTTTATTTAACTATCAAACTAAGTAGCGGTTTACACGCGACACCTATTCTCCAAATTTCGTCAATGTACATCTTATAGTTTTTGAATAAATTGCCTGTGACATACGGACGGACAGACAGACAGTCAGACAGACATGACGAATCTATAAGGGTTCCGTTTTCGCCATTTTGGCTACGGTACCCTAAAAAGCGTCATAAAAAAAAAAATCTTATAGTTATGTCATGTCCGTCCATTTTCAGTTTTGCAAGACACGCTTGCGGTTAAACGGTATGAGGGCGACTGATCGGGTGTTCGGTGCAAGCCACCGATAAAAGTCACGCGATATAAAAGCACTCGCTGCGTCTATTTAAATATGGTCTCTGTGTCCACTCCGCAAAAGTATGAGAAGCCATGGCACAAACCCTGGTGCGACAACCACGATCACTCTATTGCGAAGAGTGTGACTACGACGAAGAACAAGAAGTAAGTATGTATGTATGTTACCCACTTCCCGATTTCCGATTGAGGTAAAATCTCCTTACTTACTCGTACGTATTACGTATGTACGAGGCGCGGTCCAAAAGTTTCCGGCCTAACACAGAAAAGTAGTACAGAATATTTATAAAACTTTTTTTATTTTACTATATAGTCTATCTCTATTTCAATGCATTTTTCAGATCTCTTAATAAGCATTTCCATCCTCTTATAAAAATACTCAGAAGGTTTTTCCTCAAAATGGGCGCAAACCGCACGGATTACTTCATCATCCGAAGAAAATCTTCTTCCCCTTAGTCTGCTTTCAATTTCGAGATCAAATAATGGTCACTCGGGGTCAGGACGGGACTTAGATTGGTGGCTAATTTTGATGAAGTCACATTTTGCAATAGCAGCCTTGGCAATTAGGACACTGTGAACGGCAACATTGTCGGGGAGAAGCCAAACACCTCTGCTATGTTTTCCATGGCGATTCTGCTGGCGTGGCGTAGTACCTGCCATTTACCGTGGTATTATTTTCTTTTAAGGACTGACTGGGAACTCAAATGAGATAATATACGCGAGATAATCCGTTAAATTGTCTTATTTTATATTTAATAGAAGAAATTACTTGTCATAGTCATAGTCATAGTAATTTATTCATTGAACAATATACATTATGTTTTAATGATTATTGGGTAAGACACAGTTACAATTTTATAATTATTCCATGCATAGTAATATACCATTAGATTGAATTTCACAGTTGTCAAAATTCTAAAATTAATGTCAATTACAATGTTACAATAACCCTATATAATATTTAATTCAAATTATCAGATGTCAAACATAATTACAATGTATGTCGCACCCGCTCACGGGACAATGGTGTCCCGGACCTTTGGGAGGCGTGCGCGGAGCCGAAGCCAACGCGTAGAGTCCCTTTCGACAATTTAATGAAATGTGAGGTGTACACCGCGCGGGTGCTGTTCCTGCCCGTATCATGGGACGCGCACAGAGACAGCACTCGCTAGATGCAAGAACTATTGGAGAGTGATGAGATCTAAATATTCTGGGTTATGGGATTGAAATGATGGACTAAATACTGGGCTATTGCTTGAGACAATCGGACGTCTACCAGGAAAAGTGTCCCATGGCTAAAGGCACTGGTAGACGATGACTTGCCCACCGCTAGATAGGCCCCCGTAAATAGCGACACATATACTGGCCTGAGGGCAACATCGGTGCGGAGGGCTAAGGGTGGAGAGGTGTCACTGGACTTTCTACCGAAGCCAACTCGCCACTTACGTTCCACATCCACCCTCGAGCCGCAGCTCTAGCGACTCCACTCTGACCGGCCGGTTAAGGCAAGCCAGAGGTGGGGGTCCTGACCCAACACCTTCCGTCAGGGTCCCCCAGGAGCACTCAGGTACGTGGGGTCGCTACACCCCAACAGCTCGCCACAAGCTGCCCTGCGTTGACTGATTGCCCCGGCGAACCAGCGGGCGGTGGGGTCGTCACATCCCTACGCCTTATTACAATTATTATTACAATACAATACTAGTATTACAATACGAAACTATGACAACATGTGAAAATATAACAATAACTTACAGTAAAATGAAAAACTAAAATACAAATAGAATGTGTTTACTTGGATTATGTAAATTTAACAAAATTCAAGTAATAATCACTGAATATGATAAATACACAATTATACATTACAAATGCTCAATATTATACAATTTAATTAAATTCTCTGGTGTCAAATATAATTTTAAATTAAAAAATGTCATTAATACCACTGTTCACATGACAATTTAATAATACTACTTAATCTAAATAACTACCTATATCAATTTTGTTACCTACTCAATTACTAAGCATCATTTGAAAAAGTTCGTCTATCGAATAGAGACACTTCCTTAGCAAAAAAACCTTGAGATTCCTTATAAACATATTTAAACGCGTAATGGACTTCAACTCACTAGGTAACTTATTAAAGAGGGCAATTGCCTGATAGCCTGAGGAGTGCTTGACAATATTGAGTTTAGTGTTTATTGTTTGAGGTAGGTCCATCCTTCTGGTTGATAGGCGTTTTTGTCTCTCTTCTAATGTTTCAATACGATTCAGGTTTTTTATCAAATCACTAAGAACTACAAGAACGTATAAACCAGGAACAGTAAGGATTTCATACTCCAGAAAATAAGGTCTGCACGAAGTTGTCTGAGGTATTCTGGCCATTGTTCTGACTGCTCTTTTTTGGCTCACAAATGCAGACTGGATATTGTAGCGGTAACTATTACCACAGAACCTGATGCTGTACCTTATTTTGGATTCAACTAAAGTGTAGAAAACCATTTTCAGCTGTGATATGGTGACCTCTTACCTTGGACTTCTTAGTGCATAGCAGGCCGAGCTAATAGACTTTACTAGCGATGATAGTTCATCTTTCCAATTCAGACTCGAGTCTATCCAGACACCAAGAAATTTGACTGAGTCTACTTGGTTGATGTTCACACCATTAGATGAAATTTGCAAAATGTATTTGTTTCTCGCGGTGGTTTTAAAAAGTAGAGCAGTGGTCTTGGAACAGTTCAGTTTCAAGTTGTTAGTGCTGAACCAGGTGTTAAGGGCTTTCAGAGCATGATTAACTCTATCGTTCAGCTGCATCATGTTCTCTGCTGATAAAATGACGTTGGTGTCATCAGCAAAAATAACAAGTTTAGCGTTGGGCGTTGAGGTCCTCATGAACTCAACTAAATCATTATAAAAAATTATAAAAAAGATTGGACCTACTATGGATCCTTGTGGGACACCTCTTTTCAATTTGGCTACTCTAGATCTGTGTTCACTTTCTTTGCCATCTTTAACCCACTTTACTTCGACGTAAGGTAAGACTGAAAAAGTTTTAACATTGTACCTCTAATACCATAATGTTCTAATTTTGCGAGCAGAACTCCATGGTCAAAGGTATCAAATGCAGAGCTTAGGTCAAGGAATAAACCTCCCACTTTCTTTTTGCTGTTTAGTTGGAGTACTATGTCTTTAATCAAGGCAGTAATTGCCTCATTAGTACTTCTGCTTTTCTGATAACCGTACTGCCTATCGCTTAAAATATTGTGTAGATGGAGGTGCTTCACAAGTCTGTTCTTCATGAGTCTTTCCAAGAGTTTGGACAGAGCTGGCAGGGGAAAAATGGGCCTGTAGTTTGTTGGGTCCGATTTACACCCTTTTTTACGTATTGGCAAAACTTTGGCCACCTTGAACTGATCACGGAAAGTACCAGATTTAAAACATTCATTGAAAAAATATACCAATGGACCGGCAAGTATGTCTATATTATCTTTATGACAGATATAGGGAGCTCATCCTTCCTTATCCACAAGATGCTTTAGCTTTGAGTTTTTTTTACATTTGCTTTATTTCAATCTCGTTGATCGGGTCAAAAACCATGTCGTTTTCAATCCTTGTGACTTGAGCCCGTAACAGAGATAATGCGTCATTTGAGGTATCTTTTGTGCTGCCACTGTGGTTGAATTTTTCCAAAAATGTGGCACAAACCTCTTCAGGATTGTCAAGCAGAGTTTGATTGCGAAGCAACTTTGCAGCGATGCCTCTGTACGATCTTCCATATTTCTTTCGATGAATCCTTTGCATTTACTATTTGTGCCTGAACAGCGACTCTTTTAGCGTTCCTGATGACTCTTCTAAAAACTGTGACATATTTTTTCCTGTAGTTAACAATCGAGTCAGACATATGAGTTTTGTGGGTCACTAGTACACGCTTCATCGTGCTTGAAACTCTTATTACTTTCGTAATCCATTTTATCTTAGACCTTAGATTCAGTGATGTTTTTATTTTCTTTTTCCTGAAGCTGTCTTTGAACGATTTATAAAATTTTTGGATGAAAGTATTAAGTCCTACATCAATCCAACTCTCACCCGTAATCAACTGACGAAAGTTTAATTTTCCGACATCATTGAGTTTATAATATTTTCTTCTGTTTCCGCAATTATTACTCATTGAAATAAAACAATTTAACGGATTATATCCGTTATAATATACGCGATATAATCCGTTAAATTGTTTTATTTCAATCATTGAGTTTCCTTACAATTTTCCAGATATTTTTTGATTATCATTTTTAATAATTTCTGGAACAGTGAAGGTGCTGAGTATACCTGCATGACCATCCGCCAACCCATTGTGGTCCATCTTGATGGGATCGACAAAGTCTTCAGATAAATTCGTTAGAAAGTTGTCCAAGCACGATTTTGAGTTGTTACGCTTGAAAGTGGCGGTAAAAATAAGAGGTCCAAAACCATACTCAGAAAGCAACGAAATGAATTGCGCCGTTTTTTTGTCCTCTCTTAATAAATCAACGTTAAAATCCTACTAATTTTTATTGCTAAGAGTATTTTTTATTTCAGAAATAATAATTCATATAATAACTGTTACTTTTTTTAGAGAACATGAATTAAGACTGCTTTCTGCCATAACACACTTTAAGTATGAAGTAAACGCAGCTTTTTTTTAATAAAACTATATTTGCAGTAGGTAAAATAACGTTTAAGATGATTAATTAACTTTTTGAATTCATATACGACCTAATCGCACTCCCTTCTTTAATTTTTACAGGTCGGCTTTGAGATAAAATATAAGTTCGAACTTCAAATGACTTTTCCACGGTAGCATGCAGATTGGGCGCTGTAAATGGAACTTTTCTGAGCGAGTGAGATGAAAATAATTATTTCGCTTTCGTTTTTCAGTTCCGCATCCAAGCCTTTTACATAGAAGACAGCAAAGTGAAGGCGTTCGAGATGAAGAACCAAAACTGCCACAACTTCGTCATACAGCTGGTGCTTATAACAATTGGCGTGCCTTTTAACCGTCAGAAATGCAGTTTAAAGCCAGTTAGTATTTTTAAAGTCTTTTATTCCCCTTTACGTGCATACCTGCCGCTCATCTCTATATACACGATGATTCTTAATCGGTGATCAGGAACCATTTTTTCTAAGTAAGTAATTGATGGCGGTCACGTTAAAGTCGTAATTAGGTAGATTTAAACAAATTTTTATTTATTGAAATAAAACAATTTAACGGATTATATCGCGTATATTTTCTCATTTTAGTTCCCGACGTTTCGGAAGCTTTCCAGCTTTTCATGGTCACGGGAGGACTGAGAAAAGATGTATTTTCCTCTGTCAAAGTTACAATTAAACTTTTATTTGATGAAATCATTTATTTGAAATCAATTTTTTCCTAAATTCCTTGTCATCCTGCTAATCTGTATCTGTAAGCCTACAACCTCTTCAGAAAATTAATGGCAATGATAATTTATGAGTAATAATTTGGCAATTTTGTCATATGCATAAATTTATTAACTTAAAGACATATCAAATTTCCCGCCTGGCACTTGACGTATCGTACGTATCTTCAATTGTAGGATAACCATGTATCCAGTGATTCTTCGTTTGGATTATGTTTTAATTTTTAATTTATTAAACAGTGAAGTAATTGCGTGAGACCTCGTTAATTAAGTTAAATTTTAGCAAGATATTAAGATTTTCTTACTCCTGATCACCGATTAGAAATCATCGTGTATATTTGTAAAAAAAAATTTTTTTGTACATTAAATATATTTTCAAAAAAAATATTTAACTATTTGAGGATTACTGAATCAGATTTTTTGTATGGGTGTGTGTGTTGTTGTGGCTTCATCACGCCAAATCGGCTAAACGGATTTTTACTATTTTTGGTACACGGGTAGCTGGGTGTCTTCAGATAGTTATAGGATACTTTTTATGCGACTACGCTGAAGAAAAAAGGAGGGGTTATGACTTTTTTTCCTCCGCGAACAAGGTGCCCACCTTCTAGTACATATATAATGTTTTCGTCAAATAATGTTTTAAGTGCCTACCTATGATGGCAAATCACTCTCCGGATGTTTTCCACATCCGACTGCGACAAATTGCAGTTTTTATACAATTGGTTTAGTGATGGAATCTGGATAACACCATCACATATATTTTATTTATTGGACGCACAGCTGCCCTTCCCTGCCCAGTACTCAACCTGTTTTATGAAACCTTATTTTGTGTGCAGGTAAATGCCAAGTACGCCAATCTGGACTTGGACTACATTATCCACACGGTGATCCAGTCTGCTTGGTATGGTGCTGTGCAAATGCGTTGGGAAATGGCCCAGCACGGGACTCGAGTCATGTGCCTCGATGTCAACATGCAAATGGTTAAGCCCAGGAATGAAAACAAAATTGTGAAAACATAAATATCAGAAATAAACATTTTTCATAATATAGAAACACAAATTATGTTTTTGTGTTTTTAATGCGGGAAAATTAACACCACATTATTAAGGTTATAATACCGTACCGTTCAAAATAAAAATAGGTACAGGGATCAAAGCGGATAGATAAATTCGATGCGGTTTTGGCACAGTGCTCGCTAGTGAAAGGGAACACACCTGACGCGTAATCAGGAAGTACCGGGTTCGAGTCCTTGTGTGACCACGAGCAACAGAAATCGTATTTTTCTTTTCGCTTTTTTTTTATCCATATCACAACACTAGAAATACTTAGACATTTTAATTTTTTGCACACACATAAAAAAACAATAATACCCAATGTTAACTACCTAAACGTGCATTACATACAAATAAATTTGTTTATAATCGTCACTTGAGTGTAATTAAACGTACGTAAATTAAATGTTCAAATTCATTGTCCTTGATATGCAGTAAGGGTCTATTCAGAGTATTCAGACGTGCCAGAATCACAAGCGACAAAAAGTCGTGATCGTGACGCAGTGGTTACGTGCTTGTGAATAGATGCGTTGCAGCTTCTTGCAGTCGCTTTGATGAGGTCGGACCCACCACACGGTTGCGTTCTGCGAAATGTGGTCCGTGTGAATAAACTATTAACGTTTACACAAGGGCCATTAAAAAAAGAGGACTGACAGTGGCCATACTTTGAGAAAAATTAGATGGCGATTTAAAACTAAACATTTAACGATGTTATAATTTAATAAAGAAACATAGATTAGTAACCATTAGTTCGCAAATAGCTAATAATAATTAAATCGTAACTTCAAATACTGTGTCACGCTTGCAAAGTTGAATTATTGTAAAAAATCATTCTTATACATAGATATCGTTGTACATATCGGGGAACGGCTTTTTATGGAGATGGTCAGTCCTCGTTTTAATGGTCCTTGCTTTTATATAAATTATCGCACGACCGAGTGGTTTTCGGGTGGTTGTGGTGCGTCTGAAATGACCATATTACCTACTGTTAAATTAGTATACATTTCGGCTTAATTTTCCAGATCAATTAATACCAGATTCTTATCAAACTAAATTCAGTTATGGACATATCTGCAATTATTTTGCAGTCAGCAAAGATAGCTTTTCTTTGATATGTAAATAAATACTTAATGCACATGCGAATAGATGACTACCTACCTGTTTTCCATGTAATGACAAAACAATTATGATGTTGATATGGGCTATCTGATTGCGTTTCAGGTAATTAACATTTACATGTAGCAATTCCTCTCAGTGTTCTCGTTATGGTGCCATTTATATGCCGTGAGTTTTGATATAAAATGTGGAATATTGAAATGTTATATTGTATCACAGCGCTGATTATCACATTAGGCCTTCACGATGTCATCTGCGGATCGTTCAGCGTGGAAGAAGTAAGTTTTCTATTAAAAAAATAACCGACAAAACTAAAGATATCTTCCAACCATTAGAAAACGTCGAAATAGTGGGGACTATAATAGAGAAACTTAGGGAATAAATATTCTAAAAACCTAGAGTAAGCAATATCTTCTCAGTTTCAAATTTCTAATTCAATTACCTGGCACTGGCATTGGCAGTTTTCTCACACGAGACAAAACCTGTACACCGGTCTCTGTAAGTAATTAGGCCTCCAATGATAGACAGTAAGTAAATGTGCGGCTAGGAATAGGGCAAATTCACTTGTGACAATGATCACCTGGCTCTCTCGCACTGTACTGGGTAAAAAGAGCGCGTGACACTGTTGAGCTTGAGGAGCTTTTCCTATCTTCTGTAATAGCAAGTTTCTGTTCACCAGGGTCCATACGAGTTAATCGTTCACAACACTTCAGACTGCCTCGTAGAACAACAGTCTTGGTTCTACACCAACATCACCGTATTCTCCAGCAACGGACACTCTCTCCTGCGCGGCAGTGTCATCACTAAGCGGGAAGTAAATAATGTCAGGGTTGGTATTATCATCGTTTTTGAGCTCTTTACAGAGGCTAAAAGTTTCAAAGATTTATTTGCCACGAATACAGTTACACAGTTGTTACATGTAATTAATAAGTACCATGTATTCAGCCTACAAAAAGGCATGCAAATGTTTAGGATAATTAAAACTAATGAGTAAAAACAGTTAATTATGGAAAATAAAATATAGAATGTCAATAATATAATTCTACCTAATTCTACATGACTCGAGAAAAACTTTTACACCATAGAAACAACCGTCGAGCAGCCAGCTGTTTAAATTATTTTTAAAATTATTTCCTTCTAGAAGTCTAATGTCATTAGGTATACGATTAAAAATGTCAATGCACATGTTAAAAACATTTTTATCGTATAGCATAGTATGCCAGCGAGGTCTTTGTAGCAGATGCCTATCCTTCAATCTCGTCTGCCTTTGCGTAGTTTTTCCACGTAATTCAAAGTAATGTGAATTAGATTTTACAAAAGTGCACACTTCTCTCATATACAAACACGGCAAAGGCAGAATTTGTAACTTTTTGAAAAGTGCATGGAACACAACTATCATCAAACCACGCACTGCAAATGACTCTGATGCATTTTTTCTGTATCTTAAATACTCTGTCTACTTCTACAAAATTTCCCCAGAGAATTAGACCAAACAGAAGCACGGCTGATACATAGCCGTGATAGGCCATGAGTGCGGCTTCTGTTGAAACAGTGTCACGCAACCGTTTAAGCGCAAAGACAAAACGATTTAATTTTGTACATATGTGTTTAATATGTGCCTTCCAATTTAAATGCTTATCCAGCATGATACCGAGGAATTTAAGAATGAACATCGAGCATATGAGGGAGACAATCGACTAGTCTCAGTGTCGTATAGCATCTCTCTTGCACGGAGCACTAGCGGTAAACAAAGAGAAAACAAGACTAAATATTTTGCGATTATAAAAAAAGATATGTATTAAATATATGAATGTACTAGCTTCTGCCCGCGACTTCGTCCGCCTTCAATTCGTTTATCGCGGATAAGGGTATTTTCCGGTATAAAAAGTAGCCTATGTCCTTCCCCGGGATTTAAACCATCTCCATACCAAATTTCATCCAAATCGGTTCAGCGGTTTAAGCGTGAAGAAGTAACAGACAGACAGACAGACAGACAGACAGATAGACAGACAGACAGACAGACAGATACACTTTCGCATTTATAATATTAGTATGGATTAAAATCCAGAACAGTGCAATAAAAAACATTTTAAACACGTTTAAATATTTACATCAGAAGAAAAACGAAGGATTAAGCTTATTGCGGGGCTACAGTGCGGAATCGCAGTCAATCGCGTCACAATTTTATCGCATGCCCTGCACACCGCTGCTCAAAATACGCAGACGCTCTGTAAATTGAGCTGCGTCCAAATCGCAAAAAAGAATTACCTACATCGAGTTCTTATAGCAGCCGGCCGTCTCGTAAATGCAGTATTTTTCACGCAAAGTTTCAGGAATCGAGATTACTTAGTGTCGGTAACGCTTCATGTTGCACACAGAGTTTATCCGATTTTAGACATGACCTTTAATTCGACTATAACACTTATTTTGTATCATGGTTTCAATTTTTTTTAAACATAGACCGATCGTGAGGCAGTGGCGTACACAGGGTTTTTCGCCAAGGTAGGCAGGTTTTCTGTGCCTATATGGAGCCATGGTCGTTCAGGTTAGGCAGTGCCTTTGTGCCTATATGGACTGCACGCCGCTGTCGTGAGGGAACCGGTCAAATCCCAATAAGGCCTAGTTGTGGCTCTGGGTTAAAACTGTTAAAAGGTCAGATGGCGTTCGCTTTCGTAAAACTGTAACCTACGCCATTATCTTGGGATAAGGCATCAATGCGGATCCTGAGCTGCAATAACATCATCATCCGCCTATATAAGTCCCACTGCTAAGCACAGGCCTCCTCTCGTGAATGAGATGGGTGGTACCCCTAGCGGGCCCAGTGTGGATTGGGGACTTCACATAAACCTTTAAATTTCTTCTCAGATGTATACAGGTTTCCTCACGTTGTTTTCCTTCAAAGAAATGCTAATGGTAAATATGAAATGATATGTATAGAATAAAATACAATCAGAAAACTAGCATTCTCAGTATACAGGGGTTTAAAATAGCATACTTAAATAAAATGTTTCGAAGAAAAGAGTGTAACTTCTTAGGTGTAAACGTAAAACAAGACCTATCATCTTGGCAAATGATTTACATGTTGGTGAATAAAGAGATGACGTACCTACAGTAAAATAGAAGCCGTTGAAGAAGGTGTCTCAATACCTTAGACCCGTGAAGAGTAGCACCCCATAGCAGAGTGCAGGCATTTATGAGCTGGAATGCGAGTGTGGTCTTTCCTACATTGGTCAAACGAAACACAGTGTATCAAACCAGGTGAAGGAGCATATAGCGGATGTCAAGCACCATCGATGTAATAGGTCTGCAGTCTGTGAACATGTCATTGACAAACCAAACCATTCAATTAAGTTTGATAATCCTTCTATCCTTGCCAAACGGAAAAGATATTTTTCCAGAATGGTATGCCAGGCTATTGAGATTTCAAAGCATCCTAATTTCAATAAAGAATATGGGCTATATGGGAAGGGGTTACTTTTTATCCCATAAAATCGCACCGTTTTCACGACTAATGAGAAAGGTTAAACAATTAATATTTTCTTCTGTTTCCGCGATTATTAGTCATTGAAATAAAACAATTTAACGGATTATATCGCGTATATTATCTCATTTGAGTTCCCGACGTCCACCCATGGAAAGCTGAAAAGCTTCCGAAATTCAAGGTTAAACAATTGTAAAGTAACCAACTTAATATTCTCATCAGCTCCTAAGGGCTCATCCAGAAATCACACCGAATGGGGAGGAGGGCTTACGAAAACCTCACGACTGATCACGTTGGGGGAGGGGAGGGTACAAAGGTAACCTCACGTGTACACGGGTTTTATACTGTACCTATGTTACCTTAAAATAAGAATTATTTTTCAGAGGTACTTTTGCATAACGCATTTATGTACGGATAATAATTAGAGAAACAAAAACCCGACAGCGTAAAAAAACTAAAAAGAAAAAAACAAGTTCAGTACCCTAGAAATGTGTTATGTTAGAAAGGAAATGTTTTATGATTCAATATCGATGCTCACATAAACAAATAATAAATTCTCGTGTGGAACATAGCGATTTTAAACAGTCGGGACCCATTGTTGGGAAGATTTGCGTCCATCTAGATTTGTTATAATTATTATTTTTATTTGATACTTTTTAGTTCATATTATAAGTCAGTAAATTTCATAATCTTTGATATTGAATATTTGAGATGTCGATGTCGTGTAGTTCTGTACATGTTTGGTTATATGTATGTATTTGTGTAGGTATATGTATATTTGTGTATATGTTTATTTGTATTTTATATATTTATTTATTAGTATCTCGTATCTTTGTTTTTATTTGAATTTTTCATTTCCCTTTTGTTTTTCTTTCTAGCTTTAATTTATGATTTGTCTCATCTTCATGTGCACCACTTAATTACTCATTGGTAGTTTACTTTGCGCCATCTCTAGTACCTTAAGGTTGTCTGGAAGTGATCGCTTTTTAGCGATAAGACCGCCTGTTGTTTACCATTTCTCACACTGGTTTAGATTTAAGCGTCTGATGTTATTTTCTTTTGCAGTAAAGAGTACTTATTATTATTATATTTTGTTTACATTTTTGCTCTCCATGTAGAGGTAACTTTTCTACCAAATTCGCGGGCATTTGGCCAAACGAATATAGCATTTCATTTGAAGATGTGATTCTGAAGATGTGATTTGATTTCATTGCGAACTTATTGGTCTATGGCTAAAAATTTACGAACTATTCTGCAAGTGTTTAAAATAACAGCTTTTTGTAGTGTAATGAAAGTGAGCGGGTGGACATTAATGACTTTAAGGCTATCGTGTAAGGTGCGAGGAATAACTCCTGTAGTCGAAATAATAATTGGCACCATTTTCACGGTATTCACTCGCCATTGGGATTTTATTTCTATAGAAAGATCTTTGTATTTTGTAATCTTTTCAGTATGGGTCGATACAAGGTTGTGGGTATTCGGGATTGCTTATTATTATTAATTTTTATCGTGGGGGTTATTGAGAAGCTTGCACACATTTATTACAATTAAATGAAAATTTAGTGAGAACGCCTTGCTAACCAAATTTAAATCGTTATAGTTCCTAACTGGTCATTCAAAATTAAGAATGATAAAAGAAACCTAATAATGATTTTTAAATCCCTATTCAATGATACCCCACTCGACATAGTACATCGATTTTCATTTTTTTCTTTTTAACAATATGGCGTCTCATAATCGCCATTTTGATAATTTTCATGTCTTTAGTGTCATTCGGACAATTAAGACGAATCGATTGACGTAAGAATCATCAAAATCGGTCCACGCCTTAGGTCTCTAGAGTGCCAGATAGGAACAAACATACATACATACATAGACTGATAAACACATAATCTCCTTTGCGTCGCGCAGTCGGGTAAAAATTTAAAAACACGTGAGGTTACGTAAAGGGGGGCAACCTTACGAAAAATCACCAAGGGGGAGAGGGTTCTAAATTTGGTTCAAAACACCGTGATTTCTGGATGGCGTACGCATATTGCTGAAGTCGCTGTCGTTGATCACTTACCTATACCACATGGCCGGAGTAGGAGCATGATTTTGACGGAGAGTATTTTAAGCATAGGTTTGGAAGGTGCGCGTCAAAAAAGTGTCGTATTAGGTACGTCACGGCGTAGCGTATACGGTGCGCATGCGTATTTTGAGCAGCGGAGTGGAGAGCATGCGGAGCAAGTCACGACTTGCATGATGAAACAAGAAAGAAATAGTATTTTATGCGACTGTTGTATAATAGGGGTCAAAAAACACGAGTGGCGTGGGTTGCAAGTAAAGACGCCACGAGTGTTTATTGACAGAATTATACAACGTTGCATACGATAGTTTTTCTACGACTAAGGGGCCGTTCACTAATTACGTAAGGACAATAGCGAGTATCGCAAAGAAAGACGCCACGAGCGTTTTAGACGGAATTATACAACGTTGCAACAGTTTTTCTACGACTAAAGGGCCATTCTTTAATTACGTAAGGACAATCGCAAAGGAAGACACCACGAGCGTTTTTTGCCCGAATTATACAACGTTGTATATAGTCTGGTTTTTAAAGTGAGCGAATCGGCCACTGTATTGTTTAAGCCTTTTAGCTCAGTTTAAAACAAAAGTCTATTTGCAATAGTTTTTTCTACAACTAAGGGGCCATTCATTAATTACGACAGATTTTTGAATCTCTTTTGCCCGAGGGATCCCTACGTAATTAATGAATGACCCCTAAGCACTTTATAATAAAACACAAAAAGTCTAAATATCTATATTTGCGCCGAATTTTTTCTAGCAGCAAATTGTTTGATACTTACTTCTTGCGCCACGACACAAATTTCTTCGGTATGAATGAACATCTGGTAACATACGATCTTAGTTTATTTACATTGCTTCCCATTATACATTCAGTCTTGACAGACATGTGAAAATAATTGTAAATATTTGTCAGTGAAATAAATATCATCACTCAGTCATTTAAAATAAGATACAGTTTCATTTCAGAAGTGATTATAATTTTTGTACATATTTATAATAGTAAGTAATTCATTTATTAAGGAGTTAATATAGTGATAATAATCAGATTATTAGAAGAAAAATAAAATACAATTAAAATGAGAATAAGTCAAGTTCCTTCAAATATAAACTAAATGTCTGATAATATTCAAAATGTAATCAATAAAAAGTAAGTACAATAAGGCTCGTCTTCCTACATTTTTCTCACTTTCAACAGTTTATAATAAGACAACAACCAACAACTTCAAGATGAATAACATTTAGCGCCACGAAGAAAATTAAAAAGCGAGCTGTCAATCAATATCTATGGCTTTCTTATTTTTTAAATTCGCGTATACTTGCCAGTGATGAAAACATGTTATGATTTGAAAAAAAAAATAGGCGATAAAATATGTGTGCGTAAATTGTAAAAAATGATTTTTTTTAAGTTGGTAGCAATGCATTTACGTACTTTTTTAAAATTTAAATGTGTATGAATTCGGCTGTTGGTTAAGTTGGTAATATAAATTATTTCACATAAAATTGGTTTAAGACTCATTGAATATAAATTATTAGATTGAAATTTTGTGCTCTGTGGCACCAAGGAATACGTTAATAGCGACATTGTGACACGCTCAGCAATGCTTTTTTGGGAAATAGACTATAGAGTTTTGCAAGTCTTAAGTAATGTATGTCTTTATATTAGAGTTGGTAACCATTTAAATGACAGAAAGAAGTACAGGAGTAATGAAATGAAATAATGATCTTTATTCTGTAAGTAGGCCACAAGGGCACTTTTACAAGTCTGACTCTACGGCGTTACCCAAGAGGAGACCACTGAAGAGAAGAAATCCGAAACAAACTCAACAGTCAGTCATTTTTTCGAAATAACTCTTATATCTATATAAGACAATATTTGTACTTAGCCTATCCTAAATATATGTTTTGAGTATATAAACTCAATGCGTAGTTCTTCAAGAAAGCATATCAAAACTTATAAAAGTAAAAAAAAAATAAAGAATATAAAAAAGCAAAATAGTGATTTTTTATTTCAAACAACTTACATACGTTTGATATGCCACCTTATAAGAACCGTGTCCCGGTAAAAGTAAATTATTTGGTTTCTGTTTTGGGCCATGCATTTTTGTCTGTTAAATAGTCCTCTACCCTATAATAAACCTTTGCCATTAGGGACTCTTTTAAGTACTTTTTGAGAGCTGGAAACGATAATTTTAAAGCATCATCTGGTAGCTTATTATAAAAATGTATACATATTGGCCTACAAATGATTTGGCTACTTTACGAACGCGGAACTTTCTAATAGCGATTTTGTTTTTATTTCTAGTATTAAAATTGTGCATATCTGAATTCTTAGTAAAAGACTCTATGTTCTTAATAACATAAATAATATTCTCATAAATATATTGGGACGCTACGGTTAATATGTTGATGTCTTTAAAAAGTTCTCTTAAGGAGTCACGGGAGTTCAAGTTATATATAGAAGGAATCGCTCTATTTTGTAACACAAATGTAGTCTGTATGTCAGCTGCTTTGCCCCAAACCAGAATACCGTATGACATGATACTATGAAAATAACTATGATATACTAAGCGAGCAGTATCAACATTGGTCAATTGTCTAATTTTTCTAATAGCGTAAGCTGCTGAACTTAATTTACCTGCAAGTACTGCTAAATGGCGACTCCATTGCAAGTTCTTGTCCAGTGTTATACCTAAGAATAATGCCCTATCCACTATTTCTAAACATTCACCATTGAGCGAAAAATGAATAGCAGATTATTAATATTAAACCAGTCAAGTACTTTAACGAGTACACTATTAATTTCGGCATAGTCTGTTGTTTTCCGGTCAACTTTGAAAATTAATGATGTATCATCAGCAAATAGTACTATATCACAAAGATTTTCTACTATAGATGGTAAGTCATTTATATAAAACAAAAATAGAAATGGCCCTAAGATAGAGCCCTGTGGCACTCCTAGGTTAACTGCAGCTCCACTGGATTGGGTTCCATTTACAACAACTGTTTGTGTTCTATTGCTGAGATATGAAGACATAAGGCTTAAGGCATTTATAGACAGGCCATAATATTCTAATTTCAAAATGAGTGTTCCATGATCAACGTAGAAGTTCGGAAGAATATGAAATGAGATGAAGAACGGAAGTAGAAGTAGAAAAAGAAAATATGATGACGGTGCGAAATCGTAGTAACGTGCCGTAAAACGTCAATACGGTTCCGCATCGTAGCGTATTTAAGCGCGGTGTGGAGGGAATGCTATAAAATCGTGACGCTTACGGCACGACACTGCAATTCCGTATCGTCACCGTATTTTGAGCACCTGTTACTTTCTGAATAAAGACTTTCCTTAGAATTCCTTGGAACAGTGCGACAATTAGACTACATTCCATTTTTAATTCCGTTTAAGGGTTAAGATGTGATGTGACACACACTCACATAATTTATTTTTTACTCTATTATTTCAGTTCCGTATACGGCTTTTTTACAAGGAAAATAACCAGGAGGTCAACGCGTTCGATATAAAGAACCAGAACTGCCACAACGTCATCATTCATATGGTGCTAGTAACCATCGGCATCCCGGTCAACCATAAGAAGTGCACCATGAAGCCGGTTAGTGGCATTATCGCTCCCAATGCTCCCATCATGTGTATTTCCGGAAAATCATAATTTTGGGTCTCTTTAAGGCAGTAAATAGGATGTTGCTGAACCAGTGAGATACATCCTCGACCAGTAATCACTTACTTGTGAATCGCTGGTCAGTTTATGATAAAAAAATATGTAGGTATCTGCCGATCTCTCACTGTGAAAGTACCTACCACTATTCAGCGTTCCTTTTGTAAATATTAAAGCGATTTTTTTTTAAATACATACTTCTAGTGGGATTTGAAGCCACGTTTCCAACGGCCCTCCGAACCCCGAGTTCAAGCATCGAACAAGCCTTAGGGAAGCTTATAGAGCCATCTATATCATGACAGGGTTCTGCGATTGTATGCGAATCTTTCATATATATATATATACATAATACCTTACTGTTTCCAGGTTACTTCAGAGTTCAACAATTTAGACCTGAACTCCGTCATTCACTCAGTAGTGCAGTCGTTATGGTACGGCGATGTTAAAATACGATGGGAGATCGTCGTGCAAAAAGCCACGGTCATGTGTCTCGATATCAGCCTTTCGAGTATTAAACCAAAAGATGCATAACGAAATCATAAAAATATGATTACTGTGGATGATGACCCAAAATATATATATATATTTCCAGGAAACAGATTAAGCTAAAAAATGGGATGACGCTATTGTTGATTACAATCATTGATGACTTAAAGAACATATTTGAAATGTTGTGTTTTATTGACAATCATTTCGTTTATTCTGATAGTGTCATCAATTTTGTTTTGTAGCCCAGCATGTTGTTTTATCGTGGATAACAATTTTAAAGAAACGCGACGACTAAGTTCCACCAATAAATATGATAACTAGGTACAACTTTTTCTCTTTTCAGACATTATTAGGAGTTTTGTAAACCATACATAAGGTCTCGTTAATTATGGAAACAGACAAAACCTGATATAATGTGGTTAACTTTCATATCTTAGAGACTTTATTATGCTATCAAAATCGTCGAGAAAATATTGTCTGGACAAAAACTATTGAACTTAAATTAAGGCTAATTCAGCGACTGCTATAAAATAAACAGGTTCGTTACGCTGCTAAAAAGCTGTGGAAATTAATGCGGCTAGATATAGTCCTTAGTTACAGTTCAATCGAACTGATTCCAGCAGATTTTGGGTCTACAATTTGGTTTGCGTTTATGGAACCTTGTAGTCTTGTTGATGGTCTTATAAGTATGAAGTTGTATTAGCCGCACGATAAATAAATGAGCTACAACATATTAAAATATATTATTTATTACCCTTTTTAACGCGACTTTATTAGGTCCATCTGTCTAACTCAGTAAGTAGGTAACTATGTAATAGGTAGTACATTACGACAGAGACAGTAAGTAAGCCATGCTGGACGAGTATGAATTAGACGGACCTCGCCTGTGGCTCGGTCCGGCTATAATACGAGGCCAGGATGGCTCTTACGGTCGAAGCCTAGTATAGTGCTTTTCTCAAAAATGAAACAAGAAAATAAATAAGATATACATATGTATTAAAGGTAACTTACGTTCTCTTTGTTGAGTACTACACGATAAGGCATAGAATATACTGCTGCATTATTTAGCGCAAATGGTTGTAATAAGCCAGAAACATATTCTTAACTCGACTCGACGTGATAGAAAGATGCTTATGTGCAATGGAGGGTGCATACCTTGCTCTTGAAAAATCAGCTGCGGAGGCCGGTCTCCAAGTTAACATGGCCAAGACCAAGTACCTGAAAGCGTCAAAAAACCAGCAAGAACCTTCACCAGCGTCAATGATTTCGTATACCTTAGGTCCTTAGTAACAGATATCAACCATGTGTCTTCAGAAATAAGCAAGAGAATAATGGCTGCTAACAAGTGCTACTTCGGCCTTCTAAGATACTTCCGTTCGAAACTTTTTTCAAGAAGCATAAAACTTCTTCTATACAAAACCTTACTAAAGCCCATACTCACCTATGGTTCTGAATGTTGGATGCTGAGTAAAAAAGACGAGAATTCCATGTTAGTGTTTGAGCAAAAATACTAAGACTCATTTTCGGAGCTGTGATGGAGGATGAGATATGGCGTACGCGTTACAACCACGAGCTATACCAAATGTACGATGAGCCAACTGTTATAAAAGTCATAAAGATCGGACGCCTGCGATGGGCAGGTCATGTGCTACGAATGGACGACGCCAGAGTACCCAAACGCCTTGGCCGCAGGAGTAGAGGCAGGCCCAAGCTCAGATGGTTGGACGGCGTGGAACAGGACACCGGGATATTAGGGGTGAAAAGTTGGAGAAGGAAAGCCATGAATAGAACGGACTGGAAAGATGGGCTTGACCAGGCTAAGGCCCACCCGCGGCTGTAATGCTTCAGATGATGATATTCTTTGACCTCTGACCCATTTATTAGCTTGATTTATAGATTAATTTGTCGTTATTTTTGAAATATCCTTCCTTGGATTTAGGCGGAAGTAAAATATTTTTTGTTAATTCCGCCTCCTCTTCTGCGTATGAAGGAGTGCCGTCTATTTCGGAATCCGACTCGTCTGAAGTCATTTTTGCAGAATTGTAATAAACCACACAAACAAATAATTGGTTACTTTCTTTCCTGTAGTCAACATAAATGATGTCACGCTTGCAGTTAAATGTTATTTGTGAAAATACGAGTACGAAGAAAATATTAATAAATATTTTAAGTTTTTTAACTTTTGGCGATTTCAAAATGATCAAAAACTTAAAATAAGGAGGCAATTGGACCTTATAGAATTATGACGTCATAAACCTTTTTTTCCTTTCAAACTTCGTACATTCTGACCGTTTGACAGTTCATAAAAAGTAAAACGTAGTGATTAAGTACTCTATGATAAAAAGGAACTGTCTGTCTTTCAAGTACCTACCCTGTTGTCATTTTTTTTTTTTTTTTCTTTTCGGCCTTTCTGACAGGCTGCGACCATAGGACATACTGCCACGTCTTCTCGTGATTATTATTATTATTATAAAGTGTCTATTGTCTTTTAATTTAAATCCCGCCTTCCTACCACAGGGCATACTGCCACTACCGCCTTCCTTAATTTCATTGTATTTTTTTCATACATACTGCGTTTAGTTATTTCCACCGTCTTACGAAACTAATTTTTAATGATAAAATTTTATTATTGTTATATTTTTTACTAATGTTCAATATTTTCTCGGAGGTATTTTTCTAAAGAACACAAAAAGGAATTCCGTAATATCAACAATAATCTTAACTTTTGTCCACCATTTTACACAACACAAACACTATTATGAACTAAACGTATTTTCCGCACTAACGTTGTCGCTACTTTTTTAATATGCATAACGAGTTTTTTACATTGCCAAAATGGCTGACCTTTTTTAGGGATCCGTACCAAAAAGGTAAAAGAGGAACCCTTATGGTGCGACTCTGTCTGCCTGTCTGTCTGCCCGACTATTAGAGCGCCATATCTCAAAAACTACTTATGCTATCTATTGAAATTTGGCATGTTTATAGATATGGTCAGCCCACATGTGTTGCGAAGAAAACATTATAAAATATTTTTTTATTTTGTAAAATAACGACCATTATGAGGGGGGGGCAAAAATTAAAAGTCTAGTCACTAGGTCAAGTAGGGATGAAAGGGCAAGATCTGTACATTTTTTCATACGGAAAATGTGGAAAAAATACCATCCTCCTTTATCTCCGAAGTTTGCCAAACAAAAAATCTGGAATTTTCTGTAATTATTCAAATTCAAATCATTTATTTAGGCCTTTGAATCCATAGTGTTAGAGGCAACAAACTTAGAGCTATCGTTAGTATATTATGTTAACTTTAATTAAATTAAAGGCGCCTCGGCACCGGCATTACAGGCGCGTGCAGTTGCACATAGCGCTGCAGCAGCGGCGAGTCCCAGCGGTGGGCTAGCATGCTCAGGATGCTGTTCGAGCTGCCACAACTGCGATTGAGGAGAGACGCACACCTTTTTCTCATGATGGTAAAAAAGCAGTCCCTGTGCGCCTCCGCGAACATTTGTGACGCACTGCAATACCGTGGCAGCCCGAACATCATCCTGAACGCGTCATTATATTGGACGCGCAGCGCGCTGTAAGCCCGCTGAGTAAAGTTAGTCCACAGACCGCATGTGTAGAAGGTTTGGCAAAAAGCCTTAAATAAAGTAAGCTTAACCTCTACACTACAGCGGCGCGCAAATCTGCGGGCCAGCATGTTACAGCGGACGCACAGCGCGCGGCGATCGCGCTCGATGTCATCGACGTCCGACATCGTCTCGGTCACCCAGTGGCCCAGGTATTTAAACCTGTCCACTCTATTTAAAGGGGAACCACAGAGTGTGACCGGTTCCATTCGGTACGTTTTTTTACCCGCTTTAAATTGCTTAACTTCACTTTTAGAAGCATTATACAATAGCCCATGGGCCTCCGCGTATGTTTCGCAAATGCGTAACATTTTTATTAACCTCCCCATCGAGGGGCTCAGCAGCACCATGTCGTCTGCGTAGCTTAAATTGTTAATTAATTATGGAATTATGTAATTTAATATGAATACTACACGAAAATTATAACATAACCATACATCTATCCGTCTTACTTTTTCTTTATCACCAAAAATATTTCTTCAATAACCCGGTTTGGTTTAGTTTGCCCCTCATTTGTATTGTATGTGACGCCATAGAGAGATACCAGAAGCAAACTTAATTCAAGCGGCAAGTTAAGTCGGAATAAGTGAAAGTTAGTACGGAACCCTCGGTGCGCGAGTCAGACTCGCACTTGACCGGTTTTTTTATTTTAAAGCTATGTTCATAATGTAAACTGCATGTGTACTTATAATTTTAAAGAATGGGAATGGATAAACATTTTCAAAAATCTTGAAATTTTGTTCATAGGTAGGAATAAGCCTCCTTATTGTCAGAAAAAATATACAGATTTTTCTGCGGTTTAGAAAACAATAGAAAGATGTTAGTGGGCCGATATGCCCGCCTTATACGGTACGGCAAGAGCAGCATTGATATTTTCGATTAAAATGGCTGTAAATGTACCGAATACCGTATAAGGCAGGTATTAGGCCCACCAACACCTTTTCATCCTTTTATTTTTTCTAAGCCACAGAAAAATCTGTATTTATTTCTGACAATAAGGAGGCTTACATATTCCTAGCTATAAACAAAATTTCAAGATTTTTTGAAATTTTCAACCATTCCCCATTAGTCGTATGCGTATTAAAAAGTATGATTATGAATTAAAATAAGAATATATTTGAAATGCAAAATAGCGTTCAACATGATTAAATTATCTTTTTAAATTCATATATGACGTCATCGCCGTTACTTCCTTGGATTTTGATAGGTCGGTGACGATGTAAAAACGTGTTTCGAAATTGAAGTATCTTGATACGTAATAGGAATTACATACTTACTGGACTAATATTGATTCCAAATTTAAAATGTCGCGGTTTACTAGACACTTCTTAAACCCGTTCTATACCTTGCGATCCTATCCGATCCGTTCCTAAACTCTGATTTTTAATTCAAGACCAAAATCGGACAGTTCTCATCTTGATTATTTAAGCAAATAAACGTTGTTTCATGAAAATATGAATGAGATATCGTGCAACCAGTAATATTAGGGTAAGTTTTATTGATAAAAATACTGACACTTAAACCAGTATGCAGTGATCACAGCAAAAGTGCGCCCGTTGACGTAAAATTTTGGTCTTGCATTAAAAATCAGAGTATAATTATCGCATAAAATCGGATAGTGTATTGTGCTACAGGCCCTAAAAATTGGGATCTGTCGGACAATACATTAGGTGTAGAACGGTTTTTATAAGTCTGCGGTATGTTCCACTTAGTAGTCTTTTTAGCGATGTTATGTCAACATTACATAGCATTTTTGAGAAAACAAATTTTGCAAGTTAAATTGGCCCATATACCGGTGTACGATTGCACTAAAATTTAGCATACTTATGTAAGTTTAGTCACAATGCAAATAATGCAATATTATGATACCATCTAGCTGATCTGATGATGATGAAGCCGGATGGTGATCATAGGAACTCGGAAATAAAATAACGCAATCCTACCGAGTTTGGGCTCTGAATGTGGAATGAGCTTCCTGCCGCGGTTTTCCCTGAAGGATAGATTATGGAAATCTTCAAAAGAGGAGTGAATGGGTTTTTAAAGGGCCGGCACCTGGCGTTGCAAGCGTGTAATAGGCCGTCGTCACTGCTGAAGATTAGGCAGGCCGCACGCTTGTTATCACCTTAGTAGTATAAAAAAAATGTGGCTTTAAAGGTGCAAAGCCGAATTTGGTTTTAGAGGTTCCGTTGTGCAGCGTGCAATGCAACTCGTAACTGTCATTATAAATATAGGAAGAGAAATTCTTGACGCGGTTCTTTTTGTATCGAGGTCTTATAAGCAATGCTTTTCAAAATCAGAAATAGCTTTATGAAAACAGCTGCGTTAAACTCCTCTCTGTTGCGCATGCTCTTCCACACCCTCGCATGGGATGTTGCATGTGGTAAGAAACTCTCGAATCTACTATAAAATGGCTTGTAGACAATAACCTTAAAGTGAATTTAACCAAGACTCATGTCATGAATTTTAAACAGAGAGACAATAGTATGTACCCTATACAAAACCCTAGTGTTACTTATAAAGACTTTAATATCTCAGAAGTAAATAGCACAAAATTCTTAGGCTTAGTAGTATTGGATCAAAGTCTGTCAAGGATATTTCAAATTGAAACTGTGTGCAAAAAACTAAGTAGTTTTTCGTATACCTTGTATATGCTACGGAAAATAGTTGGAGAATCAGCAGTGTTGACTGCATAAATAAAAAATAAAAAAATACCTCGCATACCTCGCATAGGTTTCTTCAACACTAAGGTATGGGGTCATATTCTGGGGTAACTCTACTGATCGGGAATTAGTCTTAAGGGTGCAGAAAAAAATGCATAAGAGCAGTACGTGGCCTGCGGACCATGGATTCACGTAAAACTCATTTCGTAGACCTAAAAATTTTCACCTTCCCTAGTCTGTATATATTTGAAGTAGCTTTATTTGTGAAATCGAATCATAATGAGTTTCAGTGTTTTTCAAGTAGAAGATTACAAAACAAATTGTGTGCAGCCCCATCTAAGATAAGACTTATGTCAAAAATATTATAACAATGGCCCCGAAAATTTTTAATCATCTACTTGCTGATAGCAGGAGAAAAGAAACGGTTCTACAATTTAAGCGGGTTTTAAGTAGATTTCTGCGGGCCTATGATGTTCACGTTTATCACGCGCGTTTATAAATGATATGACAACGCGCCTGTCACTCTCGCACTCACATACGTGTCAGAAGGCGACGGCAGCTATGTCATTTATTTATCGCGTGACAAACGTAACTATCATAGGACCCGCTGGTCAAAAAAGCTTACTATTCTGTTAACGAATATTTAAGTGATAACTTTAATTTAGTGCAATAAGCATGTAGGCTATAAGATTTTTGTATACCTTAAGGTGGAACATAGCTGGACTGTCACATGTACCTGCCATCTAGCATAACTACATTGTGGGTTTACCTATTGTTCACAAATAAAATTTGAATTTGAAGATAGCATTTGATGGTGTCCCTGTAATTGACGAACTGGCTTGCCTTTTCCGGCCTTCAACTGCGAGTAAAAGACAGCCTTTGGTAGTATAATCTCATTCAGTTGACCTTGTGTCAGCAGGGACTCCATTCCAACAAGATTAGTCCAATCACAATCAAATATCGTCCATGTCAACATCATAATGTTTGTCATTAAATATGGAACACAGGTATTACCATCCATTAACATAATGGTTATAATCTATATTATAAAAGGAAAATTAACCTTGCTGACTACAGAATAATTTATTTATACATTAATATATCGTATAATATGACAACAAAATAATTTATATACACATGAATATACTTATAATTTGTTTATACATTACTAGTCATACATTAAAGCATTTACTTTGATAAGATTCTGGTATCAATTTGATCTGGAAAATCGAGCCGAAAAATTATCCTCGTATTAGTTCAAGGGACATTATAAATTATAATATAATAGAAAATTGAAATGTACAAGGATTGGGTAGATTTACACAAGGGTGTATGTTAAAAAACCGGCAGGGTCCGAGTCTGACTCGCGCACAGGGAGTTCTGTACAGACTTCTACTATACCTTCCCGATCTAACCGGCCAGTTAAGCATGTATATATATGGTATCGCATATCTTTACCTATTAACACGTGATAATTTCATATTCGTTAATACACGTCGGACATTGATCCGGGGTTTTTTTTTTTCATTCATAAATCGAAATTTAGTCACAGCAAAATAAGATAAACTAATATCACACACAACACAACAAAACGGGGCTTAATCACGTAAAAAAATGATTTATTACCTTCCGTTTAGGGCGTCGCGTTATGTCCATAGTTTCGAAGGAACACGTGATAATGAATGAAAATCGTGTAAGTTTAATTAACAAAATGAAAATGCAAATTTTGCCCTCAGCTCCCTTCAGTCGCCCTCAAGCTCGACCGAATTTCACTTTCCCATAACAAACGGAGTTTCGTTCTCATTTTAAAACTACGTGTTGGATTGTAACGAAACTTTGCATATAAAAATAAAAATTTATTAATAAAAAAAGAACCGACTTCAAAATAAACTAAAAAGCCATAAATAATATTTTATGTGCGGTACGGATCACATTTGAATCACATTTTGAAGTCGGTGCCAAACCATTCATTTATTACTATTAAGAACCGCGGCGGCGAGCCTTTAGTTATTATCTACCTACATATATATTTAGTCATAGTAATTCGTATTTTTGTTGAATAAAGAACTTTATTTACTTCAGGTTTGGCACCGACTTCAAAAGGTGATTCAAATGTGATCCGTACCGTACATAATATATTATTTATGGCTTTTGAGTTTATTTTGAAGTCGGTTCTTTTTTGTTTATAAATTTTTATTTTTTGCTTTTTAGTGACGGATTTTAGTAGTGATATAAAGTATTTTTTAGAGCCCAGAATGGGAAGATTAAGGAGGCACTTTGCACGCATCTCGAGTCTTTGGAAGTAAAAAATGTAAAAGTTGGTTAGTTCATTGTACCTTCCATCATCAGCTCAGCATGAAATGATGACAACCAGAAGAAAACAACTGATAACTTTAGAAAAATATATACAAAACATTGTTAGTGCCTATAATATTTCAGAGTTTCTCTCGATTTCCCTGGTATTCCATCATCTAATCCTGACTTTGTGATAAGGAGACTACTTCAGGGACACACTAAAAAGTTACACAGTTTTCACGTACTTACCTATAATAAATAATTTTTGTAAGAATTATCCTCTAACTCTTAACTATTAAGGAGTTGTACCTTCCGTCATCAGCTCAGCATGATGAGATGATGACTACCATATGCAAATACTTAAATAGCTTAAGAAAATATATGAAAAACGTTATAAGTGCCTATAAAATTTGAGGATTGCCCTCGATTTCCCTGGGATCCCATCATCAGATCCCAACTTGGTGTCAATGGGACCACCTCGGAAGTATATCCTCTAAATATAAAAATATTTTTTAGAATCGGTGCACAATTGGCGGAGTAATCGGTGGACATACATAAAAAAAAAGAACTATCGAACATATAACCTCCTTCTTTTTTGGAAGTCGGTTAAAATGACATGAGGTAGGTATATCTGGGCCTGTAATTGGATCAATTTCAGAGCGTTTCAACCGCCCTCATTAGTGTCACCGCATTAATGGTGCCGACTATTACAGATTCAAATGGCATTTATCAGGAGGTATAGTGTCTCATTCGAATCTGTAATAGAAGGCACCATTAATGCGGTGACACTAATGAGTGCGGTTGAAACGCTCTGAAATTCGCCCAATTAGTTTATATGGCTCCAGTTTATAAAACAAACGAAATACGGCAAAAACAAGTTTTGTATGAAAAAATTAAATTCGCTGTATTTTTTTTACTATGGTATCTGAAGCTATATAAACTAATTACAGGCCTGCATATACTTTAAGTTATTCTAAGTATAAAGTTTCAGAGCACACTAGCAAGTCGTTTTAAAATGAGAGGATAACTGCGTTTGTATGGAGAACCGAGCTTCTTCAAATCTTAAGAATCGCCCGACTCTTATGATTTGAATAGTTGCCTCCTCATGTTGGTAATATGATTCAGAGAAATAAAAAATATATATTTATTTGCAAAACACTTGGGGATACTTCTTAGGGTACTTCCTGAAGTCCTGGAAAGCTTAAACTTGGAACCTATGTAAGCTAGTATTAGTAGACAAACAATAAAATATCCAAAAACTTGGAACTTTTACCCAACCCCTTAACCTATGGAAGTTTCTGACTTCCGAAAATTTTGATGCTAGAGGTCTGAAAATTAATATACTGCTTGTTATAAATTATAAATAATTAAAGACATATTTCCGGATTCTTTAAATTACGGGATGGAAGTTTGTATGGTTTTCCCATACACACTTTTGATTTCATGCTAGAAATCTGAAAATTATATAAATACCTGCGAAAACTTCTTATTACATTACAAATTATAAAGTACGCGTTTCACGTTAAAATAACAAAATATTGTCATAGGCAACTTACAAAAAGATGTGAAATCCCATCAAAACATTTTCATGCAAAATGTTGCGGAGGCGAGACTATAGATATAGCTCACACTATCAAAAAGTTATAAGATCCCGTGTAGAGCCAAGCTTCTAACTCTACGCGCCCTAACTCTACAAGCCCTAACTCTACGCGCCCTAACTCTACAAGCCCTAAATAATAATAATAAATAAATATTACAGGACAATTTTACACAAATCGAACTAAAATAGGATTTTTAATTAGCTGGAGTAAACTGAATATTCAGGTGTCAACGTGAATATTTCGTTGTTTAGAAATAATTTTACAAAAGTATAGATCAAAATACGTGCAACCGGTGATATTAGGATAACTTTTATTCATAAGAAATACTTCAGCCATAATGAAGTAATCACTGCCGAAGTGTGTCCGTAAACGTCAACTTACTCCAGCTAATTTAAAACATTGGTTGTCTGTAAGGTCGGTTTACGGACGATAATTTTACGTGATA
The DNA here is from genome assembly GCA_905404275.2 of Hedya salicella. NCBI lineage: Eukaryota > Metazoa > Arthropoda > Insecta > Lepidoptera > Tortricidae > Hedya > Hedya salicella. Next base: position 9,920,537 of record FR990114.1, on the reverse strand, counting down.
ACGTGGAAGAGAAGCCGAACGCCTAGGCCGATCATGCTTCTCTATCGCTTGTTCCGCGCTCTCGCTTGCACTCGAAAAGATGACCGCGCGTCATAGATATGGTTACCTACCTACCCACCAACCCACCTACCTACCCACCTATCTACCCACCTACATACCCACCTACCTACCTACCTACCTACCCACCTACCTACATACCTACCTACCCACCTACTTAACTACCTACCTACAAACTACCTATCTACCTACCTTCCTACCTACCTACCCACCTACGTACCTACCTACCTACCTACCCACCTACCTACCTTTTTCCGTTACCGTTCGTAACCTGCCATCCCTCTCGCTCTCATGTTAAGGCCGTTCCCGTACCCAAATGAAATCTAAAATCGAGCCCCTCCTCATGCCACCCGTCCCGCCCCTCGACACAATCACGATACAACAGCGCCACTTCTTAAGTGGCGACTTAAATGAACTAACAGGACACTGATTTGTAAAACGTATTACTGAAGACCGAAAAAAAGCATGCTAGACCTCATAGATGGCGTTATAGTTAAATTCGAATAATAAAATAAAACATAGTGTAGTTTAATTAAAATTATTATTTTTTATGAAGTCGACTCCTATTTCAAAATCATCGTTTTTTTAAAGGGTAGATAATAACAAAAAATAATACTTCTGTACATACAGTTTGTATTTAAACAAATAACAACAAGTTTTATATAATACAATTATTAAGTATACCTCTCCAGGTATATCATCGACATTAATAAAACGTTAGGACATAAATAAAATCTAGGACTTATTATTTTAGGGTTCCGTAGTATCACTTTGTTGTCTGTCTATTTATGGGCTCAAACTACACAGTTAATTATATTTTAATTATTTAATATGACCTTTCCAAGAAAGTGTAATATCGGGTAAATATAGATTTTTAAGATGTAAATAATGGGGAATGGATGAAAATTTACAAAAATCTTGAAATTTTGCTTATAGGTAGGAATAAGCCTCCTTATTGTCAGAAAAAAATTAGTGATTTTTCTGTGGCTTGGAAAAAAATAAAAAGATGAAAAGGTGTCCTTGGGCCTCGATACCTGCCCTTATACAGCATTGATATTTTTGATTAAAATTGCTGTAAATGTATATTCTTGCCGTACCGTATAAGGCGGGCATATAGGCCCACCAACACCTTTTCATCTTTTTATTTTTTTCTAAGCCACAGAAAAATCTGTATTTATTTTTTTTGACAATAAGGAGGCTTATTACTACCAATAAACAAAATTTCAAGATTTTTCAAAATTTTCATCCATTCCCCATTCTGATATTTGTGATAAAAATGAGCTCTTTATATCCCATATTCCAAATATTCAGTTTAGTTTTATTGTAAAGGAGATTCTGTTAATAATTCAACATAATTGACAAAGATATTAGTTTTATTAAGCATACCTTGCAAAAATCCGCATTAATGTCGAAATACCGGTATTAATATCGAAATCCCGGGATTGACACTCTATATGGGAAATCAATCCAGGAATAGAGTCACCCCATTTCGCATACCCTGCACATGTTTCAACCTAACAACAAATAATAAATCCCGGGAATCCCGGGATCCCGATATTTTGATATGCATATGATCACAGGATCTTGGATTGCATGCTTTAGTTGCCTATTTTAACTAAGTATACTTAACTTAAGAAAAAAGAACTCAAAATGCCAGTATTTGTCCAGGCAACCCTATTGCATTTAATCAAAATACAAATAAAATTTTATTAGAATTTATATATGACGTATTTTTAATAACTATCAAAATCTAAATATTTAGTGCATATAGGTTCCTGATTATCTACAGGGTTTGAAAAAGTAGGAGTAGACAAACAAATACTTGATGAAGCAATGTCTTGTCCTATTTTTTCATCTGGGTTATGATTTTCTTTGTCTTCATCTTGGATTGGGTTCCGAATCGGTAACCCACGAGGGTGTCTCGGGTCTATTAGTTCCGGAAGAATACACCGTAAGTAAAAGTTTTTTAGTTTTAATTCCATCTTCTCTGACCAAAACTGATCATCTCGGACAATTATTTCTGTTTTTAGTTTTTCTTTTTCACTACTCCAAACGGCAAACAAACATTTTCTCCGACATGTAATATGGAGCTGGCCTTGGATTAACCTCTTCACCTTGTTTGGTTATCTTCCAAAAGGTAACTTTTTTGCTTTTTATGGCTTCGTCAATGCCCATTCGGTGGACTGTGATAGGGCATTTTATTTCAATGATCATATCATCTCCACAAAGGCCATCTGGTGTTGCGCCTAGGAAAGGCAACTCAGCGTCAATATGTAGACCACATGGCTTTATGGACAGATTGTGTTCTTTTTGTAACTGTTTAAGAGCCATAGTCTCGTTGTCTTTATCGTGTTTTATAGAAGGCACGTGATCAATGTTAACTTTGTATAGCAGATCCTTAACGAAATTAGCGCAACTGGTATTTGGACGTCTGTTGATTACTTTACCAAAATTTGAAGCCGTTAGCAGTGTACGTCTAAGTTCTAACCATTCCCCGCTTTCTGCTTGTAGAACTGTATTTCTTTCAATTTGTTTTCTTTGTTCAGGGGTTTTCGTCAAGCTATTTAAGAAAGCCTTTTTAAGGCGTTTAAACACGTCTGGTTTCATATCCGGTTTCAAAGACTCTGGCCCGAAATCTTTGTCGGTAGTTTTATTTTCGACAGATGAATTTGGTCGGAATTTAGCCTTAGAAATTGTTTTTCTTTTCATATTCTTACTTAATCTCGCACGTTCTAGCCGTTTTAAAATACCCCGTGGACTTTTTCCGGCATTCATTGATTTATATAAGAGAGATATTGCTTTTTTTCGTTAAATGATACCGCAGCTGCTAGACATCTCGTGTGGTAAGAACTTTTTTTGGAAAAGTTTATCCTCTTGCCGCCGACGGCTATTATGCTGTTATATCGTTCCACAACGTTGCTGTCGACGTCGTGTATCAAGCTGCGAGCATGACTAGCAACATGCTGTGTCAGAAAACAGAATTTCTGCCATAAAGCGCTTGAAGACAATTTTTTAAAGCGTTCTTCAACTTCACCTACTTTTTGACAAAAATATAGTCGACACTTAGAATGGTCGCCGAATCCGTGATGATGACTAAGCAAAATGTCTTCGAAAAGAAGTTGCACATCTGAATTTATTTTATGTTTCGCCATGGCTTTGCAGATGACTGCTCTTGTACATAAAATGGTGTTTTTCGATATAAGGTTTCTCAAATTTTTCGGAAACTTTGTTTCAGTAGTAAGTATTTTTAATTTATTACAGAAATTTCGTAATATGTGATTACGGCACTCCACTTTTTCGACGGTGACATCTGAATATGGGCGTGCTTGTAAAATTTTTGCGTAGGTGCTGGAGTCACTGTCAGAAATTAATCTTTCATATATTAAACCATGCATTTCAATGGATTTCTTAAATCCTTCGACAATGATGTGGCTCTCCATACTTGTTGAAGATCCATTGAAATTTTTGTAGCATGCATGTTCCGGAATAGTATTGTTTTTTCTTTGTACATAAGCGCAGGTGCTACATATTTATTTTTAATACCAAGATATAAAATTTTTCCTGTTCTTCTTCCGATAATGGCTGCGGCACCAGAAGATGCGTTGTAGTTTTTTTATAAGAACTTTGCTCCAGCAGCCATCAGCAACTACGTCTATTTTTGGAATCCCATTTTTTACACGGCCTTCTTCTAATGCCCATTGTTTTTCTTGTTCGGCGGCTTTAAGCATTGATTCTGTAGACAATAAAAACAAAGTGATAAAATTAGTTCACATTGGTGAAGAATATTGAAACCACGTTAAATTCCATACCTTCTAATACACGCTCCCAATGCACGCTACAATTATTGTAATAATTCAGTAATTATAAAGCTAAATAAATACTCTTTTCACTGTTAAGTAAATATACATTTTAACTTACGTTAGTTCCATAGTTTTTTGGAATCCTTTAAGTTGCCTTTTTCGAGATTTTTTCTTTTTATTCAATTGTTTGTTACCCATAATAACTTTGTTACAATATAAATGTTTTTGTGCACACGGTAATCACTAGGACACACACCACAGTTTCCAAGTAACACTACAATATATATATGCAAGGCGAGTTAAATCAAATCTTATATTTTTTTGGGGAAATTGTAGTATAAAAAAATACAGACCCGTCTGACACGAGCGCTCAGCGGTCACTGTCACATTTCGAAAGAGTGACGGAGATAGACCTTACAGGCCGTAAGTCGATATCTTTTTATTATTGAATTTGTCGATATTTATTTATTTTTAAAGTATTGCCTCAAATTATTTAAATTCGGAAGCTGTCAAATTACTATTTTAGTTATGATTGATTTTTGCCTATTTTTTGTTTCATAGTGTCACGTAGTAAAAAACCACGTAAAGTTGGATAAAAAATTCGAATTGGTGGTTACTTTGGGAATTAATTGTATCGAGCGAAGTGTTGTGAATCGTGTATCGAAAGCTGTGTTATTAAAGAAAATATAATCAACAAGCCCCTCTGTGTACACAGTCGCAGCCGCACAGTCGCAATCGCAATGTAACGAGCGGCTCGTGACACTTTTTCGTAGATGCGGCCGGTGTTCATCGATTTACAAGACGTTATCGTTATCACGTCAAAAAGTATTATCTGCCTGCAAAAGAAGATTTTGTAACGTCAATTAATGTATGCACAGAATATATGTGCGTAATATTTATCAATTATATTTAGATTACATGTTATCAAACGAATTATTGAGGAACGAAAGTATAGGTAGAAATGTATTTGTAGGTACTTACAATATTTTGCATTTTACTTCAAATGCAAAACCACTTTCGTGCAGCACCTTGAATGACTGTAAAGTTAGCGTATTTTGCATTTAGTCTCGGATCGATCGTATACGGACGAATCGGACGATTAATTCACTTGCGGCCGGCCGCGCGGCTGCCGTGCGAACGCTGCCCGTGAACGTGGCGTCTCACTCTCTTGATATTGTTGTGATCGATCCAGACGGCAGATCGCAGCTTACGCGCATGCGTACGCACTCGGCGCCAGCCCCGGACCACGAGCTTCTCGCTTTTATGAGTTGGGGTATATATAGTGTAAGAGTGATCACACTAGCCTGCAAGCTACGCTAGTGTAATAGAGAGAGCAAACTGAAAGTCCCCGCGCGCGACGCCTAGCGGCGGGGTACAACCGCGAAAGGTGGCTTCCACTAGCTTCTCTCATTTATATATTCCTGGTACTAAGACAATAGCCTGCATTGAAACAGTATTCAGGCCCAATTTCACCATGCTTCGTTAGTTGTTAAAGGCAGATTAACGACAGGTAACAAACACCTTTCCGTAACCAGTCATTAATAAAACTCACAACACGTTGGTTGAAATGAGACATCAGTGCAAGTATCTTCGGCAAGCTTCTCGCTTTTATGAGTTCCTGGTACAAGTGAGTGTCTCTATGCTCGGCACGCCCATTTTAAGGGTTATGTGTAAGTGAAGAGTGATCACACAAGCCTGCAAGCTGCGGCGGCGCTAGTGCGATAGAGAGAGCGACCTGCACGCGAACGTGACGCGGGCGACGCCTAGCGGCCGGGTAAAACCGGGAAAGAAAGAGTGCGTTCTCGCTCTAGGCGGCTCAACTATCTTCTCACATTTATGTACTCCTGGTACTACGACAACAGCTTGCGTGGAAACCTTTAGGCCCAATTTCACCATGCTCCGTTAGTTGTTAATGGCAGATTAATGACAGGTGACATCTTTCGTAATCAAGTCATTAAGGGCCACTTGCGCAGTCAAGAGTTGCGCAGTCCAGAGTTAACAAATTTAACTCAGGGTTTTTTGCAGTAACAGGAGCACATAAGCGCACAGCAGGTTTAAATGTAACGAGCGGCTCGGGGGTTATTCCCACCTGTTACCACCAACTTGTCGCCAGTGGTAACAGCTGGGAATTTTTTTACCAGTGGGAACTAATGGGAAAAAAAATCCCACCTGTTACCACTAAACTAGTTGGTGGTAACTACTGGGATTTTTTTTCCCAGTTGTTCCCACCAATTCCTTTAGTGGTAACAGGTGGGAAAAAAGTTACCACCACATTCATTTTTATTTTCAATTCTTATAAAAATAATAAATTCAATTCTTATAATAATTGTATGCGATAGAATAGAACTATTTTTTTTATATGTCGACAGTACACACTGCACTCAATTTGAACAAAAATACTTCAGTATTTTATTTTTTTAATATTCCCAAAAATATTGTACAACATTGTAATAAGCAACAATACATATTTTTAATATAATTGCGGTACATCCCTTTAAATAAAAATTACTAATCTCATTTTCAATTCCAGTTCCCCATAAAAAGACGAAAATTAACCCAGAAGAAAGACATATTTATAACCCAAAAAAAATGAGTTGACATAGCTAAAAAGGGATTGCGATTCAGTTAAAACACCACGCGAAACAATATAAGTTACCCCCAGTGTTGGGCACTCAAGAATAAAATCATGATTTGAATAAGAATTCGTGAGAATAAAATCATGTCGAATTTATTTCCGTCGAAATTATTCAAAAAATTTCGCACAGTGTTTTTTTACCCTCATTTTGGGACAGCCTGTTTTTATTGAATTATCGAATGGAGAAATGTATCACTAATGCAAGAGTAAAACTCCAACGAGCCTAGCTATCCATAGTTTTCGAAAAATTGCAATCCAAGTAAAATTACCGGTAATGTATATTTGTGTAAAAATTGTCCCGTAATGTTTATTTGTAATTATTATTTGTAACGTATATTTTGTACGGAGTCCAACTGGTACTGTGGCCGGTTTTTTTTATTTAATAATTCTGTACAGAAAACTGAGAGCTCGTGAACAATCATAATTATATATTATCATCCTGAACAATTTAGTTATTATCGATATAATGAACACAATATTTTAATGAAGGCGAACCGTGGTGCATCCCACGTGTTTATAAAAGTTTGTCAATCATTGGCTATAAGCCTATAATAGATGAATGCATAAAACGACTACTACACGAGAATCGCTCACGAGCGGCCACCCGCAACAGCACGGTCGGGAGTTAAGGCAAAAAGAAATAACGACCTTGTCCGCCAAGAAATAACGTTCATATTAAATTTGAAATAAGAAAAAATATCATTTAATTAATAATTGTGGATATTTTTTGTTTAATTTGTTTCTTGTAGTAATGCTGACGTAATAAATTAAACACTTTTGAAGTAGTTATTTATTTTGGTTTTCCAAAAATAACCAATATTTGTGATTTTAGAAATCTGCAAAGAGAATCTGTTTAATTTTTAATAATTTATCAACACACATAATAAAATAAATTGTTGAATTCAGTTATCTAAAATTTCTGGTGAGATAAGCCAGAAAATGTGTTACTTACTGAATTTTATTTATTAAATATAGTCCCGATTGGTTAATTAGTTTAATTTTGATTTTTTTAACTGACATCTATCGTTTTATCATCGTCATATCATAATAGAGGTACTTTTACAAAGTTATTTATTATGCTGTACTTATGAAATCAAAATGTGTTTAAAATTTAGTTTTTTGTTTTTTTTTTATATTTAATCGGAGCCTTAAAATGTTTAATTCTTTTTATTTTAACTGTAACTAACAAAACTTTATCTCATAGAAAAAGAAAATTACAGTTATCGAATTATGTCCAGGTTTGGCTAATTTGACGCGCCTAATATTTGAGAAAAGTTTGCACCTTCTTCATACTACAGCGCCATAAGATTCAGGAGCAAACTTAATTCAATTAATTGTATTGGCTACTCCCCCTTTTAAGGGTTGAATTTTTATAGCCTATAACCTGGCCGGGGATTTTTTCGATCGATTAGTAAAGTTTGCATCAAAATCTGTTCAGCTGTTTTCACGTGATGCGCGTACAAATAAACAGACAAACAGACAAAAATTCTAAAAACTGTTGGAACGTGTTCTGTTATCGATTTTAATTATCCCCGGTCAATTTTTTTTCGAATATCTTCCATGTACAGACTTTCGACATTCTTTAGCTTTATTATATAGATATAGATACCTTAAACACACAAGTGACTATTATAAATGAATTTAAATGAAAAATTGGGTGTTCTTTATTTATGTATGTGTATGCGAAATTTTTAATATGTATATTTCTGTTATTGTGTTTTCACGACTTTATTTTCACATCTTTCTTAGGCTTAATAAACCAAACGTTGATATCCAAGCACATGACTTGGATCTCGGAGATGGCAATTTCCCAACGAATTTGAAGATCACCATACCATGCAGACTGAATCAACTTGTGGATAATGTGTTCTACGTCCAGGTCGGCGAACTCTGTAGTAACCTGCACACAAAATAAAGATGCGTCCACATTTGTATCATTTGCCCGACCAGATCTTCGTCCCGTGGCATGATCGAGTGTCACCATCACGCGTTTGGACGTTGCGCCGATCCGATCGCTCGAAATCCAATGTTGGTACGCGTATCACACAACTAGATCGGACAAGTGCGGCGTGATCGCCGCGCCGACAGTGAGTGTACAAGCAGCGCGATACGCAGTCATGCCACGCCACGGTGATCGGATACGAGCAAATTATACAAATGTGGACGCACCTTTAAGGTAGCATAACACAGGTTGGGCACTGGGCGCCCAACAACAAAAATAAACAGTATTCTCATGCAGATGTCAAGCAATAAATCAAATGTATAAAACTGTAAGCAGCAATTGGCTTATTGTCCTACAAAAATATAATTAGTCCGTCTGTTTTAGATTATCCCAAAATATTGGTCACGTATTCTTTTTTTTGTCAATTAATCCAAAAAGACTGGCCGACTGCGAGTTGGACTCGGCCGGTCGCGTACAAATTTTCACATACCCTAACTTTATTACCCGATACCGGTTGAGTTAAGTTTGCACCTGATATCTTTAGCATTGCATACAAATGACGGGCAAACTTCACGCAACCGGGTTGTTCAAATAGGTTTTCTGCAAATTTTAAAAGTAATTAGCTAGTTAGAGTTAGGCTATAATTTTCGTGTAATATTTATGTTTATTTACACGAATTGTTAAAAACTTCAAAATTTTCGCTTGGTAAACTTCGCAGATAAAGGGGGGGGGTGGTGTTTTTTTTTCACATTTTCCTTTATAAACCAAAAACTAATTACGATAATAATCGCACCATAAGGGTTTCTTTTGTACCTTTTTGGTACGGAACCCTAAAAATTATGAAGATATAGCCCGTTAAATTGGCCCGTGACGCCACGTCGTGTGGCCTTATTTCGCACGGCGTAACGTCATTGCGCCCCAAATCTCAAACTTTGATCTGTTTAATCTTTGTCTTCTTTTGTTTGATTGACAAAAGAAAAAATAGTGTCCAATATTTTTTGATTATTTAACTGACTAATGAGAATAATATTTTTTTACCCACAGAACTACCCTAATGACGTCATGCACTTAAAGGGGTACGCATTATTTGAATAACGACGCATTCGCTCATAGGTAGAAATGGAATATAAGGCCGAAAAAATACCAACTGGCTTCAAAGTGCAATTATTACGGTTGTAAGGCATGCCAATCGCCCCAAGCACCGTCTGGACAATAACGTTGCGGCAGTTCTGGTTCTTCATCACGAACACCTTCACCTTCTTATTTTCCAGGTAGAAGACTTGGATCTGGAACTAGAAAACAAGTTTCATACAGTCACACCTATACAGGGTGAGCAATCCAAATGGGTCAGTATGGAGGTTTTGGAAACCATAACAGATAGCGAAATCTTGGCTTAGGAACCATGACGTTAATTTTAGTAAAAAGAAAAACTGCATTCATATACTTACAAAAATACGTGTACTCGGCCCAGGAATCGAACCTGGACTTTTTGAAAAATTAAATTTCGTTATATTCCATTGAATATCGGTTATGTAGCTCTTAAATAGTAAATGTTAATAAGAAACATGATATCTAAAACTAATACAATGCATTGTTTTTAAACAACGAAGTTTTATTTTTCAATACTTCAGTGCCGCCGCCGGCCCTTTGACTTTGTATGGGGAAGTTTTAATATTGTTTAAGTAATCGAACGAAATCTTATGTAAATATTAGACATGCCCACAATTTAAATATTTTGCAAAATATCGTCATTAATATGATTCCGGTTATCATTATAAATCGTTTATCTGAATAGACCACTTATGCATATCTTATCTACAACCATCATATTAAGGGCCTGTCTCACAGGTTCTAACAATTACAAATTATTTGAAATTAGAACGCATTCGTTCAGCGGGCGTGCCAACTTATTTAATAATTTGAAAATGGAACGCTTAATAACTTTTCTTTTCTTGGAATGAATGTTGTGTTTTAAATCATCGAGCCTTTTTAAAACTGCCTTGTGTCAATTTTAAATAACTTTCACATTATTGTTGTGTTATGTGCGTGTTTGGAAAATGCGTTTTACTAATGAAGAACATTTAGGTCTATTGGAAGCCTATTTTAAATGTGATAAAAATTGCACACGAGCTTTAGATTGGTACCGAAATAAACATCCGTTACGTATTATACCTACACGAAAGATATTTTCAAAACTTATAAACAATTTGAGTTCTTACGGTAGTTTCACAAGGAAAAAGCAGAAGAAACCACGAACATGTGATATTAATGTTGAGATAGCCATTTTGACTTACTTCGAGGCAGCTCCTGATGCTTCAATTCGAGATGCTGTACGCGATATCCCAGACATTTCATACGGTACCATACGTAATATTTTGAAAAAATACAAGTACAAGTGTTACCGCAATGCACATTTGGTTCAGGCCTTGCATCTAGGCGATGACATCAGACGGCTCGAATTTTGTAACTGGTTAAAGGAAAAAATAAACACAAATCGACACTTCTTGAAGTTTATAATATTTTCTGATGAGACTCAGTTTTCAAATAATGGTATGTACAATCGCAAAAATCACCATTTTTGGTCACGACAAAATCCCCTGCGGATCCACGAAGGGCGACACCAAGTAAGATTTTCATTTAACTGTTGGGTTGGACCTTTACATAATAGAGTTTTGATGTTTAAAATCTATGACGGGCGATTGGATGGATTTAAATACATCGAAATTTTAGAAGACCTTGTTGAAATTATACTGGAAATGCCAGAGGAATTCATTTCAAATATTTATTTTCAACAAGATGGAGCCCCGGCACATAACAGTCAAATTGCGAAAAACTTCCTCAATGATCATTTTCCAAATAACTGGATTGGTACAAATGGCCCCATTAAATGGCCCGCAAGATCGCCTGACATCACACCACTGGATTATTTCTTATGGGGTTATGTCAAAGATGAACTTTACAAATCAAATTACGATACTGTAGAAGATTTAACAATAGCCTTAGAAAATATCTTAACACAGATACACCCCACAAAAATACGAAATGCAATAATGAAATCGTTACCCAATAGAATTAATCTTTGCATCCAGGAAAATGGTTACCATTTTGAACATTTACTGAAATAAAATAATTATCTTTTTGTTGTGTTTTTGTTCAATTACTTAAACAATATTAAAACTTCCCCATACAAAGTCAAAGGGCCGGCAGCGGCCCTGAAGTATTGAAAAATAAAACTTCGTTGTTTAAAAACAATGCATTTTATTAGTTTTAGATATCATGTTTCTTAGTAACATTTACTATTTAAGAGCTACATAACCGATATTCAAAGGAAAATAACGAAATTTAATTTGAAATAAAACAATTTAACGGATTATATCGCGTATATTATCTCATTTTAGTTCCCGACGTTTCGGAAGCTTTCCAGCTTTCCATGGTCACGGGAGGACATGTCCTGTTAAATTGTTTTATTTCAATGAGTAATAATCGCGGAAACAGAAGAAATTTAATTTTTCAAAAAGTCCAGGTTCGATTCCTGGGCCGAGTACACGTATTTTTGTAAGTATATGAATGCAGTTTTTCTTTTTACTAAAATCAAAACGTCATGGTTCCTAAGCCAAGATTTCGCTATCTGTTATGGTTTCCAAAACCGCCATACTGACCCATTTGGATTGCTCACCCGGTATATATGTCCCGTGACGTGCGAAAAACGGTCGCACGGGGTGACGTCATGCGCCCCCACTCCCAAACTTTGACGCGCTTTATCTTTGTCTTTTTTTGTTTGATTGACTAAAGAAATAAAAAAGAACCGACTTCAAAATAAACTAAAAAGCCATAAATACTCTTTTATGTACGGTACGGATCACATTTGAATCACCTTTTGAACTCGGTGCCAAACCATTCATTTATTACTATTAATTTAGAACCGCGGCGGCGAGCCTTTAGTTATTATCTACCTACATATATATTTAGTCATAGTAATTCGTATTTTTGTTGAATAAAGAACATTATTTACTTCAGGTTTGGCACCGACTCCAAAAGGTGATTCAAATGTGATCCGTTCCGTACATAAAAGATTATTTATGGCGTTTTAGTTTATTTTGAAGTCGGTTCATTTTTTATTTAAAAAAAAATATGTTTTGCTTTTTAGTGATGGATTTTAGTAGTGATATAAAGTATTTTTAGACCCCAGAATGGGAAGATTGAGGAGGCACTTTGCACGCATCTCGAGTCTTTGGAAGTAAGAAATGTAAAAGTTGGTTAGTTCATATTCATTTTTACCTTCCATCATCAGCTCAGTTTGTGTGTCTGATGATGACAACCAGACGAAAACAACTGAATAACTTTAGAAAAATATATACAAAACATTGTTAGTGCCTATAATATTTGAGGGTTTCTCTCGATTTCCCTGGTATTTGATCATCAGATCCTGACTTGGTGATAAGGAGACTACCTAAGGGACACACTATAAATAATATGACTAACAGTCTTAACGTACCTACCTATAATAGATGTTTTTTTTTATAATTATCCTCTAACTCTGAACCATTAAGGAGTTGTACCTTCCGTCATCAGCTCCGCATGATGAGATGATGACTACCATATGCAAATACTTAAATAGCTTAAGAAAATATATGAAAAACGTTATAAGAGCCTATAAAATTTGAGGATTGCCCTCAATTTCCCTGGGATTCCATCATCAGATCCCAACTTGGTGGCAATGGGACCGCCTCAGAAATATAACCTTTCAAATAAAAAAAGATTTTTTAAAATCGGTCCACAATTAGCGGAGTAATCGGTGAACATATATACATAAAAAAAAAGAATACAAACTGTCGAACATATAACCTCCTCCTTTTTTGCAAGTCGGTTAATAAAAATACGTTTCTAATATTTTTTGATAATCTCATTGACGGCCTAAGTAGAATAATGTTTTTTTTACCCAGAAAACTACCCTTTTATTGACGTTTGCCTAACAATTAATCTGTTCGCTAAGTATAACGGAAAGTAGTTAAGGGAAAACGATCAACCCATAAGAAGTCGTCATTGTGGTCGAATTAAGAATGTGGACGATATACTACTTTAGAGTGTGGACGAAATAGAATATTGGACGAAGTGGGACTGCTGACGAGCTAGGATGATCGTGGAATCGGAATCTAGACGAAGTTAACCTAAAACCTAAATAGATTATTGCTGGGAAACCTTAACTTTCTTCATTTCCCGCTCTGTAACAACGGTCCCGCGAAGGAGGTTGCGCCCTTTGTTGGTGTACATGGTGATGTTCGTGTGGAACCAAGCCGGCTCCTGGATGCAGCTCGAAGTATTGTGGACGACCACCTCGAACGGACCCTGGCAAAACCATTGTTAAATGAAAGCCACAAAATCCATTAGCCAGCAATACATTTTATTCTTTTAAGGCCTACAATAATAGATTGTTAACCGAGGGTTGGAAGTGACCTATTTCACCCGAGATATTTCTGGCGCGAACGAAGTGCATTTCGAGGGTGAAATTGGTAATTTCACCCGAGTTAAACACTCTACTTTTCATTTCGACTGTGAGGAAAATAAAATAATAATAATAATCATCATCATCAACATCATCGCAATCGCAATCGCGATATGAAAAGCTTTTATTTTAATAATATGACGTAACTCAATTATCTTCGACTCTGTGACTAATCGTAACAATAAAATACTTTCTACCCTAGGGACGGAAAAGCTATTTTCCACCCGGCTAAATACCCATGAAAATTAAACTTTCCGAACAGGGGAGGTGAAAAATTATAATACTCAGAGAACTCGATTCATTTCAAAGTATTTAACATTTCTGTATAAAAAGCACTTAATGATATTTCATCATCAAAAACATGTATGTAAAAAAGGGAGCCAAGTTCTCTTATCACACCAAATGTAGTGATACTCGTATCTCAATACTTACGAGTATTTCCCACCAAGTTTCGAGCACGGGAAATTTATGTTGTCCAATGCATTTTCAGCTTTCCTGCCTATCCAAAATGTCTACGTAATGTGTTTGTTTAATTTTTTCATTAACAGTGCTAAGGTAAACACGTGTTTTTTTAAGTAATAAAAATAATAATTATAAGTACTGAAAGCATGAGGCAGCATAGACTTTATTTTGAGGAAATCAGCAAAGTACGAGTAAGTCTTAATGCCCTATGGCTTTAAGTCCGCCTTTTGTACGATAAGTTTTTTCTTTCGTGCAATAAAGATTAAATAAATAAATAAATAAGTATTCGAATCTTGATGGAAAAAAAAAACATAAAATTCGTAACAAAATCTGTATTTTGGTCTGTCAAGATTTTGGCTCATGTTTTTATTTGTCTTTAATGGCAATTATTTGAGATAATGAATTAGTTTATTTCATATAAATCGACCCCCAAAAGTAATGAGCTTTAAAAAAACTGGATTAAAATCAGTGTGTTTAGGGGCTATTCATAAATTACGTCATTTCAAATTGGGGGGGGTCTGGACATCGGATGATGGTAGCACGACGAAGGAGGGGTGGGGGGTTATTCCCAAGATGACATCATCTTTCGCATCTTTAAAAATTGCTTCAATCAGTACAATAAGGAATGGTATAAACTGTTGCTAAAAACGCATTATTTGGAAATTACATAATTTTATTTGGTAGGGGGGAGGGGTCATTTGAATTATGATGGTTGGTTGATTTTAGGGGGGGGGGGGGTCAAAAATCTTCGAAAATAGATGACGTAATTTATGAACAGCCCCTTAGAAGCTGCGATGCCGCAGACACAGTGGCGTAACTAGGTAACCCAGGGCCCCGGGGCAAAATAAAAGATTGAGCCCCCATGTTACTTCGAAGTTCTGTTAGTCAGGATCCAAGAGCTCCTAAAAACTAAAAAAAATCGGTACACTATCGGAAGCTACGTTACTGGTCGGGGCCCGAGTTTGGGGGCCCCAGGGCACGGCCCCTCCTAGCCCTTCGGTAGCTACGCCACTGCGCCGACAGACACTCAGGTACACACTTCAAACTTATAACACTCCTCTATTTTTGTGGGGGCTAAATAAAAGACCGAAAGTCCTACATTTTGGTCGCGTAAATTTTCAGGGTTAACTTTCTTACCTCTTCAGCCGTGAATGATAGGGAGACGATTTCATGAAGCCTCAATATGATAATCAGTATCATAATCATAATATAATTTCGTACCATGTTATTATTTTCAAATCGCGTCAACTAGACTACTGCTGCTCTGAAAATGAGTTTGCTAAAACATAATCACATCATCAGCATCAATAATGATTTACCTAATACTTATTGTAATTAGGGTTCCGTTTCTGTCGGTATAGCATATTATAGTAGCAATGAAACCCTTACATACTTTGTTATCTGTCTTCCTGTGGCTCACATAGAGTATTTTTTCTCAGGACAGGGTGCTTATTTACACAATTTTATTTAGTAAACTTAGCTATTGTGTTCCAGTACTTCAAAGGCGAGTACGAGTCGTGGCGTGGGCGGTTTTTTTTCGTGAGTTAACTTACCTCTTCAGTCGTGAACGATTGGTAGAAATCTTTAGAAGGACATAAATTGTCGTTTAGCATAATGTATAATATTTATATATATTTTTTTGACGTCTGTCAATAATGCGCATACATTTTAATACTGTTAAAGCGCTGAAAAAACCGAATAAATTATTTAATTTAACAAAATATGTTGCCAAATATAATAAACTTTAAATACAATAAATAACTTACAAGAAAAAGCCTATAAATATATACCAATTATTCATTTTATACCCGGCGTGTACGTCAATACGTCACGAACGAGACGTATTGACGTACACGCCGGGTATAAAATTTGTGCCCTATTTATCCGTCCAGAGGGCCCTCACAGACGAGCCGAGCGTCAGCCCGTCGACAGAGGCAATAGGCCTAGCATCCGCCGCCGGCCGCGACGGCGCAGCGGCCGCAGCCCCGTCAGCGGTGACAGTGACATGAAAATATTTTATAATCCTTTTATATATAGTGTTTTATTGTGTTTTTTAATTAATCTAGTGCATACTTTAATGTAAGTTTTTATTGTGTTGCTTATACGTTGTAACTATGAGTGACTCCTCTTCGTTGTCGCCATGCCCTCATTGCCCTAATTCATTTCGGACTTTTACCAATCACGGGCTTAAAATTCATATAGGCCGCATGCACAAGGGTGGACAGGGCGAGGTTGAATGCAGTGTCGAAGTCGGAGGCTGGGGCGTGGCTTCAAGCGCTCCCCTCCCCTCATTTGGGTACCCTTCTTGACAATGACACGATGCGGGTGGCCGTTGCTCTCCGCCTAGGCTGCGACGTTTGTGAACCTCACGTATGCATCTGCGGTACTATGGTGGAGAGAGACGGTCACCACGCTTTGAGTTGTTGTCGTTGTGCTGGTAGATTTCCCCGCCACCACGCCCTCAATGACATCATTCGAAGAGCGTTGGTCTCAGCCAATATCCCTTGCATCCTGGAACCTCCTGGTCTTAGCCGGTTGGATGGCAAAAGGCCTGACGGTCTAACTTTAGTGCCCTGGCAAAAAGGTAGGTGCCTGCTTTGGGACGCTACGTGTGTTAGCACTTTTGCGGCTTCGCACATTACTCGTACCATACAGGTGGCAGGGGCAGCGGCTGAGCTGGCGGCTACGGAAGCGCGACAAGTACTCGGCTCTAACAAGTTATTTATTTGTCCCGCTTGCGGTGGAGACGTTAGGGTGTTGGTGCTCAGAAGCCAAAACTTTTTTGTTTGAGCTGGGGCGGCGCTTACGAGAGGTAGGTCTTGACCCTCGCTCCGGGTCTTTCCTGATGCAAAGACTGTCCATTGCGGTTCAACGTGGCAACGCTGCGAGCGTGATGGGCACCTTTGCGTCTGGAAGGGCGCGGGGCGAGCTTTTTGAATAGTTTTGTGAATATTTTAGTAAAGTTTAATTTAGTATAGTTTAGTTTGTTTTAAGTTTAGCTCTAAGATTTTATTTTGTTCCTAACAATTATTATTATTAACATAAGCAAATTTGTATTGTCATTTTATCGTGAAATGAAGTAAAATGCAAAATATTGTAAGTACCTACAAATACATTTCTACTTTTATATAAATTTAATTACCCTAAAATAATATAAATACCTATTATATAAATATATATATATATAAAGGACAAGGGGCCAGCAGCGCACTGTAAAATTAGTACCTACTAAGAAAACAAATAAATTATTGTGATATAGATACAAATGAAAGCGCAAAAAATACGATTGCTCTCGCACGTGGTCACACCAGAACTCGAATCCGGTACTTCCTGATTACGCGTCAGGTATGTCCCACGTAGCACAAGAACCTGTTTATGAGCTGTTTATCAGAATATGTTTACGGCTAAAGCTGAATTACTCAGCTGAATAAGAGCTGAAAAAGCGCTTTTTCAGCCTTTATTCATCTAAATTGGGCACAAATTAATCAGCCATAAGTTCACATAGCTGTTTAATAGCTTAATAGCGGCTGTAAAACGGTTGTATTAAGGGTCACAAGAGTTACAAGGGCTGAATATCGGCTGGCTTAAAGAGCACAACAGTCTGCTCATTCAGATAAAAGTTCACATGTAAACCCTTATTTGTCTTAAACCTCACCTTCACCTTTAGCTGGACAAGCAAAAATGTATGCTATAAATATTTAAAACGTGACGTTACAAAATTGTTTAATGTTCAGCGAATATTGTGTTGTGTTTTTTTTTTATTGAGAGCCATCACTTTTGACTGTCATATTGATTGAATTGGTGAATGGCGGAATCAAAATATTAACTGGTAAGTACTCGTATACCTGAATTTTCGGTTAGTTAGTGGAAAATTATTGCGGTCTCGATTTTACTGTGATTATATATACATATTATCTAAGAAAATTTTCAAGCGCTCCAAAAATAATAAGTTTTTGGACAATGTAAATAATAAAATATACAGGGTATTTCAGGTGATCCTCTCACACACCAAAGGCGTTTTCCTTTTTTTTCATTAAGAATATCCCAGGAACTGTTGTTACTGGTCTAAAGAGAGTAAACATTTGAGATTTATAAGTACTTTGTAGTTGAAATATAGTCAAAAGCTAAGATAAAGAACAATAATTTCAAGGTTATACAAAAAGTGGTGACTATCTTTCTACATCGGTATGAACCACTTTTACTCTATATTTCAGCTACAGGCTGCGTAACGATTCACTTGTGATCCGTTATTCAGCCTTAAACAGGAAAAAGTCTAAATAGTGACCGCAAATACAGCTGCAAGCTGTTTTCTATGTCCTTGGTGGTTCCTTACTACGGCCCGTTATATGCAGTTAGCCAAAATCTGATTAAGACTTCGCATGTGAAACATTGTTCAGCAGTAGCCGCTAATTTGATTTACTCATATTTTCTAAACAGCTATAAGCGTTCTGGTGTACTTCTTAACAGCTGCTATGCAGATTATATCAGTAGGCTGAATAAAAGCTGACTAGCAGAGAAAAAATAAGCCCTCAGCAATAGTAACGTCCACATGTAGGTCACTATACCTCCATTGACGTTATAATAATGCACAAGTGGTATCATAAAAAGGCAACGTAATAAATATACACATGTGTTATCTTATACAACACTTAGCATAAAGTTCACTATTAAGTTGCCCTTAAGCAGCTAGTAGTGTTGGAAAATTCTTACAGCTGAATAAGGATGAGAATGTGTACCCTTTGTATATCGTAATACAGCTCTTATTCAGCCTGCGCTGTTTAATTGACACTATATGCTATTATGCAGCTGTAAGTTCACGGATGAACTACCTATTGTAAGAGTTTATATCTTCGTAGAACTGGATATAAGACCACGAGTGAGTAGTTATATTGCTTACTGTGTTACTTGGGGTTTCCCTTTCACTAGCGAGCACTGTGACGTATGCATCGAATTTATCCATCCGCCTTGACCCCTGAGGGTGTACTACGACACCCGAAAAACGAAGTTCGTAACGTGCTGTCCCTCTCGCTCTCATGTTATACTGTATTTGACAGAGCGAGATGGCGCCTTCGTTTTTGTATTGAAAGGTATACAACCTTAGCGCCATCTATGAGAATATGTATTCCACCTATTCACATTCCGATAGTCCTTCCTTTACAGCAGTGTCAAATCGGACGAAGAGGTGGCGCTGTTATAAGCATTGCTTTTCTTTATATGAACCACAAGTTTATTGGGATTCTGTGTTTTTAATGCGGGAAAATTAACACCACATTACTATCTACTGTGATCAATCTATAAATTCTTATAAAATTTATAAACTGTTTGTATATGTATAGTGACACTTTCCCAGGGTCATACCGTAACTTGTCAAGCTATACGTCAGTGCCAGATACCTTATCCAACATTTTTGAATGCACCCACAATCTGTCAATTCTGACATATTATGACGGCTGATAGCGATGGCGACGGCAGTCGTTAGTGTCAATGCGTCATAAGTGTCATAACAAAAGTTGAATTAGGCGTGTGCGGTAGTTGCTGTAACTTGTTTGTCTAGTTTCGCTATATTTTAAGTGGAATAATTTGTTATTTATTAATTGATTTGCCATATATCACATTATTTAGCTTTTCTCTCGTTACAATATTACCTAAGTCTGGTTAAATTATTTATTATATTTAAATATTCTAGATAACCGTAATAAATAAACTTTTTGACAACATTATGAAAGACACAAATGATGCTGGGATCATTCGATGTGGGTGGTTGAATCAAGATCCTATCTATATTGCCTACCACGACGTAGAATGGGGAATACCACAATATGATGACTTAAAACTATTTGAAATGTTGTGTTTGGAAGGACAACAGGCTGGTTTATCATGGATAACAATTTTAAAGAAACGCGACCATTACCGCCACCTATTTCATAACTTTGATCCCAACAAAATATCCAAATTGGACACAACTGATGTACAAACAATTTTGAAGGACCCTGGAATCGTGAGACTCAAAGGAAAGATAGAAGCTATAATTAATAATGCAAAGAGTTTCTTAATAATGGAGGCCACAGGGGAGAAGTTTTCAGACTTTATTTGGAGTTTTGTAGACCATACACCAATAGTAAATAGTTGGAGTTCTAGCAAAGATATTCCAACAGAGACTGCAAATTCAAAGGCTTTGTCAAAAGCTCTGAAAGCTAGAGGCTTTAAGTTTATTGGGTCAACAATTTGTTATGCATTTATGCAAGCTTGTGGTCTTGTTGATGATCATATATTAAATTGTATTTGCCGCACAAAAAATAAATGAGTTTCAAAACATACTAATTTCTATTATTTTGAATCATATGTATATTATAATAAAGGTACCTCTTAATCACCCTTATTAGGATGTGTTACAATAGGATAAATGGAAAGATAATGCTGACCGTGACCACAAGACCAACACAAAATTGTACACTTTTGCTGCAAAGCTTTTTGGTAGCGCTATGCATTTTCCTCTACATATGCTAGGCGGGTTCCTGGCAGAGAATGTGTTAGAATATCTCTTCCTCAGTACTAAAATGACTGGAATCTTGGGCTCTTTTTATTAAATGCCATGTTCCTAAATCTATCTTATTCATTTTACCCAGCGTTCCTGAGCTTTTATAATAGACTACATCCAATAACATCAGCTGTAAAATAGATCACTTTTCCACTTGCGACACTGAGTTATTATTTGTTCTAATTCGTATTTTTACCAGACTATGGAAAAGTTAAAAGGAAGGGTTTATGATTCATTAAATTTTACACATTTAGTTTTAGATTATATATATTTCCATGCACATACCACACATGCAGGGACGAGTCATCAACTCCCTGGGCTGGGTCTAGGTTGACTATTGATAACTTTTCAGTAATGTGATCTCCCTGGCTGGTTCCGCCCTTCCATGCGTGACTAGATAGTCACAGCCAGCACAAGGTGTATGACCAAGGTTTAGATGAGGGCATGAGTAAGGAATTTGCCATCACAAAAATTGAAAAGTATCTTCTTAACCCAAAATCGCATGGACAATGTCCTAGAAAATGGCACACTACAGCTTAATTTGCAAATAAATTACATGGAGTAAGCTTTATGCAAGGATAGCTATAGTGTAGAGATCGGATCGGTATCCCCTTTAAATGGTTTTTATTTAGCCCTGTATATTGGCATCGTGCAAGAACAAGTGAGATATACAATTATGTACTTGTAGATAGTGAAACTATGTTTTCAGGTAATCGGAAGAGCATGTCTAGTTGATAATTAAACATGCATAATTACTAATCCTGTTGAAAGGAAGTTAGCAATCGACTGACTGGAAAGGTTCGAAAGAGATTCTGTTCTCTATTTAAATGGTGGTGACAGCAAACTGTCACTACCTTAAAACTGTGTTTATATTATTCACTCCGTTGACAGCTACAGTCATGAAAACATCTTGTTGATATGTCTGTGTAGCATAGTTAAGTTACTATTGTGATGTGTTGTGCCCTGTATTAAATTCAAGTACCCAAAGTCCTCCTGGTTTCATTAATTATACCCAGAGTGGTACACAGCGCAAATAATTCGAGACATTAAAGCAAAATACGCACTACACAAAAAATATAAATTAAGTCGAAGGAGGATTATGAAGCGTTTTTGAAGTAATTGACATGTTAATTGACAATAAGTACATTTAATTTTAATTTAATATCATTTTGACATGTTTTGTTAGCAATATATAATATAATATAAAATTTCTACGCCAATACTGGCCGAATATGTCGCACTAAGACACTTGATACCAACCAAATGTATCATATTCTTGGAAATAAAATGACAACAAACTTCAAAACATTTTTTATTGGAATACTGCTGAATCCTTCGTGCTTTCTCTGCCGCAACCATTTGAATGTATTTAAAAGTATTATTTTTGCTTTGGGGTGATTATTTGGATTGCAAAATCGATTATTAATATTATTATTCTGAAATATGAAGAATTATTTTCGTATCGTTTGCATCGGTGACATTCAATGACTTCCAATGCCTGTCTGTTGTCAAAAAAAAAATCATTGTATAGCAAACCGTACGACGCACTTTTTACCACCGCGAGCCACTCGCGGTCGGTTGCCAAACCGCTTCAACATAATGTAGCGCTTTCAGCGCTTGCCGTCTCGCTTGCACGCGGACAGCTAGCCAGTTGCGGGAGCCAATAATGTACAGCCATGATAATGTCCGGCCCTGGAATGTACAGCCCAATAATCCGCGTCCATTTGGCTTCCAATTATTGGGCTGTACATTCCCGGGTCGAGCTTTATCAGGCCGTACCGAGCACGTACGGGGCGATAATTAGAAGCCATGTTTTGCACGGGGTGATATTGCTCAGCCCAATAATCCGCGTCCAGTAATTCGAGTCCTATGGCTTCGAATTATTGCCCTGTACATTCATTGTACGGGGTGATAAAGCTCGACCCAATAATGTACAGCCCAATAATTGGAAGCCAAAAACCAGAGACACGGTGTTTTTTCCGAGATCTGTCAAAACCTCCTAGTGATGTCTGTTACTATTCAAAGCAAAATCGGTTTAATTTCTAAGGATTAGACATTACACTGACAGGTCAGACAATAACATTTAAATTTTGTATATTATATGTATACAAATACAATAGTAATCGCCGCTAAAGAGGGATACATTTTTTGAATACAAGTTATTTAGTGAATTTAACGTGTAAGTTGTACGTTTCACAATTAAAATAAGCCAAAGGAAAGACGGGTATTGCAACGTTGCTAGTATACCTAGGCATTCATATTTTACAGGCATGTTTTGATTTGTTAACGAACCATATTGTGTTCCCTAATTTGATCCCTTAATGGATGCATATAATCTCTTACGTTCTTCGTTCTCACATTTATAATACAGAGGACAAACCTTTAAAATTTCAAGCTTCTAGACCGATCGGTGCATCGTTTGTCACTTTCGAGAGTTTTATCAAGTAACTGGTAGGAGCAATGTGATGAGTATGATTATCCAATAAAAATCCCTCAGACAAAATCATATATTAGTGAGGTTTTGATCCTTGCTTACTATGCACTGGTTAACCATACTATTTACAAAATGCATGTAATCAAACCTAGAACTTTATTAGTTACCTACATTTAACACATATTATCAGCTCTGCTAGTTCATATGCAGTTTCTCTTTAAAAACAAGTTTATTTAATAATGTTTTATGATTTGTAATTGAAGTTAATACCTATACCCTAATAAACTTAATAAATTAACTATAAATTTAATAAATATTTACGCACATTTTAAATTACTATAATTATCTAGGAATACAGTGATAGCTTGTATTTTTAGATAGCTCTGGGTATTGCAACAACTCCCTGCTGTATGGATCATGCGCTGGTAACAAATGGAAGATCTTGCTAAGTATGTAGTAAATAATGTGACTGCAAAATAATAGTTGGGAAGTAAGTTACTTTTTCATTTTATTTTTATATTTCGTATTAGTACAAAAATAAAATAGTTGGGAATTAAGCTTCTGAGCAGATTTTCATGATACATTTATGTTCTTCACTGAATACCCCTGTTCATTAAAAGTTTAAGGACTTGCAGGTTTATATTGAACTAAATAATGACCATAATATTTCAATATAAACCTGCAAGTCCATTATATAAAAGGGTATTTCTCAGGGTGGTTTAACAGCTGACAGTCCCCTGTCCTAACTATTAGGAGAAATAAATCACAATCAAATTTAAATAAGATTGATAGTGACTAAAATAACGACACCAGTATATCATGCTATGGGAAAGTCTAATGCTTGTTGTAATTCTTTTCTTCAATATTTGTGACAGTGGTTGAAATCCTAAAGCCAACTACTAAACCTATATTTTTTTTATCCCTTTCTTCCTCTGCATACAAAGTTCTGGGCATCTCCTAGTGGGACTGTATCGCTATGTGCTCATCGGGTTTGAGCCTGTGGTGTAAATACACCCGCCATTGTCATGAAAGTTAGGCCGTTACTTTAGTTAGAATTGGGGCTTTTTATTATGTGCCAGTATGTTGTGTAACATGGTGTAACTATGCTTATTGTAATGATTGTTTTTCAAGTAGGTGAGAAACAGAAGTTGATAAGTGACATCAATGCTCTAATCTGCGGAGGTCCCGGTGCACCCAAGTCTCAGTTCCTCAAACACACAGAAAAGGTAATTTTCACTAATAATTCTACTAAGAGAAAAAAAGAGGCTTATGACTTTTCTCCTTCGCAAACAAAGTTACAGACTCTTCTAGTTCTAGATGTAAGAAGGTGTCACTTTATTTGTTTTACTTACTTGTAAGTTGTGTGTCTCCCACCTAGAGCCTTTTGGTTATCGTCAAGAAAAAAGAAAACAGAATATTCAAAGATTCTGAGAAGAGTGACTTGTGTACCAAGTATGAGGGTACCATAAACATCTTCACTTATCCCAACTAAACTGGCTGGTTTAGTTACGTTTTCACCAGGTATGTATGGCGCCGCATACCAATGAGGTGCAAACTTATCCTGACCGGATTAAATTCAAAAAAGGTTTAAAGCATTAAGAAAAAAATACCATGATAAATATTATGGTTATAATTTTCCAGTAATATTTTTGGTAATTTATCGTTCAAATCAAGCCCTTTCATTATGATACCCTACTTGACCTAGTGGCTAGACTTTTGTCCCTCCCCCCTCCCATATTGGCCATTATTTAGCTATACTATTATACGACGACACGTTTGGCTCAGTGGGTTGTACAACGGCCTACAAAGCTGGTGGTCCTGGGTTCGAATCCCGGCCAGGGCAGTTTTTGTATGTAATGTATTTAAGTATTATAATTTATCTATATACTATGTACCCATAGTACAAGCTTTGCTGGTTTGGGACTAGGTCGATTTGTGGAAGATTGTCCCTGTATCATTTATTTATCTATACTATTATAAAGTTGTAAAAATGAAATGTTTGTACGTGTCGTTGTGGCTTCATCACGCGAAATCGACTAAATGGATTTCAACTATTTTTGGCACACGGGTAGCTGGGTATCTCCAGATGGTTATAGGATACTTTTTACCCGACTATGCTAAAAAAAAGGGGGTTATGACTTTCTCCTCCGCGAACGAAGTTGCAGGCGCCTTCTAGTCTACTCTTACTTCCTTATCCTTACTATATTAAAAACGTGAAAGTATGTATGTATGTTCTACTTAATTTCAAAAACTACTGGACCAATTTTTATGAAACTTTCCAGTTATGTACCTTATATCAGAATAGGACATAGGCTATAATGTATGTCAAATTTCATCCCTTTTAGGGACGAATAAGGGGATGAAAATTTATATAGACAGTAAATGTTTTTTTACGCTAGGAATTTGAAATCTTGGTAATATGCTTCACATTTAAATAAGTAAAATATCGAGTTTTGGGGAAAGACATAAACTACTTTTTATCCCGGAAAAATACCTTTTATCCGCGATAAACGAATCTAAGGTGGACGAAATCGCAGGCGACCGCTAGTCTATACTATTATAAAGTTGTAAAAATGAAATGTCAGTACATTGAAGATATTTAAAAAAATATATTGTTAGGGACTTTTTGGAGTTTACTAAAACGAAAAATATTTATTTTGGATTTTTTGTATGTTTGTATGTGTCGTTGCGGCTTCATCACGCAAAATCGGCTAAAGAGATTTCAACAATTTTTGGTACACGGGTAGCTGGTAATCTTCAGATGGTTATAGGATACTTTTTACCCGACTACGCTGAAGAAAAAAAGAAGGGTTATGACTTTTTCTCCTCCGCGAACGAAGTTTGGGCACCTTCTAGTAGAAAATAAATCTTCTGTCATCTAAGAACAACGCTCTTTCACTTGACTTCGTAAGACATGACTTTTACCTTCTCCTTTATCTCATTAAAGTAAATTCTTCTTGCTCTTCCCCTGCCTTGCTTTCCTTCAACTTTCTCGATGCCTTTATTTACTATTTGCCGTAATAATTATTACACAAAACCTACGACCAAGTTTGTGCAATATTTTGGCAGAGAACAGAGAAATAAATTCTAACAACATCATCATCATCATCATCATCATCATCATCATCATCATCATCATCATCATCATCATCATCATCATCATCACCATATCAGCCCAAGGACGTCCACTACTTGACAAAGGCCTTCCCCAAGGATCTCCACGACGACTGGGCGCGCGCCGCCCTCATCCAACAGTTTCCCGCGATCTTCACTATCATCGGTCCATTTTGTTGGGGCCTCCCTACGCTGCGTCGTCCTGTACGCGGTCGCCACTCGAGAACCTTTCTGCCCCAGCGGCCATCGGTTCTAAGAGATGAAAAATTATATGGTGAAATGATGTACGTTGAAGATACAGCAATGGACATATGAGATTTATCGCTGTACCTATACCGGAGGATGAAATAATGGGCATTGATCGTACGTAAAATTCATAGATAGAAATCATATTAGCTATTTTTCTCTTATGGAAATTGATGTACCAATGCTGTTTATAGTGTACCATTGAAAATAATTATTATTTCTTAGTGATTCACCCTCGACATCATTTCACCATATAATTCATTGATTTTCATTATGCAGCACAGAAAATGTTTGATCACAACAAACGTTGTGTGTTGTGTCAACATAAAAACTTTACTGTACCTATATTTAATTGAATTTTTTAATAAAACGAATTTGCCGAGAAAAATGCTCTTCTTAGCGATATAGATAGCCCTCCTTTTGTTTACCATTTCTCATACAGTTTTCTTTTGGTGTGAAATAAAGAGTATTGTATTGTATTAATTAATAAAATAAACAAATAATAAGTTTCTGTCAATAAAATCATTTTAGTGACAAGCTTTTATTACTGACTGTTTTTTCTTTGAACACCTACCAACAGCATCGACTATTCACCACGTCCACCAACGCGTGACCACCATCCGGCTCCATCATCAGAATCAGATAAGCTCGACGGTATCATATACCTACATTATCAGATCAGCGAACTTCGAAAACCGGGAAGTGAATCAAATTAACTTGCATGATTTGATTTGAGACCCGGGACAGGTGAAATTAAATAAATGCTTGTAAAAGCCGTCTGCCGCACACGGCGCGATAACGATCGGAGGTGATACGTGACTCCTGTCGGCGACAATGGCCGGTATTGTGCTTCCTGAACCGCTGTGCTTTGTGCTAAATAAGCTAGGTGTGATAGAAGAAGAAAGTATAGTTCGTCTATGTTCAACTGCTTTCTCGTTGAAAGAAATAAAAGATCTTTTGTTTGGCGCTATCATCACAAACATACGTAAAAATGTTAGAAAAAATATCGGCGACGAACGAAGAGATCTTCAAACAGACGCAAGCAGAACTAATGCCGTTTTTGTAGCTAAGGACCTGCACAATGTTACCACCTGTAACATTCGATTACGTAGACGTGAGGATTTTAAAAGATCTTAGGTATCATCATTAAAAATGAGGTCGAAATCGTTAAAAACTCGTAGTGGAGAGCGGGGCTAAACGTGCCGATTTTCATAAAATACCAAATTGAGCTATGAAAATGGTGTATATATTGTGTGGCTTACGCACATATTTAAAGAATGATTATTGACGTTTCTGAAAAGTGATATTGTTTTGTGCCTCGTTAAACAATTTTTGTACCAATACATTT
The DNA here is from genome assembly GCA_905404275.2 of Hedya salicella. NCBI lineage: Eukaryota > Metazoa > Arthropoda > Insecta > Lepidoptera > Tortricidae > Hedya > Hedya salicella. The sequence continues at coordinate 9,892,458 of FR990114.1, read as the reverse complement.
TTTATGAGATCGATCGGAACGAAACAACTAACCCCGCTATGGGGCAGGTTGTTCCGTCGTTTTGAATACGAACTGATCCTTCAAAGATTAATTCTCAGTTCACACACGCTAAAAGAGTATTTTTTAGTTCGTCAAAATATGTGATTATTTATTGTATACTATCAACAGTTAACAAAAAAATCAACGGCAAAAATATATTATTCCGTGGGGTTAGTTGTTCTGTCGATTTTGTTTTTTTTTCCATAACTACTAGGTATTATATCATAATGGAAGCAACTAAAACGACTCCCGCAACGGCATAGTGTCATAAAGTTTCGTGACAAACATCATACGAATTGCTCCGTTCTTTAGTTGCGTTCCTATTCTCATCGGAACAACTTACCCCCGGCACTTTTAACCCCGCTCTCCCCTATGCTACGAAAGAACACCTGACAAAAATTAAATATGAGCTGAATGATTTGAAACAGACATCCTAATCTTAATAATATTATAAACATGAAAGTTTGGATGGATGGATGTAATGTACGTTCCACTTAATCTCAAAAACTACTTACTGGACGATTTTTTATGACAATATGCTATAATTTATGCCGAAATTAATTTTCTTAGAGGGTAATATGAGGGATGAAAGTTAGTATAGAAAACTTTTTATTAATGTGATTTGATACTTCGCAAAAAAGTCTTCATTTACAGTAAGGAAAAGTATTTTGACCGTTTTTTGAAATTCATCCCCCAAGGAGGGTTATTCCCCCCTGGGGTTAAAAGTTAATATGAACTATTTTTTTTTCAGTATGAGATCTAAAACTTCGCAAAAAGAGTCTTCGTAAGATAATAACACCAATTATTCATGTTTATTTTAAATTAAAAGATTCGTAATAAATTCCTCGTCCAATATTAATAGGTAAGAAAATGAATTTCATTGTCTTTCGAAATTCATCCTCTGCGGGTTTAAAATTTAGTATCGGGAACATTTTTTTTTAATGTAGGATATGTAAAACTTCGTGATTAGACTCGGTGTTAAAAGCAAAGAAAAGTGATTTCACCGTTTTTAGGGTACCGTACCTCAAAAGGAAAAAACTGAACCCTTATATGTATAGTATCACTTTGTTTTCCATCCGTCTGTCTGTCTGTCAAGATCCTTTATCTCGGAAACGCGTAGAGGTATCGCGTTGAAAGTAAAACTATATACACAGGTCTACGGTACCTTGAAGTTGTGAAAAAATGAATCTTCTACGAGTAAGTTTACGTTAAAAAAAAGATAAGGCCGTTTATGCCGCAATAAATGTACATTTCGACACTTTTTGAAACTGATAGGGTACCTGCTTCCAGTTGTTCTAGAAACTTGTAATTTGGTATGAAGGAGGTTCTTATAGAAAATCAACAAAAGAAATCTGAAAAACATTTTTTTTATGTCTGTCTGTCTGTCTATATCGGATACCAATATAAAATGATCGAGCATCGCGTACATTTTGCTTAGGAGTATGGCTTTGCTAACACTGGATTTCATAGATACAGCCATTTGCAACGTATATTTTGTACGAAACCCCTCGGTGCGCGAGTCCAATTGGCATCTAGCCGGTTTATTTATTTATTTAATTTTAGCAAATATTTTGTATAATATGTATTCATTAAGTATTTTAATATATATTTTTTTACTTACCCTTACATCATAGGAATCCATAAGCAAAATAGTCTAGTGGTTATCCACTAATTGTGAGCTGTAAATAATATTTTATGTTCGATCCGGAAGTCCGTACCCTAATACGTGCTATTTGTTGTAATTTCTCAATGACAATGTAAATGCTATAGATGGCGACTCTTTTATTTATTCAACATAATGAAACCAGTATCTCCGTAACTTCAACCAAGAAGTAGGTTTTTTGCATTCACAAACTTGAGCTTAATTATCTCAAAACTGTACATGTTTACTCTAAAACTTAAAACATTTAAAAAAAAGTACCTACTTAAGTTAGAGCTTTGTTTCTTTTTGTATCTATAAGAACATCTCTTGCACTATCTACTGGTATCAATAATTCCATATCGACAATAGTAAGTTACCTTTTGCTTGAGAACGACACATATAGTGTTTTTTTGGCGGTATAGATCCGAATTTCGAATACACGGAAAAATCGGCAATAGACGCGTAGCCTGGCCTTTTACGAGGGAGGCCATACGGAGGGGTCGGTATACTGTGGCGGAAAAATATTTTCGATTCTGTCTCTGTTGTATCAGTGCGTGCATAACTGTTATAAGGATATTATCAGCAGGACGCTCGCTATTGGTCTTCTCTGTTTACATGCCTACCGACTCCACGGAGAACATCGCGGAGTTTACAGAATGCATGGAAGGTTGCAGCCGTAGTAGAGGAGTGCTAAATATATTCAGTGTTAGGTGGTTTTAACGCGCATCCTGAAAATACGTTCGGTAACGAGCTTAACAATTTCTGGGCCGACCAAGCGTGGCGTTGCGCAGACATTGAGATACTGGGCCTTGATTCGAACTCCTACACATACGTGAGTCATGCACATGGTACAGTCGAGTTCATAAATATATGAGCATTTAAAAAAAATAGTATAGATATTCATTAATTTTCAGTTGCATATCCATATTGAGAGAATTTTTGATTGATAAATCTGTTCAGATGTACCTCTCTATGTACCTATATTTATTTTTGAAGCCTTGGGAATGCTCATATATTTATCAACTCGACTGTACTACGAGCTGTTTGGATCATTGTATTGTATCAGAAGCAGCCTTGAATATGGCAGTGAACGTTAAAACACCATATAGGTAATGCGTTCTGGCCGGGTCATTTTATATGTGACTTAAAGGTACTAAAAGTTAAGGCTACTAATATAATACCAGAGTCTAACATGGTAACATGGGGTGAAAGAAACTCACGTCAGACAGCTTTGTATCAGAAACACTGTGATTATAGGCTACTTAAGTATATTGACTTATTAGATTAGCTCTTGAACAGCCCCAGGACGTTCACTGCTGGACAAAGGCCTCCCCAAGGATTTCCACAACGACCGAGCGCGAGCCGCCCTCATTCAACGGTTTCCCGTGATCTTCACCAGATCATCGGTTTATCTTGTTGGGGGCCTTACCACGCGGTCGCCATTCGAAAACCTTTCTGCTCCAGAGCGGCCATCGGTTCGACGAGCAATGTGCTCTGCCCACTGTCACATAAGTCTAGCAACTCTAAGCTATGTCGACGACCTTGGTTCTTATAAATTATTGGGATATTTTATATTACCAATAATATGAAATATCAAATACATCACAGAAATATAAAAATATAAAATATCACAGAAAACGGCTAAAAAGTTATTTTAATAGAAAACTATTCGACCAACATAGGTATTAGTCGTGAATAATTTATTCGTCGAATAATTTGTGAATGAGACTGCCTCATTGAGGTCGCCCGCTGTGTCGAGCGGGAGCCCGGCGCGGGCGCCTGCTCCGGGTGAGATTCACGTATGTACACGTGCGGCGAGCTATCCACCAGACGCAGTTGCTCTATAGGAAACTGTACCCGGAGCAAACGCCCAGCGCTGAGCTCTCGCTCAACTCACCGGATGCCCTAAATATTCTCAGTAGCCAAGTCCAGGCCTAACCGCTCGACCAGAACAGCGCAACTGGAATAATTTGTTCAAGAGAATGGTGCGTGGTGCGGCCGAGTAAGGTACTCTAGGGACTAGGCGACGGGAAATGGTCATTGATAATAATGATATGTTATATTATAATACTAGCTTCTGCCCGCGACTTCGTCCGCCTTAAATTCGTTTATCGTGGATAAGCGTATTTTTTCGGGATAAAAAGTAGTCTATGTCCTTCCCCGGGACTCAAACTATCTCCATACCAAATTTCATCCAAATCGGTTCAGCGGTTTAAGCGTGAAGAGGTAACAGACAGACAGACACACTTTTCCGTTTATAATATTAGTATGGAATGGATCTGGAAGATAAAATTACAGTGTCGTGCCTTCCTGAAAATATAACCTCCCCGTAATAGTTGTTCTACAACTAAAGGGCCATTCATTAATTACGTAAGAACAATCGCAAGTATCGCAAAGGAAGACGCCACGAGCGTTTTTTGGCCGAATTATACAACGTTGTATAAGTATAGTCTTTGGTTTTTAAAGTGAGCGAATCGGTCATTGTATTATTTAAGCCGATTAGCTCAGTTTAAAACAAAAGTCGATATACAATCGTTTTTATACAAATAAGGGGCCATTCATTAATTACGACTGATTTTTCGATCCCCTTGCCCTTAGGGATATATACGTAATTAATGAATGACCCCTAAGCACTTTTTAATAAAACACAAAAGGTCTAAATATTTATATTTGCGCCGAGATTTTTCTGGCAGCAAATTGTTTGATACCTCTTGCGCAACGACACAAATTTCTTCGGGAGTAGGCTCGTCTTCCTCCATTTTTTTCACTTTCAACAACTTATTTATAACAAGACAACAACCAACAACTTCAAGATGAATAAAATTTAGCGCCACGAAGAAAATTAAAAAGCGAGCTGCCAATATCTATGGCTTTCTTATTTTTAAATTCGCGTGTACTAGCCAGTGATGAAAATGTTTAAAAACAAAAAATAGGCGATAAAATATGAGTAAGTACGTAAATTGTAAAAAATGTTTTTTTTTTAAGTTGGCAGCAATGCCAAATGCATTGCTGCCAACTTAAAAACCGTACATTATTATTTTTTAAATTTAAAACTGTATAAATTCGGTGGTTTGTTAAGTTGGTGATATAAATTATTTCAAATAACTGAATCTGAGACTCACTAAATATAAATATTAGATTCAAATTTTTAACCGACTTATAAAAAAAGGAGGAGGTTCTCAATTTACAGTAATTTTTTTTTTGTTTTTTTTTTTATGGATGTTTTATTGTTTTTTTTTATAGAAGGTAGTTTCTAATTGGTCCCATTTAATTTTGGTGAAGATCTGATGATGGAATGCATGAGGAATTGAAGGAACTCCTCAAATATTGTAGGCATACATATAGCGATTTTGGTATTATAAAAATCATAATAAGCATTTGCATTCAGAAAGTGTAAATTGGTGAAGTGGAACTGAAGCAGAAGACCACAGAATGCCATCGGAACTCCTCAATGATAAATGATTTACGGGTGGCGACCATGGACTAAATAAATAAAATTTATTTGGTCCATGATATGACATATGACGTACTTTTTGAGCAGGAGAAGTGAAAAATACATTGTGAATGTTGTCGTCCATCTTGGACGAGCGACATGAATCGGGGATGATTAGTTAATCATCCCCATTGTTTTAATATTTAAATAAAAGACGTCAGGACCGACCGCACACTCTACTTGCACGCCGACGTCTCTGCCGGCGGCGACGTCCACCGCGAAACCCCAAATCATACCACGATTCCGATAAATCAAGAATACACATACCAACTGACTGACCCAAATCAAAATAGTGTCATAGACTAGTTCACTTTCGCTGCTCCGTGCGCCCGTGCGCGGCAGCCCCCACACGCTAGGTGCCGAGGACGCCGTGGCGCCCTACCACCTAGCACATCGCCAACGGTCATTCATCATCAGCATCATAAATTATGAAAACCAGACGAAAATAACTGAATAACTTTTGAAAAATATATAAAAAACATTGTTAGTTAGTTGCCTATAATATTGGAGGGTTTCTCTCGATTACCCTGGTATTCCATCATCAGATCCTGACTTGGTGATAAACTCTTAAACATTATGGAGTTGTACCTTCCGTCATCAGCTCAGCGTGATGATATGATGACTACCATATGCAAATACTTAAATAGCTTAAGAAGATATATGAAAAACATTATAAGTACCTATAAAATTTGAGGGTTGCCCTCGATGTCCCCGGGATTCTATCATCAGATCCCAACTTGGTGGCAATGGGACCACCTCAGGAGTATATTATTTCAAATAAAAAAATATTTTTTTAAATCGGTCCACAATTAGCGGAGTAATCGGAGAACATACATAAAAAAACAAACAGTCGAATATAGAACCTCCTCCTTTTCGGAAGTCGGGTTAATAAAATTAAGAAGAATGTACATACGTCGGCACGAACTTTCACGTGTATAATATTACTAGCTTCTTCTTCTTCGCGTTTATCGCGGATAAGGGTATTTTTCCGGGATAAAAAGTAGCCTATGTCATTCCCCGGGACTCAAACTGTCTCTATACCAAATTTCATCTAAATCAGTTCAGCTATTTGAGCGTGAAGAGGTAACAGACAGGTATGACAGACATACAGGCACACTTTCCAGGTACCATGCATAAACGCCAGAAAAACACGTTTCTCCCCCCCGCCACCTCTTAATTTTTTGAATGTCTATCTATTACCGTTCAAGAGTTAGAGCCCTATTAATGGTGGACCCACTTAGGGGATGAAATTCGAAAAACGGTGAAAATCTTTTGTAATCTTTTAATACAGTATCTTTTTATGAAGTTTCAGAACTCTGACATTATTATTTTTTTATTTTACGCTAGCTATTGTCCTTGATTAAATATATAATTAAATAAATTATAAATTAATTAGATCCATTTTGACTTATAATACATTTAACAAGTCATACATATTTAATAGCACATTACTTACCAAGGGCTGTAAAAGAAAAAAAACCCGAAATTAAGGTATTTGTGACCCGAGACGTAGGCGAGGGTTGAAAATATGCGATATAGGGCTTTCTTTTATACTGCCCGTGGTGAGTACACAATCTTACGTCTTCACCTGGCCATAATACCAGTTTTACCGTATGCATAGCGTGCGGTAAAAGTCACAATTATGGCCAGGTACGTCGTAATAGTATTTTATGCAATCGTTATATAATGTATGCTTTTTCAGTCGAGTACCGTGTTTGGCCACGAAGCTTGCTGAGAATTATATAACAATTGTACACAATACTTTTTCTACGAGTAGGTATCATCATCATCATCATCATCATCATCATCATCATCATCGTCGTCATCATCATCATCGTCATCATCGTCATCATCGTCATCATCATCATCATCATTATCATCATCATCATCATCGTCATCATCATCATCATCATCATCACCATGACGATCACGATCACCATCACCATCACCATCACCATCACCATCACCATCATCACCATCATCATCACCATCATCGTACCTCAATTATCTTCGACTCATTCATTCGACATATTCATAAGCCAACACTTCAATTCAAAGTGTTGGCTTATGAATATTTCAGTTCAGTTGGAAGTGCCATAGAGTATCCGACATTGAAAAGTATGCTATTAAAGTTTATTCTATGAAGTTCTTATTGAGGGATTAAAGTCGACGAGTAGAAAAAACATATTAAATACCATTTATAATAAATGGCTTAGCAAAAACAGACATCTATGAAATGTTATTAGACTTTATTATTATTAATTTAGTCTACCCAAAAAAATTAGTTTACGTCCGCGTACAATTAGAATTTCAAAAAATCCTTCCTCAGTGCACCGCTGTCTTTAAAGGACTTTTATGATTAAAATCTCATGCTTCTTTGGTATAGGTTGCATATTAATTAAAAGAACCAAAGAGCAAAACTCGGCCGCCCATATTCTAAGTAATCAAGTAATTGCTTCACTTTGCTAATTAATCCTTCTTTGATTTCAGCCACCACAACGTGGGCAGAGCGGAGGAGCCTGCGCATCTAATATGGATACACTGAATCAATTTAGAACTCTTTTTTTCTTGTTTTCAAGAATACTAACTACTGGTTCTTTAAAACACATATTAAAGCTTAACGAATTCTTTTCTATTCTTATACGAGAAAGTATGACCAATTAATTAGCCACACAAATTTCCATTGGCCGTTTGCTACCTTAATTAATAACATGATTAAGAAGAAACAAAATCAGGTCCAGGACATTTTTTGGTCCATTAAAATTGGTAGCCTTGAGTCAACAGTGGACATTAATGTAATACAAATTACGACGAATTGATAACCTCCTCTTTTTTTGAAGTCGGTTAATAAACATAACTCGCTAGAGTATTGTATACAAACTTAGATAACGTATGATTTTGATAGTTTATATATTTTTAGTTCATTCATCACATCAATGATTGCTTTAAGAGTCCCCGGTAAGCTCGATTCTTCATACAAACGTAGTTACGCTCTCATTTTAAAATGACTTGCTAGTTTGCTTTGAAACTGGTTACTTAGAATACGTTAAGGTATATGCAGGCCTGTAATTAGTTTATGTAGCTTCAGATGCCATAGTAAAAAATATACGGCAAATTTAGCTTTTTCATACAAAACTTGTTGTTGCTGTATTTCGGAGCCATATACCTCATGTCTTGTGTATGCAAATTTTCATTATAATCCAACACGTGGTTTTAAAATGAGAACGAATCTCCGTTTTTATGGGAAGGTGAAATTCGGCCGAACTTGCTGGGGACTTAATATAATTTTTTATTTGATATTTGTACATAAATATGTCAGAAAAGACGACCTTCTGGTGAGTTTCTTGCCGCGCGTCTTCTCAGACAATGGTCTTTGAATAGCGCTGGTAGAGTAGAAAATTTAAATTCATAACGTTTTAATTAAGTATGAGAAAATTATTTATTTTATTTTTATTAAGAACTTAGTTAAGAATTATACAATAAAAATTACTGACCGTCGAGTTTCTTTCGGCTTTCTTCTCAACAGTGTGGTCGTAGGGAAATGCCGTAAAGTTAGACTAGTTACAGAAAATAACACTATCATTATTAAAAAATAATTAATACAAGTTCGTTTTTCTTATTTTTGCTATACCAGAGACTAGTTTAAGTCCTTTAGGTTCACTTTGTCCACATTCCCATTATGTCAACTTGCTAGCTCTTCAGCAATCCCATAACGACCAGTGTCCTGTCTTGTCAACTTTCCCAAATCGTCCACTACTATTTTGTCAACATTATCAAATGATCCACTTCCTATTATCGTCAACTTTCCCAACTCGTTATTTTTTCTCGGCACTACACATTGGCCCGATTGGACTTGGACACGAAGGTGTCGTCCATGCCGTTATTAAATACGTATGTATCTCGACCTCGTTTCCACTTCTGCCAATGTGTAGTGTACGGTATGCATTACGGTGATCAATGATAATTTTTATCCCGTGTATTGCTAGAGTAATAACTGAAACTGAAGGAATAATGTACTGACTGTACAAACGTGTAAGGATGTGGGGTAAGGAAGCCAAACTCATATAGAAAACCGGCCAAGAGCATGTCGGACCATGCTCAGTGTAGGGTTCCGTAGCTGTTACTACAATGACTGCTCTACAGATAAAAAAAATACGGTGTGAAAAAGTGCACCAACAAAGCTAGAGCGAGATACTTACGTCCTTTTGCTGAGAAGCGCAGTTTTTCGGTAATAACTCAAGAACGGCTCAACCGATTTTATTCAATATAGTTTTCATTGAAAGTACTTATAAGGTCTCATTTTTATGAGTTTTCCCAAAATGTTTAGACCCGTGGTTGAAAAGTTAGAGGGAGACGGTATTTTTTGGATTTCCGCAGCAAATATTTACAAAACTGCTGACTTTATTAAAAAATAATGCGTAGAGACCCTATTACTTTTAAAATACCTATTCAACGACACCCCAAACACTAGTGTCGGAACGAAAAAAAAATACTCCCATTTTAGGTGTACGAGAGGTATCCGAAAAAGGTTTTTTTTTAGTTTTTATTTTACCATTTTGTCGGCATGATACATACACATACTCATATCAAATTTCAGCTTTCTAATACTAAGGATTACGGAGCTAAGCCGCGGACGGACAGACAGACGGACATACGGACATGGCGAAACTATAAGGGTTCCTAGTTGACTACGAAACCCTGAAAACGAGAAAGTGTCCAGCGGAAAGATATATATGAAACTATAATTTAGAATAGTTACAAATCCGTCAACAATGGCGTCATAACCAAGTATAAACCTGTGGTGAGGCACTGGGACTGCATACACTAGTTGGCATACACATCGGTGACAGGATGGTGGCAGGTCTTTAATTTATAATATTAAGAAATTTTGTGATTCTTTAGTCAGACATATAATAAATAATACCTATACTAATCTAATCTTAAGTACGTACATAATGTTAGGTACTTACTTCTATGGACCATTGTTATTCGAAATAAACATTACTATTATTACAAACTGTACCTAAACGCTCAATGTATTGTATGGCCATTATTTTTTGATGAAGTAAACGACCAATGGAGAATGGATGAAAATTTTTAAATCGCTTGATTTTTTTTATTAATAAGAATAAATAATAATCAAGTGATTTAAAAAATTTCATACATTCCCCATTATAGTCTGGCAAATAAAAGATGAGAATGGAATCACCCGCGAAATTTAAAAATGTAGCTGCACAGTGCCTGTATAAGGTCGATATAAACAATTTTTAATACTTTTCTCACTAACTAATAACTTAATAATTAATGACAAAAGCAATGAATTTGTTTAACTCTAGCTCATTCAGGCACATCGCAGCTACATTTTTAAATTTCATTTTTTTCTTATTCTCATCCTTTGTTGGCTAAACTCTAAAACATTTATTATAATACAGTTGCTCAAAAAGTGCTATTTTGCGTAGCTGTTTTTCGCGAACTAGTGTTTTTCACATTTCAATTTTTTTTAAAATTTATATTTGTTCCTTTCATGATTACTTATTAATGAGTGTTAATATTTTAGTATAGTTAATGTACGAATACGAAAAATATACATATTTTATTACTTACATTGTCATCATTATAACACGTTTATTTTTTAATATTGAATATTGTAAAACCGTTCTTAATAAGTTGTCTGAATGGAACGGAATAGCTGCTGAAACGCCTGTCAAAGAAGAGGCGTTTTTTCTTTCTGCAAGCATGTTTAAAGTTTCCAAAAGTAGTATTCGATATTGTACTTGTTGTTTTTCTTATTTTTTGGCATGGCGTGTGGAAAAGTCTTTCATCATTCGTCCAGAGTCTTTCGCCTACGGCTCGTGGCAAGATATCTCGGTACTCGTGCAGTGATGACACACTTTACGCACTAGCATCGAAATGTACTATATCGAAATGCTACTCAATCCTTCGTTCTTCTTCTGATGTAAATAATCCATCGTGTTCAATTTTTTTTTGCATCATTGTGATTTTTTTTGGCATTATTTTACGCACTTGCTAGAGTCTGGCTAGTGAAAGATGAGACTGGAATCAACGGCGAAATTTAAAAATGTAGCTGCGGTGTGCTTGTATAAGCTAGATATAAACCAATTTGAATGTTTTTCTCAGTAACTAATAACTTAATAACTAATGACAAAAGCAATAAATTTGTTTAACTCTAGCTCATAGCAGCACACTACACAGCTCCATTTTAAAATTTTGCGGTTGATTCCTGTCTCATCTTTCATTATCCAGACTCTATAGTGGCGCCACCAACTTAACGCCTTTTGACCAATTTGACGGACATTTTGAATATATAGAGATTGTTCTCCTTACCATTTATCCTATCCGTTTCTCCATGTTTATAATGTTATATTTTCAACCCGAAGTGACGCGCACAATCATGCTCATAGTTTTTCAGGTATAGCCATTGGCATTGTTCGGAGACGCAATTTCAATCTCGAAGTACGGATTTCACTAAACAAATTTTGAGATTCGGAGTAATACTAAACTACAAATAGTTGTCATATTTTAAACGATTAGAAATTTGAGACTGCCAAAATTACTTATTTCGCTTCTGGCAACATTATCGAATCGTAAAATCGAACGTCATCGGCTCATCCCTACATTTTCACTCTATGTGTCAAATATTTTTAGTCTGTGGCTCGCAGCGAAAAGTGGACGCCAATTATTGGGCTGTACATTATTGGGTTGAGCAATTTTGGGCCGAGCATTATCGGTACGGGGTGATAATTCGCGACCATCGAATTTGGAATCATGTACACGAATTATTGGGCTGTACATTACTGGGCTGAGCATTCTTCGGCCGCGCATTATCGAGCTGGACATGTTCGGTACAGGGCAATAATTGAAAGCCACTTTTGCACGGGGCGAGAATGCTCGGCCCAATAATCCGTGACCATTTTTTTGGACTCGAATTATTGGGCCGTACATTCCATGGCTGTACATTAACCGGACTCGCCAGTTGCTTAGGAAGCCTGGTACCGACTGGCCACTGTAATCGCGCGCACAATCGCACACATAAATTGTACATCTTCGAATTAGGGCTATCGTCCCACTTATTTCTTATATTTCATATTTAAAGTTTATATGACTATAATCTGCTTTCTGTGAATAGACTTACTTCATAACCAATCTAGTGTTTTAACTACAATTCCTGAGACTATCCCTCATAATTTCCATTAAAATAAATTAGTTCCACTGAAAATCCGCAACATAGCGAGGGCTAAATAGGAACTTGTCAGGCTTTATTTATCTGAAATACAAGATTTATTCGATCGCTTTATCTTTCTAATTACACGATTGACGATATGATTTTGATCTCCATGTTTTTTTACATCTCGAATGTATATTCATTGAAGGAAATCAAAAATATACACTCTTATTTATTAATCAAAACAATACACTCGCAAGTAATGAAAATTTTAAATTTCCATAACCATACACGGTTTACAAAAGAAGAGTTCACCACATAGCACACGCACTGCGTGTGTGTAATCGGACTTGTACACACTCGTCGAACTAAACACAGACAGAGTATAATCTTCCTGCGTTCGCAGATGAAAGTAAACCACAGACTAATAAGAGATACTACGTATCAGACTGCCAACTCAGAAACAAATATTATTTGCACTAGGCAACTATATTTAATCTGTACGATTAGTGTTGACTGACGTTCATTTTTGTTCTATTAGATTGCAATATGGCAAGGGATCGTAACGTATTCAGCCAAAGTGGTCTAGGTTCATTGAATGAGGTCTAATATTTAGAATGAATAGTTCCCGGCACGTAAATTTGAACACGTAACTTCAGTAATTGTATTTACGTGATCAAATTATATGCTGAGAATTATACCTCAGTGGCAAAAAAATAAAACACACATTATTTGTTAAAAGATTTATTTTTCAATTTATTTTTAAATCTGTCGTAAGCTTTCTTCTGTATTGCAATTAATACGTCTGTCCCCTTTAATATTTTGTTGGTTGTGTTGCACCAATTCATAATTGTAAATCGGACAGTCAGAGCAATGAAACGACTGAGAATAGTTTTGTGCTCGGCGCACTCAAATAAACAAAATGAATTCTTGCACATAATGTTTGCTAGTTCTGCGGGCGATAAATTTGCAAGATCATCACGATTTAAACACTTCAACCACTAAATATTTTCTCAGAGCACGGGAAATGGTGTAAAATAGCGTCCTTTGGCAAAGTTCTACAAACACAGCACTGTTAAAACGTTTTGCAAAAAGCAAGACAGGATAAACACAACGACATCACTCGATAACACATTACTGTGACAGTGACAGAATGAATTTCGATAAATAATATATAGATGAAAAGACGAGTGTATTGACAACCCAACAGCTAATCACAGCAGAGAAAAACGTCAGTCAAGATTAAAAACAACATAGTGCTAACGTACGCGTTTTGTTATACGAAGATTACCAGCTGTGAAGTAAACTTAATTAAGAAAAGTTTGTAAAATACGTCTTGGTTATTCTTAACGAGTGTGTGATCTTGGTCGTCAACGGTGGTCATTTGTAAAAAAAAGTATAGCCGTGTCTATGTGTATATATGTTATCTTATCTGTATTATAACCTAGAAAGTTGTAATGTCGTCTGTCAGTTAAAATAAAATGTTCTAATCTAAAAATCCTAATATATAAATAAACTATTTATATATTATTCTGTAAAATGGCTCTGGTAAAGCTTTGCGTACCGCTACTAACTAAAACCGCAAGATTATATCCCCTAGCAATACAGGGTAATATATGTTTCGATTTCATAATAACCATCTTAATCGTGATTCTGTTTATTAATACATTCAGTTTTTACTTCAGCTCAAAAAATTCACCGTTGGGTGGCTCCTACGTTGATACAACTGAAGCGGAGAGAAACAAAGCAGGGTGGAAAGATAATAAATCCGAGAAATAATTTCCTTGAATGGAATTTAGAGGCTGAATTGTATGCATTTGGGAAACGATTAAATGAAGATTTCGATTCCGATCTACTGCTGCAGGCTTTTACGGATAGATCTTATGTCATCAAAGAGGAAATGAAGCAAAAAGAAATGGAATTCAAATTGGAAATGAAGGACAATCGAAAGTTGGCTGATGAAGGTACTTATCCATACTTCCATACTAATATTATAAATGCGAAAGTGTGTCTGTCTGTCTGTCTGTCTGTTACCTCTTCACGCTTAAACCGCTGAACCGATTTGGATGAAATTTGGTGTGGAGATAGTTTGAGTCCCGGGGAAGGACATAGGCTACTTTTTATTCCGGAAAAATACCGTTATCCGCGATAAACGAATTTAAGGCGGACGAAGTCGCGGGCAGAAACTAGTTTCCTATAATTAAGAAAAAAAGTATTGAATGCTCAAAATACAATTCATATTTAAACTATAAATATAGACATATTTTAGTGCACAGAGATAAGGATGCCTGAAATAAGCAGGTGTCCCGAAACTAGTCAATGCCTGTATCTTGAGAGAGCAGAAAAATTTAATGTAAAACAATATTTTCATATTCCTAATCTCTATTTAACAGAACATCAAAACAATACTTATAAAAAATACAGATGAAAAGTACTACTTATCAAAAAAAAAAGAAACTTAGCTACTAATAAGCATACAGTTTAAATGTATCCTCTGTTTTTTTAGTAATCCAGAGATATTAACCATGTTGTTAACATTTTCTTTTGCCTTATGGATTGAGCAATCTTTAATATCAATGTTATTAGTTACAGTGTTGTAAATAAAAGCCCTGGTGAAATCACCAAATCTTGTGCCAAAGTGAGTTTTGTTTGACACATGGAAGTGGTAATTTGTAGACAGATTTTGCTAACATTGATTTATGTAGATCTGAACCGATCAGCCGTTTATGAGTTGCACTACTGACTTTGCAATACAAAGAGTTAGCATAGATTTCAGACTTGCGCTTCTTTGTACAGATCCACTGTTAAAAATCTAAATGGTTTCTTTAGCAGAATCTTCATATTAGTTTAGAAGCAGGTACCTATATGTATGTATATATATCTATGTATATATGTATCATGTTTATATATATTATGTATATTTTGTATACTATGTAACTTGGGTGTCTTGCCCTTGTAATTATTATTTTGTACAAGTCTGATACTGATATCCCGCACCAATAATTTCTCTGTTTAGCCTAATGGTTGACTGGTAGAGAATGCCTTTATGGCATTAAGTCTGCCATTTGTACTTTCTTGTATTGTGCAATAAAGTCTAAATAATTAAATATTTAATACTGACACATATATCATTCCTCAAAAATTTTAAGCTTTTCTACTGTGTCAAATTTATTCTCTTCAGATATCATTATTTACACAGTGATATACTTAGAAATTTGTAAAAGTGCCGGTGTAGCATAAGTAGTGCTAGTATAGCAGATTTCCTTGATTATAAAAATTCCCTGCATATGTAAAAGTTAAGTTACTTTTGTGTAACAAAATTTTAATAAATAGCCAACTATTTATTAAAATTTTGTTACACAAAAGTAGTAGGAATCACAGACTTGATGGCATTAGTTTGATAATAATGATATAATATTTTTTTAGGGTATTGTGCCTAAAAGGAAAAATAGGAACCCTTATGGAGCGACGCTGTGTGTCTGTCCGACTGTTATATTTAATGTGGTACATTTTTTACCATGCCCTTTATCTCTGAAATTTATGAATAAAAATTTGGAAATCTAGAATTAAATAAATTATTTTCAAAAATATATTTTTTTATATCTCGGTTAGATTATAAGCACCTCATTTGTATGCTACGTCGTAGATACCTAGAGCAAATTTAAGGATCTATGCACACCCCATTATTCAACACTCCTTGGAAGTATGATTTTATCGATACAAATGCAATATGCACGCAAGTCAGTATGCACCTCTTGGGAAAGAAAAACGCGCTATCAACGTGGGTCTCTAAAATGTGGTATGCACATAGGCCCTTGCTTAATTGCAGATCTTGATCAGAGAAGTTGGGATAAGTGAAAGTTTGTATGGAACCCTCCATGCGCGAGTCAAACTTGCATTTAGCCAATTTTTTTACTTTATTATTATTTATTATTAGGCAGGCAGTTGCAACAACTGATGATGCCTATATCCATTTTATCTATAGCCTAAATTTGCTGTTCAGTGGTATTCTTTAGTCATAATAATGCCTTATTTCGTTTCGATTTTCAGGAGAGAAATTCATCAAAGAGTACATCCAGTTATACTTAGAAGCAGCGCTACCCAAGTTCCCATTGGAAGGAGTGGCAGGTGTCAGGCAGCATCTGACCAGTGAAGCTACACTGTCCAATGTCTCCCTCCACTTGGGCACTAAGGATATTATACTGGCTGCTGTAAGTTTACTAATGCTAAGGAACAATTGCCATGTTTTGTTCGTTAAAAAATATAATATGTAATTTGAACTAGCCTATAGCTATATTTTCCAGTCTCAAAGTTGTTTTCCCTTGTCATTACAATAACCTATATTATAGATATTGTGTTGTTAACATTTTACAGTTCACCTATTGTTAGTGATTGACTACTAACAATAGATGTAAAATCTACTATTTTTACCCCTAAAGCCTAGAAGGTCATTTTTGTTGCCATCAACTTCTGAGAGTGAGCTCACTTTCAAGCTATTGTAGCAAGCAGGGCAACCACCAGGAGCCACACACCCTCGGGCAACAACCTGGCCCGATTAAAAACTAAAATTAAGGTTCTGCAAAGATCTGCAGTTGTATTTGGTAACTTGTTTTTGTGATAATATCTTACTGACGTTTTTAGCACACACACCTTAATACTGTTGAATTTGTCCAGGAATATCCAGTTGACAACTACACATTGGCAACAGCATTCAAGGCAATAGTGGGCGCGCTTCTGCAAACCAGCGGGGAGGAGAGAGCTGCACACTTTGTGAGGGACTTTGTCATCACTCAGTTGCAAGGTTTGTTCAGTTAATGTGTCAAAGTATTGTTAATGCGTAGAGTTGCGGGAATCACATCACTAAATTGAAAGAGAGAAAGAAAATAATTTTAATCAGATGCATAAAAAAAAAAACAAAAAAAAACAACTAAAGCTATGCCCTGACATGGTCCCACCTCAGCATAATGCTGGCTCGGGAGCCTGCGCTGTTGTAAAGATCGATTCATATTTTTCGCTCACTGAGATATGTATTACTCATTTCGCTCAGTAGATCTGTAGACTCGTAGCTCACAAGTGAGTAGAGATGTCAATCAATCAGATTGATTGACTTGTTTGTTCTTTCCTGTTCATTTGCATTTGAGTGGGAGTGTGACAGCAAGTACCTAGCGATACACTAAGTTTTGTAACCATATTAGATAATACAATACATTTTATAATAAACAAAATTATAACATATTTTTTTTGATTCTCCTTGTCTCTTTCGTTTAGCTCGGTCGGCTCGACACATTCATTTGTATCATGAGCGAGAGCGTGCTCGCTCTAGATGAAATACTGAGCTAATACTGATATAGATGAAATACTGAGCTACTTGAATCTACAGTGAGCTAAAGAGTGGTCGAGCAATGATACAGTTCATTTGAACTACTCACTTGTGAGCTACACTCTATTAATGCGTAATCCTTAATGTATATAAATTCGAAGGCGTGTTTATAGGATCGTCTTGTAGTATAGTACAGGAGTATAGCAACTGATCAGCTCGATTTTGTGGAAATTGGATTTCCCAAAGTACACGCAAAATGTGGGCGATGCCAAAAAACCTTGTGATTATAACATATCTGATAAGAATAGCTTCTACAATGTTACAATTCGCACGGCGGCACGTAGGTAATTAAACTTGTGCAGAAGCACACAGTAAGTTATAGTACAGTCGGCCAAAAAACTGATCTACCACTTTTGAACCTTAATACACATGTGATAGAGTCGAAAAGTGATGGACTAATTTCTTGCCCGACCGTACAAGCACAGACGGCACCTTTTTTAATCTTAGCGAAAGCCGCGCGTAATTTACTTGTTTATTATTTATTCTGTGGCGTACCCAAGACTAAACCCGTATATCCCGTAATCCCGTACCAATACTGTTGAGAATCGACACCATATGAATTCCTCAAGGAAATTAACAACAATTTTACTTACATAACAAGGACTATTAAAATAAGAGGATTGTCAATCGCCATACAAAAAGCCGTTGGTAACAGGTAATTTTAGTACAAATGCCAAAATGCATAAAAGGTTGAGATGTAATCTTGTCAAAAAGTACAAAATGTTGGTGCCACCAGGTCATTTTGTCTGAATATTTTAAAGGCAAAATATGCTATGGACAACATTTCTTTTAGTCAAAATGTTTACTCTATAGAATTAACTACGGCCTAAATGTCAGTTTGTCAGAAAGTTTTCAGGACAGAATACTCTGTGGCCAAAATGTACAAAACGCGATTGACTAAATGTGCTCTACTTGAAATGTTTTCACGATAGAATTAATTATGTTGTTTATTTATTTATAACTGTTTTTTCTGGGACTACTCTACCCGTTAATATTATCAAAGTTATTGTACTTTTCTTAATAAACTAAACAATAATAACAAAACATTGTTAAATTATATTTGTCATTTGTTCATTATATCATGTTTACATTTATATACTTTTTGACCGTTGTACATTTTAACCCATTGAACATTGCGGGGCACTTGTTGGTACAAGTTACCCATTACCATTTTGTCGTTTTTTCTTACAAACATGTTGACATTAATATACTTTTTGACTTTGTTTTCAAACCCATTGAATATTTTGAGATCTTGACCATTTATCTTTTTGTACGTTATGTCTCTCATACAATTAGGCTCTTAAGTTTTTGCGACATTTCATTGTTTTGTCTTTTGTTCATTATAACATGTTTACATTTACATACTTTTTGACCGTTGTACATTTTGATAATAAGACATTTAGATCCATTATACATTTAGACGTACCAAAATTACCTGTTACCAAGCCGTTCTCCGATATTTACAACGCCATCAACGATTTATTTATTATTAGCTGTTTACGAACTAATTGTTACTGTACTGTTTCTTTTGTTAAATGTTTAATTTTGTAGCGCCATTGCGGTCGGGGCACGAGTTGACAGCCCTCTTTTTCAACCCTTTGAGCGCCAAAGACGGCAAATCCCATCATCGAAATTTCATGGTTTAAAAACTCCGAATATAATATCAATACGTCGTTCTGCAATCAGATCACTATTAATTTTTTTAAGGATTCATTTTTTTTATCGCTGTGTCGTCGTATCACTTCACTGCTTGGCGCTCAAAAGGTTAATGGTCCTTGTGTACTATGTTTCTTAGTTTAAAAATGCCATCTAGTTTTTGGCTGGACATTCCCTTGCATTGGGCACGATCCAAAGTTTGGCGGTTGACAGTCCTTGTTTTAAATACGTTGTATAATTTTAGGTCAGGACGTAAATGAGTACTGGCAGATAGAGGATCCGTGGGCCATGCTCACTGGACTCTTGGCGAGTCAGGGGGCTGAAGTGGAGCCGAGACTAATAGGGGAAGTCGGCAAGAACACACTGCTGGCCTGCTACCGGGTTGGCCTCTATGTGGACAAAAGGATGATTTCATCAGGTACCTGTTTATTTCTTTGACCTGTTTTCTATATATTCAACCCTCGTTTGCTTAGGCAGAGACCTCTGTAGAGCATTTAACCTCTCATATGTGTATGATTAGGTTCCCTTTTTTGAGGCCATCGTTTTACAGATATGAATTTTTATTACAGCGTGAATGAAGCTTGAACTTGCGTTTCTATGAAATCCCACATACCAAAGCTTAAACTCTATGTTAAAATACGCATACGAAGGGCTAAAGCCGTTCTTAGCCCCAGTACTACGTATGGTGCTCCTGTCACTACCGTGGGTTTTATTTTTAACCGACTTCCAAAAAAAAGGAGGAGGTTCTCAATTCGACGGAATGTTTTTTTTTTTATGGATTTTCACCGATTACTCAAATACTATTTGACCGATTTCAATTTTTTTTGTTTTGTTTTATAGAAGGTACTTTCTAGTTGGTCCCATTTAATTTTGGTGAAGATCTGATGATGGAATCCATGAGGAATTGAAGGAACTCCTCAAATATTATAGGCATACATATAGCGATTTTGGTATTATAAGAAACATAATAAGCATTAGCATTCAGAAAGTGTACATTAGTGAAGTGAAACTGATGCAGAAGACCACAGAATGCCATCGGAACTCCTCAATGATAAATGATTTACGGGTGGCGACAAAATATCTTGATTAATTTAGCTAAGCAACTTCATAGTCACAAATTTAAATTTGGCTGAAGAACATATTAAAGTACATTAGCGGTTATCCACATAGTAAAAGCAGAGTACTCAAGTGCGAAAACGGAAGAGTCGGTGTCCACTCGTGTTCATGGCTAAGGTTCTCGGAATGGACCGAACCATGTCAAGCAGTACTCTGCTTTCACTATGTCAGTAAACGCTAATGTGATCTAAATATGTCCGAGTCTCACGGTTGTTTTCTTGGATGAAGCCCTTAACACTTTCATGACCTGGAACCCGCTAGGTGGGCGCTCCGCTCGAAGTAAGTTTTCGCTGCATTTTCCCGTGGACGTACGTACAAACCGTACGAATTAACTTAAGACTCCGCTACATACTTTGACGTATCGGCCCAGGTCTCAAGTTAATTTGTACGCCATGTGCGTATCGTTACGAAAATCTAGCTCGCGAAAGTGTTTATTCAAATATTTTTCTTGCCAGGATTCGGTGAAAAGGTGCCCATTGCCAAAGAGATGGCGGCGCGAGAGGCTCTTAAAAGGATATTCGGCACCGAAGACCACATGAAACCCATCGACTTCCAGCTTCAGGGCATCCCGAAACCCGTCTCGCAGTCCAGATACCAGATATCGGCCAGTTAGGAGTGTAGTAACTCTTTGAACGCCAAAGACGACAAATATCGAAAAGCTGTGCTCTAGACGCCATGTCATTTAACGCTCTATTGCAATTAGTTAAGGTTGAAGGTGCCAACTCGCTGGCCCAATATTACCGTATTCATGTTAGCTAAAATTAGACTTTACTAGAAGGTGCCCGAACTTCGTTGAACGATATGTGCAATAACTGTTATAAGTAAACCTTGCTCGAATGAAATAAGGTGTTTTTTTTTAACTTTTTGACTGCAGTTATTGCACTTATAGTTAGCAGGGCAGCGTAGCTACCCGTGTACCAAAAATAGTTGAAATCCGTTTAGCCGATTTGGCGTGATGAAGCCACAACATCGCATACAAAAAATCTAAAAAGTATATTTCGATTCAGTGACCTCCAAAGTCTGTCACATTTTTTTTAAATATCTTCAATGTATATACAGACATTTAATTTTTACAACTTTATAATAATATGATGTCACTATCACAATGTTTAAACTTGAATTCGTTAAAAGTGAAACATAGAAGCCTGTGATATTTAGCCAGCGCACTATTGGGACAGTTTTAAACTTTAAACACAGGGGCCTCGTATACATACATTTGGTTCCTACTTCGATTTGCGTCTGGGGCCCATTTTTTCGTCAACTTGTATACCGCTTAACCTTTTGAACGCTTTACGTCAAATGCAGTGTCACTCGCAAGCCAAACTCTCTAAAGCAAGAGAGCAAAATTAGACCTTCCGTTACAGTAAATAGGTTGATTGTGCACTGCAAATGGTAACACTTAAGTGTCTTAACATCTTTAGGAGTCCTTGGCGTTCAAAGGGTTAAAGGGAAGAGCATGCATCGCAATATAGCGGGCATTGAGGTGCCTCTTTGGTTGATGTGAATACGTGTTATAGACATAAGCCTTATGGACGTGTGACGTCACTCGTTCCTACCTTGTACGGGGAAATTAAGAACTTTTTGTTTCTGCAGCTATGTTAAAACTTACGTTGATCGATTACCAAACATTTAAAAACAAATGCTTCTTAGTCTTAAACCGTGATTTGCACATTTGATACCCGCTCGATTGTGATATGTTGTAATAATACTAATAAGGAATAGTTTGTAGTATCAGAATATAATAAAAGTTAGTATAAATTAAGTTTTTTTAATTAAATATGTGCTTATAAAAATATTTAAACTTATCAAAATCTTCAAAATAATACACTTTTTTTACATTGGCACTTTATCTGGCAATTGAATACGAGTAACATGTAAGTATAACGAATGACAGTTTATTTATAATGATAACAGTTCCTTTCGCATCGACGACAAATATATCCTCGTAGAAATTACAATACCGATATTTTTTGTAAAGGATGGGGACCCGGGGGAGTCCGTGAGCCCAAGGGAATGCCAAAAAAAGAAAATACGCGGTATTGGAGGCCCTAATCCGTCATAGCACATCAGCTTTCCAGTATGTGTCCCACATATTGTGCACAAGACTTCTGAAGCTGTTTATAGTGCTACGTTTATAGGACTCAAACTTGTGAAGTTAGATTGCCGTACTGTGTGCTGCATATTTAAGGCCTTGTTTCCAGTACTGAGTTCATTGATGACAATGGAAATTATACCGTCAGAGTCTAGATTAAATCTAGTAAACTTTAAGTCTCAGCCGGGCACAGAGAGCTGAAGTAGCCGTGGTTGTCCTTGGTGGGAGTCCAGCTTCACCTCCATATAATATATATGGGACATGACCTTGGCGAGCTAGTCTGTCGTGCTCCATATATGGGACATAACCTTGGCGAGCTAGTCTGTCGTGCTCCATATATGGGACAAGACCTTGGCCAGCTAGTCTGTCGTGCTCCATATATAGGACAAGACCTTGGCCAGCTAGTCTGTCGTGCTCCATATATGGGACATGACCTTGGCCAGCTAGTCTGTCGTGCTCCATATATGGGACATCATTTTGGCGACCTATAGTCTATAGTGCTCTACATATGGGATATGACCTTGGCAAGCAAATCTGTCGTATTCCAAACATTGGACATGATCTGGGCCAGCTGCTTGTCGTACTCCATATATGGGTCATGACCATGACCTTGACGAGCTAGCGTGTCGTACTCCATACATGGAATATTTTAAGAGGTAATTGTTAGGCGTGTTAAGTGAGATGGTGAGAATGGAAGTTGCAAGCTAGGAGTGTTCAGCTGGGCACTGAGTCCATGATGAGGTTGCCGTGCTTGTCCTTAATGCGCACGCGCCCCGACGCGTAGCGCGTCTCTGCCGTTCCGTCGTTGTACACCAGCTTCACCGTGCCATCGGGGAACTCACGTCGCTGAAAATATTATCATTATGAAATACTAAAAGTTCGCACGTCGCTAAAGTTGCTGTCGTTAAAAAATCTAAAAACCCTCAACGAACACATCATCAATCACATCAACAAACATTTGACAATAGGGTACTTGACTGACAGATCAAATCAGTTCCTTTTTATGAACCGACAAAGCGGTCAGAAAGTTTGAAAGGAAAAAAGGTTTATGACATCATAATTCTATGCGGTAAAATTGCCTCCCTATTAATTAGTCTTTGATCATTTTAAAATCGCCAAAAGCTAAAAAATAAACTATTCATGAATGTTTTTTAGGTATTTTCAGAAATAACATTTAACTGCAAGCGTGACATCATTTATCTTGACTATGACTATAGGAAAGTACCCAATTACGTGTGTGTCTAGATTCTGTGTGCCGTGAGGCATCTTGGATCTTGGCCTCGCACGCGTGGATGGATTTGAGTGTGATTTTTTTGCGATGGTTCAGATTTGTTGTGGCGACACCAACAAATCACAACCATTGCAAGTAGTACTACAGTTTGCTGTATGCAAACTGCACATGATCGACTTATACAAGTTTTAATTTTTTACTGTTGCCAGTTGGAAGGTCAATCAGGTATATGACCCCTGATGGAACACTCTTTCCGTCCCCGTTCTTCAGTTATATTTTGTATTGTTAGAGTTGGCTCACCTGCCCGTTGCGAAGGCGACGCGGTGAGCGTGCCATTTTCGGGGAAGCGCCTCTCCTCTCGGACATGTTCATCCTTCAGTCTAACTCAATGCTATTATATAATGTTGATAACTTACCTTGTGGTCTTTAATGTGGACCTCGACCTGTCTACTAGGGAAGATGACGCGGCGGTCGTTGGAGGCGGTGCGCGTCGCGCCCTGAGGCAAGCGCCTCCCGGACATGTCCGTCTTTCGGTATAACATTACTGCTGCGTAGGACTCACCTTGTGGTCTTTAGTGTGGACCTCGACCTGCCCGTTGGGGAACACGACGCGGCGGTCGCCGGAGGCCGACACGGTGAGCGTGGCGCCGTCGGGGAAGCGCCACTCTTCTCGTATATGTTCATTCTTGGGGTAGAAATAGCGGATGCTGCCGTTGGGTAGGCGGATTTCGGAGGAGCCATCCTTGTAACGCTTCTCGACTTGGCCACTAAAATGATTTCAAATACTTATGTGTTCAAGATGTTAAGAGGGCAAGCTTTTCAGAATAAAATGTAGGTACAACTAGAAGGCGCCCGCAACTTCGTTCGTGGAGGAGAAAAAATCATAACATCCTTTTTTTCGTCAGAGTATTCGGGTAGAAAGTATCCTATAACAGGTAGCTTGATATCTATGGATACCAAGCTACCTGTGTACCAAAAACAATTGAAATCTGTTAAGCCGACTTGGTGTGAGGAAGCCACAACGACACATACGAACATACAAAAATCTAAAAAAAATATTTTTAGTAATAGTCTGTCACAATTATTTTCTTGAAAATATCTTCAATGTACAGACATTTCATTTTTACAACTTTATAATAGTATAGATTTATTGCACAACGCCAAAACTAAGATGTAGATGTGATAGATGTGATGGGTAAGTTGTATTTAATTCTAAACTTAAGATCTTACTTAAATAATAAGTAAATGAAAGAATCTTACTCAGGGAATTCTAGTACTTCCAAGCCATCAGGATGTGTAGTATGAAAGGTTTTCGTCTCAGCATAGTAATACTTTATCCTGCCTTCATTATAAAAGTTTTCCTTAACATCCCCATTGTAGTACACAAACTTGCTGTATTTCCCATCTGCAGACATGTACTTCACATTTCCATTTGGGAATCTAAGCTCTTTAGAACCATCTGGCTTCCTAATTTCAGTTGGATTAAGATCTGTTTTTGTAATACTGATTTTACTTATGGTCTGGTCTGGGATTCGGGTGTCTGAATATGGATCTCTGTTGAAGACTGTTGGTAGCCTTTGACTACTGCAACTGTATGTATGGTTACTGAGGGTGGAGACAGGAGATTTTGATCTGCCTTGAGAATGATTTGATCTTGTAGAATGATCGGATCGATAATCAGGTTGATTAGTTCTGCTAGATTGACCTAAGTAATCTGGTTCATAGTCCCTTGATACAGTCACTGGAGATCTGCGACTTCTGTTGCTAAGTATAGAAATTGGTGATTTGGATTGACTCGAGTTTGACCCAATTGGTTGAAAGCATGGTGAAACCTGTTTTGGCGATTTAGATTCTCGAGTTGAGCTTAAACTAGAATTGGATCTATGAATGAAAAAGCCGTCAGGTTTTTCATTGAGATTGTTTCTTTCAAAACTGTGACGGGAACTTGTATGGTTTCTAGGTTTGTTAATAACATTAGATAGATCTCTCTCTTTTAGAGGTTCCTGAAACCTTTCCATGTATATCTTCTCTAAGCTATTATCCTCTTCATTGTCACTTGTGTCTCTACCGCTTATAGATTCTGTATCTCCTACACTTTCGAGTTCATTCTCATTGCATCCATTATCAACATCGTCAGAAGGATATTTGTCTATATTCAAAGTTTGAGTTCTTTCAGTTGGACTCAATACATCTCTCTGGCTAAAATATTTCGCATACCGAGATGTAACGTTGAGATTTGGCACACTTTTTGCTCTAGTTCTTAGTGGGTTCTTGGGTGCAGCTTGCATTCGCGTGCTTCTATTTTGCCTCTCAATTTCAAATGATTTATATTTCATGTTATCATCATGTACTACTTGTGGCTGAGAATTTTTAGTTTTAAAGCTAGCCAGTTTCCTGTTGACTTCTTCTAAATACTTGATATTAGTCATTCGTCTAGTAATATCATTACTGTGCTGTATTCTACGATTTTCTTTTTTCAGCTTTTCAACTTCTTCCTGTAAATCTTTTTTCTCTTTTTCACAGATTTTCAGTTGATTGCGAAGTCTTGCGGTAATGGTTGTTGATTTAGCATCTTTCAGTCTAATCTCCTCTTTTAGATCATTTATTTCCTTCTTCAGGTTAGCAACTTCATCTTTGTCTTTTTTATTTAGTCGACCCCTCATCTCTCTCACTTGCCTTTCATATATTTGCTTTTGCTTTGTCAATTTCTCTTTCTCCTCAGCTAAATAATATTCTGATAAAATTTTCTCTTCATTGAACTTCTGTTCAAAGGCTGACTTTTCCTCATAAAACTTATGCTTTTCCATATCAATGTCCTCTCGCATTTTATTTAAATTCACATTCTCTTTTCTAAATGTCTCAATTTCATCTTCTAATTCTCTGAGTCTATCCTTTAGTAACTCACTTGTAGCAACTAATTTGGCATTCATTTCAGCCATATTTTCTTTCATACTGTCAAGCTCTTTGTCATTATGACACTGTTCAATTTCTGGTTGCTTTTCAACCTCTTTTGTTGTTTTTCTTCTTTTGTCATGTTGGACAACATTATTATTAGCATTTTTTCTAGAATCATGGTTAACATTGTTGGGTTCTTCAATTGTGTTATTACAAGAACAGCTACACACAGATGAACATGCTTCACTACAGCACTCCGTGTATTCACTGTTGCAGGTTTCAGCATCACTCCGAGTACTTTCATTTCTTGTCCTGTGAATACCAGGAAATATTTTCATCAATTCTGGATTATTTGCTAAGCATTTCTGCATTATCACAGGAGTGCTTTCCCCTGAACATTCTAAATTACTACCATGTAAAAATCTACCGATAAAAGAATTGTTTATATTGAAGCTTTCTCTATCAACTTTGTTTTCAAGCAATTCAAACATGTTTTGTTCTGCCACTTCCCTTTCCTGCCTCAACCGTACAAGTGTTTCATCACAACTGATGTCTGAGAGAATACTTTTAGCGGGGGAAGTGAAATTTTTGTAATAATCACTCTGTTTTAGTTGTCTTAAGAAGTCACCCTGTTCATTAGTCAGGACAGCAGCCCAGGTTTTGCCTTTTTTACCTAGTAAAGGATGTTTACCTTTTGGTAGCTGTATTTTTATTTCTCTTTCTATCAGTGGTGATGCCGGTTCTGGACCATGTAGTTCACAATTGGTAGAATGAACTGGATTAGCTAAGTGTTTACTGTTACTAGGATTTGTATCAGTTACAACCTTAATCTTGGGAGATTTCTTAGGTATCTCTTTTGATTTCAGGGCTCTATCATCAACTGTAGGTTTTGTTTTAGCTTCAGGTTTTGGCTCAGTTACTACAATTTGAACATCTACAGATTTCCTTTTAGGATTTTCAGGCAAGCTAGCTTTAGCTGGTCCTTTTTTAATGTTCGAGGCCTTTTTCCAAGGCAATGCCTGAGTACTTTGTATGACCACATTGTTTTTCTTCAAACCAAATCGTGTCATTCCTTCGCCTCTTTTGAGAAATGGTTTCTTACCATTACTTGGTAAATCATTATCTTTCTGCAACTTAGGTTTGGGTGCATTCATTTCATGTTTCAATTTTTCTATTATCAGGGCCTCAAAGTCTTTCTTAGGGGACAGTATTGGCATATCATCAAGAGATATCTGTTTTTTAACAGCTGAAGATGGTGCAGCGGAACTTCTTGAATCAGTAGGAGCTTGAGATGAGTTTGAAACTTTACTTCTACTAGATACAGGAGAATGAATGATAAACTCTGATTCTTGAGATAGATTGAGAATCGCTACACCTTCAACTAGGTCATGTTGCTTTACTTGTGGAGACTTACTTGAGTGCAGACGCGGTGTGGCGTCATTCGTAGTTTCAGAACTTTCGAGCAAGCTTCGGAAAGTGTTAAAACTTGTACTCGCACTAAACTGGCTGACGATTTCTGTGATACCGGAACTTCTTGGCGACTCCTGGTACAATTGCCGTTGTTTTAACAGTTTGCCTTGTTGTAACAACTGTAATTGTCGCAGCATGTGAAGTCGTTCAAGAACTTGTGTAGGGGATAGTGACACGTCGCTTTCTGAGTACGATTCATTCATTTCGAGTGATTTTTTATCAGTGCTTTTCTTAAATAACCAGTACTTCAACACAAACAAAACATTTTCCATAAAAAATAAATGTAGTAAAGTAAGTCGAAAATGCCGAGCGTTACAAATACAAACTTTTACATGACATTGACAGCTTGATGATGCCAACATGTACAAAAACATTTTAACAGAATATAGCATTTTTAATCGACTTCTAAAAGAAGGAGGAGATTCTTTTTTTAATATGTCCACTCAAAGACTATTACACCGTGTTCTTTTTTTTTTTAGGAGGTCCCATATAATTTTGGTGAAGATCTGATGGTATGATCCATAAAGAATCGAAATACTCCTCAAATATTGTAGGCAAAGATATGGCGATATAAGACTTTCATACCATGATATACGGAAATCGTCATTTTAGTCACTATTAATTTTATTACAATTTGATTGTGACTTATTTTTTTCATATTTAGGGCAGGGAACTGTCAGCCCTGAGAAATACCTATTCTGAAATTACAAAACCATGAATACGATCTAAAGAACGCCTTGTATTAAGATTAAATATATTTAATCTGACCCCAAATTGCGTACAATTGCAATTCAATCAATGGACAACCTTGAATACTTTAACCTAGGCTAGTAAAGTAAAAAAAAAATATTGTGATGTAGAAGAGGTGCTGAACTATATAAAGGTAGTAGGTAACTATATACTAGTACTCGTACTTTTAATATGTTTGTATGAATAGCACGAGTACGAGTACCTTCCTTTATTTTACCTTACTGTTAGTAATATATATAAAGAAAACACGGAATAGATCTACGCTGGCTACACCATATGTTACAGGTCACAGATAGGGTATGGTTCTTTCGAGCACGTTATGTTTTAGAACCATGTTTGAACTAGACAAATAAATAACGATACGTTATTTTAGTCGTAGAAATATTGTTCAATTCCGTTAGTATTCAAAAATGTAAATTAAGTATATACATATAAATGCAGTTAATTAGTCAGTGATCCCATGTATTTACCTTTTGCACTTTCTGTAATTTACACCTAGCAACACCGAGCCATGCTCTATGCAATAAATGTCAAAATTCCTGTCCATCTTTATTCAAAAAACATCTGATTATTTGCGTGTAAAACACAGTGTAGTGATCATGTCCAAAAGAAGTAGTTTTCATAGAGCTCCTAAATTTAAGCCCGAAGTGAAAGTGGTCCAAAAGCCGGCTAGACCTGCTATGAGTATGTTTAGAAATGAGAAAGTGGAGGTTCTCTCTGAACCCATTAAGTCTGAAGCTGATAAAAAACATTACAAGTAAGTGTTCGTTTATTTTTGAACTAAATTAGGCTTAATAATTTCTAATTAATCTTGAGGGTTTTGTTAGCTGTTGAAATAATTATCTAATTTATATTTGTACAAAATGCCGTGAATTTGATTTTTCATATTAGACATAATTAGAAAGCATCCCCAAAATTTTGATGAGTACATATTTTATTTTATACCTACTGTCGGTTTATGATTTACAGAAATAACACATTATTTTGTGTATGAAGAAGACTATATTTTTTGTTTTATTTTATAGGACTATTAGGTTAGAAAATGGTTTAACAGCATTGCTTATTTCGGATCCAACTGGGGTTGATGTGACGGACGAGACATCGAGTGAAGAAGAAACAAGCACCTCAGAGGATTCCAGTGGTGCAGAGAGTGATGGTACCCCATCTGAGCGTTCAGGGACCAGTGATCACCATGGAAACAAGAGGCGCAATGACTTTGACGAAGAGAAACTGGTGAGTTTCTCTTTTAAATAAACTGTTGTATTTGCTTTTAAAAGTAGTAGTATCAACTTTTTTCATATATTTGTATTCATTCAATAATTAATAATTAGTAATGCAATGAAGCAAAAAAAAAAATTAAGATATAAATTTTTTTTTGCTTGTTTGTTTGCACTACTGTCTTAAGGACATTCAGCAATTAGTTATGAAGTTGAAGCTTTGTCTTGAAAAGTTGGTAGTCCTGTGACACTAGCGCTGTGTCTATATTATCTTATAATAGATCTATGGAGACTTTTCTCTTGAGGTGTGTGAAAGTGGTTTCATTTGCATCAATTGTGTGGCCAAAATGTTTGGGTCTAATTTGTGTGTGCCTGTAGGACTTCATAAAGTTGCCTATTTTAAGATATAGCACAAAATTATTTCAAGAGCATGTCATTTTTTCTTCCAATAATTCCTAAATTGCTAAATACTAAAGAATGATCTTAGTATTTTTTTTATTAAGGGGTTAGATTTTATGGGGTTTTATTAGTGCCAATAGTATTTTTAATTTGCTTAGTTTTTATTTATTTATTCTATTCATAAAAGTATGCCATATATGAACACAAATATACAGACAATTTTTTATCCACTATCTACAAATAAATTTACAAATAAGTAATTATTTTTAGTTCCCAAAAATATAATAATTTGATTCCTGTTCATAACTTCATACCAATAGTTCTACCATTTAGATTGTGTTTTGTGTCCTATCCTGCTGTTGTGTTGATTTTTGGACAGAGTTTACAAACATGACATTGTTTAGAATTGCGTGTAGAATATATAATACCCAGTAGTAATGCAATGAAATCATGTGTGGTTGAAGGTATTATGACTAAACCTTCCTTTAAAAGATCTAAATCAATTTAATATCTAACCTTAATATAATCTCTCTTGCAAACAAAGTTTTTAAAGTTATCTGTTTTTTATAATGTTGCAGAAAATAAACCTAGCAAAATACCAAATAGATTGTAGAATATGTTTTGAAGTAGTAAATATTATCAAAAAAATTGTATTGTATTGTAAACACTTTATTGTACATAAAAACAATAAAACAAAGAAATTAAAGTAACATATTTGTACAAAGGCGAACTTATCCCTTTAAGGGATCTCTTCCAGTTAACCTTAGAGCAAATGAAAGAGAAGAGTAAACATCAACGCAGATAAACAAACCAACAAGTTAATATGCACAATGACATTAAAACTTAAAAGCTAAAGTAGCATACACATACACATAAACCCTAAATAATAAATAGTAATATAATAGCATATATATCATCTAGATAAATAAATATACGTGTGTAAATATATATTTATATACATAATAAATATACACAAACGGATAAATATTAAAAGACGAGGTCAGGGGTCTGAAAGCCATAACTTTTTTAAGTTATCTTTAAATGATGCCACGGATTGTGACTGCTTAACGGACACCGGCAACGCGTTCCATAATTTAACCGAGTGGACTGTGAAAGATCTCCTATATGTGCGCGACTTATTGGGCGGAAAGGCGAGAGAAAGATTGGCACTTGAGCGCAGCCGGTGGCCACTGCCAGCCGCCATATACGTAAATCTTTCAGAGAGATAGGAGGGGGACGCGGGATTGAATAATACATTGTACAGCAATGACAGCACATGCACGTCCCTGCGACGACGAATCGGAAGCCACTCTAGCTGAGAACGGTACTGAGATACATGATCAAACTTTCTCAGGCCAAAAATGTATCTTATGCAAATATTTTGCAGACGCTCAAGCTTATCCAGTAGCTCTTCCTTGAGGTCCAAAAAAGCAATGTCACCATAATCGAGAAGAGGAAGTAAAAGAGAGCTGGCGAGAGTAATCTTAGTATGCAGTGGAAGGAAATTCTGCAGACGCCTTAAAGAATGCAGTGACGCAAACAGTTTCCTGCTCACCTCAGATAAGTGCGGTGACCAAGAAAGAGTCTGGTCCATGGTAATGCCTAGATTTTTTACAGTAGAGGAGAGCGGGATTGTTGTTCCATCAAAAATAACATCAGGCATCACCATTTCAGCCAGTTTGGAAACAAAGTGAGGACTTCCAATAACAATCGCCTGCGACTTCTTTGCATTAATTTTTAAACCAAAATTAGTAGCCCACCCACGAATGGATTCCAGGTCTCCATTGATTTTACTAACCAGTGATGGGAGGTCATTCATGCTGGCCGCAGCATAGATTTGAAGATCATCTGCGTAAAGATGATAGCTGGACTTTAATGTTCTAGTAATGCCATCAATAAAAATAGAGAACAGAAGTGGCGAGAGTACACCCCCCTGTGGGACACCAGCGGAGAGGTTGCACCACTCTGAAATGTTGTTCTGAACTCTAACACGTTGACGCCTTCCAAAAAGGTACTCCCTGAACCACGATAAAGCAGTAGGGGAAAAATTAAGCGAGCGTAGGATTCCTAAAAGGATATCAAAATCTACAGAATTGAAGGCACTGCTAAAATCTAGAAGTACAAGAAGGGTTAGCTTTTTATTTTCAATATTCAAGCGAATGTCATCGGTGACTTTAACCAAAGCAGTGACGGTACTATGCCCAGGACGGAAACCAGATTGAGACGGATTGAACATATTGTGCCTGTTGAGATGCGATAAGAGGCGACGATTGACAAAATGTTCAATAATTTTTGACAACACGGGGAGAATGGAAATTGGACGATATTGAGACAGATCAATTGGGTTCGAGGTTTTGGGAAGTGGTATAATTTGAGCATATTTCCAGATTGAAGGAAACGTTCCCGAGGTAAAAGAGAAATTAATAATGTCCGAGATTATGGGAACGATATAGTCCGCCACGAGCATGAGCATGTCCAAGCTAAGGTTATCTTCACCAACAGCCTTCGTCTTAATAGTTTTGAGAATGGCAAGAACCTCTTGCGGAGAAATGCTTCCAAGCTCAAATGTACATGAGTCGGGGTGTTGGGTTATGGCAAGGGAGGCTAGAGTATTTTTCTTGATAGAAGTGTTTAGAGTAACTGGGGGGGTACTGAAATGCTGATTGACGGCGTCTAGATCTAGAAGACCGGTAGGACAATGCGAAACTTTGCCCACCCCAAGTGACTTCAAAAATTTCCAGAGCTTGGATGGAGGGCAGTCGTCGATAGACTCATGAATGTACCGGCGTCTAGCATCGCGGCAAGCTCGGTTGCAACGGTTACGCAGCGAAATATAATGAAGATGGTTCTCCTCCGAAGGATGGGATCTAAGTTTGATGCGAGCTTTATTTCGTTTGGCCATGAGAGCCTTTATATCGGATGTGAGCCAGGGCGCAGGAACATGTTTAACTCGCATCGGTTTAACGGGGCATGCTTATCGAAAATCGCAAGCAATATGGAATTGAAAGTTTCCAGCTTGTGGTCAATGTTATCGAGGAGGTCGATGCTGTGCCAGTCAACATTGCAGATGTCAACGTGGAGCGCCTGCAGATCGATGCCACGAATGTTGCGACGTGATATAATTTTATGTCTCTGCTTAGGGGGACGAATTTTAAATGAGGCAAAAATCAAGTCATGACAGGAGAAGGCAGCAGCATTAAATTGACCGTGAAAGGATACTAAATCAGGAGAAGAGGTCAAGACAAGGTCTAAAAGAGAAGGGGGACCATTGTGTGGAAAATGAGTGGGACCAAACGGCAGAAAGCTAATATTTAGGGAGGTTGCAAGTGACTGAAGTTTACGGGAACGAAGATCTCCTTTAAGGAGGCATGTGTTAAAGTCACCCATGATTATGCGGTGGTCAAACTGCGGGCTAAGGTCCTCCAACGTCTTCTCAAGGGTATCAAAATAATTGATATGACAAGATGGGCTATAGAAAACACCAAGAAGAACCTTAGAGTGATGCAAAGACACATTGAGAAAGAGATACTCAGGGGAGTTCGAAAGGAGATTTGGTGACTGTGCAACTACTTCACAGGCTAGATCACATTTTAAATAAATGGCAACACCTCCTCCACGGATGGTACCAGATCCGCCATCCTTAGAGCCGGCCCTGTCATTGCGTATGAGGCGATAGCCTGGCAGGGGAAAGAGAGTGGAGGGTAAGGATGGCTTGAGCCATGACTCAGAAATTAGGATAGCATCGATGTTACAGGAGCTGAAAGATGCCAGTAGGTCCGGATAGTGCGCTGGCACACTTTGCGCATTTATGTGAACTATATTGAATTGTTTCTGAGATGAGGCGAAAGTAAAATTAAGCCGGTCACACAGGTCTGGCATATCCGGAACATCATTCAAAGAGTCATAGTGGCTGGAAGACGACAAGGAGAAGAATTCGCTCTCCAGACTCGCGTTAAAAACGTCAGACATTATTAATAAGAGTGAATACTGTAATAAATAAAATGAATAAGAATAAATATATATATATATATATATATATTATGTGAATATACGAGTATAATAAGTATGTGTATGCAAAATATACGTTCAAAAGAAAAAAATAAAAATAAAAGTACAAAACTAATTACAACCTGGAGATGTAACCTCGTTTGCTCGCCAGCAGTTAACATAATTAGACAAAACATAAATTAACAAAAGGACACATTAATGAAATGAGAATCACTAAATTACACGCAAAACTCGAAGTAACAAAAATAACAAATATGTTTCACTCAGAAAAATACGGCTGCATCCCAGCAGAAACAAAACGCAAAACGTCAGTCGGTGACACTGACAGCAAATAGGAAATTACCTGCATATCGTTAAACGCATAGGTCACAATTAATTATTATTGCTACTAGGACGAAGGTATTCCAGAGAATAAATGGAGATACTATACAGAACACAACAGAAACAATCGTAAGCACAGAAAAGTCAACAACACACATTTATCGAGATGCAGACGGAACGGGGCTCTTCTTACTATTGCGGGCACGCAGTGCGGGACCGGTCGGCCCCACCTGTGCCGACACAGATCCTCCTTTGGCACCTACAGCGCGGTTTACACCAGAAACTTCAGCGGAGTTCGCAGTAGAAGCGTTCACAGGTGCTTTAGCGGAGTTTGAGGAAGGGATGACAGGGCAAGCCACAGCAGCCGCCGTCGGCGCAGGCAACGAGCGCAGCTCCGCGAGTGTCGTGACTTTGCGGCGCGATCCGTCTTGAAACTGTACCACAACCCGGCCATCACTTGTCCAGCTGCCCTGGATCCCGAAGATACGGCGAGCCTCCACGAAAACCTCATGGCGTGATGCTGTGAGAAATTCTGAAAGTGTTTTGCCAGAGCCCTTGAATTTCTTCTTCGCTGACCATACTGCATCTCGGGTTCTCAAGCATCCAAACTTGATCATAATAGGTCTTGGCTTAGAGTTCTTGACCCTACCAAGGCGGTGGCAGGAGATAAAGGATTGGCCAGTGACAGACTGTACCTGGAGAGTCTGGTTGAAGGAATTTGTCACCTTCTCGGTAACATCTTCATTCTCTGCTTCCGCAACACCATGAAGCAACAAGATGCCTGAGCGAGACCTGGTTTCCAACTCCTCCAAGGACGCCAGCACATAGCCCATCTGCTGCTGCAGGCTCTCCACAGCCTTCCAAATGAGGGTCTTGAATGTCTTGTATTCACTTACCACTGAAGGCGTATCAGAGCCATGGGTTGAGACGGAGCTTTCAAATGAGGCCATTTGAGATGTGAACATCTCCTTAAGCTCTTCCATTTTCTTCTGAAGTTGGTGCAAGTGATCCATCCTGAATATTTCAGTTTTGCACAAAAAAGTGACCTTTGGAACTTACTACTTGTTTTGTTCAATAAGTGGAATTGAGTAGTGAAAATAACTGAGGGCGGCAGTGAGGGCTTAATTACTGCATGTAAGTTAAATTTGGATGTATTATTACTAAAACAAGATTATTTTCGAAAATAAATACTGAGCAGTCAATATCATATGTGTTGTTTGTCTGCCTACCCACCCAAAAAAAATATCTTGTTTTAAAAGTTATCTTCTGAACACAAACTTAACATGTGACAAACTTATGACTAACAATGTGGTTGCTCAGTTGGTTGTAGAACAATCTACAGTTCTATTATTAATTTCTGAAAAGGACAAGTTTTGCAGTTAATACGTTTATTTATACAAGTGTCAGATGTTTTCAATGTATTTAAGCAAAAATACATATGTAAATATGTTAATCTTTGAAGCAATTTCATCTGCGGATGAGAAAAAAACAGTACCCTCTTTTTTTCTTTAACGTACTTGAGTAAAAAGTATCCTATCTATACCCATGATGCCCACATACCCAAGTACCAAAAATAGTGGAAATTTATTGTGCCATTTTGGTGTGATGAAGTCGTAATGACACATGCAAACATATTTTTCGAGTTTAGTGATCTTCAAATAGTCCCATATCACCTATTGTTTTCAAAATATCTTAA
Organism: Hedya salicella; assembly: GCA_905404275.2. Classification (NCBI taxonomy): domain Eukaryota; kingdom Metazoa; phylum Arthropoda; class Insecta; order Lepidoptera; family Tortricidae; genus Hedya; species Hedya salicella. Next base: position 9,855,870 of record FR990114.1, on the reverse strand, counting down.
TACTATAGATGTATTAGGGGCTGTTCATAAATTACGTCATCTATTTTTGACGATTTTTGACACAAATTACTAGGTAGTAATAGGTAGGTCCCTAATCTAGGATGAGCATTTCAACGTCGGGATCGGAGTCATTAATTGTTTAGTACACGATTAAGTCCCGTTTTGTTAATAATAACGAGTTTTAGTTTTTATAATTTTGTGAAGAAAAAGTAGTATTTTTTCTTTAAAATTATAAAACCTTTTTTTATGTCTTCTTAATATTTTTTTAATCCATCGGTTTCTTTGACATAAGCTATTTCTTTTGTCAATCATTTGTAGTGCCTATATAGTATGTACAGTCAGGGGCGTATTTTGAAATTTGGCGCCCCGGGCCAATAAGGTTTGCCGCCCCAGAAGTTAAGGAAAAACCGGCCAAGTGCGAGTTGGACTCGTGCACCGAGGGCTGCTACGCCGCCCCTGGCTGTTTGCCGCCCCGGGCCATGGCCCCCTTGGCCCTAGGGTAATAACGCCCCTGTGTACAGTGAGAAATCATGGCCAATATTTTACTTGATATTGATGAATATCATCCATTTTGCAGGGAGATGAATGCAAAAATTCGACGTGAAGATGGTATGCTTTTATACTATTATTAGTCTCTTGAGAATCGCATTGCTCGGGCTATATTTTATGTTATTTATTTCATCCCTTTCAGCTGAAGCACAGCAATTCTCTCGACGGAAAATGATTTAACAAACAATATCAATTTTATACACACCCATTTCACAATTTTACCCACAGGCATTACAAAATTATAGGATCCCAAGTTGTTATTGAAACAGTCATTGAATATTGTACATGATATTTAAAATAAAATTTCATTAGTAAGGCTGCACCATAAAGGGACTGAATCATCTAAAATTAACAAATGCATTAAATGAAAATTCAGGCTTTAAATCTGTAAGAAATATTAATCAGTTGTTAGAAAATAAAGAAGTCCAAATTGATAACAACAGTACTGTAAACAAAAGCTGGATATAGCATTACAAAAAACTACAGTTTTTGCCAGTTACATCCGGGGTGGAGGTTGAAAAATAATTTTTATTTTTAAAATGGATTTTTACAAGCAGGTGACGAAGTTGGACTTCATATAATTTGGAAAGAATATTGTTAATTTATAATGAAAAAAAAAATAAAAAAAAACTCGTCGTCGTCCTCGGGAACTAAAATGAGATAATATACGCGATATAATCCGTTAAATTGTTTTATTTCAATGAGTAATAATCGCGGAAACAGAGGAAAATAGTAATATACAAAAAATCTACTTAATTTTTTATTGATTTGATTATCGAAACTGCCCCATCACTTGCCCCGAAACTGAGCGTTAGATAACGGAGTGTAATTATCATCTAGGTTCATAGTGCAAGCATTGCTTAGTGAACCAAATTTGGTATGGAGTTAGTGTGAGGCCCTGGGAGCTTTTTATCCCAGAAATCATCCTTTAAGGGAGTGAAAAGGGATCTCTTATAGGGATAAGTACGCCTTTGTACACAGCTCTTATGCTTTCTGTATTTGTTCTACAGTTTTTATTTACAATAAAGAGTTTACATACATACAAAAGGGGGGTTGAAGTTTGTATGGGGAATCAATCATTAAAACATAGGTCACTTAGGTTGCGGTATGCGGGAGAAGCCGTGGGTAAATGCTAGTGAGATATAAAACACTTTGTATACCTTTTGTGTAAATTTAGGCAACATTTATTCAAATTGTTATGAATAGATATTGCACCTACGTCATCATGCAACTGCATTCGATGTTGGCCTTCACTTGAGCTGACCTTGCTATTTGTTGCAAAACAGTTACCTATTTAAAAAAAAAACATTTGTACGTTCAAACGAGCATAGGTAAATTTGGACATTTAGAGAGGTATACTTGGTGAATCATGATAATCTCTCTTCGTATTAGACATTTTGAGCTCAGAATTGGTAGTTTTGATAGGAGGAGAAGCATTCATTGCACATTTAAGTGGCCTGAAGGTATTCTCTACCAGTGGGTACCTACAGTGCAATTATGTCGATTTTCAGTTGAGCTGTTAATTCCGAGACCAATGAGCCCACGATTATCTATTGTCGGAGAAAAAATAAATGTTTTTTTTTTTTTCAATTCCCGTTATGCAGCTTGCCATATTGGTTTTTTTAGCGTACAGCCGGCCTCATGTTAAGCAGTCACCGTAGCCTATAGACGCATGCAATAGAGTTGCCACCTTTTTTTGAAGAAATATAGTATCTTTCTCAAAACCTTGCCAAAATACAGAACATTTGGGAAATTTAGGAAAAAAAAAACCTACACGTCCATTCATTCATCATGTTTACACATTATATATAAGTTACAATCCTATATTACTTTATTGCACCACATTTGTGTGCTTTAGTCGAAGTTTGTACAAAAAATGTGCAACGCAATGAAAATATTCTATTTTTCGTACTATATTATTTTCTATAATATGTAGTAAAATTGACTGCAATATAGTATGATACTATATAATATAGTACAGGTAGCAACCCTACATGCAACTCAAGCGGGTTTACGAATTACGAGCGTGTTGCCGACACTTTAAAAACATATCTATTTATTTACTCCCCTCTTAGTTTGGCCTGCCTAGCGAGGGTTACCAGATCAAAAATTCAAAAGCCCGGAGAAAAGGCCTAATTTCGAGATTCATTGAGAAGAGTCCAAAAATCCTGAAATCTCAGGACAAAACCTGAGATATGGTAACCTCTCTGTGACTTCGCTTGTCGCGCGACATAGCATCATCAGTCTTTGTCGCACTGTATTGAAAGGAAAGAGATAGACAACATTTGTCGCGCGACCAAGATCTGCATATCACAGTTGAGCTGGGCTTATTTTTCTGTAGCTTTCAATTTAAGCAGAGTTTTCCTTCTCTTTAAAATAGTTGAAGACGTACAACATCGCAAGATTTTTTTCGTCATTGGAATAAATCTTTGGCGTAGATGAAGACAACGGTCTGGAAAATGACTTGGGGGATCCGAAAGTCCGAAACTGTTTATCAAAATACACAATAAGGTTAATTTACCTCCCAGTAATCTATATCTATACTATTATAAAGTTCCACCGACTCCAAAATAACATTAATTGTATATACTGTATAGATTGAGTATACAAACGGTTACTTGTAAGTAATTTGAAGAAACTGAACTATGGCGTTATTTTTTACTTTTTAGTTTTTTTGGAGTCGGTTTTATTTTTTTGTTTAAAAGTTTATTTTTTTTACACTTTTTAGTTAATCGTTACTTAAAAGTGTATCTCGTGTCGATTCGAACAAGCCCAAACACGGCTAGGATACATTATTTTATTACATAGATCTGGTGCCTACCTTCCGACTCCATCATCAAATCAATTCGATGGTACCATTCTCATCAGGAACATTTAAATTTGTGACTATGAAATTGCTTAGCTAAGTTAATCAAGATATTTTGTCGCCACCCGTTAATCATTTATCATTGAGGAGTTCCGATGGCATTCTGTGGTCTTCTGCATCAGTTCCACTTCACCAATTTACACTTTCTGAATGCAAATGCTTATTATGTTTCTTATAATAAATAAATAAATAAATAAATAAATAAATAAATATCAGGGACAATCTTACACAAATCGACCTAGTCCCAAACTAAGCAAAGCTTGTACTATGGGTACTAGGCGACGATATACATAATAAATAGATAAATTATAATACTTAAATACATAGAAAACATCCAAGACCCAGGAACAAATATTCGTGCTCATCACACAAACACTTGCCCTGGCCGGGATTCGAACCCAGGACCGTCAGCTTCGTAGGCCGTTGTACAACCCACTGAGCCAAACGTGTCGTCAGAAACGTGTCGTGTCGTACCAAAATCGCTATATTTATGCCTACAATATTTGAGGAGTTTCTTCAATTCCTCATGGATTCCATCATCAGATCTTCACCAAAATTAAATGGGACCAACTAGAAAGTACCTTCTATAAAACCAAATATTTGTTTTTGAAATCGGCCAAATAGTCTTTGAGTAATCGGTGAACACCCATAAAAAAAAAAAAACATTCCGTCGAATTGAGAACCTCCTCCTTTTTTGGAAGTCGGTTAAAAAGTACTTTTAACCCGACTATGCTTAAGAAAAAAAGAGGGGTTATGACTTTTTCTCCTCCGCGAACGAAGTTGCGGGCGCCTTCTAGTGTAATCATAAATTCGTCAAGTTAACGAAAGTTGAGCAACATTCATAATAAATAGATCGCGACGATTATCCAACGGTGTTGATACCGGGCAGTCTGCTTGCTTGTCACGGCTAAATGCAATGGTTATATACTTGGTCACGGTTTGAGGATCCGCTGAATAAATAGGTACTTACAGAAGATTAATCTTTCCCATGTTTTAAAACTATTGTTAAACGAGCAGACAGTATTCGCACCTACAAGTACAGTCAACATCAATAAGATAAAATTAGTCTGTTCGAAAATATCGTCAAGCTGAATCTCATCTAATCTTACTTTAGGGAAGGGGCTCTCGGCGAATATTACTTTATTGTGCAAGTTAAATGAAATAAAACATGTTTCGGCATTAAAATATGGCTACTTAAATCTTGCACAATAATACTTATTTATCGTTGTTTTGCGAACGCCACTAACTAGCACAGTAGCCCTACGATCGCAAATTTTAAACGCATTTAAGTACTCCAGAAACGCACTTTTCACAAAAATCTCATGCGAGGGCGACGGGGGGGTCGAGAAAATAGCCAAAAACAGCTCACGTCATTAATGGAAGCCCCTATACTTTTTATCCTATTACACTGAAGCAAAAACGAGAGTTGAGATTTTTACTCGTTCGCGAACGAAGTGGCTAAAAGTGTTGTACAAAGCGCTCCTTCTGTATAGTTAGTTCTATTCATGCTGTATGTTCATTTGGATGTCCCCCACTGACCACAAAGCGACTGACCCAAAATGAACCTTTTATGAATACTATAAAACTTATACATAGAATAATTATGTGCGTGCGTCATAGCAATTAATTATCATTAATTATAATCGTGTTGTATTAGATGTGAATAATCAATCAAATTATTTTTCTTATTTGTTTTTGCTTTCACGAAAACCCGTTTGTTAGATCTCGTCTATTCAACTGGTTGATAGTTGATACTTATTTGAACGTTTTCTTGAATATCAAATTAAATTCTAGAAGGGAGAATTGATATGAATATGTATATTATGTATTTGATCAGAGAGTATGGAGTTGGGTGAATCATCTTTTTATATTTGTGATTCTGTCTCGTGACTCAGGAGAAAATAGTGACAGATTTACTTAGAAAAATGGTAATATACTGGCCTTTGAAAAATGGACCTATATTGGGTAGAAAAAAAAAATTTTGTTGCCTTAATATCGTTTAAAATCGTAGTTATAAAGAGTAGCTTAGGAGACGGGACCATGGGCCAAAAGGTGCAGAAAAGAATTGATTGAGAGATTTAATATATTGATACTGTCGATGAACAAGTAATCGGCTAACCGATAAGAAGTGCTTCCCAACACATCTAGAGTCTAGATGTGATACACTTGTGAGTCCAAAGGCCGTGCTTCCGAGTAGCATCGAAGGTGCGGAGCGTCACGGTGTCCGGTGGGGGCCCAAGCGCCTGACCCTTCAGGTATCGCAGACCAAGTCCACCCATTCCACACATACATTTAGACAATGCTATAGTTTTTAAACGGCTGAACCGATTTTCTTGACCTGTAGCTGAAAACACTGGATAAACTCACCTTTCAAACACATTAAACGAGGACCTTTTAGGCTAGCGCTGCTCTTCGCGACCCCGCTTATCGCGCCACACTTAATTACCCGTCCTTTTCGTACTGTATTGAAAAGAAGGAGATAAACAATCTTCGTCGCGTGCCAAAATCATATGACAGTTGTGCTAATTAGATAGATACTTAGTATAGATTTAGATAAATACTATTGTGTGTCCACCCTAAAGTATCATATAAGCTAAAGAGACGGTACTGTATGTAGCGCATGGTCATCAACAAGCTCAGATCGCTTGTAAATATCATCGCATGTCCACTTTCTTTCTCTCGAGAGTGGCCCCGTAACATGCACAGGAAGGGAAATTGATTAGTGTATCGCAGTAGAACCCTGTCGCAATAAGGTGACGGTAGTTTTTCAATGTGATAGAGTGCTGCTGTGATATGCGAATAAATTTTCCCTTTCCCCTATGTATGTACCATAATATTCACGTAACTATTATTCTGGAACAGTATGACTTTCCAACTTCTGAATCTCTCCAATACCAAAAACCGTTTTTATTATGTCGTTGTGTAGATCCCAATGGGTTCGGTTAGGTTCGTCTCATAAAAAATGTTTAAGTTTTAGTAAAATCTTCGACTGAGTATACATTTGTATACTGTATTACAGTTTTGTCATTGCGACTGCTTTAACTTTGTTGATGGCGTCCGTGTGTTATCCTGTGACTAATAGCCGATCAATTTTTTAAAGACTCACGCGCATACATAATTCGAGTATACTTGACTGACAGATTAAATCTATTCCCTTTTATTAACCCGTGGATGTATGACATATCATGCGTTCGATTTCTTAAATGGCTTATAGAGATTCATGTAAATTTGAGACTTTGTTACGATTTGAGAAAGTCTCAAATTGACGTTGATTTTTACTTGTGTCATTTCAGTAGTACCTACTTGATGCATTCATGCTTTTAAGGGTTAACTTTTTTGAGTTCTCTCTTTATGAAATTAATGAATTTTATGAAATTTCGAAAAATTGTTAAGGGTACATCGTATTATATAATATGGTCAAATCTTCTTATTTTGAGTGCATACAAATAAGTGTTTATCGATTTATCCATCGTATTGTTAGTAATAGTATTTAACCGTAAGCATGGCACAATTTACTACAGGAGTGTACCTACCCTGTTGAACATAGGTGGTTTCGCTATCAGTTCGTACTGTCTTACCGGCATTACACATAATCGTGATCGTGATGAGATTTATTAGAATAACTGCAACTTAGAATGACTTTAATGTGTCTCCGCCCCGGCCCATGCCCATGCCCTTGTCCATATCTCGTGCCCATGTGTAGTGTTTGTGTTTGACATCCAACTCAATACGTCGATGGGTCTCGAATGTCTGGACGGGTCACTGCCAAGTTCAAAATTCGAAGTTCGTATCATGCCGTTTCTCGTGTTAAACTGTACGAGTAAATGAAGTAGTTTGGGAAACATAATTAGCTCTTATATTAGTAGTCGACTTAGCTCGTTTGCCATCTCGTACGTAAAATGCGTAACGACAGACTGTTAAAATCATAACCTTTTGACTTTACCGTAGTCGAGTTAAAATAGCCCATCCAATAAGTTGATTCCATTTCATTAACACTATGCATCTCGACAGGTGCGTCGCTCCAAACGCTCTGTAACGGAATTTTTGAAGAAACTGTTCAAAAGACGCTGCAAGGATTGGTTTTCCACTCTAACTTTCGACACGGTACGACCCGTTACGGCCATTAGGTCAAAATGGGGCCAGTCATATTGTCATTATTCATTTCAAGTGTAACCAATTCAACTATTCTAAATGGAACTAATATCTTTTTGTCAAAATTCATTTTGGGCTGGAATTATTATAGACGAACATAAATTCGGACTGCAGCACCTTTCGAATATATTCAAAATCAATAGTAACTTTTGGTTTCATTTAAAATAACATTTTTAGTTTTATTTAAGCCTAATAACAGTGGAGAACATAGATTTCCGCCGTAATGTTGATACGTAAAGGGTTCGGTGTTCGAGTTTGGTTAGGTCAGATATACTATCAGATAGATATTAAGTGGCAGTCTCTTTTTAACACATATTGTTGGAAAGAGGTTTCCGCTTGTAATACAAGTGACAAGCTTTTGTGAAACGAGCCCCTGATATTTTACTGTAATTTGTATTTTCAGTAAAAACAGAAATATCTCGCTGTCGTAAACTTCAAGATAGCTTTGTTCCGTAATAATAGCATTTTCATTTGATGGCACTATTTGCACAAAATTCCATTAAAGTTAATGTCACATTAAGTTTGCTGATACGTCTCGATTTACTTAGTTCCAAAGTTTACTTAGTTCCAAAATGGCATCATAGGTACGTATTACGGTGCGTTTAATTTTAATTATTTGCAACTGGCCATCAGTCGAACTTATGAGTCCCCGGCAAGCTCGACCGAATTTCACCTTCCCATACAAACGGAGTTTCGTTCTCTTTTTAAAACTACGTGTTGGATTGTAACGAAACTTTGCATATACAATAACATGAGGTATATCTAGGCCTGTAATTAGTTTATATGGCTCCAGTTCATAAAACAAACGAAATACAGCAAAAACAAGTTTTGTATGAAAAACTTAAATTCGCTTTATTTCTTTTACTATGGTATCTGAAGCTACATATACTAAGTACAGGCCTGCATATACCTTATCTTATTCTAAGTACAAAGTTTCAGAGCAAACTAGCAAGTCGTTTTTAAATGAGAGCGTAACTAAGTTTGTATGGAGAACCGAGCTTACCGGGGACTCTTATGCAAGACATAGACGTTTAGGTTTCTAATCCCGTGTCAGTGGTATAGAATGATAAACAAATTAAGGATATTATCATAGTCTCAAAATCTTGAAGGTTTACAATATCGCCAACTCGTTCACCGAAATCACTATGTCTATAAATGTACTGTACTATTAAATATTCTTGCTCATCATACTAGCTAGAGAGTTTGAATAGATGTTGCATTTACGTTCATGAGATTGTAGTGTCATTAACTTCGGCCTTGTTGCCTATGTTGTAGTGTCATTAATGTCATTATTGTAGTTGAGACGGAGGATTAACCGGGATATTCTAGTTTTTCTATGTTTGTTTTTTGTTTATTTGTCGAATTCGCAGCTATGTGAAATAATACTTGACGTAAATATTTTTCTAATACTAAATAATACCGTAAGGTCTTCCGAAGACCTAAGGTACCGTAAACTCGTACTTTAACCCTAAAAGGTTAGGTATTTAATTTAGCCCACCCACAAAAACCCATTTTATTTAGTTATGAAATTCTTAAAAATGACACACTTACACAGAAGCAGATTAATCACATTATTTCGTGGACTAAGTACTCTTGTAGGGCTAAAGTTCTCTGAAATTACAGTACTTATTTATTATTTTGCTACTTATGGTAACGGTTTGTATATTTTGCTACATGTATCCACTGTTTCACCGTATTGCATTGTAATAAGGTCAAAAATTTGATACATTACTTTGTAGTACACAACTCAAACCGAAATAATTTTAGATTCGGATTAGTAGGTATATTGAAAGGCTTTTATTAATGACTAGCTTCTGCCCGCGACTTCGTCCGCCTTCAATTCGTTTATCGCGGATAAGGGTATTTTTCCAGAATAAAAAGTAGCCTATGTCCTTCCCCGAGACTCAAACTATCTCCATACCAAATTTCATCCAAATTGGTTCAGCGGTTTAAGCGTGAAGAGGTAACAGACAGACAGACAGACACACTTTCGCATTTATAATATTATTATGGATTCGTAATAAACGGAATTACAGCTTGAATGAATTCTAATACGATCTGGAGTTGACTATTAGGCAAATCTAAACAATAGATATTAGGTGCAAACTTAACTCAACCGGAACCGGGTAATATATTAATGTTAGGGTAAAGTTTGTACGGAACCCTCGGTGCGCGTGCCGGACTCGCACTTGGCCGGTTTTTTTTTATTACTTAAATGTATATATTTCTATATGTATGGAAGTATAGATTTATAGTATAAGTCGTCTTAATTAAGCTTGCGGCAGAGAAATCTTTCTAGATATCTTCATGGAAGCCTAGAAATCGATAGGAACGACGCCAGGGCTGCACACGTTTCGTTGATAACAGTGGTTGATTGGAACACGTAATACTAGCATTGGAAACGCCACTTATCGCCATAGTATTCGTGTGCATTGATTTTTTATTACGTAATAGATAATAGAACATTTAAAAATAACTTTAAATGAAGTACACTTCGAGCAGGGGCTTTTCATATCAGAACGTATGTTGTTTTCACAAGCCTTTATTTAACTTGCTTTGTTAGTATGGGTCACACTTGGAACTGAATTTTAAAACATTTATTATACATATAATCGGGAAATTAATAAGCTGATATTTTGCATTGACTTTAGTTTGGATGACGATGGATGGTTAGCTATAAGTGGCGTCACCCTAAATCCAAAATAAACCGATTATTTTTTTTATCAAATGAAAATCAGTGGAAGGGTTGGGAAGAATACCAAAAATTAAAATAGTGGCACACACAAAAGAAGATTTTTTTTTACATCTTCACCAATTGTTGGTGGATTAGTTTTTTTATCGAATAGGAGTAGGGAATGCAATCCCGCACGAGAAATTTAATCCCGGTATTCAGGGGGACTGACAATTCTTGGATCCCAGTATTCTGGATCCCGCAAGGTAGTATAAGGTTTTACGAATATTTGCAATAACGACATAACAAAGAAACATGAAACAAATTACGCAAAATAGAATTAGTTTGTCAATTCAGACATTATTACGAAAATAACTGCGTAAAAAGCTTGAGTATCAATTGTGTCATCAGCCAAACGGCTACTGACATTGCTGAATAGGTAGTCAGCAGCAGAAAATGCTCTTCCGGCTTCAAAGCTGGTCGGAACAAACGACATTAACGAGTAACAACTGGAGATAATTGGAGATATTTACCTTTTACACCACCGCACTCAAAATAATTTATGTCCCTCCGTATCAAAACCTCAAGTTACGATTACCAGATCTCGGTTGTGTTCCTGGTGTTTTCAAACGTATCAGGGTCAGTTAGAGCTCATCCTGAAACGACATTGGTGTTGCGTGCTGATGAGTAACACGTATGAATTACGCCGCTGCTCAATCCCGCAAAACCCGCGGGAGCCCGCTCAAATTACGAACGAGATTAGTTCCGCATATTGCATGCGGGATCCCGGTATCCCGGTATTGCATTCCCTAAATAGAAGAAATGCATTAGGGTGGTCGCATTTGAAATGAAAGATGCCCAAAAGTAGGGTCAACGAAAACGACAATTATGTATACTTACATATATGAGTCTGGCTACTCACAAACGTAAAGCAGTATAACTGTTTGTATTTTCAGATGAAATTACAAACGGGACACGAGTGGGGAGGGAGTGTGGGTAGATAATTTGCATGCCTTAGAATGTTTAACCAGTGGAAATATCAAGCCTTAACATTACCAAACAATTTGTTTAAGCACTTTTAGTAAAAGGCGAGGTAAACACGCACATTACGAGAATACGCACACAATAAATAAAATCACCTACAAACGAAAAACACACACACTGACAATCGTCTAAACTACCCAGACATATGTCATATATATAGGTATGGTAGGCGGAAAAGCGTCCGCATGTCATCTCTTATGGTTAAATGAGCTAAGTATCATCCTCAGAAAGGGCGATTAATAGAGGAAAGATTTTTTTGACGTGATAACATCTTATAAATCGATGAAAGCCGGCTGCACGCACGAAAAAGCAAGACTCAATGTTACGTTCCGCTGTCACGTTCCGCCTGAGCCGAGCGTGCAAGCGAGAGCGCGGAATAAGCTGTAGAGAGGCACGATCGGCCTAAGCGTTCGGCTTGTGAATTGTGAATTCATAAAAGTATGCAATTTTTCATCTATGTTTTCTTATGACGTCATTACGTAAAATTATCGTCCGGAAACCGACTTGACACCACGTGATCCATATTATGTTAGTAACAATAAAGCGTTATATTTAGTACCTATACGGAATTGTTTGTCAGAAATATGACGTTACCTGCTTACTGCATCCATAGTTGCACAGCTGGTCGTATAAGTGGCTTATGTCACGTTACTGGTTGCTTACGCAATGTTTGGGTTACATGGTTGCGTGAGACATTTCTTGATAGGTAACAAGAAAGCGCTATTAGATTCCGTTAGTACAGTATGGTGAAGAGAAAAATATCATACTAACATTACTCGTATATATGAAAATGAAAAAGCTTTATTGCTTAAAATTGTACACCACAATAAATCACGAACCTGTGTCCTGAGCTAGGAAACCTGAGTCATAGGACCCATTTTCGTTATTCCAATAGGCCTATTATGCCGCTTACAAAATACTCTTGTACTATATGGTTTGAGCGTTACTCTTTTTAACCATCGGAATAACGGAAATTGTAAAAGATACCGGGGTGTTATACGTTTAATGTGTGTGTATTTGTATGACTGTCTGTAGCATCATGGCTCCAAAATTTTATATTGAATTTGTTTTTTTTTTTATTTAATTCGAAAGGTGACTTCATCGAGAGTGTTCTTAGGTATGGTTCGAGAAAATCGGATGAGCCGTTTGAAAATTATCAGCTTTTACCTGGACGTGTGGGTTTTTTTTTTATTGGTGGTGAAGCTGTATCTAAGATTATAAGAAAATACATTATACAATCAAAAAACACACTGAGAATTTATCGTATAAATTGACTTACTAGGTGCAAAAGTTTCCGGCCTAACAAAGAAAAGAAGTACATGTTTCGACACTTTTTTTTATTTTTCTATATATCCTTCTTCTAGTTCGGCATTTTTTTAATCTTTTAATAAGCATTTTTGTCCTCAAAATAGGCGTAAACTGAAAGGGTCATTTCATCAGCCGATGAAAATCTTCTTCCCCTTAAGTCTGCCTTAAGTTTCGAGAAAAAGTAATAGTCACTCGGGGCCAGGTTGGGACTATAAGGTGGGTGGCAAATTTTGTCGAAGCCACATTTTACAACACCAGTCTTGGCAATTGGAACAGTGTGAGCGGAAGCATTGTCGTGGAGAAGCCGAACACCTCTGCTAAGTTTTCGGAGATGCTTCTGCTTGATCGCCACTCGTAACTGCTCAACAGTGGTGTGCAAAGGGTTTTTGGTCAAGGTTGGCAGCTTATCTCTGGAGCCATGTTGATTTAGGGTTTCAGGGTAGGCAGTTTCTCTGTGCCTATATGGAGCCATGGTCGTTCAGGGAAGGCAGTGCCTTTGTGGGCTTCTCAAGTCCGTGCTTGCGGCGTCACCACAGTGCGATGCGTTTGCGACTGGGACGGTACGGCTGATGAGTGAATGGAAGAGAGTATTACTGATGAATGTCCACTAAGTCAATGTGCAAACATTTAGTCTAAACTAAGTTCATAGTAATTAAGAATCGATGTAAAGCCATGGAATTCTTTGTAATGTTACACCATTGTGATTCTCTATAAATAAATAAATGGGCCGCACGCTACTGCTACTGCTGCTCAATGAGGGTGGCGTAGTAACATTTATTTCAATCAGTAGTATTCCGTGGCCATTAATTACCCGGGATTTATCTTGGTTTTTTCGTACATAAATGCGCTATGCAAACGTACCTATCAAAAATAAACTCTTATTTTAAGAGGTATGGTCTCCACCTTTCTTCATCATTGGACTCCACCTCGTAACATTTGTTCATATAGATACTTACTTTAGCAAAGGGAAATGCTTCTAGTATACCATCTACTATTCAGATAAGTTGATAATCGTTAATGGGTTTCAATTTCCCTCAAATGGATCATTTCAAAATTTATTGCAGAAGATAATAGAAATAGAAAAAACAATGCTGTCCCTATAACTTTACCACTATGTTACTGTATTTTTTAATATGTAATCCAAGCTAATTATCCTACAAAGTTTATCTATGTGTTTGTTCCAGGCCGCTTGTGCACTCTGCGTGGGCGTGGGCAGTTACAGCGACCCACCCGACATACAGGGGCTGGCGCATTTTGTGGAGCACATGGTGTTTATGGGTAGCGAGAAATACCCCAAGGAGAACGAGTTCGATGCCTTCATCAAGGTAAGCCATTACTTGTAGATAAGGCAATAGCTGTGTGGCCTCGATTACGGCGACCCGCCCGATATACAGGGGGTGGCACATTAAGGGAGTCTTTTCGATGCCTTCATCAAGGTGAGCTTCTAGACTTCCATTCAAGAGTTTTTGTTTTTACTATTGACCTGACAGCCCGTTTGGTTTGTCCGCTAGAATGATGACTATAATATAATGACCCCTACTATATAATGATTCTAATAATTCGACATTAATTGGTGTTCATCTCGTAAATAAAATACTTAAGTTAGAGGCACTTTGTAGAAAAGTAGAGACGTGGATAAACAAATTTCAAGAATTTTTAGAGATACCGAGGACATCTATACAATATGCCAGTAAATGAACTATATGCCTATAAACACGAATAGAGTCCTTTCTAAAATATTTAATGGATGGTTGTTCAATACTATATTTTTGCGCTCTGGTGTGAGAAAAAATATCATCCACTACTTGTTGAAATGATTCAGTAGTTCTAATACATAGTGCAGACAATTGATTACATTCACTATCTATTACTTTTACACAAAAACTTTTGGCTCATGCTATCTACACAAATCAAATTGTTTACAGAAAAAGGGTGGTTCAGACAATGCCTCGACAGACTGCGAGGTGACGACGTTCTATTTCGAGATCCAGGAGAAGCATCTGCCTCAGGCCATGGATATGTTCAGCCAGTTCTTCGTCAGTCCGCTCATGAAGAAGGAGGCGATGCAAAGAGAACGGGAGGCTATACAGTCCGGTGAGTGACAGATATCTCAAAAGACTCGTCACTTTTATGTTATGTTTACTTACAAATTTCTCAAGCATCTTCAAGTTATGTAGTCATCACCCACCTTGTGATCATAAAGGGTGGCGAAAGAGGGGTAAGCAATATATTCTGGTGGTGGGTCTCTGAAAAGGTTTAGAAGGACTTGTTTAGTTTTTATTTTTTTAACTGACTTGATCTACTAACCTGGATACAGAAAAGCATTGTCCTCGTATCTATAAAATACTATTATCTGCTTTTGTTTTCGTTACCGTAAACCAATTAAAAAACCGCAAACCTAAAACTTAATGGTGGACCAAGTTTTAAATGGACCAAGAGAAATATAGCATACTCAACACTGGAGTAATTATATTCTATTATCCAGAACATAGATCCGATAATCTATAAGCCTTCCAAGCAGTTACAGCCAGCGCTTATTACTTACGTGCTCGTTATCTTTGTTTACGGCTGACCACTCATAGATATTGTAGTTTTAAGTAAATAAGCTCATTTCAACAAGTAAAGATTGTACATAGTGTAAATCAACGTTACACTCAGCTTTCATGATCTTTTTTTATCGATTTATTTAGTTTGGATTTTTTCAAAATGGCGGAGATTTGGGGGTTGAAAGCCTTGCGAGGTCTACAGAGAGGCTACTCCGAAACCCGCAAAACGAAGTTCGTATGACGCCATCTACCTCAAATACAGCTTTACATAAGAGCGAGAGGGACGGCGCGCTACGAACTTCAAATTTCGAGTTTCGGAGTAACCAATCAGCTCACAGAGCCAGCGTGTACGGTCAAGGAATTTAATTTGTGTACCCTTTCGTACCTTGTCATAGTGACATTGATATAGAATCTCTATCGGCTTTCATATTGATTTTGACTGTGACAAGGTACGAAATGGTATGTAAATTAAATTCCTTGACTGTACTTATTTAATATGACATATCGACGCGATTTAATTAATCCCTTTATTTATTTTTTAATTTTGAATTAGTAGTTTACATGTATATTTGTAAGATTTTCGGAAGGTAGGCATACCTTCCGAAAATCTATGCAATCAGTAGAATACATAAATTCCATTTACTCATTCATTCATTCTGTATTTTTTTGCCATCAGTACCTACTCTATGCAGCTATGTGTGTACTCATTCACCTCAACTCTGATGCTGATACCTATTACCTATACCTATGACTTTATTATTTTGTAAACATACTGACGATATAGGTGAAAAACTTAAGTAAGTCACCTGTTGTATATAGTAGTAGCTTATCCGTATAGGCAATTGTTAGAAAAATGACATAAGTTCCCTATCAATTGTGTACACTACTACATACAAGAGGGGCTTTACTTAAGTTTTTTACCTATACTACGATAGAGATCTGAAACGATTTCTTATAAGATTCTTTAGAGCAAAGAACAAGTGATGTACAAACTTCTTTCATTTACTTGTGAGGCTTCGAGATGATAACCTTTAAAATGGAAACACGAGTTCAACTAGGTTATACCTACACGGGATGTCATGATCTAATTTTGTTATAATCCTATCACTCTCTTTAGGCTAGTTGGTTCATACTGCATAGTAACGCGTTACGCGATACAAGGGGAACAAATTCACCAATCGCATCGATTCTCCTTTCGATTCACCAATCAGCGACAGTTTAAGTTGGCGTTAGAAAATGAACACGGATTCATCATATATTCCTATTAGGCAGTAATCGTATTGGAAAAATTGAGATTGAAAATTAAAGTTGCACTGATTGATGCCTATTTTCTAATTGCTCTCAAACAGAGCTGCTTGCAAAGTATTGCTTTAACTCCGCTATCATAATGTCCTAAGGTTGTCAGGAAGATATCAGTTTTATTGAAAAAAATAACGATTTTCTGCAGATGGATGTGACTCATTCATTCATATAACATGGGTTTCTAATTTTTTTTTGGTTGCAATAAGGAATGTAATAATACAATCGCTCTCGTATTGTTTACATGTAATTCGGTTTCATTACTTATTAGCCATATGCTCAATTGAATTCTCATCAAAGTAAATCGCCAAATTATGGTTGCTAGTATAAGTTTAATCTCGTGTTATGTGCCGTGTTATATCTGGGTCTTGGTTAGTATTCACTTGCGTACTAGGCGGTGGCCAACTTAAATCAGACAGGTCATCAGACAAGTCAACTTGGCTTCACTATAAAACGTCATCAAGGTCGTATAGAAACGAGGTCACAAAAAATAGGGTCAAATAAACTTGTAATTGTTGTGCAATGTTTAGAGCAACGCTTGACTTTAACAACTTCCAAACGTAGGGTTCACAGGAAAGTTAAACTCGATTTTTTGTTTCTTACGTCCATTTAATTACTAACCCTATCGAAAAAAGGATGCGATCGCGGTTCAACCACACTTTTAACGCTCTCAATTTTATAAAATGAATACAAATACTGTTTATTGCACATCTTACAAAATTTACAGGAATAGGGAATATGCATGAATTTTAATTTTTGCTTTATTAAAAGCTTATTCATGTAACAAACAGTAGACAAAAGCCATCAAACATTTCATTCTATCTCTTTCTAGCAAAACAGAATTTAATATGGAGTTTATATGACCGTAGTGGACTGTGACGTAACAGTCTATGTCGGACCTCTCTGTCAAATCGCTGTCTAATTAGTAGTTTAAAATGCTTATATCATACGTATTTCTTGGCCGATTTTAATTTTAATTTCACTTTTTGGAATAATTTTTACGGTATTTTGATATTTCGTTAAGAAAAGCGAAGAAAAAAATTCATGCATGTTCCCTATTTACACAGAAAACTAATTTAATCCAATTTCAGACTTGTAGAGCTAACTTAAAAAAACTAGATAATATTACTCATAAAGGACAGTCGATTAAACAAGTAGATTCTACAAATTTTCTAGGCCTAACATTAGATAAATATTGTAATTGGAAAGATCATGTGTACAATGTATGTTCAAAAATCAACAAATATATATGCCCTTAGAAGAACAAACCAAGTAGCATCTGACCAAGCTGCACTGAGTACTTACCACGCCTACGTATCCTCAGTTCTGCGATATGGTCTTCTGCTCTGGGGGAACTCAGACGTCGATCGAGCTTTCAAGGCTCAAAAGAAGTGCATACGAACCTTATGCGGTGTCGGTTATAGAGACTCTTGCAAGCCATTATTTAAGAAACTGCGTATTTTACCTCTTCCTTGCCTATACATAATGGACGCTTGTACTTTTGTAAGACAACACCCAGACATTTTTAAAACAAAATTAGAGATGTTTAATGCACGTACGAGGAGCGCACATAATCTGCATCTCCCAAAGGCGGTTATGTTAGCTGGTTGCTTAATTTTTAAATTGGAAATGATATATTTTATAGTTTATTGACATGGTAATAATCAATTGTAATACTGACTGACTACTTATTATTTATTATTACATGTAGCATTTTATTTGACGTTATAATTGCGTATTGCTTTAGATATATTTTTTTTAATTAATAATATGTTTATAGTTTGTAAATATGTTTATAAATTGTAATATTGACTGTCGTGCATATTTACACGTCGCACCATCGGCATAATATGTGAAACATCTATATGTAACATCTACTGTACCATATTTTATGTAAATAAATAAATCATTCATTCATTCATTCATACAAAGAATTACAATTAGATATACACAGTCAGTCTTGTCCTTATCGTTACAGGGCGAAAATCCTTCATCTCTTGCTTCGTATTCTGTATTACATGTCCTGAAATTGTTTAAACCAAATATAAGTGCAATTTTCTTCGTATCATTTATACAGTATGATAGGGCTCCGTTTGAGTCTAGTGATGAGTGCAATAATTAAAAAGCTTCGAAATTATATAGTTTGGGACTAGATCGATTTTTGTAAGATTGTGCCGGGCACTTACGTATTACATGTTTAGTATCTCAACGTTTTGCTGAATGTAGTGAATGCAACACCCATTTAATCTCCGCAGAGTTCGCCATCGCGTCACCTTCAGACTCTAACCGCAAGGACCAGTTGCTGTCCAGCCTGTTCCCCGAAGGGCACCCCGCGCGCACCTTCACATGGGGCAATCTGCGCAGCCTCAAGGACGATATAGACGACGACGAACGCCTGTACCGCGCCGCGCACGAGTTCAGGAAGCGGCACTATAGCGCGCACAGGATGACGCTCGCCGTGCAGGTAATCGATGCCTAACTGTAAGTACTAGCTGCCTGTTCCCCAGGGGCACACTGCGCACCTTTAAATGAGGCAATCTGCGCAGCCTTAAGGATGACTTAGACGGCACACTGCGATGAACGTTGGACAACCTTTGCAGCCTCAAGGAGGACGTCGACACCGAGGAGCACCTGTACCGCGCCGCACATGAGTGCAGGAAGCGGCGTTACAGCGCGCTGTTATGTCGCTGTTCCGCTAAGGGCACTCAGTGCCTATTCTCCAACTCAAAGCCACTAGTTCTGGAACCGACACTGAAGTTCACCCCAAGCACGGGGCAAACGTTTTCGAATGAGACACTTGATTGATGGCAAGCGGTTGTCGTAGATTTCAGTATGGTTTGCACCAGAGTTCGAGAACTTGCCTGTCACGCGAAAGTCTATTCTACCAGCCTATTTCACGTTGTACAAAATACCAAGAAACTAATATGTGTCACGTGACTAGACTGATTCGAACGCCTATGTGTTTCTGTCCTTGAAGTGTACTGTTTCCTTTTTCCTTGAATAACCCTACGTGTTTGCTCTCAGGAAAAATCTCTTACGTTCTTTCCACACCCTACAAGTTCTTTGGAACTAACAGTATTTCTAATGACTCTAATAAGAGGATACTATTACATCCTTGCAGTAAAATTGCCTAAAAAGGGCCAGGCACTTTTATGTCACCTATGGATTACAATACTATAGACAATTACGTACCGCGACACTATAAAATGCAACCTTGCTATAATCCGTCGATTGGATTAACTCGACCTCCAAAACGTACGTTACGTTAGATCATTCATGGTTTCATTCAATGAAATTTCAATCAATATGACGTTGCGTATTAATTCCACGTGCGATACAGATGTGTTGTTAATAGTTACAACGATTTACCTGTAGGATATTGGATTGTCCTATGGACTTAAATTAAGTATATTTATCCGGTGACACGAATCTCACGCAACGCTACGCCATTCACAAATCGACAGGTGATTACTTACCGATTAATTAAATTGAACTTACTAGGTCACTAGTTTAAACTGTTATTGATGCAGTTGTTATTAAATTAGGTTTTCAATCGTATAATTAAACTTGCATTGTAATAAAAAAACTGGCCAAGAGCATGTCGGACCATGCTCAATGTAGGGTTCCGCAGCCGTTTATACAAAAGAATGCACTACAGATGAAAAAATACGATTTAAAAAAACACTAACAAAAGAGCGTATCTCTCCGGCACTTACGTCCTTTCGCTGAGAAGCGCAGTTTTTTGGCAATAACTTAAAAACGGTGCGTCCGATCATGTTGAAAACAATTTTCGTTGGAAGTATTTATTAAGCTTTATATTTGTACATTTTTTCATATTTTTTGAACATACCGTTTAGAAAATAGAGGGGGGAGGGGGACACAATCTTTGCTACTTTCGGAGCGAATATATCCGAAAATATTCACTAAATCAAAATTTTGAAATTTCAAAGTGTTTTAGAAGAACTGTCGAATGATGTGCCACACATCGATATTTGCTTGTTTTTTTTTTGTTTGTGTGCCCCCCTTAGAAATATGTATATTTTTTAATTAAGTATTAAACTAAGTAGCGGCTTACACAAGACACCTATGTTCCAAATTTCATCAATATACATCTTATAGTTTTTGAGTAAAATGCCTGTGACATACGGACGGACGGACGGATGGACATGACGAAACTATAGGGTTCCGTTTTTGCCATTTTGGCTACGGAACCCTAAAAAGTGAAGTGATTTTTCGTTTGTTTGAATAATGTGTCCAGTAATATTAATGGTAAATTATGTGTGTATTATACGAATGTGCTACGTTGGTCATTACACAAGACTTTGCAGCCCGAGTCTGTACCTAAAGCGAGGTCTATATAAACGGGGTACAAAATTCGTTACACTTTTTTCAGGCGTGTATACACAGTTGACCACAAATAATGTATCCATTTTTAACCTTAGTGCACGCTAATACGGCCAAAAAAAATGTTTCGGCATTTGTCTCAGCTAGTAGCCCTAGGTTGTGTAAATTACCGTAAACCAAATATTTTTTTGTTAAAAATTACTATTGACTTATATATGAATTATCAATGACCAAATCAGTATCTTAACGTAGTATAATGTTATAGAGTAATAATCTTGACGAAACGATTAATACATACAGACTTATTATTTTCAATATATATTTTCCAGGCTCGTATGGACTTGGAAACATTGGAGAAATACGTGATAAATACGTTCGGGCACATCCACTCAAACAAGCTGCCCGCAGACGACTTCAGTGACTTCTTGTTCCGACCCGATCGCGTCACGCCCGAGTTCCGCAGCATCTACTACGTCAAGCCCGTCAGCGACACTACTGAGGTAAGTTCCGTGGCGACCACGTGGCAGGACAAATGGAACAAGACACCCGCAACCGACTTCAGCGACTTGCTTGAGCTTGTTGTTCCCACTTTGAAATAACACTCAGTTAGTAGAAGTTTGTGCTCGTTCTGTTCTTAAGCGGTAAATTCATTTACAAATCGATCTGACAAAACCCAAAAACTACGTTTCTTAATAATATAATGATGCAATGTTATTAAAATTGAGAAACATGACCCACTAGTTCTTAAATTAATGGTAAATGATAGGTTTATAGGTTAAACGGTTTAGAAATTACTATAGATCTTGTGCGTATCTTGTAGTCCATATGATGCATGACCGTTTAAATTGACATCTATACCTGTGATCACCTCTAGCTATTAACTAAGCCTATCAATAGAGTTGGTCAATTTATGCCATTGTTAAGACCATTAATAAGGTTACTTTTAGACGTCTTTCGAAGTTTGTTGTTGAGCGTTGAAATTTCGTTTTCTCAACAACTTTAAAATAAATTGCATAGATTTTATCAAAATAAACATACTTTCAGTAAGATTTACGCAATATATTTTTAAAAGGGATATAAAAACTATTGTTTTTTTTATAAAGTTGATATCCTACATATACTCGAGTGCTTGAATAAAGTTTTGTATTCCAGGTGCACTTAACATGGAGTATGCGATCCCTAATCTCGGAGTACGAGTCGAAGCCGCACCAGTACATCTCCTACCTGCTCGGACACGAAGGCAAAGGCAGTCTGCTTTCTTACCTCAGGAAGAAGTGAGCATATTTCGCAACTACTTTGAAAAAGGCTTGTACGTAAAACCAACTTAATGAAAAAGGCAGTAAGTGCATACTAGCGTAATACAAAGTTATTACGTTTTTCGTTGAAGCAAATTCGGCTACGATTTTTTAAATTACTGTTTTTTTTTGATATGTCTAATTTTATTTACTAGCCAAAACACCAATGTTCACATTAACAAAAAAAGAATTTTACAATTATTTCGAAAAGCATTTTTAAAGTTCAGTCAAATAGACTGTACACATATTGTAGAAAAGATCTTCATTATAAAAAGTTGCTATTTTTTATCTATTTGCCAATTATTTTTCGCCTTGGATTTGGATTATTAATTAAATTATAGATAGAGGGTGACAGATTTTACGGACAGTGATACAATTCATTTCTTGTAAGTAGCAATATTATCATCTAACTTGTTCATTAAAAAGTGGACATTCGATCGTAGTAACATTTAAAAAGATTCATCAAAAAGTATCGATAATCATAGAAGTCGATATAAAAATATTCAATCCCTTTTAGCAGGAGCACTTTGCTATAATTTTTCCGCTTTGTTGTGTTACTTATGTTTTGCATTTCTGTGTCTTTGGAGGTGTGCAGTAAAGTTCAATTATATTGTAATTTGTTATCACACGAGTCAAATATTTAATTGTCATTTCATACGAATGCGATAGGTCCTGGTTTCAAATCCCGGTAAGGGCAAATATTTGTGTGATGAGCATACATATTTGTTCCTGAGTCTTGGATGTTTTCTATGTATTTAAGTATACCTATTAAATATATGGTCGTCTAGTACCCATAATACAAGCCTTATTGAGCTTATCATGGGACTAGTTCGATTTGTGTAAAATTGTCCTATAATATAATATTTATTATTTATTATACAGGGTGTGGGCTCTGGGCATCTACACGGGCAACTCTGAAAGCGGCATCGACTACACGTCCATATACAGCCTGTTCTCCACGCAGGTCGTGCTCACTAAGGATGGACTCGACCATATTGACGAGGTAACACCGAGCTGAAACATCATCTTTGTCTATTTAATCGTAGCAGAACACATTTTTGGAAATCCAACTGCCTTGATTGATGAACCGGGGTCATATTTCCAAGAAGAATCATAGCATTGCGATTAATTCAAAATTCAAAAATTCTAACTTTATTCTGCAAGTAGGCCTCAAGGGCACTTTTATATGTCTGATTTTACAATAAACAGAAAAACATTCACTATATTTATAGCAACATTACTGCAACAGACAAATACCTGGCCACACTTTATAGAGAGATGTATATTGTTTTCGGGCCCATTAGAATATAACTTAGCCTATACCAGGGGGTCCCATTTCCTAACAAATATTTTTACTGCTAACAATCACCAATAGATAGCGCCATAAGTAACAAATTTCAAATTAAACAATATAAATATATCGAATTTAAGAAAAATATGGGACTTAAAATAAAAAAATGTATATTTTACGAATAAACATATACATTAACATTAATTATATGCATAATTCTGATTAAAACAAAAAACCATTAAAAACAGATTTTCAACATGCCAATTCAAGCTCCGCTCGAGCTTTGGACCTCTCATATTTGTTTACAGTAGCGACACTAGATGGCACTTGATCTGAAAACTAAGCTTAAGATTGTAAACATTAGCCGAAAGTACAAGTACGGTAAACAGCACGCGTTTCGTAACAATACAATAGGTACATAAATAGGCCAGTAAGTGGACCGCGTATTATAGTTGAATCATCGAGAGCGTGGAATTGCATATGTAGTAGTATTGTTTGTTTACAGGCATTCTATATTTGAATTTTCTATTTTCTTGTACTATCAGCATACAAAGAGGTTGTTATATATATATATATATATCGAAGAACTAAAAACAAAAATAATGTCAGTGTGAAATTGTCAATATTATTTACGTTGTGCGTATATTTTTACATCTGATTTGATTGTATTCTCAATTAATTATTGTGTCCGCCCGTACGACTACGAATAATTTCTATATTTTAAAAAAATATGGCTGTAAGTAATTTTGGTCCTATTGAGAGTCAAAGTAAGCAAATAATTTTCAACTGTTATAAATATTTTGAAAATGAACTGACGAAAAATTTAAACTTGCCTTACACCGCTGCCCCGTTAGTTGAAAAAGCTACTGGTGTTTGTCTCTCTACTGTTTATAACATTGTGACTGAGAGCAACAGCGAGAAATTCGCAACAACAAGGAAATTCACCTCCCCGAAGAATAAAAAGTTGCGTCCTTTTCCGTCATCAGCAGTAGACGATTTTGATCAGGAAGTCATCCGGAGAACTATAAACAATTTTCATTTGTTTCTGATCTTTGTTTATAATAATAACACTAGTGGAGTGATTCACTAATAAATTGCAAAAATTGTGATAATTATCATGATATTTGTAAAACAAAAAGTACAGTCTTGATAATAGCGCCACCTCTCGCCGAGCAATGGTACCTGTAAAGGTATCTGCTCGGGGTGAAAGTAACTTCATAGTTCTTCACTAGGCGGCGCTAACGGCTAAAGAGTCGGATGCACCATACAGAGATCCATAAGCAAGAACAAATGACAAAATTCGTCGACTACTGGTGTGGACGATTAGCTCAGATGGTAGAGCGTGCTGCCCCGGTCTGGCTCAAGGCACTGGTTCAAGTCCAGTATCGTCGAAAATTTTTTTCATTTGTTTCTGATCTTTGTTTATAATAATAACACTAGTGGAGTGATTCACTAATAAATTGCAAAAATTGTGATAATTATCATGATATTTGTAAAACAAAAAGTACAGTCTTGATAATAGCGCCACCTCTCGCCGAGCAATGGTACCTGTAAAGGTATCTGCTCGGGGTGAAAGTAACTTCATAGTTCTTCACTAGGCGGCGCTAACGGCTAAAGAGTCGGATGCACCATACAGAGATCCATAAGCAAGAACAAATGACAAAATTCTTCGACTACTGGTGTGGACGATTAGCTCAGATGGTAGACCGTGCTGCCCCGGTCTGGCTCAAGGCACTGGTTCAAGTCCAGTATCGTCGAAAAATTTTTTCATTTGTTTCTGATCTTTGTTTATAATAATAACACTAGTGGAGTGATTCACTAATAAATTGCAAAAATTGTGATAATTATCATGATATTTGTAAAACAAAAAGTACAGTCTTGATAATAGCGCCACCTCTCGCCGAGCAATGGTACCTGTAAAGGTATCTGCTCGGGGTGAAAGTAACTTCATAGTTCTTCACTAGGCGGCGCTAACGGCTAAAGAGTCGGATGCACCATACAGAGATCCATAAGCAAGAACAAATGACAAAATTCGTCGACTACTGGTGTGGACGATTAGCTCCGATGAACTTTGTCAACTACGAAAAATGGTTAAAAGAAAAATTAATACCGAACCTCAAACCGAATAGCGTACTTATCGTGGATAATGCGTCCTATCACAACAAACTTTTGAATCGTGCTCCAACGTCAAATTCTAATAAACAAGAAATGATAGATTGGTTGACAGAACACAACATTTCGTATAACCGGTTGATGTACAAAACCATATTGTATGAATTAATTAAACAAAATAAAGAGCGGTTTCGCGAGTACCACATAGATGCAATTTTAAAAGAACATGGCCACTCCGTATTACGATTGCCACCGTATCACCCGACATTCAATCCGATCGAAAATATTTGGTCCATGGTAAAAGGATATGTAGCAAAAAGAAACGTTTCATTAAACATGCAAGGCATTATGAGTTTAGCAACTGAACGAATGAATACCATCACTGCTGAGGACTGGGAAAATTTTGTCACCACGTCGAAAGTGAAGAAAATAAATATCGATGTCAGGAAGGAGAAATGGATCAAATAACAGACAATTTTATTATCAATACTTGTGACAGCTCAGATGAAGAACATGATAGCGAATAAAAGAAAAAAACAGAGGACTACTACTTATTCCACTTCTTGGGTATGTCATTTTATTAAGTTAAGAGAAAATTATTCTCCTTTTGTTGCAAACGGTACAACCACTACAAATGCAATTCCATCTTCTCGATAATTCAACTATACATTGACAAGTTTTGATAATTTGAAAGTGCTTGGCTTTTGTTTAGTGAATGAATAATGACTATTTAACTATTTATAAATAACAAATTTCAGAATGATGCGTTATAGGTATTTCGTATTTATATTTTTTATATGCATTAAATATAGAATGGATGTCCGAAATGTTAATTACTGTGTGCTGATAACTATTTAATAATACTGTTATAGAAAATGTACGAAAAAATACTTTTATGGAACCACGACATAAAACACAAAAGTCGTTATAAATTGAAGGATATAATTTGGACGTGGGTAAAATGATTTTCTACGAGTTTGTCGTAACTAGTTGAATCTGTATAAAAAAAAATAAGAACTGTACTTAAGATTTTTTCCCTTTTTTCTTCACAACTTTACTAGTATTGCATGAAAATCCTTAATTTCGCTCTTAAATAATCATACACTTTAAAAAGTTTGACTTTTATTGTGCAATTTATTTAAAAATTGGCTTATTTCAAATTTCGCGCGTCGCGGCAAGCGGCGACGTGGCGCGCGCCGGAGTTTACAATAACATTGTAAGTAATAATTGAAATTTCAAATAATATTTGAAAACAGATCATTATAAATGTATTGAATTAGCGATATAATGGACTAGGTACATATATTAGGCGTGTTTTGAATGATAAAATGCTTATTATTATTTTAATAGTAAAAATACGAGTAGGTAAGTATATAATAAGTAGACATAGTAGTACGTAACGAGTTTACGAGTAGTTAACCTAGTCTCGATCTGTTGCCAATTAATTCAACAAGTTTTGCAATACGAGCAGTGAAAAATCTGCAGAATCAAGAATACCTATCAAATTCTCATTATTTTGACACGATTTTAAGTAGGTACTAGTCTGCAATGTTTTCATGGGCCGACTAAGCTGATTAATTGCTTTCAGTTGCCACTATCAAAACTAAGATAAGTAAGATATCCGTTGACGATAGGGACTTCGTTCGCGGAGGAGAAAAAGTCATACTTAACCCTTCATTTTTTCTTCAGCGTACCTAATCGGGTAAAAAGTATCCTATCCGGAGATACTCAGCTACTCGTGTACCAAAAATAGTTGAAATCCATTTAGTTGATTTTGCGTGATCAAGCCACAACGACACATACAAACATATAAAAAATCCAAAAAAAAATATTTTTCTTTTTAGTGACATCCAAATAGTCCGTTACGAAAATATCTTCAATGTATAGAATAGTATAGATGACGATGACAAGAAGATGACAAAAAGTTTATAAGAAAATACAAATCGCATCAACCGGGGGTAGAGGGACTATTCTGAAATTCGATATTCGAAGTTCGTATCGCGCCATCCCTCTCGCTCTCATGTTAAACTGTATTTGAGTGAGCGAGTTGGCGCGATACGAACCTTGAATATCGAATTTCAGAGTAGCCCCTCAGGGCTGCATCGTTTAAGGCCACGCGGCGGCGGGCCGGCCGACTTCATACTTACATTTAAGTGATTGGTCGAAATAGTAACACATCGCTGTCCCATCGCAGTCTGTAGTACTCGTCTCACTCAAGCAGTACACATCGTTTTCTATTGGCTTTTCGGTGCAGTAATCTGCACTTATTTTATGTTATAAAAAGAAAAAGTAGTAAAAGCTAGGGTTTAGTAGGTTTTTTCTATACTTTGCCAACGAAGAGAAGCACATCATCATCAGCCTATACACGGTGCCCGCGAGGAATGGGAAAGATTTTATAACCACGCATTCCTGAGGCCATTACGAGGAAAAAATTTAATATGAACCCAGGGCAAATTCAGCAAAAAATAAACATAATCTAGTTAAGTCGATTTTTGTTCATGAAAATTTATTATTGCTTTCGCTTCTCTATGAAAATTATCCCTTTCAATAAAATGGTAAGGATTTGTTTTTCCAAAAAAAAAGGATGAGTGTAGAGAGTAGTAGCTGTCACTTTGAAGTCTTTCAATAACGACGCGAAACTAGGCAACATATGTGGCAACGTCGCGATCAAAAAAGCTTAATGTACTCACAGTTCAGTAGTCACAATAAATTGTTAACATGAAAATTGATAATATCTTCAAAGCTATAAGCCGGAATTGCCTGGGATTTATCATATAACAGTGTTTGCTTCTAATGACCTAAGCAATGCGTGGTTAAAATCTTTCCCATTCCTCGCGGGCACCGTGTATATACGTCCCACTGCTGGGCATAGGCCTCCTCTCTTGGCTGAGACGGAATGGAATTTAGTCTCCGCGCTGGCCCAATGTGGATTAGAGACTTCACTTCAACCTTGAATTTCTTTGCAAGTATGCAGAAAAGAAGCACTGTATGAAAAATATGCGTTGTTATAAAAATCTGTTCTTGTTTATTGACCCCCGTTTACGGTACCTACTTTTAGTTTACTAGTAGCAGTACTTTGTTATATTCTTATTAGTTTAATATAAATAAGGTAGAATCACAAACGTCACGGTCTTATCGTATTCACAATAGGGTACATGCATAATTTTTTTTGATCGATTTTCTTAACTACTTATCAAAATACCGTAAAAACTATATCAAAATGTGAAATTAAAATTGAAATCGGCCAAGAAATACGCATAATATAGGCATTTTAAACTAGTAATTAGACAGAGAGGTTCGATATGCACTGTAAGTCACAGTGCACTCCGGCCATATAAATAAACTCCATATAAAATTCTGTTTTGCCAGAAAGAGGTAGAATTAAATGTGTGATGGCTTATATCTTGGTTATTTTTATAGCTATTCGAAAAATTATTTTTGTCTACTGTTTGTTACATGAATGAGCTTTTAATAAAGCAAAAATAAAAATATTGTCGTGAACACGTGAATTGGATACCGACGACCCGAAATCTTGCTTGTTCTAAATTTTTCTAAGTCACTTTCATTCTTAAATTGTAATTTTTGACTACGAGTATATAAATTTATACTATTCTTTTGTTCCAAAATAATAGAACAAATTAATTTATAAACTCAAATAGTACCTAAGTTCGTAACAAACTAATAACTTACTAGCTGTAACTTAAAATAAATGTGAATGATGATTATTTATAAACTTGATATCATTTTAGTTCATCTTTCTTGGTTTCAAATTTTAAATTTGGAACTCAGCGGTGAGAGAGTACCTAACATGAATAGGTTTTAATTTGTACTCGATCGGTAAGCGACCAGCGCGGTACAGCGCGGAGCGCGAATTTTGAAATCTGCGAAACTATCTCTTTGTAGTTTAAATAAATTGCATAATATAAATCATCCTGTTTCCTGTGTGTGGTAGTTGAGTAAATTGATAAGACCATATAAGACCAAACTAGAAACAAAAAATAACTAAAAACTGTTTACGATTTCTGTCATAGAAACTACCATTGCGCAAATTTTATTTTTATTTTAGCCAGTCACAGTAGCTACAGCCAACATCCCAATTAAACAGACTATACTTGAAAACCCACGAATCGAAAAATATTGATATTTTATGTTCTTAAGTAGTAGATTTGATTTGATTTGATATGGGTCTGTATGTACCTATTGTATGTTTATAGTCGCATCAGCCATCACCAGTTTTATTACTGGCGATATCGATACTTAAGAATTTGTCCATCCAAGGATAGTAAAATAATACTGAAGTATGTCCGTCTCCCCCTAAGCACCAAGTCAAACCAAAACAAACTTTTCTTTCATGTACGTGGACTGGGCTCGAAAGCGACGCATGAGGCGCATCACTTTTCTGCGAGACTTACGAATAATAAAAATAGGTATCCATCTCCAAAACTTCGTTCGCATTGAACCATTCATAAGTTGGAATTAAGCGCCATCTGCCGACCCTGTGATGTCCTGGTTATCGTATCCCCAATTCTTCACTAGATGGCGATAATGTGTGCACGATCTCGTTATTGCCATCTGGCGAAGAACCAGGGAAAACAATATAGCCAGTTGTATAGCCAGAGTTAGTGACGTTCAATTTTGTTGTTCGACATTGTGTGTCTGTTCTAGTATAGTAGGCTGTGCCTATACCAAATGATCTTAACATGTATGGGTAACAGGGATAATGTGATGACAACATTTTAATTATTACTCCTTCATGTAGATTAATAATAGTATATTATACTGTAAAATAAAAAAAGCCCGAAATCACAGGTATTTGTGACCCGAGCCGCAGGCGAGGGTTGTAAATATGCGATAGACGGCTTTCTTTTTTACTGCCCGTGGTAAATACATAATTTTGAAATTATTGTGCATATTTTAGACGTATTTTTTTTTTACGTAATCAGAAAATAATAGCGATACATCGAGTCAAAATATCGCGTGACGTCCCGCCTAACTATAGTCTATACTTAGTTGTGAGTTCACGAACTCATAAACTTTATGCAATTTACCAGAGTATTTTATTATTAATTTTACAAAGCAAAAACTACGTGTCTAATATTTTTTACTATATGTATAACTTACGGACATAATATGATTCTCTCGAACAATGTATGTTGCAATATCTTTGTGTCTTCATCACGCTAAAACGCCTGACTTAAAAAAAAATCGAAATGTAAAGAATGGTTATACAATACTTTTTACACTATTACGCTGACGTAAAAAATAAATATGTATTTTTTCTTCACGAAGAAAGTTGCGTATACCTTCTCCTTCTAGAAAGGGGGAAAAAATGAGTTGAATGATGCAGTAACTACATTTTCGTTGTAAGGTTCAAACATTAGTTTGTGATCAGATTCCTATCGTTACTCCGTGTCTATAGTCATGTTATATTGTTTTCAGGTGTTGGAAGCCATATTCTCTTACATCAACATGCTGCAAAAATTGGGACCATCGGAAAGAATTTATAATGAAATAAAGGTAAGAGCTTACTTTCAAAATAGCAGCAATTTCGCATTTTTATTATCAGTTTTCTTGGTGTCTAGTCTAGATTGAGTTTTAGTATTTATTCAATTAAAACAACAAAAAATACAAAATATATCTTGCCTGCAGAATTCTTCTAGGTAATCAATAACTTAAAACGGTTACGATGTTTGTAAACCACTTGTTCCGCGAGATTTCTTTGATAACTGGTTATCCAAGATGCAAAGTAATGTATGTACTTTAACAAATTGTAGGGCATCAATGGGATTTTATTATAGATTCATTCTTTTTAATAATGGATAAGAGTCCCTTTGCTCTTCCACGAAATTGCTTCTTGGTCAGGTGTGGCAATAAGTTATGTTCACTTGCGTATATTTTCATACAGTTAGGGACTTCGTTTAACTGATTCCGAGACTAACTTTTTACCGATTAATTTTTGCTTCTACAGACAATAGAGGAGACGAGTTTCCGTTTCGAGGAGGAGTCTCAGCCGGCGGACTACGTGGAGTCCCTCGCAGAGAACATGCACTTCTACCCGCCCGAGCACTACATCACCGGCGACCGGCTCTACTACAAGTACGACCCCAAGGTGAGAGACATGCGTGACTGTAGACACGAGGCTCCGGGTAGTCTCAGCCGGCGGACTACGTGGAGTCCCTCGCAGAGAACATGCACCTCCACCCGCCCGAGCACTAAATCACGACCGGCTCTACTACAAATATGACCCCAAGGTAAGAGACATGCGTGACTGTAGACACGAGGCTCCGGGTAGTCTCAGCCGGCGGACTACGTGGAGTCCCTCGCAGAGAACATGCACTTCTACAGTTGCACTTCAGTCTACCTTCACTCCTCTCGACATGCCCAAACCACCGCAGCATACCTTACTCAATTTTAGACTCTACATCGTCTTCTGTCTCTATGTTCAATTTATATCTATACTATTATAAAGTTGTAAAAATGAAATGTCTGTTGTAACATTGAAGATATTTAAACAAATATTTTGTAACGGACTATTTGGAGGTCTCTAAATGGTAATTATATATTTTTTGGATGTTTTGTATGTGTAGTTGCGGGTTCATCACGTCAAATCGGCTAAACAGATTTCAACTATTTTTGATACACGGGTAGCTAGGTATCGCCAGATGGTTATAGGATACTTTTTACCCGACTACGCTGAATAAAAAAAGAGGGTTATGATTTTTTTCTCCCCCACGGACGAAGATTGCGGGCATCTTCTAGTCTAGTATAAAATTAGAATGGTGACATGCAACCACAGTTGCAGATAGCACGTGACTGGTTATACACCGTGTTCTTTTTTCTTTAATTTTAACAGGTGGTATAAGTGAAAAACTTAAGTAAGTCACCTTTTGTATGTAGTAGTAGCGTATCCGTATAGGCAATTTGACGTTCCATATTAGAAAAACGTCATAAGTTCCATATCAATTTTGTACACTACTACATACAAGAGGGGCTTTACTTAAGTTTTTTACCAATAGTACCGGTCAATACGAACAACTTTTCCTATGGGGAGACGTTTCGGAAACAAAAATAAAAATCTGCCAGTTCATACTGTGTCAGTAGTAACTCAACCAAAATGAAGGGAATGGTAGAATTTTCGTTTCTGAAATATCTCTCCATAGGACATAGGCTATTGGCTCCATGCACGAATTCAGCTCCACCTAGCGTCCACAACTTTGTGTGCTCTGACGTTTTGACAGTTAATCGCGATATTATAATCCAAAATTATTTATTTATTTATTTCAAAAATTACTGTGATACCTTAATTTGGGTGGAGAAAGGGTTGTGAAATCAATTTTCGCCATTCAAATCAAATGGGGTATGAAAAATAGATTCAGAAAGTGTGCTTTATTTTGAATAGACTGTATAGATGAATTACCCAATATTTTGTTTCCCCAGTCGTTTTATTACCATTCGCGTTTTTCCCCAAATTGCTTATTTTCCATTCGTCATTATGGCCGGCATTTAATTTCTTACCCGTTTTTTTTTCTAATCGTATTTTTCGCTAAATGCATTCTTTTACCAGTCCGTATTGTTCACATAAGCATAATTACGCATAATGGTTATTGGTCATACATTTTTGCGCATAATGTTTTTACCCATAACGATTAAGAGCATACATTGTAATGGTCATAAAATTTTTGCGCATAAAAACTTTAAGCATAAATACGGATGGGCATAATGGTTTTGCGCATAACATTTCAAAGCATATTATACAATCGCCATAATAGTATTACAAGTTAGTTGTCATAAATTTGAGTAAACGTATAACGAGGATTTAACTCCGCGGCTCGCTCGCTTCGCTCGCTCGTTAGTGTCGCAGTTCAACCTAACACTCCTCCTCGCTTCGCTCGTCGTCGTACCTAATCTAAGCCAAGTCGGACGAAAATAAGCAATTTGGAGAAAAACGCGAATGGTAATAAAACGACTGGGGAAACAAAATATTGGGTAATTCATCTATACAGTCCAACCTAACCCATTAATCTAGTTCTAAGGCAGGTCCGACTTGGCTTAGATTAGGTACGACGACGAGCGAAGCGAGGAGGAGTGTTAGGTTGAACTGCGACACTAACGAGCGAGCGAAGCGAGCGAGCCGCGGAGTTAAATCCTCGTTTTACGCTTACTCAAATTTATGACAACGAACTTGTAATACTATTATGGCGATTGTATAATATGCTTTGAAATGTTATGCGCAAAAATGTATAACCAATAACCATTATGCGTAATTATGCTTATGTGAACAATACGGACTGGTAAAAGAATGCATTTAGCGAAAAATACGATAAGAAAAAAAAACGTGTAAGAAATTAAATGCCGGCCATAATGACGAATGGAAAATAAGCAATTTGGGGAAAAACGCGAATGGTAATAAAACGACTGGGGAAACAAAATATTGGGTAATTCATCTATACAGTCTTTGAATATGTCAGGGTTTGTGTACATAATTTTTATTTGTAGTTTTAGTGTAAAACAAGAAGCTAAAGCTACTTTAATGATTTCATTCAATAAAAATAAACATATATAATTGTTCCTAAATCGCTAGTGAGACCGGGAGGACCGGGTTTATTCAAATTAGGTAACCAAGTCTAAACAGATTACTTTGAGATATGACAGATAACAGCGCCAACATTAGTTTTACTTTTGGCCACTACGAGCGCTGCGATTGATTATATTACCCCCACCTAGTACTTACCCAGCGCATCGGGCATAGACAAAGTCATCTTACAAGAGTTCCGGTTTTTCCTGTTGAGGTAATAAACTCTAAAAACGCGGTGTATAAATGGAATGTTGTAGGGTATCGGCGAGGTGTTGGACTGCATGCGAGCCGACAGCGTGAACATCATGATCCTGTCCAATAAGCACTCCCCCAAGATCAACTACGACGCCAAGGAGAAGTGGTTCGGCACCGAGTACCGCAGGGAAGGTGGGTACTTTGAACAATAAAAACTGGGACGAATACTGGTATTGTTTCCATATAATATCATTGTATTATAACCGGTATCAGAGAGTATATAACCAGTAAAGAGTGTTCTCTCCATAGTGCGTACTAATCTTGCTTAAAACTTAATATAGTCGCCGGTACCGTGTAATGCGACTTATTATGTTAGATGGCGTTACTGTGCAGGATATAGACGACGATTTTAATGCCATCTACTGAGTAGTAGAGGTACCTCTAAGCCTCTAACTCAAGTACAGTTGCGTTGTAATGTGTAACACCCGACACACACACACATACGCGCACATATATGTACGTTGTTTGCGTGCCGGCCTGTCGGCGGCTTAACTAGTCAGCGGCATTGAATCGAAATTACAATAATGAAATTCGTCGCTTCGAATGAGATGAAACGAGAAGCTAAAAAGAGCGTCTCTATTTATATCATTTGTAGCAAGCTTGCTTGTTTATGATATATGTAGAGGTATATATTGTGTACCTAGAAGATGTAATGAGATTAAATTGAAATTTGGCATTAGGTATAGGTACGTACTTATAGGTTGACCAACACTCTGTAATGCGCTACACTGATCCGCGTAGTAAAGCTAGCTAGACAAAACGGCTTATCGAATTTCCTTGAAATTCCATGTAATCGTAAAGAAATACATTAATTATTTGAGATCATCAGTTTCTAATAAGGAGTGATTAGCATGGGAATATAAAGTAAGGCAATAGTTTCATACATTCATTACCAAAATCGCATTCTAGATGTTCACTCACTGTGCTTGTTTACTGAACCAAGTATTTTTTTATATGATGTCGTTGAAACTAGAATGGAGAGCTATTTATTTTCGTTGTTGCCACTGAAACATATTACCCCAAGTTACTCCAATGTAATTGTTTTATATGTAAAACATATGCTATTGTAGTGTAAGAAAAATACTGTTTTAACTAGGGCTCTCGGTCGTGTCCGGGTTTCGTGTACCCGTTTCCGTGTAACACGGAAGCGGTTTTCTGGCCCGTTCGGAACGTGTAATTAAGACCCCTGTAATTTGACTCGTGTACCCATGTACACGGATCTCAATTACACGCGGGTCCGATCCGCCGTCGACGTGTAGTGGCAATCCAACGGGTTGTCTTTACTTTAAGAGCTATGAGTGAGAAATCGAGAATGATATTTCGTCTTGAAACTTGTGCGTTTTTTATTTCTGCATTTAAGAGTCCCCGGCAAGCTCGGCCGAATTTCACCTTCCCATACAAACGGAAATTTCGTTCTCATTTTTAAACTACCTTTTGGATTGTAATGAAACTTTGCATATACAATGACATGAAGTATATCCCTGTAATTAGTTTATATGGCTTCAGTTTATAAAACAAACAAATTTCAGCATAAACAAGTCTTGATTGAAAAACTCGCTATTTTCTTTTTACTTTGGTATCTGAAGCTACATAAACTAATTACAGGCTTGCCTTAACTTATTCTAAGTACAAAGTTTCAGAGCAAACTAGCTGGTTGTTTTAAAATTAGAGCGTAACTACGTTTGTATGGAGAACCGTCAACTGGGGTTACTTTGAACAACGGGGTAACATTGATCACTAATTTTTAATCCATAAGAAATGTATTGTCATCAGAACTACATACAGCTGCCAATTTTCATGATGCTACGATCCTTGGAAGATGGTTAAATTAGTTACCTTAGATTCCATTACATAGTTAGTTACATTCAGGTCGACCTTATAAAAGCGTGTTAAAAACTTGAAAATGTACAAAAATAAACACGTACGAATTAATAATTCAGTAAAATATTAAATAATCAACATAACATAATAGAAGCTAAAGAATAATTGTTAGAATAAACAATCATACTTATACAATTTTGAATAAGAAATGATTTATTCGGTATTTTCATTATTTTATTGGAATACCTGTAATTGGCTTTTTGTTCATATGTGTATAACCTATTGTAATATTAGCAGTTGTTAGATCTCCAAATAATAAATAAATTCACAAATGATATTTTAGTGAACTTAAAACAACAATTTAACGTAAAAAGGAGAACTTTATTCCTTGACATCACTCTCCCGGTGGATCTCAAACCTCAACTAATCCAAATTACATTTGAGAAGTTGCCTTGGTAAATTCGCATGCAGAAGCATTGTTCGTCGTTTTTTAAGAATTTGGAAATGAACATAATTATTAATTTATAAGCGAATCAATCGACAAAATTCATTCGCGAATAAAATATACGACGGATATAACAATATACTTGTAAAATGTATGCGCCAATCGCGAATGTGTATTTATTTTTGTTATTGGTCATTCGAATAAAATGTACCCATCACTGTTACTTAGATAATAAATAACTAAAATGGTATTTTTGATTGAGTGATTTGACAACTGACGAACTTTTCAATCCAATTCCAATTGAAGATTCACTACCATGAATGTGCAATCACTACCATTGCAACCTTCTTCAACGTCTTTGTATTTCGTACACTCCGTCTAGCCGTTCCCCGCTTTGCTTAATGCAAACCATAATAACAAGAAAACTGATGGTTAACGTAGAGCGTACGTGACGACCGAGCGCTACACAATGCCGTCAAATACTGGGACTTCCTCGTGTCACTGATGTTTGCAGTTCCGATGAAGGCCGAATGAGCTAGAGAGCGGGCCCAAGTCGCTTATATACCTCGCCCTCACTCGTTGAGATCGTGCTACACGGTTATACTCGTTATCTAAATTCTAGCGCAAAACAACATGGCGGCATCCCATTTTCGTGTTAGGGCTATAACCTTGTCAAGAGGAAACGCTATTAACGTCAGCTCTGCGGGATTATTTATGGATACGTTTCATTATACGTTTCATCATACGTTTCATGCCCCGCCCAAGTAACAATTTAACATCGTAAAAAGGTTTAGTAAACGTTATCTGAATACCATACATCGCAATGGCTAAGTCATACTAACGTTATAATAACGTATAGGATATTCTTTAAATCTATGCCGGTATATATTTCGGTATCTCGCTTATTATTCAACACATCTGACGACACTTTTGGCCCAATGGGTTGCACAACGGCCAACGAAGCTGGCGGTCCCGGGTCGAATCCCGGCTAGGGCAAGTGTTTGTGTGATGAGCACGAATATTTGTGCCTGGGTCTTTGATGTTTTCAATGTATTTAACTATTATAATTTATTTATATATTATTTATGTACTAGAAGGTGACCGCAACTTCGCTAGCCGAAAATAAAAAAGTAATTATCTTCTTTTTTTCTTTAGCATAGTCGGGTAAAAAGTATCCTATAACCATTTGTAGAGACCCAGCTACCTGTCTACAAAAAATAGTTGAAATCTGTTTAGCTGTTTTGACGTGATGCCACAACGACACATACAAACATACAAAAAAAATGATTCAGTGACCTCCAAGTAGACCGTTACAATCATTTTTTTGAAAATATCTTCATTGTACAGACATTTCATTTTTACAACTTTATAATAGTATAGATATCGTCGCCTAGTACCCTTAGTACAGACAGGATTTGCTTAGTTTGGGATTAGGCCGATTTATGTAAGATTGTCCCTGTATTATTTATTTATTGTTTAATTATTATTTATATATTTTAATACGCTAATTTCAAAATGAATTATCATTATTTAAAAAGAGAAAACTAACGTGAAACTTAGATATTTAGATTACATTAGCGGTAGTCTGCAGCGAGTAGCCGGGCTCTCTGAGCCTTGGCTGGCAGCGTCGGTGTCCACTCGTCGCTCATGACTAAAGTCCTCGTAACGGACCGTAACTTGTCGAGCAGTATTCGGTTTTTAAAATTAAATAATGAAAATAAAATTTATTTATTTCGGACTACATATCCATAGATTGTTAGTAATACAGAGACTTACATTACATAACTATGTTAGTACCAGACCTTTAAAACGTTATGAAAAAAAAACGATATAATAACGATATATTTCGTTTGTGTTTAAAATCTCGTTCAAATAAAATCAAAATTCCTTTATCACGTTATATCATATCACCTATGATGACTTTTTCATTAAAAGTGATGACCACCATCTTGAATTCCAAAAAAAACGCCATTTTCTAAATCCTCGCACCCAAAAACCTAGAAAACGACACCTTTTATGACTTTTTCATTAAAAGTAATGTCCGCCATCTTGAATTCCAAAATGGACGCCATTTTCCAAATTCGCGTCCCCAAAAACCTAGAAAACGACACCTATCATGACTTTTTCATAATAAGTGATATCCGCTATCTTGATATCCAAAATGGACGCCATTTTCCAAATTCGCACCCCCAAAAACCTGGAAAAT
The DNA here is from genome assembly GCA_905404275.2 of Hedya salicella. Taxonomy (NCBI): domain Eukaryota; kingdom Metazoa; phylum Arthropoda; class Insecta; order Lepidoptera; family Tortricidae; genus Hedya; species Hedya salicella. The sequence goes on along the minus strand of FR990114.1, from coordinate 9,817,091 downwards.
TATAGTGTGTTCACCGTAGCTTATTTTTATAACAGCAATTGTTCAAGTAGTTTTGTAGGGTTTCGAGATAAAAGCAAATAAAATCAGCACAGCCCAGCCCCCCACACCCGAGGACTTTTAGGAGGTTTATTAGGACACCTCAAGGAAACCCAGTACTAATTTTAAAAACTACACGAATTGTTTCCGCTGATTAGCTTATTTCTGCTAATTTTCTCGGGCTATAACCTTTTTACTCACCACTAGTTGCATTCGTATTTCCCAATCCCAGCATCTGACGTATTCGGTTTATTAAATCAGAAAGTATTTTCAAATCACCGAGTGGCCGACAAAGCCGATCTGAAACTACAAGTAACTAACGAATTATGTAGATTGTAGGTACACTTAGTAGGTATTCGTATAAAGTAGGTAGCAACGGCAAGGAAGAACTATGCCATGCGCCGTGAACCGCAATGCAGGAGCGGGCGAATACGAGTGTAAGAAAGAGAAGGTCTATAACGTTATTATATCGCTAGCCGAAGTATCGGTATAGATGTATAGGTGTTAGTTTAATAACGTTATTAGGGATACCGCTACGGATACTGCGTTAAAAACGTTTTTTATAACGTTATTAGTGTAATTATAACGATATAAAAGATAGCGTTACATGAAAATAACGTTTATTAAATGTCTGGTTAGTAAGGCGACTTAAATGTAAGGAGGTCCAGTGCCTCACCAGGCCACTATCCCACCTGTCGGCCACCGCCGGCAGGAGCCCGTGGCGGCTGGCACGCACTCTGTGGAGCGCAGCGCTTGCGCAGCGACGCGTGAAACCATCCACGTGCGCGTCCGCGAACACACCGCATGTAGTATACAGTATCGCGGCAGCCGCAACAGGACCCTGAACGTGTCGTTATACTGGAAACGCATTGCGTTAAGCGATCGCTGTGTGTACCTTGTCCATAAGCTGCAGGTATACAGCGATGTACATACAGTACGCTTTAAAAATCATTACCCAAATATAACCTAATACAATTTAAAAACTATCGCTATAAAGATATTTAAATTAATACCGGTAACGGTAACTTAGAAGGAAGATCTCAGTCATATCTATGGACCAAAATCCAGTGAAAGCCACACTGAAATCTTTGGAAAGTGCCAGTATAGCGTAACCGAATTGACGTAGATGGCAGTGCCTTTTTGTCATAAGCAAAACCTGTCTGGGTGCGCCTCTAATGTACCTGCGCTCACATAATGGATACAGCATTATGTGAGCGCACGCACATTAGAGGCTCACCCAATTTTATATGCATCAAATTCTATGTATAGCATAATGTATCTACTACAATTACAAATAATAATGGGAATATTTATTTCCTTATAATTTCAACGTATTTACCGAATATCAAAAGTATACATCATCATCATCTAGTACAAGCCTACTTGCGGTGAATTTGGGACTGCATTGAATTGAAGATTGTCGCTGATATTAATTTGTTTTATTTATTATAGAGATCCCCTCAGAGTGGCTAGATCGCTGGCTCACCGCGGCGCCCTACAGCCAGTTCCACCTCCCCGAGAAGAACGTGTACCTCACCTCGGACTTCAGCCTCGTGCCGCCTCCGCAGCCCTACCTCGACGCGGCCGCCAAACTGGAGATCGACCTTCACAACAGCTCCCTTAAGGACATCTACAAGAAGGCGCAAAACAAACCGGAGGAGACCAAAATGCTGTCTAAAGGCAATCTGATAGCCACCGTCAACAACTTCAGGTAGGATCAAGAATAACAGGTTACCCCCAATATCCTACCTCGACGGAGCGATGAATTGATTTCACAAGAGTGCCCTCAAAACATATAATATACATAAAATTGTCGGCCTTTGGCTAAATGGTTGCATGTTACTGATTTCTAAAAACTTTAATTTGCAGAGAGCAAGTGGTCTAAAATTTTGCTTCACTGCGTCTGGACGCATATCCGAGCGTTTTGACTTCTCGTTTCAGTCGTCGTTGGTGTCTTATGATTATCACCACAACGGAAAGATATGTCGAGATAACTTCGGCCAAAGTAAACCTAAGGCTCGGGATTGTTTTTCGGTTTCATAAAAAGACAATTCAAAATAATATCATTGCTTTTAATGATATTTGCTAAGACGACAATGGCGAAAAATAAACGCGGTAAAAACGCTAAAGATTGGCCCGTCTACTTCGCGCCCAACCACGTCCTACCGTCGGGAAAAAAGTAATGTCGGAGACGACTGTTTTATGTTGTTTAAATTGACAATATTTCATATTTTTGAGTGCTACCTTTTATTGTACGGTTCGAAAGAACGTAAAATTTAATGATTCAGATAATCTTATACTCAAATGCAAAAATCCATGAATATTAGTTCGATGAAAAGGGCGTATGTAACAATCGTCTAACTACCAGCTAAATGACGTCACAGCTGTGTTTCATACACTTAAAAAGACGTTGGAAATAACAACAAAATGTAACAAAATACGAAATTTTACATGCACTCAAACAGTTTTACAATGACTGCAGTTGTCACGAACTCACGATAAACGTCAAAACTTGTGACGTCACTGTCCGTTCTAGCTATTTTGGTATTTTTTGACAATTATATCGTTAAAATATCTACAATAATGTTTTTCGTGTTCTAGATGCGTTTTTCTCGAAACGGTTTACGATTTAGGGAAATGGCAAAAAATTCAATGTTTTCAACTGTCGCAGACTCGACCAGCCCAACCTGCTCCGCAAGAACCGGCACATGGAGTTGTGGTACAAGCCCGACTTCAAGTTCCGCTTCCCCACCGCGCTACTCTACTTCTACTTCATCACGCCGCTCAGCCTTAAGTCACCCAGGGAGTGAGTCATCTATCATGCTGTTTCTTTTTCTTCAACCTTAAGGGCTTTTTACCAGAGGGCGGAATTTATCATGGCAAAAATTAGTAAGGTTCATATAATAGTAGATTGTTTGACAAGGGGCTAAGATAAGCCATTATGACACGAAGTGATTATTTGGACGAGCTCACGAAAGTGAGCGAGGACAAATATGTCTGAGTGTCATAATGGCTTTTAGCCACGTGTTAAACACTCTGTTTTTCACTTCGACTGCGAGAAAATAAAAAAGACTTAAAATTAAAATTGTATATGTCATGAAAAACTAAAAGTACACTTTGAGCAATTCTATCAGAAAGTTTGGCCAATCTGATCAGGTTGGTTTGTTTGTTTTTAATTATTCGTAAGGAGTATGTAGCTGGCCGCAACTTTTTTTTTTCAGTGTCATAGAAATTTGTATGGCTTTCTTTCAAACCCTAGGGGCTAAATGTACTATTTTAGTCTCGCTTCGCGAAGCTAATATGACGTACTTTTTGAGCAGGAGAAGTGAAAAATTTATTATTGTTTGCTTAAATGTGGGGGAAAAATTAATAAAGATACACTTGGTAAATATAACCAGTCGACAGTCGATAAAATTCGACGTTCCAATTCTATTGATGTTGATTTTTGCCATCAAAATTCCGCCCTCTGCTTATTGCATTTTGCTGAATTTAGTCGCTGACAGGGATACAGCAATACGTTAGACTAATAGTCTTACTCCCCTCCCTCATTAAGGATACTAAATTGAGCAAAATGTAATATGCCCTTTACTCTGTCTTACAAGTACAGTGTACACTCGAGAGTACAATTTGCTGGGCTGTCACACAAAGCAGCAAAAGATTAATCCACGAAGTGCGCACATTTTGAGCGCAGAGATGTACAGAATATGTGATTAGGCAGGCGTCCCCAATCTTTTTAGGGTTCCGTACCAGAAATGGTAAAAAAGGAGCCCTTATGGTGCTACTCTGTCTGTCTGTCTGTCCGACTATTAAAGCGCTATATCTCAAAACCTACTTATGGTATCTATTTGTAATTTGGAATATTTATAAACATGGCCAGCCCACATGTATTGCAAAGGAAATATACAAAAATATATTTTTATTTTCTATAAAAACGACAAATATTAAAATATTACAAGTCTAGTCTAGGTCAAGTGGTATATCATATGAAAGGGCTTGATCTGCACTTTTTTGAACATTTTTTTCTTATTGTGATTAGATTTTATTTTATTTAGGAAAATGAGAAAAAAAGCACCATTCGCTCCCTTTATCTCCGGAGTTTACCGAACGAAAATTTTGAAATTTTCACAAATTGTATAAATTAATGATTCGTATCATTTGAAACATTCGCATTCGCATCAAACGATGCGAATTATTGGCGAATGCGAATGTGTGCAGGTCGTGACAAGTTTCGCCCGCCCTGGATGCCCGCTACCGACTCGCGCATGCGCAGAGCGCGCTAGCCGCATGACGTGATTCATTTTGACCAATAGAGAGGGAGCATTTTTAGTTTTCACTAAGTTGGTTTACTGTGATTGTTGTGTCGTGTAACTAAGTAGTTCGAAACGGAAATTATGATAAGAAAGTAATAATAATCGGCGTTCTGGCGCTAAAAGGGTGAGGAATTCCACCATCAACATTGATGAGCCTTCAACAAGTTCTGCTCAAAGTCTTATAAGAGTTATAAGTAATCTCGCAGGCATCCTGGATTCTTCAAGTGAAAGCAAAAGTTCCGATCAATTTGAATTTGGGGACACCACGACGATCGAAATTAAAGCTCAACTGAAGGCCTATCTTAAAGAAAAACGACCCTGTCTCGATGAAAATCCTTTAGACTGGTGGAGAACTAAATCAACAAATTATGATAAATTGACAGATCTGGCTCGCAAATATCAGAGCGCTCCACCAGCTAGCGTTTCCAGTGAGCAATTGTTCAGCGCAGCCGGGCTTATATACCAGCCTCTTCGAAATCGCCTTAAGGGTGAAAAGGCGGCGAAATTACTTTTTCTGAAATACAACATAACTCTGTTAAATTTTGATTATTAATATGATACCTATATGCCTTATACGACAGATAAGGTATTTAATAATCGAAATATTCGAAATTTAATAGAGGTATGTTGTATTTAAAATAAAGTGATTTACAATATTCATCGTAAATATCATAATGACATTATATGATACAGTACAGTTACAGACCTATGAAATCAATTTTTTTTCTTTCTACTGCCATATTATGTTAAATAGGTAAATAGAGAAATAAAAACCTGACTGAATAACTGAGTTTTTTTTAATGGGTTTCAAAAACATTCGCATTCGCATCCTTAATATTCGCATTCACATTCGCATTCGCGAATGTGACGAAAACGTCATTCGTGACATCCCTAGTTTACACCTCATTTGTATGCAATGCTATAGATATTAGCTGCAAACTTAACTCAGTCGAAATCGGGTAATATAATAATGTTAGTGAAAGTGAACGTTTGTACGGATCTCTCGGTGCGCGAGTCCGACCCTATCTTGGCCGGTTTTTTATACTGCGACTCCCTCTAAAGGTTGTTTATTTTTCACGACGCCCTTGCAAAAGAAGATATCGGCGTGTTGGTCTCGATTACGCGTATGAATATCATTTCGCGACGCCCCTGGAACAGTGCCACGACGCCCCGGGGGACGCGACGCACAGTTTGCGAACCTCTGTGATAAGTTGAGTTTCTAAACTCAAATAAACCTCTAATCCATTAGTATCATAGGAAATATCTTGAAATATTAAATGCATGCCAGTATTTTCACAGTTCCTGCCTTCTGGACCTATGGACAGACGTCTTACAGCAGGGGCTCAAAGTAAGTTAACATTCAATTAATAACACATAAGCTTATAGCTTAAAATTTTATAAAATTATTCAATTTCACAGTTAAAGCGCAACGACTATTTTCCTTGTAAATTGCAAGAATTAGTTATCTTTATATGACTACTCTATCTGTATCACTGATATAGGAAAAAGTATGTACGGTGTTATTTTCGATTTACGTTAGCTCCAAGATACCGCTTGAAATGTAATTCAATCCGAAAAAGTAATTTCAGAAACATTGTCTAGCAAATTTATTAAATCTACGCATGCAGCTAAAACCGGTAAATACTTTGTTGCAATCTATATCAATAATGCAACATTAAAGTTTTATTTTTACATGGCATTAATTTTGTCAGCCATTTTTTCTCTTCTGACAATACATAACTGCACTACGTCAAATTCGCTTTTTATTTTCTATAAACAATAACACGACCCGTAGGGTTTTTGTGCTGTTAACAACTTAATTTGCATACTTTTTCAGGAAGAAGTATATCCGGCAAATATGGCGGACCTCTCGCACTCTCTGTATGTCGCCGACAAGGGCCTAACGCTCAAAGTTTCAGGATATAGTCAGAATTTACACGTGAGTCTTTTCATATAACTTGCTTATAATTGACATATTGTGTAGTTTCTCCACTTATCAGAGGTTTTATAAAAAAAAACAATGTTAATACTAGTATTGAGATATAAAAAACAATAATTAAATAGCCTAATTGAAAGTCACTGAATCGGAAAATATGTACTTTGGATTTTTTTATGTTTATGTATATATCTGTGTAATGCTTGAAAATCAGTCGATACAAAACTGAACACGCACACGTCTCTCCAATTTTACGCCCATAGGGTTCGGTGGGGTAACGCTAGCGGTCTGCTCCGATTTCCGATACCTTGGGTCACTCATGCAGTGTGATGGTGATATCGACCATGACATTAAAACCGGAATCAGCGCAGGATTGATAAAATGTCAACAGTTCTCGGGAATAATATGCGATGGCCGAATGCCCCTTCGATTGAAGGTCAAAATCTACAAGAACATTGTATTGTATGGATCGGAATGTTGGGCCGCAAAGGTGATGCATGATAGGAGTTTGCATGTTACGGAGATGAGAATGTTAAGATGGATGAGTGGCGTGACGAGAATGGATCGAATAAGGGATGAGTATATGAGAGCAAATAGCCTAACGGTGCTATGAACATGTTATGCGGAGGGATGAAAATCATGTGACAAGAAGAGCATTAGGTATGCATGTAAAGGGATGTAAGAGAAGAGGAGACCAAGGAAAAGGTGGATGACATGAACAGGAAGGATGTGAGTTATGAGATGGTGGGTGATAGAAAAGTATGAAAGAAGAAAACATGCTGCACCGACCCCAAGTAAATAGGATAAGGACAAGGTCATGATGATGATGTTATGTATGTATCCTTGCGACCTCATCGTGTCTAAAGGGATAAACAGATTTCAACTATTTTTGGTATACGATAGCATATCCACAGATGGCAATAGGGCCCTTTTTACCCTGCAGCAAAAAAGACTAATGACTTTTTCTCTTTTGCGAACGAAGATGCGGGGGCACCTTCAAGTTATTAAATAAAGGGGTTTTGCGTTGGTCAGTTGCTGGTGGAGCTCATAACCCGCGAGATGTGCTCGAGCAGCGCGAACCTGACGGCGCCGCTGTTCGAGGCCGTGCGCGAGGTGCGCGCGCGCTCCTACCACAACGTGCTCATCAAGCCGCACAAGCTGGCCAAGTAAGCTATGTCTATCACCGTCACCGTTATCACCTATATCGCCACCATCATCATTGATATCGTCATCATCATCATTATCGTCATTTACATCATCGTCCTCTTTAGCATCATCATCATTATCATCATGGCCGTGAGATGTGCTCGAGAGAGTTAGCGTCATCATAATCATCATCGTCATTGACTTCATCATCGTAATCAGCATTTTCATCGTGATTATTGTCATCGCTATGGTGAACATCCTCATCACCTTCATTAAAAACATCATCGTCATTATCATCGCCGTCATCTTTTTTACATATTAAGGTCTTGTATTTCCCAGACTTCTAACTCGAAATTGTTTGTAACCAAATGAAGAATCTACCTAACATGATTCGCGACATCTTTAACAAGCGTCACACCTGCACACCATCTATATCCTAATCCTGCATATCATAATAAAAACTGAACTAATATTCGTCAATAAAGGGTAGCTATCTTAAAACTTTAATTACCAAACTTGCGAATTCCCAAACAAAATGCACGCACCTAGCGGGTTCATTGTTGCATTAAGTTAAAAATTTACATTTTCATGGTTTTCATCGTGACAGAGACGTCCGTATGAACATTCTGCTGGAGCCATACATCTCTCCACGGGACAAGGCGGCTGTCGTGCACAACATCACACTAGACGAGCTTCAAAATTTCAGCAACCAACTACTCAGCAAGCTCTACTTGCAGGTTTGACGATAATCTTTTACAAGCCAGATTATTTCATCATCATCTTATGAGCTTGGCAGGGAGTTGAAGTGTTTTCCAGCTTATTCTACATTCCGCTATGTCCTTTACGTTTTTGTATGATGAAGCGTTTATTTTCCCCTTTCCCTTTTATTATTCTCTATATTATTTTATTCATCCATATCATTTAAACTTTATTGCCCAAAACAAATGGCGGGCTTAATGCCTATCATGGACTATCAGAGATAAAGATATACATATATGAAGAATATACACGGAAGAAGAACCGTCTTCTATACTTTATTTAATTACATTTCAGTGCAACAAACTCAGGGAACCTAACTTTAGTGAAAACGTCTTAATGCGATTTCATACAAAAGTAGAAAATTCACAAGGTAGATATATTTCAAGGAACTAATTTGACAATTTTTTTCTGCGATGAAATTCATAAAAAACTAAATTTTACCTTTATACTATTTTTGAAATAAAGATAATCATAATATAGACAATTTTCATTTATTTATTAGCATATTTAGCTTAAGGTAATGTATTTGATGATAGTGTATTTGATGAATTGCAATCAATTAATTTATTAATCAGGGTCTAATTAGTTCCTTTGAAAACCTAGTCATTGAGCAGTGAGCAAGCAAGCAGCTTGTATAAAGTGAAACAAACTGAAGAGAGTTTAGTTTTTGGTATATTCAGATTAATGACGCGTAGTTGCTGTATCTTAGAAGCAGCCGGATGGCTCGCAGTATTTGAGCTCCTTAAGTATTGTCGAAATGACCTATGCAACCTGAACTGAGGCAACTTGACCTTGAGCGAAAATAGGGAGGTGTGAAAAAAAAAAATTCGTGAGACAGCTGATTGAAACCGCGTTTGCCTGAAAGTTTGTGTGCTGTTTATATCATGAAATTTTAATGGTGTGGTAATGGTGGACCATGGTCCGGCTGCCTGACAACTTTTTTTTTCCCCGCTCACGTACAGCAGGGCGCCATTCGCACCAGGAGGGATGGCATTAAAATTTCATTATATAATCAGCGTACACACTTTCGGGCAACGGCTGTTTTAATCGGCTGCCTTACGACAAAAAAAAAAACAGCTCTATTTCCGCCCCAGCCACCGGGCTGTCTCTAGGATGCTGGTAACATCGCATAGTTAGTAATGTACGATTATTTCGTGAAATTTGAATAAAAACTTTTTTGGAGTCTTTAAGAAAGCAAGTAAACATTAACGGCCACACTAAAATAAAATAGGTACAAGGAAAAAAGGATAGATTTTGATCTATGCTTATATTACACAGGTGCTTATGCAAGGCAACATTGAATGGGATCGCGCCATCCGGATAGCAGAGAAAGTCGTGTCCACTATCAACTGGGAACCTCTCTCTGAGGAGGAGCAACCTCATGTAAGTGTTTTATCATCATGTAATTTGTAAACAGTAATTTTGCTGACTTATCTGCAGTGCCTTGTGAAAATGGGCCGTTTTATACCTATACGAGGGTTGCTACTTATATATCCGGAAACAAAAAAACAAACAAACGTACACGGCTGAAAATAGTTTTATTGTTTTTCAAAGTATTCCCCTTGATGATCTATGCACTTTTGCATTCGCGTGAACCAATTTTTAAAGCACTTCTGCCACTCCGCCTGAGGTACCTCCATAACGTGTTGTTTGAATGCGTCGACAGCATCTTCAGCGGTCGAAAATCGTTGACCGCGTAATTTATTCTTTATATTTGGAAATAAATAAAAATCGTTGGGTGCCAAGTCAGGGCTGTACGGCGGATGACCCGTTAATTCCACATTTTGACCCTCCAAAAATAGAGTTGTTTCGCGTGACGTATGACAGCTGGCATTGTCATGATGAAGAATGATTCTTCGTCGCTGGTTAGTTTTACGAATTTGTTCAAATACTTCCGGTAAGCAAATGGTCGTGTACCACTCTGAATTAACCGTTCTACGGTTTTCTAGTGGCACTGTAGCTACATGGCCATTAATACCGAAGAAGCAGGCCACCATTTGTTTCAATGTACTTTTTGCACGAGTAACTTTCGTAGGGTTCGGCTCATTTTGAAACACCCATACCGTTGATTGTTGCTTCGTTTCGGGATCGTATGCATAGATCCAGGATTCGTCACCTGTATAGATGTTATAAACGGCTTTTGAGTCACCACGGTTATATTTTTTTAACATTTTATTGCACCATTCGACGCGAGCATGTTTTTGCTCATTTGTTAAGTTGTGGGGTATCCAACGCGAACAAATTTTTTTTACAGCCAAATAATTATGTAATATGCTATTAATGCTGGTCATAGAAATACCCAGAGTCGCCTCTATCTCGCGGTACGTAACATGTCGGTCGTCCATTATAAGTTTTCGCACAGCCTCGATATTTTGTTGTACAACGACCGATTTCGGGCGACCTGCCTTAACTTCGTCCGTAAGCATACTACGTCCACGATTGAACTCACTAAACCAGTGATACACAGTAGTTTTAGATGGGGCTTCATCACCAAAAGTTGAAGTTAGTTGATCTATGCACTGTTGTTGCGTTAAACCACGCCGAAAATCATAATAAATCATAGCACGAATATTTTCACGAGTGAGTTCCATTCTTGCTGCGAGATGACATTTAAAACCCGTCAAAAACAAAACACGAGCGTTAATAAGGAAGAAAAAATATACCTTATATACTTAAAAAAGTTCAAATTTTACCATGGCGGTCAAATATGCTATTTAAGAAGATTGTAATCCCGGTTTCCGGATATATAAATAGCAGCCCTCGTACTATTATAAAATTGTAAAAATAAAATGTCTGTACATTGAAGATATTTTCAAAAAAATGATTGCAATGGACTATTTGGAGGTAACTAGACTAAATATATTTTTTGGATTTTTTGTATGTTTGTATGTATCGTTGTGGCTTCGTCACGCAAAATCGGCTTAACGGATTTCAACTATTTTTGCTACACGGGTAGCTCGGTATCTCCAAATGGTTATAGGATACTTTTTACCCGACTACGCTGACGAAAAAAAGACGGGTTATGACTTTTTCTCCTCCGCGAACGAAGTTATATCATTAAGCATTTGTCAAGTTGAGTGGCAATCAGTTCAGCATGCAGCTTTAAAAACGGATAGCAGATAGTTTAGGTTCTCGAATGGACATTATGCAAAGGAAGACGCACCGGTCGGTCCTCCACCAGATTGGATTAAGGTCGCCGGATACCGATGGATACTAAAAACCCAGTCTAGAAATCAGTACAGTCATCCGACGATGCCGTCTAGTCAGAGCAATCGTGCGGGGTGCAAGGGGCCAGACGCGGGTGGGGCGAGCTCCAGCTGCATAGTCCGTATTAGTTAGATAGCTCGGGACATGTCATTGTCATTTACGCAAACGTCAAAGGCGTCGGCCCACTGTATGCTTTTTACACTGTGCAAAAAGCGTACTTTTCGTCGTGACAATCTTTTGGAGCAGCCTGTATTCAGCAATGTATGTCTTCGGATTGAAATGATGATGATTGATTTGGCGCCTTTGTGTGCTCGTTAAGGAAGTCTGGATTTTTATGTTTATCTCATAACAACTATGTACTCGTGGTGTCTTGCGCTAATTCTACTGCTCTAATTTTGGCTGGAAGAGATGGCTTTTTAGTGATAAGACCGCCTGTATTTTACTATTTCTCATAAGGACCGTTTTGGATTTGAATATATTATGTTATTTTCTTTTGGTGTGCAATAAGGAGTAGAGATGTTTCGGAAAGTAAAAAGCTAGTCTAAACGTTATTTGATTCAGCTGCAAGTTCACCAGCTGCCACGCGGCGAGAAGAAGATCCGTGTGATGAGCCTCAACCCAGCGTCCACCAACAGCATCGTTACCAACTATTACCAGGGCGAGGCCACCACCAGGGCCGACACCGCCACCCTGGAAGTCCTGATGGTGAGTGGACGTTGCCACATGAAGAGCCGGTGATGAGCCCCATCCAGCGTCGACTAACAGCCTTGTTACCAACTACTACCAGCGCTATCCTACCGACTGCGCCATGTAAAATAACTATATAGGTGGAGGAGTCAATGACGCACACTTTCTTTAAATATGTTTTCATTTTTCTGACGCCACACCTCTGTAACTTACCCACATATACAAATAAACATGCATGACAGCCACTACCAGAGTCGAAACCGCCACTGACACACTCAAATTACTCATGGTGAATGGTGTTCCCTAGCAACGGGATGGTACGGAAGACTTCCATCCACTAGGTCATGCCTCACCTTAGCACTCTTAGATTGACCTCATTTAAGCTATAAGGCCATAGCTACAAATTTTGTAACGCAATGCATCCATCACTATGTTTTGTATTGTTCAGTGGCGATGATTTAGCCGAAATTGACTGAAAATCCCTTTTAGACTCTTCACATGTTTGAGCTATAGGCGTGTGTTGTTTGATGGGGGATGACAGCAAATCATTGTAAACAACTTTAGGTCTTTCCTCTAAAGTTTAATCCTCACTGCTGAGACTTGTTGATGAGGGTTAGCAGTGCGAAACAATGACACAAGACTCTTGAGTGTGTGAAATACGAACCATGACGATGCTTTAAGAGTGCATTAGTATTAGTCCAGTCATTTTACGGACCGCTAAGTATGGCGAAATGGAAATAATTGATAAAAGCTGAGTTTACCAGTGTAAAGGGTACATATTAATTCTAGTAATTATGTATACACATAATCCAGCAAAATATGACTCAATTAAGTACATAAATATATTCCTTTAATTTTTTTAAAAATCCTGATCTTTTTTTGCGTAGTGATAAATTAATACTTGCTCTGTACCATAAGAAGACGAATCGCACGAATAATTACTTAAGGATGCTTCATTAATATTTTCGCCTACCAATTATCATTATTTCTGTCAACTGAGGACACATATCGGCAAAGCCATACATTTTGTTGATTTAATGGCTTTTTTGTAATTTTTTGTGGGATTTCATTTTGTACTGATTAGAGATTAAAATAGTGTTACGCTTACACAAAAAAAATATTACCATATTTAGTAGTTTTACCATTTTAAGTTTCAAAAAAAGTTGCATTTTTTAACACTCTTTTTGTTTACCCACTTCTGGGTCGAAATTTTGTTGGGCACATGAATATAGTGTCATGGAATATGGTATAAAATTGGAATAAAAAGAATCAGGCTATTATGAATGAATTAATGTTTTGCGAAACCGTAAAATGACTGGAGTATATTCATTAAATATTCGGCTGCACACGCGGGAATACCCCCCGTACCGTTAGAGCGTGCTTCGAGCTTGGCTCTTAACGTATTAGACGTAATTTTGATTGAAATGTTATACTCAGATGGTAATGGAGGAGCCAGTGTTCGACGTGCTGCGCACTAAGGAGCAGCTCGGCTACAGCGTGTTCAGCATGATGCGCTACACGTTCGGCGTGCTGGGAGTCAGCGTCACCGTCAACACGCAAGCCGATAAATTTAGGTACATAGAAGAGATGCATTATGTTTTTCAATGATACCATTCGATCCGGTTTCCGGTTAGTCCAGAGGATGGTATCAGATATTTATCCGATAAATAGCCGGAACCGCTACGGGTACGCGACCCCGGACTGCTCTAGCAGCTAGTGTCACACACCCTCCCCTCCCTGTACTACGTGGCACTAGTATCCCTAACCCCAGATCCGGACATCCATCTCCCCTATAATCCTTTCCACCTATCCTTCTTCTCAGCCAAGAATTCCCAAGAAGGGTTGAGGTCAGGCAGGCGGCTGGTCCTAAAATAAACCATGCCAAATCCTTTACAACATGAGTTTGAGAATGTTGAGATGGATGTGTAAAGTGACGAGGAAAGATCGGATTAGAAATGAGTATATAAGGGGTAGTTAGAAAGTAGCACACGTGACGGACAAAAGGAGGAGCAGTAGGTTAGCGTGGTATGGGCATGTAATGAAAAGGGATGAACGTCAAATCGGTAAAAATTTTTAGAGACGAATGTCGAAGGACCAAGAGCGATCGGTAGGCCAAAAAAGCGATGGATTGTTTGTGTGAGACAGGACATGAGAAAGAAAGGAGTAAGCGCTGAAATGACGAATAATAGGGATGAATGGAAGAAGAACACATGTTGTGCCGACCGTACATAGTGGGATAAGGGCAGGGAGATGATGACCATTCGATCCGGTTTCTTATAACGAAGAAATGTATACGTCATACCCATTGAAATTAAACACTAGAAACCTTAAAATAGAGATTCAAAGCCGTTTTGGTCGCTAAAAAGTGCGTTTGAGTGTATAGTTGTCGTTGATTTTTTCGAGCCGCAAAGCTTCAAAAGGTAAGCTTTAATTATGTTTCTGGGACTTTTCAATACTTGAGACAAGTCAGGCTTCAATCTCGTGGTGGACTCCTGAGGTTGAAGCACTAAAACAAACTCCTTATTCAATCCATTGTCCCTTTCTTCCGTCAGGAAGTGTGAACCCCTTTTTACCTACCACAAAACTCGCAAGAGCTATCGCTGTTTTCACAAACTTATATGAGGTTGACCTGTAACTATGTAAACAATTCTTGTAAGTAAAATTTGACCCACTTTCCGATCCCACTTTTACACCCGGTTTCCGATTGTAAATTAGGTGAAAATACAATATTATGAGACCATTGAGCTGATCTGATAATCGTCAACTCGTCTCGTGATGGTCGTGAACTCTGTGATAGAGTAACGCAACCCTACCAAGTTTGAGCTCTCTAGAATCGTCTCGGTGAGTAGTAGAATGATGTTCAATGAAAAGTACAGTCGTATATAAAGCTTCACACATTTTTTTTAAACTTATTTTTAATTTAATATTTTATTATTTGTTGCTAGTGTATCGCACGTGGATAGCCGAGTAGAGGCGTTCTTGAAGAAGTTCTCGCGTGACATGCGGCGGCTCAGTGATAAGACTCTCCAGGCCACCAAGCAGTCGCTGGTGCAGCTCAAACACACCACTGACTACGAGCTCAAGGAGGAGGTGAGACACTCACACGTTGTGTTATTGTAACGTCGATGGCCGGGGGCAGGTTTTAGAACATGTCCTCAGCGAGAAGACTTCAGGACACCAAACAGTCGCTGGTGCAGCTCAAACACACCACTGACTACGAGCTCAAGGAGGAGGTGAGACACTCACACGTTGTGTTATTGTAACGTCGATGGCCGGGGGCAGGTTTTAGAACATGTCCTCAGCGAGAAGACTTCAGGACACCAAACAGTCGCTGGTGCAGCTCAAACACACCACTGACTACGAGCTCAAGGAGGAGGTGAGACACTCACACGTTGTGTTATTGTAACGTCGATGGCCGGGGGCAGGTTTTAGAACATGTCCTCAGCGAGAAGACTTCAGGACACCAAGCAGTCGCTGGTGCAGCTCAAACACACCACTGACTACGAGCTCAAGGAGGAGGTGAGACACTCACACGTTGTGTTAGGGTATGCTCGTACTGAAGAGTCATTTGAGAACATGTTCTAGAACCTTCTAGAACATGTTCTCAGATGACTCTTCAGTACGAGCTCACCGCTTCTCAACTTCGTGCTCAAGAAGGTCGTTGAGGAAAGATAAAACAGGTTACATTTTCACCATACAACAAAAGTAAAAAAAAAACTGATTCCTTATAGAACCACATACGAGTATGTACTTTTCATATTGGCGCAATGGTTTGTTTAAAATACCTTGCCGAGTGATGAGTCTGGGAGGTTTAGAACTAGGCGGCATGTTATGCACATGTTTTCCGAAAATTATAGGCCCCTTTTATTTCAGGTTGAAAGAAATTGGAGAGAGATTGTTAGCAGGGAATACCAGTTCCAAAGGCTGTTTTTAGAGGTACGTTAAATTTTGCATTGTAAAACGTTGTACGATACACAGGCGAATAGGTAATAACCTACTTACCCCACTTGTATCGTAAATAACTATTATGGCCCTAATGCGCCTCTCTTACAACGGTCGAAAACTCAGTAAAACGGGTCTATGGCAAGGCGCCGATTAGCTTACAGAATACACTTTCTACCAATTATGTAATCATTGTTTAAAATGTCTTCGAAATAAAATGCAACCTGTTATTAAAAATAACTTTTTATGGGAGTTTGTGTCGTGGGTACTAAGATACTTAAACAAACCAAATATAGTTTATTTCGGATGTCATCCATAAGTGTTAGTAACAATGGCCTTAAGAACTATGTTACTAGTTTTAAAACATTCATTTATATATCATCTTGAAATACAGGCTTTCTTTTTTTATACATTGAGAAATGGGTTATACAGCTTCTACCAGTGTCAGTTTTCATCAATCATCATATTACCCTATAATTTTAGGCGGAAGCGATTGAGAAGATCAAGTTGTCAGACATCAGGAGCTGGGTGGAGAACCACTTCACGACCGGGAACAAGTCCAAGTTCAGGAAGCTCTCTATACAAGTAAGTAATATGAAAAGTTAGTGAAGGTCTCCTAAGATAATTTTCGCGGGTTCTAATATCTGACCTTACTGACCGCTTTTATAGCGCCAAATATATCGTCACGTGTCTTTATGCCTATAGGAATAAAGATGTGTTGCGATATATTTGGCGCTTCAGATGCTACGGACTATTCGATGCTGGCTGTATATACAAAGTACTACTCGTACAAATACTACACCAACAAGAGCTGTTTTACTAATTTTTAACTTGCAATGTTTGTATGTATTTGTGTCAAATCTTGTAAGTTAAATTCTACCCGCATTCGGGTTTCCGATTGAGCTAGAATTGGGCATACTGATACGTACGTTCGGTGACAATGCAATATTATGACACCATCGGGCTAATCTGATTATGCGGCCAAAAGTTGATCATAGGAACTCTGTAAGAAAATAACGTAACCCCATCGAGTTTTGCGCTTTTTAGAATCGGCTGAAAAAGTTTGTCTCAAAAATTTAAAAAAGACAGTCGCCGCCTCCGTGTGACGTTATAATAACAGAAGCAAACGTCAAACGTGCATATTACAAATACCATTGCATGATTCTCAAGTCAACAAATGCTTCTGTTATAGTGACGTCATTCGCGGCAATAACATGGCGGCCTTTTAGGACACGTGACATACTGATTATAAAATCACGATTTCAATTTAAAGCAAACTTATGTTTTTGTGATACGAAAACAACACTTACCGTGATAACGTCTTATAAATCGATGAACGCCGACTGCACGCATCAAATATCATGACTCATTGTCACGTTCCGACTGAGCCGAGCGTGCAAGCAAGAGCGCGGAACAAGCGCATAAAGAGGAACGATCGGCCTAAGCGTTCGGCTTGTGAATTCATGAAAGTGTGCCATTTTTCATCAATGTTTTCTTATGACGTTATCACGTAAAATTGTCGTCCGTAAACAGACTTTACAGACAACTCATAAATACGTAATTCCTACATTTGTTGCCTGATACAAACACCCCATTTTAGGTCGTAGGCTACAAGTCGGCCAAAGACGGCAACGTGACCGAGAGCGACCAACCCGCGAGCTACAAGCTCACATACCTCAACTCCGCGGAGCCGGGCGACAGCGTCGAGAACGTCGCCGACTTTATCGCCGACATCGACGAGTTCAAAGCGCATCTGCCCGTCATACAGGTGCCGCAGATCGAGCTGGCCACGTGTTAACGAATACTCAAGGTGACGTAGGTCTACTTTTTAAGGGCATTTAATAAAACAACGTACCCTGGTATTTTCTTCTGTTTCCGCGATTGTTACTCATTGAAATGAAACAATTTAACGGATTATATCGCGTATATTATCTCATTTTAGTCCACCCGTGACTGGAAAGCTGAAAAGCTTCCGAAACGTCGGGAACTAAACTGAGATAATATACGCGATATAATCCGTTAAATTGTTTTATTTCAACGTACTCTGGTCTTTCTTTTTTGCCGACCATGACTACATGCTAAAAATGTGTGACGGCGGTGTAAATGACGCCTCTGTCACGCAATTTTTGAGAAATCGAATAATTATATAAATGCAAAGCAAAGCACTATAATGCGAACAATATGAAATATTGTAATTATAATTTAACACTTTATTTAAAATAAATTTAAGGGACGGTGTTTTTGTACCATAACTAAAACTATTTTAGGGGGGAAACAGATTAATAGTCGGTAAAAAAGAAGGGCGACCCCCTCTCCCTCCCCCATTTGTCTAAGATTATAGACTTTTTGGGCTCGTTTTACTCAAAATCACTATCGATTTCACTAAAAAAAAGTCCCAAAAATCAGATCGTCAATTCTGTGTCGCTCATACAAGATGTACCAAAACATTGTCACAGAACTGTTTTTTTTTCTGACACATTTTTATAATGATCAATATATATCTTGATTCAGAGCAAAACGAACATAGTCCATAATCTAAGACAACAATGAGGGTACACGTTTTTGTGAAAATGCCCTTAACAGAGTTCCCTCTTGCGGTAAGAGGCGCGGGGTTATCGCGAGACGAGGTTTGAGGAGTAGTGGGCGGAAGCTGTCTGCCGCGCCTTCCAAACCTTTTGTTCCTACACCTTTACATCTTTTACTACAGGCGACGACGTAATAAACGGTAGACCAGGGGAGTTATTGCTTAACGAAATTTTGACAATTAGTATCCGAATCAACTGACATATCTCATACAAAATCATGACACGTGATTCTGATTCCGAGCGTCAAACGCGTTAAGCAATAGGGGAATTGTATTTAATAGACATTTGACAGTTAGGTTATGTGTCGACAATGCTTTGAAAACTGATGCTATACCACATTACATTTGCATACTCTTTGTACGTAATAGACGCTGTTCGCTTCAATATCTATATATCCTACTCTAAGTGAACACAGACTGTATCTGACACTGATTCGAAGAGCGTAATAGGGAGCTTGGATAGGAGCGGCTTCCTGAATAAAACGTACGACGCGAAAGCAATATGACTGCCTTATATTTATATATGTATATATATTTATATTTATATAATTTAACCTCTTGTATATGAGACTATATACGAATGTATTTTTAATAGGCTAAGGTTTTTGCTTCAATAAGGTGCTGTTTAATAATGGGTATCAAAGGCCGGCCTTACTGTGTTGTCATTTCAAACGTACAAAGCGCTCAAAATTATCTGTCAGATTTGTTTTTAGAGCCTAACATATTTTGGAGCGCTTTTCTCATCAGAGCATTTTGGGCATCTAGAATTACT
Organism: Hedya salicella; assembly: GCA_905404275.2. Taxonomy (NCBI): domain Eukaryota; kingdom Metazoa; phylum Arthropoda; class Insecta; order Lepidoptera; family Tortricidae; genus Hedya; species Hedya salicella. Next base: position 9,797,712 of record FR990114.1, on the reverse strand, counting down.
TACTTAAAAGATTGTTACGTAAAGTATGTAACTTTTTTAGTTAATGCCTGTTTTTATATACAAATAATAATATTGACATTCATGATAATAATAATGGATACGGAATCGATGTACCTACTTCCTTATATTTGTTTTGGCCTATATACCTTGTCGACTGATCTTCCATCAATGTTCTTTTTAGAAATACTTTGAATAAATTATTTGACTTAGCTTACGCTTATTTGGAATACAGGGCATATTTGGCTTATAGGTAATATATAAATATGTATATTCTGTATTTTTAGTAGTCCACTATAATTACATAGGCTTTAGTTATATTGGAAACACTCTGTGTTAAATATATACGTGCCTGACATTGTTTTTAATATTTAATCGATATTATTTTTAAAAGTGTATATATAAAATGAAAATATTGATAAAAATAGCAAATACTTCCATATTTGATTGTGGGGTGAAGATAAACTGTAAATAAAAATGTAATTAATTATAATGTACATGACGATGGAACAAATAAAATTCATTTTGTTTGATTGAGTAGTTTTAATGTATCACAAAATCACAACTTTGACAAATTAGAGCGATTTTTGGACAAGATTTTTTTTGTGTAAATTCTACAACAGATGTTACAGTACAACCTTATTTTGGAAGAATAAAAAAATACTAAGATAATTAAGTAGAAACCAATACAAAACTGCATTATCCAGTTTAGTTTGGCCCAGGCATGGTATGGCATAAGACCCTGGGTCCAAGTGCTTATTTTTACCATCCAGCATTCGCTTCAATCTCATCCGATGTCTTGCTTATTTAAAAGGATCTAAACGTCTAGAAAACTATCTCAATGCGTCCATCCAGGTCCTGCATCGCGACGCCCTGATGCCTCAAGTAGTCCTGAAGCGTCACGTAGTCGAGCTGCAGGTTCTCCAAATTCTCACGGTTTTCGGATAACATCTGCAAATACATTCTTCGTAAGCGGTCACTTTAAGGCACACACTTGTAGGTAGGTACGGACTGACATGACTTACGAGTTTTTTTTAATTTATAAATGAAATGGGCAGAAATGTATGAATGAAAAATTAATACATACCTTCGGCTAAAGTCGCAAACCTCATAACTCATTTTTTTTGTCATAGTCATAGTACGTTACATTTTAGAAAACTGTCTAATTTTGAGCAGGTGTATCTCCATTAATATTAGGTCTGAATGTCTGATTTTCCAGCGAACTTTTAAGAAATTTAATGCCCTTCAACTTTTTCATACAACGTGGTACCCAAAAGTGCTTACTTTTAAAAAAATAAATCAGAAAATGAAAAAAAGTCAGAAGTTCCCCCTCTAGTCGGCACAGGGTCCACGAAGTCGAAAACTTAGGATAGTCTTAGATAGAGTAGCCCCAAACAATCTGTTAAATTTACGTCATATTCGGAATACTTTCCAGATACCCTTACCTTTTTCGACTGGATTAGTGATAGTATCCGTCAATGCCACCTGTTAAAGTTAAAGGAGATTAAAAAAAACATGGTGTATAGAAGAATATGTTACCGTGTAGCCACCGCCGCCGTCGCCGATGTAGTTCTGCGTGACGACGCGGTAGGTGGCGTCGGGGTCGAGCGGCACGTAGCGCGGCACCGCGCAGTCGATGCAGCGCACCGCGCACGACTGTACGCGCGAGCCGGCCGGCGCCGACGCGTTATACACGTTGCGCATTCCTGCAAATAATAGACAATGATGTCGGGTTTTTTTTTCATTTAAACAAAATTATACTTTCGTTTTCCTTGGGTGGGCCGGACCGTCAACATCTGCATCTCCTGATGATGCCTCGTACTGCGAAACAGGTGTCGAGGATGGTGGTGATGGATGGTGATGTCTGTTTGGTGGTGGTTTGTTGTATTTGCATGCGTATTTTTTTGTGGAAACTGCATGAAAATGTGCGCATGTGAGCACAATTTACATCTAACCAAGACACTATTTCGCGGAAAAGCAAAATTCTAATTAGTCCGTCAGATAATAAAACATATTGCACACGTATTTTTTGCTTTTTCATATTAATAAAGAATACTCAGATAAATCGCATTAACACATTCATCGCAAGGAACGCGCCTAGCGAGCGCTCTGCTCGTAGACGCGTAGCCTACATGCGTTGTCCCGTATGTAGAGAAAAGTGCGTAGCGCTACGAAAAGCTACACAGCGAAAGTTAAAGTGTAGGAGCGGGGCCTCGTGACGTCGTGACTCTGTATAAACTGTACAGTGGGTTGACTTCATGAGATATTTTGATCGATCAATTTATCGCCATTCGTTTTTGATTGCCTACGTGAAGAACCGGCAGAGGGTCCCGTACAAAATTATACGCTAGAAACCAGCTAAAACGGCCATATCTATGAAAATCCAGTGTTAGCAGAGCCCTACTCCTAAGCAAAATGTACGCGTTGTGGTCAATTTGTATTCGTTACTGACATAGACAGATAGACATCAAAAATTTAGATTTTCAAATTTATTACATGGGTTGTGCTCAATAAGAGCTACTTTCATACCAAATTTCAAGCTTCCAGGACAACTGGTAGTACTCTATAAGTTTTGCATGGACGGGAATTTGTATGGAAACACCTTTTTAAATACTGTATTTTTGGATTGCGTTGACTTAGTAGCTTGATTTTAGAGCTTCAAGGGACCGTGGACATAAGTATTTGATGTTAATTTCAACTTGATTCCAGGAAAATGCCGCCCTGTCGCGCGTAAACTTGATACCCTCGCTGTCTTTCCCCCGTTGCTCGCAGACCATGGCGTGGAAGTGTCACGAACGAAGTTGCTAAGCTACTATACAACTACGAATCACGTAACCAGACCATGATCAGAGACAGCTTAGAATGAAAATGTTAAAGATTGTTTCTTTAAGAGTCCCCGGCAAGATCGGCCGAATTTCACCTTCCCATACAAACGGAGTTTCGTTCTCATTTTAAAAGTAGGTACGTGTTGGATTGAAACGAAACTTTGCATAAACAATAACATGAGGTGTGTGTGTGACGTGAATATCTAGGCCTGTAATTAGTTTATATGGCTCCAGTTTATAAAACAAACGAAATACAGCAAAAACAAGTTTGTATGAAAAACTTAAATTCGCTGTATTTTTTTTTACTATGGTATCTGAAGCTACATAAACTAATTACAGGCCTGCATATACTTTAACTTATTCTAAGTACAAAGTTTCAGAGCAAACTAGCTAGCCGTTTTAAAATGAGAGCGTAACTACGTTTGTATGGAGAACCGAGCTTACCTGAGACTCAACATTTTTCAACAAACTGGACGGTTGTAGATCAGCACGAAATTTTCCAATACGATCAGTAGGAATCTCAATCATCGAACATCAGATAGAAGATCTCTGAGTAGCTCTCGAAGGTCACCCGCAGTAGTGGCCTCTATCGGCAGCCTCACCTCCGATTTGCAGCATGCGTCCGCTGTAGAAGTCCCCGGGCGCCATGGACACGCCCACTGAGAACTCGAGCGCCGCGAGCAGATGCTCGCCCTTCAGGTCGTAGATCTGCACGTAGTTCTCGAAAGGCATCGCCATCAACAGGCCCTCAGTTGTCACCTCTGTCAACGAAGAACGGAGTTTTGGTGTATTGTTCAGATAATTAGTTTAAGAGCCAACTGTATTTTTGATACTCTGGCCAGCGTAAGTTGCCGAAGAGCTTAATTAAAATTCTTTATATGGCAACAATTTTACATATTAAAAAAGCTGTCACATTATAATGCCCAGCACGTTTCTAAGCATTCCTTATTGCCAGCTGATGATTTTTCATGTTTGCCGCCATTTTCCATTGCCGATTTACGTTGGCCAGACTCTTTACTTTATTTTTATGGAGCGTTCCTTGAAAAATATTTTAGCGTAACTTGTTTAAAGTAGCTTCCAAGTTCGAATTATGCCGTCATTGCGCTCATTCACCCTTCTAATAACAGAAGTGTCCACCACAATTCAAACTTCGTCCCTTGAATTATATCATCCTGTGTAAAATTCAAGACTAAACTAATTACCGCTAAAAAATATAGTGATATGTAGGTGTTAATCTGTAGAAAATTGTTAGGCATATTTTGGGTCTATATCCTTTATTGCGCTCTCGAATTCGTTAACCTAGAGACGGCGGGCTAGCTTCTAGGATTAAAAAACCAAGTGCGAGTAGGACTCACGCACGAAGAGTTCTGTAAGAATACTCCCGTTCATCATTAACTTTATTTCATTTTTATTATTTTTTGTACAGCAGCTACAGTAATACATACACATACTATAAAAATTTCAAGTGTTTACTTATAACAGTAGAGGCCCTGTGTTAGACAGGCGAAGGCATGGTACGGAACCTAAAAACTAGTCCCAGATAAAAGCAAAGAACAAGGTAATGCCAGCTAGTCTCTCAGAACTCGTAGTAAACACGCGCGCTGTTGTTGGCAGCAAAAGGCTTAGGGGCAGTCAAATCAAGCTATTTATAGAGTGATGCCGTGCCGCCGGGTAAGTCAAGCGACAAAGGTAAGGCGGCCAACTTCCCGTAACTCCAATACTATCATACGGGACGAAAAAAACGTGTTTTACACTTTTTTGTGTGGTTTGTTAAGTCCGCTTCCGCTATTTTGCGTCTACAGCACAGGCAACCGGAAATTATCATTTCCATGTTTGGAATGCGGGACATGCGGGACATTTGGTCATTTCGGGACATTTTTAAGCAACATAATACCTAAAGTATGAAATGCGGGACTGTGCCGCAGAATCTGGGACAGACAAAGCATGGCTAATGCGAACTTGTAAGACGTTGCCTAGCATCAACACCGCAGACGGGAGCGAACATCCCATAGTCTATTTATTCTCTCCCCTTTGTTCGATTCTCACTCTCTCCCGCGCTACAAGTCAACCACGGTTAGGGATTGCAATCAGGTCCGGCGGATCCGGTAATCCGGCCGGATCCGGTACTTTTTGGCGGCCACCGGATCCGGTATAATTTTACCGGATTCGGACCGGATCCGGTAGACCCGCAGAGACGCCACAACAGACATACACACGGACTACCCAATCCAAGAAAACTGACTCCAATTTGGTGAAAATTTTAGTTAGGATATAAATATCAAGAGTCTAAATGATCTAGGTCAAGTTAAGCTTTAAATAATGATGTCTTTCTTAATTTTTCGTTGAAACGTAATTTTTTTTAATGGTAAATTATGTTTATTTGACCGAATGAGAAAATATATATTTTTCAATTAACGTTATTACAATTATAACAATAAGATAATTTTATAAGCAAAGATCAGAAACAAATGAAAAAAAAATCGACGATACTGGACTTGAACCAGTGCCTTGAGCCAGACCGGGGCCGCGCGCTCTAATCTACTCTACTAATAAGATACTTGTTATAATTGTAATAACGTTAATTGAAAAAAAATATATATTTAAAGTGCAGTATGATGTGATTACGGATTAGCTTTCTTTATGTATAATTAAATTAATATTACGGGTACTAAGGAAGTTATAGTATTTTATTTTTGTTTATATATAATATACCTCTTAAAGTATTATTATATTTGATAAAATATTTCAAAGTAGGGAAGAAAAGTGGCGTCAAAGTTAGAAGAACGAACATGAATCATGATCCAATACTTACACCAAATTAGTGGTAAATTCTTATAATTGGCAATTAAAACAATAAAAAGTTCCTTTAATTAGTGTTTTTTTTTTATAAAGTAGATAACATTTTGTTATATTTACTATGAGACAAGGTTACCATGTGTTCATGTGTAAATAGGTAATGATTAAACTTGACTTGATAACAATAAAGCCTTAACTTGATATTAAGGCTAAATATTATTGAAGCAGATGCTTAAATTTTCATATTACTGTGAAATAAGTGGCCAGTGAGACTGATTTTTGACTTATTAAGGGTTATATTTAGAGCTAAACCATTGTCTCATTATCAATAGTTAATTTGCAATAACAGCTCCGCATGACTACTTTACGGCCAATAAACTGGACAAAAAGCATAATGTTGGATAGACGCAATAATAAAACTTCAATCCGGCCGGATCCGGCCGGTTCCGGCCGGATTGGGAATTGGACCGGATTGCAATCCCTAACCACGGTTCAACCTACCTACGCAGTCATGGTGCACTGCGGCTCCTCCTCTCTGGTGAAACGCGAATGCGAATGGCATTTCCGTTCGTGGGTTTGCGCTCATCAGATTGAGTGGGGCAATCTGATTACTGGTCTCGCCAGGCCTACCCAATTGAAAGAGAGGTTTCAAATAAGTTTCTGTCGAAAATATGTTTTTGAGACAAACGTTTATTGCTGACTATACTAATATTTGAACATCCATCAACTTACTCATTAGACTACTATTGACTAAGGAGCCCAACCAAACTCGGTAAGATTGCTCTATTTTTAACCCACTCCCAAAAAAAGAGGAGATTCTCAATTTGTCGGAATTTCAAGTACGTAAAAAAAAATTATTAAATTTTGAAAAAAAAATACTCTACTATGAAAATGTTTTGCCTATGAGCACATTAATCATAATATATCTGCATCTAGGCGAGTAAAGTTCTATTTAATTTGGACCATAAATGGATAAATTTTGGACTATAGTTGCGTAGTTTTAAGGTACTAAAATTCTCCGATTCTGTGATAATATAAACATTGCAAGTTAAATAAAAGCTTGTAAAAAAACATACCACCGCGGTCGACGGCCGCGCGCAGGCCGCCCGCGTTGATCATGCACACGTGCGCGCCGTGCCACGCGCCTTCTGCAGCTTTGTCCATCACCTGCAAATGCTCGTCAGTTACGGGACGAACTCTCTCGGCTTAACGAAACCTGAAGAGTTTCTCCGAATCTCGATTTTCGAAGTTTGTATCGTGCTGTCCCTTTCACCCTCCTGTTAAACCCTATTTGTATTTGAGTGAATGTGTCGGTGCCATACGAACTTTTGGTATATGAGTATATATATATAGGCCTTTGCGTCTATTGCAGACGATTTATGGCGTAGTGTTCGGGAGACACCGTTTTTGGTGGCTGACCAAACCGATACGAGAGCGACATGTTCTACCGCAGGCCTGACAAGAGAAATTGAGAAGTGAGAGAATTTATATGAGTATACAGACAATTATGATTCTAAAGTTTTTTTTTTTTTGTTTCTTGATCTCTTTCGGTCTCTGTCGACCGCCTTCGGAGCGAGGCGCCTACTTCATAACTCTCTCTCCGCCTCGCGCCTGGTGAAACGTAAGGTTTCGCCTGGCGGCCGGGTAGCAGCCAGGACTTTCTGGCAAGCCAATGGAGTACTGGTACGAGGGCCAGCTGTTTTGAAATCTGAAGATCCTCAATTCTGGGCCTTTTCTTCCGATCTTCTTTTGTGAATGTTGAAGTGTCCAGTTTTCATCGTTGTCGATTAAATTTTGAAGTTACTGCGTTTCCGCTTGGCGGTCAGCATTGTCAAGTCCGATGAAAAAAAGTTACGAACGAATTTCTTTAGGACTTGCTCCAACATGAGAATGTATTTCTTCTCGTGTGGACTCCAAACCACCGCGTTCGTCTCTAAAATACTCCTTACGAGAGCCGCGTACAACGCACGTGTTGCCGGAACATTCAGTGGCCATGACTCGCTCCATCATCTGTGTGTCTAGAATACAGATCCATCTGTAAAAACCCTGCAGCGGGGACCGGTCGCAGGCCATCAAGCTTGCGTGGAGAGCGTACCGGGCTTGGACGCACCCGCGCTGTTGGTGATACGTACAAGCTCGGTTTTCGGTGCCGCGATAAATAACGCCTGCCTGATCACCTAAGGGGGTACATCTGTAACCGACCTGCAACTGAGAGCCGTCACAAACCATTGGGCTCGCGTGGAGAGAGTGCCGGGCTTGGATGCACCGTGCTGGCGGTATTCAGCTCGGCTGCCTGCAGCCTCGGCATGGTATTTTTCTCAAACATGCAATGATATATCGTCATTACGTGCGTTAAAACAGGTAGGTACGTATTTGGTCTGCGGAAGTATGACCATGTTTCAAATTATCGCGCACAGCTCGGATGGTTGCCGATCCACCGGTGCAGAGACGTACATATCCTGTCATTGCTCTTTACAATACTTTATTATCCTACTTCTCCTTACCTCTCTGAGAGATTTAATTACAGTACACGCGGTTAAGTTGTGGAACGAGCTGCCGTTATCTTTCAAACAGACGCAGTCTGTGGCATCACTCAAGAGTAAATTGAATAAGTTGTGGCGTTCCAGTAAATTGGCCTTTGTAAAATGGTTGAATATTATTTACATTTATTAAATATTATTGTTATGTTTTATTTAGATATATATATCTATTTATTTATATTTTTTATTCATATACATATAATTTGTACATGGTGTTAGTTTGTCTATCTTCCTTATATCTTCACTCACTTGCTCAAAGGTTAACTGGAAGAGATCCCAAATAGGGATAAGTTCGCCTTTGTACTTATATCTTTTAAGTTTATTGCTTTTGTTACTGGTTACTATGTACAATAAAGTGTTTTCAAAGTATCCCATTTCGGGCGGAACAACCTGAGAGAACTGTAAAGGAATTTCATACAAAATTCAAGGCCTAGGCCGGGAAGTTTTCTTTTTTTTAAATTTTAATTTAAACATGTTCTTGAATAGTCTAAACAGCAGAATTATATTTTTATTTTTTTCTAGTGGCTGAATGGTTATTGGACCAAAAATATACGCGTTAATGCCTATTTCACTCGAACTGCTATTAAGAACGATGATTATTAGCTATTAAGAATCTGTATGGTTAATATATTGATGAATACATTTAAAATATTGTCTATACGTAAGTTACCAGAGACCATAGACAATATTTAAAATCCTTTGCATTTATTTTATTTAGTAAGATTCTTATTGTAAAGTTTGTGTATGACGGTCCTAATAGGGTCTACTCGAAAACTACACTTCCATCAAAAAAAACATTATGGAAGGATTGAAGGGAAAATTTCAAAAATTATTGTCGTGTAGTTTTTTGAGTAGTATATTTTTTCATTTCATTGCATATCTTTGAGAAAAGCACTAAACATGCCTCTGGCCGTGAAAAGTGCTTGCCGGCTTCGTATCACTATTCGGCCTCCCTACGGTCGGCTGTCTATACCAACTCACCCGGCAAGCCCTTCTTTCCCGGCGTCTGCAGTAATGTACTATTAATGAGTAACATCTATACCCAACCTGCTGCAAGAACCCGTCGCAGGCCCAGCTACCGATGTTACACTCGCGAGAGTAACACGACCGGCTGAGCGGCGTCAGCACTCGCCCCAGCACCTCCTTGCCCACAGCGTCCACCTCTTGCCGCCACGGCTCCAGCTCCTGCATCATCTGCGGGTCTAAGTTCAATAGGTTTGAAAATCTGAAAATTTTTCATTCCAATGTCGCCACTGGTGATTATGAAACGTGATGGGTGGTAACATAACGAACCTATGAGATCTAAACTATTATAAAGTTGTAAAAATGAAATGTCTGCACATTGAAGATATAAAAAAGTGGTGCAATACAAGCTATTTGAAGGTCAGTGAATCGAAAAAAAATTACCTTGTACAATAGAAGATCCCAGGAAAATGGGTACACCGTCCCAGCCCTGTATAGTGCCGGTGTCGTCGAAGAACAGCTTAATGTTGCCCAGGTACCGCGTGTAGCACGACGCTTGTACTACCAGGATCTGTGGACATACGTATTCGATGTCATCATCATCATTATCTTTTGTGCAAGGTCGAATTCACCCTCAGTGCCGCCCCGGGGCACTATAAAAAATGATATCGAAATAAAAATGCTACCCTGAGCCTTACATTTAGCCGCCTCCAAAAATTTGCCACCATGAGCAATAGCAATTAACCTAACGTGCCTAGTGTAAATCCTGGACTGCTTTTGTGCCTAAATCAGACGATTTAAATAAAGCCACCGCAAGCCACATAAAAAGGCTACTTAGACCAGTCCAGAACTTTATGCGAAAAATTCTAGTCTCATCCTATGTATCGCTCCACATCACAGGCGTGGGGTACTCCCCGGCCGCCCAGTCCCCATCTCCCTGCTGTAGAGCCGAGTGTAGGAGAGCGCGCCCACGATGATGTCCCTAAAATACTGACGTCCTAAAATATCTGAGTCTGAGAAGCCATGCTACATAAAAAATCCAACATTGTAAACCACGGGTGTGGGGTACTCCCTGGCCGCTCCGTCCTCGTTGAGTGTTCCAGTTGTAGAGCAGAGCGTGGGAGCGCACACCCAAGATGTTGTCTACGTCTGAAAATATCTAAGCGGCCGTACCAGATATTAAGTCCACAACTTGCCAAACATCCTAGACTCACCCTATGTCCGTCGCTCCGCACCACAGGCGTAGGGTACTCCCCGGCCGCCCAGTCCCCGTTGGGAGTCTCCCCGTTGTAGAGCAGGGTGTGGGAGTGCGCGCCCACGATGATGTCCACGTCCGATGATATTTGACCCGCCATGCGCCTGAATTAATTAATAGGAATTTTGTATGTGTGTCATTTAAAAGCGAATCTGGTAGCTGCACGTGTAAGACTGTTTTCAACGTGAAGTTTTCTGACTGTCTACATAATTATTATATCTTAGCCATTTTCTTAGTATTCTACCCCGACTACTTAAGGACCAGCCTTTAGTACCACCGTCCACCACTACTATACTGAAATCCTTATCCTTAACTTTCCTATTGAGATGAAATACAACATTATTGTCCCCTCCCCTAAGAAGTACGTGTTGTGCCTATTCTTGAAAACATTTAACAAACAAACAAAAGGAAAATGAATCGCCGGCATTTCCCAAACTTTATATTTTAACTTTATGGATGTAATTGGAACTCCCTAAATTTATTATAATAAATATTAGCACCTTGAACTTGACGATATCCGGTCTATGCTACTCACACATCAGAGTCGTAGCCGCAGTGAGACAACACGATGATGATGTCGACGCCTTGTGCTGACAAAATGGCCGCCTCGCGGTTGATGGCCTCCATCTCGTCTTCCATTATCACATTGCCTATCGGTGCTGAGAACTGGAATTATATGCGATTTACATTGAGTTTTTATCGTAGCTGTATTTCGACAACACAGGCAACCAATTTTAGATGTCCGAACTCGAAAAGCTCGGTTGTTCACACCTCGCTGTAATAGCGTTTAAGTATACATAATTACATTCACACTTCGCTGTAATAGCGTTTAAGTATACATAATTACATTCACACTTCGCTGTAATAGCGTTTAAGTATATATAATTGGGATGACCATCGTCAGAATACGGCGAAACCATAAACTTGGGCGTTGCATACATGATCTGTTTATTGGGTCTAGTGATGCGCTATCACTGGGCTGTATATGTGCATGAAACATAGAGGACTACAAATGACGTCGATTTATTAATACCAATTCTGCGCCCCTTGCGCTCAATGATTGGCTTTGTAGGTAAGATCAGACTCAAAGGTATTGTTTACATTGATACCGGGCCATAAGCTCTAGCAATGAAGTCTTCACGGCCAAAAGCTTATGATAAACTGCCCTACCCCTGGTAGGTGTGTAGCCTTACACACGTTGGCACCGACCATGGTGTGGTATGGTATCATGAAGTCGCATATACCAACCGTAACAGAACTCCAATAATGCCGATCCTGCGGCCCTCGCGCTACTGAACGATATGGCTCTGGAAAAATTAGACCGGACCCGGAGGCTACGCAATCCACATATGACGCGATAATGGCTAGAGGGGTAAGTTAAGACTTTATAGCAGTATTTACCACTCGCAGAAGTACTCCGATGATACCGATCCTACGCCCCCCACGCTCCAGTAGAATGTGGTTCTGGATGTAGGGCGTCAGCTCTGGTTCAAAAGTGGTGTTCACGTTGGCTCCAAGCATAGGAGCGTTGAGGCGCTCCAGATACGGGAGGAGACCCTCGGGCCCGTGGTCGAACTCGTGATTACCCAGTACCTGGAGTACAGTTTTATTTTAATTTAGAATACTCGTAGAATCGAATATTTTATTGCCACACAACATTATTTATAAGTATACATTAAAAATTATATGCTAACAAACATAACTACTAGGTAACTATGGCTAACAACAGAGAAACAGACTAAACAGTGTGACAATAGGGGTAGACTCAGCGTTTGCTGCGGCGTAGCGCAGAGCGACTGCCCTGCACAGTGCACGCAGCGCTGGTTTTCAGTCCACGACTAATGACTACTGGTAAATTACTAGTTCCTTTGCGGGTACTATGCTAAAACAATAACCTACTAATACCCGTGACTTCGCCCGCGTTGCCGAGAACTGAGTAGCCTTTGTTTAAATTATTGATTTCTCATACAAATTCAAACCCTTAAGGGATGATTTCCGGGATAAAAACAAACTCCATATCAAATTTCATCTAAATGTTCAGCGGTTTAAGCGGAAAAAGATAACAGACAGACAATGTTACTTTTGGATTTATAATATCGATACCATAGTTCACACTCGTACTAATTACAGTATTTTTTCCCAAGAATTTCAACTTTACATACTTATGCACTAACGTATTAATTATAAGCATTTTTTTTTCAAACAGTACGATTGTGCTCTAGGGTATCGATATTAAGTATGGATTACAACACGGTTGATTTAAATAAGATCCGCGAGTTGAACCGAAACATGTAGCAATTCTTGAATTAGGCCCGCGGCAACGACAACGCGCGACCAGCGGCAGTGGCGAGCGATTTCTCTGTCCATTCCATGGTCAACACGCTCTACTACTAGCAATCCGCGCATTGTATTACAAATTCGCTCGCTGCCGCAGCTGGTCGCGCAAAGTCATGGCCGGGCCGTAAAACGACGTGGGTACAGCGGGTACATTTATCCGCGAGCCCACTCGTCGGGCGCTCTGCTCGTCGCAAATTTTCGCTACATTCGGTTTTTCGCCTGTTATTGGCTACGAGCGTAGCGCTACGAAAATTTCGGTTGCAAAAGTGTTGACCACTCTTGGTATGCAATGACTTTAATATGCACGGTTCAACCTCGTTATAGACAGCCAATTTTCCATAATACTTTGTAATAGTTAATCCTCAGCTACGTTAAATACTCGTAGGTATTCTAACTATGTAATGATCATCATTTCCACATATAAACGTCCACAGCTAAACTGAACAGAAGTCTCTCCAAAAGATCCACTACTAAGGGTCGCCTGCCTTTTGCATAGGCTTCCGGCAATGAACGACCTTTGGATTTGGACCATTCGGTGGTTGTCAGAGATTGAATTCTTTCATAAAGTAGATTAGTTGGGTACACTACATAAATACTAAAAATTTTATTCCGATATTCAGAATCACGAATTTTATAATACCGATTCTTATAATTCCGAATGGATCAAAATTCCGATTATATATTAATATATAATCCGATTTTTATAAATCCGAAATTTAAAAAGGTCTAACTTTTACATTTATGATTTTCTAAATTCCGAATTTCAATACACCGAACAATAAGAAGTCCGAATGAACAATAATACGAAACATTAAAAGTACGAATTCTGAATACTAAAATGCCGAATTTCAAAATTCCGAATATCATTACACCGACCAATAATAAATCCGACTAAACAAAAGGCCGAGTAATCTGAATAACCTAACGTACAGGTTTCGGTTTTTGACCCATGTTCCACTTTGTCAATTGTGTAGGTACATGCAAGCAAGCATTTTGACGCTCCGCTCGCTTCGCTCGCTCCGCTATACATGGTCACAGTACAAACAAACCTAACCTAACCTACAGTTTTCGGTTTTTATTACAGTTATTTAAAACCACGTACTTTTATAACCGAATGTCAAAATTCCGATTGTAAAAATCACGAGCTTTATATTTCCGAATATCAAAATTCCGATTTAGCAATGACATTCCGGATAATAAAAAATTCGGATTATCCTTTTTCGGAGCAAAAACACATCGGGCTTTTGATTCTTTGGAGTTATAGACGTCGGAAAATTAAAAATTCGGATTTTTGATATTCGGTAAACTAAATTTCGTGCTTTTCAATAATCATACAATACAAAGGAAATATAATATTCGGAATTTCAACAATCGGAAAAAGCAAATTCGGAATAAAATATTACGGATTATTTGGGTGTTCCCAGATTAGTTGTATAGCCACTTGCTTTGTTTTTGAGATAACTAAATATTCTCAATGCCTCAATTGCGTTTCCGAGTAAGATAAGCCTACCGATATATGTATGTATACGAGTATTACACACATCATCGATGTGGAAATTTAAATCATAAATCAATCATCTATTCCTTCATTAAATAATATGCTTATCTAATAATTTTATTGCAAACTGGCCGGTATCTTGGTTTGAAAGGATATTCGATAAATATTATTTTAAACAATTATGCATTTACCTCAAATAAATGCGTGATAAGTTAGTCAGCTGTAATCAACGTATTTTCACGTTCTGTGTTGAACGTGCTAAAAATACGTACCTACATATTTTTTATAATTTCATTATTCGTCCATAGTAGGTAGTATTCGGCTTATCCTTAAAGTAAGTCGTAGCCCTTCAAACATATAAACAAAAATAGTTAAAAGACTAAAATATCTGGGCACTGCAGTGCCCCCGCCAAGTCGAGTAATTAACATAACATAAATTGCAATAATATTTTCTGTCATTGTTCATGAAAGTCTTTGGGAGAGACGTGTTCAGCAGTGGACATCTACGGTTTCAAATTATGATGATCCATGATCATGGGTGCAAAGGAAGTAAATAAGATACAAACTTATGCATCATAAAGCAACAGATTCATGAAGTCCTGAGAGTCGTTCCACTCCAGGAATTCGTACCAGATGGTGTTCTGGAAGGTGTGACCACCGAACATCACGAGCGGTTCTGACTCGACCTCATTTAGCTATGGTGGTATGGGTGCAAGACCATTAGATACGTGAGTATAGTGAAAGGTACACACATGCGCATCATGAGGCAACAGATTCATGAAGTCCTGGGAGACGTTTCACTGCAGGAAGTTGTACGAGATGGTGTTCTGGAAGGTGTGACCACAGAACATCACGAGCGGTTCTGACTCGCCCTCATTTAGCTATGGTGGGATGGGTGCAAGACCCGAGGTACACGTGAGTCCGTGATAGTCAGTGAAAGGTACAAACGTGAGCATCATGAGGCAGCAGATTCATGAAGTGCTGGGAGACGTTCCACCGCAGGAAGTTGTACCAGATGGTGCCCTGGAAGGTGTCGCCGCCGTTCAGCACGAGCGACTCGGGCTCGGCTTCCTTGGCCTCTTTGATGGCGGTGAAGAGCCGCGCGTAGCCGCCGATGCAGGCCGCTTCGGCTGCGTTGCAGATGGTACCAGCGGGGCTGATTTCCTCGAAACTTTACACAGACAATGTACTTAATACAATTATTTTTATTCATAAACTAGAGCAAGTGTAGCTGGCGGCGCGGGATGTGCGAAAGTAGCCTAGATTGGTAATTTCTAATATACGTCTTTATTAACAACTAGAAGGCGCCCGCAACTTCGTTCGCGGAAGAGAAAAATTCATAACCCTCTTTTACTCAGGCAAGGTAAAAACCGTGTACCAAAAATAGTTGAAATCCGTTTAGCCGATTTGCCGTGATGAAGCCACAACGACACAATTACATTAAATACACAAAAATTGGTCCATTCGTTGAGGAGCTAAGTACGATGCCACACACCGATACACAATACTTACGCTAAACTAATAAAATCCCTCTTTTCGTCGGCGTCAAAAAGAAAACGAGACGACTTAGTATGTGACTAAGTGTTCGATATTATGCCGCTAGTTATGGGGCACCTAAATCTTGGCGCATCAATGATTTTGTATCATTTCAGTGCCTTCTTTGTTACGTATCTTGCCTTTCTTTTCGTTTCCAAGACGATAACAGAATATTAATCATGGAAATTCCTTCGTAAGTACTTACTGTGCGTGGAAGTCATTGAAGTGTATAATATTAAGTTCGAACAGGTCATTCTGCGCAGCCGCTGCGGCCAGCACGCAAAGCCAAGCCACAATCTTCAACATGACCACGACCGCACGTCTCCGACTTCGTGGTCAACTACCGGTATAATCCATAATCAACCATATCGAGGAATTAAAAAGATTAATGGATAAACGATAAGGCGATAATGGGTTAGCCATTATATTTCACGGTCTTACCGATTTGAAAACGACACAAAAAGGTTTTGTGCGAATTTGACTGTGGAGCCGCGGCGATTACAACAAAAGACTAATAGAAAAATAAGTTCTAAAAACGCAGGATACCTGTCGCGGCCTAATCACGAGTCATGATAATGTATACGGTCACAACTTTGAGATTGACGATTAAAAAATGCTTACAATTTTTTTCACCTTGTTCCAAAATGAAAGAAATCTTTAACAACGTGTAATACAGTATGCCATGCATCGTTGAATGTACCTAACGATAAAAGAAACTTAGCAGTAACTCCATGATTTGTTGCAGCATACGTGGCCTTTAAACTCGATTATCATTGACCGCCTACTGGTCTAAATTACGTAAATATGAGTAAATTGCGTGTGACACGACATCTGACACACAACATTTTTAGCATTTATATATTTTTTCCTAGCCTACTTAATAAAAAAAAGAATTAAAAAAAACATATCATTTATTTCAGAAAACGTGCTCCAAGCAAAGGCCTCTCCTCTCATCTTCCATTATTTTCCATGCTGAAGAAGTCTCAAAAATCCTTTGCTAATTAATTCAGATCGCCCGCCATCTAGCGGAGACCCGGTACAAAAGAACGAGTAACACTGTAGTTCCGATTTCTGGCTATTTAATAGGTATACAGATAATAAATATAATTGTATTACGTAGCTTACTTGTAAATTTTGTATGTACTACGTTTATTTTACTTTATGACTTCGAAGTCTAATTCGTACAGACTCGGTTGTACTGACTGGACTCGAAGTCTGTACGGAACCCTCGGTACGCGAGTGAGACTCGCACTTGGCCGGTTTTTTCTTATCCATTTTATCTTAGTATAATTAGCCTTTTGAATACTGATAAGAAACATATGTACGTATTACAATTATATTATGAAGAGCGCATTCTGGGTCATATGTAGGTAAGCTTTAGATTAAGGGAACTGAGAGCAGATTAGATTAAGTACCGATTGTTCATTACATTATTAATTACTGCGGTCTCAGAGACGTTTGCTGTATGGCGGCCAGGGCGCCTGCTTCATCGCTCAATCAATGACTAGCACAGGGCACCTACACGGTTAAGGCAGGCCCTGCGTAGGACAGTTGCTATTTCTCGTCACCTAACGGCCCGGCGACGACATTGCGCGAATTGCGGCGCGGCAAGCGTTTTATCTGTTCATTGCGCGGTCGAGACGCACAACGAACTGTGGTTAGTTGGAATCACACGCGATGAATTAGAAAAACCGCTGCCGCTGCCGCCGCCATTCGATGTCGTGGCCGGGCCGTAAGGGTTTTCGTAGATGCGTCCCTTTTCTTCCCTATACTGCAATTCAGATCGGGCAGACTGCAAGTGCTTCATAAACATGAACTTTATTTTACAGAAATGAAAGTATTTTATTATCCTCGAGAGCGATTTTGGGCAAGAACTTTATTGACCGAGCGAGCGTAGCGAGCGAAGCGTCTCCGTTTCAGCTTGGGCAAAAAAGTCTGCCTGGCTGTTCTCCTCAACAGGTCACATTTCTGGGCCGATACTCGTGAAATTTTGTGAGCAGGTTTGATATATACATATATATAATTTGTTTTTTTTTTAAATGGCGGAGATATGAGTGCTGAAAAACTCGCGAGGTCTACAGCTCACAAAAGCACTAGTTATAGTAATTTTTTGACAAGAATTTTATTTTTGTGGCAAGATATTATTGCCGACTTTTCTTTGAACATCCATCCACTACTCACCAAGATTCTAAAGAGCCCAAACTTGATACGATTGAGTAATTTTATTTTATTAGACCAACATCTGGCTCCATCATCAGATCAGCTCTACAATATCATCCGAACTTATAAAATCGGGAAGTGGGTGAAATTTAGCTTGAAAGATTTGAATACAGACACCGGGACAGGTGAAGTAGTGAAGACAGCGGGAATTGTTAAATAAAACAAGGAAGTGACCTTTAAAGATCTAAACTTTTATTTCATATATAACAACTAGTCTCATGACATAAAAACATTGATCTAAAATTATTCAATAAACGGACGCGTACCTAAAGATGTAATTAATTTTGAATTGCAAAACAATATGAACCACGAAAATAAAAATACAATACAATCTGTACGTTTGTTTTCCGTATAAAATCCCAGTACAATGTGAATGCAGTACTGCGTTTTCACACCTCAGGGGAATTTTAATACCGACTTTGAAAAAAAGAGTACATAAGAATAGCTAGTGAAGAATTTTGATGGATTATTCGATCCAATTAAAGCAATTCTACGGTAATTATACATATTTTATTCTTGGAATTATTATTTATTTCTTAGGGTCAATTTCACCGACGTAGTATAAGCCTTATTCCAATAATAAATCATTAATTACACGTGAGTAAACTCATTTTACGTTTCGCCAATAATCAACCTAAAGATAAAATGTCTAAACTAGAGAACAATCTTACACCGCCAATTTCGGCTGAGTAAACTGTTAGATATAGATTAGTATTGTCATTGTCACTGTCAAGTGAATTCAATACTTACTTCACAATTGATGTATTACTCAAATAAATTTAAAAAATACGCAACACCATTGCTCAAGCATGGGACAAATTGTCTATTTTACTTGGGTGCATTACGATTTCATTCAATTCATTCGTTCAACGTTACTTAGTAACTATGCGAGAGATTGTTATCCGTAGACTAGCGTGGTGAAATGGAAATGTAGTTAACCATTGAGTAAAACGTTAGATTTAGTTTATACTCGATTAGCCACTCTCGTGTATATTGATTGTTGGTGAAATCGGCCCTTATTCGAATATCAAGTCATTGGCGAGTTGTTCCAAAACGTCTGTAAACATCAGAAATCTTAATATTTAAAGATTTTAATAGAAATGCAACTGTCAATGACATACGGCTGAAGATAATTGTTATAATTAATAATAGAGTCAATAACACACGGCTCAAGATAATTATTAATTAGTAATATTTTAATAATGAAAACGATTAAATAGATTACCATTTAATAGCGTGCGTAAACGTCAACGATTAATAAACAAAATGCATCTAAAGAAGGTTTTTTTGTTGGAAGAGTACAAAAAGCCAATACCATTCATTCAGTACGTTCAATCTCTCATTCAGTCGGTCAGTTCTGTCATACAAGCTTTATTTTAATATAGAACGTTAAACTGCTCACATGCCTTTTCTTTGGTAAAAACGACATTTTAAATTTGGAACAGTAAATTGAAATCTCAGTTTATTGCTGTTTTTTTGTTTTTTGTGATGTATAATGTTTTGTTTGAGTGGGCAACTTATATAATTTTTTTGCACTCTTCTAAATTTTTTAGAAAGAAGAAAATAATTAAGTGGTATTTTGATTTTGGTGTTACCTTGTAATAGTCTTGTATAAGCAAAATACCATAATTTCCAAAAAAACCCGTATTTTTACTGTCTCAGACAAAAAAGTCAAATTTATGTGTTCATGTTTGTCAAACGAATTTGAAACAACTCGTTTAATTTAAATTTTTTAAAATAAAAAATACTGATCTGTAAATCAAGTTTAATTTTACAGTGTAACAAATGCCGAGATTTTTTTAATAAGAATTATATGTTTAGCGGTAAATAGAAAGTTAAAAATTAAATGCTCTTTCCTTGAGAGCTGTCTTTTTATAAATGCATCATTGTCTGTTAAATTTTATATACATATATGTTTATTTTACCATTTAAAATCTGAAACATTAAATTATCGCAAAGAGGAAACTTACATATATTATACAAATGATGCATGAATGTTTCACAAAAGCGTCTACTGTGAACGTGAAGGCACTTTATCTTAGGGGCGCGTTTAAACCGAGTCGATTATTGAATTCGGCAGGCAGCAATAGAATTTTATACACCTAATAAGGTTGTGAATTTGGTGAATATGTATATTTATTTTAGTTTAAATACTAAATTAATCTGTCGACTAAATCTAAATATGCCAAAGTTGTATCTAAATTATTAATGTCTTCTAATATAACTAAATTCATTGCCAGATTGGGACCAAAATAGCCCCAACAACTGATGTGCAAATTGCGGAAACTTTCCAAAATACTTAAAAAAGGTCTTAAGTCTAGTGTTAACTTACATGTTTATAAGACCTTTTCTAAGCATTTTTTTAGTATATAAAAGGTCTTAAGTCTAGTGTTAACTTACGTGTTTAAAAGACCTTTTTTAAGCATTTTGGAAAGTTTCGCAATTTGCACATCAGTAGCCCCAACTAAAACCGTGGCGCAGCTGATCTTATGTCAAGATAAGTCAATCCCGATACCTGTCATTCTAGTACACGATATGTCAAAATATATGTAGTTTTTTGACACGTTTATGACCGAATTGTAATTTCGCGGTGACTTTAGATTGCATACATACCGAACTATGTTTTATCGACTCTTGATAGATAGATAGATTTGTATATATATTATAACTTTAGTTTGGTATCGGTTGATAAATGATCTAGTCATATTACAAGATATCGATATACTTATCTAAGTACTAAACATTTCTAGTTTTTTAAAATGAAAAAAGCATAAATTATTAAAATTAAATAAATCGCAGTTAAGTATCACTTGAATTTAAAGTTAAAATGACTAGGTACAGTCAACAGCAAATATCTACGACATGAGTACAGAAAAAAAACACAATTCTTTGCCCTTTTCACAATAGCGCCGATTTTTCCTGTTGACTGTCCCACAAGTTGTCTATAAACTCAAATGCAGCCATCATACGCAAGGATTGGACAAATTGTTGCAATTTTATTACATTTGCACAATCCCGGAAAATACTTATGCAGCACATATTATTGGACCACCTTAATCAATTGGTTTATCATTTAGATAAACATGAGATTATTGCTTCTTTAGTTTCACAATTTCTAAAAGCTATAGCAGCAAAGAAGCATCTTAATTTAAATCTAAGCCGGAATTCATCTAATGAATTAAGTATCCTTAACTAGGATATCAATATTCGGTAATAACAGCATCAAACAATATTTGGACATAACACTGTTTGCTCTCGCGGTTTGTACACATTATTGAACATAAATATGACGGGTCTAACGAGATATTTCATCTCCAGTGACATCTGGCCGCTTCAACAGTCCATCTGCGACCATGACGCAAACTTCGTTGAAACGTTGGATAATTAGGTATAAGTAAATAAAAATATTGAGTTAGACCCGTCATATGTATGTGTTGAATAATATTTGGAAAATAAAAATCTAATGAAATAAAACTACGTTTTTTTTAGGAATTATTAGTAAAGCGTAATATCTATTATTTTCTTTTTGTTACTTGTAAATATAATGCCATCTAAAATAGCTCATTGGTCTTATTAAGCCAGTTCATTTTAATATTTATTAATATTTTAATATTTACTTGAAATAGCAAACAACGGATGTTGTGAATGCCGGTATCACATTTAAAAAATACTAGCCACTAAAATGTAAGCAAATTCGTGCCCCTGGCATTTTATTTTACATTTAGAATAGGCCGTCTCCATAAGAAAACTATGGGTTTCAGAAAGATATTCCCACAAATTCCGTTACATCGACGATGTTCGAATACCTACTGGCACTGACGAAATTTCATTTAATATTTATTTAAAACACGCGATTTTCACACATTATCACCTTGGTTACCCTCCGACATTTCGGACGTCGCGATACATCGACCGTCTCCAAGGAACTATTTGCGTTTATGATGGATTTAAAATTCGTAGGCTCGTGGCCTTGGATATGTATGTTTGGGCACTAACAAAAACTGTTATCCTTTTCATCCAGATAAAAGGTTTTCGAAAATCGTCTTTATGATGTATGATATTACATTACACGATAAAAACCTGACAATTTGTATAAATAGATACCTACTCGTTATCATTTCTGACATAGTCTAGTGACCCTTACAATAGGTGGTCATTAATTGTCATTGTTTAACTGAGTTAATCAACTTATTTCTGCGCTTTGTTACCATGGCTACGTCTACTGAATAACTACTTAAAAACTAAGATTTTAAACGATATAAAGGCAACACAGATATCTTTTTCTAGCCAATATAGTTACCTACATTTTTCAAGTTCTCATCTCATCAATATGTAGCCTACATTAGTAGCATTTTTCTAAGTAACTTTGTCACTGTCGTCTCCTGAGTACCGGGACAGAATAACATCAAGAAAAGAAAAAGTTGATCCACCCAACACGATGCACATTTACTAGGAAAGATGCAGATATGTTACGATTGCAATAGCAACCAAAACAAGCATTAAGTATTGTTATATGTTTCCATTCTCCTCGAAGTGGCTTCGCACTACCTACATTGCACTTATGAAGTTACCTGTGACGTCATCATTTAGGAGTACGGAGTCCGCGGGTTCACGTTGATCATCTCAGTGGTGCTGGAAACCAAATTAACATATTACAGCCATAATATTTTCGTCTGTTTACGCGATTATTACTCATTGAAATAAAACAATTTAACGGATTATATCACGTATAATTAACTCATTTTAGTTCCTGACGTTTCGGAAGCTTTTCAGTTTTCCATGGTCACGGGTGGTCCACCCGCCATAATATAAGTTTGGAGAAAAGTACCCAAATTTTTATAATATACGGAGACATAACCATGAAAAATTTACCTAAAGTTTGGCAGCGGCGTCTATGTTGAACGGTATGGAGACGGACTCAATTTAAATTGTCTAATAAACTTCCCGGGATTTCTAAATTTAACAAGACCTCCGAAACGCATGTTTTATTATTCTCTTATGTTACATATAGCTTAAAATTAAATCAATTCACACCGCGGTTACAACAAATACTTACATATATTATTAAATTACCTACATTTGCATAACATCGTACGTGCTAACCAAAATAGTCATAAATAGCCATAAACTAAACATGTTTGTGTATTTTTACATCTTCGTTTCGTTTTATGCAATCCCGGAATCCCGGAGGTGAAATTATTAAAATTATTTAATTAAGAATCCGACTCCAAATTTTGACAACTTTTGCCGGGTTTTTGGCAACTTTAGGTAAATATCTCACCGAAAATCCAGATCCTGGACATAACCTAGTCGTAATGAATCGCGTTGTAAAACCAATTTATCTTAAAATAAATCTAAATTAGTATGACGTAACAACTCTAGTTGCTCTTATTCTGTGACATTGCGCTGTCGTAATACAATAACTACAATGTTTTGTCTATAAAGTACTGGCCATGGTTTACTATATGTCGACTAACTGGTAAAACGGTAAATGAAAACACATAAATGATTATACTTACAAAAGATTTTTTTATGTTCACGCTAACCTCTATTATTGCTGTAAATTAATCAAACAACCAACAACGAGAGAAATTACACAAGTTTCTCAGAGACGAGTACCAGGTTTCTATTAGATTATTGCGCCTCACATCGAAAAGTGACTTGTGCAACTTCCGTGAAATATCTTCGATTATTTGCTATATATGCTTCTGATACTGATATAGCATCCCCTAGGTGTTTTTTATTAGCTAACTAACGTAAGTGATGTTTTAATTGTTGTGCACCCCTTACTGATTCGCTGGAGACCGGGAACCGATGGGGAGTTCTTGGATCAAGGTATCGGAAGGAGGATGTATGATGCTGGAATTAGAAGTAGGATTTAAGAAAGAATTGGTATATGAATATGAATTAGTGACAATAAAGCAGTGTTTTTGCTCAAACTTTTCCTAACCATCCGATATAATTTTAATGAGTCAATAGGGACAGAATGAAAAAAAATCCGCACATTATAGTCAATTTCATTTATCGTAAACGTCTTAGGGCCTTAGCACACCGTGTTCACGACGGCGGGTTTTTCATTTGATAGAGCTGCGTGCTGACTCGCGTTTGTATAGATTGAAACGTGCAGCGACGGCGCGGTTAACCCTTTGAGCACCACAGACGGCAAATCGCGTCCACGGAAAATTTTGCCCCAGGCCTCGACGTCATTTGCCGCTATACGGTATCATACAATTGGTCTATTGGTTGGCGTGTGACGTACGATTTCCCGTCAACACGCTGGGCGTTGAAAAGGTTAATAAACGCGGTGTGCAAAGGCCTTGGATGTTTATAATTAAGTAAAGTGTTAAATGTTAGACGCGTAGTCGCCGTCAGTGCGTTGAGAATACTGGACTAAAGAGGTGCAGCCGGCCGGCGGTAGGAACAGGGTATTTTATAACAATTCTAATCATCATTTTTATTTGAAATGCCAAAACGCTCCGTTGTTATATAGGAAAATACAGACGTGAGACGCCCCAGTTAAACTGCTTTATCTTTTCATTTATTGTAAAAGAAATTATAATATTATATAAGTAACTAAAACCACGGTAAACAAATATTCCCCAGTGGATAAGCAATAGATGGTTTTTAGACTAACTACAACAACAAACTAAATCTGCGCGAGAATACGGTAATCGAGTCAAGAGTGTTATACTCGCTCCGCTCAGCACGGCTCACATGTCTGCGCAGATGGACAGAGCTTGGACGCGTCAATGCATCGTCAGTCGATGACGGTTCTAAAATGGAAATATCACCAGTTGGCGCCACCATGACGTAAGATCTAACTGACGAGAAGTGTCAATGTCAACATCCACCAATCACAGCACAAGATTTTGACACTTCTTGTCAATTAGACATTGAACCGAGCGTCTTTTATACACACTGATATACTTGCATACAATATGAATTCTGCCGCTCCGCACTACACATAAAACCGTAAAATAGGCATGACGGCACATGTCAAATTGTTCAACCTGAAGTTAGATGATAAAAAAATACCAATGCATCAAATTTACGCAAATGTTATATACAAATTTGGTATTCAAGAATGATGTCACACTTCAGTAGCAATTAGTATGTAGCGATTAATAGGAATGCCCAGCTATAACTATCATTTCTAACTTTTAGAGTACCTACCCTTTTTTTATTATTGTGAATATGTGACTTGCTAAATGTAATCTGTATTACATGGCCAATAAATTTTCTATTCTATTCTATTTAATCCCATATAGACATTTGATCCTCATTAAAAACAAAATCGATTGTCACCTTAAAAAACCGGCATCATCCCAACAGGCATGATAACTAATTAGTCCGTCAGCAAGATAATAAAAAAATATTGGACACCTTTTTTTTGCTTTTGAAAATAATAAAAATACTTAGATAAATCGCATAAACGTTTAGGAGTGGGGGCTTGTGACGTCACTCCTAAGTAAAATTTGTACTTAGGAGTGACGTCACGCGACATTTTGACTCAATGTATAGCCTTTATTTTTCGATTATGTGAAAAAGAAAAAATACGTGTCCAATATTTTTTATTAATCTACATGACGGACTGATTATTAAAATTTAGTCATCATCCCTATTATTGACGTGTCGACGTGATCTGTTGTGATTGGTGATGAAAGAGTAAAGATACACGGTGTGGTGGTACCTCTTGGAGCACCGGACGTGGATGACGAGCAGCACGATGCCGAGCAGCAGGCACAGCGTGCCCACCACGATGTACGCCACGCCCAGGAAGGGGTTCTTGCCGCCGAGCAGCGACGTCGTCGAGATCACGAACGACTTGGTGCCGTCGAAGTCCGTCACCGGGTACCCTGGTAATAAGGTCATTTTATTACTATAGAAAACTACCCTACCGTCCATTGACATGTGTACCTATAATTATTATAACTGTACTGATATTTATTTAATTTTTATATTATTATCTGTATGTCGCACCCGCTCACGGGACAATGGTGTCCCGGACCTTTGGGAGGCGTGCGCGGAGCCGAAGGCAACGCATAGAGGCCCTTACGACAATTTAATGAAATGTAATGTGTACACCGCGCGGGTGCTGTTCCTGCCCGTATCATGGGACGCGCACAGAGACAGCACTCGCTAGATGCAAGAACTATTGGAGAGTGATGAGATCTAAATATGCGGGGTTATGGGATTGAAAATGATGGACTATAAATACTGGGCTATTGCTTGAGACAATCGGACGTCTACCAGGAAAAAGTGTTATTATTATACTCTTTATTTACTTATGGTCATAAGTTAGGTGTTTTACAATATATAAAAAGTAAAATACAAAAAGCAAATACAAAATATAAACACATTATAAAAAACCTAACCTAGGGTGCCACCGGCAACGGGGCAGGGCTCAAGCTACCGATGGTTAGGGCTGCACAGAGAGGAACCTCCTGACAATGCGGGCCGTGTCCAGGATTACTGCCTTCTGTATCTGACCCTTTATCCAGCCATCTAGCGAGAGTCTCTTATTATTATTATTTTTACATATTGACATTTAGTATTTTATTCTAGAAACATTGTAGACGAATACAATTTTTTTTGTAGGATCTATATCGGAATCCCCAACGTCTTTTGTCCTAATGTATCGTTTGTCATAATGTATCATTTGCCATAACGCATTTTTTTAGGAAACTGTAAACTTTTCAGGATTGTTATAAAACAAACCTAACCTAACCTAATCTATACGACGATCTTTTAAAAAATCCTGAAAAATTTACGATTTCTGAAAAAAATGCGTTATGGCAAATGATACATTAGGACAAACGATACATTAGGACAAAAGATATTAGGGATTCCGAATGAGACCCTCTTTTGTATTTTTTTGACGATCCTTTTTGGTTTTTTTTTTAATTATTATTTTTATTTTTATGTTGTCCAATTTTTATCAATAAATTGCACTAAAATCCTTTTATAAATAACGATTCAAAAGTGCTTGTAGTTAGGCCTACTTGAATAAAGAATCTTTTGACTTGACATATATACTATTATAAAAATTAAACGTACATTGAAGATATTTAAAAAAACAACGGGTTGCACTCCGGGAATGCCGGGAGAAGAGAAAGCTTGATTAACGTTGACGTAACAGTTTTTCGACCAGGTCACGTGTCCGTCTTACGCATTTTCAATCTGTCGGTCACGTGACCTGTCGCGAGATTAACATTTTCTCCCCATCACAAAAAGTGCACAGCGAACAATATGTTTTTTGGATTTTTTTTACATGTTTTTTGTAGTATGTGTCGTTGTGGCTTCATCACTCCAAATCGGAAAATTCGTATGACAATTGCAGTAGTTAAATGCTCTAAGGCCACTCATGCCAATTCGACACTTTACGTCTACGAATATAAGTTCTTTATAGTATGAAGTAATTACGTTGATGCCGATGAGCAATACGCGTTATTAGCATCTATTTGAATACGGCTGGCAGTGTCAAATCGGACCATTTTTATTGGCAGTTTTGTTCAGGTCTGTGCATCCAGTATAATAAATATAATAATATATCAGGGGTATTATCCCATTTGTTATAAAAAAAAATCACACTCACTGTAGTCCACCTTCACGTAGAGCCCCGTGACGAGGCCGGTGTAGAAGCCCTCCTGGTTGTGGCGCACCTTCCTGTAGCTTGTGGAACGAGTATCGGGTCCTCGTTCTCTAGTCGAGCATATCGTGGGCGATACTCACTGTAGTCCACCTTGAGCACGTATAGCCCCTTGACGAGGCCGGTGTAGAAGCCCTCCTGGTTGTGGCGCACCTTCCTGTAGCTTGTGGAACGAGGATCGGGTCCTCGTTCTCTAGTCGAGCATATCGTGGGCGATACTCATTGTAGTCCACCTTGAGCACGTAGAGCCCCGTGACGAGGCCGTTGTAGAAGCCCTCCTGGTTGTGGCGCACCTTCCTGTAGCTTGTGGAACGAGGATCGGGTCCTCGTTCTCTAGTCGAGCATATCGTGGGCGATACTCATTGTAGTCCACCTTGAGTACGTAGAGACCCTTGACGAGGCCGGTGTAGAAGCCCTCCTGGTTGTGGCGCACCTTCCTGTAGCTTGTGGAACGAGGATCGGGTCCTCGTTCTCTAGTCGAGCATATCGTGGGCGATACTCATTGTAGTCCACCTTGAGTACGTAGAGACCCTTGACGAGGCCGGTGTAGAAGCCCTCCTGGTTGTGGCGCACCTTCCTGTAGCTTGTGGAACGAGGATCGGGTCCTCGTTCTCTAGTCGAGCATATCGTGGGCGATACTCACTGTAGTCCACCTTGAGCACGTAGAGCCCCGTGACGAGGCCGGTGTAGAAGCCCTCCTGGTTGTGGCGCACCTTCCTGTAGCTTGTGGAACGAGGATCGGGTCCTCGTTCTCTAGTCGAGCAAATCGTGGGCGATACTCACTGTAGTCCACCTTGAGCACGTAGAGCCCCTTGAGGAGGCCGGTAGCGAAGCCTACTTGGTCGTGGCGCACCCTCCTGTACAGCTTGCGGAACGTAGGCAGCGCGGCCGTGCGCATCCACACGATCAGATCCTCGTTCTGAAACCCCATAGTTTAACGATTATGCCTCGCTAGCGAAAACGTGACGGCCAGCAACAGTACGATGTGTATGAAACTTCTGTAAGTACAGTATGCACAATCCGCGAAATATAAACGCGGTCGCTATGCATTTCGAAGAGCAGTCTTGTAAATAATTGAACGAATAAATAGTTCTATCTTGAGCTCTATCCTGTCCACATAACTACCAACTACCCGAACCAAAACCTGATGAAATTATGAAACATATACCAATATCTTACATGGAAATTAGTGGATATAGATGGTGGATACTTTTAATTGTGTGCCCATACAACTTCAGTAGACATCTACATTCCATATTTCTATTTCACAGTTACCTGGAATCCATTGTTTTCTGGAATTTCAAGATCCAATTCCCAAACGTTCTTCGCCCAATTTACCGGTTTGCTAAAGTTGGCAAAGGCTAAAATGAAAAATTATGTTATATTAATTTAAGTGATTAGAAACAAATATAAAATTTCGACGTGGCGTAAACATGTTGGTATAATTATAATGTAAAAAATATAAATCATTTTCAGCGTTTTGCATGCCAGTGCGGATGACGAGATTGAGGCGAAACTCTGCTGCGTGTGAGGTTTTAATAGAATAGCTCACCAGTTTGCAAGTCTCCGGGAGGGTTTCTGAACTTGATCTGCTTGTCGGAGTCCCAGGCGATGCCGGTGCGGTTGACGGGCACATCCTGGCCCAGGTCCACAGAATACACAGTCAGCGTATCTGTTCAAGTAACGAGAAGGGTTTAGGACTGTGCAAAGTTAGCCATAGCATTCAATATATTAGAGAGAAAGGGAAAATATGTACTAGAACATAGTGTTGAAAAACTTGTTCCTCTTTTTTCTTTAACTCCTCTAAGAGCATAGGGCTTTAACAGTACAGTCGCCATGAAAGAGCGCCAACAAAGAAATGTCTAGCTAGACTTCGTCCTTTACTTATCTCTCCAGAAACCAAAAAAAGTACTGATATGCCATACACAAACAGTAAAAATTTACTTCATTTTGTAGGTAAGCACACAACCGGCATTCTTCAATGGATGAAAATTTTCAAAAATCTTGAAATTTTGTTTATAGGTAGGAATAAGTCTCCTTATCGTCAGAAAAAATTACAGATTTTTCTGTGGCTTAGAAAAAAATAAAAAGATGAAAAGGTGTTGGTGGGCCCATATGACAGCTTATACGGACAAAATTTCAAGATTTTTGAAAATTTTCATCCATTCCCCATTACTATTTTACGGCAAGTACCTTAACTTAAGATACAAGGAGGGCGAGGATCATTTCTCAGTCTTAAATGAGATAGTTTGGAAACTAGCACATGGACGTTACCCCTTGCAGGGTTTATCTTTTTCTCTTTAATGGCGGCAATAAAAACCTTAACTTTTTTAATAAACCTTTGTTCACACTTTGTTCACACAAGCTGCTCAGTTCTTGTTCTATTGTAGAGAAAGTGCAGTCAGCATCAAATACTCAGTAGCATCCAAAGTGCCAAATACATTGCAACCCATCAGACTGTACCACAACTGTACCAACAAGTTGAGCAGTGGCAATTATATTTCGCCAACTATACTACTGTTAATTTTCAGTCAGGATTTTCTGCCATGATATATATACAGTATGAAAAGTAGGTATACAATCTAACCCATTTTATTTCTAGTAAAGTCTATTCAAGGGATGGATTTCTTTTCCAGTTATAGAGGTCTTGGTCTTTACGAGGTGCCACTGTATTTACCATTAAAGAGGGAGTTGGCAATGGCCCCGCACGGCGCCACCGGGGTTCTGTTCTTATTGCTCTTGTCGCCAACATACGCGAATGGGTCGCAGTCTGTCGATGGAGTGAGAGAAAGGCGTCCTAGCAGCTGATTATCATCCCTGCAAATATTTCCATAGATAGGCATGTAGTGTTGTTATTATGTAATCCATGCATGGCGTGAAGCACTTGATAAGTCGGAATATACATTTATAGAAATTTGAACTTAGGACATGAGTCTTATGGTTTAATTTAGTTAAGACTTTACTGACCACTTATCAAGTTCTTCACACCATGCATGGAATATGTATGCATGTAAAGATTTTATTGCATATCTTTTATGTTCACTCCGCAAAGAATTATAATTATCTAGGCTTGGCTGGAGTAGAAATACATTGGGTAACCTTCAGTGGTGTGCACAGGGTTTTAGGGTAGGCAGTGCCTTTGAGCCTATATGGACCGCACTCCGCTGGTAGTCTTTAGCCAGATCTCTGAAGAATCTCCAATCGCCACATGCATAGTTATAGTACACTGAATAGTTGAAATTAATTGTAATTACATTTTTTTCCCTTAATAAGTTGTAATTTCAGGTAGGAAAATAAGATTTCGTTTTGCATATAATCAGTTATTGTTGATTCAAAAAATGTTATTACATTAAATTTACCTAGATTTCACATATCGCCGGTGGTTCTGGTAGTAGTTGCTAAGTCCATAGTAGAAGTAGACGTCTCCCTTGAAGTCTTCAGTGAGATTGAAGGGCAAGGAGCAGGTGCATTCGGACATGTTGTTCTTCTTGATATACTCAGCACAAGTTATGTTGGTTTCATCGCCATCTTTCAAGCAGTATGTATAATTCATTACATGTTCCTTAACCTGGAAATGTCAAATTGAAAATAAGAGAAATAGAATTCTAATCCAATTAGAATAATATGGTCAAAGTATAATAGTGAGACATATTGTTAAAGCATTATCTAAATTGGCATAAGGGAAAAATTTGAGAATATTTCATTATGGCCAATATGCCAATTTAAATTACAGTCAACAATATATTATTGAAATAAAACAATTTAACGGATTATATCGCGTATATTATCTCATTTTAGTTCGATATAATCCGTTAAATTGTTTTATTTCAATGAGTAATAATCGCGGAAACAGAAGAAAATATATTATTGTTATTTACCTTTTATTTTCATGAATATTATTAGATTATACAAAAATATTGAATTTACAAAATACAATTTGTGTTCTAATTAATATTAATATGGTAAAATCAACCGCTACCCCATAATGACCACAATAGTTTTCGGTTACAAATATCAGTTGAATGAAAAAAATTTTGACCCAGATATTGTTAGGCATATCATAACACAGCCAAACACTATTGATTAGCAACAATCAGAGTAGTTCCTTAAGTTCCATTTGAATGTCAGATGAATGGCCATGAAAACAATCTACATACTTTAATGTTACTACTACACTACCTACTACTAGTTACACTAACTTATTTGATACATCAATTTTCATGGCATTTTATGATCACTATCGTAAACGAGACCTGGTTGAGGGCATCTAAACACTGTATATTTAATAAACAAGTTCTATTTGTGATGCTTACCTCATCTGAGAAGTACAGTAGCCCAATTCCCACAGGAATAAATGCAATGCCTATGACGAAAAACGTTGGTAGGACAGTTCCAGCAGTCAATATGGGCTGCCAGGCAGGTAGCCGCTGCTGCTTAAATGCAGATTCTGAAAAATATCATTGTCATGAGTCTTTTAAGCTAATAAAATCGATAAGGCCCAGACGGTAAAGGTGTGTCTAGAACTTACCAGCGGGCCGCCGGGATTTTGCATTGTGTTCCGATGTCTCACTAGAAGCCATAATTAACTAACACCTCCTCATCAATTGGTAAAATGTGTCTGCGTTTACAATTATCACTTTAACTGAAATACAGCACTTTTATTGTAGGAAAACACAGCATTCTATACTATACTACGAAACGTCACTTCGCATTTTTTTTTTTATGTTTTCATGACCATGTCACTTCGCAGTTTATGCAGTGTTGCCTGCTGTGAAACTCATAAGTATAAATTTGCTTATACAGGATTTCTTCGCCATCCGACCAGATTGGCAGTGAAAATAGCTTTGTCTCACTTGGTTGGGTACGTAATATAGGGCGCGCTAGTTCAGTTCGAATGGGCAGAATTATTCCGTGTCATGGCCAAATTTTAGTATTCACTCATTCCTCAAACGTCGCAGTATGGCTTAGAGCATTTAACCACTAGATATGTCATACGGAACGGACAGATGGACAGATTCCCTTATAATTTTGGCAAGCGAAACATGACATTAAAAATAAGCGGCAAATTTGACAAAAATATGACCTGGCAATACGGAATGCACAGAAACGAAGTAGGTTTTATAATTTGACATCTTCATTCGCTTGTCCTTATCCCATTTACTTGGGGTCGGCGCAGCATGTTTTTTTCTTCCATACCTCTCTATCACTCGTCATCTCGTCACTCACATCCTACCTGTTCATGCCATCTCTCACGCAATCCATCCACCTTTTCCTCGGCCTACCCTTCCTCTTACATCCTTCCACATGCATATTTATTACCCTTCTTGTCACATGACTCTCATCCCTCCGCATAACATGTCCATACCCCTGTAGGCGATTTGCACTCAGCTTATTGACTACGGGTGCTACTTTGAGGCTTCCTCTTATATACTCATTCCTTATCCGATGACAGATGTTGTGCACGCGTCCTATCGGCGGCTGGAACCACGGGTTCAGTATTGCGGTGGTCTTACACCAGGGGTCGGCTTTAAGCCCCTACCTCTTCCTGCTTGTCATAGACGCTCCGTCGTCAGTCATTCAGGAGGAGGCACCATGGTTTTATAATTTGACAGCTTTTTTAATATGTAAAATTGTTGCCATATAAAGAATTCTCTTTCAAGGTCAATCATCATGTTTCTCTGGCCCAACTCTATCAATTTATAAGATAAATGGGGAATCGACGAAAATTTTCAAAAAACTTGAAATTTTGTTAATAGGAATAAGCCTCCTTATTGTCAGAAAAAAAATACAGCTTTTTCTGTGGCTTAGAAAAAAATAAAAAGATGAAAAGGTGTTGGTGGGCCTTATACGGTACGGCAAGAGCAGCATTGATACTTTCGATTAAAATTGCTGTAAATGTACTGTCATTCATTGCATTTTTGAAAATTTTCACCCATTCCCCATTGTCAATGTGTATATTTTTTGTTTACAGATGTTTTTGTTTTTAACCAACTCCTAAAAAAGAAGGTGGTTATCAATTCGGTTGTATTTTTTTCATGATGAGTACGTGTTTTTCATCAGCATCTGTTACTCCTTCTCTTTATTTTTAGGTGCTTTACAAGACGAGTACGCTGCGTCTGGACCAATTTAAAGTTATTATTTTATTGTAAGTACCAAACAGTACAATTTGAATACAACCATATATGTGAAAAACTATCGTCTCAAAAATAAAATATGGCCGGCACGCAACGTATCACACGGTTTGCGCTCCTCCACTGAATGCGATTAACTATAACACAGACCTATATAATCTTGTATTTTAATTATTCAAGACTGATAAGGAGGCCTAGCCAGACCTGCAAAGAGCGATGTATTTGGTACTTTAGATGTTAGACTATTTAAAGCTGACTATATTCTAATAAGCTTCATGGTATAAACCAATACAAACCTAGAGTAACATGGGAGTTGATACAACTACATACGTAGAATGAGACAAAGTTGCGTGTCGTTCTATTTATTTGTTATAAGTTTATTTTTAATAAAATATAACATTTTGGATTACAAACGACCTAGATTTATTACTTGGCACGCTCCACGGCTTTTGTATACCCTGCGACCGGCGACCACGTTATCGGGATTTTATTACATATACTCGATGTTGGCATCTCTCTCATTTCTTACAACAAAGATAAGGGACAGCAATGCGAATATACGCTAAATCCCGATAGTGATCCAAACATTTCACACTTAATGTTTGTTAAGGATAATCTATTAGACACGCAGTAAGACACTTATTATACTTATAATCGACAATACAGGGTGTATGGCAGAGCGTATGCCAAAAGACTAGGGTAGGTAGGTAGGGTCACTTGCAACACATTTTGAGCCAATTAACACTTGTCCTGCCCACGATGTTTTTTTAACTATTTTTTTTAATTTTATTTCGGCGTTTGCCAAAAATTCACATTATTGCTTACTTATCTTTTTTTAAACGTGACTGCACAAAAGTGTTTGTATTTTACAAATATCTAATGTATGCGTATCCTATTGAAATTTTATTTTCATTTAGAAAGGAAATAAAAAAAGTTATGAGCCGACAAAGCGTGAAGGACAGAAAATAAAAATTATATTTTTATTACCTTTCTAAATAAAAATAAGTATTCAATAGGATACACATACATTAGAGTATTGAAAAATAAAAACACTTTTGTGCAGTCACGTTTAAAAAAAAAGATAAGTAAGCAAGTGTGAATTTTTGGCAAATGCTGAAATAAAATTAAAAAAAAAAAAACAGTTAAAAAAACACCGTGGGCAGGACAAGTATTAATTGGCCCAAAATGTGTTGCAAGTGACCCTACCTATCTACCCTAGTCTTTTGGCAGACGATCTGCCATACACCCTGTATAATCCAGACACCTATATTTACTACATACCTACTACATGTTTTTCTTTTTAATGATGGGTAGGTATAGTAAAAATATATTTAAGTTAAACTTATAGACACGACGTTACAGTTTCGAGATCATCGTTCAAAAAAACTTTAAAAAAAGCTAAATCACAAACAGTTTGTTGAACGTAAGTTTTTATTTTAATATACTTAAAAGCAAGTAGAATAAAAAAAACATTATACATTGAGATCTCATAAGTTCGAATCCTTGTGGGAAATCATCCCAAGACTTGGCTATATCTAAGTACACAAAGCTTTTATAAAGTTGTGTTACCTGTCAGTAGGCGCATAGTGAAAACATAAATTAAAGGTCCTTCAATTTCACTAACTTCATGTTTTATATATACTTTGTTCATCCTTACTTGTCCTAAATAGTACACATCATTGTAACTTAAAAGTAGGTACACCTTTTTTGGCTTAAACTCCCTTTTTCTCATAATAAAGATTAAAGTAACAGCTATTAATATTTTTAGTGCCGCGTTGCAAATCTCATATATTAAATTGATTTCCTTGAGAGAAAACAGCTGGTATTGGCTTTAAATGCATATTTTTAGGTTAGAATATTGTTCACTAAGTAGTGAGGATGAATAGCGTATAAATAAAAACCTATCCCTGCCATACAGACAAGACACTACTTACAATATATTTGTATAAAAGTATATTTGTACAAAAATAGAAATAGTAATATACATATTGACGGTCACTTGGTGCTGGGGTGGCGAACCAATGGCCCGGTCAGCAAGCGGCAAAATAATTCAACGACACGAAAACTTATTAAACGTTGTCATGTATCGATTTAAAAAAATCACATATTAGGACGACTTAAATCATAGTAAAACGACTCAATCTCGTAAATGGATGGATCAACTTCTCCTTGTTGTTATTCTGTCCAGTAATTTAGGAGACAATAGTGACAGTTACTTAAAAAAATGCGAATAATATAGGCTATTAACATACTGACGAGATGGGCCCTTGAAAAATGAATATACACTAGATAGAAAAAAAAAAAGTTTTTCTCCTGTTTCCGCGATAATTACTCATTTAAATAAAACAATCTAACAGCCCGGACCATGGAAACCTGAAAAGCTTCCGAAACGTCGGGAACACAAATGAGATAATATACGCGATATAATCCGTTACATTAATTATTAAAAAAAAATTGTTGCCTTTAAGTACAGTACAGTTCCGTAAATTCGCTTGGGATACCTATCTTCGCTTACTTTTATAAAAGTTGAAATTCCCGCCTTGATTAGGACAGGTTTCATACAAAACTACTAAATAGAAAGTGTTTTTTTATGCATGGCAATATTCTCGCATCAATTGTGGCTAACTTAACGCCGTTTATGTGAAGATTTTTAAAAATAGGCGAAGATAGGTATCCCAGGCAAAGTTACGAAACTGTACGGTATATCGTTTAACATCGCAGTTTTAAAGATAAAACCAGGAGACATAACCATGCCAATTATTAGTTACAGAAACAGGTTGATTGACACATAAACATTTTTTTTTATTAACAGTAGTTTTTCGTACTACCCACAATTTGCATTTATTATGTTACATTGTAGGTACGGTAGAGTTGCCACTAGACCGACATGTGTTAAGTTCCATTTTGTCGGAATAAATCTTGGTCATTATCGTGCGGTGGGGTATACTTTGGTACTGATTAATAATAAGATTTTTAAATCATAATACATATTTTACATGTATTCGTACATATAATGTACAATCGGCAGAAGTAGCTAAACCAAAGTGTGCAGGTCACACGACTCTATTGTCAAAAGCACTTGCAGATTATTTTGAATTCAGCGTAGCTACTTTTGCTGCTGACCATGGAGGTAATGTTATAGTTTTATCGAGCCTTTTATTGTGAGTGAGTATATTATTCAACTATCAATTGAAATGGGACGTTCTATCGACATAAAGTTTATGCCAAAAATAATCCTAGGGTTAAATATAATAATTGTCCTAAGTTAACTTGCCTTTGTTTTTGGTATAAGCATGAGTCTTAATAAAATAACTTATAAAAGTCATGACTAAAGAAATTAGTGCCACGTAACTAATATTAATTACATGAGATTACGTTACTTTAAACTTACACTAGTTTTGTAGGAGACGTGTTCGACGTATAATTCAATTATAAATGTTAGGTTAGTTTAGTAAAATTATTTGAGACATACTTTTTATTAACGGGAATATGTTTTTTTATATAGAACGTTTACGTTGAAACTCGTTTTTAACATTTACCCCTTCACTGGCAGGATAACCGTGTGCCGGATTATTTCAGGAGTACCGACAGTAGTTTTGAATCCAGATCTATTTTGTATGGAGGATACGGGTCCGGATGTGTATTATACAGATCTTACACATTGGATCTGGGCTGTCAAAGTGAACAACATACGGCATTGCCTGGATACACACGTTCGTAGTCCCAATACGAAAATATAGTAGTATATAGAATCGGTCAGCTTAACTTAACGTTTAACAGACTTCACAAAACAACAGCGTTACAACATTCGTGACATGTATGTAAGGGTTTCTACCTTTTTTTTTACCCGACTGCGTTGGAAGGAGTTCGTTTATCAAGTATATGTATGATATATTTCTGCAAGTCAAACAGCTTGATAGATTAACATATGAGATGTTGTTAGTCCGTGTTAGTAATGGGAATGACTCAGGCATGTGTAGTGTAATCGAAGTAAGCTACATGGTCTTGCAGTCGGGTTTTTTTTTTAATGCTTGACGCTTTTTTTAAATTTATTTATTACGGAATTCACTTAATCGATTACGTATCCTGTTCAAAAGCGGTGCTTGTTTCTCGTCGTTCGCGGGCAGTGTACCATCTGTCTCCGTAGTTTCAGGCCTTCGTCCTTTTCCTATAAGATAATTTAAAGGTTAGTTTAGATAATTAAATGTTAATAAAAGTTAGTTAAGCTACTGATTGAAGAATTGTATGTTTCAGCTGAAGTCTTCTATAGACCAATTGGGAACATTGTTTTTCGCAGAGGGCTGCATTTTATTATATTTTTTAAATAGGATTTCTAGAAAGAGATGGAAAAACACGTAACAAAGGTGATG
Source organism: Hedya salicella (assembly GCA_905404275.2). Classification (NCBI taxonomy): domain Eukaryota; kingdom Metazoa; phylum Arthropoda; class Insecta; order Lepidoptera; family Tortricidae; genus Hedya; species Hedya salicella. Next base: position 9,759,595 of record FR990114.1, on the reverse strand, counting down.
ACGTAACATTAAGTTGTTCATTAATGTTCAAACCTCTATTGCTGTACCTGACTATCTCCAACTGTTCAAGCACACTAAGACGTAATCCTTTTCCGCAAACATGTAAGGTGTTAAAAGAATGATTGTCTGACAAAGAATGGCTGTTTTCTAATAAATGTTTTGCGTAATTGGATTTTTCCGGGTGGTTATGTCTATAAGAAGAGACATGTTCTTATAGACATAACCACCCGAAAAAATCCTCATTTCTCGGGTGGACGCCGGACCGTCAACATCTCCTGCATCTCCTGATGATGCCTCGTAGAGAGGCGAAACACGTGTCGAGGATTATACTGTTTGGAGTTGGTTTGTTGTATTTGCGTATTTTTTTTTTTATGGAAACTGCATGAAAATATGCGCATGTGAGCACAATTTATTGTCACATCTAACAAAGACACTAGTTCGCGGAACAGCAAAGGAACTATAATCCATTGATCTATTATGGAATTCCGCAAAGTAACGCCTGAATCTATCAATGATTTTATTTTTATTTTATTTATTTGACACACTAAACAGATAACATTCAAACTAATATGTAACAATACATAGAACAGGCTTTGTAGAAAAATGCCATCCAAAACAAGTATGCACAACATTATTAAAACAATACAGTAACATCGTAAAATATCCTAAAAATTACTTGCCGAACATAGGCACGCTGCGTTGCGATTTTATTTTTATTTTATTTATTTGGCACACTAAACAGATAACATTAAAACTAACATATAACAATACATAGAACAGGCTTTGTAGAAAAATGCCATCCACAACAAGTATGCACAACATGATTAAAACAATACAGTAACATCGTAAACTATCCTAAATTAAAAAAATAACTATCATCAATATGGCTAAACTGTTCAATATAACATGATGATGTAAAATATTTATTTACTGAGCATCTCAGAACAGAATTAATTTATATTATTGTTACAGGTGTTTAACGCGAAAGCACTTCTACAATCTGCATCCTGAATACCAAAAATCGTGGATTGAAAATGTCAATATTCTTGTCTTTGGTCACCAGGTCGTTGTACTGACGGCACATTCTTACGATGGGATTGTAAGATGAAGTATTGTTTTTGTATACTTGCAAAGCGAAAACTTTAGGGGCACACGATCGGAACCGTGGTGTATGAAAGGTGACATGTGACAGGATATGGGTGAGTCAATTTCAGAGTGAAGGACCTTGTGTATAAATAAATAGCATGTCATGTAAAATACGACGCAACTGAAGGGAACAAATGCCAATGTTCGTAAACGCTGGTCGTAATTTAGTCGGATTTGGTCATGGTTGTATCTATACGACATGATTCTCGGGCACCTTTTCTGAATACGCTCGATATTATATGAATGCACCGAGTAATGCGGTGACCAGATAACGCAGCCATATTCGAGCACACTACGTACGAAACTTTGAAAAAGACAACAGGCTACTTGGCCTCTTGAAGTCTTTGGTAACTCGAAGAATGAATCCTAGATTCGGTTATAGTAGGAGAGCGGACTGCAAAATTTCGAACCGACTTGATACCACGATGAAATGCACAATGGTTTCCCATAAAAGTGATGCTTAGTCCGAATTTGTTAGTCTGCCACGGCGGAACTTGCCGAAAGTAAGAAAGAGTCATTTCCGGTGCGAAAAAGGGGGTGTCACTTAACCCATCTGATACTGAAATAATAGTTATGGCATCAGTTATAAATTTACTGGTGGATACAGAAAAGCGAAGTCTGCCAGCATTTTTTTTGCCGGAAGTGCTCGGCAGTCGCTGTCAAAGGTGACCATCGGGACCCCTTAATAAACCCATCTGATACCACCATGAAACCAATTCCAGTCGGTAGGTATGAACCCTCATTTCATGAATATATAAGTCTGCCAAGGCTTTTCCTGCCGAAACACCTTGGCAGACGAGATTATGTATTTGCATACATAATCTCTCGTCTATCCGTGGAACCCATATTTTGAAATTATACCGATAACGGACATTTTTATTACTTTATGCTTATATTTGTATATGTATATATTAATAATAAAATATTTTAATAATTTATTATTATTTACAATACCTATTGGGCTCAGCAGTGAAGGTATTATAGTCCTAACGCATAACTGAACCTGTTCCTGTGGTATGGGAGCGGTACGGGAGGGCTGACAAGTGACGTATAAATGTGTATAGCGGCGAGACGGTTAGGACACGTCATGTCACGTCACTTGTCACCCCTCCCGTGCCACTCACATACCTCAGGAGCAGGCTCAGTTAAGCGTCAGACCTGTGATTAACGCTTTGTTTATTATTATGACCTGTGATTAATTTGGAGGATTAACTTGAAAAAATTCGGATTAAGCATCACTTTTATGGGAAACCATTGAGCATTTCATCGCGGTATCAAGTCGGTTCGAAATTTTGCGGTCCGCTCTCCTAATATTACTTTTGTTAATGACGTACTCGTAGTGTGACTTAAAGTTTTGTTGCTCGTCAAAGTAATTGCCAAGGTCCTTAGCAACAGATTTGCGTGCAAGACTTTTGTTCGTCAGTTCGTAATCATATACAGTCCTTTGTTTCTTATTTTAGAAAGAAATAACCAAGCATTTTTCAGCATTAAGTAACATGCGGTTATTAAGACACCAGACAGATACACAAGCTAAGTTATGTTGAAGCTGAAAACAATCAGCGACATTTTCTATATTCATAAACTTTACATCATCCGCATATAACAAAAAAGGACAAGATAACTTATCCGCCAAGACGTTTATAAAAACAAACAACAAAGGCCCCAAATGAGAACCTTGAGGTACACCCGATCTTAAAGGTGCCGGAGCTGATAGAAAACCATTAATAGCAACAAATTGGCTCCTATTATTCAAGTAAGAACAAAACCATCTGAACAAACTACCGTTTATACCATAAGACGTAAGTTTCTGGCAAAGCATGCTGTAGTCGACCTTGTCAAAAGCTTTAGAAAAATCAGTGTAGTTGGAGTCTACCTGTCCCCTCTCTGCAAAACTGGTACATAAAAAGTATTTGTATTCTAACAACTTAGTAATTGTAGACCTATTCTTGATAAAGCCATGCCGTCGTTCTGAGAACAACGACCTAAAGTGATTGTATGTGTTCATAGACCATAGATTAAAAAAGACAGCCATACAAGACAGGATGCTAATGGGCCTACAATTTTCACAACACGTCTTATCACCTGACTTGTGAATAGGAACAATATGGGTGGTTTTCCACATTGTTGGAAATGTTCCAGATTCCAAAGATTTATTGAATATTATGCTCAGTGGAAGTCCAACTTCTTCAGCTAAGAAGGATATTATGAAAGAAGGAGGAATGCCGTCTCGCCATGGGCCCTTATTTTCGTGTGACATTTTAATTTCCGCGATAATATCATACTCTGATACATAGGCTGAACTTAAGGACCAGTTACCCACATTGGACGTGTCAGAAGAAGATATAAGAGGAGGCGGTGTCTGGTGTGTAGGAGCATCAAAGACAGATCCAAAATAGCAAAAAAAAGGTTACAGATGGCTAAACCACCCGAGGCTGTAGACTGTCCGTAAGTCATTGTTTGTGGAATTGTAAAATGACACCTCTTGCTTTTCACGTCGCGCCAAAACGCTTTAACATCACTTTGTAAGGCGTCTTCCACAGACAATAAAAAACTATATAGAACCTAACCGTCATAGCCTTACATCTTTTACGAAGCATTGAGAAGGAGTCATAATCGCCTGTATTGCCATATTTCTTGTACAATTTATGAAACTATTTTTTTTTCAGGGAGGCAATTTTTCAACGCGCTACTGTACAAAATTGGGTAGTTTTGGCCTGATTTTTTTTTTCAAAAAGGGGTATGTTTTTCAATTATAATAAAGAGTGTATCGTAAAATACTTGAATACAGCCATTCACATCTGATGCCACAAGCAAAGACTCCCAATCAACTAATAACAAGTTATTACGAATCTTGGTTAAGTCGCATTTGTTAAAATTTAGCCTTTTTATATTGTTGACAGCTATAGCAAATACGGGTTGCAGCTGTGGGATGTCAACAACAATACTCATACTCATATTTATTGCGATCATGTTCATTACAATTGATGGTACAATACATATTTTACTTAGGTACATGATACCCTGTTAGGGCATTGCAACTTCTTATATACTAAAACTTATACATTATCATTCCTCTAAATTACAGAATACAATAAAATGTTATTATTAATAAAATTAGGCAATAGATAATGAATTAACAAAAAGTATTTGAATAATACGTTGAATAAATATATGTCACAGAGTTTATCGTAAATTATCATTTAAATATTCCTGAACGGTATAATAACATTTAGAAATCAGTAGTTGATTCAATATTTTAATAAATTTTATGTCAGAATTTTCATTTTTTTTGGTAAGTTGTTATATATTTTTATGGCCATGACGTAAGTGCTATTTGAGTGTATTTTTAATTTTGATGCCGGTAGTAGACGTTTGTTTCTATGCCGCAATATGTGAGTTGTGGGAAGTTCGTGTCTCTTCTTGAATAGGTCATTTTGTTGTCTCACGAATTTACACATTTCCAGGATATATTTACACGGCAAAGTAAGTATGTTATGATGTTGAAAGTGCGGTTTGCATATTTCTGTATTATCTATATTGACTATAATGCAAATAAGTTTCTTTTGTTGGGTAAATAAAAACGGAAACTCGCTGCTGTTTCCCCACAAGGTTATACCAAAGGTTCGCGTTCGCGTACGCGTAATATACAGCAAGTGCCGTTTGTATGTTTGTCGTCTTTTTATTTCACGCAGCGCATAAGCAAAACTAGATATTTTTGTTCTTAATTTATTAACGTGCGCTTTCCAATTTATATGTTTATCTATGGTTAGTCCTAAAAAAGCTAAATTCATCTACAACTTCTAGTGGGATATTGTTATACGTAAATTTAATGTCTAAGGGGGCTTTTCGGTACGAATGGTCTTTGTAAAGTTAATTTCGAGGTTGTGGTCGTTCATCCAATTTGTTATTTTATTCAGCAAGGAATGGAGCGTGACGTCTAAGCCGTTGTTATTTTGGATGTAAGTAGGGAGATCTTGCAGGATGTAAGTAGGGAGATGTCATCGGTAAACAGAACGCATGTTTCTTTTAATATTTTAGGAAGGTCGTTGATGTAAAGAAATAGTAGACATCCAGCAACACTTCGTTGAGGGACTGAAGCATTGGTTACTCTTCTATTTTACCAAATCTTTTTGATTTGGCCGGTATTTACGTCCGAATACTCTATTTCCGTGACTTGTTCCCTGTCCTTTAAATAGGATGTGAACCATTTGTGGGCAAGACCACGGATTCCGACTCCATATAATGTATTTAATAATATTTCATATTTGACTTTATCGTACGCTTTTGTCATGTCTAGTAGCACACCGACTGCGTATTTTTTTTATTCATGATATTTATAGCTTCTTGTATATACTTATAAACGGCTATAGTTGTAGACTTTTTTTTGCAGAAACCATTTTGGCTTTTCGTCGAATATATTATATTTTTCACAAAACGCGTACACGCGGTCACACATGGCTCTTTCAAATAGTTTAGACATCGTTGGCAATAGAGCGATTGGTCGATAATTATTAATGTCTGTGTGGAGTTTTTTTTGTGTATTGGCTTTATGACAGCTTTTATTAGTAATTCGAGGTATGTTCCTTCATAAAACGACTGATTAATTAGATTGCAATAAAAGGATGGTGGTCATCTTGCTTCGTCATGGGTTCGGCACCATACACTTTAACGCAGCTTGAGCCACATAAAACCAGGTCGAGAAAACGCCGATTTACGTTTGCTATGTTGTTCAATTGAACTAGACCACACAATGACATGAACTCGGATAGCATATGCGACTTGCGATCTTGAGAGTTATGTGGAATTAATTCTCCCGAAGTTAATGACAGCCACGTAAGATGAATTGTGTTAAAATCACCCATCAGTAAAAAAATATCACCACTCGCAGTACTTTGAATAATTCTCTGGCAGTTCAAATAAAAGTCTGTAAATCTCGTAATGGTAAGTCAGGGGGCAGATTGCAGACGCAAATATTTAACACAGAAAATTCATTATTGTCAGGTTGAACTTTCAGCCAAATATCCTCCATGTCAGTTTCCCAAGAGTGTTGTCGAACAGCGTAATTTTTTTTTAAGTAAAAAGTAATTAGCGCCCCGCCAACCTCAGTCTTCTTCGACTGTAATGTGTCGCGGTCACGCCTAAAACATTGAACCGGTGATCAAACAACTCGTGATCATACACAATGTTATTTAATTTGTTTCTGTTAAACATGTTAAAACGTAATTCGAATTCAACATGCTCAAATGAAAATCTGATAATTAAGACCTAATTCTGTTTACATTTAGATAAAACACAAATGTCATTAATATATAAATACCTAACCACCCAAACAAGCACACTGGAAAGAAGAATAAAATATATCATTTACCTATATGTATACCTACAGCAAGTTAAAGTATAAGAACATACAATTTAGAAACATGTTTGATATCTAAAAAACAACCCAATTTGTCAACAATTGTCAACCTTACAATACCTACTTACTAGCTGCATTGTTACCTTAGTCTGATCTAGACATAAGAACGTTTTAGACTTCCACCTTCTTATTTTAATCCCATTTTACTACACCTGGGTGTGTATACTGTTTTTGATACATAATTGGTTCACTATATTTTTTCTAGTAGTTGAAACAGCTCTATAACTATCCAAAGTTTACATGTTGTCGCTTTGACGCTCACTAATCAAGTCCATGAAATTAAGTATTTATTTAATACTAGAAGGTACCCGCCGCAACTTCGTTCGCGGAGGAGAAAAAGGTCATAACCCCTCTTCGTTTCGACAGCATAGTCGGGAAAAAGGATCCTATAACCATCTCGAGATACCCAGCTACCCGTGTACCAAAATAGTTGTAATCAGTATAGCCGATTTGGCGTGATGAAGCCACAACAATACATACAAAAAATAAAAAAGTTTTCGATTTAATTACCTCCAAATAGTCCCTTACAATATATATTTTTTAATACCTTTAATGTACGGACATTTTATTTTTACCACTTTTTTAATAGTATACATGAAATATCACTGAATACATACAATAATTGGAAGAAAAAACAAAAAACTCGTGCAACTTTATAAGAATTATAAGTCTATAGGTAAGTATATACTGGCCGTGGACGAATTCGACACGAAATTAACAGACGCCATAACATGCTAGGAATAAGGAGTGCTTCCTTATCCAGTTAGTTAGGAGGTAATTTGAGAGGTTCTGACTAAGAAAGATACATGTCTATGGGAAAAGCTGCATCAATAGTTGTTGTTACAGTTATCGATAGGTACTTTGAACTGGATAGGTCTGGCTAGGCGTCCTTACCAGTAATCGGATTCAGTGGGGGGAGCCAATCCCACAAATGGGAATGCCACCTGCGGTCACTTATTGTTGGAGTGGGACGCAGTGCAGACTCTCAATTCGATTGCGGAGGTGTATCGGTCGTCGTTAACCAGAGCCAAAATGCAAAAGTTGGAACTCGGGACACCAAACCATCTTGATGTCACACACGAAGTTGAATCTAACGCGTGCACGTAGGTCGCTGTTTCACTGACCTCACTGTGGGGAATGGCCGTCTTTAGCGTCTGGGGCTCGATTTCCCGTTGACGGGAATTGCCGAATGTGGCGGTCAAAAAGTTAAGAACGAATGTATGCAACAGCATCTAATGACAATTTTTCTAAAGGCACGTATTTTACTCAGACAGGTATCACTCTCATAACCTCCATACTCCCTGGTTATGGTTATACAGGGTTTATTAGAATGTAAGCACCAGTGACGTACATTTGTTGCCGTGCCGCACGTCGGGAGTTCCTTTTAGCTTGTTCTAACAGAGAAAACACAAAGTATGTAGCCTCTGGAATACATATCATGAGCACATAACAAATAACTGCGATTATGTGACTTATGCCACACAATATTTAATAGTACAAATACATAGGCTCTGTTTTGATCTTAGCGAAGGCCGCGTATCACCGCGTGCGAGCTAGAGAGAGACAGAAAGCTGCGCGTGAACGAGAGCCAGCAATTTTTGCAACAATTGAACCACTCAAGTCTTGAAGAATTTAGTAATGGAGTACGCATCGGTACAAATTTCCTAACAAAAATTTCTGCCGTTTTTCGAGGGCGGCGACGTAACACACATATAAACAATCTGACTACAAATGCATTTGTTTCTCTCGTTACTACGCACCCACACTATAACAATTCCATTGTTCTAATTTATCGCACACTGCAGCATGTAAACAGGAGCAATAAATATTCAACCTTAATAATTTAAAAATAAGATTAATTATTAGACAAAGGTAGACGTTTCTCCCATACTGAATTCGCTAAGGCGGATATTTGCTTGTAATTTCATACAAAATTTAAACGCCGGTAGACCTTATTAACCTTAAATACGGGGAGCTTCAAACGTCAAATTTTCTCGATCTGTCAAAATGAAATGCGAATTGTATGCGATATTTTTCAAACTAATTTTGTAATCGATTCCAAGATGCCTGATTTTCTTGAAAACGTTTTATGTATTAATATGATGTAATATGGTATAATAAAAGCAAAAATGTGAAATGATATTCCATCCTTTTGTATGCATAATGTATTTGAACGCTTTTAGAACCCATACACAGCACATACAGGTATTTGACGGAGCTTGTCACGCTTAAATAACGATTACAAGACTGCCAATAATCGATTAATGAAGTAGTTTTTATAAAACGGTTGGAACATTGTACCAACGTCTTTGGCAGAGGGTAAACGACATGAAGGCGTCTCCATTTACTAAATACTCCCAAGACTCAAGTAGAGAATGTTCGCTTCTTACGCACGATGCACGTTAATGTAAACCTACCGCCTTAGAACTGAGGAGGCTGGTAGGTACAGTAAGGGAAACTGAAACACGTACCTTTTTAGTCCTTATTGTCATCGTGACAAGAGCGAAAAAGGTATTCAATTTCCCTTACGGTATTGTTTGGTGCGCGGCGTAATCCTGCTTACGCCGTTACACCATCTTCTGTTTATTACTAACGGCTTAAAAACGTTTCATTACAGTGCGACATAAAAGAGTAGAAATTAAATAAAATAGACCAAAAAATTCATACTAAATTGTTGCCATGTTTAAGCATTTTGCGTCAAAAAATGTGACGTTGCGTAGAAAGTGGCACTCTCATTTAATTTCTACTCTATTATGTCGCACTGGACGCCTGTCAAATAGTCGACATTGATAAACCTAATCGCCTCTTAAAATTTATACAGCATGGTGAAATTTAACTTTATAATATCGATAAGTATGCAATCTCATATTTATATTTTTAAATTTAGAGACCTTTCCATTCCATAAACTTACCACGACTGAACAGGTACATATAGTATCCGAATAGTGCCATTCCGCATACGATCAGAAGCGCACACACCAGTCCTGCGATCGGATCCCTTACTTCAAAATTTGGCTGCACCCCCTCCAGTATTATCTTCCTAACTCCATTGTACCGGTCCACTCCATAAACTGCAACGATAATCAAAGTGTTAGGTATGATGCGTTGCAACTGAGTTCTTAACTGAGTCGTTGCCCGTGGTAAAAGGGGTATCTACACCCATATGTAGTTACGAGATCACGTAGGTACAACTTTACAGTTCTGATCGAGCCCGCGCTCGGCGGCCGAGTTGTCTCCCGGTCCTGGTAAACATGGTTCCTGGGTCAATGGTTGAACATGAAACGCATGAAGGAGTATTTAATAGATTCTGGAGTCAACTCGTCACAGCAAAACAGTGTTCTAACTGGTCATAATGCTAAAAGCAATGTTATTTGTTTTAATCCGTCACACGTAAATTTATAGCTTTTGGTCACACTTTGTAGTGTGACCAAATCTGTTCCTATTCGTCACCCCGTCAAACAGTTCTAACTGGTCACAAACAAGATACCTATACACATCAGCGATTCAGGTGAGATATGCAAACTAACACAAGTAGGTAAGTATTATAGAGATATATTCATCACACTGCCACCGCTGAAGAAGTGACGCAGTATGTTCGCCAGAAAACCGGCTACTCGCTGCGGGTGTTCCAGTTGCATTCGCGCCACTACGTGCACTTCAGCTCGTTTGTAGTGCGCGTGCCGCGGCCGCTCCAGGAGACCATCGCGTGTGCTGATTTCTGCCCGAAAGGTGTCGTGTTTCGTCGGTTCCGGGGCAACCTACCGAATCCAACACCCGATATGTCGACACAACGGGGCCACGCCGTTTTGCCGTCTAAATAAACATTGTTCGGTTCATGACGCATTGGTGTATACACTATAATGTTATGTAACTTGTTTTTTAATAAATAAATAAATAAATAAATTGCAATCCAATTCCAATTTAAGCACTCGCGCCAAATAACAATTTTGCAGCCTTGCATAACAAATAACTATTTTCACGCTAGAAAGAAAGTAGTAAGAGGAACCGAATAATTTTTTGCACGCAGATTTGGCGCCATAAAGAGAACTTATATAATACTAGCTTCTGCCCGCGACTTCGTCCGCCTTATATTCGTTTATCGCGGATAAGGGCATTTTTCCGGGATAAATGTAGCCTATGTCCTTCCCCGGGACTCAAACTATCTCCATACCAAATTTCATCCAAATCTGTTCAGCGGTTTAAGCGTGAAGAGGTAACAGACAGACACACTTTCGCGTTTATAATATTAATATGGACTAAAGGCGCCCGCAACTCGTTCGCGGAGGAGAAAAAGTCATAACCCTTCGTTTTTTCTGCAGCGTAGTCGGGTAAAAAGTATCCTATAACCATTTGGAGATACCCAGCTACCCGAATACCAAAAATAGTTGAAATCCGTTTAGTCGATTTTGCGTGATGAAGCCACAACGACACATACAAACATACATAAAATCCAAAAAAAATTTTTTTTTCGTTTTATTGACCTCCAAATAGTCCATAACAATCATTTTTTTGAAAATATTTTCAATGTACAGACATTGAATTTTTACAACTTTATAATAGTATACATAAGGTGATTTTTTTGTGTAGGTTTTCTGTCACCTTGTCCCACGCTCCTCTAACACAATAGGGTATGCATGAAATTTTTTAACGCTTTTCTTAACTAAATATCAAAATACCGTAAAAACTATTTCAAAATGTGAAATTAAAATTAAAATCGGCCAAGAGATACGCATAATATAGGCATTTTAAACTAGTAATTAGACAGAGAGGTCCGATGTGCACTGATACGTCACAGTGCACTCCGGCCATATAAACTCCATATTAAATTCTGTTTTGGCGCCATAAAGAGAAGAGATAGAATGAAATGTTTGATGGCTTAAATCTTGGTTATTTTTATAGCTATTCGATAAATTATTTTTGTCTACAGAGCTCACACGTGGTCACACCAGAAAACGAACCCGGTACCTTTGGATTGCCGGTCTAACTCCTCAACCATTCGGCCAGCGAGCATTGTGCTGTAGGCCTTGATTTTTTCCGTTCACTTTGACCGCTGCACCATCTTTGATTTTTTAATGGTATTTAACCTTAAGGCGAAGAGATGGGGAAATGACCTTGCTCGTTCGGCCCGAACGTAATACTTCGAGCGCGCGCGCCATCTAGTACATATTAGATGCTCTCTCTCGACTCGTCGTATCGCGCATTAACTAGTTGTGAACTATCGACTCCTTTTGCAGTATGGTGGCGCTTGTTTTGAGGCTACTTTATTCCAGTTTATTTTTTTGACCTTGCTGCTTGCTGAAATTATGTGTTGTGTCAATAGAAAGATTTTTGTTTGTGCCTATTTTAAATTATAGGTAGTATATGGTAGTGATGGTGATGATGGTAATGATGACGATGATGATGACGATGATGATGATGATGATGATGATGATGATGATGATGATGATGATGATGATGATGATGATGATGATGATGATGATGATGATGATGATGATGATGATGATGATGATGATGATGATGATGATGATGTTGATGGTGATAATGGTGGCGATGGTGATGGTACCACCATCATCACCGTCACCACCATCATCACCAACACCACCACCATCCCCACCACAACCATCATCCACTACCATCCACTACCATCACCATCATCACTATCAACACCACCACTATCATAAGACCACCACTACCATCATCACCACCATCACCACCACCACCACGATCACCACCATCATCACCATCAACACCACCACTACCACCACCACCACCACTACCATCATCACCACCATCATTATCATTACCACCACCGCCACCGTTCTTGTTCCCCAGTTTTAGGGACTCAAGAATCTCCAAGTAATTACGTCGCACGGAGCGACTCACGCCGCACAAAACACCAAGATAAAATGTCTAATAACACAAACAATAACATACAAAACAACATAACTAATCCCCGAAATAAACAACGCCTCAAAGACTACCGGTTCGTAATAATAATAAACACAGAGTACCTAGATATAATATAAAGGCGTAACGACGGGGTGTGAAAATCAACATTCTAATTAGTCCGTCAGTTACATAATGCAAAAATATTGGACACGTATTTTTCGTTCTTACATAATTATAAAAAAATACTTAGATAAATCGCGTTTAACTTTAAAAGTGGGGGCTCGTGACGTCACTCCTAAGTAAAATTTGTACTTAAGAGTGACGTCACGCGACATTTTGGCTCAATGTATCGCCTGTATTTTTCGGGTTAGTAAAAAAAGAAAAAATACGTGTCCAAAATTTTTATTAATCTACAAGACGGACTAATTTTTAAAATTTAGATATTATCCCTATTATACTGGTACTAAATCGTAGAATAGAACACATCAAAACAACACAAACGCAATCAGTTGACGGAATGAATTCAAAAACATTATCGCTACGCTATGGATAGATGAAAGCGAGCTGGCAACGGCGTAAGCGCACGCCGCGCCGCTGTGGCGTAGCGCGAGCACGCAACATCGCTTTCACTGCTAAAGCGCCTACGATGTACACTGATCCAATATTTAGCACGTTGACTTCGTAGAAATGTCGTAGGCGAAAGTTGATTTTGGGTTTAAACTCCGTATGACACAAATTAGACTAAGTTTCTTCCTATCAGTTAGTAGACCAAGGTTTTTAAAGTACATGTGCAAAATTTGGTAATGTAGAATTGCTCACAGGCGGAAAAAAAGATGTAGAATATTTTTAAAAACCTGCTTCTTAAAAATAGGCCCAGTTACATCAGATAGGAACGAACTTACCCTATCAACTCATAATTAAGTATATATGTGTCCTGAAGAGTTACTTTTCACATCTCTATATGCTACATATAATATCAAAAAAATTGCACAAAAACAGATCGATTTCAGTGATTTGACCACCCCTTCGCCTTAAGAGTCCCCGGTTAGCTCGGTTCTCCATAAAAACGTTGTTACGCTCTCATTTTAAAACGACTAGCTAGTTTGCTCTGGAACTTTGTACTTAGAATAAGTTAAGGTATATGCAGGTCTGTAATTAGTTTATGTAGCTTCAGATACCATAGTAAAAAAATACAGCGAAAGTTTTTCATACAAAACTTGTTTTTGCTGTATTTCGTTTGTTTTATAAACTGGAGCCATATAAACTACTTACAGGCCTAGACATACCTCATGTCATTGTATATGGAAAGTTTCGTTACAATCCGAAACGTAGTTTTAAAATGAGAACGGAACTCTTTGTATGGGAAGGTGAAATTCGGCCGAGCTTGCCGGGGACTCTTATGGTTTGATTCTTGTGACCACCTGTGAGCGAGCGCAATCGAGGTTTTTCGATTTCTTCGATAATTTTCACAAAAGCATTTTTTCATAGTAGCGAATTTTCACATCGCGTTCTTTCATGATCGGAAATTTAATTATTCGTCTTTCTTCATGTGGCGATTTCTCATAAAGTGTTTAATAATGTTCGCATTAATTTTTTTCGCTGATTATACCAGTATGTTATTTTATCAGTCGCATATATTTGTAGTATTTTTTTTCCGAACTCGATTTTGTACATGTTGATATTTTATTATTAGCGAATTATAATACCTGCATAAAACTCCGATTAATAGAAGAATTTTGTCGTTGTGTTAATTTTATGTGAGAGATGGTGCCTTGATAATATGTTATAGACATTGGCTGATAAGTAACAGATTATTATAACCTGAGAAAATTAGAAAAATCAGCGGAAATAATAATAATAAGAGGTGTTTTGATGAACCTCCTAAAAGTCCTCGGGTGTGGGGGCTATGCTGACGTCTGGATTATGGTTTAACTGAGAAACTGTCACTTTTATCAGTTAATTTCTTTTATCTCGAAAACGTTTAAAAATACTGGCACAGTTGCTTTTACAAAAATACACAAAGTTACATTTACTACAAATTTGGTTATAATTAAACAATAAACAATATTATTTTGTATTGTTGGTATAATGGAGCGTAACATTTTGAGAGTCAGATTAACAGATCGCAACAAAAATACCATCTTACGCTTCTAAACCCAAATTGCCGTCGTAGCCCTGACAGCCGCTGAGCCGAAGTGGGACTGGGCTGGACACATTTGTCGCATGCCGAATGAACTGTGGGCCAAGAATACCACTGACTGGATCCTCCCCAATAGAGTTCGGCGTCGCGGTAGACCACGGGATTGGTTCGTGGCTGCCTTAAATAGGGACGAATAGAAGCAAGAGAGGGAAGCCTTTGTCTGTTGATCTACAGTAGTGTGCAAAATAATAGCAGTGAAGCCGGATTTGCAGAATCAAAATGTAAATGTGACTTAAGATTTTAGTTATAATCGTGGTATGAGTTAACAATAAAGTGCATCCAGGTTCGAAGACAGCAATGTAATAGCCTTTAGCCGCCCAAAGGCCTATTAAAAGGCCTTCTCCTATTCAATGAACTTTGAGTCATTTTCTATCAAAATAGAATTGCATTAGCTTTTAGTCGTTCGAATTTAACACAAAGGCAATATAACCGAATTTCCTACATTTTTGATTCAAATTCCCCTGCCAAATGTCTTTTTATGGTGGGAGGATCGAAAATAAAGACACTTTTAAGACACTGTTATTTATATTGAATATACTTTTCGAAATTTGCGATTCTTTATACTAATTTAGAAATATTAATTGATTAAGTGGTCAGTACAAGCAGTCCTTGGGTACATAGATTCTCTTTAGGAGCAGTTTTTTGCATCTGCATTATTTTAAAAACTACATACCATTGTACATACATACTGCTATTATATTGCACACAGCTGTATTTCTTCACAAAAAATATAGTTTCTTGTTGACTGTTTCTTATCAGCCAATGCCTATAATAAACTATCAAGGGACAATCTTACATAAAATTAACACAACCACAAAATTCTCAAGTTCGAGTTTTATGCAGGTATTCGCTAATAATAAAATATCAACATGTAATAAAATCGAGTTCGGAAAAAAAAATACTACAAATATATGCGACTGATAAAATAATATACCGGTATAATCAGCGAAAAAAATTAACGCGAACATTAAAAAACACTTTATGAGAAATCGCCACATGAAGAAAGACGAATAATTAAATTTCCCATGAAAGAACGCGATGTTAAAATTCGTTACTATGAAAAAATGCTTTTGTGAAAATTATCGAACAAATCGTTTTTTCGTGCTTTAATCTTTGCATCTATATGACAATAGATGGAAAAAATGTCTTTATTTACCCTCATTAAAAACAAAAAGAAACACAATATTATTCACAAAAAAGCTAATTAGTTGGTAAAGTGGGGATACAAAGTGACACTAAAGGACTAAAGGTTCGGCCAAAACAATGCAATATACGCTGAATGGTGCGTTATTATAGCCGTGACGTGCTTACGAGTCAAGATTTTACCGCATGCCCTATACACCGCTGCTCAAAAAACGCTGACAGTGCGTTTGCGCGGCTGATTGTATAGAGAAATCGTAGGGCATAAGACACGCCACCGCGCATACGCAACGTTAAGCTTCAGTGTGGAAGGCATGCGGAAAAATCGTGACGCATAAGTGACGTCACTGAGATAACGCACCGTCACAGTTTTAAGCATTGGTTTGGGCGAACCTTTATGCTATAGTAAGCGGCAAACAACTTGAAGTGCGCAGAAGCAACTTCTACGAAAGTGTCTTACAAACAGGATACTGCGCATAGTTTGGTCACTATAGCCTGGATGACGTCTAGTTCGACATTACTCACACATATTAATGGTCAGGGTGTAATTTCCAGCAGCCAACCCGGAGCCCCTCGAATAATTTTTACCGCCGATCCGCCAGACTGGTTTGCGCTTCAGATCTGTTTCCATCCAGGCTCGGAAAGCTGGGTTCTAAAAAATAAAATAAACGTGACTATAGGCCGACTTTAGGGCCACAAATTGTAAGTACTAGTTCGGCCCAAGTAAATGTATTCTTACTTCTTACTTCAGTCCGCCCGTGACCATGGGAAGCTGAAATCTTCCGAAACGTCGGGAACTCAAATGAGGTAATATACCTACGCGATATAATCCGTTAAATTGTTTTATTTAAATGAGTAATAATCGCGGAAACAGAAGAAAATAGTATAAATGTATTCTTCTTGATACAGTTGCTCAACATGTGGAACTCTTGCGGAATGTCTGATTTTTCGTAATAGTGATTTTTACTTTTTTGTGTAAAAGTCGACGACCAGTGGCGGATACATTATGGCGCTACGGGATTTCGTTTTATCGAGGTGCCAGTTCTACTGTGTTATGCCTTTCCAAGCATTTTTATTTTGAATCGTTATCGTAATATGAACGATGAGATTGATTGATTGATTGAGGTTAAAACGAACCTTAACTCCTTTTAAGGCTTAAAAAGATTTATGCGTTTTTCCTTATCTCAGCGAATTTTTAATGAGTTAGTTATTTATTACATTTGTTGGTACGTCTTAATGATGTTATTTGATACTAGCTTCTGCCCGCGACTTCGTCCGCCTTAAATTCGTTTATCGCGGATAAGGGTATTTTTCCGAGATAAAAAGTAGCCTATGTCCTTCCCCGGGACTCAAACTATCTCCATACCAAATTTCATTCAAATCGGTTCAGCGGTTTAAGCGTCAAGTGGTAACAGACAGACAGACAGACACACTTTCGCATTTATAATATTATAGTATGGATATAGTATGGATTGAACTTCATTGCAAAGTAGTATTACGTTGTATATGTACGGTATTTCAGAATACATAAACCAATTAGTGTATCGTTATACCTCTTTACTCTTAGTCCGCCATTCAAGCTATAACAGAATAGTCACCTCAATGCCTTTTAGTTCCGTGTTATCTTCCCAGGGTTTCAATGGTTCACCGGATGGACTTCTATACCAACTTCTCGGCATTGAAAATTTCTTTAGCACTGAAAAGGAACAGATATGATTTTAAATAATGATTCAAGAATAAAAGTACAGAAAACTTATATTCTGTCCAGTCTAGGAATCCAACCTCAAATGCAACTGTCCAATGATATTATAATGTCTGAAATGATTATAATTTATAATTTAACTTTCCCTTAAGTAATTTTTCGTTTCGTTACGTCAGCTTCTATTTTTTTATAGCTAAGGATGGTAGGTACTGTGGGATACGTGAAATGGAACGCATGAATGAAACAGACGATGGATCAGTGAAATGTGGAATATGAACTGACAAGATTTCATATTTTTCAGACTACCATTTTATCACATTTCTGTATTCTGCTTGAAAAGAGGATGTCATGACATTGAGTTGGACTTGACAAAATAATTTGTTTATATGGAGATTAAAAAAGCAAACTTCTTTTTCTTGCTCTGTTATTTACAATATAAGATTCTTACGATGACTTTGTCAATATGGAGATAAATATGACACCTGGCTTTCATACGGATACTTCGGATGAACTAAAAGTGAGGATTTGGCGTACCAAATCCTTACTTTTAGATCATCCGCAGTATTGACACGGCCTTTATGCCGTAGCATAAAGGCCAAAAATCCTAACGACGGTTTTAGTGCTGGAGATAAATACATCATTACAATGCTGCTGAAATCAAAGGTACCAAGATCCTACGTTCATAGAGGGACGTTTAAGTAGATAATGCTGTCGAATTTTACGTAGTTATTAACGGATCAACTGTTTATTTTTAAATGGTCTTTATTGCAACAATAAGAATGTTCAGAATACACGGTATTTGATTGTGACCACACGTCTTGCGTCCAGAGATGTACATGATTGGCTAAATACCGTGTTACACCTGAACACATCGTACTGTAAGGGTTCCTTTTTCCTTTTTTGGTACGGAGTCCTAAACAATTTTACAACAAGGTGTTTTA
This sequence comes from Hedya salicella, assembly GCA_905404275.2. Classification (NCBI taxonomy): domain Eukaryota; kingdom Metazoa; phylum Arthropoda; class Insecta; order Lepidoptera; family Tortricidae; genus Hedya; species Hedya salicella. Next base: position 9,741,161 of record FR990114.1, on the reverse strand, counting down.
CCGCTCTTACCGATTATTTTAGACAACTACAGGCCGGCATGACGCCTGCCATCCGCTGCCGATCGATTAAATAACCAACTATAGTAGATGTCTTAAGGTCTGTTAATTAACTACCATACAAAACTCATGTAACATTCATTTATTGTTTACATATAATTTGTATGGAGTCTCCTTCGGAATCCCTAATGTCGTTTGCCCTAAAGTATCGTTTGTCCTAACGCATTATTTAAGAAACCGTAAATTCTTCAGGATTTTTTAAAAGATCACCGTATAGATTAGGATAGGTTTGTTTTATGACAGTCAAAAGTTATCAGTTTCATAAAAAAATGCGTTAGGGCAAACGATACATTAGGACAAAAGACGTTGGGGTTCCCGACATAGATCCAATTTGTATGACAAAATGCTTTATTGATGTGTCATATAATTAGCAGCGACACACATTGGGTATTCCGCCCCGTTATCAATTAGCATACCGTCCAACTCATTAGCATTTTGTATGGGCAGCGTGCCTCACATCATTACGTGACTTAGAGCATTAGCACTGGCAATGCATTAGCAATGGCATACCGTATCAGTACCCAACAAGGGTTCGATTAAGTTATATTTATGAATAGGTATATCTTTAATGAACATGCATTTAATTTTTACAACTTTATAATACTATAGAAGTATGAATTAAACCGACTCCACAAAGAAAACACTAAAAAGTAAAAAAATAACTGCATAATTTAGTTAATTCAATTTACAAATAGGTAACCATTTCTCTACTCAATCTATACAGTATATACAATTAATCTTATTTTGGCGGCTTATATAATTGGATGATACCATTCTCATGTGGTCCTGCATTTCAATTTGCGATTATGAAGTAGCTTAGCTATTCTAATCCGCGATATATCTCGTCGCCACCTGTAAATCACTTATCGTTGAGGAGTTCCAGTGACCTTCTGAGGCGTTCTTGATCTGTGAACTTCACTATCTCCTCACTGTCTATTATGTCTATTATGTTTCTGAAAATCCCAAAGTCGCCTTATGTAGGGATGCCTACAATATTTGAGAAGTTCCTTCAATTCCTCATAGATTCCATCATCAAATCTTCACGAAAATTATATGGGACCAAACATAAAAAAAAAAACCGAACTGAGGAGGTGGTTCCTCCTTTTTTGGGAGTCAGTTAGCAAAGTGTAAAATATTGTCTTTCGATTATAGTGCGACTGACGGAATCGAAAATTTGTCACCGAACTTAGGATCCATTTCGTGTACAGGAAAAATACGAATCATTGATCTTGGATAGGTACTACTAAATATAGGGGATATCATGCTATGGCCGGGGGCGGCAACCTAGTGCTTTCTAGCTCAATACAATAAACCGGCCCGGATACTTTCTTTCATCAAACTATTCTTCCCAAACTGCCTCAATTCCCAAATGTTTCATTTCCCAAACTCGCGCTTTTCTCCGAAACCGAAGAACATCCAAATATTGTTTTAAACCATTGTGTAGAGCCCAATAGGTTAGGTTAGGTTTGTTTTATAGAATTTCTGAAAATTTGACAGTTTTCGATAAAACCTAAGTTTGGGAAATGAAATATTTGGGAAGTGAAACAGTTTGGGAAACATAATTTGCCAAACATTAGTAAACTAAACGTGCGGGTTGGACTCGTCCACCGAGGGTTCCGCCTAAATAAACTCTAAAAACGGCCGTATCTATTAAAATCCAGTAAGGGGAAGTTTAAAAGTAGCACCCACTACGGACAAAATGAGGAGCAGTAGGTTAGCGTGGTATGGGCATGTAATGAGGAGGGTTGAACGTCATATTGGTAAAATAATGTTAGGGATGAATGTCGAAGGAAGAAGAGCGATCGGTAGGCCAAAAAAGCGATGGATGATTGTGTGAGAGAGGGCATGAGAAAGAAAGGAGTAAGCGCTGAAATGACGAATAATAGAGATGAATGGAAGAATAAAACATGTTGTGCCGACCCTACATAAGTGGGATAATTATAATGATCTGAATATTTTAGAAACACCTTTTTAATGACTATATCTTTTGATTGCGTTGTTTTCAAAGTTTGATTTTTTTCACAGCTTGAAGGGACTGTAGAATTGAGTATTTAATATTAATTTCAGCTTGATACCTACATGCGTTTCTGAAAAAAAAGGGTCTTGACAGTTGACAGACGGACGGAAGACACAGTGATCCTAAAACGGTATCATTTTTACCTTTTGACGTCCGGAACCCTATTTTTTTAAATAAGAACCGGCCATGAGCAAATCGGACCCATGCTCGGTGTACGGTTCCGCAGCCGTTCATACTAAAAATGCACTATAGATGAAAAAATACGATATGACAAAGTGCACTAGCAAAAGAGCGTATCTCCATGGCACTTACGTCCTTTTGCTGAGAAGCGCAGTTTTTCGGCACTAACTCAAAAGTGTATATCCGATCCTGTTGAAAATAGTTTTCGTTGAAAGTATTTATTAAGCTATTTAATTATGAAACTAAGTAGAGGCTTATACAAAACACCTATACTCCAAATTGCATCAATCTTGTAGGTTTTGAGTAAAATGCCTGTGATATAGGGACGGACAGACGGGCATGACGAAACTATAACGGTTCCGTTTTTGCCATATTGGCTACGGAACCCTAACCACGTCTCATGACATCTCTCTGGCATTTTCACTCACGTCTTACCAGTACCTACAACCATCAGCCTTATTAAAAAAAACCGGCCAAGAGCATGTCGGACCATGCTCAGTGTAGGGCTCCGCAGCCGTTCGTACAAAAAAATGCACTACATATGAACAAAATACGATATGAAAAAGTGCACTAGCAAAGGAGCGTATCTCCTCGGCACTTACGTGCTTTAGCTGAGAAGCGCAGTTTTTGCCAATAACTCAAAAACGGCTCGACCAATTTTATTTAATATAGTTTTCATTTAAAGTACTTATAAGGCCTCATTTTCATGATTTTTTCCTCTTTTTTTGACCCGTGGTTGAAAAGTTAGAGAGGGGAGACGCTATTTTTTGGATTTCCGGCGCGAATATTTACATAACTGCCGACTTTATCAAAAAATAATATTTGGAGCCCCTATTATTTTTAAAAGGACTAATCAACGACACCCCACACACTAGTGTTGGAACGAAAAAAAAAACTTCCCCACTTTAGGTGTACGAGAAGTACCCCATTTTTTTTAATTAATATTTTCTTCTGTTTCCGCGATTATTACTCATTGAAATAAAACAATTTAACGGATTATGTCGCGTATATTATCTCAGTTTACTCCCCGACGTTTCGGAAGCTTTCCAGCTTTCCATGGTCACGGGTGAACTGAGAAAAGATGTATTTCCCTCTGTCAAAGTTACAATTTGTGCAAACTACCCATTTTTGAAAATACAAATAAAGGTGTACATACATGCCATAAGCTGTAAAGACAGTTACACAAGTGCCAGAAGGGCTTAATTATTTTATTCTAATAATTTACCAAGCAGCATTTCACAAATGAGGCGTACTGAGGAGAAAAGAAACGCTGCAAAGAAAAACTCCCAGGCTACCTCATTACTAATTATAATATTTAAAAAACAGAGACTATTAAACTACTTTTTAAACAGATAAGATATTTTACACCGTTCGGAAATTAACGTTTTGCAGTCCTGTGTCTCGCTTGTTCCTTGATGAGATGTATTACAGGATCCCAAGCTAGTGGTAGTGACAATCCATCTTCTCTATTGAAATTAGGATGCTTTTTAATCGCAATAGCCTCGCGTAGCGTAAAATGAGATAATATACGCGATATAATCCGTTAAATTGTTTTATTTCAATGAGTTTTTTATTCGTTTTTATTTTACCGTTTTGTTGGCGTGATACATACACATACTCATACCAAATTTCAGCTATCTAGTACTAATGATCACGGAGCCAAGCCGCGGACAGACAGACGGACAGACGGCCATGGCGAAACTATAAGGGTTCCTAGTTGTCTACGGAACCCTAAAAAAATAGTGGCCCTTTATAACTGGGAAATATATATACTCTATAAATATCTATACTCCCCTAGGCTATAAATCGTTGACACTGTAACCAAACGTCAGTAGCGTACGTACCGTCGGCAGGCGGGTTCCTGAATCTCGGCACTTCATCGATGAACAGGTCCGTATACATAACAGGGAAACTTTTTGCAGGCTCGACGTCTGTGCGAGTGAGATCGGTAAAAGTGTCTGCAAACACATATCATACGTAACTTAACAAAGCTGTTTTTAAAGCATAAAACTTTACAACAAATTATCGGTAAAAAAACAACCGACACTTTTAGAAACACGCTGATCATTTTGAACAGCTGAACCGATTTTCTTGACCTATAGACTTAGATGACGCGCACAACTTCGCGCGGGTAATAAATAGTCATTCATAACCATAACCCTATTTATTACTTTAGCAAAGTCGGGTCAAAACTTAAAAAGTATCCTATAATTTTCTGTAGATTCCCGTGTACCGGTAATAGTTAAAATCCGTACAGCCGTACACCCAACATAAAAATAATAGTATTTTATGCAATCGTTATATAATGTATGCTTTGTCAGTCGAGAACCGCGTTAAGGCCACGAAGCTTGCTGAGTGGCCTAATTAAAGTACGAGACTTAAAAGCTAATTATATAACTATTGTATACAATACTTTTTCTACGAGTAACCCATAAACATAAATAATAAATGAATAAAACATAGGTAAAGTCCAGTCGAAACATAGCTAAAAAAATATTTGCAAAAACACTGCATTCCTTTTTGAAATTCATCATAGTTCTGTGCGGAGTTGTATAATATAGGTATTATAATTCAGTGGCATATAATATAAACCATAGAGTATAGAGTGATGGTCAAACCTAAAAAGTATGCCTTTTTAGTATGATTTGCGGAGTTTTATTCACAGTTCACGAGTAGAAATACATTTTATTAAAATATCTTCAATGTAAAGTCAGCATCAAATAGCATCCAAAGGGCCAAATATATCGTCACACAACTTTATGCCCATAATAATAAAGATGTGTTGCGATATTTTTGGCATTTTGGGCGCTACAGACTATTTGACGCTGACTTTACATCATAAAATGTATTTCTACTCGTGAACTATAATCTGTGAATAAGAACTCTGTAGGTACAGACATTTCATTGTTAAAATGTTATATTAGTATAAAGTGTAATTCTATGGAACTTGCCAAAAATGTAAACAAACCGCCATATTGAAATTGTCTCTGAATGATGAATTTACTAGTGATGGGCAAGACTCTGACTTACTCTTTACTTATGTCAAACCATATCGAATAATAAAATACCGAAAGTAAAAAACCTACTTGATACCTACTTATCTGTTAATCACGATCAGAAGAAAAATCGGTACTTGAAGATGATGTCTCCAGTATTTATTATAACGGGTGCCTTTCAGGATCTGTAGCACTATCGCTCTCTTTCGCAGCTGCAAGCGCAAAGTTTGAGATATTCCTGGCTGATCACTCATTTTTTTGTTCCTTTCAAGCAATATCAAAATCCGTGTTCGGCAGCAATAAGTCATCGTTCCAAAGTTAAATAATATCCAGATCATTATGCAAATCAAAATTCGTAAATAGGCCAAGTTGTTAGAAAATTCAATAAATAAGAAGTAAGATACTCGTACATGCCAAGAAAAACTATAAACGAGTAAAATATATTGAAACCGTCATTGTCTTAATTTATATTAAAATATAGGATCGATTGTTTTTCTTTAAAACAGTCCAAAACGACCAGATTACATTTTCCGAAGTTTAACTAACGTTTGAAAAATGGTGCGAAAGAATTATTTATTTATTTAATCGTATAGCATAAACAGTTCATTTAAATCAATCGAAGTATACAACAGGTAAGTCACAAATTGATATCCAAGGTTCTTAGCCATTTCGCCGCGTCTGTAGTGAAGCATACCAGGTCTTCGGGGTTTCCAGGGTAGGCTCTGAGGTGGCATTCTTGTATTATATGATGGACAGTTTGAGATACGGCGCCACAGCGAAAGAATGGAAAAAACATATGAGAAAAAGGGAATTAAAACGATTAATGTGATTTAAAATCGTCAAACTACCGCGTAGTGTATTCAACCGCCTTGGTAAGTAAACAGCGTGAGTTGGGTTTAATATATCAGCAATTTAGTCACAACACTTCCCATCATAGACAATTGTAGAATTTAAAAGAAACAAAAACGTCATTTTATCAGGTCCTAATAACCTGACATATGAAAACATTTTAAACTTTTATTGAAATATCCAAGATACAGTTATATATTGTATGGTTTTGCATTTTACGGTAACGGTCGTTTCAATAGTGTATGGTTTCAATGGTGTTTGGTGAGGTGATGAAAATTCAAGGAGAAACATTGAGAAAACCAAGTTACGCCTTTTGTTTACATTGTTAGCAAGTTCCATAGAATGACACTTTAGATATAAATAAGTATAAGAGGATTTGAATAATTACTAACCGTTAAACATAGAGTCTGCAATTTCGCCGCAAGGATAAATGGGTTTACCATCATAGTAACTGAAATTGCCACAGCATTTGGAAGGAACGGGGCCTGGGTGTCCCAGTAACTGGGCGTAGTCCCTGAAATTATATTCCTTTTCAAAAAATGGAACTCACAAGGTTAAGTGTTATCGTGCAGCCTATAATAAATAAACGTTACTTCCAGTTTAAATTAATTTTATAAAGAAATTTTCCTGTACAATAATTATTGGCGTGAAGAGAGACTTGAAGAGGATTTAACTTCGGCGTAATACCCTTTCCAGGCGTAACCGATTCCATCGACTGACTATTAAAACATAACCTTGGCCTTTGTCGAACGTCCAAAGGTCAAAAACATGCCTTTCATCAGATCCGGTAAAATGTCCGACTGTCTAGTAGTCAATTAACAACCTTCGACACAAAACCATAATTTGGTTCATATTCAAAAATATATATATATATATATATCTGTTTGATGTAGGTACCACACGGATCTTTTCAGGATAGGCCATGTATTTAACTGAGTTCTCTTTGCGGTTAGAGGGGTGCGGGGTCATTGCAAACAAAATTATTTGAAGGGTACATAACTATTTACGGACGCCAGCCACCCGCAAGAGTGAAGTCAAATCACTTTGTCACCCTTTACCTACAGGACATAGGTAACTCAATCGATCTAATGCGTCTAATCACGTCGCTGTGGTAACCTGCCCTCGGAGCCGTACAAACCGCCGGCACCGGCCGGCAGTCTTGTAGGACGTCCGTCAAGACCAATGATTAACATAATAAACTTTTAAACAAAAAAATAATGCCGACTCCAAAAAAACTAAAAAGTAAAAAATAACGCCATAATTCAGTTTCTTCAAATTACTTACAAGTAACCGTTTGTATACTCAATCTATACAGTATATACAATTAATCTTATTTTGGCGTCGGTGCCATATAAAGAATGTGTAAAATATTGAAAATTGACAATTTTAGTAAGTTGTGACACGATGGCACTTTAGTTTTTTTGGAGTCGGTTTTATTTTTTTTGTTTAAAAGCTTATTTATTTTACACTTTGTAGTTAATCGTTACTTAAAAGTGTATCTCGTGACGATTCGAACAAGCCCAAACACGGCTAGGATACATTATTTTATTACATAGATCTGGTGCCTACCTTCCGGCTCCATCATCAAATCAATTCGATGGTACCGTTCTCATCAGGAACATTTAAATTTGTGACTATGAAGTTGCTTAGCTAAATTAATCAAGATATTTTGTCGCCACCCGTAAATCATTTATCATTGAGGAGTTCCGATGGCATTCTGTGGTCTTCTGCATCAGTTCCACTTCACCAATTTACACTTTCTGAATGCAAATGCTTATTATGTTTCTTATAATACCAAAATCGCTATATGTATGCCTACAATATTTGAGGAGTTCCTTCAATTCCTCATGGATTCCATCATCAAATCTTCACCAAAACTAAATGGGACCATCTAGAAAGTACCTTCTATAAAACCAAAAAAAAAAATTGAAATCGGTCGAATAGTCTTTGAGTAATCGGTGAAAATCCATAAAAAAAAAAAATTAAACATTCCGTCGAATTGAGAACCTCCTCCTTTTTTTGGAAGTCGGTTAAAAAGAGGTAGATAGGTTACCTACACGATAATCCACGTGTAAAAATGGCCAGGCTTATTTACTCAGAGGGCCTATAACACCCTGCGTGTTCAGTACAACAACATCCTCAGAATGCTGTTGAGGCTGCCGAAGCATTGCACTGCATCAGGCATGTTTGCTGAAGCGCGGGTGGACGACTTTTTTGCCATTCGGCGGAAGAGAATTGCCTCACTGCTACAGCGGATGCGAGGCAGCAGCAACGCTATGCTGAGGGTGTTGGCAGAGCGCCTTGACTGCCCGCTCACAAAATATTGGGTTGAAGTGGTCGTTGGTGGGGCCAAGAGTGAATAAAACAAACAATAATAATAATTCACTACTTGCTCCCACCTTTGGCTATATTTTTTATACAAGTGGTTTTTCTCTTAATTTATTCAACATATAATACTAACATAATCTTGTAAGTCTCAATTGTTACCAACACTTTTATGGATCTTTATGGTCTGAATTAAACAATTTTTATTTTATTTTATTATGCACACATAAATCTGATAATATTGCAATAGCACACTAATCGTAAATGCTTTTAGACGCTTTTATTGAGCTATCTACCTCTTTTTATGTTATATCATTGGTCAAGACTCTATCGCAGAGATCGCAATCGCATCCCTCACAATACTTGCGCACCTATCCACACCACAGATTCAACACCAGCGACAAATTAATTTATCAGGAGCGTAGATAGGTTTTAGAAACTGACTTTGTACTTAGTAGTCCTAGACAAGACTTTTTTACCAGAAATCTGATACAGTGGGGGCAGCGCAAACCCACAAACGGGAATGCCAATGGCCACTTAGAGGGAGGGGAGGGGCGGAGTACGCATGGCAAAAAGAACTGCAAAAATTGTTTAACCGCGTTGCGAGTGGTAGAGTCGTCGACTGGGTGCAGACAGAAACAGACTTACATACCGTGAAGTCTATTTTCCGCTTTGACGCTAAAGGGGCTACAAGAAGGTCAGAAAGTTTGGCCGACCTGACTAGCTCATCCAATTCCGCCCAAGCTCACTCGAGAGAGGGCGCGTTAATTGGCGATTAGACGGCCAAGTAATCGTTCGATGGGATCAGTCGGACGTGGAAAGGATATGAGACGGCGTCCGAGTGAATACTTTTGTGATCTACGTTGTTTGGTAGGTTAAAGAACTACTTACCTGGATGTCTGGAGGATACCTGTAGTCTAATGGATTAGGACGCTGTTCTGGTATAACAGAGACGCTGGTTCGATTCCAGCTTACGCTGTAGTGGATCGCAATTATTTTTCTTTCTACTTAGATCTTTGTATCAATGTTGTACTTACCTGGAGTTAGCGTATTCGGGGTTAGTCTGGTTGAAAGTTTCGAGTTCATAATACAAAGTGATGTGTCCTGGGATGCTGGTATTAAGCTGGAATTCCAAGACGCAAGTACATTTGATAAGGGTCGGTCCTGGGATGAATTCACTGCAACTTTTTCCCCGCTCTGCGTCGATACACTGATCATATCTTTCCTCGTGTGTCATGGCGCACCACTACCGAACAAAACAATAAATCAAATAAATGTGGGTACATAAATCCATACACTGTGTACGTACCATTTGACATCTAGGCCCCTAAAAAATTTATGGCCTCCCGAATTTTTTCATCTAATTATTATTTTTTAAATTCTAAATACTGGCTCGTTTAAACTTCAATTTTAAAAAAATACTTAGTAGAGCCCGCAACTTTTTATTTTATTAGAATGTATAATGTTGTACGGCTCCATCGAAATCGAAATTACTTGCAAGTAACTTCTAGTTTTTTTAATGACACTCAAGGTTTTTCAAGTTGTAAAAATTAAGTTGAAGGTCAACTTTGATTTGCAACTATAAAAAAGAGAAGGACAGTTAACGTATACACCCTGGTAACTGTGGAATTAAGACTAACTTTATATAGGTTAGGTACCTATTGCAGACGTATTTGACATCAGTTATGGAATAGCAATGATTTCCTTTTATACATTTTCCTGAATACATAGAAACCTTATTTTACAATACGCACTGTTCTGCTCACGCTAAAGAACCATGCCGCGAGCACGGTAAAGATGAGGCACCATGAAACCACGATCACGGCTATCAATACTGTTTTCGGATGGCGTAATAAATCTGAAAAATAATAGTTATGTCTTTATTTGCACATTGTTAGCGCGTTTACAGACGTATAAGTCACATATGTGACGATGGGTTTAATTTAGGGTTTTTAACCTGTTCACTGCCATATGAAGACTTACAGCGAATCGTGCTCTCAGCGCTAACATTGCATTACAGCATCGATATCCGTAAGATAATGACCGCCCCCACGTGGCCGCTTCGGCCCATCCGTGAAGATATCGTGAGATTGGTAACATGATTGCAATGCCTAGGATTTAATACATTATAGACAATGTGATGATGGTAGTGAAGAATTACCCTGTAGATAAAGTAGTAGAGGCAACAGTACATAATTGAATTTGAAATTAAAACTCTTGTGGGATTTTATTATGAAACTCGCCTGCGGCTCATATTCTAATCCCACACCTATATTTTAATGCCTGTCTTTAAGTAGCAGTTACATAAACTACTTATTAAGCTTTGAATTATACTTACACGATCTTCACTCATTACCACAACACAACAAAACTTGGGGTTAATCACCTATAAATATGATTTATTTAACTAAATACCTTTCGTTGGTAATACTTCGACGCTTCGGACGTCGCATTACGTCCATAGTCTTAAGCGTAGTCGACTAAAAAGTATCCTATAAACATCTGTAGAGATACCAAGTTCCCCATGTACCTAGTTGAAATTCGTATACCGTTTTGGCGTGATGCCACAACGACCTCCACAGTGACCTCCAAATAGCCCGAGTTACTATATTTTTAAAATATCTTTAATGTACTGACTTTTCATTTTATCTTTGAGCAAACTTAAAAAAACCAAACTACTAGGAATACAGAAATGAAAATTAATTGTATGATATATTTTTGAGGCAGTTTTAAACATAACTTTGATCGACTCAATAATCAGTACCGTATTTTTTTTGTTTACCTTTTTGAAAACCTAAAGGCACAAAGAGTAGACCCCAACAGATTACATATTTTTGATACATATATTTATTGTTGAGCGAAAGCATAGCTAATGCCTCATCGCCATTCACGTGCCTGTGTTCTAACCCCCGACGGAAAAGGAGTGGTGTTATAGGTAAGACCGCGCTATGTGCTCTGTCTGTGGCACCATAGCTCCTAAGCAAGTGAAGCGATTTGGATGCGGTATTTTTTGAGTTGAACTCTATTTATGTTTAAAATAAGAACAATGACAAACTATAGTTGCGGATAGCACGCGAGTGGCTAAGATTATGGCTTCTACTGGTAGGCTACTTATTGTTCCAGAAAAACCTCCAGGAGATAAGTAAAGTAAACATGTAGTGAATGAATGAATCAATTAACTTACTGCCTGCCATAGTGGTGATAAACTTGCTATATATGTATCAATTCATATGCCTTATGGCTCCATCAGTGCCGACTCGTAAAATAATCTACAAAAAAAAGAGAAAATAAAAATTATTGACTAACTACAGTAATAAGCTTACTTTAATATTAATGCAGATGGCGCAGGTTCCTTTAGGGGAGACCTATGTCCAGCATTAGAGATCTTTCAGAGTTCTTTCTAGGCCGGTAATAAAAAAAAATGCGCTTAGAGATTAACCTTTCGACCGCTAAAGATGGCAAACACGTAATCAAATTCGTGCCACTTGACGCCTATGCCGACTAAATTTCGTGGTTCAAAAACTCCGAATATAATATCAATTCCACGTTCTGCAATCACTATTTCATTTTTGAAGGTTCATTTTATTTTATTGCCGTGGCGTCTGCACGTCGTATTACTTCGCTGCGTGGCGCTCAAAAGGTTAACAAAAACTATAAATACCGTCTGATGCATCAAATAGAGCGAAAATGTTCGATAAAATAAAAATCTTTTGGTACCACTGATAGACATTTCTGAAAACAAAAATCTGAAAATGATTACAACTTGTTGTCTAAACTTCATAGTTCTTCATAGACTCTAAAAGTTAAATGGGTATACAAAATGCTATTTTTTGTACATTTACCATCAAAAGTAATCTAAATGGGAGATTTCTATAAGAAATCATTTTTGACCTAACAGTTCTTCATCAAAGTCATTTTGCGTTGCATGTTGCAACTTCTTGTCGTTTATAATAATTCCAATCTATCAGGATATCAGGCTGATAATAAACATATACAAAGGGAGAGTAGATAAGTGATAAGAGTAAATAGATATTAACGTGTCCCGAGAGAAAAGTGCAGATAGACTCACCATGACAAATGCTGGCCTCTCAAGAAGCCGTAGTCTGACAAGCTACAAGTCACTGAGATGTGAATATTTAGGTGGTCTGGTGGAGAACTCTTTTGAACAAAGTGTCTAGTCATTACATTAGAGCAGCGATACTCAAAGTGAGCTCCGCGGAGCCCAACGCAAAGCTTCTGTATAGGATATAGTGAAAAAAAATTAATAGCAGAGGTTTTCTGCAATCTTTTCCGAATAAAATGGTTATGAATATTATTTTGGATTGTTTAATTTAAGTTACTCCTGCTTAGTGCCGTGATTAGGTAGATTTAAACAATACTGCCTCAGCTATTAATATGGACACCCATAAACTACTTATTGGTTATTTTAGGCCCCTGTAAAATATTTCGCTTTCTTAAAGAGTTCCGCCACCAAAAAGTTTGAGAAACGCTGCATTGGAGTAGGGTTGTGATACGTCCTGGTACCCCAGGACGTGTCCCGGTTTGAAGCATACTGTCCCAGTGTCCCGGCCATTAACAAGATTGTCCCGATTTCGTAATTACCAGTACCAGTACTAGTGAAATAGCGACCAGTTGCGCGCCGACATCGCCAGAGCAAGGGTTACACACCTATAGTCAGTAGGGATATAAAATTACTGTTTTTCTATAAAACTCCCCTTTTGAACTCTACTTTAGCTTCATGTGTCCCGGTCGAACTTCTCATAATTATGGCAACCCTACATTAGAGGCACATTCAAAGTAAGACCCATGCAGCATAGGGACTCTGTGTCATGAGGAGGACAGAAGACCACATGACCAGAAAAGTGCTCAACAAGTGTTGATGCACCCTGACTTACATGAATGTCTGTAATACAAAAAGATCTAGAAAATAGTGGAGACATGGATCTGGAGACGACAAATTAGGAGAGCCGAGGCCATATAAAGATGGGACAAGGCCAGATGAAGAGGAATATTTTATGAGTTCAAGTTCCTAGTAAAGAACCGTGATAGTGGTAGAATTCAGTATATGATAGTGGCTACAGTTTATGTTGAAAGGAGGTTAGCAATCGACTGACTGGTAAGGTTTGAAAGAGATTCTGTTCTCTATTTGAATTGTAGTGACAGCAAACTGTCACTACATTTAAACAGTGTTTTATACTGCACTCCGTTGACAGCTACAGTCATGAAAACATCTCGTTGATATATTGTTTATAGTTAAGTTACTATTGTGATGTGTTGTGCCCTGTATTAAATCTGTGTAACCAAAGTCCTCCTGGTTTCATTAATTACAGGTTATGGGCCCAGTGAAAACGTTAAAGAGATTAGTATATTAGTGTTTCAGATTAACACCCAAAAAGGAGCTTGTCGTATTAAAAGGAATAAGCTTGACAACGAACCTGTATACAAAATAAGCATAGCAACCAAGTGACACATGAAGAAACCGTACGGAATGTCAACAATGAATAGTCGTAATAAATTAAATACAAGCACAAATTATTCAAATTGAAGAAAATTAACCATGTTATATCTTGAAGCTAATGGACTCAACGGTGAAGACTCAGGATATAAGAAAACTTCAAAATGTGAGTTTTGATTTATATAAGAAACAGTTACAAAATATGGATGATGAGAAAAGAATGATAAGCAAGAGACGTTAGAATAAACGAAGAAGAACAAGGTATCTATTTAAATGGAGAAGACAATAACGAAATAATCAGAGGACTTTGGCAATTCGATGAAGAGAAACAAAAAGAACAAGAAGTAGCTAAAGAAGGCACAACACATAGTCAAGAGGAGAGAAGACAAGACTTAACTCGGAGTAGTAGTAATAAAGATGAAAATCGAGAAGGTGATAATTTAAGAAGAAATAGTGAAGAGTTTCGAGAAGGCGTACAGTTAAGAAAATTGAAGCAGTGAAACAAGTGAGTGTGACATAAATGAAGATAAATAATGAAGATAAATAATAAAGATGAAACAAAGGATGATAAAAGAACAAGAGAAAATAGTGATATTTTTAGAACTGATTTACATTTTGTTAATGAGATTTATTTTGATTAAAATGAAGAATTTTTTGACATCGACTAAGAAGAAAATCGTTTAGAAGAAACTGAAGAAAGTTATAGTGAATAATGAGAATTGAAGAATCCGACCAGAAGTAGAGAAGTGGTTTTGATATTAATTAGGATTAAAGGAGTGAACAATAAATAATGATTCATTTAAGGGGGTGTGGGTCAAGTGGGTGAAATTTGTAGCTAAATCATTATTTATTTGAGTATTTTTATAACTAAATTTTATTTATAGTGATGTAATTCCAGTATTTTCATAAGTGAATTTTATTAATAGTGATGTAATTCGTTATGTTTGCTTAATGTGATATTTTATGTTTTGTTTAGCATTTATTTAATGTGGAAAAGAGGCATTTGGTTGTTGGGTTGTATCGAGTGGGAGAAAATAAGTGTTAGTTAATTAAAAAGTTTGGTGTATCGAGTAGGAGAAAATAAGTTTTAGTTTTTTTTAATAGTGTAACGATGTATCGAGTGGGAGAGAATAAGGGTTAGTTTATAAAATAGTGTAACGATGTATCGAGTGGGAGAGAATAAGGGTTAGTTTATAAAATAGTTTAACGATGTATCGAGTGGGAGAGAATAAGGGTTAGTTTATAAAATAGTTTAACGATGTATAGAGTGGGAGAGAATAAGGGTTAGTTTATAAAATAGTTTAACGATGTATCGAGTGGGAGAGAATAAGGGTTAGTTTATAAAATAGTGTAACGATGTATCGAGTGGGAGAGAATAAGGGTTAGTTTATAAAATAGTTTAACGATGTATCGAGTGGGAGAGAATAAGGGTTAGTTTATAAAATAGTGTAACGATGTATCGAGTGGGAGAGAATAAGGGTTAGTTTATAAAATAGTTTAACGATGTATCGAGTGGGAGAGAATAAGGGTTAGTTTATAAAATAGTTTAACGATGTATCGAGTGGGAGAGAATAAGGGTTAGTTTATAAAATAGTGTAACGATGTATCGAGTGGGAGAGAATAAGGGTTAGTTTATAAAATAGTTTAACGATGTATCGAGTGGGAGAGAATAAGGGTTAGTTTATAAAATAGTGTAACGATGTATCGAGTGGGAGAGAATAAGGGTTAGTTTATAAAATAGTTTAACGATGTATCGAGTGGGAGAGAATAAGGGTTAGTTTATAAAATAGTCTAACGATGTGTTGAGTGGGAGAGAATAAGGGTTAGTTTATAAAAGAGTTTAACGATGTATCGCGTGGGAGAGAACGGTTAGTTTATAAAATAGTTTAACAATGTATCCAGTGGGAGAGAATAAGGGTTAGTTTATAAAATAGTTTAACAATGTATCAAGTGGGAGTAAATGATGTAGGTATTTAGTGGAAAGGGAAAGAAAGTTAATTATATAATGTAGTTTTTTAATTTTATGATGAGGCGAGTGGAAGTTTACAAAGATGAAGTAAATGAGTTAATAATGTAATTTTAATTTTAATGGTGAGTCGAGTAGGAGTAACTGAGATGAAAGGTTACAATAATTTCTGAGATTTATTTAGGTGACAGTTGAGTTGAGATAAATTTTATGCTTAATGTATGTTTATAGAATTAATTTACAATATGGTATAAGAAATTTTAAAATTGAATTGGCAGGTATGTTTTAACTTATACAGCATGATACAAAATTTAAATAAAACAGTAAGTGTTTTATAGTGAGTCGATTGAGGGGATGTGTTGAAAGGAGGTTAGCAATTGACTGACTGGTAAGGTTTGAAAGAGATTCTGTTCTCTATTTGAATGGTAGTGACAGCGAACTGTCACTACATTTAAACAGTGTTTTATACTGCACTCCGTTGACAGCTACAGTCATGAAAACATCTTGTTGATATATTTGTGTATAGTTAAGTTACTACTGTGATGTGTTGTGCCCTGTATTAAATCTATGTAACCAAAGTCCTCCTGGTTTCATTCATTACAGTTTACGATAACATTTGTTTTCAGCTAATTGGGTAAATCAACATTTAGACCCACAGTTTTGATGTGTCTGGAGATACCAAGAAATAGGAATTCTAATATGATATTTTACTGCTCATAACGTTTAACAGACAGGGACATTCAACTTTTTAACGTACATCATAGATTTAAAAAAGAAAGACCATTATTTAATGGCATTTTTTTACAGTCAAGTTTAAAAGTTGTGGGCCGATTTGTGTGGGTCTAAAAGTTGATTCACCCAATTAGGGGAAAAGCTGAGAAAAGAATACCATGAGGAAAACTCCATCAAATCGTTAATAAAGCATTATCGCTTTGCTCATATCTGAATTCATGTTCCTGTTAATTTTTATCCTACTGTGGCCCGCAATCCATGTTAAATATTATTTATTTATTTATTTGGGACGCTTGTTTAATCGTTTCATGGATCTATAAATTTCAGCCATAAAATAGATCTATAATCTTTCCTTAACTTTAAAATTATCGTGAAGTCGTCTCTCACATACAACGGCTACTTAATTTATGGAAATAAAATTTATTTACCTCTGCGTCCCAATGAAACGTATTAAAGTAATAAAATTCAAATATTTAAATGTATAAAGAGCCCAAAAATTTTAAAGGCTACAGCGCAAAACAACATTGACACTGACAACAATGGTATTTAGTTTTTTTTTTTCCTTTTGGAGAGTCCATTAATGTACAGCCATGGAATATACCGCCCAATAATTCGAGTCCAAGAAAAGTCACAGATTATTGGGCGACCATTATCACCCCGTACAAAACATTTGCAGCTCATTTCCAGCTCGATAACATAATGCGCGGCCTACGAATGTGCAGCCCAGTAAGTAGGTACAGTCGAATAATTTGTGTATATTATTCTGAAATTGATAAAACTGATATTGCTATTTTATGTCTTTTGCAAATTTTAGTGTTTGCAACTATTAGTACAGTTTCAAACACTAAAATTCCTAACATCTGATCAAATTGGGGATAAAATTATTCCGTCGAAATACTCAATAATCCGATTTTTTATATTTTTCATTTCAACCCGTTCTACACCTTCGATCGATCCGATCCTAACTACTGGATAATGTATTATTCAACAGATCCCATTTTTTAGGGTCTAGGGTAGCACAATACACTATACGATTTTATCCGATAATTTGGTCTAGACGGGTTTTCTTGTTTAAACATGCATCCAGATGAGACGATTCGGCTACCTTATATATTTCCTCAAATAGCAGATAATATAATAAATACATATCTGAGTATATAAGTTTACATGTATTGTAATTGTGAGCAAATATTTCAAATTGACCACTTGTTTCCAGAGCAGACAATTCGGTAAAGTAACTCCATGCTGTCTATACACAACTCAATTCTAGTAAAGCGGGGTACACAACTTCGATTCTAATTATCGGATGAAATCGGATAATGTATGTTGCAATTGATCCTAATTTCAATATTATTATTATTACAAAATCGGAAGATCGGATGACCCGGATCCTAAATCGGATGGTGTATAGATCATTCGAGAAACTTCGTCCGAAAAACGGCACACTGATGACCGCGCCACAGGCGTTACTGCGAAACTCTAAATTCGAAGTTCGTAACCTGCCATTCCTCTCGGTCTCATGTTATGCTGTATTTGAGTGAACGGGATGGCACCATACGAACTTCGTTCTTTGGGTTTCGGAGTAGCCCTTGTAGCGTTAATTAATCCTTTACCTAATTTAACATACTATATACCTACTTATTATACTATATAAAAAAAACATTAATGCTTTAAAATAAATCTTAAACTATTAAACTAAAATATTTCAAATAAATAACTTAATTATATCGCTAAATGTTCTAAATACTAATTCACTATCGATATCGATATCGATTCTATAGAATTATCGACTTTTCCTGACTCGCGGTTTGCGCAGGCGCATACGATGCCGCCATCTTACCGCTTCGCGGCGCGCGCCCGGCCACTCTCGATTGGACTCCGGACCGAACGCATGCCGCTCGCCGGCGCGTTATCTAATGGCCTCTCTTTGTCTCGCTACGTCGACGAGTTTTAATTAGATCATTATTATGACAACTGCTGACCAACTGAATCGTTGTGACAAGTGTCTAAGTTATTAATAAGTGCATCTGTTCCCCCGCTTTGGGGTCCGAGTTACGGGGCTAATTCTGCCATACAATCGTCGCTGCTGGACAGCCCTCGCGCCACCACTGTTGTGCCGGCTTCGACTCCAGGATAGTACCTGCCACAGCTACGCTTCAATCCAATAAGATTAACGCATCGCAGTAGGCTACAACCCACGTACCCAAGCCGCGGAATAAAAAATAATTTACCCAGTATTGGTGTTAACCTTTTGTCTACCACTGCCCTAGATACCTTACGTTACAAGTGGCGCCTCAACTTGGTATCAGGTGGTTTATTACTTTTGGATCGTTGAGTAGTTTGTTTTGTGTGCCTGTAATTGTGAAGTCTTGTTTTTTTAATTTCATGTGTGCTTTCAACAACTAAGGTCTAGAGATTGGGTATGGTTCCAGTTATCGATATCGATAAAACCGTTATTTTTGTAATAGTTGTGTTATATGTTGCCTTTCTGTAGTTATTACCAATATCTATTTCTTCTTAGTTTTTTCTCACTTTTGCTAACGACTAATTTTCTACCTCATTCACTTAAAAAAAAACAAGTTACTACATTCTTCTTCATTCATCATTGTAACAGAGCGGAGTATTAATTATTTTTTGCTTATTATATAAGTGTTGACGTTTACCCAAAATATTAGTTGGTCATATTCGTTATTGTATATTCCATCAATTATGTCTTTCGACATAAAATTTTTGTCACTCCAAAAAAGAGAACTCGCATACGAGGTAGGAATTAGAGGGGAAACCCCGTCTGAGACCGTTTTGGACTTGCGTAAGCAAATAGTCAAACTTGCCAGATTATTTCCTTCAGAGGATATTTTAGAATCACCTTTTCAACTATTAGAAGACACAGAAGGAGTCGAAGGAAGCTTATCAAAGGTAGCCAAATGCATTGAATTGCTGAGGGAAAATTACGATAAGAATCTCTTGGACAGAACTAATAACATCATGAATCATATCTATCACCGTTTAAATAGGATAGACTGTTCTGTACAGCCAGAAGCCGTAACTGGTTGGAATGCCTGCTTTAATCTATTTCTTTCATATAAGGAAACCCTAGCGGAGTCGAATCCAGTTGCGCCTGCGTCAGTTGCCGAAGTCAACCCTGGACATATTACTGTAAATTGCGATCGTGGCTTGACGTCTGAATTGTCCAAACTCAAATTTAACGGGAAAACTTGTGTGCGAGCCTTTATTCGTTGTGTTAATGATTTCACTAAGGCTCGAGCAATACCACCAAATAAGGTGTTATCGTTTGCTACCGAGATTTTTACTGGAGATGCCTTGCATTGGTTTCGTAGCTTCCAAGATAAGGTTAATTCCTGGGAGGAGGTTTGCGTTAAACTCAGGGAGGACTTCAGTAGTTCAGATTATGATTACCGGTTTCCAGCTGAAATAAGGGCACGCACACAAGGAGCGCGAGAAAATATTACTATTTATCTCTCAATTATGTCAGGTATGTTCTCGCAACTGGATAGAACCTTGTTGGAGGAGGCGAACCTCGAAATACTCTTACATAATATTCGTCCTTGCTATGCCAATGTGCTAACGTCTTGCCCTGAAATCAAAAATGTCGATCAACTACGGACTATATGTAAGAATTTTGAGAACGTGCAGGCTCGTATGTCACAGTATCACGAGCCCCCTAAAGTAACGACCGAGACCCTTGCTCCGTATTTTGCCTATACTCATGCGTCTACTTCAAATACACCGATTAAGCCCTTTGCACAAAAGCAGTCTTTTACGAAAAGTTATTATTTTAAGCCTCATTATTCTGCATATTCCAATAAGCAGAGCGCACATGGTAATTCTCCAGCGGAAACGGTTACAGCTGCAAACCCTGTTTACGCACTTAATACCACACCTAAATTTCGCCCTCGTTGTCGTGTAGACACCCACTCACTAAGAAACTGTACTGCAGAGCGAGTTATTGTGTGCTTCCGCTGCGGCCGACCCGGGGTGAAATTTTTACGACTGCCCGGACTGCCAGAAGCAACCAACTCAAACCGTCGAAGAACCAAAAAACTAGCAGAGCAGAATTGTGGTTACTCTTATGATAGGGACTGGAAACACTGGTTAAATTTTATGAAAAAAATATTTAGTATGTACAAAGTAACTTCAATTCTGCAATCAAACAAAAATAATGACAATAGGACCTTTATAAATGTGCAGATAAATAATGTAGCGATCGCTGGGTTGTTGGATTCTGGTGCCGCTGTTACAATTATCGGCAACGGTTTTCACAACAACTTATTGGACTCTAACTTAACCATTCATACTGACGACAAAATTAATATTATTGCCGCTGGAGGTCAAAGCCTGGTCAGTGTCGGTTACATGATCTTGCCAGTATATTTTGAGGAGCAAAATCACACAATTAAGGCCTATATAGTACCAAACATAGATACTCCCTTAATACTTGGAATAGATTTTTGACGTAAGTTCAAGTTGTGCCCCAAGTATATTGGATCTATGCACATAAATGAAAATTCAAAAGCTATCATAAGGCAAGTACCAGAACATGTTACCCCTTAGAGTAAGTTAGATACCGGTCAACGTACTGTGGTAGATAACATAATTACCAAGTTTAGGTCTATATCGAACGAAGAAAAAGGCTTAGGCTGAACCCCATTCATTCAGCACCATATCAATACCGGTACCGTAGCTCCCATTAGACAACGCTACTATCGCATGTCCCCGGAGAAAACCCGCATTATTAATGAGCAGGTAGACGAAATGCTTCAGTTGGATGTCATTGAACCGTGCGAGAGTTCATGGTTGTCTCCGGTACTTGTAGTAAATAAGAAAGATGGGTAGCCCAGGTTCTGCCTTGATAGTCGGAAACTTAATTCGGTAACAGTGAAGGACGCTTATAGTCTCCCGTATATCGCCGAGATCTTAGATAATCTCAAAGATGCCAAGTATCTAACAAGTATAGATCTGTCTAAGAGCTTTTGGCAAATTCCCATAGCTAAGGAGGACCGTTATAAAACCGCCTTCTTTGTTCCTAACCGAGGAACGTTTTGTTTTAAAACAATAGGTTTTGGCCTCACTAATGCCCCTGCAACCCAACAGCGGTTGGTCGATAAGCTATTTGGCCCGGAATTTGACCTTAAAGTATTCTGTTACTTAGATGACATAATCTACGTAAGTAACAGTTTCGATAGTCATGTTTCCCTGTTGCTTCGCGTTCTGGAGAAACTCCAACAAGCTAATCTCACGATTAATTTCGAAAAGACGTAGTTCTTTAGGGATAGTCTAAAATAGCTGGGCTATATGGTTGACTCACAAGGCCTTCGTACTGACCCTGAAAAAGTGGAAGCTATCGTAAACTATCCCACGCCAAGCTCAAAAAAGGATGTCAAGAGGTTTTTAGGCACCGCTTCATGGTAACGTCGATTCGTACCAAACTTTAGTACAATTGCAGGGCCTTTCAATAAACTTACCTCTAACAAGAAGGGTTCCTCACCATTGGTTTGGACGGATGAAGCCAACGCCGCCTTTAAGATGCTCAAACAGAGCCTAACGTCGTGTCCTGTCCTGTCTTGTCCTCACTATGACCTGCCCTTCGAGGTACACGCGGACGCTAGTACTTACGGCGTAGGAGCTATGCTTTGCCAGGTCATAGACGGACAGGAACACCCCATTGCTTACATGAGTAAGTCTCTGACCAGCGCCGAGCGTAATTTTAGCATCACAGAGAGAGAGAGAGACACTGGCTGTGTCGCGACGAACGCGAAATAATACGATACGACGCAGCTAGTAAGACACGTAAGTTGTACGCTGGCAACTTTATCCCTTCTATTTTGTATATGGTAAGGTGAGCGTGGGTTTTTACTAGCTTAGATATTGAAGTCGAGTCGCAGTAGAGTCACAGTTTACAAGTGGTGTGATTGTGTGAAGTGTTCTGGTACCTGGTGTCCTGTAACCCGAGATACGAAAGCTAAGTACCTAGCATAAGCCCTAAGTGCCTAGATAAGCACTTTTAGAGACTAAAGTATAATACTTGGAGACCTAGGCAGCTTAACTGGCTCTTTAGGTGCTCAAGTATCTAATTGTCGTGTGTAAATGTTTCCCCTAGCTAACGATTGGGGAAGATCGTCTCATGCAGTGTAATTAAGTATAACACGTTTGGATAGGTTCCGCTTAGAGAGGGACCGAGGCCAAGGGTGTTACAAAGATCGTCTCGTGCAGTATCGTTTGGGTAGGTTCCGCTTAGAGAGGGACCGAGGCCAGGGGTGTTACGAAACTCTTGGAACCAAACGTATGGGGTAGGTTGTCACTTCCGATTTACGGTCGGGGAGTGGAAACCGAGGCCTGGGATCTGTAATTTCCAGGATCCTATGAACAATATATTGGGTAGGTTGTTACTTCCGATTTACGGTCGGGGAGTGATAACCGAGGCCTGGGATCTGTAATTTCCAGGATCCTATTGACGAGGGGTTTCCCCATAATCCTATCGATAGTATTATCAATGTCGTATCTTGGAGCCTGTACTGTGGCTTATAATATACTGTGGATTCTGTACTGTGGATCCAATTGAACTAACTTGTATAGAGATACTCTTTATGGAGATAATGAGACGATATTCCAGCATAACGTTAATAATTAACAATGACTTAATGAGGTGTAGAAAAGAGCCGCCAGGTGCTAGAGACACTGAGGGATATTGGTGCTATGGTACTTTAACTTCTACAGGTGGTGACTTGAGTCCTGACAACATCAGACTAAAGCGAAGCAGATTATATTGTGGAAGGAGTAAGGAAGTTGCCCGAAAGAGACAATAGGTATGTTATATAGATAGCCTACCACAATCGTGACGGCCGCATTCATTCTCTCTTTACATACATATACACATTATATTGGCCGCTACGATATGGTGGAGACGCTGCTGGGATTGCACATCCAAAAGTAAAGAACAAGAAGGACTCGAAATTAAATTGAAGAACAGAATGTTTAACATAACTAAATATAATTTTTATGCAGAATAACTCAAGAAAGAGAGTTTAAAAACAAGGCTTATCCTTCCATGAGAACATCTATTTTGTAAAATGTAAATTTACAATTTTAGAGAAATTGCATTGAAATTTTAGAGATATTCAAGCAAATTATATAACAAAGATAAGTTCTGCAAAGACGCATTGTGAGTCGTGAGAGTATTGTGTTGGTTCGTCAAGTGGGAACAAATGTTTAAATTTGATGTTTGTACAAACACCAACTCTATTGTAAATGCCATAGAGGTTGTTTTATTTAATATTTTCTTTAACTTCTTCTGATGGCCCATACTTTGTTGATGTTAACAGCCGCACTCGTAACACTCAACTCGACAATGTTTAGTGATTAGTACTGAACTTGTATTGCAGGTGTGTATATATTTAGGGACTAAAGTCTTGGGAACAAGGTCCAATATCGTAAGCACATCTATGGTCCCGTCTATACCTGCGAGTAAAGCATAGTTGGTGTTGTATTTTGAACTTTCTTATTTCTTTCAACTTATGTGATTTAAAATGATTTAAAACATTACCCACGTAATATGGGTGTTACAGTGTTTAGACATTTTATTGATTAGAAGTTATTGAATAAAATTAAAATTGAAGTAAGTGATTTGTTTCATGTTTGAGTATTTAAAAAGTTAGCATAGGCACAATATATTATTATATATGATGTTTTCATACGAGAAAATGGTGTTATATCAAGTTTGGATATTTTACTAAGATAGTAAAAAACAGATTGTGGTATTTTAAATTAAAATACCTAAATTAACTTTAATATTAGGTTTTAATATTAGGTTCAAAGATCTTTTATTCTGTCATTCACTTACATGAGAAACTTAAATAGTTAATTTATACTTGCATACAAAACTAAACAGTAATAAAAAAGGGGCAGGTAGAATTTGCCTTCACCACGAAACGGAGCCGGGGTGTATGTTTGAATTGCGTTTTATATATAGTGTACAATTTAATAGCACTATTACAACAGGATAAATTTATGTACGATGAACATAATCCTAAAATAAAATGTATTTTTTGTTTTAATTAAGAAAATTAGGTTGGTTACTACTGTTACTAGTTACCAACATTCCTAGCGGTGAAGATTAGTTCAATGATTTCTTTATTACGATAGTGCTTTCTACAATTCCCAACATTATTCTAAACTATCTTGAAACTTATGGATATTTCTGAACGGGCACTGTATTTGTACACTAGGTTGTGTATGTTTGTATGGATGTATATTTATAACATTCTATGGGTATTCTGGTGAAGTTAAAGAATAACGAGTGCACAAGTAATATTTCATATCCAGTAAAATGTAGTATTTGTTCGATGTTCTTATTTCGAGTTTGTTTGGTATACCTACGTTAACACATTATTGACGATCTGCTGTGCAAGCTTGTGGATTCGGGTAGCCGGCCGAGGATGCCGCAACTTAAACATAGTTTGAGTACTAAGAAGTACTGTGAATATAATAAGAAAAGTAATTTATTTGAGTATTTAATAATTACACTTTACCATTAACCGAACATGCTTAAATATAAACTCAAATTATACTATTAAATAATATTTCATGACTTATGGCGTCCATAAAATAAAAATAAATAGTCATTCTAATATGAACTTGTGGAACAGTTGCTTCAAGTATTGATTGAGTTAGTTTTGAGCTTTTAATAATTTGTAGCAAGGATTAATAAAAAAAAATATATATTCTTGATTATAAATATAGTCCACATCCATATTTATGGTTTCAATAATAGGATTTTGTAGGATTCTATTTCTGTGGATTATGGGACAAGAGAAATTACCAATATGGACGAAATATTACTGGCTAAACTAAGGCTCATTCACGACAAGATGAAAAGTGACATAGGCAATATACCTAATACTTTCTCTAGAGATACCCTATTACAAAGTCAAATTGCTCAAAGCAAGCTAGAGGCTTCAGTGCGCAGATTCAGCAATGATTTAAACGAATATTTCCGTATAGCTACGACTCCTTCTTCCGATGATGTTTCACAGATGAGTGTGACGCAGCTTGAGGCTGAAGAGGCATTAGCTGAATTAGGTGTCAGGATCAATCAGATTTTTTTAGAAATTAAAGTAACCGAAAATATGAATAATTCAAAGAGAGTTATATCAAGTGAACTTCCTAAACTTCATTTACCAGAATTCGATGGAAATATTTTAAACTGGCACCAGTTTTGGGATCAATTCAGCTCAAGCATAGACGAAAAAAGTTTATCAGATGTTGACAAGCTGTCTTATCTTAAAGCTTCTTTGAGAGGAGACGCAAAGAAAGCTATTGACGGGTTGGAAACAACAAATCGAAATTATAAGATAGCGCTAGATACACTGAAAGAGAGATATGGGAAAACATCGTATCTTATTGATGCGCATTATTCTACACTTTATAAAATCAACACAGCCGTTAATACTGCCTCTGACTGCAGGCAGACTCTCAACGAGATTGAGAGACATCTCAGAATATTAGAGTCGTTGGGAGAAGATATAAATCACAACCATCTCCGCTTCATGATTATGGAGAAGTTTCCTTCAGAACTAGTATATGAGATAAGATTAAAAACAAGCTCTGAGTCTATTCAAGAATTAAGAGGTCACCTGGAAAAGACAATTACTGCGCGGGAAGATGCTGAAAGAACATCACACAGAAAACATTCCAGCGATATGAAAAGCTGCACTGTAGAAGCCCTTTACACACAGGCTAAGCAAACAAAGTTTGGACACAGTCATGTCACTAAAAGTGATAGGTTTAAAAGAAGAGATAACATCCAGAGTGGCAAGAACAATAAATTTCCACTTAAAAGAAAGTATGAAGAAACGAAGTATAGAACGAAGGAAAGTCAATCTTTTCAGAAGAGGTTTAGAAATTTCGCCTGTATTTTCTGCAATGGTGCACCTACAATGATTCGTGTACTAAATTTAAGACGCTCGATGAAAGGAGATCGAAACTGAAGAATCGCTGTTATGGTTGTTTCCGAGAAGGCCATGCTATCACAAGTTGTACGGATATTAGGAAGTGCCCTTATTGCAAAGTAGAAGGACAACACAACAGAGCGCTTTGTCCTCAAAATTTTCACAAGGATCAGAAAAAGAGACGACCACAATGACCCTTCCACAGATTTCAATGGCCGCCATAACAAGAAGACCAACTGTCCTGCAAACAGCTGTAGTGTACGCTAGTAGAGTTGGAAATACATCTGATAAAATTAAATGTCGATTATTACTGGATTCAGGATCACAACGATCGTATATTATTTGGAATGTTACAAAGGATTTGAAGCTGCCTATCGAGGAAGAAAGTATATTAACCATCTTTACGTTTGGCGCAGAAAAACCAAAAGAAATACACAGTCCTGTCGTTGAATTGCAAATGCAAACACGGACTGGTAAATTATTATAAACAAAGATCAGAAACAAATGAAAAATTTTTTCGACGATACTGGACTTGAACCAGTGCCTTGAGCCAGACCGGGGCAGCACGCTCTACCATCTGAGCTAATCGTCCACACCAGCAGTCGACGAATTTTGTCATCTGTTCTTGCTTATGGATCTCTGTATGGTGCATCCGACTCTTTAGTCTTTATCTGCTCGGGGTGAAAGTAACTTCATAGTTCTGCACTAGGCGGCGCTAACGGCTAAAGAGTCGGATGCACCATACAGAGATCCATAAGCAAGAACAGATGACAAAATTCGTCGACTGCTGGTGTGGACGATTAGCTCAGATGGTAGAGCGTGCTGCTCCGGTCTGGCTCAAGGCACTGGTTCAAGTCCAGTATCGTCGAAAAAATTTTTCATTTGTTTCTGATCTTTGTTTATAATAATAACGCTAGTGGAGTGATCCACTAATAAATTGCAAAAATTGTGATTATTATCATGATATTTGTAAAACAAAAAGTACGGACTGGTAAAGTTGTCATCATACATGCCAATTGCGTTGAATTTATTTCACAAGGAGGTATACCACATCAAGAACTTTCCAATGTGCAAGATTCATATGTATTAGTGATGATGGATCACTGAATGACCAGTTACATATACTTATAGGAAATGACTTTTACTTCTCCAATGTCTACGAAGATAAGATAAAGTTAGGTGAGAACCTTTATCTGGTTAATACACCATTTGGATGGATCGTCAGTGGTCAACTCGAAGTTGGACACATTCAGGAATTATCTGTCGTAACTTATGCACAAACGAGCAGTGAAATAGGTTTAAATCGTCCTGATCCACCTTTAGACAATGGAGAATAAGAAGAAGAAGAAGATATAAAGAAATTATGGGAATTAGAATCCATAGGAATAACTGACTCACCTAAAGCTAATAGAGACGATGAAGCTATCCAATACTTCAATGAGACAACAAAAATAATAAACGGAAGATACACAGTAAGCTGGCCGTGGATAGATTATCCTCCAGATTTGCCTAATAATTTTGGATTAGCTCTTGGTCGTTTGACAAGCTTAATTAAACGCATGAATAAGGAGACTCTGTTAGAATACGACAAGACCTTGAAAGAACAAATGGATAGAGGCATCATCGAAGTTATACCAGGGTCGAAAAAATTATCATCAAATAATATAATACATTATTTACCACACCATGGAGTGCAGCAACCAGGAAAACCTGTTAGAATCGTCTATGATGCAAGCTCTAAGTGCAATGATAGTAAGAGCTTAAATCAGTGTTTATATCGTGGACCTCTAATGCTTGAGGACCTTACTGGTCTACTTCTTAAATTTAGAAGCAGCCGAGTAGGATTATCTTCAGATATTGAGAAAGCATTTTTGCAGATAGCTTTGCATGACAAGGATCGTGACGTTACAAGATTTCTATGGGTTAAGGATACGTCAAGACCTGTGTCAAAGGACAATCTTGTTTATTTGAGGTTCTGTAGAGTTCCTTTTGGTATAATTTCAAGTCCGTTTTTACTCAACGCGACTATTAAACATCACCTGTCGAATTCTGATAACCAGCTAGTAAAAGAAAAGGCAAACGATATTTATGTGGATAATCTTATAACTGGTTCTGGATCGACACAAGAACCATTGGATCTCTACAGAAACTGTAAGAAAGCATTCGAAGATATATCTATGAACCTCCGAGATTGGAGTTCTAACTCCGAAGAGTTTATGCGTACGATTCCTGATTCATGTAAAAAGGAAATTTTTAAAGTACTTGGATTGGATTGGAATGTTAAAAAAGATACACTTCGTTTGAGATTCCAGAATCCAAGCGCTGTCATGAATACGAAGAGAGGAGTTTTGAAAGTTATCGCTTCAGTCTATGATCCATGTGGATATGCCATTCCACATCTTTTAGCAGCTAAACTCTTCTTGCAAGAACTCTGGAAGTTAAAAGTCAAATGGGATTCACCTTTATCACAGGATTTAACGGAAAAATGGTTACACATTCGTGAAGAACTTGATAGCATCAAAGAGATATCTGTAAACAGATGCTACGTGAATGATGTGGAGGAGAACAGCTATGAATTACACTGCTTTACCGATGCATCTCTGAAGGCATATGCTGCTTCTGTCTTTCTCGTCAACAGTTCAAAGAAAAGTTTTGTAATTGGAAAATCACGTCTTGTGCCAGTAAAAGATCAAGAAAATCTCAAAATTCCACGACTAGAACTGCTAGGAGTACTAATTGGGAGTAGACTCATGAACTACGTCAGTAAATTTCTTCAACAGAAAATATCAAGACTGATCTTATGGACTGATAGCCAGATTGTCATAGAATGGTGCAAGTCAAGTAAATTACTACCACCGTTTGTATCAAGAAGGGTTGAAGAAATAAAGAGAAATCTAAATTTAGAAATAAGATATATTCCATCGGAACTAAATCCATCTGACGTAGGAACCAGACCTGCCTATTCGAAAGAGGATAAGGAGAAATGGCTTGCTCGCCCACAGTTTCTTATTGAAAATCCTGATACGTGGCCTAGTACACCTAACATAGGAGATACCTATTCTTTTTCGACTGGGGAGGGTCTGACGAATGAACCTGACGTGGAGCTGATTGAAAAAGATGAACCGGATAAGGACGTCCGTATTCACACAGATATAGACAAAAACATACAAAGAATTGGCATACAGAAAAGTGTTACGCAAGAACGTAAAATACTTTCCTCTTGAAGTAAAAGGAAAAGTAACAAGCTTAAGTCGAAATTTAGGGGTATTCAAGGACATTGATGATATTTTAAGGTGCAAAGGCCGTATGAAGAACGCAGATTGGTCTTTTGATAAACGGTATCCTATACTTATACCGAGGAATACTGATTTCGCTAATAAAATCATTATGAAAACACATTGTGATAATAAACACGTAGGTGTTAATCACACTTTAGATAGGATTCGAGAGTCATACTGGATTCCTCAAGGCAGGATCCAAGTTCAACGCATTGTGAATAAATGTCCTGATTGCATCAAACATGCAGGTGGACCATTTAAGTTACCGCCAACACCAGCTTTACCAAAGGAAAGATTAAATTATAGTTCTCCATTCACCTATGTTGGAACAGACTACTTAGGACCTCTAATAATTAATAACGGAAGTGGTAATTGCAAAGCAGTTCACCTTGAAGTAGTTAATGATTTGACAGCTGAAGAAGGATTAATGGCATTGAGACGTATGGTATCTAGTAGAGGCTTACCAGATCTAATCACATCAGACAATGAAACACACTTTAAGCTGATGGCAGAAATAGTAGAAAACCAGTATTGTGTTGACAAAGAAATACGTTGGAGATTCATACTACAACTAGCACCTTGGTATGGAGGCTTTTACGAAAGGTTAATTGGAATAGTTAAGAACTGTATGAAAAGGACACTGCAGAAACATCTGATGAAAGACACACAACTAGTTACGGTCGTTAAGGAGATTGAAGCCGTTGTAAATACCGGACCTCTTACACGGGTCAATTCTGAACTTGACCACGTACTGAAACCCTCAGATTTTCTTGCTATAAGGAAATGCATTACACTGGATATGTCTGAGAAGAGTCCTACAGCAATTCACGCCACCGCGACTAAAAATGATCTTGTTAAGAGCTGGAAAAGAGGACTTATCATTCTTGGAGAGTTCAAAGAAATGTTCTCCAATCGCTACCTCCCAAGCTTACGAGAGAGATATTGGCATGGGCATAGAGAGCCAAGAAAAACATCGAAGTTAACTCCTCAAGTGGGGCAAATTGTGCAAATTAAAGGAGATTCTAAAAACCGGATAGCATGGAAAGTAGGCAAGATAATCTCTTTAGTCAAGAGTGCCGACGGTCAGTGTAGAGTTGCCAAAGTCAAAGTGGGTAATACTGAGTTTAAAAGATCCATTGCGCATCTCTATCCTCTTGAGATAGAAGACGGTGAAGAGAACTGCACCAAGACTTCTGCAGAGGTAGAATCTCATGACGAAGACCCTCAGCTTCCATCATTTCAACTACAACCTATCGATGATAGTATTGTAGAAGAAACTATACAAGAAACACACGATAATAGTGAAAGTACAGGAGAGGGTATGCCTATAACGTTAGAGCCTGGCGACATGTCAAATAATTCATCTGAGCCTAAATCAAATGATTCAGTAGAATCTGAGTCATTGGAACATTTGAATGAACCGCGACCAAGGAGAGCTGCAGCCATACGAGCTCGTGAGAAAATTCAAGAATGGACAAGGAACTTGACAGCACTCCTTCTGCCCTTTGTGGGGAGTGTCGCGACGAACGCGAAATAATACGATACGACGCAGCTAGTAAGACACGTAAGTTGTACGCTGGCAACTTTATCCCTTCTATTTTGTATATGGTAAGGTGAGCGTGGGTTTTTACTAGCTTAGATATTGAAGTCGAGTCGCAGTAGAGTCACAGTTTACAAGTGGTGTGATTGTGTGTGAAGTGTCCTGGTACCTGGTGTCCTGTAACCCGAGATACCTAGCATAAGCTCTAAGTGCCTAGATAAGCACTTTTAGAGACTAAAGTATAATACTTGGAGACCTAGGCAGCTTAACTGGCTCTTTAGGTGCTCAAGTATCTAATTGTCATGTGTAAATGTTTCCCCTAGCTAACGATTGGGGAAGATCGTCTCATGCAGTGTAATTAAGTATAACACGTTTGGATAGGTTCCGCTTAGAGACGGACCGAGGCCAAGGGTGTTACGAAGATCGTCTCGTGCAGTCTCGTTTGGGTAGGTTCCGCTTAGAGAGGGACCGAGGCCAGGGGTGTTACGAAACTCTTGGAACCAAACGTATGGGGTAGGTTGTCACTTCCGATTTACGGTCGGGGAGTGGAAACCGAGGCCTGGGATCTGTAATTTCCAGGATCCTATGAACAAGATATTGGGTAGGTTGTTACTTCCGATTTACGGTCGGGGAGTGATAACCGAGGCCTGGGATCTGTAATTTCCAGGATCCTATTGACGAGGGGTTTCCCCATAATCCTATCGATAGTATTATCAATGTCGTATCTTGGAGCCTGTACGGTGGCTTATAATATACTGTGGATTCTGTACTGTGGATCCAATTGAACTAACTTGTATAGAGATACTCTTTATGGAGATAATGAGACGATATTCCAGCATAACGTTAATAATTAACAATGACTTAATGAGGTGTAGAATAGAGCCGCCAGGTGCTAGAGACACTGAGGGATATTGGTGCTATGGTACTTTAACTTCTACAGGTGGTGACTTGAGTCCTGACAACATCAGACTAAAGCGAAGCAGATTATATTGTGGAAGGAGTAAGGAAGTTGCCCGAAAGAGACAATAGGTATGTTATATAGATAGCCTACCACAATCGTGACGGCCGCATTCATTCTCTCTTTACATACATATATACATTATATTGGCCGCTACGATAGGCTATGCTCACTGCCTTGGAACACTGGCGTTGCTATTTAGACAACGGCCAAACCTTCACGGTGTATACTGACCATTCCGCCTTGAAGTGGTTTTTGTCACTTAGTAATCCAACGGGAAGATTAGCACGCAGGGGCGTACGATTGTCTGCATTTAACTTTAACGTTAAGCATCGACGAGGTGTAGATAATATCATACCCGATGCCCTTTTGCGAGCCGTTCCCGTTGGATCAATTAATACTGCCAATTCCATTTTGCAAACGTCTGATTCTTGATATAAAGACAAGTATGAGACTTGTTTGAGATCTCCGTCCAGTCTCCCTAACTTTACTGTTACTAACAATGCCCTTTTTAGGCTCTCAAAAAATAAATGTTCTCTAACATCGGAGTTTGCCTGGAAGGAGGTGGTGCCTGGTGAATTGCGCGAGAAAATAATACTCGAAAACCACGCAACCCCAACAGCTGGTCATCTGGGTATTCATAAGACCTACCATCGCTTGGCTCTGCACTAGTTTTGGCCTGGCATGCACTCAGATGTTGTAAGGATTGTTTCTGGCTGTTCTATATGTTTCTCACACAAGTTGCCTAATCATTCAACGTTAGGAGTTATGGGCAGACCGAAACAATGCTCTCGAACCTTCCAGATGATATCCATTGATTTTGTGGGACCCCTTCCCCCTAGTAGGAAGCAAAACACATTCTTACTCGTGATAGTATGCTGCTTTACTAAGTACTGTCTTACTTTTCCTTTACGTCGAGCAAACGCGGAGGCAGTCATTAAACATATGGAGAACTCAGTGTTTCTTGTTCATGGTGTGCCACAGACAATATTTTTGGATAATGGCAGCCTATTTATCAGTAAGAATCTAGAATCTTTTTTCCAAAAATACAAGGTACCAAATGTCTATTTTACTCCTCGCTATACCCCGCAAGTAAACACAGTGGAGCGTTATAATAAAACGATTGACACGGGTATCTACGTTTATAGAAGATGATCACAGAGCATGGGATATCAATTTACCAAAAATAACATTCGCAATCAATAATTCGGTCAATGAAGCAACGGGTTACACACCCGCTTTCCTTGTCTACGCTCGGGAACTTGTGTCATGTGGTTCGCACTATTTAGACAACGATTTAGGCAACGAGATTATTTTTCTACCTCGCACTATATATGCTGAAAATATTGGCCCCCTAGTAGGAATATTTAATGATGTTCAAACTCGTCTTTGGCATGCTCATGCGAAAAACACATCTTGTTATAACTTAAGGCGCCTAACAGCCGAATTTCAGATCGATGACATAGTCTGGAAAAAAACATATTATCAAAGCGACAAAGACCAATATTTCAGCAAGAAGCTAGCCCCAACATTTTTAAAATGTCGCGTCATAGGGAAAAGGTCACCTCTAGTATATGACTTGCAAGACATGTCTGGCAAGTACCTTGGCACTTGGCATATTAAGGACTTAAAACTAGTAAATGTCGAAATACCTAGTGATTATGATTAGTCTTCTAATGATCATTAGAGTATAAAATATATATATATATATATATTATAAGGACTATAGCCATGATATTGCCGGATTTTTGTAACATTTAGGATTGCAAAAATCCTTGAGTGGGGAGCGGGGTAACTGTAGCGTTAATTAATCCTTTACCTAATTTTAACATCCTATATACCTACTTATTATACTATAAAAAAACATTACTGCTTTAACTAAACTAAACTAAACTATTTCAAATAAATAACATAATTATATCGCTAAATGTTCTAAATACTAATTCACTCTCGATATCGATTCTATAGAATTATCGACTTTTCCTGACCCTTGGCTCGCGGTTTGCGCAGGTGCATACGATGCGGCCATCTTACCGCTTCGCGGCGCGGCTTCGACTCCAGGATAGTATAGGTACCCTAACGGTGATAGTACTAAGAAGTCCAAGTATGAAATAACACCTTTAATTAGGGTCCCACAAAGAAGATAATATATATATACACACTGATTATTATTCAAACGAAAGCACATACGCGCACACACGAACGAAAGTCACAGGCACAAGGAAGAGAGAAGAGTCACAGGAAAGTAATATACTTATATAGTCTATTAGCTTAAAGCAGAGCGTAAGCGGTAAGCACTAGATGGTTAGCACAACAGGCGTGGCTTCGCCGTCACAATCGAGATCTGACTGCCGCCCGCGTTCCGTCGCAGGCGCAAGCCGTCCGGGGCATGTACACCCGGTCGCTCGCTGTGCGTACAACGTTGCGCGCAAGTTCGATTTTAACCGACTTCAGCGAGGGAGGTTAATGCGTTTAAGGATTGAGGTTTTGTGTGCAGTGGTCGCCACACTACTCCCCCGCCGAGACCGTTGCTTGCTACGGTCGATAGTAGTCCGGAAATTGAACTCGTCGGCCGCTGCGCGTTCTTCTTTCAGATATTGAAGCTGGGTTCTCCTTCACCGTACTACCACTCGTGGTGTTTTCTTTTGTCATATAGGCTGGCTTTACTCTATCGACTGATACTGTGGAGTGTCTTCCTTGTATGTCGAGCTTCAGGGTCTTAGTTCCTCGTTCCAATACCTTGTATGGACCCATGTATGGCGATTCTAACGATCTTCTGGCGGCATCCTGACGTAGGAAGACGTACTCAGCTGTGGATAGACTTTTGGGTACGTAGAACGTCTTTTGCGCGTGCCAACTTACTGGTTCAGGAGTGAGGTTCGCGATGTGTTGCCGTAGACGTGCTGCGAAGTTTGTGACGTCTAAGGTATCAGTTTTGGACGGCGCGAAGAATTCACCTGGCAGGCGTAAGGGTTCTCCATATAGTAATTCTGCTGGCGACCCTTTAATGTCCTCCTTCCAAGAACAGCGGATGCCTAGCAGGACCAGTGGAAGTACTTCAACCCAATGAATGTTTGTGTGGCACATGATTGCCGCTTTCAGCTGACGGTGCAGTCGTTCCACCATGCCGTTGCAGGCAGGGTGGTATGCAGTTGTAGGGCGGTGCTCTGTGCCCAGGATGCGTGTGATGCTCCGGAACAGCTCGCACTCGAACTGTCGCCCCCTGTCTGTCGTGACCTTAGCCGGGCAACCGAAGCGTGCGACCCAGCCCAACATAAATGCGCGGGCACAGGTCTCAGCAGTGATGTCAGCGATGGGATACGCCTCAGGCCACCGTGAGAAGCGGTCGACGAGCGTGAGGCAATATCTGAAACCATAAGAACTTGGTAAGGGCCCTACGATGTCCATGTGGACATGGGAAAATCGGTTGCTGGGGGTAGGAAAGGGAGTTAGTGGGGAGTTGGTATGACGGGTTACTTTGTTTCTTTGGCAATCAGTGCATTCTCGTGCCCATCTTCGGCTATCTCGTTGTACTCCTGGCCAAACAAATCTCTGCGATACTAGCCTCGCTGTAGTCTTTGCGCCGGGATGGCTCAGGTTATGCATTGCATTGAAAACTGCTTTCCGAAATACAGGTGTTATATATGGTCGAGGATTAGTAGCCGATACGTCACAATACACTTCTGCGTTTGCGTCTGGCGTCTTTACTCGCTGTAATTTCAGCGCTGTACCTTTACAAAGTAGGTCTTACAGCTCAGGATCTAAATCTTGGGAATGTGCAAGGGCCTTGTAGTTTAAAGGTACTGAAACTTCTTCGATCCTCGAGAGAGCATCTGCGACTACGTTTTCCTTTCCAGCCACGAACCGAATATCTGTGCTGAACTGTGATATCAGATCCAGATACCGGAACTGCCTTGGGGAGCAATTGTCACGACGTGATGAGAAGGCAAATGTCAAGGGCTTGTGATCAGTATATATGACGAACGGCCTCGCCTCGAGCATATGCCGAAAATGCCTTATGGCGTCGTATATGGCGAGTAGCTCGCGATCATATGGGCTGTAGTTCTTTTGAGCTGGCTTCAGCCGTCTTGAAAAGAACGCGAGGGGCTCCCAGCCGTCACGTACTCGCTGTTGAAGAACTGCTCCGATAGCCATGTCTGATGCGTCAGTTTGTAACGCTAACTCTGCGTGTTGACTCGGGTGAGCTAACATTGCTGCTTTCGACAGACTTGACTTGCAAGCATTAAATGCCTCTAACATCTCGCTGGTCATGGTAATGGCTTCTGAACCTCTCTTTTTGTTCCCCGATAGGACGATGTTGAGAGGGGCTTGGATTGATGAAGCACCAGGAACGAAGCGGCGATAAAAATTGTACATTCCTAGGAACCTACGCAACTCTTTTACAGTCTTAGGTGTAGGGTACTCTTGTATGGCCTGGACTTTATTCGCTAGCGGTTGTATACCCTTGGCGCACACCTCATGACCTAGGAAGGTGATTGAGGACACACCGAACTCACATTTTGCTGTATTGATGAGCATGCCGTATTCTGACAGCCTTTGAAACAGCTGACGGAGATGCTCTTTGTGCTGGTGCTCGTTTGCGGAAAAAACTAACAAGTCATCCAAGTAACCATAGCAAAAGGGAAGGTCTGCCAAGACTTCGTCGATGAAGCGCTGGAACGACTGCGCTGCATTCCGCAAGCCAAAATTCATGTAAACAAACTCGAACATTCCAAATGGCGTTGTGATCGCTGTTTTGGGAATGTCGTCAACGAATACTGGAATCTGGTTATATGCTTTGACGAGATCAAGCTTGGAAAATACTGCACTTCCACT
This sequence comes from Hedya salicella, assembly GCA_905404275.2. Taxonomy (NCBI): domain Eukaryota; kingdom Metazoa; phylum Arthropoda; class Insecta; order Lepidoptera; family Tortricidae; genus Hedya; species Hedya salicella. Next base: position 9,704,007 of record FR990114.1, on the reverse strand, counting down.
CAACTGGTGCGCAAAATCCTGGATATGCCTTATAGGGTAGTTGTCAGGGATCGTGCGAGCATTCAAGGCTCGGTAATCTCCGCAGGGTCTCCAGCCGTCGTCTTTCTTTGGTGCGAGATGAAGCGGAGAAGACCATGAGCTCTCTGACCTGCGTACTGTTCCGTTCGCCAGCATATCGTCGAACTCCTTTTGTGCTATTTTTAGGCGATCTGGTGGAAGACGTCGAGGGCGGCTGGTGACAGGTGGTCCAGATGTGGTACGTATATGATGAACCGTATTATGTTTAGGTACCTTATATGTTCCGGCGGGGCGCGTGATTTCTGGGTACTCTCTCAGGATCTGGTGGTACTCGGACTCTCCCGCCACTGCCTTGATAGACGTGATCGCTTCCACAGGCTTCTGGACTGGCACGTTGATGGAGAGCGTTGTCAGGCTGTCTATTAGGCGGTGGTTCCTGCAATCTACCAATAAATTATAAAAAGACAGGAAATCGACACCTATTATTGGTTTAGACACGTCAGCTACTACAAATTTCCACTTGAATGCGCGCCTCAGTCCCAGGTCCAGCAGAAGTTGCACCGAGCCGTAGGTCGGGATGACTGTACCGTTAGCGGCGAAAAGCTGATAACTGGATTTCGTGCGCTGCTCCTTAACTGCAGAGCGGGGGTACACGCATAAATCAGATCCCGTGTCGATCAAGAAATGCTTTTTTGATGTTCGATCTACGACAAATAGGCGGCCCGGTATGGTCTGGCAGTCGTTAGCCGCTACTTCCGGCTGCCGTTGGAGTTTTCCGACTCGTAGCTGCAAGGTGTCGTGCATCTGTTTGCTTTTGATCCGAACCTGTTGTGATAAAAACAGTAGGAATTATTCCGCGGTCTCGATGACGAACGTCGTCGGTTTGTCGAATGTGATCGGTTTCTATTTTGCGAATTAAAGCGCGAGCGACTACGTGGATTATGTGATTGCGCATTAAATTGTGCCTTTAATGACGCCACTTCCTTGCGTAGTTCTGACATTTGAAACGCTAAATCACTCATCAAATAGTTGCCGCTACTTGCACTTCGTTGATTCGACTTACTGTGACTGTGACTGGACTGACCGCCAACTGCCGAAACTTGTGTTACAGTAGGTGCAATGTCGTACACTTTATCTGCTAAATCTGCTAACATTTCGACACTTAAACTATGCTGTGACGCTATGACTGTTTGCAAATTAGGTGGTAGACGCGATGACCAAACAGTTTTTAAAAATTCGTCCTTGACGTACCCGCCGGCCAACGTTTTTAAACGTCTCCAGTACTGCGACGGCTTTCTGTCACCTAATTCTTCGTGCATCAATAGTTCTCGATGCTTCTTTTCTAGTGAAGCGGATAGCCTTGAAATAAGTTCCGTCTTAAGCTTCAGATACTTATTTTGCGCTGGCGGTGAATTAATAATATCCTTCACTTCCACTATATATTGATGTTCGAGCTGGCTAATTACGTAGTAAAACTTCGTAGCATCCGCCGTTATTCCGGAAATCAAAAATTGTCCTTCCATCTGCGCGAACCATAACTCGGGTTCCTCTGGCCAAAATGGCGGCACTCGAACACCAACTTTACACACATCCTTCATGTGTTCGCTGTTCCCAGCCGCGTTCGACGGACCCGCTTTAGGTACCGTTGCATTGAAACCGGGCGTCGGCGCTTCGTTGTCTGTCATATTTACTGCGTTTATTGTCCAAACTAGGGGTCACCAATATAGGTACCCTAACGGTGATAGTACTAAGAAGTCCAAGTATGAAATAACACCTTTAATTAGGGTCCCACAAAGAAGATAATATATATATACACACTGATTATTATTCAAACGAAAGCACATACGCGCACACACGAACGAAAGTCACAGGCACAAGGAAGAGAGAAGAGTCACAGGAAAGTAATATACTTATATAGTCTATTAGCTTAAAGCAGAGCGTAAGCGGTAAGCACTAGATGGTTAGCACAACAGGCGTGGCTTCGCCGTCACAATCGAGATCTGACTGCCGCCCGCGTTCCGTCGCAGGCGCAAGCCGTCCGGGGCATGTACACCCGGTCGCTCGCTGTGCGTACAACGTTGCGCGCAAGTTCGATTTTAACCGACTTCAGCGAGGGAGGTTAATGCGTTTAAGGATTGAGGTTTTGTGTGCAGTGGTCGCCACAATAGTACCTGCCACAGCTACGCTTCGATCCAATAAGATTAACGCACCTCAGTAGGCTACAACCCACGTACCCAAGCCGCGGAATAAAAAATAATTTACCCAGTATTGGTGTTAACGTTACATCCTTCAGCATTGCGTTCGCACTTAAGTGCTGCTCTGACGTGCATTGTGGTTAGGGCTGCCATCCGTCCGGGTTTCCCCGGATTCGTCCTAGTTTGGAGGCTGTCCGGGGGCCGTCCGGGTGGGTTTTTAAAGTGTTTTTGTAACAGGGAAAACCTTATTGAACTGAATAAAATGTAACATGTCCGGGGAAAAATGCGATTTCCTCCAAATATTCAGGGTTTTTGAAGTTTGCGTCCGGGTTCCGGTATAGTCAAGATGGCAGCCCTAATTGTGGTGCATATTAAAGTCACGCGCTCAAAAATGTCGTCGGACGAAGATGTATGTATCAGACCGCGAATTATTTGAGAAATAAAAGCGAATAATTGAGAAAACATTTTTAGTTCATTCTTAAGTGTTTCAAACTTAGAATCCTAACCATATTTAGAGGCGTAAACCTTTTTCTCTGTTTGTAGATTTCTTCAGCCCATATCCGCGTCCATCAGTCCGCGTGAGCGCGCAGCCGTGACGCACGTATTGCTCTCGTATTTGTCTGTTGTTGTTTTGTCTCGATCGTCGCGCGGTAAAATGCAATCACTGCAACATCGTTATTGACGAAATGTTGTCGTATATACAGAATAAGTTATCCGTGATAGACGAAGAAACTGTAGTTCGTTTATGTAAGTCGGCTTTCCCAGGAGATGAAATTCAAAATTCAGTCTTTACTTTTTGAAGCCGTCCCAACAAACAAACCAAATGTTAATCGCAGAGGAGAAAAGAAGGAGCAACGCGATATAAATGATATTGTAAACGTGTTTACTGCAGACCCCAATTCAATTCCAGTGTTTGTGGCCCGGCAGCTAGAAAAATTACCGCCAGTATTATTCGACCACTTGGATTGTACAAAACTGCTGAGGGATATAGTGCGGTAAGGCCGATATGGACACGATTAAATCAACGTATGCGACTCTCAATGAACTCGAAGACTTGAAGAAAAAAATCATGTATTAAAAAACATTGCCCCTGCCAGGTTATCGACGTGAAATGTTAATGGCAGGCGCGGAGCCTGGTGCCTGGATACTGGCCCATCAGGCATATGTCAGACTTACAACTCAACATTGAATGACACAATTAATACAAATAAAGAAACTTCATCGTCACCTATAACCGAGACTTTGTGTATGAACAATCAATATCCATCTATTCAGATTGCGGGTGGACATCCTACCGCGGAGAATAATATATCGCCACCGCCGGCCGCCGCTGCTACAACGAGCGGGATGAGTCATCGCGACGAACAGCTGATTGAATCGGCCCAGGCGCAGATGACCGACTCACCCTCGGAGTCGACGAAGCGCAATAAATCATTTGCTAACGCGCTAATTACGGGTATGGACCCGTCATCACAAAGTCGTAACCCCAAAAATGACCACTGGGAGACTGTACGCTATAAAAACAGAAATAAATCTACACGCCACAAAGGTCAACTTGGGACCTCAACTATTGCAGGTGGAAGTTTTAGGGCCGCTGAGCGTAGAATTCCGATGTTTATTACAAAAATAAATAAAGATGCGGATGAATCGGAAATAATGGAGTATATTAAACGAAAAACGCAAGAATCTGTATTATGAGAAAAGATTAAAATTAGAAACGAAAAGTACTACAATGCCTACAAGTTTTTCGTAAACGAATCGAAAATACCGTTGTTTTTGGATAGTAACTTATGGCCCAAAGACATTATATTTCGGAAGTTTGTGCATTACAAGTACAAACGACCTGTCAGAGTAAGCTCTGGTGCCGGCAATATATCAAATCAATACGTCTAGTTGTACACTTGCTACGTTTAATTGTAAAAACGTGAAGCGTTGTGTGGACAGTGTGCTAGAACTATGTCAAATATGTGATATTATTGCTCTGCAAGAAACTTGGTTGGCTCCCGAAGATATTCCATTTTTGAATAGTATTGACGCAAAATTTAGTGCTACTGGGACGTCGTCAATGGATACCTCAATGGGAATGCTGCGTGGGTGACCGTACGGTGGTGTCGCCTTACTATGGAGGAGTGCGGTTTTTTATGACGTGTCGGTGGTGCCGTGCGATAATCCGCGGGTGTGTGCGATAAAAATATTGAAGGATGATCGCCCTATTATAGTGATGAGCGTATACATGCCAACAAATAATACGGACAACTTACCGGAGTTTACGGACTGTCGTCGGTGCGCAATGTATATGTGAAATACGATGTCACATGGTCCGACCATTTCCCTCTCATGCTAGAATGTGATCTCAATATAATAACACCTAGGTTAATAAACCTACCTAGCGCACCTAATCAACAAATAGTATGGGGGAAAGAGGGTCGGAGCAGGTGGCCCGTTATAGCGAGAAATGTCAAAAATCGTTTAAAGTCCATTGACTTCCCTGTGGAGTTTAGACTTTGCGCAGACAAGTACTGCAGTATTACTAGCCATAGACAGGTAATTGATAGAATGTATTTCGATATTGGGTCAGTTTTACGCGCGGCCGCTATTACTAGTAGTATAAGCAGAAGGCGAAAGTCTAAAAACCAAATAGTGGGGTGGAACAAACATGTCAAAGTTGCTCATGGGGCAGCCAGACTAAAGTTTCAAGAATGGGTGCTTTATGGTAGACCCACACATGGAAAGTTATTTAATGAGATGTGTGAAACAAGAAAGATCTTCAAATCTCTCCTTAAATGGTGTCAAGATCACCAATCTTAAATTAAAATGGATATTATAGCGTCACACCACTCCAAAAAATATTTTTGGTCATTCTGGAAGGCTACCAATAATATGAGGTGTCGGTCTGTCTGTCCTGTTAGCGTTGCAGGTAAAAGTAATCTGAAAGACATTGCTGACCATTTTAAAGAGCAGTTTGTTGTAAAATCTCCTTTGGGGGCATCACGGCAGGAGGTGAACAATGCTGCGGCCAACACGCAACCGGTTGAACCGAGTTTCACTGCTAGGAAGGTAGCCAACGCTATTGGCTCGATTTCCCGAGCTAAGTCAACGGGGCATGATGGCCTCAGCATTGAGCATCTTCAGTTTGCGGGTCCTCATATACAAAGAGTCTTAGCAATGTTCTATACGCTGTGTTTTAGGCATTGCTACTTGCCCGAGGACTTGATGACGACAATTGTTATACCAGTTGTTAAGAATAAAACTGGAGACTTAGCAGACTCTAGTAATTACAGGCCTATTTCTCTCGCTACTATTATAGCGAAAGTTTTTGACAGTATGCTTAATTCACAGTTAAACAAGTATGTGCGGATAAATCACAATCAGTTTGGGTTTAGACCCGGGTTATCAACAGAGAGCGCAATACTGTGTCTTAAGCATACTGTCAAATACTATACGAATAGAAAGACTCCAGTTTACGCTGGATTTTTAGACCTATCTAAGGCAATGACCTGGTTTCTTATAATGTACTATGGAAGAAGCTGGAAGCCATTCAATTACCTACTGAAACAATACGGATACTCAGGTACTGGTATGGAGGCCAGGCCAATAGCGTTAGATGGGCGGGTACACTGTCGGATCCATACAGGTTGGAATGTGGAGTGAGGCAGGGGGGGTTGACCTCGCCCACGCTCTTTAATCTGTATGTGGATGGACTTCTGGACGAGCTGGGTAAAATGCATGTCGGCTGTCATATTGACTCAGTTTGTGTAAATAATATAAGCTATGCGGACGACATGGTTTTACTCAGCGCGTCGGCTTGTGGCCTACGTAAGTTACTTCTCGTATGTGAGTAGTGCGATCGAACACGGGCTGAGATACAATGTAGCCAAAAGTCAGTTCATGGTGTTTGAATCCGGCTGTAAACGGATAGATGAAGTGCCTCCCATAAAGCTCTATGGTACTCCACTACAAAGGGTGAGGAGTTTTAAATACTTGGGTCATATTGTCACAACTGACCTAAAGGACAGCATGGACATAGAACGGGAACGGAGGGCTCTGTCGGTGAGGGCTAATATGATTTCCCGTAAGTTCGCGCGGTGTACGAGGGAGGTTAAAATAACTCTATTTAGAGCTTTTTGTACCTCTCTGTATACGTGCGGCTTATGGAGGTCTTACACGCAACGGGCCTACGGAGCCCTCCGGGTCCAGTACAATAAGGCGTTCCGGGTGCTGGTGGGGCTGCCTCGCTTCTGTAGCGCATCAGGGATGTTCGCAGAAGCGCGTGTAGAGTGTTTTTTGATACAGAGTATGAAATGTTGGAGCGTCAACAGTGGAATTATGAAGTAAAAGAATTAAACAAACAAGATAAAATAATAATTTCTTATTTGACTTTGTATATAGTATAGCAACACAAGACAGATGACAGACATAAAACTTATCTACAAAAAGAACACCGGTCATAGCATCGACAAATCAAAGAGGTTGCACCTCAACACCTTCTCTCGATGTGTAGACCGAGACTGTTCACCAGCTTTTTAAGTCTGGGTCTAGCTAGTGGCTTCGTGAAGATGTCCGCCAGCTGTAGCTCAGTGCTGATCTTCTTCACAGTGAGACTACCATTCGCCACTAATTCACGTACAAAGAAATGACGAATGTGCTTGGTACTTCTGTGGAACTAAGGATTCTCGGCCAAACGCACAGCTGCCTCATTATCCACATACAACACAGGTAAACCTTCTGTCTTTATCAATCCACCGATAAAACGAGTTTGCCAAATACTCTCTCTACGGGCCTCGCTGGCTGCGACAATTTCAGCTACCGTTGTTGAAATTGCAACACTTTGCTGTCGTTGGCTGAGCCATGATACTGTCCCACCAGCATATAGGCATAAAACACCAGAAGTTGATCTTCCTGTCGCAAGATCTCCACCGTGGTCGGCGTCACTGTAACATTCTATGTTATCCTTTTTATAATTCCTCTTATATAGTATTCCCATATCTGGGGCATACTGTAAATAGCGAAGAATGCGCTTATCCTTCACGCAATCTGTTTGAGTTGGATTTTCTAGGCTTCTAGAAACCACACTCACAGCGTAAGCAATATCTGGTCTAGTGCCAACCATCAGATATGCGAGCGCACCAACCACTTGTCTGTAGTTACTCAGAAAGAAATCTTCAACCTTCTCTGGTCTTCCAACTAGATCGTCTTTCACTATTGGAGTGTTTACAGGTCTGCACTCTTGCATTCCAAACCTCTTTAAAATTGTGCTCCGGAATTGTAGCTTTATATATATCTCTTCGTCAGATAAAGATCCGTACAGGAAAGCTGTTGAGACATCGAACTGACTTAATTTCATGCCCTCACTAGCTGCAATACTCAACACAGCTCTAACTGTTGCCATCTTGGCTACAGGGCTAAAAGTCTGGTCGTAGTCTTCTCCCTTTCTTTGTCGAAAGCCTTTTACAACTAGCCGAGCCTTATACTTATTCACTGTGCCGTCAGGGTTTAGCTTCACCTTATAAACCCATTTGCATGGAATAGCTTTCCGGTTCTTAGGTAGCTTCTCAAGAATCCAAGTGTTATTATCTTTCAGGGATTCAATTTCACTTTCCATAGCTTTATTCCACAAATCCTTATCAGGGCAGGCTATTGCTTCCTTATATGTATTTGATTCTACATATGAGTCTGTGCCGATGTAAGATACGTAATCATTGAATTTAACCGGGCGTCTGAGGAAAGTCCGGTTCCTTAAGTGCATACCGTCCCTTGCAAATTGCTCGATGATCTCGTCTTCATTTACATCATCCTCTCTGACGTGCTCTTCACCACAATACTCCTCATTCTCCCCCTCTAATTCAATAGATTCATCTTGTTCTGGCAACTCTGGTAACGCATCCTCGAACTCTGCCTCATCACCGGCAACATGAGCTTCAACAGCGTCTTGGTTTTCCTCCAGTCCAATCTCGGCATGCCTTTCAACCAGTGTCTCCTCGTTCACTTCAGTGACAGAAGTAGGTGTCTCCCTTCTGACATTCAAAGGAACTTCCATTTCGGTCACTTCTTTCCCAACTTCCGAATCCTCGATATCAATCTTTGATTCTAAGGGTTTTTCGTTGAATGTCACGTCACGAGATCTTACGAGAGAGTTCGATTGCTTGTTCCATAATCTATAACCGTCGTCATTGTCGTAGCCAATTAGAATGCATTTCTGTGCCTTCTGCATTTTCTTCCTTTTTTGTTTAGGAATGTGCACGTAGCACGTAGAGCCGACGATCCTCAAATGTTTTATTTGTGGTTTCTTCCCAAACCACAACTCGAAAGGAGACTTATCTTCCACGGAAGTTGGTGGTTGGTAAATGTTTTCTATTCTTCTATTCTATATGCTTCTTTTCCCTTTTTTTGCGTGTATCTATGACAGTAGTTGATATTGAAAGAAAGAAAGAAAGAAAACATATTTATTCAACGCCAGCATAAACAAAAAACAAAAAAAAAAAAAAACAATTGACGTCGCTGAAAGGGATCACCACTCAGCTTTATGCCACGGCCAGCCGGGACGCTGATTTTCGGTGATGCCTTGTAACTTAAAACTAATTTATACCTACTTAGCTTACCATCTAAATTAAGATCGGGTGACTTCACGAACTACTTCTAATGCTAGTTTTTGTTGTTTAGGCTACTTAGAAGCCATGGTAAATGCGTTTGCACTCTGAGTCACCGCCAAAAATCGATCTGATTATAGGAAGCACAAATCGGACAGTGTGTACAGAATGACTCCAACTTGGATTTTCGATAAATCGGATAGGATCGAAGGTGTAGAACGGGTTTAAGTCTGTCCGAAAGAATGAAAAAAAAAAGCACAATGTCAATGTCAAGTCAACTGTCAGTCGGAGTCGGTACAGTGCACAGAACACTAATACTCTAAGCACAGCTGGTAATCTTCGTATAACAAAACGCGTACGTTAGCGACATGTTGTTTTTAATGTTGACTGACGTTTTTCTCTGCTGTGATTAGCTGTTGCTTTGTCAATACACTCGTCTTGTCATCTATATAGTATATGTCGAAATTTATTCTGTCACTGTCACAGTAATGTGTTATCGAGTGATGTCCTTGTGTTTATCCTGTCTTGCTTTTTGCAAAATGTTTTAAGAGTGCTGTGTTTGTAGAACTTTGCGAAAGGAGGCTATTTTACACCATTTCCCGCGCTCTGATACTATGTGGTTGAAGTGTATAAATAGTGATGATCTTGCAAAATTATCGCCCGCAGAACTAGCGAACATTATGTCCAAGAATTAATTTTGTTTATTTGACTGCGCCGAGCACAAAACTCAGTAATGTCGTTGCTCTGACTGTCCGATTTACAATTATGAATTGGTGCAACACAACCAACAAAATCTTAAAGGCGACAGACGTATTACTTGCAATGCAGAAGAAAGCTTACGACAAACTTAAAAAGAAATTGAATAATAGTTCTTTTAACAAAGTGTGTGTTTTATTTTTTGCCACTGAGGTATAATTCTCAGCATATAATTTGATCACGTAAATACAATTACTGAAGTTACGTGTTCAAATTTACGTGCCGGGAAGTATTCATTCTAAATATTAGACCTCATTCAATGAACCTAGACCACTTTGGCTGAATACGTTACGATCCCTTGCCATATTGCAATCTCGAATAGAAAAAAATTAACGTCAGTCAACACTAATCGTACAGATTAAATATAGTTGCCTAGTGCAAATAATATTTGTTCCTGAGTTGACAGTCTGATACGTAGTATCTCTTATTAGTCTGTGACTCTAAGTGATTGATAATACTGAACTGACAATCTGCTACAGAATCCAAAGAGAATATAATCACTACGTTTTACAGTGACAGAATCTAGATTTGCATTTTGTTATTTATTTCGTCATAACAAAGGTCTTTAACCTGGCTAGCGGACTTTTGTAATGTAATATACCAATTGTGTTGTTATTAATATATCTTTAAAACTGATGCTGGCAAAAGTCCCGAAGTGCCATTTCGTAAATTTCGTCGAAATACATGATTTAATATTTTGTTAGGCAACAACTTCGTCATCATGGCTGAAGAACTAGTACCTTCAAAGCCAGGCGAAGCGGCACTTAAAAATATGCAGTTGTTGAAACAGGAGAGCAGTGTCTTTAAAGTTCCTAAAGTGCCTCAAAATAAATCAGAGAAGAAGCGGACAGTGGTTTTAGACGAAGACGTATATGTAGAGGTAAATGAAGATATGGAAGAAGAGATCAGATATACAATTAATTGTATAATGTTGTATTTTTGGTTTGTCGACATGTTTTGTATCTTTGTTGCACAATTGTCGCGCTGCTAGTTCGGGAACTATAATCGAAGGTTTAGCGTACTATTCTCACGCTCACTGTATACTGTTATATCGTATTTTTACTCTTAAGTCACCCAAATTATGTTTTTGCATTTGGGGAGTAAACAAATAGGTATACTTGGTGGTGCAGAATCCAGTTCATTGCATATAGAGCTGCCATCGTGATTATAGCTGAACCTGGAGAAAAACTTCAAAAACTGAATATTTTCCTGGACAGATGGCAACCCGTTAGGTTCATAGCGCTGTAAGGATGAACTTTGAGACTTATGTTACAAGCCTCAACTCGTGGGATTAAAAGACTTGTGTTGTTATTATCAAGCTTAGAAACCTTGATTCTTCAGAGAGATGGTTCACAGCAGTGGAAATGTAAAACTTTAAACTTAATCATATGAATTTAATCTATTATAATTATGATGTGGCGAGTGTCACAATGTATCAGTGGCATGGCATCAAAAATTATCCATACACAAGCCAGAGCATATTTGGTTCTTTTTCTTCAATTACTGTAGTCAGCTGTCTAAAAATGGGTAACTCGGTAGGACTCGAGTTCTATGGAAGCCACACAACTGCAATGTATGATAAAGGGTTTAAAAAGACAAACAGTTTACTACATCTATACTATTATCAACTCACATGCTTCAATTTTGGTTTAAAATAAGAATGGTCTCATGCAACTACAATGCAGAGAGCACTTGAGTGGTTATAAAGTCATAAAAAAAATCAGTACATTAAAAAAAATAAGTGAAGGCTACTTGAAGATCAGTGAATCATTCTTTTTAAGTATGTATATTTCTGGCTTCATCACATCATAGTTGGACATTGGAGAATGGTTATAGGATAATTTTTACTATGTTTACAAAAAAGAGGGTTATGACCAGAGCCCAGAATTCTCATAGCACTTTCATCTGCCTTTCTTATTTCGAGAAATTAATAATATTCTAATTAGTATTGAAAGGTCGTCAAAATAATTGCAGAGCCTACATGCAAACATCAAGTAGGTACATAGCACAATAAGTTACTAATAATCTATTTTGAAGTTTAATGTATTGATGCATACATTAAACTTCAGAATAGCACACTAAGGACATATGAAAGTGCTTTGAGAATTCCAGGCTCTAGTTATATGGTTAAAGAACTTTATTTCTCAAAAGAAATTTTACATTTCACTTAATGAGAACTTATTGTTTAAAAAATAGTTAATTGTTTCAGTGAACATCGATTGCGACATACAAAGTTACGTTAAGTTATCTAAGTTCTATTTATACATTACTAATAGCACTTTGCACTTACATACCACAAAATTATTAGAGGGATACATAAAATCACACACATAACATAAAATATTCAAGTAAAGTACAATGTGGGTACGCAAAGATTTATCTGTACGGTAAATTTATAAAACACCTTCATTTACGTTTAGTTTTAATGTGCTTCAAATAAAATTTTAAGGTAAATGCTTAATGACATCCTTATCAGTCGTCTTTTGTATACGATGCAGAACTCCCAGGGCCGGATTTAGACGTTGTTAATTACATGGTCTCTCAGTTTTCGTTTAAACATATTAAAATTTTTACATTCCTTTATTTGTTTAGGTAATTGGTTGTAGAATAATACTCCTTGGAACCCTATGTGTTTCTTGCCAGTTTTAGTACGCGCTGATTTGAGACATAGATTATTAGCGTTCCGCAACGGGCGTATTCCCATTTCACTCTTAGTTTTAAATTGTATTTGGGTATGGATTTTCTTATCTAATATTTTTCTTATTAGTAAACAATTATTGTTGTAATGTAGTTGATTTAGGGTCATAATTTTAGTTTCTGAGTAAATTTTTTTGCTGGATGTAAGATAATTGTACCGAAAAAGTGTCTTTATAATTTTATTTTGAGCTATTTGTAAATTTTTGAGCGTTGTTTTATTAGCACTACCCCATATCTCTATGAGGTAGTTTAGATGGGACTTCACAAGTGAGTTATAAATGGTATATCGCACTTGGCGAGGAAAACATTGTGCAGTGTTATAAAGACCTCCACGTAGTGATGATAATTTTGCTATAATTTTATTTATATGAGGCTTCCATGTTAATTCGCTATCCAGTAATAATCCTAAATACTTTTCTTCTGTTGATTCTTTTATGTGTATGTTATTTATTGTTAATGGCTTTTCGTCAGTTATTTTTTTATTTTTGGATTTGAAAATTAGATAGGTCGTTTTTGCCACGTTTATAGTAAGCAGGTTATTTTGAAACCAGGCATTTAGCGCATTTAGATCATTTTGAGCTTTTATTTTTAGTTCATCTATAGAGTGTCCAAAATAAAATACACACGTGTCATCTGCATATAAACTCAACTCTCCTTGCAAAGGTACTTGACTTATGTTGTTTATATATCCTAAAAATAAAAGCGGCCCGAGAATAGAACCCTGAGGGACACCGCACGTAATTTGTTGAGGAGAACTTTGTTCATTGCCTATTTTAACTATTTGCAAGCGATTTTTTAGATACGATTCCATGATTTTGTGTGCGGAGCCCGTAATTCCTATGCTTTTCAATTTTTCCAAAAGAAGTGGATGACTCACTGTATCAAACGCTTTCTTGAGATCTATGAAGATTCCAAGGGCTACCTTTTTATCGTCTATGTTAGATTTGATACTACTGACTAAGTCAGTTACTGCGGACAGCGTGCTAAATTGAGGACGAAATCCATATTGTTTATTAAACAAAAAATTTATTTGCGATAGATATCGTTCTAGCCGGTGGTAAATAATCTTTTCTAATATTTTAGATAGTATCGGTAATACTGACACTGGTCGATAGTTCCCAGGATCCATCTTATTTCCTGATTTGTAAATTGGTGTTACTTTTGCTATTTTTAGTGAGTCTGGGAAAATACCGTTCTCTAGGCAAAAGTTAATACATTTGGTAATTTTTGGAACCAGATATTGTTTGATACATTGAATCGATTTTGTTGTAATTTTGTCTATGCCAGCACTAGAGTTAGGATCTAATTTATTAATTATTTTCAATACTTCATCTTCACTACAAGGTGTAAATTTTTCTAATACATTATTACTGTCTTTTATGGCATTTTGACTAGTTTTGTTGTGATAACGAGATGGGATCTCATTAGCCAGCGCAGGACCAATTTTTACAAAATAGTTATTGAATTCATCGCATATTTCTTTTCCGTCCGTGGTGGTTGTTCCATTTGTCGTTGTTAGTTTTTCTGGACGGTTCTCAGTTTTTTTTTGTTGTTTGATAACGAGGTTATAAGACTCCACATCTGTTTAGGGTCGTTCTTACATTTTAGGAAGCTGTCGTAATAGTATTTATTCTTCGTTTTGTTAATTAGAGTCGTAGTGTCATTTCTCTCTTTCTTGAAATTTGTTTGTATATTTTTGTTATCAGGATACTTTTTCAGTTGTTGCCATAATTTATTTCTTTTGTTTATTTTTTTAATGATATTTTTATTGATCCAGTCTTGTTTAGGTGGATTAAGGATTTTTGTTTTCAGCGTCATACTCTTTTTGATTATACGTTTCATCGTTTCGTATAATGACTCAAAGTTGGTGTTAGGTATCATGTCAAAACAATCCTCTGCCAATTGGCCTAATGCTTCATAATTCGTTGCTTCATACTGTGTCCTGATCCGTGTCTTGATTTTTTCTTTATTACTTTTTATTCCAAGAATTATTTGCTTGTGGTCTGACATAGAAGAGTCAGCCAAAGCCATATGAATATTGCTGTCGGTTTTGTTGGTAATAACGTGATCCAAAATAGTCTTCGTTGTGGCTGTGGCTCGTGTTGAGTATTGGTCATTTAATTTATTGATGATGCTATATCCATTTTCCCTGAGCGTGTCTGTGTATATTTTAGTTTGTCTGTCTTTTGATAGTAGGTTTATATTAAAATCGCCAAAAATTACTGTCGGTTTCCCTTCCGGTAGTTGTCTTTCAAAGTCTTCAATAAATGTTTCGACATGTGTGTCTCCGGGTTTGTAAATAAGTCCAATATGGAGGTTTAACTTGTGAGTATGTATCCATAAATAGTTGTTTCCATTTATATACTTTCCTCCAATTAGATTATGTTGCAAGTTTTTATGAATGTAGATGGATACGCCCCCGCCTCTTTTGTCCGTCCTGAAGTTATAATAGTGTGAATAATTAGGAATGTCTAAATAATTTGCTTCTTCTTCAGTCTTTATCCAGGTTTCTGTAAGTAATATCAGATGGATTTGCTTACTTATTGTTTTCAAAATGCATTTTAATTCGTCTAGTTTTCCATGCCTTACAAGGCTTCTGATGTTTGTGTAGAAAAAGTTAAATGAGCCTTCAATTGGTGTTATTTCATCATATGTTTTTAAGATTTGGTGTGATATGAGTTCCTTTTTGTTCGTTATTATTGTATGGGTACCAATTATTGATTGCTCTGGCTGTTGTCGTTTTTTGGTAGCGATACGATTTTAGGATAACCCTTTATATATTTGATTGTTATGTCAGGTTCTCCGTTTTCTATTCTACCAGAAAGCTCTTCACGCAACTTTTTCATATAGGTCTGTTGAGCTGGAGTTTGATCAGGGAATAGTTTTATCTGAGCATGTTGATAATTTCCTCGGTTGCGTAAAACTTCTTTTGCAGTTATATTCGAATCGAAGCATACCTTAAGGGAGCGATTTACTCCGGTTTTGTATTTTCCAATTCGAATCATTTTCCACGGTTGTGGTGCTACATCACTTTTCAGTACCGATTTTAGGATGTTGATAACCTCACTTCGATCTTGTGCCTGCCTTTTTTCGGAGGTATCGCCATCGGCTTCAGTTACACCAACTACAATAATGTTTTTTTGCCTTTCCGAACGATCTGCTATCTCACTAATCAGTTCTTCTGCTGATGGTTGGGACACACTTTTGGCTGGAATATTGTTGAGAGTGTCTATTTTCCCTTCCAGTAGCTTTATCTTCTCGTCTGTTTGTTGATATTTGTTTTGTAATTGAGATATTTCTGTTAACATCTTAGATTGTTCTGATGCAAGGTGATCAGTTGTGGTTTGAATGGTATCTATCTTGGTTCTTATTTGAGCCATATCCTCATGCATCGTTGAAAAATATGACTTTTGTAAATTTGAGAAGGTTTCAAACATGTCCCTCATCTCCTGTCCAAGATTTATTATTTCGTTTTTACAGTCACAGTCCGTCTCTGGCTGCTTGCGTTTACGCTGCGTAATGTGTTCGTCTAACCTCGACAAGCTCGACAGGTCTGGTTGCGAGCCGGTGCTGCGCTCTGGATTGCTTAGTTGCGGCCTTATTGTACTCATGATGAGCGATAATTTACCTTTCTGAATGGAGTTCTATGTCGATAAGAATCCTGGCGTAATTTCGCAGCCGTACGCTTCTGTGTGTAGTTGTTGTGTGACAGAGTAAAAAATAGCAACTATCTCGTTTACCCGAGGTGAGGAGGGGTGCTTCTTGCAGATCTTGTACGCACTGATCCAGCTTCAAAACAATGTATGCGACTGTTTATGTTTGATGGAAAGTAGATTTTAGTTATCTATTACTTAAACTCAAACTTGAAAAACACGTTATTTAAAAATTTAAATATAATTTTGCAACACGTCCGCTCACGATGCCACTGAGACACCGAAGAAGTTATGACTTATATTCATCAAAATAAATTTTTTCTCTGAAACTAATCTGATAATGATGGGCTTTTCAAAAATTATGAAAATTTTACGGTTCTAAAGGAAAAGGTTTTTGATGAAATGAATATTCTATGAAATAAAGCATTCTAGGAAACTTTTGTCGAAAAAATTGGAATGACATTAATAATACATACACACTAAATACACCTAGTAATTATATATCAAATAATAACCATATTATATGCTTCTTTTCAGGGCATAGCTAAAATTATCCAAAGAGACTTTTTCCCCGACCTTGAGAAACTGAAGGCTCAAAACGAATTCCTGGAGGCCACCGAGAACAAGGACTATACAAGGCTCCGTGAACTCACTCGCAAGTACAGCGGCCAGCGACCAGCTACTGAACCCTGTTAGTTCAATTTTATCGATTTATGTTGATACAACCGTGACCTATGGATTTATCTTATACGTTAATAGGGTTCCCAACCATACTGATAAAAACAGTATTATATTCTTCTTCGCTCGTTAACTTTTTACTGTTCTATGTATATAAAAAAAGTATACAAAATACTGTTCTTGTAACTGCTGATATTCAGAGCCAGAAAACCTAAAAACTAAATATCCAAACTACACATTGATGCTAAATTGTGCAAATAGGTCTAAAAAGTTGTTTTTAAAATATCAAAAAAATTCAATACTATTTACTTTTTAAAAATACTGTTCACTTTAGTTCTCTGATATTAATTTTATTTTTCATATGAGCAAGTTGGGAACCGTATAAGCTAACGAATACTACTCGTACATACATACATATTGTCTATTGACAACCAAAACTCACTAAGTAACAAATACTTGAAATAAAATTCTCACCTCACAATCGATATTCTGCCAAGATGATAGGTTTTCAAGAGCAGTGACAGATACTTTAGTGAGTTTTGGTCGTCAGCAGGCCATTTTATACGTCCTGAAATGGTCATAGCTTCTAAATTAACATAGCAAAGAACTAGATACAATACCATCGTTTCTGAATCTGTATTTTACGTTATTTTGTGTCCTATTATTGTGTGTGATTATAGGGAGGGACAGATTCATTGCTGGTAAAAAAAAGAACAAGTTGTTCTTTTGTAAAAAAAAGAACAACTTGTTCTTTTTTTTGATGGATAGTGGTCAGAAATGATTTCTTTCAAAATAAGGGACACAACAAACTCTGTGACTTGGTTGCAATAAATATCTTATCTTATCTTAAGTAATTGAAATTTTATGATCATATCTTTTTATCATTTTCTATTTTTAACCTAAAAACAAGAGTCGTTATTACTTAAACCTGTGAACCGACTTTTTTACGACTCGATAGAGCGCGTTCTTAGCTATGATTCAAGAAAATCTATTCAGCCATTTGAATGATCAGTATTTTCTAGGCGTGACAGATGTGAATTAGAGCTTAACTTTCAGACAACTCTCCGGCGACATTCGACACCCCCTTGTCCGCCCCGCGCTCGCCGCCGCCGGCCGGCGCGCAGCCTGCGCCCGCGCACGAGCGGCCCGCTGACGTCACCGACCGCCACTCCCTGGACTCGTTCCTCGCGGGCCACACGAGCGAGGACAATGCGAGTTACGATCGCGTGATAGCGTTGGAGCAGAAGAAGAAGGCTGCCAAACTCGCCCCGGCGATAGCGGCGGAGGCAGAGTCGAAGGCTCTGGCCGATGCAGCTTTAGAGCTGCCGTCTATAGACAAACAGGCAGATCAGACGGAGCGCCCGCTGGAGGTAAGACTCGTTATCATTTTATAGACGCGCGCTGGCCTCGTTCTTCGTCCACTAGCGAGAATAAATAAATATATCTTTATTCATAGAAACGTAATGAACACGATAACAGACGTCTTATGTCTTCATATAACATATAGGTACTATTTCATGTGCCTGAATAGGAAAATCCTGTATCTCAGGTCAGGCGATGAGAGTTCATTTAAATACATGGCTAATAATGTCATAGTAAAGTAATAAAATAAATGAATAGTTTAAAAAACACTAGAAAAACACGCTTTACAAGACTTTTCTAACAAGTCCAAACACAGCTATGATACGTTGTTCCGACTTGTTCCATCATGAAGTTACAGTTCATATCTTCCGGCTCCATCATCAGATCAGTTCGACAGTACCATATTATTGTATGGTCATCAGAACTACATACAGCTGCCAATTTTCATGACGCTGCGATACTTGGAAGGTGGTTAAATTGGTTACCTTCGATTCTATTACATAGTTACATACAGGTCGACCTAATAAAAGCGTTAAAATGTTAATAAATAAATAAAATTCGTACACAAAGTATGTGAAACATTTTATACTAAATATTTGCTAAAGTGTAAAATTACATTTCATACGTTATTGCTAACATTTATTTATTTTATTAATCTATCAATTGTATTAATAATAACTATTCATATTATATTTAACTGCATTTCTTATGCTAGATGCACAACTTACTTTAATTACTTACCCAAGATAAAGCCTATAAAAATAAGTAATAGGTAACGATTAATTAATACCATCAGTAGTTAGCGCGATAAATGTAAGCAGCGCTGCGGTGCGCATGCAATGACGTGTGGCAGTCGATTATTACTTTCTATCGAGAGTAGTCGTCCCTTGATGTCATGATTATTGATAAGGCCGCGGAATCGTGAGCATGAGCTGCCGTATCCTACCTAGAGACTGTTGAAAATAGAGCGCTGGCTATTGACAATGAGGATAAAGGTCAATCATTTGAGATTCTGGAATATCACGCTCTAACTTGATTGTTATAATTTCAGCTGGACACGTGGCGGTACACGGCGCGGAACCACATAATGTACGTGCCGGCGGGCGCCGCGTCGCAGCGGCCGCCGCGCAAGGCCACGCTGCGGCGCCACAACACGCGCCTGCGCGCCGAGCCCTTCGACCACGCGCGCAACAAGGCCCACATCACTGCGCTCGCGCGCGAGCAGGTACAGTACAGTGTCCCCACACACAGTGACACCGCACCACATAGTGTGTGTGCCAGCACGCTGCGGCGCCACAACACGCGCCTGCGCGCCGAGCCCTTCGACCACGCGCGCAACAAGGCCCACATCACTGCGCTCGCGCGCGAGCAGGTACAGTACAGTGTCCCCACACACAGTGACACCGCACCACATAGTGTGTGTGCCAGCACGCTGCGGCGCCACAACACGCGCCTGCGCGCCGAGCCCTTCGACCACGCGCGCAACAAGGCCCACATCACTGCGCTCGCGCGCGAGCAGGTACAGTACAGTGTCCCCACACACAGTGACACCGCACCACATAGTGTGTGTGCCAGCACGCTGCGGCGCCACAACACGCGCCTGCGCGCCGAGCCCTTCGACCACGCGCGCAACAAGGCCCACATCACTGCGCTCGCGCGCGAGCAGGTACAGTACAGTGTCCTCACACACAGTGACACCGCACCACATAGTGTGTGTGCCAGCACGCTGCGGCGCCACAACACGCGCCTGCGCGCCGAGCCCTTCGACCACGCGCGCAACAAGGCCCACATCACTGCGCTCGCGCGCGAGCAGGTACAGTACAGTGTCCCCACACACAGTGACACCGCACCACATAGTGTGTGTGCCAGCACGCTGCGGCGCCACAACACGCGCCTGCGCGCCGAGCCCTTCGACCACGCGCGCAACAAGGCCCACATCACTGCGCTCGCGCGCGAGCAGGTACAGTACAGTGTCCCGACACACAGTGACACCGCACCACATAGTGTGTGTGCCAGCACGCTGCGGCGCCACAACACGCGCCTGCGCGCCGAGCCCTTCGACCACGCGCGCAACAAGGCCCACATCACTGCGCTCGCGCGCGAGCAGGTACAGTACAGTGTCCCCACACACAGTGACACCGCACCACATAGTGTGTGTGCCAGCACGCTGCGGCGCCACAACACGCGCCTGCGCGCCGAGCCCTTCGACCACGCGCGCAACAAGGCCCACATCACTGCGCTCGCGCGCGAGCAGGTACAGTACAGTGTCCCCACACACAGTGACACCGCACCACATAGTGTGTGTGCCAGCACGCTGCGGCGCCACAACACGCGCCTGCGCGCCGAGCCCTTCGACCACGCGCGCAACAAGGCCCACATCACTGCGCTCGCGCGCGAGCAGGTACAGTACAGTGTCCTCACACACAGTGACACCGCACCACATAGTGTGTGTGCCAGCACGCTGCGGCGCCACAACACGCGCCTGCGCGCCGAGCCCTTCGACCACGCGCGCAACAAGGCCCACATCACTGCGCTCGCGCGCGAGCAGGTACAGTACAGTGTCCCCACACACAGTGACACCGCACCACATAGTGTGTGTGCCAGCACGCTGCGGCGCCACAACACGCGCCTGCGCGCCGAGCCCTTCGACCACGCGCGCAACAAGGCCCACATCACTTCGCTCGCGCGCGAGCAGGTACAGTACAGTGTCCCCACACACAGTGACACCGCACCACATAGTGTGTGTGCCAGCACGCTGCGGCGCCACAACACGCGCCTGCGCGCCGAGCCCTTCGACCACGCGCGCAACAAGGCCCACATCACTGCGCTCGCGCGCGAGCAGGTACAGTACAGTGTCCCCACACACAGTAACACCGCACCACATAGTGTGTGTGCCAGCACGCTGCGGCGCCACAACACGCGCCTGCGCGCCGAGCCCTTCGACCACGCGCGCAACAAGGCCCACATCACTGCGCTCGCGCGCGAGCAGGTACAGTACAGTGTCCCCACACACAGTGACACCGCACCACATAGTGTGTGTGCCAGCACGCTGCGGCGCCACAACACGCGCCTGCGCGCCGAGCCCTTCGACCACGCGCGCAACAAGGCCCACATCACTGCGCTCGCGCGCGAGCAGGTACAGTACAGTGTCCCCACACACAGTGACACCGCACCACATAGTGTGTGTGCCAGCACGCTGCGGCGCCACAACACGCGCCTGCGCGCCGAGCCCTTCGACCACGCGCGCAACAAGGCCCACATCACTGCGCTCGCGCGCGGGCAGGTACAGTACAGTGTCCCCACACACAGTGACACCGCACCACATAGTGTGTGTGCCAGCACGCTGCGGCGCCACAACACGCGCCTGCGCGCCGAGCACTTCGACCACGCGCGCAACAAGGCCCACATCACTGCGCTCGCGCGCGAGCAGGTACAGTACAGTGTCCCCACACACAGTGACACCGCACCACATAGTGTGTGTGCCAGCACGCTGCGGCGCCACAACACGCGCCTGCGCGCCGAGCCCTTCGACCACGCGCGCAACAAGGCCCACATCACTGCGCTCGCGCGCGAGCAGGTACAGTACAGTGTCCCCACACACAGTGACACCGCACCACATAGTGTGTGTGCCAGCACGCTGCAGCGCCACAACACGCGCCTGCGCGCCGAGCCCTTCGACCACGCGCGCAACAAGGCCCACATCACTGCGCTCGCGCGCGGGCAGGTACAGTACAGTGTCCCCACACACAGTGACACCGCACCACATAGTGTGTGTGCCAGCACGCTGCGGCGCCACAACACGCGCCTGCGCGCCGAGCCCTTAGACCACGCGCGCAACAAGGCCCACATCACTGCGCTCGCGCGCGAGCAGGTACAGTACAGTGTCCCCACACACAGTGACACCGCACCACATAGTGTGTGTGCCAGCACGCTGCAGCGCCACAACACGCGCCTGCGCGCCGAGCCCTTCGACCACGCGCGCAACAAGGCCCACATCACTGCGCTCGCGCGCGAGCAGGTACAGTACAGTGTCCCCACACACAGTGACACCGCACCACATAGTGTGTGTGCCAGCACGCTGCGGCGCCACAACACGCGCCTGCGCGCCGAGCCCTTCGACCACACGCAATACACGCTTATGCATGGCGTCTTATGACGCAATTTTGTTTCACAGAATCAATAAAATCCGAAGTTCCCTATTTCTGTACTAACATAATCTTTTTCGTTTACTTCAGGACGCAAGTGTGACGGGCAAGATCGGCGTAGACGGCGTGAGCTTATCGTCGGAGAAGGAGGAGGGTGGCTACTCGCTGGTCCCGGAGCCCTCGCCGAGGCCCGGCGCGGGGCCCGACGCGTCCCCGCTCATGACGTGGGGACACATCGAGGGCACGCCCTTCCGCCTCGACGGCTCCGATACTCCGCTACCGGCGTAAGTGCTACTACAGGCCAGCCCCGACGCCACCTAAGAGCACATTCGTAGCAGCAGATCTGATGGTTGGATTATGCAGCTGGGCTCCCTCAAATCCTTAACTTTTTTTTCCCCAAGTAATCCCTAGAATGATTTTTATTTAAACATCAAAAAGCAGCGTATAAAACCACCTGTAACAGACGAGGTGACTTATATTCATGAATTAAAACTACAATGTCCTTATTGTACTTGCTAAATATTGATTGCATGTGTACAGCGTGGGTGCAGGCGCAGCGTACCGCATGCTGGAGACGGGAGCGCGCGAGCGCATCGCGCTGCAGCTGGCCGAGCAGGCCGCGCGTCGACGGCGCCCCACCACGCCCGCGCGACGCCCCACCACGCCCAAGTACGTACCCGCCACACGCCAGACGCACTTGCAGATATATGCTGGAGACGGGAGCGCGCCGCCCCACCACGCCCAAGTACGTACCCGCCACACGCCAGACGCACCTGCAGATATATGCTGGAGACGGGAGCGCGCCGCCCCACCACGCCCAAGTACGTACCCGCCACACGCCAGACGCACTTGCAGATATATGCTGGAGACGGGAGCGCGCCGCTCCTCCACGCCCAAGTACGTACCCGCCACACGCCAGACGCACTTGCAGATATATGCTGGAGAAGGGAGCGCGCCGCCCCACCACGCCTAAGTACGTACCCGCCACACGCCAGTCGCACCTGCAGATATATGCTGGAGACGGGAGCGCGCCGCCCCACCACGCCCAAGTACGTACCCGCCACACGCCAGACGCACCTGCAGATATATGCTGGAGACGGGAGCGCGCCGCCCCTCCACGCCCAAGTACGTACCCGCCACACGCCAGACGCACTTGCAGATATATGCTGGAGACGGGAGCGCGCCGCCCCACCACGCCTAAGTACGTACCCGCCACACGCCAGTCGCACCTGCAGATATATGCTGGAGACGGGAGCGCGCCGCCCCACCACGCCCAAGTACGTACCCGCCACACGCCAGACGCACCTGCAGATATATGTTGGAGACGGGAGCGCGCCGCCCCATCACGCCCAAGTACGTACCCGCCACTAGCCAGACGCACCTGCAGATATATGCTGGAGACGAGAGCGCGCGGCCCCACCACGCCCAAGTACGTACTCGCCACACGCCAGACGCACCTGCAGATATATGCTGGAGACGGGAGCGCGCCGCCCCACCACGCCCAAGTACGTACCCGCTACACGCCAGACGCACCTGCAGATATATGCTGTAGACGGGAGCGTGCCGCCCCACCACGCCCAAGTACGTACCCGCCACACGCCAGACGCACTTGCAGATATATGCTGGAGACGGGAGCGCGCCGCCCCACCACGCCCAAGTACGTACCCGCCACACGCCAGACGCACTTGCAGATATATGCTGGAGACGGGAGCGCGCCGCCCCACCACGCCTAAGTACGTACCCGCCACACGCCAGACGCACCTGCAGATATATGCTGGAGACGGGAGCGCGCCGCCCCACCACGCCCAAGTACGTACCCGCCACACGCCAGACGCACCTGCAGATATATGCTGGAGACGGGAGCGCGCCGCCCCTCCACGCCCAAGTACGTACCCGCCACACGCCAGACGCACTTGCAGATATATGCTGGAGACGGGAGCGCGCCGCCCCACCACGCCTAAGTACGTACCCGCCACACGCCAGTCGCACCTGCAGATATATGCTGGAGACGGGAGCGCGCCGCCCCACCACGCCCAAGTACGTACCCGCCACACGCCAGACGCACTTGCAGATATATGCTGGAGACGGGAGCGCGCCGCCCCACCACGCCTAAGTACGTACCCGCCACACGCCAGTCGCACCTGCAGATATATGCTGGAGACGGGAGCGCGCCGCCCCACCACGCCCAAGTACGTACCCGCCACACGCCAGACGCACCTGCAGATATATGCTGGAGACGGGAGCGCGCCGCCCCTCCACGCCCAAGTACGTACCCGCCACACGCCAGACGCACTTGCAGATATATGCT
Organism: Hedya salicella; assembly: GCA_905404275.2. Taxonomy (NCBI): domain Eukaryota; kingdom Metazoa; phylum Arthropoda; class Insecta; order Lepidoptera; family Tortricidae; genus Hedya; species Hedya salicella. Next base: position 9,679,608 of record FR990114.1, on the reverse strand, counting down.
GGAGACGGGAGCGCGCCGCCCCACCACGCCTAAGTACGTACCCGCCACACGCCAGTCGCACCTGCAGATATATGCTGGAGACGGGAGCGCGCCGCCCCACCACGCCCAAGTACGTACCCGCCACACGCCAGACGCACCTGCAGATATATGTTGGAGACGGGAGCGCGCCGCCCCACCACGCCCAAGTACGTACCCGCCACTAGCCAGACGCACCTGCAGATATATGCTGGAGACGAGAGCGCGCCGCCCCACCACGCCCAAGTACGTACCCGCCACACGCCAGACGCACCTGCAGATATATGCTGGAGACGGGAGCGCGCCGCCCCACCACGCCCAAGTACGTACCCGCTACACGCCAGACGCACCTTCAGATATATGCTGTAGACGGGAGCGCGCCGCCCCACCACGCCCAAGTACGTACCCGCCACACGCCAGACGCACCTGCAGATATATGCTGGAGACGGGAGCGCGCCGCCCCACCACGCCCAAGTACGTACCCGCCACACGCCAGACGCACCTGCAGATATATGCTGGAGACGGGAGCGCGCCGCCCCACCACGCCCAAGTACGTACCCGCCACACGCCAGACGCACCTGCAGATATATGCTGGAGACGGGAGCGCGCCGCCCCACCACGCCCAAGTACGTACCCGCCACACGCCAGACGCACTTGCAGATATATGCTGGAGACGGGAGCGCGCCGCCCCACCACGCCTAAGTACGTACCCGCCACACGCCAGTCGCACCTGCAGATATATGCTGGAGACGGGAGCGCGCCGCTCCTCCACGCCCAAGTACGTACCCGCCACACGCCAGACGCACTTGCAGATATATGCTGGAGAAGGGAGCGCGCCGCCCCACCACGCCTAAGTACGTACCCGCCACACGCCAGTCGCACCTGCAGATATATGCTGGAGACGGGAGCGCGCCGCCCCACCACGCCCAAGTACGTACCCGCCACACGCCAGACGCACCTGCAGATATATGCTGGAGACGGGAGCGCGCCGCCCCTCCACGCCCAAGTACGTACCCGCCACACGCCAGACGCACTTGCAGATATATGCTGGAGACGGGAGCGCGCCGCCCCACCACGCCTAAGTACGTACCCGCCACACGCCAGTCGCACCTGCAGATATATGCTGGAAACGGGAGCGCGCCGCCCCACCACGCCCAAGTACGTACCCGCCACACGCCAGACGCACCTGCAGATATATGTTGGAGACGGGAGCGCGCCGCCCCATCACGCCCAAGTACGTACCCGCCACTAGCCAGACGCACCTGCAGATATATGCTGGAGACGAGAGCGCGCGGCCCCACCACGCCCAAGTACGTACTCGCCACACGCCAGACGCACCTGCAGATATATGCTGGAGACGGGAGCGCGCCGCCCCACCACGCCCAAGTACGTACCCGCTACACGCCAGACGCACCTGCAGATATATGCTGTAGACGGGAGCGTGCCGCCCCACCACGCCCAAGTACGTACCCGCCACACGCCAGACGCACTTGCAGATATATGCTGGAGACGGGAGCGCGCCGCCCCACCACGCCCAAGTACGTACCCGCCACACGCCAGACGCACTTGCAGATATATGCTGGAGACGGGAGCGCGCCGCCCCACCACGCCTAAGTACGTACCCGCCACACGCCAGTCGCATCTGCAGATATATGCTGGAGACGGGAGCGCGCCGCCCCACCACGCCCAAGTACGTACCCGCCACACGCCAGACGCACCTGCAGATATATGCTGGAGACGGGAGCGCGCCGCCCCTCCACGCCCAAGTACGTACCCGCCACACGCCAGACGCACTTGCAGATATATGCTGGAGACGGGAGCGCGCCGCCCCACCACGCCTAAGTACGTACCCGCCACACGCCAGTCGCACCTGCAGATATATGCTGGAGACGGGAGCGCGCCGCTCCACCACGCCCAAGTACGTACCCGCCACACGCCAGACGCACCTGCAGATATATGTTGGAGACGGGAGCGCGCCGCCCCACCACGCCCAAGTACGTACCCGCCACTAGCCAGACGCACCTGCAGATATATGCTGGAGACGAGAGCGCGCCGCCCCACCACGCCCAAGTACGTACCCGCCACACGCCAGACGCACCTGCAGATATATGCTGGAGACGGGAGCGCGCCGCCCCACCACGCCCAAGTACGTACCCGCTACACGCCAGACGCACCTTCAGATATATGCTGTAGACGGGAGCGTGCCGCCCCACCACGCCCAAGTACGTACCCGCCACACGCCAGACGCACCTGCAGATATATGCTGGAGACGGGAGCGCGCCGCCCCACCACGCCCAAGTACGTACCCGCCACACGCCAGACGCACCTGCAGATATATGCTGGAGACGGGAGCGCGCCGCCCCACCACGCCCAAGTACGTAGCTGCCATACGCCAGACGCACCTGCAGATATATGCTGGAGACGGGAGCGCGCCGCCCCACCACACCCAATTACGTACCCGCCACTAGCCAGACGCACCTGCAGATATATGCTGGAGACGAGAGCGCCCCGCCCCACCACGCCCGAGTACGTACTCACCACACACCAGACGCAACGACAGAATACACAGATTTAGACATTTGCTACCATGTGGAGTTGTGCACAATGGAGAACGTGTATTTTACGGGAATGTTCGGAAACTGCACATTACTACCCGCAAGGACCATTAAAGCATTGTCAAACTATCATTTTCCATATAAAAAACCGCTCTCCGTAGTTGTCGAAAACTTCAGGCTATTGCTAGATGGCGCCAAGGTCGTAGTCAGCTAATCAAATAATAACGCAAGCTTCATGTATAACAGAATTATTAGGTTTTGATTTAAACTTACACGATCTTCACTCATTATCACAACAACAAAACGGGGCTTATCGCTCATAAATATGATTTATTTACTTACCTTTCGTTGGTAATTCTTCGAGAGATTCTGTTCCTTCGAGACTCGAAAAATTACCAACGAAAGGTAATTAAATAAATCATATTTTTTCAAACATGCAGTGAAATATTGATGTTATGTTCCTTATAATAGGCTGCGAAGTATGACGTTTCAGGTGCGTCTAGGACAAGAGGTCGTTAATGGAATTTCATACAAATCATGCAGGCCAAGGCCGGCAAAGTCCTCTTTTCTAATTTCTATTCCGCATAAATTTGTTGCACAGGCATCATATCATTCTGCCACTCTGCGTATTTAAAAATAAAACTTTGATTTTTTTTTTGTTTATTTCATTGCGTGATTGAAAGCACTATACAAACCTCGGCGGGAAATATGGGGTTGCCCGCCTCAGACCTATCTTGCCTCGCTTTGCTCCGCCGTCTATATGTCTTCGGCCGGCAACCCCTTTCGTCCCGGCCTCTGTAGTAATGTACTATTTATACGCGATTAAGCCCCGTTTTGTTGTTGTGATAATGAATTATTAGGAAGTAACCACGGATTACGGAATAAAGGGGATATGTCAAGGGGGCGTGGTTCGTGTCTTTCCGATATGGTTAAAATTGACATACCGGCGCGGAACGCAGCAAACGCTGACTCAGTCGCTTCCCCATTGCTTACATTGAACGAGCTCGCGTGAAAAATAGAAATGACAGTTTGTTCGGTAAAAGTATGCAAAAATCGAAGTGGAAACGTTAATTTAAAATCAAAAGGCATAACATACCACCGGTAAATCTATTTCCAAGCGTTGCGTCTATTTATGTTTGATTTTCAAAGTCGAAGCTTAATTTCTGAGTACACCTAAGCACAATGTCACTAACTGTCAAATCTTGTTCATTTGTAAAGAGGATGTATGCTTTGGTTATTTGGAAGTGTTAGAATAGCTTACTAATAAAATGTAATAAAATCCAACCCAGTTATTTATTTCATTTTGACACAGTTGCTTTCCGATTTTATCCATCAAATTAATATGTGTTACAGGACGTTAACTAAGGCTTATTTTGAAATGTCAATTAGAGTGGTATCTCTCACAAAAGTAAAAAAAAAAATATATTAAAATTTTGACTTACATATTTTTTTACATAATCGTTAGATATAGAAATACCATTTTCACTTAAAACATGAACTTGACTAAGCTTTACAGAATGACAAAATAATTGTACATTAAAGTTAAATAGTTTTGGAGAAAAACCATATTTCATTATTTCCGTTTTTATTTTTTTTCTGCGAAGAATTTTTCAACCAAACTTGACACAGTTACTCTACTAGACGTAACTGACTGTAGAAAAAAAAACTAAGTCATAATATTAAAGGGCATTTTTGCTTCCCTTAATCGGAAACGGCCTTTAACAAACCTTGTAAATGGGTTATAATGATTAAAGATAAAAAAAATATTTTTATAGTTATAGAGAAGCACTTTCTACATACCTATATAATGCAGTTCAACGTTCGTTTTGAGACCTGTAATCAAACTATATATGTACGCGCTTCTGTACGTGACTAAGTCTGCGTGAAATTACTAATTTGGGTACCTTAATTTTTATCCAATCTGCTTTTTACACCTTATAAGGGATGAATTCGGGGATAAAAACTACTCTTAATATATTTCCCCACAACTCAAACTATCTCGATACTAATTGTCATCTTAATCGGTTCAGCGATTATTGATTCCTCATACAAACTTGAATCCCCTTGTCACCCCTTTAAAGGATGATTTCTGGGATCAAAACTCAAAAATCTCTAGCAAATTTCATCTAAATCAGTTGAGCAGTTTAATTATGAAGAGGACACAGACAGACAGATAGACACACTTTCGCATTTATAATATTTTACTTATTTAAATGCTAAGCTTTACCAAGATTTCAAGTTCCTGGCTTAAAAAAATATATGCTCTCCATACAAAGTTTCATCCCCTTTTTCGTCCCTAAAAGGGATGAAATTTGACATAAATAGGCTTGTGTCCTAAAAAATATAATAAGTCCGTCAGTTAGATCATCAGAAATATTGGACACGTATATTTTCATTCGTCAATTAAACAAAAAATGATAAAGATATAGCCCCGTCATGCGCCCCCACTCCCAAACTTTGACACGCTTTATCTTTGTCTTTTTTTGTTTGATTGACAAAAGAAAAAATACGTGTCCAACATTTTTGGATAATCTAACTGACGGACTAATATGAATTATATTTTTTTACCCGGGAAACTATCCTATTATAGCCTATGTCCTATTCTCATGTATACGGCACATAACTGGAAAATTCCATAAATCCATCAGTTTTTGAGATTAAGTGGAACGTACATCCATCCATCCAAACTTTCACGTTTATAATATTACTAGCGGCCGCGCGCGACTTCGTCCGCATTAGATTTGTTTATCGCGGATAAAAGGTATTTTTCCAGGATGAAAAGTAGCTTATGTCTTTTCCCAAAACTCGAAAGTTTACTAATTTAAACATGAAGCATATTACCAAGATTTCAAGTTCCTAGCGTAAAAAAATATTCACTGTCAATACAAATTTTCATCCCCTGTTTCGTCCCTAAAAGGGATGAAATTTGACATACATTATAGCCTATGTCCTATTCTGATCTATAAGGTATATAACTGGAAAGTTTCAAAAAATTCGTAACTATAACAATGTCAACACCATTATTCTAAATAACTTAAATGTCTACGGTATACATTTATAATCAAGATTTAAAGTTTCAATATCAATACATTCCATTAACTAAAATACAAGAAATGCAGTGAGAGCTTCCACATAATCAATATAAATTCAATGTCATGCTTATAAATATAAATAGCCAGGTCTATATTCTACCAATATCTAAACTAAATTTCCAGGTCAATATGTATTTAATGTCAAGACTATAAATATTAGATGTCAGAACTATCGCGACTAAAAATTAATTGGAACTAAGTACTCAAATGTAATAAATAATCAGTCAGTCTTTAAAAAAATTGAAGTATTCGTCAATACAATAAAAACATTGTTCTATTAACCACTTTTTCAGCTTGCTTTTAAATATTTTCACTGGCAATTCTTTAATGTCATCGTGCAAGCGATTAAAAATACTGATTGACATGCAATAGGTACTTTTTCCATATAGTTTCGTTTTTATAGCAGGAATAACGAGACGATTTGGGTATCTAGTATTAAATTTACATATGTCCTTATTCCTTTTATATAGCTCTGGATGCAATTTCACAAATAGACAAACCTCATATATGTACATGCAGGGCACAGTTAAAAGCTTCAGCTGTTTAAATAGGGGTTTACATGATGTCAAGACATCTACGTTACATATCGATCTGACGCACTGTTTTTGTGCTATTAAGGCTCGCTTTGCGTGACAAGAATTGCCCCAAAGAAGGATACCGTACCTTAGTTTAGAGCAAACATAACCATGATAGGCCTGTATAGCTGACTCTTTGGTGCTAATCTTTGTTAGTCTCCATAGAGCGTAGACAAAGGAATTTACTTTGCTACATAGTTGATTTATGTGCTCACTCCAACTAAACTTATCATCTAAGTATATTCCTAAGAATTTGGTCTGACAGGATTCTGTCACAGCCTGATCTGAAAAGGTTACTGCAAGAGGTTAGCATTCCTATTCACAAATTGTATAAATGTCGTTTTATTTATATTAATATTTAGATTATTGCTATGTAACCAAGTTATAACTTGATTACATTTTACGTTTTATTGTCTATTGTACCATTAATGTCGTTGTTATAAGTTTTAGCGTCTTAGCACGGTATGACAATAGATAGGTCATCTGCAAAAAGAGTGCAGTCTAATTTTGTTATATTCGGTAAGTCATTAATGTAGAGTAAAAATAAAAGGGGACCCAGGATAATATAATTTATAAATCTTATCGCGATTTTACTTTCCGGCCTCTTACACCTTTTTAGTCACGCAAGCTTCTAGTGTTATCGATAATTCTTGAAACAGTAATGGTCACATCCCTAAGCGAGTAGCTCTAGAAGATTCGACATGCTTAAACAGTAATGTTAATAGAATTAAAAGTTGAGTAGCCCTTTGTGGTAAAACGTCCAAATAGTACCATCTGGCGGCGAGATGCTGAATTACAACGTAAAAAAATAATCTTTAAGCATATACAAACCTTATTAAACAGTGAAATAAAACAATTTAACGGATTATATCGCGTATATTATCTCATTTTAGTTCCCGACGTTTCGGAAGCTTTCCAGCTTTCCATGGTCACGGGAGGACCATGACCATGACCATGACCATGACCATGACCATGGAAAGCTGGAAAGCTTCCGAAACGTCGGGAACTAAAATGAGATAATATACGCGATATAATCCGTTAAATTGTTTTATTTCAATGAGTAATAATCGCGGAAACAGAAGAAAATCTTATTAAACAGTGTTAAAGTTTAATATTGTATAAATGTTAAATTACGTTATGTTCTTTTGAATTTGAGAATTGTGACCAATTACGATCAACGTATCTTTGTAGAAGTGTATAAAGTGTCAGTGTAAAAGTCACACATTCTTAAAATAGGCGACACTTGGACCCATGCTACCCTTTTATTCCGTAATTCGTGGTAGTAACCTAGCTGGCTAGATATTGCCCCTCAATGTATGTAGATGACGCTAAAGCTAATTAGTGAACAGTACTTCAAACTAATATTTTTAATTCTTATAAGGGCACCACTAAACTTCAAACACTTCGTGACAACAGTGCAGACTAGTCATTGCATATGTCTGTCTCACGTTTTTGTTCCCACTCACGAATGTGTTTTAACAAATTGAAAAATAAAGGGGACTGATAGTTGTGTTTACCAAAGAGATCCGAGATTTACATTTGATTGTTATATGTTTTGCTAGATTATACGTTAAAAAAAAATTAAAGGTCAAGATATTTATTATTTTGCACAATTTAGTAATACAAAATTCTAAAAATACAAAATCTAAATAATTAAAACATTTCAAGACTCCGACTGGATTTCAACCTTGTGCCTTGCCGGGGCGCACACTCTGCCAATTAAGGTACAGAGCCCAGTCAGCTTGTCTTCAAATTTTGTCACTATTTGTTACAAGATCTTTTGCATTTTAACCGGCTTTTCTGCCGTCAGCGCACCTGGTGAGTATGTATGAAACTGAATGTTTACCCTAACAGAGCGAACTTTACAGTTGCCACATGTTAGCTAGAGAGAGATGTCGCTGTAGTGTTAACATTGTTTTTTTTGAAAATCTTGATGTTTTACACGATCTTCGGGATTTTTTATATGAATTTCTTCACTAAGAAACTATATTCTTAAAATACAAAGATCTAAATGATGAAAATATTTCAAGACTACGACTGGATTTCAACCAGTGCCTTGTGCCTTGCCGGGGGTACACTCTGCCAATTGAGCTACACAGCCCAGTCAGCTTGTCTTCAAATTTTGTCACTATTTGTTACAAGATCTTTTGCAATTAACCAATTTTGAAAAAAAAAGAGATCTTTGTATTTTAAGAATATAGTTTCTTAGTGAAGACATTCACTTTAAAAATCATGTAGATCGTGATGGTAAACCATCAAGACTTTCGTATAAAAATTATAATATACCTAGTTTTACCTGAAACGTAGCGTTCTTAGGTGGAAGAAGTAGTATTTCAGTCAAGTTGGACGGTCCGGTGTCATTATGATGTTTCTATAAAATAATTCAATTATTGCGATTGGAAACAGGATTAGGAGAATTCAGGCGTTAGACGTGATAATTTGGAGAACTATGTCCAGATCACCGGCATCCTATTATGTAATCCGCCTTCGGACATACGTCCTGCCCTGCTTACGTTAAGTCCAATAACTGAAGTGAAAAAGTAGAACAAAAATGCACCTTATTTCATTCGAGCAAAGATAAATTAGATAGATTTCACCTTTGAGCGGAGTTATTGCACTCATAGTAAGTACGGCAGCGTTTTCATCAAAGTTTTCCATGAATACCGGTCCCGTGATACTAACATCCAATTGAGACCAGCATCAGATCACTAATTAATTAGTTAAACAGTTCAAGATAATTGTCAAGTATCACATCAGTGTGCCTACCATGAGCTGAGTTTACGATCGGCGCTAGCGAGTATCTCGTATCGAGAGTCAGTGCACCTCTCTCGCACGCGCTTATAGTGCGAAAGAGATAGACCGTCATCGAGCGCGCGATACTCGCTTGTGCCGAACTCATGTTAGGCGCACTCGACACTCGCTTAATTGATCGGGAGAGTCATAAACTCAACAGTCTCGACATAAAACCTTCCATAAATTCGTGTCATGTCGACGCGCTTCCGTCTCCAGCATATAAATGGAAGTTTATTTTTAATTCATATTGTTTGGAAAGATACTCCCGCTTGATACAAGTTACAAGCTTTTGAGAAACGAGCCCCAGGTCTGCGATTTAACTGCCATCTGCACAAAATTTCCTCCAGAAATACAAAAGCATATTTAGTAACTTTTGTATCATTGCAACCTATTTCTTTATATCGACAGTTGACTTTTATTGAATTTTGTTACAAGTAACGCCACCTCTCTTTCATGATGGAACTAAAGATCGGGGAACGGTTCAAAGTATGGCTATTATCGGTCCTCTTGCTTTAATGGTCCTCGCTACCCATGACAGTAACTATTCCTCGGGCTACTCTAAAGTTGACAGACGTGAATATTTTTTATCACGGTGCCAAATTATAATGACTCGTAACTCCCGTGATTCTTTTGTATAGAATTTAATCTTCACTTACGACTCCGTAATTCTCCCACACGCTCCCAATTTCACAGCCTCACACTTATTCACTCGTCCATCCTCCTCGCATCGACCCTACTCGTTTTCCTGTCATCATCAGCTTTTTTCTCAACTGAACGCGATCCGGTCCCCAGCGCTCACTCATCCCATTACACAGGTGAGTGATCTCCATATTTGTCCAGTTTCAGATCAAACACGGAGCGGCTAGCGAGCATGTCGCCTGCCGCTCGCCTCCTAGCGACGAAGCATCTACTGTCCCCGAGGCTAAAGCTCACTCCCAGCGGCGTCGGGATATTGGCGCACGCGCCGTCCCCCAAGCGCACGCCCGCGCCGCGCCGCCCCGCGCCCCCGCCCCCGCCCGCGCCCGCCGGCAACCTCACAGACCACCTCACAGACCACCTCACAGACAACCTCACGGACAACCTCCTTCAGATAAACTTAGAGAAGCGATCGAGGTTAAAAGCGCAGGACTTCTTCAAGTAACAACGAATCTTCTGCGCCGATTATACGTCTACACGAGTACACGTTTACTAGACGATGAAATACGGGAAACGAGTTTGCTTTCGCATGAATCCGCGTGATATATGAGACTGCAAAAGTAAGCGTACATATTACATGTTTACACATTTACATATTTATAAATCATAACGAGAGATGTGTAGAATTAAGGAGAAACAAGTTTAAAAAGACTAAAGCGCCAGAATACTATTGGCTTTTACGAATTCGCGGTGCCATTTCATGTTTGGCCATAGTCCTCGAGAAGCCTGGTTCTGGCTGGATGTTCTTACCCTAAGTTGTTCTTACACTCTCGGCTACTCTTAACCTAAGTTGGTTAACCCGTTCACTGTTCCCATACAAAAGGATCTTAAAATGTCAGTTCAACGATGCTTTCAATATGGGATTGGACTCCATAGTTTAAGCATGGACTGCTGGCAAGTTGTGTTTCTTATCGTTCGTGGCACCCGACCAGGGAACGTGTAGAGGATGCCGAAATCGAAGTGGAGGAAAATGGTCATGGTCATAGGAATTCCGACAATCTTAACACATTCACGACAAACGAAGTTTTCGAAGCGCCCGCCTAGTGGGTTCGCGGTCGTGAAAGGGTTAATATTCGTATCCATAGGACCACGAGAAAAACATATGGAATGATTCGAGAATTGGACTCGGCCTGTGTCAAATACACTACAGTCATTAAGGACAAATTAAACCGAAGCTTAAAAAGTGTTCACTTGCAACAGTGAATGTAATGAATAGATGGAAAACCGTAAATACGCATTAAATATATTTTTCCTATATATATATGGGCTTTTCTTTAAAAAAAAGTTATTTAAAAGAAGGATTTTTCTTTTTTTGTGTCAATTTGTCTCGTTTGGTCATTACATGGACACCTCCGAGTCGTTGATGTGGCGCCTCGATCGGAAGGAGCGAGGCGCTTTAAAAGAAGGTAAAGTAAAGAAATTAAGTGACCCATGTAATTTTGCCAATCAAGGTTATCTTTTGTATCTGTGGTACGACGCCACTGGCTGAATGACCCTCCACGAGCCACGTGTTTTTTTGTTTACTTTTTTTAAGTACCTAAAACAAAAAACTATAGGTAAGTGATCTCGCAACGTCCCAGTGGTATTCATTGAATCATACAAAATGCTGGTCCCAAAATATTTATTTTTAATATATTATTAACAGCTTAGACATATAATTATGTTAATTATTATTTTAAGCATATTATTGCTATTCACTGTCATGTCATGTTAAATCATAATAAGAATAAACCTTATTTTAGAATAAAATATACATAATAATTAATTTACGCCATCTCATTACAAAATAAAGTAAGATATGTCAATATTGATAATTTTAACATTTGAGCCACTTTCAATTCGGTCTATAAATAAATTAAATTCAATACAAAAAGACAACTGGAAACTAAGTATGCCCTTGTATTACAAATATTAATTATTAGGTAGTTAGATAACAATTACCTACTGATTACTGGCATATACTGTATTATATAGTATGTAATTGTGTGTAATTGTAATTGCCACAGTCCTACACCATTAATTACGATAAAGCTATAATACTACAATTGAGGTAATCGATCTTATAAAAAACAAGTTCTAATCTCTAACATATAGTAAGACTGTGATTGAGGTGCATCTATTTCAGAAAACTACATTTTACCAAAATGCGCCTAAAAAGATCCTGAACCACGTCTCCGGAGGTTTCGGCTTATTGTAGTCCGAATTAGGCTTCGGCTTCGTGTCATCTGTAGGGTCTTCTTTGAAGATGTTAACAAAGGAATTCCTTATACCGAACTTAAAGAACGCCAAGTACGGGAAGTACTTCATAAGAAGGACGCTGTACAGATAGGTAAATTTGAAGTAGATCCGTCCTATGTACGTTGAGTGGAAGAAGGCGATTAGCTGGACTAAGCTGACGTTGTATTTGGACCAGAATGGCAGGGCAGCGTACTCGGGGACTGACTCGATGCTGTCATAGTCGCGCAAGTATAGAAGACGGGGCGCGCGTTGCGGGAGGCCCGACACGGCCGGCGCCGACATTAGGCTCGCGGAGTCCACACCTATAAGCAAACAATAGAATTAAATGTACAGTAAAAAATGTGATCCTGTAATAATACGAGCAAGATGTTCTTACTACAAGGAAGGATTTCGGTTTTATTATATTCTTGTAGGTGCACACATTTAAGATTATTCGAACGACTGTCCTTGTCTGTTAACGATTAGCTACTCGCGCTAGAACCCAATTTCGTAATATATTATAACCTGTTGCGACCCTTCCGGTGCATTCGAAACAAAATTCGAAATACCCCAGTACTTAATACGACCTAATATCTAAACGACCTATTTTCAAAACGAATGAATCCCGAATCGACTTACAACCAAAAAGAGCTATTCTCGTTGTACAGTTTGCTCGAAACAAATCAATTTCAAATAGAATGAATCTCATTAAAACTAATTCACAAAATGAACCAGTCCCAAAATACCCTACATTTTAATATCAAAATACTTGATTCTCTTCATGACTGGATCTCAAAATGCCCTAGTCTCAAAATACACTAAATCTATATACACCGTGACCGTTAATAACCCGAAAGATTTAAGCTAACGATACTAGAGCCTAATTAGAGTATATAAAGTTATGTAACATATAGTCCAAAAACTCATAATTAAAGAGATATTAATTATTTACAACAAATCAAAAGTTAAAAAATCTCCAGTGTAACACACCTTAAGGGCGTGAGCATGACGTAGCCACCTACTTATTTTACACGTAGATGCACTAACTGTACGGTTGTTAGCCAGTTTCATAAAGAAGTTTGGTATCTATCTACAAAAAGTTTTTACTACCGAAAATATTTTCATCACGAGATACAAGGATATAACATGCAACTAAAATACAGTGTAGTGTATTAATCCGGATAATTATAATATCTTATCTTACACACTTCAATCTCAAGTAGCTTTTTTGTTATCACTGAGAATAGAGATAATTAGGTTTGTTCTGTTCTAAGTCGCGAGAGTGGTTCTTCTTATAACTGGCTAGTTTGAAATTGATTGTCACTAAAATGACACATTACAAATGATAACTAATTGTCACGCAAGATAAAATAACATTGAACATTTTATTGACTGTAATAAATAATATTCGCTATGCCGCATTATCCTTCGGCTCCAGGCAGTCGCCGAATACCGAAGACGATTCCCAAACCGTCGTATACCTCACCATTCGACTTTTGCGGATGTTTGGACAGTTTCGCGAAAAAGGGCTTGGAAAAGTTCACAGGGAAAGGGCTATAAATCTAGATGAACAAGCAGAGAACAGAATAATGAACATCATAACAGAAGACCCAACTTTGTCATCAAAAGCTGTAGCAAGAATGGTCAATGTTAACTATAAGCTCGTATTAAGGCTATGGAAAAGGTACGGCCTGCATCCTTTTCACTACAGGAAAGTACACGAATTAATTAACAATGACGGGCTAGCTAGAGTTGCCTTTTGCCAAAGGATGAATCATAAATTAGTGGAAGATCCTGGATTTCTAAATAAGATATTATGGACAGATGAATCGTTGTTTACGAGAGAGGGAGTTTTTAATTCCCATAATCAGCATATGTGGTACCAGCACAAATTTTCCGTAAACTTGTGGGCGGTCAGACTATACCAAAGGGTGGGCCGTTTCTGGGACTTGGAAATTTTTTACTTTTTTTTTTCGCCATTTTCAGGCTTAAATTAAATTGAATCTCGTAGATTGTAGTAAAATAAGCATATTCTGTTCTTTAAACTTTCTCTCAGAGCAATATTTACTGAGATATTGGGGTGCCAAATTCAGTCATTTTAAACGGTCCTGGGACTGACAAAATGGGTGAATATTTTTTTCTTATTTTTGTGTAATTTTCTTTACTGAGCGTAACAAATGGGTCAAAATCAGCATGTTTTATTCTTTAAACTTTTTCTCTCAGATCGATATTTACCGAGATATTGGGGTTCAAATGCATAACGAGTCTCAATGTAGGTAAGCATGCATTTTGAACATGGTCATAAAACAAACCGGTCAGGGTGTAATGGCCGAGATATTGGACCTAAAATTTTGCACGATTTTAGGACTTAGAAGAATAAAATTAGTTTTTCCTAGAAATCATGCTTATTTATTCTCCCAATTGAGTATTTTTTCAGCTCATGTCTTTTTTATATTGTGTCAGACACTGCCTTAGCTCCGGCGCTGCGGGAAGTGCAGCCCTTCCGCCCTTGCGTGGCAAAGCACGGTTGCCCGTACTCCGCTCCGCACGGCTCCCGAGCTTTGTCACGGCGGGCGAGGGCTGCTCTCCCTCCGCGCCTCCGGCTTTTTATATACACTCTAGGGGTAGGGCAGACAAGACCACGTGGAATCGGGGTTGACAGCTTCGGTTCTGTGGCAAGTCTTATTTTAGCGTAGCGTGTTTTAGCTAGATTCGGACTTTCGCAGCCTAATATTGTATACATAATATTCCATCATTGAAATATATACTTACTATATTTGTAACTTTGAGGGCGAATATCTTGGCCATTTTTGATTTTAGAGAAAAGTTGTTCCTATAAAACATGCTTATTTTAGCGCAATCTTTACGATAAAACAATAATACCTAAATAGATAGGCGATTCGTTTCTGGCGCTTCGCCGACCGCTGCCGCGGTACGCTCGCTCCGCTCGCTCGGCTCGCGCGATGTGGTCATAACTAACCTAACCTAACCCATTAATCTTTTAATCTCGATAATTATCAAATTTAAAAAAAAGTTGCCCGTACAAAACACGCAAATTTTAGCGTATTCTATACGATAACATCATAAAAAAATAGTGTCAATATAACATCAGACTAATGAAAATTGTGTACCTAAAAAACTTCAATATCTCGGTAAATATTAATCTGAGCCAAAAAATTATACTAACAAAACATGCTTATTCTAACACGTTTTATAGGGTACATACATAAAAATAAGGTCTTATATTGACATAAATTATTCGTCTCCGAAATTTGTGTCCCGGAGCCCTTTAAAATGAGTAATGTTTAAACCTCAATATCTCGGTAAATATTGATCTGAGAAAGAAAGTTAAAATTACAAAACACGCTTATTTTAGTTTAATCTTCACGATTAAAAAAAAAAAAGTGTTAAAATTATCTGTCCCAGAAACGGCCCACCCTTTGCTACAGTCCAACCTTATTATTTCTAAATAATGAATTTAAACGACCTGCTAGAAGATATCGTTTTGGAAACCCGACGAACTATGTGGTTCCAGCACGACGGATGCCCGGCCCACTTCGGCTTGGATGTTCGTAATTGGCTGAACCAACAATACCCCGAGAGATGGATCGGCCGTGGGAGCGAAGTTTTAGCATGGCCTGCCCTGCCCGGTCACCGGATTTAACTCCGCTAGATTTTTTTCTATGGGGAACTCTGAAAGATAAGGTTTACTCAACACCTGTGAACTCCAGAGAAGAGTGGTTAATAAGAATTCAAACGGTTTCAGAAGAAATCAAGAACATTTATGTTAACTCGAATCATGAAATCCGTTCAAGATTGAATATTTGTGCTGAAAACGGCGGTACACATTTTGAAAATCTAATTCATTAAATTACTCGTAATAAAAATGCGTAACTGTTTCATGTTGTTGTTTATTTTACTGTAGGTACAGGTTAGCATGATCGCTGTTACAACAAAGTCCCTTTCCTGTACGAGGTAAGAGGTAAGTATGATGTAAAAAAATAAGTATGATTTCCTTCGAATATTATCATGCCTAACAATTTATGGTTGTGATTGTTAGTCAAAAAAAAGATACCTAAGACACAAAGTTTCAAGAATAATGTAAGAGCACTTTAATGTCGTAGCACCTAATAAAGTTTGGATACATAAGTATTTGTGGTATTTTGTGGTGCCAATAAATAAAAATAATTTCAACACAAACATCGTGCTAGACATAACTTGACACATCTTGTCATTCATGGAATACAAGTCACGCCATTCGCCTTTCATCGTATGATTTCGGAGCGATTCGTGAAGTGTCATGCTCGCTCTCTGTTCTTCAACTTGAAATTCCCACCTAAAGGCTTGTTCACAAAGAAGCGGGCAATTAATAAGATTTAATTCGTACTGAAATAGTAATTTAATTAAGACACATAATTAGACCCATGTTGATATAACATTATTTACTCGTACAGTCGTCAAAAATATGTCGTTTAAATCTTTCGAGTTATTAACGGTCACGGTGTATATATATATATTTTTATAGTAAGAGATCTTATACTACGGAAGGGGTTCTCATAAAAAAGATGATAAAAGTAATTTCACCGTTTTTAGAAAACGGAACCCTTATAGCTTCGTCATTTCCGTCCGTCCGTCCGTCCATATGTCACAGGCATTTTGCTCAAAAACTACAAAATATATATTTATGAAATTCGGGGTATAGGTGTCTTGTATAAGCCGCTACTTAGCTTGATACTTAAATAACAAAAATGGCACTTACTCAGAAGGTTATTTAAAAAAAAAATGGTGTCATAAAAAAAGTTACAAAGATTAAGCTTAATAGATACTTTTAACGAAAACTGTTTCCAATACGATCAGATATAGTTACCGTTTTTGAGTTATTGCCTAAAAACCACGCTTCTCAACAAAAGGACATAAGTGCCGTGGAGATACTCTACTCTTTTGCTAGTGCACTTATTCTTATCGTATATTTTTTTCATCTGTAGTGCATTTTTTCGTATTAACGGCTGCGTAACCCTACACTGAGCATGGCCCGACATGCTCTTGGCCGGTTTTTATAGTATATTCACCAAGTTGTATAGGCACCAAGGTGCCTATGTAGTCGAAGAAATATGCCAAGGTATACCAAGGTATGACAATTGAGAATTTAGTGTATTTTGGGATTAGGTTGTTTTGAGAATCATTTATAATGAGAATCTTGGGTTTTGATACTATCACGTACATAACATTTAGGGTATTTTGGGAGTGGTTCATTTTGTGAATTAGTTTTTATGAGATTCATTCCTTTTAAAATTGAGTCGTTTCGAGCAAAGTGTACATCGAGAATAGCTCTTTTTGGTTGTGTCGATTCGGGATTCATTCGTTTTGAGAATAGGTCGTTTAGATATTAGGTCGTATTAAGTACTGGGGTATTTTGACTTTAGTTTCGAATGCACCGGAAGGGTTATTGACAAAAAAATCATTTTTGTGACAAGCTTTTATTGTCAGCTGTAGTTTTTGAACATCCATCAAGTAGGTACTTATCCAGGCGATTCTAAAGACCCCGAATTAGGTAGAATTGAGTTATTTCTTTATATTCATATGACCATCCGGCTACATTATCAGATCAGCTCAATGGGATCATAATATTGCATTGTCACCAAACTTCCGTACATCCGCGAGCGTTTAGAAAATAATTCTGCGTGTTATTGAAAGAAGGTTCGGTTTTGTTTGTAGAAATATAAACACATCTTTTTGATATGGCTTTTGTAATGCGACTAAAACTGCATACATCTCCGTCGATAGTTATGGGTAGCGTAGTAGCGTTAGCATACCGTCGGCCAAAGGACTACTTAGTCCTTTAATAAAGACAATAGAAAAAACAACATATGTATATTACAAAGCATTCCAAATAGATTTACAACAAGATGCATGCATCATTCATTAATTTGTTTTGGCAATAGACACAATTTGTTTTGGCAATAGACACAATTTGTTTTGGCAATAGACACAATTTTGCTATAGATCTTTTAACTACACTACTTGTGACACTATAATCTCTTATTGTTACGTTGTCTGGTCCCGGATGCTTGTCTACTATTCGACCGAGGGCCAATTTATCAGGTGGAAGATTTTCGGTTTTGATGAGAACTATTTGGCCCTATTCAAACTCTTCTGTTCTTTTTAGCCACTTCGGTCTCTGCTGCAGACGTGACAAGTCCTCCTGATGCCGTCTATGCCAGAAATCTCCCACCATTTTCTGGATTCTTGGTAGTTTTCCTAATTGATTGTCCGAGTTACCGGTAACTCGGACCATTATTGAATAAATCTTTTAGAACACCTTCTATGTTTTGGTATAAATCTTCATTTACAAAATATTGTGTGACCGCTTGTTGTCCCCGTGGCATACACATAAATAATTCTTATTGTGTTTGTTTATATGTCGCCCAGTACTCACGTATGCACTGTAATCTTGTTTCAACGTATCCTTTAGTTAATCGTGCTTCGAAACATTTTTTTAGATCAACTTGAGTTTTCTGTAGTAAACTTGTTGTCTCTTCCAATACAGGCAATAATTGGTCTGAAGTAGACATTGTGTACACTAACTCTTTACGAAATCGCTTTAAACAGCAACACGATGTTTGTAGAGAGTTATTTGCCTATCTTAAACTAAATTGCATTACTCGGTGCACTTTAACTTGTTTTGGCCGGCGACGCTAATCCCCTTCTATTGTTCGCGTGGCTACTTAGTAACCTTAGTAAATCGCGCGGACGATTCTCAGTATGCAGTCATGCCGTTCGTTTAGGCCTTATGTTAATACAGAAACGTTCAGTTTTGTTTGTAGAAATAGAAAATCCTCATGTTGATATGACTTTTGATATAATCTCCGCTGATAGTTATGGGTATTAGCGTTAACAATGTCTCTAAAGTAGGTTTCGTTATTGCCCGAAGCACGCAAATGTTTAGCACTGACCTGCTCTGCATAAACTGTTTACAATAATTTAAAAAGTTAAGTCAAAATTAGTAAAACTCACACTCAAATGCTGTATTCGACATTATCACTGGTGATGAAAACTGGATTTACAGTTACCATCCCGAAACAAAAAGACAGTCCGCTCAGTGGGTGTTCCCGTTTGAAGAGTTGCCTACAAAAATAAAATAGGGACGCAGCGTGGGAAAGAAAATGGTTGCCTCGTTCTTCGGTCGGACAGGACATTACGCTACAATTGTTCTCGAAAATAATAGAACAGTTACTGCAGAGTGGTACAAATTTAAGGCGGACGAAGTCGCGGGCAGAAGCTAGTTATTGATATTCTAAAAACTATCAGTGTGACCCTCGTACTCCGAAACTCCCGAGGGTTCTCTGCCTTTTCGCCGAACGTTTCACTTGCCAACTCACTATTTGCTCTGAAACCATATTTTTTCGGAACTGTCATTAAACAAGCCTACTATCCATACTAATATTATAAATGCGGAAGTGTGTGTCTGTCTATGTCTGTCTGACTGTTACCTCTTCACGCTTAAACCACTGAACCGATTTGGATGATTTTTGGTATGGAGATAGTTTGAGTCCCGGGGAAGGACATCCGCGATAAACGAATTTAAGGCGGACGAAGTCGCGGGCAGAAGCTAGTATTCTATAAAACCATTAGAAAGTACACTGAGAAAAAAATTCGATTCGGAGAAAATCGAGTGTTGTCAAATGAAACATTCGGCGAAAAGGCAGGATACTCCCGAGATTGACAGTCGCCGAATTCTCTTGTAAACGTTCACGGACCAAAAGTATGCCAAAGTTTAGCTCAATTGGAAACCGGGCAGTACGTCAAATTTAATTTGCAGGATTTGACCCGGACTAAAGTACATACAAACATTGCAAATTAAATAGAAGCTTGTAAACAAGCATGTCACGTCCAAATTGTATTCTTACCCGTATCTATTGATTTTCCTTTCAACTGCTCTCTAATTTTCCGCTGAAGTTCTAACCTATCGGACTCCGTGTAGATATATCCTGGCACGTTAGCGAGGTACTTGACTTGGTAGAGGAAGGACTCAATGTTGATGGTAGGGTTCACACACCACATGGACTCTAGCATTACTCGGCTCATGTATTCGAAGTACTCGGGGACGTTCTCTAGGCACGGTGTGTACACCCTGTCTAACACCGCTTGACACACCTGCCGTGTCTCGTCGACGGTCTTACGGCATAGGTTGTATCTGTAAAGAAGTTTCCTCGTTTAATTAAATGAAGTTCTGTAGACTGAAAGAGGTTTGAAAAGTTCAACTGAGCTGGCACAGAATAAATTAAAGTACAGAAGGCTCTCTTTCTCTATCTTAGTGCCGCGAGTCATCGCGTGCGAGCGAGAGAACTAACAAATTTGGCAACCAATACGACACTCAATAAAAGAACGTTCTATGTAACCACGGTGCGCGTCAATATATACCAACTGCCTCAGGGCAGAAACCGCTGTTGGATACTTATTCTGCGAATCGCAGAGTACGCAACTTCGCATATCGAACCAAACATTCCGCAACGCTCGCAACTGTGGAAGGGAACTTATAATTGTTATCCATTGTATTACTAACCTTGGTGGGCATATTACACCGGAAGGCACGATAAGCGCGTTAGATCTATTACCAGTTGGAAAAAGGAAATCAATTTCAGATGATACTCCTAGCGCTTTCAGTATTTGCAACTAGTAGCACGTTACGCATACGGTAAAATAAACAGAACGCAGGTCTCTGCAATCCCTCGTACAATATAACTGTCCGATATTTCAGGTTGAGACCGAAGTTACTTCTTACCTGTCCTGCAGCCCGATCATGTGTCCAATGACGGCCCACGTGTGGTTATAAGCCTCCCAGTCGAACTCCTGTATCTGGCGCACGCCGAACTTGTCCGGCTTCAGCATCATGAAGCCCACGAAGCCGAACTGCGTGAGAGCGATGTCTCGCTGCGACACCACGCCGAGGCCCTGCAGTTTAGATGCCATGCCCGCGCGAAGGTGTCTGCTCCGCACGGTATATAATGACTTCCAGGATCTGGGGAATGAAAAAGAGGGTGCAAGCACGACTCATACAAGTTGGTAAGCCCCAATGACTGGGGGACGAGCTTCGCTCGAAAGGGGCTTTTAAAAATGCAAAGTTAATTTAGATGAGTAAAACAACGTCAGAGCTGTTTTCAATTAACCAATACCTAAACCTAGCATTCGTATACATATAACGTTTAAACTATTAAGTTGTAAGAAATGCTTCCTACAAAATGAAAATGGCATTAATAAGTGCGCTGTACTCGTAATTGTGCCTAAAATGAAGAATAAATAACTTTGACTGTGATAACACGGTTACACGGATAAAATGGAAGTTGGTTTGTTTCTAAAGAATTAGTGATAAAGCAAAATTTCGGTGTAGTATGAACATACATTGAATAAGATTGAGAACAAGAAGTAACTTAAGAACAAGAAATGTATAGGTACAGTTCTTGCTGTCCTAGTATTTACATATCAATTACGAAGACGGCTGAAGTGCTGACCACAGCAGGTGCAGGCGGAATGGTGAAAAAGTAGCGCTTGTAGCTGGTGCAGAGTGAGGAACGATGGGAACTGCGAAGCATGTTCAGGATGGATACCACCAGTAACCCCATCATTATCGACTACCAGTGCAAAGTAAAAACTTACGTCGTTCCCGGTTTGAGATCTTTCTTGAACCATGTGTTGGTGTGCAGGATAGTGGATAATTAGCGCCTGTAGCTAGTGCAGAGTGAGGACGAGTGACGGGATCTGACAAGCACTTGCAGGATCTAGAGAGCAGTACCAACAGCTCCAACATCATCGACTACCAGTGGCGAGCAATACTTACGTCGTTCCCGGCTTGAGCTCATGCTCAAACCATGTGTTGGTGTGCAGGACAGTGGATAAGTAGCGCTTGTAGCTGGTGTAAAGTGAGGATGAGCGCCGGGAGCTGATGAGCACGTTCAGGATGGATGGCACGGCAAGGACTGCCAACAGCCCCGACAGCATTGACGCCGTAAGTGAGAAGCAGTTGTCCCAGTAGAAACGGCGTCCTCTGAAGAACAAATGAGAATAGTCTAGTCAAATCCAGCGTAATTTAAAAATAATTTCAACATATTTCGCATGCGTGAAAAGCGTCGGAACATTGCCTGTACTTTGGGAATCGAGTATAATCGGGAACGGGATCAAAAACCGGCCACGAGCATGTCGGACCATGCTCTGTATAGGGTTCCGCAGCCGTTCATACAAAGAAATGCACTACAGATGAAAAAAATACTATATGAAAAAGTGCCCTAGCAAAAGAGCGTATCTCTACGGCACTTACGTGCTTTTGCTGAGAAGCGCAGTTTTTTGGCAATAACTCAAAAACGGTATATCTATCATGTTGAACACAGTTTTCGTTAAAAGTATTTATTAAGCTTTATCTTTGTAATTTCTTTCATATTTTTTGGACGAACCGTTTTAAAAATAGAGGGGCACAATTTATGCTACTTTCGGAGCAATAGGGATGACGGCTAAAATTTAATAATTAGTCCGTATTGCAGATAATCACAAAATATTGGACTCGTATTTTTTTTTTTTTTACGTAGGTACCTAATCAAAAAATAACGGAGATACATTGAGTCAAAATATCGTGTGATGTCACCGTATGGTACCTACAGTACAAAAAAACAGTTTCTGTTACATGTATGGAGTGGCCGCCCCTATAAATATATTTTGTTGTTATTTAACTATACTCCAAATTTCATCAATATACATCATGTAGTTTTTGAATAAAATACCTTTTCACCTCAGCAGGGTTAGGACGCATAAAGTCCCACTCGCAGAATGTCCCTCCACCAAAATTACGTCCCATTCGCAAAACGTCTTCCATGCAAATGGTCCCTTATGTGAAATACCCCATTCGCCAAACGTCCCTTTCTCAAAAGGTCCCACCCCTTTCGCAAAACGTCCCTTCTGAGAAAGCCCCTTTCGCTGAAAGTCCCTACTGCATAACGCTCATTTCGCAAAACGTCTCGTCTGCGAAATGACCCATTCGCAAAATGTCCCGTCAAGAAAAAGCTATTTTTATAACTAAGCTATTATAGGGAACATTTTACGAAAGTAACATTTTGCGAGCGGCTTCGCTATTGTGTAACGCACTCACAATCGCAACCGGCTTGAAAATAAAAGGTTAGGTTAAAGGGGTGACAGACGGGCGAGTAAGTATGCCGTACTTATGGCTCGATGAACTTACTCGCCCGTGTGTCACCCTAAGTACGCGAACTTTTGAAGGAAAACACAGGCGAAAACAGTTGGCGAGCTTTAAGTACGCGTACTTACTCACCCGTTTATCAGCCACTTTAGTTTAGGTTATATTTTCATTTTGTATACAGACAAGCCTTCAATTTTCAAAATGAAAACAATTGCGATTGCGAGTGGGTTAGGCTATAGCCGGGTCATTTTGCGAAAGGGACGTTTTGCGAACGGGACATTTTGCGAAAGGGCCGTTTTGCGAACGGGACATTTTGCGAACGGTACACTTTGCGAAAGGGACGTTTTGTGAACGGGACTTTATTTATGTGAAGGGACGTTTTGCGAAAGGGACCTTTTGCAGAAGGGTCATTTTGCGTAAGGGACATTTAGGAAAGGGACATTTCCCGAAAGGGACGAAGGGACATTCTGGTAGTGGGACTTTATGCGTCCTAACCCTCAGCAGCTCAAACAGGCGGGTTTTGCTGTGAGCGTGAGGCAAAGTAACCTTTTAATTTTATAAATTACAATCATTTTTCAGTGCTGGGTCGATGACCGAATTAGAATTTGAACTTCGAAGCACTTTTTCCCTTTCATATCTATATAAAGAAAGCTAGTGACAAGAACATTCCACTTCGATTTAGATTTTCGAATTAATCGCCGAAAAAAGAATTAAACCCATGGAGTATAGAACTAAGGAGTTTACATTCTCTTTATATCCAAGGAGGCCGTCACAAGTGCGTAAGATAAATTAGCATAATAATGCCAAAAAAATCCACAACGATGCAAGGAAAATCATTTTAAACACGATTGAATATACACATCAGAAGTAGAACGAAGAATTGAATATATATCGATAAAAATGTTTTGTAATTGGTTGTTGACTTTCATACTACTATAGCTTTCTACTCTAGCGCCATTGTAGACGGATTTGGAACTATATTTACTTTTTAATTTTAAAACATCTTGAAACAATGGCTTTTATTATTTATTTGTGATCGAATTACTAAATCATTTTCTTTTGAACATGAAATATATGTTGTAATTTTATATACTTATTGTAAAAATAAAACTTCGTTTACTTTACCAAAACTGACTATTTATAATGGGGGTAGTTTCTAAATGCATTACAAATGTATCATAGGTATGAATCAAATTCTTGTTATTTATCATATCTTCTACTATTACACAACAGATTGATAGTTTTGTAAATTTAAAACATAAATGATTATTAAAACTACAAAAAAAGAAAAGCAATATACCTACACGTAATTTAACTTTTAAACAATAATTAATGATTTTGTCTAATTTGCTTATGTTTAGTACTGTGTGCTGGTACGTTTATTTTAAAAATAGAGGGAATTAAGTTGTTAATATTAATTTCATCACATTTACACAGAATGATTGGAAGTACAACTACAATTGTGTATAATATATGTTCTCACTGCTGAGATGAAAAGTTGTATATGCCACACGAGACCAAAGTTATTTGCATCTCGTACCGTTTGAATCACTCGCTACGCTCAGGATCCCAACTTAGAATCCTTTCGCTTACTCGGGATTCAACAATCGGTACTCGCAGCAAAAAAACGAACTTTGCTCTCTTGTTGCACAAATAACTATTGACATACGGGACGGACGGACATGAGGAAATTATAAGGGTTCCGTTTTTGCCATTTTGGCTACGTAACCCTAAAAAGTATGTCAGTTTCGATGTATCTGTCCTTTGCCATGTGGAAGGAAAATTGACGATCCAAAAGACGCATTTTTGTATTTACAATATGGTAAGAAGCATTCAAATTATCTACACCATAAATCATAAACACAGGTTATGTATGCATACATACATAGAATCGACAATTCATAAGAAATCCTGTCAGCATTTTATTATACTCCCCTGTATCTTAAACACTTGCGTGAATGTAGAATTGTAGATCAAATACGCTGATCTAAACGGGTTAATAGTTTATGCATGCAGAACAACACTGCCTGGGCATGCTAAGTAGATTGGATCATTCAGAGAAAATAGCACTGCCTTTGTGCTAATGCTAAATATAGTTTTAAAAGTCACCTGGAGCGATAACACCGAAAGTTCCTGAATAAATAGGTCATGAATAGGTTTGCGAAAGCGTGAAGTTATTATTTAATTGGCGTTCTATTGGGCTCAAATTTATATCGATCATCGAGCTGATCTGCTGATGGAGCCCAAGTAACTCTGTATTAAAATACCGCAATCCTACCGAACTTGGGCTCTTTAGAATCGGTTCGATGAGTAGTTAATGGATCTTCAAATAAAAGTACAGTCAACAATAATAGCTTGTCACACAAAACATTTTTTTGACATGAACTAATTAAATTAGTAAATTGTTAAGTATTCAAACCTAAACTCACCATGCTCTGTTTGGTTTAACGGCTGATTATGATTATGCCTGTCACTGTCAATCATTTGACAACAGGCGTCATCAGCCGATAATTTAAGACCCCCCACACCCCCGCTCCCCACCCCCCACCAACAGCATGGTTGGTTTAATTATTTGGCATTTTAATTTCATTTGATTTAAGTAGGAGGTTTTTTGAGATGATACTTCATAAGTATGAAATTACGAATCTTTGCTTTACTCTCTGTTTTATATCGGGAAAAAAAGCTTACCAAAAGCCTCCACCGGATACGCCGGACGCTGCGTTGCTCTAATTTTAGTATTGGTTGGTTGATAGCGGTACCCACTGATTGAATTTTAGTATTGGTTGGTTGAAAGCGATGACCACTGGTTGAATTTAAGTAATTGGTTGGTTGATACCGATACCCACTGGTTGAATTTTAGTATTGGTTGGTGGAAAGCGATACCCACTGGTTGAATTTCTTCTCGTCGAACCATTTCGGCAATTCCAGATCCAGTTCTTCCAACTTGGCGGTGTCAGATGGAGCGTCAATCGCCTCTTGTGTAAACAGCCCGTCGATTACCTCCTGCGCTGTAATTGTAATAAGTGTTTAATAATAATCGATCATTTCAGAATCTCTATACCCGATTTTGTGACTTTGTGACGGTGTTTCAAGTATGATGATCGTTGATCGTATCCTAACAGATAATATTAATCCGCATAGCTACCTATTTTATCAAAATGTCCACAGATTGCATCTATAATTCCTCATAGATATGTATGGCATCCATTAGTATTAGTACATAATATCTACATAATGCCATTATGGTGATAGTGGCTATCTAATAGCATAGACATAAGACATAACATAATACACGCGTAGGTATTTAATACCTGAGTAGATAAAGTGTAACAAACAACCTATTTAGGTAGGTAATCATAAAAATGACCACTGTTGTATGTAGGTACCTACAAATGCTATCATTCGTTCGGGCTGGTGCGGTGCCTGGTGTGTAAGCCGTAGAAAAGTAATGGAATCATAAGTGTTATAGAAGAATCCTGAACAGCCAAGATCCTCGGCTGGATTAAATAATATACTATTAGAACAGTGGTTCTTTACCTGTGGTCCGCGGACCACTGGTGGTCCCTGGAGGCATTCCAAGTGGTCCGTGAAGCTATCATAAAAAATAAGTAACGTGACGTGATGAGTCGAGTCGACACCACTCGAACCGCGCGCGGCACGAGTCCGAAGGCGATACGCGGTGAACGAGTGCGGGGAGGGGGTCGGCGTGGCAAGCAATTTTAAGTTTTTGTGAAATAATAAATAAAAAAGTGCTAGTCGTAAAATTATGCGTATTTTTATATAGATAGATCAAATAACCCTTTATTTATTAACATTTAGGTACCTTATATTACCAAAAAACTAACTGGGTGGTCCTTGGCAAGACATAAATTTGGGAAAGTGAGGGACATGACTAAAAGGTTAAGAACCACTGTATTAGAAAGTCTAAGAGTACCTATTAGAATTAGAGATAACTAGGAATAATACCTATTTGGTCACCGATTTTAGGTATAATCGGTGGAGAACTGTCGAAGGTGTTTATAGGTAGGTACCTACGTGTTTAAACGTTTAAACGTCCGAATGCTTGACAGTTTCATTCTAATAATTGACAACCTGTTTTTGTCACCTGTATTTCTCTTGGAGTATTTAGTAATGGAGTACGCATCGCTACAAATTTCCTAACAAAAAATTCTGCCGTTTTTCGAGGGGGGCGAGGTAGCGCACATATAAATAATCTAACTACAAATGCATTTTTTCCTCTCGTTACTACGCACCCACACTAAAACAATACCACAACACTAAGTTAAATTATCACACTAATGCAGTAAAAACTTCTTGCGGACACAATTTCAAACTATCGGTGCAGGCGTAATCGAACCGATTAATTGGGCTTTCCAGTGTCTGGAGAATATCGTATCGATATAGTTTTCTAGACGTCATAGATAGCGCAACTTGGTACTCGTGGAATACTTTCACAAATATATCAAATATCCTACTGGATTACAAATTTAAGTAAATTATTAAACTATATATAACGTTACTTTTTGTTTTACAAATATCATGATAATAATCACAATTTTTGCAATTTATTAGTGGATCACTCCACTAGTGTTATTATTATAAACAAAGATCAGAAACAAATGAAAAAATTTTCGACGATACTGGACTTGAACCAGTGCCTTGAGCCAGACCGGGGCAGCACGCTCTACCATCTGAGCTAATCGTCCACACCAGTAGTCGACGAATTTTGTCATCTGTTCTTGCTTATGGATCTCTGTATGGTGCATCCGACTCTTTAGCCGTTAGCGCCGCCTAGTGAAGAACTATGAAGTTACTTTCACCCCGAGCAGATACCTTTACAGGTACCATTGCTCGGCGAGAGGTGGCGCTATTATCAAGACTGTACTTTTTGTTTTACAAATATCATGATAATAATCACAATTTTTGCAATTTATTAGTGGATCACTCCACTAGTGTTATTATTATAAACAAAGATCAGAAACAAATGAAAAATTTTTCGACGATACTGGACTTGAACCAGTGCCTTGAGCCAGACCGGGGCAGCACGCTCTACCATCTGAGCTAATCGTCCACACCAGTAGTCGACGAATTTTGTCATCTGTTCTTGCTTATGGATCTCTGTATGGTGCATCCGACTCTTTAGCCGTTAGCGCCGCCTAGTGAAGAACTATGAAGTTACTTTCACCCCGAGCAGATACCTTTACAGGTACCATTGCTCGGCGAGAGGTGGCGCTATTATCAAGACTGTACTTTTTGTTTTACAAATATCATGATAATAATCACAATTTTTGCAATTTATTAGTGGATCACTCCACTAGTGTTATTATTATAAACAAAGATCAGAAACAAATGAAAAAATTTTCGACGATACTGGACTTGAACCAGTGCCTTGAGCCAGACCGGGGCAGCACGCTCTACCATCTGAGCTAATCGTCCACACCAGTAGTCGACGAATTTTGTCATCTGTTCTTGCTTATGGATCTCTGTATGGTGCATCCGACTCTTTAGCCGTTAGCGCCGCCTAGTGAAGAACTATGAAGTTACTTTCACTAGGCGGCGCTAACGGCTAAAGAGTCGGATGCACCATACAGAGATCCATAAGCAAGAACAGATGACAAAATTCGTCGACTACTGGTGTGGACGATTAGCTCAGATGGTAGAGCGTGCTGCCCCGGTCTGGCTCAAGGCACTGGTTCAAGTCCAGTATCGTCGAAAATTTTTTCATTTGTTTCTGATCTTTGTTTATAATAATAACACTAGTGGAGTGATCCACTAATAAATTGCAAAAATTGTGATTATTATCATGATATTTGTAAAACAAAAAGTACAGTCTTGATAATAGCGCCACCTCTCGCCGAGCAATGGTACCTGTAAAGGTATCTGCTCGGGGTGAAAGTAACTTCATAGTTCTTCACTAGGCGGCGCTAACGGCTAAAGAGTCGGATGCACCATACAGAGATCCATAAGCAAGAACAGATGACAAAATTCGTCGACTACTGGTGTGGACGATTAGCTCAGATGGTAGAGCGTGCTGCCCCGGTCTGGCTCAAGGCACTGGTTCAAGTCCAGTATCGTCGAAAATTTTTTCATTTGTTTCTGATCTTTGTTTATAATATATATAACGTTACTGCTGCTACTACGAGTATATAGAGAGCATTTCACATAGGATATCTCTAACGAACTTTATATTAGGATGGTTCCTGGAAAAGAGGAGACAAAAGATTTTACCTATTCACATGTACATGTAATATTATCTTCGGTTATCGCGAAAGTTCACACTCATAAAATAGGAATAAATATCTCAAATAATATTTCATTTCACATCGATATTGTATCGTAAAGAATAACATTCACATCACTAGTTTAGTTTAGCGCACACTGCAGCATGTAAACAGGAGCAATAAATATTCAACCTTAATTACTTATTAATAAGATTAATTATTAGACAAAGGTAGATCCTTCTCCCATACTTAATTCGCTAAAACTGATATTTGCTTGTAATTTCATACAATTTAAAGGCTAGTAGACCTTATTAACCTTAAATACGGGGAGTTATATTACGTCAAACTTGCTCGAATCTGTCAAAATGAAATACGAATTGTATGCGATATTTTTTAAACTGATTTTGTAATCGATTCCAAGATGCCTGATTTTTTGAGAACGTTTTAAGTATTAATATGTTGTAATATGATATAATAAAAGCAAAAATGTGAAATGATATTCCTTCCTTTTATGCTTGATGTATTTGAACGCTTTTTGCACCCATAACACAGCATATACGTAAATAACGATTACAAGACTGCCAATAATCGATGAATGAAGTAGATTTTATAAAAGAGGGGAAATGAGATGAAGGCGTGTCCATTTACTAAACACTCCAAGATGTGCCAACTAATGGTACAGTGTCGGGCACTGAGACGGACTACCGGACGGCCTTGAATTATTAAATGTTTTTTTGCATGATACCTATAAGATATTTATTGCAACCAAGTTACAGACTTAAGTCTAATTGACGACCGGTTTGGCTCAGTGGGAGTAACGTTGCCTGCGAAGCTGAGGTCCTGGGTTCAAATCCCGGTAAGGGCAAATATTTGTGTGATGAGCATAAATATTTGTTCCTGAGTCTTGGATGTCTTCTATGTATATAAGTAATATATCTATTAAATATATCGTCGTCTAGTACCCATAACACAAGCCTTATTGAGCTTACCATGGGCCTAGTTCGATTTGTGTAAAATTGTAAAAAAAAAAAAAAAAATAAAAAAAAAAAAAAATAAAAAAAAAAAAATAAAAAAAAAAAAATAAAAAAAAAAAATAAAAAAAAAAAAATGTAGTTACAAGGACCCTTGTCGGGTGTAGCAAACATTTTTTTATTGGGTACAAAATTAACTTACATCTATACATATACTATGTCTTAGGTATATTTTTATTTATTTGTTATTATATATTTTTATTTATTAGGTATATTTTTATTTGTTTGTGTAAATAAAGAGCGTCCTAGATATTTCAATCACCCATGAATTCCATGACAGAGTAGTAACATTTTTCAAGTAGTACACTTTTCAGTTTGTTTTTAAAAGCCGAGTCTGATTCTATAGTTTTTATATTTACAGGAATTCTATTGTATATGTTTAATGCTCTATAATATGGACCGTTCTTATATATTTCCAATTTAGACTCCGGAAGCTCGCGATTTATAAGGCGTCGAGAATTTTGACTGAAATGAATCTTACAGTTTGTTTTTTTATATTTTCAACATGTGCCTTTCAGTTTAGATGGCTAAGACCCAACACATTGCAATTTGTTACCTCTTCAATATCTAAATTATTTGACACAGTGTTCTGGTTAAGTGGCTGTTTTTGTCTCGGTCTGAATTGTATTAATTTCGATTTGTCGTTATCCTTATCCTTACTATATTATAAACGTGAAAGTATGTATGTACGTTCCACTTAATCTCAAAAACTTCGGGACGATTTTTTATGAAAATTTCCAAACAAACAAACTTTCCAATTATGTACCTTATATATCAGAATAGGACATAGGCTATAATTTATGTCAAATTTCATCCATTTCAGGGACGAAAAAGGGGTGAAACTTTGTAAGATATAAATTGCATCTCTACGCGGACGAAGTCGCGGGCAACAGCTAGTTGGTTATAAGATTGTGGTCCTGTAGCCAACAAATTACTGAGTTGAATGTGTCTTCTATGTATGTGCTGCTTTTGTAATTGTGTTGGCATTGAAACAAGAGGGATACGTCATCAGCAAACATTACAACTTTATAGTCTGTAATTTTTGGAAGGTCGTTATATTTTTCGTCCAAGTGTGAATTGTCCACAAAACAGAATGCCTACTTCCGACTTTTTGTAAATGCATATAAATTTTGCATAGCGGTAGGTACCTAGGTACCAAAATTATGTACTAAAGTCTCTTGGCCAAAACATGATTATTTCGTTACTGATAAAAGGTCACAGTGCTACTACGTTGTATAATTACCTACATTACTTACAATGTAATTTTGTTTACATTATAAACATTTTGTCGGAATACTGATATGCATTGATCATATTATCATATATAACTTATTGACCTATTTTGCATGTTTTTTTCGTCCAAGTGTGATTTGTCCACATAACGGAATACCTACTTTACCTTACTTGCGACTTTTTTGTACATGCGGATCAGTTTTTTCGGGTTCCGTAACAAAAAGGTAAGAAAGGAACCCTTTTGGTGCGACTCTGTCTGCCTGTCTGTTTGTCCGACCATTAGAGCGCCATATCTCAAAAAGTACTTAAGTACTTAACTTCTATCTATTTGGAATTTAGAATATTTATAAACATGGTCAGCCCACATGTATTGCACAGGAAATATTTAAAAATATATTTTTATTTTCTAAACAAACGACGAATATGAGGGGGGACAAAAATTTTAAGTCTAGCTACTGGGTCAAGTAGAGTATCATATGAAAGGGACCTGCACATTTTCGAACATTTTTTTTAGTTTTTTTATTGTGATTACGTTTTGTTTAATTAAGGAAAATGTAAAAAAATCACAATCCCCCCTTATTCCGAAGTTTACCAAACGATTTTTTTTACAATTTGTATAAACATAAAAATATATTAAGTACACGAAAATAAACTATTTAAACAACCCGGTTGCGTTAAGTTTGTACCTCATTCGTATGCAATGCTATAGATATCAGGTCAAACTTAACTCAACCGGTACCGGGTAATAAAGTTAGGGTAAGTGAAAATTTGTACGGAACCTTCGTTGCGCGAGTCCGACTCGCACTTGGTCTTATTTTTTTAAGATAGATATTGTTTTCGTATTTCATAGCAGGTGCCAAAATTCTGTTCTAAAATATCTTGTATCCAAAACACGATTATTTGATAAGAGGTTACAGTGTATAACTGCTGTTTGTGTTGGACGTTTCAGTCATTTTTATATTTAATAAAACATACTGTTTTTCTGCTTTAATCAGTCCTTTATTATTCTTCACGTGGCTGTCCTTTACATTTTCTGGACATACTAAAGAATGTTGCCAGTGTACTATAAACATCCCCCCCCCCCCCCTTTAAAGTACAACTCCCATTATAAAAAAAAAATTAGTAGGTTTCCTAACTACCCGTCCACTCCTTGTTGTCATTTTATCATTACTAGGCTGTTCGTTTAAGCTACCCCTGCTGGTCCAGTTGGGAGTAGGTGAATTAGCATTATTTGTAGAACTATCCAAGGACCTACTTCGCTCCCGTGATCTTGCTGGACTCGCATGGGTTGCTGTGTTACTACCACAAACTGTTTTTTCTGAGCTAGGTTCTGGTAAAACATTTTTAGCTGAAGACTGACACATGCTATTATCTAACACAATATCACGTATATCATCTACAGCAAAATTACGGTTTTTTACATTAGTTGTTTTACAAATATTTTT
This sequence comes from Hedya salicella, assembly GCA_905404275.2. Lineage (NCBI taxonomy): Eukaryota > Metazoa > Arthropoda > Insecta > Lepidoptera > Tortricidae > Hedya > Hedya salicella. The sequence goes on along the minus strand of FR990114.1, from coordinate 9,646,553 downwards.
TGTATCATATGAACTTTCTGGGACTCTTTCAAAAATATATTTTCTGTTTCTTCGTTATATTTTTCTTTCACTGTCAGCTACTATATAAGAACGAGGTTCAATACATTTTTTTATAATTTTTCTTTTAAGCCAATTTGAATCGAATGTTTTCTTGAAATATACCTCTTGGTGAAATTTTAATTCGGGCAATTCTTTTGCACACTTATCATAATTCTTTTTTACAGAGTTTAAATGATTATAATATCTACTATCACAATAAAACAATTTAGGCGTTAGTGTGCTTCTAGGTACCGGTATGAGTGAATTTAAGTTTCTTGAGTACAATAATTGTGCAGGCGATGGCATGTAAGGTTTAGGTGTATTTCTATAATTTAGTAAACCAAGGTATGGATCTGAGCCATCCTCATTACATGTTTTAAAAATATTTTAAAATATTTTTACACCACTTTCACTTAGCCCATTGGATTAAGAATGTTTTGGGCTTGATTTTATGTGCCCTAATTTATAATACAAAGCAAATTCTTCATTTATCTGACGTAAACTGTGTACCTCAATCTGTAACTACAGATGATGGTATGCCATGCCTTCCAAAACTAGATTTACAGTTTACTATTACACACTCAGCTGTTAAATTATCTAGTTTGCACACTTCAATGAATTTGGTATAATAATCCATGAATACTAGATAATCTTTAGTATCCAGTGTACAAATGTCAATGCCAACCTTGTACCAAGGGATCTGCTCTACACTGTGATAAATTAATGGCTCCTTTTGTAAATTTTTGTGGTACTTCGCACAAGGTTTGCATTGTAACAAATAGTTCAAGGTCTCTCATTTTACAAGTGTTTAACCCAGCATGACCTTGGTGAATGTTTTGCAGCATTTCAGTTCTTAAGGATTCTGGTATTACAACTAGATTACTTTTCAATACTATACCATCTAGCACACCTAACTCATCCCTAAAAGTCCAATAATTTCTTAAGTCTGTATTTAGGTTTTTAATGTTTTTTGGCCATCCTTGTTTAACATACGTCATGACCAGTTTCAGTATTTCATCAGAAGCAGTAGCCATTTGTATTCTTCTTAGTTGTACATAAGATATAGGTAGACAATCTGTCTGTAGTTTGACATGATAAATTATATTTCGTGCAGTTGTTTCATTTTTGGCTCTACTGTATCAGCACAACTACGAGACAATGTGTCAGCAATAAATAGTAATTTACCCGGTTTATAATGAACATGCAAGTTATAACCCTGTACCGCTAGCATCATTCTCTGTAGTCTTGCTGGCACTTTATACAAAGGTTTTTTAAACAGTGACTCTAAAGGTCTATGATCTGTTTCAACGTGTACTTTGCGGCCGTAAGTATATTGATGCATTTTATGGCAGCCAAAATAAATTGCCAGCATCTCCTTTTCCAACTGGCAATAGCGTTGTTCTGTGGATGTAAGTGCTCGGGATGCATATGCAATTGGTTTACCATTTTGAAGAACTACAGCACCCATTGCAGTTGATGAGCTATCCACAGACAACACTATTTCCTGATTGGTATTAAAAAAAGCTAAACATGGACTTTTACATAGAGCTTCTTTCAATCTCTCAACTGCTTGTTCTTGATTACTATTCCAAGTATTTTTTTTCATTAGGATACGCAAAGGTTCTATTAACTTAGAATAATTTGGAATGAAACGAGATAAGTAATTACACATTCCCAAAAATCTTTCCAAATCTTCTTTACATCTAGGGTGTTCCATCTTCATTACTGCCTGCACTTTACCAGGGTCTGGTGACACACCTTTTTCTGTGAACTTATGGCCTACGAAGAGAAGTTCTGACATAAAGAATTTACATTTAGATTCATTTAATTTAAGGCCATTTTTTAGAGCAATTTGTAACACTTTTCTTAGCCTATTATTTAATTGTTCCACTGCCTGGGTATACACAAAAATCATCAATATATGAAATGACTCCTTCAACATTTTCAAACATTTGATTAATTATTCTGCTAAATTCTTCAGGCGCTGAACTAATCCCAAAGGGTAATCTTTTAAAACGATGTCTCTCGGATGGTGTAATAAATGTACATAGATCCGAGCTTTCCTCATTTAAATTGAGAATCCAGAATCCATTCGATGCATCCAGTAGTGCAAATACTTTGGCGTTTTCCATTCTACTTTTAATTTCATCTAAAGTCGGTAATTGATATTTAGGCTGAAGTATGTATTTGTTCAATGCTCTCGGATCTATGCATATTCGCAATTTACCATTCGGTTTTCTAACAGGCACTATATTATTTACCCATTTGGTGGGCTTATTTACCTTTTCAATAACACCCATTGCTTCCATATGATCTAATTCTTGGCGCAATTCAGGCATCAATGCAAATGGAACACGTCTAGCAGCCTGCACTGTAGGGACTGCTTCACAACTCAGCTGAATATTTACTGCGCCGGGAATGCAACCAAGACCTCCACTGAAGAGCTCACTGAAATCATTTTTCATTTTTTTTATTAAATTTAATGTTAGTGTTAGCTGAAATAAAATTGTAGGTTTAACATGTTCTGCAACCCAGTAAAGTAGGAATATTTCCTTCAATTATGATAAACTTAACAGTGTATTTTTTACTATTAGGATGAATAATATTCAACCAACAAGTACCTCTGACTGGTACACTTTTTCCATCCAGTTGAATGACCTTTTTGTCACAGGGCAAAATATCTGAGGTGTGTATATTAATTAGTTTACATACTTCACTCCCAATCACGTTGCATGCAGCGCCAGTGTCCATTTTGATGGGAATCTTGATGTTATTGACTGTGAAATCTTGAATTATTTTATTTCCTGCATAACCAACGAAGAAATCTCCTTCAGCTTCGTCCTCTTTATTCTTATCTGGATCCTCAAGGACGTTGACTTGTTTATGATAAAAATTTGGTTTCTTGGCTGATCGGCATACTTTACTAAAATGGTTAAGTTTCTTGCATTTCAGACACTCCTTCCCGTAAGCGGGCATTTATTTATATTATGAGATGTGCCACAGTTTCTACAGTTTCTTATTGACTTTTTATTTACATATAATATGGAGGACTCGTCGCTGTCCTTCAAATTAGTTTTTCCTTCTATATATTTTCTTGAGGTTTCGGCACTCAGTAAGTATTTCATAACATAATCCTATGTTAATTTACTATCATCTTCCGACATTAATCGTGTTTTAAGATTATTATATTTCAAGTCCAACCCTGGAATTATCTTTCCAACAGTCAAACCTTCCCTGAGATCTCCAAGTTCACATTGAATTCCGAGATTTATTACTCTTTGAAAATAATCCTCCAACATGTCTTCACCTTGAGTAACAGTAAAAAACTCGTTCCTTGCTATGGTTAGACTATTCTTCGGTTCAAAGTACGCTTCACTTTTTGAGCACGTGTTCAAAAGTATGTGATTCAGATGCGTTTAAGTTAAAAAAATTGTAGATTTTGATTCCATTTTCGCCAATAAAATTCAGCAGAATTGATATCTTTCTTGTGTCTTTGGCGTCATCAAGGCCATTAGCGGACAAATATATCTCCAACCTTTGACGATAGATCTTGAAATTTTCGGCAAGGTTACCTTTGAATTCCATACTGGGTAAAGATGGCAGGAACCCCACACCTGACACCATGTTTGTGTTGGACGTTTTAATCATTTTTATATTTAATAAAACATACTGTTTTTCTGCTTTAAACAGTCCTTTATTATTCTTCACGTGGCTGTCCTTTACATTTTCTTGACATACTAAAGAATGTTGCCAGTGTACTATAAACAACTGCGTTGTATGATACCTACCTACATTATTTACTATGTAATTTTGATAACATTATAAAATGTTATCGGAATACTGGTATGCATTAATCATATAACTTACTTACCTATGGTCGGGCGACCCATAGGTAGGTCAGAGGGCGTCCCACATTAGTGATAGGGACTCCCATTCCCATCCCATACTTATTTGTCTCTAAGCTTAATCTCTAAGTAAAATAAGATGGTTTTCGGTTTTGGGCAGAAGTGGAGCAGTTGGGAAACAAGGTGGAGAAGTTAGGTCAACGTTCAATCAGGTTTAGTGATTTTCTGGTATTGTAAATTAAGTTATGGACGGATCGATAATTTACTGTTTACCACTGAACACTTCATCTGTTTTCCTATATGAGATTGTCCTGTTATCTTTACTATACTCCTTAGGTTAGGTAGGTACCTAAAATTTACTTACTTAAGTACCTACTTTAAATTAATAGATAAAAACCTAACCTATGACGTCAACAATAGGTATGTTATGTAGGTATATAATAATTATTGATAGTGTTTTCAATGTAGTACCTAGTCATGAATTGGTGTCTACGTCTACCGTAATTTGTGTTGTGATTAAGCGATAAGTAAACATGATTAGGACAATTATTTCCAAATGAATAAATTTCAGTCAAATAGAAACCCATTCGATGTAATTAAGAGCCCATTCGTCTTTTTGGTTAAAAAACGTATCGGAAACGGATGTTTGACTTTGTATTTCTAAGAAACAGAAAACATATTCAAAATTCTAATTAAGTAGGTACCTACTTAGTTATTTGCATACATCAGTAAGTACCTTATTTTTAAGGGTTCCGTAGCCAACATCGCAAAAACAGATCCCTTATAGTTTCGTCATGTCCGTCCGTCTGTCCGTCCGTAAACCACGGGCATTTTACTCAAAAACTACAAGATGTAGGTACATTGATGAAATTTGGAGTATAGGTGTGTTGTTTGTCTCGATACTTAGTTTAATAGTTAAATAATAAAATAAAAGAAATCTAGGGGGGCGCTCCACACATGTAAGCGAAACTGAAAAAAAAATTTGTTAATATCATTGTGTTGCACATATATCGACAGACGTGGTGGCACCGGTAATTCCCGTTTATGCAAGCCTTAATGCCCAGTTACCCATGTACAGTCAGCAGCAGAAAGATATACACGATTAGTACGTTCAAAAATCTCTTCTCTCAACTCTATTGACGGAACTCTACAGAGTCTAGGGAAGATATTTATGAACGGACTCAATGTTTTTTTAGGTGACTGTGTCAATTTTTAGGTTTCCGTACCAAAAATGGTAAAAAAGGAACCCTTATGCTGCGACTTTGTCTGTCTGTCCGACTATTGGAGCGCCATATCGCAAACTACTTATATGCTATCTATTTGAAATTTGGTTTTGGTGGTGGAGATGTAAGGTGCACTTATAATACCTACGTAGGTATTATAAGTGCACCGTACAGTGGTATTATAAGAAATAAATCTTCAAATTCGTATTTTTTTATATAGGTACATATAAAAAAATACGAATTGTACGTTAAATCAAGCTAAGTCGAAAGCTATAAGTAAATAAAAATAAAATAGTGAACGGGTATTGTACATTAAGTAATTATAATTTTGTGTGTTTTGATAGAAAAGCTTGTATGCATAAAGTTCAGCGCAGACCTTGACTATACCTGACAGTGGTCTAACTATTGATCACTATGTATTTTAACGGGTTGCTACCTATGAATGCAAACATTCTCGTAGATAAGCTTAAAAAAAATATTTTTACAATTCAAGGCCCTACTTAATCCTAAAACAACTTACCTAAATAGGTATACCTGCCTACTTAATTTAATACCCACGGAATTCATTTACTTAGCATAGCTATTTGACTGTTTTATTATTTTTTTATACGTTCTTAAATATTCTTTATTAAATAATTATTTTATTGAACAATTATTTTCTTAAAATTTACATTGCTTTTGTTTTTTTCATTTATAGTACTACAAGTATTTAATTTTAATTATTTTTCACTTCTCCTGCTCAAAAAGTACGTCATATTAACTTCGCGAAGCGAGACTAAAATAGAACATTTAGCCCCTAGGGTTTAAAAAAATTAAGCCATGTAATCCCATACAAATTTCTATGAAACTGAAAAAAAAAAACTTCCGGCCAGCTACATACTACTTACGAATAATTAAAAACAAACAAACCAACCTGATCAGATTAGCCAAAATTTCTGATCGAATTGCTCAACATTTTAATTTTTCATAAAATATACAATTTTAATGTTAAGTCTTTTTTATTTTCTCGCAGTCGAAGTAAAAAGCTGAGTAACACACGTGGCTAAAAGCCATTATGACACTCAGACATATTTGTCCTCGCTCACTTCGTGAGCTCGTCCAAATAATCACTTCGTGTCATAATGGCTTATTTTAGCCCCTTGTCAAACAATCTACTATTATAACCACGAATTTACCTACAAGTATTTTGAAAGGTTTATTTCTATAATCAAGCACTGTGATGTTGAAAATTTGCCAATATTCTATGAAATGTTTACGTACTTGTATAAGAGTAAGTAAATTATATCAAAAAGTTAATATTAATTTATTATAATTCGGTATATTTTAGTAAAGATGCACAGAACACTTTCCTTTCCTACGTTACCAACTTTCCACTTTCGGATGTTCTTAACACCTACCTACTTATCTTATTTAATAATGATTACAACAAATACATGTAGAACTTACCGCTTAAATCCATGATTGTTTTTATTTCCTGAATTGTGTCCTCATTCAAATACGCCGATTTCCCTTCTGACTACGTAAACACCGTTATTCGAACACCACACATGTAAATACGGATGATGTTTAATGTAAACTGCAGTAGCTAATTCGGGGGATTCTTGATATTCTTGCAATTGTATGATAAGATTTATTAAACCGTTTACAAAAACGTGTTAATTTTGATGCGTGAGAATCAACTATATGTTAACGATTTACTTATTTCAAAAGGTTAACTAATGGTATGCGGCATTGTTTGATACGTTGCACTTTCACCTCGACCGTGGAAGCGTACCGCGCGGGGCCAGGGCGGCCGAACACTGGCGAGCGAATGGCGGGTTGTGGGATCGGAGAGGAAGCACCGTTACCTAACTCACTTCTGTCAGGTATCATCAAACCGGTCTAAAATTACAATGTCCCTCGCATAATTCGCTATTTTATAGCTATGCAATCAAATTAATTAATTTTGATACACGATAACTAGATAAACATTAGTACGAATGAACTAATTTTGCGATAAAGTCATTATACTCGTATTAAGGTCACATGTTACCTATTATCATAACACAACAAAACGGGGCTAATCGTTTCGCGCATAAATATGATTTATTATTTCATTACCTTTCATTGATAATGTAATTCGGTACAACTTCGGTACGGAGTCATTAAAAAACATGTACCGGGAATTTATTTATTTATTTTACTCAGCATTCACTGATTATACTGATTACGGTCGAGCATGGCGATTACGGCATTTCCTCGTGGAGATCGTTACGGGAAGCCTTTGTCCAGCAGTGGACTTCTACATGCTGTTAAGATGGTGATGATGAACCCTACAACTAAAACGTTAAAATGTAGGTACCCATATTCCATACTGTTAACGTTACCGTTTTACTACATAAAGCATGCGAATAGAATAAAAATCGATATGTTTTTACTTTAATTACTTACTAAAACTACTTTTAAATGTACCTATTTATATTGCCTTTAGATGGCAGAATAACGACTTATAACGTAGTTTTAACCACTCAAGTAAACCGTCATTCATTCGTCATAATCAATATACTTACACTTTTAAAAAAAAACCGACTTCCAAAAAAAAGGCAATATAATAATAAGAGCCACTTTACGAGCAATGTGTTGAAAATATATATTTCGTGACGAAATTCGCGAAATTCGTGACTTACCTACATTATTTTATTATGGACATCCGCTGCCTACCTTCTGGCTCCACCATCAAATCAGCTCTATGGTACCATTCTCATCAGAAATGATCAGGAACATCTAAGTTTGTGACTGTGAAGTTGTTTATCGAACTTATTCGAAACTAGAATATGCCCGCAACTTCGTTCGTGGAGGAGAAAAAGCCATAACCCCTCGTTTTTTCTTCAGCGTAGTCGGATAAAAAGTATCTTATAACCATCTGGAGATACCCAGCTACCCGTGTACCAAAAAATTTTGAAATCTGTTTAGCCGATTTTGCATGATGAAGCCACAACGACACATACAAACATACAAAAAATCCAAAAAAATTTTTTTCCGTTTTAGTGACCTCCAAATAGACTGTAACACTATTTTTTTGAAAATATCTTCAATGTACAGACATTTCATTTTTACAACTTTATAATAGTGTAGGTAGATATCATATCGCCACGTGTAAATCATATATCATTGAGGAGTTCCGATGGCATTCTGTGGTCTTCTTCATCAGTTCCAATTTACCAATTTATATTTTGTGAATGCATAACTTGTTCTTTAAATATTGAAACGGCTATTATAGATGCGTATAATATTTGAGAATTTCCTTTGATTCTTCATGGATTCCATCATCAGATCTTGACCAAAAACATATGGGACGAACTTGGAGATATTTATTTATTTAAACTTTATTGCACAATTGAAAAATGTACTAATGGCGGACTTAATGCCAAAAGGCATTCTCTACCAGTCAACCATTGGGTTAAACAGAAACAGTTATATGGGTGCAGGGCCTGTAAACTGAGACAATTGAAGAGAAGTATAATACACAGATATACTTTTAATATATACGCACATAAACTTACACACATACACAATAGAATATATCAACATACATATTGCTTTATGTACCTAGTTAAAAACATCATACCGAGAGAGAGCTAATCTTGAAGCTTACTAAAGAAGTGCTTGCGCAACATGTGCTTGAAGCTGAGTTTGCTTTGTGCTTGTCTGATAGCGAGTGGGAGTTCGTTCCAGAGTCGAATTGCCAGAACAGTAAAGGAGTTCGTCATAAAACCGGTGCGGTGTGGAGCGACAATGAGCATGAGACTACGAGAAGTGCGGAGATCACAACCAGGTCGAGCAGTTACAAAGTGGAATTTAGATCTGAGATACTGGGGCGCAGCTGGTATATATATATTTCCTTTCAACATAAAAATATCTTTTGAAATCGGTTAAATTAGTCTTCGAGTAATCGGTGAACATACATAAAATATGAAAAAAAAAACGTTCCGACTAATTGAGAACCTCCTTTTTGAAGTAGCTTAAAAATAAATAAGACCATCTGAAAAGTTTCCTCAAACAAATTAAAACCGGCCAAGAGCATTTCGGAACATGCTCAGTGTAGGGATCCGCAGCCGTTCATGCAAAAAATGCACTAAATAATATGAAAAGTGTACTAGCAAAAGAGCGTATCTCCACGGCATGTACGTCCTTTTTGAGAAGCGCATTTTTTTGACAATAACTCAAAAACGGTATATCCATCCGATCATGTTGAAAACAATTTTCGTCAAGCTTTATTTTTGTAATTTTTTCCTATTTTTTGGAAATGCCGTTTAGTAAATAGAGGGACAATTTATGCTACTTTTGGAGTGATTACTTCCAAAAATATTTTTTAGAGACCTCAAGTTATTTTTAAAAGAGCTTTCGAAATATATAGGTATGTGTCAAAGATTGATATTTGCTAAGAAAAAAAAATATGAAGCGCCCCCCTAGATTTTTTTTTGCTATTTTACCTAGTATACTAAGTAGCGCCTTATACAAGACACCTATACTCCAAATTTCATCAATATATATAATGTAGTTTTTGAGTAAAATGCATGTGACGTCCGGACGGACGGACGGACATGACGAAAGTATAAGGGTTCCGTTTTTGCCATTTTGGCTACGGAACCCTAAAAAGGTAAGTAGCAAATATTTGATTTAATTTAATTTGATATAAGTACCCATTCGAAGGATTTTCAAAATTTACGAATTCGCGGACGCTATCCTCTGTTCACTAAATTGAATTTTACTTATGGTTAGAGATGGGTAACTAACTACCCAGGTAAATACCCAATGTTGGGTATTTACCCGGTAAATACCCGATATTTACCTACCCGCGGGTAAATACGCGGGTATTTATTCTTATTTCTAAGTTGTATATATTTAGTCATATCTGGGCTTAAAGCTAATGCTAAATTGATATTTATTGTAATATTAATTTTAAAAAAATGCAATTCTTATATTTAGACAGTAATTTAAATAATATTTTGATTATGAGTTGTGATTGTCATTGGTAATCAATAACAAGCCCAGCATTTAAGAGTGAATATATGATTGTACACTAATATTTACTTAAAAAAAGTAAAAAAAAAAATATTTAACTTATAATGGAAAATGGTCTAATCCTTGGTGTCATTATAATATTTAATAGCAACCGACTCTCGCCGAATATATAAATTTTATTTCACTTGCCTTAACACACAGATCACCTCCACTCTTAACGTCAATAATAGTAGATTGTTTGACAAGGGCCTAAAATAAGTCATTATGACACGAAGTGAGTATTTGGACGAGCTCGCGAAGTTAGCGAGGACAAATATCTCTGATTGACATAATGGCATTTAGCCACGTCTTAAGCACTCTGCTTTTCACTTCGCCTGCGAGAAAATAAAAAAGACTTAACATTAAAATTGTATATTTTATGAAAAAGTAAAAGAAACTGTACTTTTCAATTCTACCAGAAATTTTGGCCAATCTGATCAGGTTGGTTTGTTTGTTTTTAATTATTCGTAAGAAGTATGTAGCCGGCCGCATGTTTTCTTTTAGTTTCATAGAAATTTGTATGGAATTATATGGCTTTCTTTTAAACCCTAGGGGTTAGATGTACTATTTTAGTCTCGCTACGCGAATTAAATATGGCGTACTTTTTGAGCAGGGAAGTGAAAATGTTATATACTTCATGTGTTTAATTTAGTTGTCGGTGTTGGAACTAGTCAATTTTGTTCCAATGCTACTTTAGGGCTGATTATTACTGTGATGTTATACAACTACGCCAAATCTTCATTTCAGTTACGGGTCCACCCGTGACCATGGAAGGCTTCCGAAACGTCGGGAACACAAATGAGATAATATACGCGATATAATCCGTTAAATTGTTTTATTTCAATGAGTAATCATTGCGGAAACAGAAGAAAATATTATCATTAACATAATTTCTATTAAAATCGTTTCTTTTTTGCAAAACTTCCCAATACTACTGATACCGAAATCTCAGTATTGAGTCTGAATACCGATTTGTAATACCGATATCGATTTTTTTCTGTATTGGTATGCCCTAGTCGCAATAAATAAGGAATATGATCATATTTTTATAATAACATTTAATTTTCGTCTACAAATTTTTTGATTTATTGTTGATTTTATTTACCTTTTACATTACACTTGCTCATTTTTAATTTTGTTGATTAAAAGAAGTAGTAAACAACCTCTGTAGACTTTTATTGCAAACCTGAATCCGTGAATCGGCATGCCTAAAGTAAAAAGTATCTACCCGAGCATTTGGGTAGATACGGGTAAATACCCGGAAAATACCTATTTACCGGGTATTTACCTGGGTGGGTAGATTGGGTAAATACCCACGACCCATCTCTACTTATGGTCAACATACCTAGGTTAGTGAAGTTGACAGTAACAAATTATAGTACAGCTACATTTGATGTGCTCTGCTTGGCGAATGAAAATTTACAAAATTCAGCTAAACTAATACAGTATTTAAAGGAAAGAAAAACAATTAATTCAAAATAATCCTTATTAAATATTAATAATTAGATTAGATATGAAGTAGGTATGTCAACCGAGAGATAAATTAGTAAATGTCAGTTATAACTCATCAATGTCATCATCAAAATAATCTATATCCAAAAGACCGTGGGGTTTGGTACCTACTTAACTGTCATAACATTTTCCTTCAATCAAACGATACGAGTGGAACCCGAGTGACCCAGTTGCAAGTAGGTCAAAGGTCATTCCGAGCCTTTCTTGTAGGTGAGTACATACCTATAGATGAGACAGCATTCCAACGGGAAAACTCCCGTCCAACAATTTTCCGCTTCGTTCTGCTGACATATTTTGTAAGTTAGATGGAAAAGTCAATTTTTAAAGTGTGAAAATATTAACGCAATCGATGAACGCAAGTTTTAACATAGCTGCAGAACAAAGTTCTTAATTTCCCCATATAAGGTAGGAACGTGTGACGTCACACATTTCAGCGTTTTTTGGGAGAATAGTTCTATTGTATCTCGGTGAGCTTTTATGAGATTGAAGTTTTTCGCCAATGTTTCTATTATAAAGTTGTATTTTTTAAAATTATTATTTTAATTAAAAAATGAGTTGATTTCACCGAAGTAAGCAAATAAGTTAGTAAGTAACAAGTTACCTACAAGTTCATTATGCGTACAAGCTTAAAATTCGGGATCAAAAAGTCGAGATAATAAAAAAATTAAGAGAAAGAAGTAGATGGAGACAATGGCACAAAACATTTATCAACACGACCTTTTCAGGGTTCCGTACCAAAAAGGTAAAAAAGGAACCCTTATGGTGCGACTCTGTCTGTCCGTCTGTCTGTCTGACCGACTGTTAGAGTGCCATATCTCAAAAACGAAATATGCTATCTATATATTTGACCCCCTGGCTCGAGACAGGCTTGACTGATTTCGAAAACTATTTTTTTGTTTGAAAGGAAGTATCTCAAAGTCGGTCCCATATAATTTTGAATGGGATCCATGAGACATCCAAGGAACGCTTCATATATCGTAGGCATACATATAGCGTTTTTGGTATTTCAAGAAACAAATGAAGCATTTGCAGTCAGAAAGTAAAAATTGGTGAAGTGGGATTGATGGAGAAGACCAGAGCAGGCCACCAGAACTCCTCAATGATTTAAGGGTGTCAATAAGATATCTCCTTCAAGATAGAGCTGACCGACTTCATAATATACCTGGTCACAAATAATTTACGTAAGTATGAGAATGGTACCACTGAACTAATTTAATGATGATGGAGCCGGAAGGTAGCATTTCCATAATAAAGTAATGTGAGTACTTAAACTAAGCTATGTGTTGGCTTGTTGGAATCTTCACGACTTTTGCAGAACGTTTAACGAGCGAGCGCGAAATAAGCAACTTATTTTGGAGTAAAAATCGGATAAAAACCGGCCAAGAGCACACAATTTATGCTACTTTCGGAGCGATTATTTCCAAAAATATTTACTAAATCAAAATATTTCTGTACCCTTGGGGTGGTAAGCTCTCAATCAATCATAGAGTTACTGTGAATGGCTCTGTGACATGGCAGCCCTCAGAGACTGCAGAATTATATAACGTTTGATGGTCAGGTTTTAACGAAATGAGTATTTCTAATTAAATAAAACAATTTAATGGATTATAGCGCGTATATTATCTCATTTGAGTTCCCAACGTTCCGGAAGCTTTTCAGCTTTCCATGGTCACTGTTTTTTCAAAGTGCATAGTTTGCACTAATTGTAACTTTGACAGAGGAAAATATATCTTTTCTCAGTCAACCCGTGACCATGGAAAGCTGAAAAGCTTTCGAAACGTCGGGATCGGGAACTCAATACGCGATATACGCGATATAATCTGATAATATACGCGATATAATCCGTTAAATTGTTTTATCTAAATGAGTAATAATCCGAAAACAGAAGAAAATATTGAAAATTTTTATAGTACAATTCTCTGCCTGATGAACTCTACATCCAACATTGTATAATTATAGTATTGGTGTAAATTTAGCTCCTATACCAAAACAAATTGCAGGTCAAAACCAAAGTGTGCGCAAATGCATTCTGGAGAAACTTGTTCAATTTGAAGCAACCTGATTTATGTGTAACGGTTTCTATTGTGCGACAAGTAGGACATGCCCAGAATATAAGAGAAAGGGAAATTAAGATAACCATGGCCAATAACTGTATTTCATATGGCGAAGCAGTCTTTTGGTCAAGGTAAGCAGTTTTTCTGTGCCTATATGGAGCCATGGTCGTTCAGGGCTTCAGGGTAAGCAGTTTCTCTGTCCCTATATGGAGCCATGGTCGTTCAGGGCTTCAAGGTAAGCAGTTTCTCTGTCCCTATATGGAGCCATGGTCGTTCAGGGCTTCAGGGTAAGCAGTTTCTCTGTCCCTATATGGAGCCATGGTCGTTCAGGGCTTCAAGGTAAGCAGTTTCACTGTGCTTGTATGGAGCCATGGTCGATCAGAGTAGGCAGTGCCTTTATATAGATCGCACGCACAAACCACTTAACCCTATGACAGTTACATTCTGTAGCATCTTTTTCAAGTGTGTCCCATCACTACGCAAAATGGCGCGCGTCACGGCCTGCACGCGTGATGGCTACTTGACCTTGAACTCGCCAATCACAGTGCACTTGTCGCCCCCTGCGCCCCGCCAATTTGGCAAAATGAGATGCTAGTCAAGTCTTATAAAGTGAAGTCTATACGTTAAGTGGTCTGTGATCGCACGCCACTGGAAGCAGTTAAACTTACCAGTAACTAAATCTTTCGCTAATGTTCTTATGTCTCAGCCACAGCCTACTAGGATAGCTCGTAGGATAGGATCTATAGGATCAGGTACGTAGCTTAGGTTAGGTAGCTTCGGTTAAAAAAAAAGGTCATAAAAATAAAATTGTATACAATAAAAATTCTCAAAAACAACTTTATTATGCCTCGTTCCCACCCAAGTCTCGAAGAACCGGGCTATTTGCATGAGAATTGCGTATCCATATTCTTAAGATGTAGTAGACGAGTATTTCATTAAAATAAAAAGCCGGTTTGTAAAACTTAAGTCCGTTACGTTACGCACATAAACATGACGTTACTTTACTACAAGTTTATAATGAATTAGCTTCTGCCCGCGACTTCGTCCGCCTTAAATCGTTTATCGCGGATAAGAGTATTTTTCCGGGATAAAAAGTAGCCTATGTCCTTCCCCTGGACTCAAACTATCTCCATACCAAAGCGGTTTAAGCGTGAAGAGGTAACAGACAGATAGACAGACACACTTTCACATTTATAATATTCGTATGGACAATACTAGGTGCGCGCAACATTATTCGTGGGAGAGAATAAGTCATAACCCTCGTTTTTACTTCAGCGTAAGTCGGGTAAAAATCCTATATAACCATCTGTAAATAGCGGCGTGGGTACCCAAAATAGTTGAAATTCGTTCAGGCGTTTTGGCGTGATTAAGCCACAACGACAAATACAAACGTACCTATAAACAAACAAAAAAAAAACGATTCAGTGACCTTCAAATAGTCCGTACCCCTTATTTTTTGAAACTATCTTACATGTACAGTCACCAGCATTAATATCTATCACAACAAAGCGCAAAGCATCTGACACGACGGCCGTTAGGACGTGTCAGATATTTTCGGCCGCTTTTATATTGCAGATATTCATGCTGGTGACTGTATAGACATTTCCTTTTTACAACTTTATAAACGTTTAGGGCTAACAGAGCATTGTGAAATCAAGCCTAAACCTGCTAAAGTGCCTATAAAAAGTAATAGCTGAAACGATAAAAATGGCTTGAAGTACACAATCTAGAAAAGCTAACGATTAAAACTGGCATTATTGATTCTTAGCGAAGAATACTCGATCAAAACACCTAAACAAAGAAACTAAATCAAAATTGGACTGCAGCTGTTTCTTAGGAGCCATGCCACAAACAGGTAAAAAAAGATAACACGTTACTCATAATCACAACACTCCTCTTTTTTTGGGTGGCGGTTAAAACGTGGTTCGGTTCTAGATTAGGTACTTACTACTCCTAAGTATATAAAACTAATACAATAATATTTTCAATAACAGAAACCAAATAAAATAACACAAACAAAAACAAGTGCAAGTCTGACTCGCGCAGCGAGGGTTCCGTAAAAAGTCACTTATTCCGACTTAACTGGCCGGTTAAGTTTGCTTCTGCTATCTATGGCGTCACATACAAATGAGTGGCAAACTTAACCAAACCGGGTTATTCAAAAATGATTTTTGGTGACTAAAAAAAGTAACATAGACATATATATTGTTATAATTTTTCTATTAATATTTATATTTAAATTATATAATTCAAGAAAATTTCAGATTTTTCGCTTGGTATAAACTTCGGAGATAAAGGGGGAATGGTATTTTTTTCCACATTTTCCTTAATAAATGAAATTAAAGCACAATATTTCTTTCTTAATCGTTCAATCATCTTGTATGATACCCTACTTGACCTAGCGGCTATATAGACATTTAATTTCTGCTACTACTCTGCTTTTCACTTCTACTGCGAGAAAATAACTTAACATTAAAATTGTATATTTCACTATAAATATAAAAAAAAATAAAAGTACAATTTGAGCAATTCTTTATATTTAAATTGGCTGCTTATATATATTTTTTAAACTTATAATGGGCATAGACAATTTATATTTTTTTATATAAAGGGCTGATCAGAAATTTTGGCCAATTTGATCAGGTTAGTTTCTTTGTTTTTAATTATTCGTAAGGAGTATGTAGCTGGCCGCAAGTTTCTTTTTCAGTTTCATAGAAATTTGTATGGGATTATATGGCTATCTTTTAAACCCTAGGGCTAGTCACATGTACTATTTTATTCTCGCTTCGCGAAGCTAATATGACGTACTTTTTGAGCAGGAGAGATTAAATAATTGTAATAGTTAAATAGTCGCCCTCTCGAATTACTGTGCCCTTGCAGGGCGTCACATGTTCCTATACCTACTGTTCCACCTATAATGTAAAATGTGATCCGCAATAAATATTTGAATCTTGAAATATAAGCCTGCTACGCCCTAACAGGGTCCATGATGTAGTTACCTACATTTTACATTAATACATTTTAAGACCTTATAATACCATGGTTGCTATGAATAAATTAATGAAGTATTATAAAATCCTAGAAGATGCCCGTTCGCGGAGGAGAAAAAGTCATAACCCTCTTTTTTTTTCAGCGTAGTAGGGTAAACAGTATCCTATAACCATCTGTGGATACCCGCTACAGCTACCCCTGCCGTGTAACAAAAAAAGTTGAAATCGGTTTAGCCGATTTGGCGTGATGAAACCACAACGACATATTCAAATATACAAAAAAAAACAACAAATAATTTAGATTTAGTAACCTCTACATATGTATAGTCTGTTACAAATAGTTTTTTGATAATATTTACATCAATGTACAGACATTTCATTTTTACTAATAGTATAGAAGATCCGAACTACTTACATTGGTTTTATATACTATAGAGTCGTTCCGACATGGGTTACATGGGCCTCTTAATATGTTAACTTACAAAATGACAATAGCATTCAATCTCTGCTATCCACCTGCTAGTTCTTTTGCCAAAAACAAAGCAACAATAGAACTATGAGTAGTCTACTCTAATCGCTGCACGTATTTTGTAAACAGCGCAGGCGAGGCAGTTTAACTTGACGGACTCGGGGCGCTTGACGAACGGGTTAGAGTAAATATTTAAAAAATGTTTCAAAGAAAGTTCCTAATTTTACAAGTTTTAGGAGTCTGCTGCGGCGACTGGGTAAGTGTAAAATAGGTATGTAGATAAATTATGAAGCTGAAAAAACTAATAGTCAAGGCAAGCACTAGCTAATTTTGGATCATTTGTTAGGTTTCCGAGTGGATGGCACCAGTGCAAGATGAATTTGGAACAGTGTAAGTGCCTTGTGATGCTTTAATTAACCTTAAAGTACTTATTCGATGTTTCATTTCGAAAGTGTAGTATTAATAATCATGACATCAATTAATTATCATTACAGCAAAGATTTAAATTCTCGAATGAACTACGACGCAGATTTAAAAATGTACGAAGATCAAGAGCTAAAAATCCCTAATCAAGAGTTTTCAAAAGCGCCAAAGGCTGTAAATGAAAATGAGGCAGCTGTTCCAGAGCAGACTAATTACGTGTCTTCACCGACGCTGCAATCCAAGCTGGAAGCTACCCTAGAACGTGCACAGGTTCTGGCTACTACGCTCCGAGAGCAGATAGTGTTGATGAGCAAGCGAGAGGCTGCGCTGAAGGACACCATAGCCACTGGAAGGTAAGGACTAACGTATCCCGATTACGGGGTACACTTAACACTGCAAGCCAAGCTACGCCGGAACGTGTGCAATGTCTGGTTGCTATGCTCCGAGAGAAGATACCATTGATGAGCACCCGAGCAGCGGCGCTGAACTCACGACACTGGAGCCTCCGGTAAAGTTTGAATGGACCAATTATGTGTCTACATCCATATGCAAGCCAACCTGGAAGTTACTCTAGAATGCGCACAAGATCTGGCTGGTACTCTCCGAGAGCAGGTAAGTACTTAGCGTTGATTTGCAGCCGAGAAGCCGCGCTGAAGGACTCCATATAGCCACTGGAAAGTTAGGCGTGAGATATACCGACCGGCGTACACACTGGCGGCTATGAGATGTGTTATATTACATCAGTAATAATAGTGACTTAGTGACTATTAGCCGCTACCCATCAGCCTCTGAATATTTAGTTCGCACTCGTGCGCCAACAGTGGTCGACTAACATTTAGTTAGGTAGTTGACCAATAATTTATGTAGGCGATATGGTGTTTAGGTTGATCCAAAATTTGAATTACCTAACTCTTAAAAAAAACGCAGGTCAGGTGTGTCGGTGGTAACAGTGCACACGTTGGCGCGCGCGCCGCGCTCGTACCTCGTCCGCGACGGCGCCTGGACGGCCTGTCGGGGGCTCCTGCAGCCTGCCGACCCGTACAGGGCCCGCCCTAAGTGCGTCGGTGTTGAGGTAACTAATGATAGCGTATTAGTGGTGATGCTTGAGTCTCGTCCGCGCTTGCGAGTGGGGGCCAGCCGGAGGCTCCTTCGGCACGCCGACCCCGTATTAAGGGGCCCGCCGTTCCAGCCAGAGGCTCCTTCAGTCCGCCGACCTGTACGCCCAAGTGCGTGTCATGTCGAGATATTTCGTGTCAGTAGTGACGGTGCATACTTGTCATATGTAATTACAAAATAACATGCTTAGGTACCAACCTACAGTTTTTTGAAAAGTCAGCCAATTATAACCTTGTAATTGTATTGTACTTTTAACTCCATAGAACTGCTATTATCTCATTATTCAATTTTAAGCGGAGTGTGTCTAAAATGCAAGTCATTTCGTTACCTTATTTTATACTTTTAACATTATTATACTCTTAACATTATCTCGCGTTTTAAGGTGCGTCCACATTTGTATCATATGCCCGTATCAGATCATCGTCGCGTGGCATGATCGCGTGTCACGATCACGCGTTTGAACGTTGCGCCGATCGGATCGCTCGAAATCCATTTTGCTACGCGTATCACACAGTTATATCGGACGAGTACGGCATGATCGGCGCGCCGACAGTAAGCGTCCAAGAAGCGCGATACGCAGTCATGCCACGGCACGGTGATCGGATACGAGCAAATGATACAAGTGTGGACGCACCTTTAGGTAATGTGTGTGTATAGATACTAAATAAATTGACCCATTAACCTATAAGCATATTTGAAAAACACATCAATTTACAATTAACTAATGTAGTGGTCACGTCACGATACGTTTGGCTCAGTGGGTTGTAAAACGGCCTACTAATCTGGCAGTTCCGGGTTTGAATCCCGGCCAGGGCAAGTGTTTGTGTGATGAGTATTGAGTATGAATGTTTGTTCCTTGGGTCTTGGATGTTATCTATGTACTTATTTAAGTATTTTCATTTATCTATATATTATGTATATCGTCGCCTAGCACCCATAGTACAAGCATTGGTTAGTTTGGGACTGGGTCGATTTGTGTAAGATTGTCCCCCTGTTATTTATTTCAGTGGTAGGTACACGTATGTTTAAAGTTAAGGTAAGTAAGTAATGTATTTGAAATGTATTTGTGTACCCACTTATAAATATTAGTATAAGTAATATTTACATTTTTTTGAATAAAAAAAGAACCGACTTCAAAATAAACTAAAAAGCCAATAATATTATTTTATGTACGGTACGGATCACATTTGAATCACCTTTTGAATTCGGTGCCAAACCATTCATTTATTACTATTAACACAAATGACACGCAAGAACCGCGGCGGCGAGCCTTTAGTTATTACCTAAATTTAGTTATAGTAATTCGTATTTTTGTCGGATAAAGGACTTTACTTCAGGTTTGGCACCGTCTTCAAAAGGTGATTCAAATGTGATCCGTACCGTACATAAGAGATTATTTCTGGCTTTTTAATTTATTTTTAAGTCGGTTCTTTTTTTATTACAATTTTTTAATTATTTGCTTTTTAGTGATGGATTTTAGTGATATAAAGTTTTTTTAGAGCTCAAAATGGGAAGATTAAGGAGAGCCTATTGTTAATAAATAAGACCTATGGTAGATAAATTATTCGATTTGGCTAGGTCAAAATGGTTAAGTCCAGTAGCTTGCTGGTTAAAAAAAGAATACGACTAACAGTCTCAACTGACCCATAATATTTAAAGAATTATCTCGCAACTCAAATTGGCGTAGAATCTCGAGTGATGTTGAGACGGAATATTTCCGTCCCTGATGGACTAGTGAATGGAGCTATGGGCATAATAAAAAAAATGGCCGGCCCTAAGACGAGATCAGCTGAAGGACGGGGAGCTCCCGGAAGCCGTGTACGTAAAATTTGACGATGAATCTGTTGGTCTTCGGTTAAAAGATAGGGACGGTTGCATACCCATACCTCCATCATGTACTACGTTTCAAGCGACAAGGGGATACGGAGATGTGGAGCGTCGTCGTATGTTACCTGTAATATTAAGTTGGGCTGTTACTGTTCATAAGCTACAAGGTACCACACTCGAGAAAGCTGTGATAGACCTTGATAAAAAGAATTTCGGTAAAGGGCAAATATATGTTGCACTAAGCCGTGTCAAAACTTTGGAAGACATAGCGTTGTTAGATTTGGACGCCAACAAATTATTAAATCGACCACATGATGAGAGATCGTTAACGGAAATAACAAGACTACGAAATTTGCCTTCTGACGATCGAAGCCACACGACAGATACACGACTTTTATGACTTCTACGACTTTTATATGGCACTTACAGCCATATTGCATACTAATGTCAATTGCTCACGACCTTTAGCAGAACGTTGCTATTTAAGAATCAGGGCCGTTAACCGTTGAGGAGTTCTCTGGTTCTCCACTTTGCTACCCTGATCTTTACCAACTTCTGCCTCTAAGCAAAATATAATAAATAATTATATTGCGATTAGTGAATTAAATAACATTGGTTGAGCCCTAATTAGTGACTGGTGGCTTGTGTCTTCATCATCATTTTCTTCACCAAATGATGATTTTCGAGTGTAAATGCTTGTTCTACTTTAATAAACACTAAAATCGCCATATATGTGCCCATAACATTTGAAAATTCCTTCGATTCCTCATCGATCTCATCATCAGATCTTCACCAAAATTTTATGGGATCAACTTGGAGATTCCTACTCTTAACCGAAAAAATAATTATCTAAATCGACTTGCGATCCGCGAATTAAATAACACTGGTAGAGCCCTCAGTGGTAACTGATGGCTTGTGTCTTCATCATCGGTTTCTCTTCACCAAATGGTGATTTTCAAATGTCAATGCTTAAACTACTGTAATAAATACCGAAATCGCCATAGATGTGCTCATAATATTCGAGGAATCCCTTCGATTCCTCATCGATCTCATCATCAGATCTTC
Source organism: Hedya salicella (assembly GCA_905404275.2). NCBI lineage: Eukaryota > Metazoa > Arthropoda > Insecta > Lepidoptera > Tortricidae > Hedya > Hedya salicella. The sequence goes on along the minus strand of FR990114.1, from coordinate 9,624,947 downwards.
ACCAAAATTTTATGGAATCAACTTGGAGATTCCTACTCTTAGCCGAAAAAATAATTTTCTAAATCGACTTACGATCCGCGAATTAAATAACACTGGTAGAGCCGTCAGTGGTAACTGATGGCTTGTGTCTTCATCATCGGTTTCTCTTCACCAAATGGTGATTTTCAAATGTAAATGCTTAATACTGTAATAATTACCGAAAACGCCATAGATGTGCTCATAATATTCGAAGAATTCCTTCGATTCCTCATAGATCCCGGCATCAGATCTTCGCCAAAATTTTATGGGACCAATTTGGACCTACTCATAAACAAAAAATATTTTTCCAAATCGTCGTGTAAATGACGGAGTTCTGAAGTATAAACATAAAACACAAACATAAAAAAAAAAAATACAACCGAAATGAGAACCCCCTCCTCTTTTGAAGTCGGTTAAAAATATTGTTTTTGCATCCTACCAGATCGTTATAACTAGATTTAAATACGTGATTGCAATAAATATTGAGCTTGAATGGGACATAATAAATCTAGTCGCTGTAATAGTACCTACCTAGACAACAAGACAATGTTGCACGCTAACACAAGTACTCCGTATTCCCGCACAAAGATTTCCCCCAGGAAGTTCGTAACCAGATATCATATGTACTATTTTATAATACTTAATATATGTTGTTTCTTTTGTACCTACAGCAAATTATGTTATGTACTACTACTTCTAAAACATGGACGAATTCTGTAAATAAACATTATTTAATCAATCCCGACGAAATGCTCTCTGTCCTCAATTCCACAGGGACATAAACATAACATAATTATTAACAAAAGTATATATGAGATAAAATAATATTTAAAAGACCTCTTCCAGTTGACCTTTACAAACTTATTACAGACTAAATCGCAGCCAGACCCCTGCGTGTTCAACTCCATCATCAGATACGAGACGATTCCGGTTCGCCGGCGAGCGGAATACGTGGAGGACGAGTTCTTGTGTCTCAAAAGTGGCTTCAACACCACGTTGGAGCACTACCTGAGCGTGCCGAGGGCCGTCGTCAACGACACTTGCAGGAATGGTGAGTTGGAGTACAGGGCCGGATCTACGCTCAGTGGCGCTTTGGGGCTCTGAAAGATGCCACCCATTCTTGCTAACGCAAAAATAATGGTCTCCATATTACAAATTCAGCACACAAATTGTCTCTTCTAATTTATCTACTGCATAAAAACAAATGATACATTACCAAAAATACGAATAAATATAAAGTTAATTCCAGACGCTTTATATATATATATATATATATATATATATATATATATATATATATATATATATATATAAAGTTATTCCTACTAAAAAAATAATGAAAAACCGGTCAAGTGCGAGTCTGACTCGCGCATCGAAGGTTTCGTACATACATTCACTTATTCCGACTTAACTTGCCGCTTGAATTAAGTTTGCCTCTGGTTTCTATGGCGTCACGTACAAATGAGGGGCAAACTTAACCAAACCGGGTTATTCAAAAATGATTTTTGGTGATTAAAAAAAAGTTAGACAAATGGATATAAGGTTATAATTTTCGTGTAATATTCATATTCAATTACATAATTCCAGAAAATTCCAGATTTTTCGTTTGGTAAACTTCGGAGATAAAGGGGGGTAATGGTATTTTTTCCACATTTTCCTGAAATAAACAAAATTTAAACACAATAAAAAAAAAACAAAAATGTGCAGATTGAGCCCTTTCATATGATATCCTACTTTTCCTAGTGAAGTGACTAGACTTTAAATGTTTCCTTCGCAATACATGTGGGCTGACCATGTTTATAAATATTCGAAATTTCAAATAGATAGCATAAGTAGTTTTTGAGATATGGCGCTCTAATAGTCGGACAGACAGACAGACTCGCACCATAAGGGTTCCTTTTTTACCTTTTTGGCTTTCTTCAGCGTAATCGGATAAAACGTATTCTATAACCATCTGTGGATGCCCAGCTACCCGTGTACCAAAAATAGTTGAAATTTGTTCAGCCGTTTTGGCGTGATGAAGCCATAGCGACACATGCCTAACATACGAACATACACAAAAATAAAAATAAATTGAATTATTTATTTATTTATTTAAAGTTTATTGCACAAAACAAAAGTAAGTACAAATGGCGAACTTAATGCCAAAAGGCATTCTCTACCAGTCAACCATAGGGCTAAACAGAGAAGCATGAAAATGGTGCAGTGGGGAAAAACATTCAGTACTGAGTGCGTTAGGACACACAAGCAAATAATGCATACATAATTGCTTATACCTATACTATATATGGTATACAATATATATATATTACATATAAATAATAAATACAAAATATACCAGCTACTGCATGGAAGATGGACGCTACTTCATAAATTCAATGACCTTCATATAGTCCGTATCACTTTTTTTTATATCTTTAATGTACAGATATTTCATTTTTACAACTTTATAATAAGTATACTCGTAGATAGGTATGACCGAAGAAACGAATTGCTACAATGAAAGGTGGGCGATGGGTGGGGTGAAGTTCGGTGAAGGGCTCGGGACGTAGGCTTGCATTAAAAAATCCTGCCAGATTACCACTGGCTTAGCTTGGTAAGTTAGATTTCGTTAGATAGTTGCGTCCCTTAGAGCGGAAATAGAAGCCAGTTCAGAAGTAACGACAGTTCACTCCAATTTCATCTTCAGTTTTCACATTATCATTAGCTCTTTTATCAGAATAATTATCGGCCGCCATGATAATTATTAGATCAACTTAAAGATAACAAAATGATCACTCGGTAAAACAGTTTTGCTTGATTCATTTGACAGTGTAAGTGTACTAAATTCAGATTCTTATAGTAATGCATATAATGTACAAACCTGTATTTTTGGTGCGCATGTTCGAAGATATGGTTAAAAAAAACTGAATTGTACTAATTGTAATTAGAAGATTAAATACTTGTTTGCCAACAGAAACTGCAGACTAGGTAAACCTTAGTTTTACACACTCTAGAAATTTACCACCATGGGTAGTGCCCTTTATGCCCTTAATATAAATTCGGGCCTGAGTACTTAGAAAGGGATCTATTAGCCTTCGAATCAGGGGGAGGATGGTCTTACATAGGCTTCGCGCCAGGGGGTCCAATATCTGACTAACTATCGGTGGTTCGTCTCGATTAGAATGGTTATCCCTGGGGTCACGCTCATGTGCCGCTTAAGACCGTATTAACTCCAGTCTTAAAGTTTTCGGATGACCAAGGAACTACTTATACAAAGTTAAATGTAAAAAGCGCCCTTCTTATGCTTTAATTTAGGCCAGACGTAACTATACATACTGAATCGTCAATTTTATTCCATAACTAGAAGGCGCCCGCAACTTCGATCGCGGAGCAGAAAAAGTCATAACCCTTCATTTTTTCTTCAGCGTAGTCGGGTAAAAAGTATCCTATAACCATCTGGAGATACCCAGCTACCCGTGTACCAAAAATAGTTGAAATCCGTTTAGCCGATTTTGCGTGATGAAGCCACAACGACACATACAATCGTACATAAAATCCAAAAAAAATATTTTTCGTTTTAATGACCTCCAAATAGTCCATAACAAACATTTTTTTGAAAATATCTTCAATGTCCAGACATTTCATTTTTACAACTTTATAATAGTATAGACTAGAAGACGCCCGCAACTTCGTTCGCGAAGGAGAAAAAGTCATATCACCTCTTTTTTATGACAGCGTATTCGGATAAAAAGTAACCTATAACCATCTGGAGATACCCAGCTACCCGTGTACCAACCAAAAATGGTTGAAATCTGTTAAGCCGATTTTGCGTGATGAAGCCACAACGACACATATACAAACATACAAAAAATCCAAAAAACATATTTTTCGTTTAACTGACCTTCAAATAGTCCATAACAATCTTTTTTTTTTTAATATCTTCAATGTACAGACATTTCATTTTTACAACTTTACAATAGTAAAGACATTTTGACAAGGTTACATTTTAATTTAACGCTTGATAGACAGTGGGAGGACACAAACCTTATATTCACCTTAAGATATTAAAATGTTAAATATAATATAACACTTCGTTCTATTCGATATCATCGGACAGGCATTGAGGTAAAGTTTAGCGAAGGTCATCCGCATAAATTGAAAATCAAGTAGGTATCTATCCAAAAATATTTTTAAACATACTTGCGCATTTGCGCAGCACAAGATTTTCCCGCGGCCTCGCCTTCATGGCCTCCTATTGCTTACTAGCCCGCGACTTAAATTCGTTTATCGCGGATAAAAGGTTTTGTTCCGGGATAAAAAGTAGCTTATGTCTTTCCCCAAAACTCGAATATCTCGACCAAATTTCATCTATATCAGTTGAGCAGTTTAAGCGTGAAGAGGTAACAGACAGATAGACAGACAGACTTTCACATTTATAATATTTTACTAATTTAAGAGTCCCCGGTAAGCTCGGCCGAATTTTACCTTTCCATACAAACTGAGTTTCGTTCTCATTTTAAAACTACGTATTGGATTGTATCGAAACTTTGCATATACAATAACATGGGGTATATCTAGGCCTGTAATTAGTTTATATGGCTCCCGTTTGTAAAACAAACGAAATACAGCAAAAACAAGTTTTGTATGAAAAACTTAAATTTGCTGTATTTTTTGTGCTATGGTATCTGAAGTTACATAAACTAATTTCAGGCCTGCATATATATCATAACTCATTCTAAGTACAAAGTTTCAGAGCAAACTAGCTAGTCATTTTTAAATGAGAGCGTAACTACGTTTGTATGGAGAGCCGAGCTTACTGGGGACTCTTAAATGTGAAGCATATTACCAAGATTTCAAGTTCCTAGCGTAAAAAAATATTTAGTGTCCATACAAATTTTCATCCCCTTTTTCGTCCCTAAAAGGGATGAAATTTGACATACATTATATAGCCTATGTCCTATTCTGATATATAAAGGTACATAACTGGAAAGTTTCATAAAAATTCGTCAGTCCCCTCGTTTTTGAGATGAAGTGGAACGTACATACATACATTCACGTTTATAATATAGTAAGGATATTAGGATTTAAGCCGTGCATTTTCCCGGGATAAAAAGCCTATGACATTCTTCAGCCTTTATTCTGTCAATAGTCTATTCGACGACACGTTTGGCTCAGTGGGTTGCACAACGGCCTACGAAACTGACGGGTCGGGGTTCGAATACTGGCCAGGGCAAGTGTTTGTGTGGTGAGTACGAATGTTTGTTCCTGGGTCTTGGTTGTTCTCCATGTATTTATGTACTATAATTTATTTATATATTATGTATATCGTCGCCCAGTTCCCATAGGACAAGCTTTGCTTAGTCGATTTGTGTGAGATTGACGCTGATGTCTCTTGAACAAAGTTGAAGACACCATAGTTTATTTATAATTGAGGGTGAACTCTCCTCTCTCGTCAGCGGAGGAAACAAAACATAACCTCTTTATTTTTTCAGCGTAGTCGAATAAAAAGTATCCTATAACCATCTTGAGATGTCCAGCTACCCGTGTAGCAAAAATAGTTGAAATCCGTTTCGTGGTTTTGCCGTGAATCGGCGTAATGAAGCACGATACATACAAACATACATACAAAAACATTTAAAAAAATCGATTAAGTGACCTGCAAATCCCATTTCACTTTATTTTTTTTTTAAATATCTTCTATGTAGACAGACATTTTATTAGTAAAACTTTACAATACTTAACTAGTATAGAAAGATATTATTGGATCAAAGAATCTGATAATATCTAACAAATCTCGTCAACCCATTGAGCCGTTATTTATCCTGTGACAGAAAGGACAAATCAACCAACAAACTTTCGCTTTTTTAATAGGTTTTTATGTAAGGACTAGAAGCAAAGAGATTTAACTAGAAGGCGCCCGCAACTTCGTTCGCGGAGAAGAAAAAGTCATAGGTAACCCCAACTTTTTTCTTCAGCGTAGTCGGGTAAAAAGTATCCTATCGCGTACAACAAAAATAGTTGAAATGCGTTTAGCCGATTTGGCATATACAAAAAAAAATAGTTTTCGTTTCAGAGTGACCTCCAAATAGTCCGTTACAATCATACTTTTGAAAATATCTTCAATATACAGACATATCTTCCAACAACAAAATGTTGTTTACCATCTCTCACACTGGTTTAGATTTTAGTGTCTGATGTTATTTTCTTTTGGTGTGCAATAAAGAGTACTTGTTATTATTATTATCTTTTTTAAGACTTTATAATAGTACCTATAGATAAAGAAGCGAATAGTTATCTAATGTAATAGACACGCACAGCACAACATAACATCATGTGAGTCCAAAGTTCTTAAATTTAAGCAGTATAACAGATACTATATATGAGTATGGCAGATATAATAAATACATTTTATCAAAAAGGTAGATAAAGTTACATAAGTAATTAATTACCAATAACATAATATGACTTACGTAATACCTAGCCGAATTGTGTGTGGTTACGTCTCACGATAAATAATAAATAACATTACATCCATAATAAGATATAAAGAACGTTAGCTATAACAATAAAATCAATGCTTTTATGAGGAATAACCGTCAATTGACATAATTTTAATGAAAGTATATAATGTTTTTTTTAACACTCTAATTTACTCATTTCAGTTCGTATAACATACATAACGCATAACGATCACAATATATAATTTATCTTAGTATAAAAATTATAAAGATATAATATTGAATGATATACTCAATAGGCACTGAAAGGATCGGCTACCAAAAAAGTTGGTAAGGTAAGATTCAGAATTATGATTCCAAATTCCAACATAATCGAACTGCTGCCAGTGAAGTAGGTTAGCTTAGAACTGCGACCCTACACAAAACAAACTGCCACCAGTAAAGTAGGTAAGGTTGGAACTTCGACTCCTACACAAAACAAACTGCCACCAGTAAAGTAGGTAAGGTTGGAACTGCGACCCCTACACAAAACAAACTGCCACCAGTAAAGTAGGTAAGGTTGGAACTTCGACTCCTACACAAAACAAACTGCCACCAGTAAAGTAGGTAAGGTTGGAACTGCGACTCCTACACAAAACAAACTGCCACCAGTAAAGTAGGTAAGGTTGGAACTGCGACTCCTACACAAAACAAACTGCCACCAGTAAAGTAGGTAAGGTTGGAACTGCGACTCCTACACAAAACAAACTGCCACCAGTAAAGTAGGTAAGGTTGGAACTGCGACTCCTACACAAAACAAACTGCCCCCAGTAAAGTAGGTAAGGTTGGAACTGCGACTCCTACACAAAACAACCAGCCACCAGTAAAGTAGGTAAGGTTGGAACTGCGACTCCTACACAAAACAAACTGCCACCAGTAAAGTAGGTAAGGTTGGAACTGCGACTCCTACACAAAACAAACTGCCACCAGTAAAGTAGGTAAGGTTGGAACTGCGACTCCTACACAAAACAAACTGCCACCAGTAAAGTAGGTAAGGTTGGAACTGCGAATCCTACACAAAACAAACTGCCACCAGTAAAGTAGGTAAGGTTGGAACTGCGACTCCTACACAAAACAAACTGCCACCAGTAAAGTAGGTAAGGTTGGAACTGCGAATCCTACACAAAACAAACTGCTACCAGTAAAGTAGGTAAGGTTGGAACTGCGACTCCTACACAAAACAAACTGCCACCAGTAAAGTAGGTAAGGTTGGAACTGCGACTCCTACACAAAACAAACTGCCACCAGTAAAGTAGGTAAGGTTGGAACTTCGACTCCTACACAAAACAAACTGCCACCAGTAAAGTAGGTAAGGTTGGAACTGCGACTCCTACACAAAACAAACTGCCACCAGTAAAGTAGGTAAGGTTGGAACTGCGACTCCTACACAAAACAAACTGCCACCAGTAAAGTAGGTAAGGTTGCAACTGCGACTCCTACACAAAACAAACTGCCACCAGTAAAGTAGGTAAGGTTGGAACTGCGACTCCTACACAAAACAACCAGCCACCAGTAAAGTAGGTAAGGTTGGAACTGCGACTCCTACACAAAACAAACTGCCACCAGTAAAGTAGGTAAGGTTGGAACTGCGACTCCTACACAAAACAAACTGCCACCAGTAAAGTAGGTAAGGTTGGAACTGCGAATCCTACACAAAACAAACTGCCACCAGTAAAGTAGGTAAGGTTGGAACTGCGACTCCTACACAAAACAAACTGCCACCAGTAAAGTAGGTAAGGTTGGAACTGCGACTCCTACACAAAACAAACTGCCACCAGTAAAGTAGGTAAGGTTGGAACTGCGAATCCTACACAAAACAAACTGCTACCAGTAAAGTAGGTAAGGTTGGAACTGCGACTCCTACACAAAATGAACTGTTGCTAGGAAAGTAGGTTAAGTTAGTTTATCCTTGTAGGCGTTTTGATGTTAGATTAATTAAGTAACATATCTTCTTCATCTTTGGTGTTATATGAATATTATACGCTTAAATCGTTATATCAATTCGTATTATATATTTCGTTCATTACATCCAGATAACGTTATAATACAAAGTGAGCGTATATAAATATTATGAATGTTATATGATAAGTTCTTACATCTCTTATTTATTACTTACCCATTGTGTGTTGGTCACGTCTAAAAATATGCTGATATAAGTACATACACTTTTAAACGTATGTTATATGTCGGGACTTGGGGAGCGAGGTTCATAATTGTCTACATATTTTCAGACGTGACTGTAAATAAATAAATAAATATTACGGGACAATTTTACACAAATCGCTCTAGTCCCATGGTAAGCTAAATTAGGCTTGTGTTATGGGTACTAGACAAAAATACAAATTCAAAATACAAAATTCTTTATTTCATTACAACACTTAATTACATAACACAAGGGATGGGGTCTCCCATTAAGCATGATAATGCCTGTATCGGGAGGCGCCGCTCTTCATTGAGGTAGAAAGTAATATTAAGTAGGTACATGCACAGTCATATATACAGTAAAGAAGTGAAACAAGTACAAAAAGCTATCTTTCTTGTGTAAATAAGTTAGAAAAGAACAGAAGCGTAAGTAAAATAAGAAAAATTTTAACACTTTCAAATCTAAAAGTTAAGGTTGATTTATAGAGTCAACCTAAAAAAAAAACAATGTTAATACTAACTTTCTAGGCTAAATATATGTAGCATTAGTATAAGGCAAGAAGGTATGAAGGTATGTACCTTTGATATACTATTATGATAATATTAAGTTGAGAAGCTTTTTGCATTCATAGTAAGTTTTAGGGTAGAAATTAAGTTCTCTCATTAGTTTTATTGTAGAGGTGTGCAGACATAGCGCTTAGTTGCCTTTTGGCGAACATGGTTCTTGTTTTGTTTGATAATGCAACGCTGCCTATCTTCCTTCTGTTATTATATTTAGTATTAAACGGTAGGATTTTATGTTTGTTCAGGACAAAATGCAGTATGTATAACTTACGCACAGTCAAAAGGTCGGCTGTTTGGTATAGATCTGTTGTAAACCTAATTTTTTTGAAGTACATAACCTTTATAATTGCACGTTGACTACGCTCCAGGTCTATAAATCGGGTTTTTGCAGCACCTCCCCATACTGTAATACAGTATGTTACGTGGTTTTGCTATCGTTTCTAATGTGTTGTTTTTTGGTACAATGTGCCTCAAAGCCCTAAATATCCACAGTAATTTTCTAACTCTAGTACAAAGTAAATCGAGGTGTGCATACCAGTTTAAATGCTCATCCAAGAGAACCCCAAGATACTTTATTTGGGCAACTTTCTCTATAATTGGGCAGTCACATGTGGTATTATTGTTAAGTTGACATGAGTGAATTTTAAGAGGTGCATTGAATTCGGGTTGTGTACTTTTATTGATGCTGAAGCAGATATACTTTGTTTTATCCGTATTTAGTGACAGGAGATTCATACTTAACCACTTCGAGATGAGAGCCATACCTAATTCAGCATTGGTTTTAGCTTCATTCCAGGTGTTACCAGTGAAAACGACTGCGATATCGTCGGCATATGAAATGATTTTTGCATTTGGGATCATCATGTTACAAAGGTCATTTATGTATACAAGGAAAAGACTTGGCCCCAAAACGCTTCCCTGGGGGACGCCGTACTGTACATCCTCAATCTCGCTAACGATATCACCAAGTTTGACCCTTTGCTTTCTGCCAGTCAAGTAGTTTTCAAAAAGACGAAGCGGGAGTCCCCTGATTCCAAGCTTCTCCAATTTGTGCACAAGTATGGGTACAGAGACAGTGTCAAAAGCTTTTTTCAAATCAAGAAAAACAGCTAAACACTTAGTATTTGTATCGAGTTTATCTATTACTAGGGACGTGAGAGCAGTTACTGCATCTTCGGTTGATTTTTGATTTCTAAATCCGTATTGAGCGCTAGATAGGAGTTAAAATTGATTTAAATAACATAGTAGTCTGGTGTTAAGTAACTTTTCCAAAACTTTAGAAAGTACTGGTAACACTGAAATCGGCCTATAATTGCTGACACTGTCTCTGTCTCCACTCTTGTACACAGGGGTGATTAAAGATTGCTTTATGGAAGTTGGAAAAATACCTTGTTCGAAGCTAAGATTTATAAGATGTGTAATAATAGGGACAATTAATTTAGAAATATATTTTAAAAAAAATGTTGTGATATTGTCCCAACCCGGCGCACTGCTGGATTTGAGGTTAATTATAGTGTTGTGAACTTCTTCATGACTAGCTGGCAGCAAAGCAAAAGAGCCAGTTTATGACGAAAAGCTATTGAGGTAGTGTCCAAGCTCTACCTGCGGGTTAGGAGATATGTTTTGAGCGAGCTCTTTCTCAATGTTAGCGAAGTATTTATTTATATAGTTAGCTGATTCTAAAGAAGTGGATTTGATATTTAAAAGGTTTGTCTGAAGCTTTTAGTGTTACTAGAATACGTTAGGATTTTTATATTTTTCCACAGTAGTTAGTAGTAGAGTACTAGACGACGATATATTTAATAGATATATTACGTATATACATAGAAAACATCCAAGACTCAGGAACAAATATTTATGCTCATCACACAAATATTTACCCTTACCGCGATTTGAATTTTTTTTATTTGCATTTTACATATGTATTTTATTATTAAAATTTTTAACATTCATTTTAGTTATAAGATATTGCTGTGCCCAACAAGGCTCATGTTTTGAACAATAATTAAATGTAAGATACAAACAAACAAAAAATAAGAATATATATTTTCCGATTCTTAACCTTCAAATAACCTGTATCAGAGTATAATTTTTGTGATAATTCTTCAACGTACTTACATGTACCTAGACATTTCATATTTCCAATTTTGTACTTATAGATGTTTATTTTATTGTAGTCTAGCATTGTATTCAGATAAAAAAACTCTAAAAAATACTGAAATGACGTAGACTCATTAAAATGCATGTATTTTTTACAATATACGAGTATAGCTAACTTGTGACCGTCGGACGTTGGACGGTTAACATCACTTCATTTCGTTGCCACATAATTATTTTATTTCTTACATAATATGTTATTGTTCGCTTTTGAGTTTAGTTCCATTCGGTGACGCGTGTCCCATACTTTCAAACTGTGTAATTTCATCAAAAACCTTTTTGTAGTTTAAGTACAGTGATAAAAAGAGTTTAAAGTGTTTTTATTTTATGGTGCCGATCGGCGGTATCTTGTCTCTCGCTGCAACCGCTTGGATACGCCGACGTCTCCATACCAAGGTATCGAGCGCACGCAACACCTATCGTTTACGTATCGCTCAGTCAAGGCAGATTTCGTACGGTCACTGCGCGCCCCCGCCCCCGTACCAAGATATTCGGCGGGCAGAGAAGAGATTATTACTGTTTACGTTTCGTTAGTATTGATACAATAGAGAGCTGTATCGTGCAAAATGTCGAAGTCTGGCAAAGATGTCAATACTCCTGGGCGATGTGAATGCTGCAATGAGGACCTGAATACGTCGTACGCTTTAAAATGCGCGAATTCGACCTGCAACAGAAAGTATAAGCTCACTTGTGTTGGTTTCACCGATCAGACGTTTAAAAAATTGTCCACAAATTCAAAAAAAGAGTGGATCTGTCCAGCGTGCAAGTGCAATACTCGTAAGTCAGGCGATAATTCGAATACTCCGTTAGGATCCCGGGGTCATGGTCATGATGGTGTAACTCTGCGGCAGAAGGCGAAGTCCATACCAGTACAAGAACTTATAACCACAGACGTACCGGCCTCCGATGGACTCCCTGAGTGGTACCATTCCCTTGACGACACGCTCACTGCGAAGATGCGTTCATTCTTAAGATCCGAAATGCAGGAATTTATTAAAACAAATGAGCAACTCCGAGACAGTGTTAGCTATATGAGTGAACAGTATGATGTAATGTTCAGCCGATTATCGTCGTGCAATGATGAAATTATCCACCTAAAAGAAGAGAATGAGGAGCTTAAAAATACAGTGACCGATCTATCTTCACGTTTATCTTTGCTTAAGCAGAATTCCCGCGAGTGTAACTTGGAAATCTCCTGTTTACCTGAGTTCAAAGGCGAGTCTCTTCAGGCTACCGTGCTCCAGCTAGCAACTGTAGTTTCATATCCTCTTCAAGCGACAGACATCTACGCTTGCAAACGGGTCGCAAAACTTAACCCTGACAGCGAGAGACTGCGGGCTGTAATTGTAAAACTACGCTCAGCTTTTCAGAGGGATGATTTTTTGACGGCAGTAATGCGGTATAATAAAAGCAAAGCAGACAAGGCAGACAAGTTGAACACGAGTGATCTTGGAATTGTTGGTCGCAAGTCCCCAGTATATGTATCAGAACATTTATCTCCGGCAACTAAAAAGTTACAGGCCGCGACAAGGATAGTTGGCAGGGCTAAAGGTTACAAATTTGTATGGGCACGCTACGGTCGGGTCTATGCACGGAAACATGATGAAGCAGCAGCGATCCACATACGCAATACATCAGATCTCAATCGTCTTTAACCTTTAATCAGTGAATGATACTCTGATTTAGTCAGCACAATGCCGTTAAGTATTTATTATCAGAATATGAGAGGGATTAGAACAAAACTGCAAGATCTAAAGCTTGCTACCCTTACTTCTAGTTATGACGTCATTATCGTGACCGAAACATGGCTGCACACGGGTATCCTGGATGCAGAAATTTTAGACTAGGTATGCAATGTTTAGACGTGACCGTAATCTTACCACTAGCATGAAGAAGGATGGTGGAGGTTGTTTCATTGCAGTTTCTAAAAAACTATCGTCGCACCGGCGGATCTCGTGGGAGTCCGAGTGTAAAGATGTGTGGGTAACCATTTGCGATTCTTCGAACAATATTTATAATATTAGCACAGTATATGTACCACCGGATGCTAAAACGCGGGTGTATACTAAATACTTTGAATGTGTGAGTGAAAAAATTGGTAGTTGTAGCGATAAGTGCATGATTTTTGGAGACTTTAATTTAAGTGACGTGCAATGGAATATCGACAGCTCTGGGTCTTTTTCTGAGCCACAGTTATGTAATATGTATCAACTTGTCTCTTTGCAATATGTATCAACTTAACGAATTGAAAAATGCTAATGGGAAAACCCTTGATTTAGTCCTTTGTAACTTTTTGGGACCATCTGTCACTCCGGCATGTGATGTCTTAAGCAAAATTGACGCTCATCATCCACCCTTGGAAATGCATGTTTCTGGAATTGGAAAAGATGACACTCTAAAGCCTAAGTCTTTTGCAACACATAATTTTAAAAAAGCTTGTTACGATATTATTATCCACAAGCTGAGTAAAATAGACTGGTGTTCATTATTTTCTGACTGTGCCAATGTTGATGACATGGTTGCTGTTTTTTATGCCTCATTGAGTGTGATTATAAACGATAATGTCCCACTATGTAAGAGTAGACACCCAAGTCGTCCAAAATGGTTTAGTCCGATATTGGTAAGGATGATGCGAGAAAAAGAGAAGAAAAGACAGATCTATAAGAAAAGTAAAAATCCTAGAGATTACTTTGAATTCAATATTTTGCGTAAGAGAGTTAAGGATAAAATTACCAACGATTATGTAGTATATCTGGCCTCAGTTGAAGATGGATTAGTTAATAACCCTAAGAAATTCTGGACTTTTATCAAGGACTCTAAAAAGGACAAATCTGCCTACCCATCTACTATGCGTCTCAACGGTGTTGCCGCTCACGACCATACGGTTATTTGTGATCTCTTTGCGTCACATTTTTCCACCACTTTCTCTAATATTTCCTCCAATTCTCAACTTACTGATCCGCTCACAAATTCAGAACACGCTAACGCGAGCACACACTGTTCTGGGCCTCTGTCACGCATTCGCGTAACTGAGAGTGAAATTATTAAGTCTGTTAGGTCTCTTGATATTAGCAAAGGTGCAGGTCCGGATGGTATCCCTCCTTTTTTTATCAAAAAGTGTGTACGCACGTTGTCCCTCCCACTGTCGCTTATATTTAATAGATTATTAGAATCGTCGTTATTTCCCGCAGTGCGGAAAGAGGCAAACATCGTGCCGGTGTATAAAAAGGGTGACAAGATACAAGTAAATAATTACCGTCCAATCTCTATACTAAGCACCTTCTCGAAATTATTTGAGAGTCTGATCTATTCAAGACTAGCCTGGCACGTTAATGAACAAATTTCCCATTTACAGCATGGTTTCGTGACTCGTAAATCTACAGTGACTAATTTGATTACCTATGTCAGTGACATCTCTGCTCTAGTTGACTCTAGGTTACAGGTAGATGCGATCTACACGGACTTTAGTAGCGCATTTGACAAAGTTGATCACAACATACTGGTGGACAAGCTTCTACGCAATTTTAGTATTTCTGGTGAATTATTGGCGTGGCTTAGATCGTATCTTACCGGAAGGAGACAGAGAGTCGTGAAGGACGGTTTCAGATCAGAATACTATGCTGCACCCTCGGGAGTGCCGCAAGGCTCGCATCTGGGCCCTTTGCTTTTCGTACTGTTTGTGAATGACATAGTTAATGTAGTAAAACACAGTAGATGCTTATTATATGCTGATGATCTCAAGCTTTATAGAGAGGTAAGGTGTCACAACGATGTTTACCTACTGCAGAGTGACTTGCACAATATCCAACAGTGGTGTGACGACAATAATATGGTCCATAATGCCTCTAAATGTCAACATATTAAGTTTACCCGTAAGAAGATCATCATTAAGAGTAATTATGTAATTAAGGATACTATATTAGAGGAGGTCAATGCTATTAGGGATTTGGGAGTTCAATTTCATCAGTCACATTGATAATGTGATACAGGGGAGTTTGAAAATGCTAGGTTTCATCAAGAGAGTGTAAAAATTTCAAACACTATAAGACCTTTACTACGCTCTACAACACCTTCGTGAGATCACGTTGAGTACGGTAGTCAAGTCTGGAATCCATCATACCAAGTTCATATTGACCGCTTGGAGAGGGTCCAACGCTCTTTTACTCGGTATATAGCCTATAAGGATCGTTCTAAAAACATCACGAAGCGTACCAGTTATGAGAAGAGACTTGAACACTTTAATATGTGCAAAATATAAAAATAATGTATGTACAAAAGGCAAGACTCAATATAGACCTCCTTGGCTCGCTCGCTTCGCTCGCTCGTTAGGGTTCACAGATCAACCTAACACTCCTCCTCGCTTCGCTCGTCGTTGTACCTCACCTAACCCAAGTCGGACCTGCCTTAAGGTGAAATTAGCAATGGTTGGTTTATTTTTCACTTGATATAGACCTGCGCGGCTCGCTCGCCTCGCGCGCTCGTTAGGGTCGCAGTTCATCTTTACACTCCTCTTCGCTTCGCTCGTCGTCGTACCTAACCTAGCCCAAGTCGGACCTACCTTAAGGTGAAATAGATAAGCTGAAATTCCTGTATTGTGTACGTACTATTGTATTCCTGCAATAGTAAAAATTATCGATTAATTATTTCCAGTTATACTGTACTACATTATACCCACTGAGCGTTATATCGAACATAGTTTTATCACATATACGTTATGCCATGTAACTGTTAGATTAATAGTTGTTATATTACTAGTTCATTATACCTGATCATAGTTAGATCATATCAGAATATACTAAATATTGTTATACCAAAAGTGCATTATATCCCTTAATCGTTATATTAACCAATAATATACCAAAAAGTTGTAATAGCGGCCGTTACGCACCCCCACTAGGTACCCTGGGGGGTCCATCAGAATCTTAGTTAGTTAGAATAAACCCATTACTCGAATAATTAATCCGACTCTTATTCTTAATTTAAACTAAAAGTTCTATAATTTATTCACATTCATTTTATATAACCTTTTATTTTTAGTCTCGAGACCAATTGAAATTTTCCCTGAAACTTGGGGAATATTCCCGGAGATCATTGGGAATATTCCCGAAAATATTGGGAATATTCCCGGAAACATTGGGAATATTCCCGGGAGCATGAGGAATTTACGTTTACAGGTGACTATTTACTGTGCTTGGTTATGTTTTAACTATAGTTTTAATATTTGCTTTTGTGGGAGAAACCATAAAACATGTTTTACAATATACAAATATAAAATTCCCCTATATTCCCCACAAGGGGAATATTCCTGGGAATATTCCCGGGAACGGCACATCACTACACGCACCGAAGATCTGATCGAGGAAATGATACAAATGTGGACGCACCTTTAGCAGGCCTTTCTGACGACACCCCACACCATAGAGTAGGTAGACGAGAATAAAAATGGGATGTATTTTTTTTCACTTATGTCACTCATGTGTGACTTCTCTCATTGTAACTGACAATTCGAAAGTGCTTGTATCTAAGCCTACTTGAATAAAGGATATTTTGATTTGATTTGATTGACTACATCTCCTTGTCTTTGTTGGTGTGACCAATTACTTCTCTAAGCTAAGCTGCGGACAGACGGACGAACATGGTGAAACTATAAGGTTCCTTGTTGGCTACGGAACTCTAAAAATAACCGGCCAAGAGCATGTCGGACCATGCTCAGTGTATGTTTCCGTAGCCCTTGCTACAAAGAAATACACCTTTATAAAAAATGAAAATAATACGAGGTGAAAAAATGCACCAGCAAAAGAGCGTATCTCCGTGACACTTACGTCCTTTTGCTGAGCAGCGCAGATTTCCATTTTAATATTTTGCGTTGATAGTATTTATTAAGATTTGTTCGACAGCTTCCGCATTCGTTTTCCCGCGCAGTGACTTTCAGCATTCGCATTTTTCCGCGATCTCTTTGTTTCAACTTGTATAATTTGTTGGTCCGACTGTATGCAGTAGAGTAAATTTTTAATCGCTTTTGTCCTCGATTGTAGGTTTTCAGAATCGTGTTATTTCAAATCGTTAAATTACACACAAGAAGATTTTAGAACTCGCGGTATCTCCTAATAGAATATTTCTTCTTCTGAAAATTTTCACGTACATCATTTCACTTGATATTCTTTATATCTAATAGTAATATATATCTGTATATATATATCTTGTTCTTCCTACCTACTTAAGCAATTTAAAGTAACATCCCACTACCACCTCTTTAGATTAGATACAGAAAAGTGTTTTTAGAGAAATAATGATATTGTCGGCGTTGCCAATTAATTCATTGCTTGAATTTGTGAGGATGTTCCTGTAATCACTAAGTAAGGTTGAATATTGGTCAAATCATATGATAATTTCGTAAGTATAAAATAAAAAGTGATGCTTCAAATCTACAATCCCTTTCTGGCTGTCCACTAACTTGTCTATAACTTAATCATGTTTTTTTTTAAATGTAAGGTAGGTAAGTATTTCACTTCATTCACCCCTCTTGGTAAGCGACGATGAAGCCGACGACGATGGAGCATACTTACCTAGATAGTGTCTATTCACTCTCGTCTTGAAAACTTATATTGTTGCGGAAAAAGATATGTTGGAAGAGAGTTCTCTTCTTTAGCCGTCTTAACAAGGAATGTGGAAGCAAACCGCTTTTTTCCGCCAGATATCAACCCTGATATTTGAAAAAAAAAACGAAATGACGCTTTACGTGAAAGATCGCAAAACAGTGCAGACATACCTGTCTCACATTTGTTCAAACATAATATGTTTTCATAAAATTAAGATTAAATTTGAAATCCGATTCCCGTATTATGGTATTTGAAATTTGCTTTCAGTAAAAGAATACAATATGTAGTAAAAGCAAGGAGTTATATTCCTGTATACAATTTTTATTAAGGAAATATGCAACTAGAAATAAATGTGCTGGAAAAAAAAATGCGAATTAGAATATGTCCGATTATAAAAACAAGATGTTGACAAAATTTGCTATTAAAAAACCTGCGATCGAAGACATAAGCGATTAAAAATTTACGCTACTGCATAAAAGTCGGATCAAGAAATTTTACAAGTTGAAACAAAGAGATCGCGGAAAAATGCGAATGCTGAAAGTCACTGCGCGGGAAAACGATGCAGCGGAAGCTGTCTAACAAATCTTAATTGTGCTCCCATGCGCATATTTTCGTGCAGTTTCCACAAGAAAAATACGCATATTGCAGGGGAACTATATACTCCATTAATCTAATATGGAATTCCGCAAAGTAACGCCAGAATCTATCAATTAGTATATTTATTAAAACCTCGTAATTTTTTTCATATTTTTTGTACAATACCGCTAGTATAAGAAAGAGAGGTGGAGGGGGGGAGGGGGACAGATTAATAGAAATATTTTACTAAGTAGCGGCTTATCTGACATAAAGTATATAGATAGCTCAATCCCACAAGGTAGTTTCCTAGGTTGCGTGCTGTTTCTCGTCTACATAAACGACCTTCCAAAAATTACAGATCAGAAATTTGTTATGTTTGCTGCTGACGTATCCCTTTTGTTTCAATGTCCACATAATTACAATAGCAGCACATATACAGAAGACACATTCAACTCAGTAATTTGTTGGCTACAGGACCACAACCTTATAACCAATAACGTCAAATCGAAATTAATTCAATTCAGACCGAGACAAAAACAGCCACTTAACCTGAACACTGTGTCAAATAATTTAGATATTGAAGAAGTAACAAATTGCACTCTTTTGGGTCTTAAATTAGATAGCCACCTAAACTGGAAGACACATGTTGAAAGTATAAAAAACAAATTGTCAAGATTCGTATATGCTCTAAGCATATTCATATTGAAGAGCAACACAAGCATGGAATGCGCGCTTACTGCATACCACACGCAGGCGGTCTCGTGGCTGCGGTACGGGCTCCTGTTGTGGGGCCAGAGCACAGACGCGTACCAGCTCTTCATAATGCAGAAAAAGTGTGTACGAATCCTGGCTTATATCCACCAACGCCATAGCTGCAAACCTTACTTTAAAGACCTCAAATTATTAACCCTTCCCTCCCTGTACATTTTAGAAGTAGCAACATTTGTCCGAAATAATTTACATCTTTTCACTTTCAGTCAAAATACCCGACGCCTTCAAAATCTCGAGCTTCCGGAGCCTAAATTGGAAATATATAAGAACGGTCCATATTATAGAGCAATAAAAATATACAATAAAATTCCTGTAAATATAAAAACTATAGAATCAGACTCGGCCTTTAAAAACAAACTGAAAAGTGCATGCACTACTTGATAAATGTTATTACTCTGTCACGGAATTCATGGGTGATTGAAATATCTACGACGTTTTTATTTACATAAACAAGTAAAACTATACCTAAGACATAGTGTATGTATACATTTAAGTTAATTTTGTACCTAATAAAAATTTTTGCTACTCCCGACAAGGGTCCTTGTAACTAGACTTAAGTCTGTAACTTGGTTGCAATAAATATCTTATCTTAACTTATACAAGACATATATGCTCCAAAATTCATCAACGTACATCTTGTAATTATTAAGTAACATGCCCGTGACATACGGCGGATGTTGCATACCGTTTTTGCTATTTTGGGTACGGAACCCTAAAAGGATTACTCTGTTCATTTTACAAACCGCTATAGGATGGTGAAATGGATATATTAAATATATCATAAAAAAATATGTAATAATAGCTGAGTTTTCCAGTGTAAAGGGTACATCTTAAACCTTTCGGACCGTTCTGTCCGATTCCGAAAATTTGTGTTCCCGTCACTACCTTTTCCTAAATAATCTGTTTCCCGATATAAGTTTCTCAAGTCTCCCAAAAGATACGTTTGGCTTGATATCCGTTTCCCAAAAACATCTAATCCCGGAACGTCCATTCCCATCACGACCGTTTCCTAAATAATCCGTTTCTTAGAATGGTTTACTACTGTTAGTTTGTAAGAATGGTTGGTTAATGTCTTGTGCAAACGAGTAGTCTGCGTTCTGTAACAATATTAGGGATGTTGACAACTTTTTTTATGGTATGTTATAGAACGACCTTTCAATAATAGAAATACTGGTGAAAAAACTACTTCAATGTCATAAAAACTCCACGAGATACAACAACGTTTGAATCACATTTTTGGACTTTCCCAAAAACGCTCCATACTAAACCCTAGGAAGGCGTGACGTCACAAGCTTATTCCTTCCTTATATGGGGAAATTGAAAATGTTATTATTATTTGAGTACAGTCAACATCCCTATTCTGCTTGTCCACAGGCGTCGTGAGAAGCCTGGAAGATAACATAGCCGAGTGCGGGCTACGAGTTCTCTCCAAATACGTGTACTACCCGAGTGCTGCTGCACAAGTGCCTCTCGAGTACTGCGAGCCTACTGCCCCGGGCGCTCCGAGCGCCTGCCACCTGGTTGCGGCGTGGCACCTCTCCAACGCAACCATCCAAAACTTCGAGTTCCTAACCGACGAACCTGCCTTTGAAGATTTCTTCATGAAGAATAAATGAAAGTGTTTGACTTTGTATTCGTTTATATTTTTCATAATAAAAAATACTTAAGACTTGTTTATAATAATAATTAAATCCTATTACACTCTCTAGTAATCTGAAATGATCTGAAAAGTACTATCAAATCTCTCCGAGTTTAGGGTTACCATATCTCAGGATTTGACCTATTTCAGGACTTTTGGGCTCATGCCAGGATTGCGCCTACAAAGGATTTTCCAATATTCAATAACATTAGTTACAGTTGATGATTTAATTAGTTTAATATAATCTTACAATCAATATAAACAAAAATATAACCATAAGTATGACTCTCTCATATTTTTTTATGTCCAGGCACAACACTCGTTATACCCCTCGCGGAGGACGATGAGTCTTATGACATTGACAGTGACGGGTAATTTATATCCCACCAAAAACATCCTGTAAAAAAACTAGCCAAGTCTCGATGGAGCTGCTTGTTTATCTCTAAAAAGTAATGAAATCTAGACAGTCGTGCCAAGTCTAAGGTTCCTTACTGCGATTTCTTTATCTTTATGCAATACTAGCTTCTGTCCGCGACTTCGTTTGCCTTAAATTCGTTTATCGCGGATAAGGGCATTTTTCTGGGATAACAAGTGGCCTATGTCCTTCCCCGGGACTCAAACTATCTCCCTACCAAATTTCATCCAAATCGGTTGAGCGGTCAAAGCGTGAAGAGGTAACAGACAGACAGAAAGACAGACAGACAGACAGACACACTTTCGCATTTATAATATTAGTATGGATTCGCGCTCAAATTTAAATGTCGCGTACAACTGATAAGGTAATATTATTTGTTTCCGTGGATGAATTGGTTATAATTTCTGTTTATAGATTACTGTTATGAAACTGAGTTCACTACGCCGACTTGATAATTTTGCGTAAAATTTTGTGGTCTTGAAAACGATTTAAAAATTTAATTGTAATATTCAAAACAATAATAAGCATTTTATTAATTCAAAAGACCCTTAATATAGGTAGGTCCATTATATCGCTAATTCAATAATTTTATAATGATCTATTTTCAAATATTACAATTTACATTGTCATGTTGTTAAAACCCGCGCGCGCAACGTCGCTTGCCGCGACGCGCGAAATTTGAAATTAGCGAAATCATTTATGCGCAATTTAAATAAACCGCACAATAAAAGTCAAACTTTTTAAAGTGTATGACGATTCAATCAATTGATTAGATTATGTAGGAGCGAGATTTTCATATAATATTAGTAAAGCTGTGAAGAAAAAAGGAAAACAATCTATTTTCATTTTTTTATACAGATTCAACTAGTTACGACAAACTCATAGAAAATAATTTTACCCACGTCCAAATTATATCATGCAATTTATAACGACTTTGCGTTTTATCCCGTGGTTCCATAAAAGTATTTTTTTTTTTCATTTCCTATACCTACCTAACAGTATTATTAAATAGTTATCACCACACAGTAATTAAAATTTCGGACATCCATTCTATATTTAATGCATAAGTATTAAAAATATTAATATGAAATACCTATAGCGCATCATTCTGAAATTTGTTATTTATAAATAGTTAAATAGACATTATTTATTCACTAAACAAAAGCCAAGCACTTCCAAATTATCAAAACTTGTCAATGTGTGACACGGTCCACTTACTGGCCTATATATGTATTGTTTGTTACGAAACGCCTGCTACATTTACCGTGCTTGTACCTCGAAGTACACCATCATGGAGACGGGGTGTGATATTATGTATGCCGTCCTTTTCTTATGTACATTGTTCGAAGAGAATGGCATGCGTGTCTCGGCCAGTTTCGGCTAATGTCTACAACCTTAAGTTTAGTTTTCAGATCAAGCGCCATCTAGTGTCGCTACTGTAAACAAATATGAGAGGTCCAAAGCTCGAGCGGAGCTTGAATTGGCATGTTGAAAATCTGTTTTTAATGGTTTTTTGGTTTATGCAGAATTATGCATATAATTAGTGTTGATATGGATGTTTATTCGTAAAATATACTATTTTTTATTTAAAGTTCCATATTTTTCTCAAATTCGATATATTTATATTGTTTCATTTGAAATTGTTACCTATGGCGCCATCTATTGGTGATTGTTAGCCCTAAAAATATTTGTTAGGGAATGGGAGCCCATGCTACGGGAGTCACTAACCATCAAGTGCTATGGGTCAAAAAAAAATCCGCCATGAGGGCATACTGTATTATTACTGCAGCTTATTTATACAACAAGAATACCATTTGCACAAAAAAGCGTAATATGAACGTTTTTAATATTTGCAATGACGTTCATGTTTTTTTTAAGGCATCACGCTCTTGGCTCATTCAGCCAAACGGGGAAACAGAATTAAGAAAGGAAAATATAACACGATTCAGCGTGAAAAAGGAAAAAAGATCAGGTTGGGGTAAATATAATAATACTTTATGCAACTGTTGTATAAGAAGGGTCTTAAAACGAGAGTGGCGTGGGTTGCGATGCGAGCCTTGGCGACCACCGCAAGTAAAGACGCCACTAGCGTTTTTAGACCAGTTATACACCGTTGCATACTATCACAGAAATATATCAAGATAGAAGGAAAGAGTTCGTCGATTTATATGAGAACCGAGCGTGTAACATTTTGTGTAGGTACTTTGACGCCACGAATGTAATATAGTGATGGGAAACATAAGCCGCGCGAAAACAATTCAAAAGCATCGATTCACAGATCAATTAGAACACGGCACTGATTCTATACACAGCTACCCTCACTACACCGCGCCGCCGTCGGATAACAACATTAAAAGCGGGAGGTTGCGTGCGCGCTACGCGGCGAAGTCCAAAACATCTGACCACTGAAATATTTTTCTAAATATTTTTGTGTTTCGGATGTTCGTCTTCGTTGTGAAAAGAAGTACTTAAATATATACCTTTATTCGTGTGATAACAAACAATTTACTCGTACATAATTGTCATTCAATTATATAACTCAAGTTATTGTAGGAGCCTTTTTATCGATTTAAAATATCGTACCTACCTAACCAATAATTTGCGTTACATTTGTCACTACCTACTATCTACTCTACCTATTATCTGTTGCACAAATTGTAATATTATTAAGATAAAATATACCACGCGCGCACGCACGCACATTTTTTAAAATAATATTTAGCCTTATGTAAATGTGTACCTTTTCATCATTTTTTTTTATGGCATTGGGGGCAAACGATCAGACGGGCCGCCTGATGGTAAGCGATCACCGTCGCCCATAGACACTTGCATCACTAGAGGAGTCACAAGTGCGTTGCCGGCCTTTCAGGTGGGAGTACGCTCTTTTCTTGAAGGTTTGAAGATCGCATCGGTCCGGAAATACTGCATGCTGCAATTTATTCCACGGTTCAGTCGTGCGAGGCAGGAAATTTCTAGAAAAACGCTCAGTTGTGGACTGCCAACCATCTTAGTAGTGAGGATGGAAATATTGTCGCGTAGGACGATGGCGGAAAGATGCAGCTGGGATCAACCCGAACAATTCCTCGGAACACTCTCCGTTATACAAGCGATAAAAAATGCAGAGCGAGGCTACATCTCTACGCAGTGCCAAGGAGTCAAGCTGATCTGAAATACGCTGGCAACCGACGATACGAGTCGCTCTCCGTTGAATGCGGTCTAGAGGGAGAAGCTGGTACTGTGGAGCCCCAGCCCACAGATGAGAACAGTTTTCCATGTGCGGGCGGACCTGTGCCTTGTAAAGCTGTAGGAGGTGGGCCGGAGTAAAATACTGTCTCGATCTGTTGAGCACGCCGAGCTTCTTAGAGGCTAATTTGGCCTTACCCTCTAGATGGCCGCGGAACTGGACTTCACTCGATATATCGACGCCAAGGATTCCGATAGTGACTGTTGCAGTTAGGGGAGTATTCTCAAAACGAGGTGATGCAACAAACGCAGACTTTTTAGCTGTGAAAGCGCATACCTGTGTCTTTGTAGGGTTAAAACGGACTAAATGAAGTCGACCCCATTCTGAAACTTCTTTTAGGGAAGTTTCAACTTCAGACAAGTTTGTTACGGCTCTCGATGACGTTATCCCGAGAAATATTGGCGCGGCCAGTGTAGGAGGCATCACCCGTGCTATCATCCGCATAACAGTGAATGCCACAAATTTGCAGCATATCGTTGATATGCAGAAGGAACAGTGTGGGCGATACCACACAGCCTTGAGGGACACCAGCATTCACAGACATGGATTCGGAGCACGCACCGTCAACTACGACCTTTATGCATCTGTCTGCTAGAAAGCTACTGACCGATTCGCATAATTTCTCGGGAAGCCCATAAGATGGAAGCGTCGAAAGTAGTGCTTTGTGCCAAACCCGATCAAAAGCCTTCGCCATGTCCAAGCTAACCGCCAATGCTTCGCCCTTAGTCTCTATCGCCTGTGCCCAACGATGTGTCAGGTAAACCAGAAGGTCACCAGCTGTGCGACCTCTACGGAAACCATATTGTTGGCCAAATCAAATCAAAATATTATTTATTCAAGTAGGCCTAGTTACAAACACTTTCGAAATGTCAGTTACATGAGAGTGGATGTTTGCTGGGAGAAATACAATATGATCCAACATTTGCTGCAAGGATTAGGGAAACCCAGAAAAACCTAATCAGATCATTTAACTTAAGTGTAATATTATTGATAAAATCATCATTTTTAAAATTAAAATAATCAATAAGATAAATCCCAAAAGGATTGTCAATAAAAAATAATTAATCTAGAATGTTTTCTTCTGTTTCCGCGATTATTACTCATTGAAATTAAAACAAAACAAATATAATCCGTTACATTGTTTTAATTTCAATAATCTAGAATGTCTAGAATAAAATTCTAAATGTCAGAGTATGTAAAACAATTAAGATTAAAATAATAATAATACCTTAGGTATTCGTTAAAATAATTATTCATATACCTACATGACGCTATAATTTACATTAATCCCACGCGGCTTCATCATTCATGTAGTCTTGTGTGCTATAATAAGCTTTAGAAAATAATTTTCGTTTAACAATATTTTTGAATTTACCAATAGACAACTCACTTATGCTGCTAGGAAGTTTATTATAAAATCTCACAAAGTTACCCATGAATGATCTCCTTATTTTATGGAGCCTAGTAGCAGGCACTGCGAGCTTATGCTTATTTCTAGTATTAATATTATGTATATCACAGTTCTTCTTAAAGTCGGTAATATTTTTATGTACATACATAATATTCTCATAAATGTATTGACAATGCACTGTCATTATATTAATGTCCTTAAACTTATCTCTAAGCGAGTCTCTATAGTTCATTTTATATATCGCACGAACAGCCCGCTTCTGCAGAACAAATATAGTATTAATGTCGGAAGCACTGCCCCATAGTAAGATGCCATACGACATAATACTGTGGAAATAACTGAAATACACTAATCGAGCCGTTATCACGTCTGTTAATTGACGAATCTTACTTACTGCAAAAGCTGCAGAACTCAGTCTATTCGAGAGATTAGCAATATGGGGACCCCATTGGAGCTTAGAATCTAATGTTATACCGAGAAAGACTGTACTATTAACTAGTTCCAGTTCCTCACCTTTAACCATAACGCTTGATTGCTCGTGTTTTACGTTACTCGTGACAAGCTTAACACATTTAGTCTTTTTCTCATTCAACAATAAATTATTTACATTAAACCAATTTACTACTTCACAGATAGCATTGTTTACGTCATTGTAGGATCGTTGATTTCGTACGACTTTGAAAATTAGAGACGTATCATCTGCAAACAAAACTATCTCATGGTGAGTCTTTACAAGGTGTGGCAAGTCGTTTATATAGATAAGGAACAGGAAAGGTCCCAATATTGATCCCTGCGGCACACCCATAGAGACTAATGACCCCGGTGAACGCTTTCCATTCACGTCAACCCTTTGTATTCTACCATTTAAATAAGACTCTAATAAATTTAGTGCTAATCCTTTAACTCCGTAGTGGTGTAGCTTCCTGATCAGTGTCTCATGATTAACGCAATCGAAGGCCTTAGATAAATCACAGAAGATGCCTAAAGCATCTCGCGATTCCTCCCAGGCATCGAAAATGTGTTTTACGAGCTCAACTCCGGCGTTGGATGTCGAGCGACCCCGCGTAAAACCGAATTGCTTACTATGCATCAAATTCTTCAAATTAAAATGTTGTAACAATTGATATAGAACTAGCTTTTCAAAAATTTTACTAAATGTAGGTAGTACAGATATTGGTCTAAAGTTAGTGGGGTCAGAGGTACTACCTGATTTAAATAAAGGAGTTATTTTGCTATGTTTCATCAGATCAGGAAACTCACCGCAGTCAACACTGTTATTGAATATATCTGCCAAGTCAGGCGCTATTACTTCTATTAGGGATTTGACAGCATGGACTGAGACCCCCCATAGGTCATTGGTTTTATTGACATTACTTGATTTAAATGCCTTTACTACATCTGAAGGACTGACATGTTCAAAATAAAAGTCCTTACTACATTCTGGGACGTTTTCTTTTAACAACAAAACGGCAGACGAAGGTGATGAATTTAAACACTTTGTTGTGGATACTGGTACATCGGTGAAGAAATTTTCAAATTCTGTTGCTACATCAAAACAAGAATCTATAATTTTGCCATCAATTTTTAATTCTAGATCACTAATTGCGTGCCTTGATCTACCAGTCTCCGCATTAATCACTTTCCAGGTGGTTTTGATAATATTAGAACTATTTTTGATTTTCTGGGGTAAATAATTACGTTTGGCAATATGACAATCAATTTTGAATTGAAATAAAACAATTTAACGGATTATATCGCGTATATTATCTCATTTTAGTTCCCGACGTTTCGGAAGCTTTCCAGCTTTCCATGGTCACGGGAGGATTTTGAATTGTTTCGAATATTGCTTTACATGTTCTTTAAATTCATCACTCGTATTAAACCGCCGTTCCTGATACATGGCATACAGTGCTTGTCTACGTTTGTGTAAGTCCGCAGTAGCCCATTCGCTAAATACTGGTGCACCGACAGCCACAACCGATTTGGAAGTAAATATTGTATTATAATGTTTCATAAAAGTTGGAAAGACTCATTTCAGAAGACAGAACGGGTAGTCAGGGTCACTAAGCAGTTGGTGGTCCTCTAGGTACCGAAGGAGCTGGCTGTTGATAATGGACTCCATTATCTTCGAGAACAAGGAGGTTATAGCTATCGGCCTGTAGTTGGATGGGTTTGAGCGGTCACCTTTTTTAGGGGTCGGGTGCACCAAAGCTGACTTCCATGAGATCGGGACTACGCCAGAAGAGTAAGAGAGCCGAAAAAGACGCGTTAAAACCGGTGCCAACTCTGGAGCGCACGTCTTCAACACAATAGGGGGGATTCCATCGGGCCCACTCGACTTATGGACATCGAGGGAAAGAAGCGCTTTACGCACTGACCTATGGTGGAACCGGACATCCAGCATATGGCTATCGTGCCGCGGTATTGTCGGCGGCTCGTGTCCCCCAACGTCCAAAGTGGAGCTGGACGCAAATAGTTTGCCCAAGAGATCGGCTTTCTCCTTTGCGTCGTGGGCCAACGAATCATTTCCCATATCTAAAGGTGGAAAAGACGGCGTGCAGAAATTTCCCTGGACAGCCTTGGCAAGAGACCAAAACGCACGAGTTCCCGAAGGGAGGCGCTCTAGTTTCTCGCCAATTCTGCCAATGTGCAACGACTTCGCTCTGGCAATATCCTTTTTGAAGGATCTGAAGGCAAAGTTAAACTTCTTTTTTAACGCGCTGGTCTTTTCATCCCGTACTGTCGCTGCATTTACCCAGGCTTGGTCACACTCCTGCTTTCGGCGCGAAGCCTTTTTGCAGGATTGACCAAACCAAGGTTTGATTTACCACCAACGGGGACTGCAGAGGATGGAATGAAAAGTTCCATACCCTGGAGCACCACGTCAGCAATAGAATCAGCAGCAACGTTGGGATCATCCAGCGTGAAGCAAACCTGCCTCCAAGGGTAGAATTCAAAGACAGACCGCATCCCATCCCAATCTGCCGACCTGTAGTGCCACACACGGCGGCTACAAGTTGCTTGCCGACGCGGTGGGCATGTTAGTGGCACCGAACTCCGGACCAGGCAATGATCCGAGGAGCCAAGTGGGGCTTCGACAGATATTTTGTAGCCAGCCGAATGAGAAGTCAGCAGAAGGTCCAACAGGGAAGATTCCTGGCTTTCCACATCGGGGATTCGCGTGGGCGCAGTAACCAATTGTGATAAGCCATATACCAGAGCAAAGCCGTAAACAGATCTCCCCGCATGATCGGTCTTGCTAGAGCCGAGCCATTCGGCGTGATGGGCGTTAAAATCGCCAAGTATCACAATCTCTGCGGATGGGATCTGCTGTTGCACGATGTCTGCAGCTATTTAAATCTGCTCAATGAGTCGGTCAGTTTCAGCATCACCGCTGTGGGACCTATAAAGGCACGCATAGACGCGAGGATGGTCGTCGCTGTCGACACGTAGCCATTAGGTGGAGAGGTCCCTACCTTCAAGATTGCTGAGGCGGGGAGAGCTAATATCATCACTAACATACACGCAAACCCCAGCCCTAGGCACAAAGGAGTGTTCCAGACCGTACCCAAGACGAGAGAGGTAGGAGGTGTCCGCCGGAGACGATATCTGCGTATCGGTCAAAAAGAGCAAGGCCGGCTTTGCTGTCTCGAGATGATGATGAACAGCATTGAGGTTCGAATGTAAGCCTCTGATGTTGCAAAATTCCACGGCCAGCGTGGCAGGGGTTGCCATGGCTATTTTGCTCTTGCCCCGAGCAGGTGTAGAGTGCGAGGGGCAGTCTGGGCGTCCACGCTCAGGAATGATTTTTCCTGAGCATGGAAGCCCAGAGAGGAATCCTCCAGCGCTAGGGCAGCTGGTACCCTCCTGGGGTATTCTATTTTTCAACTGCGCTATCATTAGGGGGGGTGGGGAGGTTGCGCCTCCGGTACCCTCACTCACTTGGCGAAACACAAGTTTTGCTTCACGCCAGTTTTCTGTGAGGCCGTGGTATCTCTCCGGTCGAGCCGGCCCATTAGCTGCACTGATTACTCGTCGGTACTTTGATGGGCCAGTAAAGGTGTCTTTGTGGAAATGTATGGAACAAATCCGGCTGATTTTTGTAGGAAATCATTTTTTACGACCAGTTGCTTCACTTCAATACATTAATTTTTAATACGAGGATCATTCGGTAAACTGAAATAAAATTGCAATATAGAAGTAACCATAACCTGCTTGTTAATAATTTTTGATTTGCGCTACGTACTGTAGGAATAATACCGTGTATCGGAACGCAGCGAGCGACAGAGATAGGTAGTGTGCGTAGGAAAGGGACGGGAGAGAAAAGATGGCGGTTAACCACGAACCTGTGCTGTGTGTGTTGTGACGATTAATTTAAATAAAATACTTAAAAGTGGCAATCTGTGTTTCCCTTCTTTGTCAATATCCCACAGTACCTACATTTTATAGTTACATAATAATATAAAAACGTAATTATCATTTTTTCTACTTTCAAAATCGATTTTAACCAAGATTTCAATCGCAGTCTACAGCACTAGGGTACAGCACTATTCTTACTTTTGACAGAAAAAATGAGAAATCGACCTTGAACGTAACTCGACAATTTAAATAGCATATTTTTACATCGCTGGTTTTGAACGCACGCCAAGTCTAGCTTGTCAAATTAAAGCCGCAATGGAAAACTAGCGTTGGACACAATCGCCCGCTGCTTATATGTTTTGACGAAAATAATAAAATAAATTGTTTTTTAATTAATCACACACATTTTGGGACAAATAGTACTTACCGATGAAAGGAAATACCACGATTAACAGCTCCAACTTTATTGGTAGTATTTGTTAATTTTTGAACAACGAATCATTTTGTTTTTTAAACCTGACGTCGCACGCAGACCGCGGTCGGTAGCAGACTGATGTTCGCGGCGAGCAAGTCCGCTGTCGGGACGAGTTTTCGCCACGCTAGGTACATACACTCTTTCCTTCTATCTTGATATAGTTCTGTGCAACTATACTTTTTCTACGACTACCTACTTTTAAATAAAGCAAACTTACGGCATGTATGTACAGTTTGTTTATTTATATTTAGTTTGTATGTTTATTTGTTTGCACTGGCCAGTAATGCCAACTGTCTAGTTTAATAAAAATATCTAAAATGAATAAAATTTGATAATTAAGACAGTATTGATGATGGCTTTGTTACATACAATAGTAAATAACATAATAAAGAATTTCGCAATCTTATCATCGGTGTCATTGTATACGACTAAAGCTCTGAGGGGCTACTCCGAAATTCGAAAACCGAAGTTCGTATGGTGCCATCCCGCTCAGTCAAATACAGTATAACATGAGAGCGAGAGGGACAGCACGTTACGAACTTCGTTTTTCGGGTTTCGTAGTAGGCCCTCTGGTTTCCTAGGATAGCGGTGCTATCATATAGCGCCCGTCTCTATAGTTCGTACTAGTGCGAAGTAAGTACGAAGTATGGAGACGGCTGCTATGTGACGGCACCGCTATCCTAGGAAACCCGAGCTTTAGCGACTATGTAAATGACAGATAAAAATACAGAGGGCCTACTCCGAAATCCGAAAAATGAAGTTCGTATGGCGCCATCACGCTCACTCAAATACAGCATAACAATAGAGCAAGAGGGAAAGCACGTTACGAACTTCGTTTTTCGGATTTCGGAGTAGCCCCTCAGGAGTAGAAAAAATATATAACTATAATTTGATATCATTATGCACAAGGAAGGAATATAAGGCTTTAAATACATACATTGAGGAGTCATTATTGGTATGAAGGAGTGGTGAAATGCATACAGGAAAAGGAACGTTGACGACTGACAGCTGATTTAATAAGGAGGATCACAGAGCTGACAGGCAAAAAATAAAAGATTTAGGCACAGTGTAAAATGATTTCTAGAGTGTGGTTTAGGTCTCTGGGATCTGCTCTAAAGACTCCACTATTACAAGCAGAACTTAGGGGCTACTCTGAAATTCGATATTCGAAGTTCGTATCGCGCCATCCCTTTCGCTCTCATGTTAAACTGTATTTGAGTGAGCGAGATGGCGCGATACGAACTTCGAATATCGAATTTCAGAGTAGCCCTTCTGTGCACGATTCCCGATCTGGCCAGACGTTCATATTTTGTGTGTAGAATCACAGCTGGTAATCTTCGTATAACAAAACGCGTACGTTAGCGCCATGTTGTTTTTAATGTTGACTGACGTTTTTCTCTGCTGTGATTAGCTGCTGCTTTGACAATACACTCGTCTTGTCATCTATATATTATTTCTGGAAATTCATTCTGTCACTGTCACAGTAATGTGTTATCGAGTGATGTCCTTGTGTTTATCCTGTCTTGCTTTTTGCAAAATGTTTTAAGTGCTGTGTTTGTAGAACTTTGCGAATGGACGCTCTTTTACACCATTTCCCGTGCTCTGAGAAAATACTTAGTGGTTGAAGTGTTTAAATCGTGATGATCTTGCAAAATTATCGCCCGCAGGACTAGCAAATATTATGTCCAAGAATTAATTTTGTTTATTTGACTGCGCCGAGCACAAAACTATTCTCAGTCATTTCATTGCTCTGACTGTCCGATTAACAATTATGAATTGGTGCAAAACAACCAACAAAATATTAAAGGACACAGACGCAATACAGAAGAAAGCTTACGACAATTTTAAAAAGAAATAGAAAAATAAATCTTTTAACAAATAATGTGTTTTATTTTTTTGCCACTGAGGTATAATTCTCAGCATATAATTTAATCACGTAAATACAATTACTGAACTTACGTGTTCAAATTTACGAGCCGAGAACTATTCATTCTAAATATTAGACCTCATTCAATGAACCTAGACCACTTTGGCTGAATACGTTACGATCCCTTGCCATATTGCAAACTCGAATAGAAAAAAAATGAACGTCAGTCAACACTAATCGTACAGATTAAATATAGTTGCCTAGTGCAAATAATATTTGTTTCTGAGTTGGCAGTCTGATACGTAGTATCTCTTATTAGTCTGTGTGTAGAATATCCTAAAAGTCACAATTTGGTTTTATTTTTACAAGTTTTTGCCATCGGTTTGTGAAACAACAGGACGGCGTTTTTTTCACAGTCTCGAATGTGCTCTCGAATATCAAACACATGTCAAAACTTGAAGAAAAAAAAAATTAACTGTCAATAATATTTACCGCGGCATCTTTTCGCGAATATCTTTATCTTATTTATAAGTAAATGTAAATAAATAGCGCTCAGACACCATGAAATGTCACGTGCCAGGAGCAAATGTTAAAGGTCAGTTGAAAGTAATTACATGTCTAAGTCATATTATTCACTATAAACGCATTTTAACCTGGAATCTGTGCTTAGTTTTAGGAAGGACTGTCCACGCTTTAGCAAGGTTTGGAGACGAGCTATACCTGGAATCCCTTGCCGATTGCATAGTATTACGGACTCTGAACGCAGCAGAATCCGCTTACGCTGTTGTGAAGTTTAACAAAAACTTCTTTTCTTATTTTAATTACAACTACTACTCGACTGAAGATAATGAAGGGCTCAAGTGTAAAATATCAATGAAATCAGCGCTACATACGTTCAAGTCTCCGACACATATGGACAAACAGGTGGAGAATTTGGAAATCAAGCTAGATCCGGAATCCTGCAAACTGATTTTCCAGCTCAGGTGCAAACATGGGATAGTCAAGACTCACTTTGTGTCCATACTAGACTGCAAGGCGATGCAAGCCGTGTACACTAAAGATTTGGTTCCAAATAGGTAACCATTTTTTTTTATTAGTTCTACAATTAATCTAACAAAAAATACAGGTGCTCAAAAACTGTTTATGTAGTGATACTTGGTTTATATAATAAATGAACACCATATTACATATTTCATTGGTTCATGGCAAAGTGAATCCATTGTCAAAAGTCCAACAAAAGAGTACAGAGGTAGTCCCGAATGCCATAAACTAACCTAAAATAACAAAATTATGGTTACATTATGCTGACCAATATTAAGAGCAGTGGTTGCTTAAGGTTAACTAACCTATAATGATAACCATCCTTCTGTGCTAATTACTGCTCTTCTTATTTCAGAATAACATCACCACAAAAAATACTATCAGAAGCATTAAGTAATTTCCAAAATTCTGATGATCAAGTCACACTTGAAGTGACTCTCCACTGTATGCTTCTCCGTAACTACATTGACATGGTTGGTGACCTAACCAAAGTTATTCGGACTCAAGTGACACTAAAACCTGCAGAATTTGATAGCTACGCCATTGGAGCAGACACAATGATCACATTTACTTTAAAAGAATTTAAAGCATTATTGGTGTTTGCCGAGGCATTAAGTCTACCAATTCAAATACATTTTGAAACCACTGGCCGCCCTGTAGTGTTTATAGTGCATAATGGATCAACATTTGAGGCTCATTTTGTTCTTGCCACATCCAAAGCGGACAGTGGCTCTCAAAACACAACACAGAATACAACTCGCACTGAAAGAACGAAGAGAAAAGATACAAATACTAGTCATGGTTCAGCAAGGAAAAAACCAAATTTAAATACTGATATATCTAAATGTTTAGAAGAAGACTCGCATCTATTCAATTTTGTAGACATTCCTGAAGATGCTGCGGAAGTGAATGCTAGAGTACATGTAGAAAAGGAAAATAGTATTTTGAATAACAACCAGCCAGACAATGATATGGACTATGATGTCATACCACCATCACCTACAGCTGTGGCATTGGTTCGGAAAGTGTTTAAAAGGTGTTTTGAACAGACTATTGACATAACTTCTTTAAAAGGCACTGTACTAGCCGAGGACTCCGATCCTGAGTCGTGATTGTGGTTTATGTGTTGTTATTGTATTAAATTATCTTTATTTGAAACATTTTTATCACCATTACTTTCTTAACCAGTGGATGCGTTGGACGAAACGTGGATGTCGGCGATATTAACGTGGCGAGGCCACTTTCATAGAAACTGATTATTAATAGTAGATTGTTTGACAAGGGGCTAAAATAAGCCATTATGACACGAGTGTTAGCAGTTTGAGCAATTCTATCAGAAAGTTTGGCCAATCTGATCATGATGGTTTGTTTGTTTTTAATTATTCGTAAGGAGTATGTAGCTGGCCGTAAGTTCTTATTTTCAGTGTCATAGAAATTTGTATGGCTTTCATTTAAACGTTAGGGGCTAAATGTACTATTTTAGTCTCGCTTCGCGAAGCTAATATGACGTCATATCATTACTTTTTGAGCACAAGTGAAAAAAACTTTTTGCTTTCGCCGACGTCAATAACGCCACTGCACTGATAGTGTTTTACTGATCACATTAGTGAGTTACTTTCAAACATAGTAAGTGGATTGTAGTCTCAGCTACAAAATTTAACTTACTTTTAAATTAATTCCTGTCTCTAATATAATTATATTTTAACTAATGAGCAGAGCTCGTTATGGTCCCACCTAATATTAGTGCATTTACCTTTTCAACACCACAGTCCGCAAATCAAGTCATCGAAATCGACCCAATTTCAAAGACTCCGAATATAATAACAATACCTCGTTCTGCAATGACTATGTATGTTATTTTTGACCGTTCATTCTAATTCATTGCTGTGGCGTCTTCATGTCGCATAACTTCGCTGCTTGGCGGTCAAAAGGCTGTCGAATTATGAAATTTCGCACACTGATAGATCAAGTTATGGATTACAACTTAGGCTACTTTAACCTTTTGACCACCAAGCAGCAAAGCGATATGACCCAGGCGCCACATCAGTAAAATAAAATGAACCTTGTGTTTGCAGACCAAGCTATTGATAGTATATTCAGAGTCTTCGAACAATGAAATTTACTCAGCATATGTCGACGCTGGCGGCGGCAGTGGCACGATGTCGCGCTTTGCCGACTGTGGCGTTCAAAAAGTTAATACCCGGTAACGAGGGCGGAGCTACTGCTAAATGCATGCATTCACTAAGAAACAATATTTCAGACAGCCTCTAATTTGAGTACTTACTACTACTCGAGAAGATACTGAAACGCTTTTCTCTATGCCGAAGTTACTTTACGAATGAGGTAGAGCATAAATAAAATATCGAATAATTACTGCATTAATATTTTATAGTAAAAAATATACATACACGGGTAAAAATATTGTACACACGTTCCAAGCGGTTTGCAAGTGATTGCCAAGTTCCACAATACAGTAGTCACCAAAATCAAAGCAATCTCAGTGAAACATAGGAACATCAACAGGTAGAAATCAATAGTAAAACTATTTAACTTATCACTACACACGCATTTTGGGTGACCAAATGACAACTCGCATTTATATTGAGTTAATCAAGTTACTAAAATGTATTAATTTGCGCCGAGCCAGTATCAACGAATTCAGTATAACTCATTGATACGGGATCGCCATTATGTACGATGATATCCTTCAAGCGTGTTGTTGACTGAGATATTCCCAAATGCAATAAAAATGACTATTCATTTGTACCTGCAATTTACATTGACAAGAATTACTTGAAAAATTGCTGGGAATAATTTTAAGCATATAACGATCCCCAATTATAATAGTACAGTTTTGATACGTATAACTAATTTCTAATATGTCGAGTGAAGTTAAGGCAGAATCAATTCATTTGGTAATTTTACATGTGTTTTGTTGGAACAAAAATTATAAAATAGGTATTAAATTGACTACTAAAATAAGCATTAGCTATATCAAATTTCCTAAATTCAATTTGCTGGCTGGACTAAGTATAATGGAAATAGAAATATCGGAATTAGCTTTTGCATTTTTTTTATATTTCGGTTTTTATAAAATGCTACAAGTTCCGTTACATTTGTTTATGATCTTATGCAAGATATAACACAACATAATAAATAAACCTTGTTAAATCACTTCACATTTGGTTTCTACTATACAGAGATCAACAAAGTATATGGGAAGTAAAAGAACAAAATGCAGATTCGTTTTTCTATCAAAAATTACAATACACATTTCATTATCATAATAATAGCTAGCTAACATGTCTTAAAAAAGATGAAAAAGACTTTGAATTCCATTTAAATTTATTATTTGATGTGGCAACTTTACCGTAATTACAATACCATTTAATTACAATAAGTATTTATTTAAAATCAATTTCAATATTGTCTCTGGCCCAGATGGGGAGGGGGGGCGCACCGCGGCACGAGCTCGCAACATTGTCTAAGTGCATCACCAAACACTCACTATCCAACTAAATCAATGAAAAAGGGCACTGTTATTTACGAACAATCCTCTTGGCTCTTTCTGACACACTGTGCTACTTTTGATTTAAACTCCGAATATGATTCTCTCCATTCTTTCTGTAAAGAGAAGCAGAATGAGCGCAAGTCTACGAGTGTTGATATTATGGGTTGGTGTTGGGCCTAGCGACGGCCTGTGGGTGGTTGTCTCAGTGCAGCGATTACTGTAATGTCAAACGGCCCTTTTCCAACATACAGTATGCCATCTACTATTGCTCATCCTTTCCTAAAAACAATCTTCTTGACTTTTCCTAACACATCTGGCAACTTTCTTTTTGAAATCCGAATATCGCTCTCTCCATTCTTTCTGTGGATGTAAAACAATATAAATGGGTAAATAAGACATAAAAAAATTTTTCATGCTCCACTTATAATCACAAATATTATATCTATTATGATTAATCTTAATTAAACATCATCAACAACAGCCCTCATATTTTCAAGCTGCAGAAACTTGTGATCGTGAGACATACCATCATAAAACCCTTCTATAAATGTTCTAGCAGCTACTGCATAGGAATGTATTGCACCTACTAAGTTTTTCATTCCAATCATCAACCTTTTGTAATTCACAGACAAAGGATTAAAAATATAAAATTTACTGAAGATAAATTTAGTAGTCAAAAATTGAATGACCATTAAGAATATACCTTGAAAAAAATACTCAGATAAATCGCATTAAAGTTGAGGAGTGGCGGTTCGTGACGTCACTCCTAAGTACAATTTGTACCTAGGAGTGTTGTTTAATGTATCACCTTTATTTTTAATTATGTTAAAAAAGAAAAAATATTTTTAGATTTATAGATTAAGTGTCTCAACTCATTTTTTAGAAGCCCCCCGGGCAACATCCACGAAATAGCTAAAAATTCCACAAAATCATAAACATTTTCACAAATGTGCATCTTAATGTGAGGCAATTGAAACACTGAATGATAACCAATATATAGGTGCGTCCACATTATTATCATTTGCCCGTATCAGATCATCGTCGGGTGGCATGATCGCGTGTCACGATCACGCATTTGGACGTTGCGCCGATCGGATCGCTCGAAATCCATTTTGCTAGCGTATCACACAGTTATATCGGACGAGTACGGCATGATCGGCGCGCCGACAGTTAGCGTCCAAGCAGCGCGATACGCAGTCATGCCACGGCACGGTGATCGGATACGAGCAAATGATACAAGTGTGGACGCACCTTATGATAACCAGTAATGTATTACAGCTTTTGCACTTTCATGGGACATTTGGAATCCCAATCCTTATTTTTGATCCCAAAATAATCTAAAACTGGAAACAGAACTAGACCGATGGTACACGCATACGGTCGTTCGGGCGTGTTTCGTATGGCCCGCATACGCCCTGACAGTCAGCATCACTGAACGCGCCTATGCTTTCTACAGCGATA
The DNA here is from genome assembly GCA_905404275.2 of Hedya salicella. Classification (NCBI taxonomy): domain Eukaryota; kingdom Metazoa; phylum Arthropoda; class Insecta; order Lepidoptera; family Tortricidae; genus Hedya; species Hedya salicella. The sequence continues at coordinate 9,586,218 of FR990114.1, read as the reverse complement.
GCTACGCCCGATCGACCGTACGCGCGTACGATCGGTCGAGCACTGTTTCCAGCCTAAGGAAAGTTCCACCTTTCTGAATTGTTAAGGGTTTGGGTTGGACATTCACAAGTCAGTTAGTCAGGACTTTTCTGAGATATAATAATGGACACTTAAACTTTGGTGTCTATGATAAAACATTTGGATGTGATTCACCATTTTTAATAACTTATTCATCAGTGACAGATATGCAACAATAAATGCAACATGATTAAACCACATTATGCATTTCCATGTCATGTATATAAGGGAGTTAGTTGACCATGTATTAACATTCTTAATGTAGTGTTACATACTTTATTGAAACATTAGCTTGATCTTTTTTTAGTATATCTTTGAAACTCATATGACACTCACTTGTTTGAAAAACGTCCAACTAATGAAGATTGTAAATTTGCATATAATGCTGAAATAAAGTTATTAAGAAGGCTATTAGAAAAACACTTACCGCAGCATCTACATTAGCAGGACTCTCGTCATTGGGGTCAGCCAGCATTGAGATAACGCTGATAAGTATAGTCTCCACTGTGTGCACTGGTAACCACCTTTCTGATGCCTTCTCATATCCCCATTTGTCATCACCAGGCTCGTGTAGTATTGATATGCAGACATCACCATTTTTTTCAACTGAAATAACATAAATACCCTGCTATAATTATATTGTTTAAACTATTAATTTTTGGCCTATGAAACATACTGTCACCTACTGTTGGTGACTATGTTAAGAAATAACCTTATTAAAGCATTGAATACTCAACAGAAGGTAAAAAAACCTTAACATTTTTTGTAACTCATAAAACCAAATTACACTTAAGGGATACATCGTCATTCATAAACCACACCCCCAAACTCTGAGCAGTCAATAAACATAATTTGTAGAAAGAAACGCATTTATTGCTCACTTAGGGTTTTTTTAAAAGTACAATTAAATCAAAGATATTATTCTTGCTAACACTAATCACATAAAAGATAAAGGAAAGAATGATATTTTTACATAATTTAGCCATTTATTAATCTGTTGTTTGTACAAACTAGACAAAAAAAGATGTGTTTTCAGCTATCTTTCCTATCAAGGTAATTTTCAACAAACATGTTTCCACATTAATCTTTGAATAGGTTATATTATATAGTCAAAAAACACGTATCTGAAAACCAACCAGTTTTATATACTAGATTTGACAAAAAATATGCTAAAGATAGCTTAAATTTTCGATGAATCCCATTAACTGAGTAACCCCAGAATAACAAAAACAAACATTTGATCCACCCTTATAGACCAAAGCCAATGGGTTCATTATAAGTTAAAGAACTTAAATCAAGGTTGAAAGGCATTTGAAAACATGATTGAGTAAGGTCACAGGTGTTAGTACAGCCTAGGTGATGCTCTGGTGACTCCCATAAACATGTCAATCTCTCAAAGGCTGGGACTTTAAGTCCCTTTGTTTCCCTCAATAAAACATGGGCTGTATCACACAACTACAACTCTGGCACTGCACCAATTTATTTTCCGATTCAACTGTTTCCAAATGGTCTTATCTGCAGCATTCTCATGAACAACACAACAATTTTAATATTTTTTTCTTTAATTATTTTTTTCTGTTTCCGCGATTATTACTCATTGAAATAAAACAATTTAATGGATTATATCGCGTATATTATCTCATTTTAGTTCCCGACGTTTCGGAAGCTTTCGAAAGCTGTTGTTTTATTTCAACACAACAATTTTATTTACCATAACAATGAATAAATACTTATACTCACTATTTGGGTGCCATATTTCAGTAACAAATTTCATCCGTGGTGGCCTCAAAGGATATTCCTTTGGGAAATGTAAGTGTGCTTTGAAGAAACCACCCTCACTGAAAATAAAAGTCATGGAAATATTAGCAGTGTAGAATAGCTATTATGCATGATTTGAGTTTTTATAAATCATTATATCATCAGTAAATTCGTTTGGACAAAGGCTAGAACACCATACTGGTAATTGCATTAGAATGTCAACTAGTGATTGAGTACAAATAATACAATACTTGCTACTCACTATAAGGTGTCCGGAGGACCAATGATAAGGACTTCCCATCTGTAAATGTCATTGTCGTCTATCAATCCAGCAGAAAAACCTTCTACCGGATTTTTGTTCAGTTCTGAAAACACAAGTTAATGGAATGATAGTGCAATTTCTTAATTATTTTATGTATAGTGTAATTTTACAAAAGTAAGTCTTTCGTATTGCTAACTGCGCGTACGATAAGAGAACAGGTCAGATCGTCCGTGAACGAGAACTAAATATAAAAACAGTGAAAACGTTACTCATACTGGCACTGAACGTCACTCACTGCGACGGATATTGATTTTTAACATAATCATGACTCCCGGTAAAAATAATATGAAATAATCTCACGAACACTATGCTGTCAAGCCGTAGGTTTACATCGTGGTGTTTTATTCAGACTATTCTCAAAATTCGACCCACGGAGGTCAACGAATGTACGAATATGCCGTATGACGCTCACGCTAGTGTGCTACACAAATCGCCTCTTTAAATATTTGGAAGACATACCTGCTAGCTGCTTTTTTAACAAAAGCGAAGACTGTGGCTCTGACATTAATTACAATTACGAAATTTACCCAGACGACACGAAACAAAATGATTTTTCACAAAAGATGGCTGGCTGAGTTTTAGGCAGGTTGTGAAACATATGAGTTGCTTGCTTCCGGTGAAATTATCACTAATGTTGCCATATAAGTGTCAGTCAATATCCACGCGTTAATTTAAAAAACATCATCTCTCGTTACATTATTTTAAATGTAACATTTTGGAACTAAAAGATTCGTTTAAAGAAAACAAATGTGTTAAAACATGTATAAATTACAACTAGCGTTTATTTTCAATAGAAGTTAACGAAATGCTGAAGCTGAACGTACACCAACATTACGTCAATAACATTATTTTTTTTATTTTTCTAATGTTGGCACTTGTGGTTTCATTTCATTACCTACTTCCTTCCCAACATAACCCTTGGGACAGCTTAGAGGAGAGGTTATTACTTCATATGTTGGAGGCAGTTAGAGTGCGATGTACACACCACAGAGTACTTAATCACTACCTGCACTCCTCTTACCGACATATTGCTGCGTCCTTTTCGTTAGTGACTAAATTAGGAAGGTGTAATACGTGCTTTAGCACTACACATTGGCCCGAATCGAGCGAGGCCGAAATACGTTAACGTTATTCTGAAAGTATTGCAATCCTTTCCTTAAATAAAAACAGCAACGTATCTCGCCTTCGTCTGCACTCGCGACGGTGTGTAGGTAGGTATTAGAGTAGGTACGGTCAAGGAGCACTACATGAAGGGTTGAGATGGAGATACCTTACATTTCATAGCTTAGAGCAAGACCTGTCCGCATGAAGCTTACTGCAGGTTTAGGCTTCAAAACCTGACTTGAAGTAAAACGCGATATAAGCACTGACTTCTATATAATTACCACAAGAGTGGTTGCTATCTTTGTACGTATACATATATACTTCGTACGTATTTTCGCCATTTTAGCTCTGTAGATACTGGTAGGCAGCTATACGAGAGTACATGGAACTAAAATGAGAATTTAGTCCATATAATTGAAATGAATATTATAACTATAATGTTTAATTTGTTAAAGTGCATACTTTGCTACACCAAACTTGGTAAAATTGTATTGAAACAGTTATACTGTAACACCTCTATGTACCTGTACACATACAATTTATGGCAAATAAATAAATGAATCAATGACTGAGTGATGTCCGCAAGTCGACATCTGCAAAATATCGATCGTTCATCAACGACGTTATCTAACTTCGTTTGGTTAGGGTGACTAGAGATACTATTCTAAAGATCATCAACAATAACGCTAGTCTCAAGCGTGAAACTACACTAGTAATAAAAGTTGCAGAAGCCGACTTCCGCAATTTTCGTTGGTATGGAATAGATAAGGCGACTTTATAGAGGCCAGAAATTGAAAAATAATACTGGATTTTAAATAATAGTCTATTTTAATGTATGATTTATACAATAAAATGGGTCTAATTAATATTTACATATCTCAATAGAAAATTACTTATTTGGATATCGATATGACCTCCTTGAACTAGTTTACTATAAAATTAGTTCAGTGGGAGTAGTGGCACAGAATAAGTAATAGTACAAGTACAGAAATTTCACTTCCTCGTAAAAATGCTGTTTGGGCATGAGAAACGTGCCTACTCTATGCCTCTCTGACTATCGTATAACTTGTATTCATTCGCACACGGCACGTGTAGTGCTAGGGTTGTCACGCCAAGAATATATTAATGAGGGCAAAAAAGCTGTCGCCAAAACACCATAATGCGTGACTAAAAATGATTAATTTTATCCTGTATTCATGTCAATACGTATTTAATTTAGGTACTACCTACATCTAGGTATATGTCCCCAAGAATCATACTCGTACTGTTTCTATTTATTACCGCAAAGTTATTTGAAATTTGCATATTTCTCAAAAAAAATACTCATTATTTTCATCTGTTTCCGAACTAAAATGAGATAATATACGCGATATAATCCGTTAAATTGTTTTATTTCAATACTCATTATTATTTTATATATATGACGCGAAAAGTTTCCCTCCGCATACCTATCTACTTACTATGTAAATCAGTTTTCTAGGCATTGGTAAGAATCAGTCTGTAAACAGTTTGGGTATAAATACCTAATAACCGCGGGAGTTTAAAACAATGTACCTAAGTTTTTACAGGTAAAGTGTTTTATCTTTTGCATTTGCACACAGTACCTACTGTGTACTTTTGTAAATGCGTAAATTTCATAATAAACACGCACCTACCTCCTAAGTAATAAAAAAATAAACTTGATGTTTACAATTTGACGGCAACTTGAAAAAGAGTACTTTCTGTCCTTATAATATGTATTCAAACACAGAACAATTCACGTAACTTCTTTTCGAAGATCATGGCACTTTTATAATCATTAATCAATTGTTAAGTACGACACGCTCCGAGACCGCTTGATTCCGACGGCAGATCGCAGCGTACACATACTCACTCGCTCGGCGCCGGCCCCGGACTGATGGCATAACCCGGTCAATGCGGCTAGTAGGTAAATATCTCGGTTCGCCCCTCCCACTGCAAGCCCTCTGGTAGTGGTACACTCGCTGACCGCGGAATGCGCTTCAAATTCGTACAAAAAAAATCCTGTCAAATGTATTGGACAGCCCATCCAGTGGTAGAATTAAGATCAGTGGATATGACATAAGCATATAGGTATATTATTTGTAATCATACACAAAATGATGGTTATCCCGACTCGACCCCGAATATGGGCTTAATAATGGTATACCCCTTGATCCGAAGGTCTACTAACACTTCGCTAGCAGGTCTATACAGAGTGACCCGCGGTTATGCGACATGAAGCTTCACATAACCGCGGGTCGGTTATGCGACATGAAGGGAAAGTACCTTAAACATTTTAGATAAGATATTTTGCTGAATGGAGACATTATTTTATTTTTAAAAGTAAGTAATACTGCATTATAATATATTTTAATAATGAAATACTTGGTGAAAATCCTTATCAAATAAATAAAAGCATTGATTTAAAAACATTTTATTCGAAAATAATATCGATCATGACTAACACTTATCTTTATTCACTTTCAGAGTCCCTTTTGTTTTTCTTCACTACTGGTTCTGCATGACCATTCATTTTCTCCAGTTTTCGCTTTTTCTTTTTCGTATTCTGTTTCCTGACCTGTTCATTCTGTTTAGGTTCCTGTGTCTGGAGTTTATTTATACTTTTAACTGTACCTTTAAAGTTTCCTATTAAATCCGTCACCGATTTGAAATCCATATTCGAAGGTATATGACAGCTTTCATGAAACATTTTGACTATATTTATTAATTTCTTTAGTACAGTGACGAAGTTATTTTTAGCTTCAAAGCCACTGTCGCTTCTCAACGTGCTCATTAATTTGCTCTGGAAGTTGGCTTCCAACTCATTCAGATTATTTAATGCTTGGCCTGTTGGTTTGGATCGTTTTAAAGACCTGTAAAAACCTGTCATCAACTCAAGGCCTTCATTCCGTCGAAACTGCCTGACGTCGTTGTTGAAAACGTTGTTTACTATTATAGGCACCAGTTCGTAGTTGCCGTTCCATTCGGTTTGGAGAACGTTATGAAAGAAAATAATAGGCAAAAGACAGTTGCGATTTTGAAAATAGCTTTGAAGAGCTTCCTTGAAAATTGTAACCAATGGCGACGTCGACTGCTTCTGTTTCTTAGGTGACTTTTTGTTACTAGCATTAGAATCGAGTTTCAAAGAGCAGTGGATAATAAAAGTCGCAAAATGTGTTATGATATCACCAATGGCTTGGAACATGAAATGCGATCGAGAACCTTTATCAATTACCGATTTCAGATTGTCACATAAAATGTCTATTGTAATGTCGTCTGTGGTTGAAAATTTACGAATTTTAGTCAAGATTTTAATGGTTTTTCGTACTCTGTTCTCGAGTTCGCTAAACTGGCTATCTTGAATACAAAATTCCAGACAGCGCGTCAGTGGAGCGATCATTCCCAGGCAAATGTCCATGGACAGTTCCTTCTCTAAGTAAATGTCAATCAAGTCTAGAGCCCTTATTCTGAAATCGGAGAGTGCTTTCTTGTCCTTGCGATCTTTTTTAGACTTTTTGCCTTTACCCTGATTGAATTGCCGAAACGCTTCTGCGAGAGCGTCGTCCAGTTTCTTGCCGTCGTCTTCATCGATCATGTCGGCGTCGACGCTCTCCGTGTCCGTGTCAGGGGCGGCGGCGCCTAGAGCCTTCTGCACTGCTATCCTTAGCTGATCAGGAACAGTAACTTTATCATCATCTTCTTCGTCACTATCGCTCTCCTCCTCACTCTTATCGCCATCTTTGTCTTCATCTTCCGACTCGCTTTTATCCTCGTCACCATCTTCTGATTCGCTGTCTTCCGTTAATGGATTATTTTCATTATCTGGGTCCAAGACAGATAAGATTTGACCGACTGAGGTAGGCGTTATATATTCCCACAGCAGCCTGAACACACATTGAACCACAGACCTGAGGACACTGGATTCGGTGGACAGTATAGATAGTAGAACTTCTATTAATACTTCAATCCATTCTGGTTCATCTTCTACTGAACTACCGTTCTTTATATTCTTATTTACCTTTTTCTTCTGCCCTTTCCTGTAATGTTCATAGCAGCTTTTCAATTCTTTAATGGAGCTCCTAGCCATTTTCACATGATCTGGTTCAGAGAATAAGAACAAACCCAGTTGGTACAGCAGTACAAGGAAAACTTTATCAATTTTTGATTTAGGCACATTCTGCTGTATCTTTCCAGCCACTTCAGTGAGCAATTCCCAGCACTCCATGTTTTCTTTCGGGAACAGTTTCTCTAGTTTATCTCGGACTTGTTCTTCTTGAAGAATACCGTTGATGAAGTCCGCAAGTGACGAAAGGACCTCCACTAGACTGTCCACATTTGTGAAGCGTGAAGTGAAGCAGCGATAGAAGGAAGACTTGGTACAAGCTGTGGAAGAAAATAAATGAATTGAAACGATTAAAGTCTACAAAGGCAAAATATGAAGTTTTAATTGAACTTAAGAATATCTTTATAAACAAAGATCAGAAACAAATGAAAAAAAAATATCGACGATACTGGACTTGAACCAGTGCCTTGAGCCAGACTGGGGCAGCATCCATACCAGTAGTCGACGAATTTTGTCATCTGTTCTTGCTTATGGATCTCTGTATGGTGCATCCGAATCTTTAGCCGTCTGGCTCAAGGCACTGGTTCAAGTCCAGTATCGGCAATTTTTTTTTTCATTTGCTTCTGATATTTGTTTATAATAATAACGCTAGTGGAGTGATCCACTAATAAATTGAAAATATTGTGATTATTGTTATGATATTTGTAAAACAAAAAGTACAGTTAAGAATATCTTACTTGATAAATCACTGCTGACTATCGCATTGTCTCCACTGCTGATCTTGAAGAATCCAAAGCACATCAAAAGCTTCATGTAGGTTAGTTTGAATTCTGTGTCATTTTTGACAGCATCATGGCTCACCAGATACGAGATGAGCTCTGCAGCCCTCATCCTCTCATTATTAAACCAGTTCCTTTCAACATTTTCTCTGACAAACTTGTTAGTATTTGTGAGGACTCCTTTGAGCTTCTTCGCCATTTTCTTTACGCCCTCGAGGTCGAGGTCTGCTATGATAGATTTGACAATGCTAGTTCCAGTCATTTCAGTGAAATTTAATTCACCAGGGTCAAAAAGCAGTTTCTTTAGAACTTCGACTCTCACTTTACTGACAACCTTTTCTGACTTCAAGGCTTTGTTCAGAGCATTGAGGAGATCTTTTTCTTTTTTGATCATAATTTTATGGTCATCCTCATTATCTCGCTTGTTTCTGATTTTGCTGGCTGTCTGGAGGCCCTTGAACCAGTCCATGAAAAGTTTGAAGAAATTTTTACTTATCAGCTCTGGAATAACTTCGACATTATCTGTCAAGTTATTTAGGATTGTGGTAAGCATGTTGACAGCTACCAGCTCCCGGTTCCTGTTGTGTTTCACGAGCTGGCTGTCGATGCCTGACGTCCAAAAGAGCACCAGATGTGGTGATTGGGCAATATTCACACCAATTTCTTTGTATATTGGATGATTCAGGGAGTTGAAGTCGATGCCAGTCTGTAATTTTAAAGTATACATTGAGCATAGCTCATAGTAGCAAAAAAAATACAGTTCTAAACTGTAGTGACAACTAAGAAGTTAAATCCAATATCATTATAACTTGAATTCGGTTGAAATCAACCTGGTCACAATACAATTACTTTGGTTAAATTAAAATGTCGCAAGAATTATTACGCCTAATGTAAGTGATTGTTGAAAGGATAAAAAACCACTGTGAATGAGAAAAAAAATATAATGATATAATTTCGGGTAACATCAAATATGGCTAAGCCGATTTTCTTGAAACAAGGCTATAAACACTACTCAAACACTTTCAAATACAGGAAACGAAATCTAAATCGATTCACCCCTTCAAGAGTTACGATGCCATGGATATTTTACACGACAAACTTATAAATCTTCGTCAGAGGTCAAAAAAATTATTACAGTAGTAGTAGATACAGTTATTTGATTATCTGAAGAACCAAAACAAATCTGTGAAACAAAAGTTACTGCAATGTGTACTTTAATCCACTTAGTTCTGGCTTTGGTAGTTACGTAGTGGCTACTAAGGCCTGTTGCATCCAGTCGCATAATGGAAATAGCTTTTGTTTGATGTTCGAACGTAACTTACCATAAGTTTCTCACAAATTGTGTGTATGTTATCTTCACAGAGTATCTCAGGAACACCTAGAAGCTTTCTAATCTTCACTTTTTCTGGAAACTTCCTGCTCACCACCATGAGGAAGTAGAGGGAGTCCAGAGAGTGCTCCTTGAGCTCTTTCTTGAAGTCTTGCTTGATATGTGACCATACTATTGATGAAAACTGTTCTTCATCCAACTGTAAAAAAATTGTTTTTGTTATATGTACCTGTATTTATTTGTTTAGTCCAGAGTACATGAATGTCTGTCAAATGGCAATTTGTTACATATATTATAATGATATTAAATCACAATTTAAGTACAAAGTTATTGTAAATTTTTGATGTAGTAGTTAATTTACTATTCTAGACAGAAATATTTGTTTAATCACTTAGTAACTATGCTTATGGAAAGTATTTAAAACATCTAAATTCAGAGAGTGATTAGTAAGATGACAGTATGCAACAACATAATAGTTATCTTAATACATATTCATTAAATGCAGAAATAAATAGACTAACAAGAAACAAAAAAATAATAAAGTAATCATACCCCATTAATGAAATCTAGTAGTATTAGGTATGCTGCAGTGCCCAGGTAGGACTTCTTAGCACTGGCCTTGAGAAGTAGCTGGACAAGTTCCTTCTGCTCCTCCTCTGAGCAAGTCAGCATGTGCCCCGAGCGGAAAATGGCACCACACACTAGGATCTGTCCGAGTGCCACATCACCCACTTCCTGGATTGAGAATGATTGATGACTTTAATACACAAACATAATAATCTTAATCCTTGAATAGTTATATATTTATATTAAGCATTCAAAAAAGCATGTATTGACTTAACTCAATTAATCAGGCAAGAGTTATCATGAATATACATATGTAGTGTCATGTGCCAATCCCAAATTATTCTTATAAGCATACATCACAAAACAAGGGGTGCTAGGGGGCATCAGATCTAAAGAATGATCTGAAAGAAGAGAATTGTATGTTTTTCATTGCGCCAAGCAGCGATGTAATATGATGTGACCAGCGGGGTTATTGCCTTACGAAATTTTGACACTTGGTATCGCAATCAACTGTCATAGCCCATACAAAATCATGACACTTGATTCTGATTGCGAGCGTCAAATGCGTTAGGCAATTGGGGGGCCAGACACCACAGGAATAGAATAAAATGAATCTTCAAAAATAAGATAGTGACAACCGGTTTAGCTCAGTTGGAGTAACATTGCCTGCGAAGCTGAGTTCCTGGGTTCAAATCCCGGTAAGGGCAAATATTTGTGTGATGAGCATAAATATTTGTTCCTGAGTCTTGGATGTTTTCTATGTATATAAGCAATATATCTATTAAATATATCGTCGTCTAGTACCCGTAACACAAGCCTTTATGAGCTTACCATGGGATAAGTTCAATTTGTGAAAAATAGTCCTATAATAATATTTTCTTCTATTTCCGCGATTATTACTCATTGAAATAAAACAATTTAACGGATTATATCGCGTATATTATCTCATTTTAGTTCCCGACGTTTCGGAAGCTTTCCAGCTCTCCATGGTCACGGGTGGTCCACCCGACCCGACCATGGAGCTGTGACCATGGAGAGCTGGAAAGCTTCCGAAACGTCGGGAACTAAAATGAGATAATATACGCGATATAATCCGTTAAATTGTTTTATTTCAATAGTCCTGTAATATTTATTATTATTATTTTATAAGAGATAAGCACAGAAGCACTCGTATTCGGAAAATCACAACTTCTGTCCCCACTAACAAAATTATTCCACAATATTTTAAAAACTGGCAACATCCCTTCAAAACTGCTACTCTCAAATATAATTCTATTGCATAAAAAAGGTGTCAAGAGCGACATAAGCAATTATCGCCCAATTAGCTTGGTCTCTCACCTCTACAAGGCATTTATAAAGATAATTGAAGGTTGTATTGCTGGACAACTTGATCAACACCTACCTCCAGAACAAGCAGGCTTCCGCCCCGGATTCTCCACAACCAATCACCTTTACACCATCAATCAAGTCATTGAAAAATCAACCGAATTTCAACGTCCCCTTTACATAGCATTTGCAGATTATTCTAAGGCATTTGACAGTATCACCCACTCTTCCATCGAAACGGCACTAAAAACCAAAATATTGAGCCCACCTTCTTTAACTTGAAACTATTTATAACAATAGCAGTGGACGTGAAAATTTAACTCTTCGGTCAGCCGTTCCAAATTCAGCGAGGTGTCAAACAGGGTGACCCGTTGTCTCCAAAATTATTTACGAGCATTCTTGAGGAGGTTTTTAGAACCCTGGTGGTTCCTTGGCGGGAAAGAGGAATAGTCATGGGCGGTGGAAGGTTATCAAATCTTCGCTTCGCCGATGATATTCTTCTCTTTGCTACAACAGCACTAGAACTCCAGCAGATGCTCCAAGACCTGAGCATTGCAAGCGTTCAAGTTCGACTTCAAATGAATCGCCAAAAGACTCAAATTATGACTAATAGCACAAAGCGTAGGGTGGAGGTAGATGGGCAGACTATACATTATGTCGACGAGTACACGTACTTGGGCCAGATAGTTTCTTTCAGCAATAGACAAGATAAAGAAATTGAGAGAAGAAACGTTGGAGCAAAACCGCCAAACTCAAGTGGGACTGGGCTGGCCACGTAAGCCGTATGCACTCGGACAGGTGGGCATATATAATCACCCAGTGGGTACCACAGGATGGGCGGCGACGACCGGGCAGGCCGAGACGGAGATGGTGGGATGACCTAGATGCATTCCTAGACGATTGGCCAGAGGCAACCGGCTATAGGGACTTGTGGAGATCTAAAGGACAGGCCTTCGCTCAGCAGTGGGACACTTGTATAGGCTATTAAAATATATATTATTGCAGTACGAGCTATTGATATTATGTATATTTAGGGTTTTTAACACATTCACTGCCACCGATGCATATATGTGTTCATCTCCATACAAGTTTGTTCCTAGGCCACGCCCCCTGGCAGTGATGCCTTGAACCATCAAATTTGGTTAGCATATACCGACACTGCCGTCAGTGGCACAATTTTTCGATGACGTGATTTGACAAGTAAATATAGCTGTAATGCCACCTCTTTTTTGGAATTTATACTTAAAAGTAATGTGTACTGGCCACTACATTAAGGCTTGGTACCTATTGGTGCCTTAATTGGTGCAGACGGGTTACTCAAAATCTCGAATTTCGAAGTTTGTATTGTGCCATCCTTCTCTCTATCGGCAAAACTATATTTGAGTGAGCAGTACACCATACAAACATCTAATGTTGAGCTTCAGTAGTAACCTATCAGGTAAAATATAGTGACTTGAAACTTCCATCGCCTATGGTTCACTACATGGTTTAATCTGGCATTAGTGTGCGACTTTTTAATTTTGGAATAAATATTTAAAAATTATACTTACACTTTTGGAAGATCCATTGGCATGGAGTTCCTTTTTGACCAGCTCAAGTAACTGTCCAACAGTCACTTTGAACTTCTTTAAGAGTGCCACAAGTGTGGCAAAGTATCCTGTTCGAATGTCCGGTAAATTGGCACCCAAACTTCTGACTAGCCTTTTCAAAACATACTGAAGCTCTTTTTCATTCTGAAAAAACATTTGGTAATTATTAATTGCATGTGAATGCAACTCTTGATTCAACACCGTAAAGTAATGTGGAAATAATAGTTAACAATTTTACTGAAGTTAAAAGACGAAAACTTGCATAATATTCAGTAGGAAGGGTATAATTTGAACACTTCAAGAAACAAACAAACGCGAAGCACAGTTTACACTGGGCATGAATATATTGATAAAACGGTTGGGTATAATACAGCTATTAACATGCAATTTGCTAAAATAAAACTACAATTCAGTTTTTAAAATTATGTCCATAGTTTTACGGTGAAACTAATTATTCATATTTTACATTCTTAATCCACTATATTGCTCACTAAATTAATCGGCTTCTTTATTTAACTCAAGAGATTACAGTTTTATAGTGAAACTAACCTCATCGCCAACTTGTAGTCGTGAAATTATTTTAGCGCCACCATTAAGTTTAGAATCTTTGTCAGACGCTTTGAGTAAATCAAATGCATCTAGAACTGAAGCAGTAACTTTTCCATCTTTATTAGGTTTAACAGCATCCATTTCCATTTCTTCACCCATTTTCTTAAAATCTTTTAATTTCCATGCTGCAAGGAACAACGCACATCCACATGGGATTTGGAATTTGACATACGTTAAATATATAGTTGACAGTTGACAGATTGTCAATCGTTTGGAAACACGTGCAACAGAAATATATACATATTGGCTGTGTTAATGTGGTGTTAATCGAAACAATATTGTCTATGATTTTAAAACTCGCTTACATAATCAAATCAATGTTTAATTTAGGCCTGCAGTGCTTCAACTTTAGCTTTAAAAATGAAAAATCTATTAATGAAATAAAAGAGTTGCTACAATCTAAATTAGGGTAATCTTTTTAAAATATAGATTTATCTCAAATAAAATAATGTGTTTCTAATTTATGTTCGAATTATATATTATAAAAGTAAAATGTTGTTACTTGTAAAAATGAATGACCACTAACTCTAGGAATTGATGCGCGCGCGCGCTCAGTGTTCCATGTTTCTAAACATGGCAGGTCGCAGTGGTTTCGACGATGGACATTCTAGGTATTAAGCAAAAAATATTATTAAATAAGTCTTTTATAGCACTATTTTAAGTGTATTAAAGTTTTCTGCGAATGGATTTCCCTCCTAATGTGACGCTTCATCACTCCTATCAGCAAATTCCCTTGTTTTGGCAACGCGATAACATAGACTGAAATAGCGGTTTTAAGGGAATATGTGTGAATGTATACTGTATTTTCGTTGTGTACATAAAAGTGGAGATCATTTCCGATATGATTATGTGTGTAAAGGAGTGCGTGTGATATGTTTTTATAGGTTATAATATTCCTTGGTTATGTTGGTGACTTTAGGGACTTCGGCGGCGGCCGAAGGACAGCGGGCGGGCGCCCGCTTCCCACCGAGCCCCCATACAAGGCTTACGTTGGAAACTTACCCGGTGATATAATTCAAGGCGATATTAACAGAATTTTTCCCGTAAGTGCGATTGTTCAACTGAAATATCTATGCAAATTATTTATGCAGTTTCTACTAAACCCGCTAACACAACTTAGACTCCGGAATACTTGAACGTAGTATTGTATCGTCACTTAAACTTAATTTACTTGTTTATACTAAACAAGTGACTAAAAAAGTACCAAATATCTCTCAATGTGATAGCACATATCTTTAATATTTCTTGTTAATTTTCCATGCTTTAATAATGCAAATGTTATCATGGAATAGGTTGCAATATAGTTCTTTTACGTTAATCCTATTGGAAAGGCAAGTGATTGAGAATGATGGTCAGTTCTCATGTCGGTTTTTACCTTAAATTACTTACTAGTCAGCATGCAAATTAATAGTGATATTTTAATTGCAACCTTAAACTGGAAAGTCCAACGTAAATAAGGATTCTGGTAGTATTAATGAACCTGAACAAGGATACTTTTTGATTTTACAAAACATGTGAATATTCTCTATTTCAGGATCTAGCCATTAAAAATGTACGATTGGTGATGGATAAAGAAACTGACAAATTCAAAGGGTTCTGCTATGTAGAGTTTGAATATCTCGATGATTTGATTAAAGCCATTGCAATGAATGGTCATCTGGAAGTAGATGGAAATTTTATCAAAATTGATGTGGCAGAAGAAAAACGAAATGACCGGTAAGTTGTCCCAGGCATTATAGTAGTTTACTGATTATTTTTTTTTTTTTTTTTTTTTATTTATTAAGGTCTACCAACAGTTAATACATCTATTGAATGTACAAAATATATACAAGAGTTACATAAGGTGATGCTTAACTAATTACAGGTAAACACAACATGTTACATAACGAGTATTAATCGAAGTGCTTACTTAGTGCTTAAAACTAGAAACACAGGCATACAAGTACTATGCTAATAATTGGAAGATAATTGTATTAATTACTAATATCTATTGATTTACGAAACCTAGGCAGCGAATCAAAATGAATATCACAGGAGTGACTGTGCTTATTCAGAAGTCTACATAGCCGAGGAATGGGGGAATTGGCGCCAAGAACGGTTCTCCGGAATACAGGGGCAAGAAGGTCTATTATTTTGCGAGGGTATCTAAATGGAACTCTAAAACGAATATTGCGTAAAAGTTGCGGACAGTTTATATGGTTGTTCAAGAGTTTGTACAGAAACACAAGATCGAGCGAGTCTCTTCGCTTAGTGAGCGGGCTAATTCCAAAATGCTCAAGTCTCTGTCCATAGGATGTGGACTTATGAGCAAGTCGGGTGTTGGCAGATAGATGCCAAAGAAATCTTTTCTGCACTCGTTCGATCCTTAGACAATGCGTGGAATAATGTGGCCGCCACACAGTGCTACAGTATTCTAAGATATTGCGAACAAAACAGTAGAATAACATAATTTTTGTTTTGTGATTTCGAAAAATTTTGCCATTCCTTATAATAAATCCAAGCATTTTTGATGCTGTTGAGATTATTTTGTCAATATGGGGTATGAACGTCATTTTCTTATCAAAAATTACTCCCAAATCTCTGATTTGGTCAACTTCGTTTAGATACTCTCCAGCGACGTGGTAAGATGAATTAATATAAATCAAGTTTCTAGTGAGTTTTATATGTGAACATTTCGCAATATTTAACTGCATTGCATTATCTGTGCACCACTGATTTAAACTGTTCAGGTCGTTTTGTAACAAGATCATATCTTTAGTTGTAGCTATACACCTTGCAAATTTAAGATCATCAGCGTAAAGAAAAGGGTATGAATTTGCGAAACAAGATTGAATATCGTTAATAAAGATATTGAATAAGATAGGTCCGACATGCGATCCTTGAGGGACTCCGGAAACAATATCATGCACCTCAGAGCTATATCCGTTGATCACTACAAAGAAAGCCCTCTGGATCAAGTAAGATTTGAGCCAAGCGAGAAGTGATCCAGAGTATCCTAACGAGACAAGTTTGCGATATAAGATGGTGTGAGATACACGATCAAAAGCCTTGCTAAAATCCGTGTAAATCACATCTACTTGCTTGTGGCTATCCATTGACTCTATAACAAACTCAGTAAATGACGTTAAATTCGTGCATGTCGATCTAGCTTTCACAAAACCATGCTGATGATCTATAATGGTCTGCTTAAACTGTAATTCAATGAAGGGACACACTAAGGACTCGAACACTTTTGCAAATGTAGATAAGATCGAGATCGGTCTGTAATTAGAAACAAGTGTGTTATCATCAGACTTGTATATAGGCACAACTTTTGCTAACTTCCACTCTGACGGAAATATACCAGTTTTTAAAGATTTATTAAAGATGACATGCAAAGGTGTAATTGATTATTTAGAAATTACTATTTAAATAAGTATAGACAGCCCCAGATGTAAAAGGGGGCAAAGCGGGGCACTCGCACCGGGCGGTAGTTTCATGGGGGCGACAAATCCTTGAGACAAGGATTCAAGATATCAAACTAATGAAGCCTCTTCCTACAATCTCTTAGGTTTTGGTCACAAAAAGCTCTACTCATTTGCAGTTTTTCTCAAACACTGACAGCTGAAGAAGGAAAAAATGTAGATCCAGGGCTGAGTATGGAATTATATGTATGTACATAAAATACCTTACACTTGTAACAGGTTAAAAATACAATCTGGACAAATAGTACAAGTACCAAGCCAAACTTATCCCTATTAGGGAAATATGTGAGGCAGAGAAATATTAAGAACTATTTACTACATTCAAGTGCTGGGATTTTGAAAACGTTACCCCATACCTATCTGAATATTATATTGTCAGACTGCGACAGTTGCCTGCTTCTTCAATCTCCAAATAAGGGTTACTGGCAGTCTGTAATCTTAAACTTTCTTATCTGTAGTCTTGAGACCCAATTTTGTGATTTCCTATGGTGATCTCATATTTGACATTCCATAAAATGTGATAGAGATGCATCTTGATCAAATTAAAAATTAGGATGCTGATATAGATGAATAATAATTAGTGTGCCTACATTTTAAATTTGAAAAGCACATTAACATTAATGAGTTTATTTGTGAATTCAACATAGACTGGTTTAATGATAATTGGCTGATTAGCAAATTGGGGTGAAACATATGCAATATGGCATTCCATATAACCCATTTCTAATTTGATGTAAACAACTTACAGAAAAAATCACCATTATGGATAGTCAGTGCATTAAGTAAAGTTATTATTTTACAGCCGATTCTGCCTGTCAAGCGATCAACAGTAGGCCTTACAATTCCATCTATATCTCCATTAGAAACACATTCTAGCTATGATTTGAATAAATGTGGTTGTCAACATTTGCAGAGGGGGTGGTGGGTTCGACCGCGGGCGACGGGACGGCGGCGGGCGCGGCCGCGACGGCGGCTTCCGGCGCGACGGCGGTGGCGGCGGCGGCGGCGGCGGCGGCGGCGGCGGCGGCCGCGGTACGTTCGACCACTTCGACGGCGAGCGCCGCGCGCCGCGCCACCCGGGTGGAGGGTTTCCTCACGGTAACATCCCGCTACTAACATTCACGAGGGCGCATAATGGAACCATAATGTGAAGCATATCTCGGCTCTAAGGAGTCTATAAAATTTTAATATTTTGCTAACGATTTAAGTATAATCGATTTATCTGTCCAGGCTAACCTTCAATTACGCAGTTTTTTATAAAACAGCAAATGTAATGAAGATCTATCGTAAATTAAGTAATCTTAGGGGCGGCATCATGGAAGGCATGTCTATAATATTTCCTTGGGTTTCTTTATTTACAAATACGCGTAAGAACTGAAATTTTCTAAATTACGAATACCTTCTTACTGAATGGCTGGACTACGGGCAGCCGTTACACGGCCAATCCAGATCGCGATCCGATCGAGGTTGCCGATGGCAGTAGATCAACGGATCTTGGTGCGGCCAATGCTGTAATCGGTCGCACCGAGATCCGTTGATCTACCGTGTAATGGCTGCCTTAGAATAGTCATTTGATCGATCTTTCTTAATAAGAATTCCATTATGCGTCTTGTACACTCAGCAGCACAAGTTGCTATACAAACAAAGTGCTCATATATGATCAGCATCTGCACATCCATTATCAAAGGAATAGATAATGCTTTTTCAGATATTGTGAGCCATCGTAGTTACTTTTGCTACTGATTGTGCAGTGTTATTATAAGATACATTGCTGATGCAGTCAAACGTTGTAACAATAATTCTTTTGTTATCATCATAAATAAATATATAGGTGTTGACCAAAAATAACACGCCGTATTTTGTACACTGGCAATGTAACTTATATGAATTTGCTATGCTTTTCTTGCTTCCTTCTGCTATCAACTGTCACTTATGTCTTATATCACATGCACTACAAAATAATATCAGACCATCATAAAACTTCAAGCATAATATGAAACGCTTGTATAGCTACTCTACTCCATTATTGTTTTATATTCATATGGCAGTATAATATGGTTGACTTAACTCAGCCACCGTTGGTGGGCGTAGCCCAGGGCAAGTTGTAGGGTCAAGGAATTTAATCTGTGTACCCTTTTGTACCTTGTCATAGTGACATTGATATGGAATCTCTACCGGCTTTCATATTGATGTTGACTGTGACGAGTACGAAATGGTATATAGATTAAATTCCTTAACTGTACGAGAATTAACACATACATGCGTTACTGGCATTGATCATCTTATTTTAAGGTATGAACCACAGCGGATCACCTGCAAGTGAATCCAAAGATGCAGACAATATCGGAATCACACCTTCACAATGCCTGCTTATACTGTAGTTTTACTCTGCATTGGTCTCATACATTATATTTAAAATGTCCTTTATAGCTTAGTGTGGATTACTTCTCATCTGTGATTATTGATTTTACATACTTCCTCATGCATTTGTGTGGGTTCCTTGGTGTTTCTGCACTGTGTGAATGTGGTCTTCAGTTTCAACCATGTCTGGATGAATTGCTTCTGATAGTATTATTTATTAATTTTATTAACATAAGGATAAGATTAGAAGAAGAAGATAAGATAAGATTATTAACAAATTAGTGTTTGGATTTTCTGCTTTTGTTTATTTCACCACATTATGTCGCCTGGTAATTTTTTAAGATGTTCTTATGTTTCAGGATTTAATTTGTAATTAATTATGTATGTTTTTTGTATCCTGTAGTCACATACTATTAGGTATAAGTGACTATGGGGTCGAGGATGTAGCTGGCTGGTTCAGCAACATGATGCAATATGTTTGTATATTATTAGGCTGTATGTTAGTTGCTGAATTTTCATCTTGTAGTCATGATTAGGAAGTGAGAATAGGTAAAGAGGTATTACACTTTTATAAAGGCAGTTAAAATGTATGACCTAAAACAAATGTCCAGGAACTTCCCGCGACATAAACTGTGTATAGTGTGACTAGAACCGATTTTTTTAGACATGTTTTGCTGTTATCTAAAACCGTTAGTCTAAACCAATACAAAGCCAAAACTTAAGCTCCTTATTGCGGAATTCTGCTAGATTTTGAATGATTAAATTTTAATAATGGTTATGTTTTTATAAGTCTTTCAGTAATAATGTAAATGATTGTTAATTACAAAAAATACAAGAATATTATAAATTAATACACATAAAACTATTGAAAGACAACATTAATTATTAATTACAATTCTTTAGTTACAATGTTATTAACATTTCTGTAACATACGTCTTTTTTTTTTAAATCAGCAAGTACCTACTTAATATTCATCATCATCATCATCATCATATCAGCCTTTTATCCCCCACTGCTGAGCATAGGCCTCTCTTCGAGCACGCCACTTATCCCGGTCCTGAGCCAATCTCATTCAGAAGTGACCCGCAATCTTCCGAATGTCGTCCACCCAAGGACGCACCAGGCTCTCCTTTCGTCTGAAAGCGGCCACCATTCCGTTAACATTGTGGCCCACCTGCCATCACTCTGCCTGGTTACGTGTCCTGCCCAGCTCCATTTCAGTTTGGTAATGACGTATCCGAAGTCTTGCATCTTGGTGCGACGTCGGGCCTCGTCATTCCTCACTCGGTCTTGAAGTGTGATGTCGAGCATGGCGCGCTCCATGTCTCTCATTGCCACTTGGATTTTATGCACAGCCTCCTTAGTGAGCGTCCACGACTCGGGACCGTAGGTCATGGTGGGCAGGAGACATTGGTTAAAGAGGCCAGTTTTCATTGTGAAATGTCAACGGGTTTAAATATGTATGACTCAATATTATTTTGTGTTAAATAAATTCAAATACGGTATTCTGGTTTGGGGCAAAGCAGCTGACATACAGACTATATTTGTGTTACAAAAAAGAGCGATTCGTTCTATATATAACTTGAACTCCCGTGACTCCTTAAGAGAACTTTTTAAAGACATCAACATATTAACCGTAGCGTCCCAATATATTTATGAGAATATTATTTATGTTATTAAGAACCTAGAGTCTTTTACTAGGAATTCAGATATCCACAATTTTAATACTAGAAATAAAAACAAAATCGCTATTAGAAAGTTCCGCGTTCGTAAAGTAGCCAAATCATTCGTAGGCCAATGTATACATTTTTATAATAAGCTACCAGATGATGCTTTGAAATTATCATTTCCAGCTCTCAAAAAGTACTTAAAAGAGTCCCTAATAGCAAAGGCTTATTATAGGGTAGAGGACTATTTCACAGACAAAAATGCATGGCCCAAAACAGAAACCAAATAATTTACTTTTACCGGGACACGGTTCTTATGAGGTGGCATATCAAACGTATGTAAGTTGTTTTAAATAAAAATCACTATTTTGCTTTTTTATATTCTAGATTTATTTTTTTTACTTTTATAAGTTTTGATATGTTTCCTTGAAGAACTACGCATTGAGTTTATACTCAAAACATATATTTAGGATAGGCTAAGCACGAATATTGTAATAGATATAAGAGTTATTTCGAAAAAATGACTGACTGTTGAGTTTGTTTCGGCTTTCTTCTCTTCAGTGGTCTCCTCTTGGGAAACGCCGTAGAGTCAGACTTGTAAAAGTGCCCTTGTGGCCTACTTACAGAATAAAGATCATTATTTTATTATTTCAAATATGTAATATCCGAAGTAAGCACTAACGAGTTCCGAAAAAACATTTTTTGTAACCATTTACGGCACACAATTGGACACTGGTGTTGTGTTGTCTTTGTTTCTCTTTTTCATCTGAGCGTATTCCTGAGTGAATTGTCAGCCATTTCTTCGGATGGCATTGACGGGATAGGTAAGATTGGCTTGGGCCTAAAAGTATGAGAGCTGATTAATAAGTATTCGAAAAGAAGAGGAAATAGCAGAGGTATTTGAATCAAAAAAAAATATTTTTTCTACATATGTTCCTTCTTGTTAAATACTCTTAAACCAACGCTCTCCAGTGCCATTATTCCGTTTTATAGAAGCGTCTGCCAAGAACCTCAAAATGGCCATTAACGGCGTCAATTACTTCGATATTGGTTGTTTTTTTGTTCTCCTAGCCACTTCCAAATTCGGGAACTAATGGACATCGCAGGGGGCTAAATCAGGAGAATATGGGGGGTTTGGGCAGTAAACCGAAACGTAATTCTTGAATTTTTTGCCATCGCAAACTTTACCTTGTGAACTGGTGCGTTATCATGGTGGAACAATATTTATTTCCTAGCCGAGTGAGGTATTTCTTTTTTGACAACGTCGGTCAGTTTTTACAATAGGTATGCATAATATGTTCCTGTTATTGTTCTGTCCTTTTCAACACCTTTATAATTCCCAAATACGGTTACCGTTACTTTCCCAGCGGACAACGTCGTCTTCGCCTTCTTTTGGGCAGGTTTGCCACTTTTTGTCCATTGCTTGGACTGCTCTTTAGTTTTCGATGTTGCAATGGTGGATCCAAGTCTTATCAATCGTTATGAATCGACGAAGGAATTCATTGTAATTCCGTCAAAAGATTTTCGAACAAAATTTTCACCCTTTGTTTCTTTTGCTCGTCGTTCAAAAGCCGACTCTCATCTGGCACAAAGCTTTTTCATAATAAATGTTCATGCAGTATGTTAAAAACACGTCCTGACGAGATATTTACAATCTCTACTACTTCCCTAAGCTTTCATCGACGGTCCTCAAGTACAACATTCTGTATTTTAGTGACCATTTCTGGGATAGTCACCTCATTTGGTCTTACGCTTCTGGGAACGGCATTACAGCTCTGTCGTCCTCGTTTGGAATCCGTTACCCAAGTGTACTGTGAACAGTGCTAAACGCAGGTGAAGAATCCCCTAACACACGATCCAACTTAGTTTTAATTTGAATGGCCTTTTTTTTGTTGAATGGTCTTTTATTCTCTCTTGGTCGTAGTACGACCATTTTAGAGTTGCTGAAGTGGCGGCAAGACGTTTTTCGGCTGGGCCTGACCGCCAGATGGCTGCCAGGACTTTGATTCCGCCGGGTAGAATGCTTCTGACGTAGGCCAGATCTGATGAAGTTGAAAATTGGGATAGCTCCTGCTGGGTCTTTTCCTATATCTTCCTTTTCTTCTTGTGTTCAAGAATGCCATTATTATTAAATCTAAAATCGACGCCATGGTTCCTAAAAACAGATTTCGCTATCTCATAGTTTCTGACTTCTCCAAACCGACCCTTTTGGATTGATCACCCTGTATACAAATCTATTTTTAACCGACTTCCAAAAAAGGAGGAGGTTATATGTTCGATAGTTTGTATATATATATTTTTTTTATTTATGTTTACCGATTACTCCGCCAATTGTGGACCGATTTTAAAAAATCTTTTTTTATTTGAAAGGATATACTCCCGAGGTCGCCTCATTGCCACCAAGTTGGGATCTGATGATGGGATCCTAGGGAAATCGAGGGCAATCCTCAAATTTTATAGGCTCTTATAACGTTTTTCATATATTTTCTTAAGCTATTTAAGTATTTGCATATGGTAGTCATCATCTCATCATGCTGAGCTGATGAAGGAAGGTACAACTCCTTAATAGTTACGAGTTAGAGAATAATTCTTAAAAAAATCATCTAATATAGGTAAATACGTTAAGACTGTTAGTCATATTCTTTTTAGTGTGTCCCTGAAATAGTCTCCTTACCACCAAGTCAGGATTAGATGATGCAATACCAGGGAAATCGAGAGAAACCCTCAAATATTATAGGCACTAACAATGTTTTGTATATATATCACTACTAAAATCCATCACTAAAAAGCAAAAAATAAAAATAAAAAAAGAACCGACTTCAAAATAAACTAAAAAGCCAGAAATAATCTTTTATGTACGGTACGGATCACATTTGAATCATCTTTTGAAGTCGGTGCCAAACCTGAAGTAAATAAAGTTCTTTATTCAACAAAAATACGAATTACTATGTGTAGGTAGATAATAACTAAAGGCTCGCCGCCGCGGTCCTTAATAGTAATAAATGAATGGTTTGGCACCGACATCAAAAGGTAAGTCAAATGTGATCCGTACCGTAGATAAAAAAATATTTATGGCTTTTTAGTTTATTTTGAAGTCGGTTCTTTTTTTATTTTTTCTAGAAAGTATAAATCAGTACCACTGACTAAACGACCTGGATATCAGCTTGGCCCTCTTAACTCGGTTCAAAACCGCGCTTTACAAATTATTGACGATCCCATGCTCACAAACGGTATTGAACCTTTAAGTCTAAGGAGAGACTTCGCCTCTTTATGTGTGTTCTACCGCCTGTATAATGGGCTGTGTTCCGAGGAATTGTTCGACACGATGCCTACAGCCACCTTCTACCATCGCACCGCTCGCCATCGGCGGAATATCCATCCACACACCTTGGAACCAAAATGGTCGCGCACCGTACGCTATCAAAGGAATTTTCTACCGCGCACACTCCGTATGTGGAATGACCTCCCTGCCGCGGTTTTCCCTGGAGGTTACAATATGGGGTTCTTCAAGAGAGGAGTGAATAGGTTATTAAAGGGTCGGCAACACGCTCGTAATGCCCCTGGCGCAAGCGCTCATAGGCTGCGGTGACTGCTTAACATTAGGCAGGCCGTACGCTTGTTTGCCACCTTATTAGTATCAAAAAAAACGAGTATACACCATATTATTTTTTTATATAGGAACTAGCTTCTGCCCGCGACTTTGTCCGCCTTAAATTCGGTTATCGCGGATAAGGGTATTTCTCCGGGATAAAAAGTAGCCTATGTCCTTCCCCGGGACTCAAACTATCTCCATAACAAATTTCGTCAAAATCGGTTCAGCGGTTTAAGCGTGAAGAGGTAACAGACAGACAGAAAGACAGACACACTTTCGCATTTATAATATTAGTCTGGATTGAGTACGAAATGTCACTTTCTAGTGATGATTAAACAACAGGTCTTCGTAATTAACTAGCTATTTTAGTATACGACGATTTTGATTAAGTAGCTAGTGTATGAAAATAACATAATAATATAGTGAATTTTTCGGAAAAATTTTTAGCTAAATTAGGCTATTATTTCGAAACAAATTATGTTAGGTTTCTGCTGATTACTCCGTTTAGTGCTATTTTGATAACTAACTCTTAAGGGTTTGTCTAAACAATTTCTTATTGGTTTGTATTTTTTATTGGTCCCAGCGTATTTTCAGTTATAGTGAATATCCGAGTTAATTGTTTTTTTGATAAAAAAAAAAAAACTTCTCGTCTTACTTTTGTACTGGTCTAAACTCTAAACTAACGGTTTTCGTTGTCAGCAGATCACCTCAAAAGTTAGGGTTCTTGTAATTTTGGGTTTGTGCAATGGTAAGTCTACTGACGCACGATATATAAAGGTGCGTCCACACTTGTATCATTTGCTCGTATCCGATCACCGTGCCGTAGCATGACTGCGTATCGCGCTGCTTAGACGCTTACTGTCGGCGCGCCGATAATGCCGCACTCTTCCGATACAAGTGTGTGATACGCGTAGCAAATGGATTTCGAGTGATCGGATCGGCGCAACGTCCAAACGCGTGATCGTGACACACGATCATGCTACGCGACGATGATCTGATACGGGCAAATGATACAAATGTGGACGCACCTTAAATGACAAAGCAGCCGTCAATTTTTGACAAGTACGTGAGTGCGAATGTGACAGATGCTTTAACATTTATATAGCGCTTATTAAACGCGTCCATTCATAGGCAGGAATGTATTCCATTATCTTAACAAACATCATCATCTCCCTGCCCTTATCCCACTTATGTAAGGTCGGCACAACATGTTTTCTTCTTCCATTCATCCCTATTATTCGTCATTTCAGCGCTTACTCCTTTCTTTCTCATGTCCTGTCTCACACAATCAATCCATCGCTTTTTTGGCCTACCGGTGGCTCTTCGTCCTTCGACATTCATCCCTAACATTATTTTACCAATGTGACGTTCATCCCTTACCACACTGACCTACTGCTCCTCCTTTTGTCCGTCATGTGTGCTACTTTCAAACTTCCCCTTAAATACTCATTTCTAATCCGATCTTTCCTCGTCACTCCACACATCCATCTCAACATTCTCAAACTCATGTTGTAAAGGACTCGGCATGGTTTATTTTACGCCCGGCCGCCTGCCTGACATCAACCCTCCTTGGGAATTCTTGGCTGAGAAGAAGGATAGGTGGAAAGGATTATAAGGGTGATGGATGTACGGATCTGGGGTTAGGGATATTAGTGCCACCTACCACCACCACCTGTACTAGGGAGGGGAGGGTGTGTGACACTAACAGCTAGAGCAGTCCGGGGTCGTGTACCCGTAGCGGTTCGAGATAGTTATCGGATAGATATCTAGTATCAACTACATGTAACCGATTTTTTTTCCAGCAAACATCAATGTGTGGCATATATTTCGTTTCGTCAGTTCTTATGAAATATATTTTCTAAACCTTATGTCCATAAAATATAAAAAAAAAATTACAAAGATAAAGCCTAACAAATACTTTCAACGAAAATTATTTTCAAGATGATCAGATATACCGTTTTTCAGTTATTGCCGAAAAACTGTGCTTATCAGAAAAATAACGTTAGTGGCATGGAGATACGCTCTTTTGGTAGTGCCCTTTTTCATATTGTATTTTTTGTCATTTGTAGTGCATTTTTTTGTTTGTACGACTGCGGAACCCTACACTGAGCATCTTGGCCGGTTTTATTTTGTAATAAGCGGTAAACGGGGAGACGGTTGCTCGTGTTTTTGGGTCGCCGAGCGTTCGGGGAACTAGGATTCGTCTTTTCTGCGAGAGCGCCGTTTCTCAAAATTTCGGTTTGGGCGCACAAAGGTCCCATTCGCAAATCGTTCCTTTGTCTCTTTGGCAAAAGGTCCCTTTTATCGGCGGTCCCTTCACTTAAATTACGGTCCTTTCCCAGAATGTCCCTTTCACAAAATGGCCCATTCGCAAAGTTTCCCATTCGCAATACGTTCCTTTCGCAAAATAACTAAAAACTAGGTTGTAAGACAAAGTCGTAGTCAAATCTTTTTGGACTCTTTAGTCTACGTTTACTTCTGCTGTCTATGCATGTGATTTTGCCCGCTAGGGTGAATCAAATGCATTATCGGAAGAAAAGGAGTTTTAACAAAAGGGGCATTTTGTGAAAGGGATGGGATCTTTTGAGAAAGAGACGTAATGTGTGAATGGGGTATTTTGCCCAAGGGGTCGTTTGCAAAGAAGACGTTTTGCGAATGGGACGTAATTTTGGTGGAGGGACGTTTTGCGAGTGGGACATTATGCGCCCAAACCGAAATTTCTCTTCGCGTCTACAAAAAGAGAAAGACTGCTATCGATAGAAAGAAGATATCGTACGGCAAGTGACATCGTCCACAGCTCCGAACATGTTACGACCGAATATTTGTTTTTTCAGACCGCGAGCGCGGAGGCGGCGGCGGAGCGGGCGGCGACCGGTGGGCCGAGCGCGAGGGCCGCGACGGACGCGAAGGCCGCGATGGACGCGAAGGCCGCGACGGTCGCGATGGGCGCGAAGGCCGCGACGGGCGCGCGTCGCGCGGGCCCTCCGAGGAGCCGCGCGCGCAGGACTGGGGCCGCATGGGCGCGCGCGGCGCCGGCGCGCAGCCGCCCGGCCCCCAGGCGGCCCGCGCGCCGCCCCGCCGCAACTTCGACGACATGCCGACTTCCCGCCCCGGTGAGCTGCACGCCCCGTGTCCTCACAGAGCGAGCCGCCTCGCGACCTAATTGCCGCGCAAATGCCCAACTAACACTTAGGCGCTAAGACGAGAGTTGTAGTAGATCCATTAGAGCGCTACCCAGATCCTGAAGTTGTAAATAAGTGTTCCGCAAGAAGTTAGAACGCGCTATAGCTACTATACCCCCTAAATGGGCACACTTATTACGTTAAAGCGGAGCTACAGAATAGGTTAGAAAGTATAACAGAGCAATAAGAGAGTTATAATAGCGATTACTGGAACTACAAGGGTTTGAAAGGTTGTAGATAGGCGAAAATGAACTCCTTTAGTGATATAATAGAGTCAGATATCGTTTATTACACTAAAATTGTAGTCATGCTTACTTCTTATTTAGAACTTATAGTGGTAAGATTCACTTAAAGCTATAACATAAGATGCTTAGCCCGTATTGTAGTGTAAAAAATTGCTGCTGTACGACTTGGCATTTAAACTCACCCAGTTGCCGCCATTATAACTCTGTAGTATAGCTGTAAGTGAAATATTTTGCTTGTGTACGCTCCATTGTAGCCAAAGGTTATAAGTGCTGCCGCTGTATTGCCTTTCTCTATATTTAGTAAGTTCTAAATTAGCTCTAATTGACGCCTAAATGTTTGTTGGGTGTGGACGTGCTTCACCTGAGCGGTGCCGCGGCTTTGCGCTGTTGGTTTCTGTCCGTGCTTTAAGGTGCCTCGGTCGTTTGCCGTGCTGTGAACGTACACGTTTCATCTGGCCAAATTTATGACAAATAAAACAAAGTGGCGCAACACTTTAGGAAAACAGAATCACATTATTGCTGGGTAGTTTAAATTATACTTGCCACAAAAAATGCCGATTTTCGAGTTGTCTTAAACTTTTTTGAAAAAAAATCGGTAGCAAGTTGACAGCTGAGTGTGTGCGGCGCCATATTGTTTTACCTGACAAACTAGCGAATAAGTAGGCTTGCGGCGTGCGGCCTTCAGTGTGCAGAATAACATCCGACCGAGGGTGCCTAGCCTGGCATGCGCTGATCCCCACTAGCGGTGGCTCGCTCTGTGTGGAGACAGCTAATGGCGACGCACATATAGTGTCGGCGTATAGAGATGTGCCCGCTTCCCTATCGTTATTCATTCCCCTGAATACACTGAAAATTGCGGTCGCACACCCGTAGAACCGACGACCAGTCCCGGCAATCCCGGTATAAAATTTGAAAACAAGCTCACCGTCCCCGCTTTTCTGCAGACATGTATTTATACGAAGAGTCAACGAAACCGACGCCTACACTCGCGAGCGAAGCGGCGGAATCACTCCGCACGTTTAATTTCCCCGTCCGATATCTTTTTCACGCAATTCTGTACAAAATAGATTCGATAGAATGGAAAAAATATATTGAAGCTTTAATTCAAGCAATATATCTATCACAAAATACTTGAAGAAATACTCGAAATTTTTTGAGATGCGACATAAAACAGTACAAAAGAAAATAATACATTCAAGCAGCGGTAAACATCAAACGGTCTTATCGTTAAGCAGCGATATCTTCTAGACAACCAAGAAATGTGAAGTGGTTCCAGTGGCGTGCAAAAGGTTTTTGGCCAAGGTAGGTAGTTTTTCTGTACCTATACGGAGCCATGGTCGTTCAGGGTAGGCAGTGTCTTTGTGCCTATATAGACCGCACGCCACTGAGTGGGTCCACTTCTTAGCTCGCGAGTTTAGGTGTTTCCAAAATGATCAAAGGATTCATGATTTATCCCTATCACGCAGTAAGAACGAGTAACCCGATTTACTTTAACCATCGAGTTGCCTCATTGGAGTTCATTTGTATAACGTTCAGTTAAAAAAAAGCTGAGAGATACGATACAAGTGTTATACGACACGAATTAACCTCAATAAAGAAAAATAATGTAATTTAATTGGATACCAAACGTATTGTAAAATTAAATGCAAAGTGTGCTGCTGTGTATAAAAGTATTAAATAAGTGGCATCGTACATCGTACATGACTATCACGCCTTATATAAGGCGCCTTATATAAGGCGTGATAGTCATGAAATATTTGAGATTTATAAGAATGGACTAAATATCTAAAGTTTATTCAATAAAACAAAAATTATACATAAAAACAAAATAGAACAAAAAGACTTATGTAAGGTATAAACCTAACTTAATTATTATTTACAAAATGTCCCCTAAATCGCTGCCAGTGCGCAAGGTGCCCATAAGGCTGGCCGCGTTAAATGGTGAGGCCTATCCGCTGAGCGAGGAACGAGCCAGACTTTTGGTCGCCGAGGACCGAAGAGGCAAGTAGCTGAGTTTTTTAAACAGTCTACTTGCTTCCGCTTATAAGATTGGCATTTTATATGTTATGCTCCAATTAGGCTCTACATTCGTTAGTTAAAGTTGGGTCGGTTGTCAGGTTACTCGTTCCCATCGTGTATATATTTGCCCCTTCTAAAAACTACTGCCCGCACGAACGGCAGAACGGCGGCTCCGGGCTCATAGTTTTTGTTAACATCGTTACTGTTATAAAGTTGTAAAAATGAAATGTCACCTCCACATAGTCCGTTACAATATTATTTTTTGAAAATATCTTCAATGTACAGACATTTCGTTTTTAGAACATTTATAATAATATAGATTAGCAAACAGCGGCAACCCTCAAAGCACTGATAACGTTGCATGTGGGTGCGCAGACACGACCGGCAGGCCGAAGCTGAAGCTGCAGCCGCGCACGGTGACGGAGCCGGTGAACTCGCTGGCGTCCACGTCGCAGGCGTCGTCCATCTTCGGCGGCGCGCGTCCCCGGGAGGAGCGGCTCAAGGAACTGTCCAACGAGTAACGCCTCCCTCCTCCCGTCTCCGTGTGTATATGTATCGCTCCGATACCCGCTAACGATCCCGCGTCCGCGAATGAACTGGATTTCGTTAGGTTACGAGGTTGTAAATCATTTTTATCATATATTTTGTTAGCTTTATTATGTGTATCGTTAATGAGCTTATACCGCAGCGCGACGCTCATTTTTAGAGAGCGGCGCGCCGCGCCGTCATTCGCAGTATTTAAATTGCTAGTGTCGAATGTCTCGTTTTTATCAAATTCTCCGGGCTCGTTTTACTATAAACTGTGCTTGCATAATATTTTTTTAATTAGAAGAAACTTCTCGTTCGTTTGTTATTTGACTAATTGATTTAGTTATAAATATTATGTAATTGATACATATTCGTTTCTCATAGTATGTGGCGATCTGGAGTTTCGTTGTGGATTCTCTGTCGTAATTGTTTAACGATTCGATTGTTAGTCGGTTAGGTCACCAAAATAAAATTAATCACTGAATGAGTAATTATGAAAATAGTTTAAGAGCTGATGTAATTACGGTTTCATTAATAAAATTAACTTCCACGTACTGGGATTTCTACTTTATTAGATATTTATGTAATGTCGATAAGCTACGTGGCAAATAAATAAAAAAAAATCGCAAAATTGTAACGGATTATAGAAAAATAAATAAAAAGTGATTCTTTGTAACCAAGGGTTTATGATGGATCCCAACACCTTCCAACATCCACTTCCACGACTTTCCATCACGATTCCTTCAGTTTACATTGGATTGGTAGAGTGAAAACATCTATACTATTATAAGGTTGTAAAAATTAGATGTACACAGCACTGGGCAACAAAATTGTATATATAGATGTGGACCCTATGTATAGATGTGGATATTACTGCTGCACAGTGTACATTGAAGGTATATTCAAAAAAATAAGTGAAACGGGCTGTTTGAAAGTCTGAACACAAAAACATTTATTGAAATAAAACAATTTAACGGATTATATCGCGTATATTATCTCATTTTAGTTCCCGACGTTTCGGAAGCTTTCCAGCTCTCCATGGTCACGGGTGGACTGAGAAAAGATGTATTTTCCTCTGTCAAAGTTACAATTTGTGCAAACTACTAATTTTTTTGAAAAAACACAAATAAAGGTGTACATACATGCCGGATGGGCCTAAGCTGTAAAGACAGTTACACATGTGCCAGAAGGGATTAATTATTTTATTCTAATAATTTACCAAGCAGCATTTCACAAATGAGGCGTACTGAGGAGAAAAGAAACGCTGCAAAGAAAAACTCCCAGGCTACCTCATTACTAATTATAATATTTAAAAAAACAGAGACTATTAAACTACTTTTAAACAGATAAGATATTTTACACCGTTCGAAAATTAAGGTTTTGCAGTCCTGTGTCTCGCTTGTTCCTTGATGAGATGTATTACAAGATCCCAAGCTGGTGGTAGTGATAATCCATCTTCTCTATTGAAATTAGGATGCTTTTTAATCTCAATAGCCTCGCATAGCATCCTGGGAAAATATCTTTTTTCTTTGGCAAGGATAGGTTTATCAAACTTAATTGAGTGGTTTGGTTTGTCAATGACATGTTCACAGACTGCAGACCTATTACACCGATGGTGCTTGACACCTGCTATGTGCTCCTTCACCCGGGTTCTCCGAGAAGAATAGTTGTAAAGATAGCAAAACTATCTTTACAACTATTCTAAATTTCGAACAGATAGCATATACAGGATGTTCCAGAGAACGATGATAATCCTAAGGCTGGCTCTGAGGGCTGATAGAGCAGCTAGAATAGTATTTTTTGTAATCACGCAAAGTTAGATTTGCGTGATTACACAAAAACATATCCATAAAAAAATTGGCACATGTTTTTAAAATGTTCAATAGTTGTTAATGATGTAGGATACTGATGAAAAAAAGGACTATCTGAATCTACACGGTTATAGGGAAAAAAACATAAATTCCTACTAAAAAACACAACATATATTGACATAAAGAATTGGAAAATGTAGGTACATGAGAGTAACAGAGGATTTTTTTATTTATATGAGATTCCTGAAAAAAAAATTTACGATTAAGTTAAACCACATAGAAAAAACTAACATTCCACAGACTGTATAATATTTTGTTGTGTGTTGGACACTTCAAGCTCTCAATGTTTCATTATTGGTGGCATGTCAAATTATTTGAGTTCAGAAGGGTTCGTTGAGCAAAGAAAAAGGATCTTGGGACATAGCTATCTACATTAAATAAACAAAATCCAAACAAATCATTAAGAAACACTCATTTATTTAAATTAAATATCAAGATCTTCATCGGGATCCTCCTCGTCCCAGTCATCCACAGCATCAGGCTCATAGTAAACTTTGCTTTCACCAGCATGGATCTTGCTCATGTATGGCAGTTTCAGTTTATACTTCTCAAGTTTCTCGGTCTGGTCCATCTCAATCTTGAATGTGGTCAGACTGCCTGGTGAAAGTTTCTCAGGCTCTGCCTCTTTCTTAACATTCTTTACTACAACACTAGACTTTATTGTTGAAGTCCTAATGTCATATGTAAGGACCTCTTCTGATTTAACAATTTTACCCCCCTTTTTTAACTGAACCCATATTTTAGATGAATCAACTGTATCATATGAAACAATCGCACTTGCTATGTGATGCAACTGACTTTGTATTTTGGAATGGTGAGATAAACAATCTTTATGTAGTATGAATATTAATTGTATAACGTTTGGATTCGAAATCAATTTTCTCAAATACTTCAGGCAATCACTCCACCCTAAACAAAGGGACATTTGATTTATAGAATCAATGATCACTGAACATTTTGATTTCACCAGCCCTTCCAGCTGTTCTAAACTTTGGTCTTCATGATATTCAACATTTTTATGCTTAAACACACATTCCCAAAAACAGGCAGGTTTTTCATAACAGAGCATATGCAGTTCGTGTTTATCATAATTTGCACATTCCAAAAGTACAGGCATTATATTTTTGTCATAGTCATCTTCTATTAAAACTGTAGGTGCCGTTTTTAATTTATAGAGACTCATTTTAAAGATTTTATCCTAATACAAAAAATTCAAATGTGTGAGATGAAATGTGAATTTTAGGTTATATTAGGAAATTTGAGTCAAGTTACTTGACACGAACAATGAACGTTAAACCCGTTCTACACCTTCGATCCGATCCTAATTATCGATAGTGTATTGTGCTACAGGCCCTAAAAATTGGGATCTGTTGCACAATACATTATCTGATAATTAGGATCGGATTGCAAGGTCCAGAACGGGTTTTAAACGTTCTTAATCATCGGCTAAAATTGGATGGTGCATTGTGCTACTAACCCTAAAAACTGGGATCTATTGCACAATACATTATCCGATTTTAGCCGATAATTAGGATCGGATCGGAAGGTGTATAACACCTTTAACTATCCATGTACAACATTAAAACCGTTCTAGACCTTCCGATCCTATCCTAATTATCGGCTAAAATCGGATAATGTATTGTGCAACAGATCCCAATTTTTAGGGTCTGTGGCATATACACTATCCGACTATTAGGATCGGATCGGATGGTGTAGAACGGGTTTATAACCTGTTCTACATAGAGTCTGGCAAATGAAAGATTGGAATGAAATCAACCGCGAAATTTAAAATTGTAGCTGCAGTGTACCTGTATGAGCTAGTTACACAAATTCACTGTTTTTTTCATTAATTATGAAATTATTAGTTACTGAGAAAAGCATTTAGATTTGTTTATATCTAGCTCATATAGGCACACTGCAGCTACATTTTTAAATTTCCTGGTTGATTTCATTCTCATCTTTCATTTGCCAGACTCTACGTGAGTCAGGCATTTTCTGGGTTCGTTCGAAATATAGAGAATTTTCTTAGATGGTTTAAAAATAATGGTATAACAAATTAAAAAAAAAACATTGACAAGTAGTAATAGTAACTGTTTAACTTCGGTTTTACTTCCGGCGAGCCATATAACGTTACCCTGTTTTTACTCCCATCGTGAAAAAAAAGCATTGTGTCTCCCTCTCGCCGAGTGTGATACACAGTATGCATTGCATTACACGATCGAATCGAATCGAAACGTCAACGTGACTATCTATTTATATTTGCATGCATGTGTAACGTCAAGTGACAATGGCAATCAATGGGTTTCTTTCACAAATAATTAGATAATTCTATAACAACGCGTTTTTTCAGTGTTTCATTACACCACTTATGTGTTTTCTAGTCATGTTTGCAAGAATGCCTAGAATCCTTCCGTTCAATTTCAAAGACTTCACAAGACATATAGTCTACGTGCCTAAACATAAACCACCAGATCAAAAAGATGTTGAAACACTTCGAGAATTTATCAATGGGCACCAGAAAATTTTAGTTCTTACTGGAGCTGGAATTTCTACTGAGTCTGGTGAGATAGTTATATAATTATTTTCAGCAATGTAGTGTAAAAACTTTTAACAAGTGAAGCTTACTTTTTATTCGACTAGGAATACCTGACTACAGATCGGAAGAAGTAGGATTGTACGCTCGGAGTAATCATAAGCCTATTCAATACCAGGAATTTGTGAAATATCCGAAAGTGAGACAGAGATACTGGGCCAGAAACTTTGTTGCTTGGCCAAGATTTAATACAATACAGCCCAATGCTTCACACTTAGCTATTAACAAATTAGAAAAGGTAATACGAATATGCTTCTTGATATAGTTATTAAACCAAATTGTAAAAACCAAGCAATACCTTCTCTTATTTGTACCTACAGGCTGGAAGGCTAACAACAATAGTGACACAAAATGTTGATGGACTGCATCAGAAAGCTGGTTCTGAACATGTCATAGAGCTCCATGGATCCGGCTACATAGTGAAATGTCTTGCCTGCCCATATGAAATTAGTAGGAGTGAGCTGCAAGAAGTGCTAATGAAAAATAACCCAGCTATGGAGAGTAGTTCCACTATGATGAGGCCTGATGGTGATGTAGAGTTGTCTAAAGTAAGTAGCTTGTGTGGAGCCAAAACTTTACATCTGGGGCTATTTATCTTTAACCTTTTGACCACCAAGCAATGAAGGAATACAACATAACCCAGATGCCACAGAAAGTAAATAAAAAAAACCTTAAAAATAAAAGAGTGTTTATTGCAGAACTAGGTATTGATATTTATTTTCTCCAAAGTTTTTGAATCATGAAAATTGATCGACATTTGCTGATGCTGGCATCATTGGAACTAATTTTCAATGCAGTGATCAGTCTAAAGGTTAAAATAAAATTAGTATTTGATTTATTATTATATTAGGCTTTTCCAATAATACATGCAACCTAAGAAAATGAAATGCATGAGGTGACCCAGAATAAATATTTAACTTATTTAATATCTATGCAGTACAATTAGATGTAATTTACTTTTGGGACACATGTTTTACATATAATGAAGTATTATGCCATAGACTTGTTAGACAGTGCAAGTTTTAGTGTATTATGTGCCGTTTTCTTGTTTCAGGAACAGGTTGAGCAATTTAAAACACCTCTGTGTCCCAAATGCGAAGGTCCCCTGAAGCCAGACATTATTTTCTTTGGAGACAATGTTCCAAAGCAAAGGGTGGAAGAAGTGAGGAAGCAGGTCTCCAGCAGCGATGCTGTGTTTGTGCTGGGTTCCAGTTTGACAGTCTACTCAAGCTATAGGATTATTCTACAGGCTAAAGAGGAATGCAAGGAAGTTGCAATATTAAATATAGGTCCCACTAGAGCAGACAATATGATTGATATCAAAGTATCAACCAAGTGTGGTGATATATTACCTCATTTATGTAATATATAATTTAAGAGTCCCCAGCAAGCTCAGCCGAATTTCACCTTCCCATACAAACGGAGTTTCATTCTCATTTTAAAACTATGTGTTGGATTGTAACAAAACTTTGCATATACAATGACATGAGGTATATCTAGGCCTCTAATTAGTTTATATGGCTCCAGTTTATAAAACAAACTAAATACAGCAAAAACAAGTTTTGTATGAAAAATTTAAATTCGCCGTATTTTTATTACTATGGTATCTGAAGCTACATAAACTAATTTCAGGCCTGTATATACCTTAACTTATTCAAAGTACAAAGATTCGAAGCTAACTATCAAGTTGTTTTAAAATGAGAGTGTAACTTGTATGGAGAATCGAGCTTACTGGGGACTCTTTAAGTTGACAAACAATAGCTAATTATTTATGAGTGTGATATTGCTACCTCCTTTATGAAATTATACATAGGTTTTAAAAATAAATATAGTTTCAAGTAAAACACATATTGGGCATTTCATTTTAATATTGATAAAAAATAAAGAGGTAAGAATACAAAACGGATTTACATAAATGGGTAGTCCTGGAAACTGAAAAACGGAACTTGTTCATTCGATACAAAACAACAGACAGCACCAACTATATAAATATATATATTTGTTCTTGTACATACATACATCTGAATGTGACACCTCCCCAGACTTTCGTCAATAATTCCAATGTCCTGCACCTGGAAGTTATACCAATAAGTAATTTGATTTCTTTTATGCTCTAATATTGTTATCATGTTGGATCTACAAAATTTCTCGTTTTCATTTATTCTGAAGTTCACTCTAAGCATATGAAACCAGTAATGAAAGATCCAAAAACATAGATAATTATCAATTAATCAAGTATATATGACCATAATATTTTCTTCTGTTTCCGCGATTATTACTCATTGAAATAAAACAATTTAACGGATTATATCGCGTATATTATCTCATTTTAGTTCCTGACGTTTCGGAAGCTTTCCAGCTTTCCATGGTCACGGGAGGACCATGACCATGGAAAGCTGGAAAGCTTCCGAAACGTCGGGAACTAAAATGAGATAATATACGCGATATAATCCGTTAAATTGTTTTATTTCAATATATGGCCATAGTTATGCAAAAAGCGACCAGAGTAACTTTTTTGTCAAAGTGACCTAAGTGTTAACTCAATCAGTTTGGTCGCTTTTTGCATTACTACAAATATATAAGTCGCTTTCTGTAAAACTACGGTCATATAATCTTCAACCTAGTCGCAAACTAAGGAAACCTTGCACTATGGGTACCAGGCAACGATATACATACTTAAATTGATAAATATAATACTTAAATAGAAAATATCCAAAACCTAGAAACAAACATCAGAATCAGGTTAATTAAAATGAGTCACTAACTTACTCAATGGCATATAAGATGCTGACTGCAATTCACAAGTTAAGGCCCATCCACATTACGTCACAGCGATGTATGTGTGTGGGGGAGCATGCTAGACGTGATACTGACAAGACGTGTTAAGGAGGAAAGAGGGGCCCAGACAAAATTATGCGTGACGTAATATGTGGGCGGTCTCTTATTGCCATTGCTTTCAAGGCAGGGTAAGAATAAATAAGATAATACCTAATTTTTCCATTACTAAATAGGCCTGTCATTTTCATCTTTAGGAACCACAATAATCATAAGGAAGGATTCAGATTCAAAATATTACATTGGTACTAGATATTGAGTGATAACAAGAATTACTATGAGATCACTATCATAATATGTATAAAGTCAAACATTAGGATATAACAATACCAATGTTGCTATTACTATTGTATACAATTATTTCAAATCTACTTTAAAAATACGGCAGTGCTCAAGTGAAAATTTATTTAAGACTCTGACTTAATCAGCACAGTAGAACTTACCTAATAACCGCTTATATTACATCAATGAAATTCTTAATTTACTATCTTCTCCTCATCACAAATGCGCATTACATCTTCTATATTTTAAGTCTGAGACGGTGTTAACATATTAAAAAGTAATATCATTACACTTAACACAAGCAAGTTATGTTCTGCCTCGGATCATATCTGATACTTTGTACATTGTAGTTGTGTAAAATGACGACGAGTACATTATACATTTTGGATTTCTAAAATTTTATCACATTGGTATTTTAGTAGTCTTCATGTGGCAAGGTCCAGTCGCGGCTATTAACATTGGAGCAAAATAACATCTGAACAGCCAAATATTTGTCAGAAGCATTCAGATAATTTTATCTCAATGAGGTTACTCATCTGACCCCCGCAATTGAGACTAGTTGAGACTGGGTGAGAAAAACATGACATCCTTTTAGGGTAAAGAGGTCAGTATGCGTGTCTCATCCTGGCTCGACGAGTGGAAGTATAGTCTCTAGGATTACGTTGTGTCTTTTCCACTTTAATGTAACAATGCCATTGTGTGTATTTAACCACCAACACCAAAATGGCCATATTGTAAAAAGTTGTTACAGCCACCTTGAAAGTTCAATACACTATTGATACTATCTCCATGAATAATAAACAGAGAGTGCGCTAATAGAAAAATGACCACCCCTGGCGTTTACTGAGAAGGTCATCATGAACGCAAAAATATGGTCATTTTGGTGTTTCGTGGTCATAAACAATGCCATTATTACTCCCTTTAAGTGGAAAGGATAACGAAATCCGAGACTACACGGTGCCCACGAGGAATCGGTAAGATTTTAACCACGCATTACTGGGGTCATTAGGAGCAAAAAATGTTTTATGAACCCCAGGCAAATCCGGCATAGTTTTGAAGATATCAATTTTCATGTAAACAATCTACTGTGATTACTAAAGTACATTAAGCTCTTTTGATCGCCATGGTGACACATGCGTGGCCAAGTTTCGCGTCGCTATTGACAGAAATCAAAGTGCCACCTACTACTCACTAAAATCATCCTTTTTGGAAAAATGATCGTTACAATTTCATTAAAAGGGATTAGTTTCATAAAAAAGAGTAATCTATTTTTTTTATGTACATAAAGCGACTACTTTTTTTTATTTGACTTGGTTCACACACAACCTAAGCTAACCTAACGTTGTCCACTCCTAATGGCCTCAGGAATGCGTAGTTAAAATCTTTCCCGTTCCTCACGGGCACCGTGTATACAGATATAATCAGTCTACTCCGAAATTTCGAATGTTTGCTTCATTTTTGGGCATAACAGGATATAATTCCATGAAATAATGTAATGTGATATGCAATCAATGTTTGATTTTGAAGTTTCGTGACCTCGAAATTAGGATCAGACTCTTTTAGCAACTTAATGACTCGTGCTTGCTGTCATAACGTAAAATTTTTGGCACCATCAGTTTCGGTCTCGATGGCAAAATTCCATCGAGTAT
Organism: Hedya salicella; assembly: GCA_905404275.2. Classification (NCBI taxonomy): domain Eukaryota; kingdom Metazoa; phylum Arthropoda; class Insecta; order Lepidoptera; family Tortricidae; genus Hedya; species Hedya salicella. The sequence continues at coordinate 9,546,425 of FR990114.1, read as the reverse complement.
TCCGAGATTCCATACAATCTTACAATTGAAACCGATCGCGATGACGCCGCTTGCCCGCTGTCCACATTTAATGTCCTGTTAACTTTAAGTAAACTCATTTGACTTGCTACACTTACCAGTCTTAAAATCACAATAAAATCATGTCCACATTAAATGTTTGTCACTACAATAAAACCGTAATACTAGACTCGCGGTGTTTCCAATTGTCTATTGTAAGCAACATTATAAGAAGTAGTCTGCCTGGGGTTTCTTGGACGGCACCCCCCGAGACTCCTGAGGTGCCGCTTCGAATATTGTGAACTCACGCTGTAGGTTTTCGTTCAATTCTAAAATAGCAGCTACGTTCCCGCACCTAAGTGAAAAAAAAAGTTTAATTATCATAGCTAGTATCAATTATAGCTGTACAACTAAATGAACTAACAGGAGAAGTAGTGAGAGAATAATTTATTCCATATTGTTAGAAGACTTTATAATATAATCAATAATTAATTTAAAGTATAATCAGTGTTTCTTTACGAGCATTAAGATTAAGTATTCTGTGGAATACTTTAAAATACATAAACAAGCGGAAGTTTAGTTCTATACACCGTATTTTTTTTATTTCCGTTGAATTCGACATGTTGCTCGGTACATTAACAGAAGCTAACTGGTACATTGCTTATCGATAAATTCGAAAAAAAAATATATATTTTTTTTTCCTTTTATCTATCTCTGATAGATTACTGTAAAGTGAGATTATTATTTGAAAGTAATTTCTAATAACTTCCTATTGCTGTAAGTAAGTTGAAGTTGACATTAAAGTTTCCAAAACATTCGGGTGCTGTCGTGAACTCTTTACAACCGAAATTTAAAAGATAAATAATAGTACGACGTAATGAAGGATCTTTTATACTGTTTCAGCCATTAAATTTAATTGAATTGAATATCTCAAAAATAGTAAGAGGTAGAACACTAGTTTCTTCGACAAATTAATTCTATTTGACCAGCAGAATCTTCCCTTAAAGTTAACGGAAATAAAAAAAAAACACGGTGTAGATGCCTCGCCCCTGCTACATTGATTCATTTTTATTTAAAATTACGCGCCACACAGTAGCTATATTATTGGTGAACAGCCAGAAACGGCTCTTTCGTGATGAGTGAGTTTTATTTTTGCGTAGAAAGGGGTAAATCGTCACAGAATACTGCGCTGGTTCTGGCACCATGCCCAGCTGTATGCAACAGATCATCAGAAATTCGCAAATAATCTGTAGTAGTGAGTGTGTCGGCAGTAGGGGTCCGCACTGACCTGTAGCAGTAGTTGGGTGCGGACCAGACTGTGAGCACGGTCTCATTGAAGTGCCACTTGTAGCCCTCCATGACGAGCTGGTGCGCGCGGCAGATCATGTCGATGTCGTTGGACACGTTGAACTGGGCCACTACGTCCGAACCGAACAAGTAGCCTGCCCCGCGCGGCGATACACCCCAACCTTGTGTGTCTGGAAATACGAAAAACAGTAACAGTCAGTTAAGACAAGTATTGAGAAGCATTGAAATAAAACAATTTAACGGATTATATCGCGTATATTATCTCATTTTAGTTCCCGACGTTTCGGAAGCTTTCCAGCTTTCCATGGTCACGGGAGGACTGAGAAAAGATGTATTTTCCTCATTCTTTTTTCATGGAAAGCTGGAAAGCTTCCGAAACGTCGGGAACTAAAATGAGATAATATACGCGATATAATCCGTTAAATTGTTTTATTTCAATGAGTAATAATCGCGGAAACAGAAGAAAATATTATTGAGAAGCAGTCGGAGTTTTCTTACCATCATCGTAGAAAAGGCAATTTAGAACTGAGCTATTGCAATGTTGTAAACTCGTTTAGTCCCATCCAATAAGATAGTGTATACACTACTGTTTATTATAAATAATTGCAAAATTTCGTCAAGTATACTAAGAAAGGTTAAAGGCAAGCAAGGAAGGAAAGACCAAGGATAAAATAAAGGAGATCAAGGAGGCGGCCCTGAATAGGGCGAGATGGAAACAGCTACACGCTTCATCAGCTATACCGATAAGAAATTGACTCTTTAATTTATGATGATGATAAACCACCTTTTTCGTTAATTTAGTTTTTTTCCTTAAGTTAAAAGGACAGCTAATCAGATTAATAGTTAACTGGAGCAAATTGACTTTTACTATCTGTGATATAGCATTATGATACCTTTAATTCAGTTACTTGTACCTCATACATATGTTCTCAATTCATAATTTATAATGTAACGGGTCCATATTGGAATCCATAATATCCTTTGTCCTATATATACAATACAATTCTTTATTGCACACACACAACAGAAAACAGTACTATAGAGCCTTAACAAAAATACGGTAGACAATAGTCTACCGCTAAAGAGCGATCTCTTCCAGACAACGTTTGGGTGGCGGAAATGACTCAGAATAGCTAGGAATGAGTAGTTGGTGAGATGATATGGTTCCCCTTGTAAACGCATTTTTTTTGTCCGAATCCTTATTAGGCCGAATTCATAATTTGGCATAATGCATTTTTTTCTGAATCCGTAAACTCTTCAAGATTTTTATAAAACAAAATTAACCTAATGTATTCAACTGGAAAATGCCTTAAAAAGTCCTGAAAATTGCAGAGTTTCTGAAATAAAAAAACACATTAAAAGTGCAAAATAAGTATAATGTAATGGTTACCCTAAATACTCATTTGTCCGAAGCATTTTTTCCATAAATATTAATATCCATCAAATGTTTTTTTGCATATTCCGCGCAATCCCAATCAACGCTTGCCCTCATATCACTTGCCCTTGTTTTGTGCTAATGGGTATTAGGCCTAACAATTAATTGTCATAACATTTTTAATTTTTTAGGGATTCCGATATAGATCCCTTTACTACACACTGGAATTGGATTAGTAAAAGGGCGAATTAATTAAAAGAATGAAAAACTACTTTAGAATTTTGCCCGTTTCAGGTAGGCAGCTGCTGCCTTGAAATCGTCTAAATGGCCTGTGTATTAAGTTGAGGGGCATTCCGTGACGCGACTATGTGATAGATAGTCTGATTTGGGTGTCCGTAGTCACAGGCTGTGGTCTGGCTCCAGCCCCATTTGTGCCATTGGTAGGCACAGTTTCATTCTCCCATCCTTTAGGGGTTTAGGGCGATGCAGAGCCGGCGGGGCTCTATGAATCCAGCAGGAGGTTTTCGAGGCGTGAATGTGAAGGGGCTCGAGGAATCCTTATGAGGTTCCCATTCCTGAAGCCACGCCTCCTCCAAGCTCTAGGGGTCCTGTTTTTCGGATATCAGGTGCTGAGGTATTCCGGGACTTTAACCTTTTAAGTCTGCAAGGTCTTCATGAATGGCCAGATTGTGGCTGCTGTAAGTTTTAAAGGCTTCTCGGTGAAGGCTCCTTTCTCTTCTAAGGGATGCTAGAGCTATGTAGCTGAGACCAGGAAGCCAGTGGGAGGAGCTTGGCCTGAGACAGCGAGATATGAGTTGGAGAGTGTGGTTTAGCAGAGTGTCAATGGATGAGACGTGAGCACTATTCATCCACACGGGAGCACAGTACTCGGCCGTTGAATACATCAGCTGCAGAGCTGTTGTTCAAGGGCAAAAGGCAGTAGCTCCCCAGCTAGTTTGTGTGAGCTTCTGGACAATGTTATTTCTGATCTTCAGTTTTGCTGCTACCTTCTTTAGGGGATATTTATAACTTTGACTTCTATCGAGTGTGACTCTCAGGTACTTAGGGCTTGCATTGTGGGTCAGGATGGAGCCCTTAAAAAAGAGAGTCAGGGGCTTTTCCGCAAGCTTGTTATTGAGGTGGAAGCAACACACTTCAGTGTTTTGGCACAAGCACCATTGAGAAAAGAAGTTGCACAGTATTGACAGGACTTTTTCGAAGATTGGTTTGGTAGCTTCCATGCACTTGTGTTGGGTGAGAAGAGCCAGGTCGTTGGCGAATCCAAACTTGTGCGTGGTGTGGGGAGGTCGTGAATATATAGATTATAAAGTAGGGGGGCCAGAACCGAGCCCTGAGGAAGTTGTTCAGAATGCTGACGCTGCTGTACGCGGCCTATTAGTGAGACTGCTCTCGTAAGTTAGAAAATTAAATGTACAAAAGCAAGTGATCGAAACTACAGTAAAAAAGTTGATTACCTCATGGCAATAAGCAATAACATTACTTTGATGTAAACCTGTTTCTAATAATATGTTAAAAAAAAAATAAAAAAAATATTAATGCACCTAATCAGGCTAAAGAATGTTTGTATGGAATGTTTTTTTAATGATGGGAGATGTGAGCGTGCCTTTTTGAGGGCGCAAGGTAACTAACAAACTCAACCAGGTTAAACTAGAAGTGGTTTGAAAGTTTTTTTTTAAGTATCTTGGATGCATCGTCACAGGTATCAACCAGAGGGAAGAGGAGATACAAATATAAAACTGTCTCAAAGCCGATCTTGATGCACGAATGCGAGGCCAGGACCTTAACACAGACAGAGGAAACCGTGCTACTGGTGGACGAACAAAAACTCCCAGACTCGTAGAGAAGACAGCAGTTAAACGCCTATATGGATAAAATATCGATACATTTAGACTCAAAAGGGCGTAAACGCCACACAAATCAATGGTGGATAAGTCCTTTGTATCTAAATGTATCGATATACAATGTGTCATTCTACAATCATGGCTTAATAAAATCTTTTCCTAAATCAATCAGTCATTGTGCAACAATGGCATTCTATTATAATTGACGATCATACAACAAGACATTATGCTCAACAAGTCATTGTTTAAAAAAGTAATTGTTGTTATCAAGGCATGCTGCAATTAAGATGTTTTGTTTACTGTCTTTATGCAATCTGGTCCTTACGAACCTAACCCTCCTTCTGTGTCATCTGTGCAATACATGGAGTAGTCGTTATTTGTAATTACCTTCAGGGTCACTCCACAATAAGTCACACATGGGCCCATCATGCGGCACCTCCTGCTTGCGGTCGATGGTGCGGATCTGGTCCAGCGTCTGTATAGATGGACTGAGCCCGCCGTGCACGCAGAATATCCTTCCGTCGATGATCGCTGACAGGGATAGATAGTCGAATATTTCCGTGCAATACCTGAAATTGTGAAAATCTATATTATATTTTCTGCAAAATGAGTGAAAACTCTTAAGTTGGTCAACCAGATCATCTTGCCTGGAATTTACTTTAAACCTAAATGAGCTAAGTATTGAAGGCTAATACACAATAAAATTGTTTTTCTTATTAAAACAAATTAGATTGAGTAATTCCGGCTTGCAAAAACAAACTGTGGGTATGGGTATAGTACAGGTGAATACTTAGAGATGTGTCCAATTTTGGACTTTATTACAATGCAATATAAAAAAGTGGATATCCCTTTGTAGTCAACAATCCAGCTGAGAAAACAAAATGCAGATGTTAATTAAAAATATTTGTGTCCTGTACTTGAAAACCCAAACTGGAAAATCCCCAATAAATATGGGATTTTGTACCCAGTCACTGAAGTTGGTGAGTGGCTATAGCCCCATGTAAAGGTACATTGTGCATATGAATGAGCATAGTGGGATACACACATAGACATCTACATCAGATGCAAAGAGGGTTCAACTCTGTATGTCTGAGCAACCCATAACTCTCTCCCAAACAACAAGGATAGTTTACCTCCAGACTGTAATAGATCCATATTTCCGCAGACATTCATCATAGAAGCCATAGACTTGTGTGATCTGTCTAGATTCATGGTTTCCTCTGATAAGTGTGATGCGATCAGGATACCGAACCTAAACAGATAAAATAAAATAAACATTCAATTCAGGTATCTGTCAACTCCTCAACATTAACAAGATACACTATCAACTACAAAGGAAAGGTTGATCTTAACTTTAATATATTACTATGGAATTTACATTATACTTCTCTGTCAAGAAAGCTGTTGAGTACCAGTTTGTATCTTTCACATAATGCTATGTTCAACATCAGTGCAAAGTGAGCTGACCTGTTGATTTAGAATGTAAACAATGAAACTACCAACCGGCAGTAAATATATTATTATTTGCAAGAAGGATAATGCAAGGAAACTGTTTGGAATGTGTTAAATACTGATAGAGTATTTGTGAAAAGTAAAACAAGTGTTGTAAAATAAGTAAATCTTTTTACATTGAAAATTATAGCGTGTTTATTATCATAAGTAGGTGAAAACTGCAGAATTACAAATGGATTAACTGAGTTACCAGAATAAATAAATACAACAGAAAAGTAAAAAGCAATTACAACAATAATAAATCTGCCAATCTCAATATGTGTGACTTCGGTTGAGTATAATTGGGATATAAACAAATTTTGTTCTGTAGTATGTTATAGAACAACCTCTCAATAATGGAAACATGGGTGATAAAACTATTTCAACCTCATAACAACTCACTGAGATACAATAATGTTAAAACCACATTTATGAACTTTTCCAAAAATATGCTCCATACTAAAGCCTAGGAATATGTGACGTCACATGTTCCTACCTTGTATGGGGAAATGAAGAACTTTTTCATTTTTCGTAACAAAAGTAAATGTACATGTCCTGGGTTATTGAATGGTATTAATACTTTGACTTTAAATATGAACTTCCCCACCCACCTTTAATGGCTCATAAAGCAAGCTACATGGAAGGTAACACTATTTTTTTTACACTTTCTATTGAACAAACTACCATTTTGAATCCATTTTTTAGTACAGACAACATCCCAATTACCGTAACCTTTTAGATACATTTTATATGGAGTTACAGTAATTAGACATGGACACAAAACTCGAGAATGGCCGAAAGTAAGGCAAATCCGGCTCATAATAAATCTAAATACCAGTCTTACCTTCAATGCCAATAGTAGTAAGAAAGTCTCAACAGAGTAAAATCCTCTGTCAACAAAGTCCCCCATGAAAAGGTAATTGGTCTCAGGGACATCTCCTCCTACTTTAAATAACTCTTTTAGGTCATAAAACTGACCATGGATATCTCCACACACCTGTAGACAAAATAATGATAATAAATAAACATCAGGGACAATCTTACACAAATTGACCTAGTCCCAAACTAAGCAAAGCTTGTACTATGGGTACCAGGCGATGATATACATTACAATAGATAAATTGTAATACTTAAATAGATAGAAAACATCCAAGACCCAGGTACAAACATTTTTAAATAATAGAATTGACACAAACTGAACATATCCACAAATGAAACCTCAACTTCAAGAATCATTATAAAATATGTAGAAATCATAAAAATGATGCTAGATTTTTATTAAACTAACTAACAATTTATAATGTATCCATTAACATAAATGGTGATAATGATAATATTCATACTTTGATAAGCATTTTGCACTTTTGTTAATTATGATGAAGTCACAGGCTAGGTATAGATTTAATTCATAACCCTTGCTTAATCTATGGAGATTATGAGTGAGAAATAACAATATACTACTCAAGTAACATAACATGAAGTACATTTGTAAACAGTTACCACATACACACAGCATACCTACATAATTAAATATTCAAGCTGTGGGAAAAATTGGATGTATGATATTAAAGGACAGTATCGGTCAAGGAACAGGTGATTCATACCGTGACGGGGGAATCCACTCGCTGTACGTTACTTTCCTCAACAAGGATCTCGCGCGCCTTCGCGCAGAGAGCCTTAACCTCTGCTTCCATTATAATCTCGCAGCGCTTCAACTGCTCGATTTGGCGGTCGAGATCACTCGTGTCAGACATTGTACCAGTTTAATCGCAAGGACAAACCTGCAACAAAAAACTAGTTGTAAAGGTAATATACCAATATCTGTTAAATTATTCATAGAAAATGAGTCTCGTGAGCTTTGACATAAACAGAATTTTATTTAGTTTATTAAACAAATGCGCAGCTCTTGATCCTTACAAAATATGCAATTATTCCTCTATATAAAACGTTGAAATTCTACAAACAATCACAATCCGCCATTACAAACACGTTACGTTTGCGATACAGATTAAACAGACGAGCTTAAAACATTTTTGGGTTCGTTCGGAAATTTTGGCTACAAGACGCTTATAGACGATTCTCGATTAAATTAATTGCATATTTATACTATTTACATCATCCGTCTTTATATAATATACTGTTGGCCAAATTGTAACGTGTGTAGTGTAGTACATTTATTTAAAAGACATAAATTGCATAATTACACGACATCATAATTGCAATGACAGCTGATAAAAATAGGGTTCGGTTCGAACGTACTAGTTCAAATAATAATATCGGTCAGTCAGTCGTGCAAGCGCCGCTTCTTGAATCTGTTTTACGCGTCTGTATCCTTGCGTTATCGATTGTAGTATTATTGTTTTGTTTATCGTGATCGTGTCTTGTGTGTGAAGTGTGAATAGTGTGTTTTCGGTATTTTTTGGAAGCAAAAAACAACATGGGAAACATCCACACTGTCGGGCCGAATGAGGCGCTTATTGTCTCAGGTTGGTATCGAAAATAAACATGAACGTTTTTGAGCGTAATAAATAAAATATGCCAATCTGAGTATTCTGAATGTTATTGTATATGTAATGTGAATGTGACATCTTCATGAGTTATTATGGGTACCATTATTGCGAGTTATAATGTTTATAATAAAGTAAAAATGTATGTTACGTTGATTTTGACTTTAAATTTTTCTAAAGGAATTTAAGTACATACCAAAATATTATGGGTTAATTCTCTGTATAACACTGTTGTTGGGCAATATTGTAGATAACTTGTAGGTATGCGGGAGGAAGTCTAGGTATTATTAATAAATAATTATTTTTCCTCATAGTTACTTCTTTTCACGGCTTAGAAATATACGCCAGACCCATAAATCGTTAAATCAGCACTTGGGTTAGTGAAAAAAAGAGATCAGTGCAGTGTATCCTTCAGACATTTCCTGAACAATACCATTATTAAGTTCTTATTAGAGATTGTACTCGCAATGCTTCGTTCTCGCCAGGTCAAATGAGATAATTTGCTTAGCATTAACAGCAAACTACTCGTTAAAGTTCTAGATTACCCTGCCAGTAAGTATACTTGTGATTCATTCTGTCTCTGGATTCCTCGGAACGGACAGACACCACAAAACAGACAGGCACGCCCAACAGACAGAGATATTGGGCCAAGGTCGGCTCAATTAATTAACTTTATTAACTGACCGAGAGACTGGGATATGACTTATAGGTAGGTATACGAAATGCGGCCCAAAAGTTTATAGCCTAGCAAAGATAAGAAGTACATACCTACCTATATTTAAATTTTTTTTTTATTTTCTCCCTCTATTTCAAATACTTCAAATTCACTTTTCAGATCTATTAATAAACATTTCTATCCCCTTATAAAAATACTCAGAAGTTTTGTCCTCAAAATGGGCGTAGGTAAACCGCACGGGTCTCTATCATCCGAAGAAAATGTTCACCTTAAGTTTCAAGAAGAAATAATACCTAGTCAGTCACCCAGGGCCATTCAATTTAACGCATTGTACCTACTCTCGTCTACCTATTTATTGTAGGTGACTGATATTATATAGATAGGTTTTAGGTTCCACTTCCATAACTTAGGTCCATGTAGGCATCATGGCATCAATATTCGGTAATTTGGGTATTATGATACTAACTAAACTAACATAAACATTGTGAGGGGCGAAACAGGTGACAGAAGGCAACATAGTATTCTCGATAAATGCTGTAAGTATACCTACATAAATAGGTTCTTTGAAGTTTTTGGATTTACTTCACTACCGTGTGCTACGACAGTCAACTTTGCTGCCACGATTTATCAAGGCGCTTTATAATAATTATGTCAACATGTCTTCGGTTACTTCCTCCTACCTGCGCCTTTTAACAAAATCAGTTTATGCCGAGAAATAAAAGGCACATTTAGTGTAGTACAGTCTTTATTATAATCTCCACGTACTTTTGATCATATCGGCTCCCTTTTCGCCAATCATGATGGCGGGAGCGTTTGTGTGCGCGGCTATGGTGCGCGGGATTACGCTGCTGTCCACTACGCGCAGACGCCCGACTCCGTACACCCGCAATTCCGGATCCACCACAGCCTCAGGGTCTGTGGACGGACCCATCCTGCACGTAGAGATCTGATGATGAAGCGTAGCCGTCACTGTCCTGACCGCACACTCCCAGTACGAATCACTGTCAAAATCATACTGCCGACAATTCGGGAATTTCTTACTGTGTAACGTCGCGCCATACTTCTGGAAGAAAGGTGTGGCCACCATCTTTTGAATATATCTTATGGCTGCTACCATGGTATCCACGTCTTGCTGATGTGTTAAGTAATTCCCGTATAGTTTAGGATCGTCGAACGGGTTCCTTGTCCGCAATTGCATATAGCCTTTAGATTTGGGATGGAGTAGCATGAATAGAACGGTGAAGCTCTCGACGTTCTCAATTGGTTTGTAAACTGAGTTGTATAACCAGTCTTCTAAGTGGATTCCTTTGGCTACAATGTTGCCTTCGTCGGACGCTAACGCGGCGCAAGAACCGATCAGTTCGATATCTGGAAAGCCCGCGGGCTCAGTTGACATATTGGTTCTTATATATCCAATAGTTTCAACTCCCGCTAAGGAAGACATAGGTCCATCTCCGAACTGCATGTATTGAATAACATTTTCAACAGTGGCTATTTTCCGCTCTACTAAAGTTAACCTAGTCGCGTTTAGCTTGAACGCTAGGGCGGGGAAGGAAATATGATCGTATAAAGTTTGTCCAACTGGGAGATTTTTTATGACGGGTATTCCGACTGATTCCAGATGATCTTTGGGACCGATGCCTGAAAGCATTAGTAAATGTGGGGACTCGATCGGCCCGGCTGACAGGATAACTTCCTTCTTAGCGCGTATTTCGTACATTTTGCCATTACGAATAAATTGTACACCGATTGCTGTTTTTGTAGTAGGATCTATTAATATTTTGGAGACTCTGCTACTGGTTAAAATATGTAGATTTCTTCGTTTCTTATTGTCGTGTAGAAAGGCTTTGGCGCTGCTGTGCCGGCGGCCGCGGGATGTGGTGGCCTGGATGTAGCTGAACCCGAATCCGTCGGGACTGTTGTAATCGGTTCGTTTATTACCCAATAGTTTGGCCGCGTCCAAAAATGCTTTCGACAGTTTTGACCTGGAACATATGAATGAATGAATGAATGATTTATTTACATAAAATATGGTACAGTAGATGTTACATATAGATGTTTCACATATTATGCCGATGGTGCGACGTGTAAATATGCACGACAGTCAATATTACAATTATACAAACTATAAACATATTAATATTTTCTTCTGTTTCCGCGATTATTACTCATTGAAATAAAACAATTTAACGGATTATATCGCGTATATTATCACTGTCAAAATAGAACGGTGAAGCTCTCGACGTTCTCAATTGGTTTGTAAATTGAGTTGTATAACCAGTAACGGAAAGCTTCCGAAACGTCGGGAACTAAAATGAGATAATATACGCGATATAATCCGCTAAATTGTTTTATTTCTATAAACATATTATTAATTAAAAAAATTATAATTATCTAAAGCAATCTGCAATTAAAATGTCAAATTAAATGCTACATATACTAATAAATAATAATTAGTCAGTCAGTATTACAATTGATTATTACCATGTCAATAAACTATAAAATATATCATGTCCAATTTAAAAATTAAGCAACCAGCTAATATTCCATAAATCAAATTAAATACTACAATTTTAACAGTATATTACTATGTCCTGCTTATTTGTTAGATTCTAATGTAAGGTTCTCATTCACGGAATAAAAACAATTGTCCATTAAATAATTATTAATTTTTGTCTTAAGACTAAATAGATTACATGATTTAATATGGTCGGGTAGCTTGTTATAAATTAATATTGCTGAATAATAAGCATTTTTTTTATATGTCGATAAGGACGCCTTTGGGAGATGCAGATTATGTGCGCTCCTCGTACGTGCATTAAACATCTCTAATTTTGTTTTAAAAATGTCTGGGTGTTGTCTTACAAAAGTACAAGCGTCCATTATGTATAGGCAAGGAAGAGGTAAAATACGCAGTTTCTTAAATAATGGCTTGCAAGAGTCTCTATAACCGACACCGCATAAGGTTCGTATGCACTTCTTTTGAGCCTTGAAAGCTCGATCGACGTCTATAGAGTTCCCCCAGAGCAGAAGACCATATCGCAGAACTGAGGACACGTAGGCGTGGTAAGTAATAATCCAGGATTACTTGCAAGGGAAGGTATAAACTACGTGATTATTGATGAATCATTCCTTTCTTTTTTTCTTCAGCGTAGTCGAAAGTATTCTATAAGTGGAATGATCTGTGAAGCAAAAATGGATGAAAATTGGAATCCATCCAACTGTTTCAGCGTGATGAAGCCGCAAAAACACATACAAAATACAAATTTATATTTTTTGTCTCAGTGACCTTCAAACATTCCGTATCACTTATTTTTTTAAAATATCTTCAATGTACGTACAGTACAATGTAGTGTACAGACATTTAATTTTTACAACTTTATAATAATATAGATCACAAAATGAAGTGATGTTGGTGCTATAATATAATTATAACTATTAGAAATAGCTACAACGAGGACATTACTAGTAACTTACCTAAATGGTATATCTTCTACCGACAATTCACCATTTTTCCCGTGCCAGGGCGAGTCCTTCAACCCCCTTAAGTTCGCCCTCTCTGACTTCATGTAATACTGCAAAACGTCATCATGTGACCTGAAGAAAAAAATACAAATACCTAACGTAGGTATATGACTGACGTTTATTTATTTATAGTTCTTCCGTAATTATCAACAAGATTTTGTAATATGTTCTGTTAACTGCACTAGCTTCATTTTCTTTTCCTTTCACTAACTGTTAATAATTTCTGCGTTAGGCTACAATAAAATATTCTTCCTAATATTTCTCATTATCAAGCTACGTATCTATATACAGTGTGCCAAATCTCTCGTCTGAAAATAGGATCACTTGCAACCATTGCGCTATTATTACTACGTATAGAGAAGACGCCGCCCAATCACTTAGTGTTCCGTTCAACTGCAGTCGACCGGCCCCAGTTCACTCAGTGTCGCGCCTATGACAGTATGACGACGCGCGCCCCGCACTGCCGCGCTTGTAGCACAGATTTTGTTCGCGCCGTCTTCTCTATACGTAGTAATAATAGCTCAATGCTTGCAACATATTTTATTTTTGTCCAATTAAAAGTCGTCCTAAAAAAAACGAAATAGGTTTTCAATTGAAGAATCATAATCATACATCAAGATTTAAAAAATACATATACATTAAAAAAAACTACAAATATATTTGTGCAGTCACATTTCAAAAAAAGATAGGTAAACAAAATGGTGAACTTTTGGAAAATACCGCGAAGCAATAAAAAACCGTGGGCAGGACGGGTATTATTATTATTATTATAGCCTCGTTTATTCCTGGTATTAACTGGCCCAAAATCTATGGCAATTGTCTCCACGTACCTATGACATATAGCCTGTGTAATTAATAATTTATATTTTATTTGGATATGTTTCACTGACATTAATTGTAATTGTCTGTTTTTCAGGTATAATCAACAATACATGAATAAGAATGAGTAAGTAGTTTACTCCACTTACACAATGCTGTCTGACACAAGACATCATGAAAAGCGATAGACAACCCATTATACAGTCAGCTGCAAAAAATACACATGACTAGTCCGTTCAAAAATACCTTCGTTAGAATCTATTTACCCGTCAATACCTAGAGATTTTTGTTAGGATGCTAATAAAAAATCTACAAAGTAATCTACGTCGAAAATACCTATCTATCTCGTACGCTTGGCTCGTTCCTCATATACCACATAGGCAATAGCAACATTTCACAAATATATAATACGTATATACTAGATGTATTCCCACTAGGGATTGCAATCCGGTCCGGCGGATCCGGTAATCCGGCCGGATGCGGTACTTTTTGGCGGCCATCGGATCCGGTAAAAATTTACCGGATCCGGTAGACCCGAAAAGACTGAAGAGACGCCACAAAAGACATACATACGGACTACCCAACCCAAAAAAGCTGATTCTAATTTGGTGAAAATTTGAGTTAGGAAAAAAAATGTCTCTAAAGTCAATATGAACTAGAACTAGTTAAGCTTTAAGAGCGTTTATACCCGCTTAGCTGGCAACGTCGCATATTTTTACCCGACTGCGCGACGCAAAGGAGTGGTAATGTGTTTATCAGTCTATGTATGTATGTATGTATGTATGTTTGTATGTATGTATGTATGTATGTTTGTTCCTATCTGGCACTCTAGAGACCAAACTCGTGGACCGATTTTGATGATTTTTACTTCAATCGATTTGTCTTAACTGTCCGAATGTCACTGAAGACATGAAAATGATGAAAACTCAAAATGGCGATAGTGAGACGCCATATTGTGAAAAAGAAAAAAATGCAAACTGACGTACTATATCGAGTGGGGTATCAATGAATAGGGATTTAAAAATCAATCATCAAAAATCAAAATTAGGTTTCTTTTATCATTTTTAATTTGGAATTACCAGTTAGGAACTATAACGATTTAAAGTTGATTAGCAAGCCGTTCTCACTAAATTTTCATTTAATTGCATTGTAATAAATCTGTGCAAGCTTCTCAATAACCCCCACGATAAAGATTGAGAAATTGTCTGACTTTTATAGTTTTAACTAAAAAGTATAAAATAAAAAATAATAATTAAAATAAATAACCAAAAACCCGACTGCGTAAAAAACTGAAAAGAAAAAACAAGTCCAGTGCCCTAGAAATTTGTTAAGTTATAATGGAAATCTTTCATGATTCATGATCGATACTCACAATATAACAAATAATAAATTCAAATCTGGAACATAGCGATTTTAAACAGTCTGGACCCATTGTTGGGAAGATTTGCGTCGATCTAGATTTCTTATGGGTCCCGACTGTTTAAAATCGCTATGTTCCAGATTAGAATGTAATATTTGTTATATTGTGAGTATCGATAATGAATCATGAAAGATTTCCATTATAACTTAAAAAAAATCTAGGGCACTGGACTTGTGTTTTCTTTTTAGTTTTTTACGTTGTCGGGTTTTTTGTTTTTTTTTTTTATTATTATTTTTTATTTTATACTTTTTAGTTAAAACTATAAAAGTCAGACAATTTCTCAATCTTTATCGTGGGGGTTATTGTTTTTTTTTTTAATTATTGTTTTTGTCTTCTTACTTCATTATTTTGTGGTATTTGAATGAAACTTAAAGATATGTTCAATACATACCCTACATTTTTAGCATTTATATTGTGTTTAATTCATGTACTCATCGATTTTGCCTTAATTTTCTTACAAAACAAGATATAGACTTAAATTCATTTTTAGAGCTTTGGTTGTGGCAATATCATGAAATTTTGCACTGTGCCAGCTTATCTACCGAAAACGTAATGAATGAATTGAAAACATGTTCAAGTTACATACACATTTCTGAAACTAATCAAGAAAAACAAAAAAATATGCGACGTTACCAGTTAAGCAGGTATAAACCCTCTTGAAGAACGATGTTCTTCTTAATTATTCTTCGAGACGTTAATTTTGTTGATGGTTAATTATGTTTCTTTAGCCAAATCAGAAAATCATTTATTTTTTTAAGTAACGGCATTACAATTAGAACATGTATCTTAGCTATTATTTAAAGTGCAATGTGATGTGATCAGTGATTACTGACAAGCTTTCTTTATGTATGTTTAATACATATTACGGGTATTAAGGAAGTATAGTATTTTATTATTGTTGATATATATACCTCTTATAGTATTAATATAGTTGATTGAATATTACATAGTAGAGAAGAAAAGTGGGGTCAAAGTTAAAAGAACGATCATGAATCATGATCCAATACACCAGATAAGTGGTAAATTCTTAGATTTGGCAATAAAAACTATAAAAATTTCCTTTAATTAAAGTGTTATTTTTATTTCTTATAAAGAAAATTTAATTTTGTTATATTTACAATGAGACAAGGTTACCATGTGTTCATGAGTGGCTGTAAATAGGTTAATAATGTTATTAAGTTAAGGCTAAATATTATTAATATTATTGAAGCAGATGCTTAAATTTTTAAATTGGTGTGAAATAAGTGGCTAGAGAGACTAATTTTTGACTTAAGAGGGTTTATACCCGCTTAACTGGCAACGTCGCATATTTTTTGGTTTTTCTTGATTATTTTAAGGAATATGAATGTAACTTGAAATGTTTTCAATACATTCATTACGTTTACAGTCGTTAAGCTGGCACAATTCAAAATTTCATGTTAATTGCCACAACTAAGGCTCTAAAAATGAATTCATGTCTATATCTTGTTTTGTAATTAAATAAAGTCAAAAGCGGGTGATAGGTGAATTAAACGCAACATGAATCCTAAAGATGTAGGGTATGAATTGAACATACCTTTAAGTTTCATTCAAGTACCACAAAATAATGAAGCAAAATGAAAAAATATGCGACGTTCCCAGTTAAGCAGGTATAAACGCTCTTAATAACATTGAGATATTATTACTACGTATAGAGAAGACGGCGCGAACAAAATCTGTGCTACAAGCGCGGCAGTGCGGGGCGCGCGCGGGCGGGAGGGACACTGTGTGAACTGGGGCCGGCCGACTGCAGTTGAATGGAACACTAAGTGATTGGGCGGCGTCTTCTCTATACATAGTAATAATAGCTCAATGCTTAATAAGGGTGATTTTTAGCTCTAAATCATTGTTTCACTAGTTAATTTGCAAAAACAGCTCCGCATGTCTACTTTACAGCCAATAAACTGGACAAAAAGCTTAACGTTGTATAGACGCAATAGCAAAACTTCAAGCCCGACCGGATTGAAGATTGGACCGGATTGCAATCTCTAATTCCCACTTAGCCAATACATATTTTCAGAAATATTATTTCAGGGAAATTATATTTCGTTGAATACTGTTGGTGTTTACTGATTATAGTGATAAATTGCCTAACAGTGTGGTATGCCCGAAGGCTATACAAACACAGGGTAGGGAATGTATGCACATTTCTCTTAGACCAGCTGTAGGTTTTTTTTTTAATTTAAATGGTTATTAATATATTTACATGTGCATGTACAATTTTAAATTTGTAAATTACTCTCATCTCATCTATTTTGGAATATAATTATCTGGTCGCTTGTTTTTCGAACGAGCAACGCATTACCATTTGAATCTCTGCCATGACTAATGGCAGAAGAAAATCAGAAAACAATGCGGTATTTCACAAGTCCACTCGTTTTGTAAATGCGTCGACTATCAGGCACTGATACCTTATCTATAATGTATGGAACTTGTTATCACTCTATTATACGTCATAATCCTATAAATAAACATGATATACGATAAAATTTTGTGCAATATCTACTTATCAAAAATATGTTTTGAATCAGTAGTAAAGTTATTTGTCACTACTGATATCCTATTTTGTTATCTTTTAATTAAAACATCACACTTTTATGATATGATGTATCTCAATGAATACTGATACGAAACTTAGGTTACTTATGATTAAAATACGAAAATGTTATTCTGTCATCAAACTTATCTTTTTTTTGGCCAGGTCCGTCACGAAAAGGCTTAGGAAGTTGAAGTATATCTCAAAAGAAAAGTGTGTTAAATTATTAATATAAGACATCTTAGGAAACCTAGTTCAGTAAAGTAGAATAGAAGATGAAGAAAGAATATATCAAATGAAATGCGAGTCAAAGAAAATAATGACCACCTTAAGAGACCCACGCCAGGCGAAGCAGAAAAGAAGTGCAATTATATCTCAAAAGAAAGAAAGAAAAGTCAGATAAGTAGTTCAGGTAGAACTGAATAGAAAAGTTTATTTTAAATGAAAGCGAAAACCGGCTAGTAGAGTTCCGTAGCCGTTACTACAAAGGAATGCACTACGCTACGGACGAAAATAATACAATACGAAAAGGTGCACCAGCGAAAGAGCGTATCGTCATGGCACTTACGTCTTTTTGCGCTATATCCGAACATTATTCCAAAATTTAGTAGTTGAGTTCATATTTTTTAGACATTAGCGGCGTATAGGAGTATAGGTGTCTTGTATATAAATACAAGACACCTATACTTCAAATTGCATCAATATATCGTTTTTGAGTATAATGCCTGTGACGTAGTACGATCAGTTGAATTGCCCAAATTGGGCAACCTAGCCCAAAAAAATACCGTGGAGTTGATGGCACATATGCATGACAGGCAGATAAAACGGCTGCTTTGTTTATTACTTTTATTAACATATATAGAGCATACGCATACCTATTAAGTTTATTGAATATGCTTTCTATGTGGCTTTTCCATGATATACCTACTATATTTAAAATCAGACCTAGAAATTTTGCTTCAGTAGTGTCTGATATTTTGATATTGTATTGTAATTTTATGTCTCATGATGTTTTGCAGCGCTTTTCAAAGTGCATAATGCACTGCATCGCTCAGGAGCGAGATGGACCTGTCGTTTGTAGTTCTTCAATAAGGTTTTGTCACCTTTCTTGGAGAACAATGTCACCACGCTCCTATTCCATGCTTCAAGCGTCTTGCCATCGAGTATGACGAAACCGAACATCTTCTGGAGGACTGTGACTACTGGTTTTCCACCCGGTCTCAGAAGTTCAACCGTAATTCCATCATACAAGCCTTATTGAGGTTAATATAGGACTAGTTCGATTTGTGTAAAAATTGTCCCGTAACATTTATCTATTTATCTATCATCACCCGGTGCCTTATTGTTCTTAAGTTGTTTCGGAGCCATTCTAATCCATATAGGCTGACGTCGGGGATATCTTCGGTATAGTGTCGGGTCAGTCGGTGTATAACAGTCCATAGAACCTTTCGATCTCTCAGTCTCAGTTTTGGACGAGACAATATTGCGACAATCTTTCTTCAGTTTAGTCGGCTTTCTTTGCCCAATAGACACATCCCTTGCGAACAATTTAGCGCCTTTGTTGCGCTCAATGGCATTTTTTATGCAGGTGGTGTTGAAATGCTTCGTGTCGCGTCTGCGAGATTTGGACATCTGTCTATTTACCTGCCTGTATTCTGATATATCAGTTGAGGACGCCAAAATCATTTCGCGTCTGGTGTCCAAGACTTTGAGAGTATCGTTGGAGCTCTTTTTGGTTCTATTTGTGCGTCGGGGCTTGTACAACTTAGTTCCAATGCAAAGAGATAATTAGCGGCAAATAGATAATAGGGCTATAGTCAGCAAATAATACAATTGGATGTCTAAAAACTTAAGGCATGTACACCAAGAATAACAGAGGTCCCAGTATACTCCCATGGAACTCCATGTTCTACCGTTTTTAGTTGCGAAGTGTATGTAACATTTTGGTCTTGTTGCACAGTTAAATAATTGGGGTCATTTGCTTCCTGTTACTTACGTAAGATTTAATCAGTTCAAAAACAATTTCTCTGATTCCATATTTCTGTAACTTGATTAAAAGTAAACTTATCATGGTTTGTAAATTCAAAGGCTTTCTCCATATCCAAGCCAGTCTTTTATCCTTATTTATAATGATTATTAATGAATGAATGTTAATCACTGATTCACTAATGTCGTATGTGTGCCGTGCGTATATTAAATATGATATTATGACACCGAGACGGCAGTATAAGAAGGACAGTCCGGATGCTTTCATTACTGTGTGTGTAGTAGATTCATTGCCACCCTGAGGTTTAAAAGAGGGCTACCGCGCTTAAATTCACCACTATCAATCACTAGAAGCGTTCGATTCGGATGAGGTCATTATAAATGTCAAATGCACTGAGATAATTGTTGATTGGTATGTTTAATTTGTCATTCGTGAATAATTATGGCAGATATACGTACAGTACAGCTCAATGTGTGTTAGAAGAGCTAAGAAAAGAGGTGAAAACATTAAGCGAGTTTAAAAAACGAATAATCCATGCAGCTAGATACGTTTTGGTACATGTGTACTTACTATCTATATAGAAGGTAATTTCGGACCTTACTCGCCGGTGGCGCCATCTGGTGAGCATGGTGTGCCTGTACTGACAATGCGCAAGGTTTCGCTTGACGAAATAGCGAAGGCACAATTCACAAAAACCCGAATTAAATTTCGCTATTTAGCCTGGCCAATGTAATATGTCTTTGTGTGTAGTATATTTTCATGATTTTTTTTCTACTCGGTCTTGTTTACCATCCATAGTTCCCGTCGGCTGCGATCCGGTCCCAGTCAGCCTTCAGTCCCCTAGTGTAGATCATGTAGTTCACCACGCTAGTACCGCCCACTGCTTTCCCTCGCGGCCAGAAGCACCTGCCTCCCGTGAATCCTGCAATCGCGAGGTTTATAGTTAGTCACGTGTTTGATTATGATTGAATAAACAGAAACGATGATTAATTGGGTTTTCATTTTTATTGTTAGTACAGATAGCAGATAAGGACTTTCCTGAATTGGTCTCGGCACGGAGTACCTACCCCATTTACGTTAATAAGCCTGTTCGTTGTCGGCAGCTTCTCTTCATTCTGCTGGGTTTTAAGGTCTTACAATTACACAGAAATAAGAACAGAAAATAAGTTTGAGTGTTCATCAAATTCCCGTATGACCTATTCTTATTTTTTATCATATACATACTTAGTAGTGAACAGTACCCTATAACCATCTGTGGATGACCAGCTACCCGTTTACCAAAAACCGACCAACTGTCTGCGCGACTGCATGCAGTGTACGGTTCCGTAGCCGTTACTACAAAGAAATGTACTACAGATAATAAAATACGAGTTGAAAAAGTGTACCAGCAAGAGAGCGTATTTTCATTGCACTTTGGTCCCTTTGTTGAAAAGCGGAGTTTTCCGGCAATAACTCAAAACAGTATATGGGATTATGTTGAAAAGAATTTTAGTTGTATTTATTTATTAAGCCTTTGTAATTTTTTAAATATTTTTTTTGGAAATACTTACGGTTTAAAAAAGAAAGGTGGGGGAGGGACACAATTTATACTACTTTCGGAGCTATTATTTTCGAAAAAATTTACTTGATCAAAAAATTTGCTGAGAAACCTTAAAATGTAATAAAAGAACTGTCGAAATATATGCCACACGTGGATGCATGCTGTTTTCTTTCAGCTTCTAAATGGGGTGCCCCCTAGAAATATTTATTTTTATTACTTAACTATCGAACTATATATACTAGTTACTATTATTTAACTATCAAACTAAGTAGCGGCTTACACAAGGCGCCTATATTACTCGTACTACAATTTTTATCAATATACATCTTGTAGTTTTTGAGTAAAATGCCTATGACATACGGACGGATGGATGGACGAACGAACATGACGTGACTATAAGGGCTCCATTTTGCCATTTTGGCTACGAAACCCTAAAAATGGTTGAAATTAATTCCGCCGTTTTGACGTGATGAAGCCGCAACGACACATAAAAACATATAAAAAAATATTTTTTTGACGATTCTGTGACTTTCAAATTCATCCATCAAACGGTCCATATCACATTTTTTTTATATCTTAACTTTTACAACTTCATAATAGTAGGTATATAGGTGTAATTCAATGACTCGCGTAAGCTATTGCTTTGAATAATCTCGACAGGCTCTACGACATGAGCAGCTGACATTGTTGCCATTGGCCTTCATTTGAGTTAGAACTTGTTTTTGCTGAATTACCACCGCCTACACCTTTTCTGCTATGCGTTAAGGTTGACTAGTAGAGAATAACTTGCGGCATTAAGTTCGCCTTTTGTACGATAGGTTTTCTTTTGTGCAATAAGAATTAAAGCAATAAATTACTAGACATCAAACCTATATAGTAGTGCGACTTAAAAGACTAGAAATAAAATATAACTAAAAAAAATCCATACTAAATTGTTGCCATGTGGTCACCTATAAACGTCCACATGAGTCCGTACTCATGGCGACGTTTATAGGTATCCTTATGTACTCGTATATTACAATTTTTTTATTCGTTAGCGTTCAGCTTGACTCGTGGGCGCGATATAATTTCTATGATTCTTCCTAAACTTGATTACGATTAACCTTGTCTCAAGTTGTCAGACTAGATTTTTGATGAGGAAGACAAGCACTGTTAAGCGCTTTTGCGATATCTTACTGATATCCGGTAGGTAATAGTTTCATGGCTGTTTCGGCGGAACAAGAATTGAGCTGGATTTTGAATAGTCAACCACTTCCGGCCTACGGATACACTACAAATCCGGCTGGTACTCCAACAGATACGGACGGCCACACACACTCAACAGATAGCCGGTCGGCTGGGAATGATAAGGGTGTATGAATGGGCACGTCCATCATAAGGTTCTCGCCACGGTTGGCCTAGAGGCTAAGCTGTAACAAGGCCCTGACTAAGTAGGGTTTTGAGTATAGTAGAACTTCACACTCCTGGCTGATACTGTACCAGATACGGACACAGTCGGTATCCTGGAACAGAAGTGTGAGGATGGGCACATCGGTCATGAGGCTCTCGCCTCGGCCAGTGTCTGAAAGCAGGAGCCCCGGCTCATGGCTCAGTCGTGACGTTACGTAATAACAGTACTTCATACCCGTACAGACTCCCGGCTGGTACTCCATCAGATACGGCCACACGTAGTCCGTCTGCTGGAACACGGGTGCGAGGATGGGTACGTCGGTCATAAGACTCTCGCCGCGGCCGGCCTCTATAAGCAGCACGGAGGCTCTGCGGCCCTCGCTCAGTCGAGACGCGAGTACGCTGCCCGCGGACCCTGCGCCTACGACGATGAAGTCGTATTCCGCTAAAGGCCCTTTGAATCCTGGAAATGTAAATAATAAATGGTTTGTTTATCACGGCCATCGAGGTGTTCAAATATTGGCAATAAATGGCCGTATGTATGAAAATCCAATGTTAGCAGAGCCCTGCTGCGAAGCAAAATGTAATAAGAGGGGGGCAGGGGGTACAAAAATAAATAATAACTTTTAAATTATCGAATTTACCCCCAAAAGTGGCTTCCATGTTTAGAGTTAGTGGCTCCATCAACAGATAGTTGCTGATATAGATGCAATTATATTATTAGTATTTATTATTTAGGGTTTATGTGGGTTACTTTTAATGTCCTTGTGCATATCAACTATCTGCGTTGATGTTTATTCTTCTCTCTCATTTGCTCTAAGGTTAAATGGATGCTGATGTTCATTTTCGCACAAATTACTTCCTGAATTCAAGTGTTTTTGGAACAAATCCAAAGACCTTTATATACATTTATTTTCTAGTAATCCAGACGAAATGTCGAAAACCAGCCAAGAGCACGTTGGACCATGCTCAGTGTAGGGTCCCGCAGCCGTTCATACAAGAAAATGCACTACAGATGATAAAAATACGATATGAAAAAGTGCACTAGCAAAAGAGCGTATCTCCACGGCACTTACGTCTGTTTGATGAGGAGCGCAGTTTTTCGGCAATAACTTAAAAACGGTATATCCGATCATGATGAAAACAATTTTCATTAATTGTATTGTATTGTAAACACTTTATTGTACATAAAAACAATAAAACAAAGAAATTAAAGTAACACATTTGTACAAAGGCGAACTTATCCCTTCAAGGGATCTCTTCCAGTTAACCTTAGAGCAAATGAAAGAGAAGAGTAAACATCAACGCAGATAGACAAACCAACAAGTTATTATGCACAGGAACATTAAAATTTTCTTCTCTTTCCGCGATTATTACTCATTGAAATAAAACAATTTAACGGATTATATTATTACTCATTGAAATAAAACAATTTAGCGTATATTATCTCATTTTAGTTCCCGACGTTTCGGAAGCTTTCCAGCTTTCCATGGTCACGGGAGGACTGAGAAAAGATGTATTTTCCTCTGTCAAAGTTACAATTTGTGCAAACTACCCATTTTTTTTTTTCAAAAAGCACCAATAAAGGTGTACATACATGCCAGATGGGCTTAAGCTGTAAAGACAGTTACACATGTGCCAGAATTCTTCTCAGTCCTCCTGTGACCATGGAAAGCTGGAAAGCTTCCGAAACGTCGGGAACTAAAATGAGATAATATACGCGATATAATCCGTTAAATTGTTTTATTTCAATGACATTAAAACTTAAAAGCTAAAGTAGCATACACATACACATAAACCCTAAACAATAAATAGTAATATAATAGCATATATATCACCTAGATAAATAAATATACGTGTGTAAATCTATATTTATATACATAATAAATATACGCAAACGGATAAATATTAAAAGACGAGGTCAGAGGTCTGAAAGCCATAACTTATTACACTTCTTACTTACTTCATTAATATTATATATATAATTCATTAATATTGTATATTATACTTCATTAATCGTATTAATTAAGCTTTATCTTTGTATTTTTTTTTTCATATTTTTGGACATACCGTTTAGAAAATAGAGAGAGGGGGTTAGAAACCTCAAAGTCCTTATAAAAGAACTGTGCTGCTACTGCTCCCCCCCCCCCCAGAAATATACTATATTATTATTTAACTATCAAACTAAGAAGCGGCTTATACAAGACACCTATCCTGCAAATTTCGTCAATATACATCTAGTAGTTTTTGAGTAAAATGCCTGTGGCATACGGACATGACGATTCCGGGGATAAGGGTTCCGTTTTTGCCGTCTTCGCTACGGAACACTAAAAAGGTGAGGGTAGTGTGGTAGTGGAAAGTATTCCGAATTTTATGGAACTTTAACAGGTTGTTTGGGGATACACTAACTTTTTCATGCAATGTGGTACCCAAAATGTGCTTAGTTTAAAAAATATAAGTCAAAATAAGACGAAAGTTTTGTTTGTCCCTCTCTCCAATGACATGGACACAGGACCCTCGAGGCCGAGTACTGAGAATAAATATAAAGAATACTTCCTGTTTCATCCAACGTGGCCTACGTTCTTAATTATCACTTTTTAAACAACCACAAAAAATCAAACACGTGTTAGTTGACGTAGGATTTGTAGTTATAACATTAACTTTTGTTATAACTTGTATTGTAAGTATAATTATATAGAAAACGAGTTAAGATAAGGAAATTTGATTATTTTCTGAATATCACGATCTAAGCTTAATTTAGTGCAGTCAAACAAATCAATAATGCTAAATTGTTTATTATATTTTTTTATGACCCGAATTAAATGGGGAATTTTGGGCATATTTATTTCGTGTTGACTGTAGGGAGTAGGGCGGCTAAAAAGGCAGCGTTAATATAAGTAACTAGAAGGCGCCGCAACTTCGTTCGCGGAGGAGAAAAAGTCATAACCCCTCTTTTTTTCTTTGGCGTAGTCGGGTAAAAAGTATCCTATAACAATCTGGAGATAGCCAGCTACCAGTGTACCAAAAATAGTTTAGCCGTTTAGCCGATTAGCGTGATGAAGCCACAACGACACATACAATCATTTCATTTTACAACTTTAATAATAGTATAGATGTGACAACCATTATATATATATAGATATTTGTAAATGGTTTACTATTTAGTGGTGAAGCGCCTGCGTTTAATGTGTACTTGGTGTGTACTTCTTGTAACGTTTTGACTGTCATGCCATTTTTGCGCTTTCTCGTGTATATAATCTAAATATACTGTATAAATAGTTATGGTCCATCCAATACTCCATTAACACAAAGGGATGGCTGATTCTACAAGAGGTATTTGCCTTTCTGGCTTTGATGGGATGTTGTAGGTAGTCCAGTCATTTTACGGAGACCGCTAGCATGGCGAAATGGAAATAATTGATAATGGCTGAGTTTACCAGTGTAAAGGATATATATTAATTCTAGTAATTATGTCTATACATAATCCAGCAAAATATGAGTCAATTAAGTATTTATTTTCTATAAAAAAAATACCTGAAAATTTTGAAAAAATATTAGTAAGTAGTTATTTTTTTCTTCATATTGATAAACTAATATTTAATATTTTCTTCTGTTTCTCATTGAAATAAAACAATTTAACGGATTATATCGCGTATATTATCTCATTTTAGTTCCCGACGTTTCGGAAGCTTTTCGGCTTTCCATGGTCGCGGGTGGACTGAGAAAAGATGTATTTTCCTCTGTCAAAGTTACAATTTGTGCAAACTACGCATTTTTGAAAAAACAAATAAAGGTGTACATACATGCCAGATGGACAAAAATCATCAACTTCAATTTTAAAGTTTGATCTAGATCTTAACAAAACATTTTTAGTCACGATTATTTTGGAATAAGGGAGTAGGTAGGTACTCAGAACTGGTTACCGGTAAATATAAATTAAGAAGAAAATAAGAGACTAAAAATTACCTTTAGGAAGTTCATACTGGTCCCTTAAAATAGCGAGTATGTCAGGTTCTGCAGGATTCAACGGGAACATAGTGGTGTTCAGCATGGCTTCGACCACCCTGCTCCTTATTTGGTTCGGCAATTCTGCTACCCTTTTCTCCCTCGGAGCTTTACAAAACGGCTCATCACACGCCACAGGAATTGCGTAATTGTAAAACCAGGATTCTTCTACATCGTCACTGTTGATTAAAGTTATAAAATATACGAAGATTAAAATTATATGTTTCAAGGCAGCCATCCTTCTGGCTTGGGTTCTAAACTGAGACTGTTTGATTAGAGGTCTGAAGTGGTTGTCGTATCCGGTGGATCGTTTTAGACATCAGTGGTATGTTTGACTTGTTAACATGTTCCGATGACTATCTTTTTCGTTTATGTATTCATCGTTTAACTCGTGTTAGTTGTGTTTATTCCTCACACGTGCAACTACAACTCATCATTTTAAACATTATTTTGAACTTTTAATTAGTGCTGTACAAACTTCATATTTCCTTTTTTAAATTACTTTATTGAAAAAGTCTCCTTAAGTTAACCTTAATATCTCCAAGGTACAGGTGGATTCATGGATTAGTTATTAACTGAGTCGCGATATATCCTTGTTTTGGAGTTCATTAATGTATAAAAACAAATGTAACCGTTGATGTCAGTTTGCACTAGTACTAAATAAATAATCCGATACTTGCTTACGAGTAACTCATAACATAACTTATTTCGAATATTCGTCAATCAAAGCGATTGAATTTTACTCAGATCACGATATGCTATTATTTTGTACTGATTCAATGTTAAATATTTTAACATTGAATACTATTTATTTTCTGAGCAATTAATTATCAAGAGAGATACATTAAATATAGAACTTTATTAATAAGTATTGAGGGTTTTTTATTAATCTGAATCTTGGTACCATCGTTCATCAGAATGAGATCATTATTCATAAGAAATGTTAAAATAAATATCGACACTTTTTTTAGTATTTTTTTGGCAAAAATTATGGTTCGCGAATGTATAATCAAATCCAAACCCGGCATCACATAATTGTCCGTATTGTAATGCTTTTTTTGCGACTCCGTCATTTATTAACGGACGGTTCAGGAACCTGTTCGCGGTGCAATGGCCTCATGTATGGTGTGTGGTCATATACGTAGTAGCACGTTATTTAATATGTGAATATTTAGTTATCCGGCTGTGTGCTTGTTATCAATTGATTTTGATACTTTTTTTTCTCATTCTGTCCTAACTTATGATGTAGGCGAAGGTGTTTTTTGTTCGTGAGGCTTTCTTTTACATGATAATGGGGCAATAAATTGACATGTTTTTAAAATATAATTAGAGGGAAATAGGCTGGAGTGTGATATAGGCTAATTTATATCCTGGAAAATAATTGGTTCCCGAGGGATGAACAAAATAATAGGCCATGCTGTGGCCGTGGGACAATAGGGTACATGCATGATTTTTTTTATCGCTAAAAACTATTTCAAAACGTGAAATTAATATTTAAATGGGCCAAGAATTACGCATGCTATAGCCATTTTAAACTACTAATTAGACAGAGAGGTCCGATATGTACTGTTACGTCATAGTGCACTCTGGCCATATAAACTCCTTATGAAATTCTGTTTTGCAAGAAAGAGATATAATGAAATGTTTGATGGCTTATATCTTGGTTATTTTTATAGTTATTCGAAAAGTTTTTTTGTCTACCTTTTGTTACATGAATGAGCTTTTAATAAAGCAAAAAAAAAAGTCATGCATATTCCCTATTCTAGTGCTCAGTGTTTAGCTGTAAGGGGCTCTGTTACTACTTATTTACGAAACTATTGATTTTTTATAAGGCTGTTGGTTTTGAAAGAGACATTTTTTGTTTGTTTTGAATATAGAAAAAAAATATGACTTGTTGATAATTTACTTTGTAAAATTGTTGTATGTGTCATAGTATAATGAACTTTGGTTTGAAAGCTGGTCAAGCGAGAGCCTTCGTGCGCTATGTTAAAATTAATCAAGATTATTTTTGTTGTATTTCAATGATGCATTATTATGTTTTTTAGGATATTGGGTGACTGACTGATAGAGATTATTGTATCCTCTTATAATGTCAAAAAAAAAACATAATTATTATCGTTTATATATGAAATCGTTTTAACTTTTATAATAACAGGATAGCTGCAGAAACAAGTAACCCCCTTGTCATATAAGTAGTTTGATTCGGTGCGTCTGCGCCCCCACGTACGAGTACCTCTGTCTTTAACAGCTGCATGATTTTTTTCATCATATCAGTTAAATCAAATGGTTATGATATCAATTTTATTAAATAAATGATGTGATATGAACTCTAACTACTGTTTTCCAGCCATAGGCCATTCGTGTCAATTATAGCCCCGGTAAATGGCATGTTAAAAAAACCAGCAAAGTGCGAGTTGGACTTGCGCACATAGGATTCGTTTCTTATTGTTCCAAAATATGTTTGAACTTAATTTAATTTATATTGTTTATGATTATAGCGGCAACTGTATTACACATTCTGTAAAAAAATATTATGAATAAATATTATAAAAGAACTATGTGGCAGAAATAAATAGCGGAGGATTAGAGTAATAGGGGTCCGTGTACGAGAGAGGATTAGAGTAATAAGGTACACGGAAATACGGAACTCTTAGAATCCCAGTGGGCGGCGAATGTCTATAGTTTGACAGTATACTACCGTTACTTTACTCTCATATGTTATTTACAGTTGTATATGTAAATTGTAATTTCTAACCTCAACAAGGAAATTAAATGCCTCATTAGAAATAAGTGGAAAACAGTTAAAACCTAACTGTTATTTACATCTTAATTTATGTTTACATTCGGAAGTTGTGCTTAGTAAATAAAGATACGATACTATTTAAATAGTGAACATAGCGAATAATTGTAGGTATAGCTTATAAATATTGTACCAGAATCCATAAAGGGTGTAACGAAATACAACTGTAAATTTCAAACGACTGTCATTTGAAATTTTCAGCTTTTTTCGGTACAAGCTTTATAAAAAGAAACATATGGCGAAGTCTTTGGTAAGGACTTTTCAATCTTAGACGTTATAAGCAAATAATAAATCCCAGTTATATGTTCTATTTTTTTTATTAAAAAATACTGTTCATGATGATATTAGCTGTAGGATAATAGACTAGTAAATGCATTTTCATCAAATTGTGGCACACTTAGTGAAGCAGTGCCAGATTGCCATTCCCAAGCACTTTTAACTAGATCCGCGCCCTTTTCGCCGATCATCATGGCTGGGCCGTTAGTATGTGCAGTTATGTGTCTAGGAATTATGCTACTGTCAATGACTCTCAATTTGTTTATCCCGTACACCTTCAGTTCGTTGTCTACCACAGCGTCGGGGTCGGAGACTGGCCCCATCTTGCACGTAGCTATTTGGTGGTGCTCCGTCGTCGTGATCTGACGCAAAGCACATTCCCAAAACTCGTCTGTATTAAATGTCCGATTTCTACATTCCGGAAAGTCTGGTTGGAATAACTTTGCTCCATATTTTTGGAATGGTGGCGAATTTCCCATTTTAACTACGTAACGTATCCCCGCCAGCAATGTTGCTACGTCTCTTGGGTGTGTTAGATAGTTGTTTACAATCTTTGGGGGACTGTAGGGGTTTTTGTCTCTTAGTTCTAAGTAGCCTCTAGATTTTGGGTACAGGAGAAGCGGAAAAGCGCTCCAGGTTTCTCTATTAACAATGGCTCCGTATGCTGGATTGAATACGTCATCTCGTATCCTCATTCCTCGTCGGATGGCCCCTCCTCCATCAGACCCCAGGGAGCCTCCGATGGAAAGCAACTCAAGATCGACACGGACGTCGGCCTCGTATGGTACTTCAGTTTTTATGTACCCGAGACCTTCGACCCCACCAGGTGAAGCTATCGGGCCGTCGCCATAATTAATCCATCTTATGATATTAGGCAAATTTGCTTCTCTAGATTCGATCAAACTGATATTTGAGGTGTTCAGTGTGAACACGACACCGTCAAATGAAATATGGTCATACAAAGTCGTTCCGACGCTTAAATTTTGAAGGACTGTAATGTTAAACTTTTTAAGGTGGTCTTCTGGGCCGATCCCTGATAGCATAAGAAGTTTCGGCGATTCAATAGGTCCCGCTGACAAAATGACTTCCCTCTTCGCCTTTACAGTGTATCTCATACCATTTTGTACAAATTCTACGCCTGTTGCGGTTTTGGTTGCTTCGTCGATGACAACTTTTGTAGCTCTAGTTTCTGGAAGAATGTGTAGATTTTTGCGGTTTTTATGTGGATGTAAATACGCTTTGGCAGCGCTGTGCCGATGCCCCTTGGAGGTTGTGATCTGCACGTATCCCAGGCCCACTTTGTCAGGGTCGTTGTAGTCGACTGTCGGATCGCCAAGAACTCTCCCAGCTGACAAATAAGCTTGGACTAATCTGGTTCTGAAAATAGAGGAAACATTGATGGCGCACTTGAAGATCTCGAAACCGTACATTTTTAGGACCTAATACGTACCGAAACGGTGGATTTTCAATAGAAACTTTTCCACTGTGTCCTTTATAGGGATTTTCATTGTTTTCCATGAGGTTTGACCTTTCTAATTTAAGGTAATACGGCAGCACATCTTCATATGACCTACAACATAAGTATAGATAAGTGCACAAACATTTCTACTAAGAGATATAAGTAACTGGTTTAATTATAGTTAGTACCAGTTTAGTACCACGTATTTGGATATCTGGATTCATAAACTCATGAGTTTTCCAGAAGTTAAAACAATATTGATATCTATTGACACGTCGAGGAAAAAAAATTCTCTCGAACAATCCGTAAACAACTATGGTTTTGTCAGAGGGCAACAATCATGTACAAATAATTAAAAACAACAAGTAACAAGCAATACGAACCATCCGTAGTTGCCATCGTGAGCGATTCTGTCCCAGTCCTCAGGCCGGCCTCGGGTGTAGAGCATGTAGTTGATTACGCTGGTGCCCCCTACCGCGCGTCCACGGGGCCAGAGGCAGCGGCGGCCTTCCATGCCTATAAAAAATAGGATACTTTTTACTCGACTACTCTGTAGAAAAAAAGAGGGTTATTTTTTTCTCTTCCGCTGACGAAGTTGCGGGCTCCTTCTAGCATTAGTATAAAGATGTAATAATGAAATCTGTGTACGTTAGATATTTCCAAAAAAATATTGCAACGGTCTATTTGGAAGTCACGAAATCGAAAAAAGTATTTTTTTTGGCTTCGTTATGCCAAATCGGCTAAATGGATTTCAACTATTCTTGGTACACGTGTAGCTGGGTATCCACAAATGGTTATAGGATACTTTTTACCCGACTACGCTGAAGAAAAAAATTGGGATAATGACTTTTTCTCCTCCGTGAACGAGGTTGCGGGCACCATCTACGTCTAAATAAACCTACCCGAACACACCCCGGGCTGAGGCTCTGTTCTGTACTGCCACGCGTACTCCGTCCGTTGGAAGTACGGCGCCAGAGCCGGCACATCGGTCAGGATGTTCTCAGGCCGACCTGCCTCCAATACAAGCACCGTGACGTCAGGCTGCTCCGTCAGCCGGGAGGCCACGGCGCAGCCGGCGGATCCCGCGCCTACGACTACGTAATCGTACTCCGCCCAAGGGGCCGTTTGACCTGAAATCATCAAAGTAGTTGTATCAATGTTTAAACAAATCTAGGGTTCAACAGTTATGTTGAAAATCCTACCGGGTTAAGGACTGCTAAGTTTTTTTTATATGACAACTAAACTCTGATTTTTAATTCAAGACCAAAATTTGCAGTTCTCATCTTGATTATTTCATCAAATAAACATTATTTCGTAGAAATATGAATGAGAAATCGTGCAACAAAACTACAGTTTCTTCAAATTACTTGTAACCGTTTGTATACTCAATCTATACAGTAAATACAATTAATCTTATTTTGGCGTCGGTGCCATATAAAGAATGTGTAAAATATTGAAAATTGACGATTTTAGTAAGTTGTAACACGATGGCACCGACTCCAAAATAACATTAATTGTATATACTGTATAGATTGAGTATACAAACGGTTACTTGTAAGTAATTTGAAGAAACTGAATTATGGCGTTGTTTTTTAACTTTTTAGTTTTTTTTGGAGTCGGTTTTATTTTTTTTGTTAAAATGTTTATTTATTTTACACTTTTTAGTTAATCGTTACTTAAAAGTCTATCTCGTGACGATTCGAGCAAGCCCAAACGGCTAGGATACATTATTTTATTATATAGATCTGGTACCTACCTTCCGGCTCCATCATCAAATCAATTCGATGGTACCATTTCAGGAACATTTAAATTTGTGACTATGAAGTTGCTTAGCTAAATTAATCAAGATATTTTGTCGCCACCCGTAAATCATTTATCATTGAGGAGTTCCGATGGCATTCTGTGGTCTTCTGCATCAGTTCCACTTCACCAATTTACACTTTCTGAATGCAAATGCTTATTATGTTTCTTATAATACCAAAATCGCTATATGTATGCCTACAATATTTGAGGAGTTCCTTCAACTCCTCATGGATTCCATCATCAGATCTTCACCAAAATTAAATGGGACCAACTTGAAAGTACCTTCTATAAAACCAAAAATATTTTTTTGAAATTGGTCAAATAGTCTTCGAGTAATCGGTGAACATCCATAAAAAAAAAAATATAATAACCGTTGAATTGAGAACCTCCTCCTTTTTTTGGAAGTCGGTTAAAAATACAAACACTTAAACCAGTATGCAGAGATCACAGCGAAAGTGCGCCCTTTGACGTTAAATTTTGGTCTTGAATTAAGGCGAATATTAGATTGCAATATGATATAAAGAAAAACATTCAAACTATATATTACGAAAACAAACATTTAAAAATTACTTTCGTAGTAGGACCATGCGTTTTGAATAAGTAGTTTTGTAAACCGCATTATTGTCACTCAGGTTTACGACGTGATGCAATGCAATGTATGTCCATATAACTGGATTTTACTGATGCATTTCATGACCATGACCGATTTAAGAGAAAATACTCCACGACTTATTGTGATATAAATTCGATATATTGTAGGCTTGCTGTTCAAGTATATTGAAGATAAGAAATTGTTAGATCCTGTAATAAAGTTACGAGCAACTATCAGCAGAGCCGCTTAAACGCTAACTTACCTACAGGCAATGGATATGAATCCCTTAGAAAGCCGAAAAAATCAAACGATGTCGTTTTCGGTGGTCGAGTTGGTAATAGAGCTCGCATAGCCAAGTCCATCATTGCGCCCCTGGGTCTCATTTGTGATCCTGTCGCATTTACAGGTTCTTTAAATCGAAACACTCCTTGCGATTGAATCAACGTATTATTTTGCTGGCAACTCGATACTACTAAAGATGCAAGCATCGTTAATATTCCAAGTAATAAGGCCGGCATTGCTTGATTTCTAAAAGAAATATCAAATGTAAAATTTACTTTCACTGTTTTTAAGTACACTGTCTTTCAATTAGTAGACACATTTCTGAATCCATTGGCCACGGTTGCACTTTTATCGCCAAAATACGGAGGTAACTTACTATAGCACTGCTTTTATAAAATTTGCACCACCACTGAGAAAAAGTTTGCTTCACAATCATGACAGCCTGTTTCAAGTCCTTACGAGTCAGTATTCCGTAAATATATACATGCAATCTCGTGTCAAGGCGGCCATCGGTGCACATGCTTTTGCTGTGACGACTTAAGTAGAGCATGGACCAAAAACAGGTGACAAGGGAATGTCGATCTTGACGACAGAAATCTTAATGTCAAATTTCTTTAATGCAGTTTCTGCTGCCGATATTGTTGCATATAAGATATCCTAGTAAAGATTTTGTATTTTGCCCAACAAATCCAACAATACAAATTGACAATAATGTACATTAAAAACAAATCGGTGCGTCAGTTTGGTTCAATTAGTAACATAGGTTCCATAAAAAAGTAGAAATTGAGGCTTAAATTCATACATTAAGATTGGTCCTTGGGCCTAACTAGTAGCTATTACTTTATTCATAGTTCCATGCTTGTACACATGGGTAGACCTTTGTCCTACGTCCCTGGGCTGATATGGTGATCTGTGTGTCTGTCTGTGGCATCGTAGCTTCTAAACGAATGGACCAATTTGTTTTTTTTTTATTGAAAGGTGACTTCATTGAGTGTTCTTGGTTCCTGAAAACCGGTTCAGCCGTTTGAGAAGTATCAGTTTTTTTCTGGAAGTGTTGGAGGTTTTTCATCTGTTCATCGATATAGATCTTCATCAGATTTAGTATAGTGTACTAGTGACCTAACCTAACCTAAGAAGGTCTATAGCGCGTTGCAACTTGCAAGGTTACCAACTTTACCTACTGAGCACGAGGAATGAGGAGTACGTATTGCCATAACTATGCCGTCGAGGAAACGCATATTTCTAACACTGCTAGAAGGAAATGATAATGCAATCTCATTTGAATTTTATATTTATTAAAGTATATCAACCAATTCACAAACGTAGAAGGGTTGAACTTCTTATTTTTAATTTAAAAATAAGTCTATATATCTTCTAAAATTATTCTTAAGGCATTGGTTTCATTTATTCTCTCTCATCTCACGCCAACATAAATAGTTATTTACTGAACTAAAAGAGTTAAGGTATTCGTTCGGTCAGTATGTAAGTCCTTTGGGATCTGTTCAAACAGCGTGGCGGGTAAAGCCTTGTGTACTTATAAATTAACATTCACTCTCATGTAACTGACATTTCGAAAGTGCTTGTAACTAGGCCTACTTGAATAAAGAATATTTTGATTTGATTGATTGATTTGATTTGATTGAATTACGAGTATAAAGCAACGTTATATCTAACGTATATAATGTTTGTACAGTTCAAATGGCACAAGTTATTTCTTTTTTAGGAAACTAAAAAGACTTGAAATGTGGTCTATGACGTCGATGTATAATGTGCCAAGTATGGACAAATTAAAATAGATAATGCTTCAATCCGAACCATAATAAATGCATCGGTTATTCGCTGTAAATATTTATGTTCATTCCTATAACGGAGCGGACCATTAGGTAAAAACGCCGATATTGTTACCGCAGGGTCATTTCTTGTTTCATAGTGACAGCGATAATGATTCACCAAATCAAACGTGTTGTAGAAAGTAAGTATTGTTACTTCAGCATATTCAGCCTTGTAGTCTCCAATCTTCCTTTATCATATCAGCAGCTTTTTCTGCTATCATAATGGCCGGCGCGTTGGTATGCGCAGAAATAGTGCGGGGAATGATACTGGAGTCTACAACACGTAGATTTCGCAGGCCGTGTACGTGCAACCGTGGGTCAACAACGGCGAGCGGGTCACCGGTGGGGCCCATGCGGCACGTGGCGATCTGGTGGTGCAGCGTGGCTGTGAGCGTGCGCACCGCGCACTCCCAGTACGCGTCCGAGTCGAAGGGCAGCGCGCGGCAGGCCGGGTACTGCGCGCGGTGTAGCGTGGCGCCCAGCCGCTGGAACGGCGCCGTCGCTGCCAGCGCCTGCACGTGCCGCACCGCCGCCACAAACGTCGCTACGTCTCTCCCATACGCGTCCGACAGATAATTCCCGCGCATGCGTGGATGGCTCCAGGGGTTGTTGTCCTTCAATTCCAGGAAACCGACAGATTTCGGATGTAGCAGCATAGGGAACGCACTCCACGTGTCCTTAGTTCCTAATGATCCAAATGCTTCATTGAACACTTTGCTTTTTATCCTCATACCTTTCCGTACAGCCATGCTGTCTCCAAGACCTCCATCTGCGGTGATTGATCCACCGATACTGATCAATTCCATATCAGGGACAAGTTCGGGATCGTCGGACACTGGCGTTTTAATATAGCCGATGCCTTCGACAGCACCTGGGGACGCAAGGCTGCTGTCGCCAGTGTGGAACCATTGTACAATGGTAGACATTTGTGTTGCTTGTCGTTCAGAAAAACTCACACCAGTAGTGTTGAGTTCAAAGATTATTCCTGGGAAGCATATATGGTCATAAAGTGTTTTGCCTACTGGCAAATCTTTTATTAGAGATACTCCAACATGACTTAGATGTTCCTTAGGTCCTATGCCAGATAACATTAACAGCTGTGGCGAAGCAATAGGTCCCGCAGACAAAATGACTTCTCTTCGCGCCCGCACTGTGTACGTTTGGCTATTTCTAGAATATTCCACTCCATATGCGGTGTTGGTTTGAGGATCTATCAGGACTTTGGTGACTGTGGCTTCAGGCAAAATATGCAGGTTGCGTCTTTTCTTGTGTGGGTGTAGAAAAACTTTAGCAGCACTTTGGCGGTGCCCTTGTTTTATGGTTACTTGCACTTTCCCAAAACCGAAACCGTCAGGAGCGTTGTAGTCAACAGTGGGATGTCCCAAGATCGTTCCGGCTTCCAAAAATGCTTTTATAAGCTTTGTTCTGAAATGTAACAAAAATGTGCCATTACTGCCATTACATTTATCTTCCTAATACAAACTATATTCTTTGTTTCGTTTAGTAATGGATCTAAACCAAGAAATAAATAAATATGATAACAAAAAAACATGTTAACTTACTTGGTAGGTACAAATTCCACGGAAAGTTCTCCATCTTGACTACGGTAAGAGTTCCTTTCAAATCCCTTCAAACTAGCTTTTTCAAACTTCTTGTAATATTCAAGAACTTCATTATACGACCTGCAAGCATACAAGATTTTAAACGAAGGCAGGTAACTTTACACAATTTAAATATAAATAAATAAGTAATATATAAATACAAATAAATTAAAAAAAATCATTCATGTAAAGAAATGATCTAATCATGTTCTTCATCTTAGTCGTGGTTAGTTTCTTATCAGGGTGGTTAGTACCAACTCGTAGCGACTTGAAATTTAGCTAGTGCTAAGTATAGTTGCTACAAAAACATGCGTTTATATTTATTTATACCGATCTACTCTCTGATGTCGTGCCTTTCTTGTTTAGATGTCAGTGAAAACTATATGTTCGCTCAATTTAACTGATAGGACAAATTGACAAATCGTCCATTTATACAAATTTAAATGTAGGTAATAAAAATGCAATTTATAGTACTACAAAGTATGCAATACGTCATTCGCTTAATAGTATTCAAGTAACGCGCGACACCGCGACAGATTCCCGTGGTCATCTTCATCTAGCAAGGCTTAATTATTTATTTAAAAAAAACGTGTATGCCATTGCATTGTTTTGCGATTCGAAACCATGGGTTCGTAGGTACTTGTTTATAAAGGTATCTATTAAAATCATTTCCACAAAGGTTGAAGAAAGACTGTAGATCCTAAAAGTTGCAAGTGTATTATAATTGTGCGAAAAGAGTCGCGTGACGTGGCGACTTAGGGGTTGGAAGTGTTG
Organism: Hedya salicella; assembly: GCA_905404275.2. Lineage (NCBI taxonomy): Eukaryota > Metazoa > Arthropoda > Insecta > Lepidoptera > Tortricidae > Hedya > Hedya salicella. The sequence continues at coordinate 9,508,551 of FR990114.1, read as the reverse complement.
GAAGGCACCCATATCCTTATATCCGATATCCTCGCCATACACGGGTTCTAGTCGAAGTGTATCCGAAACTGCTTGTACATATATTTCAAGAACTTCTTGTTTTGTATATTACCATCCGTAATTGCCGTCAGCGGCGATGCGGTCCCAGTCCTGCGGCCGACCCCGGGTGTATATCATGTAGTTGATGACGCTCGTGCCCCCCACAGCTTTGCCTCGTGGCCAGAAGCACCTCTCGTTCTTCATGCCTGGAAATTATAAATGCATCTGTTAGTGGCGAGCTGTCAAAATTGACCCTGGTACGCTCGATTAGATTTGTCTTACTTTTTCTTCTAGTCAAAAGCACGTCAGGTGCTGAATTGGGCTCACCGACAGGAATAGGATAGTATGAACACATCGCCACTGACTATACTATTCTTCGGCATCTTAATTTGCATGCATGCTTGTCAACATTAAAAAAATTAACAAAGTCTTTTTTTAATAACAATTAGAATTGTTTTTATTGACCACCTTGAAATGTTTTGAAGTAGAATAGGATTCCATTTTGTTCCCAAGTCAGATAGCGACGATTTCGCAATAGATCATCGTAACAGCGGATGTAAGTAATTTAGTCCTTGGGGAGTTGATGAACCCAGTATCCGATTTTAAAAAGGAGTTGGCATCTCAAAATGGTTTGCTGCTATAAACATGTTGCTCCTTATAAACTGCCGCTCATTGATTCGTATCCTTCGTAGGTAACGTACCTATATTTATCAATATCCTTGTTATCTTTTATAAATATGTAACTTATTTCGTCGGCTACAGACTTCAAGTAGTTACGAGTATATAAACTCATTTGGCATTAAGTATGTGGTTTTCTTTATACGTATTCAGAGTTACCAATCATTAATCTCTTGTCTACTCCTCACCATAATGAGCATGCAAGTCAGCAACAACCCTCACTAACCCCGTGCGAACACAAACTTTGTAGAAAGTGTCCCGTTTTCTTTATCTTTACTAAGATGACAATGTCCTAGATCCAAATCAGTGACATTAATAGGAGAAGTAAAAAACACGTACCCATACATACTCCTTCTTCACGCTCCATATAATACTGCCAAGCGTAATCAGTAGATTGGAAGTAGGGTGCTAAAGCAGGGATATCGGTGAGGATCATCTCTGGTTTCCCAGCCTCCAGAAGCAGTACTGAGGTGTTGCGGTTTTCGGTCAGCCGGGCAGCCAGCGTGCAACCTGCCGAGCCGGCTCCCACGATCACGAAATCGTATTCGGGAAAGGGTGACTGCAGACCTGCAATATTTAAATAGATTTTTTGAAAATGCATTGGGAATCTATAAGTAAAGGCAGTGTCGGAGTGGTCATATATTTGAGGTATAGCATTTTCTCAAACATGCAATGAAATATTGATGTTATGTTCCTTATAATAGGCTGCGAAGTATGAGGTTTCAGGTGCGGCTAGGACAAGAGGTCGTTAATGGAATTTCATACAAATCATGCAGGTCTAGGCCGGCAAAGTTCTCTTTTTTAATTTCCATTCCACACAAATTTGTGGCACAGGCATCTTGACATTCTGCCACTAAGCGTATCAAAAAATAAAACTTTAATTTTTTTGTTGTTTATTTCATTGCATGTTTAAAAAAAGCACTAAACATACCTCGGCGGGAAATATGGGGATTCGCCCGCTCCAGACCGGCGGATAGGTATGTAAAAAAAAAGTTTTATTAAATGATAGGATGAATGAAAAAAATGTGTATGTATTTTTTATTTATTGTAAACTAGCTTCTGCTCGCGACTTCGTCCGCCTTAAATTTGTTTATCGCGGATAAGGGTATTTTTCCGGGATAAAAAGTAGCATATAAAGTCTCTTATGTGTGGCCTGCGCCTAAGTTTTAATGATTTATTTCATTATTTCCCATACAAATTTTCACCCTCTTAAGTTATAATTTCCAGAATAAAAACAATTCTATGTTCTTCCCAGGATTTACAACTATTTACATAACTAATTTCATCTAATCGATCCACCGTTTTATGCATTATACCGTCTCTTGCATCCAAAACGTATATTATGAGATGACTCCAAACTGGAATTTCCTGTATATCGTCTCGCAAGAATGCAGCCAAGGGAAATAAAAGGAACAAAATTGTGATCGATAACTAAATGTCTTCGATGGTATAATTATAATTACATATGAGCGAGCGAGATGTGCAAATTTATTATTTGATCAGTGGTTGACCACAATAATACTTTAATGTGAGCATTGGCGATCGATATCGATTTATGCTCTAAGCATGCAAAAATTCGATCGAGATAAGCACACTCGTTTTGAAAAGTATCTTGGTATGTAGTAACTAGCTGTTGCCCGCAACTTCGTCCACGTAGAGATAGATGCAATGTAGGCTATATGATACCTATTCTGATGTCTAAACTTTATTGGAGAGTTTCGTTGAGATCAGTTCAGTAGTTTTTAAAATTAAGAAGAACATACATACATCGGCGCAACCTTTCACGTTTTTTATAATATTTCTAGCTTCTGCCCGCGACTTCGTCCGCCTTAAATTCGCTTATCGCGAATAACTCTATTTTTCCGGGATAAAAAGTAGCCTATGTCCTTCCTCGAGACTCAAACTATCTCCATACCAAATTTCATCCAAATCGGTTCAGCGGTTTAAGTGTGAAGAGGTAACAGACAGACAGACATACATACTTTCGCATTTATAATATTAGTATGGATTACGATGTCATTGGGTCTCCGAGCCCGAATTCCAAAAGCTATGTGATCCCGTTTGCTTACTGCATGTCATAAGTAAATAAAGAAAAAACCTGTAGGGTTCCGTAGCAGATACAAAGAAATGCACTACAGATGAAAAAAATCATGTGTTAAAGTGTATCAACAAAATTGCGTATCTTTGTGGCACAGTTTTTCGGCAATAACTCAAAAACTGTATACCCCTGCGTTTAAAGTATAGTCTACAATACACACACCTTGTAGTTTATGAGTCAAATGCCTGTGACATATGGACGAACGGACGGATACGACGAAACTATAAGGGTTGCGTTTTTGCCATTTTGGCTATTACGGAACCCTAAAAAGTATGAAAATTGTGGGTGTAGGTATTAATAATTTTTTCTCATAAATTTCAGACTAATTTGTCTATATACGAGGGTTGCTACTTATATATCCGGAAACAAAAAAACAAACAAACGTACACGGCTGAAAATAGTTTTATTGTTTTTCAAAGTATTCCCCTTGATGATCTATGCACTTTTGCATTCGCGTGAACCAATTTTTAAAGCACTTCTGCCACTCCGCCTGAGGTACCTCCATAACGTGTTGTTTGAATGCGTCGACAGCATCTTCAGCGGTCGAAAATCGTTGACCGCGTAATTTATTCTTTATATTTGGAAATAAATAAAAATCGTTGGGTGCCAAGTCAGGGCTGTACGGCGGATGACCCGTTAATTCCACATTTTGACCCTCCAAAAATAGAGTTGTTTCGCGTGACGTATGACAGCTGGCATTGTCATGATGAAGAATGATTCTTCGTCGCTGGTTAGTTTTACGAATTTGTTCAAATACTTCCGGTAAGCAAATGGTCGTGTACCACTCTGAATTAACCGTTCTACGGTTTTCTAGTGGCACTGTAGCTACATGGCCATTAATACCGAAGAAGCAGGCCACCATTTGTTTCAATGTACTTTTTGCACGAGTAACTTTCGTAGGGTTCGGCTCATTTTGAAATACCCATACCGTTGATTGTTGCTTCGTTTCGGGATCGTATGCATAGATCCAGGATTCGTCACCTGTATAGATGTTATAAACGGCTTTTGAGTCACCACGGTTATATTTTTTTAACATTTTATTGCACCATTCGACGCGAGCATGTTTTTGCTCATTTGTTAAGTTGTGGGGTGTCCAACGCGAACAAATTTTTTTTACAGCCAAATAATTATGTAATATGCTATTAATGCTGGTCATAGAAATACCCAGAGTCGCCTCTATCTCGCGGTACGTAACATGTCGGTCGTCCATTATAAGTTTTCGCACAGCCTCGATATTTTGTTGTACAACGACCGATTTCGGGCGACCTGCCTTAACTTCGTCCGTAAGCATACTACGTCCACGATTGAACTCACTAAACCAGTGATACACAGTAGTTTTAGATGGGGCTTCATCACCAAAAGTTGAAGTTAGTTGATCTATGCACTGTTGTTGCGTTAAACCACGCCGAAAATCATAATAAATCATAGCACGAATATTTTCACGAGTGAGTTCCATTCTTGCTGCGAGATGACATTTAAAACCCGTCAAAAACAAAACACGAGCGTTAATAAGGAAGAAAAAATATACCTTATATACTTAAAAAAGTTCAAATTTTACCATGGCGGTCAAATATGCTATTTAAGAAGATTGTAATCCCGGTTTCCGGATATATAAATAGCAGCCCTCGTATTATGTATATCGTCGCCTAGTACCCATAGTACAAGCTTTGCTTAGTTTGGGACTAGGTCGATTTGTGTAAGATTTCCCGTAATATCTATACTATTATAAAGTTGTAAAAATGAAATGTCTGTACATCGAAGATATTTTCAAAAAAATGATTGTTATTGACTATTGGAGGTCATTGAAACGAAAAATATTTTTTATGGATTTTATGTATGTTTGTATGTGTCGTTGTGGCTTCATCACGCAAAATCGGCTAAACGGATTTCAATTATTTTTGGTACACGGGTAGCTGGGTATCTCCAGATGGTTATAGGATACTTTTTACCCGACTATGCTGAAGAAAAAATGAAGAGTTATGACTTTTTCTCCTCCACGAACCATGTTGCGGGCGCCTTCTAGTTTATACATATAAACTGTAAATCTGAATCATTTAGTAAAAGTAGTTTCAAACGCGAGACCTCATTTTTTTTTCAAAACGGCTATTTTCTATAAAAAACGCCAATAAGCCATTATTTATGCTGTGACCACATAATATACATATATATACTTTGTCTAACGGCTGCCCAAGTTTTTGCCAAGTTCTTTGACCGCTTCGAGAATGGCAATGACCTTGCGGAATTTTATCATAAACGACATCTTTACGCAAATATTTAATATTCTCGTAAACAGCAAAAAATAAGAATCAAGGTCGACATATGGGTTTTAATTATATAAATATGTTTTTTTAGGTCAAATGTGTTCAGTTTATTTATAATTAAAAATTTTAGGTTAGGTTAGGTTAGGTTACGTTATTTGTTACACATCCGCAACATATCTATCGATTGAGATAATAATCCCATTCACCAAGAAATTCGGTCAATGTCATCATTACTAATTTCACTGCAGCAGAGGCGAGATGTTATTAACATGTTTAAGTCTTACGATTGATTCAATATTATTAGTAGACTTAAACATATGTATTTCTAGAAGCATTCAAAGTACCAAAATTCATAATTAGAAGTAGAAGTTAGTATATGTGTGCCGTAAAACAATTAATTAAAATGTTTGACCTAGACGTTTAAAATACGTAACGTACAAAATTATTTAATAATGATTATACAACTAACTTTTAAACAAAAGTGACAGTCAGTATAAGTAAAGGTTTTTTTATTTGTAATTATCTAGATACTATAGAAATAACTAGAATTTTTCCGCGGTTTCGTTCGCGTGGCTTCTATTTTACTATTTTTTATTCGTCGGGAACCATGCATTATTTCAGGATAAATACGAGTAGTAGCCTATTTCACTCTCCAACCTCTATTTAATCTAAATGCAGAAAATCACTTCAATCCGTTGCAAATATAATATAAGTAAGGATTTATGCTTTGCTAAGAGAGAAGTATGTATGTTTATAATATATATTTTTTACCATTTTAGTTTTTAACATTACAGATTTTAAGCATTTATCTTCGCGTCGGTTAGTTTTTCGATAATTTTTACGTACGCTGTTTAAGGTCAGTCTACTAAAATATTGTTACGGTTTTAGAGGGCTCAGGGTGAGCCCGAGACCTTGTGGTGCCAATCCACTTTTTATTTGGTTGTTTTACAATGTCAAATACCTCAAATGGTTATCGTATACCGTGCTATAAAAATAAATATTCACTTACCACCCGGCAATGGAAATTGATCCCTCAGAAAGTCAAAGAGATCTCCAGCATTTTTAGGCGAATAGTTTTTCGCAACTGTTTTTCTGACGTAGTCTATTATAGGGCTTTGAGGATGTGACCACAGTAACTTGGCACTTCTGTCATCATTTCCCAGCTCTCTTGGTACGTCGGAACTCCTTTGTAATTGTTCACTGAATTTTATCCCTAAAAAATCTTCGTAGTCACTGTTTTCGTCGTAGTCTTCAGTTTCCACTAAACCTTCCTCATTATCTCCGAAAACTAAACTGAAAACTGTCAAGAATGGGATGAAACTTTTTAAAATCATTCTCATTTAAATTGACTTTTTGTTGATTTGCAGAAAATTATATTTTAGGAGACGCTTTGCGAGTGAGGAAGATATCCAAAAAAGTTGCTAGCCTCCGCGGCGGTGCGGTTTGGTATGTCGGTTTGCGGAGCGCTCGTCCCGACATATACATTGATAATGTTCATCGCGTCAGGCCATTGTATTTGTACTGTACATAGTGTGTACTGTACATAAAGATTCACCAGTGAGCCATAAGTAATATATTATATGTTGCTAATAAAGTACCACTTCATGACTTATTTCTGGAGGTAATCATTTTCGAAACCAATCAGGAGTTGGTCCACTATCAGTACATTAATTTTGCTTTGATCTGAATGCTCAAAAACTTGTTACAGCAGTGTTCTAAATTTAGATTTCCTGTGTGATCCAATTTCGACAAAATTTATTTTATCGACTTACATTTTTTATTGTGATGATGTGCAGTCCTTTATAGTCTCATGTCTTAGACTAATTTTACCAGCTCATTCTAACTTACCTTACCAGCTTATTCATGCAATTGAAACAAATTACGCGAGAAAAGTTAGAGAAGATTCATAGTTTGCATTGTGTAAAATATCATTTAGTTGGTGATAAGATTGGTATTATGACTCTTTCATTATATTCGATAGGGCTGCTGACATGTCTTACTTAAACAATAAAAAAAACCAAGCGGCTTTGATCAATAATTTCACTCCAACACATATAATAATTGAAATGACGCGCATAATGGTATCGGTAAAACATATTGCGTTGCATGAATAGAGCGAGAGCAGCTAAATACTTTCGAAACAGCGTTCGTAGGTGAGAATGAGTGTTATGATCTTAGTGCCGACCGGTGTAGCTCAGCGGGATTGACCCTGCCTGTGAAGCTGACGGTTCTAGGTTCAAGTCCCGGCAAGGGCAAAATTTTTGTGATGAGCACTAAATATTTGTAGGTACTAAAATATATCGTCCATGCATGGTAAGCCCAATAAGGCTTATGTTATGAATACCTACCAGTAATAGCACAAGCCTTATTGAGCTTACCAGGGAATTAGTTCTATATATTTGTGTAAGATTGTCCCCTAATATTTAATTATTTATTTTAAATCAATAAAACCAGTTACCGTTTTATTTGTGTATTTCAGTATTGATCTTACCGCTAGTTTTGACCTAATGGCATCAGTTTGTTTTATTATAATATAATTTAAAATAAATTGAGGTATGAATGATAACTTATTATAACTAAGTATCTATTCTATATATTAAAAGACTTGGGCTTTCAAAGATGTATCAACTATATCCTGCTGCGTCTTTTCTTATCATATCAGCTGCCTTTTCACCGATCATAATAGCAGGCGCATTTGTGTGCACGGAGACTGTGCGTGGGATGATGCTGGAGTCGACAACGCGTAGGTTGCGTATGCCGTACACTCGCAGCCGTGGGTCGACAACGGCGAGAGGGTCACCGGCGGGACCCATGCGGCACGTGGCGATCTGGTGGTGTAGCGTGGCTGTGAGCGTGCGCACCGCGCACTCCCAGTACGCGTCCGAGTCGAAGGGTAGCGCCCGGCAGGCCGGGTACTGCGCACGGTGTAGCGTGGCGCCCAGCCGCTGGAACGGCACCGTCGCCGCCAGCGCCTGCACGTGCCGCACCGCCGCCACGAACGTCGCCACGTCTCGCCCATACGCATCTGACAAATAATTCCCACGCATGCGTGGATGGCTCCACGGGTTGTTGTCTTTTAACTCCACGAAACCGAACGATTCTGGATGCAACAGCATCAAAAACGCGCTCCACGTATCCGTGTCATCGATTGATCCGAAGGCGGCATCAAATACCTTCTCAGATATCATCATTCCTCTTCTAACAGATTTACTTCCGTCCGGTCCTCCATCTGACACTAATGATCCTGCAATACTTATCAACTCTATGTCTGGGATGTTCGCAGGGTCGTTAGATACAGGGGTTTTGATATATCCGATCCCTTCTACGGCGCCAGGACTCGAGGGGGGGCCGTCGCCAAATTGTAGCCATTGAGAGACGGTCTGAATACTTTGGGGAAGTCGTATTAATCGAGATTCGCTTAAAGTAACTCCTGTAGTATTTAAAGAAAATATTAATCCTGGAAAACTAATGTGGTCGTAAAGCGTGCGTCCAACCGGCAGGTCTTGAATGACAGGAATTCCGTGGCTACTTAAGTGATTTTTGGGCCCTACTCCAGACAACATGAGAAGTTGCGGCGACGCTATTGGCCCCGCTGAGAGTATAACTTCTTTTTTCGCTACCACATTCCTCTTCAAACGATTTCTCACGTACCGAACGCCATATGCAGATTTCGTTGTACTATCAATTAGAACCTTAGTTACCCGGCTTTTCGGAAGAATGTGAAGATTGGGTCTGTTCTTAATTCTATGCAGGAAAGCTTTTGCTGCGCTTACTCTCTTTCCATTCAGTGTCGTAGTTTGCACGTATCCAAATCCGAGTTGTTCAGGAGCATTGTAATCAACTGTAGGATGACCGAGTTGTCGGCCAGCTTCCAAAAATGCATCAATTAAGGGCGTCCTGTAATAAAAAGAAATGATAAAACCTGGGCGAATAGAGGCGAAGGTCCATTTAGATTTCATTTCTGAAATTTGACAGCTTGTTAGTAGTTCAAATACCTGAATTGTGGGAATTCGACGTTTAATTCACCCTTCCTTCCATGATGCGGAGAATCTTCCAATCCTCTTAAGTTTGATCGCTCAGATTTCTTGTAATATTCTATTACTTCATTGTACGACCTGTTTCAAAATTAAGTAATTATGATTAATTTCTAATTGATTCAATGTTAATTGAACACGCTAATTCAACCGGAACTATGTTTTGCTTGCTTTATTGTATATGATTGAGGTATGACATTATAATGACTAATTATATTAAGTAATTATTATCTTGCAAATTCGTTACCATCCAACGTTTCCATCAGCTGCAATGCGGTCCCACTCCTCGCGCCGGCCTCGGGTGTAGATCATGTAGTTAATGACACTGGTGCCTCCGACAGCTTTTCCTCTCGGCCAGAAGCATGTCTCTTTCACCATCCCTAAAGAAAATCTTATTTAATTTACAGAATGGCTAAATCGAACTTAAAGAATATCTAAACCAAGGCGAGAGAGAGTTTGGAGCTTGATGTAGGTAGAACATTAGAGATTTCTTGGATTAAAAGATACCACACTACAGCTTAAAATAAGCTGACTGCGTTTACGCAGGTGACTTCGTATCTAGAAGACGTATCGCAGGTCGCAGAGGATGTAGAGAATATGTATAGTCGTTGCGGTCAGTTCTTTAGAGGCACCGAGCTTCTGGCGCGTGCATGTGGGACTCCGAGAGTGTATGTGTGCGTAGAAGGACAAATTGCTAAAGCGTGACTGAAAGCGAAGAGAGGGTAAGCGGGCGGCTCTGACTAGCATGGGCTAAACGCGCGCGTATTTAGGTATTTCCTTCGTTTATTAAATATTTTTTTTATTTTGTTTCACAGAGATAACTTTAGATTTTTTTAAGTAATCGTGTTTCTAAAATGTATGATTTATGGAGTGAATCTTTAAATATGTTACATTTGAAATTGTATAGGTAAAGCTTTACTAATAAAGATACAGCGAGGGATCGAACGAACGCAATTATTTCGCCATTATCTATAGTTGCCTCGGCGCGGCCTTAACTGAGTTTTAATGATGGGCATAGAAGTTCGGCTTTACTTTACCCATACAAACGCCTGGTTCTTTGTCCATGTAATACGGCCACGTGTAATCTGTTCTCTGGAAATACGGTGCGATGGCGGGAATGTCCGTGGTGAACATCTCTGGTTTTCCGGCTTCTAGCAGTAGAACAGTGACGCTGGGGTCCTCCGTCAGGCGGGCCGCCAGCGTGCACCCGGCCGAGCCGGCGCCCACGATGATGTAGTCGTACTCGTTCAGTGGAGATTTTAAACCTGGAAGATTAAACGTATACTTGAAGGAGCGCATTTTTTCATTTACTATTAAGACTGCATAGCACTATCTTTAGGTAGCAGAGGTAAGGCGTCAGAAAAAGTACATGGGAAGCCGAAGCGTATTCATTCATTCATACTCATATTTAAAGAAATAGGTGGTTATAAGTTATAAGCCTTTTTTTGGGGAACCCGGAGGGAATCGGCTTATATGGACGCCACGCCACTGCTAGGTCCAGTTATACGATGAAAGGAAGAAAGTGCGAAAACATCCTAGATTTAAGTTGTAAAATAATCAAGCAACGGTTTCAATAGTCAGGAAGATAGATTGAATGAGTGTTTGTGTAGCTTGCATTGTCCGCAGTGTCCGCACCATTTTTAGATCGCAGCCACTGAGGGGTAGCGAATAGTATAAATAGCCTGCACTATTGAATAAAAAAAGTGTTATGTATGTATGGTTTACGTTGTGCTCTTGACAATGTCTTATTAGATAACAATGACTACAATCGCAAATACTGTATAATTAATTAGGCCTGTATTCAATTAATTTTAATAATAATACGCTTATGCATTGCTCCGTTTCGTTGGCGTAGAAGGACAAATTGCTAAACCAACAAACACTTTCACATTTGAACATATATGTGTAAGGAATGATATACACCCACTTGTTATGACGTTAACAATGTTACTTGATTATATTCGATTAATTTCCAGCCGATTAACCTGTTCCCCGTGTACTACAAATTAATTAGGCAATTACTAAGTCCAATACGATTATCAACGTACATTTAGGACTTCGTAATTTAATCACCGCGGATGGAAGTATTCAGCTAGAACTAGAACTAGACAGACTGGAGACAGCTTGCATTAAATAGAAGTGGCGGGCTGTAGCTGATTGGAACCGTCAACTGACAAGTGCAGCAACTTTGATTTCTGATAGTCGTACCAATTCTACTAGGCGGTAATTAGTTGTGTAATATAATGTATAAATAATTAATCACAGCGCAGCACTCCGGCGCCGAGCGGGCATGCACGTGCTCCTAGCGCATTCTTCACATCAAATACGTAGTAAATGTTCAACGCAGCCTCCCTTTTTCTGTGTGCAGGACCTCTAGGACCACTGTGCCACATGACTGATGCGACTATTTCTCGCGTGAACAATATTACCTTTCTCTTTCTGTCCAGAACTAACTCGATCCGCATAACAAAAAATGCACAAGGTTACTTGTAATTTAATATAACTAACTCGGTACTTTGCAAAAATTTCAATCCATAACTTCATGCCATTTTGCCGTGATCTCGTCCGTACGTCGACCCACGAATGAGATGCTTCTAAATAAATCACTGGAGCTTTAGCTTGTTTTAGCTTTTTTTTGTCATTTGAGGGTCCGGTTATTCAGAACAGCGACCCGAAATAAAACGACTCGCTGAATTTTTCCAAGAGCCTGAATAATGCAAATGAAATTAAAAAAATAAGCCTGTTGCGGTAGCATGGTGAATCTAAATAGCTATCATATATGTATTCGACAAAAGAAAGTTTTAGAAAGAAAGAAAAAAAGTACTATATACACCGTGACCGTTAATAACCCGAAAGATTTAAGCTAACGATACTAGAGCCTAATTAGAGTATATAAAGTTATGTAACATATAGTCCAAAAACTCATAATTAAGGAGATATTAATTATTTACAACAAATCAAAAGTTAAAAAATCTCCAGTGTAACACACCTTAAGGGCGTGAGCATGACGTAGCCACCTACTCCTTTTACACGTAGATGCACTAACTGTATGGTTGTTAGCCAGTTTCATAAAGAAGTTTGGTATCTATCTACAAAAAGTTTTTACTACCGAAAATATTTTCATCACGAGATACAAGGATATAACATGCAACTAAAATACAGTGTAGTGTATTAATCCGAATAATTATAATATCTTATCTTACACACTTCAATCTCAAGTAGCTTTTTTGTTATCATTGAGAATAGAGATAATTAGGTTTGTTCTGTTCTAAGTCGCGAAAGTGGTTCTTCTTGTAACTGGCTAGTTTGAAATGGATTGTCACTAAAATGACACATTACAAATGATAACTAATTGTCACGCAAGATATAATAACATTGAACATTTTTTTGACTGTAATAAATAATATTCGCTATGCCGCATTATCCTTCGGCTCCAGGCAGTCGCCGAATACCGAAGACGATTCCCAAACCGTCGTATACCTCACCATTCGACTTTTGCGGATGTCGTTCGACAGTTTCGCGAAAAAGGGCTTGGAAAAGTTCACAGGGAAAGGGCTATAAATCTAGATGAACAAGCAGAGAACAGAATAATGAACATCATAACAGAAGACCCAACTTTGTCATCAAGAGCTGTAGCAAGAATGGTCAATGTTAACTATAAGCTCGTATTAAGGCTATGGAAAAGGTACGGCCTGCATCCTTTTCACTACAGGAAAGTACACGAATTAATTAACAATGACGGGCTAGCTAGAGTTGCCTTTTGCCAAAGGATGAATCAGAAATTAGTGGAAGATCCTGGATTTCTAAATAAGATATTATGGACAGATGAATCGTTGTTCACGAGAGAGGGCGTTTTTAATTCCCATAATCAGCATATGTGGCTAGAAGAAAATCCCCATGCGAAAAGGGAAAATTCATACCAGCACAAATTTTCCGTAAACTTGTGGGCTGGCATTATTGGGAATAAAATAATAGGTCCCGTCATATTTCCAAATAGACTGAATTCTCACAAGTATTTATTATTTCTAAATAATGAATTAAACGACCTGCTAGAAGATGTCGATTTGGAAACCCGACGAACTATGTGGTTCCAGCACGACGGATGCCCGGCCCACTTCGGCTTGGATGTTCGTAATTGGCTGAACCAACAATACCCCGAGAGATGGATCGGCCGTGGGAGCGAAGTTTTAGCATGGCCTGCCGGGTCACCGGATTTAACTCCGCTAGATTTCTTTTTATGGGAAACTCTGAAAGATAAGGTTTACTCAACACCTGTGAACTCCAGAGAAGAGTTGTTAATAAGAATTCAAACGGTTTCAGAAGAAATCAAGAACACTTATGTTAACTTGAATCATGAAATCCGTTCAAGATTGAATATTTGTGCTAAAAACGGCGGTACACATTTTGAAAATCTAATTCATTAAATTACTCGTAATAAAAATGCGTAACTGTTTCATGTTGTTGTATATTTTACTGTAGGTACAGGTTAGCATGATCTCTGTTACAACAAAGTCCCTTTCCTATATGAGGTAAGAGGTAAGTATAATGTAAAAAAATAAGTAGTATGATTTCCATCGAATATTATCATGCCTAACAATTTATGGTTGTGCTTGTTAGTCAAAAAAAGATACCTAAGACACAAAGTTTCAATAATAATTTAAGAGCACTTTAATGTCGTAGCACCTAATAAAGTTTGGATACATAAGTATTTGTGGTATTTTGTGGTGCCAATAAATAAAAATAATTTCAAAACAAACATCGCGCTTGACATAACTTGACACTTCTTGTCATTCATGGAATACAAGTCACGCCATTCGCCTTTCATCGTATGATTTCGGAGCGATTCGTGAAGTGTCATGCTCGCTCTCTGTTCTTCAACTTGAAATTCCCACCTAAAGGCTTGTTCACAAAGAAGCGGGCAATTAATAAGATTTAATTCGTACTGAAATAGTAATTAAATTAAGACACATAATTAGACCCATGTTGATATAACATTATTTACTCGTACAGTCGTCAAAAATATGTGGTTTAAATCTTTCGGGTTATTAACGGTCACGGTGTATATTTATTCAAGGAAGTAGAGTAAGAAACATCTATACTATTATAAAGTTGTAAAAATGAAATGTCTATACTTTTAAGAAATTAAATAAATATATATATGGTAACGGACTATTTTGAGGTCACTGAAACTAAAATTATATTTTTTAGATTTTTTGTATGAGTCGTTGTGGCTTCATCACGCCAAATCGGCTAAACGGATTTCAATTATTTTTGGTACACAGGCAGCTGGGTGTTTACAGGTGGGTATAGGATATTTTTACCTGACTATCTTCTTCTTCCTTCTAGACCTAATCCTATCTACTTAGGGTCGGCCTTCCTTATCCGCAATTTCCATCTAGCACTTTTAACCTGACTATGCTGAAGAAAAAAAGAGGGGTTACTTTTTCTCCTCCTCGAACAAAGTTAAAAATGATAATAAATGCATTTTTAGGGTTCCGTACCAAAAATGGTAAAAAAGGAACCCTTATGGTGCTACTTTGTCTGATGTCTGTCTGTCCGACTATTAGAGCGCCATATCTCAAAAACTTCTTATGCTATCTATTTGAAATTTGGAATATTTATAAACATGGTTAGCTTACATGTATCACAATGCAAACATTTTAAAATTTATTTTTATTTTCTAAGAAAACGACGTATATAAGGGGGGGGGGCAAAAATTCAAAGTCTAGCTCCTAGGTCAAGTAGGGTATCATATGAAAGGGCTTGATCTGTACATTTTTGAACACTTTTTTTATTGTGAATAGATTTTGTTTTATTAAGGAAAATGTGAAAAGAAAAACACCATATATCTCCAAAGTTTACCAAGCGAAAAATCTGGAATTTTCCGGAATAATGTGATTTAATATGAATATTACACGAAAATTATAACCATATATCTATGTCTTACCTTTTTTTAATCACCAAAAATCATTTTTGAATAACCCGGTTTGATTAAATTTGCCCCTCATTTGTATGTGACGCCATAGATACCAGAGGCAAACTTAACTCAAGCGGCAAGTTAAGTCGGAATAAGTGAAAATTTGTACGGAACCCTCGGTGCACGAGTCAGACTCGCACTTGACCGGTTAAGTATTATAGATGCAGTCCGTTGAGATAAACCTTAAACCTACGGGTTCGAGTACAATCGGCCAAACTCATATAATAGGCACACTACTTAGGCTCAGCTACGGCCGCCGTTAACGCTACCTGATCAAGTACAGAAAAAATCGGACATAACGTAAAAGTAGCAGCGGCAAATCAAGTAAACCAACCGTTATTTGATGGCAAATATAATCTTATCTATACCAGCCGGTTTAGGATGTGGCGTTGAGAAGAAAAAATACTGCGATTAAGTGGTTTCCAATTCTTACCATTTGGCAACGGGTACTGGTCCCTCAGAAAGTCGAACAAGTCCATTGGATCCTTCGGGTCGTAGTTAGGATTGACGGACTGCATCAAGAGGTCTATAATCGGGTTCTGTCTGTAAGACTGCCTCCTGGATCTCTCTTCCCGCGAGTGTGTGCTTTGGTATCCATTGTAGTTATAAGCTTGCAATGATGATAATAACGTCCAGAAAATGAGCAATTTGAGTGCGCCTGTCATCTTTTTTCAGGTCGATAGATGGAGTTAGTGTCTGTAAAAAATGTATACAAAAGTTGTTTTCACTCGTAGTTGTTCCCCCATAATTACAAAATGGTTCGACGAGGTAACTCTTTCGAAAATTGTATTGAAAATGTTCAGAACTATCGCGTGGTTGACATGAATATTGGAAACGTGTTAAGTCAAATTAAAAAAAAAAATAACTTAATTGAAACTTATTTTATAAAATAAGTTAATCTCAAGTAAATAGCCTGCCTAAAAAGATATATCTGTACATTGAAGATAAAAAAATCATCCTGGGTGTAGGATAATTTTATCCAACTATGCTCTAGAAAAAAGAGGGTTATAATTTTTTTCTCCTTCGCTGACGAAGTTGCGGTTACCTTCTACGAGTAGAATATATACAAAAATAAATAAAAATAAAAAATAAATATTACGGGTCAATTTTACACAAATCGAACTAGTCCCATGGTAAGCTCAATAAGGCTTGTGTTATGGGTACTAGACGACGATATATTTAATAGATATATTACGTATATACATAGAAAACATCCAAGACTCAGGAACAAATATTTATGCTCATCACACAAATATTTGCCCTTACCGGGATTTGAACCCAGGACCTCAGCTTCGCAGGCAACGTTACTCCCACTGAGCTAAACCGGTCGTCAAAATATTAAATATTATGTTATCTGGTAAGTATTATACTTACCAATTTCTAGGACTACTACACTCAAAGATTAGATTAGTCACATTGAACGCGAATCTTGCAATAAATAAGAAACTATATTGCATATCGATCGACATGTGATTCACGACATTCACCGAATTTAACAAGGTTGATGGAAACTACTACTGCTACTGGAAGCTGGGAAGGGTTATGAAATGACTGCAGCATTTCGGAAGGAACGGCCCGTCATAATATTGGCATGCGGCATTAATTAATTATGGTCGTTGAGTAATCTTGCCCATTTTGTCGAAGATGGACGGTTTACAATTGGCATTGCGTTGACATAAATTATTTCATATTATATCTATAGTACCTAATTAATCGTTAAACATTAATGTTCGATGAGGATAAAAGCTGAGGGCCGGAATGGCTATGGGAATAGTTAGAAAAAAATACTTTTAGGAATGAGCCTAGTAAATTTGGAAAATTCGGCATTCATACAAATACCAAACAATCTTTATCGCAAACGAGTACCTCAAAATATGGATAAATCGTTCATTATTTCTACAAAAAAAGACAATCGTATCAAAATTACATAATGCCTATCCTAATTCTGGGGGAAATCCATACTAATATTATTAATGTGAAAGTGTGTCTGTCTGTCTGTCTGACTGTCTGTTACCTCTTCGCGCTTATTTGGATGAAATTTGGTATGGAGATAGTTTGAGTCCCAGGGAAGGACTATACATAGGCTACTTTTTATTCCGGAAAAATACCATTATCCGCGATAAACGAATTTTAGGCGGACGAAGTCGCGGGCAGAAGTAGTTCTCCATAAATAGTTATCATTATGGGTCTCCCTCGGAATCCCTAATGTCTTTTGTCCTAATGTAAGGTTTGTCCTAACGCATTTTTTCAGAAACCGTAAATTTTTCAGGTTTTTTTAAAAGATCATCGTATAGGTGTTAGGTTTGTTTTATAACAATCCTGAAAAGTAACAGTTTCATAAAAAAAAATTGCGTTAGGACAAACGATGCATTAGGACAAACGACGTTAGGTATTCCGATATAGATCCTATCATTATGTGTGTGTGTATATGTGTGTCCAACTGCTGGGCAAAAGCCTTTTCCACAACTCCCTATATACACGGCGCAGGCTCGGGCCAGTCTGTTATTATCAGTGATCGTAAAGAAAGGTACCGTTTTTGGTCCAGCGTTTATGGTATTGCGATATAGATGTGAAAAATAAGAATTGAAACGATAAAACATAGTTACTATTTAATATTATCTTCTGTTTCCGTGATTATCACTCATTTAAATAAAACTGGGCCGACTATGGACCTCTTGATCACGGAAGCTATAAAGCTTCCGAAACGTCGGAAAATTAAAGGAGATAATATACGCGATTATCCGTTTAAATTGTTTTATTTAAATAGTTAATATTGTCGACAGTAACACTAATCCATAATTTCGGCTGAAATTTGCCACACCTATGGCACTCTACCATGATCGCTGCTCCAAAAAAGCTACCCAATTTACGATGACAGGCAGTTCCCTAAAAAATCGAATTCAACTATAATTTGGACAAACGGGAAACTACATCGAGACTCTTCATGTATTATTAAAAATTATTTATGTACGTACCTTTTAATTAAACTTCACCAGTGCAATATTTGTTAATTAATTTAAACTTCATTGCACAAAACAAAATTAAGTACAAATACTTTATATAGAACTATTCAACTACACAATAAAGACACAAAATGTTTTTTTTTTCTAACAATTTTATAATAGCATAGACATAAGAACCGGTCACGATGTCTCACGAGCGCACCTCTGGGTGCGCTTGCGCCTGTATGATCTCAATTCCGAAAGGCAACTGTCATGTCTCAGCGTTTGTTTACAGGTCGCCAATGTGCTTGAAACATTAATGAGTCAAGCCAATTTAGGCCAATATCGTTAACATTGCCGTTTTGGAAAAGTTACATTGACATTGAAACACTTGTTAGGACGTACTTGAATGGACGGTAGAAAGCTTCTCACGTGTTAAAATTAAATACTATAGTTAAGTAAGTAACATATAATATGTTACTTACTTAACTATAGTATAGATAAGAAGTATAATAAAATATTATGAATATGATATTCATAATATTTTCTTGTGTTTCCGCGATTATTACTCATTGAAATAAAACAATTTAACGGATTATATCGCGTATATTATGTCATTTTAGTGCAGAGCGTAGTGTATCAACCGGGTGAAGGAGCACATAGCAGATGTCAAGCACCGTCGGTGTAATAAGTCTGCAGTCTGTGAACATGTCATTGACAAACCAAACCACTCAATTAAGTTTGATAAACCTTCTATCCTTGCCAAAGAAAAAAGATATTTTCCCAGAATGCTACGCGAGGCTATTGAGATTAAAAAGCATCCTAATTTCAATAGAGAAGATGGATTGTCGCTACCACCAGCTTGGGGTCCTGTAATACATCTCATCAAGGAACAAGCGAGACACAGGACTGCAAAACCTTGATTTCCGAACGGTGTAAAATATCTTATCTGTTTAAAAAGTAGTTTAATAATCTCTGTTTTTAAAAATATTATAATTAGTAATGAGGTAGCCTGGGAGTCTTTCTTTGCAGCTTTTCTTTTCTCCTCAGTACGCCTTCTTTGTGAAATGCTTCTTGGTAAATTATTAAAATAAAATAATTAAGCCCTTCTGGCACATGTGTAACTGTCTTTACAGCTTAGGCCCATCTGTCGTGTATGTACACCTTTATTTGTTTTTTCAAAAATGGGTGGTTTGCACGAATTGTAATTTTGACAGAGGAAAATACATCTTTTCTCAGTCCACCCGTGACCATGGAAAGTGGAAAAGCTTCCGAAACGTCGGGAACTAAAATGAGATAATATACGCGATATAATCCGTTAAATTGTTTTATTTCAATAAGTAACATATTCATTCCCAATCCCTGAGCACTTCTGTTACCGTAAGATTGTGAACATCGTTAGTTTATAACCATTTATAACCTATTTGGTTAAATTGTAAATTGTCGATAAATTTTGAATTGTCCTGCTTAGAATAAAACGTATTAATTTTCTATAGATAATCTGTCCGTGTGAAACCGTCAAATTGTGAACGAACCTGCATTTACCGACAAACTTCACAATCTGTCCGATTTTATCACTTACTAAAAGGTGCCCGCAACTTCGTTCGCGGAGGAAAAAAGAACATCTCTCTTTTTTCCATATATTGTATCCCTTTTCAGCACTCTAACGACCTACTTTACTAGTAGCAGTCCGGTTCTTTGGGACCGCAGGCCTAACCTAACTACTTAATTGGCAGCCATTCGGTTTTGTTGGGGACGCAATTCAAACCTAACCTAACCTAGTTTACTGGCAGTATTTTTGACCAAAACTGCAAAATTCATAGGAGTTGGTCTAGGGCGAGTCTACGAAGTACTAAAAAAACACTAAACTAATTAAAATTATGATTAGTAATCCTTATGAGCATGTGTATTGTCCACATTTAAATTATGCGTATTCTGTAATGCGGGTTTTAAATAATGCGTAAAATCGTTTTGCGATATTAAAATAGGACAATATATTTTGTGACCCTTGTCTTAATACACGTCTGACTAATTCTCATGTTATAATGCATACCAACTCAGAACAAATGAACTTGTTGACAAATTCTAGTACCCTAGTATAGTATGATCTCGCCTTCTTGAGGGTGGAGACTCTTAATCTTGTCAACCAGCTGTCGCCATGGTTACGATCAGTCGCTTAATGCAGCAGCAAACGCTCCTTCCTGCTCTTCAGACATCTGGTGTGACGGGCGTTTGGAACTTCGACTTCGACGTCGACGTCGACATTAAGGCCCATTTAGATGGTGCGAGTTTCTCGCACGTTTGGGGCGAGAATTGTATATAAATGTTTACATTCATGCAAGAAACAAAAACAACTAAGCGACAAGAGCCTCTTGCAATGCACTCATGCTGGCGACTGAATAGCACATGAACTCGAAATACGATTCTCGCATTCAAATTCTGTTTATAAGCAGATATCCAATTATCTAAGGCGTGGCGATTATAGCTCCTTCTCGTGCGATATCGTACGAATAGTTTACATCCATACTAATATTATAAATGCGAAAGTGTGTTTGTCTGTCTGTCTGTCTGTCTGTTACCTCTTCACGCTTAAACCGCTGAACCGATTTGGATGAAATTTGGAATGGAGATAGTTTGAGTCCTGGGGAAGGAATATAGGCTACTTTTTATCCCGGAAAAATACCCTTATCCGCGATAAACGAATTTAAGGCAGACGAAGTCGCGGGCAGAAGCTTGTTATATTTAATTTATTGTCGTTTTATGGTCGAGGCGAGAAACTCCTACCATCTAAATGGGGCTTTAGCCTCTTTAGATTGTGCACACCTATATGCGCTACATGGCTGAAGTATCGCTCAACAAACACTGTGCCTTACTTATTATATCCTATGCCTATTTCATTTATGTTCAATATTACTCTATAGAAATATACAACGACATTGACAATAAAATGCAATTATTTTAATTTTATTTAATAAGGGTACGCGAGCAGTGTCAATCATTATATATAATTGTATGTTATAACTTAGTACGAGTGGTTTCCTAGCACTAGTCTCCTTGCGACGTGATGTGCGCCAAGGAAAACATGCATGGAGACCCTGATCATAAGAAAAATAAAAACAACATTAACATAGTTCAGTAAAATTTTACATTTAAGAACATTTTCCTCGTAGACTGGATTGTTTATAGTGTTTATATTACATCGACATTATCAGCAGCATCGAGTTCTCATATTATGCACGAAATGTATTGAAGTAAGTACAACTTCGTATTTTCGTAAATGTGAAGAAATCATTTGACGTAAAAGTCGTCGTATTGTAATCGTCGTCGGGTACTTGGAGCCCCTTAATTCAGCCCCTATCCTAAGAGAGTCATCGTCCAATAATGTTCCCGAGTGTGACGAAGGCAAAGCATGCATCCCAGCTTCTGACTCAGGTTCAACTCATTATCACAACACAACAAACGGGACTTAATCGCGTATAAATATGATTTTATTTAATTACCTTTCGTTGATAATTTTCATCGACGTTTCGGACGTCGCGTTACGTCCATGGTCTCGAAGGAACTCAGGTTCGACTGCTGCCTTATGCCTAGCTTACTCAACCCCCTATGCACTCTTCAGTAGAACGCTATACGATTATCGGCACAAAATGTCGTCCCAATATCGCTGTACCTTAACGTCCACAGCTAAGGCATCCTCCAAAAAAGGTATGTGAACATCATCTCTATTAGAAGGCAGGATGCGAGCAACAAGCTCTTATAATACATGTGAAGAAGCGAGAAAAGCTACTAGACCGATATCCTGCGTCATGTGTGCGGCGGACTCCTAACCCGCCTCGCCATATGGGGAGATGGCTTGACAGTTGACATCACTGAGATTCATCGCAGTTGGTGTTGAGTATAGTTTCCAACCCTTTACGGAGTTCCTGGTCGAAATCTTGCATTACCTGTGGAATCATATAGGCACTGTTTTCAATGTGTATGTAAATGAGAAATATTATTGACAGGATTAGCCGACGAATGCAGAAGTGATAGGGTGAAAGGGAAAACGATTGTTAAACAGTTTTGTGGTCAGAAGAGGTACGATCAATGGACCATTGTTACGAAATGATAAGACTTTAAAAAAATACTGTACCCTACCCTACTTTTCCAAAGATGTGTCCCAAAATGTTGTATCTACTAATGTGTGTAATCTACTCTACAAGGCAACGGAATTATGTCAAAAAAATGTATACGTAGCTGAGATAATACAAAGAAACCCTATTATTATCCATCGGGATATTCGGGGTGTCCGCGTGAACGGGATTTCATTCAGGGGACAATTTATGTGACTTTACCTGTTTCCAATTTTCAAATTGGCCAAAATAAAGGACGGTCAACTTAAACTCATTTTAACTCATTATATATTTTCTCTCTCACACACACACAGATTCGTTGGGTTGAATCACTTCAAAAAAACTCTTTTCGTTGTCATGCTTTGCTGAGCTCGCAGTTGTTGTTGAGACGGGGGAAAAAAGAGAGAGAAGAAAGAGAGAGATACATCAAATCAAAGAAAAAGTAAACAGTGTCCCTAAAAGAATTCTCAGGATAGATATACTTGAAAATTGCTCCACCAACAAGAGCGTAGCTCGTAAAACTATGATGATAAGTCATGTTATGGATTTAATAAATTTTATTTACCCTCGCATATAATCATAACAGGTACACTGCGAAGAATTCAGATTATATTCATATTTTCTGTTTTTTTATTAGACTTCCGTATCAAAAGGTAAAAACATACAACCGAATTGATAACCACCTCCTTTTTTTGGGAGTCATTTATAAAGGAACCCTTATTGTGCGATTTGTCTGTCTGTCCGTCCGTCCGACTGTTATAGCGCTATAATATGCTATTCATTTGAAATTTGGAATTCTTATAAACATTTTCAAATATAATTTTATTTAATATTTTCTTCTGTCTCCGCGATTATTACTCATTGAAATAAAACAATTTAACGGATTATATCGCGTATATTATCTCATTTTAGTTCCCGACGTTTCGGAAGCTTTTCAGCTTTCCATGGTCACGGGTGGACTAAAATGAGATAATATACGCGATATAATCCGTTAAATTGTTTTATTTCAATAATTTTATTTTTAATGAAAACTATGTAATAAGTCAAGCAACTAAGTCAAATAGGGTTTCAAATGAAAAGGTTTGATTTGCACATTGTCAAACAACTTTTTTTTACATTGGTAAAGTTTTGATTTATAAAGCAAAATGTGAAATACTATTCCGTCCCCTTATCTCCGAAATTTACCAAGCACAAATTATGAAATTTTCTCTGATTATACAAATTAACATACATATTAAATGGCGTGGCGTCCGTCCATATAAGCCGATTCCCACCGGTTTGCCCAAGGAAAGGCTTATAAGCCATAAGCACGACCTTTTTCTTTAATTCTATCACAACTGCGGCACGTGGCTTACCTCTTTCCACTTAGTACAATTCAAGTGAAAGGTCATACTGATAATATATAATGTACCATGCAACAGCAAAGTCGCGGTCTGTTATATGCTCCCTTCACAGCCCTAATCTTAACAGAAACCTACTCTAGGATAGCCACCATTGATTTATAATATTTAAAGTAAGTATAAATCAATGATGACCACTGATCCATAAGTGCAGCGTTCTTTTACGAAGCAATACTTAGGGTAAGTCCGGGGTAGATGGCCATAGTTTTTATCTAACGTATACAAAACTGCAAACATTGTTAAATTTAAGCTAACAGTCAAAAATATTTTGATATTAAATTAGGGTTTGTCATAATATATCCCGGATATGTCATGGAAAGATGGCCATAATATTAAATATGAGTTTGCACTGTACGCTTCTCTTTTTGAGCAAAATATATATTTTTTAATTTGTCCCGATTTTTTGTTTACAGTTACGCGCCTACTTCTTTTCTATAGCAATCCGTAGTATACACAAAACATGTCAGACTTTGTTTACATTATTAAGGAGATGTTATTGAAGGCGCCTGGCGGAATTATTGCCCGAAACACGTTGGTTATAAAGTTAAGGATGTTGAAGAACAGGCGCAAGAGTTCGTCGCGTCTTCCACGGCCAATGTGTATTATATGACACGAAACATTGCATGGGGGTTGTATTCTGTTCTAATATGTTTTATTAAATATTATAGATTTAAATGGGGGGAGAATATCCTATTACCAATGAACACTATATACAATGTTTATTTTCAATATTCCTTATATTTTGACGATCATGGTATAAATTTGTATAATATTGACATAAGCAAATTTGTATTGTAATTTTTATCGTGAAATATAATTATCTTATCTTATACTAGAAGGTGCCCGCAACTTCGTCCGCGGAGCAGAGAAAGTCATAACCCTTCTTTTTTTCTTCAGCGTAGTCGGGTAAAAAGTAACCTATAACCATCTGGAGATACCCAGCTACCCGTGTGCCAAAAATTGTTGAAATCTGTTTAGTTGATTTGGCGAAAATCCAAATACATTTTTTTTCGTTTTAGTGACCTCCAAATAGTCCGTGACAATTTTTCTTTTGAAAATATCTTCAATGTACAGACATTTCATTTTTACAAGTTTATAATAGTATAGATATGGCGTTCATCTTCTAAACAATAAAAGATCGTGCCGCACCGAACACATCGAGAGATATTTAAAACATAGAGATGTTGCACCATATTACTACAAAATATTTCTACAAAGCGATCACAGGTAGTCCTATTTTCTCAAATAGGGGCCCTCGTGTAGTGTCTAATACAGCGGTTCTCAAACTTTTTTGGCGAACCAAACTTACGGAAAGCAAAATATTTGACAGAGCCCTAGAATAATAAACAGGCACCGGGAAAATTATTAAAATTTACCATATCATCGCAGTGTGTAAATTAAATTAAGCAATGCAAAATAATATAAATAAAATACTCAGGAAACTCTGTGTGATCTGGTTTCGGTCGTTTCCCTTTCGAACTCATACAATTGTAAACATAAAGTTTCCCAGATGTACCTATGCAAATTGTTAATTTTTATATCGTATCGTTTTTAGGGTTCCGTAGCCAAAAACACGGAACTCTTATAGTTTCGTCATGTCCGTTCGTATATCACAGGCCTTTTACTCAAAAACTACACGATGTATATTGATGAAATTTGAGGTATATTAGGTATATCGTATAAGCCGCTACTTAGTTTAGTAGTAATAATAAACATAAATATTTCTAGGGGGCACTCAGTACGTGTAACAGAAGAAGTGAAAACACTTTTTTCAGCAAACATCAACGAACGTGTGGCACATATTTCGACAGTTCTTCTAAAAACACTAAATTTTCAAAATAAATATTTTTTTAAGTGCATATTTTCGGAAGTAATCGCCATAGATGAGAATGTGTATAACTGGTAATCGCATTTATCTTCTAAACCGTAAGTCCAAAAAATATGAGAAACATTACAAAGGCAACGCTTAGTAAAAGGTTTCTACGAAAATTTAAATAATCTTGTTTCTGTGTAGTTTATTTTTTCCATGATGATCTAATTATCACGGAATTCACGGAGCCCCCTCACAGGTTTTGCGGAGCCCCAGGGCTGCGCTGGACTCTAATAGATGCTGATACCAGAAAAACAGAATAACTACCACAGAACTTTAGTTCTATTGACCATTGTAGCAAGAAATTGAGTTAAGATATGAGGAAGCGAAGGTTACATATTTAAGGTAAAAATAATAAATATACAAAGGTCTGTTCTGCTGACGGTCTGAGTGATCAGTCTGAATAGCCGTTAATAGGAATCAATCCCAAGAAACTCCAGGAAATGAATAATAAAACAAGCGTTAGGTGAGCTATATTGCTAGCGTGAACTATCAATATATTTTACGGCTGCCTATGTTATTGTTATTTTTTATGTTCTATATATTTCCTGAACTGAGACGGTCTGTAGTAGTAGTAGATGCATATTGCGATATTATATGTAAATGTAAAGTTCGTAAAAAAACACGATTAATACCTAACACACTCTGCAAAAAAATTCAAGAGCCTGCCTATTACGGTTCAACAGTTAAAGCTCTGTGATAGACAGACAGCGGAGGCTTAGTAACCGGCTTCCGTTGGTACCATTTAGGTACGGAACCTAAAAAAAAATATTTGTGCTCACTGATGTCCAAACGGAGAATTGAACTCAGTATCACCAGCATTGGATTACTAGCTCAGCGTCTCATCTAATCTCCCAGTGGAGCATTTACCTGTAAATAGTTCATCAAGAATGAGCAAATGTTTTTGTATTTTGATTTTTGTGTCTATACATCACAATAGGATGCCTATCTTCTTTAATCTAAATTAGTTTCCCATACCCACGTTAGCATATCGTTACCTGCATTGTATCATACAAAACTGCTATTTTTCATTTAGGGTTTAATAAATACAACATCATTTAACTATATTTGTATATTTAGCTTACAAAATATTACTAACCACCACTTACTAACCACCTAAGGAATAGCGATTAGTTTTATGGCCTCCTTTCTGAATTAATTGTTCTACTTTAAATTACATTATAAATAATAAATAACATGTTGTATTCCAGTCGCGGAACTATTCACTTTGAACTGATGGATATACGTTCCGTAAAACGTCATTATTTTGGATCAGTAAGGTACCCGATAAACGTGTATACTACTCGTATACTACTACTGGTTGATCGAGTACCTTAATCCTTACAAATAAGAATAAATAATACTACGCGGAGTGTATAATATATATATCCACGGGTCGAGTCCGTGGCGTTCGGTACATATATATATTATACATATGCAATTTATTCCAATTTATTGACTCTAAAATACTTCTTGTCACTGAGTTTGAGATTTTGAGATTGAATTGACCCAGGTTATACTTAGTCGTGCAATAAGTACTGTCTTAAGTATTTTGAGTATTAAAACGATCGACGACCTATTCTTGAAATAATGATATGTATGGCTTAAAAGCTTATTTAATGGTTAATTAATTAAAATATTATTAACCCTTGTCGGGTTATATTATAACTCCCAGATTTATTTGAAACATCCTTAGAAAAACACGTCGAGATCAGTCATCAAATACAAGTTTATATTAATCTCTATTTTATTTAATGGTTTTCAAGGGACTTCAATATTAGAAAATGCTTAAATCTAATCTTCTATCTATATTTTGAGGTATACTTCAAGTGTATTTGAGAGGCACGGCATCCAGAGTTCATGTTTTACGTAATCTATTTCACCACCTGCCAGATAAATTGACGTGTTTTACTGATACGTGAAAATGAGCAACGTTTAGGAATGAAATAGCTGGCTGGAGGAGAAACTTGACGGAAAGGCAAGCGCACTGAAATAGAGGTTTTAGGGCGATTGTGCACTACAGGTAATTTAACTGTCCGGCAGCCCAATTTTTCACAAACTAGCATAAATTTAATATGGGACCGTAATAAATAGGACTGCCGGACGGTAAAATTCCTTGTAGCGCACAATCGCCCTTACATGGTTAAAAACTGACATTTCTACAAATTGGTCTCGTGTATTACCATAGCCAAATGTCAAATTAAAATCAAATCAAATTAAACACGAAATTCATTAAAATCTGTATTTTACATTCTAATAACAGTAATAACTTATATGTTGTAAATTGATCTGTATAAAATAAGATTTTAAAGTATGTATTACATATCAATAAGAATGTCTTTTACATTATTTTATTCATCAATATACATCTGACTGAACTTAAGGCACAACTAAGTATCACAAATTATATATTACATCCTTATGAGTCCATGCCTACTTGTACAAGTCCAGACTCAAATCGAGTTTTAAATTCTTAAGGAATAAAATAACGTTCAAAAATCAAAAATACAAAAATCACTCTGGGTCTTACGATAATTGTATCCCAAAATTTTGATAATTCATTTCATTCAATATACATCTTCTATAGCTTCACGTATTCCTGAGCACGACTGAATGTAGAAACTATTAGAAGGTGTTTAGCGTGAGGTTTAAGTACCAAATTCCCTATTTGTGTTTGTGTGAGTGCTCTGTTTCTGTTCCTGTAGTTTCTTGGACATTTGTAAACACGACAAAATGCATTCCCTTCTCCGACTATAAAATTGGCTTGTTTATAAAAATATACCCTGCACATTCCACGCATTGGCAAAGATATTAATGATCATGCATGCGTGTTACTTACTATAAAGGATTTAATTTGGTAGCCATTTTTATGTCAATATTTGGTTTATAAAAAGTGCGCACACGTAGCACTAATTCGACGGTCATCTCATTTTACCCCAATCTTGTTTGATCATGTCTGCTGCCTTTTCCGCTATCATGAATGTTGGGGCGTTCGTGTGCCCTGAAGTTATTTCTGGCATCACACTGGCATCAGCAACTCTTAAATTTTGAATTCCATGTACCCTCAGCCTAGCATCGACCACAGCGGACTGATCGGTCTTCGGCCCCATCTTGCAGGTCCCACTCTGGTGGTAGATTGTGAACGTGAACATCCGAGCTTGACACGCAAAATATGCGTCGCTGCCGAACGGCCCATACTGCAAGCATTCTTCTATCGGTACGTCATATATTTTAGCGTCCATTTTCTTCATTGAAGGTTGCCGGGCTATCTGAATACTAACCTTGATTCCTTCCACAATTTTCTGCAGATCTTCCGGGTCGTCAAAATAGTTCGGAATTAACAGAGGTGGAGCTTTAGGGTTTCTGCTTTGCAGCATCACTCTACCGCGTGATTTTGGCCTCATCAACATGGGGAACACCATGAACGCATCCGCTTTGCCAAGAGCGCCATAGGTATCGGTGTATATTTGGTCGTTAAACCCAAAGTTTTTGCGAAGCATCGGATCTGCATTCAATCCCCCGGCTATGAATAGCAGCTCCATGTCGGGCCAGCCTGACGAATTAAACTTGTCCTTCAAATCCATGAAAATAAGTGCTTCGCAGCCTCCAGGCACTGAGAGCGGACCCTTATGTGTTTTCATCCATTTAAAAACCAATTCTAAATGATTGAATATATATTCTGTTGATATGGTTAAGTTCTGCTGCCGGACTAAGAACTGTACTCCTCCGGCAGCGATGTGATCCATCAGGTTGTAACCAACCGGTAGGTCTTTTATTACAGGTATTTTCATAGCTTCTAAATGACTCCTTGGTCCTATTCCTGACAACAATAGTAGCTGTGGCGTATTAAGAGCTCCAGCAGATAAAATCACTTCTTTTTTTGCTAGTATTTTGTGCCTTATGTTATGCTTCTCTAATTCTATACCTATTACTTTAGTTTTGCTGTAGTCTAAAATAAGTTTGGTAACTAAACTTCCTTTTGAAAGGTGAAGATTCTTCCTTCCATTAATCGGGTGTAAATAGGCTCGACTGGAACTGTGACGCGTTCCATTTTTCATAGACAGCTGTAAAAACGATACCATCGACGGATTTTCGCCATTATAATCGCCATATTTAAAGCCTAGTTGTTGTGCTCCTTTGACCCATGCCTTGCTTTTCGTAGTACGAAAGGGTGCATGTTCAATGTTAAGGTATCCACCCTGATCGTGGTATTTGGGGTCGTCAAATGCACGTATATTAAAGTTTTCTATCTTTTTAAAATAGGGAAGTACGTCGTCCCATCCCCAGCCTTCGTTGCCCATCGCTCTCCAGTTGTCGTAGTCATACGACGCGCCTCTAGTGTAGATCATATAATTGAGCACACTAGAACCCCCGACGACTTTGCCACGAGGCCAGTTGCACTGCTGGTTTTCGAATCCGGCACAATACTTCGACGAGGCTTTCGTTTTGTACTTCCAGTTGGCAGATGAAAACTGTAGATAATTCGCAACCAGTGGAATATCCATGATATAGTTTTCGTTCATGCCGGCCTCTACTAGTAAAACTTTCCAATCTTTTACTTCGGTGAGTCTATTGGCTAGAACGCAGCCGGCCGTGCCGGCACCCACGATGATGAAGTCGTACTCCGGTAGCAGCTCCGCCTGGTCGGGGGGCTCATTGTCGTACTGATGGCCGCCTTCGGTCAAGAAGTTTGCCAGAGAAGTGACGGGGTTCAGGAGCTGACAGTCCGCGGGGGCGAGAGCGGCGATCAAGACCCATAGTGCCGCCGCGGTCGGCGAGCGCTGATGTCTCATCTGAAATGTACAACAAAATATATTTTAATATTCTACTCTATTAGGTTAGAAATAGTTGGCGGAATGTAATTTGCACCTATTCGGCTTAACTCATACGCATCTTTTGGTACGATAAAACAGAAGTAAGAGGTCTGTTTAACGCTCGTGCCATTTATTAAGTGCGCCCTTTTATATTACAAAATCGTAAATTGAGTATTCTGTTGAAATAGGTAAATCCCACATGTCACCGAATATACGCCAAGATCGATTTTTAACCGACTTCAAAAAGGAAGAGATTCTATAATTCTTTAAAAATTTTCTTATAAATAGTAGCATATGCTTCATTGCTAAAATTTGTCAGAAGGGTCATTCCATATGATTTCAACAAATTTGAATTAAAAAGTGTGCCGCATGATTTTCAATTTAAATAAAAAAAATTGAGGATATACTTCATGGTGGCAGAAGTGCTGAACTACTACCAGTTTTTTTTTTTGTCTTTTATTTTCCAAGTTTTGCCCATTTCCAGTTCACAGTGGAGTCAAATTCCTGCTTGTACAAAATCAGACCTAATTTTTTTTCTATAAAAGGTAACGAAATAATTATTACTTCTTTTGATTAGGTAAGAAATGTGGATAATATACTGTATGACAAAATGTATCTGAATCAACTACAAAAAAAATGGTGACCATCCGAAATGTACACCTGATTAGTCAATTATTGCAATTTTAAATTGATTCTTGTGCCAACCCTGGTGCATATCAAATATTACTTTTTGCTGAAATATAAAGTACTTGCCATGGTTATCTTGTAAAGAAATATAATTATGTTAGAGCAACTACTTCTAAGAGAAAAATGTAAGTGAAAATTGAGAAATTCGAAAAATGCTCATGTTTGAGTCAAAAAAAATCCATGTGGAAGACAAAATAAAAATTTGATTTTAGTCAAAAAATATAGCTGATATCTTCGTTAATTAGATTTAGAAAAAAAAGTTTTGTTATTTTGCCTATTTTTTGAAATATGATTTTATGAACATGCTACTTTTTACAAATATCGATACAAAATGTTTTATGTTGTAAATTAATAAAAATGGGACGGTAATTGGTCATACGGATATTATTTACTCTTTTCATGTTTAAATAAATCTTTTGACATGGCAATAATTTCATTTGTAAATTTAATGAGGGTAGAAATTCGACAATGCACTGTTACCTGACAGGGATTGTGAATCACTTGCGAATGTTTCTTAATTTAGCTGTGTAGTGAATAACAGATGCCTCCTGACTTGTTAACAAGCTTTATTTGCATGTTACATGGCTAAAATATGAACATAAGTAAACCGTCCATTAATCCTTATCGAAGTTCTATAATAGGAGACAGTATTTATCTAGGAGATAATTAAGTGGTTCAAACTCTTTGTAGTAAGTACTTGTGTTATTAATAGTTGACTGTTCGTTATATATCACTGACAAGAAGAAGTATTCATTTCATTGACATATTTGACAATTCAATTATTTCGACAATGGAGCCTTGTTCAATTGGATTATTTGGAGGCGAAGATTGTCATCAAACGACTTTTTCGAGGTCATCATGGCTCAAAACAATAAATGAAATAAGTGAAACCGACAGAAGTCTTCTTATTAAACGTACAGGTTTTACAATTATAAACACCATATGTCAGTTCCACTACAAAAAGTACATAGATAAATTTTACCCGCGATTTGGCGTTAAATGTTGCGATCCATTGAAAATTCATAAAAAGACTATAACAAAAGCGTTACGGGAAATAAGCTTATCTTTCTGCCAAGCACATGAAGAAATTAACCTTATACCAGGCTTTGCTATGTGTACCCGATGTTTTGATTTGATAAGTAAGTCAACCGCTGCTAAAAATAATTGCATGTCTGTTGAGGAGACAATGCCTGATAGTCTTGATCAACAACCACAATTTGAACTGGAATGTAATGGAATCCAATTAGTAAATGAAGTATGTGGCATTTTAAAGGAACCTCCCGTTACTTCTTTAACCAAAATTCCACTATCACGAAGAAAAAGGAAAATTGATGAAAAAACTACTGAAATAGCAAAGTCAGTACGTCGCAACTTAATGGATGCTTTTGGTGTTGACGAAACTGATCCCGAAAAGACAGAAGAGATAGTAGAGGACGATGATTTTAAATTAGGATCAGAATACCTTAAGCTGATCGAAGAACTTAAGGCGAAATATTTAATTTCCACGAGTTTGGAGGAAAAATACCAAATTTTAACCTTATTACCAACGAATTGGAGTGTTGCTAAAATTCAATCTGAATTTAACTGTAGTCAGTATATCATTAGAAAGGCAAAAAAATGCGTGAACTGCACGGAGTGCTGCCAAAACATGAAAATAAAACAAGTGGAAATAAAATGTCTGATGAAACTATAAAAGCTGTGACGGACTTTTATGAGGATGATGATGTTAGCAGAATAATGCCAGGTCAAAAAGATTGTTTAACTATCCGAGATAAAGAAGGAAATAAATCCAAACAGCAAAAACGTTTGGTTTTATTGAACTTAAAAGAAATTTTCATAAAATTCAAGGAATGCCATCCAGGAGTAAAGATTGGTTTTTCATCCTTTTGTTCACTACGGCCTAAAAACTGCATACTAGCAGGTGCTACCGGGACACACTCAGTGTGCGTTTGTCTAATGCATCAGAACATAAAATTAATGTTATCGGCTATTAAGACGAAATTAACTTACCAAGACTTATTAAAATGTATTGTGTGCGATATATATAACGAAAATTGCATGCTTTCAAAATGTAAAGATTGTCCAGGGGTTGAAAACGTGGATTCTAAAATAAGTGAAGATATTGAGCTTCTATCTTCCATAACATACTCACAATGGTCATCGACTGATCGATGCCATTTACTTACAGTTATTAAAACAGTAGAAGAATTTGATGAAGATTTAAAGAACCAATTATTAAAAATGAAACATCATCATTATATAACAAAGAAGCAATCTGGATATTTAAAGAATTTAAAAAAAAACTTGCAAAATGACACTGAGTGCATTGTTTTAGGAGATTTCTCGGAAAATTTCACTTTTTTGGTACAAGACGAAGTGCAATCATTTCACTGGACAAATGATCAAGCCACGCTGCATCCATTCGTTATTTACATTAAAAAAGATAACG
This sequence comes from Hedya salicella, assembly GCA_905404275.2. NCBI lineage: Eukaryota > Metazoa > Arthropoda > Insecta > Lepidoptera > Tortricidae > Hedya > Hedya salicella. Next base: position 9,475,190 of record FR990114.1, on the reverse strand, counting down.
TTATCCAGTGTAGAACATTTTGTATTATCAGCGATTGTTTAACTCACAACACCGTATCATTTTTCGCTTTCCAAAAGATTTTGCTTGAATGCCTAAAACAAGAATATGACAAATTAGAAATGATACATTATTTTAGTGATGGTGCAGCTGCACAATATAAGAACAAGAAGAATTTTGTAAACTTGTGTCATCATTACGATGATTTCGGACTAAAAGCAGGGTGGAACTTTTTTGCCACCTCTCACGGCAAATCCCCGTGTGATGGTGCTGGAGGCACGATTAAGCGGTTGGTTAGAAAAGCTAGCCTGCAACGCATCACAGGTAGTGATAACATTTTATCACCTGAAGCTATGTACGAGTTTTGTGTCACTAAAATTCATGGGATCAAGTTCTTTTTCGTCTCAAAATCAGATGTCGAAGTAGCTGAGGTATATCTTTCAGAGCGATTTAAAAATACAAGGACCATAAAAAATACACGTTCTTATCATAGCTTCGTTCCCATTTCTCAAAATGAATTAAAAGTGCGACGTTATTCAACTTCAGAAAATTTTGAAGTAGTAAGGGTTTGCAAATAATGTTTTTTTGTATAAATATGCATATAAAGTAAATTTCAATCACCTGGATTTTATTTAATATTTTTCCAATGAATTCATACATATTTAGAAGTTTAAGGTCGTAATGTATTTTAATCTGCTTAAATACAACAAGAGCGAAAATGTATGAGATAAGCATGTTAAAAAAATAATATTTTAAAAAATAGGCAAAATAACAAAACTTTTTTTTCTAAATCTAATTAACGAAGATATCAGCTATATTTTTTGACTAAAATTAAATTTTTATTTTGTCTTCCACATGGATTTTTTTTGACTCAAACATGAGCATTTTTCGAATTTCTCAATTTTCACTCACATTTTTCTATTAGAAGTAGTTGCTCTAACATAATTATATTTTTTTTACAAGATGAACATGGCAAGTACTTTATATTTCAGCAAAAAGTAATATTTGATATGCACCAGGGTTGGCACAAGAATCAATTTAAAATTGCAATAATTGACTAATCAGGTGTACATTTCGGGTGGTCACCATTTTTTTTGTAGTTGATTCAGATACATTTTGTCACACAGTATATTATCCACATTTCTTACCTAATCAAAAGAAGTAATAATTATTTCGTTACCTTTTATAGAAAAAAAATTAGGTCTGATTTTGTACAAGCAGGAATTTGACTCCACTGTGAACTGGAAATGGACAAAACTTGGAAAATAAAAACCACCATGAAGTATATCCTCAATTTTTTTTATTCAAATTAAAAATCATGCGGCACATGCGATTTGTTGAAATCCCATGGAATGACTCAGAAGTAATTTAGCAGTTTTGACCGTTATGCTCATGTTATGACCGCATCGATATTGATGAGTAAATTTAGATGGTGATACTCGTATATGATGGGTATATATAAATCCGACGCTAGAGTCTATTTTTTAACTTCACGAATAAATTTGCCAAACAACAGTTATATTAAGCAGACTTTGTCCGGTTTTGTTATTTTTGAATAGTAACTAACCAGTCACTCTCGCTAATATATTTTTATTGTGGCACTCTACTAAATTGTTACTTTGTGGTAATAAAAATATCTATTTCATTTGCTATTATGTTCCTCTTACCGACGAAAAAGAGGTGTGTTATAAGTTTGACACGTGTAGCTGCGTGTTTGTCTGTGGGACCGTCCTAACAAACCTGATTTAGAATTATAATCATTATAAGTATTTCAATAAAATTAGTATAATTGTATGACAATTACTTATGTATATAAATTCGGTTTTTCACGACCAAAATTACGTGCTCTTCAGTATACATTTCCCTATATGGCATTATCCTAGACTTTGGTAACATATAGATGCTTTATATATTATAGTTAAGTCCTCCCGTGACCATGGAAAGCTGGAAAGCTTCCGAAACGTCGGGAACTAAAATGAGATAATATACGCGATATAATCCGTTAAATTGTTTTATTTCAATATTATAGTTTAGTTTTAATTATTTTAGGATTTAATAAGTATTTCTATAAACCTTTGTTCTAAAATTGAATTAAAAATAAATCATAGATGCTTGATTCCTATATATATCAAAATTGAATTTCGTTCGTCTATGAAAACTGAACGCTGATGAAAAATGTGATAATAATAACCCTCTTTTTTGATTGACCTACCGTAGACGAGTAAAAATTGACCTATTGCATATACCTAACTTCTAAAGTCTTTGACGTCTTACTCAGTAATAACCCTCTATTAAAATTGTTAAAATCCTTTCAGCTGTTTTGTTTTTGAGCTTTGTCTAAGAGGTTTCGTTACGACGACGTTCATAAGAACCTCATTGAATAACAATGCACATACATTTTATGAAACACGTGGCAGTGGAGATTTTTTTCAGAATCATGACTCTGGGAAGACAACTGGATTTTATAATTGATATATAACATGTGACTAGATTTCCAGTCATCCTGATTCAAAGCGACATCTGGGAGTGCTGAAATATGTATCCAATTCATCCCGCCATCTCCTTCTCGGCCGACCGCGAAGCCTTAGACGGAGGACGCCTTTGTGGGACACTACGAAGGCTTTAAAAAAAAAACATGTGACTGCCACTTAGCACAGGGGAAATAATTCATTAATTTATGACAAACCTAGTCTAGTTCGACCTTTCCTTGATTTAAAACGTTTTCGTTCCGAAAACATAATCTTGTATGAAAAGCACGTCTCTGGTCACGTCTGTCAAACGCTACTAAAACTACTGAACCGATTTAGCTGCGGTATTCCTTGTAGCTTGATTCCCCCGTATATTGCATGTATATACATATATTATATACATGTCGCTTGTGTATTTATAATCGATATAACATATTAATATCTATTTATTCATATCTATTTGGCAGAGGTAGATAATCCTTAACACATCTATTAATTAAGGGTAATACGAGGGTTGCTACTTATATATCCGGAAACAAAAAAACAAACAAACGTACACGGCTGAAAATAGTTTTATTGTTTTTCAAAGTATTCCCCTTGATGATCTATGCACTTTTGCATTCGCGTGAACCAATTTTTAAAGCACTTCTGCCACTCCGCCTGAGGTACCTCCATAACGTGTTGTTTGAATGCGTCGACAGCATCTTCAGCGGTCGAAAATCGTTGACCGCGTAATTTATTCTTTATATTTGGAAATAAATAAAAATCGTTGGGTGCCAAGTCAGGGCTGTACGGCGGATGACCCGTTAATTCCACATTTTGACCCTCCAAAAATAGAGTTGTTTCGCGTGACGTATGACAGCTGGCATTGTCATGATCAAGAATGATTCTTCGTCGCTGGTTAGTTTTACGAATTTGTTCAAATACTTCCGGTAAGCAAATGGTCGTGTACCACTCTGAATTAACCGTTCTACGGTTTTCTAGTGGCACTGTAGCTACATGGCCATTAATACCGAAGAAGCAGGCCACCATTTGTTTCAATGTACTTTTTGCACGAGTAACTTTCGTAGGGTTCGGCTCATTTTGAAACACCCATACCGTTGATTGTTGCTTCGTTTCGGGATCGTATGCATAGATCCAGGATTCGTCACCTGTATAGATGTTATAAACGGCTTTTGAGTCACCACGGTTATATTTTTTTAACATTTTATTGCACCATTCGACGCGAGCATGTTTTTGCTCATTTGTTAAGTTGTGGGGTATCCAACGCGAACAAATTTTTTTTACAGCCAAATAATTATGTAATATGCTATTAATGCTGGTCATAGAAATACCCAGAGTCGCCTCTATCTCGCGGTACGTAACATGTCGGTCGTCCATTATAAGTTTTCGCACAGCCTCGATATTTTGTTGTACAACGACCGATTTCGGGCGACCTGCCTTAACTTCGTCCGTAAGCATACTACGTCCACGATTGAACTCACTAAACCAGTGATACACAGTAGTTTTAGATGGGGCTTCATCACCAAAAGTTGAAGTTAGTTGATCTATGCACTGTTGTTGCGTTAAACCACGCCGAAAATCATAATAAATCATAGCACGAATATTTTCACGAGTGAGTTCCATTCTTGCTGCGAGATGACATTTAAAACCCGTCAAAAACAAAACACGAGCGTTAATAAGGAAGAAAAAATATACCTTATATACTTAAAAAAGTTCAAATTTTACCATGGCGGTCAAATATGCTATTTAAGAAGATTGTAATCCCGGTTTCCGGATATATAAATAGCAGCCCTCGTAATTAATTAATGATAGAACTCGTCTGGTCCGACATTTCCTTGGTTTATAACGTTTCCGTTCCAAAAACAACGTGTAGCCTAGTGCTTTACAATAATCAACGAACCCTAAGTATAAAGCAAGCCGGTCGCGTCTGACTCGCGCTATTAAAACTACTCGACCGTTTTAGATGCAGTTTTCAGGCTTGCAATCTAAATATATATGAAAACAAGCATATTGATTCTTCCGGAGTTGAAAAGATTATTATGTCTATCTTGCACATATATTCATTTAAAAAACGTGCGAGGGATAGGGCGGGTGGATCGCTAGCAGTGGCGTGGCTTCATATAAGCCGATTTCCACCGCCTTGCGCCAGGAAAGGCTTACAACACCCTTTTTCTTTAAATATGAGTAATTCAATACGCTTCGGCTTCCCTTGTAATTTTCCTGACGCCACGCCTCTGGTCGTCAGCACATGGATTTTATCATTAGACATTAAAACGATAAACATGTAGCTTAATTGTAAAGGATGGCTTTAATATATAATAATTCAAGACGAATAAGATACAAGAAACTAGTCTTTTGAGACACGCTTATTATCTTTGTCTCGTCTACTTGTAAAAGGAACCTTTAGTATTCATGCAGAATCGCAATTAAACAACGACCAATACAATGTGTTTGGTCAGCGATGTCGGAGCTTTTAAGGACGTATACAACAATCAATTTTATCGATAAATTACCACGCGATTTTTTTTCGTGTCAACGGTAATTAAATGGCGGCAATTTTAAAATGTCAAAGAACTGAATACGGTACATGTGGTATTTCTGACATTATCTGTCTGTTATCGGTCCGAAGATTGCAAAAAAAAATCTCGTTAGATAGCTAATTAAATAAGCAATCTAATTAAGTTATTAATTTGACTCAACTATCTCAAAAACAAGGCCGAAAAAAATATTCAAAATAAATAATAGTAATAAATTCACCTTCATTTTTCAATTTCTTTTATTTTGCATGAAAACTAGGTCGTTAAGATAGGTTTTTGTTGATGTTATTCGGTAAGTAAGCTAAAAAACAACATCAGAATTACAGCTTTACCTTAAGTACTTTAGGACTTACAGGTGCTCAAACATGACCCCTAATTACCCCAGGCGATATGCCCATCACGTCCAACCTACGAGGCATGGTGGTCGTTTAAGTAAATCGGCAAATCTCTTGCAAAGTGTGGAGGAGCTCCATCCAGTTGCAAGATCATCCTTATTCTGTAAGCAATGGGCAGTTCCATTAATTGAAATTGAAATTGAAATTGAAAAATTTATTTCAGGCTTCTTGACCCATATTTGTTAGTAATGCGTCATGGAACTGCGTTTGCAGAAATTCTAAAAATCTCGGACTATTCATTGTTCCTGGTAAAACAATTGGTCCAATTAAAATATCATCAATAATTCCTGCCCAAACATTGCCACAGATGCTGGTTGCGGTGACTTCTAAACCCCGATAGGGTAAAATTGGCTTCGTCTGTCCCCATGATGCGTTTCAAAAACGTTTCATCCACGCGTGTTCTTCTGTCAATCCAGGCACAAAAAACTGATTTTTCAGCGTAGTCAGGTTCGATGATGTCCTGCACTCGTCGAAAATGGTAGGGATGTAATCTTTCCACTTATTTAAATTCATTTGGTTGGCTATCCTTCTGATACTTAGTCGAGGGTCGTGAGTTATCAGCCTTAAAATGTCTTCTTCCTCCTGATGTGCCACGAGTCGAGCACGTCCATCAGCAGGTTGTCTTGTGGCGTATGCATTCTTATGAATGTACAAGCATTCGGTAAGGGTCTGTCAGGAATCCTTCTCGCGTACTCTCTAACAGCTGCATTAGTTTTCCCGTTGCAAAATCCATAAACGAAATGAATGCCAGCAGTGTGCTAAATAGAGAAGTAGCCGCCTTCCATTTTAACAAATGATAATGCAAGTTTCATAAAACGTAAAAATTTGTTTCAACTGAAACCAATTAGAACTGAACATAGCAGGAAGATCGTTTTCACAACGCAGAGCGAGGGATGACTGTCTGACCTGGCTGCAGCCCTTGACTTCTAACATGCACCGATCTACTTTATAGTAACAGGAAAACTGGAAGTGGGGGTAATAGCTCTTTGGATTATGCCAAATTATCAATAACCCTAATTAGGGGTCATGTTTGAGCACCTGTAATTCCTAAAGTACTTAAGGTACAACTGTGATTCTGATGTTATTTTTTAGCTAATATCCTGTACTACCAAATAACAACAACAAAAACCTATCTTAACGACCTAGTTTTCATGCAAAATAAAAGAAATTGAAAAATGAAGGTGAATTTATTACTATTATTCATTTTGAATATTTTGTTTGGCCTTGTTATTGAAATAGTAGAGTCAAATTATTAACTTAATTAGATTGCTTATTTAATAAGCTATCTAACGAGATATTTTTTTGCAGTCTTAGGACCGATAACAGACAGATAATGACAGAAGTACCACGTGCACCCGTATTCAGTTCTATGACATTTTAAAATTGCCGCCATTTAATTACCGTTGATACAAAAAAAAATCGCGTGATAATTTATCAATAAAATTGATTGTAGTATACGTCCTTAAAAGCTCCGACATCGCTGACCAAACACACTGTATATTTAGAGGCCGTTGTAATTCATTATAGCGCTACAAAATATATTATTTATCTCTTTCCATTGCACAGCTGCGAAAAGAGACGGACGATGACGTGTCGTGCGATAAGTGAAGACGTGGCTAATTATTATTATTTTATTTAAAATTTTCCAAGTGGCTTCAGGTCTATTTAAAAGTGGTGTCGAAATCCACCAATCAAAACACAGGGTTTCATCGGTCAGCGCCATTGTGACAAGAAGTTATTGGTGGATAGGCGATTTTTCGTTTCTAGAAAAGCGTCATTGAGCTAAATTGGCACAACTTTCAATAAATGAAACTAAAATCATGGGCTTTGTCGTTGTAACGTCGAGCATGTCTTTGTGCTCTATTCTTACGGGGAGTCTTATATCTGCTGATTACGCATGCGCGCGAGACACGCTTCGGCGACTGTCATGTGTAATTTGTACATTGAATGATGAAGAAGAATGAAGTGATGTCTAAGTAACCATTTAGAGGGCAGCCTTGTCGACTAATACCTAGTTGGGAATAACCTAATTATACGCAAACGCAGAATACTGGGCATTGATGACGTAAATACCGAGTATGTATGATTCTAGAAACGTCCAGCCATGGCCTAGTAAGAAAGGCCTGCGAAAATCATACAAATACTTAAGTCTAATTGCGTATGCCATGCCATACTTTTAAGTATAGTGTGCGTATAACTAAATACATGTTATTGTAAATTATTTATTTTGCATTTTTTTTGTACCGATGACTTAGTATAAATAATAAATAACAGCTTACGTTTCACTTTCATAATCAATTATCTTTTTAAGTAATCATATTTATATGACCAATAGCATGAAACATAGGGTTGAGGTAGACAGTACATTTACTTGGGCCAGCTAGTTTCTTTCAGCAACAGGCAAGACTAGGACGTCGGGCGTAGCGTCAAAAGTGTCTGGAAGAGCTACTGATGAATGAATGAATTCATGAAGGGAAACCTTCCATTGTCATTGAAGCGGAAACGTTTTGACACGTGTATTTTGCTTGTCTTAACCTCCGGTGTCTAAACCTGGTCAGTCACAGAGAGTCAAAAGTCAAAGTTTGCCAACGGGCCATGGGATGGAGCGCAGTATTCTAGGGTTCAAAAGAACAGATCGCATACGGAATACGACGCTGCGCTCCAAGATACACATAGCTGTGATAAGATTTATTGTCTCAAAACGATTAGGACAGATAGCAAACAACAGTTTTACTGTGGTTATGTTGTCGTGACTTGTGGGTATGTTGCATATTAATTACTTAAAAACGAATTATTGTGCTTCTACGAATACTAATTTGTTTGCTTCCTTACCTATTTCAATTAAGAATATTCAAAGGTATACAAGGCTTTAAGATTCAATGCGATTTTAAACAATTGAAGCCAATTTTTTTTGCATTAGACAGCATCTTATAATGATTGTGAGACAATAGTAATATAAATAGTACATAGACGTAGGTATTAATATTGATGATCTAAAATCAATTGCAATGTGAACTTACTTACATGACGAAGCGGAAGACGGGCGGCATTTCTGAATGCAACAGGTATGTTGTGCATTATATCGTAAAAATGTTGTTACGCAAAAAATCTATTTATCTATTGCAATGTTTTTATCGGTTATAATATAATTACGATTTTGATAACGAAGCGATATATATTATTGCATATTCATCTATTGTAATGATTTGACAATCGTAAATAACCTCTATATTTACTATATGAATTATCTTATTTGATTTAGATGATGCTGGTAACAATGTAATAACACGATTTAGATTCCTTAGTAAGCGAACAGCGCCATCTATAGAAATGTTTAACGGGTTATGTTGCTGGCAAATTCAGGTTATAGAGAGTATCAGTAGATATAGATCGTACAAAAAACGTGTAATTTCGAAAGTGAAGCTGCGTAGCTGAGGACTAGAAGGAAACACATGAGCTTTAAATGGTGCAAATATAAGAAAATCTAAGAGACAGGTCGTCTGGATTGACGATTTGATACAAGATTATCCGACTCTTATTTGTAAGATCGAATCGGGTCCTTCGAGAACACCACTTAAGACGCGCTTCACTGTAGAAAATCCACGGGAGACTTCCTCATTCCCCATTTGCAATAATCATTACGAGTAACATTATCATTAAGTATCAGTTGTTTTCTTAATAAATCAGGAGTTATAAATAAACTACTATATAGGCTTATTGTCCTTGAAGCACCACTGAGGGCATTAACGCCAGACCGCAATACAATTCGTATTACATACCAAAACTCGTTCACGTAGTTTTAAAGTTTAAAGAGGGTTGTATATATGTATATATGCATGTATAATGAGTTTCCAAATGTTTCATAAAATGAGTCATTTTTTCTAATGAATGATTCCCTCTGTCTAACGTGCAATGTATCAAGTGTCGCCGGGGAAATATCAAATTTAGCTTATTATTTAAGCCTTAAAAGTTGATTGAAATAAAATTTCCACGTTAATAAAACAGGATAAATGTGTCAATGTTTGGTAAGTGTGAAGAGTGTCCATGGACAATACGTTCGTACGACAAGGTTAGAGTTTGCTGACGGATAGGATTGACGGGACAAAACCCAATCGTAAAACCTCGCCAAATTAGGCTACTTGCAATATTTTGATAAATATTAATTGGCATATTGAGATCTGACGACCTGGTTAAGGTTGCTGGAAGCCGGTGGGTGCAGACGACGGGCAATCGTTCACCGTGGACGACTTTGGAATATTTATGTACTTTTATATGCGACCATTACTTGTAGCCCCTCTTAGTTAGTATTTTATAGGGAATGGTACCTGAGTCATGTTAAATAGGTTTAATGGATTGCTAACCGTTTTGTTTTGTTTCAGGTATGACAAGCGATTGATATGTGGAGCACAAGTTCGTGGTACTTCCCATTTGTTCTATAGAACTGTGACGTCAAGAACTAAGCATACCAATATAGTTGTGTATGGTAGAACTGATTGGACAAAAAAATATTTACCTGTTCATGGAATGGGAAACAGACAAACATCAATTTCTATTATATATAACAGTTCTCTACAGCAGATAGGACAATTATTATAAAAATGTTTAAACGGTTATTTGAGGTCACAGTATTAGGAACAAATTGGCAGCATGTAGTGAGAAAGTAAATATTATGCACCCAGTAGCATTAGAGTTTATAGGTTTTCACGTTATCTTTGAATTCAACGAATGAGTATTTAACGAATTTGATTAAATAATATCTTAATCGATATCATCGATTGAGGGGTTGCACTCAAACTTATACCCTTGTTATTTTTAGCAAATTCTTGCTAACCTTATTATCCTTTTGAATAAAACAATTTAACGGATTATATGGCGTATATCATCTCATTTGAGTTCCCGACGTTTCGGAAGCTTTTCAGCTTTCCATGGTCACGGGTTGACGCGATATACTCTGTTTAATTGTTTTATTTAAATGAGCAATAATCGCGGAAACAGAAGAAAATCTTGTTATCCTTGTAATCGTTCGGTAGCTATGAGAGGCCCACAGAAACCAGCTCATTTCCTTGCTCATTACAAAAGAGATATTTGTCTATGGAAAAATAAATATCTATCAAATACATTTTTGTTAGATTTCACCATACAATTGGATTTAAAACGCACTTCAACATAAAACTTCAAAATAATATTTCATTTTGTAACCTAACTTTTATTTCATCATTCCACATTTGATCCTCTGTAAATATGATTAAAATGTATATACCGTTTTAATTATGGACCGGTCGTTTAAATGCCGCATTGTACAAAATTATTTTTTTAATGTTTTTCAAATATTTATTTTTAAATTTTGACTACAATAGTGACAAGTTGACAACGTGCATGTTTTAAGAACAAAGTCGAAATGTCACGGATAAACCATTAACATACACATAATCTGTGTATGGTAGTAGACATAGTTTTTCGCGTTTCATTTTTCCTAGTTATTCACAAGCACATCTATGCTATTACTAGAAGGCACCCGTATAACATACAAACATTTAATTTTTACAACTTTATAATAGTATAGATACAGTTGTAAAAATAAAATGTTTGTATGTGTCGTTGTGGCTTCATCGCGCTAAATTGGCTATGAACGGATTTCAACTATTTTTGGTACACGGGTAGCTGGGTATCTCCAGATGGATATAGGACATTTTTTACCCAACAAAAGAGAGGTTATGACCTTTTCTCCTCCGCGAACGAAGTTGCGGGCGCTTTCTAGTATAATACGGATTTAAATTACAAAGGGCGACAAAATAAATAATTCATATTATTTTTGTCCTACTTAGTACGAGTATAGGCGAAGCCAAAATAATATTTTATGAATACTTTGATTTGGGGGCCCAAGTTACCTACATGTGCTAGAATTACTTTCAGCCAGCCTTCCTAGGCTGAAAAATTTAGATGAAAAATTGTACATACCTCACCCCAACGAGTGAAAAAAGAAAGCCTTCATATCGAGCTCATAACAGGCAGACCGAGGCGACATCTGATTATGATACAGAACCCTGTTACTTTAAACGGGCTATACTTGTATAATGTGTTTTGTATATTTGTATATAAATAATGTTTATGTAATCTGTGACTTTGGTCTCTCGGGCGCGGCTCTGCGCTTTGGCTGAAATTCGGTGCGTGGCCGTGGGTCCAGTTTTGTTTTCATAAAATGTCACACCTTATTACAGAATTTCTCACTTAAATTATGGAAATCGTATATAAAATATGATATTTTATGTAAAAGTTGTATAAGGATAAAAAAGCGAGTCGCGTGTGTTGTGACATAAGCCGCAAACTGCATACAACATTTTCAATCTATGACTAAGCACTTTTCAATGAAACACAAAACGTAACGAAGTCTAAAAACCCGAAACGTAGCGCAAAAAATAGCGGAAAAATATAAAATACAAATTAATTCGTTTGTTTTTATATTCGCATCCACTTACCATACCAGAGATGAAAACTATTTTTTTTAAACATGAAAACCGAAATTGCAGTATCAAGGAGTAAAACAAATAATAAAATATGTTCGTTTACAAGGTTTAGTTAAGTATTTATTTATTTAAAATCACGTTTACATGACATTGCAGTATAACCAATGTTTATTTATTTATTAAATGCCAATCAAACACATGCAAGTTACACACAAAAACACTTACAAATTATCAATAATAAAATAAAATTCCATATAGGTATGTACAGCTTAACAAACCTAAATTTAATAGTATTTTATGCAATCCTAATATAATGTACGAGTGAGTATGCTTTTTCAGTCGAGTACCACGTTTAGGCCACGAATCTTGCTGAGTGGCCTAATTAAGGTACGAGACTTAATGTATATGAAATGAAATTTCATGTTGATTTGTAATTACATAACAGGGTTGATGTGATTTATACCGCTTGATTTAAATTAACTGACTTCCAAAACGATCAGAATGTTAAAAGAAAAAAAAAGATCTAAATCGAGCAAATATTCTTTTTATCATGATTTTTATCTGAGACCCTGTTACATAATAAAAGTTGTATTAGCCGTTTTTTTGTTTAGTTGGTAACAATGTATTTATATTTATATTAGATTAAAAGTTCGGTTGGAACGCACCGAAAATACTTCACTTGGATTTTGTAATCTGTGGCATTAATGAATGCTTTTTTGGTACATTATAATAGTTAAATGCAGCAGTGCTCTAATTGAGCATAGATAGACTAAAGACTTACTCGGCCTTAGTCATTTATGTCTTTATATAAAAAAAAACAAAATTATTTATTTGGAACTATAGTTTTCTACAAAAATCTTTTAACTTTGATACTTGCGGAAACAGAAGAAAATATTTGACACTTGTGTTAGGAGGTATTCGCTCTTTTGTACAAGGTTTTATTAAAGTTAGCAATAAATAATATATATATATTTCTAATTTTTAGTGTAAAATATAATCTTATATAAATATCTTATAATTTAAAAGAGTAAGACAATGTTGACAAAAATAACAAAGAAATCAGTGATAAATATTATTAATATTTAGTTAAGCAGTTTTTCGAATGGATAAATTGAATATGTTGTAATGTAAAGGAAAATAGGTACGCGATTAAGTACAGACTCTGTTACTGTGATGCGGATTTGAATTGGTGTTGGTGACTATATAAAAGCCAGAAAAAAGTTTAGGAGTCAAAAAAAGTTTATTTGCATTATAATATGTTTTGCACGAGCATCGAATATCGATTTTGTTTGTAATTTTTCCTCCTTCATTAGTATGCTACAGAAAACGGCGTACTTGACAAGCAATCACTGCTTTGACTTGACCCCACATGTTGCGACCAGAACTCTGTACCCTATCCAAATATTTGATAATTATATATTTTTTTGGTGTTTATTCTAAGTATTGACGACGTCAATAAGCTAAGCTACCCGGTATTTATATTTTTCTTAGGTACCTAACGACGTCACGAAACGACCATTTATTAATTATTGTTAAAGTCTAAGTAGTAGTAAGAGCCAGTATGATTACATTACACAAAACATGTTATTTATTTATGATTTTTAAAACATTTTTATTTTTATTTATTAAGAAACAATCAGTTTCGATATACATATGTTGAGCACAATCAATAGACTACATTACTTTAATAATAGACCTATAGGATCATAGATTAAATTTAAAAAGCTGGAATTTGCATTACTGTACCTTTTAATCGACATTTAAGTTTAAGTTTTATAACAGTTTCAAATCTGAAATAATTCGAGAAGTGAACTAAATAGAAAAAAATATTGGGTTACCAGACGTCAGGAATTTTCCTTACATGTCTGGAATTTTGGCCATTTGTCAGAAATGCAGCCAGAATACTAAACTATCAGAAACTTTGAATGGATTTGTTTTTCTCATATACCTTTTTTATTTACATTAATACAAAACAATTCAAAACCCTTGTTCTGTACTTTTTTTTACACATACAAACTTCTTTATCTATCTGGAAAAAGATAATAATTAACACACAACGCATGCGACAATCATCGCGACATCTCGCGTTATTTCTATTTACATGTTTACTTACGGTATACGTACTTATTAATAACTTTAGTATCTATACGGTGTCTCACGAGACATCGTTACTTTCCAAAATTATAACTGACGGGATCAAGAATAGAGTACTACGTTCCAAAACCCGGATAGCCGACGTAGCCCACACAGCTGCCAAGCTGACGTGGGACTGGACCAGACATGTCGGTCGCATGCCGGGCGATTTGTGGGCTAAAGTGGCCACCGAGTGGGTCCCACAAAATAGAGTCCAGCGTCGCGGTTGGCCACGATGAAGATGGCGGGACGAGCTTGACTCTTTCCAGAACAACTGCTGGGAGATAGTACAAGACCGTCAGACGTAGAAGAATGAAAGGGAGGCCTTTGCCCAGCAGTAGGCCACTCTAGGCACTTTAAAAAAAATGTTATTATACTCGTGGCCCCTATGTTTTAAATTCATTTATTTACGTTACACGGCCGTCTTTGGATCACTGACTTACATATTATGTGTGCCAAATTACAACGACCAATCAGTCGAGTAGTTTCGGGGCAAACAGGCTGTGACATATGGACGGACAGACACCCGAGTCATCCTATAGGGGTTACGTTTTTTCCTTTTAAGGTACGCAACCCTAAAAACCGTCGGTTATGAATACATAATATGTTTATGTTAATCTATTAAGTACAGCAAACATGTAGGTAGCTTTTTTTCTAACAATATGATGGTGTCAGTTTTTTGTTTAATGTCAGCTATTTGTAGAAAAAAATGTTCAAGGCAGTAACTGGAATTGACTGTTGAAGATAAGACATATTTACATATTGTGTATAAATTATTAACCATCATAAATCTCTGTCGGTATAATCCGATTAAATGAGGTAGGTCTTAGAAAAGGATAAAATCTATTCTAATAGGTATCTAAACGGAATATACATACTTTTATTATTTGATGTACCTTACCTACTTACGTCTACCATTTTCTCTTATTGAATACAATATCCTCTAAAGTCAAAAGATTTATGTACGAAGACTTTTTTGTAGTTTGAAAATTTCCTTTTATTATGAGCCTTTTCAATTAATTTCGATCGTCTAATCATTAATACATAGATTATTTTGATAACCTACTTAGGTATCCCACTGTTGGGCAAAAATTAATTAGAAAACAAATAATAACAGAGACACTATCCAGTAATTTGTCATTTACATTACCATTTTATTATAAACAAAGATCAGAAACAAATGAAATTTTTTTTCGACGATACTGGACTTGAACCAGTGCCTTGAGCCAGACCGGGGCAGCACGCTCTACCATCTGAGCTAATCGTCCACACCAGTAGTCGACGAATTTTGTCATCTGTTCTTGCTTATGGATCTCTGTATGGTGCATCCGACTCTTTAGCCGTTCTGGCTCAAGGCACTGGTTCAAGTCCAGTATCGTCGGAATTTTTTTTCATTTGTTTCTGATCTTTGTTTATAATAATAACACTAGTGGAGTGATCCACTAATAAATTGCAAAAATTGTGATTATTATCATGATATTTGTAAAACAAAAAAATTACCATTTTATGTTAAACTTATACTTACAATGAAATAATAGCAATCTTACATAGGCCTGCCTACGTCAGATATGGGCATTAGTCAAATATATTTTTATCCGAATAATAGAGTATATGACAGTAGAAAAGAAATGTTAAACTTATATAAGATCCTGATAAAACAAGCATAATAAAAAAACTACTTTAAAATTTCGAGTCCATTTTTAAAGTATGAAAATATTAATAACTAATAATACCATTCAATAACCCATAAAATATTTTGTATTTTTTTGTTATAAAACCGAAACGGTTAAACGCAAGTTTAAACATAGCTGCAGAACAAAGTTCTTATTTTACCTAAACAAGATACAAGCGTGTGACGTCACATGCTTGTAGGCTTTAGTATGAAGCGTTTTTTGGGAAAGTCCCAGTCGTTGTATTTTGGAGAGTCTTTATGATATTGGAGTAGTTTTTTCACCAATGTTTCTATTATTAAGACGTCGTTTTATAACAAACCATAAAAAAATTACAAATAGCCTATTATTCAAATAAACAATAATTTACGATATTTTTATTCGCTAATAATTTATTCGCGATTAAATCATTAACACTTTTCAAATGGCGAATGATTTATTCGTTATTTTATTCGAATAAATCCGCATATTTTTTTTAAGGTTTTTTTGTTATTCCATTCAACAAACAAGACCAATAATATCACGAATAGCGACAAACATCACCAGGTATTAAACAGTTTAAGTGTATATGTTTTTGTTTTATGTTTAATAATGTATCATACATATTTATAAGGCACAGATGCCTAAAATAAATGAGTTTGAATATTGATAATGACTCGTTTTAAATGTACCTGTGTTATAAACATATAAAATATTGTGAAAGGTTAAGGGATAAGCCTAGGCAGTTGGTAACAAAAGATTAGCGTAAAGAACGGAATAGTCACACATATTTTCTTATCAGTTGTTTACTTTTGAGCGAATCTCACAACGCACAATTTATATTTGCCAGTTAAATATTATTAAGTTGTAGTGCATTGCAAATTACAGTTGCCCTATCTTTTTAATTCTATCGCGTCGTGGTATATTACCTATGTGAAAATTCGTAAATTCAGAGATGATGAGGAACATTTGCATTCCCGTTATAGCTCATGAAACATTACTTTCAATGAAACAAGTGATAACATAGAAAACAGTCGCACAAAATAATAATTAGCAATATTTGATATATAATTAATTCTTCGACAAATAAATTATTCGCAGATAAGTATTCTACGAATAATTTACACGGAAAGAAATTATTATAACAATACTACCAGACCATATTGTAAATTTTATTCTAGTATAAAGAAACAGAATTAAGTTAAGTTTACCGTATTGACTTTTAACAACAAATAGTCGTATTTTAATAAATGCCAGAATATTATAGTAAACACATTTTAGTAAACAATACTCAAAGCTATTTATAAGTACATATTATTATTGTAGAGAGAAAAATTCGATAATTGTAAACTATACGTTCATAATTCATTTGTTGTTGCTAACTGTCAATTAAACAATACAATATTTATGTTGTCTCCAAGATAACGCAAGTAACTAAAAAAAAATTTGTTGTTTAAATAAGCCAGATTCATATAGTACTGTTACCCAATTCATTTGTTGTTGCTAGCTGTCAATTAAACAATACAATATTTAGGTTGTCTCTAAAATAACGCAAGTAAAAAAACTGTTTAAATAACCAAATCCATATACTCGTAGTACTGTTTACCAGATTATGTTATCAGTACCATAATATAATGTTTTCTGGACCATGTGAATCTAATACCAAACAAAACGTTGTTTACGTTTGCAAATATATTGTATGGATTGCCTGAATTTTGGTTGGCAACACCGACTGGCTGCCGTTGGTTTGTTTATCATTTCATCTTTCGGAGCGAACAGTGCGTACGCGTGCAGAGACATTGAGTGTGACAAGTAGTGTGATTAGTTTAATAAATAGATATTATATAGAAGTGTTCCAAATCAGGAAATTGACAAGGACATTGTAAAATTATTGGAATCCTGGCAGTTGGTCGAGTACTCGTACATTTTAACATGCCTGTGTTGATTTTCAAATAACATGAACTCACAAACGTTTAATGTTTTGTTTTATTTAAAACTGTGGTTGACCATGTCTTAATTTTACTTATACAAAATGAGAGTTTCATGAAATTGAAAAATGGCGTCAGATCTTTTTGAGCAGAAGTGTCAATATCTACAAATCATACTATGATTTATATCATACTTTGGTTTCCACCTGGATTTCAAGAAACCCTCATAGATGGTCCTTCTGATTTCAGAAGGTCGCAGGTTTAACGCCCGAATAGTAAAGTTCCTTCTACATCATGCAATCACTTTGTTTAGGTACTGTTTCTGATAGAAAAAGTTTTAAGCAAGTAATGAGCGTTTATTCTAAAAATAGTAAATAACGTAGCTTGGCGCAGAGGGTATCTTTACTTTAGTTCGACTGCTTATATTACAAGCTTGCTGAAATTGAGTCTTTAAAAAAGTTTACATAGTTACCGTGTTGTTAATTAAGAAAAAGTTATAATCTGTCAGTTGAGTCGCGAAATTTATACTTATATGAAAATTTCGTGACAAAATAGAGAGATTTCAACTTTTTTTAACAATACGGTAAGTATGTACATATTTTTTTAAAGACCCTTTCACCTCCTGAATATTGGATAAAAAATAAAACATTGTTGTAATTACCAAAAAAATATAGTAAACTGAACAATATTAATGTCTTGTAAACTCAATCATTTGATGTGATAATGGCTAACCACAATGTTGGTAGTAAACACAAAAAAGTAGTATAGTGTAAAAAAATATATAGTTTGCTTAAATCTCAACTTGGTAATATTTGCATTAAATTTGTTAATAGTAACTATAATAATCTATTACTCGTTAATAAAAATATCGTTATCTCCAAAATAAAGCATGGTGTTACGAACGATACCAATTCCGTTATACTTAACAAAACCTATTTGTAATGGATACAGATAGGTTTTTGTGCACTATACACAAATTTTAATTATGTGTACCAGCATTATGTTTAACTGTGATAGATATTCTTGTCAGCTATTACCAGATTTTTGTAGTAAAGTCGACAAAATAGTTAGCTGTCGTATATATTACACGACAATCTGGTTAAGTTAACTTTATTCTGGTTACCTAAACTAGAATTTTCTCTCCGTGTACGGGAATAAAAATTATTATACGATAATTTTATTCGTCTCGCGAATAATTTTGTTAGTCTTATTCGTTATTCGTCATTCGAATACATTTGGCCCATCTGTGGCCTACGTTGACTTAACTCTCAAATCTCACACACACTTTTAACTTTTTCTTTCGCAAATGAAAAAATAATCTACAATTCACGCCTCGGTGCCATTCAGCAAGTCAACAAAGTTAAAAATTCTGTTTAAATTAAAAATACAAAAAGATGGTCAAAATCTATGTATACTTGGATGTACCTAATGAAAGTCAGTTTTTTTATACCTTTAAGGTTCATTGGAGTCATCATTTTAATCGGCTTCTTACCGGTTATCGAAATATAAATTATAGAGCCGAGTTGGGGGTCAATGGCCGAAATAGAAGCGGAGTAATTTTTTTACCAGGGACAGTATTACGTCATTGTGATCATTTAAAAAACCGGTCAAGTGCGAGTTGGACTCGCGAACCGAGGGTTATACGGTACAAATGGCCGTATCTATGAATATCCAGTGTTAGCAGAGCCCTACTCCTAAGCAAAATGTACGCGGTGCTCGATCATTTAATATTGGTTACTCATATAGACAAACAGACATAAAAAAATAGTTTTTCAGATTTATTTTGTTGATTGTGAAATTTGAAGGTTTTGAAATTTTAAGTTTCTAGATCAACTGGAAGTACCCTGTAAATTTAAAAAATTGACGAAATAGACGTTTTTTGCGGCATTAATGGCCGTACCTCTTTTATATACGTAAACTTAGAAGTTTGATTTTTTCACAGCTTCAAGAGACCGTAGACCTGGAATATATAGTTTTAACTTTAACTCGATATCTCCACACGTTGCCGAGATAAAGGGTCTTGACAGACAGACAGACAGACCGACGGACAACAAAGTGATCCTATAAGGGATCTGTTTTTTCCTTTTGAGGTACGGAACCCTAAAAATAAAATACAGGTATAACTAGAAGGAGAATTTATATTATAAACTAGACTTCGTTCGCAAAGGAGAAAAAGTCATAACCCGTCTTTTTTTCTTTAGTGTAGTCGGGTAAAAAGTATCCTATAACCACCTGGAGATACCCAGCTACCCGTGTACGAAAAATAGTTGAAATCTATTTAGCCGATTTGGCGTGATGAATCCACAACGACACATACAAACATCCCTCCTCCAAATAGTCCGTTGCAATATTTTTTTGAAAATATATTCAATGTACAGACATTTCATTTTTACAACTTTATAAAAGTATAGATGTGAATCTGTGTAGGTGTATCTCCTATACAGGCAAACCGATTAAGTTTTTTTTTTGAAATATCATCTGGTTTTTTTGATCAGTTCAGGCGTTTAAAGGTCATCAGGTTTTTTCTAGGTGCGTCGATATGTTATATGTTTCATTGAGTACTTTTAGGGGTGTGTCCTCACTGCAAGACAAAGGTATTTAGGGTTCCGTAGCCAAAATGGCAAAAATTGAACTCTTATACTTTCGTCATGTCCTTATGTCACAGGCCTTTTACTCAAAAACTATTACAAGATGTATTATCTATGAATTATTTAAGTATAGGTGTTTTGTGTGTTTAGTTTTGTAGTTAAATAACAAATGTTTCTAGGGAGACACTCCATAAATTGCCCTTTGGCCCATATTTATTTTTTATTTTATTCTGTACTTTAATGATCCTGCACCAACGGCTATTTTCTGTTTAGCCCTAAGGTTGACTGGTAGAGGATGCCTTAAGGCATTAAAACCGCTATTCGTGTAATCTTGTATTGTGCAATAAAGTTTCAATAAATAAATATCAAATTAGTAATTACGAATAACTTCCAAGTATTTTGTAAATGCTGCGAATAAATATTACGAATGTGTGTTTAAAAAAAAAGAATTTATGTGACCGACCTTTGCTGGGTGGCTGAAACCTATCTAGGTAAACTTAGAAGGCAAAACTATGTCTACATATCAAATTTTATCCAAATCTTTAGAGCCGTTTCCGAAAAACCATGTATTTATATGTATAAATCAAATCAAATCAAATCATCATTTATTTACAGAATATATGGTAAGTACATAAGGTGGTATAATTATAAAACATTTTGATCCTTAATATATTCGGCCTTTACGGCATGTGAAAATTGGTAAAACTTATTTTATTCCCTAACTAGTTATAGCATGCATTCTTAACGATTATTTATTACATTTATAACATTCACATAGCTTTAAGCTGTTAGCAAGTCAAGAAATTGAATTGAATTTGTACATTTATAATCTATATTCATTTTTATTCTAAGATTTACATGCATATAATAAAAATGTCATCATAAGTATTTATGGTTTAGTGTAATTTTTTCCTTAAAAAAATCTCCAAGAGAGTAATAGGCTCTATCAATGAGTTCCTTTTTCAATTTTACTTTAAATATGTTTACATCCAATTTTTTCAATTCTTCCGGCAAATAATTATATATTTTAGAGGCCGTTCCTAGTAAGCTATTTCGTAGTAATGCTGTTTTGCCAGGTATTGTTTTGATATTAAATTTGTGACGCATGGTTTTAGACTCTATCGACTTTAGTTGAAACATATTGGGGTTTGATTTAACAAAGACTGCTACTTCGTAAATGTAAAGACTTGTCAGTGTCAAAATCTTTAGTTGTATGAAGTAAGGCTTACAACTATCCGTTTCTCTGAGGTTACAGATGGCACGGATACATTTTTTTTTGTGCACCAAAAACAAGATTTTTGTTTGTGGAATTTCCCCAAAAAATAACACCGTAGCGAAGAATAGATCCAATATATCCGTGATATGCTAATAGTGCTGTGTTGGCATTTGATAATTTTGAAATTCTTCGAAGGACAAGTACAAAACAATTTATCCTTTTACATAATGTTTCAGTGTGTGTTTTCCACCTCATGTTGTTATCTATATCAATTCCTAAAAAATTGGCTACATTTGTCTGTTTTATATATTCATCATTATATTTTATGTCGCGATTTGTACAGTTTGATTCAGAATTATAAAATTGCATTATTTGGGTTTCGGAAATGTTAATTTTTAGTCCATTCGTTTGTATCCATTCAATTATAGTAGTAATCGTATGTGTTATTTCAGTCTTATATGTAGTCATGTTAACAGATTTAATTACCTCGGCGAATCAGCGAATAAGATCATGGGATGTCGTAGGTGTTTAGGCATATCTTTGATGTAGATTAGAAAGAGAAGAGGTCCCAGAATGCTTCCTTGTGGAACACCGCGCATCAAGGGTCTAAATTTAGAATAGTAAGCGGTGTCCTCCTTTGTTTTAATACACAGTCTTCTAATTTCTGTCATCAGTCAATATGAAAGCTGATAGAGATTCCATATCAATGTCACTATGACAAGGTACAAAAGGGTACACAAATTAAATTCCTTGACCGTACCTAATCTTCTGGCTGTTGCCATGAGAATCACCGGTGGGAACAAAAGCTTATGTTTCACGGTATTGTTTTAGTATTTTTTATTTGAGGGCCGGATTCAAACTGTATTTTGTAGAGGATATATGTAGAATAGGATGAAGATAATCATCCTATCATATTATTACCTCAGTAATAGGGCGATGCTGTGAGCATTACCGGTGGAATCACTAAATTTGTGTGGATCGTGGGAGCAACACTTAGGTGAAGTATGGTGGGCAGCCAGTGTTAAATTTGTACTGCGACATTGGTTTACAGAACACGTAGATGTTCAGAGTCTATGAAAAAAAGGGATTAATTATAATGACCACCAAAAAATCCTTTGATACCCTAAGCTCAATTACCAAAAAAATATACTGAAGACCAAAAAATAATACTACCATTACAAAAGTACTAGCTGTTTAGTAAGAACCGCACATTAAATTGTATTCAGAGACTAAATTTAGTAAATGATCACCAAATCTTAGCAAGCAAATTAATACGCTATTTCTACCTAAATAAACCACCATGATTGCCACAAAATGTATGCATATTACCAAATAAAGTATAATGATGCCAAAATGGGTCAGAAACCGAAAACTGTAGGTTCGGTTTGTATTGTGACCATGTATAGCGGAGCGCGCGAAGCGAGCGGAGCGTCAAAATGCTTGCATGCTTCCGTGAGGGTTACTTAAAAAAGAAATGAAAATGTACTCATTTACTGTGTTTGGGAGAAATAATGATTTACATAGCGTACTTATTAGCTTGACATTTTTGATGGTCATAAAATATTTATGGGTTAAGAATGATTAGTTCGGAGTCATGTGTTTTATAATAGGATAGCAAGATGTTATAGTTTGGGTTATAATTGTACATAAAAATGGAGATTAAATTTAGGCAGTCGGTAACTATGTTTGGGTTAGCAATTATTAGTTTGGAGACAGTTTTTTTAATAAGATGTTCTAATTTTGGTGATTATTTCACTTTAATCGTAGTGATCATGCACTATTTTCAACAGTAAAAAGTGTTTTTTTGGCGCTATATTTTACTGTATCTGGTGATCCGTTAAACATATGCCGAAAAAAATACAATTCTCGACTTTCATACCAACCTTTAGTAGGTATACTGTTTGCCCGCTCGGCTCCTCTTTTTTGGCCGTGTATGTAAGCGATACTTGTCTATTATTGACAAAGAGGTAGAGTTAGAGGTAAAACCGGAAAATAAGAAAATCCTTAGTCGTTAGTTATACTTATTTTAATTACCCGTAAAATTAACTTTAATAGACTTTGAATATGTAAAACGATGCATTTTTAAAAAACTCACAGAAACTTATAAGTATTTGAAGACTATTTAATGACTTAGAAATCGATATTGAATTGAAATTTGACGGACTTTAATGATTTTGAAGCACATCCCAAATGTTTCCGATTGCGTCTGGCACGTGAGAAGCAAAGCATTATTTTAATCTATATGTACCTAATATAAAACAGTATAGTGACTTAACTATTGACATGCAACGCACAGCCTTAATACTTGAATGTTCCTACATTCAACTACTTGAACCATATATATTCTTTTAGAGACGCAGAGGGGCATTAAAGAAGTATTTTTTGAAAATTGCGGACTAAAGTTAGTACCTAACAATAGAATAAAGTGAACGTTGGTCGATTTTTTATTTCATAACATAATTTCTATACGAGAAACTTGAGTTCTTCCAATAGCTTTTATGGGACACTCATATAAGCTAATTTATTCCCGCATTGTTTTTGTTTACATTTTTAATGTAAACATCACACAATTTTTGTTTCGGATACCGTTCCGGTTAAACAGAGACGCTGCAGCTGGTTCGACTCCGGCATTTTTGTTTCTACTTTGACTCCGGCATATTTGACGACACGTTTGGCTCAGTGGGTTGTACAACGGCCTACGAAGCTGGCGGTCCCGGGTTCGAATCCCGGCCAGGGCAAGTGTTTGTGTGATGAGCACGAATGTTTGTTCTTGGGTCTTGGATGTTTTCTATGTATTGAAGTATTATAATGTATCTATATATAATGTATGTCGTCGCCTGGTACCCATAGTACAAGCTTTGCTTAGTTTGGGACTAGGACGATTTGTGTAAGATTGTCCCTGATAATAATAATTATTATATTTTTTATTTATTTCTCCTAATAAGTTAGGTGTTTTATAAAATGAATATAAAAGGTAAAATACAAAAAGCAAATTTATTATAATTACTAGCTTCTGCCAGCGACTTCGTCCGCCTTAAATTCGTTTATCGCGGATAAGGGAATTTTCCCGGAATAAAAAGTTGCCTATGTCCTTCCCCGGGACTCAAACTATCTCCATACCAAATTTCATACAAATCGATTCAGCGGGTTAAGCGTGAAGAGGTAACAGACAGACAGACAGAGACACTTTCGCATTTATAATATTAGTATTGATATTACTTAGATCTATGTATCAATATCTTTACGAAATGTCTGTACATTGAAGATATTTTCAGAATATATTTGAAAGAAAGAAGAAAATTTCAAATTTCAATTCTATTTAAAAGTCGCTAAATACGATTTTTTTTTTAATTTGTACGTTTGTATGTGTCTTCAAAACGGATAAACATATTTCAACTGTTTTTGGTACAGAGGTAGCTGGGCATTCACAGACGGTTATGTTATAGGAGATATCTTACTCGATTACGCTGAAGAAAAAAAAGAGAATAAATGTTTTTTTCTCCTCCGATGACGATGTTGCGGACACCTTCTATAAGTAGTTGTAATTAAAGTAATCTATATTGTTTTTAATATATGTTAGAAAAGATGTATCTACACGTTGCAGATATTATAATAAGTAGGAATAAACTATTAGAAGGGCTTTTCTTTTTATTGTTTGTAAGAGTAATTCATTTGCTTTAACATTTATTGCATAGCAGTGGCGGGGCGTCAAACATATTGTTGGTAAAGCCGGAGTATATTATCTCTTATTTTTTCTTTAAAAGCAGTAGAAGAAAGTACTAAAATGCCTTAAAGTCGGCAAGCCGATGAGAATCGGATTCTATTAACGCCACGACACTGTTTCATAGTCACCTGCAATAATGCCTAATGATTGATGAAATAAGACTCAAAAATAGGGATACCTGTCTGTCATTTCATTATTTCTCTTAGTTATTTACGGTCATTTTTCCTAAAAGTCTATTTATATCTTGAGTGATGCCATCACTCTTTACCCACCTCAGTTGATACAATTGCGGATATATAGTTGCGGGCAATACAAACGTAATAAATTATTGTTTAACCAAGCTTCCGTAGTTATATTCCTAGTTTTGTCCTTGTATGTTAGCGTACCTACAAGTATTGTTATTTCGGAGTTGACCTTTCCAGTCTGCGTATCTTGTCATTTGCCTATTTATTAGATATTGGTGAATTTCGACCATAAGCGTACATGCATAATTTTCAAATACTATATTCAGTGATTTAATTTAGGTGATACAAAATTGTTGGAAATGATTCTCTTATGAAGTTCATACTTTATGCGGCATCTTCGTCTATTTAAATAGGGTATAAAGGGCTCCTTACATTGAGGATACATTATAGGGGAAAAGTCGCCTTTATACTTATATATTCTGCGTTGATTATATTATTAAGTATTTTATATACATAAAACATATCTTCAGGATAGCCTCACTAAACTCATCTATACTATTATAAAGTTGTAAAAATGAAATGTCTGTACATTGAAGATATTTTCAAAAAAATGGTTGTTACGGACTATTTGGAGTCCACTAAAAAGAAAAATATTTTTTTTTGTTTTTATGTACGTGTCGTATGTATGTGTCGTTGTGGCTTCATCACACAAAATTGGCTTAACCGATTTCAAATATTTTTGGCACACGGGTAGCCGGGTATCTCCAGATGGTTATAGGATACTTATTACCCGACTACGTTGAAGAAAAAAAAGAGGTTTATGACTTTTCCCCCTCCGCGAACGAAGTTGTGGACGCCTTCTAGTACTATAATAAAATTATTGTACGATAGATAAACAGGTGTTTTATACTTGAAATTTTATGTTAATATTTCTATTATTGCTTCATAATTATTTAATCAATGTATAATGTATTGAGCTTAGACTTCCTTTATTTTGTTAAATAAACATTTCAGTCTTACACTTTTATTAATATTTTTTTCAAATTGCAATGCAATAAAAAGTTTTTATGCTAGCACAACAACAGTTAAGGTTTTTTTTCTAGTTTGACACCGAACTAAATTTAATGAACTGTACTGTAATACATCGTATTAGAAAACACTTACGTTACTAATCCTAAACGAGAATCCTTGTATCACTTCACATTCACTGCGGGTGCGCAGAACTGCGTCCTGCCGCGACAATGGCCCTAACAGAAGTAATCATTTATCGTGATCCACCACAGCGGCCCTGCCCGTGACCTTTCAGCTCCTTTACGTGATAGTTTAACAATGACAACGATACAAATCCAACTGTGGTTTACTCTCTTAAGACTCATTATTGATTTAAACGTGATACCAAAAATGTTTAGTCCCGTTTAATGGAAGTACGTCACTAGAAACGTCAGCTGATTTTAGAGTTCCGTGTGAACAGGACCTGCAAAAGGTCGACAGGGCTAACGTATCGTACTATATGTAAGTGGGCAGATGGTGACGCATTAAGCTGCAACTACTCGGTTGATATCCTCCATACTATTAAGTATAAAGTGGTAAAAATGAAAGTTGTATACGTTCAAGTTATTTCGATAGACTATTTGAAGGTGACAAAAAAACTTTTTTTTTTTTAACGTAGGTAATGTGTAATTGTTTCAGCATATTTTTTTAAACATGCTTTGTACGAAAATCACGTCATAACGGAAGGATGAACTGATTTCGACCATTTTTTGTACATGAAAACTGCAGTCCTGCAAGTATGATAATTATAAAAAAAAATACCGACTACAGTAAAGAAGGATTACCAATAACCTAAAACTATACGATTATTGTTACAGTCCATTTTAAAACTTACTCAATATAAAAGAGCGTAACGAAAAAAACGGACGCCATTTTGTTGACAAATGTTTTCCAAAAAAATATAGGTACGTATACAGAACATTGACTTGAGTTTTTTTGAAATAAAACAATTTAACGGATTATATCGCGTATATTATCTCATTTTAGTTCCCGACGTTTCGGAAGCTTTCCAGCTTTCCATGGCCACGGGAGGACTGAGAAAAGATGTATTTTCCTCTGTCAAAGTTACAATTTGTGCAAACTACCCATTTTTTGAAAAAACACAAATAAAGGTGTATACATGCCAGATGGGCCTAAGCTGTAAAGACAGTTACACATGTGCCAGAAAGGCTTAACTATTTTATTCTAATAATTTACCAAGCAGCATTTCACAAATGAGGCGTACTGAGGAGAAAAGAAACGCTGCAAAGAAAAACTCCCAGGCTACCTCATTACTAATTATAATATTTAAAAAACAGAGACTATTAAACTACTTTTAAACAGATAAGATATTTTACACCGTTCGGAAATTAAGGTTTTGCAGTCCTGTGTCTCGCTTGTTCCTTGATGAGATGTATTACAGGATTCCAAGCTGGTGGTAGTGACAATCCATCTTCTCTATTGAAATTAGGATGCTTTTTTATCTCAATAGCCTCGCGTAGCATCCTGGGAAAATATCTTTTTTCTTTGGCAAGGATAGAAGGTTTATCAAACTTAATTGAGTGGTTTGGTTTGTCAATGACATGTTCACAGACTGCAGACCTATTACACCGACGGTGCTTGACATCTGCTATGTGCTCCTTCACCCGGGTTGATTCACCCGAAACGTCGGGAACGAAAATGAGATAATATACGCGATATAATCCGTTAAATTGTTTTATTTCATTGAGTTTTTATATTCATTTTTTTGTATAATCGACTGCAAAGAGGTGTATCAGCTTTTTCACTTCGTATTGTATTGAGACAACAGGTACAACACATTGCTGTCTTTAAATACACGTGCCAGAAGAACTGCAACACTTTTATACTATTATAAAGTTGTAAAATTTAAATGCCTGTAGGTAATTGATGATATTTAAAAAAAATAAGTGATCGAATCGAATAATATTTTATTTTTTGTTCGTTTGTATATGTCATCGTGGCTTCATCGCATCAAAACAGCTAAACGGATTTCAACTATTTTACGGTTGTTGGATATAGGATACTTTTTACCCGACTACGCTGAAGAAAAAAAGAGGGTTATGATTTTTATCTCGTACGCTCCGCAAACGAAGTTGCAGGCACCTTCAAGTTTTAATTAAAGTAATCCCCATTGTTTTAAATATGTTAAAAAATGTGTCTGTACGTTGCAGATATTAAAATAAGTAGGAATAAACTATTAGAAGGGCACCTTCTAGTTCAGAATAAAGTCAGTGTTTCTTGGCCTCGCCTCGACTCGCGCTGACTGTGCCTAGTGCCGATAGTGATGTCCTTTCGAGTTGGGATGTAAAACTTTGCTAGCCATAAAGTAGCTTTGGGCAAAACAGGTTTATTTAAAACCTGAAGGAGTTTTATGATTATGTGAGTTTAAATAAATTATAATATATACTAGCTTCTGCCCGCGACTTCGTCCGCCTTAAATTCGTTTATCGCGGATAAGGGTATTTTTCCGGGATAGCCTATGTCCTTCCCCGGGACTCAAACTATCTCCATACCAAATTTCATCCAAATCGGTTCAGCGGTTTAAGCATGAAGTGGTAACAGACAGACAGACAGACAGACACACTTTCGTATTTATAATATTAGTATGGATTAATATGGATAGTATGGATATAATATATATATATATATATATATATAAGCACTATAGATGAAAAACTCTTATTTATTATAGTTTACGATACGATAAGTCGAATTCTTACCTATATTAAATTTTACATTATGAGAAATCGATACTCAATTTATAAATGCGAGATTAACTCTCTTTCTGTCTGTCTGTTACCTTTTTTAACCACTGAAACGATTCAGATAAAATTTACTTTATTTTGAGACCCTGTGAAGGTCATAGAATAATTTTTTTTATCTCTGAGTCAGTAATGACTTTTCGCGCCCTTAAGTAATTAAGGGCGTGAGAAGGCTACTAGGCTACTAGACTAAACTAGGCTAGACTACATAGGCTATTTAACTCAGTTCTCGGTAATGCGGGCAAAGCCGCGGGTAAATGCTAGTATCAACTTAAGTTATGTCAAAAAACGTTATTGCATTATCGCATACTGATTGAAGGGTAAATAAAAATGCAGTGAAGCGTATTCCACATTTTATCTTATAATAAATAACTAAGACTATGATAAATAAACACAACACATCGTACAGTTAAGTACGAAATAAAATGGTACTTAAAAACGTAAAACATTTTTAGATCTTGCGTGACTTGTTTATTGAATTAAGTTATATTTAATTATTAATATGTTTCCTTATTATACTCGACGATCGGCCTAAAAAGTCGGAAAACTATGGGATTATTTATAGAGTGGCTATTAATGTAACGAAATAAATAAATATTAACATGCTACCCAATGTTCCCCAATAATGAACAATTAAATAAACCTCATCTAGGTACACGGGTAGAGTAACGGTGGAAAGATTACCAACTATATGCTTATATACATTTATTATAGTACGAGAGCCGAAGAAGGGATTTAGGGATTTACTCGAGCGCGGCAGGTTAACATTAGGGGGGATAACTTGCATCCTGTTGACTAACTACATAATTAGTACTCTTCCGTCGGGCACTGCTATGCCGTTTAATCTGCCCTTGTACCAACGACTGCATGGCAATGACTGAATGCATTGCTTGACTGGGAAATCGTTATTATTGGACAATTACCACTAAGTCTACTTGATACGTATGCCCCAGTCTTCCTTGATCATATCTGCAGCTTTTTCGGCGATCATCATTGTGGGAGCGTTCGTATGCGCAGCAGGAACATGCGGCATGATGCTAGCGTCCACCACTCTGAGCCCTCTTATCCCGTATACCTTCAGTCTCGAGTCAACCACGGCCTCAGGGTCATCCATTGGTCCCATTTTAGCTGTACAGCAGTGATGGTAAATCGTGTTTGTTATAGTTTTCATTGCGCAATACCAATACGCGTCCGAATTGAACTTATGATGTGCGCAATTGGGTAATGGAATATCATGTAGCCTGCTCCCGAATTTTTGAAAAGCCTTCGTTTTCGACAGTTGAATGATTTTCCTTATACCGTGTAGTATCACCTTTTGATCATGGCCTCCGTCAGTGAAGTAATTTGCATGGATAAGCGGCTTTGTATACGGGTTCTTATTCTTTAACATGATCCGGCCTTTCGATTCCGGGAGAAGTAGCATCGGGAACACCATCCAGGTATCACGGTCTTGAATAGGACCGTACACTTTGTCGTAGATGCGGTCGTCGATAGCGAAGGCTTGTTTGTACGACGGTTGACTGACTAACGACCCTGCCACAAACAGCAGCTCTAAGTCAGGATAGCCATCAGGATCGGTTGGGTTTCTCGTGTCTATAAAAGCGATAGCTTCAGTGCCACTTGGTGCCGACAAAGGTCCTGTATGATGGCTGAAATATTCTAAGATGTTGCTGAATGTAGCCACGCGTTCAGATCGTATGGAGTCACTTGTGTTAATCAAAAAAGTGAGGCCGCCTAGAGCCCAGTGGTCTTGGAGGTTATATCCGACAGGTAAATCGACAATCGTAGTGATGTTTTTCTCTGTCAAGTGCTCTTGCGGACCTATTCCGCTAATCATTAATATTTGTGGAGAATTGATAGCGCCCGCAGATAGGATGATTTCTCTCGTCGCCTTCACGATGTAACGGCGCCCGCCTTTGCGGAATTCGACACCATACGCTCGCTTAGTCCAAGGATCAATGAGAATACGAGTGACCATTGCATTTTTAGCTATATGAAAGTTTTCCCTGTATTTGATTGGATGGAGGAAAGCTCGACTTGCGCTCATTCGAGTACCATTCTTCATGGTGAATTGTATGATTGAATACCCAATTTGCTTTTCCCCGTTGTAATCTACGACTTTCCCGCCCGTTTCGATGCCTGCTTTGAGAAATGCGTCCGATAGACGTGTTCTCCAACTAGGATGCTGAAGAGTCATCTCTCCCTTTGTAGAATGATATATTTTATCTTTTCTCAATTCGGGTACTTCCATGTTTTCCGATTTCTTGAAGTATTTTAACACTGATGCGTAGTCCCACCCTGATGAAAGAGATCAAGAGTTAATGAAAGGCAGAAGCAATTATCTTTTGTAAAAAATATAATAATAGTAATCATAACCTTACGATTTGGGACTCCTTAGTACTATACTAGTGAAGTATCAATTAAATGAGAAGGGATATAAAAGAAAGCATGCTTACATGGATAGCAAATATTACACAATTCAATTACTAGGTTTTTCCCTTTCCCACGGATTTGTCTGCGTGGCTAATGTACCTATTTATTTTATTCTTTGGTCACTTTGTATTTTTCCGTTTCCTAATATATTGTCCTATACGAAAAAACATCTCGTTTATCCCGTTATTGTGTTAAAGAAGTACAAATTAATACCACAACAAGTATTTCAAGTGGGATTTGATACTAATATGGACAAACATGAGATAAGTAAAATACGATAGATAATGTATCGTCCGCAAAACAATAAAATCAGAATCAATCCGTAATGGAATCTGAAAATTAACCCAAGTCACCATCGAACAATCAAAAATGGCGGACAATCAGTTACGTATGGTACTCGTACCATCATAAATTGTCTACGATCTAAGACGGCTCAAGCATATGTCTACAGTTTCCCTGCAGTAAAATGTTGACTAAAATAGGTTATGGGATCGCGAGTGTTTCTGTAGCTAGGGGTCTTCGAACCAGGTACCCCAGGGAAGGTTGCTACACCATATCGTCCCAGGATAAGCCCATCACGAGTATGGCGAGAGGGCTCTAGTGTGCTCATTTGAGATCCTATAGAGTCATCCGTATACATGCAGAACAGCAGTGGAGTTTTTGGGGATAAAAGTACCACATTAAACTTAAAATTTCTCCTAAGGTTGAGCGCTTGTTCCGCAGGTTTCCTCAACGAAAAAAGGTAACGGGTTGTAATTAATCTTACCTGGGTTACCATTGGCTTCCCAGCGATCGTAGTCCCTCCTATTTCCCCTCGTGTGCATCATGGAGTGAAGCACCGACGAGCCGCCGACCACTCGACCGCGCGGCCAGGCGCAGCGGCCCCCGCGCATGCCTATACACCCAGCTCTCTGCAAAGGAGAATAAGTTATTTACAGGGGGGAATCATAAGGGATCCTTTCACCCGGATGAAGAGATCATAGCAGTCATCGAAAAGACGGCTACTGCATCTTATCGTTGATCAGCCAGCCAGCTCTCTCACCATTTAAATCGGGTTGAACTGGTTCAACCTATATACTTTCATAGTCCCTGTGGCTTGCACAACGCTTCCCTGCTCTTCTCTGAGTGGCCGCAGATTTCATTCCCGTTGGTCGGTTTGCTCTCCCCCCACTAAATCTGATCACTGGTAAAGGAGCTCTAGTCATACCTACACAGTTCAAAATGAGGTTCTAAAAAATTGATACTTCTTGCTTCTGCTCCCAACGTGCATCGGTAGGTCATGTGTCATGTCAGTGCGTTGTTGGTCAATTAAGTAGTCTTAATTATTCTATTTTATCTCTGAATTAATGACCATAACAAAACTTCCTGACCGCTAATTAGTTTCTTGAATATACATTTGAGCATAGTGAAGTAGCGTATCATGACAAAAAGTACGTGTCTGGCGGTAAAATCCGAATATTTTGTATACGAGTACGACTACGGAGATTTGAAAGTATTATATTTATTTTTAATGTTTTTATAACAGACTGCAATAACAGAGGATTCGTTTCATCCTTTTTTATTCCGTAGGTAGTCAAAATGGCAAAAAGGAAACCCTTATAGTTTCGTTATATTCGTCCGTCCGTAAGTTATGCTGAAAAACTGCGCTTCTCACCAAAAGGACACAAGTACCATGAAGATAAGCTCTTTTACTGGTGAACTTCATATTTTCATATGTAGTGCATTTCTTTGTGGTAACGGCTACAAAACCCTGCACTGGGCATGGTCAACCATGCTCTTGGCCAGTTTTTAACACGCTTTTATTAGGTCGACCTGTAGGTATGTAACTATGTAATTAAATCTAAGATAACTAATTTAACCATCTTCCAAGGATCGTAGCGTCATGAAAATTGGCAGCTGTATGTAGTTCTGATGACAATACAAGAATATGGTACTGTCGAACTGATCTGATGATGGAGCCGGAAGATATGAACTGGAACTTCATGATGGAACATCGCATCATAGCCGTTTTTGGATTTGTTAGAAAAGTCTTGTGAAGCGTGTTTTTCTAGTGTTTTTTAAACTATTAATTTATTTTTATATCTGCTATAACAACCAATAAATTAAATTAAAGTGGTTTCCCATCCCATACAATGTAGTGTTTTTATCGGCTTTTTTACGTACGGCGAGGAACATGTTTACCGGTAGCCTTAATACCATTTCCTGCATTCCGATTCGCAATTTGATTATATGGCGTCCCTTATAGATAGGGCTGCCATCCGCCCGGGTTTCCCCGGATTTGTCCTAGTTTGGAGGCTGTCCGGGGGCCGTCCGGGCGGGTTTTTAAGGTGTGTTGAACTGAATAAAATCTAACATGTCCGGGGAAAAATGCGATTTCCTCCAAATATCAGGGTTTTTGAAGATTTTGTCCGGGTTCCGGCATAATCAAGATGGCAGCCCTACTTATAGAGCAAACAAAAGTGGGAATTTATGCGGGTAATGATAACGCTATATGCCTACGAGTAAAATTGTCGCTGCTAACGATGTCTAACAATCTGTTGTGTCTGGCCTGCCCAAGACAGCTGTATAGGATGTTGTGAAATCAGCTACGTAATTAGGTAGTTAGCAAAAATCCTTTTACCCTCGATGAAAATGAGAATTGTTGATAGACGTGTGTATCTTTGTTTTCTGTTGCATCATAACTTTTCAACGGATAGAACCATTTTGAATTCTTCGTATATCGCGAGTGAAACGCCATGATTCGATAAAATTTGGCATGTAGACTAGCATAAATTAGCAACCGCGGATAGTTCGTCAATTGTTAAATTCGACTTAAGTAAACTAATCGTAAAGCTCAGGTTACCTAAGTGGGCCGACGTGGTCATGAGTACACTGTTGCCTTTTTTACGAACAATGTCTTTATAATAGGATAATGGACCGGACTGGCCTCGTGGTAGGCGATGTTGTGCCTTGCATTATAAATTAGCGGCATTCAAGCTATTTTAATCGAGGTACGACGTACACTATCGTATTAAGGTTTTAAGGAGATGTTGTATTTTCCTTCGCATTCTGTTGAGTAGATTAGAGATACCTAGATTTTTAATGGCGAGAAAGGTCAGCGGCATATTTATACCAATAGTGGTCTCCTCTTTGGAAACGCCGTAGAGTCGGACTTGTAAAAGTGCCCTTGCGGCCTACTTATAGAATAAAGATAATTATTTCATACCTATGGTCTAGAAACTCATTAATACCTTCAGAAGGTCTTATTTATTAAATTATTCCTGTCGCCTTACAATTGAGTAATCGTTATTTTTTGTACAAATTCAAAATTTCATATTACAAGCGCCAAAAATTGGCAATAATGTAGTATGATACAAGTGTTGCTACGTTGGTAATTAAGTACACTTGCATCGATTAAAATCTAGTGTTTATCTGACGAATAAATTTGATATATATAAAGAATACTGATGTATTACATACAATCTCTTTGCGTACGTTTAATGTAATGAAAAAACCATTAATGCGTTATTGTAATGTAAATACCACACATATTTAGTAAAGCACCCTACTCAAGCATCAGCCATAAAATCGGTATAATAAGAACCCCTTAACCCAAGGGCAAGGGAGTTGAAAAATGATACAAAAACAGTAAAGGTTTTGAAATAAAACAATTTAACGGATTATATCGCGTATATTATCTCATTTTAGTTCCCGACGTTTCGGAAGCTTTCCAGCTTTCCATGGTCACGGGAGGACTGAGAAAAGATGTATTTTCCTCTGTCAAAGTTACAATTTGTGCAAACTACCCATTTTTTGAAAAAACACAAATAAAGGTGTACATACATGCCAGATGGGCCTAAGCTGTAAAGACAGTTACACATGTGCCAGAAGGGCTTAATTATTTTATTCTAATAATTTACCAAGCAGCATTTCACAAATGAGGCGTACTGAGGAGAAAAGAAACGCTGCAAAGAAAAACTCCCAGGCTACCTCATTACTAATTATAATATTAAAAAAAAACAGAGACTATTAAACTACTTTTAAACAGATAAGATATTTTCGAAACGTCGGGAACTAAAATGAGATAATATACGCGATATAATCCGTTAAATTGTTTTATTTCAATGAGTAATAATCGCGGAAACAGAAGAAAAAGTAAAGGTTTTGTTAATAAAATCGAATGTGGTACTTATAATAAACAATATATATTTATTTAAACAATGTAAACATTTTTTTTTAATACTAGCTGCCCGCCCTGGCTTTCACACGGGTGTACTCAGGAAGAAGTTGAGACCTTAACTTCCCTTTACCTTATGGACCATGTATTTAATAAATTTCTGAAGATCTCCCTTATAATCTTTTGTCTCACTCACTCTCTCACTTATATGGAGATTTTCAAACCCAAAATGTTTACTTTTCCATGCAATTTGTAGTATATTTTTCACATACAAACCTTGTCCTGCCAATTAATTACAAACAACAAAAAAAATGCCAAACATGTTATATATTTTTATTAACTCCATTACTCATAATCTTCTTTTTATCACCTTTATGCTGACGATCTCCAAATATATTCTCAGGGTGTACTCGGCGATCTCCCGTCGGTTATAGCCATGGCAAATTGTGACTTGGAGCTAATTTCGGAGTGGACTAGTAGCTATGGCCTGAAAGTTAATCCTACGAAGACGCAAGTTATCATCATTGGCAGCTCAAAGATGATTTCTAAAGTTGACTTTGCTGGCCTCTCAAGAATTGTATTTAATGGTGTTCAAATTCCTTTTTCTCACTCTGTAAAGAATTTAGGTATAATCTTGGATCGCACTCTTTCCTGGGTGCCGCAGCTGAATGAGGTTAGCAGGAGGGTGTTCGCTGCAGTGGGTTCACTGAGAAGGCTTCGTAATTTTCTTCCTATCGCCACTAAAATTGCGCTTGCTCAAACACTACTCCTTCCCATTTTTGACTACGCTGATGCTGCCTATTTAGATCTTTCAGAGGAGCAACTTAACAAACTTGAGCGAATTCAAAACATGTGTATTAGGTTTATATTTGGGTTACGCAAGTATGATCATGTGTCAAGTTTCCGTTCACAACTCAAGTGGCTTCCTATCCGTCTACGTCGTAACACTCACATTCTTTCTCTTCTCTATAATACACTCTTTCATCGTGCGACTCCCCGCTATCTCAAAGAACGTTTTAGTTATCTTCTATCAGCAAGGTCCGCTCAAAACTGTCTTCTAGCTGTTCCATTATCAAAGTCAAAGTTTTATACAAATTCTTTTACATTCCGGGCTACTGTGTTGTGGAACTCTCTTCCACTCGATTTAAGGCAAGCGAAGCCATTGCCTATTTTTAAAACTAAGTTAAAGGATATAGTAGTATGTATGTTTAGTATATGTATATGTATGTTTGTTTTTATTTATTTTTGTATTATATGTAATCTTATCTCACCACCTACTCATTTCTAGCTATTTTATGTCATTTCCGCTACCCAAAGGTTGTCTGGAAGAGATAGCTCTTTAGCGATAAGACCGCCTATTGTTTACCTATTTTATGTTAAGGCTCTATTGTATTGCTTCTATTGTAGGTGTGCAATAAAGAATTGTTGTTGTTGTTGTTGTTGTTGTTGTTGTTGTTGTTGTTATAAATATTGAATTATGATAAAAATTACAACAATTAAATGTACTCGTACAGTGTAAATAATAAATTTAAAGTCTAATTATGTACACAAATTTCAGGTAGTGATGACGGATTAATGTAAAACTTATGGATTTACGCAAACTCGATTCATCTTAATAAAGTGGTTGGAACTCACATCTAAATAAAATAATAACTAATACTATACTATTACTATAATACCCAATAATAAATAAATATGTAATTGACTTGTAATTGTAAGGACATTTACCAATAAAGAATATGAATATGAATGAATGAATGATATTTACGCAAGTAGAGGAAATTTACCTACTTAAAAGTAATAAGATTAAAAGTTATAATATTTTCAATTTTTTCCTCGCAAGTGTGTTGAAAAACGTTGCATGAAAGTCGTGTGCATTGGTCAGTATACTCTCCACGTTATATAGCCCTCGTCTTACGACTCGGGCTGCAAAATAGCCTCGGCTGTAATAACCATCGTAGCACACTCGAATCATAATGTTCTAGCATGTTCTAGGTACTATTGTACTGAGCGAAACACAATACGAGTGATCATTTATTTTTATGAAAATCTGAATGCTTTACCATCACGATCTTCGTGATTTTTAAAGTGAATTTCTTCACTAAGAAACGATATTCTTATAAATACAAAGATCTACTTAAATAATGAAAAAAATACAAGACTGACTGGATTTGAATCAGTGCCTTGTGCCTTTGTGCCTTGCCGGACATGCTCACCATGGTGGCGCTGGTGGCAGAAAAGACGGTTAAAATGCAAAATGAAAAAAAAAAACTTGTAACAAATAGTGACAAAATTTGAAGACAAGTTGGCTGGACTCTGTAGCTCAATTGGCAGAGCATGCGCCCCGGCAAGGCACAAGGTACTGGTTCAAATCCAGTTGGATTTTTATCATTCTTTAGATCTTTGTATTTATAATACATATCACCGACAATCTTACACAAATCGACCAAGTCCCAAACTAAGCTAAACACTATAGGTTATACTACAGGTACTAGGCGAAGATATACATAATATATAGATACATTATAATACTTAAATACATAGAAAACATCAAACATCTAATACCCAGAGACAGACATTAGTGCTCATCAGATAAACACTTGCCCTGGCCAGGATTCGAACCCGCCAGCTTCGTACGCCGTTATACACCAGCTGAACCCAACGTTTCGTCAAAAAAAAAAAAAAAACAAAACATGACGGACAGGAAAACGGGGTAAAATGGCAATTATTATATTATTAATGGCCTAAGTCTTATGAATACTATGTTTACTTGGTATTTTAGTAGGTGTGGAAACTGTACTATCTACGACATTTTAAGGACTATATACATAAAATCGGTTGCTGTGAATATTATTTTTAACTCTCCCGTAATAACCTATCTACTAGTAGAGTAACTCAAGATCATGAATGTGTGAAAGGACTTGAAACGCCATCAAGATGAAAAATTATTTACTGATACACATTGTAATCCGTTTAAATGATTTTGTTTAAATCAATGATAATAGGCATGTACTTGCCTGTTTTTTTATCGCTTTTTTGAACAAAATATCAAAATACCGTAAAAACGATAGGGATCATCATCACCACCACCATCATCATCATCATCATCATCATCATCATCATCATCATCATCATCATCACCAATTTCATCATCATCATCATCATCATCATCATCATCATCATCATCATCATCATTATCATCATCATCATCATCATCATCATCATCATCATCATCATCATCATCATCATCATCATCATCATCATCATCATCATCATCATCATCATCATCACCACCATCATCATCACAATCATCATCATCATTATCATCATCATCATCATCATCATCATCATCATCATCATCATCATCATCATCATCATCATCATCATCATCATCATCATCATCATCATCATCATCATCATCATCATCACCATCATCATCATCATCATCATCATCATCATCATCATCATCATCATCATCATCATCATCATCATCATCATCATCACCATCATCATCATCATCATCATCATCATCATCATCATCATCATCATCATCATCATCATCATCATCATCACCACCATCATCATCATCACAATCATCATCATCATCATCATTATCATCACCATCACCATCATTATCACCATCATTATCACCATCACCATCTCCATCGCCATCGCCATCACCATGTCCATCACCATCATCATCATCATCATCATCATCATCATCATCATCATCATCATCACCATCATCGTCACTCAATTATCTTCGACTGTAGCTATTAATCGTAACAATAAAACACTTTCCACCCTAGGGATGGAAAAGCTATTTTCTACCCGTCTAAATACCCATGAAGATTTTACTTTCTTAAAAGGAGAGCTTTTTTTTTAGTATTTGCATTAAAATGAGTCTCCTTAAACAAATAAATTTTATTTTTCGCAGCCAAAGTTCTATTTTTGAAATCATTATAGTGCATTCAAAGTGTTGGCTTATGAAATAAAGTGTTGGCTTATGAATATATCAGTTCAGTTGGAAGTGCCATAGAGTATCCGACATTGAAAAGTATGCTATTAAAGTTTAGTATATGAAGCTCTTAGTGAGGGATTAAAGTCGACGAGTAGAAAAACTCCATATTAAATTCTGTTTTGCTAGAAAGAGAGAATGAAATGTTTGATGGCTTATTATCTTGGTTATTTTTGTAGTTATACGAATGATTAGTTTTGTCTACTGTTTGTTACATGAATAAGCTTTCTATAAAGCAAAAACAGAAATTCACGCATATTCCCTATTGCGGAAATAAAAAAAATATTAAAAGAAACAATTGTTTTCATTGTCAATAGTTAAAATAGCACATGGCCACGACTTTGAAATTGACCTAGTTTATGTATTATCGCATATTTAGTTTACTTTCGCATTCGAATATTTTTAGGGTTCCGTAGTCAACTACGACCCCTTAGTTTCGCCATATCCGTCTGTACGTCCGTCTGTCCGGCCGCGGCTTAGCTCCGTGATCATTGGTACTAGAAAGTTGAAATTTGGTATGAGTATGTGTATGTATTACGCCGACAAAACAGTAAAATAAAACTTTTTTTGGTACCTTTTTATTTTTACACCTAAAGTGGGGGTGAATTTTTTTTCGTTCCTACACTAGTGTGTGTCTAGGGTGTCGTTGAATAGGTCTTTGAAAAATAATAGTGGTCTTCAAACATTAGTCTGCAGTTTTCTGAATATGCGCGCCGGAAAACCAAACAATAGCGTCACCCCCCCCCTCTTCTAACTTTTCAACAACGGGTCAAAAAATTATGGATAAAATCATGAAAATGAAGCCTTATAAGTACTTTAAATGAAAACTATATTGAACCGGTTAAGCCGTTTTTGAGTTATTGCCATAAAAACTGCGCTTCTCAGCTAAAGGACGTAAATGCCGTGGAGATAAGCTCTTTTGCTAGTACACTTTTTCATATCATATTTTGTGCATCTGTAGTGCATTTTTTTGTATGGACGGCTGCGGAACCCTACACTGAGCATGGTCCGATATGCACTTGGCCGGTTTTTTGCTGATTGCCGGTACAATATGTACAGAACGCTCACAACTTGATTCTGACGTTTTAATTTATATTTTACGCGTTTTATATAAATATACTTTGATTAATGGGGGCCACCAGGATCTTTCTTAAAAGGATAAGTTCGCTATGCTCAGTCTGTATAAGATTATTTCCATGTAGATGTATGTACACTAAACTGGTTACTGGTAACATTGATTTATTTTCACCATCAAGATGGCTGACGGCACTGCCATGCTCTGCTATATCGTATTCACAAATATGATATCATGGTTTTTGTCTGGTTGCCTCCAAAGTGCCAAATATACCGCAACGTATTCTTAACTAGAAGGCGCCCGCATCTTCGTTCGCGGAGGAGAAAAAGTCATAACCCTTCTTTTTTTCTTTAGCATACTCGAATAAAAAGTATCCTATAACCATCTGGAGATACCCAGCTACCCGTGTACCAAAAATAGTTGAAATCCGTCTAGCCGATTTTGCGTGATGAAGCCACAACGACACATACAAACATACATAGAATCCAAAAAAAAAAAAAATTTTTAATGACCTCCAAATAGTCCATAACAATCATTTTTTTGAAAATTTCTTCAATAGACAGACATTTTATTTTTGCAACTTTATAATAGTATAGAAGACATAATAAAAAAAAAATTAAATAAAAAAAGGGCCGACTTAAAAAAACTAAAAGCCAACAATAATCTTTTATGTACGGTACGGATCACATTGAATCACCTTTTGAAGTCGGTGCCATTCATTTATTACTATTAACAGAGATGGCACGCAAGAACCGCGGCGGCGAGTTTAGTTATTAATGAAATAAATTATGAAATAATGATCTTTATTCTGTAAGTAGGCCACACGGGCACTTTTACAAGTCTGACTCTACGGCGTTTCCCAAGAGGAGACCACTGAAGAGAAGAAAGCCGAAACAAACTCAACAGTCAGTCATTTTTTCGAAATAACTCTTATATCGATTACAATATTCGTGCTTAGCCTAACCTAAATATATGTTTTGAGTATAAACTCAATGCGTAGTTCTTCAAGGAAACATATCAAAACTTATAAAAGTAAAAAAAAAATCTAGAATATAAAAAAAGCAAATTAGTGATTTTTATTTAAAACAACTTACATACGTTTGATATGCCACCTCATAAGAACCGTGTCCAGGTAAAAGTAAATTATTTGGTTTCTGTTTTGGGCCATGCATTTTTGTCTGTTAAATAGTCCTCTACCCTATAATAAGCCTTTGCCATTAGGGACTCCTTTAAGTACTTTTTGAGAGCTGGAAACGATAATTTCAAAGCATCACCTGGTAGCTTATTATAAAAATGTATACATTGGCCTACGAATGATTTGGCTACTTTACGAACGCGGAACTTTCTAATAGCGATTTTGTTTTTATTTCTAGTATTAAAATTGTGGATATCTGAATTCCTAGTAAAAGACTCTAGGTTCTTAATAACATAAATAATATTCTCATAAATATATTGGGACGCTACGGTTAATATGTTGATGTCTTTAAAAAGTTCTCTTAAGGAGTCACGGGAGTTCAAGTTATATATAGAACGAATCGCTCTTTTTTGTAACACAAATATAGTCTGTATGTCAGCTGCTTTGCCCCAAACCAGAATACCGTATGACATGATACTATGAAAATAACTATGATATACTAAGCGAGCAGTATCAACATTGGTCAATTGTCTAATTTTTCTAATAGTGTAAGCTGCTGAACTTAATTTACCTGCAAGTACTGCTAAATGGGGACTCCATTGCAAGTTCTTGTCCAGTGTTATACCTAAGAATAATGCCCTATCCACCATTTCTAAACATTCACCATTGAGCGATATAGCAGAATCCACTGCTCTAACATTCGGTAAAGCAAATCTAACACATTTCGTTTTCTTAGCATTCAATACCAGATTATTAATATTAAACCAGTGAAGTACTTTAACTAGTACACTATTAATTTTGGAATAGTCTGTTGCTTTCCTGTCAACTTTGAAAATTAATGATGTATCATCAGCAAATAGTACTATATCACAAAGATTTTCTACTATAGATGGTAAGTCATTTATATAAACTAAAAATTAAAA
The DNA here is from genome assembly GCA_905404275.2 of Hedya salicella. Classification (NCBI taxonomy): domain Eukaryota; kingdom Metazoa; phylum Arthropoda; class Insecta; order Lepidoptera; family Tortricidae; genus Hedya; species Hedya salicella. The sequence continues at coordinate 9,432,351 of FR990114.1, read as the reverse complement.
ATAGAAATGGCCCTAAGATAGAGCCCTGTGGCACTCCTAGCTTAACTGCAGCTCCACTGGATTGGGTTCCATTTACAACAACTGTTTGTGTTCTATTGCTGAGATATGAAGACATAAGGCTTAAAGCATTTATAGACAGGCCATAATGTTCTAATTTCATTTTCAATTTTATTACCAACCTATATATTTAGTTATAGTAATTAGTATTTTTGTTGACTACAGAACTTTACTTCAGGTTTGGCACCGACTTCAAAAGGTGATTCAAATGTGATCCGTATAAATGTGGATAAAAGATTATTGTTGGCTTTTTAGTTTATTTTAAGTCGGTTCTTTTTTATTTAAAAAAATATATATTTTGCCTTTTAGTAGTGGATTTTAGTGATATAAAGTATTTTTTAGAGCCCAGAATGGGAAGGTTGAGGAGGATTTGATTGTAAATAAAAATCGAAATTATAAGATTTGGCTAGGTTAAATTGGTTAAGTCCAGTAGCTTGCTGGTTAAAAAAGAATACGACTAACTTACCCATAATATAAAAAAAATTATCTCGCAACTATTGACCGTTAATAAGGACTTGTACTTTTCATTATCAGCTCAGCATCATTAAAGGATGAAAAGCAGACAATATTTGAGGGTTTCTCTCGATTTCCCTGGGATCCCATCATCAGATCCTGACTTGGTGATAAGGAGTCCACCTCAGAGACACACTATAAAGAATATGACTAACAGTCTTAACGTACGTACCTATAATACATGTATTTTTTAAGAATTATCCTGTAACTCTTAACCGTTAAGGAGTTCTCTAGTTTTCCACTATCAGCTCCACTTTGTTACCTTGATCTTAACTAACTTCTGCCTCTAAGCAAAATATGATAAAGAATTATATTGCGATTAGTGAATAAAATAACACTGGTTGAGCACTAATTAGTGACTGGTGGCTTGTGTCTTCATCATCAGTTTCTCTTCACCAAATGATGACTTTCGAGTGTAAATGCTTGTTCTTCTTTAATAAACACCGAAATCGCCATAGGTGTGCCCATAATATTTGAAGAATTCCTTCGATTCCTCATCGATCTCATCATCAGATCATCACCAAAATTTTATGGGACCAACTTGGAGATTCGTACTCTTAACCGAAAAAATATTTTCCCAAATCGACTCGCGATCCGCGAATTAAATACCTTCCAACAAGACGCGAACATATTCCAGGTCTTTCACGGTACACGCGGTTAAGTTGTGGAACGAGCTGCCGTTATCTTTCAGACAGTCGCAGTCTGTGGCATCACTCAAGAGTAAATTGAATAAGTTGTGGCTTTCCAGTGATTTGTAAAATGGTTGAATATTATTTATATTTATTAAATATTATTGATATATTTTATTTTGTTATATATTATGTAGATATATATCTATTTATTTATATTTTTTATTCATATACATATAATTTGTACAGGGTGTTACTTTGTCTATCTTCCTTATATCTTCACTCACTTGCTCAAAGGTTAACTGGAAGAGATCCCCAATAGGGATAAGTTCGCCTTTGTACTTATATCTTTTAAGTTTATTGCTTTCGTAACTGGTTACTATGTACAATAAAGTGTTTACATACATAAATAACACTGGTAGAGCCCTCAGTGGTAACTGATGGCTGGTGACTTCATCATTGGTTTCTCTTCACTAAATGGTGATTTTCAAATGTAAATGCTTAAATTACTATAATAAATACCGAAATCGCCATAGATGTGCTCATAAAAATCGAGGAATTTCTTCGATTCCTCATGGATCCCGTCGTCAGATCTTCACTAAAATTTTATGGGACCAATTTGGATATACCTACTCATGAACAGAAAAATAATTTTCCAAATCGTCGTGTAAATGACGGAGTTCTGAGGTAACAAACATAAAAAAAAAAAAAAAAGAGCATACAACCGAATTGATAACCTTCCCCTTTTTTGAAGTCGGTTAAAAATACGACGATATAGATGACGCTTTGGATGCTACAGACTATTTGATGCTAACTATACGGTAAGAACTAGACAAACCATTGTTGCATGCACCTATTATCACATCGCCACAAGTACAAATCAATGTTTTAAATCAAAGTTCAGCATGCACTGTCCTGTAGACAAGATAAATATAGGGTCTCCTTCGGAATCCTTAATGTCGTTTGTCCTAATGTATCCTTAAACTCATCCCCTTTTTGACCCCGACCAATAACGAGGGGAGTTATCATTTTAACGTGTGCATTTGTGTATGTGTGTGTGTGTCTATCTGTAGCATCGTAGCTCCTAAACTTATGAACAGATTTTGATTACTTGGTCGTGACCTAAGGTATAATTCAAGAAAATGGTTTCAGTCTTTCAAAAATGATCAGCTTTTATGTAAACTTACCCGAAGTTTTTCATGGATTCCTGTAATGTGAAGTACAATTATGTATGATGCAATACCTAACTAACCTAACCTAACCAAACAATTAACAATGTCGCAATGGCCGGTAGGTATTAAATAATTATGTATATTATTATAAAAATGAAATGTATGAAAGATATTTTATAGAAAAATAAGTGAAACTGGCTAATTGATATTGGTTGTTTGGTACTTTCCTAGGTACATTTGTCCTGACGCACTTAACTTAAACCGCTGAGAACAAGAACAATGCTATCACAAGATAAAATACCAAGTGGTAAACAGACTACTTAATAAAATTCCACTATAATTTTAGAGTCACTTGATAAACAAAAACCGGCTCAGAACATGACGGACCATGCTCAGTGTGGAGTTCCGCAGCCGGTACTAAAAAAATTGCACTACAGTTGGAAAAAATACGATGTGAAAAGTACACCAACAACAAAAGAGCGTATCTTCATGGCACTTACGTTCGTTTGCTGAGAAGCGCAGTTTGGGGGGGGGGGAAGACACAATTTATGCAACTTTCGGAACGATTATTTCAGATAGTATTCACTTAATAAAAAAAAGCTTGCTTGCTTGCTTTACACCATTATGATGAGAAAAATACAGATCAATAAAATCATAATAAAACTGAGGCATAATATCGCGGAACTAGCACAAAAAAATATAACGTACAATGTATGAATATATAGATACGTAGTTGATTTGAATATTCATAACATTTTACTGACCATTTTTACAGACAATTCGTATTCATATTTGTAGCTATTAATCCTTCTTGTAACTTTGGCTATATTGCGACTTGCGACGAAGTATGATTCAAAGTCCCAAATCCCTATTTGTAGTTTTTTTACCCAGGAAACTAAAGGTACTTTCCTGGGTAAAAAAAATATTCTAATTAGTCTGTCAGTTACATTATCAAAAAATATTGGACTCGCATTTTTTTCTTTTGTCGATCGAACAAAAAAAGACAAAGATATAGCTCGTCAAAGTTTGGTAGTTGGGGCGCATGACGTCACGCCGTGACAGAAATGGTCGCGCGGCGTGACGTCACGGGGTACTTTAACGGGCTAAATCTTCATTTTTTTGTTTAATTGAAAAAAGAAAGAATACGTGTCCAAGATTTTCTGATAATCTATCTGACGGACCAATTATATTTCTTTAGTATACAAGCCACCGGTGCCATTAGCACTTACATCTTGAAGGATTGGGACTACTATCTAGAGATGTTTAATATTGCATAGGAGCGTGCTGAACAATGGGATTATACCCTTTAATCGAAATCGAGTTGTACCATCGCATTAATACCACTACTGATAAAAGGTGAGGGTCTAGTATTCTGTCATGTTCATACTCGGTTCGCAGCAGACGCGGCTCAAACGTCGACCTAAAAAACCTAGTTTGATGCCCCAAATGGGTCGAGGAAAAGTCATTGTCATTGAAATGGCCTATCAGCGTGACGCCTGTCACGTAAGCGGCGCCCTTCGCCCGGTGCGCACGTACATTTTGTAATAATTATACAATAAAATTTCCTATCTGCTATCTATTCTGTTACTGTAACGCTAAGATAAGTCGTTGTAATCTTTATAGTGAGGCTCTGTGGCTTAAGCATCGAGAATGTGGCTTAGCAGCGTGAATGAAAAGTATATGACTTTCCCAAGAAAATAGGAGGACGAAATCAGAGGGGCTACTCCGAAACCCGAAAAAAAACGATGTTCGTAAGGCGCCATCCCGCTCACTCAAATACCGCTTAACATGAGAGCGAGAGGGACGGCACGTTACAAACTTTGAATTTGGAGTTTCGGAGTAACCTTCTGGAGCTAATATTCCTTGAAGTCTGTAGAGTTGAACTGAAGGTTTTCCGAAAACCAATTCATTTGTGAGCGAAATGGATGATAGACGGTGTGTATACAAACTGAGACGTGCCCGGAATTTGTTATTTTCTGCAGCTTTGATCTTATGTGTCCTAAATCCTTTTTCTCAATTTAAACTTACCTTAATTTAAGTATTATAGGCTTTGTGTACATTTGAGAGCCTTACCCGTTGCAGATCTAGGTGTATATATTTAATTATCTAGTGACCTGAACTTATTAACTAGAAACGAGATTTTATAACTAAGTGAGACAGAATGAATTAAAATGTGGTAGCTTCAGATGATGATATCAGGTTTTCTTTTCAGGCTTTATATTAATCCTGCGGGCCTATGATGGTTGCGTTTGTCACGCGATAAATAAGTGACATAGCTGCCGTCGCCTTCTGACACGTATGTGAGTGCGAGAGTGACAGGCGCGTTATCATATCATTTATCGCGTGATAAACGCGACCATCATAGGCCCGCTGGTATTACTTAGGTCTTTTGTACTATATTTGGTACGAAGTGTTTATTGTAAATAAGTCATAAATAAAACGCCAAATGGTGCTACTTTTTTTCGGACACTCCTCGGTATAGAAGTTTGAGATCAAAGCGGATGAAGTATCGGGGCGGAATTTACTATTACATATACTTCCTGACCTGCGGCTCAGTGTGGTAGTCCCAGTTTGCGTCGGTGAACTGCAACATGGTGGCCATCACCGGGATGTCCATGAAAAGCTGCTCGCTGCCGCCCGCCTCAAGGAGCAGGACCTGTAAGTATGAGTCCTTAAGAGACAATTGTTATGGTTAAATTCATCTGCTGTCTGGTAGGAGTAGGACTGGTGGGCGCGAATCTCAGAACATGGAAATTTCTAGGTCTATGGTGCGCACCATGTATTATTAGAACGTGCGACAGTACTTTTCCCCGTAATACATTAGTAGACATGAGGTATACATTATACTATACATGTTGCAGCATTACCGCTGCATGTGCGAACTTTTTGGTCCGTCAAAATTTTATTCTGGCCGCTGTCTGTCAACATTCAACAGTGTCGTAAATCTGTATTAGTTCGTTTTGAACACAGAGTACTTTGTTATATATACTTTTGAATTTCATTTTTGGTTGAGAATGTGTTAATTTAGCTGTCATGATTCATTATCATTATATTGTCAGACATGCAACGAGATCGTTGGAATTTTCTAAAAATAATCTAATGGATTCTGTGTAAATAGAGTTTAACTCAATTCAGAGTTTTGTGACGACGGTGCATACCAAATTTTGTGCAGTGATTATCCTTGTGAATGTTTTCCACGAATACACGGATCGCCTTTTTCCAGTGAAGGGCTAATTTCTTCTGTCGCCGCGATCAGAGGATAACAATCGGATATTTTTAACACATTGCCGTGTATAGACACGCTCACGGGTAAGTTTTTCGAATGGGTTTTTTTCATCGACTGAAACAGTTTTATTATTCTGATTCTAGTCGTAGTTTGTTTGCGTAACCAAAGCTTACCTTTTCTTTCAGTTTCACCTTTACCCCTCATCTTCGGTCTACTGCTGTTTGAGGTCTAAGCCGGGAAATTATTTGCCGATCAGCTTGCCGGTGTGCGGCTACCCGGACCGCTGTACACATAACCCTGCTTCGGCTAGGTCGTTGGCATCGTTGGAGGAGGCCGAATACCTTCCGGATTGCTTCCCAAGATTTTTCTTTCATAAATTACTCAGGTACCCTGTATTTAGTGGCACGACTGGTTGACGGTTCTCTACGTAGTTACGTACCGATTTGATTCATTTTCAAAATTCAAAACGGGCCTCTGTCTTCTTCTTTTCGAGCTTATTTGGATGTACTTTCTGGTCACTCGGCGCGAAGCATTCCCAATAAAACGCACAACCACGCATACACATAACTCTTACCCGATCACGTACACATTGTGGTACTGGGATAGGTCTCAGGGTCAGTGCCCCATACCTCGGCCTTAGTTCACGGTTCATTCGCGTATTTTCTTTTTGATATCGCGGGAGACCACCTGGTGATCTTGGCCACGAAAATCAGTAAATTGTTCGCGGGTTCTGACTGATTTATTTAAGTTCAATTTTATCCCCGCATGTTAACCGGGAAGACAACGCGCCCTGTTGAATAAATGTGTAAATATTCTGTGATTTTTTATTCTTCACAAATTAGGTCAACGCATAGTTTTAAATTTTCCGTATACTCGGCTGCAGCTACACTCAGCCCAGCTAGCGGCATATATTATCTTAATTTCGCCGCAATGTGTACTACGCTAAAAAGTCCCCGCCCGTGGATTCATTGGTATCATCATTTGAAGTCGGAGGCGTTCAAGTTCAGACGTCACAAAGAAATAGTCGCACACGTCATCTGTATATACATAGGTTCCCTTTAACAACGACGAGACGAGGACATCAGTCCATCTTGTGGGACTCAGTGTTAGCAAGATGAACTAGCAATGGGCTGAGTGTCTCGATGGAAGATCCTATCGTCACTACGACGTAAAGGTTCTCGAATGATGTTACAAGCAATAATTTTCTAGATGAGTTCAATGATGTGTGTTACAACGAAATGTGATCACTTCACTAGATCGTATAAATTTTACAAATCCGTATTTAATTATATTGAAATATTAGCTTGTCGTTATCAAGGTCTTCCGCGGTTGACCTGTTAAGTAATTTGTGGAATTCTCGAATAGGATTTGACACTTGGACAATGACAAGATTTCTAATTTACTAAGAAAACTATGCTGATGATTCACTTTGCTATGCATTGAATTGACCTTAGAGGTCTAATTAGTTTATCGCTTTGAATCTGAATAAAACTTTGTAATCCAAGGTGCTTATAGAAAGCCCGGGTTTTCCACAGTTATTTTCCTTGATCCTTGATATGAGTCATATCGAGATCTCTTTGCGTGTCCGTGCGAAGAAATGACTACTTGATCTGATAATCTCTGGGTTAAAATGTGTTTAACGTGGTTTGAATCCAACATGTTCTACTAGATGTTAATCAGATCGAGCAGGTTCTTTGTATTAATGTTTTCTTGACCTCTACGTACATTACATGTTTGCAAGAAATTAACCTTCAGTTTATAACTGCAATGAGGATTTATTAAATTGTCTTGTCAGATGATTGATTATTATTTTCATGCAAACATATATCTTTAATAACTCCTCATCCGTAACGAAAAAACTGCGTGTGGTATTTTAAGCGTATCTCATTAGAATATCGTATCATTGATATCTGCCTATAAAAAGGCCAATCGTAGTTTTATAAAAAGCTACGTACGTAATAGTAGATTGTATGACATGGGGCTAAAAACAAACCATTTTGACACGAAGTGTTTATTTGTATGTGCGAACGAAGCGAGCGCGCTTTTTCAAGTTCCAAAGCTTAATTACTAAGTGCAAAATATCTATCCCATCCAAACTAGATATGGACATTTTGTAAAAAATAAATTGTGTACTTATAGTTTTTCATTCACGTGCAAACTGACTAGGGCCGAACTTTTAGAGATGTGGTGTGCTCGCGTGTGAGTAATTCAAACGAGCTATATCATTTGGTTTAGCTCACTAGCTCTTTCGCTCATTGAAGATTCAAGTAGCTCAGTATCTCATCTATCGTCTCAGTATTACTCGCTCGCTCTCGTTCATGAAATGAATCTTGCCGTGCTGCCGTGCCCAGCCGAGCCAAACGAGAGAGACGATCTCTAGTTCTCTACTCACTCGTGAACAATGTAGTCTAAAGATTACTGAGCTAAATGAGTGATACATATCTCGGTGAGCTAAAGACACATATCACTCTTTTCACTTTAGTGACACATTCTGCGCATCTCTACGAACTTTTACACCATATTTTGCAACTAAAGATATGTTTTGTGATCTGTTTATTGATTTGCGGTCTTACCTTGAACTGTTCAACTTCCGTGAGGCGATTGCTGAGTACGCACCCCGCCGTCCCCGCCCCGATGACCACGAAGTCGTACTCCGCGTCGAGGGCGTCCGCGTCCGGCGGTTCACCGTTGTACAGGTTGTTGGTGTCGCGGAGAAGGCCCGAAATGGCCTCGAACCATGACGGCTGCTGGGAGATCACTTGGCTGATGAGACATGCTATACTGAAAATGAAAACGAAAGGTGTAAGCTTGTGCGTATAGCTATTAGTCAAAAAAATCGATATGAGTAGGCGCGAGTGTAATATCTCCTCATCAATGAAGCAATCTCTATCCTGCTGTCACGCCCGCGCAATTATCTACATAATTAAACATTATAATGATTTTTAAAAAACACTCACATAAGTCAATTTTACCTAACTGTCCTAGACACTTCATACTACCTTGTGATAAAAGGTCATTGCTATCCTAATCATTGGTCCATTATGTAGTCAATCATCTTTGCTTTATCTATAATCTATACGACACGTTTGGCTCCGTAGATTGCACAAAGGCCTACGAAGCTGGCGGTGCAGGGTTCGAATCTCGACTAAGTGTTTGTGTGATGAGCAAGGACACATCGTTTCTATGTATTTAATTTAAGTATTATAATTATCTATACTATTATAAAGTTGTAAACATGAAATGTCTGTACATTAAAGATATCTTCAAAAAAATATTGTAAAGGACTATTTGTACGTCACAAAATGGAAAAAAAAAATATTGGATATTTTGTATGTTCTATGTGTCGTTGCGGCTTCATCACGCAAAATCGGCTAAATGGATTTCAACAATTTTTGGTACACGGGTAGCTGGGCATCTCCAGATGGTTATAGGATACTTTTTACCCGACTACGCTGAAGAAAAAAGAGGGGTTATGACTTTCTCCGCCGTGAACGAAATTGCGGGCGCTTTCTACTATTATATATTATGTATATCGCTGTCTGGTACCTATAGTACAGTCACACAGCATCAATATCTGGCATAATAAAATAATAAAGCGAGCGAAAATATCTTATACACCCTCATGGCCCTAGAAATAGTCGTGTCAGATATTTATGTGCGCTTTGTTGTGGAGATTGGAGATATTAATGCAGGTGACTGTACAAGCTTTGCATAGCCAATTTTGAGACTTGGTCGATTTCTTAAGATTGTCCCTGATATTTTATTCATTTATCAATTCTGTAGCAAAGTCATTTAAAAAAATCGATGTCTGAATGTGATGATGACTTCAAATATAGAGTTTGTAATACTTACCGGGAAATATTGGTGCAATCCTAGTAGGTTAGCTCTGCTATATATCCATTACCAGCTTGCAACTCTTTAGTTTGACAAGCAAAACTTCTTCGAAAATGCTTAGCCGGTGGAAAATGATATTACACAAATACATTGGCAATATCTGAACTGAACACAAACTTTCATCCAGCTTATAGATACCTACATGAAACTGGCTGGACATAATCTGTTAAACAGCCACTGGTCAAGTAGATGTTTATTAAAAGGTACCTACTGCATGCCGCAATTTCGTCCGCGTCAAAGTGGAAATCATAAAATATTTTAAACATTGACGTGGTGCGTGAACAACGATTTTCTAACCTAGAGAGGCTGTGTTATGTTATGTTGGATGGGGTTTACAATTTCAGCAGATCGTGCATCGTGATGTTAACATAAATCATGACTCCGGTAAGGCAACTAGATTTGATAATTTAATAATACCTACTATAGAACAGTATTTTTCAACCTCTGACACGCGACCCCTTTAGACTGGGAAACACTCTTAAAAATCGTTTACACTAATACGGACTCAATATTTGTAACATTTTAAAATACACGTTTGAATCAGTGCAGAATAGAAGGTCGCGAAATATGTTTCCATTGAAGCGGGTCGTGGCATGAGATAGGTCGAAAAACACTGCCACAGAAGATTAAAGCCGTACCTTAAGAAGATGCTCCTGTGATTCATGTCGTTCCTTCACACACCTGTCACAACTGAGTTAATAATTTGACTGACCGCATAACAGTAGTGCACAATATTGTTGAACCAATTAATTGTCATTTGTGGACATTATAACAAAGACCTCTGGAAAATTCACGTAAATCACTATCTATTACTTATGTGATTTGCCATTAAGACATCGGCAAATTACCGAACGTAATTGTATACTTAGTTTGTTTAGATTAGAGTATCGTGTTTATACTCATTTGGATTATGAGTATGATTAAGTACTTGGTTTTCGACACTTTGTGTTTAATTAATATTAAAGAACTTACAACGAATACCGAAAGCTGGAATGTGTGGATTATCGTTTATTTATGTGTAAAAAAAGAGTGTGTATAGAAATAAAGTGTTTTTGAGTTTGATCGCAGTAGTGGGTTTTAATTATACAGTTGATAAAAATGATGAACTTCCCGAAGAGTGTTGTATTTAGTATAATGAATTAAGTATCAAATTTGAGTATAATGTCGTTTTAAAGTCAGTCGGTTAGAAGTAGGTATTAGATTGCACCATTAATTGTAACTTAAGTATAACTGGTTACTCGAGTAGGTACCCAATGATTTTTCTAAGAATAATACTTGTTATTACATCCTATAAGTAGGTAGTACCGTAATATTTATAGGCTATTCGACACGAATCAATATAGTCCCGATTTTGCTTTAGGTTATATTATAAGGTTCTGCATTAAATAAGTGATTATGTCTAGCCCAATGATTGATTGATAGATGATACTGAACGTTTGTAGTTAGGAGTTCATAATTTACTCTCGTACTCTTTACGGTGCTGTTTACAGGTGACTATATGATCCTCTTTCATGAAAATACTACGGCCGCCACAATGTTGTTTTTAAGTTTTGTTTTGCTTATACTCATATCCTGCCTCTGTCTTTTTATAAACGTTCACTAGCTTAAGCCGGGTTCGCTGCGTCATGTTACAAAAAAAATTGTTTTGCTAACATGAAAAGTTAAAATCGAATCATTTGACTCTGCAAAAAAAAGAGGCCCCCCATTTGGTTATAATGAAAATAATTGACAACATTATTTATTTTCCTATTTCCCTAAATCGAAAACCATTTCGAGAAAAGAAAGAAAGTTTTTTTTATTTGCAGAAATGTAGTGGTATGTGGAGTTGAAATGGTGTATTGAGCGCGTACATTTCGCTTAAAGAAGCATGCAAAGTTACTTAAGGACTACTTAGGAGCTAAGCATGATTAATCAATTATACAAATGTCATATTTATTTCCGTAGGTAATATTTAATAGAGTAAGATATTCATACTTATTAGTTACTAGCTTCTGCCCGCGACTTCGTCCGCCTTAAATTCGTTTATCGCGGATAAGGGTATTATTTATAATATTAGTATGGATAGTATGGATTACTATGGATTGTCAATTAAAATGATGTGTTAACATAACATGATAACGTAGCGCAGTGGACCCGGCTTTAGTCTGGAAATCGGATTGTTTTGCTACCATTGAGGGTTCATCTGCGCGCGTATATTGCTAATGACCTAAATAACTAGGTCAAGGAGGTGTATTGGCTAATTTTTGGCAATTGCACCTAGGTTAGTGCGATACGTTTATAGCATTTAAAATTGCTACGATTGGTACGCTCGTTGTGTTCGTGGACACACAAATTCGTTTAGTATGTGCCGAAACTGCATCATTATTATGTCGCCCCCACCTTCGGACATGGCCTCATACAAAGTCTTCCACGAATACCGATCTCGTTTCAATAAAATTCATTTTAGTAATAGTGCTTCTGTATGATTTTTTACGCTGTGACTGTCATATACGTTCCATTTGTCGTTTGACAGTCTTTAGAATAAATGAGGAACTTTTCAAACGGATGTTTTATGTGAAATCAGATTATTCTCAAAAATTTTAACATATTGTATCAAATTTTTTGACCTTTATTTGATTTATCTAAAAACCTTATTAAGTTCAGTAAAGACACGTATAGCAGCGTGGTGTGTGGCATAGTAGGTTTCAAACACGCAGTCCGGTCCGGTCCGGTTCGTAGTTAGTATCCATACGACCCATACTGCGCTAGTTCTTTAAATCATCACATGTGATGAAGAGGTATTACTCCGAAGTTCGTAACGCGCTGTCCTCCTCGCGCTCTAGTTAAGCAATATTGGAATAAGTGGGCTAGCATGATTCTAAGATCGAATTTCTCAGTGATCTCAGTGTCTTACTAATGTGCTAAATGTGACTTGTACACGTTATTTCTCATGATGATAATGATAAGCTTCCAACCTACTACTGCTAGTTACCAAGGATAACATTAAAAAGCAAAACAACAGTGGTAACAAATTTAATTTATCATAAAACAATGGTATGCATAAAACCCTAAAAACTATACAATTACAGCAAGTATTTACATTTCTGTACAATTAGGATCGAATTCACATTTTTTATTACAGCGTTAGGTACTTGTTTAATTAATTATTACTATTAGATAATAGCGTGACGTACGTGTGATGTCATAGTTCGGCAAGTTACTTTGCCGAGGAAAAACCGGGCGATCAAATTAAGCGTGGAAATTTTGCCGTCAAGTCGTGATTAGTTGTTGGAGTAAGTTTTTGTGGGGTGATTAACCGAGAGTTGTTTATTCCTTTAGACTCGTGGCATCACTGGTAAGTTCGAGCAAATTGTTGTTACCTTGTGGGCTCACTCCTTCAGAGGGTTGTGTCTTTCTTCAGATTGTATCGTTCTCTCTGTTAAGGCATCGAGGTCGGATCACGAATATTGTGGGGTCTGAACTGAACAGTTTTTTTTTCTAATGTGTTTAGTATATTTGCTCTACGGATTATGTGCAACAGCCAGGCAACAGCAAAAAATCTAAAGGTTTGTTGATTCGTAAAGTGATCAAAACTGATTTGCAAATCTTCAAACACGTGACTATACCACAGATTGCACTTATAATAAATACAGCATTATCTAGGCCATCTATGGTATTATTATCGGCTAAGATAGAATAACACCGCTTTGTTCGGAATTTTAAAGGTTTTTAGATGAATTGTTCGGATTTTCTTCCATTTTAGCCACTGACTATGGATATTGAGAGCTCTGAATGAAATATATGTATTCTCCATCAAAAATGAGAGTTTAGCGAATGTCTGACAGTGAGTTAGACAATATTATAATGGTCAATCTGTGCTGCATTTTACAATGGTTAGATAGGGTGAATATATCTATATATGTATGTTGCTCTTAACAAAAAAACAGTGGTAGTGTGCGTCAGTATAACAAGTACCAATTTTGGCATTAAGGCTTAAGCGTAATACTAACATTACAATTAAACTAACGGAGCTTATGGCACTATTAAACACTTAGTTTAAATTTAATGAGTAAGATTGTTACCCTAGATCTTTATGAAATGTGTAACCTTAAAAGAGTAATTTTAACGCGAGATCTCACGGATTCTAATAAATATAAACTCATTCGTATTCGTGGATGTGCTAAAACAAACAAATTTTAACTCGTGCTGGTACTCGTAATCGTAGCAAGTATCCGTAAAGGTGCGTCCACATTTGTATCATTTGCCCGTATCAGATCATCGTCTCGTGGCATGATCGCGTGTCACGAACACGCATTTGGACGTTGCGCCAATCGGATCGCTCGAAATCCATTTTGCTACGCGTATCACACAGTTATATCGGACGAGTACGGCATGATCGGCGCGCCGACAGTAAGCGTCCAAGCAGCGCGATACGCAGTCATGCCACGGCACGGTGATCGGATACGAGCAAATGATACAAGTGTGGACGCACCTTTATAGGTTGTCTGGCATAATACTAGTTTGGCAAAACTGTCAATAACATAAACCATCGAACATATCTGATATCGTACATGTTACTAATCCATACAAATCTATTTTACAATAGTGACAATAGTTCATGTTGGAGGACGCAAGATATAGGCATTTTAAACTACTAATTAGACAGCGATTTGACCGAAAGGAAGAACGAAGCATTTCATTTTATCTCTAGAAAGAGATAAAATGAAATGTTTGGCTTTTATAACATATTTTTGTGTACTGTTTGTTACATGAATGAGTTTTTAATAAAGCAAAAATAAAAAAATCATGCATATTCCCTATTGTCAGTTGACGATGACAATTTGACATGGTCACTACGACGAACTTCACGAGAACCGATTATTCCAAACTAGCTCCTATGTTGATTATTAAGTTATTTGATTTATTTGTTTCGTAAAAATATGGATGAGATTTCGTGTAACCAGTGGATTTTATTGATGAAAATACCCACTCTGTAACCAAAATGGAGTAGACGTCAGATTTTGGAATTTACTTATGAATCGGAGTATAACATTTGTCACGATCAAGAAAAGTGTTAAATTATTTGCTACTGTCACAGTATTGAATACAATAGAGGTAAAAATCTAATCCTAACAGTGTTGCAATATAGCTATGCTAATTGCTGCATTACTGGTTTTTCCACATCTCATTTTTCTTTGGAAATTGAAATACAACTAAGCAATCAACTAGTGATTGGAATGTGATTGATGTAGTAGATCAAGGAGCTAATTGTGGTTATGAATTATGCCAGCAACAGCAAACAGGTTGTTCGGTGCAGAGTAAATATAAATTAATAGTTTAAAAAACACTAGAAAAACACGCTTTACATGACTTTTCTAACAAATCCAACCACAGCTATGATACGATGTTCCATCATGAAGTTCCAGTTCATATCTTCCGGCTCCATCATCAGATCAGTTCGACAGTACCATATTATTGTATTGTCATCAAAACTACGTAAAGCTGCCAATTTTCATGAAGCTACGATCCTTGGAAGATGGTTAAATTAGTTACCTTAGATTCCATTACATAGTTAGTTACATAAAGGTCGACCTAACAATAGCGTGTTAAAAAATATTGTTTCTGCTTCTTAAAATATGAAACATTTAGATTATGAATTTCTTTTTCGTAAGCTCTAGTCGTGTACTGGATATTTTAAACTGTAATCGGAATTAATAATAATTAAAGCTTAGCAAAAGTGCGAGGATTTGATTGGTGTTTAAGGTGCCGATTATTGTTCGTTTTAAACTATAATTAATTGATTATATTCATATCTAAAAGAGCCTTTTACGACTTGTCGAATAGAGTTTCGAATTGTAAACATTCCGGAAACAACTTGAAATATTATTGTTATGTGTGCGATATTGTTTTTTATTCAGAATACGCTAAATATATATTTTATAACTTTTTGGTTTTATAAGAACGTGTGTGTATAAACAAAATTTCGATATCTGTGTACCTATGTACATCTTAGCAGTATGGACTACACTTACACTATTGTTTAAATATTAAACATAACATTGTAAATATAGAAAGTGCCCGTAAGGAATCTTAATGATAGAAAATTAGTATTTACATAATTTACAAAACATAAATAGTCACTATGATATATTTAAATATATGTGGTCGAGAGGTAACTTCCCGCGATTAAAATTATCAATATTGATCTCCGATATCGACTTGTAAATATAATTTCTAAAATTGGCATTTTTTATGTAATATAATTAGGTACCTATCGCTACTGGTAACTAGTTGACATTTTAATATTAATTAGCTAAACACAAAATTAATGTCATCGTTTTTTACCAAACCAGTCTTGCTTTATCAAATCTGCACCTTTTTCCCCTATCATGATGACTGCCGCATTAGTGTTACCACTCACTATAGTGGGCATCACGCTAGCGTCTATAACCCTTAAGCCCTCGACTCCATACACCTTCAGACGAGGATCCACCACCGCTTCAGGGTCCCACGATGGTCCCATCTTGGCCGTCCCCGACTGATGGTAAATCGTCATAGAAATATGCCTCACCTGACATTCTATGTATTCGTCCGACATGAATTTAAAATGCTTACAGCTCGGTAGAGGCTTCATGTATAGTCTGTTGCCAAACTGTTTGAAAGGGGACGCCTCCGCGACTTGCACGGCTATTTTGATTCCTTCCACGAGTCGAGCCACGTCCAGAGGGTCCTCGTGATAGCGGGGATTCATTACGGGATAATGGAAAGGATTTGAGCTCCGTAGTCGCACGTAGCCTCGCGTGTTCGGCCGTAGGAGGAGAGGCATAATTGTCCAAGCATCCTTATTGGCTATTGGTTTGTAAACGGTATTGTATATCTCGTCCGTGAGACCTAGGATCTTCCTTACTATTTGTCCATTATCAGACGAGAAAGACGCTGGCGCCATGTGGAATTGAATATCAGGCCACAATCCGGAACTATTTGCGTACTTAGTGTTAACGAAGGCGATGCCTTCCAAGCCCCCCAGGGTCGTCATGGGACCTCGCTCGTTGACGACGTAGTTCATAGTTACGGGGAACGCTTCGAAGCGATTTTGGACGATCGCTACAGGTTTGTCGACTAGAAATGTTAATCCTCCAACACCGACGTGGTCTTGCAGATTCTCACCGACTGGTAAATCCTTCAGGACCTTAACTCCGACGTCTTTTAAATGTTCTTTAGGGCCTATTCCTGACAACATTAGCAGTTGCGGGCTGTTGATTGCGCCAGCTGATAATATTACTTCCTTTCTCGCGTAAACCACTCTCCTTTTGCCGTGTTTCACGTATTCGACTCCGTACGCTTTCATCGTGACGGGATTGATTAAAACCCTTGTTGCTTGAGAATTTAAGGAAATGTCTAAGTTTCTTCGTGTCCTCACGGGCCGAAGGAACGCTTTAGCCGTACTGCATCGGGAACCTCTTCTTATCGTCCCTTGAGCGATCATAAACCCGGTTTGGGATTCGCCATTAATATCTCTATTCTCGTACCCGATTTCGACTCCAGCTTCCACGAACGCAGCGACTAGGGGAGTTCTCCAGGGAGCTTCTTGGACGGTCAGGTAACCTCCTCGGCCGTGGTACTGGCTCTTGGCCAAGTAAGGGTTTCTGTTGTCTTCAGATTTGATAAAGTATTTCAAAACATCCCGGTAGCCCCAGCCGGGATTGCCGAATTGTTCCCATTGGTCAAAGTCGTATCGATTACCTCGTACGTAAATCATGTAGTTGAGAACACTGGAACCGCCAAGCACCTGAAATAGATAACAAAAATCGTGGTTATATTGAACCTGTTTTTAGTTTACCACAGTTTCACGCCATCTATCGGCAAGTCTTCGTACTGATCTGTAAGGATCGAACTTCGTATAAGCCAGTCACGAAAGTATTGTTGCCATCGCGCTCATAATGAACTATATTGCGGGATAACACCGACAGATGGCACAAGGGAGACAATAGTGAACTGCTTAAATAGATATATTTGAAAGGTTGGTTTTACATTTATGCAAGATAATACTTGTTGAAATATTTCGCTTTTGTGAATTATAATAAAGCATTTGAATTTGTATTAGAAATTATACGCGCATACGTCATGGATCACTGAGATTTCGTTGATGTCTATTACATGAGAAAACAAAAAGTGTTCTTAATATTGAACGAATAAAATAATCGCGCTCAAATAACACGGGTAAAAGACAAAATCCTGTA
Source organism: Hedya salicella (assembly GCA_905404275.2). Taxonomy (NCBI): domain Eukaryota; kingdom Metazoa; phylum Arthropoda; class Insecta; order Lepidoptera; family Tortricidae; genus Hedya; species Hedya salicella. The sequence continues at coordinate 9,414,641 of FR990114.1, read as the reverse complement.
TATCTCTCTAATTAATAAATGAAACTAACTCTATATTAACGAGAATATGTATATCGTATGATATAAACCCTAAATGTTATACAACGTAATTAGATGTTTTTTTTAAAAAAAGCTCGAAATTGGTAATAAATACAAATCACGCTTGTTTTACTTTTACTTGTGGTCTCACCTTTTTTTTCAATATGTTAAATCAAATTGATAAAAAGCTGTCATTGTAGTCTTTCACGGTCATTAATGAATTACTATCATGTCAATGTCACCCCACCCGTGTCATGGTTTTCGTGTATAAATGTGTGTGGTACCTTTCCTCGCGGCCAGCTGCAGCAGCGCTTCTTGAAGCCTTGGCAGGCATGCGCGATGGGCTCGGTCTTGTACGTCCAGTCGACCTTTGTGAGCTGCAGGTAGCCACCTACGACCCGTATCATATATAATTTTCGTGTATAAATGTATGTGTGGTACCTTTCCTCTCGGCCAGCTGCAGCGGCGCTTCTTGAAGCCGAGGCAGGCGTGCGCGGTGGGCTCGGTCTTGTACGCCCAGTCGAGCTTCGTGAGCTGAAGGTAGCCTGCTAGCGACGGCACGTCCGTGATTTCATTTTCGTCCGGACCTATAACATATAAATGTTGTCTTTGTGTATGTGCATGTGTATGATTTTTGGGTTACCGATTACCTATTTTAATCTCAACAAAGTATAACACTGCAAAAATTCAATTATTCGGAATGGAAGATTTAGTAAAATCGTTAAGTTAATCATTATATATTTTAAATCAGTACAGATATGATGGGTAACCTTATATATTTAGCTATTAAATTTGTCATATTACGTTATGTTCTTATGCTATTCTTTTCTTATTGTAGCTTGGCAATATGTTGAAAAAACATCACAATGCCATAACCTGTTAAGGTTGTTGTTTGATCATAAAATGCTACTGCAAATGGAATTTTGTTAATAAAGGCTTAAAACTAAGTCCTTTTAAAGATTAAACGCTATAGTTGACGAATTTGGAAGTTGTTTAAAACATACTTCCGCATAATAAAAATAAACTCAAAGTGACAGTTATCATGATTATTTACGAGCTTATGATAATAATTTACCCACGTTACCTTTTAAGGTACTTAAAAAACTTGTTTTAATGCATAATTTTTAATTACTTCTTAAAATTTAATTATGAATTGAGTAACTGGTCACTGTTCCGGATACATTCATACGGGTCATGTTCATGATGACGATGGATGAAAGCTGTTAAAAGGTTCGTTTCGATTAAATCCGTTCCAACACAATAGCGATAGCAACTAATACAGCCTACTGTTAGTGTCTGAGCAAAGTACCTTTAGAAATGTTAGAGCGAGGTCTTACCAGATTCTAGTAAAAGTGTGCTCCACTGTTTAACCTCCGATAGTCTGTTGGCGACGACGGCGCCCGCCGACCCACCCCCAACCACTATGAAGTCGTACTCTCTCCTCGGCTCTTTGTCCATAACCTTCGACTCCGGATCGTACGAGTTGTAGTTGTGATACGTGAGCGCGCCCAGCAACAGCGGTATCAACCAGAGACCCGTGACACTGACGGTCTTCAGAGCAGTCGAAGCTAGAAGTACTTGAACACCCATTTTGACTTTTTATCACAGCTCAATTGTTTTATTAGCCAGTTCTGTCTGACCAGTATGTTACGACTATTTTTGTGTAGGATAGTCACATGAGATAAAGCTTTGGTAGATCGACTAGTGTCCTTAGGGTCCTGTGTTTGTCTGGCGGTTTACTTCTTCGCATTGGTTTGTAGCGGGTTGGTGGACTACGGGGAACAACCATGTTAGACCACATCGAGTCGCTGGTTGTGGCTGCTCGTTTCTCGAACCTGAAATGCGATAAAACATTGGATTATTAATCGTTCTATGAACAATAATAGTATTTTGTGCAGTCTATTCTATTTTAAATCGGATCAAAACAGATGCACACGGCTCTGGAAGTGAGTGTCATAATTCGCAAAATAATCAAATGTTCTCGGGCCGTTTTTATTTTTTATTTATATTCAAATCATATGTCAAATACCTTTGCGAGGAGAATTGAGTCTATATGCAGATGACACATGTATATTTTATTTTGGAAACTCTATAGATGACCTAAAAACAACAGGTCACAATGATCTCAATGCGCTACATGACTGGTTTCAAAATAACCTACTTACTATAAACGTGGCAAAAAAATAAGAAAATTACTGACGAAAAGCCATTAACAATAAATAAAATACACATAAAAAAATCAACAGAAGAAAAGTATTTAGGTTTATTACTGGAGAGCGTATATTAACATGGAAGCCTCATATAAATAAAATTATATGTAAACTATCATCTTTACGTGGATGTCTTTATAACACTGCAAAATATTTTCCTCGCCAAGTGCGATATAGTACCATATAGTACCATTTACCGCTTGTTGCTAAACTACCTCGTAGAGATATGGGGTACTGCTAATGAAACAACGCTCAAAAATCTACAAATTGCTCAATATAAAATTATAAAGTCACTTTTTCGGTACAATTATCTTACATCCAGCAAAAAAAAACTCAGAAACTAAAATTATGAACCTAAATCAATTATATTACAAAAATATTTGCTTACTTATAAGAAAAATACTAGATAAGAATATCCATATACCCAAATACAATTTAAGACCAAAAATGAAATGTATATCTCCAACCAGCGCGTACTAAATTTGGCCAGAAAGGTTTCAAGGAGCACTATTCTACAACCAGTTACCAAAACAAATTAAATAATGTAAAAAAAAATATCTTTAAACGTAAACTGAGAGACCATGTAATTAACAACGTCTAAACGCGGGCCTGGGAGTTCTACATCGTAGTCAAAAGACGACTGATAAGATTGTCAATATTGTCATTCAAGCGTTTACCTTAAAATTTTATTTGAAGCGCACTAAAAGTACATACAAATCTGTGCGTACCCACATTGTATTTTGCTTTCTTATTTTATGTGTTACATTCTTTATTATTAATAAAATAATGTTGTGGTGCGTAAGTGCTATTAGTAATGTATAAATAAACCTGGAAAATGTAACGTAACTTTGTATCTCGCGATGTTCACTGACACTAAGTTCTCATTAAGTGAAATGTATAATTTCTTTTGAGAAATAAAGTTCTTTAACCATAAATGTCATAATGTAATGTTTATATAAAAATTGTTATAAACCTGCATTTGTTATCCACCTCGGCTCTACAAATTTTTTAGAAAAAGCGTAATATCGGCTCTTTAAAATGTATATTTTTATACTTCTGGGGATCGGATCCGGATCGGAAAAGCAATATAGAGGATAGAGTTAACTTACAATAGAATAGAATAATATATATATACTCTTTATCGCACATCTCACAAATACAAAGAAAATATGTAACATTCAAGAAGGACACGTAAATAACTGGCGGTCGATTGTAGAAAACTTGTTGCTCACTCCGACAAATCAACTCGATTGTCGTAAATAAAATCGATGTCACTTGCTGTAACCGCTTCCATAAAGCATTTTGTTCGCTTGAATAGAACCGCTTATAATGTTAATGTTGCATTGTTACTCAACGAACTAATACAATAATTTGTCTTCGCAGGTAAGGAAATGCATTGAGCCGTCGCGTCGCGAACAAAGCTACGGCACTGTTGGGTTTAATACTGTAAGTGCTTTTGTATTCGTACAGTTTGGAAATTGACAACTCATTCAGCTGACAGTTTATTTAATAAGTTATTTAGGGTTCCGAACACGGGGTACTCACCTCACACTCACCAAAGGTATAAAGATAAGTATTGCTGCCTTTGCAACCTATAAAAGGGTTTATTTTTAAACATCTGTTATGTGTCATTGTAGGGGAGATTCTAAACAGTGAATGATCACATCAGTAGGATTCTAGTCATTATTTCTCTATAACCATCTGAGGTTTGAACCTAATTCTAGTACCATCAGCACCCTAGGTTAGGTTTTAATTAACATGTTTACAATTTCTTGTATTACTGAAAAGATAAAAATGAAACAGTAAATAGATAACCAAAATATCCATACTAATATTATAAACATGGGTTTAAACTGTTGTCATATGTTTCCATCTGTTTAGTTAACAAGTTTATACATAGGAAATAAGTAAATTTAATTATCTTTTAACGTCTTTTTTTTAACAATTTTAACAATATATACGTACTTGTGTGAAGATAACTGTTATCGTCTACTAATTAAACGCTTACCCACTTAGAAGAAAGTCTATTTAAAAAATAAGAAAACAGCGTGTGTAATTTTTACTAACGTATATTTTTCACATCTATTATTTGGTTTTCGTAATAGATTACAAAGATTTTTTCTAAATTTTCCAGAGTCAATTTGCGGCGTCTAGCAGTAAATATCCATTTTAATTGACTAAATGATCTTTCAACATCAACTGTTGTTGTAGGTGCATACTTGAAACGATGGATATGATTCAAGTATTATCTCCTTCCCTTGTATCAATTCATTTTTTTTTTATTATGTCAAATCCAGTATTTTTCTACAAGACATGTTTCATCTTTTTAAATATGCTTTTTCCATTAGCACTCAAATTTAATTTCGATATATGCTTGTATGTTTTTTGAACGATGGCTAAACTTTCACTGAGAGATAGATTCGGGCACTGCAATTTGTTTATAGCGTCTGGAAGTACCTGAAGATATTTCGCTATAAAATTTAAATCATTCCGAATTTTCGCACTGCGAAATGCTTTTTTTGCCTTTGTGATACATGCTGCGTCAGAATCACGAAATGTCTCCACAACGCCTTTTATTTCCTCGAAATACTTGTTATAGTATGTCGCAGCCTCAATTTACGTTCCCAACGAATAATCGTTGGATTTGGAGGTAAGGGTATTCCATTAACCATTTCTTTAAATGTTTTTATTCTTTTTGGCGATTTACGAAAAACTTTTTTTACATTTGATATTAATTTATTCACTTCTGGAAAAAGAACGCGAACTTGATCAGCAACTCTGTTAAGACCATGAGCCAAACATGTAACATGGAGAAGGTTTGGGTAATTTTTTTTCAATGTTCTGCCCGCTTTTTGCATGTACCCTACACCATCAGTTAATAATAACAACACTTTCTCATGTTTATTGTGGTCGGGACCCCACAAATTATCCAGTGCATTTTTGACGGTATCCGTTATACTTATATTGTTAGTTTGTTCCAATTTTTTGCTTGACAATACATGTGGAGTTCCGACTGCATCTTCAAGCAATGCACCGACGACTATCACATTAGCAATTTGACGACCCCTGGCATCGGTTGTTTCATTAACACTCATATAAATAAAAGCATTTTGTAACTCCTTTTTAATTTTTTGCATTTGTTCGTCGTATATTTGGTTTACGTTATTCTGTCTCAACAAACATTCCGAAGGGACCTCCACAGTTTTTTCGAACTTTCCAGAGACGCAGTTATTGATAAAAATTTGGAATATGGGATTTTATAACTGAGACCATGGTATATTACAGCTTACCATAAATTTGGTCAATTCCATCCTAAAATCTTTTTTGAGGGATGCATGCTTTTCCGAGTTGAAATGTCGTTCCATAGAAGCTTTTCTCTGGGGGAAACTAACATTGCACTTAGTGCAATATAATTTTGTATCGCGAGCCTGTAATTCAGGATAATCCTTTATCCACAACTCCACAAATTCATCGCACGTTTTTTTCTTTCGCGGCATTTTAAAAGCACTCGGCAATAAATATATTACACACAGTTATCAGTACGGATAATTGATAATGTACTTACTAACAAATGACAATGTCAAATAGGAAAAATTATTAAAGAGTTTGCATTGCAACTGCATAGTTAATCTATTTAAGTTGTATTGGTACTCAAGTCAAGTATGGAAGTTGGGTATTAGAAATACCTAATGTGTGATACATTTTAAACTCGTAGGAGTAGGCATAGATGTTCCTCAAAATGAGTTTCGCGTCTGTTACTGCTTGTTTTTCATAATCTTTCTGTACTGTCAAATCGTTTTTGTACCCGCGATAACGACGTATGATTATAAATGCGAAATTGTGTCTGTCTGTATGTCTGTCTGTCTGTTACTTCTTCACGCTTAAACCGCTGAACCGATTTGGATGAAATTTTTCTATGGAGATAGTTTGAGTCCCGGGGAAGGACATAGGCTACTTTATCTTATCCCGGAAAAATACGCTTATCCCCGATAAGCGAATTTAAGGCGGACGAAGTCGCCCGGGCAGAAGCTAGTTAAAAATAAATGAAAGATAAAGCTCGCTCTAATATAGAAGAAACTGACTGAAAATTAAATAATATTTCTCATCAGCACCAACATATATTTAAAAGCCAGGCTCTTATTGATGGAGCAATTTCCAATAACTTCCATTTCCCTTATGATCATCCGCCTTCTTTTCGATAATTTGACAAACTTTTTTATAATTGATACGGAACCTTCGGCGCGCTCCCTCTTTGTCAATTTAATATACTTACACCTGTCTAGCTAGTCGAACCTTGCATAAGATGAGTTTTATTGTAACGGGAAGTGAATTATATAAGTTATGGTGCCCTTGTTAAATTGAGCATAAAGCAATAGCCATTTGTGTAAAGCTTTGTTGTTTGATTGGCTATATTTTTAGTGATACGAGACCTAATATTTTGTTCTGTTTCCGCGATTATCACTCATTTAAATAAAATAATTTAAACAGATTATATAGGATTAACAATTTATACGGAATAGGTCTACAGTCTGCGAACATGTCATAGACAAACCAAACCATTCAATTAAGTTTGATAATCCTGCTATCTTTGCCAAAAAGAAAATATATTTTCCTAGAATGCTACGCGAGGCTATTGAGATCAAAAAGCATCCTGATTTCAATAAAGAAGATGCATAGCTACCACCAACTTGGGATCCTTTAATACATCTCATCAAGGAACAAGCAAGACACAGGACTGCAAAACCTTAATTTCCGAACGGTGTAAAAATATGTTGTCTATTCAGAAATAGTTTAGTCTTTGTTTTTTAAAATAATATTATTATTAACGAGGTACCTAGTCTGGGAGTTTTCTTTGCAGTGTTTCTTTTTCTTAAGTAAGCCTCACTTTGTGAAAAGCTGACAGTTTTCACGACTGAAAAATAAAAAAAAAATATCACTGCCTCAGAAAAGCTCCATTTAAGCAGCAAATCTGCCTGGAAAAGTTCACTTTATCCGCTAGCGTGGAAGATGGAAGTTCGAATTTATATTTTTTTATATGTTTGTTTCGTTATGAGTGTGTTTTGTAAGTTTATTATCACTAGTTTTAAATGAAAAACTAATCGGTTTGCTAAAGTTAATTTCATAGTTTTTCTTACATCTCACCTCAAATTTTCCTCGCTGTAGTGAGGTGAAAAATTGTATGTTTCGCACGGCTGCAAAACTATTTGGCTTCTCGTGCCTTGAAAGCCTCGACTCGCTCCGCTCGTGGTTCAATTTTAGATTCCTTTGCTTGCTCTGCATTCAATTTAAGCACTCCCGCCTAGGGAATGCAATACCGGGATACCGGGATCCCGCATCCAAAATGCGCGACTAATCTCGTTCGTAAATTGAGCGGGATCCCGCGGGATTTGCGGGATTGAAGAGCGACGTAGTTCATACGTGTTACTCGTTGAGCGGGCACGCGCCAGCTAGCATAATTTCTTTACGTTGGTAGAGGAGTAGTGCGGTGCGGTGCGGGGCAACGCGATGAGGGCGCGGGAGATAATTTCGAACGAATTTATGTAAATATCTCCAGTTTGCCTATGACTCGTTAATGTCTATTGTTCCGATCAGCGTTGAAGCCGAAAGAGCTTTTTCTGCTGCTGGCTACCTAATCGGGAAGGTCAGACAGTAGCCGTTTGGCTGATGACACAATTATTACTTTAGCTGTTTTCCGCAGTTATTTCCAAAATAATGTCTGAATTGTCTGATTCTGACTTAACGTATTATAATGTAATTTGTTTTTATGTTTGTTTGTTATAATGCCATTCATGCGTAAGGTTCTTTAAAAAGTTTAATAAAGAATTTGATAAAATTTTAATTAATTTCATTAAAAAATCCTCGATATTAATGATATATTCGTAAAACCTTACACTGTCTTGCGGGACTAAGAACTGTCAGTCCCGCCGAATACCGGGATTACATTTCACGTGCGGGATTGCATTCTCTACTACCGCCAAATAACAACTTTGCAGCCTTGCATAACACATAACTATTTCACCTCAGCAGCTCAAACAACATGCAGGTTTTGCTGCGAGTTAACAGTGCAGTTTTGCTGCAAGCGTGAGGCAAAGTAACTTTTTAATTTAAAATGGCACACGTTGTCATTTTTCAGTGCTGGCTATGAACGAAATCGAAATATTTAATTTGTGCCTTTTAAATCCATATAAAGAATACGAGTGATAAAAACATTCCAATTCGATTTCGATTTTCGAATTAGACCCCGAAAAAAGAACTAAACAGTATAGAACTAAGGAGTTCTATATATGGAGAACTCCGTCATATATCCAAAGAGTACGGACTAGGCTTTAAATTACATTTTATTTGTTTTCTTATTATTTTGGACATTTAATTTCTATCCGCTAAACTTTTACATTAATCTATTTCTATAAACTAAGACATGTATAATTTTAATTCTTAATATCTAATCTGAAATGTTACATTCTATAAATTATTAATTATTATTTGTTGCAATTTAATTCACATTGACATTTTGTTTTATTTTACTAAGTATTTAATTTGTGCATAATATTAATTTGCATGTTGACTTTTATGTTGGCTGAATACTGATACTGGTACTGGGTAATAATAATCTTAAGATCGAATTGTAACGTATTCAAGCAAATAAACATTTCTATTTCTATTTCTACATTAAAGTTCAAACCATACCGTTCAAAATTAAGGTTTTGCAGTCCTGCGCCTTGCTTGTTACTTGATGGGGTTAAAAAGTGGAACAAACGATAAATGACAAATATGACGGTTGCAAAACTATATACTCGTGCATACAAAAATCTCGCAACTATATAGATTTCAATAGTCACGACTGTACAAAAGAGTGAATGGACCATTTCCTAGCGACGCGGAAGATATGATCTAATTCTAGACATTACCCCCAGATCGTGAAAGTGTTCTGAATGCTATTAGGCTGCTGATTTCCTATCGGTATTACCTATTACTGTTACTCGATACACAAGCCATAACATGTTACGTACGGGATTCAATCGAGTAGTTGAAATTATCTTTTGCTACAAGTTTTATGAGGCTTATAAAATCATCATTAATTGACGGATGTTTGTTAGTTTTTTCATGGACAAGTAAAACAAGAGCACCGTCAATCGCCATACTTTGGTTCGTGCACCGACTGCAAGGGGTTAAGGCTGAAACATACCGGATGCGTGCGCAACACGTGCGCGTGTGCGTGGCGTGCGCGTTGTATCGTATGAATTGTCATAGTAGATGGCACACCGCTTGCGTGGCGTGCACGTTTGCAGCAGTGTGTCATCTCTTATGGGTATTCATACTTTACAACGAGCACGCCACGCACACGTCTACGTGCACGCCACGCACACACATCCGGTGTGACTTGGCCTTTATTCAGTATTATAAATAGAACGCTTTAAAACTAAATTAACGATATTATAATTGAACAACACGAACTTATTTTAACTGTTAAACGTTTCTTTTTAACAGTTAAATTTACTTCGTAAACAGCTACAATAAACTCTGTCATATTACAATATCGTTTAAGCACTGTCACGCAAAAGTAGAATGATTGCAAATAATACATAGTTTTGATAGATGGCTTTGTAAATATCAGCGAAAGGTTTTTAGTAATGTCTTATATGAACAGTAGTTTATATTTACATACTTGAACAAAAGTGTGTAGTTGCACTGAACAAAGAACATCAACAAGATTATGCAGTTATTTTTTTACTTTTTAATGTTGTTTTTTTTTTTAAGTAGAAAGTTTATTTTCACACTTTGTGGTTAATCGTCACTTAAAAGTATATCTCGTCTCGTGATTATTCGAACAAGCCCAAATACGACTAGGATACATTATTTTATTTTAGAGATCCGGTGCCTACCTTCCGGCTCCAACATCAAATCAATTCGATGGTACATTCTCATTAGGTCCATTTAAATTTTCGACTGTGAAGTAGCTTAGCTATTTTAATCGAGATATATCTCGTCGCCACCCGTAAATCACTTATGGTTGACGAGTTCCAGTAACCTTCTGTGGTGATGTGGTCTTCTTCATCAGTGCAAATGCTTATTTTGTTTTTATCAAAATCCTACAATATTTGAGGAGTTCCTTCAATTCCTCATGGATCCCATCATCAGATTAAAATTATATAAGATACTAGATGATGCTCGCGACTACGTCCGCGGAGGAGAAAAAGTCATAACCCTTAATTTTTTCTTCAGCGTAGTCGGGTAAAAAGTACCCTATAACCATCTGGAGATACCCAGCTACCCGTGTACCAAAAATAGTTGAAATCCGTTTAGCCGATTTGATGAAGCCACAATGACTCACAAACATACTAACATTCATAAAATCCAAAAAAAATATTTTTCGTTTTTATGACCTCCAAATAGTCCATAACAATTTTTTTTTTTAAATATCTTCAATGTACAGACATTGCATTTTTACAACTTTATAATAGTATAGATAGATATAGAAGTCTAATCTGGATGCATTTGCTTTAAAAAAAAGACGTTTTTAAATCGGTTTATAAATGACAGTGTTATGGGTAACAAACATAAACGTTACTGATGACGGCTGAATGGTGAGTGGCGACAGGACACACGAACACGACAAACATACTTACCGTGTGTTGTTACGTGAGTCCCTGAGTCATACATTACCACTCGTATTGAAAAACATAGTTTCGGATACTGGAGTCTAATATTTGTAGTACAGTACGATTACTTTGAGTTTACCACTGACTTGCTTTTATTCCATTGGATATTCGATTTTAACACTAATGTAAAAGAGTTTATATTACTTACACACTGTCTAAACGTCGTTTGTTTGTAATAGAAACTCTTTTATATTCGTGTTAAAGTTGAATATCCAATGGAATAAAAGCATATGTCAGTGGTAAACTTAAAGTAATCGTACTGTAAGCTCCTTGCATACTTTATTCTGTTTGAAAATGTTCAACATTTCGTCCTTAACTGTCAAGGAAAGGCAAAATCAATTGTAAAATCCAATAAGTCTACTAATGAGTTGCATAAATCAAAATTATGGACAATAAATTCCCTCATTATTTATAGATTCGTAATACATTTGACATTTTTAAGTTACTTAACTTTAAAATATTTGTCCAAAACAATAAATCCGAATATTGAGGTTATTTCGGCAATTTGACTCCCCATTGTCATGGGGTTATCAGAGCGTTGCCGTAATTTACTTAAATCTCTGGGCTTTATTTTAAGAACAACTGTCACAATGGCTTAAGTCTTACAGTACGTTCCTTTTAAATAAGACCTTACATCTTAGTTTGTTAGGCCTAATTTTAATTAATAATCAAATTGTAAAGTGCACTTCTTACATATATATTTGCGGTTACATAATGGTAACGCGGGTGTTGTTTTCGTTAACATAGTCGGGTATGTTAACGTTTTGGTTACTTCCGCATATCTTGTATTGGCAACTCGTCTTTGACGTTAGTCAAAGTCAAAGACGAGTCGTCAATACAAAATAAAATCTTAACAGATTTCAATTTGAATTTAAAATCCAGTGGAAACCGAGTCCTATCAATAGCAATTGGAAGTAGCACTTAACTAAACTGGTATAGTCACGAAGGCAATATATTATATTCGATTACTATATATACAATTTTCACTCTTAAACTATACAGTATGTTTGGTCCATCGTTGGCCAAATGTAGATGGTGGATAGGTGGGGTCGTGTCCTATCTTAACACGGCCTCAAAAAATTTTACAGTTCTTCTAAAAACACTTTGAGGTTTCTAAAAAAAATTTTTGATTTAGTGAATATTTTCCGAAATATTCGTTCCGAAAGTAGCAAAAATTGTGTCCCTCTATTTTCTAAACGGTATGTTCAAAAAATGTGAAAAAAAATTGCAAATAAAAAGCTTAATAAATACTTCCAACGAAAATTGTTTCCTACATGATCGGACATACCGTTTTTAAGTAATTGCCAAAAAACAGTGCTTCTCCGCAAAAGGACGTAAGTGCCGGGGAGATACGCTCTTTTGTTAGTGTTTTTTTTCCATACCGTATTTTTTTTCATCTGTAGTGCATTTTTTTGTATGAACGGCTGCGGAACCCTTCATGGGTGAGTCCGACTCGCACTTGGCCGCTTTTTTTATATTTAATTTTAAAAGAGTCGATCCCGATATGTTATCAAAACCAACAAAAAATCAAATAATATATATAAATTCTGAATCGCTTACAGATAAAAAAAATGTATCGGTACTAATGTAAAATTTGCCAAACAATTGACATGCGCTTTGGCAAAAATGAATTAAATTCGAGCAAAGAAGCAGCGCGTATACAAGACACAATTCTTACCATGTATTAGGTATGCACACTCGCGGTCTAGTCTCGCCAGACTCTTCACGTTGTGTGTTTATTGGAACTTGGAAGGGCTTTATGACTCGTTTGCCGTAGAGATCGGTAAATTCGGAGTTGAAGATTTAAATGATTTGAATCCGTAAGCGGATCCGATTCCTTTTCGGTTCCTTAGATCTTATCGAGTCCGAGTAATTACCAATTAACACTAGGTAACCTATCGGTAGGGGGTCGAATGAAGGATCGGTTTGCTTCGGTACCGCGGACCGGAACAAGGTATAGGCTAATCAGCGAGTTTGGAGTGACTTTGGTTTGAAGAATTCAAAGGAGTAGAAGGGTCGTTAAGCGGAGTCGATACAGAATCGAATTAAGTGATTCGAGTCACTTCCCGGAGTCGAGATTACCCATCGCTAGTTTGCAGATTTTGTAACGACGCGGTTTGCGTCTATTTTGTATCCAAAATGCACGATCTCGAGACAGTACAATTGACTCGTCACGCGAGCTAAGGCGAGGTTAAAAACTAGCGATAAATATTTTGTATTGTATATTTTATACTTAATAGTATCTTTTATACTATAAAGTACAGGGAAATCGTTTAAAGTATGTCTTCATAGTTATTGTACTGCCGCACTGCCTATTTGTAACTTCGGTGACCGTAAAATTGATTTTTCATTGAATTTACCCACAAATCTTTTTCGTGTTCGTTACGTGGGCGTTATATGATGACGCGAGAGTGGCAACAATTGGAATCTACAGTGGTTAACACAGCTACCGTGAATAATAATCAATTATTATTTTGATTCTGTGAAGTGTTTGATATGTTGGAATTGGAACCTATGTACGATAGGCAGCAAAAGTGCATGGACAGCTAGATACCTCGTTTAGTGTCCAAATCTATGAATGTAATTTTGCTGCCTATTACGTTATCTTCGTCTATACATATATTTAAACTTTATTGAATAAAACAAACAAGTAAGTACAAATGGCAGATTTATTGTCAAATGGCAAACTCTACCAGTCAACCATAGAGCCTAACAGAGATATTTACATGAAATCGGTGCAGTTGGAAAATTACTGACAGCGTATAAGAATTATTTCTCTTCTGAATTGCTGAATATCTAAACTTGCTTCCAAATAAAGCTCTGATTTGGTAGATAGTAGTGAAATATTTTTGATATTTTGTGAATTGTGTCGTTATTAAATTGTTGTATTGTTGAGTTAATTAAAATTCAATAACATGTTTTATTACAAACAACAAAATAAATGCAAATAGCCTTGCTTCTAAAGTGAATTATTCGGTCGGATCGAAGTTAGTTGAACCGTAAGTGAACTGGAAATCACATAATTGAAATTCAATGCTGAGTCTTTTTTCCATTACTTCCGTTTTAGCAACAGAAATTCCTTTCGGATAGCCATAATTATGTAATATTGCGAAAAGAAATGAAGATTTGAATTAATCGAGGCCCTTGACGAATGGATTCGACTATTTGCGGAGCGATTCGTTGTGCCGAACAATGTGCTGTCTGAGACGAATCTGTCGATTCGTAGAGAACAAAGTAGGCTTGTATAATGTCAAATCAACAAATAGGGGTCGGGCACATAAAAATACCTTTATTATTAAAATTAAAATAACTTTATGTACTTGAATAAAAAGAAATTTCATCACTTGATCACTGCACAGCAGTCATCACAGCAGGCCCATCAAAGTAATCGATAGACTGGTAACTATGATGCAAAGTAAAGAGTACCTAAATAGTTAGAATTTTCTGTAATAGACAAGATGCTATACTTTTATTTACTTAATTATTATGGTAAATAAACTATATTAATAAATATTATCAAATTTAGGCCAAAAATAAAGTTTTAAAGACGGCATGTTCTTTCACTTCCAGCTACATCATTGTCTTTGCCATGAGTTTTACGATAGTGAAATGAGGTAGGTTACTGATTTTGATGAGCAAACTCTCAGCCCAAATTTTTGGACCTAGAAACCCGAAATTTCGCACATAGATTCCATTCGTGATTTAGCCAAATAATATAATCAGCTTTGAGTGCGAGACGTGTCGCTACTTTGATGATTTATTTGGAAAAAGGTTTTCGTCATAGGTTTTCACCATAAAGTTCATAAAGTATGATTGCGTTATATCAATGAGTCAGCAGCGGTAAGGCATGAAACGAGAGTGAAGTAGATTGTCTTTAGGATTAAGGACATGGAAAAAAGGGTTCATAAAAAGAACCATAATATGATTTTGTATGCTTGATTTGCAGAAATGGGACAATTTTTATATGAATTCATTCAAGTTATCGCGAGGTCGATCAATAGTACATCAGCTACTCACGTACGAGTATTGTAGCTCGTCTTTGTTATACCAACATAATCGATAAACTGAGGGTTTCGATAGTGAAAGAGAGACTTTGAGATTTCTGTCTTGTCTGAGTAAAGTAGTAAATGTCTGTACTAATATACAGATACACATAAATTGGGGTGACTTTGATTAATGGGGTAACATTGTTCATTCTTTTTAAGCTATAAGGACTTTGTTCCTGATTGCGGCCATAGTTTTATTGAGGTTGCCTACCTTATCAATAAAATATTAAATGAACGATTTCCGATACAAACTCCTTATCGTTTAAAAACGAATGAACAGTTATTCAAAGTAACCCGAATCTACGGTAGTCATAGTCGTGTGCGATAGAAACTGTATCAGATTTAGCTCTACCTAGGGTTATTCGGTTTTTGGTAGTATTATTGAACCGACAACGTTTTAAGGCGTTTCACTTCATTACATAGTTGACCACACCCAACTTTCCCTTCAAGGCTTTGCATCATAAAGCCTGGGAAGTCCGAATGAATGCGGACATTACGGGATCAATAAATATCCAGAAAACCTTACATTATTATTGAAAGTAACAAATTAATTATTGAAACGATACAAAACTTCGGCACTACTAGAATGAAGCTAATGGACTTGAACTTAGTTAAAAATACTCCTAAATACACATACAACAGACACATATTAAACGTATGTCTTTTAACCGAAAAGAGGGGCTTTTGGAATAAAAGACAACCTCACTCATTCCAGTGAATTCCAAAACACTTATAAAGCACAAAATATATAAGTATCGTTGTCTAGTACTCATACTTCGAGTTTGAGGCTAGATCGATTTGTGTAATAATGTCCTAGATATTATTATTTTATATACTTTGTAAAGACAGAACGACATCACGACAAAATCCGTGTTAGAGAAAGACCTCCCTTTACGGGCTGGCGTAGGAAAATACATGAAAGCTTAGAATATTACCATTGACATGCAGAGCCTCCTGTCGCCGATATACAAGAAGGCCCTGCTTCGAATAAATAGGGAATATGGCATATTGTAAAAATAAAATGTTTGTACATGAAGATATTGCCATAGACATTTTTGGTACAAGGTTAGCTGGATATGAGGATGATTAGTTATAGGATACTTCTTATCCGACTACGCTGAAAAAAGACGGTGGTCTTTTTGTCTTCTGTGAGTAAAGTTGTGATTGCGTAAACTTTCTAGTTCTAGTATAAAGCCTAGGTTTTTATCCAATGCTCAACAGATATGACGTTGAGAATGTAGCGCCGAATTACATCATTTAATGACACGTTGCATCGGCGATGCGGCTTATTAATAAACAATGTTGTGTGTTATGTCACGAGCCACAACCAGTTTGCCAATCTGTGGCAATAGGCGAAGGCCGTCGGAGTGACAAAGTGGTTGTTTGTGTATTAAACTTAATTAACCTGCATGGTATGTTATTAAATAGTTAACTAAATACATACTATTTGTGCCATTACATTATGCAGATGTCGTCATTAGTGTGTTAGGTATAATTACGGCAAACACCCGAGGTTTGATTTTTACATCTTTATACAATGTGTTACTGGCATATTCTACTTACTTGTATTCGACCTAGGAAACTGAAATTAAGTACAGAGGTACTTCATGATCTGGTTCAACGATAAGGCTGTTTTATTTTTCATTCCTACGAGGGACAGCCACAGTCAAAATCATGTATACTCTCAATTGCGCTGGCCCTTCGTCATAATTTTATGATACCGCGCAAATCCCGCTATCCCGTAACTTTAGCATTCCAATAACATTCGGTATTCCAGAAACGTAGTTTATTAATCGTAATTTATTAATGCAAAGTTATGTCAATGTGGGTTATACCGCGTGCGTGAGATATCGGACCGAATCGAAGTGGCCCACCGGGTGAAGGCCGTCGAAACGCTTTCACTGTTGCGCGTGCGCCGCTCAGGCTGACCTCGCGCCGCGACCTTGGGGAGGTTATGCTTCCATATCATATGTTGACGCTGAGTTCAAAAAGGTTACAAGACCAATTCAATCGCATTAGTATAGGTTAACCTTTTAAATGGGCCCCACAGTATGAGAAAGACGCGAGGGTTTGAAGAGGAATTACAGGCAGTAGTCCTGCTTATAGCCACGCTCATTTTTCTGTTCAAACCTTCCATTGAAGTAAATTCTGATTTGGCTTTGCGTTATCCCAGGTATCTGTTCGTTAAAGGGTAAAGAGATTCGCATTATATTCTACCAGCTTCTGCCCGCGACTTCGTCCGCCTTAAATTGGTTTATCGCGGATAAGGGTATTTTCCGGGATAAAAAGTAGCCTACGTCCTTCCCCGGGACTCAAACTATCTCCATACCAAATTTCATCCAAATCGGTTCAGCGATTTAAGCGTGAAGAGGTAACAGACAGACAGACAGACAGACAGACAGACAGACAGACAGAAAGACAGACACACTTTCGCCTTTATAATATTAGTTTGGACGTAGTAAGAGGCCAGTAGAGACTACTGATGGTTCCAGAGTGGGATCCTGGGATTCAAAGATTGGTGATAACGAAATACAGGATTGTCATTCTCGGAAATAAATGAGTACTGTATATGTGAGGCATGATTTCACCAAGCTCTGTTTGTTATTAATGGCTGATTGCGCCTGTCACTCTGACATCAGAATATGGTGAGATTGAACCTTAAATAAAGTTTGTTCTGTTTCTTACAATAACTAAACTGTCTAAACTTGTTTTAATAGTATTGTAAATTTTTTGATAAGTAGGTACATTCAACGAGATATTGAATAAAGTCTTTAAAATTAATAAGCGAAATTTTACGACAGTTGTTTATTATCAACTGTCGTAAAATTTCGCATCGTAACGAAAGCATTATATCACTAAAATCTTTAGTTAATGATATGTTATTTTCTTATGTGTAAGATTAGTCTTCCGGTCCGGAGACAATCCCGTGGCACCCCGGATATGGTCTCCTAAATCACCACCATTAAGCTTGCATTACGACCGCAAGCTTGTCGCAGAATGAATTATCACCTCTCACACAGTTCAATCATGAACAGCTTCTTGAGTTCAAATCCTCAATCTAAACAGCCGGGCCAGCTAGCAATACAGCGAGTACCTACGCTTGTCCCGTCAATTATCGCCATCGTCACCTGTCTCCTCGCTCCTTTTGGATTTATAGTGATTGATATTGTTTACCAGATGTGGCATTTTGTTAGCGTGACAATCTACAAAAGACTACACACAGACACTGTATAAAAATGATAGTACATCTAATAATCGAAATCATTGATAAAGTAATCGAAATACACAACGGGCGCACTGGGTATAATTAAGGAATGAAAAAAACAAAATCGATTATTAAACCAAAGAGCTGTAATTAAATTATGAACGATTATTGAAAAAAAGAAATTGAACGAGTTGAAACGCCAATGTCAATTTTCGCTCCGGTAAACCGATCCTAGTGTTCTGATCCGGGTGTACTACTTATTTTTATCTACTTCCACGAACATGGTGCTAACTGTCTCTTATGTTAAATTCTTTACAGATTTACATGCCAAACTCAAAATACTGGTTATGATACATGTACTATTCCGGATGTTCAGTACTCGGTGTTATGCAACCCTTTGTTCTATATAAACAGATAATGTATTCGAAAAGCTCAGCTAAGTGAGGTGGGAATGTCGTTACAACAGATTACTGTACGAGTAGGTTAATTATGATTTGACTGCGGTTTGTAGATGATATGTGGTCGGTTACGGAGCAGGTGTTGTCTGTTGTTTTTAATTACTCAGCAGGTAAAGGTAATTAAAAATGTTCGTTAATAACCGAGCTTTGTTCAAGTTTCATAAGTTAAGTGTTCCTGTAGTGTAACTAAGGTAGAAGAAGTCAGATCTCTAAGGAGATCAGCCATGATGCTGGCGTTCTCCCAAGGATCGTCTATCGAAATCAGGTCCATCGCGTCTAACCAAAACAAAGGTTGAAGGTGGTCTCTTGCATACATCACAATTTCTACTAATCAAATCAAAAGTAATGGTGGGATATCATACGGCGAGCAACATGATGTCGCTAGTACTGGCGGTTGATCACTAATCACGACTGTTTACTCGTATACTCAAACAAGTGGCATTGACTGTGGTGGTCGTGACTTTGTTTTTTGTGCGTATTACTTAATTGCAAAGAGATTGCTATGAGTATGTTTCGTGTGTACAGCAAGATCGGAGATCGCAAGTAGTGGAGATCCTTGGGGGTGGCACTGTAACATTTGGCTAATAATATCATGACGATGATGTTTATAAATACACTCAATTTTATGTCCTTTAAAGTTACTTTGTTTGACCGAAAGCTTCTTGAAATTTTGAGCGTCCTTTAACATTGCTGCGGCTCAACGGGTCATCTTGTGATCGTTCATAAAATAATTCTACACTAGCTGCTACTCATTTTTTAGCACAGGGGTCGGCAACCTTTTTAGAGGTAGAGCCAGATGCCGGAAAAATATACATTTTCGGGAGCTCAAAGAGCCGCAGTTTTCCGTTTCAGGTTTATCACTGTATACCAAATTTTAATAGGATTTTTTAAGGGGAACTTGAAGAGCCTCATGTGACCCTTTAAAGAGCCGCATGGGACTCGCGAGGAGCGGTTTGCCGACCCCTGCTTTAGTACATTCAATGTAACGTAAAAATGGGCACGAACGTTGATGTTGTTTGCGCCGCCGCCGTCACGACGTACTATTAAACAATTTTACTGTCTACAATCACGTCAACTATCAATATTTTAATAAAATTTAACCGCTCACGTAACATAAATATAAACTCAAACAACTTACTCAAAAACCCATTTTGCTAAAAGCCATTTTAGGGTAGTTGAGTTGCGTCAAAGTGTTTTATAAACAATCCGATCGGTTGCGTCGTGACGCAATGAGCGTGCGCTACGCACGTAACGTATTACGCCTTAAGTGTAACTTTACTGTTTCGCGTCATCGTTCCTACGTAAGTGTGACCGCGCCCTTAGTTGCACGCGATAGCTTGGTCTGATGTTTAACCCCACACGAAACAAATGGGGTGTTATAGGCTTCACGTGTGTATCTGTGTGTCTGTGGCACCGTAGCACCTAAATGAATGAACTGATTTTGATTTTCTTTTATGTTTTCATGGTGGTGTTTAGCTATGATTCAAGGTAATCGGTTCAGCATCATCACCGAATGGCTGACCCGCGACGAATGTTTGAAGCCGGTGTGTCGGGGGTCTTTTGAGAAAATGCAATAAATTTTTCATTGTTACTTGTATTAAGCAAACGTAAAAAAAAACAATTTGAGCCTAAAAAGGTGGAAATCTATAAACAAAATAGATATTGCGACGCAAAATCTAAGTATGCTTCTTGTCCAAAAGAAAATTAAATGTTACCTTTTAATTCTTTACGCTTCAATAAAGGACAAAATACTGACAAGTATAGAAGCGCACTTTTTACGGCCAAAATAAGAAAATAGAGTTGTCACATAAGTGACGTCATACGTATCGCTTTAAGGTTTTGCAATTCTCTTCCTCATTTGAATAGGTTTTATTTAAAATTGTTTCTCAAATGTAGTGTGGATTAAATTTAACTAAAGGACAAAGGAATGTTTTGTTTGCCTGACAAATAGATTGAAAAACAAACAAATTGTTAAAAAAATGAATACTAAGGTTTCTAGTTTTACTTAACTTCGGAATCCCCTGCGGGTTGTTAGCAAGCTCACGTGTTGACATGTCCACTAACAATTTGGGCAAATTATGGCAATTACGTGTAACGTGACAAATTCAATTACCACCGTGTTTGTACAGGGACGGTTGAAAATATGACATTGTTGTTGTGTAATTTTGGCCGCGAATGACTCTGACCCCATTCTAAAGTTATGTGTAGGTTTGTTGGTTTGATGACACCTGCCGTTCTACATCGACATGGAGGCAACGCAAAGTTACTACTTAGTTGGTTAATAAGGTCTGTTCCAAGGTTGTTGCAAATAAAATAAAATTACGGTATTTATTGTATGTTACCTATACATCATTTCAAAGCTTAGTTTTTGCCAGTTAGTAAAATGTATTTATTTTCAAAATGTAGCGCCGCAATTTTCTCTACCAGCCTCTAAACTTTGAAACAAACCTACTATAATAATGCGCGCAAGAGTCAATTGGACAAACAGTCCCTGATTTTAAATACAGCTTCTTTGAAGAGTTTTTTTTTTTTTTTTTTTTTTTTTATTATAAATAGATGGGCATTTGACCGCAATCTCACCTGTTGTTAAGTGACGATGCGGTCAAGGATGTATCATGCCCGTCTAGAAACAGCCTATTCACTCTTGTCTTGAACACGCCCAAATTATAATGGTCGGGGAACACACTCGCAGGCAACGAGTTCCACTCCTTTGCGGTACGCATGATAAAAGTTGCACCATAGCGCTTCGTGCGGATTCGCGGAATAATGACCACGTGCGGATGGAACGAACGCACGCGTCGTGTGTCCCGATGATGGAAAGGGGCTGGTGGAATTAAATCATGTAATTCCCCCGCACACTCACCGAAATGTAACCTGTAAAAGACCGACAGACGAGCGACCCTACGTCGATGCTCAAGGCTCTGCAGCTTAGTGTCAGTTAGAGTAGGGTCGCCAATAAGCCGCCTAGCTCGTTTGTCAATCGAGTCCAAAGTGGCCAGTTGGTATTTAGCTGATCCATCCCAAAGGTGACAGCAGTACTCCATACATGACCGGACTTGTGCTTGGTAAAGCATTAAAAGCTGTCCTGGAGTGAAATACCGCCTAACCTTGGAGAGGATTCCGAGTTTTTTGGCTGCAGTCTTTGCTTTGGACTCGATATATTGACCGAAATTGAGATTGGCAGTCAACTGAACACCAAGAAGCTCAAGGCTGCCAGTCAATTTTACAGGCACATTCCGGAAAGTCGAAGCCAGCTCGAATGGGCTCCGTTTGGTGGAGAACAGACACGCCTGCGTCTTGGTAGCGTTGAACGTCACCAGATTAGCGTCACCCTAAGTGGAGACTGCATGAAGGGACGCGTCCACACGGTCTACCATAGCCTCTCGACAAGACTGGATTGTATCCCTGCTGGCCTTCGCGTCCGGTAGATATCTGTCCGCAACTGTGCTGTCATCTGCGTACCCAATGATACCGGGCATAAGCAGATCGTTTATGTGCAGCAAGAATAGAGTTGCGGACAGGACCGACCCCTGTGGAACTCCGGCATCGATGGCTTGGTGGTCTGATGAGTAGCCATCGATGACTACTCGTATCGACCGGTTAGACAAGAAGTCAGATATCCAAGTACAAAGACCATCAGGAACACCATATGCAGGAAGCTTGGATATAAGGCCAGCATGCCAGACCCTGTCGAAGGCCTTAGAGATATCCAGAGACACGGCAAGAGCTTCGCCGTGTTTCTCAATGGCCTCACTCCATAAGTGGGTGGCATACACTAGAAGGTCCCCAGTTGACCGGCCTCGGCGAAATCCGTACTGACGGTCACTGAGGAGATCGTTACCTTCTAGGTAAGCCAGGAGTTTGTTGTTCAGTGCACGTTCCATAGTCTTGCAGAGTATGGAGGTGACAGAGATGGGACGGTAATTGACAGGGTCAGCGCGGCTGCCTTTTTTGGGCACAGGTTGCACGTTTGCAAGCTTCCACGATTTAGGTACTACCCCAGTCTCTAGTGAGAGGCGATACAGGCGTGTCAGTGGTGGAGACAACTCGGGTGCACAGGGACGCAGGACTATCGCTGGTATACCATCAGGTCCACTGGCTTTATTCACGTCCAGAGACTGCAGGATTTTTAAAATCTCTTTTTGATGTATACGTACTTCATTCTTCACGTTTATGGCTATGAAAGACTAACAGATCTTCATCTTTATTTTAAAATGTCATTTATGTAGGTCAAGGCCAGTATCTGTGTTTTACGTTCTTGGATCCGTTGCGCGCTAGCGAAATGATTATAAACTGAAAAATTGTACCTAATTTCTTGATAGGAATATTTAGTGTCGGGACGGATAAGACAAAATAATTGCTATTTCAAAAGAAGACCTAAAATGGTTTCGGCGCACAAGGTCCAATTCGCAAATTGTCCCTTTGTCGCTTTCACAAAAGGTCCGTTTTATAATACCATTCAAAAAAACGTTACTTCTGGAAAATATTCCATTTTCAAAATGTCCCTTTACATAAATTAAGTCCCTTTCGTATAATGTCCCTTTTACAGAATGTCCCGGTCGCGAATTGTCCCATTCGCAATACGTTCCTTTCGCAAAATGTCCCGTACAAGGTTTTACGATAAAAAGATTTGGCAGCGACATCTTTTTGCGCTCTCTGTAGACTAATCTACGTTTACTTTTGCTGTCTATGCCTAGGTAACTTTTGAGAAAGGGATGTAATGCGAATCGGCTATTTTGCACAAAGGGGCCGTTTGCAAGGAAAACGTTTTGCGAATTAGTCGTAATTTAGGTGGAGGGACGTTTTGCGAGTGGGCCATTATACGCTCAAACCCCTAAAATTGAGGTTTTCTTAACTATCTTAAACACTGGTTTTTAGATCACTTTTAACAAGAGATTTTCATCAATCTTGTGCGTAATTGGAGCGGTGTTAAATCACGAAGGTTAAGAGTTGTGTGAGAAAGTAAAGGGACTAAATTTAGGTAAATTGTATGTTATCTTAGGTGGCAAAAACTATGCTCTAAATTGATGTACGATAATGTGATAAAAAATACCGTAATTTTATTTTATTTCCGAAAAAGCTAGTAATAGAACTTATTAAGCAACCAGTAGTATATGCTGTAATTAACTTCTTATTTGACTGAATATAGCTGCACAAGCTTCACAGTCAGCTATACACGTATACATTCAATTATTGTGATAATATATATATTGAAATAGAATAGAATCATTCCGATAATAGTCCGAGAATAAGTAATCGGCAAATCTAGAAGCCTGTACGCTACGTTGTCAGCTGGTCATTCATACATGAAGTCCCAAATTTAATAGTTTATTTTTTTCTCTAATTCTGACCTATTGCTGCAACAGCACACCACTGATAAGTTATACGCTTTCCGCGTCATTGTATACAAATATTAGGCTTAGGCAACATTTAAAAAGGCGGTAAAAGTGTAAGCGACGAAAGCATTGTTATTTAAGAGCGTAACTTGCCCTGAATCCAATGATAAATCAGTCAGTCATTTGTTCCGTACCTAGTTAAATAATAATTGTATCCATAGCCCATTAAAATCACCACAACGTTAAACGTCTACACAAACCCATAAAGTGCACAAACGAGTCCCTTCGATCAACAAAGTGCAGCGGGTGCATTCCGTGTTGCAACGGACCGGTCGCTGATGTAACCGCCGACATTTGCTCCTTTCCAATGGCAGTTTTGCAACGAACGCTTTAAAGGATTCGCGGTCACGACATAATTTAATATAAGCAGGCTTTTGGATTAGCTAGGTTACGACTTGACACGGTTGCGTACGTTCGCCTGATTCGGCATGCCGTTTTAGCTGTATTCAAAACCTATTTCCTTCCTATCTAAAGTTCGTGTTTTTTAATGTGACATGCACATTATCGCACAGTTTGCTAACTCATCATTACCGGTTAAACTATTGAGGTCAGAGTAAATAGCTGCATAACTCTGACACCTCTCGCTTCCGCAGCCTCGCTAATCACTTCGCTTAAGTCATAAATCACAGTTATCAATTAGCCAGTTAAACAATAATCTAGAAGCATCAAGAAGGATGACGTCAGTTGCGTAAGTACTCGGCCGCGACAGTGCCAACGTCGTCGGCGCGGGCGCCGCTCCGTTTTGCAATTGGCTGTGACTCTTACAAGCCGGTACGGATATTTGCAAGCTAATATGTTTACAAACAACGCCTTGAGCTATCGATGTGCCACTGGTGCCAATCAACGGGCAAGAAGCAGAGAATTGTAACGAAATCTCAAGGGGACAGTAGGATAATATTTTCGGAATAATTAATAACGATAGATGAATGAAAAAGTGCGACAAAAAATGTTGCACTAGCCTCAAAAAACGAGGATGGAAATTCCGGCATTGATTGGGTCGCTATGAAGCGTTTAGGGCTTAGCGGGATAGTATTTTAGTAAGCCAAACGTATCTTAATTTTAAGGTTTGAATGCATTTGTTTTCAACTACGATCCTGTGAGCGGCTTGTATTACGGCAGGTCTCGTATTGAATGGTTATGCATAGTTGTTTGTTCACATCGCGATGTTATATTACAGTAGACTCGATTAGCCAAACATATATCTCTGTTAGTCATTAGGATCTATCATATATATGTCTTGTCTTCAACTAGACAGCTGTAATAAATGTTTGCAGCCTCCGAGCTCCCGTTGCAGGCTATTTGCTGCTGACAATGGGGTACAATTTGCATTGAGAGTCTCTTCTTTTTATGCCGCCGCTTTAAAATAATGACGTAACAACCGGAGCCGTGCTACAAGTGTTTGCTTATGCGTTTATAATAGTGCATTGAGATGTCCGTTCTCAGTTCCTATGCCGCGTAGGTCCTATGAAATATCCGCACAATTCTTGTAAGGAAGCCATTTGTACTGATTTCTATTCCTAACCTGATATAATCTACGATGGTTGCGGTTGATACAATACACTAAACATCTGCCTCTCGCACTTACATATTTGTCAAGAAGAAACTGATTTTTTTTCTAACGTGACCATTGTACGTCGGGTGGTCCTTATAAGGTTTAATACACTATACACGGTGCACGCGAGTTCCTGGGGTCATTAAGAGTAAATAAAATTATATGGGCTCAAGTCAAATTCAGCAAAAAAAAAACTAATCTACTTTTGTCCATAAAAATTTAATAACATTCGCTCCTCTATGAAAAAAAAATCCCTGTGAATAAAATGGTAACGATAATTTTTCCAAAAAAGAATGACTTTCGTGAGTGGCAGTGTTGCCAGCGCACTATGCTCCAAAGTTACCACAAAGTGAAGAAAAAGTTACCTTTTGCTGTAAAAAGTAACCCTATGTTTTGTTTAATATACATATACATTACATTATTAATCGATACAATTCCCTGACAAAACGACATACTTTTAACAAAGAAAAAATGATAGCAACGATAAGGAAATCTTTATTTAAGATTTAAATTATATAATACTAGACGGCGCCTGGAACTTCGTTAGCGGAGGCGAAAAAGTCATAATCCCTCTTTTTTCGAGAGCCTAGTCGGTTAAAAAGTATCCTGTAACCATCTGTGGATACTCAGCTACCCGTGTACAAAAAATAGTTGAAATCCGTTTAGCTGATTTGGCGCGATGAAGCCACGGAACATACGAATCTTAAAAAAAAATGATTCAGTGACCTCCAAATAGTCCGTTAAAATAATTTTCTTAAAAATTTCTTCAATGAAAAGACATTTCATTTTTACAACTTTATAATAGTATACATTAATAATTTAACTTACTACGGCATAAAATTTAGTCCGTTATAAACACCAATTCTTTAGTATAAATGTTCAGTGATAGAACCATATATTCTTCATACCCAGCAACCTCGATTTTCATAAGTGGAAAAGAGACAATGGTATATTTTTAATGTTACATACCATCTGCGTTGCATAAATGTCCATGGAAACCAAAGCATCCTGTTCACTATCCGATATGTCTTAAGCGCTTTACACACTCCCGGATTCAAACTCATATTAATATGTGTCGATAATTTCTAAAAGTAACCCAAAAGTAACCTTTTAAATCGAGTAACCTCCAGGTAACCTCAGGGTCTCAAAAGTTACCAAAAAGGTAACAAAAGTAACCCTCTGGCAACGCTGGTGAGGAGTGGTAGCTTATAGCTACCACTTTGATCTCTGTCAATAGCTACGCAAACTTTTGCTTAACGCTTGGCATTGACAACATACATAGCAGAGTTGCGATCAAAAGAGCTTAATGCACTTGAGTAATCATAAGTTATAAATAGTTTACTTGAAAATTAATAATATCTTCAAAAATATGCCGGTTATGACTGGTGTTCAAGTAACATTTTTTGCCACTAATGTCCAAGAAATGAGTGTTAAAATTTTTCGAAATAAGCCACCCGTGAGCTGCACTGCTGGTGTTAGTGGCACGGTTAGTGGCAGCACGGCGCTGATGGGGGCTCAGGAATCAGAACGGGCTGCTGGGCTACTGGTGACGGGGGCGGCGGTGTCGGTAAAACCGTGGTCTGATCGTTGTCACCGAGAAACATTATGCCTTGAGGACCAGACTCATTAAGTGATCCGTGTAGTTCATTTTTCGTAGTACTCGTAGTGATTGCTCTAAGCATCATCTGGACTGGATGCTGGCGTTCTGACAAGTAAGTGTATTTTGTTGTTCACGAATTAAATCATGACACTTTTAAAGTGTCCTTTCATATGGGAAATGTCACCTTTAAAATATGATATGATATCCACCAACCTGCTAACCGCCGCCGTATCTGTTGTTAGTTTACTCTTCACTTGTGGCATTTCTTGGATGTTGTAATATTAAATATATGAAAAGGCGAATAGATTTGTTAAAATCGGAGTAAGAGAACTTAAAACTGTATAAAACTAAATTTGAATATTAGCTGTTGGCGTTAACGCCCACTCTGTATGTAACATACGTTCATTGATGTCATTGATAATTATTTTCTTCTCCGTTTAACAACATCTAACTCTTGAAATAAACGAT
This sequence comes from Hedya salicella, assembly GCA_905404275.2. Classification (NCBI taxonomy): domain Eukaryota; kingdom Metazoa; phylum Arthropoda; class Insecta; order Lepidoptera; family Tortricidae; genus Hedya; species Hedya salicella. The sequence goes on along the minus strand of FR990114.1, from coordinate 9,387,028 downwards.
TGCCTGTCTGCGTTTTCGCGTAGTATGGAACATGTTGGATCATATTAAACTCGGATATTATGGTATTGGTATGATCGTGGCCACGTTTCCTAGCTGTTTGCATTGCGTTGCCTAGTCGGTTATGTCACTCCATTGGCTCCACTTTCCATGTTGTTTAGGGTCACTAGATACACTATTTTACATTTCATGGTTAGGCAGTCACAGTGAAGCCTCGTTCTATGCTGCATTCAACTAGTGAAACGTTTTGTTACATTTAGCTGTAGCACACATTGAATTTATTAACTATAGTAAACGGTTTGAAAGACAGATTTTTCAGCATTTTTTTTTACATTTTAACTTTTAGTTTCGGATTCCAAAGTAACTTTTGCGTTCATTAAATTTGCGAACAAATTCCCTACTTCATAATAAAAGTTAGATGAATGACGAGATTCTCGTAATGTTTTGTCATTGTGCACGTCTAGATGGTTCTCATGTGTTTTTTTAATGTGCGTTGCAAAGCGTTTAGAAACGTCTGCTGGGAATGTGCCCGAACTCATTGCTTATTGTTTGCATACGTCTTCCGCACCTCTGTTTCATGTTTAAACATATTATTATGTGCTTATGCAATGTTTACTATGGTTACGCTTCGAAAATGGAAGTTATGCTTAAATTCCTTTTGTGTTCTAAAATCGGTGAGTGTTATATTATATCTACGTAATAATCATTATAATGCTACCAATATTTAAATAAACGCTCCTCAACTGAGTTGACCCTACATTTGGATGCATGTTTCATAGGTCGGTTACTGGAGGGGTGTTCAGTTTTAAATTGGTTTTACTCTATTAGTTATGTATTAGGTAAACAGCTTGAGGGGACTTATATATGTATTAAATTATTTTTATGTAAATATCATATTATTTCAATGAGTTTTAAAAATAAGCTTCTAGCCGTATGCCTAATGAAATATTTATATCAACAATCTTTCCCTATGAAAGGTTTTTACAAACTTTCTTAGAACTAACCTAAAAAGAAAGAGCTTTAAATGAACTTGCAGATTGAACAAGTGTATACATACACCCAAATCCCGATTCCCCATAAGCAAGATACAGCTCTGTAACGTTCCTAGGGCTATTCACATAAACAAAGTCCAATTTACATTCCATACACATTACATTATATTACGTTCCATAGCTAAAATGCTATGCTATGCTTGCCCGTAAACCTTTTCATTATCAAAGTTTCACGTTTTTACCTAGACGCCAAACAACTGTGTATAAAAAAGCCAATCATTATAGTTATAAGACAGGCAAGATGTATTTATGTATTTAATTGGATTGTAACTGTTATACTAATTGATCGATTATTGCAATTAAATGTTGTTATGAAAAAAATACACGTTAAGATTTTTACACGCCTTCCTTAATAAATAATGTTATGTTCATGATTACATTGCTTGTGTGGTCACCGGTGCATAAAATGGTTACAACTGCCTAAGATTTAATGGAACGTTATTTTAATAACAGGAGAGGTGTTGGTTCCTGGTTCTATTGATTGTGTTAAGGTTAAAAGGACAGTTGAATCGTGCCGTGCATGCATATTAATTTTAACAGTAGTTTTGCATTAAATGTAACGTCGTGATCTCTTTCCATAAACAAAAATTGACGTTTCTATTTGAAACGAATTATTAGATTTTATGATACAAAATGACGGATAATAGAGGTATGAAAGAAAAAAACATGCTGCGCCGACCCCAACTACCGAAATGGAATACGCTGATAAGTTTTACTATCATGATCTTAGTGATTTTTAAAGAGAATTTCTTCTCAAAAATATTATATCCTTTTAAATACAAAAATCTTAATAATTAAAGAATCCAAGACTCCATCTGGATTGAGAGCGTGAGCCCGGCAAGAATTAGATTTTTTTTCATTATGTATATTTATATTCGCTTATATTAGCGAATTATTAACTCTAATAATTCGCTAATATAAGCGAATTATTAGAGTTAATATTTTTGATTGTAACTCTAATTAATAATTTCAATTGAAATTTCATATACCCATCGCACTCTACCATGATACCTGCGCCAAATATGATAACAAATTTACAAGGTCTCATCATAAATGCAAGCGGTTTTATTAATTTGTTGGTTGTTGGTGGTTAATACGATCGAAGCGGTTATAAAAGCAGCATACCCAATATGTAGGTTTCACGATGTCAGGTCACGGAGGAATATGATTGTGCATTTTTAAACGATTTGTTGGTTATTTAGTCGTATTAAAGATGAAGATCCAAGGTCGCATCGAGTTGCAAGTCAGGCCTTTGTACAGAAATTCTGGATGATTGTGCAAACGTTTGAGAAACACCTGAGCACTTAGCATTAACATACTATTGTGGTGCGGACGTCTCTCGCAATATTTAGTTAGCACTGGGAGATTCTTAGGACTGCTCGTTTTGTAAGAATGTTTTAAGTTCTAAGCACTTAGTAAAGTTCATTAAAAATATATCCAAGGACACATTGCCATCCTATTTAGTACATTAATTGAAAAATGTTAAACGAAGTGTCGTCATAAATATTGTTGAGTGAGTTACGAATTATAAACTTATAAACATGAAAAAAGGGAACTACGTAATTTATTTGCAGAATACATTGAAATAAAAGCTGTTGTTGATGTGAGGAAATTGAGAAACTTTAAATTCTTGTGGGGAATTTCATACTAGCAAATAATCCGAGTGTTGATGTTTTCAGGAATCAGAAGAGCATATAGCCTGGCTTATTTTTCCTAGCATGCATTTCGTTATCGGCTACCTGGAATTCGACATAATGAATTGGCTACGAGCGTCAATAAAATACTTGGTAAATAGGGAGGGATAGGCTTACGACCACGGCTTAGCAAAATCCTACACGCTCTGACATAATGTTGTTGCTAGACGGATAGACTTCAGGCTTAGGAGTGTTACTAATTTGCTCGAGATTTTTTTACTAATATTTGTAATCGTTTTAACAGTTTCTGAATGACCTTTAATACTCGGTAGCTACAAGTTGACACAACTTGTTTGATTATAATTTGTTTGCTTATTGAATTTTTTGATTCACTATTGAGGTATTCATGTTAATCATATATTGTGTTTTGTATTAGGTAATTTCCAACAGAAGATAGCCGTCATGTAAATAACTGTGCAATACTTTGTGCTTAGAATACGAAGATTGAATCTGGTGTAGCAATTTCACTTGACGGGTCAGTTTTGAGCGTAATTTTATGCGTTTGGCAAACGTGATATAGGTACGGCCGGCCCGATTGCACAAGTTACACTTGTTTCATAGCAAGGCAAAGGTCCGTGGTCGAGCAGCATTTTCAAGTTTCATCAGAAGACAACGTATTTGTTTGTTATTATAACGTATTAGTAAGATTTGACAGCGTGTTGAAACTGGGATTGCTCATTAGACCACCAGTGTGGCTGGTAAGAAATGAATTTGAGCAACGCGGGGCGTATTATACACCGCGGCCTTGGCACACATCACGTGGACACGCTAGTTATTGCATTTTAATATCTATAATTAATGTCGTAATATGCGCTGCCGGCGGTCATTGATCTTTTTTTTATTAACAGAAATTAAAGCATTTTGTGCATTCTGATCTCTTTTTTTAACTGCTTATTTATAAGTTTTTAGTTTAATTCGTTTTAAATTTAAGTCAAATAAAGCCTTCTTCCAAAATCAAAGCGAGTTATTGTAAGCATCATCACATGATCGGACTGAGCCTGAATGCTTCTGGTAGCATTATGATGCCATGCCCCCTCCCTACTACAATATAAGCCACGAGAAAAAGGAACCATCCGACGCTGCATCACCAATTTTATCATTGCCTTGTTTGTGTCACAGGTTAAGGATGTGTATCTTAAATGTCAAATAATATTAGTATGTGTATGGTACTCACGTTCATCTCGATAACTTCAAGGCACTTGTAACAAACAATTCTTCTAAGCGCCCTGCCTCCGTTGTAGACACACCACAATTAAAATTCCTCTCAGAACACTCACTGCACTAACGACTCAGTTCATCAGACAGATAATTTCACTAATGTCGGGTTGGAAAGTCATATGTCATAGGCAGTGCAAGTATATCTTGTTACGGACGTATTGTTGCAGCTGATCCCACGATCTCCCGGCGATGCACCCAAGTTCAAGACACTTCGATCGTTAACTGCGTTACGAAACAAACACGAGAAGTCATTTAGATGTCAGTTTAGCATCAAATTGGCACTTTTTCACAGACTGATTTGTTGAAACATACCATTAGATAAGTTGTAATTAATGTGTTCCGCGATCGTATCTAATTAGATCAGTGTTTAGAACAAGATTGATGAAGTGTTGATTGGGTTTGATCCGAAATTTAAAATGTGAATCGATAACGCGATTAAATTCTTAACGTAGTCAATACGCAAATAATAAACAAATCTGCTAAAACAGATGACAGTCGCGGTCGCGTAGTCGCGTTATTTCCATTTCGTTTTTTTATGCCATCAGCGTAACACCGGAACACTGATGGAAACGTGGAAGGTCAAGGAATTGACTGTAGGTATACTATTCTTCCAATTACTTGACTAGTTACTGTCTTTGCCCGATTGCCAATATTTATAAAATAACCAATTAACCTCATAACTTTTAATGCTGCAATACGTTAAGCAACAATACTTCATTTAGATACTATACGTTAAGATTTTATTACGAATTTAGAGGTTTAACAACTAGTTCACCGGTCCGTTGCAAAACGTCACTAGGTCAAAAACAGCAATTTTACGTCAATGCGAATGTTCCACCAGCGTTCCGCAGTTAGGTAACTTCGGTAAACTAATTAAAAGCGGTGATTAGACCGTTTAGGCGGATTAGTGGGGAAGCAATCATCCACCTTACGCAATAGGTTAAGCCCAAACTGTTGTTATAGGTCAAGAAATATTTGAATTTGTGTATTGTCACCACAATTGTGAGAACTATGTTTAACTCCTCGAACTATTATTATTATTTAGATCTGAGATTGCATGGAACGTACATGCACGAGATGTACATGTCTTTCTTTTATCCGAACATTGAGAACTATTTATTGTCATAAATAAGCTCTTATGTACCCTAATTCCAAATTGGTCTACTTCAGTGAAATTAAACTTTTTAAAGTAATATAGCTAATTTTGTATAGATTACAAATATATTATAAATAATTATTTATTATATTACCTAAAATAAATAAATATAATAAATAAATTACGCTTGCTTCGATTTTGATATAAAATTATTTGAATTAAATTGAAGCATCTTTAAATAAAAAAAGGGATAATTGACATAATGACACAGAGCGAAACCGGACTTCTTAGTAATTTTCAGGATTTCGATGAACTTGCACTGAATTTGACACATAGGTGAAATAAACTATACAACAACTTGTAAGTCGTCATTCAAAAACTAATACAAACATTAAAAAAATATCACATTAAAGGACCAAATCAAAGGCAAAAATGATTTCACGGTCGTGACGATTGTCACATGATAGCGACAATGTCACGTAAATTTCCTGGCCAATACAAATATAAAGTTTGGAGATGTACGAAACATTTATAGTTGGACATAGACATCAAACGTTTTCACCCGACAATAATTGTCACGACTGTGAAATAAGCACCTGGTCAGGCTCACACGTACTAAGACGCACATGTCAATCGATAGGTAATATTCTATTGATCCTAATGACCATGCCAAGGTTTAAACAACTATTTCAATTGAAGGAGAAATTTTAAATAAAACAAGTAGACACCACGAAAGCTGAAAAGCTTCCGAAACGTCGGGAGCTCAAATTAGATAATATACGCGATAATCCGTTTAAATTGTTTTATTTAAATTAGTGATAATGGCGGAAACAAGAAAATATTATGAAGGATAAAATATTTAGAGTATTCGGCAGAAAGAGCTTTAAATAATTATCTATTATATTACCTAAAGGCCTATTGTGTTATCGTTTGCATTAAGCTTGCTAAAGCGTAATGGCTCACGATGATCGTTATTAGATATCTAAAAGACTTTTGAGATTACGATCGGGCAGATTGATTACTAGTTAGAAGCAGAGCGGATTGCGTCTTCGTTGGGAAGATGTATACCAGTACGCCATCAGTTCGAAAATTTGATTTTATAAGTTTGGATGGCACATTAAACATTTAAGAATAATTAAGAAATGGTATGGACTGGAGTTGGAAGTAATTTAATTTGTCCAATTTGGAACTACGTATCTTATTCGGCGGGTATATTTCGGGTATATTTCGGGTCGCGTTTGTCGCGCAACACACATAATAAGCACCTGTCAATTTTTAACACATTATATGATATGAGTACGATGCTATCTTGACCGATGTTTTATCAGTTAAGTTTTCCGATCATCATGTTAAAGTTAATTACATTTACACATACAAAAGTGAATATGTAGTTTGAAAATGAGCAGAACAGTAATGTAAGACACCTTACTGTAATACCTTTTTCGCTCTTGTCAGAATGACAATAAGGACTAAAAAGGTACGTGTTTCAGCTTTCTTTACTGTACCTTTATTACTTACAATACAGTGCAAACGAAAATAATACATTCAAGGGGAGTAGTGGCGTGCGGCTTACGAGTATATAGTATATAGGCACAAAGGGACTGCCTACTCTAAACGACCATGGCTCCATATAGGCACTCAAAAACTGCCTACCTTGACCAAAAACCCTGGTGCACGCCACCGAAGGAGAGATAAACAACAGGCGGTCTTATCGCTGAACAGCGATACACTTTACATTTTGTCAGTGTACCACGTGAAGCCCACCAGTTCGATCTTGAAACTGTCTACGTGAAAATGAATTTTCCCTGGTATAATTCGCTTACATTACTTATGTAGTAGCTTACACAACATTCTAGTGGATATTCCAGTAATAGTTACGTTAGATTAGGTAAGGTCTTATAGCACCACCGGGCAAGGTACCTATACATCGCGAATAATTACACCGAATTATCTTCGCCATTCGCGTAAAACGTAACTATTTTTTTTGTAGGTAATTGCGTTTCCTTGAATGCACTTCCGAGGATATACAGTATATAGATAGTTGATATACAAAACAAATCAGCTTTTGATTTTTTTTCAGTAACACGTGAATATTTAAAACGCACTTTTGTTTTTATCTTTTTGAGTGAAGAAATGAATAAAAAAATATTTTTAAAATTATATTATTTAAAACACAACCAAATAAGTCTGTGAAAACGTGATGTTAACATAAGCGTACTAACAAAACTTCCGATTAGCAAAAGTTTCGGTATGCGCGGTTGCGCGAGGCGCGTGCGACGGCTCGGGGCGGACTGCGCGCGCACGCCCCAGCGCCGCACCGCGCCTGAGCCGCCCGCCGCGCGCCAAAATATGTGTGAAAACTGAATTGGGGTTACTAATACAGAGGGGACCTAGATACCCAATATGTATAATGGTTTACGTATTATTATGTGATGTTTGGGTAATGATCGTGAGATTTGTGGATTTTAAGGAGATTACTCTCGTACATTTCCAAAACAATAAATTATCACACATAATTTGGAATTGTCAGCAAAATCCGTTTTGTGCTTGATTGCGGCTCAGAAACAACATAATCTAAAAATAAATAAATAAATTTACACCTAACTTTTCACCCGTTCATTTATGCTGTAAAATGACACTAAACTTTTCGGATCCATTTGCTTTTTGTTTTCTAAGTTTTGGTGAACGGCACTTTTTACATGATATAGGTATTATGTGGATAGAATAATCTCAATAAAAAAATGCTGACACTTAATGACGTTTACAAAAAGCAGTTCTAAATCAACAAAAAAACTGTGATATAATCTGTTTCACGATGTATTCGGAAGAGTGCCAATTATGACATCGATGAGTCAAAACGATTGACTCGACTCGACGCCGAGTGATGAAAATGTACGTGTAACGCACCCACAATAATTAATACGATTACGATTGTGACACGACCGGTCGATCGATCCGTCCTAAATCGGATTGTGAAATGGATGCTCTTCCTGGCAGAACACGTTTTACTAGGCTTCGTGCCAGTTGTAGCCCACGGTTAATGCAAATTTGAAGCAGATTGCAAGAGTAATTTTGAGCGTTGGCATAGATAGTTGGACTGGTACCAAATAAAGGCAGGATTAAATTAACTGGAGTAAGGATTTCTTCAAGCTCACTGCTTTGATGGCTTCATTGATAGAATCTGGCTCAATTCAGGTAATAGCAAAACCGTAATCTGGATATCCAATTGGTATATTAATGACAAACTTAATAAAGGATGTGCAGCCCGATCTCAAATAAAATAACACATTTTGCGGATTACGGAATTACCTCTGTTATTTTTATAAAAATCCTAAATTTGCAATTAATATAAGAATAATTTTTATCAATAGATTTATATTAGGATGAGATTATCTCTTCTCAATAATGCTGAGTAAATATCTTCATGAATTCTGTGACGCCTCAGTCGAAATATTTCTCAGGATTAATCATAATAATATCAATAATAAGAAATAAAGCAGGTCAGTGTGCGGAAGCCGCACTTACATATTGCACAGTACAAAGAAGTAATTAGGAGTAGTTTGTAAGCATCATAATTCGGACGAAGAATACATTAGCTCATCTCATCTGTAACTGTTTTGTAGGCGTTTGCGACCGGAAGGATTACCTTCCGGAGTCTATTTTGCTAAGTACATTGCACAACTTGAGTGGGTGATGAGATTACTTTATCGTGATACTTGAGGTGCAACAAGTTAGACTCAATTGAATAGGAAGTAGGTCAACACTAGGCGCCTAGATTGGCATATAAATGTAGTTACACTTGATCTATTTGCAATTTTGTGTCAATTTGCTAAAAGTTTTGGTAAGGTACGTAAATGTCCGGTTTTGGTATTTTTTATGTGATAGTCGGAGGCATGCTGTGGAGGTATAGTTGCCGGCAAACTTCTTGAGCATAACCTTGACTGCGCAGTAACCGATTTTCGTCAACAATTGTAGAAACAATTAGACCATGGGGATCCAGCACCAAGGAGCTGTATATGCAAATCGCTCAGCGCCTTAGGGGCTATTCATAAATGAAGGAGGGTCTGGACATCGGATGATGGTAACATGACGAAGGAGGCGTGGGGGGTCATTCCCAAGATGACACCATCTTTCGCATCTTTAAAAAGTGCTTCAATGAGTAAAAAAGGAATGAAATTCGTGTTTGTATAAACTGTTGCTAAAAATGCATTATTTGGAAATGACATCATTTTATTTGGTGGGGGCCGGGGGAGGGGGTCATTTGAATTATGATGGTTGGATAATTTTAAGCGTAATTATTATGAACCTTTAGATTCTTCGTTTTCCAATTCCTCATGGATCCCATCATCAGATCTTCACAAAATTTATATGGGGCTAATATGGATGCACTTTCAAACAAAAATAATTTTCTAAATGGGTTTATAAATGACGGAGTTCTGACGTAACAAAGATAAAAAAAAATACAACAGAATTGAGTACCACCTCCTGTTTTGGGAGTCGGTTGATAAAATAAACGAATAACAGACTGCCTCAGTTCCCAAGGGCAGGAAAGCAGAGTTCGCGCTCCAATGTTGCCATGCCGACACAGTCGTTTTCATCCAGAAATCGAAAGTCTCCGGTAATGGGTCGCTTGCGTCACCGCTGTTTACCGGCCTTATGCCGCCATGCTGTAAACGTTATTGTACCTACATTATATTTTACTAGCAAAGCGTTGCTTAGAATAAAACGTTATATTTAATAATCGCCTTCCGCTATGCGGCTGAGAGTGCTACACGGAAATTTATTATGTTACAAGAAAAGTCGTTACAAGCTTTTTAATATAATTTCTTTGTTAGAGATTACCAGCACTAATTACTTACTAGTTGTATCGTGTCTCAGAGTCTAAGAAAGATAATTATTTACTTAATTAAATAGATTCTTCAAAAGGGGAGTCAATAGGTTCTTAAAGTGTCGGCAACACGCTCGTAATGCCCCTGGCGTTGCAAGCGCTCATAGGCTGCGGTGACTGCTTAACATCAGGCAGGCCGTACGCTTGTTTGCCACCTTAGTAGTATAATAAAAAAAAAGGTGTCGCCACCGACAGCGACAGCGGTTATTCCCAATGAAACGAACGTATGGAGATTTGGGTGGATCAGCTGTTTCTTCTTGTTAGTCTCCACGTCGGCTTCATCGTCGCTTACCAACAGGGGAGACTGAAGTCAAATGCTTGCCTATCTTACATTAAAAAAAAGTTAAGTAGAAAAATACTAATAAATAATCTATGCTATTCACATACTGACGAGTTTGGCTCTTAATTTTTTTGTTACATACTATATCGTTTATAATCGTAATTTTGTGGGAGTAACTCAGGAGACGTAACCATGACAACGGGGTATAGAAAAAAGTTGATTGCAATTTACTATAGCAATGCGTTAGCGTTAGTTGTATGTTAAAATATAATATCATGATATTAATTAGAGTTAGAACTGCGTGGACCCAAAGTACACGGTAACCGTACACTTGAACTCAATAACGCGTTACCTATAATCTATACGAGTAGATAATGCGGGATCAAGGTATTTTAACCTTTTAAACTTTAACACTCCAATTTTATATTGCACTAAAATGGTTAGTGATGGATGACTTCAAATTTGTTTTCCTATGGGGACCAAATAATCCGATATATTTTATTCCGAATTTACTTTTTCCGATTGTCGAAATTCCGAATTTAATATTGCCTTTGTACTAAAATATCGATTATTGAAAAGCACGCATATTACTTTACCGAATATCAAAGATCCGAAATTGAAATATTCCGATGTTTATAACCCCGAAGAATCAAAAGCCCGATGTTTTTTGCCCCAAAAAATGATAATCCGAATTTTAATTATGCGAAATGTCATTGCTAATTCGCATGTACCTACACAATCTACAAAATGGAGCATGGGCATTAAACCGAAAACTGTAGTTATTATGATGTTTCGGACTTGATTAGTCGGATTTATTGTTGGTCGGTGTAATTATATTTGGAATTTTGAAATTCGACATTTTAGTAGGTATTTGGAATTCGTTGTTTAACGTCGTTGGAAACACTAGACATTTAATTTTTTTGGATTTATGTATATAAATAGGATTTATGATATATAGGAACTGTTAATATATTCGGATTTTTCAGCCATTCGGAATTATAAGAATCGGTATTATAAAATTCGTTATTCTGAATATCGGAATAAAATTTTTCGTATGTATGTAGTGTATCCCTTTCCTATGATGTTCAAAGGCTATAATTTTGATTACTATTGCAAATCAATTAAATAAATCATATTCGCGATTAAGTAGTGTTGTGATAATTCTGATTGTATTGGTGAAATAATATTCTTTACGTCACACCTGGCGCCGTGAGCACAGTTTAACAATATTGATAGGGAATATATTGTAATACTGTGCGGTGAGTATCATTTATCGCCCACAGCGTAAGCAGAAATTTTTACTGACTAGCCAGAAGAAATTAAATTGTGTAGGTAAACACCATAGGCGGTGATAAGAAAATGCCTTAAGATCGCAAGTTTATGGACCCGCCTCCGGCTCTTCACTTGGTCTCTAATGTATAGTACACCATCGACTGTTTGTTTATTCTCGAGTTAATTTTAATTTTGCATACATTTTCCCTATTATGTAGACTAGGAAGGGCGGGTTCTTTGAAATTGCCAAAAAAATGAGCGGTTAGTCTGTACACATTTGCAAGTTCCGGCCGCTTCCGTCAGCCCGTCTATTCCGGATAAACTCCAAGCACGGATTTCGATGCGATATTTCTTAGAGTGTAGCTTCATTTCTTACCAAGTTTTCGTGGGCAGGGCATTAGTTGTACAATGAAAGGAATAAGGGCTCTTACACAATTAGAAACACGATGAAATGAGATCCTGCGTAATTAAAGACCACGTTCGCGGAAACTGTCCCGCAAATACGGAAATGGGATGGCGTAACCTTTGTGGTCCTAGCAACGCGGCAATCTGCGGTGCCTTGGCGAAGGTGAGAACGTTCTAGACGCGAATGATGATGTATGCGTGTAACATAATACACTGACAGTGGGGATAGCACCACATTGCGCTTTATTAGCTAAGTATCCGAGTTGCATCCCTTTCCTTTCGCATAGAAAACAAAACTATCAAAAAAGATGCATCTGTAATATCGGTATATTAAATATACGTGATGCATTTTTAACATATTTTATCAAATACTTAACCGCGTCTTAAGATCTTCGTCTTCATGATATGGCGGGCAGGTACCTAATTCATAACATAAGAACATCTTACCTACCTTTTGCCATAAGATTATGCCGATGTGTATCTGTTTTATACGATTTTCCAATGCCAATAACGATAGGGCGAGCTACACAGATAATTCTTATAAAGAACAATTCATGGGTAAAACAGCAACCAAACACTAATAGAAATGAAAGAATATAAATAACTCAAAATTAGTACGGTCACGGTCCATTTTCCCGCCCAACCCTTCTGTTGCAACCTTCCGATTTTCCCACCGGTTATTGCATATACGGCATAACGTTCGCGGATTCGTATAAGCACATCATTTGAGTAAGATCTTGTCGTACTACAAGAGAGTCATATTTAATTTAGTTTTTAGTGTAACTTACGTCTTTTCAGAATTCCGGTGTTATATAATATGTGTGTACGTAATCGCTCACGCATTGTCGCTCGGCGGCGCAACCGCCGCCGCGGCGTTGAATGCTAATACAAGCAATAATTTTCGAAACCGCGCATCTTGGCCAAGTTGTTCATCGAAATCTAGCATCTATATTTCAGGCAACAAGTTTGTCTTTGTTACTGTGTAATTAAGTGAGATACGGAGATGTGTTTAGGATGGTATTGCAGGTGAACCCGGGGCGCTCCACATGGTCTATGGATAATGAGGGCACGAGGAACTAGAGTTTAGTGGAATAGTTAATGAGGATTGCATTGGTTTCCGCAGTTGGCTAATTACATAGTGGTTACACTGATTCCACTCTAAAAACTCACTGTGCACCTGTCACTGTCCCCGCGTACTTACCGCGGTTTAATAGCAAAGGCCACCGAATTGACATATTTTTGTAAAAGCGAATAATAGCATGTCGGACCACGCTCTGTATATCGTTACTCTCCGTAGCCGTTACTAAAATACAAAGACTAATGCACTACAGATGAAAGATAAAAAAAAAACATGTAAAACAGTGCAGCAGCAAAAGAGCGTATTTTTGGAAAACGCAATTCTTCGGCAATTACTCAAAACGGTATGACCGATCATGTTGAAAAAAAACATTTGTAACACAATTTATACTAATTTAATTTCGAAGCGATTATTTCCAAAAATATTCACTTAATTAAGAAAGCTCTAAAGAACTATCGATCTACAGCTGCTTCTTCCTCAATATAGTGGTAAACAACTTAAAACAGACCCTTCTTGTATGAAGTACATTTTGGTTTTGACATTTCATTTAAAAAAATGACATAAGTTCAATATCAATTTTGTACACTACTAAATGCAAGAGGGGTATTAGTTCAGTTTTTTAGCTATAAGACATCTTGTAACTAAAAAACTGACGATGTCTTCTTATAACTAAAAAACTGAACTGATAACCCTGACTTTAAAAGTCAGAGTTAGAGTGTGATGTGTGGGGGAGCGCTCCGCAGCAGGATGCTCGCAGTACCCACGTGAATTGTTTCATGTGGGTACTGCGAGCACTGTCTAAGAAAGATGCATGACTTCAATAATACCTACCTTCATCGTTACATATCGTCAATCATTCTCAATATAACGAATATTATGGAGATTTACTGGCAACAGTAACGCCAACAGTTAAAACATCTAAAGGCAACTCCACGCTTATTTTTCTTAGGGAGTACTTATCTCTCTAATACGAGTACTTCCATACTTTTCGTTAATATATAATTAAGCATATACATATGCTCTTTCTAACAAGAATGCCACTTTGATTGTTGACTTTACCAGGAATTGCACAATAATAACCAATGTTGTCTGATAAGTGATAATAAATAAATAATTTATTTTATAAATAATAGTATGTTAGTTACCATAAAATTTCGGAATGTGGAGCATATAAAAATATTTAAATACTCGTATAAACATACACAGTTACGAGGATGTGTGCGCGCAATAAGCATAATTCTTGCCTCCATTACAAATTACAACTATGAGTCGTGACGCAGTTGTTTGGCATTTTTAGGGTTCCGTACGTCAAAAGGAAAAAACGCACCCTTATAGGTCTCTCATGTAGGTATCTGCTTGTCTGTCGGTCTGTCACAACAGCCAATATGCTCCGAAAATACTGGATCAATTAAGTTGAAAATTGGTAAGTACTCATAATGATATGTAAATCAGTGACCCAAAGACGGACGTCTAACGCAAATACTTAAATGAATTTTAAAAATGGGGGCTACTTTTAGGGGCTAAATTTACAACGAAAAATTATTATTGCAAGTCATGGTATTTAAGCAAAAGGGTGAAAAGAAAATCGACAACCTCCTATCTTCGAAACCAGGTACTGGACGGGCATACAACTTTGTAAAAAATGCCTAATAGTTCTATTCTCTTTACCTTTAGATTATAGGGAAACCTATAAAATGTCTATTGTATTCAAAGAAGCGTAGGAAATTTAAATAGCACATATTTTACATAGGAATCTCAATATTTGACTAAGTAACTAATATAAAATGACCAATGATCCAATACTGCGAACATTTTGCTTATGATCACGTATATTTTAACACCTCCAGTGTCCCGTGATAGACGACTTATTTACATACCTCCAAATTTGTACGGAGCCCTCTCGGTGCGTGAGTTTTTTTTTATTTGTGCATTAATGGGTTATGCAACTCCGACTATTCGATATAGATTTTGGCTTATACCTAGCACGTAACAGTAATGTGGATTTCTTATATTATATGCCTGCCTAACCTAACACGCCCCGTCTCAAAAACTCTTACCTACTTAATATTTTCTTCTGTTTCCGCGATCATTACTCATTGAAATTACCTACTTGCTATACGAATAAAAATAAAACTAACAAATACTTTCGTATGTATGTATATTGTGGGTATCGTGGTACCCTTCGTATGCTTATGCACGGATTCTTGCAGAACATTTAAAAACTAATTATAAATTTCATACAGTTTCAATTTAAATACCATATGTTTGACATCGCATACAAGGATTACAAGGGAGTGAAATTGTTTTTCCACTTAAAACACAACTATCAATTTTGATTTTAATGCCCTCTAGATATTTTAGTTCGAACTACTATTGATGCCTCGTTTATAAAGCTAAATTTACTATTCGTCACTGGATGACACAAATATGTTAGTTTATAAATAAGACGTTAGATGGTGCTAGTTATTGCGCTCCGCTACTGTTCACGAGATGGCGTTAGTAGTACCTTATTATATCAGTTCTCCTATTGTTTACTAGATGTCGCTAGCAGTTACCATTTTTTTATACATTAACTAATTCGTCTACGCTGGAGGTCACTACCTACCTGAACTAGCAAAATCTAAAAACGGTGACGGGTTCGGTAGGAAAACGTACCGTGATGAAACCATATTTTGTAAAAATTCCCTGTTTGTTTATTTTTCAAATAACATGATTTCAGGAAATATTCTGACCTATTTTTAATATGTTCTTAGTGTTCATTTTTCATGTTCTCTCATTACAACTAACTTTTCGCTTTCTTTATCGCACCGCAGCACGGGCGAATATAAAGAAACAAAGTGATTAAGTGTCAAGAGACTCGAGTCGTCGATTTGTGAAGCAAATAAAATGTAAGCCACGTCCTGAGGTTGAGTTTCTCTTTATTGTATTATCTTTATTGTGGTCCGTCGAGATTCAATTTCACCTTCAATTTAGTCTGTATTGTAGGTAACTGCTCTGGTGCATTTATCTTAAGGTTTAGAGTTAAGTTCGTGACAGTTTTAATTATTACACAATTATGATTATAACGAATAAAAATAATGTTTTTCATGAATTCATTTAATTAAACATTACTTACACATTTACATACATAGTCTTTAGCAAAATAAAATACCATGTCGCTCACTTATTTCTACGCGACAAATAAAAAATATTTACAAGCTTACCGAAATGTCTTACGCTCTATAAGCAAAATTACGCAAAATAAAGTTAGTTGACTGAGTATTTGAGTTTATTCACAATTGCAACCACTGTAACTACTGAACACTGTCATAACACAAGCCAGTCCTCTTTGATCATGTCCGAGGCTTTTTCGGCTATCATTATCACGGGAGCGTTGGGGTTGCCGCTGATGATGGTGGGCATCACGCTGGCGTCGACCACCCGTAGGTTCGCCACGCCGTGCACTCGCAGCCTCGGGTCAACGACTGCCAAGGCATCCGTTTTCGGGCCCATCTTGCACGTTCCAGTCGGGTGGTATATCGTGAACGTGAAGTGTTTCAAAGAACACTCCCAGTATTCGTCGCTAAATAACACGTGCTGTTGACAACCCGGTAGGGGAATCGTGTGGGGCCTCGACCCGTATCTCTGGAAGGCCGTCGTGTTGGATAGCGCCATAGCTATCCTTATGCCCTCGATGAGCACTTTGATGTCTTCCTTGTAAGCGAAGTAGTTGGGGACTATATCGGGCGGATGGAACGGATTGCGGCTCCTCAGTTTCACCCAGCCGGAGCTCTTTGGGCGGAGCAGTAGAGGAAGGATGGTCCATGTTTCGGCTTGCTCGATCGGCTTGTAAACGGTGTTGTACACTCGGTCTCGGAGATTCAGTATCCTCCGGATTTGTTCACCGCCGTCCGAGTTGACGGAGCTCGGGGCGAAGTGGAACTGTATGTCGGGCCAGTTTCCGGAGCTGGGCGCGTATTTCGTGTTGACGAACGCTAAGCCTTCGACGCCCTGGTTGGTCATCGGTCCCTTTTCATAGAGGATATAGTTCATAGCTACTGAGAATGTTTGAAACCGATCCTTTTTGAACGTAACCGGTCTGTTGACGACAAACGTGAGACCTCCCAGCCCGACGTGATCTTGCAAGTTGTGACCAACCTTAAGGTCTGCGATGACGGGGATTCCGTGTTCCTTTAAGTGTTCCGCGGGTCCTACACCGCTGAGCATCATCAACTTGGGCGTGGCCAACGAGCCGGCTGACATGATGATTTCTCGCTTGATTCTCACTTTTTGCTTCTGCCCGTTTCTTATAAACTCAACACCGTACGCCTGTTTTTTGACAGGGTTAATGAGTATCCTGGTGACCTGCGCCCCGAGGGCGATGTGCAGGTTCTCGCGCATGCGCACCGGCCGCAGGAAGGCCTTAGCGGTGCTGCAGCGGCTGCCGCGACGCATGGTCGCCTGCGTCAGCATGAATCCGGTCTGCTTCGCTCCGTTTATGTCCCTATTCTCGTATCCTAGTTCCATGCCGCCTTTGAGAAAAGTAACCGACAGGGGCGAACGCCACGGGGCCTCTTGGACGGTGAGGTAGCCGCCGGCGGCATGGTACGGCGTGTTGACCAAGTACGGGTTCCGATTGTCCTCGGACTTCATGAAGTAGGGCAGCACCTGGTCGTAGGACCAGCCGGGGTTGCCGAGCGCCTCCCAGAGGTCGTAGTCGTTGCGGTTGCCGCGCACGTAGACCATGGCGTTGAGGACGCTGCAGCCGCCGAGGACCTTGCCTCTGGGCCAGTTGCAGCGGTCGCCGTTCATGGCGAGGCAGTAGGAGCGGTTGGCGGAGGGCGTGGTCTGGAATTGCCAGTCGAGGTCGGAGAGCTGCGTGTAGCCAGCGAGCGCGGGCACGTCGGAGATCTCGGTCTCGTCCTGGCCGGCCTCGAGCAGTAGCACGCTCCAGTTGCCCACCTCCGACAGCCGCGACGCGACCACGGCGCCCGCCGACCCGCCGCCCACTATCACGAAATCGTATATCGGCAACATCTGAAATATACATATTTTGATTTTATTGAAATGCATGTTATGGTTTACTGTTGCACGTAAACGTGAAGAAGAAACCTATATTTAGTTAGGTACACATTTCGAGTAACTGGCCATAAGTAGGTTTTTTTTTATTATTTATTTTAATTACGTAAACACACAAAATATTTATACTATAGTACACGTTACAGAAACCTGTTAGAGGTTTATACGTGACGCGAATGTTTCGCACCACTCACAACATTATATAATACATACACGGATCGATAATTACAAGTATTATAGGGAATATGCATGAACTTTAATTTTTGCTTTATTAAAAGCTCGTTCATGTAACAAACAGTGGATTATTTTCCGAATAACTATAAAAATAACCAAGATATAAGCCATCAAACATTTCATTCTATCTCTTTCTAGCAAAGCAGAATTTAATATGGAGTTTATATGGCCGGAGTGCACTGTGACGTAACAGTGCACATAGGACCTCTTTGTCGAATTACTAGTTTAAAATGCCGATATTACGCGTATTTCTTGGCCGGTTTTAATTTTAATTTCACATTTTGAAATAGATTTTACGGTATTTTTGATATTCAGTTAAGAAAACGATTAAAAATATATATATATATTTCTTTCATGCATGTACCCCATTATGAAAAAAGATCAACACCAGCAGTCTCACACATCGTCGTCCGCACCTAAATAATATTTATTTAGAGTGTTCTTACACTATTTTTTACCATTAAGTATGGTCGCGTGTATGTTTTCTCTTTTGTTTTCTTTTTGTTTTCTTATATTTTCTTTTCTTCTTTTAGGTAAAATAATATGTCAAATTGGGCATTTAAAAAAAGTGTACCCCCACTGGTTGTCTCAGATTATATATTTTTTGGGTTGGATTTGCTGGGAATCAAGAGCACTATCGATTTCAAGAAGATAAGAAGTCCCAAAAATTTTTTTGAAAAATCAGATCAATAATATTGTGACGCTCATACTACTGAAACAATGTCACAACACTGATGTGTGTTTTTAAATATTTTATTGAATTATCAAAATCGATAGTAGGTACTCTTGATTTTGAACAAAACGTCTATAATCTGAAAGAGCAGGGGTGACACGTTTTTGTGAAAATGCCCTATTTGCAGACAGATTAAATCAACTTCTTTTCGTATCGTCAAAACTACCGGCTAGTAAGGAGTTAGTAGGAAAATACTGTGACGTCTTTGTGTATGCAAATACGCATACAATACTATCACCATACCATTATTACATATTACACTAGTTTTAATTTCTCATGTAAGTGAATTGTAAATATTCTTATGAGAAATAAAATTCTTTAAACCGACGTCACAGTCTAGTCTCAATTGAAAATTAGTAAAAAAATAATGGTAGTTACTTTTATTACCTGTATTTTGAAATGTTTGATTTAGTCGTTATTGTAAAGTAATTAGTTGTAACCACTGAATCACCCAATTGTGTCATTTAAATAAGTTACATCATTTTAAAAACTGCTTATGACCGAGTTCAAAAATATAACTAAGTACCTACATGCAAAAAATCACTACCTACTACAGAAATACACACTACTATAAAAAACATACTCTAATTGATTTATGTTTGGTGATGTGTGTGTGTATTGTGTCTACAATATTTAATGAGTTCAATGTATTTCCCATGCATCTCGTCATCAAAATATTAATTAACTTGTGTAGGACTACTACACTGGGTGAAGAAATAAATATTGATCAACTAAGTTACTAAAGAAAAGATTCCGATGACTTGAGAACCTCCTCCTTTTTTGGGAGTCGGTTAAAAAAGCACGAAGTCATGAATTTGGGCAATAAAATAAACGTTATTACTTCGTTCGCGGAAGAGAAAAAACCTTAACCGTCTTTTTTTCACTTCAGCGTTGTCGGGTAAAAAGTATCCCATAACCAACTGTGGATGACCAGGTTACCAAACATAGTTGAAAGCCGTTTAGCCCTTTTTGCGTGATGAAACCACAAAGCACGTACAAACATACAAAAAAAGAAAAGTGAAAAAAAGAATTCCGCTTAAATAATCCTTGAAATAGTCCGTTTCACTTAGTATTATTTTTTTTAAAAATACTAGTATCTTCAAAGTAACTACAGAATATTCGTTTTATTAACTTTATATTATAATAGTAGGTGTATATTACTTTGATACCTTAGTTATAGTTTATTTACATCACACTTCTCTGTATTATAACGTGGTCATTATTTTTTAGCTGTATATTTACAGATGTAATATTTTCAAAGTTATAGATTAAATAAATACTCACAGCATTGACATCCGTTATGTGGGACTCTGGGTCGAACTGCTGGTATCTGAAGTACGTGATCCCGAGCGCCAGGAGTGGTATCAGCCCCAGCACGGTGATGGGCGACGGAGCCAAACTCGCGAGCGCGCCTGCCGCCTCCATACTCGCCTCCCCAACTCATCTACTACTACACTAATATTTACAACTTATCCTACGAGTCTTAGCTCTCCTATATCCAGTTATCAACTTTCTTTCTCTGCTCCTCCTCGGACAGGATCTTGGGTGTGTAGTTCCTTATTCCTGCCTTCTTTGGCGTGGCTTTCGGTTTGGCCGTCTCGGGTTCGCTGTGGTAACTCTTTAAGCGCGGTGTTTTCAGCTCGTCCTTGTCATCGAACAGTTGGAGCTTGTAGCGTTTCTCTTTAGATATTTTGACAGGTTTGTACAGCTCCTTATTGACGTCCGAGTAGTGGTTGTTTTTGTAGAGAGAGGTGCAGTAGTAGTCGCTTTTGGAGGATCTTTCGGAGCGGCATTCGTAGCCGCTGGAGCCGCTTCTGTAGCCGCTGCTCTTGGTGGAGGAGTCGCTTTTGAAGCTCTCGGCGCTTCTCCTGACTTTGTGCCGCTTGTAGTCCTTGTCGTCGAAGTTGGCGGGGAAGGTGATGGGCGAGCTGCGGTACTGGATGGGGTCGGAGTACTTCTCCTTGTAGCGGGCCACCTGGCCGGCGCTAGCGTGAGCCGCATAGGACTGTTCTTGACCCATGGTGAGATGCGCGGCTGCGCCTTCGCGATATTTGATTTCTGTAACACAGACAAAGTGCAATGTTAGTATTTAATGACCATAAACAATGAGTTATTTGTACCTAAAGGTGCGTCCACACTTGTATCTATTTCTCGTATCCGATCACCGTGGCGTGGCATAACTGCGTATCGCGCTGCTTGGACGGTCACTGTCGGCGCGGCGATCACGCCCCGCTTGTCCGATCTAAGTGTGCGATACGCGTAGCAACATGGATTTCGAGCGATCGGATCAGCGCTACGTACAAACGCGTGATCGTGACACGCGATCATGCCACGGGACGAAGATCTGATCGGGCAAATGATACAAATGTGGACGCACCTTCACATGTTTTGAACGATGAAAAGAGACGGGGATTACATAATTACTAGTTTGTGATGCAAATATGTTTATTAATTTTTACTGCCTTAACGCAGTACGCCGCATCATTTACTTAGATACTCGTACGAGTAGGTATGTTACGTCTTATGATAAGATATATCTACAATAAATAAATAGAACCTGCTTGAGCTTTACTCGGTTGGTTTAAGACTTTTACTTTGAGTTTATACTCGCAAAATAAAAAGTCTATCGAGATAAATTTAATAAGCAATAACTGGGTCCACACACTAAATCTAATCGAAATCGTGAGACCGGGAAACCGATTTATATACAAATAAATATACAAATAAATACACAAATATTGCTCGTTTAAAAGTAATAAGACATCCTTTACATAACTAACTAAACTAATACTAGTAATAAGTACTAATCTAATCAACAAAAACACGAACATGTGTTAATCATCACTTTCATAGCGTAACTGACACAATACATGCAACAATAATATATATAAGATATGACTAATTAAAAAACTATTAATTAATAACGCTTCATTATATAAGAACAAGTGGGAATAAAAACGAATAGATAATAGATATCTGTAAATATCTATTTAATTAAAAAATGTACAATTAGCAACAATTTTATATTATAACCTATAACCTATACGACAAAAAAAACTTCTTTTCACCTCAACCTCGCATGAAATAACAAACACATTACCTTGAGAACAACGCCATCTACCATAGGCGCACAGAACTTCTAACTACACAAGTTACCTCTACTAGATAAATCACCGACTGATGAACGTTGCAGCGATACCTGACTGAAAATAATCTAAGATGTCAAAAGGGGACGCCACCAACAGGAAGATGTCAAAGTTATGTGCGGGATGTAAACAAGAACCTCCAAATGGAACACATTTACGCTGCAATTTGTGTAAAAATATTTACGATTTGGAATGTGCTAGTGTCAGTATCGAGCGTTTCGACTTAGTAATGACTGTAAAACAAAAACTCGAGTGGCAATGCCCCGATTGTAAAAGTGAAGTCCCCAAAAAAGGAAACTTAAACACTCCAGTACGGATGCGAGACCAAATAGGAGCACTACAAACAGAAGAAATTCCTGCTAGTCACTCAGATTCTGAAATAGACAACGTAACACAACGGCAAAAACACAAAAAAATATACAACGACACGATAACTTCAGAAAACCTATAAGCGCTCTCGGGGATACCATACACTTGGAAGAGCCTGCGACTCCAGAACTGAATTTAACGACTTTGAGTAAATTAATAACCTCGCATCTAAAGGAAAATAATTCAACTATTATATCCGAGCTTCAAAATACTATACAAACAGAACTCAACAAGGCAATTACCAGTTTAAGAAACGAGGTGAAGTTTGTAACTACAGCCCTATCCGTGCAAAATGAATCAACAAAAGAGGAATTGCGAGGCATAAACTGTAAAATGGCAGACTTAGAAAGAGAAAATGAAAAATTAAAAACGGAGATAAAAACACTAGAAGAGAAAATTACACGCGGCATTGGAGGACAACATACACCTGAAAGCGAGAAGAAAAAGTTCGTTATCTACGGGTTAGCGGAATACTTCGGGGAACCCGAAAATAATCTTCACGGCAGAATCATATAAATGTTCAGAAAACTCATGAATTCTGATTTGACAGGATATATCGAGGACACATACAGAGTCGGTCGAAGAAATACCAATAACCGGCCACTAGTGGTTGAACTTATTAGCAAAAGGATGGTTAAATACCTATTAGAAAATAACTGCTGTTTGCAGGGAACAGGGATTGCCATCTCGGAGTACCTCAATAAAAACGCACAAAAAGAGAAAAAATATGCTACAGGACATGTTTCTGGCACGAAAAAAAGGCTTACATGCAGTAATACGCAATAACCAACTAGTGATAGAGGGAAAACCGGTTAGCAGGAATGAAAAAAATTACAGTGTCCACCGAAACTCAAACGAAAATGCAACAATAGAAAATGAGCAGCCCAGCGACTATGAAGACCTACTCAACAAATCTCATAACAGTGCAAATCGCACATTTCGAAGCTAATGGTCAAAAATTCACAGTATTGTTCCAAAAATTTCACAGCTTATACAATAAGCAACACTTGGTAGAAGCATTCCTAGACAAAAATGAAAAATACCAAGCAATATGTATCACGGAATCCTGGCTATCACATGAAAAAATTAAAATTATAAATTTTAATGGATACAAGTTTGCAGCATCATTCTGCAGACAGGAGCGTGGTGGAGGAGGAGTTGCCATCCTGCTGCGGGACTGCTTCGAGTTCATGGAGAAAACTGAGATTTCGGACATGTCGATCGAATATGTTATTGATATTTGTGCTACAGAATGACCTAAACAAAATTTAATATTAATTGTAATTTACTGGAATAGACGAGAAGAAGACTTATTTTATAAACAGTTACGCAATATTCTAAAATACATTAATACTAATTACGAAAAATATAAGATATTAATAGGTGGAGACTTAAACGTAGACGTTCTTATTAGTAATACAAAAACAAGTAACCTATTAAACCTTATGTTAGAATATAATTTCACACATCATATAAAAAAAGCAACTCATATCACTCAAAGATCGTCAACGTGTCTAGACCTCTTATTTACCAATTTTAATAACCAACAAAAACATACAGAATTTAAAGAATTGGGGTTTTCAGACCATGCTGGTACACTTGTATCATTAAAATTACCGCATTTAGAGCAAAATAAACATACATGGCATACAGAAAAACGGATATTTAACTCGACTAGCATCGAAAAATTCAAATCCCAGTTGAATAACATAAATTGGCAAAACACCATTTCCCTAGATAAAAGTGTAAATGATAATTATAAAGCATTTAGTGAAATAATAGATAAAACCTTAAAACAATGTATACCAGGAAAAAAATAATTAAAAACTAAGTACAAGAAAAAATGGCTGACACCTGGTATTAAAATTTCATGTAAAAACAAACGACTGCTTTAAACTATTATCAATAAAATCAAATAATTCTATACTCACAGAATATTACAAAAAATATGAAAAAATACAAAAAAAAACTATAGTTACCGCAAAAAAGATACAGTACATCAACAAAATAAAAAAATCAGACAACAAAATTAAAGCTTTGTGGAATATTATTAGGGAGCGTAGTAACAAAAAACAAAAAAGAGAAAAATAACATTATATTGCGAATAAACAACTCGCTCTCATCTGATCCAAAAAAAGTTGCAAACTTCTTCAATTATTTCTTCGCTTCCGTAGGTGAAAAGACCGGCTGTACGGACAACGGGCAGGGTAGCGTGCCCTGTCGCCAGCCTGCGCAAAACCCAATACCAAATTCTTTATTTCTCAGCCCTGTGAACTACAGGGAAATACACAAATATATTAAAAATCTAAAAAATAAAAATAGTTACGGATTAGACGAACTTCCCCCATCTCTGTTAAGACAATGTGCGGATCAACTAGCATTACCTTTTACTATCTTAATAAATCAATCATTTAACGAAGGGGTTTTCCCAGATCTATTGAAAAGCTATAGTTAAACCTATATATAAAAAAGGTTCTAAAACCAACCCAAATAATTACCGCCCTATAGCTCTGCTGCCCACTGCTTCAAATTTTTTGAAAAAACAATGTGCGACCGCATTTATGCGTTCTGCGAAAAATATAAAATATTAGATGACAGCCAACATGGCTTTCGAAAGAAACGATCCACGACTCTGGCGGTCTACAAATACATCCAAGAAGTCCTGAACACTCTAGATAAGAAAAAGTTTGCCGTCGGAATATTATTAGACATGTCAAAAGCCTACGACAAAGTCCAATACGATATTCTACTAAATAAACTGTATAAATTAGGAATCCGCGGAATAGCACATAAATGGTTCTCGTCATATCTAAAAGATCGTCAGCAGTGCATAGAAATGGAATATTTTGATAAAATTACTGGCCAAATAAAGAGAATACGATCAGAGAGCAGGACAACTGGTGCTTCCATTCCACAGGGGAGCGTGATCAGATGTCTTTTGTTCATTTTGTACATAAATGACCTACCCAAAACAATGTATGAGCCATGTGTCCTGTTCGCTGACGATATCTCCATACTTACAACATGTGAAAACAATATAAACTTAAATAACAAACTTGAATCAATACTTGATAAAACTAACAACTGGCTTAGCGACCAGAACCTAGAAATAAACTTTAAAAAAAGTAAAATAATGGTATTCCACCCACGCCAAAAAACATCTTTGGAAATACAATTTTGCTATAAAAATAAAATGTTAGAGGTAGTCAATAAATTTTCACTATTGGGCTTGACCATAATAGATACACATGTAAATTGGAAAACGCACATTGAAAAAATGAAAACAAAAATATCATCTTTTGTGTATGCACTCCGCGAAATAAAAAAATCTACTGACTTAAAGACTGCACTCGCCACTTATTATGCTTATGCTAATGCATGCTTTAGCTACGGTATAATCCTTTGGGGCAATAGCACAGACGTACCATCTTTATTTACTCTACAAAAAAAACTTATTCGTATATTAGTAAATATTGACAACATGGATAGTTGCAAACCCCATTTTCAGGAACAGAAAATATTAACGTTGACTAGGTTATATATTCTGGAAATTTGTAAGTTCGTACGGAATTATCAAGAAACGCGAAGAAATACCGACATCTCATCATCTCAGATATAGGGAAAAACTTATGCTACCGTCGTCAAAACTTAAAATGCACTCAGATGCAACATATGCCATGTCCATAAAAATATACAATAAACTGCCAGATGTAATTAAATCCGAGAAAAAATAGTATACATTCATAAAATTGTTAAAAGAACTCCTTATTAATAAAAGCTATTATACATTAAGAGAATATTTAGAGGAAAAACTATAAAAAAAACATATAATCATAAATATATGGCATTAAGTCCGCCATAAATAAATAAGTCGTCTTCTCTCCACGCATTTTTGCTGTGCCCAACAGGGTCCACAATTAAGTTCACTGTCATGTAACTTTTATGCAACTTAAGTTTACCTAATACCTATCCTGTAAACTAACATTGTGGAATGCAATAAACCATTGAGTATTGAGTAATTGTAATCAGATTGATACACATGTCATATAAAGAGGTACTCCGTTAAAAAAAAACAAATTAGGTACCTAATGACAAGGAGAAAAAGATAAGTTTACCACAAAATCGCATAAATATATATCCGAACCCTATTACCTACTTATATTCGCCCTTGGCTCTACGAAACAACTGCGACGTAAAAACTAAAAACACACGGTTAATGAGGTAATCGATTATCAGTGATTAAGAACTCTTTAACACATCTCCTCTTGATTGTCGGGTAACTGGCCACCTTATTCATCAAGCAATGTCAAAGTATTAAAAATATCTTGTCAATGCATTTAGCCCAGGATATGGTTATATTACGGCAGTTTTTTTTTGTACAGGAAATCAAAACAAAAATATCATATAGAAAGCTTTCTTAATTTTTATTTAAATTTGTGTATGAACACCCAAAAGTATCGCTAGCACCTTATGTATCATCATTGTCATAGGCCGTTTCGTCTGTTACAGAAGATTATATGCATTACTATTGATTGAGTCAACTTTTTATGACTATATTGTCCGATGCGAGAATGGCACGATCTGCATTTCGGACAGATGTATGTGTATAACCTTTGTTATACATATACATACGCAAAAAACCGGCTAAGAGCACGTCGGCTCATGCTCATTGCTCAGTGTAGGGTTCCGTAGCCCTTACTAAAAAAAATACCTACGATGTGAAAAAGTGCACATCAAAGAGCGTATCTTCGTGACCCTTATGTCCTTTTGCTGTGAAGCGCAGTTTTTCCCCAATTACTTAAAAACAGTATATCTGATTGTGTTGAAAATAATTTTCAATTTATTTCATTTATTTTAGGACCTGGTTTAGCAGATAGAGGGGGGGGGACACAATGTATGCATCTTTCTTTCCAAACAGAACTGATTCTAAGTGCATTTATTGATTAAAAATCTTATTTATAAACAAGATATTTACTTAATTTACTATGATTTTTAAATGTGGCCAAAAACAGCGTCAGATCTTCATCCTACAAGTCTGCGATAGTTGACTTGCAAGCGAGCGGGGTGGAATCATGTAATTCATATCCGAATTCATCATTCGCTGTTCAGTCGAGTCAGTTAAGACCCTTCTGATGGCAACTGACCGATTGTTCAGCCGCATATTTAGTACATTCTACGGGAAACAAACGATACCGCGATCTAGAAATCGACGCGGACGGCACAGTGCCATCTATCGTGTTATTGAGTAAACGTTTCTGCCAGCCGGTCGTTGCCCTTGGCCTTGTTATCGCGTGTAACGTGGTTTATAAATACATACTTAGCGGTCTTATACCCGTCTACGGATATAAGCCATAATGAAATTGACCGATTTTTTGTGTCAGTAGAGCGTGACTTCAACCTTTGCATGCCGTAGAACGAAATAAAGACACAAGAGAAAATTCCAACAGGTTCTGCCTAAACCTCAACTAAAACTAAATAATAATAAATCAACGCTTCAAAACACCTTGGGCGTGTTGGTCTAATAAACTTTATTTCCCACTGGAATGCGGAAAATAGGCTATTTAAAGAATTATTTCTGCTGATTGCAATAACATTTCCTGTAACGGTAAACTGTTTAACTTTCACTCGTAATGCAGTATTTACTACCCTAATTGACCATCGGCTTTGACTAAACCAGCGTAAATTTCCACTGAACGCTAAAATACAACAACAATACGCGCCTAATAGGAAGATTCGTATAATCTTTCACGATAAAGCAGCAACGAATTGTGAACAGGCAAAGGGGACGTAGAAAATTAAGGTCAGTTTGCGACTACGTGAAATTTCACTCTCTGTTGTTAACAACTCCGTGTACATCTGGTGCAATGACTTTTGTTGGTTACTTTAAGAACTGTCACTTTTCTTGAGATTTTAGAACACAGTTTCTACATAGATAATCGGCGATAAAATATCATAAATTTAAGTTATTCTTATTACGTTGTACTAAAAATATGATGCTTAATTTATTAAGACAACATAATTAAACATTGCATTAAAATAAACTATGTATAAGTTCATTATGTTTAATATGCCCTAGCCCGCCTTTTTTTTCCACAACAACGTATGTATACATGCACAAAAAAACCACCACCAGTTAGCATCTCAGTATGTTTTGGCAAGCTGTAAACCAATTTTTTACGAAAATATGTAGGTCAACAACTAGGTCATGATTACGCTTGTTTCAAAATGTACAGCAGTGCAAAGTATCGGGCCTAAAGCTAAGTTATCTATCTACTTCACAAATTAGGAACAAAAAAGTAGAAAGTATCCTATAGTGAATGCGTAATTTATTGTTATCAATCAATTATAGATATAATAAGTAATAGAGCATTGCATTATTATGTAAGGCGAAAGTAGGAATGGCCAGTGGAAGACGCGGTGAACGATATCACGCGAACCTAACAGGCGCCGGCTGTTTAATACACCGCCGGAACCAACGGGAATCATGCATTATTTTATATCCTTCAAATTCTAAATTCAAACTTTGCACAGGGGCACTTTCAAATGACATTTCAAGAGAGGAAATGACGCAAAAACTAAAAATAATGTATAACTACTCGTATGGTACTCGTATTTAATATTTTCTTCTGTTTCCGCGATTATTACTCATTGAAATAAAACAATTTAACGGTTTATATCGCGTATATTATCTCATTTTAGTCCACCCGTGACCATGGAAAGCTGGAAAGCTTCCGATACGTCGTTTGAGAATGAGAATGAGAAATGAGATAATATACGCGATATAATCCGTTAAATTGTTTTATTTCAAATAGTACTCGTATTACTAAAA
The DNA here is from genome assembly GCA_905404275.2 of Hedya salicella. Classification (NCBI taxonomy): domain Eukaryota; kingdom Metazoa; phylum Arthropoda; class Insecta; order Lepidoptera; family Tortricidae; genus Hedya; species Hedya salicella. The sequence continues at coordinate 9,357,679 of FR990114.1, read as the reverse complement.
AGAAGAATAAAAACAACGATACAATTTTTTTGTTCTCAGCACTGCAGCTTGTAAGTATTGTGCTCATGATTAGCACTTAACTGCTTTTATTCGTATTAAAATTTGCTTATAGGTGCTAAATTTACAATAAAATTTAGTCAATAAACGATACCTTTCAGAAACAGCGTTAAATTCTAGTTGATAGGTAAGTTCAAATTGTTTATTTTATCAGTGAGTTCACTGTGCCCTTCTTGTTTTTTATCATCAATCATTACGCACACCTTTATCACAACTCATAACTGTTTCTCAGTCACGTTTTATGTGGGTTTTGTTATTTAGCAGCCGAGTAACCTTTGTACACAAACGTTATGAACTCGTTCATAAATAAAAGTTACAAAAAATACAGATGTGTGTCGGGACGGAGGTGTAAAGATCATTGTCCGTAAATACTATTTACAGAATCTGCCTGTTAATTTTATTTCTCACTTTTTGCACCTGTGCAGCATACTTCTATTAAAGTTGATTATCATTATCAAACGATACCTATCGATCACAATTTCCCAAGAGCGACCATGTTCTTGTTAAATAAGTGTGTTCTTGTTACTTGCAATGTAAGAGAATTTTATATGATGAGAACTTTTTGATGAACTTCTCAAGTTAAAGGGCACAGTTGCGTTGTTGTAATTGAAGGAAGCAAATTCACCAGAAGAGAGAGTCCAACCATTACCTAACATGCAGTGGAGACGCGTTAAGATGCATTAGGAATTAGTCTCAGATAACATCCATCAAGTCGAGAACCAGCGCAGCGGCAGAGAATCTAACACAAAGTAATATGTTTACTAGTGCGGGAACGTTCTACATAAAGATACTATTGAACACGACAATTTTTAGCCCGGAAAATTATTTGAATGATCTAACTGAGAGCTTAATGTTTGTTTAGGTGTCTGATGAAACAATTTAGGCATTATTATTTGGTATCTATACCGAAACCCAAATCAAATCCCATTTTATGCAAAACAATCAAAACACAAGCTGAAGCTAGCTTTACAGTCCATTTCCATTAATTTTGTTGTCAGTTGAGGCCAATTCCATCAATAGACTAATACGAACGTATCAGGATAATCCTGGTAAATTATAAAAAATATCAATCAATAATGACAAGTATAATAACGTATACTCATTTGTTTTTTAGAAAGCCAGTACCTAATCAGAAAGTGCTGATGAAAATGTATATTTTAATATTGCGTTGGGTAATACCAGAAACAATACATACCAAGAATAAACCAGTAGTCGATCCTACCGGTAATTAACATCATACAACGCAACTGTGACATCGAGCATTGATTACCAATTGTCAGACGGTGTCCACCGTGTAAATTCACGTAACAACAGTCTTTTCAACACTAATGTCCATAGCCGCGGCAAATGAGACACAACGCGTCTGGACGACCGTGACGAGCGCCCGCTTGTTCTGGTGTCTGCTCATTATGGACCAATGTGGCTAAATTTACTCGCTTAATTTCATTATTACGTTGCAAAAATGAAATGTCTGCAACATTGAAGATATTTTCTTGAAAATAAGTGGAACTGGCTTTTTTATCCTCCGACGAAAAAAGAAGGGAGTATCTGTTTGTTTGTGTGTCTGCGTGTCTGCCTTTGTATACTATTATTATTTTATTGTTACTTTCTCTGTATTTGACGATCATAATTTAAATTCGTGTAAATTGTCATTATTGTAATTTATATTATGAACTAAAGAAATCTAATCTAATCTATCGAAAGCTCTGGAATGGGTGGGCAAATTTTAATTATTATTTTTATGTTTGAAAAGTTTTCTCAAGAGTGTTCTTCGCTATGGTTCAAGGAAATCAGTTCAGCTGTCTATCTGTGTGTCTGCCTGTGTTATCGAAGCTCTTGAGTGGGTGGGCAATTTTTTTTTTATATTCGAAAAGTATTCTCAAAATTGTTCTTCGGTATGGTTCAAGGAAATCAGTTGAGCTGTTTGATAATTATCTAAAGTTTTCTATACGTGCCAGGGGTTTTAATTTTTTTTATCGTTTTAATATTTACTTGTTTAAAAAACACTGAATCGAAAAATAAATGTTTTGTACCTTTGTATGCAAATACAAATACAAATATTTTTATTGAGCCATAAAATTATACATACTCAGCTTACATGGTTATAATAATATAACTATTTATTTAAACCTATAAAACCTATAAAAGGTAAGTAAGCTTCAACTGACCCCCGTACTAGTGTGAACTGTATCACGGTGGGTCAGGATTCACCGTCCTTATCAATTATGATTTAATACTCATAACAAGTAGCACTAAGTATCTCAAAGTATAGTAAATATATGTGGGTACAATTATAAACCAATGCAACATAGCAATTTACCCGCGGCAAGCGCAGCGCAGGCCGGTCTTGGTGACTTGAGTTGAGGTATGCATATGTATATCATTGCGGCCACATAACGTCAAAATGGCTGAACAATTTACAACCATTTTTACAGAAGTAGTAGAAGTAGGTAGGACAATGTAGCTGGGCTTTTACTCAATTACGGTGAACATAAAAATGGGTTATGACTGCTGCTACTCCTGCACGTATAGCTTCTAGTTATAACAAAAAAAACGTATCTATAGAATAAACGATTCTGTACTTACTACATAACGAATGTACGTATTTCGTTTTGCAATAGTCGTAGCTTTGTAATAAATAAGTCTATGCATATTTAGACTATTGCAAAATATTACTTACTTTTTTATGTTAATCGATCTTATTTCTTGTGGAGATCAAATGTCTATGTAGGACCAAACATTCTGTAATATGTTTGCAGTAATAATCTCGTAAGATACTGGTTACAGGTGAACTAAGATACTGGTTACACTTTTCGCTAACTCTATGGCCCTAATTTCGATAGTCGTATGTAACGAAATGTCAAAGTTTTTAGCTACCGTACCTTCTAGGCTGTGAGTATGCCAGGACTGACTTGACTATACCGTTAGGCTGGCAGACGGCATAACAAACTGTGACGTCATCTATTTGTCAGCACTACGCAACAGGTTATCCTTCAATGTATAGCCTTAACTATATGGGAAAGTATTTTCTTCTAGTTGTATTCTAGAACTTTTTATGATGATTAATTTAACCACAGACTGTGTTATATACTTAATTCAATAATTTTAATGTTTCTAACCCTCGACGAAAATGAGGGGTGTTATAAATTTGACGTACGTGTATGTATTTGTGTGTCTGGCTGTCTGTGGTATCGTAGCTCTTGAACGGATCGGCCGATTTTGATTTCGTTTTTTGTTTGACAGGTGACTTCATCGAGAGTGTTCTTAGCTATAGTTCAATGAAATGGTTCACCTATTTGAAAATTATCTGTTTTTTTCTAGACGCGTCAACGGTTTTTTATCGTTTCTATAAAATTAAAAAATAAATTACTACCTAAAGTCATCCTTGAATTATTTATACCGGACATTTAAACCCAATCTTGTTCTTCAAACAAAGGATTCTTTTATCGTAGTATTTGACAGAATAATGTCACATAGAACTATGGGTTCGATAAGTCTATGTGACGTTTTCGTCCGATGTTACATTGTTGCGATGCACGGTGGTACCGTTCTGAATTTACTAGAGCACGACAATGGCGCGCGAAGCGTGCTTCTGAACCACAGACATCGGTAAGAACAAATATGAAGATATATGTAGAACTATGGGACGTATGATATTGTTCGCGTTTTAATTTATTGCATAATTTGTCTAAATCGTATAATCTAAAACAAACAGTCGCTGATTTAAGCCCAAAACAATGTCTTAAATGCAGTGTTCAAAGAAAGAATCTTAAGACAAAACTGTAGTTTGTTGATATCTGCTCTTTATGATATCTATGTTTCAAACTCCTCGCACAAGCTTCTGAAGCGTGGGTTACGCATCTCACTTTCATGGTAATTAAATACGCTACAATGACTTGTGTTTAGTGAAAATCTTAAGTGCTCATTTTATAGCAATGCAGAGAGAGGTGTCGTTAATTATGAGTTTGGAATTTGTAATACATATGTTCCGCTGGTTTTAATTATAGATATTAGCCAACGATTAGTGAAACGAGTAAAAAATATTGAGAATCTGTTGATATTTTTAGTTCGTTTTGCGATTATCTTAGAACTAAATATATTAAATTATTAATTACGGTCACCTTATAAATAAAATAAAAATAATAACAATGAAAAAACATTTCAGACTCTAGGGATTCCATAGTTTATTAATAAGACTTAATAAGCTAGATATACTAGTATTTTATGGCATATAATTACAAAATAAACGAGAAAGAAAAAGGCCTAAAGTATTATTACAAGGGTTAGCCTATGTACGTTTAAGCAAATTATTCTTAAAACTTTTGCGTGACACACAAATTTAAAAAAGGTAAACATATATGTCAGCTGTCAAACTAGAGTCCAAGATAAGGACTCAGTATTTAAGGTCACGTCTCTGGGCTGAGATTTGAATCTTTAGCAGACTTCTGAGGACATTTTTTGCTTATAATATAATTCAGATGAATTGTAAGACTTTCTCTCGGAGAAATGGGGGATGAAAAATACATTAATTGTATATTAGATGAAAAATTACTTGAGTGATTTGGTTTATGAAACGCTAGACTAGGTTTCGGTAAATCCACTTTCGGATCCAATGTTTTATCCGGTAAGGCAAGAGATAAATACATTGCGTTTGTAAGAAAAACAATACAGCAGATATGCCACACTTCACACTAATACAGTTTAAATTTCAAGGAGTATGAAGTATGGATCAAAAAAAATATTGCATTTCAAAGTTACTAGTCTTATACATACATTTAAAATGGCGTATAGGTGGCATTATATAATTTATACGGGAAGTGTGCCCACTAGGCCAGGGAGTCTGTCGTGTTTAACTAGAAGGAAACTCGTCGGAACACAACACGCAAACGATTTACTCTGTTTTGTTTACTTTTTGTTACTATAGCAAGTAATGGTAAACAACCTCACACGTCCAATCATACAGACTTATTACAATGTGCTATCACATTCTCAAATAATGCGAATTCTGGACTCGCTTACTCAGGGGCGTATTTTTAAATTTGGCGTCTTGGGCCAATAAGTTTCGCCGCCCCAGAAGTTAAAGAAAAAACCGGTCAAGTGCGAGTTGGACTCGCGCACCGAGGGTTGCTACGCCGCCCCTGGTTGTTTGCCGCCCCGGGCCATGGTCCTCTTGGACCTAGGGTAAATACGCCTCTGCACTGACTGGCTCCTCGCCGCTGAAATCTAGACTCCTATCAACGTAATATTCGTAGTTATAGAGCACGCCTTTGCCGTGTCGTTTTCTTAAGACAAATTTGTCAATCTGCTTGACGGACCCGTATAGTTTGACCTATGATCTAGATAACCCGTATCACTACTTCACTAGAATAATATAATAACCCTTCTGTCATAAGATAATTCCCGTAGTCCCGTTCATGGAGTATAGAAAAGGTAACAATCTCATATAGGTAAACAGATGAAGAAGTGTCCAACAGAAAGCAGTGAGTAAAGATAGTATGAAGAAAACAACCAATTACAAAACATTTTTACCGAAATGCTACTAAATGTTTCGCTCTTCGTCTAATATAAATAATAAATCGTGCTCTAAATGATTTCTTGCATAGTTGTAGACTTTATATTATCATGGTTATTTATTTTACGCACTTGCTGCAGTGCATTGGCACCACCAATTTGACGTGTTTTGATGCACAGTAAATTGGTGGGATTGTTCTCCCACACACTTTGGTGCCGAGAATGTCGTGGCAGTCTGCCGCCTAGCACACCGACGACGCTTACAGTAGATATACTGCCGTACAAGTTAAATTTACATGACATGTTGGGATTGTTCTTCTTAGTTTTTTACAATCCATAGTCCCGTTGCTGTATACTTATATAATATTTTATATTTTAATAGTCGTTCCACCTTATATGGTCAAAAAAGTTAAAGGATGCATGGGGACATTCCCATATAATTGGTGCCATTCTCTTGGCATGCCAGGATGACCGCCGCACAACGGTACCTAAGAGGAATAAAAAGTAAAAACCAAACAGACATACATTATACGAGTACGTACATACAATTATTTTACACTTAAATGGTTTGTTTTCCGTTCTAGCATAATAAGCAGTGTGGTGCACCGTTACAATTAACCGTTAGTAAGAATAGGACGAATGATCATATAATGTTCACTTACATAAGACATTTCGAGTATGTGATGACAATGTCCCTGGAGGAAATTATAACTGTAGTCGACTGGTCGCTTCCATTTTCGAACGAAAACCCGTTTGAGGTGACCCTTTCTAGAGTGACTGACGGTTTATGAATAAAATGAGAGACATTATGTCAATCCCCGAGGGTCAAGACTGGTGAGATTAAGCGGTAGCCCTCAGCACGTATGTATCGTATAATGGATTATAGGAACAGGCCGATTAACTCACAGTGCTATGTCACATGACAGGAAAGTATTTTTTTATCTGTAGAAATATCCAATTATGGAATACTTTATTTATAAAAGTAAATAAACAACACTTAAGTTGCGAGTAATCTGCGGAAACGCAACGCAAATATTGACACACATAAAGGTACTTAAATGCATCGTTTGTCTTACTTACACGAGCACGAGTGATGATTTTTTACGTAGAGTTTCCGGTCTCTTCGTTTTATTAAAAACCTGATAAGTTATTGACCCAGTAGCACCTGGATGTTCTTCGATTTTCGACATTATTTACATCCAAATGAGTTCAAATTTTCACGAAATCTACTACTCCTTAGCCTTAGTGCTCATGTAGGAACAATCTACATTATCACAACACAACAAAACGGGGTTGAATCGTATATAAATATGACTTCAAGAATCACCAAAATTTCGACCGGGAAGACGGTTCAAACTTTTATCTTCATTGAATCCAGTTATTAGTTAATGTAAACAATATCAAGTATCATCCAATAAATCGCCAGTCATTCTGAAGTGTAGTGTGTCGGTCCAGTGACAGTGACAACACCTTAATGTTCCACTTAATAATTAACAGCAAACGCGGGTAGATCGAAAAACTCGCGCGGCAAGATGTTGATATTAATACCTGCCTCTCCGGTTCCTTCGAGACTATGTAAGTAATGCGACGTCCGAAATGTCGAAGAATTACCAACGAGAGGTAATTGAATTAATCATATTTCTACGCGATTAAACCCCGTTTTGTTGTGTTGTGATAATGAGTAAAGATCGTATAAGTTTAAACCGCTTACATTGGCACTAAAGCGAAGTAGAAATCTTTGTGGGTTAATAGTATTGAGAAACGGTTAAAGAATGCTTCCGACATGACATGACGACTCCACAAATACGCGCAGCCCGTATATCTAACCAGACGTGGCGTAATTTTTTGCAGCTCGTGTTTATTTAAACACGGTAAGGCTTTAGACAAACTAAGATACATTTGTCTAAGTGACATGTTATTGCTGAATAACTGGCACCTACATAATTCAACCGCTTCTATAGATGTATTTTAAGAGGTCGACGAAGGACGACGCCCGCTTGAGGTCGATAGTTTGAAATTGGTTCTTATATTGTTCATTTTCGCTAATCCGAATCTTGAAATTATGCCATTTGTATATAATAGTCGGTAGGAAGAAAGCCAACCCGAATTTGACGTGCTAGCTTATTTTTTACACCTTCAAAATCCACCTGTACATCTAACTGTAAAGTTACAATGTCATGTTTTACCTCATTCATTGTGTACACAACATTATCTCGCGAGAGAATGGAACTAGTGAAGATTCACAGAAGAATTGCTCAAGATCGTTTCTTGACCTCCTCCTTGACCCAAAGATTGGGACAGCAATTGCTAACTACCAAATTGCAGTGGGTAAATAAATATGGAAAATAAGAGATTAGGTTGTTCTCGCAACAGCTGTGAACGAATTGCGTCTAACCATTTACGAATGCATCTCATCGATTAGATTATAAGGCGTTAGATGTTGCAGCTTTGGTTATAATGAGATATCGTCGTTACTATCGTGCATTTGTCGGCAAACTCTATGACTGTAAATGTGTAAATCCTAAATAAAATTAAAAATAATGGCGATACCTACTACGGACGGCAAACTCTAGGGGTGTGGACTCGAATTAGATAAATATCTAGAGTTTGCCACGAATAGCACGATAGTTACCGATGTCTGAACTCTTATTATAATTATGTGAGGATGTAATAATTACACAATATCATGCCGTATGTTTGGAATAACGAGCAACCCTTATAAAGACCTGCCCAGTCATAGGTGTAACATGCAGCGCAATCAAAGCAAATGTATGCCATTCGTGTTGCCTGCCGATGCCGTGTGGCTCGCATGCTTAATGGGGAGTTACGATCCTATGTAGGTAATGACTGTGAGTGAGCAGATTTTATGTGACTATTGGTTTTGTGTACAAATGTTTTAGTGTACCTTGAGAATATCCTTTATAACGCTGACCACGGAATATGACACTTATTCCAGATTCCATTTCCGTCAGCAAGTTGAGTTAAGAATTTAAACTTATATATTAACGATTTTATCTGTAACCTAGGATACTATAATCATACCAAGCAGCAGAGATGCGACTTATTTGAAATACTTGTATTTTAAATACAAGTACAAAATACCTATTTTGTATTTTGCATTTAAATAACTATATTAACATATGTAAGAAACACCACCTTATTCCATTACAAAAACGTCGTGAAATAGCCGATATAACCTATATTCTAACCATTACCAGTGGCGTTACTGATTGTCCCGAGTTACTTGGGAGCATATCTTTCAATACACCCACTCGTTCTAAAAGGCATTATCCCCCCTTATCTCTTAAATCTGAATCATCCAATTACAGACAAAATAGCTTCCTGTTGCGTGCAAGTCGTAGTGTGAATAACGTAACGAAAGAACTAGATATTGACATATTTAACTGTAAGATCCCTTCCGTGAGGCGACGTCTGACAGCGAGGTGTTTTATTTGAGTGTGATACTTTATTACTGTACACAGGGCACTTACTGTTAATTTAATGTATTGAATCATTGTAATTCGACATAATCCAAGTGTCCTCGTACTAGCTTAATAATGTCTTGTCTACACGGGCTGTTGTGTCGAGTGTAGCACTTAGTTTAAGTTTAGTTATACTGCTTCTGTCCGTGAGTTCCTTTAATTGGCTTTTCTTTTTCTATCGTAATTCTATTTAAGTTATGTAAAGCTGTTGGTTCTCCAAATAAATATAAATAAATAAATAAATACCTTTTTAATAAAGCATTTTGTATTTTATTTGAAATGCTTTTTTAAGTTTCGCCACTATTAGTCGACTAGGTAATAGCGACTAGAGACACTAGAAGCCTTGCGGGTTTGCCTAGTGAAGTTGTCACTTCACTAGGCAAACCGACAAACGCCCGTTATCTGTGGATCATGACGTCTGTTTCGTTGCGGTAAACAGTGTTCGTGGAGGAGATAAACTCATAACATTATTTTATACTTAAGCTTAGTAGGTTAAAAACTATCCTATAACCATCCCTGATTGTCTAGCTATCCTTGTACCTACTAAAAATTGATGAAATTCGTTCAGCCTTTTTGACGTGATGAGGCCTTATAGACATACGTAAATGCATAAGAAATATACTTATATTTTTCGACTCAGACCATCAAATAGTCAATTCTTCAAATATCAATGTACAGGTATTTAATTAAAAAAAATTGTCTTGAAATACAATATAATCAGCGATTACGTTGATCAAAACAGAAATCTAATTTCACCAAAAAGTATTTTATTTCAATAAAGTATTTTGAAAATACCTATTTTGTTTTTAGTATTTAAAATACAAAAAGCAAAAGTATTTTGTATTTTGCATTTGTAATAGTTAATTAAAAAACTATTTGCATTTTGTATTTAAATAGTTTTTATGAAGTATTTTTTACATCTCTGCCAAGCAGCTGGCGTGTACTATATCTGAGACCATACAAAGAGGTTATATATTCCGTATCTGTAAGTGGTCAGGTATAGTCTTTGTTTTTGCTTTTTAAAACCTATTTTGTTGTTTTTATTAGCTGATTAAAGTTTGTAATGTGAAATCTATACCAAGAGACTGGTTGACCAATATCTATGTCAATTTACGGTATTCTCATCGCCAGGGCGAGTCGCCACCTGAATAGCTAAGTAATTAAATTATATTTTATTCACGTGCTGAGATTGCTTCAAAGTATGCTGATTTTACCCTCTTTAAGGTCCTTATATAATAAGTACAAAACAAAAACATCGGCAACACAAGAGGCGTGCTAGAAATATAAACTATCAATCATTGCGAATATTCTTGAACGTTCGGGTTTTTTCTAATTTATTCGAAAATAATGATAAATTTGTGACTGATTGCCGTAATTACGAAATTAACCTCGCTAGCGTGACCCAATGGATCCAGTCACGTCATATCTGTGCCAAGTTTAATAACACCCTTATTAACGACTATTAAATTCATGGCCACACGGAATGTCCAGTTGCTGTCCCAAGTGGGACAGTGGCTTCGTTTCGGACTTGCCTACGTGCTGCGTGATGTACCTCGCCTTCGACAATGTTTGCTACGTCTTTATCATCATTCGCTTAGTGGTTATAATCGGCTGCAAGCGCCGTAGGTCTACCGTTGACGTAAGTGATTGATTTGCTCTTTGCCTTTGTCCCCCACGTAGGGAAAGCTGAGGATTGCTCGGTCGGTTTGTAGACTCAGTGGTTAGCTAGCCACCGCGCGTGCTGTGGCGTAACCGCGAATTATGAACGACACTCTCAATTTCTTCAACTGCAATTTAGGTGACGTTGCACCAATTTGAGCCTTTGTCTACGCCAACAAAGACTTAAGCGACATTGAATGTCTTCTTGCGAAAGAATACTTAATTAGTATTGAATGATGTAACCAAGATTGTCTTTCAGTTCTAAAATGTCGCGCAATGTATGATGGGTTATAGTGTGCACTTATCTGATGCCACAATGTTGTTGTGGTGAAAGTATCATCACCGGGCAAGGTGCGTTAACGTTAAGTCTTCCGGGTTGTATATACTATATTCTATGCAGTTCTACGTATTCGATTTATAGCACCAAACTTAGTTACCTGACTTCTTGACTAGAAATTCTTTGAATATTTATTCGTTATGGCCCAAACCACTTATTTTTTATCAAACGCTGTAATGTTTAACAAGCTCAATGACATCTTTCTTATTTGTAGCTTAGGATCCTTTATCTAAGCGAAAGGTACAAGTAATAACGAGATCACATTATTCGATTCATTTCGTCGTGTAACTGACGAAACCGTCCGCCAAGTGCAAGCACAATCAAAACAAATGAGTTGTTTGGGGTCACTGGTTACCGCTAACCATAGTTTAGGTGCATGCAATTTTAATAAATTATTCGCTTAAACGACTTCGACGACGACGTGGCGTGACGAAATGGCATTCAATGCTGTCTCGGGATCCGTCATTACCGTAATGATACCTAATAGTTAGTACTTGTACTGTTATGTAGATTTTGCAATGCTTAAAGACAAACACGGGAAGTGCAAATTTGAATAGATGAAAACGCATCTCGTGCTCGAAATAGTGATTATGAACACGAAAGGATGTTGGGGATAAAAAAAAAAAACATCGTTTGAATGTTATTGTCCTAAATGGATTATATCTGTTTTATCTTACATTTTTATGTTCAATACGTATTCTAATATTCTGTGTTTTATGGAGTAATAAAAAAGGTTAGTACTTCAGAAAAACATAAAAAATAAACGCAACACAAGGAAAGAAAAAAGCAACTATTATTTATAAAAAGTCGGCATTACTACTGATCATTCTTATTAAATTGTATTACAGGAAGATCTACTTATCAGCCTGATGTAAAAGTAGCCTATAAACCCATAGTGAATGGAATCATTTATATTGAGTCTTGTCACTGACTTTATTTGGCATATTTTTTAAAGTAAAGCGAATTCCTTTGTCTCGCTCTTCTTTCATCTCGTCTCCTCTCGTCGGGCTGTGGTGTATCTAATCGCAACCTTTCTTGTTTATTTTTTATTTTACCTTCATGGATGAAGGCGCAGCTGGAACAATTTCAGTAATCGACGATTCTCGAAATGTACGTATTGCGTGCGTAAGAGATTCATCTCCAGTGAAAAACATAGGTATTTGAAGGCCGTAATCGTAATTTAGTTAATGAATACGTAAGTAATGAATTCGGTAACCACTTTGAGTATTACAATATATCGAGTTTCCACTATATTAGGTTAATTGTTTGCACGTCAAGGGCGGATATATTTGCACGACGGAATAAGGAGTACGAAGTACGACCACACCGCCCGGTCGTAGTTGAATTTAGGGTTCTACAATTGAAAATATTTTAGTATCGGCCCACTTTTACTATGTAAAGCTAAAACGGGAGTAAGAGGAATCCCGTATAACCGGTAAGTCGAGATCGGGAAGCTCTCGACTCGGGGGATTAGAGGACTAGGTACAGATTAATGAAAGTAATGAAACTGACAGGCGATAATTACACCGGCAAGTGAAGGACATGGTCACACCGTTCTTATATAATAACAGAAAAAACAATTAAGTGATGAAAGTAGATCACTATAGTAAATAAAAAACCGGCCAAGAGCATGTTGGACCATGCCCAATGTAGGGTTCCGCAGATGTTCATACAAAAAAAATGCACTATAAATGAAAGAAATACGTCATGAAAAAAAAAACACTAACAAAAGAGCGACACAATTTTTGCTTCTTTCGGAGCGAATATTTCCGAATGATCTGCCACTCATTGATATTGGCTAATTTTTTTTTCACTTTCGTTTACATGTATGGAGTGCCCCCCCTAGAATGTAATTTTATTTAACTATCAAATTAAGTAGCGGCGTACACAAGACACCTATGTTTCGAATTTCATCAATATACATCTTATAGTTTTTGAGTAAAATGCCTGTGACATACGGACGGACGGACATGACGAATCTATAAGGGTTCCGTTTTTGCTATTTTGGCTACGGAACCCTAATAAAAATGCTGGCTACATAAGAATGATACGTCAACGGTATAAAAAGGTATAAAAGTCAACGGTCTACCTTAACAACTTTTTAAGACCTTAACGGTAATAATTGATATGTTGGCCTAGAATGGCGAGGTCAATATGTGCCCTTAAATGAAAATTAATTGGATAAAATAAACTTTTAAACAAAAAAATAAAACCGACTCCAAAAAAACTAAAAAGTAAAAAATAACGCCATAATTCAGTTTCTTCAAATTACTTACAAGTAATCGTTTGTATACTCAATCTATACAGTACATACAATTAATCTTATTTTGGCGTCGGTGCCATATAAAGAATGTGTAAAATATTGAAAATTGACGATTTTTAACCGATTTTTAAAGGAGGAGGTTCTCAATTCGACGGAATGTTTTTTTTTTTTTTTTATGGATGTTCACCGATTACTCAAAGACTATTTGACCGATTTCAATTTTTTTTTTGGGTTTATAGAAGGTACTTTCTAGTTGGTCCCATTTAATTTTGGTGAAGATCTGATGGTGGAATCCATGAGGAATTGAAGGAACTCCTCAAATATTGTAGGCGTACATATAGCGATTTTGGTATTATAAGAAACATAATAAGCATTTGCATTCAGAAAGTGTAAATTGGTGCGTGTAAATCCTCGGACTCGATAATATTTAAAAGGAGCCGATAAGGAATTGTATACGCTTAGGGAATTGAATAATTTAAATCTTCAGCTCCGGATTTACGCATCTCTAGTCAAATCCGACTCGGCTTGGCAGCAATTGGGAGGCTGCGCAATACGTTTTCGTCTAATGTCCCGCAGTGTCTCAAGACGAAAGTCTTTGACCAGTGCGTGTTGTTACTGTTGTCAGTAACAACACGCAGTTTGATGACTTACGGCACTGACACTGAAACGTGGTCGCTCACGATGGGCCCTCTTATAGTCACTCAGGGATCAGTAGAGTAGGCTTATGCTTGAAGTTTATTGAGAGATCGAAACGAGACAAGAATGAAGAAATCCGTCCAAGAACCAGAGCAACCGACATAGCTCGAAGAATGACAAAACTTAAGTGGCAATGGGCAGAGCGCATTGCTTGTAGAACTGATGGCCGCCGGGGACGACAAGTTCTTGAAGCGCGACCACGCATCAGTAAACGCAGCGTGGGTTGCCCTCCGCACAGTGGACTGATGACCCAGTGAAGGTCGCTGACGTCCGCTGGATGCAGGCAGCGCACAGGACCGGTCGTGTTGGCGTTTTTTGGGGCAGGTCAATGCCCAGCAGAGAACGTTTTTTGCCTGATAATGATTCGTACTCCTTGGGTCTTTAATTGTATAAAATTACGTCTTATCATACACATTAACGCTTTATTATTTGTTTATCGCACAAGAAACTGACAATTGACTATCCTAAGGCTTACTTTAGGAAGACTACAATAATAGCTCTTAGTTTTAGTATTTAAGAGTTGCTTCTGTTGATTCGCCTTTCATTTTCTTATGGCTTGAAATAGGAAGAACAGTGTTTTCTTCAACATGTTATTGAATACATTTTCGAATTTGTCGCTCGCTTGCGGCTCGTTGCACCGCCGGTCTAAGAGGACGTGTCTGTCCACCCGGAGAAAGGCATGAGTATACATATGCGGGCAGTATTCGTATATATGAAAGCTTGCACTTGCGCGCCGTGTACTGATCGTCGCGTAGCACAAGGTTCCGGCATGACTATTGGAAATTGTCAATACAATGTTATGAGCTTTATTTGCTTATTGGTTCGTGGTGTCATTAAATAGATAATTTGATCGAACTAGTTCCAGATATCATGCTATTAATTTAATTCATGGAGGCTAATGACCTGAGCGAATCTCTAATATGGTATATGGTCAAATGGGTACCACTATAAAAAATGCAATATGGTGTTAGGAAACGATAACTTCGATTGAAGTCTATGAGATAAAAAGCGAGAATTCTTGACACTATTCAGTCTCAAGAATTCTCGCCTTTTATTTCGCGACTCCTATTCAGTCTTTCATGTTTCAAATCAAAACCACAACATTTTCCTTTTCTTCTCAATAATACTCCTTAAATCGTCTGACTGTCCGAGGTAAACAACTAGCCTGCACAAAAAGTATTTAAAATTCTTGATTTCCTTGCTCCAAATGTTTAGTGTTGGACCTTATAAGTCGTTTAATGCTCTTTCGAAATAAATGCGTTAATATCGCTTATTAACTGCAATGAGGGAAACCATTTATATTTGTAATTTGTGATGGACGACTAGTGTGTTTTAACAATTTAGAACAAAGAGAAACTAGTCGAACAGGTTGTGTCTGTGAGATTTACTTTTACATAAAATGTACATACCTCCGTTTACGTAGGTATACCTACATGCGCTGTTTTATCTTACATTCTACATCTGCCCTGATTGTTGGAAATGGTTTATCGTAAGCGTGCTTTTTAAGTATAATCCGTCAGTATATTTTTTCTATATTTTCTTTCTCATGACGAAAGCAAATACAAACTGACAAATGACAATTATATTAATGAAGAATTAGGCTCTATTATTATCGTAGGCTACATTCATTTATGCACGCGGGAGGATACTGAAACGTACTGGATAATGGATAATTATTGCAATTGTTATTTAAAAACAGCTGAGTGATTGGAATAATTAAATTAATTATTAAAGTTTCACCTACCTGGTACCCATTGTTACATCCAAAATTGACTGTCCGGAACTAAAACCGTGAGAGCAGACTCTCGATCGAAATCAAATTTATCGCATGCCACCATCCAATATTCACTTTCGTTTCACCAAATTTCTATGCATTCACTTTTATCGGCCCCATAAAAATAAACAAAAGCAAACAAGATTCCAATTTTGAAAATTCACACAGATATTTAAAAAGTTTATGTTTTATTTTTTTATTTGAATTTCGAATGCGTCGATAGAAAGTTCGAGTGTTCCAAAGAGCGCGCGTGCGTGGTCGCGCTATGGTCTGCGGCGAGTGACGCGCCGGCCGGCACAGATACCAATAGAGAGTTGCACCTTGATTATTTATTCCGAGTTTGATTTTGGAATCGCCAGGTGATTCTTCGAGGTCTCACGTAGACCCATTTTTCTAAGCCTAGGTGTAACACATAATAATAGTACTCGTACTCGTGAACGTCTGAGCTTTAAGAGCAATCGAAATTTGCTTCGTTAATGAATTAAGTTTAGAATAATTATTTAACTTCAATTTGGTTGTTTCTTCGAGATTAGAGTTCCATAGGAAATTACGATTTTGACTCAAAATCAAAACTGTATTTTTTTTTGTATAAAATCGATAAAAAAATATTTTAAGTTTTTACATACTTTTAGGTGTGAATCGGTGTAACGAGACATCGGAATTTAAGGGGCAAAATTACTCTACCTAATCATACAATTTTGCCGCTAATTTTCCTATATCGATAAACCGAATTATCGATTCTTCTTTCCATACACTAGTATTGATAATAATATTAGGAGGGGTATTCCCACCTGTTACCACCAACTTTTTACCAGTGTTAACAGGTGGATTTGTTTCCCCATCTTACCAGTGGTAACTACTGGGAATATAACTAATTTTTAAAAACCCCCCGACTCGTTCCACTAAAAGCTGAATATCTTGGAGATGAGTGCTCCGATTTTCATCAAACAAAGCTAAGAACACTCGGGATAAAATTATCCATGTCAAAAAAAAACCGCACTCGAATCAGTCCATCCGTATGGGCGCTACAATGCGACACGTTAAACTTATAACACCCCTCTTTTAGTCGGGGGTTAAAAATAGCCTCTGACACCAATGGCACCAATCACTCTAGTGGTATAACAGTTATAGACAACTTGTTATAATACATGGTAATGTATTATAACAAGTTGATGATAACAGGTGGGAATGACCCGTTTGGAGTGATCACTACTTATATATATGGGTATATGGAAAAAGCATCGATAATTGGGTTTATCGATAGTGGAACTCTACCTGTCATAAAATTTTGCCCCCTAAATTCCTATGTCTAGTTGTAACCTGATGGTTAATCGAAGCAATTTTTGTTTATTCATATTCTTTCCATAAATAGATATATTTCTTGACAAAAAACCCGATGTGATGTGATCACTAAGTCTAGAAAAGAAATACTTTGTCCCGTGCCCCGGCCGCAAGGAGATAGGGATACAAGTAAAAACTAGATATCGCTTTAAAACTTAATATTTAAAGATATCCTAATTGATCAAAGAAACATAGTATAGTAATAATTCGTTCGTAAACAGCTGAAATTAAATAAATCCTTTCATTTAAATAGTTTGTCACGCTTGCAACGTTAAGTAATTTGTGAACAATAATTCCTAAATTCCTATACATACCTACCGTTGTAAATATCGAGGAACGGCTTTTAGTATGGTGATTGTTAGCCCTCTTGTTTTAATGGTCATTGGTAGATTTTAAGCAAGGACCACTAAAACGAGAGGACTGTCAGTGCAGTAGTTTGATTCGTGCCCCGATCGTAAGGTGATATTCAGGCAAAAACTAGATGGCGCTCTAAAACTAAATATTTAACAATGTTATAATTGATCAAAGAAACATAGTACAGTAACAGTTAATTCGTAAACAGTTAAGAATAAATAAATCATAACATTCAAAAACTGTGTCACGCTTGCAAAGTTGAATAATTGAAAATAATATTCTTATACATATTGGGGAACGGCGTTTTGTATGCTCATGTTAAAGCGCGTATTACACTTAGCTGAATTTAGCGTCCTAAATGGGGGAGGGGAGTTGACGCGTCTCACTCCAACGTAATGCTGCTTCCATGACGTTAGCATCCTATTTAGGATGTGTCAGGACCATTAAGGTCCCTGGTACGACTATGACTTATCTCACTAAGAAAATTACGTATAAAATAGTTGCATCTCTAGATGGCGTTACTGAGTCGATCATTCGCAATATGGACGATATGTAAAAGTAACATATGAAGAGGGACAAACGACGGTATTTAGTAGTGACATTGCTGTTTTATGGGTACTTACGTAATCTGTCTTATACACTGTCACACCACTACTTATTGATAAATACTTTCTGCCAAAATGCATTTCTTGTAACGTCCGATAAGAACAAACATAGATTTTTTCAATGAGTAATAATCGCGGAAACAGAAGAAAACATAGATTATTCGACGACAGATGGCAGCACATTCCTTTCCTCCTAATCAACCTACTTTATAAGAAACCCTTATATACTAATTAAGTAATGAATAATTAATACTATTTTGTAATAAAATCAAGCTTCATTATTTATGATAGTTATGATTTATTCTTTCGAGTTTTGATCTTTATTAATGAATTTGTAACATGGTCACGTAATGTGTTTGAGTTTTATTTTCTGTAGACAGCAACATACTATAAAAACATTTTGCACTTATATTTTGCATTTGTCTAATACATAAAATATCTGCATTTAAACAAGATATTTACTTAGAATTTGCGACATGTGCTGCCATCTATCATCGATATTATACACTTACCGTTTAAAGTCAATATAATAATTATAAATTAGTTTTACATAATTTTGTGGTTTATCAAATAATATTAGTTATTATTAACGTGAATACATGGATTGTAACTGAATGTTGAGTTATTTAAGTAAACATGTCTCAAAATACCTGTTTAAACCTATAATCATAATATCAAAGCCTAACTGCCATCTGACGGTGAGTAGTATCACTGAGAGGTCACAGAAAGAAGTTTGTTGTCTTTGATAAGTTTTATTTTTTGATTATTCAATATTTTCCTAGGAAGAGAAGGTTCAAATCCGTTTTATTTGTCTCTAATTTTACTATCAACTGCCAAGTCTCCTATAAAGCTTGAAAAAAATACAGTACAAAAAAAATACCTCAGGTAACGGAAATAACAAAAAAATTGCCAGGATGAATAAAACTAATTAAGACGAAGGTCTTCGAACACTGCGTGTTGCCAGTGATGACCTACGGAACTGACACATGTACTCATAACCATAACTCAGGCTCAGAGCCACTGTAACGTGCAATGGAAGGGGATGTGCTGGGAGTTGCTCTGCCTGATAGAATCAGAAATGAGGATATTCGTAGAACCAACATAACCGACATAGCTCGCAGGATTGCACAGTTGAAATGGCAATGGGCAGTCCATGTAGCCCGGAGAACGGATAGCCGTTGGGGCAGTAAAGTCCTGGAGTGGCGACTAGGTGAACGGATGACCTAATGAGGGTCGCCGGGAGGCAGCGGATGCGGTCTCCACAGGATCGCACTCTGTGGCGACATATAGGCGAGGCCTATGTTCAGCAGTGGACGTCCGTGGCTAATCGATAAATAGATGTTACTAATAATAATAAATTCTTGTTGAAAAAAAGCGTTTTATTATACAATAGAATTAGTCATTTATAATCGCATTCACTATTTCTACATTGAGTATTTTGTAATAAAGTATAATGATTACTACTGCCATCTATTGTGGAATATTGGAAGTAAAGAGCCACACTTTTTTTTAAATTGACAAAGTAAATTGTAAATGATAGTAATAATAGAGAACGATGTTTTATTCGGATAAATTTATTATTTTAAACATGCTACACATTGGATTAAGAAATACAAATGCTTAGACTGTGTTAAGCATTGAGATATGTACAGCCATCTGACGACGAGTGGCGAAAGCTCGTCCATCTATTGAAACTGCGTAGTCCGTACCTTGTTTTGCACTTCTACTCTAGATGGCGTTCATGTGAAGCGTTAGTAAATGTAAAATTTTATGAAATTAATATTTAATTTTAGTTTTACTTACTAGGTTCCGTATACAAAGATTCCGACGAATTGAGAATCTGCTTTTTTGGGAGTCGGTTAAAAACACGGTATTACGAGGACTGTTCCGAAAGTTTATAGCTATTCTTACTCTATTCATGCGATATATTTTTTATTGGTTAATAGTACCACCAGTATGGTTTTAGTTTGTATATCTTCCTTATATCTTCATGCTGAGTGGTGGCCTTTTGTTGCGAACATGGTAGCACGGTGTTGTATACTTATATTAAGTGTTATCGTCAATCTAGATTTAAGATAATTTTAATTCAATAATTTATATATGCTTTCTTCATGTAATGGTGTTATCTTTTCGCTGCAATAAATGTGTTTTCTTTCTTTCTTTCACTCACTTGCTCAAAGGTTAACTAGAAGAGATCCCTAATAGGGATAAGTTCGCCTTTGTACTTATACCTTTTAAGTTGATTGCATTTGTAACTGGTTACTATGTACAATAAAGTGTTTACATACATACATACATATATGGGTAATTTACAGCTTTTTGGGGTTCTGTATTTATATGGAGCCCTACGGATACGGGGTGAAGATGTAGGCCGCTGGTTCAGTAATAGCAACAGCCTATTCACTCTCACTGTGACGAAACCCAAATTATATTATTAGCAAATACATACGACGGAATGTTTCTTCGGACTTCTTGGCATAACGCGATATTATACTTTAGTACTAAGACTAAGGGTTCCGTTTCCAAAGGGTTTCAAACATAGAAATAGAAGTCAACGGAACCTTATTAGCCTCTACTGTCCGTTTGTCCCTAATAAGGCTCTAATTCTTGTAATATTTTAAATGCTTTAAACGGGGTCATAAAATAATGTTACAATTGAAATGTATGTAGGTACTCGAAAGCTGAAATCTGATTTGCTCGTAAGACCTTATTATTTATTCGTTTAATTATTTTTTTGACATATTATATGAATGAAATTTTTACATTAGAATCTGACATTATTGATTACTGTAGCTATGTATTGCCAAATTTTGTAATTAATTTTATTTTATTGAATGTGTTGTATTAATAGTATCATTTAATTTAATTTGTATGAATCTTATGCTAATTGTAAATTATTAGTGTAAGATTTGCACGCCATACTGTGGCAGAACATGCATGAAAGTCATTTTATTTTATAAAAATATGTAATGTATGTTCTTACAAATAAATTGATTTTAAAATTTCCATAGAGTGTGTCTTTTAAGGACGGTGGTAAAGAACGCAAATCCAGCTCGCCTTGGCTGGTTTTTAGGGTTCCGTACCCAAAGGGTAAAACGGGACCCTATTACTAAGACTCCGCTGTCCGTCTGTCACCAGACTGTATCTCATGAACCGTGATAGGTAGACAGTTGGAATTTTCACAGATGATGTATTTCTGTTGACGCTAAAACAAAAAATACTAAAAGCAGTATAATTGTATGTCATGTTTGTCTATGTAAGTAACCAATATAAAATGATCGATAACTGCTACATTTTGCTTAGGAGTAGGCTCTGCTAACACTGGATTTTCATGAAAACGGCCGTTTGTAGCGTATATTTTGTACAGAACTCTCGGTGCGCTAATTCGACTCGCACTTGGCCGGTTTTTTATGTGCTTATTACTAGCCTTTAACCGTGGCGTCGCTTGCGTTACCTAGAACTGAGTAACCTATGTTTTAATGATTGATTATCCTTTACAAATGTTCAGCCCTTTAAGGGGTGATGTTTTTTCCAGGGTCTCAAATTATCTCCATGCCAAATTTTGTGCAAATCGGTTTAAATGTGATGAGGTAATAGAGTTCCCGTACATATAATATTAGTAACCGTCACCAGCATCAATATCTGCCATAACAAAGCGGGCGAAAATATCTAAGACGTCCTAACGCCCCTAGAAATAAATTTGTGTCAGATATTTATGCGCGCTTTGTTGTGGCAGATATTAATGCTGGTGACTGTACTACGTATGAATGATTAGATTGATTAATTAGAGTTTCGCTAACTACAATGACAGTTTTTTTTTTAAATCCATATCCTTTCGCCATGTCCGTTTCTCGGTATGTCACAGCCTGATTATTCTTTTATTACATTTTGTCATTAAATTATCACATAACATTGCGTGTGCGCCGTTCCTGCGCCGCGTAATCGAGAAATCAGAGACAGATCGATGTTCTCGAGTCGATCGCTTATGTAACCGACTTGGAAATAGTGTCGTGCTTATTGAACTTGCATATTGAACGGTCACAAATAGATGACCCACAAAACACAAACCTTAGAGAACAATCTGAATAGGCATCTCATAGTTAGGTATATAAATCAAAAGTTATGAAGGCGTGAATTTCTTATGTATTTTAATAATGATTTTGCTATGTAGTGCGTTATTCGTAGTTGGCTTACGAGTTTATTCTGCGTAAATTTTCAGCATTTATCGTGTTTTTGTAAATTATCATTAAATAGTGGGACTAACAATACTAACTTTATTGCTAAGTACCCATTCATAAGTTATTTTTTACAATATATAGTGGGATAATGTAAGTCAGGGCTCGGAACCGGTACCAATTTATAAATCTTCTAAAATACACGCTATTTCTGGAACTATATACTAATACTTATTTAGGAGATTACAAGTAAGTATCTTTGGATATACCTGATTCAAGTTTTAGAATAGGGATTAGGTATAGAAAATGTCCTAATTGAACGAAAAGAACGAAAAAATCCCGGTTATTTTGTATAAAGAGAATACCGGTTTCCGAGCCCTGATATAAGTTACGAGTTTTACACAAATTACTTTTGGGTTACGACTACGACCTTGTGGTTTGTTTACAAATCGTTCGGTGATTCACCGAGTTCCATTTACCGGCATCTAGCACACTTCCTAACCTGTTCAATATTCAATTAATCGACCATTGGTTACATCACTCAATATCGTTAGACCCATAAATGTGTTCCTCGATGGAGTAATCGAAATACTTATTCATAACCAGTGTTTCGTATGCGTAGTACCAAGGGAAACTAATGCTCAAACCGATCATGGTCTTTAAACATCAGCGGCTGATAATTAAGGCACCCGACTAACTCGCGACGATTACCGATCCTGCCAATTATATAATATAAAAATTATTAAATAAAAAAAAGAACCGACTTCAAAATAAACTATAAAGCCATAAATAATCTTTTATGTTCGGTACGGATCACATTTGAATTACCTTTTGATTGAAGAACCGCGGCGGCGAGGCTTTAGTTATTTTCAACCTACATATATATTTAGATATAGTTATTCGTATTTTTGTTGAATAAAGAAAATTATTTACTTCAAGTTTGGCACCGATTTCAAAATGTTATATCATTGGATCCTACCATATTGCACCTCCCAGAAGCCACTCGATTGATAGGTAAGAGGCCGGCTTACCCTAATACGGCGTTCTAGGAACGTGCTCCTGATCCGGACGATGTGACCAAAGACTTCGATTGTACACTTGGACGAGACCACAGTAGCCATCGAAAGGATGGCTACTGCGAACTCCTCGGACGATGTCTTGCTGTCGACACCGGTGGCGGGGGTACTCAGTCCATAGACTCATAGTCTCCCATGTCCAATTCTTTCGCTCTCTCTCCCACACCTTAGGTCGGATTGAACGCGGGTGGCATTAGTCCCATTTGTGCGTTGGCGCTCCCACTACTGAATGCGATTACTGGTAAGGAGGCCCTAGCCAGACCTACCCAGTTCAAAGCCAGGTTTTAAGTAAAGGCTGATTAACGGCTGAGGTCCAACCATAAAAGGCTTACTACAACTGCTAATGCCAACCGTTTCCCAGGTGAAATCAGCCGTTAACCAGACCTTAAAGCTAACAGAGCATTGTTTTTATACTACTTAGGTGGTTAACAAGCGTACGGTCTGCGTAATTTTAAGCAGTCACCGTAGCCTGCAGTGCTTGCAACGCCAGGGGCATTGTGAAATTGACCTTGACGAATTGACAAACTGTGAAATGGTCGACATTGAGAATTCATCATCATCAATAATCATCATCATCATATCAGCCGTCCACTACTGGACAAAGGTCTCGCCCAGGATCTCCATGACCGGTAGTGCGCCACTCTCATCCATCGGTGCCGCGATCTTGACTCGATCCTTGGTACATCTTGTTCGGGGCCTTCCCACGCTGCGTCTTCCGGTAGGCGGTTGCCACTCGATAACCTTTCTGCCCCAGCGGCCTTCGGTTCTACGAGCAATGTGCCTCGCCCACTGCCATTTAATAAGTCTAACAACTCTCTGAGCTATATATGTCAACGAACTTGGCAAATAGCCAAATACGGGGGCTGGTTGGAAATAATCCGAAATAACATAAAAACAATATATTACCAGAAATGTCATTAGCATTTCATGAAAATGGAGAAAACGGAGGTTCGTGCTGTCATAAAGTTTTATGTTTTAAAAGGGAATACGGCCACTCCAATTAAAACTAAGTTGAAACGTGTGTTAGGCTTTAGGGGTTTTTTCACCTTCGTTTAGCACTGTTCACACTTGGGTAACGGATTTCAAACGAGGACGACCGAGCTGTAATGACGCCTCCCTCGTAGCGGGAGACCAAATGAGACCCAAGAAATGGCCACTAAAATACAAAATATTAAACTAGAGGAGCGTCGAGAGCTAAGGGAAATAGCAGAAATTGTAGTTGAATATCTCGGCAGAACGCGTTTTTAATATACTGCCGCGGCTTTCAAACGACGAGCAAAAGAAACAAAGGGTCAATATTTCAAAGGAGTGTTTGCAGATCTTTAGACGCAATTTCTTCGCCGATTCAAAACGGTTGATGAGACTTGGATCCACCATTAAACACAGGAAACGAAAGAGCAGTCCAAGCAATAGACAAAATGTAGCCTACTCGCACCAAATAATTTTAAAGGTGTAATTTATGTGGGAATAATAGCACTAGAGAAGCGTTGGTCTAAGTGTAATGTTTTAAGCTAGAAGGAAAGCATGTAGAAAAATAAATTTGTTTGATTCAAATAGCTCTGTTTTTCCTCTTCATTTCGGATACGTATCAATCAGCCCTCGTTACAAACAGAGCATGGTAAAATTTAATTTAGGCATTAGGGATCTTAAAAGAAAAATGTCGATGAAGTAGCGTTTGCCGGGTGATAAAATCTTTACATTTTGAAAACTGATGTCCTCATTCGTGATTGCTTTTCAAGGATTAAAGTGTATTTAAAACATAAGCGTATTTTTTATATGAACATGTTTTCCTATATAGCAATTCTTCATTTCAAAAACGTTGTTTTTTTTTAGAAATGGATTTACTAAAATCCAAGTGATTTAGTAAATCATGTTTTGTATGTTGGCAGCTGGCAGTTACATCCATTAAAATATTCAATCAAGTTACGATTGCGTGTTTGAGACCAATTCCAAAGTCATTTCATCGGAGGAGCGTTTTCTGAATTCGTATGCACTAACTTTCTGAAAGATGATCACGAAATCCGGATGGTTCTTTCGCAACTAAAGTATTCGCACTGAGAACGATCACGCATTAGAGGACGCGCACGAATAGAAATATAATATCCGATGGTTATTGAAACAGTCGATTTGTTTATTGAAATTTTGTTTCTGGGTCATACAGACTTTTTTAGTATGACTTAGTGTAATACATACGTCTAACCTGTGACATCAGAAAGTAAGGGGCTTTACATTCTATTTTTTTTTTGCAGGACTCTATCTATACCATGTACATGGGCATGTACCTACATGGTATACCACCTAAACGATAAAAATATAAGTTACATATGTATTGTTATATATTATGTACCCAAGCCGTTATGTATTGTATTATAAACAGGAAAGACATCTATATTGTAAAATCTGGTTCTCTATCGTTTGCTCGAATTTCATATGCAATAATCTCATATGCCCGAATTTCATTTGCCATAATTTTGTAATTATACATATTATAGATAAAGACGAAGATTATCTTAATAATTTATAATGTAAGCTTTACACAACATTATTTTTTATTTCAGGTAAAACCCGCACATTTCATGTTCCTACAAGATCGATCATTATTATGGTATGTAATAAAATACAACTGTTTGTTAGAACTTTTAACAAATATAAGATTCCGGAATATCAAATAAACTTTTTCACTCTTCTTTACCCGAGCAAAATTCACGTTGAACCGTTGAAATTAAATGAAACTAATTTGCGTTGTTTATTTAATGAGGATTTCTAATCCTTACGCACTTACGTATGTCCGTGTTTAACATTTAATCGCCTCTACAAGATCCAGAAATCTATACTCCGCTGAAAATGCGTACGAAGTTTTGGAAGACATGAGATCTATGGCACAGATAATATGTCCATTGTTTTTGTTTGACAAAATGAAATCTGATCTCATAAGCCTTCGCATATTCTTAAAATGAAAAATGTTTCACATTATCCTCTGGTCATACTGTAATGCAGCGCATATCATGTCATATCCAATTACGCTCAATTTGGTATTGAAAGTTAATTTGTTGAGTTGTTTCGCCTGTCGGTTATATATAGACAAGAGCACGCTTACGATCACCGCAATTGCCATTTTTTACACCCAGTCACGTTATATTCTGTGGTTTTCGTACGTTATTATTTTTATTTTAGCAAATGTGTATGACGTTATTTTTAGAGATCAATTGAAGTAATATTTTTATCAGTTATCAAATGTTGCTCTTTTTCTTTGATATAGCGGACCGTAATTATCCTCTGAACTGACCGTTCTTGAAAAAAAACCGTCTTAGTTGTCAATGCTTAAATAATGTTTTAATTTAGTCTTCATATTGACATTACTTCCTCCTACATAGATATAGGTATCGTTAAAGTTCCGCTGATGATGATTTGGAACCAGGGCGGCCGAGCAAAGTTTGGTTGGCCACGATTTTTTGTTTTTTATTTAGAAGATGAAACCTATCTTTATAAATTTGTGAAGTCAAACTTCGTCTGCACACCTAATTTTATCCAAATCATTACAGCTATTTTCGAGAAACCAATCAGGGGGCACGGCAGTGCCCCCGCCAAGTCGAGCGCTTTTATATTTAGATCTTAGAGCTTCTGCCCGCGACTTCGTCCGCCTTAAATTCCTTTATCGCGGATAAAAGTATTTTTCCGTATATTATTATTATATTTTCAGTATACTAATATTATAAATGTGAAAGTGTGTCTGTCTGTTACCTCTTCACGCTTAAACCGTTGAACCGATTAAGGTGAAATTTAATACGCAGATAGTTTGAGTCCTGGGGAAAGACATAGGCTACTTTTATCCCGGAAATATACACTGATGCGCGATAAACGAATTTAAGGCGGACGAAGTCGTGGGCAGAAGCTAGTATGTAATAAATAAACCAGTGTGCATTCGACTGGCATTTGTTTCACTCGTGTTCCCCGTATAACCATATCTATATTTTTCACTGATTCTATAATATTTGTCCCAATTCATGAAAGGTGCCATAAAGTTTTTCAGGTCATTTTCGTGTTCCCACTGCCTGTAAATTTTGCATCGAGCCGTATTTTTTCAAGAAACAAGAGAATCGCTAATTACACTCATTAAGATTTATACCAGTTTTAGTGAAAGTCAAATGTAACATTGCAACACATTTTTGAGAATTTAGAAATTATTTCAGTTATATTATTCAGGTGTACGGTGGGCGACATTACTTGTGCAAACTTTAGATTGTATGCGAACAAAACTAAGAGCAGTTTTCGCTTTTACACTTTACGTGTTCAGCTTCTTTTTGATTGCTGTATTTTGGTGGTAATTTAATACGAATAGGTGATTCTGATAGAAGTGATGACAGGTGCGAAGTGCATTTAGTTTATGTGCGAAGTAAAAGTTGCATCTAATTAAAATGATTAACATTCATACGTACCTACTATATTATTCTCTCAGCTTCGTTTAAAAAAGTATTGGTAATAATCTTATTAACCTCCGTTGGGAAAAGAGTGATATAACTTTATTATCTGTATGTGTCTACAGTCGGACCATTTTATCTCTTCCAAGCAAATGAACTGTAAATTATATAAAAACTGAATATGGCAATGTTTTGCATCTGTCACAGACGTCAAGTTGTTTACGTGTCTTAAGAAACAATTTATCTTTACGTACGTTGGTTTTTTAAAAACTAAAGGTTTAAATATGGAAAAACCATATAAAAGTGGCCAGCGGGAATGGCTTTTCCGCATGATCACTAACTTCGATGCTGTACAGCAACAGCAAGAAGCGATTATCGCTGAAAAGCGGCAATGTTTACATTGCATTAAATCTTTGGCTGGTAAGATTAACCATTTCTTTAGTACATTTGAATAACACCAATAATAGTTTTTGGTAAAATAATGTTTAAGTGAAGACATTTAGCTTTTAGCAGCCTCTTAAGTGCATTAAGAATATATTATGTGGTGTTAGTGACTTATTTATTATTCCTATTAAATTACAGCTGGTTTAAATGATGATCTTAAGAGAGAAATGTAACTCGTTCTAAATATGGTAGAAATAAGTACTTATGTTCCATGTAGGTATCACATTATTACATAGCAATTTCTTGGTGAAGATGAATTATATTTAACAAATGTATATTTTTTTTATAATATATTTGCTAAATGTAATACTAAAATGTTATTTGCACTTTGTTTAAAGGTTGAGGATAATACACAAGTATCAAGACTATTAAGCGCCCTATATTCAGTGTTGCCATATACCAATGCACAGATAAAACAATTAAAATTGGTGGGGTAAAGATATTATAGCCAGACTATATCTGTGGCATCGTACTGTCAAAACCGTGAACAAGGTTAAGTGCGGTTTGTCTATTGCATAGCTGCCGGTTCATAGTGGTCGTTCTTAAGTGTGTTTGAACAAAATCAAATGGCGATATCAGGAGTTTCTTATCCAGCGTGATCCTTATTTGTTTCAGTTACTTGCTCATATTCATCATCTCCCTGCCCTTATCCCACTAATGTAGGGTCGGCACAACATGTTTTCTTCTTCCATTCATCCCTATTATTCGTCATTACAGCGCTTACTCCTTTCTTTCTCATGTCCTGTCTCACACAATCCATCCATCGCTTTTTGGCCTACCGATCGCTCTTCGTCCTTCGAAATTCATCTCTAACATTTTTTACCGATGTGACGTTCATCCCTTTTCATTACATGCCCATACCACGCTAACACCTACTGCTCCTCCTTTTGTCCGTCACGTGTGCTACTTTCTAACTACCCCTTATATACTCATTTCTAATCCGATCTTTCCTCGTCACTCCACACATCCATCTCAACATTCTCAAACACATGTTGTAAACCGGCCGCCTGCCTGACATCAACCCTCCTTGGGAATTCTTGGCTGGGAAGAAGGATAGGTGGAAAAGGATTATAGGGGAGATGGATGTACGGATTTGGGGTTAGGGATACTAGTGCCTAGCTCTAGTGCTACCACCCTCTGGAGTTACTTGCTCATATTATAAATATAAATAAACAAACAATATCTGGGAAAATCCATAGGTACATAATATTATAAATGCGAAGGCAAATCTTTCTGTCTATTACTTTTTCACGCTTAAACCGCAGAACCGAATTTTTGTTTGAGACATAAAACAGTTTTTGCCCCGGTAATCATCCCTTAAGGGGGTGAAAAGGGTGATGGAAGAGCTCGATAAAGCGGATAAAACAACGAGTAAATACTAGTCTTACATAAATCGACCTAATGCCAAACGATGCAAAGCTTACACTAGGTACCAGGCAACGATATACAATATTACGAAAACAAATAAAAATTCAAATAGGTACCACCAATAGGAACCAGGAACAAGCGCTCGTGCTTATCATTATCAAACCAACTTGGCCGGGGTTTCGAATCTCGGACCACCAGCTACGCAGGCCGTATTTACATAATGACGTATTCATATGATTTATTGTACTACCTAAATGTTTTAAGACGTGCCATTAATTCATTATGTTATAAGTTTAAATTAATAACTTTCTTATGCCTCCTTTTAATGGTATCTAAAAGTTACATAATGTTTATAAAAAGTTTCGGCCTCGCTGGCGAAGTAATCCGAATTCGATTTTAAATTATATTTACAATATTATACCAGTATAATTGGTGAAATTAAGAGCCTATTAAATTAAACTATGCAAATAGAATTATCTGTGTTTCCAATTTAAATTATGGGTTAACCCATATACTATCAGTAATAAATACAAATAAAATATACAATGTAAATAATATAATGTATGTAATAAACACTAATTAGGGCTAACGAATGTTTACCTACTTGAATCAATTGATCAGCATTATATTGTCTTTCCAGGAAATCATAATCCCTTCCATAATCGAGATGACTTATGAATTATTAATTTTAATTAACTTTTATACATATGCATTAGATTATTTAACTTGATTGGATTTGAGCCTTATTAGGGTTACGTCCTCAAGGGGTACTACGGAACCCTGTTACTAAGGCTCTGCTGTCTGGTTTTACATGAGTAAAGCAAGTTCACGAGAACCGAAAAAAATTGACTCTGAAAATGTTGACATCAAGTGTTACTCATTCTGCCCTTATCCCACTCAATGTAGGGTCAACACGACATGTTTTCTTCTTCAATTCTTCAATCTTCTCCATTATTCGTCACTTCAGCGCTTACTCCCTCCTTTCTCATGTCCTCTCTCACATAATCCATCCATCGCTTTTTTGGCCTACCGATCGCTCTTCGTCCTTCGACATTCATCTCTAACATTATTTTACCAATATGACGTTCAGCCTTCCTCATTACATCCCTATACCCCGCTAACCTACTGCTCCTCATTTTATCCGTCACGGATAATACTTTCAAACTTGTCCTTATATACTCAATTCTAATCCGATCTTTTCTCGTCACTCCACACATCCATTTGAACATTTTTATCTCGGCTGTGTGCACTCTTCTTTCATCCATCACTTTCGTTGCCCAACATTTTGATCCGTATGGATTACGACAGGACTTACGATCGGTGTATGGATTTTCCCCATTCGTTTAAGGGGCATTCGTGGATCACAAGCTGTTCCAGAGACCTGTAGCTATTTGATGCCATCATGTGTTACTGTGACCATTACAACAACACATAATAATAAGTTTCTGTCAAAAAATATTTTTTTGTGACAATCTCTTATTGCCTACTTTCCTTTGAACACCCGACCCAGTCAACTCATTAAGGCCATTCTAAACAGCCCAAAGTCTGTAGGATGGCGATATTGTTTTACACAGTTCCTATGACCGTCTTCCGGCTCCATCATCAGATCAGCTCGATGGTACCTATCATAATATTACATTATCACGGAACTTGCATATGCCAAATTTTAGCTCAATCGGTTTTTTTACTTATTTACTTACTTAGTTAAAGGAGGATCTAAAAAAAAATAAAAAACTTGTAAAAGTAATAACAGAAATTAAAGATAGTTAAGTTAAAATTCGAAGAGAATGGATAACTACTAAGAACTATGTTTTTCTTGACTTTTTTGCGTACGGGTGTAAAAATAAAAACGAGAACCCTTCATACGTGTGAGTTCGACACACTTGGCCGGTTTTACTTCTTCTTAAACTATACAATCGGAAATAACTTATTCGCATAATTAACGCTAATTTTGGAAACAACTTCTGTTGGCAATTATTTATGTACACAAGATAAATCAACAACGGCTTTAATTTATAAGGATATAATTTGATTAGGCTCTATTACGGTTCGTTACAACATCGACACATCAATCTTATGAATCGATTTTTAAACACGCAATAATCGGTAGCCGTAAATCTTCTCACGCCTAAAATTTCCCAGTCGACCGTATTTTACTCGTATTATAGAGGGGTGTATAAGTTTAACGTGTGTGTTTGTCTGTCTGTCTGTATATCGTCAAAGACTATTGACCGATATTGTATTTTTTGTTTAATTTAGACGACATAATAAGAGGATGGGCGTTTTTAACTGACTCCTAAAAAAGGAGGACGTTCTCATTTTTTTTATGTATATTCATTTATTGAAGTTAGAAAAAAAGACATTTTCTCGTTACTAGCTCCATTCACAGCGGCAAATCTGCGTGAAAAAGTTCGTTTTATCCGCTAGCGTGGAAAAGTCATTTGAAGCTTGAATTTTGATTTTTTTATATGTTTATTTCTTTGTTTTGTTATGAGTGTGTTTCGTTAGTTCGTTATCACTAGTTTTAAATAAAAAAATAATCGGTTTGTTATAATTTCATTGTTTTTCTTACATCTCACATTTTCCTCTCTGTAGAGTGAGCTGCAAAATTGTTTGTTTCGCACGGCTGTAAAATTATTTGGCTTCTCGTGCCTTGAAAACCTCGTTTCGCTCAGAAATCAATATTTGAACTTTCTTTAATTTTAGATTCCTTCGCTTGCTCGGCTTTTAATTTAAGCACTCGCAAATAACAACTTTTTAGACTTGCATAACAAATAACTATTAAAGCGCAGGTTATTTTAAAATGTCTGTAATCGTAAGTTACATTCGTTCGTTAAATCCTGTAGTATAGAGAATTTAACTTTTCTCTAAGAGATCACATCTGTCAATGTCATATTTTAACCGGTCCGTTAAGTGCGGTGAATCGAAAAAAAAAAAAGTTCATGTGAACTTTGCAATAGGTATGCTGTTACACTTACAGTTATGTCATCTATCTGAGACAGTATACGTGGGAACAAAGTTATTGTATAGCAATCATAGTATACCCTGAGTCTACGAAATCAAACCTATTGTAATCTTGCTGTTGAGAATCGAAGGTAGCAGTTACTATTGATTATGCTTACAGGATTCCCAGGCGGACTGTTTTCCTGTCATGGGAAGGATAGGGAACAAATATATTTCGCAACACGTAAGTTTTTGTCTCCGACGTTAGCGATTAGTATCGTTTCCGTAATGGTTTTTATGTGTCGACGGGTGCAGCATGATACGGTTACGGATTTGACCTGCGACCTCTGGATTTTTGTGTTCAGGATTGTGGCCATACTTTGGAAATGTCATGATTTCAGATTTTTCAATAAGATACAGTAGATATATTAGTTGTTTGTTAAATTACAAATAACATACAATACGCCTACATTTTTTCTGCCTAAGGTTGACTGGTACGGAGTACCTCATCTTATGGCATTAAGTTCGCGATTTGTGCGATAGTTTTCTTTTGTGCAATAAAAATTAAATAAATAACATAAACAAAAGCATAATGATTAGTAGCTGAATATAATAGAATAGAATAGAAATGTTTTATTTGCTAGAATACTACACAACATGTGGTACAAAGTCTAAAGGTACATCAGTAAAGTATTCTGTCGGTCAACGACATGCAAAAATAATTTTATATAATATAAAATTATGTGAACAACATGCAAAAAGATAATCTAAGTTGTGCACAATAAGTCAGTCATGCGGACTACAATTTAAAAATTCTTTTAAACTATAAAAAACAATGTTTAATGAGCCATCTGGTAATTTCTCGTACAAATTTACTATACTCAATTTGTCTTATATATTCTGGCATATTGTTGTATATGAATATGCACATATTATAAGCATTCTTATTTCTTACGATATATAGCCGTACGACACGGAGATTGATACAGTAGGCTTTTGTACTGGGATCTTTGCTTGCCTATAAAAACAACGGACCTATTTTTAAAGAAATCTGGATATTCCTTGACAAAGTATGACTCATGTCAATATCTCAGGATTTTTTAATGAAAATCGGGCTTTTCTCGGACCTTACATATTTTTCATCTGGTAATCGTAACCCAGGTGTCAAGGTTAACTGCAGAGACCTAAACAAAACTGACGCGAATTGTAACGTAGTCCACGCCTATTTATTATTACTTCTTTAAAATAAACTTATACTATTTTTAACCGACTTCCAAAAAAAGGAGGAGGTTCTCAATTACACGGAATGTTTTTTTTTTTTTTTTATGGATGACTCAGACTATTTGACCGATTAAAAAAATTTTTTTTTTGTTTTATAGAAGGTACTTTCTAGTTGGTCCCATTTAATTTTGGCGAAGATCTGATGACGGAATCCATGAGGAATTGAAGGAACTCCTCAAATATTGTAGGCATACATATAGCGATTTTGGTATTATAAGAAACATAATAAGCATTTGCATTCAGAAAGTGTAAATTGGTGAAGTGGAACTGATGCAGAAGACCACAGAATGCCATCGGAACTCCTCAATGATAAATGATTTACGGGTGGCGACAAAATATCTTGATTAATTTAGCTAAGCAACTTTACAGTCACAAATTTAAATGCTCCTGATGAGAATGGTACTATCGAATTGATTTGATGATGGAGCCGGAAGGTAGGCACCAGATCTATGTAATAAAATAATGTATCCTAGCCGTGTTTGGGCTTGTTCGAATCGTCACGAGATACACTTCTAAGTAACGATGAACTAAAAAGTGTAAAATAAATAAAATTTTAAACAAAAAAATAAAACCGACCAGAAAAAAATAAAAAGTAAAAAATAACGCCATAATTCAGTTTCTTCAAATTACTTACAAGTAACCGTATGTATACTCAATCTATACAGTATATACAATTAATGTTATTTTGGAGTCGGTGCCATCGTGGCACAACTTACTAAAATCGTCAATTTTCAATATTTTACACATTCTTTATATGGCACCGACGCCAAAATAAGATTAATTGTATATACTGTATAGATTGAGTATACGTACGGTTACTTGTAAGTAATTTGAAGAAACTGAATTATGGCGTTATTTTTTACTTTTTTTTTTTTGGGCTCGGTTTTATTTTTTTTTGTTTAAAATTTTCAGTCTATACGCACTGCACATCTATGTATACTATTATAAAGTTGTAAAAATGAAATGTCTGTACATTGATGATATTAAAAAAAAAAAACGATTGTAACGGACCATTTGGAGGTCACTGTGTAGAAAAATATTTTACATTTATTTTTTGTATGTTTGTATGTGTCGTTGTAGCTTCATCAAGCCAAATCGACCAAACAGATTTCAACTATTTTTGGTACACTGGTAGCTGTGCATCACAGATGATTATAGGATACTTTTTTACCCTATTACGCTGTCCAAAAAAAAGAGAAGTTATAACTTTTTCTACTCCTACCATACAAAGCTGCGGCGCATGAAAATTATATTGCATCTAAACGCCAGGTAAATTGCATTAAAACGCAAGTCTTGCTCGAACGAAACACATCAGCAATTGGCAATCAAAATGTCTACATTGCTGTTTGACCAATAAAATTACTTATGCTATTATATTCGTAAAACGGCAGTACAAGCTTCACGGTAATGCAATCACGAAAAATATACTGAGATTCTTGAATGAGAGAAGGTTCTTGAGTGGCGATGGCGACTGCGTACCGGGCTACCTATCATGGGTAGGCAACCAGCAAAGTAGAAGAACCTTCAGGATCACGGGAAACCGTTGGGTAAGAGTGGCGCACGATCGGTTGTTGTGGAGATCCTTAGGGGAAGACTTTGTTCAGCAGTCGACGTTATTCGGCTGAGATGATAAGGATGGTGACTAACTTGATGGTGAGTCAGTCTCCACAGCTATGGATGCATACAACGCCAGAAGCCCCACACTCGACGCTCGTGTTGTCTACTCTTTAACAAACTGCTTACGTAAATATGTACTCCCCTCTGGAGGAACTGCGATAATTGTATCAATCAGTAACCACTTGCAATCTTCTGTTGTATTTTTTGCTAACTGACCTGATCTGGGGCCTCCTCATACAATTTCAGCGAACAACCTCACCTTCGTCCCATCTTACAGACTCTAGCTCCAATTGTTACATGGCCATTATGCAACCTACAAGCTTATTCCCCCCACATGCGTGGGCATTTAGGTGTATAAGGTACGTATGTGTCCTCTTTGACATTGTCGCAAAAGGTTTAAAATATAAATAAATAAATATTACAGGACATTTTTGCACAAATCGAACTAGTATCATAGTAAGCTCAATAAGGCTTATGTTATGGGTACTATACGACGATATATTTAATAGATATTATTTACTTATTTACCTAGAAAACGTCCAAGACTCAGGTGCAAATTTTTATGCTCATCACACAAATAGGGCAAATATTTGTGTGATGAGCAAGGGATTTGAACCCAGGACCTCCAGCTTCGCAGGCAACGTTACTCCCGCTGAGCCAAACCGGTTGTCAGTTTTCACAGCATGTGTTTTATTATATCTACGGTAACGCGTTACATACAATGTAGATGGTTCCGAAACGTCGGGAACTAAAATGAGATAATATACGCGATATAATCCGTTAAATTGTTTTATTTCAATGAGTAATAATCGCGGAAACAGAAGAAAATATAATGTAGATGGTGTTGTGTAGTAATAACACGACAATAGACTCAAGCGCAAGCATAACCACCATGCCGTGGATACACGTGTTTCGACGTTAATGCAGTGAATTTATGGTGAAGAAAGTGTATCATTATATCGGGGTTATGTTTGGTTGTAACCGCAGCACGGCCATAACGAGGAGCCACTGCCCCGGGCTACTGGGCATTTTGTTATGCATTCGCTACATAATCCCAAGAGCAAAACGACCTTAGAAATATGTACGTTTCAAAGAAACTTACTGCGATTATCCATTAGCATTATCTTCGTAATCAGGAAGTACGCGCTAGTTGCTGCTACTAGTCGAGTGCGTTCAGCTTACCTAGTTATTAAATAACATTCATTTTAATTGGGTTTCGTTAAGTGTTAAATGTGTAATGTATCATTTTATGTGTGGGCGCAACGATGCGATATGCTTTGAAAGAGGTAATATTTCGTAACTGGATGGAATGGATTTTCACAATGCTATTGTTTTAATATTAGTCGAAGAAGTGTGTATACATTTTTATTTATTAGCGCATTCACTATCGTTTTAGAACGCCATGATATTGACCTCGGCATTGTTCATCTGTTTTTATATTCTCTATTAAATGGTTGGCAATGTATGTATAACGCATTTTCCAATTTCTTTTTTAATTTACCATTATCTAAGGCATCCATAAAAGAACAACAAGGGCAGGAAAGCAAGGTCATCGCACATGAGTTTTTCGCGGGGAGTTACCGGCTTTCTTGGTTGACAAAGCAAAGCAAGAACGATGGCTATTATACAGACTTACAAAATATTATACGTAAACATAACTTAGAAATAGTTTCTAAATTAGCATCTATTTTGGCAGACATATTATTTGTAGGAGACTATAATTGATCGGATATGAAATACTGATTGCAGGTGTTTTTTTACTAGAAACTACAATGGAACCAAATTGTTACTCCAAGGCATTAGAAAAAACATGTATAATTAGATGATGACGACACGTTTGGGGAAGTTGGTTGCACAACGGCTTACGAAGCTGTTTGATGAGCACGAGAGTTTGTTCCTGGGGGAAGTATTTATTTATTTAAGTGTTATATTTATCTATATAATAATGTGTATCGTCGCCTGGTAGTTCTGGTACCCATAATACGTACAAGCTTTGCTTAGGTTAACACTAGGGCGATTTATGTAAGATTGTCGCTGATATTTATTTATTTACTAGCTTCTGCCCGCGACTTCGTCCGCCTTAAATTCGTTTTTCGCGGATAAGGGCATTTTTCCGGGATACAAAGTAGCCTATGTCCTTCCCCGGGATTCAAACTATATCCATACCAAATTTCATTCAAATCGGTTCAGCGGTTTAAGCGTGAAGAGGTAACAGACAGACTTTCGCATTTATAATATTAGTATGGAATAGTATGGATTGTGAAATGTACGTATCATTTTAGTAGGCTAGGTAGGTAAAGATATAGTAATAAATATTACAGTCAAAGTGGTCAGTTGCTACTGGTGTTACTTAACGTGCGAAATCAATAAACTTTTTTGTTTTGTCATACTGACAAATACAATACTATCACCGTTTCTGTGTAAAAAATATCGTTTGATGGATTTATTTTCGGGATGGGATATGCCGAACAAAATCATGTTCAGTAAGATAACTTTACTCCGACATAAAAAAATCTTTAAATGAATGTATGTTTTTAATGAAAACAAATAATTTAAGGTTGTTTCCTATCTATGTTATGATCAATCTTAGATTACAGGAACTTGAAAAATATAAGTGAGCTTGCATGAAATTATTTGTCATAAACGCAAGCTGCACATTAGATAATTATTGAAAGAAAACCTACGCCGAAGAATAACGCAGTTCTCGATAATTCCCGAGAAACGTTCTCCGTTTCACAAGGGAACTATTCTCAAGAACTTTCTGGTTCATACAAAACGGAGAATGCTCTCGAGAACGGCATAGCTCACGAGTTATTTTTAATTTGATATTTCACTTATTGCATGTTGACATTTATTTTATATTTTATTACCTACTTAAATCAATATAAATATTAATACTTTATGGTCATGAAACTGAACCAAACTAAATTATATTCAAGTCTAACCTGGTCAATCAGCTATAGAAATTCATTTCATTAGTCACAAATAGCCAATTCTACTATCAAAATTTAAATAAGTATCAATAAACACTAAGTTGTGTTGTGTCTATTTAGATATATGTTATGTGTATTCTAGACTAGATTGCTTGTATATATATGTTTTATTTACATGTAGACACAAGACGTAAGGTAGGAGGAAAAAAAAATCATATTTAGAGTAACTCTTCATCAGAATTTGATAATCGACTCAATTTGTGCAAATTCATCATTATTTTCTGTATACTATACGTTTAAGTTTACTAAAAGTGTTCAATCTAAGTACATCATTTCTAAAAATCAGAAGCATTTCCTTATATAACTTACATAAAAAGATGATCGTAAAATTACGAGTGATTTCACATTTTTCTAATGAACGTATTACGAACTCACAGCTATATATAAAATATCGTAAGTGAAAATGTCCATTACATCTTACTCGAATTACTCGTACACTACGCGCAAAACCTTACAGTAATCCTAATAAAAAAAAAGAAAACTCACCAGAATCGTATGCTCGGACCAATCCGTAAGTACGGGTAGGTTTGTTTGTTAACAAATTAAACGCATGCACATGTTTTCACCGGAGGAAATCGAGAGTGCGCGAGCGACGCGTCGGCGCTCGCGCTGGCGCTTCAACTGCGCACGCACGGGCCCGCGGCTCTCCTACTACCATCCCTTTATGATCTACTGTAAAAGTGCATAAGGCTAATCTTTTGACGTTGCGAAATGCAGCTAATGTTTGACGACGTTGACATTACTTACTAGCCATGTTACCTGAAGTATAATACTAATTTACATCTAAGTACTTGTAGTTGACAGTTTGTTTTTCCATAGTAGCGTTTTCCGTGTTGGGTTTATGCGAAGTATAGAAAATCGAACTTTGCGTGATTACTCAAAAAAATCATGCGTAAAAATAACTGGCACTCGTGTTTAAAAAGTTCTGTAGTTCGTTATGATTCTAATGATATAGGGTACCCATGAAAAAAGGTACTAAAAAAAACAACACAACGATTGTTTGTAACGTGGTTATAAGGAAAAAAATTGCTGCTAAAATTGACAATATCTCGGAAACTACTAAAAATCGCAAAACATAAGTACATGGAGGACAAATCGATAGCTTTTGAGTTGTATCAGCCCTCTTCGGATTATCTTTGATCTCTGGGACATCCTGTATATTATAGCTCCGTCTGTGACGGGCTTTATACGTAAACCACTTATGTATGAATGCAATGCATAAATTGGGGAATGATTATATGAATTAAATCAATGATTTAAATAGATATGATTAAAATCATTAGGTAAAATAGGAGAATCTTGTCTTAACTCACTGATATGATGAGAAAGAACAAGGCTATCCGTAACAATTTAATAGGTATCCTAAACACATAGGCAGAAATAAATACCAATCTAAAATCAGTAATTAAATTTGCATACATTTTCAAATCAATGCATTAATTAATACATGTTGTTTCATTATGATGTCTCCATTTATTTAATGCTCACAAGATCATTTCGATGATGAATGACACACGACATAGCTTAATATATTTCCAACATTACATTCGAATCTAGACTTACTGAATCATCTTTCACTTTCTAATACTTAAATACATAAAGTAGCAATATTTCAAGCTTATTTAATGAACCTGTAATCGCTAATCAATAATTTAATTATATGAATATCTATTTTAAAATGTTCTTTTAAATAACCATCAATTAGTTATAGTCATCTTTTTCAGCGCCTTTGTGAGAGTCCCTGAGTGAACTATTTAACTGAAAGTGTATAATAATTAAGTAAATTAAACAATTAACAGCCCATTACGGTAACAATTACGGAGTCTGCACGTTTCGTCAGGATTCACTCGAATGCAACCTTCTTAAATACAACTCTATCTCTTTTGGTTTCTGAATGTTGTCTAGAAATAAAATACATTTTTTTTATCGTCACGTAATTTGATAGGTACGAGTACGTTTGACTGTAAGCACGGTACTTTAACTTCTGTCAGTGGCACTAATTTTAAAAGGTTTCCGTGCAAATAATTATTATTAAACTCTGTCTTACAATGCAAAAGATAAAAAATGTTGGCACTTTTTCAAAAGACTTTAATAGCTGGACTATTTCATCCTTACAAACTTTTTAATTTTTACATAATATATACATTCAAAAACAAACGGAATATGGTTTTCGGAAGTCATTTTGAAGGAAATTATATTTTTCATGACCCTGCGCTGCTGCAGCTGATCAAATGGCCGAACTCCTTGTACTGCAAATAATACTCAGGAGTATTCTCTGGTCGACCAGAGAATACTCCTGAACTGTTCTCGAGAACAGTTTATGCAGCTGATCAAATGGCCGAACTCCTTGTACTGCAAACAACACTCATGAGTATTCTACGGTCGAGAATAGTTTGTGCAGCTGACCAAAAGGCCGAACTCCTTGTACTGCAAATAATACTCAGGAGTATTCTCCGGTCGAGAATAGTTTATGCAGTTGACCAAATGGCCGAACTTCTTGTACTGCAAACAATACTCAGGAGTATTCTCCGGTCGAGAATAGTTTACGCAGTTGACCAAATGGCCGAACTTCTTGTACTGCAAACAATACTCAGGAGTATTCTCCGGTCGAGAATAGTTTATGCAGCTGACCAAATGGCCGAACTTCTTGTACTACAAACAATACTCAGGAGTATTCTCCGGTCGATAATAGTTTCTGCAGCCTAAAAGGCCGAACTCCTTGCTGTAGGTAATCGTTGGGAGTTGCAAGCGCATGACGGTAACTCCACATTTTTCTTCCGCATAAGTGATCACTTTGTAATATACCATCCTTCCAGTATTAGTTACGATTATTCCTAGTCCAAGAGACGAATGGATTAATCTGTCACCGTTATCGAGTACAAGTTATGGCCGCAAGGTTCGATCAACCGACCTACGACGAGTTTTTAGTCAATCGAGACAGTTTCAAACGTTATATTTATCCTGAAACGTATTCAATTTTTATTGGACAAAAAATTGGTCAAAGAAGGATTGGTCAAGCTCATCGGCGTTTCTGGCGATATTAGAGCTGGGTCATACTTCGCTCAACACCTCAGCCTGGCCATCCAGAGACGGAATGCGGCCAGCGTTCTGGGAACGATGCCCCGGGCAGGTCCGACACCGGGGGACCCATCAGAATTGTAAGTTCAATTTAAAATAATATTTGTATAGTTCGTCTAGATTAATTGTAATACTTTATAGGTTTTTTAATTTTAGTATTTTGTTTTGTTTGTTTCCTTTTCTCTTCTTGGTCTATGAGACCATTTTAGAGGTTCTCGTAAATCGGGTGAAAGAAATAATTTTCGAAAATGCAAAATATACGATTGTTGAAAGACAAATGACACAGTGTTTCTAAGGTTGCTTATTTTGAAAACTTTCATATAATATTTACTATGTGGTCGTTTATTTTTCTTGACAAGGAAAATATATACTATAAAAGTGAACTATCATGCGCTCGAAGAGATTTAAAGAGAGATGATGTAGGTGAATTCGCGTGCGGTTTACAGCCTATCCCAGAGGCAGTCATATACCTATAGATAGAAAGCGAAGCAATTCTGCAGATTTTGATCAGGTGCGTACGTTCATAAAACAGATTTGTATCTCGAAATGTAATTTCATTGCGTGAGTCGTGTCTAATTTGTTCACGGTTGTAAATAACTTAGATTTGTAGCAAATATAATGCGTTAACGATCGATAGACACTGTGCCCACTGTGAAATAATAATGAAATGAAATTATCTCTGTTCATAGCTCCATAAGGTAAAGCAATCCCGTCCTTATTTAGCACTTCCTGATCGTCTCGTAGCTTCAGAAATAATAAGAAGTCTACACAGAGCACTGACGATATTATCTTCCACATATATATGTCCATATATATCCTGACTGAATGAAACCCTATAGAAAAAAATATATATAAGAAAACTTATAATACAAAAGTTATCTCTTATTATTATTATCATTAAAACTTAGGGCATGTGAGAAATTTAATAACAAGCAACAATTAATTTTTTACTAGAACGAATTGTCTTTTTCAGGTCATGGTAAGGCGCGTATCCTTCAGAAAGTTTTTCGTAAAAATAATAGTTATATTACGATGACAAATAACTCCGCTTGGATAATTGTTCGAATGTATTTGTTTTACCTCTGACTATCTGTTTTCAATTTGACATACGCAAAATACATGTGCAGCCATGTCAACAGAGTTTCTTCCTTTTCCAGTAAACAGGAACATCAAGTGTCGTTAGCAGTTTTGTATTCGTATAACGTTTCGAATGCTTCTCTTTCCCTTGCATTTACCCTTGCCAGTAAAACGAGTCTAAATTATACGTCGATGTGATAAAAACAACCTGTCTACGAGTATAATGAAGTCGATATCCCTTTGAAACACGATACACGATCAAACGTATTAATTTGGTCGTCCTCATTTCGCAGACCAAACAATAATGTACCGGTACCTACTCAAATTAAGTGTTCGATTTCTCGCTAATACTCGTATATTGACTTCCATTGTCAATTCGTACTGGTGAATACGACGATGCGCGATGGGACCTTAGATATTTGTGCTGCTGTTTTATGTAGCTTTTATACCAAGTAAATCCATGGGGTTTTACTTATTATTTTCAATATTATTCACTTTAGTACTAATGGTAGTACTAGAGTGAATAATATTGAAAACGTCGATTTCAATTAGCGGGCTTACTTACACTAAAGTAACTTGCTACGTTTCTGCACTAATTTCTGTGAAGTACTTGATAATGCAATTTTATGTTCGTGCTCTTGCCTAGTCCTAGTCTTGTCTACTTTTTATGATTTAATCTGGTTCCTAAAGATCCAACCATTTGCCAAATATTATTAAGATCAGTCGTCCGACTTAACCGTGGAACGAAAGGCAACACACTCAGCTACTTTCGTATTTATTAGTACAGATTGTAGATAACTAAACGAGGAAATGTTACACTAGTTTGTGACGGACATGCAACTGAAGTGATTCAGACGGCACTGTGGGTGCGCTTT
The DNA here is from genome assembly GCA_905404275.2 of Hedya salicella. NCBI lineage: Eukaryota > Metazoa > Arthropoda > Insecta > Lepidoptera > Tortricidae > Hedya > Hedya salicella. The sequence goes on along the minus strand of FR990114.1, from coordinate 9,314,255 downwards.
ATTACCTTACCGAGTTAAGAAAAGGCCTATGTATTTAAATCTTCTAACAGCTATGTCTCTTTAGATTTGCACGGTAGTGTTAGTGGTCTTTCCTGGTGCTAAACTAACTTAGCCAATAGTAAAGTTTCCGAAGTCAGTTTAATCTGAAATCAATAATGTCAATAGGGAAGGGAACTTACTCCAAGGTACAGGTTTCTGTTCAATATATAAAACAGTTTCTCAGTTTCCAAACGTACCTTCTCTAGGGTACAAAAGCTTTTTTTACTCGGGATATTGCGGAACTATCGCTCATCAAAGGCCAAGCAAATTATGGCCCTTTTACTTCACTCGATTTTATAACCTTTTTGAGGAAGATCCTTATTAAAACACGTTCAATACACTTGTTATTTACAATATCTACTCTTCAATTACTACCCTAATGGCATATACGTCTTAGAACTTTTGCTCCTACCTGTCAGAAGATCAATGACGCAACTTATGGGTTTTATATATTTGAATGGAAGTGGATCATGATTGAAAATACCAGAAAAGTTGTGCAACGATATACATAGTATTAAATAGTTAAAGCCAAACGTAAAAGTTATATCATTATAAATATGCATAAAAGGTTGTAAACAGGCCGAAAATTGCTGTTTCTAGGTCTCCAACTCCAACAATGTATTCGAAACGCTCCTGCATACCGAGAATAGTTCAATAAATATTCAACGAAAACATATTAACCAAAATGTGCAAAATTAAATATGATACAACTACATAAAAAGTAAGATATATTCGCCCCGGTTTACGGTTATGCCGTAATTTGTCGTGATAAGTCCACATCAATAATGTTTATTAACAGTTTACGTATTGATTGTTATGTTATAATGATATTACGCGGCGCGAACATAATTTTTTATCGTTTAGTATGCTGATCTTCGCAATAGTGACTACGAGCATTTTTTTCTTTACTTTAGTCATAGTTTTGAAAATGTCATACACGCTGGTTGATTTTCGAAAGATTGTATAAAATTTCAAATCACGTAATGATATAAAAAAAAATTGAAAGCCTTCTCCTATTTTGGTAAGGAATCGCTATTATGTGTCAAAGCTAATCCTTCACAATCGATCGTAAGATGCGTCCGTAAAATGTTTATGCGACCGGTGGCGCCGGCGCGGTCTTCGATCTTCCTCCTCGGTCAATGAGCTTGCGCAACATATAGCCAACTTTGTAAATTCTTTATAAATATGCATTTTAGTATTTACTTAGGTATGTCCAATACGTTTGGAGAACGTTACGTAACTATGGATTATTCGAATGTATAATGTACTTAATTTCGCACATGTCGTTATAGGTACACCTTCGTAACAATGCATCTTATATCAAAGTTAGAGAGTATGTTATCGTGCGTTTTGTTAAACACAACTTTAAATGTTTGATATTTTTAGTTTTTACTTGCCTAATAAGCAATTCTTCATTTTTATCTGAAACACGTAATTCGTTTCCATTTAATTGGATGATGCCGGTTTGTTTCGTTACGTTTGGAACCACCATTTCTACGTTAATAAAACATAAAATAAAAAGCCTTTTATTTCTTACAAAGTACAAATTAATAGCTAAGAATATCTTATTTACATTACACGTTAATGTTAACTAAATTATATTAATAAGTTTAATAACAGTTTGGGCTTTGACCGCCTTCAATGCTGGGGGTCGTGACGACATCCCCCAATTTTTTTTAAATGAGATTAACATCTTATCACTCGGTTATAATTGAACACGCACACCTGTGCATAGCCAAGGATATGTGTGATATCAGGAAAGGCGGAGGCGCCTACCTCTGAACCACACGTCAAAGTGCTACAATTTTCAGCTAATAGAGTTATTACACTTAATTTTTGAAAAAAGAGGGACATACCCGTTTTCTTTAAGTGGTACTTGAGTGCCAAATTCACATGAAGATGGAATAGCTCTCAAATTACCAAACATTAGCGTTTTTTTTTATTTTTTTTTTATTATAAAATAGATGGACATGCAATGGCGCTTTCAAACATTTTATACCGGAAGAAACTTCCTTATTATCTAATCAGAATAATTTTTCATTTTTTTTTATTATTATTATAAAATAGATGGGCATTTGACCGCAATCTCACCTGTTGTTAAGTGACGATGCGGTCAAGGATGTATCATTTCCGTCTTGAAACAGCCTATTCACTCTTGTCTTGAACACGCCCAAATTATAATGGTCGGGAAACACACTCGCAGGCAACGAGTTCCACTACTTTGCGGTACGCATGATAAAAGTTGCACCAAAGCGCTTCGTCTTTGCAGAATTGTCGCTTTTGTTTAGCTAATAAATATAAGGGTGGTGCGCCAGTGCGGTGCTATATACACCAGTATGTACCAAGGTACATACATCGCATTGGTGAATGGGCTCGTGAAAACCTCTGACCCTTCACTACACACCAGTTTCTCTGTAGAGTTTCGACAGTTGTTATCTTCCTTTCTACGACTATATCTAAATGCATATGGTCTTCCATTGATCTAGTCCCCTTTTAAATGTGCTTTTTATTTTATGCTAAAAGACAATATTTGGTTATTCGAGTAGTTCCTAAATTGGGGCCAAAGTTTTCTTGAGTGGCGCCACGCACCAGACGTAGCGCAGGGTGGGCTGACGACCTGGTTAAGATCGCTTGTCGAGGACGTCTTTTGGGTGACGATGATGATGACGTTCCTAAATTAATAGGTTTCTGAAATCCTGTCACTGGAACATCGATAATCAGAATACAGTTTTAAAATCCAATAAATCGTAAAAGACGCAAAATGTAAATTTCTCCGCGCCGTCAATTTACCATGACAAATTCCGTTCTAATGTGAAATATTGTTTTTTATGTTAATTATATGCCATGTTTGTTTACGCAAACCAACCGAGAATTTACAGCGGAGCGGACTTACGTGTAAGTGTAACCTCGATGTCTACTTTTTGTGTTATCGTAAATCTTGTGTAGCCTGGTTTTGCGTCCAAATCGTTTGTAAAATGAATATATTAAGTGTTAGATATATTTTTGAGCAAATTACTTTATTGTCAAGAACACACATGCGAGGAAAAAAGCAAAAAAACAATCGTACCTTACTTAAAATTTGGTCTAGGTTATACGTGCGTAACCAATCCTGTAGTCGTAAGTCGTTCACATTAATCCGTCGTGACTACCTACCTTAAATTTACGTACCTGATTAATTGATTATATTTTAATTATCATTGCTTGAGACTATTTAGATAATATTGACATTTTAAGAAATAATCATACTTCAAAATGAAATATTTGTAAATATTACATATGTCAAATCAAATCAAAATGGCGCGAAGCGACCGATGCATTTGTCTATGCGCGCGCACGAGCGTTGAGGCACGTTGAGGCAAAGGCTAATAGGCCAATCAGCCAAACATTAAAATATAATTGTTGGGAACTCCAACATTAATTTAGTTTTTAAGTTGGTATAATGTTTATTTATATAGTTTATGGCATTTAGTTACGTATGTATGTTATCTGTGGATAACTTCTTCTTGTGCTAACCATCACACACATAACCAATACACGTTTCCCAAATTAATTAACTATTTTACTGTGCTGCCCTTCCCACAACTCCAAGAACCTGCTCATCAACCTCAGCAGTCTACGTTACAATTAAAACTGAATAATTATATCAATTTAATACAATCAAAATGTTATTTTGTTTTGAAAACGTTATAATTTATTAAAATGAATTGCTTTTTACAAGTACCAGTTTCGATTTATTAAAATAACCTAAAATATTTCTTGTACCTAAATCCTATTTGCTAAAGTTTAAAAAAAACTGTAATGCAAAGGCACTAGTGCGATTATGTAATGTTAAAACCACGCGGTGGTAATAAGAGCCACTTTACGAGCAAGTGTGTTGAAAATTAGTTTTAAGTTACATCGCACCACCGAAAATCAGCGTCACGGCTTGACGTGGCATAAAGCTGAGTGGTGACTGGTGACCCTTTCAGCGTCGTCATTTGTTTTTGTTATTTATAATTTTTGTTTACGCTGGCGTTGAATAAATCATCCATCAATGGAAAGGCCCGAAATAATTGCTTACAGGATTTTCAGATTTTTATATTTAGTTATGCGATAGGAGTTGTCGTTATTATTGATTGTTGACATTTAAATAAGATAATTTACTCATATCTAATCAACTAATGATTCTTATTTCTTTTAATAAAATCTACTCATATTTCGAGAACTCACGTGAGATATGTACGCAATATAATCCGTTTAAAAATTTGTATTTATTTGTGTCAAAGAGAATATTGTGGCTGTTTACGTGTTTGTTATGTGTAGTATGTGACTTTTCGTACCACTATAATATTTCATATAACGAGAAATTATCTAAATAGAAGACGAAATATGTAACGTGACAGATGTATTTTTTTATGTTTCAAAAGTAGAGTACATTTTCGAAAAGTTGCTTACACAAGTTCGTGACAAAACCATATTTCACCACAAGAGCTCGCGAAATGTTGGGAATGGGAAGTATAGAAGCGTGATAGAGGCTGTAGATCTCTGTTCCGAAGATGCAGCTCACAAAGACTTACGCAACACCGTAATGAGTGGCGAACTCGCCGCCGGCTATCATTGCCGCCGCACGCGCGTGCCGACTGCTCACCTCGAATTGTATTACATACAGACAGAGTACGGAATCTTCACCGCGCTAGCCGCTATGATACCGCCCGCCGCCTTATGGAAATGTATGAACAAATTTTCTCAAATCGAACTAAGTCCATGGTAATCTCGATAAGGCTTGGGTTTATGAGTACTAGACGACCACACCCACCAATCATTAAGATTCAGGAACAGATTTATGTTCATCACATAAATATTTTCCCTTACTGGGATTTAACAATAAACTAAAAATATATTTATTACAGAAGGCTTACTACTCCACTCCAGAATTTCTTAATGAAAAATAAAGTTAAACCAAGCTCATTATGTCTTTAAATTATTAAATCATTGAATTAAAAGTTATTTATTAGCTTAATTTAAATTATTTATGTATTGATTCAATATTTCTAATTCTCAATGTCAATTAATTTTAATGATTATCTAGGTCGCTATACTTTTTTATTTGCTTTTTACATACTTAATTTACTATTAAAATTTGTGACATTCATTTTAGTTATAAGATATTGCTGTGCCCAACAGGGCTCATGTTTTGAACAATATTTAAATTTAAGATCTTTAATGTACAACATGAACTGCAACAAATAAATTGAATTGAATTGAATTAACCCAGGACCGCCAGCTTCGCTGGCAGTATAAGGGAGGTACTTAATACTAGTAACCACATTTGACCTTGAAAAAAAATCCAACAAACTTTCATTTCTCATTTATAATACACTAGCTTCTACCCGCGACTTCTTCCGCCTTAAATTTGGTTATCGCGAATAAGGGTAGTAAAGTAGCCTATGTCCTTCCCTGGGACACAAACTATCTTCATACCAAATTTCATGCGAATCGGTTCAGCGTTTTAAGCGTGAAGAGGTAATAGACAGACAGGCAGACAGACAGACAGACACACTTTCGCATTTATAATATTAATAGTATGGATATAGGTACATAGCGTGAAACTGCATCTTCATTTAGGTGAATATTTGCAAAATATGAAGATGTATCACTTAAAAACGGTTGGTACTTGGAAAATACAAGTGAATTGTCAGCAACAACGTTAAGCATAATCATTGGTTTGCAATTCAGACTTCATTGAAGCAAAGAATTAATGTGAATGATGAAAGAATTCGTCCCAGCGAGCCGGCACCGTGCGCCAGCGCGGTGAAAGTAAAACTCGAGCGTTTACCCGCACGCCGGAAATTCATTTAGCGACCTTATTTAGGATTATCCGTCATTATAAGGAGGCTTAACGTGTGGCGGTAGTTTCCGGAAACAGTCTTGAAAAGTCGCTGTTATTTTATCCCTAAGAGGGGATAATAAGTATAAAAACGCATCTGCACTGTGTGTCTGTCATCCTAGATTTCAATCTCTTTGACAAATTTGGATGGCGATTTCATTAGATATTTAGCTGGTTTTGCTTGTGGTGACTGTTTCAAAAAGATCACATAGGCTAATTTAAAGATTTCGAACTCTTAACGCTTTTCTTTTCTTGTATAATTATACGCTGTGTAAATAAATATCGTTCTTTCTTGCAAATCAATAAAGAATGATCAGGGCAAAGACCGGACAGCATCTTTCAATATATTTTACTTACATACATTCAAGTTTGACAGGCTCTACTTACTTATCCTACAAATTGTCGTGAGATGGCGATATTATTCTTAGGTCCCGCTATCTATACCTATGTAACTAGTATGAAAGATAACAAATAAATATGTAGAGTTACATTTGTGTTTATAATATCGAGTATTGATTTATAGTATGCATTTATCTATACATAAGTCGTTCAAGGGAAAACAGGAAAGCATCATTAGTTTAGTGCTGCTAGATCATTTGTCTTGTCGGCAACCCTCTCTAAACAGGCGTGGTCGTATTAGCAAGATTGTAATACTATATCTATAGGTACCTATAGATAACTACACCTACATCTGTAATAAATAACTACACCCACACTTCTCAGCACCGCCTGAAGGTGGTGGCTAAGAAAATACCAACAGCACTTGAAGGAAGTTAGAGTTTATTTAGAAGTAGAAGGCGCCCGCATCTTCGTTCGCATAGGAAGATAAAATCATAAGTTAACCCTCTTTTAACTTCAGCGTAGTCAATCGTAGCGTAGTCAAAATAAAAACAGAAATAGAAAAAAATTACCGTTTAACAAGATGTAAAATCAGAGATTTTTCGCGTCTATTAGGCTTACTTACATCTGCTTGTCCAGCAATTGAATATGGCTGGCTATATACAAAAAAAAATTAACGCTGTAAATATCTTAATTTAAAGGATCACAATGATTATGAAAGGTACATGAATATTCCACCTTCCTTGTCATCTGACTTTGAATGGTGGTGTGATCATATTGAGTTTTCAGTAAATACTATAAAGAATGACGACTATGATTTGGAGATCTTTACAGATGCCTCAACTACGGGGTGGGGGGTGGCGTGTGAGTCACAACGGCAAGTTGTTGTTGGAATGCAGACGAATAGCTCTACCATATAAATTATTTAGAATTGCTAGCTGCCTCTTTTAGACTAAAAAAATTTACAAAAAATTTGGAGAATTGTCAAATTCTCTTACGCATTGACAATACGACGGCCGTTTCTAATATTAATCGTATGGGGGGAAATGGTGTGAAGCTCGTAGAATATTCATATTTGCGTCATATATACGCTCGGCAGATAATGTTGTGGCGGATGCAGAATCTCGAAAAATTCATCCAGACATCGAATGGGAATTGGCCGATTCAGCATTTGATGTCATTATTAATAGATTTGGGTGCCCAGAAATTGATATATTTGCAAGTCGATTGAATGCTAAATGTCCGAAATATATTGCTTGGCACAACGATCCTAATGCTTTCACAATTAACGCTTTCACTGTTTCATGGGCTAAGCGATATTTCTATACGTTTCCTCCCTTTACAGTTATCTTAAAAACCTTAAGAAAAATCATTACGGAAAAGCCAAGGGAATTGTAGTAGTGCCTTTATTGCCTACTGAAGAAGACGTCTAAATAAGGGGTAACAGAGTTGCCCCTTATTTGGACGACTTCTTTTATCAGAACCTTTAGTACTAAATCCCAGTGATCAGTTAATTTTATCTAATTCCAGCAACCGCAATGTACACCGCCAAATTACCCTGGTTGCTGGAGTATTATCTGGACGGCACACTTGAAGAAAAATATCCCAATCTCGGCCTTGGAGATCATGATGGCCTCGCTGTCTAGTAGTACGATGAAACAGTACGACATATACTTAAAAAAGTGGTACTTATTTTGCCAAAATAATCAGATTAATATGTATGATTCATCGGTTTCAGATATAATTCGATTCTTAACGGAACTATTTAATGACGGTGCACAATACGGCACGCTCAATTCTTGCAGATCTGCACTGTCGTTGATTCTTGCCACGAATGTCTCAGATAGTGATAGTCTCAAACGATTTTTCAAGGGAGTGTATAGATTAAGACCACCTTTGCCGAGAAAATATATTACATGAGATACTTCCATGGTACTAGACACCCTCGCACAATGGTTTCCAAATGAAACCCTTTCTATGGAGATTTTGTTCAAGAAATTAGTCACGCTTTTAGCTCTGGTGACCGCACATCGTGTGCAAACAATTTCAAAAATAAAATAAATGTTATAAATATTGAAATGTATCCAAAGGAAATTAAGATTAAAATCCCGGACTTAAATAAAACATCCCGCATAGGAGCTCCACAGCCTATATTAGTTTTAACTTTATATCAAATCAAGCCTGAAATTTGTCCTGGAAAAACTCTCTTAGCCTACATCAAAAATCTAAAACATTGCGCCAGAATCACGATTGTTTATTTATCAGTTTTAAGAAACCGCACAATATTGTAACGGCCCAAACCTTAAGTCGTTGGATTAAGGGTACATTGAAGAGTTGCGGTATTGATGTTGAAATATTTTCAGCTCATAGTACCAGACATGCAGCCACATCTCGGGCGCATAAGTAGGGTATTCATTTAGATACCATCCGGAAAACTGCCGGTTGGAGTGGTAGCTGTACCAGAAACTACAACAAACGGTTCCTTCGGCAGAACTATTTTGAATAATTCAATACATGGTAACTTATAAATTATGCAAGAATTGTAAAATAGAAAATTAGTTACAATTGAAATCATACAAGTCTGATTAATATGTCATGTGGGAGTTTATGTTTCTAACAATAAATAATTTACATATGTAATTTATATTATTTCTATGATATGTAAGAAATACTTCTGTCAAAGTATACATTTGTGTTTATGCTAATCTCGAAGGGCAAAATGCGAGTATAATTGATGATTAAACGAACTTACCCGAAGTGAATTGAAATAAAACAATTTAACGGATTATATCGCGTATATTATCTCATTTTAGTTCCCGACGTTTCGGAAGCTTTCCAGCTTTCCATGGTCACGGGAGGACTGAGAAAAGATGTATTTTCCTCTGTCAAAGTTACAATTTGTGCAAACTACCCATTTTTTGAAAAAACACAAATAAAGGTGTACATACATGCCAGATGGGCCTAAGCTGTAAAGACAGTTACACATGTGCCAGAAGAGCTTAATTATTTTATTCTAATAATTTACCAAGCAGCATTTCACAAATGAGGCGTACTGAGGAGAAAAGAAACGCTGCAAAGAAAAACTCCCAGGCTACCTCATTACTAATTATAATATTTAAAAAGCAGAGACTATTAAACTACTTTTAAACAGATAAGATATTTTACACCGTTCGGAAATTAAGGTTTTGCAGTCCTGTGTCTCGCCTGTTCCTTGATGAGATGTATTACAGGATCCCAAGCTGGTGGTAGTGACAATCCATCTTCTCTATTGAAATTAGGATGCTTTTTAATCTCAATAGCCTCGCGTAGCATCCTGGGAAAATATCTTTTTTCTTTGGCAAGGATAGAAGGTTTATCAAACTTAATTGAGTGGTTTGGTTTGTCAATGACATGTTCACAGACTGCAGACCTATTACACCGACGGTGCTTGACATCTGCTATGTGCTCCTTCACCCGGGTTGATACACTGCGTTTCGTTTGACCAATGTATGAAAGACCACACTCGCAGTCCAGCTTATAAATGCCTGCACTCTGCAAAGGGGTGCTACTCTTCACGGGACTAAGGTATTGAGACACCTTCTTCAACGGCTTGAAATATGTTTTTATAGAAGCACGCTTCAAGATGTTGTTCTTGTCTGTGACCCCTTTCACATATGGTAATACGGTAGGTTTACGCTCGACTGTTGGTTTCTTCATACTGGGATTCTGCTTGGAACGTGGTATCTGGAGCTCGTTGGCTCGAAGCGCACGTTTGACATTCTGTAACTCAGCAGTCAGATGTTGATTGTCGCAGATACCCCTGGCTCTCTGAAACAAAGATTTACCCACTGTAGCAAGTTGACAGGGATGGTGGTGAGATTTGCCATTCAAATACCTATCTGTATGCGTAGGTTTCCTATACACAGTATGACCTATGTCATTATTAGGACCTCTAATTACTAGCACATCTAAGAATGCAAGTGAATTTTGATTTTTCAACTCCATAGTGAATTTAATTTTACTATGTATGGAGTTCAGATGGTCTAAGAAAGCTGAAACACTAGATCTAGGTAAAATAGTAAAGGTATCATCTACGTATCTTTTAAAGATCCTCGGCTTGACAGGTGCCAATGAAAGCGCTCTCTCCTCGAAGTCTTCCATGAAAATATCGGCGACGACAGGAGACACCGGAGACCCCATTGCCACACCATCAACTTGCCCGTAGAATTCACCATTCCATAGCATATAGCCAGATGTAAGGCAGTGTTGTAATAACTCAGCATATTCTGAGAATTCTACGGGCAAGTTGATGGTGTGGCAATGGGGTCTCCGGTGTCTTCTGTCGTCGCCGATATTTTCATGCACAAATTGTAACTTTGACAGAGGAAAATACATCTTTTCTCAGTCCTCCCGTGACCATGGAAAGCTGGAAAGCTTCCGAAACGTCGGGAACTAAAATGAGATAATATACGCGATATAATCCGGAAACAGAAGAAAATATTATTTACCCGAAGTGAAGTTCTATCACAATTATACGAAGCATTTTGTCCGAGAGATTAGCATCCCTCCCATCCCTACCCTCAAAGCTGCATAGTTGAACTCCCACTTCCTTTAGACTCTAAACTTAATGATGAGTGGTCTAGCGCTTTTTAAGAGCTCAGTTAATACTACCTACTTTTAAAAAAGAGAAAAAAGAGATATCTACCCTCAAATATAGTGCGATAATGGCGCCACTGTACGTGTTACTACATTTGTGTTTATGCTAATTTCGAAGGACAAAATGCGAGTATAATTGTCATAGAACTTCACTTCAGGTAAGTTCGTTTAATCATCAAGAAATAATGTGAAATTATCTTTGAACTAAACTATATTCGCCTGTCAGAAAATTGACCATTTTATGTTAAGGGGGTCCATCGAAAATTTAAACTATTTTTTAGTGAGTTTTTGTCAAATCTAGTATATGAAACAGGCTGGTTTCAGATATGTATTTTGACTATATAACCTATACAGCACCTAACGCGGAATGTTCGTTTAAAATTTCCTCGATAGAAAAGTAATCCGAAAACGAGTCTTCATTGTCCGTTTTTTGTCTAGTTTGTACAAACGACAGATTAATAAACGGCTAAATTATGTAAAAATTACATTCTTCCCTTTATCTTTTACTTCACTAACTTAAATGTTAACAAAACAAAATAACGATTTCATTGTATTTTTACATCTGGCGCTTACGTCAAAAAACTCCAAGCATGTAGTGTATATTAGCTTTCTCTTTCTTTGATGCGCGCGAGCAATAAATGCGTCCCTTATTACAAATTACGCTCATTGGCTGGCACGGGGGCCGGGGCGTGGTTTTTCCTTGACGAAGCAGGCCCTTAACATCGCTTTATGTATATAGGAGCATATTTATCATTATCATCGATAACATATCAAAAGTCCGTGACATGACTGCTGAAGCGCTGACCCACCTACATACCTACTTACTATGTCCAAAATGTCTCGGAAGGTCAACTGTCGGACAATTATTTTGTTGGTACTATTTCCTCTTGCATTAGTACGACTTATGAAACTGTGAAACTCTGCTACTTTATCGTGTACGTAACGGTATTGCCAGTGTGCCTACCATGAGCTGAGTTTACGATCGGCGCTAGCGTGTATCTCGTATCGAGAGTCAGTGCACCTCTCTCGCGCGCGCTAATAGATCATACGTTACCTAAAAAAGAGTGAGTAAGTCAGATCTGACTTAACTACGTTTTTGGTCTTGCCACTGTTTCTGATCTGACTCATGACATAATCACTTTGAATGTCGACTGTCAGTTGCAAATGTTCTTAGGGAGAAGTGTAAAATATTTACTTTTTCCTAGTACCTGCACTTTATGAATTCTTTATTGTATTTTTTATTGTGTTAAATCGAGTAGGTTATGATAAGTTTACTCTTGCAAAAGTTTACGTTTCCAGAAAAAGACTAGACTTCAGTGTTCGTAGGTGAGGAAATAAACATCTGGGACATGAAATAGTTCTGGTAACTAATAATACCACCTCAATCAATATTCATTCTTGAAAAGTTCACGTTCTCCAACAGGTGCAGTCCGGACTTATTTTTGCATAAATAAAATTAGCTAATAGAATACCGTTATTTAAATGTCATTTGGAGCGCGATTACCCTGACCTTTCCTATGAACAGCTTTTTAGATAATACCTACTTACTTATTCCAAAGTTATATAAGATAAGAGCAAGTTAAGCGACACAATCTTGTTGCATTAGACTTGATACTTAAATATTAGACTTATGTATAGTCATTTTAAAGCCTTATCGTTCCGTGTGACTTGGTTCTGACAAATATGCTAGCCTCTACTCCGCTGGTTTAGCGGTCCTAAGCTTCCGACTATGATACAAGAAGGCACCAACGCGCTCTATCTTAAAAGACCTCCTCCGGGTTCGCTTAAATGATTGTAGGTTTTCCATAATTGCGAGAATGTCTAGCGCAGCCAGTCATAGTTAGTCAACCAACAAACATAAAATATCGAGTATTAAAGCAATCTGAACTGAACTGAAATAGCAACAATATCAACATTTTAAAAGCAAATGTTATTTCTGTAATTGAATTTTATTATTTATGCGAAGGTTGCCGACGATTCTCTTTCGTCATCATATTAATGTTTAATTAAAATTACCCATGTAATTGTTCGTGAGGAAATTTATCCATGAAGTCTGCTGGCCTTGCGACTTTTGCTTTCGTATTGTTTATTAAAAAGCGTGTAGTAAGTAGGTGCTCACAAATCATCCATCGAACCATTCAGAATCAATACACGGCTGCTGAGAGTTTGATCAACCGTCGTAATTTTGCGATTTTACGAAAAAAAAGATTTTAGCAATTGTGTCAGAATTGTAGAAAATGTCAGGTTCGTTCATATCTCATGTCGATGGCATTCTTTGGCAACCAATATCTAGTCAAAATACTATAAGCCCATAGGTAATTTTTTTTCGTCATTAATTACCGTGTATAGTTATGGTGTATGATCATTTTTTAGGATGACACTGCTCTTCCAAGTTTTCAACTGCAAGGTTTTTGAAAAACTGGCTGGTCAAAGTTGGGTTAAATATTTTTAATATTTTTTTTCAGATGAAAGCTTAAATTTGTACCCTTTTGTACCTATATATGGTTACTATTAAGCTTTTCGAGGCTTAACGTGTTTCGAGATGTCCCAATTTCTCAGTCTGCGGAGACGCACTGCGTTTATTATTAAGTTGCATAATGTGACCCCATAAACCGTGAAGTTGATAAAATGGTGACTAAGCAGATGTATTGTCCCGCGTTACCTAACCCGCGGAGCTGTATAATGGATGTAAGCACGCTTGAAACATTGTGTACAAATACCGTTTCAAATAAATACGGCATCAATGTGCCGATAAACAGTTTTATTGTTATGCTATGATGTAGCCGGAGTATCTGCCGCTGTCCCTCGTTTCCTCATCTGGGCACTGTTTAAATTATGTAATTTTATATGCAATTATGCAACTTTACATCCCAATAAAATACAAAAATCTTCAAAATTCCCGAAAAGGCCAGGAAATCTACGAAAAATTGTGAAATTTTACATAACCTTCATTAATTGTTTTTTTTTTTTTTTTTCTTCTGTTTCCGCGATTATTACTCATTGAAATAAAACAATTTAACGGATTATATCGCGTATATTATCTCATTTTAGTTCCCGACGTTTCGGAAGCTTTCCAGCTTTCCATGGTCACGGGAGGACCATGTCCTCCCGTGACCAATGAATTTTTTTATTATTTAAAATTGATGAATAATATGTAGAATTACATGAGGGTTTCCTTGCTTTGTCGGGAATATTACAGCTGTATCCAATTTTATGCAAGTAACATTACATTTATTTTTAACAGTGTATACCTACTATAAAGCCAAAGGTTTTCCCAGTTATTTACTAACCGAGGGGAAAGAAAATTACGGCAGTTACTCCCTCTTTATTCCTATGGCAATGGGAAACCCAAATGTTAGCCCTTATTATAAAACTCAAAGTCTGTATGTTGTTATGTTATCTTTCGCGTAAAAACGAAGCAATGTATCGATGTGATATGTATACCTAGAGAAAAATATGACCCGCCGACTGATAGGCTACTTTTTGTCACGAAAAAATGCACGTGTCTCGAAAGATAAAAATAAAACTCGTTTGCTTTGTGCTCGAAGCCGCGGAAAAAATCCAGTGAAGTGTATAATATATAAAAAAAAACTTACGCTTGTCTATTGAATTAATAATTATTAATTTCTTGTATAATCGCAATAGACGCGTCACCATTTGACCCGCCATAAAAACCTCGATCAAAGGACACTAATGGATTAATTTGATTTACGTAATGATTGACATCTATGTAGTTTTAATAGCTTTTTATGACCAGGGAAATGTTTATGTAGGCTAATCTTGGCGAAGGTTTGTAAGAGTGGCTATTGTGTATTTTTAGGGTTCCGTACCTTTAGGGTGCTAACGGGACCCTAGTTCTAAGCCTCCGTCTGTCTGTATGTCCGTCGCAATGCTCTCTCTTAACGGTAAAAAGAAAACCACTTCAAATTTTGAATTTAAAGGATTGAAGGTCCCCATACCAAAAAAGTACCCGTGTCTTTCGTGGCGTTTTTTGCGTAATAATGATTGGAATGTCTTTCTAGACTTTCGAAATTTTCACAAATTTGATCAATCATTGGACCGGTTTTTAGAATTATTGTCATTTTGGAAGGAAAAGGTAATTGAGGGTAACTGAAAGGTTGCAGAAAACCCTCCTCCGCTGCCGCTGTCAAAATCCTGTGTTGTGATTGGAGGATTTTGACACTGCTTGTCAACAGAACCTTGCGCCGCAGTGGCGCCAGCTAAAACTCATTATCATCTGTACAATTGTAAAGTTGTAATAATTGAATGTAAGTAAGTAAATTGTAGAATAGAATAAATAGTTATTTAGAGGGGAATGAGGCTATGTGGAGGTCCCTGACTACATTTATTTTTAGATTTATGTTATGACTGTGTCATTGTAACCAAGCCACTTTGTGGACGACACGTTTGGCTTAGTGGGTTGTACAACGGCGGTCGAAGCTGGGGGTCCCAGATTCGAATCCCGGCCAGGGCAAATGTTTGTTTATGAGCACGAATATTTTTTCCTGGGTCTTGGATGTTTTCTATTTATTTTAAGTATTTTTGTCTATATATGTATGTATATCGTCGCCTAGTAACCATAATACAAGATTTGCTATCGATTTGTGTAAGATTGTCCCTGATATTTATTATTTATTCGTACTTTCCATCAGAACGCCTGATTCCTGAAACATGGTCGAAATGGTTCAGCACCGATTTGGACCATTTTTCGTACAGTCGGTAAAAAAATTGGTCTATCACTTCTGAACCTTAATACACATGAAAAAGAGTCGAAAAGTAGTAGAAGGATATTTTTACTCGATTACGCAGAAGCAAAAACGAGAGTTACGCTGTTTTTTCTGGTTCATGTGCAAAGTTGCGGCACTTTATAGCACTTAAATACGATTGCCATATACTTACCTAAAAGTGCAATTTATTCCCGATAGCTTCTTGAAACAAAATAGCGACTTCAGCGCAACAGCAATATTTTGAAATGTATATCTTTTTTTCCGTTTTCCGGTCATCAGTTTAATAGGAATGCATGGAATTACATAATACTTATGTTAATATCCAATATACCCGTGATTTAATATGTCTTCCCGCTGGAAACTTGATTACTTTACGATTATGGAAGTAATTTTACAAATTTCACTTGAAGTTATCGCATTACGTACATCTACGCAGCTCTATTTACTTTAAGAGTTACATTTCACTCCTTCGTTGTTTTGATATGCTGAGTCTTATCTGTATTGTAATAAAACTACTTTAACAATGATCTATTTAGCGAGATACGAGCTTGCAAAGACTAATAGTAAGTCATTGCAACATTTTAGATTATCTAATAAAATGTTACAAGAAGTAACACTAAACCGGTCAACTCTTAAGCATAAGCTGACGAAGAACAAGTCAGCGTTATGGAAGTATGACAAGTTATGACATATATTATTCAATATACCTACTCATAGGCCAGGCAATGAATGCTCAAAAAAAGGTGTTCAGGGAAATACTTGCTACACAATTTTTGACTTCGTGAGTTTGTTTGGACTAGTTAGGAGGTGAATGTATCATATCTCGAAAGCTATACAAGATATCGAAAAACTTGACTGAGTAAAACTTGTAGCAAATTTAATTAGCATTAATTTTGTATAGAGTGGTTATGTCGCTATGACCCATAGTTTTCGAGATATAAGCGTAAAACCCAAAAATCTGACATTCAAACCTCGCCCTCCCCCTTGGCTCAAGAGCTACGGGCGGGGACTTTTTGATATATTCACCTCCTAACTACTTCAAACAAAGTTCTGAAGTCAAAAATTGCGTTCCAAGCATTATATTTGCAATATATGTCAAAAAATCTGTACACTATATTAGCCTAGATTGGATCACGGATATGTCCATTGAACTTCACTTTGAATCCTGTGGTATGATCCCAGAACTTGACTCTATTATAATATGAGTATCGCTTAGATTTATTTAAACTGAAAATTCAGGAGAAACTGTGTTATCTTTCTTTTACTCAAAAGGATGCCGACGGCATGTGCTCGGTCTTATTTGATTGCATAAAAAAAGAATTTGATTCTTGTCTCAATCTGAAGAAAGTACAAGGCAAGGTTAAAACTACATTTAGCGACTGGGCTACGCCTGATATTCATGAAAAAAGACTTCGTCTTTACGATCTATATGATCAAAGGTCAATTGATAAGAGACCGGAATTTCTAGAATACGTGAAGAATTTTTCCAAGTCCTTCAAACAATTGTGCGCTGCTGCTAAATCGGAATATTTGTCTAAAAAAATTATTAATTCTAGTGACAAGGTGAAGGCCGTCTGGAAGGTCATAAATGACGAAACTGGGAAAACTAAAGTAAAAAATCCTCATTTTAGCCTAAAAATCAACGATGAAACAGTAAATGAGGACATTGAAGTTGCGCATCAGTTTGAGCGGTTCTTCTCTAATATACCTGTAGAGACAACAAAATCTTTAAATTCATCGCCAGATATTGCTGAATCAATATTAAAAATGTATGTACCAGAATGTAAAGACTTCTTCAAATTTACTTACGTTACTCCAAATACTATTATCAAAACCTTTAGATCGTTAAATTTGAAGAAGACTGAAGACCTGTGGGGCCTTTCCGTTAAAGTGTTACATTCAATAATAGAGGCGATTGCACCATATTTGGCTGATATATTCAACAAATGTATTGACACTGGAGTATTTCCTAATTTGATGAAGCACAGCAAGATCATTCCTTTATTTAAATCAGGAACGAAAACAGACCCCACAAATTATAGACCAATATCAATACTACCCGCATTGAGTAAAGTTTTTGAGAAACTTATTCTTAATCAACTTACATCTCATTTTAATGGATATAACCTACTTCATAGCAGTCAATTTGGATTTACCAAAGGTCGCTCCACTGCTGATGCTGGGGTAGTGCTAGTTAAACACATCTTTGATGCCTGGGAAAACGCTCAAGATGCTATTGGGATTTTTTGTGACCTATCAAAGGCATTTGATTGCGTTGATCATAATAATTTAATGCATAAGTTGGAACACTACGGAATAAAGAACGGTGCACTTGACCTCGTCTCATCATATCTTTCAGACAGAACGCAACGCGTAGTCATCAACGGGATGCAATCAACTGGGTCATCTGTTGCTATGGGGGTACCCCAGGGCTCAATTCTAGGCCCCTTTCTGTTTCTAGTGTATATCAATGATCTACCAAACCTTGTGCAAGATAAACATGATATCGTGTTATTCGCAGATGATACTTCTCTTCTTTTTAAAGTGAAAAGAAGAGAGAATTACTTCGTTACTATAAACGATGCGTTGTCTACTATTGTACATTGGTTTACTGCAAATAACTTACTTTTAAATGCCAAGAAAACCAAGTGCATCAAATTCACATTACCGAATGTGAAACAAGTAGATTGTGCCAAGGTGACATTGAAAGGCGATGTGCTAGAATTTGAAGACAAAACAGTATTCCTGGGTGTTACTTTGGACTCTAAACTGCAATGGAATGCGCATATAGCCACTCTTGCAGGTAAACTAAGCTCCGCAGCCTATGCAGTGAGGCGAATCAGACAGTTAACAAACGTCGAGACGGCAAAGCTCGTGTACTTCAGTTATTTTCATAGTGTAATGTCATATGTAATTCTGTTGTGGGGCAAGGCGGCGGACATACAAACCATCTTCGTACTACAAAAACGGGCAGTACGCTCAATCTATGCACTGGGAGCTCGTGCATCACTGAGAGAAAAATTCAGGGAAACCAAATTCTCACCGTAGCATCTCAGTACATTCTCGAGAATATTATGTATGTTCGGAAAAATCAACATGATTTCAAACACAACAGTGACATTCACCACTACAATACAAGAAATAAGAACAAGCTTGCCATGGCTGCTCATCGTCTCCGCAAGGTCGGAACTTCGTTCGTGGGGAACTGTGTACGCTTCTATAACAAAATACCTACCGATGTAGTGAATTTACCTTCCAGCAAATTTAAGTCCCACATAAAACGTCACCTACTAAACAAGGCGTATTATACTGTAAATGACTTTTTAGACGATAAAGATGTCTTTAAGCCAGTAGTTTAGTCTTGTGTATGTAAAGTAAGCATTATTTTAAGAGGTAATAATAGTTCGCATTTAATGTAACATGAGAGCACATTTGTTGTTTCTCACCGGGCAATACTATTAGTGTTTAATGCCCGGCAGTGTGAGCATGTCATGCTCGCTTAAAGGTCTTTGCTTACGGTGGCGTCGTTGATCGGGTCGCAACCTTCCCTAAAATATGGTTGAGGGAGGCGATGGCTGAGATATGCGTCATGCTCGTGAACGGGTGCCGTTTGTGGGGTCCGGTCTGTTCATGCTAGCAAGGGCCAAATTAATTGTATACCTAGTAACTGCCTACCAGTGTTTAATGAACTGATGACGTGAGAGACTTCATCCTGTACTCGATTGAAGTTATTCTTTTTTTATTTGATTTAGAGACTGTATACATCTCTAAGAGTTTTGTTTTATTTATAGAGGTATATCCTTAAACATTTCTGAGGATTTTAATTAACTAATTTTATCTTTTTGCATGTTATGACGCCTAGAGACTATATACATCTCTAAGAAATTTAGATTTATTAATAATTATGTTTAATGTATTATTCACTTTGACCCCTAAGAGACCTTAAACATCTCAGTAGAATTCAGTCAAATTATTATATTTAATTTTATCGCATGTCGTGACGTCTAGAGACCTTATACATCTCTAAAAAAATATTAACATTGATCTGGAGAATTTGTACATCTCCTCTGCGTGTATCAATTATAAATTAGTTATAACACAATTGTAAAAGTTTTAAGTATAATTAAGACAATATTGTAATAGTTAATTGGTACACGCATATTAATTGTTTTATATACTCTGACATTTAGAATTTTATTCTAGACACATTCTAGATTTACTAATTATTTTAATTTTTAAAATGATGATTTTATCAATAATAAGTAAGTATTATACTTAAGTTAAATGATCTGATTAGGTTTTTCTGGGTTTCCCTAATCCTTGCAACAAATGTTGGATCATATTGTATGTTTCCCAGCAAAGACTTCTCTCATTGTAACTGACAATTCGAAAGTGCTTGTATCTAAGCCTACTTGAATAAAGGATATTTTGATTTGATTTGATTTGATTTGATATGTATTTACAGAACTCCTGATAGTGATTTAAACCTATTTATGGAAAAATTAGAAGTCCTTTTTAACAAATTAGTATTTAGAAAACGAAAGTTTAGGAGAAAAGTTTATATTGCAGGAGATTTTAATATTAATGTAATGAAAGATTTACTAGTTTATTACGAAAATATAATGTTCGCGCTACTATACGTGAGCCTACCAGAATTACAAGTCACGCCAAAACATGTATTGACAATATTCTAACGAACACTAGCAATTATGTCTCCAAGGTATTAATCTTAGGAATATCTGACCACACGGGGCAAATCTTAAACATTCCAACGAACATAAGTTTTAACGAAAAACATTGGTACATACGAGTGAGAAGAATTGATTTCCATCTCGAAATATTTATAAAGTGTGTATCGCAACTTAGTTTTGAGGAAGTGTATCGCCATTATGATCCTACTTTAGCTTATAATGTATTCATACATCTGTTTCGATTAATATATGACTTGTGTATACCTTTAGAGAAAATGAAAAAGACATATAGAAAAAAGTCTACGTGGATTACTACAGGAATAAGAAAAGCGAGTAGAATCAAACGAAAAATGCACTTAGACTTACAAGTAAGCAAAAATAAAGAAAAAACATAGGTATAACAAATATTGTAAGCTATTTAAAGCAGTGATACGAAAGGCAAAAATTATAACAAATGATAGTTATTTACGAAATAGCACAAATAAAACTAAAGCTACATGGGGCTTATTAAAAGCCACTCGTCTAACAACTCTATTTCCACCACAGTTGAAAAGATAAAAAAGGTGGTATAACTATTACAGATCCCCTAGATATGGCATCAACATTTAATCATTTTTTCTTAAATCAAAATATAAATTGTGCGTCAAAACCTATGGAGTATAAACCTATTTCATCCAAAATCTGTAATAGCATTTTTGTTGCACCTGTTGATACACATGAAATAAGAGCGACCATCAAATCACTCAAGTCTAAAAAAAGTTCCGGGTACGATGAAATACCGGTGCAGGTAATAAAAGCTTGTGTTGATTACATTGCCCATCCTCTTGCGTACATAATAAATCGCACACTTGAAACTGGTATTTTCCCTGATGACTTAAAAAAAACTATCATAAAGCCGCTTTATAAAAAAGGACCTAAAGACAATATGGGGAATTATAGACCCATAGCCCTATTACCATCTTTTTCAAAAGTATTTGAGAAAGTCATATACAATAGGTTAATTAAATACTTTAATGCACATGATATCATACATCCAAACCAATTTGGGTTTCAAAAAGGCAAATCCATCTCTTTAGCAATATTTAAGACCTTTAAAGACATCTGGGGTAAAATAAATGACAAGCAATTGTGTTGTGCTTTATTTATAGATATGTCTAAAGCTTTTGACTATGTTGTGCATGACATTATCTTACGACAATTAGAAAACGCGGGTGTAAGAGGCCACATACTGAAGTTGCTTGAAAACTACTTGTGTAACAGACAGCAACTAACAGCCATCACTAAATATTGTAAAACAAGTAAAACAATTAAACAGTACCAATCTCACTTTGAAACTGTAAATATAGGTCTCCCGCAGGGTAGCGTTCTTGGACCGCTCTTGTTCTTGATATATATTAATGAACTCCCCAAGATAGTCAATGAACTTTGTGTTTTGATTGGAGATGACGCAACTATACTTTTTTTCTGATTTAAAACTTAATGTTTCCAATCTTGAGTCAAATATTAGTGCCACACTTCAGAAAATTGTTGAATGGCTTGGACAGCTCAATCTCAATGTCAATCTAAGCAAAACCAAGCTCATGCAATTTAGAAATTATAAAACTAGCCCTATAACCCTAAATGTAAGTCAAGCAGGCGTAACTATAGATATGGTACATAGCATTACATTTTCAGGTGTAAATATAGATCCTAATTTAAATTGGAAGGCCTATATAGCTAAGGTCAACGGCATATCTAGTCATTGCTACGCTTTATCTGTACTGTCTGAAACATGTTCAGAACATATTACTAGAAATGCATACTTGCATCGGAAACAATTATCCATTGCTCACTTATGGAATTATATACTGGGGAAACTCTACCGACGTTCAGTCTACTTTTGTTTTACAAAAAATATGTATACGCACTATTTACCATATTCATAATCAACAATCACTAAGAAATGTATTTCGAGAAAAAGGTTTTCTTACTCTTACTAGTATTTATATTTTAGAGCTATGCATTTTTGTCAAAAACAATGCTTGAACACTTTACCAAAAAATCTACACTAAATAGTAACTTACGTCAACAATACAAGTATAATATAATCGTCTCTAAAGTAAAAAGCAGTATACATAAAAAGAGTACATTCATATCCGCTATAAAAGTATTTAATAAGCTACCAACTGAACTTAAGGTTTTAGAAGGAAATAAATTTTAAAATAAGTTGAAAACGTGGCTACTTCAGAAAGTGTTTTATAACCTTGGTGAATATTTCGAATCTTAGTTGTAAGTTAGATTTTAAGAACAATTATTGTATACCCGAAACCGGGTAACTGTTGGCACTAATTCACCATGACCATCTTATGTACACAGTTATTCAATAAAAAAAATCTATTCTATTCTATTCTATCTAATACGTTTTCGTTGTCTGGCCTATATATTGCAATAAAATGTGTATACCAACGAAGACGCAATAAGACAATCACGATACTGCAAATGAATTCACATTGTAACATTTATAAGGTGACTTTACTAGCGAAATTAAACACGAAACGAGACTAAACGAAATTTGAGAACGGATATAAAATGAGTTCCTGTCAAAATATTAATTTTGAGGCGAATTACTACTTTTCTTTGAACACCCGTCAACTAATCATTGAGACGATTTTATTTTAAAGAGCCCGAATCCGGTAGGATTGCGTTATTTTATTATAGAGTTCCTATGACCATCTTCCGGCTCTATCATCAGAACAGCTCCAGAGTACCATAGTATTGCATCGTCACCGAACTTACATAAGTATGCCAAATTTTAGCTCAATAGCAAACCGGGAAGTGTTTAGCTTAGCTTAGGTTTACTTTAGCTTGCTATGTTAGTTTGGGTCAAATCTTGCAAGCCAAATTTGACCCAAACTAACATAGCAAGCTAAATAAATAATCGTAAAAAACACTTACTTAATTCACCCTTTTCTTAGCAAAATCAATAACAAACCCATACTTCGAGCCTCGGTGTTATAGAGCAATTTAAAAAATGTAAATAAATAAAAAAAATACAAAATGATGACTAATAAAATGTATCATATGAAATGATATAGTGTTGGTTGGCACTGATGATGAACACACATACTCGTAGATATCATGCATACAAGTATCTAACTAGAAAGTAACCCTAACGCCATCTTCTTTCAACCGTAAGCACCATTTCGTATCATCGTTAGCTTCTCAGCAGCATTCTTCAATATCGCCTTCTCTGGGCAAGAGTTTCAATACTCTCCCAAAAGAGTGCGCTAGCGTGATGTTTGTAAACTTTCACTATGGCGAGTGATACTTTGAGATGGTCCACATTATGACTTTGGTATTACAAGGACCATTAAAAGAAGAGGATTGTCAATCGCCATACATTATCTCGTGTATCTTTATGAATCGCGGCCCTACCGCAAGGGGATATTCAGACAAAAACTAGATGGCGCTTTAAAACTATTACTGAACAATGTTATAATTGAAAAAAGAAACATAGTACAGTAACAAACAGTTCGTAAACAGCTAATAATAAATAAATCGTAACATCTAAATACCGTGTCACGCTTGCAGAGTTGAATAATTGTAAATAACAGTTCTTATACATAGATGGCGTTGTAAATATAGGGGAACGGCTTTTTGTATGACGATTGACAGTCCTCTTGTTTTAATGGTCCTTGGTTGATTATACTAAAACGATTACAAACACCTAAAGTTAGTTATTAACTACTATTAACAGTACTAACTAAAATGACGACATTCTTAAAATTTTGTAACTTCGCGTGTACGCCCTTGTAATGAACACCTAATGGTTTAAGTAATGTGAAGCAATGTCAATGCCAGACTTGTTTATATTTGTTATGTATTCGGGTTGAACTTGACTGGCCGAATGGAATGTTTTGAAAAAAGGTTTGGATATGATTTTAAGGAAAGCAAACTGTCGTATAGCTAAGACTTTTATTACAAACTTAAAATACCTTAAGTACAGTGTTAATCGTATTGAGTTTTGGCTTCTTATGTACTTAAGTATTAGTTTGTTTATTTTTATTTTAAGACTAGAAATATTGTTATGTCCAACCTACTAATACTTTTCGTGTACTTTTCGTATTTAAAATGTTATTTTGGCCTAAATGAATGTTTCTATAAATCATGTCATCTTTCTATTCGACAAAGCGGCCTATGGTTTACGCTTTTTAATCCAAGTTGTTCTAGCCTTGTGCATTTTAATGACCTCTTCCCTCGTTTCTGGGACGACGTCAGCCATATTGCCTTTACAAGGTCCGCGCCTTTCTCTCCTATCATAATAGTGGGCGCGTTAATATTTCCATTCGTAATAGTCGGCATTATGCTGGCATCGATTACTCTTAACCCTTTTATTCCATAAACTTTTAATTCATGGTCGACGACAGCCATTGAGTCGCTTGGTGGTGCCATTTTTGCTGTCCCTGACAGATGATATATTGTCATGGTGTACTGCCGAATCAGACAATCCCAGTACTCATCTGTGTATAGAGGCAAATGTTTGCAGTTTGGAACGGGCTTGTCGTGGAATCTGGCTCCAAAACGCTTCATGGCCTTGGTTTCAGCTACAGCTACAGCAGCTTTTACACCTTCCCGCAAGACTCCAACGTCATCGGGATGCGTTAAATAATTGTGATACATTATAGGATAATCCAGAGGATTCTTTGATTGCAGCTTAATGAAGCCTCTGCTTTTAGGACGAAGCATCATCGGAAATATACCGAAGACGTCTTTATTGTTTATTTCACCAAACACTTCATTGTAGAATTCGTCAGTGAGTCCGTGTGCTTTTTTGACTTGAGTTCCTCCGTCTGACGGAGTTGAAGCTGACGTCAACATAAATTCTATATCTGGCCAATCATCTGTGCCATTCGCGTACTTAGTATTTATAAAAGCGACCACTTCGAGACCAACACTTGAGGTCAGTGGTCCATCCTCCGTCACCGCATATCTTAAAGCAGAATTGATATTTACAAGTCTATTCATGACTAAGCTTACTGGATAGTCTATTCTAAATACGAGACCGCCAACTGCTATGTGGTCTTGCAAGTTTCTTCCAACTCCGGGAGAATCTTGGATCACTTCAATTCCAATCTCTTGTAGGTGTTTGGCGGGACCTATTCCAGAAAGCATGAGCAGTTGAGGAGATCCAATAGCTCCAGCTGATAGTATTACTTCTCGTTTAGCGTATACTACTTGTGTTTTACCATCCCTTATGAATTCAACGCCGAAAGCTCTCTTGTTCTCTTTATCGATTAATACTTTGGTTGTGTGAGAGAAGAGAGAGATGTGTAGATTCTGGCGGAGCCTGACGGGTCTGAGGAAGGCTTTAGCAGTGGAGCATCTGGTTCCTCGTCTCATGGTGAACTGATACCACGCGTAGCCGATCTGCTGAGCGCCGTTGACGTCCACGATGTCGTATCCCATCTCTTCGCCAGCTTGCAGGAAAGCGGCGCCAAGAGGGGTGTTGTAGGGAGCATCTTGAACCGTGAGGTATCCACCTGGAAATCCATAAAATTATCTTGAAGATTTCGTTCAGCAAGTAAGGAAGCAAATATTTTGGCATATAATTAGAATTGTGATATTTAATGTGTGAGTTAGGTACATGACTGAAGAGAAAATGGGAAAAGGTAAATCATACCATTTATCATATCAATCTCTGATGCAATACATCCCTCTGTGTATTAATTATAAGGGATCTATATCGGAATCACTCTCGTAGCTCTTAATAAGAGGATAAACAGATTTTTATATTTTAATTAGTTTTACTTGATTAGTCGATTTAGTAGGAGACCGTACTGGTCTGCGTTTCCTTTGTACTGCCAACTTAGATTTACTACACCAGTAATGGGAGACTGACAAGTAGGGATTGCATTGCATCCGATCCAATTCTCAATCCGGCTGGATCTGGCCGGAATAAGCCCAATCCGGTCGGATTGAAGTTTTGCTATTGCGTCTATCCAACATATGCTTTTTGTCCAGTTTACTGGCCGTAAAGTTGACATGCGGAGCTGTTTTTGCAAATTAACTAATAAAACAATGGTTTAGCGCTAAAAATCACCCTTATTAAGTCAAAAATCTGTCTCACTAATCACTTATTTCACAGTAATATGAAAATTTAAGCATATGCTTCAATAATATTTAGCCTTAACTTAATAACATTATTAACCTATTTACAGCCACACATGAAGACATGGTAACCTTGACTCATAGTAAATATAACAAAATTAAATCTTCCTATAAAAAAAATACAAACTTTTTATAGTTTTAATTGCCAAATTTAAGAATTTACCACTGATTTGGTGTATTGGATCATGATCCAAGATCTTCGACCCTACTTTTCTCCTCTACTATGTAACATTTAATCAACTTTGTTAATACTATAAGAGGTAACATGAACAATAATAGAATACTATACTACCTTAATACCCGTAATATTAAACAAACCTACATAAAGATAGCTATTAGTAATCACATCACATTGCACTTTAAATAATAGGTAAGATACATGTTATAATTGTAATAACGTTAATAGAAATAATGATTTTCTAAGGCCAAAGAAACGTAGTTAACCATTAAACAAAATTAACGTCTCAAAGAATAATTAAGAAATACATCGTTCTTTAAAGCTTAATTAGATCTAGATCACATTGATTCTTGTAATTTTTTTCCTAACTCAAATTTTCACCAAATTAGAATCAGCTTTCTTGGGTTGGGTAGTCCGTATGTCTGTTGTGGCGTCTCTTCAGTCTCTGCGGGTTTATAGCGGATCCGGTGGCCGCCAAAAAGTACCGGATCCGGCCGAATTACCGGATCCGCCGGACCGGATTGCAATCCCTACTGACAAGCAATAAAAATTTACTGCCCACATGTTTGTGACAAAAAAGCTAGCATATCTGGCTAGTCTTTTGGTTAGTATTGCTAGAACTATGTAATTTAATTTACGATTTTCTTACCTGTGCTATGATGTTTAGTATCTTTCGCCAAGTAAGGGTTCCTTTGGTCTTCAGACTTCTTAAAATACGGGAGTACATCTTTGTATCCCCATCCAGGGTTGCCGAAGGACTCCCATTGGTCAAAGTCCCGCCTGTTCCCTCTTATATACAACATAGTATTTAGGACTGACGACCCTCCGAGCACCTTTCCCTTCGTCCAGCAGCAGCGTTTGTCGATCATGGCTTGGCATGCTGAAGCTTGCGGCTGTGTTCTGGAAAATATTAAACATATTGGTAAAAAAGTGTTGCAGATTACGCGATAATTTCGGACTCGTTTATTCGATAGATAGTACATCAGTATGAGGGAGGTTAACGAAAAATTAAAAAATGGTATTTTAAAAATATATTAACGCTCTCGGAGTTTAGTCAGAACCTCGCTAGAACAAAAAGTGTAAAATATAATGACATCATTTTGTGTTTCTGTGATGATATTAACATTACAATCCTAAATTCATTCAATATAATGCGCTTCTGATAATCCGTTAAACTTCGCAAATTCAATCGTTTGCATGAATTGCATTACTTACAAGATTAGAACATTTTACTATAGTCATCAAAACACTAGTTTAAAGAAACTCACCTATACTTCCAATCCAGTTTACTCTTATGCAAATATAAAGACAACAACGGCACGTCGCTTATATCTGTCTCATGGCCTCCAGCCTCCAGCAACAAAACATTCCATCCTTCGATCTCAGATAGTCTGTTCGCCATCACAGACCCAGCGGAACCTCCTCCAACCACAACAAAATCGTACTGTTCCCGTAATTGTTTCTGGTTGAAGGGGCGACTTTCGGGGTCGAGCAACTCGTAGTTGAAGTAGGCCATGGTTGCCAGCATCGCGGGGATGAAGGTCAGCTTGCTGATGCCGCCGATGGTGAGGGCGGACTTCGCGGCCGTTGAGGCCACTGACAGGATCCCCATGGTGCTTCAGTTCATAGTACTGGAAAGATATATTAAGCGAGATAAGAATCATTTGTGCCATGCTACGAGTATCATGGACGTATGCATTTGATGACTCGAGCTGGATAATTAAAGGTATCAGAGAGGTTACAAAAGTAATTAATAAGTGTGTAAAATGTTTCCGTTTGAAGGCTGAGGCTGCGAAGCAGTTGACGGGTCCATTATCAGCTAGTAGACCGTTTCAGTATGTCGGAATTGATTTCTGTGGCCCCTTTAGCACTAAGGTTGATAGAGTAAGAAGGCTTTTAGTCGCAAAGAGCTATATAGCGTTATTTGTATGCTTCGCAACAAAGGCGATTCATGTAGAGTTGGTGTCAAATCTTACCACTGAAGCTTTTCTGGCAAGTCTCAATCGCTTTTTATCAAGGCGTGGAATGCCAAGACAAAAGACGTTTTTATCAGTACAGAACGATCTTTTTCAGATAACTTTTGGGTAGCGACACCTAGTATACATTAGCGGCACATGGATATTTCTCAAGTACTCATAACTATTAATGGTTATTAACCGATGACGGTATAGTCGACGAGTCTTTGCTATTTTGTCAATGATTGCAAATGCATGCGTCTTCTAAGGTAACAGACGCAATAGCAATTATGAGCACATTAGGTAATTGTCCTATTGCCAAATTAACCATTAGACATACCATTGCGTTTTTGAAAATACAGTAAACACAGCTATTTATTATACTTTATTAAAGGTTTGGTAAATGAAATCCATGTTATATTTTGACGCCAAACGTTGACTCACTTTATATGCCTTAACGTTAGATTAATGCATCGATCGAACCTTTGTGAACCTATTCTTACTAGAACACTAGTTGCACGTCTTTTATAATAGAGAAGTCCGCATATCAACATCCGTCTAGAGTTTTGATTGTAGACTAATGGGTGTCGGGCTCTTTTAGAATATGAATAACTAGAATATTCCCGCGGCTTCGCCCTTGTGGCTTACTATTTTGTTTATCCCTCGGGAACCGTGCTTTTTTGATATAAATATTAAGTAGCGTATGTCGGTCTCCAAACTCTATTTAATCTATATGGGAAAAAAATATATATTTTTTGCAATAATTGCATCAATCCGTGGCCCAATTATCGCATGAAAGAAGAATAAACAAAAACCACACTTACACATTTGTATTATTAGTAAGGATGACCAATTAAATTCCATGTGTGAAGCAAAATTATATATGAGTGTGGCTCAGAAGTGTTCAGATATTTTTTTTATTCCACACTCACTACCCGAAGGCTCAGGATCAGCTCAGGAAGAGATAGCTCTTTAGCGATAAGATAGCCTGTTGTTTACCATTTAATCTTACTATAATATCTTTGTTTTGTATGTCTTTCTTGTTGGGATGTCTATTTGTAATTCTTGCTTCTAGTTTTCAAATATAGCGTGTGTCGCATGTCAAACGGGCAGGTGTTGCCAACCCACCACTAAGGATGCTACACATAATGTATTTGTTGTCGTTCGCTGCGTTTGCGCAAGTGTTACATAACGCGGCAACGCAACTCTCACGTCGTGCATACGGGATGAGATCATTATCTCTTTGTAATAATGTGTATTATCCCATGATAAATGCGCGGACGTGTTATATGGTTTCTTGAAGTTGACAGCAAATATTGCAGGGTAGGGCTAGGAACATTTGATAAAGTATCTTATGACATCTCAATAAAGATTCGCTCCACTTTATATATACAAATGTTTATGTTTCAACGCACCTAATACTATTAAGAAATAACGTGCCATTTCCATTTTCAATTTCATTTTTGTATAGATAGATAGTTTGTTCTTTTTTTCTTTTTTTTATTCTCTAAATTTGATGTCTAACCGGCTATTTTTGTGAATTCTGTTGCACACCTGTAATTGAGGTACAGGCTAGACGTGGTCCCTGTATAAGTTTTTACTTATACAAGGCTGTGTTTTGTTGGCGTGTCTATTAAATAATTAAAAAATATTAAGACCTGACAGCTCAAGTCTACAAAACATACTTCGGCCACATTTATCACGATGCATGATCTGGTCTGATCAGGCGAAATAAGTTACCTGCCCATCCGAATTCTATATACCAGGGTTGAGGGTTTAGACCCACTGATTGTATGTTTAAAACTTTAAAAGGTTCTAGCGACTGCCATCCTCAGTATATAATGTGCTGGTTGACTCAGATTTTTAAAAGTACTCTTGCGGTTTACTTACAGAATAAACTTCATTATTTATTTAATGATGGGCCGATGGCCGATTGATCGATCCCAAAACAATTAAATATAAATTGGTAATTTGCTGCGTCAAGTTGTAGTTTTGTGTATTAAAGATTAAGAGAGCTAGTGAGACAGACAGGTTTAAGAGAGTTGGTTAAGTTACATACACATTACTTACTCGTAGGGGGACGACATATTTGCAACATAACACTCTCAGGGTGACAACATGTCGGCAACCTTTTCTTCTATCATTAGATTATTGCACGCTATATTTATACGGCTTGTTGTAGTTATAAGGCTGGAATTTAATTACAGGAAAATGATAGTTTATGCTTGCAATGAACCTTCCGTCTGGAATGAGAGTAACTATGCAATTGAACTCTTAAGTTAAATTGTCCGTAAATATTTATGCGTTGTACTCATATGGAAATTCTAATTATGAAAATGTTGAGCTGAGGTAACTTAGTCTTATCATTGTATAGCTGCACCACTAGATGGCGATATGATACACATTACAGTTAGTGATTCTCCATACGTTCATTGTTTTGAGAATTATCGATAATAGCATGATCATTTAATTTAGTGATGCAGCTATTCTAACAGCAGTGAATCTTTCTTGGACAGTGTCGCTATTACTTCCATACTCTGACTTAACTTTACTGAATAAATAACTTTAATTGAAAAACAGGAAATTTTGTTAAATTAACCTTACATGTGTAAAAACAGTAGTGATTCTTACACAACTCTGACTAAGTGATAAATAGGCATTGTTTACGATATCGTGTTTGTGCGAAATACTAGGGAACTGCATTCTGCGTGGAAACGTAGAATTAGCCAGGCGTTACAGCACACATTGTTGCTAATTACTGCCTCTCCTACCAATCCCATTTAATTGGTTGAATTATGTTCTTACGTGCTTTGTATTTGGTTACCGTTATATGTTACCTTCTACAGAATTTTTAATCAAGTAAATAATTCGTTTACCCTTTTATTTGACAAACGTTTCATGGAATGTTTTATTTCACCGAAACCATTTTACTCTGAAACCGTTAACTATTTGGGATTGTTATAATAAAAACCTAACTTAATTGTTTTTTAACGATAACCTTTTCAAAAATCGTGAAAATCTATGCCTGCAGGAAAAAAAATGTCGACAAAACGAAAATTCTTTGAACTGAAACATTATACGAAACTGCTGGTGAATTTGAATGATCCCCAGTGTAATTTTCTGGCAAAACGGTTTATGTTCTCCATAAGAAAATGTTGATGGTCACATCATTCATCAGTAAAAAAAGAGGCATTTTTAATTAACGAGTAAAGTGACTATTTATTTAGTTATCAGATTAAATGGACAGACATCCCGTTAGTTATGCTCACTATACAATAAGATTAACTTGACATCTAGGATTTAACGTCGCCATCTGCGTTTTTACCTAATGTTATGATAGGTGCGTTTTAGCATGCGTGTCTCCCTATTAATACAAATAAGATCCCAATGTAATTGTCGTAATAGCACCCGAGTTATCTAATTGTAACAATGCTGAGGGTAAAACAGGCATTAACAATTTTTGTTATTTTTTATTTAAGCTTTCAACAATAAGCATACTTGTACTTGTGTTATAAGTGGTATAACTTACATTTACAGCTTATGACTAAGCAAGTTTAGGGGAAAATTGAGTTCGAATTATGAATATTCGAAATATTTATTATTCGTTATGCTTTCGGATAAATTAAACTTCGGATTTTTTGAGCTCATCGTAAGATTCATAAGCGATTGTTTAACTCGCACGATTAACGGCATCATACAACTCCGTCACTGACACAATTGAGGCTGATGACGTACTATCAGCTGTACTCCCACTGACGAAGACCGAGCGTATGGGAATAAGGTCTATTGCGTCACCGATCGCATTGGTTGTAGGTACACTGCAATGCTGACTAATTGAATGATTTATACTATCACAACAAAACAGGACTTAATCGCGTTTAAATATGATAATTATTTAATTATCTTGCGTTGGATAATTGTTGACGTTTCAAACGTTAAATATCTAAATTAAATTCTTCATGCGATCAAGGTGAGGTTTTAGAAGGTCGTGGGTGAGATTTGGTGTCTAACACCTGCAGATAAAAAAAAGTTGTAATTATATAGGAAGTGTAACAATGTGCCTGATTTCATCTGAATCATGTGTTAATACGGACGAAATAAGTATTTACTCATGATTCTGATTCGAAAAAACAAACTGCTGAAGAAAAATAAAATGCACGGATATAATAAAAGCAAAGTATAAACGCCCGCACATGGTTTCAAGTTTTAATAACTTAGGAGGTCAATTCTCAAGCTCGATTATGACGATGTTAATTTAATCCCACCAAAAACATTCTGTAAAAAACTAGCCAAGTCTCGATGGAGCTGCTTGTTTATCTGTAAAAAGTAATGAAATCTAGACAAAGTCGTGCCAAGTCTAAGGTTCATTACTGCGATTTTTTTATTATTATAGTTAAGTCACAACATTAACTATAATAATAAAAAAGCAGCTCCATCGAGACTTGGCTAGTTTTTTACAGAATGTTTTTGGTGGGATTTCACTTCTTTTTGTAGAAACGTGGGCCACCAAGTTGAATATTTTTTGTAAAGGCGGTATGTCGATCTCTAATAGTTTGGTTGGGCTCTTGTGTTGTCTAATCAGGGTCACCAGGTACTCCAGATCTTCGATTATTCTAGTTTTATAGTTTTTTACCAAATTTCAGCTCTCTGAGTTTATGGGAAGTACTAGTTCTATTCTGATGATCATGAGTGAGTGAGTGTCATAAATGCGAAACTTTGCTTTCGCTTAACTTCGGAACTAAATGACCTACAGACTTGAAATTTTGGATTTTAAGTATGTGATTACAGCTTACTGGATGATGAAAATTTCTGCGTTTTGTTCTTATCCAGAGGTTCTCAAATAGGGGCCTGAAAATGCGGCGAAATGGTTCCAGTAAAGGATGGTGCGGCAGTGTTTGCTTTGCGCTCGACTTGGTGGGGGCACTGCCGTGCCCCCTGATACTAG
The DNA here is from genome assembly GCA_905404275.2 of Hedya salicella. Taxonomy (NCBI): domain Eukaryota; kingdom Metazoa; phylum Arthropoda; class Insecta; order Lepidoptera; family Tortricidae; genus Hedya; species Hedya salicella. The sequence continues at coordinate 9,280,733 of FR990114.1, read as the reverse complement.
AAATGACATTGGCATTTGAGTCAAATTCACTAAAGAAATTCATCGGTTGACGGAGGCCTTATATGTATATGGCCTAATACTCGGCTGCGAAGCCGAGTATTAGGCCATAGTAGCTTTGTAAATTACATGATGTGTCTCGTAAAATACGAAGTGGCGAGTTAGTTGCGACCTTTTAACCTTGAATGTTCGACATTTTGTTGGACAGTTCTAGTTATAGTCATTTTCTACAAGCGAGCAATCGGAATTAAGATAATTCTGGAATTGTTTAGAAATGTTTGACACGACTATTCCATTGAATTTTTATTACATGTAGAGTCTGTGGCAATAGGGCTGTCTATTCATATTATGAGAAATCAGCGTTGTAAATTACATGCTTATGGTAAACATTGTTCATTTTTATACAAACAATGGTCGACAAAATAATCGGTTTTCACGAACATTTAGTTAAAGTTAACCATGTGGATAATGGCGATTGTCCTTTGTTCAATTGATTGTTTTTAACAATCACTTCTCATAGGCTCTCATAGCCTTTTTTGGGGTTGCGTACCTCAAAAGAAAAAAACCCTTTGTTCTGTCCGTCCGTCCGTCTATCTCTCGGTCTGTCTGTCTGTCTGTCAAGACCGTTTTTCTCAGGAACGCATAGAGGTGTCAAGTTGAAATTAACATTCTATATGTCAGCAGTCCCTTGACGCTGTAAAAAAATCTAGTTTTTATGTCAGCGCAATCCAAAGATATCGACAGTCATTATTGTTGAAATTTATTATGAACATAAACACACCACTAGCGCCATTATTAATTAGAAAAGGTTTGGAAGTATCCAGTTGTCCTAGAAACTTGAAATTTGGTTATGAAAGTAGCTCTTCTAGCACTTACTCACCAAATAAATCTGAAAGTGTTATTTTTTTATGTTTGTCTGCCTATGTCAGTAACCCATAAAAAAACCCCACATATACATAAAGTAGTAAGTATGAGTAATATTTATAATTATAAATAATCATAAATATAACAAGACAATTTTACACAAATCGGACTAGTCCCATGGTAAGCTCAGTAACGCTTGTGTTATGGGTACTAGACGATATATTTAATAGATATATTTACTTGTATACATAGAAAACATCCAAGACTCAGGAACAAATATACATGCTCATGTCTTAAATATTTACCCTTACTGGGAATTGAACCCAGGACCTTCAGCTTCGCAGGCAGTGTCACTCCCACTGAGCCAAACCGGTCGTTGTTTGTATGGTTTTTGTCACTTCTCATTAATTATGCCTAAAGCTTGCTATCTATCATTGTCGATATAAGACATACAATAATTTTGTTGTGTTAATGTTTGTTATCAGTTTAAATCGGACAAGAGAAAATGGGTACAATCATAATAATTAAGTTCAGTGTATAGCTATATCAAACAAAAGGCAAACGATGCAGATCATACTCCAACAAAACTATTTTGTCTTCCCCCTCCCACCACACCTCTGTTACAACGGGCGACGAAAGAGTTAAACAGTTCACCCATTATATTATAACAATGTCTTTATTTAGAAACGCTGTGATGCGTTTACTATGCTGAAGCAAAAGCGTTAAAACTCCCATGTCAAAGACTTCAAGCATATCCATATGGTCGCCATCTTCAAGGTCGCTGCGTGCTGGAAAAATGCGATTGTCTTTGTTTAGCGCCGGAAACGACGAGTTTGTGGAAACTTATGAAACGCAGACTGGGTTATGGACATAGTGCAGGCACCTAGTTAAGAAGGTTCACGAATTATGGTTGTTTTCTGTGTACATTAAGCGTCAAATTGTTTGTAGCATGCAACGCGCCAAATATATCGCCACACATCTTTATGCTCATTAGAATAAAGATGTGTTGCTAATTTTTGGCACTTTGGATGCTACAGACTTTTTGACGCTGACATTTTTCTGCTAATTACTAAGTGTTACATGTCCAAAACTAATAAATGAAGAATTCTGAATTCGAACTGGTCATGGAATTATTTTTTTTTACTCTTTACTCATAAGATGTACCCATGCACCTACAATCTATACTAATATTATAAATGCGAGAGTAACTCTGTCTGTCTGTCACCTCTTCACGCTTAAACCGGAGAAACAATTTAGATGAAATTTGGTATGGAGATAGATTTAGACTCTAGCAAGAACATAGGATTGCTTTGATCCCGGAAAAATGCACGGCTCCCGGGGATAAATAAAATATGTAGTAGGCTAGGCGGGCAAAGTATTTTCCAATCCTAGTGAGTTATATACGACATGCGAGTTTATTGTGCTCATAATTAAAAACTAAAGTAAAAATTCTAGCGTGATCGTGTTGATATTTACCTATATATAACATTGCAAATATTGCAATTTCTTAGAATTGCAATTGGATATAAGTACCTATGGCGCGAATCCAATTGATAAATAGTAGCTTTTTGCTCTTGTGCAGTTACAGTAACTAAGAGAATAACACCATTGCTTACCGCCGCATTGCAATGGCGTGTACTTAACATTTTTATGAATTACATTCCGGATTAAAATGGAGATTTAATTAGAGGTTGCAAAATGCTTAACTACACTTGTTCTTTGAAATAAAACAATTTAACGGATTATATCGCGTATATTATCTCATTTTAGTTCCCGACGTTTCGGAAGCTTTCCAGCTTTCCATGGTCACGGGAGGAGTTTGTTTTATTTCAATGAGTAATAATCGCGGAAACAGAAGAAAATATTATACACTTGTTCTTTTCAATTTGATCAAATTCTAATCGGATAGGCGTCAAATTATTTAATGAAGCTATTTTGTACTCAGTGTAATATGTTTTTGTAATTATTCAGTTGTGATCTTAAAAAAAAATAGCATAAATAAACTATACAAATCATGTTTGAGATTGTGATTGATATTGAAATACTCATAAATCTCAATCTTTATAGCATACTAGCTTCTGCCCGCGACTTCGTCCGCCTTAAATTCGTTTATCGCGGATAAGAGTATTTTTCTGGGATAAGAAAAAGCCTATGTCCTTCCCCGGGACTCAAACTATCTCCATACCAAATTTCATCCAAATCGGTTCAGCGGTTTAAGCTGCGTGAAGAGGTAACAGACAGACAGACAGACAGATACACTTTCGCATTTATAATATTAGTATGGATAGTATGGATTAAGTTTAGTACTTAATTTATTTCGGAACTTCAGGCGGTTTCATGAAAAATTTAATATATGACAACGAGTTACGAATTGGTGGGGCTTAATAATAATTTCTTGGTGTAGATCAGAATTTGAGTACGTATATGAAACCCAAGTGCATGTCAAGTTTCGTACTTTTTTGACGGATGGTGCCGTAAATGTGTTACTTTCGAGCTGTAAACCGTACACCTATTACAGGGGCCAGCAACCTTTTGAGTCGGAAGAGTCTAAAATTTAAACAAAATATCAAAGTTTTTAAAGAGCCACAATCAAAATCATGCCAACAACAAATAGTATTTTATGGGAAAAAAACTAATCTATAGAGCCGCAGCTTCACATCCAAAGAACCGCAGGTTGCCAACCCTTGACCTATTACTTTGTAAAGTCGATTGTTGAGTATGAAATCAGTATAAACAGTGATCGTTTTCATTGTTTATGAATGGGTGATTTCACGGGCGTTTCAACCGCCATCAGTCCCTTCCTGGTCATAAATATTGCAGGAAAGAGCTACGTCAAGACATTGATACAACGATATACTGTAATCATAGTTAGTGTCATAATTGATCGAATATAACGCATATTAAGCATGACCTAGGACTAGGGACTGTCGACGGCTGAAACACTCGTGGAATCACCAGAATTTATTTTTAACATCGATTAGCATCATCTTTAGGTCCATGCATGGCGTTTGCATCATACTTTAGTTTATAAAATAAAGAGTCTACATTGAAACCTGATACTTACTTTCCCCGTATATAATATAAAAAAAAATTGAAGAACAGACGGAGATGATATTTTCTTCTGTTTCCGCGATTATTACTCATTTAAATAAAACAATTTAACGGATTATATCGCGTATATTATCTCATTTGAGTTCCCGACGATTCGGAAGCTTTTCAGCTTTCCATGGTCTCGGGTGGGCTGAGAAAAAATATATTTTCCTGTGTCAAAGTTACAATTTGTGCACACAACTAACCACCAACCCACCCACCCACTTTGAAAAAACAAATAAAGACGGGTGTTGCGTTTTTGTCAGTTTGGTTACGGATTAATAGGGCTATTAAAACGAATAACCCTGATATTATTTCGAACTTTAATATTATAATAAATAATCCGTTGTTATATGGATGCATTTGATCATTTTCATATTCCTAATGCACATTACTTAATTTCTAATAACTTCTGCCCTTCTACTACACACTCATGGAAAATCTCAAAAAAACTTTCGAAAAACTCAAAACATAATCTTTACTATTACAATGTTAGTAATATATCCTAAATATATCTTTTTCAGTGTAAACTCAATGCGTAGTTCTCCAAGATAACATAAAAACTTATAAAAGTACAAGATTATAACAGAAGAAAAGAACAAAATATTTTTTTTTAAACAACTTACGTACGTTTGATACACCTTCTTATAAGAACCGTGTCCCGGTATAATTTTTTAATCGTATGGCAAATTTAAGGCAATCAAAGAATGACTTTAAGATTGTTAAGCCAGGCGGCTGCGTCAGGAGTCACATCATCCAACTTATCCCGGTAAAAGTAAGTTATTTGGTTTTTGGTTTAGGCCTTGCATTTTTTTTTGTTAAATAGCGCTCTACCCTATAATATGCCTTTACCATTAGAGACTTTTTTAAATAGGTTTTTACAATGTAATACAAACACGTCTTGCTGGTCAGGTAGGTATTTCAAACAAATTTTAGTCATGTCAGTAACAGTTATTACCGTTACATTGAGTGCGTAATGAATTTATAAGAAAAAAATATATACACACGCTGTATATAATATTGTTATATGTATGCTCTATGTATTGGTCGTACGAATATTAATGAGAGTTAAGCAACTATTTCTAAGCAGTCTTAGCTGGAAGTGTAAGTTTATCCGTCAAGGGCGACAGAAGTTGTGACATCAAACATAAGTTGTTGTTTATTGGATTAAGATTATAAGCTAATTTGGCATTTCGAACTGGTAATGGAAAAGAACGACAAAATAAATAATATAAATAAATATTACAGGACATTTTTTTCCGAACTAGTCCCATGGTAAGCTTAATAAGGCTTGTGTTATGAGTACTAGACGACGATATATTTAATAGATAGATTGACTTATACACATAAAAAACATCCAATGAAACTCAGGAACAAATATTTATTGTTCATCACACAAATATTTGCCCTTATCGGGATTTGAACCCAGGACCTTCAGTTTCCCAGGAAATGTTACTCCCTCTGAGCTAAACCGATCGTCGAATCAAAGAAGTAAAGACTTATTTTGGTAATCGTGGTTTATCTATTTTTAAAGGCATTATAAACATTAGCGACCAGCCCGACTAGGTACTTAGCAAATTTAACATTCACTCTACTCTCCATTTCAGACCGAAGATGGCACTGATGGCAGGCTCAAAACGAGGTGATGGTACAATGTTTTGCTAAAAGTTACGTATGATTGAGTGTTGTATCGTATGTTCATGTGGTAGGTAGGAAGATAGAAGTAGGATAGAGTTGCAGAGAATAGGGTAGTAGCAAAAATAAATATTATTCTAATTAGCCATCAGCTACGAGTATATTATTAAGAATATTGGACACGTATTTTTTCTTTTGTCAATCAAACAAAAAAAGACAAGGATAAAGCGCTTCAAAGTTTGGGAGCGGGGGCGCGTGACGTCACGGGGGACTTTAACGGGCTATATCTTCATCATTTTTCTTGACAAAAGAAAAAATAGTGTCCAATATTTTCTGATAATCTAACTGACTGACGAATTATATTATTTTAGGACATAAGCTCATTGTAACCATTCCGAAAAGTATACTTTTATGGCTTTTGGGTATACCTATTCCCATGTTTGTTTCCATCTCATTTGTGCACCCCCGATTTACCCTGTGTTATATATAGAAAGCGTATTAATTGACCAAGCGAGCGAAGAGTCTCTGTTTCAGATTGGGAAAAAATTATTTCGTACGTTCGGATGTTCTCATCTACAGTTCGCATTTATCAACCGATTTTCGTGAAATTTTGTAATCAGATTTGATAATTACATATATGGAATTTTTTTGTCGATTCAGTTTTTGGATTTCTTTCACAGTGGGGGAGATATGTGAGTTAAAAGGCTTGCGACGTCTACAGCTCACAGCCACTAGTTTACGATGAATCGTCCATGATAGCTATACTTTTTCGTAGCTGGGAACAATTTTCATTAATATTGGTCTTCATAATATTGGGTTCATGTATTGAGTATTCTTTGGATTTCTATCTATGTGTTTGATCATAAAGTCATATAAACAAGCAATATACTGTTATAAATCAAAAATTAAACGTCTGTTCATCTAAAAGATATGTATTAAAATAATTTAAATGAGCTCTCTGGATCTCACTGAATCAATTAATTATCCATAAAAATTCTAAAATATTTCTATCGATATTCGTATGTATGTGTTTTTGTGACCACATCATGCCAAAACGGCTGGACTTTTTCAACGATTTTTGGCACAGGGGTAGCTGAGCATCCACAGATAGATAGGATACTTTAAGCCTGACTACGGCGAAGTAAGGAAGAATTATTAAAGAAGAGTCGTGCATTTTACAATTTTAGATTTATGCATCGGCGTGAAACCCCTATAAGTTCACCTGAAATTAACTTGTTCAAGCTCTCATGTTCGTCAGTTTGTTTTTGATATTGTTGAAATGTTTGAATAAGTAGGTATGTAGGTTAGTTCATGGCTTGAAGAGCGATATTGATCTATACCGATGCGATAAGGACGTGAAAAGCCCGAAGGATAAGCAAAATACACTTATCTCGGTGTCCGATTTAGCAGGGTTAGGTTTAAGTAAATCTGAGCGTATTATAATTAAATGTATATCTGATTTATCCTTAACGTAGGGTTATGCTCGGGATCTCTCTACGACATCGAATCAGAAATAAGGAGATTCGTAGGCGAACCAAAGTCACCGACAGCAATAGGGTAAGCAAACTGAAGTGGCAATGGGCAACATAGTTCGAAGAACCGATGGCCGTTGGGGCAGAAAGGTTCTTGAGTGTAGGCTGCGTACCGGAAGGTGCAGCGTGGAAAGGCCACATGCAAGGTGATCGGACGACCTGGTTAGGGTTGCGGGGACTCGCTGGATGCGGTTCCTTCTATCCGGCCCATGTGGAAATCGATTGAGGAGGTCTTTGTCCAGCAGTGGACGTCCGATGGCAGAAATGATGATGATGATCCTTAACCTATTTTAAGCCTTCCTTTAGCTCAACAGTTCAGCGCTGGGGCTTGTCTATGCGATCCTTAACCAAACAATTGAAAAGGGAATGTTTAATGTCTAGAAAGAAACAACCGAAGTCTCCGAGGCAAATATGATGTTAAACTTTCAATTCGGTAATCGGGCTCTTTTGACGCCTCACTTATACTGGATGATTCAGGGGACACCAGAGGTGTTCAGGATTAACCTTACACAACTTAGTAAATGATACAGTCAAAATCGTACCGTATATACGTGATCGGACACTAAAGGACTATTGATTGATTCCTAAGCAAAACCTCAACAACTTTAACGAGATAGCTATTACAGTAATTGGAAAACTTTACCGTATTGTTACATCGTGGTGGGGTAATGTTTCGTTATTGATAAATGACTAAGTAAAACAGTTTTTCTACTCTCCACATAATTATACTTAGGAACTCTTATAATAATGCATTGACTCGTAGACACAAACAAATTTTAATGAGAAAATGGTATTGTGATTTATGTTTTTCGCAGTCTACACGTGATCATGAAATCTGTAGGTACATCATCCGAAATATTGGTAACTCAAATGTGATGTTATATATATATAAATGCTATTGGGAGTTGTAAGCTTAACCACGTGGTCGGAGCAGAGCTGTATAATGCGCCTATGACTGATTAATGATTATCCTGGACACTGTAAGCATTGGATATTTGGAGCCAATGAGTATTTTTTGGAATTTCCTCTCAAAGGCGTTCTTCTTTTGAGAAACTCTGTTGGATTCGTTTGAAAAACCCGTAGGGCATACTTACGGGTTATAATTATTCATAAGTTTAATTATTAAATATGATTTCAACATTATTAACTCCGACATGAGTTATATAAGACATTTTTAATCCTCGTCGTTTCGCGTATATAATGATTTATTCCTGTTATTTTTGACGTTAATTTGTATGTTCCGTATAAGTAGTTTCGCAACTTGTACGGTAAATATCTTTAAAATGTATCTAAACGGGAGGACTTTGAAGGCTAAATGCCAAGAGAATATACCTACGTCTAGACTATCCAATACCTTTTACCGCGCTGTTAGTCTAACCTAGATAGAACTAAGAATATTACTGAAAATGTTTTTCTCAGTGACAGCTAGTGACCATAACTGAATATGTAATCTAAACAATATGTAGACTTCGCTACACATATTTTTACTTAGTTATCCCGAATAAAATAAAAATGTAAGAAAAGTAGTAAAGTTTAGTATAACTTTTTAACACAGTTATATAAAAAGAGTATAATCTATCAGTAAAGTAATAAAAACTAATTGTAAATTCCAATATTATTACAAAGTTTTATATACTTAAAAGGAACCTTAAAATCGCATTTCTGGGAAACTCACCTCTAGGTTTACACCTTAATAAATAACACATATCTAAATTACTAACTAAAACAATTGCTAATATCGAAAGCATACCTTCAACAAACGCAATCCGATATCACAAGACACTAGGGCACTAAGCACTAGGGAACGAGACGTGAGCGACGCTGCGCAGTCGATACTGCCCCAATGTGCATGCGCGCCATGCGAAGGAGTCGACGCGCGGCGTTGCGCCATCTCTCCCGGCCTGGCGGTCAATGTTAATGGGTCCTTGTAACTTTTGGCTGTTGTAACTTTGATTTCGTTTTGAAGGTCGGATTTGATGACACATTTTCGTACTGTTTAATTTCCGTACTTTCTTTAATTACTCTACCGTTGGAGGAAGTAAAAAAAATTGGCTAAAGTATATTCACTTTTTGTTTTACAAATATCATGATAATAATCACAATATTTGCAATTTATTAGTGGATCACTCCACTAGCGTTATTATTTTAAACAAAGATCAGGAACATATGAAAAATCTTTCGACGATACTAGACTTGAACCAGTGCCTTGAGCCAGACCGGGGCAGCACGCTCTAACCAACTGAGGTAATCGTCCATACCAGTAGTCGACGAATTTTGTCATCTGTTATTGCTTATGGATCTCTGTATGGTGCATCCGACTCTTTAGCCGGTTAGCGCCTCCTAGTGCAGAACTGTGAAGTTACAAAAACTAACTTCACAGTTATCCATATCCATAAGCAAGAACAGATGACAAAATTCGTCGACTACTGGTATGGACGATTAGCTCAGTTGGCCAGACCGGGGCAGCACGCTCTAGCCTGCTGCCCCGGTCTGGCTCAAGGCACTGGTTCAAGTCCAGTATCGTCGAAATTTTTTCTCATTTGTTCCTGATCTTTGTTTAAAATAAAGTATATTCAGTAAGGACTGCGGCGTTAGAATACTAAGGAAGCGTCTGTTGTAAAAAAAACTATTATTTCAAAGCTTTTGGGATGATCGATGAAAACGTATTTAATAATTTGTAGCACCGTGGTAATCATCGTAGCTTTTTATTTCTACAGAACCAAAAAATTACGTTATCGATGATGTAGTTATGGATAGAGTTATTTATGGTTTCAAAACGTGAAGTAATATTGCGTTCTTAGAATTTAAAAAGAAAATATTCTGATACACTCTTACGTTACGATTTTCGCTGTCTCTGGTGATTCGTGGCACTTCTAGTAAGTAAAATACATGCCAGGTATTTTGCGTGTCTGAAATTACCCTCAATATCACCTGACTATCAGCGGCGTACGGTTCATGTAGACACAAAGGCGTTGCCTACCCTGAACGACCATGGCTCCATATAGGCACAGAGACTCTGCCTCTCCATATGATCAAAACATTTTAAATGCCTCTTTTGGCCAAAAACATTGTGCACGCCACTGCCCATTACAGTGCGCGTCGATCCCCATTGTTACTACTACTGATAGTTAAGGGACTCCAACCGAAAATATACGACATTTCGAGGTTTTTGTTCTGTATCTAGTCCCTGGAATGGCAAAAATAATTTTCGAAACATGGTTTCTATGATAGTTCAGTTTCTATTTAACACTTTCTTGTATTCGGAAATTGAAATATATTTATATGTATTTAATTATGAATTTTTACAGACAGGTCTGTAAAAATTGTGTCTCTTAATAGTCTTAAAATCTATGTCTAATTGTTCATTATAAAAAGACTTAGCTCGCTACGCAAGCTTTTTCCTCAAAAAGCGTGCATTTTTTAAGACAAGTAGAAAAAACTGGTTTTTCGTCGTAAAAATAACAACGTTTGATGGCGTTTATCTTGATTTCGGTGACTCGTGAAGATAAAGTGAAACAGTACGAGTATATTGGTAAAGACGATGGTTTTCAACATGATAAGACATTTACAACACGGAAAAGTGAAGAGAGAAGAAGTGAAGGTCATTCAGAGTTGTAAGCCTTCAAACTTCAGAGATGCAAACTTACGTGATGCGAATCGAATGCTCCCACAGCAGGTAATTTGTGATAACCTATCACGTGTTTGACGATAACCACGACCACAGAGACTAGCTTCCGAACCTTGGAGAAAAAAGTCATACATTCGTGATTTGCGAATTTCGTCTAGGCAGTCTGTGCATCGCTGACCTTTCAGCAGGAAATTGAAATTACTTTACGACGCCTTTTACGCAATTCTGTAGGAAACTGTTGTTACAATGTTGCAGCTAAATCCAAGTCTAGATCGATCGGAAATTGTAGGCTCTTGAAAGTTGGCAATAATTAAGTACGTTGCTTTCAAGGTTAATAATAACTCGTATTATCCCAACATTCCCAACTGTCTTCTAAGAACTACTTCTTTCCGCCTCTACTCACTACTCGCCACGGTCGTGATTATTTTTAACACAGAAACCCCGCCAGATTCAAATTTTAAATTGGTGTTTGGATTTCGAAATTTTGTATTGATGTTATAGATTGATAGAATGAGGCAGCTGCTGTGTTTCAAGCTCTGTATTACTATTGATATAGCTTCACGAGTTACAAATAACATTCCTGTACATTACTTGGAAAGCTCTCGCATTTTTTCACAGTTTCGTAACTTGGCATCCTTCACCTTACCTGTTCATCGTTTCCACGTCACTGAGCCGCGAGTGAAGTTATAAACTAAAGTTAATAGTTATCTATAGCCATCGGTGTTTCGACATGTAATAGCGAGTGGTGTACGTGTGTCCAGGCATGAACACCTTGCCGATTTCTGTCAGTGAAGGGCCTCTAGATACTTTCGAAATATCTTCCTTGTTAGTGCTGTGACACTCGTTCAAGGCCGCGTGTGGGCAAAAGTAATTGCGACTCCGCTAGCGGTAGAAAACTCGGTCCGTTGCCACGCGCTTTCTAGGGCAGATGGTATATTTTAAGCGGATTACACTTTTTAATTAAGTTTTTTTAATAATTTACATTGCAGTAATCCTTTTTTTCCTATTATTAGAGTTTAAGTGCCGATCTGTTCGAAGAACTGTTAGGTAATTTGTGTCCTTGTGGGCTTGTCACGACTCTTCCTTCACCTGTCGCCTCATCCAATTTATAAGTACAAAAGTGTGTTTGTTGATTTGTTTGTGTTTTACTTTGATGGAACAATAGAGCTGAAACAGTTCTCTTGATTTGTGTGCTCTATGCAAATCGAGGCGAACTGTTTTACCTATAGTATTATAATATAAGCTACAGAGATAGGATAATACCTCGTAACTAGCACTTGTGGATAAAGTTCAAATTTTAAGAAAATACGTAACATCTGTTTGAATATAGAATCTTATCAACCTGTATTAGTTTTGCGGTATTGCACTATCCCCGACGATAGGGTCCTTTTTATGTCGGGTGAATGGTAAATGCTAATTGCGCCGTCTGCGAAGAGAAAACATAATCCCTATTATAAAATTGTAAATAAATATGTGTGTACCTACTTTGGAAATATTTTTTGGGAGAGGACAGATAGACTGTTTGAATGTTTTATGTGTGTCTGTTTGTTTTCGCGTCTCGCTAATACGGTGGGACGGTTTGGAACCATATATACATATTAGTATTATAAAAAAATGTCTGGCCACATGATACAAACGACGGGTGAACGATGGACGAAACGGTCACAACATGGAAAAGTCCAAAAAGACCGTTGGACTGATGACCTACGAAAGGTAGTAGGAGACAATTGGATAGAGACAGCAGGAGATATATTACAATGGAGACAGTTGGAGGAGGCCTACACCCGAGAGGGGCCATGACATGACTTAATATTAATAATAAAGTTTTCACTGCTCCTGCTCAAAAAGGGCGCCATATTAGCTTCGGAAAGCGAGACTAAAATAGTACATTTAGCCCCTAGGGTTTAAAAGAAAGCCATATAATCCCATACAAATTTCTATGACACTGAAAAAAAAAGTTGCCGCCAGCTACATACTCCTTACGAATAATTAAAAACTAACAAACCAACCTGATCAGATTGGCCAAACTTTCTGATAGAATTGCTTAAACTGTACTTTTATTTTTCATGAAATATACAATTTTAATGTTAAGTCTTTTTTATTTTCTCGCAGTCGAAGTGAAAAGCAGAGTGTTTAACACGTGGCTAAACGCCATTATGACATGACACTCAGAGTTATTTGTCCTCGCTCACTTAGTGAGCTCGTCCAAATAATCACTTCGTGTCATAATGGCTTATTTTAGTCCCTTGCCAAACAATCTACTATTAGCATTACATACCTTTAAATTGTATTATATTTTTTTATGTTAGGATTAAGTCAAGGAACAAATAAAGGCTTATTATTATCATAAAAAACAACTTTATAAAATCAAGTAGTCGGAATTATACTAAAAAATGCCTTCTTGATTAGTTAAATTTCATATTTAATATAATAATATAAATAAGATTTCGTGTAACTAGTGAAAATAAGGTAAGTGTTATTGACGAAATTACCTACACTTCAACCAAAATATAGTACCACAGCGAATTTGTGCTCGTAAACGTCCGATTTTGGAATTTAATTATTAATCAGAGTAGGTATAGGTATGTAGTTTTTGTTAACTTTAGCGTAGAACTGCAAGAATTTAGTCACACACATAAAAATTGCCTCATAACTGCAGTACGAAAGAAAACCTTCGTTCTCTGCAATGTTCAACAAAATTCGCATGTTCTATTCTTCTCATGTTAAATAAAAGAAATCTTCATGTTTATTGATAATTTATGTACCAAAATTTAAACGCCTTATGTTTAAAAGTAACGAAACGCGAGGGGTGAGGGGTCATACACGAATACTTATGTAATAAAATTGTTTGTTTCAGGTATGCTATTCCATACAACTGGCTTGAGAAGAAATTTGTAAGTGAAGATTATGGTATACGTTCATACAGAACAATATTCTGAGTGCAGTCGATGAGAAATAGTCTTAGAAGTAAGTACACCTTGTATTATCTGCACAAAAAAACAGACGCTTACCTAATTTTTTTTTAGTACGCGTCCCATATAATAATTAGGTTTGGATTGTTTGATGACGTTTGTCATACATACTATCCATAGTATCCAATTATTAAATTTTATAGTTATATTTTGATAAATTATGTAGGTTGAACAGGCCTCGTCTCTAGTACGGGACTTCTTAAAAATATTTAGGAAAACGAAGATAATAGGTAACAGAGGCGTGGCGTCAGGAAAATTACAAGGGAAGCCGAAGCGTATTCCTTTACTCATATTTGAAGAAAAAGGTGTAACTAGCTTTATCTTTAAATATGTAAGCCTTTCCTTGGGCAACCCGATGGGAATCGACTTATATGGACGCCACGCCACTGATAGGTAGTCATGGAGTCGAGGCATGCTCGGGCAGACATATTAAGGTAGGTCATGTCATTAAAAACAGTTTCAGCAGTGAGGCATTTCCACGAGACCACATCTGTGTTAACCAAACCTATCTCACCTCACGTTACCAGCTTTCAGCAAATTTCTCTTGAAAATGCCTGGTGATGAATCTATCTTATGATTTATGTCAATTTTCTAGATGTGTCATGCGCTCTGTCTTGCGATGGATGGTATGTTCGCAAGAACTTGTTTGCGTAATCTTAATAAGGCCCTCACTTTGGCTGCAGGCACAGGCGCAGGACAAAGCTGAATTACTCAAAAGAAATTAAGCGCCTTCGTAAAGTGAAGGCATTTAGACTCTTTTAAAAGTGCGAGAAATTACAGTTGCTCGCTAGATATTCACTGTAACAACCCTGCATTTCTAAGGAATAACGCAATGACTTGGACAGGGAAAGGTACTATACTTACATTTGTTCACTAGTAGAATTTATTATATATATATATATATATATTCTAGTATATATATGTATATATATATATTGTATATTATATACAGAATAGGTATAAGTAATTATGTATTTATTATTTGCTCGTGTGTCCTAACGCTCTCAGTACTGAATGTTTCTTCCCGCTGCACCATTTTCATGCATCTCTGTTTGGCTCTATGGTTGACTAGTAGAGAATACCTTTTGGCATTAAGTTCGCTATTTGTACTTACTTTTGTTTTGTGCAATTAAGTTTAAATAAATAAATTCTACTAGTGAACAAATGTAAGTATAGTACCTTTCCCTGTCCAAGTCATTGCGTTATTCCTTAGAAATGCAGGGTTGTTACAGTGAATATCTAGCGAGCAACTGTAATTTCTCGCACTTTTAAAAGAGTCTAAATGCCTTCACTTTACGAAGGCGCTTAATTTCTTTTGAGTAATTCAGCTTTGTCCTGCGCCTGTGCCTGCAGCCAAAGTGAGGGCCTTATTAAGATTACGCAAACAAGTTCTTGCGAACATACCATCCATCGCAAGACAGAGCGCATGACACATCTAGAAAATTGACATAAATCATAAGATAGATTCATCACCAGGCATTTTCAAGAGAAATTTGCTGAAAGCTGGTAACGTGAGGTGAGATAGGTTTGGTTAACACAGATGTAGTCTCGTGGAAATGCCTCACTGCTGAAACTGTTTTTAATGACATGACCTACCTTAATATGTCTGCCCGAGCATGCCTCGACTCCATGACTACCTATCAGTGGCGTGGCGTCCATATAAGTCGATTCCCATCGGGTTGCCCAAGGAAAGGCTTACATATTTAAAGATAAAGCTAGTTACACCTTTTTCTTCAAATATGAGTAAAGGAATACGCTTCGGCTTCCCTTGTAATTTTCCTGACGCCACGCCTCTGTTACCTATTATCTTCGTTTTCCTAAATATTTTTAAGAAGTCCCGTACTAGAGACGAGGCCTGTTCAACCTACATAATTTATCAAAATATAACTATAAAATTTAATAATTGGATACTATGGATAGTATGTATGACAAACGTCATCAAACAATCCAAACCTAATTATTATATGGGACGCGTACTAAAAAAAAATTAGGTAAGCGTCTGTTTTTTTGTGCAGATAATACAAGGTGTACTTACTTCTAAGACTATTTCTCATCGACTGCACTCAGAATATTGTTCTGTATGAACGTATACCATAATCTTCACTTACAAATTTCTTCTCAAGCCAGTTGTATGGAATAGCATACCTGAAACAAACAATTTTATTACATAAGTATTCGTGTATGACCCCTCACCCCTCGCGTTTCGTTACTTTTAAACATAAGGCGTTTAAATTTTGGTACATAAATTATCAATAAACATGAAGATTTCTTTTATTTAACATGAGAAGAATAGAACATGCGAATTTTGTTGAACATTGCAGAGAACGAAGGTTTTCTTTCGTACTGCAGTTATGAGGCAATTTTTATGTGTGTGACTAAATTCTTGCAGTTCTACGCTAAAGTTAACAAAAACTACATACCTATACCTACTCTGATTAATAATTAAATTCCAAAATCGGACGTTTACGAGCACAAATTCGCTGTGGTACTATATTTTGGTTGAAGTGTAGGTAATTTCGTCAATAACACTTACCTTATTTTCACTAGTTACACGAAATCTTATTTATATTATTATATTAAATATGAAATTTAACTAATCAAGAAGGCATTTTTTAGTATAATTCCGACTACTTGATTTTATAAAGTTGTTTTTTATGATAATAATAAGCCTTTATTTGTTCCTTGACTTAATCCTAACATAAAAAAATATAATACAATTTAAAGGTATGTAATGCTAATAGTAGATTGTTTGGCAAGGGACTAAAATAAGCCATTATGACACGAAGTGATTATTTGGACGAGCTCACTAAGTGAGCGAGGACAAATAACTCTGAGTGTCATGTCATAATGGCGTTTAGCCACGTGTTAAACACTCTGCTTTTCACTTCGACTGCGAGAAAATAAAAAAGACTTAACATTAAAATTGTATATTTCATGAAAAATAAAAGTACAGTTTAAGCAATTCTATCAGAAAGTTTGGCCAATCTGATCAGGTTGGTTTGTTAGTTTTTAATTATTCGTAAGGAGTATGTAGCTGGCGGCAACTTTTTTTTTCAGTGTCATAGAAATTTGTATGGGATTATATGGCTTTCTTTTAAACCCTAGGGGCTAAATGTACTATTTTAGTCTCGCTTTCCGAAGCTAATATGGCGCCCTTTTTGAGCAGGAGCAGTGAAAACTTTATTATTAATATTAAGTCATGTCATGGCCCCTCTCGGGTGTAGGCCTCCTCCAACTGTCTCCATTGTAATATATCTCCTGCTGTCTCTATCCAATTGTCTCCTACTACCTTTCGTAGGTCATCAGTCCAACGGTCTTTTTGGACTTTTCCATGTTGTGACCGTTTCGTCCATCGTTCACCCGTCGTTTGTATCATGTGGCCAGACATTTTTTTATAATACTAATATGTATATATGGTTCCAAACCGTCCCACCGTATTAGCGAGACGCGAAAACAAACAGACACACATAAAACATTCAAACAGTCTATCTGTCCTCTCCCAAAAAATATTTCCAAAGTAGGTACACACATATTTATTTACAATTTTATAATAGGGATTATGTTTTCTCTTCGCAGACGGCGCAATTAGCATTTACCATTCACCCGACATAAAAAGGACCCTATCGTCGGGGATAGTGCAATACCGCAAAACTAATACAGGTTGATAAGATTCTATATTCAAACAGATGTTACGTATTTTCTTAAAATTTGAACTTTATCCACAAGTGCTAGTTACGAGGTATTATCCTATCTCTGTAGCTTATATTATAATACTATAGGTAAAACAGTTCGCCTCGATTTGCATAGAGCACACAAATCAAGAGAACTGTTTCAGCTCTATTGTTCCATCAAAGTAAAACACAAACAAATCAACAAACACACTTTTGTACTTATAAATTGGATGAGGCGACAGGTGAAGGAAGAGTCGTGACAAGCCCACAAGGACACAAATTACCTAACAGTTCTTCGAACAGATCGGCACTTAAACTCTAATAATAGGAAAAAAAGGATTACTGCAATGTAAATTATTAAAAAAACTTAATTAAAAAGTGTAATCCGCTTAAAATATACCATCTGCCCTAGAAAGCGCGTGGCAACGGACCGAGTTTTCTACCGCTAGCGGAGTCGCAATTACTTTTGCTCACACGCGGCCTTGAACGAGTGTCACAGCACTAACAAGGAAGATATTTCGAACAAACAGACACAAAAAAACAGACGCTTACCTAATTTTTTTTTAGTACGCGTCCCATATAATAATTAGGTTTGGATTGTTTGATGACGTTTGTCATACATACTATCCATAGTATCCAATTATTAAATTTTATAGTTATATTTTGATAAATTATGTAGGTTGAACAGGCCTCGTCTCTAGTACGGGACTTCTTAAAAATATTTAGGAAAACGAAGATAATAGGTAACAGAGGCGTGGCGTCAGGAAAATTACAAGGGAAGCCGAAGCGTATTCCTTTACTCATATTTGAAGAAAAAGGTGTAACTAGCTTTATCTTTAAATATGTAAGCCTTTCCTTGGGCAACCCGATGGGAATCGACTTATATGGACGCCACGCCACTGATAGGTAGTCATGGAGTCGAGGCATGCTCGGGCAGACATATTAAGGTAGGTCATGTCATTAAAAACAGTTTCAGCAGTGAGGCATTTCCACGAGACTACATCTGTGTTAACCAAACCTATCTCACCTCACGTTACCAGCTTTCAGCAAATTTCTCTTGAAAATGCCTGGTGATGAATCTATCTTATGATTTATGTCAATTTTCTAGATGTGTCATGCGCTCTGTCTTGCGATGGATGGTATGTTCGCAAGAACTTGTTTGCGTAATCTTAATAAGGCCCTCACTTTGGCTGCAGGCACAGGCGCAGGACAAAGCTGAATTACTCAAAAGAAATTAAGCGCCTTCGTAAAGTGAAGGCATTTAGACTCTTTTAAAAGTGCGAGAAATTACAGTTGCTCGCTAGATATTCACTGTAACAACCCTGCATTTCTAAGGAATAACGCAATGACTTGGACAGGGAAAGGTACTATACTTACATTTGTTCACTAGTAGAATTTATTTATTTAAACTTAATTGCACAAAACAAAAGTAAGTACAAATAGCGAACTTAATGCCAAAAGGTATTCTCTACTAGTCAACCATAGAGCCAAACAGAGATGCATGAAAATGGTGCAGCGGGAAGAAACATTCAGTACTGAGAGCGTTAGGACACACGAGCAAATAATAAATACATAATTACTTATACCTATTCTGTATATAATATACAATATATTTATATACATATATATACTAGAATATATATATATATATATATATATATATATATATATATATATATATTTATATAAATACAAAATATATACCAGCTACTGCATGGAAGATTGACGCTACTCGATTTCTTGTTTCAGCAGATGCCTAAGTAGTATCCGCTTGAAAACTACCTTGCTTTGGGCTTGTCTTATAGAAAGTAGGAACGAATTCTAGAATTTTCCTAGATTTTTCTTTGTGGGTCCAATGAACCTCATATTGCATAATTTATAAAAGTTACTACATGGTTTTCCTTGACCATATGGCTTGAAAACCAGTTGAATATGGTAAACTAGCACAGTTGCTCTTTGTGACACGAATATTTTTTTAAGCGTCTTCGGTAACTTGTTCTTTCTTTTATGTTTCACTTTTCACGAGCCTAATGTAATGATTATAGTATCCGTCACTATTTTTACAATTTTCCGGACGATGGAGGCAACATAATGATTAGGTAATTTTCTTCGCATTACTGTGTAGACATATTAATATGATTAAATTTCACTTACTGAAATGTTTCCTTCATAATTGTTTTGGTTGGTTTAATGACAAGTGAAAAAAAATCATGTCAGTAACTAAATTGCAAAAAAATATTAAATAGAATGCTTGTACTCGTAGTGTACTATCATAGACTTTGACTGAAAACTTTGGGACACATAACCGAAATGAATAACTTCTGTAACTTAAGTTCTTCGTGGAACATTACAAGCTGCCCATCGCTAATCCCAAACAACATATACCAACCATTTATTTAGAAATTAATGCAGGTTTGATATTTAAACCTATTACTTTAACGAGCAATTCTTCTGTTCTCACTTGTGTATGGAAATAATGTTTTGAAAAAAAAATAGTACAGTTTAATACTTATGTTATTCCACACTAACAAAATTAAAATATACCTAATGGAACCACTTTTAGAACCAGAAGAAATTATTATTATTAACTTTTGTCAAACTACACTGGAGGGCAAAAATACCAGAGAGGTAAAATACCGTCATATTTCCTAAAATAGTGCAGAATTGTACAGTTTTTTTATTATGTCATAATCTTTATTAAATTTTACATCGAAACTGCAAACATAACATAAAAATATATGATTACTTAATTTGATTTTTTAAAATAAATTAATCAAATAATACGCAAGTTTATTCCCATATGAGCTTGTAAAACTACACTTAAATCACATGGCAAAATACCCATAATATACTTGCTTGACAACACATGCTTTTAGTTCTTTCACAAGAAAGGCGGCGACGAAATGTCACAAGAGTTCAAACCACGTCAGTTTCATTGTGGCATCTATAAGAAGGACACATTTTAATGGTTTTATATATGTCTCTCTAATTTTGTCGGTTGGTTGAAGTGAGGAAGACGTGCAACCGAAACTTAGAATGATGATACATTACACCCAGTGCACGATGATAGGTACACTTTTCACATTCGTTGTATAAATATCATGATGTATACACATCGTCAATACAATTTGACAGCTCTTTTACGTCGATAGTGGTTAAATTAAATATACGAGTAGTTTTTTTACAACATATTACCTTAGAACTCTTCTCTTGACTCAAACTTACACGATTCTCACACAATATCACAACACAATATGATTTATTTAGTTACCCAAGCTTGCTTTAAAACGCGTTTAAGCAGTTTTGTTTAGATGTGTTGTGATAATGCATTATAATTCATCCCTTGACGTGTAACGTTTAGTTATCATATCTACAGCCTTTTGAGCAATACCTAAAGTTGTTGCCATAGTATTAGCTCCTACGATTTCTGGCATGACACTGGCATCTACGACCCGCAGTTGTTTTACTCCATATACCAATAATTCGTGATCCACCACAGAGCTTGCGTCTTCCTTTGTGCCCATCTTTGCAGTTCCAACAGGATGATAAACAGTGGTTGCCATGTGTCTTATATAACACTCCCAATAATTATCTGAGTTGAATAAGAATTCTGAGCAAAACGGCAATTTAATCTTTACAAGTTTTGCATCTAAATTCTTAAAGGGATTTGTGGTCTGTAATTTCGTTACAAATTTTATAGCTTCAATAAGTCGTTTCATGTCTTCTGTTTTTTGAAAATAATTTGCTTTAATTATAGGCTTCGATGTAGGATTATTGTCAGCTAATAAGACTTCGCCTTTAGATTTCGGCTGCAGTAAAGTGGGGTAAACTCCTATCAATTCGTGTTCTCTGTTTAATTCTGCGATTGCTTTTATGACTTCCATTTTATACCCAGTCTTGTTCATATAAGGTACTAGCATCACATGATTGTTCCTTGGAATGTGCGTGTGATGGAATTGTATATTTGGGATATCATTGTTGATTGTATTGATAAATGCCATGAAATCCGTGACGCCTATAGTAGACAATGGACCACTCCGGGTCAAGATGTATTGCATCACAAAAAAAGCATATGTTTTCGGGGATAGTGCAACGGTCTCCTTAACTGTGAGGTATAATGGAAAGAATACATGATCTTGCAGATTTTGGCCGACTGGCAGGTCTATTAAAGGCTTTACACATTTGTCTTCAAGGTGTTTCTTAGGACCTATGCCAGATAACATAAGTATCTGCGGTGTACCAATAGAGCCGGCGGATAATATCACTTCTTTGGTAACTTTTATTTGCATAATATTCCCGTTTGCTGGCTGCACCTCAACACCGATCGTAATTCTAGTGCCAGGGTCTATAATTACCTTGCGAACTGCGGCATTTTTCAAGATATGTAAGTTTATAGATTCGTTTATGAATAGCTTGGCAGTATTCAGGCGTTTTCCGTTATATGTTAAAAGTTTCGTTATTCTTGTGCCAAGAGCAGCCTCGTTACTTGATTTATTGGTTGGAAGTACACCTAGTTCTTTGTAAGCTTTCTCGATAGCATTGTAAAATGGATTGCTATTAAACTTGTAAGTATCCAGGTTAAGTTTCCTTTCGACGTGATCCAGGTGTAATGATAGTTCATCATAACCCCAACCTATATTTCCGAGATTTTTCCAGTTGTCATAATCGGCACGGTGGCCTGTGATGAACAACATGGCGTTGATGGAACTTGAACCGCCCATACCTTTCCCTTTGCTCCAAGTGCATCTATCGTGCCTGAGACCCAGGCAGCTCGATCCGTCTGTTTCAGTTTGATAATTCCAGTCGTTTATTGTGTTTTGATTATTGTACAGGAAAGCCGGGATCTGTAATGTTACAAGTTTTACAGCTTTGTCAAAATAAATGTATGCTTCAAATCGCGTAGATATTCATAGGTGCTTAGTTTATTGTTTAACAAGTTAATTACGAAACAAATTTAAGAGTAGTGTTAACCGAAGCTGAAAAGATCAAACTCTGAATTCTCATAAACTTCCTTTCTGAATTTTTACACCTAGAGCTGTACTCTCGAGTGTTTGCTAGTTAATATAAAAAGGCACTGTTTATTAAAAACAACATACATTAACAGGTCCGAATCTTTCTAGTCGTGCAAGTCTCCACTACAACTTTTTCAACACATGCCTTACTGTAACAGTTCCCTAAAAAATTAAGAAACGTTAGCAAATCCTACGTTACTAATTATATCAATTAACATTTTCGCAGTGTCACGACGTCCTTAGCTTTTATGAATTGACCCCCTAATGGATCACCCTAGCTGAAAATTGGATACGGAGGTACGGTCAAGGAATTTAATTTGTGTACCCTTTCGTACCTTGTCATAGTGACATTGATATGGAATCTCTATCGGCTTTCATATTGATTTTGACTGTGATAAGGTACGAAATGGTATATAAATTAAATTCCTTGTCTGTACAACATGCCCTAAGGCGATCTTGACAGGGCAGTACCTCGCTATCAAGACCAGGGTCGCCTCCGGCTTCAATTAGCAACACCGACCAGTGTTTGCTTAGCTGGCTAGCCACAAGGGACCCTGCAGTCCCGGCTCCCACCACTATAAAGTCATAGGACAGATCTGTAACAATTGAAATTGTACATAATATACAAAGGGAAAAGGGGACCTGTATAAATCAGAGCAATAATTTTAACAAATTGGTAAAATGTTAACTATAATTTAATGGTAAATTGTGCTTATAAATGTTTTTATCACGAGGCAAGTATATCGACATGACTGTTTTGACATTTAATCGTTAACATACCTATTTTACCCATTTTGTTTTTTATTAATTTATTACTTGTTTTAATGGTTTCGATGACGATGCCTATCGGGTTGACAGTATAGATTGAATCCTTGTTGATATTTTGTTATTGTTTTTTCTTACAATTTTATGTTGTTTTGACATTATGTATGTTATTTATCTTTAATATTCCTTATATTTTGACGATCATGATATAAATTCGTATAATTTGGACATAAGTAAATTTGTATTGTAATTTTTATCGCGAAATAAAATTATCTTATCTTATTGTGTATGGACAAAACATAGTCGAGTACATGCGAATCCGTAATTAAATTTCGTACGAATAGTGTTATGTCACCACTATTAATTAATAAATGACTCAAGAGTGAACAGGCATAATCCTATTTTATGTAAGAGTCCAGGTAAGCTTCTTCTTAGTTTTTCTGAGTCCACCCTCTTCTAGATGAGAAAGGGGGGATTAAAGGAAAGAAGTTGACCTGTTTCACACGAGGTTTTATTGAAAGAGGTCTGCTAAACTGCTTCTGTGCTAAATCCTAACAACTTTTTAGTATTGGCCTAAAAATTGGCAAATAAAACACATGAAAGTTATACCTGAAGCTGTATCCAATATGTGTTGAGAGCTAACCGGTGGCCAGGGCTCTGCGACGATCGCGCAGTGTGCAGCAACCACTGTTGCTACAGCTCTTGCGAATACCTCGCCCGTAGCTCCCGAAAACGCCAATGGACACGTTGCTGTTACGTTTGATATTAGACCGTCCATTTTTATCTAAAAAATTAACGGTATAATATTGTTGGTTTTCCTTATGACAAGCCACCGATCCTAAAGGTAAGGCGCGACGCGCCGCTACCTAGTATATCGCACTAGCGGTACAGCGCGCAGCAAATTTTGATCATCAGTCGTATTACGAGTTCTTTCCTAGGTAAGCGGAGCATCACGATGCGACAAAATATTCTTGGTATGGAACTACAATTGAGATACAATGCAACGTTGCGCTGTTACCGCACTAGCGGCAGCAGAACTATGCAACGCGACACGGCGCGTCAAATTTGGTTAGTTGGTCTACTTTGTAACGAAGTGCTGCTTTCATGTAGGGTCTACTTTGTAACGAAGTGCTGCTTGCATGTAGGGTCTACTTTGTAACGAAGTGCTGCTTGTATGTAGTTCTACTACAGCGTAGTGCACTGACGAAGTTGCGGGCACCTTTTTATAATAATGGACCAATGTATGTTTCCTGGGAATACGCTATGCGCGTGTACCTATATGTGAATGGCAATTAACCGATTTTATTTTTTTAGAACTTTATTCCAATGAAACAATCCGCTATCTAGATTATACAGCTGTACTTAACATATTAATTAGAAAGGGAAATAAACATCACAGATATATTTTATGACTCGTTTCATTATACTAATTGTATGTCATAATATCATGAGAGCATCTTCGCTGCATTACATAGATACATATCTATCTATACTATTATAAAGTGGTAAAAATGAAATGTCTGTACATGGAAGATAGTTTAATTCATGAAAATATTTTTTTGTTTGTATTTATGTAAATGGGTATGAATGTGTGTTAGCCCACACACGTTAAACGGCACGTTAGTATATTTAACTATTTTTTGGCACACGAGCTGATAGGCATCTACAGACGTTTATATACAAGGTAGACATCAACTTTTCTGTCTCCGTTCGCGAACGAAGTTGCGGGTTATTTAGTTCTAGTTTTTTATTATAATTATGACATAATTTGTAAAAGCAATATATCGAAACGCAAAGGTCTAGCTACTATTGTAACATCATCTTCATGAATTGTTGGTACACGGCTAGCTGGGTATCCATAGACGGTTATAGGATACTTTTTACCTGACTACTCTGAAAAAAAGAGGGGTTATGATTTTTTCTCCTTCGCAAACGAAGATGCGAGCTTCTTCTAGTATTTCAGTAAAAAAATTAAAAATATGTATAGGGACGGAGTTTTATGTCACATTTTCCACTCGCTTTTAAGTTTATTTTAAGTTGTTACGTAGGTAACTTTGTATAATGCTAAAAATAATTTGTTTGTAATTTGTATCCTTTCTATCTAATCAACAAAAAAATATTACCCCAGCTATTACACTGTAACAAAACATAAATACATAACCTGAATAAGAAGGAAAATTAAAGAAGATTGAAGGAGAAGGTAAGATTAGGTACTTTTATTTTCACATTAAAAATATCACTTTTTTTTACAACATTGACACAATAATCAAGGAAAGAAAAAATCATTGCGATCCACTACAGTCTAAGCTAGAATCGAACGAGCGTCTCTGTTTTCGCAATTTTTTTTTTCTGCTTAGATCTTTGTATAAGTATAAATATTGACTTCAACTCATGTTGGCATTACAAGTATGCATGACCTTACAAATATCTCATAGTTTCACCCTCAAAAACATATCGTATTTATCGTTTCAAGACTTCAGACAAGAATAGTATACCTAACGTGATTCTCATCAGTTGTATCGCGATTCTTATAAATGTCTACTTACTTTTATGCGTCCGTGCCCCAACGACCTCCTGTCTCCAGTGCATGTAGACTCGTACAACGTTGAATAGCGCGAACTCGCTATCCCGGTCCCAGTATTACAATAACAATTGTTACAACTATTGTTATTACAATAACAATTGTTACAACTATTGTTATTGTAATCCTGCCCTAGGTCAAGCATCTTCTATTTCGACGTGCACGGTAGAACATTGCCAAGTACGAGGGCTAATTTGTTTTTAATAAGACAACATAAGTACTTTGAAATATTTTATACACACCATGCTATAATTTTAAGCAGTTGCGAGGAATTTTAATTTAAAAAAATGATAATACTTAAGCCTTTTGGCTTGTTAAAACATAAACGTATTTTACCGTGACAGTAGGTAAAGAAAAATAAAATAATAACACCAACTTTTTAATAAAAAAATACTTTAATTTACTACCTAATTAATTAACGCTGGTATCGTTGTTATGTTATGCAGTAACTTAAACAATAAGATTTATATCTTCAAAGTTCACTGTGCACATTCAACCAATCCTTCTTAATCAAGTCCGCTCCTTTTTCGCCTATCATTATACATGGTGCGTTTGTGTTCCCTCTTGGAATTTTTGGCATAATACTGGCGTCTATAACCCTTAAACCTCTGATTTTCCGAACCTTTAGTTCAGGATTCACAACCGCAGTTTCATCATCATCTGGACCCATTTTTGCGGTGCTTGTTGGATGATATAAGGAATGGGTAAGCTCCCTTGCGTGACATTCCAAATATTCATCGCTGCCATGTTCGAATAAACTACATGTTGGCAACTTGGGCCAGAATAATTCTAAACCAGCTTCCTTGAACGCTTCAGTTTTAGATAGCGCTAAATATTGCTTTATTCCCCTTACAAGCGTACGCATGTCTTCGTCGTTCTCAAAATAATTAGGGTAAATGAGAGGGTGATCTTTTGGATCTTTACTTTTAAGAACAATTTGACCCTTAGACTTCGGTTGAAGCAGGACATTAAAAACCATTAGAATAGTATTTTCATTATTTATATCCTTCATGTATTTACTGAATTGGTCGTTTAAGTTGTGCAGTGTGAACATGTCCATTACGTTTTTTAATAAACCTGCAGGAAACACTATAAAATGCTGTTGCATATCTGGGCTGGTGGACTCGGCATCAGTGGTATTTACAAAACTTGTGACCAAATGTGGACTGACATCGGAGAAAACCCCAGATTGTTTAATAATAAAATCACTAAAATGTCTAATTATCTTCTCCGTCGAACCCATAATTCGCTCATTTTCATCAGATGGCATTTTGTAATACATCATTGCAAAGTAATGATCTTGCAAATTTTCCCCAACTGGTAAATCAGCAATGACATCGATATCCAAGTCTTCTAGTTGTTTTCTCGGACCTATTCCGGATAAAAGAAGAAGTTGTGGACTGTTAATTGCACCTCCTGACGAGATGACTTCTTTCTTTGCTTTCACAGTAATATTTTGACCATCCTTTTGTATCATTACTCCATCAACAATATTTGAGAAAGGCTTAAATACAATTTTTGTTACTAATGCGTTTTTTACGACATGCAAATTTGGTCTGTCTTTGACTGGATTTAAGAATGCTCTTGCAGTACTGTGTCTGTGTCCGTTTTTAGTGGTTGAAAAACTTTTCATAACGCCCATTTGGCTTTCAGTATTTAAATCTTCTCTCACTGTGATGCCTATTTCAGATACCGCCCGCAGCAAAATGTTTTCAAGCGGGTGCATTGGTGTTTTTTCTACATTTAGATATCCTCCAGTACCGTGATATTTAGCATTTTCGTCGTTTAATGTCCCGGTAAAATTTTCACTTTTTTTGAAATATTGTAAAACACTTTCGTAGTCCCAACCATAGTTACCATCGGCGGCCCATTCGTCGTAGTCAAGTTTATTTCCTCTAATATAAAACATAAAGTTGATGCTGCTGCATCCTCCCAGAGTTTTGCCTCGAGGCCATGAACATTGCCGTCCTTTATATGCTCGGCAAGCTCCTTCTTGAGGTTCTGTTAGGTAGCTCCAGTCGCCTGTTGTTCCCAAAGTATTATAAGCTAGTTGCGGTGCCTGTAACGTTCAACTATGATAATAAAACTAATAATATACACATGCATCCTTTGAGTAATGGCATGGATGGAAGATCAAAGAATACTTGATTTTTTCAGTGTGGATGCTAAGCTTGGTGGCTCCATTTGGTAGAAAGCAGTAAGAGGAAAAACTGCCAAAAGTTAAATTTTTTGCATATTTCACCGATTCTTCAAATATTTTTCATTGAATCTTGTTGTATTAAAGATATACCTCGTTGGTTATGGTTGGATTCCCGCCTGCCTCGACCAGCAAAACTTTCCATTCTGGTACTTCACTGAGGCGGTTGGCCAGCACCGCTCCGGATGAGCCAGCTCCCACTACTATAAAATCATAATTTGGATCTGAAAACAGAATTATTAAGGTTAGCCCTGCTTAAGGAAAACTGTATATAAAAAAAAGAAACCGGGCAAGTGCGAGTTGGACCCACCGAGGGTTTTGTACAAAATATACGCTTCAAATGGCCGTATCTATGAAAATGCAGTGATAGCAGAGCCTTACTCCTAAGCAAAATATACGCGGTGCTCGATCATTTTTTATTGGTTACTGATATAAAAGTCATAAGCAAAATAGATAAAATCTAGAGATTATTGAATGGTACAAACGGTGACCTGTGTGTCACTTGTGTAGATGTTATTTACATTACTATCTCGATAATGGAGCCGCGTCATGAGTAAATGTTCTGTGTTTTGAGCCCTCCGGCCATTTAGATATTTGTTGTTGACTGTAATAGGTACTCTCTCTTGGTGGGAATTCACTCTCATTGTGCCAGTTGTTTTCAAGACTACGAGTATTTATAAAGGAAGTGTTATCTTCTGTCATCGTTATGCCGGTTGGATGTTACACCTGCTCAGATATCGCTCATAACTTAGCTGGACAACTATCCACAGGAGTGAGCTGGTTTGATCAAGGCCCACCACATCGGCTCAGGAGTATCCGAGGAAAATCGCATTGTCCTCAAAACCGGTCGCTTTTTGGTTGTATCTTGAAGAATAAACATAATGCCGGGGTACAGAAATCAAAATTCTAATTACTTGGTCAGTTAGGTAATAAAAAATATAGACCGACCAGCGCGCATTAAGCAGCCAGGAATGTTTCAAGGGCATGCACGAACAAGGACCCTGCCGCTGTAACTGCCGAGAATTATCGCATTGTTCTCATCTCCGGCCGCTCTACGGTCGTACCTTGAAGAAGTGCCTCGGTAACATCAGCAGGCTATACGTGATCTCCGACCAGCGCGCACTGGGCAGCGAGGAATGTCTCAAGGGCTTGCACAAACAAGGACCCTGCCGCTGTAATGTAACTGCCGAGAATGATCGCATTGTTCTCACCTCCGGCCGCTCTACGGTCGTACCTTGAAGAAGTGCCTCGGTAGCATCAGCAGGCCACACGTGATCTCCGACCAGCGCGCACTGGGCAGCGAGGAAAGTCTCAAGGGCTTGCACGAACAAGGGCCCTGCCGCGTGGTAGCTGCCGAGGATGGTCGACGTTAGAGCTGGGTCGCACGCCCACATCGCTTGTATTTTACTGGAATATACAACATTGCTGAGCTCCTAAGTAAAGGTCGTCATGTAGGAATATCTTACTATAGTTGTAAGTCTTGAAAGTAATTGGATTGTTTCCCTTAAAGTTAACGAAAATCTAAAATGTGCATCCAAACTGCATACGTATCCTTTGCATCTTGAACCTGTACCATGCTAAAGAAATTAACGATCACACCCTTAAGAAAATATTTACAGTTAGGTTCAAATACATATAGTTTATGCATAATTACGTACCTACTACACCTAGGTAAGTCTTAAGATTAACCGGTTTCAAGCTTGTGTAAGCTGCAATAAAATCGATAGAGTAGTTATCCAGTTTGTTCGATCGAGAACTGCCACTAGCAAGAAGACAGAAATGGTGGGTTAAAACCGTTACCTGCGTCTTTCTTTTAACGATAATCGGTCATTAGTAGTGATGGGTGTATTTTTTGTGTTGTTTGTCACGATAAAAATACGCAGATATGTAAATATTATTAAAATTTATTTAGAACGTTACAAATTACTATGATAATCTTAGATAAAAAGACACGTTGTCAATTTACTATTCATACACACGAAGCGATTTTCTTCATGTTTTTTAATGCGTAGATATATATATATATATATATATATATATATATATATATATATATATATGCCGACCGGTTTAGCTCAGCGGGAGTAACGTTGCCTGCGAAGCTGAGGTCCTGGGTTCAAATCCCGGTAAGGGCAAATATTTGTGTGATTAACATAAATATTTGTTCCTGAGTCTTGGATGTTTTCTATGTATATAAGTAATATATCTATTAAATATATCGTCGTCTAGTACCCATAACACAAGCCTTATTAAGCTTACCATGGGACTAGTTCGATTTGTGTAAAATTGTCCTCTAATATTTATTTATTATTATTATTATTATTTATATGGCGCAGAGAAGGGACCTGTCGCCTGTCAACAGAAGGTGCAGTCAGCATCATATAGTGTGTATCATCCAAAACAAATATATCGCAATACATCCTTATTGTTTTAGGCGCAAAGATACGTGACGCTATATTTGGCGGTTTGGATGCTACAGACTATTTGATGCTGACTGTACAAGTCGTTTATCGCAAAAAGAACAAAGGCCCATCTTATCGATTTAAATGATGTTTAAAAATATTTTTCTCATACATATGTACTCGTATCTAAAATCCGGATTGATTCTCGGAAAGATTGTAAGTTAATTTTGTTTTTGAACCGTTAACTTTATTCCGGCGTTTCTACGGCTAGCCTAGTGTTTATGTTTACGTTTTATTATATTTAATATGTATGGTAGTTCATAAGATCTTATATATCTATGGTCCACTGACTGTAATAAATGAATTTGATATATTAACTACTCTTTCACTCTTGATGATTTTTATTGTAAACAGATAACATGCCTGGAGTTTTTTTGTGACAGACGTCTATAACTAAACAGTACTTACCGCTAACCTGTTGCAGGTACAAGAAAAAACTCACTTCTTTAAAAATAAAAACACCTATAATTAATTCAAATATGAATCTATGAACGTTCGTAGTGTGCAACGCGGTGCAAGCGAATGCAGCTTTATCGAATGCCTTATTTGCTCTGCAGCTAGGTTGTCGATATCACTAATGTAATGCTTTGAAAGGTTAAAGAACGGACGCTTTCGCTTAGATAACGTCTGCCCTGTGGTATAAAGTGATTAGAGAGTTTAATAGTAAATAAATACATATTAAGGGACAATTTGACAACTCAAATCGAACTAGCCTCATGGTAAGTCCATTGGGTCAATTTCAGAGCGTTTCAACTGCACTCATTAGTGTCGCCACATTCATGGTGCCTTCTATTGCAGATTCGAATGAGATACTGTACCTCTACACAATATCTCAAAAAGTCATTCGATTCTGTAATAGAAGGCACCATAATTTAGTGACACTAATGAGTGCGGTTGAATGAATCGCTCTGAAATGGACCCTTAAGTGTAGGTTCTGTATTCACTCAAAAACGGTATATCCGGTAATATTGAAAATAACTTTCGTTGAAATTATTTATTAAGCGTTATCATTGTGATTTTTTTCATACTTTGTATAAAAATTACAGGAGGGGGGCACAGTTTCTGCCAAAAAATATGCAGTTAATATTTTTGTTTTTTATTTAACTACTAAACTAAGTAGCTAATAATTTGGAGCTAGCTAGTAATTTGGAGTGTTACCTTTACTCCAAATTTCATCGATCCACGTCTTATAGTTTTTGAGTAAAATGCCTTTGACATACGGACTTTCGGACGGACGGACGGACATGACGAAACTATAAGGTTTCCGTTTTTGTCATTTTGGCTACGGAACCCTAAAAATGAGAGGCCTTTGCCCAGCAGTGGTCCACTCTAGGCTTTTACAATACAAATTACAAATACTCTTTATTGCACACCTCACAAATATACAGGGATTTACAAAAAACGCATTTACCAAACTAAATTAGAGGTAGACAACAGGCGGGCTTGTCGCTAAATAGCGATCTCTCCCAGACAACTTTTTGGTAAAAACTTTTGGCTTTTATATAAACAATAATATTTAATAATTTGGGTCACTCTATGAGATGACAGATATGTCAGGCGCCATTTTGAGGTAATAAATATAACGTTCAGTTTTTTTAAGTTGTTTATTGTTTATCTTAGCATAGATCAATTAAGTATTATAGTAACACACGTAATTAATTCTAAATTAAACTGGGATGGTAATAAAAGTCGCTTAAGAAAAGCCTTCAGTTGAGAGAGAGCGAGGATTTGGAATATGCTAGACTTAGTAGATCTTATCTACGAGTAATCAAATTTTTATTGCAACTAATATTCTTTTGCACACATATGAAGGCATAGGATATGTTCAAATATGATTAAAATCTAAGATGGCTATTTTTTATGATTCTAACGAGTTTGTTGGTTATTAAATTGTTTTCGTAAACATCATTATATTCTAAGGGAAGAAAATTAAAAACGGAAACAATGAGTATTGCTAGGGCAAAAAGTAAAATTACTACAATTATTCCCTCTTATATCTTGGGTTAACATAGAAAAGTGGGTGCATACATCTGTTTCAATGTTAATATGAAAAATAAAATAAAAATAGTACCTAAGTTTGTAAAAACCTAACAACCTATATGAAAAAGAAAGCTGTGTAAAAGCTACTTTTTTTAAATCGATGATCACAAATATGCCGTGTTACGAGGAGTGCAATCAGCAATAAAGTTAAACAATTAGGTAGGGCATGTGTAGTATGTTAAGTAACTCAGTACAGAGCTCGGCTTAAATTCATTTTTCAACATAATTTAAATACTAATCTATCCAATTGGTGGTGACATGCTCTGTTGTTAGTGTAAACGAGAGATTGATGCGTCAATTAATGTGTTATAAATTAATAACAAACTATTTTACTTTGGCTTGGAAACTGTAAGCGGTTTATCAGTCAGCGACTTTTATATTCGACTATCAAAATTATTATACAATAAATAAAAAAAAACGTACATTACAAGGTTACTTCGTATTTCACCCCGTCATAATATAGCCATATTCTACAACTCTTCTGTCCTTTAGGCGTAGTTATTTCTTCAGTTTCATAAAAGGGTTCGTCCTTTTCCCTCGTCAAAGGATAATCATAAGGATTTATAAATAACGATGGTCTCCCCGCAGGTTTCAGTTTATAGTTAGGTTTATACCACTTGAACGGATTCGTATCTGGCAGCAGTCTGTGATTTGGTCTTCTTGATTTAAGCAGAGTAGCTGGTCGATACGGGTATGGTTGAAACGTTGGTGGGTTGAGCTTCATGAAATACTCAGGAGGGTATATTAACTGCAACGTTGGGTCTACATTACTGTTCAATTTGTTGACTTTAGTGGGGCTTCTTTCCATGTCGGTTTCTTTAAGTTTTGGTTCATATGCTCGAGTCTGTATAGGAGCTACGTTTTCGTTTTTGATTTTATGTTTAGCCCGTGGTTCACTAGGCAAATTGGGAAAAAGATTACTTGTCTCGTTGAATAAGTTGGGGCGATGGTGGCTTAGGTCTATTTTAGTAGGTTCTTGGTTGTCAGAGTGTTTTGGTTGGTGTTGTCTATATTGTTCAATAGTACAGCCCGGCAGTTCATCTTTGATGTTGTACCAGTCTTCTTTGATCATGTCGGAAGTTTTTTCTGCTATCATGATGATGGGCGCATTTGTATTACCATTGACTATCACCGGCATGACGCTGCCGTCTACCACGCGCAGGTTTTTAACTCCGTAAACCTGAAAGAAAAGTTAATGATTTTTATATTACTTAGTTTTAGTTCAGGTTGAATCATTATTTATTAAAGACTATCAAACACTACAAACACACGTGGGCATGAATTTCTGTTATTTCTTGCGTCGTTTTTGAAGACCGTTTATATCGACCGTTATGCTATTAAAATACTGGCAAGGACCATTAAAACAAGAGGACTGTCAATCTCCATACAAAAACCAGTTTTCCGATATATACAACGCCATGTATGTAGGTATAAGAATTATTATTTGCAATAATTCAACTTTGCAAGCGTGACGCAGTATTTAAATATTACCATTTATTCATTATTCGCTGTTTACGAACGAATCGTTACTGTACTATGTTTTTTTGCTCAATTATAACATCATCAAATGTGTAGTTTTACAGCACCATCTTTTTTTACTTGAATATCTCCTTGCGATTGGGGTACGATCCAAAGAATGGCAATTGACAGTCTTGTTTTGATGGTCCTTGATTACTGGTCACAACTTGTGTGTGTCTGGTATGTAATATCCCATAATTATATATCCTCCATCTAGACCCTAGTTATATATCATATTTTTGCGTTATAGCCACTAACTCGAGGGAGGCCAGTTATAGGCAATTTACCTTATGAACAATTACGTTATAAGTACTCGTGTCATTTCTATGACTTCTTCCATCCTTCCTGGCAGTCTGTCTAGCCTATCCGACACCAAATGTACTAAATAGTATCACTTAATAAACCTAAAAGTTATCTATTATGTACAGCAGCTCAAAGTAAAATGTCAACACCTTGTCTTTTACCAGATCGAATGAAATGGCGCCTACTCGTCCATAACGGCAAAGTCTTGAAATTATGATTATTATATTACACTATATACGGCATTTATAGCAATAATATATACATTTAATAAAGTACGCAGGGCGATGGAAAAACACATGTATGGCACCAACATAGAAAACCCACCCTCTTCAATTAATGTCTGATGATGACGTTAATGGTCAAAGTTCGGTATCGCGCCCCACAAACCAAGTGCTTCTCTGAAACGAACTTATACGTGGAATAGCCCAATGTCCTGTTGGGTGTTCGACCGACCGGTGCGAACCTGGTTGTCCAGCTTGATCATTGAACTTTATAGAAAGCAGTACCAACCCTTAGTCTTGGATCAACAACGGCATAGGTGTTATCAGCAGGTCCCATAGCGCAGGTCCCGACGGGGTGGTAGATAGTCAATGTATGGTGCCGCGCCACACATTCCAAGTGTTCGTCTGAGAGGAACTTGTACTTGGCACAGCCTGGTGTCCTGTTGGGGTTGGGGCGGGTGTTCAGCCTTCGGAGTGACGGTTGCTCAGCTAGATCTGCCACTATACGAGCACCTTCGATCTGGAACGATTTGTACTGTGTTGAAATCTTTTGAAGCAATATAAAGCAATTGAAAAATGGGTTTTCCAGTTGTTTCTGGCTAAAAATTTATATTTTGACTCAGACGTCGTCACGGAGAGTTTCTGCGTCAGGAGGGTGAGGTGATATTATTATGTCACAACTAATTTCGCGGTAATACTACAACTCCCAACTAGTTACCTACATAGATACCGTCTGTTATGTCTAAGTTAAACTGGACCCTATAGATATAGGTAATCTTTACTCTATAATTATTTTGAATCAGCTTTTGTTTTTTTGCTTAATACTGATTGTGCCCGTAATGCCATTTAAATAATGATTATTTTATCCTTAAAATTATTGATTGAATTTTAATTGGTGGATTATATAAAAAAACAGATTAGAAAATATGATTTTTATCTATATACATATGATAAGGTATAAAATATGTTACTTACCATAACTTTAACATCATCCGGATGACTGTAGTAATTCGGATATATACGGGGAGGCGAATATGGGTTAGCATCTTTCAACTTCATGAATCCTCGACTCTTAGGCCTCAGCAGCAATGGCACGATAGAAAACGACGACTCAAACAAAATGTCCTCATAAAGTTCAGCGTAGGTCTCGTCAGTTAACCCGTTTGCTCTTTTACCAAATATTCCTCCGTCCATATTATCTGCTGTTGGAGCTATAAACAATTGAATGTCTGGATAGTCTTCCCTCGAATCCTGGTATTTTGTATTTACAAATGCCATAGCTTCTGCCTCCATCATACTGTATAGTGGCCCAGTCTTATGTATGGAAAAGTCTATCAAACTCGCAAGAGAAAATACACTGTTCAAATTGAAACAGTAGTCTGTACCGTTGGTGTATGGGTTGTCAAATAAGAAAGAGTTTCCACCCATTGCGACGTGATCTTGAAGATTCTGGCCAACACCTGGGAGATTCACTATTGGGTAAATTCCTAACTCTTTTAAATGCTCGGCGGGCCCGATTCCTGATAGCATCAACAGTTGAGGAGACTGAATAGCACCGCTTGATAAGATCACTTCTTTCCTTGCTTTAACTATCCTTTGGATTCCGTGTTTCACAAACTTAACTCCATAAGCTCTTTTATGTTCATCGATAAGTATTTTTTCTACTAAGGAATGCACACTCACATGTAGATTAGGTCTTTTGGCTGCAGGTCTCAAAAAAGCTTTTGCTGTACTGCACCGAAGTCCTTCACGCACCGTCGCATGCGATCGTGTGAACCCTGATTGATACTCGCCATTTACGTCCAAAATATTGTATCCAAGTTCCTGACCCGCTTCTAAAATGTGTTTTGTGATTGGCTGCTCATACCTAAAATACTCTACTGTAAGTCGACCGCCTGTGGCATGGTATGGGTTGTTTTTATATTCAGGAATGGTCATGTCCTCAGATTTTAAGAAATACGGCAAGACTTCCTTGTACGACCAGCCGGGGTTCCCCATAGCGGCCCAGTTGTCATAATCGCGTTTGTTTCCTCTAATGTAAAGCATCGCGTTTAACGCACTGGATCCTCCGAGAACTTTTCCACGCGGCCACTTGCACCTTTTATCCACCATGCTCAGGCAGTATTCTTCACTAGGTTCTGTCACGAATTGCCAATCTATTGAAGACGTTTGAAGAACTGGGAACATGACTGGTACATCTGAAAGAACATTTTCGTCTTGTCCGGCTTCTAATAGCAGTATATTCCACTCGGGGTTCTCTGAAAGACGATCAGCTAGCACTGATCCTGCTGAACCACCTCCGACTATAATGAAATCGTAGCAGTCGTAAATTTGGTCGAATGGGTGATCTCTCACGCGATTTTCTGCATCTTCGATATCTGGTCTGTATAAATGGATCGCCATGCGGAAGATGATCAAGGCTCCAAGTCCCGGAAGCAAACTGAACATGATCCTCGTGTTGGATACGAGGGGCTTTAGAGATGGCGCCCCTATGCTCGCCATGATGAATGATTTTGACTGCTCGTAATTCACCACTGATATTGAAAGCAATTAAAATACCGATAGGTATTGATTGCATTTTTGCAACGTAATTTAGTGACAACATCGCTTGTACAGAGTAGGTCGATTGTGTGTTATATTAGGTAAATATTATATTCCTAACTTTTCTTAATTACTAACATGATACTAACATGTGTTCTCGAGAATCGTGCATTTCTGCTGGGATTAACATTATGAGTCAGTCTCCAGCCTTGAATCTGTGTTTACTCAATGATTTATATTTTTATTTCACTTAAAAATTG
Source organism: Hedya salicella (assembly GCA_905404275.2). Taxonomy (NCBI): domain Eukaryota; kingdom Metazoa; phylum Arthropoda; class Insecta; order Lepidoptera; family Tortricidae; genus Hedya; species Hedya salicella. The sequence continues at coordinate 9,243,444 of FR990114.1, read as the reverse complement.
AGCAAAATCGTTACTATTGTTGATATCACTGTTACTAAAGGTATTAAAAGTGCTTTAATACCTATAAGAAGAACACGCACGGTAAAACTTTATGTTCCTATAAGGCAGTATAGGCATAGGCAGTATACTCGGAAGTTGTCTCCATGCGTCCTATACCTTAATTAAAAACGTTGTATCTGATGAATTTTAATAATTATTACCTCACCTTTTGTCCTCTCTTCACTACCGATTGCGTATCTGCATCATTTCCTAATATAAAAAAGGGTTAAATTATTTTCTACTCTGTACAGTGCACATACGTATTGCTTGTGTCAGCGCCGTGCTGTCTCCGTTTACAATGCATTACTGCACTGCATTGTTCTACCTGACCCAAATTATGAATGAACCTGTATTTGAACGATTAGGTACCAATAAGAATAATAACAACAAGACGGTATAAAAGGCATTTAAATATTACCGGTATGTTTATTATCCGATATTTGCTTTGACGATTTATATAAATGTGTTGCGTGTAATAGACAAAATGTGTTTAATTTTTATCTATCTCAGTCGGGCGCATTGCGTGATTTCAAATAGATAAAGAAACATGTTTATTCATCCAATATGGAAAGATAATCCCTCCTGTATAGTAAACTAATCGAGTATTTAGCAACTGTTTTATCGACACTGTGCTTCTGTTTCCCTTACCTTAACTTGGCCCCTTTTTTAACTTCTACATACGTGTTGGTGCGTCTTTTGTAAACCTGAGATATCTATTATACTCTGATACGACATAGATCGAATCTATTCTAACAAAGTGAACATTTAAATGCTTACCGAGCGAGTTCGATATGAATAAATGTAAGAAAGTGCACTATATACTTAAAAATATGTATCTAAATACGATACTTGGCCCATAGAATTTTAATCGTATACTAGTTTTGTTTGTTTGAAGGTGGTAGTGATAATACGTATAAACGATATTAGCACTCGTATATGCCAATTTCTCAACTATGGTATTATAAGATTATGACTAAATGAAAACGTGATTTGCTGGTTCTTATGAAAATGTGATTAAAACACATCTTGCCTTAAAAAAATACGATACTTATTATTACAAGATGATCAATTTTAATTATTTTTTTTAAGCTGGATACACCATTTTATTCGATCTATAATTGGGGTAATATTAATATCCACTAATTATGCTAAATATTAAGACTATTAAGAGCTGCATGAGAGAAGGTAGATAAATCCAAAAACAATTACAAAATTTGAAAATAAAAAATCCTCCTTATATTTGAAGTATTACTGTATTTACAGAAGTATTATATACGTATTACTCAATATTTTTTGTGCAACTGATTCTTTTTAAATCATTTAAAATAACTTTAACAGTACTTGTACTTGCGCTGGTTATTTCTTTGCTTTAGCCAAAACTCTTTGATCATATCGCTGCCCTTTTCGGCAATCATGATGACGGGGGCATTGGTGTTGCCGCTCACAATCAACGGCATAATGCTGCCGTCGATGACGCGAAGCCCCTTTACTCCGTACACCCTGAGTTCGTCATCCACCACCGCATCAGGATCCCAATAAGACCCCATTTTAGCTGTCCCCACTGGATGGTACACAGTCGCTGTGAACTGTCTTATCATACATTCCCAGTACTTATCAGTATATCGTGGTATCGCTTTACAAGCTGGAAAAACGTTCGGATTTAGCATGGACCCGTAATGCTGAAATGCCTTTGTTTTCGATAACGCTACTGCGATTTTTACTCCTTCTATCAACGTCTTTATATCCATGTTGTTTTCGTCCGAAAAGTAATTAGGATTAACAAGCGGATAGTCGAATGGGTTTGCGCTCCGAAGTTTAACGTAGCCCTTACTATTCGGGCGCAGCAACATCGGCATAATGGTCCAGACTGGCGTATTTATTGGCTCAAAAACTGCTTCGTGAAACTCTTCTGTTAGTCCTTGGATCTTCCTAAATTGGGCGCCCTTATCTAAGCTGTTTGTTCCACATATGAAATGAAATTCTATATCGGGAAAGTCATCTGTTGCATTTGCATATTTAGTGTTTACAAAAGCTAATCCTTGTACTCCTCCTAACATAGTTAATTGTCCCTCTCCATAAGCAGCGTAGCCCATTATGGTACTTATGTCTTCAATTTTGTTTGCAACGTTTGTTAAATCTTTGTTAATCAAGAAACTTAATCCTCCGAGTGCGGCGTGATCTTGCAGGTTATGACCCACCTTCAAATTTTGTATTACTGGTATACGATGTTTGGCCAGCTCTTCTGATGGACCTATACCAGATAACATTAACAATTGAGGCGAATTTATTGCACCAGCAGATAATATAACTTCTTTTCTAGCTCTAACGCGATAGGTAATCCTGTTCTTGACAAATTCGACCCCGAAGGCAGTTTTTGTTTTCGGATCTATTAAAATTTTTGTCACAAAGGAATTTATGGATATATGTATATTGGGACGATGTTTAATTGGTCTTAAAAAGGCTTTCGACGCAGAACACCGACTGCCATTTCGCGTCGTGCCCTGAGCAATCATAAATCCTGTCTGTTTTTCACCGTTTATGTCTCTATGCACGTATCCCAGTTCTACTCCAGCGTTGACAAAACTAACAGCCAAAGGTGACTCATAATGGGCCTCGCCTACAGTTAAATACCCTCCTGTACTGTGATATGGAGTTTGTGTCAAGCTGGGATTTTGATTATCTTCGGATTTCTTAAAATAGTATAGAACATCTTTGTAGCCCCATCCCTTATTTCCCAAGGACTCCCATGTGTCGTAGTCTTTCTTGTTTCCTCTTAAATAGAGCATGTAGTTCAAAACGGAACTCCCACCAAGAACTTTTCCACGTGGCCAGTGGCATTGACCGCCTCTCATTGCTGTGAAAAATAACCAACAGTAAGTTAATGTGAAGTGCTGTAGTGAAATAATAAAATACTCATCTTTTTGTTTCAAATATTAGCCTCGCACACAGTTTACGATAGAAGTGGTGGAGCAAGAAAAATATCTCATACATATGTCCAAAACCGCAACGCAGGTTTCGTGAGGTGGGCTACAACAACCAATCAACAACAGGCATCGTCCCATACAAACCAATGATGTAATCCGCAGCAGGGTAAGTCATTATCATTAAAAAGGCCCGCCCCAAATCATAGCTGGCCCAAACGTTCCCATCATACTGGCCACGTTGCCGCGTTGAATTGCTACTGAAATTATTTCGGCAGGTACGATCCCGAGTGTGGGTCACAGCCCTTGTTCCTAAGCTTTTACAAATTGGTTTCATAACGGGGGACATAATGAAAAAGCATAGTGTAACTTTCTCTAATATTTAGGTGCTAGATATTATTAACATTTTGGTCACTTACCTAAACAGAAGTTGTCATTAGGCTCGGTCGTATATGCCCAATCCATGTCACTTTTCTGAAGATACCCGGCTAAGAGAGGGATATCTGATATTTCTGTCTCATGGCCTCCAGCTTCCAGCAATAGAACTTTCCAGTTGCCTATTTCTGATAGCCTGTTCGCTACTACAGAACCTGAAAGACGCAACGCAAGTGTTGTACTCGAGACATAAAGAAACGAACATTTTCGTAGAATCTTTCGTACTTATTAAAAGTAAGTGCAACTTATTTTTTTTTAATGTCGCTACAAGCTATCTTACTCGTTGAGTGGTAACTGAAAAAAACTTGGTTGATTGGTAAATAAAATATATGTATGAAGAATTTAGAACCAAAGGAATCAAAAATGGCGGTCCAACTCGACCCAGTTCGACGCATCTTACCAGCGGAACCAGCCCCCACTATAATAAAGTCGTACTCCTCTAGTAAGTGAGATTCGTCGATGTCCCTCGGCTTGTCGCGCTGGTGATAATTGAAATATGTTATAGTCGCCAATAATATTGGGACGTAACATGCCATCTGTAATAGTAAAAATATTATTACTGTCATTTGTATTTGTAAAAAAAAACCTTTTTGGAATTCTCACGATAAATTGCTGGTCGTGTCATGTATGTGTTGTTTTCATATCCTAGCCAGTTCGTCCAATATCACTTATTAATGCATCATAAGAATGAAGAGGAATAGGGAATATGTACAAGGCCGGTGGGAATCCATCATTTTACCGAAAATCGTTTCATCGATTATCGTTTCCCATAGCACTATTCGCAGAATTTTATTATTACTTAGGAATCATTCATCGAACTTCGTTAGATAGCACATACATTTGCTCAAATTACCTTTTACACAATAATTAACTCATCGAATTTTACTTCATTATTTTATTTGTCCATCGACATAGTCGTTCGTCGAATCACCTTTACTATAATTTTAGCTTAATGTAAGTTGCAGTTTCCAAAATTCTTAGTTTTATTATACTTGATAATGATAATATACGTTTCAACGACAGTACATTTCATCGGGGATCCTGTCGTTAAAACTGTAGGTAGTCGTAGCTTAGGTTTGTATTGTGGCCATGTGTAGCGGAGCGAGGGGAGCGTCAAAATGGGTCATAAACCCAAAGCTGTAGGTTAGGTTAGGTTTGTATTGTGACCATGTATAGCGAAGCGAGCGGAACGTCAAAAGAGGTCAAAAACCGAAACCTATAGGTTAGGATAGGTTTGTATTGTGACCATGTAAAGCGGAGCGAGCGGAGCGTCAAAATGGGTCATAAACCCAAAGCTGTAGGTTAGGTTAGGTTTGTATTGTGACCATGTATAGCGGAGCGAGCGAAGAGAGTGGATCGTCAAAATGGGTCAAAGAATGTGGCAATAATAATAATATGGAACGTGAACTGTGAATCATGTTTAGATGACAGGTAAATTCGATGAATCGTTACGCTACAATTTGAGACAATTTCGGAACAATTAACGATAAAAAGTTGTTCGATTATATAAAAAGCAATGAATTGATGATTATGTGGTCAGAAAAAAAATGTAATGTTATTCGTGGAATAGTTTTCGATGAAATGAAAATCGACGTAAGAAATTTCGATAAAATGATAGCTACCCAAGGCCGGTATATATTGTCTTTGTAAATGCCGTTGTTTATTTTTTGTCATATCAGAGCTCCAAAAACGGTGTCTCCCGAACAATACACCATAAATCGTCTGCAATAGACGCAAAGGCCTATTATGTATCAGAGCTCATTTTACAGTAAACTGAGGGCACCAAGACGAACAAAAAAGGAGCTATATATATATACGTACCTAATATAGTCTAAAACTAATAGTAGATATGGCAGTAGTGTAGCCAGGTATGCTCTCATAGTATTTTAGTATTTTATGTTGTTAAATTTAAGATTTTTGAAGTAAGTACTCAAAGGAGTTACAACTCAAGTACTTACAAGAGCGGTCAATTATTTGTTTCTTTGCAGTATATATATGCATTCTTCGTATACGCATATAAACACATAAACAATGTATAAAAATATGTAATACGTTTACAAATATATAAACATAACATATAGATTACCTTCATACCTGCACATATGCTTGCGCCAGCGATGACGTCCGCTCCGGCAGTTACCGGTGCACTCATGGTTGTCCGAGGTCCTAAGATACAAACATGCCAAAGGCGACAATAAGCAAAAAGTTATAAAATGTAAAAGTTATAACAAGGATAGTTAGGGTTCCATTTTTTTTTCCATTCCATCACATTTTTGTATGAATGTTGTTTTTATTTCTATGAACGTAACGCACTGGAAAATCATTTTTCCTGGCTTGGGAATACCTTTTTGTGTATATCATTCTAATGTACAAACGAATCTCATTAAAACAAAAAATCTAATGAGGCTCCCTTTTTTCGGAAAAAACCCAAGTATGGAAACTAAAAAAAATTTTCTCGTGTCATTCTCAGGCGGCAGGGTGATGGCTGGCGGCATTACCCCGCTGAATGGCAACCCTGTTTTTTTGTGCTAAGAAGTTGCCAGCCCTCTGGTCACTCGTAGCGATACAGTGATAAGAAAAAAGCTACCTATCTAGCGTATAATCACATAGAAATGACACTGCTAGCGGCAATCACAAACAGATTTTTTTTGTGGAGAATTTATTATTTCAAAACTTGAAAGACCTACCTTAGTCTCAACTAATGATAAAATGATCGTGGTTCATGCTTTTTAATATATTCACCTGTAATTGGGCAATTTAATACTGATGCAACGTTATGAAGGTAGTAGCACCTGCTACAAAGACATGATAGCATCGCCTCCATATTAACATATGACACGTTTGCATACAACAACACAATAATTTTATTTGAATTACCTATATCCACGGAGGAGAAAATACATAACCCAATTTTTTTCTTTAGCATAGTCGGGTAAAAAGAATCCTATAAACATCTGGAGATACCTAGCTACCCGTGTACCAAAAATAGTTGAAATCGGTTTAGCCGATTACGCTTAATGAAGCCGCAACGAACCATAGAACCATACATTAAAATAGTCCGTTACAATCTTTTTGTTGCAAATATCTTCAATGTACAGACATTTCATTTTTACAACTTTATAATAGTATAGTATAGAATAGATTAGTCTCTCGTGTTTTATTTGATCTTTATTGTGTTTCTTTAACTATGTGACGAGCTTTAATGCCATGGCATCGAAACTCGTCCTCAACAAATAACTGTCCTCAGGTGGTTTTACCTTTTTGTTAAAATGAAATCTCTGTATCCCTAATCTTGTTCTCCTCCTCCATCAGACCTTCACTTGCTACTTCCGATGCCGCATAGTTACTGCTTGCAACAGAAGAAACTCTTACCTTATTGAATACTTAAAGAATAAATAATTGTTATAAATGAAACAATATGTAATACAAAGTAATAAATAATTTATTACTACTTACATTTAATATTTACAATGGCTTAAGCGCAATAAATAAATCAGTACGGGATGACTTAAAAAAAACGAAGCTTAAATACTTATAATAAAATAACCGAAATCAAACAATTTTGACCAATATGGAACCACTGAAGTTCTCATGTGACACTCATTCAGTGACATTAAAATAAGTAAAATCGCTGAAGATACCGTTTAAAAAATATTCGCACAGAGAAACAAGTCGAAGTTGAGAACGTACTTAATGTAAGTAATACTGGGATAGTTGAAAATCACTTTGTACCTAAGTCAGTATCAGTTGTAATATCGGGATATTCTCCGTTTTAACCAAAATGCTTTGATCATGTCGCTGCCTTTTTCACCTATCATGATAATGGGAGCATTGGTGTTACCACTCACCATAACCGGCATAATACTACCGTCGATCACGCGCAATCCCTTCACTCCGTATACCCTGAGCTCGTCATCCACCACCGCTTCAGGATCCCAGAAAGGGCCCATTTTAGCTGTCCCCACTGGATGGTATACCGTCGCTGTAAACTGTCTAATCATGCACTCCCAGTACTTATCACTGTATCGCGGTATCGCTTTACAAGCAGGGAAAACGTTTGGATTCAATACAGATCCGAAACGCTGAAATGCCTTAGTCCTAGACAGAGCAACTGCAATCTTCACTCCTTCGATCAATGTTTTAATATCCACTTCGTCCTCGTCCGAAAAGTATTTGGGATAAATGTATGGATAGTCATAAGGGTTTGCGCTTCGAAGTTGAATGTACCCTTTGCTCTTAGGACGTAGTAACATGGGCATGATGGACCAAACATCCATGTTGTTGATCGGCTTAAATACCGCATTGTAAAATTGTTCTGTCAGTCCTTGAATTTTTCTCAATTGCGCGCCTCCGTCTGAACTTGTTGCGCCACTTACAAAATGGAATTCAATATCCGGAAAATCATCCGTCTTGTTTGCATATTTGGTATTCACGAACGCTAACCCTTCAACTCCTCCTAAAATAGTCAAAGGTCCAGTCCCTAAGACTGCATATTCCATCATGGTGCTCACCGATTGGAGTCGATTTTCTACTATAGAGACATCTCTGTTAATCATGAAAGTGAGCCCTCCGAGCGCCACGTGGTCTTGTAGATTTTGCCCGACCTTCAAATCTTGAATAACCGGTATTCGGTGTTTGGTTAGTTCTTCCGTTGGTCCGATACCAGATAACATTAACAATTGAGGCGAGTTTATTGAACCAGCAGACAGTATAACTTCCTTTCGGGCTCTAATGCGATGGATCATTTTGTTTTTTATAAATTCAACTCCAAATGCGATTTTCGTTCTCGGGTCTATTAACACTTTCGTTACAAACGAGTTTATGGAGATGTGGAGATTCGGACGATTCTTCGCTGGCCTTAAAAACGCTTTGGATGTAGAGCATCGACTGCCGCGTCGAGTCGTACCCTGGGCAACCATGAATCCTGTTTGCTTTTCTCCGTTGATGTCTCTATTAACATATCCCATTTCTACTCCAGCGTCGACAAAACTAGCAGCCAAAGGTGTGCGATATGGAGCCTCGGCTACAGTTAAATACCCTCCTGCGCTATGATACGGAGTCTGCGCCAGGTAGGGGTTCTGGTTGTCTTCTGATTTCTTGAAGTAGTATAGAACATCTTTGTAGCCCCATCCCTTATTTCCCAAGGACTCCCATGTGTCGTAGTCTTTCTTGTTTCCTCTTAAATAGAGCATGTAGTTCAAAACGGAACTCCCACCAAGAACTTTTCCACGTGGCCAGTTGCATCTTCCGTCTTTCATTGCTGTAAATAAAAATAAATTATAAAGGTAATCAGATTAGACTCGACAAAATTGGGATATTAAGTTTCTTACAGGTCTTACATGCATATGTTCGTTTTTCTCGATAGTGTAGATTACGTGGACTCAGAATGTGTAACAAGTATTTTTTTACACATTGAAATAAAACAATTTAACGGATTATATCGCGTATATTATCTCATAGTGGACTGTCCACCCGTGACCATGGAAAGCTGGAAAGCTTCCGAAACGGCGGGAATTAAAATTAGATAATATACGCGATATAATCCGTTAAATTGTTTTATTTCAATGAGTAATAATCGCGGAAACAGAAGGAAATTTTATATTTTTTGACATCTCGATATGTCGTTTGTGTTCGACTGTAGGTATATGTTTATACTTTGGCCTATACAGATTAACAAGAAATTTTTTATAGTTAGCTCTCCATGTCATCATCTTTTTTTATCTTCTCTCTCGTAAATATCCTTAAAGACTAGAACAAAATATAATACTGAAAGAATAAAGTAAAAATTTAATAGTCGAGCAAATTGTACAAATGTCAAATTAAAGTTTTATAGAATATAGCTATTTATCTAAAAGTTAATACGGTATAAAAATAAACTATATATGTAATGTATTCATAGATTCTGTGTCCACGTAACGTACCTACCTATAGTATGGCGAAAAATATAAAATATATACAGAGGGCTCTGGGACACTTAATATTCCCAACAATACAGTGGACGATTTACTGTTTGCACATCAGTTTATTTAAATGCTTATACTTATATATAGTTCACATCAAGTTTTTAAAGTACTGATTTCAATAAACCGAACATTTCGGCACTTACCTAAACAAAAGCCATTATGGGGCTCGGTCTTGTACGCCCAGTCCAGCTGACTGTGTTGCAAGTATCCAGCCAAGAGTGGGACATCTGATATTTCTGTCTCATGGCCTCCAGCTTCTAGCAGTAGAACTTTCCAGTTTGCGATTTCCGTTAATCTGTTCGCGACCACAGCACCTGAAATATGATCGTTTGAATATTTATGTCTTGTTCTAAACAAATTGCTAAGAGAGTTATAGAAAGGAACTATAACGATTTAAAGTTGGTTAGCAAGCCGTTACTAATATTTCATTTAATTGTAATAAATCTTAAATAAACATTGCGAAATTTACAGACTTTTATAATTTTAACTAAAAAGTATAAATAAAAATTATAATTTAAAAAACAAAAAACCCGACTGCGTAAAAAACTAAAAAGAAAAAAACAAGTCCAGTACCCTAGAAATTTGTTAAGATATAATGGAAATGTTTCATGATTCATGATCGATAATCACATAAAACAAATAATAAATTCGAATATGGAACATAGCGATTTTAAACGGTCGGGACCCATTGTTGGGAAGATTTGCGTCAATCTAGATTTCTTATGGGTACCTTTTTGTTTTAAGTTTTTTTACGCAGTCGGGTTTTTTGTTTTTTAAATTATTATTTTTTATTGAAGCGTCTAATAGCGAAATTGTACGTCGTAAGCATTTCTTCGTCGTCATAGAAATTCATTAGGGTGTGAGGAAAGAAGGAGCTCATAAAATGGCAACCTAACTTACCAGCGGAACCAGCCCCCACTATGATGAAGTCGTACTCGGCTAGCATGCGAGACTCCTCGACGTCTGCCGGTCTGCCCTCCGGGTCAGTCTGGTCGTACTGGAAGTACGCTATGGTCGCCACCAACATCGGGACGAACCATGCCATCTGGAATTGTGGAAACAAATTCCTTTCAATATTTTCTCCAATACTCTCATGAAGATTTTTGTTAGCCTGGACCTCTAGCAGACTTAGCAGTTGTCTGTCTAGACCGATTTTAATTCAGTTTTGTGTGTTTAAAGGTGATTTAATCGTGTTCTTATCAATTACTCAAGGAAATCGCTTCAGCCGTTTGAAAATTATCCGCTTTTTTCTTGATCTGTCGTGTCGTGGGTTTTTAATCGTTTTGGGGTTAAAGGGTGTTATTCACAAAAATATCCATTTTACTTATTGAGACTAAACATAGGTATATTATCACGCCTGAACCACAAATTCCGTCCGTAAGCGCATTTATATACTAAGAATGCAAACAAAACAATAACAAATATAAAAGCGGCTAATTCTTGGACTAGTGACAAATAAAATATAGGGTTCAATGTCAAGCTGCATACACGCTCGCATTACTCCTCTAGCGATACCTAGTTTTTATCGATTACTTATAATCAGATTAAAGAAATTAATATTTAATTTGCATACACACATACATAAAACAAAACAAAAGGTATAAATTAATTAACAAGCTCAGCATGTGCTACAGCAGCCGGGAGGCCGCAATGCTGATTACTTATGTATATCTTGGATCATATGTGGTTTCTTCTTTAGATTCATTCTGTAGTAGTGATTATGACTGTTTAAAACCTCAACATCCGAATATCACTGCTGGTTTTCGGTAGGTAAAGTTGAATCAGTACTCATTAAAAATATAGTAGCGATTCAGGCCTGACCCATTCTTTTATAATTATGTTGTCGTTTGAGTTTAACTTTTCTTTTAGTAAATTTAGGTCGGTGTGTTTGTAACGATGTGGTTACGGAAATGCTTATAAAGTCAGACGTTTTAGTTACCTGCATACCTGCGGATATGGCCGTGCCGGCGATGGCGTCCGCCGCCGCCGTCATTAGGTCACTCATAGTGTCGAAGTCGCCTGAAAATAAAAATGCCAATGTACATATATACTTACCGATACAAATTATTTTATAAAAACAGCATATAGAATAGAATACGTTTTATTCAGTATAATACACATCAAAACGACAAAATAGACTATAGAATGCAAACTAAAGATGTGCACCCATAATGAAGACCTGGTTGCGATGTTTTTGCAAGTAGCTGAAAGTGTGATGAATGTTTGAGGTTCAGTGAGGCGATGGACGAACGTCACCCTCTTGCTATTTGTTCATGATTCTTTCTATTTGTTTATAATTGTTATATTTGCAACTGTTATCTGCCGTACTTCGTATTGTTGTTTGTGTTATTTTTATGAAATTCACAGACACTATTTCGCGAAAAAGCGAAAGAACTTTAATCCAATAATCTAATTTGGCATTCCACAAAGTAACGCTTGAATCTAATCAATTATTTAAATGTAAAAGCTTCTTATGCGGTAAGGGTTAGGCTATCCATCAGAGACCAAAACTAGACTGGTCTGTATCTTATTTTTACTTAATTATCGGGTAAATTATGAGACGAGCTTTGCCCGTGGCTTTGTCAGCGTGGGAAAAATATATTGGTAAACCTATGGGATTAGCGTCTTTTGCCAAAATAAAAAGTACCAACGCACCAACCTGAATCACTCCAATCTATTGTTCTATTGTTGCGTAAAATATGGACATAATTACGGCTACACTTTTGTATTTCTCATATTTAATTATGCTTATTAACCTTATATTAATGGTTAAATGACACCGAAATTCGACACCTTAATACAAATTGGAACTATTAAATCTGCACGTTTCGTGACTTTCGTGTCGAGTGACGAAGTCGAGCGTATATTAACGATATAATTAATTAATTGATTAATGCATTATGTCTTATAGTTGACATATTTATTATACCTCTACATTGGTTTAACTGAATGCCTATCTTACTGTCACATGCCGATGTTACAATATCGCAAATTGTCGACACGATGATGTGATGAGATAAAAATCAAATGTAGGTATGTACTGGAGTGTGGCACGCACACTTTTATTTCCATAAACTGACCACCGATTGGCCCCAGTTTCAATAAGTGCCGTTAATTTTTCAAACTGACTGTGGTTCCAAAAGTGTTTGCTGGTTCAGCAACATAATAGCCTACGGTTTTGGTAAAACCAAGGACCATTAAAACAAGAGGACTGACACTTGCCATACTTTGGATCGTGTTCCGATCGCAAGGAGATATTCTGGCAAAAACTAGATGGCGCTTTAAAACTAAACATTTACCAATGTTATAATTGAATAAAGAAACATAGTATAGTAGCAATTTGTTCGTAAATTGCTAATAATAAATCGTAACATTTAAATACTGGTGTCACGCTTGCAAAGTTGAATAATTGTAAAAAAAAAAAATCTTATACATAGATGGCGTTGTACATAGCGGGGAACGGCTGTTTGTATGGAGATGGTCAGTCCTCTTGTTTTAATGGTCCTTGATAAAACCTGGAGGAGGAAAAAGAAGTCTGGAGTGACACTTATAACGGGAGAAGACTACGTTACAATGCATTTTTTTTGCAGATCAAAATAGAATAACATAAAACAATAACACTTAAGAGTCCGCAATAAGCTCGGTTCTCCATACAAACGTAGTTACGCTCTCATTTTCAAACGACTAGCTAGTTTGCTCTGAAACTTTGTACTTAGAATAAGTTTAGGTATATGCAGGCTTTTAATTGTAATAATATGTAATAATATGTATATGAAGCTACATAAACTTAGCTTCAGATACCATAGTAACAAAAATACAGCGAATTTAAGTTTTTCATCCAAACCTTTTTTTTGCTGTATTTCGTTTGTTTTATAAACTGCAGGCATATAAACTAGTTTCCGGCCTAGATATACCTCATGTCATTGTATATGCAAATTTTTGTTACAATCCAACTCGTAGTTTTAAAATAAGAACGAAACTCCGTTTGTATCAGAAGGTGAAATTCGGCCGAGCTTACTGCGGACTTTTAAATCTAAAACAGCATGAGAAAATGATAAACAACAGGCGGTATTATGGCTAAGCAACTAAAGGATCTTATGAAATTAGAATATTCTATTGCTTATCAGGAAGATTGTGAATCGAAATATCAATAATCTGTATAATCTCTTCCGTCACTACTCAAGTAACTTATTATTATGTAATAAAAAATACATACAGACGGATAGTTGTTTGTTCAAAAACTATATTAAACACTAAACAATGATAGTTCCAAACCTTACTTTACAACTGTATGAATGTGTATAGTGAGGTAATAAAACTATAAAAATAAAACAATTTCACGGATTATATCCCGTATATTATCTCATTTGAGTTCCCGACGTTTTGGAAGCTTTTCAGCTCTCCATGGTCACGGGTTGACTGAAAAAAATCTATCTAAAGAATTTATTCTAATTCCTCGTTTTACAATGAATTTACTTGAATAAATAACCCAGCTACGATTAAAACGGCAAAATCTTGTATGGCTAGCACATGCTCCAATATTACCTAATCTATACATTATTTAGTGCAGGACCGTGCAATGCATGTATTGGACCATGGATCGTGAAATAAAACCACAATAACCTACAGTATTGTTTAGTTCATATTTAATTCATCTGGCGTACTGGTTCCGTTACGTACCGTCGTCTTATTATAGATATATTTTAACGCTTATGACTAGATAATAAGATTGAAACTTGTATTTGTTTTTAAAGTCTACCGTGCAGAACCATCGTCACGTCTAGGCTATTAAGGCCGCTTTTTCACGCCCTAATCTGTAAACGTTAACTGTAAATCGTCAATGAGTGACAGAATTATGTCAAAGCATTTACCCGCGGCTTCGGCCGCGTTACCGAAAACTCAGTATGTATATGTAGCCTATGTTTTAATGATTGATTCCCCATAAAAACTTCCACCCCCGTTTCCACCTCCTTAAGGGATGATCACTGGAATAGAATAAAAAAAAATTAGAAAAACATAAAGCGGACTGCGTAAAAACTAAAAAGAAAAAAACAAGTCCAGTACCCTAGAAATTTGTTAAGTTATAATGGAAATCTTTCATGATTCATGATCGATACTCACAATAAAACAAATAATAAATTCTAATATTGAACATAGCCATTTTGAACAGTCGGTACCCATAAGAAATCTAGATCGACGCAAATCTTCCCAACAATGGGTCCCGACTGTTTAAAATCGCTATGTTCCATATTAGAATTTATTATTTGTTATATTGTGAGTATCGATCATGAATCATGAAAAATTTCCATTATAACTTAACAAATTTCTAGGGTACTGTTTTTTTTAATATATTTTTTTTTATTTTACACTTTTTAGTTAAAATTACATAAGTCAGTAAATTTCGCAATCATCATCGGGGGGGTTATTGAGAAGCTTGGACAGATTTCTTACAATACCATTAAATGAAAATTTAGTGAGAATGGCTTGCTAACCAAATTTAAATCGTTATAGTTCCTAACTGGTAATTCCAAATTAAAAATGATAAAAGAAACCTCATAATGATTTTCTAATCTCTATTCATTGATATCCCACTCGATATAGTACGTCGATTTTCATTTTTTTCTTTTTCACAATATTATCGCCATTTTGAGTTTTCATCATTTTCATGTCTTCAGTGACATTCGGACAGTTAAGACAAATCGATTGACGTAAGAAGCATCAAAATCGGTCCACGCGTTTGGTCTCTAGAGTGCCAGATAGGAACAAACATACATACATACATACATACATACATACATACATACATAGACTGATAAACACATTACCACTCCTTTGCGTTGCGCAGTCGGGTAAAAAACCGGCCAAGTGCGAGTCGGACTCGCGCACCGAGGGCTCCGTCCAAATTATACGCTAATAACGGCCGTTTTCTGGAATAACAAAAACCGGCCAAGTGTGAGTCGGACTCGCGCAACGAGGGCTCCGTACAAATTATGCGCTATTAACGTATCTATGAAAATCTAGTGTTAGCAGAGCCCTACTCCTTAGCAAAATCTACGCAGTGTTCGATCATTTTTATATTGGTTACTGACTTAGAGAGACAGACATAAAATTATACTGTTTTAGTGAAAATTCATCATCTGTGAAAATTTCAACTGTCTAGTTATCACGGTTAACCTTTTGAACGCTAAGCAGCGGAGCAATTTACCGTGCCAGTGACGCCAGAGCAAAAAATAAGAAGAGCTCCAAAATCAACAGGGATGGAAAAATACTTGTAATCGACAGTTATTGATCATTGAAATTTGGACGGCTGTAGCCGACGTGGCGTCAGTGGCACGACTTTTAGTTGTCGGCCACAGCCGTCGTTGGCGGTCAAAGGGTTAATGAGATGCAGCCTGGAGACAGATAAACAGATAGGCAGACAGACGGACACCGGAGCCTTAGCAATAGGGTCCCGATTTACCCTTTGGGTGAACCCTAAAAACTATTCTATATCCTTCCCAGGGTCTCAAACTATCTCTATACCGAATTTCATCTAAATCGTGTCAGCGGTTTAACATAGACAGACACGAGTCGTTTTGGCATTTATAATATTAGGATAGTATGGATTTTACCTCGCGTTGCTAATGACCGATTAATTGCTGATCACGTCTTTCAAGCGACCGAGATTGACCGACCCAATCAACTAATTGACAGATTTAGGCGTTACTTTGCGGAATTCTGAGAAGCTCGAGAACTCGAGAAGCTTCTCGGGTCGACTAAGACTAAATATACGAAATCTAAACGAATTTATAGATACTTAGATAGGTGTACCTAATAATAGATATGCATACATATGCAACATGAATAAAAACATCTGAGCATTCGTTTGCAATGAAGTAGAACACTGCAGCAACATCCCACCAACATTAATGTAAATGTTTTCTAAGAATACCTATCCAGTAAAATGCGCCGTTTCTGTAATGTAATACGAGTACAAGCTTATTCAATAATCTTGACGTCAGTAGGTGCGGTATGCTGTGTTTTGCTTTTTTTTATCTGTAGAGCAAATCTAAACACGCGGCAGCGTGTCAAGCCAAGTTGAAGCAAAGGAACTGGCTACCAGCGCCGAGTGTAATATTTACTTCCTTTTATGGCACAAGTTCCATTATTTTAACGGATTCGCATTGTACCTACCTTTTATTTATTTATTTAACTTCATTTCAAAATCATAATATTTTCTTATTCACGTTGTTTTAAGTTAGTTGTTAACCACATCACTTAGCTGTATTTGATGTCCTTCAAATTTTGCAGGACACTAAAGTGGTCTCTGATTCCTTTTCTATGAAACTTTTGATACTCTTTTTTGATACGTATCAGTGGCGTGGCGTCCTTTAAGCCGAATCCCGCTGGATTGGCCAAGGAAGGGCTTATAACCACCTTTTGCTTAAAAAGTAAATCATTACGCTTCGGCTTCCCTTGAAATTTTCCTGGCGCCACGCCTCTGATACTTATATATACTTTTTGATTTGATATGACATAAAACTCCCTATTATAATTAGAATACAGAAGATCACAGAAAAAAATGAGGTACAATTTGGTGTAGAAAGTGTATCAGCCGTCTTTGCCGAACTCCGTTGAGCATCCAGAATGTTAAGAGGTTCCGGTGAAAACGTCTTATGTAACGCAATTAACTTATGGCAGTGACACGTGGAATACCAATTAGCGTAAGTGACGCAAAATTAATGTCTGTATCGAGTATTCACTCGAGTTGATTATTGGGTCTGATGTTTAATTTTATTTGTGAGATTCTTAAGAGGGTTTTCTTGATTATATTGTTATATGTTTGATATAACATGTTTTCAACACATTAATTACGTTTTCGGTAGTTTAGATACAAAATTTCATGATATAGCCACAACTAAAGCTGTAAAAATAAATTCGTTTAGATCTTGCTTTGTAAGAAAATAAAGACAAACGTAACTATTC
Organism: Hedya salicella; assembly: GCA_905404275.2. NCBI lineage: Eukaryota > Metazoa > Arthropoda > Insecta > Lepidoptera > Tortricidae > Hedya > Hedya salicella. The sequence goes on along the minus strand of FR990114.1, from coordinate 9,226,121 downwards.
ATCGCGTTTAAACGCAATAGAAATGCTAAAAATTTAGGGTAGGTATTGAACAGGTACCTTTAAGTTTCATTCATATGCATATACTACAAAATAATGAATCAAAAGTGGCCAGTTACGGTAAACGGACGCTCAATTCTATTGAATGTGAATTATTTATTTAAATGTTACTGGATTCTTTTCTTGTGGACATAAAATGTCTGTAAGGGACCAATTACAATAAGAATCGTATAAAAATCAGAAAATAGCCGAAGTTCAACTAATATAACAGCTAATACATAAAAAAAAAACAAGCAAGTAGTTAATTTGCAATATTGGATAGGAAAAACTGCGTTTTACTTCAACATGGTAGTCATACAATTATTTTTGTTCATATAAAAAAATCCGAAATACCTTTTAATTTGCCTTTGGATGTAAATAAATTCAGACAGTTTCTTTAACTATAAAAGTTTCGTATTTGAAATCATTTTATTTTTCCTTTTTTTGTTATAAATGTAACGAACCTCGAGTACATTTTGTACATCTCCTCATTAGATTCATAACAACTTGTAAGATCTACTGAGAAAAACAGTCTCCATATAGATCCATTTCTTGTGACAGGGTACCAAAATGAATCTAAAGAGAAAAAAAATCGGTTGATCCATACTTTCGAATAATGGATCTAGTTAGAAAAAAAAAAGATATTCGTATCATGGATATAATGAATGGATCCTAAGAGAATAATTGAATTTCTAGTTATTAAAATCTTATAACTACAGTATTCGAGAGGTTGAGTGAGATACGCACTTATCAGAGAGGAATGACCCCGGGTGATAAAGTTCGCCATCACGGCACACATTACGGCCAAAAACCCTAATTCCAAACCAAAAATGAGTGTAAAGGTCGAAAATGTTGCTGAAATTATATAACATGGTCGGAGGCTCAGGTGGAATGGATGGATTCACAGATGACAGGTTGCATTCCTGGAGTGAACCATGAGTAAACGATATATACTTAGATTTTAGCCCTACAATAGTAATTGTTGATAGTGTGTTTTTCTTTGTTTTGGTAAATATCAGCACGATTTCCGAAAAATAAGCAAATTCGAAGGAGAAACAGCAGGAAAAGACTATTTCAAGCCAGAATAAACTCCACAAATGCATAAACAAAGACAAATAAAAGGATTTAAAACTGCATGCACATGGTATATTGTGCAATATTACTTTTCATTTTAACAATTTATTTGATTAAATCAATCGCATTATCTGTTAAACTCATGACAGCCTTGGACAGAAAATCAACACAAATAAAACTGGATTATAATTGTCATAACAATCACAATCAGAACGGACGGAGGTAATATGAACTAGAGGTTTAAAAACACAAAACGGGATTCGACCCCGAAAGCTATACACACTGGTGCCGTATTATTTACTTTGATACTGGTTTTTAAATATATATCCGGATATATAACGAAATATACCCGACGTAGTTTTAATTTACACTAATCGCGTGGCTTCAATCAAGCATATCTGAAGTAACTTACCTCAAAAACAGAAAAACAAGACAATCATACACCTTCATATTGGCCAGCCGATAAGAATCGGGCTCTTTCGACGTCGCGCTACTGGTAATATATGAAAAATGTGGGATTGTGGGCTCTGATTATCCCTATCAAGACCAGGAGTGCCCAAATAGAGCCTAAGTCTGCATATCATATGCTGCCTTGCTTTCCAAACAATACAAAATCGAAGTTGCTCGAACCTACCTCAATTTTCTATGCTTTCACGTCCACATGTAAACAATAAGTTGTCCACAAAAAAACATCGGAAACGAATTCACCGTTAAAATTTCACTATATCAACTTGAACAGTTTTAGTCTGATAAGAAAACACTTTCGCCGGTTCGTTCGCTCCCTTAACCCTTAGTGTGACGAATCGTTTTGGAATTCCAAAACTGATAAAGACGTAACCGACAGAGTTATTGTGGTAAATAACTGTCTTTTACTTATTCACAGTGTACCGATATAACCGCGTTTTCTGCGCGCTTTACCGTTGCTTCGGTATGCAACGAGCACTTTCTTCGGCTGTTCGCGACCAACTCCTGCAACGTAGGCCGTTGTACCGAGGAGAAATGGTGGGAGCGATCTATTACAATGTTTGGATTGTGACAGGTGCTTTGGAACTCATTTATGGAGATAAATTGGGCAAAATAGATCGTGAGATATTCTTTGTAATTACTTGACTACTATTTATTTGTAACTTATATATACGTAAGTGTATTACTATAATAGGTTTATAGGTATACCTTAAGTTGTTTTCGGCTTTTAACTAAAACTTAAAAATCATAATAAAATATGTTTATTTTTAGGTTATTCTGGTATGATGTAAACTGGTTCTAGTCACACAATCTAGTCACACTCAACTATAAATAAAACTACATTACTAAAATTTCACTCTACGTTGAAAGCAGCTGGTAATTCCTTAACTTTAGGTTTCGCTGAAGATTATTTAGCTCTGGTAAACAAGCGCGAGACCGATCAAGTAATAGACCCATCATCCTTAATTTTTACTCAGTTGTGTCTGTTGTGTGGGATGTAATGGACAGAGGTGAATCATAATCCTAAGACATTCTTGACTTTTCCTCAAGATTTTTTTAAAGCGAAAGATCAAGAAGAATTTACTTTGAGCAGATAAACGAGCTTAAAATCGTGTCTTACCAAGATTGAATGAGATGGCACCAGAATGTGGCTGGCGATTGCTGCACCGACAAGAATATAAAACTGCATGCACATATTGTTCTTGTAAATGACAGAGAGAATGTGACAACGAGAGCTCACATATTTCTCTCACTTAATATCGACAGAACCGTTGAGACGTATAATTTCAAAGAAATTTGTCATCTTAAAACCTGTTGCGTGTTACTAACTATTGAAGTCAATGACTTTTTTTTTGCGTGATATATGTATGTATATTTTGCGCGATACTTATATAATCAATATCACTGGACATGAAATAAATTAAAGTAAACGGAACACTCGGAAATAACCAATTTGATGCCCATTCGACCGCAGCGCTGATTCATACATGAAATGCTGGTACGCCCTCCTTGTACATAAGTTCGAGAATCTTAGTAGGAAAGGGACTCTTATACTGTTCCAAGAAAAGGAAGCCTTATTGTAAGTTTCGTTCGCGTCGTGAGGGATAGATTTATTACATAACTAGAAGGTGCATTACCTATTTTTTTTTCTTTAGCGTATGTGGGTGAAAAGTATGTGTGAAACGATCTGTGGATACACAGCTATCCGTGTACCAACAATAATTAAAATTAGCCACAAAGACACATATACAAACATATAAAAATATTCATTTTTTCTATTTAGTGACCTCCAAATAGTCAGTTAAGTTTTTTTTTATATGTTAAATGTGTAGACATTTAAGTGTATACAACCTTATAACACTAAAGATATTCAATGGTATTCGAGTGAAGGCGGTTCAATAGTAAACAGCCTTTAGATGTACAGTCAGCTGCAGAGATAAGTAACCCCCCTGCCATACTAACATTATATGGCAGAGGGGTCACGTTTCTCTGCTGCTGCGTGTACTATATTCCAACTTTGACTTGTACATAACTAGGGTATGATAATATGTTACAAACTTTAAAGAAAGCAGGAAATTAAAATCCGTCCAATATGCGGAAAGCAGAAAATCTCGGCGTAATAGACCAAATTCTTTATCAGTATGTTTTTATTGCGATGGCCGAACGGTACCCTTTTCTTACGAGTCTCAGACGGTGACGTGATTCGAGTCATGTTCTGTTTGTAGACGGAAAGTGAAATGATGTGCTAAAGGCCTGATTACTTAGTGTTGCTTAGTCACTGCGATGCCTCGCGGCGTCGCATATCTCATCGCAAACGCACGATTCATGCCACGTAAATTTGCGTCTCTATCATTTAAGTTTGTAGAGCGTTTTCCAAAAACGTGTTCATTAACTTTTTTCTGAGATTATTTAATTTTCTGTTTTTCTTATTCTCTATTTAATAAGCCGAAAAACTTAATATTCTGAAAAAAACTGATGTTTTTTTTTTGAAAAGGCCCAACTACTTGTAACGTCTACGCAAGGGTACGAATATCTTAAATCTATTTAGTCACTTGGATAATGAAATAATGGACACCTGTTGTTTGCTTTTTCTAATTTACATAAATTTAAATAAAAAAATAAAAAAATGTCTCCAATATTTTTTATTAATCTACTTGACGAACAAATAATTAAAATTTAGTCATCACAAATATAGATGAACATTTTGAGTCCAAATGATGTTCAGTATTGAGAAAAATATGATATAAACACCTCTGGGAAACTTCATAGTGCAATTATGTAATGTAGAAAACACGCGTGCATAATGGAGTGGATTTCAGCCAAAAATCAGCGTAAGACCCGCTTTACGAGCAAGTGTCTTAAAAATATGTTATAATAGATTTTGTGATGCACATAGTAAATGAACGGTACGCTTATTATATCTTTCCTGCAGAGAAATTTTGTAGATAAAAATATATTTAGGAACCGGATATGCCTTTCAGTTTTCGCTCCATATAAATTACTGCGCTTAAAATTTCTTTTGAGTTTTCTCCAGAGTTTTTCAGGCACCTTGATGGATTATTTGTCATTATAATAATAAAAAGTCACGTGCAATTCTTAGGTTGTCATCATAATAAGTTAAGGGTTAGATACAGAGGGCAGTATCTAGACAAGTGAGTGGTATTTAGGGCTGGAGTCTTGCTCCGCTACTGGATGCACTCTACTTAGCTTAGATTTATTATTTTTTTTGTATTCCCATTTTTGTATTTACTTTTACAGCCATATTGTTAAAATTTAAAAGAGAAAAATAAGTTAAAAAATATTTCTGCGCCTGCGCCCTGCCGCCCTCGGGGAAAGCGGCGCGGTTTCCCGATCGTAACATAGAAAGTTCATAAAAACGATTTCTATGGAAGCAAAATTGGATGTTATGCAACTGCATCACTGCACGCCAAGTGTACCAAAAAATAAGACTACCGAAGTACCTCACGATATTTTGGTTCGTTGACACCATAATTAGGTAGGCGTGTTTGTTTGCCGCTTGAGATTAGAAATGAGATACGCGATATTTTTGGTCGAGTCTAAATATCTCCTATTCTCCTCATAACCCGTTGATCTTTTTGCGTCGAATTAGTATTTAACTCATTATAACCAAATATGTCGCTTATGCCATTTCTCTTTTCTAGCGTTGATCAACCATAGCCATATATTTAAGTGACTATCAGGAGACCTTATAGACCTACAGTTAGGGTTGCTATACTATATTTTTGAAAGGTTTTGAGAAAAATACTATATTTCTACAAACAAAAGGTTGTTTGAAGAAATATCGTATTTTTCTCAAAACCTTGCCAAAATATAGTACCTACTTAAAATTTTGGAAAAAAAATAGCGCACGTTCATTCATTCATCATGTTTAAACATTATATACAAATTACAATCCTATATCACTGTATTGCACACCATTTAAGTGATTTAGTCGATGTTTATACAAAAAAAGTGCAACAGTGGAGTTAGCAATGAAAATATAGTATTTTTCGCTATAGTAGTTTTCTATAATATATAGTTCAAGTGACTGCAATATAGTACAGGGGTCACTTAAATGTGCTGCTGTTGGTATGTATGTACGCTAGCATACCAAAGTATCAATTATAGTGGTATAACATGATAATAGAGAATATGCATTATTTATTTGCATCATCTATACGAGTAGCCGTCGATCCGGATTCTTATGATTATGAGTCATAATCAATTTATGACCAAGAAATGTATATGTGACAACATTGATAAAACATTAGAAACGTTAAAATCGAGATTCAAAGTCAGGTATAACGGCTTGGCTTTAAAACGCCAACGCCTCATATAAATCGATTGACACCTGTGTCGTCACTCGTGTTACAAGTGTATGGAGGAGTGAGGAGTGCACGAGCATGTTCTTATCCTGGCCTATAAGAAACTCGTTTAAGTTTATAGTTCTCATACATGTTTTGTTTCATTGAGCCGTAAAAAATCAGAAGGTTTAGTTTTTGTACTGAGTACTTGTACTTGTAATTTTGAGTCGCAAATCGCAATATCTAAAGAAGATAAAACTTTTTCTTCTTTGTTTCACCTTTTTCAATGTATGTGTTTGTTAAATACACTTATTATAAATAAACGCATTGCATGTTCTCTATTACGCAATAGACGTCGTTAGTGGATTCCGCACACGTCGGGTTACAGAATTACTTGCATTCTTAGTTGATGTTCTTAGTTTTATATTTAATTAATAAAAAATAAAATAATTGGACAATGTTGTATTACCTTGGAAGCTACCGACTGAGATGCGCAACTTGTAAAGGCAAGCTTGTAAGTCTCCATATATCTCTTTAATTCGAAGAGCGACTCTCTATTGTTTAATTCCTTGTAAACTGTAATAATGTGATTTTTTGGTTTATGAGGATGTATAAATAAAGAGCAATTAAATCAAAATTTGTCGTGCACGATTATTATTGGCCGAAAGTTGTTAATTCATTATGTTCAGGCGTTTCCGCGTCCGGTTACCTGAAACCTGGGTAATATATCGCCGTTTAAAAATGTGACTTAAATGTTTCGTATTTTTTTATTGTTATATTTAATATGTATGTTTGTCTATAAGTAATAGTTGGTTGCTGTAAATGCTTTGAGATCGTCACTAGTCTGTTATCACTGTTATAAATTTGGCTGTAGAGAAATAGTTCATATTAAAAGTGAAGTAGAAAATACAGTGAATTTTTTTTTCCTTCGAGTATTTAGGATTGCTAAGTATTTGCTGATTCTGAGCTTCAAGTCGAGGTGGTTTACCCAAGTGGACATTTCCATCGTCTTTACGTTTCAGGTATAAATAGCATTTGAGATTTTTTTTGGATCGTGGTTAGAACAGAAATTACGAATCTAGGACGTCGGGTAAACTGACCTCTTAGCAAGCGGCTTCTGCGTGGTGGCTCCTCTGATGGGCATAATTTGCTTACACTAGAGACTCTGGACTGAGTATCAGCTGGTTTATGAAGATTGTGTTTACAGCGCGATAGATAAATGACAAAACTAGTCCGTTTTCTATTGGGAAACAGTATCACCGAGACCGCAAACCAAGTTTATTACAAAAATATAAGGGTTTGTTTGCATTTTACTACTACTAAAAGTTTATTATTTTAAGTAATGCGTCATATTTTGCTATGGAACCCTAAAAAACTGGTATGGGGAATGAATTGGGGATTATCTACTTACTTGATAACAACACCAAAATTGACTCAAAGGTCCAAACTAAACCGCCAGATTTTTTTCCTGCTGAGCGCTGGGAGCTCTGTACTTTGACCCCCTCCCCCACCTGTCGCGGAGTTCAATCAAACTAGCTACCGGGCGTTTTGGGCTCAGGTAGACGAACATAATACCCTTACCAAATGGCATTGCTGTACTCAAAATTGTATACCTCTCTATACAAGCATTCCTAATAGAAAACGGACTAAACAGCCGTCTTTTTCTGACATATATGTCCGTACGTATAAACGCGACCATCGCAGGCCCGGTGATTAGTTTCAAACACATATCTTGAGAGTTGTCCATAACCATAAGCATTATTTATGGCGTTCCAGATAGGAAGTCAAATCGGAACCAAACCAAATTCAGTCATCCAAGCCAAACCTGGTTGTTTAATATGTTGCCGCCTATTAGTTTCCCTTACAAGTATCTCGATGGAAGAGAAAGTGGCAAGGATAGACCAACGACCGATGATTAGTACGACACGACTAGTCCTGTCGGGAAGTGGACTGGTTTTTAATAAATAGCCGCATTCTCTAGGGGGTTACTGCCCTTATCTTGTGCTCGAGCTAGCCTCTCGATTTCTAATGTATTAGTTTATGTGAAAGGGTATTTCCGTCTAAAGTTGTACTGGTATTTTCATGTGTCCAAAAACATTTATTCGGTTTCCTCAGGATGTTAGGTTACATATCGTTGTATGGTACAGTCACCAGCATTAATATCTGCCCCAACAAAGCGCGCATAAATATCTGACACGACTTTATTTCTAGTGCCGTTAGGACGTGTCAGATATTTTCGCCCGCTTCGTTATGGCAGATATTGATGCTGGTGACTGTACATTTATATCAAAACTAGAAGATGCCCGCAACTTCGTCCGCGGAGGAGAAAAAGTCATAAACCTTAGTTTTTTCTTGAGCGTAGTCGGTTAAAAAATATCCTATAACCATTTGGTGATACCCAGCTACCCGTGTACCAAAAATAGTTGAAATCCGTTTAGCCGATTTTGCGTGATGAGGCCACATAAAATCCAAAAAAAATATTTTTCGTTTCAATGACCTCCAAATAGTCCATTACAATCATTTTTTTTTAATATCTTCAATGTACAGACATTTCATTTTTATAACTTTATGAAAATATGGTTTCTAACAATAAAATCTATAAGGTTTTTTTTGTCCCCTTTAAATAGAGTAAGTGGATATTGACCAGTTAGTGACGCAATTTCCACAGGATCCGTAATTAATTTAATTTTTCTTCTTAGCCAATTTGATTACTGCTAAATCTGAGACCATTGAAAAATTGTGTCTAATAGATAATTTCGTTTTTTTTTTAATCAGAGTGCTCCTGGTGTATTCTTTTGACGCTTTTGCAAGTTAACTTAATTGCAGCAGTGAACGTGTTTAAATGAGCGTACAATGATGTTACTATCTGTATTCAAGGCTATCGTTCTAATATATATTTTTTGTTACCAGGTGGCTGCTTCGGCTCCACGCAGAAGAAGACCATCGTGGGCGGCTGGGGCTGGGCCTGGTGGCTGGTCACGGACGTACAGCGCATATCCCTCGAGGTATTCTATTTTTCGCCTTTGTCGTTATTTTTTGTTTATTATGCAGTCCTCCACTGGAGTCAGCGTCACGGCTTGCCGTGATAAAATGCTCAGAGGTAACCCCTTCCAGCGCTATCTGTTGTATTTCGTCTGTTTTTGTGTAACTTTGAATATCTCTACATTTAATACACAATTTGCAAAAACATGTAAACACTGTGTGTTCTAATGCTTTTTACTTTTCCGATTTTTTAAAATTTAAATGTGTTTCATGATTGTATGGAATTCAAGCAACGTTCACTCCCTTTCTGAGTTTTTTTTACACATCTTTTGGTACTGAAAGTATTCATCTCATATATTTAAAATATTTAAATTGCATATTTGCACGATTGAAGGGGTTAACGAACGTAAAAATACCTGAAAAAGAGTTTAATTGGCTGATTGAGTAATGCCATGACCGGAAGTTATAATAGTTATAATAAAGAGCATTGCCACAGATTAGACAATAGGTACCGTATTGAGTACCGCCCGTTTTGATTATGTATGGAGAGTAAACAACTTAGGTAAACAATCTCTATATTAGGGGCATTTCACGTAAAGCGGACAGGGAAAAAATATTCACACTTCCGATTTCGGTAATATTTAAGTATGTTGTACCTATACATGTTCTCAACACAGATACAGAATATTTTTATAGTCGCAAGCCTGGTTCGCAAAATATCGGTCTTTGAAGATTTTACTTTCAGTGAGGTATTGTACTAATTGAAATGCCATATTTCAGTTAAAAAAGGGTATCGATAAATAAATTAAGCAGTGGATTCTATAGTTTATTTAATGACCCTTTTAACCTTATAAATGGATTTAAAAAAACATATAAAAATGTAATAAAAAAATGAGAATAATAGTTAATTTGTAGTTTTTTACAAAATTCGCATTTTTTTTTTTATAATTGATTGAAAAAGAGCCTATATTGTGTTCATACCATATGCCAAGTTTAATAATGGGCCATGCCTTCGTTTAGGAGTTATACGTATTTAAATGCAGAAACTCGGCGGCTGCTCCTTCCTCGCCTCTAGTCAGTCAGCAAACCTGACATGATATTCATTTAAATAACAGGTAAAGAATTTTGTGTTAATATTTTTGTCCCTTAACAGACATTTTATAGTACATTATAATAAAATAAAACAATAATAGGATAAGTTAAAGGTTTATTTAAAAATCTTTACAGATTTACGTCAGATTTAGTCACTTGTTCGTTTGATTATAATACCCTCTGTGTCTGGAATAAATGCGTGGAACTTTTTCGTGCTTGGTATGGTCTTTGCACAATGAAAACGGTTTTTAAGATTATTTCTGAATATATAATATGAATCGTAGTTTGTGGCAAGGATGTTTTAGCCCATTCATACAAACCCTTGGGTGTAAGAATTGCTTTATCTGGCCCTGACTGTAAACTGGCCCGTGCCACCAAGACCATCACAGGGGCCTTTGCCATGAGAAGTAGCATGGAAGTGTAATTCAGCTTCTGTGCCAAAATCTTGATTGAAGTAGTAAAGGTTTATAAAATTAAATCTGTTTTAAAAATGTTGTGATGCCCCGTCGGTTATAAGAATACATTTTTGTAGGTATGTTATTCTCCTGGAAATGTCGATGGAGGATATTTTGGAAGGTGTAAAAAAAGCTGTGTCATGTTTAAAATCATCTGAAATAATAACCATGCTTCCGTGCTTTATATCTTGTCCTTGTCGATAATAATAAACCGATGTCAAAAGAGTAGCCTGGTCATTGTTCCAATGAAAAGATTGAGCAGCATCTTGTACTACAAAACTGTAGTTCTCAGCACACACTGGACAATAACATCACCTTCGACAATGTTTTCTTTTAATGATTTAAAATATTTAGCTTGCTGGTCTGCGATGTAGGTATGTGGTTTCAAAATATTTTCACTAGGTTTTCCGTTTCGACTGATAATTTACGTCCTCCACGAGGATTGGGTGACGTTAAAATACCATTCTCCTTAACCAGTTCCTTTGCTTTTTTTGCTTGATATAGGTGCTAACGTAAGGATCATGGTTTTCTCGGAAGTAGATGTGGAAGGGTCATTATTTTTTTCCTTTCATTGCAAAAGAATTTCAGTGTCATTCACTTTGTCTGTCTGTGTCGAAATATTAACATATTAATATCGAAATGGATTAAAACACCGATCACCGTAAGGAGCCATCGTAATAACAAATAAAAACACTTTTCAGTTAACGCACATTCAATCGCCTAGTAAGTTGTTGCTAAGCCAACTGGCTACTGGCGAAATAACGTAATAAAAATAATATAATGCAAAAATTTTAACAAGGTCAGTGAGGTACAAGGTCCAAATGTCTCATTCACGCAAGCTACATTTATGCACTAAAAAGTTATTTTCTCATTTCAAAGATAGCGTTAGTTAAAAGAAATGTATATATATATCAAGTACAATTTAACGTACTTGATATATACGAAATGAAACTATTATTTCACAATGTTCTAGTTTTTTTTAATCGGAAAAAAACATTAACGTATTAATTAAATGAATGTCATGTTAGGTTTACTGATACTTTAATCCATTGTAAAAAATAAATAAAAAATGCGAACTTTGTAAAAATTTATAAAATAACTTTTATTTGAATTTTTTTTATTGTTTCTTTATTATTTTTAAAATCCAGTTAATAGACTAAAAAGATCATGAAATAAACTATAAAATCCATTGCTTATTTTTTTTAATTATACCTTTTTTTAACTGAACTATGGCATTTCAATTAGTACTTACCTCACTGTAAGTAAAATCTTCAAAGACCGATATTTTGTGAACCGGGCTTGTGACTTTAAAAATATTCCGTATTTGTATTGAGAACATGTATAGGTATAACATAATTAAATATTAATGAAATCGGAAGTGTACACATTTTTTCCCCTGTCCATTTCACGTGAAATGCCCCTATCCACTCAAGTGCTCGTGATTTTGTTTTAAACTCTATTTATACTTGAAATAAAGCACTCTAGTGGCTATATCCAAAGTGTCCGTCAAAAGGCGTTGAATTGGTGGCGCCACTGTAGGAAGTGCGTAAAATAAATTGCCTTAATAATACCAAAAAAATCCACAACAATGCAAGAAAAAGCATTTTGAACATAATTGAATATTTACATCAGAAAAAGAAGGAAGGACTCAATAGTTATCAATAAAAATGTTTTGTAATTGGTTGTTGACTTCATAATACCTATCATCCTACTCTAGCGCCATTCTGGACGGACTTGGAACTGTTATATTTACTGCTTTCCGCAGGACACTTTTTCATCTGTTTTCCTATATGAGATTGGCCTCATTACTTTTATACTCTATGGCATTATCAATAAACGCAAGCTTTCATACACTAAATAATACATTTATTTACAAGTTCGTAACATTTTAAGGAAAAAAAAAATTTGTGTTGTTTATTATTTAGTTATTATTAAATAGTTAAGTTTGATTTGGCTGAATTGTTGGAATCACGTCACAACCGTTGCCGTATTGACAAAAGTCTGGTAATTAATAGTAAAACTTTTTTGATCTATTCTCTATTTTCCTCTGGGCCTGTGCAAAAATAAAATGACATATCTACTTTCATTGCATACTTTCTTTCCGCACTTATATCAAAAGTACTATTTCTTATATATATTCCCGTTTATTATAGGCATTTTAATTTTTCCAGGTGATGACTCTTAACCCAATGTGCGAGTATGTGGAAACGGCCCAAGGCGTGCCCCTCACGGTGACCGGAGTCGCCCAGTGTAAGATCATGAACGAAGACGAGCTCCTCACCACTGCATGCGAGCAGTTCCTGGGGAAATCCGTCAAGGAGATCAAGATGACCATACTACAGACCCTGGAAGGCCATTTGAGAGCTATTCTCGGTAAGTGAAAATTTCAATGTTGATATAAGCGTCATCTAACGTCAAATAGTGGCTTTACTTACTCACCACTAAGGTTAACATGTTAACAGTAGTTGGTCATAGAAATATGTCATCTACGTGTTCATAGATGGCGCATGTGGTCCGACTTTACTACAATAAATATTGACATTTATGTTAAAATATTTTTTTCCTTTATTTGATACACTTACTGATAATGAATTTTGGATTCGGTTTTATATAAACCGAAAATACAATCAATTGTAATGATATCGTTGCGGTATTTTTATTTGTGGACATGTTTTGTCCACGCGCTCATAGATGGCGCACTAAGACTATATTTAAAGTTATTAAATATTCGTTTTCTTTTATTTAATGATAAGAGTTCGGATTATATGTAACAATAATAACCATAAAGGCGAATTTTTGTTTCGTTGGGTTTGAAACCGTTAGAAACTTAGCTAAAACTTTATCTACGTCCACAATTTCATCCACATCCTCATAAGCGCCGTTTTCAAGAAATGAATTGCAACGATCGTTTAAAAGTAATAGGATGTATAACGATACTAACGGATTTTGGAATATTAAAAATATGAATGTCAAAGTACCACTGAATTTTAATATTTAAAATACATTGTCTACTTACTCATAGATGGCGCACCATATGTATGTACCCAAATACGTTATTATGAAAACATCTATTTTGTTTAATAATCGGTTTTTGCTACTAGTGGATTAAATTGCATTTTTAATGGTACAATTTGTATTGCTTCTAGTTGTTTAGAAGGATTATAATATAAGTAACATTTAAAATAGTTACTCTACTTGGTCATAGATGACGCAGCTGTGCGTTTCTTTTCTGAATAGGTAGTCAATAAAAATGCACTTGTCTTTAATTTAATATTTATTTTATTGATCTACCGTATCAAGAAATCCTCTTTGTTGTTTAATAGTTAAGTTTGTTGTAATAATTAAGTAGTCAAGAGAAGATAACGAAATCATTCAAAAATAATCGAGTCCTTAGCGACCGTGACACATATGATCGAAAACTATGTCACGTGGTTATTAATTTTACTGCCACTATTCTCAGGCCATCGTTTCTATTCTGAGGCCATAACCTTTATGAATCAGTTTGGCGGTTAAATACTGATGGCCGATACTTATGGGATCTATTTTACGTAAGTTACGTCAGAAGTCAGAATTTAATTACATAGGTATTTATTTTGCACTCTTGAATGAGCACTAGTAAATATCGTATTTGAGATTTTTATACAAAATATAAGCTACATTCTGAACCTAGTAGCGCCATCTAGTGTTTATTTTTAAAATCATCGTCGAAAATTAACTTTCTAGTTTGAAATTGGGTAAAATTTTGTTTTATGAGTAACTGCTTAATTGAATAGACCTCCAATTCCTAGTGATAAATTCGTCTGACATAAAACCGACTCCAAAAAAAACTAAAAAGTAAAAAATAACTGCGTAATTCAGTCTCTTCAATTTACTTACAAGTAACCGATTGTGTACTCAATCTATACAGTATATAAAATTAATTTTTTTTCGCGTCGGTGCGGCCAAAGAGTCTTCGTTTACTCGGTAAATATCCATAACAAAAAAATCGTTCCGACGAATTGAGAACCTCCCCCTCTTTTTTGGGAGTCGGTTAAAAACGGTATAACGGTACCTATTTTGGTCAAATTACAAATAATCGTGAAAGAATGACCGCGTAGGTATCAAGGTCATGACATGCAGTGCATTGTTACGAGTGAACGAAGTTGGAAAGAAAGTTATAAAACTCAGCTTTTTGAGTTTCGTTCGCCTGGCAATTTTAATGACGCATAAAACTCCTATTGCAGCACGTAAGAACTTTGTAGCTTATTAAACGCCCGACAATTTTTTTATGACTTAACTCGAAACGTCACCAGTTGAAATGATATTCCTGCTATTGCAATGTTTGCATATACTATTTCACTTATATACTTAACTGTTTTTAAGTACTTGCAACTAAAAATCATGTACGGGCAACATATACTAGAAAATAAACGGATTGAATTCAATACACACCGCGTTATCTGTTTCGTTTTCCTTTCCTTATCTTGAACTGCTCCCATTGCCATGTCAAGGTCATTGCCATAATGGTCTTCAATGGTCCTCATTAGATGCCATTAGCTATTATTAGCGCCTTTATGACGGCAACGATCGTACAATCGGCTCATTGTGGGTTCTATAAGGAACAAGGAAATGTAGGGCGCCTTTACAAATGGTCCGCGAAGAATTTGCACTAGTTCTTAGGCGAGAGTAGACTAAGATGTAGGGTGGAGGGTCATATTATGAGTTAAATCAGAAATGTCCATATTCTGGGGATTTGTTAATGGTCGAATGTACTTACTCTTATAATGTAGTTCTATTAAGTGGTGATTAATACACTTAAAAACGAAAAAGATTAATACACTTGATAATTATCTTCGAAAATAATCAAACCTAGTTTAGAACTTTACAATAGTTACTGGAATTAAGTTGTGATCTTTTTTATCTAGTCCAACTGTATTCATAATTCTGAACGGATAATCGTAAATTTAAAATTAAGCACGATTGAGCTGTTCTAATTAATATTCCATAGACCTAGTGATATTGACTTTAATATCAAGTAAAAGTACTAGTGTACATAGGTACTAGTTGCTATATTTTAGTTTAGAGTCACGAGATCAATGCCGGTCCGAGTTTCGATTCCGATTCGTCTAGATTGCGTCTGATTGTATCGCCTAGCTGGGTCAAGCCGCTCAATCGACGAGGAAGCTACTCGCGCCACATATGATTGTCGTATTATTATGTAGTGCTGTGGAAACAACTGTGATAATCAGAGCCACTATGAACGTTTTGCTTCAGTTTTGTCTTAGTAGAGTTGTAACGTACTCGAAAATATGTCTGGGTATCTGCATTTCGAATGGAATTCTTTATACAAAACGAAGAACGATGTTTCAAAGTCTCATGAATGTGCTAGAGTAATTTTTTGAAAGTGTTTATTGCATACAAAATACTCCGAATATTGTTGTTTTTAACCGACTTCAAAAAAGGAGGAGGTTCTCAATTCGGTTGTATGTTTTTTTTTTATGTGTGTGACCTCAGAACTCCGTCATTTACACGACGATTTGGAAAATTATTTTTTTGTTCATGACTAGATATCCAAATTGGTCCCATAAAATTTTCGAATCGAAGGAATTTCTCGATTTTTATGAGCACATCTATGGCGATTTCGGTATTTATTACAGTAGTTTAAGCATTTACATTTGAAAATCACCATTTAGTGGAGAGAAACCATTGATGAAGACATCGGCCATCAGTTACCACTGAGGGCTCTACCAGTGTTTATTTAATTCACGGATCGCGAGTCGATTTGGAAAATTATTTTTTCAGTTAAGACTAGGAATCTCCAAGTTGGTCCCATAAAATTCACTAATAAGGGCTCAACCAGTGTTATTTAATTCACTAATCGCAATATAATTCTTTATCATATTTTGCTTAGAGGCAGAAGTTGGTTAAGATCAGGGTAGCAAAGTGGAGCTGATAGTGGAGAACCAGAGAACTCCTTAACGGTTAAGAGTTACAGGATGATTCTTAAAAAATACATGTATTAGAGGTACGTACGTTAAGACTGTTAGTCGTATTCTTCATAGTGTGTCTCTGAGGTAGACTCCTTATCACCAAGTCAGGATCTGATGATGGAATCCCAGGGAAATCGAGAGGAACTCTCAAATATTATAGGCACTAACAATGTTTTGTATATATTTTTCTTAAGTTATTCAGTTATTTTCGTCTGCTTGTCATCATTTAATGATGCTGAGCTGATGATGGAAGGTACAAGTCGTTATTAACGGTCAATAGTTGCGAGATAATTCTTTATATATTATGGGTAAGTTGAGACTGTTAGTCGTATTCTTTTTTAACCAGCAAGCTACTGGACTAAACCATTTTAACCTAGCCAACTCTGATAATTTAGATTTTTATTTACAATCAAACCCTCTTCAATTTTCCCATTCTGGGCTATAAAAAATACTTTATATCACTGAAATCCATCACTAAAAGGCAAAAAATAAAAAAAATTAAATAAAAAAAGAACCGACTTCAAAAAAAACTAAAAAGCCAAAAATAATCTTTTATGTACGGTACGGATCACATTTGAATCACCTTGTGAAGTTGTTAACCTGAAGTAAAGTTCTGTATTCAACAAAAATACGAATTACTATAAATCACTCTAAATATATGTATAGGTAGGTAATAACTACGGGCTCGCCGCCGCGGTTCTTGCGTGCCATCTGTGTTAATAGTAATAAATTAATGGCACCAACTTCAAAAGGTGATTCAAATGTGATCCGTACCGTACATAAAAGATTATTTTTGGCTTTTCAGTTAATTTTGAAGTCGGTTCTTTTTATTATCATTTCTCATAAAATTTAGAGGAATATCGAGAGAAAGTTAATACTTAAAAACCAAACAACTTAATGGGAAACGAGGAAAACAATGTAAATTTGATACCGCGATACTGAAAACCGAATATTGGGTTCCATCAAAACGATGTCTATTTAAACCATTGTTTTTCTCACAACAGGAAAAATAACTCATTTTTATGCTCTCCATTTAACCTTCCTTAAATTGTATTGTATGTTAATACTTAAAGAGATAATATTTTAAGATAAAAAAAATTACTTACTGTTGAGTTAGTACAGAATAAAGATCATTATTTCATTATTTTGCCGTGCTTATCACATAAAACGTCCTATTGATATGTAGAAAATAAGAAATCCTGACTGATGAAGTTATCTATGCCTCAACCCCTTGAATTTAGAACATTTTTTTTCTTATAGTATTTCCCTTTGTGATGTAAACCAAAACCCGGGAAAGTGCAAGTCGGACCCGCAGACGAAGGGTTCTGTACCATCGTACGTAAAATACATGTTTCTTACACGGGAGCCCCCGTTAATATTATACTGCAGTTAAGCTATGTATATCTTAGGTCCATTCCTATTTTTGGTTTATATAAATGACTTGCCATCTATAGTAGAAAATCCTTGTGATATAGTACTATTTGCTGATGATACATCATTAATTTTCAAAGTTCACCGGATAGCAACAGACTATGCCGAAATTAATAGTGTACTAGTTAAAGTACTTGACTGGTTTAATATTAATAATCTGGTATTGAATGCTAAGAAAACGAAATGTGTTAGATCTGCTTTACCGAATGTTAGAGCAGTGGATTCTACTATATCGCTCAATGCTGAATGTTTAGAAATGGTGGATAGGGCATTATTCTTAGGTATAACATTGGACAAGAACTTGCAATGGAGTCCCCATTTAGCAGCACTTGCAGGTAAATTAAGTTCAGCAGCTTACGCTATTAGAAAAAATAGACAATTGACCAATGTTGATACTGCTCGCTTAATATATCATAGTTATTTTCATAGTATCATGTCATACGGTATTCTGGTTTGGGGCAAAGCAGCTGACATACAGACTATATTTGTGTTACAAAAAAGCGCGATTCTTTCTTTATATCACCTGAATTCCCGTGACTCCTTAAGATAACTTTTGAAAGACATCAACATATTAACCGTAGCGTCCCAATATATTTTTGAGAATATTATTTGCTAGGAGATGCCCGCATCTTCATTCCCGGAGGAGAAAAAGTCATAACCAGTCGTTTTTTCTTGAGCGTAGTCGGGTAAAAAGTGTCCTATAACCATCTCGAGATACCCAGCTACCAGTGTATCAAAAATTATGGAAATCTGTTTAGCCGGTTTTGCGTGATGAAGCCACAACGACACATACAAACATACATAAACAAAAATATTTCTCGTTTTAGTGACCTACAAATAGCCCGTGACAATCAATTTTTGAAAATATCTTCAATGTACAGACATATAAGTGTTGATATGTATTCTTGAAGAACTACGCATTGAGTTTATACTCAAAACATATATTTAGGATAGGCTAAGCACGAATATTGTAATAGATATAAGAGTTATTTCGAAAAAATGACTGACTGTTGAGTTTTGTTTCGGCTTTCTTCTCCTCAGTGGTCTCCTCTTGGGAAACGCCGTAGAGTCAGACTTGTAAAAGTGCCCTTGCGGCCTACTTACAGAATAAAGATCATTATTTCATTATTATTTACTTTTCTATTTGTTCTTATACTGGCCACAGTAATTCACATTCTAATGTTAAAAAAAAAAACATTCGATTCAACAATTAAAGCGGTGTGATAGACAGATAGATGGACGGTCAGTCAGCGGAGGCTTAGTCATAATTCGTGTTCTTATCATAAAAGTTGGGCACAGAAACCTTAAAATTAGAACGGGATTTTCGAAAGTCCCACGGGAGTTGAAGCTACGTGACGGCGAAAGCTAGTATTGTTACAATGCGATTTTATTACTTTGTTGTATATACTGACACTAGTTTGGCTATGGATCGGGTGTGCGGACGACGAAGTTAGGATATTGGATTTGCATGGTAATTCGCAGAATAACAGTTAGACGGTTAAATTTCGACAGACTTTCAGCTGATTTTCGAATTAATTAATGTTGCTGCTACTTTGTTTTCATTGTACCTACTGATTATGCTATTTTCATGACAGTTCAAAGACTGAAGAAAATTATTTGCTGAGAAATCAATGAATCTTAACCACAACATAGCAGTATATTATTGTGTTATTATACTTCAAATAAACCACTAACGACATTACTTTAATCAAGTAATTAAAACTGAATTATCCGTGTAAATTCGTGTTCAGTTTGCTTGTTAATTAATTAATTAAAGCATTAAACTATTGCGCAATTCAAAATAAAACAGCTCAGTTTAGATCCCAACGGTTTTTACTTTAAAATTTACACGTTCCCAATATTAACTTTCAACCCCCATTGAACCACTTTAGGGGATTGAGTTTAAAAAAATGGTGAGGTTACGTTTCTAAGTATTTAACTTCGTAAGACTCAACATCCTATTTTTAGGACCACTATTGTACTCGTTTCCGGCCCAAGTAAATGTATTAATTTATCAAATATCGACCCGACGTCCTAAAATAAGAATACACATTATAGACTCGCTCCGTGCTTCGAAATTTACGTCACACAGAATTTTACTTTCTTGAATTACTGTTACAATTTAAAGTTCGGGGTCCTTATTACAAATGTCCTAAATATACCTAAGGCCTTACAAGGTTCAAGATGCCATAGACAAAGATTCAGATGTTCTACTTAGCGATGGGCGACTTTGAATGATTTTAGAAATCGAATAACTAGTTACTATTTATTTTACCATTCGAATAACAAAGTAGTACTTCATACTTCATTAAATCATTGCCTGTAGTAGCTTTTGATATTTTTTCTCGTTGTACACGACTATTGTGGTATAATAGTTATCTTTTTCGATTTTGATGAGGAAATAAAAAAATATGGTTTCATTATTGCCAAACATTAAATAAAAGAGATACAATTAGAAATAAAAACGCTACAAACAGCGCTAAAATTTACACCACTCAGCATTTTATCGCTACAAACCAAACCGCCGCGCTGATTTTCAGTGGTTCCATGAGTGCTCGGCTAAGTGGTTTTTATGCACAAACTTTACTCCAATATGGTAAAAATGAAACACAAAACGAGGTTTTCCACTTATATTCCACTACATGCGGTATAAAAATCAAATAACGCCTTTATTAATACCTTAAAGGTCATTCAAAATATGTAATAATTCGTCGTAATTTGAATTATTAACATGGGGAAGCCATACGTCTATTAGTTACTAATTCTGTACATTGTAATGTTTCTTGTAAATTATTTTCTACACATTTTATGTATATTTAATAATAATAATAATAATAATAATAAGCTGTCACTCGCTGTCACGGATTTTGGCCTCCGCTTATATTTAATATTTTTTATGTTTACCTAACTGTTTTCGACGTAATGTTACAACATCTATCATGAAAACCCGAAGAAAATTCTCAATAGCCACGGACATAGTGAAAACACAGCTCAGAAACGATAATTATGGACGAAAAACCGAATTTATGGAGTGTCAAAAATGTCAACGTTAAAATATGTAATTGCTGTTTAAATCATGCAACGCAGGAGCCAAAATACGCGAAAAATAAGCACAGCCGCCACACTTACACGCCCACGACCAACACCCCTGCCCGCCTCGTCTTGCTCACCATCAGCCTCGAGCGACGACTTCGCCACCGCGCCCGACACGAGCCAGTCGAGCGACGACGAATGCGGGCCGCCGCCTCCGCCGCCACGACCACCTGCGCGACGAGGGCGGCCACCGCTGCCGGCACGCTTGGGGCCTGCGGGGCATCCTGCTCCGCCCACGGCTCCCGCTACCGGTGGTATAGTACGTCGCATGCGATGGTCTCAAGCCAATAACGAGAACGTCATGCGCGCCTACTATGGGGCTACAGAGGGGAGAACCCACCTGTCTGCGTACCGGGACAGGATGCTCCTTCTATTCCAGACTCTCGAACCGGCCATCGCCGTATCTGCGCAGCGGCTATCGGATCAAGTGCGCGCCATCCAACGGCGTAAGTTGCTGGACGACGCGACGCTTGATCGACTACGCCTGGAAGTACTTGCTCGCGCGGCCTCCACGTTGTCTCGGAATCCACCAGCTACGTCGCCGGTTCTGGCGCCAGCACTCGACCTGGTGCCGGGGGCGCCGCGGGTCGATCCCGACTCTGATGAGGAGCACTGCGCGAGTAGCGTAAGTACCCAGGCCAATGAGCAATTGAGGAGGACTCTGGAAGAGACGATTGAGCGGTATCGATTCGCACCTGACTCTAGGCCGCGATTACCACGCTTGCCCGCGAATAAACGTAACTTAGCGCTAGTGGGAGCCCTGAACGCTTTGCTAGTCCCGTATCTGCGGGCTAGCGAAGATCTAGCTGATACCCACTCGATCATGTACTGCGGGGCCATCGCGGCGTGCCGCGTTGCTCGTGTCAAGTTCCCGGACGCTGCTCGAGCACCGCGGACTGCCGGTGGTGTCCCCGCCTGGCAAGTACGGATCGAGCGTTGTATCAGCGCGTTCAGGACTCTTATTGCAAAGCTAATCTGCATCAGGGGGGGGCAACAACCGCCCTCGTGTCATGCGCTACGTAACACAGGCCTTACATGGCCTGTGTCACGGAGCGCATCGACTTCCTGAAGCAGAAAGTCTATGCGTGGGCAAGCCGTATTCGTCGCTACAGAAAACGTGTGGATCGATTCCAGCAGAATTGCCTCTTCCAGAGCGATCAAAGGAAGGTATACGGAAAGTGGGAGGGAACCGACTAACGTGTGACCGACGGGCAGCTGCCGGATCTTACTGCTATGATTAATTTCTGGCGTAGTATCTGGTCCGTGCCAGTCGATCACACAGAGGGCGAGTGGATGACTGTTGTCGAGCGCGAGTGTGAGCCCATCGAAGCCATGGGGGCTGTTACTATCAGCCCCGATGACGTGAGTTGTGCGGCTCGTACGACTCAGAACTGGAAAACTTCAGGGCCGGACGGGTTGCACAACTTCTGGGTTAAGTGGTTTCGATGCTCACACGAACGACTGGCAACACAATTCCAACAAGCCCTCGAGCTTGGTACCCTGCCATCTTTCTTAACATCTGGTGTTACCCCGGAAGCGAAAAACTACCGACCCATCACGTGCTTGCCTACGCTGTACAAGCTCCTTACATCTATTTTGAGAGCAAAAATTAACACACACATTGTTGCGAACAATGTTTTGGCCTTCTCTCAAAATGGATGTAGGGTTGGGTCCCGTGGTACTAAGGAGCTCCTCCTCATTGACACGACCATTTGCCAACAAGTTCGGCGGAGCAAGGGGTCTCTCTCTGCCGCTTGGATGTATGATACAGTGGACCACAGTCCTTTGTCAGCCAGGCGGCCGAGACGACCGCCCTGCTCCGCAGGACTTTATAAGGATCAAGAGGGGTATTTTTCAGGGCGAAAGTTTGAGGCCACTGTGGTTCTGCCAAGCCCTGAATCCACTCAGCACTCTGCTGAAGGATTCAGGGCTAGGTTGCCGGCTTCGGAGAGGGGGTGAGATCATTTCTCATCTGATGTACATGGACGACCTCAAGCTGTTTGCACCAAAACGACCGGAATTGGTGGAGCTACTGAAAGTCACAGATACTTTCAGTAGCGCCATCAAAATGGAGTTTGGTGTAGACAAGTGTGCGGTCATGCATGTACAGCGGGGGAAAGTCGTAAATTCCACGAATTTACAGCTTTCCGAGACAATGTCTTTCAGATCTCTCTCCGAAATTGAAACCTACAAATACCTTGGTATGTCACAGGCATTGAGTATTGCGGATGGGGACATTAGGCAGGCAGTGAAGGAGCGCTTTTTCTGTCGCCTGACAAAAATACTTAACAGTTTTTTGTCGGGTGGCAACAAGGCGCGCGCCTTCAACGCTTGGGTGATGCCCCTGCTCACTTACTCCTTTGGCATACTAAGGTGGACGCAGACTGAGCTGGACGCCCTGGATAGGAGGGTCCGTCTGCTGCTCAATACACACCGCATGCTACACCCACGCTCGTCAGTTATGAGACTGTACATCCCGCGTTAGTGTGGGGGCCTTGGCTTTTTAAACGCCAAGGACCTCCATAATCGCGAGGCGTGCAGCCTCAGGGAGTATTTCCTAAACAACGAGTGTGGGATACATCGCGATGTAGTGGCAGTAGACAAAAGCCTCACACCGTGCTTAGCACCGTAGACCGCAAAGACGTATGGAAGAGTAAGGAGCTACACGGGTGGTTCTACAAAGCCCTTACAGGACCCGATGTGGATCTGCTCGCGTCGGTGAACTGGCTACGTTTCGGCGATCTCTTCGGGGAAACCGAAGGTTTTGCCTGTGCAATTGCTGACGAAGTTATCATGACGAACAACTACCGGAGGTATATCCTGAAGGACGGTACGGTCGACATTTGTCGGGCAAGCCGCCGTCCCGGAGAGTCACTCAGGCATATCATCTCCGGTTGTTCTCATCTTGCTAACGGCGAGTACTTGCACAGACATAACCAAGTAGCCAGGATTATTCACCAGCAACTTGCTGTTAAATACGGTCTTGTGGGGTCTGAGGTGCCATACTATAAGTATGCACCGATGCCAGTTCTCGAAAATGGTCGTGCCACGCTGTATTGGGATCGATCTATCATCACGGACAGGACTATTGTAGCCAATAAGCCTGATATCGTGCTGGTAGATCGATCTAGGCGCCGGGCAATGCTCGTCGACATTACCATCCCACATGACGAGAACCTCGTGAAGGCAGAGAAGGACAAACTCAGCTCACGAGGTTACCGCCATGTGGGATGTTGATTCGACGATCATTGTGCCGATAGTCGTTTCGGTAAACGGTCTTATAGCGAAGAGTCTCGACGAACATCTTAAGAGATTCTCGCTAGATGGCTGGATCAAGGGTCAGTTACAGAAGGCAGTAATCCTGGACACGGCCCGCATTGTCAGGAGGTTCCTCTCTGTGCAGCCCTAACCACCGGTAGCTTGAGCCCTTCCCCGCTGCCGGCGGCACCCTAGGTTAGGTTTTTTATAATGTGTTTATTATATTTGCTTTTTGTATTTTACTTTATATATATATATTGTAAAAAACCTACCCTAAGATTCCAAATAAATAAGAATATAATAGTTTCTTTATTTCAGGCCGGTTTGCCCATAGCTTGTTAGTTACAGACTTACAGAACTAGAGTTGGTACATCTTAACCTAGTTCTCAGTTTTTTCTTTAATTTTTATTTGGGGTCTTGGTACACAGGGCGATGAAAAGACGCCCAGTGACTGAAAAACGGGCAGTCCATCTCTCTGCTATATCAGCCAGCAAGCTGTTGGTGCTGGCCCGCAGGCGATACATTTGAAATGCAATTTTGTGTCTTATTGAAATCATTCATGCGTGCTTCCGCAAACATGGCTGACGCACTGCAAAAGCGTAGCAGCCCCTACAACATTCTGAAACCGTTATTGAATTGAACACGTAGAGCACTGTAAGCGCGTTTCGTGTAGTTGATCCACAGACTGCACGTGTAAAATGATTGACAATATGACATGAATAATGTTTTCTTGACCTCCACTGTACAACGTGCAAACCTGCGTATCAACATATTGGCTCGTACCGCCAGTGCCCTATTACGTTCCCTTTCAATATCGGCGTCGTCCTTTAGATTTTCATTTATTACATGTCCCAGGTATTTGAAACTGGACACTTTGTTTAAGGCAATACCGCCAAGTGTCACCGGCGCAACTATTGGCAAGGTCTTGTTACCAGCACGAAAGACGAGTAATTCACTTTTTTTTATATTATAGATGAGCCCGTGAGACTCGGCGTATGTGTCACACACCTTCAACAGCTTATTCATTGCACCATGTCGTAGGCGTAACTAATATTGTTTACCATTTAACCATTACCATTATAAGGGCAGGAAAATTGAAGAAACTGACATTTCAAAATTTTTAGGGATAAGTGTTGATAATAAGCTATCGTGGAGAAACCAAATCGACATAGCATGTAAAAAGTTAAATCAATTGTCCTTCGCACTATATCAGTTAAGAAAATTTGTTAACGAAAATGTAGTTTTAAATGCCTATCAAGCATATGTAACGTCAACTTTGAGGTATGGAGTTATATTCTGGGCAAACTGAGTTGATAGAGAAATTGCATTCAAAGCGCAAAAAAGGTGCATTTGATCTTTGTGTGGTCTACACCATCGTGATTCTTGTAAATCATACTTTATAAAATTAGGAATTTTAACTCTACCTTGCCTGTACATTTACGAAGTCATATTGTTTGTAAAACGTAACTTGCATTTGTTCCAGACCTTTAATAGTACACGACTAAGGAATAAATTAGTCGCAATGTCCTGTAAAACCGCTCTGTGTCGTAAAAGTGTACTTGGTACAACCCCTACAATGTACAACAAGGTTCCAAAAGAAATTATTAATATAGAAAGCACAGCTGATTTTAAAAAAGCATTGTTTAAATTTCATGTTAGTAGAGCCTATTATAAAGTGTCAGATTTCTTAACAGACACCATGTAGTTAGTGGAGGTGTGTACCACACGGCTCACCCGAAATTACACATAATTTTTGTATGCCTGAGGGCCCAACATAGTGATACTGTATTCAATGTTTAAAACCCTAATGTATTTTAGCACCTACCTATGTTGAACAAATAAACGATTATTATTATTATTATTACCACCGATCGAACAGCCAACCATGGTGTTACTGAGCTCTACGATCAGCTGATTAACATAAATGTTAAACAGTAATGGAGATGTAAGTCCCCCTTGCCTTACTCCACATTCAGCCCTGTAACCGTCCGAGACAGACTTCCCCCACTTAACAAAATAATGCTGGTTATTGTACCAATATTTTAACAACCTCGTTAGTTCTTGAGGAAGACCTGTCTTACGCAACATTTTCCATAGTTTATCGTACGATACTAGGTCAAAAGCTTTTGAAAGATCTAAAAAAGCAGCGCAGACGGGGGTTCTTCTGTCAGTGTAGTACCTGACGGTGTGCTTTAGAACCAAAATGGCACTCTCAGTAGACAGACTAGCTCGAAAACCAAATTGTCTTTCGTCTAACACCGCGTGTCTGCTGAGGTGACGCTCAAGCACACCATCAAGAACCTTCGCTACAATTGTGGCTAACGAGATTGGCCTGTAGTTATTTAGATCGGACACATCGCATATTTACAGCTTCTAAAGTCCTTAAATGGTTTATACTTGTCACCAATATTCAAATCGGCGCTGCAATCAATCACGCAACCAACATCATAAATATTTGAGCTTTGTCATACGGAGTATCTACTCTACAACAATGCATGTATACATTGTGACGATACTTCCAAAGAAAACCTTGTAAACGAAGACTTGAGGTCGAGTTTAGAAGAAGTCCTACGGAAATATAAGACCTTTTTGATAAGACTTTCCATATGTCACGCGTCCGGAACAGGAAGAGGCGTCCTTTCCGTTTCCGAGTTCATACTACGCGGAATGCTGCTACGCTGCTACATACGTATGCCGTGGTGAAGACTCTAGCACCTTGACTTAAAGTCTATTATGATTTGATAGAACATGGGTAAGTTGGTATGTGTAAAATGTATTGATAAGTTTTTGTTTATTTACATATTACGTGGGTCATGCGGGCAGTGATCTTTAAAGGTGGCATTTGTTTGGAAGGGCAAAGGGAAGGATGGGTCATATTTCGAGTATATGTAAAGTAATCATTTTAATATATACGCATGCTTCATGCGAGCTGTCATCTTCATCAGACAAAAAACCAAAGAATACTTGCGATATAAAATAATTGCGAAATTTTTAAGATCTAATCCGACCAAAGAAGCACACGGAGGACGGTAAAAACGCCTCTTCAAGTTTCGCGTTTATACAGAGTTGGTTTTTGAACAAGGTAGAGGCGTGGCGTCGGGTACTAGAAAATACCGTGGATATTCGTGTCATTCCTCATTTTGATGACAGGTTTGAAGAAATTTCGCTAATTTTCAGCCGTGCTCAGAAATTCTTGTGCTTGAGCATTCTCGTACCCGGTAATGGATAAGTGTTTTTATAGGCAGTGATTTTTAGATAGTAATGAATAGAGATTGTAAATTTGGTAGCATTTTTGGTGCAGCGATATATGGTATTGCGCTATATATTTGGAAAATACCAATGTAAACAATTAAACATAGTTGATATTGACGACACTATGCTACTGTAGCCAGTATCCAATCCAAATCCATCATTTCGGCTGAAATTTGCCACATCCATGGCACTCTACCATGATTGCTGCATCAAACGCTACCAAATTTACGATCACTGGTATTGAATCCTTTTTCGAATAACTAAAGTGCAATTATTAAAGTGAAGTGAGTTTCATGCATGAACTTTATCGTCCAACCTGAAGTTGCAGTTTGCTTTACATGCAAATTGCAACACCATGCTGAGTCAAAGCCTCTTCTTTATTGCACACATTGCTGGACTCTTTGATGGCACCTCCACTCTTAATGTAGTACTCCTTGGCGATATCATCAATAAGTGCGTTGGAGTTTCCATCGAGTAAAAACCGCGTCGATTGAGGACGTTCAGAATTGTTTCATTGAGGATTTTTGTATAGTAATAAGTGACAAACAAGTATAAACTCGCACCTGATGAGCAATCATCGTCGCCTATAAACATGTGCAACTCGAAGAACTGCGTTGCTTAAAAATGTTGGAGTTTAATAAAGAGTTACTACTTGTGTCGATGCATTATCAAAATCAACTAAGTCATTAAAATTTGGTATATAAAAGGGTATTTCTCTCATTTAATATTTCGTTTTATTTTATGGTATCAGGCAAGTTAGTCACAATGTTTACCTACGTGAAACATGAAACAACTACGTTGCTACTTTAAGAAGATGGAAAAAGAACCTATTTTAAACACGACAACGGACGCACAAATAAATGCGCTTCCAAATTGGAGCATAACAAGGGCGTCAGCTAAATGTTTGCAGAATTATGGAGTCCTTAATTTGACAATGTTTACCATGATCAATAAACTTTCTGAGGCTTGAAATAGGATGATGACTAAATTTTAATTAGTTGCCCGTTGCATAGATTAATAAAAAGTGTAAGTGTGTAAGCGTGTTTACGTTTACCCAAAAGGTGCCACTTCACGCTAGCCTTTTTGGAAGGGAATCCGAGTCAGCACCGACGCCATCCGGAATTAATTCTTTAAACTGCGTGGTGTGCCATGGAGCAAATTCAACCACATGAAACTGGAAATCCACGCGGCTTTTAGTAGCTCAATTGGTGAAAACATGGTGGAATTTGGATTAGGTTCCAGGAGCTTGGAAAAATGTTGTCGACACAATGCCACGCCCAGTCAAGTCCCTAGTTTGTACTCAAGAGTTTTGAGGCGTGTGGAAGACAAAGAAAATTTTACATTTAATTGCTGACAAGGGCTGAACTATTTTTGAGCCTCTGAAACGTAGCCATACTACTCTATTTTTCTTGTTTATTGCATACTTGAAATTAAATAAAGCACCCAAACATAGCTAATAGTATATAGCAATGAGGTAAGCACTAAAACAAAGGTAAATCGCTAAATATCTTCTATCTTTTGTAAAACAATGCATTAGTCGAGGGGCAAAAAAAAACAGTCGAATAGAAGGATACTTATTTCGCTTTGGTTTAATTTCAAACTGTCGTTTGTTATAATATTTGCTTTTGTTTCCACGATTATAAATCATTTAAATAAAACAATTTAAACGAATTATATCGCGTATATTATCTTCTTTGAGTTCCCGTCATTTCGGAAGATTTTCAGCTTTCACACAATGTTTTAGTTGAAAAGCTTCCAAAATGTCGGGAACTCAAATGAGATAATATACGCGTTATAATTCATTTAAATGTGGTTTGTTTTATTTACATTTAATAAAGCCTATTTGGCATACCACAAACTATCGGAGTAATTTATAGTAACTATATTGAGCAGTAACTTTTCATCTTATAACAACATTTGAAAGTCAATGTAACCCGCAAAATATTGCTAATTCTATTTCAGATATTGTATCTGTCTAGACGTACCTAGTCTGCCAAGCATTAGTTGTTTGAAACATATTCTTTTGAAGTAAGAGAAGTGAAAAACTTTTGTGTAGTAACGAGACTCAAATTAAAGAGGATATTTTCAATATCTAAATTTTTATTTAGATATTGAAAATATCCTCTTTAATTTAAATATCCTCTTAATTCTCGAGAAGTAGTACATATGATAATTTTGGGTAGAGTAAGTAAATTTATATTTTCATTTTTCTACATTAAAATCTTGCAAAATTGTATCTACGCGTAGTATGTCATTGTTAAAGTAAATTATTTGTTTGATCGGTCTTGCTACGTACCTACTGCACAGACATACTGTAACATTTACATAATAATATATGTCTAGAACTGTTCTGTACAAGGTGGTTGAACTTTGTACATGTGGTTCGTATAGTCTTGGGAATCATCTTTTTAAAGCATATATTAAGGTGTCTAGTGTATTTGTTGTGAGAATAACGGTGTGCAATGAAAGGTATATATAACAACTATACATATCACGGGATATAACAACATTTTATATAATTTCATGGAATATAATCACTTAAGGGGCACAATAAAGTTTTGATATAACAACAAAATTGATAATTTCTAGATGTACATATACTGTTCAATAAGTATCAAAAATGTTTTATAAAACGTTTACCAAATATAATGAATATATGTTATAAGTGTTACTGGTATAATGTGTTGTAAGGTATAAAAAAATATATATTCTTATTTACAATTGAAGTAAGTGTTTTTCTTTCTATATGATCATTAATAAAAGTAAAATATAAAGGCACTTATTTTATTTCCTTTATTATTACATATTATAATTACAACCTATTTTTCATTCACTTTCAATTTAACTACCAAATTTTTGATAACGCGTACTCGAGCTAACAAATAGGGGGTCAATAATTACAGTGTCAAAAAAGTATGTATTTTTGTTTGTTTTACACTCGATTACAGGTAATTGTTTGATGTGTTCTAATCCATTATATATTTTGTGCCACTGCGTTAGAAGCGGCCCGTGGTTTCACTCACATCCCGTATACTACCAATGACTAAAGTATTTTGTAAAATTCAGTACAAGTCGAAATCACTTTCAAACTTCGACTTCCAAAAATCAATCTGATCCTAAGCGTGCGGCAGGGATTCGCTCGGGTGTTTGGCAAACAACGACTTTACAAACATCTGTGATTGCATTTTGCTCCCATGTTCTTGTAATGCGAGTTAAACTATATTAGCCATTACCCGCGGTTTCGCCCATGTTACCGGGAATTGGTCCTATGTTTTAATTCATAATGTGATCTAAATCCATTTGACAATTTATGCGTTATTTAGTTACGAATATCAAAAAAAAACTTTACAAGCTATCTTATAATGTTGGTAGAATTATTTTATTACTTTAACTGTACGAGCTGCTAGTGCCACATACACCAAGTATATAAAATGTTCCTTGCTTGATGATGTAATAATAACTCACTTATATAGTCTAAAATAGCTCCTTTATTGATACTGTGTAAAACTAACTATAAAAGCGCGATATTATGAATGATAGTGCGAATGAGGACACGCGTGATGAGTGCTAATGGTAAACGTGTACTGACGCGTACTTTAATGGTTTACGCGATTCGAGGCAATTTCGCTGAGACGGCAATGTGCGGTATGTGGACCGTACATGCTGCCCCACGAGAGAAGCGTGAGATTAGAATGATACAAATTTGATGATAATAGCAATTGATACAAATGAAAAATAATCTTAAATGCTAAACAATTAAATTTCAAATTATAGACGATCGCTGTCGTCGAACGCAGTTTTATCCAAACCAGGTGAGGTGGATTTGTTTTGCGTCGTCCTGCGAATGCTGGATATTGCTTTTAGTTCCGTTCCGGGCAACTCGTGTCTTGACGAGCGGTCCAGTACTCGAGGTTGAATTTGAGGAGCGTGGGTCACGACGGACGATGGCTGTTGTTCCTCTGGTCTCGAACGTAGGTCGGCGCTCCCGCTGCGGCGACTGCGTAGGCGGCGCCAAATCATTACTCCTGTTATTATTACAACACAATAAATAAGATGTAGATAATAGAGTACTGATGCACGTCGTGATATGATATGTCATCCTTCAGAGGAGTCTCGCTCTTCATCTGTTGAATTTGGATCTTAAGTTGGTCAAGTTCAACTCTATTATCAGTGACGTTGATCTCAGATAGTGGGAGTGAAATATTTATTATATGATTTATCGGACTGATTTCTGGTGTATAAATATTCGACGTAGTTTTTATTTCGCTCAGCTGATCTTTATGGGAAATTACAGTGAAGTCTTCCCCTTTGATGACGCAATTCTGACCGAGTACGATAACCCCGGCCCTTTGTGTCTGTGTAGCAGTAACGTGATCCTCGCATATGATTCGTAGCGTGCACTTCTCGCAACAATAGTATAAGTATGTATTTCTTTTATTTAACTCCGTCCAACTGTTTTGGCACGATGTAATGATTGTTTGACACTTATTTGTGCTCTGATCTCTGATGCAGAGGCTTTCATCCGACTTGAAATGAAAGATTGGTTTTTGTGTGCGGCATAGTCTGGTAGATTCTTCATATTGGAGACATTGTTGTACGTCTTTTTCTGTCATAGTTAAGTAGGTATCCTTGCGTAAGTTGATTGCAACGTAATCCGATACTGGTACGACGCTGATTGTTTTATTTCTAATTTGTTGCGGGATCGTTATAATTTTATATAAGTCGAAGCTTTCTCTGTTTACAAGTGGTATTTTAATTTCAAAGAGTAAATATTTTTGCATAACTCTTGCTTTAACTTTTAATAAATGATAAATCTTCGCCATTCCGGTTTGTATGTTATTGATGGGCAACGCTAATTCTTGAGACAGCTGTCCTGAGATGATGCTGAGTTCGTTGCGCAGTTGCTCGGGTGACAACAAGTGAATGTTAAACATGCCGTGATGAATGTCCGTTATGGTGTCTAGTAGGGTGTCTTGTATTGATCTTAGCTTGACAAGCATGTTGTTGGCAATGATTGTTGATAGTGCTAGTTCATTCATGACTTCTGTGTGTTGAACTTCCTTGTTTAGCGTGTTGCTAGCGTTAATTAAACTGTTTAAATGTTGATTAATGACTTTATGTTGTTTGTTGATTGTCGCTTCTGTTCGTTTCAGTAAATTGTATTCTGCTTCTGCCACTGAAGTTTGGTTCTGCCATAGCAAAGCCAAGTGCTTTTGATTTTCTTTGATGTGGGTGATATCTTTCACATATTGGTCAGCAAATCGTTGATCGAGGACACCGAAGAGGCTATTAGCGACATAGCCTACGCCGTCGACAAGGCCGCGGCGCTTCCGTACATGTGATTCGAAACGCTGACTTAGTAGCATGCTGTTATAGTATTGTAACTCGTTGTGGCCATGATGTAATTGTAATAATATGATGTCGCAGAGAGGGTTGCTTTCTTTCCTAGCGCATATGTTGTCGATTTGCTTTAAATACTTTTCGAACGTCTCTGAGGCGTCCCAATACGGATTCATGTCATAATATATGACAAGCCTCCATTCTTCTCGTATAACTTGCATGTTTGATACTCGATCCAAATAAAGTGATTTGCCCAGTTTCGTGATATTGTAGTAGCAGTGTCCCGGTGAAACGACGAACATGAATAAAAATAATGATAAGGCTATCGACGTTAAGTTTAATTTCCATGATCCTTTCTTGGAACCCTCTTTCCTGTTCACTACTACCTTTTCGATGCTTGTTTGTTGTGTTTTCTGATCGTTTTCGTCCGTGTTTGTTGTTTGGTCGGGTGTCGCTATTGACTTGTATGCTGAGTTTAATGATGAGTCTGTAGTTAGTAACGACAACTTAACGACGGGGCGTTTTATAAATCCACTTTTGGTCTTTAACGTCACGACTCTGACTAGGCCGTCCGCTCCTGGATGCAACTCTGTGACTCTGCCTAATGCCCACTTTCCGGATGGGAGATTGGGTTCATGTATGATGACTATGTCGTTGATTTTGAGATTTTCTTGTTGTTGCTTCCATTTGCTTCGAACCGACAGTTGACTGAGGTACTCTGCTTGCCATCGCTTCCACAGATCTTGGTGTATTTTCTGTATCCTGTGCCACCTCGTTCGTTCGTCGTGTTCCGTATCTAATATAGTAAGAATAGGACCGCTATTGAGGAAGTGAGATGGTGTTAGGTATTCTAAATCATCTGCGTCTTCTGATACTGCGCAGAGAGGTCGGCTGTTCATGCATCCCTCGATTTGTGTCAATATTGTATAAAACTCTTCGTATGTAAGTTTCTGCTCACCGATAACGCGCCGTAGATGATACTTAAGCCCTTTTACTTGAGACTCCCACTCTCCCCCTGCATGGGGCCAAGCTGGGCAATTGAAATGCCATTTAATGGACATCTCATTTATTTCTGCGAGAAGATCATCACAGAAGATTTGCTGTATCTCTGCTATTTCTTTTTGGAGTACGTTGTTCCCTCCGACCAGATTCGTGCCATTATCACTAAAAATGTGACTCGGTTTTCCGCGACGAGACGACATCCTTTTTAATGCTGCCAAAAATGCTGACGTACTCAGATCTGATACGAGTTCGAAGTGTACGGCCTTGGTCGCCATGCACACAAACACGGCAATGTATCCCTTCGTGGTTTTCACTCCTCGACCTTTGTTGAGTTTGATATCGACAAACCCCGTGAAGTCCACGCCAGTATGTGAAAAGGGTCGCGAAGGGTTGATTCTTGCTTCTGGTAAATCTCCCATAAGCTGCTGTAGCCTTTTTGCTTTTATCTTCTTGCATTTCACGCAAGGCCGTAGCTGCTTTTTTACTGCTCTGTTTCCCCCTATTATCCAGCAATTGTTACGAGTTTCTGATAATGTGAGGCGCGCGCCTCCGTGCATCATAGCGTGGTGCGCGTGATCGATGATAAGTTCTGTTAAGCGGCCTTGGTGCGGAATGATGTACGGATGTTTTTTATCCTTGCTGATGTTTGCATGCTTGATTCTGCCTCCGACTCTCAGAACTCCATATTCGTCGAGGAACGGGTTCAGTTCCAAAATCTTGCTGTTTTTGTGTAACTGTTTATTTGTTTTTAATCTGTTGATTTCTTCTTTAAATTCGCGTTCTTGTACGTATTTGATAATCTTGATTTTTGATTGATCTAACTCTGCTACAGTCAAGTAGGCAGTTTGCTCTGTGTGACGTGTTATCGCGCGTAATACCCAAGCGAGTACTCGTACTGCGCGCGTCATTTTGCTGAATTTGTTTAGTATATGTTGTATTACGTCATCGCAGCTGTGACGCGTTGTGACGTTGCTGTGCGTTATCGATCGGACTTCTTGATCAGTGACGTACACAGGGCGATTTACGTCTTGCTCTTCATTGAATGATGAAAGGAAAGCGGGTCCATTCCACCATAATGTATGTTGTTTTAATTGTTTTCCAGAAATTCCGCGGCTCGCACAGTCAGCTGGATTTTCAGACGACTTTACGTAGCGCCAGCTGCTCGGCGGGATAATTTTTGTTATTTGCTTAACTCGATTGGCTACAAACGGTTTCCATTTCCCGCTGTCTCCTTGGAGCCATCCAAGGACAGCCGTTGAGTCGGTCCATCCAAAGACCTTGATATGATGACCCGCCAATGCTTGTTGTATTTTGCTCATTAGTTTTGATAAGAGAAGCCCTCCAGATAATTCGAGTCTAGGTAGGGTGAGATTTTTGTTTTCGGGAACTAGTCTTGATTTTGCTGCAACGAGTGTGATTTTGTTGTTAACCCTGCAATATATAATACAGGCAAATGCTTTTGCTGAACTGTCAGAGAACCCGTGTAATTCAATGTTATCACACTCGCCGGTCTGATACCATCTTGGTATTTTGAACTCGTTGATATGCTGGAGCTCTGACCGAAGTTTTTCCCATTCTGCTCTGATATCGCTGGGAAGCTCATCATCCCATTGAATGTTACAAAGCCAAGTCTGTTTGAACAAGAGTTTGAATTTGGTGGTGAGCGGCGAATACCAGCCTAGTGGATCAAATATTTTCGAAATTTCTGATAGTAGTGATCTCTTTGTGTGCTTGCTTGGGGTTGCGGTGATATCGCTTTTCATTTGAAATGTAAAATGATCTTCATTAGGGTTCCATTTTAGTCCGAGTGTTTTTGTTGTTGATTCCATTTGCTTGAACGTGAATTCTGGTTGAATATCTTCTGCTTTGCTAACACCTTCTAGAAGTTCAGGTTTGTTCGATGACCATTTTCGGAGGTTAAACCCTCCTGATTTAAGTAATTGTATTAAATCTGATTGCAGTTGTTTTGCCGACTCTAAGGTGAAACTACCGCTGACAAGATCGTCCATGTAGAACTCCTCTTGTAATGCTTGTGCTGCACGGCTTGCTGGGTATTTGTGACCTTCATCGATTGCTAATTGCTTCAAGGTCCTGACCGCGAGAAATGGGGCACTTCGTGTACCGTATGTGATCGTAGCCAATTTAAATTCTCGCAACAGTTCATTCGGTGATGCTCGCCATATTATTTTTTGATATTGTTGTTGCTCAGGGTTGATTAATATTTGTCGAAACATTTTGCAAATGTCAGCAACATACACGTACTGATATTGTCTCCATCGCAAGATGAGGCTCATTAGATCTTGCTGTAAATTTGGTCCACGACTCATTAGGTCATTTAAACTGTAGCCCGTCGATGTTTTTGCCGTCGCATTGAATACGACACGAAGTGCTGACGTTGTTGATTCCGCACGTTCCACTGAGTGGTGAGGAAAATAGCAACTTGGTGTCTCGTTGCTAGTACACTCAACCATATGATTTAATGATTGATATTCGTTCATAAATGATTTGTATGCTTCGGCTAAATTTGGCTGTCTGATAAATTTGTTTTCGAGTTGACGAAATTGTGCTATAGCCATGGGTTTTGATGCTCCTAATTTTTCTTCAAAATCCGGCTTGAACGGCATGCTCACGATGTAACGGCCTTCCTCATTGCGTGTTGTAGTTTTTTGATAATAATTCAAACAGTCGAGATCTTCTTGTGACATGTTCGAAGTCTCTGATATATCTTCCACCGACCAAAACTTGTGAATATCTTCTACGTTGTTTAGGACGACGTTACATTGCAGTGGCTGGACGTTTCCGACCAAAATCCAGCCAATCCGTGTCTGCTGCGCGAGAGGTTGCCCTTTATTGTGCCTGATTATACCTTCTTGAATGATGGTTGAATAAATGTCGGCTCCCAGTAAAATATCAACTGGGCGGCTGATGTAAAATTCTGGGTCGGCCAGATCAATATTTTCTAAAAATTCCCATGATGGTTTTTTGAATGATTTATTTGGCAAATTGTTGATGAGGTTCCGCATAACGTAAACATCTGTGTTAAAGTTGTACTGATTATCCAATGCGGTACATGTTATATTTATGATGCCTTTGCAATTGTTTTCTTTTGCGCCGACTCCAAATATGACTCCTTTGCATCGTTCTCGTGGCAATCTCAAGAGTTGTGCTGCTCTTTCGATGATGAGGGAGGTCTGAGATCCTGCATCAATTAAAGCTCTCAGGGTCACCTGAGATTGGTCCATTGCTCTGACTTTGATTAATGCGGTTGCTAAAAGAATCTCTGATAAATCTTCTTGAGACACGTGGTTGCTGTTGTTATTGTTAGATTTCTTGTTCTCGGCGGCAATTCCTTTGTTACCCGTAGTACCTTGAATCGGGTTTCCGTAGGCATCGTGAAGTAAGGTATTGTGGTTTCCATTACAAACGCGGCATCTTTTATGCGAATGACACTCCTTGCCTTTATGATCGTATAAACAATTTTTGCATAAATTGTATTTCGCAATAATTTCCCGTTTACCGTCGGGCTGTAATCCGAGAAATGGCTTGCAAGCAAATAACTTGTGGTCGTTTTTACAATGTGGACATTTATAATGCTCGTTATAATTATTCAATGTCCTGTTAAATGAATTATTTGAATATGATTTAGAACTGATGTTTTGATTGGTGCTGAATGCTTTGTATGAATGAAACTTCTTATTGCTCCCTGAAGGTTCATACTGCTGCTGATGATGTTGATACGATTTCGATACATCTGGTTTGCGACGAGAGGACTCCATTGATGTAAATTTGTTCTCCAAAAACTCCAAAAGGTCGTCAAGGGTGGGTAACTCGCGTGGCATTTTCAACGATTCTATGTAGTCGTTGTGCGTCTCTGCATCGAGTTTTTGCGAGAGTAGATGGACTATGATCGGGTCCCATGATGTTATGTCCACACCTAGGTTCTTGATAGCGTGAAGACATTCGTTTGTTGTATCGTGGATTTTCTTGATAGATGATGCGGACTGTTGCTGTGTGTTGGGCAAGTTGAGAAGTATGTTGAGATGGGATGTGAAAATCATCTTTTTGTTGTTGTATCTATGGTTCAAGATATCCCAACACGTTTGATAGTTGTCCGAACTGATAAGTAAATGCTGGATTAGTTTTTCTGCCTCTCCTTTTACCTTACTCTTTAGGAACTGCATTTTCTGAGCGTTAGGAAGGGAAGGATTAGCGTGAATTGCTTCGGTAAATAAG
This sequence comes from Hedya salicella, assembly GCA_905404275.2. Lineage (NCBI taxonomy): Eukaryota > Metazoa > Arthropoda > Insecta > Lepidoptera > Tortricidae > Hedya > Hedya salicella. The sequence continues at coordinate 9,188,135 of FR990114.1, read as the reverse complement.
TCCTTGAAGGATGTCCAATGCTGATAGCTGCCACTGAAGATGGGAATTTCCATCTTAGGGGTTGATTTTTCTCTATGTGAAACTGACCACATTTTAGTATTGATATCTTTCTTGATTTGATTGAACTGCATCTCGTAGGAGTTATAATTCATCTCGTATGTGATGTTCCTAGTTTCCAGGATGCTGTCAATTTCCCAGTGAAGGGTGTCTATGGCTGTCCAGCGTGCTTGCAGAGTCTTGAGGGTATCCTCAAACTCCCATTTTTCATTGATATTTTCTAAGGAAATGTTAGACACAGTTCTAGCGAATGCCCTAAAGTTGCTGGTCTGCTTACGTAACATCTCGTCCGTTTTGCTGAGAGATCCGCGTGATACTGTATCAGGATTAGTGAGTGCGGCATCTTCCCCGCGAGCTGGTCCCGGCGGAAACAAGTTGGGATCTACCGCGGCAGGTGCTTGACGAAGTGTATCTACACGGTCCTGGACCTGACTGCGAGTACCTGGTTGGGGTGATGGTTCCGATCTTGACGTTGATTGGTTTGATAATGAAGACACCGGTTTACGTTCCAATGTCATGAAGGAGCTAACATACTGCTTAGTAGTTAAATAAAATTGCTTAGTGACGTCGTATTGATTACTAGAAAAGTATGAATGATCAATTTTTTCTTCTTCACATATTTTTTGAAGTTTCTCGTGGTTTACTTGAAAATCGGTCCAATATTGGTCGAGTACATGTAATCTTCTCGGGATCCTGTCTGGTGTTTTGCGGTCTGCTCCGTCTTTTTTGAAGTTTTCAAGAAACTTCTGCATAGCCTCCATAAGTTGGAATTGGGTATCCAACAATGCTTCCATTTTGATATTAAAAATATGCTTATCTGTTGTCACTATGTACTGCTGATGCTGATGTTGAGCTGAGTGACGCTGATGATATGCTGTGAGACGATGCTGTTATGCTGTAGTTTGCTGATGCTTGATGTTGGTAAACTGTATGATGCTGATGCTGTATGGTGCTGGTTAAGCAGTGTTTCCGGGCCTCGCTGTGTAGACGCCTTCTCAATCTGACTGGTGAGACCCGCTTGTGGGAGGCCAATCAAACCGAATCGATACTGCACTTGAGACTCTCAAAAACACTCACTTTTTTGCTCGAAGGACCAAATTGATGTACGAGCTGCTAGTGCCACATACACCAAGTATATAAAATGTTCCTTGCTTGATGATGTAATAATCACTCACTTATATAGTCTAAAATAGCTCCTTTATTGATACTGTGTAAAACTAACTATAAAAGCGCGATATTATGAATGATAGTGCGAATGAGGACACGCGTGATGAGTGCTAATGGTAAACGTGTACTGACGCGTACTTTAATGGTTTACGCGATTCGAGGCAATTTCGCTGAGACGGCAATGTGCGGTATGTGGACCGTACAAACTACATATTTTAATCGAAGTGCAATCATATTGCGCTATTGACCCTCGCTCGTGAACTGAAACCCATATGAATTGTCGATTGTGTGGGGAATTCCAGTTTCATAATTGTCAACAAACAATAAAATTAATTCAAACATTTTCTGTTGTACCAATATATTGTTACTTTGACCGAGCTTGACATTCCATCAATATAGAACGCAAATAGATAGTATTCCATCAATATAGAACGTAAATGGATTGTATTCCCCAACAGTAATCTGCACTGTTAAAAAATATGTAATTTTACATGCAAGAAAACACATAAACCAGTAAAATTCCCAAATATGCAAGTTTTTTCTACGGAAAACTATGAACTTTTACATATTTATTATTTATCTTATATTCAATTTATAATTAATGTAAATTATGTGATTTTTAGTAATATTTTGTAAATTTTCTTGCTTTTTCGGTAATTATATAGGTTTATGTTGTTTGGATGTAAAATTACATATTTTTTAACTGAATGTAATAAAATTCGGCTTGGCTCATAAAAAACATATTCTCAGAAGTAACGTCGCTGGACGTACTAAAATCGTGTCCTGTATTTAAAAAAGCCCTTACACCTCGATGAGTGCCTGCATTCATGTATGACGTCATATGCCGGCATGTGAAAGGGAGCTCTTCCGAAAGAACGCACGCTCTCGTTACGCAAACGATTCCAGTAAGTCGTCACCTGTTAAAATGCTCCTGCGTTTGTACGGATTAAGATCTCTAAGTAATCAAAGCATTCATAAATGTCTGTGGATATTTTTTTGAATGCGGTAATTACTTCGAAATGTTTGCAGCCGATTGTACAATCATTTAATTTGAAACAATCAAATGGAATTTCCTTCTGATTGGAACGCGAGAACCTCTTTTGTAGATTCGAGATCTAAATTACGAGGCAATTTTTTTATAGCATTGTTCCATTGTTTTAAGAAATCTAGGCTAATTTTATTAAAGGTAGGCTACGAGTCGAAAAATTTGCGTACCGTGACGTCTATAAATAAGTATGTATACATTTTGCAACTTATGCTTGAAGAGCAAGGTCCAAATTTGTCTACATATTTTCAGACGTGATCGTACTACGTGACACGTTCGTCCCTTTACATTAGGGCCATGTTATTAGAAAGTCGATGAAGTTGTGTAACAAAAGACGCACGAAATTCAAAGGGCTTGTTGAATTGTTGATATACTTATTTAAGTGATACCGTGTCCTTTACACGTAATTTGTATAGGCATGCGTTAAACTTAGTGTGTTGTAACTAAGAAGAACATGTTTCAAAGTTAGCGTTATATTTAAAAAAAAATACACTTCTAAACTAATATTAGGTTAAAATCCACTTGCATACTGCGGGCATGATTCCAGGAAACATGTTAACAGTTTGCTAAAAATGTTGCCTAGATAAGCCCATTATACTATAACATCTCGGTCGAAATCTCGTTGGGTCCTCACCCGGCCAAAACGGCTGATAGTTTTTTTTTTTCATACCAGTGGTACTCCGATTCGTTAGGATAATAAGGTACTTTTTACCCGTCTGCGCCGAAGCAAAAAAGAGGGTTCTCATGTTTTCCTCCTCCGAGAACGAATTTGCGCTCAATAATTGAGAAATGTACACTGCAGATATTCATTAAACTCTAGAGCTAGCTGAAGCCAAGCCATACGTGAAGTTCCTTCCACATGATTGTGTCCCGAATATCACGATAGTCTACAGGGTGATTGGTAATTCGAACTATTCCTTCAAGGGGGCCATACTAGAGCGAATTTGCAATGATTGCAGTGAACCAGTGGTCTAAAACGAGTATTCGAGTATTTTTTAAAAGCCGTATTTCGAACCAAAGCTTTTAATTGTAAAAAAATGTTGGATCGTAGTAAAATGTTTTTCTAATAGCCAATGTTTTTTGACTTTTTGAAGTTATCATATTTTTTTTTTGATATTGTGATTTTGAATTTTTGTGACCCCTTTCAATGAATAGGTCGAATTAGCAATCACCATGTATATGCATTTCTCAATCGGAGAAAGCTATTACAAGACTGCACCGCACTGAATATGCATTTCAATTCACTCTGAAAATGTAGAACACTGAAATATTATTTGGAAAAATCTTGCGGGAGCTATCTATGAGATTACTTTGATTTACTGTAAGACGTTTGCAAAATTAGGGGAATTCCGTACCCTCGTCAAAAGCGGGGCAGAAAAAGTAATATTGTAGTATTGGTTTTGCCCTTTATCGGTTTCCGCTATTGGGTTGAAAAATGTCCAGATCTGATCACTACTTCACAAGAAATAGCTAATATTGTGTAGAGTGTATCTTTTTGTTTTTCTTGAATGAATAGCTTAAGAAAGTGGCATGATAACAATAAGGGACCAAATGGCAAAAAACGGAACCCTTATGGATTCGTCATGTCTGTCTGTCCGTCCGTATGTCACAGGCATTTTACTCAAAAACTATAAGATGTATATTGATGAAATTTTGAGCATAGGTGTCTTGTGTAAGCCGCTACTTGGTTTGATAGTTAAATTAAAATATATATATATTTCTAGGGGGGGGCACTACATGTAACCGAAACTGAAAAAGAATTTTGAGCAAATATCAATGCGTGGCACACCATTCGACAGTTCTTCTAAAAACAAAAAGAGGTTTCTAAAAAAAAATTTTTATTCAGTGAATATTATCGGAAATATCCGCTCCGACAGTAGCAAAAATTGTGTCACCCCCCTCTATTTTCTAAACGGTGAGTCCAAAAATATGAAAACATTTGCAAGTATAAAGCTTAATAAATACTTCCAACGAAAATTGTTTTCAACATGATTGGACATACCGTTTAGTGTTATTGCCAAAAACTGCGCTTCTCAGCAAAAGGACGTAAGTGCCGGGGAGATACGCTCTTTTATTAGTGTTTTTTTGTATAAACGGCTGCGGAACCCTGCATTGACCATGGTTCGACATGCTCTTGGCCGGTTTTTTTTAATAAATATACTACCTATATATGATTGCTTGGTATATCTTAATATGATTCCTTTGTGCTTTACATATTTAGTATACTTAATTACTTAGTTCAGCCCCTTACTGCCACGGTTTTTGAGTGCGTAATTCACAAACAACAATGTGACAAACTGAAATTGAAAATTTGGGAGACATTTTTCTTACATTACAATTGAAATAACAAAAATTCCGAGTTAGGAAAACTTAACAAATCAATTTCCTGAGAAAGAATTAAATGCACACTTGTTTTTTTGTAACGCCCATTTGTCTCTGTACAGATACTATGGGATATAGTATAGATCGCAAATTCACATTTTTAACGGGTGTATTTTTGCACCTTTTAGCGGCTAGCACATTTCATCAGTTATTTGTAGGTACACATATAGTGTATAAAGGGTTACTATCGGGAAACCTCGGAAATTCGACATGTCTATTAATTTATAAACTTTATTCGTCAATGCAAACGCGAAAATTGGCATATGACACTACGGAAATAGACGAGTTTCCGAGTTTTCTGGATGGCAATACTTTATGCACAAAATCGGTAAGACTGCCCCTTTTGTTGTAGACCCTATAAGTGTTGCCTAGTTTTGTTAATCAATTATAGATAGGTACAATAATTATATTATTATGAATCAGGAATTCAGAGGTAAAATACTGTTTGTACCTAATGTCATACATAAAAACCGGATCGATTGGTATCATTGAAAAAAAAAACGTATCCTCTCTATCAGGTGACATTGACAGATGTCACCGATAAACGTCAACGTCAACGATACAAAACCCCTGAAACACCAAAAAAATAGGTGATCTTCTCACGGCTGAATACATTATCTTAAAACACGCTCGAGCAAGTCCTTTATCAGACAAAAAAACTAAATAGGTTCATATCCTTTTAGGAGTTGCGATGCCACGGACAAACACACAGACACAGGTAGATACGTTAAACTTGTCTCCCCTCCCGCTCCCCTCGTTGTTTATGTGGTGAACCCCTTATTTTTAGGGCGTTAAGCAGACTATAATAAATTGGTTTCAGCTTCGTGAATTTGTCACTAGGCTTCTAAAACATTTACGTCATTAGGAAACGTCCACGTGAATTGACAATGAGTCGATAGGTAGCGTAGATACGGAGGACCTTCGCGCTAGGACAAGGCTGCGTCTAGGTTGGGCGTGACTGAACTACCTACCTCCCAAACTACCTTCCGACATACTCGCAATACGTACATAGTCTGATTAGATAGTCTGTTTTCTTTTTCTTTTATGACATAGGAGGCAAACGAGCAGACGGATCGCCTGATGGTAAGCGATCACCGTCGCCCATAGACACCTGCACCACCAGAGGAGTCACAAGTGCGTTGCCGGCCTTTCAGGTGGGAGGTTGGGCCACCGATACCCTCACTCACTTGGCTTGTTTTAACCCCACAGAGGGATTTATAGGTTTAGGGAAGTTTGACGTGTGTTTCAGGCGCGTTTCATCAGAATAACTACTTTGTCGGACACGTGACGATCAATATGAAATGACGATGAAATCTAAGGATAAGTTTACCTCTACTACGTTATGATTTTTTTCTCCCCCGCGAAGAAAAATGCGGGTACCATCTAGTTTGAAATAAAACGATTGATTTAACCGTTATGGAATTTGACAATCATAATAATTTCGCTATACTTACAATTTTGCTACTATGAACTGGTGTAATAACTTTGCGGTCGATATAGTTGTGTTATATATTCTGTCTATTCTGACCATATCAATCTCTCACTCCTGCCCCCCCCCCCCCCCCCCCCCCCGCTGTGGAGCCACCCTTCCCCCTTTCATATCAGCTAATCGGTAGAACTCGTATTTTGTAAATACTCCAGTGCATAAAACCAGGCTGCTTTAAGGGACCCCGCGTGTGTGACTCACCGTAAGCGCGGCATTCCTGAAGCACACATACGAATATATGCAATTGTTTCTTGTGTTACATCACATTCACACAACCACGCACACACACACACTCACACGTGCAAGAGCGTCTGCAGTACAAATTACGGTAATTTTGTAAGACTAGCGTAAATTAGTTTTGTGGGACAAAAAGTTATTATTGCAATCTAGATTCTGCTTGTAATCTGGTTTTGTACTGCTGGCTACGTTGAAGAAAACCTATTTCACGGACAAATTATTTCATTATGTTATTATTCGGTAAGGTCCGCAACTTTGTCAACGAATTGTTTCAGAGATTGGTCTGTTTAATGACCAAAAGGAAATAAAAAAATTTGGTCATCCCTAGTTTGATGTTTTGGCTTAGGGTGACTTCGTCCACAGTTTTATTTCGAAGAATGTGAACAAGTGAGGAATGTGATATTTTAGGAATTGTACGCTGGCGACATTGCGCACGAGTTGAGACAGTAGCCGATGGAGGGATGAGTATGAAGTTGCCTGGGGCCGATGTTTTTATACCTTTTTAAATAATTCTTCTGAAAGTGACACGTCGAAGACATAGTTAAAAAAAAACTTTTTGGAAGACGGAAGTTGAATAAGTGCATCACTATTGCGCAAAAAAAAAATAACTATGCTATTACAAAGTTGTAAGATTGAAATGTCTATTTGAAGGTCACTGAATCGTAAAATATTTTTTTTGGATTTTTTTGTATGTTTGTATGTGTCGTTGTGGCTTCATCACGCCAAATTGGCTAAACGAACAAGAAACTATTCTTGGTACACGGGTATAGCTGGGTATCCACAGATGGTAAAGGGATACTTTTTACCTTACCACGCTGTCGAAAAAACGCGCGGTTTTGACTTTTTCTCCTCCGCGAACGAAGTTGCGGGTGCTGTCTAGTATGTAATATGTATTGTAAATACGTAGATAGACATACATACATAGCATCGTAAATTGCAGTCATTTTGCATTACCACGTACTTAAATTTGATTTGTGAGCCAAAAAGTGCTCATTATCGTCATTATGCACATTGAGATTGTGTTTTACTTTGGTCTCGTAAGGCTTTGCATTAATTTATTACGATATTATGTATATTTTATTTCATTTCTTTTTCTATATAATTGAGTGCAGTAATAAACATTTAAATTTAAAATATCTCATCTGTATACCTCATGTGTGTAGTGAGAATGGTTTGTTGTGATTTCTAGTAATGAATTCATTACGACTCAAGTATTTGAGGCGGATTACACATTTAAATAAGTACACATACGTAACATAAGTTTATATACTATTATGAAGTTAATATTTTCTTCTGTTTCCGCGATTATGAAGTTGTAAAAATGAAGTGTCTGTACATTAAAGATATTTTTTCAAAAGAGTTGTGGGTTTGTATTGTCGTTATGACTCCATAACACCTAAACGGCTTAACGGCTTTCAACAAATCTTGGTACGTAACGTATACCGGTAGCTGGGTATCCAAAGATCGTTATAGGATACTTTTTATTCGACTACGCTGAAGAAGAAAAAATGGTTATGGCTTTTTTGCTCTTCCGCTGACGAACTTTTTGGTTAATAATAAAATATGCATAGATTGGGTCGACAACTGATCATGTTTGTATCTCAAATGTCTGTAAAGTTGTAACGAGGCGCATTAAGACTCGTTGCTTACAAACTGTCTGGCTATGCGCAGCTTTTTAAAATTATTTTTCTGACAGCAAATTCAAAATTATTTTAAAATTCCCCACTCGAACACACGCTCGAGCTTCATTCAATTCTGATCTTCGGAGCTGATCAGATGTTGTTCTAAGTCTCACTCTTTAACAATGTTTTAAAATCCTCAAGCCTAAGCAGAACATAACTGCATTATTTCTGAAACCTTAGTGCTTTGAGTGAATATTATTTATTTGAATACATAATATAAACTTCTAAATAATAATTTACAGAGTAAAACCATACTGTTGATCCGTCGTTGACGACACGTATTTATACCACTAGGCACGGAAACGTAAGTTCATATATATGTATTTTGTAATTAATTGCTAACTGTTATAAAAATGTAAATAACCTATGCCTATGTAGCTAAGGACTGTTCTGTTTTGTCCTCAGGTGCCTTTTTCTTTTACCTTATTTCACAACAATAAATATCCTGGCCCTGGTCTCCTGTTTTACTTATCCTGGATCCCGTGACAAAGTATAGTGGACGTCGATTATTCTGTAGCTATGAATACTTTTTTAAATTATTTAAATATGTTATATAACTGGTAAAGGATGTTTTTGCTGTCGCTACCTATCGCCAGCGACGTGCATGGGGTCACGTAGGAACAGTCAGAACAAAATGCATTAACTGGGAATCGAAAATAAAATAGGTGGATAATTGGAAGACACTGTTATTTCTTATTTTTATCTCATATTCGGTTTTTTTCAGGGTAATGGATAGTATAAGGAAAATATGAACTGCAGTTAAACTTATTACTAGGTAACTTTAGTATTTTGTTACAGTAACGTAATTATCCTTTCGGATTCCTCTCAGGGACCGTGTATAACCTGACTATTTAAAACTTGCTTCAAAAAATAATCATATACACAATGCTGATTCATCCTATGAACTGACATGGCATTTGTTATATACTTTGGAGCAAAGGATGCGTCCGTATGCCATATCCAGTGGTTGCATGCTCCAAGTTAACGTAACGTTGTAGAGAGTAAAGACTTATTTTTTTAATGCATATTCAATTACATTATTCCATAAGTGCCGTAACGTGAGAACCGTACTGGGCTAGCTTAGAGCACGGTTAAGAGTTGCTGTCATACGTGCCACCAGTATGTGCATTCGTGGCACACGTCTCATCTCAGATTCTAAAGGTACGCAGTCATGCCACGGCACGGTGATCGGATACGAGCAAATGATACAAGTGTGGACGCACCTTAACCCTTGGCGAAATGGCTGCGATTTGACGACGGTGATAACCTACCACATATTCATTGAACTATCACACTTTTATTGTTACTGTTATTTCACTATGTACTACACCCACACTTTCTAATATAAATAAACTTCTTTCTTCACATTTTCCTTAAGGTGTCTCATATAAAGGTCAACCTTAAACCCTTTTGCTACTAATCTTACTATATCCAGTTAAAGTTGCGGCGCAGACTAGTTTTGGGTATTCCCAATCCCAAGACGATATAATATGAGTCCTTCGACAGAGTTGAACGCACTTTACAGATCGCCTGAAAGTTTAAGGTCGTTGAACATGCTCAGATAATAAGCATACAGTAAACGCATTAAGCATACGAGTGTATAGTTTTTAGCGTTCCGTATGATTACAGAAAATAAAATGTAATATTAGAAGGTCAATCATGCACTGTGCAAGTCTGTCCGTCCATTCAAATCTCCAAAAAAATAATAAATAAATAATAATAAAAAATGCGTATGATATGCGAAAACAATAATGTAGTGTGACATCATTTCAGTAAATTCCGGCGTATATTTTATAATTGTTTGGATTAGTATATTAGGTACCTGCTTCTAAGAAATTACAACCGTATACTGGACGCTTTACGCAAGATTAAAATTAGCTATGGGGCACTTTAATAAATTCAAGAGTCACGCTGTAGCTAATGAACTTTGCTATTGCTACTTCTTAATACACTCTACATTTACACCAACTTGCTATCTTCCGCCACGACTGTTGCTTTCTTGTATTCCCCAACCTTAACCTTCTCCGTTACCTTTGGATTTCCTCTCCATAAATATTAAATATCAACTCCTCCCAAACGTATCACGTCGTGTAGATTGTACGAGAAAACGATGTTATTCAAAGCTCAAGGTTGCTTTTTGAAAGTAGACTGATTTAAATTGGAGTTTCAGAAAGTTACTTTAAACTACAGCAACAAATATATATGAGCTGCATGTATATATTTGTTGCAGTAGTTTTACGATGCAGCTTGTTGCGATTTATTGTGCAGTGTTCTATTTTCGTATACGTGACCATACTCTACCAGGTTTTACGCAATATATTGAGTTTAACGTAAAATAAAATCACAGTACATTTTCGCACAGGCGCGGCACGGGCGACCTGTAGTAAAATTATTTTTTAAAATTTTTAAAAAAAAATCTGTACATCCTGTTATATTCAATGGTTCTTTTTTTAACGAAATTTGCCATATTTAACAAAAATACATTGTGCCACCGCGCAACTTCTACCATATCCTTATAGGAGTTGATATTCAGAAAATATTTTCTAAGTTCGCCTGGGTGCGGAAGAAAAAATAATCTAGCTAGGCTTACGACTGACCAGCAAAAAATGCTAAATGACATAATGATGCCTTTCGAAATTTTATTCATGATAGAAGTTTATGATTTTTGTTTGTGATTTTGGAACTTCTTGTGAGAGGTGTGTGCTATAAAGAGAGAGTAGATATGTATTGTATTTATTTTGAAACCTCTAAGCTGTGCATGGTTTGTGAATAGTGTTCATGTCAGTCAAAAAAATGTTTTATGATGTAAAGATGTTTCATTTCTTGCGAATACCAGAAGCCTAATTTCGTTAGTCGAGATGAATCAGCGACGTATTTCGAGAAAGCGTGCCGCGGCCATAAGGAAGTTATTATACCTTTTAATCAAACGACACACCTGAATCTTTGAAGTACAATAATTAATTATCCTGATACAATTAAATCTGTCAACACTTAATAATGTAGATACTGGTGGAAGGAGAATGACAGCTTCGTGGGTCATCACTTAACTCTCTTACGAGATATTAAAATGACAAAGATAGGTTTAGGTATCGTTTATCGCGAAATCTAAAGCTACTCGACCGCTACTATTTATTCGACGATTTAGTGAACTGATGGCTCGTAGTTTGCGGTGGTAGTAAATATTTTTGTATATCCAATAATAATAACCGCGATATCGCAAGGCAAAGTGTGCTGTTAGTACGCCGAAAAAAAACTATATAAAAGTTTTCTGAAAATGAAAAAATATTCTGATTAGGTAATAAGGAAGTTTCTTCCGGTGTAAAATGTTTGAAAGCGCCATTGCTTCAGTAATGTAAAAAAGTATCGGAAAAGTTATGACGTACGACAGTCGTCACTTTATTTATGTTTGTATTCTTTAGATGTGACAGATTCCCCCTATAGTATTACCAGATCATATTACTTTGAAAGACATATAAATTAATTTAACTTTGATTATATTTTTTCAGTTTGAGTGGATCGGAAAAGTATCAGACTGGAATCTAGACTAAAGATTGTAGAATACAATCTTACTTCTATGATGGATCTTCCAGTAACCTGTCAATCTGATTAAAACAAGTTTTTAGAAGTATGCATGTACCTATATGATATTGAGTCAATCTTGACTCAATATTATATGGGTACATACATACTAGTGTTGTACTCGAATATATTTAATCGAATTTTCAACGCCTAAAGGTTTAACAAACTTACGATTTACGTATTTCCCTCGTGAGCAAATTCAAACCAGACGCTGACTCCTCAGTGTTGACTTTGACAGGTCAAATATTGGGTTTAGCGCCGCAAATTGCTACGCGTATTATGTTATAGGCGATATTTCCTTTGAAATCTAATTTAACGCAGGAAACAAGGCAAGTGGAAATCGAGTTGGAAGACTGTTTGTTAGTGAGGATCACAAAAAATATAATACCTTTTTTAAGGTACAGTTATTCACAAGTGTTTTAAGATAGTAACGGTGGTATTATACCAATTATTAAGATTATACCTTCAAAAGGCTGTTAGTTTTGGTTACTGAAAACATAAAAGCTATATTAGCGGAATAGCTCTTGCTCAAATCAATAACAAAATTAATATAAAATAGGTCACGATCTCCGCTACATATCCGATATAGCTCTGTAGCACATTAATTACTTAATAGTTTTTAATTACTCAAGGATAGCCATGGAGAGATGGAGTTAGCGGGTGACTCTTGACTTCATGCCAAAGGAGCTTGGGTATGTTTTCTGTTAACGCAGAAAACGTGTTGAACGCATTTGAGATGATAATACTTATCCGCGAAACGTAAATGCGACTGAGACTTTGATTGGGTTGGCAACATACTCTTGAAGTTCGGAACACGATTGAGACTGCCACATGCAACAGCTAGTTAGTGGGGCAAGAGCCTGCCGTGGCTGCAGTGCTTGTCACGAAACTTGACACAAGATGACGGCTACTGCGTAGGTACAAGGTGAAGGCCGAAGCGGCATCTTTTTTTTGTTATAGTGGCAAACGAGCAGACGGATTGCCTGATGATAAGCGGTCACCGTCGCCCATAGACACCTGCAACACCAGAGGAGTCACGAGTGCGTTGCCGGCCTTAAAAGCATTTCACAGGACTCATGCCACTCCATTGCTATGATCACGCGTACCCGCGTACCACATCTCCAGGTTTTGCTAGTGCGCGAGGTCTAGTTTCGCCACCGTTTTGTTACTATTACGAATAGGGTATAGGTAGTTTCGTTTTCGGTAATAGTTTGTACAACCAGAAAGTATAATTCATTGGGCTTGCACTACCCAACTTCACGTATTGTACGAACTTTTAAGCTATAAATTGGCTAACTCAATTTTAATATCGGCCGCGTGAAACATAAATCCGTAGTTGTAAGATGGAGTCGCCTTTCCCTTAACTTAAACTTTGGAGCTCTTGGACTTCATCAGCTATTGAAATGCTTTTAGTCGCGCTATAAGTTCCAGCAAGTACTAAACAAGTTTTTCAAATATATTTTTAAAATATTTTGTCTATTTGTGGAGTTGATTATATTCAGAGCTTCTTTTTACGAAAGGTATACTCGTAGTAGCATTTTACTTCCTTACTATATACCTCGTCTATGACAGTTTTTAAATAATAAGGCGTATATCTTATCGAATACCTATGATTCATTGATTAAATATACGCGTTCAAGCAGGAATACAATTTAAGATGTATTAAAGAAAATATTCCGCCGGAAGACGGTTTTTTCCTTGTAATCCTCCGTATGTGTATTATATTTTTAATAGGCATAAGCCTCTCCTTTTCTGCACCATTCCAGCCCTATAACAACATAATTATGTTGTCATATGGCTATGCAATAGGCATGACGACTGGGAATGAAAACCAAAATTGTAATGAGTCCGTCAGCAAGATAATAAAAAAATATTGGACACGTATTTTTTGTTTTTTGAAAATAATAAAAAACAACTAAGATAAATCGCATTAAAGTTTAAGAGGGGGGCTGGTGACGTCACTCCCAAGTAAAATTTGTACTTAGGAGTGACGTCACGCGACATTTTGACCCAATGTATCGCCTTTATTTTTTGATTATGTGAAAAAAGAAAAAATACGTGAACAACATTTTATACTAGTCTACATGACGGACTAATTATTAAAATTTAGTCATCATCCCCATTGCATAGACCACATTTAACAGATCGGTTAACGTTATGAATGTCGCTGACAGCTTTCATTCCGTCGAGAGACGTAAAAAATTCACTATTCTACACAATTAACGTTAAAAGCATAAAAAGCACAATTAACGTATAAATAAAACAAAAAAATATTACGGGGATTTTTACACAAATCGAACTACGCCCTATGTTACTTAAGATGACAGATGGTCTGAAACAAACCGGCCCTTAGGGCCAATGCACAACGCGTTTTTTAAAGGCGCCGTCGACACGCATTTGTATCGAATTATCGATACAAACGCGATACGCACGCGAGTCAGGATGCTGCTCTGTAGGATGAAAAACGCGCAGTCGATGCGCGTTTAAAAAAGGCTGTGTTTAGTAGTCTGTTAAAATAGTATGTTTGATGAACGAAAACGTCATCGTCAGAGTAGTCTGTTTACCGGTCGTGAATACCCGTTTTGTTTGATATTATTGCAGCGATGCTTTACGTGTCAATAAAGACGCATAAACACAATTGTGCGTAGTAATGTTTGTGATAATAATATGTGCGTAGGTAATACCAGCTAAGCACACAGGTCTGTTTATAATTCACAAATAGGTTTTTATTGTTCGCTGGTTAGCATTGGTAGTCATGCAGTCGGGAAAACGTAATCATCTATTGACTATTGATATTATTGTGTTAAGCTACTGTAGTATTCTATTAAAGGATCTGCATCGAAAATTTAAGCTATGTTTCAGTGAGATTTTTGTCAAATCTAGTATAATGAACCAGAGTGGTTTTCAGCTTATGTGTTTTTTGACCATATACGAGTAACCTATTCAGTGTCTAACGCGGAAATATGTTTGCTGAAAATTTCCTTGATAGAAAAGTTATCCGAAAACGCGTATTCATTTTCCGTTTTTCGTCTAGTTTGTACAAACGACGGATTAATAAATGGCTAAATTATGTAAAAATGACATTCTTTCCCTATATCTTTTACGTGATTAACTTAAATGTTAATAAAACATCGTATAATCTTCGATTTCAGTGGACATTTACATATGGCGCTTACGCCAAAAAACCCCAAGCATGTAGTGTATTAGCTTTCTGTTTATTATATTAGAAAAGTGTCATTCATTCTGGGCCATCGTTTAGAATATAGGCTTTTTGTATGTGTTATTATTTAGCTAACCATTATAACGCTGCCTTCTATTTCAGTTTAGATCATTGATTATTTTGGCCAAATATATCGCAACATACCTATCTTTAATCGTAAAGGCATAAATATGTGTGTTGCAGGCAAATTGTCATTATTTCAGTGATTTAAACCTATTCCCAGAAAAATAACTCGCTAAACTTTGTTTCCTTCAATACAAAATGCATTATTTTTATACGCTAGAAAACTCCGAGATAAAAGTATATTGTCGGTGCTATAGTTGCAACGAAATTGCACCACAATAGCGAATCGTTGAGAAAATATGTTCGGTTAGACGCGGGGCGCGCGGGGGGAAACTTCCACTTTATATTGTAAAGGATAAAGCCACCACGCCACTCGTTCACAGTTTGTACTCGAAGCATAGTCGATCATTTCATTCACAGTTCACGGCATTACGTTTATAGTACCGCGACCAGTGCATAGATTAAAAAATAATTAGTAAAAAAGGTTACGAGGTCATCCTTCGATTTCCTTTTTTAACAATTCTTTTGTTTTCGTTTCGTAATTCGAATGTTATGAATGTTTTTTCCCGCATTAATAAAAGGTTTTTTATTGTGACAAGTGTGCCATGCTGGTTGCATAGTGCAGTGCCCTTTCACGTTCCGTTACTCGTCGCTTTAGCTTAAAAGCTGAAGCCATGTCTCTGCTATGGATGAGCGCTTTTAATCTAGGACTGACAGTTGGTGCAACATTTGCAGTTGTTAAAGCGTAAGTTCTCTATTTTATTTTTTATTTTTATCCTTTCACCGATAAGAGGAGCGCTAAGCATTTGAATTTTACCTTGGGAGCTAAAAATATGTAACCTTCAAGCGCAAACTTTCTTTTTTTAACTATTGTTCAGTTTTTTTTTGCAAAGTTCACGGCATTTTTAATGCACTTAAATGAAACGTATCGATTAGAAAAACGATAAGCTTCATTATTTTATTATTTATGAAGTAAATATACCTACTCATATATCCATCTCAATAAGAGTCAGTAAGTTAACTCATTATTTCTAAAAGTATAAATGAGAACATTAATGAGTTGGTGTACATATGCATCGTAGTTTGGTATAAGGTATAAGTACCTACTGCTCAATGCCCTCGATATTTAGTTAACAATACTTCGATACGCAAATTATAACAATAGCGCTAATAAGGCTGTAGATATATCAATTATTTTCTAATTAAGACTACAATTTACATCTGAAAAAAATATGTAGTGTTATTTTATCTTACAAATGCCCTAGCTGGCGTGAGCGAAGCGAGATCCTAGAAATGGACCGAAAAATGTCGAGCAATACTCAAGTTTAATGCCGGGAGCAACCAATTTGTAATGTAAAATCTAAGTTGCTTTGTTGACGACAAAGAACGTGACAACTTTTCCATTAACTTTTTCTTTGAGAACCTTGATTTTCTTGGTCGAGTGAAGTGATCGATTGCACCTCGCTAAACTGGTTTTGTAGGAAGTTCGCTAGCTCGATGACTCGGGTTCTGCGCTTAAGTGACCTTTCGTCTAAGAGACAGTAATCAATGTCAGTCACGGCTATCAAATTAGTCATTATCTTTCTAATTCATGTCTGCTAACCAGTTTAATGTGTATACTTATAAATAAACAAACCTTGAACTTACTCGTATGGTTGGATAAAAATACTTACAAATATAACACGCACTATCGTAGTATATTTATATATACGTGCGTGCTGTAGCTTTTGTTTAATTTCACCAGTAATTTGTATGATTCATATTTGTTTAAAAAAGCTTATATATGAGTGTATGAGTGTAATTTAGTGCAGTTGCTGGCTTTAAAAATAATCTGAAAATTAGAGGGTATCGACACAAATACATTATGATTATGACTTTAATATTTTTGAAATATCTGGTCAAATTAATCTATTGTATTGTGCGTGCTGTAAAAGCTTTTGCTTAATTTCACCAGTAATTTGAATGATTAATATTTGTTTAAATAAACTTATTTACATCTGAGTGTCATTTAATTCAGTTGCTGGCTTTAAAACAAGTCTCAAAAATAGAGGGTATTGACACAAAGATATTATGACTAAACATCTTTTTTGAAATATCTAGTAAAATTAATCTGGTAGCATCTCTGAATAGAAGAAAATATCTGAATTGTTTATAGAAACTAACTTGCATCATTCGTCTGCGTCTACTCGGTAACCCCAGCCCAGGGTCGCCATATCAATGGCGACTAATAAAAAGTGTCCCAAATCAACAATCAAACAGGATTTACGCAATCACTACTGCAATCTGTTGACGTAAATAAAGATATCGGACTAACACGTCTATTCTACTATTATAAAGTTGTAAAAATGGAATGTCTATACATTGAAGCTATTCAGAATTAGGTGAAGCGGGCTATTTGAAGATCACTGAATCGAAAAAAATGTTATTTGCACCTTCTGTGTCATCATAAATTTAATTAAGACTCAAGCCTTTTAGCTGATGAAGTGTGTAGCTGTCTCCCAGTGGCGTGGCGTCTATATGAGCTAATTCCCACCGGGTTGCCCAAGGAAAGGCTTATAACCTCCTCTTTCATGAAATATGAGTAAATGAATATGCTTCGGCGTCCCTTGTAATTTTCCTGACGCCACGCCTCTGCTGTCTCCATCTAACCCTATACGTAGCTACCTCCTTTGTATTCCCTACACTACACGACATGACGTCTACCTTCTTTTTTATTTGTTTCGTATAAAGAATATGCATAGACTATTGAGTAGCTAGTGATTTATAACCTAAACTTGTTTCGTATACTCAGTTATATAATGGTATAAAATCATAAAAATATACATAAAAAAGTTACTCATGTAAGTACCTTGCCATTCGTGTAGTTGGCTATAAATTTTTACACCACCATTAAACTGATGGGAGGATGTTTTCGCGTTTGGATTTAATTAGTCACTTCCATAAAACAATTGTTAGTTTAAGTTGATACTTGAAATTATAATATACGTATAATATTATATGCAGCTGTATTTGATGAAAATTGCAAATGTATATCATTTATATCAACAATAAGTTAGCGTGTATGAAGAGATGCATGGGTGTAAATGAAGCGAAAGAAATGTACGTGTGTAAATGGACCTTAGAGTCTGGCATTCGGTAGTCTGCCTACCCCAGTGGGATACAGGCGTGATTACTTGTATGTATGTTATATCAACAATGAAACGTATACAGCATATCGACAGTGTAAAGGAGAAACTGCATTATGCGTCCACTTGCGACCTTTATTATGCGTCCACTTCAGCATTGTTGTCAAATTATATTATATTATATTTCTGCGCCGAACATTACACTTCTTAGACTCATTAAAACAGATTACAATTAATGCACTGAATTATTGACATGGATAAATTATACACTAAACCATTTGCAAAAGTTATATGTTAACTAGTCTCAACAACATCATAATTCGACCCAATAGTTTTCAAGTTATTTGGGAAAGATAGACGCCGAATTGGAATTTTTAAAAATAAATAAATAGATTTAATGCGAATGTGTGAATTAAGGCAATAGTACCAGTGGTAGTGTTTTGTCTATCGCCGATGGTAGCGACATATATACCGACATAGTGCTAATTGCGACTTTAAACAGTGTAAAGGTGCGTCCACATTTGTATCATTTGCCCGATCAGATCTTCGTCCCGTGGCATGATCGCGTGTCACGATTGTTTGGACGTTGCGCCGATCCGATCGCTCGAAATCCATGTTGCTACGCGTATCACACATTTAGATCGGACAAGCAAGGCGTGATCGCCGCGCCGACAGTGAGCGTCCAAGCAGCGCGATACGCAGTCATGCAATGCCACGGTGATCGGATATGTGCAAATGATACAAGTGTGTACGCACCTTAAAGGTACTTACATCTGCGTTTCATCATAACTAATTTAAGAGCCTTCGAAACACTTGCAGGTGGAGTGTCTTCCAGTTAACTCTTTTATAGTTACTGTGGAGATTATTAAGCATATTGAGAGTTATACAACCTCCACTCTAGTATACGAGACGGACAGGCGAGTATTTTAAAAGTAGATGATCTAATTAAATTAAGAAATAACGCCTGTCTCGTTCTATTCAATAGGATCTCAGTCTTGAGTCAGATTCGGAATAGAAAAGTCTTATAGATAAAACATATTTTATTATCTAACCATATACCAATTTGGCGAGCTATATCCCCCACAGTACCTACCTATGTGAACAGCAGAGCGAAACCATATTATAGTATATCTACCTAGGTAGTATAGATTTTAGTTCCCTAATACGGTAACGATTAGTGTTGAATGTAAGTGTAGCAACAATGTACATTAATGTGGGTGGTAATCATAGCCCCAACCTTGTGCTAAGTAAATATTATATACCTACAATAATCGACAATGTTCTGTTATTACAAGTACACGAGAATGTTAATCTAAATACCTATATGAATCACCAGACAACTATTCACAAACTTAGTCTTCATAGGAAACTAGCGTTGCTGGAATATTCCGTTTGGAAAATCATAACAAAGAATGGACGGAAAACATATTGTTTATAATTTTCCACACTTCTTGTTTAGTTTTTTTTGCAATGTCCCTCTGAAAAAGAGAGAATCGTTAACGAACGTGTTTTTGCGGTGTTGTTTTTCAATTATTTCAGTCTATTTAATTTTCTGGATTGAAGTTTCTTTTCTGTTGTATTTTTACCGTCGATTTTCAACTACTGTTCTTTAAGTTGATTAAGAAAGAAACTTTAATTACTGTTAAAGTTTATTTTTAAACAACTTCTTCTATTAATTACCTTCATTACACATAGTTAATGATGAAATTGTTATTCATGCCAACTTGAAATTTTCCAAGCAACGATAAGTGTAAAATAAAACGCTACTAAAATTTGTGTCGTATCACAAACGCCTAATTCAGTGTTCCCAAAGTTGACTTTATTTACATTCAAGGGTACTAATATGTATACCAAATCAAATCAAAATCCTTCATTGCACTCATATTAGCATGAAGTTTATAAGTTCAATACACCACAAAGTTTCAAAGATATGTTACAAGTGTTATTACTATGGCAGTAAGGTTTATGTATACATCTATGAGAGTTCAAAACTTGAGTTGAATTTGAACTTTTAAAAGGATGCGAGGACTTGCGACGCTAGAGTGTTCATACTCCTTTCGGGTTGCATCTCTGTCGTTTGTCATAAAATATAAAAGAGGTGCGACACGAACATTGAATTAGGCAAATACGACGCAGCACGCCGCCATTACATTCATAAAGATAAATTTTAATTTAATTAGGCTTCCGTGTCACCTGGTAAGTGATGACATCACTATCACTCGCGTTATCGTAAAGCTGTGAAGTCAAGGCGTCCGACGTGATCTTGACATTGCAACTGTTTACCGCTCGCGAAGGTCGAGCCGACCCTGTGTCAAGTTCAAGAATTTGGCACACACATTTATTCACTAGATAACCAAGGTATACAATTTTTCATTCGTATAGAATGTTACATCATTTAGAACGATATGTTGGGTGTGTTCAGGCATACAATCGGAAGTAGCAATCTAGAGAAACTTCTAAACTGCTGTGCGTGTCCTAAAGAACCACAATCGCGATAGAATTAAGCTTAACTTTAACTCACCTTGAACGTGTGAACGTAGAAAAGTAAGTAGATAAAGTGAAAGAATAATATGTCAAGAGATTAAAACAACGATTTACTGAGTTAGATGAAGTATGCGAGATTGAAAACTATGAAGGATGTTTAAGGGAGAATTAATCAACGTTGCTATTGAAGTATGTGGGGTTTCTAAAAGGAGAAAAGGAAGAAGTCAGAAGAATGTCTGGATGGATAAAGAGGTACAAGATCTACAAGGCGAATGGAAGTGGAAATGTTGGAAGAGGAAGGCCCAGACGAATTTTTCGCGATCAGATTGGAGACATTCTGAAAAAAGGCCAAGTGAAAAGTACTCTAAACCGGCGAGCATGCATGAAGAGAGATCAATGAATGTTGATGAAGCGGCAGTTGTATGCCAGGACCGTAGCAAGTGGAAGGAGGTAATCTCTGCCTACCCCGTAATGGGAAAAAGGCGTGATTTTATGTATGTATGTATGTACTAAGCTTAAGTCGAATTATCAAATACAAATTGAAACCAAACGTGGACAATGAGACAGCGTGATTGGGAACGGTTGGAAGCATTCGAAATGTGGTGCTGGAGACGAATGGAAAGAATAAGCAGGACGAAAAAAATAACGAATGAGGAAGTGCTTAAAAGAGAAAAGGTCGTTGTTAGAAACCATTGAAAACAGAAGGGGAAAGATGTTTTGGCACTTGCTACGACAAGACGATTACATAAAAACCATTATAGAAGGAAAGATTGATGAGGGAAGGAGGAAGAGAGGAAGACCTAGGTGATGTTATATAGACCAAATCAAGGAGAAAGTAGACGGCATGTCTTATCGGGACATCAAAACGAAAGCTGAGGATAGAATAACATGGAAGCTGCTCCACCGACAAGAGCCTGGCTCTTAAAGTTTCTGATGAGCTGTTACGAGTACATGGAATAAAATTTTACTCACAAAGGAGACATATTTTTTTATTATTATACGTATTGCAATGATACATACATACCTACATGCCTATTTCCCATACGGGTAGGCAGAGACCACTTCTATCCACTTGTTACGAGATTTGCATATACCTCCTTCACTTCGGTAATTCTTCATACATGCTTGTTGGTTCCTATTGCTGATTGTTACTGGAATTAATTGTTGGTAAATTTTCAATAAAAGCTGACTGAAAACGCACTACTACTAGATATTTTATGAGAACCTGGCCACAAACGGCGTAAAGCTATATTAGCGTTATAGGATGAGTATTAGGAATTTTTGCTGAGTCATGAAACCTAATGATACTTATATCTCCCTTCTACGGGTTATTAGGGCCGCAAAGACAGGGTTGCAAGAGGCAGTCCTTATATACGTGTGAACGTTTGTATAGTTAGGTAATATTGATGATTTTTCCCGCGGTTGCAAATTAGTTATTCTGTTCCGTTATAAAATATGTGTGTTAAATTTTTTACCGTCACGATAAGTTGACATTGTATGCATTATTGTGTTTTTTTCTTCTAATTATATGGGTTGTATGTAATAGGGTATTTGACAATACAAAAATAATTTGGACTTAACTTGCTTTCAATATTTGAGAACAAGACAAAAAAGCAAGCATATTATTTTATCATGTCTGAGCCGATCTATTGGCCTATGGATTGTTATTCAGCCGCACTGTGAAAACATTGTCTGAGAATTTTGTGAGCAAACTTGGTTTCCATTGAATTCATATCCTAACTTAACTATCCATCTTATTAAGTAGGTACATTATTTTGGTTATATTACAAAATAAATATTATTTTATCAAAAAATATAAACCATCTCCAAAAAATCACCAAAAAGTAAACACTCCACCCAAAGAAATAGCCACATTTTCACGATATTTCATTTTTTTAAGTAAGTTAATAGGTACACGGGTGGCACCAAGATATCTTATGTGTGTGGTCTTCTTCATGAGTTCAACTTCTTGAAAAAAAGAAGAATTATGAAATTCGCTACTATTGACAGAGAAATTGGTGAACATTCTTAAAATACAGAGTAACATACAACCTCTTTGGAAGTCGAAAAAACAATGTGGTAAATATAATAATACTTTACTTTGATACACTCTTTCTTCTGTCCGTTAAAAAGCTTGTTTCGAGAAAAATTATATGTCCGTAATCCGTAATTTAGTTGGTGTAATCACGATATTATACTCGCTGTTGGCGCTCTAACGACCTTTGAGGTTTTGGAGTAGGATCTACTAAGCTCTGGTTACATAGATGAGGCTAAACAATACCCTAGCAGTACCTAAGTGTAAATTATGTAGGTACCTATAGATAACATTTAGATCTGTCTATACTTTACTATTATCAAGTTATAGGTAAATATTAAATGTCTGTACAGCCCGTTTCACTTATTTTTATGAAAACGTCTTAAATTTTCATAAAAATAAGTAGAACGGGCTTTATGGAGGTTACTAAAGCGATTTTGTCCTTTCATGACGTCAAAATAGCTGGACGGATTTCAAGCATTTTTTGTTACATGGATAGCTAAGCTAGTCATCCATAGGTGATATTAGGATACTTTTTACTTGACTACGCTGAAGCAACAAAGGGTTAAGACTTTTTCTCCGCGAACGAAGTGTCCTTTTTAATGAACTTAACGAAGTTTGCTTTCGTATTTTGTGTCACGAGGCTCAGTTGTGGCCCACTAGAGTGCAGTCGTTCGAACCAGACGAAAGATCCATTCACATCACATCGTAACTCTCAATTGCGCTCAAGTTCTAAGTGTTCTAACCCACTGAGCCGCAGATTCATTACCAAGGCTTTTTCAATGTACGTGTGTGTTTTACACTGTGTTCTCTTGTTTTCATGCAGTGGGAAAAGCAAGACTTTTTGAAAATTTAAAGGACGGTATAGGACTGCCACGACCTGTATTTTTTGTATTAGTAGTCTCCTGGATTTATCCACATTTTGTGCTTCACAGACATTGATGGATACTTGTTCGCATTTGCGGTTTCGTTAATCCTAGTTTGGGTTTTCTGCATCTCTGTATTTTGTATCACAAGGCCTTTGCGGTCCACTAGAGTGCAGTCGTTCGAACCAGCCGATGGATCCATTCGCATCACTTCGCAACTCTCGATCGCGCTCAAGTTCTAACTTCTAACCCACTGAGCCGCAGATGCATTACCACGGCTTTTTCAATGTACGTGTATGTTTCACACTTTGTTCTCTTCTTTTCATGCAGTGGGAAACGTAAGATTTATCGAAAGGACAATATAGGGCTGCAGCTACTTGTATTTTTTGTATAAGTAATCTCCCGAATTTATACACATTTTGTGCTTCACAGACATTGATGGATACTTGTTCGCATTTGTGGTTTCAATAATGTTAGTTTGCAAATTGGGTTTTCTGCATCTCTGTATTTTGTGTCACAATGCCTATGCGGTATAGAGTGCAGTCGTTCGAGGCAGT
The DNA here is from genome assembly GCA_905404275.2 of Hedya salicella. Taxonomy (NCBI): domain Eukaryota; kingdom Metazoa; phylum Arthropoda; class Insecta; order Lepidoptera; family Tortricidae; genus Hedya; species Hedya salicella. Next base: position 9,164,150 of record FR990114.1, on the reverse strand, counting down.
CGATGGATCCATTCGAATCACTTCGCAACTCTCGATCGCGCTCAAGTTCTAACTTCTAACCCACTGAGCCGCAGATGCATTACCACGGCTTTTTCAATGTACGTGTATGTTTCACACTTTGTTCTCTTCTTTTCATGCAGTGGGAAACGTAACATTTATCGAAAGGACAATATAGAGCTGCAGCTACTTGTATTTTTTGTATAAGTAATCTCCCGAATTTATACACATTTTGTGCTTCACAGACATTGATGGATACTTGTTCGCATTTGTGGTTTCAATAATGTTAGTTTGCAAATTGGGTTTTCTGCATCTCTGTATTTTGTGTCACAATGCCTATGCGGTATAGAGTGCAGTCGTTCGAGGCAGTCGATGGATCCATTCGAATCACTTCGCAACTCTCGATCGTGCTCAAGTGCTAACCCCCTGAGTCGCAGAAGCATTACCGCGCCATTTTCAATGTACGTCAAAAAGGTGGAAAGTCGCTAGTCGGTTCCTTATTAGAAGATTAATTACGTTTTGCACTTTGAATTCGTTCAAATTCAAATGCGGTTTTGCTTGTCTTACAGGCTACGCAAATGGTAAAAGATAAAGCCCGATTAAGTACGTTTAAAATTCCAAATACGATTTGGATGACGTTTAATGGTCAATTGAGTTAATTTTCCTGTTTGCAAATGCGGTACATTTTCTTACAACAAGCTTGGATTGTATTAAATACTAAGTTTTAATAAGTTACTCACCCGGCTCTCCTTATCGTCAGATTCAGTCCATATGAAATGCTCAATCACAGCTTCCTACTGAAGCTTATCAGTCACACGCGTCCAAATATCTGTCAATAATGAAATAAAGATCTTTATTCTGTAAGTAGGCCACAAGGGCACTTTTACAAGTCTGACTCTACGGCGTTTCCCAAGACCACTGAAGAGAAGAAAGCCGAAACAAACTCAACAGTCAGTCATTTTTTCGAAATAACTCTTATATCTATTACAATATTCGTGCTTAGCCTATCCTAAATATATGTTTTGAGTATAAACTCAATGCGTAGTTCTTCAAGGAAACATATCAAAACTTATAAAAGTAAAAAAAAATATCTAGAATATAAAAAAGCAAAATAGTGATTTTTATTTAAAACAACTTACATACGTTTGATATGCCACCTTATAAGAACCGTGTCCCGGTAAAAGTAAATTATTTGGTTTCTGTTTTGGGCCATGCATTTTTGTCTGTTAAATAGTCCTCTACCCTATAATAAGCCTTTGCCTTTAGGGACTCTTTTAAGTACTTTTTGAGAGCTGGAAACGATAATTTCAAAGCATCATCTGGTAGCTTATTATAAAAATGTATACATTGGCCTACGAATGATTTGGCTACTTTACGAACGCGGAAGTTTCTAATAGCGATTTTGTTTTTATTTCTAGTATTAAAATTGTGGATATCTGAATTCTTAGTAAAAGACTCTAGGTTCTTAATAACATAAATAATATTCTCATAAATATATTGGGACGCTACGGTTAATATGTTGATGTCTTTAAAAAGTTATCTTAAGGAGTCACGGGAGTTCAGGATATATATAGAACGAATCGCTCTTTTTTGTAACACAAATATAGTCTGTATGTCAGCTGCTTTTCCCCAAACCAGAATACCGTATGACATGATACTATGAAAATAACTATGATATATTCAGCGAGCAGTATCAACATTGGTCAATTGTCTAATTTTTCTAATAGCGTAAGCTGCTGAACTTAATTTACCTGCAAGTACTGCTAAATGGGGACTCCATCGCAAGTTCTTGTCCAGTGTTATACCTAAGAATAATGCCCTATCCATCATTTCTAAACATTCACCATTGAGCGATATAGTAGAATCCACTGCTCTAACATTCGGTAAAGCAAATCTAACACATTTCGTTTTCTTAGCATTCAATATCAGATTATTAATATTAAACCAGTCAAGTAGTTTAACTAGTACACTATTAATTTCGGCATAGTCTGCTGCTTTCCGGTCAACTTTGAAAATTAATGATGTATCATCAGCAAATAGTACTATATCACAAAGATTTTCTACTATAGATGGTAAGTCATTTATATAAACCAAAAATAGAAATGGCCCTAAGATAGCGCCCTGAGGCACTCCTAGCTTAACTGCAGCTCCACTGGATTGGGTTCCATTTACAACAACTGTTTGTGTTCTATTGCTGAGATATGAAGACATAAGGCTTAAGGCATTTATAGACAGGCCATAATGTTCTAATTTCAAAATGAGTGTTCAACGCAATCAAATGCCTTAGAAAGGTCACCAAAAACTCCTATTGCATCACAAGATTTCTCCCAGATGTTGTAAATATGTTAAATGAGTACAGATGCTGCATCAGCGGTTGAACGTCCCCTTGTGAAACCGAACTGTTTACTACTAAGCAGTTTATTTCTATTGAAGTGTTCCAGCAGATCCATCAACATTAACTTTTCGAAAACTTTACTTAATACAGGTAGTATAGATATCGGACGGAAATTAGTCAAGTCACTCAAGTCACCTGATTTAAAAAGAGGTATGACTTTACTAAGTTTCATAAGATCTGGAAACACGCCCTCTGATATGCAATTATTATAAATCAAGGCTAGATAGGGTGCAATTGAGTCTATGATATGATGAACAATTTTTACTGAAGTTCCCCATAAATCCTCTGTTTTCTTTAAATTCAGTGACTTAAATGTTTTAATAACGTCTATTGAATTTACTTGACTAAATTCAAAGCTTACATTGCATTTGTTAAAATTAACATTAAGTAACAAATGGGCTTCGGTCTCAGATGATTGAAGATATCTTGTAGTATTCATTGCAATGTTGGAAAAATAATCCTCGAATGCCGAGGCAACATCGTGGTTCGACATAATCTGACCATTTCCTGTTTTGTCATTGCGAGTTTTTGTTTTACCAGTTTCCCTATTAATAATATTCCAAATAGTTTTCACTTTATTGTCAGACATTTTGAGCTTAGAACTATAATTTGCCTTAGCGGCTATGCACACCTTCTTAAACATTTTTGAATAATTCTTGACATAGTCCAGGAATAAAACAATTTAACGGATTATATCGCGTATATTATCTCATTTTAGTTCCCGACGTTTCGGAAGCTTTCCAGCTTTCCATGGTCACGGGAGGACTGAGAAAAGATGTATTTTCCTCTGTCAAAGTTACAATTTGTGCAAACTACCCATTTTTTTGAAAAAACACAAATAAAGGTGTACATACATGCCAGATGGGCCTAAGCTGTAAAGACAGTTACACATGTGCCAGAAGGGCTTAATTATTTTATTCTAATAATTTACCAAGCAGCATTTCACAAATGAGGCGTACTGAGGAGAAAAGAAACGCTGCAAAGAAAAACTCCCAGGCTACCTCATTACTAATTATAATATTTTAAAAACAGAGACTATTAAACTACTTTAAACAGATAAGATATTTTACACCGTTCGGAAATTAAGGTTTTGCAGTCCTGTGTCTCGCTTGTTCCTTGATGAGATGTATTACAGGATCCCAAGCAGGTGGTAGTGACAATCCATCTTCTCTATTGAAATTAGGATGCTTTTTAATCTCAATAGCCTCGCGTAGCATCCTGGGAAAATATCTTTTTTCTTTGGGCATTTGACGTTGACGTTTGATTACCAAACGTTTGATTCAAATGCCGTTGCACCTGTAGTGAATATTAGCTCGAAGGATCTGTCGGACTCGCAAACCTTGCTTCTTAAAAAAGGGCTTAATTATGTTGTTACTCCACGGAATATCCCTTTTGAACAGATTATAGTCGGCGTGGAAGATTGTTTGGTCGAAAATCATATGCGTAAGGAGGATTTGGAGGCCGTACGCCAGGATGTGTCTTCAATTTTAAGACGAGCGAAGTCTCCTAAAGTTAACTTACCCAGAACTGAATTCAACGCTTTGAAGAGCTTGCGTGAAGACCCAGACATCACCATTCTTCGAGCTGACAAGGGAAATGCGACGGTTGTTATGGATACTAGTGATTACAACCAGAAAGTGGAAGTACTTTTGTCAGACACTACAACATACAAGCTTGTTAAGCGAGATCCAACGGCGAAAGTAATAAAAACGACAGCCGAGCTGATAAGTAAGCACTCTGAAAATCTTAATCTGGATGTGAAAAGTTTAGTGCCTTCTTGCCCGGTGCCACCAAAGTTGTACGGGTTACCAAAGATACATAAACCTGGTGCTCCGTTACGCCCTATAGTGAGTCAAATCGATGCTCCTACCTATCGATTAGCTCGGCACTTAGCAGGTGTGCTTTCTTTACTGCGAGGGAAGACGGAAGCATACACAAGGGATTCATACCATTTTGTCAGTGAGATTAAGGATTTGAGACTAACTGATGATGAAGTTATGGTCAGTTTTGATGTCCAGTCTCTCTTCACATGCCTACCAGTTCAAGAATGTATCGAAATTGTGAAAAGAAGATTGGTTGAACAACAGATGGCAATAGAATATGCTGAGTTATTACAACACTGCCTTACATCTGGCTATATGCTATGGAATGGTGAATTCTACGGGCAAGTTGATGGTGTGGCAATGGGGTCTCCGGTGTCTCCTGTTGTCGCCGATATTTTCATGGAAGACTTCGAGGAGAGAGCGCTTTCATTGGCACCTGTCAAGCCGAGGATCTTTAAAAGATACGTAGATGATACCTTTACTATTTTACCTAGATCTAGTGTTTCAGCTTTCTTAGACCATCTGAACTCCATGCATAGTAAAATTAAATTCACTATGGAGTTGGAAAATCAAAATTCACTTGCATTCTTAGATGTGCTAGTAATTAGAGGTCCTAACAATGACATAGGTCATACTGTATATAGGAAACCTACGCATACAGATAGGTATTTGAATGGCAAATCTCACCACCATCCCTGTCAACTTGCTACAGTGGGTAAATCTTTGTTTCAGAGAGCCAGGGGTATCTGCGACGATCAACATCTGACTGCTGAGTTGCAGAATGTCAGACGTGCGCTTCGAGCCAACGAGCTCCAGATACCACGTTCCAAGCAGAATCCCAGTATGAAGAAACCAACAGTCGAGCGTAAACCTGCCGTATTACCATATGTGAAAGGGGTCACAGACAAGATCGGAAACATCTTGAAGCGTGCTTCTATAAAAACATATTTCAAGCCGTTGAAGAAGGTGTCTCAATACCTTAGACCCGTGAAGAGTAGCACCCCTTTGCAGAGTGCAGGCATTTATAAGCTAGACTGCGAGTGTGGTCTTTCATACATTGGTCAAACGAAACGCAGTGTATCAACCCGGGTGAAGGAGCACATAGCAGATGTCAAGCACCGTCGGTGTAATAGGTCTGCAGTCTGTGAACATGTCATTGACAAACCAAACCACTCAATTAAGTTTGATAAACCTTCTATCCTTGCCAAAGAAAAAAGATATTTTCCCAGGATGCTACGCGAGGCTATTGAGATTAAAAAGCATCCTAATTTCAATAGAGAAGATGGATTGTCACTACCACCTGCTTGGGATCCTGTAATACATCTCATCAAGGAACAAGCGAGACACAGGACTGCAAAACCTTAATTTCCGAACGGTGTAAAATATCTTATCTGTTTAAAGTAGTTTAATAGTCTCTGTTTTTAAAATATTATAATTAGTAATGAGGTAGCCTGGGAGTTTTTCTTTGCAGCGTTTCTTTTCTCCTCAGTACGCCTCATTTGTGAAATGCTGCTTGGTAAATTATTAGAATAAAATAATTAAGCCCTTCTGGCACATGTGTAACTGTCTTTACAGCTTAGGCCCATCTGGCATGTATGTACACCTTTATTTGTGTTTTTTCAAAAAAATGGGTAGTTTGCACAAATTGTAACTTTGACAGAGGAAAATACATCTTTTCTCAGTCCTCCCGTGACCATGGAAAGCTGGAAAGCTTCCGAAACGTCGGGAACTAAAATGAGATAATATACGCGATATAATCCGTTAAATTGTTTTATTTCAATGAGTAATAATCGCGGAAACAGAAGAAAATATTATAGTCCAGGAAATCAGTATTCTTGTTTACCTCTTTCTCTCCATATAATTCATAAAGCCTATTTCTACTTCTATGAATGCCGTCAGTAGCCCATTCACTAAACTTCGTTTTTGACCCAGAAATAGTTTTCATTTTGAAAGAAATAGTTTTCATTTTGAAAGAAATAGTTTTCATTTTGAAAGAAATCTAATATTTGCTTAAGAAGGCAATAGATGAACACATATGGCATATTCATATTAGAAGGTGCAACTTCGTAGAGTAGGAAAAACGTATAACAATCCTTGGGTGTTCTAATACCCCCGTATCAAAAATTGTGAAAATTTATTTGCAGTGTGTACGAGAACTTTCAGGGAACTTACTTTAAATTAATTCTAAACTTACACGTGCATGTTTTTAACTATTTTGCAAACGCTTTTAGTTCAAATGTAAGCAATTTTGTATTTGGAACGTTGCCTATAGACATCTAGGGTTGTTACTTTTGCCGTTTATGATGCGCAATGCGTTATGAGCAGACATAAAGTGTTCTGGATGACAGCTGTTGTTTACTGCTCGCTGCAATGTAATGTCTGATATGACAGTATAAAATATTACACTTTTACCTAAAGCATGACATTGTTTAAGTGTAGTACACTATAGTATATGTATTAACTCAAGATAGAAGCGCGGAACACTCGTTCGGTTCCCAGGCCCGTTATATCAATAATATTTTTTGCTCTGCTACATTCTTGTTTTGCCTCACGTCCAATAATATTGGCCAGTTACTATCATTGATTTTTAAAATTTGCCGATGTATTAATAGATACTTTCGTGGAAACAATATTGGTCACACACAAATTTATTTTATAAGCTATTGAGAGGAATATCACTATACTCGTAGATACTAAGGATGACGTAAATCCGTTCGGCGGTTAACGCGTTATTGAGTAAATTATAGCAAAACATGTTCACAAACTATTACATTATTTATTTATTTATTTATTATTAAAGTACAGCCACATTGTATATATTATAACATTTATAGCAAGGAGCAGACATGTTTTGGCAGCGTACACGTGAGCAGATACTGAACATCAGGCAGCTCATCGAAAAGGCTAGAGAGTTCAACGTGCCGATGGCCATGTGCTCCATTGACTACGCAAAGGCCTTTGATTGCATCAGCTGGAAGAAAATGTTTGAAGTCATGACAGAGATGGGTTTACCGGATCACCTCATTTTCCTTGTGCAGAACCTCTACCTCGACGGCAGTTCTAGGATCAGAGTAGAGGACATCGAATCAGAACCGTTTCAGACCAATCGTGGAGTTAGACAAGGGTGTATCTTATCGCCACAACTGTTCAATCTTGTAGGCGAATACATCATGAGAAGAATTCTGGAGGATTGGAATGGAGGCATACGGATCGAAGAACATCTCATTAATAATCTACGCTTTGCAGATGATACTACCATTATAGGCGCTAATGAAAGAGAACTAGCTGAGCTTCTGCATAGGGTTCAAAGAGTGAGTAGGGTTGAAAGAGCGTGGAGTATGGCCTACATATCAATCGGGCTAAGACAAAGCTCATGTTTGTGGATCGGGCGGGTACACTGGAACGAACGGGAGAACTAGCCGACCTCGACACAGTGGACAAATCTGTCTATCTCGGATCTTTAGTTGCCGCGGACGGTGACTGTGAAAAAGAGGTTGTTAGAAGAGCCCAGATTGCAAAGACTGCGGTGAAGCGCCTAGAGAGGATCTGGAGGAACAGAGGTATTTGCAGAGGAACCAAAACAGAGCTGATGAGAACCCTGATCTTGTCTATATTTCTGTACGCTTCAGAAACCTGGACTCTGAAGGCACGTATTCGGAGCAGGATTGACGCATTCGAAATGTGGTGCTGGCGCAAAATGCTAGGAATCCCTTGGACGGCACGTCGCACTAATGCGTCGATCCTGGCCGAATTGACGATCAAGTGTCGCCTATCGACCATTTGCCTACAGCGGATCTTGCAGTACTTCGGTCACGTGGCTAGACGAGAGCCAGATAATCTAGAAAAGCTCATCGTGGTTGGTCATGTGGAAGGAAAAAGAGGCCGCGGTAGATCACCGACCCGATGGACCGGTGCCGTGAAAGAAGCTTGTCAGGAAACTCTACAGGCGTCAATCCGGAAAGCGGAAAACCGTGTGGAGTGTTTTGGTGCTCAAAATTATGGCCTTTAGTGGTCATGACCCTCAGTCATGAGGAAGCGACGAAGAAGAGAAGATAATATTAGTATGAAGTAGGGTTAGATCTTAAAAGTAGACCATTATAACTTCAGATTTGGAACCCTTACAGGTCGAACAACCCTAAGTTCATGTAAAGGTGGTCAAAATTTGTAACATCAGTAGGAGTAGGAGGTAAGATTTTTTTTGTAGTTAACGTACGGTGTACTATGAGTACTATGAGACATCTCAAATTGAAAGAACTGCACAGATTTACAGAGGATAGTTTAGGACTTGTTCTGATTTTATTTAGCTTCAAAATGGAGGTATGGAATTAAGGTTGAGCCGTAATTCGTAGTAATAGAGGTGACAATTATTGGATTTAAGCTATCCAGCATGGCGAAGTTTACCTTAGCCATGTTAAATAGCGTAAAATTCACATAAAACGCAGCTGCCACGCTCTTATACAGCGATTTACATGGCAAAGCGACGCGGACTATGTGAAAACATTGCAACTAACGTGACACTTTATACACGGTAGCCAATATGTTGTCTAGTGAAAATAAAAGGTTTCATTCAAAATTGGCTGCAATTTGAGCCCAATGGCTTTTATCGTTGCGTCGTTGTTTCACCTAGACCTGTTTGGTAGTTACAACCTTTTTGTTCATATCAATCGATTTTCAGACTGCACTTTGCAATTCATAATATGTTTATTTGTACCTGGAATCGCGCGCGACCTCGCCTCCGTAGGTGAAAATAAAGATATGCTTTAATTTATTCAATGCTATTACCATGATTGTACAGGTGTTAAATAAAGGTACATGAATTTGGTAATCCTTTCAGGGTATGGGGTAGGAGTGTGATTTGACATAGGTTACGAAATTACAAGAGTACTTTGGTTGCTCGAGCGGAAGCCGCGGAAAATAACTTTTAGTTCATATTTTTTTACATTAATCGAACGTACAGAAATTTTTAAACACGAATACAAAAATAATACCTATTCACAAGCACATTCAGTTGCCGTTTTAGATAATATTTAACAGTATAAGGAGGTTATTACAAAAAGCTTTAAAAGGAACCTTGTCGTAGCTGAAGAGGGCAGACATATAATGAGATCGCAAATTCCATGTTTATGAATGTTCGTCAAAAACAGTGAAAGACAGTGAAGAAAGCATAAGGATGGATAATATTAGCTACTGTACTAGAGTACATGTTTCAACTGATCTATTTTGTGACTGTTTGTTGCCTAAACAAATAATAATAAAAAAATGATGATTACTGATTTTTTCTTCATCATGTAATCCGTGGTTACCTATAATTGGGTAAGTATCCTGATTGTCCTTAGTGTAATTGTAATATGCTTTAGTGTGATCTATTATTTGTTGGTAATCCTTAAGTAAATAAAATAAATGAATCATATCGTATATTTAAGAGCTAAGCTCTTGTTGGAGGTGCAATTTCCATTCCTCTCTATGTTAATTATGATAGTTTCTTAACTCTCTTTATAAAGGGAGTAGCAGGATAGCCTTTGAAAAATTGCGCCCAAAGTTGGTTAATATAGTTTGAGACTAATAGCCAAACGTAACTTTTCAGCAGTCTTTTCCCCCCTGGGAGTTCACGGCACGGAGTTAACGCTAAAACTGTTTTATTTTTTTCTCCAAAACTATGAACAAATGGATTTAAAATTTTCTTAAATCAAAAATCGTTAAAAATATGAGCCTCCCTACCATCATGCCTCGGGAAGAAATGGGCCGACTGCCTTTTCAAGAAAACCCCACTGAACCGTAAGTCGAGTTTTGCAAGCATCAGATAAAAAAAATTGTTAATCGAAGTTTGCTCGTTTTATTCTGTGAAAGGAGAACGTAAAGCTGAAATTAACCGATAGATGATAGTTTTTAAATGGAAAATCACCTCGAAGTCGTGTTTTTCATTTAAATGCAAGAGCATCAGATCGACTAATCTTGTTAACAGGCATCGAGGGGCTTACAAGATTGGCTACAGTCAGCCTTGAAGGTAGGCGGATATTTTAGTACTAAGTGGTAATGCATTCTAAAATGTCCAGTTACTTTAGCCACTCGCTGGACTAATTCCTGCTATTAGTAACTTAATTTCTTAGTTATTGACTATCGTAAAAATATTCTTTTCTTTCTAGCATTCTTCTGCGAGTACCTTGAGCCTTAAGGCGCAATATCAACATACTTACCTTGTAAGTTATTAACGGTTAGTACAGTCAGCAGCAGAGAAACGTGACCCCTCTGCCATATAATGTTAGTATGGCAGGGGGGGTTACTTTTCTCTGCAGCTGACTATACCTAATACCTGTCAATTTCGATCATGAGCATAACTTTGGTTTGACAGGTAACGTTTTCAGCGAGTTTATCATTTTATTTCAGTCAGTTCAGCAAGAGCGAAATGCTTTTTTTTAGGTCTGGAAAGGGTCCTTTATTCATTTAACCTGAGCATTTTTAGCGTCTACGCTATGCCACTCCCGTAATACAGATAGTTACAATAGGTGCAAGCATACTATCTATACCATCTCCCAAAGAGGCGAAATATATATTTTTTATGTTAATCTTTGATCAGTAAATTTTTGTCGTTACACATCTTTCATCATTCCTTCAAATCCTGCCTGGTTTTGAACGAAAGTTCGGCAAAACCGTCTGTGACAATGTCGCGTTATTAAATTTTATAGTCACTTAACAAGTATAAAAGTGCCTGGTAGTACCGGGTTACTATTTCCCAAGCTGTACCCTCCCAGTTAATTTAGTTCGCAGTATGTTATAAAAAGTTTAGGAATCATAAACTAGTAATGCGTGACCTCGATTCCGTGGAATTTCAAAAACCCGTCCTTATTCCTTTATTAAACCACTGCATCAAAGATAAGCTCTGCATAATTTCAGCATTCTAACTGGGTCTTACTCGTATGTGCAAGGGCTGGAAGGAGTATGCGTTCAAAAGTGATGAATGACGGAAAATAGCGGGAGGCCTTAAGTCAGCGTTAATAAAAAGAAATTACATTCATGGCTGGACGATGACGTAATAAGTCATTCAGGACTTATGTCTGTAAGATTTAGATATTCTACTTTTTCTATGTTACTACCATATTTGAAAAATATTGACAAGCTTATGAAATAAAATGATTTAATAAAAAAAGATACTTAGTACTAAAATATGTATTTATATCCGGCAATAGGTAAAGGGTTAAGTTACTACAGACTATAAACTTAATGCTTGACACATTCACAGAAACTACAAAGTTATGTTAAATTCGAAAAAACCTTTTTTTTTCGCTTTTAAATACGTAGATAATAAAACAAGTATTGTATTCATCGGCTAGTATATTCGATTGCTCCTGTATGTTTAGCACGACCAACGTTGATATCTATGATATATTATTCCATTAGAATTAGATAAGACTGACAAAACAATTCAGTTGTTTAGAATTAAATTTAATAATAATAAATAAGAGAGAGGGTGAAAATATTAACCTAGGTTAGGTTATTATTTAATTAGTACATTAAATAAAATCCTTTCTCCATAAATTTTAAATTCATATTAATAATCGAATCAGCAACAATTTTCAATAGCGTAGGTTCCCCTATTCGGTACGTGAAAATGGAGCTGTTTCATTAAATTACTTATACTTTTCGCATAAATTTTAACTCGATTTTGAGGGTAAGCATTCATACTATCAAATTAGCTGTCGCTTTTCGCCGCACTTGGCGCTTTACTTGCTCATAAAATTTGAGTAAATGGACTTTCAATGCACTTCATTTACATAGTCAACATCGCCGATAGAAAGGAAAGTTCAACGAAAATGTATAAAACACCTATTGAGTGTGAACGTCATATAATTATGTACCCTACTGGTTTTATACTTAGGTATTTATCTATGTCCTTAGATTAGACTAATGTTTTACACTATAAAAATAATAAGTAAAAATCACACAGAAATGTTAATAATTAAAATGAACTCGAGGTTTTTCATTTAGTAAGTTTTTTTAGTATGGCATTGTTTTGACATGATATTTAAAAAAGAGCTAACGCTGATTTTGGGGATGAAGAACCATAGCAAGTTACAGAATTCTGTTTACCCCACTTCAGGAAACGCGGATTATTTTAATTATAAGTACGAAATCGCGCCCATATTTCTAGTTCGTGTCATCAATTATAGTCAGAATTGGGACCGAGCGCGACGACAGCGCCACGTGATAGGCGGCCATTATGGACAATATTGTCACCGCTGTCAAACAAGAAGTAAGTAAATATTGTGAAAAATATTAATGAAATCTTGTGTTATTTTTGTTGTTATTACAATTCACAACAACACATCTTACCAGGACCATATTTTCATCTCAAAAACGATTAGAAAATGTTTACTGCAATATGGATTTGACAGCTCAAGTCAGCGACAAAAATGAAAATTTTAGCCGTAGCGAGCGCTGTGATCGTTTGGGCTACCCCCTCCACCCGCTTTGCACTCTGCCAATACTACGTCCTCTTAATATTGTTTGCTTGCAACATGTACTGGTTTGGACTTAGGAGCTTTCCAAATTCTCCTTGTCACTCATAAACAAAAAAATGTTACACCATAAATCACCAATATTTTTTTTAAATTGATACGTTCCGTCGCTCGTTATTTATGCGGGACCACGTTCTAAAGTCAAACTTCTTGTCTATGTTGCGGATGGAGCGTTTTGTGTAGCCCTCTTCTACATGACTCGGCAGTTTTTCTGGACGATAATTAATACGTGCGGTGCTTACAAAGCACTTTTAACCCCCCAAGCAAAAACCGCGAAGTCGTTTGTCGCGCGACGGTGCATCGCCCGGCTTTTTAGCGGTGTATTGGAAAGATAGCGGTAGACAATAATTGTGGCGCGACAAAGATTCGCGTGTGACAGTTGTGCTAGAGTTACAGTTCCTAAAAAGGATAAACGATTACAGTTTCATTTGTATTTAAAGATCCCTTGATTAAGAACGTTCATGTAAAGATAATTGGCTCTACTTGATGACCATTGGCATCTTTTTTAAATGTGTCGGTGATTTTTTCTTTCGTTCAGCATTAACCATGATCGTTGTTATTTAACAATGCGTGCGGAAATGCATTCTGAAGTGCTGGTCACGAATTGTGGGTAGCAGGCGAACCACATGGTGGTGAGTTTAAATTGAATAACTAAAATAAACAGCAGTTGAATGCATTTGCAATTTTTAACGCTCTATTACGTTTTCAATCAATTCATTGTCCACGTTCGATTGTCTGATGGTCCTTTTAACTGCGTCTGCGAAATTTCCGATAGATGGCGTTGTTGTCGATGGACGGACAGAAAGATCCGACTTGAAAACATAATTGAACATTGTCAATATTGACATCCATAAAAACAAAAAAAAATGTGCTAAAGTAACAACATAGTCATTCTTAGTATAGGACACCGGCCAAGTTTTTACCCATTGGAGTTCAGCGGAAGCTTAGTAAATAGGGTTCCGCTGGGACCCTTTGGGTACGAAACCCTAAAAACGCAATACCTGTGATAGAAATTCAGTGTTGTCATCCTCCTAGCTCGCTGGAAGTAGAGATTTCTCTGAAACTACGACGATTTGCTGGCAAAAGTTTTATACGAGTAAGTTGGGTAGATAATCGTTTGGACGTTAGGTCACTAGTTAACTAACTACTAACTAGTATATAATATGTCTCTTCCTTTATATAAAATGAAATGTTGAATCTGATTTAATGATACTATTATGCAGTGATCGCATGGTGAATTAATTAAATCAATTGAAGAAGTCCTAATTAATTTAAAGCCTGCTAGAAACGAACACTGGGGTGATAAAAAAGTTAAGCAATATTGTATGAAAAACCGGCATAAAACATTGCTAAACAAGAAAATATGAAATTAAACTATTGACTATCAGTGAGTAGTTTCTGCACGGCAGACAAGCGTTTATTAACATTGTAAACACATTATGGGTTGAAACCTGAAATAAATAAAATTAATAAATAAAATCAAAAACTTTTAACAGAAACGTATTCAATCTTATACATGCACAGTGGGAGTGTATGTGTCGCAGCGAAATAGCCAAAACAGAGATTTGATCAAATCCCTAAGGGATATGACCAAATCACGCAGTATGTTAAAATGGCGAATCAATTTTATCATTTGTCTATAGAAAGTCAGTCATTTTATTAAATCCCTGAATCAGTTTAGTGAAATGACGAAATCAGCCAAAAAAGGCAACTCGTTTTGTCATTTCACCAGATTTGTTTAGTAATTTGATAAATCCCTGAAATACGGCAGTGATTTGACGAAACGACCTCGCATAGTCAACTCGTTTTATCATTTCCTTAGACACGTCCTGTAATATGATCACTAAACGTGAGACATAAGAGACTTTATAATATCACTGAACTTGTCTAGTGAAATGATAAAACGAATTGACTTTGCAAGTTCGTTTTGTCAAATCACTAACGTGTTTCAGGGATTTTATCAAGTCACTAAATAAATCTGGTGTAAAGACAAAACGAGTTGCCATTTTTGGCTGATTTCCTCATTTCTCTAAACTGATTCAGGGATTTAATCAAATGACTGACATTCTCTAGACAAATGATAAAATTGTTTCGCCATTTTAACATCCTGCGTGATTTGGTCATATCCCTTAGAGATTTGATCAAATCTCTGTTTTGGCTATTTCCCTGCGACATATGCACTACATATACATACATAAATATGCCGTGCTGCATATCGCAATGACGGCCGCAGCGTTTTCATTAACAAGACAAAGCAACCGCACGCCGACGTCCGTTCGATATCTAGCAGTCTATGCGACGTGGTATCGAAATGGCTACTCATTGTTTTTTATATAATAGAGGAATGTTGTTGGGAAAACTTGAAAATTTAGACTATTTCCGTGAGTTGTGAACTCGTTCTTATATATTTATTTAACACTTTCGCGATCACGGATTTCGTAGTGACACGCCCGTAGCCGTTAACATGGGAAAATGCGTAATATATATCCAATCAGAATGAAATTGGTGTAGTGGGAAAAACAATCAGCTATATAAATAATAATACTATATTATATATCATACAATAAATATAAGTATTATATATAAATAATTAATACGAAATATACTTAATCACGAATAATTTCAGCCTCTTACGTAAATACTTTATTAAGGCCTCATCACATTCACGTTACAAAAAATCTTTTATTACTAAGATTATTGCTTCAATGTCTGTAATGAGATTGTTTTGGATTGAAAAGTAGGGATGGGTAAAGCAAAAGTAACGGATAAAAATAATACAAGGTGCGCTGGGGTAAGAAGCTAGGAAATATGGGACAGACTAAAACTTTACCGAAAATGCTCTGAAAGGCGTTGAGATAAAGTTCACCATTCGAACTTTCCCCTACTTACCTCACTACCTCAACGCACCCTATACGAGTACTAATCCGTTTCCATCTAGAACTATTCCTAGTTTATGCAAAAAATAAACAATATTGACTGGTTGGCGATCACGATCTTGAAAACCAAAAATTCTTTACTGGTTGGTGACGAGATAACGATCTTTAAAACACCTAAGTTTGCTTACACAAGATTTCACCAAAAGCTCCTCGATCACGTAGAAGGTTATCATTTTAACGAGTTGTTTGCATTTTGAACGGTTATGACGAGGTATTTTTATATAACCTAGATAGTCCCGCCATTGCTGGGCGGAGGCTTTCCCCATACATTTGCTGTTATTATGATAATGATAATTATATAATCGACCAATTATTGTATTATGTCACGCCGAGCAAGTAATTTTATGAAATAGTACTGATACGCGGTTAAGGGAGTTCAATAACCGGCGAAGCATGTCCTTTATTCTGCTCTGTGCAACTATAATTTCATTCAGTTCTATATACGCCTGTAGGTATACCAGTTCTGCACACTACTGTCACTAGTTTTTTTCATAATTGTATTCAATTATTCATACAAATATGTCGGAAGTGATGCTAATTCTCATCCGCCGGAACAGTATCTAATCAGACTCTTAGTAGCTGCGGTAATTATTCATAATAAGTACGTGTACTCAACATTCATTCATTACTGAGTAAATAATTACCAATGAAATGGGATTTTACTTCGGGTTTTTTTGCTTGACATAAGCCACATTCCTCCAGTATGTATCGTTGTTACTGTAGGTACAGTAATCCTATTTAGTGATACTTGAATGGCTTCCATGATGTCGTAGAAGAAAGGACATAAACGTATTTGTCAATGCATATAAACCTCTTGGTTGAGTGCAATCGGGTGCAAAGTACCCTATACATACAATCATTATTAAATAGTCCTGTACTTAAATGGTTCCCACCGTTTTGATGTACTGTACAGCATCAAATAGATATTAACACCCAAAGTCGCCAAACAGTTTGGTACACAATCTTATTTGAACCGGCGTAAAGACGTGTACCGAACTATTTGGCGACTTTGGGTGTAACGAACTATTTTATGCTGACTGTACTGTACCGTAGTGGCTACAGCGGCACAAACATAAAAAAAATATTTTTAAATTAATTGACCTTACCTTATTGCCCATTTCACTTATTTTATGTCAAATATCTTCAATATAATTACAGCATTAATTTTATTTCTCGACTGCCGGTAAGCAAAAGCGTACTCGTTAGAAACTATACAATTACTGCACACAGTCCCATGTCGTTCCTGGTTACTCTGTTGCCGTGTGGAGGAAGGAAGAAACAAACACTCTTTTACATATATAAATATCTATAAAAATATTTACTTTAATTTGACTAATGATTTCAATTGGTGTTAATTATTTGGTCGTCAACCGTATTGTAGGTTTCAGGTTTCGGTTACAATGAATCCTAATTGCAATTAATATAATCTGACCGTCAACTGTTACGTCGTTCCATGTCTCTCCAATTAATTCTCGTCAAACACTGATTAATTGTTTGGCAACATTCAACTATATAAACTCTGTGTTGCTACTTAGCAAAGAAATTGCATTAACACACTTTTTGTACCTACAATACAATACAATCCTCTTTATTGCACACCTAAAGAAAATAACATAAGATACTTAAATTTAAAACGGTATAAGAAATGGTAAACAACAGGCGCTTTTATCGCTAGGAAGCGATCTCTTCCAGAAGTTCCAGACAACCTTAAGGTAGTAGAGATGGCACAAAGTAAAGAACCAATGAGTAAGTAAGTGGTGCACAAGAAATTGAGACAAATCATAAATCAAAGCCAGAAAGATAAAAAAAAATGTGAATGGAAAAAAATCATACCTTAGAAATAAGTAGGTACATCATTTTCCGTTGACGTATTAAAATATTATTGAAAACTAGAAGGCGCCTTCGTTCGTGGGGGAGAAAAAGTCATAACCCCTCTTTTTTCTTTAGCATAGACGGGTAAAAAGTATCCTATAACCATCTGGAGATACTCAGCTACCCGCGACACCCGCGTGTACCAAAAATTGTTGAAATCCGTTTAGCCGATTTAGCGTGATGAAGCCACAACGACACATACAAACATTTCATTTTTATAACTTTACTAGCTTCTATGTCCTTTCCCGGGACTCAAACTATTTGCATACTAAATTTCATCCAAATCGGTTTAGCGGTTTAAGCGTGAAGAGGTAACAGACAGACAGACAGACAGACAGACACACTTTCGCAATTATAATATTAGTACCGATAATAGTATAGCTGTATGTTTCCGAGCAACTCGAAAGAAAGAAGAAATTATGAAGAAGATTAAATCGAGTCATCAGTTGTTGTGTATGCAGAGAACATACATTTACATTCGCTGATAAGTTCACGGATTACTTTTGCGGGCTTGTAGTGCATTCACTTTCATTATACTTTGTTGTAGCCATATTTCAACCACCTAATTGAATCATGCATTACTTTACTGAATGCCATAATGTATAAGTTTGGTACTGAAAAATGTTAATTGTAATGTCATGTGCCCCCACTTCCAAACTTTGACGCGCTTTATCTTTGTATGTTTTTGTTTGATTGACAAAAGTAAAAATACGTGCCCAACATTTTCTGATAATCTAACTGACGGACTCATTAGAATATTTTTTTTTTACCAGGAAACTACCCTATTGTAGGAACTTCTTTATATGAACCGGGTCTGTTTTGATTAGGTATTCAAAACGTGGCTCAACTCCGAAGAACCTGTTTTGGATACATACGTAATGAAATAGAGTGTATTTACTCGTAGATGTAATACAGGACCCTGAAACGATTTGTTCGATATGTTTTTTTTAAAACCGAATGGTTGAACACTACACAAGTAAGGCCTATGTACACTGCGCTTTTTAAACGCGCTCTCGACGCGCGTTCCTAAAGTGCGCCGCGATTTACTCTACGCAGCAACATACTGACTCGTGTGCGTATCGCGTTTGTATCGACGGCGCAACAACATTCACGACCGCGAGCCCACTAGGCGGGTGCTCTGCTCGTAGCCAATTTTCGCTCCATACGGTCTCATGTTATTGGCAACGAGCGTAGCGCTACGAATAGGCCCTAAACGGTAAGATGAGGCCGTAAAGTGAAAACAAAGTTTAACAGCGCGCTTCCTCGGGCTATATAACGTGAGTATGTGTGACGTTGACTTTTACAGCCCATAAGCTATGATACTAACGATAATTGCTTCCAGTGTAATAAATCGGTTTATGTGGTAGCTGATAGACGAGTATAAAACAGCTTGCTCGACTACAGTTACTATTCGAACTACCAAGACTTTTTCACGATCAGTATACTTAAAAAACATTTTTCCGAAACCTTCATGAAGTATGTAAGTTAGAAACTTGTAAGATTTTCACATCCATTTTCACTAAGTTAAGTTCTATTATATTATTGTAATGATTGGTCTACTTGACTGTACATTTTATTGGTACCTGAATACTAGAAATGATGAGGTTATAGAAGCAGTTTTTTCCTCCGATAAAAATGTTCCTTATCCTAAAGTAACGATGTAATGTAACTGTATTATATTAGGGTAGACTAAAACCAATCTTAAACTGAACGCCCCTCCGCTGACCGACCTAACATGCATCTAAATCTAGGGTTTACTCAGTACAGGGGCGCTCATTTTATTATTGGTTTTACTCTAGCAGTAGGTCTTAGGTCCTAATTTATGTAAAAAAAATATTCGTAACCTGTGTCTGTGATATTGAGTAGCACTAGAATGGATGGACTGATTTTGATTTCGTTTTTTTGTATTTGAAAGGTGGCTTCATCGCTATGTAGCTATGTTTCAAGAAAATAGGTTCAGCTGTTTGAATATTACCAGCGTTTCCCTAGACGATACCACCGGGTTTCTTATTCTTTCACCAATTACTTGGCCCATTTCGACTGTACTGGTTTATTGGTGAACAGTAGATATATCATAGATACAAATCATACATACACACAAGGTTTATCCAATAAATTATACGTTTTTCCTTATCATAAAGTTGCAACTAGTGGTGTAAATGTACTAGGGCAGCAGAGGCCTGTAGGAGTCAGTCCCGCCGCGGCCGTCGCGAGCGGCGGGTAGGCGCGGAGGCTTGCCTTTATATCCTAACCTACATATATATATACATACCTTGTATATTAGGTACGTGCGGGAGGGATCGAAAGTGTCAATAAACGTAATCTCTATAACGCTACTACGGTTCTGATTTCAGTGTATATATACTTAGGTGTCTTGAGGGAATGGAGACGTTGTTTAGTGGACTAGTTTAGTAGTAAAAAGTGCGTTTATTTTCTTGTACGTAATAAGGACACATGCACTTCAAGTTTTGAGTGAAGTTTAAGGAAATCTAAATATATTGTCAAAAATTTAGAAAGAAAGGGATGGAAGTGTCAGCAACCGTAATCTACGCTGTTACGTCCTGATTTCTGTAAGAATATAAATAAATTGGATTTTCTATCCCTGAGGGACTGCCCAAGTTCTGAAGTAATCATAAGAAATAAATTCATAAGAAACTTACGTAATTTAAGACGGTTTCAACTTGAGAGGAGATATTTGGTATTCATATACAAAACGATAATATTTCATCAAACCAAAATAATGAATAGCAGTTCATTTATGTTTTTACTGAAAAATGTTGGTGATGTAATCTAAAATAGTAAATACAATTAAGGTATAATTAACATTGATTAAAGGGACCTACATCGTTACGCCTAAAACGATGTAAATTAAAATCACTATAACTTCGCAGTGCATTTTCATCCTTCTGATATAAAACCAATCTTAAACCTTTGCTGCCACGTGAAAAGCAGTTTTCTTAATCTCAATAGAAGTACCGAGAACGAATATCCAAAATTCCAATTTAAAAAATATACTTTATCTTTAATATAATTTTTCGCGTCCGTAACTTAAGGCCATTGTGAAAGTTATAAACAATAGTTTGAAAACTGCAGCAAAAAAGGCTTCGCAAAGAAGTCGTCACAAGCATATTGTGTTTCAAGCACCACGGCAAAAATGCCTGATTAAGCCACTATAGACCCTCTTCCTTACATTAAACGTCGCTAATCAGCTCACAAATGATGTTTGTAACGTAGAAGCTAAAGAACTTAAGATACATTGGAATTGTTGGTAATTAATCCCTATTTCATACAAAGAGATAATCACTTCTTGGTAAGAAAAATAACACATTTTAGCACAAGTCTTCGTTATTTACGCCCTTTTGCTTTGTGTACATATAACGGCTTCTTGATAGAATGTGGGCGTGTAATGTACTCTTTAGCTGCACTCCAGGAAGAATTAATGTGGTGCCAAGGGCAGAAACTTTGTGATTTATTACGGCCGCAGCTCGGCAACTGACTTTAGTACAAGTTCTGAGTACGTTATTACATTGTTAACCCATCTCATATTTCTTGACATATTCGAACACCCAATTCATGTAGATTCTTTCCCATGCGGTCCTAGTTTCAACCAATTTCAACTCATAAGTTGGAAACACAGAAATAAATACTTTTGTAGAGTTCGTGTTTTGGTAGTGGTGAGTGGCAGATATAGGTTGTAATTGTTGGTAATTAAGACAGTGTAACGTAACAGAATTACATCAATACTATATCCCTGGCAAACTCGTAGTTAGACAATGTTAATAATTATTCAATTCCGAAAAAGGCCTGCATAATATTGTAGCCTACGTCATTTTCAAAACCAAAATGTATCTAACGACACAACATAATATTTTCTTCTGTTTCCGCGATTATTACTCATTGAAATAAAACAATTTAACGGATTATATCGCGTATATTATCTCATTTTAGTTCCCGACGTTTCGGAAGCTTTCCAGCTTTCCATGGTCACGGGAGGACTGAGAAAAGATGTATTTTCCTCTGTCAAAGTTACAATTTTGTGCAAACTACCCATTTTTTTTTGAAAAACACAAATAAAGGTGTACATACATGCCAGATGGGCCTAAGCTGTAAAGACAGTTACACATGTGCCAGAAGGGCTTAATTATTTTATTCTAATAATTTACCAAGCAGCATTTCACAAATGAGGCGTACTGAGGAGAAAAGAAACGCTGCAAAGAAAAACTCCCAGGCTACCTCATTACTAATTATAATATTTAAAAACAGAGACTATTAAACTACTTTAAACAGATAAGATATTTTACACCGTTCGGAAATTAAGGTTTTGCAGTCCTGTGTCTCGCTTGTTCCTTGATGAGATGTATTACAGGATCCCAAGCAGGTGGTAGTGACAATCCATCTTCTCTATTGAAATTAGGATGCTTTTTAATCTCAATAGCCTCGCGTAGCATCCTGGGAAAATATCTTTTTTCTTTGGCAAGGATAGAAGGTTTATCAAACTTAATTGAGTGGTTTGGTTTGTCAATGACATGTTCACAGACTGCAGACCTATTACACCGACGGTGCTTGACATCTGCTATGTGCTCCTTCACCCGGGTTGATACACTGCGTTTCGTTTGACCAATGTATGAAAGACCACACTCGCAGTCTAGCCTATAAATGCCTGCACTCTGCAAAGGGGTGCTACTCTTCAGAAGGTGTCTCAATACCTTAGACCCGTGAAGAGTAGCACCCCTTTGCAGAGTGCAGGCATTTATAGGCTAGACTGCGAGTGTGGTCTTTCATACATTGGTCAAACGAAACGCAGTGTATCAACCCGGGTGAAGGAGCACATAGCAGATGTCAAGCACCGTCGGTGTAATAGGTCTGCAGTCTGTGAACATGTCATTGACAAACCAAACCACTCAATTAAGTTTGATAAACCTTCTATCCTTGCCAAAGAAAAAAGATATTTTCCCAGGATGCTACGCGAGGCTATTGAGATTAAAAAGCATCCTAATTTCAATAGAGAAGATGGATTGTCACTACCACCTGCTTGGGATCCTGTAATACATCTCATCAAGGAACAAGCGAGACACAGGACTGCAAAACCTTAATTTCCGAACGGTGTAAAATATCTTATCTGTTTAAAGTAGTTTAATAGTCTCTGTTTTTAAATATTATAATTAGTAATGAGGTAGCCTGGGAGTTTTTCTTTGCAGCGTTTCTTTTCTCCTCAGTACGCCTCATTTGTGAAATGCTGCTTGGTAAATTATTAGAATAAAATAATTAAGCCCTTCTGGCACATGTGTAACTGTCTTTACAGCTTAGGCCCATCTGGCATGTATGTACACCTTTATTTGTGTTTTTTCAAAAAAAATGGGTAGTTTGCACAAAATTGTAACTTTGACAGAGGAAAATACATCTTTTCTCAGTCCTCCCGTGACCATGGAAAGCTGGAAAGCTTCCGAAACGTCGGGAACTAAAATGAGATAATATACGCGATATAATCCGTTAAATTGTTTTATTTCAATGACACAACATAACTTAAAATCCATCAAACCGTTTAGGTTACAAATCATGGCAAAAGTTACATAAACATGCATTCGAAATACGTAATCCTCCTTCTAAACCATTCGAGTGATAATAGAGCTACATAGGAGTAATATTGTACTCAGTAAATAACGACCTACTCCAGTACACTTAATAGTGCCGTTTACTTACTTACTCCGCTGGCGCAAAGACCTGAAGTGGATCTTGGCCTCCGATACGAGATGGTGCCCTGATGCACGCCCTGTTTTGAGCGATCTCCTCCCAGTTTTCTTGGCCACTTCATCTCTCCATCTCTCCATCTGTATATAGTGCCGTTTAGATAAACCAAATCCATTAGCTATACACGGATATTTCAATGTATATTAGGTTCATATAAAGAAACTTCTTCAACTGTTATATTGTACATCTATCATCTTGTTATACAACAATAACTAAGCTTAATAACACTTTTGGTTTAAGCGACCCATCGAACTTGTACAAGTCTATTGTGGGGATCAGCCATGCTAAAGTTGGATTAAGTCTTTTGTATCTTAACTGAAAGACCATTCAACCGCAAACTACGCCAGTTATCCGGCTAAAGTCCGGCTATGTTGATGGATTACCGAAAACTTACAGCTATCCGTTATGTTTAAGTTGAAGTCATCAATCAAATATTATCTACACATTTTGATAGTGTCGTGGAAGTTGAATTTCCTTAAACATATAGTGTAGCCATAATTTTTAAGCCCCTTCGTGACGTTCGTCACTAAACACGGCCTTGTTTAAGATCCACCATATTTCCATGATACTTTTTCAAATAATACATTATTCCTACGTAATTATGGAAAGATATGATCTTTTAAAATAAAAAGGGCTTTCAGATTAATTTCAGATTTTTTAATCCGGTAATGAGAATGTGATATAGTTATTTGATATTTTGGGAATGTGGTATTTTGATAAAGATTGGTCTTGAGTTCAGCCCCTGGTTCATAATTGTGCGCTCTCATTTCTGTACTACCTGCTATGATGCTCACTTTTATCACCTTTTTCTTTGTCACAAATGTAAAAGATATACTAAGATTTTATGATGAACGTGACCATAATATGCCTTTTGTTGTAAATATAACTCTTGGCTTTATTTAAAACTAGCTGCTGCCCGCGACTTCGTCCGCCTTAAATTCGTTTATCGCGGATAAGGGTATTTTTCCGAGATAAAAAGTAGCCTATGTCCTTCCCCGGGACTCAAACTATCTCCATACGAAATTTCATCCGAATCGGTTCAGCGTGAAGAGGTAACAGACAGACAGACATACTTTCGCATTTATAATATTAGTATGGATAACGTTGTACGGTGGGCCGAGAAATGGGTCTATCACTTTTCGACTCCATTTATAACATGTGTATTAAAGTTCAAAAGAGGTAGACCATTTTTTTGACTGACGTACAAGTTACGTACGGAAACTACAGAACCTACATTAGGTACCGTAATTTAGTAGGTACTTTAATTAAGCCATTAGGTGACCTATATCACAGTGAGTGCCTCGAAATTCCTCTAACTTTATTCATTTACCGTCTATATTGCCTCCTCTATTTTTTAAACTCATAAATATAATTATTGTAATTTTGTGTGTGAATAAATTAGTTGTACTGCTTATATTTTTTTGCTAATGCTAGAAAATGTTTTAAGCCATTAAGTCTTTTATACGATACGTTTTATTTTGCGCAATAAATATTAAATAAGTAAGATCTTAATCAAATAAAAATAAATTAGCAGAGACTGGGAAATCCTAATAAACTCATCCAGTGAAATACGATTATTCACACAACGAACATGTTAGCATCTCCAATTAGCATGATTTGATGTGTTGGACTGGTGACGTAGTCTATGCAGACCGTAACTGGGTCATTCTTTGAGTATGGGCATTTAAAAAAAAGTGTACCCTCACTTGTTGTCTCAGATTATGGACAGTAATTATGGAGAAGTCAGAAACTATGAGAGATAGGCAAATCTGTTCTTAGGAACCATGGCGTCGATTTTAGATTTAATACTAATGGCACTCGATATTTTTTTTACTCGCATACATAACTGGGAATCGAACCTTCAACAGGAAAATAGCTAACATTTACTTAAATAACATAATTATCTTATTTTTGAGCATTTCTTTTAATTATTTCAACGATTTCATTCGAAATTACAAAAAGATCCCATTAAAAATGTGTTCCTTGTGACTTATGATTCGCATCATCAACAATAATATAACGAAAAAACTTGCAGAATTTATACCACTGTTTACAGAAATTTTGACCAGGTTCGATCCCCGGTTATGATTGAGAATTAAAAAACAATTGAATATCATTATTATTAAATCTTAAATCGACGCCATGGTTGCTAAGAACAGATTTCACTATCTCTCATAGTTTCTGACTTCTCCCTACTGACCCATTTGGATTGATCAGCCTGTATACTCTGAAAATTATAAAAAGGAGTTTTATAAAAGTAAGTTTTGTGATTTCATAGGCGCATTTTGTATACGAGTGTGACAAAACTGGCGATCTGATATCGATAGTGATTTAGCTCTGAGTGCCAATGCTGCATTCCTCGGACAACGGAAACTCCTTGGGAAATTCCTTGAAACTGTAAAGACATTTTGAGTAGAGCATAGTACGAGCAAAGTTTGACGCAATAACCAAACATAACTGCCACCTGAGTCTAGAGGGAATTCGCATATACACATGTCAGAGAAATCATACCTACGCTTGAAACGGTCGAGTAATGCTGTTACACCTTATGTCCGATAATCGCTAAGCTAGCGACTACAGTTTAATTAAATCTGGACTGAGGTAGATCATTCGAATGAGTGCAAATAAATTATTGTCATTCTCTCTGTTTTCTTCTTTTGTGAGGTGCGCTTTGTTACAGTTGTTCCCAACGACGAGCAAAAACGATGTCGTTATTAAGCAGTTTTTTATCTGACTTGTGTCGCATATAATGTCTCTTTTTCCGGTATATTATCTATATTTGTCGTATACCTTTTAAATAAAAAACAAAGAAATAACAGTCAACTAGCATCACTTCGTTTTAGTTTCTTTATATATATATTTATATACTAGCTTCTGCCCGCGACTTCGTCGCGAAATAAAAATCACAAGTGGAACCTGAAGACTTTGCTATTAAAATATTTTACATTATATACCTACGTAACAATGTAACTCATGTATTTGTAAACATGTAATTATTTTATTAAATGGGGCAGAAACCCTTATCGTCACCGTATCACGTTTTACTATCTAATGAGCAAATGTAAATCAATCTGACGTATAAAAATCCAATTTTTTCGTTGCCCGCTTCACGTGAAATGCCACTATTTTGTGTTTTAGTACCATGAGGATCTGCTATCGGTCCTATAGACAATCGAGTCGATTCTGTTATCCTGGCTGGCTGGCCATTCTTGACATAAGATACGTGTATTTCCTAGGACGCTTATCTCGTAAAAAACTTGTATACTAATCCTTAGCAGCTCGGGGCTTACGAGAATAAATAGGTTGTCGCTTAGGATAAATTATATACCATGTCTCTCCCAAGAGATTAAATTGAAATCTATTTTTTGGTATATAATTTACAGGAAAACTATAACGAATCATTAGCAACAGTTTAGTTTAATAATTCATATTCTAAATGCGAAAGTAGGTTAACATTCTGTAACAGAGCAACAGATTATGAATTGGCATATTTTTTCAAGTTTTGTACGGTAAATGTCCCAGTGCCTAACACTGTCCCTTTACATTGATTTAAACTTACACGATCTTCACTCATTGAACCTTGTTCATCGTCCATGTTTCTTCGAGACCATGGACGTAACGCGACGTTCGAAACCGAAGAATTACCAACGAAAGTTAATGAAATAAATTATATTTATACGCGATTAAGCCCCGTTTTGCTGTATTGTGATTATGAGTGTCCCATTAGTTGGCACCTTCAACCTTAATTCCTAGTAATAGAGGTGACAAACAGGGTGTCAATTATGGGAATTAAGCTGTCAAGTATTGGAACGTTTACCTTAAAACATGGACGGACATGACATATTGTTCCCCCATCACACCAAAACTGCTGGACAGATTTTTACACGAACTACTAAGAATAAATAAATAAATAATAAATAAATAAATATTACGGGACAATTTTACACAAATCACTCTAGTCCCATGGTAAGCTCAATAAGGCTTGTGTTATGGGTACTTAGGCGACGATATATTTAATAGATCTATATACATAGAAAACATCCATGACTCAGGAACAAATATTTATGCCCATCACACAAATATTTGCCCTTACCGGGATTTGAACCCAGGACCTCAGCTTCGCAGGCAACGTTACTCCCACTGAGCCAAACCGGTCGTCAAAATGGAGAATGGAATGGTCATAGAATACATTTTACCCGACCACCATAAAACAAAATGGAGGTTTACCTATGGCTTTTTACATTTCACGCCGACGTAGGCGTCGGGCACCTTTTAATACATACTAGAAGGCACCCGCCACTTCGTTCGCGGAGGAGAAAAAGTCATAACCCCTCTTTTTTTCTTCAGCATAGTCGGGTAAAAAGTATCCTATAACCATCTGGAGATACCCAGCTACCCGTGTACCAAAAATAGGTTAAATCTGTTTAGCCGGTTTGGCGTGATGAAGCCGCAACGACACATACAAACTTACAAAACCTCAGTGACCTCCAAATAGTCCTACAATAAATAGTTTTTTTAAATATCTTTAACGTACAGACATTTAATTTTTACAATTTTATAATATTATAAATTAGTTAGGATGCAATTTGCGTTTGCGTCAGTCAGCGTTTGCTTGTTTCTGTTTGGCGGGATTAGATATGATAAGGATAACGCTGCGTAAGATTTTTTTTTTTATTATCAGTGGCAATCATACCGCACTCTTATCAATAACTATATCGTTGCTTATGCAAATAATGATAACCCCTTTATACCATCTACTCTGGTGTAAAAGACGCTTCTAATGCGACAGTACCGGTAATATCATTGGCGAGATCACTTGAACGCCTGTCATTTTAAATTTATATGTTCTGGAGTTACATTATCAGTCGAGGTCAAATATGTGTATAAAACGTACAGTTTTTTTTATTAGCGTATATGAGTGTCCAGTTTAAATTATTATTAAGAGAAGCTAAAAGTGTCTACGAGTTAAAGCTTTTTGACTTAGTCTGTTATCTGTTTGACAAACATCTCAGTCAACTAATGATTTTACGGGAATCTAACCTTTTTTTTCATCCTTCTGTGCCTTTTAGTTTAAACCCATATTAAACCTAATATGTTTTCTCTGCAAAATATGATCGGAGTTATATAAAGTCGCAAATTTTACACAATCCAACTGTGAATGATTCCCTGTTCCGGTCAACGGCACAATGAGTGAATGGACATAATTGCGGATGATAAAGAACGGAATAATTCAAGTAGAAGGGTCGGAAACGAATGGTAGTGGTAAATCAACCGTTGCTGTGATTTATTTCGGGGAAATTCGATAATATCTTTATTTATTACGTCGATATAGAAAAATACAGCCTTAATTGGAAGAGGGGAAATACTGTTAACTACGTTGCTTGATTTTTGTAAAATGAAACAGTTTAATGTCGTACAAGGTGTATTTGTTATTTACGTTAATTTCTTAAAATAATTATTTCGAGACATCTATCTTATTTTTACGTAATTTAATTAATTATGCGGGTTATACTACGATATCAATTCCTTCATTAATTTGTCTGTCAAAGTCTCATCAGAAGTCTGGATATAGTTCTCAACTTTTGGTTTAGCTAAATATCAACGTCCGATCGCACTAGCTGCTGGAACAATATTTATGAATTAGGTATGTATCAAAGTCTTTCCTAATTGTACAGCGATACTTTTCTCAAACAATAAATAAAATAATAAATACAATACGTACAGGTTGCTATGTATTTATACTTTAGAAGCAACACTCTACTTTCGACTCGAATATTAACATTGTTACTATATATCGATATTATCCATACGAGCATGACATAGGTTAACAGCAAAGACTTACTTTTATTACAGATATAAATAATGTAGCCTATAATTGCGTCATATTTACTTTGACTTTGCTAATAACACTTAAACGGAGCAATTCTATCTCATTAAGATTCTCCGCGTGTGCATAATAAACTAGTCTATTACAGTTGATACCTACTATAATATTATAATCTAGAAGAAAAACGAGGTATAAATACACATGTTACATATAAACATACTATCTTCTTCTCCTAGGTCGCAGAATATCTACAGTAATTGCAAGTAAAGTGGCTACCAGACGCTCAGAAATTTTGGCCGATCTGATGAGGTTGGCTATAATTATGGCCCGTTGATTGGTTGGGTGGCTCCAAGGCCAAGTAGTCGGCGGATGCAATCAGTCACGTGTGGAAGGAGTACAATAGCAATACTTGCCAATGCGCTCGGAAGTGCATTCAAGGTTGGGTGCCCACACAGTCATATTATTATACCCAGTTCTTGTTTCTTGATACGCTGAAGTCGCAGTGAAAGGGACGCCTGGTGTATAATTTAGGTACACTAACATAAAGGAGGTTTTGTTGTTATATATAATGTATATATTTTTAAATTAGGAACTCGTTATACGAGTACTAGCGTAAACACCATAATCGAATATTTTATAAATGGTTCGAGGTATACTAGTGTTTTTGAGAAATTAACCCAAGAGAAATTAAACTTGAAGATCGTTTCCTTAAAGTTCATGTAAATCAAAAACGACATCGTGAATGTTCGAAGAACACACACTTACATTACAATACGTATGTATGTAGCTGACTTATCTAGTGTTGCAGTTCTATACACGACCCATACATTCGTAAGAAAAATTTGCTAAATCGTCGGTCCCTGGAATTTGACCTTAATTTTAGATCCAAATTCAAATCGTTACGCTTAATGCAGAGAATGGCGAATCTCAAAATCCTACATTTTCGATTGAAATTATTCCCGTTTGACACTGCTAAATTTCCTTCTCGCACGCACCGTCGATGAACTCAATGCGAAAACGTTTGAAAGTGGCAAATTGAAATCGAGAAATCGCATTAGCCCGCGGAGTTCGGTTACTTATATACCAAATACGGTGGAAAATTTGAACTAGAAATGTGCTGCATATATTGAAGAGAGCTTTTAGGCTTTTATACAGCTCAATGACTTCAATTTTAATTAAAGTGTTTTGGGCTAATTTCGAAACACTACTCCAATTCTACCATATCAGATATATCAACGCTCACCATCTTTTAGCCACCCCAATACACAGATGTGAGATACTTAAGGCCAAGCCACACCGGCTGCGTGTGCAGCACGTGCACGTGCGCGTGTGCGTGGCATGCGCGTTGTAAAGTACGAATACCCATAAGAGATGACACACCGCTGCGCACGTGCACGCCGCGCAAGCGGTGTGCCATCTACTATGACATTTCATACGATACAACGCGCACGCCACGCACACGCGCACGTGCATCTGCTGCGCACGCATCCGGTGTGTTTCGGCCTTTAGTGGCATTGCAGAACATTTTGTATTTGATTTTATGATGAAAAAAACGTAATTTTCATTATTCTAATTTTATTTTCAATTACTTGAAAATACTTTTGCACAGATCTGCTAGACATTGTCAACAAGCATTTTTTGCATAAATGTGACATCACAACAAAAATGACATGTTTATTTTCGTAGTCCAATACTACGTAGGTAGCAGTTGCTACCAACGTAATAACTTCTTTTCAAGGGGCTCTGCGAGGCTCTTGCTAGTGATATTACGTTGGGTATTTTTGTGTAAACAGCTATATATAATTCAGGGCTTGGCGAAGGTAGGGTTCTCGTTAATCAACACGAAGGTGGACAAGTATCGTTGTTATTAAACTTACGAAACGCAATACCAACAAAAGAAACTGAATTATATTATTTTTTTACCGAGATAAACTCGACTTGACATTTTCGAGAGGTTCATATTTAAAATCACAAATGTTTATAATTTTGCCAAATTCTGGGATATTCTAATGGACAGTTGTGAAATAGGTACCCCTTTTTAGATACAAGTTGAGCATCAAAATGGCCTCGAGAGACAATTTTAGCCTAGAAAGACACTCTGCTTTTCACTGCGAATGTAAGAAAAGAGCGAAAACACACAATTATTCAAACTCTGGCTTTTATACTACACAAGCTTCTGCCCGCGACTTCGTTTATTGCAGATAAGGGTAATTTTCCGAGATCAAAAGTATACTATGTGACTCAAACAAACTCCATACCAAAGTTCATCCAAATCGGTACAGCGGTTTAAGCGTGAAGAGGAAATAGTCAGACAGACACACCTTCGCATTTATAATATTAGTATGGATTTCGAGAACGGAAAATAAAAGTGTTCCGGTATTTTGAGTTCTACACTCGTAATGTGTTCATGTAACGTGTCAGGTTGGACATTTAATGAAATTTTGGCGTATGCACTTTGTTTAATGTTGAAACATTATTGTTACCGAGCACAGTTTGAACTATGTAATTGATAACATCAATCAAAATATCATATAAATATATAGTTATACTGGTAGATAAACTTAAGCTTGCTAAACTAAGGCACCATTTACATTTGTTTGCATTCTGCAAGCAGTCTTCATTCATATAAGCGCATTTGGAACTTATCCTGACGAGGCTTAGTTAGTTTTGGCAGAGCGGACGAGAGGAGTCAGTGAGGATTAGATAGTCTATATCCGTGGCTTCGCTTGCGTTGAAATCTCGAAAAACCAGGCCTCTGTTTCGCTCTTGATAAGGTAACCTAAGCCAAATTTTGGCTTTCGATTAGTCAATCAATGGAAGAGCTTTCCCTCCTAGTCTGAACAAAATAGACCATTGGATGTCATCTTTTGATAGACTAGGATATAGGAGAATAAAAATATGAGCACATATTTCTTAGAAAAATGGAAGGTGTACTAGAAGCAAGATCTTTCGATAAATAATTCTCAAGGGGATGGGAGATGAATTTTTTAATGAAAATGTAATATAATCCATGTGAACGCAAACGTAGTTGTAGGACAGACCCTTGAGGTACATGAGTCAAAGCGGATGGATAAGTTCGACGCGATTGGCACAGTGCTCGCTGGTGGAGAGGTTGACACGCTCGACGCGTTATCAAGAGGTACCGGGTTCGAGTCCCGATGTGACCATGTGCGAGAGCAATCGTATTTGTCTTTACACTTTGTCTTGTATCTATGTCACAATAGATAGTAATGTAGTGTTGTAGTTTTCCCACATTAAAAACACAGAAGCACAAAAATTTGGGTTTAATATAAATATTTATTTATATGTTTTATAAGGAAAATTCTATCAAAACACTTTAGAAGAAACTGTTAATCGATTGTGCAGTTTGATATAGAATTTGCTATCGGTACGAAAAAATAATACTAATTTAAAAAATCCGCCGTCGATACCTGACTTAAGTAGTGTCCGCGACCGCAATTCTGGTGCCTATACTTATGTAATAATATATGAGTTTCATTCATTTTACCTGTAGCTAAAGTCTTCCTTACAAATATCAATAATAAAGTATACAATAAGTGTGATGGACGGGAATTGAAGTGACACTAATGATAAGTGCGGCGAGTGATCAATGTGCACCATGGAGCTTCTACGGTTCACCCTAGTGCCGCTCGCGCTTACCTTCAGCCTGACGTATTTGAATGTCAAGAAGTGAGTTTATCGTCAAAATCATCATTATCATGGCCATCATCATCAGCCCCGCTACTGCTATTCAATTCCAGTAATGAGGTACACATCTTCATCTATAGTATAATGCTTGTCATGCACTGAAATCTCTTAAACAAGGTTAAAATAAATCGCCCTGCAAAAATAATTAACCGATTTTGCAACAAACGTATGCCTGCGTAATGAGTTTTTTTTATTCATATGCCCTTGACGCATTCATTGCCGGTCAGCGTGCCCAGGGAACAAAAGTTCAAGTAGTATAATATTTTGTCAAAATAAAGCCAAAGCTTTTAGGGTTCCGTAGCCAAAATGGCAAAAACGGAACCCTTATAGTTTCGTCATGTCCGTCCGTCCGTATGTCACATGCATTTTACTCAAAAACTATGAGATGTATATTAATGAAATTTGGAACATAGGTGTCTTGTGTAAGCCGCTACTTACTTAGATAGTTTAATAAAAAATATATATATTTCTAGGGAGGGGGGGGCACTCCATAAATGTAACCGAAACTGAAAAAAAATACAGCAAACATCAATGTGTGGCACATCATTCGGCAGATCTTCTAAAAACACATAGAGGTTTATTTTTTTTTTTTGTTATAGTCAATATATTCGGAAATTTTCGCTCCGAAAGTAGCAAAAATGGTGTCCCCCCCCCCCTCTCTATTTTCTAAACAGTACGTTAAAAAATTTACAAATATAAAGCTTAATAAATTCTTCCAACAAAAATTGTTTTCAACATGATCAGTCATACCGTTTTTAAGCTATTGCCAAAAAACTGTGCTTCTCAGTAAAACGACGTAAGTGCCGGGGAGATACGCTCTTTTGTTTGTGTTTTTTTTTTGATATCGTATTTTTTTCATATGTAGTGCACTTTTTTGTATAAACGGCTACGGAACCCTACATTGAGCATGGTCCGACATGCTCTTGGCCGGTTTTTTAATTTTCATTTAGGTTGTTTTTTATTATTTTTGTGTATCAACTTTTTCTTTTTGTTATTTTGTCCGCTCAGGACACAAGGCTCAGGAGACTAAAGTAACAGAGTTGCTAAGAAAAATGCTAATAACCTCGGCTTTTAACATACTGACGAAATGGGCACTTGAAAAATTTACCTATATTGGCTATATAAAAATATATTTGGTGTCCATAAATTGTTTAAAATCGCAGTTTTCAGAGTGACTCAGGCAGGTGACGCAAAACGTAACCATCGCAACAAGGGACTTCATGTACCTTGTTGCCATTGATTTAAGACCGAAACACACCGGATGCGTGCGCAGCACTTGCACGTGCGCGTGTGCGTGGCGAGCGCGTTGTATCGTACGTATGAAATGTCATAGTAGATGGCACGCCGCTTGCGTGCTGTGCTCGTACGCAGCGGTGTGTCTACGTGCACGCTACGCACACGCATCCGGTGTGGCTTGGCCTTTACTCAATTATTCATTTCATCATATGTAGATTATTGTAACTTGTTGTGTATAATGAAACTTGGGTGACCGAGCTTTGAGCTCGGTGGGTGCACGATTTTTTGTTACATGGCCATTATTGTGTAGGTATGTATATACACTCGAAAGCAAAAGTTTCGGTTCACCCTGATTTAAATAACAGCAATAGATTTTTATTATTAATAAATACTAGTTTTATTTACATAATATATACTATTATTTGCAATACCTAACTGTATTAGTAATTTCCGCGATCTTATCAATCTTATCATAGAAATAACAATATCCAAAAATGACGACTTTTGCAATATCTCTCTCAGTTAACGACTTTTTTTTCATGGGTTTTTAAGAGTGTGATTTATGCATAATTACTATATTTTTTAACTATTTTTTTTATAGTTTAGATGTCAATTAAATAAAGATTACGAGAGAATTAAAAAACTGCAGTGGCGTGCACAGGGTTTTTGGATAAGGTAGGCAGTTTTGCTGTGCCTATGTATGGAGCCATGATCGTTTAAAGTAGGCAGTGCCTTTGTGCCTATATTGCCCGCACGCCACTGAAAAGCTGTACAACCATGCACTACTTTAGGAAATATGACGGTATTCTACCGACCTGCAATGTTTGCTCTCGAGTACATACAAGAATGGCTCATTTAAAGTAATAGGATAGAATTACGGCTGATTACGAGTGTCAATGTTGACCATTTGTGTCATATCAGCCGTTATTAACTAACAGAATCCTCAGAAGTTTACCCTTCATTCTATCATTACCCACTAGATACAATTGTTCACCTTTCTTCACCATGCTAATAAAATTCGCGCAACAAACCGAATACGTTGTTTATTTCATGATCATAAATTTGAGTAAACGTTAGACATTTCACTTTCCCGGCGAGACTGGAGGGAAACAATTGATTGTGTTGTGAACATCTAGTAACATTACAAAGTAATTAGATTCACCATAGTCTTATAAATTAAGGTTCTCATTAAAATATACCTCGGTTTTAGCAGTTTTCAGTTAATATTGAAATATGTATCTACGTTTTGAAATCGTTCGATTGAATGCTTTTGCCGTGTGCTAAATTGCCAGCTACTAAAAAACCGCTATTAATTTCGATGAAACAAAATGGCGAAGTGCATTTATGTTTCATACTTTATAGATGTATTTGCGGTGCGGTGTGTTGAAAAAACAATTTAATCGTTTTGGTATCATAGTTTTATAAGCATTCTAATCAGTATTGAAATATAATATAATAATTAATAACAGCCATATCATACAATACGGTTGAATCATTATTCAAAACTTCTGTTACGCTGGGTGATATTGAGCAGTGTCGAGTAACGTTACTGTTTAGGTCTTCGATCATCATACTGCAAGAAATACGATATATATTCATCCGGATGACTATAAAGCGTATTATTAACGTTCATCCGAACCGACTGTAACTTATTAGCAGTGATCGTAAATTTGGCATAATTTTTTGTGTAGCAATCATGGTAGAGTGCCATGGGTGTGGCAAATATCGACTGAAATGATGGATTAAGGCTACTGTCGACAATATAAAACTATGTTTAATCATTTAATTGGTATTTTCCACATCTATAGCGCAGTACTATGATCGCTGCACTGCTTATTAGTCTACTGAGACCGACGGTTGTGTTGAATGAGGGCGAGAGTGACGAATGCTTTATCATTACTATATCGCGCGATAGACGCGACCATAATAGGCCAGGTGATCGTTTATCGTAAGCACGTAAATCAAACAAGTTAGAATAACTGACTCTATGAATATAAGGAGGAAATACGTGGGGTACTTAATTGTTCAGGAATCGTCACGTTTGTACATATGAGACATAGTAAAATAAAATTGAGCTAAATGCTTTGAAGTAAAGACCTGTGCTGACGCCAGATCTATAAACTGATGTGTATTATATTGTGAAAAAATAGTATATACTTGAATTTTATCATCATAATAACCTTGACTCTCTTTGTCAACAGGAACGCTTACAGTAGAAGAGGTGTACAAGGACAGAGACCAGTTCGCGGGTCTGGTGCGAGAGGTGGCGGCGCCAGACGTCGGCCGGATGGGCATCGAGATCCTGTCCTTCACCATCAAGGACGTGTACGATGACGTCCAGTACCTGCAGAGCCTGGGGAAGGCGCAGACGGCGGCCGTGAAGCGCGACGCCGATGTGGGCGTGGCGCAGGCCAATAGGGACGCTGGCATCAGAGTGAGTACTACTGGGACCTGTGACTTCGCTAGTTTCATGATAATGGACGTGTACAATAGCTGCAGAGCCTAAAGAAGGCGCAGACGGCGGCCGTGAAGCGCGACGTACGGTGCGTTGCACAGACTAATAGGGACGTCGGTATCAGAGTGAGTACCTCTGTGACCTGTGACTTCGCTAGTTCCATGATTATGGACGTGTACGATGACATCCACTACCTGCAGAGCGTGAGGAAGGTGCAGACGGCGGCCGCGAAGCACAACGTACCTTAGACGTGGCATAGGCCAATAAAGACGCCGGCATTAGAGTGAGTACTCCTGTGACCTGTGACTTCACTAGTTTAATGATTATGGACGTGTACGATGACGTCCAATAGCTGCAGAGCCTGAGGAAGGGCCCGACGGGAAGCGCGATATACCGTGGCACAGGCCAATAGGGACGCTGGCATAATACAATATCCTGTCGTTCACGACCAAAGACAGATATGATGACGTTTTCGTCTAGTACTTGCAGAGACGGGGGAAGAGGTCACTAGCCCTGTGACTTTACTAGTTTCAGGATTTTATCTTCACACGTACGTCCAGTATTAGCAGACGTTCAAATTAAACAAAAAAATAAAACCGACTCCAAAAAAAACTAAAAAGTAAAAAATAACACCATAATTCAGTTTCTTCAAATTACTTACAAGTAACCGTTTGTATACTCAATCTATACAGTATATACAATTAATCTTATTTTGGCGTCGGTGCCATATAAAGAATGAGTAAAATATTGAAAATTGACGATTTTTCGTAAGTTGTGACACGATGGCACCGACTCCAAAATAACATTAATTGTATATACTGTATAGATTGAGTATACAAACGGTTACTTGTAAGTAATTTGAAGAAACTGAATTATGGCGTTATTTTTTACTTTTTTTTTTTTTTGAGTCGGTTTTATTTTTTTGTTTAAAAGTTTATTTATTTTACACTTTTTAGTTAATCGTTACTTAAAAGTGTATCTCGTGACGATTCGAACAAGCCCAAACACGGCTAGGATACATTATTTTATTACATAGATCTGGTGACTACCTTCCGGCTCCATCATCAAATCAATTCGATGGTACCATTCTCATCAGGAACATTTAAATTTGTGACTAAGAAGACTATGAAGTAGCTAATTTAATCAAGATATTTTGTCGCCACCCGTAAATCATTTATCACTGAGGAGTTCCGATGGCATTCTGTGGTCTTCTGCATCAGTTCCACTTCACCAATTTACACTTTCTGCATGCAAATGCTTATTATGTTTCTTATAATACCAAAATCGCTATATGTATGCCTACAATATTTGAGGAGTTCCTTCAATTCCTCATGGATTCCATCATCAGATCCTCACCAAAATTAAATGGGACCAACTAGAAAGTACCTTCTATAAAACCAAAAAAAAATTTTTGAAATCGGTCAAATAGTCTGAGTAATCGGTGAACATCCATAAAAAAAAAAAAACATTCCGTCGAATTCAGAACCTCCTCCTTTTTTTGGAAATCGGTTAAAAAAGCAACCACGAGGGATCATTATTGATATTGTAGTGTGTCATTTGTTCCATAAAGTGAGTTGAAACAGACGGAACGACGGACTTGAACCATAGGCTTGCAGTTCTCATACAAGTTGCAGTTGGAATTCAGTGCGTTTGTTTAATTTAATACCTTTAATGTAAAAATAACGCAATCCCGTTTCTGCACTGATTCAAACATTTAATTTAAAATATTACAAACGTTGAGCCCGAATAAATGTAGCCACGACTCCCCTTAAGAGGCTTCGCGATAATCGCGATCCCCTAGGTAGGTTGAAAAACACTTGTTTAAACCATACACTGTCGACTTGCTTATGTAAATGTAAGTATGTATGTGTTTAACAACTGGCGACGTGTGACGCGACGTGTCAACTAACTGGCCGCAAATTACGTAACACGTATCAATTTAGTAAATAGCAATTGATTACTCGTGTATATCGTATACCTCACCTTGACTAGAAATTACTCCGGCTCAATCACAGATATGATATTTAGGAACATATTGTATACTCGAGGGTAAAAATTTCGGGTCACCCTAATTTAAATACCAGCAATAGGTTCTTTGCTTATTAATTGACACTATACTTCACTTCGCAATACCCAACTTTAGTAGTAACTAGCTTCTGCCCGCGACTTCGTCCGCCTTAAATTCGTTTATCGCGGATAAGGGTATTTTTCCGGGATAAAAAGTAGCCTCAAACCCGGGCCTCAAACTATATCCATACCAAGTTTAAGCGTGAAGAGGTAACAGACAGACAGACACACTTAATTTATAATATGAGTATGGATTTGGCAAAAAGGTATTAATTTTAGCGCCACCTGTTAGTTTAGCAAGGTACTCGATACTCGTGGGCTCGTAACACATGTTTGAGAGAAATTTGCATCTCCTTCCTAAGTAGCGCGATAGGATTCAGATGCAAACTTAACTCAATCAAATGTAGAATAGAATAGAATAGAATACGTTTAATTCTAGTGGCTACCCCCCCTTTCAAGGGTTGAATTTTTATAGCCTATAACCTGGCCGGGGATTTTTTCGACCGATTAGTAAAGTTTGCATCAAAATCTGTTCAGCCGTTTTCACGTGATGCACGCACAAATAAACAGACAAACAGACAAAAATTTTAAAAACTGTTGGAACGTGTTCTGTTATCGGTTTTAAGTATCCCCGGCCAATTTTTTTTCGAATATCTTCCATGTACAGACTTTCGACCCTCTTCAGCTTTATTATATATGTATAGATTTCCGCGATCCTATCATAAAAATATCCATAACCAAAAATGTAGATTTTTGCAATATCTCGCTCCGTATTTTTTTTTTATCGTGGGTTTTATGAGTCCGATTTAAAACCGAAAACGTTATTTTTTAACTGTTATTTTTGCAGATTAGATGTAAAATTTTGTAAAGATCATGACAGGATTATAAAACTTTACAACTCTGCACTTTTTTAGGAAATATGACGGTATTCAGACCCTAAATTTTTGCTTTCACACACTTGTATATATTTCATACTAGCTTCTGCCCGCGACTTCGTCCGTCTTAAATTCGTTTATCGTGAATAAGAGTATTTTTCCGGGATAAAATGTAGCCTATGTCCTTCCCCGGGACATATCTCCATACCAAATTTCATCCAAATCGGTTCAGCGGTTTAAGCGTGAAGAGGTAACAGACAGACATACAGACAGACAGACAGACAGACAGACAGACAGACAGACAGACAGACAGACAGACAGACAGACAGACAGACAGACACACTTTCGCATTTTTAATATTAGTATGGATTCTATTGGAGTTACTGAAGGGAATTGGCATCCATTTCAAAAATTGATATTTATATCAGTGTTCGGCCATGATGATAATCGTACTGCATACAAAGAAATTTAAATAGCTATCCTAGTAGTTCGAGTCGAACTACCAGGGAACAATTCTATCGAATCCGACCAAAAAAATACTAGTATACGAATTGATGGGTGATATAGATTTTTTTGTATTAGATAGCGTTGTGCCTCTTTTCTGTTGATATCCCCCAAGGTTAAGGGTATTGAATTTAAATATTTATCTTGCAAGACATTATAGGCATGTACAAATTCTCTAAGACCTATACATACGATAAAAATATTAGTTACCTACAAGATGGTGAACTTCGTTCGCGGGGAAGAAACAAGTCGCAACACTTTTTTTACTTCCGCGTAGTCAGAAGAAAAGTATTCTATAACCACCTGTGGATGACCAGCCACCCCTGAACTAGAAATAGTTGTAATCCACGCAGCTGTTTTGTATGACGTGATGAAGCTATTAGGACACATATGGGTACACATGTACAAACAAAAACGAATCTCGTTTCACTGTTATTTTTTAAATATCCTCAATGTACAGACATATCATTTTTACAACTTTATAATGGTGTACAATAAAGACGTACCCAGATCATTGCCATTTCTATCCACAGGAAAGACGGCTATATTCTTAACCCTGATGCAATTGATGGTTTCTCATCCTACGAACTGTTTTGGCAAAAATCTTTCTGGTAAATTGAATGATTGTTCGTTTGTTATGATCGTGTTCTATTGTTTCCAGGAAGCCGAATGCGAGAAGAGCGCGATGGACGTGAAATACTCGATGGACACCAGGATAGAGGACAACACCCGGCTGTTCAAGCTGCAGAAGGCGCAGTTCGACCAGGAGGTCAACACTGCTGTAAGTGCAGTCTATTGGTATATTGTTATAAGAAACCAACATCAAAATGACTGAAGGCATACAAAATAACCTTTACCACTTCTGGAGCGCCACTATTTTTTTGCATGTTTGCGTACAAAGTGTGTCTTGCAAAAACTTATTGTCAGATTGTTATGTGGCTATTTGAACTAAAAGATATCATTGCTAAACCTGTCATTTTCAATAAATTTTAAACTTTATTCGTGAGTGTTAATAACTATATAGGATGTAACACAGTGTGGTCATTGTTGGCCTCCCCTTTATATGAAAATAAGGTACCTACCTATTTACCGCTGCATTACGAAGTTCTTAATGACCAATGTATATATTGGTTACGGAACTTTTTCGTAACATGATTATTTCATAATTATAAACTTTACTAGTAAGTGGTGGTGGAAAACTAGAATGGCCCAAAAACATAAACAAGTTTAGTTTTCGCAAATACCTACTGATGATGTACCGATGGAAAGTTTCCAATGAGAATGATTTTAGCAATTTACAGACATTTAATGTTTACTACTTATTTATAGTATTTATAGATAAAGCCTTTATGTAGTAAGATTGCGTGTTTATTATTTTTTCAGAAAGCCGAGGCAGCTTTAGCATACGAGTTGCAAGCCGCGAAAATAAAGCAGAAGATCCGTAACGAAGAAATACAAATCGAAATCGTGGAGCGCCGCAAGCAGATCGAGGTCAGTTTGTCCGTTCATTAAAAGTTCTAGCAAAGATCACACTTTACAGAGAAAACTAAGGACATCGTAAGTTACGTACGTTAAGAGGACGCCATGGCAACGAAACATTTGAGAAATAGGTACTTGAAAATATTGGCGCTGCCGTGATGGGGATGCCTGCTGCAGCTCCGTCTGAACTGAATGTCCTTAATAAAAACGGCAAAATTCGAGATCTGGCTCTCGACCGTTTCCTACTCGTACTTCCAATTTTGACATACGTAAAAAAATTAATCAGAAGGAGTAGAACTCTCTTTCAAATTCCTTTTAAAAAAATTACATGAGACATTTTTCGGTGGAAGTTCAAATTAGGCACTTATGTATTAAGAATTATTATTTAACAATCATTCAACTTTGCAAACGTGACACAGTATTTAAGTGTTACGATTTATTTATTATATAGCTGTTTACGAACTAATTGTTACTGTACTATGTGTCTTTGTTCAGTTATAACATCGATAAATGTTAGTTCTATAACGCCATCTAGTTTTTGTTCGAATATCTCCTTGCGATCGGGGTACGATGCAAAGTACGGCAATTGACAGTCCTCTTGATTAATGGCCCTTGCAATTACAAACTGTTTGAAACAATTGATTATACCTACACGATTTTTAACGTTCAAGATGAGTACCGTCAGCTTCAGAGAAACGTGACCCCTTGTCCGTTATGTGAGGAAACTCGACACGAAAATGATAATTTTAGGATAAACGTTGTTAGATAGGCTTGAAACTAAAGTGATTGCTGTTTCTTGGTTACAGGTAGAACAGATGGAGATCCTTCGACGAGAGGAGGAGCTGATGTCGACTGTGCGTCTGCCAGCGGAGGCCGAAGCCTACCGCCTGCAAGCTATTGCCGAGGGGAAACGGTCAGTTTGCCTAATGAGTACATGAGTAGACACTTACAACAACCGATGTGAGCCACACTGCGCGCGCTGTGACAAGACCTTTAAGAGCCCTTTTGGCCTTTTCTCAAGAATGAATTTGAGTTTTGATACTCTTCTACGTACATTCCATTCATGTTCTTATTTCCGTATGCTTAATTCCAGCACCCAAACAGTGGAGGGCGCCAAAGCCGACGCGGAACGCATCAAGGTGCTTGGGCTGGCCGAAGCGCTGGCCATCGGCGACGTGGGCAAGGCTGATGCCGAGCGGATGCTGGCCAAAGCCAAGGTGTACAAGCAGTACGGCGAAGCCGCTCTCATGGCGCTCGTCCTTGAGGCTCTGCCTAAGGTATGGATAAGTTACCCGTTTTTGTTTATTGTGATAAAGATACAAAGATCATAGCGTAAAGAAAAACACGATTGCTCTCGCACTTGGTCACACCAGGAATCAAACCTGGTACGTTTGGATTACGCGTCCAACGTGTCAACTTCTCTACCAGCGAGCGCTGTGCTGCACGCCTTGAATTAATCGATCCGGTTTGACCACCGTACCTTCCTTAATTTTTGGAAGTTATTAATTAACCTTAGCGCCATCTATGAGATTATGTGCACATTTCACACGTTCACATTCCGATTGCACTCGGTTACAGCAGTGTCAAAGCGAACGAAACCGCTTTGACATCACAATAGAAAATAATTTGGTGTTAATTTTCCCACACTAAATACTCAGCAGGTCAAGTAAATTTCTCCAGTTCGATTTATTAGTCGTGACTTTTTTTTTTCTCCAACTTATATCCCAAGATCTTGGTGTCCTGTTCGACGCCGTCCAACTGCCTGAGCTTGGGCTTGCCTCTATTTCTGCGGCCCTCTGGCTGGCCTTCCAGAAAGTGTTTGGGTTCTTTCGCGCCATGAGCCGCGCCCTTCGCAGGCGTCCGATCTTTATGGTCCTAATGACGTTTGGCTCATCGTAAATTTGCTATAGCTCGTGTAATAATGCTTTCGCATCTCTTATCACACCTCCGAAGATACGCCTAAGTATTGCCAACAGAGAACTTTTATCCTTTTTGCTCTAATCACTTTATTGAAAAATTAATAAATGTGTACAATGCGAATTTATCCCTTTTAAGGAATCTAGAGTGATAATAAGTAGATGGATTACATAGCACGGGTCGAATGAAATAAAGTAAAATTGTGTGCGCCTTGTGAGAACATAAATAAGCCAACCGACCCAAAAGTGATTGGTACTCCTAGATCACAACGCTACATTTTATTGTCTGGTGTCAAAACAGCACTCAAAGTGATGTAGTGATTTCTATGAACTATCACCATTGCAGTCATTCTCCTGACGACTGACTTTTAAGATGCGAAGTTTAATTGACTCGCCAAATAATGCGTAAACCAGAGAATATAGTACACTCGTAGAGTAGTAGCACTAATGAACATTTTTTGTGTTAAACATTATTTTTTCCCCATTTTGTCATCAAAAATGTAACCAATTGTGAACATTTCAGATCGCAGCGGAGGTGTCGGCGCCGCTGGCGAAGACGGACGAGATCGTGATGGTGGGCGACAGCGGCGCCACGGGCGAGGTGGCGCGCCTGGCTAGCGGCCTGCCCCCTGCCCTCAAGACTCTCACCGGACTTGATATAGCCCAGGTACTTACTACTTACTCAAAGTCCTATAGAGGCAGAGGTCGTCATTGATTTACTATTCCGTTGTCTCGGTCTGCTTCACCTCTGGCTACGATAGCGCTCAAGACGCTCACCGGGTTTAACGTGGCATAGGCACTAACTTAAAGTCCTAAGTCCCATAGAGGCTTAGGTTCTCGGTGATCTACTATCGCGTTCTGTCCGGGTCTGCTTCACTTCAGAGGGGCTACCATGAATCCCGTAATTCAAAGTTCGTATAGTGCCGTCTCGCTCACTCGAATACAGCTTAATACGAGAGCGAGAGAGACGATACTATACGAACATCGAATTTCCAAACTCGTAGTAACCCCTTTGGGCACGACAGCGGCGCCAAGACGCTCATCGGGTTCGACGTGGCGCAGGTATCTAATAATTTAAAAAGTCATGAATCATCTAAATAGTTCGGGTAAATATTGTCCACCGTTCTT
This sequence comes from Hedya salicella, assembly GCA_905404275.2. Classification (NCBI taxonomy): domain Eukaryota; kingdom Metazoa; phylum Arthropoda; class Insecta; order Lepidoptera; family Tortricidae; genus Hedya; species Hedya salicella. The sequence continues at coordinate 9,119,671 of FR990114.1, read as the reverse complement.
TACCTCGGAACGTGATACCGTGCGCTCAAGACGCTAACCAGGATCGACTTGGGGCAGGTATTTTCTTGATCCTAAGTCATCTAGGTGGTGTAGTGGTCGTCAGTGCGCTACCATCGCGTTCTGTCTCTGGCTAGTTTACCCTGGGCCATGATACCCCACGCTCATGACGCTAACCAGGATCGACTTGGCGCAGCTAGTGCAGTACGTAGGGATACGTAGAGCAGAGGTCGTGAGTGCGCTACCATCATGTACCGCCGCCTACCCATCGTGTAACCGCGCTCAGAACGCTCATGGGGCTCGACTTGGCGCATGTATCTACTGACTTACAGTTCTAAGTCCCCTAGTGTAGCTCGACTGCTATCGGATTAACACTGCACTGAGCGCCAGGATTATTTAGGACAAGTACTCCTTGTGGTCCTTTCTTAAGGTCCGCTTCAATTCTAACATCAACAAGTTACAGTCGGCATTTCATTGAAATTTCTTTATTTAATTATTGACCAGCAAGTCAAGTTTCCTACATTTAACGTAAACTAGATCAGACAATTTAAAGGAGATTTTTTTTTATGATTACAGGTGTTGAAACGTCTGCACCCCTCAAACGGCACCGCTCCTGGTAAGATTATTTTCAATTATTAAAATTGTAAAACGAGAAAAGTTAAACATTAAAGATGTATTATTGAGCGCTAGCAGTTTCAAGTCATCTGTAATAGTGTGTTCAGATACTTATTCAACACATACTTAAAGCGCAGCGGAGAGATACAAAGTTGTTTCTATTTGCCTATATGTCTTAAACAATATCGCCATTATTTATGTTACAGACGCTTAAAACAAAAGGCTAAAACATTCAGTTCGATAAATAATACTTCTAAAGTTTTGTCATTTGTTACAGAAGAGCCCACAGTCGTGCCGAACTCCACCAAGAAGGTCGCAGCTTGCTAAATCTCAGCAGCCCCGACGCGAATACTGCCATAATTCTCCCTAAAATCTGGCATGGACGAGGTTTTTCGAGTTTATATATTGACGTGAAATTATTTTTTGAAAATAGAATGTGTGTAACATTATATCAGTGTAGTTCGAGCGTATTCAGTTCTGACACACACCACGTAGGTGTTAAATATTACCTTTGTGATATTACATCGTACACTACGTTTCAAAATTTCGAATGATAAGATGTCGAGACATGTACATTTTTCATAGTTCCAAGCAATATTACATGTATGGTAGGTATTTTTATCGTAATAAAAATGTACCCCACCGTATGTCAGTAATTAAAATATTTTATTTTATAATAAAAATACCAATAAGTTCTACAAGACCTTTAGATTTTATACTGTATAGAGTATAGATAAGTAGTCAACGACATTTAGACCTATAGACAGCTTCGTGCTGTTTTGTATTATGTTGCTTAGGCATGCGCACTGCCAGCTATGGAAAAATGTGGAATAATTGTTTATGAATGTCTTATATTATATCGCACACATGGATATCATTGCACAAATTTTCATCAGCGCCAATGTTCTGATAATACAGGGCAATTGAGTCGGGAACAGATATTATCTAAGTCCTTACTTGCGTAACCACAGCTTAGAGTCATCAGTTAGGGCAAAGGGCTCGCATAATCTTTATGCGATGATAAATGTAATTCCTTGTTATTTAATCCTATATCATGGTCTCCCTTCTTTTTATAACGCATTAACGCACATTGACAGAGGACTAAGAAAGGTGACCAAAAGAAGATGTGAGTGCGCCGGAAAAGCTTTTAACGGTTAAAAATAATGTAAAATATTATTTAAGTGCCATTAGAAGCAGGTATAACAAAATAATCAACATACAAAAGTGCATCGAATAATATTTTTTCTATTCACGACTTAGGAAATCACCCTGTATGGGACAAATAAGGCCAGCGCCACACTGTGGACACTCCCTGCCTCCCGCCGGACACTCCCTGCCGCCCGCCACCCGCCGCCCGCAAGCTTCGCTCACCCGCGCTCTTCCCACTCACAGCTCAGCCGGTAACTGCGAGGTAACCGAGCGCAGGTGGGCGGCACTTTCAGGGAGTGTCCATACTGTACGTAGTACTCTTTATTATTCTGTGCCAGCGCGCTAATAAAGGTGGTCTTGAATATGTATGTAACTAGGCATGCCTATTGCATAATATAATGGTTGATTGATTATATATAGTATAATATCAGTTTGGTTGGTATTTATATTACTCGTATGTAAAAATATTGGTAATTTGATTTCGTAATTTCTTTTCACAGATACAATGAAAAGTATTGCATTTACATTACTACATTAAAATAAAAGTTCATGTAGATGGTTATAGACTATTGAACCTGTTGGGATCAGTAGAATATAATTAAAATTATAATGGTGCAGTGGGTGTATTCGGCAACAATGTGTAATTTGTAGTAAAATTTCATGGTTTAAGAATTGATATTGTATTTCTTTATGTTTAGGTATATTAGAAAATGTGACTTGTACAATTTTCGGAATTCCTTGCCGGTACTCAATGAAAACGTATCGGATTTTTAAATTAAAATAATTAAATTTGATTTATTTATGCCAAAGAAATCATTAAACTGGTGTGCTTTTGATTTACAATAAGTAAATCAAGTGTTCGTGGTTTTGTGGTGATTTAGATTGTTTTAGTGTGTTGTGTGTAGAACTAAATGGTACCTATGGCGCAAATTATATAATAATTGCTTACATTTATTAAAATCTTTATATTCCTATAATTATTTTTCTAATGTTATAATAATTTTAAATTTTGACATTTAATTCGGGGCTTGTGAGTTTATTTTTTTAATTTCCTATTTGATTATTATTACATGGCAATACTATTTTGTATTGATATTAATTATAATTTAAATGTGATATAAACGGCGTACAGTGCAGTTATATTTTGAAATAAAATGATTTAACATAATTGGTATTTTATTTATTTAAATTTAAGTGATACCTACTAATTAAAATGGACGCATCTTCGCCTATGAGGCAAATAAGGTGTCCCTGTAATCGCATAACGACTATTGTCATAATATCGATGGTCATAGCTCTTTACGCATAAAGTTGTTGCTCACAAATGTATAATGACATAAAATGTCCTACGTTATAATAGGGAATATGCATGAATTTTTATTATCGCTTCTCTTAACAAAATATCAAAATACCTTAAAAACTATTTCAAGAAGTGAAATTAAAATTAAAATCGGCCAAGAAATACGCATGATATAGGCATTTTAAACTACTAATAAGACAGCGATTTGACAGAGAGGTCCGATATGTCTGTTACGTCATAGTATACTTCGGCCATATAAACTCGATATTAAATTCTGTTTTGCTAGAAAGAGATAGAATGAAATGTTTGATGGCTTATATTTTGGTTATTTTTATAGTTATTGGAAAAAGATTTTCTACTGTTTGTTACATGAATGAGTTTTTAATAATAATAATGCATTAAAAAAATCATGCATATTCCCTATCGTTCCCTGTCATAATTGCAGTATGTCACCACAAACTAATAAGAGATACTACGTATCAGACTGTGAACTCAGAAACAAATATTATTTACACCAGGCAACTATATTTAATCTGTACGATTAGTGTTCTATTCGAGATTGCTATATGGCAATGGATCGTAACGTATTCAGCCAAAGCGGTCTAGGTTCATTGAATGAGGTCTAATATTTAGAATGAATAGTTCCCGGCACGTAAATTTGAACACGTAACTTTAGTAATTGTATTTACGTGATCAAATTCTATGCTGAGAATTATTAATATATATATATTATTACCTCAGTGGAAAAAATAAAATAAAAAACACATCATTGGTTAAAAGATTTATTTTTCAATTTATTTTTAAATTTGTCATAAGCTTTCTTCTGTATTGCAAGTAATACGCGGTTTTTTAATCGGACTACATCTGTCCGCTTTAATATTTTGTTGGTTGTGTTGCACCAATTCATTAAATCGGACAGTCAGAACAATGAAATGAGTGAGAATAGTTTTGTACTCGGCGCAGTCAAAGAAACAAAATGAATTCCTGGACATAATGTTTGCTAGTTCTGCGGGCGATAATTTTGCAAGATCATCACGATTTAAACACTTCAACCACTTAAGTAATAAGTATTTTCTCAGAGCACGGGAAATGGTGTAAAATAGCGTCCTTTCGCAAAGTTCTACAAACACAGCACTCCTAAAACATTTTGCAAAAAGCAAGACAGGATAAACACAAGGACATCACTCGATAACACTTTACTGTGACTGTGACAGAATAAATTTTGACAAATAATATATAGATGACAAGACGAGTGTATTGACAAAGCAACAGCTAATCAAAGCAGAGAAAACGTCAGTTAACATTAAAAACAACATGGCGCTAACGTACGCATTTTCTTATACGAAGATTACCAGCTGTGGATTAGGTTAGGTTTGTATTGTGACCATGTATAGCGGAGCGAGCGAAGCGATCGGAGCGTCAAAATGAGTCAATAACAATAACCGAAAACTGCAGGTTAGGTTAGGTTTGTATTGTGACCTTGTACAGCGGAGTGTCAAAATGTTTGCATGCTTGCGTGGGGGTTGCTTAGAAAAGAAATGAAAAATGATTAACTAGAAAATGTATGGAAAATATTGGGTTTATAAAAAAATGTCACATGCTTAAAGTTTTATGCGCATTAACTACTATAGGCGATTGTATAATATGCTTTGAAACGTTATGCGCAAAACCATTATGCCCATCCATACTTATGCTTAAAGGTTTTATGCGCAAAAAATTTATGACCATTACAATGTACCTATGCTCTTAATCGTTATGGTTAAAAACATTATGCGCAAAAATGTATGAGTGTGAAACTAGTTATGCCCATCAACAATCTGACTTAAAATTTTATGCAACCCGATATGGACCCGGGCTAATAATAATATCACACGCAATCAATGGCGCGTGGTCCATATAGGCACAAAGGCACTGCTTACCCTAAGCGACCATGGCTCCATATAGATACACAGAAACGGCCTACCCTGAACGACCATGGCTCCATATAGTCACAGAAAAACTGCCTACCAAAAACCCTGTGCACTCCAATGCCCATAGGTACCGCGCATAGTTTTTCCGCGTTTTTAATATTGAATCCCTTGCATTCCTTCAATTCTTTTTTGCTTTTTATACTGTATCTTTAATTTCTGACTTAAGGGGGTGCATCGAAAATTCAAGCTATTTTTTAATGGTTTTTTTGTCAAATCTAGAATAATAAAACAGGCTGGTTTTCAGAAATGTGTTTTTTGACAATATAACCTATTCAGCGTCTAACGCGGAAACATGTTTGCTTAAAATTTCCTCGATAGAAAAGTTATCCGAAAACGCGTCTTCATTTTCCGTTTTTTGTCTAGTTTGTAGAAACGACAGATTAATAAACAGCCAAATTATGTAAAAATGTCATTATTCCTTTTATCTTTTACTACACTAACTTAAATGATAACAAAACATAATAATGTCTTCGGTTTCATTGTACTTTTAAATCTGGCGCTTACGCCAAAGAACCCCAAGCATGTAGTGTATTAGCTTTCTCTTTCTTTGATGCGCGCGAGCAATAAATGCGTCCCTTATTACAAATTAATTACACTTATTGGCTCGCTCCGCGTGTTTACAAATGACGAAGTAGGCCCTTAATTGGCAATGGGGTAGGCAATAGTATCTCCTAGCTGGGCTACTCTGCCGATCAGATTTTATTTAGTTTCTTTTGTACCGCGACAAATTTACTTTCAAAAATAGTAGGACCATGATTTTATTTTCGAGTGAGGAGGCAATGTACCGCCTGTCCTCCACGGCTTCCGATTGTACTATTTATTTGTATAAACAATAAACATGTTAACATTTAGGAAGACTAGCGCCTTAAAAATGGCAGACACACAGAAAAATAAAAAAAATATTTAGAGCAAGATTCAAATCGTCTCCAAACGGCTGTCTGGTTTTTAAGGTTCCAATGCCAAAATGGCAAAAACAGAACCCTTATAGTTTCGTCATGTCCGTCTGTCTGTCCATCCGTACGTCACAGGCATTTTAATCAAAAACTACATGATATATGTTGATGAAATTTGGAATATAGGTGTCTTGTATAAGCCGCTACTTAGTTTGATAGATAAATAACAAAATAATATTTCTAGGGGAGGCACTCCATACATGTAACCGAAACTGAAAAAATGTTTTTCAGAAAATGTCAATGTGTGGCACATATTTCATCAGTTCTTTTAAAAAGACTTTGAGGCTCTGCTGACGAAGATTTTAGTGCATTCCGATTAAGTCTAAAAACACTCAAATCTTTTAAACAAAAAATAGTTTCTGTGAAAAATAAACATTTTCGTCGCAATAATAACGCTTTTATTGCCGACTTTACTTTTCGTTGAACAGCCATCAACTACTCGCCGAGACGATTCTAAAGAGCCCAAACTTGGTAGGATTGCGTTATTTTATTACATAGTTCCGGGGCCACCATCCGGCTCTATCATCAGATCAGCTCAATGGTACCATCATATTGCATTGTTGTCACACTGACATAAGTATGCCAAATTTAAGCGCAATCGAAAACTGGGAAGTAGGTCATACTGGCAAGATTTTTTTACATAGTTACTTACCTACTTACTGACTTAGTTACAAATAGGTGGACCTCATAAAAGCGTGTTAAAAACTCAATCAAAATCAGTCTATCCGTTGAAGAACTACTATGGCATAGACATATACCTCTTTTTTTCGTGGGAGGTTAAAATATCACCTTAAAGTAGGTATTTTAATTTCCATATAAAGCCAACGGATCCAGTGATACTGTATGTAGTCAGTAAAATTACATCTAATTATACCAAAAATAAACTGCCCGATCCATACTTAGTTAATGAGTCGGAAACCGTTGGCCAAAATGCGGGCAATTTTAATCAAAAATAGAAGTAATAAGTAACATTACAAAACCAACAATTAACAAAAAACCTACATAATATATTCACAGAGTAAAAAATAACATGGCACATGTTTATCATAATAAAATCAAACTGTTCAAAATTGGTTTGATTTTGTAAAAACATTTAAATGAATTAAACAGTATTAAAACACACACAGTCACGTTTTTACGCTACACAGATTAATAATATCATATGGTCGAATGGCTGAGGTAAAAATTACAGGAACATGTTACATCACAAAAAAACTGGCCAAGTGCGAGTCGGACTCACGCACCAAGGGTTCCGTACTAAATATACGCTAAAAACGGCCGTATCAAAATCCAGTCTGAAAATCCAGTGTTAGCAGAGCCCTACTCCTAAGCAGAATGTACGAAGTATGGGGTCATTTTATATTGGTTAGTTACATAGACAGAGAGTGATAAAAAAAAATGTATGTATACCAAAGCTGTATGCAAAATTTTAAACAACATCAAAACAATTCTTCTAATTGTATAATAATAGGCTTCATTCATCCCTCCACAAGTAGCTCGGAGCGGCGCGGCGTAGGAAGGTCCCAGTGATTTCAGAGACCCGATTATATCGGACTTAAGTAACTTTCATTGTTTTTAAATCTCACCCAAATTTGTTTGTGATAAATTCAAATAGTTTATTCTGTAAGTAGGCCGCATGGGCACTTTTACAAGTCTGACTCTACGGCATTTCCCAAGAGGAGACCACTGTTGAGAAGAAAGCCGAAACAAACTCAACAGTCAGTAATTTTTTCAAAATAATTCATAACTATTACAATATTGTCTTAATTATACTTAAAACGTTTACAATTGGGTTATAACTAATTTGTAATTGGTAGCATGATAACTGAAAAAAGTATGTATAGTGCCAGATTGTACAGGGAAATTGCTAAATATATTGTAAATTGTTGAATTTTGTCCTATACTCTTGCATACGATTTCATTTTTTGATTTATTCCTATCATTAATATTGAAATCTCCTGCTATAATTATCTTTTCGTGTGCACTGATAACGTTCCTAATGCATTCGACGGCAAATTTTGGAACACAATTTGGTGATTTATATATTGTATATGCGTCTTGTAACACGAAATAAATAAATGATTTGATTTGATTTGTTATACGGTAATGAATTGAACACCAAATGCTTTGAACGTGAGGCATTCGCAATGCCCACTCCCGGAACTATTTACAAAACCACTTTTCGTGGATCGATTATCTAGATCAGTGGCAAAACTATTATTTATATATGCGATCGAGCCCCAACCCGGGTTTGCATTCGATACACTATTGCCGTCTAATCTGCAAACTTGCTCAAAACCATCCAGCACAAAATTGTCGCTTTGAGAACCCCAAGTTTCCACAAATAAGGCGATATGAGATGATTTAATTATAAAATCAGCTTCTACATCTAGTAAATGTTTTCGCAATGATTGGACATTATGAAAAATTATTTGAATGTAAGTATAGTCTTCTGGAGACTGCAGAAATTCGAACTGTGGTTTCAATTTATTTTCTATCAGCCTCATCATTTATTATCTACATGAACTAGACTTGTTTCTGACATCTTTGCTGGGGGGTTAAAATCTCCATCTGATGAAATAATGATGATGAATAAATATAAACCACTAGCTGATGTAGCTCAAGAGCAGGCTACGTAAAGAATTGAGCGCTTTACAATCCTACTTAAATGAATCATCCATCATTCCTTCAGCTGGTACTACTGGAAATTGAGACCGATGTACCGGATGTACTTTTAGGTTTGATGTTCCCTTCCGCCACTCTCGCAGCCACGCCGCGCCGACGCCGAACGTAACGAAAAACAAACTGTACTGAGGAACAAACTTAATTTTGCTCTTGGAAAACTGTTACCCCCATACATCAACATAGGTCGCGGTTAGTTTATCAACCGCAAATAAGTATGTTATCGTAATAAGCACACATATTGAGCAAATTTCTGTTACTTTAAAAATCATAGACTTCTTATAGGTTTTCCTGTTATCTATGGGAAAGAACTATTTTCTGTACTTCATTCAAAATTTTAGTTTCGGAGATAAGGGGGAATGGTCAATTTTTGCATATTTTCTTTAATAACTTCAAAACTACTCATTACAAAATTATAAAAATATATATATTTGAGATTGTCGTAACAAGACCTTTCATTTGATGTACACCACAAAACGGTTTAATTTTTTTTTTTAATATTTTCTAATTTACCGCCCAAAAGTACCCCTAATGTTTAAAATTCATTTCGTATGTGTACCAAATTTCAACTCAATTGGTCCAGTAATTTCTGTGTAAATTGACTGTGACAGACGGACGGACACACGAGTGAGATTATAAGGGTTCCGTTTTTCCTTTTGAGGTACGGAACACTAAAAAACTTTTCAGTTTAATATAATGAGGGGGGTAATAATAGATTGCGAAAAAAATCGTGCCAGCAAAATATATCCCAATTATAAATTTTATTCGTCAAGTTGTAAGCTTGATTCACGGACTGAGTGTTCCGTACCAGATTTTTAAAAAGATCGTCCTATATCGCAGAATTCAGTACCAATATTAGTATATAAACTCTTATCTCATTTTGCTCTGACTAAATACAGGGTGAAATAATATGGACCGTTCAAATTTTTTTCTTTTTATTTCGTTCTTTCAGTACTAAAATATTGAGATAAGACAGCTGAAAGATATCCTAAAAAACCACGCGTTCGTGGACAACGCGTCAGCACGCTGTGCGGAAGGCAGGTGAGCGCGCCCCTCCCCCTGCACCGCCAACCCCTAGCGTAACTCAAACGAATATCCACACTTTACTAATTATTTATTCGGACAGCACATTATATTATCAAAATTTTACCTATGTTTTTTTTCTCAGAAATGGCATCTTTTGCTGCCTGGGAAAAATTTGTACGGTCATTAAAATTTCACCCGTTATAAAATGTAGTGATTCTGTAACACGCCTGTCTAGTACGCACTTACTGCCTTTTTCCCGAGGTTGGTTTCAGATACAAGCTTCAAAGTAATGACGATATCTTCATGATACATTATAACAAAGTAGGTAAGATGATTGCCTCACCTCACCAATTCTCATTCCAGCGGTAGACTCGCGCAGCGCTTTGAGTATAGCACCTAATTAAGTTATCAAAAGGCGGACTTAAGACGACGAATTGGAAATTTTGGTGTCAGAGATCTTAACATTTCTCAGCCATTTCAAAACATATGAAAGTGATATTTCATAACATGGTTCTTTATTTCATTCACTTTATTTTGTTAGTTGCAGAAACACGATTCTTTAACTTTTATAACAGAGAAAACAATATCAAAGAAACCTCTTTTAAAACAGAGATTCTCATTTTTCAGGCTAACCAGACCAATTTAAGCCTCAAAGTTTTCTTAGTACATTAGTCTAACTACGCCTTTCATTTGTTAGTTGGATTTTTTAAAATTATTTGTAGTTTTTAATTGAAACGAAACAAGCCGTTTTGTCGTTTACGACCTTATGGTATAAGCTAGCGCTGGCGCGTATTTGTATGCAATCAGTCCCCCCCTCAGTCCGCTGCGGACCAATCAGAGAACGGGATGCAAACCATGTTTTTCAATTGATTGTTTAGCGATGCGTCGCCTTAAGGCAAAATGGCATTCTCTACCAGTCAACTATAGAGGAACAGACATGCGTGAAAATGGTGAAGTGGGAAAATCATTCAGTACTGAGAGCGTTAGGATACACAAGAAAATAATTAATTACTTACACCTATACTATATTACTATATACAATACAATACAACAATTCCTTATTGCACACCAACAACAGAAAACAGTACAATAGAGCCATAATAAAAGACCATAGACAATAAGCATATATAACACAATATATACTACATTGTATTATATATGCCTATTACATAAATATAAATACAAAATATATACCAGCTACTGTAGGACGACGGACGCTACTATCGAGTTCTTGTTTCAGCAGATGCCGACGCAGCGTCCACTTGAAAACCACATTTTCACATCTCCTGCTCAATAGGTACGTCATTTAGCCCCTAGGGTTTAAAGGAAAGCCATATAATCCCATACAAATTTCTATGAAACTGAAAAAAACTACAGCTACAGCAGCTAAATACTATATATGATCAGATTGGCTAAAATTTCTGATTGAATTGCTCAAACTGTACTTTTCATGAAATATACAATTTTAATCATTGAAATAAAACAATTTAACGGATTATATCGCGTATATTATCTCATTTTAGTTCCCGACGTTTCGGAACTTTGACAGAGGAAAATACATCTTTTCTCAGTCCTCCCGTGACCATGGAAAGCTGGAAAGCTTCCGAAACGTCGGGAACTAAAATGAGATAATATACGCGATATAATCCGTTAAATTGTTTTATTTTAATGAGTAATAATCGCGGAAACAGAAGAAAATATTATATACAATTTTAATGTTAAGTCTTTTTTATTTTCTCGCAGTCGAAGTGAAAAGCAGAGTGTTTAACCCGTGGCTAAAAGCCATTATGACACTCAGACATATTTATCCTCGCTCACTTTGTGAGCTCGTCCAACGAGTCATAATGGCTTATTTTAGCCCCTTGTCAAACAATCTACTATAATGATTAAATCATGTTCTCATGGTGTTTGGCTAGCTTGTCGGGATTCGTCGTCAGGTGCTCTAGCCATCGACTTGACCCGGAATGAGGCTTCTGTCAAGGCAATGCTGATTTTGGAAGGTACCCTAAACATCACCTATGCAGGAAATCAGTCATGTCACGTGCCGTTTTTAAACGGTAGTTTCTGTCAGTAAAATAGTTTACTACTTCCGTTGTATTGTCAATTACCTACTAGTTAATGATATTTAATATTCTATAATGATAACCTTTAATAAATACAATCCCCGCTTGCAATAGCTTTTATTTTAAGATGAGAACCATGATCGCTGTCACGTGCATATCATTATTTGCTGCGGTCAGCAGTATTTGGGTATGTAGATTAATAGTACTTAATACTTATTGTTTTACAAGGGACTAAAACACTCCATTTCGATACGGATGCGCGCCACAACTTTGAAACCGTAGGGGCTAAAACATTCGCTTTAGTCCCGCTTCGCAAAGCTATTATGAGGAAATATAAATAGCTTTGCCAAGCGCCGTCTTTCTCTTGAAAGAGAAGCGAAACATATTTTGGGCTAGAGTACGTATAGGGTTCTTCATATAGACATTATGGGAATACATAACATAGTACGCAACTGCAGGAAACTTCGGAAGCCACAGTAAATTACTATTAATGAGGTGCTAAAGTGATAAGGTACGTGTGGATAGATGTAGCTCATACATCCATGCTTCACATCCATACTATTCAAAATTACTGGAAAGTTTCGTTGAGATCCGTTCAGTAGTTTCTAAATTAAGAGGAACGTACAAATATGAAAATTCAGTATTAGCAGAGCCCTACTCCTAAGCAAAATGTACGCGGTACTCGATCATTTTATATTGGCTTTTGATATAGACAGACGTGAAAAAAATATTTTTTCAGATTTATTTCGTTAATTGTTCTATAAGAGCTACCTTCATACCAAATTTCAAGTTTTTAGAACAACTGGAAGTACCCTATCAATTTCAAAAAGTGTAGAAATATACGTTTTCTGCGGCATAAACGGCCGTATCTTTTTTTACGTAAACTTAGAAGTTTGATTTTTTCACAGCTTTAAGGGACTGTAGACCTAGGCTTCGCTTTTTCCTTTTGAGGTACGAAACCCTAAAAAAAGTAATAATGGGCCCATCGTGGCACATTACATGAATAAAATACGAGTCTTGTTTTTTTTTCCAGGGTCTACAAGTTATCCCTGAACGAAGTAATGTCAAGTACGTCAATGAAAAGTACGCCAACGGTACTAAGTTCTACATACGGAGACATAGTCGCAGAAGCCAGTACTATATCAACCTCGAAGGATGGACCCTTAAAGAATGGGGCAATAATGTTTCGGTAAAACTACATTAATTTATTGTGGCTGAGGCAAATGTTGTAACCAGGGATTGGAAATTCGGATAGATTTGCCAAATCTTTGACGCCAGTGTTGTTTTTCTGTTGTATAGAAGTGGACTTGGCGGCCTCAATGGGGAATGGATGAAAATTTTCAATATCTTGTAATTTTGTTTATGGATAGCAATAAGCCTCCTTATTGTCAGAAAAAAAATACAGATTTTTCTGTGGCTTAGATTGAAATAAAAAGATGAAAAGGTGTTGGTGGGCTTATATGCCCGCCTTATACGGTACGGCAAGAATAACAGTACATTTACAGCCATTTTAATGGAAAATATCAATGCTGCATTTGCCGTACCGTATAAGGCAGGTATATAAGCCACAGAAAAAGCTGTAATTTTTTTCTGACAATAAGGAGGCTTATTCCTACCAATAAACAAAATTTCAAGATTTTTGAAAATTTTCATCCATTCCCCATTTAATTTTGTTATTACAAATTCCAAGATATATATATAAATAAACAAATTTCGCTGTCTAGTAGGTAAAGATACTCATAGTACAACAAGCTTAGCTTAGTTTTTGGGACTAGGTTGTTTTGTATAAGATTGTCCCTATTTTTTAGTTATTTATTGTGATAGGAGGTAATGTTGATAACGAGCGCGGTATCAGCAATGTCCTTTATCTAAAAACAAAACGAATTAATATTTTTATGAGTTAAAGCTCATCTTAATTTTTGTTTCATCCCAATAATTTGTATTTATATTAACTAGTCATAGGTGCAAGGACCAATAAAACAAGAGGACTTTAATTTGGCGAACTTTGGATCGTGCCCCGATCACAAGGGAATATTCAGGCAAAAACTAGATGGCGCTTCACAACTAAACATTTAAAGATGTTATAATTGTACAAAGAAACATAGTACAGTCACAATTAGTTCGTAAACAGCTAATAATAAATAAATTGTAACATTTAAATACTGGGCCACGCTTGCAAAGTTAAACATTGGCTAATTATTACACATAGATGGCGTTGTTTATACTTCTTATACATAGATGGCGTTGTAGATATCGGAGAACGGTTTTTTGTATGGATATTGTCAGCCATTTTGCTTTAATGGTCCTTGCTCTAATCGAATGTTCCAGGTCGATTTTTACTTTTACGAATTCCTCCACAACGAGTACAAAAAAAGCTTCGTAGAGTTGCATTACGAGGAGTTGTGTAACTGGATCAGCTCGGACCCTTACATCGGAGCGGCTATTCGGTTCAACGGCTGTTACGATGTAGAATATAAACGTCGTCAAGGCCTGCCTTACAATCCCCTCTGTGAGAATACGAACATGAAATGCCCGTTTCCTGCGGTAAGAGGGACTCGCTACATACTATAAAGTTGTAAAAATTAAAAGTCTGTAGGTACGTTGAACTATTTAGAGGTGACTGAAATGTCTTTATTTATGGATTTTTTTGTATGTTTTTATGTGTCGTTGTGGCTTCATCACACCGAAACGGCTAAACGAATTTTATTATTTTTGGTACACGGGTATCTGGGTATACACAGATGGTTATAAGATGCTTATTTTACCCGACTACCCTGAAGAAAAAAGAGAGGTTATGACTAGTTATGCTCCGCGAACGAGTTGCGGGCACATTCTAGTGCTTGCTACATAAAGTTTTACAAAAATCCTATTCCATTTTTTACAAAAATCATATGAAAGCAGATGCGCAGGAAGCGTGCTCTCGATGCCGGCTCGTCTCAAGGCGAAGGGGTGGGCAAATCACTGAAATCGAGGTTTTTTTGAGCAATTTTTTTGATATTATATGTAGCATGTAGAGATCTGAAAAGTAACTATTCAGGACACATATATACTTAATTATGAGTTGACAGAGTAAGTTGGTTCCTATCTGATGTAACTAGGCCTAGAAACTACATTTAAGAAGCAGGTTTTTAAAAATATTCTACATCTTTTTTTCCGCCTGCGACCAATTCTACATTACCAAATTTTGCACATGTACTTTAAAAACCTTGGTCTAATAACTGATAGGAAAAAACTTAGTCTAATTTGTGTAATACGGAGTTTAGAACCAAAATCAACTTTTACCTACGACATTTCTACGAAGTCAACGTACTAAATATTTGATCAGTGTAAAAACGTAGGCGCTTTAGCAGTGAAAGCGACGTTGCGTGCTCGCGCCGCGCTACGCCACGGCGGCGTGGCGTGCGCTTACGCTGTTGCTAGCTCGCTTCCATCTGTCCATAGCGATAATGTTTTTGAATTCATTCCGTCAACTGATTGCGTTTGTGTTGTTTTGATGTATTCTATTCTACGATTTAGTACCAGTATAATAGGGATGATGACTAAATTTTAAAAATTAGTCCGTCTTGTAGAAAAAAAAATATTGGTCACGTATTTTTTCTTTTTTTACTTACTCTATAAAATAAAGACGATACATTGAGTCAAAACGTCGCATGACGTCACTCTTAAGTACAAATTTTACTTAGTGACGAGCCCCCACTCCTAAACTTATACGCGATTTATCTGAGTATTTTTTTATTATTATGTAAAAACAAAAAATACGTGTCCAATATTTTGTTTATTTGTTTCACACCCCGTCATCATGCCTTTATATCAAGGTACTCTGTGTTTATTATTGTTACGAACCGGTAGTCTTTGAGGCGTTGTATATTTCGGGGATTTGTTATGTTGTTTTGTATATTATTGTTTGTGTTATTTGACATTGATCTTGGGGTTTTGTGCGGCGTGAGTCGCTCCGTGCGACGTAGTTACTTGGAGATTTTTGAGTCCCTAAAACTGGGGAACAAGAACGGTGGCGGTGGTGGTAATGGTAGTGATGGTGGTGATGATGGTGGTGATGGTGATGGTAATGGTGGTGTTGATGCTGGTGATGCCACCTCACCATCAAAGCCACCACCACCTCCATCATTACCATCACCACCGTCACCACCACCACCATCATCCACTACCATCTTCCACTGTCACCATCATCACCATCATCACGGTTGTGATGGTGGTGGTGATGATGGTAGTTATGGTGATGATAGTGATGGTGGTGGATGGTAGTAGTGGTACCATCACTATCACCATAACCATCACCATCGCCACCATTATCACCATCAACACCACCACCACCACCATACACTAATGATCATCCAATCCTGAATACCAGTAGATACCCCCAGGGTCCATCAGAATCTGGAAAATGGTTGACAGTCCGGAAGGTCTTTATATCCTTCCGAATCCATAATTTAAAATAGGCACAAAAAAAAATATTTCTATTGACACAACAAATACTCGTAATTTCAGCAAGCAGCAAGGTCAAAAAATTAAACTGGAATAAAGTAGCCTTAAAACAAGCGCCACCATACTGCAAAAGGAGTCGATAGTTCACAACTAGTCAATGCGCGATACGACGAGTCGAGAGAGAGCATCTAATATGTACTAGATGGCGCGCGCGCTCGAAGTATTACGTTCGGGCCGAACGAGCAAGGTCATTCATTTCCCCATCTCTTCGCCTTAATGACGTACATGATGCTTTTAAATACCTACCTAATGACAAATAAAGCCCGTCAACGATTGATAATAACGCAATAAATAATGAAATATTAAAAAAGCATTTCGGCCCTTATACCTCAACTAATTTTGTTTTAACTGAACCATACCACATAGTTTTCAATAACGGATTCATACACGCGTTTAAATTTTATGTCCTACTCAACGCTAATAGAAAAAACTGCTTCCATGAAATAATACGTCTGTGGCAGTCAGCAGGTTAAAGGCCTAGTTCAAATTGATTTGAATGTTTCCAGGGTTACTACAAGCTGAACAACGTGTCGGTCCCAGGCCACGACTTCCCAAACGTGTTTCCGTTTGAAAAATGTCGCGTGGACATCTTCGCGCGGTCGCTGCCCAGTAACGACACTATGTTGGAACTGCAAATTTACGCACTTATTAAACAGAAAATAGGAAAATAATTATGAACATTAGAAGGCGCCCACAACTTCGATAGCGGAGCAGAAAGTCATACCCAACCGTCTTTTTTTTAACGTAAACGCCCAGCTACCCGTGTACCAAGAATAGTTGAAATCCGTTTAGCCGTTTTGGCGTGATGAAGCCACAACGACACATACAAACATAAAAAAACCGGCCAAGTGCGAGTCGGACTCGTGCACCGAGGGTTCCTTACAAATTTATACTTATCGGGTAATAAAGTTAGCGTTAACTTTATTACCCGGTACCGGTTGAGTTAAGTTTGCGCCTGATATCTATAGCATTGCATACAAATCAGGTGCAAACTTAACGCAACCGAGTTGATCAAATAGGTTTTTTGCCACTAAAAAAAAATAGCTAGTTAGATACATGGCTATAAATTTCGTGTAATATCTATGTTTATTAATACAAATTGTGAAAATTTCAAAATTTTCGATTGGTAAATTTCGGAGATAAAGTGGCGGAATGGTGTTTTTTTTCATAAATTCCTTAATAAAACAAAAACGAATCACAATAACAAAAAAAAATGTGCAGGTCAAGCTCTTTCATATGATACCCCATTTGACCCAGTAGCTAGACTTTTAATTTTTACCCCCCTCATATTCGTAGTTTTTTTAGAAAATAAAAACATATTACTAAAATGAGATAATATACGCGATATAATCCGTTAAATTGTTTTATTTCAATAAAAATATATTTTTAAAAATTTCCTATGCAATACATGTGGGTCTGACCATGTTTATAAATATTCCAAATTTCAATAATAGTTAGCATAAGTTGTTTTTGAGATATGGCGCTTTAATAGTCGGACACACAGACAGACGGACACACAGACAGACAGAGTCGCACCATAAGGGTTGCTTTTGTACCGTTTTGGTACAGAACCCTAATAAATATGTACTTCTAATTTCAGTGACCTCCAAATAGTCTGTTGCAATATTTTTTTATCTCTTCAATGTATCTGTTCGAGTTCCACGACACAGTTTCAATTAATGTTTTCTTTTCAAAGTAACCACATACTACTATCCACATGCACTACTTGTATTGTGTCGTGCCGTGCGTGATACTTAAACTCATGTTAATTCGAATACCTCCAAACTTCAAAGCGAATATTTGAACTGTTTGAATATTTGCAAGCCCTAGTCGTACATCATGCTTAAAAAGCTCATAACATCTATACTATTATAAAGTTGTAAAAATGAAATGTATGTACAATTGAAGATATTTTCACAAAAATAAGTGGTGGCTTTATCACGCCAAAACGGCTTATTTGATTTATACATTTGGTTCTACACGAGTAGGTGTGAGCATCCACAGTTGGTTAAAAGATACTTATTACTCGACTACGCTAAAGACAAAATAAGGTGATGAGTTTTTTCTCCTCCGCTGACAAAGTTGCGGGCATCCTCCTCTAGTTATTCATAAAAAAATCAGAAATATAACAATAAAAGAAAGTGTATCAATTATACTTTATTTATTTTCCATGATTCGGATTATACAGCTCGCCACGTATATTGGTCTTCATTAACTGAAAAGAAAAAGTAAATTGCGTTAAAAAAGAAATAACCTACAGCTAAAGCAATGACGTAGTTGCAGTACCCTGGAGGCAGCCGGATGGCTCGCGGTATTTGAGTGTTGTGGACCCTTAACCTTGTGCAACCCGAACTGAGCTAACTTAGAGCGTACTCCCACCTGAAAGGCCGGCAACGCACTTGTGACTCCTCTGGTGATGCAAGTGTCTATGGGCGACGGTGATCGCTTACCATCAGGCGACCCGTCTGCTCGTTTGCTTCCTATGTCATAATATGGTGCGACCGGCGCACTGTACTCGAGCGAAAAAAAAGGAAAAGAGTTGTCAGGCTGCCGCTTGTCACACCCTTACATTCCTTACGAAGTCACACACTTACATTCCTTACGAAGTCACATACTTACATTCCTTACGAAATTTCAATAGTTCGACTTTCTTGTTCACCGTCATCATAATGAAAACCTCAATGTGAATTTTTAGTATTCTACTCGTATGCGTGGGGTTGGACCGCGTTTTGAAGAATGAGTGTGTGAGTCGAGATTCTCTCCAATTCTCTCGTTAAACGACTTCAAAAAAGGAGGAGGTCGTCAATTCGTCAGAACCTTTTTTACTGCGACTTTTCTGCTATTTGTATAGCTACAAAATGTTTTTTCTCTTTTTATATTAAGTTGTAGATTTTGTAGTAAAAGTTAATACTTTTTAATTTATCAACAAAACTTGGCACTTGTTTTAGTAAACTTTGAGTACCAAAATAGTATCCTAATAGGTTTGAATCGGGGATTAACTCACCTCGACTTTCTGTTGGTAGGTTAGCTCCGTCTTGGAAAGCACGTAACACAATTTGGCCCAAGCCGCCTCCGCCGTCATATCGAATGCTGGCACTACGCCGCATTCTACCAGCAACTGGAAGACACGCATAGCTCACTTTAGTCTATAAGAATCCGCAGTAACCAAGGCGCAGGTGTATGAGGGACAAAGGGGTTTTGTAGAGTAGCTAGAGAACACCTGCGCAACTCTAATATCTCAGATCCGGAATGAGTAAACGGTTCCCTTTTACCTATAGGGGTTTACGCAGCCGATACCATCACCGACTGTCAAGTAGCCATAGTGGTAAATAACAGTCGACCGCCATTTACAGATGCACGACGATGTTTACGTTTCTCGCGCTAACAAACATGAACTTTGTTTAACAATTGGATTGAAACGCTTGGCACTAGCTATTCAAATACACACAATGAGTAGTATTGGGACATCCGACTATTACTTAACTTTATCGAGCGAAGATATTTAGACGTGACGTAGTATAGTTAACGAACTGCCTCTTGCAATAAAGAAGTGGAGATTCGGTATCTAAGTTCCAGATCTCTAGAGGAGCAGAAACAAAAGAAATCGATTGTGATCAATTGTTTAACTCGTAATGAACGCGATGACACTCGCTGTAGTGTAATCAAATACACACAACGTAGTTAAAGTGGGAAATGTAAGCAGCGCGTGGACACGGCGCCCGACTATTACTTAATTTTATCCAGCAAAGATATTTAGCAGTAAGTACAGTAGTTAAAGAGCTGCCTCTTGCTATAAAGAAATTTAGATACATCATCGAACTTCCAGATCTCTAGATTGCTTATTTCTTTATTGAGTTGTAGCTTGCCAAAGATTTCTAGTCCTACGTTAAATTTCTAGTTTATTTGCGTAATGTATATAATAAGCGTCATGTAGGTGAACCTACGCAATGGTGTGGGATCCTTAAAAAATTTCACCGCTCATTTATGCGCATGTATATTTTTCCTTGCAATAAGAAATATGCAAAGGATGTACTTTTCGTAATTACTGTATTAAATAAACGTAGAAATATCAAATTGTTCATAAAAAGGTGAAATGAAGACAAAAATGTTGTTTCTTTTTTAGGTATTACAACAGAAAATTACTATTTTACCCTTTTCTCTTGCCCAAAAGAAGATTAAACGTTACCTTGTGATTCTTCAGGGTTCAATGAAGGAAAAAAAATATGACTTCTATACATTTAAACGCACTTTTAACGGCAATAATAAGAAAATGCTCGTTCCGTCATACATTTGTCTGTGTTGTCTGTTGTATGACAACACGCGGCACGTTTTTACGTGGTAGTATGGGCCGTTTGATTGAAAAAAAAAATGCATGTCCCCTATTCTATACAGAAATTAGTTTCAAATAACTTTCATAATCATACTTTTGAATCAGAGCTTTTTTTCCGACGCTGACTGGTTTTGGTTTTTTATATACTGAGCGTGAAGTCAGTGAGACCGGAGGAATCTTTAAATCAGATTTATTTTTGCAGCTATTTAAAAAAGCAATATTTACTGTTTTCAAAATTAAACATTAAATAGAATCGGTCGTCAATCGGGTATACGCATGTTTTTTTTAATCGTTTTTCTTAACAAAATATTAAAACACCGTAAAAATGATTTCAAAAATGGAATTAAAACTAAAATCGGCCAAGAAATACGTATAATATAGGCATTTTAAATTACTAATTAGACAGCGATTTGACAACGAGGTCCGACATGTACTATTACGTCATAGTCCACGCCGGCCATTTAAACTCCATATTAAATACTGTTTTGCTAGAAAGAGATTTTTTTAAATGAAATGTTTGATGGCTTATACTCGTATTTTGGTTATTTTTATAGTTATTCGAAAAATTCTTTTTGTGTACCGTTTGTCACATGAATGAGCTTTTAATAAAGCAAAAATAAATATTCATGCATATTCCTTATTAAGAACATTGAGTTTTCTAGAGGTGTACTCAAAATTTAAAGTTAGTTTATTTTTATATCTATTTTTTAAACCCTCGATGTGATATGTAAACAGTTTCTCGAATGGATTCAGTCGTTTCTAAAACGCGCTGCGACGGCGCGTTTAAAAACCGTGGTGTGCAGTGCATAAGCCCTAATGTTTATAATATCTATCTATTTGACGACACGTTCGGCTCAGTGGGTTGTACAACGGCCTACGAAGCCAGCGGTTCCGGGTTCGAATCCCCGCCAGGGCATAAGTGTTTGCATGATGAGCACGAATATTTATTCCTGGGTCTTGGATATTTTCTATGTATTTAAGTATTATAAATAATTTATCTATATACTCGTAGTTTGTATATCGTCGCCTAGTACCTATAGTACATAGTTGCTTAGTTTGGGACTAGGTCGATTTGTGTAATATTGTCCCTGATATTTATTTATTTATTTATATCGACCCAGTTCTCTCACCAGTCCAGTCTCATAGATGGCCTTCCCCTGCACAGTCCCGTTGATGCACTGCGTCACATTCACCACCAACACCTCGTTCTTTACCGCTCGTTCTATCTCCTTGTAGATCTCCTTGCGCTTGATCGGGATGTTTCCGTTCCCGTACGTTTCGAGCACTACACCTGTAAAACGAATTGTTACATCTTCAGCCATACCATACCATAACATCTGCATTACCATCTCAAAATCTATAAGTTACTACTAGCTACAACTTTGTGAAATCGTCTATGTCTGTACCTAAGTTACGATTTCGGTCGCTGTCCTCCAAAGTCATAATCATAACCCTCTTTTTTTAAGTGTAGTCGGGTAAAAAGTATTCTATAATTATTTCTGAATGGCCAGTTGCCTGTGCCTGTGCACCAGCAATGGTTTATATCCACTATATCCAGCCGTTTCGACGTAATAAGGCCGCAATGATACATACATACAAACATACAAAAAATTAAATATCCTTCGATTCAATGACCTACAAATAGTTATACTTATTTTTTTTTATAGTAGGCTTTATTAGGTTGATTGAACTGTATCTAAAGTTGAATTTTTCTAACAACCGTTTTTTGACAGCCGTCATCCTAGTACAATCGCGATGGCGCGAAGGCGTAAATGTACTGGGATGACAGCTGTCAAAAAACGGTTGTGAAGAAAATTCAACTATAACAGGTAAGTAAACAAATAATGCAAGTTAAATTTGACCCACTTCCCGGTCTCCGATTCTGCTAAAATTTGGTATACTACATCGAGCTGATCTGATGATGGAGCCGGAAGGTAGTAGAATAACGCAATCCTACCAAATGTTGAGTTCTATAGAATTGGGTCGGTGAGTTGGTAGACGTTTAATGAAAAGTACAGTCGAACATTAAGCTAGTCTCAAAAATGATTTTTTGACAGAAACTTATTTGAAAATATCTTTAATGTGCAAACATTTCATTTTTTCAACTTTATAATGGTGTAAATGGATGAGCAGTAATGTAATGGTACATTACATTACACCATCGATACCGCGGCCGCTGCTCCGGTTCCTCCGCGGGGATAAGTTATTGGTAGCATAATGGCAATGCAGTTTGCTATCTAGGATTCCTGAATACATCACTAGTATATTACAGCAAGAGACTTACAGCAATACTTATACCATAGATTGCTTCAAGTTACAAATAGTTTCCGATCTAAGAAAATAGTATTTACAAGTATAAATCTTAAGAGGAACGAATTAAATATTTTCGTTGAAGATAAACATTAGCGTGCTAGCTTTGTTACGCTTTTCACTATCTTCCTACCTTCCATTCCTTGAAACACAGCTCTGATGACCTCAGCCGTGATGGTCGGGTTGACCTTAAGCGTGTAGACCTTCCGAGAGAGCTGGTCGTGGACCCGGCACACGTCGGGCACGGATCCGGCCGGATGGATCAGCATCTTGGGATCCACGTCCAGAGTAGTCCTAGCTTCCAGAATAGGGGGGTAATTGGGAGTGTCGAAGGCGTAGATGCGAGTGTTTGATACTTTCTTCACCCTATGGAAATTTAAGATTATATGTTTACAGCGGAATTAAGACAAAAATCGCAATATATTAAAAGTGTTGGATTAGACAACCAAAAAGTTACATTCCTTGAAAAATAAAGACAGGTATATCCAACGGTTTGGCAGCACGACTTCTATGGTTTTTTTTTCGATATTATTTTTGTTAGCTATTATGATGAAAATTCTGCCAATAAGTATCAATATGGCAATAGGTATCGATATGGTATATAGAAGCTGTATTTTGGATTGCGTATTGATAATACGTCCATCTTTTTTAGAAAGAGATAAATATATGTTTTATCTCATTTTAATATCCTGAACAAAGCAGTCTGTCACGTAATTCATCGACATGGGCAATTGTATAGGTACTATTATAAAGTTGTAAAAAAAACATTGAAGACAACCAAAAAAAATATTGCAACAAATTATTTGGAGGTCACTAAATCGAATAATATTTATTTTTTATTTTTTGTATGTTTTCGTTTTGGCTTCATCACGCCAAATGGGCTAAACAGATTTCAACTAAAATAGTTCGTACACCGGCAGCGAGGTATCCACTATCCACAGATGTTTATAGGATACTTTTTATCCGACTACGCTGAAGAAAAAAAGAGGGTTATGATGTTTTTTCCTCCGCTGACGAAATTGCGGGTACCGGTAAACTGGGGTTACTTTCAACAACGGGGTAACATTGATCATTAATTTTTAAAATTTAAAGAAGGAGTGTATTTCTGAACACGTCAAAGATGTTTTTTTAACGAGGTTGCCAACCTTAACAATAAAATCTCATAAACGCGTTCAGAAACAAATTTCTTATGGATTAAAAATGAGTGATCAATGTTACCTCGTTGTTCAAAGGAACCCCAGTTGACGGTACCTTCTTATTAACCTTCAAATTACTCTTTGTTTTTCTGTTACTGTAGAACTGTAGTTTAAGTTAGTAAGTTTGGTAGATACATGTGTGTAATGCTAGACAAACCTAGTGCCCCTAAACAGCTTGGCTCCAAAGAACACCGTAACCTCCGGAATGTGCTGCGTAGCGGCAATCAGAAGTGCGCACAAAAAGTTGTTATTACCATCGCTCCGCGGCTGGAAGATAGGCACCTGCCACAAACCATAAGACAAACATTTTAAAGTTTACTTTAGAATACACGTTTTCTTTAGATTTCAAACATTATAATGTGCTTAGGCTTGAACTCGTCAAATAAAATTGACTATGCATGAAGCGGGTTTTGTCAGTAATGGGTGAATAGCGCTGATAAGTAAAGGTGTTTGGTGTAATTTCGAGTGGATCATATTGAGGTATGAATTTATTTTAATTAAAGTACAATACATTTCCCCATATCCAATTGCATTAAATCCAAACGAGAAACCTATTTTGGGAACTTTGTGGGATTTAGTTACGGGATACCTAGTAGATCATATCATGTCACCTTAGGTAATAACCGTAGGGCAGACTCGTCGATGCAAGTCAATAGAAAAAACTTCAATTATTTTCGCTTCTGAAAATATCTACAGGTTGCTTTCCTAAGTGAATCCATATTTGGTGTTTTGTTCGTCGATGTCCTTTGTGTAGGAGTCTCGTGAAGAGTTCCTGTGTTCCTATCCTCAAGACAGCCCTACCGTTCATTTGTTTTCTTTAGTCTGTTTTAAGCCTCAACGTAAAAAGTGTGCGTCTGTGTATCTGTATCTGTCTGTGTCATCTTAGCTCTTCAACGGTTGGAACAATTTTGAATTAGTTTTTTGTGTTTGAAAAGTGACTTTATATTGGCTCAGTTAGAAAATTATCAGCTTTTTTGTAGCTTCATCTTTTTTTTAGCTCGTGTCGGGGTTTTCTTATCAGATCACTAATACTTGGTAAATAATTGTAAACTAATACAGGTTCTATACAAGAAACAAACGCACGATATGCAAGTTGTTATACAGTTAAGCGGAAAGATAAGTAAACTCTCTCTTCACGAATTTGCGGCGCCCATGCCTCAGGGTCCACAATTAAGTTTAACTTACTATTATTTAACAACTAAAACTTAAGTTTACTTATATTCTGTAAACTAATATTGTGGAATAAATGATTGAGTATTGAGTAAACACCACAATTGTTACTATGACATTGGAGTTGGTGTGTATATGTACATATTTCTAAACTTTTAGTGTGAGTGATCTTTGCCCTTGACTGTACAGTTTACTATGCGCAGTATTTACGCGCAAAAGTGTCTGGAAGCTGTATAGTGCGTCATAGGTCGTTGACCGAATGCGTCTCCTGCATTCGGTATAACCGTCAAGCCGAGTAGCTGCACGTAATAGGTTAAGAGGTCATTTACATTTTGTGGAAGAATATGTCTGCTACAATCAAACCGAATAAATTGCATCACGAGTATATTATAGTTATTCAAACGGGAAATAAACAATGGATCACGCTACTGCTTGCCAGAAGTCTAACTTTCCACTTTAATATCATACTGGATACACAGTTGTACTTTTGACATAATCAGGTCGTTTTGCAAGGAGACAGTTAGTATGTTAAGAGATCTGCAACACTCGCGGGATGTTTCAGCCGAGTGTTACAACCGTCCATAGACATAACTGTACTAGCAGGGCCACACGCGCCTTTGTCACCATATCGTAGTATTAACGAAAAAAAGTATATGCAGTAAGCTCATGTAGGAAACAATACACAACTAACGTGTTCGCAATGTGCTGAAGTCGAGATGGGTGTTGAATCACCTGAGCCTATGACAGCGCAACGGTCTTACCAAGCGTCCAGTATGAAGGTCAGGACAGGACAGGACAGAAGCGCTGTAAGCTGTCGTGTCGGTGCATAACCACCCACCTCGTAACCTAGTGCTAGTGTTGAGGTGAAGCGTGGTTTACTTGCGGCCCAGTCAGCACGACGATCTGCAGGACTGTCTTGAGCACCTTAAGTGTCCTTAAGGACAGAACAGAGGCACCGTACGCTGTGGTGTCGGTTTGGTTATAGCCAACTCGAAACCTCGCTATCATCGAGATAAAGCGTGTTTTACTTGCAGCCCAGTCAGCACGACGATCTTATCGACCGCCTCGAGCACCTTAAGTGTACTTAAGGACAGAACACGGGCGCCTTACGCCGTCGTGTGTAACTTTGCTTGTGTTGAGGTGGACTGTGGTTTACCTGAGCCCCTGTCAGCACGACAGTCTTACCGACCGTCTCCAGCATAAACGACAAAACGGAAGCACCGTATGCCGTTGTATCGGTGCCGTGCAGAACCACGAAGCCGTCATAGTCGTGATAATATTTCTGAAATGAAGGACAAGAAATAATGAATAATACGTATGACCTTAAATCTAAGATCCTTTTTATGAATAAATGTTCTGAACGTCTGAAACAAAATTTGAATTGTGGAAATTAAATTACTGTTGGAAACTTGTGGCATAGAATGCTTTAGCATAATAATAGCCCTGCCCTACTAGTTCCTTATTTAAATGACTACAGTGTTATCATAAAAATAAATTTAAGATTCATATGAGTTTAACCGGTTTAAAGATATTGTTTTTAATATTGGTATTGATTACTTTGTATGTAACGTAATTGATGTCACCAGCGGTTACAAACGGAAGTCTCTTTTTAATTCATATTGTTGGAAAGAGACTTCCGTTTGTAATACAAATTACAAGCTTTTGAGAAACGGGCCCAGGTATAATACCTACCTTAATATCTCGTGCTTGTTTGATCCAGTCATCGAGTGTGAAGTCGGAAGAGTCCTTCAGTTCATCGTATTCGTAAATCTTGTATAATATCTTCAATTCCGTGTCTTTGCCGTCTAAAAATAAAAAGGTGACAGAGGTATCTGTATCAATAAAAATCTATTGAAGAAATGTATGTTCGCGCATCACTTTAGAACGGCTGCCCATTTGGCTAGTTCTTTTAATTATTTTTATGTGAGTACCATCAACATGCCTATTAAAAATCCCACAACTAACCGGGTAGAGCAAGGTACTCCTTCCTCTCTGACTTGGCGAGATGTGTTTTCCAGTACTCCTCGTCATGGAGCTGTGGTAGCCGCCTGATCACTTGTTCTATGTTCTTTTGGGGCACCAGTACTAAAACAATCACAAAATGTTATTTTATTTATTAGGCTCACACGACAAATTACAGTCACATAAAAATCAACAAAAAAAGTGTGGGAAATAACTAGGATTAGGAATTGATTAATTGTGTAAACTTAGTTATAAGAGATAAATCAATATTATTTCGCTATTTTTAATCATAATTATTTTTATTTCATTTTACTACTCTGTCATATATTTTTTACCCTGTTTTATAAAATACGTGTTATGTTGTTTTATAGCATTAAGAAAGTAATATAACTATATATATCATTCAATTGTAAAACATGATGAATAAAGAATATCTTTTGTCGCATTTATTAATTCGCCTGCATCAGCCGATAAGCCGCTAATTCAGGCCCTAGTATGTGGGAATAATAAGTGGCCATTTTGATAGCCACAGTCAGTCTTATACTATACTCAGAGTCTTCTACTACACTCAGAGTCTTATACTCTCTTGCGGCTATATTAGCTGATTATGGCTAATTAGCAAATACTTACCATGAAGAAATAAGTATTTTATTTTAAATCAAGAAAGAAGTAGTCCAATACAGTCCACACATTCAACAATGGTACTTCGAGAGCCGGATCAATGAAGCAGAGGTGCGCAAGATAAATAGAAGATCGAAGCATTTCCCGTTTCAACGAGTCAGCAAGAGCCTGTACGTCGTGCACCATACTGTGAAGCCACCAGCTTCCCCCCGTACGGCGTGCATCATTTTTGCCTCTTGTAGCCCTCGGGCTTTTGTCTCTTGACGGGGTTCGGGCTAGTCTCGACTCCGGGGAACTTATGAAGCTTCGGTTTCTGTTCCTTCATACGGCGACCCTCTAAACGATTCGCCTTTTACTCTGGCATGGTCCAGACGCTCGCTCTCTGTTAACACGGATTGCGCAGCACCCCTGAGTGAGTATTATCACTGGAAGAAAGAAGAAAGAAGACGTAGGGATTTAGGTCCCCGGGCGTTGCTTGAGCGTCAAGTGCCGGTAGCGCTCGCGTAGGGCAATTAGGTGTTAGGTTGTGTTTCCCCCCCATTCCCCGTGTGTGTGTAAAATGTCGACCAACGAAGAGGTAGGTCGTATCGTGCGTCAGACGCGTTCGCGCACATATGAAGAAACGCCACCTTCAGGTCAGACAACAAGTGAGGAAACTAATACATGGAGCAGGGAACCGGGAGAGAGTAGGATTGGTAGTAGTAGCCACCTAGGGAACGAATCGACACATCCCGCGAACGTTATTCATTCTAACGGTGCCGCGCCACCGACCGCGAACCCGCCGTTAACTCAAGACCCCGTAGGCCATCATAGTAGGAGTGCGTCGGGTACTGTGGTAAACGCGCCAATTGTTAATGTTAATCAGCAGCTTTCCGTTTTGATTGCCGAATTGGATTTTCATAACGCAGAATTAGAGCAGGCTAGATGTAGGTCGATCGCGGCTAAAAGTAGGTTGGAAATTGCTAGGATGGAAGCGTCCAACAATTCAGTGCCCACGTTCGATCAGACAGTGCCTAGAAACGCGCGTGTGTTAGGATGGGTAGAACAGCAAAGACAGAGTCTGAACCATCCGGTGCAGGAAATAGAGTCAAATCTCGCGCCTATGAACGTACCGCGTACGAGTTTCGAAAATAGGGATTTCGAGCTGTTATCCAGTCAAGTGGTAGAGGCAGTTAATCGTAGTAAGAGCACGCCAGTTATTCAAAGACACGTGCCAGAATTAACTCCTTTCGATGGCAATATCGCCGAGTGGATAGCATTTCGATCGGAATTTACGGACAGCGCGCCTCTATTTTCCAATATCAGTAACATAAGTAGATTACGTAGGGCTTTACGCGGAGAAGCGAAAATAGCCGTAAAATCTATCATGTACACCGTGTCGGATCCGTTAGAGATAATCGAAGCGTTAGAAAGGCATTTCGGTAACCCGGAGGAAATAGTCTTGGCGGAGATACATAACGTAAAAAAAATGCAACGCTTAGCGGAAGATAACAGTAATATAACCACTTTCGCGGGAACCGTAGCTAACGTAGTTTCCACCATAAAAGCGCTCCACCAAGACGAATTTCTCTATTCGCCCGAGTTAGTGAATAAAATCGTTGACAAACTGAATCTGATCGTGCGATATGAATGGAATAAATATAGGGCTTCGAACAAGGGGACGCCGGGTTTAGTAGCCATGTCTCAGTTTTTAAATGAGATAAGTGTAGCTACCCGAAAAACTCACGGTCGTCAACGAGTTCGGTCCTCGATAAATTTTATATCGGAAACCGCTTGCGATTCACCACCGCGCATGCGCGGCGGAGAAGCGAGAGCGCGTCAGCCGTCTCGATCGCACGCCTCAGGCTATAATTACGAGTCATCAGATTCTGATTGCGATGATTTTATCCCGCGAACGGTAGCTCAAGTAAACGTTAAAACGCAGAAAAATAGGAATAATGCGCCTATTAATAAAAAAAAACCCCAAAAACCGCGTATGGTAGAAACCAGGACGAGCGAACCGATTTCCCCCCCCACCGCGACTATTAAGTGCATAATTTGTAGCGGAAATCATATTTTAAGCAAATGCGCTGATTTCGCTAGCTTAACTATAGAAAAAAGATGGGAAACGGTCAGAACACATAAACTGTGTTTCAGGTGCCTGGAATCTAACCATAAGCGTCCCGTAAAGTGTAAATACGTACCTTGCGGTTTTAATCAGTGCGAATCAGGTCATCATAAAATGTTACACGGATTGATGCTTAACACGACCCCATCGCGAAAAAATAATACCGGGTTAGTAAATCATGTACGTAGTGCTGACACCTACCTGAAAATAATTCCGGTAGAGTTGTCAGGGCCCTTAGGGTCTGTACAAACTACAGCTCTTTTAGACGATGGCAGTTCAATTTCGCTAATTGAGAGGCATGTAGCTGATTTGGTATCACCTCGCAGTAACGCAGAGACCCTATCGATTGAGGGTGTCGGCGGTAACATATTGTCTGAAAAAGAGTCGTGCAAAATTAGTTTCAATATCCGTGGAGCATGCAGTAGGAATTTAATAAAAATGTCCGCGTACACAATAGATAAATTAAATCTCGCTACTCAGGCGGTATCTCGCGATTTGGTAAGAAAATGCGAACATTTACACGATATCGAAGATGAGCTATGTTATGAGCAAACGTCACCTACAATGATTATAGGACAGGATCACTGGGATCTTTTAGTGCCTCGCCGCATTTTAAGCGGAGACAAAGGCCTCCCCGTTGCATCTCTGACAAAGTTAGGATGGTCGCTCCACGGTAGCCACGACGTACCTAGTGGCCGTGCTTTCATAGTAAATCATTTGCGTCCCGCTAAAACTACCGAAAATGAGATAGCCGACTTGATAAAAGAGCATTTTAGTATCGAATCATTAGGAGTAGGAAATCGCCCTCCTAAATCCGATCCAGAACAACGTGCGTTAGAAAAGTTAAATTCGACTTGCGAAAAATTGGAAAACGAAGATAGGTATCGTGCCGGTTTGTTATGGAAATCCGATGACGAAACTTTGCCGAACAACAAATCGCAGGCGCTAAAACGATTACACTCTCTCGAAAATAAATTAAACAAAGATGTGCAACTAAAATCTGAATATACGAAACAGATAAATAAATTACTCGAGAAAGGTTACGCCGAGAGAATGGAATCGCCCGCGCCAATAGATTCGTTAAGGTCATGGTATTTACCGCATTTTCCGGTTTTTCACGCGCAGAAAGGTTCTATGCGTCTAGTTTTCGACGCGGCTAGTAGGTCATTCAATAAATGCTTAAATGACGCACTATTACCAGGTCCGGACCTGCTTCAATCTCTTTTCGGTGTGTTATTGAGATTTCGCGAAGGTAAAATCGCCGTAATAGCCGACATCCGCGAGATGTTTTTACAAATAGAGGTTTTAGAGGAGGACAGGGATAGTCTACGTTTCCTATGGAGGGAGGGAGACGGGCAGTGTGAACCGACTGAATTCAGGATGAAAAGGCTCTGTTTTGGGTCCGTTTCATCGCCCTGTACTGCCCTATATGTTAAAAATAGGAACGCTGACTATCACCGGGATAGGTACCCCATAGCCGCCGAATACACGGTAAAAAACGCGTATATGGACGATTTTCTGATAGCTATGGATGAAAACGAAGTCGAGGCGAAAAAGGTCGTAAATGACATAATAGAGTTGAACAGTAAAGCCTCTTTCGAATTGAAAGGTTTCGCTTCGAGTCATCCATATGTGTTATCGGATATCAAGGATAAAAGTTCGCGATCGGAAACGGTTATAGGAGGTAATAACGCGGAAAGAACCCTTGGTTTAATATGGAATCACGAACGTGACACGCTAGGGTTCAACGTAAATCTGCGTAACACTCCGCGGGAGGTCCTGGAGGGTAAAAAGTTACCTACGAAAAGGCAGGTCACGAGTAGCGTTATGGCCGTCTTCGATCCTCTAGGATACATTTCACCCATATCGGCTTTAGGCAAGATCCTCATACAGGATACCTGGCGAACAGGCATAGGCTGGGACGATACGATATTGGATGAATCAGTACCCGCGTGGAATAGTTTCATACAAAATATACAACAATTAAAAGAGTTAGAATTGGATCGCTATGTACCCGCGAGTAATAGGAAGGGCTCGTTACACATTTTTTGCGACGCTAGTGAGAAAATTTACGCGGCGGCTGTCTATTTTGTGAGTGACAGCCCGATAGGTAAAACATCACGATTAGTAGCGGCTAAGGCGCGCGCGAGCCCCCTCCGTATAGTGTCAATTCCAAGACTCGAATTGCAAAGCTGTGTCCTAGGCTGTAGGTTAGCTAAATCAGTAAAGGAACAGACTAGTTACGAAATAGATAGTTGCCATTATTGGTCAGACTCACGTACAGTTTTAGCATGGATAAAATCAGACCCGCGCTCATACAAGAGTTTCGTGGCATTCCGTCTGGCAGAAATCGAGGATAGTTCGAAACCCACGGAATGGAGATGGGTTCCGAGCGCCTCAAACGTGGCCGACGATGCCACGAAGGCTATCCCATTAAAATTCGATAAAAACCATAGATGGTTTCACGGCCCTGAATTTATCCGTAAAAATGAGTCTGATTGGCCGGTTGACAAATCAAATAAGAATCCAATTCCCACCACGGGAGAGGAGCGTAGCGCGAAAAAGGTCGTAACCGCCGTTACTGTAGATAGGCCGCTTAAGTCCTTTTCGTATTTACCTAAGATAGAACGTTTTTCGAAATACACGCGTTTAATTAGGGCTACTGCTACCACCCTACTAGCTGCTGAGGTTTTTAAGTCCAAAATGCTCAATAGAAAAATAGAAACTGAAATGAACAATAACCACTTGAAAATGGCCGAGTTATTAAATATTCAACGCAGTCAACGGGCATATTTCGACGAGGAAATGAAACTCATCGAGGCTGGACGACAAATACCCAAGAAGTCTGCACTCAGCAAGCTCGCCGTGAAGATGGACCGCCACGGAACTCTACTGCTGGACGGGAGAATCGACAGAGAAAAGGCCACGCCGATACTTCACGCCAAAGAAGACTTCACTCGCCTCCTGATCGCTCACTATCACGCTATGTTCAATCACGGTAACCACTCCACTGTGATGAACGAGATAAACCAACATTTTTACGTGATAGGATTGCGAGGTGCTCTGAGATTTATAAGTAACAGATGCCAATGGTGTCGTGTCAGAAGGGGGTCACCCTCTAAGGCTCCTTTCGGCGATATACCTAAAGAAAGGCTAACTGTAAATCAACCTGCTTTTACCGCCACAGCCTGCGATTTATTCGGGCCTATGACTGTCACAGTCGGACGAAGACACGAAAAGCGATGGGGAGTCCTGTATACGTGCCTAACCACAAGGGCCGTACATCTTGAACTAGTGAACTCCTTATCTGGTTCGGCTATGATCATGTCACTCAGAAGAATGATGGCGCGACGTGGCACTCCATCAATCATTTTTTCGGACAACGCTACAAACTTTTATGGAAGCGAACGTGAGATCAGTGACGCCATGAATAGCGCAACCAGTGATCTGCTAGAATACGCTAGGCAGCGTCAGATTATTTGGAAGAAGATCCCACCAGGTAACCCTTCCGCCGGCGGCGCATGGGAGAGGCTCGTAGGCTCAGTAAAAACCGCCCTACGAGCTACCCTTAATGAAAAGCACCCCCACGAAGAAGTGCTTCACACCCTGCTTTTAGAGGCCGAGCACGTAATTAACTCGCGACCTCTCACGCCGGTTATGCTAAACGAAGAAAAAGAAGCTCTCACACCGAACCATTTTCTTATCGGCC
Source organism: Hedya salicella (assembly GCA_905404275.2). NCBI lineage: Eukaryota > Metazoa > Arthropoda > Insecta > Lepidoptera > Tortricidae > Hedya > Hedya salicella. Next base: position 9,086,008 of record FR990114.1, on the reverse strand, counting down.
GCTCTAATGCCATGTCACCATTCGGCTCATTTTCCGACGTCGTTCTTACTTCAAGCTCATGGAAAACAGCGCAGCGACTAGCCGATCATTTTTGGCAAAGATGGATCAAAGAATACCGCCCGTCGCTGAGAGCTAGATCCAATAGCGCCCACGACAACGTGAAAGAAGGCGACATAGTGCTCATAATGGACAGTACAATGCCCAGAGGTACCTGGCCAAGAGGAGAGGTAGTTAAAGTCTACCCAGGTCCAGACGGCAAAGTCCGAGTCACTGAAGTACGCACAGCAGCGGGATCCATCCGTCGTCCAGCCTCCAGACTCATTGTTATTTCCTAGAAACCAAGAGAATGGTGTTTGCACACGCGGGGGATATTGTGGGAAATAACTAGGATTAGGAATTGATTAATTGTGTAAACTTAGTTATAAGAGATAAATCAATATTATTTCGCTATTTTTAATCATAATTATTTTTATTTCATTTTACTACTCTGTCATATATTTTTTACCCTGTTTTATAAAATACGTGTTATGTTGTTTTATAGCATTAAGAAAGTAATATAACTATATATATCATTCAATTGTAAAACATGATGAATAAAGAATATCTTTTGTCGCATTTATTAATTCGCCTGCATCAGCCGATAAGCCGCTAATTCAGGCCCTAGTATGTGGGAATAATAAGTGGCCATTTTGATAGCCACAGTCAGTCTTATACTATACTCAGAGTCTTCTACTACACTCAGAGTCTTATACTCTCTTGCGGCTATATTAGCTGATTATGGCTAATTAGCAAATACTTACCATGAAGAAATAAGTATTTTATTTTAAATCAAGAAAGAAGTAGTCCAATACAGTCCACACATTCAACAAAAAGTTTCAAGTCAAGGTCTAGACTAAGTGACATATAAGACACGTGAAGTGTACAGAAATACTGATAAGATTTAGTGCAAATTAATCACTGTAGACAAAGTTCATCGAATGTCTTAATATTTAGGGAAGACTAAAGTTTAACCTATGTTTACAGCATTAACTGATAAACTTTAAATATTATATACAACAAACGTACCGTATAAGGCGGGCATATAGGCCCACCAACACCTTTTCATCTTTTAATTTTTTTCTAAGCCACAGAAAAACATTTAATTTTTTTCTGACAATAAGGAGGCTTATTCCTATAAACAAAATTTCAAGATTTTAGAAAATTTTCATCCATTCCCCATTAGTGCTAGTGGGATTCTCGTCGTTCGTTTTGGACGGGTGACATGAATCGGTGTGGATCAACTCATTATTTTATTATTTTTAATATTTAAACAGTACCTTGGCTTTTAAACCTTGACCCAGGCAAAATTTTACTTATGGACAGAAATTAAACTTAAAAACTGAACTGAACTGAGTGCGAGTGACGGATACTTTATCGTGTAGTATCGTGTAGTATCGTGTAAGATCAAGGTCCTTCATCTTTTGATTGAAGGATTTTTATTGCCCCTTCAGACAGAAATAAACTAATTTAGTTCTATTTACTCAGCTGTTTTTTTGTGTTATATTAATAATAATGGAATAATTATATTTATTCTGTAAGAAGGCCGCAAGGGCACTTTTTCAAGTCTGTCTCTACGGTATTTCCCAAGAGGAGATTAATGTTGAGAAGGAAAGGTATTGTATCTATTCAATACTATTATCTGCTACCATACCATATCTTACTGCTAACATACTAGATTTGGACGCACGAGGGCGGTTATAGAAATAATTACAAACAAGGGCAAATTTTGCGTCTTACGACGATGATGTAATATTTATGAACTGGGTCTTCTACTGGCCATAGGTCAGATATTATCGTTATCTGGCAAACAGTAGGGAATCACAATTTATCCATGTTTTGAACAAACCATTGATAGCCACATAATTGTAGGTACTAGGTTCGAATGAGAGATAGAATCTGTTATCAGTTTTGTATAAGAAGAATTCATTTTTTCAAAAGAAGAATTAAACTTAGGCACGACGAGTTATTAATGTTATAATAGGAGCCTTTGGGGGGTTTATTGCATAAATTACACATTTGATACACCAACACGTACGTACATACACTTTTTATAAATTTTGGTTAAGTGAGTAAAGTCTTGTTTCATGGTAATTATTTAAAAAAACACGTTAGGTATGCCATCCTCACTAAGTTACGCTGAAGCTAAGTTATATACGTCCAACCGCGTTAACGATCACGTTACGTGGCTACAGAAACATAATGACCAATAAATAAATAAATAAAAGCATATATATTATATACAAACATCACAGTCTTTAAATTGTTATTTTTAGAACAAGTGCAGAGCGTGAGGGTATTACCTATTCGCACGTGTATCGTATCGTAGGTACACCGTTTTACAATGATATGCTCAGAAAGTGCCACTTTGTAGTAGCAAAATAGAAACATAAAGTGCTACTTACAGTACACGTGCGTTAAAGTAATTTTTCTATGCAAGTATAGGCCAACAACAATATAGGCACGTCAAGAGCACATTCCGAACATATGCATTGTAAATTATATGTGTACCTTCAAAAAGCATCTTATTTCAATTTTACTAGTATAGGTTTAGATGTAGTATACTAATTCTTACCTCCTTTTTCATTCTTCAGCATCCCGAATGTTCCACCAGTGTAGATAACAAGCACTCTCTTAATCTGCGCCATGTTTATATATTACTGAAAAATAATCAAACTTTAAAATCTACAGTATTTTCTTCGGATTCCACGATCACTCATTTAAATGTATCTTTGACACAGAAAAAATACGTTTTACTCAGTTTACCCGCGAGCACAGAAGCTGTAAAGCAACTGAAACGCGGGTTCGATGCGATAAGGAATATATGCGATATTATCCGTTTAAATTGTTTTATTTAGACTGTTATCAATTTTCTGAACATATGCCAACACACGTCCGCATTGCTACATACTGATCAATGAATACTGACTGACGTCATACAATAGCTTAAGATCCCACTGGACAATGCAACACGTATCTGGTTTTCGATGAAATGTAGTTTTAAATGAAAGTTTACACATGCACGCGGTTGCTTATCGAAACTTGGCGGCAACTTGTAGCGACCGTCTTTAGCGGCACCCCTAAATTATTTGCTTTCAGAAATTCGGCTCCAAAAATGTGAACTGTCCATAAAACACCGATGTTCCGGGCAATTCGTTTTGTCCAATGCCTTATTCAAATGCCCAGCTTTTGCGCTAACAACAGTTTTTCATCTAGCATCTTGACAAACTTGCTATGATTTGGTATAAGAATGATCGCAAACAAATTGGATTGGGACCAAATTTTGACTGACAACAAGATAGTCTTTGTGTTATCCCATCTGTAAGTTTTTACGATGATTTCCCAGTTAAAATTGGAAATTAAGTATAAGCATAAAATCAATTCAGTGTTAAAAGGATATTAGGATTTTTTTTGATGCCCGACTATTCAGCAGCTTGGGGAGATTTCAGGTTAAAAACACTCTTGGGACATTCCACCAGAATGTCGGGTTCGTGACGTCATTCTTTTGATACTTCTTACAATGCTAGAGAGCCGATTTTTGGTATGATAATTTTCATAACATGACTTTGCTTTGGCAGTGTTTTTTAGGTTTTTATATATTATATTTTATATATTTTTATTTTATATATTTTTATATAGCTGTGCAACTGAAAATTATAAATGGACCTCACACGTGCATGTTCGTTCTACGTATTTTCTGACTCAGTTTTTGTAGCCCATACGTGCAAGCAAATACAGATTGTCCAACTTGTACGTGCAAAATTTAAAAAATCCCTTGAGTTTACACGGGGTCGAGCCCCACATATGATGCACTCGCGAATCAAATGTATCTCGCCATGCCTCACATATGATGCATGCACAGGTAACGTGCTAGAGTGGAAAGCACCTTCACCAAAAAACAGATATAGGTGCAGAAATTTACATTCGGATCTTGACCTATATAACAATTTAACAATGCTTTGTTTATATTAACTTTAATGAGTTTGATAAATGCAACACGTGTTTTAGTTTAATGTACGGGTAACTGTATAGGATGTATTGAATAAACGGTTCTTGTTATGTAGTAATAAGGTTTTTATGTTCTAGGTTGTGTATGATGTTAGTCGTTGCAGGGACAGGAAAGTTGTTCAATATATTGCTTGGTGGGATTCCCCACTTAAGAAGAATGTCTGTCTCGTTTTGACATAGTATAACTCTTTGTACTTACATATAGGAGGCAATAGTTTATGTAACTTGTATATCTATGTATTGAAATACAAAAATACAAATATGTACAGTATATGTATACACATTATGAAATGCTTTATTCTTATTCTCATCCGTTATTAGCGATTAATAATGGCTTTTGTTCTTTTGCACGTAATAAAATAACAGAGCCGATTTTTTTCATTTTTCTGCTGTATTCTGTATCAGACGTAGGTACTGAAGGGATCACGGTGACAGATTCTATTATTTACGATAGTTCAGAACTTGACTTAACTTTGAACTGAGTAGGTTTGTTAGGTTAGGCCGCTTTACCAGTAATCGGGAACGGCCGCAAACAGCCAAGGGAAATGCCTTCCACGGCCAATACGGCAGGTAAGGTGGGGACGCGCTGCGCAAGGCACAATGAACACCGTGTTAGGTGGGTTTAACCGGTTCAACCCGACTTGGAAGAGAGAGTGAAAGGATCAAACATATGGAAGAAGATGAGACTATGGACTGGTCGCCCAAATTTTGATTGATGATTTGATTTTTGCTTAGCTTTTGGATGACAACGACTTTGGAAGCTGGGCGCTCAAAAGCACCAAAAAGATAATCGTAGGTACAAATACAGAAGGCTCTCGCTTTTGATCTCTGCAGATCTTAGCAAAAGCGGCGTGTACTGTAGTGTATTAGCTTTTCTTTGATGCGCGCGAGCAATAAATGCGTCCCTTACTAGGTACAAATTACGCTCAGTGGCCGGCACGGGGGCCGGGGCGTGGTTTTTCCTTGCCGATGCAGGGCCTTAAGGACATCCGCTGCTTTGAACGGGAGCCCGCCCGGTGCGAATGCACGGTGCGTAGCGTACCTAGCCCAACCTAGCCCGTCGCGGGGACGCGGACTATTTATCCGAGGCGGAGTACGGCGCGGGTCCCCGCGACGGGATGCACCCGCACCATGCTCCGGTATTACACCTAGGGCTAGATTATTTGTTGAAAACTAGTAAATAATTAAGTGGTGATATAGTATAACATAAAACGAACCGGTTCGCCTGATCTATTAATAAAACGATCAATGTTTTATGTAAATCTCGTCATTATCGGAATAGCGTTTATATTAACCAGTTAAGAATAAGCGGCTAAGATATATAATAAATAATACGATTTTGTTAAAAAAAAAATTTAGATTTTTAAAAGCGTTAGTAGTATTTTTAGTTCTTTTATACCTTAATAGGTATGCGTTTTAGATAACCGCGTACACCCGCTTTAGATAACTTGTGAGAACCACCCAAAAAGTAAACGGTTAAAAATGCACATATTTTTATTTAAATATAAAGCCCAATTTAATGGTCCTCGATTTTTTATCTATTAATATAAGGCACAAAACACCGTACTCACTGTTTCGGGAGCCTGTTGTCGATTAGATATCACGATACAGTGAGACTGTGTATTCCGAGATAAATAGTTTATCTGACGATTTTATCCAATACTTAACTGTGTCAATATGCGCACGACCCGCGTGTTGAGTAACTAATCGTCAATGTCACGCAATGTGTGCAAATTTACGTCAAATAAACCAAACATTTTGTGTATCGTCACTTGTTTTGTTTTAAGTCATTGATTGTCATTTTTATCATTCTTTACCATGCCAACTATATATAGAGATTACGGCAAAATTTCCTGCCTCCTTCATCTCTAGTGGGCTAGCTATAGTTGTGACTGTGTTCGTGCCTTTTGTCCCTTTCTATTCAAGATAAAGGGACAGAGACGAGCGATGCCGTGTTGCGTAACAAGCGAAGTCCCGGCTAGTGATGCTTTAGCTGGTTCTTCTTGTACTTGCAGACGTACGAACGACCTCGCCGCTACACCACACACTAGGGCTTATCATTTGACGTGATTTACCGCTTGCACCATTTGGGTCAATTTCTGAGCTCGCATTTTTTTGTGTCCGAGCTGAAAATCGTAGGGTAGCATCAGATAATACGTTCCATTATTTTTTTCACAAAGAACACACACACATGTTTCCCCGTCGAGGTCAAAACGAATTGAAAGATTAATTAGTTTTTAAAATACATTCAAAAATACCTAAAGGCTCAAATTAAGACTCCGTGCCCTGTCCGGAATGGACTTTTGAGTTGATTGAAAATTCCTACCAAAAACTGTACGTATCACTGATTTCGCGTCAAAAACTTAAACTAGATGATATTTGCTATCACTGAGAACATACGCTATTCACTTCGTGGTGGTGAATAACTCATGATTGATGTTCAAATTCTGTCCGAGCGCGAGGGTAAAATTTTTTCGTCAAAATTCAAAGGGCTCCGACAGCCATCGTCCGCATTTGATCCCCGTCCTGTCCTGCCTCACCTATGCAGTCAGTTGTCGGCTTTCTGGTGAAACATACTGTTGTGCATCAAACCATAATGGATTCGAGTAAATCACGTACATGTTTCGGCCGCCGGGTGGGCGACAAATTTTCTGCAGAAATTGCAATTTCGATGACCCTTATAAATTATATTTTTAACATAGCTATTCGTTAACAAGTGTACGCTTCATAAAGCCCTTTGGTAACTTTATACAAACAATAACGTACCATTTTCTTAAAATGCTAATTAAATTTTTGACGATTTTTTTATTACGATGACTGATTCGCGTGCCCTAATTCCCATGGACTAATTACCCAAAACAGCTGATTTTGGGGCACGGGAATTGGTCAGTTTCACTTATTTTGTCAATTAACCGCTTCTATTGGGGTAGTTGTACGTTAAACGGCAATATTTATGTAATATTAGGCATATACGAGTATATACACTTGTTCAAGTCTTGTACTTACTTCATGCGCTTATTGCAAAGAAACAGGCAAAATATGTAAAATCCATATCAATAGTTAAAATTATAAATGCGAAAGTGTGCCTCTCTGTCACCTCTACACGCTTAAACCGCTTAACCGATATCGATGAAATTTGTTATGCTACTTTTTAACCCGAAAAATACCCTTTCCTACGATACACGAATTTAAGGCGGACAAAGTCACGGGCAGAAACTTGTAATACAATAAAACTTAGCCACTTATTATAACAAACTAGACTAAACATACATACCGGGTGTCTATACGTGTTATGTCAAATGAGTATGCCATAATACTGTCACAAATAACTCTTTAATGCTTAGCTTTAAGCTCAGCGAGCTTTTTCCCATTGGATAAGTAGAAGTTCAATAATAATACTTATTTTCTATTCTTCCATTTCAATCATAGGCTAAAATAAGGTTAAATTCTTTGTACATTGTGTGAACTGCAATAGGCTTAAATGACCTTCCTAAAATAAAGGCGGCGAATGAACTGTGTTAAAGTTGTTCATCGTTTTGAGCTATACTATATTAATCAACTTAAACCTCATATCCTTGACAATATTCGCAAAAAAAATGGTTAGTCAACATAGGTCCAATTTTGCAACTTTAATTACTTGCGTTATTTTCCGGAAAGAAATAAATCAATTTTTCTTAGTACCCATCACAATCTTTCTTAACCAACCATAATTTTGCAGCTTGTCATATCATCCTCCTTCCCAAATCATCACCAGTCTTACTAACCATTTATGTACATTACTTTCCTTTCAAAAAATCTGTATCTTTTACCCGACCATGCAATTAATACTAGGTCATCGGAGTTAAAAAGACATTTGACACGTAACCCACTCATTCTCAACCCACAATTATCATCTTTTAGATCTAGAAAACAACTGTCTATGAACAAATTTAACAGCCACGGTAATGCTATACAATCCTGCCTAACATCATACAGTAATGCCTAATACTGTTCAGATTGTAAGTATATACTTCATTTAAATATATCATAGTGAGAAGTTAAAGGCTTGCTCAAAGCCCAGAGACACCCTGTAAGTATCGCAAACTATTTATGAGTGTCATGATTTGGCAGGATACTCGCCCAACTTACATAATAATAAAATAATAAAAAAATTCTTAATACCGGTTTCAAAATACCATGTATATAAATTTATATGGGTATTTTGTCGTTACATAGATAATCGCATTTATTTATAATATCTACTAGATTTTTGATTTAGATTGAAACGTTACTAGACATTTATTTAGTGTCGTTGGTTGATCACTATGATTAGTTAATTAGGGCAAATAATTTCGATACAACTTGAATATGAGTGAAATTTAAAATAATTTTTTATTAAACAGTAAATAATAGTTAAAAAAAAAAAACAATTTCCGTGGCATGTTAAAATTCCCGTGCCACCAAAAACTAATTCCCATGGACAGATGAATTCCCGTGTCCCGGCGAAATTTTCAAACTGTAATAACTTTTGTAGTTATATGAATATAGGTAGGGGAGGATGGGGAACAATGGATTGGTGGGGGACAGTGGATCTTTGCCTATATTTCATATAAATAATAGATTTTCATCTTTGTTTTGGGACGAAATGAAAGAGCGCCTAATACGTATCAAAGTGCAAACAAGACAGATATGTAAATCCATTATTTCTCTAAAATATAAGCAATGATCCACTGATCCCCACTGATCCACTGTTCCCCACCTTCCCCTACCCTGTAAGGAAATTTGCGCTTATTATTTTTTTTACCAAATTATCTGTATTAAATTTTCTTTGTAATATTGGTATTTCAAAATTCCACGGAAATTAGACAAAAATGCTCATTTTGTGAGATTGACTCATTTAGTGGAAGTCGATATATATACAATGCGAGCAATAGTGTCATTCTGAAGATTTGCTTTACCATTTTCACATCCAAGATTTTTGTAGCGCCATAGCTTAGCCAGTAACACGCGAAAATGCGTCTGTAGCTAAACCACCTAGCGGGTTCCTGGTAGTGAAAATGTTAAACACCCTATAGTTTGTTCCTGATATAACTAAACACGTGAGGCAGTGGTACACGCTCCAGATCACGGGTCAAAATATATTGGTCCACCAAGAAAAACGCACCCAAGGGCGAGATCTAAACTAATATTTACATACGAACTTAGGGGTCCGATTATAATGGCGACGAGCCCGGTAGATAACATATTTGTGAATGCGAAAACAGGCAACGCTGCATTCGTTGACGTCTTTATCGCAAACGTGACAAAATAAACAAGAACCCGAGATTGGTTTTAACAAGCTTTTATTTTAGCCACTGTTAGCAATGTATATGTATGTATTTTTATTCTGTCATCCACACTTCCCAGTTTCCGATTGGGCTAAAATTTAGCATACTTATCTAAGTTCGATAACAATGCAATATTATGACACCATCGAACTGATCCAATGACGGAGCCAGACGGTGGGCCTAGTTGGGACTATTTAGAATCGTCTCGATGAGTAGTTGACGTACGTTTAAAGAAAAGTATAGATACCTACAGTCAGCGATAAAACTATGTCACAAAAACGTTTTTTTTTTAGAGCAACATTTCGTAATATACAAAATCAGATACATCTTTTTCTGTTTTTACCGAGTCTACTACAAACGGCTACTATCGTCATAGATCGCGTAATCAATTCTACAGCGGATTATCGCGAGGTAGGTACCTACGTCCGCTTACAAAATTGCAAAGAAGGTCTTTGCAACAATGTAGATATAATTATCTAACAAGTTTTATTAAACTAGTTTATCAAATGTTTATATAGTACTTTAAGGGAAGCCGGGGTGAGGTATTATTAAAAGTTGGTGTTGGTTTGTTTGTAGGTGATTTCTAGAAATAGGAATATTTCTTAGTGTGCTGTAGGTAGACTCTTTTCCTCACCTCCCGCTAAAAATGTATTAAATATCTGTTCGGTAATGACACGGCTTGTCATCTCCGGTCGTTAAATGCTCTAAGGCTTAGTATAATAAAATTAACATCGGTAAGTTAATTAAATAATAACAAGTGAGTGAATCATCAATTCCTTTTGTAGAAACCCGACTATGCTGAAGCAAAAAAGAGGGTCATGTCTTTTTTTCTCCTCCGTGGACGTAGTTGCGGCCTCTCTCTTGTAGGCGATAAAATAAAAGGAATATAATAATTCAAACGTTTTAGCACCTATTAAGGTAAACGTACCAGTGCTCGACGGAGTTCTATTAGTTGGCACTTTCAACCCTAATTCGTGGCAATAGAGGTGAACAACTGGGTGAAATTTATTGGAATTTGGCTGTCAAAGATTAGGACGTATACTAAACAGAATTATATAAAGCTGAAGGTCCTGGGTTCAAATCCCGCTAAAGGCAAATATTTGTGTGATGAGCATATTTGGTCCTTAGTCTTTGGATGTTTTTTATGTATATAAGAAAATATATCTATTACATATACCTTCGTCTAGTACTGATAACGCAGGCTTTATTGAGCTTAACATGAGACTAGTTTGATTTGTGTACAAATTGTCCCGTAATATAATTTATTATATTAACACTGGCTGCCCACCATACTTCACCTAAAGTATTGCTCCCACGGCCTATAAAAATTTAGTGATCCCACCGGTGATACTCACAGCATCGCCCTATTAGGTAATGATACGGTGATGCTTATAGACAAGATCATGTGATGCCACCAATGATACTCGTGGCCACTCAGAGAAGATTACGTGATCCCACTGGTTGCTCACGGCAGCCAACGTGTTAATATACTTTAAAGCGTAGATTTTTAAAAGCTACAATTGGACGACAATTTGGTGAATATTTGAGGGTTTTAAACGGCGCCTTACCATCGTCACATTATTGTTCGTTTCATAAGAGTAAACAGCATATTTTGATAAGAATTGTAGAAACCCGCGACGTCTATACCGAAAATTACACCACAATTTATATAATAATGTGGCGATGGTAAGGAGGCGTTTAAAATTCTCAAATATTTACCCAATTAAGTACTTATTTCTACCCCAATCTCCCCAACACACATTAAAAAGCGTAGTGCGATGGTTTTTCATACTTATCTTTCATAACACCACCGACTAGCGGTAAGAAGTGCCAATTTTATTTGTACCTAATAATTACATATGTAAAGTAAAATTGCCAACGCTGGTCACTGTACTAATAGCTGGTTACTTGCAAAATAATTGAGAAGCAGGGTATCCCTACTGAAATTACGATTTCAAGCATTGGGACATTTAGCTTATGAATCTCTTTTTTTTAAGTGGTGACTAGGGTTTTTAATCCTGATCAAATTTGAACGAAAGATCTGAATCCAGAAACGTATTTTCAGAATCTTTTATGCAAAGTGGATCCGTTTTTAAAAAAATACTTTTTTTACCGAAATAGAACAGATTGAAAATTAGTGGATCTAAGTAGACTTCCATAGGAGTTCCTAACATTTAGGTAAGCACTTTAATTACTATCGGAAATTCTTCTTCCCTGGGAAAAGGAAGGGATGCATGTGTGTATGAAAATTGCATCCTGCAATGTTGTTTACATATTACAAAACGATTAGATACTTATCATCTTCGAGTCATTTCTATGGTCCTTTATATTCATAAAATCAATCAATAAATGTCCAATCAATCGTTCTTTAGAAGAGATGTCTGTATTAATTGAAACATTCCAATGTATAAGGTATTTTATTTGATTTTTAAATAACATTTTAGCGCTGACTTGTACCTACATATTGGAAATTTGACATTTGTAACAGTACTATTTTATAGTTGAATTATCGAGAAGATGGAATTGCATTTGTAGTGGTTGTACCGTTTGCAACAAAAGGAGAATAATTTTCTCTTAACTTAATAAAATGACATACCCAAGAAGTGGAATAAGTAGTAGTCCTCTGTTTTTTTCTTTTATTCGCTATCATGTTCTTCATCTGAGCTGTCACAAGTATTGATAATAAAATTGTCTGTTATTTGATCCATTTCTCCTTCCTGACATCGATATTTATTTTCTTCACTTTCGACGTGGTGACAAATATTTTCCCAGTCCTCAGCAGTGATGGTATTCATTCGTTCAGTTGCTAAACTCATAATGCCTTGCATGTTTAATGAAACGTTTCTTTTTGCTACATATCCTTTTACCATGGACCAAATATTTTCGATCGGATTGAATGTCGGGTGATACGGTGGCAATCGTAATACGGAGTGGCCATGTTCTTTTAAAATTGCATCTATGTGGTACTCGCGAAACCGCTCTTTATTTTGTTTAATTAATTCATACAAACTGGTTTTGTACATCAACCGGTTATACGAAATGTTGTGTTCTGTCAACCAATCCATCATTTCTTGTGTATTAGAATTTGACGTTGGAACACGATTCAAAAGTTTGTTGTGATAGGACGCATTATCCACGATAAGTACGCTATTCGGTTTGAGGTTCGGTATTAATTTTTCTTTTAACCATTTTTCGTAGTTGACAAAGTTCATCTGGTCATGGTAATCTCCCGTTTTTTGGTTTGCCTTAAACATTAACAAAGCGTTGGGAATAAAACCATCTTTTCCTCCTGCGTGCACTATTTACCGCTGGCCTGTACTGATTTGTTTTTTTAAACCAAATTCTGTTCCATCGGTCCAAGCTTCTCCGGACACATGTGAAGTGTGTATGTAGGTTTCATCAGTATAAACTAGTGGTCTATCTTGAGATCGATATTCCGCAATTTTGATAAGGTAATTTATTCTTAGCAGTCGTATGTTGTGTTTTTCCATTAATATTTTTCGGTTGTCCTCGGTCTTTTTCCATTTAAATCCTAATTTTTGTATTTGTTTTCGTAAGGTGGAAATGCCAAATTTGTAATCTATATCGGATTTTAACACAGAGTGGAGTCCCTTTAAGGTTGGAAATTGCTTATGGGACAGATGAAAATTGTATATAGTTCTCCGGATGACTTCCTGATCAAAATCGTCTACTGCTGATGACGGACAAGGACGCAACTTTTTATTCTTCGGGGAGGTGAATTTCTTTGTTGTTGCGAATTTCTCGCCGTTGCTCTTTAGTCACAATGTTATAAACAGTAGAGAGACAAACACCTGTAGATTTTTCAACTAACTGGCCAGCGGTGTAAGGCAAGTTTAAATTTTTCGTCAGTTCATTTTCAAAATATTTATAACAGTTGAAAATTATTTGCTTACTTTGACTCTCAATAGGACCAAAATTACTTACAGCCATATTTTTTTTAAATATAGAAATTATTCGTAGTCGTACGGGCGGACACAATAATTAATTGAGAATACAATCAAATCAGATGTAAAAATATATGCACAACGTAAATAATATTGACAATTTCACACTGACATTATTTTTGTTTTTAGTTCTTCGATATATATATAACAACCTCTTTGTATGCTGATAGTACAAGAAAATAGAAAATTCAAATATAGAATGCCTGTAAACAAACAATACTACTACATATGCAATTCCACGCTCTCGATGATTCAACTATACTATAAATATTGACTCTAAAGATTTATTTTATCTTTATTTAAGGAGCTTTGATCAAAGGAAATGAACATGCCAGCTAAAGAAAATTTTAAAAAGAGATTAATGAAACGATGATGAGAAAATTGAAAAGTTTGCAAGTCCGCGCGTTTACCGCTATGAAAACCCCATTTACTGTGGCCCCACAATTCCAGAACACAGCTCTCGCCATCTAGAAGAGCATTGGGATCCTAGGTGTTGATATTTCATTCAGAAGTTACCTGGCATAAAAAAGGCTCGGTGTCCTGAATAGAGCGCAGCTGTACTTCACTTCTGGGCAAAGACTGTTGTTGAATTGTAGGTCTGGAGTCCCGATATGGAGTACTGGTGTCACCTCTGGGCTGGGGCATCTGGATATCAGATGGCCCTCTTGACTCTGATTAAAGACGCGCTCTACGAATTGTTGACAATCCCATGTTCACAGGCGGTATTGAACCTTTAAGTCTAAGGACAGACTTCGCCTCCATAAGGAGGCTATACCATAATGTCTAACAATCTCACTCGTAAGTGTGGGATTGTTAGACATGATGCCTACCGCTAGTTTCCACCAACGCACCACTCGCCAACGGCAGAGTATTCATCCACCCACCTTGGAACCAAAATGTTCGCGCACCGTGCGGTATCAAAGACTCAAAGGATTTTTCTACCGCGCACACTCCGGATGTGGAAGGAACTCCCTGCCGCGGTTTTCCCTTAAGGTTACAGTATGGGGTTCCTCAACAGGGGAGTGAATAGCTTTTAAAAGGGTCGGCAACACGCACGTACTGGCGTTGCAAGCGTTCATTCGCGGCGTTGACTTCTTAACATCAGCTTTCAATTCAAGCAATCGCGCCAAATAACAACTTTTTAACCTTGCATAACAAATAAGTTTTGTTTGGATAGCAAATAATTTTGCAGCCGTGCGACACACTCCAATTTTCACCTCACTTCAGCGAGGAAAATATGATATGCAAAAATTTAACTATACCGGATATATCTTTCATTTAAAATTAGTAAACATGAAGCTACAAAACAAACCATTAACATAATAAGCACATGCACTTATACAAATTGTAAATTCAAACCATTTATTAATTTTCGACTCTAGCGGGGAAAATTTAATTTTCCGCTCTTATCTGGATTATTTTGGCGAACTGGTCGTAAAATAAATAAGCCAGCGAAATATGTAAACTTTATCTACTCATTGATAAGGTAAGGTAAAATTAAATATATCTATAAGACTTATATAAATAAAAAAAATTAACGGATTATATCTCATTTGAGTTCCCGACGTTTCTTGTTTTATTTAATTAGTAATAATGGCGGAAACAGAAGAAAATATAATCTATAAGACTTGTGAATCTTACATTTTATCATCATCATCAATGTCACCAATACAGGCTAGGAGACAAAATTTATACGTTTAAAAGTTTCAATGACAAAACAACAATAACTTATAATTGAGATCACAAAAATATTAACTAGTTCTCATGACAATGGTTAAATTGATAGAATGTGTTACGAAATAAGTATTATAAAATCCCAAATCTCCAGGGTGACGGGTAGGGATTTGTGCTTGATTTTCTTTGTGGTTTTCTAGCCCTAGAGGGTTTGTAACTTAATAACAGTCCTAAAGAGTTTAACGCGATTCGCACGATAGTTAGCGAAAGTGCCTGATCATCAAATTATGAGCAACCTTCGTTAGAATAGGTAATGAAATACCTATTCACCTAATTTTACTCTATGTACTTGTAAACTTCGTGGATTATTCATTGAGAATTCTGCACACCAAAGACACCAATTACTTGGTATCTATAACCTACTGCAGTAGGTGCCAATGCCTTTTCTTATGAGATTGGTTCTGTATAGTCAGCTGCAAACATACAATATATCCAACTAGGTACCTAATTAACGCATTCATAAATATCTCGGTATAAAATTAATTTCTATATCAAGTTTCTTATTAATGTCTCTTTTAGTGCCAATGTGTAGGGCCGGTACAGTATGACACTGACTGTTTTCTATTGAAGCCATTTAGTATTTATTTTTTTCATTAGAAAGTAACTCTATTTCATATTTTACATTCTTTTACCAGTCCATAACAGCTTATGGTTAATTTCACGACAGTTACGAAAGACACCAGTCGCTTTGATACTTTCAGGGTTGAAGATGTGGGCTTGCGATCCGGCGTTGACCACGCCGATACTGGAGAGTTACCAGGGTGCGGGGCCACTCTTCGTACAGGCCCTACAAGGGTTTTTGGCGGCGCAGTGCGCTCTAGCGGGAGACCACTTGTGGCCTGATGACGCCACTGAAGCCGTCCTTCAAGGTGAGGGAGAAAGCTCTGCAGGGTAATCAAGATAATTCAGCAGCAAGCATTCGACCTTCGAAAATTCAAGAAGAAGTACCAATTTTTACGTGTGCTGTTCATGCAGGGTCGCTGCTTTCAAGTCAGTGTGCCACTTATGGCCTGATAAAGCATCTACAACCGTTCTTCAAGGTAAGGCTGGTAGACTTAAACTTATAGGAAACTTCAAAGACTTTGGGACATATATTTAAGCTCATCACACAAATATTTGCCCTTACTGAGAATTGATATAAATAACAGGTTAGTAGAAACTGTCCACGAGGTGGGGAAGAAATTCTTCAGACCCCTTCCGAAAAACCTTCCGATCATACTCTCAACCTCATGGCTGAACGACGCTCGATGACGCTGCAGACTTCTGAAGACGCTGAAGCATACAGGCAGCTCAATAGACGGATCCATCGGTCCATGCGGCACGACATTCGTCTCTTTAATACGAACCATATCAAAGAGACGATAGAGCGGAACAAGGGCTCTAAAGTGTTTGCAAGGGACCTGTCTATTGGGCAAAGCCAGCTGACGAAGCTGAAAACAGAAGACGGCAGTGTAGCGTCGACGAAGCCAGAGGTGTTGAGAGAGATCGAGAGGTTCTATGGGCAGTTATATACCTCGGCTGCCAAACCTGCTCATAACTTGGCCAAAGACCCGAGAGCCAAGCTTACCCGACACTATACCGAAGATATCCCGGACAGGCTCAGCCTGTACGAGATTAGAATGGCCCTTAAGGGACAATAATTGAGTCAGTTTCTGCTACTAAGTTTTTAGGAGTCCATGTAGACAACCATTTGTCATGGAACTCACATACAGAGCAAGTGTGCCAAAAACTAAATCAGTACACCTATGCACTTTATAAACTAGCAAAGCAAGCCAATCCTGATGCTGTATTAACTGCGTACCATGGCTTTGTTGCGTCGACCTTACGTTACGGCATAATTTTTTGGGGCAATTCTACAAATAAGGAAGCGGTTTTCAAAGCTCAAAAAAGGTGTATCAGAGCAATGCGTGGCCATCAACAAACTGACAGTTGTGTATCACATTTTAGAGATTTGAGCTTCCTGACAATGCCTTCTATGTATATTCTAGAAGTGGTGATGTTTGTAAAAAATAATCCAGCGCTATTTAAAAAAAGTAGTTTTACCAGCAAACGTTTGGAGCAAAGATATAGAGAGAATTTATGCACAGCCCTAGCAAAAACCGCTTTGAGTGTATATTATCTAGGAATAAGAATATATAATAAACTACCCACAGAATTTAAACTGTTACCAATGTCACTTTTGAGACACAAATTATTAACTTTACTTATGAATAAGTGCTATTATTCTGTTTTAGATTATTTAAATGATGATTTCAATTGTATGTAATTATTTGAGATTAATTTATTATTATTGTTATTATTTAATTTTTCTTTTTATTAGTATTCCATTGTCAATTTAATTATCTTAATTCGTAAATTGTATTATAATATTTAAACAAAATCTTATTTAGAAGCAGTAAGTAAATATTTTTAAACCAATGTTTTTGTACGCCAATCGGCAAAACATCGTGGAACATAAAATAATTGACCATCTCTGTATGTATGCAGCCATCACCTATGTTTAACAAATAAAACACTTTGACTTTGACTTTAAACAGGTCAAGAACAACAAGGCGCCGGGTGATGACGGAATCACTTCAGAGCTTCTGAAAGCGGGTGGAACACCGGTACTTAAGGTCCTTCAGAAGCTCTTCAATACCGTATTGCTCAAGGGCATCACGCCAAAGGCATGGAACGGGAGTGTGGTGGTGCTATTTTTCAAGAAAGGTGATAAAACGCTGCTCAAGAATTATAGACCCATTTCGCTTCTGAGCCATGTCTACAAGTTGTTTTCCAGAAAAGAACGAATCGTCTCTCAAGCAGGTTTGATGAATTCCAGCCTCACGAACAAGCCGGGTTTCGAAAAGGCTTCAGTACCATAGACCACATACACACGCTACGGCAGGTTATACAGAAAACCGAGGAGTATAATCTGCCACTTTGCTTAGCGTTTGTGGACTATGAGAAGGCCTTTGATTCCGTCGAGACATGGGCAGTACTGCAGTCGCTCCAGCGATGCCGGATTGACTGTCGGTATCTCGAGGTACTGAGGAGTGTGTACAACAACGCCTGTATGTCGGTCCGAGTACAAGACCAGATTACGAAGGCGATCCCGTTGCAGACAGGTGTGAGACAAGGAGATGTAATATCTCCGAAGCTCTTCACCAACGCAATGGAAGACGCCTTCAAGCTCTTGGAATGGCAAGGATTCGGCATCAGCATTAATGGCGAGTACATCACGCACCTTCGGTTCGCCGACGATATCGTGGTCATGGCAGCGACGCTGGAGGATCTCGGTATGATGCTCGAAGATCTCAACAGAGTGTCAGGTGGGCCTTAAGATGAACGTGGACAAGACGAAAATCATGTCGAATGTCCATATAGCGCCCACCCCAGTATTGGTTGGTAACTCGGTCCTCGAAGTTGTTGAAATGTTGACGAATACGTCTATCTAGGACAAACAATCCAGTTAGGCAGGTCGAATTTCGAGAAAGAGTTCAATCGACGGATCGAACTCGGATAGGCAGCGTTTGGGAAACTGCGAAGTGTCTTCTCGTCCAGCATACCTCAGTGCTTGAACACGAAAGTCTTCAACCAGTGCGTATTACCGGTGATGGCCTGCGGAGCCGAGACGTGGTCTCTGACTATGGACCTCTTAAGGAAGCTCAGAGTTACTCAGCGAGCTATGGAAAGGGCTATGCTCGGTATTTCTCTACGAGATCGAATCACGAATGAGGAGATCCGTAGACGAACCAAGGCCACCGACATAGCATACAGGGTAAGCAAACTGAAGCGGCAATGGGCAGGGCACATAATTCGAAGAACAATCCGACGACCTGATTAGTGTTGCGGGGGCTCGCTGGATGCGGGTCGCCTCTATCCGGGCCATGTGGAAATCTATTGAGGAGGCCTGTGTCCAGCAGTGGACGTCCTACGGCTGAAATGATGATGATGATGATGACTGAGATGTGAACCCAGGACCATCAGCATTACCGCTGTGCTAAACCAGTCGCCAAATATGTACATGGTATAATCTCTACAAACGAAGTGTGAGTCATTGCTAAAAGTATTGAAGGGTAATTTTTCGGTTATCATATAGAATCTTGAAGTTCTACCAAATAACTAAAAATATGCAAGCCTTACAGAATTGGAATAACTGCCGAAATGGCTTGAATATTATATTGCTAGACAGTATATTCAGAACAGCCACTTCATGTACTCATACACAATATTTAAAATTTAATTTTGGTAACTCATTCACTAAATTGTGTTTCTTTAAGATCCCAACTATGACTTCATTGTGGTGGGAGCTGGATCAGCCGGCTCCGTGATAGCGAACCGTCTGACGGAAATAGCAGACTGGAAGGTGCTCCTCGTGGAGGCTGGTGGCAATCCCTCGCTAGCTACCTTGGTAGGTTTTTAGGAGATGATGAACTTGAAAAAAAATGTATTCCATCAATATCAAACTTTAAAAATGTTTACTTAGGTAAATCGTTAATGTAAACGTTTAATTTGGTATTTGCTTATACTTTCCAGATACCACAATTCTTTTTCAATTTAATCGACGGCCCGGACGACTGGGGTTATCGGACTGTACCTCAAGACGGAGCATGCCGGTCTTACACCAGCAAGGGCTGCGCCTGGCCGCGGGGCAAGACCCTCGGAGGATGCTCCGCAATCAATGGCATGTACTACGTGAGAGGAAACAAAGTGGACTACGACGAATGGGCAGCCGGTGGCAACCACGGATGGAGCTACGACGAAGTCCTACCATACTTCAAGAAGAGTCAAAATTTTACTGGGCTTCTTAATCAAGATACCACCCCGTACCACAGCACTGGCGGCTATCTAAGCGTAGATGAGTCTAAAAACGTACACGACATTGAAAAACTACTTATCAAGGCTGCCACGGAAACCGGCATGGATTCGCTTTATGATATAAACGGTAATAACCAAATGGGTATAACCAGAGCATTCAGCACGATCAAAGAAGGTGTCAGACATAGTACTGCGTCAGCATTTTTAAACCCTATAAAAGATCGCAAGAATCTGCATGTTATCAAAAATACGATGGCTACTAAAATTTTGTTTAAACCGAACACTCGTGACGTTGAAGGTATTCTTTTGAATAAGGATGGAAAAGATTTTGTAGTAAAAGCTAAAAAAGAGATAATAGTATCGGCTGGCGCCATAAACTCTCCTCAGCTTCTGATGCTGTCAGGAATAGGTCCTCGAAAAGATCTGGAAGATTTAAATATTGACGTTAAAGTTGATTTACCTGTAGGAGAGAACTTACAAGATCACCTGTATGTGCCAGCCTTTTACACAATGCCAGGTGACAAGAACATGCTTGGAGTTCCTCAAATTATGGGAGCCCTATCGGAATATATTTTACATAACACGGGATTGTTTTCGGACATGAGCCCTCATAAAGTTATATCTTTCTATAACTCTACGGACCCTACAGCAAGCAGTCCAGATTTACAGTTTCATTATGTTTTTCTACCTCCAGGTTCTTATAATTTTGTTGATATTTTTGGCAGACACGGACTCAACGAAGAATTACAGAAAAAGTTTAGGGAGATAAATAAAAACAACCATGTTCTTCTAGTAATTGAAGTCTTATTAAAACCCAAATCTAAAGGGCGCATCGCTCTTAAAAGCGTCGATCATAATAAACATCCATTGATATATGCCAACTACTTTCAAGAACAAGACGATTTATTAACAATCCTTAGGGGTTTCAAACAGCATGTACTGAAGTTGGGTGAAACAGATACATTCAAGCAGATTGGTTTAAAACATCAATGGCTGGAAATTGAAGCTTGCGAGAAGTTTGAAAAAGAATCTGACGACTTTTTAGAATGCTTAGCAAGAGAAACTACATTTTCTTTATATCATCCCTCTAGCAGTGTTAAAATGGGTACAGAAGGAGATAGCACTGCCGTAGTGGATCCTGAATTGAGAGTAAAGAACGTAAAAGGACTAAGAGTGGTAGATGCTAGTGTCATGCCAGATATCGTACGAGGGAATATCAATGCTCCAACAATTATGATTGCAGAGAAAGCAGCTGACATTATTAAATCATTCTGGTCTACAGGGCATACGGAATTATAAACAAAAGTACATATTTTTATTTAATATAGGTGTGATGAATGATAACACACTAAATACAAAATAAATACTTTATTTACATACATCTACATTATTAAAATTGATAAGATTTATCAACTTGAAAGATACCTTAAAGCTAACGCAATGACTAGCCACACCTTGCTCAAAACAGGCGCAACGGATGATCCCGGCGCTGGCTCAAAGACCCTCCCCCAAACAGCAAAGGAATACAATTCCTTCTCAGAATTAACTAAAGTATAAGTAAACACTGTTTGCCCGTTGCTTTCTACTTCAGAAAAAGTGTATTCATTAGATTCTAGGGGCATTATAGATACGTCTAGAGATAGTGGGAAGAAAGAAGAATCATGGGCGTCTAATCGAGTATCGAGGACAGGTGTAGGCATTGTGGCTACAATAGTCAGTTCATCGAAGATTGATGTCGAGTTTTGGGCGTATACTGGGAATCTGTAAAAAGCAGAGCAAAATCACAATACAATCCTTTTTTTCACCATGCACACCAACATGAGCAACACTGTAGTCAACCTTCAATTATCCTTGTTACTGTACATTATACAAGGTAAAACAACAAATGTGTGGATAATTAAGTCTATATCCTACAATGATAAAAACAAATCCGATCACGACAGGACCATGAAAATCTTAATTAAATATCAGGGAAGCATAAAATCGCGAAATACTTAAAAACCCGCTGTCATCTCAACAATAAAGATTCAAGCTGGGTTGTGATGGACTTCGGTGAAAACATAGCCGAAATTCCAAGACTTATGCTAAGCCATAACTTCTATTAAATGTTTAATGAAAGATTCTGAACGTTTCATTCTAGAAGAATTTGACAACAAGCTGTGCCCACGATTTTGTCTGAGTAAACCTTATCTGCCAAACTATATGTTTTAGTGGAAAAGTGAAACCTCCATAAAAACACTAACTGACATAATACTTGTCACACAGTTGAATAGATATGTAACCTTATTTCCTTAACCAATATTCTATACATCTATAGCATTTAGGGGGGCGTAGATATTGTTTGTTCACAAAGAGAAGCTGTGATAGGAAAAAGGGGACCCCTGCACTAGAGAATCTTGATAAACCTACCTTTTTCCACACGTGTCGATAGAGTCCCCAGTGCAGGGTATCACGGAGCAAATCCTGGTGTCTCCCTCGCCCAGGCCGCTGAAGCTTCGCTCGCCGTCGAAGGCCAGTGCTCTGTACTGGTACTTGTTCTAAAATGCGCCATATCAGATTTATGAAGCATATATTTAAAGTGTTGATATAAAAGGCTCCAACCAGCTGAGCTTCCTACGGACCAACTTAGACTTAAGTGCAAAGTTTATGAAATCCTTAAAGTATTTTAAATAAATAGACACGTCATTGTGCAACTTCTCAATAAACCTAATAGTTTTTCTAGCAGATTAGCTCGTGTGAGCAATAATTTAGACATACGGGCTATATTTTTTGCCTCGCACGACTGAACTGTGGAATAAATTGCCGCCTGCATTATTTCCGGACCGATGCGACCTTCAAACCTTCAAGAAAAGAGCGTACTCCCACCTGAAAGGCAACGCACATGTGACTTCTATGGGCGACGGTGATCGCTTACCATCAGGCGATCCGTTTGCCTATGTCATAAATATATATATATATATATATCTACATTGTTTCAGAATAAAAGTAACTAAGGTAAAGGACCCAGTGCCCGACACTGTCCTAATAATTCTTCTTGTACCTTATATTTGCAATAGAGACGACAAACGTTGTCAATTATAGGAAATAAGCTGTCAAGCATTAGGACATTTATCTGAAATCTATGTGAGAAAATCACGTCGATCTATTCGATCACTGATGGACAATAAGTTTTTTTACTAGAAACGTAGAAATCTAGTGACTAACACTGCTACCACTTGGGAGAGAGGAAGTATTGTACTTACAAAGATAAAAAATAAAAATTCGTTTCGATAGATATATCGATAGGTAATAGTTGTATAATAATATAAAAATATTTGATTTCACAGTCAGTCCATTTTGTTACACTTACAATCTAATAACGTCAACCTAATCGAGGACATTTTCTTATAATAATTTCCGTGATTTTGACTTCGGTGTTAACATTGAATGGCTAAAATTAGAGTTGGCCAGGTTAAAGCACATTTTCAGTTAATGCCACGGAATTATTTTTATGTAGGAATGCCCTCAAATTTACGCGTATTTAGCTTACTTTTTTTTCTCTATATCATCTTAACTAGCTGAGTATCTTATTTCAATCTTTGACATTATTGGTTCCATATATCAAGTCTTCGATTTTGAGATAATTCCTCACGTCTTCGTCCGTCACATGAGTACTGTGATCAACATCTTTCACATAATTCCTTCCCCAGATCCCAAACGCCATCAAGTCGTCTTGAGGCGCAGTTATTTTATATAAAATCTTTTCCCGGCCAGTCGGTTTGACTTCATTTTCATAATTTTGTGAAGAGTCTGAGAACGTAAAGTTAGTAGGGCTTAGAGGAAACTTGTTTATTCTGAACGAAGATGGGAAATACACGACGTTGTCACATTCAAGCGTCGTGTTGTATTGGTTCCGTATTGTTGACATTTCTATTTGTAGTTCCTTGATTACAACGTCATTTTCATTTTTCCCGAGCCTGAAACAAAAGTTGGTTTTATGTTAACTCCATTTGACTGATATAACATATGATTTAAATATGCCTTTCCCGGTAAGCATACTTTAAACGACTAGACACATGTGCATTATATTTCTATTAATACCCTAATGAGGACAAGTAAGTAGGCCTTTCATGTAACAATTATTGGATTAACCGATGAAAACGTATGAAAGAAAATTATTTTCTTGAACCATTAAATAGCTATGAACAATCTCGATGAAGACACCTTCAAAACCCAAAAAAATCAATCAAAATTGGTGTCTGCGTGCAAGTGCTGCGATACCACAGACAGACACACAAACACACACGTCAAACCTGTGGTAACACACCTCTCTTTTTCCGTCGGGGACAAAAAAAGATGTCTAATATAAACACAATATCAGATTGATAGAGGTACTTAAATAGTCTCGTTTAATATCTGGTGTAATTTTAGTATAGAGCTACATACCTACAAATTACGAGTAATGTCATATTAAATTTTATCATTCTTTGAAACCGCCTGTGCATGTCAATAGTTACATCAAAACTAAAACAAAAGGTCAAATAAATAAATAACATAGAGGGGACAATCTTACACAAATCGACTTTGTCCCAAACTAAGCAAAGCTTTTACTATGGGTACTAGGCGGCGATATACATAATATATAGATAAATTATAATATTTAAATACATAGAAAACATTCAAGACACAGGAACAAACATTCGTGCTCATCATACAAACACTTGCCCTGGCTAGGATTCGAATCCAGGACCGCCAGCTTCGTAGGCCGTTGTACAACCTCTACTCTCTGAACTACGTATGTGACGACGAGAGGTCTTCTCAATCTCACGGGCTGTCGATCACAACAATGAGCGCTGTAGTATTACGGGCAGGCATTTTTTTAAGAAACCGACTGAACTGCTAGGTAGTAATCAGATTTAGTGGAGGGAGCGCAAAATCACAAGTGGGAATGCCATTCGCGGCCACTTAGAGAAGGATGCTCAAGGCACAAGACCGCGGTTGTAACTGCGATTGTCATGTCTCATGTCCCATAGGCTATAGGATTGTGAAATGGCTGGCAGGCATGGGATCAGGATTGTCCCTGACCAGCTTACCTGTGAGCGCAACTCTTGGGGTCGTAATCGCGACAGGCCACCAGAAGACAGCCGACCACGCCTACTTCTCGACGCGAGTAGGTGTTGCTACCGTCCTGCACGAACGCACGATACTTGTGGCTCTGAAGAAAAAAGTCAACGACACTGAAGTAAGAAAGGAGAACACACGAAACAAAACACAAAACATGTTACGAAAGTACATACAGTACAAACCAAATTACACACATGCCAACTGTACCGTTTTATCTATACTTGTGCCACAATCCAAATGTTTATATTTTTAATAACGTCAATCACTCTCTCTTTCTGTTGGAAGGGGCAAAGGATTCTCGATTCCAAAATGGCGTGTGTGAGTTTTTGAGTAAAATGAGTAATTTCTTTAAGTATGGAAATTTCGAAAGTGAGCTTGAAATTGGGTTTATTTATAAAGCTACGGCATTATTTCCATGAAGGTGCCCATAATAGCTGAAATCCAAATCTCGAAATTTAAAACCCTTTATTAAACGGTCAGCTATTTCTAAATCGACGTACACAATGATTTTGAAAACGACTCCCATGAAGATCATCCCAAAAATGCATTCCACCATCTTTAAATCCAGCTTATTAATTTATTGTACACTCACTTCGTCAAATCGTCATGCATTTTCTATACTGAGTTGTTTTCTGTCCGTAACGATGATAATATAAGCTCAATATTTGCGTGATAAAGCCAAACTATTAAAAAAAACAGACTTACCTAAAGATGTGATTCGTGTAATTATTGGCTAATATAGCAGTTCACAGTAAGTGTTAGTTACAAACCAACGCTACAGCATTTTCAAAGCATGAAAAATAAACCCACACTGGTTTTTTTAAAGTTTTAAATAAATAGAACGAGGTAACTAGCAAGCGAACGCACTCGAGCATTTTTTCAGTAATTTAATAATCTTAAAAAAAACTGTTTATATCTGTTAATTACATTTCGATTTACATAACTGAAAAAATATCGAATGTTTCCATTTTCTGTGTTATCAATTATCATGCAGCATACAAAAATGTAGGTATGTAAAAACTAACTAAAAACGTGCAATTAAATAATATTAATAATAATAATAAATTGTACTATGGGTACTAGGCGACGATATACATAATATATAGATAAATTATAATACTTAAATACATAAAATATATATACGTAAAATAACAAAAGTTTAGCACATTTTTTTTGCGGTCTGGTTATAGTATGCGTAAGAGAGGGATAAAAAAAAAATATCCGTGGGAGGGTTATTCACTGTACCTTGTCACAACTACGAGTACCAAACCAAACCTTACTCTTATTACTACAGTACAATAAGGGAAATTGAGGCACGTACCTTTTTATCACTCTTGTCATTATGACAATAAGGACTAAAAAGGTACGATAGGTAAGGTAGGTTTTTGATATTGACTATATTTAATCTTATGCATGCATCCTTAAAAAAAAAGAACAAGCGTAATTTACCCCCTCTCCCTCCCTCGGCGTTAGTCTGACTCTGAACGTGCAGCTGACTTCCTTGTCCACCAGCGTAAACTCCTGGAAGCCTGGTACCAGCAGTCTGCTGGTGTGGTCGGGCAGCGAGGGGTCGGTGATAAGTACCAGGCTGTCATGGTCCGTGGGGGAGTCGTAGATGGGGCCGGGGAATATCATGCCAGTGATCTGCGATTTGGAATTTAGTTCTTGCAACATATATATCGAAAAAGTTTATAGTTGAATCTAAATCACATACTTAAAAATCTTGACATATTGATCACTGACATAAATGTTACGCCGCAAATCGGTTAATTGTGATAAATTCTGACATACTATGTATAAGATTTCTGTTGCTCACAATAGGTACTGCCCTGTTACGCCCAAAGACGGTATCTCTGAGATACGCCCTTTTAGTTTCGCATCTAATGGTCAAATAGCGCTATCTAATTTAAAACGTAAAATATACTTAGGAGATTTTTCCTTAAATTTATATGAAATTCGGTGGCTTATCGTTTTTATAAAGCCAAATTGCCATATATTGTCATAGGCTAGAAACCGTTTAAACTAGTTGACGACAACATTATTCAATTTCTAAAGCAATAGGCGGTAAGAAAGTAAGAAAATACAATTTACAAGAAATCGATGTTCTCAAAACTTATTGAAATAGCGCTTTTCGGTTTATCAGAGCAGTAGAGGTGTTAATAAATGATTTCAATTTTAATTTCAGGTATATTTTTGGATAGAAGCTGGCCACAATTAGGTGTGTCTTACATAACATATTACTACCTAATACACGAATGATTTTATTTCATGAATTTGAATTAAAATTATACAGAGTCGCGCATCGCTTCACTACGACTATACATATCACTTATGATGAGGCTATGTACATATTTATTTAAATTTATATGTAAGGCTTGTGAAAGTTGTGACTTACATTGCCAGGAACTTTAGGTACCCTCGAGACTATAAGACGAGTTGTAGGAACACCAGGCATCGTACTGACCAACGCACCCGCTTTACCCGAGTAAATACCAGACCCTGAAATCATATTACATATGTAATTTAAATGAACATATCAAACATATCGCAATTATAACTTGTATAGTAAAAAAAAATCAAAAAAATATTCAGATTGGACAGGAGTCAAGGTTCCATTCTACAAAACAATGAAGAGTTGGCATATATATTTCCCATTCTGTTCTTTACATTTTGTATATAAAAAGTTCTCTCTTTAAGCTTAGACGAATCCTTTCATAGCCCACTTCTCGACCCGGATGATATGCGATCCAACCGGTGTTTATATCGTTATTCCAATATACTCTCACATGAAAATTTGCCGAATAAACCAAGATTTATGTCAATGAAAAAAAAAATTACCAGCGCTTCCTACTCTCACGTTGTTCGCCCCGGCTCCGATGAAGTTAACATTTTGAGCATAAGCATATGCTTCTTGTATCTGCACGGCTGTAAACACATCAAAATCAAAAATAAACTGGTATCAAAGATGTGTCACAGTTTCCTATATGAGATGATGTCTTCGAAATAACATGGAACAGACGTATGCAGGCTTCCACAACTCAGATACAGATAGATTGTGTCACCCCAATGGTGACAACGGTCAATGCTACCACTAATATGATATACTACTTCGTCCGCAGAGGAACAAGGCATAACGCTCTTTTTATTTTTTTTGCATTTGGGCATTCGGGAAAAAAGTTAACGTTCTATAAACATTCTGAGATATCCTACTTCTCGTGTATCCAGAAATATTCAAATTTGTTTATAGCCGTTTTGGCGATCACCTTACGTACGTTTTAAATAAAATGCCCTGTAGGATTAGAAAGAGGAACTTACCAGTCAAATATGGCATCTCTGAGAACCACATAGTAGAGAACAGCACGTCGGTGATCTTGTTCTTCTCGACTACCTGGATAGCCGGCACTTGGAACATGAGGTCGAAGCATACGTAGTGGCCGAAAGTAACGCCGAAGTCGGTGGAGAACATGCCCAAGTCTGGACGAAGAGCTGGTGTGCGGGAGAACTCCCCGAATAGGTTTATTTTGCGGTATCTGAGTAGGGTAAAATAAAAGTAGGCATTGAGTACAAGCATGGGGTATGTTTGGTGAATCGCGTTGCGGACGACTTTTATGCTGAGGCGTAAAACAATAGCCTCATTACTGAAATGTGGCGTGGCAGTAACAACGGCCTCTTGAGGACATTAGAGCGCTTTGATTGCCCGATCACTTAGTACTGGGACAGCCAAATAAGTAGGTAACTCAATCGGCTTGTCATCCCGCAACAGTGACGCTTTATTTGGCACTCGTTGTTATTTGTTTATTTATTGTATTTGTAGGTCAAACACACACATACAGCGTAAGGTTTATTGTTACTAAACAAAAATTATGCATCGCCGTGGTCTGAAATAAAAGTTTTTTATTCTTATTTATTTGAAGTATACGTCCATTAACGAAAGTTTCATGGATTGACCAAGAAGCCTTGGCACTTGATTCCGATTTTATAAGTCATTCTGGACAATTTGCATGATTATCCAGTATTTTGAAACTCTGATCTCCAACATGTACCACTACTTCACGTAACTAATTATAAAAAAAAAAAAAATAATTTAATTCAGATAAATTAATCCATATTTTGTTAGTATTACAACTGACTTAAATAACTATGTTAGTACCTAAACTTAAATGTAGAGAGGACCAGTGCCTAATTAGGCCACTGTCCCATCTGTCCGCTACAACTCTCAGCAAACTGTGACGGCTACCGCGCACCCTGTGGAGCGTCGCGGCGCAGCGCTTGCGCAGCGTCGCGTGGAACCCGTCCACATGCGCGTCCGCGAACATACCAGACGCACTGCAGTAACGCGGTAGCCGCAGCAGAATCCTGAACGCGTCGTTGTAAAGGACACGTAGGGCATTCATGGACCTTTGCGTGTACCTTGTCCAGAGGCTACAGGTATACAGCGATGTACAGTATGCCCGAAATAGCGTTACTTTAACTTGCGCTGTACATCGACTGAACCTGCGAGCTATCATATTGGCCCCGACGGCCAATGCCCTACGTTCCCTTTCGATGTCTTTATCGTCACGACAGTCGTCGGTAAGAATGTGGCCCAGGTATTTAAAAGAGAAAACTCTGTTAAGTTGC
Organism: Hedya salicella; assembly: GCA_905404275.2. NCBI lineage: Eukaryota > Metazoa > Arthropoda > Insecta > Lepidoptera > Tortricidae > Hedya > Hedya salicella. The sequence goes on along the minus strand of FR990114.1, from coordinate 9,056,439 downwards.
TCGCCATTGAGACAAATGGGTGGGATGTATGATGGGCACTTACTTCCCGCCTTGAAAACCATAAATTCACTTTTGAGCACATTATATTTTAAATTATGTCGAAGGGCATAGGACTCACACTTCTCCAGTAGTACCCTGATACCTCCAACCGATGGGCTGAGCAGCACCATGTCATCCGCATAACTTATGTTGTTAAAACAAACCCTGTCTATGTGACAACCGACACGAGTGCTGCTCAGGTTTCATTATATCAGGGACCGACGTAGTTACTATATATATGCGAATTAACGCGAAAATTCTGGGATAAACCTCATACTAATGTCTTTTCTTAATCCTCACCTGTCAATAACAGCACCAGTTCTATCAAAGATGACGTTGGTGTTGAAAAGATACTCCTTCTTCTCCGGGCAGTACTCCTCGGAGTCTTCCGGGATCTCCGTGCAATTCATGATCTCCTGCACATTGATGAGGACGTAGATCTGGTGTTCCCTGGCTGCAGCCGATATGCCGAACATCAGCTGAAGAGTAAGGTAGAAGAAAATTGTAAGTTAATAAATATTGGCCAATTTGAGAAGAATTGTTACTTTTTAGGGTTCTTTATTTCATCAATCACAATTGCACAGAAATCATAACTTTTCGAAGAAAACTTTTTCTTCCGAAAGCCTTTTTGATTATGATTTTTCAGAATGTCATCGTAGGTATAGAAGACATTCATCATCATCATCGTATCTGCCCAAAGACTTTCACTCCTGGACAAAGGCCTCAAGGATTTCCACGACCAGTCGTGCGCCGCCCTCATCCAACGGTTTTACGCGATCTTCACCAGATCATCGGTCTACTTTGATGGGGCGCCTTCGCTGCGTCGTCCGGTACGCGGTCACCACTCGAGAACCTCTTTGCCCCTTCATGTCACGCTGTTAGAACGGAATTCTAGCCGCCGTAAACCACAATTTCATGGTTTTATATATTAAATATGAAAATTTGACAAATCAAAGACAGCCGGCGGCGCCGGCTTGCTTTTTGCTAGTAAAAAAATCGTAATTCTAGCCTCATTGCTGTTAAATAGTCTCAAAAATTCAGATTTAATAAGTTGAAAAAGATGGTTAAAAATATGTTAATCCGCATAAATATTTTGAAATAGGATGAAAGGGACAAAATTACCTCATCGTAACTGTTAGGTTCCAGGGCCGGTATCGGATGCGTCTTTAGCAGCCCATATATGGGAACATCCACGCTGCGAGTCCCTCTGGTCAGGGTCAACTCTGGGAACACTATGACGTCTGCACCCTGCAAATAATATATAAACAGATTTCAAAATATGATAATCAGCAAGGGCATTTCTCCAGAATGTCGAAATTAAATTTCAAAATAGGTTCTTAACAGTTCCCTTCCAGTATACGAAGGGATCTAATGGTAATTCATAACTTGAATTTTGTATGGACAGTGTATTTTAGCGCTTTATAGATTTTATTAAAGATGCTGCCATGGCATTTTAATATAGTGTACCTATACAAGTAACACACGCTGTATAAGAGCTTATACAGCCGTTGTATCGATCAAACTGAAGTATACCTTGCTGCTGGCTTTATAAGGCTGTATGAACCCGAGCAATTTATGTTTACGAAATGCACCTTATACTTAAATCAAAAGTGTAAAAGCGAGCCGAAACTGACTACGAAATAATCCTTTGTTTAGGGATTGCTTCTTACTCCCTTCTTGGATTCTTTAACTCCTCGAGGAGCATAGAGAAATAAAGCTTCTCAATGCTTCCAATCTGCGGTGACGATGACTATATCCATCCAGCTCTTTCCGTGATACACATATACCTATCCACTTAGTACATATCATTAGAAACTAAAACATTACCCACTTGTATATAAATGGAAAATTCCCACCAAACCGTCAGAGCTGATTCTTACCCTGTAATAAAACAATTACTTTTAAAGGAAAAGCTACAGACCTTTTTTTGAACCTGACTTTAAAGTGCAGGTTGAGGACCCGGCGCGCAAGACACGAAGACTGCGTGCGGGGTGAACCCTCGTTAAACCAATTCAACGCGACTTAAGGTGTGGGCGTGACCGTGGAAAAATCTAACATAGGGAAGATAATAAGAGTACTATAGCCCGACAACTTTGTTCGTGACACTCCAATGGTCTGTGGGCGACGGGGGGAAAGACAGCGGAGGCGGGTATGAGGTGTGCGTGCGGCAAGGTCATCGTGCTCCGCCGCGCGCAGTCGTCACACCCGCCCCCGCTGTCTTTCCCCCCGGGCTATAATTACCACCGCCGGCAGGGTCAACGCTAAGGCTGGAAACAGTGCTCGACCGATGGTACGCGCGTACGGTCAGTCGGGCGTAGCTATCGCTGTAGAAAGCAGACGCTCAGACTGATACTGACCTTCAGCGCGTATGCGGCCATACAAAACACGCGTACCATCAGTCGAGTATTGTTACCAGTCTAAGACATCGTTCGAAGAGTTCGCAGTAGCCGTCGTTTTCATGGCTGTCGGGATCTCGTCTTCCGGATTAGATAACTTTTTCCTATGATGCTGGATAGGTAAATAAACCTCTTAGCAAGCGGCTCCTATGGTGCAGCTTCAGACCTGTTCAGCCGCATCCTTGATGAGCTGCACGTAGTTGATCAGGTTCTGCGCGACGTCAGCGGAGACCTGGTATTCCACCGCGGCGGCCACGTAGCTGTCATCCTCGGGCGTTGACCTCTGTTAATTTAACAATATTTTTGGAAAATGTACTGAATGGAAAGAGATAGACAATATTTTTACGCAACAGTTGTGCTAGATGTTCAGAACCTACTACAATCAACCAAGTGCGAGCTGAACTCGCGCGCGAAGGGTTCCGTACCACTGTACGCAAAAGAAAATAAGAAAAACATGTTCCTTAATTATATATTGTTAGCCCAATGCCCTATGACTTTTATTCGTTGTTGCTATAGTTGCAGTTTTAGGATAGTACCTATATACCTATTAATACAGTGACTATAGCAATTACTCAGTGTGAAAATTTCAAAGCTTTTACGAAAAAACCGGCTATGAGCATGTCGGACCATGCTCAGTCTAGGGTTCCGTAGCCGTCACTACAAAGATATACATTACAAATGAAATAAATACGATGTGAAAAACTGCACTAGCAAAAGAGCGTATCTTCATAGGTATAGGGTACGGTACGGGTAGGTACTATCCGATCATGTTGAAAATAATTTTCGTTGAAAGCATTCATTAAGTCAATTAAGTGTATTTTTTTTCTTATTTTTGGATATCCAGTTTAAAAGATAAACGGTAGCACAATTTGTGCTAATTTCGGGACGACTATTTCCGAAAATATTCTCTTAACATAAAACTAAGTAGCGCCTCATACAAGACACTTACTCGTATACTCGTACCTTACTCGTACCTACTCCAAATTTCATCAATATACCTACTTACATCTTGTAGTTTTAAAGTAAAATGCCTGTGACATACGGACGCACGGATGAACGGACTATAAAATACCTATACGTCACAATACATTTAAATTGCCTTGTTTAAAAACCCTGAGGTATCAGTATCGCAAGCTCGTATGTAACGCTATAAGTGGGTATACTAATTAAGTCGGTTAATGACTTTTTTTCTTTTAACTGTTCGTATGATTTTATTTTACCTACTATTTCAATATACGCACTTATTGGTATTATGTTTGTTTCGATAACATTTTGGAAGTTGATATTTACATATGGTTGGCTCCGGTTCGGAATTTTTAAATCATAAACCAGCATCTAAGTATCTGCTCTGTAAACTGTCTACAAGTCGTAGTGTAAACAAGTTAGCCCATTTTATAATATAAACTGATAACCAATTTTCTAAGAAATTTTTCTTGCAATTTAGTTTTTAATAAAAATAATAAAGTAGGTAAAGTTACTTTACCTTTCTTGTTTTATTTGGTACACAAATAAATACAAAACTAACTTCAACTTGTATAAAAAATACATGTACTTATTTTCTATTTTTATTTCAACATTTCTCGTACATTATACGAAAGGTGTCGATGATAACTGGTAAAATGATGTCCGTGCTTTCAAGTTGTTTACTAAACAAAGCAAATAAGGATGGATTCCTTATATTTATAACGTTCTATTTACGCATGAATGCCATTCAACTTTCCATTCCATACCATACTATGTGATTCTATAAATACAGTTTGGGTATGTAAGCAATGTAGGTGTATGTAAGTAAATCAATTTTTTTTATAGCCCCGGCATCAGTTAGTTGGCATGATGTATATGGAACGATTTTTTTTAAGTAATTGTGTGAAATGTGTTGTGGCCTTCGAAATCAATTCTACACAAATACTACCGACTCGCCGATTTTTTTTTTATATTGGTGACCCATCTTGTAACGTAGGTAGTTATTATATTCCCTTTGACCGGTACAAGACAGATCAATTCTCTAAAGAAAATAATTAAAAACAGATATCTGAGTAAAAAAATACCTGCCTGATCAGACGACACAGTCCAACAAAGCAAACACAGCAAGACACGGATTCTTCGGTACCACATTCTTGATGTATTATTGTATTTTTATTATGTTTACAAGTGTAGTACAAATCAACACAAGACTATAGCTTTGATCCACAACCAAAGACGCACTACACCAACACTGGTGGTGGTTTGGTTTCGGATTGTTGTGAATTCTTACAAAACATGTCTGTCAATCGATGCGGTTTCGATCATCCGTCTCATTCACACACGTCGGATGAACAAGAGACAAAAAAATCGTACGAATTAGTTGACGTCTGATGCACCTCGTATTCGAATCAGAATCTTACTCTAAAGTTCGCATAGTGTCGTCCCGCTTACTCAAATACTGTTTAACAAAAGAGCGAGAGGTATAGCACGATATGAACTCCGAGTCTCACACTTCAAAGTAGCCTTCAGAGATACACGAAGGTCAATGTATTTATGTTTATACGAATACTAATAAATATTTACTATGAAATATATATCGACGGCAAAAAGCAGAAACGTAGTAAACGGCAATGGAATCCATTGGCGGTTACTACGTTTCTACATGCATTTCATGTTGCAAATTCAGAACTGAAAAGCTTTAGGTTTATTTTCCTCCTTAGACCCAAGGTGTTGAGTTCAATATTTAACAACCTATCTATTTTAATTGTATCTGTTTGTACGATGTGATGAATCGTAAATCTATATTAAGCCTAAAATTACACATATATTTCACATCTTAGCGCGCTTTCAATAAGGTTCAATTTGTCTGTAAATAACATAATTTTATATTATCTCTACGCTGGAGTTAGATAAAAACTAGTCAAACAAATTCATGCAATAAGCAACTTTGTAATAAACTCAACAGTATTGAAAATCTGAAAATGAGGGTGAAGACGATAACAGATTGTTTTCATGTATACAACACTTTTTCTTTTGACTAACTTTGTTTACTATACCTACGATACGAATATGTTATCTTATCTCTCCTTCTCTATCTCTCTCTCTCACACACACACACACACACACACACCCCTGCCCTATTAAACATATGGAATTGAACCTGAGGAAGAAAGGCTGTTAAGTCTTAACCTAGTGTTAACTCTATGGATCAAATAGGCAGTGATTACCGGGGATCGGACTTTTTATCGCAAACTATGAAGTCTAATATCAACATGAAAATTCAATTAAATAAAACCACCCGTGACCATGGAAAGCTGAAAAGTTTCCGAAACGTCGGGAACTCAAATGAGATAATATACCTACCTACGCGATATAATCCGTTAAATTGTTTTATTTAAATGAGTAATAATCGCGGAAACAGAAGAAAATATTATGAAAATTCAACTCATACTTTGAAAATAATAACTGCCACCACTTGTTTATTACATTATGAACTAAATAATAAATTATATGAACATTCAAATAAGTAAGTACCTAGTCTGCAATACCCATAGACCATGTAGCTACAGGAAATGAAAGTTTCAAAATGTTGACATGATATAGCGTATATATTAATTTCTCAGTTCCACTACAAACTGTATCGTTTTTGTAACTCTTTAATACGTACCTGTACAGATGCTTGTAGCAAACACGCCAAAACAAAGCAAAAGATTCGGTACCGCGTCAACATCGTTATCTCAAAAGATAGAAAATAAATTAAACTATATCAAACCAGCTGTCGCTGTGCAAATTACGCTAGAACAGAAGTACTGTAACTCGCGTTTTGCTTTATATGTGTCTGTCGGAGATAACGCATGTGTCCAATATACTACGTTTCAAATAATAGTCATCCGTCAAATTTGTGGGTGTTTTCGAGACGGAGACTATGGAGACTCTTTCCGCGAACTGTAGATTCTACAAACCATGTGTCCCACCCACTGCCTCTTGAGTTCAGCATTTTTTCAGGCCAAGTGTATACATACATGTGCGTTACTTTGATTCACCAGCTGGTTCCGTCATTTTTTAGTTTCTAACCTACTTTAAGATCTCACATTTTTAAATAACAGCAATTGTTATAGGTATCCAATAAAGCAATGACATAGAGTTTAATACTTGTTCATAATGTTATTCTGTTCCTATAAATACATACTTGAATTTTGCATAGAACTTGGCACTCATTTAGATCTCCATTCTTTTTGCGGCGAAGCCCACAGCCAAGCATAATTTTTGCATTGAACTTGGCTCTCCTTTTCTACATTTATGTTTTTGGTGGGATATCATTACTTTTTGTAAAGAATATAATAATACATATATTGGGATGGTTTCAAATATCTGCTTGTAACGGTTCCAACTCCAACGATACAAAAAAAAATGTATGAGGACCCCCCTATTTTTTTTATTTTTAGTTTTTTTCTACGCTTATACACAATTACCGAGCTGGATTACAAATTTCATCCTTCTATGTCATCTGGAAGTGGGTTAGATTTAGGTACTATACGTCAGTCAGTCAGTGCTACAATTTACCTACGACTTTTTGACCTTCATATCTTTTTAACCGTTTGAGCTAGCTTCATAAAATTTGGGCTTCTAGATGTCCTTATGGATATAATTAAATACACGTAGTTGTATGTGTTTACGTTAAAGAGGTTTTGAGTTATAGAAGGGTCAAAAGAGGCACCAAGTGGTTCGTGTAATATTACACTCGGCGCTGGTAGCCAGTTCCTTTGCTTGAACTTGGCTTGACACGCTTACGCGTGTCTAGGTCGGTGCGCGAGACCAACTCGCACTTGGCCGGTTTTTTTTAAAGATTTTTCAATTAGACGTGTAGGATTTGGATGGGCATTGCCCCTGTGCCGAGCCAGTGTAGCACAACTCTCCGCGACATCACTTGTCGTGCGACATAACATTGACCGTCTTACTCGCACTGTATTAAAAGAAAAGAGACAGAGAATCTTTGTCGCGCGACAAACAGTCGCGTATTACAGTTGTGCTAGACGTACAGCAGTAGATATCTTTGGAATGAAATGATGGTGATGTGATGTACACCTATAGAGGAGACGATAAAAGACGGATTGGTTGTAAAATTTTCATAAAAACATATAGTATTCAATATAAAAGGTTGTGAAGATTCTCGTTTCGCCTTCAGTTCTTTCCTGATATAACTAGACAAGTGAGGTATAGATGCAGATGCAAGTTCTAGATCACAGGTCAAAATATATTGGTACAGTCTAGAGCACCAATATGTATACACCACAAAGCTTCAAAAATATGTATACAGGTCATAAGACCTTTTTAACAGCCAAAATAATAAAGGGCAACTTGACGTAGGTACAAAAGTAATAATAATATTATGTATGCATATTCTGGAAGTTTGTGTTGATATTCATCTTTGCCCTTGACTGTACCTTCGTCAACCCTTTATTACTTTGGCTGTTAAAAAGTGCGTGTCAGTGTATATAGTTATCATACATTGAACCGTAAAGTAACACTAGGTAACGTTTAATTCTCATGAAAAATAGATACTGTAATTTGGCTCCACAAAATGTTTTTTTTATTCCTTTATTTCATTTTTATAGGCTAATTTGATATTTCTAAGTTTGTATAGTAATTTTGGAAAATAAACGCATTGCATTTTCTTTATTGCAAACGTTAAACGACGATACACACAATGGACACAAATACTGCAAAACATGGCGAGGTCGTTGAATCTCGCGGGCCGTCCCCTAGAAACCACAGGACATTACTTAGTGCATTCCTATATGTATGACATAGCACACGAATTAAGCACTATGCGTTATAAGTTTTAGGAGAAATCGACGTGATTTATGCCGGAATATTTCTATCCTGAAAGCATTGCGAGGGGTAACCGAACAAATCGAAGCAACTTCCGTATTCTAATATGCTTACAATACGAAAGGACTAAAGTGCAAGTTAAATATACGATTACACACACATTTCATTGACCAGGCTTAAACGCTTTAAGACCCAATAGAAATTTACTGATATGTTATCTTTGGGCCACTACAGATTACTAACGAATCCAATCCATGGTGCAGATTAACGCTTAATTTGTGAATTAAGTATTTGCGTTTCGTTCGGTCAGATGCTATTTTGCACTATTCCGATAGTACTACTTAAGGAAAAGTGTAAAATAATGCAAATTCACTTGATGCAAATGTGTCATAGAAAAACTATATCTATTAATAACTTCAAAATCCCCCGTCTATCTTGAAATAACGAAGATACTTTACAATCAGTCAATATAACAAGTAAACACGATGTTTATCTTATCATGCAGTAACGAAATTCTGATCAAAATTCTGCTTATCTCTCTAATCCTCTTGTTGCTGAGAATTTTCCCAAATTTGTGTAAATCTATCAAAATTTGCATGTTTTTATATACACCGATAAGCATTTCTAAATTTTTCCCTCCTGATGTTATACTTTTAATATCATTTTGTTTGTATTTATTTATAAAATCACGTCATGTACCTACTTAGATAAAAGATCACTATCTTCAGTAGTATCGCGTGATGTCCGAATGATGTACTTGTACATGAATTAGTCACGAGGAATTGAGTATGATAACTAATGCTGAATTTATATATCTAATCATTGTTTGTTACTTATTCAGAAACCGAATTTTAAATATGAACTTATTCGTATTTCCAAAAGAACCTGTCCACCTATATCAGTATGAGACTGATTTGAGTCCAAAAGTAGATTTAATATGGACTGAGTAAGTAAACTGCGTACATTGACTTAAGTGATTTGTTTATATTTAGGTACCTTTGCCCATTTAATAAAACCGATAAATTTGTTTTATTTCGATGAGTGACTACATTGAAAACCATATGTTAAAAGAATCTAGGACTGTAAAATATTGGCGTTTTCAGGGCTCCGTATCCAACGGGTAAACGGGACCTTATTACTAAGACTCCGCTGTCCGTCTGTCACCAGGCTGTATCTTATGACCCGTGATAGCTAGACAGTTGAAATATTTACAGATGTGAGATGATGTATTTCTGTTGCCGCTATAACACCTACAAGTAACAGTAACAGTATAATTTTATGTCTGTCTATGTCAGTAACCAATATAAAATGATCGAACACCGCGTATATTTTGCTTAGGAGTAGGGCTCTGCTATTACTGGACTTTCATAGATACGGCCGTTTGTAGCGTATATTTTGTACGGAACCCTCGGTACGCGAGTCCGATTCGCACTTGACCGGTTTTTTCGGTCTTCATCCGGATACAAAATTAGGCGTATCACAGTCTGTACAGATATGTGCTATCTAGCGAGACATCCTTATCGCACCATTTATCACTAAAGGGCAAAATCCATGCGAAACCTGTTGATACAATGCACTAATAAGTATACCGTTATAGGCATCTGATTTTACATTTCCTTTGTAGACTTCCGCACCTTCACTAGAATATTTTGGAAAGTCTTTTAAACCTTGTTTTTATTTCCCGGCATCCGACAACAACTTTAATTTCGAGACTATAAGTTTCAGTATCTTCGATAAAGTACTACATAGGTACATATTAATTTACGATAATAATACCTACCTACTGTTATTAGTGAATACAACTTTGAGTTATCTTGATATTATAAATCTTTAGGTAAGTACTATAATCCCCTTGTTCCTGAGATTTTCCTCTAAATAACCGACATCTGTACAAATTAGCATATTTTTGTTAATTACGATAAACTTCTCAAAAATCGGCGGTGCGGGCAGTATATTTTTTAGCTGAATTCGTTCGTATTTTTTAAATGACTTGGGAACAGAAGATAAATGTCTAAATCTACAATGACTACAAAATTAATTACGTATTTATTGGAGTTAGATTCTGATAACTAATATTTTAATCTTAATTGATGTTTGATTCTTTTACATGCCGCTGCATATATCAAATTATCATAGATAGTAAGATAATAGTTATTCGGTTCTGACGATTAACATTTGTATACCTACCTACTTCACTGCTCTTCCTATACGTTCTACTCTTAACTCAGGCTTGAAATAGTCTCTGACTAGACTTAAAGCAGTGCCTTGTGCCATGACGGGGATCATGCTCTTGTACCTATGTACCTACTAAGCTACAGGGTCACGTCAGGAAGTGTTTCAATTTGTGCTGCTATTTTCTCCCTAAGTATAAACACGACGAGACGGGCCAAGTCCTACGATTCCTCCGGCTTTTAACCAGCTGCTGACATGGCTACGTCATAGAACACGAACACAACACGCCGATCAATGGGCAAAAACCAGTACATGCAGACAATCCCGGGAAGTAGTATCACACCCAGACACGCGCCTATCCAATAATCAGTCGTAGAATCATTATTTGTTTACATAAAAATGAAATTTCGCGTACTTAATTTAAAATTTAATAAAATTATAATATATATTTACCTTTGCATAAAAAATTATATGTACAATTTAGCTAAAACTGTATCTATATCACAATAAACATTTATATGTTCTAGGAATAACTGACAGTCTCCTGTGTAGGGGTTGCCTGTCGGCTGAAGAAACAACTCCCCACGTGATCCTGGAATGCATCGGCGTAGCTAAACAACGGGCTGAAATCCTCACAACACCGAGGTCGCTCCGGGAAGCCTGTGGAGACATCAGGAGGATCCTGCGCTTCTGGACGGAGCTAGGCTGGCTAGGCCCCTAGGCAGCAAAATTTCCACGCACAATGGCCCGGCTTCCACGGGCTAAGTGCGGAAAAACGGAGCCCATAACCATATACACGACGAGAACAGCTGCTAGCTACTAGTAAAATTTTATGAAAATATTTCCTAGGATATTTTCATAGGTAGCGCAATCAAATTGTCAGACCAAGTCTTATCATTATATTGATTTAGACTTAAGTGCTTCTGTCTGGGTGATTCCACGTACGTTAAAACACCGTCACGCCGAGTAGCCGACTTTCATACATTGATATACTGTAATCGTCTTATTTGGAGATACCCAGCTACCCGTGTACCAAAAATAGTTGAAATCCGTTTAGCCGATTTTGCGTGATGAAACCACAACGACACATACAAACATATATAAAATCCAAAAAAAATATTTTTCATTTTAGTGACCTCCAAGTAGTCCATAACAATCATTTTTTGAATAATCTTAAATGTACAGACATTTCATTTTTACAACTTTATAATAGTATAGATTACGGCCCATTTCTTGAATACTCGACTAGGGACTGACAACGGCTGAAACGCTTGTGGAATCACCCCTCCTTCCTTTCTTCAGTGGCTTCCTTCATAACATTCCATGGACGTAATGCAACGTCCGATACGTCATAGAATGACAAACGCAAGGTAAGTAAGGAAATTGTTTATTACGCGAAGGCCCATTTAGTTTTGATACAAAGCGAAACTTGGTCAAAGAACAGTTGATTCCAAGGCCGGAAAATCACAACCCCCAGTAATTAAACTCTCGGGATAGCGAGGCTGATGAACGAAAGGAAGAGCGTGCTAGAAAGAGAGCCAGATAGACACATTGTAGCTGTAAGTTAATGTTTTTAGGTACTTTTAAATCAATGTTCGGATTTGGTTTTAAAACTGTTACGTTGCATTATTTGTGATTCGTTTAATAAATATCTTCTGCAGTCAGCAACATAAGTAGCTAGCCGCACCAAGCGCTCAAATCTGCACCCACCTCTATTGTCAAGACAATAACGTCGTGCAGCGCATAAATAGCCACTTTTGCTAGTGACTGTACATTTCCTACAACTGATAAAAAATATCGCTTTTTACAAGCTTTTATTTAACTTGCAATGTAGGTAATGTAGGTAACTATGTATGTTCGGGTGGAATCTTGCAAGTTAAATTTGATCCACTTCCCGGTTTCTGATTGAGCTAAAATTTTGCATCCTTTTGTAAGTTCGGTGACAATACACTAGTATGATACCATCGAGCCGATATGATGATGGAGCAGGAAGGTGGTCATAGGAACACTATAATAAAATAACTCAATCCTACCGAGATTGGGCTCTTTAGAATCGTCTCGGTGCGTAGTTGATGTTTAAGGAAAAGTACAGTCAGCGGTAAAAGCTTGTCACAAAAGTCAAATATTTGACTTAACTTATTTCATAAATAGTTGATTTTATCCTTCACCCCCTATTAATTTTAAAACGCCTAACTCTGTGATATAATACTTGTGTCTACTATGCGACTACATCTATCGAACTTCCATTGATCATATATTATATTATATCTACGCGCAGAACTGTCCATAATGCATATAATAAATACCTAATGTGCACAAATGCGATATATACGGTGCAGTTTGATACATTTTATATTAAACAAAACAACTTTTTTTTAAAATAAATATATTACCAATATGTTATCGTAACAGTCAATGTGTAATAAATGGCATGATGCAAATATGCAAATATAATATATTATATACAATTTATTTTAATTACTATCTTAACGTCACGTAATTAACTACTAATAACTACTAACTTAATCGCAACAACTAACTTTAGTATTCAATGGTAACGGTTTTGGTCTTCAGGTACTCGTTCAAAGCTTCTTGTCCTGTAACAAGAATAAAATCGTTTTAGTACAGATTATACACCAAGTTACTACGTAACATATCTGATACAACTGATAAAGAGGGAAGCTCATTAGATTACATGTGACTACACGCATTATTAACGTATAAATAATTAGAATAGTTAAAAACATTACAATAGTTAGGTTTACAAGAATCGTTGGCGCCACAACCGGGTGTATTTACCGCTTTTTGTAATTGTTATATCAGCAAATATTGCTAAAATAGATGATTAGAGTTAACTTTTCCTGAAACCGCAAGACAGTCCTGACGTCCTGAGGCTGTTCTAGTTTTATCAAAGTTGGATAACTTCCTTTTTTGCAATAATATCGAGAAAACAATGACGTTTGAACAGAGCGGCTAAAACGAAGATGCATCCCTCAACGGGTAGTTAGCGCGGAAAATGTAAGCAGCGTCGTGCGCATGTGACAACACGTGACATCCGACTATCAATTTGTACAAAGAGCAACACACTTAATTGACCATTTGTAAGCTTTTTGTTAATGTCAATAAGATCTACCAATGGTCAGTTAAGTGTGTGGCTGATGGTACTGGTTAGCGTCAAATAGTCAGTAACAGCCAGAGCGCCAAATATATTGTCATACATCTTTATGCCTATAGTAATAAAGAGGAGTTGCGGTATATTTGACACTTTGGATGTTACACATATCCGGATCGATACGTGTTTACTCTATGACATCAGCAGTGTATATTTACCCAGGTCCTTGCCGAAGCCGGACTGCTTGAATCCGCCGAAGGGCGCGGCGACGTCAGTCTTGTTGTAGGTGTTGACGAACACGGTCCCGGCGTCGATGCGCTCCGCGAACTGCAGCGCCCGCGAGACGTCCTTGGTGAACACGCCGCTGGCGAGTCCGTATTCCGTGGCGTTCGCGCGGCGGATCACGTCGTCCAGATTTCTGGTGATAAATGCATTTCATTTGAGTAAGCACAATCCACGGTTGTCTAGAGGAGATCGCTTTTTATTTATATGTATATTTGGAAGGTGTACAATAAAAAGTATTTGTTTAGTATTGTATAATCCGCAGAATTACCTAATGCTGCTGAGAGAAATACCTTTGATTTGATTTATTTTTAAAATGTTCAAAAGATTAGCCTTGAAATGTTATTAGAACAGAAACTTCTCTAACGAAACTTGTTTTAGAAAAGCGACAATAAAAAAAAGGTTTGATTAGGACTGGAGACTGCATTTCTAACGACCCTCTAGGCCGACAAGGGCGCCTTGACTTATCCTATCCCACCTATCCTAAAAGGGTGCTATCAGAACTAAGTATGTTCGTACCATACACTTTTTAAATTAGTCGCAACATTTTTACTTACTTACTTGGCGCCATCTACCATACATTTTTGTGACCACCAATCGTTTCAAGTTCAAAGTTAATACTTGAAGCGACCAAATATTTTCAGGTTTAGAATTAAAATTATGTGGTGTTCTACTCACTTGCTGCTAAATTTGCTTATGATCATAATAGGTCCGAAGGACTCTTCTTTGGCGATAAACATGTCGTCCGTGACGTCGGTAAAGATGGTTGGCTGGAAGAAGAAGCCGGGCCGGTCCACTCGCTTGCCGCCCAGAACTAGTTTCGCGCCTTCTTTCACACCAGCTTCACAGAACTGAATGGACAAAAATATATCATATGTTAGAAAGCAAGGAACATATTCAATTCATATACAAGATAAATGTAAACAGAAATAAGTTAATAATAATTAGAATTTTATGTAGGTCAAAACAATCAAAACATTAAAAACTCGTTATCAGACAAGCACAAAGCAAACTTAGCTTCAAGCACATGTTGCGCAAGCACTTCTTTAGTAAGCTCCAAGATTAGCTCTCTCGCTAGGTATGATGTTTTGCACTAGGTACATAGAGTACCCTTACTCTATAATATGTATGTAGATATATTCTATAGTGTATTTGTGAAAGTTTATATAGGTATATATTATAAGTATAGCTGTGAATTGAATTATATTTATCTTCAAAGGCCCTGCACCCATATAACAGATTCTGTTTAACCCAATGGTTGACTGGTAGAGAATGCCTTTTGGCATTGAGTCCGCCATTTGTATGTTCCTTTGATTGTGCAATAAAGTTAAAATAAATAAAGAAATTTAGAAATAGGTCAACCTAATGAAGCAATATAAGAGAAAACCCATACAACGATGTTAGAGGTTACTTCAGGTGGTACTCGAAAACTGGTAGACCAATTTTTGGCCGACTGGAACGGGTTTTTGTATGATTAGTTACAGTCCTTTGGTTTTAATGGTCCTTGGTTTACGCTGTAAGCTTACCTCGATGAGTTTGTCCATGTGAGCTTTATGGTTCTGCGGCCCATGCGCCGTGCCACGGTTGAGCGGGTCCCCGATCGCAATCTTCTTGGTTTCTTCTACTACACGGCGGAGGAACTCATCGTGGATGGTCTCCTCGATGAAGAGGCGGCCGGCGGCGATGCAGTTCTCGCCTTTGTTGAAAAATACAGAGCCCATGCCCTGCGAAAAAATGTATTGGTCATTGATATCTATACTATTATAAAGTTTTAAAAATGAAATATCTGTACATTGAAGATATTTTCAAATAAATGATTGTAACGGACTATTTGGAGGTCACTAAAGCGTTTTTTTTTTTTTTTTTTATGTTTCTATGTGTCGTTGTGGTTTCATCACGCAAAATCGGCTGAACAGATTTCAACAATTTTTGGTACATGAAAAGCTGGGTATCTCCAGATGGTTATAGGATACTTTTTACCCGACTACGCTGACGAAAAAAAGAAGAGTTATGACTTTTTCTCCTCCGCGAACGAAGTTGCGGGCAGATTCTTCTAGATTTAAATAAATAAATAAATATTACGGGACAATTTTTACACAAATCGAACTAGTCCCATGGTAAGCTCAATAACGCTTGTATTATGGGTACTAGACGACGTATATTTAATAGATATATTACTTACATAGATAGAAAACATCCAAGACTCAGGAACAAATATTTATGCTCATCACACAAATATTTGCCCTTACCGGGATTTGAACCCAGGACCTCAGCTTCGCAGGCAACGTTACTCCCACTGAGCTAAACCGGTCGTCTTATTATTTTGGCATAGATTATTAGTATTATTACGATATTTCGTTGCAAGCCTTTTAATTTATTTTTTTTATGTTATAGGAGGCAAACGAGCAGACGTATCGCCTGATGGTAAGCGATCACCGTCGCCCATAGACACTTGCAACACCAGAGGAGTCACAAGTGCGTTGCCGGCCTTTCAGGCCAGGTATTCAAAATTCAAAACTGTAAGTAGGTCTCAGACTTCTTTTACATGTCTGTGTCAACGAGCAGCGCTTCGGAAATGACACCTGCCGAGTAGACACTGTAAGAATATTATTAATAAAGGATTACTTTATCCCTAGGGGGGTAACTTTGCCAAAGCCAATAACTTCGTATCGGCTGTTCTTTTGCATTTCAATCATATAAGTACCCCGAACTTGTGGTAACTATATATTTTTTCCGTGGAAAACTTACTAGGGGCAAGTATCACCAAACATATTTTTGAAAAACTAAGCACAGAAAGCCATATGTTCTCTCTGAGCCGGTTTTTCATGAGTTGATAATATCTTACGTTTCTGACAGCCTTGTCCATGTCGCAATCTTCGAACACGACGAGTGGCGATTTGCCTCCTAGCTCAAGAGACACCTTCTTCATGTTAGAGGCAGCACACGACTTCATTATAGTTTGGCCTGAAAACAAAACGTTTGGTATATATTATAATTATAAACTGGTAAAAATTAAACCTATGTACATTGAAGATATTTAAAACAAAAAGTAAAACGGGCTATTTGAATTTGTTTGTATGTATTTTTGGGGCTTCATCACGCCAAAACGGCTAAACGGATTACAACAATTTTTGATATACGGGTAGCTCGCTATCCACAGATAGTTATAGGATACACATTACCCGACTACGCTGTAGCAAAACAATGGGTTATGACTTTTTCTTCCTCTGCGAAGTAGCGGGCATCCTCTAGTTTGGGTCTACCTAAAGGGGTTTTAACAAAGAGAAGGCATATTTTACGAAAATGTGTTGCCGATTTGTGGCAGCCCTAAACTGATAGTTTCCTACGGAAACTTCTTAGCTATAGGCATTATACACGCGATCGTGAGCGAGTGCGACAAGTCTGCCAAACATTACTGACCGATCTCCGTGCTGCCGGTGAAGCCGAGCTTCCTGACTAGCGGGTGGTCAGCAAGCGCCTGCCCGCATACGGTGCCGCTGCCGGGCAAGATGTTGATCACGCCGGGCGGGATGCCCGCCAGGACCGATAGCTCGGCGAACTTGAGAGCTGTTAGTGGACAAACCTGGAAACAACAATAGACAATATTCATGACTTAATTCTTGGTTCTTTTTAAAGCTCATTCATAGCAAATGAAAGATGAGAGTGAAATCAATCGCGAAATTTAAAAATGTAGCTGCGGTGTGCCTGTATGAGCTAGAGTTAAACAAATTCATTTCTTTTGTCATTCATTATTAAGTTACTAGTTAATGAGAAAAGCATTCAAATGTGTTTATATCTAGCTCATACAAGCAACCGCAGCTACATTTTTAAATTTCGCGGTTGAGTCCAGTCTCATCTTTTATTAGCCAGACTCTATGACCGGAACTGAGAAGCAACGGCTAGATACATTTCATACGCACGAGCCACACTAGTGCCATTCTGGACGGATTTGGAACTATTATTTACTGCTCTCCGCTGGACTCTTTTCATCTGTTTTCCTTTATGAGTTTGTGCTCCTTACCTCTATACTCCATGGGACGAGTGCTACGAAGTACGAAATAGAATCTTGAACATAGCAACTGCTTCAAGTTGACTTACCGCAGCAGGCTTCATGACGACAGTGTTGCCAGCGGCCAGGCAAGCCGCCATCTTCCACGATAGCATCATGAGAGGGTAGTTCCACGGCGTGATGAGGGCACAAACTCCGATGGGCTCCCTCTTTGTCATTGTCAGATTTCTACAACAAGAAAAAAACTTTTTAAATGAGGAATATTAACCTAACTTTGAGTTTGATTGGACAATACTGTCAGTAAAATTTTCTTACATCGTTCGATTTAACGAACATAAACTGATTACGTATATTAAATGCATCATACAATATACTACAGCCTAATCTTTCGTTAGGGTTCCAAAAGCAGATCAATACTGAATACAACAACACAAATGAATACTTTGCAATCTAGAAGCATCGCACCGATCATAAGTCAATATTATCATCGACCTTTACGTAATATACGATTTAATATGTCCTGCCAAGAGGCAATGTCGGTTCTGGACGTCGCACATTCAACTAATCTATACTATTATAAAGTTGTAAAAATGAAATGTCTGTACATTGAAGATATTTTCAAAATATTGATTGTTACGGACTATTTGGAGGTCAATAAAACGAAAAATATTCTTGTTGGATTTTATGTTTGTATGTGTCGTTGTGCCTTCATCACGCAAAATCGGCTAAACAGATTTCAACTATTATTGGTACACGGGTAGCTGGGGATCTCCAGATGGTTATAGAATACTTTTTACCCGATTACGCTGAAGAAAAAATGACGGGTTATGACTTTTTCTCCTCCGCGAACGAAGTAGCGGGCATCTTCTAGTTGCAAATAAATATACTCCAGGCAGGTAACATACTCCGGGCAGGTAACTTATTTACGAGTACCGTGAGGTGGTATAATATAAAATATATAAAAAGTCCTGTCAAAAGACGGCCTTTTAAACTAGCTGCATTAGCTAGACCTCTAGCGTGGTTACCAGTGGCGTGGCGTTAATAGAACCCGATTGTCATCGGCTTGCCTACTTTAAGGCATTTGAGTACTTTATTTTACTGCTTTTAAAGAAAACATAAGAAAAAATATACTCCGGCTTTACCAACAACATGTTTGACGCCACGCCTCTGGTGGTTACAGAGATGGCGGCACCCTGGTACTTGTTGCACCAGCCCGCCAAGTACCGCCATGTTTAGATGGACATGCCAATGTGTCATGAGTGCTAGCATCGTTACAGCTACAAAGACTAGAAAGCGTATCCTGAGGAATTGAAGGGGGGGGGGGTTACCTGTTAGGCCTAGCGTGGTTAATAGGGATGGTGGCGCCCTGGATCTTGTCGCACCAGCCCGCGAAGTACCGCCATGTTTCTATGGACATGCCGATGTGTGTCTTGAGAGCTAATGTGTATACTGCGCCTGAGTCGATCGATTCGATGGTTGCTAGTTCTTCTTTGTGCTGCTCCATTAGGTCAGCTAATCTGAGGAGAAGAATACATTTGTAACATTCCTGATAAATGCGGGTGGCAACTTAAAACTGAGGGGTTACACAAACGCACATGCAATTTAACACAGAAACAAGCGGGACGACACGATACAAACTTCTATTTTCGAATATCGGAGTAACAGGTGCTATCTATTTCGCATATGTTTTTAACGATTTCGCCGCACAGGTTTCGCATAATTTGATTTCGCCGAATTTTAGTCAGCTACAAATTCAACATCTAACAATAAAAAACTGCTACCAGTAAAGTAGTTTAGGTTAGGTTAGAACTGCAATCCCGATAGAAGATGACTGCTGCCAGAGAAGTAGGATTTCGGCATTAAAAAGTTATGCGTAAAGACCAATCGGCGAAAACAGATTCGGTGTAATGAAATTATGCTTATTATAGATCATTATGCCTATTGCGACTATGCGATATAGAATTATGACAAAGAAAAATATGCGTAAACAAGGGGAAGCCGGAGTAAACCTCTCTGTATCGAGAAATCCTAATAATGTCGCTAAGTCAGTGCTGACAAATTTTATATGTCCAATATAATATGAAACATCCCGCTCTTAATTTATATATAACCTCCAGCACAATGCAACTTTCATGTCAAAAGTTCACATATTTGGTTAAAAGAGAACATATTTGTGATTAAGTCTTACATAGAAACGATTAGGTTCATAGAAGGGTCCATCATTAATTAAGTTACTACCATTTAAAAGGTTAGATACATACCTTTGGCCAAATTCATGACTCTGGCTGTTGGACTTTAATGTTCGCCTACCAGTAATCAATTGACAATTGTTCGACTTACAATGAGTCGGTTAGTGGGGTACTAACCTAATACTACATGACTGTATAAACTTACTTGAACAACATCGCGCCTCTCTCCCTCGCACTAATCTTCGACCACTCCCCCTCCTGGAACGCCTTCTCGGCTGCCTTCACCGCTCTATCCACATCGTTCCCACTCGCGCTCTGCACTTTGCATATAACAGACTCATCCGTGGGATTTATTAACGTCAACGTCTTCCCACTGTCAGAGTTCACGAATTCACCATTGATAAACAATTGCGTAGGGAATTTGATCTTCATTTTGTTAACGTCTAATTCTACGCCTTCGTAAACGACATGTTTAGCGGCGGAACCGCCTCGGCCTTTAGCTACGGTCATGTTGAAGAAGTCTTCAAATGTGGTGTTCATGTATATGTCCTCGTTTTGGAGTTCTATCTTAGCTAGGTCTTTCACTTCTTCGACTAATCGTACGACGTCCATGGAACCTGACAAAATGGAGTCAAGATTAGTTTCAATTTTTTTTAGATATCCTATCTTATTGCTCTAAGCGAGCCATTCTTGTAATATCTATACTATTATAAAATTGTAAAAATGAAATGTCTGTACATTAAAGATATTTTCAAAAAAACTTTTGTAACGGACTATTTGGAGGTTACTGAACCAAAAAATATATTAATTGTTTGTTTTAATTCAAATATTTTGGTACACGGGTAGGTGGGTATCTCGAGATGGTTAAAGGATACTTTTTACCCGACTATACTGAAGAAAAAAAGAGGGTTCTATTCTAGTCCTGTCTAAAATGAGAACCTAGTTTTGATTATTATGGTCTGGAAGACGAAGAGACCACATAACTAAATTGTAGCATTATATCGTCGTCTGGATGACAATGCATCTCCAAGCATTATTGATCATGCCGTTACAGATACAATCCACAGCTGCTGCACAGATGATAAGTTTGACGTTACTAAAAAATGTAACAGGACAAACCTGCGCCCGAATCGAAGAAATCCGTGTCATTCTCAATGTCGATCCTAAGGATAGCTTTCCAGACATCCCGGACGCTCTCCACGAACTGTCTCTCCTCGGCTGTCAGCTCCAAGGCCACTTTGTTCTCGCTGGACTTGAAGAAGTTCGACGCATTAATCATCTTGCCGTTCACCTTTAGACGCTGGACGTTGATCTGGAAAGGAAATAAAATACAAATTTAAAAATGGTACACAATAAGCGGTCTGGTCGATAAGGGGCGTTTTTTTCTAGACAACCTTTGGGTGGCCAAGCTGAGGAAAATAAGAGGTTTACAATTCTGCCCCCTATTGCCTAACGCGTTCGACGCTCGCAATCAGAATCAAGTGTCACGATTTTGTATGGGCTATGACAGTTGATTCGGATACCAATTGTTAAAATTTCGTTACGTAACAACCCCCCTGGTCCTTCGAACTGGATCGATGTAACTATTATTAAAACAACGAAAATTCACTCTCTCGCTTACATTGGGTGATGATGGTGGAACATTCTGATTTACTTATTCTCAACCGTAGACAGCGGACCCTTGTCCTTAAAGTCTCCCCTTCACAGACTGGGTTCGATTTCAGCAGTTTTATCGCTAATAATGTCTATGCGTTTTCTAATCTGTGGTTAAATACAAATAGTAGAGCTAGGCTTATTAACCCAACTAAAACTGAACTTGACTCGCATCATTAGCCGTAATGAGCAATCCTCTATCACGGACCACGGCAGGATTCTTTAAGTCTGGTAACATTAGCTTGTCCCTCTCCACTCGTCTCTCCCCTCCCACAAACTGGAGCCGAAGAACCCGATTTCGACGGTTTTGACGTTGGTAATGTATACAGGGCGTCCCAAAACTTTGCCACATGGAGGGAAAGTACCTTAAATATTGAAGATAGGAAATTTTACTGAAAGGAGACCTTTTTTTATAAATAATTGGAATTACATTCCAACATTTAAAAAAAATGACCTGCCTTATCAGAAAGCGAGCATCAGGAAGCGAGCCAACCAAATATATATATTTTTTATTATTATTTTTACGATACTGATCAAAAGGGTTACTCTTTAGGATTATTTTTTCTTAAATGACACAGCAGCTTAAACAAAAGGAAGACCATGAAATTTACCATTTAAATTTTAATTATGACGTATTGTATGGTATGGAATGCGATTTTTTCAAAAAAAATTGAATGCAGTTCCAATTATTTTTAAAAATAATATAGTCTCCTTTCAGTAAAATTTTCTATCTTCAAAATTTAACGTACTTTCCCTCCATGTGGCAAAGTTTTGGGACGGCCTGTATATTCTCTGGTCTCTGGTTGGAAAAACGTAGACCTGGACTTTGTAAACCAAATAAAACTGACCTTGACTCCATCATCAGCTGTAATAAGCAGTCCTCCATCATGGACCACAGCCGGGCTCTTCAAGCCTGGTATCACCAACTTATCTCCCCCCACGTCTCCCCCTTTCCATAGACTGGAGCCGAAGAACTTGATTTCGACGGTTTTGTCGCTGGTAGTGTCTATGCCCTCTCTTGTCTGTGGTTGGATGAAGGTGGTCGCGCCGGGCGAGGAATCCAGGCCACGGATGAAATTGTGGAGTGCGGTACCGCTTTTTGACCAGTCGATCTAGAATAAGAAATAATTTTATTTAGTCAGGAACTATTAAGTGACTTATAGGTGGAAACCTTAAGTAAGTCATGTTGTATGTAGTAGTAGTGTATCCGTATAGGCAATTTGACTAATATGGAACATTAGAAAAATGACATAAGTTCCATATCAATTTTTTACACTACTACATACAACAGGTGACTTACTATTGATGACATCATAATATCGTTTTTTCCTTTGTTTGGTGTTAGTGTAATTATGGATTATAGTATTTTTGATCTAGCTATTTGCGATCTTAGCTATGATCGTGGACGAATTAACACATCCACGACCGCGAGCCCGCTCGGCGGACGCTCTGTTTGTAGCAAATTTTTTCGCTACATACGGTTCTCATGTTGTTGGCTACGAGCGTAGTGCTACGAAAATGCCGGTTGCTAAAGTGTTAACAAGACAAGCAGACTGGCAATCGCCATTCAAAAAGCCGTTCCCTGATATTACAACGCCATCTATGTTTAAGAACTATTATTTGCAACCATTCCACTTTGATAACGTGACAGTACTTAACTATTGTAGCAGTTTCTTTTTAAGATCGTTAATGTTTAGTTTTAAAGCGCCATCTAGTTTTAATACCGGGTATCCCCTTGCGGTCGGTGACAATAAAAAATATGGTGATTGACGGCCCTCTTGTTTTATTCGTCCATGGCTTATGATTCAAGGCAATCGGCTCAGAGGTTTAAAGATCAACCAGTTCTTTCTAGGTTTTTCGTGGGCTTTATATCATTTCAACGACTTGCGTTTCATTATATATTTTGTACACAAAGAAAATATTATTTATGGCCGATCGCAAGTTAATTACCTGTTTTATCCGGACAACGTCCTAATATCCGTCCTAGAAGGTCAATTTATATTATTACAAGATAAACATCAGGACTCACACTCGTGTTAACACAACATACTTATTATTCTTCATACGTAGTAAATCTTTTTAACCTAGCTACGTCAATAAACAAATTTGGGTGTTATTACCACGTTACAAGGCCTTTTTCTGCTCATTGCATATAGAATAAGCTGACAGATATAAGAAGTAAAACAGAAGGCTATCTTTCATAGGTTATCAGGCCTCGTGCGTAGATAAATCATGGCTGGGCAAGTAGGCACATATTCAATGTGAGTCAAAAACATTTAAAATATCCGTTCTCGAAGGATCCTTCGAGACTATGGACGTAATGTCACGTCCGAAACTTGGAAGAAAAGGGTACTTGACTGACAGATCAAATCAGTTCCTTTTTATGAACTGTCAAAACGCTCAGAAAGTTTAATGTTTGAAAGGAAAATGGTTTATGACGTGACAATTATACATGGTCAAATTTCCGCTTTATTTTTAATGTTTGATCAATTTAAATCCTTAAAAGCTTAAAAATAAGTATTCATGGATAGTTTTTGCGTATTTTCAGAAATAGCATTTAAACGTAAGCGTGACGTGACATAATGTTTGTTGATTACGAGAAATTACCCAATAACGGATGCAAGGTAATTGAATAAATCATATTTATACGCGATCAGACAGATCAGCAAATTCAAGGTTCGTTTCAGGATAATTTGGCTAATTTCCGGTCTTAAAATTAATAACTCTCAGTTCTCCGGATTTCAATGTGTCAGATTATTTTGTATGGTTAGGTTATACCTGCTTCCAAATCTAAATGATTAAAAAATCACGAGTTTTTACCGTTTTAATTATGCTATCTATCATATTTGAGGCGAAATACCAACGGAAGCGTTGCGAACTACGAGTGAAGCATTTGAGAAAGGTTTGAAGCCATTAAATAAAGTTAAAGGTGAAGTTAATCCGAAACCTTTGTTGTAAATTTTCCTTATGAGTATACCTTTAAATATATATATATTTTAATTTATTGTTTCAAGGACTTTTATACAGGTGTACATATCGGCCCTGTAAAAGCCAAAACCATGTAACCTTTAAATATAGTTTTCGTAATGCAAAATATTCGGACTTTATTTTTAAATGACTTGTCACGGTGTAGGTGAGTCTAAAATTGAAAATTTCTTATACAAACGACTATTTTGATTGCATTTCGTGTATATTTCCCGACGTTAGATGATGTAATAATAATCCCACCAAAAACATTTTTATATTAAACGTTGCCAAGACGAGACCATATGCTCGCACGGTTAAGAAGTTCTCTGATCTCATGAACAGCCAAGATTCTAACTCTACAAGCCCTAACTTCATAAACTTTTTTATTTTATCATTAACTTCGAAAAAAGGTAGGTAGTCTAGTAGCGCTTCGCTTCGCTCGTCTTGGATATGATATATACGTATACTTATAAATAGATCCCGATCTTTTCCATAATACACACCTGATGTGTTTCAGCTTTGAAGAGTGCGGGGTCATAGGTGGCACCCTCTTCTGTTTGTGTAATTTTTGGAGCAGTGCCGTTCGCCACCATGTTGACGGATTCCGCCAACGCCTTAATACCTGACAATAACAAATATTTTTAATTAATTTTCATGGACGCCTTGCACACATTCCTCAGTGCCGGAAGAAGCAACAAATAGGGTCCGGTGGAAAACTAAGGGAAAAGCCTTTGCCCAGAAGTGGGACATAGCTAGAGGCCAGTAAAAAAAGGTGTCATTGTCGCTAATATCCCAGTAGAAGTGAAGTCACTCCTTAATATAACAACGCATTCATTTTTAACTGTATACCATTATTCATTCACTACACGTGAGTGAATAATATTATCATATTTGTTGTTTGGATGTGTCTCAGAAAAGTGGCGCATTGAGTCTATACTACGAAGATCTTCGCTCTAAATTCGCATTGTGCCGTCTCTTGTTTTCACGATAAGGGATCAAAATTGAATGTTGACATATAGAGGTCGGAATAGGCAGTGCCTATTACCTAAACTTCACGGAAGGACGTAATATAGAGTGGTAATAACCACCAATAATAATGAATTATTTTGAATGATTTCGGGATTTACTCACATAAATTAACTCTATGAGTCAGTTCCATATCAGTTATATGTCCACTTTTGGGTTGTCAACGTATTTGAAATTAAAAATTGTAATTCATGAAGAATCTGACCTTAAAACTTAATACACATAAATTCACTCTTTATTAGTTAAATAACTAATCCGGGAAATTCCGCATTTAAATGGTGGTTATAGGCCAACTAACCTTCACAATACACGTATTTGTTGAATTTAGTGTCAACCAAGTTGTCTATGATCACAGGATACATCTTCTGGATCAAGATCAGACCGGTGCTGTGCCCGTCGTCCGCCCAGACGATGGACACGCTGTAGTGTCATCCGCTATTTTATAGTCAACCATAACTCTCACGGTAAAGCCAACCTACCTTCAGGATACAAGTATTTGTTGTAAATTGTGTCAACAGTGTCGTCTATGGTCACTGGGTAGGTCCTTTGCAACAGGATCGGGCCGGTGTCTAGACCGTCGTCCGCCCAGAAGATGGACAGGCCGCAGGTGGTGTCGCCCTCTATTAGCGTCCTGATACAAACAATATTCCTTTATAGGTACTAGGAATTCATAACACTGCACACGGACGCAGATGTCTGCGCCAGCGGAGACGTTCACCGCAGTAATAGTTTGTTCCAACAGTACGGACAGTTGGAACAAACCCTAAAATTAATCAATCAATCATTTATTTATTTGTAAGACATAGGTAAGTACACGGGTGTTATGTTGATAGTATGATCGCTATGCTTCGCCATGATATGGCATACAAATGTAGAAATAGGTAGGTTAAAAATATTTCTTTAAATTAAATTAAATTAAAATTAAATGACATTAATTTCTTTTCTCATAATCAAAATAGGTTTGACCCGTTTAACATACTGACCGATACATATCAAAATAATGTACAGTCCGTGGGCACTTAGGATTCGGCAAATGTCTGATATAATCGGAAATGTTCGTCTAATATAATGATCGCGGTAAATGACAATCTTGTAAGTATATAGAGTAGTTAATACCCGGCGATAATTTTACCGAGCTTCATAGCTATTATTGTCACGGGGATGTCACAGCTCTGTATAATATCTGAAATAAAGCAAATAAAAGAATTCGATTTTCTATGTTTATTGCACTTCACGTTGTCACAATATCATAAAGTCCTATGGAAACAACGTCAAAAATCAAAAAATATTATATGGCAATAAATTAAGGCTTATTTTGAACAGGAGTTTTACTTCGACTTAACTTTTTAAAATAGCTGTATAAAGTTTATGCAGAGCAGGACACATCAACAGTACATTCGCGTGCTTCCAACAATAACCGAAACCTACTCTAGGGCTCGAATCTTATTTTAAATAGTCTCGGACGGTAGACTAGGTACACTGTCCCGAGAGCCTTGTCTAAAAGCAAACATATTTCATAAAAAGTAAGCATGGACTTGGTATATTGTCTGTAACTCTGGACCAAAATCAACACAGCTGAAAGCTATTATTAAATTGGTAATTGTATTACCGTGTATTAAAAAATTATAATAGGTCACCAGCATTAATGTCTACCACAACAAAGCGCGCATAAATATCTGACTCGACTCTATTTCTAGTAGTAGTTGTTATGGCAGATATTGATGCTGGTGACTGTACCTATGATGTATCGGCCAAACATAACTTTGTTGATTTGTGGAACATTTTGATGTATGTACATTTTACGTCAGCCAGGTTAAATCGCCACATGTCTCGAATAGTTAATGAAACAAACCGTTTTGGTTGCAGAAATATTTCTGAGAAGCCTTTGTTTAAAACACGTCTCTGGGTACTACATGCCTTATAACTCTATAAGCTAGTGTAATAGACCGATTTTGACCTATTATAGACTGTAAACTTTCCGTATCAGAGTTAGTGTTCCAAACAAAACCTAACAATGCTATGATGGATTTCCTTTGTAAAGGAACATCTCAAGTTGATGGTCGAATCTACTCACTAATAAAATAATCTCGAGCCGCTTTAAGACCTATACCTTCAACAAACCTGCGGCAGGCTTATGATGGCTGCAAATAATTAATAGATTCAGACGTTACTTTGCGGAATTCATATTAGATTAATAGATTATAGTCCGGACCGTCAACATCTCCTGCATCTCCTGATGATGCCCCGTAGAGAGTATAAACACGTGTCGAGGATTACACTGGCTGGTGGTGGTTTGTTGTATTTGCATGCATTTTTTTGTGGAAGAGAGCGTTCAAGTATTACGTAACGAATTTGGGGGGAGGGGGTAGGTGGGTAAAACGTTACGATACGTTACAGGGGCGGGAGAGGGGCTTTAAACGAAGCGTTACGTAACATTTTTTTTAACCCTTCAGAACGGTCGCGTACAGATATTCTCTCAAGCATTTTTTTACTTTTCTTTCTCAAAATTTCAAATGGAATGACACACACTTGGTGGTTACGTAACGTTTTACTACTGGGGCACAGAAAAACGTTCCATAAAAATCTCCAAATAATGCGTTACGTAATACTTGAACGCTCTCAAAGTGCATGAGAATATGCGTATGTGAGCACAATTTATCACGCGGAAAGCAAAGGAACTATAAATCCATTAATCTTATGATGGTTGCGTTTAGAGCGCGACAGATAAATGGCAAAACAGCCGTCTCTTTCTGACAAGTGAGTGCGTGAGTGACGCGTGCTTAATCATTTACGAATCACGTGATATTCGCTACTATCATAGGTCCTCTGTATTACTTTGATTTTTATAATTTACTAGAAGGCGCCAGCAATTTCGTCACCGGAAAATCATAACCCTGTTTTTTTCTTTAGTGTAATGGAGGACAAATATACTATAACAATTTGTGGATACCCAGCTACCGGTGTTCCAAAAATAGAGTTGAAATCCGTATAGCCGTTTTGGCGTGATGAAACCACAAAGACACATACAAAAATACAAAAAAATTTAAAAAAATATTTTCAGATTCAGTGACCTTAAAATAGTCCGTTGAACTCATTTTTTTAACATATCTTTAATGAACACAACTTTATAATAGTATAGATAAGTATTTATGTTTTTTGTTTCATCATGATTAAGCAATATGCATAGAGGCGTAAGTACATACAGTGTATAGACAAAGAAAAGCTGAACATTTAATATCTTTTAAATCACAATATTTATTTACGATATCGGCATACGCAGGTCATTCTCATGTATAAGGCTATTAATGTTTAAAAAGCGTATCAATAATATAGTAATCGAATTTAAGATGACTATCGAGAACTCGTGCATACTTTAATATATTGTTTACCTACTATAAAAAAAGCTATTTAGTTTATCTTGTTACTATCAGAGCAAGGCTGAAGTTGGACGGATTTTTTTTTCTTATAACGGCATGATAATGCGGATTTCTTGCGATATAAAGAGTCCCCAGTAAGCTCGGCCGAATTTCACCTACCCATACAAACGGAGTTTCGTTCTTATTTTAAAACTACGTGTTGGATTGTAACGAAACTTTGCATATACAATGACATGAGGTATATCTAGGCTTGATACTAGTTTATATGGCTGCAGTTTATAAAACAAACGAAATACAGCAAAAACAAGTTTTGTATGAAAAACTTAAATTCGCTGCATTTTTTTAGTATGGTAGCTGAACCTACATAAACTAATTACAGGCCTGCATATACCTAAACTTATTCTAAGTACACAGTTTCAGAGCAAACTAGCTAGTCGTTTGACAATGAGAGCGTAACAACGTTTGTATGGAGAACCGAGCTTACTGGGGACTTATGACCGTGATAGATTTTGGAAATATTATTTATGATCAAGGAGCGCCACTGTGGCTCGAGGATGGGGGATTTCAAAATCCACCTGTAACAGCACACGATTTTGACAATTGTTGTCGAAAATACCAACGGCGCCAGCTAAAAGCGGTAATCAAATATTTTACTTTATTAATTGCAGCCAGAGAGAGAGAATGTGACGTTTTTTACGCTATAATTTCGAAATCTTGATATTGATACCTGAAAAGCGATTTTTCAAAAGGATGGATTTCCATTTGGGCTGTACGTTCAAATTGAACCTTGCAGATGACAACTTAATGTCGATAATAACTAGAAAGAACGCTATGAAAAAACGCTTCTTTATTTCAACCCCATTTAG
Organism: Hedya salicella; assembly: GCA_905404275.2. Taxonomy (NCBI): domain Eukaryota; kingdom Metazoa; phylum Arthropoda; class Insecta; order Lepidoptera; family Tortricidae; genus Hedya; species Hedya salicella. The sequence goes on along the minus strand of FR990114.1, from coordinate 9,026,555 downwards.
GGGTACCCACCATAGCGGCACGCGCTACCTACTCTACGCACGAAATCACCCGCTCCCAACTCCCACACCCCGCACTTCCCCGGGAGCGGGGACATTCGTGCGTAGCGTGGCCAGCGTGTTCCGCTATGGAGGGTCGCCCTTAACGCCATAATAATGTGGATTTCTTGCGATATTAATGAACGTGACGAATTTTGAAAAACATTTTTAATCAAGGAATGCCACTGTGCCTCGAGGAGGGGAGATTTCTAGATCCACACCTATCTGAGATTAACCCTTATGTAATCAATTTTGAATAGAGTGTAAGTATAAAGGATAGGAGAGGTCTACTCCAGACGTCCAGGCAAGCCTGTGGACCAAAGTCCAATAAGAGAGTGGTGTAGAACATGAATAATAAGGCACAAAAGAATTCTAAAGACCTTACCAATTAATGGAAGATGCTCCTCTATGCCTGGGCAGTATGCTGGGGTGGTAGCAAATGCTCTGGTATTTAGGGTAGTTGATCACCTCCATGGGGATGAATTGTGAGCAGAATGGCAGCACATTTATGTCGGCTTTCACCTGAAATTAAAAAGAAGTATTTTTATTAAGGTTGATAAAAGATTTCTCACAGTTTTGAGAAATATTTACCCCCTACTCTATATCAAATATCACCCAAGGTAAGATTGGCAAAAATGGATCTAGTATGTAAAATGACAGTTGTTTGTCCCCAATCCTCATAGCAAACATAGTAGAACTTCTGATAGATTATTTTATTTATTTATTTAATCTTTCACAAAAGCAAAACGTATTGTACAAAAGGCGTATTACAATGAATTGTCTGTACTTCAAAAATATTATCAGAAGAAAAGGGATACAGACTATTTAAAGGTAACTGAATCGAAAAATATTATTTTGGATTATTTGTATGTTTGTATGCATCGTTGTGGCTTCACCTCATTTTATTTTGGTACATGGGTAGCTTGACATCCACAGATGGTTATAGGATACTTTTGATCTGACTAAGCTGAAGAAAAGAAGGTTATATTTTTTTCACCCCCGCTGCCGAAGTAACTAAAGGCACCTTCTAGTAACATAAAAGTAATTTCAGTGTCTAGTAAGTATAACAGTAATGTCAATGTCCTTTACTGTCTGTTAATCGTATTTTTTTTATTTATAATTAAAGTACTCTATTATATCATTCACATTAATTGTATTATTCTTATAGGTATCTACATCTGATATACGAGTACACAACAATAATACTTTTTAAACATATTTGGGCAGTGAGATCAAATAATAATTACATTAACAAAATTAATAATTATAAATTTGCGAACAAAATTAGGAACGCAAGGAAAAGAAGAAAGAAAGAAATATTGACAACGAAAAAACACAACATGGCGAGGTAGGTATCACAAACATTACTTCTTGCTTGGCAATACTTTAGATTTAAACACGGCCATAAGTCATGAAAAGTGTAAATTCGTAAACACAATAAGTACGTATAACTATAACATTGCGAAATAACTTATCGTTAAGAGTAAATCATGGTGCACCATATTATCACATAAGGCCATGTTTTGGAGATAACTGGCCGGGGTCGCTACGGTGATAAACTGTCTTATCGAACCATAGACATCCATGGCTGTGATTTGCGTCTTAAAAATGTACGAGTGACCTTATCCCGGACTTATCATAATAAAATACATCAAAACTATGAAGTCTTTAAGCTACCTTATGTTGGGCATCACGTCACAGCTACGGTTGCACATGGCGTCTTATAAGATTTCATATGTTTTTAAGCCCTGACAAAAGGGATACTTAAGTTTAATGTGTATCTTTGATTTGATTTAGAGTTTTGTAAAGAGTAGAGCAACGATTATGAAAATTGATCTAACCGTTTGAAGATCATTCGTTTTTTTTGTTTTTTTACGTTTCAATGATTACTCGTCTAGCCCGGGTCCGCTGCGTCACGTAGAATATTTTTGTAAAACCCAATCATTTGCTAACAAGATTTGTTTGCACTGCAATCGCATAGCTTGTTCAAATAATTACAAAATGCTGCTGAGCCGGTTAAAGTGGTACTTTCTGAATATTCCCGCAAGATGGCACTATTACAGAAAAGTATAACTTAGATCGTGTATACGAAGTGTTGCAGTTTATTTGATGAAGTTATTTTCTGCTATAATTTGTTTGTTATATCTATGACAACAATTCCGACAACGATTCATTAATTATAGGATCGTATTGAGCAACGGACCATGATTAGTTTTACATTACCGCGGCTGATTGGGCATAACCGCAAATCGCTTCGCAACTTCTTGCAACAAATCCTGATTACACTGGCTATGCCCTTGAGAGTTTCCCATTTTGCAAAGATTCTACACACGTGAATTAGGCTGTAGTTACGCTTTAAAAGCGAACGTATGCCTAAGACATCGCTTTCTCGTAACCTTTGAGTTACCAAATTACTGTTGGTCACTTTACCCGTGACACTAGTCTAGGGTCATATCATGACATAATCAATATAACATATACTATATTGTTAATTCGGCTCCTAATAAATTTTACGACGTAAAATGAAATCACGGTAACAATAGATCATTCACAGTCACTACCATCAGATGAGATCATGCTTGGATACTTATTTTGCATTCAAAAAGAGACAGCGGCCGACGAGTCACGCTGCATTAATATCGCTCCGTGGACGGTGCTCTCTCTGTTATCTAAGCAATTTCCCGGTTGCATCTTCGGCTGTTTCTGTGAACCCCGGGGGCTGCTTTCCGATTTAACTTCTCCACTTCACACGGTCTTTGGCATTCATACAGTTAGACCGCAGTTGATACGTATGCCATACCTGGTGACGTCGTCAAGCCAGCATTTCTTAAGCCGCCTCCTTCTACCAGGACCCGGAGGACATTTTATTACCCACTCACCGACTGAATTCAAACAAATTTATTCATCACCCCTATTTTCATCCCTTATTAAAAAAAACTGTAAACAAAATTAGACCTCAATTACCCATTCCAACGAATTCTACATAATTGCATGCATGCATGTCTGGCTCTGGTGCGAGACGTCAAAGGTTCTCGGTATATACTGGCCCGAGAATATCTCCAACTTAAATCTGTAGGAACGCTGCAACGAGACCCCGATCGACCAGCAGATAAAAGGCCGGAAATGGAACTAGATTGGGCACTCGCTCCGAAGGGACCCAGAACCCATGCCGCGCGGCAAGCCCTAGACTGGAATCTCCAAGGAAAGCGCTAATGTGACCGTCCTAAGCTACCTGGCGGCGGACAATCACTGCAGAAGCACAGGCGATAGAAATGACTCGGAGCGTAGTAAAATGCGAACCTCAATACCGTTCGAGATAGCTATGTACCTATTGTGGACGCCCTTTGCCACATCCAGGAGACATACAACCTTAAGTCAAATAAGTCATGTCCAAAACAATAACAATGTTTAGCAGACAGCTCAAGTTTACATTTAGGTACCTAATTTGTTACTTCTAAAACGTGACGTATCATATTATGTATTCATGTATTAGGTACAGACTAACACGTCAGTGCACTGATTAGCGATTCAAGGTCTACTTTTTATATTATAAATGAAGTTAGTGAAGTAAATAAAGTGACGCGATTCGGAATGCTAAGAGTCGTTTGAATAACATATTGCTTTCACCTTACGGTGCGCGCAACTTCGTCAGCTGAGGAGAAAAAAATTATAACCCTCTTTTTTCTTGAGCACAGTCGGATAAAAAGTATCCTACAACCATCTGTGGATGACCAGCTCCCAATATCCAGTCGGTGCCCGGACTTAAGTGTCCAGGACTGTAAAGTATACTTAAGTCTATGTATACCTGTATACTTTTGTGAGGGCACAGACAGTACCAAAAATAGTTGAAATCCGTTTAGTTGTTAAATTATTTACAATTATTCAACTTTGGAACCGTGCCACTATAGAGTAAATCACCAATAACTGGCCAGATTATAACTACTGGCCACAACTTCTGCCAGCGTTTACTGCGCGATTTGTAAGAAAAAATATAATTGTACTAGAAGGCGCCTACAACTCGTAACCCCTCTTTTTCGACCTCTTAGTCGGGTCCAAAGTATCCTATAACCATCTGCGGATACCCAACTACCCATGTACCAAAAATAGTTGAAAGCTGTTCAGTCGACTTGGCGTGAAGCCACCACAACACATGCAAACATACAAAAAATCTAAAACAAATATTTTCGATTCAGTGACCTTTAAATAGTCTGTATCACTCTTTTCTTTAAATATATTCAATGTACAGACATTTCATTTTAACAACTTTTTAATAGTATAGATTACACCTGTTATGTGTGATCGATTACTCATTAAACATTGATGGTTCATAATTCTGAAGTTAATCCAGAAATAATAAAATAAATAGATGCAACAACAAAAACCACTTATCAAAACGCTTTATTCAATTGTTGTATAAATGAGAATGAAAGTAAGAGATTTTGACGTGCCCAAACACTGTTTAATACTTTTAAACCAAAGGTTCTAAAGTTGCGCCTACGCAAGCCCACAAAAAAAGCATATCCTACATCTGCACTTGCGCAAGTGTAGTTTAAGTAATAAATAAGGAGTATTTGGTTATAACTAGTACTCTGGCTATCTTGTTTTAGTTCCCTGAATATAGAAGATAAGACAGTTCATGAGAGCAGTAGGCAGCCGGAATATTAATATTGATAGGTAATTTATAGATTGCATAATTGATATGGATATTTGTACTAATTTCATTCTTCGTCTTCAATTTAAGAGCTACACTCTTGTCGGAGTAGCAATCGCCAGCCGTTTCTTTCTTGGACTTTCTCCTTCACTTTTTGGTAAGACATGACTTTACCCTTTTCTTTTATTTGCTTAAAGTAATTTCGTCCTGGCCTTCCTCTACCTCGTTTTCCCACGGTTTTTCCTTCTATGATATTTTGGAGGAAAAAGTAACTACTCATTTCATAATGATGTTTTATTAATGTTTATTATGCAAGTACTCTATTCCTTACAAGTTCATAATATAAAAAATGCATTTGTTGATTTGTTTTTTCACGCGACAATGAAGCAACGGAACGTCGTGATTTTTTTAAAGTGGTATAGATTATGGAGCATCTACTTATTACGTCGAAAAAATGCAAGATCACGATATACTAAAAAATATGGGAGAAGTCGCAAGGTAAAAAATAATTCTACAGGTAAATTCCTTTCAATGTTAGTACAATACTAGAAGGCGCCCGCAACTTCGTTCGCGGAGGAGAAAAAGTCATAACCTTCTCGTGTTTTCTTCAGCATAGTCGGGTAAAAAGTATCCTATAACCATCTGGAGATACCCAGCTACCCGTGTAGCAAAAAAAGTTGAATTCCGTTTAGCCGATTTTGCGTGATGAAGCCACGACACATACAAACATACATGAAATCCAAAAAAATATTTTTCGTTTTAGTGACCTCCAAATAATCCATAACAATTATTTTTTTGAAAATATCTTCAATGTACAGACATTTCATTTTTACAACTTCATAATAGTATAGATATAGAACATCTCAAGCACAAATCAAAAATGTTTGTGTCATTTTATTCTCTTAACATGGCTATTTCCATTCAAATTGGTATAGCATATTAAGCTTTATTCACTCCCAAATAGAGTACAAATCTCTTTAAACACAATTTTTGACCCGGACCGCTATATCAGCCATATCAATCACACGGGTCTCTCTTGTTTCAGGGGCCCTAGTCTACTACTTAAGTTAGCTTTGAGGCCCTAACAAATTCTCTTATAGGGTCCCAAGGCTTGCTATATGTCACTGATTAAACTGCATTTGAAATTAGTAAACACAGGTATCAAATTTATAAAACCCCCTTTTTGCATCAGGGGCAACACTAGTTACCACTGTGCCAAGTAAAGTAGTAGTACTCACTGTTTTGTATTCTTCTAGGACTTCTGGTATGACTTGCCCCTTCACCCTCCATGTCTTATATTTGTACACTGGCTTCCCATTTTGTGTGGCGATTGTGGCTGTGAGAAAATATTACATCAAAATCAGAATAGTATGTAAGCTGACTTTCTTAGCCTCCTGTAATTAAATTTGAGTGAATGGCAGAATACAAATTTCAAATTTTAGAATATAAGCCATGTTTTGGGCTACTTTCACTTAGTCAAGAATCAAATATGTATAAGTAGGCATACATACTACTATATGGACCCATTTGAACCAAAATAATTGGTTCAAGCAACTTGCCTTATATCTATTGTTTAAAAATATTAGAATGTGCTAGGAATGTGATAATTGTACAGTTTACTTTTAAGTATTGTTTGGCTATTTATTAGTAAAGTTTTTACTAAGCATCAAGGTCAGTAACAAGTTTCTAACATAAAAACCAAACAAGGAAGTAGTTAAAGGATAAATATAACAATATTGGATTTTGTTTAAAATGTTGTTGTCTTTTTCCTTACAACTTATGACACACTCAGTGACTTTTAAAATAGGCACACTGCATTTAAATTAATTGTCAGTTGTGACGGTTATTATAGTAATAATCATTTTATTTTGGACAAGTTCCATAGTTTTTTGTTAGGTAAGTTAACAACTGTAAATTTTAGTTTAGTGAATTAGAAGCTATTTAAATAGGAATAACAGTAACATCCCTAGTACCATGTACCAAGTTCACAGGACTCACCAAGAGGATCTTCCCGGTTTCCCTTATCTGGAATTGTGAATACTCCAACCACCTCATGTCCATCTCTCACCAGGATTTTGAAAACTTCAGCAGCAAAAGTACTCTGACCAATAATTGCTATACGCAACTTGGTTTTTGGGGCCTGAAAATTAATATTATAAAAATAATTGTAAAAATAGCTAGCACTATAATACCCAAAAAACAAATTTTAAATAACAAACTATTGTAAGTAAACATTTTAATGGGGATATGGACAATGATTATTTTAGGACAAAATATCAATCAAAACCACCTAAATTGTAATCTGTAAATGAGTGAATTTTTAAATCAATGCTTCAGGTAACATCGAGACAAGTTTTAAATTGTAAAAGGAATGCAAACGAAAAAAAAAGCAAATATTAATTACCTCATCTTGTATTGCAACAGGTGGCATTTTAATAATAAAAACTGGTACTATTCAATAAGATATTGTTATTTGGCTCCTGTGCACTCTTTGACGAGCGCACCCTAACTGGTCGGAGTCTCTCAATGCCTTCCTATTTATTATTCTAGCCATACGAACACCACCTCAACTTTGACACCACTTATCGACAGCTTATTTTAAAACAAAGCGGCGAATTATGTTTTATCACGGGTTCTAGTTAACCTCGCATTGTATTTATGAACTGACTGTCGTTATTTTTCAGCCCAGCAACAATATAAACTAGTTTAAAAACCTAAAAATCCTAAATTATTAATTTATTTACAATTCATTCACACCTCAGTCCCGCCAAAATTGACAACGACAGCCGACTGAGCCGACAATGTATCGTTATTCACAATGACAATTAAGATGACGTTTAGGGGGTTGTTTGAGTAGACCAATATAGAATTAGTTGTTACTAGTAGTGAATTAGTTCTGAATCGGTGAGCCCTCGATCCCCCGTATTCACTGGGTCTGCTGGAATGCTAAATCATCTTACTTGGTAACAAGACTTTAGTGAAGAAAATTTGCACCTGAAGCCTACCTTGAAACAAAGAGACAAAAGATTTATATTAATTTGGTTCATCTGTTTCTATTTACCTAAAGGAGAGTATCAATTATACACATTTCACAAACAAAATATGTCGCATCAGAAACCTAAACAATGATTACGTTTATCGATCCGAGGCGCTACTGAGTGGTCGAAATTCGAATTTGGTATCGTGCCGTTTCTTTCGCTCTTGTGTTAAACTGTAGGTATTCGAAGGAGTGGAATGATTACTGGCACAGATTCAGGATCAGTAGTTGTTTTTTTTCTTTATTTTTTATATCGATGTTAAATACCCTAAATATGAAAAAATCTACCCTGTTTATGAGAACATAATATAATAAGCACCACATAGGAAGAGAGTGCTTAATTGCTTATCAATGGTATGATATTGGACATAATATAATTATTCCATAGTTACGTCAAAGCATGGAGTGTGAGGGGTCAATTTGATGCTATCAGTCACCTTATCACTTACTAATACTTGCAAAAAATAATAATATGAAGTAGATATGATTTGATGTTATTAAGTGGGTTCAGTAGCAGACACTACTGTGGTAAATAAATGTCAAAGGTTGGAGACTTAGATCATAACTAACTACAGGAGATGGCAAGTCGTATAATAAAATTATCGAAAAAATTTTAGGGTTTCGTACCCAAAGGGTAAAACGGAACCCTATTACTAAGACAAGGGTTTTATGGATTTCTAAAAGGTTTATTTAAATCATCATCCCCGAAAACCTAAACAGTGATAACCATTATTTATGACTTCAAAAAATTATGACCGTCTTCTTGAAATCAACGACAGATATCATTTTTAGGGTTCCGTACCAAAAAGGTACAAAAGGAACCCTTATGGTGCGACTCTGTCTGTCTGTCTGTCCGACTATTAAAGCGCTATTAATATCTCAAAAACTACTTATGCTAACTATTTGAAATTTGGAATATTTATATACATGGTCAGCCCACATGTATTGCATAGGAAATATTTAAAAATATATTTTTATTTCGACGAAACGACGAATATGAGGGGGGGGGGGGGGGGTAAAGATTAAAAGTCTAGCTACTGGGTCAAATGGGGTATCACATAAAAGGGCTAAAAAATTGTTCGAACATGTGCAGTTTACACCCCCCACCCCTTTATCTCCGAAGTTTACCGATCGAAAATTTTGAAATTTCCACAATTTGTATTAATAAACAAATATTACACGAAAATTAGTCATGTCGCGCGAAAAACCTATTTGAGCAACCCGGTTGCGTTAAGTTTGCACCTGATTTGTACGCAATGCTATAGTTATGAGGTGCAAACTTAACTCAACCGGTACCGGGTAATAAAGTTAGGGCAATTGAAATAAAAAAAATTAACGGATTATATCGCGTATATTGGGATCCCTTTCTTTCCCATATATTTATTATTCCGAATTTCGTTAGTCAGAAATTGATATCCATGTCATTTACTGACATAAGCATCAATAGTCATAATTTTTGTTAAGTATAACGCTTAATAGATCTAACATTAATAACCTATAACATTAAATACTCTAATCACAAAAGTTATAAAATTGTTGACTATAACATTCAAAGGTCTATCAATCATTTTTTAGAAATATTTAAAGGCATATATTTTAACCTACTAATGGTTCTTACTCATATCGTTTTAATAACTAACCGAATTACATCTAAAAAACTGAATGTTCATTACGAAGTTATGACTTTCCTTAGTTTAACTTAACAAATGTATGGACTATGATGCAACTTAGAAAACTTCCCTACCTACTCGACTCTAAGGCAGGTCAGTGTAGGTACGACGATGAGCGAAGCGAGGAGGAGTGTTAGGTTGAACTGTGACCTTACAGCGCGCGAGCCGAGCGAGCCCTATCATAAAACCATAACACCGACTGCTACCAAGTCCGACTTCTGTTAGCTTAGGTACGACGACGAGCGAAGCGAGGAGGATTGTTAGGTTGAGTTGTGACCCTAACGAGCGAGCGAAGCGAGCGAGCCGCGCGGTAGTTTTATAGGCACAAATGTAGGACTATATTAATACGAACTTCTACCAGGTCCAGGTCAGGTCAGGTACGGAGGTGGTGTAAAAAAAACATAAACATTTTTAAGTCTAGCAACATCATTACATTGACGTAATCATGCGACAACCAATCATTACAACTTGCGAATATAGACGTTGTAACATTTATAATAAGGAAGGTTATTGCTTCTAACATTCTGGAAATGATGCTGTATGGATTTTAAATGTTATGGGCATCGACTTGTATGACTATCAATAATTATGACCTACAAAAATCTGACCACCGATTTATACGGTTCCGTTTTATGACTTATGACAATATGACTAAAAAAAATTCTGACGTACAACGTTATTCACTTCAAAAATCGAACTTCAAACTTTATGGGAACCAATAGAGACCCGATTAGATTATACTCTTGTAGGCGTGAATAAAAACAATAAAACCGGCCAAGTGCGAGTCGGACTCGCGCACCGAGGGTTCCGTACAAATTTTTACTTACCCGAACTTTAATACTTTCTTCTGTTTCCGCAATTATTACTCATGGAAAGCTGAAAAGCTTCTGAAACGTTGGGAACTAAAATGACATAATATACGCGGGATAAACTACCGCCATAACGTGATGGGTAATAAATGTGGCGCGTGTTGCGTTGCTATATACTTAAAACGCTACTGAAGTTTTTAAGCCCGTCACGTATAAATTCAAGTTTCGACCTATACTCTCTTCACGCATTAATTGTCAAGGCATAACACCCGCCTGGTGTTAGTTCTCTCTACTTATATTGTCCTCTTTTCTAGGCAGATAGCAGCCTTTCTGCACTTAAAATAAATAAATAAACATTTCCTGTGACATAAGTGATCCCTAAAAAGAAATAAATTCTGATTACAAAAGTGGTTTGCGAATCTAACTAGTTCTAGCCGGTTCTTGGACTAATATATAAACAGTCATCGCGATAATGGACCATTCGGGGTCAAGAAAATAGCCTGTCTGGTTTTGTCCAGTTATTGGACACTACGTGGTGCCATGTGTCGTATGCTAAAATAGAAATGATTGCTTGTTGTTAGGTGATTGTTGAATGTTTTCAGTTGATTTAATATACTTGGCGGTCTTATAGGCGCAGCCGAATAAATTTCTTAAGGAGATGACTATGTATGTAGAATTTGGGAATGTACTTTAGCCATTAGTGTCAGGTACCTACTTATGCTAATATTTAGGTCCCAGTGCCGCCTTTAACTTTCTCTAGGCTCCTATTTATAGGGTGATGTTTGTATACATCCATCGATTGCCCCAGAGACTCTACCAACACCTGGAAGTATCTTATCATTTGTTTCACTGAGACGCTTTAAGTCGTTAGCTATGTACCTATGACGGTGCTCTCAATAAAATAATACTAAGTTGAATTAGGTAGGTACCTACTTCACAATAGAGCTTCTGTTGGCTAACGAAAATGAAAAGAAACGACTAATCCTCCTAAAGATAGTCTATTATGATGTACACGTAGATCGAAATCATAATGGTCATGCTGAAGAGGTTTTAAGCCACTCTCTTGATTATACCAAAACTATAGTTTTGATTCATAAACATACCAATACGATCCAGTACCTACTTAAGTCTACATAGTAACTGAACTTTAATTAACATCTATACTATTATAAAGTTGTAAAAATGAAATGTCTGTACATTCAAGATAGGTATTAAAAAAAACCCGTCCAAGTGCGAGTCGGACTCTCGCACCGAGGGTTCCGTACAAATTTTTACTTACCCTACCTTTAATACTTTCTTCTGTTTCCGCAATTATTACTCATGGAAATGGAACTAAAATGAGATAATATACGCGATATAATCCGTTACTCGTAAATTGCTTTATTTCAATTACCCTAACTTTATTACCCGGTACCGGTTGAGTTAGGTTTGCACCTGATAACTATAGCATTGCATACAAACTTTCACTTACCCTAACATTATTATATTACCCGGTTCCGGTAGAGTTAAGTTTGCACCTGATGTATATGGCATTGGTTACAAATGAGGTGCAAACTTAACGCAGTCGGGTTGTTCAAATAGGTTTTTTGAAAATAAAGATAAAAATTGCTAGTTTGAAACATGGTTATAATTTTCCTGTTATATTTATGTTTATTTATACAAATTGTAAAAAAAACAAAATTTTAGCTCGATAAACATCGGAGATAAAGGGGGGGAGTGGTGTTTTTTTTTCACAGTTTCCTTAATAAAACAAAATGTCATCACAAGAAAAAAAAACTATTTGACCTAGTAGCTAGACTTTTATTTGAATATTTCCTTTGTCATCATGAGTCGTTTTTGAGATATGGTCCTTTAATAGTCGGACAGACAGACAGACAGAGTCGCACCATAAAGTTTCCTTTTTTAACATTTTTGGTACGGAACCCTAACACCATATTGTATTTCGAGGTCACAGAATCAATTCTTTTTTCGGATTATTTGTATGTATCGTTGTGACTTCATCACGCGAAGTCAGCTAAACGGATTTCAATAATTTTTGGTACACGGGTAGCTAGGTAACTGGGCACAGATGGTTATAGGATACTTTTTACTCCACTACGCTGAAGAAAAAAAGACGGGTTATGACTTTTTCTCCTCAACGAACGAAGTTGCGGGCACCTCCTAGTAGCAATTAAAGTAATACAATAACATTTCCACTCTTGTTTATTGGAGCAACGAGACGAAGTGACCAGAAGTAGTTTGATCCAGTTTGAGACACTTATCTTATCTTCGTGTGTTTACTCAGCTGACCCCAGTTCGCAAAGCCGATACTCGTACCACAATCATCTGTTTGGTACATGGAGAAGCAGTTTGAGACAGATCGATTCAGACATTATTGTTGATTATGGTGCAATATTATCGTTCAGGGGTGGAGATAACTTTTAGAAGCAACAACAGTGAAAGTATTTGGAGAATGCCAGTTGTAAACCTGCTGTTATAGTGCCTGGTATAGTTACGTGTTTTGGATATCGAATCAGAAATGAAATATTTGTAGAGGAACCATGGATGCATGACCATGTACGAGAAGACACTGGTAAAGGACTCTCAGAAGGTGGACTGATGATCTCTCGAAGGCTACTGGATGCTTGTGGCACTGTATCGGTCAAGGGAGACCAGCAGAGGACGTCTTTCGAATGATGATAATGAGAAATAGTTCAGGTTAAAAGAGTTATATCTGTGCTATTTGAATTATTGACAAGGTCACGGGGACATTCTATTAAGTGTTCCATTCCGGAGAAGATTTATGCCCGAAGTATCCCTGGAATAAACGTTTGAAGACCAGTCGCCGCTGCCTGCAAGCGTCTTCTCAACCTCGAAATAACATTTGTATTTTTTTATATAAAAGTAATCCGTTTTATTTAATCACATGAGGATAGAAACGTATTTTAGTGTTTTGAAGTCCGACGAAAAATAATTGGGTGGTACTAAGCATAATAAGTTTCGATTCAAACGAGTGTATCCTCATGCCGCACATGCAAGAATGAAACTATGGTGAGACAATTAAATAATAACGTAAACTAATATAATTTGTATACAATTATCAAGACATACCTAATGATATAGGTTTGTTTATCAAAACATCATTGTCCATCACAGGTTTATTTATTGAGTAGACCACTGGCACATTGTTTATTAGGGTGGAGTATCAATTTATCGAGGAAGTTATGTATGTAGGCAATATTTCAACAAAAATCCAAATAATGTAGCACTTTGGAACACTTACCGATCTACTGATTTAGCACTACTGTGACACGCGGCTCTTTAACACGCGACAAATGCCTATCCATTTCTATTCCACCCAGTGCGAGAAAGTCCAGCAATGCTGTATGGCGCCACAAGCTTTATTGGGGGCAAACTTGCTAGCCCTTCTGCCCAATCCACCATGCGCTTTAGTTATTTACAGCTGATTACGCCGGTCAAATGGTCGACAATTCCAGGGACTATCAACTATTTATTAACCGACTTCAAAAAAGGAGGAGGTTCTCAATTCGAACTAATTTTTTTTGTATGTATGTTACTCGATATCTCTGAGAACCGTGAACCGATTTTCATTTTTTTTTATCGAAATGGTATAACTCCGAGTTGGTCCCGTTGGCACTACGTCGGGATCTGATGATGGAATCTTGGAGAAATCGAGGGAACTCTTCAAATGTTATAGGGACATGTACGGTGCTTTCGGTAATTTATTGATAAAGTCAAGAATTTTTATTCAGAAAGTGTAAATTGGTGAAGTGGCACTGATGAAGAAGACCACAGAATGCCATCGGAACTCCTCAATGATAAATGATTTACGGGTGGCGATAAAATATCTTGATTAATTTAGCTAAGCAACTTCATAGTCACAAACTTAAATGTTCCTGATGAAAATGGTACCATCGAATTGATTTGATGATGGAGCCGGAAGGTAGGCACCAGATCTATGTAATCAAATAATGTATCCTAGCCGTGTTTGGGCTTGTTCGAATCGTCATGAGATACACTTTTAAGTAACGAGTAACTAAAAAGTGTAAAATAGATAAACTTTTTAACAAAAAAATATAACCGACTCCAAAAAAAAAACTAAAAAGTAAAAAAATAACGCCATGATTCAGTTTCTTCAATTTACTTCCAAGTAACCGTTTGTATACTCAATCTATACAGACAAATACATATAATTAATGTTACTTTGGAATCTTTGCCATATAAACGAATTAGCCTTTAAATTCTCTGCCACAAATATCGGTTTGATCTGCTCTACCAATATGCGTGTTTATTGTATTTGGACCGACCTTTATTATCTGACCTAATTTAAACGATACGTTAATGACGTAAATTGAATATACCTAGGTAAAAATATGCTCCACTTCAGGCGAATCGGGTACTCCGAGAGCGGTCAAATATTTGAGGGCTATATCGCTCCAGCGGTAGGTATACACTCTCTTCACTGCACGATCGTCTCCCATCCTTTCTAAATGACAAAAAAAAAGGAAGTCGTGCTGCTTTGACTTAAAGTTAACACACCTTACAAGCGTGAAGTGGCGCAGAAAAGGGAAGAGTGGCGTTCTCTCGAGTCAGAGGCCAAGATCCTCTTTGGGTCACCGAGCCAGCTTAGTAAGTATTATGAAATATACTTTTAATAAGTATCGACAAATGTTTCTTAGAACATTGAGGCTCAACCCTATTGCTCATTAGCTTATTACTCTCACAATCCAGTATTAAAAAGAAGAGTTGGATTATTAAACACTCATTCATTATTACCGTCGGCCTATTGCACAATGTCTGTATGGCTGAGTTTGTGCCTCGTGATCCTAGCTGTGATTGAGGTATCCACACGTAACCTGTCTCTAGTATTTCCTCTGTGGTGCAAAGGATGCACGCTGAGACTAAATCTCGGCTTCATATATAACTAGCATGGTATGTTTTCTTGTGAAAACTATTAATATGTGATAGTGAAAACTTCTGCTTAGCACATACTTCTCTTGCGTAGCCCTTGGGATAAATCATCATCATCACCATTTTCCTATTTATATTTTGCGTTGGCATTTCTTGTCTTTTTTCTCCAAAGTTTTTGGGTATTTCAGTGCCTGTATTCGCATCTTTCAAGTCTTTTTCGACTGTCGTCCCAAAAAGTCATAAATAACTGTTGTGTTTTGCCGCATAAAAAATAGGCAAACAAATCTTCCTCTATTCTTGACCTAACACTTAAAATTGTAGCTGGTATTTTTGCTTTTTCAGAGCAACAGCTGCTATAAGATTCCCGAAACTGAGCCTGACTATGTCTCTCTGGGGCCACCCAAGATGACTAACAGTGAAGTGTTGAACAATCGTCTCCTTCAGGATTACCAAGACTCGGAGCAAGAACTGGCAAAGGTCAATCGGGTTTATCGGGAACTAATTAATGGGATAGAGAAAAAGACTTGGAAGAACTTACGATCGGGATCAGAATTGGATCTGTTCAACGATGGTAAATATTGTTGAAGCATTAAGCAACGTACTTGCAACACTTCAAAGTTACACAAATTAAGTATTTTTTTTATCCAAACTCAAATTTAAAGTTTTTTCAGAATTGTTATAATTTAATTAAATAATCATTGTCTGGCAACCTGGATCGGGTAAAGTGGCATGCTCTTGTGTCGGAGGCCAAGACTCATTTTGGGTCGCTGAGCCAGCGCAGTTAGTTAGACTGGCAACCATATAATTTAACGCAGTTTTTCATGACCAAATGCTAAAATACTTTTTATTCCAAATGGTACGCCAACTCAAAAATGACGTCACAATATTAAGTTGCAGCATTTAGTATGGAGCAAGCGTTTTCAGCGTTCAGTAGGAATGTCGAACTTTAACTACCATTTCTGAGTTTTAGAGTACTATTATGTATTTAGTCCCATATCTATATTTGATCCATACGGAAAACATAATCCATTGTCACCCAAAAACTACCATTATCATCCCAATTAGTTCATGGAAGTCCCGAGCTCAAATATTTTTGGTTAAGCTTGTATATTGATTGATCATGTTTCAGATAACAAAGGTCACCGCTCTAACATGAACGCTCTGCTGCGTTCTCTGGTAGGAGAGCGGCGCGAACACTCAGTAAGGATGCGCCGCGACAAGCTAAATCTGCAGGGAGTGCGCAGCCACCAAGCTCATGCGCTTGAGTCTGTGCACCGCCAAAGAAAACCTTCTAATAAATAATTACAACAAAATTCCTAGTTGGCTTGACTCACTTTATGTCTATTGTTCTCTTCAGAGGAAATTATCGTATTGTAATAGGTAAACATTAAAATCGAGCTCTAGCTGAAGGAATTGATGTACATATAAGAGAAACGCCTAGCGTTTTTCCACGAGCAAAGACGTAAGAAAAAATATAGTATGACGGTCGTTACTACCCAGCTAAGCTATATGAGGCGGGCTAGCGCATGCCCATTATCTTCTATATAAAGTAGCTATTACATAGTTACAGTTACACCTATGCCGTTCTAATATCGATGTAAGTATATTTGAGGCAAATGTTTTACTCATGTGTAAAAACATTTGCCTAGGAGTGCAGTGTGTGTAGAAATAAAATATACTTGTAGTTCAACGAGTTTTTATGATAGAGCAGTTATATTTATCCTAATTCTGGTCCTATCTTATCGTACCAATATTAATAATGCGAAACTTTGTCAAGATGTTTCCATTTTTGTGGTATACAGTTAGACCTGTTAAGACGTACAATATTGATTATCTATAAGTATCTCTAATGGAACCAAGCCGTGATTAATCGCTATAAAGTATTCAGTTAATAACTAGGTACCACTAGGTACATAATACATATATTGTATGCTATCTCAGTTCGTTTATCTACACATTTACTTTTAACAGGGTAAATTCTAAGGAAACTGTCTTCCACTCTCACGTGCACATGATTTCGGTTTGAACTCTATTTATACATAAAATAAGAGTGATGACATGCAACTACAGTTGCGGAACGTACTCGAGTGGTTAGGACTACGTCAATAATCCTAATTCGCTTGTATTATAGATAAATGGCTTAATACTTATTTCACACTGTAATAGGGTAACGATCGACGCGATCCGAGTAGCCTACTCGCGTCTTTTTGTACTGGAAAAAGAGACGATTCGCTTAAATGGGGCAGGGACTTAGTTAAAATAGTAGGTAGTCTAAAGTTACCTAGCTCCACATTTGACTGTTCCTAAACAAATTTACTACGCGGGCAAAACTGCGGGGAAACCGATTCACTTATTTTAAGTGAATCCAAACCCAACCTTATACTAGCCTAGCTATAGGTATCTCCAAAAGCTACTTAACTACTACATAGTAGCTGTCTGACAACAAATGATATTATCCATACAAATATTATAAATGCGAAAGTGTATCTGTCTGTCTGTCTGTTACCTCTTCACGCTTAAACCGCTGAACCGATTTGG
This sequence comes from Hedya salicella, assembly GCA_905404275.2. Classification (NCBI taxonomy): domain Eukaryota; kingdom Metazoa; phylum Arthropoda; class Insecta; order Lepidoptera; family Tortricidae; genus Hedya; species Hedya salicella. The sequence goes on along the minus strand of FR990114.1, from coordinate 9,008,903 downwards.
ATGGAATTTGGTATGGAGATAGTTTGAGTTCCGGGAAAGGACATACAGGCTACTTTTTATCCCGGCAACATACCCTTATCCGCTATAAACGGATTTATGGCGGACGAAGTCGCGGGCAGAAGCTAGTATTCTATATGATAAGACGTAAGACAACCAAGTACATAAAGCTGAGTATATCAGGAGAGGGGCTACTCTGAAAACCGATATTCGAAGTTCGTATCGCGCCATCTCGCTCACTCAAATACAGTTTAACATGAGAGCGAGAGAGATGGCGCAATACGAAATTCGAATATCGACTTTCAGAGTAGTCCCTGTGCGGTGAATACCAGAATAAACGAAATACCCAGACTGTATTCAGGAAAAATGATATCATTATGTATTTGGATATGAATAAATAATAATTCGTTATAAGATAAAAGTAAGATATCGATTGTGTTCAAACACCGATAGTATTCTAATTTGAACGCATCGTATTTTACTGCAAATACTAAACGCTGACCGTCAACAACATAAATGTCAATGTCACATTGACATTTGATTGGGTTCAGGTTATTTGCTTGAAATTTTTAGGGTTTTCTCTTCATAATCTACGAAAATCCACCAAAAATGAGTAAAGCGAAGGTTGTGGTGCGTGATATTTCACCAATTATGCAAGCTCTTAGAAATTTTCTTCTTGGTGTAAGTAATCTTTTGATTGTTTTGGTTATTATGTAATCTGATTTATTTTTTGCACTACTACGACTTTTTCATTATTATTTCTAGCGTTCACATACCAATGCGCTGCGGTTTGAGCCGTTCCTGGCAGACAGGACTCAGCCACCACCAGAGATTCCCGATGGTGTTGCCCACAAGTAAGTGTATTCCAATGTTTTCAAACAAACTAGAATTTACGTGTTACAACAAATATAATTTAAGATTTATAGCCCATGGTAATAAAACTAACTAAAAGTACTATTTAAATCTCAGTGTGGATAAAACAATTCAACCTTTCAATTTGAAATCGTAAACATTCCTTCTTCTTATTAGTTTCCTTTTTTCCAGGCAGAAAGCTAAATTCGCATCTTTTTTTATTTGCAGACATTCTCAAAATTACTACTACTCTCGTGACGCTCGCCGTGACGTCACACCTCCAATGGATGTCACCAAAGTGCTGATTGAAGCCAGCTCAGACAAGGGGTATGTAACCAATGATATAACATAAAAAGAGGTAGATAGGTTTTACAGGCTCCGAAAATGGCACACCAAAACTACGCCAATTGGCATACCTTAACTCAGTCTCGCACACAAAATCCTTTGATATATATTGGATTATGCGTCAAATAAACAAAAATGCCATCATGCATAATGAGATTTTGTACCAATTACTCGATAAAAAGCGTCTAAAAGCAAGTATGATTAGTGTCTTATTGCAATATTATCCGATTCATGTGTGTGTAAGCCCGGCCATTTTTACACATGGATTATCATGTAGGTAACCTATCTACCTCTTTTAATATTATATCATTGTATGTAACAGTACATTTTAAAAGCTGGCCATATCACCTGCTGAAAACTAAAACTCACTAAAATATCTGTCACTGTTCTTCAAAACCTTTTATCTTGGTAACATCAATACTGAGATGAGAGCTTCATTTCAAGTAGGTATTTGTTACTTAGTGGGTGGTTGTCAACAGACAATATAATCCACACAGGGCAAGCAACTTTATGAGGCACTTGTGGACCAAAGAGTCCCCGGTAAGCTTGGTTCTCCATACAAACATAGTTACACTCTCATTTTAAAACAACTAGCTAGTTTGCTCTGAAACTTTGTAGTTAGAATAAGTTAAGGTATATGCAGGCCTTTAATTAGTTTATCTAGCTTCAGCTACCATAGTAAAAAAAATACAGTGAATATAAGTTTTTCGTACAAAACTTGTATATGCTGTATTTCGTTTATTTTATAAACTAGAGCCATATAAACTAATTACAGGCCTGCATATACCTCATTTCATGGTATATGCAAAGTTTCGTTACAATTCAACACCTAGTGTTAAAACTCCGTTTGTATGGGAAGGTGAAATTCGGCTGAGCTTGCCGGGGACTCTTAAGGCATTTCATTTGCCTAATTTTAATTGATCTCATTGTGACACAAACATTGGCATATAAATTGTAGGATAATTTTCGTGTCACAACTGAATCAATTAAAATTAGGCAAATAAAATGCCTTAACTACTTGCTTAAATGTAACTAATTCAGTTTACTTATCTACAACAGATTGAGAAGCATTGTCGGTATGTGGGTATTCGCAAAGTACAGCTGCTAACCATTCGCGGGGAGTCGCAGACTAGAGACCAATTTAGAAACAACTACTTTCAAAAGGGCATGAGCCAAACCGGGATGTGTGGAAGGCATGTTTCAGACTTCCCAACATCATATAACACCAGGATATTTCTGTAATCTTATTAATTTAGAAATACTTGTAGTTATATTTTGCAATATTCGGTCCTCATGTGTCGCTCCATGCGTTCGCAGCCCTTACAGTACAAATGTCGAATTTTAACTATCAGTCTTAATTTTAGAGTACACTACTTGTAAGTATTCTTTATTTATTTGTTCCCTACAAAAAACAGGATTGATTTAACTCATAAAAAAATTAACCTCTATTGCCATTATCATAAGGCACATGTTCTGTTTTCCCATATGATCTTGCCTTCCTTACCTTTTCTATTCTCCATGACAACATATTTGAAAGTGTTAGGTAGTTTTTTTTTCTAAGATTTGTGTACAAACTGTCATGACGTCATGATTTGATTGAACATGGCGAAAATAATGTAATTTTATGGCAAGAAAGCGTATTTATTTTGCCTAAATATGTATAGGTGTTTTTTTATTAGGACATTTTAAAGTTCGCTTTCGAACAGAATAGAATACCCCATTGTCAAGGAACCAAAAGTCAGTTTTTAAATGGACTTATTTATTTAATTTCAGAGCACCAAAGACTGCAGCAACGGTATCCCCGACCCCCGGCAAGTTATACCACTGGGACAAGCACTATTAGATGATTAAATCAAATAGCTATTGAAAGATGATGTTATAAAGTGTTTTAAGTTAAATAAATTTAGATTCATTATAATTTACATGTACACTATCCTCTTCGTAGGCTTCTATACCAAAAAGGTAAAAAAGGAACCCTTTTGGTGTGGCTGTCTGTCAGTCCGACTGTTACAGCGCTATATCTCAGCAACTATTTACGAGTATGCTGTCCATTTGTCCAAGTATAATAATCTGCGAAAAATTACCAATATGAGGAGGCCGAATATTCGAAATCTAGCTACTAGGTCAAATAGATATAATATTGTTTTTGAGTTTTTATAGTATGGTCAAATTTAGGTTTTTGAAGGAAAAGGTGGTAAAAATTGATGTTTCTAATTTTATTATTGAGTGGTCCAGTGCCCCCCATCTTTGAGTGCTTAAGGGTCCCCTATTCCTTAGTGCCCAGGGCCGCATGTATAAAGACAGCCATGATTAAAATTATTAAAACTGTTCCTAGCTTATTTGCAGAAATTGGCATTATTAGTTTTTTTTTAATTTACTACATATTTATTCATATATAAATACTACTAAGAATAATAATAACAATACGACTTTTTTTAATCTTCACTCAATATTAAAGTAGGTTATTCTTAATCATTATTCGTTAGTCGATTACAGCTTATTTGTAGGTAAGGGTGAAAAAAATAGCAGGTTATAATACACTTTCATTTATTTAAATAATTGATTATTTAATGATTAACTATTACAAAATTGACAACTCGTAAATTACAAATAACAAATTTACCTCCTTTTGGGAATTTTTCCGTTACAATTTTAACACAAATACGAGACTTAGATACCACTACATTGATGTTCAGACTGCAATATCAAAATAAACATAGCTTATTATAGAATTTTGTCACACAGTAAAAGTTCAACCTATGGGCTAGGTCCAAGGCATTCAACTATGGTCCAAAGTAATGTGTCAAGCGACACTTATTTTAATTGTAATATATATGTTCGTTTTGCAATGAACTCAAAAAATGGATCTATTTGTAGTCAACTGTAAAACAATTGGATACGAACTGCATTATATAACAATACAAAACTGCGTACAGCAGTACTCACGATTATTTAGACCATACATGTATGCCTTGGTGTATGCTTACTCATCGCCGGCTGCTCGTTGGCACCTAATGTCGATCGGCGCCAAAATGATACCAAAGGCGAAAAAAAAAACAAACAAACTGTACAATTTTGATGACGCCTTTTTAGAGGCGCGACTAAAGGGCGCCGAAAGACAATCTCGCTCTATCCTGATCAAGGAGTAGGGCCGGCGCTGCACTGCGGGCAGCAAATTTGCATGGATAATTTTGGACCCTAAAGCTGTAAAATTAAGATTGAAATCTATCCCTGCAATTTTGCTGCCCATTGCACCTACTACGAATTTGCTTGTACCAATGGCTTGCGTAGCAGTTCCCTCATTCGGCTCTCGGTGGAATTTTCTCAGTCCTACGTAGTTCTGGCAAGTCCGCTAGATAACAGCATCTTCCACCTGGTGTACACAATATAATAATTCCTCACGGAAGTGTCAGTCTTCGAATCCAATTTAGGAAGTAGTTTAAATCCTTCGAGCGCTTAGCTCGTTGAAGGAAAACTGGGCCCATTGTCAAACAATAAAACGAATGCACTTAAAATAGTATTCGGCCACTGTCGGGTAAAATCGGATGTTCATGTATGATCGCGTACATAATGGTCGCGCCAAATGACAATTTGGAAATACATAGAGCAGATAATACCCCGCAATTATTTTACCCAGGTAAAAATGATGTCTAAAATGAATAAAATGCATTGTTTTTTTAGGGCATCCGATTTTCTATAAATGAAATATCAATACTTGATCTCAATGGCATAAAGTCCTATGGAAGCATCGTCACAATCAGTAAACGATAGTATAATGCAACAATGTAAGGCTTAATTTGGCCATCAGAATCGATGGTTAAAATATGTCGGATTTCTGGTTTCCATGGTGTAGACAAGAAATAATTTAGTTGTGTGATTGAAAGAACACACATGGATAGGACACCTTCATATATCTATGTCCTCCATTACTTACTTGTTCAAGACGAGTAGTTCTTAGATTTGACCGTTATAGTGCAACCTAAAAGAGTAGAAAAAAATTGGTCCACATATCTACATTATGATTGGTGCATGGAAAAAAATCCAACAATGAGTCACTGTTCTCTTGTGGCAAATTTACTATAGTGTGGTTTACTTATCGTCACTACTTTGAAAAAAATTTGCATCCTAGAACCACTTCAGGAAAAACCACGTAAGTATACTCTAGGTTCGTGTACACTTACTGGGTTTTTACTTGAAGCAAAATGAGATATGAGTTTTTATATAGTAACGTTGTGTGCTTACCTCTGTATTTGACAGACTTCTGGGCTTCGTTGCAGTCGCCAGGGATGGGATCTACTGGGAAAAACAAGTATATGATCAGAGATCTGAAAAAGACAGACTGCTAAATACTATAGCCTATGTTACTTCCACGACCAAGACCACATGACACCTCATATAAATCCAAATTCATAAAGCCGTTTAGGCAGCAGAGCGTACCAAAGGGGATACTCTCCCCCTACATAGGGGAGAGTCGGCGATATCGTACCGTTGGTTAAATCGTACCACTGCGGGATTTCCTATAAAACAATCCTTTTATTTACACTTGGGTGCACCAAATACTTCTCCGTTGGTATCACTATCTATAACCTGAATCAAAAATAGCATATAACTAAGCATGAAAGTGAGAGAGCAAAAAATTATTTCCGTCGGACTTGATGTAATCTTTAGTGATATTGTGTAACGACATCACTGATGATCGAAGTAAGTTAAAAATGCACAATAAATGGTATTCAACCATAAAATATAAATGAGTTTAGGGGTGGTTCTTAGATATAGCTAATTTTTTGGTTATATTTTTATATTCGTTATTTTGAAAAAATACCTGGTCGTTTAAATCGTACCATTGCTTACTGGCATAGGTACGATTTAAACGACCAACTATTTTTAATTATACGAGATCAATTTAAATGTCTGACAGTAAATAATTTGTATTAATACCTAAATTAAACAGTTTACATGCGAAATGCTTGATAGATGCGATTTAAATCCTGATGGTACGAATTCACCAACTCGTAGACTAAATCGTACCAATGGAAGGCCTTTTCAAAAAGTCAATTTTGACGATGTTAATTTAATCCCAGAATGCTCATCTTGCTTTTAAAAGAAGCCGAAATACTAAACTTTTATATGCACTGTCAGCCATATATGTAAGTACTTTCACAAATAAAATAACCACGTATGAGTAAAAAGTGGTACGATATAACCGACTCTCCCCTACATACCCACATACAATACATAGGTACTCATGTAACTCATGCAAATATAAAACCCTTCCCCTGGCGAATGTTTGTCATGCAATAAGGTACCGATAATGTGCTTCGTTAAAGAAATATATACACGATGGAAAGGCACGACGATCCTTTCCGCAAAAGGGGGATTGTTTAGATTTAGTACTGTATTTCCTCTAAAGAAACTAGACTCATATTCGTAAGCGTTTTGAAGTTATAGGCTGTTAACTTTTAATGCAAAATACTTCAAGTGTCAACCCTTATTAGGTAACAGTATCAGTAACATTTGACAATAACACAAGGGTCAGTGACCTTTATCAAAACAATATTTCTACCCATAATATTTCTCAGTCAATTTTACAATTGTACACTTACATGTTAGGTAGATAGTATGTAGTTAATAGTAGGGTTATCACTAAGAAGAACATTAATTAATTTTAATATTTTTACTAATTGTTCGTAACAAAAATCTAAACATTAAGGATCGATTCTCCATCACTTAAACTAACCCCCCTTTGCGGAAAGGATCGTCGTGCCTTTCCACCCTGTATAAGTCAAAAACTAAAAACATTGAGTAATTTCAGGTTTTCGTCCTCCCCCAGGTCAACACAGGGTCCTGAGGGTTGAAAACATAGGATAGTTTTCCAAGTGTATCCCCAAAACCTGTTAAAGTCCCATTAAATCGGAATACTTTCCAGGTAAAAGATCTTCTGTCAATACAAGAAATACATACTTTTGTATGTCTATCTGTCCAGCGGATGTTCGGCTGTTCTACAGGTCGCACTTCTCATCCGATTTTCGTGAAATTTTGTGAGCAGGTACGATAATTATACGGATTTTATATTGTCTATTCAATTCTTAGTTTTACTTTCAAAATGGTACATCCACTAGTTTTAATAGTAAATATGAAGAATTGAATGAATTAAATAAAAAAGTATTTTTCAAAAATCATTTAGCATGTCAAATGCTCGTATAAGGATATTAGGACAATGTAAAATACCGCATGGAAGCAAATATATTCTTGTATCGCCGCATGTGCTTATAGCACACCCAGGTCTCACCCTCGGCAAAATGATACGGATGTAAAAACTGTAAGGCTTCTTAAGGACAGAACGAACATGATATTATTAAGCTCATATTTAACTTAGTATGTGCTGTCTGACTACCTAAGGCCTATTATGCATATGCACATCGCGTCGACGCGCATTTGTATTGATATAAGTGCGAGACGTATACGAGTCAGTCTGTTACTCTATGGAATGAAAAACGCGTTGTCGACGCGCGTTCCTAATAGTGCCTACTAATACGGCGCTATAATCTTCTGCATAATATATACCTGTCCCACGTTTATGTGCGATGAAGGGGAAATACCTTCAATATTGTAGATAACATGAAGACGGCTGTAAGGGGAGGGGGGGGGGGGGGGGGGGGCAAGGATACAGGGTAGTGCTTTATAATGATACTAATATTGATAGGGTACAGGGACAGGACAAGTTAAATCAGACTTCTTATTTTTTTATAAGAACGCTCTCGATCCATCCAAGATCCATTAAAATAAAAGCGAAATTAAGATAGGTTATTCCGTTTAGGAGCTACGATGCCACAAACAGGCACACAGATACACAGTTTATGTATACTTATAACAGTCAGTTTCGTCGGGGGTTGAAAATGCTTTAAGTTCATTGAGGATAGTTGCCAGCTCGCTTTGATGCTTACCTGGTTGCCGACTTGGCTTGACATTAGGCTCTTGGTGGTGAGATCCTTCTTTATTAACAATCTTCTTTGTCGACTCGTTAACATCTTCACGCAGTTAGAATTAAAACATTGATATGAAGATTATTATTATAATAAACTAGTTTTTATGGCAGCTAATATTATACTTTATCGTTAGCACAACATTATTGGAACGACACAATAAATGTACCTATAGTATAATTCGAGAAAATTCCGAATTATCGCAGTAAAAATGTAGTTATAAATTTTTCTATTGCAACTTTACTTAAACTAGCCTTCTGTATAAATATTCCAAATTTCAAATGGATAGCATAAATATTTCCTGAGACACCTATAACATTTAGGACAGACAGACAGATGTAGAGAGTTGGACCGTAAGTGAACTTTTTGGTAGAACTCTAAATACAGCAAAGTATCTGGCCCTCGTCTCCATTGGCGCCAATGCCGAAATAGTTAAGAATCACTTCGAAGAAGAATTTTCAATAAAATTCAATAAATTAAACGCATTTCAAATGGTCCACTCTTTTTAACCGACTTCCAAAAAAGGAGGAGGTTCTCAATTCGACGGAATGTTTATTTTTTTTGGTTTTATAGAAGGTACTTTCTAGTTGGTCCCATTTAATTTTGGTGAAGATCTGATGATGGAATCCACGAGGAATTGAAGGAACTCCTCAAATATTGTAGGCATACATATAGCGATTTTGGAATTATAAGAAACATAATAAGCATTTGCATCCAGAAAGTGTAAATTGGTGAAGTGGAACTGATGCAGAAGACAACAGAATGCCATCGGAACTCCTCAATGATAAATGATTTACGGGTGGCGACAAAATATCTTGATTCATTTAGCTAAGCAACTTCATAGTCACAAATTTAAATGTTCCTGATGAGAATGGTACCATCGAATTGATTTGATGATGGAGCCGGAAGGTAGGCACCAGATCTATGTAATAAAATAATGTATCCTAGCCGTGTTTGGGCTTGTTCGAATCTTCACGAGATACACTTTTTAAGTAACGATTAACTAAAAAGTGTAAAAAAAAAACTTTTAAACAAAAAATAAAACCGACTCCAAAAAAAACTGAAAAGTAAAAAATAACGCCATAATTCAGTTTCTTCAAATTACTTACAAGTAACCGTTTGTATACTCAATCTATACAGTATATACAATTAATGTTATTTTGGATTCGGTGCCATCGTGTCACAACTTACTAAAATCGTCAATTTTCAATATTTTACACATTCTTTATATGGCACCGACGCCAAAATAAGATTTATTGTATATACTGTATAGATTGAGTATACGTACGGTTACTTGTAAGTAATTTGAAGAAACTGAATTATGGCGTTATTTTTTACTTTTTAGTTTTTTTTGGAGTCGGTTTTATTTTTTGTTTAAAAGTTTTGAGCGCTACGATGCGACAGACAGGTTATTGGAGGGTTAACTATTAAATTACAAAATTAAGGTCACTCAAAGTGTTCCTTCTACTAAATTCTTCACAGCCAACTCACCTATCCTTTTGGCGAATTCAGCGAGACCCTTCTTATTCGCGGTGATGTAGAAACTCCGCTTAGATATGCGGTTCAGCCAGGAAGCCAATAAAGGGTATCTGGTAATAAAACAAGTTATTACGTCAAAAGACGAATACATACATTTATAAATAATACCTCGTGACCTACTTAATAAACAAAAAAGAAACAAGATTTGAATCGACAAAAAAATCCAGTATAATTATCGAACCTGCTCACAAACTTTCAATAGAATCCAGTGGCGTACGTAGCTAGGTAACCAAGGTGCAAAAGAAAAGATTGGGGCCCCATGTCAGTTCGAGGTTCTATTAGTCAACCAAGGGCCCCCAAAATATAGGGGGCTCCGGTGCAAAGCCCCGTCTAGCCTTTCAGTAGCTATGCCACTAGTCAGGGTTTCGGGGGCCCCTGAGGTTGGGGGCCCCGGGGCACGGCCCTGTCTAGCCCCTTCCACTACTAGAATCGGTTGAGAAATGCGATCTGTACAGGAGAACAGCCAGCTGGACATCCGGACAATACGAAAGCCTAAGTCCAAGCTGAAATGGAGACCTTTACTGACGCTCTGTCAAAAAAGGTTCTTGATGGCCAAAATCACACTACCGGTGTCGTCGTGCTCCGCTAATATAACGACCCATGACCGTCGATCGACTAGGGAAATCCACTGTTATTGAATGATCATTGACTTTCTTTTGTCATCTATGCTGCGATTGAACCTCAAGCGGCCCTCTAGCATCACACAGAGCTGATGCCTATACATAGTCGATCCGTCTAATATTTATTACACTATGAATTTAAATCTTACTTTATCTTCTGTATCGTTAAGAGGATACGCAACGTGCTGACGGGGCCGCGAACATGATGTCGCTGAGCGACGGCCAGTTGCCGCGGTTGAACATCAAGCGGTTCCAGCATATTCTCCACGTGTTAGCTTACACTTCCCCTGTAACCCGCTGAAGCTGCCCAGATACAGCGTCCCCCTCGTACTTACGCACTTGATATAAATCTTACTTTCTCTTCTGTATCGGCACGAGGATGTGCAGCGTGCTGACGGTGGCCGCAAGCATAATATCGCCGAGCGACGGCCAGTTGCCGCGGTTGAACCATAACCGGTCCTTCAATATATTCTCCAAATCGTAGTACGCGCAGTGGATCTCGCAGAAAGTTGGCATCGCTATCACGCGGCAGTTTTGGTAGAGGATCGGATTCTGAAAAAAAGTGTAGTTGGAAATTGGAATATCTTAGTGCCTTTTTTTAGGCACCTGGGCACCCCAGAGGCCAAAATCAGCAGCGGAGATGTGAATGTGACATAGTAGAACTGTTTTGTTTATCAGTTTTTTATAGTTCCTATACCTTATAAACAAACTACTAGTACTCCATAGAACTGTTGGGAAATAAACAAAGTCATAGGAAGCAAAACATTTTAAATAATTAGTTATCTAAAGTTCAGGTAACACTTTTTTTTTTTCAATTTTAACCACGTAATAACTGGAGCCTAAAAAAACAGTTCTGCGGCGACAACACAGTTCTACAAAACAAATGGAAAGCACCCGAATGATTTGACTCCATGTGATGTGAAACGCAGTAATAGAAGAGAATATATTACTGATTAAGTACTTTTCTGCTAGTTCCAGTCCGCCAGATTAGTTAACACTGTTAACAGCGGCGCCATTAATTAAAGGGGAGGAGGTATACTGGAGTCTTCTTACTAGCTATAAGCCGCTTTGTGCACGCTGGTATTATAGCGCATGTACTACGCGACGAGCGCCCTGCACGCGGTATAGGTCAGCAGCATGTTGGCGGTGACTTAGTGTAGTCTTACTGAAGCGGCTTTGTACCATACGGGTACAATACGCTGCTGTTGAAGTGCATGTACTGCTCGACGAGCGCCCGGCCCACGCCGTCGCACGGCAGCAGCATGTTGGCGGGGACTTAGTGTAGTCTTACTGAAGGGGAGTTGTACTGCGGGTACACAACGCTGCTGTTGAAGTGCATGTACTGCTCGACGAGCGCCCGGCCCACGCCGTCGCACGGCAGCAGCATGTTGGCGGGGACTTAATGTAGTCTTACTGAAGGGGAGTTGTACTGCGGGTACACAACGCTGCTGTTGAAGTGCATGTACTGCTTGACGAGCGCCCGGCCCACGCCGTCGCACGGCAGCAGCATGTTGGCGGGGACTTAGTGTAGTCTTACTGAAGGGGAGTTGTACTGCGGGTACACAACGCTGCTGTTGAAGTGCATGTACTGCTCGACGAGCGCCCGGCATACGGCGTCGAACGGCAGCAGCATGTTGGCGGGGACTTAGTGTAGTCTTACTGAAGGGGAGTTGTACTGCGGGTACACAACGCTGCTGTTGAAGTGCATGTACTGCTCGACGAGCGCCCGGCCCACGCCGTCGCACGGCAGCAGCATGTTGGCGGGGACTTAGTGTAGTCTTACTGAAGGGGAGTTGTACTGCGGGAACACAACGCTGCTGTTGAAGTGCATGTACTGCTCGACGAGCGCCCGGCCCACGCCGTCGCACGGCAGCAGCATGTTGGCGGGGACTTAGTGTAGTCTTACTGAAGGGGAGTTGTACTGCGGGTACACAACGCTGCTGTTGAAGTGCATGTACTGCTCGACGAGCGCCCGGCATACGGCGTCGAACGGCAGCAGCATGTTGGCGGGGACTTAGTGTAGTCTTACTGAAGGGGAGTTGTACTGCGGGTACACAACGCTGCTGTTGAAGTGCATGTACTGCTCGACGAGCGCCCGGCCCACGCCGTCGCACGGCAGCAGCATGTTGGCGGGGACTTAGTGTAGTCTTACTGAAGGGGAGTTGTACTGCGGGTACACAACGCTGCTGTTGAAGTGCATGTACTGCTCGACGAGCGCCCGGCCCACGCCGTCGCACGGCAGCAGCATGTTGGCGGGGACTTAGTGTAGTCTTACTGAAGGGGAGTTGTACTGCGGGTACACAACGCTGCTGTTGAAGTGCATGTACTGCTCGACGAGCGCCCGGCATACGGCGTCGAACGGCAGCAGCATGTTGGCGGGGACTTAGTGTAGTCTTACTGAAGGGGAGTTGTACTGCGGGTACACAACGCTGCTGTTGAAGTGCATGTACTGCTAGACGAGCGCCCGGCATACGGCGTCGAACGGCAGCAGCATGTTGGTGGTGACTTGTAGTGTAGTCTTACTGAAGCGGCTTTGTACTGCGGGTACAGCACGCTGCTGTTGAAGTGCATGTACTGCTCGACGAGCGCCCGGCCGGCGGCGTCAGTCGGCAGTAGTATGTTGGAAGCAGAAGCGCCGTAGCGGGCCGCCATATAAGTTGCGATGGCGTTGCTGAGATGAAAGAATTCTGTATAAGTTAATTTGGATGACGAACATGAGGCACTGCCGAGACGCGAGACAAATAATTACATGAAAGTGAAAAGAGTTGATACTAATAATGATGACAAAGTTCATCTAGTATATCGTCTGTTGACAACCAAAAGTCACTAACTAATAAAAACCTACCTGAAATATAGCTCGTATTTCAGTCTCGATGTCGTACAGAGATACGGGGCTTTGAAGAGCAGAGACAGATATTTTAGTGAGTTTAGGTTGTCAGTAGACGATATAGCCGTGTATTAGATATGTATGTAGAACAAATCCACAGAACAGAATATTATTCCGTGAACAAATAAATAAATAAAATAAAATAAATAAATACCAGGAACAATCTTACACAAATCGACCTAGTCCCAAACTAAGCAAAGCTTGTATTGTGGGTACTAGGCGACGATATACATAATATATAGATAAATTATAATACTTAAATACATAGAAAACATCCAAGATCCAAGAACAAACATTCGGGCTCATCACACAAACACTTGCCCTGGCCGGGATTCGAACCCGGGACCGCTAGCTTCGTAGGCCGTTGTACAACCCACTGAGCCAAACGTGTCGTCAAAATCCAACCAAAACATAAATGAGCAAAATAAACAAAGTTTCCAAACCGCCAAGTTAAAACTCAAAATGCATTAAGCTGCAATAAATTGGTTTTACTGTTAACAATATATTTAGTATCAGAATTGGCACCCATTGAGATATACACTAGGTACTTTTGGTGGAACATGAGAACTTTGCTTATTTTTCACATTTATGTTGCGATATGATTACTGTTTGCTACGTAGTTGGTCCCAACCTACAGATATTTTTGTAAAAAATATGCTTCTACGAACTAGGCCTATTCATTTTTTTATTTTCATATTTTTTCCTTTGCCGTCGCCTAATAGTCTACCTTGATATCAAATATTAAGTTTCTATGTCATCTGGAAGTGGCTTAGGTTTTTGATCTATAAGTCAGTCAGTGAGTCAGTCATAATTCGTAGCAGTCAAGATGGCCAAATAGATTAACACGTCTTTATTACTATTGGAGTAAGGATGTGTTAATTACGATCTATTTTGCCACTTTGGCTGCTACTAACTACATACATGGCTCTGACTGTATTGTACTATATTAAATACTATGCGGTTTAAATAACATAAGGACTGTTAAAACGATATTGTGCTAGCTCTATCTCTGTTGATTTCGAAACTAAAATATTTGCTATTACAAATTCGTTAGGCGTTTAGTGTGTAAATAAAAACCGTTTTTTTTTAATATTACAAATCGTAAGGAAATAATAGTATTCATACACATATCTGGGAGCGTAGACTAGCCCATGTTTAGTTTCATGATCCAGATCTATTACTTTGTATAAAATAGTACACAATGCGGTTTTTCAAATTAAAAAAAATGTTTTACCTGTCACATAAGACTAGGTCTTTATCCTTTAAAATTGGCAACGTTTGTCGAGGATTCATCTGCGAAACAACAAACCTTTAAGTCTATATTCATAACACATTGCTAAGAAGACCCAAAACTTAGCTGCATGATTTATATATTTATTACGAGTATGATGAAGTGATCTTCGCCATCCATGTATATAGGGAGGGAGCTCACTTTTTTCTGTATGTATATAGCCTATTCCATAAAAAAAGGTGGTTGGACGACCTGGTTAGGGTTGCGGGGACTCGCTGGATGCGGGTCACCTCTATCCGGCCCATATGAAAATCTATTGAGGAGGCCTAGGCCTGCTGGACACAACTGTGTCCAGCAGTGGACGTCCTATGGCTGAAATAATTATGATGATAAAAATCGGACGATCATACACTTATTTCTGTCCATGCCATAAACAAACCAATAGCTACGACGGACATATATGTATAAGTCGGGTCAAAAAAATAATAAGCACAGATCAATAATACCGCTGTAATTTCTGGACTCCTATGTTCTCCTTTGTCCAGATTTACGTCAACTTCGCGGACGTTAATGTTCATTGCATCCAACGCCATCATAACGGCCCGGCACGCGGGGCTCCTATCTGCCTTCCATAATGTACAATTTCTGAAAAAAGAACCAAGGGCCCTTATCAGTATATCGCCATGATTTTGTGGTCACGCAAACGACAGCGCATATATACTGTATGTAGTATCTAGATGTTAGTAATGAAGCAAAATTTAAAAATTCGAGTTGTGTTCGAACCCATGTCTCCAACAACTCTTTAAGCCAGCACAAAAGCCTTACTGACTAAGTATAAGCTATTATAACATATAGCATAGGAAACTACTGGGAGGATTGTAGCGTCGTCTACAGTTTTTGAACGTGTTATCTTGCAATTATCTCAAGTTGCATTCAGAATGTATTCCTTAAGGGATAAGCTTCTTAAAGACTCGCCATCACGCGCGATGTTTCCGGCATTGCAAGCGATTAAATTTTGAGGTATCTGCTTACCACCAATCGTAGTATTTAAAAAAATCGATTCCCCCATGTCGTTACATGCGCACGGCGATGCTTACGTTTCGCACATTAACTACACGAGCGAAATGAGATACTGTTATCGTTATCGCCATAATCAGCCGCCGTCATCGTCGTCCGGAGCATCAGGCGTCCAAAATCTACCATCTCCAAATTTGAAACTATATATATTTCAGTAAGTACTAACTTTAATGAAGGTCTGCTAGAACCATTTCCCATTTTTTACTTCACTAAAACATAGCCATATAATCTTTTGACAAATAAGATCATTTTTCACCAAACAAAAATTAACTAAAGTATTACATTTTTATTCATAACTGAAATGTTTTATATTTTTTATTATTTATTTTACTCGATAATTTCAAGAAATTTAACACTTTATCATTTTTTTGACATAGTTTCACCAACTCTATGTTTTGAAATCTCTGTTTTTCATTTATTTCATAGAGAATATAAACGTTTATTTAGTATTTGCAAAGAGGTAACAGCGTAACTGTTTGACGGTTTAGAGTTGGCTTCGAACCATAAATTAGTTCGTTACGTTTTGATGCTCTGTATACATCGCTATTTATCATGGACTTAATAATTAAACTATGCTATTTATACATATACTTCAAGGTTTACCCAATATCAAAAATAATTAGCTTTCTTAACAACGCATTAAGGAAAAAGCTTGTAAAAAAGAATATCTATATTATAATATATATTTATTTTTGTATTATTTATAATCTTATCTCACCACCTACTCATTCCTAGCTATTCTGAGTCATTTCCGCTACCCAAAGGTTGTCTGGAAGAGATCGCTCTTTAGCGATAAGACCGCCTATTGTCTACTGTATTTTATGTTAAGGCTCTATTGTACTGTTTCTGTTGTTGTATTGTATTGTATTGTTAAGTAAGGCAGGTAGTAAGGGAGTTATAATTAATATATATTTTGTGTTGTATGGGCCCATGTATAAGTTTGTATAAAGGTCCTTATCACAATAAATAAAAAAAGGAACAGTCTTTTAATAATGTCAATGTTTGTCATTCTGAAAAATTTGATTATTTTTCTCACGACAAAACATATTTCACAAGTTCCGTAGTTTTTAGGTTTCGCGCGTTTTAGTCATAAGTGCTAATGTTGCCAGATGTACTAACAAATCTGCAGATATATCATTTACTTATATAAATTCAACATACTTAAATAAATTAATATTCTTCACTTACCAAAGGTTGTCTGAAAGTGATCGCTCTTTAGCGATAAGACCGCCTATTTTCTTGCTCTAATTGTGTTTTTATTTTAATTATTTGGAAATTACTGTATTGTGATGGGATAAATTGGGTATTTCCGAAAATCATTTTTTCTTCGAGGCAAAAATTCCGTTCTCTTTTTTTCCCGGTGGCATTTTTCTCCAGTCACCTATTTTCTTGGTGGTAATTATTCCGTTCCCATATTTTCCCAGTGACATTTGTAACCATTCTCATATTTCCAAGTCAAAACCGGATATCAAGTGGTCGAAAAATCCAAATATTACCTATTTCACCTTAAAGCAGGTCCGACTTGGCTAAGGTTAGGTACGACGACGAGCGTAGCGAGGAGGAGTGTTAGGTTGAGTTGTGACCCTAACGAGCGAGCGAAGCGAGCGAGCCGCGGATATCGAGTGGTCGAAAAATCCTAAGATTGCCTATTTCACCTTAAAGGCATGAAGCTTCTGACAAATAAATAAATTGGGCAAAATATGCGAATGGTTACAAATGTCACTGGGAAAATATGGGAACGGAATTAAATGCCCATAGAAAATAAAATATTGGGAAAAAATGCCACCGGGAAAATAAGAGAACGGAATTTTGCCTTGAAGAAAAAATGTTTTTCGGAAAATATGAGCCACACTCCATTTTACTTGTAGTCTTTAACGTGATTGCATGTTCCAAATAATATATTAAAATTCAAAGACGATCCTACAACATGGCCATAAATATTTTAGATGATTTCCTAACTATTTTTGAGATTTTGTGAGGCAACACATAAACCATAGACTATTAGACTCGAGATCATAAATTACAGAGTTATAGTCGACTATAAGAGTATAATATTTTCGGATTGGTTGGACGTTCGTTAGTGCTTAGGTGTTGTCACTGTGTTGTGTTGGGACTCTTTTTATTATCGACATCGAGTGCATTTTAGTGTATTATAATCCTGTCCCTTCGCATTTAAAATCGATCTTCTTGCCAAAATTCGGTGACGAATTATATTTTCAAATTAAAATCTACCATATCGGTAGATTTTATTGGGAATTAGTACATCAGCAAGATATTCAGAAACCTACAATGTCCAGCGATACTGCAGCAAAGAACGTAAGTTTTGTTATTCATTTTCCTTTTATGTAGCTACAGACTTGTACAGATGTGTACGGAATTAAAACCGACATTTTAAATATCGCATTAGAGTATGAGTCATCGGGATAAAAGTAAACCAATCTTAGTAAGTATCCATGTATACATACCGCTGCAGTGAAATTAGTTTCGTTACAGTTATATGCGGATGTGTGTCAGTGTTTCTGCGTGCTGACTGTTTGGAATATTTATCGCGTGAATGTACTTTCTTTTCCTCTGATAATGTTGACTTTAAACTCTGATTATGACCGCAACTTAGCAGTTACCAGTCAATGTTTGCTAACGAATGATACTGATGTATTCTTAATCTTAAAGACAAAATGATATGGAAATACTGTAATGTATTATGATTTTTTTTAAAATATCAATTACTTATGTACATTTTTCAACATTAGGTTTTTAAACCCATTATCAGTCTCACGAGGATTTCATCATCATTAGTGTAACACATCTGACTGCATTTAACAAGAGTGCTTTGTCCTAATTAGTTATCTATCTCATGCATTTTAAAAATGCCATATATTGCTGTTGTCTAACAGACTAATCTGTAGATCAAACACAAATGAATCATCATTGAGTGTAAGTCTGTCAGTGCAACCAGCACAGTGATAAAAATATTGAGCTTGGTTACTCTTACAGCCTTTGTAGGGCAATTATTTGGCCTGCATGTGCTCTCTAATCACTCAAAAATGCCTTAAGTTTGTGGAGGGATTCGGCTACCAGTATTATTGCTTTTAGTCGTCAATACATACAGAATTCTAACTACATGCTTATTAACCCACTTTAACCTCCTGAGGTTTTGTGTACTCAGTGGCTTACGGTCCATATAGATACAAAGGAGCTGCCTACCCTGGTCGACCATGGTTCCATACAGGTAAAGAGAGACTGCCTACCCTGAGGCCCTGAACAACCATGGCTCTATATACAGAAAACTGCCTATCTTAGCCAAAAACCCTGTGTTTGTATGCCACTATGTGTATTAGTACTAAATTAAACCAAGTATAAACTCATCAAATTCAAGGTTTCTAAATTCAAAAATGTATAAATTACTTTGTACATGTCCCAATCTTCTAGATTTAAAATTGAAACAGTGGCTCTGCATCACAACTTCAACAAGTTAAATGGGACCTACACTACCGCTCATATATGTATTTGTCCACTCATTATGTTTTCTCTACTTGTGACTTAAAAAGTCACTGTGTTAAATTGGAGCCAATAAATAGACTTGGATGCTGGTTACATTTCTTATTTAGGTAAAGTATAGAACTATAAATTGGTATCCAAGATGTCCTTTTTAAATTTCCTCTCTTCTTTATGCATCAATTAAAAAAAAACATCATTTACTGTTTCATATAAAGTGAAACAATTATGTACTAAAAATAGGTGTATGGATTTTTTTAATGCTTGTCTGCTGGCACATAGTATATTTATTAGGATATTCTGGCTATTATTTTAATAAATCAGCTAAACAAAATGCTGACTGCATGCAAAACCATGAATTACTCCAACTTAGCAGTATAATTCTCAAAGTATTTTCTGTATATAGTATGGAGGGAATAATGAATCAGTAAATATGAGCAGTGGTGCACATGCCATTGTGCATTAAGTGGACAGTTGGCTTGCATCTCTAAACAAGTTGCAGAACAGTTGTAATGCGGTCTATCTGTTTAAACCAAAGGTTTTCCTTGCAGGCAACCTAATTATAACATTGCTTTTTGCCCACAGTTCTCTAATTTGGAGACACCAGGCTATGTTGGCTTTGCGAACCTGCCCAACCAAGTGCATCGCAAGTCTGTGAAAAAGGGTTTTGAGTTCACTCTCATGGTGGTCGGAGAGAGTGGACTGGGCAAGTCCACTTTAGTCAACTCCTTGTTTCTGACCGATTTGTATCCAGAACGAGTTATTCCTGATGCTATAGGTGAGTTTTCTGATTGTTCTGTCATGTAAGTGTCAAATTGAAGAATTCAATCAAAGTCGAAAAGTATTAAGAAACTTCTATATGACGTGTTGTCATATAATATGTGACCCCTGAGCACTTTAGGCACTATGCTCTCTATATTCTTCAGATTAGTTTAAGATTGATTACTTTTTGAGTTGATATGGATATGAATCACGGAAAATGTTTGTGAAGAAACACAAGCTATCTTTATATTCCATGAAAAGCTTATTTAATGATTATTGATATTGCAAGTTGCTGTGCTATAAACTTCAAACACCTATGACAAATTATTGCTTTACTGCATAATAAAAGATCTTTAAACCTTTGCTTGTAACTCCTAATACATGTCTTAATCCAGGATATTTAAAAATGCATACATAAATCTTTACAAAATTTTACGATTAAATAGACTGAAAGAAGTTGAAGTAATTAATTAATAATGTTTCTCTTGCAGAAAAAACCAACCAGACTGTGAAATTAGATGCTTCAACTGTGGAAATTGAGGAGCGAGGAGTGAAACTGAGACTGACTGTGGTTGATACTCCCGGTTATGGAGATGCTATTGACAACACCGATTGTTTTAGGGTATGTGATTGATCCACTTCATCAGATCAAGGGGGTTGGGTCCTGGAGGCCTTATTTGCATTTAGCCTTGACATTCAAAACGTCTCAGTAGTACACTGACCAAGTATGCAAAATGACTTGTTTATCTAATGCCTTGATTACAAAATTGTCTTAAGTTTCAGGAAGACTTACTTAGCAAAACGTCTAGGTCGTGATATGCACAAGTAGGCAGAATGTCTCAATTGTATAAGAATGAACATGACTGACTGTTCAATGACATAAGACATTAAGTCGTTTTACAGACCAACACATTTTGCTACCCGGACAAATATACAACTAAGGTGCTCTGCTCGCCAAGGCTAAATGCAAATAAGGTCTTCAGGACCCAACCCGATTTAGGCCCTAGCATAGTCTATATCTATACTTTTATAAAGTTAAAAAAAATAATTGATACAGAGCATAAAACTGATCGCCTGATGGTAAGCGAACCGTGTGCCCGTTTAACCCTATAACATAAAAAAAAATTTGGAACAGGCGCAGATTCAGGATTTCCTTGATCAGGATATAAAATTTTGAAATTGGCCAAAATATTTTGTGTATTGGTCGTGAAAACTGGACCGACAAGGGGGCAATTGCGCTCATTGCGACCCCCCATGCATCCACGCCTAACTTGGAATGATATAGCTAATTTTGTATGCATCAAGCTTCTTGACGCCGTAAGTGAAGCGACCGTGACTTTGCTTGTTCTAATTAACCAATTTACCTTTAACAAATGTACTTAACCGCAATACTGACTGCATTCAAGTTGTATTCAATTATCGTGTGTAACATTTTTGTTTAGGAGAATGTTTATTTATGGAAAGGTGAATAAATTTTCGTTGCTTCCTTCTTTTTACCGAGTATAAGAATGTACAACTGAGTGGCGTAATATGTTACGTATTAGCATTTATCCGCGTTTATCAATCAATAAAATAATGCTCTATTCAAGTAGGCCTAGGTACAAGCACTTTCGAATTGTCAGGTACAGTACATTAGAGAAGTGTTTGCTGGGAGAGATACAATATGATCCAACATTTGTTGCAAGGATTAGGGAAAACCCAGAAAAACCTAATCAGATCATTAAACTTAAGTATAATATTATTGATAAAATCATCATTTTAAAAATTAAAATAATTAATAAGATAAATCCCAAATGGATTGTCAATAAAAAAAAGAAAAATAATAATAATCAACAACAACAACAACAACAACAATTCTTTATTGCACACCAACAATAGAAGCAATACAATAGAGCCTTAACATAAAATAGGTAAACAATAGGCGGTCTTATCGCTAAAGAGCGATCTCTTCCAGACAACCTTTGGGTAACGGAAATCTAGAATGTGTCTAGAATAAAATTCTAATATCCGATTATATAAAACAATTAAGATTAAAATAATTATAATACCTCAATAGGTATTCGTTAAAATAATTATACATATACCTACATGACGCTATAATTTAGATTACGTTATTGCTGATTAAAAGTGCAAAATTTGCATTTTTGATCAATTTATTAAATCTGATCTATTTAAATTAAACTTGCCAGACAGATGTCTTGTGCGTAGTAGGTAGGATCTTAAATTGCATAAGATTACCTATGCAGGCCCCTATTTCACAATAGTAAAAATTATCAGGGCACAGCGACAATTTCACACATTACGCGGCCGATATAAAGTCTAAAGATGTACGGAAATTGTTGAAATCGTCATTAAGTCATGAATATCAGATTGCTGTTGTGATGTGGAGTGGAGAAATAGGGGCCAAGACATAATCATTGGCAAACATCCCTATCTAGGTAAAGACACCAGCATCAATATCTGCCGTAACAAAGCGGGCGATAATATCTGATACGGGCTAACGACAAGATATTTATGCGCGCTTTGCTGTGGCAGATATTAATGCCGGTGACTGTACATTGGTGGATAACTGGACCCACCCCACTCGGACATACACATTTTTTAGTATGAGTTCTCTTTATGCATCTTCTGAGGTCATGCCGAAGTTAAGAGCTTTAAATTTTATTTTTTCTTGCAATACTCTATTTATAGGCAACTAGTTACTAATTCTCTGTTACTCAAGACCTGTACGATAAAAATATGAGTTATATGTTATGTACTCAAGCCATTTTATTGTTGACGATTCGTTTCGCTAAGTTGTTGCAACCTCCTACGAAGCTGGCGGTTCAGGGTTGGAATTCCGGCCAGGGCAAGTGTTTGTGTGATGAGCACAAATGTTTTGATTTGTTGAATTACTATTTATTTAAGTAGGTGTTATATTTATCTATACATGTAAGCATGTATGTATATCGAAGTTTTTAAGTATCCAAAGCTTTGCTAAGTTTAGGACTAGGTCGATTTGTGTAAGATTGTCCTTGATATTTATTTATATAGTCTGTATGACCCTTCTCTGTATAAATCTTGTATCTGTTACAAAGAAACTTGTTTGTAATCTTTGTCTATGCATATAGTACAATATTTACAAACACGTCCTATTGATACTTATACATCGCTCCATTACGTTTATTGTGAGTTGTTTGTTTACAGTCTATTATCCAATACATTGACGAGCAATTTGAGCGGTTCTTGCGGGACGAAAGCGGGCTCAACCGACGCAACATCGTTGATAACCGCATACATTGCTGCTTCTACTTTATCTCGCCGTTCGGACATGGGTTTGTAACAGTTTTTTAACACTTTCCAAATAGTATAAAAAATAGAATAACCAAGTCCATAGAAAAGAATATCAATCAATCAAAAGTATTTATTTGCCAAGAATAGACCGACAACGCACTTGGGACTCCTCTGGTGGTGCAGGTGTCTGTAGGCGACGGTGATCGCTTACCATCAGGCGATCCGTAAGTATCATACATCTATACTATTATAAAGTTGTAAAAATGAAATGTCTGTACAAATATTTTCAAAAAAACTATTGTAACGGACTATTTGGACGTCACTGTAGCGAAAAATATTTGTTTTGGAGTTTTTGTAATGGAATAAGGATGATATTCATTTACCTTACTTTTATTTAATACAGTTTGATTTGAATGAAATTTTACACAGTAATTCTTCAGCTTCAGCTATAGTATGAGCACTTATAAGAGGTTTATGAACATAAGTCATCACCTAAGATTGTTGAACAGACAAATCAGTGACAAACGAAAATGATAGTGAAAAGGTGTCTCAATTTTTCCGATTCCACTTATTTTATTTTTCTATGGTCAGTTAAATGTAAATATGTAACGTAATTGAAAATAAAAATTGTATGAAAAAAAATCGGACATAAAAAAAACGGACAGTAGGAATAGGATGAAGATGCTGCGACGCGCCGATGGTGTCACGAGTCTGGATAAAGTCCCCAACAACCTGATACGAGGGAGCTTTAAAGTAGCTAAGATGCAAGAGAACCGCCTACGGTGGTATGGGCACGTAATGCGCAGAAACAAAAACCACATGACCCGAAGCGTTTTAGCCATAAAAGAGGGCAAAAGAGGAAAAGGTTGCCCACCGACTACCTGGAGGCGAACCATCCAGAATGACCTATTGACAATGGGCCCAGCGCCAGAAATGACACAGAATCGCCTAGAATGGCGTAATAGTATCAGGGCTGACCCCAAATAGGGAACAAGCCAGGGGATTGATTGAATTAGACAGCGATTTGACAGAGGTCCGACATGTACTGTTACGGCATAGTGCACTCCGGTCATATAAACTCCATATTAAATTCCGTTTTGCTAGAAGGAGATAGAATGAAATGTTTTGATGGCTTATATCTTGGTTAGTTCTATAGTTACTCAATTTTTTTGCTCCAGTGTGTTACATGAATGAGCTTGTAATAAATCAAAAATAAAAAATCATCCACGTTCCCTATTACCTAATTCGAAATATAAAATTCACGTCAACATCTTTTTCTGATAACGCCCCTTCTCTCTACAGGCTGAAGCCTCTAGACATCGAGTTCATGAAGCAACTTCACAACAAGGTGAACATCGTGCCGGTGATCGCGAAGGCCGATTGTCTCACCAAGAAGGAAGTGCAGCGGCTCAAATCCAGGGTAATTTTTATTCAATTTTGTAATACAAAAATGTTTAACTAATGAAACTGATGAAGCCATTGGCTAGGAGCCGAGGAGAAGCCATTAGGTACAGTCAAGGGCACCAATATGTATACACCACAAAGTTTCAAAAACATGTATACTGGTCTTATTAATGAAATGAAATAATGATCTTTATTCTGTAAGTAGGCCGCAAAGGCACTTTTACAAGTCTGACTCTACGGCGTTTCCCAAGAGGAGACCACTGAGGAGAAGAAAGCCGAAACAAACTCAGCAGTCAGTCATTTTTTCGAAATAACTCTTATATCTGATACAATATTTGTACTTAGCCTATCCTAAATATATGTTTTAAGTAAAAACTCAATGCGTAGTTCTCCAAGAAAACATATCAAAACTTTTAAAACTAAAAAAAAAATACTTTCTAGTATTATTATTTTTTACTTTTATAAAAAATCTAAATATGATTATTTATTTAAAAACAACTTAAGTACTTCTGATATGCCACCTTATAAGAGCCGTGTCCCGGTAAAAGTAAATTATTTCGTTTCTGTTTTGCGCCATGCATTTTTGTCTGTTAACCTATTGAAAGCCAAGCCATGGTGCAATTTACCGTGCCACTGACGCCAGAGCAAAAAAATAAGAAGAGCTCCAAAATCAACAGGGATTGATAAATAATAATAATAATAAATGTATTTATTTTCACCCCACAAAGGACAATTTTACAAGCAAAATTTACAAGTGATTCACAATAACCTTTGTGAGAGACTGGAGTCTGAACTAGGTATAAACCTGTATTACAGATCTCCAGGCCCTCACCCCGGAAATACAAGTAGATTTATTCACTATGATAGAGTGGTGACAATGGTATTCATGAGGTACATACAAGGTAACACATTATGTAGCTTAAAATTAGGTTTAAGAAATAAGGCAAGGTAAGCGTGCACATCCCTATTTTAATTTACGTACGCTTGATTGATGGTTTATGTCGCGTATGTTTTGTGAGTGTGTATGTGCGTGTATATGTATATATTATATATATTTATTATTCTTTATAAAGGACTCAAAGGAGATCCTCAATCTCCTCATATGTCAGAGTAACCAGCCAGTGTACGTTTCAGTTTTGCATTCTCTTAAGGTCAGTTTATAAATTCCGAGTAACCTATTAGTTTTATTGTATAGCTTTGGGCTCAGGTAGTGATAAAACTTTCCTGCGAGTGCCAGATGGAAACTATGAACCTCGCAGACGTGGTGCGTACGACGCCTATTAAAAAACAAATCCTCTTTAAACTCAAGGGCTTTATGCCTTCTTGTTTTAACCTGTCGGATAAATAAACCTCTAACTGTTAATACTTAGGATATAAAAATGTTTTTTTAGTACAGCTTGTTGTGCCCTCTCCAATCTCAAAAGTAAAGTTTTGCCTGCTCCGCCCCAAACACAAACACAATAACTTAACAAGGACTGCGCTAGAGCAAAATATATGGTTTTAAGAGTTTCGAGACCGACCACCGATCTTAGGTTTTTAAATACGTATATATGTTTTCTCATTTTTGTGTTTATGCACTCGATATGATGTTGCCAACGTAAGTTGCAGTCTATCATTAGTATCATTACGCCCAAGTACTGAATAGTCTAGGAGTGAGTAAGAGGTAAGTAAGTAAGAGGTGTGCATATGCAGAGAGAAGTCATGTCAGGGGTGGTTGTGTCGGAGCAGTTGTGGACTACAATTTTTATTTGTCCAACTTCTGGTTGCAAAGTTGAATTGGGGGAAAAAGTAAGAAATTTGGATTTCTTACTTTATTTAAATACTTAATAGTTTTTGATCATTGAAATCTGGACGGCTGTGGCCGACGTGGCGTCAGTGGCACGACTTTTAGTTGTCGGCCACAGCCGTCGTTGGCGGTCAAAGGGTTAAATAGTTCTCTACCCTATAATATGCCTTTGCCATTAAATACTTTTTTAAGTACCTTTTGGGAGCCGGACTATTTGGAGGTCACTGAAAAAAAAAATTTGTATGTGTGTCGTTGTGTGGGCAGGTCACATTGCTCTTAGAACCCACGACCACGCACCGGAAGACGCAGCGTGAGTAGACCCCTCACTAGGTTGACCGATGTTCTGGCGAAGGTAGCTGGATACGGGCGGCGTATTTTTGTGTCCATGTCCGACAGTGGATATCTTGGCTGATGATGTGCAGTTTTTAATTACAGCACTTAACAAATACGGAGTCTCCATTCCATAGAGAATTTGATGGCAGTATTCTGAAATCCTTGACGTAATAACTAGTTTTGTTTTGTAGGTGATGGAGGAAATTGAACGTGAGGGAATCAAGATCTATCCACTGCCGGACTGCGACAGTGATGAAGATGAAGACTACAAGGAACAGGTACTAATAACTGTTATTCATATCCTATTAGTTTAACCTTTTGACCACCAAGCAGCGAAGTAATACGACGTGACTCAGACGCCACAGCAAGAAAATAAAAAATCCTTAAAAATGTAATAGTGATTGAAGAACGAGGTATTGATATTATATGCGGAGGTTTTGAACCATGAAATTTGGAAGGCATATGCCGACGCTGGCGTCATTGGCACTTTTGCCGACTACTTTTGACCACCGGAAACGGCTCAAATAGATGGAATTTGGACTCTTTAAAATCGTTTCGGTGAGTTGATAGATGTTTAAAGTAAAGTACAGTCCTCAATGTAAGCTTGACACAAAAATGAAAAATTTGATAGAAACTTATTACTGTGTTATTATTATTATACCATAGGTCCGGCAGTTGAAAGCAGCAGTGCCGTTCGCAGTGTGCGGCGCGGGGCAGCAGCTGGAAGTGCGCGGGCGCCGCGTGCGCGGCCGCCTGTACCCGTGGGGCGTCGTCGAGGTCGAGAACCCCGAGCATTGCGACTTCATCAAACTGCGCACCATGCTCATGTGAGACAGACAGACAGCTGTTGAAATACTGGCCTTTTATAGATACGGCCGTTTGTAGCGTATATTTTGTACGGAATCCTCGGTGCGCGAATCCGACCCGCATTTGGCCGTTTTTTTATTTAAACTTACACAAGAACATGGGGATTAATAGCTTCTTAACATGGTTTACTTGATTACCTTGTGTTGGTTATTCTTTGACGTTTCGGACGTGCATAGGCTCGAAGGAACAAGCAAAATAATTAAATAAATCCATATTTATAGTTATAAAAGACAAAAAAATAAACCAAAAAACCGGTTCATAGGTGTAGGAGCTACGATGCCACAGACTTACACTAGATACACACCGCCGGAGGCTACATAAATTCGACAAAAGTCGATTGTTTGTGCAATGCGCCCGCGCGTATGTGTAAACCCCGGTTTGGAAGAAGAACTGGCCAACGGGGTTATGGATTATTTTGGGATATTGGAATATTACACATAAGAATATAGAGAGTATAGATAATTACACTTATCTACCACTACTCATGTATCTGTTAAATAATTTAGAAGTTCCCGTCTCTAGCGATGTTATTTTGTTACAGCACCCACATGCAAGACCTTCAGGAGGTAACTCAGGAGGTACACTACGAGAACTACCGCTCGGAGCGACTCGCGCGCAATGGACAAGTCCCCAAGCGCCACACGTACGTAACTTTTGTAACTGTGTAACCTATGATTTAGTGGTGTACGGTCCGTATAGGCGCAAAGGCACTGCCTACCCTGATCGACCATGGCTATAGCTATATATATATACAGGCACAGAGAAACGGCCTACCCTGAAGCCCTGAACGATCATAGCTCCATATAGGCACAGAAAAACTGCCAAGCTGCCAACTACCAGAAATAAGGGATTCTTGAAATACAAAGATCCAAATAATGAAAAAAATTCAAGACTCCGACCGGATTTGAAACAGTGCCTCGTGCCTTTTTCATTATTTGGATCTTTATACTTCTAGAATGTAGATTCTTAGCGATGAAATTCACTTTAGAAATCACGAAGATCGTGGTGGTAAAACGTCAAGATTTTCGAAAAAAAAAAACAGAAATAGGGATGTTGACAACTTCTTTCTGTGGTATTTTATAGAACGACCTTTCAATAATATAAATACTGGTGAAAAAACTACTTCAATGTCATAAAAACTCCACGAGATACAACAACGTTAGAATCACATTTTTGGACTTTCCCAAAAACGCTCCATACTGAACCCTAGGGAGGCGTGGCGACACATCTTCCTACCTTATATGGGGAAATTAAGAACTTTGTTCTGCAGCTATGTCAAAACTTGCGTTTATCGAAACTGTTTAATAACAAAAGTTACCACACATTTCATGGGTTATTCCATTGAATAACCCATGAAATGTAAAAAACTACGTTCGCGGAGGAGAAAAAAATCACGACCCCTCATTTTTTTCTTCAGCGTAGTTGGGTGAAAAGTATCCTATAACCATCTGGGGATACCCAGCTACCCATGTACCACAAATAGTTGGTATCCGTTTAGCCGATTTGGCGTGATGAAGCCACAACGACACATAAAAACATTTCATTCTTACAACTTTATAATAGTATAGATTAATATTTTTAAAGGCTCGTAAAACAAGATACAAGTAAGGTATCGAACTCAGTTTTTTTTTCAGATTCTCGTCATAAAGACCACCATTTTGCATCAAAATTGTATTATTATTTGAGTACAGTCAACATCCCTATTGTGCACGCCACTACTATCAGTAGACAGATCAGTAGTTTTCACCCATTTAACCTATGCCAGTGTTTTTCTGGACGATGAAAAATAAACGCTTTAAATCACCTGAAAATTCTTTGTAATACGTCATCCGTTGATATCTTTGTCAGGGCTTGAGTAGCGATTTATTTTCCGTACTGGTTAGAGCGCAATTTGAGAGCCTAACCCATAAGAAAGGTTACGCTAGCAAAAAACCTCTCTGACTAACCGGTTAATATCTCGGAGCGCAAACAGGGAACGAAATTCATTAACCGGTTAGACAGCACTCCCTCGGTGGATAATGTTCTCAAATCATTATATTAGAACGTAACCTAAATAATTAACCGGTTTAAAAATGTAATAAATACCGGTTTATGCGTTACCGATTACAAGCCCTGATCTTTGTATTACGAAACGGCAGGTCAAATAAGGGTTATAAATTAAAATAGTGCAGGTGCAGCCCCTTTGTCGCCGTATCTATGCGCTTTACTATGAGCGACTCAATTAATTGGTTTTCATACTATAATTCAGGTCTACGGAGAGTGGGTTGAGCGAATCAGACTCCAACGGACTAAGCAACGGTTCCACCGAAGACCCCGCCGAGCGAGAGCGCGCTCTTCGGGAAAAGGTACGATTCTTAAAACATGCTTTATACTTCAACGCTGGAATCATGCCGTCCCGGTCACTCAAACATAGTTTAACGCATTAACTGCTGAGCCACGCCCCCTAAGATTAAATTTGTATGAGCTTAAACGCATATGTGCGTTGCCGGCGATAAATGCGGTTACAAGAGAACTAGAGGGATGGTGTAGCCCGATTAGTTCCCAAGTTGTGTACCAAATCTCTTTTTTTTTTTCGAATTTTGTTCATTCTTAAATTTAGAAAACGACACCGATGCTGACATTTTTAGGCCTTATAGACATTTTGATACTGACAATTTGACATCTGTGGTCACGTCGGCGATCGTCGAATCCAAAACGGACTCAATATTGAAAATATGCAATTTTCTATTCTAAATAGTTATATCACATGTAAAAAAAAACCGGCCAAGTGCGAGACTTGACTCGCGCACCGAGCGTTCCGTACAAACTTTCACTTAACCTAACATAATTGGCCGGTTAAATTGCACCTGCTGGTATCTAGCGTCGCATACAAATGAGGTTCAAACTTAACGCAACCAGATTGTTCGAAAACGATTTTTGAAATTTTAAAAAGATAGCTAGATAATTTACATATAATTCGAAGGGTTATAATTAATATCATTAGAGATTTTTTTTTAATTTAGCTTGGTAAACTTCGGAGATTGGGGGGTATATTTTTCCACATTTTCCTTCATAAATCAAAATTTAAAGCATAAAAAATTGATACCATGAGCAGTTCCTGAGATATAGCGCTGTAACAAACGCACGGACAGATGGACAGAGACGCACCATAAGGGTTCCTTTTTAGTACGAAACCCTTAAAAATTTGTATACTCAGGTTTCTTTATTTAGAAAAATGGCAGTTTTAAACTAAATTGGTGTAATCTTGGATAAAATAAATAAATAAATACCAGGGACAATCTTACACCAATCGCCCTGGTTCCAAACTAAGTAAATATTCTACTATGGGAACATGACGATGTACATAATATATGGATAAATTATAATATTTAAATACACAGAAAACATCCAAGACTCAGAAACAAATAATCGTGCTCATCACAGAAACACTTTCTCTTTGAGTTAGACAATTATGCCCATAGCCTATGGTAAAATGTATCCCATAGCTAAAATACGTATCTTGCAGGAGGCCGAGCTTCGCCGCATGCAGGAGATGCTGGAGCAGATGCAGCGACAGATGCAGCTACAGGCCAGCGGCACCTCCGCATAGTGTGAGACGCGGCGAGCCGCCCTGGTAAATATCTATCCTTATCCTTGCTATATTATAAACGTGAAAGTTTGTTTTTTTTTTATGACAGGAGGCAAACGAGCAGACCGGTCGCCTGATGGTAAGCGATCACCGTCACCCATAGACACTTGCATCACCGGAGGAGTCACAAGTGCGTTGCTGGCCTTATGTATGTACGTTCCACTTAATCACTAAAACTACTGGACGAATTTTTATGAAACTTTCCAGTTAATTACCTTATATATCAGAATAGGACATAGGCTATAATTTATGTCAAATTTCATCTCTTAGGGACGAAAAAGGGGATGAAAATCTGTGTGGACAGTAAATATTTTTTAACGCTAGGAACAATTCTTGGTAATATGCTTCACATTTAAATTAGTAAAATTTAGAGTTTTGGGGAAAGACATAAGCTACTTTTTATCCCGGAAGAATACCTTTTATCCGCCATAAACGAATCTAAGGCGGACGAAGTCGCGTACTATTATAAAGTTGTAACAATTAATGTCTATACACTGAACATATAAAAAAAAATTGTTCTTATTTTACTTTGTTGCTTCATTACACCAAACAACTGAACAGATTTCAACTATTTTTGGTACATGGGGTAGCTGGACATCCACTGATGGTCATAGGATACTGTTTTCCTGACTACGCTGAAGTAAAAAAAGAACTAACCTAACCTAACCTAACCTAACCTAACCCAGGTTATTTTTATTTAACTACATAAAAATTATCAATTTCTATATTCTGAGTCCACGTAATCTTTATAAATTGTATACTAACGAGAAAAAAACTGTATGCACATCTCTGTGAAACGTATGTTCTCAATTTGATCTCGCTCTATTACCAATTTTATGGATGCCTTCAGTATTTATGAAAAGTATTTTCTTCCAGTTGGTGGCGAAGGTCGCCGTTCACCTGCCGGGCGCATGCGACGTCGTAGATTCCATCCTACGCGCGATCCCGTACTGCGTCACTTCTAACTAACGCCATCTATCCAGTCAAATTACTATGTTAACTTTGCCGGTGTTATAAATCACTTCACTTTGTACTATATGGAGTAGGCAAACGAGCACGCAGACCGGCTCGTGGTATGAGGATTCTGAAACCTATGGACTTCTAAAATTCGCTGCCAACATTGAGCATTAAAACAAATTTATGCTGTGGCAAAAAAAATGATTGATCTTCTTCATTGAAAGAGCAGCAAATTGTTTGATTTTCTTCATTGTAAAACACGCCGCTCAATAAAATCAGTGATACCAGGGGCTCGTTTCACAAAAGCTTGTAACTTTATTAGTAGCTTGTAACAATATGTATAAAAAAGTGGAATTCTCTTTTTAATACATATTGTTGGAAAGAGATTTCCGTTTGTAATACAAATTACAAGCTTTTGTGAAACAGGCCCAAGGTATTTGCACAACAATGTCGAAACAAACCTGCCCCACATTGTGGTTCCATAACTCAACCGCGAGTGAGTGTAGGGGCATAGTAGGCAGAGAGTAGTGTTAGTGTCGAAGTGCTAATACTATAAAGATTTATGACGTTGGCAAATCATTAAATAGACTATGAATAATTGTTAATTAAACTGATCTGATTGTTACTAATGTCCATTTTTACGATGCTCTGTTAGTTGCTAACGGCTGATGACAGAACAAGGTGAAATTGGGTTTAAACTCGTCAACGAGTAGTACGACGAAAAATGTCTATAGTTAGTAGATATGGAACATATTTCTCTCTATTCTTAAATTGTAAGATGCAATATTCCTATTGTGATACAGGTTGTTCCAAATTATGTATGACGATAAATCTTCCAAATGTTTCTTTGACAGTCATTTAATGTGGAATATTCTGTATCTGTGTTCAGATCTAAACTTGTTGAATCTTACGCTTTTGTATTCAACTGTAATGTTAAATTGCCTCAACTTCTACTAGCTTTATTTCAAATTATCCGCCAAAATAGTTATATATAAATTAATACAAAAATCGTATAGGCACGAGTTAGTATGATTTACAGGATGGCTACTCAACAAACATATAGAGGTATCTTGAAACTGGTATTGGCTACTAAATGCAGATGATTTTGAGAACGTTGTGTAATTTGTTTTCTTTCATAATATGAAGAACTCTATTTTTTCTGTTGACATTTTGGTATATTTAATAATCCAGCTGTATTCAGAAGTAGATTTTATTAGTAAAAAACTAGAGTTAGAACAAACGATCACGCAAAAAAAAAACGAAATACGGCTTTGTATGCATCCAGTGTCATTAGCTCGTTTCATTGTTTAAACGGAGTAAGTTTTGTTTTCTGATATATTTTCACGTATTTGATTGTATTACGATTCTCAAATTTAAGTATTATATTTTTTAATAATGACTGATTTTATGTATTCCGTTTTACATATACTCGATTATTATAATCCATTTAGGTTAGTTATATTATTCTACTAACATTTTTTTATATTTATATTTTTTACTATTTGGAGTATTATAGTAATTATTAATGTCAAATCTAAGGCTGAAGAAGCATATGTGAAGTGATGACGAATAAATTGGCTCGAATAAAATTGATAATTTATTATCTAAAATTTGCAATAAATTTCCTACTACAAGTTTAGTATTACCTATGTAAATTAAATGGTTAATTAACCAACAGTTAAAAGTGGATATTGATTATCAATTTATCATTATGTGTTTCACATAGGCCTAATAACGAATACGAATATATTTTAGTAGAACATATTATAATTCTATCTAGTACTTAAGATAAGTTCAAATGAATTGCATTTGAGATATAATTCCATATTGGTGCATTTTTATCTATTAGATTTTCAACTCCAACGTTTATCCTTAACTAATCCTAACGTAGCTAAGTAGAAAATTAGAGATTGGCTAGATTGTACGAAATAAATTCCTAAAACTTATCGGTGCCAAAGGTTTGAACGACATGACGACGACGAAAAAGTCACTTATATTTACTTAATGATTAAATAAATAGCACAAATTATGTGAGATAGGAATCTATGGAGTTATAATTAAAACCTTGTCATTTACTGGTTTAATCTGAATTAATTTTTATGTAACCATTATATTTTTTCTAATAAAATGCATTAAATATATAATTTTTAAAGTTCTTAATTTCACTTATGAAACGCCTAACACGCATTTACTACACAAGGATAGATTGAGGAGTAAATAGAACAGTCAAGTAAGTATGTAATATGTTACATCATTCTCAGCTTTTAGGGTTCCGTAGCCAAAATGGTAAGAATCGAAACCTATAGAAAAAGCTATAGCTTCGTTATGTCCGTCACTCTATCCGTCTATATCTCACAGGCCTTTATTCAAAAACTACAACACTTATATTGTCGCAATTTGGAGTGTAGGTGTCTCGTTTAAGCCGCTACTTAGTTTGGCAGTTAAACAACAACAATAATATTTCTTAGGGGGGCACTCCATACATGTAAAACAAAAGTGTTTTTAGCAAGTAATGTCAGCATTTATTAAAAAAAATAAACCAAGCAATAAGCAATTTTTGGGTGAATATTTTCGTAAAAATCGCTCTGAAAGTAGCCTAAATTGTGTCACCGCTCACTAAACACAATGCACTAGTGATTTTTTTCAACTGTAGTGCATTTCTTTGTAGTCAGTCACGGCTAAGGAAACCTAAACTGAACATGGTCCGACATCTATTGGCCGGCTTTTTATTTTCTTTTGTTATCCTTAAAACGAAATCGGTTCATCAGTTCGAGTGTTACGGAATTACAGCTTGGTTTCGGCAAGAGTGTACAACAACCATATTAAGTGAGCAACAACTTATTGGTTTATAAATAATTCACCTGGCAACACTTTCATATTGTTCTCAAAATTTTGACAGATCCGCCATGCCATAAAGCGCTTGTGTGTAAATTCTAGTGCGAAAATAAATAAACTCCTTACGATTATTCGTTAGTTTATTTTACTGTGGATAGCGATGGCTATTGTAGAGGATGAAGTACGAAATGAGTCTGAGGAGGAGAATGAAATAGAGGTTGTCGTGGAGGAGGATGACGCAGACCAAGATTCGGATGACTCCGACGTAAGTGTTCCGATTTTCCTTTCCCTTTCGACGGTAAATTCTAATACAGCAATCCAAAATAGCATACCAATAAACCTGGGATGTTGTTGACATTGTAGGTACTTGATTAATGCCTGTGAATGTTAACCTTCGTTACGCTAACGGGCGTTTACTGTGATCTCGGTATGTTTAGAATGTCAGGAAAGATGATAATATTTGTTAACAAAGAAATGTTTGATAAGTTTGAGAGAAATGTTTTGGCTATCGCTTTGTAAAAAAAGAACCATCAATTGTGTCCTAGGTCATCACTCATCACATCATACTGGTTATGTTATTGGACACATTACATTTAAATGTCTATTAGAATATGTGTAGTAATGAGAAACTGTATTGAAGAATAATGCACTTGTACCAAGTGTGTACATTGTCAAATTACATGCCACTGGTTTTTGTTCTTTTACAATTTAACCAGAATTAGTGGTCTTTTGTGCAAAATTAATTGGATCTTCCTTTTTTTACCAATTTAATATCTAAGTACCTAATTTTTACAGAGCTTTTTAGTCTCAAAAACTAATCAGAAATGTTGAAAAATAAAATAGTGCAGGCTTTCTTTGATCACTTCCATGCTTATCAATAATGTATGGGCCTGAAATATAAGGTTATGGGTCATTCTCATATATTTAAGTGATTAGTCATGGCCATGTGTAAAAGTTAAGGGTTTCCAGGAAGTTAAATATTCTAATTCTTATTTATATACAGTTACAGTTGGGTGCAAAATAATAGCAGTGAAGCCAGATTTGCAGAGTAAAGATGTAAATCTGACTTAAGATTTCAGATGTAATCATGCTATGAGTAAACAATACAGTGCATTCAGGTTCGACAACAGCAATGTAATAAACTTTTGCCACCCAAAGGCCTTCTCCTATTCAATGAACTTTGAGTAATTTTCTATCAGAATAAAGATGCATTTGCTGTTTGTTTCAATTTAACACAAAGACATTACAACCATATTTCCTATGCTTTTGATTCTAATTCCATGGGCAAATTTCTTTATATGGTGAAAATAAATACATTTTTAGACAGTCTTATAGCTTTTATACTTAATTAACTAGATATAGTAAAGTAAATCTAGTTAGTTAAGTATAAAAGCATAAGATAAAATCATGTAACCTCAAGGAAGAGCAGTGCCACCCAACACAGGCTTTTTTGCCTACCGGGTGGCTTCATCACCTTAGACTATAGACAAAGTGTATGTGATAAAATGAAGAATTTTGTATTTTTTTTTATATATATGAAATGTACTTTTCGAAATTTTATTGTAATTTAGAAATAAGTATGAGAGATTCTTTTTACGGGCAGTTTTTTCCTTCTGCCTTGCTTTAGCTTACCATGGCATATACATACTGCTATTATATTGCACACAGCCAGCTGTATTAGCTGTGTTCTCAAGCTTTCAGTTTGAATATGAAAAAAAGAATAATTAAGTGTTAACTTTTGCACATGGTTGTTACAAGTTAACGTTAACTACATGCAGCAGCAAAAAAATTGCCCCTCTCATTATTCCGTCCATACAATTGTATACAGAAAATATTTTGAGAATCATACTGCTAAGTTGGAGTCTTTCTTCTCAACAGTGGTCTCCTCTTGGGAAATACTGGTTTGACTTACTTACTTCTATACTATTATAAATTTGTAGAAATGAAATGTTTGTATGTATTGTTGTGTCTGCATCACGCTGAATCGGCTAAACGGATTTCAACTATTTTTGGTACACCGGGTGGCTGGGTATCTTAGGATACTTTTTATCTGGCTATGCTAAATAAAAAAAGAGGGGTTATGACTTTTTCTCCTCCTCGAACGAAGTTGCGGGCGCCTTCTAGTACAGAATAAAAATCATTATTTAATATAGGACTTGTTGATTTTGATATGCATCAAAAAATTATACATTTAGTGGCATTAAGATGATAAGATATATTTTTTAATTAACAGGATGATGATGATGAAGAGGTGTTGGAGAGAAAGGTGGCAGAGTTGGAGAGAAGAATTGCCGAGGATCCTTATAACTATGATGATCATATTGAGCTTGTCCAGGCTTTATGGTGAGTACGAACCTAATAATTTATTTACTGAAAACTATTGGAAGGGCTGGCCTTAACCATGTAGTTGCCCTGGGCGAGTCATTGATTGAGCAGTTAAGCCGGTACCCTGGCACCCATACAGCAAACATCTCTTAGACTGCGGCCCTAAAGCCGGCCCTGACAATTGGATAGATTGTAGTGTAATGATGAGGGTTCGTAAAATGCGAGCAAAATTCATTAGTGTCTGTGATACGTCATTTGAATCTCCTCGCATTTTATGATCCCTGGTAATGATGGTTAATAAGATATTCTTTACCTGTCTATGTAGAAGCAAAAGCGGGTGCCATTTTTCTTCTCCACAAATGCAGTTTTGGGCAGTAGCGGTCCTAGGGAGGGAGAAACAGAGGTTCTGACTTCTCCTCAAAATCATACTTGTCCACAGAATATTTTTCTATATATAGACAATTTATGAAAAATTTGCTCTTATTATGACTCCACCCCCACAAAATATTGGCTAGGACTGAGCCTGGTGGTGGGTACTTCCCATTACATATAAATTTACAAATTTTCATAGTCAAATACCTTCATGACATGTTTTCTTCCAGGGGGCTTTCAGAGTTGGATCGTTGGCGGTCAGCGTTGGACCGGCTTCAGCAGATGTTTGTCCTGAAGGATGTTCACTGGCTACTGCGGATCCAGACTGAGGAGACCCTGGCGCATTCTCCAGAGGCTAAGGAGCAACTGGTCGAGTTGTTTAGACAGGCTTCTTTAGACTGCTATTGTGAGTATATTCTATAACCAGCCATAAGCTTCAGTCATGTTTGCTAAAGGATGTCCACTGGTTTCTAGACGGACGAAACCCTGGCTCATTCGCTCCGAGGAGCAATTCAGATTTTGCCAACTACAGAAAACAAGAAGTTGTCTGTCCTTTGCGACTCTTCTTTAATTTGGACCTGCTGTCCTTTTGAGTTTGTCTTCCCACCTCTTGAATAGCCTTCTTCCTCTACTGTTACCATCTCAGGGGTACGAGTGTGTTAAGATCCTGCTCCAGTCATACTGTAAGTAAAAGCTCTGGGAAAATAGAATTACGCCTTGTATGAGCACTAAGACCGCGTTATATGACATTTTATGCATGTAGGATCGCATTAGGAAGATTGAAAATTTGGTATTGGACTTTATCTTGATTAGTCATGCCGTATCCATTGAAAAATTAAACATAGTCAATTTATGAAAAATTTGCTCTTTTCGTAATTGTGATCCACGAATATTTCACTGCGACCCGGCCTGAAGCATGTGTGACGAAATTTATGGCACTTTTTTTACTTGCCGATTACTTTATTACAGATATCCCAATCTTAACGGAGTGGTGTTCGTGGTCACTCGGCGCGGGGGCGGAGTCGGCTCGGACGCACATAGAAGAAGTTCTACGTCTGGCTGGTCCCGACCCACTCTCCGGGAAGTTATTCTGGGACGCCAAGCGGGAGCTGGAGAAAGCGCAGCTGGAGGCTATGAGGTAACAACAGGTGGCTGACTTTGCTATGATGTCACATAGCTACGGGAACATCCTGGTGCCTGGCTACCAGCAGTCTGTACCTCGGAAATGTGCGGAGCGTCACGACCGGCTCCTACCGACGCGAGCTCGAGGGCCCGCAGGGCCAGCCCACCCGGATTATAAGTCGACCGACTGAGGGCCGCAGGCCCGACGGCGAGCGTCAGCCGATGCGAGGCCGAAGGCCAAGCTTCCGCGTAGCACCAAAGGTGCGGAGCGTCACGACCGGATCCCAAGGACGCGAGCTCGAGGGCCCGCAGGGCGAGCCCACCCGGATTTTAACTCGACTGAGTTGCGCAAAACGTAGGCGAGCGACAGCCAACGCGACGCAAACACACACGCGTGCAGACCCCTTCTCCTTTTCACTCTTCTTTCACCTTCATGTCGGAATTTGTTCATTCGTTTTTACGTCTCACGCTTGAAAATGTAATATTATAATACTTGAAAGTATCTATAATCTTTGCGAAGCGGGTCTAAAGTAACGGTTACAAAGCCCCTAGGGTTTTAAAAACGCGGTACCCTCGTGTTGCTCGTTCCTGCCCATTGTCATTGCTTGCGGGGCTCCTACACGTGCTGTGGGCCACAGTATCAGTATACGTTAACGGGTCTCCGCCGTATCATTGAAAGGATGAACGCACGCAATGAATATAACATAATTATTAATTCTATACCGTTTTTTTTCTCATAATTGAAGTGAAAAATAGACTATTTAAACTAAAGCTACAAACCATTATGACCCTGAGATTCTATTTGCCCTCGCCCGCATTTTAATCCGCATAGGAGAAGAAAGTCAAACCCTTTCTATTAAAAAGATAAAAATGTGTAATATTGATATACGCGATAACATGTTGTTAGGTGACTAATACGGTGAAAATTTATGATAACGTTGTTGGATAGATGTTCCCGTGTCCGGTGTCCGATGAAAATTGTATGAGCTGCAAAACTAACTTTGTAATCGCGTATATTAATATAAAATGACAAATTTACTTATGCAGCTTGTATATCTGGAAAACTAGACTGAAATCGCAGAAAGTTTAAATTTTTAATTGCTTTGTAGATGAAACAAAAGAAGGGGTTCCAAATTTGGAGCTTGTGGGTCTGCTTAAAGTATCTTAGAATTTTGATGATCGCCGAGTCAGTCAGTGACAAAATTAAGGAACTTTGACTTGCAATCATTCTGAAACTACTAGTTCAAATTAAATATAATTTGGAAATGTATCAAGCTATGTAACGCCCACTTGGTCACTGAAAATGTTGGCTTTAAGTTTTTTCCACAACGAAATTACACGGAAGTCGAAAATGGCCTGAATGGCTTCGAAAAAAGGATGGTACGGTTGTGCCTTTTGTACTCTACTTGGCGGGGGCACTACCGTGCTCCCAAAAATGTACAGATATAAAATATTTACAATTTTATAATGTATACAACATAATATGTTCTTCAGCACCGATGACCCAGATTACAAGCAACAGAGGGATAGGGCGCTGTTCTGTCTGGAGGAGATCGTGTCTCGGCCGCTGCTCAACGGTGACGAAGCCTGGCCGCAATTCCAGGAGCTAGCATCCGCTATACATGGGGAGAGCTACGTCGACAAGGTAATATATGTAACTCCATCTTTGCTCTACAGCGCCGATGACCCAGGTTACAAGCAACAGCGGGATAGGGCGCTGTTCTGCCTGGAGGAGATCGTGTCTCGGCCGCTACTTAACGGCGATGAAGCCTGGCCGCAATTCCAGGAGCTAGCATCCGCTATACATGGGGAGAGCTACGTCGACAAGGTAATATATGTAACTCCATCTTTGCTCTACAGCGCCGATGACCCAGATTGCAAGCAACAGCGGGATAGGGCGCTGTTCTGCCTGGAGGAGATCGTGTCTCGGCCGCTACTTAACGGCGATGAAGCCTGGCCGCAATTCCAGGAGCTAGCATCCGCTATACATGGGGAGAGCTACGTCGACAAGGTAATATATGTAACTCCATCTTTGCTCTACAGCGCCGATGACCCAGATTGCAAGCAACAGCGGGATAGGGCGCTGTTCTGCCTGGAGGAGATCGTGTCTCGGCCGCTACTTAACGGCGATGAAGCCTGGCCGCAATTCCAGGAGCTAGCATCCGCTATACATGGGGAGAGCTACGTCGACAAGGTAATATATGTAACTCCATCTTTGCTCTACAGCGCCGATGACCCAGATTGCAAGCAACAGCGGGATAGGGCGCTGTTCTGCCTGGAGGAGATCGTGTCTCGGCCGCTACTTAACGGCGATGAAGCCTGGCCGCATTTCCAGGAGCTAGCATCCGCTATACATGGGGAGAGCTACGTCGACAAGGTAATATATGTAACTCCATCTTTGCTCTACAGCGCCGATGACCCAGATTGCAAGCAACAGCGGGATAGGGCGCTGTTCTGCCTGGAGGAGATCGTGTCTCGGCCGCTACTTAACGGCGATGAAGCCTGGCCGCAATTCCAGGAGCTAGCATCCGCTATACATGGGGAGAGCTACGTCGACAAGGTAATATATGTAACTCCATCTTTGCTCTACAGCGCCGATGACCCAGGTTACAAGCAACAGCGGGATAGGGCGCTGTTCTGCCTGGAGGAGATCGTGTCTCGGCCGCTACTCAACGGCGATGAAGCCTGGCCGCAGTTTCAGGAGCTAGCATCCGCTATACATGGGGAGAGCTACGTCGACAAGGTAATATATGTAACTCCATCTTTGCTCTACAGCGCCGATGACCCAGGTTACAAGCAACAGCGGTATAGGGCGCTGTTCTGCCTGGAGGAGATCGTGTCTCGGCCGCTACTCAACGGCGATGAAGCCTGGCCGCAGTTTCAGGAGCTAGCATCCGCTATACATGGGGAGAGCTACGTCGACAAGGTAATATATGTAACTCCATCTTTGCTCTACAGCGCCGATGACCCAGATTGCAAGCAACAGCGGGATAGGGCGCTGTTCTGCCTGGAGGAGATCGTGTCTCGGCCGCTACTCAACGGCGATGAAGCCTGGCCGCAGTTTCAGGAGCTAGCATCCGCTATACATGGGGAGAGCTACGTCGACAAGGTAATATATGTAACTCCATCTTTGCTCTACAGCGCCGATGACCCAGATTGCAAGCAACAGCGGGATAGGGCGCTGTTCTGCCTGGAGGAGATCGTGTCTCGGCCGCTACTCAACGGCGATGAAGCCTGGCCGCAGTTTCAGGAGCTAGCATCCGCTATACATGGGGAGAGCTACGTCGACAAGGTAATATATGTAACTCCATCTTTGCTCTACAGCGCCGATGACCCAGATTGCAAGCAACAGCGGGATAGGGCGCTGTTCTGCCTGGAGGAGATCGTGTCTCGGCCGCTACTCAACGGCGATGAAGCCTGGCCGCAGTTTCAGGAGCTAGCATCCGCTATACATGGGGAGAGCTACGTCGACAAGGTAATATATGTAACTCCATCTTTGCTCTACAGCGCCGATGACCCAGGTTACAAGCAACAGCGGGATAGGGCGCTGTTCTGCCTGGAGGAGATCGTGTCTCGGCCGCTACTCAACGGCGATGAAGCCTGGCCGCAGTTTCAGGAGCTAGCATCCGCTATACATGGGGAGAGCTACGTCGACAAGGTAATATATGTAACTCCATCTTTGCTCTACAGCGCCGATGACCCAGATTGCAAGCAACAGCGGGATAGGGCGCTGTTCTGCCTGGAGGAGATCGTGTCTCGGCCGCTACTCAACGGCGATGAAGCCTGGCCGCAGTTTCAGGAGCTAGCATCCGCTATACATGGGGAGAGCTACGTCGACAAGGTAATATATGTAACTCCATCTTTGCTCTACAGCGCCGATGACCCAGATTGCAAGCAACAGCGGGATAGGGCGCTGTTCTGCCTGGAGGAGATCGTGTCTCGGCCGCTACTCAACGGCGATGAAGCCTGGCCGCAGTTTCAGGAGCTAGCATCCGCTATACATGGGGAGAGCT
The DNA here is from genome assembly GCA_905404275.2 of Hedya salicella. NCBI lineage: Eukaryota > Metazoa > Arthropoda > Insecta > Lepidoptera > Tortricidae > Hedya > Hedya salicella. The sequence goes on along the minus strand of FR990114.1, from coordinate 8,966,200 downwards.
ACGTCGACAAGGTAATATATGTAACTCCATCTTTGCTCTACAGCGCCGATGACCCAGATTGCAAGCAACAGCGGGATAGGGCGCTGTTCTGCCTGGAGGAGATCGTGTCTCGGCCGCTACTCAACGGCGATGAAGCCTGGCCGCAGTTTCAGGAGCTAGCATCCGCTATAGATAGAGTTACGTCGACATGGTAATAGATGTAACAACATCTTTATCCTGTCCTTGACAAATGTGACGTCCTTGCTACTATTTTAGCTACGAAACCTGATAACTTGACTGGCAGTGGAGCACATAGCTCGTAAAACCGATGAGGTCTTAAAGCATTACACCACAGGGGAACATATTTGTCAGTTTGTACTATAAATTGTCCGTGTGTGCGTGTTTTTTGTCTGTAAGTTCATTTGTTTTATTGCGTGCTTTGTGTGTGTGTGTATGTGTTTATCTCGCCGCCCGCTAAAAGTGCACAGTAAAAAATATTCGGTATTAATACGGCTTGCCATATCTAGATCCAGTGGTTAAATGGTCTAAGAATGAGGTTCACGAGTTGGGTGGCAACTATTGCACAAATTTGTTGAAAAAGTTCGTCTTTATCTTTCTGTCCCAATTAGCTTACGGAGGGTACGAGGGGTAGGATGAGACAACAAGATGAATACGATTTATTTTAATCTACTTCTTCATTTACAGGTTAAGAAACAACATGATGCTGCTACGGAGTATTTACAGAAAATCACACCTTATGAAGACAAACTCTTAACTATGGAGTAAGTTAATTATATTGACCGCGTTACAGAGGACTGAGTAGCCTATGTTTTAATGATTGGTTCCATACAAACTTCCACCCCCCCCTTTTCACTCCCTTTGGGGATGAATTTCGGTACCTATAAAAAAAATGGGTCTTAACTATCTCCATATACCACATTTCATCTAAATTGGTGAAGCGGTTTAAGCTTGAAAATTTATCAGACGGACTGACAAACTTATTTTGCATTTATATTCAGTATGGATAACAGTAGTATGGATTGAAAGAAACCATTAATTTGTAAATAACTTGAAATTAAAAGCATTTCAATATTTTCAAGCCCACTCTTAAATATGTTTCTTTGACTAATGTTTTTGTTACTCCCTAAAACAAAAGTTGTGACCCAGACGCCACGTCATCATATTGTCAAAATCGCAGTTGGACTTTATGAATGTAACCTGACCATTATTTTTTTGTTTAAACGAAGTCCGAAGAAGAGGTTTTATTAAAAAAAAATGTTTTTTGGTGTTCGCTGGGTACTCCTTCCGTTTCATTAAATTGTCGATAAAGCCTCTATGCGTTGGGTCTGGCTACGCGCACGCCCCACAAAGGTCCCGTATTTCTAGGCAGTATTGTCGCCCTTGTCCACCGTCCCACGCTTGCGAGTGTACAAGATACTTAAATTAAATTATCTTTTGGCCGGTTTGCGCGAGTGGGACTTATACTATTGCTGCTTACTTATACAGCGATACAGAGAGCCTAAAAGTGGGACTGTCCTGCCCAAAGCAGAACGTATGGTCACTTTATAAAGAATGAAAGTAAAATCTTTGGCTTCGAACCTGTTGTACCAATATATCCGTCAGTCATGACCGTTCTAAATCTCAAGACGGCTTAACCCTATTTCATCTTCTTATACTGTTTTAGAAAGATGTGTGTTGAATGTATTTCCGGTCATCTATTTTAATAATAAAAAGAATACAAAGTTTCTCTCAACTCTTTTGACGGGTAATAGAGTCTAGCGTAGATAATTTTGAATGGACTAATAGTGTATATTTTTTTGCAGCTGACTGTACTAGTAAATACTTATGGTGTATTTTGTATCTCTTAGGAACCCTGAAGAAAAGTGCAAAGTGTACGAAGAATATATAGAAAAAGTGAAAGAGTTGTCAGAGGATGAGAAATACGCGGATTGTGATAGCAACGGAATACTTAAGGTAATAATAATAATACTACTCTTTATTGCACACCAAAAGAAAATAACATCAGACACTTAAATCTAAACCAGTATGAGAAATGGTAAACAACAGGCGGTCTTATCGCTAAAAAGCGATCTCTTCCAGACAACCTTAAGGTACAACTCGAATTTATTCGATCTTTTCGGTTTTCCACCATACGAAATGACACTTAAATTATAATCTATCAATATCATAAATAGAGTTTTTTTTGAGCCACAAAAAACAATTCAAGAAAAGGAAATACATCTTTATCATAGTTGAAAATGGTTTGATTTCCTTTACGAGAATAAGTCTTAGTAGTAAGCCTATGGGCCTTAGGAGGTTGAGAATATCCTAAGCATCTAACGTATTTGTTTAATTACTTTGAATTATACCTTTGATAGGTATAGTTCATCGTTATGGCCTGTGCGCTAACTCTAGATTTCTACCTACTTAGGTGGACTACACACCGAACGCAGAGACAAGTTCCGTGTTTGATCTGCCGCTGTTTAATCTGTTTTTTGTTACTTCACTAGCTCGGAAAAAATCCGTTTATAGCGCTAAACCTACGTGGAAAAGTGAATTTTATCAGCTAGTGTGGAAAAGTCATTTGAGTGTGTTTCGTAGGTTCATTACCACTAGTTTTAAATGAAAAATAATCGTTTTGTAATATTTTCGTAGTTTTTCTTACATCTCACATTTTCCTCGCTGTAACGAGGTGAAAAGTTCTATCTTCTCACTACTTGAAAAATAAAAAATTGTGTGTTTCGCAAAGCTGCAAAATTATTTGACTTCTCGTGCCTTGAAAGCCTCGTTACGCTTAGAAATCTACATTTGAACCGCTCGCTCCGCTCGTGGTTAAATTTTAGATTCCTTAGCTTACTCGGAATCAGAATCAGAAATCTGGTTCTGATTAGCTTACTGGGCTCGGCTGTCAATTCAAGCACTCGCGCCAAATAAAAACTTATAACTAATTGTAATCAAGCTCTATTCATCGCAGTACGCGCACGTGATTTAGATCACGGATTCGTTCCACCCAGTCCCACTTCAGCTCGTCCACTGTTCTATTCCTGTACTGTCAGCCGTCTGAGTTTTGGAACGTAGTGTTTTATTATTAACCCCCAACGATAAAAGATAGATATTATAAGTTCAACTTGTGTATCTGTGTGTGACATTTTGATTTAGTTTTCTTAGTTTGAAACGTGATTTCACCGAGAGTGTAGCTATATGGGTAACGAAAACTGGTTCAGTTGTTTGAAGATTATCTGCTTTTTTTCAGGTGTTATATGACCGTGCTACCTCCGAATGCGTGTCCTGCGAAGGCGCCTACGAGCTCCTGCTGGCCTGGTCGCGGCACGTCGCGCGGCAGTCCAGCCGCGCGACTCAGACGCGCGTGCTGGCCGCGTGCGCGCGTCGCCGCCCCCGCCGCGCCACCTTCTGGCTGCTCTCCATGCAGCAGGCCGAGCGCGAGGGCAAGGGCCAGCACGAGGTGAGTACTACTAGAGAGGCGAGGAGCAGATGTGTCTCTCATGCTGTGGGGGTGTACACGAGCCACGGTGGCCTGGTCGCGCGACTCAAACGCGCGTGTTGGCCGCGTGCGAAAGGCGTGCCGCGTGCCAGATGACAGAGACGCAGTATACACCGTGTTTTTTATCATCAATACCATTATAAAGTTGTACAAATTAAATGTCTGTACATTGAAGATATTTTCAAAAAAAATGATTGTTATGGACTATTTGGAGGTCATTAAAACGAAAAATATTTTTTTTACATTTTATGTATGTTTGTATGTGTCGTTGTGGCTTCATCACGCAAAATCGGCTAAACGGATTTCAACTATTTTTGGTACACGGGTAGCTGGGTATCTCCAGATGGTTATGGGATACTTTTTACCCGACTACGCTGAAGAAAAAATTAAGGGTTATCACTTTTTCTCCTCCGCGAACGAAGTTGCGGGCGCCTTCTAGTTTCCTATAATTTTAACAAGCGGTTGTAGGTACCCCTCAATACGAACAACTTTCCCTATGGGGAGACTACTGATGTACAAATTGCGGAAACTTTCCAAAATGCTTAAAAGGTCTTTTGAACAGGTAAGCTAACACTAGACTTAAGACCTTTTATATACTCAAAAATGTATATAAAAAAGGTCTTATAAACACGTAAGTTAACACTAGACTTAAGACCTTTTTTAAGCATTTTGGAGATTCCGCAATTTGCACATCAGTAGAGGAGACATTTCGGAAAAAATATGTCATTTCATACAATGTGTTAGTAGTAATTCAAGCGAAATGTAGGAATGGCAGATTTTTTTCCGATTTTTAAATGTCTCCCTATAAGAAAAGTTTTCAAATTGACGGGTAACTACCCCTACCACCTGTTAAAATAAAATAAAAAATGTCACGCTTTTCATGCTTTTCATGCTCCTATCCCTATCGTTGTGACGTAATATGGGGATGGCCCCTTAGGAAAGAAACAATTGCCTAAGGGCCGTCTAACCTTTCCAACTTAGTGCTCAGAAATCAAGGGCTAACCCAGATGAAGGCAGGTGATGAAGTCATACTGCTGGGTTAGGTTTTAGTCGACTACATTTTTCGACTGTGAATTTCATCTAGTTTCATAAATTCATATGCATCTTTTTCAATGTAATTTGGATATATAAAGTGCACTTGTATGTTGATACTTTAATTTCCACAGGTGAAGACAATCTTCGAGACAGCATTATCCAAAGGCATGGAGTCGTACAAACAGACAGAGTCGCTCTGGCTCGGGTACCTGGAGTGCCTGCGGCGAGCCACCGCGTTTGACAACGACGACGATGTCCAACGGATACGTCGCACTTTCCGCCTTGCCTGGGACTCGCTCGCTGAGGTAATAACCAAAAATCGTTCAATGCTCTGCGGATCCAGTATAATAATGGATTTAGAGCGCTGTTGGGGTTGCCACGCTTCTGCAGTGCGTCAAAGATGTTTACTGAAGCCCGCACGCCCGCTTTCACGCCATCCGGCGAAAGAAAGTAGCATCTCTCTTATGCAGACTGCGGGGCAGCAACAACAGCATACTCAGCATGATTGCCGGCCGATTTGAATGCCCAATAATTTGTAGTTTATTTAATGTCATAGAGTCGAATTTAGAATTTAAGTTTTGACTGTAATTGACATTCGACATACTTATTAATTTATTATTTACTAACACTTATCTTTAAAACTATGTATTTTACTAACAAAGTGGATCAATGTTATCTGATAAATAAATAAATTTGAATTTGAATAACATCTCCCATCGTCATCATAATTTTATCGGCCCAATGAAAGGCTTTAAAAACACCGGTTTCTTCGAATAGGAATAAATGAATACCAAACATTGATTTAAACTAACACGATTTTCACTCATCACAAGACGACAAACGGGGCTTAATTGCGTATAAATATGATTTTATTTAATTAGCTTTTGTTGGTAATTCTTCGACGTTTTGGACGTCGCGTTACGTCCATGGTCTTGAAGGAACTGGAGAGGCGGGTATCAACATCTAGCCGCGCGTGTTTTCCGATGTACCCGCATTTGGTCTTGATTATTCATTTGAACACTAAGGTTGTCACTATACCGAAAACAAACTCGCGTGGCTAGAAGATGTTGATACCCGCCTCTCCAGTTCCTTCGAAACCATGGACGTAACGCGACGTCCGAAACGTCGAAGAATTACCCGCGAAAGGTAATTAAATATAACTATAGAAAATTTTAAATTTCAAAAACCCCCTGACTTATTCCACTAAAAGCCGAATATCTTGGAGACGAGGGCTCCGATTTTCATCGAACAAAGCTAAAAACACTCGGGATAAAATTATCTACGACACAAAAAGAACCGCACTCAAATCGGTCCACCCGTATGGGCGCTACGATGCCACAGACAGTACACATATATACAAAGTCAGAGACACGTTAAACTTATAACACCCCTCTTTTTGTCGGGGGTTGAAAATCATATTTATACGCGATTAAGCCCCGTTTATTGTGTTGTGATAATAAATGAATACGCTTTGGCTTCCCTTGTAATTTTCTTGATGCCACGCCTCTCAAGCCCTTTCAAGAAACACGCTCGCGCGGTGGTGCAGGCATTTCCCGCGCGAGTAGCCAAATATTTTTACAACTTTTGAATAATTAAAAAAATAAACTTTTATTTTATTTGATAAGTTATGATTTTTTTACTGAATTGTGTTGCTACAAATACGAACTTTAATGTAATGCATAATAAAATAATTCAAGTGTAATGAGAAAATCCTTGTGTTTTCAGTGAGATTTTGTTGAATAATACAAAGTTATTTCTAAGACGTGATACAAAATGTTACTGTTGGCAGCACTACCAACATAAAATATAATCATAATTATAATCTAGAGCGGCGTGAAGCTACGCCCTGTTTTTTAGTTGTTATCTGTGCACACGCACACACACTCTTTTTGACCGCGACTACGCGGACGAACTGTACCTGTTCTGTGAATTTGTGAAAATTAATACGCTACCATACTTACCAGTTTTAACATAATACAGTCCACGAAAAAAATTAAGCGCTAACAAACCCGCACAGTTACTTTCTGAGGCTACTCACAATGACGATCGACACCAACATCTAGTATAAATAAGAACGATTTATGTACAAAATAAAGAAATATGAGGCCACCGGGTTTTCATTCGAAAGGGCTCTTAATCAAAATACTAACATACTCGTACAGTCAGCGTCAAATAATCTGTAGCGTCCAAAGTGCGAAATATATGGCAACACATCTTTATTCTTATGAGCATACAATTTTGTGACGATATATTTGGCGTTTTGGATGCAACAGACTATTTGACGCTTACTGTACATACTATCACGGCATAAATGTTTGTAAAAAGAGGGTTATGACTTTTCTTCACGAAAGAAGTTGCGTACGCCTTCTAGAGTGTAACAAAGTGATGGTTACAGGCGTGGGGCGAGGAGGCGAATGACTGTGAGGTGCCGCTGTACTGGGCGCGGTTGGAGTACAACCGCATGAAGGACCCTAAGCAAGGGAAGGAGATCTTCGAGGAGATATTCAGTAAGTTTAAATTTATTGGACTGGAACTAAGGATATATACATTCAGCAAAGCTTACTTGCCTGTCATCTTTATCAGTCACATGAGTAATGAGTTAAGCGGTTCATTTAATCAACTAACAAGATATTCATCATTAGTTCTGCACTTTAAAGGATAGTGTGGAGATTGTAAAACAACCTCCACGCTAGTTTACGAGACGGACAGGCGAGTATTTTAAAAGTAGATGATGTATTTATATTAAGAATGATACCTCGCTGACGCAATATTACAGGGTTCTATGTTTCACTTTTAGAGAATTGAAGTTTGAACATTGTCACAGTGACATATACCTAGTCTAATTTTAACTGCTCTGAAAATGTAACATAGAACCCTGTAAATTAGGCCAGCGGCCGGTCTTGCTCTAACATTTATTAATAGTCTTAGTCTAAAACCAGCTCTCCAATAGAAAACATATCCAAAACCTCGATAAAGTATTTTATTACCAAATCCCGTACCAATTTTTTTGAACTGCACTCTCAATAGTTTCACCCCAAAGCCCGATGATAATTTGTTGTTGTCCTAGGGCACCCCAAAGGTGCTGAGGGCTTTCATAAGCTCGCGCCACGCCTTCCTATCCTCAGCCACTTTTTTGGCCTCCAGCTCAGTCCAACGGCTCAGAGCTCGTTCTCGACGGTGCGCCGCCATAAGGGTAGATCGTCCTCGTTTTCGCCTTCCGTCCAGCGGCTTCCACTCGGAAGCGATGCTTGCATTGTTCGCTTCTCTGCGAAGCGTGTAGCCTATCCAACTTCGTTTACGTGTCGCGATGTCCATGCCAATAAGCGACTGACAGCATATGCTCCATAGGTTTTCGTTGCGTATAGTTTTTGGCCAGAATACGCGAAGGATCGACCTCAGCTACTTGTTGACGAAGACTTGTAATTTGTTTGTCAGGCCTATGATCACAATTTTTTTCTATAATAATGACATTTGTTGATGACAATTTATTTGACAAAGTTCGGAACGTATTTTAAAAATTGTACCTTTATTCCTTTAGAATATGGTGAGAACAAAACCATGTCCAAGTACTGGGAGGCGTTCATACACTTGGAGTCCCACCGAGAGCCATCACTATCCGAGAACAAACTCCGAGAGCTGCACAGAAGGGCGCTGAAGTTCGTGACCGACTACCCGCCGGCCGCGGCGCGGCTCTGGACCGACTACGAGCGCGACTTCGGGCAGCTGGCTACTGCTGTAGAATGCCAACAATTGTGCGAGGTGAGCTTGTGTACTAGGAGCCCAGCATAGACCAGGAGTGTTGTCTCTGGACCGACTACGAGCGCGACTTCGGGCAGCTGGCTACTGCTGTAGAATGCCAACAATTATGCGAAGTGAGCTTGTGTACTAGGGGCCCAGCATAGACCAGGAGTGTTGTCTCTGGACCGACTACGAGCGCGACTTCGGGCAGCTGGCTACTGCTGTAGAATGCCAACAATTGTGCGAGGTGAGCTTGTGTACTAGGGGCCCAGTGTAGACCAGGAGTATCATCGGAAACCGTCAGTCTTCGGGAACAGGCGTGGGGGCAGTCTCTGGACCGACTACGAGCGCGACTTGGGGCAACTGGTTACTGCAGTAGAATTCCAACATCTGTGCGAGGTAAGCTTGTGTACTAGGAGGCTAGCTTACACCAGGAGTCCTACATCAAAGCAATAAATCAGGAGTTTTTTATGATTCAACTCTGTGGGAATACTTGACAGAGAGAGAGAGAGAAGGACTGGAGAGCGGGACGCAACAATGAAGTGTTTCTATTTTCGTAAATCTTTCAGCAGTCTAAAACTTCGGAGTCTTTACTCGATAGAAAACGATTTCAAAAGATCTGTTCTTTTTTAACTCCACATTGGCTAAAATTAAACTGGGAATCAAAACGCGTCAATCACGCTTAGTATGCCTATTAAATTTGATAGCAACTTTTTTATTACAGGCAAAACTGAAAGAATGGCGGGATAGTTACCAAGCGATGAAAGACAAAATGACGAATCAGAAGAAAGGCAAACAGGCACAGAACAACAAAAAGGGCAAATTCGATAAAAAGAAAAAAGATGACGACAAACCAAAGAAAGGGAAGAGAAAATCGGATGAGAGCGCACAAGAAGCCGAAGTCAAGAGAAAAAAGGACAGCAGTATGGAGGTCGATGAGAAAGTGAAGGAAGGAGAGAGTGGTGCTTTGAAAAGATCTCATGAAGATGATGGTAGTAGTGAAGGTAATTTCTGTTTAATGATTAGGCGTTCCTTTTTAGTTCTTCTATTAAATAAACTTTAGAAAAAGTTATAAAAATTCCTTATTATAACTTTTGCAGGCACAGACAATAAACGGCAGCGGATAGAGAGCGCAAAAAGCGCGCCTCGAGTCAGCGGCAACGAAGCCTGTACGCTTTTCGTCAGCAACCTTGATTTCAAGTCAGTATATTGAGCATAAGTTATAACGACACACTTTAGGCATGGGCAAACCCCCAAACAAAAACCTTAATTCATAGTTTGTTATTTGGTAGCAAATAACAAACTATGAATTAAGTAAACATGCATGATTTTTGCTTCTCTTAACAGAAATACCGTAAGAAACGATTTCAAAAAGTGAAAATAAAAATTGGCATGGATAGTATTTAAAACTTTTAATTAGACAGCGATTTAACAGAGGTCCGACGTACTGTTACGACATAGTGCACTCCGGCCATATAAACTCCATATCAAGTGCTGTTTTACTAGAAAGAGATAGAATGAGATGTTTGATGGCTTATATCTTGGTTATTTTTATAGTTATTCGAAAAATTATGTTTCTTTACCGTTTGTTACAGGAATGAGCTTTTAATAAAGCAAAAATAATAATTCATGCATATTCCCTATTGTACGTTATTTTAGAGTATGAAAGGTGAAAATTTTTTTTTTTAATGTGAACATATTTTGGCCTTGGCTCTGAGGGCACTACCTATTACGCCCTGTTCCTGTATAATAAGAATTGTGTCAAAATAAGTACCCGTGAACTTAATCGCCTAGGCAGTTCCAACACACGGACTGAGACTGAAACACAATGAAAGAAAAAGGACATCAAATCCCTGTCATTATATCATGATCAAGAAGGTGCCCGCAACTTCGTACATTTAGGAGGAAATAGCCATACCCCTCTTTTTTCGCTGAGCGTTATCGGGTAAAAAGCATCCTATAACCATCCTCAGATGTTTAACTTGTACTAAAATTGGCTAAGTAATATTACTAAGCTTTTATTATATTACAGTGTAAATGAAAAGAATCTCCGCGAGAAGTTGTCAGAATACGGCACCGTGGTGTCGTTGAGACTGCGCGCCGGCGTCAAAGCCTTCGGCGGATCCATCTGCTACTGCCAGTATTCCACATCAGTAAGTGCACACAATTATAACAATATATCTAAACTCCTCGCCTAGCTTTCAAGAGGAGACTGAAGTCCAGTACCTCAAGCACAAATGATACACGCAATTACGTTAAGAAAGACCTAAACCCTCCTGCACGTAATCATACTTAGCTTACCAACTCTTCTGCGACGCGTGTAACAGAGTATTTCAAAGTAAGTTCCGCCTAGCCAGCCATGTCAGAACCCACATTAGACGTAATCCATAATATTAGTTTAGGGTCGCCATTATCGAAATCGATGATATGCGAAAATGACAAAATGATACGCGACTCTGTCGCACGTCATAATTATATTGCCGAAAAAGAAAGATCTTTTTAATAAACTGCGAGTGGCTTACTTGAGCGAGTATGCGCGACAAGCAAACTTGTAACAAAAAAGGCAGGGATTCATTCTTGATTGAATGATATTTTATGAACCTTCTTGATCTGTTAATTACGCTGACTTAATTGAAGTTCCTGTTTAAAATCCACTTTCTTGTTCGTTGTTTCAAACAGTGTTATTAATGCGAATGTTTCCTACAGGAGGCAGTAGACGAGGCGATAAAACACGACCGCACACCGCTGGACGGTCGGCCGATGTTCCTATCCCGATACTCAGCGTCTAAATCGAAAGGCCAGTTCAAGTACGCGACGACGGTCGAGAAGAACAAGCTGTTTGTGCGCAACCTGCCCTTCTCGCACTGCACCCGCGAGCGACTATCGGAGATATTCGACAAGTACGGGAAGCTGAGCGACGTGCGCGTCGTCACCTTCAAGTGAGAATACTTTGCTAATTTATGGGTGGATCTGGAGACAATAGTTACGTAGAAAATGCTAAGCAAGGCTATTAACAAATGACAAATTGGGATCTTGAACACCGGTACAATATTGGCTAGAAACACATATTTTTGTTGTCTTAATATCGTTTAAAATCGTAGTTTTTAAGAGTGACTCAGACGACGTAACCATGGCAACAAGGTGCAGAAAATAGTTGATTGGCTATCATTCATTAATATTGTACCATCAACTCAACCACACACTTGTATGACCATTGGTAGACCTTATCGACATCGACGGCCTACCGATGATCCCTTAAGTGTGTTGTTGTTTGTACATACAATCAATCCCTAGCCCCAACAACCCACTGATGTTTTTAACCCCCGACAAAAAAGAGGGGTGTTATAAGTTTAACGTGTTTGTGACTCTGTGTATCTGTCTGTGGCAACATAGCGCCCATACGGATAGACCGATTTGAGTGCGGTTTCTGTTGTGCCATAGATAATTTAATCCCGTGTGTTCTTAGCTTTGTTTGATGAAAATCGGAGCACTTGTCTCCAAGATATTCAGGTTTTAGTGGAACAAGTCGGGGGGTTTTTAATTTTCTATAGTTATGCACGCTGTGGTTGTGCTCTCTTATGATAAAACTTTCTAGGATTCCGATATTCGATACTGACATGAAAAGATGCACAACACAATAGTAACTTTTACCGTTACCGTTTTTTTTCAGAGACGGAAAACCAAAAGGTCTAGCGTACGTTGACTACGAGGACGAGAAGAGCGCGGCCGAGGCGGTCGAGAAGACCAACGGTCTTCTAGTAGAGGACAGGAAAATCGAGGTAGCCGTCAGTGCGCCGCCACCGCGGGCCGAGACTCCGGCGCCTCTAGGGCAGCCCAAAAGGGACACTGGAGGCGGCATGTGAGTTGAGACATTTTGTTTTATGGTATCATTGGTTGTGATCCTACCGACTGCGCCACGTAGCTGTGACAACTAGCTAGACACTGAGATTTTGGATAAATTAAAGAGGGGAAAAATCAAGAGTTGTAGATTCTAGATCTTAAATACCACAATTCAGAGCCGAGACTCCCGCGCCTCTGGGTAGCCACAAAAGGGACACGAAAGATAGAATTGACTCAGTGTGTATATCAAAGTTTGGTTGTCCGTATTTGATCAAAACTTTTTCGGACATGATGTTGAAGTTTGATGAATGGGTATACAGAGAAACGCGAGTGCAATGACAATTGGAGCTGGGCGTGAAAATTGGCTTCCTTTGTCTTCCTGTCCGTTATTCTGTATGATAACTTTTAGACCGAATGAGGTACTCGAGTAACATTTTTTCCATCGAGAATGTTCCTGATTATGCTCCATATAAATACATACCGCAGATGTATTGTCAATGCTGACAATATTCTTTCGCTTCGCTATCTTTTGATTTCAAATGTTCACGTTCATGCTTCAGGGTACCGTAAGGCTCCTCCAGTAGTTAAATGCTCTAATTGTAGCGATAATGAGTGAAAATCGTGGAAGTTTAAATCAATGTTTATTTAAATAGGTTATTGTTGAGAAAGAAGTAGTCGCTCGTTTGCCTACTTCATACAATAAGAAATATATCTTGTTTCAGGCGACGGACACAACTCAGCAGCTTCATCCCCAGCGTCCTCCAAAAGGCGTCCACGTCGACAGCGACGACCTCCAACGGCGAGAAGCGACCACTTAGCAACAGCGACTTCCGTAGCCTGTTGCTTAAGAAGTAGACTAGTTTAGATGTAAGGAATGTTGCGAATTTTATATAGAAGTATTTTTAGGTGCAGATTTTACATTTTTTTCCCAGAATATTAAATAATTGGGCTTATTAGATTCAGAATCGAAAGTACTATGGATTCTAAGAGATGAAAAAAAGAAAAGCACCTGTCAGTTTCTGATCAATATGGAAGCGAGAATGACAGGTGCTTTTTGTTTTGCGGTCTTAGGCCAACAGGTCAGATGTATTACTTTTTCATACAATAATATATAGTTCGGCTCTTCCCAGGTGAATTTTTCGTTTCGAGCCCTAATCTTTTAAATAAATAGCATTAAGGTTCAAATTTAATGTCACTGATATTCTAGATATTACGTTTTGGTAGTGTAGGACGATAGACCGCCCCGAAGCAATACGGCGCTCATATTATTTTACCTTTCATACCTTAATACTATGATACCGTTTGTTTTTCAATATGAATGTGGTAGTGGCACGTGCCAAGTCGGTAGCTAGCGGCTATGCGATAATAGAGACAATGGCCTTTGTTTGAAAGATTAGGCCTCGATGCGAAAAATCACCTGGGAAGAGCCGGACTAGAAAAGGTAGATATAACGTAACAAAACGAACGTATGTATAGTGAATTGGGGGCGCTTTTTGTCTTATTAGAATTAGTAGCAGTTACTTTTCATTCTGAGTAAAATTTACCCAAAATGTTCTTTTTCTGAGAGGAAAAAAATCCTTTATCAAGTTCCCTGTAAGCAACTCAGCTCAGTAGTATAGTGGTACCATACCTTTTTTTAGTTATTAATTAGTAGAATGGGACGCCTATATCGCTCGGTCTCCGCGAAAGTGTACAGCCGCCTTTGACTGCAGTGTTCGCGAAGCGAAGTTTCGTGAAGTGACCAGAGTTCGCCTGAAATGTAAAACGTGACGTGGAGCATTTAGGCTAAGCGTATGCTGAGATCCAGGCGACGCAGTACAGCACGGACAGTCTTTGCAGGGCAGGGTAGTTGAGGCAGACATTGACCCTCACCGCATGCTGCCACGCAGGCTCTACACAGAGTACAGACCATTGGTGTCCTCGCTAGTACAAGGAATAGACGTTTGACGAGCAAAATGAGTTCAGAGTCACTCTGATAATTAAATTAACGAGTTGCTGCTACTATACAGTTTGTCAAAGCGTAGAAAAAGTATTTGGCAAAGTGCTTAAAAAAAAACCAGATTAATGGATTATAATTCCTTTGCTTTTTTTTGGTTAGATGTGACAATAAATTGTGCTCACATGCGAATATTTTCATGCATTTACCACAAAATAAAATACGTATGCAAATACAACAAACCACTGCCAAACAGTATAATCCTCGACAAGTGTTGCGCCTCTCTACGAGGCATCATCAGGAGATGCAGGAGATGTTGACGGTGCACCCGAGAAAACTTCTTGGAAATTGCATGAAAATATGCGCATGTGAGCACAATTTATTGTCACATCTAACCAAGACACAAATTCGTGAAAAAGCAAAGGAACTATAATCCATTAATCTAGTATGGAATTCCGCAAAGTAACGCCTGAATCTATCAATTTAAAAAAAAACACGGTACGACGTGCACGCGTCGCGCAGAAATCTGTACTGGCACTACAACGAGACGCAGAGCAGGACAGACACATGTCTGCGTCGCACGTATCTGGGCCTCAGCGTACGTAGCTCAAGGACGTTCCATGCTTTACAAAATCTGCTCTGCCCTGCGCTGCGTGGAACTGCGTTGCCTGCGTCTCACCATTCGCTTCGCCTTATCTTATCAGCTGTAGAGCGAAAGTCGTGAAGCTTTCTGTTATGAAGCCCTTAGTTGCGCGACTAATCGCATCAAATTTAAAAACGCTCCTAATGATAATGTTGGAACGCTTTTTGTCCCACGATACGTCTAGCATAAATCTGATTTTAAATCCTGTTTTATTTTCGTTTTAAGTATGCTCTCGTAACCAGTAGGAAATGATCTAATAATTCAACGCGATACAATATTTTTACCTTTGTATGAAAATGTGAACGGTTTTAGAAATATCAATATTTGTTAGGTTACTACATGAAGTAACATTTATACCCGTACTTTTAGAAAGCATTAAGTTTTCATACAAAATGAAAGTATTGACTTATTCGACTGAACAGTTATAGATTGTAAAATAAAATTGAGTCAGTATCATAAATGACGTGGCATTATCATCATTCCTTTGCCCTTATCCCTTTTATTTGGGGTCGGCGCAGCCTGCTTTTTTCTTCAATCCCTCTGACACCTGTGTTCACGTTTTTTAGATTCTTCTTTTCCATATCCATACAACCATTTTTTCATCAAATCCTTTTCTTCTATAACCTTCGACATTGATACTAAAGCTTTTCTCGGCACATCACCTTCATTCCCTCCACATTACATGCCCATACCACTAGGCGGTTTCTTCGTACACCTTTGCAATTGGTATTATAAAAAAATAATAGTTTACTCGATTTCATACTACATAGGTGTAAAGTGTTGATCAAAAAACTTATAACCACAAGAGGATTATACATATATTATGTTTAAGAATATTTCGAGGAAATGCACCACTAGTCCATATAATAATAGGGTAAAGTGTATGATACACGGGTTATTCGCTAAACACCCTTCGACTTTGACCGCTTGATCCAAACGTTATTCTTGCCCTTCGATTACTGGAAGAAAGGAAGGTCAAATATGTCAATTTTGATCGAACCAGATTCAGTCTTCGGACCGACTTCGGTTTCGTAAAAGTTAACTCTGGTCAACATCTATTTTGACAAGTGATTCAGATGAAAATGACTTAAAATGCAGGTAAATACGCGGAGAGTTCTCCGAAATCCAGTCCGGTTGTAATCACGGATTTCGGCATCAAGGGCAAATAAATACCCACAATTTTTTTCAAAAATATGTCCACACCAATTCTACTGTCATAGTAATAAGGTTTGGATATATTTATGAGATTTTGTGGTGTTTACCCATGTATATGAAACATTTACCCTATAAACAGTATTTCTCGGAATATTTTTACACTAAACCCTTTTACTGACTGGCTACGCAATGCAACGTATGTTTAAAAACTTTGAATTTGTGTTGCAATTTTCCAACCATTGAACTAAATATTGGAAAGTCCGCTTTCTTTGTTCGCACATCAAAACACAATTTAAATGGGCCATGTTTGAAATAACACATTTCTGACATAACACTTAAAATGTTAAATTTGCTGTTCACTCTCGGTGAAACTTGGCGAGAAACGCATGGCGTCCTCTGCTTTCTTACATCATATGTGGCGTACGGTATGCGTGTGTCGACATTATTGAAACAAACGGCGTCCGAAATCATACTGCTATCTCTTTCACACCTGTTAAGACCGCGCAAGTGTGAAAGAGATAGTATTATGATAGCGGTTACCAGTTGGTTTTGCGTTGAGTATAGCTGTGAGATGGAATCGTGAAAAGTGCAGTCCTAGGAAGCTTACCACTTACTGGTTCACTTCATCAACATGTGCTAGAACTGTTAGAAATCATAAAATACTGTTCCTCTGTTGGTTATATCGTATATTGTAGACGTTGCGTGGCGTGGCCGGTGTAAACAGGGTTAAAATCAAGAAATAAGTGCTTTTTATCTACCTATTTTTTATTAAACTGCAGTTCAAGAAATTTGACAATTTAGCTATAGTCTGTTCTTTTAGGTATTTAAAAGAAGGTAAACAAAAAAACGACGTGACTTGTCATTCCGCCAATTAAGGTTATCTTTTGTCAGATACAAAAGATAACCTTAATTGGCGGAATGACAAGTCACGTCGTTTTTTTGGTACAACGCCACTGGCTGAATGAGCGAGTCACGTGTTTTTTTATTTTATGAAGTAAGTATTAAAAAAGAACAGACTAATTCTTCTAAAAAACCGATGTGTGATAATAACACCACAATTGTAAGAACATTTTCGCCGTACAGCGGAACCTTCTATTTCGTATAGATCGCTAAGGATCTACCACTCCGCTGTAAACGATTCTTACGCATGCCTTCGACACTGGATGCTTAAAAATCGTGACGCATTTACGTCACTGCTTAGGTAAACGGTGCGTCTGATCATTTTGAACAGCGTTGTGAGCATTGCTTTAAGCATTCACCACACCGCTGCTCAAAATACGCTGACAACCGTAAACGCCGTGTTGTGACTTGCGTCTCGATTTTTAATTATATCACACATTAGCTCAAAAAACGCTGACGGTGCGTCTACGCGCCTGAATCTATGGAGAAAACGTGACGCATAAGATGCCTCATCATATACGCAGCGTTAAACTTCGGTGTGCACGGTATGCGTAAGAATCGTTGGCGTAGTTACGTCACGGCGTGAACGGTGCGTCAGCGTATATTGAGCACCATTGTGATCATTGCTTTATATGGTTAACTTCGGCTAATTGTATTTTCAGTCTAAGTTTTTGAACTCCATTAAGATCTGGGGCTCGGTCACAAAAGCTTGTCACTTGTATTAACAAACTTAACAAGTGGAGGTCTCTTTTTACCACACATTGTTGGAGAGATTTCCGCTTGTAATACAAGTTACAAGCTTTTGTGAAACGGGCCTTAGTAACGAACTGGTAGTTTTAGCGGCTTTTTTGTTTCTCAATATTGTGAGATTCCAGATATTTATTTTGTTTGATTGCGTATAGCTGCAGTGTGATTGGATGATGAATACATAATTACTTATTTGTTTTATAAGGCTGTTTTAATTTACTTCCCTTACCTTTCAAAGAATTTTTGGCTACGGATAAGCACGACGTACTGCGCGATTAGTACGCAACAATTAGTCCATTGTGATACGAGTGTGCTGCGTTGGTAATTAATTACCTACACTCGACTCTATATCTCGCAGCTAGAGTCGACGAGGAGGGGAGTATAAAGCAGAGAGTGTAATGAGCAAAGCACACGAGTTTCATACAACGTTTTTCAACACACTTGCGAGGAAAAAAGCAAAAAAAAACCGTACCTTAAAATTTCGTCTACGTTATACTTGGCTAAGCAATCCTGTAGTCCGTAAGTTTTACATTAATCCGTCATCAGTACCTCAAATTTACGGACATAATTATATTTTAAATTTCTTTGCTTGAAACGATATTATTGACATTTTAAAAATAATAATATATATTTCTAGTCCCATGGTAAGCTCAATAAAGCTTGTTTTATTAGTACTAGACGACGATATATTTATTAGATAATATTTTAGAAAAATATGAAATATATCAAATCAAATCAGCATGACGCACTGTGGATTTGTCTATGGGCGTTATCTAAGGGATGAGGTAGGCTAATTCGCCAATTAGCCAAACATTAATAATATAAAAAAATCCATTTCATCCAAATAAATGCTATTTCGTTCAGAATAATTAACAATTTATTGAAATTGATCGTTTTTTATAAGTCCCACGTTACATTTATTGAAAAAAGCTTTTCTGCTTCTTGTAAATAAAAACTATTTCTGACGTATAAAAAACTGTAAGCACACTTGCTTGTTGAAATAATACATTACTACAGAGGCGGAGACAAAAGGGTTGCCGGCCGAAGACATATAGATTTCGCTCTCGCGCGGTTGGTTCTCGCCTCCACGCGGTTACGTGCAAGCTTTCGCTAAGATCAAAAGAGAGCCTTTTATACTCTTTATGTGCTATGGAGGTTAAACAAGTTAATGTGGGTGTCGTGAATTAGTCATCATCATAGCAGCAAGGACGTCCACTGCTAGACAAAGGCGTCCCAAAGGATCTTCATAATGACCAGTAGTTGTACGCCGCCCTCATCCAACGGTTTCCTGTGATCTTCAGCAGATCATCGGCCCATCTTGTTGGGGCCTTCCCACACTGCGTCGTCCTGTACATGGTCGCCTCTCAAGAACCTTTGCCTAAAATTTTGAATATTTATCTTTTGTTCAAGGATGAGTGTAAGAAACATTTAATAAACTGGCTATAAATAAAAACTAGGATGAGACGGAAGATACCTAAAATAAAATGTGAATATCAAATTATTTTGGACACACACATGTCACTCATACACACGTATTAATTATAGTCTTAGTTGTAATTACTTTACAATTACATATTAAGTTTGTAGAATATCAAGCATTTTCACGAGGTCCTATCGGATTTGTCTCACTAACGTAATGGTGATATTCGTTCTCAGCAAACGAAAGGTCCAAATAAAAACCCACATTAAACATAAAAAAATATTTATTATAAAAATTATGACTTCGTATCTCAAAAGAGATACTTTATACACTTGTAAGTAAATCTATGAAAAGCATAACTGTAACAGAAGATTCCTAATATTAAATAAACGGGCTCGTACACTACCCCGGGCATTCTAATAAATATGTTGAAATAACTAGGATCGTTTCGCAAAAACACGAAAGCTTTGTTATACACACACGTAATAAAAATGGTCGCCAATATACTTCTAGTACCGATAACAACAGTAGCATTTATGACGCGACAAATGTCTGTTATTTTTTGAGCGAAATTAATGGTCACGATTATCACACGATAGATACATGAATGATAAAGCGTGTCACGCTCCGGCTCGAGAGAGACAGGTGATTTATCGTTTGTTTATCGCGCGCACACAATAGGCTTTTTGGAACTATTTTTACCCCCGAGAATAAACGGGGTGTTATAAGCTTAACACTTACGATCGCGAACCCGCTAGGCGCGTGCTCTGCTTGTAGTAAGTTTTCGCTACATACGCATTTTTCCAATTTATTACCTGCGCGTAGCACTACGAAAACCTAGGTCGTGAATATGTTGACAGATGAACTGTGCTGCGTAGTTCCTAAATAAATGAACCGATTTGGTAGAAACTGAATGTTACACTCGCCGTCAAATAAAATATTTTATTTAAACATGTGTGTGCGAATTTTACAAAAACTTATTTTTTCTTCAATCATAACTTTTTCTGATTAATATTCACTTTCAAAGCACGATTCCGGATAAAATAAGCCATTTGTAAAATGCACTCCTCATACGTCACATTAAATTTTTAATTTAGCTACTTGAAAATAGCACGTCTCTTATTTTTACCGTTAGTAACTATGTGAAGCATGGTTTGCAAACCACATACTATTTTCACAGTTCTTGTTAGCATAGTACCACAACATTGAGCGATTATTATACAGAAATGTTAATAAAAATTCAACAACGCACAATTGATATTTAAAACACATTCATAAACTCAAGTTAATTCTAATTTGTACATTAATTTCTTATGCAAGTAAAGCTATGTACATACATATGCCTATGTATAAGTGTCGACTATTTCATATATTTTGCTGTATATATTTGTATCACACCTTTATGGCTTTCTAAGACTCGATTTATTATGAAAAAATATTCTTCTTTTCTTATCCTTTATTAGACTAGGGACAGATTTTTCAAAAACTTTGTCCCATGGGTTATGTATCCAAGGAGTAACGTCTTATGTGTGGAATTCAATAAGTTGGATGTTAACATGCTAACTTACCATTTTCACTACTAAAAAGCCGCTAAACGGGAGCCCTGCTCGTAGGAAATTTTTCGCTACATACGCATGTCCCTATGTTATCAGCTACGCGCGTAGAGCTATGCAAATCTTGATTTTAAGTGTTATGTAACTCAATAGAGTAGTTTCCTGTAGTCAATATAAATTGATCGTCACGAAACATTCCAGTATAATATTTATTTATTTAAGAGCTTATTTAACCCACTGCTGGGCAAATGACTCCCTCTTATTCTCCCATGAGTCCCGGTCTTGGCCAATCCCCATAGTTCTTCTGGAAATACTCAAGCTCATTCCGCCACATAGAAGTTATTTTTGAATATATAAATATCTTAAAATAAACAAATAACAGATAAAATGCAGCAATTCAACCATATTACACAGTGATGTCACCTTAAAAAATTGTCGATTTGAGCTGTCAGGAAACTAGCCTATTCCATGAAATATTCATTTGTGTAACAAAATATATTTATACAAATGTAAGAATTTTCAAATGACGGAATATTTTCGACTATGTCTTTGAAATGCTTAACTTTTATTTCTAATAACGTCCAACTTTTCCAATTCCACTCTTAAAAATCTGTCCGATAAGTATAAAGCACTTCAGACGTACAGTGAGCAAAATAGTTGCCATCAGATAGAAACGATCTTATTGTTTAGTGGGGAGTAAGTGCTACGGTCAGTCAACGTGTTTGCCGTCTTTCCACCTTTTCTTTGACCTTTCAAATGCTTCTTTTATGCAAGCCCTGTGAACAAAAAACAGTTAGTAATTTACTTTTTTTCGTAAAGAGGTCACACTTGTCACGATATATTAATAAGCGAGTTTAATTCTATCAATAAATTCCATTATGGTTTTTACTTAAGGTGTTGACTTTCAGGATTTTTACAAAATGAACTTAATGCGTCTAATTAGCTTTATAAGAGGACAGAAATCTGATAAGAATTTGGAGTTTAAAACATCTTGAGCGCAAGACACGCACGTTGCGTTGAACAGTTGCTTCACACATTGCTACAGCGTACTTTATGCCTGGCGCCGGGCAAGATCTCCTCCAGCGTGCCCGCGTGGTCGCGGCACGTGTATCCACACACGGCTACAGCCTACCTGAAGAGCGACTGGTGCAGGATGTACGCGGACACGTGTCCCGCGTCCACGTAGCGCACCTCGGCGCCGGGCCAGATCTCCTCCAGCGTGCCCGCGTGGTCGCGGCACTTGTCTCCACACACGGCTACAGCCTACCTGAAGAGCGACTGGTGCAGGATGTACGCGGACACGTGTCCCGCGTCCACGTAGCGCACCTCGGCGCCGGGCCAGATCTCCTCCAGCGTGCCCGCGTGGTCGCGGCACGTGTATCCACACACGGCTACAGCCTACCTGAAGAGCGACTGGTGCAGGATGTACGCGGACACGTGTCCCGCGTCCACGTAGCGCACCTCGGCACCGGGCCAGATCTCTTCTAGCGTGCCCACGTCATCTCGGGGTACGTAGGCGTCGTGCTTCGCGCAAACAGCTACAAAATATGTTACTGTCAAAAATATCATTTTTGTGACAAGCTTTTAGTGCCGACTCAACTTCGTTTGAACATCCGTCACTCAAAATAATCAATTCTAGTAAAAGTATCATGGTGCTATAAATGAAAACGTGTAATTGGCTCGCTATTACTATTTAAGACACTACTAACATATTTTAAGCTGTTGGATCTAAATGTAAATAAATAAAATAAAGTAAAATCCAACAATTCTAAAGAGTTCAAATTCGGTAGGGTTACTGTATTTTATTACAGAGTTCCTATGACCACCTTCCGGCTCCACAGATCAGCTAGATCGTGCTTCAATATTGCTAATGTATTGACACCTAACTTACATAATAAATAGATACTAACTACGGCAAGTTAAATAAAATCTTGTAATAGAAAGCAAATGTCATTAATTTTATTTATGGTTATTATGTAACAAAATACAAATTCTTGGAAGACAATAAACGGTAAATTATATATACAGTTCATTTCATATAATTTAGCTGTGCCTGCGACTAAGTTAATCTATGTGATTGTAATAGAAAATATAAAACTTTTATATTTTGCGAAATCGTAGTCGACTAAAAATACTTTAATAATGTCGGAACTATAATCTACTTGCACAGCATATTTCATGGAAATAGTATAAGATCTACGATTGTATTATATTTTATATTCTCAGTTTCTTAAATTTGTTCTATATCAAGGACAGTTAAAAGAAGAGGACTGTCAATCGAAATACTTTGAATCGTATCCCGACAGCCAATATAAAAACTAGATGGCGCTTTAAAACTAAACATTTAACGATGTTGGAATCTAACAAAGCAACATTATACAGTAACAATTCGTTGATAAACAACTATAATAAAAAAATCGCAACATTTAAATACTGTGTTCGCTTGCAAAGATAATTATACAATTGTAAATAATATTAATATTTTTTAATAATATTAATTATTAATATTGATTGCATACGGCACCAGCAATGGACAAGCACCCAATTACGATAGTTTTTTTCCGTAAATTCAAATTTAAATAAAGGACATTATATTTTAAAACTAACAACACTGTAAATGTTCGTAAATGTTAAAGTCCATGATCGTTGGACCATAAAGCACTGAATCTTTGCTGTCCATTATTGGGTATAGGTGAAAAACTTATATATAAATCTATAACCTGTTGTATGTAGCAGTAGCGTATCCGTATAGGCAATTTGACGCTCCATATTAGAAAAATGATCTAAGTTCCATATCAATTTTGTACAATATTACATACAAGGGGGGCTTTACTTAAGTTTTTTTACCTATACTACAGTACTTAACATGTCGACTTTTGGTGCTGTAACCCTACATATCGGGTAACGACTTTTTGTATGGCGATTGACAGGCCCCTTGTTTTAATGGCCTTTGTTCTACACGTAATTTAATGCAAGCAAGAACATTTACTTACCAATTATCAAAGAAGTGTCAAAAGGCACTGAGAAATTGCTCAAATGCGTGCACTCATCCATGATTCCCCTCATAAACTGCAGTGCCTCTCTGTCCCTCCAATGCACCTTGCTCCAGTCTATCTTCTTCTCACTCTTACTCCTCTTGAAAGAAAGATTCGTCCACAAGTCGGACGTCAGTTCTGACCAAGATTTGCTCTTCTCTGTGTTTTTTACTAAGGCAGGTGCATTTTGTAACGGTTGAAATTGTGTTTGGGCTTTCAGAACAGGCTTCACTGTGGTGTTGAGTTTTGCTTCGGTTTTAGCCGGCTCCGTTTGTTTTGATATGTTTAATCTCACATCGGCTGGAAATAAATGAAAAGCATTGATTAGACACATAGTGAGTGATGGTTGCATTACTTAATTTAATACATAAACAAAAACAGTTATATTAGTCTGTTTAGGTGTACCTGGCGGCCTCATATGAGGCCGCCGGTAGGTACTATTTCCTGTGCGGCGTAAAGGATCTATCACACCGCTGCTTAAAATACGCTGATGCCTCGTAACACAGTGACGTGACTTATGCGTCACGATTTTTACGCATGCCTCCCACACCGGTGCTCAAAAAACGCTGACATTTCGTTTACGCGCCTGAATGTATGGTGAAAACGTGAGCAATAAGACACGTCATCGCGTATACGTAGCATTAAGCTTCCGTGTGACAAGTATGCATAAAATCGTGACGCATAAACACGTCATTGCCTTTACGTTGCGTCAGCATAATTTGAGCAGCGGTGTTGTCGATCCTTAGCACGGAGTGCGCCGCGCCTACCTGTACAGTCAACGGCAATAATAAGTAAACACCACAAAATCTCATAAATATATATCCAAACCTTATTACTATAACAGTAGAGTTGGTGAGTACATTTTTTTGTAACTTTTGCTGTGTATTTGGGTGAATCAACTTTTAACAAGGTACTCATTTTCAACAATCTAATAAACTTATTAGAACGTGAGATTCATAATTGCTAACACATGTTAAAATTACAACATCCAACTATCGGATTTCACTATTTATAATCATAAAACATGGTAACGCAGTGGAAAACGGACGTTATTCATACAAAACCCGCGGAACACATTGCCCCCTGCGTTACCAGATATATTTGTGTAATTCATAGTTTTTTTTTTAATTGAGAACTAGAATGTAAGCTTAACTGTCTGATGTATTGAATATATTAGCCACATCGAAAACATTAATTGCATTCTACCAAAATAAGGTGACATAGTGAGACATCGAAAATTGGGGTGTACCTTAAAAGTTGATTCACCCATTTTTATCTTTGGATTTGACTGTACTATAAATTGCACTGGGACTCACCGATTTTACATTTCATCAGAATCTCACTGATTTTGTCTTCATTCAATTTATTTATATCCTCAATGTCTTGCGGCTTCAACTCGAACTTGTCATTCGACATCAACTTCTCGTACAACTGGTCACTAATTTTCTTCTCGTCCAGAAGTTTCTGTAACTCCTCGGCTAACGTATCTTTCTGTACTGGTATTTCTTTTGGCACACGCTTGTTTAATTCCACTACATTCTGGGTGATATCAATGATATTTGACTCGGGCACTGGATTGTGTTCCTTGTAAGTGATATCCAGTTTCTTTGGAGACATGTCTATGGTGGTTGCTGTGGAGGTCTGTGTGTTTTGGTGCGAATAGGTTTGTGCGAATTTCTTGCCAGCAAGAAAGGCCTCGTCGACGATGGTGACCATTTTGGAGAGTTTCTCGCGGTACACGCCGTCGGAGAGGTATTGATCTTCTAAAAGGTCCCAGTTTATTGATTGGGACATGACACCCTGTAATGCCATTTTGATTGTTTTTAACTTAATAAGAAATCCGGGAAATTCTAATAGTAAAAATACAAGGACTAGTAAAATTGTCGTGACTTATTCTGCCACGATTTACAATAGGGAATATGCGTGAGTTTTTATTTTTGCTTTAGTTAAAGCTGATTCATGTAACAAACAGTAGAGACATATAATTTTTTTAATAATTATAAAAATAACCAAGATATAAATAAGATAACATACACAAGATATAAGACACAAACATCTTATTCTATCTCTTTCTAGCAAAACAGAATTTAATATGGATTTTACATGGCCGGAGTGCACTATGACGTAATAGTTCATGCCGTATCTACATACTTCTGTCAAATCCCTGTAGTACTTTAAAATGCCTATATCATGCGTTTTCTTGGCAGATTATGTGTGAATAAAAAAATCATGCATGCAGGTACCCTATTAAGTGATAACAATCCATGAAGGAGCAGTATTTTGTTTTACCCATTAACGCCCCAACAGTATTTTTTTTAAGTTTAGCTAAATTTTCAGTAAGCAGTGAAACATGCAATAGAATAAATTACAACCATAAACAAGTCGTAATACTTGGGTCACACTTATTTAAAAAAAACCGGCCGTTTCTAGCGTATATTTTGTACGGAACCCTCGGTGCGCGAGTCCGATTCGCACTTGGCCGGTTTGTGTTTACCTTTTTTACGTACCTAAAAGAACAGACTATAAAACTTATTAGAGTAACTAAATAAAAACTTTTTAGAGACCTAATACATTTTCTTCAGAATGGTGTAGAATTTAAGTTAGGTTAAATTTATTAACGAAGTCGTACCTGGAGGAATACCGCAGATGCCGTGGACCAGGACAGACATGGCACCAGCACGAGGGGTTTGGGCCAGTTTGTGGCTGCCAACGACGCCATCTGCACACCCAAGTTATATCATGTTAGGGATGCCGCATTTCAAATGCATCATGATATAGAGAAAAAAACGATGAAATTTAAATGGTTTTGAAATACAAAAATTCAAAGTTACGCAAAAGTTGTGATTTTCTTTAAGGGGCTACTTCGTCATTCGTAAATCACGCCCCAAACGCGGAGCCAGCCAATAAGCGTGATTTGTAATAAGGGACGCATTTATTGCCCGCGCGCATCAAAGAAAGAGAAAGCTAATACACTACATGCTTGGGATTTTTTGGCGTAAGTGCCAGATGTAAAAGTACAATTACATCCGGCACTTACGCCATGTTTTGTTAATATTTAAGTTAATCACTTGAAAGATAAAGGGAAGAATGACATTTTTAACATAATTTAGCCGTTTATTAACCTGTCGTTTGTACAAACTAGACAAAAAACGGGAAATGAAGACGCGTTTTCGGATAACCTTTCTATCGAGGAAATTTTCATTAAACATGTTTCCGCGTTAATCCCTGTACAGGTTATATAGTCAAGAAACACATATCTGAAAATCAGCCTGATTTATATACTAGATTTGACAAAAAAAGCACTACAAGATAGCTTAACTTTTCGATGCATCCCCTTAACATATTCACTGCCACGAACCTGCCTAGCGGGCGCTCGTAGAATCGTAGCCGATACCATGCATTTCCCCGCATGTAGAGGAAATTGCGTAGCGCTACGAGAAGCTTGGCAGGGAAAGTGTTAATCCAAAATATATTTTTTCAGAATCCTTTAAATCATTCCACTCACTTGCTTCAGATTTGGGATTGAACTTTATTTATACTAGAAATAAGACAGGTGACAGGTAACTATACCGTTACCGAAAGCAAGTGAATGGATAGTTAAATGCAGTTTTTCAAGACCAAAATGACACAATACTTTTTTCCATGTAGATTTGGTACGCCAATTCAAGAACAACGTGACACTTGAGTAGCAATTAGTATGGAGCGTTTTTGGCGCTCAGTAGGAATGCCGAACTTTAACTATAATTTCTGACTTTTAGAGTACTCTACTCGTATTTGTACTTAACGGCTGTACCTTGTTTTATCAAACACTTTATTATGAAACCGGCCTGAGTACCTACACCGCATAGATGTTGACTAGCATGGAGGCGGACTCTATTTCATTTAACTAACAAAATTCCCGGGATTTACCGGTATACTGGAAATTAGTATAACATCAATAGGTACATACGTATCAAGGTATTAAAAAAAATTTTTTAGTAGTACCTGTTAGTTTACAAAATTGTATTTAATTCACATGTGTTTCATTTAACTAATATACGTCATAACCTAAACCTTTTCATGAAGTTTTGTATAATCCCGGGATCCCGGGAATTGAAAAATTAAAATATTATTTTTAAGAAGCCGACTTCATACTTGCTTAACTTTTTCCGGGATTTTGCTAGTTGTAGGTATAAAAGCATCTGACATCGGTATTCGTTTGTTTTTCATGGGAGTTCCGCTTCATAAAATTTAGTGAAAAGATATTGTCTTTGGTGTTACCCAAACATATTTTAATTATTTTTATTCCATTGTATATGAAAATAACTAATTTCAACTGTTCTTAAACAATGAATTACGTGGTAAACATATAGTTTGACACAAGGAAAAGGTAAAAATTGCAATATTGTATGTATATTTTCAGATCGCCGATGTCGAGTGCAGAATTCTGGCTGTTAATGCTAGATACCCCGGGCGAGTACATGACTCCTTCATCTTCAACAATTCTTTAATAAAGCAGGAGATGAGGAGATTATACGATATGCGCATTGGAGAGTATTTTCTTCTGGGTAAGTAAAATTAAAATAAATCAATACACGCATACCTCTCTTGTTTGCTTCAGTGTAGTCGGCCATCCACTACCCGCTGTGCTAGCAGTAGTAAGCTACCCGTGTATCAAAAAGTTGAAATACGTCTAGTCGTTTTGGCGTGATGAAGCCGCGAAGACACATGTGTACTCTGATACAGACATTTGTTGCGAATAAAAAATAAGATCGCTTGACATCTTCAACTTTTTTTTTCTCCACTCTTCGATTCCCGGTTATGTATGAGATATACGAAAAAAATTTGAATGCAGTTTTTGATAAATCTAATAACGCCATGGTTCCTAAGAACAGATTTCCCTATCTCTTATAGTTTCTGACTTCTCCCTGCTGACTCATTTAGATTGATCACTCTGTATATATAAAAGTAACGCTAAATAAATACTTTCAATGAAATTGGTGTTATATTATAAACCGTAATGCAAGCTAAATCATACTGCCATCACCTTTTTCCAACCGTAATAGACTCGTACAGTCAAGGAATTTGATTTATATACCATTTCTTACCTTGTTAGAGTCAAAATCAGTATGAGAGCCGATATTATTTATTCCATATCTATGTCACTATTTTAAAATTAAAATTTCTTGACCGTACATGATTACACGTTTTTTTAATCTATATCAAGAAAAGTGAACCTTATTTCAACCACCATTTTTTTTTTCAACATTGTCGAATATACCGTTTTTGAGTTATTGCCGAAACCTACTATTCTCAACAAAATGACGTAGGTGCCATGAAGATTGGCTCATTTGCTGGTGCACTTTTAACATCCTATTTGTAGCATGGCCCG
Source organism: Hedya salicella (assembly GCA_905404275.2). Taxonomy (NCBI): domain Eukaryota; kingdom Metazoa; phylum Arthropoda; class Insecta; order Lepidoptera; family Tortricidae; genus Hedya; species Hedya salicella. The sequence continues at coordinate 8,937,346 of FR990114.1, read as the reverse complement.
AAATGGTCTTGGCTGGATTTTAATACTGTATTAAAGTTTTATTATTTTACTAGCTTCTGCCCGCGACTTCGTCCGCCTTAAATTCGGTTATCGCGAATGAGGGTATTTTTCCGGGATAAAAAGTAGCCTATGTCCTTCCCCGGGACTCAAACTATCTCCATACCAAATTTCATCCAAATCGGTTCAGCGGTTTAAGCGTGAAGAGGTAACAGACAGACAGACAGACACACTTTCGCATTTATAATATTAGTATGGATTCGTTCAGGATATTAAAAAATGCGATACTTGCAGGTGATTCGGGGTATGCACTTGAGCCGTGGTTAATGACGCCGATCTTGAATGCTGCCCCGAATAGCCCAGAGGAGAGATACACGGATTGGCACTGCCGGGTCCGGAACAGCATCGAGCGAACTAATACCTTTAAAACGTATACCGGTGCTTAGGACATGACCGCGTGCTGCACCACGACCCGGCGTCAGAAATAATGGCTGAACGCCATGATGCCGTGTCCCATATATATGTGCAAAGAAAATTTAAAAAGACCACCTTGCAGGCGTAGGCCTTCAATTTTGTATGAAATTCCATCGAAGGCCTGTCGCCTAGCCGCACCCGAAATGTGATACTTCGCAGCCTATTATAAAGAACATTATATCAATATTTCATAGCATGATTGAGAAAATTTGTTAGATAAATAAAGGTACCGCAAAAAAATTGTTGGGAATTCAAAAATGACGCAAGTAGTCGCCGAAAAGTCAGTACATACCTTTTAATACTTAAAAACACTTAACATTAAATATAAATTAAATTTTAAATTTGACAAGTAAATATATGTTTCTCGGTGTACCCTGTGAACACGAAAACTGTAAAGTTTCCGAAATGTCGGGAACTCAAATGAGATAATAATGTACATACGATATAATGCGCTTAAATTGTTTTATTGAAATGATTGACAATAGCGGAAACAGAAGCGAACATTAGATACAATTCAAATTTAATTAATCATTAGGTGTACCTATCCACTAGGATATAATTTACTTCTCGCAGTATAATACGAGTAACTAAATATACACTCGTAATTATTATAAATATTATGCTTACTCGATATACAACTTAGATAGTGCAGTTTCAAATCAATATCTCCCAAATTTATTTATCATTACAATAATAACGATGACATCATACTACAGACCAATTTAATTTCCATCAATTTGATCGGCCTCAAATTGTCAAAACATAACGTAATGCTAAAGTGGTAAAGACATAATATAATGTTTATGGTGACCCTCGGCTACCTATACGGCACGAACATAGTTGATACTTATAGTATCTTATGGCTTCTTTTTGGGCTGTGTCTAACCGACCTATACCTTTTGTAAATATTGAGGAAATTTGCAAGGAAGGTAAGGAGGATTTTAGCTATTCCATATATCAACACCCACACACCTACCATGTTACCATTCGAGAGCAGTGCAAAATGATATGTCTTATACCTCGGGATAAGTTAATATTTACCTGCCTATGATAAATATACGAGGAATTTGTTTCGTAAGTTTTAGTGTAGAAGCAGCTCTGCTTGCTACAATTGCACAGAAACTGGTGTAGTCCAAACAGGAATATGATTAATTTCAAGATGTGGCAACGGGACTGACGGCGTGTATGCATTTATATACTTTAAGCCGTCGCGGCTGAATCTATAGCTGTCAATAATATCGGTCCAAAACAACTGATAGTTTGGTTTGACATGTTCATGATTCACCCTATTTGGTGATTGGTAATTTCCGATGCCTTGTTATAAAACAACCCTAACCTAATGGACTCTACAAAATTATTTTTTCAAAAATCATGAAAATTGTACGATTTCAGGGGAAAAAGTTGTCGATGAAAAATTTATGAAACAAAGTATTCTAGGAAACAGGCCGAGCCCGTTGCGCTCGCACCAGTAGAACAGCACCAGCGACTCCAGGATCAGTCATCCGCCCATCACGAAGATGTCCGACACGTTGTGGAGCCACTATACAGACTATATTGTGTTGTATACTGACGTGTCCGCCCATTGACAGGCCGGTGACGCCGAGCGGGCTGAGCCCATTGCGCTCGCACCAGTGGAACAGCACCAGCGTCTCCAGGATCAGTCATCCGCCCATCACGAAGATGTCCGACACGTTGTGGAGCGACTGTACAGACTATATTGTGTTGTATACTGACGTGTCCGCCCATTGACAGGCCGGTGACGCCGAGCGGGCTGAGCCCATTGCGCTCGCACCAGTGGAACAGCACCAGCGTCTCCAGGATCAGTCATCCGCCCATCACGAAGATGTCCGACACGTTGTGGAGCCACTATACAGACTATATTGTGTTGTATACTGACGTGTCCGCCCATTGACAGGCCGGTGACGCCGAGCGGGCTGAGCCCATTGCGCTCGCACCAGTGGAACAGCACCAGCGTCTCCAGGATCAGTCATCCGCCCATCACGAAGATGTCCGACACGTTGTGGAGCCACTATACAGACTATATTGTGTTGTATACTGACGTGTCCGCCCATTGACAGGCCGGTGACGCCGAGCGGGCTGAGCCCATTGCGCTCGCACCAGTGGAACAGCACCAGCGTCTCCAGGATCAGTCATCCGCCCATCACGAAGATGTCTGACACGTTGTGGAGCGACTGTACAGACTATATTGTGTTGTATACTGACGCGTCCGCCCATAGACAGGCCGGTGACGCCGAGCGGGCCGAGTCCGTTGCGCTCGCACCAGTGGAACAGCACCAGCGTCTCCAGGATCAGTCATCCGCCCATCACGAAGATGTCCGACACGTTGTGGAGCGACTGTACAGACAATATTGTGTTTATACTGACGTGTCCGCCCATAGACAGGCCGGTGACGCCGAGCGGGCCGAGCCCGTTGCGCTCGCACCAGTGGAACAGCACCAGCGACTCCAGGATCAGACATCCACCCATCACGAAAATGTCCGACACGTTGTGGAGGGACGAGCGACTGTAAACAAAAGCAATCTTTATCAACAAGCGAAAATTCAATTTCCTTCTAGTGTTCTCAAATCTGCAACTTGGCCATACACGCAGACAATTTTTTTTTTGTGGAACACTCGACTTATTTTTCACAGTAATGTTTTGCTGGAATTATTACTTTCTACTAGGTGTAACACTAACACTGGCCACTGACGCCAGCGTCGGTGCCGACCAAATTTCATTGTTCAAAGACTCCGAATATAATATCAATACCTCGTTCTGCAATCACTATTTGATTTATTAAGGTTCATTTTATTTTAATACTGTGGCGTTTGGCGGACGTCGTATTACTTCGATACTTGGCGGTCAAAAGGTTAATGATAGATCAGTAAGCTGCCCATGGACTTGCTGAGCAACTGTATATTTTAGCTGTTCAATCGTATTTTTATAGATTTAGGTTATTTTTTGGTGCCCCGTTAAATACTAGTTTAATATTAATATTTAACATGGTTTACTGCTAGATCAAATATGCATCTTTTAATAATAAAGCATCGATATTATATTTCAAGATGGCTTATAAAAGTTGTCTTGGGAATCATTCTCAAACATTTTGAGATTTTTATACTTGAAATGTATTAAGTTTAAGATTGCTTAAAATTATTAGTCAAATGAAAAGTTACGTCACAAATATGTTGATCAGGATTACGGATAGTTAATATAATCGGGTAATTTACAAAGGTGTTGACACAGACTAATCTTATCAGCATCAACTTAAACAAACATAGGCGATATCAGACATAATTATGGTAAGGTCATGTGTAGAATTTTGAAATACTCAACCGACTTTTGGATTGGGAAACAAAAAAATTACAATACTTTGAAAACCCATCTCAAACCGACTTAAGAAAAAATCGTAAATATATATCAGTCATACTATCTCGTTCACACTTGCGTGCTCTTAACAGATGTGAAAGAGAAAGCAGTATGGATCTCGGTCGCCAGTTCGTTTTGCGTTCAGTATAATAGTAACATCGTAAATGTTGGTAGCGTGAATTAATTCCGAGAAGTCGACAAGCATAGTTCTTACGATACTTAATTTCGAGACAGCGAACCATGCACGAGCGAGAAAGCATGCAATTTTTGCAACAAGTGTGGCGCTAAAAAGAGAATATGCGTGGATTACGCACGATGCGTCTCAATGTATACAACATATACCTCAGGGCTGAGGCCGCTGGTACAAGGTACTTTTTGATGAATGTCGTAATCGAGGAGTGCCCACCACCTGGCACAATTTTGACGTAAGTAGGTGATATATAATAGAGTCAATCAACTTTTATGTGTACTGCATTGCCATGGTTCATAAAAGAAAAAAAACTGGTTACGTCCCTTGAGTTAGACTTTAAAACTACGATTTTAAACGATATATAAAGTCGACAAATAATATTACCAATACAGGTCCATCTTTCGCCCATTTCGTCAGTATGTTTACAGCCTAGATTATTAGTGTTTCTCTAAGTAAGAGTTACGTGCTTATGTCTTCTGAGTCACGGGATAGGATAAAAACAAGAAAAAGTTGATCCACCCAATGGGAATATAAATGAGCTAATTCAATATAAAATAAAATAAAAAATCATGATAAAATATTATTAAATCGGAATGGGAAGAACTATGCTTCAGGAGTTGGTTAGTTCCATTGTCAAGGACTTAACAATACAAATACTCTATATTGCATGCCTCACAAATATACAGGGATTTACAAATAAAAAAACACAGAAATACAAATAGTAGTAATAGACAACAGGCGGATCTTATAGCTAAAGAGCGACCTCTTCCAGACGACCTATGGGAAACTTTCTCCGTTTTGTATGGGAAATATTCTCGATGCAGTATCAGTCGTTGATTACGTTACGACATCGATGGCACTATGCCACAGATGCAAGTAAATAATAACACCCCCTTCTCATTACTATCATACTCGGTCTCGGCGATAAATATAGCATGCGAGCCCTCACACACTACAAATGATATCATACGTAATACACCTGTTATCGCTTATATATCTACTGTCCTTTCATCGATTTACCTTTCAAACATAAAACAACTAAATCAAAATCGGACCATCTGTTTAAGAGCTATCATGACACAGACGGACACACAGATAAGTACACAGATACAACTTTATTTAAACTTAACCTTTATTTCATATTGATACCTTAGAGCACAATCTTACTAAATATTTGAGAAAAATGCTTGAAATTAGTACGTTAGTGCACAAGTACGTAAAGTTGAAATTTCATGGGCAAAAATACCGTAATTAGTACGAGTGTGAACTAGACTATCGATTTATAGTACACCAGCATCAATATCTGCCACAAAGAAGCGGGCGAAAATATCTGACACGTCCTAACGGCCCTACAAATAGAGTCGTGTCAGATATATATGCGCGCTTTGTTGTGGCAGATATTAATGCTGGTGACTGTACACATCGCGATTAAGGCATTGTCTCACACAGATATATGCGTCAAACTTAACACATTTTTTTTTTGAGGGGTTGAAAATAAACTAGTTCGGTATGCAGGAGGACGAAATGCTACTAAAATAAATAAGTTTTTATCTATACTTCTATATAAAATAAAACGTGATTTAGAAAAAAAACATTTTAGTGATGATTAATTCATGATAGCGTAGTGTGATGTTACAGTAAAAGAAACAAAGATGGCTGTGCTTATGCAAATTAGCACCTTATTTACATTGTAGCAATAGCGCACGCGCAGTCTTATTTAAAACCGCATACTAAGAAATTACATGTAGATGTGCGGCTGAATGGATTCCCAATATAAGGCTAAATAGAAGCTATAAAAAAAATCATGCATGTACCCTACATGCATGATTTTTTTATAGCTTTTCTTAACTAAATATCAAAATACCGTAAAAATTATTTCAAAATGTGAAATTAAAATTAAAATCGGCCAAGAAATACGCATGATATAGGCATTTTAAACTGCTAATTAGAATTTAAAACCTATGCCATCAGATACTCTGTATTAATACTAACACTAGCGTATAACTAAACGTAGCTAACTAAAAACTATGGATCATATCCGAAATAAAATGATTATTATTATTATTAGACAGAGAGGTCCGATATGCACTGTTACGTCATAGTGCACTCCGGCCATACAAACTCCATATTAAATTCTGTTTTGCAAGAAAGAGCTAGAATGAAATGTTTGATGGCTTATATCTTGGTTATTTTTATAGTTATTCGAAAAATTATTATTGTCTACTGTTTGTTACATGAATGAGCTTTTCATAAAGCAAAAATAAAAATTCATGCATATTCCCTATTTCACCAAAACTAAGGTGATATTGTGTTTGATATTTAAGTACAATTTCTTTTGCTATAGAGTATATAGAGGCCTGGGACAATTAATTGCCAGTTCATAGAGAAACGCCCCTTAGCTAATTCACCATGTCAGTCTAGGACTTACATTTGGTCGGTTGGTTTTCGCAGGCCATAGAAAGGGTTCTCAAGTATGATGCCACCGATGCCGGCCTCTTTGATGAGCGGTTTCACCATGAGGTTGCGCCGTCGCCAGAAGAACTGCAATAAACAAGTCAAATTTAGAATAATTGAACGAAAAGCTGATATAAAAAAATCCCGGTATAAAAGTTGCTTATGTAATTTCCCGGTACTTATACTATTTCCAAGCATATACTGTGTTATATGCTGGTAGATTTTGATTTTTAAACTAGCAGGTCTTCGCCACTACGTCCGCAGGAAATTGAAAAATCATAATCCACTGTTTTGCTTCAATCAATCAATCAATCATTCATTTCTTTCGACGACACGTTTATCACAACTGGTTGCACAACGGCTTACGCTTAGCTGACTAAGGTATTATAGTTTATCTTTATATGATGTATATCGACGCGTGATCATAGTACGCGCTTTGCTTAGTTTAAAACTAGGTGCATTTGTGTAAGATTGTCCCTGAGATTTATTTATTATTTATTTGTACGACATAGGTAGGTACAAAAAGTGTTATTACATGGTTAATGGATCACTATACTCCATCGTGCGGCATACAAATAGGCCTTATCAAAATGATTGATTCATTGATTGGATTTATTCAGCGTGATCGGTAAAAAGTATCCTATAACCATCTGTGCGTGTGTGTGTGTAGGGTTCCGAACTTTAGGTCGGAGAACTAAAACGAACAGTATTCTAGAAAAGTAAACAGTATTTTATTTTTTTCATGTTTTAAAAACCTATTTTGTGGAGTTTCCTGCACAATTTAGCATCATTCTAAAGTTTGGATATTGGCTTTTTTAGGTTTTATGGCTCCGAATACCAGCCACCAGCCAACCAGTATTTTGTACTTTTTTATATCGAACAGTAAAAAGTATTAACGAGCGAAAAAAAGTATGATACTGTTTTTAGAAGTATGGTTGGGTACCCATGTCTGTGTGTGTGCCAAAAATGGTTGAAATCCACCTAGCCGTTTTGACATGATGAGGCCGAAAAGATACCCAATGTTAGTACATTGAAGATATTTTCATAAAAATAAGTGGTAACTGAATGGGAAAATATATTTTTTAGATTGTTTATATGATTGTTTGAGTGCGCTCAACGCGTTCAAACAGCTGGGGTGTCATTTTTAAATTGAGTACTCGACGCCTTCAATTCGTCACCGATATAACTAGACAGTAGTGGTACATGTTCCAGATCACATGTCAAAATATATTAGTCCGTCAAGCAGGGGCCCTTAAAGTCTCTTTCCAACAATGAAAAGAGACTTCCGCTTGTGATACAAGAAAACGTTATAGTAGTCATCAAGTCTAGGGGTCATGATGACCGGTTAAGCTCAGTGGGAGTAACGTTGCCTGCGAAGCTGAGGTCCTGGGTTCAAATCCCGGTAAGGGCAAATATTTGTGTGATGAGCATGAATATTTGTTCCTGAGTCTTGGATGTTTTCTATGTATATAAGTAATATATCTATTAAATATATCGTCGTCTAGTACCCATAACACAAGCTTTATTGAGCTTACCATGGGACTAGTTTGATATATATATATATATATATATATATACTGTCCACCAGCGTCGCGTTCGACTCTGACGCACATTTAGTGAATGCTATAGCCGAACGGATTTCAATTATTTTAGGCATAAAAATAGCTGGACATCCGAGAACGGTTTTAGAATATTTTTATCTAACTATGCTGAAGCAAAAAATAAAGTAATTACTTTTTCCCCTCACTAGCTCGGAAAACCTTCTTTTATCCCAGACAAGTGGGTAAAAACGCATTTTATCCACTATTGCGGAACTACCTTGGAGCGTGTTTAAGTAGCTTTTGACAGATAACAAAACGTAAAACGCTCATAATAATGGTTCGTTCGATATTAATTATCATTCAATAAATGCTTTAAGAATTTGATAAAAATTGGTATTTAGTTTCATTGAATGATTTTAAGTCATAGACCTTAAAGTTCCATAAGCAACATTTGTTTTTTTTTTATAATAATGTTGAATATAATTCTGAACGCATAAGTTGAGTCGATGCAATTACAAAACGCATCGTCAGAAATGTCAACATTGTCAACAAAATTTTACTGAAAAACTTTTCTATTGATGATGATTCTAATTAACCTGATGATGATTATAATGTGTACAAATAAAGACTTATTCTTTACAAGCTGTTTTTGCATGTTGCACTTTCCTCGCTATAGTAAGGTGAAAAGTTTTGTGTTACACACGGGGGCAAAGTTGGATTCTCTCGTTGGAACTTCTCGTATGTTGAAACACTCGCTACACTGAAACACTCGCTACGCTGAAACACTCGCTACGCTGAGGGTTCTGTTTTAGAACCACTAGCTTCGCTCGTTGTTCAACTATAGAATCTTTTCGCTTGCTCTTGTTTTAATTTCACACTCGTGGGTAAAATACAATTTTGCCCCTGTATATCAAATAACTATTTTGTGCTCTGCCAACAAAGTAAGAAAACCTAGTAAAAACACTAGAGTATTTGTATAAGTACAAGGGTACATTTTATTTATCCAAAAGATGGAAAAAACTACAAAACGCATTAAATAATATTCATACACGCATCTATAAATATATATAAATTTACCACTGAAAAGTAACATTAAAATCTGACATGAAACTACTTTTGATGAAAAGAAAATCGATCTAACTACCGAACATAAGTGCCTATTATTAGAATCGACCGTATGCCCTAGACTTGACGCAGACACAATACATGCACGTATACCTAGGCTACAAATGTTATGACGTTGGTACTGCAGTTGTGTGAACATTGAATAATAGAGCGATTTTGACGCACCTGTGGCGTCGCTTCTGTCATACCGGAGTTTTCTAGATAAGTTGGTTGATTAAATACAACTTCCGACTTTCATTGGTCTTCGGTACCCTTATATACATTAAGTTATAATGTAATGGACCCGAAGACAAAATTCATCTCCCTGTAAAGTGTGCCCAGGCATTTGTCTGTTGCATTAATATTGCTACGCAATATAATGTCATGATAAAGATATGTGATTACATTACATTAGAAAAAATACAATTGAATGTCTTTAAAAACAGACAATATAAAACTTTGATGGTGGATATGTAGTAAAACATGTTAGTAAAAGTTGAACTAATTTATACTTTCTGTGATACTACAAATATAGAGTTATCTACATTTTTTACTTACTTATAATATGTGGACTGAGTGAGCTCTCACAAAAAAATATTATCCAACAACCTGCCACGTTAGTGGTGCGTTTTGTATTTTATAAATTCCCATATTAATTTTACTTAACTATACACATATGTAGCAGTTTAAATCTTCGGTTTTTTCATCAGAAATCGTGTTTTCGAAAGAGTGCGAAATGAGTGAGCATAAGAAATTATTTGTAAAACCTTAAATACGTTACTAGGTGATCTACAAATTATAAAGGTAAGTTAGCATAGGTTTTACTAAAGATTAGTATAAAAATAAATGTTAAATAAATACATTCACTGATTTCGTTGGTAGTTTGTGAGAACTGAGTGAGCGCACGTTAATGAATGTTTATTTTGATTTATCTTTTTACAAATACAGAGATTAGCTTTACAATTGTTTTAGAACTTTTACTAAATGAACAACATTTTGTCATTTTTTTAGAAGGGTGCTGACTCAATCCACACGTCTAACTCGCATTTGGTCGGTTTTATTTTCGAACTTCTTTTAATACACTGTCCATTGGTGACAAAATCTATTCCTGACCCGTGAAAGTGGAGCGTAAACATAAACAATCAGAAATGCATCAAGAAAGCTGAACACGAATTTGACCTTATTAGTGAAAAGTCGTGAGTGGCGTTGTAACTCCCACGAACTAAGGACGTTTTAAATACAGCAGTATAATTACACGTGAGCGCTCTGTGGACTGCCGCCAAATCGCGCAGTTCGTTTATTTATCAGGGATGACAGACCAACAAGCATTCCAGCTGAGAATATAATCGAACTTTCGGTATAGATAAACCACCACAAAATTTAATCTTAGCAAGACATCGTTACCGCATGGGAGCGAATTTTACTAGAACTAGCAATGTTTACAAACGTTGAGAATTTTAAAAAATGAACGTCCGTTCAAGGGCGTTTTACACCGGATTTATTAAGCGCGCTATCGCGGCGCGTTTTTCATTTCATAGAGCAGCATATTCACTCGCGTGCGTATCGCATTTGTATCGATTTAACGCGGTGTGCATAGGCCTTTATATACACAATGCATGTCCGTCTACTTCCGGCCTCAGAATTGTGGCCGAACGGTAGGTAGGTACTTTTAGCTGCGCGGAGGCGTCGCACCAGATTGTTGTTTTTATGTATGCAACATACATACAAATGTATGTATATATGTCAAAATTGTACTGTATAAAAACAATACAAAGCATACGAAAAATAAAAGATGAAAGGCGAATTTATCCCTATAAGGAATCGTTCCAGTTAAATTTTGAACAAACGAGAGAAAAGTAAACATCAAAGAGTTTTTATGTGCCCTCGTGATGGCATTTAAGTGATTATGTTAGCGTTTTAACCGTCTTATTCCTCTGTTCGCAATATTGGCCAATTCATAAAAACAATCAACCTAAAGTTTGATAACAATTGTAAAAGACGCGACTTCTACAACACAGCCGAAAATGGCGCCACAACTCATATGGAAGTCGTCAATATTGGGTCGTAAAAAATGTCTTTTAAACAGGTAAGTTAACACTACGCTTAAGACGTTTTATAAACTAAAAAAATGCTTAAAAAAGGTCTTATAAACATGTAAGTTAATATTGGACTTAAAACCTTTTTTAAGCATTTTGGAAAGTTTCCGCAATTTGCACATCAGTAGGATAGGGTAATAAGACGGTTTAAACGCTGAAATAATAACCCATTTCTAGTTTCCGCTCTCCAGAAGTCATATTTTTTAGATTCAGTCTTTGAAGAAAAATGGCGCTTCTTAACAAAAGGGCGTAAGTGCTGTGGAAATACGCTTTTTTGCTAGTGCACTTTTACATACTTATAGCATTATTTTCATCTGTAGTGTGTTTTTTTTATGAACTGCGGAACCCTACACTAAGCATGGTCCGACATGCTCTTGGCCGGTTTTATTCTTACAAGCGTATCTAACTTGCAATGTATGTATGTATGTAACACTGTTTGTTCGGGAATCTTGTAAGTTATATTGACCTACTTCCCGGTTTCCGATTGAGCTAAAATTTGGCATACTTATGTACGTTCGGTGACAATACAATAGTATTATTATACTACATTGAGCTGATCTGATGATGGAGCAGGAAGGTGGTCATAGGAACTATGTGATAAAATAATGGAATCTTACAGAGTTTGGGCTCTATAGAATCGGTGGATGTTCAAAGAAAAATACAATCGACAATAAAAACTTGTCACAACAATTAAAATAATGACAGAAACTTATTTAGCATTTTTTTTTCTTGGCTTGTTTACCTAGATAGTGCCTATTCCCTTTCGACTTGAAAATATCTAAGTTATATTGGTCGGGAAAAAAGTCCGCTGGAAGAATTCCACTCAGAACCAGAATAAACAATTGATCTTGACTTCGAAGTTACGTAAGTATGGGCCCTTACTATGGCCTTGGCATTCCCGTTTGTGGGTTTGCGCTCCCACTACTGAATCCAATTACTGGTAAGGAGTCCTATCCAGACATATTCAGTTCAAAGTCAGATTCTTAAAAAAAAAGGCAAAACATCAATACAAAACTATAGGGAATACGACTAAATTTTAAAAATTAGCTGTAGGTAATTACAAAATATTGGACACGTTTTTTTCTTTTTTTACGTAATCAAAAAATAGAGGAGATACATTGAGTAATAATGTAGCGATTAGATTATACCTAGTAGTGACGTCACAAGCCCCCACTCTTAAACTTTGATGCGATTTATCTCAGTATTTTTTGATTAATTTGAAAAAGAAAAAAATACGTGTCCAGTGTTTTTTTTATTATCTACAATACGGACTTATTAGAATTTTAATTTTCTTACCGTCGTCATGCCTGTTATAATTATAAACATCTAGGTAACTTTAATATTTGTTTATATTTTTTAATGTGAAAACATCACATATTTTTTATACAATATTGATACAAAGATCTAAGCAGAAAAGAAAAATTAATTGCGATCCTCTGCAGTCTAAGCTGGAATCGAACCAGCGTCTCTGTTATACCGGAACAGCGTCCTATCCGTTAGACCATCAGACCGCTTGTGATTCACAGTGAATCTCACTTACACTTTACTTAGATCTTTGTATGAATATTGTATCAAGGTAACTACCAAATGGATCCCCCTAGATGGCTAACGGAATCGAGGCAGACCGTAAAGGAGATGGCGATGGCGGGTCGATTTGGACGCATTTTACAAGGGCTGGCGGGAGTATGAGATGGTAACAGGTAATTTTGGTACTAATGTCTAAATGTATAATGGTTCTAAATGTCTTATTATCAAAATGTACAACGGTCAAAAAGTATGTAAATGTAAACATGTTATAATGAACTAAAGACGAAACAATTAAATGTCGCAAAAACTTAAGAGCCTAATTGTATGAGAGACATAACGTACAAAAAGATAAATGGTCAAGATCCCAAAATATTCAATGGGTTTGAAAATCCCTTTGTCAAATTGTACAAAAGTCAAAAAGTATATTAATGTCAACATGTTTGTAAGAAAAAACGACAAAATGGTAATGGGTAACGTTGGTACAAGTGCCGGAATGTTCAATGGGTCAAAATGTACAACGGTCAAAAAGTATATAAATGTAAACATGATATAATGAACAAATGACAAATATAATTTAACATTGTTTTGTTATTATTGTTTAGTTTATTAAGAAAGTCGTCCCATAATAAACAGTTATAAATAAATAAACAACATAATTAATTCTATCGTGAAAACATTTCAAGTAGAGCACATTTAGTCAATCGCGTTTTGTACATTTTGGCCACAGAGTATTCCTGTCCTGAAAACTTTCTGACAAACTGACATTTAGGCCGTAATTAATTCTATCGTGAAAACATTTCAAGTAGAGGACATTTAGACAATCGCGTTTTGTACATTTTGGCCACAGAGTATTCTGCCCTGAAAACTTTCAGACAAACTGTCATTTTGGCCGTAATTAATTCTATCGAGTAAACATTTTGATTAAAAGAAATATTGTCCATAGCATATTTTGCCTTTAAAATATTCAGACAAAATGACCTGGTGGCACAAACATTTTGTACTTTTTGACAAAATTACATCTCAACCTTTTATGCATTTTGGCATTTGTACTAAAATGACCTGTTACCTATGAGATGAATGGCGGAAAGGAGAAGAGGGAAGTCAATGACTGAAGACACAACAAACTCCTGGCTTACCTAGAAGATAACGATCTCCTCAGTGACCGTTAGTACGGATTTCGCCGAGGCTGGTCAACTGGGGACCTTCTAGTGTATGCCACCCACTTATGGAGTGGGGCTATTGAGAAACACGGCGAAGCTCTTGCCGTGTCTCTGGATATCTCTAAGGCCTTTGACAGGGTCTGGCATGCTGGCCTTATATCCAAGCTTCCTGCATACGGTGTTCCTGATGGTCTTTGTACTTGGATATCTGACTTCTTGTGTAACCGGTCGATACGAGTAGTCATCGATGGCTACTCATCTGACCACCAAGCCATCGATGCCGGAGTTTCACAGGGGTCGGTCCTGTCCGCAACTCTATTCTTGCTGCACATAAACGATCTGCTTATGCCCGGTATCATTGGGTACGCAGATGACAGCACAGTTGCGGACAGATATCTACCGGATGCGAAGGCCAGCAGGGATACAATCCAGTCTTGTCGAGAGGCTATGGTAGACCGTGTGGACGCGTCCCTTCATGCAGTCTCCACTTGGGGTGATGCTAATCTGGTGACGTTCAACGCTACCAAGACGCAGGCGTGTCTGTTCTCCACCAAACGGAGCCCATTCGAGCTGGCTCCGACTTTCCGGAATCTGCCTGTAAAATTGACTGGCAGCCTTGAGCTTCTTGGTGTTCAGTTGACTGACAATCTCAACTTCGGTCAATATATCGAGTCCAAAGCAAAGACTGCAGCCAAAAAACTCGGAATCCTCTCCAAGGTTAGGCGGTATTTCACTCCAGGACAGCTTTTAATGCTTTACCAAGCTTAAGTCCGGTCATGTATGGAGTACTGCTATCACCTTTAGGACGGATCAGCTAAATTCCAACTGGCCACTTTGGACTCGATTGACAAACGAGCTAGGCGGCTTATTGGCGACCCTACTCTAACTGAGACTAAGCTGCAGAGCCTTGAGCATCGACGTAGGGTAACTCGTCTGTCGGTCTTTTACAGGTTACATTTCGGTGTGTGCGGGGGAATTACATGATTTAATTCCACCAGCCCCTTTCCATCATTGGGACACACGACGTGTGCGATCGTTCCATCCACACGTGGTCAATATTCCGCGAATCCGCACGAAGCGCTTTGGTGCAACTTTTATCATGCGCACCGCAAAGGAGTGAAACTCGTCTCTCGCCTGCGAGTGTGTTCCCCGACCATTATAATGCTGTTTCTAGACGGGCATGATACATCCTTGACCGCATCGTCACTTAACAACAGGTGAGATTGCGGCCAAATGCCCATCTATTTTATAATAAAAAAAAATAAAAAAAGTTGAGGCGCAGGCCACACAGAAGAGACGTAGGACGAGGACGCGTCGCCCCTTCAGTGAATTATCATACAAAATGTATAGAAGCGTCGCTCTCCAAAGCAGACAGAAGAGACGGAGCGAGGACAAGCAGCAGGAGCGACGCTTCAATACATCTATACTATTACAAAGTTGTAAAAATGAAATGTCTGTACATTGAAGATATTCATTATCACAACACATCAAAACGAGGCTTAATCGCGTATAAATCTGATTTATTTATTTACCTTTCGTTGGTAATTCTTCGACGTGTCGGACGTCGCGTTACGTATATAAATAAATCATATTGATACGCGATTAAGCCCCGTTTTGCTGTGTTGTGATAATGAGTGAAGATCGTGTAAGTTTAAATCAATGTAATGAAGATATTTTCAAAAAAATGATTGTTACTGACTATTTGGAGGTCACCAAATAAATTAAAAAAAAAATGTATTTTTTGTATGTTCGTATATGTCGCTGTCGCTTCATCACGCTAAATCGGCTAAACGGATTTCAACTACTTTTTGGTACACGGGTAGCTGGCCCGACTATTCTAATGAAAAAAAGAGGGGTTATGACTTTTTCTCCTCCGCGAACGCAGTTGCAGGCGCCTTCTAGTTTTGTATAAAAGGGCCGCCGCGTCTGCGACTTGAGTGACTTGCGTCTAATAATCTGTTTTGCATTAAAATGAAAATGATATAAATATTTATTTTATTCAATGTCATTATGGAACTTGCAAGCAGGAGTAAAGTGAACAGTTTAATTTATTGCTACTGGGAGATGGACAGCACAAAGCACAATGATCTCACGTTATTGTTGTCTATTGAAGAAATTGTTCATCCTCTCTTGAGTTATTGCTTGATTGCCTTGTTGAGTGTGAGTTATGGTACATGGTATTGTAGGACTCTGATATCTAGTCTAATCTAGGTATATAAATTCGAAAGTAAGTCTGACTGTCTAATAGGTTTTCACGCTTAAATCGCTCAACCGATTTACACGAAACTTGGATAGTCGATTAGAGCAAATGAGAGTATGAGGCAAATGCATCTTTTGACAAAAGCATAAAACGCGTCATTTTATACTTATATTACATTGAAAAGTACCTAATTAAGTAATCCATTTTTATTTTCTTCTGTTTCCGCGATTATAATATACGCGATATAATCCGTTAAATTGTTTTATTTCAATAATCCATTTTTGTATGAAAAATAGAAAGGTGCCCGCAACTTCGTTCGCGGAGGAGAAAGTCATAATCCCTCTTTTCTCTTCAGCATAATCGGGTAAAAGTATCCTATTGTCAAAAATAGTTGAAATCCGTTAAGCCGATTTTGCGTGATAAAGCCACAATGATACATACAAACTAACAAAAAATTAAGAAATATATATATTTTTTTTATATTTTCAATGTACAGACATTTAATTTTTCCAACTTTATAACAGTACTAGCTTCGCCCGCGATTTCATCCGCCTTAAATTCGTTTATCGCGGATAAGGGTATTTTTCCGGGATAAAAAGTAGCCTATGTCCTTCCCCGCGCCTCAAACTATCTCCATACCAAATTTCATCCAAATCGGTTCAGCGATTTAAGCGTGTAGAGGTAACAGACAGACACACACACTTTCGCATTTATAATATTATAGTATGTATAGAAGTATAATCACAATGTTTTGTCAGGGTTTAAAAAGGTTGGCTTTAAAAATAAAAATAATAAAGGTTTAAAAATAAAAACAGTAAAATAAAAGTACTCACATGATCTCCAGTCCCAGCTAAGTGTAAGCACATGGGTTTGATACCCTTCTCCGGCCAGTGTTTGGGCAGCACAACCTGAAAGTGGGCCTTCTGGGCCACCTCTGGCACAATCCCTGGCAGGTGCAGGTGCAGTGGAGATATGAAGTACCCTTCGAGCAGTGTGCAATCCGACAAGTTTTGTTCCTGTGAATGAAAGATAACTATAGAAAATTAAAAATTTTAAAAACCCCCTGACACAAATGAACATAACAAATAAATTTGGGAACTAAAATGAGATAATATACGCGATATAATCCGTTAAATTGTTTTATTTCAATGAGTAATAATCGCGGAAACAGAAGAAAATATTAAATAAATTTGGAGTTCCTAGGTTCCCCTAATAGCTGAATATCTGGGAAACGAGTGCTCCGATTTTCATCAAACAAAGCTAAGAACACTCAGGATAAAATTATCTATGACACACAAAAAACCGCACTCAAATCGGTCCATCCGTATGGACGCTACGATGCCACAGACAGATACACAGAGTGACAGACACGTCAAACTTATAAAACTCCTCTTTTATGTCGGGGGTTACAAATAGATAAGGTTTTCATGTCAACAATACATTTTTTATCATAATTTTTTATGTACGACACATGAGTTATTTTATTTAAAAAATATATATAAATTTATAACAAATGTTGAAATATGATATAAATTTAACACTTTTGCTGCAGCAATTTAGTTCACTTTTAATTACCATATAGTACTGGATTTTGGAGACCCGTGCCATAGTGAGCATGGCATTTAAAGTTTTACTCTGTTTTGATAGTTAAAACTGTGCATAAGTGAATTATTATAATATATAATTTTAATTAGCTGGAGAAATGAATCCTATACAGTATTTTAAATTTGATGTAGGATTAATTGGATCTTTTATTCAATTTGACTTGACTTCTATAAATATTTTCAAATATTTATAGCAGTCAGAGATGTCTATTTTAACTATTCTTAAGTTTGCAGCAATACATCTAGAATGCTGAACAAGACTGACGGAAACTCACACTTAGAAGACCTTCACAACCCGGCACCTGCTAGGTGGGTGCTATACTTGTAGCAACTTTTTACTACATATCAATGGTGGAAAGGAAAACTGTGATAAGCATAATTTTAGAGACGTTGAATTATACACCTTATAAAAAGAATTAAATGGGTATATTATTTACCACTGTTGTCTCATCTTTGACTATCAAGTAAACTCAAGTTCATCTATACTATTATAAAGTTGTAAAAATGAAATATCTGTAAATTGAAGTAGGGTCTCATGTACCTACATAATAACTACCTTACCATCCATTGTAAAATGAACATGATACGCAATAAATGATATGATATGATATGATATGATTTTCAAAAAAATGATTTTTATGACCTATTTGGAGGTCACTGAATCGAAAAAAAACACATTTTTTATTTTTCATATGTATGTGTTTTTGTATGTGCCGTTGTGGATTGATCACGCCAAATCGGCTAAACAGATTTCAACTATTTGTGGTACATGAGTAGCTGGGTATATCCAGATGGTTATAGGATACTTTTTACTCGACTATGCTGTAGAAAAAAAGAGGGGTTATGACTTTTCCACCACCGTGAACAAAGTTGCCTTCTAGTTTTCAATAAAACACCAGTTGGATGTAAAATAGATACTTTTCTTTTCTGGGGCATTACATTCAGATATTTTTAATGAAATTTTGCTCTCTTGTAAATGCTCCTCACTGTTATGATATAGTATAGCCCACGCCAGAGTTTATAACCCTGGCAACATTGCTTTAGCAATGATTCAAAATATGCATGATATAGTAAGGTTATGAAAATAAATATATAAAATTAATAAAAAAGATAACAATAATAAAAAAAATACCTTAGTGATAGTAACAGCATAGTCTCTCTCAACGAGCTTGAAGCATTCCTCGCGGTTCGACACAATTTTTCTAAACTCGAATAACCTTTGGAGGCAAAACATGATTACATAAAGTAGGTAAACATGATTGATAAGGTTAAAAATGTGAATTAACATGATTTTGTAACTCAAAATAATATAGTAGAAGAGTCAGAGGCAACGTTATGTACTTACCGACGTAAATTTTCAGGTTTTCCCCATCCCTTTGTGAAAAATTTGGTGATAAGGATACTCCGATATACTGCATCTAACCTGCTTGCTGACATTTTTGTGATATAAGTGAATTTGGTAGTAGGATTGTTTGCACGATTATTTGATGATATTTTCAGTTGCTGTTCCGTACATTGTCGGTGTCAACACATTTTGAGATTGGGAGGGGAATGTGGTGTCAACAAAATAAATATTTTTTTCAGTGGGGTCAGCTGTTCTGTCACATGGATGCGTTTCGTTCCGTCCATCATTTGCATGACCGGCGCAATGGATATTGAGAAAAAAACGTAATTAAACGATGACATAAAATGCAACAAATTTAGCAGATATGTTTATATTTTTTAGTCTAAACCTTTGTTTTTTAAACATATTATGATCACTGTTGCACACACCTGTACTCATGTGTCCTACTGAGTAAGCGTGGTAGCGGCATGCAAGGCGTGTTTTTCTTGCTTTTATACGATTATGCCCACTGAGGGGTTACTCCGAAACCCGAAAAACGAAGTACGTGTGGCGCTATCCCGCTCACTCAAATACAGCTTAAAATGAAAGCGAGAGGGACGGCACGTTATCGAATTTCAGTGTAGCCCCTCACTAGGCTGTACAATACATTTGACAGCTAATTTTGTGTACGAATTTAAAGCCCCCCCCCCCCCCCCCCCCGTGGTCTGCGAGTGTCCCATTGAGTTAATTTTGACGTAAATTATTACAAAGGAGTCATTTATAATTTCAAAATAAATAATTTTCCATTTAAATTGCTAATATTATGTCTGTTTGCTTTACTTTATGTTACTTGGCTTAAATACACCAATAATTAAGACATTTAAATGGAGGATTACTTAAAATACATTCGTCTTTTTCGATACGGGCCTATTTAAATCGCTTTAAAGTCCCCTTACTTATTCCATGCAAACAAAAATTGCGGAGGTCAGGTTCTGCAAGTTTTATTACTAGTGTAATTTCACGCTTGAGACAAGCGATATCGCTAGTTAGATGTTACATTTTATAGTATCTGCGCCATGTGTGATGAACTTTAGGATAGTATTTCTAGTCACCCACAGACAGTACTTAGATGTAATAACGAACGATCGATATATTAGTTACATATGTCTACTTACGTACATCACTAATTTTAGTTCCATGGACACTCGTAGAGTTTGGCCAGAGAAACATGATATTGACCTTGAAAGAGAATTCTTTATATGGCAACAATTTCAAATATTAAAAAGCTGTCAAATTATAAAACCTACTTCGTTTCTATGCATTCCGTATTGCCAGGTCATGATTTTTTCAAATTTGCCGCATATTTTTAATGTCATGTTTCGTTGCGAAACTCTATCTGCTTTACTTGTGCCTACAGCGTCAAAATGGCGACAATCAAATACTTACGTACAAAATAACTTTACAGCAGCCTGTCAAGTGAAAAATTATAGAGATCAGTGCTTATGCTTTAAACAAAACGCATGTCTCAGTCAGTCCCGGCGAGTGTGTATAAGCGACGTTAACAAAAATCCGGAAAAAAAGTAGATTAGCAATTGCAACACTCCAGGAAACGGAAGTAAAGATTAGGGCGGTTTTTATGTAGGCGCTTGATTTAATTTTGAACTGCAACAAGTAGGTAATATAAAATTAGTTATTTAGATACTTTACAATAGTGTTTTTTAACCTTTTTCATGAACCGACCCCCCTTAATGGGATAATATTTCGCGACCCTTTTGCTGCACTGATTCAAGCATGTGTTTTGAAATGTATAATAAATAGTGAGCAAAAATTAATGTAACCGGGACCTAACAGGCCTCGCGACCTAAGGGGTCGCGAGGCCTTTTAGGTACGTGTAGGTATACGTAGGTACAGATTGGAAAACACTGTTATTTTTAAATTTAACTTATCTAAGTTAAATTTTCCGTGTAAATGATCAGGAATATAATAAAAATGTCTTGAAGAGTGCAACACAGATCAGTGGTGTTAGTGCCAAGTTTAGTACCTAGTAAACAACGGATAAACAACGTCACGATAAAAATATCGGCAACAGTTGTTAGGAAGACAAATTCGCAATCACCTTGATGGTGTCAATGACTTCCGCATACCTGTGATTTAGCTCAGGATTTTGTTCGCGTAGGTGGGCATTGTTTTTCATGCCCTAAAACGTGAACTTAAATAAAAAGCAGGTATTCGCTCACATGATGATGACGATGAATGTAACTACCTAATTTCATTATTGTAGTCCCCACATTTCGTAGGTACGTAGTCCAGAATTCCGTCACTGTGCACATATACCTTACTAAGATTAAGGATTTTATGATAAGAATCGCTTAGATTGTTGCATTTCGGTCGCTTTGATTGTTGTCGATTTATGCAAAATTGTGTATGATAATTATTATTTAATTTAAAGTTAGCATCAAATATACTCGTATATCTTATAATGTAGAGATATTAATATTGTATATAAATAATAAATATACTATTAGTATATAGAGACTCGTGCCTGCAGTCAAACTGTTCAGTACAGTTTTGCAGGAAACTGTCTTAGAAATAAGAAATATGTACTTGTTATATAAATAAAAAAAATGCAAAGTTAGACATCCAGTAGAAAGTTGATATAGGATAGGATAATGATATTATGACAATGATGATAGATTTGACAGAATAAGATTAATTATTTGAGTAGTATATACTCATGAGTATTATATATTTATGTATTAATAAGTATGAGTTTGTTTGTTACTGGTCGTTGAATGTTTTTGAAAGACTTACCTATTTAAATATTTATTTCCCTATCTCTATAATTAATGTCGTTGTCTCGTACTACCCATTGTACAAGCACTGCTAGGTTTGGTATAAACTATGTCGATTTGTGTAAGATAGGAAACAGCTGACTATTTTCAAATAGTAGAACAGATTACCAAGAATTGGCTAAGAATCTCAATCAAGTCACCTTTCCGACGAAAAAAAACGAAATCTGTTAATGATATTTATAAATAGCTAAAAAAATATAAGCGTGGGATAATTTATTAGAGCAGTGTTATTCTCATTTAAATGATGTTGTAGATCCATGATTGGAAAAAATAACTTTATAATGGTACTAAATTTAAACTCAGCAGCGCAGGTACCTACAGTAAACTAATCACTAGTAATAACGCTTTTAAAGTCTATTTAGGCAAGAGGGGCGGGTTCTTATAGTGGCTCGCTTCGCTATGGATAGAGCGGTAGCCATTGGCTGAAAGGTTCTCGAATGGTCTATGTGAGACACAGAAGGAACACCATAAAGTCCTAGGACTAAGTACTGAAAATTGTCACAAGCTTTTATTGTAGACCAGGTATCATACTTTGTACTTTTCTTTTAAATAATATTAACTACCGATCGACACCATTATTCTAAAGAGCCTAGCCTCGACAGGATTGCGTTATTTTATTATATAGCTCATATGATGCCTTCTGACTCCATCATCAAATCAGCTCGATGGAGTCATAGTGCATCGTCACGGAACTGACACAAGTAAGCGGTATGCTAAATTTTAGCTAAATCGGAAACCGGGATGTAGGTCAAATTTTACTTGCAAGCAAAATAAAGAGCTATGTACAAAGCTTACGACTGATCAATTGGGACCTTGCTTACATTTTTTTATAATTTTAATGAATTCAGTTTCTACTATGTATACAAAGCACCAACAGGGATTGAGTATTAGGAACGTCAGAAATAACAGTCAGAATCTGCCGAACGTTAAAACACCATAAAAATGGGCATAAGCTATAGGTGCGTCCACATTTGTATCATTTGCCCGTATCAGATCATCGTCGCGTAGCATGATCGCGTGTCACGATCACGCGTTTGGACGTTGCGCCGATCCGATCACTCGAAATCCATTTGCTAAGCGTATCACACACTTGTATCGGAAGAGTGCAGCATTATCGGCGCGCCGACAGTAAGCGTCCAAGCAGCGCGATACGCAGTCATGCTACGGCACGGTGATCGGATACGAGCAAATGATACAAGTGTGGACGCACCTTATGACGTCATTGATTAGGTAATAGCGGGCAGTGAAGCTGTACTGAAAAAAAGGCTTTAATTTTACCCTGATAACAAAAATGACGTTTTGAGAATGCAATATCAATATGAAAAATGTACATTTATTGTGGGTTTTAATTTTATCGTACAAATGTGGTGTTTTCGAACCTGTACAGATACAGTAATGACAATTTTTTTCTTTATGCAAGTTTCGCCATTGATGTGAAAGTCTTGGGCCCTGGTGGGCATGCTGGGTGGTGGAAAGAGGATAATAAAAATAGAATGAGGATATAAATACACATAGCTCTAGTAACAACGAATAATACATAATAACTTTTGATATGCGAACAAAACCGCAGACAAAAAGTTGATGAATTAAACGAACCATTAATACTAATGTCACTTCATATAGTTTTTATGATAATAACAAATTTAATAGGCACCCATATAGAGTCGGTGGATCCTATTAATGCGGTAGAAAGGTCTCTTGGTAACCTTGACTGTGAAATTTGGTGCTTTATTGGCTTAGGTACTCTGTGGGAACGTTTAGTTTTTATTTAATTATGGCGGTTTTTAGGGTTCCGTAGCCAAAATGGCAAAAACGGAACCCTTATAGATTCGTCATGTCTGTCTGTCCGTCCGTATGTCACAGGCATTTTACTCATAAACTATAAGATGTACATTGATGAAATTTGGAGCATAGGTGTCGTGTATGAACCGCTACTTAGTTTGATAGTTAAATAAAATAATAATAATTTTAGGGGGGGGGGGCACTCGATACATATAACCGAAACTGAAAAAAAATAATTCAGCAAATATCAATGTGAAGCACATATTTCGACAGTACTTCCAAAACACTGAGGTTCCTAAAAAAAATTTTGGATTTAGTGAATATTTTCCGAAATATTCGTTACGAAAGAAGCAAAAATTGTGTCCCCCCCCCCTCTATTTTCTAAACGGTAAGTTCAAAAAATATGAAAAAATTTACAAATATAAAGCTTAATAAATACTTTCATCGAAAATTGTTTTCAACATGATCGGACATACCGTTTTTATGTTATTACGTCAGGACTTCCTGTTGCTGTTTTTACCTACCTACTTCGGGTCCCACGGAAGACCAGCGCTGCGATATTACCCCGATGTCGCAGCATCACGCTGAGTGGTGGCCTTTTGTTGCGGACATGGTAGCACCGTGTTGTATACTTATATTAGTCAATTGTTTCTTGTCAATCTAGAGTTAAGATAATTTTAATTTAATTATTTCTTTAAGCTTTCTTCATGTAATGGTGTTATCTTTTCGCTGCAATAAATGTGTTTTCTTTCTTTCTTTCTTTCTTTCTTTATTGCCAAAAAACTGCGCAGCAAAAGGACGTAAGTGCCGGGGAGATTCGCTCTTTTGTGAGTGTTTTTTTTTCCAGATCGTATTTTTTTCATCTGTAGTGCCTTTTTTTGGATAAATGGCTGCGGAACCCTTCATGGGCGAGTCCGACTCGCAAATGGCCGCTTTTTTTATTACCACACCAATCGAGACTGGGATTGGAAGGAACAGGATTTTTTCAGTGTTTAATGATGCTCCAGGTAGCACACAAGCATTATACAGCCAGTTTGAGTGTTATAAGGGCTGTATAAGCTCTTATACAGCTTCTGTGCTACTTGGAGCACTAATAGAACTTAAAACTTTAGGTACTTTAACCTGTGGCCCGCACAGGGCTTTTAGCTAAGGTAGGCAGTTTTTCTGTCCCTATATGGAGCCATGGTCATGGCAGTGCCTTTGCGCATGTGTGCACACGCCACTGACTTTAACCGACCTCAAAATAAAGAACGACATGAATTTGATTGAGGCTGCTACGATATGTTTTTTTTTATTTACGGGTCTTTATCACACTATTGGTGTGAATAAAAAAAAACGGATCGTAAGGATCGGTGGTGACTTGACTTAATGTCCTATCAAGACCTCAGAACTCCGTCATTTATAAACTGATTTAAAAAATCTTTTATTGTTTAAAACTAGGTGCATCAAACTTGATCCTATATAATTTTAGTGAAGATCTGATGATAAATTCCAAGAGGAAGTATAGGTATAGCTATACGCGGGCTGGTCTTCCGCAACTCGACGTCTATGATGCGCCTATTTTGCGTGATGGGTTAGAGGCACTACTCTTGCCAACCCAGCTGTACCAGGAAGCCCAGCAGACCCTTGATGTTGCCGACGACTTCGGTGAGTGACCTCGGAATTAAGAGGTATTGCCCGGTACATGGCCATTCCATGAGGAATTGAAGGAACTCTTCAAATATTGTAGGCACACATTAGCGATTTTGGTATTTAAACAAACAAACTAAGCATTTGCATTCAGAAAGTGTAAATTGGTAAAGTGGAACTAACGAAGAAGAACACAGAAGGTTACTGAAAATACTCAACGATAAGCAGTGGCGAGTACAGGGTTTTGGGCCGAGCAACGATTCACCTTGTAGGTAATTCAGCACCCGAAGTTTCGATTTACCTCGTTCTTATGTTTAAGGTCGATTTTTGTTTGCGTCATTAAACACAAAAAATACCACCGATCCTTACGATCCGTTTTTTTTTATTCACACCAATAGTGTGATAAAGACCCGTAAATAAAAAAAAAACATATCGTAGCAGCCTCAATCAAATTCATGTCGTTCTTTATTTTGAGGTCGGTTAAAGTCAGTGGCGTGTGCACACATGCGCAAAGGCACTGCCATGACCATGGCTCCATATAGGGACAGAAAAACTGCCTACCTTAGCTAAAAGCCCTGTGCGGGCCACAGGTTAAAGTACCTAAAGTTTTAAGTTCTATTAGTGCTCCAAGTAGCACAGAAGCTGTATAAGAGCTTATACAGCCCTTATAACACTCAAACTGGCTGTATAATGCTTGTGTGCTACCTGGAGCATCATTAAACACTGAAAAAATCCTGTTCCTTCCAATCCCAGTCTCGATTGGTGTGGTAATAAAAAAAGCGGCCATTTGCGAGTTGGACTCGCCCATGAAGGGTTCCGCAGCCATTTATCCAAAAAAAGGCACTACAGATGAAAAAAATACGATCTGGAAAAAAAAAACACTCACAAAAGAGCGAATCTCCCCGGCACTTACGTCCTTTTGCTGCGCAGTTTTTTGGCAATAAAGAAAGAAAGAAAGAAAGAAAGAAAACACATTTATTGCAGCGAAAAGATAACACCATTACATGAAGAAAGCTTAAAGAAATAATTAAATTAAAATTATCTTAACTCTAGATTGACAAGAAACAATTGACTAATATAAGTACGAGTATACAACACGGTGCTACCATGTCCGCAACAAAAGGCCACCACTCAGCGTGATGCTGCGACATCGGGGTAATATCGCAGCGCTGGTCTTCCGTGGGACCCGAAGTAGGTAGGTAAAAACAGCAACAGGAAGTCCTGACGTAATAACATAAAAACGGTATGTCCGATCATGTTGAAAACAATTTTCGATGAAAGTATTTATTAAGCTTTATATTTGTAAATTTTTTCATATTTTTTGAACTTACCGTTTAGAAAATAGAGGGGGGGGGGGGACACAATTTTTGCTTCTTTCGTAACGAATATTTCGGAAAATATTCACTAAATCCAAAATTTTTTTTAGGAACCTCAGTGTTTTGGAAGTACTGTCGAAATATGTGCTTCACATTGATATTTGCTGAATTATTTTTTTTCAGTTTCGGTTATATGTATCGAGTGCCCCCCCCCCCCTAAAATTATTATTATTTTATTTTAAAAATCGACCTTAAACATAAGAACGAGGTAAATCGAAACTTCGGGTGCTGAATTACCTACAAGGTGAATCGTTGCTCGGCCCAAAACCCTGTACTCGCCACTGCTTATCGTTGAGTATTTTCAGTAACCTTCTGTGTTCTTCTTCGTTAGTTCCACTTTACCAATTTACACTTTCTGAATGCAAATGCTTAGTTTGTTTGTTTAAATACCAAAATCGCTAATGTGTGCCTACAATATTTGAAGAGTTCCTTCAATTCCTCATGGAATGGCCATGTACCGGGCAATACCTCTTAATTCCGAGGTCACTCACCGAAGTCGTCGGCAACATCAAGGGTCTGCTGGGCTTCCTGGTACAGCTGGGTTGGCAAGAGTAGTGCCTCTAACCCATCACGCAAAATAGGCGCATCATAGACGTCGAGTTGCGGAAGACCAGCCCGCGTATAGCTATACCTATACTTCCTCTTGGAATTTATCATCAGATCTTCACTAAAATTATATAGGATCAAGTTTGATGCACCTAGTTTTAAACAATAAAAGATTTTTTAAATCAGTTTATAAATGACGGAGTTCTGAGGTCTTGACTTGACTTAATGTCCTATCAAGACCTCAGAACTCCGTCATTTATAAACTGATTTATCTTACCTCAGAACTCCTGTTCTGAGGTAACAATGATAAAAAGAAGTATAACCAAATTTAAAACCTCCTCCTTTTTTGGGAGGTTAAGAATACAATCTTAGACCTACTGGCGGCGGCGCACCGTCGAGACCGAGGTGCGAGCCATCGAACTGAGCTGGAGCGAGGTCAAAACTGTTGTTGAGTAAAGAAGGCGTGGCGTGTGGTGCGAGCTTATGAAGGCGCTGTGCTTCTCTGAGGTGCCCTAGGACCTTAAATAAAATTAAAATCAGGGACAATCTTACACAAATCGACCTAGTCCCAAACTAAGCAAAGCTTGTACTATGAGTACTAGGCGACGATATACATAATATATGTATAGATAAATTATAATACTTAAATACATAGAAAACATCCAAAAGCCAGGAACAAACATTCGTGATCATCACACAAACACTTGCCCTGGATCCCGGCCACCTGGGACCGCTAGCTTATTAGGCCGTTGTACAACCCACTGGGCCAAACGTGTCGTCGAAACGTTTCTTCAACTTTTGCCAGCTTAAGCCGGGTTAGAAATATATGTTGTCTGCCTAACGGCCCGGCCACGATAACGAGCGGCGGCGGCAGCGGCAGCGGTTTTTCTAATTCATTGCGTGTGATCCCAACTAATCACAGTTCGTTGCGTGTCTGGACCGCGCAATGAACAGATAAAACGCTTGCCGCGCCGCAATTCACACAATGTCGTGACCAGGCCGTAATCCTAGGGAGACACTACGATTGATGATTTGACCGATATAATTTTAGTTTATGAAAATTTCCCCACTATTACATATCCGTGTAAACATTCTATCTATCTATCAGCCACGGACGTCCACTGCTGAACATAGGCCTCCCTATAACTCGCCACAGGGTGCGATCCTGCAAATATTAAATGAGAAGAAAATGTAAGATCCTCAAACGATTTAGAATTGCCGTTTGAAATAGCCATTTGGTTACCCACCAGTTTAATAATTTTACTAAGATAATTAAGACTACGTACTTTGAACTACCTTTATTCGTACTTTCCCGCCTTATTTAGACCGAAAGACGCACCAAGTATGTCTGTCTCGACATTCACAGTGCTAAACGAAAGAGATACCGCTATCTGTACATGCCTAAAACCATCAGTGAGCTTATTGATACTTCGTCACCAAGTGACGTCATTTTCCCATTTAAACCGGATTTCTCTAACATAGACTTTACTAGTTTCTAAGAACTATTTGTTAGGCGCCATATGATTATCACTATTACATTTTACAGCCCATGAGAGCATATTGTTTCCTGTTCAAAATTTGAATATTACACGGTTAAATATTCTGAACTCCACAATTCCACATTATTTGAATCTGTCAATCCATTGTCATATCACATCATCGCATATAATGCCCTACAACATCATTGCATTATTGGCACATTACTTTAGTAAAACAAATGTTGAAACGATTAAAAAACCCCGACACATATTATAAAAGTATAAAATGGCCAATGGTGTTGATTTCGTTTTATTTATGTAGCTAGTAAAACTTCAAACACAAAAAACTAAACAAAAGCTAAGTATCCATCTCAGAGCTACAATGCTACAGACGGCAGAGGCAGTTAGTTACACAGTTACTATGTATGCAAAGGCCATATATACTTTCTGCTCCTATTAAATCCTCAATGCACCGTATTAAAACTTAACCTTGTGACCGCCAGCCAGCGAAGTTATACGAAGTGGTCCAGATGCCACAGAAAGAAATTAAAAAACCTTAAAAATAAGATAGTGATTTCAGAACGATATATTGATATTATATTCGAGGATTTTGAATCATAAAAATTTAGTCAGTCGGTATATGCCGACGTTGTCAGTGGCACGAATTTTCGATGACGTGTTTTGCCGACTGTGGCGGTCAAGAGGTTAAAGTCGATGCCTTTATATTGGCCAGCGAAGCTCCAGAATGTAGGTATTTCATAATTTCATTTGTGACACCAAGATCGATCAAGATTTAATGTATTTTCTTACTCTTAATATTCATATGGGCTTATCAATTCAAGTTCAAAAATTTATTGATAAAATATAATTTTACATTACATTTATTTATTTATTTATTTATTTAATCTTTATTGCACAAAAGAAAACTTATTGTACAAAAGGCGAACTTAATGCCATAAGGCATTCTCTACCAGTCAACCTTAGGGCAAAGCAGAAAAATTGTAGGCGGTGCTGAGGCTTGTGTAATTTCAAAAACACATATTTATATACTTTAAATACATGAATAACAAAATTTATATAATAAATACACAAATATATATAAGGTTAATATATATATATATAGCGATGAAACGAATTAAGCAGATAAACTAAGAGTCTTCGGTTCTGCCAGCAAAGAAGTTGCTCACGGACTTTTTGAATGCAAACTTATTCGGGGCCTGTTTGATTTTAAGAGGACATACATTATTACTATTTAAGTTTTAATTACTGGTTGAAATATTGTGTACCTACCTATCACGAAAGTTTAAACGGGGTCGGTTCAGGAGGTCATAGTTGTATTTTGCCATGGTATGCAAAACGTCTTGGTTGTACACTGACCAGATAAGCAAAATGATATCAATGGTAAAATGACTTTTTTGTACAATGCCATAGTTCGAAAATAGCCCAAGTGTTTATAAAGACTTTGTAGTGAAAATATACAAGTAGGTAGAACGATTCAATTGTATAAGCTCTTAATTCTATAAGGACTATGTTATCTTAGTTACCAAGTATATGAAACGTCTAGGATGTACGAAGAATGAATAATGTATTCAATCTGTATCTCTGATTTGGGGTAAAGAATCACATACCTGCTCCTGTGACTGAGTGCGCTCGCCATGCAATCAACAGAGATCGGTGGCGAAGAATCGCGAAAGCCAGCAACTGAAAAAGTAGATGACTCCCCTTGACCACGACCACTGTGTCAGTTTACAGTACAATAGTGAACTACTAAGAAGAAACTGACATACAGACTATATTTGTGCTACAAAAAGGAGCCATTCGTACTATATAGCCGATGTATGGTTAACCTTTAAAAACAACAACGTTTTAACAATAGCGTCTCAATCAGATGGCATGTGGTCCATATATGGGCACAAAGGCACTGCCTACCCTGAACGACCATGGCTCCATATAGGTACAGAGAAACTGCCTACCCTTATTATTGTTTCTTAAACAGTTTTAATAAATACATGACGATTACACTGCTAGTCTTTATACCATAAAGACGTTCTGCCACTTTGACCGTTGTGATATGAAATCTGGACCATTTGCCTATTAAAACGTTATACACATAAAGATGTTTTACAGCCAAGTTCTTTCGTTTACTACGGAATATTGCAATGCGGGCGTTTTGCACATCAAGCCTGCTAGCTACCTGGCGCCTATTTCACAATCGTACCAATATTCAGTACGCCTACCATGAGTTCCGCACGAGCGAGTATCAAGCGCTCGATGATGGTCTATCTCTTTCGCACGATTGGCGCGTGCGAGAGAGGTGCACTGACTCGATACGAGATACTCGCTGGCGCCGATCGTAAAGTCAGCTCATGGTAGGCACACAGGTGACACTTTACGGCGATCCCCGCAAGCTCAATACATCTTCTTACTTTATACTGGGCCCGAAATATACGTGAAATTGTCATTGTCACCTGACATTTGTCACGATTGTGAAATAGGGGCCAGGTAGCTGGATGGCTTGATGTGCAAAACGTCTGGATAATATACAACTAAGAATTAAATTTTGCTTACCATGGCAAAATACAACAATAACCTCCTGAACCGAACTTTTCTCAAACTTCCATCCATTTACTGTCCTATTATTGACACGGAAGGACAACAACAGTCTACTAAACAAGATGTATTTAAGTAAGACTAAATTTTCGATCACCAAAATAAAGATGTCATTAAAATAAAATTCCTATAAAGCCGACCAAAAGGCGTCGTCAACAAATCTTATAGATCATCTTGGACACTTGGATACAGCGATATTTTTATATCAAATCGATATGGTGTTCATTATGTCGATCAACCCACAATATTACGTCATACATAGTTTGTTATTTCGCACGGTCAATCAGATGTGTAGGTACATTATGTGTTAGAATATTAAGCATATTACTCATTAATCATATTCAGAAACCTTTATGCGAATTCGTAAGGTTGTGCTATTGTAACAGATGTCGAACTAATTTTTCTGTATGTCTTACAAGTATACCTACTTACCTATACATCATCATTACAGCCATAGGACGTCCACTGCTGGACACATGTCTCCTCAATAGATTTCCAAATGGGCCTGATAGAGGCGACCCGCATCCAGCGAGTCCCCGCAATCCTAACCAGGTCATCCGACCACCTTGCGGGTGGCCTTCCCACGCTGCGCTAGCCGGTACGCGGTCCCCACTGCAAAACCTTTCTGCCCCAACGGCCATTGCCTACCTGTACATACTTCTACGTAAATGGCACTATTGATTTGGCATAGTTTCTATATCTACAGTTACAGACACACATTTGGAAAAAGGTACTTACGAACACTACCTAGGGGGTGGCCAGACGGGCGGCTGCCAATGCACAGCATATTGCATTCTTGAAACCCACAGCATCATCGATAGTCATAAAAATATTAGTCACTAGTGGCTGTGAGCTGTAGACCTCGCGTCCTTTTCGACCATTTTTAAAGAAAATCCAAAAACAAGAGCTTTTAATTAAAACTCTGTTAAAAAAATGCGACCTGTAGAGGAGAACAGCCAGACATACAAAACAAAAGCAGAAACGGGGACCTCCGCTCGCTGCGGTCGCTCGGTCAATAATTCGAAAACCTGAAAATATTCAGGATATTTGAAAATATCATCCTATATTATAGAACCCGTTAGGTTAGGTTTATTTCTTGATAGTCCTGAAAATTTTACGATTTTGTAGCGATGATAACTAATGCAAATTCGGAAAAACATTTACTTACATTACATCATTACGTGACTTTCGATTTTATGGCAGTCAATGAGCAATTGAGCACCCGAAAAGAAGGGGAAGGGGCGCAAAATTCAAACCTTGCCCGAGGCGTTCATGACTTTACGACGCCGTCGCCTGGGAAATCCTAGTAGGATAATATCCGAATAAGCTTTGCGTCTGCGTGGGCGCACGTCAGTATTATAAGGACGACGGAGTCCTCGAGACGGTACTCGCGCTGCTGGAGGTGTGGCGTCGCGTGTGTTCGATCGAATATTGTCCACATTAAATTGTGCTCGTGACAGTGAAGTGACTGAAGGTAGGTGATGCATTTAGTGTTATTTTGATTGTGTCATTTCAAAGTGAGAACAACGATTTTGCGATTATCTAATCTATGTATGAAAAACGATTTTACACATTATTACAAAAAAGAAACTGCACTTAATCTTATATAATTAATTGCCGCGACTTTTCGGACGTGGTATTATTACATCAATGGTAAAAATAAAAATAAATAAACTGTCTCAAAAGTACCGTAGAAGGAAAAGGTATTTGCAGAGATATATAGTTATGTAAATGAAAACAAGTGTTAATTTTTTTTTAAATTAGGACTGGCAATTTTCAAAAATCAAACGTATCATCCTAACGATTTCATAGCTAGTTGCCGAAATTAGTCTCTAGTTTTCAGTCTCCGGCAACCTCGATTCTCCATACAAACGTAGTTACGCTCTCATTTTAAAACGACTAGCTAGTTTGCTCTGAAACTTTGCGCTTAGAATAAGTTAAGGTATATCCAGGCCCGTAATTAGTTTATGTAGCTTCAGATACCATAGTAAAAAAAAAATACAGCGAATTTAAGTTTTCCATACAAACTTGTTTTTGCTGTATTTCGTTTGTTTTATAAACTGGAGTCATATAAACTAATTACAAACCTAGATATACCTCATGTCATTGTATATGCAAATTTTCGTTACAATCCAACGCGTAGTTTTAAAAAAACAAAATAATAAAACCGACTCCAAAAAAAATAAAAAGTAAAAAATAACGCCATAATTCAGTTTCTTCAAATTACTTACAAGTAACCGTTTGTATACTCAATCTATACAGTATATACAATTAATCTTATTTTGGCGTCGGTGCCGAATGAAATAAAGAATGTGTAAAATATTGAAAATTGACGATTTTAGTAAATTGTGACACGATGGCACCGACTCCAAAATAAGCCCAACTAGAAAGTACCTTCTATAAAACAAAAAAAAAATTTGAAATCGGTCAAATAGTCTTTGAGTAATCGATGAACATCCATAAAAAAAAAAAACATTCCGTCGAATTGAGAACCTCCTCCTTTTTTTGGAAGTCGGTTAATGAGAACGAAACTCCGTTTGTATGGGAAGGTAAAATTCGGCCGAGCTTCACTAAGTCAAAAGACAAGGCGTGAAGTGTTTAGGTACAGATTTACAGTTTAAATGTCAACGAATCTAGTGTTTCTCTACATAGTCTTATGTAAATTTAAACTAATAGTACATTCATGATTTACGTTACCATGTCTTCTGTTGTCTTTATTTATTTCTCAAGTTTTGTAAATTATCTTGCGAATCAAGCATTTTTTACTTAAACTGGTGAAGGTATTAGAGGGAGGCTTTTAATAGCCAGCGATGCGGTACTCTAATGTAGGCCCTTAAGTAAGTCATTGTTATGATTGTTATAAATTAGGATAAATATTCCAGAAAAATAACAAATTTGTTATTTTTTTGTAATCATTTGTAATTTCTTTTTATTTAGTTAACAATTTTGTATGTAATCGGTGATTTTGTGATTATTTTACAATACTTCTTCATTAAATCTATACGACCTTGTCGGATATCAGCATCAAAAATTAAGAACTGAACCAATTTTATCAAATTAAACTGAAGACGTTAGAGGACCTTGGTAACCCACAAATTACAGAAATGTTAAATGTAATATCATATCGGGGATAGTGCCATACCACGTAACATGTTGATAAGATTCTATATTCAAACAGACGTTACGTATTTTCTTGAAATTTGAACTTTATTCACAAGTGCTCGTTACGCGGTATTGCACTATCCCCGACGATATGTTTATTTCGCCGAAGTGTTGTTAGAAGAGGTAAACTCGAATCAGAGTCTTTCTCGCAAATGACTCCATTAAGCACGGGGTCACGAAGCTCTTTACCTTAAACGTTTAACATATAACTCAGAAATATTTAAGCGTAGTGACTCAGATGCTATCTAGGCAAGGTTATCTGCATACAAGGAGTTGTACTCATTCATGTGTTCATTGATTTACTACTGACGTCATCTCATTGTGGTCATTGGTTACGTTTGCCATTCATGTGTGTGATTTTTAACATTGCCGTGCTGTGTCGACAAGGTATTACAGTCATCATGGTGTGTGCTTATCAATTACTAGAGGTGTTCGCATCTACTTCGTTCGCGGAAGAGAAAAAGTCATTGACTTTTTTTAACGCGTAGTCGGGTAAAATGTATCGTATAACCATCTGTCGACACC
Organism: Hedya salicella; assembly: GCA_905404275.2. Classification (NCBI taxonomy): domain Eukaryota; kingdom Metazoa; phylum Arthropoda; class Insecta; order Lepidoptera; family Tortricidae; genus Hedya; species Hedya salicella. The sequence continues at coordinate 8,902,346 of FR990114.1, read as the reverse complement.
CAGCTACCCGTATACCAAGATTATTTGAAATCTCTTTACCTGATTTAACGCGATGAAGCCACAATGACATATAGGTACATACATAAAAAAAGTAAAACAAATATTTTTGGAATCAGTGACCACCAAATAGTCCGTTACAATTTCTTGAAAATACACTTTATTTTTACAACTTTATAATAGTTAGTATAGATTATTCGGTTAAAATGTGATTCAATCATAAATGTAGAATACTTAGTACATAACGTGATTAGGGGTAAACAGACACAACGACACATACAAACATACAAAAAATGCAAAAAAAAAAATTTCGATTTAGAGACCTCCAAATAGTCCGTAACAATTGTTTTTTTAAAATATATTCAATGTACATACATTTCATTTTTACAACTGTCTCAATAGTCTGCACCTATTACCAGCCATAATTCATTAATCCTACAATCATATTCAGAGGTGGATCGTGAATTTGGGCTAATACAGCTTAGTAAGTAGGCCCCACTTAGTTTATTGAACTACTTGATGGTTTTTAATTTTAAGTTTAAGGTTTTTTTTTAGTTTGCAATATCGTCTATTGCTTTCAATGGGGGCTGGGGGCCTTTTGTATCTATGGGGTCCTGGGCTGCAGCCCAAATAGCTATGAAGTAGATCCGGCCCTGATCATATTCATAGACCTAGAAAGGCTGTCTGTGTTTATCTTGTGGTCTATTTTCTGTGGAACTACACTCGGTCGGCAGTGTAAACTTATGTACGCGGATCAAACAATAAGACATTGATTATTTCATGATTCATATTTTCAGCTGTGACAATAAAATAGGATCCATATTTTGAAACGTTCTAATTGATATTGATATATGGGCTGCTATTCCGCTAAAGTGAATGCGTTTCTCTCCTACTTACCTACCCTGTTCCGTAATGGTATTCCTTTTTAGGGTTCCATACCCATAGCGTAAAACGGGACCCTATTACTATGACTCTGCTGTCCGTCCGTTCTGTCTGTCTGTCTGTCCCTGTCAGTCTGTTACCAGACTGTATCTAATGAACCGTGGTGTTAGACAATTGAAATTTTCACAGATGATGTATTTCTGTTGCCGCTGTAACAACAAATAATTTTATGTTTGTTTGTCTATGTCAGTAACCAATATAAAATGACCGAACACCGCGTATATTTTGCTTAGGAGTAGGGCTCTGCTAACTCTGGATTTTCATAAATACAGCCGTTTGTAGCGTATATTTTGTCCAACTCGCACCTGGTCGGATTTTTACGCATACCTTACTATTTTATAATTCGCCATTTTTATTTCACAACTTGTATTTTTCTCGCCGAAACCGATTTTTTAAATAATATTACAAATGCGGAAGTCTCTAGCTGTCAGTATCTGTCATCTTTTTTCAAAAATCAGGCCAGAAAAAAGCTCCAACCTGGATCCTAGGTAAGGACATAGGGGTACTTTATTTTTTGAAGTAACTTTTTTGTCAATAAAACGAATCCAGTTTGAAGGCGCGAACGACGCATTGACGGACATACTTAGCTTGCGAATTTCCTACTTGTTATTGGGGTCTTTATAAAATGTATCGTACATCATACTCTACCAATAAGTATAAATAATGAACCGAATGAACGAGAACGGACTGGAATGCCTTTTAATGTATTGTATTTATTAAGTTAGTATTTCAGTTTTCTATTCCGCGTTACATGGTAGGAATTCCTTTAAACAAAGTATTAAGTACAGATATACATAGTTATATAGGTACTTCTCAATTAAAGCGTATTTAAGCACATAGACATGCGATCGTTCGTTATGGAGGTCGTTGGTAGAAACCTATGTTCAGAAGTGGACGTCTATCGGTTGGAATTATTAATGATTATCAATCGATATACCTTACTGTGGCAACGTTTTTTTGCAAGAGTAATATAAAAGTGGAAATCGGAATAATCGATGCCACCTAAATAGGTATGATTACTTGATGACTACATTTTAATTATTAGTCCGTCATGCAGATTCTTAAAAAAATATTAGATAAGTATCTTTTATTTTTTCACGTAATAAAGAAATAATAGCGATACATTAAATCAAAATTTCAAGTAACCTCACGCTTAGGTATGCACATTTTATACCATAGTAGGTTTATACTTAATTATGACGTCACGAACCCTCAAGCCTAATTTTAATGCGATTTATATCTGAGTATTTTTTTATTACTTTGAAGAAGCATAAAATACGTAGGTAGGTATCCAATATTTTTTTATTGCACTGGGACATTTATCATCGCCGATACTTTAAAAATAATTCAATTCAGTTAAAACTAACTTTGCAAAAAGGAATTGCAAGCATGCGATCGGGATCGGGTTAAGATTCCTTTTTTTAAGTTGTTTGAAAATGAGGGAATAAGTACAGTGTGCCCTAGGTTTCTATAACGTAACGTTTCTCTTGTTTCAGATGGCAGGGACATTCCTAGTCATAGCACCTTTGGTGCTCATTGCGTGCCTCCAGGTTGGCGTAGACGGTAAGTTCGGTTACAGGGTCCTTTCACAGACAAAAATTTGGAGAGGGAAGGCCCCTAGGCTTGTGTAGTACACGTACTAAAAAGACTGAGTTCCCGTCACTGTACTAGAACGAACTATTCCCATTTAATTTCTGCTCTTAGTGCATTTAGTACAATATCTTGAGTGCGAGCAATGGAACCGAAGCACGACGAATTACTCCGAATAGCTCCGATTGACCGACCCACCAAGCGCCAACCAAACCAAACTAAACTGAACGGAACGGTGAAGTCGGTGAACGATTCATATAACGTACTAGTACACCAAACGGCTCCTTTTGAGTGAGACTGCGACAGCAAAAGAAACAGACGCACTCCGTTTAAGCCTAACTATCAGTACGCAAGCGAGACGATACGATTATAACCTTGCCGTCTTTTAAACAAACGGAATTTGTTGCGTTAGATGCCGTTTGCCTTTATTTTAACGTCTCTGGGCACTTGAACTTAGCGTATACAACTAAGCTAACAATTTCATATGGAAATGACGAATTATCATCCTCAAATTAAAATAATACGACATCCGCCAATCGACCACATTTTAAGTAATTTTTATACTGATCACTCAAAAGCACTTTACGTTAGTCGGTCCGGATTTGGGAACAGGAGCTAAGGACTAATCATGCATAGATTATATTACGTACTAGTTGTACTAAAAGACCGAACTAGTACATTTGCAAGATTGTACTAGTTGGGAGCGATCCGTTCAGCGACGAGCACGCACTACTCTAGAGCCCAGGGTGAATTTTTCATTAATTAATTGATAGATTCAGGCTTCACTTTGCGGAATTCCATATTTGATTAATGTGTTAAAGTTCATTTGCTTTTCCGTGAAATTGTGTCACATTGGACTCCTTGGGTGGACCATGTGCGTAATTTATCCTAGGGCTAAGGGCACCATGGCCCGGGGCGGCAAACAGCTAGGAGCGGCGTAGCAATCCTCAGTGCGCGAGTCCAACTCGCCCTTCTGGGGCGCACAGTGTTTCGCTCGGAACATGCCAGCTGGACAAAATTATTTTCTCTAATATTAAGCTTCTAATAGGTCTATCTAGTTGAGATATTATGTCATTTATAGTAAAATCTTCAAAATTTGGATACACCAAGAAATAAAAAAATATTTGTATGGAAAAAATATATATTTATGGAAAGAATTAACAATAACTAAACTAACATGCACAAACAATTACAAATTAAAATACTTAGACCTAATAACGTACAAACATAATCTTAATGACCCAATTAATTAATGAATATACATATAATTGTACTTATTTCACAAATAACTCTAGACAATTCTTAATAGTAGGTAGTAATGATTCAGTCATCATTACAGTCTTCATCCTCGTCCTCGGAAGAATCCGAAACACAATAATCTTCGGATATAATACTAGTCTTACTAACAGTATTTTTATTTCTGACAACATGTTCGGGTGAAATTAATAAATCTAATACTTCTGACGAGAGAGATCCTGTTTTTTTGCGGGGCTTTTCCCTGAGGCTGTTAATTACAGGATCAGATGTGATTATTAACATGTTAAGTAAATCTGTATTCCTGGCAACACGGGACCTTTTGCGGGTATTATCCCGTCGGAATCTTCTGCAATCTTTGTTGCGAGCTTCCTGAGCTTCCTCAGAAAGCTGCCCGATTTGCAAAAGAGCCGATTGGATAATATCTACACTATGTATAAGTATTTTATGCACAGTGACAGGCATGCAATACCACGAATACAGATCCAAATACAGCCTTCTTGTTTGGTCTGCTAGTGTTTTAAATTTATCGACATTGATATCAAAACCGGAAGACAAAGCCCTAAGTAAAGTGTCAAAATGTTTTATCAATGTAACATCTAATCCTGTAATTTCAGCGCTCAACTCTGGATTTCCGAAAAATCTTCTAGCCGTATTTCCATCATTACTATTGCTAAAACCTGGTTTAGGTTTATCAACCACTAAGCCCATTCTGGATTTGAAATGGTCTTGATTTGTTGATGAACGTTGCTTTACATTAGCTTTATCAGTTGCGTTTCTCAACTGCCATTTCTTTACATCGAGACGGTAGCTAATGTGCAGCAAGCATTCAAAACAACGAATCCAAGCATGTAGTATTGACAAACCAAACCCAAGATTATCTTTATTGGCCGTAAATTCCCTAGCCTCATCATTCATTATCTTTGGGGTTGCACCACAGATGAAACACCTCTGTGATGACAAAGTCTCTGTCAAAGCATTACACACTTTCCCATCATCCATTGTCAAAAGCAGCTCATGGTTAACTGAAACCTGATTTCCATCATCCACATTACATATTGTCGGCAATAGCTCGCTTATCTCCTTCAAAACTTTGTCGGTCTCGTGTATGGTTATCTCCTTACTTTCTTTCGAGAAAATGAACTTTATTGGTCGACAATACATAGTAGAGGATGGACGTGGATTTTGCCAAACAATATTACCGCTTTTGTCACATAATTGAAGAGGGACAAATGAAAATACGAACAGATATTCATCGGTAGCTTCATTGTCGGTGAATTTTTGTTTGTAATTGCTATGACCAGAGCTTCCATCACAACCCCATTTGCTAATTCGTGTGAATGATGAGTGCTCATTGCGATCCGAAGAACAAGCAGTAATAACTTCCCGTTGTGCAGAAATTAAACGCTGATCAGTTTTGTCTAACATAACTTGAAGTTTAATATCTGCACGCGTTTCCGTTATTTCTACGTGTTCTTCTGACAGTAAACAGGCTTTTTTGGCATTCCGAAGGCAATAAAATGATGGAAATACCTGATGATCCGCAAGCATACTCCACTCCCTGGTTTTTTTATACGAGTAAGACGTTGATTTAGAGTCCACATAATAAGCCAAAGCTTCATCACTCGTCAAGCACCTTTGCTGCTTCTGCTGCTGGTCGCTGCTCTTCCGATCACGCAACCTGTCAGGACTCTCACTGACTTCTTTTATTAATTTAGCAACGTTTCGCTTTCCAGATAGTCGAGACGATATTTCGGCAGCTACTAATAATTCTTCTGAACTACGTGTCATGATCAAATCATCAACACGTCGACGTTTTGTTTTGGCACTCGCATCTTCCATGTTTAGTGTAGGTCTTCCAGGGCCCGGTTGAGATTCCTTGGAACTACAACCTGCCTCAGAATGATCGTATGACACAGTAAATGTCAAATCACCTTGAAGCCATTCCTTATTGCTTGTCAAAAAGCGTTCCCGAGTTCTTCGAGAACTTTCCCATTTTTCCGAAAGTTTCGATGAAAATCGGGAAATCACGGTCTTGATTTCCTTCATTGAGTCTTCCATTATGCCGCTTAAGTCCTGTATTTTTGTTGTTTCACCATTTCGTTCATTCTTGGAGTTTTTGAGCCATTCTTCAAAACAAGCGATTTTCGGCACGTTGAAAGTGTGACCTAGAAAAAAATTAATAAATATATGTTGGGCAAAAAAGGGGGCAAGAAAAATGAAGTCCATCGTTATCAATGAGGTTATAGCTACTTCCTAAAAAATATTCAGGTCGGGGAGAAGAGGGGATTTTTACGTATACTCCAATGAATTCGAAATTGAAGATTTATTTTCTTAACTTTGTAACATAACGATATATTTTTCTAGGTTACAGGTAAAAAAGATCAAAATATAATAGTATTTAAAATAGTACTTACTTTTAGTAACAGGATCCATCACAGCACTTAACCAAAATTAATAAAATATACCTGTGAGACGTTATCGCAATCGAAGCTAAAATGCAACTAAATTCATGCAAATAATGCAATTGTTTTATATACTTACCCTCATTACAAAAAAATTATATATTTACGACAAATCATTACCTACCAGTGTAATCACCAACTAATATACTAATTACCCTCATTAATGGTTTCTGAATTGGGTGATGTTGTTTTTGTCCAGCTAGCTTGTTCTACTCGACATACAGTGGGGCGGCAAAACTTATTGGCCCAGGGCGCCAAAATTTAAAATACGCCCCTGGGGTGGACGACCGTCAACATCTCCTGCATGATGATGCCTCGTAGAGAGGCGTAAAACGTGTCGAGGATTATATTATACTATCTGGTGGTGGTTTGTTGTATTTGCATGCGTATTTTTTTGTGAAAATTGCATGAAAATACGCGGATGCGAGCACAATTTATTGTCACATCTAACCAAGACACTATTTCGCGAAAATCAAACGAAATGAACAGACACAGTCAGGGAATCTATAGGCTATGCCTTGGTAACCAGTCTCGGGTGATCGGGTCACTGGTTACTATTTTTATTTCGATAGATATCCTCTAAATATTGAATATTTAAAACTACGTAATGACTAATGACTTGAAAATAAAAGTAACGGCCTTAATGCCCCATTAACCTTAACAATGATATACTTAATAACAAAGGACTGTAAAGCTTAGCCATAATTCCTTGTACGGCTTGACAGGCTGTCAGTAGGCAGACGATGAATTAGATTAAATCGCTTTGCAAAAACATTTACATTTTCATTCGACAATAATGGGTTCTTTTCAACCCACACGAATGTGCGACATCATCAGAGCAGAAATGAATTATTATTGAAACCTAACAATAACTACTTAACGTAATCGCAGACCTATGGGTCGATTTGAAGTTAGCAGATGGAATGGAAATTTCTCTATTAATAGTAATCTGACCAGCAATTCACCTCAGTATCATCTAATGGTAAGTGGTTACAGGGTTGAAGATGTAGCTCGCTGCACGATGGTTCGGCAACATATGATATTTTATTATAACGCACATTGTCATTCAATAGTACAGGTTGACTACATTCTTTGTATAAAACGATTGCTAAGTTGGCCAGTGACGCATCAGTACATAAAAAAAATTATCCCGCAATAGTGTAAAATTTTTCTTCATTATCGCTCTTAAAGGAAATGTGGAGAATTTCAAATACGAGGTCTGGCCCTCAACTGTCTCCTATTGCCAAATTTCCCCACATATTTAAATATCCCCAAAATGTATGAACAGCACAGTGAAGCTTGGAACATTCCCAAATCGTTATGTATGGGACAGTGCACATGTTAAAAGTGCAATGCTATTGTGTTTAGACGTTTGCATCCAGTCATAATACTGGTTACAACAGTCACTGTGGCCTTTAATTACTGTAACAAAAAAGCGTTGATTAAGTTGATTTAATACAACCTATACTATAATTAAATAATATTTACAGTATTGAGTCATCCTATGCATTTATTTTGGCCGATTGATATTTTTCATATTCGAAGCGTCTAAATAAACAATATAGGCAGGTGCTTTACCGAAGGTCGACTTAATTGTTGACCACGCGGAATCCTCCCACGTGAGTTATTAAGTCATATTAGTCATGTATAACATTAGTTACAAGCCGTTACTTAATAAAGAAATCGAGATTAATATAGATAGCGAGTACGGTGAAAGATAAAGATAATGTGCTTATTTGAGCAGCTTTGAATTAAAATGAAAAGATTTATTTAACATAGGATTAGCTGCTAATATGTCACTGATGATTTTCATAACATTTATTAGATCCTTATTTCCCACGAGATATATGGTCTAGTATAGACTATAGGCTATAAATAGTTGTACCTACTTTTTCACCTTATTGAATTGTAATAAGATCCGAAAGTGTTGATAAGGTTGTTTAGATACCTCTTTGTAGTCGACTGTGCCTTTTCCCTCAGAAATTGCTCATTTCATAAAACACCATTGATTTTGTTCACTGACTTTAATAAGACGCTAATGTACATTGTACCTACGTGTTCCGTGTTGGGAAAAGTAGCCATTTGTAAACGGGCAAGCCTAGTCGATTCGATTTCACGGTTCGCTGAGCTTTATTGCCGGGCCAAATTTGGATCACTATTCATTACCCTTCGTAATCCTTAACGTGTAACAAGACAATTACAAGCAAAAGATGGACAAGGACGAAGGGTCCCGTGTAGGTTGTTGTTTACATATTTTGCATAACAAAATGGTTGCCCCCAAGGTCTGTTTTTTCTTAATAATAAACTAATCAATTCAAGCTAAAACTGCTCTATTTTTGTTAGTTTTTACGGATCATTAGGCCGTTTAATCATGTCGCCGGATAAGGTATTAGGATTTTGGGTTTGTGAATGTCGAACCGCCTACATTCTACAGTATACCTACAATGGTGCCACTGTTTTCTCGCGCTAAAATGGCTAAATAGTATTAGGTACTTGTTGGTACTTGTAAGAGTTTGATAAATAGTGATGTCTGTACTCAAATAGTAATAAAATTTCGATGCGAAATCGTAGTTTTTGTGACAAATTGCCTAAAAAATACTTTGAGTTCGATACCTTACGTGTATCTTGTTTTATGAGCCTTTAAAATAGGTGGAAAAGTACATTTTTAAAGTATGAAAATATTAACAAATAATAATACCATTGAATAACCCATGAAATGTATGGTAACTTTTGTTATTAAACAGTTTCGATAAACGCAAGCTCTAATATAGCTGCAGAACAAAGTTCTTAATTTCCCCATATAAGGTAGGAAGATGTGACGTCACGCCTTTCTAGGGTTTAGTATGGAGCGTATTTGGGAAAGTCCAAAAATGTGATTCTAACGTTGTTATATCTCGTGGAGTTTTTATGACATTGAAGTAGTTTTTTCACCAGTATTTCTATTATTGAAAGGTCGTTCTATAACATAGGTACCACGGAAAAAAGTTGTCTGCATCCCTATTGAATTATATCCTACATCATGTTAACACTATGTGAGGTACAAGAGGTATTGTTTGTTAATTTGACAGCCCCTTGCAATAGGGAATATGCATGAATTTTTATTTTTGCTTTATTAAAAGCACATTCATGTAACAAACAGTAGACATTTTTGTCGAATTAGGTACTATAAAAATAACCAAGATATAAGCCATCAAACATTTCATTCAATCTCGTTTTAGGAAAACAGAATTTGATGGAGTTTATATGGCCGGAGTCTATGACGTAACAGTGCATGTCGGACCTCTCTGTCAAATCGCTGTCTAATTAATAGTTTGAAATGCTTATATCATGCGTATTTCTTGGCCGGTTTAAATTCTTATATTACTTTTTAAAACCGTTTTTACGGTATTTTGATATTTTATTAAGGAAAGCGATCAAATAAAAACATGCATGTACCCTATCAGAAAGGCATGTTGTGCTCATACAGGCAAGAGCAAAGTCAACATCACAAAAACTCATAGTTAAATGTCTGTAGGTACAGTCATCAGCACCAATATCTGCCATATCATAGCGGGCAAAAATATCTGACACGTCGTAACGGCCGCCTTAGAGATTAGAGTCGTGTCAGATATTTATGCGCCCTTTGTTATGGCAGATATTAGTGCTAGTGACTGTACCAGAGGCGTGGCGTCAGAAAAATTACGAGGGAAGCCGAAGCGTATTACTCATATTTAAAGAAAAACATATTAGCACACAAGAAGGGATAATCATGATCGCTAAATATTCTATAAGTGCCCAAAGGGATTACTTTCAAGTTCGTATCGTGGCAGTAAAATTACTCACTCACTCGAATATAGGTAATATCAGAGGGAACAGGCGGCAATAAAAGAACTTCGAAATTTGAACCTGTCTCTTCTATAATATATAGTGTGCACACAATTTTGTTTCGGTAACCTGGAAATAATTATCTTCCATTTGTCCATAGCTCAGCGCTACTATAACTACTATCCCCGCGGCTACCTCGGCCGTAGCCTGGGCTCCCTATACGAGCATGGCCGCTCCATCTCTGACAACCAAGTGTCGTGTGGAGCTCACACCTGCGGCGTCGGCGCGCATTGCACGCAGGGCAGTGTGAGGCCGGTGTGTGCGTGTCTCCCCGGCCATTCTGGCGATCCGCTATCGCAGTGTATAAGGATCGAGTGTGTTGGTGAGTGATATATTAAACAAGAGTGAGACTTAAATATATACAACAACGGGCAGCGCCCCAGGTTTCATAGTGTTTATCACATGAGGTATACTAATTGTGGCAATTTTTTGTCTTAGATAAGAGCGAATGCCGAAGCCATCAGACCTGCGTGAACCAGCACTGCGTCAACCCCTGCGAAGGCACCTGCGGTATCAACGCCAATTGCGATGTACGTAACATCATACTTACGCCTACACATGTTATCCTTATAATTCGATATCAAAATAAGATCTACAAAAAACTGGGCTTAAGACTACCCACAGGGCGCAGTTCTGTTATTACTATTATACTTTGGATTTTATATCTTCATCATTCAGGTGCAAAAACGTGCATGACTATGTCTCCGTCAAGAACCAGTCGTGCGCTCTTGGGGTTTTGTCCAGGTCACCAGTCCACTTTGTTGGGGTCTTTCTCGAGCTGTGTCTTCCAATATACGGTCGACAATCAATAATTAGGTCTACGAGCAATGTGTTCCAACTTAGTCTGGAAACTCTCTGAGCTAAGTTTCACTTTCAACAATCTATATTGTTTCAGATAACGGACATATGTTTGATTCTTGTTATAACGATGGTTTTGTTTGACAGGTCCGCAACCACATTGCTGTTTGTACCTGCCCTGCAGGATACACCGGTAATCCTTTCTCAGCCTGCAGAATCGCTGACCCAGGTAACTATTAGGCCAGGGCTTCTCGCACTTTTTGACGTTGACTCATTTTTGGGCACCATAAAACTTATTACATAAAATTGTCTTAATTTCACAAACAGTTAGTAGCACTTAGCTCCTGCACTAACAAATTAAATAATTGTTCTCATTCTATACATGAAAGAAAAGTCTTCTGAAATGATTTATATTTTTACTAAAATGTGAGTTAATTTGAAGTGCTGTCATATTTCTATTATTCTGGTAGAACCCTCTGAGATATCTTACGGAGCCACGTGGCGCCGCGTAGCTCACTTTGAGAACCGCTGTTACGAGTATTAAGCTCCTACCTCATATAAATATAGTCGTCCAATTCGTTTAAACTTCTTGTCTTGCTAAATATCTTACATAAGTTCTGAGGGATCCCACATTATACTACCTAGATTTATCGTGGACCGTAGTTCGACTAAATGATTGACCACATACAATAGCTCCTCGTTTCTGCCTCTCGGGTGATCTGTGGAGTTTTCGCTCAGTGGCGTAATTAGTCGTAATTAAACGTGAAAGTCATACTTATTGTCCCTTTGCAGAAGAGGCTTGCCACCCGTCTCCCTGCGGACTCAACACGAAATGCCATGTTGCCAATAACCAGGCCATCTGCACGTGCCTTCCCGGATACAGGGTGAGAAGTGATATTGTACCTACTCTTCATGAGTTGTACCTTGTATAACTTAGGGTGCATCCATGGTATTAAACATTTACTAAACATTTTACAACCATAGCTATGGTTTTATTGGTTATCACGTCATAAATGATGAAGCCTCCATCAGTCTCGCACTTTCAAAAATACTGAATTGGCGGAAACTGGCGAAAGCTTCATTTCAAATTTATTTATCGGGTGATTTACGCTACCATCAATACCATTAGGCCTGCTGGACTGATTCATACAATAAATTACTGCATTCATGGACTTCAAATTATCAGAACCATAAAACCTATCGATAATCCGTACTATCCATACTAATACAAATATTATAAATGCGAACGTAATTCTGTCTGTCTGATAAATATAGATGAAATTTGGTATTGAGACAGTTTGAGATCCTGAAAAGGACATAAGATAGTTTTAATCCAGGAAATCAACTCTAAAACTTTGACGACACGTTTGGCTCTGTGGGTTGCACAACGGCCTACGAAGCTAGCGGTCCCAGGTTCGAATCCCGGCCAGGGCAAGTGTTAGTGTGATGAGCTCGAATGTTTGTTCCTGGGTCTTGGATATTTAATATGTATTTAAGTATTATAATTTATCTATATATTATGTATACCGTCGCCTAGTAGGTACCCATCATAGTACAAGCTTTGCTTAGTTTGGGACTAAGTAGGTCGATTTGTGAAAGTTTGTCCCCAATATTTATTTATATTTATTTATTTATTTTTGGGGATTAAACGGGGGGCGGAAGTTTGTAAGGGGAATCAATCATTATGATATAGGCAACTTAGTTCTACGTAACGCGGGCGTAGCCGCGGGTAAATATTTGTAATTATAAAATAAAAGCAAAATGTGAAACACTGCAAACTAATAATTTTGTGTGCAGGGAAGCCCCCTGTCAGGCTGCCGTCATGAATGCGAATCCGACCAGGAGTGCGGCTCCCAACAGACGTGTCGAGACTTCAAGTGTACAAGCCCCTGCAGCGACTGCGGAGTCAACGCTGACTGCGAGACCGTGTCCGCGCACCGCGCTGTCTGCAAGTGCCCTAGAGTAAGTCATGAAACAAAATAGAAACAAACTCATTCGTCAGCGAGAATAAGCAAGACTTAAACATCATTACCAACGGCCTATAAGTAGTCTAATCTACTGTTGAAAATTTTAGATGCGTGCGTATCATTACTATGTTAAAGCTGTAACATGGCATGCACATGGGTTTTAGCCATATGACCTGATATTAGCCTTCATACAATATCCGTCCTATCCTACCTACATACGTTTACCCGTTATTAATTCTAGAATCTATTGAGACTATACAAAATTTTATTTTCTTAGGTTTGGGACTTTAACTTCAATAATCTTTCCGAATATACAAATATCAGTCAGTTTTTACAATAATAATTTCGTTACGAATCCTATTACATCTCGGGATCAATAAATTCCTATATTTTTACGAACCCGCAGTTGGAATTTCGGCACTGAGTGCATAAAGCCTGCCTCAAGTTTATTTGAAAACATGCTCCGTTAGTTATTAACGAGCTTTAAAAGACTTTGCGGCTGTCAAAAGGTCAACATTGACATGACTTCCTAATCAGCCGTTAATTATTACCCGAGTGTGGTGAAATGAAAACTAACATAATTATGTAGCTAGTATCATGACAAAACATCACACGTATTAGAACAGATCGATCTTCTATTTATTGCTTTCATCTTAGGTGATTCCAAAAAATACTTAGAATGATATAATATAATGACGCAAAACTTGTTAAAAATATGTTTACGAGTACATCGTCTACTAAATGTCTAACTTTAAATTTGATATATTCATTACTGAGTTTAAATTTATATTTTATGTACAAAATCCTGGTTTATACTTTCACTATCGAATACTATATAATGCTATAGAAAATGTAACACTATAAGCACTTATAAAGCATACGTAAATGTATTGTATGTCAAATAAATATATAAAATATTACAATATTACAAAATGCACATAAAGCAAATTGTACTAAACTAATATGTAAATATAAGTAAATCATAATCGCTCGCTACCGAATGCTTGCCGGTCATCGCGTAATAATAAATTGCTTTGCGATCACGAATGCTGTTTATCGGCAAATAATATTTTGGTATACGTTTGTATTGTATAAAATTTTCACTTTAGTGTTGCAATATCGCGGCTCAGTAGCGAGCATTTAGTAGTTCTATTTTAAGTTTTAAGTTATAATTTCTCATTAAAGTGAAGTTGTTAATATCTTCTTTTGAGAAATAATAAAGATTCTTAAACCCGAACATCACTATCTCTGTCAACCAGGGCTACCACGGCGACCCATACCGCATCTGCTCCCCCGAATGCACATCTGACGGGGAGTGCCCCAGCTACAAGCCCGCCTGCGTCTACAACGCCTGCGTCAACCCCTGCACCAACGTGTGCGGTGTCAACGCTGACTGCAACCTTCGTGGACTGACTCCAGTGTGCTCCTGCCCTAGGAACATGACTGGAGACCCCTTCAGCTTCTGCAGGCCTTTCGAAGCCCGTAAGTTCAAAGATTATAATAAGTTTGAGGACAAGTGACCGGGCTACAAGACGGTCCGTGTCAACCCTTGCACCAACATGTGCGGTGTCAATGCAGACTGCAACCTTCGTGGACCGACTCCAGTGTGCTCCTGCCCTAGGAACATGACTGGAGTTCCCTTCACATTTTGCAGGTCTTTCAAAAGCAATTAACGTTTCTGGTACCTACAAATATCACCAGCATGTTGAAGACATTGTTAGGAGAACTTTCAGCAGCAAATTAGGGCTGAACTTAATGTTTCAACCAGACAACTTGATAGCAATTCAATATTTTCAATTGACAGGTGACCTCTGCGAGCCTAACCCCTGTGGCGCGAACGCTAAGTGCACCCCTGGCCACGACAGAACCGGCGCCGAGCGTCCTGTCTGTACCTGCCCCACTGGATACATCGGCAATGCTCTCGTTTCTTGTGAGCGAGTAAGTTGACATCACACAGATGTATTTCTTTAAAGCTTCATGATGTTATCATAGTCATCATTTTGTTGCGCTTCACTGCTAAATGTATCATCCATCGCCAATGTGTGCACGAAGTTTCATCTGGCGGATATCTAGCCAAGAAAGTTCATGTCTAAATGGGAATGCATAAATATTATAGTAGTTCTGCCTTTAGTAGTGATACGAGTAGTAGTTTCACTGACATGTTTCCCGCAAAACTCAGTTGCAAGCACCGATATAAACAAGGTTTTTTTTTTCAGGGTGAATGCGAGCTGGACTCTCAGTGCCCTGACCACCTGGCTTGCGTTGGCTTCCAATGCGTGGACCCTTGTCTCGGCAACACCCAGTGTGGTTCTGGTGCCGTCTGTATGGGCAGAAGACATCTTGCTGTCTGCACTTGTCCTCAAGGTGAGAGCATTACCATAAATCACTACCGTCATTATCTAAGGGTTCTAATCGAGAATCTAGCTCATCTCACAGTTGTCCCATAATGACTTAGTGGCCATGTCATGTCAAGATATTTTGTCACCAGCTGACACCTCAGTGGCCAAAGATCTTATTGACAAACTACAGATATGTATCAAAATCTGCCAATAAAAGCACAATACGTGTTACGGCCACACTACCACAGTTGCGTTAGTTGGTTCCTTAACCTAGTGCTACGCAAACGTTGCGGGTTCAGTAAATTTAAAAATGTTTAATTTTCAGGTCGCAACGGTGATGCTCTCGTGAACTGCTACGAAACTCGGTCAGAGGCTGCATCCACTCGCTACTACAGGTACAAGCGAGACGGCAAAGACGATCCCGAACCACCCGCGGTCTCCGAAGCCAATGTAGAAGACACTCAACCCAAGGTTGAAACAACAGAAGCTAAAGTTGGACCTACGGAAAGCAAAGTCGAAGAGATCGACGCGAAGATAGAAGCGGCGGTGAAGGACGAAGGTCAAAATCTTTAAGCGAATCTAGCTTCAGTATTAATAGGTTAGGTCTAGACCGCGCTGTATAACTATTGGAGACTTTCACCACTACGTATTTCTGCGTCGCTAAACTAAGTTTTGTGTAGGAGTTTAACTCGGGAGCAGTAGAAATACGTTGGGGGTATAGTAGGTTTCTCGTTGGCGATTGTTCACATTCGTCCCTTTTACAGAACGAGCATGGCATCATTCGAAATCTCTCTTGCCGGTCACATTACATGGATTTTGGTGAATTTAGTTTCATGAATCTTAAGCTTGATAAAAAAATTGGTATTGTTGTGATTTTTCGTAAGCAATACTGGTATTGGTACTCTGCAAGTATGATTTGTTTTATAAATATGTACTTAACTAATCTATTACTGACAGTGAAGTCCACGTCTACTGTTGATATAGTATGCATAAGCAATAAGTATTAATAAATGGGAACATTTTTTATTTATAATAAAAAATAATGAACCTAACATGTGCCTTTATTTGTACGGTTTATATTTATTTACTCCTACTTAAATGCGAACACACATAACAAAAAATACAAGTAACAAACAAAAAAAATACAACTGAATTGAGAAACACCTCCTTTTCTGGGAGTCGGTTAAAAAAGGACTACTTAGTATGCAGTGGGGTAAACTTTTTTCTTGTTACGGATCTCTGAAAAAGTACTTTTTCATCTCACTAGCTCGGCAAACTCCCTAAGATATATTTACTCATATAGATACATAGAAAACATTCAAGACTCAGGAACCCATATGTATGATCATCATACAAATATTTTTCCTTACCGGGATTTGAATCCAGGACCGTCAGCTTCGCAGGCAACGTTACTGAGCTTAACCGGTCGTCATGTCATGAGGATAAATATTTGTGGCCTGAGTCTTGGTTGTTTTCTGTGTATATAAGTATAATGGGAATTGATAGTGTACAATATCTCGCTCCTCTTGTAATGCAGTAGTGTGCAAAATTGATATGGAACTTATGTCGTTTTTAGAATTCCGTAGCCAAAATGACAAAATTATAGATTCGTCATGTCAGTCTGTCTGTCTGTCTGTCTGTCTGTCCGTCCGTATGTCACAGGCATTTTAGTCACAAACTATATGATGTACATTGATGAAATTTGGAGCTTAGGTGTCGTGTGTTAACCGCTACTTAGTTTGATAGTTAAATAAAAAATATATATATTTCTATAAAAAAAATCAGCAAATATCAATGTGTGGCACATATTTCGACAGTACTTCTAAAAACACTTTGAGGTTTCTAAAAAAATTTTGGTTTAGTGAATATTTTCCGAAATATTCGCAACGAAAATAACAAAAATTGTGTCCTCCCCATCTATTTTCTAAATGGTAAGTTCAAAAAATATGAAAAAATTTACAAATATAAAGCTTAATAAATACTTCCAACGAAAATTATTTTCAACATGATCGGACATACCGTTTTTAAGTCATTGCCAAAAAACTGCGCTTCTCAGCAAAAGGACGTAAGTGCCGGGGAGATAAGCTCTTTTGTTTGTGTTTTGCGGGTTTTGCGGAACCCTTCATGGGTGAGTCCGACTCGCACTTGGCCGCTTTTTCTAATATGGAACGTCAAATTACTTATACGGATACGCTACTAATACATACAACAGGTGGCTTACGAGTACTTAACTTTTTCCCCTATACCATGCTCTATGTTACCATTGGTCTTGAATAGCATCTATAATGATTTATTTCACTGGCGAAGCGTGCCTTAGTATCAACATTTTGTTGAGGGGCTCAAATTAAGTGTAAAGATTTTGCGGATCCCCTAAGGTGGGCCCTTGCAGCCCGGGGCGCCGTATCATTTCCAACTAGCAAAATTGTCCTTGTATGAACTAAGACATTATAAAAGGTTTATATGTATCCTGACTAAGAATGTACATCTTACAAAGGCATTTAATAGGACTAATTGGTCTTGAGAACATTTAAACTTATTAAGTACTCTTGTAGACGTATATAAGAATTTTTTATAAAACATTTATCAGAACAAAGGTTTTACAAGTGCATTTTATAAGACTATTTGGTCTTGAGAGCATTTAAACTTATTACGTACTCTTGTAGACGTATATAAGAAATTCTTGTAAAACATTTATCAGAACAAAGAGTTTACAAGTGCATTTTATAAGAATATTTGGTCTTGAGAACATTTAAACTTATTACGTACTCTTGTAGACGTATATAAGAAATTCTTGTAAAACATTTATCAGAACAAAGGTTTTACAAGTGCATTTTATAAGCCTAATTGGTCTTGAGAATATTTAAACTTAGTAAAGCACCTTAGAAGTCAGTTCGTTCTTAGTTGAGTCTATAGTAAGTGTTTTATCAGACTTTGCTCTTACTAATGCTGCGTATACAACTTCTTTAAAACCAACCAATTTAAAGTGTAATTTGTCTTGTCTAAGCCACATGTAAGAGTAGGAGCATGTTATAAGTCTCTTATAAGATCTATATATCTTACAAGAACCTTTGGCATTATTTATTAAGAGTATCGCATGGCTGATATACTGACTGACTAACATGGCCACCGGTAGATAGCCTCAGATAAGTGTTTAACAAGAGCGAAAGGCTTAACATTGACTTCACGAGTGTTAAATCAGAAATATCAGCCTTACATGCACCTTAAACAAGAGTAATTGTACTTTTAACTGCTTCGACAGTGTCATTTCCTGAAACACATTTCAATTTCACTAATAATTTAAGTGAAAATTAATATTTTAGAGACATTCCAGGAGGGTCCGAAAACATATTGTTAATAACATTACAAAACTATCGAGGAAATGTACTTCGCAAGTTGTTCATCAATATAATACCAAGATTATTTGCAGTCAAAGAAATAACAGTTAGCATTAGTAAGAGTACATATAAAGCTATAGACTTACCAGGATTTATATTTTTTTAATATTTCACTTTGTCCGAACGTTTTCTGGCCTCTTCGACAGGTTGTATTACTAGGTAATACTCTTACAATGAGATCACACAGAGGAATATAAGGGGAATCACACTAAGAACGGTATTAGTAAGAGTACTTTAGGCTTATTAACCTTGCAGCATGCTACTGTAAGATACCTACTTGTAAGTCCAATTGTCCTTACAACAGCATTAGCAAGATGATCTTAGGATTACAAACACACTTAATAAGACCATTATACAACAACTATAAGCAGAAATGCTCTTATAAAGTGCGCCCAATTCCACACTTACAGACGTTTCAAAGTGTACTGTAAGAGTACAGAAAATTTGGTCTTAGGATATTTGTAAGAGTAAATTTTGCTAGTTGGGATTGATAAGCCGGTAGCTACGCCTTGATTTTTTTCTAAGGGATATTAGAAAGAGATAAAAGAGGATAGCTTTGTCAAGGGCGTGTAGTGTAGCTAGTATTCCAAGATGAAACCATTTAATAAGCAGTACAATCTGTGAACAGTGAGCACTTAGAATATAGGACTCTGCTGCTGTCGGTTAAAATCGGAAATATTCGTGTACAGGCCCCAATACACTACTCGCTTCTATGCTTGCTTCGACGGAGAGCTCGCCAAAGTTAGCCGAAGTTCGAAGTGCGTGACTATACCCCAGGGGCGTATTTTGAGAACTGGCGCCCTGGGCCAATAAGTTTCGCCGCCCCAGAAGTTACGGAAAAAACCGGGTAAGTGCGAGTAGGACTCCTGGACCTAGGGTTGCTACGCCGCCCCTGGCTGTTTGCCGCCCCGGGCCGCCTTGGCCCTAGTGACCCTAAATATGTCCCTAACTATACCTACACTCGGATAACCTTAAAATTCGATCTTCGGATTGCTTCGGATCCTTTGACTCGGCGAAAAAACCGACAGCAATCGGAAGTCTAAGGCCAGGCGACATTGGGCGACAATCATAGTTCGTTTCTACACTCTCTTACTTATTCGACTAGCTTCGATCAACTTCGTGAGTACCTACTGTATTGGGGACTTAATAGAATTATAGCGTCAAATAGCAATTTTGGAAGCATAGATATACAACAGGGGCCCGTTTCTCAAAAGCTTTAACTTTTATTACAAGCAGAAGTCTCTTTCCAACAATATGAAATAAAAGAAGACTTCCACTTGTAATACAAGGTACACGCGTTCATGAAACGGTCCCCAGATATCCGGCGATTATTTTACCGAGCTTCATAGCTATTACTGTCTAGAAGGGAATTTTACAGCTCTATATGATATCAGTGATAATAGTACATTCTACAGAGGCCGGGACGACAGAGGTTGCCGAAGACATATAGACGGCGGAGCAAAGCGAGGGCGGATAGGTCTGAGGCGGGCAATCGCATATTTCCCGCCGAGGTATGTATACTGTATAGTGTTTTTTTTTTAAACATGCAATGAAATAAACAACAAAAAAATCAAAGTTTATTTTTTAATACGCATAGTGGCAGAATGTCATGATGCCTGTCCCGCAAATTGATGTGGAATGGACATTAAAAAAAGAGTACTTTGCCGGCCTAGGCCTGCATGATTTGTATGAAATTCCATTAACGATCTCTTGTCCTAGCCGTACCTGAAACGTCATACTTCGCAGCCTATTATAAGGAACATAACATCAATATTTCAATCAAGGTATTCGATTTTGTATGTGTGAATTATTAGTACTTGTCATTGTCATTAAAGCCATAAAGTCCTATGGAAACAACGTGAGAAATCAGAAAATGAGTACTTATAATGCAATGAACTTCTAACTTTTAAAGTACGTACCTAGTTGGAAAAAGTTTATGCAGAACAGGACATTATTATTATTATCACGTGAGGATGCAATAACTGAAACCTACCGAAACCTACTCTAGGGCCCGAATCTTGTCCTAAATGCTCACGGACTTTATCATAAACTATATAGAGATACTAACGTATAAATGTTTTCTTTTATTTATTGCCGATTCAGGGCATTGCATCATGAACACTTTTCTTATTTTAACGGCTTTCGAACAAAATCTTTCGATACTCGCAGTTAGACGAGACTGAAATAAAAAAATAAAAAAAGATGTGCGAGCGAGACGCGTTGTGCAAGATGAGGGTTTTCCAATTATAGTTACTTTTTATACCCTTCATAAATCCATGGAGTAATTGCGATGGTTAAACCGGCTAAAACGTAAGAAATCAAAACACGTTTCTATTCAGCATGTCAATAATTAAAGCAGTAACGAGACGTATTGACGTTTGACGTTTTGTAAAGGAGTTTTTCATAATTAAAGAACCGAATGTGTGCCAGTAGAACTGCTTAAACAGTGCAAAACATTTTTACTTAATTGCTAAGTTGAAAATACATAATGCAAAAGATTACCTTTATCATAATACATTTATTACTGTTTGGATAAAAATAAAACAATACTAATTCAACCTCACTAATTATATCGAAAATGAGGGCGTATGACACGTTTGACGTTCAAGAATGTCTGAGCTAGTTTGAACACACAAATATGCCTTTAAAACGTTTTCTGTCGTTCGATAACGAATGATGATTGAATCAGAGTGTTTTGCCATTTAATCCCGTAATACTATTGATATTTATGCGAAACCATGTCTGACATCAACATGGAGAAGTTTGCGAAGTCAGACTTTGGGCCAGATCGCTATGTCAAGGAATTAGCGAGATCTTGCGTCGGAGGGGAGGAGTTGCAACAGCAAAAGGAGAAGATTCAAGTTCTCGCAGAAGATACCGCAAGCGCTCTTAAGAAAAATGTTTACGAGAATTACATGCAGTTCATCGAGACAGCGACAGAGATATCTCACCTGGAGGCTGAAATGTACAAGCTGTCGCGGCTTCTCAGCGAGCAACGAACTGTCCTCACGACGCTCTCTCACGCTTCTGTTTTGGGGCACGATAACACCATGTCCCGGGAGTCGCTGGACTCTCAGGCTCAGGACCTCGAGGCCGAGAGAGCAGAAGAGCAGCGGAAAAACAAACTCAATACAATCATTGATAAAGTTGAGGGGTGTATGAACTTGCTAGACACCCCTGAAAGAACTCTGCTTCACGAAGGAGACTTACTGGAGATCGACGCCGAGGAAAATACCGCCTTGCAGAGAATGCATGTTTATTTATTCAATGACTGTGTCATGCTGACCTCTTGGATATCTAACCGTAGAGGGCCCATGAGGTACAAATTCCAGGCAAGCTATCCTATTAGCACTCTAGCAGTAGTGAATGTTCGTGACCTGGGAAATGTGAAGCAAGCCTTCAAGGTACTAGCCTTTCCCGATACAAGGGTCTTCCAATGCAACAGTTTTGCAATTAAAAAAGACTGGTTGGATAAGTTTGATGTGGCCAAGAAAATGCACATTGAGCAAGAGAATTCCAAGCTGAAGAAGAAGGAAGAGAAGCCTAAGCCAGAGTTAGTGGAGTCCCCTAGTCTTTCAGTAGAAGAGTTGCCATCTCCCCAGATCCCAGCTCTCCCAGAATGGCTGGCTGATGTCACCGAGGAATTAGATGTACTGATTGTGGAAAGACATTTTGAAAAAACATACAAATTAATGGTGGCTGCTCAGAAATCTTTAAGCTCAGATGAATTCAAAACACATCCGGAGAGAAATGAAATCTTAAAAAGGATCGAACAGAAACAAAAGATCCTAATAGATATATTGTTAAAGGAGCTTGATGTTACACACAATTGGAGCCCACGGGGAGGGCTCCAGTCTTCACGGTGTCCCGTGCTCATCCTTAACAAGTTCAACATGACGAGTCAGGCCTGTGAGCTGTTTCTGGCTATCTGCAGCCACACTGTCAAAGTTCACATCAAAGGAGTCCAGTTAGAAAGTACTATTAATACATATGTTAAGCAAGTCGGAGAGGTTTTCTTCTGCTCACTGAGTGATGCCTTAACAGAGTTTACAACTTTATTTCCTAAGAATAAAAATAGTGCGTTTGTAGTGTGGGCGAGCATGCAACTTAGAATGCTGCTAAGTCAAATCATCAAACAAGTGTTCACTCCCCAGTGTCCTTTAGATTCAGTTTTAGAGTGTGTCCAGAGTCTGAGAGACCAATGTATGTTGTTTTGTGAATTCGGTTTGGACCTGAGGTTTCAACTCAACAGTTCCTTGAGGACCCCTATAAATAGAGCTCTAAAAGAGTATAAAGAAAAAATTATTGATTCTATGAAATCGAAAATAGCTGAAGACAAGTGGACCCCTGTCAATATGCACACCAAGGCAGGTGTCCAAAAGTTTCTAGCGCAGATGGAGAATTTGGGCCTTATATTAGCTAAGTATGTTATAAACGAGACGTGGGTGGACCTATCTAGTAGTACAATATGGTTTGCCCAGTCTGTGATAACTATTCAGAAAGTTGGACTGACTCTTGTTACAAAAGACTTGATGGAAACTTTGGATGAGTGCATCCATGCTATTTTTAATGCCAGATTAATGTTGTCTATAGGGAATGATTCAATATACGCCCAAAAGAATTTCAGGTTCATTTTGGATACAGTGATGCCTTTAATGCTGAGATGCTATAGAGAGGAAGTTGGATATGAGAATGAAAAGTTGATGGCACTAGCAAGAAAGCATGGAGTCAGTGTGGCACAGCCAAAGAAGTCTAACATCACAAAATACACAAGTAACGAATATTTATGAGAATAGTCAAGGACATGGTGAATGGTGTACGAAAATTATTTTTGTTACGCTGAAGCTTTAATACTGTAAAATATAGGTAGTAAGCATGCAGGATTTTTGTATGATTATTTAATGAAACTGATCAAATTAAAATTTATATTATATGCAAGTTAATCAATATGAAATTTTAATAAACAAAGACAAATATTTCATGAAGTTTATTTTCATAACAAATTAAGATACAGTTCCTTACAAGGATTATATTTATATATAAACATTGTTCATTATTATCATCTAAATTTAGATTCAGATTCTAAAGTACAAAATGTACAAACAGCTTTGGTATACTTAACATAACATGATTAATAAATTGTAATACTTGCCATAAATGGTTAAAATTCATGGCACTAAAGTAACTAATAATTCCGATATTAGCAATTTAGTTCGCGCGCAAATTCCGAGGTATTGAGAACTGAGAGAAAGTGTATACAAGGGACCCTGCCATAGTTCTTTACACCTTGACCAATGTGATACCTACTGAAAAACAACAAAGTTACTAACTATCCCTGTGCGCATCAAAATTAAAGAATCAATAACCAGTGAAATATCAATAATGAATGCCAAAAGCATTAAAATTGTATAATCCTAGAGGATACTACACTTACATTTCTTAAATTTGGAGGTATTTCTTTTCGATGGCCAAACTAATATATCCACTTTTTCTGAGTTTGTGCGCATACTATGGGAATGTCACATACAATAGATAATTAAAATTTACTCTTCCTCCATCAATGACTCTATAAAAGTCGTACCATTAATCAACTTCGTGGTCAAAATGACGAATTCAACATTAGAATCCTCCATCTGACTGATGGTCCTGAGAGCTGAGATCTCATGGTAGGTGCAGCCGCCAATGAAGAAGACCAGAACAACTCGAGGGCTCTCGAGAGAGGAAGAGGTCTCGCTGGAGGATGAGTTCCGACGCGCCATGCGAGGCTGCAGGGTTTGGAGTTCGTCTACCGTTGCGCCCGGGAGAAGGCCTAACATGTCCTGGATGCCTGTTGATAATACATATACTTGTACAGTACTGTCGGATAAAATATTCGTGTATAATATTATGATCGCGGCAATGACAATCTTGGCAGTAGGTATATAGAGCGGATAATACCCGGCGATTATTTTTCCGAGGTTCATATTATTGTTTAGAAGGGGATTTACAGCTGTATATTTGCAATAGAAGAAATAAATGAAGGTATTCGATTTTCTGTCTTCGATTTGTCAGTACTTGATATTGTCATTAAAGAGTCCTATGGAAACAATGTCAAAACTCAGAAAGTTATTAAAATTGAATTACATTCGTATACGAATCCTATTCTAAATGCTCATTGAGTGTTGTCTCGGTATCGTGTGTTCATACACATCGGTACAAATCAAATAAGTATAACTTATTTACTTTAAGACTCTCTATAGGGGTCCATAACATGTTTTTTATGTAAAGCAGTGCCATAAGGTCTAGGTCGATGCCAGCGGCGCCTAGGCATAATGCGCAATCTTGAATAAAAACAAAAAGTTTCGTATAGTTAGTACCTATCACAATTAAATTTTAGTAATATCACGTCGCATCATCATCATATCAGCCTAAAGTCGTTCAACAAAGGCCCTAAACTAGATATTTATATACGTAAACTAAATTATATCATCAATATACTAGAATTATACTGACACCGACTGACGACCGGTTTGGCTCAGTGGGAGTAACTTTGCCTGCGATTCTGAGGTCCTGGGTTCAAATCCCGGTAAGGGCAAATAATTGTGGGATGACCATAAATATTTGTTCCTGAGTCTTGGATGTTTTCTATGTATATAAGTAATATATCTATTAAATATATCGTCGGCTAGTACCCATAACACAAGCCTTATTGAGCTTACCATGGGGCTAGTTCGATTTGTGTAAAATTGTAATATTTAATATTTATTTATTTTATACTAAACCGAATTAGATCCTATTTTAGTAAAACTTATAAACTTTATGAGGCCATCACTTCCAAAAAGTTAAAAAATATTACTCCTAAAAAATACTGGCACACAATTTAAGTACATTTGTCTGCCGTAATAGGCCAATATACGGGCGTTGAATTGGGTTACTCATTATAGTTGTAAGCGGGTCTAAATTGGACGAATTTGTTAGTCAAACGTATCCGTTATCTCGCACACGTTACGTATCCGTATAGCTGCCTAATATAGGGCGTGTTTATATCATGTATCGATAATAATGTGTGTTGAATGACTCATGAATCAGAACGGGCGACCGAATCTAATGATTTTTTATTAATTATTCCTAAATAGATTCAGCTATCACATAACTAAAATTTTATAATATTTTGTTGTGTTACATTTAGTTTAATTATTTATTCATAAAGTTGTAAAAATGAAATGTCTGTAAACTGAAGATATAAAAAAAAAATCAAACCTACTATTTGGAGGTCCCTGAATGGAAATATATATTTTTTGGATTTGTATGTTTGTATGTATCGTTGCGGCTTCATCGCGCCAAATCGGCTAAACGGATTTCAACTATGTTTGGTACACGGGTAGCTAGGTATCTCCAGATGGTTATAGGATACTTTTTACCTGACTACGCTGAAGAAAAATAAGGGTTATATTTTTTTCTCCTCCGCGGTCGAAGTTTGCTTCTTGTTGCTACCATCTAGTATTTATGGTGAATGGCTAAAACAAGACAGGATAAACCGAACTGAGAGAGGTGCTTATATTTTATTTTTCTCGATAGTGCACGTAATTTGATCTCACAACGTACAAATAGTACTTGTAGCTTAATTTGAGTACAGTCAACATCCCAATTAGTGTTAGTAATAGGATTTAAGGCAGAAGTTGCCAAACGTTCTTTTTACACCTCTTTTATGCTGTGGACAAATAATATATATGTATACTTAAATTTCCTAACTTTATTTAGATTCGTTTTAGATTCTTTAAGTTATTTGGTGCAAACTGTAACTTGTATTATTATTTATTACAAACTGGTGAATTATATCAAAAATATGATGCATGTATAAAAATGGTTTGACTTAGTCAAACTTTTATCTTTCTCTGTACATATATATTTACATTAACATTGTTCGTTTCTGACGAAATTTCATTCTCATATGCAGCCACCTTATTTTGACTTACCTGTCCATCCCTTGTTCTTGGCAATATGCTCGCTGAGCCGCACAGTCAAAGGTGTATATTTGCTTGACAAGTAACTCTTCTCTTTGCCCTCCAGCTCTGAATCATCCATTGTCAAGTGTAGTGCCTGGAAAAAAATATTTAATTTAAAAAAAAAAGAAATATTTTGTCACGATTTTATAAAAAAAAATATTATTAGTATTTTAGAAGATTTATAATAAAAACTGGTTCCGAGCCCTGCTTTAGACTGCGGTCGCACTTCTTTAGGTTGCAGAGCGTCAGCCAAGTCATGAGTCCGTAGACCTAGTGTCTTCTCACTTATATTATTGCACATAGCTTCCGCAGGACCGTGTACTGCAGTCGCAGCAGACTGCACTTCTCCAGGTTACAGAGCGTCTGCCGGGTCATGAGTCCGTAGACCTGGTATCTTCCCACTTATATTATTGCACGTACCTTTCGCAGAACCGTGTACTGCCTGGCGCTGTACTGCGGTCGCAGCAGACCGCACTTCTCCAGGTTGCAGAGCGTCAACCAGGTCATGAGTCCGTAGACCTGCACTAGCTCTCGCTTGTAGTATTCCAGAACTTTTGGCTTTAGGCCGGATCCGGTCACGCATTGGAGGCAAATTAGACGGAGGACCTGTGAATAACACTTCAATGAAAAATCATAACCCGAAATGCAGTACTGCATCACGATTGCAATTTTAATTATTTATTTAAGCCAGGGATCGGAAACGGGTTTTTTTAAATCTTCTAAAATACACCCTATTTCTGGAATGTTTTAAAACTGTATTTAGGAGAGGAGTAATTAATCACAAAACACTCTTCAAGTTCTAGAATTTCAACAAAATATACGAAAATCTCGTAATTGAACGCAAAAAACGAATCATTATTTCGGATATTTTGTACGAAAAAAATACCGGTTCCGATCCCTGATTTAAACTTTATTGCACAATCGAAAAATGTACAAACGCAGGACTTAGTAAAAAAAGGCATTTTCTACCAGCCACCGAATGGGTTAAATATAATCAGCTATATGGTTACCAGTGGTATGTTCATTTTTCATTTTTAAACAGTCGCTATCCAACGCTTTAGTCTAGATTTAAGGATTTAGCGAAAGTTAAAATATCACATTACTTACAAAGGCAGTAAATTCGCTCTCAGATTAGCGATGGGCGAGTCGAGATGTCTGAGTGTCTAAACGAGTTGATTCGAATCAAGTTTCTTCGCAACTCGAGTCAACTCTAGTTTCGATACGACTCGTAACACCACTATGTCCGACAGCAAAATGTCCTACAATCCTAATAATATTGTAAGGTGAAAGTTTGTGTCGATGCACGATGTATGTATGTACGTTCCTCTTAATTTTAAAAACTACTGAATGGATTTCAACGAAACATTCCAGTTATGTTGTTTAATCAGAATAACACATAGGCCATAAATTGCATGCAACGAAGTCGCGGGCAACAGCTAGTTTATACATAAGTAAAGATGTGAGTAAGATTTCTATGAAGTTTTCAATATAACGGTTATATAGAAGAATTTTTACAAAATTGTTTATATAAATAGCGATCCGATCTCTAACTAACAAAAAGAAAATACCGGTTGCCGAGCCCTGATAGTAGGCATTTTTTTTCATTGAACCGTAAAAAATCAACAGGGAAAGTTAAATTTTCTATTGTACAAGAAAAAATACAGTAATTTTGCGTTGCAATACCCATCTAAAATTAGACTTTTTTGTCTTAATTTACCTTTATGCTCCATTTAAATTTACCTTTCGGCCGTAATCGCAAGGTGCACGGGAATAATTTTCCTCCTTTGGTTGTCTTAATACGCAACGAGTTGCCAAGATGTAAACCATTTTCCACCTTGGCAACTAAGTTTCACAACCAGATGAGAAGAATATTTTTCATTTCTTTCTACGCGACCTTCATGGGCAGCTACTTGATACAAAGTTTTCTACGTTTGTTAAACAGTAATTACGATAAATAACGCATTGTATCTTCTTTATTGTATGTGAACTAAGTCGGGGGCGGGCAAAACATAGTTTACAATAGGGCTGGTGTGTGGTTTATTAAATAAGGCCTGTGATATACGGACTTGATGATACCTCAAGGGTTCAGTTTTTGCCACCCTGGTTACAGAACCCTAAAAATCGGCCAAGTGCGAGTCGGACTCGCGCACCGAGGGTTCAGTACAAAATATACGCTACAAACTGCCGTATCTTAGAATATCCAGTGTTAGAAATTATACTGTTTGTTAGAAATTATAGTATTTGTTGTTATAGCGGTAATATAAATACATCTGTGAAAATTTCAACTGTCTAGCTATCACGGTTCATGCCATACAGCCTGGTAACAGACGGACTGACAGACAGACAAACAGACGTACAGCGGAGTCTTTGTAATAGGGTCCCGTTTTACCCCTTGGGTACGGAACCCTAAAAACGTTATTACCTACCTTAGTAAGGGGCGCTTTCTGAGCAATGAGGTCCTCGATGTAGGGGCACACTTTTTCGTTCTCGATACAGTTCAGAAAGTCTTCCTCACACTGTATCGTGTCGTGGAACTCGAATGTGTCTGTAGTCTGAAATTATATCAAATATATTAGATTTTCTATCCGTTGACAACCAAAAACTACTCATGGTCAAGTTACTTGTGCAAGTTCACTGGTAGGGGAGCTCGGCTAGTTAGACCTACTCAATGTGGTTGGACTTGCAATTATTACAATGATGATGTAAACAGCGTCCAATAAAGTGCGGTTCTTTCGAACGTGACTCGAAAGGCCGATTCGAGAGCGACAGCTTCGGCCGCATATTTGACATATAAATGTTGCACCTGTCGATGCAGGGGGAAGAGGTCACGCTTACAAGAAAGAAAAGCGAACCAGGCTTCATCATGTGCGACCACACCATCGTTCAGAGTTTTCTTCCACAAGTCTAGGCCTTCAGACCTGTATTTCTAGTACACCTCTTTCTATCCAGTATTAAGAGAGAGGTGATGATATATATATATATATATATATTTATTTATTAAGAAGCAAACAGTCATACACAAACAATTGCAAAGGAATCAAGAACAGAAAAATAAGACCTATAGTTTCCTTAATGTATGATTTAAAACATAGGTGGCCAATAGACTAATAATAATTAGAGATCGATACATTGCAAACAGTAATGCGTAAGGTAAAGTAAATATCATTTGCTTACTAGATTTTTAGAGCATAGTTTTTACAAAAGAAAGAGACTTAAAACTAGCAGTGAACAGATACTTAACTATTATCTCGCCATAGAAATATTATGACATGTAGCACGACAAGCAAATTTGTGGCTTGTTATAGTAGTCAGTAATACAAGCATGCTTGATCTTTGAGCGTCTACTTTTACTGAATGAACCCTTGTCTTGTACTATTATCTCTTCTAAAGGCCACCCATAAATATGGAGTTAAAAAAATGTCCGGGAAGGTGAATTATACCAGGTGTGTTGTGAGGAATCCGCAAGATTTTAACCAAACATTCCTGAGGTTTTTTCCAAAAAAGGATGACTAGTGAGTGGTAACTGTCACTTTGATGTCTGTCAATAGCGACACGACATTTGGAAGCATACGTTGCAACGATCAAAAATGCTTAATGCACTTTAGTTATCACCAGAGCCCGAAAAATCCATAGCAAAACAAAAGAATGTCGCAATGAAACTAGTATTAGAAACATTATTTTATCGAACTTTTTGTTTTATATTATTCTTTGTGTATGATAATAATCACAATTTTTGCAATTTATTAGTGGATCACTCCACTAGTGTTATTATTATAAACAAAGATCAGAAACAAATGAAAAAATTTTTTTTATCGATATCGATAGTTGTGTAAAATGAGAAAAAAACGGCCCACCAAATGAAAAAAAAAATGTAATACAAAATTTCACATAGGTTTGTATAATTATACAGATACAGATGCAATTTCTTCCTCGAAATTCACGTCAGTACACACAGCACCACATGACATCTTATTGGGTTTGTTATAGTGATACGAGTAGATAGAAGTCAGACTCAGACTATTCAGACATTATTTTGGAAATAACTGGGTGCCCAAAAAAGTACTTGTGGCATCAGCCAAAAGGTTTCTGGCCTTGCCGATTAGGTAGCCAGCAGCAGAAAAAGCTCTTTCGGCTTCAATGCTGGTTGGAACAATAGACATTAACGAGTCATAGGCAAAGTGGATATATTAACTTTTTACATATTAATTACAGGTTCAAACTGGCAAAAAACTACATAAATTCGTTCGAAATTCTCTCCCGGCCCTCACCGCGTTGCCCCGCACCGCACCGCGCTACTCCTCTACCAACCTAAAGAAATCGTGCTAGTTGGCGCGTGCCCGCTCAACGAGAAACACGTATAAACTACGTCGCTCCTCAATCCCGCAAATCCCGCGGGATCCCGCTCAATTTACGAACGAGTAGTCCCGCATTTTGGATGCGGGATCCCGGTATTGCATTCCCTAGTATCTAAAATAGTTGAAATCCGTTTAGCCGTTTTCGCGTGATGAAGCCGCAACGACACATAAAAACGTATAAAAAAAAAAATTTTTCGCTTCAGTGACCTCCAAATAGTCCCTTATAATAGTTTTTTTTTAATATCTTCAATGAACAGACATTCATTTTTACAACTTCATAATAGTATAGATGTTATGTGGTGCTGGCATCTTTGCGCGATGAATATGTTCTGTGGCCGGCATTTACCTCTTTAATATACTCTGCGATGGCGGTGTGAGTCGCAAGCGATTGCTTATTGGCCAGCATCTGTGGTAGCCGCGTCACGAAGTGTTTGATCTCTTGCACGGACTTCTCGTGATGGCGCTCGTCTAGTTGATTCTTGATCACGCGTGCCTTCTTCGAGAGTGCTGCTCCCACCTAAATGTCAACCTACATTTTATTTATTTATTTATTTAAACTTTATTGCACAATACAAATGTAACAAATGGCGGACTTGACGCCTTAAGGCATTCTCTACCGGTCAACCATAACGCCAAACAGAAACTAGTAGTTAGTGCAGGATCGTTAATGTTGAGAATACAAAAAAATGCAAAGAAAAGAGACACAAATCAATAGGTCAATATGGGGAAATATACATACACACATATTATGTTACAATACAAATAGATATATACAATACAATTATAAAATACTAGCTTCTGCCCGCGACTTCGTCCGCATTAAATTCTCTCAAACCCGGGACTCAAACTATCTCGATATCAAATTTCATCAAAATCGGTTCAAGGGTTTAAGCGTGAAGAGGTAACAGACAGACACACTTTCGCATTTATAATATGAGTATGGATTTGGCAAAAAGGTATTTATTTTAGCGCCACCTGTTAGTTTAGCAAGGTACTCGATACTAGTGGGATCGTAACACATGTTTGAGAGAAGTTTGCACCTCCTTCCTAAGTAGTGCGATAAGATTCAGGTGCAAACTTAACTTAATCGAATGTAGTGGCTACCCCCTCTTTTAAGGGTTGCATTTTTATAGCCTATAACCTGGCCGGGGATTTTTTCGACCGATTAGTAAAGTTTGCATCAAAATCTGTTCAGCGGCTTTCAGGTGATGCGCGTACAAATAAACAGACAAACAGATAAACTGGCAAAAATTCTAAAAACTGTTGGAACGTGTTCTGTTATCGATTTTAAGTATCTCCGGCCAATTTTTTTTCGAATATCTTCCATGTACAGACTTTCGACCCTCTTCAGCTTTATTATACGTATAGAAGATAAATGTACCCTTACACCTGCAAAACATCACACAGACAATCAATTTTGAGATTTATTCGAGAGATAATTGCGCAACACGCGCTTGAAAGAGAAAATGCTCTGAGCTTGCCTTAATAGAGAGAGGAAAATCGTTCCATAAACGGATTGCTTGAACAGCGAAGGATTTGGACATAAAACTAGTGCTGTGAGAAGGAAGAGAGAGTGAGACTGCGAGCAGAGTGCAGCTTACACCCAGGACGGGCAGTTACAAATATAAACATAGATCTAATCCGGTGTGATTGGATTTAATAAAATGTTGAAAAGGGCACAAATAATTTTTAAGGACCTGCGTTCCCGAACAGGAAGCATTTTAACTGACGGTGATACTCAGATACTTGGTCATACTTAATTTTACCTCTGAAAGGCCAATCTAAATATATAAAAGAAAAAAGTGGCTGCCTGACTGGCTGACGTTATATCAACGCACAGCCCAAACCGCAAAAAAAATATTTTTCGATTCAGTGTTCTCCAAATAGTGTGTCACAATCATTTTTTGAAAATATCTTCAATGTACAGAGTCTGTATGTGTATCTACTACAGACATTAAATTTTTCCAACTTTATAATAGTAATAGATATTAAAAGGGTTTTACGAGTCCCCGGCAAGGTCGGCCAAATTTCACCTTCCCATACAAACGGAGTTTCGTTCTCATTTTGAAATTACGTGTTGTATTGTAACGAAACTTTGCATATACAATGACATGAGGTATATCTAGGCCTGTAATTGGTTTATATGGCTCCAGTTTATAAAACAAACGAAATACGGTAAGTAAAGTATGGTAAGTGTCAGTTTTCTTGTTTTAATGGTCCTTGCCGGGGACTCTTAAAATGACTGACCGCCGTAAAGTTGCAGTCTCGCAGCTCGGCGAACAGCTCCTCGCCAGAGTTGAGAATGATGCGCTTGCGCTCTCTCGCCTTCATCTCGGTCTGAGCATCGTCGGAGCCCACGAACTTGTGTCCGGGGAATGTCGCCGTCGAGCATTTGATGCCGAATAGTTCGTCTACAACAAGCATATCATCAGTAAAAACTGGAAAAACCGGCCAAGTGCGAGTCGGAATCGCGCACCGGGAGTTCCGAACAAAATATTCGCTACAAACTGTCGTATCTATGAAAATCCAGTGTTAGCAGAGCCCTACTCCTAAGCAAAATAGACGCGGTATTCGATCATTTTATATTGGTTACCGACATAGACATACAGACATAAAATTATATTGTTTTTAGTATTTGTTGTTATAGCGGCAACAGAAATACATCATCTGTGAAAATTTCAACTGTCTAGACAGTTGAATTGTTCACTATCGCGGTTCATGAGATACAGCCTGGTGACAGATGGACAGAAAGACAGACGGACGGACGGACAGCAGAGTCTTAGTAATAGGGTCCCGTTTTACGATTTCTACGGAACCCTAAAAACATCCGACACTAAAATAATAACTTATTTCTATCTCACTCCCAGCATCAAAACGAATACGTCAAATCTATGAAGCCGTTGAGACTGCAGTCAGCAAAGGCTATCGATTTTTAAGTGAAGTCGATAACACAGTCTAACAACAGCAAAAGCAATTCATGGACGACGTGAAGATCGCATATAAGCATCCTAGGACTTACACTACGGGCATTAAAAGCTTGGGCAATCGGGGGTAAAGACCCTGCCTGTAAGCGCCATGTGCTTCCAAAATGAGTCAACCATACCTATAAGTCCCTCGTAGGTGAGCTGTGTAGCCATGACGCTCGTGAAGTCGATGGCACGATCCAGTAATAATAGCTGGTCGATGCATGACGTAGAGGCGCCCTTTGGAGCGCCCTGCTCTTCCTTATTGAGTCGACATAGCAGGTCCCATACCTATAAACACAGAAATAAGTAAGATTTCCTGTGATAGAAATATCAGCCCCATATAACGGAACAAGGGAATGGTAGGTATAAGCGTTTTCTTGATTTTTGCCGCATGACTTGGACGCATAGCATAAGAGTATTAAGTAATTTTAATCTTGTATTTCCAACAAAGCAGTATATGTGACTATACTGATTAGCGTCCAAGGTAGGCGAAGTTTTTCGAAAATTATGAACTCATAGTACAGTCACCAGCATTAAAATTTGCCATAACAAAGCGCGCATAAATATCCGATACGACTCTATTTCTAGGGCCGTTAGGACGTGTCAGATATTTTCGCCCGCTTTGTTATGGCAGATATTGATGCTGGTGACTGTACCTAGTGTTGAGCTCAGGGCACTGTCTGTACAGGGGTGGATCCGGCCTCGTAAGCACGATTGACATACTTACAACCCTAATTATTGAGAGGTATACCCGGGTAAGACCGGATCAAACGTAAGATCGGATGAAAGCAATTTTCAGCGAAACGGTGGACATTTTTTTATCACTGGCAATATAGTGTGCGAAAGGCATACATTATCGATCGCGAGGCATTTCGTAATTCGCGACTCGCACTTTAGCCGATTTTTAGATGACCGTGCCACAAGCTTTTCTGAGGGAATCTGCACGTGGCACAGTAGAACGCTTATACAGCCGCCACTGAATTAGTTTAGCTGTAGGTTTAAACCTTGAGCTCCGTATATGAGAGTACAATTTTTATGCTTTTATACAACTACATTCGAGTAAGAGAAAAAAGTCATACATAACTCTTTTTTGTACTTCAGACTAGTAGATTAAAAGGTATCCTATAACCATCTGTGAATACCCAACTATCCGTGTACCAAAAATTGTTGAAAACTGTTTAGCCGATTTGGCGTCATGAAGTCCCAACGACACATACAAACACAAAAATCAAGTAAAAATATTTAATTATGAATCAGCGACCTAAAAATAGTCCGTATCACTTGTTTTTTTGAAAATATCTTCAATGTACAGACATTTCATTTGTACATCTTTATAATAGTATAGATTATGCCTCATATCTGGTAAAAAAAGGTTGCTTTTTGAGTTTCAGTACATACTTGTTTTGCAGCCACTCCTTTCCCGAAAACGCGTGGTATGATGCCGTAAAGATGCTGGATCGTGCGAAGCGCGAGCGCCGATTTGTACATGCAGGTTGGGTCGCCTTCCAAATAGTTCTCCCTGGAGAGCGGCAGGTTTTTTATTTATACAAAATGTAGCTTATCGAAATTCGCAGCATTAATTAACTATAACAATATGAAACCCCTAGTGTAATTATAACTAGCCTAGCCATTACATTTAGGTCCCAACTTTTAATGCAACATTATAATTGTTTTCATACTTATATCGTATGTGCTGCAGTTTCTGTTTCTCACAAAATGGATTGTGTACGTGTGTGAATCTCCAAGCGTTTCGACCACTTGGTTTAATCGTCATTTCATAATTATATTTATTAAGAGCGGCCGCCCGCGACTTCGTCCGCCTTAGATTCGTTTATCGCGGATAAAAGGTATTTTTCCAGGATAAAAAGTAGCTTATATCTTTCCCCAAAACTCGATATTTTACTTATTTAAATGTGAAGCATATTACCAAGATTTCAAGTTCCTAGCGTAAAAAAATATTTACTGTGCATACAAATTTTCACCCGCTTTTTCGTCCCTAAAAGGGATGAAATTTGACATACATTATAGCCTATGTCCTATTCTGATATATAAGGTACATAACTGGAAAGTTTCATTAAAATTCATCCAGTAGTTTTTGAGATTACCACAACAAAAGGAATAGTAGTGTCAACTTCCATCAATTTAAACTCAGCCTCGGGACTATATTTCGATTTCATAATTTGTTCATACGTTAATTCTGAATTTAAATGATATTTGCTGAGATGACAAAGACAAAAATTAAACGCCAAAGAAACGCCATAGATTGGCTCACTTTCTATTTGTTACCAAAAAAATACAATAATGGAATGGAACTTTGAGAGTGGGCTATTAGTTGAGAGAGAGAGAGAGATATGGAGAGAGAGATAGAAAGAGGGAGGGAGAGATAGGTGACTCCTATCCAGATTGTACTAAACCTGCATGGTTACTCTATTTTTATCGTTTGTCAACGACCTACAATATTATTGCGGGGTTATCTGTGCTATTCGCTGATGCCACTACGGTTCTGGTTAGTGCGAGGACTTATGATCAATTAAGTGCCAAGATTAACGAAGCCTGTGAACAACTACAGGCTTGGTTTTCAGCAAACGGGCTTTTATTAAATGTTTTAAAGTCAAATATTATGCTTTTCTCTGGCCGTAAGATCCCAATACCTCCGTGCATGTCATGTTGTCCGATGCCAATGTGTCATGAAAGTAGGTTCAAAATCGACGCTAACCTAAACTGGAAGTGCCATGTTGACAGTCTTTGTAACAAATTTGGTAGTGCTGTCTTTGCGTTGCGGAAATTAAAGCCACTTATCTCATGTCAGGCAGTAAAACAGGTATACTTCGCCCACTTTCACTCCCTACTCTCATACGGTACGCTCATCTGGGGTGATTCCACAGACGCAAAAAGGGTCCTAATCTTGCAAAAACGGGCGATCCGTATACTTATTGGAGCCAGGCCTAGAGATACATGTCGTGTTTTTTTCTCATCGCAGGGTATAATGACGCACTACTCACAATATTTTTTTGATGTTTTATTGTTTGTAAAGACCAACATTTCGCGGTTTGCACGCGTAGACGTCAAAGGTAAACAGCTTCGTTCAACTGGGCGCCTTAGAACGGTTCCTCGCCGCATGGCACTTTCAGCAAAATACCCGCGCGTCATCGTCCCGACTTACTTCGAGCCCTTACCCGCCGATTTAAGGAACGAACCGTGTGACATGACATTTAGGCGCCGGCTAAGAAACCTTTTGTAGGAAAACCCTATGTACTCAGTAAATGAGTATATGGAACTGAATGTATAATGTTATTGAAAGTGACATTTTATTAATTGTATTTTTTTATTTTTTCTTGCATTCTTTAGGAAATATAACATTGTGTAAATTATCTTTGTTTTCATTTTAATTTTACTTCATTTTATTTGCAAGTGATGACCATCCTATTTAGGTGATAATACATTTTATTTCATTTCATTTTATTTAATTTTATATTTTATTTGCCTGATGACTTCCCTTATTTTATTTTGAAATTGTAAACATTATTTTATTGTTATTATTATTCCTTGCATTATTTTTGACGATCATGATATTAATTCGTATAATTTTGACATTAAGCAAATTTGAAATGTAATTTTTATTCATTGAAATAAAACAATTTAACGGATTGTATCGCGTATATTATCTCATTTTTGTTTCCGACGTTTCGGAAGCTTTCCAGCTTTCCATGGTCACGGGAGGACTATGGACCATGGAAAGCTGGAAAGCTTCCGAAACGTCGGGAACTAAAATGAGATAATATACGCGATATAATCCGTTAAATTGTTTTATTTCAATGAGTAATAATCGCGGAAACAGAAGAAAATATTATGTAATTTTTATTGTGAAAGAAAAGAAAATAATCTAATCTAATCTAATCTACTGTCAACACACAACATAGAAGGTATTTCACCTGAAATCATGCTGCAACTCCAAAGACATGACATCGCTGTCAAAGGGAAAGATGTCACACTTAAACTCCTGTATAGTAAGGTGGCCCAGGACTCCCCGGTTTGAAAGGTGCTTCTCACAAAGCTCGCTTCTTCTCGGCACAAAGAACAGATGGAACTCCACTGGGTAGGTTTGCTTTGATCTGAAACGAAATAAAATTGTATTGATTTGAGTGGTACATTTGTCTTTAGATAAGCAATGCTTTTAGGAAAACAAGACTTTTTAAAAATAAATGCTTATTAAATACATTTAACCAATACACAAAACGTAAATGAAATCAAACTTGTGAAAATACAATTAACCTACATATTGACGGTGGAAAGGACAAAATGGGGATTTAAAACATATTTGAGACATTGCGTTATACACCTTATAAAATTAGTTAAATGGTTACAAAACCAGTGGCAGCCAAGCTGTCGCTTATCCCATTTCTCCTTTCCCCCATCGGTATTTTCCTAATCAAGACTACACTAAGTAGTCTTTGAATACTTTACAAAAGCAGCAAATTCAACCAGGTTAATACAGACAGTAGTTGTATGGAATAATGTAGGTAGACTAGTTTACTTTCTATAATAAAAAGTAATTGTAGTTACTTCACTTATATTTGTACTAGCTTCTGCCCGCGACTTTGTCCGCCTAAAATTCGTTTATCGCGGATAAGGGTATTTTTCCGGGATAAAAAGTAGCCTACGTCCTTCCCCGGGACTCAAACTATCTCCATACCAAATTTCATCCAAATCGGTTCAGCGGTTTAAGCGTGAAGAGGTAACAGACAGACAGACAGACACACTTTCGCATTTATAATATTAGTATGGATGTAAGTCTTGTCAATATGTGCTCCTTAGCATATTAAAAGATTATTCAATGCAAAGACTGTTTTATTGAACATAATAGTAGTATCACTTAAGGACTTTATATTTTCAGTTGTATAGCATAGCCTCACACAAAAAGATTAGCAGAAACAGTTATACTACTTATATTTGCCACTCGGGTTTCCCCGGATTTGTCCTACTTTAGAGGCGGACCCTCTGGAGGACCATTCGGGTGGGTTTTTAACATGTGTCCGGGTAAAACCAGAAGACTATTTGTATCAGGGAAAACCTTATTGAACTGAAAAAAGCCTATCATGTCCGAGAAAACGTGATTTACTCCAAATATTCAAGGTTTTTGCAGTTGTCGTCTAGGTTCGGCAATAATCAAGATGGCAGCCCCATAAGCAAAGTAAAAAGCTAATGCATCAGTAGATTTCAATAGATAGTAAAGACATTTTTGTAACCTACCTTAGAGAGTTGATGTAGTCAGCAACCAAGTCCATCAATGTTAGCTTAGCTCTAGCTATGAATACTATGTGCTTCACTGAAATGGTTGGTAAACTTCCCGGTTTCAATAAAAACATGTCAGCAACTTCATGTTCCTTGAGCAGAGAATATTGGGCCACAAGCCCTACAGGTCCGGCTAACCACTCGTCCCAAATAGTTATCTAAAATATTAAAAGATTAAAGTTTTGGAATTAAATCTATAATATAGTTTTCACGTCATTATAACTTACTTTTGGACCCTCACACATTTGAAGGAGGTTTAATAAGTCTTTTCTCATGGTCTCCTGGAGTAATGCCACGTTTAATCTGCCCCCCGATAAATGGGAACTCATTTTAGTATCCTTCATGTTGAATTTAAAAAGAATAAAAAGTCGTGACGATGTTCACAAGCGTATTAACTGGTCGCAGCACAGAGTAAGCTTTCAACTTCGGTTGTGAGTATTGTTTTTTTGTATTTTATTTATAATAATTAGAAACAATATACTGCAGTCGCGTTATTTAAGTAAGTAAGTGAGATCTAATGTACTACAAAATGATATCTTATTTTGTTTATTTCCTCAACAAAACGTCACGGCTGTCACTGTCAAAAATTAATATGAATAACTAAACGTAAATAGGCAGAAGAACACTCTACACAGTAAAATTACTGCAATAAATTATCGCATGTTATTAGAATAAATAAGAATAAATATAACCTTAAAATATCTTCCATACAATTTTAAACCCATGAGAATAAGTGATAATTATATTAAATATTTAACTGTTACGATGAAAGTAGCAATAACAAAACTAAATAAGTACAAATTAGGCTACTTCCACACTAGTATTTCATATATCTATCTATACTAATACTAATGTTTTAAAAAATATAAAGATTTAACAATGAAATGGCTGTACATTGAAGATATTTTCAATATAAACAAGCCAAGTGTGAGTCGGGCTCGCGTACAGAGGGTTCCATACAAAATATACGCTACAAACAGCCGTATCTATGAAAATCCAGTGTTAGCAGAGCCCTACTCCTAAGCAAAATGAACGCGGTGTTCGGTCATTTTGTACAGTTATAGACAGACAGATATATTAAATTATTCTGTTAGTATTTGTTGTTATAGCGGCATCAGAAATACATCATCTGTGCAAATTTCAACGGTCTAACTATTACGGTTCATGAGATACAGCCTAGTGACAGACGGACGAGCAGCACGGAGTCTTAATAATTGGGTACCGTTTGACCCTTTGGGTATGGAACTCTAAAAATAAGTGATATGCACTATTTGGAGGTCACTGAATCGATTTTTTTTCCTCCGTGGAGGAAGTTGCGGGCACCTTAATATATTTTTGATATCTTATAGGCCGTGATTTCTACAATCTGTCTTTTGACACATGACAGATGATGTGAATAGTGATGAGGCAAAAGCGTTTCGATTGTCATAATAACCGATAATCAATGGTTTCCACAGGTAGTCTGAATCGATTTATGCGATCACTTATTCTGTATATTAATAATCCAATCTCTATATGTTTAACTGCTGTAAATAAACAGTATGTAAATAAAACCATATGTCTGGATGACATATTTATTACAGGGGGGTATGGATGGTTATGAAAAAAAAATAGATTCCGTAGATACTGTACCAATGCAATATGCGATATTATGTGACGCATTCCACTGGCTTGCCCACTATAACGCATCAGAAAACCATTAATTACTGTTTTTGGATGAAAAATAAGCTTAAGTCTGTTTAGTGCAAGAATACCGTTAAACAGCCGTAGTCTTTAATAATATGAAACAGTGTAAGTATAAGGGAATAACAAATATCTTAAAAAGATTCTGTTTGTATCGTAGTTTAGAGTATCACATATATTTATTATGCGCCCTTTGCTTTGTCGCATTCTAATACTTGTGTCCGTTAAAAGACGTTAAATTGGTGGCGCCACTGTCTCAAGTGCCCAAAATGCTAGAGTAGGATAATAAACAAGGAAAGCAACATTTATGTAAGGTCATTTCATACGCACGTGCCACACTATCGCAATTGAGGACAGATTTGGAATTAATGACTGGTTTCCATTTCCATCCGCTGGACTTTTTGACTATATGAGTTTGGCCTCCTTATCTCCATTCTCCACGGTTCAGATATCGATACTGTTGTTTACACGTTAATAAATGAGGACAGGTTTACACGTAATTTGTTTAATTTTTAAGTCAGATCGGATTACATACATGATTTGTTTGATTATTTTATTAGATATTTGTAATTCAGTACCTCGAAGTATTCGATTATCATCGATTTGCTCAATTTACTTCCAATTCGTAAAGATGGAATTGGCACGGCTCTAAAATTAAGAATAAAAAGTCATAGAACGTAACTGTTTGCGTATAATGATTTTAACATACGAATGTGCTAGAAAAAAAAAAATTATTGAGTTAGTTGGGGCTAAAATGAGCATATATATTATTTTTCAGTAATTGTGAAACTTGAGAACTATTGGATATTTTAATTAAAGCTTCGATAAAACGTGCACATTTGCGTTATATGGGTGCTGTCATGTGTCAAAAGACAATTGGTAGAAATCTCGAACTATGCTAGAACTATATTAGGTATTACAATACTTACAAGCTATTTGGTACCATAATCATTTAATCAAAATAGTATAAAATGGCTTAAGGAGAAAATAAAATATAAGAAAGAAAGAAAGAATGATTTATTTTGAAATACACATACGTACAACATCATCATATTCAAGAGAGAAAAACAAGAGTGAATGTTGCTGGTATTTCAAAAAAGGAGCCCACTCAGCATGTGTCGGTCCATGTAGTGCATCGACGCTGATTTTCAGTGGGTCCATAAACACAAACAAAACACATAACTTAACCTAAGTAAATAACAAATGTAATGTGCAGTCTTAATACTTACCTATTACCGGCGAAAACCATACCAGAAGGGGGAACTGTTAATAAATTGAGATCGGGAGTCGTTAATGGATAAACTTACGAATACATCCATACCATCAATACTAATATTATAAAAATTGGAAAGCAAGTCGCTCTGTTATCTTTTCACGCTAAAACCACCGAGGCGGAAGTTTGTACGGGGAACCAATCACTGAAGACATATTAGGCTACTCAGTTTCTCGGTAACGTAGGCGAAGCTGCGGGAAAATTTTAGTACCTACTAGCTTCTGCCCGTGACTTCGTCCGCCTTAATTTCGTTTATTGCAGATTAGGATATTTTTCCGGGATAAAAAGTAGCCTATGTCCTTTCCCGGGACTCAAACTATCTCCATACCAAATTTCATCCAAATCGGTTCAGCGGTTTAAGCGTGAAGAGGTAACAGACAGACAGACAGGCAGACAGAAACACTTTCGCATTTATAATATTAGTACGGATTAGCGCCACCTGTTAGTTTAGCAAGGTACTCGTTACTCGTGGGCTCGTAGCACATGTTTGTGAAAAGTTTGCACCTCCTTCCTAAGTAGCGCGACAAGAGTCAGGTGCAAACTTAACTCAATCAAATGTAAGGAAATAATCAAATAATGATCTTTATTCTGTAAGTAGGCCACAAGGACACTTTTACAAGTCTGTCTCTACGGCGTTTCCCAAGAGGAGACCACTGAAGAGAAGAAAGCCGAAACAAACTCAACAGTCAGTAATTTTTTCGAAATAACTCTTATATCTATTACAATATTCGTGCTTAGCCTAACCTAAATATATGTTTTGAGTATAAACTCAATGTTCTTCAAGGAAACATATCAAAACTTATAAAAGTAAAAAAAAAACTAGAATATAAAAAAGCAAAATAGTGATTTTTATTTAAAACAACTATGTATACTTTTGATATGCCACCTTATATACCGTGTCCCGGTAAAAGTAAATTAT
Organism: Hedya salicella; assembly: GCA_905404275.2. Classification (NCBI taxonomy): domain Eukaryota; kingdom Metazoa; phylum Arthropoda; class Insecta; order Lepidoptera; family Tortricidae; genus Hedya; species Hedya salicella. The sequence goes on along the minus strand of FR990114.1, from coordinate 8,859,262 downwards.
TTGGTTTCTGTTTTGGGCCATGCATTTTTGTCTGTTAAATAGTCCTCTACCCTATAATAAGCCTTTGCCATTAGGGACTCTTTTAAGTACTTTTTGAGAGCTGGAAACGATAATTTCAAAGCATCATCTGGTAGCTTATTATAAAAATGTATAATGTGAAATGTAAAATGTATAACGCGGAACTTTCTAATAGCGATTTTGTTTTTATTTCTAGTATTAAAATTGTGGATATCTGAATTCTTAGTACAAGACTCTAGGTTCTTAATAACATAAATAATATTCTCATAAATATATTGGGACGCTACGGTTAATATGTTGATGTCTTTAAAAAGTTCTCTTAAGGAGTCACGGGAGTTCAAGTTATATATAGAACGAATCGCTCTTTTTTGTAACACAAATATAGTCTGTATGTCAGCTGCTTTGCCCCAAACCAGAATACCGTATGACATGATACTATGAAAATAACTATGATATACTAAGCGAGCAGTATCAACATTGGTCAATTGTCTAATTTTTCTAATAGCGTAAGCTGCTGAACTTAATTTACCTGCAAGTACTGCTAAATGGGGACTCCATTGCAAGTTCTTGTCCAGTGTTATACCTAAGAATAATGCCCTATCCACCATTTCTAAACATTCACCATTGAGCGATATAGTAGAATCCACTGCTCTAACATTCGGTAAAGCAAATCTAACACATTTCGTTTTCTTAGTATTCAATACCAGATTATTAATATTAAACCAGTCAAGTACTTTAACTAGTACACTATTAATTTCGGCATAGTCTGTTGCTTTCCGGTCAACTTTGAAAATTAATGATTTATCATCAGCAAATAGTACTATATCAGAAAGATTTCCTACTATAGATGGTAAGTCATTTATATAAACTAAAAATAGAAATGGCCCTAAGATAGAGCCCTGTGGCACTCCTAGCTTAACTGCAGCTCCACTGGATTGGGTTCCATTTACAACAACTGTTTGTGTTCTATTGCTGAGATATGAAGACATAAGGCTTAAGGCATTTATAAACAGGCCATAATGTTCTAATTTCAAAATGAGTGTTCCATGATCAACGCAATCAAATGCCTTAGAAAGGTCACAAAAAACTCCAATTGCATCACAAGATTTCTCCCAGATGTTGTAAATATATTTAATGAGTACAGATGCTGCATCAGCCGTGGAACGTCCCCTTGTGAAACCGAACTGTTTACTACTAAGCAGTTTATTTCTATTGAAGTGTCCCAGCAGATCCATCAACATTAACTTTTCGAAAACTTTACTTAATACAGGTAGTATAGATATCGGACGGAAATTAGTCAAGTCACTCAAGTCACCTGATTTAAAAAGAGGTATGACTTTACTAAGTTTCATAAGATCTGGAAACACGCCCTCTGATATGCAATTATTATAAATCAAGGCTAGATAGGGTGCAATTGAGTCTATGATATGATGAACAATTTTTACTGAAGTTCCCCATAAATCCTCGGTTTTCTTTAAATTCAGTGACTTAAATGTTTTAATAACGTCTATTGAATTTACTTAACTAAATTCAAAGCTTACATTGCATTTGTTAAAATTAACATTAAGTAACAAATGGGCTTCGGTCGCAGATGATTGAAGATATCTTGTAGTATTAATTGCAATGTTGGAAAAATAATCCTCGAATGCCGAGGCAACATCGTTCTGACCATTTCCTGTCATAATGTTGACTTGACTATTGCGAGATTTTGTTTTACCAGTTTCTCTATTAATAATATTCCAAACAGTTTTCACTTTATTGTCAGACATTTTGAGTTTAGAACTAATACAATTTGCCTTAGCGGCTATGCACACCTTCTTAAACATTTTTGAATAATTCTTGACATAGTCCAGGAAAGCAGTATTCTTGTTTACCTGTTTCTCTCCATATAATTCATTAAGCCTATTTCTACTTCTATGAATGCCGACAGTAGCCCATTCACTAAACTTCGTTTTTGACCCAGAAATAGTTTTCATTTTGAAATGAGTATTAAAATTATTTATAATTATGCCAAATAAATTTTTGTAAAATAAATTCGGTCATCATGTGAAATGGATAACATACATAGATCATTTTGAACTTCATTTTTGAATAGTTGTAAACGACAACTAGTTATGGGTCTGTATGTTATAGTTTGTGGTATTTCTTGGAAAGTGTTTGGGAAAGATGCTCTCTGACCTCTATGATCTGAACTAAAGGACTTAAATATTGCCTCATCCAAGCATTTACAATCACAAAAAATATTATCTAGACAGGTTTCACTACTAATTCCCACGCGGGTTGGCTCAAAAAACTAATTGACCAAGTTAAAAGATTTAAACAAACTTAACAACTTCACAGTGTTACTATTCGATTCAAGTAAATTAACGTTGAAGTCTCCACATACTATAACATGTTTTTTGCCTTTACAAGCTATTTTTAAGACATTTTCCATAGTCCATTCAAATGTATGGAAATCAGAAGAAGGTGGTCTGTAAATACATATAATTAAATAGGTCTCTAATTCTACACAAGCAATTTCTATAATCCGTTCTATTGATAATCTAACAATATCTTCTCGCTCTTTGGATTTCATGGAGCTTTTAACAATTATAAGAGAACCCCCATGAATGGCTAATTTTCTAGCAAAGACACTTACTAACTTAAAGTTAATAAAATCATAAAGTAATTGTTCCTGTTGTAGCCAGTGTTCAGTAGTACACATAACTTCAATATTATTATTATCTAAAAATAAACCTATTTCTAATTACTTGCTGGAAAAACCCTGAATATTCTGGTGAATAATGTTAATATTCAAAGGTGTTTTCGCTGTCTTACAATTTAGTTTAAATGTGGCATGCATCTATTACCACTATGGGCATACTGGGGACTAGCTAATGTGGTATTATATTTATTCGGTTCTATGTTAAATGCTAAAAGATCTGCTATGGTCAAAATATATTTCTTTGGCAAGATATTTCTTTCTGACATTAGCGTGAAGCGCTTGACAAATTTATTTAAGTCAAAGAAATGTGTCTTTTTATTGAAACAAGGCTTCTACGGATAGTGGGTACTCCCCCTTTTAAGGGTTGAATTTTTATAGCCTATAACCTGGCCAGGGATTTTCTCGACAGATTAGTAAAGTTTCCATCAAAATCTGTTCAGCCGTTTTCTCGTGATGCGCGTACAAATAAATAGACAAACAGATAAAAAGATAAACAGACAAAAATTCTAAAAATTGTTGGTACGTGTTCTGTTCTCGTTTTTTAGTATCCCCGAACAATTTTTTTTCGGATATCGTCCATGTACAGATTTTCGACCTCCTTCAGCTTTATTATATGTATAGATTACATGTAGACCTATATATGCAGATTATATATAAACACAGTCGGCTAGACGTAAGAAACTTGTTCTTGATGTAGGTAATATGCCATGATTGTGCGTCGCGATTATACCTAGGTAACTACAATTCAATTTGAATTAAAATGTTTTAGCCTCGGTTTAAATTAAACACTTAAGGGTCAATTTCACCGACGTAGTATAAGCCATATTCCAATAATAAAACATTAATTACACGTGAGTAAACTCATTTTACGTTTCACCAATAATTAACCTAAAGATAAAATGTCTAAACTAGAGAATAATCTTACACCGCCAATTTTGGCTGAGTAAACTGTTAGATGTAGATTAGTATTGTCATTGTTAGTGTCAAGTGAATTCAATACTTACTACACAATTTATGTATTACTAGAATAAATTTAAAAAATACGTAGCACCATTGCTCAAGCATGGGACAAATTGTCTATCTTACTTGGGTTCATTACGATTTCATTCAATTCATTCGTTCAACGTTACTTAGTAACTATGCGAGAGATTGTTATCCGTAGACTAGCGTGGTGAAATGGAAATGAAGTTAACTATTGAGTAAATCGTTAGATTTAGTTTATACTGGGTTAGCGACTCTCGTGTAAATTTATTGTTGGTGAAATCGGCCCTAAGTCTTCAAATTACGAGAAAAAGGAAGGAAATTTTTGTTCTAAAAGGGCAGTTATTAGATTGTAACAAAACGAATTCATTCGTGAATTGTTTTACATGGGTCTAAAACTAGTTATTGACACGAAGTGATTAGTTTTTAGCTTTACCTCGCGCGGAACACTCCTTTTAGGGTTCCGTAGCCAAAATGGCAAAAACGGAACCCTTATAGTTTCGTCATGTCCTTCCGTCCTTATGTCACTGGCATTTTACTCTTAAACTACATGATGTGATGAAATTTGGAGCGTAAGTGTCTTGTATAATTTTCTTATTTATGTAGTGAATGTTTTCGGAAATAATAGCTCCGAAAGTTGCATAAATTGTGGGCCCCCCCGCCCCTTCTGTTTTCTAAACGGTAAGTCCAAAAAATAAAAATAAAATTACAAAGATATAGCTTAATAAGTAATTTCAAGCAAAATTGTTTAATATACCGTTTTTGAGTTACTGCCAGAAAACTGCGCTTCTCAGCAAAAGGACGTAAGTGCCGTGGAGATATGCTCTTTGCTAGTGCACGTTTTCATTTCATCTGTATGTAGTGCATTTTTTACATGCTCCTGGCCGGTTTTTCACTTAGATTGTAAAGAAGAAGCCAAACCGGTAGGTACTAAAATATAATTAAGTGAAACTCATTTCCGCTGTCCTTGTGTCTGAGTGGCCGCTAATGGCATTCCCGTTTGTAGGTTTGCGCTCTCTCACTGTAATGCCTGGCCATACATACCCAGTTTAGTCAGGTTTAAAAAATGGCACCTTGCTACCAGAGGTTGCCTTTAAGCCCTAGGAGCTAGAACAGTCATTTAAGTCCTGCTCTGCAAAACATTTTTCAAGCTTTTGAAGACAAAAGACGTCCCAACGTTTAATAGTCAATCACGACTTAGGAACACTTTTTGAATTAAGCGTACTGAATCAGTGAAATTATGCTGTAACGAAATAAACTCGGTATTATTAAATTTACTAGGATGGAGTGGAAAATGGCACCTTAAAGTGTTATGATAGCAGAGATTCCAATTATGCTTATTGCTTTAAATTGTTAGGAATTGTTTGTTTCATACTTTAATTAATTCCGCTATACCTACGTAGCAGAGGCGTGGAGGAAAGTTACAAAGGAAGCCGAAGCGTATTCATTTAAGCCTTTCCTTGGGCAACCCGGTGGGAATCGGCTTATATCTGTGGCTTATATGGACGCCACGCCACTGCTACCCAGGTACATATGTAGCAATAATTTGAATGATGATGAAGTAAATAAATGTCTATTCATATTTGTATGACGTGTGTTCATGTTCATTATTCATTATTTATTCATTGTTAAAAATGGCCAAAAAATATCGCCATAGTAGGTATATTGTATACAATAATCTCAATAATGTTTATTAGGTCCTTGGGACATTTAGAGGCAATTTCCAACTTTACGTAGTTATGTTCCGAGTAGGCTAAAATACTAAGAGTGGCGTGTAATATGACTTAGCTGAAACTTATTGGGTTTTACACATCACGAGTAGGTATCAGCTGAACTGAAAGGTTGTAGCTAGCTATGTGTATAGGGGAGGTACGTACGAGGATGATACTACGTTTAGGCAGTCAAGCCCTTATCACTTGCGTGGCTCTGCCGGCTGCGCGCGGCGCGACATCGATTTTTCCACAAAACAAGCCATTTGCAACCGTCCGCGGCACCACAAACACGTCCCGACAAAAACAGTGTCTCCCGACAGTGTTTATAAAAAGAAAACATTGATAGACATGTGACTATCTGGGGAAAAATATGCACTACTACTTATGGGCTGAAAATGAAAATGGCGGCACAAAATAAAGGTGAGTTTTCAACACCTTTTTCTTTATTTAATTCTCAATTTCGTTTAGGTACTAAAGTCTTTAAATACTCTGATTATTATTTGTATAAATAATGGATATTATTTTGTTATTTATGTACGAGATATAAAAATACTATGTTGTGTTATTTATATTACAAAGTTAACGTTGACATTGTGTTGATAACAGCGTGCGTGGGTGAAAATCGGCCATGTGATGTTTCCAGTCTTGTTTTTATGGCATTGAGCGATAACAAAGCTACGCTTAATGAAACTTTAATTTCATGTAATGGGGTTTATGGGGTACCTTGATTCCTTTACGGTACTTTTCGCAGTCTTGTTAAAAAGTAGCTGTAATTTGATTAATCAAGTTCAGTTTATTTATACGCGCGAAATAAAATACGTAGTTAATTAAACAACATATTTTTTTCTAGTTCAGTCAGTTAAACCAACTGATATGCCATTTTCCATGTAAGGATTCTAAAAACTCTATATCTTTTGGTATACTAATGCTATCTTCTCTTTTACTGTGTGAGTATAGTAAATATTAAGGTACCTATATATAGGGCGAAATATAAACGGTAGATTTTACATTTCTTATTGTTTAGTTATATCAGCTAAAATGCCAATTCTCTAAAATAATGCCCTGACACACTCGATAACTACGGATATACCTAGTAGAGCTATCTATGTACCGCCATGTAAGTATAGTATAAGACACACGACGAAGCCTCGACTGTATCTTATCGATTCTGAATAGAATTTGTTTTGCTAATGCTGCGCCTCGAGCGGGGGCGTCACAACAAGTGTCCCCGATTTATGTAAATGTGGTAAACGCACATTAAATATGTAGGCCTACATTACCCAAGATCTTAGGCACGATTCGATTCTTGTTTCAAAAAAAATTCTAGGCCTTGAAAATGTCGATTTGATTGAATCGCTAAGGGATTTCCAAAATATGTTCTCTCTGTTCCCTTTAGAAAACTTTACTAGACATGATAGCATTTATCCGTGGCTTTGAACGCATTACCAGCAATAAAGTGTCCCAAGATCAAGTTTTATCTAAAAGCCGTGTGACGGTTTACGCATTTTCGAGTAACAAATCATTGTAATATTTTCACATTCATTGATATTTATAATACTAGAATAAGGGGCCCGCAACATCATTCTCGGAAGAAAAAAGACAAAACCCTTATTTTTTAGCGTAGTCGGTAAAAAGTATCCTATAATCATCTGTAGGTACCAAAAATATGTAATATTCGCTTAGCCGTATTGAATTGACGTAATGAATCCATACACAGACATCAAAAAAAAAATCAGTGACCTTCAAATAATTCACTTATTTTTTTGAAACTATCCAAAATGTACAGACATACTTAGTTTTTACACTTTTTTGTTTTTTTTATTTGTTTAGGCAACAAACAGTCACAATGAATAACTTACATGGCTATTATTATTACGGTAAATGACCTGGAGTGCCATAACTTGAGTTTATACAAATCTATTTAGGAACGGTTTTCAATAGTAGCAGTGTTTGATAATCATATTTTTACGCCTAATTATAATTATGGTTGAACTGTGAAGGATTTTTTGGACGTCTTCTGTACTTATAGCTACTCAATATAATTATTTAATAAAAAATCTTATATAAATTCAGGAAATAATTAGATTTTATAAGATTTTTAAGCATAACAATCTGAAATAATAAAATAGTCTTGTAACTTACAAATAATTAAAAAAAAAACTATTAAACGGAGAGTCAGTGAAAAATAAAACCGGCGAAACACACAGTTTAAGATTTTTGAATCAAGAAGCAACGCTTGTTTATAAATTGTTTATCAAATAAACATACCTACGGCACAAACAATGTGTGTGTGTGGGTCTAAAAGCTGATAAGTACCCAAAATTCACCCACATCGTATCGTGGATACTCGAATATGACAACAACATGTGTGTATTCATTTAACTTATTGACAAAAGCCGTCTCAGATTGACAACGAAACTTCACACTAGCTCCAACTTTTGCTGTTCCTATTACAATATTATGTTAAAAGTGACGCATTTTTCGAAATCATTAAACTATGAAACAATGTTGAGGTGACAGGTTTTTATAAAACCCGGAAGAAAAAGAGGGATGTTATAAGTTACACGTGTATCTGTGTATTTGGTGTACCTATATGTGGCATGGTAACCCCAAGATGATAATTATTATACAGGGCGATTCTTCAGTCATGAATCAAAATGCTACTTTCTGAGGACTACTCACAATGACTTTAGTATGAGACCAATTTCGAAATATTTAGTAAAAAAACAACTTCTCCATACAAAACTTGAAGCTAACCGTAGTCGGTTAGTATGGGAGGTTCAAATTTGTTTGAATGATTTCGATGTTGTTCTCCTACTAAAAGTTGATCGTCATTGTGAGTAGCCTCGGAAAGTAACATTTTGATTCATGACTAAAAAATCGCCCTGTATTTCAAAGGCGACATTACATTAAAGAAGAAAATCGGCCATTTGAAGACTGTTTTTTTTTCCAGTAACTATATAAAAAAGTTTATTTATTAAAGAAATTGGGTGTCAGCTTTCTAGATGTGTCCTGGGTTTGTTACTGTTGAACTTACTTTTAAACTAGGAGTCTTAAGTAATGAATGACTTCTGCAAACAGGTGACAAAATATATCGTTTTTTTAAAAGAATAAAATATATAGGCAGGTTTGCATTTTGTTACCAGTTATCAAAGAACATAATCTCTCGCCACAAATATCTACCATGGTAAGTACCAATTGATGATGGAATTATTTTTGGGATTCCGTATCCCGCAAAAGGTGTTAGGTACTCTGGTTTACTCACGAAGTCCGCCCGCCCATACATCACGGTAGATTTTCTTGGAAGTGGTGAGAATTGCAGCGTGGTCTGTACCACACTACAAGTCTTACCACTTAGTGCGTGTAGACTTGTTAACCTAAAATTAGAAAAAAAAATTACCTCCACATATTACAATATGAATTACTTAACTACAGATAATAATTTTTTTTAAAACCCCCCGCTTGTTCCACTAAAAACTGAAAATCTTGGAGACGAGTGCTTTTTTCACCAAACAAAGCTAAGAACACTCGGGATAAAATTATGTATGACACAAAAAAAAACGCACTCAAATCGGTCCAGCCGTATGGGCGCTACGAAGCAGACAGATACACCGAGTCACAGACACGTTAAACTTATAACACCCCACTTTTTTGTCGGGGGTTAAAAATAATTTTTCATAAGTTTAGTTCTTACGTTGTCTTTATTCACATAAAATCAAACATTCTGTATCTAACCAATAAGCACTGTACTTATATGTACTTTGGTACTTATAAATGATTTATGAAAAGCTTTTACAATACCTAAAAGTTTTGCCATTTATAACATTCTACGCCGCCGAATTTGACACTGGAATGTTTCATAAATATTCCCAGGTATTGCGACGAAGAACGTGGAAATTCGACGTGATGGATGGTGCGCATAACCGGCACAGCTCGGAATACAAAATTTGTCATTTATGTTGTTTTAAACTTTCATGTTTGACATGTTTCACAGATCATTGAAGTAAAATGGAATTTGCGGTTGCAAGCTCTAAACCGCGAGCCATTATTAATAACTGTCCTTTATATCAGTCGGGTAAATAAATACCTACAGAAATTTGGTGGCATTTAGAGCTTCATCACAGAAGGCTACAAATCTGCTTACTTAATAATTGGTCAGTTAGCTATGTGGTCAACTTCTAATATATTTCACTACATATCTTTCTTGAATACATAATGTTTCTAGGATTAAAAGGAGTCTAGCGCTCAAGGGACCAAATACTATATTTATAAAAAACATCGCATCGGTTCATGTCGCTATAAACCAGTCATGGCGGGGCGTTCATATGGACCGATTCCTATCGGGTTGCCCAAGGAAAGACTTATAACCACATTGTTCTTTAAATATGTGTAAATGAATTTTCTTCGGCATCCCTTGTAATTTTCCTGATGCCACGTCTCTGCTATAATCTATGAAGAACAAAACCAATGCACACTCGTTCGCATTTGTAATTTGAGTAAGGTTCTACAGAGCCAATTGGGCTTAGGTTATAATAAAATAATGACAAGTGCCGTCAAAAACCCCCCGATACACATTCAAAAATCTCATGATTTTCAAACGGCTAAAAACAATTTTCATGAACCATAGCTATGATTACTCTCAATGAAGTCCGCTTTCGAACAAAGAAACTAAATCAAGATCGGTTCAATTGTTTAGGAGGTACGATGCCACAGACAGATACAGAGGTAAACACGTCAAACTTCTTTTTTCGGTCGGGGGTTAGAAACGGCTTTCAACAGTTCAGTTAGGGGGGTGACATAATAAGCATTTTTTTATAAATTGTTTAGGAGATATTTCCTCCTGTGACCTCCCCCCTCCATAGGACTGCCACTGTTATCCCGTATTCTCGTGTTCTCATGATGGATTTTGCGTAATCTCGCTATTAAAACGTTACGATACTCTTTTCCTATATAATACACCATTATTTTTTGTATAACTGTTCTAGGTCTCTCATTTGTGCTAGATAATATCCGTCGTTTCAAACGGGATATTAAGTGCGTTGTAAAAATAACCGTCTCCGTTTCTCCATTTTCATCATCTGCGGATGTTTATCATGGCAAGAAAAGAGCTGCATCATTTTACCTGCGGCCCTTTGATGGTCGCGTCTGTCGCGAGATAGATTAATGATGAAAAATCCATAACTCTTACATTCATATCTATCAGCCACGGACGTCCTCCACTATAGCTCGCCACAGAGTGCGATTCTGCGCAGATCGCACCATGCGACTCCCTACTCCAGGACTTTACTGCTTCGACGGCCATCCGCTCCCCGGTCTATTAACATGGCCCTCCCATTGTAATTTCAACCGTGCAATCCTGCGAGCCATAAATCGGTTATTTTGGTTCGTGTGCGGATATCCTCATTTCTCATTCTATCACGCAGGCAAACTCCGAGCACAGCCTTTTCCATTGTGCCTCTGTATTATTGTGATTCTGAGCCGCCTTATAAGCCCTATCGTTAACGATCATGTCTCAGTTCCGTATCGGAATTCATATATTTGTAAGAAAGTGACATATGCTTTATCTTTTCATCATCATCATCATTACTGGTATTGGTCTGCTGGAAATAAGCCTCGCTCAAAAAACGCTGCCATGACTGGTCCTGCGCCGCTCGCATCCACATTGTGAGGGGTCTACCCACTCCTCCCACTCAAATGATTATAAATGAACGGGAAAGAACAAATGTTCATCTCACCACATCTCTATCTCTACTCACTCGGGAACTACGTAGCCTACAAATCCACTGAGCAAAATGAGCTAAATGAACATATCTCAGTGAGCGAAAGATATGATTCAATGTTTTCAATTCAGTGATATGAATCGCGCATAAAACTGCAGTGAGACAAGTGATGATGTACGGAGCTGAGTGCGGTCAAGGAAACGCAAGTCCAAAAGTTGCACGTGGCCGAAATGAAAATGCTCAGATGGTCAGGCGGGGTTACGAGACTGGACAAAGTACGCAACGAACACGTTAGAGGTAGCTTTAAAGTAACGCTCGTCTCGGAAAAGCTCACAGAAACTCGCTTAAGGTGGTATGGCCATGTTATGCGGAGGGGCAAAGACCACATGGTGCAGAAGGCGATGGCTCTTCCGGAGGGCAAGAAAGGAAGAGGACGACCCCCTTTGACGTGGTGGACTAGTATGGCCAAGCTTATGGAGAAAGCCCAATTACCCGACCCGACAACCCAAGAATGATACTCTTGGCGCCTTAGGATAAGGAGAGCCGACTCCACCTAATGTGGGATAAGGTCAAGACAAAGAAGAAGATATGAATCGCACATCTCTATTTTCGTTACTTACGTATGTCTATTTCTTTGTCACGCAACCGAAACAGCTTGACGAATTTTAACGTAGGTACGAGATGTCGGTAGATTCGTCTTGGTGGTGGGGTGGGTGCGGCATAGGCTAATATTTTGCAGTCTGGTTTTATTTTGAGATGATTGTGTAAAAAAATTCATCGTTCTTATAAAAATTGCACTGCGTAGTTACCTAACATCTACTTTGTTAATCCTGCTTCTGTTCGTTTGCATGAAAAATTACGTCCTTATCATGGGTTCACTTTGCTTTGTTCAAGTGACATTATGTGATATTTATAACAGTCATTACCAGCCTGGAGGGTTTAAGCTGTAAGGAAAATTGCCTACTCCGTGTTCAAGTCATACACATCCATCTTGGGCAACATATATCTAGATTAATGGGTTCGGGCCGGAACATATGGGCAAACTTTAATCTTGCCGAGCTGTGATAGCCGCTCATAACGTGCCGATAAGCACTGAACTAAGTAGACCTAATCCTTCCACAATGCTTCTAGAAAATTGGTTGCTATGCAGATGAATCTAATGTTTTGGTGAAGTGGAGTAATAAATTTGCCAGGTTAGCAGGTGGATTATCCAAATATATGTACAGTACCGCTCATAAGTATTTAGGCATTCATTATTTTTTTACATACAACTGTATACAAACTCGACAGTTTTGCCGCAGTTTGCATTTTAAATTTCACTGACTTTTTAAATTGTTGTTTTGAGCTTCAAAATTGTATCCAGCGAGCCTATAATTGTTGCGTTTGTCACGCGATAAATAAGTGACATAGCTGGCGTCCTTCTGACACGTATGTCAGTGCGAGCGTGACAGACGTGTTATCATATCATTTATCGCGTGATAAACGCGACCATCATAGGCCCGCAGGATATCCTTGTAAATATTAAATCAACTAAGTAGCAGACAAGTGTTAAAAATCTATGTCTAGTACAAAATTGTAAGGGCGGTAGTGTATAAAGTGCAAGAAGTAAGTGTAAAAGTGGAAGAAGGTGACGATTAATACTAAAATCTATTTAGTCAAATAAATTGTTATTTGTGGTTCTAAGTTAAGTTGGCATCGAAAATTTTCTGCACTTACCTATCTCTTTTTCATTTATTATTTTGTAACTTACCTACAAAAAAACGGGCCAAGTGCGATTCGGACTCACGCACCGAGGGTTACGACCAAACTCTCATTTACCCTAACATTATTATATTATCCGGTTCCGGTTGAGTTGAGTTTTCACCTGATAATATCTATAGCATTGCATACAAATGAAGTCCAAACTTAACGCAACCGGGTTGTCCAAATAGGTTAAAAAAAATTGCTAGTTATAAATATATTTGAAAATGTGTCCTTTGCTATACATGTGGGCTGACCATGTTTAAAAATATTCCAAATTTCAAATAAATAGCATAAGTAGTTTTTGAGACATGGAGCTCTAATAGTCGGACTGACAGACATACAGACAGACAAACAAAGTCGCACCATAAGGGTTCCTTTTTAGCATTTTTGGTACAGAACTCTAAAAAGCAAAAACATAATTTGTCTACGTGGGGTAATTTAAAGATTCATTACATCGGGAGATTTAAGATCTCGCTTCGCGACAAAAATATTACTGTCGTTAAACATTACGTCAAAAATATCTAATTTCCGTCCGCTTATCTAATTTTATTTTCCCCGACATCCGGCAACATTTTACTGAAAAATTTGCAGATGGCTGCGGAGGCGACAAGATAACGGGAGCCGGGCAGTGGAGATAGGGTTGCCACCGTTCTTTCAGAGATAGTATCACTAGAAGACGACCGCAGCTGACCGATACTTTTTACCCAAGTAAAGGCAAAAAGAAGGTTCTGTCCCTTTTCTCCACCATGAACGAAGTTGCGGGCATTTTCTAATAATAAATAAAAAGAGTATAGGAAAACAAATCACCTGTATTGTCTCATAATTCTAGCAAATAACAACTTTGAACTTTGAAAGGAGTGGCAACCCTGTCGGAGGCTTTCACGGTTGTAGCCGGTATGATAACGGTCGACAGGCGAAGTAATGATACTAAGAGAACCCGGTTTTAGCGCTACTGAAATATATCCTAGGTATATCGATATTTCAGAGGTCTTTTGACGTGAATAAGAATTGACTGTGTCGTAAAACTTGTCAATGATGAAAATGGATATACGTATTTTTAGCCCTTTGCCGCTGACAAAAGGAATGTTTGTACATTTGATATATTTTTTCTTAACGGGAAATCAGTCGTAGGCAGTTTATGGGAACTGCAAGCCGGCGTGCAGTCGATTTTCTGTATAGAGTTAAGAATTTAGGCGTAATTAACGAAGGGAAGAAGTTAATTATAAATATTCTTCTCACTTCGGTATTTGTTCTCTGCAAGAAACAGTGTAATAATAATAATGCAATAAAATATATTTAATTAAGTTAAACATATTTCGTCACTAAATATGGCTAAATCTTACACTATAATATTTATCGTAGTTTTGCGAAGTTTTAAATAAATACATTAACTAATTATAAAACACCCTACATAAAATATAAGTTGAGTAAAATTAAATAGTAAAAAGTGAATACTGCACAAACTATGCGGGATACTTTCTCCAGGGAAATCTAAAATGATCTCAAAGATTCTCTAGAGACAATGCAATTTTAAAATGAGCCTTTTGCCATAACATTTATAACTTCTATTAGATTTTTAACAGGTTGTAAATAAATATTCATTGTTGATTGATATTAACCTGCACCTAAAAATTAACACAGTGCACTATGCTGATAGTAGATTGGCCTTAAATCCTAATTAATCAATCAATCAATCAAATAATGCTTTATTCAAATAGGCTTAGGTACAAGCACTTTCGAATTGTCAGGTACAGTACATTAGAGAAGTGTTTGCTGGGAGAGATACAATATGATCCAACATTTGATGCAAGGATTAGGGAACATTAACCAATATTATATGTAAAGTGATGCTTATCTGCTAACTAAAAATAAACGTATTAATGTACAGTCCAAGATCCTCTGTCAGATAAGATCGGATATACTTGTAATACTGTGGCGTTCCAGAAGACAAAATGACCACGAAAATATTTCATCTATACTATTATAAAGTTGTAAAAATAAAATGTCTGTACATTGAAGATATTTAAAAAAATATGTTGTAACTTTTTTGGATTTTTTGTATCTTTGTATGTGTCGTTGTAGCTTCATCACGCAAAATCGGCTAAACAGATTTCAACAAGTTTTGGTACACGGGTGGCTTGGTATCTCCAGATGGTTATAGGATACTTTTTACCCGACTACGCTGAAGCAAAAAGAGGGGTTATGATTTTTTCTCCTCCGTGAACGAAGTTGGGCACCTTCTATTGATAAAATAAAGTTGTTGGTACTAAATAAAATAGTCATTAAAAGTGATATTAACTATTCTCGATCAAAATTGACTGAGTAATGCTCTTGTAAAAAAAATTGCTTAGATTTAGCATGGCTCGCCTCAAGGCGACATTTCCCGGCTTAGGTTGCTGCCGCTGTTTTAGCCAATCTGGTCTACCAACTTATAAGACTAGTCCAGGATTTGGTCTGTCCTGTTAATTTCCTATAAGGCTTCTAACAAAAAAAGACTGTAAATTTTAAATGGCTGTTATTTTAACTCCAAACAAGATGAAACTGGTTTTCTTGCCAAATTAAAAACTCTCATTATTAATCAATAATGTTTTCAATGTATATAAGTAATATATCTATTAAATATATCGTCGTCTAGTACCCATAACACAAGCCTTATTGAGCTTACCATGGGGCTAGTTCGATTTGTGTAAAAATTTCCTGTCATATTTATTTATTTATTTATATCTCGAACTGCAGCTGCAGAGCTGAATACTTCATGGTCCAAACCAACAATGACTAGGCACAACAAAAAAAATTTAAATAAAAAAATAACCGACTTCAAAATAAACTAAAAAGCCATAAATAATCTTTTATGTACGGTACGGATAACATTTGAATCACCTTTTGAAGTCGGTGCCAAACCCTTCATTTATTACTATTAAGAACCGCGGCGGCGAGCCTTAAGTTATTATCTACCTACATATATATTTAGTCATAGTAATTCGTTTTTTTGTTGAATAACGAACTTTATTTACTTCAGATCCGTACCGTACATAAAAGATTATTTATGGCTTTTTAGTTTATTTTGAAGTCGGTTCTTTTTTTATTAAAAAAAAAATATTTTTTGCTTTTTGAATTTTAGTAGTGATATAAAGTATTTTTTAGCCCTGAATGGGAAGATTGAGGAAGCACTTTGCACGCATCTCGAATCTTTGGAAGTTAGAAGTGTAAAAGTTGTTAGTTCATTGCACCTTCCATCATCAGTTCAGCATGAAATGATGACAACCAGAGGAAAACAACTTATAACTGTAGAAAAATATACACAAAACATTGTTAGTGCCTATAATATTTGAGAGTTTCATTCGATTTCGCTGATATTCCACCATCTACTCCTGACTTGGTGATAAGGAGACTACTTCAGGGACACACTAAAAAGAATATGACTAACAGTTTTGACGTATCTACCTATAATAGATGATTTTTTAAGAATTATCTTCTAACTCTTAACTATTAAGGAGTTGTACCTTCCGTCATCAGCTCAGCATAATGAGATGATGACTACCATATGCAAATACTTAAATAGCTTAAGAACATATATGAAAAACGTTATAAGTGCCTATAAAATTCGAGGATTGCCCTCGATTTCCCTGGGATCCCATCATCAGATCCCAACTTGGTGGCAATAGGACCACCTCGGGAGTATATCCTTTCTAATAAAAAAATAATTTTTAAAATCGGTCTGCAATTGGCGGAGTAATCGGTGAACATACATAAAAAAAAAATATACAAACTATCGAACATATAACCTCCTCCTTTTTTGGAAGTCGCTTAAAAATCAAGTACATTCGGCGAAATCTAAGCATGTCGATCCGAGATATCGCAAATAAATTCGGAGAAACACATCTTGGGCTTAACGAGCTATGTCCAGATATAGTATGCAAACACGCTAGAATGTCAATACCATTAACCAATTACTGAAAAAAAGCGTGCTATGTAATAAAAAGCTGAGGTCGAAAACTAAATCCCTCGTTCAAAATAGACACATTTGTTAATTCAATGAAACGTACAATAAGCTGCTGACCTTACAACACTTTCTGGTTTGAGTGTTACACAGCGAGTAAAGATGATACTCTCCAGATTCGGAAACCAACATAATTTGCGTCCGAAAATTCGATAAGGAAATCCTTGTGTGGCAGACCATCTTTCTATCTTCTTTTTTTTTTACAAAATATACCGTTAACTGAGATAAGTATTTATATTTATGAATGCTTAAAGAAGTGCCTGTAGCCATTTTTCAGGAAGCACAATGTCTCTACGTTGTTCTGGCCTGCTCACTATGCCAAGGACACCTTTAGAGCTCTATAAGTACAACGACATAGATGTTGTTCCCGAAAAACTCAATCTACCTAATGTCCCGCAGTGCTGCTTAATCGAGCTTTATTGGGCCCAAATCAAGGGTATTTATTTTAAGAAAACGGGTAAAGCTGCCCAAGACGTGAACGACTTTAGCAGTAAGAGGGATGTTGCATCGATGAAGTAACGAATATCTGATATAGTACAATGATTTAATGAGATCGGTGGTACCTGTTTATAAATATACACTGTAGGTACATGGTTATAAATATCGACATATTTCTATGGACATAAACCTATGACTATTTATTTTTCCTATACCTGGTATCATTATCCCCAGAGGGCGGAATTTTTCATGGCAAAAATCAACTTCAACAGAATTGGAACGTCGAATTTTTCCGAATTAAGAAAAATAAACCTGAAATCCACATTTAAGCAAAAGATAATATACTTTATATGAACTTTTTAGATTTTTGCCTTGCTAAATTCCGCCCTCTGATTATCAGTTATCAATCTAGTTCGCCTAATTATGGAGTTTACTGTAGGGTCTGAATCCTCTAAATGCTTATGGACTGTATGACACTTTTGAAGAGAGCTTTAAATACTATAGTATACATAAAGTATTATATTATTTTACTTAGGTACCTACTTGTCGTCACTAATAAGTAAAAGAAAATAACAACAGATATAGGTATTTAAATTGTTGATTTCTAGTTTATTCTCTTTTGACATTTTATTTTAAGTATCCGGATTTTAGTTACAATTGGAACTGTATTTTACTGCATAGACGAATTTTTTTGCATGTATTTTTTGAGCACAGAATTGAAATGTCGACAGCCTCTCCCTAACGAACAAAAACAAAAATAAAGTTAACGTAGTTTTTATTGAACAACCGTGATAGAATAAAATATCGAGGTTTATAGGCGTCTTCAGAATAACATAACATCTAGGTATACAAAATTCATCTAGATAGGTAAAATTGTAAAAATGATATGTCTCTACATTGCAGTTGTACCTATTTAACTTAAATTTATTCAAATTGCCTCATTGGAAATTCTTGAATCTAAATATATATATTTTAGGTTTTTGTATGTAAATATTTACCTATCTACATGTGAATTTTGTATTGAACGTCTCTTTATGCCATTGGCAGAGTGCAACGCGGATGGAGGGGGTAGCCTAAACGATCACAGCGCTCGCTACGGCTAAAATTGCCATTTTTGTCGCTGACTTGAGCTGTCAAATCCATATAGCAGTAAACATTTTCTAATCGTTTTTGAGATAAAAATATGGTCCTGGTAAGATGTGTTGTTGTGAATTGTGTAATATAGTAAAATAACACAAGATTTCATTAATATTTTTCACAATATTTACTTACTTCTTGTTTGACAGCGGTGACAATATTGTCCATAATGGCCGCCTGTCACGTGGCGCTGTCGTCGCGCTCGGTCCCAATAGTGCCTGGGCGGATTTCAACCATTTTGGATACAACCATTGACATATGGTATGGCTATAAGATAATGTTATCCCGATTACGCTGAAGCAAAAAATAGGGTTATGACTTTTTCTTCCACGTGGACTTTGCGAACGACTTCCAGTTTCTAATAAAATAACGTGACATCTAACAAAATCCCCGCTGCTAAAGTTATATGTTATATGAGAAAAAACCAGGTCATTTTGAACGGTAAATTATCAGTGTGTGTTTTTCTTAGTAGGCAACTTTTATTAATGTGAGAGTTTGTAGAAATATGACTATTTCCGTAGAGTGTTGTATATGTTTTTATTTCACTTTCCGCTAAAGGTACATGAAAAATTCGTTCGGTAATGATAGGGCTTGTCAGTTCCAGCGTTTTAATGCTACAACAAACTTAAAAAAATGTAAAGAAGCCTCTGGTTTTTGTTTCCGCCATTAATGGGGAGTGTCGTAATTGGCCGCTCACTTCGCGGACTTCTCTTCGGCGAGGCGTAGATTACTTTTGAAAGCTTTGTAACTTGATGTTGATGCAAAACAAATATTGGACTTTTTCGGTGAGGCTTCGTTACTCCGGTATCGGTTGTACTAGACTAGTCTTATTTATTTATTTATTTACCTGGAGAAGCAACATTTTTAACTATGTTAGTAGGGTCTTAAATATAAATAGAGAGAGCCAATTACAGGATCTCACTTATAGCATCATGTTAGTACTTAACATTAAGTTAAAAAGTAATGTTAAATTAAAAATTAGCCTAACAAATTAGTTATTAGAAAAAAACTTTTATCATGTCAGAGACTTCCTATCACAAAGTACAAGTAAACTGTAACTAAATTAAAAAAAATATATTTGCATGCTAGTATTATCAATACATATAGCAGAATAAGCCGCTCACTGTCTGTACTTCCACCTATGGACACATCTCACTGTACCTACTTATTCTATGCAAATAAAGTTATTCTTATTCCTAAATATACGCACAAACGTTACGTCACATATTTATGAACTAATATACCAAACATAAAACATAGGAAACGTAAGGGTTGATTAATGATACCAAACAGTCAGCAGACCAGACCCATAGACGCAATGCCCCAATTGACCTTATATTATAAAACTTTACATAAATATAAATAATATAAAACCTTATTCGCGTTTTCTTCCGTAGCATTTGTTTCGTAGCGATTAGTTGGGTAACAATAAATATGTCTGTAATTTAAAATAACGAAGTCTCTTATTTAGTTTCGGCCATTAGGATTCGTAATATGCTATTTGATGATAGCTCAAATCAGCTAATTTTTTCGAAATGGCCGTTAAAGGCCAATCCACACCGGCTGCGTGCGCAGCACGTGCACGTGCCCGGGTGCGTGGCGTGCGCGTTGTAAAGTAGGAATACCCATAAGAGATGACACACCGCTGCGCACGTGCACGCCACGCAAGCGGTGTGCCATCTACTATGACATTTCATACGATACAACGCGCACGCCACGCACACACGCATGTGCACGAGCTGCGCACGCATCCGGTGTGTTTCGGCCTTTAGAGTCTATTCAGACGTCCCGTAACCACACAGCGACGAGGTCGGGCGATGATATATATGAAATAAATAGTTTTATTCACATGGACCACATTTCGCCGTCAAACGCACCGCACCCGTGTGGTCGCACTGTGGTTTGAAAATCGGCTTTCATAGACATAGGAATCGAAGTAAAATTTTAAAAGTTATTTTGCTTGAAATAGCATCAATTGCAATTATAATACCAAATTAGGCACGACAACTGAAGAGTAATAATTTATTTACGAAAAATGTATCGAGCTGGAAAGGAAAAACGGGATATCTCGGAAACCACAAAAAACTCAAATATCCTTACACAGGCGGTTATACTACTAATTATTCCTGATTTTTTGCCATGCTATAAGTACATATTTCAGTCATAGGTGAGGTATTAAAAAAAAAAACGACGAAATTTTTAATTTACTTTTTTTGCCTCGGAAGTCTGACTTTAATGATGACTTGAATGACGACCGGTTTGGCTCAGTGGGAGTAACGTTGCCTGCGAAGCTGAGGTCCTGGGTTCAAATCCCGGTAAGGGCAAATATTTGTGTGATGAGCATAAATATTTGTTCCTGAGTCTTGGATGTTTTCTATGTATATAAGCAATATATCTATTAAATATATCGTCGTCTAGTACCCATAACACAAGCCTTATTGAGCTTACCATGGGGCTAGTTCGATTTGTGTAAAATTGTCCCGTAATATTTATTTATTATTTATTTATTTAATGATAAAAAAAATGTATCATTTAAATTTAGTTTTATTTATTTCGTGATAAAATAACGCTATAAATTTGCTTAATGTCAAAGTTACACGTATTTAAATCATGATTTAACGATGATAGCTAATTAAATTAAATGACATTGGTTAAAATAAGTAAGATAATAATAAATATTAATAAATATATAATATGTTTAGCCTTTTCTCGGTCCGACCACATCAAAGCAACTGCAGTGAAACTATTAACCACTGCTTCACCACTTTTTGCCTCTGCGTTGTGGTGTTGTTGGTGGTTCGTGTCAATAGACCCTTATAGTTGAATTTTTTTTACAACTGTTTTTTGACAGCCGTCATCCCAGTGAAATGTAGGTACATTTACGTCGTCTTCGCGCCATCGCGATTGTACTGGGATGACGGCTGTCAAAAAACGGTTGTTAGAAAAATTCAACTTTAGTATGAACTTATGAAGTTGGTAGAAAAATACTTGCGTGTGACGTCACAGTCGAACTGTTACCGGTTTTTCATTTTAATAAATTAAAAAAAGTCTACAATTAAAAAAAACGTGTTAGTTACGATAAGAACCTGTATTTTCGAATGTTTGATTTAATGGTCATTGGAAAGTAATTTACTGTGAGTACTATCAAAAATATTGGACTTTTTGGGTGAAGCTCGGTTACTTTGATAGCACTTGTCCTTAAATATTATATAGGGTTGAACTTATAATAGCTCAGTACGGGCGGCTGATAGAATAAATTATATACAAATAGAGGTAATTTTTGGTAGTAAAACGGTAATTGCGCTTGTAACACTTTAGATCTTATTAACATTACTATCTATCTATCTATCGGCCATGGATGTCCATTGCTGAACATAGGCCTCCCCCATGGCTCGCTACAGAGTGCGATCATGCGCAGACCGCATCCTCACGGGATCATCCGTCCACCTAGTCGCGGGCCGACCCACGCTGCACTTTCCGATGCGTGGTCGCAACTCCAGGACTTTACTGCCCAACGGCCATCCGTTCGCCGGGCTACATGTGGTACGATAAATGAACTACAGAAATGTAATAACATTTGGTACGATGTATAAAAACAAGTCTGATGAGTCTTAAATGCATTTAGAGAATCGACAAAATAGCAGATTAAAAGCGATTATAATTAGCTCACTATACGATCCCTATCGGCACCGCTTTTGTTAGCCATGACACTACGACTGCAAATTTGTTATTCTCTTTGAAAAGATTATTTTATTATAAAATTAGTTTATTATAGTATGATGATGCATTTTGAATTTAAATATACAAAACCCGCATAATTATTATAACAGATTCTACGATATTCATATATGCTTTTGAATAAAAGAACAGATTTGAACGTTAGTCCTGGTATAGAGTTTTCAAATTTATCTCACTGTTCCTTAAAATTTAATTAAAAGTGCTACCCACATTTAGAAATATAACAAAGATTTAATTTATAATTTCAGACGTAGCATCTGAAATATTCGTTGTTCTACCTTTACTCCGAACTATTTTTGTCCGAATTTCACTTGCCAACGAACTTTTCGCCGATGATTTACTTTCAATACTAACTATTTGTACGTTTTGATAACGTTCCATTTGGTAGAATTATTGTAAGATTAACATTATTATATAATGACTTTTCTTTTTGGGATACCTATCTATCATTTGGCAAATCCTTCATTGGGCCAAAAACCTGTAAACGACTAACGTTTCGTCAGTGCAACAGTTCCTTTTTATAACATTAGGCAACTTTTTACTTCAAAGAACAAGATAGCATAAGATAGTCAGAGTTTTATTGTACATTTATATAAATAATTTTATAATAATATAGTATACAGTACAGTAGTAGTAAACAGTATATATGGTTTTTAAAGCCCCGGGCAGGAAAGCTCTGGACAGGACAATCCCTGTGTTGTTAAATGGAAATCCGATTAGCAGAGTCGGTCACTTTAAGTATTTAGGTCACTGTTTAAGTGATGATTTGAAAGACGATTTAGATGTTGAACAGGAACGCAGGGCGCTAGCCGTGCGCGCGAATATGCTTGCTCGCAGGTTCGCTCGGTGTACAACCAGCGAAAATAACTCTTTTTAGTGCATACTGCACTTCACTGTACTCGATTGCCCTGTGGGCCAGCTGTTCGCAGCGCGCGCTCGGCTCCCTTCGAGTCCAGTACAACAACGCTTTCAGGGCGCTGTTGGGGCTGCCACGGTTCTGCAGCGCGTCAACTTTGTTTGCCGAAGCACGAGTTGACAGTTTTAGTGCTGTTTTACGTAAAAAAATGGCGTCGTTGTTAACTAGAATACGTAGCAGCACTAACAGCCTTCTGATGACGATAGCCGTAAGAAGTGAGTGCACTATAATGCAACACATAAATAATAATGCCATACAAATTTTGAGGTTAGTCAAAAACCCTATTAAATAGAAGTGTATTTCTTGTTTGACGAAATCTCAAACTCCGTCAGTAAGTGGATTTAGGTAACTTTATATACATACAATATAGATGTTACACATATGAATATGTGTATGTAACTGCTCAAATAGGAATAGAGCTTTAAGGAAAACCGCGAGTGCAGACCTTACATTACGTATTTATCAAAAAATGTCCGCGCCCTAAATATGTATTGAATCTGTCGTATATCAATTTGAAGATCGTGAAGTTATATAGATTAAGTAAGTTTATCCAACACGAAAACGTTTAATCGGATTTAGTGCGCAGCTGAATGCAATATGTTTTCATAATTATTAGAAAATTATATTTACAAATTATAAATATTGGCTTTACTCTTTTATAAATTTTATTTAAACAATCACGCTTTTGTGACACACTGAATAACTAGTAATTTTATCCCTTACGAAACTGTGCTACGTGCACTACGTGCAGTCTGCAGAAAAGAACTTAAATATGAATTTTGTTTAATAATTTAATAATCTGAAAAATGTTTTTAGAAATTATTATGATAACAACAGATTTAACAATTAGAGCCCGTGACAGACATACCTAATATCGAAAGCTTGGTAATACGGTTTCGTTGAAACACTTGAAACCCACGGGTACAGAACCCTAAAAACGAGGTGGGTTTTTGACGCAGAGATAAGTAGCTCCGTCAAAGGATGGTTATATTGGTTATAGGATACTTCTCGACTATAGAACTAAATTGTAAGCTAATTTTTTCCCAGAAATTATTCCAAAAGTCTTAACCGCGCAATATTTAACTTCTCAGAACTGGAAAGAAAGACAACAGATAACTTTGCGTTATCATACCGAAAATGAAATTATAACCCAAAGTCGAAGGCATTGGGTCATAAAGTTACGTATTAGGGGCGTTTATACTCTGGTATGAATAAATCTAGGGATTTCTATAAACAAAAAAAATGTCGTATTATTTAAGTAAAGATTACTTACCTACACTATGTCTTTGCAAATTCGTTTTAATATTTTAAGATATGTGACGTTTCATTGCCCTCTTATTTGTTTAAGACGTGTTTAAACTGAGAGCTTTTATTAAATATTTGTTTAAACCTAGCTATGTACACCGTTCAAAATAAAGAAAATTATAATATCTTATGTGTGTCTTTGAAGCTTTGAGCTTTACATTTTAATCCTGTTAAATTATTTAGTATACACAGCGAGAAACTTATTTTAGGTATATAAGATTTACTTTAAATAAGGCCTAACCTCACCCTAAAAATGAGAAGTTCGCAGAAGAATCAGGTTGTTGACATTGCTCAGAGAATTGCTAGACTTAAGTGGCAGTGGGTGGGAAACATTTCTCGTAGAACGGACGGCCATTGGAGCAGAAAAGTTCTTGGCGACCGCCGCGTACAGATCCATGCAGCGTAGGAAGGCCATACTTGGTATCGTGGGAAACCGTTGGATAAGGGCTGCTCATGACCAGTCGTTGAGGACATCCCCGGGAGAGGCTTTTGTCCAGCAGTAGAAGTCTTCGGCCTGATGTGATTTTGAGCAGACTAAATGGTTATGTGATTCATGATAAATATTTTAACAAGAACTTGTGTTCAACAGAGAGCGAGTCCGACGAGAGCATGCCGGCCGCTGCGGACCCCGGCACGGAGGCCAAGGAGAAACTCATAGCCACCGTCAAAAAGGAGGTCAAGCAGTTGATGGAAGAGGTGAGTCACCTAGAGAACGAGATCACAGAGAGCGAGGCCGAGCGACCCCGGTATAGAGGTCAAGGAAAAACTTATAGCCACTGTCAAGAGGGAGGTTAAGCAGTTGATGGAAGAGGTGAGTCACCTAGAGAACAAGATCACAGAGAGCGAGGCCAAACGACCCCGGCACGGAGGTTAAGGAGAAACTCATAGCCACAGTCAAGAAGGACGTCAAGCATTTGATGAAGAGGTGAGTCACCTAGAGAACGAGTACATAGAGAGCGAGGCCAACCGACCCCGGTATGGAGGTCAAGGGAGAAACTCATAGCCACTATCAAGAAGGACGTCAAACAGTTGATGAAGAGGTGAGTCACCTAGAGAACGATTTCACAGAGAGAGAGAAGCCAACCGATCCCGGTATGGAGGTCAGGGAAAACTCATAGTCACCGTCAAGAAGGAAGTCAAGTAGTTGATGGAAGAGGTGAGTCACCTAGAGCACGAGTTCACAGAGAGCGAGGCCGACGGACCCAAAAGGAGTTGCTGGCAGAGGTAAGGCCACTATAGGTTCACCGCATCGTGGTAGTAAAGAAATCATCGTGGCACGTTCCATTTGCTTCCCATGTATAATCAAATTTGATGTACTTGAACATGACATGTAAATGAACTGTTTAGGCGTCGTCTGTCAATAGTTAAGTCCCTTTAGTGTTTTATAGGTATTAGGATACTAGAAGGAGCCTGCGACTTCGTGAGCGGAGGATAAATATTTATCGTCGTACCTAAGTCCCCGCGTTATACAAGTACATATTAATGATAGTAGATATAGTCCGTTAAATTGTTTTATTTAAATGAGTAATAATCGCGGAAACAGAAGAAAATATTAATGATAGTAGTTCGGCACCTCTAGCACAACTGTTATACGCGACTAGGGATTGCAATCCGGTCCAATTCTCAATCCGGCCGGATTGAAGTTATGCTATTGCGTCTGTCCAAAATTATGCTTTTTGTCCAGTTTATTGGCCGTAAAGTAGACACGTGGAGCTGTTTTTGCAAATTAACTAATGAAACAATGGTTTAGCGCTAAAAATCACCCTTATTAAGTCAATAATCAGTATCACTAGCCACTAATTTCACAGTAATATGAAAATTTAAGCATCTGCTGCAATAATATTTAGCCTTAACTTAATAATAACATTATTAACCAATTTACAGCCACACATGAAGACATGGTAACCTTGTCTCATAGTTAATATAACAAAATTAAATCTATTGATAAAAAATAAAACAAATACTTTAATTAAATGGACTTTTTATAGTTTTAATTGCCAAATCTAAGAATTTACCACTAATTTGGTCTATTGGATCATAATTCATGATCGTTTTTTTAACTTTGACCCCATTTCTCTTCTCTACTATATAATATTTAATCAACTTTATTAATACTATAAGAGGTAACATCAACAATAATAAAATACTATACTCCCTTAACACCCGTAATATTAAACAAACATAAAGAAATCTAATCAATAACCACATATCACATCACATTGCACTTTAAATACTACGTAAGAGACATGTTATAATTGTAATAACGTTAATTGAAAAAAACTGTTTCTCTAATTTGGCCAAACAAACATAATTAACCATTAAACACAATTAATCTCAAAGAATAATTAAAAAGAAAGACATCGTTCTTTAAAGCTTAACTAGATCTAGATCATATTGACTCTTGACATCAGCTTTCTTGGGTTCGGTAGTCCGCATTGTATGTCTGTTTTGTGCGTCTCTTTAGTCTCTTCGGGTCTACCGGATCTGGTCCGGATCCGGTAAATTTTTACCGGATCCGATAGCCGCCAAAAAGTACCGGATCCGGCCGGATTACAGGATCCGCCGGACCGGATTGCAATCCCTATACGCGACTCTTTAAATAAAATATAAAACGAAAAAAGTGCTGTCTCGGTCTGAAGCACTATTAACCTCGTTTTGAACTTTGTGCAGTAATTTCGGTGGATACAAGGACTACCGCTGTTGATAAAACAGAGGACTTACGAGGTTAAAATAAAAAAAGATTAACTCCCATTTTTGTGATAATAACTGAATAGAGTATTTGCCACCTATTTTTGTGGTATGTTGTAGAACGATGTCTTTATAATAAAAATATTGGTGAATAAACTAGTTCAATCTGATAAAAACTCCCCGAGATATAACAATGTTAAAAGCTCATTTTTGGACTTTCCCAAAAAACGCTTTATACTAGAGCCTAATACATTGTGACGTCACACTGTAATACCTTGTATGGGGAAATTAAGAACTTTGTTCGGCAGCTATGTTAAAACTTGCGTTTATCAAAACGGTTTTATAAACGTTTTATGGGTTATTCAATTATATTATTATTTTTTAATATGTTCATACTTAAAAAATGGACTTTCCCACCCAACTTCAAAAATGCTCATAAATCGAACTACACGTAAGGTATCGAACTCAAAGTTTTGACTTAGTTCTTTTTTTCGCTTGTCTTATCAAGATCTTATATAATTTTCACAAATTTTGAGATTAGTCTACGTCCCTATTAGTGACCACAATCATTCTGTGACAAGCCTTCTGACCAATGTAATACGACCTGCCAAAGCGGGATTATTGTTAAACCATACCCCGAGGAAACGGGAAAAGCGCTAACAATGATTTCCAATAATACGTAAAGGGATCCAGCTCTCCGCATGGCGATAAGAGAACCTATAATTTTCTCTATTATTGGTGGTTATGACGATTTGATTTCCCCAGAGGTTTTATGTTGTATAAAATGCCCGTGCCACTACAATAACTGGCCGGACCATTAAGTATGGTATGTCCATATAGGTGGGGGTAGGATGAGCGGCCATTTTTACGAATTTCGAAATATTATCACCGAAAATATAATTTAGTACACAAATCTAAATTATAGGCCTAACTCATAACTAAATCTGTTCTTGAGATATAGGAGCCGTACGGAAGGGGTGGCAAGTGACGTATATGTGTTTAGCGAGACAGTTAGGACAGATCATGTCATGTCATTTGTCACGTACCGCTCCCATACCTCAATGCGCCTACCATGAGTTCAGCTCAAGCGAGTATGGAGCGCTCGATGACGGTCTATCTCTTTCGCACTATTAGCCCGCGAGAGAGGTGCACTGACTCTCGATACGAGATACTCGCTAGCGCCAATCGTAAACTCAGCTCATGGTAGGCACACAGGAACGACTCAGTTAAGCGTTAGACCTCATCATAAAATTTGAGGTAAAACATTTGTCACGTTACGTATGTAAGAAGCAAATTTTAACCTTCATTTCGCACCTTTTTATATAGGGTTCCGGGGCCACAATGGCAAAAACGGGGCCCTTACAGTTTCGTCATGTCCGTCAAAAAAAACAAGATGTATTGGATGAATGCGAGCAGGGGTCTCGCCGGTCGTAAAGAAAACAGATTGGCAGTGATATGTATTAAGTATTAAAGGATTTATTGGACTAACAGCAGCACGTTACTTTACACTCTTAGGCACAAGTCCTACCGCCGGCGAGAAAGCGAGCAACTATTGAATATTTTCTCGCCCAACTCGTTCAAGAAACGGACAATAGATGTAGACTCCGAGGCGAGGTAAACACGTACAACACGTATGGAAATACTCCTATTTCTACTAATACACACAATAAAAAATATCATATACAAACTAAAAACAGATACACTGACAAATTATCGTATATTAGTCCTGAATTTTCCTTATATACTTTGGAAAAGGAGACTCTTTCCGTATGCCACCTCCAATGCAACCTCGATGGATAAAAATAATTCCATATCTACTCGTGTACTTATATTTCGTGCGCGAGTCCGACTCTCTCTTGGCCGTTTAGTACAACTCCTGTAATTAATCGATGTAGGTACCTATTCCCTAGGGACTGTCGAATCGAATTACGTGCCTCGTTGGTCTCACGG
This sequence comes from Hedya salicella, assembly GCA_905404275.2. Classification (NCBI taxonomy): domain Eukaryota; kingdom Metazoa; phylum Arthropoda; class Insecta; order Lepidoptera; family Tortricidae; genus Hedya; species Hedya salicella. The sequence continues at coordinate 8,830,212 of FR990114.1, read as the reverse complement.
ACTTAGTCTGTTGGTGCCTTGTAATTAGTCATTGATTAGTACAGCGTTTTCCAATCATTTTTATACTGTGACTTTACAGGTTTCTAAATTTTTCGCGACGCCATTGTAAAAGAGGATACCTGGATGTAGCTTTAGTCTGACTGAAGTTTCTAAAAGCAACACTCGTGAATGTTACTTTAAAGTTGAAACTACTTAGACTTTTCTTCTGAAGTTTACGGACCCCAGTTTAATATTAGAAATAAGAATTAAATTACTTTTAAAAGTGCCTGTTTATACTTAAGGATTTATTTAGTTATACAATAGTTTTTAGAGGTTCCGTAGCCTTAATGGCAAAAACAGAACCCTTATATTTTCGTCATGTCTGTCCGTCCGTCCGTCGATATATCACAGGCATTTTACTCAACAACTACATGATGTATATTGATAAAATTTGGAGTATAGGTATAAGTATTTCTTATTTATAAAATATAAGTATTTCTAGGGGGCACTCCATACATGTAGCCGAAACTGAAAAAGATAATAATTCAGCAAATATCAATGTGTGGCACATATTTCGACAGTTCTTCTAAAAATACTTTGAGGTTTCTAAAAAAAACATTGATTTAGTGAATATTTTCGGAAATAATCGCTCCGAAAGTAGGTACGGTTTGTCCAAAAAATTTGAAAAAACTTTCAACGACAATTATTTTTAACATGATCGGATCGGATCTTTTTAGAGTTACTGCACGTACGTAAAGATGCGATATTTTAGATTGTCAGAGCACTTCTACGTTAAAGAAGAGGTCAAAGGTTCAATTTAGTAGGTCGCATTGATTTTTTCCTCTACAATCGAACTCTGTGTTATAATTACATATAATATTCATTTACTCTCAATCAAGTCACCATTCGAACAAAAATAAATTCAAAATCGGATCTTTCGTTTAGTATCTACGATTCACGTTACATTTATTACACCTACTATTTCAACAGGGGGTTAAAAAATGGACTATATTAAAAGTTTTACATTTAACGACTACGAACTAAATTAGGTCTGAAGCCCCCTGTTACTAATTAAATCCGGTGCACGCTACTCTGATGTGAAACACGATTCACCATGCAACTGAATCCGCTTTTATGTTACCTTGCACCGTAAAATTTTGCGCTGTTCCAATTAGCCCACTATTCAAATTCAAAATTAAAATAGTTTATTCTGTAAGTAGGCCACAAAGGCACTTTTACATGTCTGACTCTACGGCATTTCCAAAGACGAGACCACTGTTAAGTAGAAAGCCGAAACAAACTCAAGTGTCAGTCATTTCTTCAAAATAATTCTTAACTATTACAATATTATTTAGTGCTTAGCCTATCTTAGTTAATTAGTTATACTTAAAACCTTTACAATTGTGTTATAACTAATATATAATTGGTACACCCAGAGGAGATGTACAGATTCATATCTATCTTAACGACATTTAAGAGTCCGCAGCAAGCTCGGCCGAAATTCACCTTCCCATACAAACGGAGTTTCGTTCTCATTTTAAAACTACGTGTTGGATTGTAACAAAACTTTGCATACACAATGAAATGTGGTATATCTAGGACGGAAATTAGTTTATGTGGCTCCAGTTTATAAAACAAACGAAATACAGTAAAAATAAGTATTGTATGAAAAACTTAAATTCGCTGTATTTTTTTTACTATGGTATCTCAAGCTACATAAACTAATTACAGGCCTGCATATACCTTAACTTATTCTAAGTACCAAGTTTCAGAGCAAAATAGCGAGTCGTTATAAAATGAGAGCGTATTACGTTTGTATGGAGAACCGAGCTTGCTGCGGACTCTTAAGCGTGTACTGTTATATGTATTTAAATAAATTTCTTCGATATATCGGTGATAGTATGACATTTTATTTAATTGACGACTTATCTCGCAAAAGAAAAATGATATTTTAAATCTTAAACAAGGAATTTAAAGATAGCAACAAGCGAATTTCTCAAATAGTTTTTCGATTAGAATTTGGTCTCGATTCTAGATGTCACTTTAAAATTATTGTTTTGTCACTTTCTACTCTCGCGCTTTGTACACATTATTGAACATAAAAATATTGCATTAGACCATTATCATATTTAATTTCAATAATGTTCAACAGTTTGTCCTTCTTTTACACATTCACAGAGATTTGGCTTTTTCCTGAAGGAAGAGGTAGGGGCATAACCTACCAAATTTATTTTGTACTCCCATGATCAGGCATATTTTAATTTAATTTTCGGTGCAGGCATCACGGTATTGCGCTATAAAAATTTGTCTCATGGTTTAGTAATTTTCAATAAATGAGTCCCATGGTAAGCCCAATAAGGCATTTGTTATGAGTGCTAGAGGACGATATATCTAATATATACAGGGTGTCCCAAGAAGTAGTGATATACTGAAGCTGGGACGTAGAAGACCTAGAGGGCTATCTAAATCACCCCCATGTATGTTCCGCGATTTTTCGTATTTTCGGAGTAATGACTTTTTTTTTAATTCTTCACCTATCGCCAAGTACGATGAGATTTTTATTAATGGTGACGTGAATTATTGCGGTAGATGCTTGATTTTTTTTGTGTGCTAAGCTGATAGATAGGCCAATTCAGTATGGTAACATTTACTATCGTTAGATCTTTGAATGGAATAAAAAAAAAATGCCAAGTATGATAAAATTACCCAATATGTTCACAACTTCTAGGGGCTTTAAAAAGATAAAATCACAAAAAAAAAAATCCGTTTGGCTTTTAAAAACTTGCTCTATCTATCAGGTAAGTACCCTGAAAATTTCATTATATTATTCATAATGCTTCAATCATAAAATTGAAATCTAAATGTGGCAAGTGCAAAATTAATTAACTTTCTAAATAAATTTCGTTCTAAATCACGCACTGGCCATCAATAGAAAAAGAACAAAAAACAAAAGACGATTGACGCATGACCCTGTATATATTAACTAATATACATACAATACAAAATATCCAAGTCTCAATAACAAATAGTTATGCTCATCACACAAATATTTCCCCTTACTGGTATTTGAACCTAGGACCGTGAGTTTCGCAGGCAACATACTTCCCGCTGAGCTAACGGGTCGCTATACATGTGGAAGATTCCAGTTTAAACGATTGATAGTAGTTAACATTGTTCTCATTAACCGTAATCGAACATTTTAGTTGAGTTTTACCAGACCACACTGCACTCTACCAAAATGTGTGCGTCGAAAATGCTACCAAATTTCGATGTCTGCTCATGATTAAATTTTCTTCTCATTTGATAGAACCCACGTGCATTCAAGACTGAGATTTCTGCAGAAGTTTCTCCAGCTCAAGTTAGTTTCATTAGCTAAGTAGCAACTTGTTGCGTAGTTGTGAACTCTGTTCGAGGACCTAACTCAGTGAGTTTACAGCGTGTATCACATTACGCGACTTGCAAGTCTTGTAACTGCAGGGATCTAGCTATTGCATTTAAATTAATCTTTCCAAAGTTCCTGAGGCGTTACAATAAAAAAATAATATTATCGAAGACAGAAAAACAGAACATTTATGTTTACAACCGGCGCGCGGCGTTAGAGTGAAATGGCAATACCATATCCATTTTTTTAATGTAATGTCTACAAATTGGATGTTCAAAGTACAATATCAATATTTAGAATATTTCACTGATTGCTCACCCTGTACACACAACATGCTTAAATACAGAATACAACTCAGTTTATAATAATAATACTAAAAACTAGAAATAAATTGAATTTAACTCTTGTAATTCCACAATATTCCCGTAGACTGTAGTTTATCAAAACCACAAATTTATCTTGAAAAAACCAATAAGAAATGTAAGAAAAATAATATTACATAGACAGCATACTGGCTGGACATTGTCATCATGTTCTGCATTTTCCTCCGTACCATCCAGACTTTAATCCTATTGAGAATATATGGGCCCAATTAAAACAATGCATAGCCCACCGCAATGATGACATGACTTGGACAAGCGTAAATAATCTACTAGTAGGTCAACATGATTGGTCTACGCATTAATGAAATAATGATCTCTATTCTGTAATTAGGCCGCAAGGGCACTTAACAAGTTTAAATCAACGGCGTTTCCCAAGAGTAGACCACTGAGGAGAAGAAAGCCGATAAAAACTCAACATATTTGTACTTAGCCTATCCTAAATATATGTTTTGAGTATAAACTCAATGCTTAGTTGAAGTTGAAGAATCAAGAAAACATATCAAAACTTATAAAAGTAATATATATATATATATATATATAGAATGTAAAAAAGCAAAATAATGTTTTTTATTTAAAACAACTTACATACGTTTGATATGCCACCTTATAAGAACTGTGTCCCGGTAAAAGTAGATTATTTGGTTTCTGTTTTGGGCCATGCATTTTTGTCTGTTAAATAGTCCTCTACCCTATAATATGCCTTTGCCATTAGAGACTCTTTTAAGTACTTTTTGAGAGCTGGAAACGGTAATTTTAAAGCATCATGTGGTAGCTTATTATAAAATTTTGTTCTACGAATTGGCCTACGAATGATTTGGCTACTTAATGAACGCGGAACTTTCTAATGGTGATTTTGTTTTTATTTCTAGTATCAAAATTGTGGATATTTGAATTATTAGTAAAAGACTTTAGGTTCTTAATAACATAAATTATATTCTCATAAATATATTGGGACGCTACGGTTAATATATTGATGTCTTTAAAAAGTTCTCTTAAGGAGTCACAGGAATTCAGGTTATATATAGAACGAATCGCTCTTTTTTGTAACACAAATATAGTCTGTATGTCTGCTGCATTGCCGCCCATATAGTGATGCCTAATCGCTGCCACTGCGGAATTCAGGTAGACTGTCTAGGACACAAAACCTATCACGCAAAAAGAGCGCAGGGCGACTATCTCGCCACGCCTACCTCAACGATGTTATACGCTGATCGTCACAAATTATAAGCTAAGAACCACATCAGTGTGCCTACCACGAGCTGAGTTTACGATCGGCGCTAGCGAGTATCTCGTATCGAGAGTCAGTGCACCTCTCTCGCACGCGCTAATAGTGCGAAAGAGATAGACCGTCATCGAGCGCTCGATACTCGCTCGTGCCGAACTCATGGTAGGCGTACAGATATAAAAAAACATAATCCCATCAAAACGGTTCATTCGTTTGGGCACTACGAGGCCACAGCAAGATAGACACAAACGTCAACATTTTTAACAGTTCAATATTATAGGAACTCAACATTTTGCGAAAAAAAAAAGACTTACAATATGGGAATTCAATTTTGAAATTAAACATTTTGCGAAACTAAAGAAAATAAACATTCTAGAACATTTATTTTGTATATAAAAGATATTTTGTATTCCACCGTCACGCTAACTCAAAGCTTCGCTTGTTTATAAATAGGTACGACTATGTCGACTATACAATACCCTGATTGCTTGCAATTAGTCAATTTGTGTTAAATAATGGCCATCTTTCAATCTTGAGATTATCTTGAACTATTTTCAGAGAAAAAAGATTTCTCTTGTCGTATTAATAAAGTACAAAATGAACTTCTCATTGTAGCACTAGTGCTATTATAGCCGCCCTTGTGCAACGTACGTATTCTTGTAGCAATGGAAAAAGTAATTTAATTTTCCGCTACTCTGTCTGCAACTGGGAACCGGTACCGCACCACAGAAAATAAGAAATACAGAATTCTGACTTACATGCTTGAGTGAATTTGTTAACACATCAACGATTTAAACTCACGGGAATATTGTGAACAATTTAAATTTTTACCGAAAGCGTGTGGAATAGAGTTCGATTGTTTTTATTATTAGCAACAAAGGTGCGTTGCTCGTTGTGCGCGCCTTGAAGCGTTAGATGCCTTCTAATGCGTTATTTCAAGCAAAGGTTTTGGACCCGGTCTTTGTATAAAATTTATTCTTTTCATCGTTCATTCAATTTGAAAAATTAGTAATTCGATATAGGTACTTTGGTTGAATGATACCTTTTTAAGCTGACTGCACGTAACTTGCGATTAGTTGTTTCAAGCCGTCTGTGAAACAACTGGCCCATAACATTGGCCCATTAACATTTCTAGGTCAAACATTGACACGTGAGTCTCGCACCGGTGTGGTCGATGCTTTATATATTCTAAGTTTGTACTGTACGCAACGCACCACTGATAAACTATCGTTTCTTTGTCGATTATAATATATTTATAATTCTGATCCTGATATTTTTCTGAGTCGGACACTCTTCTCAGAGTGGTCGTGGTTGCACAGACGACGGTACATGGAGAGATGCTGCGGTTCGTAGTCTTTCCCGAGGCCTTGTCTCTAAGCGATGTGCTTCCATTTCTGCCGGTTAGATAGGTTACAAGTACATTGGACTATGGTGGACTCACCCAGGTCGCACACAAGCTGCATAAGAGCTTATACGGCCATTATACACCTTTTTTTTTTTTTTACATGGAGAAATCCTCATAGGATCCCCTCTCCACGGGGAGGAGAGTGGGTATGTCGGACTCCAGTGACCTACCGACTAAAACTCCATGGTATGCCCACCGCAGCATTGGCAGGGGTGACACGGGAACAAAAGACGCCTCCGCGAACACCCCCTGCTGCTGACAGCCGAAGCCGTCCCGTCTTTGGTGGATGGCCCGGAGGCCCCACCGCGTCAGATACATGCGGGCGACACCTCAAGCATCCGACGTACCCTCACCTGAGGACCTCCACTCCGGGAGAGCGGCGAACGACCCCGTGATCGCCCTCTCAGGTCCTCCGTGTTATGGGGAGATGCCGTCCGGGAAAACGTCCCTTCCAGCAAACCCCATTACACCACCGTCCCAAATCAGCAGTGAACTCTGCTGTTGCAGAGAAACACGCTGAGGGACCCTCCGGGTGGGCGGGAATAGCCTCCAGGAGCGGGTCACCGGCCCTCTGCTTATCCACATCCCTTCGACCAATCCCCACCCCTCTCGCACGTACCCCCCACTAATCTACTCTGTTGCCAGAGAGCTCGTGGAGGGACCCCTCAGGTGGAGGGTCAGCTTCCAGTATCGGGTCACCGGCCCTCTGCCTATCCGCGTCCCTTCAGCCAACACCTTCTCCCGCCCGTCATCCCCACTAATCTACTCTGTTTCCAGAGAGCTCGTGGAGGAACCCTCCCCTGTCAGGTTATTGGCCACCAGCAAGCAATGGCCATTGCTTGCTGTTGTTTCCAGGGTGCACCGGCCCAAGTCCTACCCTTTCACCCGGATCAACCGGATCAAGGTGAATTGGTAAAACTCGAGCACACGAGGAGGTTGCCGGACTTCGCACCCCGCCATTATACACCTACTTTGAGCGTTATAGGGGCTGAATAAACTTTTGTGCTACTTGGGCAGTAGCTTTTTGAATCAGGTTAGTCTAGCGGGTTGGTGATCGGCTTCGGGCTCTCTTGCCTTCCACCTGGCTCTGAATCACTAGTCTTCCCATCGAGTTCTCATTTCTGCATATGTGACCCAAAGAACTTATTTTCAATAGTGGTTAAAATTAATTTAATTTGTATATTTTCGAGGTTAGACTTCGGCATTATCACATTGCTTGTGTCTAAGCGACGTGGAGCCTCGGCGTAATAGATTAGTTCGTCGTGTCCAGACTCTCCTAATGGTTCTTATGCGAACGGAGTACAAATAGCTGGTGATAAATTACATTAGTCTGGCATAATGACTGTTTATACTAGAAAATTCGCTTGAGTAGGTCATGTTAGTCACAGGTTTAAGAGGGTTTATACCTGCTTAACTGGCAAGGCAACGCGCATATTTTTTGCTTTTTCTTGATTATTTTGAGAAATTTGAATGTACCATGAACAGGCTTTCAGTAGGTTAATTACGTTTTCGGTAGTTATGTTGGCACAACTAAAGGTCTAAAAATGAATTCATGCCCATATCTTGTTTTCTAAGAAAATAAAGGTAAAAGCTTACATATTATTATTGAAAATCTTGCTCGAATTAATATGACAGGTGAAACTTTCATATATTTTTGATTATAATCTGTACAGATGTATAAGTACCCCTCTATGTACATTTAGTTCTGAAGCCTTGGGGAATGCTCGTATATTTGTGAACTTGCCTGTAATAAAAAACAAGAGGACTGTCAATAACCATACTTTGGTGCGTGCGCCGACCGCAAGGGTATCCCCTTATACCTGTATAAAAACTAAATGGCTCTTTAAAACTAAACATTGCACGATGTTATAATTGAACAAAGAAACACGGTACAGTAACAATTAGTTCGTAAACAGCTAACAATATATAAATCGTAATATTTAAATACTGTCACGCTTGCAAAGTTAAATATTTGTAAACAATTTTTTTTGTATGGCGATTGACAGCCCTCTTGTTTTAATGCTCCTTACAGTGACTGATGAAATTGAACGTAAAATAGGATAACTAATGTGGACAGCATTTGCATCAAATAAATCCATTCTCCACCGACCAGTAATATTTTTTAAGAGGAAATAAAATCAGAATCTCTTTATCCGTCGCTTAGAAAGTCAAACGTCCCTTATTGTCGACGTTTAAAGTGAAAAGCCGTAGGAATTCAATGCTTCCAACGCGACGGTGTCAGTGTGTATGTTTCTCCGATAAGTGTGGGCGTTTCCGGCTCGCATAGGAAATGTTGCATAACGACACCACCAGCATAACTTAATTAATAAGTATTTTTATTTATCCCTTAGATGCATGCAGTATTAAAAATGATAATACTGAAATGACACAAGTGAAAGTCTATATGGTCAATAAGAAACATTATAAAGTCGCCACAATGTCCCAAATTGACATTGTATTCCCATATAGAAATATGCATTATACATTTTTTTTTCTGAACACGTACACTTTTCAGGAATGTTATAAAACAAACCTAACCTAACCTAATGCATTTAACAGGATGACGCCTTAAAAATTCAGTTATGTTTAGAATTATGCCAAATGATGATTATGACAAAAAAGTTTATGCCAAATGAGGGTAACCGCCTATCTATGGATCTATGGATAATTATGGATATCTGTGGATCCCAAGCTACCCATGTACCAAAGATGGTTAAAATTCATCCATCCATTTTGACGTAATGAGGCCGCAAGTTTCCCCTTGTTTGCGCATTACTTTATTGTAATAATTCTGTATGGCATAATTAGTTTACGCATAATTGTAATAAACAATATTTTGAAAATACCTCATTGGTATCCTCGTAACAGAGTGAAGCTTTTATCACCCTCTTTTCGAAGAACGGTACCAGGAAAACACTCACCAGTCCCCCGTCTAAGCAGACTACTAAAAGAAAACCATAATTCAAGTGACATTCATTTCGACCATTTGATCAGGTTCCGGACCAGCACCCAGGACTGATATTGTTTTTCTTAACTAAAATTAAGCAGCACTTTCTTTTTGTCAAAAATTTCCAATAACCTTTTTTCTCCTGTAATTACTATCGTCATGTAACTACATAAATACTTCCTATCCGTCAATTAACATCTTAAACTTGTTATATGCATGTAGTGTTTGCCTATAATTGGCTGTGCAATAAATCTTTAAGCATTACATATATGAATCTGTGACAATGTAAGATTGTAACCGCTGTTGGCAGACCTAATAAATAAATACAGTTTCTGTTTTTTTTTTCAAAATGGCGCAGATATGGGGGTTGAAAGACTTACGAGGTCTACAGCTCACAGAGCCAATAGTTATGTTTGTTATTTTTATTATTATAAATAAAAAAGTCACAACTTGTTTACTTGACTGCGTCTGAAGAAGATTTATGATTTTCAAGAGTATGTAGGTATATATGTATTTCCTTGGCACACGGCTTGGTAGATTTTGACGTATTATCACAACTCTACAAATGGGGCTTAATCGCGTATAAATATGATTTATTTAATTACTGTGAGTTCCTTCGTTACCATGGTCGTAACGCGACGTCCGAAACGTCGAAGAATTACCAACGCATGGTGTGTTAGTGTTGTGGTGGGTGAAAATAGTGGTAGTTTAAATCAGTGTGTTGTGGTATGAGGTGTCGTTTGATTCCTTATGGTTGTGGGACATAGGCTGTAATAGACGACTATAGCTCAGCGGTAATGACCCTGCCTGCGAAGCTGACGGTCCTAGGTTCAAACACCGGTAAGTGCAAATATTTGTGTGATCAAGTGATGAGCATAAATATTTGTTTCTAAGCCATGGATGTTTCTTATGCATATAAGTAATATGTCTATGAAATATATTGTCGTCGCACTCATAACACAAGCCTTATTGAGCATACCATGGGACTAGTTCGGTTTGTGTAAAGTTTATATATTTTTAAGACGTGTTCTTTCAGAGTTCTGGTCATATACTTGTTTTATACCTATTTGAAAATGCGCAAGTGAAGGTACTGATTATGACTGTGCCCCCACAACGCGGAGGTGTTCCAGATAGGGTTGCTTCGTCGTAATACTAGTACCCATAAAGTATTTATTGTACAGTAAAACGGGCTCGTTCTACTTAAATACAACGGCAATTTCAACGATATTGCACGCACAAGACGCACAGGAAAACTTCTTTCGCGGGGGAGGAAAAAGGCTTAACCCTCTTTTTTTCTTTTTCGTAGCCAGGTAAAAAATCCTTTATAACCGTCCTCTGATGTCGTACCAAAAAATGTTGAACTCCCAGCGGTCTTGAACTTGATGTGATGAGGCAAAAACACATGCATGCCTACATACATACAAAAAATCTATAATAGTACATTTTATGACAAGTGGCTAAAATAAGCCATTATGAAACGAAGTGATGATTGTACTAGCGAGCCAATTGAGTGAGAACCAACATTATTATTAGAGTGACATAATGGCTTTTAGCCGAGTATTATAGACTCTCTTTTCATTTCACCTCGATTACGAGAAAATAGTAAAAACACACGCCTAAGAAAAAGTCAAAATAAATGAACGAAAATATCTCATAGGTACTATTTTTCACTTTGGGTCTCTTCAAGATAACCAACGAGCTTCATATTTGACCCCGTAACCAAAAGATGATTTGGAGTAAAAGCTGGTTACTCTTTAAAACAGATAAGTACAATGACCGAAGGGATTTTTTGCTAAGCGTGTGTTACTTTTTTGCCCGGGAAAATACGAAAATAACGCACAGATTATAGAGTGGAGTAAAATAATAAAGCGATAAATACGCACAAAATCATTCCGTAGACATTTACGACCTCTTCGAACAAGTCGCAAACGATCCACAAAATAATAGGTACTCGATCAAATATATCCCTCATTTTACAACGAAATCATTATTATCGTCAGCATTCAATACTCGAACCCTAAAAAAGGGATAAAAATAAATGTGTATCCAAGCGAAACCGCTTATTGGATAGCCAAACTAGTGATGGGCATGTAAGTTTCCCAATTGAAACTTTCATTTCAATCTAATTAGAAACGAGAACAGATTAAGTATTTGATCAAACAACAAGGCCATTTTTGTTATCCAACATTCTGTAGTAGACGGACAGTTGGACATGTAAGATGCTAAGGAAATATTTCATCTTAATTTCGAGGTGTTAAAAAACTTATGTACCTACTTAAGTATCGTCTAGTTAACTGTAGGCAAATGTTCTCTCTCGTTTCTAACCAAGTAATTTTGTAATTAATGAGAATCCAAATTCAGTTTCAGTTCGTGATAAGAGGATATATTTTCTTTCTCTCTCCTTTCTAACCCCAAGTAATTTAGTAATTAGTGGGAATCCAAATTCAGCTTCAGTTCGTGATAAGAGGATATATTTTCATTCTCTCTTGTTTCTAACCAAGTAATTTGGTAATTAGAGAAAATCCAAATTCAGCTTCAGTTTGTGACAAGAGGATATATTTTCAGGTCGGCAGATATTGACATCTAGTACACATAGTGTTTGAACTTGACAGATAAATGGTTTGGGTTTCCAATATATGATTTAGATTTTTAAGGATGTCATTGTTTGTTTAATATTTAATAATTTTTGAGTATTTCAAATTAAAATAAACATTTAAAACAATCTAATGATTTTAATTACTATAGAGTCAGTGCCCCTTATCGATTTTCAGTGTAACTATCAGATTTATCCCACAAGAGTCGCCATCAGATATATTGCAGTAAACAAGGTAGGTACAAATAAATATATATCTGAAAACGAGAGTGCATGTTCCGATATTTTTGATGGCGACTTGTACAGAACAATTAATCCAATCACCTCGATACATTCTAAGATCAATGTCGTCATTAAGGTTGTCAGTAAGGCACAACCGAAATACATTATTCCGAGTGTGACTGAAAATATCAGTTAACATAAAAACTCCCAGTATGTACTATACGCATAAATTTCCTATTATCTATCCATAAAATAACATGCGTGGGGATATGTTAACTTTCACGATGTTTCTCAAATTGCCCATCACTAGTCTGAATTCGTAATTGAGAGAAGATTCGTCGATGCCTTCCGACGGAGATATTTCTGAACCCTTCGTATCGCGACGTTGAAGCGTAATAAGAATAAAGATCAATTGAGATGTTCGATCATTTTTCCCGCCTTAAAGAAATCAGCTTTCAATTGCTCCCCGACGCTTTCACTTGGAAATTGATATTATATCTATAACCTTCTTAACACGTTAAAACAGATATCATATTTAGTGAGATCGTGTAAGCTGTGTGTGTATTTTCCATTGAATATACTATAAAGTAAATTTCGGTCAAGTTCAGACTTATTCAGCCGCTTTCAGTCCGGTGGCAGTATCAAGTAAATTTCCTGAATATAAACATGGATAAATGATATAGTAAAACCACCGACAGTCCACAATCACCCAAATTTATTATACGAGCAAAGATGTTAAAAATTAACACCAGGAGTAAATCAACACAATAATTATTATCTCCGATATCGAATACTGATTAGAGCTTACAAATACAAATGGATTGTTTGAGGCACCGTTTACCTGAGAAATATATTGCAAGTATACATATATGAAAGACCATACAATACATAGATCGCTGGAAGGGCCCGGTTGATTGGGATCGCTATTCACAAATCTCAATCATTATGTTAAATGCAAATCCTAATTCATTAATTTATGCGTAGACCTCACTCTGCTGTTAGATAAACAAGAGATGATAATTTAGGTGTTACGGCTGATTTCAAATTGAAATGTAATGCAGAATTTGGGCAAACATATTAACATTCCAGTCAGTTCAACGTTCTCGTCGTGATTTTTTTGGTCTGAGTTCTATCCACCCATATGTATGCCGTTTTTTGTTAGAAGTGGCAAACGAACAGTTGACCTTTCACATGGAAACTCATAGTCACGCAATCATGATGCATACTACTACTTGAGTGTCATATAAAACAAGACAGTTTTGTAAATATATATAGAGAGCCAAAATGCTAAAGAACCAGAACCGAGCTAATATCTAAATTCATTTTAAAATTGAAATAAAACAATTTAACGGATTATATCGCGTATATAAAAAGCTTTTCAGCTTTCCATGGTCACGGGTAGACTGAGAAAAGATATATTTTCCTCTGTCAAAGTTACAATTTGTGCAAACTACCCATTAATATTTTCTTCTGTTTCCGCGATTATTACTCATTGAAATAAAACAATTTAACGGATTATATCGCGTATATAATCCGTTAAATTGTTTCAGATAATCCGTTAAATTGTTTCAGTATTTGTTTTTTCAACAAACTACCCATTGTTGAAAAAACAAATAAAAGACAAATACATGCCAGATGGGCCCAAGCTGTAAAGACAGTTACACATGTGCCAGAAGGGCTTAATTATTTTATTTTAATAATTTACCAAACAGCATTTCACAAATGAGGCGTACTGAGGAGCAAAGAAATGCTAAATTGTTTTATTTCAATGAGTAATAATCGCGGAAACAGAAGAAAGTATTATTTTAAAAAATTTAACAGGAAATAAGGTACGGTTTTAAAAATCAAGTATAACTCGTCATATTTCTGTCTTATCGGACCGCTCGATAGTTACCTAAAAGTCTAAGTATGTAGTAGTCTAAGTATATGAACGATTTTAAACGAGTAACATTTGTGTGTGGGTGAATTGTAGTTAGATCATCCTATAATAGCCTTCTAACAAGTAACTTTGTCCATCAGGCCGTCACCCGCAAGTTCGTCCATGAAGACAGCGGCGGCGTCACCGCCCTCTGCGGGGCCGTCGAGGCCTGCCTCGGCCAGGGCCTGCGACGACGGGCTCTGGGCCTCTTCAAGACTAACTCCACAACAGCGCTGCTGCATAAGATCGCTAAGGTAAGTTACTAGAATCTCATAAGGTCGCTAAGTTATAATCTCATAAGATCGGTGTAATAAGTCTTTGGAATCTTATGAGATCGCTAAGGTAAGTCACTAGAATTTTATAAGATTAGTAAGGTAAAGTCACTGTCATCTCTTAAAAGTGTGTTTTTCAAATGTTGACTTTTTATGATCAAAACGGCAAAAAAGAAAATTGCATACTTTATTAGGTACGGTTCGTCAAACCCTGTATTGATACATGATAGGTCGGTGGGAGATAATAGATTTTAATCGACTGAGCAAACGAAGCTTCAGCTTGGACGAAAAATCGTTTTTACTGCTGTCCGGATGTTCTAGCCTAATACAGCTCGCATTTCTCAACCAATTCTCATAAAGTTTTGTGAGTAGGTTCGGATATGCTTTGGCCGACTTTTATAAATTTTATCTGTAATAATAATGCTCGTACTCGTACTATACTCGTACTAGAATATTTGTCATTATTGTAGATATTTGTTCTCGTACTCTATAACTTAGACTTTTTAATAACGTCTTCTTTGATTTCTTTTGCAGTGTTTCAATATTATTACCAAAAAATACTGATCAATCAACCTTAACCTGATAACGTTATTTTACGGGATGTAACGATTGAATTTGTCAGGTAGCATTTTGTGGATGACGATTGATGTTTTTTCGTTCGATTTTCCTGTTTAAAATAAAGATATTATTTATGCAAAATAACTGAAGTGCCGAACATTTCTGTATGCAACAGATATTGCTCTTTCTACTGTGTAGATACTCAATTATGGCTAAATTTTACCATATAAACAACTGAAAAATCTAAAATAAGGTTCACACCGAATGCGTGTGTGTCGTGCATAGACGTGCGTGTGGCGTGCGCGTTGTAAAGTATGAATCCTAATACGTAAGAGATGACATATCGCTTGCGTTATTAATGACGTAACGTAATCTGTCATTTAGTTATAAGGATTTAACTTTGATCTTGTTCTAAAATAAATTATTTCATATTTAACTAGAAAGTGCCCGCAACTTCGTGAGCGGGGGAGAAAAAATCATAACTCTCTTTTTTCCGCAACTGCAAAATTTATATGATCTTGCACTCGCACTGATATGATCACTAAGTGTGAATCGGGCCTAATCTATATACTAATGTCGATTTAATTCCAAAATCGAAAGTTTACGTGCGCGCATTTCCTGTGCTTGCATTATGGTTAACAAATCGGCGGTTAAATTAAAAGTAACATTGATGTTACTTTTAATTTTAACATTGTCTTAATGAAACAAATTTATAATAAATATTAATAGTTTTTTTTAACTACCCAGTAAAAGTAACATAGAATCCGGTAAAAGCGAGCGAAGTGTAAATATTTTCTAAGAATTAAACATACCCTAATTTCACCGGTTAGCCGAGTTCTCATTCATGTTTTTAGGAAACAATGTTTCAATAACTAAGTTACCATGATGGCTAAGTTATCAATTAGAAATGGGAGTTTATTTATTGTCGTAGTCTTTTACTACACAACAGATGCACAGCAAAGACACGAAGTGTATAAGATTGTTTTCACACGCTCTGCCTCCCCTTCGCTAATAGTGTTCTCGGGTGGAATTTGTGCAACAAGTACTTGAGTGGCAATCAGGGTATTTACTTACTGCCTCTTGTATCAAGTTACATTGTGGCTGTTTTTATATGACTCTGGTAGCGTTTTTTTTACCCGGCTTTTCACTGCGTATGAGGTGTTTTATGTATGTGTGAATGGTAGCGTGTTTAAGTCAACAACAACGAGCGACCGGCAACGCCGCAAGCGAATTCCTGATACATTGCGTGTGATGCCAACTAACTTATGTACGGTGAGCGTCTCGACCGCGCAATGACGAGAGAATTCGCTCGCCGCGTCGCGCGTTGTCGCAACGACACAACACATGGTCGGGCGATAATTGATATGAAAATAAATATCTCTTTACACACGGACCACAGTTGTCGTCAAACGTTACTGTGTGGTCGGTCCGACCACATTGAAGCAACTGCAATGCAAGAAGCTGTAGCGCTACTATTGACACGTAACCACTGCGTCGTCACGACTTTTTAATGCTGTTTCGTCGTGTGGTTGTTGTACGTCTGAATAGAGCCTTAAGGTGCATCCAAACTTGTATCATTTGCTCGTATCCGATCACCGTGCCCTGGCATGCCTGCGTATCGCGCTGCTTGGGCGCTCGCTGTCGGCGCGCCGATCATGCCGCACTCGTCCGATATAAGTGTGTGATACGCGTAGCAAATGGATTTCGAGCGATCGGATCGGCGCAACGTCCAAACGCGTGATCGTGACATGCGATCATGCCACGCGACGATGATCTGATACGGGCAAATGATACAAATGTGATATCTTTATGGTGTTTTTTTCGTACGGTGGAATCCTAGTAACGCGCGAGTCCGACTCCGCACTTGACTAGTGTTTCAAATATTTAATGGGGCATCGATGGTTAACATCTTCATCGTTGGTTATGGACTATTTTCACAAAAAAAATAATGTATCTTACTCCGAATTGCTTGTACTTACAAACATAATGCACGCAAATATGTGTTTCAAATTTTTTGTTTTGAATTGCTTTTTATTTCTATGAACGACGCATGTGGAAATATTTTCTTATACACATTTTTGGGATACTTTTTTGTTGTTCGAATGAGGTTCGAATTTATAAACGAGTCTTGAGTATGATAGATAAAAACTGTAAAAATAAGTTGACTAAAACTTTTTTGGAAATCTACAAACCAATAACGTAACTTAAAGAGTATATACGCGCCCCAGGTAATTAAATGTAACAGTTCCGCCCGCACCTACTAACGGTTCGATTCATTAGCACGCTGGTCTCGTGAAAAGTTGCCAGTTTGTTAGAGTTAGCTACACGCGTCCTGGTTTCATTATCAATTCCCCTCTCTAAATCGAATCTTTCCAGGGGTACCACATATTTCAGGTTGTACAGATTATCTTAAAGAGGCAAACACACTGCTATCTTATTTATTATCGAAGGGGAGGGAGTGTTACTATTTTCTGCAGCCTACCTAGCGTATTTATTTGTTTATCGTTTGGCACAGAGCCCTTGTAGATAGGAACTATTTTCCCGAATAACAAATTATAACGTAGTGAATTAGGTAAGCTGCTAAATATATACGTTTAATATGTACCTATAAATCAGTAACGTGTCTTAACTATTAACAGAGAACGCTCAGCCTAATCTACTTAAGAAAGAACGTTACATTTTGAGACACATGTTCTTTTACAAATGCAGAGGTGCAGTAAGGAAGATTTTTTGAAATTCAAAATGCTAGTGTTCAAACAAAGTCGCGGGCCGGGGTTAGTAATTTATTTATGAAAAGTCAATAAATCTGACAGCGGAGTAAATCTTGTATTTTATAAAAAGAAAATCAAGCTTACATAATATATACTCGTAACCATCTAATCTATAGGTTCCCAGAAGAGATAAACACCTCAATCATTGAGTATGTATGGCTATAAATGTAGTTTAAAACACACACAAGGTACCAAGTCCACCCTATAACTTATATCATTACCTAGACCTGCATATTGAGGTAGCTTTTCTTTAAGGACGCATTACTCTATTGGTTTTCTTATCATATGGGCAAAGCAATCTCCGTAGATTTTAAATGATGTATACTCGTCTGCTTGCTTTCATATTGTATGCTAATAGCCACTGTTTCTCTTAAAGTAAGCTGTGCGTCATCTATCTACGTTACCTGATCTTACATGAAATTTATAATAAACAATCTATTTTAATTATGAGGTAACTAAAGATAAAAGCGTCTCCCCGGGGCGATAGGTTGTTCAACATGTTGAGAGCAGCTTCACATATATTTTATGATTTTATCAAAATAATCAGCCTTGTAAAGTTCTATGTACTTGTAAATTGTTTCACTGTATTATTTGCTGTTTAGGCTCGGCGGAAATTTCACAATTGTTTAATGGAACAGTGGACCCGAAAAGTTTAGGCCGAATAATAAAGTTTTAATTAGGTTTGTGGACATCCAACATTGATTTTAACAACTCAATCTTGCATTATTACGCTTTATTCGTTTGCGTTGAATGATAACTTCGTAACATAAAAACAGTTTTATTAAAGCAAATGAGCATTTACCTTAATGATACTTAGACGACAATTATCACTTTGTCAACACGTATCTCTTCAGGAAATGCGTATGCGTTAGCAGGGAGAATCCCGTTTTCTGCCCTCTTTAAAAATCCCTAAGTGTATAGGGCTTATTTGCAGTTTCGCTCGCGCAGCCTAAACAGTTTTTTCATGCATCGGGAACCGCGATTTTTAACCGACTTCCAAAAAAAGGAGGAGGTTCTGAATTCGACGGAATGTTTTTTTTTGTCCGACATAGCCATGTCTCCAGCTTTTGTTCTAGCTTTTTGCAAAAAATTACATCAGTCCGTTGCCCCTTTATAGCCTGTATTAATATTTATTTATTCCAGCCATAGTTAGAATTTTTGGATAAGTAATTTTATTATCACAACACGATAAACGGGACTTAATCGCGTATAAATATGATTTTATTTAATTACCTTTCGTTGGTAATTCTTCGACGTTTCGGACGTCGCATTACATCCAGTCCATGGTCTCGTTCCATCGAAAGGTAATTAAATAAAATCATATTTATGGGTCATACAGATTATAGAATTTTGCCGTCTTTCCTGTGGACAACGCAATAGTTAAGGGCTTGGGTACATATAACTCAATTTTTTATCGCATAGATCTAGAGTATTAATCGATTTGTACATCACCTATAGGGTCCTAAGAAAAAAAATGTATTTAAAGCCTTTAACTGTCGGGTTGTCGGGAGGAAAGGCGCATAACGCTAATTCATACTAAAAAATCTCTTTGACCCTTATACACGATTAAGCCCCGTTTATTGTTTTGTGATACTAAGTAATTTTGTTAATCTATACTATTATAAAGTTGTAAAAATGAAATGTTTGTTATGTTTGTATGTGTCATTGTGGCTTCATCACGGTAAATCGGCTTAACGGATTTCAACTATTTTTGGTACTAATGTAGCTGGGTATCTCCAGACGGTTATAGGATACTCTTTACCCGACTATGGTAAAGAAAAAAAGTGGGGTGACTTTTTCTCCTCCACGAACGAAGTTGCAGGCGCCTTCTAGTAGTTTTATAAATTAGGCGTAATATTTTTTTTCAAGTGTGACCTAAGCAGCAAGGTACACAATCTACGTAACTTACACCTCGAGGGGCGTGGCTTCCATATAACCCGATTCCCACCGGTTAAGCCAAGGAAAGGCTTATTACCACCTTTTTCGCTTCCGTTTCCCTTGTATTTTACCCTGACGCCACGCATATCCTTTCTATTCTATATTATAAACGTGAAAGTATGTAGGCACTATTGCGCAAAAACTACACAACAGATTTGCGTAAAACTCTTCAGTAATATAGCTTTTAGATATCAGAATAGGACATAGGCTACAATTTTCGAGGATATTCATTCATAAAATGGGCTTTTTTAACAATAAATGGAAAAGCCTTAGAAAACCCCGAGTTTTGTTCATTGTGACATTTCTATTGCGAAGAGTTATATCAACAAACAGTTGCTAGGAAACCAATTTGACACGTTAGTATCTATTTGTGTAACTTCCTATCTCTATATTATAAATGTGAAAGTATGCATGTACGTGCCACTTAATCTCAAAAACTACTGGACGAATTTTTATGAAACTTTCCAGTTATGTACCTTATATATCAGAATAGGACATAGGCTATAATTTATGTCAAATTTCAAAGGGGGTGAAACTTTGTAAGCTATAAATTGCATCTCTATGCGGACGAAGTCGCGAGCAACAGCTAGTGTATATATAAGTAAATCAATCGATCAGGTGCATGTATTACATTGCGTGCTGAATTACTTTTTATCAAAAAAAATGCAGTTCCTTAACGAAATGTAACTATGTAAGTACATTCTGTAGGAGCTACATGCAATTTAATCGGAATTAAAATATTTGCCCGTATGAAATTTACATACTGAAACTTACACTACACTATATTAACTAAGGATACTAGTTATCGTAGAAAACGTAGTCCAAAGTACAGAGTTTAAACTTTGGTGACGAACATAGGAATAAAGGTTTCTCGTTCCTAGCAAAAACAGAACACAAATATACCACAAAGCAAGCGATCGGAATACGAGTTATTTTTCCGTACGAACGATCAAACTCTATGAAAAACTACATAAGCGAAATAGGAAAAATGTTGGCATTGTTCAAACCTCCTTATAAATATGGAGTGATATTGGTTTATTTGCTTATTGCTGATGTATTGTTCCATCATAATGGGTTTCGCGTTGTTCCCTGCGCAATCTACGTGCATTGTTTGTTGAAGCCTCGTAGGCTCTCGTTTTTTAAACAAAATACACTAAGTTTTGGAGCTACGATATCTTCTATAGACACACAGAAACATAGACATACACACATACAAATACATAGGTTGTACTTACAGCACCTCTCTTTTTTCGTCGTTTCTCGAGATAGTGTTGGATTTGGTCGAAGTTCTTTGCACCTATGGAATGGCATTGTTATACTTGCTTATTTCTGATGTATTATTCCGTCGTTATGGGATTCATGCTGGTCCCCGGACTATCAACATGCATACTTTGTTTGTATTTCGATTTACCCCGTTATTTAAACAAAATAAAATAAGTTTAGAAGTTATGATACCACATGAAAACACAGACAGACACGTTGAACTTACAACACTGCTCCTTTTTTTCGTCGTGTACCTAATCACCGGGCTTGCCCGGACCCCATTATCAGTGGTGGAAATTTAATGAAATCGATTTATAGGGTTGTTACAGAATATTTATTTCGTGTTCATGTGACATATTGGTATACAAAATACAAAAACATTCTGGCCACTTTTTTTGAACTCGGCCTGATCCTCCAGATAATTGTCCATATTTAGCGTTTAGCAATAAGAATACACTCGATAATTTAATACAATACAGGGCATGTAACCTAAGTTGTCATGCTATTTTAGGCAGTTTGTCATAATTTGAAAGGCCGGCAACACACTTGTGACTACTCTGGTGTTCCATGTGTCTATGGGCGATGGTGATCGCTTACCATCAGGCGATCCGTCTCGTCGTTTGTCCCCTATAACATAAAAAAAAACAGTACAAGTGACCAGTACTTTCCCTAGATAAATAAGGTTTATCTCAAGAGGCTTATGTCTTCACTATTAAATTTTGTACTTGCTTTAACACTTTTCGATTACATTAATCACTTCATGTCAAAAAGGTTTCATTCGTTGTATTTTCATTAACATTTTTCGTAACTCTTGTGTCTGGTTATTGCATGTGCAATTCAATTAATTCTTTGGCCATCACTTTTCACTTGTAATAAATTTTCTGAATACTCCGACTACTTGACTGCAGCAATCGTAATATTTACACGTATTATTATTAACATGTTTTAACAATAATCGTAGGCATCTTATTTTAAAATTTATAATGCATTTGTACAATTTTATTATGTTATTATCAGTGGAACAAAAAAACTTAAAGATTAGAAAACTATAATCGAATACGCTTATGTATTCGATTTTTTTAGCCATCACATCACTTGCACGGTTATACTAATTTACGAACGATTTACGCGCCGCAAAGTTTATTTCCATTTGCTATCAGCTCCATTTCAAACTGAGAGAATTCAGCAAAAATATTCAGGAAATTCATACTTATACTGAATAAAAATTAAGTAATATAACAATTAAGCAGCTATTATGGAGTTTAAAATCCAAATAAAAACTCTTTTAAGCCTTGTTGCCTTAAAATATACCAATAAATAAATCAAGTACCTATATTGTTTACATCTAATTATTTATACATGTCGAAAATATTTATGTGCAGTGCCAGCCCTATCATTTTCATTAAATTTTCACCACTGATAACGGGGTCTGCTAATCACCCACAAAAAATATGATCGGAAAATGAGCTATTATTTTCCCGAACAAACGGTCGAACTCTAGGAAAAAAAAGACTAGGAAAAATGTTGGCTTTAATCAAAGCTCTTTGTACTTATGGAATGGTATTATTATTATTATTATTATATCTGCTTATTGCCGATGTATGTTGTGCCGTCGTAATGGGTATCCCGCAATTCACATGCATTCTTTGTTCGACCATCGTAGGCCCTCGTTTTTAGGGTTCCGTACCAAAAAGGTAAAAAAGGAACTCTTATGATGCAAGTCTGTCTGTCTGTCCGACTATTAGAGCGCCATATCTCAAAAACTAATCTATTTGAAATTTGGAATATTTATAAACATGGTCGGCCACCATGTATTGCAAAGGAAACATTATAAATTATATTTTTATTTTCTAAAAAAACTACCAATATGAGTAATCAAAAATTTAAAGTCTG
Organism: Hedya salicella; assembly: GCA_905404275.2. Classification (NCBI taxonomy): domain Eukaryota; kingdom Metazoa; phylum Arthropoda; class Insecta; order Lepidoptera; family Tortricidae; genus Hedya; species Hedya salicella. Next base: position 8,807,463 of record FR990114.1, on the reverse strand, counting down.
GTCACTAGGTCAAGTAGGGTATCATAATTATGAAAGTGCTTGATCTGTACATTTTCGACCAATTTTTTTTAATTTTGTTTTTTTGAGGTGCGTTTTGTTAAGGAAAATTTGGAAAAAACTACCATTCCCCCTCCTTTATATAAGTTTACCAAGCGAAAAATCTGGAGTTTTCTTAAATTATGTAATTTAATATGAAAATTACACGAAAATTATAACCATGTAGATACATGGTTATAATTTTCGTGTAATTTTCAGTCTGTGTTACTTTTTTTAATCATAAAAAATCATTTTTGAATAAACCGGTTTTGCTAAGTTTGCCCCTTATTTGTATGAGACGCCATATATACCGGAGGCAAACTTAACTCAAGCGGCAAGTTAAGTCGGAATAAGTGAAAGTTTGTACGGAACCCTTGGTGCGCCAGTCAGACTCGCACTTGATCGGGTTTTTAAGCAAAATACACTAAGTTGAGGAGCTACGACATCTTCGCTAGACACACAGATACATAGATATACACAAATTCAAATACACAGGTTGTACTTACAACACCTTCGCCGTAGCTTGAGACATTGTTGGCTTCGTTCAAAACTCCTTGTACCAATGGAATAACTTTGTTATATTTGCTTATTGCCGATGTATTGTTTAGTCGTAATGGGATTCGTGCAGCTCCCCGCGCAATCAACGTGCGGTGTTAGCTCGAGCCTCGAAGGTCCTCGTCAGGAAATGAAATCGACCGCCATTTAATCGACGCGAAACTTCCCTGTCGTGATTGTACTCAAGCTGTCTTTTACAAGCTTTTATCTATTGTGATATAGATACAAATCAAAATGCAAAGAAAAATACGATTGCTCTCGCACGTGGTCATACCAGGACTCGAACCCGGTACTTCCTGATTACGCGTCAGGTGTGTTACCCTTTCACTAGCGAGCACTGTGACGTTCGCATCGAATTTATCTATCCGCCTTGACCCCTGTACCTATTTTTTATTTTTGAAAGGTATTATAACCTTAGCGCCATCTATGAGAATATTTTCACCTATTCACATTCTGATAGTCCTTCCCACAGCAGTGCTAAAAGCTTTTATCTACGCTATATATATGAAATCCTCTTTAACGTGTTCAAATCTACAGGTAACGACCAGCTTTTGTGGTCGATAGCTCGATTTGATTTGCTGTGGGAGAAATATAAAATAGTTACAGACATTTTATTTTTACAACTTATATATTAGAGTAGAAGTAAGATATTTTCAGGTCTCATAATCTTGTAGGACTTCTTAATTGTGATGTAACTACCAGTAATACCGTTCGCTACAAATTATGCAAAAAGTTGTTATAAAACAAAAATTTCGCAAATTTAATTATGACGCTAACAAAATTTAGTGATATACATATAATATAAGTATACTTATTCGCTAGGATGACCTTTGAAAAAGGCAAATAATAACATGAATAAAAGGAAACGTCCATTTTCTTTGCGATATCTTTATTTTGTAATATTAATTTCAGTGTAGGTGAAAACCTTCAGGCTATAAGGTAAGTATAAAACATCTTGATAGCATCAAGAGTATTATAAAACTGCGATGTTGGAAGAATATCATAAAATGCTTGTACTAGAAATCTCGCTTAGCTGAGATATTTTATTACGCTCGGAGAAAATCCTTAAGAGCAGATTATTGTAGCTTATTCTAAATAACGGCTTTGGGACGATCAACATTATTGTTGAGTGGAATAGGTATAAAATTGGTTACTTACGTAAAGGATCTTCGTGTGGAAGTTAATGTTATAATTTTTCTCTTCGTTTTATTTCTGAAATGGTGTAAAGTCCATTAAGCGAGCCCGACCGTATTCGGATTTTGCCAGTTTAGGCATTAATTAGGTCTAAATCTAAGTAGGTTTGACTCCGAGATGGTCAGTTTCTTTTTAAACCGTGGAGCGTTTTGTCAAAATAAAATTCAATCGTAATGAATGTGGAAAGTAGGTTCTAAATTCAAATAGCGCGCTTCACGGTTTAATTCAGTTTCTTAGTGGAAACGATTCTAAATAGGTCATTTCAATTTATTGGTTAGTCAAGTTCGTAAAAGGTTAGATTATTTATAACTCTTTAAGATTTTCATAATGCCAAAGTCTGCGTAGGTCCCCAGAATTTCAGTATGTCTATTTGTAAGATCCTCTGCGATTCTTCGCCACCGGTTTCTGTTGATTGCATTAAGAACGTACTCTGTCAGTCTCTGTCACAGAAAAAAAAATACACAAAGATCAGGGACAATCTTAAACATCTACCTAGCCTACAGTTAAATAAAGTTTGTACTATTTAAAAGTTTTGTACTAGGCGACGGTATACCTATAATGTCTGTACTATTGTAAAGTTGTAAAATGAAATCTCTGGACATTGATGTCGGTAGCACACCTCCGCCGCGAAACCGCGAAACACCTTATAGAGCGCGCGAAACTAAAGCGGAACTTCCTTGGGTTTGACGTTTCGCGGCGGAGGTGTGATACCGGCATGAAGATATTATAAAAAAGTAATGAGATCTGAATCGAAAATATTTTTATTTTTATTTTTTGTTTGTATGTGTCGTTGTGGATTCATCACGCTGAAACGGCTAATCTGATTTCGAATATTTGTGCTACACGGATAGCTTGGCATCCACAGATGGATATAGAGTACTTTTTTACTCTACTACGCTGAATAAAAAAGGGAGTTATGATTTTTTCTTCTCCGCTCCGCTGACGAAGTTGCGAGCACCTTCTAGTATAGAATTAAAAATAGTATTTTCTAAAAGCTTGGACGGTATTAAATGAGGAAAGGTTCGGGGAAGTAGGTACTATTAACATAAGGAACCCCTAAATAATAAGCATGTCGGGATTAGGTTCAGACACGCCTATAACCTTTGTTAATATGTAACGTATTTAGGAATCACAATTAATTAAACTCTCTGATTTAGATATCATGTCGAAGCTCTGTTCGTAAATTAATTTTTGTTTTCAAAATACTGCGCTCAATAGCGAAATAATCTAACCAAGAAAGTTTTCTTGGCGCTATGCCAATCTATAATAACTTAATGGTCAAGTTTTTAAAAATATATTATAAGGATTTAGTTTATGTTTGCACTTTTTGGTTGTAACTTTTATTCGCTTGATTATCTTTTTTTTGTCATTGCATATATATCAGATGAGTGGTGAGAAATTAAACTTACTTAGCCACAGAAAAATACACGCACAGGCTCTCTTTTTTTAGGGTTCGTAGTCAACAAGGAACCTTTATAGTTTCACCAACTTCATCCGTCCGTCTGTCTGCAGGTTAGCTCAGAAACTTTTAGGATTAGAAAGCTGTAATTTTGCATTTATATACATACTGAAAACGTGGTAAAATAACATCTTATTTTTTTACCCTCTACACGTCAAGTAAGTATGTTTTTTTCCGTCTTGCCTGTGGTATGGGATGCCGAGACTGTCTACGCCAAAAAATCTAATTATCCGTGCTTAGAAGTTAACCATGTGTTTATACAGTTTATACCAGTATAGCAGATGAGAGAACTGTTGTGTTACTGTGGTTACGTAGCATAATGTCTAAAATGAAATGTCATTAGTTCATTATGCATACTGTCAAAATACATTCAGTCAAATTACATACCGTACGAAATCCATAACGTCATGTGTCATAAGTTTACAATATATACGGTCAAAACTCATCACGTTTATAATCTATACCGCTGACTATGTATAAGGTTCAAAATACATTAAGTCAAATTGCATACCGTACGAAATCCACAACATCATTTATCATAAGTTTAAAATATACACAGTTGTGATTTTACATTTAAAATGTTTTTGTTATAAAAGAAGTACTTATGTTTTAGTTTAAGTTTAAATAAATATTCATAACATATAATATTTTCTATTATTATATTACACTATTTCATTCGATCAGTCTACGATCACAAAATGTATCTGAGGTACAGTCGTTTAGTATGTATTTTGAACATTATAGACAACGAACATTATTCTTTTAGATTTTCTACATTCCGGACATTATGTGCATCAATTTTATGTCAAATCATCATATTCATTTTGTACTTCGACATTATATTCTTTGGATCAATCGTGTTGTATGTATTTTGAACTTTATAGATAACGAACGTTATTCATTTAGGCTTTCAACATTCAAGATATATGTGTTTGAAGCTTATGACATTTAATATTGACATTCTGCTACGTAACCGTTACTGTGTACTCGTTGCGTAATATAGAGATTTAAATATGGTTCCATTTCGAAACTCATGTTTAGGGAGTGAGATTTCAAATCTACTCATGTTTTTAGACTTGACGGTACAAACAACAAGGCACTTATGTGATCATCTGTAGGTCTTATGTCAATACCAATAAGGTCTACATGGTCACTTATGTAAGTGTGTCGATGATGGTACTAGGGATTGCAATAAAGTTTTGCTATTGCGTCTATCGAAAATTATGCTTTTTGTCCAGTTTATTGGCCGTAAAGTAGACACGCGGAGCTGCTTTTGCAAATTAACTAATGAAACTATGGTTTAGCGCATAAAATCACTCTTATTAAGTCAACAATCAGTCTCACTAGCCACTAATTTCACAGTAAGATGAAAATTTAAGCATCTGCTTCAATAATATTTAGCCTTAACCTCGTAACAATATTAACCTATTTACAGCCACACATGAAGACATTGTAACCTTGTCTCATAGTATTAATATAAATAAAATTAAATCTTTTTTATAAAAAATAAAACAAAAACTTTAAGGGGACTTTTTATAGTTTTAATTACCAAATCTACGAATTTACCACTAATTTGGTGTATTGGATCATGATTCATGATCGTTATTTTAACTTTGACCCCACTTTTCTTCTCTACTATGTAATATTTAATCAACTTTATTAATACGATAAAAGGTAACATCAACAATAATAAAATACTATACTCCCTTAATACCCGTAATATTAAACATACATAAATAAATCTAATCAATAATCATATTGTGATATATGATTATTCACATTGCACTTTAAATACTAGGTAAGGGACATGTTATAATTGTAATAACGTTAATTGAATACAAATACGAGAATACAAAATTATTTATTCGTTAACACGGTCATGGGATGGTGCCGTCCAGTAAGCAAAATATTGCCTGTGTTGGAAGACACCGCTCTACTTTAATCATGGTACCGTACGTTGTTACACAATTTGTTATATATAAAAGAAAAAAAAATGGATTACAGAATACAATTGTAGTTAAAGCAATACAATACAAATACAAAAGATGATTTAAACACATTAAATTAGTTTAACTTAAATTTAAAGTGCGAATGTGTGCGTGTGTTTAAGTGTTTGATCTCAACGTAGTAAAATCTCTATTTCCTCATAACTTTTAGATTTTAACCATTTAGTTGTAATTATTTTACATTCGTAATATGGTTTTAGGGTCAATATTAAGTAATTTGTTGATTTTATTATGCATATGACTTGCAGTTGCTTTCAGATGCGATCTTGCAAAAGTGAAGGAATAGCTACATTACTGATTGTTCTTTTAGTGTTATATATAGGGTTATTTTTATTTATAAGGAAAAACTGTTTTTCTAATTTGGCTAAATAAACATAATTAACCATTAAACAAAATTAACTTCTCAAAGAATTATTAAGAAAGACGTCGTTCTTTAAAGCTTGACTAGATCTATATCATATTGATTCCTGACATCAGCTTTCTTGGGTTGGGTAGTTCGCATTGTATGTCTGTTGAGGCGTCTCTTCAGTCTCTTTGGGTCTACCGGATCCGATCCGGATCCAGAATTTTTTTACCGGATCCGGTGGCCGCCTATAAGTACCAGATCCGGCTGGATTACCGGATCCGCCGGACCGGATTGCAATCCCTAGATGGTACCTTGTTTAATATGTTAAGCGAAAAACGAGACTATTTAATTTAATTCGCAACCAACACGCCCAGTGCACCTTTCTACTTTATAACGTTTGAAAACATTTATTATTAGAATGTAATTTTGTCCTCGACGTCAGTTAAGGTTAGGCTTTCATGCTGAAATTTGCATTATACCGTCTTCAATTCGTCCTTGACTTAGACACTAATGGTACTTACATATGGAATCTTTTTACGTTATAACGTTTGAATAAAATTATTTTTATAATGTAACTTTGGCCTCGACGTCAGTGAGGGTTAGGCTTTCATGCCGAAATTTGCATCAAAGCGTCTTCAATTCATCTCTGACTTAGTTACTAATATCCATATTTCAGATCACAGGTCTTTATATATTGTTCCATCAAGCAGGATGTCAATGCTGACTTAAGAAAATGAAGGCAACGGCAAGATTCATAATAATGTACTAGAAGGCGCCCGCAACTTCGTTCGTGGATGAGAAAAAGTCATAAGCCCTCTTTTTTTCTTTAGCATAGTCGGGTAAAAGAGTGCGATTGGGCGACTAATGTCAGAATGTAAGAGAGTGGCTGAACGAGAGATGCCTGCTAGGTCGATAGTGTGAATGGACGAACTTTTTATGTACATATAAATAAGGTAATCTACTAACTTTAAATTTGTGTTGTTTTGGCAATAGCTGTTAAAGCACAAATGTTTTGTATAATTAAATAAATAAATAAAAAGTATCCAATAACCATCTCTTTTAGTTGAAATCCGTTTAGCCGATTTAGCGTGATGAAGCCTCAACGACACATACAAACATTTTATTTTTACAATAGTATAATAGTACCTATAGATGGACAGTTAATGCGTATTTAGAGATTATAAGTCATTAGTACCGACATGCCCGTTAGCTCTACTCTCGACGCTGATACACATTTGGCGAATCTCTGGCTATGCGTCCCATATGGTGGGGTTAGCCAGCAACCTTCCTTATTCTGTCCCTCCACTTCGCCTTATCTTTAACACCGTCTTCGGAAATTTTGCATTCCTCCATACATATATAGATATGGCAACACATTTGTCCATGAGGTCTGAGGTCTCCCTCTAGGTCTTTTTTCGGAGACGAACATTTGAAGCACAAGGTTGCCTACGTAATCGGGTGGTCTTCTCCTGACATGTCCATAACACCGCATCCTGCTTTACTGTAGCTTATCGGCTATGTCGTGGACTCCCAGGCTACTTAACACATATTCGTTCTCATTTCGCGAATACGAGTAAGTGCAATAAATAGCGATAATAATTAATCAATATGTGACCTGAGATAAAAAATGCTTATATAGCGACGTCTGCTTCCGTGTGTCCATCATTTTTGTTCGTCATGTTTCGATACCGAGGCCCTTGCCTATATTTCCGGGATAAAATAAGTCTATATTGCTCTCCTGTGCCTATTTCCTCTGTGCAAGAATTACATTGATCCCTTACTTCGTTGCTATCTTATTGCAGGATAAACAACAAATACCTTCCTACTCGTTTATTCTTAGTTTTATCGAGCTGTTTACTCTTTGTTTTGTAGTCACAGGATCATTCAACAAATTTGATAGGAATATCGCTTTTAGAAATAATCCTGTAACTTATAATTAAACTTTAGAAACACAAGCTGGATTCATGTTTCAAACAAAGTTCAGCGCTCGTATCGTATAGTTCCATTGTGAGCATGGACAGGCTGTCACGCTCCCGCGGAGGGCTCTCAGACTTCGGAACGGATTACACTAAAAACAATAATGTAGGTACATTCGTTACAGTGTTTACTTTATTAAGTAACTTTTTAATGGTGATACGAGAGTTGCCTACGGCTTCGTCCGGGCTACAAACGTAAAGACGTTGATCTTATTTATGTATTTATAATTTTCGTAAATATACTTATCGTTCACGAATTTTCAAGGACTGTAAAATTTCTGGTATAAATGGTAACCTGCGTCTCTCTCCGGCCCCTATTCTTAACATATAGAAAACACATCTCAATTTGTTACTATGAATGTGTCGTCATAAGGAAAATCCACCCAATAAACACATTTTCGCATTATGGGGATGGATTTTTCGTTTTTCTTTTTGGTGCTATCTCACTGCGTAATGAAATCCCGTTGGCACACGCCTAATTATCACATAAATGCCCACCAATTTCAACGAGAGGTAATATTGCTTTTATAAATAATCACGTAGCTTTTACTAATAAAATTAATTTGGCATCACAAGCCGGATTGATGTTCCGAACAAAGTCCAGATCATAAATCGCGATACAGCACTAGTATCGTAGTGTTCGATTTTAAGCACGGACAGGCTGTCACGCTCCCACCGAGCGGTCTTAGGCTTCGGAACAATGCGCGGCTTACACTTAAAGCAATAATGTACACTCGTTACACTGTTTATCTTATAAAGTAACTTTTTAATGGTATTACGAGACTTGCCTACGGATTCGTCCAGGCAACAAACGTAAAAACGTTGCTCGTATTACTTATAATTTTCGTAAATATCCTTGTCGTACAGGAATTTTCAAGAACTCTACAATTTTTGGTATAAAAAGTAACATATGTCACTCTCCGGCCCCTCTTATTACCCTATAGAAAAATATTTTCGATATGTATGTTGCCATGACTATGTCGTAGCAAGGAAAATCAACCCAACAAACACATTATCGCATTATGGGCATGGATGTAGTTATTTTCTTTTTTCACTCCGTATAGAAATCGCGTTTGCACTAGCCCAATTATCACGCGAATGCCTACCATTTTCAACGAGAGATAATATAGTTTTTAAAACTAATCACGTAGCTTTTACTAATAAAGTTACTTTTGGATCACGCGCCGGATTTATGTTTCGAACAAAGTTCATTCCATAAATTGCGATACAGCGCTCTTATCGTATAGTTCCATTGTGAACGTGGACAGGCTTTCACGAGTTTTAATAGTTTTATTAGGGTTTTCGGCAGCTACACGGGTAACGTAAATACGTTAATCTTAATGAAATTATAATATTCGTAAATATCCTTATCGTTCAGGTATCAGGTACTGTAAAATTTTTGATATATGATATGACGGAGTTCTGAGTTAACAAACATAAAAAAAAATACAACCGAATTGAGAACCCCCTTCTTTTTTTGAAGTTGGTTAAAAAAGTAACCACTGTTGCTGTTAGTACCCATATTCTTAACCTATAGAAAAATCTTATCCATCTGTTGCTGTGACTGTGTTGAAGCAGAGAAAATCAACCCAACAAACACACTTTCGTATTATGGGCTCGGATGTAACTATTTTCATTTTTGGTTCTATTTCACTGCGTATAGAAACCCAATTTGCACTCGCCTTATAATCACACAATTGCCCACCAACTTTACAGAGATAATATAGCTCTTAAAAATAATCACGTAGCTTTTACTAATAAAGTTACTTTGGAATCACGAGTCGGATTCATGTTTTGAACAAAGTTCAGTCCATTAAATCGCGATATGTTCGTATCGTATATTTCCGTTGTGAACACTGACAGGCTTTCGCGTTCCCGCTGAGCGTCAGGCTTCGGAACAATGGGCGGCTTACGCTAAAAGCAATATTGTACATTCCTTACAGTGTTTACTTTATTTAACATCTATTTAATTGTGTTACTACTTAAGTACTAGGGTTTCATACGGCTACAGCTCATAATCTAAAAGCAATATTATACTTACGGGTAGTTGCAGAGTAAAGTTTTTAGTTCTTATGTTTTGCTGGATTTACACTTGAGTAGTACACCAGACTGTAAAATTCCCGAAAAAGCAAGGAAACTTACGAAACATTATGTAATATCACATCAATTTCATTAATTTTATATTATAACTTGAAATTAATGAACATTATGTAAAATTACATAATTTTTCGTAAATTTCCTTGCTTTTCGAGAATTTCACAGGATTATGACATTTGTTGTATGTAAAATTACATATTTTGTAACATTGTAGGATTGAACTCTATTTATACTTGAAATAAGACAGGTAACTACAGTTACCGAAAGCAAGTGAGTGGATGGATCAACTTTAAGAGTTCTCGGTAAGCTCGGTTCTCCATACAATCGTAGTTACGCTCTCATTTTTATATCGACTAGCTAGTTTGCTCTGAAACTTTGAAACTCTGAAACCATTCATTTATTACATTCATTTATTATTACATTCATTTAGTATTCGCGGCGGCGAGCCATTAGTTATTATCTACCTACATATATATTTAGACATAGTAATGCGTATTTTTGTTGAATAAAGAACTTTATTTACTTCAGGTTTGGCACCGACTTCAAAAGGTGATTCAAATGTGATCCGTACCGTACATAAAAGATTATTTATGGCTTTTTAGTTTATTTTGAAGTCGGTTCTTTTTTTATTATTTTTTGCTTTTTAGTGATGGATTTTAGTAGTGATATAAAGTATTTTTTAGAGTCCAGAATGGGAAGATTGAGGAGGCATTTTGCACGCATCTCGAGTCTTTGGAAGTAAGAAATGTAAAAGTTGGTTAGTTTATTGTACCTTCCATCATCAGCTCAGCATGATGAGATGATGACTACCATATGCAAATACTTAAATAGCTTAAGAAAATATATGAAAAACGTTATAAGTACCTATAAAATTTAAGGATTACCCTCGATTTCCCTGGGATCCCATCATCAGATCCCAACTTTCAAATAAATAAAGAATTTTTAGAATCGGTCCACAATTGGCGGAGTAATCGGTCAACATAACATAAAAAAAATAAAATAAAATAAAAATACAAACAATCGAACATATAACCTCCTCCTTTTTTGGAAGTCCGTTCAAAATTACATAATTTTTCGTAAATTTCCTTGCTTTTTCGGGAATTTTACAGGATTATGAAATTTTTTGTATGTAAAATTACATATTTTGTAACATTGAACTCTATTTATAATTGAAATAAGACAGGTAACTACAGTTACCGAAAGCAAGTGAGAGGATGGATCTACTTTAAGAGTCCCCGGTAAGCTCGGTTCACCATACAATCGTAGTTACACTCGCATTTTATAACAACTAGCTAGTTTGCTCTGAAACTTTGTACTCAGAATAAGTTAAGGTATATGCAGGCCTGTAATTAGTTTATGTAGCTTCATATACCATAATAAAAAAATACAACGAATTTAAGTTTTTCGTACAAAACTTGTTTTTGCTGTATATCGTTTGTTTTATGAACTGGAGGAGAAAGGTTCGTTACAATCCAACACGTAGTTTTAAAATGAGTACGAAAGTCCGTTTGTATGGGAAGGTGAAATTCGGCCGAGCTTGCCGGGGACTAACATTGACAGAATGTTGTTCGAAATCTGATTTGCTAATTCCTGAGTACGGGATTAATGCGTTTAACATTAAACCCCGTTTGGAAGATTACATAATATATGAGAAACCCTTTGCAGTTTAAATCCTCTGCGGGTTTGAAAGTATCCAACTTAAAGCGTTGTGGTGAGTGGTAGGTACGAAACTACACTTGAACGCAGTTCTGGACAGTTTAAGCAGATTAGCTTGATTCCGCCTAACGATGACTTAAGCTTGTTGGTTTTCATTTTCTTTTTATCTCTTTGCGTTAAGGTATTTGATAGCCGTAAATTGTCGAAGAGTCTTTACATTTTTGTAGCATATAGAGCTGTTTTGTGGCACGGTTGTATAAAAAAACTACATAGGTTGTTCGAAATTCCGTTAAGAGCAACAGGCTCACTTGTCTCAAAAAAATGTCGCATTAAAAATGCGAGTAAACAAAAACGAAACACCAAATGACTTCGGTCAATCAGTCACCGGCATCCTACCACAGATAGAAATTTAGAAAATTACTTTTATGTGGTTGAATGACCAGAGCAGGTACCTACAAGTAACATGGTTTTTTAAGTCGCCCGACAGTGAGCGTCCAAGCAGCGCGATAGGCAGTCATGTCACGCCATGGTGATCGGTGAAATGATACAAGTGTGGATGCACCTTTACTCTAACCTAACCCATGTCTATACCTACTTAACCTAACCACAGACATTGGTGATGGATTAATATTATGGTATTATCGAGCAAGATCTTATTTATTTTTCGCCTTGTTAGAATGGTATATGGTGAGAAAGTGTAAACATATGTGTTTGTCGTTCACTGTACTGTACATTGACTTTGAGTGCACGTCAACGTATATTTTATTTACTTATTTCCTTAGGTTTAGGTACCTTACGTGTGCACAGAAAATTAAAAATATTTCCTAATATCAAAACTATAATTCCTACTTCACAAAGTGTGACCAGCCTAAGGTTTTTTGAATTTCGCGCCAAATATTTGAGTCTGTCTATTAAAATATTAATAGCCAGACTCTACTCACAGTGACAAGTGACATTACTTTCGTTCAATCCATTCATGCCAGCTCTTATGAATTCACCTGCACTTTATGACTTTTATTGCGTATAATATTTCACATTAGATTGATTTAAACTAATACGATCTTCACTCATTATCACAACACAACAAAACGGGGCTTAATCGCGTATAATTTTCCATTGGTAATTCTTCGACGTTTCGGACGTCGCGTCAAGGTCTCGAAGGAAACTGGAGTGGCGAAATCAACGTCTTCTACCCGCGCGAGTTTTTCGATCTACCCGCGCTTGATGTTTATTTTATATTATTTTAATGTGCAAAACCAAGGTTGAATGCTGTCGGTACTTCTCGTATCTTACTCTAGCTCGTATTTCTGTGTTGTACTACATGTAATTTCATTTACGTTCCTCTTCTTTATTTTTCTTTCGTTGTGTGCTTACTGTCGTTTTCGTTTTAATTCCTTTTTTGTATTCGTTATGTGTTCGTCCCGTCACTGATATTATTATTAGTTTTAGTTTTAGTTAGTTAAGCTTATTTTTAATTATTCTTTTGGGCACCACTGAAAATCAGCGCCACGGCTTGCTGTGGCATCATGCTGAGTGGTGTCCATTTTTAGCGTCATTTGTTATTTAATTTTACATAACTCTACACAATCGCTCAAATAAAGTTTTTTTCTTTCTTTCTTCTTTCTTTCTTTATTATTAGGTTGAATACTACGGTCGTCACTAGACCGACACACTACACTCACGACGTCAGGCTATTTATCAGATGTTATATGATGTTGCTTACATTTACTAATTACTGGATGAAAGCTTGAAACCATCTTCCCGGTTGAAATTTCGGTGTTTCTTGATTTCAATTGCTGCACGCACAATTCTACTATAGTAATTACTTTCCGTAGAAAGGATCTTGGGATTATGAAGCTCAATCCAGTGGTTTGGTCCGGCTTCTAATAAATGTTCGGCAATAGCGGACTTATTCACCTGGCGGTTCTTAACAGCCGCGATATGTTCCTTGACTCTTTCAGTAAAAGTGCGCTTCGTCTGTCCAATATAAGAACTCCCGCAACTGCAATCGATCTTGTAAACGCCAGGTGATTGGAACTGAATAACATCCTTAGGTGATCTTACATGCCCTATGACCCTAGATAACGGCTTGTATATACACAGTTTTTATCGAGTACTTTTGTAGTACTGTGCCAATTTTGTCCGTTATTCCTCTTACGTATGGCATGAATGCTGGATGTGTCCAATTGTCAGGATGTTTAAGTTTTGGTTTTCGTCTGTGCTGCTGTCTGTTCACCTCATACCTATTCCATCTAAGGACCTTTTGAATGTGTGAGACCTCACTATCTAAGAATTCCGGGTCGCAAAGGTCACGTGCCCTGTTATAGAGGGAACTCACAACAGCTTGGAGGTGACGAGGATGGTGATGAGACAACGCATTCAAATACCTGTCGGTGTGTGTCGGTTTCCTGTAAACAGTGTGCGTCATGGAGCCATCTACCCGTCCTCCCACTTATACATCCAGAAAAGGCAAGCTACGTTCCAGTTCCAATTCATTACCAAAGCATTACCTCCAGATCGACGGTGTTGCCATGGGTAGCCCTGTGGCACCGGTTATGGCAAACATCTGGATGGAACATTTTGAAGCCAATTTAGATCTGCGACAATGGGCAGTGAAGTTGTGGAAGCGTGGCAAACAGGAGGTGGAGCAATTACTGCAGAATCTCAATTCCTTTAATCCCAAAATTAAGTTCACGTATGAATTGGAACCGCTTGCCTTTTCTGGACGTAAAAGTGACAGGTCGGGTCAGTTTCCTTCGAGACCATGGGCGTAACGCAACGTCCGAAATGTCGAAGAATTAACAACGAAAGGTAATTAAATAAATCTTATTTATCAGTTCAGTTCAGTTCAAATATATTTATTTCTCTAAGATTACAAATCACTTAAGCGAGAAACAAACAATATTTTAGTAAGTATAGAAACATTAATTATAAGTACATAATTCATTTATATGAGTATAACTTTTTGCATAACAAAAAGGATTATACGAGTATAGAATTCAATTTGTATGGCTCGGTACACTCGCGAGGGCGCGTGATTTAGTTCTTATTTTCATACTGTTAAAGTTTACACTTGGCAAATCTAATCAGTGAGATTTCGCGAGTGGATCGATCCATATCAACTACTTAGGTTAGAAACCTATTCGTGTGCAGCATAGCCGATGACGCACTGCAACATGCATTGAACCAGTGCTCGCTGCTGATATAAGGCGGCATGCATACTGGATAACATGTATTTACAAAGTAATTGTGTGTTTAGTTTTCTTTCAATTTCTATTACCATTATATTATTATTTTAGACAGATTCGATTTCTGTGATATGTAATGTTACAAATAATATATATTAGCAGTAAATTTTACAATTATATTAATTTTAATATAGATAATAGAAATATAATTTTTATTAAAATTACTATTTTATGGTTAATTTAAGATGCTATAAATAGCTACCCAAAATGCATGTTATTTATTTATATTTGATTTTAAGCTTTTTAGAAACGATTATAAAATGTATACATTTGTACAATTATAGTTTTAATTTTATGTTATTATTATTTTGTTATTTATTAAATAACGCATTTGAGATCTTATGCTAAATGGGGCCGTTTAGGATGTGGAACTTAAGTTTCTTTTTGAAAATAGACAATGACTTGGTATTCACTACATCCCTTGGCAAAGTATTATAAAATTTAGCACCTTCATAAACAATACTTTTCTTACCATAGTTTGATCATTTATACGCGATTAAGCCCTGTTTTGTTGTGTTGTGATAATATTTCACATTACTGAAAATTAATGTTATATTCTACAAGCAGTATGCTTAACAAATTTTAAGACCATTGATGATAATAAGCATAAATAATATGGAAAGCATTTTCTCATAATCGAAAATCGACACAATAAGTTAATAGGAACCAAAGGGACCCCCTTCATAATAGTATAGATAAAGACTTATTTTACAAGAAACATCTCCGTATTAGATAAGCGTAACTCAATATCAGTCGGGATCTTTTACTATACTATAAGCTCATTCTAGTAAACAAAGAACCTAATTGATGGTTCCATCAAGTCAACATTTGGCTAACCTATTTTCGGCCGGTTCAGAGAAGATTCGTTATACAGGATGGAAATTCGAACGCCCCACGAAGGACAACTAGCTTAAATATTGGATTTAGCCAATTATAATCCAAGAAAGTCCCTTTTTTGATACGATGAATACTGTTTTTTATGAATTTTTGGAAAATCGTCGACCTATTTGAGATCGATTATATGAATGAATGAATAAATTAAATGAATTGTTTTAAGACACAAATTGAGAGGGTGGATAATGATAATTTTTAACTAAAAAACCCTGCAACAGAAACACACCTAAATCAAATAAAAACCGTTATTTATTCAACTTTAAATACTCTCTCTCTTCTAGATTATGGCAGACGATAAATAAAACTAGCTATGCTGTATTTATTGCTATCAAATATAAAGGTAAAACCCTTTTGCATAGAATTGACGATTTCAAACATTTAAAGTTGCCTTTTATATAGCGTTAGATTTTTTAATCCTGTATAAGTATATCATATATTTACTTCTTTGTATATGTATGTGTGGCTCCGGGACAACCATTTTCGTTTATTTAATATGTCCCTGAACTTCATAAAATGCTAGAAGCTCCCGCAACTTCATTCGTGGAGAAGAAAAAGTCATAAATACTCTTTTGACTTCAGCCTAGTCAGGTAAAAAGTATCCTATAACCATCTGTGGATACCCAGTTGCCCGTGTACAAAAAATAGTTGAAATCCGTTTAGCCGTTCTGGCGCAATGAAGCCACAATGACACATACAAACATACAAAAAAACAAAGTTTTTGATTGAGTTTATTCCAAATAGTCCGATACAATATTTTTTTGAAAATATTTTCATTGTACAGAAATTTCATTTTTATAATAGTATAGTTTTGCATTGGCGATGAATTGCGTTTTCGAGTATTGGAGTGGCCAAATTTTTCACAACCTAAGGGTTTACTGGTAGAAATTATAAGATATCAAAATATAACACCTACTATCTAATGATTTAATGAATGACTTTCTTGATTCTCAAAATGAAATATAAGAAATAATAATTCATGGCAATTTAAACCAACTTGTCTAACTTATTTTATTAGACTTATTTTATATTTGTTACCCACCCTGTCTCTTATAACGTAGTAATTATATTCTCTTTGGCTATATACTAGTATATAGCCTGAGACGATAGGAGCTTAGTTAAAGGTTTGCCTCCAGGGCCTGCCCGGGACACGCTTGTCGTGGCACCGCCCTTGAACTTTGCTAGTAATCAATGATTGTGCTTGTAAACCCAAGTATGATAAGGTCTGATTAAATTATAAAAAGGTGTTACGAGTATAATGCGTAAAATTTCTGGACTTATTAAATAAAATATATATATATATATATATTTTATTATATATATATATATGTAGCCTTTTTGCATGTTGAGAGATGTTATATTCCCAAAAAAATTTTTGAACAAAAAACTCTCTAAAACCTCAATTTGGTAAGTTTAAATTAAGCAGTGGACGAGAGCGCGACAAAGGTTCTTATCATGTTACAAATCTTTTAAAAAATCAAGACGGTTAAGGATGACTTTTATTGATGTTCGATACAAAACGGAAGCCTAATATGCAGCTAACCTATACAGGGAAGCATGTTTAATGTTCGTTTAACCTTTACTACCTATGCATAATGGGTAATATTTTACGCATATTTTTCTTTGTCAGAATTCTGTATCGCATAATCACAATAGGCATAATGATCTATAAATTATGCTTAATTTCATTACGCCGAATCCAGTTTTCGCCGAATGGTCTTTACGCATAAACCTACTTTTGTGGCAGCATTCATCTTCTGTTCGGGATTGCAATTCTAACCTAACCTAACCTACTTTACTGGCAGCAGTTTTTTATTGTTAGAGGTTGAATTTGCAGCTTACTAAAATTCGGCGATACTAAATTATGCTTATTTAGATTCGGTCAAATAATTATTCGGCAAGATGAACATTTGGCGAAATCAAATTATGCAAAATCTGTTTGGCAAAATCAGTTTCGGACATAAACAAATATGCGAAATAGATAGCACCCATGCATAGTAGGTTCCGAGACAGATTGAATAGAAGTAGCTAGGTTATCTGTCTTTACACGCCCCTATTTAAATAACGTCACGGTTTCCATAGGGGGCTAGCCCCAATCTCTTTATTAGCACTTTCATCACCAGAAGTCCGCTAGGTGGGATCTAAGCTCGTAGCAAGCTTGAGCATACGCAATTTCCTATGTTATCGACTACAAAAAACTTGGTATTGAAAGTGTCAGACGATAGGGGTTCAATTAAAGGTTTGCCTCCAGGGCCTGCCCGGGAGACGCTCGTCCCTGGGACCGCCCTTGAACTCTGCTACTAATCAATCATTGTGCCTATAACCCGAAGTATTTAGACAGGGTCTGATTAAATTACACAAAGGTTTTACTATGTGCACATTTTTGGAGAGTTATAAATTCACAGTCTTTTTAATACGTTATTATTTTAACGAAAATAACTTTCTGAAAGCAAATTAAGTGATCGTCACAAAGGTTATTAAAAGGTATAACAAAAAATTCTATATTATAAACTCTGTTTAGACTTTTACTATCTAAAAGTTCTAAAATATTATTTCGAAAAAAATGGAGTTACAAGGTTTGCGACTTTAGCCGACGATATTTTTAGACTAGAGTACCTTCAAATGTTTTTTTTTTTCAATAAGTATATGTCTACTTGTACGTATTGATTACAATATCTTTAACATCCAGAAATTCTTTATCAACAGTAATAAATAATACAGACATTATATTTTTACAACTTTGTAATATAGAATTTTTTGTTATACCTTGTAATAACCTTTGTGACGATCACTTAATTTGCTTTCAAAAAGTTATTTTCTTTAAAATAATAACGTATGAAAAAGACTGTGAATTTATAACTCTCCAAAAATGTGCACATAATGGCAAAACGCTTAAATGCTGGGAAAAAACCGTTTAAGTTTAAAAACCGAAATAGAATGATGAAATATACATGATTATTATTATTGTAAAAAAATATTATTTCTTGTATTTTATTTTATTTTAAATGTTTATGTTATGTAGGTATTTGGATATATATTGCTATTTTGACTGACATACTTACTTACTTATTTAAAAATTTGTACTTTTTTGCTTTAACCGCTCCTCATGAATGTTTGCACTGCATGCAGGCTGAATGCACTGCACTCTTACCTACTGTGAAATATCTGTACATATATTCTGCATTCTATTCAAATAAAATCTTTGAATCTTTGAAAACCTCCCAATAACCGTCCGCCAAACTGTTAAAGTTTGATTTTTTGTGCCACAAGGATTGCGAATTTAGCTGACGATATATAATTTTGAAAAACTGTCCCACAGATGTGAGTACATATGAGGGAATTTCAATATATGTATTTATTCAAATTAATTACACAGCATAACGGACAACGAAAGCACTGTGAAATTATAAAAATATGGCAACTTACATTTATCTATATTTTGCATTACCATGTCTGCTGCTTAGGGCCGCAACTTCTAATAAATAAGTTAACTTACTTGCAACATAGCCCAAATTTATGTCAAATATTTCCTTACTTTTTTATGAAACTGATAAATCCCTAATAAAATCGGTGCACTATTGATGAAGCAAAAGGTAAGGCAAATTTCCGGCCACGAGCATGTCGGACCATGATCAGTGTAAGGTTCCGTAGCCGCAAATTTTTTGACCCGATGCGATGGTTAAAACTGACTTTATAAAAAAAAATGTTTGGATACCCGTATTATTTTTAAAAGACCTATTCCACAACACCCCACACACTAGTGTTGGAATGGAAAAAAAATACCGCCACTTTAGGTGTACAAGAGGTACAACGAAAAGAAGGTTTTTTTTATTTTTATTGTACCATTTTGTCTGCGTGATACATACACATACCATATTCATACCAAATTTCAGCTTTCTAGTACTAATGATCACGAAACTAAGCCGCGGCCGGACAGACGGAAGGACAGACGGACATGGAGAAACTATAAGGGCTCCTAGTTCACTACGGAACCCTGAAAGGGTATGAATAATTTCACTGTTTTATACTGATACCCAGAATTGAACGCCTCTCTCTCATATGTGTGGCTAAATGGTGTTTAACTAAATTTATTTGGATATAGAAATGAATATAGGATGCAGGATATTTTTTTCTCAACTACGATAACTTTTATCTTGCCTGCATGAACAAAATTACTTATTGTAGTATGTTTATAAAAACATCAGGACGAATACATGTTCATTTATAGATGTTCGATACAAAACTGGACCTAACAAGCACCTATCCTGTATGGAAACACGTACTTAAAGTTAGTTTTCCGATGTAGATTTTAGTTTGCGTCGCTCTGAAGTTTTAACTATCTTTGTACTGAGTTGGAGTTTCTTCGATACGTATGTATCTATCTTTATTTAGTGAAAGGAGTTCGCGAAGCTTTACATCTATACTATTATAAAGTTAAGTTGTAAAAAAGAAAAGTCTGTACATCGAAAACGGACTATTCGAAAGGTCACTGAGATGATTTTTTTTGTTGACCATATGTATCTTTGCGGCCTCATTGCGACAAAATGGCTTAATGGGGTGTACCCATTCAGGGAACAGGTATAGCTGGACATCCCCAGATGGTTATTTATTACACAGTACACGACTTTTCCTCCTTCGCGAACGAAGTCCTCCAGTTACTACTATTTGTACAAACTTTACACCTAGTTCGATCATGTTTTGTTAGTTGCTAATGGCTGATTAACGGCTCATAACGCCTGTCAAATGGCAGACCTGATATGCTTAATCAGCCGCTACAACGAATAGAGCATGAAGACATTGGGATTCAGTTTCTTAAATTATTTAAAACAGATCTATAATCTACTTCACGTCTTTGAAAGCTTTCACTGAATCAAACACCGGTTAAAAATGAATGAAGCTAAATAAAAATCATTTTACAAAGATGCCTATCCGGCTTACCTAAAAAGAAAAAAAAACAAATAGCTTATTTATACATATACAAGCTCGGGGTGCTCAACAGAGCGAGACAGTACTTCACACCGAGTCACCGGTTTTTACTCTACAAAGCTCAGGTTCGACCCCATATGGAATACTGCTCTCATCTCAACTTCATCAACTTCTCCCCTTGGACTCCATCCAACGTAGGGCGGTTCGTATTGTCGATGATCCCGAACTGACAGACGGCCTAGTACCACTTAGCTTCCGGAGAGATGTTGGCTCTCTGTGTTTGTTCTACCGTTTGTACAATGGGGAATGTTCTGAGGAACTTTTTGAGTTGGTGCCACCGTCACGTTTCTATCATCGCACCTCCCGCCTCAGAAACAAAGTACATCCCCACTATCTGGATGCTTGGCATCCAAAAAATAAACGGGCATCACGCTCATTTTTACCACGCACTTGCAAGTTGTGGAATAACCTTCCCCCTGAGGTATTTCCAGAGCGCTATAACATGGGATTCTTCAAGAAGCGAGTTAACAGGGCTCTCAAAGGTTGGCAAAATATGGGCAATTCCTCCCGTGTTGCACATATCCATGGGCGACGATGACTACTTTCCATCAGGTGGCTCGTCTGCCCTTTTGCCACTCGTTACATAAAATATATATATATATACAATGAAACAAAAATAAATTGCCAGTGTCATCTGCACTATGCACTAGGCTATGCCTGTCTCGCAGGATGGCACTTTGCATTGATTGCCCGTCATTCAATTGTTTAGCGCTAAAGAATTTTACATGTTTACAAAATACTAAATATTAAAGACTTGTATATAGAAAGACAAAAATACAAGGCCTATGATACTCCATCCGAATCTTATAGAACTGAATAGAGAAATTAAAACTATTGCGAGTAATTCTAGGGCTTTGGGAGTACTGATATTATATTATCATATGAGGATGCATTCGATTAAGTGTGTGTGTGCATGTTCGTGAGTGTGTGAGTGAGTCCATTTTTGTAACATTATTGCTTCTGTTTCACTATTACTCAAAGTGCTTAACCAACAATTAACTTTAATTTAGCCTCTGTAATGGGTCATTTTTAAATCATAACGTTCTTGGAAATATGAAGCTTTGGCGGTTACACAGTTTTCTTTCATTAGATTCAATAGGTTGTAGACTTTTCCGCGTACCCGTACTTATCTTGTAAAAGAAGATTTATAACTGCCTGAAATTAATTTTATAAATCTAGTAGCTTTTCGGAAAACTCGGAATTGTGTTTTCTTCTAAATTGAGCTTAGAAACATCTGCGTCTATAATTTCACTCCGGCAGTGATGAATTAAGGTAAGCTGCGATGGGCAAGCAAGACGAATGTCGGAAGTTTGTGGGATGTCTTATTTAATTATTCTAAGTTCTGACAATGACCTTTGAAAGATTCACAGTATCTTTGACCTAGCTATCTTAACTTTCATCTCCGACTAAATGTAATATCTTTCGCACAAAATGCTACCTAAGCCCTATAGATACCAAATTTGGCGGAAAGTTTGTAACGTCAGCACTTTAAGAAGTTATGGTTAAGGATTATTCCAAAGTGCCGAAAAGGGTAAATGTACGTAGAGATGTCTGGGGAAATCGAGTAGTTTTATACACTCGAATATGTTAAGAAATATATAGAGACAACTTTAGGAAGTCAAGGTTATTTAGTTACTTATTCAGACGTATAAATTGGACGTTATTGAATCGAATGAGCTAGAAATATCCCGTGTATTTTCTATTGATCTGATTAGTTTCGTTCGTAGGTTCTCTTCGCTTGATTACACATTGAAAACGTAACAAAAGCGACTCGTACTTTGAGGAAAATGTTACGAGGATGCTAAGAGGGGAAAAGAAAGCATATTGTGTGGAATTGGCTCGACGACCGATATCAGGGTCAGTTGGGCACATCGGACCCGGAGCCTTCGGACGTTATTTGGTCATTAGGGATGTACTCTTAATCTAATGGTCGCATTGTTTGTTTTGTTCGGTCCCGGGTAACCGCAATATAGGGTGCGCGTGATTTTTGGTTTTGTAAGGGGCGTAGTACACCGCGTTTTTATTCATTCAGTTTATGTACAGACGATGCGACACTTTCTAATTTTAAAACAATGTTTTTATATAACATAAACTCTGGTAAAAAATAATACCTGTTGCATATATATTATTTGTGCTTTGTGTGTTTTGAAGGAACTTAATTGGTATCTTCTTAATATTGCGATTATCATCGCTGTTGCTGCTGTCTGCATTTCGTACACGATTATCTCTAATGACCTATTTAATACTCACTATCACTGTGTTTTTTTCTAAGATCAACACACAGTAAACACGTGCCAAGTGACATTAAACTTAATGGATATTCATTAATCCGAGCATTAATTAATTATTTTTGTCGTTAAATCATTCATGCAACATGATTAATCTGATACCTTTATGGTTCTTGGTGCCATTCTTATTTTTATAATACAAAATAGAGAAGAGAATTTTGCTGTTTAAATTGGATGACTAACACTGAAAAATGTTAATATTATACAATACAAATGATTCAAAAATTAGTGTCCCGAATAACATTTATTCGGCTGTAAGGTTTGGAGAAATATATTATTTCAATTAGTATTGTCAACTAAAAGCTGTGGCTTTTCAGCATTTACATATAAATGGAAGCTGTCCAAAATTGCCACTTCAATATTAAATTACAAATAAGAAGAACTGGAAATAATTTTGGTAAATTATTTAACATTTATGAACAACACTGGGAATTCGTCCGTTTTTAGGATTGGGAATATTTCGTAGTATGCAGTACGCATACCTTGCCTCCCGCTAAAATGCATGATCGATTTGTTTGGTAGTGGTCCCATCGGATGGCTGTCATCTGAAGCGATTAAATTCAAACCAGCAGTGTAAACAATTATTTGTTGTCAGCTAGAAGATGACAACCAAACTGTTACACGACATGTAACATTACAGCTTTCGTTAAGATGTTCACCTTGACAAAGTCAGGTGACCTATCTTGTCGTTGTTGGTGGCCTAATGGCAAGGGTGTAGGCCCTACACTGTAGGGCATAAATTGCAAGGTTCTTAGTTTAAATCCCACCATGTGATGTATCTGTCGCAGGTAAATAGCCAAAACAGAAATTTGATCAAATCTCTAAGGGATATGACCAAATCACGCAGGATGTTAAAATGGCGAATTAATTTTATCATTTGTCTAGAAAAAGTCAACTCGTTTTGTAATTTCACCAGATTTGTTTAGTGATTTGACAAAATCCCTGAAACACGTCAGTGAGTTGACGAAACGAAGTTGCATAGTCAATTCGTTTTATCATTTCACTAGACAAGTTGTACTGTACAGACATTCCATTTTTACAACTTTATAATATAATATTCTTCTGTCCACCCGTGACCATGGAAAGCTGAAAAGCTTCCGAAACGTCGGGAACTAAAATGAGATAATTTACGCGATATAATCCGTTAAATTGTTTTATTTCAACTTTATAATAGTATAGATAAGCGGATTATAATTAACGTCAACTAATAATTATTCCAGTACCGCGCGACTTCAGTCAAAGTTAAGCTTAACCTGTTTTGCTAATGTTTCGTAAAGCGATTAGCGGTTGTAACTTGATGCGATTATTATACTCGTATTAGTAGTATTAATAAATTAGCGTGAGACGCGTTCAGCATACAACAACATCTTTGGCAGTGGGTTGCACAACGACCTACGAAGTTTGAAAGAAAGAAAGAAAACATATTTATTCAACGCCAGCAACAAGAAACACATATACAAATAACAAAAAAAAGAATTGACGACGCTGAAAGGGGTCACCACTCAGCGGCAAGTCGTGACGCTGATTTTCGGTGGTGCCCTGTAACTTAAAACTAATTTATACTTAGACCTAGTGGGTGATATCACGAACGCCATTTTTATATCAAACATTAGTTTTACAATTGTATTTTTATTATTATTTTAACAAATTTTTCTAGTTTGTCATTACTTATAAATCTATAAAAATAAAAAATCATAAACAAGTTAATTTGTATGGCAACACTTAAACAACAGAAACGATTTCAGTTGAGCTGTTATAAGTAAAGACCAAGCGATAATGTACAAATATAAATGTAGTACAATGTTAAATAATTACCACTGATTTTAATTAAAAAAATACTACATGTCACATGTTCCTCTATAATTATTAAGAAAATACAAATGAAGTTGCCAAACCGGAAGTGCTATAACAAAGTTACTAACTTGTCATGTTACACATAATCACGATCACATTTAGCTCGCCCACCGCGTACCGATCAGGAAGAAAAGAAAAACATAGAAACATTAAGAACAACGAAGAAACATTACGACTAAGTAACACAGAGGCGCTCCACTAAGGTAACATTCTGAGATGTTTTATGACTGTCCCTCGAGGAAATATGCACGACATTTTAATTTAAACGTATGAACTGATTGCAGCGCGCGGATGGGCGGAGGCAGATTGTCCCGGTCCCGGGTTCGAATCCTGGCCAGAGCAAATGTTTGTGTGATGACCACGAATGTTTATTCCTGGGTCTTGGATATTTTCTATGTATTTAAGTATTATAATTTATCTATATATTATGTATATCGTCGCCTAGTACCCATAGTACAAGGTTTGCTTAGTTTGGGACTAGGTCGATTTCGATGAACGCAAGTTTCAACATAGCTGCAGAACAAAGTTTTTAATTTCCCCATACTACGGTACTAACCGTGTAACGTCACTAAGTTTCAGGCTTTAGAGAGAAGCTTTTTTGGGATCCAAAAATGAGAATTTAACATTGTTGTATCTCAGGGAGTTTTTATGAGATTGAAGTAGATTTTTCACCAATATTATAATTATTGAGAGGTTCTATAACATACCACAGACAAAAGTTGTTAAATAGCCTATCGGGTATGAATAGCACGAAAAATATCTAAATTCAACATTGTTTTGCGAAATGGTGTAGGTAGTGATAGATGTTTGTGATAAAGGCCACAATGCGTTGCTAATGGTACGGACGCATTGCTTTTAACTAGATGAGAAACGGTTTGACTAACGCGGTCTGAGTAGGGCTGCCTCCTTCCTCTACAACTATTATTCACCTTTACCAAATAATCAAAACTATTCGATTCGTTGTAATTAGATTACATCTGGTTACATTATAGCTAGGCACATATACTCATGTAGTTTTTTGTAATGCTACAGCCAGACTTGAAGGCGAAGATTCGTGTTCGCGTTGTTACGATAAAAGTTCGTGTTCGATCCATGTCAAAGTGCTTGGCCACATCAAAAAAAACTTCACTATATTGCATTAATCTGGAAAGTGAAAAGCGCGAGGTGTAGCCCACCGCATGAACGTTGTCGCGATATAACCCTTTGATGTACGGCAATTTACCGTCACCGGGGTGAAGGGCACTATATATTGTACATTGTACCTAAGCAAGGAGTCAATCCCTGGTGTATTTTATATAAATAAATATAGTGACAGCCCTAACAGCTTGAACACAAGGCTTCAGTTTAATAATGTCTCTTCCCTGTAATATTGCGTTCGCTTTGATTTATCGAATTTTCATTAACATCGCCTCCACCTGCGTCGTTCCTTTGCTAAAATAATTTTGGTAGAGATACCAGTCCCCACTTAGTGTACATTGTACAAAGATTTATCATGAAATCACGTACGTTAATCATGTTTGAATGCTAACCACTCACTTGATTGAGAGTTTAAGAAAAGGTAGCCTAAGAGTAAAGGTGAAATTTATCTAGAGTATGTTTTAACATTGGAGTTAATTCGCTTTTTTTACGATAAGTTTTTCTTTTGTGAAATAAAGATCGGAACTGTAAAATGTACTCTCTCTGGTACCAAAAAGATAAAACTGGTCTGATGATGACAAGAACGCTTATTGTTTAAACCGCCTACGAAAAAAGAAGAGTGTACGCGGTTGGGTGTCGCGGGCAGAAATGGTGGACACTTTTGAATGCTAACAGTTTATATTTCGCCACATATGCAAAAGTCCACACAGTTTTTGACAGCGGTTGTTTGGGCGTGTCGCGCGGATAATAAACCGACTGACACGTCGCGTAGATAACATAGAAAGCATCACCTTAATTTACCTTTAATTCCTAAAACCATAAATGAGAAATAAAGATAAAAGAATATTTATTGTAATTCAGATTACATTTAGCAAGTTCCATATTCAAAATTTAATACAGATTATATAATATTTAAATTGTACACTTGGTTTGTTAGAACGAGATTGCTCCAAATACTTTTTATTTTATGTATTAAGGTTTTTATTTGGCAAGGAAGTTATTTGCATAGGCAGTAAGTTGTACATGTATATTTTAATAGCAATTCCTTGTTTAAAATATTTCTTGGTTCTTGATTTTGGCCTACATATCTTCTCTCTGTTTCGCTTAGAATGAGTTGGAAAATGAGCACGACGCCAACAAGAGGTGTTATAAATAAATTTGACGTGTGTATCTGTATCTGCCTCTGTTGTATTTATATCTTAGTTCCTGAAACCTATTTAGATTTAGTTTTTTGTTGTATTTCTGTGTAGGTACCTATTATTAAAGATTATTATTCAGTACCCAACAAGCATTGATCCCAACAAAAGGCTGGCCTAGTACCGAGCCATGTAAAGTTTAAAAGCTTCCCTCTAATCGGAGACTTCCCTCGGTCCCGATAACTTTTAATTAATTTAATATCGCGCCAACTTTAGTTTCACAACTATTCGTTATTTGTAGTTCTGGATTTCCAAGATAGTTTGGTATAATACGATAATGGGAAAAGGAAAATTAATTTCATGTATCTCGTAGTGAGATGCGAGTTTGTAAACGTTTTAAGTTCAATAAAAGGCATATGTCCCAGTGCCCAACACTATTCCATTAGTTGGCGCCTTCAAACTTAATTCATAGCAATAGAGATGATAGACAAGGTGTCAACTATTAGTATGAAGCATTGGGACGTTTACAGCTAAGAAAATAATGAATTATGAATATATTATAACAATTGTGAATATCGTACAATATCAAAGGCAAGCAAAATATTTTCTTAGAATTTTTAAATAATCAGATGGCGAAGCGTGATAGATTGTTTTCTCAAAGGGTTTTGACGAATTAGTACCTAATTTGTTAAATGACAATAGTTTCTTTAATGCTACCTAAGTCTGACACAAACATCCACAGAACGAGCGAAGCTAGTGACTCAAATATATATTCCTGAGCATAGCGAGGCTTTCAAGGCACGGCAGCAGAATAATTTTGCAGCCGTGTGAAACACACAACTTTTCATCCCACTACAGACATCGGGGAATATGCGAGATGTAAAAATAAGAACTAAAAATACCAGTTGTTTTTTCATTTAAAACTTGTCACAATGAAGCTACTAAACACCCATAACTTAATACCCATACACATAATATATTTTTTAATGTGTAAATCTAATACACAAATTACTTTTCCACTCTAGTGGCGAGAGTAGACTTTTCCACGCATATTTGGCGTTATACACGGAACTTTTACGAGCTAGTGGGATGAAATAACTTTTGTCCAGCAGCGATTGACTGTCTTGCAGTCAAACAACATGTTATACCTAGTAGTAAGATATGTAAAACGGTGTTTGGACATGCTCTAAGTATATATGTTTGTCCCCAGCACTGTCCAGAGGCAGCACTAGTATCAGGTCGGGTTTTGGCAGCTGAGGGCACCCCAGCAACACGTTCGGCCTCAGGCGTTGAGCGTCGGCCCTCCGCGCCGCGCCCGCCACTCAACAAACGAGGCTCAGGCTCCTTGCTATCATCTTCACCACCACAACCCAGGTCAGTACCCATTATCAAGAAATATAAGTTAGTGTCTGCTTTGGTGCTACAGAACATACATTCAGTCGGCTTGTGGCGTGGAGCTTTAGCCCTCCGTTCCAAGCCCCCCATCAACAAATGATGCTCAGGCTCCTTGCTGTCGTCTTCACTACCGCGAAACAGGTCAGTACACTCCTGACACTATCTAGAATCTAGAAAACAACGTTCTGTCTACTCATTTTGCCACTCGTTCGGCCTCGGCATTCAACAAACTAGGTTCAGGCTCCTTGTTGGCCACCACCACAACCTAGGTCAATGCTAGACTCCCGTCGCTGTCTAGAAAACAGCGTCACTGACTACATGCGTTGGTCTATCTAACGCTATCACGGTTGTCACTCGTTTGGTCTTAAGACTCAAGAAACGTGGGTCAGGCTCTTTGCTAATCTCTTCAACACTAAAACCTAAGTTCTTATAGACTCGGGACACTGTCTAGAGAGCAGCATACTCGTAGTGTCTGTTTGAGTGCTGACCGTGACCGGAGCCTCTCCGACCTGCGACTCTACTCAACGTAAACGTACCTTTGTTTCATATTTACCGCCAAATTGTATTAAACTGTTGTTTATTTTTATGGCGTTTCCTCTCTTAATACGTAATGATTACAATTATCTTTTCACTTCTCCTGCTCAAAAAGTACGTCATATTAGCTTCGCGAAGCGAGACTAAACTACTATATTTAGCCCCTAGGGTTTAAAAGAAAGCCATATAATCCCATACAATATTCTATGATACTGAAAAAAAGACTTGCGGCCAGCTACATACTCCTTACGAATAATTAAAAACAAACAAACCAACCTGATCAGATTGGCCAAACTTTCTGATAGAATTGCTCAAACTGTACTTTTAGTTTTTCATGAAATATACAATTTTAATTTTAAGTCTTTTTTATTTTCTCGCAGTCGAAGTGAAAAGCAGAGTGTTCAACACGTGGCTAAAAGCTATTATGACACTCAGACATATTCGTCCTCGCTCACTTCAAGAGCTCGTCCAAATAATCACTTCGTGTCATAATGACTTATTTTAGCCCCTTGTCAAATAATGTACTATTGTTTTTAACATCATTACATAACGAAATTTTGACAATTGGTATCCGAATCAACTTGATAATGTACTCTGTGCTTGATTCTGATTCCGAGCGTCAAACGCGTTAGGCAATAGGGGGCCAGGTCAGTACAAATTCCCAGCGTTGCGTAGCAAGCAGCTCTACCTGCCTAGTTTGCTAAAGTGTTGGCAGACATGGATTCGCGTGGCAACTCGCTCGACCTCGAGAGCGTACTGAGAGGCTAATATTGTTGAGTCTACTGAAAAACGACTTACGTGTTTACTCTTCTTTGAACTTGGAATGTTTTATTAAGCGAACACACTTGTATGTTCGCCATATTCTAATTATACGCATATTACACATTTTTATAATATGATATCTCTAGCATTTTCTCATTAATTTTGTGTGTATATAGAACCTCTACTCGTTTTTCTAATAAAAGATCGTGAGGATGTGCTCAAGTATAATATATCCATATATTATTTACCGAGCGAGCGTAGCGTCCCCGTTTCACCTTAGGCAAACATGCTTTCGTATGTCTAGCGGATGGCCGGCTGGTTGATCTCCTCTACAGATCGCATTCCTTAAGCAATATTAATTTTGTGAGCATAGCCCGATAATTAATCATATGTATATTTTTTGTCGATTTGGTTTCTGGAAAATTTTAAAAATGGCGGAGATGTGGGGATTGCAAGACTCCCGAGGTGTACAGCTCACAGAGCCACTAGTACTTATATAGATTTATGCAATAACTGATTGTTATTCTGCATTTATCAAGCTTGCCTCAGAAAAAAATATCGTTAGAATGATGTATAAATTGGAATAAAAAAATAACACTGTCAGTACTAAATGTACATAATCTCATAGATGAGAATGTGTATAACTGAAACGTAATCTAAGACTGCAGCTTTGTCGTCTGTGTAAGCAAAGCTACAAAAAAATGCACAAATATGTTCAGTATGGAGGCATTTTTAAAAATGAGTGGCATCAGAGCTGAAAACGTCAAAGGGTTTTTAAACTGTTTCAACGGTTCTTCGGAAACTGTTAGTAAACGGTGAAGGCCTGGAAGTGGACGTAGCTCAGGGTTTATGAACAAGAATACCGAGAAGAAGATCATTGCAGCTTTACAATAAAAACCTACTAGGGATTGCAATCCGGTCCAATTCTCAATCCGGCCGGATCCGACCGGATTGAAATTTTGCTATTGCGCCTATCCAACATTATGCTTTTTTTCTAGTTTACTGGTCGTAAAGTAGACATGCGGAGCTGTTTTTGCAAATTAACTAATGAAACAATGGTTTAGCGCTAAAAATTACCCTTATTCAGTCAAAAATCAGTCTCACTGGTCACTTATTTCACAGTAATATGAAAATTTAAGCATCTGCTTCAATAATAATATTTAGCCTTAACTGAAAAACATTATTTACCTATCTACAGCTATACATGACGACATGGTAACCTTATCTCATAGTTAATATACCAAAATTAAATCTTCTTTGTAAAAAAAAAAAATAACACTTTAATGAAAGGAACTTTTTATAGTTTTAATTGCCAAATCTAAGAATTTACGAGTAATTTGGTGTATCGGATCATGATTTATGATCGTTCTTTTAACTTATTTGACCCCACTTTTCTTCTGTACTGTGTCATATTTCATCAACTTTATTAATACTCTAAGAGGTAACATCAACAATAATAAAATCTATACTCCCTTAATACCCGTAATATTAAACATACATAAAGAAAGCTAATCAGTAATCACATATCACATCACATTGCACTTCAAATAATAGGTAAAATACATGTTAAAATTGTAATAACGTTAATTGAAAAAAATATTATTCTAATTTGGCCAAAGAAACATAATAAACCATGAAACAAAATTAACATCTCAAAGAATAATTAAGAAAGACATCGTTTTTTAAAGCTTACTTAGATCTAGATCATATTGACTCTTGTTTTTTTTTCTATAACTCAAATGTTCACCAAATTAGAATCAGCTTTCTTTGGTTGGGTAATGGGTATTCCGTATGTATGTCTGTTGCGGTGTCTTTTCAGTCTGTTCGGGTCTACCGGATCCGGCCCGGATCCGGTAATTTTTTACCGGATCCAGTGGGCGCCAAAAAGCACCGGATCCGATCGGATTACCGGATCCGCCGGACCGGATTGCAATCCCTTAAACCTACCCTTTCTGTATGAGACTTGCCCAAATATTTTAAAACGTCGAAATCACTGTAGATTTGTCAAGAAACATATTTGTATAAAAACGTTTAAACAAGCTAAAGTGCCTAACAAAAACGCAAAACAGTCAAAGGAATCTAAAAGAAAGAAGAAAGAAAAATTACGAAGAAAAAAATATTGTATTGTTATGGACGACGAAACTTACCGTAAACTTGAATTCAAATCACTTCGAGGACACCGCTATTATTCTGGGACCGACAGATAAACTGTAAGTGAAGAGTATAAGGTCATCAAAATGGATAAATTTGTAAAGAAAGTTCTCGTGTAGCAGGCGATCTGTTCATGTGGCAAGCGTAGTACACCATATTTTGCTAAAGGTAATATAAACCTGAATAATGACTGTTGCCATAATTGAGAGACATACCTATTTCGCTAGTGCTGTTCTGGTCTGATTTAGCTACTCGCGCTCATGTGAAACAGAGACTTTAATAATATAAAAGTAATGCCACATCGGTTGAAGACTTCAAGCGGAAGTGGAATGAAGCTTCCAAACTACTCACCGATGACGATGTACAGTACTTAATGGCAGGGGTCAAAGAAAAAATAAGAAGTTTCAGGATGAACAAAGCTTAAACTCATTATTATGTGTAAATCATATTTGGGATGGAAGTAATATCGGGTGAATATTTGAAAGTTTTAAACGGTTCCTTACCATTGGCACATTATTGGCAATTTCATCAGAATAAACAGCATAATTTTGATACGATTTTCAGAAACCAAGATATCCGAAAATAACACCATAATTAATACGAAGTTCGTTGATAATGTGACGATGGTAAGGAGGCGTTTACAACGCTCAAATATTCATCCTATCAAATAAAAAATATTTAATAAAGATTTTTTACATGTGTTTTTTTTTGGGACAAGCTTTAATATCATCAGAACGCTATCCTGAAACTCTGTCTGCCTCAAAGGGATATATGTGTTGATGTCTATTATACTCTTTTACCGGGAATAGATGAGAACGAAGGCTGATAATGTAAAGTATCAGTGAGAAAGCAAATTTAATTTTCAAATACCTATATTATAAGGAGAAACGGTATAAGGTTAATGTTACATTTTGATAACTTGATTTATTGTAGCGACACATAATCTACTCACATTAACTTCGCCGCTTCGCGGAGAAGAGGTTTATTTTTTTTGAATCGGTAGATTTCTAAATGGAATTTCAGGGAATAAAGCGCTTTAATATTATATTTGTCTTACTTACTACAAATAAAATTCTTTACAATCGATACGAACCGATAAATTCGTCGTAAATCAATTTTAAGCAAGATTTTAAACTACATTAAGTCAATTTAATTTGAGTTTGAATTATTACGCAAAATTGTTGTTCTAGAAGGGCAGTAAAAAAAAAGTAAAAAAACTGAAGATTATGCAACAAAATTAGACAGTTCTTATTTGGCGTATTAATAAATTAATAAACTACGCACATTAAAAAAGATTTGTAATGCGATAAAACTATATTATGTAATGGTTGAAATTGCAACATCAGCTTGGACCCAACTGAAACGAACAACGTAAATACAATATAAAATCAAAACAAAGCTCAAGCGCAGCCGGCAACCAGAACGTTCCCGTAAATCAACATTATTACTTCGAAATCGATTGAAATGCTTATAAGTTTTTCTGTGATTGTTTTCTACAACTCTGGCATATTTATCCGGTACGATTTTCTTTACGAAAATTAAATTTGTGGTGGGGAAGCAGCCGCGATTAATTTGAACGTCATCGTCATGCTTTTGGGCACGGTCGGTTACAGCCTTTCCTATTAATGAGGTTTATCGCAAATTGTTTGAATACCTGTGTTATTTTTAGACTCAAATACGGGAGGTTCAATTGAATATACTCGTACTTATCGTACACAACTTCACCGTTACCTGCAGGTTAGGTATTAACGGCTGATTAAGATGCCTTTTATGTTTTTCGTAAAAAAAGCGTCAAGAATGGATTTTTGGCGTTGTATTTCTAAGGGACAGGAAAAATAATTTCAGATTCTGATTAGTAAATTGCATAAGACAGTTTCTTATTTTGTAAATAGCGGCCTCATACTTAATAGCACTGAATATTTGAACTAAATTCACCTGATTATTGACAGTAGTTTTCTCACGCGATGACATAAGTTTGAGAACCTATTGTGCTATTAACACTTTAAGAGTCCCCGGCAAGCTTGGCCGGATTTCACCTTCCCATACAAACGGAGTTCGTTCTCATTTTAAAACTACGTGTTTGATTGTAATGAAACTTTGCATATACAATGATGACATGAGGTATATCTAGGCTTGTAATTAGTTTATATGGCTCCAGTTTGTAAAACACAAGAAATACAGCAAAAAGAAGTTTTGTATTAAAAACCTAAATTAGTCTTATTTTTTTTTAATATGGTATCCGAAGCTACATAAACTAATTACAGGCCTGCATATACCTTAACTTATTCAAAATACAAAGTTTCAGAGCAAACTAGCTAGTCGTTTTATAATAAGAGCGTAACTACGTTTGTATGGAGAACCGACCGAGCTTACCGGGGACTCTTAAATGTCCCTCGCTTCCATCAATGACCTGGCTCAGCACGTCCATGCATTACATTATAATGCACGATTGGGTAGTGTTTTAC
Source organism: Hedya salicella (assembly GCA_905404275.2). Taxonomy (NCBI): domain Eukaryota; kingdom Metazoa; phylum Arthropoda; class Insecta; order Lepidoptera; family Tortricidae; genus Hedya; species Hedya salicella. The sequence goes on along the minus strand of FR990114.1, from coordinate 8,773,291 downwards.
ATGTAGATGTGGATGGGCCGAGATAGCTCACCAGTGCATTACATGTAATGCATGGACAGTAAGAGTGTTAAGGTTGGCTGATTGATGATGATAATGATGATGAAGCTCAGCGCAAAACGCTTAGTAATTATTGCCTAGTAAAATAATCGTCACTCAATCCATGCCAAAAACATTTGCGCATAAAAGGAAATGAATAGCACGTAATAAATACTCATTTTACCTTCCGCGAAATAGACATTTTTGATAGAACCATAAAACTTTTTCAATTTTCTACATAATTTGAGCGAATTCTTCAGAGGAGCCATCCTTGAACTTGCTCTGGAACTTTGCAAAGAATCTGCCTTTTCCTTTCAGCCTCTGGCCCTTCTTTACTTTTTCCCTGGGAAAAAGATTCACTAACATGTTTAGACATATTTGTGCCATGAATTTGGTTTAAAAAGAGTAAGTCGTTAAAATATTATTTTATTAACGTTTCTTTGGTGAAAGGGATGACCCGGATCATGAACACACCGTCGTGTGCTCAAAAACACGCATTATTCATGTTGGCGTAAAGACCGCCAGGCTTAATTGGGACTGGGCTGGTCACGTACGCTGTATGCTTGTCCCACTGCCGACGAGGAAGCAATTAGCTATCGACAATTAGTTAGGCCGAGAAATTAATATCAGATATAGATCCCGTGTCAATAAAAGAGATAATTAATTATATTACTAGCTGATTGTTCTGTTCACACAGCTACCGAGAACTTCCACTCCACAAAGTTCTCGCGAGAACAAGAGCTATCAAAGATAAAGCTCGCCCGATAAAATTACCCAGCATTGGGACACATTATAGGCTATTAAAGAAAAGTCATATTTGCTTTGAGATAAATATTTAAGCATAAGGCAAATAAAAAAGACAGTTTAATGTAGAATTACAGTATCGCACAGGTGACTATAAACAAAAGACGAAGAAGAAAATTTGAGTTTAAGGCCGAGGCCGCATGCTGAAAAAAACATTTAAGTTTATATAGTTTTTTGCATTAAACAGAACAACGAACTCAGGATGGTTGAAATAAAAATATTTGAATTTGAATTTACAATTTGGTACCCAGTACCTAATCAGGATTAAACTACACGACACTTTAAATTATATGATATTCATGAGTCATTTAAATACCTTATAAAGTCTCATTTTACCCAGCTAATAGCTACGTGTACAAGTAATTGGTGAAACGATTAAAACCCTGCAATACATTCAAACATGATGTTTTTAGAAATAGGCGATTTTCTCTAGTTATAGCTAAGAACTCTATCTATGTAGTCCCCTTTGAAAGCTACATATGTAGTCCCCTTTGAAAGCTACAATGCCCCAGACAGACAGACACACGCGTCAATTTATAACATCCCTTTTTTCGTCGGGGATTAAAAACGAGGTTTTATTTGTTTTTCCCTCGTCATTCTGGGTAGAAGGGAAAATCTTTAAGATCTTTTGTAAAGCCCGCCCAAGGTCAAGGGAACCTCAATAAATCACAAAAGGGTCCGCACCAAAATCGGCCGTGAGACAGGTGGGGGCAGATTTATTTAATGTCGAGAATGAAGAGTAATATAATTGGATAAATTTCATTTTGGTTTATTAAGATATACTTGTAATAGTTTTAGTCGTCATTAAATATAAAAACAAATATCCAACTAATATTATAAACCAGAATTTGCTCTCAACTTCATTTGCAGGGGAGAAAAAAGATATAACCCCCGTTTTCGCTTCAACGCAGTTGGGTAAAAAGTATTCTATATACATCCACGGATGTCCAGCTATATTTGGACCAAAACTAGTTGCAATAAGTTTAAGTAGACGGTTTGGTGTGATTATAGATATTGGACCGGTAACCCAAAGGGTCCGATTCCTGGCGTAGACGACGCGTGAGCGCAATTGTGTTTTTTCTTTTGCGCTTTTAATAAATAAATAAATAGTAGAGGACAATTTTACACAAATCGGACTAAGCTCGCGAGTGTGTTATGATTATGAGGACTAGACTCCGATATATTTTATAGACATAATATTACTTATATACACAGGAAACACCCAAGGCTCAGGAATAAATATTTATGATCATCACACAAATATATGCCCGTATCTTTGAACCCAGTACATTTGAATCCAGGACCTCAGCTTCGCAGGCAGCGTCTTTACCGCTGAGCTAAAACAGTCGTCAACCGTCTTTGATGTTTGTATCTAAATAAATAAATAAATAACACAGGGACAATCTTTCACAAATCGACCCAGTCCCAAACTAAGCAACGCTTGTACTACTAGGCGACGATATACATAATATATATCACAATAGAAAGTAATTTGGTAGTCATTTACGAATAAATTGAACACTGTTAGTACTTACATTTGGAAAATTTACGCTTTTCAATTAAATTAAGTAACAATGTCGATTTAATGAAGCTGACGCCGACAGCTGAATCCAATGGGTAGAAAACTGGGTAGAACTCGATTACACCAAAATAAATTATGAATATTTTGCAATTTAAAATTGCCTCGAGAATATTTTAAGGCGTCGAACGGCAAAAAGTTTTCCGGATTAGGTAATTAGCGGGAGATTGTTTGGAAGTAATTTTTTTGACGACATGGCTAACGCTGTTATGTTTTGTTTTTATTTGAGCCCACGAAGAGAGAGACAGCGTTATTTTCCGGTGGAAAACTGTTTTGATTTATGTAGGTTAAAAATATAAGACTTTGTACCTAGTTTCTAACATAATGCATAGAAATTATCAGTCACTATTAAACTTACAGTTCTATACCTCCTACAGTATACGTAACTGCAAAATCAACACCTTACAGGAGAGCTGTTTAGACATTGTTTATTCGAAATTTAACGCAACTTTCCAGTCTTTCAAGATAATTTCATAAAATTTTGGATTCGTTAAATAGATAAAACTTTCTTTCCGACTCAGACTACATATTTTTTGAGAAAACTGTAGATACACTTGTTACTATTTTAATCTTGTTTATCGTAAACTGAGACAACTCATAATACACTTAATGAGGATCGAATCTTACTTAAAATAAAATTATTTTTCACCTTACTAGCTCGGAAACGTTCTGTTTACAGCGCGAAATCTTAAATATTTTTTATCATAAATATGTAAAAAACCTAAAATCGTAAAATTGACTATACGTAGGAGGTATTGAGTTGATCATTAAAACACACTAACGATTTCAAACACACGACTTTACCTTCTAAGTAATCAATTAACGCATAAAAATGAGCAACTTGTAATTTTGAGACAGGAGAAATGTGTATAAGGGCTCCAAGCGAAAATGTACGATTTGTCATCGTTTTTGGTATGTATCTATTTAATTCTGTTTACAGAATTTTATAAAAATACAGATTGCGTATCTGCCTCTTAATAAACCTTTAAGAGACTCAAAATCTATTGTTCATTATGAATACATCTATAACGCCAAGTAAGCCTTTTCTTTAAAAAGCGTGTACACTATTTAAGAGAACTGGCAAAAACGGTCTTTTCATCGTAAGAATAACATAGTTTGATGGCGTTTATTTTAGTTTTGGTGAGTCGTGAAGATACACTGAAACAATATATTGATAAAGACGGCCGTTGTCAATGCCATAAGAACGAAGATAAGTATACAAGACGGAAAAGTGAAAAGCTACGGATCGAAGGTCATTCAGAGCTGTAAGCCCCTTCGGTGAAATTTAAATAAAACATTCACTTTGGAAAATTACAAGCTGCCCATCGCTACTTAAGTTTGTATTCCTTTTTTTATGTTATAGGGGGCAAACGAGTAGACTTTGACTAACATATGTAATATTTGAACGTATGAATTTCTAATTGCCAGACATAATCCACAGTAATCTTTTACTACTCACAAACGAAATAACTGGGTTTTCCAAACCCGCGGGCATTTTCCATCCCAATCTCTGGTTACGTGCCTTGAATACATTTGCGAAAGCAAGTTCTCGCAGAACTGGATATTCCCTTTTGCACCGCGGAAAAAACAGCGAAGGGTATGCCACAATGAATCGCGTGAGTTCAAACTAAATTGGCTTTGAATAAACTCTCTGATGGTTGGCTGGAATTCGAATTCTTTCACTTAGAGATGGGGAAAAAGCCTTACATTTCAGTTGCCATGACTGTCGTTCTAGTTCTAATAAAATATTTGTAAAATATCACTGTGACTTCGTAATACCTGTTCCATAAGTCGCGTTAAAGTTACATACTGTAATGTAATTAGAGTCTTCTAATTACATTTGTGACGCTTGTTGCTCACATTGCATTGCATTATAGTGACCTTTAGCTTGAAATACACTAAATAGTGTCTGTTACTACAGTGCCGCGACAGAGAAAATGGATACCATCAGAAGCGGACGAACGGCCTGCGTTATTTTGTGACGTTATTCCTTCGTTTCAAGTCATAGTGATACCTAAGACGGCCGGTCACTGTGATTTTTTCACTGTGACCGGGCTTTATCGCGCACCATTATTTGGATGGAATTCGAATTCTTTACTCGAGCACGGGTGGGGGAGTAATGATCCCCCTTGAGGTTTCGCGATCGAACGGTGGAAGATAAATATACCGAGAAAGGCGATTTTTCTAGCGTTAGCTTTTCTACTTAGAATAATTAAACGTCTCCACTCAAATTGATCCGCTTTTCTGAAGTACTTCGCACTTAAATATTGGCGTTGTATGTTTGTTTTTTCGCTATTTTCGCTAACGATCACGCAACAAGGACACAGGTTAGGGAAAATAACTTTGTGACACCTATTCTATTCATAAGTAAAAGTGATACAACGCGCTATTTTTATGTCATTGTTATGTACACCATTAAGCCGTTCAATTTACTTATTATTGAGGTTGTCATATCTAAATTGGAAAATGAGTATGCAAATAAACTACCCTAATAGAAAATTGACATTTTATCTACGTATGGACAGACAAATGAAATACACAAGAAGTAGCTTTGCATCTCTATCCTTTATGTGATGTGTCTGTTTAGATGTTTCCAGCCTGAGCGCCCGTATGGCGCAAACACACGAAATAGATACCCCGGTACAAACTCATAATCAACCCTCTTCACATGAAAGCACCGAATGTTTAATTTTTAATCTTCAATTAATACTCGTAAGAATAAGTATTAAATTGCATTTATAAATAATGTTTTAGATATTAGGAAGTATTAAATAAGACTTAGTATTAGTAGATTACGTAAGAGTAAGTATTAAATTGCACTGAAATCATATTTTGACATCGTATCGTCCAATCATGGTATTCGACTAGAAAATCGTTTCCACGATTTCATATTTCAAAATCCCTGAAAAGTACATATTCGGATGTGTCGAGAAATATGAAAAAAAAAATACCGGAAGAGTCAAATTGGAATTCCGTGTCGAGAGTGTGACGTGACACTTTGAGGAAAATAATAAATTGGGCCAAAGATGGGAAAGGCGGAACTCGCGGCAAAATAAGGCACTTAGCAAGCGTTAAGCTGGGAAACAATAAGCTTGTTTCCATTGAAAATAATTATTCCTTATACAATCAAAATAAAACGATAATATTACGAGTAAAATAACGTTGAGGTTCTAATTAGCCAGCATTATTCGAAAGCGTAACAATTCAAAACAAATATTTCACGGCCTGGAAACGTAAAGAAACATTTCCCACTCTATTTTATAAATTGAGCCTTCCTGAAAAAAGTTGACGAAGCAAATAATGGACAGAAATTGAAGTGTCAATAAAACGCCCTTTGTATTGTCGCGGTGTTCTGAGATTTTTTGTTTTATTGCGCTATTTTACGAGGACAACGGATATACTGTTTGTGCTCTATGATCGAGGAAGAAAACTCGCTTTTGCATTTCGCAGTCAGTTTTGCCACGTTCTCGTTTTATTGCCGCTTTGCGACCGCTCGTAACTAGCATCTGAAATTCTAAGCATCTGTAACGACGACATTTACTTGGAGAAATTGGAATTTTATTGGCGTAAGGTACAAATGCGCGGCGTTTCTGATATTGGTTTTACTTAGTGTTGTTACTTTTCATAGACATAACGGTAAAAGTAAAGTATGATCTTAAATGACGATGAAACGAGAACAGGGACTCCCCTCTGCTAATGACAATCCAGCCATGATCCAGCTGCTCATAGACGTACCCAGCTTTTGACCTAGAAGAAGTTTATCGGACATTTCGCAAGCCTGATCCCACGAGCTTTATTTGCCCTACGACGGGAACACTAGCCCGCTGCTGTTCAAACTTGGGTACTCCCATCGAGCTCAACTGTGTGTATGCTTATCGTTGTGAACGTTATTTCAAACTCAAACACTAGTCAGATCACTAATTCGCTACACGCTAAAAGTAGGTTAAAATGTTTGTATATATATTAATAAACTATATCGATATATGCTTATTGCATTTTTGGCTAACTCATTTTCCAAATTATTTAGCTGTCAAAAAGTCATTTAAAACAATACTACGCTATTACGCTCGCTTAACAAGGCATATTTTTACAAGCTTTTATTTAACTTGCGATGTAAGTTAGTTCTGGTGGAATCTTGCAAGTTTTTGACGTACTTCCCGGCTTCAGATTCAGATAAAATTTTGCATACATATTTAAATTTAGCGACAATGCAATAATATAATACCACCGAGCTGATCTGATGATGGAGCAGGAAGGTGGCCATAGAAACTATGTAATAAAAGAATGCAATACTAATACCGATGTGTAAAGAAAAGTACAGTCAGCAATAAAAGCTTGTCACATTTTTTTTAATTTTGACAGATACTTATTAAAGTTTATTTTCATTAATGTTAGATTAGACGAATGAAGAGTGTCTGTCTCGCAATTAATTGTACGGCCCTATAATATGTGGTTACTTTCGGTATTTGAACACCCTACCGGGGAGCGTGACTATAGCTTGTGACCATGGCAAGCAGCGAGCCCATGATACTCTCAACGAGTGAGAAACTCGGGACGGTGTTCGACTATATACTGTGGGGGATGAGCTCAGTTGGTGGGATAAAATAAAATGGGAATTTGTAGTTTTTCAGAACTTGTCTATTCAAGCGTTGCTTACAGCTACTGACATAAAGCTGGTACGAGACAGCTGGCGTTCCTAATTGAAATACGTACAACTTTTACATACGGCCTGACTGTCTTGTGTTTATCGTGAAGGATTAACAGCTTCACATATCCCGCCGTCCCGAGGAGAACGCAGGTAGCGTAGTGCACTACACAAAACTACTCCTACCTAGCATACAATGGTCCCTCCCTACACAGGGAATCCTTTACAAATAAATCCTGAATGGCCTCATGCTATGAAGTAACCAGGGTCGGAGCATATATGTTTCCTAGCTTATGGCATGTTACAGAAACTTACTACATGCTTACCGACTCTAGCTTTGCCCAGGCAAAAACCCTGTGTTAAAAATATAGAGTCGGTAAGCAGGTAGTAGATACACTACCACCTGAAAAACCAAGAGGGACGGCAGAGTCAATATCCTTCAAAGTCAAGTGACCTTAGAGTGGGGCTTTGCGAAACTATCTTGTGGTATCCTCGCAATAGGGAATATGCATGTTTTTTTTGCCGTATTAAAAGCTCATTCATGTAAAAAACGGTAGATTTTGTTTTCGAATAACTATAAAAATAACCAACATTTCTTATTTAACTATCAAACTAAGTAGCGGCTTATAAAATACACCTATACTCAAAATTGCATCAATATACACCATGTAGTTTTTGAGTAAATGCCTGTGACGTACGGACGGACGGACGGACGGACAAACGAACAGACGGACGGACAACGGACATGACGGAACTATAAGGGTTCCGATTTTACCATTTTGACGACGGAGCCCTAATGACTATATAATATAGTTTCTTCAATTTACTTATAAATAACCTTTTTATAACACAATCTATACAATATATACAATTAATGCTATTTTGGAGTCGGTAATCGGTGCCAACTGCAACCGTATAAAAACATATTAAAATCGTCGATTATAACATTTTGCAGTTTCTTTGGGTGGCACCAACAGCAAAATAGCAGTAATTGTAAATACTGTTTAGATTGAGTTGAAAAAAGGTTATTTGTAAGTGAATTGAAGAAACTATACTATACAGTTATTTTTTTAATTTTAAGTTTTTCGAAGGCAGTTTTATTTTTTGTTAATAATTAATTTATTATGTTTCCGGTAGTGGGGAATAACAGAAAAATACTTAAGAGCGAGTGAGCATTTTCCCACATAAAAAAAAAACAATAAGTTGTGTAATTGTATCACGAGTGCAGGCTAGAGCCTCTTAAGGACCAGTCCGCTTATTAACTCACGTAAATTATCTTTGTACTATTATAAAGTATTAAAAATAAATGTCTGTACATTGAAGATATTTTCAAAAAAACTATCGTAATTGACTATTTGGAGGTCCCCGAATCGAAGAATATTTTATTTGGATTTTTTTTGTACATATGTTTGTATGTGTCGTTGTGGCTTCATCATGCCAAATCGGCTTAACGGATTCCAACTATTTTTGGTACACAGGTAGCTAGGTATCTGCAAATAGTTATAGGATACTTTTTACCCGACTACACCGGAGAAAAAAGAGGAGTGATGACTTTTTCTCCTCCGCGAACGAAGTTCTCCTTCTTATGACTCAATAAAATGGCGCAGTCGGGGAAATAATAAACTTGTTATAGTCTATTTCGATTTCGAATATTAATTGGAATCAGTTGTTTGAAGTTAAATTTAATACGGGAATCTATTAATAATTAAGTTTTGTTATTAATTTTACTGTATCCAATTACATTTTGATCAAAGTAACCTGTGACTGAGCCTTTATTCAAGTTCAAAGTTAATTGATACATACCATTATGTTAGTGAAAACACGAAGAGTTTTTCACGCGACTTAATTATAAAAATAGTATCTGTAGTGTCATAGTACATTACTTACCAAGGGCTGTAAAAGAAAGAAAGCCCTAAATCGCACGTATTTGTGTCCCGAGCCGCAGGCGAGGGTTCTAAATCTGCGATAGAGGGCTTTCTTTTTTGCTGCCCGTGGTGAGTACACAATTTTACGTCTTCACCTGGCCATAATGCTAGTTTTACTAAACGCGTAGCCACCATTTCCCATCAAAATTAAATTATAATTTGAGTACAGCCAACATCCCCATTATTCTAAATTTCTAATATATAGCATAAGTAGTAGTAGTCTGAAACTAGATAAACATTGTGGCGATCGTGTAAAGTGTTCACCCTAATGTGAAAATAAAAGGGCTTTTAAATTCAATCTAAAAACAAAACACAGCGAAGTGTTACAGAGTACCATGGTTACGCAAAGCAGAAGATACGCCGAAACCGAAATGTGTGTGTGTGTCTTGAGATATAGCGCTGTAACAGTCGGACCGACAGAGTCGTACCATAAGGGTTCCTTTTACCTTCGTATGGAATCCTAAAATGAAAGTGACATGCTCGGCACGATACGTCATGCTCCCATTTTAATGCTACACGTGTACGGACAGAATCAATACCATCAAGTACTTTGGGTTGATCAACTTTTTTTTTCTTGTTTTTCTGTCGTGAGGATACAATAGTGACAGTGTTACTTAGAAAAATGCTATTAATATAGACGATCAACACACTGAAGAGATAACCCTGAAAAATGGACCCGTATTGGCTAATTTTTGTTGTTACTTTTATAATTATTGTTTAAATTATATTTGTTGATGTTGAAATTATATTTTCTTATGTTTCAACGGTTATTACTCATTTAAATAAAACAATTTAACGGATTATATCGCGTATATTATCTCATTTGAGTTCCCGACGTTTCGGAAACTTTTCAGTTTTCCATGGTCACGGGTTGACCATGGAAATGAGTCAAACGCGATATAATCCGTTAAATAGTTTTATTTAAATGAGTTAATGTTGAAGTTGATTGACTCCTTTGTGAAGGTTTTGCTATTTACTCTATTGCAATGCTCAATTGAATTCTTGTTAACAATATAACCTTACATAATACATACATACAATCACGCCTTTTTCCCATTACGGGGTAGGCAGAGACTACCTCCTTCCACTTGCTACGGTCCTTGCATACAACTGCCGCTTCATCAACATTCATTAATCTCTTCATTTTGTGCTGTCACAACCCTTTCGCTTTGTCTCATTCACACGCAGAATATCAATATTTCTCGCATCCATCATCTGACATACTTCATCTATTCTATCATTCATTCCCCCCCTTATATTTAATGTAGCAAAGCGGCTCTCCATATCCCACTATTCGCTGTCGCTGGGACCGAGACGTGATGGGTTGCGAACCACATCGCCGCTATTTGCGTTTCCACGAGCAGCTAGGGATAAAATATTCGAACCCAGCAGAGCCCCGCATACCAGCATGTATATTATACACTTATAAAATAAACCTTAATTTCCGAACGGTGTATAATATCTTATCTGTTAAAAAGTAGTTTAGCAGTCTTTGTTTTTTAAAATATTATAATTAGTAACGAGGTAGTCTGGGAGTTTTTCTTTGCAGCGTTTCGTTTCTCCTCAAGTCGCCTCATTTGTGAAATACCGCTTAAAATAGAATAGTTAAGCCCTTCTGGCGCAAGTGTAACTGTCTTTACAGATTAGGCCCATCTGGCATGTACGTACCTTTATTTGTTATCTCAAAGTGGGTTGTTTGCACAAATTGTAACTTTGACAGAGGAATATAATATTTTCTTCTGTTTCCGCGATTATTACTCATTGAAATAAAACAATTTAACGGATTATATCGCGTATATTATCGCGTGTATTTGACAGAGGAAAATATATCTTTTCTTAGTCAACTCGTGACCATGGAAAGCTGAAACGCTGCCGAAACGCCGGGAACTCAAATGAGATATACGCGATATAATCCGTTGAATTGCGTTATTTAAATATAGGTGTCATTTGATAACATGTATTATGTAAGACAGTACAATACCTAGATAGATAGTAATTTTAATATTGCACGCCCCTGTGAGGCAGGATATGGAGGACAGAAAAATTGTTTTATATATATATATATATATATATATATAAATATTTTTTCTGTCCTTTTTTTGTGTGCACAAATATATATATATATATTAGTGCACACGTAACATGATTGGCCACCACGTGCTAGTAGATATTCATACTCATAGTCATTTATTGATAAAATATGTCTAGATTTTACAAGTAACTTCATTAAATTAAAATTAAAATTACATGGCATTCATTATATATTAAGTTAAATATTGCTAAATATTGTACATTATAAGATTACATTATCATTATCATTATATTTTCATTTCATGTCATCTATTATTACCAGTATAATATTCATCCATGCTATAAAATGCTTTGGCTGTTAGCCATTCTTTTAATTTAATAAAAAATGTTACGTCACTCTGTATGTCTTTTATTTCACAGGGTACTGCGTTGTAGATTTTTGGTCCCACTATAGACATTGTTTTACCCGACTTTGCTAGATAATCTGGCTATGGTCGCAGGGATCTTATATCGATATTTTTGTTTTTAACAATGGAATATAATAATAATAACCGCCCATCTATTTACGTAATTATCAAGAAACTAGGCAATTATACGTAATTCTAATGACTTATAATAAATACGGTACCATGAAGCTTATCTGATGATGGAGCCGAAGACAACAACGAACTTTGTTGGGCTTGTTTTAATGATCTTGAGATGTTGTTTGACCAAGTAGAGTCTCCGGGGCTTGATTTTTATGGGGTATCTATTCATAATTCCTTTTTAATTTTTTAGGATTCCGTAGCCGAAATGGCAAAAACGGAATCCTTATAGTTTCGTTATGTCCGTCCGTCCTTTTTTTTTAGAACCTGACTTTGAACTGGATAGGTCTGGTTAGACCTACTGACCAGTAATCGGATTTAGTGGGGGGAGCACAAACCCACAAACGAGAATGCCACCGCGGCCACTTAGAAATGGGGGGCGGGGGGGGACGCACTGCGCAAGGCACAGGAACTACGGAGAAAGGTTGAACCGGAACCGTTCAACCCCAGTTGGGACGGGGTACAGAAGGACAAGAGAAAGTGGGCGTACGGTACGTGGGCCGGCGGCGTTGACTCTTAGTGGAATAATTGCTCTGAAAGTAGCATAACTTGTGTTCCGAAAAAATAGGTTATTCTAAGATACTAATTTCATGCACTTTACATTTTGATGCTGTGTCAAAAAAAATCTAGCAGATATTTCGAGGGACGTCACTACTGATTGAATCTGTACCAGGGCACGGAGAAATAAAAGTCAAAATTAGAAACACGAATAACCTATCCCTAAATACATATTTTTGCAATCTGATAATTGTAAGCGGCATATTAAACCTATTCCTCGAAGTGGTTTTTGAATGGTCATACCTTGTAACAAAATGGTTCATCCAAATGCTGAAAAATATACGCACTGCAATAATGTTGTATTTATCAACACATTTTTGACTTTGAACTATTATTTCTTATAACTCAATTAAGCTTATGATACTTATATAATGTTGATTATCTCGAACCTAGGTTAAGTAAAATAAGCATGCTACGGCCTAATATGGTTCATGATATACATTTATAAATGTTAAGACCTTGTAATAAGTACCAATGGTTGCTATGAATAAATGAAAAATGAATTATTTTTGGTTAGTATGGAGAGTGGCTTCCCGGTTGACATTGCCACGAATACCAATAGGTATTGTCATTGTTGAAGCAGTCAGCCATGTTTTCATTAAAGCTGTTGGTTGACGTTATGGCTCAAGTGTACTGAAATCATACAAATAAAACTCGACATTTCAGTTACAGATTGCATTGAGCTTTGAGCTTATTGGTTAAGTTTGCGGTTGTTACTGCTATATGACAAATCATCTTCTTTGAAATAAAATTTAGGGAACTAATTCAAAAGATATGCTTACTATAGTCACCATAGAATAGTTTGTAACTTCCATAGAACCATACTTATGTATATAAGGATATTTGGCGCGACTTTCTAGGGTGATATTAGGTATCTTAGTGGTTTAGTTTGCGGTTAATTTCATTTCTGCTAATAATTAGGGAAACTAATTCAAAAGGTACATATACACTACATATTTTAATTCGAAAGGTACATATACACTACATATTTTAATTCGTACTTGGGAATAAATTTTGCTGTAGAAACTTATAATAGACTATACGGCGCCGGCAGTTTCGTTCGCGGAGGAGAAAAAGTCATAATCTTTTTTTTCTTTAGCATAGTCGGCTTAAAAGTATCCTATAACCATCTGGAGATACCCAGCTACCGGTGTACCAAAAATAGTTGAAATCCGTTAAGCCGATTTGGCGTGATGAAGCCACAACGTCATATACAAACATTTCATTTTTACAACTTTATAATAGTATACTAGCGGCCGTCCGCGACTTTGTCCGCGTAGATTTTAGGTAAAAACAGAGATATATTGAATAATTTAAATGTGAAGCATATTACCAAGATTTCAAGTTCCTAGCGTAAAAAAATATTTACTGTCCATACAAAATTTCATCCCCTTTTTCGTTCCTAAAGGGGATGAAATTTGACGTACATAATAGCCAATGTCCTATTCTGATATATAAGGTACATAACGGGACAGTTTCATAAAAATTTCGTCCAGTAGTTTTTGAGATTAAGTGGAACATACAGACATACTTTCACGTTTATAATATAGATAGGAAATGAAGGGTATTTTACTAACTTGAAAAAGATATGTATGAGGTTATATTTGCTTTTGGTATTTTTACAACAATGAAAGTTCTATATAGCAACAAAGTTATATACTTATGCCAGTTATGCCCAATTTGTCTTGATTACCTGCGCCTGTCAAAGTCAATCATCAAAGAAGCTTAATCAGCTGCCGTTAATTACTGTTAAACTAATAGAGCATAGTACATTTTCGGTAGCAGTCAATTGTTATTAATTATTATAATTAGCAGGGTTTAACATGATATGACTACACAGTTAAACTTTATGTAAAGGTACACCTGTATTCAAGCGTACAATATATATAACGTTTAACATTAATAGTTCCAACATCTCTCATCACATTTCAACCGTCAATAAACCTCACATTGACAGCACCCTTTGTTACAGATACCTCTGGATTCGAATAGCTTTGTTCGAGCGTCAACTCGCCAAAATAATCGAACATCTCGTGAGCAACGCAAATCGATACTATGAGCGAGACGCGTTAGTTGCCGACCCAGACTTCGGGAGCATTCTCAGCTCGCTGCTCGTGGGGCCTTGCGCTCTAGAATATTCTAAGGCAAAGGCCCCGGCTTACTTCTGGACCGATCCGCCTGCGGACGAGTTGGTAAGTCACTTTTTAGTTCATTTTCTTAGTAGTTTCTAGTTATTAAGATCGATCGTTAACTTGTAAAAACAATTGAGCATCTCATGAGCATCGCATATCGATACTATGAGAGAGACGCGTTGGTTTGGTTGCCGATGCAGACTTTGAGAGCAATGTCAATCTGCTGCTCGTGGGCTCTTGCGCTCTGGAGTCTAAGGCGAAGGCTCCGACTTGCTTCGGGATGAATCCGCCTGCCGACAAATTTATTTGCAACCTTTTTGTAATATCCATTAAAACGTCAACTATCTTACATAATCAAAATGTGAATAACGCCAATCGATACACTGAGCGAGACGAGTTAGTCGCTGACACAGACGCATTCTAAGCTGGCTGCTCGTGGGGCCCTGCACTGTGGAGCACTTAGTCGGTTAAAATTAATCGACCATCTTGAGACAAACGCCAACTTATACCGCATTCCTATTATTATTATTATAACTAACTATTATTATACTACAATTGAGATCGAGATATTGGTCATTGTGTTTGGACTTGTACAGCAAGGGTAACTAGATATCTTACATAAATAGGTAAGTTATCTAGTTACCCTTACTGTACAAACACAACCAAGTCAGGATTAGATGACGGAATACCAGGGAGATCGAGAGAAACTCTCAAATATTATAGGCACTAACAATGTTTTGTATATATTTTTCTAAAGGTATCAGTTGTTTTCCTCTGGTTGTGCTCATCCTGAGCTGATGATGGAAGGTACAATGAACTAACCAACTCTTACATTTCTTACTTCCAAAGACTCGAGATGCGTGCAAAGTGCCTCCTCAATCTTCCCATTCTGGGCTCTAAAAAATACTTTATATCACTACTAAAATCCATCACAAAA
Organism: Hedya salicella; assembly: GCA_905404275.2. Classification (NCBI taxonomy): domain Eukaryota; kingdom Metazoa; phylum Arthropoda; class Insecta; order Lepidoptera; family Tortricidae; genus Hedya; species Hedya salicella. The sequence goes on along the minus strand of FR990114.1, from coordinate 8,758,060 downwards.
AGCAAAAAAAATAATTAAAAATACAAAAAGAACCGACTTCAAAATAAACTAAAAAACCATAAATAATCTTTTATGTACGGTACGGATGCCATTTGAATCACCTTTTGAAGTCGGTGCCAAACCTGAAGTAAATAAAGTTCTTTATTCAACAAAAATACGAATTACTATGACTAAATATATATGTAGGTAGATAATAACTAAAGGCTCGCCGCCGCGGTTCTTAATAGTAATAAATGAATGGTTTGGCACCGACTTTAAAAGGTGATGCAAATGTGATCCGTACCGTACATAAAAGATTATTTATGGCTTTTAAGTTTATTATGAAGTCGGTTCTTTTTTTATTTATAAATTTTTATTCAGTTAGACAACAAGCAACTCCAAGCAATCTTACTATTGTTCTTTTTGAACAGAGATCCTCTCTTTTGTTCCTCAATCAACGAGTCTTTCTCGGGGCATTGACTTACTATTAGGCACAAGGTGTTCGATTGTTTTAGCAAATAGAGCACTTGTGACGGTTGGATCTAGTGGAACACCGAGGGAAGAGAAATGCAAATGTATAACCTACTGCATACAAAAGTACAGTCACCATCAAATAGTGCGTAATATCCAAAGAGCCAAATACATCGCAACACATCTTTATCACCATAAGCACAAAGATATACATGAGACGATATATTTGACGCCTTGGCTATACACACTATTTGATGCTAACTGTACTACCGTAAAACCTCCTAAATACAGTCCAGGCAGCCAACTATGGGCCAGAAAGAAAATAATATAATATAAAATAACCATCATCATGGATTTTGATAATAAATACTTAAGAATTATGGTATGAATGTGCTTATGAAGTTGTTATAATTAGGACTCCTGATATCCGCGCTACACACCGAACCGTAGCCCTGTGTACTTGAACCCGGCGGTACTAAGGTCCCGAATTAATTCAAATTCAAATTCAAATATTTTATTGTCATATTGTGAGTTAGTTATAAAGGTCTTAAGGTTAAGTTAAGTACATCACAATCAACCGCTATGCGGTGTACAATTTTATGTTAAAATTACATTATTAAATAATTGTCACTGAATGTAACAAAATAAATAAAAGTAAAACATTGAAATATATGAGACACGAGTACAATAGAGTAAACAGAGTAAAGTAAATACACGAACACACTAAGATACGTTGCCGTCAATGCGTTCGCGTCCGGATCCACGGATCTGGGCTCCACCCGTATCTAGAACTGTATTTACTAAGAAGAAAGTCTCTTTATCAGTTCATTTTAGTGTAAATAAGAACGTGGGGCATTAAGTTGAATCATAAACTCATCGACTGATAACAACAGATTGATGAGCACAAAACAAACGCGCTTTCGTTTTTACAATATTCTTAAGTATTCAGAATTTTGTCGTTCATACATAATGTACAACGTATTGAGAACTAAATCAATACAGCGTAGGCGGGTGGGAAGCGTTTACTTTTTGTACTCTCGGCCTTGTTAGGTTTGGGCAACCGTAACCCATAATATGAAAAGGTTATTAAGTAAGTGAGACTAAATAAGAGGAAGTGGGTCGACGCTACGTTATAACTAACTGAAAGCCTCGGCTTGTAGCAGGTCTGGCGTATTTCTTTTTGGTAATGATTGATGGTGATTATGTAACGCCATAGTAGTGTTTCGTTACAAATGGTTATGGATTTTTTAATGACGCTGTGCCCTTCGAGCTAGTGAAAGCTGCCTGAAAAACGCTATTACCATATTTAATTTACATACTTCAGGTTATGGAACAGAAATAAATCTGATGCTTTACTAATACGTGTTATTAAGACGTATAAGTACGAATATATTTTGTATTTGTGAAACGTCATCAATAATACTTGCACCACATTGGCCGATCGGTTATGGTAAAATAATTATAATACACGTACGTTCTTCGCAAAATTTATTTTTATTTTTTATTTATTTATAGAGAATCACAATGGTGTAACATTACAGAGAAGTCCATGGCGTTACATCGATTCTTAATTACTATTACCCATCGCATCAAATAGTGTGTATAGCCAAGGCGTCAAATATATCGTCATATGTATATCTTTGTGCTTATGGTGATAAAGATGTGTTGCGATGTATTTGGCTCTTTGGATATTACACACTATTTGATGCTGACTGTACTTTTGTCTGCAGTAGGTTATACATTTGCATTTCTCTTCCCTCGGTTTTTCACTAGATCCAACCGAATTTAATACATTTTAGCGAGCATATAATTTTGAAATAAAACAATTTAACGGATTATATCGCGTATATTATCTCATTTAAAAATTAAATTGTCTTCGTCAAATTGTTTTATTTCAATGAGTAATAATCGCGGAAACAGAAGAAAATATTATGAGCATATAATTTGTCTATAGCTTGGGTACTCGTTACGCTTAAATTATTACACTACCTTAACACCGTAATTGGCCAAGAATGTTCATTTACTGCACAAGTGACATAAAGCTATTGTTACACACAATGTTACCTCGAGTATAATACCTTGGCGTTTCATTACTGGCAAATTCAATGCAGGTTCCTTTAAAATTAATTATTCCCGGTTCCAAACGATGAAATACAAAATTGTATCAGCTATAAACGATCTGCGTAAAATTCAATTGGGGCAAGGAAGATTTGACTGGAGTCATTATTTGCATAATAATGAACTTGGAGACTGTAAGACGACTTTTACCCTAATTAACGAAGCGTAATAAAAAACACTACTTAAAAGAAATGGTCTCAAATGGACAGTATAATGCGGATGTCCTTTGATGTTTCGCTTAACATGTCGGTTTTGTCAGTAAGGTAGTAACGTGGATTCATTTGAGTGTAGTTTTAAAATCAAATACATAGTTGGTTTCCTTGTGGTTCTTAGAAATGTGGTCAACAAATTTGATTTGCTAATAGCGGACCAACTTAGACTATTCTTGTTTTGTTACATTTTGAAAGACGTTCGTAGTTAATCTTATTTAAACCCAAAGAAAAGGGTTGGTGAGTGAGGATGAATGTTGAGTGTGCATTTTCTAAGCTGAATAATTCTCAATGTCATCATCCTTATTTATTGGTCTATAAAATCATCCACCAAGTACAAAAGAACATATTTTGATGATAAATTGGCGTCACTTAAGTCCTTATGTTTATGACTAGATAGCTTGAAGCTTCACCCTTCCCAACCTTTCACACAATCTGTGGTTTTTGGGACGGTAATGGTTACATTTACTCAGCAGTAATGAAATAAGTCCATTTATGTTGCTTAACCAAAGTTGTAAGTGTATTATGTCCTTTAGTGCTACGAAGCTGAAGGTTTAAAATCCCGGTAAGGGAAAATAATTTGTGTGATGAGCATAAATATTTGTTCCAGAGTCTTAGATGTGTTCTATGTTTATTAGTAAATATATCCATTAAATACATCGTCGTGTAATAACTACTCATATCACAAGTCTGATAGCTCTATTGAGCTTTACATGGAACTAGTTCAATTTGTGTAATAATAGGGTTGATTTCTGGGTAAAAAAAACATTATCCTAATTAATCCGTCAGCTAGATTATCAGATAAATTAAGAGTTTAAAAAACACTAGAAAAACACGCTTTACAAGACCTTTCTAACAAATCCAAACACAGGTATGATACGATGTTCCATCATGAAGTTCCAGTTCATATCTTCCGGCTCCGTTATCAGATCAGTTCAACAGTACCATATTATTGTATTGTCATCAGAACTACATACTCTGCCAATTTTCATGACGCTACGATCCTTGGAAGATGGTTAAATTAGTTACCTTAGATTCCATTACATAGTTAGTTACATACAGGACGACCTAATAAAAGCGTGTTAAAAATATTGGACACTTTTATTCTCTTTTGTTAATCAAACAAAAAAAGACAAAGATAAAGCGGGTCAAACTTTGGGAGTGGGGGCGCATGACGTCACGCCGTGCGTTAAACGGTCGCACGGTGTGCCGTCACGGGAAACTTTAACGAGCTATATCTTCATAATTTTTTATTTAATTGTAAAAAGAAAAAATACGTGTCCAATATTTTCTGATAATTTCACAGACGGACTAATTATATATTTTTAGGACACAAGCCTATTGTCTCGTAATATTTATTTATGTTTTAGTCTGTAAAGGCGAAGTTACTATCGACTCGAGTTAATGACAGATTAACCCACCAGACCGTATTTACATCAGATAAAATACGTCCACTGGTGCCCATTGGCCTAACCCAAGGATTTCCATAAACACTAGTCACGCACAACTTTGTATGAAAGCCTCTCCTGCGAGCTTTACTAGATCTTCGGTTCACATTGTTAGGGCTCTGGGTTCTGTGTGTACCGGTGTACGTGGTCACTACTCAAAAACCATTGTATACTGAAATGTACTTCAGAGTACATGTCGTCATCTGATATCAGGTGGCCGGAAACGGACTGAAAACATGTTTCAGGCGCCTGTAAACAATAGCAACTGGAGTGAAATTTTGATAAACTAGTATGTCATACAGTGTACGGCCTGAGTCGGTATTTCAGCTTGCTGAAAACGCCTCCAATGCACGGCAAACACGATCAAAGTTTAAGCACCAAGTCACCGGCGGCGTAACAATACATAATTTGTGACGTCACGAGCTCTACTCCTTAACTTGAATGCAGTTTCACTGACTATGTTTTTATCTATTTGAACAAGGAAAAAATAAGTTTTCAATATTTTTTATTATGTAACTACCGAACTTTGATTTACGTATGTATCCCGGTTTACTGCCTATTCTAACTGTTATGTATTTTCAACGTTATGATATCCAAGCTTATGAGTTCTCATGTCAAATAATTGGATTACATGGTATATTTTGATATGTATCTACTCCTCTTCTTACTTAATTACAATTGTGTTTCAAATTCTTAAACTAAGTTCGAAACTAGCTAATAGTAATAATTGCATGTAACATGCGCAGAAACGCCAAAAAAGGCAGCGGCTTCTCCGAACTTGCACTGGAGTGAACCAATCTATGTTGTGTGATAATATAGTTTCGTATTCTGCTTCACCACAAGCAAAGCAATTTAGAATATTCATATTCATATTTAGCGGCCAGTTACGAAGTAATTTTATTACGAATGTAATGTAACTTTATTGCATCTTTTTTTCGTCAAGCATTTTTCCACAAACATGTTTGATTGAACATTCACGGTCACATTTGCGACCAGCAACGAAGTTACATAAAAAAAAAAGTAACTCTATTACGAGTACGCTCGCATAACTTCGTTATAACATGCGCAACACAGCTTGACGAGGGCTTGTGGTTATGGGCGAATGTTTTACCCATTTATAATGGATTAGTGAGATCCTTTCCGTGAAATTCGAAAGTGTTAGTTTGTTCCTTGTTTACAAAGTAACATAGCGTTTTCATAGTGACGAATCTATTTGACGTAAATGTACCTATTGGCGATGACAGCGCCAACAGGCGGTTGCAATAGGTAATATGCATGAATTTTAATTTTTTTAACAAACAGTAGACAAAAATAATTTTTCGAATAACTATAAAAATAACCAAGATATAAGCCATCAAACATTTCATTCTATCTCTTTCTAGCAAAACGGAATTTAATATGGAGTTTATATGGCCGGCGTAGACTATGACGTAACAGTCCATGTCGGACCTCTCTGTCAAATCGCCGTCTAATTAGCAGTTTAAAATGCCTATATCTTGCGTGTTTCTTGGCCGATTTAAATTTTAATTTCAGATTTTGAAATCGTTTATACGGTATTTTGATATTTAGTTAAGAAAAGCGATAAAGAAAATTCATGCATGTACCCTATTACGGTGGACTGTGAAATGTCAAATGGCTGGCTATCATTACGAGAAGTAAGTAAATGAACAAATAATTCCAATGTTTTATCGTAATTTACATATATTCTACACGATTATGTAAGTCTATAGTGTCGATAAGAACTTCGACCTTTTTAATTTTCCGTCTAAAATGGCAAAATCAATAAATTTCAGGCAGTCATTCAGAGACTTTCACATGACTGTCTTCGCGAGAAATTAATAAATTTAATCGAATAACGCAAGTCATATATATTTCAGACAATTATTTGTAAATAATGTAGACTTTTTGTTTATTTTAAGTTAAACATGCCCAAATTAGGTTAGCTTACTTACATTTTCCTCTTGACAGCAATTATTCATTTCATTCGTTGTTCTCGTTTCCAACTTGGTTGTGGAAATTTGTGCAATTTGTGACTACCTACTGTTTTTGACATTGTTCTTGCAGTTGACTACGCAGCAGGTTTCGCGACGCATGTTTATTTATTTTCGCTTGATAATGATAATTGCACTAGTAAATAGTGACAGTTCGTTAGCAGAAGTATTTCATTGGGCCACGGCGCGCGCTGCGATCGATTCTGGTTCTCCCACCTCCTACTTCGCACCCAGCCAATACTTAGAGAATGTAGCAAGTACATGCACAGAAATTACAAAAAACAAACATCGACATTTTCGCTGCACTCAACCAGCCTGTATCGTAGTATAATATAGTTAACTACTTCGTCTCTCCACCACAGGCATGTTAGAATATTCAAGGTTATATTAGCTGCCTGCAACGAAGTTACTCTATAATGAGGACGCTCGGAGTAACTTAATACAATATGCTTACTCTAATCATGCGCAGGTCTAATGCAAGTCCTATCCATCCATAATGATTATCGTCCGGAAATGCGAAAGTGTTATTACTTCATTTCTTCAATTCCAAACTGCTTTGCGCCATCTGCTTATACATACAGTTTCTTTTTCTCATCGTGGGAGACGTACCCAAAGGTTGTCTGGAAGAGAGCGCTGTTTACCGAGAAGACCGCCTGTTGTTTACCTCTCCTTGAGTATATTTGTACTTTGTGTACATTTTCTGTACTTTGTTTTGTGAGGTGTGCACTAAAGAGTTATTATATTGTATTGTAAAGTGTCACTTTTTCACAGAGCAAGTTAGCAATTGTTCAACGTATTTACAGTAATCGGTATACTAATCGATATCGGTATGTTTAGGTAAGAACACAGGAATATAATGTGAGTTATGTAGAAAATTTGGCATAACTTCATAAAAAGTAAGTAGTGACTTCGTCGAACTGAACTAGCTTCTATCGTAGGGTAATATAGTTTTTTGGTTACAATATGAGCATGTTAGAGGTTGAAATTTAAAGTTTGCGATCACATTCAGCGGTGAGTAACATGTACAGTAGTCTCAGTACTGTAACGATTCCGAGCTTGACGAAGGCTTTAAGTATGTAAGTTTTTTATCCGTTAATTAGGTACTTATTTTGACGACCGGTGTAGCTTAGCGTGAGTAACATTGCCTGCGAAACTGACAATCCCAAATCTGGGTTCAAATCCTGGTGAGGGCAAATAATTGTGTGATGAGCAGAAATATTTATTCCTGAGTTTTGGATATTTTGTATGTACATAAGTAAATATATCGACATCTAGTACTTATAACACAAGCATTATTGAGCTTACCATGGGACTAGTTCGATTTGTGTAAAAATTGTGCCGTAATATTTATTTATCTTTTATTTTTCTTAAGCTAAGTTTTTTATTATTATTATTTATATAAATTTAATGGCCTTTAATTAGTGAAACTAATCAATAGAACATTCCACCAAAACGCCATGTACGTTAAACATTTTAACAATGCTAGGAATCTATTTTTGGTATGATAATAATAACTTGTCCAGTATTTTTTTGGGCTTTATATATTTTTATAAAGTAGCTGTCATAGCCGTCACATGTGCGACAAAAGTTTATATTCTGGTGAAATGCCCCCAATGACCTAAAAACTTAATACACTTATTTGTGTGATGAACATAAATATTTGTGCCTGAGTCATGGATGTTTCCTAATGTATATAAGTAATAAGTAATAATAATAATAAGTACTCTTTATTGCACACCAAAAGTAAATAATCTAAACAAGTATGAGAAATGGTAAACAACAGGCGGTCTTATCGCAAGTAATATATTAATTAAATATGTCGTCGTTTAATACACATTACCAAGGAGTGAAACTATGGTGCCGGTGACGTAATTATGACACAAGTTGCATGAAGCATGTTTTCTTAAAAACAAAATTGCAACACCCCTATGTCTTACTAATGCAATAATGGGAATGTTAATATTATTGTTCATTAATAAAAAGTGCGTCATTTATATTTAAATAGTAATTACAATACATTTTTTACAATCAGAAAATGAAACTTCTGCAAATACGGCGATAGACTCCATAGCGACTTTGCCTAAGCAAAACAATAATAGCTACTACGGTTAATTAATCGCAAATTGGTTGTTGTCTCCAATAATCTTCTTTGTAATATGGCAAAGACAGTTAATTATGTTTTTTTACGTACCTACTGGCCGTCTTAACTCAAGTTTCAGTATCAGTACACTAAAGAGGCCAATAAGTTGTTGTATGATTAGGAATATATAATCTAGATAAAACACTCTGTATGTAGCTTGACGTCACACGGCTGTCATCGGCACCACAGTTTCTTATTGAACTTACCATAGGACTAGTTCGATTGGTGTAAAATTGTCACTCTAATATTAATTTCCTTGAATGTAAGCAATAAGTAATACCATTATAGATCAATTGGTCATCCGGACCAATGATCAGAAGAGCTTGTGACAAGAAAACACTTAATGGTACACTTTTACAGCTGGCGTGCCTGCTTGTCCGCTTTAAATCTTATTTCGCGCAGATCAGCCGTAAAAAAGTAACCTTTTTCTTGTTGAACAATCATCGCGTGTCACGTAAATTTTCTGATCCCTATAATGTGAATAAAAGGTAGGTACATTTTTAACAAAGAAACGAAAGTCGAGTCAATAAAGATGATATAAAACCGCTTTCGTAATCATCAAATTCCCATTTTACATAGATATATACAGGGTGGCACATTTAGATCGGTCAGTATGGGAAAGTCTGAAACTATAAGACATACGACATTCTCTTCTTAGGAACCATGTCATCGATTTTACTAATAAGAAAAACTGCAACCCTTATGTCCAAAAAAGTATGAAAAGAATACAAAAGTAACGCTACATACTTTTGAACAAAAATTAAATTCAACGTGATCAGATTTACCGTTTTTCAGTTATTGCTGAAAAACTACGCTTCGCAATAAAAGTGTAAGTGCCGTGAAGATACGCTCTCTTCTAGCGGGCCTATGATGGTCGTGTTTATCCCGCGATAAATGATATTATAAGGCGCCTGACACTTTCGCACTCACATACGTGTCAGAAGGTGACGGCAGCTATGTCACTTATTTATCGTGTGACAAACGCAACTATCATAGGCCCGCTGGTGTGGGTACTTTTTCATCTATTTTTTTGCTGCTATGGACCCTACACTGAACATTGGTCGGTCATGCTTTCGGCCGGTTTCTTCTATTCAGCGTATATTTCCGGAATTATCCGTAGGTAACCCCCATTTATGCATATTAAATTCCTAAGTATACAACTGATCCAAAATGATTTACAGTATATTTCTAAAACTAAACGCTGTTGGATGTCGCGTCGTCGACGAGCCGTTTTTGACGGACCTTGACACTTTTAATCAGTTATTAATAACTAACAGAGCATGGTAAAATTAAGCCTAATAATATCCTCTCTAATATAATTGCAATTTTTAGGTGACAATTCACTACATTTTCAAAATGATCATTACTTCAAATCTAACTTGGGAGTTTTCAATTTTATTTCTTTTCTATGTAATCGTTTTTAATCTAGATTTCCACTTCGTATTTTATTACAATCCCATTCAGCGTCCAGTAATCAAATAACTCCATTACGAGTTCGCTCGCAGCGCAACTTTATTACAAGCTTATGGTGCCGAGCGCCGACTCGACAGTTCCACTGATGTTATTATTCCACTTTAAGTATTATGTGGAGGTGGATGGTAAATGATGTCACAATAAAATAATCGCGATGCGACCTTCAAACCTTCAAGGAAAGAGCGTACTCCCACCTGAAAGGTCGGCAACGCACTTGTGACTCCTCTGGTGATGCAAGTGTCTATGGGTGACGGTGATCGCTTACCATCAGGCGACCCGTCTGCTCGTTTGCCTCCTATATCATAAAAAAATCACCCTTAAATATTACTATGACTTATCACTAAGGAAAAAGATTACAACATCGCGTACCTAGGTCGGTTTTCCGCACCTAATGTTATTGTCGCGACACATCAGTCTATTCAGTGTATTTTAGCTAAAAGTATCAAACTCATTCAAAACGCATTAATATAAGATCCCAGTAATATTGTTACTCGTATAAGGGTCTGATTACATAACATTAACAGGCGTGACAAAGTCACAGTGATTTTTTTGGAACTAGATCGACAGTCATGGTGATAGAACTGAACCAAACACATAAAACCGGCGAAATCGGCAGAGTGTTTACCCTCACACACTGAAACCTAAAGAGTCAGTTCAGAGGAATTTCCTGCGGGAATTTGAAATAATCTGCATAGGTTTTAATATGGAGTTCTTCAAGAGGGGGGTAAAGAGGTTTTTAAAGGGTCGGCAACGAGTGATACTTCTGGCGTTGTAAGTTGCAAGCATCCAAGTGGTGGTAACTTCTTATCACCAGGAAAGCCATATGCTTGTTATTAACGCTGATTTTCAGTGGTGACTTGTCACTAAAAACAATCTTAAACTTATTAGGTGACAACACAAACGCTATATATTGCATTAAGTTAAACAATGAAATAATCTTCTTTTACAGTTCGCGTTTCATTTACGGTCGCATTCAGCGTCCAGTAATGAAATGAAATAAGTCCATTACGCTCGCCCGTAACTTCAGAAGGAGCTTAACGTGCGACGTTGACGGCCAAGTGAATTTTTAGAGCACTTTCTAAAGGTGCGTCCACATTTGTATCATTTGCCCGTATCAGATCATCGCCGCGTGGCATGATCGCGTGTCACGATGACGCGTTTGGACGTTGCGCCGATCGGATCGCTCGAAATCCATTTTGCTACGCGTATCACACAGTTATATCGGACGAGTAAGGCATGATCGGCGCGCAGACAGTAAGCGTCCAAGCAGCGCGATACACAGTCAGGCCACGGCACGGTGATCGGATACGAGCAAATGATACAAGTGTGGATGCACCTTAAGCGCCACTTACAGGCCAAGGGCGGTGCGACACCTTGAGCAATGCCTTTGTTTTCTAAGCCGGCGCTTTTCCAGCTTAGTCTTTTCTCGTATTGTATTATTTACCTTCGTTTTTCCACTTGAGGTGCTAAGTTTGAGAATTTAAAAGGAGGATGAGCTGCGATTGTTCAATTGAAGAGGCGAATAATTGGAGTTAGAAGAAATACTTATGTTTTGTATCGCATCATGAATAAGAATATATTTTACTGAAAGAAATATAAATAAATAAATAAATGAGACAATCTAACACAAATCGACCTATTCCCAAACTAAGTAAAGCTTGTACTATGGGTACTAGGCGACGATATACATAATAATTATATAGATAAATAATACTACTTAAATACATAGAAAACATCCAAGACCCAGGAACAAACATTCGTGCTCGTCACACACTCACTCCTACCGGAGACCGCCAGCTTCGTAGGTCATTGTGCAACCCACTGAGCCTACGTGCCGATTCAGTTCTATCACTCGATACCAGAGACGGACGAGGAACTCAAAAAGATCTATATATCATTAACTATTGCTAAAAATTTAAAGTGTATTTGAATCTTTTTGATTATTCTAGTAGATGCATCTACTGAAGTTTGCAAGTTATTTATAACTAGTTAGTTATTTCTAGCAGCTTCATCTGCATAGTAAATAATCTGACATATTCTTCAGAATTCGTGCAAATGGATATTAAGAAGCCTCCAATGCATTTAAATTGTTTACTCACGAGTTCGACGTACCAATGTATGCTCAACGCCGTAATTTGCATAAGCGACGCTGTTTATAAGGTTGAAGGTGCCAACTATGAGAATGTGTCAAGCATATTGTTTATATATTACGTTTTTGTCCACAGGTGCAACGACACAGAATGTCAGCGGGCACCACCACCCCGCCATCTGTGCGGCGCCCAATTTTGAACTTTAGGAGGAGTCTCAACACATCATCCGACGACAGCGGTTCTGCCAGCACTGGTACAAAACATTACACTATCATCATCATGACGACACGTTTGACTTAGTGGGTTGCACTACGGCCTACGAAGCTGGCGGTCCCGGGTTCGAATCTCGGCCAGGGCAAGTGTTTGTGTGATGAGCACGAATGTTTGTTCCTGGATGTTTGCTATGTATTTAAGTATTATAATTTATCTATACATATATTATGTATATCGTCGCCTATATAGTACCTATAGTACAAGCTTTGCTTAGTTTGGAACTAGTTGGGTTCCTGTGTTATTTATATCTGTGTGTGTTATCATTCTTTAGGGTTTCATTATTTATTTATTTTTTGTTTGAAAGGTGACTTGATCGCGACTTCTTTTGCCGACGCCGTTTGCAAATTCAAAAATCAGAGAGAAATATTATAATAAATCAATAATCATATGTATTATCGTTACCAATAGAGTAATTTTGCCGTTATACATGTTATGGTTTTTTTTTTATATACATCTTAGAAGTTCAATGAATTACTAGTATTATATGTACAACAAGTGAAATTACTATTCTGTTAGTCGACGCGTCAGAATAATTTTTGATAATTTTTTATTGTACTGTTTGTTCAAATCAGATTCAATGATAAGCTTACAATGTACAGCATTCACACTACTCGAAATTGTGCCGCATACGCTTATTTTACAGTATTGGGATTTTAATAAATAGTGTTAATATTATCAATTCAGGTGCAGTCAACTCTGCCGGATCCACGGCGAAGGATTACGTGGAGAGCTTGCACCAAAACTCTCGCGCAGCCCTCTTGTACGGGAAGAACAACGTTCGAGTGCAACCGGTAAATGACACTGATCGATACGTTTACACTCTGTAAGATTAGCCCCATTATTTTGCTTAAAACTTTTACACATTTTAGCTTTCCAGCAGGGAATAAAACACACACGAACGCTTTTGCAAGGAGCATGTGAAGTTTCCCTTTTGGGCACTGCACAAATCGTTACCAAATAATTAAAACACAAAGAGCTTACTATTATAATTTAAAGCAGGTTTTAAGACACTATAGTGTTCATGACAATAGTATGAAAAATTGCGGGACTGAGTATGAGGAACATTCAATAAACATCTATCTAGCGTCTATATATATCTAGCGTCCCGTTAAGGGATTGCGTGTTGGGTTGGCAGAAAATTGAAGCGGTGATAGTCGTAAAGCGAGCATTTGACAATTTCCCGCATCAATGACTGATACCCTATTGATATTTTAAATTGTACGGTGTGATTCTTAATCAATTTTCATTACTCAATCATTTATTGAATTCCACAATGGTAGTTTACAAAATATTATTATTTAAGAGTTTTACTCTTATCGGTGCATTTCTCCCCAGTCTGTTCTACTTAATGCTAGAATAATAGGAAAGGCTATTTTGCTTAGGCATTGCGATGAAACTTACGTAAATAACACAACATTTGTAAATAAACCTTTTGCTGTACTCATTATCCTTTCTCTAAATTCATCATTCGTGGAATGTTTGCTTTGAGCTAACTGGTAAAATTAATTGCAGAAAGATGTGGCGGAACCCATGCCAGGCTACCTAAGCCTGCACCAGACGGCGGCAGGTCTTATCATCAAGTGGACCCCCAATCAGCTCATGAACGGCTACGCGGAGAGCGAAGGTGTTGATAAAAGGTATGACAATACGTAAGATATATCTCAATCGCAATCTTTCTCATTTCTTTATTAACTGTAGCTTCAGTAGCACTTGTATGTAGACATGAAAAATAAGATTGTATTGCTGCCTGAGGGTTTTTGTCGTTGTTTATTTTGATTTTATTTGCTCTATTTTCTCAATGTGCTGTATCTACAATATAGTTTAAATGCACCTTTAGGGCAAGTACAATATTGAATCTCTTGAGCATATGTCTTTTTGTACCTATTCTCTTTACCATTAAGTATAAGAGAGACCTCTAGAACTAAGTTGTTAAACGCTATTGTATTTACTTTAATTGAATGAAGTGTTGAATTTAGTTTAGAGAATTAGTAATGCATTTTGGCGCATGAAACCTAAACCATAATACCTAAAATGGTCTACATACATGAGTGTACTGCCATAGAGAAAAAAACTTTTATCTTCTTCTTTTTCACCAGCATCATTGTCAAAAATTGATACTTTAATAAATATTGTAAATTTGGCACGAGTAGTAAATGCGATCATGCTAAACATGTAGTTTCGTAAATATTGTTTATGAGGTAATTTCAAAGCATTTTTATTTTAGTTAAGACCTTTAAATATTTTGTAAAGTCTGTAATTAGCACCAAAACCACGCTCGAAGCGAACTCTTTTTCAGACGCGATCTCTAATTGAGGTTCCGTAATAAGCCTTCCCAGTCTCCAAAGCCACTTATTACCACTTCACTTAAAATTGAAGTGAACAGCAAAACGTATAATTAAAAAAATTGCTATTCATGACCACAGGTTCACGGAATCATAATTATAACCACAATATGACGTCGTAAATATTTTTTTAGATTTCAAACAATTTTAAAGTGTTTCAACCACTTTCATATCGGTTACCACATCCGTGCCGTCTCTTGACATAGTTCTAAATGGCATTTTAGGGCAGGGATCCGAACCGGTATTTAAACGTTTTCCAAAATACACGCTATTTCTGGAATGTTTTTTAATTGTATTTAGGAGAAGACAAATATCTTCGGACACAGGTTATTCAAGTTCTCAAATTTTAATAAAATATACGAAATTCTCGTAATTGAACGAAAAAACGAAAAAATACCGATTATTTTGTATGAAGAGAATATCAGTTTCGGAGCCCTGTTTTAGGGTATTATGTAGACTGTACAAAATACCCTAAAACACAGATAATGCCTTGCTCTCACATTATACAGATAATGCCTCGTTTCAATTCCTATGAGAATTCCCCATCTTTAGCTGTATTAAAAAATACTTAAATAATGTGGTTATGTGTAAGAGGCTTATTTAAAAGAATTCATAAATTTCAGATTTGATTCGTTGGTCTAAGATTTGAATAGTGATTGCTTAACGGATAAAAATGCACCGTGGTGTTAATTCCAAGGGCTGAATAACAGTATTATTTCCATACAATTTAACCGGTATTCAATATCGGTATTTTTTTATTTTAATGAGCTACTTTCAAATTTTAACATCATACGTAATACTCATATACACATTATATAATGGGAAATAAAGTAACGAGGCTAAATATCAAAACAAATAGCAAAAATATAGACTTTTTATATTTATATGTAAATCCTCTTAATCAACAGTCCGAGTTTCAATCGAGACTTCGCATTTCACCTTTGCGAACGCATAAAAGTGCACATTTTATTTCAAAGTTACTTTTCTCTTGCAAACTTGTTGGCTGTTATTAAAGAGGTGGAATACTTGCTTGTTTCAAACACGAGCTGGGATTTTGTAAAGTTTTAATCCCGAGTATTTTACTTTGTTATTAATTCGAGTTGTGTTGCTTTGTTTGCGAACTTTCAACTTTGAGTGCGTTCTGCCCTTTGAAATTACAGTACAATGTTTTTTGTTATTAATACGCTTAACTGGCGTGTAGTGTTGTAAAGGTGATTAGATTTGTTGATGTTATGTTTTGTTGCAGCGAGCGTCGTAGAACTAGAGCTAGTAACATATGCGAACAAAAAATCCGATCAAATATACACCCACGAGTAATATAAGCATATAATCTATACTATTATGAAGTTGTAAAAATGAAAATTGTAACGGACGATTTAAACGTCAATGAATCGTAAAATATTATTTTTGGATTTTTTGTATGATTGTATGTGTCGTTGTGGCTTCATCACGCCAAATCGCCTAAACGGTTTTCAACTATTTTTGGTACACTGGTAGCTGGGTATTCAGATATAGTTATAGGATACTTTTTTACCCGACTACGCTGTTGAAAAAAGAGGGGTTATGGAATAAAGAGGCCTTCTAGATTGAAATGCCATACAAAGCATATCCGTATTCACAGTTGTTAGTATAATTTAGCTGATGAATAGTTGAAACAAAACCCATATTTTAAGATATTATCGATGAAATTTTTGTTCGAAAAAAAAGAACTTAAAAGACTAAACAATTTATTTGTCCATTGTTTATTTCCGGCCTCATTTCTTATGAAAATTAACCCTTTTACTGCCATTTTCACAAATTCAAGAAAGTAATTTAATATAATAATAATAAAGTGAGCGGGTGCGACATACAGATAATAATAAAACCTACCCTAGTAATTATCATCATCATATTTTGTTATTATCTTAAAATCTAGTAAATAAAATTAAATACACAAAATCGGGGCATGTAGCCCACAATAGTGGCGTAAATAGGAACAATCAATCTTGTCCCCTATCATTTTCAGGATGTTGTTGTTCAAATACCACTAAATATCTTTAAAATACATATATTACAAATACTTAGGAATAAAATACTCAAATGCCACGTGTTTTCTTTTCTAAAGAGATTTTCCCAGGTTTCCAAAGCAAATATACTTCTTGGCAATAAAATGGTTAACGTTTATTCTGAATGTACAAGGGTTTGTGCGCTGCCGTGAAATATCACCATTTTCCTGTTGTCATGACAATGATACATGTACAATATATTCAACATTGTCAGACTAACTATTCGGGTTAAACTATTTGTCGCTTGAATTTGAGTTTGAATTTTTCTTTTGGAATGCACAAAAACCTAATTGCGATGATACATTATGTCAAGAATACGTAGCTTAAGTTCGGGTGCTGTTGATGTGAAACTCTGACATGATATGCCACAATTTAGCAAATAATATGCGTGACGTAAATTACCCTTAGTTGGAACCGAAGACTTCAATCATGATTTGAGGAGTATCAACTTTTATTTATGTACATACTAACGGCCGCCCGCGATTTCGTCCGCCTTAGATTCGTTTATCGTGCATAAAAGGTATTTTTCTGGGATAAAAAGTAGCTTATGTCTTTTCCCAAAACTCTATGGTAATAATATAATAAATTTTAAATTTGAAGCATATTAACAAGATTTCAAGTTCCTAGCGTAAAAGAATATTTACTGTCCATACAAATTTTTATCCCCTTTATCGTCCCTAAAATGGATGAAATTTGACATACGTTATAGCCTATGTCCTATTCTGATATATAAGGTACATAACTGGAAAATTTCACAAAAATTCGTCCAGTAGTTTTTGAGATTAAGTGGAACGTACATACATAGTTTCACGTTTAAGATATATAGTAAGGAAAGGATACTTTATGGCAATACTTTAAAAATAGTTTCCAACTAAGTTCTCAACCGAAATTCGGTTAAAATTTTCGACAGTTATCTTATTATAAAAAGCATAACAGGCGTAATGACACCTACCGAACTTCAGCTGCTTAATGAAATACTGGGTCATCACACTTATTTAGTAGCTGTATATAGCTTGCCTGTTGTGTAGTTTTCGCTGTCACCTAGTGCATGCGTCCGCCTGCCCCCACTCGTGTGTTATGTGCAGCGCGGCGCCCTGCACCGTGTATCGACGCCTCTGCTCGGGCCCCCTGTGTATAGACTGGTATGTGTGTTCTTTATTTACGTCGCTTACCTGTTGTGTACTTCCCATTGTCACCTAGTGCATGCGTCCACCTGCCCCCACTCGTATATTATGTGCAGCGCGGCGCCTTGCACCGTGTATAGACGCCTCTGCTCGGGCCCCCTGTGTATAGACTGGTATGTGTGTTCTTTATTTACGTTGCTTGCTTGTTGTGCACTTCCCATTGTCACCTAGTGCATGCGTCCACCTGCCCCCACTCGTATATTATGTGCAGCGCGGCGCCCTGCACCGTGTATCGACGCCTCTGCTTAGGTCCCCTGTGTATAGACTGGTATGTAGTTTCCACCGTCACCTCATGCGTCCACTTACCCCCACTCGTCTGTGCTGCGTATAATTTGAAGATACAGAAGACGTTGTTCGGGCTTTTTGTCCATAGACGAGTATGTTTTTGTTTTTTCGATCAAAAAAAACATGCATCACGTAATCTCCTGTGCCATGATAGTCTATGTTTTTCAAATGACTATCTAAAATAGGTAGTAACATAGAAAATAATCAACCGCTCAAGACACGACAGATATATAACCCTAGAATATAGAAGTAAGTCTTGTTTGTCTAATTTACCATGCCCAAGTTAATTAATGCGTCCCCATGGTGCTGCCTAAATTACAGCCCCATTTCTGAACTTTTCATTAAAAATACGATATCACTCATCCTGATAAACCTCTGCATTCAAGCCGAGTTTTCTATGCCATTCGGTGATTTGTGTTTCTGTCGTATCAAATATATATCCCTCATAAAGTATGCTTGGGTATTACAAAACACTTTTTGCTACCCAATGGTAATTTAACGCAATTTCTGAACTAAGTAGAAGTTTTGTTTAGTGTAGTGTTGACAAATGCCAAATACTCCATGGCGCTTCTAGTAAAATAGGTGTGATGAAATGGTAATTGGATTATATGATTTTTTGTTGACATACGTCATTTTATATCTATTGTCCCTTACATATTTTTTTGATGCTTTGTCATAGCACTCTCGGCCGCGGGTCAGTACTGACTTCTTTCTCATACATACTAAGACGCTATGCATCAGCATTAACCTATATATTCCTGGTTTTCAGTGTCTATTGGGCTATGTCGCTACAAGTGTGCGTGTGGGAGGTGGTGTACGTACATGTACATCGCGCGCCCGGCGCCGACTCGCTGATCCTCGTCGGCCAAGACGGTGTACAGCGTCCACCCATACACTTCCCTAAAGGTCAGCATGGCATATATCGTGCAGTAAACTGGTGGGCCAAAATGTTAACGGAATGGTGGTCGCATTCAGACGAAAGAAGTGCTTGGCGTCCGTTGGCTCGTTGGGTGGACGACATTCGTAAGATCTGGATGAGATTGGCTCAGGACCGGGATAAGTGGCGTGCACGAAGAGAGGCCTATGCTCAGTAGCGGGCGATAAAGGGCTGATATGATGATGATGATGATGAAACTGGTTGTCGCGTGGTTGTATCTATATGCGGCGTACCTACATGTACACCGCGCGCCCGGCGACGACCTGGGCCCGTTTCTCAAAAGCTTATAACTTGTATTACAAGCGAGTCTCTTTCCAACAATATGAATTAATAAGAGACTACAAGCGTTTATGAGACGGGCCTTTGATCCTCGTCGGCCAGGACAGAGTACAGCGTCCGCCATTCCATTTCCCTAAAGTCAAGTCACTGGTTGTCGCGTCAAGTGTGCGTATGAGAGATGGTGTACGCTGCGATATACAAAAGAACTTACTGACAGTTTTCTAAAACCAAACACTAACGGACGCTATTGTGGCGTCAGGTTGATTCAGGAAGAAGTCTTTCATAAAGGTTTCAGAAAACCCTTACCATTATCATTGATCTATTAAAATTGAAATATTGTATTAAGTTAATGTGCAACTTGAAATTGAAAGCGGACAAACTTCTACAGCTTTATGTCTTCAAATTACATTATTTTATAAAATTTATCTATCTTTTAACTAAGCAGAATCTATATGATTATTGATTCTGGTGGTGTTGGTGATAATATACATGAGCACTTTAAACGAAGGCGCTAGTCAGTCAGTAATGATGATCGGGTTGTCAATGCAATACATGTAACACTGCCATGGCTCCGTTGGGATGGCACTACTGCGTAAGAGCAGGGTCGTGGGTGCGAGTCCCATTTCAATTCAAATTCAATATTTTTTTGACAAAATAGCGTACAAAAACAGATTGTCTATCAGACTCCAAACTAGGCAAATAATTTGCAGTAGTAGATCGCTTTTAACTTTTTTGATTTGATTGAATGTAGTATTAATATTTGTCGATATTTTTAATTTGGACATGCTATGAGCATACCTTATTATTTAGCATTAAAGCCTATCAGTCTGTAGATAAGATTAGCAACTTTACTGTGTCATGTGATTATAATATATCTAAACCATAACGTAACGCTTGTATTGCAGGTGGACACCTTCTCTCATTCCTGAGCAACTTGGAGACAGGCCTACTGCCACACGGGCAGCTCGATCCCCCGCTTTGGTCACAAAGAGGAGCAGGAAAGGTCAGAAATATTTCATTTGACAAAATAATATTAGCATTTTGTGTAAATTTAGTACTAATAAAACTTTACTAAACCTTTGAGACTAATTGATGCAGAGGTCGGCAGTAGCATACAGTGTTGCAAAGGTATATGAATTATATTCGTGGCGAATCTTAAGCGGTCTGATGGTACGACTATAAGTCTATAACAGATTAGGACGCTATCGCGGTAAGACAGAGTAGCTGGTTCGACTCCGGCTTAGACGGCAATGGAACGCTTCTTTTGTACTTAGATTTTGTATTGAAAATGAGGCACTTTTCGATATATCTTAGTAGAATAAGTGTCTTCAGACACACACTGTTTGTTTTTGAATGCATTGGATCCACAAAATAGCCACGAACGCACTTGCTGCTCAC
This sequence comes from Hedya salicella, assembly GCA_905404275.2. Classification (NCBI taxonomy): domain Eukaryota; kingdom Metazoa; phylum Arthropoda; class Insecta; order Lepidoptera; family Tortricidae; genus Hedya; species Hedya salicella. The sequence continues at coordinate 8,737,398 of FR990114.1, read as the reverse complement.
CCGATAATACCACTAATTGCTCTCCTTCCAAAATTCCGTTAGATAAAATGAATCACTTTCGGTAGTTATTGGCAGCTAATTGTTAAATTAAACCTGGCTTAAAAATATAAATGGTATGGACAGCCTCCAAAGTAGTGCAACACTTTTGTACTACGTTGCAATAAAAATTATCGCAATCGTTGCATCAAATACTTTAAAAACTAAATGTAATGGTTTCCATCAGGTGTTCGGTCGAGGAAAAGGTCGGAGGCGACCGATGCCAAGTCTCTGCGAGAGCGGGGAGACCGAGGAGGCAGAATGGGAGGAGGCGGCCGGAGACTACGTGTTCCGAATTGTGAACAACGCCATTGCTGACCGAGAAGGTAGGACTGTAATGAATGACTATATATTTAATCAACCATTATTTTTTCTTCTGTTTCCGCGATTATTACTCATTGAAATAAAACAATGAGATAATATACGCGATATAATCCGTTAAATTGTTTTATTTCAATAACCATTATTTTATTCATAAACTCACTAGGGATTGACCCCTGTATCACTGATTTGGTGGCCGACGGAGGGGTCGGAAATGTAGCTCGCTTATTCAGCAATAGCCTATTCGCTCTTGTCTGGAGGATCCAAATTATATGGGAAACTGAAGTCGATATTGAAAGTTATAGAAAGATTTCAATCGCCGGAAAGCCGGCAGATTGAAATATTGGGATCAATATTTCGCCAGTCTTCAACTGGATAAAGGCGCCATAGGTTCGACATTCATGGAAGACATTTGAGTCTTATATTGATCCGAAGGTTGCTAACTCAAAGAGACTGTGAATATTATGATTTGGGTGTGCGAATATCTGACAAAAAACCCGGCCTGTTTATACTTACCAGTTTGTACCATGGACATATGGGACATTTTCATTGACACGATGTACATGAAGGGAAAATAATTCGCGACCCACATAGCATCTAGGCGCAATGAGAAGCTAAGGTGAAAATTGAGTGATACGCCACGTTACTGCAATATGATTCTGAGATTGTATGTGAATCAATTTTGTCTATTGTACAGCTACCTACGACATCGACTTTCCAATCTCTTGGTTAATTTCTTTTCATAGGCTCTACTGCCTAAAATAATAATTCCTCACAATCTTCCAGCCATGCGTCACTCACTCCTGGAGAGGTCCGTGCAGTCCCCGCCCCGCACGCCACGTCATCCGCTCGCATCGACATCCACGACGTCGTCAGACTCCAGCACCATGTCCGTGGACTGTCCGCCGTCCGCTGGACTCAATGGACATCCACCGCCGTTTATAGCACATCATCCGATAGAACAGGTATATCAACCTACTAATCTCCTTCTTTTTTCGGACAATCCTCTTTCTATAACTGGACTCTGGAGCCGAGTTTCCTTGAATATCTGCGTCACAGTGCTTTGTTCTTGGTTTTTCTATATATATACTCTGGTCCTCATGTGGCTTCTATATCTGTTGAATGCATTTCATTATTTATGTCAACCGACCATCAGAAAAATACATTATAAAATTTGTTCTGAAATATTCACTTCCTCAAGCTGGAAGCTCGAACAAACGCAACGAAACTGTGTCAATTTCTTCTGAATGTAAAACATTCCACGATAGTAAACTCTTAATTCCAGCGGTATTTAGTAGAGATTAAAACTATGGATGCTTTGTTTTGTTATTATGCCTTGCCATAATATCTCCAGCCACCACCCTCTTTGATGTGACCACAGCAAGAGTACGGGATTATTCGATTTAACAACTTTTACCTAAAAATCTTCCAGTCTGCGTCGATCGAGCTGGTGTGCAGTACGATGCGTCGACAAATCATCTCTCGCGCATTCTACGGCTGGCTGGCTTATTGCCGGCACCTGTCCACCGTGCGGACGCATTTGAGTGGCTTGGTGCATCCCAACATTGTCCCAAGAGGTAAATATTTCAAGGTCGATCAAGAGATTTGAAGTTGTTGTGTTTTACGAGAACTTTAAAGCAACAGCAAATACGAAACGCAGGAAGCATTAATTCCGAAACGTATTTATAAAGACTCTCAATCCTTGTTATTCCAAAATGATAATGATGTAATGAGAATTCTGACATCGAAGTAATTTATATGACAAAAGGATCAGAGCTTGTGCTGTTGGTACCTTACTACCAAATCACTAGATTTTCCCACTTCTTGCCAAATAGACATTGGCACAATGGCTGGTTATTTTTCCATTGAGAAAACCCTCATTAATAGAGTACTTGACTGACAGATGAAGTTTGAAAGGAAAAAAGGTTTATGAAGTCATCATTATTTCTGGTCATTTGCATCCTTTTGTAGTTTTTCATCATTTTTAAATCGTCACAAGCTTAAAAATAAGTATTCATTTTTTTTTCTGCGTATTTCCAGAAATTGCATTTAACCGTAATTGTGACATAATTTATGTCGACCACCAGAAAGTACCCAATTGAAATAAAGTTCATGTTAAGATTGAATAATAACTTAAGCTGTGAATAAATTGGTTAGGAGCTTAAAAACCATACTATTTTGTGAGGAAGTCTGGTTAGTTGAATGCAGAGCTGCCGAGTTCTGGTTAATGAGTTTTAAACCATTGTTTTTTGATGTTTCAGAGGGAGCCGAAGGCGGTCTCACAGAAGAGCGGTGGCTCTCCATGACCGACGAGCGCGGGGCCGTCAGTGACAAAGACGAAGTGTACCGGCTGGTCTACTACGGCGGGGTGCAGCACGACATACGGCGCGAGGTGTGGCCGTATCTGCTCGGGTATTATGAGTGAGTTCAAACCTGCTCCATACTGTACTTCGACAAGTAATTGTTTAGATTACATTAGCGGTTACTCACGTTGTAAAGGTTAGCTGTTTAACTGTTTTGCGAGATGGGCAGCGTCGGTGTCCACTTCGCTCATAAATAAAGTTCTCGTAATGAACCGAAACATGTCGAGCAGTACTCGGCTTTAAAACTTCGCCATCTTTCAACCCATAGTCTTTAACCAAAATCTGTCATTCCAATTAGGAGCTATGATGCCACAGACAGACACGCTTTAAACTTACAGCCCTACTCTTTTTCCTTAGGGGTTAAAATTGCGATTCTAGTGAAATTAATTGGTTTGGGCGGGGTGAAAGTTCCCGGCATATACGATATAAGGTATCCAGTAGGTATCAAATATTCTGTAACATTTAAAGGGATAAAATTTGTATACAGTACAAAAATGCAATACCTAAACATCATTTTGTTGAACAATATCAAAATAGTCCAGTCCAAAGGATATTCATAAAGGCAATATAGATATAGACATAATTATGTGCCTGTTTGTTACAACCAAAGAGAAAATTTACCAAGGAGCTATGCTCAATGGATATTATATTTAAATAATATTTTCTGTCTCATTCTTAGATTTGGTTCAACAACGGAAGAGCGCGCAGAGCAAGACGTGGCGTGCCGGCGACAGTATGAAACTGTGATGTCTGAGTGGCTTTGCGTGGAGGCCATCGTGCGGCAGAGGGACCGAGAGGCCACAGCAGCCTCTATAGCGCGTCTCAGCGAAGCCTCTGGTAGGCTGAAGCCAGCTGACAACGCCTCGTCGAGTGAGGTAGGGTACCAGATTATCGTCATCTAAAACGCCTTATTCATAACAAAATTAACCAATATGCGGCGATATCCTAGTGGCTCAGCGTACAGGCCACTATGGCCTCCACGAATCGCATCAGAGATGATTTTGGAAGCCTGAAGCCCGCCAACAAAAGCTGCACCTAGCCAGATACATTTTAATTCCCTACAACTTTAGTACATATTGGTAGAAGGACTCAAGTCCTTGTAGTCAACCTCGATTAATTTGGATCAGAACGTAAATCCCTTCCAAATTAACTGCATATTATAAAGTTGTTAATATAAAATGTCTGTGGGGGATCGGGGTTCACTTAACTCACAAAATTGGCAAATTTCGCAATAAACTTATATTTTTGAAAATGGAAGGTATATCAAAATAAATACTAGCTATAGGAGCGTGCGGCGAGTGCAAAACCTTACATCGACTGCCTTTTTAATTTGTTACCGGACGGTAAAACTAACGGCTTACCTCCCCTGCGACCTCGCTCACCCCGCATGCTCCCTAGCTTTGACAAACATTATACAGAACCGAATTTGCGTCGCTCACATGCCCCGCCCCAGTGCTGACCTAACAGCACTCATCACCAATCGGTAAACGAGCGACGCGTCCGGCGGATCGGGTAAGGACACCGGTTTTCGTCCTGATCTCAACCATTCTGGTTCGTCCGTCTTTGCCGGGCAGGGTTTTCGATACAATGCCTCGCGGCCAGACATTTCTAGGTCCATTTGGATCGACGACGAAGACCAGGTCTCCCTCTTGCAAGGGCCTTTGTTCCTTGTTCCACTTTTTTCGTGGTATCATGTCGGGCAGTATTTCTCTCACCCATCGGTTCCAGTACGAGTCGGCAAGTCTCTGCGCGATCCTCCACTGCTTTCTGAGATAAAACTCGGAATCATCAAACACACCCATCTGAGGTAAGTTGGAAGGTGATAGCAAGAGAAAATGATTGGGTGTCAACGTCTCTGTGCTTCCAGCTTCTACTGAGACGTGACCTAGAGGTCGGCTATTAACAATATTCTCCACTTCCGTAAGAAGGGTATTGAATGTCTCTTCTCTTGGCGCACGTTCTTTCAGGACAATTCTGAGGGAGCTCTTTATACTGCGAATTAACCTTTCCCACGCCCCGCCCCAGTGTGGGCTGACAGCTGGAATAAAGGTCCATTTAGTGCCATAATTTATGGTTGTATTTTGTAGCATTTCTCTGTCGAGCTCCTGAAATGCTTTCTTCAGTTCAGTGTCACTTCCACGCAGATTCGTTCCATTATCAGAAAAAATATGCCGGGGCCATCCCCTCCTCGCTCCCATGCGACGAAGAGCTAAAATAAGGGAATCCGTAGTAAGAGAAGCTACAGTTTCTAAATGTATGGCTCTTACGGTTAGACACGTAAATATGACTCCATACCTTCGCTCCCTTCTCCTTCCTATAGTAACTTCGTACGGCCCAAATAGATCTATACCGCAAAAGGTGAAGGGTCGCTGGTGATGAGCCATCCTCGCTTCAGGTAAGTTTCCCATTCTGGGAGTTTCAGGTTTGCATTTTTTAATTCTACATATCATACATTTTGATGCGACATGTTTTACAGTTGGCCTAAGTTTAATAATCCAATACTTTTGTTTTAGGTTATTCACTACTGTCTCTTGATTTTCGTGAGCAGCGCCGACGTGGTAAGATTTGACGAGTAATCTAGTAATGTAATCTCGTCCGTCTAAGATTGTGGGCCTTTTGGTTTCAGGTGAAATGCCAGTGACGTCATCAATGCGGCCTCCAGCGCGTAGGACTCCGTGCTCGTCGAGATATGGTGATAAGGTAAGTAGTTTACTACTTTTTTGTATACATTTTCCTTTTTTCAGAATATCAATTTCTTCATGAAAGGTATTTGCCTGGGAATGTCTTAACAATAAGCGTTCGGCTTCCTCCATTGTATCGTGATTCACATCAGCGGTAAGTTTTCGACATTTGTTAATAAACATCAAAACAACGCGAGTACTTCTAAGCAGGCGCAGCCAACAGGAAAATCGACTAGGATCCGGCACAGGTAAGCTACACACATCCTTAGTTCCTTGTACGAGAGAAACGCACTCTAATTCGGTTTCATTTATTTCAGACCCCGGGAAATGTTTTGGCCATGTGCACTCATCGTGACATAAGAAGTCTGGTCCTCGAAGCCATTGACCTTGCAATATAGACACGTCATATGCTTCTCGTGTGCCCACATCAGCGACATTAAGGTGCGTCGGGATATATCTCCACTCATCGCTACATGTAAGTTCGTCAATTTCTCCCAAGCGATTTGATATATATGGTTTGTAAGTACGTGATTTATTTCTTATCCAATGTAAGACTGTGCTCGAATCGGTCCAAAATATTTTACGCACAGGTATTATTTTATGTTCTTTTATTATGGTTTCAGATAATCTTGCCGCTAATACAGCCGAATTCAGCTCAAGACGCGGGATTGACGTAGTTTTATTTGGAGAAACGCGGCACTTACTGGCTACAAACGCGATGTTTATTTGCTCATTATTCTCCCAGCGCCAATACGCCACCGTGCATATCGCTTTAGTAGAAGCATCACAAAATAGTATTAATTGCAGGTTTGTATAGCAGGTGACGGCCGGTAGCGGTGACGTAAGCGGCCTTATCTGCGCGGGCGCATTATCTCGCTGTGATGGCTCAGTGGCGGTAGCGCAGGCGGCGGCCGGGTTCGATTCCGTTTCGCTCGCTCTCATTGATCCCACAGCCGCTGCATGGTAGTAATATCTCGGTAGCCGAATGTTGCCTAATGATTTCAAACAGCTTATCCATTTACACCATTTGTCAAACAGTGCGTCTGGTATCTGATCGTCCCAGTCCAAATCTTGTTGCCAACAACATTGTAGTATAATTTTGCCGTTAATTGTAAACGGAGACAAAAATCCAAAGACATCAAATATAGACATGACGACACGTAACATATCTCGTTTTGTCGGCCGTTGTGTTCCATCGATTATATTAGCAGGAATCTTCTTAAAAGACACGTCGAATCCCAGTGCATCTTCATATGGAAACCAAATTAAGCCTAACGTTCTTTCGCTTTCGTATTGCTCTCCGAAATTGAACCTTACTGCAGTTTCACCCAGAGTTTCTTTTGGCATGGATTGAAGAACTTGTTTACAATTAGATGTGAAGTTACGTATTTCAAACCCGCCTTCTTGATGAATCATCCTTATATCGCTTATCAGTTGTATAGCTGTACTTTCATCTGGTACGCTGTCTATATAATCGTCGACGTAGTGTTGGTTGTATATAGCCTCGCATGCAGGTAGCATCGTCGACTCAAAACGCTGAGCGTTTTTGTTTTTGATATACTGTGCTATGAATGGCGCACAATTAGCCCCAAATATCAATGACGACATGACATAAGTTTTCACGGCCTCCTTAGGCTCGTCTCGATATAAAAATCTTAGCGCATTCCGATCTTCTTCTCTGATTTTTACCCTTAAAAACATATCTTTGATGTCGCCGGTGATTCCAATTCTATGCTCGCGGAACCGCAGCATTATTCCAAATAGTGACCTCAGTAGGTCGGGGCCCTTCAGCAAGTAGTCATTTAAAGAAAATCCATTAGATTGGGCTCGGCAATCAAAAACGAGACGTAATCGCTTTTTGTTTGGATTATCTACTCCAAAATGGGGTAAGTACCATATTTTGTCAGTTACAGCAGTGTCGCGCAGCTCCTGCGCGTAATTGTTGTCAAATAAATGTTGAATACGTTCATTGTATTTTTCTCTGTAGGTATCACATTTCTCCATCTTCCGTTCAATTGACTTAAGTCGCGACAAAGCGTGTGGAAATGAGTCTGGCATTACGCAGTTTTCATTTTTCCATGGTAATCCGACGTACCACCTGCCATCGACAAGAGTAGAAGTTCGATCCAGCTGTTCCAGAGCGCATACGTCATTTTGATTCTCGCGCGGTTTTCCAGCTACGCCCAAGGAGTCGAATGTGAAGTAGCGACGTACATCTTCCTGTAGGTCACGCAGTAATCTGTTGTTATCGGCGATGTCATTACTGACGTCATCATCTGCGATAAAGAGAGTTGAGTGGAACGATTGGGCAGATGACGACATACTTGTAGGGATCCTGCCATGTAAGGCCCAACCCAGTTTACTACGGGTGGCGCAGGGCTCTTGGGGGAGGCCAGCGACAACCTCCAATGGCAACAATAGGAAGTGGTTGTCTTGCCCTATTAATATTTCGGGTTTTAATTGTTCGAAACATAAGTCACTTTTAATTGTTTGTATATGCGTGAATTTATCACAGTTTACTAAGTTCATGTTTTGATTAGGTAGATTTAGTTTGTTAACACTGCGCGCACTAATCGTAAACATATGTCCGTCTCTGTTAGACAAAGTTAAGTCTACCAGGTGAGTATCGCACACTAGCTCTGTATTGTCCCATGCGCCACGCACACGCATGCACTCACGGCGCCCGCGCACTCCCGCCCGCTTTGCGAGATCGGCGCTTATCAACGTAACGGTAGACGCGTCATCAAGAAGAGCACTGCATTTAAATACACCATTGGGTCCATGAATGTTTATTGGCACTACTTTTAATAAAACTTTTGACGACGATAAGTTCATACTCGTGTGAGCCACGACTTGAGCGTCGGATTCGCTCTCAAGCTCGGTCACTTGCACAGTACTCTTATTGTTCTCGCATTGTCTGTCACTAGGCACAAAATGTAACAAGCGATGATGCGCTTGTCCGCAGTTCTCAACATCACACACAGGTGCCGGGCACATATGTCTATCGTGATGACGTAACAGGCACTTATAACACAGCCCAGACCGTTTGACATAACTCCAACGATCTTTTCTTAATGACTTCTTGAATTTTTTACAGTCACTTAAGTTATGATTAGGTCCAAAACAATAACGACACTTGGTATAACTTTGTCCACTTTGTAATAATATTGTTTGCGAGTGGTTATTTGCACTAATATCCGTATATTTACGCCTATAATTGTCTTTGGGTGTGTTTAATAACGTAACACTGCACTGTGATATTTTAACGGCTTCTTGATGTAGGAATTCCGATAGATGATCGAGTCTAGTCGTGGTACTTGCGGTGTTGTGTAAGTATCTATAGTCCGCCCATTTAGACAACAGGATAGTAGGCAGTTTAGATAACACAACCGTGATTAAACTCGTGTCTTCCAGGTGGTTTTCTCGCCCAAGTGCAATTACGGCGGCAACGTAATTTTTTATTTTATTCGAAAACACAACAATGTCTTTGTGATATTCAGCAGACACCGCATTTAACTTTTTTATTTCTTGTTTTATACGAGACAAGATTCCGTCTGGGTTCCCGAACTGCAGTTCCAGAGTAGATATTAGTATTTCAGGAGAGGTAGCCGTGATGAGCAATGATTGGACAGCATCCTTGGCTGCGCCCCGAAGACACTTTCGTAGACGCCACAGGTTCTCCGAATCACTAAATTTACAGAGGCGGGACGATTCTTCGTAGGCCATTTTGAATTGTAGCCACTCCATTGAGTCACCAGAAAATACCGGTAGGTCTCTTGGAGTGCTGATGCGGCTAAGAAGATTTGTATTATTGTTGTTGTTGCACATGGAGGTAGTTATCATATCCTTAAGTACACAGGCTAGCTGTTGAATTGGACCGTCAGTGCCAGTGGCGTTTGATTCCATCGGCGGGCACACCAAACCTGAAGATTGACCTTGATTAGCGGCTTGTTGTGTCTCCAATTCGACTCGACTGCGTTCTACCCATTTAGCAACTTCACTTTGATTATCGTTCTCCGACGGTGGACTGTATTCTTCGTTTAATTCCGCTAGGTCCGCTTCTAAGCGTTTATCGATGAGCTGCATTTCTATACGTGCTTTTGCCGCTGCCGCTTCCAATTCTAGCTTCTTTCTGCGCGCCTCAATAGAAGATGATGAAGATGATTTCCTTGATAACGCTTTACGAGCGGGTGGCGTATGAACTACTTGTATCGGAATCTCCGACTTTACGCTGCGTGCTTCTATTAATATCGTTTGGTCAGGCTTCATTTTTGGTTCAGCATGTTGCATCCCACTTGAAGATGGCTTGGCTAGATCGGCTTCGGTAGCTTTTTTCTTCTCCTGTTCCTTTCTGACTGTACTGCGCGTATTGACCATTGTTTTTGGTGTATAGTACATGTAGATCCGGTTCGAAGACCACTTTGTGGGGGATCGGGGTTCACTTAACTCACAAAATTGGCAAATTTCGCAATAAACTTATATTTTTGAAAATGGAAGGTATATCAAAATAAATACTAGCTATAGGAGCGTGCGGCGAGTGCAAAAGCTTACATCGACTGCCTTTTTAATTTGTTACCGGACGGTAAAACTAACGGCTTACCTCCCCTGCGACCTCGCTCACCCCGCATGCTCCCTAGCTTTGACAAACATTATACAGAACCGAATTTGCGTCGCTCACAATGTCTGCACATTGAATGTCACTGAAAAGACATATTTATTTTTTGTATTTGTAGGTCTTGGCGACCTCGTCATATCAAAACGGCAAGACCGATTTCAACCATTTTTGGTATAAGTATAGAATGTCTAGACATTCGAGGATGGTTAGAGGATACTTTTAACGTGACAATGCTGAAGCAAAACACAGGGTTATGTTATAACTTACTTCTCCTCCGCGAACGAATTTGCGGGCATCTTCTAGTTTATTCATAAAATATAATGCCTTTTTAACTGTGTTCAAAAATGTTCATTGGTCAATTTATCACTATCGCAATTTTTAGGTGTTCGAAGATGACTGCAGCATTATATCCGACAATCCACCAGTGCTTTCCCCTGAGCCAAACGAAAATGAGCAAAGGAAACCAGATTCCAAACCGGTATTGTCCAGAGCTCCAAGCATAGACGAAGTAGACAACATAGAGATGGACTCGGAAGACAAAGAGAATATTAACGGAGAGACTGAGAAGGGTGATAGTAGGGATGTAGATTTAGACAGTCTGAAAGACTTAGATGAAGAGGAGGAAGTACACATTAAGAGTACGGTTGATAACCCTGATATGCGAAGGGAGAGCATAGCTGAGATAAAGAGGTTAGCTGAAGGTATAGTGCAGAAGGGTGGTGGCCGAGGGCCATTATGCAGCGTGGATAGTGCGAATGCGAATCTAAATGGGAACGACTTCAAGTCATCGATAGATGAGAGCGAGCCGGCTCTGCAGCCGCCATCGCAGCAACATACGAGTGTGATCATCACGAATCCGTCAGTCGATCTTGCAGCTGGCGGGTCACCTGCTTCCGGAGGAACTACTGGTATGATTGCCTGAACTTTTCATTGTATGTTAATTATTTGCACATTAACTGTAATACAAACCAGTGTAATTTGTATAGTTCTAGATCTTTTTATAAGGCAGCACTACTTTTGCTAATATAATCGAGCTAAAGATTTAATTTCTCAATAGGCATTCTTCAATCTACTTTAATGACCCAGTCTTAGTTGACAAACACTGCCACCTAGATCATATACTCGTATCATAAATTACTGAGACCATGTAAATAATAATTGAGACATATATTTAAAGATAGCGACAGGCAATTTACTAAGGAGTAAAAAAGGGGAGTGTAAATTTATTCGAATGCCTTTTGGTCTAGCGAACGTAAGCCCTGCGCGCAGTCCGCTCGGCGTGGTGCGAGAGGAGTCGCATTCTGCTGGTGCTTCCTTCGACACCCTGGAGCCGACCAATGACGCCAGGCCAGAGAACCGCTCCAACTGCGTCTCGCCTGCTAGCTCCAATGGTGGCGTTTATTCGGTAAATCCATCAACGGCTATCTCATGCTACTGATGTGCAAATTACGGAAACTTTCCAAAATGCTTAATAAAGGTATAGCATTTTTAGTATATAAAAGGTTTTAAGTCTAATGTTAACTTACCTATTTAAAATACCTTTTTTAAGCACAAAGTTTCCGCAATTTGCACATCAGTATCTCATGCTCAAATGTTAGTCGTATACAGTAAAGTATAACGCATGTCTCATTAAGGAATGAAAAGGAATAAGTGTCTCGATAGTTATGGGGCGATTGAGAATCGTATTAACACATCCTTTTTTTCTTTAGAACGAATTGGTCGAAAGTTTTGCTTTAAATCTGCACCGTATTGAAAAGGACGTGCAGAGGTGCGACAGGAACTACCCGTTCTTCACCGACGAGAACCTGGACAAGCTGAGAAACATCATGTGCACGTGAGTTACCTAAAATGACTATAGCTAGGTGCCAAAGAGCCATACAAGGGCGCGCAAACTCTTAATAACTATCGCCTGTTTGTACCCTGATGGCCTGGAATGGAAACACTGGTAACCAAAAGGTGCGTCCACATTTGTATAATTTGCCCGTATCAGATCATCGTCGCGTGGCATGATCGCGTGTCACGATCACGCGTTTGGACGTCGCGCCGATCAGATCGCTCGAAATCCATATTGCTACGCGTATCAAATACTCCGATCGGACGAGCGCGCCATGATCGCGACGGTGTGACGTCCACACTAGCGATCATGACACGCGATCATGCTACGCGGTTATGATACGCCGCGATCCATCACGAGTCAGTTTTTGCCTGATCATCTTCTGTCTCGTCCATTGCAGCTACGCGTGAAAGAGATGGCCGAGAGGCGTAGCTTGAGTCGCTGGCGCAGGTGTGTTACGGCGAATTTTCATAGTGCACTGCCATTTTTAGTTGCTACGCGCGCGGTGCCGCCGACGCATGGGCGCTGCTGTCCACGCTGGTGCTCGGCGCTCGCGGCTTATCAGCTGTCGTTATAATGATCTTCAAGTTTCTGCAGGGGTGTTAACCAATTTGATGTGCGATCGCAGAGTCAACAGTTTTACACGGAACACAACGCTACTACAGAAGAACGATCACGCGAAAAATGATGATCGGGGAAATGCCAAAATGATCGGAGCGGTAAAACGATACCGCTAGCGTCCAAACTGCAGCATGCAAAATGATCGGCGCGGTGATCGGATACGGTGATACGCTACGGCTTAGTGTGGACGCGTTTCTTGACGCGGCGGTGCAAATGATACGGAATGCCGACAGTGAGCGTCTAAGCAGCGCGAAACGCAGTCATGCCACGGGACGATGATCGGATACGAGCAAATGATACAAGTGTGGACGCACCTCTACGCGAACCCTCAATTCACAATCAAATTAAATCGGATATTACATATTCGTATTCTTTTGTTATTGTTTATTGTAGTGGCATATAAAAGGTAGAATAAACAAATTTTGGAATGGTCATATGGGCCCTTCGATTTGTCATATTAAGATGAAAAGGGATTAATCCAACAGTATCTTAAATTAATCAACGCGTGTTTGACAGATATGTGTGGGAGCACCTTGAGATGGGCTACATGCAAGGCATGTGTGATCTAGCGGCTCCGCTTCTGGTGATGATGCGAGACGAGGGCGCTGCGCATGCGCTGTTCGCTGCCCTTATGGGCCGAGCGAAGGACAACTTCCCTTCAGGCCAGGCCATGGACGCTCACTTTGCGGATATGAGGTTAGTTAGTTATTCAAAGCAAGGGATTTGTTTGCACTGAGGGCATTAGGGGCTAGTGCCCAGCAAATTTAAAGCGGTGGCAAAATTTAAGGCTTAGGGGCTGCAGCTTTATTTTCCTTATCAAAAAGTCAGCCGGTAGTCACAAACACATGTACCAACCCCAAACTTCGATTATAGACTTTTTGGGTTTGTTTTGCTCAGAATCAAGAGTAGGTTTAGAGTAGCGTTAGATTTTGATAATTTAAAAAATGTGCCCAAAAACAAAAGTCAGTTGTGTGACACTTGGTCGGTACATTGTGTATGAGCGTCAAAAATCTGACGTCCTGATTTTTTCATACTTCATAGGACATTTTCTATTTGTGAAATCGATATTGGTCTTGATTTTGAGTAAAACGAGCCCAAAAAATCCATAATCTGAGACAACAAGTAGGAATTACTATTTTTTAAGTCCACTCCTTCGTCTTTAATCGAAACTTTGTAACGCTTGTATTCATAACATTCCAAAAGAATTTATATAAAACAATTTAAATGAATGATATCGCTTAATCTCATTTGAGTTTGAGGTCAGCCACGAAAAACAAGCTAATAAAATACAATATCACATGATCTGATAATATTAAAATGAACCTCCAGGGGCACATTTCATAAACGCTTATAACTCTCTCGTCTCTTTTTAATTCATATTGTTGGAAAGAGACTTCCGCTTATAATACAAGTTACAAGCTTTCGAGAAACGGGAAAGGGGTCAAAACACAGACTCCAAATTGACTGCAAAACTGTATTGCAGACTGACCCAAATTACATTTATTAGGTAAAGTTAGTCTGTGTTACTTCTCCTAGTCTACCCTTCCATATCTCGGGCCCGGTTCATAAACGATTGTAACTAAGCGGAAATCTCTTTCTAACAATATGAATTAAAAAGAGACTTCCGCGAAGAAAAAGAAATGAGCCCCTGGTGGTTAATCCATCGTAATCCCAGATTCGTGCAGAGCGTTTAAATTGTATGTTAAAAAATAATTTAAGTTGGATTTTGACTGTAAATTTTTTAAGCATCTAATTCGTGTGTGTGCCAGGTCCCTGATCCAGATCCTGGACTGCGAGCTATACGAGCTGATGCACGCGCATGGCGACTACACACACTTCTACTTCTGCTACCGCTGGTTCCTCCTCGACTTCAAGCGGGAACTGCTCTACCAAGATGTAAGTTCAAGTATATACTCGTATTTGATCGCACCAAGGACCATTAAAACAAGAAGACTGTTAATGAACATATAAAAAGCCGTTCTCCCATATTTACAGCGCCATCTGTGTATAAGAATTAGGTATTATTTACAATTATTCAACTTTGCAAGCGCGACAAAGTACAATACAAATACTTTTTATTGCACACCTTGTAAATTGCTGGGATTTACAAACGAATTTACAAAACACAATCACAGGTGGACAACAGGTGGTCTTATCGCTAAAGAGCGATTTCTTCAGGATGATTACAAAAAAAATCATTTGAATTTTTCGATTTATTTAGGTATTGTTAGCTGATTAGGAACTAATTGTTACTGTTCTATATTCTCCTGTTCAATTATAACTTTGTTAAATGTTTAGTTATAAAGCGACATCTAGTTTTTATATTGGATATCCCATTGCGGTCGAAGCACGAACCAAAGTATGGCTAATGAGAGTCCTCTTGTTTTAAGAGGATATACTAACAAAGGGCCTTTTGGAAATTAGGTATTATTAAAAACTATTGCTATCGCATCGCCTCAAATCCCCCGTATTACAGTGCAAAAGAGACAACTGCAGCTCGGAACGATCTGACCTACAAAAAATTGGCGAAAACGAGATTTTGTAGTATCCTATTTCCTCTTCCAAAACTGGATTAATTTTAGTTTTTCTTTCACATACATTATAACAAGGGCTTCGGCTATGCTTCTTTGTTTTCTGTTTTTCTTTTATATTCGTTAAATTTGTTTACTGAACGTGTGCTTATGATGCCGGATGGTGTCATTTTTTGCAGTTTTAGAGGGCCTCTAATTCTTAAAATAAACAAATTATTAAGAAAAATAAAACATAAGGGCATGGGCCATATAATCTATACTCACCTGTGCCATGCCGCATTGCACAGGTGAGTATAGATTATATTTATAAAAAAAAATGCTCTAAGACAATTATCCAGGGAGGTAACGGGGGATTACGTTTGTATGGAGGAACGGCCACTAGACACCCCCAGGTTCTCTAGTTCCTTTATAATTTTGAGTTTAGCTCTAGTAAGCCTTACTGTTGGGAACCCTGGAGTGAAAGTCTTCGTAACGCTACATGTAAATTACCCGACAGGAGTTCCTTGCCTACCTGTTTACGGCGAGCCATTACGATAATTAATAAAATTAGTATTGTTAGGGTTATATAGGGTTTCTGATGGAAGATCAGCGCTGCGTTCTCCGCAGCATCATGCTGAGTTAGCGTCTATTATTATTTACATTACTCTCGATAAGCTTTCAAAATTTTTGTTAAGTCCTATTGCCTAGACTTTTTCTTTATTGTTGACAGTATGATTACAAATGTATAGCTTATTATAGGTTTATTTTTTTTCAATTGTTATTATTGTGGATGAATAGAGTTTTTATCTATCTATCTATAATAAGAAGTCCTTAGGTATATAAAGTAGCTACTATTTAAGTACCTACTGCAAAATAGGTTTTGAAATTCCCTCGTTTATCTTAGTTTTTGCAAGGATATCATATTGGATTTAGTACCTTTATATTTTTAGAACTTGATTTCATAACATAAACATTGGTAAAGCTTCTTGTGAACGCTACGAGTATATTAAAACTAATTCCATTAACTAGGTCTTTTCTGCGTGGGAGCTAATCTGGGCGGCGCGACATGTGGCTTCTGAGCACATGGTGCTGTTCCTGGCCCTGGCCTTGCTCGAGACCTACCGTGACGTCATCCTGGCCAACACGATGGACTTCACCGATATCATCAAGTTCTTCAACGGTGAGTTCAGACATGCAAAAGCAACTGCTTAGTTTAGACGGTAGTCCCAGGCATATGGGATTGTTCCTGGGACTGGCTCTGTTCGAAACCTAACCGTGATGTCATCCTCGACAACACATAATTAAGTTCTTTAACGGTGGGCTCAGACATACAAAAGCGACTGTTTTGCTTAGACGTTAGTCCCAGGCAACGGGATTGTTCTTAGGACTACCTCAATTCGAAACCTACCGTAACGTCAACCTTGCCAACACTTTGAATTTGACGGACATCATAAAGTTTTGTATCGCTGGGTTCAGTCGTGCAAAGCCAAACTGCTTAGTTTAGACGTTAGTCCCAGGGGATAATGGATATGGCATTGCTCCTAGGACTGGCTCAATCGCAAAAACTGTGAGTTCAATCATGTAAAAGCCACTGATTAATTGAGACGCTAGTCCTAGGCATATGGGATTGTTCCTAGGAGTAGCTCTTTTAGAAACCTACAGTGATTAATGTTATCCTTGCCAACACATTGGATGACCGACATCATGAAATTATTCAACGGTTAGTCCAGATATCCACCGATACCAGCTAAGTAGACACTGATGCCAAGCGTGTGGGACTGTTCATATCAAGGGCCCTGCTCGAGATCTACTATGACGTCATCCTTACCAACAAGATGGACTGCACTGACGTCATCAAGTTCATCAACAGTGACTTCAGACGTCCAATTGATCTAAAGTTTGGCATACCCATGTAAGTAGGGGACAATACAATATTCTGACACCATCGAATTGATTTGATAATGGAGCCGAAAGATGGTCATAGGAACTCTGTAATAAGATAACGCCATCCGCGTTTGGCTCTTTATAATAATATCGATGAGTTCACGGATGTTCAAAGAAAAGTAATTAAAATCTTGTCAAAAATTAGAGACTCTGGCAAAGTGTTGTTTCTTATCGCGACGCCCATGTATCGAACTAACCCAATAGAAACTAGTGTGAGATTGAGACATATATACATTACATTAGTGGTTACACACGAAGTAAATGCGCAGTACTGCTCGACATGTTTCGGTCCATTACGATGACCTTAGTAATGTGCGACAAGTGGATTCAGACGCCGCCTGCCTCGCACTGTGCGCCAAGGGTAATGTAATCTAAATATAAGCCAATGGACTTTATCAACGTTATTAAGTTCATACAAGGAAGTCACAGTTTAAAGAGGATATACTAGTGGCCGTGCCTCCATACAAACGTAATCCCCCGTTTCCTCCCTGGATAATTGTCTTAGAGCAATTTTTTTTATAAATATTATCTATACTTACCTGTGCCATGCCCCTATGTTTTATTTTTCTTAATAATTTATTTATTTTAAGAATTAGAGGCCCTCTAAACCTGCAAAAAATGCCACCATCCGGCGCCATAAGCACACGTTCAGTAAACAAATTTAACGAATATAAAAGAAAAATAGAAAACAAAGAAGCATCGCCGAAGCCCTCGTTATAATGTATGTGAAAGAAAAACTAAAATTAGTCCAGTTTTAGAAGAGAAAATAGGATACTACGAAACCTTGTTTTCGCCAATTTTTCGTAGGTCAGATCGTTCCGAGCTGCAGTTGTCCCTTTTGCACTGTAATACGGGGGATTTGAGGCGATGCGATAGCAATAGTTTTTAAAAGTTCCTAATTTCCAAAAGGCCTTTTGATAGTATATCCTCTTAACAGTTATGTACATTTTAGCCCTCAGCTGTTCGAGGTTTATCGCGTGGGACGTTGTTTTCTACATATTCTTGTCAAATCTCTTCGATAAGTGCATTATGTGATGACCGGTTTGGCTCAACGTTGCCTGCGAAGCTGAAGGTCCTGGGTTCAAATCCCGGTAAGGGCAAATATATGTGATGCGCATAAATATTTTTTCCTGAGTCCAGAGTCTTTCACATATCTATTAAATATATAGTCGTCTAGTACCTATAACACAAGTCTAATTGAGCTTAACGTGGGACTAATTTGATTTGTGTAAAATTGTCCTGTAATATTTTATATTTATTTTTATTTTTTATGTTTTCGGGCCAATCTTCAGCGCTGTTTCGGCGTTTATTTGTCATCACTGTCGTCTCAATAAATATCATTAAATGAAATTATTCAGAATTAGCTGATTAAGGACGGACAGTGGAGGCAATATACGTCATAATCATGTCATGTCAAACGATATACGTAATATGGATATGACTAAAAACCCTGCATACATAAATGTTACTCGAAATGTAGTCATAAGACTTTTATAACATTTCGAGTATAACCATCTTATGCTTTCTTCACCAACTTGAGTTCGCTGTCCGCCCATTACTGATTATGAATCCAAAACTAGGCCCAAGGCTGATTTTAGTATGATCAAAGTTGTCTCGAGTTTGATAATTATGACAAAACAATGATGATTGACCCGCGCGGTCAAAACGCTTGGAAATTTGCCCTTTCACTGTTTTGCCTTTGAGGTATTAAAGTACTATTACAGTACAATGGACGTTTCTTTCACTGGTTTCTTTAATACTTTTTTTAAAGAAAAAACCGACTGCATTCATCAATCACACAAATAATAATAACAACATAAACATAATCGAGCATTAATTTTATCTAGGTGTTTTACTAAATCTTCAGTACAGACAGCAGCACACTTAAGTAACCATCCGTAGGCCTTATGTCAATGTCGATAAGGTTTACTTACCTACGTTCTAGTCAAAACAGATAACACGAGTACAACATATTTCCTATCGTATTTCATTTACGTATTATTAAAGTATTATTCCGCAGCTGTTAAATTGTCACTCACATTATGATAGTATCTAATTATAGTAATTATTCATCTGCAAAAATACATTAACATCGACGCGGAGTCGAGAGGATAAGGACCAAGGGAAATCACCGGATCGTACCTACGTATTTGATGATGTCGGTTTTCTAATGATAACGACTATGAAATTAGTTTGCTAATCATTAAGGAAAAAACAGTGTCGGTAGTTTTTGTGCAAGATAAGATCGTTAATTGTTTCAAATCGGAATTAAGTTTAGGACAATCACTTGCTTGACTAATATATTAATACGGTAGTACCTATTAGGCTCATCATGATCTTTATCAGCTTCTTATAGGTAAAAAAAAGTAAAGCACCTGTGTTGTATGCAGTAGTAGCGTATCCGTGTAGATAATTTGACTTTACATATTAGAAAAATGGCTTAAGTTTCAATTTTGTACACTAATACATGCAAGAGGTGCAGGAGGTTTCGTTAAGTTTTTTCGCTCTACGTACGTGTCGTCGAAATGCATGTATAACGGAGTGAATATGTATGAGCAAGCAAATATGTAAAGCCAATTTGACGTGTGACTGTGATGCTATATAGTACCGTAAGAAAAAACACTACATTTAACAATCCGCTTATTGTGACTTTCACCAACTCATGTAGGAAAAGTCTCTGAAGCGCCTGCCTTCAGCTGTCTTGTCTTTTTAAACAGTTCTTACATGTAATAATTTTTCATGTAAAAACGTTCGCCCAGACATGCCTATTATTTTTATAAGTAACTTTTTGTCTTATATGAGATGTTTGTATTTTTCTGTTAGGTACGGTCAAGGAATTTAATTTGTGTATCCTTTCGTACCTTGTCATAGTGACATTGATATGGAATCTCTATCGGCTTTCATATTGATTTTGACTATGACAAGGTATGGTATATAAATTCAATAGGTACCTTGACTGTACTCGACTAGATAGTATTAACAGCGGTCGCACATCCTCCTAAGAGGTGTGTCCATTACACGAATGTGTCTGATTCCACCCGAAAACGTTCGGGAGGTTTTTTCGGAGTTCACGGAGTTACAATTAGTTATACAATAAAAAGATTTATAGACCTAGACCCGGCAACAATTAGGTCACATAAAAATATCGACATAATTAGAGACCATTAAAAAATAAACGAATCTATACAAATATGACGACACGTTTGGCTCAGTGGGTTGTACAACGGCCTACGAAGCTGACGGTCCTGGGTTCGAATCCCGGCCAGGGCAAGTGTTTGTGTGATGAGCACGAATATTCGTTCCTGGGTCTTGGATGTTTTCTATGTATTTAAGTATTATAATTTATCTATTTATTATGTATATCGTCGCCTAGTACCCATAGTACAAGCTTTGCTTAGTTTGGGACTAGGTCGATTTGTGTAAGATTGTCCCTGATATTTATTTATTTATTTATTTATTTATTTATTTATGTGCCTTATTGTCTCTTAAAATACTCACTTAAAAAAACACCTTTATTAAAACCCTTTTTTTCTTTCAGAAATGGCCGAACGACACGACGCTTCGGCTGTGTTGTCTCTCGCCAGAGACCTCGTGTTGCAAGTTCAAACCTTGATTGAGAACAAATAAGGTTCAAATCATAACAATAATATTTAACGTAATCACTGCTCTCCGTAGTTGTATGGATTATCGAATATAAAACAACTAAAAGGTTAAATATTATTATTAGATGTATTCAAAGAGTTTTGTATACCAATAACTATTTATGTTGAAAAATATGTATATGTATTTAAGTATTTTGCTATGTGGTACTCGTATAAGGTTTTGAACGTAATAATACGACATTTGAGATCCACTATATACTGAGTTGATTATAGTTTTATTATTTTATTTGCTTTGATGAAAAACAATTACAGCAAGAAAAAAGTTTTTTCGTCAACAATTAGCTAAAATTGTTAAACCAAGATTTGGCGTTGTCAAAATTGGCTAAATGACGTCTATTACTGCGTATCTATTAGAATGAGCCTAATTCTTAAAACGCGTTTTTATCTTTGAACTTTCGTAAAAAGTACGTGGATAAAGAAAATAAATGTTAATTATATTTGCATCTAAACTGATACCTCCTTGTACGTAATAAAGTTTGCCATCTATTTAATTTACATAGGTAAGTGATATAATTCTATACAATTATATCCCGAGTGGTCACACTCAATCGTGATACAATTACAGAATCTTTATTTTGGTACATTTTACGACTGTAGATAAAGAGTTGCTATGTGAGTTGTCATCTTATATATCCAGATATCAATTAGTAAAATCGCCTTTAGGTACAGTTTAGTTCATTTCGGTAACGATATGAAATAAATATAGTACAGTACACACACCTGGGTCGGTGAAATTAATAATGCCGATAAAATCAAGCGAGAGCGATATACCTGCGATCTTAGGCATTATTTGCCACCGACCGTGGTGTATGTCACAATTTTACGTCTTGCTTGTGCTAAGAAATTAAATTTTCTGCCCGCGTGGCGGTAAATTCTATTGACGCCGTACGGTAACGTAAATAGAAATACTGAACGGCAGTTGATATAGTTTTGATACCATGTCTCCTTCGTTTTGCATCAACTCTACGATTATATAACTACGTATCGATCATGTATACTAATCATTACCGCTATTAAGAATTTCCAATAGTAAAACTCCAAAACTCTGTAACTAAAGGAATTGGGATGGATGGAAATTGAGCAGCTTAAGGTGCGTCCACATTTGTATCATTTGCCCGATCAGATCTTCGTCGCGTGTCATGATCGCGTGTCACGATCACGCGTTTGGATGTTGCGCCGATCCGATCGCTCGAAATCCATGTTGCTACGCGTATCACACACTTAGATCAGACAAGCGCGGCGTCATCGCCGCGCCGACAGTGAGCGTCCAAGCAGCGCGATACGCAGTCATGCCACGCCACGGTGATCCGATACGAGCAAATGATACAAGTTTGGACGCACCTTTATAACATGGGAACGCTGTAGCGGAGTTAAGGGGCACTCCGTAGAGGTGCGGCGCAAGCGGAACGGATGACTTAATATGAAAATCTATTAGTCAACGTCAAATATCAATCTTCGTTTACTATTTACTAGCTTCTGCCCGCGACTTCGTCCGCCTTAAATTCGTTTATCGCGGATAAGGGTATTTATCCGGGATAAAAAGTAGCCTATGTCCTTCCCCGGGCCTCAAACTATCTCCATACCAAATTTCATCCAAATCGGTTCAGCGTGAAGAGGTAACTGACAGACAGACAGATAGACAGACAGACACACTTTCGCATTTATAATATTAGTATGGATTAATACAGTTTCATATTAAAAGTAATAAACACGTCAACCATTACGATAATTGATTGACATATCGGGATTAGTAAAGTTGTGTTTCCGAGTTTTCACTAGAGACTTATGCATGCACTATATATGTATGTAAATGTAACCATTCACATACTTATATTTCAGCTCAAAACAGTTTATAAATAAGTAAATTCGAAAAAAACTGTCTTGGCTCTATGCGATCATTTTTGTACTATTCGCGTTCATTGTAAAGTTAAACGCTTACGCTGAATTTAAACCAAAACAGAGGAAAATACGCGGGACGTACTTATTCCATTCATAATTGTATTAAACGGAAGTTAGCTGATAAGCCTACGACTGTGAGTACTACAGAGTTCCATGAATATACAACACAATATTTACACTAGTTCGTGAAGGATTCCCCGTTATAAAAACAACATTCCTTTGTATTTCGTAACTATACACTTCGGTAACTCTATTAGGCAGTGCGCAGACGATCACATCTTTAGCAACTCTGTCACGTGACTCTTTCTCGCGCGAGTACCTCTCTTTCTATTAATTATGGAGACGTTATGTCACTCGACAAGCTGCCAAGCCAATTATGCTGGCTTAGCTAGTTAATATTTGTATTAATTGCTGCTGCTATAGAATGTTCGATTGATTTTCACCAATTCGTCATTCAAAAAGCTAATTTGAGAAAAGTTTGAAGGTTTGCATATGACAGAATCAAGAGACAAATGGCAGATCCTAAACTGAATTGCAAATGGTTATTGACTTAGTAAAACTAAGTAATTTAAGAATTACAAATGTCTAAAACGTTGTGTGTTGGACGAAAATTATTGAATCTTATTTTGAGATCGTGGTAACTACATTATTACATTTTAATTTTAATTATGCAATATTCTTCAGTGCATTGCGGGATGCCATTGGATGCGGATAGCGAAAGACCAGTAATTGTGGGGATCTTTGGTGGAGTCCTTTGAACAGCAGTGCAGCTGATGATTCTTTGCCAACGAAATATTGTTAGACTGGTTAAAACGGTCGTCTGCGTGATGCCTTAAAAAGAATCTGAGCAATTACTACGATTGCGTCAGCACGATACGACTTTTGTAACTTTTATCAGTTTAGCGTTCGTATGACGAATGTTTTGACACGTGAATAACAACGTGAATAATATCCGGTTATAAACGTATGATATTAGTCTATAAATATCCACATTTTTTATTTATCTCCAAGAAATTAAAATTCTAAAGCATTGAATATATTATTTACATGAATCCATACATCAAGACGAGATCTAAATAATTTAGTTAGGTAAATTTTACCATAAATTCTTGGTACATAATTATGGTTTAAGATTGTATGACAGTCTCCTTCGACATAAGCACTATAGGTAATGACTAAATGTTGATTGAAAACCTATTGTTGTTTTACTTAGGAACTTTGAGTACACTATATAAAATACAGAAGCTGACAGCTGATTCAGCCGATAGAGTATTCTTTTACAAATACGGGCATTTTAATTTAAATATGTATCTTTAACTAGAGGTTAGTGGTTGTCATTGTCACGAAACTGACGATTAATGTCTAATACCTTTTTTTTCCGTCCTTTCGGACAGGCTAAGGCTATACTGCCGTCAAATACCATATATACCACATATGGCTTGACGCCATTTAAATATAGTTTAAGTTTCGTCTAACCGTACAATTTTAAATAAAAATGCTCATACTGTGGTATTTTTGTGAACGAAAATATACGAAAATAAAAAATATCGCGCGTCAGAATATGTAAACAGCCGATTATTTTTAAAAACCGCATTTGCTCTAGTTCACTAAAATACGCTTGGACGTGTCATATCGAATACAAATTGAAGAATTCTTTCAAAAATATCGATTCAGTACCTACCATAAATTTAAGAATCTATTTACACGTACATTATACTTATATGCAGTGCATGAAATTTCTGCATATCGTTTGGTATATACTTCCCTCCGTGCCTTGACCTTCCACATTTTACTAGTATAATTCAGTAAAATATAATTCTGGTTTGAAACCACTTTAATATTACCTAGAGTGAAGCTCAGTAAATATCACACCTATCCTTCCCCTTGATTATCAATTTCTAAACATGAAAACAATTTCGGGCTTGAAAAGAAGTTCTTGAATGTGTGTGTGATGAAGATGGTCACACCAAACTGGAATTAATCCACTACGAATATTTAGATTTGCCCTTATCGACAAGGATGAAAAGTCAACTTATTAGAATGGATATGTAATCTGACTATCAATGTTAGACTACTATAAGTTCTGCCTACCCATATACTCCCTCATTAAACATAATTAGAAATATTTGACAGACCTGACTGTGTATACAATTAAATAGGCGAAACAATTGACGATAGTCAACTACATAATTATAGAACTAGTAATGTTTTGTATCTATGCGCTTTTTGTGTTCGTCCATGTAAAATACCGTAAAACCACGCAACAATAGACCAAAATCACTAAATTATGGTCCATTATAAATCGAATTTTACTTACCTAGTTGGGATTGTATTATATAAATAATAAATAATATAAATAAATATCAGGGACAATCTTACACAAATCGACCTAGTCCCAAACTAAGCAAAGCTTGTACTATGGGTACTAGGCGACGATATACATAATATACAGATAAATTATAATACTTAAATACATAGGAAACATCCAAGACCCAGGAACAAACATTCGTGCTCATCACACAAACACTTGCCCTGGCCGGGATTCGAACCCGGGACCGCCAGCTTCGTAGGCCGTGGTACAACCCACTGAGCCAAACGTATCGTCAATTCTTATAATATGTTTATAGGCAAAATGATTCGGCTATAATTCTCACGTATGATTTGTCAAAATGTTTAATAATGATTATTTCGATGTTAATTTCTTTCCGGACCACAGTTGGGGTGCCAGGACTATAGTTTGGTGGTTTTACGGTAATCTAATATGACATACACCAGCTCATTAGCTAAAATAATGGTCATAGTAGAACTAAATCTGTTTAGCGGTTCCATTGTGGGTTTGTAATTAACATTTTAAATTATGGTTTAATATTATTATATATCCAAGTCACGCATATATTTGGATTATTAGGCTAAGTTGTGTATACAGTTTTCAAACAAAATGAAATTGTAACTAGTGCTGTCGGCCCCACGTTGGGCGCCAGTGTATCAATACAGATTTATGGCGACGAGGGTAGGTGAAGGCGGGAAAAAAATACAATTAAGAGATCTAGGCTGGGAGCAAACAGACGTGAGGCTTCACCGGCTAGTTGTTTAGCAACTCATTGCATCTCGTTTCACAAGTCGTATGGAGCTAATTGAGAAGTCTATTATCTTTATCTCTAAAATATTTGAGAGATCTAACGACGGTTTATTGTGTGATGAAGATGTTGTAAATACGAAATTTAAAACAGATTGAAGTTCAATCGTTATATATAACTTTTATTTGTCCCTTTGATTGAGAATAGTTTTTTTAGTAAGTGTACAAATTAATCAAATCGACTCTTGGTCAATAGTTAAAATATTTGTATCATTTATACCAAAGACTTTTATGCTAAATAATTGTCATTTTTCATTGTGTATTAGCTTATATTTATAAAAAAAGAAAAAAATATTTAAATATAGTGAAATGCTATTTATTTAAACTTTTATTGAGTGTAGCATATATATTCTGATATTGTCTTTATAAATTAAATTTTATGTATATTCTATATTCGTACAGTCTTGGCAGAGCATGCGTGGTGTCAACAGCACAATTTTCGTCTAAAGAGGAGATACTTTAAAAGTCGCTCGTCGCTTATTAGTGATAAAATGATAAAATTTAGTAAACATAGCATAACTATAACTTGTTTATGCAGATTTGTAAGTATTTCTGAAATCATTTGTATGAACTATAATAAGCCACTGCTGTTTTATATTTTATTACCGCGTTTGTTTTATTAACATCCTATTCGTTATTAACCAACTCCCACATAAGGAGGTAGTTCTCAATTCGGCTTGTTTTTATAATAATTTATTTACTCTACTCTTTTTTTGTTACAAAAAAAACAAATGCTGATATTGGCATAATTAATAAACACCTTGCTTACAAAATTGTAAAACTACAAGATACTGATAATATGGCTTTAATGAAACACTAAGTTTTTAAATTTATCTATTTATACTCTACTTTATTATATCAGAAAGTACTTGTGTTTTATGGTCTCTAAGGTGGAAATTGTGACACGTAATTTTTCTTAGTCTATTTTCTGATCATCTAACTGATCGACTAATTAGATTTTTTTAGGACACAAGCCTATTTCCGCTTGACATTGTGAGAATGCAGTCATTTTGGGAATAGAACATTTGAGGAACCGGACATTTCAGGCATGAGCCGAATTTAAACTTCGGAGTGGCCCTATCGGAGGACCTCTTCAATCAAAATTCGTGTAGTTCGTATTGTCTCTCTTAAACGAACGATTTTCAGCTAAACGATTCATGAGACAGCAAGTGTGAAAATAAGAGTACAATGCGAAACAAAAGAATTTGAATTTCAAACCTTGAAATATAAAATTGGGTTGTATAGACACAACGCGAATGCAATTTTACGTGGATGATTCTATTTTCCTAAGTGTTACTCGTATGTTGTATTAAAACAATCAGTGTACGTTAGTCAGGTGTTTGTGATCATCAATACGCTTACCCTATCATTATATTTATACACTTACATTCTGCACAACACTGGCCTAAGTCCAAACATTATAATATTAGCTAAGCTATCGTGTTAAGAACACATTACCTGGTGTCAAATTTAGTCAAATATTTAAAATAAATACTTAGATAATATAGTGCGGCCAAAATGAGTAGGATCCCATTTTCATAATTATCTTCCTATGGCAACTGTTCACAAAATTTGGTTTGTTGAAATTTGTTGTTGCCTTTGAATATAATTTTATATCAAATTTTGTAACTTTTTGGCCGCACTACGGATAAATTATAAAAGGTGTTTTATAAAATTAATCAGATAAATGTTTGTACGAATCAATGTTATGACCATTTTATTGCACTTGTTAAATTAAGAAAATGAAATGATTTAATTTTGTTTAGTGTACAGTTGTATAGGTAAGTGTCTAGACGTGTCTGTAGCTATCGGAATACTGTATCGAATTTGTCCTGGATGTCTTTTTGTACTTATTTACCTTCGATAAATTTTTCAACGTAATAGAACAGTAGCTGATAAAATATTTTATTAGGAACGCGCTTGTTTCCATTGTATTAACTCAATTTTTTTTTAATTACCTATAGAATTTAACTTTGAGCTCACTCCAGTTTTATATTTTATACCTTAACCTATTAGATATGTTTGCTTAATCTATGAATTTTAGTACGTACTTTTAGTTTTCATCACATTGTATTTTTGTTATGCTCGAGTAGTACTTGTCTAAAGTAAACATTATAAAGTAGAATAATAGATATTTAAAAATGTTAACGAATGGCAACCTAACTGTCATTGTTTATAGATTCGTAATGGAACTATTTTTGTGAAAGTCATCTTGTCATTAAAATATGTTTACAATTTTATCGTCGTTTTATTCGTCACCGATAATAGTCAATTTCGACAGGTCATGTGTTGCTATTGACATTAGGTCATCACTTGACTTTGATGAAGTTATGTAGGTACATATGTTTTTCCATGGTAAATTGAAACATAAGGCATTATCTTCCCGGTGACAACCCAAAATTAGTTACGATTAAGTCACGTCAGCCGCAGTGCTTTGAGTACAGCGCCGACTCTAACGACGTCATCATGCGCCACTAACGGAAAGAACATATGTACCTACCTCGATTTAGACACTACGTACCTATGACGTTACAGCTCGATATAGGTGAAAAACTTCCCCTTTCATAAAAGCCTTGATAGTAACGTGTCCGTGTATACAATTTGACGGCTTATAAAAGGTGCCCGCGAGATACTCGAAAGATCCACGCATTCGTTAGAAGCAAAATGTTATATGAACCTCATTCAAATCCGGCTTAGTTTAGAAGATATTATCTATCTATTTTAATGTTAACTACGTATGTATTGTGATTTACTAAAGTGCATTAAGCTGTTTTGATCGCGACGTTGCCAACCATGTTGCCATGTTTCGCGTCGCTTTTGACCGACATCAAAGTGACTACCACTCACTAATGTCATCTTTTTTTGGAAAAATAATCGTCACCATTTTATTTAAACCAAGGACCATTAAAACAAGAGGACTGACCATCTCCATACAAACAGCCGTTCCCGCTATGTACATACAACGCCATCTATGTATAAGAGTGTTTTTTTACAATTATTCAACTTTGCAAGCTTGATACGTGATACAGTATCTGGTGATACAGTATTTATATGTTACGATTTATTTATTATTAGCTATTTGCGAACGAATTGTTACTATACTATGTTTCTTTATTCAATTATAACATCGTTAAATGTTTAGTTTTAAAGCGCCATCTAGTTTTTGCCAGAATATCTCCTTGCGATCGGAACAAGATTTAGTATGGAAAGTGTCAGTTCTCTTGTTTTAATGGTCCTTGATTTAAAGTAACTCTTTAACAAAAAATAAAACCGACTCCTAAAAGCAAAGAAAACACTAAAAAGTAAAAAAATAACTGCATTATTCAGTTTCTTCAATTAACTTACAAATAACCGTTTTACTACTCAATCTAAACAGTATACACAATTAAATTAATCTTATTTTGGCGTCAGTACTAATTAGGAATGTGGCCAAACCGGGATATGACCGATTAGGAAGAAGACGAGTTAGTCGCAAATCAGAAGTTCCATATCGATTACGTGCAGCATTACTACATACAAGAAGAGCATTTGGTAATTTTTCAAACGACTTCCAACAAAGGAGATGGTTCTCAATTCGGTTGTATTTTTTTTAACGTTTGTTAAGTCAGAACTCCGTTATTCATAAACCAATTTCGATGTTTTTTTAAAGGAGTTGCAAGTTGCATACAGATTGGTCCCATTTAAATTTAGTGAAGATCTGATGATTCATGAGGAATTGAAGGAACTCCTCAAATATTACAAGAAAAAATTGAATTCAGAAAGTGTAAATTGGTGAAGTGGAAGTTATGAAGAAGACCACAGAAGGTCACTGAAACTTCTCAACGATAAGTGATTTACGCATGGCGACGAGATATGCGAGTATAGAGGTCGATTAAAATTTACTCCTTTTTCTAAAGAATGATCTTGATGCTTGACAATAAACAAAATACGTTTACCTTGCAAACGAAGCCGCAGATTGAACTAATTTTAAGTAAAAAAACAGTTAATGAGCCTTAGATAAATGCGGATGACACCGGACGGTGATGCCCCTCAGCATCCAGCGTCCGGCAAAGTGACGTCACAGTTGTCCACCGGCCATGACATGTGTTAATTAATTCAATCAGCATATCAGAGACATGACTCACTGTTTACTTTAATTCATTGAGTCGTTCGCATCTCTTCTGAGGTTATATCCTACATAGAATGACAGTGAGACACACTTTATAGGGAACTAGTATTTACCCGTGGCTTCACCTGCGTTACTTGTCTACAGGGCGTAATCGTTAAGTGTGACCAGGCGAGTAACTATTACAGATATTTAAAAAAAAACTGATATCGAAAGTACGTTTCCTTATCAGTAAGATGACATCAATAGCAAGTAGTTTCTTAATATCGTTGATTATTATTATACAACGTACATTACAATAATATACATATTTGTAACAATATAATTCAGTAAAAAAAACATCATTCAATCAACCAAGATTTTTCTTGTTTATTAGTCAAAAGTTGTATAAATATTCGGCTGCATGCGCGGAAAAAGCCTTCAGTACCGCGCGGGCGTTTTTTGTGATAGGGCTTTTAAGGGCCTGCATCGTCAAGGAAAAATCACACCCCAAACGCCGAGCCGGCCAATAAGCGTAATTTGTAACAAGGAACGCATTTATTGCTCCCGCACATCAAAGAAAGAGAAAGCTACACTACATGCTTGGGTTTTTTGGCGTAAGCGCAAGATGTATAAGAACAATGAAATTGAAGATATTATTATGTTTTGTTAACATTTAAGTTAGTTACGTAAAAGATAAAAGGAAGAATTATTTTTTTACATTTAGTCGTTTGTACAAACTAGACAAAAAACGGAAATGAAGACGCGTTTTCGGATTTCTTTTCTATCGTAGAAATTTTAAGCAAACATGTTTCCGCGTTGGGCGCTGAATAGGTTATATAGTCAAAAACACATATCTGAAAACCAGCCTGTTTCATATACTAGAATTGACCAAAAAACTCACAAAAAATAGCTTAAATTTTCGTTACACCCCCTTAAGTCCGTTGTACTTAATATCATACTCGTAAGTCCGTTGAAGCTAAAGTCATATAGACATAGTGTCAATAACACATTTTATGGGGGCACTAGCATCTACCTGCAGCTTTTATTTATCTATTTTTATTAAGGGCCTGATCTATATATATGCCAAGTTTTATTTAAATCTTTTCGAGGATTTCCACGTTTGTTGAGTAACAAACATCTTGTACGTATGTACAAACACATATTTATTCACAAGCTTTCGCGTTTAGAGTATTACTTAGTAAGTAGGACAGGATTTTCGAGATAGACAAATGTCAAAAATACTTTAGAGAAAAGTTGAATGAGGTCTTTGATCGCAAATAGTCCATTTAATAGTACTTTTAGTTTTAAGTATTTGTGTTGAATTGAGTGCTGCATTTAAAACAATTTAATTATATAATAAATAATCTAGGTTTAAATAAAAATAGGGTTTAAAAGTGAAATATATTTATTACATAGGAACTATCATAGATTACGGGCAATTTACAGTGGTTCACTAAGAAAAAAATATCTTCTCTTTCTCTGTTTTATTACTTACTAGCTTCTGCCCGCGACTTCGTCCGCCTTAAATTCGTTTATCGCGGCGAAGGGTATTTTTCCGGGATAAAAGGTAGCCTATGTCCTTCCCCGGGACTCAAACTATCTCCATACCAAATTTCATCCAAATCGGTTCTGCGGTTTAAGCCTGAAGAGGTAACAGACAGACAGACACACTTTCGCATTTATAATATTAGTATGGATATTCATAAGAAAAATATGATTTAAAAAAATCAACCCAAAGATTACCGTAAAATATTATCGTTGATGTCTTTTATATATAGGGAGCATTTAAGTATTACGTAACGAATTTGGGGGAGGGGGGACTCTTGTAAAACGTTACGATGCGTTATATGGGCGGTAGCCCCCTACCGCCCATATAACGCGGTTTGAACTACGCGTTACGTAACATTGTTTTTTTTTTAACCCTTCAGAACGGTCACGTACAGAGATTCTCTCAAGCATTTTTAAACTTTTTTTTAAATTTCAAATGGGATGACCGTTTTTGGGTAAAAAAGGTCGCTTGGTGGGTACATAACGCTTTACTAGGGGGGAGGGGGAGTATAGAAAAACGTTACGGCGCATTACATGGAGGGGAGGGATGGTCAATAATCTCCAAAAATTGCGTTACGTAATACTTGAACGCTCCCATACCACAAATAGAAAGATAGATAAAATAAAAACAAATCACTGAATAATTTACTTCTCCAACAAATCAAATAAAATCTAACAGCCAAGACACAATTTCACCTTGCCGTGTTCCTTATTAACGGTTAATTACACTAGTCAATAGCCGACATTGACAAGTGTGATCTTATTCGTAACAAATAGAGCTCTGTGAAATATTGCCGAAAGTTGCCTACCGTAATTTCCTTAAAACTATGTTTGTACTTATTACAAAAAAACGACAATGTCAATGCAGGAAAACTGTTGGAACCAGGAGATCAGATCAATACATACAGTCATACATGCCACAAGCCTCACCATCTTAGTTTGTGCTCTACTAAGCCTACTACTTTACTATGCCGACGTGACAAATCGTAGCTGCGCTTGCCAAATTTGCTATTGAAGTTAATGGGATTTTTAAAAGAATATCCTATAAAATTCAAATATGGTATTTTTTGCAAGTACATAGCGCACATAGGGGATTTTGCAAGCGCAGCGACGGCAATAATTATGCAACATCAGCTGACAGCAGGCTTGTGTCCTAAAAAAATATATATACCTAGTCCTTTAGTTATATTATCAGAGAATATTGGAAACGTATCTTTTCTTTTATCAATTAAACAAAAATGAAGATATAGCCCGTTAAATTTCCCCGTGACGTCACACCGTACGACCGTTTTTCACACGGCGTGCTGTCATGCGCCCCCAAAGTTTGACACGCTTTATCTTTGTATTTTTTTGGTGGATTGACGAAAGATAAAATACGAATCAGATGTTTTTTGATAATCTGACGGACTAATTAGTTTTTTTTTTACCCACGAAACTACCCTATTAGAAATTGCGCCTATTCATCGCCACAGATGGGTAAATGTAAAAGCGTTTCAACCGCTATCAGCTGCCCGTCACCTGTATTGAATATGTGAGCCACAATAATCATAACATTTAAATAAATTAAGTTTGTATCACAAGTGTTGTATATGTATGTAGATGTACATAGGTATGCACACGATTAGCTATGCATGTGAGGGTGCTATCAATTAATATCTACTTTAGTTATAACACTAGTTGTTTCATTGTGCTTTCGCCAAATAATTCGTGAGTACAGTATAAATATCGTTTTACCTAATTATGCTCACTACGGCTCATCTCTTCAAAATTCGGAACAGGATACTGAGAGAGGGTGAAACGCTTGTAGAAGTACCCAGTCATGATGAGATGACAGCGCTCGAGGTAGGATACCTCCAGCGTGCATGAATGAACATGCCAACGATCGCATTACATGACAAACATGTGATTTTAGTCGGGTCATATAGTCGTGGCGCATAGGGCACAACGTGCTGCTAAGGGAGGCCGGCGCGGGCGACCGCTCGGGGTACGTTTCATGTATATCGCTTGCCGTGGGCGATCTGCCAGACACAGTGCTGCTCTATGAATATACAGGAAACAGCACCCGAAGCGGACGCCCCGCGTCGGGTTCCAGCTCAACACAGTGAACGCTCTTAAACTGACAGAAATAAACGACTATGCGTCCAGTTGTAATTGTATGGACAATCAGCATCATATAGTATGTAGCATCCAAAGATTCTAATATATATAGTCACGTATCTTAATGCTTAGAAAAAAATAAAGATGTGTTGCATTATATTTGGCACTTTGTATGCTGCAGACTATTCTTACACAATATAGGGTAAGCTTCTTAGTTACCAAAAATTTTATGAACATATAGGTGATTTTATTTTTAAATAAATTATTTGATTTTGAAAAAATCCATGGCGATGAACACTGAGCAGGTTAATAATAATGTACCGAACCTGTAATATAAAAGTTGCAAAGTCGTTGCCAATTTTCCTCATACCATATGTCATTACGCTAACTCTCCTAAAAACAAACATTAGGTATAATTTTCTAGCTCAATACTGAGCATTCATTTATCTAAGTTAAGACTCGATTATATCGAGTTAAGATTAACACGAACTCGAGTTAAGATTAACTCGAACTCGAGTTAAGATTAACTTGAACTCGAGTTAATCTTTTTACTATATTCTTTCTTAAATTCGTCACTCAGTTCCGGAACGTTGACAAGGTCCTCATGTGATGCAGGGAAGCTGGCCCAGTGATCCCAGGTCTTGACGAGATCGAAGAAGGTCTGCCCCGGGCACTCGGTGTCCCTGACCTGCCGATGCCCTACCAGCTTGTAGTCAGATCTGATGAAGCCCAGCTCAACGCCGGCTGCTATTAAGGCTTTTACGGTTTTCAGCTGTTCTGCAGGCGGGATGGCGTCTGAAAATAAATGGAATGTTCTGGAGAATAGTACTAAAGTTCTATAGTAGTTCTCTAGAAAAAGTAGTATATCTAAAGTAGAATGTACCAGCTAAAATCGGTAAACAGTATAAAAAAATATGACAAATAATGTGTCAGACTCAGTCAGTAATAGTAATTAGTACGAGTAGAACGACAGTAGAGCTGTACCGAAAGACGTTTTTCTTGTTTTTATGGCTTTAAATGGTCATTATAATTGCATACAAACGCATAAACAAGCAATCGCCGCCAGTTCAGAGGCGCGTTCAATCCACAGCTTGTTTTCTCGACTGCCAGCAATTCACAATCAGTGTTGAGCGTGTCTTTATAGTAAGCAAGATACCTGACAAAAACGTCATCGTTGATGTGGCTGTAAGTACCTAATATGTATGAAAGTGTTGGTACTTATGATTTTCTTTTTAAAAACAATCTGCTATCGATTAATAATTCAACTTGAAACAATTGGTGCCGAATCACGGGATTTTAAAGTAGATGGAACAATAATACTCTCTAAAGCATATTACATATACTAGAAATAATAATAACAGAAATAAAGATGCTGCTTGTATAATGATGCCGATGTAAATACGATATCTCGGCATAGATTAGTCGATAATACGTCCATGTTTGCTCAAAAAAGCTCGAATCCCGCTCCAAGTATGGGAGTATATTTTTAGTTAAAGCTTAAATTTAACTTCACATTTTCATGTTAGTATGAAAATCTTTCAAGTTAAATTTGACCCACTTTCCAATTAAATGTAAAGTCGGTGACAACGCAATATTATAATACCACCGAGCTGATTTAATGATGGAGCCGGAAGGTGGTCATAGTAACTATGTAACAAAATTACGCAATCCTACCGAGTTTGAGCTCTTTAGAATCGTCTCAGTGAGTAATTGACGGATGTTTAAAGAAAAGTACAGTCGACAATACGAGTTTGTCTCAAAAATAAAACTTTTGATAGAAACTTATTCTAATGTTGCCCTTAGTAAAAACATTGAAATGCTTACTCGTCCAATCGCCGATAACACAGATTCCTATACTGACATTGTTGAAGTGCAGTGCGTGAGCGCCGAGGATCGGCCAGCCGCGCCCTTCGTACGCCACACCGTCACTGCCCACTCCAAAACTGAAAGGAAATTATAGTTAACTTTTATAGTAAGCTAGGATTTTCCCGCGACTTTGCCCGTTTTAGGAGTTTCGTAGCCAAAATGGCAAAAACGGAACCATATTTAGACAGTTCTTCGACCCACACACATAAGTTTAAAAAAAAAAATCCGTTGGCCTATAATCGCGCGAAAAGAGTAATAATGAACAAACACACTTTCGCATTTTTTATATCAATAATACGGATGCTAACTGATGTAGCTACAACTCAAAACAGATTTACAGTCACCTAAATTCTTTAACCTTTGAAAGACATGAAAGAAGTATTGTGAATACATGTATATAGTATATTTCAAGAATGTTCTGTTAAATATTAGAAATTGACAATTTATAGCAAATGTCTATGTCTAATTCTGTCCCTATTTTGACTAGCATTATTAATATTGTAAATACTTATTTTCTCCCTTCTATTCTGTTCATGTTGTATTATGTGTTTCCACACATTTATGACGCAACAAAGCAACAGGTCAGTAGGATTTTTTTTCACAGACTTTTAGATTACTTTTTACATATACAATAAATGCATAACTTACTTGTACCCAATATCCCACCAATGCCGATCATCCATGTGAAAGTTCTGCATGCTCTTCATTGCTTTTACACAATCACGTCTGTTATAACAAGCAGCCGGAGTATAAGAGTGGTGGATGACGACGTATGGAACCGGATTATTAAGGGGCAGGATCTCGACCGGTTTCCTGGCACCCCATTCTGATCGGCTCGTGAAGGGGAAGTTGTAGACTATGACCTCGTTTTCCGCTGGATCCGTAGTTGCGGACTTTTCTGTAATGTAAAGTTAATATGTGTAGACTTTTTATGACTAGAGGTTGGGATGAAGAAGAGGCCATGCTTCGTTTGTGCGAAGGCATCCGATAGAGTCAAGCATAGGTCGACTTACATCACTACATACTGACCGACATATCAAAATTTAAAGTACACTATAAGTAGACTAGTACGCCTACCATGAGTTCGGCACGAGCGAGTATCGAGCGCTCGATCGGTCTATCTCTTTCGCATACCAGCGAAAGAGATAGAACGATCGCGTGCGAGAGAGGTGCACTGACTCTCGATACGAGAACTCGCTAGCGCCGATCGTAAACTCAGCTCATGCACAGATTATATAATAGTTCTTCGAACAGATACTGTTGGATTTCGTTTGCTTAAAAGATTATAAATTTACTAAATTTTATGTAATGTAACCGCTTAAAGAATGATCCCTCCCTCTGTCCTATTCCTCATGTACACTCATGTATCATGTGCGCTCTGTCGCACCTCATATGAGATATGCGCTTTCGCTGCGCCCTCTGTGGGCTGACAAGTGACAAGAATAACCTCCCGTCAACGGCACACACACTGCGTGTGAGCCTCTAAAGAAAATCCGTTTTAGTCACGTTTTTAATCCGCTGTTTCTTGCTAAATTTGTATGTGAAAGAGTGTTAACATCAAGAAGAAGGACCTTGGTCACTGGTGAAGTGATTGTGCAAAAGGGGGCCCCCAAGACATTATGCACGTGCGCGAGCTGGTTCCTGGACGCTCCAGGAGTCTCTTCAGGTCAGTGCATGAGCTCCTTTTTCCAACGCCTTGCTATACATCGACCTTGTCCAAATCTAATAGCAGGCCTATTTCCTTTTATGTGTTTAAGTGGTTACATGCTGAAATATCATTCCCTAGGTTTCTCTGAACCGAAAAATACAGTCCACTATATTTAAGAATATCGCGTCTGAGAAGACACAAGTAACGTGCACCGCGAAAAACAAAAATCAAGGAGGATTTAGAAGAAGAACGAATTCTCGCACCTCCAGATACTAATGTTTGAATAAAAAAGAGCATACCTACCTTTTTACATACCTACTTTATTAAACAATGGAGCAACCTTCAATGCGCGGGTCGTTGGCCGCACGTGCCGGCCAAACGAAGTTAGGGTTGACACCGCATAGAAACGATTTTATAAATAATTGAGTGAAATAAAAAACGGTTTATTGTTTTTTAATTAATTGTAGTCTACAATTATTTTTCCTAAATGTAGTGTTGAATGAATTTTTGTCCTTCTTTAAATGTAAATTTAAGCGTGGTGACAATTCCAAATCTGATGAATAATTTCAGTAAGTATTCGAACGAAATTGTGTTGTAGGTATAATTAACATAATTTAAATAGTCTTACGACAGTACTACATAAAGTTTGGTAGGTGCCTACCTATATTCGTTATTTATAACATGGGTATATATAAATAACGCAATATTGTATAATAGTGTAAAAGTAGCATTACAAACTTGGAATTAGTCACAAGGCATAAGTTATTTTGAAATATTCTGTTTACTCATTTTATTCTCGCCAGTACATTCAGCCCTTCCAAAAGGTCATAAGTCCCTATAGCAACGACTATGTTTACGCCCTTTATTAGGCAGTGCAATGCACCCCGCAAAACTTAATATTTTGTAGTTTTTATTGGCCATTTGTATGCCGCATCTACCAGTTTTGACCTATTGTGGCAATATCTTGGTAAGTAAGCAAACTATTCATTTTAGACAGGGATAAATATATTATAAACATGAAATCAATAGAAACAACTAAATAATTTGGACATGATGGCAGTGGCAGAGTAAACTTGCCGGAGGCCCACGGTGCAAAATTACTGAGACTCAAGCAGGTCTTTTAAAAAAAGTAGGGAAAGATATTTGATTAAGTAGGTAACTTTGTAACATTTCATCATCTGTTGGCAGAGCAAAAAGTGTCTATTAGTTTTATTATTATTGCATCCCACAACACTGCAGTGTAATGCAACACAAGTGTGAATTTTTGCGCGACGAAGTCATTTCTATAGTCGTAACTTTTATTGGGCGAGTGGCGGCGTTCGGCCGTGAGCGCGTGTGGCAACCAACTAGCTCACGTACCGCCGGCGGAGCGCAAAGCGTAGGTATAATTCTGGGTTCCCACGGTCCAGATTAAGAGCACTGGCTCATGGTAGGCACACAGGTAGGTAGGTACATTAAAAGTGTTCGTAACGCCTGCGCACGGACGCCCCCACGCTAGGTGCCAAGGATGTCGTGGCATCCTACCGCCTAGCACAATGATGACGGTTATACCACGCATTGCTGCCGTTTAAGCCAGAATTTATTAATTTAATATTCAACAAGTTACACAGCATAACAGTAAAAACCAAGGCACTGTGACCTACAAAAACATATAGAAAAACATAAAACTAGTTCGATTTACGCGACGTAACTCCGTTGCTGTAGGTAGGGTGTAGTGTTTCGACAGATTCCTCCGGAATACTACACCCTTAGGCCAGAAGTCGGAACGTGAATAGTAACATGAGACCATGTTTGTGGGCAGTGGTGTGCAATCCATATGCACACAATGACACTGCCTACCTTGAGTGCCCATGGCTCCATATAGCCCCAAAAAAACTGCCTATCCATGTAATCTAAACATGTTAACTTAGCCAATAAACCACTGCTTGTGAGTTGGTGTCATAATTGTAGTAAGGATACAATCCCATCCCTCACCCACTCTCGGTGATGTCAGTGAGATGATGGAGTGGTGATGTCGAGTTAGATTCCTACATTAAAATCATCGTGAGGGCATTTGATACCCCATATAATAAGCATGAGAAGAAAAAAAACCGGCTAAGAGCATGTCGGACCATGCTCAATGTAGGGTTCCGCAGCCGTTTATAAAAAAAAATGCACTACAGATGGAAAAAATACGATATGATGAAAATACACTTACAAAAGAGCGTATCCCCGGCAACGTCCTTTTGCTGATAAGCGTAGTTTTTTCTCAATAACTCAAAAACGGTATGTCGAATCATGTTGAAAACAATTTACGTTGGAAGTATTTATTAAGCTTTATATTTGTAAATTTTGTCCTATTTTTCGAACATACCGTTTAGAAAACACACACTTTTTGCTACTTTTGGAGCGAATATTTCCGAAAATATACACTAAATCAAAATATTTTTTATCGAATAATGTGCCAGACATTGATATTTGCTGAAAAAAATTTTTTTTATTCAGTTAAGGTTACATGTATGGAGTGCCCCCCCTTCCAGAAATATATATCTTTTTAAATTAAAAATCAAACTGAGTAGCTTACACACGACACCTATGCTCCAAATTTCATCAGTATACATCTTATATATATGTGTGTTTTTATACTGACTGCTTGTGAGATAAATAAATGTCGAAGATGCAACTCATTGATTCAGCAACAGCTTATTCCCACCTAATTTGCTCTTACTTGCATGATGTAAAAGTAAATACCATGTAGGACATTTTATGCATGCAATGCAAGTAGGGGAGGATGGGTAACAGTAGATCGGTATAATAGATATTATGTAATAGATTATGTCGAGAAATAATAGATATTCACATTCGTCCTAAAACCGAATTGAAAGAGCGCCTGTTACGTATCAAAGTGCAAACGAGACAAATATGTAAATCCATTATTTCTCTAAAATATAAGCAATAATCCATTGTTCCCCACTGATACATTGTTCCCCACCTTCTCCTAAATAAAAACCGCATTGCATTTTTCTTTTGCAACTCGCCATTTGGAAGCGTGTTAATAATTTGTTCAAATAAATAGTCAGTGCGTAGTCAATGCTCTACTAAAAATAACAGTGGCTTACGATTATGAACCTTATTAACTCGCAAATGTTGTAAGCGCCAATAGGCTCGACAGACGCGTACAACGTTTCTTGTTTTGGCTATATTTGTGTCCTACTTTGACTACCATACGCCGCCGCGCCGTACCTTAGAGCATATATAGCGCCGTACCTACGTGTAAAGGAAAGAGATGGTTGCATTATTCGCTAATAACTACTCATGGATTTGATGTCAATTTACTTTTTGATGACTATGTAGGTACTAGGGTCACTTCATTAGGTAGTTCTAGTGGTCAGAGTCAGAGTCTTCCTCGGAAGCACCTACTCTGGTGCTTCCGAGGAAGACTTTAGTGTCCTAATATTGGCACAATTTAATAAAGGCCTGACCGCCTAGGCCAAACATTTCTCATATCTTGTGAACCACAACAGATAGATATAGGTTTTATATTTTGAGGATGTTATAATTATAATATTGATTTAGTCTTGCCAGACAGAACGATAAAACACCAAAATCTTCTGTTCTTTAGGTATTAATCACATTGGGCTGCTACGAATATTATAATCGAAGGCAGTTTGAACAGTCTTAGAAATACTATAGAAAATAGGCATTTAAACACTTAATATTACAAGAGATCAATAAAATGAGACTATCAGTATCATTAAGATGAACATAATTAACTGTCTTTCGTTAGTGGGAAATTAAACACTTATGTTACAAAAATCTACAAAGTAATACTACTTGTATCAGTTAGCAAAATTTGCCCTCTTTCATATAGGAACGAATATGAAAAGTAATTTATATTATAACCACCCATCCATCAAACTAGTATTAGGACAAATATAAATGTAATTAACCTCTGCTCGTTGCATCTGCCATTGCGACGACGTAGCTATTGTACCAGAAGGCCGAAGTTTACCCTCCCCGGTAACTGAAGCAGTGCTGCAACAATGGCAAATATCCACCGACAACGTATACCTACATGACGTAGCGCGTAGTACAAACACAGATGACTAGAGGTAGAAATAAGTACAGCTTGACATGTTCTCACACTTCAAACACGTCGCTTCTCCCCCCCGCCCCCCCCCCCCTTACTCCCACCAGTGTCACAAAAGAACGTTCCTATCCCTCAGCATCAGATTATTCATGAATAGCAAGTGTCTAATATTGTAGAAAATCGAAATATGGTGACAAACAAAAACCAGAAGTCGGATATACTCGTAGGACTGACCCCGAGAGTGAGTTTATTTATGTGTATTAAGATAGCGATACAGAAAAGATGTGATGACATTATTGGCTAGTAACGTCACATGATTTAACTTGACATTTGAACAACTGAATACTGCTACATTTATATACTAACTGTAGCTAGAGCGGTGCTTTTACACGAATATAAGCAACAAAAAACATTTTACTGACCTGTAGTGTTCAACGCCATTTTATGAATCAGGTAAAAATTACGAACAAAGCGAAATAATTTACTTGTGTTTTTATAAGTAACCGCGTCTTACCGCCTCGGAATTCCTCTCTCAACTAAACAAAAAACCAACGACATCACCTTTTACAGTGGAGAAAAATAGTGCATCTCGCTCGCGCGACTGGAATGTGACACAGATGAATAATGTATATTTGCGATAAATGATAACGAACTAAAATTTTACACGTCATGCAATAAATACTTTAGGCATCCACCTGTTTTTCAATTTATACCTATTTAAGTAAATATCTAACGTATGTATATAACACTTTATTGTACATAATAAGATAATAACCAGTTACAAATAGAATTAAGGAAGATGATACAAGTACAAAGGCGAACTTATCCCTATA
This sequence comes from Hedya salicella, assembly GCA_905404275.2. Taxonomy (NCBI): domain Eukaryota; kingdom Metazoa; phylum Arthropoda; class Insecta; order Lepidoptera; family Tortricidae; genus Hedya; species Hedya salicella. The sequence goes on along the minus strand of FR990114.1, from coordinate 8,695,628 downwards.
AGGGATCTTTTCCAGTTAACCTTTCAGCAAGTGATATCGTATAGCTATCGTATTTACAAAACTTGTTGAATAATATAAACTGGCGGTATTTGCAGCACAGCTGGGCTATACTCGACGCAAAACAAAATGGCGACTTAGACCTAAGCTAAGATCAACAAGATAGCATTAGGGTATGTATTGTATCTATGGTATGACCCCTAGATTCGTAATAGATTCCGATGTTGACGTCGTCTTGTTTTTTCCAAATTAGTTGCTAGACAAAACATTTTCTTCTGTTTCCGCGATTATTACTCCGTGTATATTATCTCATTTTAGTTCCCGACGTTTCGGAAGCTTTCCAGCTTTCCATGGTCACGGGTGGACTGAGAAAAGATGTATTTTCCTCTGTCAAAGTTACAATTTGTGCAAACTACCCATTTTTTTGAAAAAAACACAAATAAAGGTATACATACATGCCAGATGGGCCTAAGCTGTAAAGACAGTTACACATGTGCCAGAAGGGCTTAATTATTTTATTCTAATAATTTACCAAGCAGCATTTCACAAATGAGGCGTACTGAGGAGAAAAGAAACGCTGCAAAGAAAAACTCCCAGGCTACCTCATTACTAATTATAATATTTAAAAACAGAGACTATTAAACTACTTTTAAACAGATAAGATATTTTACACCGTTCGGAAATTAAGGTTTTGCAGTCCTTTGTCTCTCTTGTTCCTTGATGAGATGTATTACAGGATCCCAAGCTGATGGTAGTGACAATCCATCTTCTCTATTGAAATTAGGATGCTTTTTAATCTCAATAGCCTCGCGTAGCATCCTGGGAAAATATCTTTTTTCTTTGGCAAGGATAGAAGGTTTATCAAACTTGAAGTGAGTGGTTTGGTTTGTCAATGACATGTTCACAGACTGCAGACCTATTACACCGACGGTGCTTGACATCTGCTATGTGCTCCTTCAACGTCGAACGTCGAAACGTCGGGAACAAAAATGAGATAATATACGCCATATAATCCGTTAAATTGTTTTATTTCAATGCTAGACAAAACGTTGAGTTTGGGGTGACGACATTTTGTGAGCTAGGTACTTTTAAATAGCTATAGCAATGTCCAATTGCAGGAAAGACTAGTACCTATATTTTGCCCCGTGATCTCGAACACGTATACATGTACTTCACTAATCTTCGTCTAATTAAATCCGGGATATACTCGTATTAAACGCCAGATTGATGCGGTTTTCCTGACACCTCAAAGTAATCTCAGACAAAATGATAAAGTATTAGTAAAATTTAACAAAACGTGGAACAGTACGCGCTTAATACAATAAAAATAATAATCCATCTATAATTTAGGAATACGTGGAATCGACATTTCTTATGGTTACAACTACAAATATTGCCACAAATATCTCTATTATAATTTTCATGGCGGTATTTCACTCATTTACTAAACTTAAGTATTAACCACGTGTTAATTTATTTTTTTAGGGTTCCAAAGAATTTATTTAATATTTCATTTTTGTACATTACAATATACATAAATAACATTATTCTAAGCTATACTAAATTAAAAAGTAAACTAAAGTAGAAAAAAATATAGTAATATTATAAATAGTAAACGGGCTCTAAATCGGTACCGTATGTTAATTCAATTACCAGTAAATAAACAATCATACAAATGTCATGGGAGCCGTGCCAAAAACATCATAATATCGTGAAAAAACTTATTTGTTTTCTCTGGACAAACAGTCAACAGTTAGTAAGCGGCGGTCAAAACCCAACAGTATTAGCGTTTAACTGAGACGTCGTCCGGGGTATGAGAAGGGCAGGGCGTGGCGACAGAAGGGTTGGAAAGCGAGCGAAAGTACTGATACCATCTCCCAAGATTTGTCCCGAGATTTCATGATTTTTGGACTCATCATCAGTCCTGACTGCGGCCGGATTAAGAAAATTATAAGACGTTTAATTTAGATTCAGCAGTAGATTATTTGATTTTTCTATTACAAATAAGTTGCAATCAACACAAACAAAATGATGCTTAATGAGTTAGCGTGACTTGTGACAAACTCTCAGGATCTTTTTGTTATGAAATTCGGTCTTTTCTCCGAACTTTCTAAATATTCATCTGGTAACGCTACCCGCGTCTTTCTGACTACAGGAGATAGGTTAGTTAAACCAGTTTACCAGCGTGCTATATATTAATATGCTGAAAACAGAGGGGTGTTATAAATTAGACGTGTGTAAGTGTGCCTGTCTGTGACATGAATCTTAGCGCTTGAATAGATGGATCGATTTTAATTTTGTTTGTTTGTTTTTGAGACGTGACTTCAGTGTTCTATTCTAAGCTATGGTACAAGAAAATTGGTTCTACTGTTTGAATTGGTCAGCAGATTTTTATCTTTCTCACTTGTTTAATTTAAGAGTGATGGAGCATCATATGAGGATGAGGCCGGTACTGCATATCTTTAGCGGTTTAGGCCCTTAGGTTTGAGGCACAAGTAGTTTTACCTTATTTAGACTCATTGATATAACATATATTGTAATTTTGGTAAAAAAGAAATTGGTATTGGTGTAACAATATTTTTGTACATTAGAATAAATACCAACATTAGAATAAATAAATATCAGATATCAGGAACAATCTTACACAAATTGACCTAGTCCTAAACTAAGCAAAGCTTGTACTATGGGTACCAGGTGACTTATATAGGTACTAACTAGAACGCGCCCGCAATTTCGTTCGCGGAGGAGAAAAGTCCTAATCCCTCTTTTTTTTCGGCATAGTCGGGTAAAACAGTATCCTATAACCATCTTTCTGAAAAAAGGGCAAGTGAAAAGTACTCTAAATCGGCGAGCATGCATGAGATTAATGAATATTGATGAAGCGGCACTTGTACACCAGGACCCGTTGGGAAAAAGGCGTGATTGTATGTATGTATGTATGTATCTGGAGATACCCAGCTACCCGTGTACCAAAAATAGTTGAAATCCGTTTAGCCGATTTTGCGTGCTGATGAAGCCGCAGCGACACATACAAATCATACAAAAAATGTAAAAAAAATATCTTTACTTCAGTAACCTCTAAATAGTCCCTCACAATGTTTTTTTTTTATATATTCAATGTACAGACATTTTATTTTTACAACTTTATTTTAGGGATGAATGTTGAAGGACGAAGAGCGATCGACATCGTCATTGTGAATTGTTGTGCCGACCCTACATAAGTGGGTGTGTAGTTCACGAATGAATGATGCAAATAAAAGTATATCAATTAGTATCACTCTTTCACTCTCTAGTTCAGTACATCAGATTGGTGTAGTTCAGTAGTTCACTCAATCTTTCACTCGCCATTCCGATAGAGTGAAGTGTCAGCCGGCAGGTGATTGAATATTCAAACCCGCGATTGGCGCGAAATGCATTCTTCTCAATAGCTCAGTGAGTGAATGAGTGATACAATCATAAGCGATATAAACTGAACTAGTGAGCTACTGCACTAAAAGAGTGATATGTATCTCTGTGAACGAAAGACGCATATCACTCTTTTCTTTTAAGTGACATGCCATTCTGCGCATGACTAAGGGAGATGATAAATAGGACAGATGTTTAAATCGGGTAGAATGTGCATAGATACTTATATATTGTTGTGGTAGTACGGAATCCTTACCTCTTCGACTGTTACTTTTAATGATTGAAAAACCCTTTTAATTCAATTGTTTTCTAACTGAGTCAATGGACAACGATTTGAATATGATGTTAACATGTTTGTATGCACTTCTTTTGGTATGTGCTAAGGAACATGCGAAGAATGGTAGGTGTTAACTCAGAAGTGTATACAGGGGGTCACTATAACCGAAATCAAAATAACAAAAAACATGGCATAATCTACCAGAGTCAAATATTCAATGATCTTTTATGCATGAAAATAACAGTTTTAAATTTCTAGTTTTTAACAAAATTTTGTTGGTGTAGTTGAAATTGTATTATCTCTAAAATTGGGGGCGTTCGTTATAAAATGCTATAAGTAGTAAAAAACACTCTTAATTATAACTGAAATGAACTATTACTTAATTTCTTGTTTACAAAGAAACAAGAAAACAAAAGAAAATCATTTATATTCGTATTGAAGTACCTGAATTCTAACTCAAGGTATCAAAGCACCATGATTTCCGAAGTAAATACCTACTTTGAAATAAATTTATTATTTAATTTAAGCATTAATGCTTTGCACCGTAGCACTGCCAAGAACCACGAGTAGTACAAAACTTATTGCCTCAATTGGATCTCAATGAGTGCCAGAGGGAGAACAGAAGCTATCTGAGCAGAAATTAATTACGTTTGATGCTGAAAACATTAAGATTGTGAGTACACGTGGCGGGTGTTATTTACTAAAATAAAATATCCCGCCAAATATATTAAAATAAAGGTACCTACGTTATGACATAGGTTATGAGCAGCTTGTTTCTCTCATGTAGATTCAAGCATCTAACTGTACAAAACCTACTTCTAGGTTAAAAAGTAGGCCTTCACCGCTTACATGCACTATAAAATATATATATTTAGAATGAGACAATTTTAAAGTACCTATACAAATACCGTGAAGAGTTTTATTTCCTTACCTTAAGTCTAGACTGGCTATCGCTATACTTATCGGTCTTGACACGGCCAAAATGCGAACTAAAATCAATTTCACTCTCGATTTCGCACATATGGTATTGCATGTATCGTACCAACCATATTCGCTAACCTGCCGCCAAACAGCAGTTTTTGTACTGCTGTAAGTGAGAGGTATTTCTTCTTAATCCCCAGGCCTCAGGGTTGGCAATGCAGTAGGATTAGATTTAGGCCCGGGTATTGTATGTATAAGGGCAGAATTGAGGGTACCCGAGCTCGCGGCAGATGTGCAATGAGATCTCTAACTGAACTGTAGCACTGTACATTTTCACTGAATTCTTTCACATTCCATGCAACTCTACTGTGGAACTCTCTACCCCATGACTTAAAGTGTGCCTAGTCCCTTTGCTACATTTAAGTAACACCTTAAAAACATTACCTACCTGTCTCTCCCTTAACACACTGCTATTGAAATCACTTTCTCAACTTCGCTGCTGACACTGTTATGGTTATTTATTTAATTACTTTGCATTATATTTATTTTGTATAAGTGTTTGTGTATGTTAATCTACGCAATCGTATTTGTATATGTTTATTGCGTTTACATGTGTCTATTTGACTTTTTTTGCTTCATAACTGTTTCTCTCCACCTACTCAACTAAAATTGAAAACACTCCGCTACCCAAAGGATGTCTGGAAGTGATCGCTATTAAAATAAATTTTAAGTGGCAATTACATTAATTGTACATTATGCCTTTTCCTATTTTTATATAATGCTTTGAAAATACATTTTGTTTTGTTAATTTTTACTATCGTGCAATCACACATTTATCATTGTGACCGATTTATTGCCTCTAAGATAATACTACCCACAGTATAAAATGTAGATACGTCACTCTCATTTGTTTCTTTTATAAAACTCATATGGTGTATTATAGCCAAATCAGCAGACGCAGAAGTCTGCATTGAAATAATGTGGCAACCCAACAAAACGATCAAAAATATCAAAATCAACTCTAACCTCTGCCCAATTTCGACATGCTTTGCTACTTGGTATGGGCTACTATCGGGTTTTTTAGAAAGTATTAGTTTTTTTTTTTGGAGAAAGTATTAGCACAACTTTCAAGTGTTGCTATTTTTTTACAATTGCGATAACAAAATAAGTAAATAAATAACAAAGGGACATTCTTACACAAATCGACCCAGTCCCAAACTAAACAAACCTTGTACTATGAATATGAGTACTAGGCGACGATATACATAATATATAGATAAATTATAATACTTAAATACATAGAAAACATCCAAGACCCAGGAACAAATATTCGTGCTCATCACACAAACACTTGCCGAGGCCGGGATTCGAACCCGGGACCGCCAGCTCCGTAGGCCGTTGTGCAACCCACTAGGCCAAACGTGTCGACAGGAAAGCTTTAATGCAGAATAATTGTTACCATAGTTACACATAAACAATTATTACTTTTGTCACTCCTGTGCAATGATATAAAGATATGTTACCTACACGATTATCCACGTGTAAAAATGGCTAGGCTTATGCACACCGAAATCTGATAATATTTCAATAACACACTAATCGTAAATGCTTTTAGACGCTTTTATTGAGTAATTAGTGCAAAATCTCATTATGCATGACGGCATTTTTTTGATTTGACGCATAATCCAATATATAACAAAGTACCCTGTACGCGAGACTGAGTTAAGGTTTGCCAGTTGGGGTAATTTTGGTGTGCCATTTTTGGATCCCGTATAACCTACATTCCTCTTTTTATGTTATATCATTGCTCTGTGTGCAAAATTATGGCAAAATTAGTAAAATGCGAGGAAATTCTCCGCAAAAACGAAAACAGATCGTGCACAAAATGATGTACAAGTCCTAATGTTACAGTTAGCGTCAGACCGGTCGTACTGCTATCAGGAAGTATGATCCGGAATTCACTTTTCACGACGCTGTTAAAAGCGCTCGGAAAATTAGGCCCGTGGACCAAAATTTGGGTCAGAAGAGCGCACAAGCGTTAATGAGAAAAAAATACATATCTGATGGAGATGTCGCCAATAAACTACATAGGTACCGTCGCGTGGCATCCATATAAGCCGATTTCCACCGGGTTGCCCATGAAAAAGCTTATAACCACCTTTTTATTTACATACTACAAGATGCCCGCAACTTCGTTCGCAGAGGAGAAAAAGCCATAACCCGTTGTTTTTTCTTCAGCGTAGTCGAGTTAAAAGTATCCTATTACCATCTGGAGATACGTGTACCAAAAATTATAGAAATTTGTTTAGCCGATTTTGCGTAATGAAGCCACAACGACACATACAAACTTTAAAAAAAATATATTTTTTTCGTTTTAATGACCTTCAAATATTCCGTAACAATTATTTTTTTGAAAATATCTTCAGTGTACAGACATTTAATTTTTACAACTTTATAAATAGTATATAGAAGAATAAATTAATACGCTTCGGCTTCCCTTGTTATTTTTCAGACGCCACGTCTCTGATAGGTACATCGGCAAGTAACGTTCCACGTGCTAAACCAAAAATTGGTCTCAAGACTTATAAAAAACAGAAAAAACCAAAAAGGAGCAACGAACAAGCTGCATACGTTAAGCCCAGGGCCTGAAAACTTTACGTTACGACCAAATATTGTGCCAAAAAAAAGGCGTGCATTTTATGAATGACGAGTCGTAAAAACGACAACAGTGTTTGATTGCAACATACTGCCGGGTTATCAGTTTTACGCCGTACGAGAAGCAGGATGTCAATGATACCGATAAGTTAATTTTTACTCATAAATTCAGTGAAAAGCTATGGTCTGGCAGGCTATGTGTGGTAAGTAGTCGAAGCCATTTGTAACTACACAAACTATGAAGGTCTACATATTGGAGTGCTTGAATCGGCGCCTATTGCCCATGATTCGTGACCACGATGGACCTGACTTAGTCGCGTATATATACGTTGCGTTACGTCCATGGTTTCGAAGGAACTCACCAATACTTTAGACGTAACGCGACGTCCGAAACGTCGAAGAATTACCAACGAAAGGTAATAAAATGAAATCATATTTGTACGTGATTAAGCTCCGTTTGTTGTGTTGTGATAGTGAGTGAAAACCGTGTTAGTTTAAATCAATGCTTTGATGGGCCTGTTCTATTTTGGCCACACTTGGCATCCGTACACTATTCTGAAAGCCTTCAAAATCATTGGAATTAAATCTGTAATGCAGCTTTACTTTAAGGTCCAAACTGCGTTCTCTGGCTTTTAATTGTTTCTCGAATTTGTTCAAGTTAAATTAGTTGCCTAATATTAGAAAATAAAATACATAAATTTAAAGTTGACAAACATTGTTTTATGGTATTTAGAACTCCTGCTTATTTTTTCTGAAAAACCCGATGTGTTTTACAAGTAAACAAAGTTGAGAATAGTAATCAGCCGTTAAAACTAAAGGAGAATGGTGAAATTATAGTAAAAAATAAAGTACTTACGAGTCAACATAACAGTTGGTATAGCCACTGCCATAGCCATCAAGCCGATCAATATTAGAGCAATACAAATCTTCATTACTCTCGAATTCTTTTCAGTTTTCAGTGGATGTGCTTCTTCTAAATCACTGTCCACATCCGACATATCTGCAACCAAGTTATACATCAGCAAAAAAACAAGTGAAGCCCTTGAAAGGTAATTGAGAACTGTTTACTTTTGTTTCGGCATAATGATATGCCACAATCTATCGATATCATGTTTTATCGCACGTGGGAGATAAGTTTTATAAGTATACATAATCTTGTTGGGAAATATCTACGCATGTCTTGTTTGAACTTGAAAATGTTGTTTACTTCTTAACTAGTAAAGTCTAATTTTAATTGAGTATTCTTGAAATGTGCGTTTATATCTGCATAGCTGATTAGATTTAGATATCTAATGAGGATTTTATGTATATATTGCCTGGATTAGGGTTAAAATGAATGTAAACAGACTTTAGTTGATTATGTAAACATTTTTAAGATATCGATATAACAAATTTTATAAATAAATCTAAATATGAAAAATATATATACTTATCAGATACACTAACCCAATAGTAAAAGACACGCAGTAAAATTTCAAACAAATTTACCTATAATCAACGCCGTACCCATATGTAGTTTGTAAGGGTACCTAATACTCAAGTCATAGGATACCAACTATATATAATTCGATTTCTTCAAAAACGCATATCTCTTATTCCTTGAAATAATGAAATCTTTATCAATAAACAAGTGGCTAAATCAATTTTCATTATTCAGTCAAACGTATGATATACAACCCTTATTTATTTTGCCACATCTTTATATACACAAACGCAATAGCCACATCTTCACTTACAATGCTCATAATTAAAAAAAATACCTACACTGTACTCAACGACAAATCAAAATCTCCAAAATATCTTGATAATTCGTGACTAAGGAATTTTGGCAACCCGACGTCTGCTTGTACGAACTCACGGTTTTAACTAGTGGCGAGCACTGGCGTGTGGCTATAGAAACATGGTATTACACTTACTTTATACGTATACATTTATATATAGCTGCTCTGGCAACAGGGTGATTCCCCGGCGGTCGATGCCTTGATCAGATGCTCGGTCACACTCGGGGAGGGTGGGGAGCAGTGGATCAGTGGGGAACAGTGGATCAATAGCTATTAGCTTAGAGAAATTATATCCATCAATCAAATCGTTTATTGTGTACTACCAGGTAATTGATATAGGAGTTACATTACAATGATTATACTGTCTCTGTAATTTGTCTTAACGATGTACAATGGTATAGAGTAGATAATTATCATGAGTAATCAAATCAGAAATGTCAGTATAATAATGAATGAATTGAATGTCAGGTAGTAAATTAATAATTTATATCATATTTCTACAAGTAATATGATATTAAAACTATAGTAGCATTTCTATTTTAGTAGATTTCAAGTACAATACAATAGAGCATTAACATAAAATACGGTAAACAAAAGGCGGTCTTATCGCTAAAGAGCGATCTCTTCCAGACAACCTTTGGGTAGCGTAATAAACCATTCATGTTAAATGATCAAGCCTTTTCCTAAGATATAAAAAATACAATAGATTTATATAACTGTCTTGTTTGCACTTTGATAACGTATTAGGCGTTCTTTTAATTCGTTCCGTGATAAATATATAACTCTATCATTTGTCTTAAATTTGCAATGGTCCACTGTTCCCCTGTATAGGGGAGCCTACATTAAAAATGGAATGAGGTTCAACTGGGTGAAAGCTTTCGCATCTTTTTTAGGCTCATACAGATGTTTTTATACGAGAGCGATATAGACCTGCACAGTATCAATTTCAATTTTGGTTTGGACACTGTTGTAATGTGACGTCTGATTTGCAACTTTTATGTTTGACGTAGCGTCGAAAAGGTTAAGGCCGTTTGAGGGATGAATAGAATATGCGAAATTGTGAAAAGAATACACATACTGAAAGCATAAAAAATAATTGGCAATTTCGGCCAAGAATCATTTAAACAAGAGGACTGTCAGTTACCATACTTTTGATACTGCCTCGATACTTGTATCATTTGCTCGTATCTGATCACCGTGGCGTGGCATGACTGCGTATCGCGCTGCTTGGACGCTCACTGTCGGCGCGGCAATCACGCCGTGCTAGTGCGATCCAAGTGTGTGATACGCGTAGCAACATGGATTTCGAGCGATATCGGAACGGCGCAACGTCCAAACGCGTGCTCGTGACACGCGATCATACCACGGGACGAAGATCTGATCGGGCCAATGATACAAATGTGGACGCACGCACCTTTAAGTAAGGTCAGTCGGGGTAAGAGAAACGTTGTAAATGTGATACTGAAAAGTAACATATGAGTCAATGGAAATAGAGTTGGGCTAATTGCACGGATTCTCTTTCCCCACGAAATAAATTATGTTTCCCTTACCCCAGCTCACCTTACTTGGAATTTCAAACTTCAGAGTAGCACCTCTGGTTATATTTAGGTTTGAAATAAAAAAATAAAAACTCACACTGTAAAAAGATGTGCCGATGCTTTCTGGTTAACAAAATCTTGTAAAACTTATTTATATAGCTTTCTTATCGTCATTACATGATTAGCCAAGGCAACTACCATGTTTACATGTAGCTAATATAAAATATCGTAGACAATTCGTATTACCTTCTAGATACAGTTGACTAAGACAGTCTTATTGCAAAGAAATAAGGCAAATACCGACCAAGAGCAGCCGTGCTCAATGTAGGGTTCCATAATGTATTACATATGTATGTAAAAAACTATGTAGTTATACTTTATCAATTGTTTCCGCGTTAGAATAGGTGTAACGTTAGTCGCCTAATTTATAACTGGATTAAATGTACACTGACTCGTTTAGATTACACGTTTAAATTCATTATTATACCTCGCTTCATACCATTTAAGCTAAAGCTTATATGAAATTTAAAAAAAAAAGACTGGTAATGTGCGAGTCGGACTAGCGCACAAAATATATGCTAACCTCCTGCAGTCTAATGTAGTATACTAGTACCTACAAATTAAAATCAATTACCTATTCAACTTTCATCAAATTCAAGAAGCTTCGAAATTCTAGTTATTTATGCATATATAAATTACTCTGGACCGTAGGAGTCTAAAACGACCGTACCTATGAAAATCCAGTGTTAACAGAACCCTACTCCTAAGCAAAATGTACGCGGTGTGGGGTCATTTTATATTTGTTATTGATGTAGACAAAATTAAGATTTCGTGAGTTGCATTGCCTTCATACCCAATTTCAAGTTTCTAGGTCCGAAAGTACCCTATAGGTTTTCCATGGGACGGCAATTTATATGAAAACACCTTTTTTAATTACTGTATTTTTGGATTGCATTGACTTAGAAGCTTGATTTTTTTTTACAGCTTCAAGGGACCGCAGATATTATAAGTATTTGATGTTCATTTCAACTTGATACCTCCACGCGTTCCTGATATAAGGGTCTTGACAGACAGGTGGGCAGCGAAGTGATCCTATAAGGGTCCCGTAGCCAAATTGGTAAAAACGGAACCCTTTTCATCATGTCCATCCGTCTGTATGTTACATTGAGCACACTATGCTCAGAGTCCAGAATCGTCGATATAGCTCAGACAGTTTCTACACATTTACCTAAGTAGCAGTGGATCGGGCACATTGCTCGTAGAACCGATGGCCGCTGGGCCAGATAGGTTCTCGAGTGGCGACCGCGTATAGCACGACGCAGCGTGGGAAGGCCTCCAACGAGATGGACCTATGATCTGGTGAAGATCGCGGGAAATCGTTGGATGAGGGCAACACACGACCGGTCGTTATGATTTTTTTGCAGAAAGCCTTTGTGCAGCAGTGGTCGTCCTTGGTCTGATATAATGATGATTCTCACTTTTTATATTGTAGGTATATTATTATAGGAGTGTCTAACTTTAGACAGGGAGGGTTATTTAAAATGTTGGGGTTCTATGAAATTTTTTAAAGATGCATTTTCCTCCATAAATTCAAGAAACCTTAAGATTTCTGAGTTTTTAGGGTTATGTAGGGGGACCTATTGGTAAGACTCCACTGTCCGTTCGTCTATCTGTCTTTCCGTCTGTCACCAGGATGTATCTCATGAACCGTGATAGTTAGACTTTTGAAATTTTCACAGATTATGTAATTATTTCTGTTGCCGCTATAACAACAAATACTAAAAACAGAATAATATAAAACTATAACCTATAATAAACCCAGGAACAAACATTAGTGTTCATCACACAAACACTTGCGCTGGCCGGGATTCGAACCCGCGACCGCCAAGTTCGTACCTTCGTAGGCCGTTGTACAACCCACTCAGCCAAACGTGTCGTCAAGCACTGACTAAAATTAAAATGACCGAACATCGCGCACATTTTGCTTAGGAGTAGGGCTCTGCTAACACTGGATAATATCTTCATAGATACGGCCGTTTGTAGCGTATATTTTGTACGGAACCCTCAGTGCGCGAGTCCGACTCGCACTTGGCCGGTTTTTTTGTATCTGTAGTTTTTGCTATAAATACAAGGGGTTATTACTTATTTAATCCGTCAAAATTATGTTATTTAAGAAAACATTTTTATATTCTAATATTAGACATGTACCTCGTAACTATATCCGGCGGCCAAAGTTCGCAAACCGTGATAATTATGCCGCACTGCAATTATCTTGAAGTTTTTGCTTGAGTCAGTTGAATCTATAATCTAAAACGTCGGTTTATAGTAATTAAGTTCATGAATTCCAAACTTTCATTATATTTTAAACAAAAATAATAATTGTTACCACAATGTTTATTACATTATTTCCTAAATAATAAAAATAATATGAACATTAATAGTTGGAACTAGTCTTCTGCAATTTCCATTGAGCATTTCCATGTTACAACACATTTTTCATGGGCCGTATGTCATATTTTAGACCATGTAGGGGTCTTTCCAGTACTACATTGCAGAAACATGCAAATTTGACATAATTACTTCGCACCGATATTGCAAGTATTAATAATACACAAGACATGTTCCAAATTTCATCAATATATATCTTATAGTTTTTGAGTAAAATGCCCTTGACATACGGACGGACGGACAGACAGACAGACAGATATGACGAATCTGTAAGGGTTCCGTTTTTGCCATTTTGGCTACGGAACCCGAAAAATACAGAAAGTCGTTAATGAATGACAAATTATGTGTCACTAGCATAATATCCGCCACAACAAAACGCGCATAAATATTTGACAAGACTATTTCTAGGAATTCTCGGGCCGTTAGGACGGTACATTATATGGGGACCAATTTGGATGCACCTCTCTTCAAACAATACAATAGTAGATTGTTTGACACGGGGCTAAAATAAGCCATTATCACACGAAGTGATTATTTGGACGAGCTAGCGAGGACAAATATGTCTGAGTGTGATAATGGCTTTTAGCCACGTGTTAAACACTGCTTTTCACTTCGACTGCGAGAAAATAAAAAAGACTTAACATTAAAATAGTATAATATTTTCTTCTGTTTACGTGATTATTACTCATTGAAATAAAACAATTTAACGGATTATATCGCGTATATATTATCTCATTTGAGTTCCCGACGTTTCGGAAGCTTTATATTATATTCCGTTTTTTTTTTTTTCAATTAAAATAGTATATTTCATGAAAAACTAAAAGTACAGTTTGAGCAATTCCAACAGAAAGTTTGGCCAATCTGATCAGGATGGTTTGTTTGTTTTTAATTATTCGTAAGAAGTCGTAGCTGGCTGCAATTTATTTTTTCACTGTCATAGAAATTTGTATGGGATTATATGGCTTTCTTTTAAACCCTAGGGGCCAAATATACTATATATAGTTTCGCTTCGCGAAGCTAATATGACGTACTTTTTGAGCAGGAGAAGTGAAATAATAATTTTCTAAGTAGCTTTATAAATGACGGAGATCTGAGGTAACAATAAAAAAAACCAGCCAAGTGCGAGTCGGACTCCCGCTCCGGGGTTCCGTACAAACTTTCACTTACCCTAACATTATTATATTATCCGTTTCTGGTTGAGTTACGTTTGCTCCCGATATCTAAAGCATTTAACGCAACCGGGTTGTAAAAATATATTTTTTTAAATAAAATAAAAATTGCTGGTTCGGGACAAGGTTATAATTTTCGTGTAATATTGTTTATTTATACAAATTGTGAAAATTTCAAAATTATCGTTCGGTAAACTTCGGAGATAAAGGGAGGGGCCATTTTTTTAACATTTTCCTTAACAAAACAAAATCGATCACAATATAAAAGAAATTGCAGCTTATCATAATTTCCTTCTTAAAGCTTTTAGATAAAAAATATTCCATGATTCCTCAAATTCGTCATAATCACTGACTATGTTTTATTTATTTATTTAATCTTTATTGCACAAAAGAAAAATTTATCGTACAAAATGCGGACTTAATGCCATAGGGCATTCTCTACCAGTCAACCTTGTATGTTTATTGACGTGTGAAAACATTGAAGAAGACATAAAGGAGGAAATAAGCATAATTATAATGCTCTCTGATATCGTAGTTCATCGTCGCCCATGACCAAGTGCAATATTAAAGAATTCCGCCGGCCATTAAGTGTTTAAAGTATATCGTCAAATTTTAACAAGAATTTTATATTTTTGCGACTTCGTCCATGTACAGTCGGTGACCTCACATAAGTATCCAGGCATATTCGTGACTATGAACGCGCACTGGAACTCACTAGTAGCGTGAGTTCGAGCCCCGGTTGTCTGTCCCTCTTTGTGCTTTTTTTATTATTATTATAAAACTAATTTGCATGATTTACTTCAATATAGGTATGTAACACCGAGAATATATTTTAAAAAAAACAGGGGATAAAAGGAAATTCATTTTTTATTAAATTGCGGACGTATCAATTTGCATAAAATTAAAGTCCATTAATCGACAATTGAAAACGATTAGAATATTTACAAATTCAAAACTTTATTCTGCAAGTAAGCCTCCAGGGCACTTTCACATTTAACAGTCGATGTTCATATTTGATTGCCTTATCAATTCGGCCCCTGTTTGATATTCGATGGCAGCACTGAGCGAGCGAGTGTCTTACTAAACAAATTAGTCAACCTTTTCAAATCATCATATTCTATAGGTGGCAGCACTAAACGAATGTTATTTTATCATCATGTTTCATTTACATATATTGTATTTCCTATCCCAAGAATGCATATTTCGCTTAGAATAAATCCCAGCAAACTTGACTAAGAAGTCAAAAAACATTCTCCCACAAGTCAGGGTTTGAACCATCGTCCCTCTGACTTAATGTCATGCGCGGTTACCACTAGACCACGGGACCGATTACTAACTGTGACAAAATTGCAAACCGGTTGTTTCAAACTAACATTGCTATGGCGCCTTGCATGCATATTTTTTTTGCAACCGTATGAATATATCTTACTTAGGTGTCGTCTCATAACTGCCCACAATTGAAGCTATTTGTGGGTAGTAGGCAATTACATTAGTGGGCAATGTCGTTTATTATCCATACTTCGTCTATTACTCTCAGAACAAATCACGGTCGACATTACATATTTATATTTTGAATTATGCTGCAATTAACAGCATTTTGGAAGGCAAAAATAGTGGTGTTGTTTGAAAACAACACGTTAATAAGCGAAATTGGTCGTCAATGGCATTTAACGGTAAGTTGAATATATTCATTATATTTTATAAAGTATTACTTATAGCTTATATTTATGAATAATTTTAGCGGTCAAATTTGCTTTCGTTTATTAGATCATAGGAAACTATTAAAACTGGTTTACGTATAACACGATATTACATGCTATTTTATATTACTTTGTTATAATTTATAATTACAATTCACTTTACGAATACCTTATCGTATACGTATTTAGCATTATGAAAATGATGTTTTTCTACACTATAAATGCATTGCATCATTTAATCGTCTATTAAAGTTATTATAAGGATGATTAAATAAAAATATCTTTTCTTTACAGAGAAAAACCGTTAAATTGTGGATAAAACGGCACGGTGAAACTGGAGATATAGAAAAGAAGCGGCCAGGGTTTGCTCCTATGATGTTAACTCCTCAGTCTGCACGTCACCGGAATATAATTACGAAGACCCGTTCCTTTCCACTGCTGGATTTAAGACATATGACAAATCTTGTATTTTACCTACCAGAACTAGCGGGAACATCAGCTTATTGGGGTTGGAAGTCTTCAATGGGGCCACGCGAAATTATAGTGATATTAAGTCGGTGGCCGTAGTGAATAATACTTGGAAATTTTGCGTGATGTCAAGTGTCCAACTGTGCGAGTTGCCTATCCCGAAGGCCAAATATACCAGATTTCAAATATACACATAAGTTATTGAAACCATATCTATCTGGCTGTTTTCTGATGCGTTTAGGTATTTGCTCTATCCCATTTTGTTCTACAACACCCGGGATTAGTGTCAAAAAAAACTGTCATTGGATGTACTCACCGAAGAATCTTCAGATTCTGGTACATAGGTTTCATCCCCCTCATTTTGAACTTTCGAGACAGTACTCTCATCCTCTTCAAAATCAGGATAAGTTTCCTCGGGGTCAGTTACCTCTACTGGATGCTTACATTTCACGTGTATCTCTACAGTATTCTGGTTTGAAGTCTCCATGAAGACAACATCTCTGCTGGTTGACAGAATATTGGTTATGGGATCATACACTCTATATCCTTTTGTATTTTCTGCATAACCAACAAAACTCAGCTTATTGGCCTTCTTATCCCACTTTGTACGTCTCTCCTTGGGAATATGAACCATGACATCACTTCCAAATATACGCAAATGACCTAAATTTGGTTTCTGACCTGTCCAGACTTCATACGGAGTTTTATTGTTTAGCCCCGTAACCACAGATCTATTCCTTAAATATACTGATGTGTTGACAGCCTCCGCCCAATTTTTTTTGTCTAATCCTGCATCGAAGATCAGACATCTAGCTTTTTCAACAACAGATCTGTTCATCCTCTCACATAGACCATTTTGTTCCGGCGTGTAAGCAGTAGTTCTCTGATGAACTATACCTTGTTTTTTCAGATAACTGTCAAACTCTCTACTACAGAACTCGCCTCCATTATCGGTTCGTAGAATCTTTACTTTCTTTTCTTTTTGTTTTTCAACCATACACTGAAATTCTTGAAAGTATTTAAACACTTCATCTTCGCCTTCATGAAATACACAAATACCATCTTGCTGTAGTCATCCACAAACAAAACATAGTATTTTGATCCTCCAATCGACTGATTTTCCATGGGACCTCCAGCATCTGTATAGATAATCTCTAGAACATCTTCCGTTTTTGATGAAATCTGCTGAAATGACAGCCTGGCTTGTTTCCCTTCACAACAAATGGTACATGTTGATTTGTCTATGTTTGCCGCATCTGGATATGAAATTCCTTCTACAGCTCCATTTTTCATAATATTAAGGCTACTAGTGTTGGTTAGTGTGTGATGGGTCGATTGTTAAAATCAATTTCGCCTTGGCTTTTGCATCACTCTCAATATCGCCCGCAGACGCCAATGCCGATAACTGTTTCTTGATGTTATCCGCCATGCCCTCTAACACCAGGACATTTTGAGCTGCAAAACACCAATCGTCATAGTTCTCGCGTAATATAGTTTGACGACATTTTAATCGCGGAATAATCGAAAAACACTGACTTTAAACTTTAAAAACTGGTATTGAAAAGTGTCTGGGCCATAACCTGATAATAAAACGACAGTTAACGGCAACGAAATAACTTTATTTCGTAAAGTGACACAGCAGTAGATAGCTATGTACTCTAGAGGGCGCTAGTACTACACATACTTATTGATATTGTTACCAGAATTAAATAACAATACAAGACAACTGTTCGGTGCACAGACCCGAATTGTAACAGATTGGCTCGGTTCCCAATCAACAACAACAACAACAACAACAATTCTTTATTGTACACCAACAACAGAAACAGTACAATAGAGCCTTAACATAAAATAGGTAAACAATTGGTGGTCTTATCGCTAAAGAGCGATCTCTTCCAGACAACCTTTGGGTAGCGGAAATGACATAAAATAGCTAGAAATGAGTAGGAGGTGAGATAATACAAAAATAAATAAAAACAAACATACATATTATACATATACATATACTAAACATACATACTACTATATATATATACAAAGTAAGAAAGAAAACTATGATACAGTTGACATCAATGTGATTAGAAAACCAGAAGTAGAATTAAAAATATAAATTATGGGAGAGATAAATAATGATCCTTTATCTTAGTTTTAAAAATAGGCAATGACTTCGCTTGCCTTAAATCGAGTGGAAGAGAGTTCCACAACACTGTAGCCCGGAATGTAAAAGAATTTGTATAAAATTTTGACTTTGATGATGGAACAGCTGGAAGATAGTTTTGAGCGGACCTTGCTGATAGAAGATAACTAAAACGTTCTTTGTGATAGCGGGGAGTCGCACGATGAAAGAGTGTATTATAGAGAAGAGAAAGAATGTGAATGTTACGACGAAGACGGATAGGGAGCCACTTGAGTTGTGAACGGAAACTAGACACATGATCATACTTGCGTAACCCAAATATAAACCTAATACACATGTTTTGAAGTCGCTCAAGTTTGTTAAGTTGCTCCTCTGAAAGATTTAGATAGGCAGCATCAGCGTAGTCAAAAATGGGAAGGAGTAGTGTTTGAGCAAGCGCAATTTTAGTGGCGATAGGAAGAAAATTACGAAGCCTTCTCAGTGAACCCACTGCGGTGAACACCCTCCTGCTAACCTCATTCAGCTGCGGCACCCAGGAAAGAGTGCGATCCAAGATTATACCTAATTTCTCAACAGAGTGAGAAAAAGGAATTTGAACACCATTAAATACAATTCTCGGGAGGCCAGCAAAGTCAACTTTAGAAATCATCTTTGAGCTGCCAATGATGATAATTTGCGTCTTCGTAGGATTAACTTTCAGGCCATAGCTACTAGTCCACTCCGAAATTAGCTCCAAGTCACAATTTGCCATGGTTATAACCGACGGGAGATCGCCGAGTACACCCTGAGAATATATTTGGAGATCGTCAGCATAAAGGTGATAAAAAGAAGATAGATTATTGATTATTGAGTAATTGAATTAATAAAAATTGAAAATAGCAGTGGAGACAGCACACCGCCTTGCGGAACGCCAGAAAGTATGCTGCACCAAGGAGATCGGGAAGTATTCACCTTTATACGCTGCCACGATTAGTTAGGTAACTATGAAACCATTCAATAACCGCAGGAGATATGTTAAGAGAACGTAATATAGCCAACAAAATTTCAAAATCAACAGTGTTGAACGCGTTACTAAAATCCAGAAGCGTAAGCACCGTCAATTTCCGGTCATTCATACCCGACCGAATATCATCCGTAATTTTTACGAGAGCAGTAGTCGTACTATGACCGGATCGGAAACCGGACTGATATGGATTTAGAAGATCATTCCGATTTATAAAAGAAGTAAGTTGCTGAAATACTAAACGTTCAAGGACTTTGGATAAGAAAGGAAGAATGGAAATAGGTCGGTAATCGGAGAAGGTGGCAGGATTGGATTTTTTCGGTAAGGGAATTATATCAGCATCCTTCCAGATAGCAGGAAAGACACTAGATGAAACAGAAGCATTCAAGATACTGGCAATTACAGGAACAAGAAGGTCAAGCAGAGGAAGGATCATACTACGGCTCACATTATCAACACCAACGGCGTTGGAAGTAATGGCTAGTACGTTTTTCTTAACATCACTGTCGGAAAATTGAGTTAGAGAAAAAGGATTAAAGTCTGGAGTTGGGAGAGATGAAAGATAATCAAGGGTCCTGGTCTTAACAGGACCGCTAAAAACGGAAGAAGAAGAGAAATGCTGATTCAGCTGATCAATATTGAGGTCTTTAGAACAGGAATCCTGCTGAGATTTCCCAACTCCTAGCGACTTAAGAAATTTCCACACTTTAGAAGGATTACCATTTTCAACAGACTGGTAAATATGGCGCCTTTGCGCATCTCGGCAAACAGTACTACAACGGTTGCGGAAAGTGTGGTAGCGTGTTTTGTTCTTATCAGAAGGGTCATTTTTATACCTAGACTTGGCCAAATTTTTCTTCTCAATAATCGTTCTGATTGCATTAGTGAGCCAGGGAGCAGGAAGATGTTTCACCCTGATAGGCCGAACTGGAGCGTGCACGTCGTAGAGCTGAGTAAGAAGCGAGTTAAATAAAGAAATCTTTTCATCAATCGTGACAGCCCCAGAGATGACACTCCAGTCCACCTTCATCGCATCATTACGAAGCTTATCCCCATCAATCCGACTAAAATTGCGCTGAAATGAGGTTTTAGGTTTGAGCTTAGGAGGTCGAATTTTATATGATAAAAAAAAGTAAATCGTGATATGAAAACGCATCCGCAGAGTACTGTCCAAATTTGGCAACATGGGCTTTAGATGATGTCAGGGTGATATTTAAAAGTGAAGGAGAACAATTCGGAAAGTGATGCGTAGCACGAGAAGGAAGAATGATCATATTACAGGCGGATACTATAGATCTCAATGATCTTGACCGATGATCATCATCATCAATCATGACATGATGATTATAGGATGTCATAATGTCTTCAAGGAGTTTTTCTAAACAAGCTGGTTGCGACTTTCCAGCTCGAGGTTTACCCAGACGATGACAGCGCCCGATATCAGCAGCGGTCACACTACTCTTAATGAGCTTGAGCTTTTCAACAACAAGAGCAGTTGTGCCTTCTGCACTCAAGTCTGTGCTATTTATTCCGTGAAACACCAACATCTTGCGTCGAGAGCGCATCTCCATGCTGTCCACCTGCTGCACAACAAGCTCAACCTGCCTTTGTAGCATGTCCAGAGATTTCAAAATGAAGGCCTTGAAAGTACTGAAGTCACGGAAGGGTTGCTAGACCCTGCGTTGTCCAAGTCACGCTGAAGCTCTGCCATCCGTGTGTGAAAAACCTTAGCCAGCTCTGCGATGGATTCCTTGATAGCGCCCACTTGTGCCATTGTATATGCAATAAATGTAGTGCAATGAAATAAATAAAACTGTCCAGAAAAATGTGATATCACTGCTGGTAGGTGAGAAATACTAGTTAAACATGTATTAAATTATGTTATTGCTTAGAAAAACGCACTATTTGTATTTTTAAATATTAGAACACTTTTTGATGATGTTAATCGTTTTTGTTCACCTACCCGAAAAAAGATATATAATTGTTGTGATATCCCAAAGTGATATCACAACAATTATCTGGCCGTCAAAAAGCCGAGACTAAAATCTGATAGAAAAGTATTAAGTAATGTTATAAAAAAGACTGTAGTGATGCTATTCTGTCAACATTAAACATACAGGTTGTTTTTTTATTAATATTTTCTTCTGTTTCCGCGATTATTACTCATTGAAGTAAAACAATTTAACGGATTATATCGCGTAGAGGTCCTAAAAATGACATAGGTCATACTGTATATAGGAAACCTACGCATACAGATAGGTATTTGAATGGCAAATCTCACCACCATCCCTGTCAACTTGCTACAGTGGGTAAATCTTTGTTTCAGAGAGCCAGGGGTATCTGAGACAATCAACATCTGACTGCTGAGTTACAGAATGTCAAACGTGCGCTTCGAGCCAACGAGCTCCAGATACCACGTTCCAAGCAGAATCCCAGTATGAAGAAACCAACAGTCGAGCGTAAACCTGCCGTATTACCATATGTGAAAGGGGTCACAGACAAGATCGGAAACATCTTGAAGCGTGCTTCTATAAAAACATATTTCAAGCCGTTGAAGAAGGTGTCTCAATACCTTAGACCCGTGAAGAGTAGCACGCCTTTGCAGAGTGCAGGCATTTATAAGCTGGACTGCGAGTGTGGTCTTTCATACATTGGTCAAACGAAACGCAGTGTATCAACCCGGGTGAAGGAGCACATAGCAGATGTCAAGCACCGTCGGTGTAATAGGTCTGCAGTTCAATAGAGAAGATGGATTGTCACTACCACCAGCTTGGGATCCTGTAATACATCTCATCAAGGAACAAGCGAGACACAGGACTGCAAAACCTTAATTTCCGAACGGTGTAAAATATCTTATCTGTTTAAAAGTAGTTTAATAGTCTCTGTTTTTAAATATTATAATTAGTAATGAGGTAGCCTGGGAGTTTTTCTTTGCAGCGTTTCTTTTCTCCTCAGTACGCCTCATTTGTGAAATGCTGCTTGGTAAATTATTAGAATAAAATAATTAAGCCCTTCTGGCACATGTGTAACTGTCTTTACAGCTTAGGCCCATCTGGCATGTATGTACACCTTTATTTGTGTTTTGTCAAAAAATGGGTAGTTTGCACAAATTGTAACTTTGACAGAGAAAAATACATCTTTTCTCAGTCCTCCCGTGACCATGGAAAGCTGGAAAGCTTCCGAAACGTCGGGAACTAAAATGAGATAATATACGCGATATAATCCGTTAAATTGTTTTATTTTAGGTTTGGTTTGTCAATGACATGTTCACAGACTGCAGACCTATTACACCGACGGTGCTTGACATCTGCTATGTGCTCCTTCACCCGGGTTGATACACTGCGTTTCGTTTGACCAATGTATGAAAGACCACACTCGCAGTCCAGCTTATAAATGCCTGCACTCTGCAAAGGGGTGCTACTCTTCACGGGTCTTCAACGGCTTGAAATATGTTTTCATACATTGGTCAAACGAAAATATGTATAATCTATACAATTATTGATCAGTGCCCTTCTAAAACACATAGGTGTATTTTAGAAGTTAACTGCTATAGGTACCCGAGAATCTCCCAATACACGTAGGTACATTGAAGTACAGTCGACTACAAATACTTGTAACCACTTTTTCACCTTATTGCATGGGGAGCGGCCAGTGTAATGGCGACGATGCCTCAGACGGGTTCTATACCCGTAGATTACTTTTTAGGGTTCCGTAGCCAAAATGGCAAAAACGCAAAAACTGAACCCTTAGTTTCGTCATGTCCGTCCTTATCTTGCAAACATTTTACTCAAAAACTACTGTATGTATACTGATGAAATTTGAAAACAAGGTGTATTGTAAAAAACCGCTATTTAGTTTAGTAGTTACTTCAAATTCAAATAATTTATTTCCGAAACGTATCCATACTTTTTAGTACCGTACAGTAGAAAGGAAAACTTAATTCTAGTGTTAGTTAGGTATTTAATATCACACGTAAGTACACATTAATATAAACAATTAATGTCGTTCAAGTGCTTCTGGATTCGACTTTCGAATCTATCAACAATGGTATTCAGAATGCTGTTCGGGCTTTCCCGGACTCTGCGCACCAGGGACGCCACCCTTTTCCCGCATTATGGCGGTATAACTGTCAACGTGCGCGTCAGCGAACATCCCTGACGCGCTACAGAATCGAGGCAGCCCCAACTGTACCAACTTTTACTGTACTCTTAGCGCACTAATAGATTTGTGTATGTAGTTAACCCACAGGCTGCAGACACCTGTTTGGCAAAACGCTTTGAAAAGCGACAACTTGACTTGTACTGAAGACCTTGCAAACTTGCGGGCTAAACAACGAAAATAAATATTACCATATAACCGAAGCGGAAATTTCTTTGCCCCCCCCCCATCTATCTTCTAAACCGTATGATCAAAAAATATTGAAAATTTACAAAGATAGAACTTTATATAAATACTTTCAATGAACATTTTTTTCACCATGATGGGATGTACCCTTTTTGAGCTTTTGGCGAAAAACTACACTTCTCGGCAAAAGGTCTTAAGTACCGGGTAGATACGCTCTTTGCTGGTATTTTTTTCATCTGTAGTGCATTTTTTGTAGTAACGGATACGGAATCCTGCACTGAGCATGCTCTTTGCCGGTTTTTTATCTAGTCTTTAAACAATTCAGAACATACTATGTTACATAAATTAAGGTAACAACTTTTTGATGACTGTACATTGTTTATCTAGGTACATTAATATGATATGAATAAGAAAATTATATCTGGTTTAGATTCGATAGGCTGATAAAAAAAGTTCCTCCATTTTAAAGTTTTATGGCTGATTTCATTTCCGCGTTCACAAATCCTATTAATTTAAACAAGCATTTCTTGTACATATGAGTAGACATGTATGTAGTTATATATTAACATATATGAATTTGGTTTCTCGGAAACAAATCCAATGATGTGGATGAAATTAGGTTGGTGGGCCAGCTGTACTTTTGAAATATATCTAGGTAGATTTTATCCCCGAAATACAGAAAACCGTGGCATTTATATACTCATTAATTATTCTTACAGAATCCCTTCCTCTCGTCGTTTTTAACCCTCGACGAAAGAAGAAGGGTGTTATAAGGTTATGGTACCTGTAGGTACTTAGTTATGATTTCGCGAGCTCTATAGAAAACTGCTGTCGGTAATCGGGTATATTTAGTTAAAATAATAAGTGCTTCTAAAATTGGAGGTCGCCACTTACAAAATAAGGAACTAACTTATTATGCAAATAACTAATCTGAACTTTAAATATCTTCCCTGTTTCTTAGAAATACAACGTCAAAAATTCGTTTCTGACGCTTGTTTTTTACCAAAAATACGAAAGGGCGCTTAACAGATTATTTATTACTCAGATTAATTTAATAAAATTAAGTACTTAGCGCTGAATTTCTATAAATATCTGACTGGACTCTGTAGCTCAGTTGGCAGAGCGTTCGCCCTGGCAAGGCACAAGGCACTTGTTCAAATCCAGCCCGAGTCTTGCATTTTTTTTAATTATTCAGATTTTAGTATAGCTAGACTACTAACAGTAGTAGCTAATAAAAATATGACCTTTTAATAAACATGGGCAAGTATTATATTATAACAATAGATATTTGTTATGCAAGGCTGCAAAGTTGTTATTTGGCGCGAGTGCTTCAATTGAAAGCCGAGCAAGCGAAGGAAGCTAAAATTGAACCACGAGTGGAGCGAGTGGTTCAAATATAGATTCCTGAGCGTAGGCAGGCTTTAAAGGCAGGAGAAGCCAAATAATTTTGCAGCCGTACAAAACACACAACTTTTCACCTCTCTAAAGCGAGGAAATGTGTGATGCAATAAAACTATGAAATATATTTAAAAAACAAACTATTTTTTTCCATTTAAAACTAGTAACAATGAACTGACGAAACACACTAATAATAGTTATAACATGACAAACAAAAAATAATCTTTAAAAATCAAAAACCCGACTGCTTAAAAAAACTAAAAAGAAAAAAACAAGTCCAGTACCTACCCTTGTCAAGTTATAATGGAAATGTTTCATGATTCATGATCGATCCTCACATAAAAAAAAAAAAAAAATCTAATGTGGAACATAGCGATTTTAAACAGTCGGGACCCATAAGAAAACTAGATCAACGCAAATCTTCGCAACAATGGGTCCCGACTGATTAAAATGGCTATGTTGCACATTAGAATTTATTATTTGTTTTATGTGAGTATCGATCATGAATCATGAAACATTTCCATTATAACTTGACAAGGGTAGGTACTGGACTTGTTTTTTTCTTTTTGTTTTTTTTAAGCAGTCGGGTTTTTGTTTTTTTTTATTATTATCTATATGAAATTATAAACATAGTCAGCCCATATGTATTGCGAAAGAAACATTATAACATATATTTTTATTTTCTAAAAAAACGACCAATGTGAGGGGGGGCAAAAATTAAAAGTCTAGTCACTAGGTCAAGTGGGGTATCATATGAAAGGGTTCGAACGGTACATTTTCGAACATTTTTTTTTATTTTTTTTGTGCTTAAATTTCGTTTTCTTGAGGAAAATGTGGAAAAAAATACCATTTCCTCCTTTATCTCCGAATTTTACCAAATGAAAAATCTGGTATTTTCTGGAATTATGTAACTTTATATAAATATTATACACGAAAATTATAACCATACATCTATCTGTCTTACTTTATTTTGAATCACCAAAAAACATTTTTGAATAACCCGGTTTGGTTAAGTTTGCCCCTCATTTGTATGTGACGCCATAGATTCCACAGCCAAACTTAACTCAAGCGGCAAGTTAAGTCGGAATTTTTGAAAGGTTTTATGGAACCCTCGGTGCGCGAGTCAGACTCGCACTTGACCGGTTTTTTCTTAGGCTAATATGTGTTCTACAGTTTGTGGCTACATTCCGTATTTTATTAAATTCCTAGATCACAAACGAAACGCGAAAAACCAAAGCTCGTTGTTCAAATATGTTTTGGAAAGTTAAAGTTAGTGACACCTAATTTCTTACTTTTAATTGTTCAACATTATTTTACATGATAGGTTATATGGCGTGAATTCATAAATATTTAATGCTAACTTGCCCTATGTCTTAACTACCAAGTATAAGAAAGATATATACATTAAAATCTAACTCTCATTATTGTATGACCAAGCCAGCCGATCATTAATAAATTATATGGAAAAAAAACAATAGTGGGATATTTCTAGGCATGGTACCAGAACGTGCTTACCTAATAATAAACCCCGTATCAGTACCAATATGTATAACTACAATCATGACTTATATACATCTCCCAATCCTATGTCTAAAGGTTAAGATTGAATTTTGTATACATGTAAGCTTGCACGTAGGTACTTAGAGTAGAGATACATAGCATACGTAGCATGGCATCACACACATGTGTGCATAAATTATTACCACATAAGTAATTGCTCTGATAAAGATCTGTGACGTCTATAGCGTGTAAAGTCGAATTCATTTATCTTAGCAAGATGTACTGATGATACCACCATAGATCGATCCCAAGTAAACAGCCGGATAAGAATCTTCAATATTTTGAGTTTATTTCCTAAAAGTTACTACACAAAAAAACCCACATTTAAAAACATATTATACATTTTGCGATCCGACTCTATTGCTTGGGGCAGCCGAGATGTTCTCATACCTATACTATACATATGTCTCAAATCATATCCCAGCTCAGAATGCACATTAAACTGGAACTGATCCGAAATAGGGATAAGTTTGCCTTACTGCCGTACTTATATCTTATAATTAGATTGTATTTGTAACTGGTTAGTATATAAAGTGTTTATATAGATCCATATACTTTTGGCTCAGTCGGTTGCACAACGGCTTACGAAGCTGGCGGTCTCAGGTTCGAATCCCGTTCAGGGCAGGTGTTTGAGTGATAAGCACGAATGTTTGTTCCTGGGTCTTGGATGGTTTTTTATGTATTTAAGTATTATAATCTATCTGTGCGATACCCAAGTGGAAATCTATTGAGGAGGCCTGTGTCCAGCAGTGGACGTCCTATGGCTGAAATGATGATGAATCTATCTGTATATCGTCGCCTAGTACCCAGAGTAGTAGCTTTGCGTAATTTTTTTGATTGTCCCTTATATTTATTTATTTCGTACTCAAAACTAGTGATCATATATTTCCATGAAATCAAAGATAATGCACACTTAAATAAACGACTAGCAAAATAATCCCACTCACTAGCATTTCCTTCACATTTTATTAAATAATCCAGCTAAAACATGCCGTAAATTAAATATAATACGACAGATATTACACCGTCCGCCTTTTGCTAAATGATGACATTTGTCAAAGCGCGTCATGATAGAACTTTGGTTAGGTATGAATAAATGAGTGTTTCTAGAGTAAATAATTGTATCTTGTTGATTAATCTACGAAATAAAATAATATATACCAAGAAATTTACGAAGTGTCCTCTAGGGATCGACCCTCATCAGGTTCCCCTAAGTGACGTGTGCTTTGTTATTTTAACTATCACGGTATAAACGCTACCACCATGTATGATAAAGTAATCGTGTATGATTTTTAGTCCTTTCAACGTTCTTAATGAGTCCGAGGCAAAAATGTCACATATCTATAGGTACCTACTATTATAAAGTTGTAAAAATGAAATGTCTGTACATTGAAGATATAAAAAAAAACTATTGTAAAGGACTATTTAGGTCACAAAGCGCAATTTTTTTTTATTTTATGGTTTGTATGTTCGTAGGTATGTGTCGTAAACGGATTTCAACTATTTTTGGTACACGGGTAGCTGGGTATCTATCTCCAGATAGTTATAGTATACTTTTTACCCGACTACCCTGAAGAAAAAAAGAGGGGTTATGACTTTTTCTCCTCCGCGAACGAAGTTGCGGGCGCCTTCTTGTATACAATTAAAATAAATCACGTAATATTATTAAGTCCCGGTGTAGCACTGTAGCTTATCATAACAATGCTTGTGTCACTTTCATTCATTACACTGTTTTATGGTTTTGTTTATTAGTCTCGATATCGTTTTAATCTCATACTTACACGTAGTAACAAATATTTTTGTTGACAATCACAGATTATTATTTTTTCGATAAGGCATGGGATTGCCATGCCATACAAGTTTGCATGGCTGCTTTCATTGCCTCTGTTAATTTTTGACTAGTCGTATATGGCAAAAGGTAAGTAGGAGTTATGCTTTACTTTAGTGGCGTTGCGTTAATTGAACCCGATTCTCATCGGCTTGCCTACTTAAAAGCATGCATTTGAGTACTTTACTCTACTGGTTTTAAAGAAAACATAAGAGAAACAAAAATACTCCGGCGTTACCAACAATATGTTGGACGCCTCGCCACTGCTATTACTTTCAAAAATTTAAACTGCCCTAAATAAATACAAATTCACAAAAACCTTAACAAATAAACATGGTACCTTAACAATGTAAAGTAAACCTATTAAATCGTGGGTAACGCTGAAGCAGCAATGTTGATGTTAATAGAGGAATCATTAAAACATCGTCGATTTTCATTTCCTGTTCAATGATTTGTGTATTTCAATGTTAGTTTCCTTTTAATTACTTGGGGAAGTTTGTCATATTTAGTTAGGAATTTCCCTGAAAATCGGCAGTTCGATGAAACAACCATGAGTCTTATAAGACTTAGTCAGGAGAGATTTTGTCGTACGCTTACTTAGGTGACGACACCAGTAATGGACAACCACCCAATTATGATATTTTTAAGGGACATTACATTTTTAAATTGACAACACTGTAATATCCAGGTAACTGAATGTTCGTAATGGTAAAGTCCATGAATAATGGGCCATAAAGTACTGAATCTTAATTGGGAACTACTGTACTTAACATGTCCACGATTGGTGCCCTCATGCGAATTAAAAGAGCTCACGAAATGAGAGAGATTTTTTATTTATTTCTTGTAATAGTAACATATTTACCAGAACTTAAATATTCTTAAGTTAAAAACATATAAATGTAGGTAATTATCATAACAACAATAATTCATATTCAATATATTTACAAATCGCATAGACGCTGAAATTTACAGATTACTTAGCAGATAATAATCATTGTTACTTAAGTACTTCAATACCGTTTTGAACTAGTGAACTTTGTGGCAACGATAACCTATACGTCCGTCACGATATAATATATGATGTCTCTGTAATATCCGTTCTACTTTATAAAAGTATATGAAACTTATTTACGGGAAATCTTAACCCGTTTCTTAGGTTTGTTCTGACAGATTTGTGTTCCTATAGGCAATATAGGTATAAAGATGTCTGACATTTGATTTGGCAAATTAATATTACAGACCAAATAGTAAAACTACAGATCATACGGATCATCATACGAGCGTTTTATCCTCAATTTCGTGGACCCATTTTTGAAGATGTGTCTCTAAATTTTGGGGCATCTTAAGTTATTTGGTGCAGATCACGAATATAACGGACAAACAAACGCTCGAATCAGTGGCTGTCCTAGGGGAGGCATCGTCTATTTTTTTTTAATCATAGACAATTTGAAATAAAACAGAAGAAAATGTTATAGACAATTTGTACCGGCACCGGCGATCAAAGCCATTATTATACATATTTCATTTTAAAGTGTAACCGCCAATGAACTTTTCTAAATGCCTCTTTTTTATTGCAATGGGAAACAAACAGCATACAATTACACTTAAGAGTTAACAACAAAGAATAGTTAATACAGAAGCCAAAAACAGTTTCCACTAATAGTTAATACATTTTTTTACTATGAACCTTCTTTACTTAAATATAAAGTTGGCCTTTGTGTGACAAAGTGTTTGCAATTAGTAGCATCCACATTAAAGTAAGCAATCATGGTTTTAGCCCATAATGAAGGCAATAGTAACTCTTTAGGCCAAGAAAGATGATTTTAACTATACATAACTTACGATTACAGACGGATTAAACTGGCCTTTAATTAAACTGCTATATACAAAAGTGCTAAATTAAATCCTCATCAAGACCGGGAATGGACTATATCACTCTTAGTGGCCCCGAACTCCACATGGCCTGGCAAATAATGGTCCCACGTGGCTATATGATCCAATAGCGCCCCGCCTGGGCACTCCGTGGCCATAGCTTGGCTATGCCCTATCAGACGGTACTGGGGACTGATGAAGCCTTCCTTAACTCCTTTAGCGATGAGCGCTTTTGTTGTTGCCAGTTGTTTTGCAGGCGGCAAATTAACTGTAAAAAAAGGGAAACTTAGATATTGCTGCAGATGACATATTGGCTAGGTTTTCGGGATCATGCGCCAACATCCAAGCGTTTGTACAAGATATATATTTGTGCGTTTCTCGTAATAATACGCGAAAATTGACAATTAAAATTAGTCGCGTATAAAGATGATTTATTTAATAATAATAACCTTTCGTTGGTAATTCTTAGACTGAGTTCCTTCGAGACCATGGGCGAAACGTCGAAGAATTACTAACACAAGGTAATTAAATAAATCACATTTATACGCGATTAAGCTCCGTTTTGTTTTGTTGCGATAATGAGTGAGGATAGTGTAAGTTTCAATGAATGTTAATTAAAATTAGTCCTTCGAAATTCTTTTCTGTTCCTGATAGGAAGTAATTGATTTTTATTACCTTACTAATAAGTTGCCGAAACTGTATCGGTTAAGGACATTATATGTAGACTTTAATTCAGAGTCAAATGTGACTCGCCTGTGACCGTAACATTCAGGAATAGGGGGACGTTTTTTTTTTCAGTCCAAAGTATGACATATATAAGGAAAATATTTAACAGAAGGAATTTGTCCAGTGTACTTTCAATTCAAAGTTTAATTACGTGACGAGAAGCACACTTGCATTCTACGTGATCAAGAAATGTCTGCAATACACGGGAGAGTCCCCTAAATTGAAATCGATGTCACGAATTACCTAAAGGAGGGGTCCATTAGGTAATTCGTGACATCCGCGGCGCAATTGTGCTAAAGTTGCAGCTACAAAATGTTACTTACAAAGTCCTAACATACAGTCGACAATTGCAAATGCTGAGCACACTTAGAACCTTATCTTTTTAAAAATGACATTCGTGAGTACTTTGTTATGTTATGGCATTTGTTTACATCTTGTGATGACGAGGTAATAAAGTGTTTATTTTTCAAAGACCAGTCCCACCTCCCAAAGGCTTTAGCCTCAATTTTTAAACTTCAACCATTTTTAAAACTCAATAGTTATATATAATTTCCGTATAAGCTTATAGTCTGGAATGTTCGCGGATGCCAGAGTTGATTGTTTCTACACAACTATGAGGAAACGCTGCACATCCCTGGCGCGGCATTTGCGGAGAGGTTTGATTGCCAGTATCTGAATCATTGTCATATAATCCACGTACTGGCAATCAAGCCTTTCTGAGTGCTGTCCATATTTTAGTTATAAGGTATTTTATGTTTATGTTACTAACTTTAGGCTAAGATATTATAACTAACTTAACGAAGATCCCAGTTGGTCGAAATAAATGTTTATTATTATTTTAGAGTTCCTATAGGAATAGCCTTGTGTAGTTTCTTGAAGCGTTTCTTCTACGGATCTATTATCCGGAGCGCTGGTATTAGATTCAGGCTTGTAAAAGTGCCGTCACCGTCCGACGTCCAACCGTCAACCATTGGTGCAATGGTGTCATGGAGCACCTGGTTTTGTACCCTTGTGTACCCTTCAACGGCCAAGTCACACAACATTAACTATAATAATACAAAAATCGCAGTAAAGAACCTTAGACTTGGCACGACTTTGTCTAGATTTCATTACTTTTTAGAGATAAACAAGCAGCTCCATCGAGACTTGGCTAGTTTTTTACAGAATGTTTTTGGTCGGATTTTACTTCTTTTTGTAGAAACCTTCGATTTTTGTCATCAAATGAAGCGGCCCACCAAGTTGAATATTTTTTGTAAAGGCGGTATGTCGATCTCTAATAGTTTGGTTGGGCTCTTGTGTTTTCTAATCAGGGTCACCAGGTACTGCAGATCTTGGATTATCCTAGTTTGATAGTTTTCCCTTTATGTGGCCATTAAACCCTAACTATGTACCAAATTTCAGCTCTCTGAGTTTATGGGAAGTACTAGTTCTATTCTGATGATCATGAGTGAGTGAGTGAGTGAGTGTCATAAATGCGAAACTTTGCTTGCGCTTAACTTCGGAACTAAATGACCTACAGACTTGAAATTTTCGATTTTAAGTATGTGATTATAGTTTACTGGATGACGAAAATTTCTGCGTTCTGGTCTTATCCAGAGGTTCTCAAATAGGGGCCTGAAAATGCGGCGAAATGTTTCCGGTAAAGGATGGTACGGCATGTTTGCTTCGCGCTCGACTTGGCGGGGGCACTGCCGTGCCCCCCGATTATTATTTTAGTGGAGTTTCTTGAAGCGTTTCTTCTACGGATCTATTATCCGGAGCGCTGGTTAATTCAGGCTTGTAAAAGTGCCCGTATCACCCATTGACAGAATAAATTTTAATTTTTAATGGTGTGTAACACAACAGATTCGGTGTTTCATTGCCTCACCTCGCCAATCGCCAATCAAAGCGATGCCAATGCTAACGTTGTTGGCCCTGCCAGCGTGGATGCCGATCACCCTCCAGCCTCTGCCCTCGTAGGCGCCTCCCTCGCTACCGACAGCGAAACTGAAATGAAGCTAGTATTAACATACACCATAAGATTTAGCTCGCGTTTAGAAGTACGTAATGGTGAGTGATGGTGTAAGTTTTCAGTAGTTTTTAATAGTCGAATGACAAGGTCGTACAATTTCGTAGGTACCTGCTTTTTGCTTGTCAGAAAATGTTTACACAATAACAAACGGAGATTTTCCTCAAGAGTGATCGATATACGACATTACTCTTCGAAATGTCTGGTTAATTACGCTATACTCGTTAACACGTCGAGATCATTGTACCTATAAGCGTGACTTACAATAACACATCATAACGTCATTCCGTTGAAAAATAAACTTGATTAGTTAGGTACCAAAATCTTCCTTTGTCCTTCCTTTCCCACATAAAATATGATTCTGTTTGTTGGCGTGTTTTTCTTTCACGCTACATCGGGATGGATCGATGCGAGTTTTTGCATAAATAAAGAAGAATATTAGTCAAAAAGCGACATTATTTTACGTACGCGGTTATTCTTCTACGCAGCTGTATGAAGTAGTAGGCCGTTTGTTATAGAGTTACGTTAACAAAGCAAAGGATACCACCGGAACCCTATTACTAAGCCTTCGCTGTCTGTCCGTTAATCTGTCTGTATGTCACAAGGCTCTAATCTAACTCTTAAGGGTAGATAACTACTTGAAATTTGACATAATTTGTACAACTTTAGCCCCTATAACAACATCTATACTATTACAAAGTTGTAAAAATAAAATGTCTGTATGTTTGTTGTGGCTTCATCACGTTAAATCGGCTAAAAGGATTTCAATTATTTATGGTACACGGGTAGCTGGATAGCTGGGTACCTCCATATGGTTATAGCATACATTTTACCCGACTATGCTAAAGAAAAAAAAGAGGGGTTATGACTTTTTCTCCTCCGCGAAAGAAGTTGCAGACGCCTTCTAGTATAGGTAATAAAAGAAAATATGGTTAAAAAAAGGGCTATGGATAACCATACAAGAAACGTATTATTTTCTTAGTATTTTTGCGTACGGTGGTACGGAAAAAATTCAACTCTGGCCGTTTTTTATAAAGTGTAAAGTACATATATCATTTCTATATGCCATATAAGTCCTATAAAAGAAACAAATAAGCTATACGCACACATAAAAATATACTTTGTTTATAGACTTCCCAATAAAGTTGTACTGGTCTTAACGTGTGATTACGTATGTGTACAGATGTAATACAGATTTAAAAATACAATACATAGGTAATAGCGCACTGGCAAAAGAGCGTATCGTCGTGGCACTTACGTCCTTTTGCTGAGAAGTACAGTTTTTCGGCAATAACTCGAAAACAGTATTATCCGATGATGTTCAAAACAATTTTCATTTAAAGTATAATATTAAAAAGCGTTAACTTGTATTTTTGAAATATTTTTTGGACTTACGGTTTATAACACTACATTTTTCATTTATTTTTTATTATTTGTTGTTATAGCGGCTTGTACCTATAGTCCTCCTCATCGATTTCGTCCCTACACCAATTTTATGGATATCGTCTATGGTAGGCTATGATACGGCTGGCTAGGCCGAACTTACTTTGAAATACTCTCTTACACGCGAGGCAGTAGAGTTGGCCAGCTGAGTTACAAGTGTAATGTGTAGGAGGGCTTAGGTGTTTCTCATACATAGGCGGCTCATGTGTTTATCTTATTATAAAAGGATTTGATTGAAAAGTTGAGAGTCATGCGACAGACAGTCAAATATCAGAGGCGTTAGTAATAAAGTTCCATTGATAGTCTTGCTTTTGGATACGGAACGTAATAAAACTGTAAATGTTCACTAACACCAGCATATCAGCTGGTACTATCCGCAATGCAGAGGTCGCCAACACTAATGATACTTGGTGATAATTTCCCACTTCCGACTGGTAAGTATTAACCTTAAACGCAGGAAAATTGTCACATTATGTCTGAGTAGCAGGTAAAGTGCCCAATTAGGGAAAATGATGTCCAATGTTCGACCTTTTTATGACTAGGAAATATGTATAACTTATATATAACTATCAAATCCGTATCCATTTATAAACGTCTAGAAGAAAGGTCGCAACTATTCCAGTGTACAGCAATAAGGATGGCTACTTAAATATTTAGTGGCACATTGAAGAACTTTAGTTATGGCATCTTGAATTTGAACTTCTGAAAGTGGTAAAAGAAAATATGAGTTGACAAAAGCTATCTGTCTAATTCATCCTCCTGTAGGGGGTTTTTGGTATACGGACGCTATGAGAAACGGGTCTTTTGTCACACGTTCGATTTAGGAAACTGTTATTTTGGAACGGGTGTTTTGCGAAAGGGTGTTTTGGGCATACGGGTGTCGTGAGAAACGGATCTTTTGGCATACGGATGTCGTAAGAAACGGGTATTTTGGTCATACGGGTATCATGAGAAACGGATCTTCTGGCATACGGATGCTACGAGGAACGGATTTATTGGTATACAGAAGCTATGAGAAATGGGTCTTTGGCATACGGTCGATTTAGGAAACTGTTATTTTGGAACGGAAGTTTTGGGACCGGATGTTTTGGGAAACGGACAGAACGGTCCGAAAGGCAGTAGTGCAGTCATCTGACACGACTTAATTTCTAGAGCCGTTAGGACGTGTCAGATAGTTTAGCCCGCTTTGTTATGACAAGATGTTGACGCTGGTGACTGTACGTCTTTCAAAAATAAAGGAGTAAGGTACCTACTAGAGAAAGATATGCATGGTGGTTATCTCCAAAGTCCTAAAATTTTACTGGTATTCAAAATCACCCTAATTAAAAGTACAAAAGGTACCGTAGGTGCTTCTAATAGTCTGTAGACTCCATATATATCGTCACGTATCTGTATGCCTTTAAAAATAAAGATGTGTTGAGATATATTTGGCTCTTTTGATGCTACAGACTATTTTATGCTGATTGTATCATCAGCGGAAAGATATAGGTGTGCAAGTTATCCTACATAAATGTGTGGCAAGGAGGCTACTTTTCACAGCTGACTGTACATTGTATTACATACTATAACGAGCCGTAAATTTTTCTACAAGACTGCTATAAAAAACATTGCTGGGAGTTTTTTACTTTATGTATGTATTACAGACTATCTTTTTCTTTAGTTTCTTACTTGTATCCAATGTCGCCCCAGTCTAAACTGTGGTGATACTTCTGCATGGATCTCATGGCCGCGCCACATTCCGCTGTAGTGTTACAAGCCTCAGGGATGTATGTATGATGTATGACCACGAATGGTACTGGCGTAGAGAGAGGTTTGATATCCGTGGATGGCTCTGCCAACCAGTCCTGGCGGGTGTAGTATCGGAAGGGCTCTTGAAAGAAAATATATTGTTACTGAACAGAACGTATACGCAAGACTGACACATTCAAATAAAATAATGAATTTCTTTAAGTAGGCCGCAAGGGCACTTTTACAAGTGTGAGGCTACCAGCATTTCCCAAGAGGAAGATCACTATTGAGAAGAAAGGAGAAAGAAACTAAACAGTCGGTTTAGTTTCTTTCTCAAATTGCAACACTAGTTATTTTTTTTTTACAACACAAGAAGGTCTGAAAAAATTACATTTAGCAAATCCGTCTGTAACGTGGACCAGTCAGAGGCACCTTTAAATGTGTACTAGTTTTAGTCCCCAGTTTCACACGATTTAGAAACATATTTCACTTATTATTCATTAACGTGAAGTATTTTAGAATTCTGGCTGGCCAACAAACACACTTTTGCATATTTATATGCGAAATAATTTAATCATTCACTTTTTATTTCACGTTTTTAACAAAATTGATGAGTTAAGATTAATTACATATTTAATCACACTACATTTTTTCAAATTCTACCATGAACTATTGTAATTACACTTAACACAATACATACAGTAAACACTTAGAATTATTAATTAATTGTATATTTTAATTACCATCACTACCAGAGTACGGATGAGCGGTCGCGTAAAAACAAAACACTATCATCGTAAACCAACTCGCGACAGATATCATGTTTATCGTAAAATTAATAATTTATTTAACTAATACAAGCGATTACTGATGTGTAATCAACACGTGCAACTGAAGTATAAATGGATGGTTTATGTGTTTTATACCGAACTCTTCAAATTATGGGTACTTTCCCGACAGCGGTTGAAGTGTCGGACTTTACCTAAAAGTGTAATGAGATAGCGGTTTAATAAACAAGGTACCTACAGTTCAAAGACGGCTAAGTTTCCTTTACAAAATAGTTATAAATACTTTTGTGTACCTTTAAGCAAATAATAATTTAGTTGATACTTGAGGAAGATTAAATTACCTCTGTAACCTTTTTTAAGGCGTAGCGAGAGCTCAAAATCATCATAGATTTACATTTTTTTGAAAATAACCTCCAATAGTTAGGTATTTACTGCTCATGCCTATCCTTAGAATATTAATTGTAGCAAATGGTCTCAAAGTAAGAAATGAAAATATATTGATAAATAAGCTTTTTTTGGACTAGTATTTATTATCATTTGAGAAAAAAATCTGATCTACTAATACGGATTCCAAAATTTTCGAGACCAACTGCTATTTAAGTTTGCCGAAAGAAATGAGATACAATAGTATAGTGTGAATGCCCACTGAAGCTAAATTATCTAGAGGACTGAGGATCTCAAAGGGTGATCCACGGGGCTCCGTTAAGCCTCTATAAGGCTCCGAAGAAATAATTTTCAACCCCAAGAAGCGCTTATCAAGACCTGTGATATGTAATGAATTAATGAATGAATCAAATCGTTTATTTCAGGCAACATGGCTCATATATATAAATCCTAACATGTAATATACCTACTATTATACAGTTGTAAAAATTAAGTCTGTACTTTGTAAATTTTCAAAAAATACTGTAACGGACTATTTGGAAGTCACTGAATCGATTTTTTTCTGTATGATTGTATGCGTCGTTGTGGTTTCATCATGCTAAATCGGCGAAACGGATGTCAAATATTTTTGATACACGGGTAGCTGGGTATCCACAGATAGTTATAGGATACTTTTTACTCGACTACGCTACAGAAAACCTAAAGGGGTGGTTATGACTTTTTCTCTCCCGCGAACGAAGTTTCGGGCACCTTCTACATATATATCTATACCGTTATAAAGGTGTAAAAATGAAATGTATGTACATGAAGATATTTTCAAAATAGGTAATGACTATAACGGACTATTTGAAGGTCAATAAATAAAATAATTTTTTGGATTTTTTGTATGTTTGTATACCTATGTCATGGTGGCTTCATCACGCCAAATCGGCTAAACAGATTTTACCTTACCTTAAAGGAGACATTGGACACAATCAATGGTTAATTAAAAAAAAATACACGAGTATATGTTTTTTTTTTACCATTACGATCATATGTAACGCCTACTAAATTTCAATTAGCAAATCACTCAAAATAAGAACATAACTGAAACCGTAATGCTAAGAGTTTTGTGTCATCGTGCTCACCCGTTGGCACTACATGCGAGTAGTTAAAAAAAATACAGACCCCAAACTGTGCCATGGAATTTTTTGGCAAATAATAGTACATTATGATACGAGTGTGGTACGTTCGTTATTACACTCGAGGCTATATCTTGCAGCACGAGTCGTATACGAGTGCTGTATAAAGCCGAAACCAATGCACACGAGTTTCATACGACGTTTTTCAACACACTTGCGAGGAAAAAAGCAAAAAAACAATCGTACCTTACTTAAAATTTGGTGTAGGTTATACGTGCGTAACCAATCCTGTAGTCGTAAGTCGTTTACATTAATCCGTCGTGAGTACCTACCTTAAATTTACGTACCTACATAATGATTATATTTTAATTGTCATTGCTTAAGACTATTTACATAATATTAAAAATAATCATACTTCAATATGAAATATTTGTAAATATTACATATGTCAAATCAAATCAAAATGGCGCGAAGCGACCGAGGCATTTGTCTATGCGCGCGCACGAGCGTTGAGGAACG
Organism: Hedya salicella; assembly: GCA_905404275.2. Lineage (NCBI taxonomy): Eukaryota > Metazoa > Arthropoda > Insecta > Lepidoptera > Tortricidae > Hedya > Hedya salicella. Next base: position 8,656,410 of record FR990114.1, on the reverse strand, counting down.
TTGAGGCAAAGGCTAATAGTCCAATTAGCCAAACATTTAAATATAATAAACTGAATAATTATATCGATTTCATACAATCAAAATGTTATTTGTTTAGAAAACTCTATAATTTAAAATTGATTGCTTTTTACAAGTACCAGTTTCGATTTATTAAAATAACCTAAAATATTTCTTGTACCTAAAACCTATTTGCTGAAGTTTAAAAAAAAAAACTGTAATGAAAAGACACTAGTGCGAGTATGTAATGTAAAAAGCACGCGTGTGTAATGGACTGGATTACAGCCATAAAAACGGTGTAATAAGAGCTACTTTACGAGCAAGTGTCTTGAAATAGTATTTTATGCAGTCGTTATATAATGTATGCTTTTTCAGTCGAGTACCGCGTTTAGGCCACGAAGCTTGCTGAGATCATCATCATCATCATCGCCATCGCCATCGCCATCGCCACCGTCATCGCCATCGCCATCGCCATCGCCATCGCCATCGCCATCGCCATCGCCATCGCCGTCGCCATCGCCATCGCCATCGCCATCGCCATCGCCATCGCCATCGCCATCGCCATCGCCATCGCCATCGCCATCGCCGTCGCCGTCGCCGTCGCCGTCGCCATCGCCATCGCCATCGCCATCGCCATCACCATCGCCATCACCATCATCACCATCACCATCATCATCATCACAATCATCATCATCATCATCATCATCATCATCATCATCACCATCACCATCACCATCACCATCACCATCACCATCATCATCATCATCAACATCATCACCATCATCATCATCACCATCATCATCACCACCATCGTCACTGTGGCTATTAATCGTAACAATAAAATACTTTCCACCCTAGGATGGAAAAGCTAAGATTTTTCTTTCTTAAAAGGAGAGATGTTTTTTTTATATATTTGCATTAAAACGAGTCACCTTAAACAATAAAAAAAAACTCGCAACAAAAGTTCTATTTTTGAAATCATTATAGTGTATTCAAAGTGTTGGCTTATGAAATAAAGTGTTGGCTTATGAATATTTCACTTCAGTTGGAAGTGCCATAGAGTATCCGACATTGAAAAGTATGCTATTAAAGTTTAGTCTATGAAGTTCTTATTGAGGGATTCAAGTCGACGAGTAGAAAAATAAGTTTTATTTAACAGAGGTTTCTAACCTCTAAATGAGCTGTTGTTTAAATCCACTTAATTTTGCAATAAATTTCGTATTAGCTTTTCTTTGTAACTAGTAACATTTATGGAGCTTACTGTATGTTTCCCATTGTTAATCGAAAACGGCACTACATTTACCACAATTATGAATAAAAAGTGAAAGTTAACGATTAAAACTCCCAAACCGTAAAAATCCAGCATATTTGCGATTTTAAAAGATTTTACTCTACACTAACGCGCCTAGATGTGAAATTAAGCGAGATAGCCCTTATATTATATGTACGTTTTAAAGATAATTTAATCGACTAATCTATGACTATCTATCGACTAATTTATATCTGCATCTAGGTAATAAAATGTTCCGTAGTGTGTATATTTTCTTTGATCCTTTTCAGCCCATAACAAGTGTATGTGTCACTTGAATAAGTCTCGATAAAGAATTCTATGCAAACAACTCGGTACGTCTGAAATGTCAAACGAAGTAGTCCGTACATAAATTCGTATACGGTAAATGACACAAAAGCTTAAAATTCCTATTTTATAAGACATTTTTATAGCTTAACAACACTATCATTAATTATTTTAATATTAAAGATTCTATCGAGTATATATTTTTTTATTTATGAAAATGAATCATAAATACAGCAATCAAAGATCATTCATTAATCAAAAATTATTGGTAAGAAAACAGGAATCAATCGTAATAATTATAGTACAAAATTTTGTTAGAAATTCACAACAAAAGGCCAGATATTTTTGATCTCAGGTATCCCTCCTCACTTACTTACTGTCTTATTTAGAATGTATAATTTATTGTGATTGCAGGTAGACTTACGAATCGCAATTCAGTACAACTCACAATAAAATAAATTACTTTTGATCAAAAGTGATTCATTTTTATTTGTCACTATAATTATCAATATTTTAAGCGCACGGAACCTGAATAATGCTCTATCTATATACCTAACTTGGCCGGGAATCACCTAGCGTGAAGTATCCAATATTTAACTACAAACAAGTCCAAGTACTCAACTCTGGGTATAGTAAATGTTTGACCGACTTTACGTTACCACATTCATCTGGCCACTAGAACATATCCGTACTAACTGTACGCGTTTCCAAGCTTCTAACTCTGAAAGCCACAAACTTTACACTTTAGTCAATATGTGGCCTGACCGTTTCGCTACCATCACATGGGCGTAAGGTAAAAAACTGTATTCACTGTTCATTAATTTTACAATACTTCTCGTAGTAACGAACGCCAAGCCACATATATTGACTAAGGTGTAGAGTTTGTGAAGTTATATAGGGCTTATAGAGTTAGAAGCTTGGCTCTACATGAGAGCGGCTAACTTTTAGCCAGTGCGAGGCATATGGTCTTATCTGGTCATTTTACATGAAAATGTTTTTGGTAGAATTGAAATGGTCCTAATGAAAATGCTACCATCGAATCGTTTTAATCATGGAGTCGAAAGGTAGGCCCTCCTTAATAAAATAATTTAGTCTACCCGTGTTTGGGCTTGCTCGAATCGTCACGAGATATACTTTAAAATTACGATTAACTAAAAAGTGTGAAATAAAGTAACTCTTCAACTTAAAATAAAAACCGAGTCAAAAAACACTAAACGGTAAATAAAGTGCGAGAGAGACTGATGCTTTCAATAATTTAAACGCGAATATCATAAGCCCGCTGGACACTCGATCCCGGTCACGAATCGGCGTCATATCTGGTTTTGAATGTGAGGGGAGGACTTAAGTCAAAGGCTGATTTAGTTCAAATAAAAACAAAAATCAATTAAATTCGGCTAGTTGTTTTATTTACTCTAAGCATTAATGTCAAAATCTGGTAAAAACCGCTTCCAACTAGTAATTTCCGTGAATAAACTCTGCCCGGGACACTCCGTCGCAGACACCTGGCGGTGTCCTATCACATTATATGAGGAAGAGATGAAGCCTAGCTTCACCCCGATGGCTATCAGGTTTTTGGCGGTTTGCAGGCTTCTGGGCGGTGGTAGGTCAGCTGAAAGAAAATAAAGGCTAATATTAATCGACGAATAATTAATTAAAGTTTAATTTCACCAACCTCGTCGGTACGCGCTTAGCTGATATATACATGGGTAGCGATGTAGTGAAAACTGACAACGAGCCGGTGGCGTGCAATGGCTTTTTGATTAAGGTAGGCGTTTTTATGTGCCTATATGGAGCTATGGTCGTTCAGAGCTTCAGGGTAGGCAGTTTCTCTGTGCCCATATGGAGCCATGATCTTTCAGGGTAGACAGTGCCTTTGTGTCTATATGGACCGCACGCCACTGCAACGAGCAGAGCGCCCGCCTAACGGGTTCCTAGTTGTGAAAGTGTTAATGGCTATTAGCCAATTGCGGGAGTCAATATCAACTGTTAAACACGAAATCCGGCGTTAAACCACAGTTAATAAGTAGCAGGGTCTCGTAAATTGGACACGATGGCAGGTTGTATTGTATCGATTCGGATAGGCTACTCGTAATATTAAAAATGGTGCTGACTGTCATCACATAGAGAAACGACAAATTCTCTATACGACGGAATTTCTCTAAATAACCTAGATTTCAGATGGTTTGAATCAATCTAATAAAAAAGTAAAATGATGCGATATATTTTATGCACAACACTGTGTGTTCATATAGTTGCTATGTTTCTCATACAAAAATGTAATTCTCATAAACTTTTACTTGCTTTTGTGCCGTATGCTTTACGGTGAAACAAAAAAACGCTCATAATTATGCTATTTAAGGCACTGAAGAAATAGCTATTATATTCCCAAAATTAGTGAAATATTGGACTCCTCTGACCTTAGACTCGTAAAACATTCGTAATAAATCTTCGCTTTTGGGTTCGATTCCTCGCCAAACTTTAAAAATCTGCTAGACGGAACAGTATATTTTGATCCGTCATCTTGAACCTACTACTTCGTCTAATTATACCAGCGACGAACGACGCAGTTTAACGCGTAAATTCAGAATGACACCACAGGTACATGGTGATGCTGATGACGATGCCATTCTGACTGATTCCAGCCACGACGACGGTGTATGTGGACTTGTGACAGTGTTGAGACACATTATTAGGGTGCTGCTCTTCTGCCCTATGATGCGGTCTTTCGTGGCTTGCGTACCCGATATCTTTTCTTAACGTTTGGGCATGTTAACAACGCACCGAAATAGTTGTTAGGTCGTACATGGCGAAGTTCGAAAAACAAATACCGGAAGTGAACGCGATAAATTACAGATTATCAGAAGCGATACCTGATGCTGATAATGGTGTATCTCTTTTGAATCAAAACTTGTTATTTGTAAGACTTACAAATATAATCCCCGATGAAGGCGATGCCAATGCTTCTAGTATTGACGCCAACGGCGTGAGCGCCGACCGACGTCCAACCGCGGCCTTCGTACACGGCGCCATCGCTGCCTATCGCAAAACTGCAACGAATAGGATTTAGAGATAAATGGTAATTCTCGACAGAAGCATCTTACTAGGCCAAGGAGGGCAGACCCATAACCGCGACATTGCTCGACGCGTATATGTTCATCTGACTCTATCACACTCTACAGAGATGACAAGAGAATCGCGCAGTTTAGCCAAGCGGAAAGTTCTGGGGACACGGAGAACGAATACGCTATTTGTTGACAAATCATAATAATTTTACTACGACACCTGTTTTTTGTCTCTCTCCCTCTCTTCCTCTCGCTCCTTTTTTTTACAGTAGAAATTTTATTACAGTAATGACGACCTCTCCAGAAGATACACAGTTCTAGTCGTCAACACTTGCTCAGGGATTTCAAGGAATAATGGCACTGAAGGTGATAAATAAATGCACCCGAGTTAAAAACAGATAAGGAACTTTCATATATAACAAAAATAAGTAATGCCCGATATAATTAACATACAAAAAACAGACATATTATTATTTTGAAGTATTAACGGTACAAGACTCATACAAACAAACATATAAAATATATACATTATAAACGAGATAAACAATTGACATTTTATTGTATCAAAATAATCAGTTAGATAATCATGATTTAATCTTTATTAGCACTGATTGACCGAATAAGCAATTATAAATTACTGGTAAGAAAGTGAAAGATAGAAGAAAGTGTTTACAGTCAATGACAAAATATCAAACCGCTATTAGAATGGGATTGAAACATCTACTCAATAGAAATAAAACAATTTAACGGATTATATCGCGTATATTATCTCATTTTATTTCCCGACGTTTCGGAAGCTTTCCAGCTCTCCATGGTCACGAAACGTCGGGAACTAAAATGAGATAATATACGCGATATAATCCGTTAAATTGTTTTATTTCAATGAGTAATAATCGCGGAAACAGAAGAAAATATTATCTACTCAATAGTTTACTACACATTATCAATAATTTTTTTACATTAAGTTTAATACGTACCAAGAAATTGTACATAACTATGAATGACAACATATAGGTATGTATGGATCGGAATATTGGGCCGCAAAGGTGACGGATGAAAGGAGATTGCATGTTACGGATATGAAGATGTTGAGATGGAGTGGCGTGACGAGATTGGATCAGATACGCAATGAGTATAGGTAAAAGAAAAAGCCGGAAAGGAGCACCCGTAGTCGATAAGCTGAGAGCAAATCTCTTACGGTGGCGAGAACATGTTATGCGGAAGGATGAAAGTCATGTAACAAGAAGGGTATTAGGTATACATGTGGAGGAATATAATAGAAGGGGTAGACCAAGAAATAGGTGGACGGATTGCATGAGAGACGATATGAATAGGAGGGATGTGAATGATGTAATGACAGGTGATAGTTAGGTATGGAAGAAAAAATCATTCAGCGCCGACCCGAAGTAAATTGAAGATGGATAAGCGAATGATGATAATTTACAAACATTACCAAGATTAGAGTCTAAATACAGTCACTACATGTAATTATTTATGGTTAATCATATCTTGTAAATCAATTACCTATAAGTTTCTGCACTTAAAATATGAAGATAATATTGATTGACTGTTGAATATAATATTAATATCATGGATAATTACAAGTACTTCTGTGTTAATTCTATCTAATATCTGAACGATTTCTCCGGCCGCTATATAATCTGAAAATGTCTGGTTCTCACGACAGTTTTCTATTTATAGTTAAACCAATTTCCAATCTTAATTAAAATCAATCGGTTAGTGCTATCATTCTCACCATAACTTGCCGTAGAGACGGTGGATCAATTCGACAGCATATTGCTTCACTGTATCCTTCACTCTACGTGCCGTAAAAACTGTTCCATGATCAGATCAAACGATTTTATTTTCAGCATAACGAAGGACCATTAAAACAAAAGGACTGACAGTTGCCATAATTCGGATCGTGTTCCGATCGCAAGGAGATATTCTGGCAAAAACTAGATCGCGCTTTAAAAATAAACATTTAACCATGTTATTATTGAATAAAGAAACATAGTAAAGTAGCAATTTAAATATCAAATTAAAACTACCAACACAAAATATTGACTAAATTTACTAAAAACTACATACATAAACTAATAATTAAAATCTTATAATATATTTAAAAAAGTTGACCCCTTTGGCATCGTGCCGAGGATGCTGGCAGCATTCCCTCGCTGAATAGCAAGACCAATTCTTTGGGCAAGGAAACTGCCGGCTTTGCGATCCCCGGTGGAGTCCACGAGCCTTCTTGCCAGCTCTTTGAAGAGCCTGTGAGCCTCCAGGCCCCATGGACCCATGGTCTCGACTCCGAATGGGGTGAAATTGTATTCTGGGCCGAGAGCACGGTATTTAAAGCGCTTCATCTTTTCGGCCGCTTCAGGCGCTGCGCCTGCTTTATTGCAAGTTCCGTGAAGGTGAGAGGGAGCCAGTGTGTCTACACATGTAGCGTCCCACACCAATATCCTCCCCAACCTCTACGGAATGAGAGACATTCCGTCCAGTCTCTTGCCATCGTCTCGCGCGATCCCAGTTGGCTCGAGTAGAGCCGGCACGTTGACGGTGGCAAGAGCTCGGCGGATAATATCATTAAGCACGGCGTGCCTTGAGAAGCGGCCGGCGCTTTTCTGGCAAGATAGCCCGTGGCGTCCCGTCTGGTCTACTTCGCTGCCGCAGGGGCACCTGTGTGGTGCGCAGATTCGGCCTCCGAGCCGGAGACAGGTCGCTATTCGGAGCGTGTCAGAATCTAAGTAGGTCCCGGTCTTTGGCGATGGATAGGCGTGTAACCAAGACCCTGCTTCTTTGGTTCCCACTGCTAATAATCTGGTCCGTTCAGGACCGGTACTGCGGCTCAGTAAACTGTCGTACATTAATTTACATAGTATGTCATCCCAACTCCTCTGCGAATTAAGGTGGTCTGGAAAATCCTGTCCCGGGCAAGCAAGTGACCATGCATGTTTGCCTTCCTCCAGGCCCGCAGTCTCATAGTTTTGTGGGGAATCCCGTAAGATTTTACCTATGAGACTAGTCGAGCTGTGGACGGAAGACAAAAAGGCCGGTGAAGAAATACTAGAAATTTTGCGGATCCCCATCCCACCGTATCGGATGGGTAGAGATGCCGGACTCCAGGACTCTTCGCTTAGCTGTGTGTTTAAAATAGCCTCCAAATTCTGCTTAATAAGGTCGTCTAAAGGTGTTAAAAGGATTTGGGATTTCCAGAGAGGACAGCAGCGAAGCACATATGTTAATTTTGGGACGAAAAGGCAGAATTTAAGGATTGACAAAGCATAATGAGGACTTATTTCGAGAAGTCTGTCGGCGTAATTTTGGAATTTAGAAATAGAATTAGCAACGTAATCTGAAAAAGATTCATGGAAAATTGGAGAGCCTAGGAGACAGAGGGAGCTTTTAGTGACTATTTTAATATTTGGCGTCAGGCTGTCAAATTGTTGTTTGATGTTGATGTCTCTGGAATTATCACCTGAATTTGGAATATACAGTTCGCACTTACTGAAGTTCAACTCTAGACCAATGGATTCGAATTTTGTCTTTATTGTTACTAGGTCCGAGAGGACAGTATCAACGTCGCCTCCTAGGGTTCCGTCGTCCAAATACCACACGTTAAATTTTGATTTTAAGTTTTGAATTATAGGATTTGATGGCTAAACTAAAAATTGCTGGCCCAAGAGGATCACCCTGTTGGCAACCGACTTCTGAAGATATTACATTTTCACGATAAAGTAATTTTGTTGGATCTGCATAGCAGTGAAGAAGATAGTTTTACTAAATTAATTTTTAAAATTTAATTTCTAAATTAAATTTCTGGAACGTTCTGTTTTATTTCGGCCAGAAGGGTGTCTCTATTTACAGCATTGAAAGCATTTTTGACGTCAATTTTGATCAACATTTCGCTCGTCCCACTGGAAAGGTAGGTGCGGAGAGAATGGACCGCTGCTTCGCACCCTCCTCTTGTAGTAGCAATTAGTTCGCAAATAGCTAATAATAAATTAATCGTAACATTGAATTACTGTGTCACGCTTGCAAAGTAGAATTAATTGTAAAAAATAATTCTTATACCTATATGCTTATAGGGGAAAGGCTTTTTGTATGGAGATGGTCAGTCCTCTTATTTTAATTGTTCTTGGCATAACTTTAAGAAAGTGTTGAGTCATCTTCTCACAGTAGCTGCTTGCACCTAATGTCAGCCTATCCCTGGCCGTCCTGGTGGTGGCCTTGCATTGCTTAGCGCTAAAGTACGCGGTGGAAATATAGGAAAGTTAGATACCTAATGTACCTACATATTTCTAGTATCAGTACATACTTGTATCCAATATCAGCCCATCCCTGCCCGTCCTGGTGGTACGCTTGCATGCCCCGCATAGCGCTCTTGCATTGCTCGGCGGTGAAGCACGCGGCAGGGATGTAAGTGTGGTGGATGGTCACGAGAGGAACGGGTAAGTCAAGGGGGATGATGTCCGTGGCTGGTCTCCCGCCCCAGTTTTCTTTTGAGTAGTAAAGGAAGGGCAGACGGATAGCTGTAATAATAAACAAAAGCTATTGAATATCAAGAAAAGCAGAACCATCACAGCCATTAGCGACGTATTGCGGTTACGGTGCTGTTTTTAACGTTATTCTATCGCGCACCCACGTTCGTTGATATCTATACTATTATAAAGTTGTAAAAATGAAATGACTGTACATTAAAGATATTTTCAAAAAATTGATTGTTACCGACTATTTGGAGGTCACTAAAACGAAAAATATATTTTTTGGATTTTATGTATGTTTGTATGTGTCGTTGTGGCTTCATCACGCAAAATCGGCTAAACGGATTTCAACTATTTTGGGTACACGGATAGCTGAGTATCTCCAGATGGTTATAGGATACTTTTTATCCGACTACGCTGAAGAAAAAATGAAGGGTTATGACTTTTTCTCCTCCGCGAACGGAGTTGCGGGCGCCTTCTAGTTAACTATAAAACTATAAAAATGAAATGTTAGTAGGTAAGGTACATTCAGATCATTTTGATGAACACTACTGAAGTACTTGAAGGCTGCCTCTGAATCGAACAATGTTTTAGAGGTATAGCATGTTTGTACATATTGGTATATGTCTCGTTGCCAATGGACGGAATTTAATTATTTTTAGCCCGGGGCCGGTTGTAGGTGTAGGTCACTCTTTACTTGACTGTGGTAAAATAACGGAGAGGAGATTCGGAGGAAAGTTGACAGTATTTTATTGATTTCTTTAAAATTACTGCAATCTATGTATACTGTTAAGAAACGGCTTGATTATAATCCCGTATTGACGAATCATATAGGGGCAATATATCTGAGATTGTCAAATAACTACCTTCGAATGCATTATGTTTCAAATCAGCCTTTTGGGTCTCCATTGGTAAACTCGAAGCGGCGGCAGCCAAACAAGCAAGTGTCAAAATATATCCAGCCATTGTACCTGAAAAGTAAGCAGTCAGACTTTTAATAAGCTACGTTCAACATCATAAATAGAACGAGTTCACAAACGGATAAAAATTATGAACACTATATATATATTTTCATCATATTAGGATGCGGTATTTACTATTGCTTGACAAGTTCTTTCGTAACACTCCCATGTTCTGCGGGCGACGGGGGGAGGGGGAAAGACAGCGGGGCGAGTAAGAAATGTGCGCGCGGCATAGTCATCGTACTCGGCCGCGCGCACACTTCATACCTGTCCCCGCTGTCTTTCCCCCTCCCCCCGTCACCCGCAAACCATGGCAGTGTCACGAAAGAACTTGTTAAGCTTTAGTATTCACCGAAAGAATATTTTTCAAAACCGGCTCACAACAAACCTGCTTAATTTCTGCAGTTGACTTGAGATCCTTCTTATTTTTACAAGTCTGCTAAAACTCATCATAATGCCTAGACTCTGATTCACGCTATACCTAATAATTATAAACACGTGTTCCATTCAAGTGATGACTGACGAGTATGTACCTACCTACTATATACTCATTAATTTGAAGTATCTACTTCACTTCACATAAAGATGAAATCAAATCGAGCTCATTTATTTCCTGATTTTGCACTTTGGTTTTAATCTGATAGGGAACGAAATTCAAAGAGTATTTTCTAACTGTAACTGTATAGAAAATACTACTCAATGTTTAATTGAAAAGTACCGTCGATTGCTCATGATTCCGTCATCGGATCCACAAAAATGGAATCATTAAAATTCCGATTTACCGTGTAGTTTAATTTTCCTTTTTTTCTTCACTTGCAGGTAGTTGTTTGCTCGGGAATAAAATATGTTTACGATTGTATTATCATCCAATCAGTTGGTGGCTATACTAATCTGTATAGGCAGTAATTCGATTCATCATCATTTCAGCCATAGTACGCCCAGTCGTCCACTGCTGGACACAGGCCTCCTCAATAGATTTCCACATGGGCCGGATAGAGGCAACCCGCATCCAGCGAGTCCCCGCAACCCTAAGCAGGTCGTCCGACCACCTAATAAAGTCATTTGATTATTTTCATACATAATGAACCATACGGTTATATTTTTTGTGTCAGTGTGCGTATTGTTTAGCCTAATCTTAAATACTAACATGATGTTATAAGTGAGATCCTGTAATTGGTTATTTATTACTAATCAAGTTACTATTAACATAGTTTAAACTGTTGATTCTTTTCTCCACGTAAATAATTCCTAAACAAAACAAATCTGGGGGGCGCAAAATTCAAATCTTAGCACGGACGCTCATGACATAACTTTAGATACGACTTTGAAAAGTGGTCATCGTCACACGTTGTCGACACAACTTGTCAGGAACTGGCAAGAATAAGCGTGATGCCCGTTTGAATTTGGGATGCCAAACATCCAGTAGGGATGTACTTTGTTCCTTAGGCCTTAGGTGCAATGAATAGATACGTGACGGTGGCATCAATTTTTCGGAACATTGCCCATCCTAGGGATAGATAGCACAGTCTGGCCAACGTAAGTTGGGATTGGAAAATAGCGGCAAATTTGAAAAATTGACAGCTAGTAATAGGAATAACTACTACTACCTACTACTAGCAACGTAGGGCAGTTCGTATTGTCGATGATCCCGAACTGACAGACGGCCTAGAACCACTTAGCTTCCGGAGAGATGTTGGCTCTCTGTGCTTGTTCTACCGTTTGTACAATGAGGAATGTTCTCAAGAAGTTTTTGAGTTGGTGCCACCGTCCCGTTTCTATCATCGCACCTCCCGCCTCAGAAACAAAGTACATCCCCACTATCTGGATGCTTGGCATCCAAAAAATAAATGGGTATCGCGCTCATTTTTACCACGCACTTGCAAGATGTGGAATAACCTTCCCCCTGAGGTATTTCCAGAGCGCTATAACATGGGATTCTTCAAGAAGCTTCCTCTGGTGTTGCACATATCCATGGGCGACGACGACTACTTTCCATCAGGTGGCTCCTCTGCCCTTTTGCCACTCGTTACATAAAAAAAAATGCATACAAATGTGCTAGGTATATAATATATAATTTGACAGCTTTTGACGTGATAACGTCTTATAAATAGATGAACGCCAGCTGCACGCACGAAAAAGCATGACTAATTGTCACGTTCCGCATAGTTCTATGTTGTTCTGTGCGTTCCGCTGTCATGTTCCGCCTGAGCCGAGCGTGCAAGCGAGAGCGCGGAACAAGCGATAGAGAGGCAAGATCGGCCTAAGCGTTCGGTTGTGAATTCATAAAAGTATGCAATTTTTTATCAATGTTTTCTTATAACGTTATCAGGCAAAAATTATCGTCCGTAAACCGACTTTACAGACAACCAATTTTATAATATATATGTAAAATTGTTGCCATATAAAGAAGTTTAATTGAACCCTTCGGCCACTTACGCTGGGCAGACTAGAAAAATAAAGGACCAGCTTTTTTTTTCTTTTTTAGAACCTGACTTTAAACTGGATAGGTCTGGTTATGCCTCCTTACCAGTAATCGGATTCCGTGGGGGGTGCGCAAACCCCACAGGACTACCGCCATCGTCTCTTCGAAGGCTTAATGGTTCTTTAGTCCTTGACTTTATATCTATACAGTAGGTATGCAGGTGGGCGCTAAGTTTTCGTGAGTACCGATACCGATTTAGATGTTCGAAATTACATGGCTATTTTTAGCCATATGCTTTATTCAATTAGCATAAAAAACGCGTTTTTAACATTATTAATCTTGCGTTTTTTAACTTGCGCAATGAACCTGTTATAAAGATCAAAGATATATCCATCTACGTCAGTACCTATATATATTTTATATGAATAGCTGATGCCTCACGTAGTTAGATTTAAATTGATAACATAGCTATACCTAATAAAACGGTTTTTTTTTTCACCTGTCATTATCTAATACTTGTAACTATCTTTAAGTATTCATTATTTAAAAAAACGTAGAGCAGTGATCTATGAAATAGCTTGAGAGTAATGAATTACTAAACTGGTAGAAAACGCCTTTTGGCATTAAACCTGCCTTTTGTACAGCCAAAGGCATACTTCTAAGTGTTGCTTTCTAAATTTTACGGAGAGAAATCTGCAAAATGGCATAAGTGTGTTTCCGACTACCCAGTATTTTTAAATGATATATCAAGGACTTACCCTTCAAATAATTAATTTTCCGTCCTCGACGCCGATCACCCTCTTAATGATATTTACGCAATGCGATCGTGTTTATATATGTCGCATTATACGATATGAAGGTTCCTTAAGATAATTCGGCGTTAAGATGTGACGTGACCGATTATTAGTCATCGATATATGGTAAGATCCCTAGCCGTGTTATGTAAACATACTACCAAGTGACATGTAGGAATAAAATCCCCTATAACTAGTTCATCTTACGGTAAAAGATGACTATTCTAATCTTGAACATTGAACTCAATTAGCATAAGTTTGTGATTGGAGATATTACGCACGGTCAGTTAGTGGCAAGGGTGCCTATGCTTTAAAAAAAACGGCGTTTTCAAAATGGATAGCGCGCCCTCCAGGGGAGCAAGGCAATATTTAGGCGGGCGCGGACAGATACTTCAATAATCTAGGTAAGTCTAATCCTCCTAAAATACTGACCCATATACGTAGCGCAGCAACTATATTTTGTAGATAAATAAGTATATCACCTCAATGAATACTAAGGCTCATCCTGTTTTCCGCTTTGTTTTAGATCTATTAATCACGTCACGAAGTAGGGTTACATTTAGAAAAATAAGCCCATGGTTTCCGAGACTTCCTTATTTTTTATTATTGGTTATAAATAAAGCTACATACACATCGCTTACAATCTCTAAATACTAAAGAATATAGAGCAACAAACAGATCGAAAACTCTTTATTAGTGCCTTAGTGATTATAGTAAAATTTATTAAGGTACATGCAACTTGGTAGCATCCAGCCCACATTATAATTAATAAAGACTTTTTTTCTACGCCTGTACTTTTTATCTGTCATTTACATAATCGCTAAGTCATATACAATAACACCGATAGTAAGTCGGCGAAAACTTTATGCTCTATGGTCCATAAAACCACTGTTTAGCGTGCTTTTATAGTTACTAAAAGCACTGTTTACCACCATGATAATAACACTAACTTTTTTTAAGTAAGGCTTCAGTCCTAATTACTTATTCTTGCAGCGGTACCAACTTATTAAAACGATATACATAACACAGAATTAACTCAAATTTACAAGTCAGACATTGTATTATATTGTTATTTACTATTGTATGTAAAAAAGCCACCATCAGGGTCTTAAAAAAAATTAACAATTTTTATTTATTATAGATATTTTTATTAAACCAGACAGTTGGTTATTATTACTGGCCAGTACAAACAAATTAAAAAGATAACAAACCATAGACAAGCGTTATTGTCATATTTGAGTTCTCACCAAAATTGCAACTTTTTAAGTCCCAAGTTTCTATTTGGAAAAAAAGACAATAAAAGCTAATTAAATATTGTACTTAACCAGATAAAGTATTGTTTCCATAAATAAACAAACTGTACCAACATAGCATAATTTTGTTTTATTTAAAAGTATTCGTAGAAAAAGTATTGTATGCGACGGTATATAGCCGGTCTAAAAACGCGCGTGGCGACTTTAAGACCCTTCTTATACAACAGTTGCATAAAATACCATTACTATAATTTTATATTATTTATTTTCTATATTTTATGTACATATGCAAATAAAAATATATAACCATATCCCAAAGAACATTGATATAGTGCAATTTAAGAAACATTAAAAAAGTACTTCATCGGCAAATGATTCTACAGTTGAAATTATTTTTTCTTTGAAGTTTAATAGATAGGTACATAGGTAGGTTCTCGAACAAAAAACTATTTTCCATCAAAATCGTGTACGTAGGTACAATACTAGGATTTATCCAATATTTTTAATTAATATAATTTAATAACAATAACATAGTAAGTTAGTCCTCTTATGTTGTTGTGTCCTTGCAGGGTGTAAATATGTTTTAATTCCATCAAATACTGTAATTGCTCAACTTGGCGGGGGCACTGCCGTGCCCCCAGATCTGATATGCAATAAATGTTTGACTTTGACTTTAATTGACCTAAAAATAAATTTTAAAAAATAAGGAGTTGTCTAGTGTAGAACCCGTCTGAGGCATCGTCCCCAGCTCCAGCATGCTCGCCCCGATCCCTTTTTGGATTATAGATTAGATAATTATTTTAACTAACATTGTGTCAGTAAGCAATTTTACGAGTGTCAAACTGAAGTCCAGCTTTCTTTTTTTCAACGCGCACCCTTTATTAATAATAATTACGCCCGCCTTAGGGAGAGCCCCCCCAGGTTGACCAATTGCCTCAAATTTGACTACTGTATCTTATATAAATCTGTATACTTACGAGTAATTACAACGAGAATAATTCAAGAGCATTTAGCTTGTTCTAATGCAACAATCATTGTTAATGATGCAATGATGTCAAATAGGCTAATTAGGTAAAGGAAAACTTCCACAATAATCAAGGGGAGTTCCTCGTGAACTTTGCATTACAGACGGAGACTTTCTAAGTAAATGAATGATTGTATTAGTTAATTACCTACTCAAAGCTATTAGTAATAACTCAGATTATTGGTTGATGAGCAAACATCCTAGTTTATACCTTATTTTGGATGGTTACATTTTTACCTCCGACGATAAAAGAAGTATCTATGTGTCTCGTCTCATTGTGGCATCAGAGCTCCTAGAGGGATAACCCATAACCAATTTCTAATTTGTTCTTTAAAGATCACTATAACTCGACTATTTTCTAGCATAGTTGAGAGCTAAGAGTTTGTAAACGTTTCAACTTTTAGTTTAATGACAATAGGGAATATGCATGAATTTTCATTTTTGCTTTATTAAAAACTCATTCATGTAACAAACGCTAGACAAAAATATTTTTTCGATAACTATACAAATAACCAAGATAATCAATCAAACATTACATTCTATGACTTTCTAGCAAAACAGAATTAAAAAAATTGTAAATGGAGAATCTGTACATCTCCTAAAAAAAAAATTGTAAACGCTTTAAGTATAATTAAGATAGGCTAAGTACTAATATTGTAATAGTTAAGAATGATTGTGGTAAATTATTAAAATAAAATAATTAAGCCCTTCTGGCACATGTGTAAAGCCCGACCAGGAAAATAAAATACCTGCTCTGGGGGCGTTAAATTAGCAATGATTATAGCAACACTAAGTATGACGTACCTACCAGTCATGTTGACAACATGGTCGGAGATGTTATTTAGAGGAATAGAGTCTAATCCTTCAGACTTTCTATCCGACAAATACTTCATCATATAGTAAATTACTCTTCTTAAGTGACTTTTGATATTTTTCGGCATTTTAACGCACAAATAACTCACATTATCCCAGAAACAGACCAAGCAAAATCAAAGCCTCACTTTGACAACAATTGACATGGCTTTAATGACTGTAAAGTTTCTATTGCCAGTTGAAGAAATTAGTTCCAATAGTTTTCCGCAATACGGCGAAGTTTTTTATTTTCTTGGTCGGGCTTTAACTGTCTTTACAGCTTATGCCCTTCTGGCATGTATGTACACCTTTATTTGTTATTTTTTTCAAAGTGGGTAGTTTGCACAAATTGTACCTTTGACAGTAGAAAGTATATCTTTTCTCAGTCCACCCGTGACCATGGAAAGCTGAAAAGCTTCCGAAACGTCGGGAACTCAAATGAGATAATATACGCGATATAATCCGTTAAATTGTTTTATTTAAATTTTGATATTTTGTTAAGAAAAGCGATATGAAAAATCATGCATGTACTCTGTTATGTAGCTAAATTCATTTGAAGAAAGCTGATTATTTACCTTACGGCAAAGAATGGCGTTTTGAGTTTAAGTATCGAGGTTTCGGGTTTAGACCATAAAAAGAAATGTATACATCTGGTTTTAAATAGTAAAAATACCGAAGCAATTTGGTACATTAAGTTTTTCAGAGGTGTGCATTTTATATATTACCGATAGTAGGTATACGTTATGTGAACTCAAAACCGGCAACTTAATTTTATATGGAATCTTTTTTTAACCCGGTTGCTTTAAGTTTGCACCTCATTTGTATGTAATGCTCTAGATATCAGGTGCAAACTTAACTCAACCGGAACCGGGTAGTATAATAATGTTAGGGTATGTGAAAGTTTGTGCGTAATCCTCGGTGAGCGAGTCCGACTCGCACTTGGCCGGTTTTTTTAATTTTTCATACTAATCTATACCACAGTAAAGTTGTATTCATACAAGGGAACTGTACAAATGTCACGAAGAGTGTTTCAAAAATAAACCTAAAAAACAATACGATGTAAATAGGTATGTATAAACTATTGTGTAGTTCCGGTAACGTATACTATCGAAAAAAATGCACACCTCTGAGAAACCTAATGTTCCCAATTGTGGCAATACTGTAATTTTAAATCCAATGGAAATATATAGGATTGGCTCCAATAAATTAATTTAAATTTAAATTTGGACCCGTCTTCGAAAAAAATATACGAATATTATAAATGTGAAAGTGTGTCTGTCTGTTACCTCTTCACGCTTAAACCGCTGAACCGATTTGGATGAAATTTGGTATGGAGATAGTTTGAGTCGCGCGAATGGACATAGGCTACTTTTTATGCCGGAAAAATACCCTTATCCGCGATAAAAGAATTTTTATTTATTTTTAAGGCGAAGAAAGTCGCGGGCAATAGTTAGTGATAGTCTATATTACTCATTTACTAATGTTTATCTTAAATTGCGAGAAAACAAGATTGAACAGTGGTGTAGCTACTGAAGGGCTAGACGGGCTGTGCCCCGGGGCCCCCAAGCTCACGGGGCCTTCGGACCCTGACCAGTAGCGTAGATACTGAAGGGCAAGACGCTGCCGCCCCCCGGGGCTCCCAATATTTCAGAGGACCTGACTAACAGAACCTCGAACTGACATGGGGCCCCAATTTCTTTCTATTGCACCGAGGCTCTTGGTTACCTAGCTACCAGTGGCGTGACCTCCATTTGGTTGCCCAAGGAAAGGCTTATAAGTTATAACCACTTTTTTCTTTAAATATGAATACGCTTCGGCTTCACTTGTAATTTTCCTGACGCCACGCCTCGGCTAGCTACGCCACTAGGAATGAAATGACTGAACATATTTCACACTTCACAATTACATACGGTTGGAAGGTACGTTTAATCAGCCAAGTTTAAATCAAATCGTTCATATTCATTACATTTAACTTATTAGACAATCTTATCTTCGAACTGATTATGTTGAGTGTATTCCGATAGTTTGATTTGAATAGCACTTAAAATAGTACAAAAGCCAAGATTACCCATTATTATAACCGACCCCCAAATAAGAGGAGAGTACTCAAACTTGTCAATGATGTTTTTATGTCTGTTACTCTTTCATGTATGTTCGCCGATTGCTCGAAAACGGCTCTACCGATTTTGTAAATTTGTATAATTTAAAATGAGGTCTCCTAGTTGATCCCATACAATTTAGGTGAAGACCTGATGATGAGATCGGTGAGGAATCGAAGGAAATCTTCTAATATTATAGGCACCCATGTGGCGATTTTGGTATTTTAAGAAACAAGTACAGCATTTGCATTCAGAAAATGTAAATCGGTGAGGTAGAACTGATGAAGAAGACCACAGACGGCAAACAGAACTCCTCAATGACAATTGAGTTAGGTATGGGTGGCGATAAAAATAGGTACATATCGACTAAGTTTTAGCTAAGTGACAAACTTAAATATTCGTGATGACAAAGATACAATCCAACTGATTTGATGATAGAGCCAAAATAAAAGAATGTACCCTAGCCTTGTTTGGTCTTGTTGGCTATGTCACGATATATACCTACTTTTACGTAACGATTAACTAAAGAGTACCTATGAAATAAATTCTTTTTTCAACAGTAAATAACTGCGTACTTTCTACTTTTTACTTGTTTTGGCTTTTGTTTTTTTTCAACTGTTTTTGTTACACCGGTAGCTGGATATTCACACATAGTTATAGAATACTTTTTATTCGACGACGCTGTCGAAAAAAAGTAGGGTTATGGCTTTTTCTCCTCCGCGAACGAAGTTGCGGGCACTGTCTAGTACTCGTATTATAATAATTTCGAAACAGTTCCCTTTGTTATTTTTATAATAATTCTTTAATGCATAATCAGTATAGGCATGATTGGTTCAGTTTCCGTTCCGAATCGTAGCAGAAAAATGCATTTTCGAAAGTTAATTAAGAAGAAAGTTACTGCCGTATAATCTAGGTGATATTTCAGACTGCCGTGATTGAGAGCGTCCTTAGCGTAATTTAATTTAAAAAAAAAAACAGTTTTACTGTTTGAATATCACCGCCTTTTTTTGACGTTTTTTGGAGGTTTTTTGCCGTTTCAATAATTACCTGTGCTACTACTAAGTAAGCAGAAAGTTACTGCCGCATAATCTAAATATTTTTACAGACTACCTTGATTGAGAGCGTCCTTAGCATAATAAAAAAAAAGTTTTACCAATCATCGGCTTTTTTTAGGGTTCCGTAGCCAAAATGGCAAAACTTCAATTTTATTCTACACATTCTAGATTATTTATTTTTTATTGACAATCCTTTTGGGATTTATCTTATTGATTATTTTAATTTTAAAAATGATGATTTTATCAATAATTTTACACTTAAGTTAAATGATCTGATTAGGTTTTTCTGGGTTTCCCTAATCCTTGCAGCAAATGTTGGATCATATTGTATTTCTCCCAGCAAACATTCACTCTCATGTAACTGACATTTCGAAAGTGCTTGTAACTAGGCCTACTTGAATAAAGAATATTTTGATTTGATTTGATTTGAAACCGGAACCCTTATAGTTTCGTCAATGTCCGTCCGTCCGTCTATCCGTCCGTATGTCACAGGCATTTTATTAAAAATCTACATGATGTACCTATATTGATGACATTTGTAATATAGGTGTCTTGTGTAGGCCGCTACTTAGTTTGATATTTAAATAACAAACAAATGTATTTCTAATTTCAACACATATCAATGTGTGGTACTCTTACATATCTAGACAATTTTTTCAGGTTTCGAAAATGAACATTTTCGGTAATAATCGCTCCGAAAGTAGCATAAATTGTGTCCCCCGAAAATTGTTTTCAATATGATAGAATGTACCGTTTTAGTAGAGTTATTATAAAAAAACTGCGCTTTTCAGCAAAAGGATGTAAGTCCCGTGGAGATACGCTCTTTTGCTAATGCACTTTTTCGTGTATTTTTTCTCTGCAGTGCAGTTTTTTGTATAAACGGCTGCGGAAGCCTACACTGAGCATGGTCCGACATGCTCTTAGCCGGGTTTTCTTCGTGTGTTGGAGATTTTTTACCGTTTCAGTAATTACCTGTGCTACTATAAATCTGTGCAGCATAGCAAAATCTTTAAATCACTGTGATTAAACTAATGTGCAATTCATCACGACGTAATTATGATAATGGGACTCCCCTATAAATGTGTATAATCGAACACAATACAACTTTCCATTTAGATTTGATTGCTTGATATGACAATGTATATCACTTTATTACGTAGGAATATCCTTTATAACCGTCGATGTGTGATCGTAACGTAAGTCGTAAAGAGTTGAGTAGGTTAGGTAAGTTTTTCATTTGGTAGGGAGCAACATATACAAAAGGGTATAATATACGTCTAAGGTTCAAGTTTCTGTTCGGTCATCTCTGTTAGGTACTCTCATGTTAAACAATTTTCTAAACTACATCAGTGGGAGTAGGATAGGCCATACTAGACCTCTTAACTTAATGCATTCACTGCCGGCAACGCACATATACTTTTAAATACATACATATTTATTCCTAGGAGGCGTGGCTCAGCAGTGAATGCGTTAAATATAATTTTACTAATTAGACAGACTGTATTATAACTGCAACTTGCATGAGAACTGCCCGCAATTAACAGTAATCGGACACAGTTTGGAGAGCACAAATCGACATATGGAATGCCAACTTGAAGAAGGTTCTCAGATCTGTAAACGTCAATCCCAAACCCAAGGATGCCTCTTATATGTGAATTTGTAGTACGATTCAGCACGGCTAGCCTCAGTGAAGTCAAGTTTTGAGATACTAAAGTACGCTCGAACAATATAAATTCTAGGCTACTAGAACTCATACGCATTAAGTCAAGTCAACGGAGCGTTTCTTATAATATAATATGTGGAATTCATTTTATGTAAAACGAAATTTTACGAAACTGTTGTCTATGAAACAACGTACAACCATCAGAAAGCCAATTACAGGGTCTCACCAGTAGTATCATGATACTAATAGAGACGCTAACATAATGCACAAAATCGCATAACCTTCTAGTGATTACTAACTATGTAAACTACAAAAATGAAAACGAATTAAACTCAACAAACAATGTTCCCGGTCAAGGCACGCTCATTCAAAGAAACCGTCTGTCATCTTCCGCCGCACAGTTGGGTTTATTACTGTTGAAAATATCGATATACAACTCTTCGGTTAGATTATTCAATTTTTTGCCAGCACGTGACAGAAAGCTAAAACTGCGCCAAATTAAAACTGCAGAATTGCACTCAATGGTCCACTTTACGGATGGACGAGAAGAGCTACTGTACGAGAGGAATGGCGACGGATTGTGAAGCTTGCCGCAAACCCTGATGTGACGACCACGACCACTCTGCCAAGCGTGTGACGTCAAAGGAGACAGAACAGAAAGCTATTCTTCCTATAATTACGCGAGGAAAATGGCATTAAGAGGGGAGGGAAATGTCTTCTTATCCCATTGAACTATTATTACTACGTATAGAGAAGACGGCGCGAACAAAATCTGTGCTACAAGCGCGGCAGTGCGGGGCGCGCGTCGTCATACTGTCATAGGCGCGACACTGAGTGAACTGGGGCCGGTCGACTGCAGTTGAACGGAACACTAAGTGATTGGGCGGCGTCTTCTCTATACGTAGTAATAATAGCTCAATTTCTTAGCCTGGATGGAATATTGTAAGAAAACCCAGAAAGTAATTCAGGGCAGTCTACATTGTTGTTCATAATATTAAGGATATAAGGAATATCTGCGATTTCCCCCCTTCTTCCACGTAGTCAAACTATTTTGTCCAACTGGTTTGACTACGAGGAATTATGTTTTCTCGTGGTCAAACATCATTGACATCGCACCTTTTCAGCACGCTGTATGCATGCAGTTTATGTATGTACAATCATAGATAATAATATTAATAATATCAGATATCAGGTTCGGCGACGATCGCGAAAATGTTTTCCTTGTCATATTAATTTTAACCGTCTTGTCAGCTGAGTACTTATATAAGTCATTATAAAAATGGATTTAAAATACGTGAAACGTAAACGTGGGATAGTTCTTCTTTTCGAGGGCCGGCTATACTATAGATGGCGTACGTATAAAAATGGGAACATTTTCTGGGCTTGCAGCCAGCTAAGAAAGGAAAAGTGTCGGGGGTCTATTGCTCTGAAGGTATAATACTAAATTATTACCAACCATTGCTATTACAAGCAACCATTTATAATCATATTAAGGTGGTCGGAGAACGAGGAATTTTAAAGGTCTCATGATTCGATCGATTGGTCGACACAAACATTGAAAAACCCATTAGTTCGATTAGTAGGACCATAACTTTGAGAAATCCTCATTATCCGATCAATCAAACCAACAGTAAAAATAATAAAAAAATTAAATAAAAAAAGAACCGACTTCAAAATAAACCAAAAAGCCATAAATAATATTTTATGTACGGTACGGATCACATTTGAATCACCTTTTGAATTCGGTGCCAAACAGTTCATTTATACACAAATGGCACGCAAGAACCGCGGCGGCGAGCCTTTAGTTATAGTAATTCGTATTTTTGTTGGATAAAGAACTTTAGTTCAGGTTTGGCACCGCCTTCAAAAGGTGATTCAAATGTGATCCGTACCGTACATAAAATATTATTTTTGGCTTTTTAGTTTATATTGAAGTCGGTTCTTTTTTTTTACTTTTTAGTGATGGATTTTAGTAATATAAAGTATTTTTTGAGCTCAAAATGTGAAAATTGAGGAGACCCTTTTGGATATAAATAAGATCAATTGTAGATAAGACTATTTAAATTGTAAATAAAATCTAAATTATAAGAATTGGCTAGGTCAAAATGGTTAAGTCCAGTAGCTTGCTGGTTAAAAAAGAATACGGCTAACAGTCTCAACCGAACCATAATATTTAAAGAATTATCTCGCAACTCAAATTGGCGTAGAATCTCGAGTGATGTTGAAACGGAATATTTCCGTCTCTGATGGACTAGTGAATGGGCATAACAAAAAAAAATGGCCGGCCCCAAGACGAAATCAGCTGGGGGACGTGGAGCTCCTTGAAGCCGTGTACGTAAAATTTGACGATGAAACTGTTGGTCTTAGGTTAAAAGATAGTGACGGTTGCATACCCATACCTCCATCATGTACTACGTTTCAAGCGACAAAGGGATACGGAGATGTGGAGCGTCGTATATTACCTTTAATATTAAGTTGGGTTGTTACTGTTCATAAGTTACAAGGTACCACCCTCGAAAAAGCTGTGATAGACCTTGATAAAAATAATTTCGCTAAAGGGCAAATATATGTTGCACTAAGCCGTGTCTAAACTTTGGAAGGCATAGCGTTGTTAAATTTGGGCGCCAACAAATTATTTAATCGACCACATGATGAGAGAACGTTAACGCAAATAACATGACTACGAAATCTGCCTTCTGACGATCGAAGCCACTCATAATATACGACTTTTATGACTTCTACGACTTTTATACGGCATTTACAGCCATAATGCATTCTAATCTCAATTTCTCACAACCTTTAGCTGAACGTTGCTATTTCAGAATCAGGGCCGTTAACCGTTGAGGAGTTCTCTGGTTCTCCACTATGCTACTCTGATCTTAACCAACTTCTGCCTTTAAGCAAAATATGATAATTTATTATATTACGATTAGTGAATTAAATAACATTGGTTGAGCCCTAAATAGTGACTGTTGGCTTGTGTCTTCATCATCAGTTTTACTTCATCAAATGATGATTTTCGAGTGTAAATGCTTGTTCTAGTTTTATAAACACCAAAATCGCCATGGATGTGCTCATAACATTTGAGGAATTCCTTCGATTCCTCATCAGATCTTCACCAAAATTTTATGGGATCAACTTGAAGATTTCTACTCTTAACCGAAAAAATAATTTTCTAAATCGACTTGCGATCCGCGAATTAAATAACACTGGTATAGCCCTCAGAGATAAGTGATGGCTTGTGTCTTCATCATTGGTTTCTCTTCACCAAATGGTGATTTTCAAATGTAAATGCTTAAACTACTGTAATAAATACCGAAATCGCTATAGATGTGTTCATAATATTCGAGGAATTCCTTCGATTCCTCGTGGATCCCGGCATCAGATCTTCACCACAATTTTATGGGACCGATTTGGATATACCTACTCATGAACATAAAATATTTTTTTCGAAATCGTCGTGTATATGACGGAGTTCTGGGGTAACAAACATAAAAAAATACAACCGAATTGAGAACACCCTCCTTTTTTTGAAGTCGGTTAAATATTCGTCGTCCGACGAATCGTGAGTAAAATTCGCAATTTGTAAATTCGCCGTCGGGACGCTTCGGGCCTTCGGCCAAACGCGGAGCTCGCCTTCGCAGTGTCCATAGTGACACTTAATTTAACCATTGGTTCATGATAAGCATCAAGCTAATAAAATTGCATATTTATTATGTATACATATTAGAACAATCGAGTCTCCAAAATTAAATGGCTTACATGTTCACACTTCAACGGTCATCGAAGGAGTGGCAATAGTCAAGCGCAACGAAGCTGTCTATGCGCAGGCGCGGCCGGGCTCACCGGAAATGAAACGCCATGTCTTATAAATTGGCAGGAAGACGAGGTGATTACTTTAAGATTTCTGATTGCAGTGTTATACATTTAACAATGATATTTAGTTGATAATTTGGATAGATAATTAATGGGACAAATCAAATCTTTTGTTCTGAGGATGTGACGATATGCATACCTATTGGCTAGCCTGAATACTTACTAAGGCACCAGGACGTGAGTTAAATAAGTTCAATTCTACGGTATTCCTCAGTAGTAAAGTACCTACTCAGTATTAAAAATAAGTAGGTGAGATTTTACGTCTTATTCGGGAATCTAAGATGTTATTTTTTAGAAGATTATTAGAAGCCCGTTAGAGATTTTTAAGCATCGTATAATTTATTGGCACTGGTATATCTCCACCAGACATTTTTACAAGGATTATGTTAATTATATTGTTCTAATATTTTCTTCTGTTTCCGCGATTATTACTCATTGAGAAAAAACAATTTAACGGATTATATCGCGTATATTATCTCATTTTAGTTCCCGACGTTTCGGAAGCTTTCCAGCTTTCCATGGTCACGGGTGGACTGAGAAAAGATATACTTTCTTCTGTCAAAGGTACAATTTGTGCAAACTACCCACTTTGAAAAAAATAACAAATAAAGGTGTACATACATGCCAGAAGGGCATAAGCTGGCCATGGAAAGCATATTGTTCTATTTAGAAAAGTACAAAATTCTAGTGCGCCTTGTTGTAGAACGACGAGGACGCATCGAAAATAGACCGACTGGGCGTTCCATATTATTTGAAACTTGTTCTTTCAGTTCTTTGAAAATTCATTTCCGTTATACCATACCTACAACGGCGTTAAAACTAACTACAGTTACAAAGAGTGGTTTCCGCTCAAATGCCTATTTTCGACCAGACATATTGGTTAAGATTCTTAAAGAAACTGTTCTCTAATTTGAAATGTTTATGTGAGTTAAAATATCTGCACGGATGTCAATGCGTGCAGATACTAAGAATCATTTTAAAAAAATGTACGTATAGTTTAGATATATCGTATAATAGTGGATATAATATTCCCAAAGTTTTCATGGTTCACGCCGTCTTGACGCGCCTATTTATAAGTTCCAGAGGATTGTTCAGTCATGAAATTCCGTCGCTAGTCGAGAGCGGAGCGCGCTTGTGGCCGCTTCCTAGACGGTTCCTCCGGGTTCTTCCGGGTCGAAAATATGATCGGTTGAAATCAGTGCCGTGTCACGAGTGCCCCCAATAAGTGCGTAATTGTCTAACAAAACACCACATATCCAGAACTACGTAAGATATAAACTAATATCATATCGCTAGCATTTGTTTCTATTAGCAGCTGGGACGGAATAGCTGGGTTTATTTCAAATTTTGTGTAAACATGATGTTGGGAATGTGAGCAGTTGTGGTTTATCGTAAATGTATGGTGCCGATGGTAAACTTATGGCATGAATATTATGATAAAGTTTTACATGAAACCGTTGAAAAAGCGTCAAATGTATAGAGCACTCTAAAAATATAGTTAAGTAAAATTTTTGATCAAGAACGTAAAGAACCTAGTAGCCGATAAGTATTAGGATCCTACAATTTACCTGGACCGCATTCATTATAAATAATATTACAGGACAATTTTACCCAAATCGAACTAGTCCCATGGTAAGCTCAGTAAGGCTTTTGTTACGAGTACTAGACGATATTTTTTTAATGGATATATTTACTTATATACAAAGAAAACATCAAAGACTCAGAAGCAAATATCACAAATATTTGCCCTTACCGGGATTTGAACCCAGAACCTCCAGCTTCGCAGGCAACGTTACTCCCGCTGAGCCATTTGGCTTAGCGGTTGTCATTAATTATACTTAAACTACTCGTAACCCTATTCAAACACATTGTAGGCAATTTACAGAATGTATAACCAACTAAATGGACAACACACACAAACAAAATCAAACATTATTTGCAGTTCCACAACATCCCGTATTTCAGCCATATGTTATATCTTACAATAATGTCTATGGTCTAGACTAGATAGTTTAAGATACGCATTTATGAAACTTTACTAAAATTATATTTACATTAAGGATTAAGGTGAAATACTCATTATATCATAATGCTTAATGGTTCGGAACATTCGCCAAGTATTTCTCGAATCACATGATAATGTTGACTCATTTGAATTGCGGCACAGATCATAGAGCAATGTTGTATAAAATGCAAATCGTCTTTAACCAACTTCAAAACTGAGAAGGTACTCTATTCGAAGGTTTTTATTTACCTGTTTTCTCATAACTAGGTTATTCACGTTGATCACGTTGATCATTTTTTCAAATTGATTTTTAAAACCCGGTCACGTGCGAGCCTGACTCGCGCATCGAGGGTTCTGTAGAAACTTTCAATTATTCCGACTTAACTGGCCGGTTGAATTAAGTTTGCCTCCAGAGGCATAAACGCCTTAGATAATGGTATCTATGGCGTCACATACAATTGAGGGGCAAACTTAACCCAACCGGGGTTATTGCCTAACGAAATTTTGACACTTGTTATCGGAATCAACTGTCATAGCCCATACAAAATCATGACACTTGATTCTGATTGCGAGCGTCAAACGCGTTAGGCAATACGGGGGCGGTTATGAAAAAATGATTTTTGGCGATAAAAAAAAACTAAAACAGACAGATAATATGGTTATTATTTTCCTGTAATATTCATATTAAACTATACAATTCAAGAAAATTTCAGATTTTTCACTTGGTAAACTTCGGAGATAAAGGGAGGGGGGAGGAATGGTATATTTTTCCACATTTTCCTTAATTAAAACAAAATTTAAACACAATAAAAAAGTAAACAATATTGTTTGAAAATGTGCAGATCAAGCCCTTTCAAACTGTACCCTACTTGACCTAGTACCTACTTTTAATTTTTGTATCCACTCATATTAGTCTTTTTTTGAAATAAAACATTTAAACTTACACGATCTTCACTCATTATCACAACACAACAAACGGGGTAATTTAATAAATCATATTTATACGCGATTAAGCACCGTTTTGTTGTGTTGTAATAATGATGTTTATAACTATTCCAAATAGATAGCATTAAGAAGTTTTTGATATATGGCGCTCATATAGTCTGACAAATAGACAGACATACAGAGTAATAAGGGTTCCCTTGTTACCTTCTTGTTACGGAACCCTAAAAAATTATGCAGGGGAATCGTCAGAAATCCTCAAATCAGTATACATTATTATATAGCCCTTTTGGCATGATGAAACCATAACGACGCATACAATAAATCTAAAGGAATATTTTTTCGATACAGTGACCGACAAATAGACTGCTTCACTTTATTTTAATATTTTCACTCCACAGACATTTCAATTTTACAACTTTAGAATATTATAGACTAATGCTAAACTATTCAACATTTTAAATGATTTTTAATAATATTACTTGTTGTACGTATCGTAAGGAACCAGTAATGTACATGGATCCAGTAATGTACAAATTTGTGTTTAAAAGCGAAAATTAAGAAAAAGGAGACAAATTAAGCAGTAACGACATTTGGACTTTTCACACACTTTCCATAGACTATAGAAAAATATGACATGCGTGTTGACCATTTTGTTCATAAATAATAAGAAAAACAACTGCGGTGTTTTTTTGTAATTATGCCATTTTCTTAACAAAATCGTTAAGAAGGTTGGGTTAAGTTTTTGTGCATATTTTCTAATTTCTTTAGATAAAATTATTATTAAATTATTTCGTAAGAAACGAAAGACATTGAAAAATTATTATTCGAAGGTTATGGCGCGCTAGAATATAAATAGAACTATTTAGAGACATTGTTTATTACTGGATCATATTTTTTGTAGATATCCAATCTTGGACCATTGTACATAATTGGTTCTTGGCATTTTTTTATGGGTATCCAGTTATGTACAATTTGTTAAAATGAACTAGAAAATTTCTCATCAAATTAGAAACCAAGAAATCGAAGCTGCCGAGAAAAAGAGGGTCGTAAAAAACTTGTTTTTGAGGGCACAAATTTCGAAAATGGCGTCCATTTTGAAATTTAACATGGCGGACATTAACTTTTACTAAAAAAAATATCATGGTAGTCGTTTTCTAGGTTTTTGGGGGTGCGGATTTTGAAAATGGCGTCCATTTTGGAATTCAAGATGGCGGACATTACTTTTATGAAAAAGTCGTCATGGGAGTCATTTCCTAGGTTTTTGGGGGTGCAGATTAAAAAAATGGGGTACATTTTAGAATTCAAGATGGTAGACATGACTTAACGAAAATGTCATCATAGATGTCGTTTTCTAGGTTTTTCGGGGTGCAGATTTCGAAAATATCGATCATTTTGGAATTCAATATGGCGGACATTACTTTTATGAAAAAGTCATCATGGGAGTCGTTTTGTAGGTTTTTAGAGAGGCAGATTTCGAGAATGGAGTACATTTTGAAATCCAAGATGGTAGCCATTACTTTTAGTGATATGGTAATTAAAGGTGTCGTTTTGTAGGTTTTTAGGGGTGTAGATTTCGAAGATGCCGTCCATTTTGGAATTCAAGATGGCGAATGTTGAAATTGATCTTGAATTTCAAAATCGATGCCATTCTCGAAATCCGCACCCCCAAAAACCCAGAAAACGTCTCCCATGATGACTTTTTCATTGAAAGTGATTTCTGCCTTCTTGAATTCCAAAATAGACGCCATTTTCGAAATTCGCACCCCCAAAAACCTACCAAACGACTCACATGATGACTTTTTCGTTAAAAGTGATGTCCGCCATCTTGAATTCCAAAATTGACGCCATTTTCGAAATCCGCACCCCCCAAAACCTAGAAAACGTCTCCCATGATGACATTTTCGTTGAAAGTGATGTCTGCCATCTTGAATTCCAAAATGGACGCCATTTTTAAAATTCGCACCCCCAAAAACCTACAAAACGACTCACATGATGACTTTTTCGTTAAAAGTGATGTCCGCCATCTTGAATTCCAAAATGGACGCCATTTTCGAAATACGCACGCCCAAAAACCTAGAAAATGACTCCCATGATGACTTTTTCGTTAAAAGTGATGTCCGCCATCTTGAATTCCAAATAGACGCCATTTTCGAAATAAATTAATTAATGCTTCCTTGATAAAAGTGTCCATTATTGGGGTGTCCATTCCAGGATCTCAACTGTCCATTCAAGGATTTTACAAGGAAATCAGGCTCTTAAAATTTTTAATCATTTTCTCAAAAAATGATTGATTTTTTAATACTTATTTTGCCTTGTCTTAAAGAATGTTTATTCGGGGATATTTTAATGTATTCACTAACCGTTAAATTTGAAGAAAAGTGAACGAATTATAACCAAAAGAAATCCAAAAGATCCTTAACCCGTCCATTACTGGAGCCGTTACGTTACCTTCATGATTGGTGATCATGATCAAATTGTAACGTCCGATATGGGGCTTCACCACACCCCTATTGAACACCTATGCCAGGAATCTATAAACAATAAGTGTATATGATCGTGGAAGCATGCTGGTGCGTATATGTGAATAAAAATAAAGTTTTTATAACATTATTTTGGCTAAACCAAAATTGGTCCATCCGTTCAAGAGCTACCACTGACAGACACAAATCACAGATACGTACGTCAAGCAGAGTTTATTGTGATTGACAATATAAATAAATTTATCAGAATCAGTATTGTAAAAAGCTAGGAGAAAAAGTTATCAATGTTAACAAACTTTCTCAGCACTTGCTATGTACTCTTTATTTGGACCAACGTGGGTTCAGGACGTTGAGGAAACATGGAGAATTACTTGTCTTGATCGTCCTAAAACAAACCATTATCTTGATCTATAAATTATTTTTTGGTCATTATTCGATACTAACATGTGAAACAATCATTTTGTTTCTCATCTCGTAATAAGTACAATATACTTCACGTATGTATTTTTTAAGACCATTTTATGATTGCAGTACTTTTCTTTCGCATGGAAAATTCACTATTATTTGACGACCGGTTTGGTTCAGCGGGAGTAACCTTGCCTGCGATGCTGAAGGCCTTGGGTTCAAATCCCGGTAAGGGCAAATATATGACGATGAGCATAAATATTTGTAGGAACAAAAATTGTATATATCTATATCAATACTATTATAAAGTTGTAAAAATAAAATGTCTGTACAATAAGTACATATGGGGATACCCAGCTTCCCGTGTACCAAAAATAGTTGAAATCCGTTTAGCCTATTTTACGTGATGAAGCCATAACGACACATACGAATACGAACATACAAACATACAAAAAATAAAAATAAAAATTCTTCGATTCAATGACCTCCTAGTCCGTTACAATATATTTTTTGAAAATATCTTCAATGTACAAACATTTCATTTTATAATAGTATAGATGTCGTCATCTAGTCTCCATAACCAAAACACAAGCCTTATTGAGCTTACCATGGGACTAGTTCGATTTGTGCAAATTTGTATTTGTATTATATAATATATCTTTTGAGAATCTGTTACATAGACAGGTTAATTTTCATTCCAGGAAAAGAACATCCTCCTATGGTGATACCGTAGCACGTTCAGATAAGCTGTGCTGTGGAACATATACGCGTTCTAGAAGATCTTATATGTGTATATTTTTCGTCTTTAAAACGTGCGTGATTACGTGTAATAGTCGGAAAACATCATTTCATCGTCTTCGAGCGTTTATAATAAGACTCGTAGAGCAGATGACGGCCGCGTTAAAAATAATACGTATTGAATGAATGGACAGAACGTAGCGTACTTTTGCTTGAAAGTCACTCTTTATCGTTGAAGATAATGCGATTTTGTAACGTTGGCGACTAAAAGTATCAGGTACTTTTTTTACAAAAACATGGAGTTCCTATAAATACACAGATTTAAATAATGAACAAATCCAAGACTCCAACTGAAGATATTTATAAAGCACAAAGATCGCGATGTTAAAACATCTTCATTTTCATATGATTCCAAAAAATGGAGCTTTGGCGCCTTGGGATTGAACATTTATTTCAATAACAATATTTTTAGGGTTCTGTACCATAAAGGTATAAAACCACCCTTATGGTGCAATTCGTCTGTCTGTCTGTCTGTCCGACTATTACAGCGCTATATCTCAGAAACTAATTATGCTATCTATTTGAAATACTTATAAACATGGCCAAATGTATTGAAAATGAAAATTTAAAAATATATTTTTATTTTCTATAATGTAATCAATATGAGGGGGAGGGGGGGGCAAAAATTTTAAGTCTAGCCACTACATCAAATAGGGTATCATATGAAATGGCTTGATTTCCACTTTCTCAAACAATTTTTATGAATATTATAAACATATATATGTATTTTATTATTTTTTTTATCTCCAAAAATATTTTTTGAATAACTCGGCTTGTTTAAGTTACGCCATAGAAACCAGCGACAAACTTCATTTCACCGGCCAGTTACATCGGAATAAGTGAAAGATTGTACGGAACCCTCGGTGCAAGAGTCAGACTCGTACTTGGCCGGGATTCTTTCCTTTGTCTCACTTCATAAACCTTGACCTAGGTGGCATATGCCGTTCGTAATTTAATTCCATTAGACAGCTACTCGTGCATATACGTTTACTTACTAGCAACACGAACAAAACGCGTACATTCTACACCACACATATTCACACATTCTAGTGCATTTTCATAGAAATGAAGAAAATCCTTTGTTGACCACAATACAGGATGCCCATCGGAAGCATTAATAAGGAGCCAGCAGTGAAGAGAGAAACTTTCAGGCCCCCGTGGGTGAAGGACAAAGACGCAGCCGCACCGCCGCCATGGACTCAAAGGAAGCTGAAGCCAGTAGAGACACCAGGAAAGGCTGATAATGAAGAGCAACCGGCACCAGCGACTAAACCATTAAAGCGTGAGTATTTTAGAATTCTAAGGTTATTAACAGAGCCCGGAAAATCCATAGCAAAACAAAAGACTGTCGTAATCAAACTAGTGTTAGAAACATTTTTCTATCGATATCGACAGTTGTGTAATATGAGAAAAAAACGGCCCACCATATGAAAAAAAAATAATACAAAATTTCACATAGGTTTGTATAATTATACAGATACAGATGCAATTTCTTCCTCGAAGGCCACGTCAGTACACACAGCAGCACATGACATCTGGTGGGTTTGTTATAGTGATAGGAGTAGATAATTTATATTATGCAAACCTATGTGAAATTTTATATTATTATTTTTTTTTCATTTGGTGGGCCGTTTTTTTCTCATATTCTACAACTATCGATATCGATAAAAAAAAATTCTAACACTAATTTGATTACGACAGTCTTTTCTTTTGCTATGGATTTTCCAGGCTCTGGTTATTAATGTTATATGCTTTTTCGCCATCATGAGGAAACGATGCGCGTCACTCCTCACCCGCAGACGAAGCAGCACAAACAGCATCCTAAGAACGCTGGCTCAGAGTTGGGACTCGCCCCTGCACTTTTAGCACAACTGTGATACGTGACTGTTTGTCGCGCAACAAAGATTGTCTGTCTCTTTCCTTTCAATACAACGCGAGAAAGACGAGTGATGCTATGTCGCGCGACTACCGTAGTCGTGGAGAGTTGTGTTCGAACAGCTGGTCGAACGATACGTGCTGCTTCACGCACCTGTCGCTGTACCACCGCGAAAATTATAAATGTTTTGTTTTGTCTTAATAGGGATGGTGACTAAATTTTAATAATTAGTCCGTCATGTAGATTAATAAAAAATATTGGAGACGTATTATTCCTTTTTTTACGTAATCAAAAAATAAAGGCGATACATTAAGTCGAAATATCGCGTGACGTCACTCCTAGGTACTAATTTTACCTAGGAGTGACGTCACGAGCCCCCACTCCAGAACTTTAATGCGGTTTATCTGAGTAGTTTTTTATTATTTTGAAAACGCAAAAAATACGTGCCCAATATTTTTTCATTATCTAACTGGCGGACTAATTCGAATTTACATTTTCATACCCCGTCATCATGCCTATTGTATTACTAACACTAGATATACATATAAGATATTGTATTACCCAGCCCTATAGATCTCAAGTCCGAAAAAATATTTGAATTTGGAAAAAACCGGCCAGAAGCATGTCGGACTATGTAAAAAACAAAATAAAGGTAGATAAAGCTAATAAATGAATAAAATAATAAATATTACGGGACAATTTTACACAAATCGAACTAGTCCCATGGTAAGCGCAATAAGGCTTGTGTTATGGGTACTAGACGACGATATATTTAATAGATATATTACTTATATACATAGAAAACATCCAAGACTCAGGAACAAATAATTATGCTCATCACACAAATATTTGCCCTTACCGGGATTTGAACCCAGGACCTCAGCTTCGCAGGCAACGTTACTCCCACTGAGCCAAACCGGTCGTCCGTCGTAAAAACTTTCAACGAAAAAAATTCAACACACTGTATATAAATACTGTTTTTGAGTTATTGCCAAACAACAGGTCTTCTCAGCAAAAGGATGTTAATGCCGTAGAGGTACGCTCTTTGGTTAGTGCACTTTTTCATATCGTATTTTTTTCATCTGTATTTTATTGTTTTGTATGGACGGCTGCGGAACAATGCCGGTTCGACATGCTCGTGGCCGGTTTTTAAGATTGGTTTTACAGTACCCATAACATTATGAAAAACTTTACTTAAGCATCTTTTTTTAACGGTTACTTCACGGTTTAAGCTGATACCAATACAACATTGTAAGGAAACATGCAATTTTGATTTGCGTGGTCAATTTTATGAATTAGCACATGGCACGTGGTCCCGATTCCGTGCGTATTTTAAAATAGTCACGTTCTAATTCAAGGCATAGTAGATCATAGTGCTCCAATTAGACTGGTTACTTGTCATTCTAGTCTCATTTGCTTACGTCCGGGTAGCGAACGTCACCGTGACGTGCATTTGTTACCGGCGCCTGATTCGTGTGGACCTTTCACGAACGAAAACAGTCGTCACAAAACATTGCAATAGTTATTGAGCAGGAGTAAAGCTTCGTTCACACGGCACTGTCCTGCACGTTTTTTTACAGTATTAGTTAGTTTTTTTACACTACGTCTTAACAACGAATAAATAGTGGCACATACTTTGTTGCATAGAACCGTTCACACTTCACATATGTCGTATGTACTTACTGCAAAAAATTGTTAATGGACTTGTCAAGCAAAATCAAATGAACTTTATCGTATGCGCTTTGTAATGACGAGTGGTATAGCTCTGTTTCATTCACACGGCACGATGTCATACGTTTTTTTATCGAATATTCGTTATTTCACGAATAAAAATTCAGCCGTACGAACACTCGTTTAAAATCGAATATGTAAAAAAAACGTGCAGGACAGTGACTTGTGAACATAGCCTTAGATGTAGTAATAGCAGTTTTGGACTATGGTGGGATTGTAAAGGGGATTGATTGCTATGTCTGCAATTTACAACAAAGTACCTAGGTAGGAAGTTTGACTAGTCAATAGTCGTAGATTAGTCAATAGTTACGAGTCTTTATTCAAGACGTTAAAAAGCTCCTATATTTGTGTACTTACTTATATGTAAAGTGCCTCGCACACTATTTTGTGACATTAGCTGTGACAAGTTTTTATGACGATCTATTTATTATTGATCCGCTTGTAGTTTATTGATGTCAGTTTCATGGAACTTTTATGAAAATCGTCCTACGCAGCAATATTTCCATCCCCACCACTTAGATGGTTGCTAGTCCATACTGTGCGTTTTGCTGGAAATTTCCTGCCTGGCACGACTGAACTGTGGAATAAATTGTCGCCGGCCGTATTTCCTGACTGATGCGACCTGCAAACCTTCAAGAAAAGAGCGTTCAGGTTGGAGCCTGATAGGCGGGCGACGCACTTGTGATTCCACTGGTGTTGCAGATGTCTATTGGCGACGGTGATCGCTTAGCGTCAGGCGATCCGTCTGCTTGTTTCCCCCTATAACATGAAAAAAAAGTTAAACAATGAAAACGATAAACATCATCTGTATTACTTAACCTATTTATCTATATACATGAAATACAAAACGTGACGTAGAGCATAAATAATTCGTCAATTTTTCCCACTTTTCCCGCGCTCCGCGAGTGGGCTATATATCAGAGCGCGTAATCTTTGTAACTGCATGATTGTGTATAGGTGTTGATGTATACAGTGGCGTGACGTCAGCACCTGCCCGAAACTTTGGCAGGAGACACGAGTTCTGAATAATTGAGTCTCCCAAACTGTTCATAAGTTGGTAGTCTGGAGTTTGGAGCCGAGTGACGTTCGTGTGCTCACAGCCTGTTTATTCGTGATATGTGTACATTTTAAAGTGATCTACAGTGTAAGTGTTGTTAAAAATCTTATTTAACCTTCCGCGGCTTTTGCTATAGGTACGTCTACGCACGCCCTTCAAGGAGCTTCCTGATTTACTATTAGATAAATATGAATTGATATTTTCTTATGGAATACCCAAATACAAACTATATAACATTAAAAATATAAAAATTTGAAAGTATGTTCTTGTAATTGACTTTTAAACATTTCATTTATGTGGATTCCAATCTAAATCTGGTAGAATCGTGTCACTCCCGTTATTCCTGGGTTTTGTATTGGTATGATATCCTGGGCCCAGTTATTATTAAACGCAAATTAGAGAAATGTATAGAGCGAGACATGGGTTTCGATAGCTTTTAAAATCTCTTCTTTAAAGTTTTCCCCAAATTGAACATGGACATGGACATAACGAAATCCTACTCAAAACTAAATATGTGATAAAGAATAACAAAGCGATATCATCTTACAAACAAAACATTACACATGAAATCGTCATTGTGCGTCACAATTTCCAATCGTAAAAAAAAATACGAATGTTATGGTTATGAAGGTTAAGCGGCTTCTATTCTTTATCTAGTTGTAACCCCAGCAAAGGTCAATGTCCCCTAAAATGCATCTGAAAGCACTGCAAGATCACTCTGGTCGCATTTTGTCGCGTATTTTGTTTCAATATACGTTGGAAATGTTAAGAGGAGATATTTTCAGCTGGCCGACGCCGACGATTCGGGATATTTTTAGGCGGGACTGACTTTTTACAAAACAAACGAACATGTTGGGGTTACGACTTATGATTTGATTTAAACGTTATTGAAAACGATGTTTGACTACGAATAAAACAGAACAATATGTATAGGAATTTTTCACATCAACATGGATCTAACTGAAATGCTTAATCTGAATCATAAAAACATTGAAATGGGCAATTCCTGTAAGAAAAGTTCTTTTTTAAGACAAGTAACGTAATACTGCTAGCACGTTCTCAAAGAGAGCCTTAGGGAGGTCTTTGTTCACTGAATATCGCATACCTGCGGAAGTATTCCCCTCTACCAGAGTATATGAACAATAGATTTACTGTCATTCAGTGCAAATGGAAAATCGTCCACTTGAATTAACCATTTTCAATTTGGACCAAAATGAATACCATCCACAGAGAATTTTGTCAAAATGTAATTGTGGCTAAAAAGTATTTACAACCAAATTTATTTTCGTTGTAATTGAATTAAGCTTGAATGGAATATTGTCCATTATAAATTAGGAGCAAAATGAAATAAGCGCAAAGTGAATGTAGTCTAATACGAAATGAAATATTAATAGGTGCTATTGCTATTAATCCTTTTTAATAGTTCCATGACTATTATAACATAAGATCGTTTCAGTCTATATAAATATACAAATTTTCGAAATATACGAAAATATACAAAAGTACGTAAACACATTTTATTTGGACTATTAGACGATGTACATGTTTCAGATGGGGCATATTTACAACTGCTCATAATTCTGAGTTTACGTAAATACAAGTGGTCGTTTTTTTCTTGGCAAATATCAATTTTGTCAATTTTACCATGTGACAAGATTCCATTTTTGACGATATTCAGCATGGTCAGTTTTCCTTGTTGATGTATTTCAAATCGACATTTTTCTGCTTTGACATATAATTTCGAGTTGTCCATTTTCCATTTGCAACGAATGACAGTAAATCGAACAATGGTCATACCAGTTTATACGATAAATTGTCAGTGTGTGTATCTGTTTGTTTGTAAGTTTATTTTATTGTACACGTGTAGAAATAGGAATATTTCTTGGTTACCTAGTCTCCCGCCAAAGTACACGAAAAAATACTTCGGAAATGATACTGCTCGTCATCTCCTCCATAATAATAATAATAATATGTAATAATTTTATGCTGTCTATTACAGCGTAAGATTATTCGAAAAATGTTGAATAAAGATGATGAAATTAGAGAACCCTTTATTTTCAGTCGTGTAACAAAAAAAAACTTGCTAAATTTACCCGTCTAGAGCATACAATGTATATACAGTTCGCAACACATTTTAATGATGATGTTCTCACGGCTACATAAAAGTATCTTGACGGTCATCAAATAGGAAATTTTGACAAGTAACCGCGCTAAAATAGCGAAGGTCGGCCATCTTGGCAGCCGCCATGTTTATTTACGTACGCGAATGCCATCAAAATGCACCGCACCGGGGCCGTAACACGTGCTTCCATCAATTTCACCAGATTTCCTCGAAGATAATATTGTAAAAATCCCAAATTCTAGACTGCAACTTGCCTGTCCATGCTTAAAATGCCCTTTATATTTCAGCCGCTTTGAAAAAGCAGTCCACAATAAAAGAAAAGTCTAATAAGGCTGAGAAACCAGAAAATGGTGTCTCCGAGACTGTAGAAGAAAAACTTGTGAAACCATCAGCAGCAAAATCTGCAGATAAGGCTTCAAGACCAGCCGATGAAAAACCTAGATTTACGAAGTCCTCATTAAAAACCGTAGATAAGACGCCAAAAACAGACGAAAAAAACTTAAATGATAAGACTCCAGAGAAACCCACTCTCAAAAGTGTGAGAACTATTGACGGTGATAAAACTAAAGAAAAATCTGTCACAATAGTAGACAAGAAACCTTTTGAGAAAAACAGTGCCTCAAAAACAAATAATTCTGTAGCAAATGATAAAGCTTCAAATGACAAAAGCGGTACAAATACAACAAGCAAAGCTGCAGAAACCAAGCCAGTTCTTAAGAAAACAGAAACATCAAAAGTAGAAGAAAAGTCTGAGGAAAAAATGGCTACGAAACCACCGATAGAGAAACCTCCTACAAAGGTAATACTGCCAATAAATCACGAAAGTAACATTATTAACGTTCTTATTTAAGCATGTGCCTGTCTATTTGCTATCAACTGATTGCAAACAGATAGAAATATTGAAGAATGCGTAACTAACTTTAAAATAAATTGTCTTTAACCTGTTCCCCACCACAGTCAGGGTATCAAGGCGGCGCTCGAAGTGCCTCACAGTTCTCACACGCCAACGACCGCATATGAAAGCAAAAATTGTGTTTCTAGAGTCGATAAGTATTATAGAATTTTCTATCTGATTATGGTTGGTAAAGAGGTTAAAGGTTAAACCACTAGCTTACCGAATACCTACTAAATAGTTTGATCCTTGGAAGTAAGTAAAGTATAACTATATATTTTATTTTTTATTTTATGTTTGCGTGTTGATGATCCAAATGGCATGCTACTATAGTCTTGTAATCGTAATTGTCATTCATATCACTCATCATTAATTACATTGTGGTATTAGTTGTGGAATTTACAATAAGTAGGTATGCATGCCAAGTGTCATGTCAATCTATTGAGCATTTAGTAAAAAAATTACCATGCCATATGTAGGAACCGAATAAAACACTAACGAATGGAGTGAGTCTAATAAAAACTTGAAATTAATGACGCCAGATTTGTTAATATTATGAATGAACATAACCAAAAAAATATTTAAAAATAACAGATTTTCGCCCACGGGCTTTGCGCGGATGTTTGATTTGGGCTTTGCTCTTCTGATCTTTTTTTCAGTTCGCGTCATTATTATGAATATTGTGGCTACATTCATTACGTACGCAAGACGAAGTTTATTAATAGCATAGAACACATCTCTGTAATATTCGGGAAAATTGAACATCATACGGGCGTTTTAAAGACGCGCAAATGTACTTATACGGAGAACTATATTAACAACTTCTAAAAGATTTCCCATACATATTTCTACCCCTCTTTTTACTTCTAAGGAATGATTTCCGGGATAGAAACGATGGTAGTCCTTCGGGTCTCAAATTATCTTCATACCAAATTTCATCGAAATTGATTTAGCGGTTCAAGCGTGGAAAAGTACAAACAGACAGTTATTTTCACAGCTTTACTATTATAAAGTTGTGAAAATGAAATGTCTGTATATTAAAGATATTCAAAAAATATATTGAAACGGACTCTTTGGAGGTCACTGAATCGAAATATTTTTATTTTTTGTATGTGTTGTTGTGGCTTCATTACGCCAAATCGACTAAACGGATTTCAACTATTTTTGGGACACGGGTAGCTGGGCTGGATATCTTCAGATGGTTATAGGGTACTTTTACGCGACTACCCTGAAAAAAAAAGAGTTGCGGGCACTTCTAGTTTATTATACCTATTTGAATTGAAAAGAAACTATATATATTTTTAGCTTCCACCCCGTAAGCCGTCTCTACAGAAGCAACCTTCCAAAGATGAACCAGTCAAGAAATGGAGAGATCCGCTGCACGAGCGGGTCAAAGAGAACATTGACAAGACCCTGAATGAAGTTCCTAAAGGACATACACTCACAAAGAATGAAAGTTTGAGAAGTAAGTACACGAAAACATTTCTTCCTACAATAGAGCATGAAATAGTGGCATTAATATTCCATTTAAAATTGTTTTTTTCTAGTCATTACTCATTTATCATGTAGTTTTATTTTATTCATAATGTTAAGTTGGATAAGCCATACGTCTTCATCTAACGTTTAAAGACTATTGATAGGGAGTATGGTAATATTGAGATATTAATCAGTTTCAAACTCTAGCCAGAGCATGAAATTATCTTAATGGTAATTATATGATATTGGTAAACATCTCTATAAAGCTAAAGTTATGACTTCAGACCTATCATTATGTCGAACATGAAGATATCCGTAAATGTAAAATTTTAAGATAAAGTTTTTACATTTATAATAAATGAAAGCAAAAGAAATTTAACTTATTCTATGAAAAATACAAGCATGCATGCAGGAGATCGTAATCCAAGAATAATGCACACTCCTTTAAGAATAGATCCAGCGACTTAATTTTATTTGTTCCGTAGTAGCTCAACATTGACACACTAGCACTTTCGCCGCACTATATTATAATTAGAGTGTGTGTCAGATAGTGCACTGAATCAGCGCAGGCGCATAAAACCAATCGTCATTGATTTTGGCACGATCAAAGCTGATATTAATGAGATTTAGATACGGCAATATCGTCAGATTGCGTATGTTAAGATCTCTGTTATTATCCTTTTTAAGATGATAAAAAAAACCGAAAAATGGCATGACTATCGAGCTACAACT
This sequence comes from Hedya salicella, assembly GCA_905404275.2. NCBI lineage: Eukaryota > Metazoa > Arthropoda > Insecta > Lepidoptera > Tortricidae > Hedya > Hedya salicella. The sequence continues at coordinate 8,614,769 of FR990114.1, read as the reverse complement.
TAATATTTTTAGCTAAACGATGTTTTTCCCGATTTTTTTACTTAAATTTTAAGCTTTCTTCACTTGTTTATATATAAATTCAATACGAATATATCTTAAGGCCCGCGTCAAGTTCCTGAACCAACCAGCTACATCCTGGACCCCATAGTCACTTAGGTACCATCAAGTGATACTGGGGTGGGGTCAATCGCTGGTTGGCTTTAGAATTCAAAAAAAAGAACTCTTCTCGATGGAGCAGAATCGATTCCGTTCGTGACTAAAATTTTAGACCATTGGGATAGGATAATGTTAACATAAATTATATTGAGTTTCAGTAATCTGATCTCATTTCAGAAATTTCCTATCCATAGATCATTAAGGTCTCCGCGAGTGGTACTATTCTAATCTCCTAGTATACGTTATCATTGATGTTTAGATTATAACACATACTCGTAAACGTTGATGCAATGAGCTAAATTTCAAATTTTAAAAACAAAACGTTTTTGACTTGGATGACCCGATTTTCATCAAACATTACCCGAGACGGCTTCAAACTTACTGCATCTCTCTATTTCTTTTTGCCTTGCGTTAAAAAATACTAACACGCATTTTTTTTGGTAGGTTTATCAATTCTGCTCTGTCGACGCATCTCATGCACAACCTCTAAGTCTAACAGATTAGTCTTGTAACTGATATGCCAATGACATTTTTTTATAAAGGATACCTAATGAAATTTTATCTATAAACACAACACGACTAAACCTAAGAGCGCCTTATTATAGGCGACACACCTCGCATCTTCACCTTCTCATCTCCTGTACGCCAGACCAGTTAGTGGTCTATATCCAACCCAAAATAGTCGCAGATAGTTCCGCGTACGTAGAGTGCGTGAATCAGGTGCAAAATTGTATTGTTCATTTGCATATCGCTCGAACGACGGTGCATTTCTTATAGTAAAAAAAAAACCATTTTTTTCCATCGGCGAGTGTACTATTAGAAAAGTTAAAGATTATAGTGAAAAAGCGCAGTGGTTTTACACAGTTAGTGACATATCAATCAAGTGTACTGGAAAAGGATAAGTGAGATTAGTCAATATGGATGACGGAGAGGATATAGCCGGGCCCTTATTTAGGGGTTGGTAAACAGTTGATTTATAGCATATAACAAATAGGTAGTTTCGCTTAAAGTTCACTTTGCCCGCTTTTTAAAAAGCCTGTTTTGAATTCCCAAAGCATCGATCGAGCTCTCATTAGTACCTAGTGATCCAAACCCAGTGGAGGAAATCTTATCTAGACTTACCCGGGAATACCATTTGCGATCATTTAGAAAATAGACTTTTGCGCAGAGTAAGAATATACATGTTCGCATTTATTTATACATTTCTAGAATAATGAGTCAGGATCACACATATTCTTGAAGTAAAAGATAATAAACGGATTTACTTCAAATTCCAAGGCGAAAGTTGTTGGCCAGTGCGTGTTGCCAGTGATGACTTAAGCCACTGAAACATAGTCGCTCACGTTGAGACGTTGAGTCTTATAAGAAGGCTCAAAGTCCCTCAGAGAGCAATGAAGAGGGCTATGCTCAGAGTTGCTTTGAGATATCGAAGCAGAAATGAAAAGATCTGTAGATGAACCAGTGTAACTGAGATAGGCGAAATTTAAGTAGCAATGGGCAGAACACATCTCTCATAGAACCGACGGCCGCTGAGCTTGGCGGATAATGATGGTCCTAGGTCTCTACATACTGTATATAATGTTAGTACATAACGGCCTATTAAATTAATTGAATTTAATTCCGAAAGGGAACTTTTAACTTTTAGTATTTTGTAAGGTTTTTGCGGGGTTAAAACTTTAATTATTAAGTAAATTTTATTATTAATTCGCATTCGCCCGCAGCTTCGCTCTTTATATCAGGAATTATGTAGCCTGTTATTATTAACGCGATTAACGCGTCATTGGGTAACAAACATTTAGTTTTATCCAAAGGTCTTTACAAACCTTTACATTTATAGTGTGAAGTAGGAAGTAGATTATTTTGATTTATTCCCTTTATGATTATTTAATCAAGTACGATCAAATAATGAAATAAACTTATGTCAAAAATGTCATTTTTGTACAAGCTTTTATTGCCGACTGTATTTTATTTCAACACCTGTCACCTGTCAACTACTCATTGAGAGGATTCTGAATAGCCCAAACTCTGTACGTCGCTTACGTTATTTTGTTACATGGTTAATATGACCACCTTCCAGCTCCATCATCAGATCAGCTCGATGGTATCATAATATTGCATTGTCCCCGAACTTACATAAATGTGACAAATTTTAGCTCAATGGAATACCGAGACGTTGCCCAAATTTAATTTGCAAGACTTGACCCAAAAACAAGCAGGGCCAGTTAAATAAAAGCTTGTAATATATAAAAAAAACAAATGGATATTTATTTAGAAATGCTCAGTCACCTTTGCTTTCAAAAGTATTTGATTCAAATTCTACTACAAAATGTTAGTGTACGATAGGTCTCGGGAGAATACCAACATCAACTCCTGAGCAGCAGCGGCAGTAATAAATATATGGTACATTTTCACAATAGGCCTATTGAAACCAACTCCGCCACCGATGCCACCACCGCTACCACCGAAAATGCCTCCTCCGCCCGAATTCAAAAAAGCACCTCTAGATCCAGAGAAGTTGAAAAGGTTGGATAACCTGCGCAGTAGACCTAGAAAGAGACCTGACTGGAGTGATATGATGAAAGAAGTAGAAGAAGGAAAAAAATTAAAACACGTCGTTTGCAATGACCGGTAACATTTCATCCGAATTAACGATATTTTACAATTCGATTACGAACACAGTAATATTAACAATGTCTTTGTCTTGCAGATCAAGCCCAATCATAACAAAAACATCAGTAGTAAAGAATAAAGATCAATTTATATTTGAATCAGAAAAACCAAACTCGCACAACGCTCTCTTAAAAGAGATTAATTCAGGTGTGAAGTTAAAGAAGGTCAAAACAAACGACAGGAGTAAGCCAAACTTGGAAGGATTGAGGAAGTTTAGGAGACAAATGACTATCGAGGAACAAGTTCAGAAGTCAATGTCTCAAGCTAATCTCGCTGCATCTCCATCGGGAGTCTCAGTAGCTGAGGTAAAATATATAAACCAAACCAAATAAAATATATAATGTTTCTTGACAAAATCTTTTAATAATGTTAAATATTTTAGGTTCCCGGTGCAGAAGAAGAAGACATCGATGAGATGGATGATATTGATAAGGTCAGAGACGATCTGCAATCCACAAAACAATTATTGGCAATTGAACTTAGGTAAAAAAAATATATATATTATTAACCTTAAATGTAACCGAACGCAATTTAAATCATATTTCAGTAGAAGTCACATTCAAAAATGTATTTATAACTATTACAGAAATAAGGAAGCCCAAGAAAGAGAAAATAAACGACTTCTTACAAGGATACAAAACCTAGAAGCTGAGTTAGCTAGAGAACGAGCTATCATAAGGCAGGAACAGCATAAAACCGTTATATCAGTTACAGACGCTTATGATGAGAGACTTGTAAACAGTCTTAAAATGGAAGTAGATAGAGCAAAAGATACAGCCGATAATTTGGAGAAACAATATTTGCAAGCCGCTGAAGATAGAGACACGGCACTTACAGAGCTCGAGGAAGTTAAGCGAAGGAATGCAGAGTTAGAAAAGAAATTAGAGCAAGCACTTCAGGTAAGCTTCTTGACCTGTGTTTATGATTACCATACATTATTTAAGCGAAAATTTATATTACGTATGTGCTTGATAAAAACTGCTTTAGCTTAACTAACAAATTTACAGATTGAAGAGCAATATAAAACAGAAGAACCACTGTCATACTACCAAAAGAGACAGCTTGATTTTGAGAAAGAGTGTAGGTTATTAAATATTGACATAAACTCAACTGCTGCGCAGGAGTTGAGGAAAAGCGCTAAATCAACTAACATTAATGCTGCTACTAATGCTGATACTAATAATGACAACGAGGTATGCGTTGCTTTGGTAATGTTTTAAGAAAAAATGTGAGTATCCTTAAAATTTCTTCAATTTTTAACAAGTACTTCATATTCATATATTCTAATATTTTTAGGGTATAATGCCGACAAACATGGGTTCAAGAAGATCGAGTCACGCTATTAAACAACTTTCTGTTACCAAAGACGACAGTTTCGAAGAGGAAGAGGAATCAGAAGCTGAAGAGGTACGAGTACAATACTAACAATGTTTTAACTATGTATTATTATATTAAAAACGACGTTAATTTGTGAGTTAAACATAAAGAAAATACTTGAAGGATTCGGAGATCACAAATCTTGTCCTTTATACGTGGATTTTAATAGTTTTGAAATGAGGATTCTCAAGAAAGGTTTTAGAAGTTTCTTCCCTCTCTAAGGTCAAACGATTATATGGCTAAGTAATGTTTAATGTTGAAAATCACAGTTGACCTAACTCCAGATCCGATTTTCAGGAGGAGACTGAAGAAAAGAAACAAAAGCGAATGGAAAAGGAAGTTCGCAATATGAGAAATAAAATCCGACACTTGAAAGAGAAACAGGACCTCATGAAGCGAGAAAGGATGGCATTCAAGATGTCCCTCAAAAACCAACAGCTAGCATTGAAGTAAGTGGGATTAGTTAGGCGTATCGACGTAGAGGTGGTATCATTATAGTTAGTTATTATAAAAGCAATGGATGAGAATAGGACAGGATAGAGGAGCGTGGTGCAGTACATGCAGCAGTAATTATACAAGCCGATTGGTTGGATTAAGTGGATGGACTTCTTGTGGAACGTGCTACAAATACATTCAATTTGATTCTTAAGAACGTTAATTTATTTTGCAGACATGAGAAAAAGAAATACAAAGAATTGAAACGCGAAGTGGATAAGATGGCGGCTATGATGAAGGAAGTAGGCTCCGACGAGGATGAAGAAGATGAAGAAGAATCGGAAGAAGAAGAAGAGAAGAGTGAGACCGAGGAGGAGACTGAAACAGAAACCGAGCAGGATACAGAGAGCGAAACGGAGAGTGAGAGTGAACCTGAGGTAAAGTAATAAAAAATCAAATATTTGACAACACTATTTGCCAATGAAGTTCCGGGATCGATTCTCAGCAGAGAAAAAAATCACCCCTTTGATTGTTTTCTACTGCTGAACATAGATGTCTACAAAGACTTTATGGTTACCGTCGACCTTCATTAGACCGTAAGTTCATCTTGAGGGTGGACAACCTCACCTGCCTTCCGGTTCGGTATCTCTATTCGAGAACGGTATACCTTAACGGCCATCGGTTTTTTGAGTTGTATTCCCAGGCATTTCATTTTACTTACTCTGAAGGCTATATCGGTAACCTTTTACAGATTTTGTAATTTCTGATTCGATCCCGTCTTTATAAGGAAATCTCGAGCATAGCTCTCTACGTAGACCATTGTGCCTGCTCATAAGACCCATTTTGACTGACCACGATTCTGCTTCGTATGGTCTGACTCTGAAACTGGTCAAAGGCTAGAGTGAAGTCAATGCGTAATTTTGGACAAGTCAAAACGATACCTGTAGAGAAGTGAAGACGCTAAAGGAACTCATTTCGTGTCTATAAAACTTGATATTAAGATTTCTGTATGTTTCAGGATGCTCCATTGCCCAAAAAGAAGGACAACCTCACGACGAGGGTGAAACGGCACGAGACCAGGGTGACAGCGCTCAAGAAAGGCAACGCTCTGCTAATGGCTAACGTGGACAGACTGAAGGATGATGTCCTGAAGCAGAGAGAAGAGTCCATGACACTACAGAAGGAATTAGATTCTCTTATTGATGACCTCGAGTGATTCAGTTACCATCATGTCGCTAATTAGGAATAGGAATTCGCTTGTAACATAAAATACCATTGTTCCATTGCAGTTTTTAAATTAACTGAGAGTTTTCTTGACACCGACCAAGTCTGCTGGTAAGCATCAGTGAAGTATACGATGCTGCCAATGAAGTCTTTTCTTAAAGTTGGGCAGATTATAACTGGCACGGGCGTTGATATTGAAATCTAAAGTAACGTGAATTTACCAACCCATCTCTACGCCCATTGGACCCATTTGGGAACAGTCTTATTTACGGTCGTAATTTACTCCATTACTTGGTACGACCCGAAATATCACTAAATTTAGCTGTACTCCAAAAAAGTAGTGTATGGCGCTAACGGGATAACCTTTGGAATTTTGCCTAAAATAGAAAAGAAAACGTAACAATATCACTCCAGTAATCGAGTGGTATTAGATGAGCCTGATATTTTTTGTCCATTACAATGTAAAAAATCATATAATTCATATTTAAATAAATGATAGATTCAGGCGTTACTTTGCGGAATTCCATACTAGATCATTGGAGTATAGTTCCTTTGCTGTTCCGCGAACTTGTGTCTTGGTTAGATGTTACAGTAAATTGTGGTCACATGCGCATATTTTCATACAGTTTCCACATAAAATAAGGCATCATCAGGAGATGCAGTTGATGTTGACCCGAGAAAAAATAATATATACAAATCACATGGTTTTCCAACATCTCCTGCATCTCCTGATGATGCCTCGTAGAGAGGCGAAACACGTGTCGAGGATTATACTGTTTGGTGTTGGTTTGTTGTATTTGCTTGCGTATTTTTTTTTATTTTTTTTTTGTGGAAACTGCATGAAAATATGCGCATGTGACCACAATTTATTGTCACATCTAACCAAGACACAAGTTCGCGGAACAGCAAAGGAACTATAATCCATTGATCTAATTCTTATTTGTTTTTCGTATTTATAATGAACTTGGTTGCGTATTTACAATAAACAGACGAAGATTTGGATTTCAGATTCAAATTCGATATTGAAGGTAGTGAGACTAAAATTACAAGCGAATTCCTATACAAGGTGCTGGCGAGGAATCCAACCTTGAACATATCCTTAAACACTTTTTTTTTTTCTATATCTACCTAATTTAACTTATCTATTTTTCATAAGACCAGCTAAGTCCTAAATAATAATGATCCTAAATTTAACAAAATTTTAAAAATGTTATCAAGTCAGCAACTGTAAACAAGAAATGCTAACATTTTAATGTACTAATGAGACCCATGTTAGTAAAATTATTTATTTCATTTTTTATTTGAATTTACATTTTATATAAGTTTAGGCTAAACCACTTCACTATCAGTATTCATTTAAAATGAGTATTATTTTTATTATTAAGAGCCTATATTGTCCCACTTGCCTTCACAAAGGCCTTCTCCCTTTTCTTCCAACCGTCACGATTTTGCGCAGCCTCTGGCCATTCTTTCAAGGAGTACCTACAAATCATCATGCCATGCATCGCCAGTGAGGTCTGCCTCGTCTCCATTTGGAGTGTGTCACATATCCACTCAGTGGTAATCTTAACCCACAACTCACTCCGCATGCGGCAGAAATGACCAGCCCAGTCCCACTTCTGAATGAAATCTACTATTCGAGTTTTGGATCATAGCATGGTGTTCAGGATACAACCCATCAATTTTTCCCGTAATATGCTATGGTCCATGGCTCGCTAGCAAACCCCGTAAAATGAGTAAAGACGCTTAATGTTTTATACTAAATGTGACACATGGTAAGACTACCACACTCATGGGCGTACCTAGGGAATGTTGGGAGGGAAGCTGACCCCTCCCCCTGGAATTTACATTGTTTCATTTGCCCCATTCCCCTCTCCCTCCGTGAATCAAAAGCTGGGTATACCCATGAAAATCTATATTGCAACTATTTTCACTATTACTAATATAAAATCATGTGATTTGTATATATTATTGACATATACATTTAAGTTAAACTCTAATATTATTGCCTAATTTGTATTGCAAAAGGAAATCAAATAAATTTTTACACTTACATAGCTGTTTGTCTTGTCCATTTAATTCATACCCTTTAATCCTACCTAGCAGTTGACCGATGAAAGTTTTGAGCACAAAATAGTTTTTGTTGAGCACTTAATACCCGAAAACATGCACAAGCTGACTAGTAGACCATTATAATTTTGTTATTGTTGAGAAAATGACAAAAATACCAATAATAACCAGAAATGACACACAGATTGCGTCCACAGGTGGGTACCATTTAAACCCTGTCACTGCATACTTGTAGAATATTTTTTATTATGTAAGTAGAAGGTCTGATGTATCAAAATTTCTTTACCAAATACAATTTTTGGACTTGTGCCTACTGTCCAGATAATACATGGGCTGTGCTTACTGTTTCGTTCCTACCTCGATATCTGGAAAAGACTCAGAAGCGCTACAGATGCCAGTATTGCCACCAATTTGTGAGCCACCTCTACCATTGCAGATTATAGATTATAATCTGCGGATTATAAACGATAGTTTAGATATTAGTGTCAATATTATTTACCGTAACTTACGGTTTGTAAGTAAAACACTCAATTTGAGTTCTAACCGAAGACTGACTTAATCTTCATTAAACGGAACCTATATGGGCATGGAGGTAGTATACGAGTGTGTCCTTGTGTAAGAGTTGTTTGTTTGAGTGCATGTTGCTGTATGTTAAGATGTGTATCATATCCCTGGTGAAAACTAATAAATGAGAAAAATTGCCAATGATAATAACAATAATTATAACTTCAACCTTAACGTAAATTTGATGGTAATCACTTTCTGTTGGTAAGTGATATGTGTAAGTGCTATATTGATAATAAGTGGATAGGTTCTGTGATGGAGATAGTCTCTGATGAATACATTCATCGTCCGTCTAAGGAACGTTAAAGATTACACTACAGGTATCAGATTTATGATTTTTTGACAGGTTTACATTTTTGACAAAGATAGTCCATAAATAGAAAACTCCACTTAATTCAGAAGTTGTAATGTGATAGGCAAACAGTCTCATCTACACGTATGTAGATAGATGTGTAAAACAAGATAGTGCCTATCTATCCGATAAGGGATTTCCTCTCTTAACACGTAAAGCATGTAGACTAATAATATATATAGTTAAGTATTGTAAGATTATGAGAGAGAAATACAATAGAGATATAGAGAGATGAGGTTAGACGGGAGTCGATATTATAGTGTTGTGATATTTACATAAACTATGTAAAGTAGTACCGAGTTTCCGTTCCATCTACCACCGCCACGCTACGCATACTACAGTAATCTCAATCTCGACAAGTACAAGATAGTACTCATTATTTTCGTTTTACCTCAGTTCTTGCGTAGAAATGAAAAAAAAGGATAATAGTAATTCCATGGTCGAATTTCACTTATTACTTCAGGTCTCAAGTACAGAGTACAGTTCTTGAAAACAAGTTCTGAAACAATATTAACTCTGGTCCTCCCGTGACCATGGAAAGCTGGAAAGCTTCCGAAACGTCGGGAACTAAAATGAGATAATATACGCGATATAATCCGTTAAATTGTTTTATTTCAATGAGTAATAATCGCGGAAACAGAAGAAAATATTAAATATTAACTTTAAGTGAAGTGTAATGTGTAAATGAACATACACATTCTCATCTATTCATCGAAAGGACTTGTCTTTATATAATGATGATCGAACGGCACTTACAGGTAAGTTTGTTTGATCACTCATTTTTGAATTTGGCTTTGACTTTTATAATGAGTGTTGCCTACCTATTTTGTTATACCAAAGGTAGTGATAGACTGTAGAGTAGCTCATAAAAGATGAGACTGGAATCAATCGCGAAATGTAAAAATATAGCTGTGGTGTGCCGGTATAAGCTAGAGTTAAACAAATTCATTGCTTTTGTCATTCATTATTAAGTTATTAGTTAATGAAAAAAGTATTCAAATGTGTTTATATCTATATATTCCAGCCTCATCTTTCATTAGCCAGACTCTAACAGTGTTTCTCAATCTAGCGGTCTAGCCCCCGTGTTGCCTAACGCGTTTGATGGTCGCAATCAGAATCAAGTGTCATGATTTTTTATGGGCTATGGCAGTTGATTCGAGTACCAACTGTCAAAATTTCGTTAAGCAATAACCCCGTAGGTCTGAACTGAATAGACCTCGAGACGGGACCGTGTAAGGGGTCACGGTTATATTAAATTTGGACTTTGCTAGTAACCTTTTAAAACACACGATATAATCAGTGTCGATCGTGATGTATTATATGTTTGAATTGCATTTTAAATGTTTTTCTTCAACTTAACTAGTTTACGCAACTTGCAGACGATATGATAGGCAAACAATATAGTACAATAAAAAAATACTATACGTTAAGTGGACCAATCGCATTGTCTAAATGGAAGCAACCAATTCGGATATTCAACTAAATATTTAATACATTATTGGCTTACATTATTATATACAATATTATAACGCGGCCTACTCAAACGCCGGCTATCACTAATAAGGCCTGCGGATTGGACGAATCTCGTGCTGCAGCGCAACAGCCAATAACGGCTGAGAGTCGAAATGCATTGCGCGTGAACGAGCCGTGTGAAATACGAACACGCCGCTTCCGCGCTGTCCGGCAACCTACGCGCTATCAAGTGTAACTGTCTTATAAGATTATAATAGATAATTTCAATTAGATTTACTTCTAAAAAGAATTTGCTCATGTGTTTATTATAAACGGTGCAATAAACTGTTATAAACTGTACACGTAGTGTTTTCACTTCAATACATAGCCCCGTCGCACGAACCCGAGCTAGCTAGCGCTACAATATAAATCATAATGACCGGGGCCATACACAATTTATTTTATTGATCCGATACAGATGTATGTAGCTAAGTGTCGTATGTTTTACTTTTTTAAAATTCATTTTACTTCTGACGAGAGATTACTTAAACTGGCCTACCTAATCGTCTCGTCTGGAAGTTACTTAAATAACTTGATAGTGTACATTATTCCTTAGATAATTTTGTACAATGGCAATATCATATAAATGTCATGTCAATGTCAAGCCATTTCAAAAAATCATAATAAACAACGGTCGTTTTCATGTATGCATATTTCTGGGAATGTGAAGATAGTCCGTCTCGTGAAAAATCATCATTGTAATAATTGAGCAGAAAAGTTGTAAGACGTGTAAAAAATGGCTCCAACCGACGCAGAAGTCCTGCAAAGTGTTAATATTAATAAGCCAAAACCGAATCCGAGAAACAATGCGACGATGTTTCAAATATTTCAAAATGTTCAATACAATATAGTTCAGCACAAAAAGTATGCTAAGGAAATGACTAAACTGTATAAAAAGGTATGTATGTTCTGTATGATTGCATTTTGGATATTTTGTCTGGCGAAATTGTAGTCTGGCATTTGTATCACAGAGTACATACCGGTCTTATTGTTAATTTTGTGCCTAAAACTCCTCCATTTGAACTGGTACTTTTTTGCAGATGGAAGAGGAAACCTTCAGAGAGAGCTTCAAGAATGCCATGATGTATTTGTTTACATTTGGAGACACTAGTGCCAATGTGGACCGGGTCATCAAGTTTGTAGCCACTTTCTGCACTACTTTGGATGATGAAGAGGAGTTCTTGTTGTTTATAATCAACATTATATTTGATGTAAGATTTGTATTGGGCTAATAACTAACCATTTCTAAGAATTTTAAAATTAGAATACTTATTGCTTGGTTAAAATAATCATAAGATACATGTTGTAAATTCTAAGTACTAAGTGTGGACGCAGAAATGTTTACTAAGAATATGCATATTATTGAAATTAATGAACTTCTGTACTAAACTTTAGAGTATGACAAATAGTTCTAAATTGTGATATTTAGATCCTATTAGCACAACACATTGAAACAGGGCTTAGTTGCATAGAGTCTGGCTAATGAAAGATGAGACTGGAATCAACTGCAAAATGTAGCTGCGGTGTGCCTTTATGAGGTAGAGTTAAACAAATTCATTGCTTTTGTCATTAATTATTAAGTCGTCTTCCAGTAGCCAGACTCTACAAATATGAATTATTCAATTAGCTGGCATTGGTAATTGTTCCATGTTGAGGGCATATCGATATGTCCATAGTCTTGAGGAATGGTATATATTATGCAATTAAACCCTGTTTTGTTGTTTTGTTATAATGAGGGAAAATCATGTAAGTTTAACACATTCCCTGTCTGGATGCCCCCAATGGTGGGTCACGCAATTGCTTGTCAGGAGTCCGTGCCTCCACTATGGAGTCACATCTCTATTCAGTATGCGCATTCGGATGTATGAGATTTGTATGGGGACAGTGAATGTGTTAAATCAATGATATAGATCATAGTATAAATATTGCCTTTCAGTGTCAATGTGTGTCGGGCCAGTCGGTTCGATACAGAGCTAGTCAGCTCTTAGAAGCAGTGCTGTCCGCTCTTGGAGAAGACGCTTCACTAGATGAAGATCTGTGCAACAAGCTGCTTCAATCACAGGTGGGCAGATTTTGAGAACTATGGATGGATGGATAAGGGCTACTTGTAAACAATATGTATTGCTCAGCTAAAACTTATTTTAAGGTCAAGGTTAGGATTCATTTGCTTGTTTGTCTGTTTAGTTGGAAGTTTGATAGTAATTTGTCTAATTTATTTTGAAATTGGTATTTAAGTCTGCAACATAAAGTGGGGAGCCATCTTAAACTTTGTATAGGTTTAATAGGGTACATTTATAACAGAAACTAATTTACTCATTCACTGCTAACTTGTTTTGAAATTTTCATATATATCCTTTAAAAAAAAGTATGCCAACAAAGGTGGGCCAATATTATCACGAAACAACATTATATCATGCAGAACTATCAATCGCCATTCAAAAAGCCTGTTCCCCGATATTTACAATACCATCTATGTATGTTTTTTTTTACAATTATTCAATTTTGCAACCGTGACACACACAGTATTTAAATGTTACGGTTTATTTATTATTTCTGTAACTGTACTGTGTTTCTTTGTTCACTTATAACATTGTTAAATGTTTAGTTTTAAAGCGCCATCTAGTTTTTGCCTGAATATCACCTTGCGGTCGGGGCACATTCTAAAGTATGGCAATTGGCAGTAATCTTGTTGTAATTAGTCTTGACCTTACTCATAATTAACCCACAGATGCAGAGATTGCAAGACACCCGCGGCGCAGTGCGGTGTCGCGCGGCGCTAGCGCTCCAGCGTCTCCAAGACCCCATGGACCCTGACGACGAGGTCACGAGGGCCTACAGGTTCCACATGAGCTGCGACCCTAGCGCGTCCGTTAGGAGGTGCGTAAATACGGTCAAGGAATTTAATTTGTGTACCCTTTCGTACCTTGTCATAGTGACATTGATATGGAATCTCATTCGGCTTTCATATTGATTTTGACTATGACAAGGTACGAGATGGTATGCAAATTAAATTCCTTGACTGTACATAAAATTAGTTCCCGATAAAGTAAATAAACTAAATCTAAAACCCGGCCAATAGAATATCGGACAATGCTCAGTGTAGGGTTCCGCAGCCCTTACGTAGCTACAGAGAAGTGCACTATAGATGTAAAATTCGATGTGAAAAAGTTCAACAACAAAAGAGCGAGACTTCATGGCACCTAAAGTCCTTATAGAATAGAATTTTTTTATTGGCAGAATACTTACGTCTAGTTACAGGGTGTAATTGTTGTTTATGGTATGTACAGTATTCAATCGTAATTAAACGATATGCAAATATTATGGCAGCTTGCAACAACTACCTTTTGTTAGCAAGCACAGTTTTTCATATTGAAAATAATTTTGGTTCTAACTATTTATTAAGTGTTAGATTGGAAATACGGTTAATGCTAGAGTTCCTCTCGCTCTCAGCCTGCCATTACAACATAGCCATAATATCCATTACAATGCGTTTGACAAATTTACAGATTAACATAATAGTCATTACAATGAGTTTTAGAATACATAAATGGCTTTCTACTAAAAAGAGGAAATATTGTTTTCACTCTTCCTTCTATTTCACAGCTATCGACAAAACATGTTTCTAACACTTAGAATGCGACAGTTTTTGTTTTACCAAAAAAATTCCGCCCTCTGCTAATCATATAACAGGTCTAACGCTTAACTGATTCTGTTCTTGAGGTGTGGGAGTGGAGCGGTACGGGAGGGGTGACAAGTGACTTGACATGACGTGTCCTAACTGTCTCGCTTTACACGTATACGTCACTAGTCACCCCTCCCGTACCGCTCCCATACCTCAGGAACAGACTCAGTTATGCGTTAGGCCAGGGGTTGGACACCTGCGGCTCACGAGCCACATACGGCTCTTTAGATGCGAAGGTTTTATAGGCTTCCGTAGCCAAAATGGCAAAAACGGAACACTTATAGTTTCGTCATGTCCGTCCGTCCGTCCGTCCGTCCGTCCGTCCGTCCGTCCGTCCGTCCGTATGTCACAGGCATTTTACTCAATAACTGTAAGACGTATATTGATGAAATTGGAGCATAGGTGTCTTGTGTAAGCCGCGACTTAGTTTAACAGTTAAATAAAATATATATATATTTTTAGGGGGGGGCACTCCATACATGTAACCAAAACAGAAAATAAAAAATTCCAAATATCAATGTGTGGTACGTCATTCGACAGATCTTCTAAAAAAGTATGAGATTTCTAAAAAAATTTTTGATTTAGTGAATATTTTCGGAAATATTTGCTCCGAAAGTAGCAAAACTTCTGTCGCTCTATTTTCTAAACGGTGTGTTCAAAAAATATGAAAAATATTACAAGTATAAAGCTTAATAAATACTTCCAACGAAAATTGTTTTGAACATGACCGGACATACCGATTTTAAGTTATTTTCAAAAAACTGCGCTTCTCAGCAAAAGGACGTAAGTGCTGGGGAGATACGCTCTTTTGATTGGGCTTTTTTTTCATATCGTATTTTTTTCATCTGTAGTGCATTTTTATAATCGTCGTATAAACGACTGCTCAATGTAGGGTTCCGTACATTGAGCATGGTCCGACATGCTCTTGGCCGGTATTTTTTAATCAAAAAGTACCATTTATTGTTGGCAAGAATAGGGATGTTGACAACTTTTTTCTGTCTCTGTCATTTGTTATAGGACGACCTTTCAATAATAGAAATATTGGTGAAAAAACTACTTCAATATCACAAAACTCCACGAGATACAACAACGTTAGAATCACATTTTTGGACTTTCCCAAAAACGCTCCATACTAAACCCTAGAAAGGCGTGACGACACATCTTCCTACCTTATATGGGGAAATTAAGAACTTTGTTCTGCAGCTATGTTAAAACTTGCGTTTATCAAAACGGTTTCATAACAAAAGTTGGTTATTCAATGGTATTATTATTTATTAATATTTTCATTTTTTTTTTAATGGACTTTCCCACCTATTTTTAAAGGCTCATTTATTTATTTTATTTATTTCAAACAGATTACACAGCTTAACAGTGAGATACCAAGGCGCTGTGAAATGCATACAATGTTATTCTTAAATACTAACATTAAATTGTTTTATACAATACAACAATAACAATATTAATAGCTCATAAAACAAGATAAACGTAAGATATCGAACTCAAACTTTTTTTTAATTCTCGTCATAAAAACTACCATTTTGCATCAAAATTTTATTATTATTTGAGTACCAGTTAACATCCCTATTTTTTGTGGCTCTATACAAACTTTGAAATTTTGAAAATTGTAATTTTTGTCTATTCTGACTTAAAGGTTGCTGACCCCTATGTTAGGCCTATAGTATGATCTTTAGCTATGATAGTGCGACCATTAAACAACAACTGCTTCTGTTTGCTTCAGAGCAATAGTGACGCAGATAGCGAAATGCACTCGCAACGTTCCGTTTGTGCTAGAGCGTTTATGCGACGTTGACGAAGCGGTGCGTCGAGCCGCCTTCATGTACATCGCTGCCGTCAACGTCACTCAGCTGAGAGTGAGGCAGAGGGTACTCACTCTCAAGGTGAGTCATGGTCTAAGATACGGGATAAGAAATATATACCCTGATGGTTGCCAAAATGATACCAATTCTTGGTGTCATATTCTCTCAGTTAATGCTCGATTTTTATGATTAACTAATCGAGGAAGGTCCGTAAAAACAAAAAAAAATGATTATTTTCATTTTTATTTGTCACCTACGGGTACGCGATTTAGCTAGGCAACCTCTTTGCGATGTATCACGTTATATATGTCTTATCCATATCTATACTAGTATAAAGTTGTAAAAATGAAATGTCTGTACATTGAAGATATTTTCAAAAATTGATTGTTACGGACTACTAACGAATATATATTTTTTTTTTTGCATGTATGTCTTTTTTGTATGTGTCGTTGTGGCTTCATCACGCAAAATCGGCTAAACAGATTTCAACTATTTTTGGTACACGGGTAGCTCCTTATATCTCCAGATGGTTATAGGATACTTTTTACCCGACTACGCTCAAGAACAAAACGAGGGGTTATGACTTGTTCTCCTCCGCGAACGAAGTTGCTGGCGCCTTCTAGTACTATTATAAAGTTGTAAAAATGAAATGTTTGTATGTGTCGTTGTGGCTTCATCACGCTAAATCGGCTAAACGGATTTCAAATATTTTGGGTACATGGGTAGCTGGGTATCTCCAGATGGTTATAGGATACTTTTTACCCGACTATGCTACAGAAAAAAAGAGGTTATGACTTTTTCTCCTTCGCGAACGAAGTTGGAGGCGCCTTCTAGTCGAATATATCGTCTTAGTCATCATCCAATACCACATGGAATCTAACACTATCAGCTATAGTGATGCTACGAGTTGTAGCATTTGATGTGTCATCGAGCTCCAAGCAGCAGCTACTCAAACACATACATAGCCTTATTCACTTGACAATAGAGTCGTCAGCAGAAGCTTTTGAGCTGGTACGCTTAGCTACTTCTAGTAACTGTGACTGGTAGTAGTGGGTTCTTCTCCCTAATCTTTGAAATATTACTTACAGTAGTACCACGAATATAAGTTACATCGGCAATCTTCGGCCGCGCCGACGAGTGCTAACAAGTACCGAATGAAAGCGAACGTGTGACTATTTCAATAAAGACCTTGTAGCACTATACATACGGTACATATACAATGACAGGTGAACTCGTGCTCTCTCGCTCATGGTGACTGACGCGGCGTCAGACAAAATGACGGGCGCCGGAGCTGCCGGCGTCGCGCGCAAAATGTTGGCCAATGGGCGTTGAAGATTTTACCTGCGGAAACGCGCTGCCTTATAATTGGTTGATCTGTTTTCAAAAAATGCTTTCTGCGCAGGTACATCGTTGTAACTTATATTTGTGGTACTACTGTATATAAATCACGCCTCTTATATTAGGGTAGGGGTAAGCAGAGACCACTTCTATCCACTTGCTATGAGATTTGCATACCTCTTTCGACTCGGCAACTCGACTTCGACTCCTCATACAAATTCATTGGTTAAGAGTACCCAAGACTTGGCTCTTGTTAGAAAAACCCTCTATTTGTTCTAGGAATGTCTTTTCAGGACTTCCTCCTCCAACAATTGAAATGTTGTCACAATGTAAATCGACTTTGAAAATGAAACCCAATCATTTGAAGTCACTTTTCGCTTCACACAATAGCTTGAACCACGATTCCAGGTGGGCCTCTCCGAGCGCAGCACACGCGTCCGCCGCGTGGTCGAAGAGATCCTCATTCCAGGCTGGCTGAGCACATTCAAGGGGAACATTATCGATCTACTGAAAGCCATACGATTGGACAACGCGCACGACGCCAAGGACTCTCAGTATGTTGCTGGGAAACTATTGGAGTCATTGTTCAAGTAAGGCTACTGTTATTGTTCTGGTATCTCATTACACGAATCAGTTTCAAAGGGAACAACATCGATCTGCTGAAGGTCATACGATTGGACAACGCGCACGAAGCCAAGGACTCAGTATGTTGCTGGGAAACTGCTGGAGTCACTGTTCAAGTAAGGCTACTGTAATTGTTACTGGTATCTGATTACACGAATCATTTTCAAAGGGAACATTATCGATTTGCTGAAAGCCATACTATTGGACAATGCACACGACGCAAAGAATTCTCAATACGTTGCTGGGAAACTGTTGGGAGTCACTTTTCAAGTAAGATTTTCATCTTATTAAACCAAAAATGACTGTAGTCGTGTCACATGACTATGATATCCTATTGTAATGGTTTGAAAATAATTGTAAGCTATATAACTTAGCACATCTTTTCTTTTTGATACGTTGAAGAGCCTATTATATATCTTCGTCAAACTTGACTCGAAGAAGATAACTGTGAGTATGACACGGCCAATCTAAACAAGTAATCAGTGGACTAGTGAAATTTTCAAACAGCTGAAATGATTTTCTTGAACCATAGCTAAGATGAAGACTCGATGTCACCTCTCAAACATAAATAGTGATCTAAGCTAAATAAATATTAAAATACCATACGCAGTTTTACACGGGAAAACTAATTATTTATTAAGACGATATTATTTAACAGCAAACGCAACGAATGGGTCACCTGATCTGCATTCCTTTTAAACCTGTCAGAACTAACCTGAATACTGGATATAAGTACATAAGGGTTACATAGCGATCATTTATAGACTATTTTAACAAAAATGAATATGATGGTTGTTTAATACTGGACGAACTCTGCATCGGAGCTAGTACACATACACATCAAACGTATAACACCCCTCTATTTCGTGGGTAAAGAATTATTAGAACCAATAATTTCCAGGCGTCTCCCAATCTCGGAGCTCCTGATATGGCTGCCGACAGAGAAGAACCTCCGTCTCATTCCCGCAGAGAAGTTGAACAAGGAGACGGCGTGGTACTGGCGGCATCTGGCGGAGCATTTGCAGAAGATCGACGATGACGAGACTTTGGAGCTCGTGTTGCCGGACTTAGTTGTGCTCATTGGATATATTAGAGCGTGAGTATGATATTTCAATTCATCGATTCTTTCTGTGACGTAAGAATTTTTAGTTAAAACTTAACTGATATTCGAAATCGTGGAATCCAAAACGTTTTTTTTAAGGGTAACATACTCCAAATGGGAAAAACGGTACCCTTATAAGATTACTGTGTTATTCGTCCGTAAGTCAAGACTCTGTTTCTCAGGAACGCGTGGAGGTAGCAAGCTGAAATTGGGCTGTAGTCCCTTGAAGCTGTGAAAATCAAATATCGAAGTCAACGCAATAAAAAAATACAGTCAAATATTATGTCATGTCGTTAAAATGTGTTTCCATACTAATTGCCGTGAACTGCAAACCTATATACAGTAATTCCAGTTGTCCTAATAAAATTGATATGAAGATACCTAGGTCTAGCACAACCAACGAGCAGAATCTGAATATATTTATTTTTTATGTCTGTCTGTCTATTTATATATTTATTTATTTAAACTTTATTGCACAATATAAACTGTTACAAATGGCGGACTTAATGCCTTAAGGCATTCTCTACCAGTCAACCATAGGGCCAAACAGAAACTAGTAGTTAGTGTGGGATCATTAATGTTGAGAATACAAAAAAAGTAAAGAAAAGAGACACAAATCAACAAGTCAATATGGGGATATATACGTATAAATATCTAAATACACACATATTATATTAAAATACAAATAGATAAATACGTCTATGACGGTATCCAATGTAAAATGACCCCCACTGCGTAAATTTTGCTTAGGAACAGGGCTCTGCTGATACGGGATTTTCGTAGGTATAACAGCTTTTTTTATTTTCTTTCAAAATATCATTTTTATTTGAATACAGTCAACATCCCAATTAAATGACAACTACGACGATCTCTGTTGCCTCTAAGAAAACGTAGTGGACTGTAAACATATTCGCATATTCGTTACAATGGTCGCGGATCGTGGCGTACAAGGTGATGTGGTGCGTTTGCAAGGCGAGGCGCGCGGTGAAGTGTCGCGCGGTGGCCGCTCCCCGTTCGCTGTCGGTTAGCGGTACACCAAGCCGCGCTCTCCGTACGTCGTATTGTTTTTGGGCCAGCGTTGTGACCACCAATCTCTACAACAACCGTAGTGTTTATAAAGTTTGCATTGTTCTCAGTATCGTGGAGTCCCCCTGCCCGCCGGAGAGCGAGGACCCGGTGGGCTTCAGCACCAGGCAGCACGTGCTGCACGAGCTGGGCTGCATGCTGCGCGTGTACGACACCGACCCGCCGAGCCGCGCCGCGCTGCAGGCGCTCATCACAGATGTACTCACAGGTGTACAGTCGGCGTTGTAAATAAGGCTCCGACAAACGCCCGTCGTTTTGGAAAAAACCCTGTTTCGTGCAGTAGACACTTCCTTACGAATCATAAGGAAGTGTCTACTGCACGAAATGATGTTACGATATAATATTATACAAGCTTTTATTTATCTTCCAATGTATGTATATTTTTGTACGGCTCAAATCTTGCAAGTTAAATTTCAGTCACATCCCTGTTTCCGATGAAGCTGAATTTGCATGCATGTGTAAATTTGATGACATTATTATTATGACATGGAGTTGATAGAGTTGGAAAGTGGCCATAGGAATTCTGTAATAAAACGACGCAACCCCCTCCAGTTAGACTCGTTTAATTTGTCTTGACGAGTACTTTGAACCTAGATGGTATCCAGAATCCGATGATGAAGTGAGAAGGTGTCTAAAGGAATTTTATAATTAAAGTAGGCAACATGGTTGGGACCATGTTACAATCACTTATTAAATGAAATGAACAGACTTAGAAATATGTCCAGCTCAAAAATAATATTTAGTTACCAAAAAACAACCTTTTATTTAAATAGTCAAAAAGAACAAAACTAAACTGAATTCAATTAAGCATTCAAAAATGTCATGCGGGGTATGTGCAGTTGCGGTAGCTCAGGTGGAAAAGCACTTCCGCGCTAGATATGAGGTCGTGGGTTCGAGACCTGCTTGCTATTTAGTGTACCGCATAGAGTATTTTCCATTGCAATTGAACTTTGTATTCATATTCGTAGAGTAAATGTTAGCGTATATAATTTGTGGAAGTCTTGTATTAAACGCACTACGAGCAAATCCGATGAATGGCGACCGCGCCAGACACAAATGCGTCATTTTGCGTTGCGAGGCTACAACTTTACATTACTCGTAGTCGGTAATAGCTCCTGGCTCAACTAGGCACCGATTTGTATGTCTATTATACATTTTTTATCAGTTGACGACCGGTTTGGCTCAGTGGGAGTAACGTTGCCTGCGAAGCTGAGGTCCTGGGTTCAAATCCCGGTAAGGACAAATATTTGTGTGTTGAGCATAAATATTTGTTCCTGAGCCTTGGATGTTTTCTATGTATATAAGTAATATATCTATTAAATATATCTTCGGCTAGTACGCATAACACAAGCCGTATTGAGCTTACCATGGGGCTAGTTCGATTTGTGTAAAATTGTCCCGTAATATTTATTTATTTATTTATTATTATATTTATTATCAGGCGACTACGGGCACTTGAGCGCGGACGTGATCCGCCCTCTAGTGTCGGCTCTAGAGTTGGTGTTCCCGGAGCTGTCCCCACGCATGGAGGTGGTGTGCGGGATGATCTCGGCGCTGCGCGACCCGCCCGAGCCCGACGTGCCGCCGCCGCCGCCGCCGCAGCCCGACACGGCGCAGATCAAGATGAAGGTGACTGTTGACTAGACATTTTTGACTGGTGACCGGGCTAGTGAGCCGTGCACCTGGTGTCCCGGGACTGTCCCCACGCATGGAGGTGGTGTGCGGGATGATCTCAGCGCTGCGCGACCCGCCCGAGCCCGACGTGCCGCCGCCGCCGCCGCCGCAGCCCGACACGGCGCAGATCAAGATGAAGGTGACTGTTGACTAGACATTTTTGACTGGTGACCGGGCTAGTGAGCCGTGCACCTGGTGTCCCGGAACTGTCCCCACGCATGGAGGTGGTGTGCGGGATGATCTCAGCGCTGCGCGACCCGCCCGAGCCCGACGTGCCGCCGCCGCCGCCGCCGCAGCCCGACACGGCGCAGATCAAGATGAAGGTGACTGTTGACTAGACATTTTTGACTGGTGACCGGGCTAGTGAGCCGTGCACCTGGTGTCCCGGAACTGTCCCCACGCATGGAGGTGGTGTGCGGGATGATCTCAGCGCTGCGCGACCCGCCCGAGCCCGACGTGCCGCCGCCGCCGCCGCCGCAGCCCGACACGGCGCAGATCAAGATGAAGGTGACTGTTGACTAGACATTTTTGACTGGTGACCGGGCTAGTGAGCCGTGCACCTGGTGTCCCGGAACTGTCCCCACGCATGGAGGTGGTGTGCGGGATGATCTCAGCGCTGCGCGACCCGCCCGAGCCCGACGTGCCGCCGCCGCCGCCGCCGCAGCCCGACACGGCGCAGATCAAGATGAAGTTGACTGTTGACATCGGTGACTGGTGACCGGCCTAGTGAGCCCTGCAGCTGGTGTTCCCGGAGCTGTCCACGCGTATTAAGGATTTTTTGTTAAGGAACACTTCCAGTTACGTACGCTTCCAGCTACTCTATGGCGGTTGTGTTTTATATCTGTGTTACGTTGCTATGGTTTTTATTATATTGACTGCGGACATTACCTTTTAAATATATCTTTTCTTCAACTGCATTTCGTTTACTTTAATATGGTAGCAGAGCGCAAAAATTAACGAATTTCGTATTGCAATAGTAGGAAAAACGGGCGAATTCTTGAATTATGCAATCATCAAGCATGAAAATCGAGATCGGTCGGCTGGATGGTTCTACTGACTGGCAAACATGGAGGTACAAGGTGAAATGACTCCTAAAAAGTACTCCAGGCACGCTAGAAGCAATTGAAGGCAAGTTAATAAAGCCAAAGTATCCGGGAGATACGGCTGAATCAGAAGATCTACAGAAGTATAAATCTGACATGGAAAAATTTCAAACGCTTGACAGTCATGCTTTACTTCTACTGACGGCAAATATGACTGAAGAAACGTTACAAAAGGTAATGCGTTTTGAGACATCAAGAGAGATGTGGAACGAGCTTCACAGGCTTTATGACGGAGCCAAGGAAGACAGGAGCTACGATCTCTGCATGAAGTTCTTTCGATACCAGAAGAGCGAGGAGCATGACATGGCCACACATATCTCTACTCTAAAAACTGTTTAGTATGATTTGAATAATCAGATAGACGGACATGAGCTGCCAGATATTTTACTGATATGTAAAATTTTGGATACGCTTTCCGAAGACTTCTTTAGTTTCAAATCAAGCTGATGAACAAAAGTGACCGCAACATTGAAAATCTAGACGGGTAGCTGGGTATCTCCAGATGGTTATAGGATACTTTTTATCCGACTACGCTGAAGAAAAAATGAAGGGTTATGACTTTTTCTCCTCCGCGAACGAAGTTGCGGGCGCTTTCTAGTTACTTCTAAAATTAGCAATCATCATCTATAAGTCTATATTATGACCTTATCATTATCTCTTATTCTTACATGCGATTTCTAATGAGTTTCTTGATGTCGGCCCAAGCTGGTGTCCAGCTCATAATAGAGAGCCATATTATAAATTCGAATGTGTGTTCGTTAATTTGTACTTTTTCTGCTGATCAAATTCAACCAATTATTTTTTTAGTTTTAGTTATTTTTTTCTAATTTTTACTTTTTTTCATTGGGCTCGCCATTCATTTATTTTGTATTATTTTAGCGTGCGAGACTACGTGTATCATTAAACGTGGCAATCGAGGCACAAGAAGAGGCGGTTAGGGAGGAAAATTACGCACTCGCTGCTGAATGCAAAGCTAAGGTTAGTTTCTAATTTTTTTAACAGCCTCAATTAAAACCGGCCAGGAGCTTGTCGGACCATGCTAAGACTAAGATGAAATAAATACGATATGTAAAATTGCACTAGCAAAAGAGCATATCTCCACGGCACTTACATCCTTTTGCTGAGAAGCACGGTTTTTTGGCAATAACTCAAAAAACGGTATATTCGATCATCTTGAAAATAATTTTCGTTGAAAGTGTTTACTAAGCTTTATCTTTGTAATTTTTTTCATATTTTTGGACATAAACATTATGCACTAAAGCAATATTTTTTTTATAAACTCCGAAATATTTTTAAAAGAACTGCCGAAATATGTGGCACACATTGATATTTGGTGATTTTTTAGTTTCGGTTATGTATGGAGTGCCACCCTTAGAAATATATTTCTTTGTTATTTATCTATCAAACTTAACAAAACAAATTTCATAAATAACAACAACAACAACAACAATTCTTTATTGCACACCAACAACAGAAACAGTGCAATAGAGCCTTAACAGAATAGGCGGTCTTATCGCTAAAGAGCGATCTCTTCCAGACAACCTTTGGGTAGCGGAAATGACATAAAATAGCTAGAAATGAGTAGGTGGTGAGATAAGATTACATATAATACAAAAATAAATAAAAACGAACATACATATTATACATATACATATACTAAACATACATACTACTATAAATATATATGATTATATATATATATAAAAGTAAATGGGATAAGGACATGCGAATGATGATGATATATATATACAAAGTAAGAAAGAGAACTATGATACAGTTGACATCAAAGTGATTAGAAAACCAGAAGCAGAATTAAAAATAGAAATTATTATATATAAATATACATCTTTTAGTAATTGAGTAAAGTGCCTGCGTCATACGGACGGACGGACATGACGAAACGATAAGGATTTCGTCATTACCATTTTGGTTACGGAACCCTAAAAAAGGAAGAACTAATGCGTATTAATATCCTTTTCAGGTGGCTGATATTCAAAAGCAGTTAGAAGAACTTCAGACACAAGCCACGCCGCCGCCGGCGCCGGTGCCTGTAAGTAAATCCCACCGAAATGTAAAAGGTTTGTGTCAAACATTTCATTTTTGATACCAGCTTTTACTGCCGACTGTACTTTTCTTTGTACATCCTTCAACTACTCATTGAGACTTTTCTAATGGTACTGCTCCACCTGCGTCGTAACGCGTTAATAGAGGCGTTAAACATGACATTACACAGATGTGGCCAACAGCTTAGTGCCCTAAAAGGGATATGGCATTGTTAGTGGCGTTAGAAGTTAAGCGATAGCTCGGGTGGCTGTTTTTTCGACACATCAATAGGTTTTTAGCACTTTAACGGCGCAGTTCCGCTAATGTGGCCACAGGTTTTATTTTCCATAAATTAACGTGTAGTTTTCCATGTTAACATTAACGTTAACGCAGGTGGAGCAGTAGTACAAAGAGCCCAAACTCGGTAGGATTGCATTATTTTGTTACAGAGTTCTTATCACCGCCTGCCGGCTCCATTTTCAGATTAGCTCGATGACATCATAATACTGCATTGTTACCGAACTTACATAAATATGCCAAATTTTAGCTTAAACGGAAACCGGGGAGTGGGTTTAAAACTTTCAAGTTTTGACCCGTACAAAGATACATACATCGATTGCAAGTTAAATAAATAAAAAAGCCTTTTATTAAAAAAAACATCCTTATTCATGTATCTTTTTTAAATGAGATGGAATAAAAGGCTATTCTATTTTAGTTAAATAAAAGCTTGTAAAAATGGGTCAAGTTCTCATGTGTTCCAAATCTTATCTGATAAGGTAAAGTTAAGCACTGATTTATGACAGTAATTTAAGGAAATAATTTGGAAATTAAGAAGTTCGGAATAATTACGCGGAATGAAAATATGCTGTATTTTTAAATGAAAATGTCCTAAAACCTTTATGTTTCATAGACGATAAAGGAGAAAATCTCGGATGCTGACACGTTAACCAAGTGCCTGATCATACTCAACGCTGCACTAGACACGCCACAGCTCCAGAGTGTCACGCCGATGTTGCAGACCATATTCAACGAGATGGAGGTAAATACCTTAGGGCTCGTCCCTTGATCACTTGATACTTCTCAGCTACTTTTTAACCTCCCCCGTTGGTGATTAGTAGTGAGATTTAAGGCTCTAACTTTGACTTTTTTAACCCTATGTGATGGTATTCAAGTTCAAAAGTCACGTTACCTTTTCATTCCGCGACAATAGATTACACATCTAGGGCGGCAAAGAGATAGTGTTTCAGATCTCAGTATGGATCGCACGCGAGGGCGTCGAATCTGCGGTTCGAGATATTATTTATCATCCCTCATGGTGTGTACACACTATGTAACATTAAATAACAACACATAAAATTGTGTACACAATTCTACGTCTGCCTCTGGTCAGTAAATTCATTTTACGGCCCAAGAAAACGTGAAATATGTTCCGTACTTTTGTCGGCTATGCAGGTCAAACACGCTAAAAAAATGGCGTTCAAAGCGTCGTTGCCACGTCGAGTGCTGTCATTTTATGATGACTGTGAACGTGTTAATGAAGCGAAAAGTAATTATTTTACAAGACTGGTGTTATGGTATGCGCTCAAATGCTAAGCGGGGAGACACAGAAAGAAAACCTATAATAGGGAAATGTCACTACGAGTATAATGTCATAATGTTGTTATAGGTGGACATTTTCCAAAACCCTGACATTTTGGAGCCTGCCTTAGAAACAGTTGCCTTGTTTGGAATGTTGGACAAGAACTTCGCTAAAGACAATAAGGCTTTTTTCTTTGCTAATGTAAGTATACAGTATCATAGGAATTTATTATTATGAAAATATATTAATAGAGAGATCGATTGTCACGGATAAGATCAACGCAACTAAAATGCAAGCAGGATTCGAACCTGCGACCCCTTTTACGCAGAAGAGAGACAGCCAGCGCTATTGCTCTCACTGTCGTAGCACTTGCAGGAGAAGCGATTGGGGTAGAGACGTATCGTGATACGTATGTTTTGGACTGGGGCTAATACGCTTAGCATTTTAATAGCATATTTTTAAATATAATTATGCGAAGCCGTGGCCCCAAAAATGTATCCATTATAAATAAGTTACTACGCTAAATTAATAAGTGTTCGTCACTCGCTATTTTGAAGTATTCAATAGTTGAATTTAACTCAGCCTATCGAAACAAACATTGGCAAAGCATGTATGCTCGCTGACCAAGTGAACTCCATTGGTACGGTAAAAGAACTTTCGTAAAGCCTGACCAGGAAAATAAAATACGTGCTCTGGGGGCGTTAAATTAGCAATACTTATATAGCAACACTAATTATGAAGTACCTACCAGGCATGTTACAACAAAGTTGGAGATTTTATTTAAAGGAGTCTAATCCTTCAGACTTTCTATCCGACAAATACTTCATCATATTGTAAATTACTTTTCTTATGTGACTTTTAATAGTTTTCGGCATTTTAACGCACAAATAACTCACAGTATCCCAGAAATAGACTACGGACCATCAACACCTCACTTTGACAGCAATTGACAGATGGCTTTAACTATGTCTGTAAACTTACTATTGCCAGTTGAAGAAATTAGTTCCAATAGTTTTCCGCGATATGGCGAAGTTTTTTTATTTTCCTGGTCGGGCTTTATATTTGATGGAACATCAAAAGGTTAAATTACACTGAAACATAAACCGGTACACGAATATTACAATTGTTTGATGCAGTATCCAAAAGGAAAATTACACTAAAAAATGAACCTGTTACACTAATATTCATGTAATTTTCAGCTGATAGACACGTCAAACGAGCAGGTCGTTGTCACAGTCCTGCGCTGCATAGTGGATTTGCTCTGTGTACATGGTGCGAAGGTGTTCGAAGACGAGGAATCGCAGGACGACTCCAAAAACCAGTCCAAAAGCAAACGGAAAACGTACGTGGACGCTATTGACGAAGATGGTAAGATACGAATATTTACTTAAGAGTCCCCGGCAAGCTCGGCCGAATTTCACCTTCCCATACAAACAGAGTTTCGTTTTCATTTTAAAACTACATCTTGGATTATAACGAAACCTTGCATATATAATGACATGAGGTATATCTAGGCCTGTAATTAGTTTATATGGCTCCCGTTTATAAAACAAACCAAAAACAAGTTTTGTACGAATAATTCGCTATATTTTTTTACTATGGTATCTGAAGCTACATTAACTAATTACAGACCTGCATATACCTTAACTTATTCTAAGTACAAAGTTTCAGAGCATACTAGCTACTAGTTTTAAAATGAGAGTGTAACTACGTCTGTATGGAGAACCGAGCTTACCACTCCTAAGAGCACTTTCGACTTTATGGTAAAATAAAGTGTCAGAAGCGGATTTTTGACATTGTTTTTCTGAGAAACAGATAAGATATACAAAATTCTGATTAATTATTTGTTTAAGTCGGTTCCTTATTTTGTAAGCAGCGGCCTCAAATTTTAGAAGCACTTAATATTTTAACAAAATTTACCCGATTACCGACGGTAGTTTTCTGAAGAGCGCGCGAAGTCATAAGTTTGAGTCCTTGAAACTTTATGACGTCACATGAAAACCTAGTTGTTTCAATGTTTATTCTCAATTGAAAAATATCTTCATTTTACACTGTCCTCAAATTTTCTTTATTTTGTACATATACATATGTAAATCGTTTTTATTGTACCATATTTTTCAAAACCTCACTGAAAACAAGGATTTTCTCAATATCGTTCAATTATTAATATTATGCATCGTATATTACAATAAAGTACATATTTGTAATAACAATTCAGTAAAAAAAAACAGCATATTAAACAAAATATTTTTTTCATCATTAAAAAGTTGTATAAATATTCGGCTGCACGAGCGAGAAAAGCCAATAAAAATTTGGTCGCCATTTTGAAATTCCTAAACGGATGCTATTTCGTTGAAACGACCTAACCCAAATCAAAAGCTACCACAATCAATTTTTTATGAAACGAAACATAAGAGGTAGTTTGGCTTCTGATGACATCACCATTATTTTCCTTCAAACTACATTGTAAAAAATAATTTCATAGTCTCATAAATATATTTATTCGCGAAGATCGTGATATTCGTATAAATCCAAGATGTTTTGATGTTTCTAAACCCGGCCAATTCTTAAAAATTAAAAAAATAGGATATTTTGTCTTACCACAGCAATATTTACAGGATCAATTTCGGAGTCAGTGCTATCAATATCTCCTGCGCATAGTACGGTTATCGAGCTGCTTTTGAAAATAATGGACAGTCCAGTAAGTACCTATACCATAAGAAGTAAGTGGGCCAAGTTGTATAATTCATTGCGGTTAGATGCTGGACACCGGGCCAGCGTCGCCTGAACTCGTTAGCTTGCTGTCAACCGGGCGTCAACCACGACAACCATAACCAAAACAAAACATTAAGCTGTATTCTTAATTTAACAATGTCTTACTGTGTTACATTTTGTTTTGCAGTGTGCATCGTACAGGCTGATTATAGTGGAAGGGCTGTGTCGCCTCCTGCACCTCGGACAAATAGAATCACCTTCTATACTGAGCCGTTTAATGCTACTATGGTTTAATCCAGCTACAGGTAATTCATTTATTTTATTTAGGTATATGTAGTAATATTATCTTCTGTTTCCGCAATTATCACTCATTTAAATAAAATAATTTAAACGGATTACATCGCGTGTACAAGTATGATCTCAGCTAAGTCCGTTAATACATAATGTACGCAAAATAATCCGTTTAAATTGTCATATTTAAATGAATGATAATGATAAGCTTTAAGCAAAATCTCGTCCCGACAAATCTTCAAGTTGTACTTAAGAATCATACAAAGATAAGGACTGTAACTAACTGCACGAAACGTAGAGTAGCAGTAGATAATCTAACGATAAGATGATGCCTTCCTGACCGATTTCGGCCACGGTGACTGAATACGGACTAGATGCTCAGTCTTGAACATTGCAACACACACATTAATAGGTTGCTTGACGAGTGCAAATAGCTCTAAGTTTAAGCCAGTCATAGTCAGTTTTTTTTATATTTACAAAGAAGCGTAGCGTTCATTTGTTTCTTTCATAGAATTTGTAAAAACAAACTATAGTGTATACAGCAATATGCACGAGAACGTCTGGAAGAATAAGTCGTCGATGAAAAAACTACCATAGGAATAGCTTCCTTCGTTACCTATTTAAACGAAACTTCTAAAATTGAGTAGTTTGACCATGTGCCAACCTATTTTGTGATATAGTTTTTTATGTAGCAATGAATAATTTCTTTGTTTTTAGTGGAAGAGGATATGCTTCGTCAAACGATTGGAGTTTTCTTCCAAACGTTCCCAATGAATGTTGATGGTGCTCAGGAACAAATACAGGTAGGTTTATTCATCCTACACACACAATGTGACGAAAATCTTATTTATAGTCAAGAGCAATCCTAGTAATAATCGTTCAAAACGGCTCGAGATTCCATAAGGATAGCCTTAACGATAAACTGTATCCCAGATATCGTTTGCCGCTATAATCTGCAGTGAATTTGGTTTAGTTCTACACGTCTGGAGCACAGTTTTCCGTCAAGAAGTAGGACGCTCAAAAATCATTACGCCCGTTTCCGACGACAAATGAAGTATGGAAATAATTCATTGTTATATATTATACACACCCAAACAAACCCACATTCTTGATATATATTATGAGAAGTATCCGGTACGATACTAACTTGTACTTACCTAATCTGTGCTTACGACATAGTTTCAAAGAATCCATTATCATAGCACAGCAAAACGGTGCTTTATTGCGTATAAATCCATACTAATATTATAAATTCGAAAGTGTGTCTGTCTGTATGTCTGTCTGTCTGTTACCTCTTCACGCTTAAACGGCTGAACCGATTTGGATGATATTTGGTATGGAGATAGTTTGAGTCCACGGGAAGGACATAGGCTCCTTTTCATCCCGGAAAAATACCCTTATCCGCGATAAACGAATTTAAGGCGGATGAAGTCGCGGGCAGAAGCTAGTATGATATATTTAATTACTTTTAAGCCCCGTTTTGTTGTGTTGCGATAATGAGTGAAAATCGTGTAACTTTAAATTAATGTCTACCTTATCTAAAACCTAGTTTAACTTTACTATTGTTTTCAGAAAGCAACTCTGCCTACGCTACGAACGCTTGCCAATGCTCCGTCCAGCTCACCTCTCGCGGAAATTGACCAAGAAGCTGTGGTCAGGTTTATCGTGTCCCTCACAAGAGTCAACCATGAGGTATGATTATAATTTTTATAATAACTGACAAAAAACTATTTTGCCTACCGAACAGTGATGTCTTTGTTACAATTGTAACCTTATTGAAAAAGGTTGACAATACTCGTCTTATCTGGATATCGGGAGTAGTCAATGACCTAGTTTCGTTCATCGGATCGATTTACAGAAAAATAAATATTTCTGAAGATATTAAGAGTATTCAACTTGCGGTCTTAAAAGTATCGCATTAGTCCCGTTATATTCATATAAACTATTATTGGTCTACGAATACATCATTTTAATTTTAGTGTATCAGGTAGAGTATCATAGATGTAGGGTACTTTCTATTTTAACTATTGAGATTGATTTTCCCACATCTATGGAACTAAGCTAGCATAATGGGTGCACTGCAATAAAAATAACATCACATTTTTAGGGTTCCGTAGCCAAAATGGCAAAAACGGAAACCTTATAGATTCGTCATGTCTGTCTGTCTGTCTGTCTGTCTGTCTGTCCGACCGTATGTCACAGGCATTTTACTCAAAAACTATAACTCATAGGTGTCGTGTGTAAACCGCTACTTAGTTTGATAGCTAAATAAAAAAAATATATATTTCTAGGGGGGCACTCCATATATCTAACCGAAACTTTAAAAAAAATTAAGCAAATATCAATGTGTGGCATATATTTCGACAGTTCTTCTAAAATCACTTTGATGATTCTATAAAAAAAAAAAAGATAACGCTTAGTTCAAAAAATATGAAAAAAAATACAAATATAAAGCTTAATAAATACTTCCAACGAAAATTGTTTTCAATATGATCGGACATACCGTTTTTAAGTTATTGCCAAAAAACTGCGCTTCTCAGCAAAAGGACGTAAGGGCCGGGGAAATACGCTCTTTTGTTAGGGTTTTTTTTTTCATATCGTATAAGTTTCATATTTTGTATAAACGGCTGCGGAACCCTTCATGGGCGAGAGCGAGGGCTTCACTCGCACTTGGCCGCTTTTTTGTGTGATGTCGGAGACTAAGTCAGAATTACTACAAGGTCTAATCGAAATGTATCAGACATTAACTATATATAAAAAAATCGATTATGTATGTGGTGCAAAATTTCATAATCTATTTTCGTCAACCCACCAGTTAATAGACAGTCAAGGTTCCATGGCGATGCTGCTCTGCAGCTACTTGGTCCGGCGGCCGTCGTCTTCGGAGGTTGGGCTCGCGTGCCGCATGCTGGCGCTGCTGTCGCCGCCGCGCGACGCGCACCAGGCCTCCGAGCTGGCTGCCATGCTGAAGGACTTGTGTCTCGTGAGTAGCCAGCAGTAGCTTGTTAATATAGGTGACATACACCACGCTAAATACCTACATGGACGTGTCGGAGATGGGAAGTAATTCGCCGTCATGCTATCACTTCCTTGAAAAAAACTCTTATCTCAATTTACTTAAACGAAAAATTTAGTAACTCCAAATTACACTAGTACGATTATGCACTTACTGCCTGTATCTTCAAGTATGCTTTGTTTTTTTTTTTTGAAATAGTGACGATTTGTCCACAGCGGGATAACTGCTCCCTTAGCGATCCTCGCAACGATCGTACGCGGCCCGTATTAGAAGAGGAGAAAGTAAACCAATTTAGAATAAGAACGAAGCATTTTGTGTAGTTAAGGTTGAGATTGTTTAATAGTGGCTGACAATAGCCTGCTCACAATCTAGACACGGGAAATGAAACAGAGGTCTTGAAGCAACAAACAAAATTGGATACCACTTGTTCTAGGACATTCGAATAATTCGTCCAGATTCATTCGATTCCTTTTTAAATCGACATTAGACTTGACGTTTTAATATTCTTGTTTGTCGTAGAAATTGCCCGACAAGCAGTCGACCCGCAACCTTACCCGCTATCTGGGTGCAATAGAAGCGTGTGAACGCCTGTCCATGAACAAAATGTCTAACACAGGTATCTCATGTTTTTTTAATTATCGTTAAGTATGTAAAATAAAAATAATAAATAAATAAAAATATTTAAAAAAATACAAATGTTTTTCTTAAATATAAGTGTGGCCAGTTTTTTATAACATTATTTCATTTTTATTGTTTTTTTTTGGCCAGGAGTTACAGAAGGCACTATGCAAGCGGATGACACATTTGCACCAACAGGT
Organism: Hedya salicella; assembly: GCA_905404275.2. Lineage (NCBI taxonomy): Eukaryota > Metazoa > Arthropoda > Insecta > Lepidoptera > Tortricidae > Hedya > Hedya salicella. Next base: position 8,581,521 of record FR990114.1, on the reverse strand, counting down.
GGCCGCGCCACAACTTCTCTGCGTAAGTATTCAATAGTTGATATATTTTATAATATATCAAAAATAAACACTTTTTCACGACTAAATCAAATTGCAAGCGTTTTGTTCTTTGACAAGAATAAAAAAGACATTTCGATTGTAATATATCTATACAGTATTTTCCGATGATATATCGAATTATTACTAAATGTTATGCAACTTTGTCAGCTATAACCCAGCCTTTGGCCAGAAGCACCCACGTGGTCATCAATGAAACCGTCGAGGAAGAAGTGGAAATAGATGAGTCTTCGCCGACAGAAGCCATTTCCAAGATATCCGAAGGTAAGTATCATGATTTTGTCCCACATCAGCTACGTTTTACACGTCTTGCTGTCATCTACAGATCCTACCGACTACGCCATTATGTGATACTAAGTTGCCAAACGTGTTTTAAGTTTAACACCCGAGTTTTCACTCCGATATATATTAACGTCTAGGTATCTCTGATGTATTTTTTTAATAGAAAATTACAATGGATGAATTCAAAGGTGGTTTTAGTGATTTGAGTATACGATCCGTATTAACACTCCGAAACTTGTTCTTTCGAAACATGTTGCGCTAAAGAATATTACTAACCTACCCTATTTTTTATTATACGGACTAGGTCGTATAAGTTGGTAAACATTTTCCTTCACTTGGTTTACCTTGTTTGGCAACACCACGATTATATTTTTACAAAAACTTCACAAGCTACAGAGACTCCCGTGGTTGAGGACTCGCCCGACTCGATACCTGATTCGCAACCGGAGCCCAAGCCAGAAGCTGAGCATAGTGACAGCAGTGGAGTGTCGCCAGTTAAAAAGGCTAAAGTTGGCAAGGGTAAGGATTCCTAAAACTCTTAACGTTAAACCTCTTGATTACTTTTTTTCATATTTTTTTATTATGTAATTAATAATATTTGTCACTCATATTACTTTCCTTTATAGGCAAAAAAAAGAAACTATCCATCACAAAACAAGGAAGCGGGTCAGACACTACTAAGCCCAAAGGCAAAGGCAAGAAATCCAAGGAGTCATCAGAAGAATCGGAGAAGGGTGGCATCAAGAGGAGCCGGTCTCAGAGATCTGTGGTCGACGTCGATAGAGGTGAGTGGGATGCAATCTTTCAAACCAGGCCTTATTCTGACATCTCGCGGCATATGTTCATAATCTGTAATTTGTAGTCACTCACTTAAAATTGGGAACATTGAGTTTCCCAGAGGGATATATAGAATTATAATATTTTTACGCCATAGTATACGAGTACGTTACATGAACACATAATCTGCAAATACTTTATTTTTATATCGTATCGTTTTATATATTTTAAATCGACTATAAATGTTTAATTTGGTCATACACTTTAGTAAAAAATTAAAAAAAAGTATAACAAAAAATTTACAGGTAACTTTTTATTTTTTTATGTTACTGTGTGCAAAGTAAAAATGTATACAGTTGATTGTCGTGAACAATGTCACTTCCAGGATTTAAAAAATGATGTCTAAAACACAATATTACATAAAAATAAACCATATCCGTAGATCCATAGCGTTTACTTAACGTGTAATGTCGAGAAAAAATATATATGTAATTTTTCCTTTGGGGTACTTAATGTTCTCAGTCGTACTAAGACAAGCATTCTGCAAGTTAGATGATTTTTTATAAGAGTGATTACTGAAACTTAACTTTAAGTGACTATTATCTATCATAAAGACGTCGCCGATTTAACATGACTGTCAGTGTTTATTAGTATATGAGTACGTTACATGAACACATAATCTGCAAATACTTTACTTTTATATCGTATCGTTTTATATATTTTAAAACGTCGTTGTGACATTTGTTCACTACAATCGACTGTATTAATTTTTAATTTGGTCATACACTGTAGTAAAAAAATTAAAAAAAGTATACACAAAAAATTTACACCTAACTTTTAATTTTTTTATGTTACTGTGTGCAAAGTAAAAATGTATACAGTTGATTTTCGTGAACAAATGTCACTTCCAGGATTTAAAAAATGATGTCTAAAACACAATATGACATAAAAATAAACCATATCCGTAGATTCATAGAGTTCACTTAACGTGTAATGTCGAGAAAAAATATATACATAAGTAATTTTTCCTTTGGGAAACTTAATGTTCTCAATTGTACTAAGACAAGCATTCAGCAAGTTAGATGATTTTTTATAATTGTGATTACTTAAACTTAACTTAAAGTGACTATTATCTATCATAAAGACTTCGCCGATTTAACATGACTTGAAAATTGACTTGACTTGACATAAAAAACTGCCCAGAGTGATTTTTGCATTATTATATTTCGAACCTTTTACTCCAAAATTAGTTTCAAATTTGTAAGTCTAAAAGAACACGATTCTTCTGGTATCATAATATTTCAATGGTATGCATATGCTTTGCAGCCAAAGCCAAATCGAAGTCAAAGAAAGCCCCCAAATCGCCATCAACGCCTCCTAAATCGCCTTCGCCTGAGAAATCGCCAACTCCGCCTTTAGAAGACTTCGACACTTCCAACATCACCGTACGCAAGTCATCCAGAGGACTCCAATCTAGTTCCAGTACTGATTCTGATGGAGCTACTAAAGTTAATAAGAAGAGCAATGGAAATGCAAAGGGGAAAGGGCGGGGGAAGAAAGAGACTAAGGGAGAGGCTAAGAAAGGGAAGAAAGCAGGTGCGCACTAGTGTTAAAATGGTCATTTATATAAATTTTTTTAGGGTTCCGTACGCAAAAAAAATGGGACGCTATTACTCAGACACCGCTGTCCGTGCGTCTGTCTGTCCGTCTGTCTCAAGAACCGTGATAGACAGTTGAAATTTTCACAGATGATGTATTTCTGTTGCCGCTATAACATCAAATACTAAAAACAGCATAATTTTACGTCTGTCGATCACAGTAACCAATGTAAAATCGAGCACCGCGTACATTTTGCTTAGGAGCAGGGCTCTGTTAACACTGGATTCTCATAAAATACTTATTGCCCGACTACGCTGTAGCAAAAAAGAGGGTTATGGTTTTTTTTCCTCCGCGAACGAAGTTGCGGGCGCCTTGTAGTACTTAAATACATAGAAAATATTTAAAGCCCAGGAACAAACATGCGTGCTTGCATTACACTTGCCCTGCGCATTAAAACTTGCTTTTTTTAATAGTAGGCAAAGCCAGCAAGCCCCAAACGCGTGCGTCTACCAGCTCGCGCAGTAGCGCGGGCAGTTTCCACATGCCCGAAGACGACTCGGCCGACGAGACCGAGCTGCACACTATCGTCTACGACAACGAACTGGTAAGTTAAGATCACTCGCATCGATCACATTTAACTTACCAACGGCCAACAAATTATATCAACAGTCAGGCGCATGGCACTATGTCATTTTGTCGCAGTCTCAGCCTAAAAATTTACTTAGATTGAAAGGAAAAAACAAAAATATTTTGCTCGAATTAAATTTTATTTATTCGCTAGAACATACATTACATGTATACTACTTTAGGGCGGTTCTTAGTGGTGACTAAATAAAATGCAGTCTTGACCTTATAAGTATATTTGGTGTACACACATAAAGTAACACACGCGTCACAGTCTATTTATTGGAGGTTCGGAAGTGTTCCCGTCAAACCTGTACGGTATATCTCGCGTGACTGCCGGGGCCCGTGGGACCCGGGTGCTTTGCGCGTTTCCGCTAGTCAGCTCATATTCAAGTGCACATGCACTGCGATATGAGCTGACGTAGCTAGACTGTGCCTACACTACATTGAAGATATTTTCAAAAATATTGTAACGGACAATTTGGAGTTCACTGAATTAAATTTTTTTTTTGATTTTTTTTGTATGTTTTTATGTTCGTATGTGCATTGTGGCTTCATCGCGCTAAATCGGCTAAACGCATTTCAACTATTTTTGGTACACGGATAGCTGGGTATCTCCAGATGGTTATAGGATACTTTTTACTCGACTGCGCTGTCAAAGAAAAGAAGGATTTTGACTTTTCCTCCTCCGCGAAAGAAATTGCGGGCGCCTGTTATAAAGTTGTAACAATGAAATGTCTGTACATAGAAAATGTTTTCAAAAAAAACTATTGTAATGGACTATTTGGAGGTCACTGAAGCGATTTTTTTTTCGTATTTTTTTGTATTCTTGTATTTCCCGTTGTGGCTTCATCACGCCAAATCGGCTAAACGGATATTGACGCGCATCATGTGCAAACGAACGTTTACTTTTTGAACACCCAATGGTTCCAAAAATCGCTTGCTCTCTTACGCGCGCGCGGTTTGCTCACTCGTGCATGCGCTTACACAGGGTTTTCGCCTAAAATAGGGAAACTTTTGGACTTATTCTCCTATTATCCATTCTGTGGTATCGATTAACTTATAACCCTTTGAACGCTTTCATATTTGAATGACGTTGTCAGTCACTCGCCAAGCAATTACTATTGCGACGATTTACGACATCTTTAGGCGTTGCTGGCGTGGTAGGCACCACAGCACATGACATGACACAATGTTCTTGGCGTTCAAAGGGTTAAAAAGAGGTCTCTTCCTATAGAGATGTTAGATTCCCTACACTACACGTTTTAACGAACGTAACGGTTACAGACAAGCCTGAATTGGAAACAACCATTTCTTATTACATACTGCAGCTGTTGAACTTTTTTCGGCCACATCATCATATCAGCCTAAAATATCCACTGCTGGACAAAGGTCCCTAGAATTTCCATAACGACCGGTCGCGTTCTGATCTCATCCAATGTCACTTACGTCCCGCGAACACGTATGATACCGGTGTACGAATCAAAAATAAAATCGAAATTCTATTTACAATACAATACAAATACTCTTTATTGCACACCTCAGACACTCAGAAATACAGAAAATGGCAGTAACATTGGAATTAGCAGAGGTAAACAAATGGCGCTCTTATCGCTAAATACCGATCTCTTCCAGACAACCTTTAGGTAGCGGAGTGTTTAAAAGACAACAATTTTAGTTGAGTAGGTGGCGAGAAACAGTTATGAAGCAAAACAAAAAACTCATATAGACACATGTAAACGCAATAAACATACACACATAAGATTGCGTAAATAAACATACATAAATACTTATACATAATAAATATAACATATGCAAAGTAAGTAAATAAATAACCATAACAGTGTCAGCCGCAAAGTTGAGAAAGTGTTTTGAATAGCAGTGTGTTGAGAGAGAGACAGGTAATGTTTTTATGGTGTGACTTAGATGTTGCAAGGGACTGGGCGCGCTTTAAGTCACGGGGTAGAGAGTTCCACAGTAGAGTTGCCTGGAATGTGAAAGAACTATTGTAAAATTTGGAGGATGAAGAGGGAACGGCAGTAAGATAAAAAAATATATACACGTATTCTTTGCATTTAAAATTAATAAAAAACACTCAGATAAACCGCATTAAACTTTAGTAGTGGGGGCTGGTGACGTCAAAACTAAGTATAAACTGTACTGAGGCTGTACGCAACATTTTGACTCAATTCAGCGCCAATATTTTTCGATTTCGTAAAAAAAAGAAAAAATACATCTCCAATATTTATATCAACAAGACGGACTAATAATTAAAACTCAATCATCCCTATTACATAGAGCTGAGGACCGGGTGTGGTGGCGTGAATTGGGGAAGTCCTTTGTTCAGCAGTCCACGACTCCGGGCTGATGATGATGATGAATCCCTATCATGTGTGTACGGCATTGCATAAGAGAGATTTAGACATTTTTTTCCTGTTACATCTGTAACGTGGTTGCCAGTATATAACAGTTAGTAACTTACCGCGATAATTTTGTTTTTATTTCAGCAACAATCCCTTTTGAATGACTCGACTGAATTGGACAGCAAACGCGACTCCAAAGGAAACGTCACCATCCCAGAAACACCCGAAGGAAGCGATATGTGAGTAGTATTTTCAATCATTTCTATATTTTGCGACTCTGACATTATTTTAAGTACCAGGGGCCCGTTTCATAAACGCTTGTAAGTTGTATTATGAGCGGAAGTCCCTTTTTAATTCATATGGTTGGAAAGAGACTACCGCTTGTAATACAAGTTACAAGCTTTTGAGAAACTGGCCCCAGATCGTTTCACAAGAGCTGGCGTGGATTTAATATGAAATAAGTACTCGTTGCATACAAAATCCGCGGCAGCTCTTGTGAAACGACCTGTGCAAAGAGCACATTTAAACTACTTTTATCTATTGCGACTAAATTATGTAATACACATACATACACATAAATGAAGATAGTAAGTACACCAACAAGCTGTAAAAAAAGATTGCTGGATGCAACAATTAATTTAAAATATCGCTTTGCATTAACAAAAGCGTAAGCTGCTTACAATACAAACTAAAGGAAATCTATGCTTTAGCATTTTAAAGTATATAATTATACTAGCATTTGTTTTTCATTTTAATATGCCAATAATGCTAACTTCCCTTCGTTAAATATAAATTAAGAATCGTAAAAATACTTTATGTAAATACCAACATGTATGTATGTATATAAACACTTGATTGCACATAGTAACCAGTTACAAAAGCAATAAACTTAAAAGATATAAGTACAAAGGCGAACTTATCCCTATTAGGGATCTCTTCCAGTTAACCTTTGAGCAAGTGAGTGAAGATATAAGGAAAATAGACAAACTAACAACCTGTACAAATCATATGTATATGAATAAAAAATATGAATAAATAGATATATATCTACATAATATATAACAAAATAAAATATAACAATAATATTTAATAAATATAAATAATATTCAACCATTTTACAAATCACTGGAAAGCCACAACTTATTCAATTTACTCTTGAGTGATGCCACAGACTGCGACTGTCTGAAAGAAAACGGCAGCTCGTTCCACAACTTAACCGCGTGTACCGTGAAAGATCTGGAATATGTTCGCGTCTTGTTGGATGGTATAGCAAGTGTCAGGTTGGTGCTTGACCGCAAGCGATGTCCACTGCCAACATTCTTATATTCCAAATTTATTTACAAAAATCTACAACTTTACCAAACTTTTACAGGTCCGATTCCGAACCCGAGGTGATAGCAAAACCAAAACCAAAAGGGAAACGTAAATAAGGAGCTAATAAGTGTAAAATAAAAAGTCTAAATTAGTTAATTAACAATTTATTTTCATAAGTCTAAAGTGATAACAGTACGAATAGGCTAGAAAAATGCTTCAGTTTTAATTGCCATACTTCTACTTTATAAAAAAATATTAGAAGCAGGCTTCCTCGCAGTTTATGTTACGCGCACGCAGTCTATGCTATTATAATTTATGCAGTATTTTTAATGCGATAACATAGACATATTTGTATGCAATGGATAGTTTCTTTCTAGCTTATTCAGTAGTGTTTTAGGTTTAATTTCCATTTGTACTATAATTAAATGCATTTACACAAATATGGGTCATTCGTTTTTACTCACACACACGGACAAATAGGTCCAGAGCGGTAAATTACTAAGTGCATCTCATGATAAACAAGCCACTGCTTATGGATTCAAGATTCGAAAATTCCCTACTGGAGTACTTGGCCCATAAACTCATTCAAAGGTGAAAAAATATCCCTTCAGGAATTTACCTTTTAAATTTGATGAAAAAAAATAAAAGTGGAGGCGAAAATTCCATTTTCGTTGTTACAAGATTAGCCCAAATAACAATGTGTCAAACAAAGGTAACGTTATTAAACATCAAACAGCTGCATACCTTGTCTGAAATCTACATTACAGATAAAATTAGGCTGCTCTTTCTCTGGAGATGTCTATTAATGGGGATCGCTTATTTTTATAACTTAACTTGGTGATTCCAATTGGGAATATGCATTAATTTTTATTCTTGCTTTATTAAAAAGATTTTTTTGAAAAATAACCAAGATATAATCATCAGACATTTCATTTTATCACGGTCTAGCAAAACATAATTTAATATGGAGTTTATATGGCGGTAGTGTAGACATAAAATTACAAGTCGGGCCTCTCTGTCAAATCGCTGTCGAATTCGTCGGAAGCTTTTTTTAATCATGTAATTACAGTAGGCTGTATAATTTCACATGTGTCATCATCCCCATTTCCGTGTCTATTTGGTTATGTTGGCCCTCATATACAATGGATATTAATCAATAGAATTTAAACAATTCATCTTAGTACCATAAGATCCACTTACTTAACTATTCTCTTTATTTTTAACGAATGTGCTTGAAGTCATGGTACCCCGTGGTCGTCCAATCATGGCTCGGGCCTGTGAACTTGTCCTGGTAGTCGCCGGTAAATTTATCCGGGTATTGGGGGTCGTCGCTGTACTTCTCCTTGTATTTCTGATCGTCCTGGTACTTGTCTTGATATTGGTCTCTGAAGTAGCCGTGTTTCCAATCGGAGTCGTGCCACGTCGGTATTTTCCAGTCCTTGGAGCCGTACCATCTAGAAACAGAATATTCAAATAGGTCTACCACTTAGACCAGGGGTCGTCAAACTACGGCCCGCGGGCCAAGTGCGGCCTGCGGGCTCTTCTAATCCGGCCCGCAGAGAGAAAGCGAGAGAGCCCACGGTCCGGCCCGCGACATATTTTTTTTATTACTGTATTCAATTTTTACAAACTGACGGTAATTTCATAATCATAGCCACTCATGAACATAATCAACACCAAGTGCATTCCTTAAGCGTTATTTAGGTACTCCCTGAAGACTAAGACTACTTAAGTAATGCATTACCCCATGACCAGCCATGAAACCACAGTCTTGGCCCGCACGAATTTATATTAAGTACAGTGTGGCCCGTGGATCAAATCGTTTGAAGACCCCTGACTTAGACTATAGGCGTAACGTTTAATATATCGTCCACCTTAACGTATCCGTCAACAGCGACCATGGCACCGCGACCATCACAAGTGTCGGTCATGTGGCCTGCAAAGCCAAATTTGATTTTTAAAATTCCGCTGCAGGGGCTTGGCGCGGTTCTTTTTGTCTATGCGCTTCGCATTGAGATCTTTCAAGCGGTGCTCTTCAAAATCAGAAACAGCCTTATGAACAGAACTGGGAGCAAGTCAGTTGTCGTTTGTGGAAAGAAAGAGGGGACTGTAAGGCGAACGCGCGGCAGGTTATCATTCATTAAAATAAATAAATAGGGGACAATTTTACACAAATCGACCTAGTCCCATGGTAAGCTCATTAAGGCTTGTGTTATGCAGTACTAGACGACGATATATGTAATAATAACTTCAGCTTCGCAGGCAAGTAGTAAGTCATGCTGTGCATTGCAATTATACTATTCGGTGATCGATGGTGTGAACGTTATACCATTTGTTTTTCTAATAAATATTACGCACCCCATCATACCTCTATATCGCCTTACCCCCGCGTCTCTTACTGCGTGTGAAGTGTTGTCAGAAAGTGTGAGTGCTTACAATTATATGGTTCCTGTGCTGTGTCATTCACAATCTACCACAGTTCTCCTACAAAATTTCCTTTGAAAGGTTTACTTGACAAATCAGTGCACAACTACTACCTGTAATATTTAACAATATCGTTTGTCAAAATGACAATATAGGCAGTCCAACTAACACAGAGTTCGCCTCAGATAAAATAGCATGCTTTGACTCTGAGCGCCCAGTTTGATCGCGGAAAACTGTGCTCCAGACACCAATAAATCAGAGGGGCTACTCAGAAATACGTAGTTCGTATGGCGCCATCCCGCTTACTCAAATACACCATAGCATAAGAACGAGAGGGACAGCACGTTACAAACTTCGATTTTTGAGTTTCGGAGTAACCCCTCTGCACCGCTAACACAACTGCGCCACGCGACTCTTGCTCTCACAAAAAGTTATCTTTCTCTTTACATTCAATGCAGTGTGAGAGAAACGGATGAGGACATGTCACACGACAATCGAAGGCTCAGCCCGTTGATTACTGTTTAAATGAATTGTCGCTACGCCTTGTATCTCTCTCTTACCGTCAGGCTATGACTGTGTTGCGAAAATGGGGCTATTCCCACCAATGGTATTGGTGGTAACTACTGGGATTTTCTCCCATCTGTTACAAGGTGACCAGTTGTCACTAAAGTCCAATTACTTTGCCATTGGTATTAGTGGTAACTACTGGGTTTTTTCAGACAGAACAGATAGCGAAAAAATCCCAGCTGTTACAAGTGGAAACAGGTGGGAATAACCCGCAAAATGCCGTCGCGTTTGGGACACAGCTTCCAGCCGACGTGTTTTGTTGTCTTGCTCAAAGAAAGGGTTAAACCGCTTATGACTAAGGAATCTCGAATTACACTTAGGCTATGTGCCTCACCTGTCATGATCATGACTATTGTAATCGTATTTGTCATTGGGATTGTACTTCCATTTCGGCGAGAAGTAAATGGAGTGCCCCGTCTTAGCCGACTCTCCGAAACTGAAAGGCACAGTTGACACCTGAACTCTAAAAGCCAAATAACGCGGATCCACCAATGTCGGTAATTTTGAATGAACTGAAGATATTTTTGTTTTCATATAGGTACGCTAAGTATGATAAATATGTTAATAATTCGGAAGGCTTATTGCTGAATAGTGTAACCAATAGGTATAGGTACATACATACATATCATCAATGTCGTCAGTTTTCTATGTCAGTCGGTAAGTAATCATATAGGTAGGTGCTCATTTCGCAATGGTGATGGTGACAAAGTTTTGGACATGTATTTTTTGCTTTTTCAAATAAATAAAAAATACTCGGATTTTCTCTATACAAACATAGTTACGCTCTCATTTTAAAACGACTAGCTAGTTTGCTCTGACGCTTTGTAATTAGAATGAGTTAAGGTATATCCAGGTCTGTAGGTAATTACTTTAAGTAGCTTCAGATACCATAGTAAAAAAATACAGCGAATTTAAGTTTTTCATAAAAAACTTGTTTTTGCTATGTTTCGTTTGTTTTATAAACTGGAGCCATATAAATTACGTAATTTTAAAATGAGAACGAAACTCCGTTTGTAACTATGGGAAGGTGAAATTCGGTCGAGCTTGCCGGGGACTCTTAAAGTTCAGGTGTGGGAGCTTGTGACATCATAACTAGGTATGAACTGTACCTAGGCGTGACGTCACGCGAAATTTTGACTCAATGTATCGCCATTATTTTTTGATTACCTAAAAAAGAAAAAATACGTCTCCAATATAAAAATATTGGAGACAAACCGTTTAAAAAGCAATTGCTGTAAAACTAAGATTAAAACTAACATTACAGAAAGAATAGAAATGAAGCACAGCCACAGTTGAACTTAAAAGTTGTAATATAGATACAAATCAAAGCGCAAAGAAAAACACGATTGCTCTCGCACGTCGGTCACACCAGGACTCGAACCCGGTACTTCCTGATCACGCGTCAGGTTTGTTACCCTTTCAATAGCGAGCACTGTGACGTAGGCATCGAATTTATCTAAATGACCACAGTAACAGGTGTTTATATTGTATTTTGTATCGTTGTTTATTAGATATATTTTTTTATACCTCGATGTCACATTTGTGCAGTTTCCTCGACAGTATACTGTATACCAATTCATATAATAGACTAAACTAAAAATGTAGGTATACGAAACTTGTGAAGTTATGGATGTTAGGGATATAGTTGTGTTGTAACTATTGTGAAATAAGCACCAGGTAAGCCATATTTACTGAATGACATACCGTCTGTAACTGTTATCAAATTTTAGGTAGTCAACTATAAGTCATCGTCAATATCTTCTGAAAAGTCGTGCACTTTGGCCTTAGGCCTCTCCAAAAATATGCCACCTTGGCTGGTCATGCACCGCTAGTATCTTGCGGGCAACCTTAACTAAATAATCAGTGTGTGATTTGAGGACCATCCACACTGCGCCTTCCAATATACATGATCGTCTTTCAAGAATTCGTCGGCCTAATTGGTCTTCAGTTCTAAAAGCAATATGGTTCGTCCACAGCCAACTTCAATTAACACTTTCGCAACCGACATTCTCGTAGCGCTACTTTCGTAGCCAATAACATGGGAAAAACCGTGTATAGCGAAAATTTGCTATGAGCAGAAAGCGCCCGCCGAGCGGGCTCGCGGTCGTAAATGTGTTAAGTTTAGTTATTCCTCGTGCCGTCGGTTACTTTGGTTCTTCTACTGATCCCTTCGTTACCCATTGAAAGACATATTGATGTTTTGTCATAAAATAATTAGTCATAATTCTAAAGTTTTTAGGATCTTTGAAAAGGTCATCCTGTGGAAGCCATTAGGTAAGGTATGTTTGGTGACAATCCTGAAAAGTTAACGGTATCTCAGAAAAATGCGATTATGTCTAAAGAAAATTCGAACAATAATTACATGATCACTTTCTATTTTATATGAGTCAATATTTCGATCTCGTAGATTGATGCTACGTGTATTTGTAAGTGTAGCAACGTTGTCCATCATAGGCCAAATGAGACCATTGCTGGACATATGCATTCACTAAAGAGCGCCAGCATGACCGGTCTTTCGCCGCCCGCATCTAGCGGATTCCAGCGACCTTGACTAGGTCATCAGCAGTGATCAGCACTACCGGTGCAAAACTTGCCAAGCGGACATAAAACAGTGCTTGCAGCCACGAAAATATTAATATCCTCATACCCAAGTATTGGAAATCCGAGATTCCGATATAGAGTTTATTCGATCTCTGGTCATCAGTCCACCTTGTGGTCCTGCAAACCTAAGTGGCAATGGGCAGGGCACATTGCTTGTAAAACCGACGGCCACTGGGACCAACGAGTTCTTAAGTGGAGATCAGGATCATGACGCAGCGTGGGTAGGCGCCGGTGTAAACGTAAGTCTTACTTTTTGTCAGTGCTCGCGTAATTTGTGTGGTCAGTAGTAGTATCGCTGCCGAATCTGTTCTTGATGCGGGAGTAGCGCGACATGATGAACTGCGCAGCCCGTTCCGCTATCATGATGGTGGGTGCAGCTGTGTTACCTGCAATATAGACATGAGTATTACTTTGCTTTGCGACCAACGGGATTTCATCGAAATTCGTTCAGCGCCATCCCATGGAGATTAGTATAGTTTGAAATCCCACTAAAATTAACAGCCATTAGAAAAAAGGTACTCGTGAAAGTGATGTGGAACACAACTACCGTAATTATAAGGAAAGGACGTGAATGTAAATGTTCAATAGTGTTGTATCTGTATCGTATCGCCAGCGACGCTTGGCCATCTATTTTAATGTGGCTTATTGATGAACTAAGTAATACATATTTGAATAAATATGCGAGGCACTTACCAGACGGTACAGTTGGCATTACAGAAGCATCAGCAACGCGTAGACCTGTAAAATTAATAACATAATATATTTCAAAATTCCATACAATAACATGACCCTCGTATAAAACCGTGTACAAAAAAGTACGTGCGTCCCTTCTAGCAGGTTAAAACTCAGTCCCTTAGCAAGCCCTTGATAGGACAGAATAATAGTGTGAGTATAGTTATATTTTTTAAGATAGTCTCAGCAAGGACCATTAAAACGAGAGGACTGACCATCTCCATACAAAAAGCCGATCCCCGATATGTACAACGCCATCTATGTATAAGAATTATGTTTTACAATTATTCAACTTTGCAAGCATGACACAGTATTTTTAATGTTACGATTAATTTATTATTAGCTATTTGCGAACTCATTGTTACTATATTATGTTTATTTATTCAGTTATAACATTGTGAAATGTTTAGTTTTTGAGCGCCATCTAGTTTTTGCCAGAATATATCCTTGCGATCGGAACACGATCCAAAGTATGGCAACTGTCAGTCCCCTTGTTTTAATGGTCCTTGGTCTTACGTAAGAATTGCAATGTTTCCAATTGTTGTATGTTCGCAAGAATTAGTAGGTAATCTATGACAATAACCCGACCTTGTATCCCGTACACCTTCAACTCCGTATCGACGACTGCCATGAGGTCATATTTCGCTCCTATCTTGCATGTGCCCACTTGGTGGTTTTCGGGAGCCGTATGGTGCTTAGCCAGGCATCTGAAGTACTCGTCTGAAGGTAGCTCGAAGCTTTGACATTCCTCGCTCTTAGAAGGCTCCATACCGTATTTTTCTCGCATTATCTGGAAATGTTATTGTTAGTTGTATTTTATTGTCACGGATCATAAGGTGACCTAGATCTACATAGATTAGGCACGTACGTACGTTCGATGCCCCAAACAAATTACTTGCCCAATCATATCACACACACGACACCAAAACTACACGCAGCGAAGTTGAATTGCATTCAGCAAAGAAGTTTGTTACCAAGTCGAAATTCCTTATATCCTAATAAATATTCGTCAGCCCACCGGGTCATATAGTGGCATTAACTAACTCACTGCCTCGTCACAAAATGGTTGGGTCGAATGTATTCAATGCCATAAAAGTTGCAAATGTCACCAATTTTAACTTATTGCAACTAACAAGTTAGGGCTAATCGAATCAATTCTAAACACGACACTGCTGGTAAACTATACGATCTTTGAAGCATCCAATTATTAAAAGAATGTCGAGTTTCGACTTGCGTAGTCGGATTTCGTCACAGACGGCCCGTTGGTAGTTGCTTCGGGACTGGCAACTTCGTCAGTGGAGGAGGGAAAAAATTATAACCCTCTTTTTTCTTCGGCGTAGTCAGATAAAAAAGTATCCTTTAACCATTCTTGGATGACCCGTGTACCAAAAATGGTAGACATCCATTCAGCCGTTTTGACGTGATGAACTGATGAAGCTGCAGATACATACAAGCATACAAAAATAAATCGATTCAGTGACTTTTAAATCAAATAGTCTGTTAAATATCACTTTTTTATATATTTATAAGTTAGACCAAGTCCACTCAACTCCAAACTTCACGATACGCTCCACAATACAAAGAATAGACATGGATGGCGAATTTAGGTAAAATAACAGTTGCTTCGCAACATGGGAAGCGTGACCCTTAGCAATGGGAAATAGGGCGTGTGAAAGAGGAGCACAGGGGCGTATGTAAATAAGGCAGTGGCGGCAGCTTAGCAACCCGTGCGCGAGACAAACTCGCACTTGGCCGGTTTAACTTCTGGGGCGGCGAAACTTATTGGCCCAGGGCAAATTTCAAAATACGCCCCTGGAGGAGCAGATAAATATTCAAAACTCACGGTAGTATTCGCAAGCCTGTGCGCGATCCACGCAGCGTCCACCAACACGTCCATCTCGTGCTCGTCGAAGAAGTAGTTCGGCTGCATTACAGGCGGCTGCAACGGGTCGGCCGAGCGCACGGACAAGTAGCCTCGACTGCGCGGCTGCAGGGCTATGGCTGATATTCTGGAATTAACAGATCAACTATCTAACTAAATGAATATTCGCGTGGGTCTTTTTGACTAGTGTAGTGTCAGAGTTTATTGCACCATGGTAACAAGTTCTTAAAAGATATATATGAGTATCACATGGACCCTGAAAGGGTATCAGCAATACGGAATATGCATGACTTTTTATTGTTGCTTTATTAAAAGCTCATTCATGTAACAAACGGTAGTCAAAAATATTTTTTCGAATAAAAATGACCAAGATATAAGCCATCAAACATTTCATTCTATCTCTTTCTAGCAAAAGGAATTTAATATGGAGTTCATATGGCCGGAGTGGACTATGACGTAACAGTACATGTCGGACCGCTCTGTCAAATCGCCGTCTAAGCAGTTTAAAATACCTATATCATGCGGATTTCTACGCCGATTTTAATTTTAATTTCACTTTCTGAGTTCGTTTTTACGGTATTTTCATATTTTGTTAAGAAAAGCGATAAAAAAAAATCATGCATGCACTCTATTGCCTTTTTAAGTAATATTCAATAAAACAACTAACATAACGCAAAAATAAAACAAACGGGGTGAGCTAAATAAAACCGATTAAAAAGCAATTGCTGTAAAACTAAGATTAAAACTAACATTACAGAAAGAATAGAAATTAAGCACAGCCACAGTTGAACTTAAAAGTTGTGATATAGATACAAATCAAAGCGCAAAGAAAAATACGATTCCTCTCGCACGTGGTCACACCAGGACTCGAACCCGGTACTTCCTGATTACGCGTTAGGTGTGTTACCCTTTCACTAGCGAGCACTGTGACGTGCGCATCGAATTTATCTATCCGCCTTGACCCTTGTACCTATTTTTTATTGAAAGGTATTATAACCTTAAAAGTTACTACATTTATTTGATCAATTTAACTTTTTCACGATTTTTTTTGGGTTTTCCATCTGGTAGTGTATGTCAGATTATGTTAAGTAAATTTTATACCAACCATTAAAGAGAAATAACATTCCTCACCCGTTAAAAGGATGTGGTTGAGAAATATCTGAACCTAAAAAGAAATGAAGTAATGTAGGTCCTGGAAATACGGAGATGAAGTGCAATGGTGTAGTTTTGTATCAGAGGCCAAGATCCACTAAGGTCGTTAAGCCAACTGAGGTCCTTAGTAAGTATTTAAGATTGTATCGTTGCCAAAAACCATATACATAAAATACTAGAGGATGCCCTCAACTTCGGTTCGCGGATGAGAATAAATCATAACCCATCTTTTTTTCTTAAGCGTAGTCGGGTAAAAAGTATCCATAACCATCTGGAGATACCCAACTACCCGTGTACCAATAAATTAATACTTTAAAAAACACTAGAAAAACACGCTTTACAAGACTTTTCTATCAAATCCAAACACAGCTATGATACGATGTTCCATCATGAAGTTCCAGTTCATATGTTCCGGCTCCATCATCAGATCAGTTCGACAGTACCATATTATTGTATCGTCATCAGAACTACATACATCTGCCAATTTTCATGACGCTACGATCCTTGGAAGATGGTTAAATTAGTTACCTTAGATTCTATTACATAGTGAGTTACATACAGATCGACCTAATTAATATAAGCGTGTTAAAAATAGTTGGAATCCGTTTTGCCGATTTTGCGTGATGAAGCCACAGCGACACACAAATATACAAAAAATAAATAAAAAAAATTTTTCGTTTCAGTGACCTCCAAATAGTCTGTTACAACGTATTTTTTGAAAATATCTTCAATATGCAGACATTAAATTTTTACAACTATATAATAGTATAGATGATCGTCACATGTTACATGGGTTATGGAAAAAACAAGCCATGATATGACGTTTCGCGGATTAGCAATTTTGCATGACCAGTTTCTACGTGTATGATGACGAATCATCTAAATATAATGTAAACAACGTACGATACGCTTCTCCTCTCCTGGATATCTGACATTTTGTCAGGATCAGGTGTAACGCCGTCACCACACGACGCGTAGTAACCGCCGAAGAAGAATTGAATGTCGGGGTGGCGGCCTCCTCTGGCCGCATATTTTGAGTTCACTATGCCTGTTAGCTGCAAGAGGAAAGATTCGTTTTAAAAATATGACATTTTATTTAGGCTTCTGACTTATGAAAACCAATTTATTCTGCAAATAGGCCATATGAGCATCCCAATCAGTCGCTTTTGCATTGGACACATGAAGGACATGTATAATTTATATATATATATCAATATTACAGTTATCTAGGTATTGAATGAAGAGATTTTCCGGATTTGATTATAAAATACCTCCAGTAAGTTCTCTGCGACAGTTAGTTTTTTTGGGTCGTTTACGGACCCGATTAAACAATCTAAGATAATGAATAAACAAGCAGGCCTGAAAACTGAGAACTCCTCAATATAAAAGTATTCAGTTACCTGAGACAACCGACAAAAATTATAAACTGTAACCTAACATAACTAACTAGCTGAGCGCAGCGACCCAAAGTGGATCTTGGCTTCCGACACCAGTTTACGCCAAGCTTCGCGATCCTGAGCCAGCTCGCGCCAGTTACGGATGTCTAGGTCCCTGAGGTCTTTATGGACTTCATCACTCCAGCGAGCGATATCTAGGCCGTCCTACCTAACATAAACTGTTAAATTGTGTAATTATATGAAGAAAGCCTTACGAATCATACGATATATATATACCTGAGACAACTTTGACTAGAGTTTCTGACAGTCTGGTGAGCTAATTTTTGTGGGTCATTTACGGACCCAGTAAAACAGTCCAAGAGAAATGATAAACTAGCAGGCTTTTAGAAAACTGAGAACTCAATTCATAAATAGTCAGTTACCTGAGATAAGCCAGTTGAAGACAAAGGTCCATTTCTATTCAACAGATACTGCGTTGCTGCAGCCCAATCCAAATCCGCCACTTGAGGTTCCTTGGTCAGTGTGAACTCTAGCTCTACCCCGACGTGGTTGTGAAGGTTCTGACCCACGCCCGGCAGGTCCTTAACTACCGGAATGTTGGCTTTCTGGAGTACTTCCTTAGGACCGACTCCAGACAGCATCAAGATTTGCGGAGAGTTCAGGGTACCCGCTGATAGGATCACCTAAATTAGAGTCATGATTTAATATTTGTTACAGACATTTTTGGGCTTTCCTGTGACACCGGTACCCATAGACTTAACTAACAACTATTCGAAAATTTCTTCATCTTGAACTCAAGAATTCTTACTAACAGATGATTAGTCTAGATTTTGTATCAAAATACAAAAACTCATGAGGTATTGTTATGATATGTGCAATAATTTTCTGAGACTCAGATATTTCTATATCGCCTACATTAGCGGTTACTCACTTTGCGCGCAGTCCAAGGCGGGTAGCCTCGGGGTCCACCCTACTCATGACTATGTTCCTTGGAATGGACCGAAACATTTTCAGCAGCACTCGGTTTTTACGGCGTGCGTAACCGCTAAAGTAATCTAAAGATATATGCTATTCTGCTCTACGTCACAACAAAACATTTCAGCTGTTTTTCGATGGGATACCACATCGCAACCTTCATTATAGTGAATATCTATCGACAACTTTTCAGTTTTTATCCAGCAGTACTAGCAGTAGTGTTAGCGAGGTCGATAATAGCAATGTTTTGCATTTTAGTTCATCTGCAAATTATTCTTATCCTAGAGAGTTGAGTACCTCTATATGTACAAACAGCAACACACTTAAGTGACTATCTGTAGGCCTTATGTCATTGAAAATAAGGTCTACCTATGGTCTGTTAGGTGTATGGCTGATGGTACTACGCACGAGGAGTTATAGGTTACGAGCTACCGCTAGAATGGCCATTAACGCCTCCTCCAACACCCTGACGGCCACGACAACGAGCGACTAGCGGCGCGACGAGCGAATCTTGTCTTCGTTGCGCGGTCGAGGTGCTGACTGAACAGCAGTCAGTTGGCAGCACACGTAATGTATGAGGAGTTCGCTCACCGCGCCGCTGGCGCGCCCAGCCGGTCCTCATTGCGGCAGTCAGAGTGGGATGTGAGCCCGCTTCACGAGTGCTGGATAGGCTACGATAAACTTATCGTCGCAGGAGCGGAGTGAACCGTGATGTTTATGCTTATAGATATAAATTGTGTGTTTTCTGCATGATCTTATGGAACTTAAAAATTCTGGAATAAAATTACTTTCATTTCTATTGTGACATAGATACAAGTCAAAGCGCATAGAAAAATACGATTGCTTTTGCATGTGGTCACACCAGAGGGGCTACTCCGAACCCCGAAAAACGAAGTTCGTATGGCGCCATCCCGCTCACTCAAGCACAGCTTAACATGAGAGCGAGAGGGACGGCACGTTACGAACTCGAACCTCGACTTTCGGAGTAACCCCTCAGGACTCGAACCCGATACCTCTCGATTACGCGTCTTTCTTTGCGCTTTGACTGGTGTCACAATAGATAGTAATGTGTTAGTTTTCCCATATTAAAAACACAGAAATACAAAAATGTGTGTTTCATGGAAATACTTTCATTTCATTTACCTCTTTTTTCGCTTTAACAAATTTGGTCTGTTGGTCTTTTATGTATTCCACTCCAATGACTTTCTTCGTGGTAGGATCTATGCGGACTTTGGAGACATGCGTGTTGAGTAGGAAATGCATGTTTTCACGCTTAGATGCTGGTCGGAGGTAGGCACGGGCAGTAGTGAAGCGAGAGCCGTTGCTGTAAAAGTTAAGGTTGTTAGTTAGGGTCTATAAACTTGTAAATGAAGAAGATAATTATATTAATTGCCATAAACACAAGACATATAAATAGTAGGTATGTGAGCTGTGTACCTCGCGATCTACGTACAGAATAAAATCCAAGACCTTAAAAATTCCAAAATCTGAATCGACCAATAAAATCCACGTAATTATCGAACCTCCTCACAAAATTTCACTAATTTTGAGAATATAGCTAAATGTGTAGAACAACATCCGGCCCTAAGAAAGTATTTTTGTCCAAACTAAAACGGAGACATTCCGCTATAACTTGACCAACACCGCTGTACCGCGGCCTTGGTATGCGAGCGGTGAGGGCCCTCCCCCAGGGGGGGCAGAGCAGCCGCTGATTCGTCATTCCGCCGTTGTCTGCCCCCCGTCTCGCCGCTCGCATACCTAGGGCGCGGTACAGCGGTATTGGTCAAGCTATAATCGCTCGGTTAGTAACTATAATTACTTACTATTACGTAGGATTTGTTAGGGTTTTATTTTAATGCGGAGGGCTCAGACCCCCGAACCCCCATTTGGTTCCTATAGGGCCATTAGCTTTTTTTTTAATGCGGACAACGGTGTTAGATACTGATTTTCAGCTTAGTACCCAGTTAGTGACTGTCTCTTTTTAAGCTTCACATTGCGTACAATGTGCATCATACTTATTAGTATGATTGTGAATAGTCCTGGGTCGTACTCAAGGGCGTAAAATACTAGAAGAGGCCATTTACTAAGATTTGTATGGATATTATACTCCTCTTTGTCAACCTGGTCTAGTCCAGCACTGTATACTGAACATTAAGATATTGTCGATTGTACTGTAACGCGGGAGTTATGTCTTTCTTGTCAAATGCCTTTGTAACGCTCTCTGTCTATCTACGTATCTTCTTAGTACCATTAAGAAACCTTTATATTAATTAAAAACTACTTCCATTGTATACTGCTCAAAATAATATAGGGGCCACTGAGAATTTTGATCGTAACGTGAAAATATATATACCTATATTAGTAAAAAATATTTTACAAGGTCTACACCTGAAGAGGCTTTTGTTTTTATTTAGGCTAATAATCGATTAATTAAATAGTCAATTGTTTTATTTTTTATAATTGATATAAAATTAATTTATTGTAATTACAAAAACTGAACAGAAATTCTCCGCGCAAAAGTGGCCCCTACTTTGTTTGGAGTAGTATATTATTTTTACTTAAATGTAGATGAGATAAAATAAGGTAAATACTAACTCGTTCAAGGTCTGTGCGATCGTGAAGCCTGTGATACTTTCTCCGTTAAGGTCGCTTGTCGGGGGGTAACCCATCTCTATGGACGCGGAGACCACGTCATGCGCGAACTGGGGTGCATGTCGGAACTGTCAACAATATTTTAAAATACCTCATTTAATATAATAGTATTCAGGATTAATTATCCCTCGAAAAGTTTTGGCAACTGTTAACATAAGTAAATAAATATTACGGGAGAATTAATACACAAATCGAACTAGTCCCATGGTAAGCTCAATAAGGCTTGTGTTACGAGTACTAGAGAACGATATATTTAATAGATATATTTACTTATACACATAGAAAACATCCAAGACTCAGGAACAAATATCTCATCACACAAATATTTGCCCTTACCGGGATTGAACATTCTCACAGCTTTAGAGAAAAAGTTTTAAAAAGCCTGTTAAACCCATAAATGCAATGATCCGTAACAAATAGTGACAAGATTCGAAGACTCGTTGACTGGACTCTGTAGGTTAGTGGTGCAAGAGCGTGCGCCCCGGCATAGCACAAGGACCTGCGTCCAATCCAATGTCAGGGTCTTATTTTTTTTTCTACATTTAAATCTTTTCGTATTTAAGTATAAGGACTTTGCCAAAACTAAAGACACAGCTTTTTAATCCTTAGGTTTTCAGCTCTTGTAAGGAAAAAAGAGAAGACAAACGGATCAAAGGACCCACCCCCCAACCCACCGAAGAAGGAACCACCCAACATCGACACATTCAAGGGCCGAACGTAAGTACTTCGTCTTTTCTCACCCTTTGCACGGGCAGCGGCCCACCAGTATTATGATACTGGCTGGACACTCCGTCTCCGATCTCCCTGTTGTCCTCGCTCTTCAGGAAGAAAGGCAGCACGTCGTACCAAGACCATCCAGAAGCGCCGTCGACCGCCCACGCGTCGTAATCAGCTGCGTGTCCGCGCATATACATCATGCCGTTTATCACTGAACAGCCTCCTGGAATGAAAGATTGGTTAAGTGACTGATAATCCTTTTTACGTTGACAAGTGATATTGATGTCCATGAAGTTACCCTTACTTAGGCGGATTCGATCACACGGTGCACGTTAAGTGTGAACCATTCGATTAGGAAGTATTTCAAACACTTATATACAACGTGTTACAAAATTCCTTATGAAAAAGAAAATATTTATTAAACCGAAAAAAGTGCCAACCCTAATATCCTGTCACGTTATTGAAACTGAATTTTCATAGATTATCTTAACAAAAGATAATACCTAACGGTGCATTGCTTAGTTTAGTAATATCGTTAGATCCGCTTTCGCGACAATAACACCTATGATGGTTCGAAATGCAACGCAGGCTGTACGTATCCTGAAGATCGAGGTTATACATCCAGTAAGACGGAGAGCAATTTGAGCCGCTCTTTTAAATTCGTTGAGTAGGTAGACTCGAAAATTAGAACTTTATTCATGTTGTATAAACGTTTTAATGAAAACCTGTTATTATTATTACATGTTAATAGTTCAGTAGTATTTTACGGAGAAGGGTGAGGTTAAACCTAAAGTAAATAAATCAACATGCTTGTTTCCCTTCAACTCTAGAAGGATAAAGGCAAATCAAAGAAATGTTATCCACAATGTCTGGGCTGCTTGCACCAAGTGTTCTCACACATCAGGTAATTTAGTAAAACTTGGAACCATCAGACATAAATATTCAAATTATCGATTGCCCCAAGAGAATATTTAAGAGGGTACCACCGTATTAGTCACAATCAAATAAATTATACGGAAAAGCTGCCAGTTTTATCATGTACGAGACAGATGTACATACTTCTCTTCTTCTTCAATTTAAGAGCTACGCTCTTGTCGGTTTAGCAATCGCCAGCCGTTTCTTTCTTGGGCTTCCTCCTTCACTACTAGGTAAGACATGACTTTAACCTTTTCTTTTTCCTTTGACTTTTTCCTCCAAATTATCATAGAGGGAAAAATCGAAGGAAAGCGAGGTAGAGGAAGGCCAAGACGAAATTACTTTGAGCAAATAAAAGATGTATACCTATACATGTATCGGAAAAAAAAAGTTAAGTTTTAAAGCATAAACTGAAATCAAACTTACCCAACATCTTTCCCCTAGGCCAGCTGCATCGCCCTTCCTCAGTGAGGCAGGCCTTCTCTTGGGGTTCTGTCTTGTAAAGCCAGTCGGTGTCTGGGCGTCCCCAGTAGGCGGTCACCCAGGCTGGCACTGCTGATTGCGTTGGTTCGTCTCCTCCCGCCTCTATCAATAGCACCTAAAGAAATGAATAGATTTTCAGAATTATCTATCCTCTTTCGCAAGCTCTGCAGTTTCCTTAAACACAGCGAGGCTACTTTTTACTTAGATATTCGAAATTCCTATCGTGTTGTGTCCCTCGCTTTTCAATTATACCATATTTGAAGTAGGACAATAGATATGAAATTAAAGTAAAAAAAAAAAAAAAACAACTATTCCTGTACAAAAACCTGCCAAATAAAGTTCAAGGTGCAAAATTGAGTGGGTGTTAACTCACCAAAACATCATCATCGTTATACGAAAGACTAGTTGCTGGACAAAAACTTTTCCAAATAATGGCGTCATGATCGGACTGCAATCCCAAAATAAATTTTGTAGCAATACGGCTATAATAAAATTTAACTATCAATCCTCCCTGTGACCACTATTTTCAGTATAATAACTTCACCAAAAGTAAAACAATTGAAACAGTTTATGTCGCGTATATTGTCTCATTTGAGTTGCCATTTCGGAAGCTTCTCAACTTCCGTGTTCACAGGGTAGGGGGTGATATGATCCGTTTAACTTGTTTTAATTAAATGAGTGATAATCGCGCAAAGAGAAGAAAATGTTAAGAATTTGACCTGTTTTAGCATTTGTGTGTAGTTCTTCTTTATTATCGACAATGAATCTGTCCTTCCTCTCTATTATATATGTCTTAACTTTTTCAACGCTTTGAAAAATAAAAGAGGTGTCACTCATACGACATGACATCATTAAGTTTCATGCTAACATTACCCGTATGTTAATGGGTCTATTTCGGTCTAAATGCCTTGACGCATATATCGGTGGTTGGCGTTGAACCTGCGGTGCAGATATATGCGTCGTTGGCGTTCAAAAGTTTTGTTTAAAAGTTTTTATTACACAATATTTAGTATGATTAGCGTCATGGTGATTTTGCTTTGCATTTAAGTATATTTTTATTACTTTTCTCGAAAGTTGCGTGACGAAGGTGTCATTTACACCGAGCCGTGTCTGCACACATTTTTAGTATGGAGCCATTGTTGGTCAAAAAAACGACTCAATTATTTAGCTATGTATTATATTAATTCATAATAATTCATAATTTCTTTATTGCATTTATGGGTTTTACAAGATTAATTAAACTATAAATAAGCAGTGTACATCCTATTAATGTACTTATACCATTGCCATTATGCATGGGTTATATCAAGCTTGAACGAGTTCCTAAGTATTCGAGATAAACACAAACAACACATACAAAAAACAATCGTAAAAATTATCCATGGTTATATCGTGTGGCACATCATAGGAAAACCGCAACGCACGTGGAATTAAGTAATGTTAAGTTATGTTTTTTCGAAGAAGTTTTCTTATTCATATCATGACGTCACGGTTTCGTGATCATGTTAGATTAACTATTATTAAATAAATATTATGATCGCAACAGCCGTGACTCCGTTAGGGTTTCTATACAAACATTCATCTTACTTTTACAAGCTTTTTTTAAATTAATAACTACTTTTGCGGAAGAGAACAAAGCTAGAACCCTTTTTTTGCTTCAGCTTAGTCTGCTTAAAAATATTCCATAAGTATACTTAGAGGCAAGGCTATATCTTGCCATTATCTTGATTTGGCCATTTGTCTTCCATCCCTCTCGTCTCCAGTCGTCTCGTCGTTTAGATTCTTATTTTCCTCTACTTTTTAGGGCCCTGCATCGTCATTCGTAAACCCCGCCCCAAACGCCGAGCGTGCCAATGAGCATAATTTGTAATAAGGAACGCATTTATTGCCCGCGCGCATCAAAGAAAGAGAAAGCTAATACACTACATGCTTGGGGTTTTTTGGCGTAAGCGCCAGATGTATAAGAAAATGAAATCGAAGATATTATTATGTTTTGTTAACATTTAAGTTAATTACGTAAAAGATAAAGGGAAGAATGTTATTTTTACATAATTTAGCCGTTTATTTAAGCATCCCCTTAAGACGCTCGTACATTTGGAACCTTTAACGGTAAAGTAAGTCTAATTTATAATAGTTCTAGCTTCTGCCCGCGACTTCGTCCGCCTTAAATTCGTTTATCGCGGATAAGGGTATTTTTCCGGGACAAAAAGTAGCCTATGTCCTACCCCGGTTCAGCGGTTTAAGCGTGAAGAGGTAACAGATAGAGAGACAGATAGACAGACAGACACACTTTCGCATTTATAATATTATAGTATGGATGAGATTATCTTATGCCCAGGAATCTGTATACACAACTCTTAAACAGGTACTTTAGATTTATGGAAAAATACGGTTGAGTTCATAGGTATTTCGTCCTATTGTTCATTTCTTATGTCATTACTATAAGTAGGATAAATAATTGACTATTGACGTTTTATGGGAAATTAGTCCATTTGACTCATGTAGATTTTTTGCACTATCATAATGGACGGATCCTATAATAATAATTAGACGTACAACTTTTTGCTAGTGACGGTCACACGTGATGATTTTATTTTTTGTAGAAAAACGTTCTTACGTTTTACAGGTTGATTAAAATCTGGTTTCGTAATTTATTCACAAGAAGTAAAATTGTTTAAGGGGTTCCGTACCCGCAATGGCAAAAATTCCCCTTATAGTTTCGTCATGTCCGTCCGTCTGTCTGTATGTCACTGGCATTTTACGCAAAAATTACTATATGTACATTAATGAAATTTGGAATATTTTTTATATTTATATTTGTGGCCTACATAAGACACTACTTAGTTTGATGGTTAAATAATAAAATAACTAAATTGGGGGGCATTATACATGTAACCGAAACTGAAAAAAGTTTTTTCAGCAAATATCAATATGTGGCACGGCATTTAATTCGCAGATCTCTTAAAATCATTTCGAGGTTCCCAAATTATTATTTTTTTGATTTAGTGTATATTTTCGGAAATAATCGCTCCGAAAGTAGCATAAATTGGCCTCGACGTAAGTGCCCTGGAGATACGCTCTTTTGCTAGTGCACTTTTCCTATCGCATTTTTTTCCATCTGTTGTGCATTTTTTCGTATCAACGACTGCGGAACCCTACACTGAGCATGGTCCGACATAATCTTGCCGGTTTTTATAAAACGAATAAAACTGGCAATTACTTAGTTTCGCCCAAAAACTTAAACTTGAAGTGACTAACGATTTGCATTTACTTATTTCTTTAGTTAGAGCGGCTACGCTGGTTGTTTTTTATATATCTCTCTGGCACTGTAGGAAGAGATATAAATTGTCGGTATTTGTCTCTCCTTCTGCCGTTTCTAACTCAGATAATTAAAGCACAGGCTATAGAGACTTTAAATCAATTATTCCTTTCATGTTCCTGAATGCCTGTATTGAATGCAGGCTATTGTCATCATTTAACATTTTATCGGAATGCATTTTGAAAACGGGGGTTAAAACTCCTTTTTTTCTTGTAAAAAATTGGTAACTACTTATTTTATCTGAATCACTATGAGATTTCGAAGTTTACCAACTAAATACCTAGTTCTACCGCTCCTGCATTTCGTTTCACGCGCAACATAGATAAGTAAGAAAAAGAGGTCGTAAGATTGGGTAGTACTGCGTGATGGATTTTTGAGGTTCTGCGAGAGGATGGATGTCTCCTCAGTTAAATTTAATTCCTGATTAAATGTATTGTCTATTTGTCTCATCTTATATCTAATTTCACAGTGCTTTGGTTTGACAATTATACTGTGTAACTAAAATTAATTTGTATAAATAAATAAATGGTGAACCTCTACTCGTACTGCATCAATTAACAAACAATGTAGAATCTTGCCTGTAATCTGCAGTAATGGACAATGCACGGATTTTCACATTAATGAGACACGGATGGACAGACATTGTGAATGGGAGGCCGTTGTGAAGATAAACGGTACTACCTAGCTATTTGTGCATTTTACGAATCAGTACTAAGTGAGAATTCTGGAATCTGTTCTTAGTATGAAATACTTCCAAAAAGTGGAACCAAAGGCAGTTCCCGGTGGAGATTTTTCGGAAGCCATTCATCGACCACGGGTTCTCAGCACAGCCATCCACAACGACGAAATCGAAGCAGTCAGCACCCAGTTACAACGGAAAGTTGTCATACATTTCAGATACTCCTCCGTGGCCACCGACCGCAGGGTCTAACTACCATGGCCGAAATCTTCAACTGTAGTGAATGTCACTCAAGGCAAGGAAGACTAACCAACCATGATCCCTTCAATCGATCCATTTACCACCCACCCACGGTGTCGTCTCTCGAAATGACGGAGTCCTAGCTGTCCAACAAGCTGTCAGGGGTGTCCTCATGTCATGGATGACAAGTTACAACGGAAAATTACCTTGCATTTCAGATGCCTTTCCTTTGTCACTGAAACGCAGTGTTCGGCCACCACATTGAAAAGTTAAGGTTTTTTTAGAGAAACTAATTCAAGGTTGCACGAAAACTTATCTTCCATTGGGGTTTTTCCGAAAGACTTCCAGCGACCACTGACCCCTAGCTACAACGATGAAGTCGAAGTTGTCACGGATGACTATACCTACATATTTTTTCGGCACGAACGTCAGGTGGTTAGTGCTTGACATAAAAATAACATCGACAATCTTGTTATCGATAAGTACAATTTCAACGTCTTAGGGAAATACATAGTATTTAGTAGTTATTAAGAAAATGTCCAGCAGTGGACACATATATGCTGAAAAGAAGATGAAGAAGAAAATATTCACAATATCCTGCAAATCATCGAAGTGATAAGATATTGGCAAATTCGTAACACGCGTTTAATTTCATTCAAGAAGAATGTGACATATCAATCAATGTCCTATTCTTTCGCATTACACATTAATACCGAAAAAATATTTTGATCTTTTGCTTCAAGAATCATATTCTCTTAATAGCTACTATGTATTCTTCTAAGACGTTGAAGTTGTACTTATCGATAGCAGCATTATAGATGTTATTTTTATGTCAAGCACTGACCACCTGATGTTCGTGCCAGAAAAATCTCTATGTATACGGATGACCTAGTTTCATAAAGCCTTTTTTCATATACTTTCCATACCACATGTTCATCTCCGCGGGATTAACCCACATTACGATGAAATCAGAAATCTTAGTGAGTGTCAACAGTCGAGGGAAACTCACCTTCCATTGGGGGTTCTCTGAAAGCCTCCCAGCAACCACCGATCCCGCGGTGCCTCCACCCACGACTATGAAGTCGTAACTGTCCAACAAACTCTCAGGGGTCTCACTGGTGACCCGGTTGCAGGGGTCGGCCAAGTCACAGCGTCCGTTGATGAAAGCTTCGAGGATCGTCATGAAGAGCATGAACTGACCGCCGCAGGCGCCGGCCATAGACGGGCCGACCTCTCGTATAGGGCAGGAACATGCCTGGAAATAAAGATGATTGTGTATGAGTATTTTTCTTAATAACCAATCGAAACCGACGTTATTACAGTTAATAGGGGGGTCATACAGATTTTAGAATACCTATAACCGCCCTTCTCCTATGGATAATACAATAGTTAATGGATTGCGTACATATAACTTGTGCTTTTTACCGCCGGTTATTAGTGAAAGATGATTTTAACATAAATACCGAGAGGGTGTCAAAAAGCCAATGGTTCTTATCTGCCTCTTGTTTACAGAGGCCGTGATCTAAGTATGCCGTCAGGTACATTATATTTTTTGCTGTATAATTATGTCAACAAATTGACGATTGTCATTGCTCCTGTCATTTACAAAGAGGATAATTCAATAATCGGTCTAGGTACCCCATCTACAATTGCAAATACACTGTAATTATTTTTTCTTCCACGATTTCATCAATACAGTTCATCTAATTGCCGTAATGACAAGATCATGTACCAATTCCAATTATTAACGATACAAAGGTAGTTTTTGTCGTGCGTTGGCAACAAGCGGCTATGATCATCATAGTACGTTATTTAAACGACGTATGTTTTCTAGAATCGTGATACACATAGGACTTTTTAATTTTAAGCTTCAATTAATCATCTATGCGAGATAAGACTTCACATGACTTGATCCCATGATTATGTAAAGTAAAAACTTGGATTTTCCAATCACGATTGCTGATGATATGATGCGGGATCGATACAATGCGGGGTCAATCGTCAGTTCTAGTTATATTACATTTTACATGGCTTTGCCAATATATAGTATATAAATATATGTTTTTTTTAGATTTATGAGACGCTTTAACTCCCCTCCCCCATTTAGAATCCTAAATTCAGCAAAGTGTAATAAGCCCTTTAGTATTAATATTAGTTTGTAATTAATTAATTTATCACTTAGTTGAAAAATGAATGTTACAGACTATTTTATGCTGAATGTACCACTGTTTTATTGTTTTTTTCTGTTAATAATATCATTAACAACATCAAGGTCATTTTTTTTAATTATCTGTAAAAACCCATGACTGTGTGTCACCAGAAGGTATTTGCAGTGCAGTACTTCTTCCATTGTAACAATTCAATAGTTGTAAAGAAATTGGGAAAGGGAGTTTTCAATCATCATTTTAACCATTGTTGTCTATTTAAATGTTAAGTATTAATAATTATGCTTAGGCCTTATATGTGCTTGCTTATCACTCTTATCAGAACGAATCTTATTATTTCAGTAAATTTTATGCACTGTTTTTATGGCCTTGTCTAAGTTCACCCAACTAAATTTAATAACCCATATCATTCCGAATTTAAATAATTTTAATGTTCCTTATTTCAGAAAATTATGTTAGGTACGTACTTACCAACTTAAGTATATTTTGTTTTGGTAATAATCAGTTTATGTCTAAAAATGTATAAATAGTGACGATTAATTATTGAAATAAAACAATTTAACGGATTATATCGCGTATATTATCTCATTTTAGTTCCGTTCATATTATCTCGTTTTAATTAGTTTTATTTCAATGAGTAATAATCGCGGAAACAGAAGAAAATATTAGTGACGATTAATTTCTGTTGTATTTTATTTTATGAGTATAGAGAAGATGCAATTATAATATTCATAAACATTTTGTGATTTAAATGTTAAAAAAATATAAAAAAGGCCACTGTAACGTTTTTATTTTAGTTAATTAAGATTTTTAAGAATATTTTTAAATAAAAGAAACATGAAACGGAACGTATTTGAATACACCAATCAGCGTCTAGTGACGTCACTTCTTTTATGACAACTTATAGTCGACAAGGTAAACGTAATTTTGTTGTGAAAACTATTTTTTATGTATACTATTATAAAGTTGTAAAAATGAAATGTCTGTACATTGAAGATATTTTCAAAAAAAAATTGTTACGGACTAATTGAGGGTCACTAAAACGAAAAAAATATATTTTTAATTTTTTGTATGTTTGTATGTGTCGTTCTTTGTGGCTTCATCACGCAAAATCGGCTACACAGATTTCAACAATTTTTGGTGCACGGGTAGCTAGGTATCTCCAGAAGATGGTTAAAGGATACTTTTTACCCGACTACGCTGAAGAAAAAACGAGGGGTAATGACTTTTACTCCCCCGCGAACGAAGTTGCGGACATCTTCTAGTTTTTAATGAAACTGGAAGTTACGATTTACCAAAGCAAGTAAATAAGTTAGTAAGTAAGAATGTTACCTGCATGTTCCATATGCGTACCTACAAGCTTTAATTTTGGTTCAGAAGGTCGAGTTAAAAATACATATTTGGTAACTTTTTTGAAGTAGATGGACACATTTATCAACACGGCTTTTTATTTTCACTGCGTTAGTGGCATTGGCACTGATATGATTATCTCCAGCAAGTAGAAGAGTGCGACTGCAGATTGACGACTGCACCGTTGACGGATTGTCCATTTTAAACAGTGTACAGTACCTTTTATTACAAGAAAAGATCTTGAAAACCGTAATCAATGCAAAACTATGAAAGACAGTGACAACTATGTCAAATGTCAGACAGGTGTGACGTCATCAGAACGGTAGGTCCGTATTGGCGCGATAATTTAAACTGTAAGTTTATGACCGCATTTTTTTGCAATACAATATAGTATTTTCATATTTTTAAGCGTGTGGTTCATTCTACATTGTATTCTTTAAAATAGAAGCAAAAATAAAAATATTGCATCTTGTCTATTGGAAATTAAGAAATGACCTTTAGCGGCAATAATATTAACATTATTATGTCTGGCCGTGAGCTTGAATGTCCGGTCTGCGGTGGTCATCAAATGATCAGATGATAACAAAAACTCAGTACCTAATTTGAAAAATAAATTATTTGAAAGTAACTTAGCATGAAAACTGAATAATAACAGTAATTTCTGCTTTGAAAGCCATGCATTCTTCCGGCAAAAGTAGCCAATTTCCTTTCTCTGTGAACGAAAGACGAACCACTAACACATTTTCATAGTTTTTATTTTCGTGAAATATTTTAAACAAAAATGCTGATCGTCCTTGTCTTAACAAATTAAAACTAACAACAGGACTATGCCGTAATGTATAAATCATTTACAAAAAATATAAACGCTATCAAGTGAGTTAGAATCAAATAAAAAAAAATCTACTCTGTTTAAGAAAGTACTTTAAATTGTATATAGACTTATAAAAAGCCATAGAAAAAATATTTCGGCAAAAAAACCCTATCTCCCATAAAATTACATTAAAATTTCAATCTCCTAAATCATGCGTTATTCATGGTGGTATGTAAACAACACTTACGTGAACAAAACCTAACGCTTTCAAATATGATTGAATTGATTGCTGTGCCGTTCTGACGTCACACCATGGCGGCTGGGGTCACGTGATATACAGATTAAGAATGTCGATTTTTATTTTTTATTAAAACTATCATGTTTATTTATAACTCCAATTCAGAATATATTTATTTTTAAATAAATTTTAATTTGTATCGAATTTCATCATTATTGTTCACGATCGAAATTACTTTATTGGGACATGGAACTTCGTGTCATTTTAGTGCCTACATTTTTACCAACGGCCGTGCAGCTTTTAAAAAGAAATGATTTTTAAATTTATTAAGACAATCAGGATGTGTATTTATGTCTCAAAATCAGAATATAGATCTTTATTTGTAAATAAATATTTTTTTATCTAATTTCATAATTTAAGTACACTACCATGTATATTGGGACATTTAACTTTGTGTTATTTAAGTGCCTACATTTTTACCAACGACTTGAGAGCTTAGGCCGATTCTGAAAGATGATCTTTTTTTTATTAGACGGTGTAAAAAAAAACGTTTTCAATAGTTTTTAGTTATTTAAAGTATTGTTGTCTTTAGATTTATAAGACGAAAATTTATTTATAATTTCGTTAGTAATTTTGCATGGAATTTTGCGCTGAAAGCGCTGTGTGGAAAGACTGGCAACGGCAATACAACGTTGCTCTACGTTAATATAGTTTTATTATAATACAGAGTTTGGGTAAGATATACCTAAGACTGAACGCAAGTATATCTACAGAAGTTTTAATGCTCTACTTATTAACGGATTCTTTGCTTGAGCTTTTTGTATTCGATAAATATAAAGATTTATGATCCGTTTAATTTTGTGTCTCCTATACCTATTCAATTCTAACTTATGGAATATTTACATCCATGTTTCTAAAAATACTTGTACGTTTCTGTAGGTTAATGGGTTATAACAAAAAAAGACGTTTTTATTGAGAGAACCCTAAATCATATAAAATCACTAACGTCGTTACGGTTAATGAGCAAGAATATGACAATTAGTCACGGATACAAGAGTTTAGGCGCGTAATTACCCTCTGAGCACAGAAATTAAGCATTAATAAAGCACTTATAGCGTCTCTTATTAGGTTACACATCAATGTCATGGTTTTAGGATTTAGTATGTTAACCTGTTTAACATGGTTAACGATCTGATCAGGATAACAGTAACCGTTGGTTGAGGGCGCTCGACCGGTCGGTAGGTCTGGTCTGGCTAGGCCTTCTAGGACTTGGGGCGTGCGAGGAAAAGCAGGAAACTGAATGTTTTGCCCCACTGCACCATTTTCGTGCATCTCTGTTTGGCCCTATGTTTGACTGGTAGAGAATGCCTTTTGGCATTAGTTCGCCATTTGTACTTACTTTTGTTTTGTGTAATAAAGTTTAAATAAATAAAGATTAGAGAGAAGTGGTGGTCTTCAGGCTTATATGATGGTGATGATGATTTTATTTAACCTATTCGCTGCCATAAGTTTTAGCGCACATCGTGCATTCGTGTCAAGGCCAAAATATATGTCTCATGTCATGATCATAAATTGAAGGGAAGTTCCGACTCACTTATTGATACTCAAATCACGCTTGATTTGTGTTTGACACATGCTGTCGTTGGCGTGTGAGGCAATTTTAGCGGGCTTTGGCGCACTCATCGTATGGCGGTGAAGAGGTTAAAAAACCTGTTATGAAATGGAGTGAACAGCACGTCTAGCACAACTTCGGCATGCGACTCTTTGTCGTGCGACAAAGTTTGTCTGTCCTTTTCCTAACAACAATGCGAGAAAGACGGGTGATGGTATATGTCGCGCGACAAGCGTAGTCGCGGAGAGTTGTGCTAGACCGGCAGGTACCTATTAAGAATAGACGCCTCGCTTGTAGAAAAGACATGTGTTCTACTTTGTTTTAAGATGTCAATCGATCCTATCGTCTGGGGGCATCAATCCACTTTTACTACCGTTTTATTAATGGGAAATTATGTTTATTAGTGTGTCCGTCATTCATGCGTTAACAGGGCAATGGATTGACGTGATTTTTGTATAAAGAAAGAATACATATTAGATAGTGTCACAGGCTAATTTTAATAATGAGAAAATGTACGGTTACAGAGAAACAAAACAGTAAGCCACGCGGGCGAAGGCTTCAAAAATACTAGTTATCTATATGAAACCAACTACAAACAGAATGCAATAAAGGTCAAATCTCGAATCAAAATTTGACCATTTATTACATTCTAGGAATATCGAATTTTTCGTTTTACCATTATAAACTTGTAAAAATAAAATGTCTGTACATTGTAGATATTGCAACGAACTATTTGGAAGTCACAAGATCCAAAAAATATTCATTTTGGATTGGTTGTATGTTTGTAAGTGCCGTTGTGGCTTCATCTCGCCGAATCGGCTGAATTGATTTCAACTATTTTTGGTACACGGGTCCACATCCACAGATGGTTATAGGATATTTTTTACCCGACTATGCTGACGCAAGAAGAGGGGCTATAACTTGTGTCCTCCGTGAACAGATTTGCGAGCACCTTCTTGTTATTTAATATTAATGAATTTAGTTACCCATTCAATCGTGTACCAAAGTAATACAGTCCTTTAATTTTTGACTCAATTAAATTTTTACATTCATTCATAATTACATTCTGTAATAATTGCAGTTTTTTGTGAGATTCATGAAATTGTGCCCTATGTCAGACAGGCAGCGGGGAGGAAAAATAATTGATGTTCGTTCACCTATCGTAATATCTGAAGTGGTCGTAAAAGTTGTATTATACGATATATTACATATACTGATTTTATGAAAATGAAAAATTGAATAAGCACGTCGTAACCTATACATAATTAACTTAACACAGTATCGGCAATAAAGATGGTAATAGATAAAAGTTAGCTATGTAACTAATGCAGATATTGTTCATATTAATTATTTATGCTTTAATAGGGGGTAATACATACAATCAGGATGACTAGATACTTTACGTTGCCTCAGGCCGTATATGGCATTTATCGCGGGCAAAAAACTTCTTGATCAGAGGAAATCATAAAATTATGTGCAAACCGCGGGCGGTGATAAAAATGCCTCAGATTGCGAATTTATTGACAAATACCTTTGACCTGAGATTTTTTTTTTACTGCTCTAGGTGTGTACGCAGTGTACATTTTACTGCCTTGCTATGCCACTCGCTTCGTTTGCTTGTAAAAATAATGACTAATCGATGTACTTTTCGAACGAAAAACTAAGTTACTGATTGTTAAATGAATTTTAAAAGCTGACATACCATGACTAGCTTATAAAATTAGTATTTCTGTCAAAGCAGAAGAGTATGCTTCCGTATACCGTAACATGTGGTTTAATTCAGTAAAGATAAAATATAATTGATCACTTACCTCTGCCGCTCGTATCATTATCACCAAAAGTCAACTGAAACAATATACATCATTCAGTTAATAAAAAAATAGATAAAAATGTAACAAAATCCATGGGTCTATATTAGATCGTATAAAATTTAAGTCTCGATTTTTTCAGTGAATACCGTTTTTTGTCATATTACTTTTTACTCATATTGTCGAAAGCCATAATTTCAATGTATATATTTTCGGACGTACTATTTTTGAGACTCATACTTATTGATTGTCATAAAATAATTCGCCAGAATGTTTACCATTGTTATTGTATTACTTTGTAGAATCTCTAATTGAATAATTTCAGAATGCATAACAATAGTAAGGAATAAAATTATAAACAATAAAATCATTAACCATACAAGGAAATAGCCAACCTGTCGATATGTGGATTGTTCGAGTGTGTGTATAGAGTGCCAAAAACGAAACAAATGTACCCGAGTGTTTTTTTCGAGAGACTTGACATAATGCTTCATGCTATAGGTAAAAAGACAAGACATAATGTTGTTCTTTGTGGAGATTTTAATATCAATATTTTAAAGACAAATAATATCACAAAGGAATTACTAAATTGTTGAATGGTTATAATCTCAAATCACAAGTTAAACAAGTTACAAAAAACATTAGTGGTACTTGCATTGATAACATAGCTCATAACATATCAGTTAAATGTGAAACTGATGTTATCGAACTGGGTCTTTCTGATCATGCTGCACAATTGCAAAAAAATCCTGACAAAAACAAATGTGATATTGACTTCTGGCGAGTAAAAAAAGCGAGATTACTGTGTTAACAATCTTAAATGATTTAAATACTGTATGGAAAAAAATATATTTAAGGATATGTTATCTACGAATGATCCTAATGAAGCTTTAAACATCTTTCACACTACATTCAAGCTGTTTTACGACCTTTGCTTTCCCATAAATGTGGTTACAATAAGAACTAATAAACGGCCAAAACCACGAAAACGGCCACTTGGGTCACGTAGGCATCGGGAAATCTAGCAAAGTTAAAAGGAAGCTTTTGAGGGAGTATAGATCTAAACCAACTTTATCAAATAAACTGAAATTTAAAAATTATTCAATTAAGATGAAGGAAGTAACTAAAACATCGCAACGAAATAACAATGCGATTAAAAATGCGGATACTAAAATAAAAATGGCCTGGACACTAATAAATAGGACAAGGCTAAACCGTCCCAAGGATCATATACAAAAAATTAGATCGAAAGGTGCAGTGATCACTGATTCAAGGGATATAGCAAATGCATTCAACAATTATTATACTAATAGAG
The DNA here is from genome assembly GCA_905404275.2 of Hedya salicella. Classification (NCBI taxonomy): domain Eukaryota; kingdom Metazoa; phylum Arthropoda; class Insecta; order Lepidoptera; family Tortricidae; genus Hedya; species Hedya salicella. The sequence continues at coordinate 8,544,471 of FR990114.1, read as the reverse complement.
AATCGCAATCGGCTAGTAGTGCTGAAAAACTTAATAATCGTAATATCTGTGCTAATATTGTAACAACATTGACGTCTCCATGTACAAACCTATAAAAAAATTAAAAAACAAAGTAAGTGTGGGACATGACGGAGTGTCCACGAAAGTCGTTAAATATGTAGTAGAATGTATATCACCACACCTAAATTATCTTCTTAATCTAAGCATAAATGAAGGTATTTTTCCTGATGTATTAAAGATCGCTGTAATTAAACCACTCTTTAAGAAAGGCGACAAGCAAGACATTCAATCATATAGACCTGTTGCCCTGTTATCAATATTTGCAAAAGTGTTTGAGAAGTTTATTCATAAGGAATTGTACACGTATCTCGAAAAAAAATGTATTTTAACAAAGGAACAACAAGGGTTTCGTAAAAATAGGTCAACAACTTTGGCAATCTTAGATATAATGCTTGGTATTGTCACAAAAAATATGGATAACCGAAAACTAACTTGTTCTATTTTCATGGACATGACTCAAGCGTTCGATTTTGTAGATCATGGCATCCTTTTAAAGAAACTTCATGCTTATGGTATAAGGGGCAATATACATCAGTTAATGGAATCTTACCTAAGTCAAAGGCAACAATATGTAGAAATAACAAGACTTGACCATCAGATAAAAACAGAAGTTACATTTTTGTCTGGAAGTCGCATTGCCAAGTATGGTGTTCCACAAGGTTCGGTACTGGGTCCGTTACTTTTTATAGTCTATATTAATGACTTACCAAAAGATGTGAACAGCCCGATGACGTTGTTTGCGGATGACAGTACAGTAACAGTAGAGTGTAAAGATATAGCGACTTACGAAAGTGACATAAACTCGACGCTAAGTGAACCTGACAAAAACTAAGCTGATGCATTTTACTCAAAGGAAGTCTACCTTACCAATAAGGATTTCTTACCAAGCATGCACGATAGATGAGGTCGAGTCTATAAATTTCTTAGGCATCGCTATTGATCAATCCTTAACCTGGAAAAAATATATAGAAGTAGTATGTCAAGTCAAAACTGTCAAGGTCGTCTTATGCTTTACATAGACTGAGTCGAATTGTTAAGGAGGAAACTTTATTAACGGCATACCACGCCTTAGTAGCATCTGTTTTGAGTTATGGTGTAATTGCTTGGGGGAATTGCACAGATAGGGAGCAGGTTTTTAAAAGTCAAAAGAGATGCATTAGGGCGATGTTTGGACTAAACCCATTGGATAGCTGCAAATCGTACTTTGAAAAATATAAAATACTAACATTTCCATCCATCTACATATACGAAATAGCCATTCTTCTCAAGGGTAACCCGGATGTATTTGAACGAAATACAAGTATCAATACAACATTAAGACCACGTGACAATAGCAGGATCATGAGTAAATTCACAAAAACTGCACTCCTAAGAAAAAGCATATTTGGTATGGCACCCAAAATTTATAATGAGATTTCGAAGACAATAAGGGATGCTAGTATGAGTAGGTTTAAGCAAGGATTAATTAAATTATTGAAGGAGAAATGCTATTATAATGTGAATGAATTCTTAAATGAAATGGCTATTTAAATCTGATATGTATTGTAATCAAAATATTTATAAACTTTATAATTTAAGTTACAATTTGTAAGCCGAAAGGCAAAACATGACTGGTCTATTCTATTGTACATAACATCTTCATCTTCACTCGAACTATGTATACTCATGTTTATGCAAATAAAAAATCTCTCTGTCTCTCTCTCATAAAATTTAAATACAGAACTTAAGTTGCGTATACCTATCATAAAGAATAAAATCATATCCATGAAAGTGAAATATACATAACTCAACTTACGTAGAACAATTATAAGGAATAATATCTTAAAGGATAAAATCATACTCTATAACAGTTAAATACGTTACTCAATTTTCGTTACTAGTTTTTGGATTTTGACCCATGTTTCATTTTGTCAATTGTGTAAATGCAAGCAAGCATTTTGACGCTCCGCTCGCTTGGCTCGCTCCGCTATACATGGTCAAAATACAAACCTAACCTAACCTACAGTTTTCGGGTTTTGACCCATGTTTCATTTTGTCAATTGTGTAAATGCAAACAAGCATTTGACGCTCCGCTATACATGGTCAAAATACAAACCTAAACTAACCTACAGTTTTCGGGTTTTGACCCATGTTTCATTTTGTCAATTGTGTAAATGCAAGCAAGCATTTTGACGCTCCTCTCGCTTCGCTCGCTCCGCTATACATGGTCACAGTACAAACCTAACCTAACCTACAGTTTTCGGTTTTTGACCTATGTTTCATTTTGTCAATTGTGTAAATGTAAGCAAGCATTTTGACGCTCCGGTCGCTTCGCTCGCTCCGCTATACATGGTCAAAATACAAACCTAACCTAACCTACAGTCTTCGGGTTTTGGCCCATGTTTCATTTTGTCAATTGTGTAAATGCAAACAGGCATTTTGACGCTCCTCTCGCTTCGCTCGCTCCGCTATATATGGTCACAGTACAAACCTAACCTAACCTACAGTTTTCGGTTTTTGACCTATGTTTCATTTTGTCAATTATGTAAATGCAAGCAAGCATTTTGACGCTCCGCTATACATGATCACAGTACAAACCTAACCTAACCTACAGTTTTCGGTTTTTGACCCATGTTTCATTTTGTCAAGTGTGTAACATGCAAGCACGGATTTTGACGCTCCGCTCGCTTCGCTATACACGGTCACAGTACAAACCTAACCTAACCTACAGTTTTTGGATTTGGACCCATGTTTCATTTTGTCCATTGTGTAACATGCAAGCACGGATTTTGACGCTCCGCTCGTTCCGCTATACATGGTCACAATACAAACCTAACCTAACTTACAGTTTTCGGTTTTTGACCCATGTTTCATTTTATCAATGGTGTAAATGCAAGCAAGCATTTTGACGCTCCGCTCGCTTCGCTTGCTCCGCTATACATGGTCACAATACAAACCTAACCTAACCTACATTTTTCGGTTTTTGACCCATGTTCCATTTTGTCAATTGTGTAAAAACACGTTTGAAAAATGTTGGGGTCGTTTTATATTGGTTACTGACAAAGACAGAAAGACAAAAAATAAGATTTTCAGATTTATTTCGTGGGTTGTGCTCTTAGAGCTACAGCTACCTTCATACCAAATTTCAAGTTTCTAGAATAACTACCCTATAGTTTTTCTATGGACGGCACTTTGTATGGATGAATATTTTTAATGATTCTTCTCATCTTTGAATTACGTTAACTTGGACCGTAGACATGGGTTTTTTAATTACAATTTGATAACTCCACGCGTTCCTGAGAAAAAAGGTCTTGACAGACAGACAAGCAGGCAGACGGACAACAAAGTGATCCTCTAAGGGTTCCTTTTTTTTCTTTTTGAGGTACGAAACCTTAAAAATGAATATTTTGAGTTTCTCTCAGAATATTAACACTAAAATGTACCGTAAAATGACCCAAAATTCACCAAATTAAATCAAACATTACCCGTATAGATACGATATAAGTATTATGAATGGGTTCAGCTTCAGGCTTCATATAAGGCATAATTATTTTATTATAATTTTAAAGTATATTTGTCAAAACGTTAAGAATGATTATTTATACATAATTTTCCCCCGGATCATTGTACCCGGACAACAGTTGGGAGGTTTTATGGTACCTATTTTCGCAAACCTAATTTTTGTAAGAACAAATACAACTGACTTATGGACATTTTTTCATTTTATTAGAATCGATAATGCTAAATAATGATAAATAAATATTACGGCACATTTTTTTTACGCAACTCGAACTAGTTTCATGGTAACCTCAATAAGGCGTGTGTTATGAGTTTATAAGTAACGATAAATAACGATAATATTTAATAGAAAACATCCAAGACTGAAAAACAAATTTAAGCTTACACAAATATTTGCCCTTACCGGGATTTGAACCCAGGACCTTCATTTTCACAGGCAACATTACTCCAGCTGAGCGGAACAGGTCGTTAAATTAATTTCTCTTTTTATTGTAAGTCCAAGCAATAAATACTCTAAGAAAAAAACTGTGTATTTTCCAAGCGTTGCTATATTTTCCTACATCCATTGAGATCTTACACTGCTACTTTCCCTATACTATGTAAAGGACATAAAGCAAGTTTGAAGCCGCAATCGTTAACCTTCATAACAAACCATAAATTGTCTATGACAATCCAATCCGTTTGTGCGTACAAAATTTCCTTAAAGCATTTGCATAAATGTAAATTGTATAGTTGTAAAGCATGTAAGCTTGCTTGTTTTCGCTGGAAGGTAACGGGTTTGCTTTATTTTACCGATTCACTTCGCATCAAATCACCGTTTCTTAACGGTGGTTTTGTCCTGTGGTGATAACATATGTTTTTATTGCAGCGATAAGTAGGTTAAACACTAAAAACATAAACAAATAGAAGCCACATCTTGTAAAAAAAAGTATATCACCGATATCGAAAGTTATTTTTCGTAATATATTCCTTTTCATTATAAATTCATCTCTGCAGGCTTTTTAAAAATAATTGATAAATATTTTTTCCGCCAAAAAGTTATTTTTCTTTCCTATACATTTTTCATTCCTCATAGTCGGAAAGTGTCTCATTTTACTCCCTAGAAATGAAGGCATTGTAGTCGTGTCTTTTCCAAACAAAAAAAAATTGTAAGCGGGGGGCGGGCGAGGTAAACACGTAGGTACACACGCACAAACCATGGAAAAATCCCATAAAAAAACACCCTCAAAGAAATAAATACACATACTTCATTTCATATTCTACTGTTGCATTTTTCGAAAATGCCATTCGAAATTCAAATACATATTTCAAACTGGTCAGAAGTGCATAACTTTCAGCATGTGCGTTCGTATTTTCACTTGTGGTCGGCTGTCCTGTTTAACGATACATTCAAGCTTATCCTCCTTACAGCAGGCCTATGATGTTTTATTACGGTTATAACGCGATCACTGATCTCTATTATCCCTCTGTATAGAGTGTATAGGCTGTCCAATACATTTGACAGCTAATTTTGTGTACGAATTTGAAGCGCCCCCCGCGGTCAGCGAGTGTCCCATTGAACTATTTTTTCAAGGAGGTCATATCGATAGTTTCAATATTGATATGCAAATACATACTTTCTATTTAAATATGTAAACATTATGTATATTCACATCAGTTTATGTTACTGGGCTTAAATAAACCATTAAGACATGCTAATAGATTTATATTTAAACTGCAGTTTTATTTTTGATACTGGCCTATTTAAATCACTTCAAAGTCCCCTTATTTATTCCATACATAGTGTAGTTTCATCCTTGGGACAAACGATATTGTCACTTAGATGTCGCATTTTATAGTATCCGCGCTGTGCGTGATGTAGAAGAGTATTTTTGAAGATGTCGAGTTGCGGACATCACTCATGTTAGTTCCATGGACACTCGTATCTACCTACTAGTGCCGACAGCGCCAAAATGGCGATAATTAAATACGTCAAAAACAGGCTGACAGCAGCCCGTCCAGTAGAAATATATAGCGGTCGGTGGGCGAAGCAATGGGGAAGGCGAAGTTAGTGATTTGTTAATCAATCATGATACACCATTTGTATGTATGTTTCACAAATAAATAAATGAATTTGATTTGTAAAAATTCGAAGCAATAAATTTATTTTATTATTCAATCGTATGGCACTTGGATTAAATAAAGTATATCACAAAGATAGATACGTGTCATAAACATAACCCGGTGTTTCACTTTGCTGTCGCGCAGCCGGGTAAAAAACACGTGTTTTGCCTGTGCAATTTTTATCAAAGCAGAAACGTCTGCTAACGAAAATTTTAATATAAATACTTAATCGAAAAGTGAAAGGTAAAAAAGGTTTCTGTTTTGATAAAAATTTAATAAGTATGGGTGGAATTTAAATAAAACTTGATACATCGGGGCATGGATTGACACATAATCTTCTTAATTCATAAGATGGAAATGTTTGACAGTTGGTTTGTCCTTCTTTCATTTAGAATTCCGGAAATTATTCGCTGAAGCAAAACACATTTGGAACGTGAATATTCACGTTAATAATATATGATCGATAAAAAATGACATCCTTTATTTATGACCCCTTCAAATTTTTTTTAACCATTAGAATAGGGAATGGAAATTATGGTTATCATATTTTCGTCGTCTGTGAAATTATTTTAATAGTTAGCTAATGCTGATGCAGCTAGCAGATGATGCTTTATGTTTGAGGTGAGTTGTTATAAAAGTAAATTTTTAGAGTAGGTATGTGAATCAGAAAGCAACACAGATTGCCTTTTATAAAGTGACTTTTAATGTTTGAGCAGCTGCGAAAAAGACTGGCAGTTACAAGATATCGTTTGTTGAAGATGGAAAATTTTGGTTCTACTTACTGAATAGAAAGATAATAAAGTACACAAATTAACATTGCCTATTATATATTAATTTTTGGTAAGTAACAATTTTTATTTGTCTTGCGTAAGTAAATACATTTGTGTCAATATAATTACAGGTAGGATCTAAGTTCAATATACTTACTTAGTTACTGAGCTAATTAATACGTTTTTGGTAAATAGTGATATAACCATTTTTACTTGTCTTACGTGAGTTAACACAATCTGCGTCAGTAGAGTATAGGTAGGATCTTTTGTTGCTGAGCTGAGACTCTGTCAGATGCACGTATGATTGTTCAGCAACTTCGAAAACAAGACCCTCGGTAATGAGGAAAGTCAATTTAAAGGGATTATATTATATCTCGTATTGAGTTACCGACGAAGAAGAAGAATCTAAGTCGTGACGCGCAACTCCTTTGCGGAATAAGTCGCTTTGCGGGAATCATCATATCATCATATATTTATTTCAAGAACAATATACATTGTGCCCATCATAGGCCCCCGCAAGTTATCAAATTGTTTATATTTTATTTGTGTTTCTTTTATAAATTTTTGATGTTAAATAAAATATGATTCACTGGTAGGAATGAATCTTTAGAAGAATAAGAAAATACACTTGTTTATTTGCATCGTGGATTATATAAATCTCAGGAAAAAATCAGAAATCCATATAAACAATGAAAGGTAAACAGCATATTTCATCAACAGCATATTTCGCTTCATTGATAGCGGTAAAATTTGTTATAAGTAGAATAAAATATAAAACATTTAATTCGAGTAACAGAAGACTCATACAGAAATCGTTAGTAACATTAACTTATTTCTAAATCATGAATAAAACATTAAACAAGATATATTATAATATTTTCTTCTGTTTCCGCGATTATTACTCATTGAAATAAAACAATTTAGTCCACCCGTGACCATGGAAAGCTGGAAAGCTTCCGAAACGTCGGGAACTAAAATGAGATAATATACGCGATATAATCCGTTAAATTGTTTTATTTCAAAGATATATTATACTAGCTTCTGCCCGCGACTAGGTCCGTCTTAAATTCGTTTATCGCGGATAAGGGTATTTTTCCGGGATAAAAGGAGCCTATGTCCTTCCCCGGGACTCAAACTATCTCCATACCAAATTTCATCCAAATCAGTTCAGCGGTTTTAGCGTGAAGAGGTAACAGACAGACACACTTTCGCATTTATAATATTAGTATGGATAGTATGGATGGCATTGTTAACTTTACCCTAAATCTTCTTATAAGAAATTAATAACATGCTAAATATTAAGCTGTAAATGTAAATTATAACACACTAGCTTCTGCCCGCGACTTCGTCCGCCTTAAATTCGTTTATCGTGGATAAAGGTATTTTTCGGGGATAAAAAGTAGCCTATGTCCTTCCCCGGGACTCAAACTATCTCCATACCAAATTTCATCCAAATTGGTTCAGCGGTTTAAGCGTGAAGAGGTAACAGACAGACAGACAGACACACTTTGGCATTTATAGTATTATATTAGTATGGATAGTATGGATGGCATTGTTAACTTTACCCTAAATATTCTTATAAGAAATTAATAACATGCTAAATCTTAAGCTGTAAATGTAAATTATAACACATGTACAAGTATGCTTATTGTTGAACGTCCAAATAAATAAATAATTAATTGATAAATTCAGGTGTTAGTTCACGAAAAAGCAAAGGAACTATAATCCAATAAATGAACAAAAGATACTGAGAAACTTGGTAATCTTGACACGCTGTATAAAGTTTATACAGATAGTCAGACGGTACAAGTTTAGCGTTCTATTGATACCTTTTGTATGTGCACATTCATGCTAGTTAAGGAAGTGTCGTGTTTGGTATGGTTTTTATTGCGGGTATCGGGGTGTCGATATCTGAAATGGATTAAAATCATCCATGATGACAGATCAACATTGAAACCTAGTCTGTACCTAATCCCGGAAAGGTCATTAGAGCAGCAACAAGGTTGCCATGCAGTTGGAGCTGTTACATTCACAGTTTGTAATTATACAGTTAATATACTCAATGGGTGCTCATGCTCACTATATGGATGCCACAAGATGGGCAACGTAAACGGGGTAGGCCTAGGGCGAGATGGGGTGATGATGAATGCGTTCTTCAACAACTTGCCGGAGGAGGCATCGGGCGTCGCGGAAATCTAGGGGTGAACCCTTTACCCCACAGTGGGACATTCATATTTAAAAAAATGCTCACTTTCACCATGCTTTGTTCAGTTCAGTTTTAAAGTTTAATGGCTTCTGTCCATTAGGACAATTTTGCCAGCGTCAAGGTTTAAAAGCCAAAGTACGGTTATATATTAAAAATAATAAAACAATGAGTTGATTCACACCGATTCATGCCGCCCGTCCAAGATAGACGACAAGAATCAATAGCTGATTATGATTAATATCCAATTACACCTGTTAACATTTCCTTTACCGTTTCCCTGGCGGTCTACCAGAACTTCATAAGCTTTCCATAGCAGCAGAGGATTGGTTACACAATTTAAAAATAGATATCTAAAGAATTAGGATTCTAAATGCAGTATAAAAAACCAGGACCCATACGACATGATGAACAACGATTTGCCTTATTACAGAAGTTTGAAACTGAGACAGAAAATTCAATTACATAAATTACGAGTATATTTGCTTGTGTTTTACTAGCGTCATCTTTTGTGCTTCATAATTGCTACCACTAGATAGAAAATCGATGTGATATAACAGAGGGCCGTTTCATAAACGCTTGTAACTTGCGTGAAAAGTGGAAGTCTCTTTTTAATACATATTTTTGGAAAAAGATTACCGCTTGTAATAAAAGTTACAAGCTTTTGAGAAACGGGCCCCAGGACCAAGTTTTTAATCAGATGAAAAAAAGAGAAGTGTTAAGTTTTGTTTTTAGTTTTTGTTTGCCGATGTCGCATGCTACAGTGTAAACGATTTTTTAAAGTTGTTCCATTGACCCAAACACCATAAAACAAAAAAAAGTTTTTAAAATATAATACTAATGACGAAGCCATGGAATGGCTAAAGGATCTTGAACTGGATTTATAATATTAATGTATCCGACCTGTTTTAATCATCGTGTAACGCCAAACGAATAAAAAATAATAATAATGATAATATTATGTGGTTATGGCAGGTAATGCATTTCTACAACAATAGCCAAAAAAAGTCCCCTGCTACAATCTAAACACCCGACTCTCTTTCCATAAAATGTTCCAATATCAGGGGACTTGCTCATGGACTTGTCCTCTCATTGATATGGCCAGGAGTGGGTCCCAGCAGGAGTATAGTTGAATCATCGAGAGCGTGGAATTGCATATGTAGTAGTATTGTTTGTTTACAGGCATTCTATATTTGAATTTTCTATTTTCTTGTACTATCAGCATACAAAGAGGTTGTTATATATATACATATATATATATATATATCGAAGAACTAAAAACAAAAATAATGTCAGTGTGAAATTGTCAATATTATTTACGTTGTGCGTATATCTTTACATCTGATATGATTGTATTCTCAATTAATTATTGTGTCCGCCCGTACGACTACGAATAATTTCTATATTTTAAAAAAATATGGCAGTAAGTAATTTTGGTCCTATTGAGAGTCAAAGTAAGCAAATAATTTTCAATTGTTATAAATATTTTGAAAATGAACTGACGAAAAATTTAAACTTGCCTTACACCGCTGTCCAGTTAGTTGAAAAAGCTACAGGTGTTTGTCTCTCTACTGTTTATAACATTGTGACTGAGAGCAACAGCGAGAAATTCGCAACAACAAAGAAATTCACCTCCCCGAAGAATAAAAAGTTGCGTCCTTGTCCGTCATCAGCAGTAGACGATTTTGATCAGGAAGTCATCCGGAGAACTATATACAATTTTCATCTGTCCCATAAGCAATTTCCAACCTTAAAGGGACTCCACTCTGTGTTAAAATCCGATATAGATTACAAATTCGGCATTTCTACCTTACGAAAACAAATACAAAAATTAGGATTTAAATGGAAAAAGACCGAGGACAACCGAAAAATATTAATGGAAAAACACAACATACGACTGCTAAGAATAAATTACCTTATCAAAATTGCGGAATATCGATCTCAAGATAGACCACTAGTTTATACTGATGAAACCTACATCCACACTTCACATGTGTCCGGAGAAGCTTGGACCGATGGAACAGAATTTGGTGTAAAAAAACAAATCAGTACAGGCCAGCGGTTAATAATAGTGCACGCAGGAGGAAAAGATGGTTTTATTCCCAACGCTTTGTTAATGTTTAAGGCAAACCAAAAAACGGGAGATTACCATGACCAGATGAACTTTGTCAACTGCGAAAAATGGTTAAAAGAAAAATTAATACCGAACCTCAAACCGAATAGCGTACTTATCGTGGATAATGCGTCCTATCACAACAAACTTTTGAATCGTGCTCCAACGTCAAATTCTAATAAACAAGAAATGATTGATTGGTTGACAGAACACAACATTTCGTATAACCGGTTGATGTACAAAACCAGTTTGTATGTATGTTTAATTAAACAAAATAAAGAGCGGTTTCGCGAGTACCACATAGATGCAATTTTAAAAGAACATGGCCACTCCGTATTACGATTGCCACCGTATCACCCGACATTCAATCCGATCGAAAATATTTGGTCCATGGTAAAAGGATATGTAGCAAAAAGAAACGTTTCATTAAACATGCAAGGCATTATGAGTTTAGCAACTGAACGAATGAATACCATCACTGCTGAGGACTGGGAAAATATTTGTCACCACGTCGAAAGTGAAGAAAATAAATATCGATGTCAGGAAGGAGAAATGGATCAAATAACAGACAATTTTATTATCAATACTTGTGACAGCTCAGATGAAGAACATGATAGCGAATAAAAGAAAAAAACAGAGGACTACTACTTATTCCACTTCTTGGGTATGTCATTTTATTAAGTTAAGAGAAAATTATTCTCCTTTTGTTGCAAACGGTACAACCACTACAAATGCAATTCCATCTTCTCGATAATTCAACTATACAGCCATAACAAACTTCTCGAAAGGGTCTCTAAGTGTTGGATCCATATCAAAAACCCGGGATGTACATCACCAGCATATCTACCACAACAAAGCGGGCGAAAATATCTGACACGTCCTAACGGCCCTACAAATAAATAAATAATAAATAAATATTACGCGACAATTTAACACAAATCGTTCTAGTCCCATGGTAAGCTCAATAAGGCTTGTGTTATGGGTACTAGACGACGATATATTTAACAGATATATTACTTATATACATAGAAAACATCCAAAACTCAGGAACAAATATTTATGCTCATCACACAAATATTTGCCCTTACCGGGATTTGAACCCAGGACCTCAGCTTCGCAGGCAACAGACAGGTCGTCAAAATAGAGAAAAATAGAGTCGTGTTAGATATTTATGTGCGCTTTGTTGTGGCAGATATTATGCTGGTGGCTGTTAAAGCCCGTGACTAAAGGTATGATAGTACGATATAAAATAAACAATTTCATAGACTTGTAATTGAAATGTTACCCTTTACTTGTTACTAATAAAGAATCTGAATCTGATTTAAGGTCTGAACCGTAATAGGTAACCGCAGGTAGACCTTACAGCGGGTAACACTAATACATTAATTTACAACGTGTATACAGGGTGATCAATCCAAATGGGTCAGTATGGAGAAGTCAAAAAATATGAGAGATAGCGAAATCTGTTCTTAGGAACTATGCGTCCGATTTTAGATTTAATAATAATGGCATTAATTTTTTTTTACTCGTACATAACCGGAAATCGAACCTGGTGAAAACCTCTTTTATTTTGGTTTGGTTTAATGGTCCAGACAAGCGTTTAATGACAAAGTGTGCAGTAACAGCCCAAAAAGACCGGGGCCTGTGCCAGGGCTAGTTACGTATTGTATGACAGATTTCTCAGAGAGCGATCGGTGTTTTAGAGCGACAGATGTGTGGCCAAATTAGATATATTTTAACTTACTTTAACTAAGCTTAGCTAATCAATATGGCATAACTTTCATTAGCATCCACACTGTTCCCTCACATATAGAGGTTATGCTATATTGTAAATATAAATATATATAAATGTACAATATATATATATTGTATACGTATATGAGTAAATATATGCGCGCATTAACATAAAAGTTATTTATCTATTTTGTAGTATGAATGGAGTTTAATCAATATTTAGGGAATAAGATTTGAGTAAAAAGTATTAACCTCTGTAAACGAAAATTCTGCAAGAATTTGTTTACTGTTTTTGTTTAAACTATTTATGATCGCCTTATTTGTTACAGACTCATTTGGACTATCTATTCGTAGTGATTCCAATGGTTCTAACAATTCACTGGGCAATTTATTGAAAAGCCTATACTCTACTCTATACCTAAACAGTGTTATACATTTTGTAACTTTTATCGTTGTTATTGTTGATGGTTCGAATCATAAGTCACAAAAAACACATTTTTAATGGAATCTTGTTTAAACAATTGAAAGGAAAAGTTACAAATAAGATAATAATATATTTTAAGTAAATGTTCAAAATGTAGCCATTTTCCTGGGTGCAAAGATTAATTATCTCTAGTGTTAAAAAAATGGAATGCCATTATTATTATATTGAAAATCGACGCCATGGTTCCCAAGAACAGATTTCGCTATTTCTCATAGTTTCTGAGTTCTCTCTACTGACCCATTTGGATTGGATTGATCACCCTGTATATCGATGGGTGTCACAATGACTTATTAGTTGAAATGTGTATGTAGTATGTAGATCTGTGTTTGTGTATCTGTCTGTGGTATCATAGCTCTTGAACGGATGGACTGTTTTTTTTTGTTTGAAAGGTGACTTCATCGTGAGTGTTCTTAGCTATGGTGAAAATTATCATCATTGCTCTAGACCTGTAGGGTGTTTCTTTGTTCTGCTAAGTTTAAAAATATTGGTGGATTAAACCTTCATAAATTTGACCCATCGCTCTTATGTTAACGAAATAAAGTTGTGGTACATATTTACGAGAATTAATTCGATACATATTATTGCACTTGACTATACTAGCGTACGTATGGGCTTTGGGTTAGACATGTTTTCCAATCTGCTTTATCCTTCTTTATGATAGTGAGTTTATTTCTGAGACCATTACTCGTACTTTTTCAAAACTTTCATAAAACCAACGTAATAAATAAATAAATAAATAGGTATATTTTTATTAATAAAAATGTACTGATAACAATAGGTAACCAATGTCTGCATAGATCATACCCTATTTCTTGTGCCTGAACTAGAAAAATCCTGTATCCTATTATAATTAATGTAACCTATTTTAGATTATCTTCTCACATAAACTATGAATAGTAAGCCAAAAACGGGTGTACCACTTTTTGGTTCAAAATAAAATAAATAAAAATGGTAGACCAATTACTTGGCCGACCGTAAGAGTATTATGAAAAAACATGATACAATTTGCTATTTTTTCATACACCAACAGTCCCTTTATTGCAAGTGATTTGTTCTGTTCGTTGTTCTTACAGCTTAAATAAAAAAAAAACAATGGACCAACTGTATTTTATTATGTTAATATAGATCAAGCATTTGTAGGACTAGATACCTAGTTAAAAGCCTAGATGCTTTATTTTTAGACAACCGCCAACTACATACCTACTTACTTATAACTGTAATCTAATCTTATTCACTAATTTACTTTTAACGATGTGTTTTTATTTGAATTTAACGTTTCATTGTCACTAAATTCTTAGACGAAAGTTTCATATTTGGTTGCAATATGTGCAATAATCGCGTTTGCCCCACTTTAAGTTTCCAAAAAAATGCTCGAAATGTGGTATTTTGCTACTCTATGGTATTAAGGGCACGACCGCGAGTATGGTTAAAGGTTACTTTTTATTCGAGAACGGTGAACAATAAAAGAGGGCTATGTTTTGTTTTTTTCCTCCGCATACGAAGTTGCGGGGGCACCTTCTAATTCTTCGACCAATATAAATTGTGGCATTTTCACAATATTTGTAACAATGGGTTCAGTGTGTATTGTGGCGATGTACGCAGCCGTATCAATTAAATAAGGAAATGTCAGTCAAATGATTATAAAAATTATAGTTAATGTTATTGCTCTAGATGTTGACCGATCTGTTGTCCACTCAAGGCCTCAGAGATTATGATGTCCATTGTGTATGTATTGTATTGGAATTTTGGCATACCTACTTATACCAGAATTTTCTCCAAAACACATGCAATACATTAAATTTATAACATGTATTTTGTTTGGTATACTGCAATACTGAATTTAGCAATAAAATAAAATCGTGCGACGTCAAAAAACTTTGATTTTTAACGACCTAAAACACTTAAGTAAGTTTTTTACCACATGTTCCGATGATTGTGTCACAGTCACATAATACCTTCTAATACTATTACCAATATTACTTGTGAACTACGGTTTTAATATTTAGTATTTTATGCGTATCGTTATTTAATACATGCTTTTTCTGTGCAGTACCGCGTTTAAATTCAGGTACGAGACTTAAAAATCTAATTATTTAACTATTGTATACAATACTTTTTCTGCAAATAACCCATAAAGTACAGTAAATGAAACATAGCTAAAAAAATAAATGAAAAAACACGGCGTTCTTTTTTTGAAATTAATTATAGTTCTGTGCGGAGTAAAATATAGGTATTATAGTTCAGTGACATATCTAAAAAGTATGCCTTTTAGTATGATTCACGGAGTTCTTTCTTATTCACAGATTATTATCGAGAAAAAAATTTTTTTACAATACTTACTTGTGACCTTGTGTACCTACTTATTAAGTGACACAAAATATTTGATCTGTGTTTTTTTTTAAACTTTAATCGTTACTAAAATCATTTCTTCAAGACTTGCTACCTGATATTCGTAAAATCCTGCTTAGCGAGATTTATATAAAACTTGTGCATTTTTACATTAAAATTTCTTGTCTACCACATTAGAAGTTATATTTTTTTAATTTCACAAATCATCATGATTCGGCAAATTCCCCGGAATGAAAATCAAGACGTCACACATTACAGCCTAATTGTTTTAGTATCTGTATCATTTTTACCCACCTGTTTTTTTTAAAACTCAAGTTGGCACTAGCACTCAAACTTTTTCAAACACGACGACCGCGCGGAAAGACGCGTCTCCGACAACCGCGTGCGTCGGCTATCTCTGAGGTTTTAGTGATGAGCTCGAACTTGGGTTTTCCCGCGTTTTTTGGATGCGCGGACGTCACACGTTATCTGGGATGCACTTTGAGTTCGCGATTTGAAAATGTGAGTCATTTAAGTGCATTTGTTTATGGAAGCTTCCAATTGAAGTGCTGTTTGGTTTATTTTGAAGCTAAAGATACCTGGTACGAGACTCGATAGGAATAGGATTTAATTTTAGCCGTCGTATAGTCCTTTAAATCACATTTGGTCTCGTCACATTTTATCTACTAATAATAGACATTTCGTCGAAGGTTCTATTTCACTGCAATTTTCAATTTATAGATAACTTTTTCCTGATGTTTTAAGATGACTATCGGACGGAAGCCATTAGAATTAGGTCTGTCGTATAGCCATTCCGTAAAGTTAACCGTTTTAAAGGAAAATTCTTTGTATGTAATAAAATTATCTAAACCGGTTTAACTACTGAACTAAAGAATTTTTAGATAAATAGTTACACACCGCGCGCGATCCGAATTGGATTGTTTACTGACGGCATAATGGTCAGCTCGGGTTTTCCTTCGTTTTTTGGTTGATTGGAGTTCACGCGTTATCTAAGATGCACTTTGAATTCGCGAATTGAAAATGTGAATCATTTGAATGCATTTTCTTATCAGTAGGTTCCAGTTAAAATACTGTTAAGTTTATTTTCGTAACTATATAGGTTTGTACTCGATAGGAATTATTAATTATTTACTTTGATAATAATATACAATCTGTATGAAAAATAGAATCAACTGTAACGGGGCACCTTGACTGCCTATTTCGTAGACAACTCTTTTCTGAAGGTGTAAATTTTTCATGACTTTCGAGATTACCACTGATGTAAGCCATTAGATTAGGTTTGTCTTATAACAACTCCAAGAAGTTTACCGTTTCAAAGAATAATGCTTTCTATGTATAATGATACTTATATGAAGTACAAATTTCTAAACCTAACTATAGAATTCTTGTATAGCGATTAAACACCGCGCTCGATCCGTATTGGATTGTTTACTGATGTTACAATGATGATGATGATGATGAGCTTGGATTTTCCCCTGTTTTTTGGATTCGTAGACGTCACTCGTTTTATCTGGGATATGGGGTAGTTGATTATCGACGCTTCGGATTCCAGTAAAATACTGTTAAGTTAATTATGGAAATTTTAGGCACTTACATCAATTTGAATGCGCAGGGGCAGACAGAAGGTTTAACACTTATCGTAATATTTTCGCAACATTTCAGTCGTCAAATTAAATGTCAATCAAAATACTTAAAATTTAGCTTGTAAAAGTGACTCATTTTGAGAACGAAATGGTTATTTAAAAGGTAGGATAGATACGCTTGGGTTTTCCGCCTTTGAGTTAAATATGTAGGTCTTATGTAAATCACGCTTTCGAACACATAAAACAGATACAATAATTAAAAAAATCCTTTGAAAATAGGTACCTATTACCTATTAAGTCGTGTCTTCGGATTCTTCCAAATATATTATTTTGGGCAAAATATTAATAAGTTACCTTATTAAGCTTATAGGAGATTTATAAGCAATCTGACTTCAAACTTAAGCAAATGAGGAGCTAAAATAATGTGTTTATTACTTCTTGAGCTCAACTACTCCATCAACATCATCATCGGCCTATCTCCGTCCACTGCTGGACAAAGGCCTCGCCCATCACTTTCCAATTTCTTTAGGGGTGTGCTTTTGACCATAACATCAAAACTGTCCGGTTGGGTTTACATTGGAGCGAATCCCATCTGGCTGCCGTAGTTCCTGTGATAGAAACACCAAACCATTGCATATGAGTATATGTGGATAATTAAATTATGTTATAACCCAATATAGGTTGAACTATTAAACTTAAATTAGTGTAAAATTTGCATGCCATACTGTGGCGCAACATGCATTGTAATTTTATTTTATAAAAATGCTATAGAAGGTGCCTTGTTCGCGGAGGAGAAAATGTCATAAATTCTCTTTTTTTTCAGCATAGTCGGGTGAAAAGTATCCTATAACCATCTGGAGATACCCAGGTATGTACCATAAATAGTTCGAAATCTGTTCAGTCGATTTTGCGTGATGAAGCCACAAAGACACATACAAACATGCAAAAAATATAAAATAAAAATCGTTTGGTTGATCAATTAGTCCGGTACAATCTTTTTTGTAAATATCTTCAATGCATAGGCATTTAATTTTTACAACTTTATAATGTTATAGATGGATTGTATGTTCTAGTGAATAAATAAAATTGAATTTGAGCTAAAATATTTTTGTTTTTTACTCATAACCAAAGTATTTTTTACTTCAACATTGTAACTACCGTCTCGTGTCATAATGGTTTCCTTTAGGCCCTTGACAAACAATTTTCTATTACCTAATACTACCGAACGTACTACAGCGATCGTGACTACGATTAGGCTCACCTTTGATGCGATTTGCTCGAAAATAGCAAATCTACTAAGTTGCTATGGATATTTTTGTCACGCTGCGCTAATATTTACGTAATGCCTGGTTTTTGATTTAATAAACGTCGGCTGTCATTTATTTTTTTCTGGTTTGTACGAAACAAACAAGAAGCTGTTTGTTTGTGCCCAAAACATTGATATGAATGTTACTTTTATGTAGGACGCCTAGACTACCTAACCTATATAAATATTCCTGACACAGGTAGGTACAACGCCGTCAGGTGTCTACACGAGTCGTTGTTGTCGTCGACGAGAATTAGACGGGTTTTTTTAGACCCTGACATTCAACTGAGTAAATGTGGCTAGGCCACCTTAACAGTAATCGGATTCAAAGGGAAAAGCGCAAACCTACAAACGGGAATGCCATTGGGAGTGGGGCAATGACGCGGTGCGCAAGGTTGAACGACTGCGGAGGTTGTCCGACCCGACCATGTCTAAGCATGAGACGGGGTTACGACCCTCAACATTCGAGAATCTGATTGAGGGATAGGATTCTATAATATACTTCGTACTAAAATAAAGGCTAAAATTCTTGGTAGATAAACTGTTCATAGATTACAATAATATTAATTGGTTGTATTATTACTATAGGTAATATTTTATAATCGCAGTATCAAATCAAAAGAACATCTATTTGTCCAGCTATTAGAGAGTTTTGACTATTATAAAAATCTTATATCAACTTCATTCATATTTCTAAAATAAACCTTCTCTATGTAGTTTTAAGTTAAAATTTTCAGTTAGATCTACGAAATGATATGCTCTTTTGACACGAGAAGGTAAAATTGTGTAACTTTATTCCGTTGCAATTCGCGATGCACGTAACTACCTCCGGCCGCCTGCTCTGAGGTCACTGCCAAGGAGCGTTGGACAATGTTGATCCAACTTAGGCAACGTTGGCCCAACACTGCCAACGTTTGCCCGCTCCTCGCTCTCTCTAAACATCAACGGCCATAGACAAGTGTCAACTAATTGGCGTTAATGTCAGTGGAATAAGTTTACTAATTAAACAAAAAACGATCAAATTGACTGGTCGGTTTCAACGGTTGATTGCCTAATTTTACCATTCTCTGTTAGTTGGAGACTTAAGTGGCAGTGGGTGGGCACATTGATCGTTGAAGCGATGACCGCTGGGGCAGAAAGGTTCTCGGGTGGCGACCGCGTACAGTATGACGCAGCGTGGGCCCCCATTAAAATATACCAATGATCTGGCGAAGACCGCAGGAAACCGTTGGATGAGGGCCTCGCACGACCGGTCGTTGCGGAGATCCTTGGGGAGGCCTTTGTCCAGCAGTGGACGTTCTTGGACTGATATGATGATGATGATGATGATTAACGACTTTTGATTAAGTTGTTGACATTGACAGGCGTATTATGAATCCCCGGAAAGCTCGGCCGAATTTCACCTTCCCATACAAATGGAGTTTCGTTCCCATTTTAAAACTACAATGACATGAGGTATATCTAGTATCTAGTAAGCCTGTAATTAGTTTATATGGGCTTCACTTTATAAAACAAACGAAATACAGCAAAAACAAGTTTTGTATGAAAAACTGAAATTCGGTGCATTTTTTTACTATGCTATCTCAAGCTACATAAACGAATTACAGGCCTGCATATACATACTATAACTTATTGTAAGTATAAAGTTTCAGAGCAAACTAGCTAGTCGTTTTAAAATGAGAGCGTAACTACTTTTGTATGGAAAACTGAGCTTACCGGGGACTCTTATGCTGAGAAAATTATAGTAAAACCGCCTTTTCATTAAAAAATGGCGCTCAAAATTGAAAGCTTCTTTCAATCGACAGATATCAATTTTTGCAACACCCGTCTTGTGCGTCGGGGTTTAAAAATTTATTTGCACGTTCTTATATACTTATAACCCAGGTAGCACACCAGCTGTATAAGAGCTTGTACTGCCATTATACAGCCAGTTTCAGCATTATAAGCTCTAGTACAGCTTGTTTGCTACTTGAGCAGATACTATATTCAATGCACTTAAAAAAAAAACTTAAATATAAAATTATTATTTTTTCTTCGATAAAATTGCATCTAGTTCCATCCCTATTCGTTTGTGCACTTTATCCAGAAGCACATTGTATATTCTGGTTGTCAATAAAGTTGATTAATAATCGGTAAGTTTCCCAGAGATGTGCGTATTGTATTTTTTTCTGGATACTGCACGTAGTATGAACGTATATAGTCGAGCAAACTGCACAAATGTCATAACGAGATTAAAAAATATTTGAATCTAAAAATTAACACAACTTTAAAATAAACTATGTGTACATTCTGTGTCCAAGTAACGTTGCACTATCGAGAAAAAATATGACAAAGTGCATAATCGAATAGGGATAGAAGTAGCTGCAATTTTATCAAAGAGAAAAACTAGATTGTTTGACAAGGGGCTTAAATAAGCCATTATGACCCGAAGTGATTATTTGGACGACCTCACGAAGTGAGCGAGGATAAATATGTCTGAGTGTCATAATGGCTTTTAGCCACGTGATAAACAGTCTCTTTTCCACTTCGACTGCGAAAAAATAAAAAGACTTAACATTAAAATTGTATATTTCATGAAAAATTAAAAGTACAGTTTGAGCAATTCTTTACAGTTAAATTGACTGCTTATATATAATATTTTTTAAACTAATAATGGGCATAGACAATTTTTCCTTTTTGATATAAAGGGCTGCAATACGATCAGAAATTTTGCCCAATCTGATCAGGTTGGTTTGTTTGTTTTTAATTGTTCGTAACTAGTATGTAGCTGGGCGCAAGATTTTTTTTCAGTTTCATAGACATTTGTATGGGATTATATGGCTTTCTTTTAAACCCTAAAGGCTAGATGTACTATTTTAGTTTCGCTTTGCGAGGCTAGTATGACGTACTTTTTGAGCAGGAGAAGTGAAAAAAATATTCTTTACCCCTCTGGAAAGCTTAATGTTCCCAATGGCATTCTAGCAAAAAATCTTCATTAGCAATCGCCAGTATCGTACCCTTAGCATAAGAATGAAACAATACTTGATACAGGAATGGCATATGCTAATGAAATGTCACTTAGTTACGTTATTGATAATGGAAATATAAAGCCCGACCAGGAAAATAAAATACCTGCTCTGGGGGCGTTGAATTAGCAATGATTATAGCAACACTAAGTATGATGTACCTACCAGTCATGTTGACAACAAGGTCGGAGATGTTATTTAGAGGAATAGTGTCTAATGCTTCAGACTTTCTATCCGAAAAATACTTCATCATATTTTAAATCACTTTTCATATGTGACTTTTAATAGTTTTCGGCATTTTAACGCACAAATAATTCACAATATCCCAGAAATAGACCACGCAGAATTAACACCTTACTTTCATAGCAATTGACAAATAGCTGTAAGGACATACGAGTATATAACAAAGTACTCTGTGTTAATGACTTCTGTAAAGTTACTATTGCCAGTCGAAGAAATTAGTTTCAATAGTTTTCCGCAATATGGCGAAGTTCTTTATTTTCCTAGTCGGTTTTTAAATTTTACAGAGAGCTTCACTTGTTCAGGCCTTTAGAGGTTTACTTTGTCGTAAAATATTGGCAGCCAATATTGGAACAAATTGGAGACACAAATTGAAGTCAACAAACTGTTCGGTTAAAATATGGAGAGGAATTTGTAGTTCTCCTTTTATGCCTGGCGATTTTTAAAGACAACTTTTACAATACCTACGATAAGTTTGGGTTAAAATATAGATTTGTTTAACTTAGATATTTAAATCAGTAGTAGTCATCCGCTACCCAAAGGTTGTCTGGAAGAGATCGCTCTTTAGCGATAAGACCGTCTATTGTCTACCGTATTTTATGTTAAGGCTCTATTGTACTGTTTCTGTTGTTGGTGTGCAATAAAGCATTGTTGTGTTGTATTGCTATCAGATAACGCCAAATGATAATAGTATACAGCAGCCAGCAAAAACCTATATATATTTATTTATTTTATATAATGATCATCAGAGGTCGGAATAGGTAGTGCCTATGTCTTTTTAGGGTTCCGTAGCCAAAATGGCAAAACGGAACCCTTTAGATTCGTCATGTCTGTCTGTCTGTCCGTCCGTATGTTACAGGCATTTTACTCAAAAAGTATATTTATTTATTTATTTATTGCATCCATGGTTTACATTTGGCTGTTACAGTAGTTAATAGGTTTCGCATGGGCCCTGGTAGGACACAGCAATTCGAAGTCTTAAGTCTAATATTAAATTTAAATTAATTAAATAATTAAATTGCATCTGAATGATAATTGGGTAATTGAACAATATAAGACAATAGTAATAATTTATGATATAAAAATAATTTAACATGTACAATGTAACACAATAACAATAATTAAAAGAATAATACACTATGAATATTACAATTGGTCATTAAAAAAGTCCTTAAGGCTATAATAACATTTATCTATTAAGAAAGTCTTTAATTGTTTATTGAACTGCTTGTCATTTATAATCATTTTAAGGTCATCATTAATTTTATTATATATTTTGATTGTCATCATGTTTGGACTTGCTTGATGGAGTTTAAGTTTGGAGCTGGTGAGTGGTGCCAGGTTATATTTGAATCTGGTTTCATATCGCCGATTTTGCTCTGCTAGTTTACTAAACAACTGTGGATACTTTCTTACAAACTTGCACATTTCTAAGATATATATTGAGGTTACTGTCAAAATTTTGTGTTTGGCAAAATATGATCTGCAGCTATCTCTGTTTTTAATATTAACTAAAATCCGTATGCATTTTTTTTGTAAAATAAATAAATCGTCTATGTCAGTGCTATTGCTCCAAAGTATTATTCCGTTTGTTAACCATGAAGAATCGTATGCGTAATAAGCAGTTAAGGCGCATTGAACACTTGTTGCTCTCTTCAATTCTCTTAATGCGTACACAAATTGAGAAAGTTTGTTTTTTATTTTTTTTATAAGTGATTTCCAGTTTATATGTTTATCGATATCTAATCCGAGGAGGGTAAATGTGTCTACACATTCCAATGCTATTCCGTTGAAAGTGATGTTAATGTCCAATGGTTTTTTTTGATGGGGTCTAAATTGCATAATTTTCGTTTTCATATAATTAATTTCCAAATTGTGGTCAGTTAGCCAATCCGACAGTTTTGTGAGTATATTGTTTATGTAAGAATACAAGTCTAAGTCATTCCTGCATGGCGTTAGGACCGAAATATCGTCTGCAAAAAGTACACAGGACTCTTCTATACTTTGTGGCAGATTATTGATATAAATCAAGAATAAAATACAACCGATGCAACTTCCTTGAGGTATTGAATGTGTGACCTGTTGTATATCCGATTTTACAAAACGTATGTAGCCTGTTTTATAGTCTAGGTGTTGAATTTCGACACATTGTTTACGGTTTTTTAGGTATGAAGTAAACCACTTATGCGCTGTGCCTCTAACGCCTACTTCATGTAGCTTATCAAGCAATATTTTATATTGTACTCTATCGTATGCTTTTGGCATATCTAAGAGGATGCCAATTGCATATTTTTTGTCATTAATGATGTTAACCACTTCTTGCATGTATTTGTAAGTAGCCAATACAGTGGATCGGTTCTGTCGGAAGCCGTTCTGACTTTCATGAAATATTAGATATTTTTCGCAAAAGGAGTTCAAGCGTTTGCACGTTGCTAGTTCAAAAATATTTGATGATGTGGGTAGTAGCGCTATAGGCCTGTGTTTACTGGGGTCTGTTTTTATGCCTTTTTTATGGATGGGTTTTACGACGGATTTTTTTAGAAGTTCAGGGAATGTTCCTTCAGAAAAGGACTAATTAATCATCAAATAGTATGGTAAAGTTAATTCATCAGCACAATTCCTAATTAATCTAGGGGGTAGTTTATCGATACCGTAGCTATTTTTATTTTTCAGGTTACGTATTATTGCATAAACTTCGCGCGGCTCGACCGGGCGTAGGTACATGGTGTTGAGCGTGCGGGGGCCCGGCTGCCCGCGCGGCACCGTCCTTCCGTGCACTGCTCCTATAGAAGTAAAAAACGCATTGAATTCGTTTGCCACTTCTTTCGGGTCCGAAGTAAGATGACTGTGGATCTCTAGCTCGATATTATGACGCGAAGGTTTTGTGGTTTTGTTTGTACGCTCTTTTATTATTTTCCACATAGTTTGGGAGATGTTTTCAGCTTTGCGTATTTGAAATATATATTGGTTTTTTTTTGATCTTATAATTGCGCTCTTTGAGAAGTTTCCCATATTGCTTATAATGTTTTGTGAGCACTGGATCCTTTGTATACGTGACTAGGATTTTTAGACGTCTTTGTTTTTGCACGATGTTCTTATTTCTTTTGTAAGCCATGTGTTTTTGTTATTTGACCTGATTTTAGTTGGCTGGATAGGTATACATAGGTTTAAAATGTCTCTCAGTGTATTCTCAAAAATTTCATAGTTTTTATTTAGGTCGTTTTTAGGATTAAGTTTTTGCTCCCAATCAATTTCCTGTACTGCCAATTTAAATTTGAGCATGTTTTTTGTATTGAAAGATCGCTTGTGGATTTTCCACGATATGTATTGTTTAGTGTGTATCTCATCTGCTATGTGAAACTGTATAATGGTGGCCTTGTGGTCAGAAAACCTGAAATCGTGGGCGTATGTTCTTAAAGATTTGTGTCTAAGATTTGTAAAAATCAAGTCCAGACAAGTTGATGATGTTTTTGTAACTCGTGTTGGTTTTTCAATGTATTGTTTGAAGTTATATTCTGACATACAGTTCAACAAAGTCAAAGAGCTTTTACTGTTTTCCAAGATATTTGTGTTAAAGTCGCCGCCCAGAACAATTGACTTCTTGATATATTTCTTTTTACTTAAACATTTTAAAACAACTTTTAATTGCTTGTAGAAGACATCAGCATTTCTATTGTTCCAATAAATAACAATTATAATTTAGTTTAGGATTTTATGTATTGTTAGAATGTTAATTAATTCATTATTTTCGTGTAATATTTATGTAATATGCAGAATAGTATATAAATACTTGTAAGTTTCACTACTTTCATACTTATATATAAATCTTTTAGATAAATAATTAATTGACAGTTCGGGACCTGTTGTCTTCCGATTGAGAACCGAGTTTTACCGATGGATTCACTATAACCGTAAACGATTATATTTTCCAATAATTGTTAAATCAAATTATTATAAAAGTAAATGAATTCATAAATTTGTATAGTTCTCGTTTTGACCCGTTGACCTGTTTTAGCTTATTTATTAAATCAAATATAAGTTTAATAACATTATTAAAAAAAAACATCTACCTTTAGGCTAAGATAATACAGAATTTAATAATTTTAATAATTATGTTAAATTGTGCATGATTTAATAGTCCTTCACCTTAGTTTTTTAGTGCTATTGCTATGCCCAACAGGGCTCATGTTTGAACTGTACCTAATCGTTAAGACCATACTGTACAACATGAAATGCAAATAAAATTATAATTACATTTAGTTTTATAAGTTCTATCGCAGCAATTTCAATAACATATTCTATAGAATAGTCAACAATATCCTGCCTCACTTCGTACTGCAGGTCGTCCCGTAACAGTATGCATGCGCCACCGCCCGCGTAGTTCGTTCTGCAGAACGATGACGCTAGCACATATCCGTCGATTTTAGTGATCTCAGTTTTTTCTTTTGTTAGCCAAGACTCGGATATGCAAATTACTTGGTACTGAGTATTAGACTTTAGAAGTGACTCTAGTAAAGGTATTTTGTTATTTAAGCTTTGCATGTTTTGATATAGTATTGTTAGAGTAGATGTAAAATTATTATGCATAATTGTAATATTATTATTATTAACATTTTGATTCGATGTGATATTACTAGAACAAGATGTATCATTTACATTATTTACATTAGGAGCGAAAAAAATTTGTCAAAGTCAGATTTTCCACGCTTTCACTTATCCTAGTAGAATTATATTCTATTTTCTGTGTCAAACAAGTTGGTATTGATGTCAAAAGTTTAATTAAATCTTTGAAGATTGTTTTAAAACCTCGCCGGTTCACATTTCCAAAGCGAGAAAACATATCGCTATCGAATGACAAATTTAAATTCGAGTCTAAAATGTAGCTGTACTCGTGTTTCAAGTTGTTTTTATATAATAAATTATTAAACATTTCAACACGCCTTATAAATAAATTAGAGTAATTAATAATTTTAAATGTTGGCAGACAAATAACGATGTTGGTGTGTTGAACTTCACTTAGTTTATTCTGAATATATCTAACCAAGTTGATATAATTTACACTATTTTTAAAATCTTTGTCACCGATGTATATTATACAATAGTCGTTGAAAGTAAAATCGCGCAGTTTGTTAACAAGGCCACTAAAAAGTTCGCGTGTTCCTCCTCCGGGCGTTTAGTAGAGACACGAATTGTCTCTAGGAAAAGAGTCTTTTAACAGTCGTAGCATATAATTAGTATGGTTACTGATTACACAGAATTTCGCCCTCAGTAGAGACGGAATTTCTTTCTTTGGTGTTGAGTTATAAGATGTACTCGTACATTGATTAAATTTGGAGCATAGGTGTCGTGTGCAAACCGCTACTTAGTTTCATAGTTAAATAAAAGATATATATATTTCTAGGGGGGGCACTCCATACATGTAACTAAAACTTAAAAAAATTGAGATTTCTGAATAAAATTTTTGATTTAGTGAACAGTTTCCGAAATATTCGCTCCGAAAGTAGCAAAAGTTGTCTCCCCCCCCCCCTCTATTTTCTAAACGGTATGTTCAAAAAATTTGAAAAAATTTACAAATATAAAGCTTAATAAATACTTTCAACGAAAATTGTTTTCAACATGATCAGACATACCGTTTTTAAGTTGTTGCCAAAAAACTGCGCTTCTCAGCAAAAGGTCGTAAGTGCTGGGGAGATACGCTCTTTTGTAAGTGTTTTTTTTTCATCCGTAGTGCATTTTTTTGTATAAACGGCTGCGGAACCTTCATGGGCGAGTCCGACTCGCACTTGGCCGCTTTTGTAAGTAGTAGAGCCAGTCCTACCGACCTGGCCACGACATTGCGCGAATTGCGGCGCGGGAAGCGTTTTATCTGTTCATTGCGCGGTCGAGACGCGCAACGGACTGTGGCTAGTTGGGATCACACGCAATGAATTAGTAAAACCGCTGCCGCTGCCGCCGACGCTCGATGTCGTGGCCAGGCCGTACGAGTATGTCCGACGGACCTATTGTATGGCCACCTTTGGATTGTCAATGTATTTGAATTTTCTGCGTTAGGCAATTGTTAGTTATGAATCATCTGACATTAAAAGTGATTTATTAGTAATAATTTACTAATCCGGGAAATCCCGCATTCAATAAAAATCATTCCTCCTGCGTAGTTTAGGTAAATAGGCACTAGCTATCCTGACCTTTGATCATCATTAAAAAAAAATAGATCATTACCAAGCTCGCGAATGATTCTAATTTGTACAACGTACATATACGTATAGACTTGTAGACACCAATATAAATCAACGGAAACTGGTAAAACATGTACAAGTAGTTTATGCAATCGATCACCTATATAAAAACTAAAAAGCATGACTTACTGATATCTTCATTACCCCATGAGGCCAGTTTTTTGCTGAAGCCACTCCGTTGAGTAATTTGGAATAATCGATCCAAGTGCTCCAAAGGCCATTTAACATCACTCGTATAGTAAAACCCTACAATGTCTTCCCAAATACTTCATCCTAATCAGTTGTGTTGTAGAGGTCCGTTATTCATAAGGAAAACATTTCTCTTTTATATACCTACTAGAAAGCGCCCGCAACTTCGTTCGCGGAGGAGAAAAAGTCATAACCCTTAATTTTTTCTTCAGCGTAGTCGGGTAAAAAGTATCCTATAACCATCTGGAGATACCCAGCTACCCGTGTACTAAAAATTATGGAAATCTGTTCAGCCGATTTTGCGCGATGAAGCCACAACGGCACATACAAACATACAAACATACATAAAATCCAAAAAAAATGTTTTTCCTTTTAGTGGCATATATGACAATAGTCCGTAACAATCATTTTTTGAAAATATCTTCAATGTACAGACATTTCATTTTTACAACTTTATAATAGTATAGAAGTAATATAAAGTTTCATCAACGCTTACCATATTTTAGCCATCCACTGTTCAGGCTTCAGATGTTAGCTTATGTTTTTTTTTAAATTGGGTACAGAACCAATCACGTAGGAATCGCTTTCGCTCTTAATAATGATTCTAATATTTCTTCTAAAAATTCGATCGAGTTCTGAGTCACTGGATTTTACGTTTCGTTGTACAAATAATGATCTCCAAACATAATAATATAATCATACTTATCTGATGATCTCGCCATTGTTAAATGTATGAAAGGAGGCACGGCACAGCTTTACCTCCAGCGCAACTGCGTCACGAGAATTATTGTTGCTTGACAAGTATTAATCAACTAGAAAATGCCCGCAACTTCGTCATTGGATGAGAAAAAACATAAACCTGTTTTTTTCTTCTTCGTAGTTGAGTAAAAAGTATCCTATAACCATCTGTGGATACCCAGCTACCCGTGTATCAAAAATAGTTGAAATCTGTTTGGCCGATTTGGCGTGATGAACATACAAAAGATCCAAAAAAATACATATCAATTAAGTGACCACCAAATAGCCCGTTACATTCATTCTTTTGAAAATATCTCCAATGTACAGACATTGCAGTTTTACAAATTTATAATAGTATAAACGAGTATCTCTTTCTATACAACAGAGTAAGTACAAGAGAGACAGCTGATGGTATGTTGCGCGATACACCGTAGTTATGCTACCGTATTCGTTAAATGCGGTTTGATAATAGTTTTTCTGGTTGGTAAAGATGAACTGGCGGTCGAGAAGAGACTAGAATAATGGAAAAACACTAGAAGACAAAAACTAGAGGCGAGAACTTAAATAATGGATTGAGTTCCTTGTGAAGCGGAAGCGGAGGACTGAAAGTGGTATGACAAGTGTTGTAAGGTTTTGAGAAATACGTGTTGTGGTGGGTAGATTTCGATGAATAAATAATCAGTCATAAGCGAATACGCCTTTTATTCACTACATGGTGAGAGCGGTGTCGAATTTAATTAGAGAAAAAAGTAAATATCGCGTGCAGTTGTGCGGCATTTTGTTTGTGCAGCGATTAATTAATCAATTGTGTTTTGCGTAAATAATATGGAACACGCGCGACCTCCACCTGAGCTGTGCTTAGAGGGCGATCCGGCCCGGCGCGCCGACGCGTGGCGGCGGTGGTACACGCAGTTCCAGGTGTTCCTGAAAGCTTCCGGTATATATAAGGAAAGCAGTGATGTACAAGCCAGCCTACTAGTTAACTTGATAGGGGCGGAAGGTTACAACGTGTACATGACCTTTAGGTTTACAAAAGAGGAAAACCGTGACGATTTAAATATATTAGTGAACAAGTTTAACGAGCATTTTGGAGCCAAGCAGAATGCTACAATGGCGCGATTCCGTTTTTTTTCGAAAACCAGGAGAATGAAGAATCCATAGACGAGTATGTTACGGCGTTAAAAATACTCGCTCAGCCGTGCGAATTCAACGACCTCGAGGAGAGCCTGACGCGGCCGATAGTAAGGTGCGTGATCGTCTACTCAGAGCCGAGTATCTTACTCTAGAGAGAGCCGTCAAAATATGTCAGGCGAACGAGATGTCGAGTGAAGAAAAACGCCAAATCGAAGGGACCGGTACCGCGGCGTCATCGTCGTCGTCAGCGGTGGATGCAGTCTATGGAGCGGCGGGGCGGCATCCCGGGAGTAGCCGGGGCGGGTGCCCGCAGCGCTGGCGCGGCCGCGGCGGTGGCGGCGCGCGACGTGCTCCGACGCCGCGCGTTACAGCGCACGGTCCTAGCGCGCCCCCGGCCGCCTGTCCCGCCTGTGCCGGTATTTACTGCGATGGGGGACATCGATGCCCGGCTAGGAGCGCAAAGTGTTTGTTTTGTAGTGGAATAGGTCATTTTAAAGTAAAGTGCCCGTTCAAGCGCCCGAAAAAAGTGTATCATATAGATGAGAACGACGACTATAGTGATGAGGAACTATACTTCGTCGACGGGATAGCCGAAGAGCGCGCCGACGGTGAGAACCGTGAAAAATGGTATGAGACTTTATTACTTGGTATTAATCGCAAAGAAGTGACTTTTAAACTCGACACCAGCTCGGATTTAAACGTTCTATCGCTTAATAGCTTCAAAAGGTTGGGCCTCGATATATCTATTTTAAAACCCGAAAATATTAGGGCCCAATCGTTTTGCGGCAATTATATACCGATTATGGGTTCCTGCGTTAGAAGCTGGTTATATAAAGAACGTTTGTTTCCGTTGCGTTTCGTAGTATCCGAACATGATTGTAAAAGTGTAAAATAAAAAAAATATGAAAAAACAAAAAACCCATAAGAAATCTAGATCGACGCAAATCTTCCCAAAAATGGGTCCCGACTGTTTAAAATCGCTATGTTCCATATTAGAATTTAATATTTGTTATATTGTGAGTATCGATCATGAATCATGAAAGATTTCCATTATAACTCAACAAATTTCTAGGGTACTGGACTTGTTTTTTTCTTTTCAGTTTTTTACGCAGTCGGGTTTTTTTTTTTTAATATATTTTTTTATTTTACACTTTTTAGTTAAAATTATAAAAGTCAGTAAATTTCGCAATCTTCATCGTGGGGGTTAATGAGAAGCTTGGACAGATTTACTACAATACCATTAAATGAAAATTTAGTGAGAACGGCTTGCTAACCAACTTTAAATCGTTACAGTTCCTAACTGGTAATTCTAAATTAAAAATGATAAAAGAAACCTCACAATGATTTTCAAATCCCTATTTATTGATACCCCACTCGATATAGTACATCGATTTTCATTTTTTCTTTTTCACAATATGGCGTCTCATTATCGCCATTTTGAGTTTTCATCATTTTCATGTCTTCAGTGACATTCGAACAGTTAAGACAAATCGATTATTAGACTCTAGAGTGCCAGATAGGAACATACATACATACATACATAGACTGATAAACATATTACCACTCCTTTGCGTTGCGCAGTCGGGTAAAAATGCTTGTGAAGAATTAGGACTCGTTAAAAGGATATATTCACTAAGTATAGATCAATACGATGACCTTTTTTATGGTTTAGGTAAATTACCGGGCGAGTATACTATTGTTATTGAAAAAGATGCGCAGCCGACTGTCTGTCCGGAACGCAAAATACCAATGGGTGTGCGCGAGAAGTTGCGAGGTGAACTCGATCGCATGGAGAAAATGGGAGTTATTAGAAAAGTATCGCACCCTACTCCGTGGGTAAATGCCATCGTGGTAGCCGCAAAAAAAGATGGCAACATTCGCGTATGCCTCGATCCGCGGCCGCTCAACCGCGTCGTGCGCCGCGCGCGCTACCCGCTGCCCGCGCTCAGCAAGATCGCCGCGCAGCTGCAGGGTGCGCGCTACTTTAGTAAACTCGATGCTCGATCCGGGTTTTGGATGGTGCAGATCGACGATGCCAGCGCCGATTTGTGCACTTTTGGGACGCCTTTCGGAAGGTTCCAGTTTTTGCGACTTCCGTACGGCATTAATTGCGCTTCAGAAGTATTTCATTCTAAAGTCCGTCAGATCCTGGAAGATCTGGAAGGTGTAGAGTCATTCGTTGATGATATAATTTACTGGGGTCGGACTATGGCCGAGCACGATGCACGGTTGAAACTTTTGTTGGATAGAGCGCGCGAAGTCGGTATTAAGTTTAATAAACAAAAATGCGAATTCGGCATATAGAACAGATCACTTATCTCGGTCACACGTTTAGTAAGGAGGGCATGCGTATTGACGTAGAGAAGTTGAAAGCCATCGAAAAGATGCCCTCGCCTGAAGATCGGCCGTCCTTAGAAACAGTCGAACGGTCGGAGTGAAAAAAGCGTACGTACTATAAAAGATATCCTTGTCAAATCAATTAATTCTGGTACTGACTTTTACTTAGGACTTCTAAATTTTAGATCTACGCCGCGCGACAACTTGAGTTCACCTGCTCAATTGCTAATGGGTCGCGCACTTAATTAATACTAGATTGCCATCACACGAGAGCAGGCTGTGACCGGGCCGGAATAACCACCGCGATTATGAGAGTATGATACGCAAGCAACATGACAGTAAACGGGTTTATGACCAGCGGGCGAGGCCCCTGCCCGTCCTGCAGCCGGGCGACCCGGTGCTCGTGGTGGACGGGCGACACAGAAGAAGGGCACGTGATGAATCACGAGCTGATCAGCCACGATCTTACTTTGTGACCGATCATACCGATAAACGTATTAGAAGAAATAGACGTCATTTAATAAAAAATTAACCAAGTTCACCTATCGACGACAACATGGTTGATAACAACGCGAGTGGCGAAGAAGCCTGGTCTAGTGCTGACAGTGATAGCCAGCCGTCTCCGACCGACGACGGGACAAGAACGCCATCCGCGAGCCAGCCCGCCTCGCAACCCGCCGCTGTCACAACCCTACCGATACCGCGTGAACCCAGACCGGCAGCAGTAAAAGCGCGCATGAAAATTAAAAACCACATCTAATTAGATATACATGCACATGCATGGTAAAAATAATAATAATTATTATTATTATAAATTAAATTAGATTATTCTATTGTTGATTGGTATATAATCATTTCTCGAAGACACTTGAATTCCCCTGAATTCTTGGTATCAAAATTATGTTTGTAATATCTTAATAACAAGAGATGAGCGGCATCGAGGAATGAACGACTTGTTATGCTGGGCTATAAATTAAACATTAGCTATTGCGCTTGCCGCAGATAAGGAATGATTGTACCTAAAATATACATAATAAAATATACTTAATAATTATAGATAAAATAAAAATATTACTACATTAAATCTTGTGAATAAACAGTAAACATTGTAATTCGTATTAAATATGTATATATAATTTATTTACATACATTGTTAATAGTAAAATACCCTAACTTTACTCAGATAAAGCTAGTAAGTGTTTTTTTTTAATTGCTCATAATTAAAACACCGCCAATGTACTTAGTCATAGATTAATTATATATATTTCTGTGCTATCTACTACTAATCATTTATAACTATACTTTGTTAGAGTTAGCTTATGAAGGTTTTATAGTTTAATCTTCCTATTTGTCAGAAAGAGAAAGATGTTGTAAGGTTTTGAGAAATACGTGTTGTGGTGGGTAGATTACGATGAATAAATAATCAGTCATAAGCGAATACGCCTTTCATTCACTACAACAAGTATTAGGACAAATGTGCAGGAGTATAGAAAGAGGTAGATCAAGGAGTGGATTTAATGAGATATAATAAGCTATTTGAATTTTTTTATGATATGTTATAAAACGACGTCTTAATAATACAAATATTGGTGAAAAAACTATTTCAATATCATAAAAACTCCCCGACATACAACGACGTTAAAAGCACATTTTTGGACTTTCCCAAAAAACGCTTCATACTAAAGCCTACAAGCATGTGACGTCACACGCTTGTATTTTGTATAGGGAAAATAAGAACTTTGTTCTGCAGCTATCTTAAAACTTGCGTTTATCGAAACGGTTTTGTAACAAAAATTACAAAACATTTTATGGGTTATTGAATGGTATTATTAGTTATTAATATTTTCATACTTTAAAAATGGAATTTCCCACCCAACTTTAAAGACTCATCACCTTAAGTGTGGCTTGTTTTATGAGTCTCAATTTTTTTCTCAAAATTTTAACGTAGTTTTTATTTTGCTTGTTTTATCAGGATCTTATATATATATATTTTTCTACTGTCTAATACCCTATATAATAGCGGAAAAGGATTTTTTAAATGTTATTAGTGGTAAACGGACACACAATCCACCTCATGGGAAGTAGTCGTTGCCCGTGGATATATCTAACACCAGAGGACCTGCCCATACGTTGGTTAACCTAAAAGCGAGTGTTGTGGTAATTAGGCTACCACAGCTCCGACGGACACGTAGTCAAATGCTAGACAAATTTTGGTAGTAAATGGTCTCATTTTTTACCTTTTCCTTTATAAATCTAACTTTAACCACAGTCAAAAAATGGTTTAGCTATTTATATAACTCTCAAATAAATAGCATAAGCTCCTGAGATATAGCGCTGTAACAGTCGGACAGCAAGACCGAAAGTGTCGCACCATAAGTTATACCTTTTTGATACAGAGCCCAACAAAAAAGACGTTATCTACATAAAGGAATCGAATACAGAGTACAGGTACGTGGAAAAATCTCGATAGACATCACTCAACAGGAGTTGCGGGGAGAGGAGATTTAAATAGTGTTGTTATAAAACAGTATACAGCGAAGATGAATAAACCAGCCAAGAGCATTTCGGACCATGCTCAGTGTAGGATTCCGCAGCCGTTTATACTAAAAAATACACTAAAGATGAAAAAAATACGATATGAGAAAATGCACTAGCAAAAAAGTGCATCTCCACGGCACTTACTTCTTTTTTCCGTGAAGCGCAATTTTTCGGCATAAACTCAAAAACGGTAAATCTGATCATGTTGAAAATATTTTTCGTTGAAAGTATTTATTAAGATTTATCTTTGTAATGTTTTTAATATATTTTGGTCATACGATTTAGAAAATAGAGGGGGGGGGGGGGGGGACACATTTATGCAACTTAATAATCAACGAAATAAGGGCGACACGTAAATTTTTGCTGAAAGAATTTTGTTTCAGCTTCGGTTACATGTATGGAGTGCCCCCCTAGAAATATTTATTTTCGTTATATAACTACCAAAGTAAGTAGCGGCTTATACAAGACACCTATACTCCAAATTTCATTAAAATCTTGTAGTTTTCGGAAAAATGCCTGTGACATACGGACGGACGGACATGTCGAAATTATAAGGGTTTTTTTTGCCATTTTGGCTACGGATCCCTAAAAAGGACATACTTATCATCATGTGTACGATGAATACTGATTTCAAAAACGTGATTCAAAATCAGATTAGCACCGCGTTAGCAGGTACTTTATGCGTCAGCGCAACCACAATTCAACCTTTAACTAGTCATTTTGATTCACTGTGATACAAAATTAACCTCGACTGTTCCGAAATATATGATTACAACATATAGATATGTCGTGATCGTGACGATGTCATCACATCAGTTACTATCCTAGTTCCTACTTCGGTTTCTGTCAACTTCATACCTAGTTCACACATGATCTTTCACTTGGAAGATAAAGTCGTTCGCGGTCAACATCAATCAACCAATCAATCAATCAAATCGAATTTTATGTTCACGGCGATCCCCGAAAGCTCGATACATCTTCTTACTTTATACTGGGCACGCAATGTATGTGAAATGGTCATTGTTACCCGACATTTGCCACGATTGTGAAATAGGGGCCTGGATAGATCTTGACGACAGTTGGTTGCACAGCGGCCTATACCAAACTGGCGGTCCCGGGTTCGAATCCCAGCCAGGGCAAGTGTTTCTGTGATGAGCACGAATGTTCGTTGTTGGGTTTTGGATGTTTTCTACGTATACAAGTATTGTAATTTATGGTCGCCTACAGATCGTCGGTCCATCTTGTTGGAGGTTCTCCCTCGCTGCGTTATCCTGTACGTGCCACTAGATAACCTTCCTGCCCCAAAAACCATTAGTACTGTTCTACGAACCCACTTAAGTCTAGCAACTGTGAGCTATGTCGAAGAATTTTGTTCTTCTACAGATCTCCTAATTTCTGATTCGAATACGTATGAAGATGAAGACTCGTAGCGTAGCTCGCTCTATCACCCTTTGAATGACTTTGCGCTATCTTAAGAGGCCCATTGAGAGTAACTACGTCTCACACTGGTTAAAAACCTCCGTCTTAAGCTTAAGAAACTGCGGACCTACCGATTTGTGGTCTCATCCAACCGCTACTAGCAAACCCCCTCACAAAGTCCATCCATCCAGCAGGTTACCTGCCTACGCTACTTTGGCCCGTATGTAGTGTTCATCCTAAAATCATTAACTCTCCGACGTTGGTGTGTAACCATCCCACTGTCCCTTCAGCGTATCAAGCCTTTCTGAGATGTTCACCACTATACCTATTCGGTTTGGCAGTCTTTAAACTTGATGAAAATAGTATAGCGCTGTTTAACAAAAAGACCTGTTGTTTACCTCTTCTTGAATGTTTTTTTTTTGTACTCTGTTTTATGTGATGTGAAAAAAAGAGTTATTGTAATTGTATTGATACCGCAAAATTTACGGCAATTTCTGATGGTCGGCTACGGTCGTGTCTTGTCGCCATCGTTCTGTTTAAACGAGTGACCTATCTCGTTTGGATTAACTTCGACCGAGTGGCATACTTCCTGCAGTTAAATCTTATTGCAGCTACTAAATGGACTAGTGTCACCGTCTCTATTAATGTAATTAAAAAGCCGTCAATTTTCCTTTTTATTCTGGTGAAGACTGACGTTCTGTAAAGGTGGCTCGTGCATATGTTTGTTGTGATTTGATTTGATTTGACATAGACACCTTTTTCATAGACTGGCCGTTATTTTAAATAATATATTATTTGAATGACCGATTCGATTCTCAGTATGTGGTTCATCGTCTCTATCTCCTCATAACATATCTACCAATCTGTGCTGTCAAAAAGTCTCAGTTTGTTCGAACGGTGGTTAAGCAAACATGTCTTTTTTTTAAACTGACAAAGATAAAGTTTGCGTAGCGAATATTTCGAAAGTGTACACTACACTTGATATAATTATAATTACCTAGGTATGTTTCATTAGGGTATATAATATATTGACTCCCATAAAATCGGAGGTCATAATGCAATGTTTGTTGGAATTTTCGTTAGTCATAATTGCATTTATTTACGAAACCGTTACCTTTTTCAACATTGTTAACCTAACCTAATGGGTTCTATAGGATAACATTTTCAAGGATTCTGAAAATTTCTCGTTTTCAGAATCATGAAATAGTTATTAATTGTGCAAGGCTGCAAAGTTGTTATGTGGCGCGAGTGCTTGTATTGCAAGCCGTGTAAGCGAAGGAATCTAAAATTAAACCTATTATAGTAGAAAATTCATTTCATGACTTTCTTCAATGATTATGCGTAAAAAAGAAAATCGATTTCATAATGTGTATCAACATTACATCCCTAACTGAATTTTATTTATTAAATATTATTCACAACACTTAACTAAACATAACAGTGGTGTCGAGTCAGTGGTGCCGAAAATCGCTTCTTCTGATGTATAATTATTTAATTCTACGATTATTTTGAATACAAAATGCAGGACACGGAATTCCTCAATTAACTATGCAAATGCCTATTAATAGACAAACTGGGCAAATAAACTTCAACGCTTGTCTTTGTTCAGTTTTTTATGTGTCAGAGATTTTATCTGTCTGTCGGTACTAAGCTCCGATGCCATTGCCATAGCAGCAACATATTTTATTGTGCATAGACTTCATGTACGTAATAAGGTTTTGGAAATATTTGGCGACGCGAGTGACGAGGCGTTCACAGAACTCGATTGCCATCAGCTTGCCTATTTGAGCGTTTAAGTAGTATATTGCTATTTTTTTTTAAATAAGGAGTAAGCCAAAGCTTGCTCCCACTTGTCCATAGATTTCATTGATGCCTCGGTATTGGACGATACGCCACTTATGTATGCTCCATTTCAAGTATATTATTTCATTTCAAGTCAATCCAATTCATAGAAGTGAAAGATGAAAAGTGAGTTGAAAGACTTAATGATCCTACATGAAAGTTTGTAAAAAGGGAAATAACGTATTTATACCGTTAAAAAGGAATAAGTCATAGGAAGTTTTTATAACGACGATAAATAACCGTGGCACTAATACCTTGGCATTAGTAATCTAGGAGTCCTTATCTTACTAATCATCCACAGTTATTATGCTAATAATAATAAAAAAATATGCTACGGCGCACCCTTGAACAGTCAATCGTACTGTCATACGGGCATACCTGCGAGTACAATTAATGTGTATGTATTAAGCATGTGTAACGGTTCAAAATTGACATCTCGAATTGGCCGCCATCAGTCAGAATGAATGGTGGTTCTGCCGTCGCATGATGAGCGGTAAGAACAACCAATTATTAAAAGAAGTTCATGTAAAAATGTTCGTCTTTTATCGGGTCTATATATTGAGACCCATAAAAAAAAAAAAAAAATGTTCGCGTGAACTTTCGTTTGTCATAAATGTCACATTCGCATATTTACCAAAAAGTTTTCCGGACTTATTTGTTACAAAACAAACCGTACCTAATGTAAAGGCTTCTACGATATGACATTATCTAAGATCCTGAAAATGTTACGGTTTTTTTTATACTAATAGTGGTTTTTATACTAGTAGGTGGCAAACAAGCGTACGGCCTGCCTGGTGTTAAGCAGTTACCGCAGCCTATGAGCGCTTGCAACGCCAGGGGCGTTACGTGCGTGTTGCCAACCGTTTACGGATGGTTTACGGTTTTAGAATTAAGACAAATGATTTTATGAGTAACATTACATTTTGATTTTCAATGATCATGAGTAAAGAAAGGTATGGTCCGTCTTTAGCACAAGATTTTTGCGTTTAAGTTCACTTCGTCCATATTCCCACTTAGACGACTTCCTAGCAAGTCATCATTTCCACTTTATCCATTGTTCTATCTCGTTCACATTCCCAAATTTTCCACTTCCTAGTTCGCTTACATACCTACTCAAGACGTTTACAATTTTAATATGTCCACACTCCCAAATCGTTCACATCCTAACTCGAAGACTGACTTTTATCCGTCATTCCTACAGTCAACGAGTGAGGTAGTGGATGAGTTAGGAATGTGAGTGACTTAGGAATATGGGTCTGCGAAGTTTCTATGGATGTCCCGCGATAATATAGGTCTCGGTTATCGTGGAAAACAAATATACTTAGGTAAGTTAAAAAAGGTTTCAGAGAACTATAAATATTATAAGATAGTCAGTAAGGCAGTAACTAGATCGGGTGCGATTGAGGTACTTTCTACGGACTATTTAGCGAACAAAAATGCATGGCCCAAACCAGAAACCAAATAACTTACCTTTACTTTGACACAGTTCTTATAAGAAGGCATAACATACGTAAGTCGTTTTAAAACTTCATATTTTGGATTTCTTTTTTCTTCTATTATAATTTTACTTATAACGGTAAAACTGTTTTCTTGTAGAACTACGTATAGAGTGAATACTTAAAAAGATATATTCAAGATAGGCTAAGCACGACTATTGCAATACTTAATTAAGAATTGTTTAGAAATGAATACTCAATGTAGAGTTTGTTTCGGCTTTCTTCTCAACAGTGGTCTCCTCTTGGGAAATGCCGCGGTATCGGTATGCCGGTAGACTCGGACTTATAAAATTACCCTTGTTTCATTTCATTGCTGCCCGGTCATGCTGGACTTTCAGGCTTTACTGCAGATCTCCGCACGTTTGCTCTTGACATCGTTACGAGTATCACAGCGTAGAAGGTATGCGGGAGACATATCTGCAAGTATGATTCTGTTCATAACCGATAATGCTCGTACGTCGTGCTATAATTGATTGAAATAGTAATTACTCACGTAAATTT
This sequence comes from Hedya salicella, assembly GCA_905404275.2. Taxonomy (NCBI): domain Eukaryota; kingdom Metazoa; phylum Arthropoda; class Insecta; order Lepidoptera; family Tortricidae; genus Hedya; species Hedya salicella. The sequence continues at coordinate 8,504,593 of FR990114.1, read as the reverse complement.
GGATGGTGATTATTTGACGTAAAAATATGGCAAATGGTACAAATTGTGTTTTCTTTTTCATACGCGTAAATATAAATGAAAAAGTCTGATGCATACCTTCTGTACCTATCATGTTTAAAATACTTATGGATGGTTTTAGAAATATGGGGTTTTCTAAAACAGAAATATTGGCTTAGAGAATTTAACTAATGAAAGATGACAAGCCGTGTCATTACCGAACAAATTTTTCTTGCATTTTTAACGTGAGGGGGGGACGGGGGGGGGGGGGGGGACGTAGTTATAGCACACTACTGAAATATTCATATTTCTACAAATGCACACTATTAAAAGATCACCTACAAAAAAAACACACCCACACCCTGACAATTTACCATATAAACTAAACGGAGATTACGCGAATACTTTGGCAGAGGGGAATGTAATCCATGACGAATCGACGCTTAGGGAAAGGTTAAGAAACAAGTAAAACATTCAGAAAATATTTGTTGGTGAAGTGGAACTGATGAAGAAGACCACAAAATACGATCGGAATTCCTGAATGATAAATGATTAATATTGCTGATAAGAATGGCACCATCGAGCTGGTTTGATGGTGGAGCCGGAAGGAAGGCACCGCATCTCCGTAACAAAATTTGTATCCTAGCCGTGTTTGGAATCGTCATGATTACTTTACGTCATGATTGACTAAAAAACGTAAAAGAAATTATTTTAAAACAAGTAATAAAACAGACTACAAAAACTAAAAAGAAATTAATAAAAGTTTTTTTTTAGTCATTTTTTAGAAAACAGACTGTGGCTTTCTCCATGGAAAGATTTAGGTAATTTCTTAATATTTCTTAAAGGGATTTTTAAATTGGATTGGACTTTCATTTAACGGTGTTATTATTTGTGTTAGGTATCATACGGATTTTTCCGTTTTCGGTTTATGTTTGGGCGCAAATAAAACACTATCGAATGTTTTATTTGCGTTTAATTTAATAGTCCTATTTCAAAATGACTTAACAATTTTGCGCGTAATTATCAATTCACATGATATGTACATAGGTAGTAAAGTAATATGTACCTATGACAGAATGAATGTGAATAATATTAAGTCCGTAGTCGTCCTAATTTATTGATGTTAGTAATAAACTAGAATTTAGGGCTTGCTTCTAGAAAGAAGAAGGGTGAATATTCAGCGTTTTACCGGGTTATTTGTACGTCGTTGTCATCTCAGCGAATATTTTTTACCTAAATGATGTTCAGAGTGAACACTTTATGAAGTCTCGGGGGTTATTGCCTAACGAAATTTTGACACTTGGTATCCGAATCAACTGTCATAGCCCATACAAAATCATGACATGGGCGGAGTCTAGTTTGATGAAAGCTATCGCGGCTCATCCTTCCAACATCGTCATGGTTTCTATGGCGAGATAATAATAACGTTCTAACTGGGCGGTCAGAACGCTCGGAGATTAACAAAAAAATTAAAATTAAGTCAATGTTAATAACAGGGTTACTATAATATAACTAGAAATATGGTTTAAAAAATATACCCCCCGACCCCCGTGATATTGTGTCCTAAAACGTAAATAGCTTGTAATTTGTAAAATGTTGTTAGTATTGCTCCTACACAGTTTTTCGCGCAATGTTCTCTATCCATAGAATGTTAAGTAATTTTAAAAGGTGAATGTAATGTCCCGGCTGTAGTACATGCTAAGCTTGAAACTTTTTGCTTGCCCACTGCCGGAATTAAATTACACCTTTTGTTTTGTTATATGTATGTGTGTAAGCAAATAAATCATTTCTTTCTTTTCAGTCTTTTTTACAAGCTTTTATTTACTTTCACCTGTCCCGTTGTCTGTCTGTCGGTCTGTAATCAAATCTTACAAGTTAAATTTGATCCACTTCCCGGTTTCCGATTTTGATAAAATTTTGCATATATAATAGTATGATACCATCGAGCTGATATGATGATGGAGAAGGAAGGTGGTCATAGGAACTCTGTAATGAAATAATGCAATCCTACCGAGTTTGGGCTCTTTAGAATCATCTCGGTGAGTAATTGATGGATGTTCAAGGAAAAGTACAGACAGCGATAAAAGCTTGTCACAAAAATGTTTTTTTTGACTGAACTTGTTTCATGATATAATGTTAAGATGGTGATACGATAATACAGGTGCTGGTACAAAATATAACCGTATGGTCCCGGGGGACCATACCCAACAAACAACCCCTGTTTCAGACCACTTCTTTCCACTTACTAAGAGACTTCCATTTCTCTTTTGCTTTAGCTACTTTCATTAACCTCATGCACGCTCGTCGGTGTAGATGTAAACATTCTTGTCATAGCGAACCTCTATTTGGTCATGATATGATATTGTGTAAAAACTTTAGTACAAATTTGCTTAGTGCCTGTGTAATTTTTCACGCAATGTTTCGTAGTGATATAAAATCTTGAACTGAATTCAATTTTGACAAGTAGGTACACCATTGGATCATCTGCAATTTAGATTTTTTACCCAGAATATACAAAAAAAAACTCATAAATTATGGTGCGTTGGGGTAATACAGAAGTATGGGAACAATTTAGTTGGCCCGAAAATGCTCTTAAAGGATTTGAAATAAAATTCACCTTCCTACGTTCGTCATTCCCCCTATATTATTTTATCCCCCTTCATTCATAAAAAAATTAGATTGCGTCAGATTTTTATTTTCAATGTAACGTGTAAACTAAAATGATTTGTTTCCTAGTGATTTCGTAGCACATAGTATGCTAGCACAAAGATATTAAAATCTTGTTCACAGATCGCCATCTTTCTTCATTTCTTACTATCAGCGCCTTGCTCTAATCGACGGCAATTTTTTCGTACCGTGGTGGTAGAATTTAAAAATCTTTGTATGTTTTCACCTCAGAATTCATAATCTACCATCATCTATGTAACTTCCAACGGAAACATACTTTAAATGAGACTCATACTTCTTTTCGCTGTTTCTCAAAAGTGCATTTTAAGGATGTGTAGGTTTGTTGTTTTTTTTTAAAGTATGGCATTTGGGGTCATATTTTTTGGTTTAGGTAGCCTATATAATGTAGTTTATAAATAAGTAGATCTATGCGTAACTCAATACCTACCATAAGGACCCTTTTGCTATGGAACGTCACAAATATTTTTTTATCTGCACTGTGTTATAAGGACTGTTACTAAACTTGATGACAGCCAATTTTAATATATAGAAATACTTAAGAGTCCTCGGCAAATTCGGCCGAACTCCACCTTCTCATACAAACGGAGTTTCGTTCTCATTTTAAAACTACGTGTTGGATTGTAACGAAACTTTGCATATACAATGAAATTAGGTATATCTAGGCTTGTAATTAGTTTATATGGCTCCAGTTTATAAAACAAACGAAATACAGCAAAAAAAGTTTTGTATGGAAAACTTAAATTCGCTTTATTTTTTTTACTATGGTATCTGAAACTACATAAACTAATTACAGGCCTGCATATACCTTAACTTATTCTAAGTACAAAGTTTCAGAGCAAACTCGCTAATCGTTTTAAAATGAGAGCGTAACACGTTTGTATAGAGAACCGAGCTCACCGGGGACTCTTAACCTTAACGCATACGATTGAAACCAAGCTACAAGTTCATATCTAGTCTTATACTTTAATAATGTACAAAAAACGAAAAAAAAATGATTGAAAGCATTTTATTAAACCGTTGATATCTCTGGTATCTCCGTAACTAAAGTCCTATAACGAGCCTTCTCTGCTGGATCGTCACATTATCACAATATTTAAGACATACCTAAATTTCTTTCCATATGAGCCAGACTGTCCGATGGACTTATTTACGGTAGAAATGCAATAGATCTTAAAAAAACTATGGACCGGCCAAACCATACTTATATTTTTTTGTGAATATGTTCAAAAAAGTTAGATCATAGTCGTCAAAGGATACATCATAGTTAATAGGAAAGGAATATTAATATACATCAAAGTATTGATTTAAGCTTACACGATCTTCACTCATTATCACAACAATTGAATAAATCATATTTATACGCGATTAAGGGGATGCATCGAAAATTTAAGCTATTTTGTAGCGCATTTTTGTCAAATCTAGTATATAAATCAGGCTGGCTGGCAGGCTTACGCCAAAAAACCCCAAGCATGTAGTGTATTATACTATACTCAAACCAAATAGACGACTGGGATCGTAAAACAATTAGCATCGTATTGTCTCTTTCGCACCCGTACGCCCTTATCCAGCATGCCTGTTATCAGCCGGGCCGCATAGGGCAGGTAGAAAGCACACGGTACAAGGCATGTCGATAAGATAACATGCAAAAATGAAAACAAAGTAATGCATACAATATTTTATATTATGAAATAAATACTTTTAAAACTACAATTAGGTACTTTAGAACTAAAACATAGTAAGACTAAATAAATAAATAAATATTATATTAATAGTATTAAAATTAAAAATATTCTTCATCACTGTCACTATCCTCTTGAAGATTGATTATAAGAGGATGAGCATCTTTTAAATATGCTTTTTCTAAGTCTTCGTTTTGAAGCTTTTCGGCATGACGAACACATTTAATCCAATTTTCAGTAGTTACATTCATGATGGCTTCATCTAATAACTTTTCAACATCAACCATTTTAAAAGTTTTATTTTTCGCCGCTACTTCACCTTTAATCTGAGCCCATATTAATCCGGCGTATTCTAATGACTGTGTCATTGTGTGATTAAATGTACAATCTTAGTGCGATAATCTAATGACCTGCGGTATTGCGTGTAGAAAGTATTAATCACTTGGTGATTAAGAAATCATGTAGGTACTCCATTTGTAATCCTTTTCTACTAATTGTCATCTTTAATAGTTATACTATAATAAAATCGGCGTACCCTTATGACTGTCATTGTGTTATTATATGTAAAATAATTAGTGTGATAGTCTAATGACCTACGGTATCAGCACGATACTGAAAATAACATAAACGAATAAAACCATAAAAATAAGTTACAGTATAAAGCTATGCAAAAAATATAATCAATCTTATCGACATTTAAATAAATCCAGTATCGACATGCCGCCATCCCTACGGCCGCCGGCGTTTATTGCCTCAGTCGTCTGTTTGGTTTGAGGATAGTATAGCTTTCTCTTTCTTTGATGCGCGCGAGCAATAAATGCGTCCCTTATTACAAATCACGCTTATTGGCTGGCTCCGCGTTTGGGGCGTGATTTACGAATGACGAAGTAGCCCCTTAAGCCCCGTTTTGTTGTGTTGTGATAATAAATCAAAGTATAATGAAACTAATGTTTATTTGCTTTTAAATTCATTTTTGTATGAAAAATCACAGATTTGAATCGTCATATAAGCTTGTTTCTATGCTTTTGGCCTGGGGTGTGTACCGATATAGATATTTCTGCCAGGCGCCTTACGGTATAGATAACTTACTAATAGTCATGACAGAATGACATTGATCGAAGGCCCACTGACCTCTAATATACTACAACTGCACTGGCTGGTGTAAAAAAAATTTTTACGTATTTGATTATCGCCATTTTGGCGCTGTAGACACTAGTAGGCAGATACGAGTGTCCAAGGAACTAAAATTAGTGACGTTCGCAAGTCGACATCTGTAAATAATATATCGATCGTTCGTTATTTTTAATCACTAACCAACACACGCCAAGCCACCTGCTAAAAGACGATTCATCCAGCAGGTAGCAAGGTCAAGTTAATATAGTGAATTGCTAAAAGAGATAGCTATACTCGATCTATCTTGTTTCATAATTTTTTTATTAACCGGTAATTTTGACCCACAAGAATGAAGGACGAACGAATTAGGCACAAACCGATATCTCAATTGAACAGTTCTTGAACCGGGAACCGAAAACGGCAACGAAATCCATTTCGTTCGCGGATGAATGGCCGAAACCGGTATGTAAAAGTAACGGTTTCCGAGACCTGAATATAACAAAATCTTAGAGCGAGAGAAGGAGCATAAGTATCTTTAAATCATATTAGAACACTTAAATTTTTCTATGCGCTGACAGCCATCAGAACCATGTTTAACGGTGACCGGTTTGTTAGATGTGTTTGAGGCAGGCCTGTCTATTAGAACCATTCGTGTAAACAGAACCCCTCACTGTTTCTATTCTGACACAGTGTTATAAAACGAATAGCCTGTTTGTAACAGACATTTGTGTATGTTGACACAACTATTAATCAAGTTATTGATGCATGCCACAAAACTGTAAATTGCTTTCCATTCCTACCTTATTCACTTATAAGCACCTAATCATTTGCTGTGCAATTTTAACAGGTAATGCGGTATGCCGAAAACCACGCCCTATGTACAGTCAACGACTATTTGCAAACCTTACCTCGATACGATAAGGTTTATAAACGGCCACTGTAATAAGTCACAATTGAACTTGTTGTTCAATCACTTTTTGTAATTGGATATTAGAACATATGTGTAGTGCTATCAGCGTATTTAATCAAACAGTTAAAGTGCATCATGAGAACGATGACATTCGTGTACCTACAAAGAGCCATTGTATCAGTCAGTTTTGAGTCTCAATATCTTAGGACCACAACATGAAAAACTAATAATCTGCAGCAATGTTGGATGTAAAAGGCCATGACCATTTATGAGAATTGAATGACTGCATCACTTTACGTGTGATTGAAATATCCAATTTATAAATAAGACAGTGCCTGCAAAAAGGGTAATGAATAAAAACAAAAGTTAACATTATTCGTTTTTTTTATTCTTACTTTTGCAAGTTCGCTCTACAAGAGTTGCAGTTTGCAGTACACAGTTCGCATTCTTTATACAGTAAATATTTTTTTTTACATTTTCTATTTTATATCAAAATAGTGTCAGGCAGTGTTGAGGCTAAGGTCAGAGGTAGGGTTTAGTGCCAGCCGTGAGCGCCATGGCCCCAGGGTTCCTCGGGGGCGGAGGCGGCAGCGTGAGCGGCGTGGGCGTACTGGGCGAGATGGGCGGCGCGGGCGTGCTGGACCTCAGGGGTGTCGACCACGTACTGGCCGTCGTGGGTGAGCTGGATGTGGGCTGGGGGACCAGTCCACTTGCCGTAGCCGGCGGCGTAGCCTCCGTGGTGAGCGAGGGGCGCGAGCGCGGCGCCGCCGTGGTAGGCGAGCGGCGCGATGGGTCCGTGCGCGTACGCACCGTGCCCGGCGTTGACGTGTGCGGCGGCGTGCGCGGCCTTCAGGTGCGCGACCTCAGGGGTGTCCACTACGCGACCGTCGTGCGCCAGAGGAGCGGGGCCGTATTTCAGGAGACCTGGGAACGAATTAGTTAAACTATTACTATTCTATACTATTATAAAATTCTAGATTTGTATTGAAAATCAGTTTTCTATGGAGAGGGGTCATGATTTCAGGAAAAATCTTAATAGCGCGATGCAGGATCGTCTTTTGTTCTGTATGGCCGCGCGGTGCCTTGCCAGTCTGGTGCGATCTGTTATCCAGAATTTCATTGTCCTCTCATCACGCCAAAACGGTTGGACGGATTTTAACCAATTTTGGTACGGAAATAGCTGGACATCTAAAGATGTTTTTTTTTTAGCGTTTTCCCAACTACAGTAAAAAAAGTTTTACGCGGACGAGGTCACGGGCAAGGTGCTAGTATGACAATAAAACATTTTATACTCATTGTTGAAATGAAATCTGTGCCGAGAGTGAAAACCCTACTTTCAAATCTCAATTAAAACTATAACTTAAAGTTACTGTGATGAAATCACACAATATTTAAGTATTATCTTTAAGCACCGAAACGCGTTTTAGCATTTCAGTTTATAACCGATCACTACGTTATCTATGAAATTGTTGGTTGTAACTAATTAATGTTTAGAAAGGCGTAAAAACTAGAAATGACTCAGCAGTCTATTAAATAATAATGTATTGTTCATGAAATCGATTCACTAGTGCGTGTCGCATCGCATGCTCAAAAGACGAAAAGATTTAAGATATAGTGTGATGTAATTTAATAAATAAGTTGCACTAGAATATTAAATGCCTCCTTACATAATAAGGGCGTGATTAGGGTAATTTTATTATTATTATAAATACTTCTTAGGCAACTCTATGTGGTTTTCTCTAGTTATGTTCATATTTTGACATTACGGATTATTATTAGGAAGCCACGAGAAAACTGAAATGTAGGACATATTTTATTACCAACCTTTACTAGGCAATACTAGGACATTAAAATCGCGGCCAACATTGTTGTAATCACATCGAAGATAAACCTATCGAAAAACTAGTGAGATTGAACCTAAGTGCTCAGAATAATCGGCCTTTTTTAAAATGTCCTTTTCATTGTAGGAAATCTATGAATCATATTTGTGTTTGATGTCTATATCGTTCTGCGTTCTATGACAAATTGATCCGTCTTTGGCATCCCAAAGGATTTATTTTCATCTAAAAAGGTCACACGGGAATTTACCCTTTTTTGAACTTAGTCATATTGTCCTCTTTCACGTATATTCTATTTTGACGAGCGTCAATCACGTGCCCGAGGATGACTAGCAAAGTCGAATTTGGTTTGAAACGCTCTGTTGCAAAGTGCAAAATAAAACTGACCCCTTGTATTGTAAACCTACATGTGTAGGAAGACTTCTTTTTGTGCGGATATATAAGTCACTAGCATTTACCGCCTTTATACACATTACCGGGGATGAAATATCCTATGTATTAATCCATATCCTGATCTATCTGAGTGCCAAGTTTTATGTAAATCCGTTTGACGGTTAACATTATGTTATTAAGTAACAAACAAAAATCTAAACATCCAAATATCTTCACAAAATTTCACATTTTGAATATTAGATGGATAGTAAAATTGGCATCATAAAACTGACCAGCAGCAGGGGCGCCATAGTGTCCGCCGTAGCCGCCGATGGGGCCAATCCCGCCGTGTCCCAGTGGCGCCCAGGCACCGTGCGCGGTGGACGCCTGCGCGTGAGCGGCCAGGTGAGCGGCCTTGGCGTGCGCTACCTCGGGCGTGTCCAGGACATGCTTGCCATCAGGGCTAAGCTGAATGGGTGCCGGCAGACCTGCGTAGTACGAGGCCTTGGCCAGGCAGAGGGTGGCGGCGAGGACAATCTGGAACAAATAAGAAAATATCTTTGTTACAATGTACGACTTCTACATACACGACGAGCGCCATATTCAAAGTGCCGAAATGAGGTCACCTGTCTTATGATCCAAGCATAAGTAACGAACAAGTTTTAAAGCAAAACGGATGAAATATTTGTATGTATGACTAAAGAATGTTTAAGTTCGCAGCACAGAATGAGCTCCGATATCAGAAAACTAAAACCCCAAATGTTATTGGTTTTAATTTTTCAATCCTAATAGGGCTGCAATCTATTTGTATTATACTTTATCAGGTATATGTCCACCATTCATCAATCTATCATCTCTGTGAACGGAAAGGCTAAAAAGTTTAGCCGACTGTAATGACACTACGGCACAAGCTAAGTGGACAGTTCGTGTCCCGATTGAGACATTCAGTTTCCTTGTCGGGTTTTAATTAAAAGTGAAACTAGATTGATGTCCCCGAGGTGCTCGTTACTACGGTCGGATTAGGCATTTCACTTTATCGAGAGATCTCGAGTTATAATTGAAATATTATGCCCGTCAGTCAATTGACAAGCGATCCCTATCAAGGAATGCGAAAGGAAAATGTACTTATTAAGTGTCACATAGCACGCCAGGTTGCTCAACCGTTTACAAAAGATCATGAGATTTGGACACATGTAAGCCATTTAATACATGTATATATACATGCGATCATGCCTGGTTACGAAATAAACTATTTTACAGTGTGTTAGTGTTACAATGCGTGTGAAATGGAGAACATATGAATGAGGTAATTACAACTATAAGCGTAACGAGATTTCGACAAAATGGGTTGAGTTATGGATGTTACATATCTCTGAATGTCAACTGTTCTCGTTAAGTGCCAATTCTCATTTTTGCTCTTTGAAAATGTTTTTATAGCAAACTGGATGTTTCCATTTGATCACTTTGAAGTTATAGTTCGCATACTGTTGAGATTACAGTGACCACTATGAGATCGAGACTGTGAATAAAGCGGGAGCATCTACTAGCCTCGGCTAGAAGGAGCTTGAAATTAGCGCAGAGGATCGAGGCAAATATAAATAATTTCTGGCCACCAATATCACGGGATATCACGATGAGAGATAAGATATCTCCGATCCGATGAGGGATATCATTGTTACTTACAAGGCCGATCAGTCTATCAGAGGCGTGTCTAAAAGTAATATTAAGTCCATTTCTGGTAGTAATTACAAAATATAAAAGGGTTTTGCAAAGCGTTGCGGCAGCCGAGGGCGTGGCGCGGCAGCACGCACCACAGATGACAGATAAAATAACTGCACTAGGAAAGCTTTAAATAAGTAAACTAGTTCTAAAACTACTTTCGAGTAATTTAGCGAGCTATTTATAGGAGCGATAGTGAGAGCAATTTGATTCCTTCTCTATTTTGGAGTAGGCTAACTATTGTAATATATAAAATTGTGGGTTATTCACGTAAAAAGTATTAATAGACGACGTCATTTTATTCGATGTTGTAGGATTCACGGAATTCCATTGTTTGTGTTCATATCCTTCAATCAATATGGACAACAATCGAACATTTCCTTTACATCTTCCGTGTTCCGTGTATTGTTAAAAACGATTGCGGTTGATTACTAACATGCTTAAAATGACAGCTCTTCTGTGTGCTTATTGTACACAAAAAATACTTTAAAGTTTTCGTCTTGCTGATCTATTTAAGTTTATAAAAGTTATCTAGATCAAATATAGCCATTCGGTACTATAATAGAATCGATTATGTTGTATTAGAAAACCGCAACATTCGATTGTATCCGAACTTATAAACAATTAAAATAATTAGCTATTAAGTTAGCCATTGTTACACCTACTTCTTATCTCCATACTCGTAACTATGAGTTAACACTTTTGTCTGCAACAAGTGGTTAAGGTTTTTGCTCTATGCAATTAAATTCAAATTACTTGTGATAACAACCGCCTTGCGGCTGTCCATACTTCAGACCATTTTAAGGTTTAATGCCTTAATTTTTAATCATCGTTACGACGCAAAAAGACACGTATATGTTCTTAAATTAGATTACGTAGACGTGTGCGGTCAAATTTATTCGCTCCGTTTTGAATGACTAGTGTTGCTTTGCTAACAATTGGTGGTTGTGCAACCATAAATAGCCACCGCCCTACTCTCGTAGGTTCTAATTCTTAAATAGGGAATTGTCTGCGATACTCGACGCTAACCTTTAATGTAATGGCAAGTTATTGTTACATTTTCTCGTTAAGACGCGTGTGGTCTATTGGAAAATGAGTTCAAGTTTTATTATCTTTTTAATTTGATTTTACTGAGCTTGTTGCATTTGTGTTTTACTCACCATATCAAACATCCGTTGTTAAGAATTATCATTCTATAAGAACCATGAATAACTCGATTAAACGGCTTTTGATATTTGGAGTATTTTGGAGCGACACAATGCGTTTGGCGCACCAGTACCTACGTTCTAAACTGGGACCTTGTTAGGTTGCGTATTTACGAGGGGACCAGGATCTGACAAAGCAGGTTGCCCCGTGTTTTTAGGGCGTGGGCCTCATATCGGCCGCTTTTGCATTCTGTTGCAAAAGCCTTTTGCAATAGATCGGAATTATCATTCGACGAACTGGTGCACAACCAGTCTATTGCAATTCGGTTGCGAAACGGAGGAAGCCGAAGGCGTGAGGAAGTGTTATGGTTTCGAGAAGGTCACGAGAAAAGCCTTATTATTGAAATATTTCAAATTACGCGCTTGAACGGTCGCTGTGTGTCGCAGCGTTGCGCAGCGAACGTTTTTTACCACCAAACTGACTTTCGTTGTTATAGTTATATCCTGTTAGGCTGGAGTCTAGACGCAATCTAGTCACTTGGCTAAGCTCTAATTCTCGACTGCTATTGACGGGGATATTTTCAAGCCGACTGTCAGGTATTGGCGCCTCACATTCCAACCTAGCAGATAAACGATGAGTCAGATGTATTCAATTACAAGCAATTAGGATTGGTAAGGTTACTGCTTAATCAGTTTCCCGCCCACGATCCTCGACTGCAAGGATGCGCGCCCAACGCGGTAAAGCCTTAGCTTTTAGTTGTTAATTAGAGAATAATGATTTCATGGACAAGAAACGGTTTTTTCATATTGGATGGAGCTATTTTTACAAGCTTTTATTACTTATAAATTTATGAGTCGTTTGAGGTAGAGTAAGTATTTTACGTAAACGTTGATTGGGTAAATTTTTTAACTAAATAACAAAAGAACTATTAAACGAACGAAGTAAAATTAACACAGAAGTTAAAAGAGTTAATCCGCATTCTGCATTGGATTTGTAGTTTATTTTATGGTAAAATGTATACAACATTTTTTTACATGTTAAACTTGTCATTGTCATTACTATTAGATGTTTTATTATTTATTAATTAAGTACAACCTTGACCCACTAGTGAAACTGATTAAGATTTTGCTATGATGATTTATACGACATTAACAAATTGTGGGTCGAATTAGGCGTCATGCACATGAATATTTTAATGCGTCTTGCCGCCTACTGCACACGCGAATTTGCATAAAACTGCATTACATTTTAATACGATTTGTCTATTTTATTCATGTAATTTCAATATCGCGAATTGTTTGTGCTTTTTAGGCGTGCTAAGGACATGTTTTACTTACTTTATTAAATTATATGAATTTTAATACTACTAAGTTTTTACTTAAATTATTAGCAGGCTATCACGAATTGTTTCTTTATCGGATGGATTTAAAGTATGAAATGCATATGCATTCGGAGTCTGTCTAGGCGGCAGTTTAATAATTAAAACTGAAGCATCAGTGTAGTTTTGCTTGATGTAAAAATAAATTTTACTAGTTGGAAAAAAGTTAACCACTTACAGAATGTTTTCAAAGACTTGAAAGATCCTCTCTCCCTCATACGATATTTAGTATTAAGGCGCGTGTTACTCGTAAGTTGACTGTTTTTTTTATTTCCTTGCGCTATTGTTTAATTAGAAATAGGAAGAGCGATTTACTAGCGTATCAAGTATGAACTAGAGTGAGATGTAACATGTCGATACATAAAAAAAATGTTACGTTAAGAAATAAAAAAGTAATAAGCAAGTGAGGAACTAAGTTATATGATCGACTTCACAGCTAATCTAATAAAATTGATCTGAAATTTTACGATTGGGTGGTTATCAGTTTCAGGTTATTGATGTTTACGATACGACTTATGCTTAATTGAACTGGTATACTAAATTGTAACAAAATGCATATATACTCGTATAGATATTTACTCAGTTCGACTTCTGATGCAAGGAATAAATAGTAATTTGCTTATTAAGAATTTTCGAAATAGTGAAAGTGAAACTCTCCGAAAATATAGTTTTGAATTTAACTTAAGTTAATTTGCCTATTAATCGAAACTCAAACACTATACCGAGCTTACTAGTAGGTTCAAAATAAATCAAAAACACTCACCATAGACTGCATGATTACTGTAAAAAATAAGTACTAGGTGGAGATCTCAAACGAACTAACGAAGGCGCTGCTGTTACCAGTACTCGCCTAGGAATTTTCGCCTAAGTGCGCGACGTTGTGCGACTAGCTCCTGAGTCGGAATGGCGATCGGTCACAGCACGCCCCCTTTTATATGAAGCACCCCGCTACGAGACTGGTAATTGAAAACAATTAACGCGCAAGTGCAATGCTTTAGTTTTAATTGTGAGATGGACAGTTCCGAAGGAACTACAGTGTTGGTCATGGGGCGGATCCTGACGGGGTTGTTTTCAAGTACTGTTCTAAATGCTTTATGGAGATAAATATTATAATAATTCGAAATAATGAGAAGTACGTAATTTTAAAACATCTATTCAAATAAGTCTGAGCGAGATACTTAACCGGCTGCCAAAAAACAGGATTATTTTGTTTTCAGGGAGTATACATACTGTAAGTTTCTGCGTTTCTTTACTCCGCTATAAGTTTTGACACAGATTAACAGATTTCGAAGTGTCAGGTATTGTTAGAATTCTCGTATAATTCCCAGTGTGCTTGAATATTTTATTAACAAAAGTGTATATCGTGTTTGTGCAGTTTCATTGACTTTCATTCCATGAAATTTTCTTGGATTGTGGAAATTTTGCAGGTTTCGTTATTTAAACATTTTGTCTGACATATAATTAACACTTCTAGGGAGGTCAAGTAAAAAAATTCTCATTTCGCTGGTAAATATATTATAAGGAACCCAGTTCACGTTCTCTAGGCGTTTTAAAGTTTAGTCATTAGTAACTTGTAGATAGGCGCATCAGCTTCGCCTGTGTGCTTATCCTTCGATATCCATTCATATTTCCGGGATAAAACTGTTCTGCGATCTGTATTCTATCCATTACTCTGTTGTAGCTTTGAAGAAGGCAAAACCAAGGTATACAAGATAACAAACTGATAAACACCGTTTCGGTGTATCGCGTATGAAGTAGGAATATGAAAGCAAGCATTGTGTTCATGAACATAAGGAAGAAATATACATGGTTATTATTATTGTTTTTTAATTTACGTAATTAAATTTTCTGTAGTTTACCTCTGCTTGAATGTATTTAATTTTTTATTATTTGTATTTCGCACCCGCTCACGGGACAATGATGTCCCGGACCTTTGGGAGGCGTGCGCGGAGCCGAAGCCAACGCGTAGAGGATCTTTCGACAATTTAATGAAATGTAAGGGGTACACCGTGCGGATACTGTTCCTGTCCGTATGATGGGACGCGCACAGAAACAGTACCTACCCGTTAGATGGAAGAACTATTAGAGATTTACGTATTATTATATTTATATTATTTAAGGTATTTATGTCGTTAGATTTGTTTTTTTAATTGTACTGTTTTGTGAGGTGTGCAGTAAAGAGTTATGGATATTGTAGTTTTTTGTATGTTTACAAATACATATATGTTTTATTAGGTGAAGGATTTCCTCTCTGATGATATGTTACAATAATATCTGAGATATTTGCATGCTAGTATGTAAGTACAAATAGCAGAATAAGCTACCTATTGTCACATAACATATAATGACACGAATGTACCTACTTATTCTTTGCAAATAAATATCTATATATATAGACTGTGATTAGAAAAGTGTTTTATCTCAATCATATTTTATGTACACGTACCTATTGTTTTCAAAAGATTTCGCTACCCAAGGATTCTCTGGTAGATCTTTAGCGATAAGAGCGCCTGTTGTATAATGTATACTTGTCCTTATAATCTGATTTCTACTAATCTCTTATATGTGTATGTGTGTGTGAAATAAAGAGCATCGTAATTGTAATTCCCTGTTAAGCAAAGGGCTGAAAATCACACGACCAGGTGAATGCGTTGATCGCTGCTCGGGTTTGATGTAAAAGGTCAGCTTAAGTCAAGAATGGAACAAATTTATTATGTTGATCAATGGCTTAAATTCCTAATCCGACATGCGAAGGGTTTTTTTAAAATCCGGAACTAGTTTTGGGACATATATGACCTCGCCGTATCAAGAAAACATGTGTTCCTGTCAAATTAAATTCAAAACGAAACATTCTATTTTTTTTTCAAATACTAAAATTTCCAACGGTGTGTGCTTATTCTATCTTAGCAGTTCAAATGTATAAGCAAGTTGGAATACAAACTTTGTTTGATACACCTTATCTTTTGTCTCATTAGGGGAAATCACTTTGCTTCGTGAAAGTATTAGGGCGTAATTATGTTTGTCAAATGGAAAAAATACTGGATCCCAGACTGTTTAATTTCCTAAATGTTTTATTTTGGCGAGAGAAAAGAAAGGATCTCTTTATAGTACTATTCTCAAAATAACAAGTAAGCCGTTTGCTCCAAATCCAGAATTCGCGGTAAATTTGCGCACATTTAATTTCAGGAAATTCCAAAGGGATAACCATTATACGTGTCACGCAAATCCGGGAGCAAGAAAGATACATAAATCATATTTATATTAATTTGTGAAATAAAGTCCACGGCTACTCAGCGGGTTATAAATGGAGTCATTAAGAAACGCGAACAATGTTATGATGCTTGTGATCGATCGATTCGCATGCGTTTCCAGAGAGTATTGAATGCATCCTTGAATTGGACAAACCTACGATCTACCGGGATAATTACGTGTGTGGGGGTAAATGCGTATTTTGATGATATTATAGAACAGCTACATTTATCAACTACCATTTCTCCTTTTTTTCTACAAGATTTTATTTAATTTCACATTTGTTGTTGTGGAGGGATATGAACCACTTCCCAGGAACCAATTAAGCTGAAATTTAGTATACCTACCGTAACTTCGATGATAATACAATAATATTGAACCAAGAAACTGGTCTGATGATGCTGTCGGAAATAATGTCATAGAAACTGTATTAAAACTATGCAATCCTTCCGAGTTTGGGCTCCTTAAGGACCTGCATCGTCAAGAAATGCCTATTCGTAAACCAGACCCCAAACGCCAAGCCGGCCAATGAGCGGAATTAGTAATAAGGGACGTTTTTATTGCTCGCGCGCATCAAAGAAAGAGAAAGCTAATACACTACATGCTTGCGGTTTTTTGGCGTAAGCGCCAGATGTAAAAGTATAATTAAATCGAAGATGTTATCATGTTATGTTAACATTTAACTTTGTGACGTAAAAGATAAAGGGAAGACTGACATTTTTACATAATTTAACCGTTTATTAATGTGTCATTTGTACAAACTGGACAAAAAACGGAAAATGAAGACGCTTTTTCGGATTTCTTTTCTATCGAGGAAATTTTAAACAAACATGATGTTTCCGCGTTAGGCACTGAATAGGTTATACCTATAAAGTCAAAAAACACATTTCTGAAAACCAGTCTGTTTCGTATACTAGATTTAACAAAAATCTCACTATAAAACCTAATAATTGTAATTTTCGATCCACCCTCTTAAGACTCGACTGACGGATGTACAAAGAAAAGTACGGTCGGAAACAAAAGCTTGTCATAAAAAGACTCCGAAGAATAGAGAACTGCCTCCTTTTGTGGGAGTCGGTTAAAAATGAAAATTTTCGCAGAAACGTTTCAGTAGGCACGGGGTAGTTTTAATATGCTCGGATTTTATGAAATCTTTAAAAGACGCATTTCTCCCCATAGTCGCAATTATCACAGTTGACGTTACTTAAAGATCGTTGGTATTTCTGTTTATGGTTTATTTGACTGCCTTCACTCGTCAATAGAACAATGGATTGACGAGATTTTTGACATAGAAGCAGAATTTGGTTTGCTTTTATCCCGAAAAATTAATTGTTCCCTAAGAAGGGTAAAACAAAACTTAGTCTGTGTGTTTTTAAAGTAAACTAGGTATTGAACTAAACTCTGATTTTTAATTCAAGACCAAAATCTGACAGTTCTCATATGGATTATTTAAACAAATAAACATTATTTTATAAAAACATGAATGGGAAATCGTGCAACCAGTAATATTAGGGTAAGTTTTATTGATAAAAATACTGACACTTAAACCAGTATGCAGTGATCACAGCGATACTGCGCCCGTTGACGTTAAATTTTGTTCTTGAATTAAAAATCAGAGTATAGACGTCGCCATCATCAGCGGTCACCTGTAAAAGATATGTAAATGTTCTGTTACTGTCATGCTAACAAATAACGCGTAGCCTGAACATGCCTAAACTACTAAAGACTGTCACATGCAATTTTAAGGGGCCATACGAATATGTGTGCACTAAGAAAGGAGTTTTTGAATACACAACTTCTACGGGAGATGAAATTCAGTAAATCTAACACTACACAAGTAACGTATGGAGATTGGTCTACATCAGGACTTGGAATGCCTTTTTTTTAATCTTCTAAAATACACGTTATTTCTGGAATGTTTTAAAACTGTATTTAGGAGAAGATAAATTAATCACCAAACACCTGATTCAAGATCTACAATTTTAATAAATATACGAAAATGTCGTACCTACCTAATTGAACGAAAAAAAAAGAATCGTTATTTCGGTTATTTAGTATGAAAAAAATACCGGTTCGGACCCCTGGCCTACATAACACCTTCTAATTAGGCAGGTATTTTAAAGGCACACGTTTTTCCGACTGCACACTCCATTTATTCCGTACTCTATGGTATTACTTCGGCTTCGCGCTTTGGAGATTATTAAAAGGTCAACTTCAACACCTTTAAAGGAAGTCATATGAGAACTCTCCACGGGAGATCAGCAGGCCTATGATGGTTGCGTTTGTCACGCGATAAATAAGTGACATAGCTGCCGTCACCTTCTGACACGTATGTGAGTGCGAGAGTGACAGGCGCGTTATCATATCATTTATCGCGTGATAAACGCGACCATCATAGGCCCGCAGTCGTATAAATTGACCAAGGGTCATCAAATGTAGATATTTGGGACACCAAATATTCTTTTACTTTTTTAGGTTGTTTTAGCCCTACCCGAACAGACATCTTCGATGCAAGTGTGCTCAAAATACTATCGTAGAGTTTTAACCATTTACATCTCTCGCCTCACGACATACTCGTATTTACTAGTTAATTAGGTCAATGCAATTAGTTTTGTTATCACTTTTACGTCCTTCACTTCCGCTTATAGGCATAGGTCTTTAAATCTTAACTTTCTTTAACTTCCATACACTTAAAATCATACGATAGGTAACTTTTTCTTGCCTCTGTCGTTTACTTTACTGCATTTCTGAGTTACACTTCGCAATTTATTGTTATCTGTAGTTGGTACTTTCACCTACTTTTCTTATGTTTCTTTCAAATATTATTGATAATATAATTGTAACAGTAACCAAGTTTGCCTAAGACATGCCAACTTGGGTTGAAAAAAAAAAAGACATTAACATTTAGTTAAGAATGGTGCACCTGGGTACCAATTGATTTCATGATTTTTGATGGAAGTTAGTTGAATTTTTTAGACTAGACTCTGATAACGAATACGATATGCGATTTAAGTATGTGTTGAAAAAGTTTTTCCTTCCAAATTTATCTCGATAAGATCAAAGCAACCTCCGTGCGTTCTTTTGTTATTCCATTATGAATGTTTGGTCATACGATATTATTAATTCCGGAAATTATATATTTATAGCTATTTCAAGTAATTGTGTCAACCTTATTATTTTGATTGATCGTTAACATACAATGTAGTGCAGTTCAAATTACGAGTTTAACCTAAATTTGTTAGTCTTTACGCAATGACATTAAAGTAAATATTACCTTAGCATAGTGTCGCGTCCTAAATATTCGAAATTGAGCGAGGCCTACAAATATCCTGATTATGCTGATCTATTGTAAAATATATGTTATTAAAATACTCAAGCATATTTATTGTTCTAGCTCGGTACAGTTTACCTTAATATTTCTGCCTAAATCCTTAGCCATATTGTTAAATGCAAAAACCGAGCCGATCGACGTGATTTTTTGCACTGTAATTATATATTGAGTCCCCGGAGTGACATAGACTATGATTCCAAAAATAAAATATTCCTGAAGTAGTAAATTGCGTTTACCATAGGCGTGGAACCACAAGGTAAAATAATAAATGCAAATGTTATTAAAAAAAAATGTACATACATATGTTCATTATTAACGACCGGTTTGGCTCAGTGGAAGTAATTTTTGCCTTCGAAGCTGAGGTCCTGGGTTCAAATCCCAGTAAGGGCAAATATTTGTGTGATGAGCATAAATATTTGTTCCTGAGTCTTGGATGTTTTCTATGTATATAAGTGATATATCTATTAGATATATTGTCTTCTAGGTCCCATAACGCAAGCCTTATTGAGCTTACCATGGGACTAGAGCGATTTGTGTAAATTGACCCGTAATATTAATTTATTATATTATTTATTATTATTATTAAAACCTTTTTTGGTGACCAACAAACGAAAAACAAACAGCCCGCCTTGTGGAAAGCAGCTATATAACACATGCAACATTCAATGTAAAGGGTATTTCAATGCCCTAATACTTATTTAGTACACTAAATTTTTCCTTTCCTTTAACTAGGTTTCGCATTTCTGAAAATTTTATTGTAAGGTGATGAAATAAACGTCAACGGTTTTTTTTTGGTTATTTTATGATGGAAGAATCCAACGAATAAATAAATAAAAGAAAATAAAAATATTATGTTTACAAAAATGTATGTTTAATAATGTTGTTTAAAGTGGGCGAAGTGCAATTAGATATAAAAACTTAGTAAATTCATGTAATAGTCCTAATTATTTTATTTAATACTAAAACACGCAAAAATTAGTTTCTGGTCAAAATAAAATATATTAAAATCGTTTATCTATTAAACGTAGAACGTTTCAAGTGTAAAACAGTTGACCATGTCGCCTTTAGCGATTATTAAATTGGCATAGAGTTTGCGAAAATCGTCTTAAAACAACTTATTACATATTTATATGTTTATATTTATGGTGCTTAACATGAAGTTGATTACTAAAACAGCTATTTGTGAGGTAACAAAGGTAATAATAACAACTATAGGTAATAAGTAGTTAGGGTTGTGTTAGAATTCCTTAATCCTCGGCAAAAAACCTGAATATGGTGTTTTGGATGCTACAGTCAATTTGATGCTGACTGTACATAATATTACCTACTAACCCAACGAATCGCCACATCGGCATCTCAGAGCTTCTGCGTTAGTATCGGACTAACATCGGCTTGAGTTGCGTGTGCAGATATGTACGCACATTTCTTTTCTACACTATACTTTTACGATTTAATTTTTATCGAAAACGAGAAACGAGAAATTCAATTTGAATTTGCGATTCCTATAGATGTAATAAATAGGTGACTGTGACTGTGTAAATTAAACATAGTATTAAGGATCGCAGCGTTAATTATGAAAACAGACAGCATCAAATAGACTGTAGCATTACCCTATCTAAAATATACTATTTTGTCTGTAAAGTAAGTATATTGTCAATATTAATGTACGGCCACTTGTTGCTTGCATGGAACTAGTTATATGGCGTTAGCAAAATTTATACATACTTAGTATATTTTTTCTATTCTATTATTTAAGCTATAAGTACAGGCTAAGCTTGAATCAAATTTTGACATGAAAGGTTCTAATTTTCGAGAGTGCCTATTACGGTTCAGGAGTTAGAGCCCTGATAGTAATATAGTTAGTGCCCATTGAGTACAGGACCCTATTTTTTTTTTATTATTTGAACAAATATTTTTTGTGTACATCCTTTTTTTTTAACATCCGTCAACTATACTCATTGAGACAATTCTAAAGAGCCCACACTTAGTTTGCTATTTTGTTACAGAATACCTATACCACCCTCCGGCTCCATCATCAGATCAGCCCGATGGTATCATAATATTGCATTGTCAACGAACTAGTATAAGTATACCAAATTTTAGCTCAATGGGAACCGGGAATTGGGTCAAATTTAACTTGCAACATTTGGCAAAAACTAACATACTAACATACATTATTTGTAATGTCTCTTCTTATGTATGCCTTCTTTCTTTCTTTCTAACACGGCAAGTTAAATAAAAGGTTGTAACAAAAGCAATGTACGACCAATCTGCACACGCAAGCTTGATGCTAGTTCCGATACTCACATAGAAGCTCCTAGATGCCGACGTTGATGTCTTTTATACGGCGACTTGTTGGTTAAGTACAGTCTCGTCTAGATTTTGTTAAACGAGTAGCCGGTGAAGCCATAAAAACATCCGACTATTTGAAAAAGGTTGATAAGTTTTAAACGGATTAAACGTTTATCTTGAATGATATTAGTAGCTAAGAATGCTCGTGGCGACGTAACCATTGGTCGTGGGCTAGTAAAAAAATAATTAAATAAATGAGTTATGACTCATTTATTCATATAGAAGCGAAGATAGCAACGTCCACAGTAAAAATAAATAAATTAAGAGCAGTGTTCCACATTAAATTAAGTTCCACATTAAGTTATTATGTAAAGTGGATGTTGCTGACTTTGCTTCTATATGACTTAAATATTACGCGACAATTTTTACACAAATTGAACAAGTTATGAGTACTAGACGACGATATATTTACTTATATACATAGAAAACGTTCAAGGACTGGGAACAAATAAATATGTATGCTCATCACACAAATATTTGCCCTTGCCGGGATTTGAACCCAGGACCTTCTGCTTCGCACGCAACGTTACTCCCGCTGAGCCAAACTGGTCGTAAAAATAATACAAAGCTGTTATTTTCGCATCAAAATGTATGAAATACTTTCCAAATACTTACCGGGACAGGAAAGATACATTAGAACTTAAGTAACTGTGTCTTTGACTCTTCATTCATATATCAGGATTGGGTGGTAAATTCAGATGGGTATAGAATGTTATATTTTATTTTGGAAACATGCAGGGATATAATATCTACTTTTATTTATAGTATTCATTTAACATGCTTTCGGCGACATAGAAAATAATACTGCAGTTTTTCGATCTATCGCTTAATTTAAGTAGTTATCTACACAATACTTATCCTTGCTCATCTTATGAATAAGGAAGTGTGTCTGTAGATTCATCCTTCTTTCATGCAATAACGGGGCATCGGATTGTCGTGATTTTTTGCATACCGCTAGAATAAAAGAAGTTTCTTCCGACCGAACAAATCAATTCCTTGTTAAATTTAATGTTAAAAAAAATCAGTCTCAATTCTTGAATTACTTATCAAAGTTAAAACTCACCTACCTCTGAAGAGTGACTTCCCTGGAAAAAATAAATATTCCCTATGGATAAACAAAATGGTGGGCCATTTGAGTAAAACCACGGGAAAATCCTAGTTTACCATAATGATGATGGCTCCCTGAAAATCAAAGTGACACTATACAAAATAAAAATCGCTTCAAATATAAATCCTCGCTAAACAGCAGGAAGTCACTATTTGAATGATTTTATATTTTGTATAGTGTCACTTTGATTTTCCGTTTGTAGATAGATCTATTATTACCTACTGCATAAAAAATATATGTATTATCATTTTGTATTGTACAATCAAATTCACGGCTACCTACGGATCGACATTTTGATTGAAAACATTGTAACTTAAGAGAATAGTGGGATATTTTGATCACAACGCATCTTCGCTTTTACGTAAATGAACGCGACTGTACTCAAACCTTAACAATCTATCGCAAACTACCTATAACTACCTAATTGCGCGCATAATTAAAACACACAGCTAATGGCAAAATATTTGCGTAATTTTCTAAGTAAATTAGATCTGTCAATTTAATATTTACGTAACTGTCAAAATTTAGTGAACTGGAATGATAATTAATACGCACTAGTGCAATAAAATCTGCAAATAATTACCATTAGTGTGCTTTGGGTTGATTCTATATCGAAATTTATTTTCATTTAAAATAGCACATTCAAGTTTATCTCTTTTTTACAAGCTTTTTATTAGATTTACTTGTAAGTTAAGTATGTAGGTAAGTATTAAAACAAATCTTCTAAGTTAAATTTGACCCAATTCCCGATTTCCGATTGAGCTAAAATTGCGCATACTTATGTAAATTAGGTGTCAATACAATGTTATGGTACCACTGAGCTTATCTGATGATGGAGCCGGAAGCTAGTCATAGGAACTTCTGTTCCTATTATCCTATACGAGTTAGGGCTTAGATTTTAGATTTAGAACATCGCGTGAGAGCTACACATTTTTTTTTCGAATTGTGCTCTTGTTAACTATGACAAGTACAAGTACAATGTTTATTCAATGAGACACCAAAGTGGCCGAGTTCGGAGGTAGAAAGGATATATTTTTCGGGAACCATATGTTTGCAGGGTAGAAAGTGGAAAGTCTATTTCCGGCCCAAAGATTCATATTTTCGGAAAATCAGGACAGTCCATAGCTTCCTTGCTGCTTAAAAAGGCATAATACTTTAAACGCTGCAGTTTTGTAAACATAAGACATGAAACGTACAATTTAGGTATGATACTTTTTAGGGTTCCGTAGCCAAAATGGTAAAAACGGAACCCTTATAGATTCGCCGTGTGTGTCTGTCTGTCCGTCCGTATGTCACAGGCATTTTACTCAAAAACTATAAGATGTAAATTGATGAAATTTGGAGCATAGGTGTCGTGTGTAAACCGCTACTTAGTTTGATAGTTAAATAAAAGATATATATGTTTCTAGGGGGGGCACTCCATACGTGTAACCGAAAGTAAAAAAAAAAATTTTCAGCAAATATCAATGTGTGGCACATATTTCGACAGTTCTTCTAAAAACACTTTCAATTTTTTTTTTATTTGTTGTAAATTTTCCGAAGTATTCGCTCCGAAAATAGCAAAAATTGTGTCCCCCCCCCCCCCTCTATTTTCTAAACGGTATGTTTAAAAAATGAGAAAAAAATTACAAATATAAAGCTTAATAAATACTTACAACAAAAATTGTTTTCATCATTATCGGACATACTGCTTTTAAGTTATTGCCAAAAAACTGCGCTTCTCAGCAAAAGGACGTAAGTGCCGGGGAGATACGCTCTTTTGTTAGTGTATTTTTTTTCATATCGTATTTTTTCATCTGTAGTGCATTTTTTTGTATAAACAGCTGCGGAACCCTTCCTGGGCGAGTCCGACTCGCACTTGGCCGCTTTTTTTCACTTCTTTAGTAGGTAGGTATGAGAATTGCACTAGGCACGAATTGTCATCCATACTAATATTATAAATGCGAAAGTGTGTCTGTCTGTCTGTCTGTCTATCTGTCTGTATGTCTGTTACCTCTTCACGCTTAAACCGCTGAACCGATTTGGATGAAATTTGGTATGGAGATAGTTTGAGTCCCGGGGAAGGATATAGGCTACTTTTTATCCCGGAAAAATGCCCTTATCCGCGATAAACGAATTTAAGGCGGACGAAGTCGCGGGCAGAAACTAGTAGTACTTATAATACTAGAAAGTTTATGTTCGGACGTCGGTAGCGCTTGGTGCTGGACTTCGGTTTGTGCCGTAGGCGGCGTAGGTACAGCATCAAGTAAGTAATGCTAGTTTTAGCGTCTGAACGCTCCTTAAGGACGCTGTACACAGCGTCTTTAAGTTATTGTGTCTTCTGCCTCTTCTTCTAATAGTTGCTCCTATTATCCTAAGTAATAATACCAAAAGTATATCCTTTGTCATATACAGATTGTATTACAATGAAACAACCATAGTCAATAAGAGTTAGGCGACGACTGAAGACGGCATAAGGTGCGTCCACATTTGTATCATTTGCCCGTATCAGATCATCGTCGCGTAGCATGATCGCGTGTCACGATCACGGGTTTGGACGTTGCGCCGATCCGATCACTCGAAATCCATTTGCTACGCGTATCACGCACTTGTATCGGAAGAGTGCGGCATTATCGGCGCGCCGACAGTAAGCGTCCAAGCAGCGCGATACGCAGTCATGCTACGGCACGGTGATCGGATACGAGCAAATGATACAAGTGTGGACGCACCTATAGCCGCAGTATAGCGAGAGCTGTACTATGACTGGCATCTGCAACTCCATCCACGGAAACGAGTCAGTATAACGTTCCCTCTATTGCACTTTTGTAAACAAATGAAAGGGACGAAAAAAGTCAGTGACTTATAAACTTGAGTCTTCCCCTCCGTTTTAAACCTCCATAGGTACTGACGCTCTGCGGGGAAACCGTAGCAGTAGAGAATGCAATCGGTTAACCATGTATGAAGATACCGTCGGTTTCGGTTAAAAATCAGTTTTTTGCGTACTAAGACTTAAAAATTCGCCGCAAATTGGACAATACTTAAAATTACTAATCTTTACGATAGGATAATGTTCAGACGTATACGTAACATCATCGACCTCCAATGTAATCCCAGGAATTCAGTAAAGTATATCACTTGTTATTTAAGTCATTGTAAATAGACAATAAACAGTCTGTAATTAGTAGTTACGATGTTATTATGGGCACTTACGTCCAATCGCTCCAAACGAGATTTAATACGTAACAATTATCCAGATGCAGTTGATAACGAACTGATTTGAACTACTTGGTACTTACTATATAAAGTCCCGTCTTTGCTCGAGCGATTATACAACTTCTATGTTGGAATATACTAAAATTTAACGTTTCAGGTATGTCATATTGCTCCTAATCTTGAAGGGTCATATGAGAATCAACATTCTAATCGTGTATGTTTGTGTTTTAATCCATGACCCAATTGTTTATGTGCCAAGTGTTAGCTTCATTGGCATTATAAAATAAAAAGTTGGGTCTCAATAAAAGTATCGTAGATAAAAATTTAAATAGAACATAACAGGTGGGTATTCTGACAGGGCGTTTGATGGCAGTGACTGATTCGTAACGAGCTGATTTCGCTAAGGATTATAAAGAAAAGTGGGAATATACTGAAACTAAGTTAATTGAAGTGAAGTATAGTGGAACCCGCGAACTGTAAAACAAGTTTAAGTTAAATAATAGTGTAGTATTCACGTTTTCACGTACACAGTACCTATATCTATATGCGTCACTATATGTTGACTTGGCTCACCAGCATACCACCACTCGCTCGGACGGCCAGTAACCAACTGACCCACGCCACTTATGCCGAGTGACGTATATGCATGAGATAAGTATATAGTAACACAGAACACTACAAATAGTATTAACAGTATTTCCGGACCGATGCGACCTTCAAGCCTTCAAGACAAGAGTGTACTCTCACCTGAAAGTCACCAATTGTGACTCCTGTGGTGATACAAGTGTCTATGGGCGACTGCCATCGCTTACCATCAGGCGACCCGTCTACTCGTTTGCCTCCTATGTCATAAAAAAAACTATCTTCGAGGATTACCCGTTATTGATTAAATAATATCTAAACATCCAAATATCCAATCATCTTCACAAGCCTTTACATTTATAATATTAGTAAGATTTACGGTTTTCACTAGTTGCTCCGGTATTGATAAAAGTGACTTCTTCCACTCTTAGTAATTGCTTCATGAATAAAGGATTAAAATGCTGGTAGATAGTTGAACTGGAGTATTTATGTATTTTAAGAGCTTTAGTTTCCAATGTCTCTTCAATTGAAATGAAATGAAATGAAATATTTATTAGTTTGCGGAATATGAGTTACATAAGGTGTTACAATATTTACTTTAAGCGCAGTTCTCCATATTCTACTTATTCAGCATGCAAACTTATGTATTTAAATTTTGTTGATGTTTCTATATATCAACAAACTAAAGAAGTCGGTATTTACATATTCTAAAAGTATAAATAGCATCTATGGACAAAGCGTTACTTATTACTAAATTTCGTGTTTAAAAACTCTTTTGTTAAGTAAAAGTTTCGCATAGCAATGCATATAATTTTTTCTTGAACAGACTCAAGGTAAGGTTTTTTATATCTCTCGGAAGTTTATTGTATATTTTAATACACATAAAGTAAGGACTACTAGCTGTTTGTTTTAGACGCACTTTAGGTACATTTAGTAAGTTACCTTGCCTAGACATACGGTTATTGTATGTTATAATGTTGGTTACTATGAACAAATATAGCTGTTTCGTATAAATATAGTGCTGGTAATGTCAGAAGCTTGTTATTCTGGAACACTGGTTTACATGAGTCCAAGGGTTTCAGAGAGAATATGGCTCTAATACACTTTTTTTGTTTTATGAATGCTTTTGGCATCGCTGTAGAATTTCCCCATAAAACAAAGCCATAGCGAAGAACTGACATGACGTAACCATGATACGCTACGAGGGCAGCTTCCTGCGATACTGTTTCACGGAGCTTCCTCAACGGGAAAACAAATTTATTCAATTTGCTACAAACGTTTTCGACATGAAGTTTAAAATTCCAATGTTCATCTAAAGTTATACCTAAGAACTTACCATTATTATTTTTGCCAACGGACTCGCCTTTATATTTCAAATCTAAATCTACCTTTACCTCTAGAAGTCAAGAATTGGATATGCTTAGTCTTACTAATATTAATTGTCAAATTATTATTTTCTAGCCATTGAATCGTTTTGTTTAAGGCTTGGTTTATTTCTTGTTCGTATGTCAGGTCATTTGTACAGTTACATTGTAATACAATTATATTCAACAAACCTAGCATAATAAAATGAAACCGTAAATATTGTATAAAACAATGATAAAATATCAAGCCTCATTGAAACTTGTAGGTATAGAAAAATATATAGGGATAGCTGACTATTATGATTATACATATGTTATTTATATTCATCTTATGTTTTAAATACAAATTTATTATCCAACTACTTGCTAAGTACAAACCTTCACAGCATCTGTGTCTTACGTTCATACCTCCTTTACGTTTTAAAGTTTAGCACTTAGGAGTATAACATTGCATGATAAAATGTTCTATTATATGCATATCTACAGCTAAATAAATCCATAAACCCAAATAACAGAATAACAGAAATTTACACCGCTCCACGATTAACCACAGCCTTATGCGGGCAAATAACTTTGAGAGCGCAGTGCTCATTATGGGTAATGATATTAATGACTCTTTGTTTACACGGACTCAGCACTAACCCAGTGGCACAGAACAAGACACTCCCCGACAATTTGTTAATCAACTCTTAACGTAAACCTCTAGGCGGTCTAGGAGCATTAAAATATGCCATGTTTTGGGCTGGGTCGAAGAAAATCGCTAGCTTGCGGTGATATTCTGACTGTTTCCAATTCTAACTCGATAGACACACCGAATAAAGGTAAATGTCTCAGTGTTCAAAACTGTTGCTTGAGTTCGCACCAAACATCGTAGTATTGGGATCGTAATGTAGGGGTTTACTACTAGATAAACCCACTTATCGATGAATTTCCCCTATACAAGTGTTCGCTCCCAATTTTGTTTGTAAAAATGGTTGGTCAACTTTTTCTTATTATTATTCTATTCTGTGACTCAGGAGACAATAGTGATAGAGGTACTTAGAAAATAATCTAATAATATAGTCATTAAGGTACTGACGCGATGACAGCCCTTGCCACTTAATTATTTTCTTCTTTATTTAAAAAAACGTCTTTGAAACTTCACTTATCATCGTCATTTTCTTCTTTTTTTTTTGTTTTTTACCTTGATCTCTTTTGGCCTGTAAGGCCATTTTAGAGTTATTGAAGTAGGCGGTTACTGAAGTAGGTGCCATTTTCTTCAGTGTAATAGATAAGTATCTAAAATCAACAATCAGTGTTCTATGCTTTGTGTATCCTACTTTGACATGGTCTCCAAAATCATTCTGACTAAAAAAACACACTAACATACAAATCTGGGAGAGATTAATGGAATAGGAGTAAAGCATCTATAAGCAAGTTTATCGATATAGTATATCCCTGTTTATTATTATTGTTGATTTGTGGGCCATCTGTATGCCGCTTCGACCAGATTTAATCTATTGTGGCAGCCCTTTATTAGAGTTCACTACTGAGGCCCGTTGAGTCTAGGAATTGACAAATTCTTTGGGCAGTGAAATGTCGTATCTCTTCCGGGGGCACGACATGTTGCCCCAGGTGAATACTTCTTTTCCTCATAAGAGGTCCACAGAAACAGAGGATGTGCATTGCAGTCTCCTCTGCCTCTTGGCAGAATCTGCATACTGCGTCCTGTTTCATACCCATTTGAAACAGGTGTTTGTTTAGTTTGCAGTGACCTGTCAGGATTCTTGTTATTGCGCAGGTTTTTGGTCTTTTGAGCTGACAACTTTTGCTTGAATCCCTTAATTAAGGTTTTCGAGTGGTTTTGTCCTTTTACGAGCCTCCATTCCTCGATTGCCTTAGATCTATATCAGTCATTGAGCAGAACGTATGCCTTTCGTTTTGTGATCCCACAAAAGGGTTCTGGGCCGACTTGGGGCGTGTCCGCGCCCTTACTGGCGAGTTTGTCTGCTCGTTCGTTTCCGTCAATGTCGGCGTGTCCTGGTACCCATCTAAGTATAACTTTATTATAGCCAGGGCATTTAGGTTACTTTTGGCAGGTTTGCACTAGCCTCGAGTTGGTCTCTAGGGTTTCTAGTGCAAACAGGGCAGCTTGATTGTCCGAGTTGATGTAAATGTGATGGTGTCTTAGGTTCTTGTCAAAGTTTATCTCGGCGCATTTATTTATAGCAAAGACTTCCGCTTTAAAGATTAACGCCTCTGTACCCATGCTGACGCTGACATTGAGTTTTGGTCTCTGTCCATAGACACCACATCCCACATCTTTTCCTTTCTTTTATCCATCCGTATACCAGATGTGACTCCCCTCTTTGAAAGACATTTGATTGTTTAGCCATTTGTCTCTAGGGGGTATTTCCACTGAGTAGAGTTCTGTGAAATTATTTTCAGTGGGCATGTCATCTGTAGGCATGCATAAAGTTTTGATTTCAAACACTGCATCCTTGATCTTAAGCATACAGATTCTATAGATGCACTGCTCAGCCTCTTTCGTCACTTGCAAGTGTAGAGGTGTTAGGTCGAGCAGTGCATCAAACGCCGGCCCCGGTGTTGATGATAGGGCTCCTGTTGCGATAAAGCAGTCAAAGCGTTGTAGGCTGTTTAGTTTTTGGATGGCTGTTTTTTGGTTGGCTTTGTCACACCATATGTGATTATAGGCCTCACGACTGCCGCGTATAGCCATATCGCAATGTTGGGTCCTACACCCCCTCTTGCTCCTGCCATTCTACAGCAGGTCCACATTGCGATTTTCGCTTTTTGAATTATGTTGTTCAAATGTGTATTCCAAGTAAGCCTTTGGTCAAGTGTAACCCCTAGATACTTGGCTTCTTTTGAAAATGGTATAGTCTGCCCGTTAAGCTCTAAGGGCTTGAGCCTGTCGAGCTTCCTCTTCCTTGTGAAGTACTATTATTGTTTTGTTGGCATTGATGACAACTCATTTTCTCTGCACCATTTATTGATGGTTTTGAGAGCTCCTTGCATTATGTTTGAAATTGTGCTAAGACAAGGGCCTTCGACTATGATTACTAGGTCATCGGCGTAAACCTGGACATCATAGTCATAGCCTTCAAGCAATGTAAGGAGTTGGTCCACCGCTAGGGTCCACAGTAGTGGTGATAGAACGCCTCCTTGTGGGCAACCCCTTGTGGTGTAGAATTCGTGTGTGATTGCATTTAGGGTCAGGGTTGCTACTCTATTAGATAGCATGTTCTGAACCCATCTGCTGGTTGTGCTATCCACGCCCTTTGATACCATTCCTCTAAGAATCGTCTCTGTGGGTGTGTAATCGAAGGCACCTTCCACATCTAGGAACGCACATATAGCTGTTTGCCTATCCTCTAGGGTCCTCTGCACCTTGTCGACCAGATCTACTAGGGCAGTTTCCGTGGATTTTCCCTTTTGGTAAGCATGTATATCCCTACATTTCACTCCCAATATTGTGATATTTCTGGACTCATTGAAAAATGTTGAGAAGAATATCAAATAATTCACATGTAAAAATATTGAAATAAGAATGCCATTCATTGGCACGATTACCATAGTTGTTGTAGGGTTTTCCTTAATTTATAGCAATTTATACCTGAGTATAATTTATAGGAATGAACTTTTGAAGTTAGGATGATAAACATTCGGACTCTTACCATAGTTGTTTAATGGTGCAGCTGTGAAATATAATAAACACTCAGGCCAATTGACAGACAGATAATTACTATTCCATTCATTAACATCAGTATTATTAATGTATCGATTAATATGAGACCTAGATATTTTGTTTATATATTTAGGTTCTAGATACATAAGTAGTATAGAAGCTTAAATATCCTAGAATCTAGGATAGGTGTCAATGCGTGTGAAGACCGCAGTCCGCAAAATCTGTATATGCAAATGTTAGTGTCGATTTCTGGTGGGATTAGGGTTACCAGATGGCCGAAAAGTCTTCCCAAGTCCACGAGTTTAGCACGTCGTCTCGTATCCAGTAATCATATATGACACTGTCCCGGAATTCCCAAGTAGTACTTGTTGTGACAAATTAAATATTACCAATGCATGAAACAATATTCGTTAAAACCACCGACGCAGTACCTAAAAAGCTTTCTAATTAATTTGGGATAAATGAAAAATAATAACTACTGGATGCTAAGTAGTTCTTATGAATTAATTTCATCGATTACTATACTTCGTCCGCCTTATATTCGTTAATCGCGGATCAAAGGTATTTTTCCGGGATAAAAAGTAGCTTATGTCTTTCCCCAAAACTCGATATTTTACTAATTGAAATGTGAAGCATATTACCAAGATTTAAGAAGTTCCTAGCGTAAAAAATTTTTTACTGTCCATACAAATTTTCATCCCCTTATTCGTCCCTATAAGGAATGCAATTTGACACACATTATAGCTTATGTCCCATTCTGATATATAGGGTAAGGGTAAGGTAAGGTACATAACTGGAAAGTTTCATAAAAAATCGTCTAGTAGTTTTTGAGATTAAGCGGAACGTACATACATACTTTCACGTTTATAATATAGTAAGGATAAGGATATACATGGGCAGGGTATTCATCCCCACAGCTTGGAACCAATATGGTCGCGCACCGTGCAGTGTCAAAGGAATTTTCTACCGCGCATACTCCAAATATGGAATGAGCTCCCTGCCCACCATTTTGCCCTGGAGGTTACAGTACGGGCACAGTGTAAAAAGCATACAGTGGGGCGACGTCTTTGACGTTTGCGTAAATGACGATGACATGTCCCGAGCTACGTAGGTACTAATACGGACTAGGCATCTCCGGCTCCCCCCACCCGCGTCTCGTCCCTTGCTCCCCCACGATTGCTTTGTCTAGACGGCTTCTTCGGATGACTGTATTGATTTCTAGACTGTGGTATGTGGGTTTTTCAAGAGGGAGTGAATAGGTTTTTTACGGGTCGGCAACACGCACGTTTTGTCGCTGGCATTGCAAGCGCTCATAGGCTGTGGTGACTGCTTAACATCAGGCAGGCCGTACGCTTGTTTGCCACCTTAGAAGTATATAAAAAATATAAGTATATATGATATTTCTGTACTATCAGTGTTTCTTTTGTGCAATAAAGATATTTTAAGCCGATCCGACACGATGATTTTTTTTGTATAATAAAGCAGGAAGGACAGCAGCTACGGATTTCAAATTGAAATTACTTTACGTACCATCATAATAT
This sequence comes from Hedya salicella, assembly GCA_905404275.2. Classification (NCBI taxonomy): domain Eukaryota; kingdom Metazoa; phylum Arthropoda; class Insecta; order Lepidoptera; family Tortricidae; genus Hedya; species Hedya salicella. Next base: position 8,471,346 of record FR990114.1, on the reverse strand, counting down.
TTTTGGGACAGTTTCTTACGACAGAACAAATCAATTCCTCGTTAAATTTCCTTATATTATAAAAAAAAACAGTCAATTCTTGAATTACTCACCACAGTTAAAACTCACCTACACCTGTAATTTTCCAAAAAAAATACACTTGAAAAAAGTTTAAAAGTACGTATGTAATGTACAAATGATTTTGAGCAAGAACTCAAAAATCAATGTTCCGAGAAAAAAGTTGATATTTACACTTTTATTTGAGAAACGCTAATCAAAAAAAAAATCTATCAATAATAAACGCTAATCTGGCAACCTTAGTGGAATGCGAGATTCGGTTACCTCGACCACTATCATATTATGAGTCCTTGATCATGGTAAGGCAGTATAAAGAAACGGGCAAACTAATTAATTAAGATGGAACTGATTTGTTTTAATTGCACAGGATGTTAAAGAATTAGCGCAGCACAAATTGTACCAACTATTTTCTAATGCGCAGTTACATTAATAATAAGTTAAATGTCCCAGTGCTCGACACTGATCCACCGAGTTGCCACCGACAAACTCAATTGGCTTCACAAGCAGGTTGTTAATTAAGGTGTCAAACATTGGGATGTTTACTGTTATTGATCCTAAGGGAGCTGCTATAACGATTGGAAATCAATTCCAATCCTAAGCACTTATCATCGTTAAGAATGATACCAGTTTATTATAGAACGGTTAATAAAAGTAAACTCGAGTACTGCTCGTCATGTTTTGACCCGTTCAGAGGATATCAATCGTGAGCACAAATGTCCGTCAGCGTCGAATGCAACGCTGGCGGAATCGTCGCTACTATAATATGACCCTTAGACACGTATAAACTATTCGTTTTCATAGGTTTCACCCTTGGCTTCGTATCTTAAGTCAGTTTTAACGACCTGCTTCATGGACCAATATATTTTGACATGTGATCTGGAACATGTACTACGACTTCACGTGTCTAGTAATATTAGGGACGAATTGAAGGCAGTCGAGTGCGAAATTTAACAGGTTCACAGTCCGATGAGGCACATGTGCCTCATGGATGGTTTCACAGGTACGTCCGATGAGGCACATGTGCCTCATGGCTGGTTTCACAGGCACGTCCGATGAGCCACATGTGCCTCATGGATGGTTTCACTGACACGTCCGATGAGGCACATGTACCTCATAAAATGCTAGAAAGAAATGAGCTTGGGTGTGATCGATTAATATTACTATAGGCCCGTGTCAAAAGAAGGCTGCACATTGCTTCGGGACTGTGAACCTGTTAAGAATGACATCTCAGGAGGGCCGCGACTCGCCTCGAATCGAATCAAGCAGTACTGGACTCTGACGACATGAGTAACTGTTCTATAGACTATATATGTCTGAATTACTTTTCCAATCGCTAGCATCAATATGAATTGAGAAATAATTAACGTAGAAACCGTAGTTAGTCTCTATATATATTTGCTCGAATAAATAAGGGAAGTTAGTGTAAGGTCCTGCGATTGACGTTTAAGATGCTGGTTCCGCTTAACAACTTATATATTCCGAATTAAATTACAGTTCCAACGTACTATATGTACATAAAATAACGAAGATAAGACAATAGACTCATGCAATGAACACAAACCTAAGTAAAAAATTACAATTAAAGTAGCCAGTGGAAACAGTTAAAACTTTTTGAAATAAAACAATTTAACGGATTATGTCGAGATAATCTATACGCGATATAATCCGTTAATTTGTTTTATTTCAATGAGTAATAATCGCGAAAACAGAAGTTAAAACTTTACTTATTTAGTGTACATAACGAAGCGAGCATCGGTTCGTGATACATTATGTACGTAAGTTCCCACGCGCACTTCCTTTAATATTTTTATGGCGTCTACCGATCCACATGCGCATTTTACGAGTATTATTGACGAGGTCGTTATAAAAGCGAGAAAAGCAAAACAAATGCAGATAAGTGATATATATAGTATGCAAATCAGACTGTAGTAACTATTTATACGCATCGTGAGGATACAATAACATTTTTCTTTTTACTCAACTGCGTCAGAAAAAGGGTTACATATGATTTCTAGTGTATGTTTATTTCTTTGGCACGCTGTGCAGCCTAAACGGTCCTATGACTATTGACGTATGAGGTTTCGTTTGATTCGTCTTGGTCACTCTTGATTGTGAGACTGACATTGGTTGTATTTTGTAGTAAGGGTCTTTTTCAGAGCTTAGATATTTTTCATTCATAGGCAGTGTTTTTAGTATAAAGTTTTACAACTATTCCATACCAGTTCTATGCAATAAACAAATCAATGCATCATAATTCATATCATATCATACTTTTTACAACGGCCAGAAATGTATAGGTAAAAACCAAGCTATAATAAAAATTAAGTCGGCATTTAGTCGGTAAAAATTAAGTTTTTATAGACTAAATGCCGGACTTAGCCTCCAAATCTTCGATACGATAGAACAATCTCGTTCCTCTTTTTAGGTTGGTTTAAATATCTCGTGTCTCGTGTGACTAAAAAGAAAAGATTGATATGCATCTTTTGCTCACCAAGTTACATATCACTCTTTTATTTCAGTAGTTCACTAGTTCAGTTTAGATCGCTTATGGTTTAATCACTCATTCACTCACTGAGCTATTGAGGAGAATGCATTTTTGCGCCGTTCGCGGGCTTGAATATTGAATCACCTGCCGGCATAGGCATGACGTTTTACTCTACCGGAGTAAGTGAGTGATTGGATGAACTACTGAACTGCGTGAATTTGTAATGAACTAAAGAGTGATACTGACTGATATACTTCATTTGCATCATTTATTCGCGAACTACACAAGTATAAATCTCGAGTGCGGACGAACGACTGAGACACGAATAACTGAAAAATCGCTCTTTTCTATCAGAATAATGCAACAAATGCATAAAATTTCTCGGTCGAAGGTTGAAACTTTAATACTGTCTCCGGAGAATCCTTGTTGAAATGTAGACTTTAATCCATGTTATAAGAAAGTTGTAATTTCTTTCTATACATATGTAGTAGTAATTACATTTATCTTTTCCGGCGTCATATCTGCTCCGCTTGCATGAAAGGGGGTATGTTAATAGAATACAGGGTGTCACTGATTACGTGCAAATGTTTAAAGTTTAGACTGTGGTTAGTAGGAAACACCAAGTAACTCAAATTCTTCAGTATATTTTAGCAAGTATATCCAATCATTATCAACTTTTTTTTTCATATGAAAAAACAAAATGATAATGATTGGATATACAAATTTTAACAACAATAAGTTTTTGTCAATAATGTAATTTGTGTAACGCGATTTTATTGCCGACTGTACTTTTTTAACATTCATCCACTATTCACCGAGATGATTCTAAAGAGCTCAAACTTCAAACTCGATGGGATTGCCTTATTTTATTACAGAGTACATGTGACCACCATCCGGCTCCATCATCAGATCAGCTCGATGTTATCATAATATTGCATTGTCACCAACCTTACATAAGTATGCCAAATTTTAGCTCAATCTAGAACCGGTTAGTGGGTCAAATTTAACTGACAAGATTGGTTTACATAGTTACCTACTTAATGACTTATTTACCTACCTAATAAAAGCGTGTTAAAAATACGATAAAGAGAAATATAAAGGATGAGCTATCCATAAAAATGTACTGTACCAACTGACCTTTGTTGTTACAGAAGTACACAAGAGGAAAAATTGTTATAAAGAGTCACTACAATCAATCTGTATTTCTTGACAATATGATCCTGTCAACTAGGACACCGTCAATTCTGTCAAATATTTAGCATTTTTAAAAACTATTAGTGATACTTTATAAAGACACGGTTACTTTCAACCAACGAAAGAAAAAAAAAGGTTCTCTCTTCAAAGTGTATATTTTTTTTTTATATATTACCCCTCTTGCCTTTTAACAGATTGTTTATTGAATTTTTGGTCGCATTCCATTCACACCCTGTATCGATGTCGAATTCTTCCTTGTTTGCCTGGAGGGCGGTACCCGTCGCCATCTTTATCATTTGGGCACCTGTCGGATTAACGCATGAAAGATTGCTGGTTACTGGTTATTTACGAGTTCTTCATACGATTAAACTGCAATCATAAAACGCAGTAAGTATCTAAGCATCATCAGTATACTTATGACGTTTTGGAAATAAGTAAGCAAAGCTTTTACACCCAGCGAAGACTCAGTATGTCAAGTTCAGCTCGAAAAAAGTACTTAAAAAGCAAGTTTTGAACAAAGTTAAGGTTTTTAATAACAGGCTGACAAGTTGAAAGATGTCTTTACAAGTATTTTGGAACGTGAATGGATGGGCGTTGAAAAATGCGAGTTACCTATCTCCAATTTCAGCTACAGATTCGTTGATACACCTACCAGCAATATCAACGTCTATAGATACAAGGAGTACTATAAAATAATAAAAATAAAAAATATTTATTTCAGACAATACAGCATATTACAAGCAGTTGTCCATAGATTTATTGGTAACATTTTTCATTATAGTATGTTAGTAATGTAAAGTTAAACTTAGATTTAATTCAAAATGTCAATTTAATCATATATAAGAGGCCAGATAGTATAAACATACAATAAAGAATGTCAGAAAGGGACAACAACAGGTTTGGAACCTAACACTTACGAGTACATGCATGGAGTGGTGGTAGTATTTGTGCGTCATACCTGTTTGCGATGACTATACTTATTATAAAGCTGTAAAAATTAAAGCAATGTAATGTCTGTACATTGAAGATATTTTCATCAAAATAAGTGAAACGGGTCACTGCATCAAAACAAATGTCTTTGCACACGTATCACGTCAAAACGGCATGACGGATTTCAACCATTTTTGTTACAAGAATAGCTGGACATTAGAAGATTGTTGCAAGATACTTTTACCCGATTAAGCTGAAGCAATAAAAAGTTCTATCGTAACAAATGTTCTAGAACGTTCTCGCTCAATGCAACTGAGATCGTTCTCTAGAACGGTACAACACTAATCTTGACGTTACTCATTACTCAAATCGAGACTCACACAGCACATGCGCGTCATTACCGCCCGCGAAGCACATTCAGTCTCGCGCAGGGCCGAAATATCCAGTTTTTCTACTCACATAGCTACACCTAGGAGTATACCTACATATAAACTTCACGGGCTAAGTGCGGAAAACGGAGCCCATAACCATAACCTATATCTAGTACCCATAATATCTATGTCTAGTACCCATAACACAAGCCGTATTGAGCTTACCATGAGACTAGTACGATTTGTATAATAAAAAAAAAAATTGAGCTTGTCACATAAACTTTTGCTCTCACCGCGCGAGCTAAACAGAATCAATAACGAATAAGCTAGCCGCGTCATCGCTAAATGTTGCTATTTAACAAGACCGTTACACTTAGTAAAATTTCATGTATTTGCTTATGTACTTGCATTGAAGATATTTTCGGAAAAATAAGTGAAACAGGCTTTTCGAAGGTTATTACTGAACCGATTTTTTCGTATGTTTAAGTACGTATGTATGTGTCTTTGCGCCCTACAAAACAAATAAAGGTTAAGTATTTTTTTTTGTGATGGTAAAGCAGTCATAATAATAATAATCTCTACTCAAGCGTATCTAAATGCTCGGCGAGAAGCGCCAACTATATCAACGTGTGAAAACGTACCTTCGAACGTTTTAATTTTTTTTGCAAATTTCTGGTCCAAGGGTTGAAGTTATCCGTGCCACAGAGTAATTAATCACTACGTTTTAATCCGTGCTATAAATATAAATAATACTAACAATCACCTTTGTATGTTGTTCTCGACAATTTCTATTACATTCTCGCTTTATACCAGCAATACTATAATAAAATAAATAAATAATAGTGTGCTCCGCGGAGCCCTAGTGGTTCGTGAAACTTCTGAAGGGTTCCGCGATTGTATGAGTTATTTTTTTTAAATATTATTTTGCACCGTTTAATTAAATATGCATAGCGCTGTAATTAGGTAGATTTAAACAATACTGCCTCCGGTATTCATAAAGAATACTAATAAACTACTTTTTGATTATTTTAGGATTCCGTCAAATATTTTGCTTTCCAAAAGGGTTCCGCCACCAAAAAGGTTTGAGAACCTCTGCTATATACAAAACAGAAAACGTATCCAGCAACGCGCATGAGCATCATAGCCACCAGTAGCATTTTCCGTCTTGCGCGAAGCTGGACAAGATCTGTTTGATTGAATCAGATAGTTTTTTTAAGGCTGTGTATTCTACTACTGAGCAAAGGCCTCTCCGTTTAATATCCAGCGGATTCATCTCCCGGTCCGTTGCTGAAGGATGCGTTTAATGACCAAACTAACTAAAAATGTTTCAAACTAAGCTTTGCTTAGGAAGCTAAACTTAAACTCTTCGTACTAGGTCGATTTGTGTAAGATTGTCCCTGTGTTATATTTAATGAGTCGTACCGCCACTCCGTCTGGGCCTACCTCCTATCTTGGCCTATCTTGTGGCACCCATTTGGTGAGTTCAGCTTGTTTATATAAATAAGGTAAACTATATCTTGCCCACTAATCTTTTCAAATCAGATGGTGGGATGGATCTATATCGGAATCCCTAACGTTATTTGTCCTAATGTATCGTTTGTCCTAATGTATCATTTACCATAACGCATTTTTTTCAGAAACCGTAAACTTTTCAGGATTGTTATAAAACAAACCTAACCTAACCTAACCTAATCTATACGACGATCTTTTAAAAAAACCTGAGAAATGCGTTATGGCAAATGATACATTAGGACAAACGATACATTAGGCCCGTAATTATGTAATGAATGACTAGATAGCCGATTCGAAGGTCAAATACAGAAGGCACAGCTGGACACAGCTTGCATCATATTCATATTCAATTTATTGGTAAAATTGCTTTACATGTCTTCAATGTAATATAATAATACATGCAGTAATTACATTACTCATACAAATAATTCTTTGTGGTCATAGAACGCCTGCTTGACAAGCCATTTCTCTCATCGTGGGGAGGTTCCTCTTTCTGTCTGCACCCCTAACCATAGGTAGTTTGAGCCCTACCTACCCCGCTACTGGTATGTGCGTAGGCACATAAGAATAGCTCTTTTATAATGCGTTTATTTTTAGTAATAATATTCAGGTGATAAATAGAATTCAAAAATAGGGCTGGAATGTTCTCGAGTGGTTACCACGCAACGGAAAATACAGCGTTAATAAAACTCTCCATTTTGTGGACTGACCTGGCGAAGGTCGCTGCTGTTCGCGGTTGCGGGGGACCGGTCATGATGGCGTCCGTTGGGAGAGGCCTATGTCCAGCAGTAAACGTCTTCTTTTGGCTATGATGATGAAATTTAAGCCAAAAATAAGCAAATATTTACATGAATTATTGTTATGTTGGCCAAACAAAGACATGCCTTCAGGCAATCCCATCACTGCGCACTTTCCGTCTCGCGCGAGGCCGTACGATCGAGTTTTGCTTTCAATGAAATGCCAAACTAACCGTTCGATACGTTACGTCACAATCACAATAATAGAAGTAATGGTTTGCTCAAACATACAATAACTTGCTCACTAATATTTGACATGTTAAAGTCAGTTTGTACGTTTTATTATCACAACTATCGGTATAATAATGGTCGCGTTTGTCGCATGATAAATAAATGATAAATGTATCCATCACTCTCACACTTACGTCATTTTGGGATTATCATCATCGTCGCATTTTTCCGGTTGCGACCTCAGCTGCTGGGTCGGGACCTGGGGTCCGCTTTCCAGCATCTTCTTCTCCACTTCGCACGGTCTTTTGCATCATTATCTGTGAGGCCGTTAGTACGCATGTCATCCTTGGCCACGTCAAAATTTTTCTTGGGTCTTCCCCTTTAGCCAATCCCGGCGAAGGCGGCATGGCTAGATATTTAACTTGCCGGTTTCCGTAGAACGTAGCCGTACAAACGTACTCAACTCCTGCACTTACATACTTGTCCGAAAGTGACAGATACGAATACTTTATCTTATCATTTATCTATCGCGCGATACACACTTTTTTGTATGTTCGTATATGTCGTTGTGGCTTCATCACGCAAAATTGGCTAAACGGATTTCAATTTTTTTTTGTATACGGGTAGCTCTGGGTATCTCCAGATGGTTATAGATATACTTTTTACCCGACTTCGCTAAAGAAAAAAAGAGGGATTATGACTTTTTCTCCTCGCCGAACGAAGTTGCGGGCATCTTCTAGCAATATTATATTAATCGAAAATTTATTTTATTAATCACTTTGCGACTGGTTACTCGAGCAGAATATCATAAAGAAAGACATATAAAACTAAAGAAACTTAGATAAACATTACATTTTTTTTATTGATATTATAAATATCAAAATTTTTGAACATGTTTGGATTTTGGAGGTTTGAATGTTTTTGATATTATATTTAGTCGTTCATCAATAGCGCGTAACCATCCAATGGATTTAAATAAAAGTTTGCACACAGATAGATAAATAAGATCATGTATTATATAAAACAAATATGCAGTATACTAATCTTAAGTCCCAGTAAAGCGGACGAAGCCACGGGTAAATGCTAGTATTATAAGTATATGTTACATGCTGGAATTATTTTAAAACGTCTTTCGTACAATGTACAACTTTACGCTTAACGCCTAATTAGCGAGGTTGGGTGGCCGGAACGAATGCTATTGGCGACTATTCGTATGCATGACGCCTAAATAAAACACAGACCGTGGCAGACAAATGCCGTCCATCGCTGCAAAATTTCATTTCTATACCCATTTCCAATATTTATTTATGTATTTATTTAATTCATGAAATTCCACAGTATTACTGTTAGACAAAAGCACTGTGAAACTAAGATACAATTGTATACTACATACAGAAGGAATGCTTATGAAACAAATAAACATTAATAAAAGTTACTCAGAAGACTGCCGTACATCCATCCTCTCGCAGCACCTCAAACACTCATCACACCAGTGTAACCAGCTACTAGCAAACACATCACAGCTTGGGGCCGATTCGAGAAGCGAGTTTATCAGGTTCATAGCTCGAACAAGAGGAGATTTTCGGAGGGGCACAGTGCGCGCTGCCGGTTCCGCCAATAAATGGCGACAACGGGGTCGTAAGAGAATTCTAGTTGGCGAGGGAACATACAAACATACCAACTGAGCTACCAATTCGGGAGAGTCTGAATTGCCACGTAAAATGCTACTAGCTACAGTAATTAGTTTTTGATTCCGCCTTACTTCTAGTGAGTTAAAACCTAAATCGCCTAGCAAGAATTTAGTTGGGTATAGAAATGGGTAATACCCATAATTTTTTTTGTATAAAAAGCGCAGGAACGCTTTTTGTACTCTTTCCAGGAGCAAGATATAAATTGTTTCATGCGGGTTCCAAACAACGCAGGCTGCTTCGAGCTTGCTTCTTACAAGAGCGGTATAAAGGATCTTTATCGTCCTGATATCAACAAAGTCCCTAGCGTTCCGAATAACGAAACCCAGCTTTCTATAGCAATTCAGGGCTAGAGCCTGGATATTCTCATGAATATTAAGATGAATATCCAGGATCACTCCCAAATCACGAGTTATCGACTCAGAATCCAACTGATAATTGTTGAGTATCGGATGACGAGCCCTGCAAAAATTTTATTAGTGCACACTTCGCAGCATTGAACATAAGTCTATTTTCAATGCTCCATTGGTACACTCGATTAATGTCATTTTGCAGAGACGCACAATCCGAAATGTCCTGTACACCATATATAGGCTTCAGGTCATCGGCATAAAGTAAGGACCTGGCGCACTTAGGAACCGAGGCCAAATCGTTAACCATAACTCCAAAGAGCAACGGGCCCAATATCGAGCCCTGACTGACTCTAGAACGAGTGTGGTACGGTTTAGAAACAAAGCATCCGTGTTGCACGTATTGCTGTCTGTCACGTAGATAGCCAGCAAAGAACTTGAGTAGTTTTGGTGAGAGACCAAAGCTACACAACTTCTTAATAAGAACATCGTTATCTACGCGATCAAACGCTTTCTTGAAATCGAAGTACAGCACGTCAACATTAATTCCGTTATCCAAATGATCTGAAATGGAATCAACCAAGGTTAGAAGGTTAGTTTCGACTGAGCGATGAGGCCTAAACCCATGCTGAGCATCGCAGAGGAACGGCTTTAGTTGAGGAGCTACGATACCATTTATGATGGACTCAAACAATTTGGGCAACGAGGATAGGATAGCTATGGGCCGATAACCTTCAACTTTGCCTGTATTACCGGATTTCGGAATAGGCCTCACCCGGGTAACCTTCCATTGGTAAGGGTATTCGCCAGTATCCAGAGTAAGGTTGAAAATTGAAGAATCGGTGGTATTACCCATTCTTTGCATCCTTTTAAAACATAGGTTATCAGGACCTCGGGAACTCCGGGGTTTCAATCGGCTTATACCTTTATCTATATTATGAGATGTTATACTATTGATATATATGTTATATAGTTAGCATTATCAGACGGGCCCTTGCGAATAATCTTATTGAAATCCAGGATAGGTTCATTCGACAAAAATACCGATGAGAAAAAGTCAGCGAACGCCTGGGCCGTCTCACTACCCTCATACTCTTTGCCTTCATAGGTAACACGAGACTCGAAACCACCTTTAGATTTTAAGCCGCCTATGTATTGCCAGAAAGCTCGAGGATTGCTAGCTAGCTTGAGTTGAATATCGCTAATATAGCGATCATAAGCAAGCGATATTCTCGCTTGAATGTCTATCCTGATTTTGGCAAAGGCAACGTATAACGCATGATCACCAGAACGTTTCCAGTCTCGATGAGCTTTAGCTTTCCGCGAAATATCCTTGATAATGTCCGAAGTAAACCAGACAGGATAACGCCTGCTTGTAGAACTAGGCCTCGTCTTTCTGGGTACACATTGGTCGAAAATATTATAAGCTACCTTTTAAAACATTTCTACGGACAAGTTGATATCCTCCATGACTTCTGTCCATGATGCTTCGGAAAAAAGTTTGTACAGAAGCTCATAGTTGCCCTTAGAAAAGTTCCAGTCACGGTTAGGGTCAACGTTACTGTGTTCCAGCAAAACAGGATGATTCTTAGTGTCAGTCAGAGGTATAGAGTGGAGGGTGATATGGATCCCGATGTGGTACTAACCCATCGTCTCCCATGCCACTGACCATTGAATCGCTGCCTCGCTCTCACACCAGCACCACGTCTAGCACTCCTCCAAATTCATTCAACACTTGATTCTTCTCTATCATCTTACAAACAGTAGTAAAATAACCAAAGTAATATTTTCTTCTGTTGTTGAAATTGTTTTATTTCAATAACAAAAGTAACTTAAAATACTAGTTGAAGTGTACTTTGGGTTCATATTCAAGTCACCAATTATTAACACCACACCATTCAGACTATCAATAAAAGATTCGACTTTATGGAAAAACCGCATATAGACGACGTCTACAGAATTAGGTGGAATGTATATTACGCACACATGACATACGGTTTGCCGCACTACAAGCGATACCCACAGGTCTTCGCCGTCGGTCGTCTCTAACTCAGGTCTGCGACGTAGAGCGATACCCGGACGCGCGGTCAGTAGGACGCCTCCTCCGTGTCGCCCCGTGGCGCGGTCTCGGCGCAGTATGCTCCACTCGTTCCCTACCAGATCCGGATCCCGTACAGATTCGGAGGGCCAAGTTTCGGTGACACCAATGAGATCGCTCTCGAGTGCAAGAACTGTCTCTCTGAAGAATTATGATGTAATTGGACAAGCTTTTACCATTACACTACTGAGCATTGGTCCATGTGGTTAAAATCCTATCAAAACCATGTGCCGACCGAGTATTTCTGGTTCGCACCTTTGACTCAAATTTTCCTACGAAAAAAACAATATAAAGAACATTATCTCTCTCTGTCTCTCTCTCTCTCTGTCTCTGTTTGTTTTGTTCTTCACGCATATCTTCACAGAGATCTCTATCATCCTACGATGCTAGCGTGTGATTAAGAGCAAGCTATTACTGATGCTTCGAGCAAAGCCCCGTGAAACAACCAGTTAATCCACAGTGTCAAATTCTAAAATCGCGATAATGGCGAACAGATGTGACATTAACAGAAATTGCTCGCAATTTCTTTGGCCAGAGGTGAACCACAATGGGTTTACGGTCGATCGCAATATAGCAAATTAGTGTGACGCAAGTTTGACGTATAAGGCAAACATAACCCGACTTTTGTTCCGCCGTAGTAGGATAAAAAATGAGTGAGGAACGTATTAAATCTCGATCAATGGTGCTCTTTGATAAGCGCGGAGAATTTGCACTTATATTTTATAATAATGACATCGTAGATGACATAACTGCAATAAGTCAATTGCTACAGAAACTTATAGCCACAAACTGATCTGTTCTGACGTTCACTGAACGTATTTTTTCTTTGATATAGTGTTGGTAGCTCTCAATTTTCCCACTTCGTCAAATCACTTGCCACCAAGTGATTACAATCAGTTGAAAATACTGTCCAGATCTATATAACATGGGATTGTATTTAGAGATTAATCTCGATGATTCTTGTACCGATAACGGCCGTAAGTATATACCAAACCTGCTTGAATAACAAACACATCAGACCTGCTTGAATAACAAACAGATCAGTATAGTGTTATTTATTTTAGTATTTCTGTTTGAGTGAAATCTTCTTAATGACTGCTGACAAAGGTTACTCTTAGCTTAACTCGGGGAGATAAAAAATAGGTATTTTATATTGTTGATTATTAAATTAACATTTATACAAATGAAACCTTAAAAATGTCCTATGAGCTTGTCCGATACTTCTTTGGCCGATTTTATTGTATTGGACGACCATGGCCTAAAGGTTTCGATCGCAAGTGCCGCAAATTTGTAATTGCTTTTCAAAAAAGCAATAAGCACTTGATGGTTTGGGTGTCGTGCAGTCTCCGGCTTTTAAGCGGCGCGGTGGACGTGGGCTGGGGCTAGTGTGTCTAAGACTATTCTAGTTAAGTAGGATAAGAATCTTTTATGGAAATCTCCTAAAAGATCTAGGAATCAACAAGGGATGACGCATTAGGACTAAATTCACGCTATCTCGAAAAAAAACTATATATGCTACCCTGGAATTGCGATATTTACCCATGCAAGAAAACCGAGACTGGAAGCCCTAACTTGTATAAAATGTCGTCGAGCACTCGGCTCGTAAATAATTAACACCGTCAACGTCTATTGATCGCTGGTGAAGTCGGTTAACACACAAATCTACGTCCAATTTAATTTCCCGGCCATTACACCGACGACGTTATAAATTTCACATTCAATAAACCAATTGATCGTTGATATCGATTTAAAACCGGATAACATTCTTAGGAAGTGCAACAACATCATTATAGCATTCCTGATCTCATATTGTTTCTACAAAATGATCAGTTATTAACACTGTTGCATACTTTCATGCATTATTACTCTGCACTTTGGCAACTATGGCATTGCGTCCGTCAAATGCATCTGCATAATTTTAATACAGCTGTGTTCGTTCCGATATTACCTCTATGTCATCGAGTTAAGGTTGTGGCTAGTTGTTAGCAGATTGGCACGTTGAGTCGGCAAGTGTGTGCGTGCGCTATTTGATTACTCGCTCTATTTATTTCTGAGCTATTAATCAGTTTTACGTGTTACAAAAGTTTTAGCAATTGGTTCCTGGCTTCGTACGTGGTTGTTCGAGCCATTTTGACGCGTGGAAGCCAGGTGATATGTTTCACCAGCGAATTTAATTGTTTTGTGATGGGTATAAATATAATTAGTTCCGCTAGTTAGGTGCATCAGGGAAATTGATATTTTCATAGCGTTTACTAACTGAATCCTAATATAATAACGCTATTATTAGCATTATGAACATGATACATTAAATGACATAAAATCACGCACAATTATTCTTGTTGGTAAGCGTTACAATGATCTCTAATTGGGCGATTAATTTTCACTTTCAGTATTACAAATAGACTTAAACTTTCCCAATGAATAGGAATTATGTATTCATATTGCAAATTTTTAGGGTTCCGTAGCCAAAATGACAAAAACGGAATCCTAATAGATTCGACGTGTCCATCCGTCCGTATGTCACAGGCATTTTACTCAAATACTACACAATGCACATACATGAAATTGGCAATGGTGTAGGTGTCTTGAATAAACCGCTGCTTTGTTAATATTGGATGTTTGGTGAAACAAAATGTTTCACCAAATATCAACGTGTGGCACATATTGCAACAGTTCTTTTAAAAACACCAAGGTTTCTAAGCATTTCTTTTTTGAATAACTGATATTTTCGGAAAAATATAAAAAGATGACAAAGGTAACGCTTAATAAATGTATACGCTTAATAAACATAGGTTCTATTGTACTGTTTCTGTTGTTAGTGTGCAATAAAGAATTGTTGTATTGTATTGTAAATACTTAGAACAAAAAATATATTCAACATGATCGGATATACCGTTTTTGAATTATTGCCGAAAAACTGAACTTCCCAACAAAAGTCGTATTTATTTCCATCTGTAGTGCATTTCTTTGATTTAAAAGAAGTGATTTGTGTGATTTGTAGTAACGGCTACGGAACCCTACCGTGAACATGGTCCGACATGCTCTTGGTCGCTTTTTTATTATTAACTCAGATGTTGGGGAAAGACTTGACTCAATCTGACTGCCGATTGGACCGCCGGATAGTTATGATTGAGTAAATTGTACACCGAAGGAATGTTATTGAGCCAAAAGGATGAGAAATGCGACAATTTTATTGAAATGATAGCAATATTGCTTATCCATCTTTATTAAGTTTGCATCTCACTCTCATCAGCCAATTTTAGTCCAAATAGGAATCTCGAAGATTACGCCACTGCGCATGTGCGTGGCCATTTTCATCCGTCTCTTGTCAGCTACCTAGCGTCAGTATATCGATATCAACACTCCACCTAGTATGAGAGTGACTCCGCTATGTTTGCGTTTCCGCAGTCTCCACCTCCACTCATGTTTACTCCAACGCTGGGATCGGATCCGGTATTTTTTAAATCTTCTAAAATACACGTTATTTCTGGGTTTTTTTTAAACTGTATTTAGGAGAAGAGCAATTAATCACAAAACACCGGATTCTAAGTTCTAGAATTTTTATAATATAATACGAAAATCACGTATTTGAACGAAAAAAACGAATCGTTATTTTGGATATTTTGTATGAAAAAAATACCGGTTCCGATCCCTGTCCAACGGTGGTCAGGTCTGCGGAAATATGGCCGGCCGACTGCCACTTAAACTAATTACTAATCCGATGGGCTACATCGATAACTTTATTTCTTTGTCGTATTACCTCATTTCGGAGTTGGTTTTTCAGAGATACTCACAGCATAGCCCTCTAATTAGCTGGCTGAGCGACTTTACAGTAGACCAGACTTACAGTTAGCGGCCACGTTTCGTCTCCTGTGATTTCAAAATATCGTCACTGCTTTCAAAAAACTCGTATCTGATTTTTATCAAACGAAAACCGTAGTAACTCTACACAGCGGGGGTGGGTATGAAGTGTGCGCGCGGCGGGGCACGATGATGTTCAATACCTCGTTTATTTGAATTGTGTAATTATATAACTTAAAAATAATAATAATATTGACATACCTACATCCTGATTGTACACTGTACCTTGTTTGTATTGTATACATTCTGTCCTAAATTTCGCTGTGCATTAGTTATTACTGTAATGCTGTGTAATTTTTTGAACCAATAAATAAATAAATGACTTGACCTTGCCGCGCGCACACTTTTTCCCCCTTGCACCCCCCACTACCCTCCTCAAAATGAGGGCGCACGCCCGGGCTGTCATCACGGGTCGCGACCCCGCCACAGCCCAAGGTGCCACATGGCAACACGGGCCCCCTGCACCCCCCACGGCGGTGTATGAGAAGACACGGATTGAATTACACTTCTTACTCGCCCCCGTTGGCTTTCCCCCGTCGCTAAGAAAAACTAAAGTGTGTCACGAAAGAACATGTCAAGTTGGTTGTAAATATAAGCTTTTCTCAAAGTAGTGACGATATGTCATCTAACTCCGATATAGACGCTGACCCCGGTATGATACCTACGGGCATTTCTCATTAAAATAAAGTATTGAATCTTCTTGAATTTACCTACTCACTTCTTTGAAAAACAGACACATAACACATAAAGCATTACCTATGTGCACAATAGCCGATAATATTGTGCTAGCATTCCACATCAAAATTTAACTTAACCGGGTTGTATAGGCCTCAAGTCTTGAAAGAAGTTTTAATACACGTATTTTACTGTAGCGACAGAGTGACGTCAGTTGTTTAAACTTTAAACCCACGCATTTCCGAACGCACCCTAGTTGTCAGCTGTTTTTCTGTTGCTTTTTTTTTCACGCTCTTATTTCCATGTTCTTAAAGTGTACTTAAAAATAATATAGTCCTGTTTTGACTGTCATGCGTGTTAGCTGGTTGACATAGTATCGATGTTTCATTTCAATTTTATTTCTCTTGCTCTAAACATTGTAACTAAAGATAATTGAAATGTATTTTTCAATAAAATGAGAAACTAGTCAGATTTAATGGCCCACTTACGTGGACACCAATATTTACGTACATTTTCTCGGCACAGCCGGCTGTAGAGATGTGGAAAAGCGTTACATTTCAATATCTGTGACTGCCGTTCCAGCTCCAATAAAATCGCCGTGACTTTGTCACGCTTATTACTCAGGCCACGTTAAAAAAAAATATTTCCGTGTTTTAGTTGGTACACTTGATGCTCATATTACTAAATGCATTTCCGAATGAGTAATTTGTCAATTTATTCTAAAAGTACACTAAATAAATGGTTATTTCCGTGTCGTGATAGGCAGAGCAAAATATGACTAAGAGAGCGGAAGAACGACCTACGTCATTTCGCAATATTGTTCTTTTGTGACACGTCACTGTGATATTCTTAGACAGCGGATCTCTGTGATTTTTTCATCGTGACATTATTTACCAGCCAACTCTACCCGGTTGCCAACAACTCCGAGCTAACTACAACTACCGCCACAGTAGCAATTACCGATTGCAATAACATTCATTTGTGATTTTGAAATCCATTCATTGACAAAACTAACAAGAATGTCGTCAAACACTTTAATTAGCATTAATACATTAATAATGAATCCAGGAATCGATAAGAGAAATCTATTTGGTAAGCATTCATTAGGAGTAGAGATTACCTAGTACCTACCAGTAGTACCTAATATTTGCAATATATTTATATGCTACTTATGGTTTTTAAATTGTTATATTCTAAACTGAAGCCCTGACTGAACGCCTAGACCAAACCGCAAGAAAATTACATAAAGGTTACAATTACGATAAAGAACTAGAAATAGGGCTGGGGTTTTCAAAATTTTATTTTCTTGTACTACCATTATGTCAGCAACCTTCACACATTTAATTCTGACTGTAACGAGTACTCGTGTTTTTTTCTAATTTTAAAGCGAGTTGCATCGACAAATTTAATGGACTAACTATCGTTAATGCCGTAGACAGCTGTCATCCCATACAGAGTCGTCAAATATTTGACGTACGTAAACGATTACAAATGTTATAATGCAACTAGCCCTTAATACCGTGCACGTATCTGTGTTAACGCATGATCTTTGATAAAAGTGAGAGACGTGAATCATGCTCTGAGGTGTCGCAGACATGCAGCAGAATGTGCCAGGAACTTGCCCCTAATAATCTTTTATAAGAAAAGTTGCGTATTTTGGCGCCACCAAGCCTCAAGAATAGATTGAACTGGCCACTTCGGGTCACGAAACCACAGATTTATCTCTACTTAATTCGCGCTAACTCCAAACCAACTTGTCATCATCAAATATGCGGGGCTTATTAATTTATTAAGATTAAGCTTGGAAATGTGGCGGAACGGCACGACAGCTCGAGCCTGCGGTATCGGTGTTTACGCCTTTACTGTTGTCCTGGGCACATGATCAACAATAAAATTAAGGTAACATAATTAATGGGATTGTAAAACAAAGCTGTGGTATTTGGAGCCGGCTCGCGGACTGGTCCGTTTTCATAGCTGTAGGTAAAGTGGTAAAAGCCGTGATTAATTAAGCTATCGATCTAGACAGCGTGATTGTGATTGCTGATTAAGTACCCAGAGTAATGTTGTTACCTAGGCAATGCAATTAAGGATAATTAATTAACATAATATTACATTATGTTCATGTCACACTCATTTATTTGATTTTATCCACTTTTATTCCGGCATCCGTATCACAACATCCGAACTTGAAACTACCGATGACAAGAGTACAAATATGTACAAATGTTGTAAAATTAGTTCAATAGAAAAGTATTAACGCACATCATAAAGAACAAACGCTGAATTACAGATTGCTACCCAGTATTCCGCAAACATAACGTACAAACTCTCACATTCTTTCTCTTCTCTATAATACACTCATTCTTCCTGCAAGTCCCCACTATCTCAAAGAACGTTTTAGTTATCTTCTATCAGCAAGATTCGCTCAAAACTTTCTTCTAGCTGTTCCATCATTAAAGTCAAAGTTTTTTTTTATTTTACATACCGGGCTAATCTGTTGTTGAACTCTCTCCTATAATATCGACTTTTAATTCTGCTGCTGGTTTTCTAATCAGTTTTATGTCTATAGTTTTCTTTCTTCTTTTGTATATATTGACATGTGTATATATATAGTCGTATGTATGTATGTTTATATTTTTATTTATTTTTGTATTATTTATAATCTTATCTCACTACATACTCATTCCTAGCTATTCTGTGTCATTTCCGCTACCCAAAGGTTGTCTGGAAGAGATCGCTCGCGATAAGGCCGCCTATTGTATACCGTATTTTATGTTAAGGCTCTATTGTACTGTTTCTGTTGTTGGTGTGCAATAAAGAATTGTTGCATTATTGTAGAAAAACCTAATTGAAATTACCTGACTTATTCATTCATTTTCATTTAAGAGCCTAGAGTGTCCCACTGGTGGGCAAAGGCCTCCCTCTCATCCTTCCACGTGTCCCGGTCTTGTACTATCTGCCACCAGTTCTTCTGGAAAGAATCAAGCTCGTCCCGCCATCTTCGTCGAGGCCTACCGCGACGCCGGACTCTATTTTGTGGGACCCACTCGAGTGAGTCCCATCTGACTTATACGAGTATCTAAATCAAATGGCGTCAAAAATTCAAAACAACTTCCCAACTTAGTGTAATTACGCTTAATCAATCACAATAGTGTCTACACCGATAAAAACAAAAACATTCTCGCTCCTGAGCAATCAATTAGCTTGTCTCACTATCGCTCACCTGTCCGCCTGTTGTGTTGACAAAAACTGCAACCGCTTGTTCGAGGACAAAAAATATTAGCATTAGCGTTAACTTAAAAGCTTCAATGTGGCGTAGTTGATCGACATTTGTTAAAAGGCAATACATGCGAAATTACTAGGACATCAAGGTTGTTTCTGTGTGTTGATTTTAGAACCTTTTAAGTGATTAATTGATCTGGTTCTATTCCTGTCGTAGTAGTTGTGGAGGTCATATAGCAGTCACTCAAAAGTATCCGATCGTGTACTGACTGCTAAATTTAGGATCATGGATAAGAAGCGTATTTTGAAAGAATCTTAAGAAGGCGATGAAGAAATTATTCTAAAGCGAGTGGATATGATCCAAATATGATCTGACAGTAATGCTGCAAACTACTTGTTTGAGGAAATAAACATTTGCTTTAGCGCTAACCTGAAAACTTCAAAATTCAAAAATTAAGTGGCAATGGACAGAACACATTGCTCGAAGAACTGACGGCTACACTAAGGTGACGATTTTTTGAGTGGCAATCACGCACCAGAAGACGCATCGTAGGAAGGCTCTCACAAAGTGGACTGACGATCAGGGGCCCGTTTTTCTATAGCTTGTAACTTGTAGTATACAAGCGGAAATCTCTTTCCAACAATATGAATTAAAGCGAGAGATTTCCGCTTCTAATACAAGTTACAAGCGTTTATGAAACGGGGCCGTGGTTAAGGTCGCAGGAACCAACTGGACACATCTATATTATTATAAAGTTGTAGAAATGAAATGTCTGTACATTGAAGATATAAAAAAAGATTGTAACGGACTATTTGGAGGCACCAAATCAAAAAAACAATTGTATGTTTGTATGCGTCGTTACTGTTTCATCACGCCACGGCTACACGGATTTCAACTATTTTTCGTAAGCGGGTACCTGGGTATTCACAGATAGTTATAGGATACTTTTTATACGAGTACACTGAAGCAAAAAAGAGGGTTATGATTTTTTCCTCCTTCTCGAACGAGTTTTCTGGCACCTTCTAATTGTATAATAAACTAGAAGGTATATTTCTATTTCTATAGATAAGTTAAGTTTTGCCAAACTAATATGCACCTTATCAGCCCAAACTGTAATGGACAATAGGACACCCAAAGTTTCGAATCCTCGCCAATTAGTAACTAGCCCACAACCGCTCTTATCCAAACCAATCTGAATACATTAAAATCAAGTAGATGCCGATTTAATAACCCATGTTTAACAAAATGAAACCGCATATAATATCGGATTGCTTTACATTTTACGAACCGATTCATCTCGCCGAGTAATCGAAGAATAATTCCAAGGGTAACACGATCAATTTGGTTGGCGTCAAAACACGTCTAATTATCAAATATAGTCCATTTAATAAGACGCAGTAAGTAAATCACCTTATAAATGCAAGCCAGAGGCGTGTCATATAAATTGACGGTATAATAAATATTAAATAATTATAGGTAATTGATGTGAAGACGTATTATTAAATGGTTGTAAGCTCGCGGCATGGTCGTAATCCTCTAAAGTTTGGAGTGAGCAATTAAAGCAAAAATGTCGACTTGATAGAGTTCCGGTACTAATGAAACCCTATTGCTGAGGATCAGTCTGTTAATAAAATAATAAATAAAAAAGCCATTTAACTATTGTACTACTGTTACACAACTATGATACACCTTTTTTTTTAATCTTCCCTGTGTATGTGTCCCACTGCTGAGCAAAGGCCTCTTCCTCGGATTTCCACAGGTCTCTGTTTGATGCCTGTTCCGGCCAGTTGTTGAGAAATGCGTTTAGGTCATCCCGCCATCTCCGTCTGGGCCTGCCCCGTTTGCATCGTCCTTCTTTAGGCACCCACTTAGTAGCTATGCTGGCCCATGTTTCTGGATGCATACGGCATACGTGGCCTGCCCAATCCCACCTAAGCCTGGCTGTCTTGCTGCCTACATCAGCTATGCGTGTTTTGGAGCGCAGCAGGGTGTTTCGGATGCGGTCCGTCCTTTTCACACCTAAAATGCTGCGCTCCATGACCCGTTGGCAAACCTTCAACTTGGACTTTTGGCTCTCAGTAAGAAAAATTATATACAATATTTAAAAAAATATTTTTGTCAGACTTACTAACAACTAATGGACTTACTTTGCGAAATCAAATATACCCTTTTACTGTTTACTACCTGAAGAAAAAAAATGGTTTCGCCGTTAAGTATCATTAGCCTTCTTGGTGTAGGCCTCCCCCCTATATTTCCATAGTTCTTTATCTCTAACATTTCTCATCCATTGTGGTCCCATTATTTGCCTGAAGATGTCTGCCCATCTTTTATTTGGACGTCCTCTCGATCTTGTACTGTCCCATGGGAACCATTCTAATTTTTTTTTGTCCATTTATTGTTCTTCATTCTACGAGTACATACATGGCCCGTCCAGTTCCACTTCAGTAGCCTTATTCTGTACTAGAAGGCGCCCGCAACTTCGTTCGCGGAGGAGAAAAAGTCATAACCCTTCTTTTTTTAGCATAGTCAGGTAAAAAGCATTCTATAACCATCTGGAGATACCCAGCTACCCGTGTACCAAAAATAGTTGAAATCCGATTAGCTGTTTTGCGCCATGAAGCTACAACGACACGTACAAGCATACAAACATTTAATTTTTACAACTTTATAATAGTATAGATGTGTCCAGTTGGTTCCTGCGACCTTAACCAGGGCCCGGTTTCATAAACGCTTGTAACTTGTATTAGAAGCGGAAGTCTATATCAATAAATTTGGTATTATTTCTAATAGCTAGGTTGCTGATTCTGTCCAATATTTTGTTAGCTAATATACTCCTCTCAATTTTGCGCTGGCATACTGCTGGCTTGACTTCATCACATTTTCTTAACAACCAACTTTGACAGCCATATGTTAAACAAAGTAGAATGGTGGACTCATCCTCCGCTGTCCGTCAGTCTGTTACAGAGTTCTAATCTTAAACCTTGTAATAGACACACACACTTGAAATTTTCTCAGAATGATTATGGCCGCTATAGCTTGGTAAATTAGTTTGACACGCCCATGCTCTATGAACAAGAAGGGGGGGGCAACGAATTTATCAAGCTATAATAAAGTCGAAAATTAGTATCATTCAAAATTTCAAATGCCCGCGACTTCGTCCGCCTTAAATTCGTTTATCGCAGACAAGGGTATTTTTCCGGGATAAAAAGTAGCCTATTTCGGTTTAAGCGTAACAAACAGACAGACAGACAGACACACTTTCGCAGTGACACTATTAGTATGGATTGGTACGGAACCCTAGCTTGGATCATTGGCCGGTTTTGTTAAAGTGCATAATCTTAGATAATTAGATAGGGCCTCTAATGCACTGATTTCTACAATAAATAAATGTCTGTGACTAATTTATAGAGCTGTCTTGCATATTAAGGAACCCTTTAGCGCTTATATAAATACTACATTTATTGACTGTACCGCATGAGAATTTCAGTAGGGTTTTAAATTAAATATTTACCTATATAAAAAAAATCATAAAGAAAAAGTAAAGACTATATAGCAAGAATTCAATTCTTAGATACTGAAAAAGGTCTGCGTTTGACATTTCAACTACCTGCGTTGAAATAGGTATGGCATGGATCCGATTTCAAGATAATAAACCGGCGATTTGATGACCGGTTTAGCTCAAATCCCGGTAAGGGCAAATATTTGTGTGACGAGCATAAATATTTGTTCCTGAGTATTGGATGTTTTCTATGTATATAAGTAATGTATCTATTAAATATATCGTTTTCTAGTACGCATAACACAGGCCTTATTGAGCTTACCATGGGACTAGTTCGATTTGTGTAAAAATTGTAAAAAAAAATGCATTTTTTAAGTTAATTTATTTGTTCGTTTAAATTTTGAGTCACAAGTATCACTGAGTTGCTGAAAGATTTTATTCAAGCCGAAACGTTTCACTTCTGTTTATGTGTTCCTTTAACAGTAGTAACTATTTCATATTTACATTACCTACTTACTGACTTCGGTACAAAAGACATCAACGGGTTTAACTCATTTGAAATATTCAATTCATTAAATGATCGCCTATATTATATTAATAATAAAAGCTGAATATCTTGGATACGAGTGTTCCAATTTTCATTAAACAAAGCTAAGAACTCGGGATAAAATTATCTATGACACAAAAAAACCGCACTCAAATCGGTCTATTCGTATGGGCGGTACGATGCCACAGACAGATACACAGATACACAGTCACAAAATCACAGACACGTTAAACTTATAACACCCCTCTTTTTTGTCGGGGGTTAAAAATCATCATCACTGCTGTTGAAATCACTATCTCAACTTTTCGGCTGACACTGTTATGGTTATTTATTTACTTACGTCTTTATATTTTTCTTGCTTCATAGCTGTTTCTCGCCACCTAATCAACTAAAATTGTTGTCTTTTAAACACTCCGCTACCCAAAGGTTGTCTGGAAGAGATCGCTATTTATCGGTAAGACCGCCTGGTGTTTACCTCTGCTTATTCAAATGTTACTGTCATGTTCTGTATTTCTGTGTATCTGAGGTGTGCAATATAGAGTATTTGTCATTGCAATACAAATACTCTTTATTGCACACCTCAGATACATATATCATATCAGCCGAAAGATTTACTTTTGAACAAAAAGCCTTTCACAAGGATCTTCACAGCGACCGATTGTAATCTGCTCTCTGCAAACGGTTTCCTGTAATCTTGACCAGATCTCAATCGGTACATCTCGTTAACGGCGTCCCGACGCTGCGTTGTCCTATACGTGGAAAATTCTTATAAGAGGCCTTCTAGTTGTAAAATGTAAACATTATTTTCCTACGTGATTTTTTAACCCCCCACGAAGAGTGGTTTACTAAATAGCATAGATTTGACATGTGTATCTGCGTGTTTGTCTGTGGTGTGAACATGAACCCTAATAAAAGAAATTTGTTTAGCCTTTTGAAAATCATCAGCTTTTTAAGTAAGTCCAAGGTTTTATTTATAATTTCTTCGATGACTTAATAACTCGGTTTAGTTCAGCACAGAAATCGTTGACTTGACCCCTGTTTGGCGTTATTTACGGGCACCCATTTGTCAAGCTTAATTGGCTTAATTATTTGGTCGTGTCATGATCATGATTCAGTTTCTTGGCACAATGCCGCTTGCCTTGCTGAGCATCCGGATCCTGGCCGGCAGGTGACTTTCCCTCCTACGCCTGCGCACTGCTAGCCTGAATTGCAAAAATAAGTAACTGTGATAGGCAAAAGCGCGCTTTCGAGATATTAATATAAAATACAAGGTGAATCCTAAATCGTGAAGAAAAATATTATTTTTCGATGTACTTTTGTATGCTGATTTGGAAATTCTGGTTCTAATGGCAATTAAATAACATTTAATATTATTTTTAACCGTTAAAAAAGCCTTTCCGTTCTTAGACAAATTTTCTTTTGGTCACCCTATATGCTTAGCTTATAGTGACATGTTCGATAATTCATGTGCCAAATGCATAAAAAAATTAGGGTGACCATGAGTTATGGTAAAATAACAAGGATTTTTTTACAGTAAAAAGATTGTTATTATCTCTTTGCCCCTCTAAGCAGCTGTCGGGCCGGTTAGGACTTAGAAAAAAAAAATTTTGTTCACGATTTAGGAGTCACCCTGTATAAATAGTATCCAAAAAGATTACTGTGATGCGGAAGAGCGCACTTTCGAGATACTAACTAATATGAAATATAAATAGCATCCGACATCAAGCAAACGTAGTCTCGACATAAATATTGTTGTCCTACGTTTTATAAGAACGCAACGAAAAGATACAACGCAACAACATTGATTATATTTAAACTACGAGTATACTCGGCCACGGGAGCGGGACTGACTTGATTCTGTGCTTTCGATTCCATAACATAATCATAAGTAGGCAATTAAATAAAAAAGTTTAGTGCCTCAGTTATGGGTCACAAACCAAAACACATTTCATATAACAATATTCTATTTATAAATTCAAAAACAATTTCATGCTTCCAAGATTTATTACCGACTAAAGCCGCATTTTATGACTAATTAATTTGTAGTGCTATTTACTCAACATGTGTACGTACTCTCTGCAAAAAATGTACTAAAATGCGGATGAACAAGTTGCATATACAAGACTTGCTTCCGTTACTGTCGGAATATCAAAAGATCTTACAGCGCGATACATTATTATTTAAGAAGACCGCGTCTATTTATTCCGAAATTAACCTTAAGATTGCTATCAGTCGGTGCAGTGTAGTCTGCAAGATCGTATAATTAATTTTTGGGTTCGGTATCCGAAAATAAAACACTGAATCCTTGAAAACAATATTAATGCCTGCTACATGACACAATTTACAAAAGCTGTTTAGACCAATTGTTTCATAGGAATGTGCACAGTTAATTTGGTAAAGTTGTATGTATGTAAAATAAACAATCTTGTATTGAGAAAAATATTGCCAAGGTAAAAAAAAACAGCTTCTCCAAATATTTCCAAAAAAATAAGTAAATATTACTATTTCAAAGACATCAGTGACTTATTATTTTCGATAAAAAAGAAAGTTTTTGTATGTTTGTTTTTATGTTCAATTCAAGTTAACTCGAATCAAGAATACGAAAACTCCCAATTCGACACTACACGTCGACTCGCGGACTCAACTGCTACCGCTAACGCCATCGCCATCCGGTTGATCAGAGTCGAGAGTCGAGTCAACTCGAGTTTTGATTCGAATCAGCGGCCGAATAAACTCGAGTTATCAGAGTTGGAAATTAATCGACGATTAACGACTCGTAACATCGCTAACGTGCCTTTTTATGAACTGACTTTAAACCATCTTAAGGTTTGGGTAGGCCTTCTTACGGGTAATCAGATTCAGTGGGGCGAGCGCAAACTCACAAACGAGAATTCCATCCTCGGCCAGCACCGCTTAGTTCAGGGTTGGGATGCAGTGCGCAAGGCACAAGCGTGCTACCAACATGAACTCAAAGTGAAGTGTCGACCTCGACCATAAACAAGAGAAATGAAGAAATTATGACAACACTTAAAAAAAACTGGGTTGATAGATAATATTTGGTACTTTCAGTGCTAATAAATGGGTTGTTAACCTTGTCTGGTCAGGAAATGTGATAATGAAAAATGTCGGAAACAGAACCAAATGATTCGCTTACTTCTAACTTCTAAGTGATGGTGGTCATTCATTAGACCATGACATCTTCCGAGCTTCCGAATAATAAAAGTTATAGTGCGGAACCCGAATAGCACACGTTAAAGCTTACTCTTGACCGGTTTTTAGGGTTCCGTGCCCAGAGGGTAAAACGGGACCCTATTACTAAGACTCGGCTGTTCGTCCGTCTGTCTGTCCGTCTGTCGCCAGGCTGTATCTCATGAACCGTGATAGTACGACAATTGATGATGATGATGTATTTCATTGCGTACATTTCGCTCAGGGGTAGGGCTCTGCTAACACTGGATTTTCATAGAACAGCCGTTTGTAGCGTATATTTTGTACGGAACCCTCGGTTATTTATTTATTTATTTATCGTATGGCATTAGTCACTGGATATGATTTCAAAAACAAAAAATAATTATAATATTAATATAACTTAAACAAGATGTTAAGATTAGCCTTCTTCAAGTACTCGGTGGCTGCTTTGCTGAGGCTTGCGAGGTCATCTGCCTGTCCCTGGAATTTGGTGACGGGGCAATCCAGAACCATGTGTTCCACTGTCTGCTCGGGTACACCGCATACACACTGAGGGGAGTCATACCAGCCCCATTTGTACCAATGGTAGGCGCAGTTTCCAACACCTGTTCTAATGCGATTTAGTTGGCACCAGACTCTTCGCGGATGGTCGAAGCCAGGCGGGCGGGCTTTTGGGCAATGCGTGTAAAAGTTGTCGCTCTTGAATTGTTCGTTCCACTCGGTCAGCCATGAGTCGTGTATGTCCCAGTTGCTGTTCCTTAGCTGCATCATACTTAGGCTGGTGGGTTTCGGGATTTGAGTCGTTTTTCTCCGAAATCCGTGAGATCTTTATGGATAGGCAGCGTGGGCTGGCAGTTGGTTTTTATTGCCTCACGGAGTTGACGCTTTTTCCGCCGCAAATGAGGTGGCTCTATCGCACTGAGGGCTGGGAGCCAGAATGTTGGAGTTGGTTTGAGGTAGCCGTATCGAGTCACATGGTTTCGTTCAGCTGCACATCCACGGAAGAAGCATATGGTTCCGGTAAGTTTCTGGACTAGGTTGTTTCTGGTCCTTACTTTACTTCTTAGCTTCTCGGTGTGTACCCTGTATGTCAAGCTTCTGTCCAGCGTAACACCGAGGTACTTGGGGAACTCATTGTGTTGCAGAATTGACCCGCGAAACTTCACATTCCGAGACTTATTGGCGAGCTTGTTGGACAGGTGGAAACAGCAAACCTCGGTCTTTGTAGGGTTTGGACACAAGCGCCAGCATATGAAAAAACAGAACCAACAGAACCCTATTTATTACTAATAGCCTCCTACGTGCCAGCTGTCTGTTACAAGACTCTAAAGGTGCGTCCACACTTGTATCATTTGCTCGTATCCGATCACCGTGCCGTGGCATGACTGCGTGTCGCGCTGCTTGGACGCTTACTGTCGGCGCGCCGATCATGCCGTACTCGTCCGATATAACTGTGTGATACGCGTAGCAAAATGGATTTCGAGCGATCCGATCGGCGCAACGTCCAAACGCGTGATCGTGACACGCGATCATGCCACGCAACGATGATCTGATACCTTGATCTGAAACCTTGAGGTGCGTCCACGCATCTCAAGGTTTAAACCGAAACAGGTTGACATTTGAAGTTTACACTAAATGAGTATCAATGGGCCCACAAGTAACAAATAGGATTGTCTATTCTGTTATAAAGTTGTAAAAATGAAATATCTGTACATTAAAAATATAAAAAAGTACTATGTGGAGGCACCAAATCGGAAAGTATGTTATTTTTATTTTTTGTATGTTCGTATGTTTCGTTGCGGCTTTATCACGCCAAATCTGCTAAACAGATTTCAACTATTTTTGGTACACGTGTAGCTGGGTATTCAGAGATGGTTATAATAGGATACTTTTTACCCGATTATGCTGAAGAAAAAAGAAGGGTTATGACTTTTTCTACCCCACCAACGAAGTTGCGGGCACCGTCTATTAAATTAATAAGGATGTTTTATTCGGCATCGTTTGCGTACAATTAATTGTATGGAATCCTTCAGTTGTGAGTCGGACTCGCATTTGACCAGTTTTTATTAATTACATATTTCGTATGTTGCGATCTTGTTTCACTTGATAGGGCCGAAGTTATTATCGTTGTTACATTTCTGTAAAGGGAAGGTTCCGGATTGTTCCACGTCAAAACCACCTTGACAGATCACTGTGATGTACGGTTTCTTTTATTTTCGATAATATAAACATACGTACACTTTGGTTTTCTCAGCACCTCCCTCTACACAAAGATTATCTGGAAGATAACACTATTTAGCGATAAGCCTGCCTCTGCTTAAATGTATTACTTATTATTAATTTTCTTTTCGACTCTGTTCTGCGAGGTGTTCAATAAAGAGTTATTGTATTGTACACTAAGAGATATCTTATATCAACAAAACAGTCTTAATGTACTTGCTAAGAGTAACTATCACCCCCTAATTAAATCGCCCCTATGGTATATAGCATTTTCATTACTTATATAGTATTCTAGTTTCCTATAGACTGGTCTATTATTACAAGACCACCAAAATCTTAAGAAATATATGCGCTCCTCAATTTACTCTACATGTCTTCCACACGAGCCCATAATCACCACCCATGGTCACGGAAATGGCGATAGCAATAAAGTTATGCATTGTACAGTTAGCATCATATAGTTAGTAGCAGTAAAAGTGGCCAAATACACCCGCACACACCGTTAATGATATGCAAATAAAGATCTGGTCTGATATTATTTGGCTATTTTGGTCGCTGCGAACTATTTGATGCTGACTGTACTTATTACAGTAGGACGGTAAACTGTTAATCAGTGTTAAGACATTTAAGTATTACCTAGATTACATCGTTGTAGTCAAGTGTTTTTTATAACTTCGACGAAAAAATTAGATATTATTAAACCCTCTCAGAAATGCAACTACTAAAATATACACATAACTTACCACCGATGCATAAAGATAACTTACTCAAGCTTGTGAATGACGTTGCTTAAACTTATAAAATTAAAATACAACTTTATCACAGAGAATCTAGCAGTATTTCGTTGTTTCATGTAACTGTGGAACGTATTTCATGTGAGTTAGCTATTATGCCGTGACCATCAAGGACGTAGCAGATTTGATATTGGTACATACAACGAGCCTACTCGTATATTGACTCCAATAATACCGAAAGTAATAAAATGATCATAATATATTTTTTATCTGAATTTTCGTTAGTCATATTTTTCTGAAACCTTTAACATGTATACTTAGAAATGGCGTAATCTTCTGGGAGAACTCTGCAGAAAGAGAACAGGCATTCAAAGCTCAAAAGAAATATCTCAGATCTACGTGTAACTTGTACCCCACCGAGTCCTGTAAACCCTATTTTATCAAACTTAAAATATTAACATTGCCAAGTTTATTTATGCATTTATGAAACCGCTGTTTTTGTAAAAAGTAACTCGCATTTCTTTAAAGGTTATAACAGCGCACGTCTCCATGGAAAAGTGAAACCACAGATGTTAACAGGTGTATTTGTTTCTAAAGGTATCATGGGAATGGCTACCAAAATCTACAATAAATTACGTAATGTTATTCCAGAAATTGACAATCTAAGTCAGTTTAAAGCTTGATTACGTGACCTACTAATTAAGAAAGCATACTATTAAATAGACGATTTTTTTATTGATAAATGGGAATTAATAACATATGTACCTAATAATGATTAAAACTTGACATAGAAATCCAATTCGAAATATTAAATAATGTATGCCTGCTAAATAATAATATATTGTATCTATACAGATACAATATATTATTTCGCAGGCTTCGTTAGGCATACGCCTAACGGCGAAACATAGATGTACCTGTATCTGTAATAATGTATATCACCTATTTTCCACCCACCTATGTTTTACAAATAAACATTTTGAATTTGACCTTAACTAATGAAGCAAACTGCAAGACTGTCTTAATATACTCTTTCCTTTTAGCATTGACAGATAAAAACAGTTTTTTTTTGTGAAGTGTCAAAACGCTAAGGAAGTATGAAGTTTCATAGAAAAGTAGTTTTATGATGTCTTAATGGTATATGGTCAAATTGCCTGCTTTTTTTTGGTTATTGATTATTTTAAAATCGGCAAAAGCGTAAAAAAAGTGTTTATGGATATTTTCTGCATATTTTCAGAAATAGCATTCGACTGTAAACATGTAATGATTTGTATCGATTACAAGAAAGTATTCAATTTTTTGGCTATGTGAACCTTCTGACTCGAAGGCTGGATCCGCTCTTACACAAATTCACGGACAAACTGTTTGTTTTATTTCGGTATGCAGGCTAAAAATAGCCAAATCGCAACACTCGTACGTGTTTACATCCTTCATCCACCCCTCGCCGAGGCCCTATAATACGATTAAATGTTCGCTGTTCTTAAGGCCGAAACACACCGGATGCGTGCGCAGAACGTGCACGTGCGCGTATGTGTGGCGTACGCGTTGTATCGTATGAAATGTCATAGTAGATGGCACACTGCTTGCGTGGCGTGCACGTGCGCAGCGGTGTGTCATCTCTTATGGGTATTCGTACTTTACAACGCGCACGCCATGCACACGCGCACGTGCAGGTGCTGCGCACGCAGCCGGTATGGCTTGGCCTTTAATGATGGTGGCAGAAAGCCCAATCGACAAACACAGAGTTCTATAGTTATTGCCAGCACTAGACATTTCAGTTATTATTAAGCACTTACCGCAGCCTATGAACACTTGCAAACTTGTTGTTGTGTTGCTGACCCTTAAAAAATGTTTGAAAACAACAGCAACACCCTGTTTGCTCATCTGGAAGAATTCCACACTATCTTCTTCTTCTTCATCGTCACACTCTTGGCAGAGTGATTGTGGTCGTCACATGAAGGGTGCTGGCAAGCTTTACAATCCAGGAATCGCGCGGTTAGTTGCAGTTAGGATTATTAAACTTGACGAAATACTATTTGCGCTGATGAATCTTATCGCTTGGAAAGGCTTATCATTTCTTATAAGTCTACGAAAGTCATAAAATTTCTTCTGTTTCAACAAAACAATATCGATCCCGTGAACTCGAAAGCTTGAAAGCTTCCAAAACGTCGGGAACATAAAATGAGATAATATACGCGATATAATCCGTTTAAATTGTTTTATTTAAACGTACGCAGAACATGAACACTTTTTATAAATAGTTTTAAGCATTTTATGAATAGCACTTGCATCATGGAGACCTCTTACACAAACAGGAATGCCAACCGTGGCCAATTAGAGAAGAGGAGAGACGCGGTTTGTAAAGCACAAATATTACGGAAGTATGTTTAACCGGTGCAACCTGATTTGTGGCGTGGGGAGAAAGAGAAAGAATCTGACAAGTGGGATTCATCAACCGGTATAAATGGCACTATATAATAAGCTTGAATTTGCAGCTAACTAAAATTCGGCGATACTAAATTATGCGTATTTAGATTCGGACAAATAATGATTCGGCGAGATGAACATTCGGCGAAATCAAATTATGCGACTGTTCGGCGAAATCAGTCTCGAAATATATGCGAAATAGATAGCACCCATTCATCTACATCTTTCAGCAAAAAAGAGCGCCAACCAAAGCAGAGAAGAGCTCAAGTTAGCATCGATGACCTTTGACAGAAACGAAATTACAAAAGTTCGATATTGAACAAGGTGAACGCGGCAAGGATACTACAATAATCCCGCGATGTTAAACTTTAGTGTTCACTTTTATCGACTCCATTAATGATAATTTTCGCACCTTACGAACAAGGAGACTTCATATTGACCATCTTATTGCAGTTAATAACTGAAATTGGGAGGCAGCATAACATAATTGGCTAATAATGAAGACAACTGCTTAAGTAATAACATTTTCGGTGAGGCTGTTTTGTAGTTCAAAACAGGACGAAGTGCTTAAATCGACACTTTTTTTTGTTAATCTGCCTTTTTTCATGGAAAATACCTTCGAACTACATACTTGTGCTTAGTTAACGCTCGATAAAAAACGTTATGCAGTACTTCTAACCATTAAAACATGCGATTTGCTATGCCAAAAAGTTGAAAATGGAATTCTTAAGTTAAGTTACGGAAAAAGCCTACTTGTATTTCACCGCTTTCTATATAAAGTTAAGCAATGAGATATTACAAATATGCAATAATTATGTTCACAAATAAATTACGGGAAATGTCTCAATTTTTCGTCACGCGCTAGCACATACGCAAAGCAATTTTATTACCCGCTAAGTACACCATTCGTGTTGTATACCTCATACTTCATAGGCTCGTTTACGTATTGATTATTAATTGTAGTATTTCGGTAATCAATCCACAGGCTTGTAATGTTGATCTATTCGGTTTGGGTCGGCTACAAGGTCGGTGGGCGTCTCATATATTCACTCCGTTCTTGTTATCGACGACGAATTCGACACTTACATTTTTGCGTTTCGAATACTTTCAGTCGGACAACAAACAAAATTTTTCTTTCACTGTTGTGAAAAAAATACACTTCGACAAATCCCTAAAATTCGTATATGATACTTTATAGAGCACGCGCCGTTACTCGCAGACTGGGTTATAATTATAACATCCTTCACTCTTGCAATTATGTTTATACCAGCTTCTGCCCGTGATTCGTTTATCGCGGAGAAGGGTATTTTTCCGAGATAAAAGTAGCCTACGCCCTTCCTCGGGTCTAAAACTATCTCCATACCAAAGTTCATCCAAATCGGTTCAGCGGCTTAAGCGTGAAGATGGGGCTGTTCATAAATTACGTCATCTATTTTTGTCGATTTTTGACGCCCCCCCTAAAATCATCCAACCATCATAATTCGAAAGACCCCCCCCCCCCCTACCAAATAAAATGATGTGAACACGAATTTCCTTCCTTTTTTACTCATTGAAGCACGTTTGAAAGATTGCAAAAGATGATGTCATCTTGGGTATGACCCCTCCCCCCTCCTTCGTCATGCTACCATCATCCGATGACAAGCCCCCCCCCCCCCCCCCCAATTCGAAATGATGTAATTTATGAATAGCCCTGAGGTAACAGACCGACAGAAAGACACACTTTCGTATTTATTATATTAGTATGGATTAGTATGGATTGATAATACATAGAACAAGACGTGTGTTAAGGTTATTGTCAAACGGCAATAAACAGTTATTACAAAAGGCTTTTTTTTGACAATGTAAGTCAATACATTTTACTTACATTCTATTAGAAATGTCTTATAAGGAATTAAGATTTGACCTTACATTGCTAAAGTAATGTGCTAGCCGAGTCTAAGTATCCACAAGCACTTTCCAGTTATTCACTGGATTTCTGGTTTATTGTTTATTTGCTCTAAAACAGGCCTTTTATCTACATTAGCGCACCGATAAAATGTCATGAATTCAAATACCAAAGCCATTCCAATTAACTATTAACATTCTTACTTAAGTTTATGGAGGGTCAAATACGGTAGCGATATCTGGAGGTCCCATTTGTAATGCAACTCAATTTGCTGGTGTCAATGATGAATAGTCTGAGCTAACATGAAACAATTCTTATTTGGTATTATTACCTGTTCGCTTGAGCAGTTAATTGTCAATAAATACATCATTAAGCATGTTCTTGAAAACATTGTAAGAGTATTGACGTTTCCGCTTTGGCTGACCCGGATAGTTTTTACTCCGCACCGCTCCTATATATGTATATGACTGTCATACGGCCACGCCTTACTTCTAGAATCAAACTTATTATTCCTAGGTAATGCTTAGTTAATTAATTAGAAATAATTGTTACGATAATGTCAACTTTTATGGCGCGGCGACGTTATAACAACCGCACACTGCATGTAAAGTTTAGGACCTAAACTTTTCCTAAGTTGCTACAGATGATTCGGATAGTCGACTGAATATTTTAATTTATGTTACAGTTGGGAAGATATATAATAAACGCAAATAACTATACTACACGTGACTAGCGGTGGGTAGCTTGTAATTTCCCAAAATGAAAGTATTATATAAATTTCAATTAACTTACAGAATTTTCTATACATGTCTCGAATGTTTCCAAGATGTCAGTCAGTTACCATAATCATTTTTTTATTACTACTTTTTAGGGTTACGTAACGCTAAAAGGAAAATAGAACGCTTCATCACTTTGTTGTCCGTCTATCTGTCCGTCTGACAAGACCCGGTGTCTCAGGAACGCATGGAGTTATCAAGCTTAAGTTAATATCAATTCCTTGAAGCTTTGAAAAACCAAACTAATAGTCAACGCGATCAAAAGACTCATCAAAACAGGTGTTTCCATAAAAACTGCCGTCTATAGAAAACCTATTTGAGTTAGAATCTTGAAATTTAGTATGCAAGTAGCTTTTATAGCACAACCAATGAGAAAAAAAACTGAAAATCTTAAATTTGTATGTCTATGTCGAAACCAATATAAAATAACCCTACACTGCGTACATTTGAGCATGGCTCTGCTAACACTGGGTTTTCAAAGATACGCCCGTTTTTCATTTACATATCTACATAGTGACAGATCCTCCAGGCCTTAAAATAGCCAACCAAATTGTCTCTTCTATAAGTTTAAGTAGAGCTATGAGATTTCAGACAGAAGTCATTGCATTTTTATTCCAGAGCATACCATGTTTACTATACCGAATTTATAAAATCATTGCGATACCAAATCAGGCAGTTTTCGGTATGCTGTCACGAAGTGCTGGAATAATCTCCCACCACCTATAAAGGAGTGTAACTCAGTTGGTTGCTTCAAACTAAAACTTAAAAAATATCTTATGGAAACTCAATGTACTGTTGCCTTAAAATAAAACAAAGTAATAGGTTATCTAAAATGTACCGTCACAGATCAGCCGCCTACCGACGTTGTAATTATTCGTCTATAATACTATTTACCTTTATATTATACTTATAAAATTTACTGCATATATATGTATACATATAAGATATATATTTTCACTTGAGCTCCCATTAACAAGTCGCACAGTATGCTATCCTGCACAACTGACCCGCTGGCTCCACAGAAAACCAGCGCCGTTGGCAGTGGTATACTTAACCAAGCCGAAGGCATTGCTGAGTGGAGACCATTTTAAGTTCACATCTCGCGTTTACATTGTATTGTCTATTTTGTCATGTTAAATTTGTTATGATGTGTTATCCTGAATAAAGCTTTATTCTATTCTATTGTATTCTAAATCAAGTCTTAACCCGATCCGATATAAAAACAGACATCCCTTTGTCTTCATTTGTTTTGTCGAATTTCTCCAATCTCTGTTCGTTATTAACTGCCGGTAAAAAAATGGCGTCGGGGATGAGCGTAAAAACCGTGAACTAAGTAATAGTAATAGAGAATGGTAAAATTAGGCATATAGCGTCTCATAGGGCTAGTTCATATATTACGTAAAACAATCTTAACGATTTTCTTTCCATCCCAACTAAGAAAATGCAAATCTTGGACGAGCCCCGACCCCCCTTTAAAATCTTACGTAAGATTATATACCAAAAATGTTAGTAAAAAATAGCAAAAATATATATACAGGGTGTCCCAAGAAGTAGTGATATACTGAAGCTGGGACGTAGATGACCTAGAGATCTAAATCACCCTCATGTATGCTCCGCGATTTTTCGTATTTTCGTAGTTATGACTTTTTTTTAATTCTTCACCTATCGCCGAGTACGATGAGATTTTTATTTATGGTGACGTGAAACATTTACTATCGTTAGATCTTTGAATGGAATAAAAAAAAAAATTAAATGCCAAGAATGATAAAATTACCCAATATGTTCACAACTTCAAGGGACTTTAAAAAGATAAAATCACATAATAAAAATTACCGTTTGGCTTTTAAAAACTTGCTCTATCTATCAGGTAGCTACCCTGAAAATTAAAATCTTAAAATTAAATTAAAACTTCAAAATTGAAATCTAAATGTGGCAAGTGCAAAATTTAGATTTCAATTTTCTAAATAAATTTCGATCTAAATCACGCACTGGCCATCAATAGAAAAAGAACAAAAAACAAAAGACGGTTGACGCATGAGAAAATTTTCACGTTGTTTGGTCATCGTTGGTACTTTTCAATACTTTAAAAATTGTGTTTTAATACTGCTAATTGTTCGTTTCTCTAATCATTTTGGCTATTCATATGGACTTTGACTTGCATTACAATTTGGATTAGTGTTATTACCTGGAATCGATGACTTGGCATTATTTAACTGAACTTGAGTTTGCGTATAAGTGATCATGTTTACTTCACGTGACTACGCAGAAATGCATTACTATTACGGTTATGCTAGGGGGAATGCGGCGGAAGCTTCAAGGCTGTACCGGGAACATATGGAACGAAGAGGCGTGCCTCAACCTGAAACGTTTCCTGACTATCGCATGATCTTAAGAGTACATAATGCGTATTTGGAAGGTTACATACCGGGTAGCAGATCAGGCCGTATGGCCACTATGCCGGATTCTGATGTAGTAGATGCAGTGGTTGAAGAAGTAGAAAGACACCCGTCGACCAGTGTGAGAGTTATGGAACGTCGTACCGGACTTTCTAAATCTCAGGTACACCGAACACTACAGAGCGTAGGATATCATCCGTTTCACATTAGAAAAGTGCAACCGTTGAAACCGGAAGATTACAATCGGCGAATTGAATTCTGTCAGGAAATGCTGAGGAGACAAGCTGAAAACGAAAACTTTTTTAACCAAATCTTGTGGACGGATGAATCCCACTTTAGACGCAATGGGATTTTTAATATGCACAATTCTCACTCGTGGGCAATTAAAAATCCACATTTAAAAAGGGAATCGACATTCCAAGTACACTTTAGTGTTAACCTTTGGTCTGGCATACTTAACGGTCAGCTTATCGGGCCCTTTCAGCTGCCAGACCGCTTGGGCGGCAATCACTTTTTAAATTTTCTACGCGTCGATCTGCCCCTGCTGCTAGAAGATGTGGACTTGGAGACACGCAGAAGTATAGTACTGCAGTGTGATGGTGCACCATGCCATTTTTCCTTGGACGTAAAAAACTATTTCAATCAAAGATACCCTGAAAGATGGATTGGTCGTTGCGGCCGGGGTGACGCCTGCCTTATAGCCTGGCCTCCACGGTCCCCCGACCTAAACCCCATTGATTTTTTTGTATGGGGATACTACAAAGACCTCGTCTACTCAAGAGAATGCCGCAATTTGGACGAGTTAACCCGGAAATTGAGAGTAGCAGAAGAAACCATTAAAAATAATAGAAGTGCATTCAGACGTTTAAAAGACAACTATTTTCGGCGATGTCGCACTTGCATTGAGCAAAAGGGGGCCATTTTGAAAATTTCTTGTAATTAAACACCTTGTAATTGGTTTTACTTTGTTTATATTAATCATCATGTAAATTAAAATTTTGCACTTACCATATTTAAATTTCAATTTTTTGATTGAAGCCTTATGAATAATAAAATGAAATTTTCAGGGTAGCCACCTGATAGATAGAGCAAGTTTTTAAAAGCCAAACGGTATTTTTTTTTATCTGATTTTATCTTTTTAAAGCCCCTTGAAGTTGTGAACATATTGGGTAATTTTATCATTCTTGGCATTTAATTTCTTTTTATTCCATTCAAAGATCTAACGATAGTAAATGTTACCATACTGAATTGGCCTATCTATCAGCTTAGCACACAAAAAAAATCAAGCATCTACCGCAATAATTCACGTCACCATAAATAAAAATCTCATCGTACTCGGCGATAGGTGAAAAATTAAAAAAAAAGTCATAACTCCGAAAATATGAAAAATCGCGGAACATTCATGGGGGGGATTTAGATAGCCCTCTAGGTCCTCTACCTCCCAGCTTCAGTATATCACTACTTCTTGGGACACCCTGTATATATACATATACACGTTGGTTTATGTTATAAAACAGTGATACTCAAATATTAATAGTTTTGAAATTGTAGTTACCCTACCCCTTGTAAGAAAAAATAAGACTTTTTTCGGACCCCCTCCCCTCTTAATCGTCTTACGTAATAAATGAACTGCCCCTAATGAAGATTACTGAGAATTTTCAATCAACGATTACGGATAAGTAATTATCTTTAATACGCGAAGCGGATAACCAGGTATGCACCAAGATAACATAACAGGCGGTTAGTGAAGCTACGCCGATGCTATCGCCAATATAAAGAAACGTAACTCTTAAATACCTATGCTTGTTACCGGCGAATATTGTTTCACTAGCATTTACATGACTTTGCCCGTGTTACCGGGAATGAAGTAGCCAAGTTTCCTCTAAATCCATTACAAGGTTAACGCGTTATTTAGTAACAAACATCCAAAAATCCAAACTTTTTCAAATTTTTCACATCTACTTATATAAAGTTGTAAAAATTAAATGCCTGCACATTCAATATATTTTCAATAATTTTATGAAACGGACTATTTGAAAGCCATGAATCGATTTTTTTTTTTTTTATTTAATTGCGTATAATTTTATTTAATATTATATGTGTTGTTGCGGCTTGAGGGACGCCAAAACGACCAAAAGGATTATTATTTTTGGTACACAGTAGCTGGGCATTCAAAGAT
This sequence comes from Hedya salicella, assembly GCA_905404275.2. NCBI lineage: Eukaryota > Metazoa > Arthropoda > Insecta > Lepidoptera > Tortricidae > Hedya > Hedya salicella. Next base: position 8,432,082 of record FR990114.1, on the reverse strand, counting down.
GGTTTTACATAGAATACTATTTATCTGAACACATTAAAGTAAATAGGGGGTAATGACTTTTTCTCTTCCTCGAACAAGGTTACGGGGACCTATTAATTAGTAATATTTGTAGGATTTCTTTAATTCAGTACAGTGCGAAAAATACAAGTAATGCTGAGTTGCGACAGGCGAAGTTGCTAGCTCAGAGGGAATACTAGCACAATGTTTCCCCTATTTACCATTCGTCCCTTCCTAGCAGCTAGCGATGGGTGTACTATTATCTATTCGGTGCGATGGTGGACTTTGAATGATTCTAGTTAAATCATTCGACTTTTAAATTCATGATAATTATTCGAATAGTCGTGATTGATTCGAATGAAGTCGAAACTCAGAGCACTTAGAGAGAGTGAGAGCTCAACGAGCGGCGGCCGCGGTCGGCCAAAGATTGTCGGTCTCGCCCGAAGTCACACGTCACGCAGTCACGCCACCGCCAGCGCCGCCAGTTAGACAACTTAAAAATCTAATAATTCTACTAGTATCAGTAGTATTTGACGACACATTTGGATCAGTGGGTTGTACATCGGCCTACGAAGCTAGCGGTCCCGGGTTCGAATCCCGGCCAGGACAAGTGTTTGTGTGATGAGCACGAATGTTTGTTCCTGGGACTTGGATGTTTTCTAATACTTAAAGTATCATAATTTATCTATATATTATGTACATCGTCGCCTTGTACCCATAGTACAAGCTTTGCTTAGTCTGGGACTTGGTCGATTTGTGTAAGATTGTCCCTGATATTTATTTATTTATTTATCATTCAAAGTCGCCCATTGCTACTTAGCGGTAATCGCCACATCGTACAGCAGTGGAAGCCGAAAGTTGAACATTCATTTGACTGCAGTGATAAGCACACTACTATTTTGTTATTCGAATGGTAAAATAAATAGTAACTAGTTATTCCATTTCTAAAATCATTCAATGTCGCCCATCGCTACTAGCAGCCATAAGTCACAAAATAACGATGTACAAAGGTCCGTTTTTTCGCCATAGTTAGGGCACCTGTCGCTTACTGATAACATTAAGCATGAGAGAGCCCGATGCTAACTAGTATGTCGACAACATTTTGTTATATTAAACGCTATAGCACTAAAAGTGGCAAGGACAGGGTTTTTGACCAAGGGCAGTTTTTCTGTTCCTATATGGAGCTATGGTAGTTCAGGGCTTCAGGGTAGGCATTTTCTCTGTGCCTGTATGGCCATCTTTCTTCTAGGTAGGCAGTGCCTTTGTATAGGTACAAATGGACCGCACGCCAATGAGCAATAAAAATCGTTGCAAAATAATGATGTTAAAAACTAATTAAGTTACTTTGTATACCTATACATATGTCTGGGACGATCGGAAAGCTCTTATCTCTACGATATTAATGGCTACTTTTGAATAATCGAATAGGATTTATCGATTTGGAGATTGATCGTCGTAGCTCTTATTCCTTAGAATTTAAAAACTATTTTTCTATAAGCTAAAGCCCAATTGAACGGTCGCAGTGTCGCGTGCGCGGGTGCCTCGCTCCGGTGCGCGCCGGTGTTACCAACGTTGGAGTTTACTTAAGGCTAACATTCTGTCAGGTAGGACTAGCTAATCTGGCAAAGCGGAGGCTGCTTAAATCAACATAGAAACTGGCAACCCTATGTTATCTTCTATTCATATCCAATTATCCATTGTACTTCTGACAGTTATGGTAGGTTACCCGATTATTTAAATTCCCGAACATTTCATGTCACGCTTTTTCCTATCTCTTTAACATGGCCTGTCACGTCTAGCATGACCCCTCCCCCGACCCCTATTACCGTGACGCTATATGTGGATAGCCCCAACTTAGCTGTAACTGCGTTTTAAAATAAAATTATTATCAGTGGCGTGGTGTCAAACTGACCAAAAGGTGACTAAAACATTGTGCTCGATTACTTTAAAGAGGTATGCTGATGGGAATCCAATAATTGTCTATGGACCGCAGGGACGCCTCTTCATTACAACTTTTATGGGTACTTGAGATATTAATTACATTACGTTACTTATTACAATAATTACTTTAGAAGAAAATAAAGGCGTTAAAAGAAAAAGTATGCATACAAGAACTTTCTGCTGTGTTTAATGTAAAAATTTGATAAGTCTATCGAAAATGTGTCCAATTTAGCCCTAAAGGTCCTAGGCTGGCATCACAGTCGGAATATGCGATAATTGGATTAACTATCAAATTTAGTGCAATGTGAATTAAGCTAAGTTCCGCTTTAGTAATTAATTTCCTAATGCGTTGGACGTAATCTATTGTTTTCTAAACTGTCGATTACTCTACATTTTTAGTAGGTATAATGTTAATTAGAATTCTATTACTGATTATTGTTTTTTACACTTCAAGCTAATATTAAAACTTGTTTATTACGTATACATATAAATATTTGAATATACTTATACTTTTCGCTATTTTAATCACTATTTTAAATTTACGATAGCAAAAAAACGCATCGCGTTTTACAAATCTTAAGACATTTTTTTAATTGACAATAGATTCGTTGAAGATTGGGCAGGGGGCGTATCCCCTACTAATACATACTACTACAACTCATGTCTCCTAAATAATAAATAAATAATCTATTGTTTTCTAAACTGTCGATTACTCTACATTTTTAGTAGGTATAATGTTAATTAGAATTCTATTACTGATTATTGTTTTTTACACTTCAAGCTAATATTAAAACTTGTTTATTACGTATACATATAAATATTTGAATATACTTATACTTTTCGCTATTTTAATCACTATTTTAAATTTACGATAGCAAAAAAACGCATCGCGTTTTACAAATCTTAAGACATTTTTTTAATTGACAATAGATTCGTTGAAGATTGGGCAGGGGGCGTATCCCCTACTATTACATACTACTACAACTCATGTCTCCTAGCCCTGAAATACTTACACTTATATGCGAGACTGGTGTTTGTTGGTTGCTCTTTTTCTTATGGTTTATCCCGCTACAATGACAAAGGAGCGGCAGATCGACATGATTTTTTGTATAAAGATATTAATACTCATATGCACCGGACAGTGTGACCGGTTTTTTTAACCCAAAAAAAAACAGGTTTTGACGGTTATGCAAAATACCGAAGTAATTAATATAGGAATCTATAGTATACTAAGCACGAACCCTTAAAACTCTACCTATATCCATTTCTACCGCGCCGCCTTGAATATTTTTTTTGGCCCCCAAAGTGAATGTCACAGTCATTACCACGAGAAAGTATACGAAGGACGCGCGGGCGCATTGGATGACCGCAAAACCGCCGGTTCTCGATGACCTGCTATTGTGTATCGAGTCTAAATCGGAAATGCAATTCTGGGAAAAAAAGAAACGACAGGTTTGTGTGTAGGCAGGCAGTGGAGGCGACTAGCAGATACCAATATCTATTTTCACCTCACTCGCTCGGAAAAGTTCCATTTAAAGCGCCAAATCTGCGTGCAAAATTCATTTGAAGTTCGAATTTATATTTTTTCTCAAAACCGGCCTGTACGAAGACTTAAAATGAGCGTGCGATGAGGTCGTAAATGAATTCAAAAAGTTAATTAATCATCTTAAAACGTTAGTTTTTGTACAATAAATATGATATTATTTAAAAATTTATTATTTATTTTTAATATACACACGACTAATTGTTTTTATTATTAAGTAAGGCTGCATTTTTTTATCAAGAAATAAATTCAAAGAGGTTGACTGTCTTAGCAAATTAAAAAAAACATGATTATAGAAAAACAATGTGCCAATGACCTTTGCGCGGAAATAGTTTCTAAGCTGCGTTTTGTTCATTATTTAACCGATGTAAAATAGCAGAAACAAGTCGAAATTAATGTTAGTATTTTGGGATTGTATTATTCATTTTTTTTAAGTATTAGTTATTATAGAGTCGGACCATTTTATCTCTTCCAAGCAAATGAACTGTCAAATATATAAAAACTGAATATGGTAATGTTTTGCATCTGTCACAGACGTCAAGTTGTTTACGTGCCTTAAGAAACAATTTATCTTTACGTACGTTGGTTTTTTAAAAACTAAAGGTTTAAATATGGGAAAACCATATAAAAGTGGTCAGCGGGAATGGCTTTTCCGCATGATCACTAAGTTCGATGCTGTACAGCAACAGCAAGAAGCGATTATCGCTGAAAAGCGGCAATGTTTACATTGCATTAAGTCTTTGGCTGGTAAGATTAACCAATTCTTAGTACATTTGAATAACACCAATTATTATTTTTAATAATGTTCAAGTGAAGACATTTAGCTTTTAGCAGCCTCTTAAGTGCATTAAGAATATATTATGTGGTGTTAGTGACTTTTTATTATTCCTATTAAATTACAGCTGGTTTAAATGATGATCTTAAGAGAGAAATGTAACTCGTTCTAAATATGGTAGAAATAAGTAGTTATGTTCCATATAGGTACCACATTATTACATAGCAATTTCTTGGTGAAGGTGAATTATATTTAACAAATATATATATTTTTTATAATATATTTGCTAAATGTAATACTAAAATGTTATTTGCACTTTTTTTAAAGGTTGAGGATAATACACAAGTATCAAGACTATTTAGTGCCCTATATTCAGTGTTGCCATATACCAATGCACAGATAAAACAATTAAAATTGGTGGGGTAAAGATATTATAGCCAGACTATATGAACATTATTTCTGAAATAAAAAAAAATCTTACATAAAAAAATTGATTCCTATGATAAGAGTGTGAAAATAACTAAACGGAAAGTCCATGTTAAAAAAGAAATGCGAATTAAGGCGGGCTTAGTATATTATTCTAAATATTTTTAAGTTACCTATATTTTTGAGGAAAAGAACACGATACATGCTTCGACCGTATGTCATTCTGGCCTCGTATTATGTTATAGCCTACGACTCGGTCCGTCCAGTATCTCATACTCGACCAGTATAGTATGGCTTATTTACTGATCTCTGCCGTAATGTAGCTACGACTAATATGGTTATTTGCTTGTCATGTTATAACTATTATAAGTGTGTTTCGTAGGTTCATTGTTACTAGTTTTAAATGAAAAAAATAGTTTGTATTTTTTTTTAATATATTTCAGTTTTATTACATCACACATTTCCTCGCTTTAGTGATGTGAAAAGTTGTGTGTTTCGCACGGCTGCAAAATTATTTGGCTTCTCGTGCCTTGAAAGCCGCGCTACTGTATTAAAAAACGTCGTTCGATACACGTGCGGAAATGTTATTCTTCACTCGTTCCGAATCAAATCAAATCAAATCATTTATTCGCAGTAATATGGTTACAGGGGTCTTCTTAAATTAAAATTAGAACAAGCATATTACGCCATTTCTGGCGTGCGAATATTTTGCAAACAAGAATACTTGCAAGCCGAGTCTTGCCACGAGCCGCAGGCGAGTAAAAGATATCTCGGTACTCGAGAAGTAATGACATACTTTCCGCACTAGCATCGAAATGTACTATTTCGCTATAAACATGATTTCCAACTTAGTGAGGTGAAAAATTAGATAAGTCGTAGATGGACGATCACGGAGGAGAAAAAAGTCATAATGCTTTTTTTTATTTCATCGTAGTTCGAAGAAAAATATCCTATAACTATAATAGAGTGTCCACCTTCTACCAAAAATGCACGTTGATTTCCGACGAATGATAATTATATTTCACAGAAATGGGAGTAATTTTCTGCGTAATTATTTAGTGCGAATGTATTTCTCTGTTTTAGAACTACTCGATATTCACATATTATGCACAAAACTTATTCGGTCAAGAATGGTTACGTGTAAGCCAAGTTGGCTCATATATACGAGTTGTTCAGTTTATGCTCAATTACAATTATATCTATACTGATTAAGCAATAAAGAATGATTACAAAAAATGGTTAACAAAGGGAACCCATTGTTATGTATTCCGCCCATTCCCAATAATAATAATGTTTAATGTTATGTATTACCAAACTTAAACTGAAATAAGCTGTTGGCATTCAACATACAAAAAAGCAAACCATGCTTAGAAATACATGTGTTACTTATTTCGTGAAGGAGTAGGACATTTGATCGTTAGATATATGTAACAACAGTTCTGTCTCTTGTATTACTTATTATGTTACGAAACCCGAATAGAATAAAATTAATGAGCAAAACTAATTACTTGCTAATATATGAAAGGCATAAATGGAACTTATACGGTGATTTAAAAAATGTTTCGTAAGCGTTGCTGGAGGTACAATGACTTGCAATTGGAACTGACAATTGAGCAGATACTAGAGTAAGACCACACAGACAATTAGGTAAGTGCATTAGAGACTATCCATAACTTTATCTGCATTTCCATTCCCCATTTGTTAGCTAGCTACAAGATGGGAGCACAATTCCCATTTCATAGCTAGCTACAAAATCTGGCTACAAGATGGGATTAGGTTATTTTGGTCCTGACAACCGTTTGACCACTTTTCTTTGAACTGTTGTCTAGGACCCAACAGGTTAGGTTAGGTATATTTTAGAATTTTAAGTTTTAGAGAAAAACTGTCATTATTACAGTTTCTGAAAAACACTAATGTTGGGAAATTAATGATTAGGAAACATAATTGATTCATTTATTCTATTAGTAACCTGTGTAATGCACATTATTAGGTAGGTACATATACCTATTATTTATTGCAGTTGAATAATCTGTTAGAGAAATAAGGTAAATATCCCAGTGCTCTACTACACTGTCCCATTATTTGGCATCTTCGTCCTTAAGACATGGTAATAGAAGTGACAAACAGGGTGTCAATTATTAGAATTAGTGTGTCAAAGATTGAGATGTTTACCTTGATCGCAGATTACAATAATGCTAAGAATTGTAATAGTTTGGTTAAACAAATATTACCACAAAAATTGTGTTCAAAATGGGCCACTAAGTATTAATGATATTTTGTATGTTACAAAAACTGTAAGATAATGTTTTTATTTACATATCTTAAAATTGATACTGAGGAGCGGAGGTACGTGAATTTATTTTTAAAATTCGTGAAAAGAACGAGTCGAAATTGAAGTCGAACGTACTTCGTAAATCAGTCGCACTGTACCTAGACCGACTCCACCCACGTACACTCGCCGACAACTCAATATTTAAATGTAGAGATCTGGTTTTATGAAAGTTAAGTATTGAAATAATATAATACCTACTTGAAGGCATAATGCCATACCTTTTAGGAGAATTCTCCATTTCACCCCACGAAATAGGTGTGTATACCTGTGCTAAATTCAAAAGCCAGCCATGACCAATGTCGGACCATGCTCATTGGAGGGTTCCGCAGCCGTTACTACAGAAGAATGCACTGCAGATAAAAATATGATATGAAAAATTTGCACCTGCATTTGATCACAGTTTTTAAGCAATAACTCAAAAACGGTATATTCGATCATTGAATAAAACAATTTAACGGATTATATCGCGTATATTATCTCATATTAGTTCAAGACGTTTCGGAAGCTTTTCAGCTTTCCATGGTCACGGGTGAACTGAGAAAAGATGTATTTTCCTCTGTCAAAGTTACAATTATTTTATTCAATGAGTAATAATCGCGGAAACAGAAGAAAATATTATATTCAATCATGTCAAAAATATAAATTTTCGTTGAAAGTATTTATTGCAATTTGACTTCATAATTTTTGTATTTACGGTGTTTTTTCTGAACCATAATCTATTTTTTTTATTTAACTATAAAAGTAAGTACCCGCTTATACAAGACACCTATACTCTAAATTTCATCGATCTTGTCGTTTTTGACATACAGACAGACGGCCGGATGAACGGACGGACCGACATTACGAAACTATATATAAGGGTTCCGTTTTTGCCAATGTGGCTACGGAACGATAAAAACGGCCACGAGTATGTTCCGTGTTGTATTCCAGACCTACTACGACAAAGGAATACACGGTGCAGAAACAAACTTTTTCATTTCGTAACTGTTCCTTTCGTAACTCGCAGTTTCCTCCGAGACCGAATTTTTTTGCGGATATTCTTTTAATCGTAGTGACCAAGGGAGCTCATCATATGTTTAGAAATCAACTAACAGTTTGGGAAATATAACTAGCCCACAAGTTATGAAACCAATTTTAGTAGGTGTATGATCTACTTACTAGTGAAAATTTCCTTTTTCTACTTTAACAACCAGGTATTTGGAAAATATTTTAAATCGACAATAACTTCAGCTATGGGTTTCTTATTATGGGCGGGTAAATTCGGAGCTCATTAAAAACTTTGATCCTTCAATCTTCCCAGTTTCGTCGGGATTATATATAAACGTTTGAAACATTTTCTTATTGAGTGTACTCGATCTGTTATCAAAACACAATACAAGGCATTGGCGTACTACCTGTCGGACTTATGCAATGTCGGCACTTTCATCCAATAGGTACGACTCGGCAAGTGCGGACTAAAGTAATCACTTCTTATCTTATCTGTTTAGTACTTACTAATTCGTTATCCCTGTCGAATACGACACGCATTAACATGTTTTATTTATATTGAGTGGTATACATTTATAGTGAGCTCCTTGCAAAGTTTTTCCCACAAGGCCCTAGGGGCAGTATTCAAGAGGGAAATCCCAACACGTTTTATAGGGACAACACGCGTGTTGCTTCTGCCATCGCAAAGTGCAAGTACCTATCCATATGGCAGCTGGGTAACCGTCAGGCAACCCGTGGGTTTTGTTTATCACATAGTATATTTTAAAAAAAGTTTACCGGTGGCAAATGGGTCTAGCCACTTCGAAACTTCGTAATAATCGATGGCCAATGTGATACACAGGTTTTTAGATGGAGACCATAAACCAGAAGAGCAGTATTACTTTCCATAAGATGTAAGACCTGATTAAGGTTACTGCTTTCCTCTAAGTTCATCATTCGTTTGTTCTTATCCCATTTATTTGGGTCTGCGTAGCATGTTTTTGAATTCCATACCTCTATCACCCATCATCTCATCACTTACATCCTTCTTGTTCTTGACATGTCTCACGCAATCCATCCAGCTTTTCCTTGGTCTACCCTTTCTCTTATATCCCTCCACATGCATATCTAATACCCTTCTTGTTACACGACTTTCAGCCCTCCACATATCCACACCACCGTAGGCGACTTGCTATCAGCTTATGGATTACGGGTGCTACTTTCAGGCTTCCTCTTATATACTCGTTCCTTATCTGATCCATTCTTGTCACGCCACTCGTCCATTTCAAAAATTTCATCTCCGTAACATGCGATTTACTTTCATCCGTCTTCTTTGCGGCCCAACATTCCGATCCATGCACGACGACAGGTCTTACAATGGTCTTGTAGATTTTGTCCTTCAATCGAAGGGGCGATCGGGTGTATATTATTCCCGAGGCCTGCCGTCATTTCATCCATCCTGCGTTCCTCTAAGTTTGTTGACGAAATATTTGAGGGACACTTACGTTCAGCAGTGGACGTTTATGGGGTTGCCTGGTTTCCTTATTCAAATCTTTTGTTATTTAAATTAAATTATAGCGGCTACTCACAAAAGCCGAGTGCTGGTCGACATGTATCGGACTGCTAATTTAATGTAAATATGTCTGAGTCTCACGATAGTTTTCTAATTAAGCCACGTTCTATTGATATGTTAGTGATCCTGTAAATCCGGTAAATGGTATTGGTTAATCGGTGACATAAACAAATGTAATACGTTTCGTGTTATCTGGCCTATATATTATTTATGCAACGTCGAAATAGTACAGTCAGTTGCAGATAATTATACAACAGAGGTTTTAAAACAAAGGGAGGATGAGAAAGGAAAAAGCATCAAATCGCCATGTGTGAGACTTAAGGGCCTTCAAGTCGTCAAGGAAAAACCACGCCTCAAACGCGGAGCTTGCCAATGAGCGTAATTTGTAATATGGGGCGCATTTATTGCTCGCGAGCATCAATGAAAGAGAAAGCGAATCCACAACATGCTTGGGATTTCTTGGCGTAAGCGCCAGATGTTAATGTACAATGATATCGAAGATATTATTATGTTTTGTTAACATTTAGGTTAGTGACGTAAAAGATAAAGGCAAGAATTACATTTTTACATTATTTAGCCGTTTATTATTCTGTCGTTTGGACAAACTAGACAAAAAACGGAAAATGCAGACACTTTTTCGGATTTTTTTTGTCGAGGAAATTTTAAACAAACGTGTTTCCGCGTTAGGCGCTGAATAGGTTATAAAGTCAAAAAACACATGTCTGAAAATCAGCCTGTTTCATATACTAGATTCGACAAAAATCTCACTAAAAAATAGCTTAAATTTTCGATGCACGAATTAAGTCTACTCTGGAGAAATTGCACTTCATTTTGTAGTTAGTCTCCATAATCGAACTTTCATTATTGAATTTCCTTAATAGACTTGGTAGTGAAAGCAATGACGCCTAGTTGCAGTATCTAGAGGCAGCCGGATGGCTCGCGGTATTTGAGCTGAAGTGATTGAAGAAGAAGAAGTGTTGTCGAACCGCCCTGTCCAACTCAACCCGAACTGAGCTCTGAATATAGGACACCAAGGAGATGTGTATATTTTTCGCCTACAAAAAGACGTGGTTAAAAAAATGGGTAACCCCTGGTCTCCACGATTACACAGGTCAACAACACAACAGCTAAATTACTATCATAAACCGAAACAATCTGGTTATCTCTCGGCTGATGACCATAATTCAATTCGCGGCTTTTCATTATACTCTTTCTAATGCATACGTTCTAAAATCTTTGGGACCTTCAACAGGACTAAATACTTGCGTTTTTTTTGGTTCCGTAGCTAAAATGGCAATAAAAGAACCTTAATAGTTTCATCATATCCGTCTGTCCGTATGTCACAGTAATTTTACTCAAAAACAACAAGATGTCTATTGATGAAATATGGAGTATAGGTGTATAAGCCGCTACTTAGTTTCGTAGTTAAAATGTTAGTTGTACTCTTTTACTATTCAGACGACAGTATGTGTTAGTCGCGGCTTTGCTAACTCGTACATCGGGCCTATGATGGTCGCCTTTATCACGCGATAAATGATAACGCGCCTGTCACTCTCGCACTCACATACGTGTCAGAAGGTGACGGCAGCTATGTCACTTATTTATCGCGTGACAAACGCAACCATCATAGGGCCACAGGCGTCGACGCGCTCAAGCGTGAGCCGCGAACACGACAATGATGAATGTACAGCAATTACCAAACAATCTCATTGAGCTTCACAGTCCGGTATTAAACGTAACCGCTATCTGGGAAGACACGCCCATGCCGAGGAATGTTTAAGAGCATATTATTTTTGTTGAACTTTAGACGCGGGTGCAGCAAAGGTCAAGAATTAAATCGACCGCTATAAAGGTACAAATAAAACGGACTGATGACTATTGATATTACTCAATGGCTTAGAATAACGCGGCCCTGGTATATCGGAGGAGGCCATATTTTTCTATACCTATATTAAGGGTTTTTATTGTATATCTAGTCCTTGGCATGGTGAAAACACCTTTCCAAACATCGCAAACATCTTTCACAAACGGAGTTCTGAGGTAACAAATATTTTAAAAAAATACAACAGTATTGGGAACCACCTCTATTTTTGGGAGTCGGTAAAAAAGTAGCTATAGCTGTTTTTTAGTAGTAAAAATAAGATAAAATTGATACACTATATTGGTAAAGACGGTCGTTGTCATCACGATGACATTTACAACACGAAAAAGTGAAGAGCTACGGATCTAAGGTCATTCAGATCAGGAAACCCCTAAACCTGTCAGGTACTTTTTTGGAGAATGAACACTTGGATACTTTGTCTAAAATGTATCTGTTACTGCGAAATCACCTTGATCGTCAAACAGTTTATGTATAACCCATTCACATTTGTATGGCAGCTGCCACACTTTTCTTTTCTGACTGTACTATACTAGCGCCGGTACGAGTACCGGTACTAGATACCTGCTAATAATTTCACTCACAATATTCTAAGATGTACATAAAATAAGACGTTACATAGATTCAAGAAAAAACATAGAGTTATTAATTTCAAACGCAAAAACCAAATTAAGTGCATTTTTTCACAAAACAGTGTAATGACATCGAAACGATGCACGATGTAGACATATTGACAAAATATGGATCCAGCGACTCATGCCTGAAATTCTCACAATGTCATCCAGCCTGTACTTTGCCCGATCAGATCTTCGTCCCGTGGCATGATCGCGTGTCACGATCACGATCACGCATTTGGACGTTGCACCGATCCGATCGCTCGAAATCGTATAAGCGTATCACACACTTAGATCGGAGAAGCGCGGCGTAATCGCCGCGCCGACAGTAAGCGTCCTAGCAGCGCGATACGCAGTCATGCCACGCCACGGTGATCGGATACGAGCAAATGATACAAGTGTGGACGCGCCTTAAAGCAGCCTCATTTTAACCCTTGTTGATCTATATAAGCTCAATCACAACCAACTTGTAATTTTAAATGAAAACATTAAGCAACAAATCACAAGACTTGTTTGACAATTAAATAAGCTTGGTTTTGTGTAGTTACACGATTCAATCGATTGAAATTTAAATCAAGAATTCGTAATTAATCGGTGGAAATCTTTATTCATGCTCGATTAACGTGAAAAGTTGATTTGTGGGACAAATTGTCGGGCATATGTTTACCCTTACCACGACATTTCTGTAGTTTACGACAGGTACCTACTTGGTTTCGTGCCAAAATATTTATGTTGAAAATTACAAAGAAAGGCCAGTTCAAGAGTACTCTAAACCAACGAGCATTATGAGGAATTTCATGTAAGTTGCTGAAGCACAAGAGGTATGCAATTTTCTTAGCAAGTGGATAGAAGTGGTCTCTGCATAGCCCTATGGCAAAGAGGCGATGACATATGTAAAATTTCAATTTTGAGTTATTGTCAAAATGGACTAATTATCTTTCCTAAACTAATTAAACTACTTACTTCATTTCGCACACACACATTGAGAAACATGGTTAGGTAATCTCAGTCTCATATAAATTGGAAAGACTACTTACATAAAGTAACAAGTAAATTATCCAGATTCCTATATGCCTTATATGAACTAAAAAAAACAACAGACCTAAAAGTTGCCAAACCCGCATATAATGCATACGCGCACTCTTTATTAAGATATGGTATATTGCTATGGGGGCAATAGTACAAATGCCAATGATTTGTTTATCGTACAAAAAAAAGCTATCAGAATCCTAGCTAATATTAACAGTATGCAAAGTTGGTAGACCCTCTTTTAATAAGCTTGGAATTCTTACTCTTACATCCTTAGTGAGGAAAAGTGGTTATATATTTACGAAGTCTGCAATTTTGTAAAGACGCATGATAAGTTTTTTTCCACTAGCTGATTGCCACTCAATACGGCTGAATCTGAGCAACGAAAAATATTTAGCTCTACCTAATACCAAGTGTTCTATCTTGAAAATATTTAATACAGGGCTACTTATGATGTATGTTAAAATCTATAACAAGATACCACTCGCAATAAAAAGCATAGAAATGCATAAATAATTTAAACAAGCAACAGAGCATTTTTTATTAGAAAAAAGTTACTATTCACTACAAGATTTTTTTGAAGATACGTGCTGAATTTAGTTACACTAAGTAAGTAGGTATAATAGTATACTAATGTATTAGAATTAAGTTATGTGCTGTGCCCTTGCAGGGTGCATATTATGATGTTTATTTTAATGTAATAATATGTGTGTGCAATAAAAAGTTTGAGTTTTAGTAAGTATGCGAAAATAGGGATACTTACTTTTTTAATACGTATAATAATATTAAAAATGTACGTTTACTATAGGACTGTCATCAGATAATGAATCAATTACTAGTCTCTAAGTAATATTGGATGTGGGCAACAAGAGAACAAGTGTTTGTGAACAAGAAAAATTGTGCTAGCAGGATTTAATGTATGGGCTACATCTTCACCAATATCTCACCCGCTTATTGTTAATGAAATAATGAAATAATGATCTTTATTCTGTAAGTAGGCCACTACTTACAGAATAAAGATGGGCACTTTTACAAGTCTGACTCTACGGCGTTTCCCAAGAGGAGACCACTGAAGAGAAGAAAGCCGAAACAAACTCAACAGTCAGTATTTTTTTCAAAATAACTCTTATATCTATTACAATATTCGTGCTTAGCCTAACCTAAATATATGTTTTGAGTATAAACTCAATGCGTAGTTCTTCAAGGAAACATATCAAAACTTATAAAAGTAACAAAAAACAACTTTAATGTCATTAAGTTACATATAAACGATTACTGGACTTATCCGCTTCAAGCATAAAAATATAATTAGATCCAATTAACAGAAAAAAATCAATCAATCAATTCAATTACTAAATCGACTGATAAAAAATACGCATTCGTGCGAACGAAGGTAAAAATAGCAGACAATAGATGTGCTATTTAGGTACATTTACCAATATGAAATCGAAATCAGGCACGTTCGTAATAAAAGGCGCCACACCCTGCCCGCGTTCTTGTCCCAATCCGCGGGTATTCTGTGCCAGGGCTGCCAGATGGTACTATAAAAGTGATAGATAAGGTCGCATGATGGAGACCGAATATTTTGAATCGATCGAGAGTGTTCTTAACTAATGAGTTAAGGACACTCTCGATCGAGTCTGCTTTCAGACAAAAAAACTCAATCAAAATCAGCTCATCCATATAGGCACTACGAAGCCGCAGACAGACACACAGATTCACGCGTCAAAATTTTATAAATAAATCCCCTCTTTTCGTCGGGGTTTAAAAATTAGATACATTGTTGTTAGCGCGATAGCGCCTGTCACTTTCTCTTATAAAATTTTAAAATGAAAAGTTTGTCACATGAAAGATATTTTCATAAGGAAAAGTAATACTACTTATGTGAAAGTAACTAGTTTTTTTTTGTAAGTTTGTATGTGTCGGTGTAGCTTCATCACGTCATTACGGCTAAATGAATTTCAACAATTGTTGCTACACAAATAGCTGGGCATCCACTGATGATTATAGGATACATTTTACTTAACTAAGCTGAGAAAAAAAGAAGGTTATGCTTTTTTTCTCCTCCGCTGACGAAGTTTCCGGCACTATCTAGTCTATACTATAATAAACTTATAAAAGTTGAATGTCTGTACATCATCATTATTAAAAACGTAAGCCCCTAAAGAACAGCACCACGACCGGTTCCGCACACTTCGCTTAAGTAGTTATATTATATACTCGAAGGTGCCCGCAACTACGTTCGCGGAGGAGAAAAAGTCATAACCCCTCTTTTTTTCTTTAGCATAGTCGGGTAAAAAGTATCCTATAACCATCTGGAGATACCCGTGTACCAAGACTAGTTGAAATCCATTTAGCCGATTTAGCATGATGAAGCCACAACGACACATACAAACATTTCATTTTACAACTTTATAATAGTATAGATGTAGTGTAGTGATGATTGGTGACGTCTCAGACAAATGTCATTGGACACATTGATGTTAACCCTAGGAGCCTTTGAACCTATAAGGAACACAAGGCTGTATCTAGCAGCCCTATGCTAGCCGGACTGAACGTTGCCGGACAAGGGCTATTTAGTAATTTATTGTGGGGTAACACGCACTCAGCCCACGAGGCATAGCAAGTGCCTCTTAATGTAGTGACCGGCTTTCAGAATGTACCTTGTTTGCCGATAAATCGGAAAAGTCATCAGGTTATCAGTTTCTATTATTATTGTACCTATGTATTGAGTTGAAAAAAGGGTTAGTTACTTGTATAAGTAAATTGAAGAAACTTAATTACGTAGTTATTTCATTTTTCTTTGCTTTTTAGTGCATTTTTTGGAGTAGGTTTTCACGCTCAATAATACTTTACATTATTTTGTAATGGAGATGAGGTGCCTACGATAATAGATGCCTATGATATTTGAGGAGTTCCTTCAATTCCTCATGGATTTAATAATTAGATCTATACCAAAATTATATAGGAACAAATTGGAGATGTCTCCTTTAACGTTTTTTTATTAAATCGGTTGAGCCGTTTTCGTGCAATCGGGGAACGCATAAAAAAAGCACCAAACATAATAATAATTTGTTGGTCTCCCCTCTAGGAACTCTCTAGTTCCTTCGAGACCATGGACGTAACGCGACGTCCGAAACGTCGAAGAATTACTAACGAAAAGTAATTAAAAAAATCATATTTATACGCGTATGAGTGAAGATCGTGTAACTTTAAATCAACCTTCCTCCGTTTTGGGAGTCGGTTAAACATAATAATTCATACGGACGAAGAGTAAATGTTTGTAACTAAATACATAAATAAATCGTACATGTCGACTCGTACACGTCAAGTCCTACTCCTAACTTACCCTGTCCTATCTATATCATGCCACTCCGACACTAAATCTGTCCGGCAATATGCTAATGCACGTGAATGATGGAAATAATAAGTTAATTTTCTATTAAATACCCGGCATTATTGCCTAATGACACGTTTACTGTAAAACGCGTCCATTAAACTTGATATCCCTACCTACTGTCATAAAATTGGTTACCTATCCTATTCTATCAAACACGACACGATTGACGTAGTTATCTACTAGAGATAATTAAAAATAAGATCTTATCTCTTCCTTTTGGCTCTGCCGTAGTCTATAGGTACTAGGTATAATAAAGTTTAAAAAGTGAAATGTCTGTACGTTTAAGATATTTCTAAAAAATAAGTGATGGCTATTTAAAGATCACTGAATCGAAAAAAAACTATTATATATACATATATGTATGATAGTGTATGTTTGTGACGTCATTACGCCTAAACAACTAGACAGTTTTCAACTATTTTTGGTACACGGGTATCTGAGGGACATCCAGAGATGGTCATATGTATAGATAGGATACTTTTTAAAAAAGAAGCTAATATGACGTACTTTTTGAGCAGGAGAAGTGAAAATACATAACACACGTCGTTATGCACTCACAAGTGATCATTTGGAAACCAATATAGTCATTGTTTTTGTTTCAGTAAAGTGTTTTTTCCTATAACCATTCCAATGACATTCATTAATCGTCGCTGAACACATATAAATTATATAAAATAATAATATTTTTACTAGCAACATTAGGAAGTCTCTACTGTACGGAACAGGGTTATGTTTTCAAAATGCCAGGCATTTTTCCTAGCCTCGTGATACTCGTATAGTCAGTAGTAAAAAAAACTACACAAAAAACATAACAAGCGATTGCTCACAATGCAGAGAATAGATCATTGCAATGATCTAATCTTTCCCGTGTTATTTTGTCTAAACCGGCCATATATTTGAATCGCAAAATCTCTTCAAACTGTTCTTCCCCTTATAGACCCAGAACTGACCATCTGTATCTTTATCTGAATCTGATCTAGTATCAGCACAAAATTTACATCACGAGAAAGAGAACAAAAAGTGATGTACCTTATATATCAGAATAGGACATAGGCTATAATGTATATCAAATTTCATCCCTTTTAGGGACGAAAAAGGGGATGAAATTTGTATGGACAGTAAATATTTATTACGCCAGGAACTTGAAATCTTGGTAATATGCTTTACATTTAAATTAGTGAAATATCGAGTTTTGGGGAATGGCATAAGCTACTTTTTATTCCGGAAAAATACCTTTTATCCGCGATAAACGAATCTAGGGCGGACGAAGTCGCGGGCGGCCGCTAATAATGTTATAAATGCGAAAGTGTGTCTGTCTGTCTGTCTGTCTGTCTGTTACCTCTTCACGTTTAAACCGCTGAACCGATTTGGATGAAATTTGGTATGGAAATAGTTGAGTCCCGGGGAAGGACATAGGCTATTTTTTATCTCGGAAAATTACCCTTATCCGCGATAGACGAATTTAAGGCGGACGAAGTCGCGGGCACAAGCTAGTTTTACATATTTCAGGTGATGAGACATTTTTTCTAACTTCAACCACACTTGCATTCGATTCTGCGTGTAATTGGCCATCAATTTTAAAGCTATGCCATCAAAACCATAGACTTTGACTGTTGCTATTGAAACATTAATTGAAATGAAATGAAATGAAATGAAATATGATTTATTTGCAGAAAAAGGGTTAGTTAAAGGTCTTAAATTATATTAGTCCACCTTTTTCAGCTGTTTCTAAACAGCATGCAAATGTGTCTTAACAAAAGTTTATACAGCAAAATTAATTATGTAGGTGAAGTGAAGTTGTACAATTTAGTATTATCACGATTAAGTATTGACAGTATTAATTCGATATTATATAGGTTCCTTATCATAATAGGCACTTAAAAGAAAAACCAGTCATACTATTACTAACTATGGATACAATATATGGTACAATACAATAATTGATAATTTAATTCATGTCACAGCATCTTGCTTATAGTTTAAAAAAACCTTTATGTCATAAAAATTACGTTCAGAAAGCCACACTCTTAAAGTTCGATTGAATTGTTTGCCTTCAAGTGACTTTATGTGGATCGGCAAGTTATTGAAAATTAGAATGCACATATTATAGGCATTTCTTTTATAAATATCTGTTCTGCATATAGTGCATCTCGTGGCTGGTATAGTTGGTCTTTGTACTTCATGCTTGGGATACCTGAGTACACCCCATGGTGTTTTTTAAAATATTTTGGGAACTTCTTAACAAAATTACAAACCTTCCAAATGTACAAACAAGCTAGGGGTAGGATGTTCAGCTGTTTAAAAATGGGCCTGCAGCTGCTCCCTATCCATGCATTAGCTATTGCACGAACGCATTTTTTTTGCAATACAAACACTCTCTTAACATCGACAGGATTACCCCATAGTATGAGGCCATAACTGAGAATGGATGAAACATGGCCATGGTAAGCCGTAAGTGCCGCCTCTTTAGAAACGTTCTGTCTAAGCTTTCTTAATGCGAATATGAAGCGGTCTAATCTAGAGCATATTGCGTCAATGTGTACTTTCCAATTTAAAAACGAATCAATATGCATACCCAGAAATTTGATTGTATTAGTTTCTTGTATTATAGCATTACTAAGATTAATATTAAGCTGAATAGGTTTTGCTCTAGTGGAGTGAAATTGCATGAATTGCGTTTTCAGAAAATTAATTAAAAGATTATTTTCAATCATCCATTTGTTTATATCAGTTACTGCTTCATTTATATCCAATTCGTATGTTTCCAGGTTGTTTCCCTTCACTAAGATTGTTGTATCATCCGCAAATAATATAGATTTGGGCTTTGTAGCCCTAGGAAGATCATTTATAAATACTAAGAATAACAGCGGACCTAAATTACTACCCTGAGGGACTCCTGATGTAACAGTACATAGAGGTGATCTGTGAACTACCCTATTTAAATGATTTGTTACTTCTTCGGTTTTCGTTATTTCCGTGCAATGTTTCCTATTGGTTAAATATGACTTGACCCAATTATTTGCCTGGCCTCTTATTCCGTAAGCGTCTAGTTTCTCCAGGAGTCTTGAATGGTTAACAAAATCAAATGCTTTAGTCATATCAAAAAATATTGACATGACCGGTGATTTATTGTTAATGGATTCACTAACGTATTTGACGAAATCAAAACACGCCAGCTCCGTGTTGTATCTTTCGCGGAAGCCATATTGATCCGGATGCAAGATATTATACTTTTTTAGGAATTTATATAGTCGGACATAAAAAGCCTTTTCTACTATTTTTGATAAGATAGGAACGATAGTAATAGGTCTGTAGTTACCCGGATCATCACGGTCACTTTTTTTAAAAACCGGTTTCACAATGGATAACTTAAGCTGTTCAGGGAAACAGCCTTGGTTAAAAGATAAGTTGATTATATGAGAAAGAGGGCGACTTATAAATAAACCTATCAATTTAATTATTTCTGTTGAAATGCCATCAATACCACAAGTTTTGCTATTGTTCAGCGACTTAATAAGCTTGTAAACCTCGTCATCACTTACTGGCATTAAAAACATTGTAAATTGATTTTTTGATGTCATGTAATTATTTAAATGATTATTGTTAGTTACTCCAATAAAATGATCATTAAAAATAGTGCAAATTTCATCAGGATTCGTACATATTTTATTGTGTATTTTCAAACAATGTATGTCAGTACTACGGTCCACGTTAGATGTTCGAGATGTAATAACATTCCAGGTGGCTTTACTTTTATTTTTATTTGTGAATATATATTTATTATTGTTAATACGTTGGGCTTTATGTATACACTTTCGTAACAATTTGCCGTATTTTTTAAAGTAAACCTTATTAGATTTACCTCTACTAGCTCTATCCTGACTCAGCATTTGACGTTTGACCTTACACGACTTTCGTATACCTTTAGATAGCCACGTAACCTTCTTTTGCTTGCTATTGGCTTTGACTCTAATGATAGGAAAGCATAAATCATAAAATAATCTCAATAAGTCGTAAAAGATGTTGAACGCATCCTGAAGATCTTGAGACCTAAGAACATCACAGAAAGAGAGAGCCTTAATGGCATCATAAAACTTTCGTATATTGTCACGGCTATAATCTCTCTTAAGCTCAAACCAAGTTGTGTAAGATTTAACCTTATCAATATTTAATAAAATCGATTGAGCATTATCGTGATCGGATAGTTTAAGTCTATGCGTACCTGATGTCACTTGGCGCATATTACTCGCGATTTGATCAATGCATGTGTTGATCCTAGTCGGTGTCTTTATATGCATCGTAAAGTTGTGACTTCTTAATATACTGACTAAGGTTTTGCTAGTAGAGTTTTCTTTCAGGGTGTCGATATTCCAATCTCCGCAAACAACAACTTTTTTCTTTTTGTATTTTTGAGCTAAGTACTCTAGTAAGTTTTCAAGTTTATGAAGAAATACACCAGTATGCGATAGAGTTTGTTGGGGAATTCTATAGATGGTAATTATTATTAAATTGATAGCAGTAATCTCGACACCACAACATTCAAAATAGAAATCTGCAGCAAACTTTGATAAAAGCTTGATTGGCTTCACCTCAAGTGTTTTCCTGACCAATATCGCATTGTTGTAAAGTTCTATTTATTTAATTCATAAATTACGTCATTTGAAATTTGGGGGGGTCTAGAAATCGGACGATGGTAGCATGACGAAGGGGGGGGGGTCAGTCCCAAGATGACATCATCTTTCGCAACTATAAAAAGTGCTTGCGGAGTAAAAAAGGGAATGAAATTCGTGTTTCTATAAACTGTTCATAAAAACGCACTTTTTGGAAATTACATAATTTTATTTGGTGGGGGGGGTCATTCGAATTATGATGGGATTTTAGGGGTACGGGGGGGGTCAAAAATCGACAAAAATAGATGACGTAATTTAGCCCCTTGGCAAAAAAAAGTGACTTTAAAAAGTTTGAAAAATTGTAATTTTTGACTCTTCCGAGTCAAAAGGTTGCCGGCCCCCGCCATAGACAAATCATAGTTGTACATATCGTAAATCGCGATTTAATGTCTCTTTTATAAAACTTGTATGATGTCGTAAATACATTTTAGATAAAAAGGTAGACTATAGGTAGCAAACCTCTACAACCCTGTTCGTTTTCAAATGGTAACATTTCATACAATTTATAATCTACTACAGTAGCTTACAAAACACATTAGTCTTCCTTGTCGTTTTATGTTAGATCGTATCCGCCCGTATTATGATTTATTTCTATTTTTGTAATATTGGCTTCAATGTTAATCTGCTATAAAGAGTGCATTATTTATTTACAAAGCAATATTGCTAAACAAATCTTGCGGTCACGATATCTAATACTTAAAATACAATATCAATAGGGACTTGTTTTATAACAACGAAAAACCAATTTCGCAATGGCTCTATCAACGTTACTTCGAACGTTACTTCAGCATTTAAGCGGTTTTTAAGCCCCGACGAAAAAAGGGAGGTGTTGTAATTTTGACTTACCTATCTTATATGTGTCTTTTTAGTGGCATCGTAGCATTTAAAGTTTGAAGGAATTGGAACTTGAATTCGGTTTCAGGGTTTTTATAGTTTCGTCATGTCCGTTCGTCCGTCCGTCCGTGTGTCACAGGCAGGCATTTGACTTAAAAACCACATGATGTATATTAATGAAATTTGGAATATAGGTGTCTTGTGTAGGCCGCTACTTGGTTTGATAGTTAAAACATGTTATGCCAATAAACCGCCATGTTGTTTGGCAGAGGATGAGGTAGAGTTAATAGTTTTTATTGAATAAACGTTATTTTTTTTTAATGTAACCATATAGAAAAAAAAAAAAAAAAAAATAGCTGGGGTGTGTGGGGAGAGGTGAGTACGCTCAGATATGCGACGCTGACATATTGGCACATCTCTCCAAGTGTCTCATACACGTCCCCGTCGCCCCAGGATCTGCCGACGTACGGAACTGGAACGAACCCGCCGGATTGATCGCGGGTCGTACACCCTGGAAATGCCAAAGGTCGGAACGGACGTCGCACCATTTCCCATCTACCCCGGACCAGAGGCAGCTAAGTATGGGAGGCCATACCTGGAACGGCACTCCCAGCCTCCAGGTATCCTACACCCCAACTCCTTTGATCCCAACTATCCCAATCCCACCACAATCACATCCTACTCCACTTCCAATATTCTATCCAACTCCCTATCCCGGAGGAGACAACCTCGACCCCAAAAATCCCCAATCTTCGGTGTCACCGTACCGTGCCCAGAGATGCGTGGCTGAGAGGGAGCTCAGTCGTGAACGGTGGACCCTCGAAACCGGGCGAAATCGAGGTGTTAGTTTTGCCTTGCTCCTGCACGCAGGGCTCTGCAGGAGTCGACCTATTTTCCCTAGCTTCTCGTGGGACTAACATGGAAGAAACTTTAAAAAATAATGACGGTACCCTGGAAGACCTATGCCAGGAACTACTGCCACTGACGGTAGGCGCGGAGGAATCTGCCCAAACGTCGGAGTAAACTATGTAGGTGAAGGAGAGCACCAGCACGGTAGAAAGGTCTGCTTGCGGACCAAACATACCGACTGGGAATCCGCACAACCCCAACAAACCTGCCAAGAGATTGGAAGGTTCTGCAAAGGGCCGCTACAGAGCTCTTATAGGAATAGGAGTATCACCTGCATAGGCGACACAACTCTCCACAAAGAGCTTTGCGGAACTGAAAGCGATGGGGTACAAGTTTGGGTCCTCACAATCCAAACCCGTGCAAAAGCCAGTAAAACGGCCCCGCCCGGAGGAGGAATCACCGCAGGGGAATGCTTCAAAAGCCCCAAGGGTGAGTGAGACCCCTCCTACCCAATCGCACCCAAAACTAGCCTACAGCGAGGTCCTGAACCAGATCCGGGTTGGCATCAAGGAGTCCAGTCCGATGACGGACTCACAACTTGAGTCCTTCTGCAACACCATCGTGCAGAAAATATCGACCATGGACTCTGGGGAAGGACCAAAGTTTAAAGGCTACTCGTATAAGCCAGGCTGGTTGCTCATCTGGCTTGTGCAGATAACGCCGTCCCTCAAACCATGGCCAACAGCCTACCTCAGGGTAATACCTGAAAATGAGCTGCCCAGGCCAAACATTGGGATAGTGTTTATCCCAGAGATAAATACGACGAAGACAGAGCAGTCGCTATCTCTCCTTCGTGCGCAAAACAAGGGGCTGCGCACGGAGCTGTGGAAGGTAATCCACACAAAAGTCGAAAAGGGCGGAATTATGTTAACCCTGTCCCTAGATGACTTATCCATGGAGAACCTCAGAAAAACGGACCTAAAGGCGAGCCTAGGCTTGCGAGAGGTCCAGTTCCGGTTAAAGGGCCCGAACAGGGCCCAACAGCCTGGAACCGAGGCAACCCCCATCCCAGCACCGCAGACCTCAAACCCACTCCCTGTGGACCAAAGGGCCCTACCAGGTCCATCAAGGTCTGTCCCTCAGAATCCCTCTCCCCAAATAACCCCAACACCTGCACGAAAGGTCCTAACAGGACCAACACGAGCAATCCCGCCAAATCCCAACCATCCATCCATCCAGTCAACCCATCAGCGGTTTCCCCCAGGCAGGGGGACCAACAGAGGCGCAAACCGCCCCAGGGGTAGGGGGAATCAGAGAGGCAGCAGGCAAGGGCACGGCAGTGCCCGTCGCCTGCACTAACGACGCAAGTAGCAGTAGGGGGGCGAGGATCCTACAGGCCAACATCCACCACGCGATCGCGGCCTCAGCGGTCGTGGAAAAAACCTTCAACGACAATGGCCTGGACATCGCCCTCATACAAGAACCATGGCTAAACAGCAACTCCATGGTAGCTGGACTGAATAGTGTGGGTAAGATTCTTGTACACGAAAAAGGAACTAAACCCAGGGCCTGCATCGTGTTTAGCAAAAATATCAACTTCTTGC
Source organism: Hedya salicella (assembly GCA_905404275.2). Classification (NCBI taxonomy): domain Eukaryota; kingdom Metazoa; phylum Arthropoda; class Insecta; order Lepidoptera; family Tortricidae; genus Hedya; species Hedya salicella. The sequence goes on along the minus strand of FR990114.1, from coordinate 8,407,650 downwards.
CTGTTTCAGAACTATGCAGCGACGATCTGGTCGTTGCCTACGTAGATCTCAAGGGGCGGTGCAATAATAAGGTACTAATCTGCTCAGCCTATCTGCCCGGAGAGAAAATAGATCCCACAGAAGAACTGACTAGAGTCGTGGATTACGCCACAAGACTGAAGTCGGAACTTATTGTGGGCTGCGATGCCAACGCCCACCACACCATCTGGGGGAGCACTGGAATCAACAAAAGAGGTGAGCTTCTCTCTAACTTTATCTTTACTAACTGTCTGCAATTGTTAAATAGGAGCAACACGCCAACCTTCGTGACTAGGGTAAGACGAGAAGTACTAGATATAACCTTCGCAACTGAAAAGGTAGCTAGATGCCTTCTCAACTGGCATGTCAGTAGCGAAAACTCGATGTCGGACCACAAACATATTTTATTTGGTGTTAAAGGTTCATTAGACCCGGAACCAATAAAACGCAGGAACCAAAAAGATACCTCCTAGGACTCGTATAAAGTCCAGCTAGAGGAAAATCTAAAAGGAATCCCGAAAAACATAAAAACACCAGACTTACTCAACTTAGCGGTAAGTCTGCTGACGGAAGGCATTAACAAAGCCTATGAGCAGAACTGCCCGCTGAGGGAATCAACCAATAGGAATACTACGACGTGGTGGAACAAAAAGCTTGAAAGGCTCAGTGTCTCCACACGCCGCATATTCAATCACTATACTAAACCGAGCGAATGGGAACGGGACAGTAGAGCACTGACTGAATATAACAAAGAGATCAGAAAAGCCAAAAGAGCGTCTTGGCGAAGATTCTGCGAGAATATCGCTCAAACACATAAAGGAGCAAGAATTCACAAAATACTTGCCAAGACACCTACTAATTATCTCGGTCTTCTAAAAAAACCAGATAATACCTTTACGACCACTGAAGAGGAGACACTAGAGCTTCTCAGGGTAACCCACTTTCCTGGGTCGTACCACCAGTAATACGCAATTGCACGCCCAAAGGAGCAATCAGGTCCACAGGGTACACCTAACAGACTGGAATTTGGCTGCAAACATATTCAGACCAAACCAAGTTAAATGGGCGGTAAAGAAATTCAAACCATTTAAATCAGCGGGAGGGGACGATATTTTCCCAGCGCTACTACAACAAGGGAGCGACCTCCTCCTCCCGCATCTGGTAAAAATATTTCGGGCAAGCTTCGCCTGGGGTACTATACCGGAACAATGGACAAAAGTCAAGGTACGTTTCATACCAAAAGCAGGAAAAAAGGACTACTCTCAGCCTAAATCCTTCAGACCTATCAGTCTAACTTATCAGTCTAATTTAGACTATGAAGCTAAACACCCCGCCATTTTGCCTTCTAATCATCGACTCTCATCGTTAATAATTGACGATGTCCATGTCAAATCGTTGCATTGTGGACCGCAACCGGTTCAATTCCTTTTAGCTCAAAACTTTTGGGTGCTCTCTGCTCGTCGTGCTATTGCAAAACGTATCTCTCGTTGTATCCCGTGCTTTCGGGTTAAACCGGTGCCTTCACAACCCATCATGGGTGACCTTTCCAGCGTAAGGGTTACTGCTGTCAAAGCCTTTCAACGCGTGGGTTGTGATTATGCCGGTCCTTTCTCGGAGGCCGTCGCCGTGGCGTGCGCCCCGAAAAGGTGTATCTTTGCCTTTTCGTTTGTCTGTCAAGCAAGGCTCTGCATCTAGAGGTTGCTAATGATCTTTCCTCTGAATCTTTCATCGCTGCCCTGCGCCGCTTTGTTAGCCGCAGAGGCTGGTGCTCTCTAATACTCAGCGACTGTGGTACCAACTTCGTTGGTGCAAATAACCAGCTATCAGATCTCATGAAAGGGGCCGCTGCTACTCAGGCGATTGAGTTCAAAACGGTGCCCCCTTCCTCTCCCCATTTTGGAGGGGTCTGGGAGGCCGGAGTACGTTCTGTAAAAGACCACCTAAAAGGAAGGGTTTTGGAAGAGTTCCACACAGTGATTGTACAAATAGAGGCCATATTAAACTCTCGCCCTCTGTGCGCAGTCAGTAATGACCCAAATGGCTTTTCCGTCCTGACACCAGGACATTTCTTGACTCTCTTTCCTTTGACGTATGTCCCAGATGCTAATGATGATAAGGATAAACTTTCCTTTTTGAATCGGTGGCAATTAGTACAGCGCTTACACGCAGACTTTTGGAAACGTTGGCATCGCGATTATTTGAACACATTAAATCAAAGGAACAAGTGGACAGGCACCACTCGTGCTGTGAGTATTGGTGACCGTGTCCTCATTAATGATGACAACCTCCGACCGTTACTGTGGTCGGTGGCACGCGTTGTTGACGTTCACCCGGGTCTAGACGGGGTCGTCCGTGTAGCAACTGTTCGTACCGCTGATGCCGTCTCTCGCGCAAGAGAATTTAAACGCCCGGTCGTGAAACTTTGCGTCCTTGCTGTCGGCGATAACTAATTCCTTCAAATTGCTTTTATGCTTTCTAAAATGATGTTCGTTCAACACAGCTAAGCACAAACATTTCTTTCGAAGTTTTACCAAATAGTATAAGTCTTTTATTTGTTAACCTTAACTATAATCTTTTTCCTTAACTATCTTTACTATCGAGTAGAGAGTTGCTACTATTTTACCTTGCACAAAATAATGCTATATTCTATTGAGTGTCACTGTCACATCTTTTAACTTTGTTTTCTGGAAATATGATTTCGCAGCGGGGGGAGTATGTTTAGTATTTTATGGCAACAGTCTTAGAATCAGTTAGTTCCTTACTAGAGGTCCTTTTGATGAGAGTAAACCTATGGCAGCCGCGCGCGCCATCTAGCGTGGCTGTTTACTCGAGTGCATACTCGGCGTGCATACTGTCTGCCTTTGCCGCCCAAAAACTATTACTTTCACGAGGACTTTCGTTACTTACTTTCTTTTACTGTCTCTGTGTGTTGATACAGTGTGTGACAAGCTTATAAGACTTAGGCATAGCAGAAGCCCGGCGCTGGTGCTGTCAGCGTGGCGGCGTGGATTCTCCATCAGAGTTCCAAAGGTGAGCGAGCTATTCTGTTCTATGATTGTTGCCTATGGATGGTCCTTCTCCTTTTCTACAATTCTATACAACTAGAATCCCTAGAGACTAACTCAAGGCTAGTGCAAACCTGCAAAAATAACCTAAATGCCCTGGCTAATTCCAATAAAGTTATACTTAGATGGGTACCAGGACACTCCGACATTGACGGAAACGAACGAGCAGACAAACTCGCCAATAACGGCGCGGACAAGCCCCAAGTCGGCCCAGAACCCTTTTGTGGGATCACAAAATGAAAGGCATACGTTCTGCTCAACGACTTATATAGATCTAAGGCAATCGAGGAATGGAGGCTCGTAAAAGAACAAAACCACTCGAAAACCTTAATTAAGGGATTCAAGCAAAAGTTATCGAAAGAGATACTACAGCTCAAAAGACTAAAAACCTGCGCAATAACAAGAATCCTGACAGGTCACTGCAAATTAAACAAGCACCTGTTTCAAATGGGTATGAAACAGGACGCAGTATGCAGATTCTGCCAAGAGACAGAGGAGACTGCAATGCATATCCTCTGCTCCTGTGGACCACTCATGAGGAAAAGAAGTATCTACCTAGGGCAACATGTCGTGCCCCCGGAAGAGATACAACATTTCACTGCCCAAAGAATTTGGGAATTCCTAGACTCAACGGGCCTCAGTAGTGAACTCTAATAAATGGCTGCCACAATAGATCAAATCTGGTCGAGGCGGCATACAGAAGGCCCACAAATCAACAATAATGATAATAGAGAAACTATAACAAAAATATGTAATAAGGAGCAAGCAAAGATTAATGACACTTTTATGACGTCACAGTCAAACTGAAAGAGACAAATGTATCATTTGACAGTGCGGTACTATTTTCGGTGATTGTAATTTTTCAAAATAATAATAATAATAATAAAACTTTTTATTTCAAGTAATTACACTCATATTTTGTTAGTATCTTAAAATCTATAGGTTAGTAAGTAAAATTAAATACACTTAATCGGGGCATGTAGCCCACAACAGTGGCGTAAATAGGGACAATCAATCTTGTCCCCTATCATTTTCAGGATGTTGTTGGGACTGCCGCGCACCTGGCGCACCAGGGATGCAGCCCTCTTGCGCATTGTGCTATAGAAGCAGTCAACCCTCGCACCTGCGAACATCCCTGATGCGCTACAGAAGCGGGGCAGCCCCACCAACACCCAGAACGCGTTGTTAAATTGAACCCGGAGGGCCGTGTAGGCTCGTTGCGTATATCGAAGCCACAGGCTACACGTGTAGAGAGAGGGACAGTAAGCTCTAAACAAGGTTACTTTTACCTCCCCTGTACAGCGCGCAAACCTGCGGGCAATCATATTGGCCCTCACCGCGAGGGCCCTCCGTTCCCGTTCGATGTCTGTATCGTCTTTGAGGTCCCACGTAACAAAATGGCCTAGGTATTTAAAAGCATCAATCCTGTCCAGGGGCACCCCGTTAAGGTTGATGCATGGCACTTCCGTTGTCCGGTTCCGTCCGACCTCAAAGACCATAAACTGACTTTTCGTCACGTTGTATTTAAGGCCGTGACTTGCAGTGTATGCCTCACAAACCGTCAGTAACCTTCTAATGCCACACACCGACGCACTCAGCAGAACCATGTCATCGGCATAACTTATATTGTTGAGACATACGTCATCAATGTGGCAGCCAACATGCATTCTGCTGAGTGCCTCGAGTAGTCCATTAATATAAACGTTAAACAGGGTAGGAGAGCTTAGCCCACTCTGTCTCACGCCACACTCCAACTTATATGGCTCAGATAGTGTGTTTGCCCATCTAACGCTATTGACCTGGTTTCCATACCAATACCTAAAGATGCTTATTGTCTCAGCTGGAAGACCGATGTCTTTAAGTTTACTCCATAAGATTTCATAGGAAACCGGGTCAAAAGCTTTAGACAGGTCGAGAAAACAAGCATATACCGGGGATTTTTTGTCTACGTAGTATTTGACAGTGTGCTTAAGACACAGGATTGCACTTTCCGTTGATAGACCCGGCTGAAATCCGAGCTGATTATGACTCAGTTGTACATACTCGTTTAGCTGCGTATTAAGCACACTGTCCAATACTTTTGCAATTACAGTTGCGAGAGATATCGGCCTATAGTTACTGACGTCTGACAAGTCTCCCGTTTTATTTTTTACTATAGGCACAACAATCGTTCTCAACAACTCTTCGGGTAAGTATGAATGCCTCAAACACAAGGTGTAGAACATTGCTAATACTCTCGACATATGTGGTCCAGCATGCTGGAGATGCTCAATGCTGAGACCGTCATGACCAGGAGATTTACCTCTGGACATAGTTCCAATGACCCGTGCCACATCACTGGCACTGATTCCCGGTCCGACCACCTCATCGCCCGTCCCAGCATTGGTCATCTCCTCCTGTACCGGCATTAGAATAGACTTCACAAAGAAATTGTCTTTAAAGAGGTTAGCAATATCATTATGATCGATCTTGCCATTTACACCCACAAGGAGACCAGGTTGAAGTTTCAACTTATTTGTGGCCTTCCAAAAACCACGAAAATCCTTTGTCGAGTGATGCGATGCAATGATATCCATTTTGATCTGGTTTTGATTTAAAATTCGAAATGTTTTGCTAAATATAAAATTTCATTCGAGATACCATTTTTAGGGTTCTGTACCAAAAAGGTACAAAAGGAACCCTTATGGTTGTCTGTCTGTCTGTCTGTCTGTCCGACTATTAAAGCGCCATATCTCAAACACGACTAATGATAACTATTTGAAAGACATGGTCAGCCCGCATGTACTGCAAAGGAAATATTTAAAAATATATTCTTATTTTCTAAAAAAACGACGAATATGAGGGGGGGTAAAAATTAAAAGTTAGCTACTGGGTCAACTGGGGTATCATATGAAATATCTCGACCTGCATATTTTTAAACAATTTTTTAATTTTTTTCATTGTGGATATTAGTTTTTGTTTTATTAAGGAAAATGTAAAAAAAAAACACCATTCCCCTTTATCTCCGAAGTTAGCCAATCGAAAATTTTGAAATTTTCACAATTTTTATTAATAAACATACCTAAATATTACACGAAAATGATAGCCATGTCTCGAACTAGCTATTTTTTTATTTTATTTGCAAAAAACCTATTTGAACAACCCAGTCGCTTTAAGTTTGCACCTGATTTGTATGCAATGCTATAGATATCAGGTGCAAACTTAACTCAACCGGTACCGGGTAATAAAGTTAGGGTAAGTGAAAATTTGTACGGAACCCTCGGTGCGCGAGTCCGACTCGCACTTGACTGGTTTTTTTTATCAGTGGTTTGCAACGCGACATCTATTGACTGAGAAGACTTCTTCGCCGGTTTCTTTTTTATTGTGCTTAAATTTCGTTTTAGGAAAATGTGGAAAAAAATACCATTCCCCTCCTTTATCTCCGAGGTTTAGTAAGCGAAAAATCTGAAATTTTTTGGTATTATATGAATATTACACAAATTATAACCATATATATCTGTCTGTCTTGCTTTTTTTAAATCACAAAAATCATTTTTGAATAACCCGGTTTGGTTAAGTTTGCCCCTCATTTGTATGTGACGCCATAGATACCAGAGGCTTGAAGAGAGAAGGGCTTGGGCCGGTGCACCCTGGAAAAAACAGCAAGCAATGGCCATCTGAGAATGAACTGGGCACTACAGTTTTTCCGAAGATCCAGATGCAGGGTGGAGAGAGGGATCTCTTTGGAGGGGCATGTGTTTAAATCCACGGACAAGGGTAGTACGTGGCCTGGTGACAATGGGTTGGAACTGTCTCTTATGGACTTTTCCAACTTATCGCTAAATCACGGCCATTATGTGTACGTGGTCGAAGTAATGTGAGTGTATAGTTGAATCATCGAGAGCGTGGAATTGCATATGTAGTAGTATTGTTTGTTTACAGGCATTCTATATTTGAATTTTCTATTTTCTTGTACTATCAGCATACAAAGAGGTTGTTATATATATATATATCGAAGAACTAAAAACAAAAATAATGTCAGTGTGAAATTGTCAATATTATTTACGTTGTGCGTATATTTTTACATCTGATTTGATTGTATTCTCAATTAATTATTGTGTCCGCCCGTACGACTACGAATAATTTCTATATTTAAAAAAAATATGGCTTTAAGTAATTTTGGTCCTATTGAGAGTCAAAGTAAGCAAATAATTTTCAACTGTTATAAATATTTTGAAAATGAACTGACGAAAAATTTAAACTTGCCTTACACCGCTGCCCAGTTAGTTGAAAAAGCTACAGGTGTTTGTCTCTCTACTGTTTATAACATTGTGACTGAGAGCAACAGCGAGAAATTCGCAACAACAAAGAAATTCACCTCCCCGAAGAATAAAAAGTTGCGTCCTTGTCCGTCATCAGCAGTAGACGATTTTGATCAGGAAGTCATCCGGAGAACTATATACAATTTTCATCTGTCCCATAAGCAATTTCCAACCTTAAAGGGACTCCACTCTGTGTTAAAATCCGATATAGATTACAAATTTGGCATTTCCACCTTACGAAAACAAATACAAAAATAAGGATTTAAATGGAAAAAGACCGAGGACAACCGAAAAATATTAATGGAAAATCACAACATACGACTGCTAAGAATAAATTACCTTATCAAAATTGCGGAATATCGATCTCAAGATAGACCACTAGTTTATACTGATGAAACCTACATCCACACTTCACATGTGTCCGGAGAAGCTTGGACCGATGGAACAGAATTTGGTGTAAAAAAACAAATCAGTACAGGCCAGCGGTTAATAATAGTGCACGCAGGAGGAAAAGATGGTTTTATTCCCAACGCTTTGTTAATGTTTAAGGCAAACCAAAAAACGGGAGATTACCATGACCAGATGAACTTTGTCAACTACGAAAAATGGTTAAAAGAAAAATTAATACCGAACCTCAAACCGAATAGCGTACTTATCGTGGATAATGCGTCCTATCACAACAAACTTTTGAATCGTGCTCCAACGTCAAATTCTAATAAACAAGAAATGATGGATTGGTGACAGAACACAACATTTCGTATAACCGGTTGATGTACAAAACCAGTTTGTATGAATTAATTAAACAAAATAAAGAGCGGTTTCGCGAGTACCACATAGATGCAATTTTAAAAGAACATGGCCACTCCGTATTACGATTGCCACCGTATCACCCGACATTCAATCCGATCGAAAATATTTGGTCCATGGTAAAAGGATATGTAGCAAAAAGAAACGTTTCATTAAACATGCAAGGCATTATGAGTTTAGCAACTGAACAAATGAATACCATCACTGCTGAGGACTGGGAAATTATTTGTCACCACGTCGAAAGTGAAGAAAATAAATATCGATGTCAGGAAGGAGAAATGGATCAAATAACAGACAATTTTATTATCAATACTTGTGACAGCTCAGATGAAGAACATGATAGCGAATAAAAGAAAAAAACAGAGGACTACTACTTATTCCACTTTTTGGGTATGTCATTTTATTAAGTTAAGAGAAAATTATTCTCCTTTTGTTGCAAACGGTACAACCACTACAAACGCAATTCCATCTTCTCGATAATTCAACTATAGCAGATAAGTCTTGATGTCTTGGTTTGCACTGTTTGGTACCCCTCTCGTGCATCTGGGGTGGGTATCGACTATCGGTTATAACTGTCGGGCTTAGTCCAAGATCAGAGGGCCGGTGACCCGCTCCTGGAGGAGCCCCTTATACCCTGACGATCCCTCACGCAATAGGGAATATTCATGAATTTTTATTTTTGCTTTATTAAAAGCTCATTCATGTAACAAACAGTAGACAAAAATAAAATAACTATAAAAATAACCAAGATATAAGCCATCAAACATTTCATTCTATGTCTTTCTAGCAAAACAGAATTTAATATGGAGTTTATATGGCCGGAGTGCACTGTGACGTGACAGTGCATATCGGACCTCTATGCCTAATTACTAGTTTAAATTGCCTATATTATGCGTATTTCTTGGCCGATTTTAATTTTAATTTCACATTTTGTAAGTTTTTACGGTATACTGATATTTAGTTAAAAAAGCGATATTTTTTTTTTATCGCTTTTTCTCCTATCAGTAGTGAACTCTGCAATAGTGCAGAGTTCACTACTGATAGGAGACGGACGTTTTCCACAACCCCAGCACACCCCCTACACGAAGAACCTGAAGGAGCGATCACGGGGTCGTTCGCCGCTCTCTCGGACCTCGGCGAGGGTACGTCTGATGCGTGAGGTGTTGCCACGCATGCGTCTGATGTAGGGAATGCAAACCGGTATACCGATTTACCGGTTTACCGGTAAACCGGTCAAATATGAAGCCGGTAAATTACCGGTAATTATAACCCAAAACAGGTTTTTTACCGAAACATATAAATGTTGGTTTACGCTGATGTTTGTCAATTTATGTACTACAAAACGCCCGTACTTTATCCAGATCCAATGATTATGTGGTTTAACGATTTAATTAACTTTTATTAGTTTACAAAATGTTTAAATAGCTTTCTAGCATTCTAGTCCAACCTAAAAGTGACTGATGTTAAGCAGTCACGGCAGCCTATGAACACTTACGAAGCCAAAGGCATTACGTGCGTGTTGCCGACCCCGTTAAGAACCTATTCACACCCCTCTTGAAGAACCCCATACTGTAACCTCCAGGGAAAACCGCGACAGGGGAGGTCATTCCATATTCGGAGTGTGCGCGGTAGAAAATTCCTTTGATACCGCACGGTGCGCGACCATTTTGGTTCCAAGGTGTGTGGATGATCTTTGAACCGAGTCAAGAGAGCCAAACTGATATCCAGGGGCCCCAGCCCACATGTGACAGCAGTACTCCATATGGGGTTGGACTTGCGATTTATACAGCAGCAGTCTTTGCCAAGAAGTGAAGTACCGCTTCGCTCTATTTGGGACACCGAGCTTTTTTTTTGCCAGCTTGGCCTTCTCTTCCAAGTGACTTCGGAATTGCCGTCGCTCGAAATGTCAACACCTAGGATCCCACTGTTCTTGAAGATTATGACAGCCGTGTTCTGGAATTGTGGGGCCACAGTAAATGGGGTTTTCTTAGCGGTAAACGCGCAAACTTGTGTCTTGTTGGGGTTAAATTGAACTAAATTATCTCGACCCCAATGGGAGACTGGATAGAGTACTTTCCATTTCGGACACAAGTTGTTCGCGAGTTTCTTCCACAACGAAACGAGGGATGTTTGCTTCTCCTGTGTAAAGTGCATCTCCGGTGCTATCGTATGCATTACAATGAATACTATCGGTGGTCTGCATGTCATTGATATGCAACAGAAACAGCGTTGGAGATACGAGTACTACGGAGCCTTCGGGGATGCCTGCATTAATAACCATGGTTTATCAGCAGCTGCCATCAACCACGGCTTTTATGCTTCCGTTGGTTAAAAGGCTGGCGATCCATTTGCATAAACCCACGGACAGTCCATAATATGGCAACTTCGATAGAAGACCCCGGTGCCAGACCCGATCGAACGCCTTGGCTATGTCTAGGATAACTGCCAATGCCTCACCTTGACTCCCAATGGCCGAGGCCCAGCGGTGTGTGAGATACACTAGGAGATCACCAGTGCGGCGACCGTGGCGAAAACCGTATTGACGGTCGCTGATCAAATTGTATTCTTCTAGGTCAAATCAAATCAAATCAAATCAAAATATCCTTTATTCAAGTAGGGTTAGATACAAGCACTTTCGAATTGTCAGTTACAATGAGAGAAGTCTTTGCTGGGACACATACAATATGATCCAACATTTGTTGCAAGGATTAGGGAAACCCAGAAAAACCTAATCAGATCATTTAACTTAAGTATAATACTTACTTATTATTGATAAAATCATCATTTTAAAAATTAAAATAATTAATAAGATAAATCCCAAAAGGATTGTCAATAAAAAAGAAAAAAAAATCTAGAATGTGTCTAGAATAAAATTCTAAATGTCAGAGTATATAAAACAATTAATATGCGTGTACCAATTAACTATTACAATATTGTACTTTTATAATTGTGTTATAACTAATTTATAATTGATACACGCAGAGGAGATGTACAAATTCTCCAGATCAATGTTAATATAAAATATAAACTAATTTTTTTTTTAGAGATGTATAAGGTCTCTGGGCGTCACGACATGCGATAAAATTAAATATAATAATTTGACTGAATTCTACTGAGATGTTTAAGGTCTCTTAAGGGTCAAAGTGAATAAAACATTAAAAATAATTATTATTAAATCTAAATTTCTTAGAGATGTATATGGTCTCTAGGCGTCATAACATGCAAAAAGATAAAATTAGTTAATTAAAATCCTCAGAAATGTTTAAGGATATAATACCTCTATAAATAAAACACAACTCTTAGAGATGTATACGGACTCTAAATCAAATAAAAAATGAATAACTTCAATCGAGTACAGGATGAAGTCTCTCACGTCATCAGTTCATTAAACACTGGTAGGCAGTTACTACGTATACAATTAATTTGGCCCTTGCTAGCATGAACAGACCGGACCCCACAAACGGCACCCGTTCACGAGCATGACGCATATCTCAGCCATCGCCTCCCTCAACCATATTTTAGGGAAGGTTGCGACCCGATCAACGACGCCACCGTAAGCAAAGACCTTTAAGCGAGCATGTGCATGCTCACACTGCCGGGTATTAAACACTAATAGTATTGCCCGGTGAGAAACAACAAATGTGCTCTCATGTTACATTAAATGAGAACTATTATTACCTCTTAAAATAATGCTTACTTTACATACACAAGAGTAAACTACTGGCTTAAAGACATCTTAGGAGTTTCGTGTTTATCACCCTAGAGAGAAGAGAGGTGATAGCGATAGGCCTGTAATTCGATGGATCTGACCTGTCCCCTTTTTTGGGCACTGGATGCACATGAGCAGTCTTCCACGAACACAGGGCACAACTCATCAGCATACTGCTTGAGCACCACTGCCAGTATGCCGTCTGGCCCACTCGACTTGTGAACATCTAGACAGACCAATTCCCGCTGGATATCCCTTTGAGTGAAGGTTATCTCTGGCGTGGAGTATCCGCAACACGGGATGGTAGGTAGTAGGGTGCTTCCATCATCGTTCAAAGTCGAGTTCGAGGCAAAGAGGGTACCTAAAAGATCTGCTTTCTCTTTAGCACTGTGGGCCAAGTGACCATCAGCATTTCGAAGGGGTGGTAAGGCCTACTGATAAAAGTTTCCCTCGGCAGCCTTGGCAAGCGACCCGAAGGCACGACTTCTACCCTTGGGGTACCCTTCTACCCTGCGAGTTGCTCGCCAATTCTGCCGACGAAATCGAATTTAGGTTTGAAAATTTCTCGTTTACTGGCCCTCGAAGCAGCATTTAATTTGCCATTCACATCAGATATGTTAGAATCCTTATTGATACGGGCCGTGGTCCCAGCCGCATACAAAGCTTGCCTTAGAAGTCTGGGTTCCTTGCAGGGCTGATTAAACCAGGGCCGTTTTCTGGCTCCTTAATTAGTAAATTGTTGATTGTTTTAATTTAATCGTTACTCTACTGGTGTTTTACAATATGTATTATCTTATTTTACACAATCTAGATTGTTTTTTTGATTTATGGATAGTAATAATACAGAAATCTTAAATAAAACAACTTTTTGACGTCTTTTTTACGTCGAATTTCCAATACTGGTAATTTACCGGTTTGCCGGTTTTGAACTACCCAAGTCAGTAAATTACCGGTTTCAAAATTATGCCGGTAATTGCATTCCCTAGTCTGATGCGATGGGGCTTTATGGCCATCCACCAGGGTGCGTTCGCGGCACAGCTGGTAATCTTCGTATAACAAAACGCGTACGTTAGCGCCATGTTGTTTTTAATGTTGACTGACGTTTTCCTCTGCTGTGATTAGCTGTTGCTTTGTCAATACACTCGTCTTGTCATCTATATATTATTTGTCGAAATTCATTCTGTCACTGTCACAGTAATGTGTTATCGAGTGATGTCGTTGTATTTATCCTGTCTTGCTTTTTGCAAAATGTTTTAAGAGTACTGTGTTTGTAGAACTTTGCGAAAGGACGCTCTTTTACACCATTTCCCGTGCTCTGAGAAAATACTTAGTAGTTGAAGTGTTTAAATCGTGATGATCTTGCAAAATTATCGCCCGCAGAACTAGTAAACATTATGTCCAAGAATTGATTTTGTTTATTTGACTGCGCTGAGCATAAAACTATTCTCTCTGACTGTCCGATTTACAATTATGAATTTGTGCAATACAAGCAACAAAATATTAAAGGGGACAGACATATTACTTGCAATACAGAAGAAAGCTTAAACAAATTTAAAAATAAATTGAAAAATATTTTTTTTAACAAATAATGTGTGTTTTATTTTTTTGCCACTGAGGTATAGTTCTCAGCATATAATTTGATCACGTAAATACAATTACTGAAGTTACGTGTTCAAATGTACGTGCCGGGAACTATTCATTCTAAATATTAGACCTCATTCAATGAACCTAGACCACTTTGGCTGAATACGTTACGATCCCTTGCCATATTGCAATCTCGAATAGAAAAAAAATAACATCAGTCAACACCACGTCTGCTGGGAGACATACAATATGATATGATCCAACATTTGTTGCAAGGATTAGGGAAAATCCAGAAAAACCTAATCAGATCATTTAAGTTAAGTTGCAATTTGTAATTTTTACCGGACTCCAAACAGAACATTAGCCGTAAAATTTTTATAACACATGGGAACATGATTTTGCAATAAAATATGAATTATTATTATTTTTATGAACGGGCCGTTGAAACACTTCTCAGGGGCGACTCCGATGTTCGAAATTAGAACTTCGTATAGCGCCGTCTCACTCTCTCAAATACAGTTTAACACGAGAGAAAGAGAGAGAGAGATGGGACGATACCGACTTCGAATATCGAACTCCGAAGTCCGGAGTAACCACTCAGAGCTTTATGCGAATAAGCTTTGTCAGTAGTCTGGCAAATGAAAGATGAGAATGAAATCAACCGCGAAATTTAAAAATGTATTACCATCAGGCGATCCGGTATGCACGTTTGCCTCCCATGTCATAAAAAAAATGTAGCTACGGTGTGCCTATATGAGCTAGAGTTACACAAATTCATTGCTTTTGCCATTTATTATTAAGTTATTGATTAGTGAGAAAAGCATTCAAATTTGTTTATATCGAGCTCATACAGGCACACTACAGCTAAATTTTTAAATTTCGCGGTTGATTCCATTCTCATCTTTCATTTGCCAGACTCTACCTACGTTACATTGCAAGTATGGATTGCAAGTTAATATGACGTTAAGAAAACGTAAATTGGTACATCTTATAAACGATAGAGTCTGGCTATAATATCTTTACCCTTTCCCCTTTACCAATTTTAATTGTTTTATCCGTGCTTTGGTATATGGCAACACTGAATATAGGGCACTAAATAGTCTTAGGAATAATAAATAAGTCACTAACACCACATAATATACTCTCAGTGCACTTAAGAGGCTGCTAAAAGCTAAATGGCTTCACTTGAACATTATTTTAACAAAAACCATATTGGTGTTATTCAAAACTACTAAGATTGGTTAAACTTACCAGCCAAAGACTTAATACAATGTAAACATTGCCGCTTCTCAGCGATAATCGCTTCTTGCTGTTGCTTTACAGCATCGAAGTTAATGATCATGCGGAAAAGCAGTTCTCGCTGACCACTTTTATATGATTTTCCCATAGTTAAACCTATATTTTTTAATAAACCAACGCACGTAAAGATAAATCGTGTCTATATTTATATTTATATAAAGAGAAATGGCAGTTCCAGACTTTTGCCAGCATCAGTTTGAAGATATATTAATTACAACACAATTGGTAAATTACACTACAAAAGTCTTTGAGACAGTCTGTCTCACTAAGTACCCAATCAAAATAGTTACAAAACATTGCCATATTCAGTTTTTATATATTTGACACTTCATTTGCTTGGAAGAGATAAAATGGTCTGACTTTTTTTTTCTGAGTGATGCAAACATATAGGTAAATTAAAAATTTGTGATTTCAGTGATATCATATAGATTATATTGTTTATTTTTTACCGTGACTATTTATAGCATTAATATGCTAGTACAACGGGGGTGTTTATAATGTTATGTGGTTATACATAGCATTATAAACACCTCCGTTGTACACACTCACCGAGACCTGGTCGGCACGCAGCGCACTCTTCGTTCAATATAAATTAGAAAAGGACGATGGCGAACGCGTAAAGCCGAGGTCAACGTTGCGTACGAATCATTTGCCTCGCCAATCCACAGATACAACAGCAGATTGTACAGAACATTTACATGAATTCCAACCTGTCATGTTTGCCAAACTAACCAATAACGTGCATGCGTTTTAATAGGCTAAATTCGAACTGGTAAATTTATCCAATGACACGCTCGCGGAACAAGGCTAGGCGACTGTCGATATTTTATTACAACGTGAGTGTGAACCTTTGTTGTGTCTACAACACATTGCATCACAGATATTGCAAAAATATGTTGACGATGAATGCACCGGTAATACCATAACATCGCATCATCAAAACGGTTTAGAATTCGGAGAATTTCAGCGGCACAGGCAAGGAAAAAGGTTCGTAATATAAAACATTTTCCCATCATATTCCATACCTATGCTTTCCTGTACCCATTTTTAGCAAATCCACATTAAAATATATTTATTTTCTTACCCAGGTATAACTATACAAATTTCGCAATTGGCGTGTAATAATAATACGGGTGAGATTAACTGAATCGGTATCATTTTAGGTATACCTAAACGTTTAATATTTGAAATAAAAATAAGTACCTATCTCTGGAGTTGAGATGTGATAAAGTTACGCAAAAACGTTTGCCCCAGGCATAAGTGCCTACTAAAACCAGATTGCATTTGTACAACCCGTCTATTTTAGGATTATGACTCATTGTTTTTTGCCCGGCTGGAATACAGATATCAAGTAGCTTGTAGCACAGTAGTAACGAATTAGTACCTAGGTACTCTAGACTTTTAGTGTATTACATCTTTTTAAGTACTCTCACTACCTAGAAGAGATTTCACTGAGAACTCTGTGCATTAGACCTGGCTAGACTATTTAGGTAGGTATGCAATTTGAAAAATTATAGATATTAACTCTTGGTTATCAAAGTTTAGCAAATTTAGCATCACGTTAAAAAGAAATTTGAATATATAGTCGCCTTTTCTTTATATCGGCCCTTATATTAAATGAAATGAACTCTCATTTTTTTGTAAGTACCTATGTCTTACCTAAATATTGTTTTTGTGCTGAGTATCATCATCCTAATTTTGACAGATTTTGAGTTTTTTTGTTTGTTTTTTTTCGGGATTTAGTCACGCGACTTTTTCGCGACACCACAAAAAAGACTAATACTGGTTAATAAAAAAAAAAAACATTTTAATGGGTAAATCGTCAATAAAATTACGGGCCAGATTACTACTATTTAAATACTCACACAAATATTTGCCCTTACCGGGATTTGAACCCAGGACCTCAGCTTCGCAGGCAACTTTTACAACGCGATTTGTGAAATAATACTCCAAGGGTATTTATAACAACATATAGATAGTTATTATTAAAAAAGTCAGCTTTTAGTACATATCCTTCGTCTAGACCCTGGCTATATTGTAATATTGTTGTGATTTGGCCAGTAACCGGAGGGTGGCCAATATTTTTTTCCGTATGCTGGGTGACATTTTTAGCGTCGATCTAGTTCGCCTAATTATGGTACAGCCAGCATGAAATAGACTAGCATCCGAAGCGCCATATATATCGTCACTTATCTTGATGCCTTTAACAATAAAGATGTGTTGGGATATATTTGGCACTTTGAATGCTACATACAGACGATTTGATGCTGACTGTACTTACATGGAGTTTAATTTATGAATCTAAATGATCCGAATTAATTAATCTAAATGATTCCCGTTTTGTAGCCAGCTTCGAATCGCGAATATTTTTTTCCATTTCGAAGCTAGCTATTAAATCTGGCTTCGAGAATTTCGAGATATCTATAACTCGAGGATTCGCGTTTCATACCCGGCTTCGAATCGGGAATATTTTTCCCATTTTGAAGCTAGCTACCAAATCTGACTACGAGATGCGACTATTTCGCGAAGTCAGCGAAAAAAGGGTATATTCTTTCACATAAGTCTACTCTTTTTTATGTTGAATTCAAAATGTAAATCTAATAAGAATTTGTTTTATTTTCAGGTGTCAAGATGGTTCAGATGAAGTTGGAAGGTCATACATTAGGACAAAAACATCGAAATTATAATAGAATTGTCCAAGAATCTATAACGAACCCAACAAAGGATGCCCTAAAAGATATTGATTTCAACGAAGATGACGTAAACAACTTAATCAAGGTTGATATGGCTAGCATCGACAGAAATGTGGATTACATTTTGGGTATCCTGAAGGGTAATGATATGTTGTATGTTTCGCGGGCAATCACGCAGTGTCCTTGGCTAATCACGGATAGCAATTACGCCCATGTCATCAATCCGGAGTACTTAAATTCGCAAATGGCGCCAGCAATGATGCCTAAGGCATTTAATAAATTGATGCTCCAAATACGGCTTACTTTGCGGGACGAAGCACGTATCGAAAATTTCTTCAATTACTACGAAGACCTCAATTTGAGAACAGCTCTCAAGTGGCTACCGCATTGTTCTGTAGGGTTCATGGAGGCTAAAGTAGGAAAGTTTTGCGGTACAATGAGTCCGCATCTACTCAAACGTCTCTGTGAAAAATCGCATCGGCCACTGGAGGTATTCGTAAGGAACACTAAGAGTGGAAGTATCAAGAATCATTTTCAGGCAACTTTGTTCTTACTACATTCACACACAGACTTTTACCTTGATTTGGTTGAGACCCGCCATTATTACGAATTTCCAGAATTCAATTCAAGGTTGACTAAAATCCTAATGAACGCGTGCCCTGAACGCATTAATCAAAACTTCTCTAAATATGGCCGCAATATCCATATTCCAACATTTGTGAAGTACTTAAATGAGAATAAAATAAAAGAATTTTTGTTAACACAAGCAAATCTAGAAAAAGATCGTTACAGTACTTGGATGAATTATAATAATTTGCAACATTTCATTAGGAAGATGCCGCAGGAACAACTTGTAATTTTCATTAAAGATGTATTTACAATTAAACGTTTGAATGATGATAAACAAGATTCTGATAATTATCCACTCAGTACTGATGGTGAAAACGAAGATGAATCCAAAGATGACGAACATTCTAGAATGAAGAAATTATATATATACATGAAACGTTTCAATGAATCACAATGGTATATTTTTTTGCCATTTGATATCGTGTTAACTGAATTTAAAGAAAAAATGAAAACCAATAATGATGAAGGCGACAGGAACAATATGCTCGAGTGCTTGACACGAATCGTGGGACGTGATATACAGCATCTGGAAACATTATTGCAATATTATAATGCTAATCACCTGAAAGGTAGCAATAACGATAATAGAAAAACATTTGTTAAACACCTATTAGAGCATACTAACGTACTTAATTATAGTTCGAAGTGTTGGTGCCTTTTGACGAACATCTTCACTGCCATGAATATTTATAATGAGAAGTCTGAGCCAGCCTATAACGGTGATGAGCAAGTCTACATAAGAGCAATAATTGCTCATGAAGTTATTAATAAAAAGGAAGTCCCAGAAACAATAGAGAAACAATTTGAATTTGATAGCTTAACAGAGTACCAGGGTAAAATTAATACACAAGAGAAAACACTTTTATTTACTTACTTGTACAACTACATGTTAAAAAAAATTGAAAAGGAAAACTTCGAGGAGAAGACTATTTTCGAAAAAAACTCAACATTAGTTTGTTCAATGTTGAGGTTGTTAAATAATTGGCAAAAGAATCTTCCCGACTATCCGCGCGTGTTGAATAAAATTAGAGAACTAATAAAAACCAACCAAAAGAACTCTTTAAAAGTAAACTTATCTAGAATCTACAATATCAACAAGAGCTGGAGAAAGTGTATGTTTGAAGAATCCATTATCATGTGCGCGTGTGAGGAAGTATGTATCAATGCCTTGAAACATGATCCTAGTCTGCTATCCCGCAACGAAAATGTCATATCGGCGATGCGTTCTGATAACAATATGTCTTTGAAACGATTTCTTATGAAGATAAAGGTGTACTGGCATGACTCATTTGCCTCCAAATGGTCAGAAGCTAATCGAGAGAAACTTAACCAATCTTTAGGGCACAAGGCTTTAATGCGGGGATTGAGCTTCCTCTTGCCGCAGCGTGAACTATCAGAACTTATCAACGTATACAAGCCGGAAGACGCTAAAATAAATTGGGAAGAAAACGACGAAATTTTGATTAGTTTGAGGAAGAACATTGCTATGAATATGCATTTGGCTCGTCCTCAACCGACACCGGATCATATTTTGCAGTATGCTAAAGGGGATTATTTGCAGTTCGCTCTTCCTTCTCTTAGTGCGATCTTCTATAACTTGTGCACCGCCCGCTGTCAAGAATTGATACCCAAGCTGTTGGACTCTCCAGTTTCACTACAGAAGCACGGCATCCGGCTTGCATTTACTAAACTGCAAAGCGAAGAACTTCAGAAAATATTTAGCGACTACTGGAAGACGGTGAAAAACTTATCGATTCGAGCAGTTATATTCAAACTGACCCATGGTCTCCTGTGCAAAGAAAAGGATCCTGCAAAAATTGATAGCATTTGGGGCTTATTGGAAGTCTTTATTGACGGGCTGACCTTTGAAGAAGACAAAAGTATATACGAACGCCTCGCTCAAGTCCAAAATGTACCTCTTCGTGTAAGGCATTTGTACGTGTTGAAAAGCTATAAGTTTTTCAAATTTTTAATTCAGAAAACTGATTTGGATAAAACAAAGTATGAACAAGAACTCGACTATTTAATAAATATAATTGACGAACTTATAGAATCAATGGAACCAGAGTTCGTATCTAATATATTACAAGAATACTATGTTGCTGTTTACACAAAAGATACGACCGATGGGTTTGTTCACAGAGATGTAATGCCTTTAATGGCATCATACCTTTCTTGTTCTGAAAGTGAAGAAGTCCAAGCTCAAAGATACAAGACGGTACTTCTTCCGGTACTAAAGCATACACTCGCTGTTTGGGCGGAAAGAGACAAAAATGATATTGTGAAAACCAACTTAAAAGTTTTACTGGTTAACTTGCGCAGAAAATTAAAAAATACTGTAATTAAAAATATGAGCGCGCCTGTCGCCATGTATGCTATTCAGAAGGAACTTAAAAAGTCGCTGGTACAAAACGCTGCATATATCATGCTAACGGAATGGAAGCTCACAGCTGCATTCGCAAAAGAAGTAAATGACAGCAAAGTTTCAGTAGATCGCAGCAATTTTGAAAATGACGGGAAATATTGGGACGCCATTTGCATGAAAGCTGCTCCACAATTCGGTAAAATCTGTCTTGAATTTCTTAAAGAGGATATTAAATCATTTTTTCCTAACATTGACGAATACTTCTCGAAGGCGTTAGGTAATGCACTACATGATTTACTACGTACAGAAATCATAATGGAAGTGTTAAAACATATGCTTGCTGAAGAAGTAATACAGTCATATTTGGTCGCTATAAGGATATTACCAACACTCTACTCTGGGTGCGAGAACATATTACTGGATTTGCATAAGATGATTTTGTCCCACCCTTCCTTGGAAGTCAAAATGCATTTTTACCACAAAAACACCGACTATAAACACAAAAGTTTAAATTGATTAGAAAATATTTTTTTCGATTTAGGCTCGCTACGTCCGATTCCCCGATTGTCATGTTGTTAATTTCCCCTAGCGTTCCATTCCCCAAAAGTCCAATTCCCCAAATGTCAAGTTTTAAAATTCTCCGAATGACTGATTCCCCCAAAGTATAGGTAAAAAAAAATAGGTAGGTAAATATTATTTATGAGAGTAATTCCATAAAACAGATTTAGTGTATTTAGACACGCCAGAAAGTATGAAGTCGTACCTGAGCTTTGCTCGGTGGCTAAAACCTGTTTAGATAAACTTACAAGGCAACGGATTTTGGGCGTTTTTCACCGCCAATTACATATATTTTCATTGAAATGCGAAAGTAATCCAGTCGGTCAGTCTGTTATCTTTTCAAGCCTAAACTAAATTTAATGAATTTTAGTATAAATAGATGCTGGGACATTGAAAGACAGGCAAACAGACAAAAATCAAAAAAATTGTAAAATTACAAAAAAAAGAAACAAATATCTAATAAACACAAATAAAATATTGGCTATGTTTTAATTGTATTATTAAAAAGTGGACCTCGAGGGAATAGGACAATCAAGGACTTTTGGGGGAAATGGGCTTTCAGGGAAGTACTTTTGAAGAAGTGGACCGCCGGACACCAATTGGACGTAACGAGAATCGGACGCAGCGGCGACGGGCCTAAATCACTTATTCATATGATGTGATCGCTTATGCTTATCTTTGTTAAATAAAAATGAGGGCTTAATAAAAAAATTGTTGGCAAAAACTTTTTATTGCCCAATCACTTAACCTAGTGTCGATAGTTAGAACATAATAAATTTGCAATCTTACTTCTAAGGGTTGGCAAAATGGAAAAGATAAAGAAATGAGCTGACAAGTAAATCATACATATATAACCTTCATGACTACATTATACTACAAACAGTAATTTAAATTTACTACTACAGTTCATTCGGCAAAATAATTTTGATTGAATCTTATTTTATACAACATTACTTTCTGCGTAAATTCACAAATAGTAAGGAACTACCTTACAGTACTTACATTTTTCTTAATTAAATCCCAATATTAAATTATGTCAGAAGTATTAAATACAGTCAACTTACATTTAAATGTAGTTCTTGTTTAGATATTGCAGAGATTGCTTACATTTTATCTTGTATCGATTTTGTTATATTAGCATTAAAATGTTGTCATTGTAATAAAAAAGTTTCAACAAAATTTTCGTTATGTTAGTCAATACAGTACAGTGTTTTTTTTTTTCAAGATTTTTAGTTTGTGAGAAATAAAAAAGGAGTAAGACAACAACGCTACAAACGGCTATGTGCTGAAATGTAAGCTATTATTAATGGAATTCTGAGAACACCGAACAATTATTAAATTTGAATCATGTACAAACAAGCGGTTATTTATTCCGTTTAATCATTGATGACCTAAAAAAGCCATTTTTTATTGCCATCATTGGCCTACGATTATTGCTGTAATTTTGCACATAATTGTAATATACAAGGTGCTACACATTATTTTAATCAACAATATTTTTACCAATTCTGAAGGTACACCAATTTTGAATTTAATTTTCTCAAGGCTCACTACTACATAGTACAATTAGAACTATTAACATTTAGATATTTCAAAAATTACATATTGAAACGGAAAGTCAGGAACGCATCGCGTTCCTTTCAACCGGCATAACAAGTAATAGAAATGGTATATTTGGGTATATAACGGTTTCTCATTACGGAATCCCACTAATCAAATTTGAAAAACCTATTTTAAGAACGCTAGAGCCGACATCGACACGTAGCGTCATAGTACTCTTCACTTAATCATTAATATAAGACTAAAGACTCATTCAATTTCAGTAAAGTGTAAGACAGGGTGA
The DNA here is from genome assembly GCA_905404275.2 of Hedya salicella. Taxonomy (NCBI): domain Eukaryota; kingdom Metazoa; phylum Arthropoda; class Insecta; order Lepidoptera; family Tortricidae; genus Hedya; species Hedya salicella. Next base: position 8,384,778 of record FR990114.1, on the reverse strand, counting down.
TACTATTATAACAGGGAGTTCACTGGTTACGGATTGTATAATGGAATGAATTTACAAAATTATGACCCTGTGGATTAAAATAAAATTAATCCCACATACACATGACCAATTTTTTTACAGCATAGGCCCACCATAAAGACAGCACAACTGGCCATAAGACTAACCCGATAGAATACCCATAATACCTAGTAATGTTCGAGAATTGAGCGACGGAGAGATATTACAAACGAAGCCATGGCCAGCTGTGCCAACCTTTTTTCTCCCTTCATTTCTACATCACTAGTCAACCAAATATGCTGTTCTTGAAAACGTGATCTGTTTTGTACGATAAATGTCTTCAAGAACGGAACACCTCTACTCTTAATCCAATTCAGAATGAGAAAATAATCGAATACTCGCAGAACCGCGCGTGAATGACAACTCGACTGCAGTGTTGGTGAGGATCGCATATCAAGTACACGTAGCGCGAAGATGTATGTAAATGTCACTCATGATCAGCCCTTATTTGGAGACATGAGTGCTGAACTTGCGTATCCCATACATACGGACACAGGAATAATTTCCCATAAGATTAATTGAACAACGAGAGTTCAAGCTCAACGTCTAAATTATATAGATTAACGGATATTTCCAAACCAATTTTTGTATGCTCATACAAGATCAGCACCGACAAGAACCGTTTCCACGCTTCGGAGGCCAAAAAACCCTCAACGAATGCTAATAACGCAATGGAAATGAATTTCAGTAAAATTAAAAACAGTTTTTTGTCAGATACCACAGTAACGGAATATTTTCACTTCAGCATTATAACCTTGGGAGTCCAATTAATCTGAAACAAAGAAACAATAAATTATTAAGCTATCTCGAAGGAAATAGCATATATACGCTACCACCGTCGCCTAGCGGTAGAAATGTCTAGAACAGTGGCACACCGCCACTCGATTATTGTCAGAGCACGGATACTGCTTAATGAATTTATCTGTAATGCACCAGATTTTGATTTGTTTACTGACAAATGGCGTAAACTTCACCCTGCCTTACAGCGTTTCTGCGAAATGTATTATTAAATTCATTGTTTTAACTCCTTATTTTATTCTTATTTCACATACTGTTACATCTACATTATCTTTGGTAATCATGTGTAAATATGGTTAAGTTTAAGTTTATCAGGGCCTTGCCGATTATGCTGTAATGTTGATAAATTGTAAATAATAAAATAAATATTAAATAAATGGCAGAACTGAATTCAGGAAATTTAAAAACAAAAAGAATAGCATCTGGATTCGAAATAACAAATACCATAATGTTAGTGGAGCGAGTATAGCTCCAAATAACGAGACTGCAAGCCGTGTATAAGGTAGATAAGCAGTTTGCGAGGAATAACGCATCTTCTGGATTACTTAATTTTACCTTCCCGCAACGCAACTCTAGTGTCAAGTACCCTAAGTACCCTATAGGAATGCTCAATCTATACGGACAAAAAATTCAAAGACTTCCCAGTACTCTAAATAAAAACAACCTCCTTATTTTCAGATTCTGGTGATCTAATCGTCAACTGTATAGCTTGATGTTCGGAATATACTGTTTAATTTAAGTAAAGGTTACTAATATTACTACATGGCAGTACACTTAGAGTGGATGTTTCCGGTATGTTCCACTTCTTAGGTCTGTTTAAAAAATTTAGAAAAAATCGTGTAAAAATGTTTATTGAAATAAATGAAATAAAATTTGATAACAAGCTTTAAAACCGGTGGCTTGGCTCCCATGGAAAGTCGAATAATCCATTATTTAACAACACCAGAGCACTTCTGGGTCAACTTTTAACTTTTTAAGTCATTTTTACGTCTACTTATTTGGTCATAGATAAAAAGGTCCAACAGGGCTTTTCTTTATATACATATAGACCTATACAGTTGTTTCAACAGTAACAAAACAGCATTACAATAATGCAACTAGCTACCAGCTAGTGGCCAGCCTGAACTGCACCCTGAATGCAATCAGAGAGCACAGTTGGATTTGTCTATTGAACATACAATTTCTTGAAATGCAATTTTGCAGCCTTACGTCTCAAGAGGGTTGGGGAGTTTGTTATATATAACATCTGCACAATGAAAAGCATATACCAGTCGAAACTAGAAAAAAATAAGTTTTCAAGAGGGCAAAAAGTAAGAAACGTTCCGAAATTCGTCAGATCGAAGTTTATGCATGTATAAGATTTATTTATTTACAGATCTCGACAAATAGACCATGGAACAGTAGTTTTGGATAAATCTTCAGATCTGGGGGCACGGTAGTGCCCCCGCTAAGTTCAGCAAAATCATATGTTTTTCATGTCCAGACAGATATATTCAGAGCTAATTACCTAGTCATCGTTGTTGGCCTCATCCGGTGCAGGCGTGTGCCAAGTGAGCCTCTCCTCGTAAAACTGGATAACCACCTGAGGGCACCTCACATTGGCCTGCTTGGCTGGGACCAAGTCGGCCTCATCCGTGCCTTGCCACTTCATCAGGAACATCAGCTCTCCACTGCTGTCTGTTGCACCTGGAAGTAACATGGAAATATTTTAGAACTGGTGAAATGTCTGAATTAGAAATTTTGTTGAAATATGTTTCATATGTATATAACCTATGAAATGAAATAAAAACTTGTCTACACCTCTTATGAGTGCTGAGACATAAAACAAATGAATGGATTCAAAGTGAGACATTTAATTTTGAGTTTTATTTTGATTTTGCGTCTGTTGTGCATGTCGGACTATGCTCAGTGTAGGGTTCCGCAGCCGTTGATACTCAAGAATGTACTACAGATGAAAAAAATACAATATGAGAAAGTGCACTAGCAAAAAACCGCATCTCCACGGCATTTACGTCCTTATGCTGAGAAGCGCAATTTTATGGCAATTACTCAAAAACGGTAAGTATATGCGATAATGTTCAAAATAATTTTCGTTGAAAATATTTACTAAGCTTTATCTTTGTAATTCGGAGCGATTATTTCCGAAAATATTCACAAAATCAAAACAGAAAAATAGGAACCTAAAAGACTTAAAAAAAACTGTCCAAATATGTGCCAAACATTGATAGTTTAGCAAACTGTTAACATTTTTTTCACTTTCGGTTACATGTAGAGTGCCCCCCTAGAAATATATTTTATTATTATTTTACTATAAAAATAAGGAGCAGCTTATACAAGACACCTATCCACACAAATTTCATCAATATACATCTAATAGATTTTATAAAATGCCTGTGAAACACGAACGGACGGACGACACTATAGACTATGGACGAGACATGACGATTTTATAAAGACTAAAATACACCGGATGCGTGCGCAGCACGTGCACGTGCGCGTGTGCGTGGAGTGCGCGTAGTATCAAATGTCATAGTAGATGGCACACCGCTTGCGCGGAGTACACGTGCGCAGCGGTTGTCATCTCTTATGGGTATTCGTACTTTACAACGCGCACGCCACGCGCACGTCTACGTGCACTCCACGCACACGCATCCGGTGTGGCTTGGCCTTAAGAGTTTCGTTTTTGCCATTCTGGCTACAGAACCCTCAAAACAAAGCTGGTTATTAAAACCTAGTAGAAACTGTAGAAAATACGAAAGAAAACATTAAATGCTTTTCTTAGAATTCGTTGATAGGTCCTTTGACGTCCAAAGGCGAAATTAAATCAGTAATGAAAACTTACCAATAATCTTCTCAGGCTCAAGGCCACGGTCAAAACCGGAAGCTTTTTTGTCATCACTCTTGGCCTTCTTAGCGCCTTTCAGGTCTGGAGTTGCCGCTGTGGACTTGCGCTTCTTTACATCTTTATCTACCTTCGCGGTTTTGCCCTCTGAAAACAATAATTAACCAGAATTAGAGAATTGTCATACATAGATGTATCCTCAACTAAAGTACAGGTAAAAAAAAACAATCAAAAAATCCTGGTAATGATTAATATGACTAAGAAGCTTCTTAAAAAGAAGTACATTTGTATATAAATTGTTTCACAAATGTTCAAGTGACATACAATAGAATGAATGAGGACTAAACCTGCTAATTTCTCACTGCAAAATTGCCACTATAAACATTAAGGAACACAGTACTGATTTAAGGTTCTAAAATAAAGTGTTTGTTTTGTTACTTTGTGCAACTTTAGATATTGACTCAGAACCCCCAATAGTGATGCCATCTGCAATGAGCTTTCAGTTTTAGTCTTCCTGCTTTTTTTAAGTATTTCTTCTTTTTCTTATCAAACATAAATCCAATCCAATTATTTAATTAAATATGAACTACAAATTACATATTCAATCCTAAGCACAAATGGTATACCTAAACTACAGGCATTCAAAATAAGAGAAACCTCACATCACACATGCTGCAGCAAAAGAAAGGGAAAAGTGTGATAGGAAAGCATCCAAATAACTATTATTAACAAATATATAAGCTAAAATGTTTGTGGTTTAAGTACTTCATACCAGGTTGTACAATTCCAGGGCCAGCTGTGGAGTGGGAGTTATTCAAGGTGTGAGTCATCACTAAATAGAAATATTAAAAAACAGATCAAAGAAAGGAGAAAGTTTGACTCAAGACCTAAATCATGCATCTCCACTATTGTAGAGTCAAAATCAATGTGCCAATGGAGTCTAATTAAATATTAAGTATGTCCTTCCTCACACACTTTAGAATAAAATAAGATAACTTTCTTGACAAAAAGCATGCATTTATGGCTTTATCTGCATGTTGAATTAGGCTCTACAATAGCGGAGATGCATGATTTAGGTCTTAAATCAAACTTTCTCCTTTCTTTGATGTGTCTGATAATATTAATATTTAGTAATAAGTATGAAAAATGCGTAACAATAACATTTTCCCCTTTGGTCTTCTATTGAGATACTAAATTTTTTAAATCAATCAATTGTTTTGATACACTTGTTTCTATTAATAGAAGGTGCCCGCCACTTCTTCAGCGGAGAAACAAAAAATGATAACGTTATTTGCTATTTGAATTTACTTTTATAAGTTTTGATGTTTTGTTGGAGAACTAGCATTGAGTTTATACTTAGAAAGATATATTTAAGACAATTAAGCTAATTTTGTAATAGTTAAGAATTATTTAGAAAAAATAACTGACTGTTGAGTTTGTTTCGGCTTTCTTCTCAACAGTGGTCTCGTCTTGAGAAATGCTGTAGAGTCAGCTTGTATAAGTGTCCTTGCGGCCTACTTACAGTATAAAGATCATTATTATTTTACTTCATTGTAGTTGGGTAAAATGTATGGCTATAACCATTTGAGAATGACCAGCTATCTGAGTACCCAAATGGATTGAAATCTGTTTAGCCGTTTTGGCGTGATGTAGCCACAACGACACACAAACAATCAAAACTTATTTTTTTAGTATCTTCAAGAATAATTCACCACAAATATGAAAAAATAGGATAATAAATATTGATTTGACAAACATAATAAGCATAGTTTCTTGCACATTTAAAAACAATGACCTTGCAAGAAATTGTACGCCTCTCTGAGGCAGGACATGATGATTCCGTATTTTTTTTCAAGATCTGTATAACTCATGATCATGAATGACCATACAATAAATATTATTTGAATTTTAGAAATAAAGCCTAAATCAAGTGACTTTACCCCTCTTTTTGTTATTTAGTTGTTTGGTTTTGGAGGAAAATTTCAGTTAAATTAAACATTTTTATTGTCAACTAAAAAATGCCCGCAACTTCGTACGAGGAGGAGAATAAGTCATAACTCATAACCCCTCTTTTTTTTTTCTCCAGCATAGTTGGGTAAAAGGTAAACCATGCTGAGGATACTAAGCTACCTTCAAGCCATTACAAGCTAGCTTCAGTGACCTCCAAATAGTACAATACTTTTTTTTAAAATTACCTTTAACTTACGAACATTTCTGTTATACAACTTTACAATAGTATATGCAGATGCAGCAAAAAGATAAGATACTTAAATGTGCGCATCGAGGAGGGTGTTAAGATTAATTTCAGAGAAATTATGTGACACCAATTGTACATTAACTTTTTTTAAATCATTATATGAGTAGGTATATCAGGTTACAATATGCAGAGCTTTGGTTTAGTCTTGACAACATGTAACAAGCAAAATATCTTTTACCTGCTTCCTTCTTCTTCCTCGCCTCCTCAAAAGTTTGAATAAGGTCTGGACAGTCAAGATTCTCTTCCGGCTCCCAAGTATTGTCAGCATCACTGTATCCTTTCCACTTTAGGAAATACTCCACCTAGAAATCATAACAGGTTTTCTACTTTTCATAACACCAGTTTTATAATTTTTATGCGAGCAAATGGATCACCTGATGGTAAGCGATCACCATCGCCCACAGACACCTGCTACACCAGTGACGCGTTGCCAGCCTTTCAGGTAGAAAAATAAATCACAAGTGACTTTCCAGCGTTCAGGGAAAGAGAGTACTCCTCTCTACCCCTCCCCTCTGGAAATCCCTGATTGATTGGATGGATTTAATTATTATGGAATATGAGGTTGTGTTTTTTTTTTATTTCATTTATAATAGGTCACATATGTATGACTGTTTCACTATAAACAGCATTTAACTGTAAAGCGGCAAACAGTCTGTGACTATATTTAGAATTTTACTTTTAGGTGCCTGCAACTTCAGCAGAGAAAATAATTATGACCCATCCTTATTTATTGAGCATAGTTGGATAAAAAGTATAGTATAACCATTTGTGGATGGACCAACAATGACGAAAAACTCCCTAAAGCGTCGAAATCTGTCAGCTTTGGTTGGTTAAGCTTGTCTTCCATACAATGATACATTCTACTTAGCATTACACCCACTCTCAATAAAGACTACAATTAAATTATAAAAAGTACTTTTTACTAGTGAAAATTAGTAAAAACTGCAAAGATGTGTGTGTTCTTTTGTCGCTTTATATCCTAGCCAATAATAAACTCGACTGTCTGGTGTCGGCATTTACATATGGAACTTTCCAAGCGATCCATTTTTTTGTTTCCAAATTGGGATCGCTTGCATGTGTAGTTTGTTTTTAGTAGGAGTCATGGATGCAACAAAAGATATCATAAAAAAAAATTAATGTAATTACTATAACACTGGTGCGAAATAAACTTTTTCTTTTTCTAATACAGATTTTTCTTCTCTCCATTTAATGACAACTTTCTATAACGTCTAAATATGCAGAGTCCCTTGAGTGTCAATATATACAGCAGTATATCTTCAATGTACAGAAGACATTTTATTTTTACAACTTTATATTAGTATAGTTATTTGATATTTTACGAAGATCTTGATGTTTTACCATCACAATCTGCGTGATTTTTAAAGTGAATTTCATCACTACAAATCTTAATCTTGAAATATAAAGAAACAAATAATGAAAAAAAAATTAACTGCGAAAAAGGCAGTTAAAATGCAAAGATCTTGTAACAAGTAGTGACAAAATTTGAAGATAAGCTGACGGGGCTCTGTAACTCAATTGGCAGAGCGGGCGCCCCCGCCAGGCACAAGGCACTGGGTCTAATAAGGTCAGTCTTAAAAAAAAAACATTATTTGGATCTTTGTATTTCAGGAGTATAGATATTGTAAACAACCTGCCCTAAGATGAAAAATAAATAAATAAATAATAAAATAGTAAAATTATATGTTAGCAAAGTAAGAATCTTAACCACTACAGGTACCAACCTTGTTATTCCGAACCCTTCGGTCCAGGACTTTTTCTACAGAGAACTCTTCTTCAGGCTCAGCCTCGCTACCTTCCTTCTTCTTCTCAGACATAATTTACCTAAAACTAAAGCGATTTCGTAAAGTACCTAAGTAACTGCAACCAGACAACAACATTTAATGCTTAGCAAATCTCAAGAGTTTTGTTAATATATACATTTCGTTATCAAATGTAACAAGATTACACCGTGAAGGAAACCTTGGTATAAATACAACACCGGGAAATCTATCATCATCGTTATTATTCAAATATATAAGATCATTGGAACAAGCCTAACCTTAGTAATAATTATGGAGACAAAATAATAACATGCAAAGCAAAGCGTGAGATAATTGATAAGACTAATGATTCAAATGTAATCAATGTGATCGAAAATACAAAAATTACTGCATACTTTTTGGTTGTTCAGTGTTCACACTAATTGAAACAACAATCATAAAGCGTTGTCCCGCCATTTTGGATACAAGAAACCAAACCAAGCTAACATTACTATTCTACTCATAAACTAACATGGAAGTGGTACAAATAGAATTAACGTTAGGGCAAATATTATCAACAACATATTTTCTACTTACTTGTTACAAATACACCACACCGCAAAGGAAAAGTCCAAATACCGGCAGCACTCACGGCTAGAGCGGCTATTCACTGTTACAGTCAGGGCAGATTAGTCAGACAGAACAGACAGAAACAGATAAAATAATATTTACCAATAAAAATAAAAAAATACTATCTGGCTGTCTGGCTGTGTTGCCCCTACTAAAAACTAACTCAAAACCGGTACTTTTATAGTATTCTCAGCAGTGTTAGCCGTAATCATTAGTAAACACTAAACACTAACTGAGTGGACTAATCAATCAGACTAAGCGTCAATCACACTAACGGTTAGTATGATTGTATTTGAGCAAGGGTCAATCACACTAACCGTCAATCTGATTGACTACAAATCACACTAACGCTTAGTCATACTAACGTTTAGTCAGACTAATTCAACATTAAACACTAACGATGTATTTTCTGCCCAAAAATAAATTTTCATTATAATTTATATAGGTACCAGAAGATAAGATCTGGTGACGGTTCTTGAATGCAGTACCACAAAATGGTCCTGATGATGGACCCTGGGGGTACCTAACGGAACTCAGGACTGGATCAACATAGATGAGTGCTTTTTAGTTTAATGGACTAAGAATAAGGAGCATTTAGATAGGGTACCACCAAATAGCCCTGATGATGGACCCTGGGGGTACCTAACGGAACTCAGGACTGGATCAACATAGATGAGTGCTTTTTAGTTTAATGGGCTAAGAATGAGGAGCATTGAGATAGGGTACCACCAAATAGCCCTGATGATGGACCCTGGGGGTACCTAACGGAACTCAGGACTGGATCAACATTGATGAGTGCTTTTTAGTTTAATGGACTAAGAATGAGGAGCATTGAGATAGGGTACCACCAAATAGCCCTGATGATGGACCCTGGGGGTACCTAACGGAACTCAGGACTGGATCAACATAGATGAGTGCTTTTTAGTTTAATGGACTAAGAATAAGGAGCATTTAGATAGGGTACCACCAAATAGCCCTGATGATGGACCCTGGGGGTACCTAACGGAACTCAGGACTGGATCAACATAGACGAATGCTTTTTAGCTTAATGGACTTAGAATGAAGAGCAATAAGATAGGATACCACTAAATGGTCCTGATGATGGACCCTGGGGTACCTAACGGCACTCATGATTGTAACAACATCCTGGAACTCATTGTAAGTCCATTAAGCTAAAAAGCATTCGTCTATGTTGATCCAGTCCTGAGTTCCGTTAGGTACCCCCAGGGTCCATCATCAGGACGATTTGGTGTTACCCTATCTAAATGCTTCTCACTCTTAGTCCATTAAGCTAAAAAGCATTCGTCTATGTTGATGCAGTCCTGAGTTCCGTTAGGTACCCCCAGGGTCCATCATCAGGACCATTTGGTGGTACCCTATCTACATGCTCCTCATTCTAAGTACATTAAGCTAAAATGCATTCGTCTATATTGATCCAGTCCTGAGTTCCATTAGGTGTCCCCAGGGTCCATCATCAGGAGTATTTGGTAGTACCCTATCTAAATGCTCCTCACCCTAAGTCCTTTAAGCTAAAAAGCACTCACCTATGTTGGTCCAATACTCAGTTCTGTTAGGTATCCCTAGGGTCTATCATCAGGACCATTTGGTGGTACCCTATCTAAATGCTCCTCATTTTAAGTCCATTAAACTAAACAGCATTCGTCTATGTTGATCCAGTCCTGAGTTCCGTTAGGTACCCCCAGGGTCCATCATCAGGACCATTTGGAGGTACCCGATCTAAATACTCTTTATTCTAAGACCATTAAGCTAAAAAGCACTCGCCTATGTTGGTCCAATCCTGTTCCGTTAGGTACTTTAATTTTGCCATTTAATCATTAGTATCAATAACAAGATTTAATATATACTAAAAGTTAATTTAGTTTTTTAATACTTTCGAATCACTAAGGATTAAAATATTTCAATCATTAGTGTTTTCAAATGATTGAACACTAACGGAGAATTAGTTTCAATCACACTAAACACTAACCGACGTCAATCATTAATACTTTAGAAATAACTAAATTTTTCAATCATTAGTGTTTAGTGTTCAATCACACTGACGTTCGGCCAACACTGATTCTCAGTGATGTCCAAGTTCGGTTTTTTCACATTGCTTTATATTGTCTATGTTAATAAAAATAACACTGTTTTGCATTCCAACAAAACAGATATTGTGTTTGCGGAATAGCACAACATTGTTTGAAGAAAGCAAGTACATTTTTGACCCAGAATTCATAAAAAGTCCTTCTCTTACCTTGCAAAATTTAGTCTTTCACCTTTTTTTCCAGCTAGGGCGCGTACAACGCCTCTTCAAAGTTTGACGCGCTTCTGAAAAACTCTTTTAAAAGTTTTTAACTGTCATAGGTATCTTCAAAAGTATCGCCAGCCAAGTCCTTTGCTGTAATGTTGTGCTATTCCGCAAACACAATATCTGTTTTGTTGGAATGCAAAACAGTGTTATTGTGTGTTGCTCCATAGCACAACATTGTTTGAAGACCTGTTTGTCCTCTGCTGGTGAAAGAGTAAATGCTATGTGAATAATATTTAGTCACTTTAAAAGGGAAAGATATCATATTTAATAGACTTATTATCATTATTTTAAAGTTTCCAACTTGGGACATGACCTTCATGAATATTGATGTATAAGATTGATGTATAGCGTCACAGATATTATAGTGAAGGTGCATAAGCTAAGGAGTATGCTTACTCTAAAGGCTAGCACACACTCGGGCATAAGAACCAGTGTTGGTCACTTAACCTAAATTTAACAATGTATGGATTGTTCGGCACTAGAACGAATACTCCTTCAGCTGAAGTGATGAAAACTCTGACCATTACCATATACCAATCAGAAAAAATAAATAAATCCGATTACTCAAACATAATACATTGAATCGAAGAACAGAGTCTGATTCCAGGTTACTGCCACAAACCAGACATTTGTATGACTGGTTGCTTAGCATTCGATTTTTAATTCCTGCTTTGCTATTTTACCCGGTTATATCCCAATCTAATACATATGATATATATACATACAGCCTTCTGATGACAATAGCCGTAAGAAGTGAGTGCACTATAATGCAACACTTAGTTAATAATACCATGTCCTTACTCCTTAGTTAAATATGTATACTAACATAGTTATAAGCAAATACTAACAAGCTGTGGATCCTATGTGGTCGGAATAAGAGCCCTTCACAAATAAAACAAGAAATGTGCAATGGAAGAAGATTATTCTTAAGGGTATCTCGTTACCCTAATACGCTTATGACATAAATAATTAGGACTGGTTGAATTTGATGAGAGCCTTTTATGTAAATAATTGAACTTATTGGTATTGCACAGAACTATTATTGACAATCTCTTGCCTTCGATAGAGCTCTGTAGATCAATTCAATATATATATAACAAAGTACGCTGTAGAATACTTCAATTATATAACAAAGTACTCTGTAGATCAATTGTCCAAAGGCATAGGTCATATGGTCATATCATGGCTCTCTAGCTCTCCCCACCAGCAAACGTCTGGTCTAGCGGCCGCCAGTTACCAGGCTTTCCTTTCTCCTTCAGGAGTATTCTCTTCTCTCTCTAAATTCTTTGCAGCGAATATTCCGGATTGCATAAAATCACTGACTGCAACTTCTAGTAGCAGTGATCAATCACATGATAGGCACATCATAAGGAATACGTTTAAGCAATCCTAATAGTCGGGAGCTGCGGGTCTTATTTATTTATTAACTATATGGCTTTAACCGCTATGCGTATCATTACTGCGCACCGCATCTCAGACGGAGCGAACTAAATCCGATCTGAATGTTGTAATACAGGACGCATTCACGACTGTCAATTTCATACGTTCCACATTCCGATACCATGGGAGAATGCGTATGTAGCGAAAAGTTACTACGAGCAGAGCGCCCGTGGTTTCAAGGCAGTGGCATGCACAGGGAATTTGACCCAGGTAGGCAATAAGGCCAATAAGAATGTTTTGATCACACGGGTAGGCAGTGCCTATATAAAGCCATGGCCGTCCAGGGTAGGCCGTGCCTTTGTGTCTATATGGACGGCACGCCACTGTAATTCAAGGAGTAGATCACCCTCAACTCTCACTCCTTTGCTAGCCTTGTTGCACGATATCTTGCCACCTGTATCAGTTACTGTTGCACTGAGTGGAAAGGCAGACTTGCCAAATCCACAGGGCCAGAATAAAAAGTCCGTCCTGTGTATCAGTTTGAATAGTATAAGTTAAGTAGTCACTGTACAATAAACATCTTTTGTTGAACTATAGGTATTCGTTTGTTAAGTATAAGGCTTTCAACTTATAACCTATCCTTTCTCTTAAGATAGGACAGCTGGAAAATACTAAAGAAGCCTTTTAACATTTAAATACAACATTATTTATATATATTGACGAACAATAAATACTAACACCGTTTATCCTGACAAATTAATATCTATTGTATTGTGAATAGTGAAACATCATCTTATCTTGTTAATAAAATTGAATTAGGCTTTATTATTTTCATTGAATTAGTGTTGTTTTGGTTCACATGGGACCAAAACTCACACCTCATTTCACATACTAGATAATTATTGTTATTGATGTTTTAAATGAAAATAACTATATGATAAAAGTAAGGTGCATTAACTAACTAACTCACTTAATCAAGTATAAATCTCAATAACAGGTCTAGGTCTAGACCTAGTTACCTAGGTAACAAAAAGATTCATTGGGATTGCGCATGTATCAAATTCAATCTGTTCACTTAATATCGTCACACTTAAGGTCAATATCATATTAAGGTGTTTTAATGCGCTTCCCACATCAGCACCTGCGATGGTTGTGGAGATAGCTGGGTGGTTGTATGCGATGTATATGAGAATCTGTGAGGCAATGGATGACAGTCATACATCTAGTGCCTATGTGTCTTTAAATTTACTATTTTCTATGAACTTATTGTACTGTATTTTATAATTTTCAGAGTGCATTAGTATTTCACTTTAGTGCTATGTAATTATTTCAATAAATAAATCAAAATAAAATAAAATAAAAAATCCTGAATTTAAAACCACAAATAAGCAGGCATTTTTTTACCAAAATTCATTACCACCTACTTATACATACATTATTTTCCTCAACATCTCCCTCTACCCAAAGGCTGTCTGGAAGAGATCGCTGTTTAGCGATTAAACCACCTGTTGTTTAAGTACCTTTCCTTTAATGTATTGTTTTCTCTACTCTGTTTTGTGAGATGTGCAATAAACAGTTATTGTACTGTATTAATTAGTTTTGCAACCCATTGATACTCTGTTTTATTCCGGTATTCTATGATTATTATCAATTATTAGTGAAATCCAGTAAATTTCCTTGAAACATTTATTTATAAGCAACCATTGTTTGTTAATATGTACTGAGGTCAATCACTCAAGTATGATATATTGTCAGTGGCAAGCACAGGGCTCTTTGTCAAGGCAGGCAGCTTCTCCACGGTTATATAGAGCTATGATCCTTGGGGGCAGGCCACGCCCCCTGCTTATGTGGACCGCGCATCACTGAATGTTGCAATGACACATAACCTTTATTGGCACCTTAGCTTAAATATGCCATGAAATTGATGAATGAATGTGTAAATGATCTACTTACACTATTAGTGCAGTTCATTTGCAAGATTGAACACAGAAGTAAATTAATCTTCACACCTCCATATTGGTGGTTTACTTCATTGGTTTAGTTATGGCTGACTTCATGTCTACCTTACGAGTAAATTGGTCTATAACCAAAATTTATTTCAAAAAAATCTCTCAATATCACCAATGATATTGTTATTAATATAGTTGTAGTTCAGTTCACAATGGAAGAGATTTCTATACAGATCTTTTCATTGGAATGTTATATCAAAATTTGTATGACCAGCCATTACAGGCCTACATGTTAAGATGATCAGATTCAAACAAGTAGCTACATGCAACTACATTGGGTTTCTTATTTTACAGAGGGGAGAGACCGTGCGTGAAACATCTATAGTTCTCTTCCCTGTGTGTAACTATCTTGTATACACGTTTGTAGGTATATTGTGTACTAACTTAGTCACTCGTATTTTTTACTAAGACCGCATAGGATATTTTTTCAGTTAGATTTCGTGTTTGCAAACAGCCGTTGTTTGAGATTTAGAGGTACTAAAATAATTGACTTTGCTCAGTTAATTAACCACGTGTAGATACACAATAACCTAGATACGTTTATGTAATAAGACAAGTAATGAAAAGAGGTAGACAAGTCATCGTCCGCAAATGACTCGTTCTGACCGGTCTCGCATAATCGCGTATTTATAAGTGAAATCATTTTTTCAAAGCACCTCACCGGTCTTAACTTACTGTGAAATGATTTTCCTTTGACGTTCATAGTACATTTCGTCTCTTGGGCACAATTACACTACTATCTATCGAAATAACAGCTTTTCATGTGTTTTTGTTATTTTTTCAAAAAAACGTGTTGTTCTGGAGTGTAAATGTAAATGCTATGACAGTTAAAAACTTTTAAAAGAGTTTTTCAGAAGCGCGTCAAACTTTGAAGAGGCGTTGTACGCGCCCTAGCTGGAAAAAGAGGTGAAAGACTAAATTTTGCAAGGTAAGAGAAGGACTTTTTATGAATTCTGGGTCAAAAATGTACTTGCTTTCTTCAAACAATGTTCTATGGAGCAACACACAATATTTTACTATCTGACTGGCGGAGTTGCCCCTACTAAAAACTAACTCAAAACCGGTACTTTTATCGTATTCTCAGTGATACCCAAGTTCGGTTTTTCACATTGCTTTATATTGTCTATATTAATTTTTAAAATGGCAACTTTATTTGGTAAATGTTTATAGTGATTATGGGTAGAGGGCGCTTTTAATTTTATTTCAGAAAGTTGAAGTTGAGTTGAACGGGAAAGTTGTAAATAATTTTCACAAAATATCGACGAAACGCCTGTATTTCAAGCGTAAGATAAATAAAAAGTGACTCAATGATTACAAAGTGAATCTCGAGAGTAATGGAAAACCATAAACAGAGTGCCATATGAAACAAAAAACCATCATTGCGCACGATACCCCAACGCCATTTTGAGGCGAAATTTTCTAAGTAAGTGCCAAGTATTTCGCAATAATACCGATTTTCACCCTCTCCGGGAGGGTGCAACTGATAATCATCGATAAAAGTGAATATGAAAGGCCTCTACGGGGGCGCAAGTTTGTGATCAAGTGCAGTGACGGGTGACGGAGGTCTGAAATCTGTGGATGCGCCGAGGTGGGTTGCGGCGCCGTTCTTAAAGGTTCACATAATTAAATTACGGGTGTTTCGTAGTTAGCATATGCGAGAGTGCGGGATTGTGTGTAGGCGGCGGCGTGGAGCAATGCGCCAAGTGTTTTTGTTGCGGGTGGGGTTCGTAGTGTAGAGACTCGGCGTGGCTGGCTAGTGTTATCGCTGCCGTTTCCTACTGTTGCAGATAGCGGTGGCTCGGAGGATGGCCCGGGGCGGCGGGAGTGCTCTAATTAACTGACGGACGCCGCCGGCTCTCAGCTGGCGCGAGCAGTATGTCCCTTCCTTATTACTAACTGACCACTAAATATGTCTACATTATACGACACAAACACCATTGAGACCCAAGTTATTTACGTAAGATAATGATTTCCAAGTGATTCGTGTTACCTAATCTTTCAAATCATTCGTAATAAATATAATCTAAAGAAGAATATTTTCGTGATGACTTATGGAGAATACCAACTTTTTTATTGAACACATTTTTTTCTACACAGGTAGCAGATATGGCTCTCTAAACTGACATAAGATGCTTTTAGTGTTCTGATGAACATATTCGAGTGTAGCTTCAAATGTGTGACATAATTAAATTAGATTTCATATAATAATTAGATAAGCAGTTCACTATATTTTTTATAACATTAAAAATCAACCATAGATTTGCATAATTGGAACCTAACTACAATGTTCAATTGTTTGCAAACAAAACATTAAAAGACTTTTATAAGATAAATTGTAGTACTTATCATGGATGATCATTGATCAAGGAATAATGATCAATTAGTGAATAATTGTCTTTCAAGGTCAGTCTAATGGGGTATAATCATGGAGCATTGTGTGATCTTGTTTGAATGAACATCTTGTAAGAAATGCTTGCTCCTCAATTGTAGTCATTGTATATGTTGTGTTGTTATTTATCATTAGCAATTTTTTTACAAAATAGTAATTCATTGGATATTTATATAGATATGGAAGTTGCTTTGCTAAAATGAAAACTTGAAATGGCAATAAATAAGCACAATCTAGTTGTGATAATAATGTAATAATTCAAATACAAGATTAGAGTGTGATATCTGTGCTATATGCAGTGTAACCAAAATACTTATCTTTAATAGATCTAGATCTCAATATCATCTGATACTTTAAAAAAATCATACTCATCTCACTACTATCCTTATTTGGAGTTAGTGAATCACTAGATGGTCTTCTTACATATATAATAAGCCATTTTACAACAATGGAAATATGAAAGACTATTATCTATGTTGGTAATATGTATATGAGACAGTCATTACAAAACTACTAATATATAAATATTTTATTCCATGTGAGCAACCAATGCATGCACACATCACATCAGTAATAAGTGTCTGTTGACTAGAAACTAAAATCACCAAATAGTTCATTGAAGTGGAAAAATAAAATACTTTCCCCTGTCCTAAATATTATAGAAATGTGTCACTATAAAAATGTAACTTGATTAATCATGACAAAAACTTGGTACAGTAGATAGTGCATGAAAGTGTAAGTTTGGTTTATCTTGAAATGCTTGGAGAAACAACCTAATTGATTATTTGTCAAGGTTGAAATTTGGTCAAAAAATTATAATTTATTGCAAGTGTATAGGTTAGTAGAGCAATCCATACTAATATTATAAATATGAAAGTGTGTCTGTCTGTCTGTCTGTTACCTCTTCATGCTTAAACCGCTGAACCGATTAGGATGAAATTTGGTATGGAGATAGTTTGAGTCCCGGGGAAGGACATAGGCTACTTTTAATCCCGGAAAAATACACTTATCCGCGATAAACGAATTTAAGGCGGACAAAGTCGCGGGCAGTAGCTAGTGCTTAAATAAATCCCAATTGACTAGGCATAAGTTCAAACTTGGATGAATATCTTCTTGGCTTGATTTATGTTTTACCCATCATAAGAATACATATTGAGGATAGGTACCTAATTGTAACATAACTATGTTGTAATTAGATACCTACACCATAGGCATTTCTGTATTGTATATATTTTCGTCTAAATAAAAGTAGGTATGGTAGAAATAAAACTTGGAAAGGGTTAGTAAATGTATCCAAATCCTCAACCTACTTCCTCCAAGGACTCAATTAAAACTCAATCAATAATATTGATAATATTCATCAACCAGCAAATTTTATACAACATACTTGTACTAATAATATCTATTCTTTGATGACAGTACATAAAATGTCCTATATCACAGGCTGAAATTAGATTTTTAGTATTCCATTGTTTACCCTTTTGTATTATAACAATAACAAGTCAGGGTCTTATTTTGTTAATACAAATTACCAGTTTAGCTCCGCGGGATTAACTTCGCCTGCAAAGCTTAAGGTCCTGGGTTCGAATCCCGGTAAAAGCAAATATTTGTGTGATGAGCATAAATAGTCCTGGTTGTTTCCTATGTTTAGTAAATATATCATCATCTAATACTCACAACACAAGCATTATTAAGCTTATCACGGGAATAGTTCAATTTGTGTAAAAATTGTCCTGTTATACATACAGTAATATTGGCTCATAAAAATGTAAGTCATATATTTGGAGCGCATGACAGGCTTGAGTCATATTCATCATTTTGGATAATGTCAAATGTTATATTTTTTTACGCACAGTTACTAGTCTCTGAAAGCATGCACATCAAGGGCCATAATCTTTATACATAATATCTCTGGCCATCTCATAACAACTGAAAGCATAATCACCAAATGTAATGATCTTTTTATGCATATTATTTATATATGTAACTAAAATTCAAATTCATTTTACTTTTTCTCATAGTTCTAACCTGTCTGTGGGTTGTGTAGTTCTTTTAAGGGGGGTATTTATTTCATCATGGGTATATATTTAAACTATGCAATAAAGATAAGCTAAGTTGTCTGAAACTAACCGATGTGCTCTGGCAAGCCCCTCAGCCCTGGTGTATGAATGCACTGCAACTCACACAGTGCACGGGCTATCCTCCCTCTGTGCCTAAAGGCTATTATACAAATTATCTTGGGTCACCGTCACCGACCATGTGGAGATGGACTAGAACGATTTGGTTCTGTGACAATTTAAACTTTATAACAAAAAAATCAATACTAATATTATAAATGCGAAAGTGTGTCTGTCTGTTACCTCTTCACGCTTAAATCGCTGAACCAATTTGGATCAAATTTGGTATGGAGATAGTTTGAGTCCCGAGGAAGGACATAGGCTACTTTTTATCCCAGAAAAAAACCCTTATCCGCGATAAACGAATTTAAGGCGGACGAAGTCGCGGGCAGAAGCTAGTATCATTAAAGTTATGCTTATAGAACTTAGGTCAAATGACAATTATGACATTCAACTTATTGTTGGCTGAGATATTTATGACAAAAGACTGCACGCAAAAAAATATGCCAAATATGTCATGTTTATGATGTTGACTATCGAAAATATGACAAAAGTGGGGTACCCATTAAGGGTCTTCTAAACTTGACCAACAATAGATATTACTTACATGAAACTCCACTTTAGAAGCAATCAGCTACCACAAACAACAGATTTGTGTTGCTTTTGTTTTTTTTACATCCAAAGGCAATACCTATTTAGGTACTATATATTGAATTAGTCCCATACTCCTGTATGTACACTAATTAAAAATATGTGCTACTATGAAACTAATGTAATGGTGATGTGTCTTTACTAATATCTACATTAACGTGGAATACATTTTTTATTGTGTTTAATAGCCTATGTGGGTATGTAAAGTGTGGCTTATAGAGACATATGCACCCTAATATACAATCATTAACACATGTGTGCTAACTTAGGGCACATCCATGCATTACATTTTAATTTTCTCACCTTTTATGAAACAATTTTCTTTTCATGGTTTATGATAGTTGGGGATTTGCAATGGGTATATGTATATACCTATGTATCGACTACATATTTATCATATACCTGTTGGTGCCCTGAGTAAGCACATGCATGATTATTAATCATGTATGGCAGGGACATACCTCTCTGTACACATGTTTTTGTTTAAACAAAACAATCATCAGAATACCAATAATTTAATTTAATTGAAATGTCGAACTTTGATTGTATATGAATAACTGGGAATACACAGGTCATTTCTAGTAAACATTCAACAGAAAATGGATCATACATATCATCACCACCTCATCAGTCATTTTGCACAATACACATAGGAGTATTTACTATTCTAGTCCATAATACATGGTACATTATGTAGGTCTATAATAATCACATCACAATCCATACACCATACTGAAACCACATGTGACTGTTACCATGCATCTTAGCAACAAAAAAAATCTTTGCTTATCTGATGCATTAGTAGAAATAGGTCATAATTCATGACAAAACGTCATAAATAGTTGCCCATTTAACCTTTTTGTTGTAAAGATTGTACTGACTATTTTCTGTAGTAATTTGTAAAACAAACCATTTATTCATCACATCATCAAGTTTTATGATTCCACTCACTACCACAAAAAGATAAAACACCTACAAGCCTATATAGGGCACTGCACTCTTTCATTCACATTAGTAATTTGTTAAATTTAGGCTCACATCAGAACCTAAGTGAAAATAATCATCATTATGATTAAGGTTCATAGTTTTTTAATTTTAATGTGGTTTTTGTAGAGTCAACTATGGTAACAAATGGTTGTGGGCTGAGACACGCTACCTCAGCTAAATATGTAGTCATAAACATGTACAAATATATAAAAGTTGGTTTATATTAAGAGAAAACTACACACACATGGCTATGAACAATAAAACAGAGGTATATTACTAATATCTTAATATGCATTGAATGTAATTTATTGAGTAGATGCTAGACTGGTTCAACAACTATGAAAGTTGTTAGACACAACTTATATGAAATGTTATTGCAGATAAAGATGCCACGTCCTGGCAGCCTCAAGGATCCAGACATTGCCGAGTTATTCAGCAAGCATGATCCGGAGAAGATCTTTGAGGACCTCCGAGAGATTGGTCATGGATCCTTTGGGGCAGTGTACTATGCTCGCTGCAATCTCACCAAAGAGATTGTGGCTATCAAGAAGATGTCGTATTTGGGAAAGCAGAGTGAGGAAAAGTGGCAAGACATCTTGAAAGAGATAAAGTGAGCCCAACATTTTGTTATCCTCAAAAGTCAAAAATTCTAATAATTTGGTTACTTTTTATTTAATGGAAAACATCCAAATAATTTTTATTACAATATTAAGACAAGAGTATGAGCAGAACAATTGCTTGCGATGTAATGCAGTCTAATCTGGACTCTAAGAACAGAGACGCTGCATCGATTCCAACCAGCTTAGATTGCAGTCAATCGCAATTATTTTTTCGTTCAATTTAGACCTGTGTATCATTATTTTCTAAAATCCTATTTAGTGATGCTAAGAGTTTTGAATGTTTGTTTGACTATAATATAGACAAAAGGACGCGCAACAAACAAAAATGCAATCAATTGCATTCCAGCAAAGTCCAGTTTTCCAATATAGTAGGATTTTACTAACAAATCTTCAGATACAATAAGGTTATTAATTGTTTGTTTTAATATTGTGATTGTGAGTTTTACATAAAATATTGTTGATTCTTTTTCCTTAATTTAAAAAAAGAACAAAGTTTTTGTTAATATTTTGTAAAACTAATCTGATATAAAAAGTTGTGGCAGAATGACGTATTCTGTCGTATTTTTCTGAATAAGCAATATGTGTCCAATATTAATACCTAACATGTATTTTTTAACGCACCTTTTTTAATTTTCATAGATTCTTGAAACAGTTGGAACACCCCAACACCATAGAATATAAGGGGTGCTACAAAAGAGAGCACACAGCATGGCTGGTCATGGAATACTGTGTTGGCTCTGCCTCCGATATTATTGAGGTAAGTGAACAAATTCGTCGGTAACGCTTTTTGTACAAGCCGTGCTTCACTCAAATTCGATTGAAGAGTTACATTACAGCGATAGGGTTCTACCGTGATACGCGAATCAATTTCGCTTACTGAACACGTTGCAGTTATATTTGGGCTCAACCTATCCAAAGGATAATGAATGAAAGAAAATTACGTCGAAAAATAGACGAAATGTCTATTATTAGACGAAAAAATATTTTCGGCCAAATAATGTTCTGCAGTACTAGCATTTACCCGTGGCTTAGCTTGAGTTGCCGAGAATGAAGTATTCGACCTTATTTAATAAATTGTTATAATTTCATCGTTCAAGTATGCATTAGTAGGGTAAGTAGTAATAAGTAGGATACAGTTTTCCAGTCTGCTCTGTCAGTTTGCAGTCAAAAAAGTACGGTATACGGTGTACATCCTATGCTCGAGGTTTCTCTGTGTGGTAGAATCAGAAACGAGGATATTCGCAGAAGAACAAGTAACCAACATATCTCGGAGGATAGCATGGTTTAAGTGACAATGGGCGGGGCCTATGTATCCCGGAGAACGACTGGCGGTTGGGACTAGGGTTGCCAACTATTTCATCTATAACAAATATAGTATTTCCCAGTCCAAGGTACATAAATATATAGTACTAAAAAAAATAGTACAAAATCCTTAAGAGTGAAGATTTATTCATTTAACATAATGTATACAATATTTACTACTTACTAACATTAGGCCTGTTATTGCAATTGGGTGGGGCTACTATCTGAGTTGGTAAAAGTCCATTTCTCCACTCCAACAACATTGATTGGTGCATAAAATTCAGTTGATATGCGTAAGGACTGACCGAAATAGAGTATTTTTGCGTACTATACATTTCTTCAACAGTATATAGTACAATACTATATAATATAGTACGGTTGGCAACCCTAGTTGGGACAGTTAAGTCCTGGAATGACGACCACGCATAGGAAAGCGCAGCGAGGGACAGCCCCCGACTAGGTGGACGCATGACCTCGTGAGAGTCGCGGGGAGTTGGTGGATGCGGTCTGCGCGGGATCACACTCTGTGCCTCTCCGTGTTGTAAGAATGAAAGTTGAATTAAAGGCAATATAAATGCTAAAGATGAAGGGTATGTTATGATTATGACATTTAAGTTTAAGTTTCATTCATATACCACAGAACACTTTCTACTTATATCTTTTAAGTTGATTACACTTGTAACTGGTTACTATGTACAATAAAGTGTTAACATATACCTAAAAATTATGCGACATTGCCAGTTCAGCAGGTATAGGCACTTGTCCCACCGGCAGTGAGTATATCTATAGTTCATCGCTGGCTGTTCACACTGCCGGCGATCTATCTCTCACTTTTATGTACACGGGAGCGATTATCTTTTGTTCGTTTCTTGGGCCGTTTCGCCGGCGGTGGGACAAGTGACTTAATATTATCGAATAAGTCGCATGTTTCTATCTTGACGAATCAGCAATTTAGACTTGTCACCAGTTGTATGCGCCGACTAAAAGGACAAGTGAAAAGAATATAGGTTCCTACTTAGAACTGAAAGTGGAATCCACGATTTATTAAGTCTTTTTAAAACCGATTTTGGGGCCTTTCACTGGATACAACTGGGTTGCTAACACACAAAATAATATGTTGGTATGGTAGTTAAGTTATGGCGACAAAAATGATGGTTAATCAAATGAAGAGACATAAGTTAGTACATCATCTCAAACTAAAGTTCTGGTGCAAAAAAAATATTTTTTTCGGTTCAGTGACTAAGTCCGTATCACTTATTTTTTGGCTACCCATGTACCTAAAATGGTTTAAAGCTGATTAGCCGATTTGGCGTGAGGAAGCCACAACGACACATACAAACATGCAAAAAATTCAAAATAAATCTTTTTTGGTTTGGTGACCTTAGAATAGTCCGTATCATTTATTTTTAACTACCCGTGTACCAAAAATAGTTTAAAGCTGTTAAGCCGTTTAGGCGTGAGGAAGCCACAACGACACATACAAACACGCAAAAAATTTAATTAAAATAATTTTCGCTTCAGTGACCTAAGATCCGTATCGCTTTTTTTTATATGTACAATGTACAGGCTTTTCATTTTCACAACTTTATAATCGCATAGAAGATTGTCGACGTGACGCATCTTACATAGTTTTTATTTAACTAGCAAATTCACACTCATTGATAAGTGCGCGGGATTCCAAAGACATTGATGTTGGTTTTTATGTGACGCATCTACAACCTCTCAACAATTACGTTAGACGCATATCCATTCATCATTCACAACATGACATATAACTTTAAAGCAAATAAAATTGTATATCCTAAAAGTATGACGTCACAGTTTTATTTCCGAGAAACTGATAATTTGTTACAATTTAGACATTTCATAGTCATGAGTATGTCACATAGAGTCACTTACATAGAAATATGTTATCATTGAATATGGGCACGATATGCCTTATCGATTATCAAATTGTGGCGTGGTTGCCTATATCTCCTGTATCTCGGATGTACATATACAACATTGCTTTCAGTAATTCTGACTTCCGTACACTTCAATGACTAGCTACTAGAGTTTTGAGGGTTTATTTTTAATATTATTCAAGGAAGCCTGTAAAACCAAATCTGTCAGTATGAGTTTTATCACTGCCTACATCTGATGATAGTGATCATGCTTACTGGCGAGGTTTCATTACACTGAGATAAATCTATACTAACATTATAAATGCGAAAGTGTGTCTGTCTGTCTGTTACCTCTTCACGCATAAGCTGAGCCAATTTAGATGAACTTTGATACGGAGATAGTTTTGAGTCCCAGGGAAGCACATAGGCTACTTTATATCCCGGAAAAATACTTTTATCAACGATAAAGGAATTTAAGACAGACGAAGTCGCGGGCAGAAAGAAGCTAGTGTCTAATATGACCACCCGACAGTTAATCACATTCAATTTGTACAAAAAAAAACGGTTGTATAATAAAAACGAAAGCACATCACATCTGTATTATAGATAGTAACTGGAGATGAAATGTATCTACATTGAAGATATTTCTCTCAAAATAAAATAAAAAGCCTCTTTGAAGGAGAATTTGACCGAAACAATAGTAGATTATATTTTCTTCTGTTTCCGCGATTATTACTCATTGAAATAAAACAATTTAACGGATTATATCGCGTATATTATCTCATTTTAGTTCCCGACGTTTCGGAAGCTTTCCAGCTTTCCATGGTCACGGGAGGACTGAGAAAAGATGTATTTTCCTCTGTCAAAGTTACAATTTGTGCAAACTACCCATTTTTTCAAAAAACACAAATAAAGGTGTACATACATGCCAGATGGGCCTAAGCTGTAAAGACAGTTACACATGTGCCAGAAGGGCTTAATTATTTTATTCTAATAATTTACCAAGCAGCATTTCACAAATGAGGCGTACTGAGGAGAAAAAAAACGCTGCAAAGAAAAACTCCCAGGCTACCTCATTACTAATTATAATATTTAAAAAAAACAGAGACTATTAAACTACTTTTAAACAAATAAGATATTTTACACCGTTCGGAAATTAAGGTTTTGCAGTCCTGTGTCTCGCTTGTTCCTTGATGAGATGTATTACAGGATCCCAAGCTGGTGGTAGTGACAATCCATCTTCTCTATTGAAATTAGGATGCTTTTTAATCTCAATAGCCTCGCGTAGCATCCTGGGAAAATATCTTTTTTTTTTTTTTTTTTCGTCCTTTTCAGTCCTCCCGTGACCATGGAAAGCTGGAAAGCTTCCGAAACGTCGGGAACTAAAATGAGATAATATACGCGATATAATCCGTTAAATTGTTTTATTTCAATAGTAGATTGTTTGACAAGGGGCTAAAATAAGCCATCATGATACGAGGACAAATATGTCTGAGTGTAATAATGGCTTTTAGCCACGTGTTCACTTCGACTGCGAGAAAATAAAAAAGACAACATTAAAATAGTATATTTCATGAAATTCTAAAAGTACTAATTCTATCAGAAAGTTTGGGCAATCTGATCAGGTTGGTTTGTTTGATTTTAATTATTCGTTAGAAGTATGTAGCTGGCCGCAAGTTTTTTTTTTCAGTGTCATAGACATTTGTATGGGATTATCTGGCTTTCTTTTAAACCCTAGGGGCTAAATGTACTATTTTAGTCTCGCTTCGCGAAGCTAATACGACGTACTTTTTGAGCAGGAGAAGTGAAAAATATATTTTTGATTTGGCTGTTGTTCTGACATGTGTCATTCTAACCACGTCACGTCATTACAGCTGAATGTTTTTTTAACTGACCAAGGTAAAGTAAAAAAGATTATGACTTTTCATTGTCGCGCGAACGAACTTGCCGGTGCCTTCTGGTATAGAATAGGTTGTTAGTATGTATAAAAGATAGCATTAAAAGCAGATAGATCAACAGTCTCACTATCTTATTTGCAATCAGGTCCACAAACGCCCGCTCCGCGAGGAAGAGATAGCAGCGATATGCGAGGGCGTGGTGTGCGGGTTGTCCTACCTGCACAGCCTCGGCCGAATCCACCGCGACATCAAGGCTGGCAATATTCTGCTCACGGAGAATGGCACCGTCAAGTTGGCAGATTTTGGCAGCGCGAGCATCAAGTGCCCGGCCAACAGCTTTGTCGGGACGCCGTATTGGATGGCCCCGGAGGTCATATTGGCGATGGATGAGGGGCAGTACGATGGGAAGGTGAGCTATTTTCTCCATAGGCAGTCCTATACCACTATACGCTAGGCCACATAGTGCATAAAAGTTGGTTGGATATAGCTTAAGAGCCTATTCGTATTTTTGGCAATAAAATCGTCAGAAACGGATTTTTGATGTATTATTTCTAAGAAACAGAAAAGAAATTCTAAATTCTAATTAGTTATTAGCATAAGTCAGTTACTAATTTTTTTATGTAGCGGCGGCAAATTTGAGTAGCACTGATTTTTTTTTAAAAATTACCCGATTACCCACAGTACTTTTCTGAAGAGCGCTCGAAGTCAAGTTTGAGCCCTCAAAATTTTATGATGTTATATGAAAACCCGGTTGTTTTAAAGTTCTTCATAACCGGAATATATCCTTTATTTACGCGGTGGCCTCAAATTTTCGTTATTTTGTACATGTATCGTTCTTATTTAGACCATATTTCACAATACAATCTCACATAAATCATAAGGATTCAAGAATAGAGAAGATGCAATGGGTTTTTGTATTAAACAAACGTAGAAATATGAAGTTGAGCCTAAAAAGGTGAAATAAAGAAAAAACAGTTTTACCGTTTTTAGATATTGCGACGCAAAATTGCAATTTTTTTTGTCCCAAAGAAATTTACACTACCTTGTGATTCTTTACGGTTCAATGAAGGAAAGAATGTTTGACATCTATACACTTAAACGCACTTTTTAACAGCCAAAATAAGAAACTGCTCGTACATGCTCATTCCGTCCATATATACTTGTGACTTGAGTGAAGTCACACGTGTCGCTCGAGTTGTATGGGGCGTTTTAACGACTAGTTTTTATGCCTGACTTTGAATCTCGATTTTGCCGTTTCTAGTGTTTAATTTTCAATGGGTATCTAAATATGGTATGTATATGTTAATGGCTAATGGGGAATGGATTCCTTAGTCATAATCTATTACCAACGATAGTGTTGTGATTATCTTGTAAGAGTTGTTTACTGTTGAAATCGAACTTGACTTTACTGATTTAGAAGTGTTGTTTTTAGTTTGTACTGATAACGATGGGTTCTTATTGTTACAGGTGGATGTATGGTCCCTGGGCATCACGTGTATCGAGTTAGCAGAGCGCAAACCGCCGTACTTCAATATGAACGCTATGTCTGCCCTGTACCACATCGCGCAAAACGACTCGCCGACGTTGCAGGTATGCGTGATTTTCGACATAAAACTCTTTTAATGAAACAATGAATTTTATTCTCTGTGGTCTAGTGTAAAACCGGCGTGCACAGTGTTTTCAGCCAAGGTGGGCAGTGTCTCTGTCGCTATATGGAGCCTTGGTTGTTTAGGGTAGGCAGTTTCTCTGTGCCTGTATAGAGCTATGGTTGTTCAGGGTTGGCAGTGCCTTTGTGCCTATATGGACCGCACGCGACTGAGTGTAAAGGCACTTTTAATAGTCTGAGTCAAACTGCATTTCCGAAGGCAGGAGACCACTGTTAAGAAGGAAGCCAAACAAAACTAAATAGTGTAACGTTATTTCCTTAAAACAATAAAATACTTTACATATAAATAAATAAATCACAATAATCTACACTAATTAACTTAACTAACAATTATATATACATAATTAAAATGATGGTAGCTTTCCTTACACCTTATCGATATCGATAGGTTACGTGTATCGATATATCGTATCGATACGTACCGCGCACTACGATACCTATAACATTGAAGTAGTGTTGAAGTTTTTAGGGCAGTGGTAAATGAGTAAACACTATTTAAAACAACAACTACACAGTTTATTTTATAATAGTTTAACTAAGAGGTCTATGGCAACAGCAAATTAATCAACACCAGACACAATGTTAGCGAATGCTTCAACGCAGCAAGTGAATGCGCGCCGCAGCGACATGCACTCCGTGCCACAATCGTAACGAGAGTGACGGGAGCGGGGATGCCCGCTAGACCACCAGTCGCTCGCGTATATACGCTGTACATTGTGTTATAGGTATAGGTATCGTAGTGCGCGGTACGTATCGATACGATATATCGATACACGTAACCTATCGATATCGATAAGGTGTAAGGAAAGCTACGATCATTTTAATTATGTATATATAATTATTAGTTATGTTAATTAGTGTAGATTATTGTGATTTATTTATTTATATGTAAAGTATTTTATTATTTTAAGAAAATAACGTTACAATAGCCAGTCATGTTTGCAAGATCTTTTATTAGGGCCACCTATAACTAAGTATGTAGGTGTAACTATGTAAACAACTCTTGTTGTCCGTAAATTTGACCCACTAGCTGAGCCAAAATTTGTCATATTGGTGACTATACAATATTATGACATCATAGAGCTGATCTGATGATGGAGCTGGAAGGTGGTCATAGGAACTCTGTAATACAATACCGCAATCCTACCGAGTTTGGGGTCCATCATAGGATCACTTTGTTCGTTTGTAGATAAAATGTACGTCAGATGCACAGAATGTCTCGAAGTTAAAAGCGATTATATATAACTTCGCACGGAACAATTTAAGAAAAAATAATCGAAAATGGTCACTTGCTTGTAATATCGCTTTTTTTAATTCTCTTAGCACTTAAATCTGACTGGTTTGTTTCCCGGTTGTAATTAAAGTCTAATCATGCCGATTTCATTATCTACACTCTTCAGTTGAAATAATTCAAATAACAATATGATATAATGAAATCCATTTAATAGCATTTTTTAATTAGATCGGTTATAAAGCTAACGCGTTAAACAAATTCCACCAAGAAACCTGTCATTTTAACAGGCCCCTGAATGGTCGGACACGTTTCGATACTTCGTCGAAGCGTGCCTCCAAAAGAACCCCCAAGATCGGCCGTCGTCGATGAAGCTACTGCAGCATCCTCACATCACGAGGCTCCGGTCCCCAAACGCTTTGGTAGACCTCATCCAGCGGACGAAGGCGGCAGTTCGGGACCTCGACAACTTGAACTACAGGAAGATGAAGAAGATATTGATGGTGGATGGCGACAATGAGAGTGCTATAGGTGAGTCTTCTGCTTGTTCTTAACTCCAACATTTGAATGAGGGACTACAATATCCTTACTTTGTAAGGCTATGTTCTCTTAAACGCGTTGGTCGATCCCATCCAACGGATGTACTCGGCATTTCGGGACCTCGACAACTTGTAACTAAAGGAAGATGAAGAAGATATTGATGGTGGATGGCGACAATGAGAGTGCTATAGGTGAGTCTTCTGCTTGTTCTTAACTACAACTTATGAATGAGGGACTCCAGCGTCCTTACATTGTAAGGCTACGTTCCCTTAAACACGTTGATCAACCTCAAGCAGCGGACGAAGGTGGCAGTTCAGGACCTCGACAACTTGAACTACAGGAAGATGAAGAAGATATTGATGGTGGATGGCGACAATGAGAGTGCCATAGGTGAGTCTTCTGCTTGTTCTTAACTCCGACATTTGAATGACGGACTCCAATATCCTTACATTAAAAGGTTATGTTCTCTCAAACGAGTTGGTCGATCCCATCCAACGGATGTACTCGGCAGTTCGGGATCTCGACAACTTGAACTAAAGGAAGATGTAGAAAATATTAATGGTGGATGGCGACAATGAGAGTGCAATAGGTGAGTCGTCTGCTTGTTCTTAAGTCCGCCTTTTAAATGATGGACTCCAACGTCCTTACCTTCCCTTAAGCGCGTTGGTCGACCCCAACCAACGGATATACAGTCACCAGCATTAATATCTGCCATAACAAAGCGGGCGAAAATATCTGACACGTCCTAAAGGCCCCGGAAATGGAGTCGTGTCAGATATTTATGCATGATTTGTTATGGACGTAGCCTTTGCAATGTAAGGATGTTGGAGTCCCTCATTCAAAAGGCGGACTGCAAAGGACGGACAAATGGGGCCATGTTCGTCCAGGGTAGGCAGTGCCTTTGTGTCTATAATCTATATGGACCACACGCCACTGTATGTATATACAAAAAATAAAATAAAACTTTTCAGCTATCTTCAAATAGCCTGTTTCCCTTATTTTTCTGAAAATATCTTAAAAATTTGACATAATTTTAGAACATTATTTTATCATAAGTATCTGTGGATAGCTGGGTATCCACAGATGGTTATAGGATACTTTTTACACGACTACGTTGAAGAAAAATGTGTGGTTATGATTAAGACCCTAATATATATTTTTGACTACAGGTGACAGTGAGGAAACAGCAGAAGAACGGTCAGGCGGCGACAGTTCCAAATCCAACTCCGCGACATCTGAGCACAGCGCTGCGGGCGCCTCCAGCCAATCTTCGTCCTCCGGCAGCCTTCGACGGCGGCCGAGGCCGGTGGGTATCCAATCCTAATCACGAATCACATGATTTCATTCGACCATATACTACTCCCGCGCTGCGTCTTCCCGTGCGTGATGAACAAGCAGCGTACTCATTATCACAACATAACAAACGGGGTTTAATCGCGTAATAAATATGATTTTCACTTCTCCTGCTCAAAAAGTACGTCATATTAGCTTCGCGAAGCGAGACTAAAATAGTACATTTAACCCCTAGGGTTTAAAAGAAAACCATATAATCCCATATAAATTTCTATGACACAGAAAAAAAAACTTGCGGCCAGCTACATACTCCTTACGAATAATTAAAAACAAACAAACCAACCTGATTAGATTGGCCAAACTTTCTGATAGAATTGCTGTACAACTGTACTTCTAGTTTTTCATGAATTATACAATTTTAATGTTAAGTCTTTTTAATTTTCTCGCAGTCGAAGTGAAAAGCGGAGTCTGTAATACGTGGCTAAAAGCCATTATGACACTCAGACATATTTGTCCTCGCTCACTTTGTGTCATAATGGCTTATTTTAGCCCCTTGTCAAACAATCTACTATTATACCTTACTTGTGTTGTGATACTGAATGAAAATCGTGTTAGTTTAAAGCAAAGCAGCCTACTCTTGGTGTTGATGTCAGACAAATGGCGTCAAGCTTCATACACCATAATTAAGTGTAGGGTTTACATTTTATCGTTACGATAATAATATCAAAAATTGGATTTTTCATGAATCATTAGCAATCGGTATACGTAGCTGTAAATTGAGACTTGAGGCAGTGAAAAACAGTATTACTGACGATGTTGTACGTCTTTTATACGAAGTCATATTATTTTTTTCTAACCTAACCTAACTAGATGTGTTTTTCATTTAATCTTCTGGAATGGTGTGCTTCGCTGTGGAACGATATTCAATTTGGTATTTTGTAATCATTGACTTCGGGGTAGATTAAAAAAAGAAAAAATATGTCTCCAATATTTTTATTTACCTCTGGTATGTGATGTCATGCGATGGTTAGATTGCGTGAGTGAGAGAGGACATGTGAAAGAAAGGAGTAAGCGCTGAATAATAGAGATGAATGGAAGAAAAAAACATGTGTCGACCCTACATAAGTAAAATAAGGGCAGGGAGATGATGATGTGATGTCATAAATTTGGTATTTGAATTGAAACCGTATGAAATATTACAAAAGTGGTCAGGATCCTTATCAGACAGAGGAGTACACGAAGGACTAATTCATGAAATTTTGTCATCATCCCTGTTTAACAGAGTGTATTGTTGCAGCAAATCAACGCGAACCACCACAACCAACAACAGCCTCAGTACCAACATCTCAATCACCAGCATTCTACTCACTCTACAAGGTATGTCTCGCATATCCCCATGCATCCATCATTGTTTGACCTGATGCTACTTTACCATTTCTATTTTTCATGTGGACAACCTTAAATGTTTCGCGTGAAGTAAACTTAGTAGAGTGCCCGGCATAAAACTAGACCCAGGTGGCAGCTACTGCGCAGGTGCAAAGCAAAGCCGTATTGCGCGGGGACTCTTGCCGTTGTTTTAAATACACTGTATTCTTTTTTCCCTTTAATTTTAACAGGTACTAGTACCGGTAAATACGAATAACATTTAGGAAACTAAACATAAATCTGTCATTCCCTACATTTTGGTGAAGTTACTAGTGATATTAAAAATAAATGTCTCTCCATATGGATACTACCACCTGTTAAAATTAAAGGAAATAAAAAAATACAGTGTATAAATAAATATCAGGGACAATCTAACCTACTCCCAATCTAAGCAAAGCTTGTACTATGGGTACCAGGCGAAGATATACATACTTATATAATAAATATAATACAGGAACAATCATTCGTGCTCATCACACAAATACTTGCCCTAACCGGGATTCGAACCAGGGGACAGGCAGCTTTGTATGCCATTGTGCAACCAACTTGGCCAAACGTGTCGGCATACCGCACCTCCAATGGCGCCTATTTTTCGTTGCGCAGGATTTAGTTAGGTGCCGAGCATTGTATATTGCACGTCGTAAGATGGTCAGTTACTGAAAAATTATAATGGTATATTTAATAGGCATCAAATTGCCAAAATTATTGAATTTACAAGTTTAGTAGCAAATGGTCATCAATCTTGCATATTGCTTGTAGATCCCATACTACACCTTCTGTGTCATACTCCGCTCGCTTTACTGTTGCATGTTTCTGTTTTAGTAGTTGTAGTGTACAATTGTAGCACACTGCAACCCTTCTTCGGAATTAAGTATATCGATACCTTAGTTGACACTCGTACTAATTACAATATTTTTGTCCATGGAATTTCAACTTTACGCATTTGTTCACTAACGTACTAATGGGAAATGGATGAAAATTTTCAAAAATCTTGAAATTTTGTTTATTGTTAGGAATAACCCTCTTTATTGTCAGAAAAATAATTCTGATTTTTCTGTGACTTTGTAAAAATAAAAAGATGAAAATTTCATTTTTTTTTCCAAGCCACAGAAAACCCTGTATTTTTTTTTTCTGACAATAAGAGCCTTATTCCTACCTATAAACAAAATTTCAACATTTATGAAAATTTTCATCCATTCCCCATCACAAGCATTTTTCTCAAACAGTTAGTACGATTGTGCTCTAAGGTATCGATATGAAAGAATACAAAAATATACATGATTTCAGATTAGCCATACGATAAATAAATATATGATTAGTTTTTGCTCGTGACTTTAGCAAGCACGTAGGCGCTTCCTCATCCCTCACGCTTATTCACCTCAGCGCACACCCCGCACTAGAGCGCAAACTTACCTTTCAGACGCAAGCACTGGTTTTACTCATGTTGCTGTTTCCTACGCAGAGAGAGCGAGAGCCCTCTGCCGGCCGCCAACGACGACTACGTTAACAGGGATGCGTTGAGAGAGTTTGCTAACCGGGATTCTCTGTGCGACGACTATGGGGATGATTACGCAAATAGGGAGGCTATACGCGAGGCGCAGAGAGAACGCGAGAGGGAACGGGAGCGGCAGGCCGAGTACCGGGAGTACGTTAACGCGCCGTCGACTTGGTCTTCGCAGCAGGAGGGCGACGACAATCGGAACACGCAACGTCGACAGGCCAATAGAGGTATGAACACTGATTTTTCACAACTAGCAACACCACAGTCAACGCGGCTAACTTTGAATGCTCAGTATCATCGAACGCTTAAAACTACTTAATGTTGGATTATTTTATATTCGGTGGTAAATTTAAAGAAAGATGATATACGTGAATTTTTAAATATCATGATGAAACTTTGAGTGTGTTATTTTAAGGTCGTTCAATGCTTCTCGAGCATTCAAAATTAGCCGTATTGACTGTAATTTAAATGTACAGATAAAGTGTAATGTCGTGGAGTTAAAATGGTACAATGTTGTCAAAAATATGTTCACATTGTGTTGTGCTGTGCTCTGAAGGCTCAAACGCTATTATACACATCATTTTGTTTCAAACACGCACGCACAACAGGTGCACGTGTGGCATTAAGTTTTGATAGATGTTGATTGGTTATTATGTTATTTTATTCAGGTTATATTCTTATTATAGTTAAAAAAACTGAAGACAGAATCATAATTCAAATTGGAATCTGATTGAATTCCATCTATTAAAATATGCGTGTTTCTGAAAACAATTATTACTTTTTGCCGTTTCCTTACGTTTTATGGACGAAGAAATACAAAATCATAACGTCGTATTTTTGAAAATACTCGTGTAACCTTGGTTTACTACTACAGTTAACATATTTTTCAAATGTTGACAGCTTCCGATTGGTTTGACCGGAGTTTTGAATCATCAATATAAACATTTCGTTCGCAATCTGATATGTTTATATACTTTGTTTATATTTTCTACTTTCTTTCATATTGAATGTCAACACAATCTGTATTGTATTGCGCGATGTTCCAGTGAGTAACAACGTTTCGGCGGCGCTGTCGCTCGTGTCGGAGCACGGCGCTAACAACTTCGCCACGATACGAACCACCAGCATCGTCACCAAGCAACAGAAGGAGCACAATCAGGTACTTACAACCGTGATTAACGCTTATGTTCCTTTACGAGGATTGATCAAAATCAACGCCGACCAGAAAGTTGTCGAGTTTTCTCTGCCCGCTAACTAAATAATGTATATAATATACCGGCGCCAGACAATAAAATCACTTCGAGGGACGGCTGTGCTCGGACGCTAACGTTGTAAATTGCCGCTAATGTTTATCCATACTAATCCATATTAATATTATAAATGCGAAAGTGTGTGTCTGTCTGTTACCTCTTCACCCGATGAAATTTGTTAAGGAGATAGTTTATTATCTTGTCCACGATAAACGAATTTAAGGCGGACGATGTCGCGGGCAGAAGCTAGTTTAATACTCAACGTCTGAGGCAAAGTGTTTTGGCAGATACCTCGCTGGTTTGGCTTGTCAGTTCCAAGAGGATTTGAATTGACTGGTTTAGCAATGTATTTTTTTCCACCAGGAGATGCACGAGCAAATGTCCGGATACAAGCGTATGCGGCGTGAGCACCAGGCGGCGTTGCTAAAGCTGGAGGAGCGCTGCAAGGCCGATGTTGATGCGCACAAGGCGCAGCTGGACCGCGAGTACGACGCCCTGCTGCAGCAGTTGTCGCGGGACCTGGAGCGCTTGCAGGTCAGTAACCTTGCAGCTGGCGGAGTGCTGCAATGCTGACGTAGACGCGCACAAGGCGCAGCTGGACCGCGAGTACGACGCCCTGCTGCAGCAGTTGTCGCGGGACCTGGAGCGCTTGCAGGTCAGTAACCTTGCAGCTGGCGGAGTGCTGCAATGCTGACGTAGACGCGCACAAGGCGCAGCTGGACCGCGAGTACGACGCCCTGCTGCAGCAGTTGTCGCGGGACCTGGAGCGCTTGCAGGTCAGTAACCTTACAGCTGGCGGAGTGCTGCAATGCTGACGTAGACGTGCACAAGGTGCAACTA
Source organism: Hedya salicella (assembly GCA_905404275.2). Lineage (NCBI taxonomy): Eukaryota > Metazoa > Arthropoda > Insecta > Lepidoptera > Tortricidae > Hedya > Hedya salicella. The sequence goes on along the minus strand of FR990114.1, from coordinate 8,349,141 downwards.
GACCGCGAGTACGACGTGCTATTGCAGGACCTGGAGCTCTTGCAGGTTAGTAACCTTGCAGCTGGAGTAACGCTGCAAGGCTGTACATGCGCATAAGGCGTAACTGGGCCACGAGTACAACACGCTACTGAAGCACCTGGAGCGCTTGCAGGTCATCCTTACAGCTGGAGAAACGCTGCAAGGCCGACGTAGACGCGCAGAAGGCGCAACTTGATCGCAAGTACAACGCGCTGCTGCAGGCCTGGAGTGCTTGCAGGTCAGTAAACCTTGCAGCTGGCGGAGTGCTGCAAGGCCGACGTAGACGCGCATAAGGTGCAACTGGACCGCGAGCAGGACGCGCTATTGCAGGACCTGGAGCTCTTGCAGGTTAGTAACCTTGCAGCTGGAGTAACGCTGCAAGGCTGTACATGCGCATAAGGCGTAACTGAGCCACGAGTACAACGCGCTACTGACGCACCTGGAGCGCTTGCAGGTCATCCTTACAGCTGGAACAACGCTGCAAGGCCGACGTAGACGCGCAGAATTTGCAACCAAACCCCGAGTACGACGCGCTGCTGCAGGACCTGGAGCGCTTACAGGTCAGTAACCTTACCTATGCGAGGCCAAGCCACAGGAAAAATGGTTCACCTCCATTGTCCAAATTTTACTATATTTTCTCTGCCGCTAAATATTTACAAGGTTTGTCTTCGGGAGCTTGAAACGGATTGGATGAAAATATGATTTATTGCATCGCTAAGCCATTCGTACTTTAATCAAACATTATCATTTTCCTCAGACAAAACACGCGCAAGAGTTGGAGCGAAAGACGAAACAGAATGCGGTGGCAGAGAAGAAGCTCGTAAAAGACATTACAGCGCGGCAAGAGCAAGATAGGAAGGCTTTCGAAACGCAGCGCAAGCGCGAATACAAGGCCAACAAGGAGCGGTGGAAAAAGGAACTCAGTATGGACGATGCTACGCCTAAACGGCAGCGGGATGCCACGCTACAGTGAGTACATTTGAGACTTCCCCAGTATTTCTAGCACGACTATGATAGGCGATTCTTTGTCGACTGTGTCCCGCCTTGTCGTATTAATTGGTGGTTAACAACAATTGTAGTAGTAGGGGCAAAGCTAACAGGTGTGTCTGTTTATCGGGATAAATAAAATAAATAAATATTACGGGACAATTTTACACAAATCGAACTAGCCCCATGGTAAGCTCAATAAGGCTTGTGTTATGGGTACTAGACGACGATATATTATATTTAATAGATATATTACTTATATATATAAAAAACATCCAAGACTCAGGAACAAATATTTATGCTCATCACACAAATATTTGCCCTTACCGGGATTTGAACCCAGGACCTCAGCTTCGCAGGCAACGTTACTCCCACTGAGCCAAACCGGTCGTCAAATGGATGGGATATGCTTTGATCAAACGGTGATGCCAAGCACTATAGCAAATTCAAAAAGATTTTTAGTTAGGCGTTCGAATCGTATATCGCTATATCGTTGTTGTTACGACACTATTTATTTATTGAAAAAGTTACACAGCATTACAGTACAAACCAAGGCACTGTGAACTACTTAAAAAAAACATATAAAAAACTTAAAACTAGTTCAATTTAGGCGACGTAACTCCGTGGCTCCGTTTTTCTATCAATTACTATTAATTTATAGATAAATAATTGCGACGAATTATTCTGTCCCTGTCTAATTTAATGCTTGTTTTTTGTTAGGTCGCAAAAGGATAATCTAAAGCAGGCGGAGGCGGCGGAAGAGGCTCGACTAGTACGCTCGCAGCGCGAGTATCTAGAATTAGAGTTGCGTCGATTCAAGCGCCGCCGCATGCTCGCCGCGCACCACAAGGAGCAGGAGTTGCTGAGAGAGGTAACTGAATTGCACTGAACCTCAGTGGAATAGGGTACATGCATGATTTTTTTTTATCGCTTTTCTCAACTAAATATCAAAATACCGTAAAAACTGTTTCAAAATTTGAAATTTAAATTAAAATCGGCCAAGAAATACGCATATAAGCATTTTAAACTGCTAATTAGACAGAGAGGACCGATATGCACTGTTACGTCATCGTGCACTCCGGCCATATAAACTCCATATTCAATTCCGTTTTGCAAGAAAGAGATAGAATGAAATCTTTGATGGCTTATATCTTGGTTATTTTTATAGTTATTCGAAAATTAATTTTGTCTATTGTTTGTAACATGAATGAGCTTTTTATAAAGCAATAATTAAAATTCATGAATACTCCCTATTGCCAAATTTTTGACATTGCATTCGACGGGATAAAAGGGTAGCTACGTCCTGCCCCCTCTAGAGTTGTTGAATGGCAGTCAGACGGTAATCATCCTATGAATGGTTAATATATCAAAGCAGAGACAATCACAACGTTCAATTTTAACGAACGTAACGTAGGCTTGAAACTCCTTACTTCAAACCCTTTAGATTTTTATCCTTTTCTAAAATTGATACTAATAGGGTACTTGACTTACAGATCAAATCTGCTCCCTTTTATGAACTGGCGAAACGCTTGGAGAGTAGCAAAAAAAAAAAGATTTAGAAGTAAATCAATATTACGGGACAATTCTACACAAATTGATCCCATGGTAAAGCTCAATAAGGCTTATGTTATGGGTACTAGACGACGATATATATTTAATAGATATATCCATACTAGTAGTATTATATATCCGAAAGTGTGTCTGTCTGCCTGTTACCTCTTCACGCTTAAACCGCTGAACCGATTTGGATGAAATTCGGTATGGAGATAGTTTGAATCCCGGGGAAGGACATAGGCTACTTTTTATCCCGAAAAAACCCTTATCCGCGATAAATGAATTTAAGGCGGACGAAGTCGCGGGCAGAAGCTAGTTTACGTATATGCATAGAAATCATCCAAATACTCTGGAACAAACATTTATGTTCATCACACAATTATTTGAACCCAGGACCTTTAGCTTCGCAGGCAACGTTACTTCCGCTGACCTAAACCGGTCGGTTATGATGTAATTCATAATCATATTTCTGTATGATCAAATTGCCTCCTTAATTTTAGTTCTCGGACTAAGGGAAACTACCCAATTGGAAGGTCCTTATCGAATGTTTGTATTTTCTACAGGAACTGAACAAACGACAACAGCAGCTAGACCAGGCGCACGCGATGCTGCTGCGGCACCACGAGAAGACGCAGGAGTTGGAGTACCGACAGCAGAAAGGGGTGCATGCGCTGAGGTAACATATCCAATATTATACTAAGCTTAAGTTACGCTAGTGAAAATATTGTTCAAGAAATCGTACGGTCAGCATCAGAAGTACTTCGCTAAACTTCGGGCGTTTAACCGTAAAGGGTTTGGGCCTCGCTTGCACCCTCAACTTCTGGCACAAACCAGCTGTGACTGCATAATACATATTTGTCAGATTATTTATACATCGTTCTCAGCAATCAATTAGTATTAGAATATAGAGCCTTGAACATCGCCGCATGCCAGCTTGTCAGTTTCCTAATAGATATGTGTTGGAGGGTGTGCGCAGGAATTGCACCATTGAATCCCCTCATCAGACATCCAGGCGTGGGGAACTATTTCATCTTTAAGTTGTCAATTTACTATTCATTCACACCAGCTATTTACTGCATCATTTGTAATGTGAACCGCTAAGGAATTTCAATGAAAAGCTCGTTCCTGTCATGTGTATTTCCTAAAACCAGCTATAGCTTGATAAGCTCTTCCGTGACACTCTCGTGGTCTGCGGGCGACGGGGGGAAAGACAGTTGGGGGGGTGTCAATACCCATGTACCAAAAAGCTTAAATCTGTTTATCCGTTTTGACGTGATGAGTTGATGAGGGCTGTAACGTTTACATACATTCGTAAAAACATAAAAAAAATCATTGAAAAAAAAATCGGTTCAGTGACCTTCAGATGGCCCGTTTCACTTGGATTTTACAAAATAACCTTATGCTTTTATTATTATAAAGTTGTAAAAACTTTTTAACAAAAAAATAAAACCGACTCCAAAAAAAAACTAAAAAGTAAAAAAATAACGCCATAATTCAGTTTCTTCAATTTACTTACAAGTAACCGTTTGTATACTCAATCTATACAGTATATACAATTAATCTTATTTTGGCGTCGGTGCCATATAAATAATGTGTAAAATATTGAAAATTGTCGATTTTAGTAAGTTGTGACACGATGGCACCGACTCCAAAATAACATTAATTGTATATTCTGTATAGATTGAGTATACAAACGGTTATTTGTAAGTAAATTGAAGAAACTGAATTATGGCGTTATTTTTTTACTTTTTAATTTTTTTTTAGTCGGTTTTATTTTTTTGTTAAAAAGTTTATTTATTTTTCACTTTTTAGTTACTCGTTACCTAAAAGTGTATCTCATGACGATTCGAACAAGCCCAAACACGGCTAGGATACATTATTTTATTACATAGATCTGGTGCCTACCTTCCGGCTCCATCATCAAATCAATTCGATGGTACCATTTTCATCAGGAACATTTAAGTTTGTGACTATGAAGTTGCTTAGCTAAATTAATCAAGATATCATATCGCCACCCGTAAATCATTTATCATTGAGGAGTTCCGATGGCATTCTGTGGTCTTCTTCATCAGTTCCACTTCACCAATTTACACTTTCTGAATGAAAATTCTTGACTTTAACAATAAATTACCGAAAGCGCCGTACATGTCCCTATAACATTTGAAGAGTTCCCTCGATTTCTCCAAGATTCCATCATCAGATCCGACTTAGTGCCAACGGGACCAACTCGGAGTTATACCCATTCGATAAATAAAAATTGAAAATCGGTTCACGGTTCTCGGAGATATCGAGTAACATACATACAAAAAAAAAATTGTTCGAATCGAGAACCTCCTCCTTTTTTGAAGTCGGTTAAGAATGAAGCGGATATTAGTGTAGATAACGCTATTGCATACTGTGAAACTAAAATAATGGATGCGTATTTCCAGGGAGGAGCAGTTGAGCAACCAGCACGCGACAGAGCTCGCCAACCAACGCGAGTACATGGCGCGCGCCGAGCACGAGCTGCGGAAGAAACACGCGCTGCAGCTCAAACAGCAACCCAAGAGCCTCAAGGTCCCTCGTCTTACATTAGTACATTACGTACACTAAGGGAAACTGAAACACGTACCTTTTTAGTCCTTATTGCCATTGTGACAAGAGCGAAAAAGGCACGTACCTTTTCAATTACCATTTAAATTTCCGCCACTGTACAATTTTTGGGGAGGAGTCCCCCTTCCCTTCTTTAAATTAAGTCGTACATCCCAGCAGGCTAGGGGTGTACGTTTTCGAGAAATTTTAATGATCGACAATTATAAAATAAACGGAGTGATTGCACGAAATTTGATGCTTGTGAGCCCGATGCCGCTTAAGAATTAAAAGTGAAATATTGCACTCACGGCGGTCGGGAGGAAGCGGGATGTCATATTTTAGAGTGCATGAAATATCAATCCATGCAAAATAAATTTGAAAATATGACCATCTCCATACCAAATATTTTTTCGATAGAAGGTAGAATATTTTTAATAAATTTAACTCAAGAATAACTATTTTTTTTATTCCACAGCAAAAAGAGATGCAAATTCGCAAGCAGTTCCGTGAGACGTGCAAAATCCAGACGCGTCAGTACAAGGCCCTGAAGGCGCAGATTTTACAGATGACTGCCAAGGTACGTAATTATAGACTCTGAATTCCTATAATATTTAGAAACAACGATTATTTTATTAATTATCCACCCAAGCCATTTTATAAATCTTGAGTCTACTACGACATAAGAAAATTAGATTAGCAAGTAGCAAGGCAAATTTACGTTACTAAAAATTTCTAGCGAGTACCGCCGGGTTAATATTGATCTGGTAGAACTATTTGAAGCTTATTGCTATCTATGACTGCAAACACCTTGTCCTTTTTTTATTATTTAGGGTCGGCTCTCCTACTTATTTTTTGCTAGAAATTTCGGTTTTGGGTCGTCTTTGGTGGGATCTGGGCTTCTTGCATATCCCTCCACAGTCGCCATTCATGTAATTATTATAAATATATAAATATAAATATTTTCTTCTGTTTCCGCGATTATTACTCATTGAAATAAAACAATTTAAAGTCCACCCGTGACCATGGAAAGCTGGAATGCTTCCGAAACGTCGGGAACTAAAATGAGATAATATACGCGATATAATCCGTTAAATTGTTTTATTTCAATGAGTAATATTTATGTTAACAGGAACAACAGAAAGAAGTGATAAAGTCGCTGAAGGACGAGAAGCGACGCAAATTGGTGCTGCTCGGGGAGCAGTATGACCAGAGCATTAGCGAGATGCTGCAGAAGCAGACTGTGCGGCTGGACGAGAGCCAGATGGTGAGAAATATTCGATGTCAAATGCCTTTTTGCTTCCCATTTAATGTTACTACGTCTACTAACGGAAGTTGTTGAGATGAGAACAGACTGTTTGGAATTTTCATAAGTTTTACATTTGGTTTTGCCTTCTGTAAAGCAGGATTACCCTAGCTCAAAACAAGAAAAGTGCTGATCGTTTAAAAAATAAAATACAAATTCGACGTCAGTTGTCAGCGGCTAATAATTTAATGGCGCTAAAATTGTAGGAACAGGTATAGTTGTCTACAAATTTTCTAGACGAATTTCTATATTGATTTTAGCCTGAGGACCAGTTAAAGTTAGTCTGATAGGGTGGTGATGTTTATATTAGTAACGATTGTTTGTTGTGGCAGATGGAGTGTGAGCAGCTGAAGATGCAGCTGGAGCACGAGCTGGACATGCTCACGGCGTACCAGAGCAAGAGCAAGATGCAGGCCGAGGCGCAGCGCAACCGCGAGCGTCGCGAGCTCGAGGAGCGCGTCGCCGTGCGCCGGGCGCTGCTCGAGCAGAAGGTACGCACGCTCTATACAGCTCGTCCTGGTGTCAGCAGGGCACAACACAGCTGGAGCATAGCGGGACATGCTCACGGCGTACCAGAGCAAGAGCAAGATGCAGGCCGAGGCGCAGCGCAACCGCGAGCGTCGCGAGCTCGAGGAGCGCGTCGCCGTGCGCCGGGCGCTGCTCGAGCAGAAGGTACGCACGCTCTATACAGCTCGTCCTGGTGTCAGCAGGGCACAACACAGCTGGAGCATAGCGGGACATGCTCACGGCGTACCAGAGCAAGAGCAAGATGCAGGCCGAGGCGCAGCGCAACCGCGAGCGTCGCGAGCTCGAGGAGCGCGTCGCCGTGCGCCGGGCGCTGCTCGAGCAGAAGGTACGCACGCTCTATACAGCTCGTCCTGGTGTCAGCAGGGCACAACACAGCTGGAGCATAGCGGGACATGCTCACGGCGTACCAGAGCAAGAGCAAGATGCAGGCCGAGGCGCAGCGCAACCGCGAGCGTCGCGAGCTCGAGGAGCGCGTCGCCGTGCGCCGGGCGCTGCTCGAGCAGAAGGTACGCACGCTCTATACAGCTCGTCCTGGTGTCAGCAGGGCACAACACAGCTGGAGCATAGCGGGACATGCTCACGGCGTACCAGAGCAAGAGCAAGATGCAGGCCGAGGCGCAGCGCAACCGCGAGCGTCGCGAGCTCGAGGAGCGCGTCGCCGTGCGCCGGGCGCTGCTCGAGCAGAAGGTACGCACGCTCTATACAGCTCGTCCTGGTGTCAGCAGGGCACAACACAGCTGGAGCATAGCGGGACATGCTCACGGCGTACCAGAGCAAGAGCAAGATGCAGGCCGAGGCGCAGCGCAACCGCGAGCGTCGCGAGCTCGAGGAGCGCGTCGCCGTGCGCCGGGCGCTGCTCGAGCAGAAGGTACGCACGCTCTATACAGCTCGTCCTGGTGTCAGCAGGGCACAACACAGCTGGAGCACAGCGGGACATGCTCACGGCGTACCAGAGCAAAGGCTTTACCTTGAGTTACAAAATGCTTAGCTATCCTATTGCTGCTTCAGAAAAAAAAAATCTTATCTATTTGAACTGTCTTACCTTTTCGGCCGTGCCACAACAACGCGCGACTAGCGGCGCGGCGAGCGAATACTCACTCTTCAATGCGCGGTCGAGGCGCTCACCGCACAACAGTTATTGGCATCACACGCAATGTATTAGGAATTCGCTTGCCGCGCCGCTGGTCGCCCGTTGTCGTGGCCGGGCCTTTAGGGTTTGTCGTTTTATGCCGCGACCGCATATATGCTCCTTGTTTTATTATGCTACTAAAGTAGTAGCATTGCCATAACCTTAAAAAAATAGTTTCCTAATCTTGCACAAACCAATTTTTTTTAGCGTGTAATTATGTCCCTTTGCTGGGCAAATGCTCTTTCTCTTTTTCGCCGCTCTTCCAGGTGAAGCACATGCGATCCTGGCACGCGTCCTGAAATGCGTTCAGGTCATCCAAACCTTTACGTGAATTATTTGTATTTGAGGGATTATTGATGATTTGCAGATGGAGATGGAGAGCGCGCAGTTCCTGGCGGAGCGCGCGGAGCGCACGCGCATGCTGCACGAGCGCCACGAGCGCGAGCTCGACCACTTCGACAACGAGTCCGCGCGCCTCGGCTTCAGGTATGCCCTCGGTATCCATCACTTCTACACTGCCATCCTTATACCATCCAACGCTCAGACAAGTCAGGTAAACGTCGCAATGCTTGACAGCTTAATTCCATTATTCGACACCAAGGACAATTAAAGATTCAGACTTGTAAAAGCGCCCTTGCGGCCTACTTACAGAATAAAGATCATTATTTCATTACTAAAATGAGAAGACTGTCAATCGGCATACAAAAAACCGTTCCCCGATATTGACAAACGCCATCCATGTATTACCTGTTCTTATAATGGTTGGATCAACGATATTTTGTTATTCTGTTTATTTTAGTTTATTTATAAACCATAAACCAATATGTAAGATAATCATAACATGGTAAGTCAACATTTCACAATGTTATACTTATAGGTAGATTATGAATTTACTATATAAAGTAAAATAGACTTAAAAGCAATTTAAAAAAAATCTTTTTACAATTTGCGTCAGTTAAAATATTTTTAATGATAAATATTCAGTACTCGAATAGAAGGCATGGTTTAAGAAAAGTCTTGTCTGTGTTTTTAAATAGATTAAAAGTTAAATCCATGATATGTGTGGGCAGTTTATTAAAATGGCTTTATATTTATAAAAAAAAACTGTTTTTGGCTCTTTTTTAATCTTAGTGGAATTGGAAGTATTTGTTTGCTATTGTTCTTTGTATTACAATCCAAACGCTTAAGGAGTATGCTTGCTTTCTTGTGAATTTCTAACACAGATTGTATATAAACAGCTATATAACGGTCATTACTTCATGCTTCACAAAGTAGGACCTCGCCGATGTGCGCTAATTTACCACGCATATTATTCTAATCGATCGTTTTTGTAGAATCAATATCAGGTTTACATCTACTGCGTTTCCTCTGATGGTAATCGCATAAGTTAGTATGTATACTTTGAACATAGGCATAGTATACAGTTTTTAAGTTAACTAGAGGCTTTAGTTTCAACAATGCGTAGTTGGCCGATGCTAATCTATTACAAACTATGTGTTAGTTGACTATCAATCTCATAGCCTAAGAAGCATGTATTGTGAGTGTATTCAAAAGTGGTTGTTACATTGGTTTTTCTTGAAATTGTCTTGTAGTGTACAAATGTACATTTATTCTTTAACCGACTTCAAAAAAGGAGGGGGTTCTTATTTAAAACGATGCGTTTACATTCAAACGATTTGTGCCATATGTCTTTCCGTCGATGGTTGATCTTTGTGTCTGACTCCAATGTGTGTCGTCTGCAAAAAGGCTGCGCCCATTCTGTCATATTCGAAGGCAAGTCATTGAGATAAATCAAGAATAATACTGGGACTAGGGTTGATCCTTGAGGTACGCCTATTTTACATATTTCAGCGGATGAGATTTTTTTCTAACTTCGACTTGCATTCGATTCTGCTTGTAACTGACCATAATTTTTAAAGCTATGCCATCAAAACCATTGTAGTGTCGTTTCTGCACGAGAACATCATGCCGTATAGAGTCAACAGTTTTAGATAGGTCGCAATACATGCTTGGTCATTTCTGCGACCCATCCATAGACTCTAATGCAAAATCGACGACTCGTCTTATAACCATGGCTGTGAATTTTCCTTTTCTGAAGCCGAATTGATGAGAAGAGATCGTTGTGTTCAAAATAATCCATTATTCTGGTTTTTAGCACCGCTTTTAAGACCTTTGAGAAGACAGGTAGTGCACACTCTGGTTTGTAGTTACTTGGATCATTAGATTTACCTTTCTTAAAGAAAGGTCCGGTTTTCTTATTTCTGGGAATGTCCCATCCTCCATGCAGCTATTTAATACAATCAGCAGTAATTCCATGATGTTATCATTATATCTTATGATCTTCAATATTCTGGTAGGCATGGCTGTGATGTCTTTCGACGTTTTGTTTTTATTTGGTTTATTGTCCTATGAAGTTATTTTAGTATTATAAGTCTGAAATGTATCTTGTTTGTTTGATTCCAATTCACTAACTTTTAAGTTACATGTAATTTTTCCTAGCATAAAAATCGTTAGATACTTGTGCCATCTTAGAAGGATCTTTTCTGTTGTTTCCATTCTTGTCTAACACCTCTTCAAATTAATTTCAGTTCCCTGTAGTACACCGGTTTGTCTGTTCGTTCACAACAGTTTCGTTGTTTCCATGTTTCGTTGACTATATTATCAGAGTTCTGTATTTGCCCAGAGATTCCCAGCCTCTTAGAGCAAATCATTACTTTTTTCAGTACCTTTTTACACACTCCTATGATCATCAGGAAAATGTGCTTGTAGTACCTCCCTTTTATTAAGATTCTCTCTTGATATTGTAATACCCTTTGTGATCCAGATATCACTGGGTTTTACAGTAACACGATTTTTGGGAAAAGCTATATTATAATTTATGGATGAAACTAGTGCATTCATTCGTTCGTTTGCATTATCTAAACTCAATATTATGTTTCTAAGTGTGACATCGCTATTAACCAGGAAGTGAAAGTAATTACAGCTATCATTATTAAAAACTCTAGTTATAATTTTATCGTCTAACCTCTTGTTGCACTTTACTGTGCCTGAGAATGTATATTTTAATTCTATGAAATTGTGATCTGATATTTTATCGTCCAGAACTTTGCCTTCTACTGACTTTTTAAGAAGATTTGCTACTACAAAATTATCATTACAAGTTATACTATCTACAGTGATGCGTGTGATGTCCCGTGACTGATGAGACAATAGTGACAGAGTTACTTAAAAAAAGGCTAATTGTCTAAACTGTTAACGGTCATACTGATTCTAGAATTTAGCCATTTTTCCTGTGGACAGCGCAGTAATTAAGGGCTTGGGTACATATAACTGATATTTTTATCGCTTAGATCTAGAGTATTAATCAATTTGTACATCGCCTATAGGGCACTAAGAAAAATTAGTATTTAAAGCCCTTAACTTTCGGGTGTCCACGGGAAAGACGCATAACGCTAACTCATACTAAAAATCAGTATGACCCTAACATACTGACGAGATGGGTCTTGGAAAAATGGACCTAGTCGGAGATCGAATTCGAGATCAAAAATGTAAACAAACAACTGTCAACGTGAAAGTAACGTGCCAGGGGTCTTTATTAAACAACGAGAAGCATATTCGTTCGACAAATAGCTCCGTCATTGTCTTTATTTATACTTCTCACAGACATTTTTGACATAAAGTCAACTGTTGAAGCATTATGTAAAAAAGAACCAATTTTGGCCTTTTCAATTCAAGATGGTGAACGCTGTGACCCCACAAGGTCGAAAACTTACATTTTTCATGACTAGCCTATACTTAAGCGATACAAATTAAAACTTTTTCTACACCACCTTTTGTAGGGCAAAGCCTCTTTCTTCTCCCCGCTGATTGAAGGTCAGACAACGAATTACGAATGTCGTGTGATGGACTGACGGAGAAACATTAACAACTTCTGATCATTGGTATAAAGATCAGGGGTACAAATTAAATCTCCGTATATTTTATTTGAACTACACAAATATGTAATATAAAAAACGAATATTTGCTGTTTAACTTACAAAAATATTTTTAATTACGTACGACGGTTCTATTTAACTCAGAATATGGTAGTTTTTATGAGTATTTCAATAATTTTATTAACCACCCGCTTGCGTTATTTTTTTTATGGTGGCAATCCATTTAGAATTTTGATCTCGAATTCGATCTCCGACTTTATATTGGCTAAAATAAATATTTCTGTAGCCTTTGTATCGTTTAAAATCGGACTTTTAAAGAGTGACTCATGGGACGTAACCATGGCAACGCGGTACAGAAAAAAAAAGTTGATTGAACCTAATACATGTTGTTTTCCCAACAGCGCAATGGCGATCGCGGAGGGCAGTCGGGACGGGTTCGGCGAGGAAGAGCAGTCGTTATCTGGCTCCATGCTTTCCCTCGCGCACAGCAATTCTTCGGCGAGCTTCCCCGCCGGCTCGCTCTAACCGCACCCGCTATCCGATCATGCTTTTGCCAGAAGCAAATGAGGTATCATGTTGCCATTATCATAGACGAAAGAATAATACTGTCAATCGACGTACTTTGCATCGTACAGTGGTTGCTGAGTGTCTAATGTCAAACTTTAGATGGCGCCTTAATTTACGATCGAACAAAACGTTACAGATCAATTCGTTCATAAACAGTTACTTTAGTATTTTACGCTGGCTAAGTTAAATAACAAAAATAGTGTGTTCTAGATATTCAAAACTTTTTTCTGTGTCGATTGACAGTTAGTTATTTTATTTCATCTGTGTCATTATATTTACTCCTTTGCCAAATCATTGTGTCGTCAGACACTTATTGTTAGCAAAGAGACAAATTAACTTTATTTGTATTGGCGATGTTCATCAGTGAGAAGTTTAATCGAGTCAATGATGTCCCGTTTTTATAATGTTTGTCGAATTTCGTTTGTATGCTTTTGGCAAGAGCATAATAGTAGATTCATGTCCCATTTTAATTACTGAGACTGTACGGCCCTCCCTAGGAAAGAGTATCGAAACGATAATAACTATATTTAAATATGGCGATTCCAAATTGTTACGCTGTTATTTGGCAACATTGGCCAGACTTTGTTTGTGATTATGATGTTTTTTGTTATGTCTTCCAATTGTAAATGTACTGCAGTATTCGCGTAGTCAAGGAGGGTGGTTCGGGAGGGCATTTCCTATTCTACATTATTAAGTTTATGCACTCCATAATTAAATAATTATATCTTAATCATTGCGACAACGCCGGCTCTCGCTTCATAGGACAATCAGTTTCTAACGCTAGTTCGTAGCGGATATAACATTACAGGACTATTCGGTTTCTAACAGTTTATAGTTAGTTGATACATCAGTGATGTATCGTTTATTTTACCTCGCGCGGGAGAGGCGTTGTCGCGACCAGGCGTGATGTGTGAAGCGGCCCGCGGGTCTCTGCCGACAGTATGCTGATATTTAAATTTTGCAGTCGTGTGAGAATGAAACGCTTTTATATTAGACAGTTTACGCAATACGGCTTGGGTCCGTTGGTCTCGCCCTGGGCACGGTCTGTGTCCCTATTCATTTGTCAAAGGTAACGGTCCTCTAATATAAGGACGAGGTGCGACACCGACCTCCGCAGGTGACTCAGTATATTGAGCCTATTTTGTGAAAAAAACATTTGGAATATACCTATTTAAAAAACGATCTCTTAGTCGTAAGAAAATTAAAACTGTTTTTCTTAAAATCAATTTTACTAGGATATTATTAGACCGTCCACTAAAAAAGCAATATTTTTAAATGCGTCAGATCAACGGAGCCCGGCCTAGTAGAGGGCATGATTAAACTAAAAACTTAGTACTCCTGATCTACTTGTATAATATGTAGTTTACTAAGTTTATATTGTGGTTTAGGTCATTTTTAAATCTTGTTACTCGGTCAGAATGGCAAGATTACAATTTTAAAAAGTACCATGATCACGAGAAATGATATTTTAAGGTAAACTGTAGTTTGGAGAGTTGTTGATTCAAAGTGTACGCTTCAGAGTCGAGGGAAGGCATTATTAGAGGACGTAGCCCAGCCGCCCGAGCCCCGCCCGGCCCGACGAACGTATAACATATAATTTACGACAAACTAACATTAGATAGTCAAAATTGTAATATTCATATCATTAGTTTTTACTTTAGGAACAATTTTTGCATGTAATTTATTGTAAGTTAAATTCTTTAATGATTGAACTGATATGCTTTTGCCTGAGTTAGTTTTATGTCTAGGGATCTTTATACCGGTGCGACTGGCATCGGATTCGCTTTATTAGATTTTAATTGTTTAATGCTTTATTAAAACGTTACAAAAACGCAGGTGCTTAGGAAAGAATAGTGTAACCGACTGCCAATTGAGTTTGTAAATATAATAAAGTATTTATACGACGTTTGTACTGCAAGCACGCAATGCCTTGCCGCGGCGGCAGGGGGCTCGGCGTTTGTATATAGAGAACAATAATATATGTGTAACTATTATACATAGTTGGTTACTTGTAAGGTGCGCGTGGTACTGTGTACATTATACTGAGAGACGACGGGCCTTCGCGGCCCGCTCTAGTGCTATTTTCTTTATTTAGTGTCCTAATAACTATTGTATTGTCAACTAAGCTTACCAGTCATGTATGTATAGACGATTGCATATAATTAATTTAACGCCGATTTTAGTCATAAACATCCAAATTTAGTTTATGATATTTTAAATATATCTCGTTTTATTTTATCCCCTTATCACATCGCTTGTAACCATTACACGACGTGATCCTGTATTATTACATAATACTGACATGTTTTAGGTGTTTCAACTTAAGACCTAAGCGAAATAAATATAAATCATAAAATGTTGAATGAAAACTGATTTTAAATTAAACTTAAATGCACAATGTCAAACTTGTGGATCAAGTAATTATTTGATATGGCGTTGGGCATCTTAGGGAATTTTGATTAACATTTTATGTAGCCTCCCCTCCTGAACTGACCAAGTAAATGACAATAATCTCTAGACACAGCCTCACTCCACTCGACATACTGTCTCTGTACATAAGAATAAGGCCGAAATGTAATTAAGAGATGGATTCTGTACGAAAAACTTGGCAGTCTCGTTAAAATTGGCACCAATTCACAAGTAATGTGAACAGCCAATCGCCATGCACAGCCATCTTTCGGATCTGCTTTCATTCGCGATAAGATGATGTTCTTGGAGCGACGATATAGTCGTAAAGTTCGGAACCGAAGCACACCGGAATTGAATTGTAAGCTGTATCTTCGCTTTCGTGCAGTAGACCAGCGTCGTTGGCGCGTAGTGGCTCGCTGTTAGTGCTCAGCCGGTGCCGAGCAGCGATAACGTTTTTATAGTCCATATTGACGATTCAATTTATTATTTATTTACATGACAAGTGAAGTCGCAGGCTGCATCGGCGAGGCGTGAGTCTAGTGTGTAGACGCCTGTTTCCTATTCAACCTCCCACCCTTAGCTGTTCTCAAATTAGATTATCACCCTTCAACCCTCACGACTTTCGACAAATTACTAAATATTACGATAGAGAAGTACCAAACTCGTAGTTAGCGATCACGTATTATTATGTACATTGTAACAAAATGATTTTTTATATTTTACCATTGTATAGTCGTTTATCTTATCACCGATAGGTAGTTAGCAATATTTGACGGAGGTGAGACAAGGCTCGGCGCCCCGCCGGCGCCCGCGCCGTTGTTGTTTTCATTTTATTTTTTGTTATATATTTAAATAACACAATCGACTTGTAGTTTTAATAATTATTATCATTATAATTATTATATTGTAATATAATCTTATTAATGAAAAAATCAAACTGAAAATAAAAAATAATAGAAATAAATTAAATGTGTACTTATTTTAATTCCTTTCCTTCTGCGAGAATAACGCAGGGTTAACTTTAAAATATCTACTTCAGTTTTGTAACCAGGTGCTATGGAATGTGGAAACAAGAAAAACATGGTTATAAAACAACAATATAGATTTGTCAAAAGACTTGTAATAATATTGACACAATAATATTTTACAATAGCTTAGATAAACGTATTACAAAAAAAAGTTTTGCATCTATTATCTAATAAAAAAAAAGGATTGTGCTTAGAGTAAATAAAGAAAAAGGATTTCATTTACAGTAACAAGCAATTGCACTTAGAACATAATTTACTTTTTATAAAAATAAAATGCCAACTGCAATCCTGGCTTACATTATATTTTATTGTAAAGTCTCGATTTCCTTCCGTTCGTGTGAAATATTTACAAATTTTATTTGAAGACTGATACTTGATTAGATGTGGCATTTGGAACACTCGTACTGCTAGCCCGTCTTTGGTGTTTGCCGATAATCGGCTTCAGATCGGAACGTATGCATAAGAGCTCTAAGGCATTAAATGTCAAAGCGATATGGTTGGTAGCTACTTGTGTTCCAGAAAAGAGACATACGTCTTTTGTTATCAGGCCAAATCAAACTTCAAGAGTATTTACAATATAATCCACAAGACTAGCCATCGTTCGTATTCAATGAAATGCAGAAAAAATTGGGAACATGATTTGGCTACCAATGAAGCTCAAATAGCCCACACCCGTTTGCAATTTTATCGAGCAAGTAAGTATAAAATTGTTTTTTGTTTGTTAGTCACTTTCTTACTAATATTTTGTTTACTTCTTATAGATACTTAAAATGCAGATACTATTAGTAAGATGGTAAACTACAAACATTGATCAAAATTGCTGTTGGTAAGTATTCAGAGATTTAGAAATATGTATGTATGCCTTTATTTTAGTGTTTAGTTGTTGAAAAGATCCTATATAAAATATGATTTCATCATAAAAATCATAACCTCCATATTCTTTCTCAGACTTCGAACATTCACGCGATCACGATATGTTTAGAACCACCGATGGAAGCGACAAGCGTTCAGCTAGATATATATTTCTACATCTCTGGTCGTAAATATTGATGCTAATGGTATAAGGTAAATGTCCCAATGTTTGACAGTCTAATTTCAATAATTGACACCGTTTGTTTTCTCTATCGCTGTGAATCGGTTGATGCCAGGAATGGGTAGGTGTCGAGGACTGGGACATTCACCGTATATTACTAGGCAGGCGAGAACTCTGTAGACTCTAAGAAGCGGAATTGAGTCCGTTGGATAAACGGTTCGATGTAAACCACAGACTTCGCATTCGCCCTCTTAACCCGGCTGCATTAAGTTTGCACCTTGTCTGTATGTGGCGCCATGGGCTCCAGGTGCAAACTTGACTCAACCAATAGTTGTAGCTTGGTGTTGTATTAGCCGAGGCTAGAAGTGTGTTGCCGTAGAGGGATCAAAGTTCACTTCTGGTTACCGCTACCAAATTTCAGTATGATGCAGGCATGTTCTCCAGTCCCTAAAACTAGCGATAGACAATCTCTGTTATGACGTTACAAAAATGACCACCAGTTTTTGGATATTTTACTTATTTGAACATTTTAGCAATTACACTTTACAAACACATTATAGTATATAATATTTTCTTCTGTTTCCGCGATTATTACTCATTGAAATAAAACAATTTAACGGATTATATCGCGTATATTCTCATTTTAGTTCCCGACGTTTCGGAAGCTTTCCAGCTTTTCCAAATTGTAACTTTGACAGAGGAAAATACATCTTTTCTCAGTCCTCCAGTGACCATGGAAAGCTGGAAAGCTTCCGAAACGTCGGAAACTAAAATGAGATAATATACGTGATATAATCCGATAAATTGTTTTATTTCAATGACATTATAGTATATTTAATCAGCTGTAATTTGATACCCCACACTGTAATGTATTTACCCTTCCATACGGGGCGGAACTGAGAACGTCTCTCGCCAGTTCTAGGGACCAAGAGCACATACCTAACTTAGTACTAAAATTTGGTGCTGGTATCCAGAAGCGAAATATCATGGTCCGGCCCAGCCCGTAAGGCAGACTTAAGTAAGGCGACTTCAGGATGCGATGGTGCATCTAGCAAATGAGCCGATGTGGGCCACACACTCCCAGCCCGGATCGCCCTCGCCTTTATAAATAATCCTTCAAGTTTGCACCTCTTCGTATGGAGTGACTTAGGCATCAAGTGCAAACTTAACTCAACCGGTTGTAGTAGAGAGCGAGAACTTCGTGCATCGCGCGGATGCTACAGTGTATCTTGGATGAGCCGATGTACGACACACTCTGGGTTCGCCCTTGCCCATACAACCCGGTTGCTTTAAGTTTGCACCTCGTTTGTATGTGCCCTCATAGACACCAGGTGCAAACTGAACTCAACCGGTATTGGTAGTGTATTACTGGGTGGGCGAGAACTCCGTGGGCTCGAGAATGCGGCAGTGCATCTCGCGGATGAGCGGCACGGTGTAGGCCACGCACTCGTCCCAGCCGGGGTTGCGCCACGTGCTTTCGCGAGTTTCGCGTCGCGCCTGCAAGTCCTTGTAGCCTGGAAATTGACGTTTACCATCAAACACAAACATGTTTGCATGTTACCGAAACAATTAGTAAATATTTCAAAATACGGTATGAATTTTGAAAGCCTAGTTATGATTCCGAATCACATAATACAAAATACAATGAAAGAGATAATCGTGGGCATCGTAGCACGAGTCAAGCCCCTGTAGTATACTTGAAACACTTAGCTTGAGCTGGTTGCCGTCAATTGTGTTAGCCTGACAGACAACAGGGAGTGTAGATACTCGACTGCAGCCCCCTGCTGCCTGCATTGGGTAATTTTAGTAATATACTAGTATTTTTTTTCCAACATTGAATTAGAAATGTATGAGAAACTTATCGTAGATAAAAGTATTTACCGGGATAAAAAGTAGCCTATGTCCTTTCCCGGGACTCAAACTATCTCCGTATAAAATTTCATCTAAATCGGTTCAGCGGTTTAAGCGCGAAGATAGACACACTTTCGCATTTATAATATTAGTACCTCTGGATATAGATGAAATGATGATGAATTATTTTGAAGCCATAGACCGCCTATTGTTTCTCTTGTTGGTGTGCTATCAGGAATTGTTGTATTGTATTGTTTTCAGCTCAGTAATAGTCTTTCACTCTTGCCTGGAAGATCCTTGAACGAGCGTTTCTTAAAATGGAAATATCACTAGATGGCTCCCGTGACTTGAGGTCTAATTGACAAGAGATGTCGAAATTCACCAATCACATCACAGCGCAGGATGTAGACACTTGTCAATTAAACTTTACGTCGCGGTGGCGCCAACTGGAGTTATTTGTATTTTAGAAAACCCTCATTAACCTCGTTTTGTACGAATAAATTAACAAGATGGAATATTTAAGAATACTCACACCAGATGTGGTGCACGTTGTAGAGTCGGCCGATCTGGGAGAAGTATCCGGCGAACGCTTCGTCTTGCGAACGTCGGAAGGACAGCCCGCGAGCCCAGTTGTTGCCCCACTCGATCATGGTTCCGGGCTTCAAGCTGTCAAAACATTTCATAACATTTATAATAACAATTTATAACCAGTAAATTTCGTACATAAAATAATTAAATTAACTACTTATGCAGAAGGAACCAACGCTATTTGGCATAATTAGCACTAATGCGTTTTTTAATGTTATTGTATTAATTACTAGAAGATGTCTGCAACTTCGTTCGCGGAAGAGAAAAAGTCATAACCCGTCGTTTTTTCTTCAGCGTAGTCGAGTAAAAAGTATCCTATCTGGAGATACCCAGCTACCCGTGTATCAAAAATTGTGGAAATCTGTTTAGCCGATTTTGCGTGATGAAGCCACAACGACACATACAAACATACATATAATCAAAAAAAAAATTTTTTCATTTTAGTGACCTCCAAATAGTCCATAACAATCATTTTTTTTTAAATAACTTCAATGTACAGACATTTCATTTTTACGGCTTTATAATAGTATTGATTATGTTCGACATAGGTCATTAACCTCATGAGCGCCAGAGCTGTGTCGCAGACGCCTCGGGCAACAACAGCGGCAGCGACGTCTTGCCAACTGGCAAGGGACGTTCTTTACTTGCTGGCAAAAGACGTCGCAGCCGCTATTGTTTGGCGCCTAGGGCACAACGATTACTTTCGGAGCCTGGCGCTCAAAGTTTAATGACCAAATGTACAATCAACTACAAAAGATGTAAGCACTGCGTTGGGGTAAGACGGAAGTATGGGAGACTGAAATCTACTAATCCTGTTTTGGACCTTATAACAATGATATAAAGTGAAAAATTGAATACATCCCTTTGTAACAAAGATGTACAGTCAGCATCAAATAGTCTGTAACAGCAAAAGTGCCAAATATATCGTCATCGTCACACATGTTTGTACTATACGTACTACGTATCTATAGTAATAAAGATGTGTTGCGATATATTTGGCGCTTTGGTTACAACACACTATTTGATCCAGACTGTAGAAAAGTCGAAAACGGGGAATATAATGGAGACGCAATTGATCCGATTGTCCAATAGCCGCGTCCACGCAGAGCAGACTGTGCGAGCGGTCCGTGTCGATGTGCGGCTAATGCATAAGTTTTTATTGGAGACTGTACTTTTAATTAAACATCCATTAACCTTTTGGACGCCAACGCCGCATGTATCTACACCGCAAGTTCAACGCCAACGACCGATATATGCGTCAAGGCATTTAGACCGATATAGACCGAAGCCCATTGATATATGGGTCATGTTAGCGTGAAACTTAATAGTCATGGCGTATGAGTGACACCTCTTTTATTTGTCAAAGCGTCAAAAAAGTTATCTACTCATCTAGACGATTTATGGAGCACGAACTCGGTAGAAATGCGATATTTTGCGAATTCCTACGACCACCATCTCACTACATCAGCAGATCAGCTCTATAGTCTCATAATATTCTACCGTCACCTAACTTTCATGTATGACAAACTTGAGCTCAATCAGAAACCGGGAAGTGGGTCAAATTTAACTTGCACGAACACACAGTCATACTAACGTATATACGAACACGGCAAGTCAAATAAAAGCTTGTAAGAATAAAAAATATGTGTGGAATAAATCACATGAAACAACAGACCTGTAGGACCGAATCTCATAGATGTTGTTGGGCGTGCGCGGCTCCCCATTGGGCCAAAAGCTGAAGGCGAGCAGGTACTGTAGATGCCTCGAGCGGACATAGTTGCCACGCTCCTTCTCGAGAGCAGAATACTCCTGGAAATAGACAAGTTATAATAAAATGATTCACACATTCACTGTCCCCGTACAAAACGATTTGATAATGTTACAACTCCAACTATACAGTATGGGGGACGCAGGGGACATGACTTCATAGTGGAAGCAGGGGTTATGAGATTGACATCTACAAAAATTTACTCACAGGGGACTCCTTGAATAGAATCTTTGCTTTGTCTATCTTCTCGAAACCACCAACATAGCGCCACAGATGCAGCGCCTGATCCATATCTCCGACAGACACCGTCCATGATCCAACCAACTCGCATCCTAGCTCTGCCTTGCGCGAGTGGACAAACTCCGATGATGTTTTGCTGTAAAAGATATTGGAAACTATTTAATCTGCACAAGGTGCTGTGTAATAGAGAGTGGCAGATAAGAGGAGTTATTACTCCCCATAAGCTTGGTAATAATGATTTATATTTAAAATCCAACAACAAAGAAAGTATTACCAAGTATCCATTTCTTTCATTTTGATTTTATATATTTTTTTAAATATAACTGTATAAATAATCAGACAATCTTACACAAATCAGTCTAGTCCCAAACTCAGCAAAGCTTGTACTATGGGTACTAGGCGACGATATACATAATATGTAGATAAATTATAATATGTAATTAAATACATAGAAAACATCCAAACCCCGAAACAAACATTTGTGCTCATCGCACAAACACTTGCCCTGGCCAGATTCGAACCCGGAACCACCATTGAAACTAACCAGCACCTATGAAGAATGGAACTTGTTGCTTGTTATTTTGGTAATAGCTTGTTCAAGTGTTATTAATTTGCCTATATGGAATACACATTCTATTTATCTGCTTTTAGTTGGAATATAATTATTTTCAGGTTAGCATTTGTTGGTTTTGAATTGTCATGTAAGATATGCTGAAATATGATGTTGATGTATTAAATAATAGTACATTGTTTGACAAGGGGCTAAAATAAGACATTATGACACAAAGTGATTATTTGGACAAGCTCACAAAGTGAGTGTCATAATGGCTTTTAGCCACATGTTAAGCACTCTGCTTTTCACTTCGACTGTGAGAAAATAAAAAAGACTTAACATTAAAATTGTATATTTCATGAAAAACTAAAAGTACAGTTGAGCAATTCTATCAGAAGGTTTGGCCAATCTGAACAGGTTGGTTTGTTTGTTTTTAATTATTTGTAAGGAGTATGTAGCTGGCCGCAAGTTTTTTTTTCAGTGTCATAGAAATTTGTATGGGAGTATATGGCTTTCTTTTAAACCCTAGGGGCTAAATGTACTATTTTAGTCTCGCTCTGCGAAGCTAAGATGACGTACTTTTTGAGCAGGAGAAGTGAAAAAGTTTTTACATGTTTTCAAGTAGGCAGTAAAATGTGTACAAATAGCAACACAGTTCAGCAACCATCTGTAGGCCTTATGTCAGAGTCCATTAGGTCTAGCAATGGTCACTTATGTGTGTGGCTGATGGTATAAGTTTAGAGAGACATTGTCATATAAATGATAATATTGTGTCTGCTAGTGCCCTAATTTTTTTTCTTTTCTTGACTGCCAGTCAATCATTGTATCAATTTAATCAGTTATATCACCAACTTCTCTTCATTCTAAGTAATATTCTAACTTGTAGCATTTGTTTGCATACACAAATGCATGTTAATCAATATATGTAGTAAGTATAAAGTTAGTATAATGATTTTATGGTTACATGGTGAAGCTATATGGTGAAACAAAGCTGTAGAGGTCAAGGATCTATTGATAACGTAATAGTAAACAACTTGATGCGTTATCGCCTCTGCTGATCTAATAATACATTATAGTATGTTCTATTTGCGGAATGTTGCATAATAGCTGTCTGTCCGTCGCCAACTGCCGGTATACTACTTATGTATGACTTATGTAAGATATGTAATGCATACGTACTAGTTCTTCAAATATTTATCCACCGAGTCCGGTCTTATGTTGTGCGTATGAAGCGCATATACTATCTCCTTGTCACTTAGCATGCGACTGTGGGACTCCTTCGTAGGCTCGATCTTGCGCACCAACAGCTTGGACAGCCAACCATCTTCAGCGTTCAGTCTTGCTCCGCTCGTACTGATCAATCTACAAAAATAACTTCCACTATACACAGATGTTCCAAATTTAAACCCGGTCACTTGACATGAAAAACAGCGGAAAATACCTCGCATTCTTCGGAATTGCAGAACTCAAACTTAATACTCTATTTACAGAATTCATTTTGAGGTAAATATCAGCCACTCCGAAGACGATAACTTAGACTTTCTAGAGGCTAGGCTGTACTCTGATACTTGTTATCAATTCAATTGACAAAATCACTTGAAGGTTATCTGAGTATTTTTGGAGAAACGGCGACATCTGTTGAGTTATATGAACATGAACACCATGGAGAGTAACAAGTTTCACCTTTTATAGTATTTTCATAAAACCTGCAAAACCTTTTCAGCCACAATTTTACCAAAATAAATTAAAAACAACGGAATACACCATAATATTAAAAAAAATGTTCTATTTTTGCTAAAAAAGCTACTATCCAATACAATCAAAAGAAAAAAAAACAAATCGTTATCATTCCCTTACACGCAATATACGATTTAAGCATACGTTCTATACAAATAAAGCTAACTTATTTTATCTGCTATTGTAATGTTATAACCTGACTAATTAAAAAATACAAAACTTTCTTTTCATATCTCTCAAGATTTCATATTTGTAAAAAAATCATGTAAAATAAACTTTATTTTCATATCTCTCAAGATTTTATAATTAAAAAAAAACAACATGTAAAATGTTTTCACAACAGAAATAGCGTACAAAGGATTTCATTTTTAGCATTTTGACACTTGAGTTTTTGCTTTGGTAATTGTCAATTTGTCAATTTCCAATTAGCGTTTAATCTTTTTTACACTGATAAAAAATATATAGTAAAAACTGTAGTACGTTTCCTGCAGTGATAAGCACCAACAAAGCCTTGTCATGGGTGAGTAGCTTTCAACAAAATTGAGAGTAATTTGCGTCGATGTTTGATCGTTGTTTTGTAATGGTGGGCGGTGTAGCGACTAACTGTAACTGCGACAATGTTTGTTTGCGCAGCGTCCAGCGAGGTGACGAAGCTTCAGCAGCACTTGGCGCTGCTGAAGGAGGAGTATAGTAAGCTGCAAAGTCACTGTGCAGAGGTGGAACGCAAGTATACGCTCGCAGCCGCGTCCGCCGGTGACCTAAGCGAGACGAGCTTTGTCGCGCGGCTGCTCATGACCGTGGCGACGCTCTACGGCAGAGAAACCTACTCAGACATCCAGATAAAACTACAGAGCAAGTCTATGCCTGGTCATAAGTTTGTGTTAAGTGCCAGATCTGATGATTGGAATGAGGAAGCTTTGAAAAACTTGGAAGAGTTGGGTAAGTCTATTTAAGTTTGGCTGTAAATGCTTTGATCATATTTTTATTAGAAGGTCACTGCTGTCAGAATATTCTGATCAACTATATAGTAGGGTGGGCCACTCTTGTATGAAGAAAAAAGTCTATTTTTTTATGCTGCATAGCGAAAAATCTGTACCTTAAATTGACATTATATACTTTATGGGTGAATCAACTCTTAGACGCACACTTCTGATGTCTCTAATGTTACCAAAAATGTCTCTGGAATTAGCAAGAAATCAGGCATCTAATATGATACTTTTCCTGTTTATTAGGATTAACAGACGGTACATTCAACATTTTAACATACATGTAAATGAAAAAAACAGAAACCATTATTTAAAGGCGTTATTTTACAGCGAAGTTTAGAAGTTGTGGGCAGATTTGTGAGGGTCTCAAAGTTGATTCTTCCTTATATCATTTGGAATTGATCTTCTGCCTCCAGAACCGGGATGTTACGGAGCTCCGATTCTGTTTCTGTTAATTCGGAACTTCCACTTGATATTACACATGTGTTTCAGTTATGGTTCCATTTTTTTTTAAACAGAAGTTATCCTGGATGTAAATGCTTAGCATGGTAGTTCATTTCAAAAATTTTTTTGCCATATCTATGTATCTGAATCCAAGATACAAAACTAAATTTTTCAAGGATGTGATAAAAGAATTTATGGCTTTACTTGATGATGGAAATAAATAAGTCAATAATGCTGAAAGTGGAAACACTGATGTTCCTGTAGAGAAACGGCGGAGGTTGGCATCACCTGCGGCTGGTCAATCTCGCAATGTCAAATCAATTTAAACAAATAAATTGTTGAGTAGCAATGATGACGAAGATAATAACACATCAGATAATAATGCAGTTTTGGACTTTATGACATTTAAAGGGTTAATTAACTCATTCTTATTAGTGAGGATCCACTGTTATGGTGGAAAACGAATGCTAAATATCAATCGCTACATTCAATTGTGCGCCAATATTTGTCCTGCGTTTTTGCTTTTTAATTGTATAAAATAATACAAGTTTTGATACTTTTTTTAACACCTAGAAGGTCAAAAATTTTTTTGTTGCATATTAAAGGCTGATTAATATTTGGAATTTTATTTTTAAAAACCTTACCCTTAACATCTCGTCCAACTTATCGCTCAGGTTCCAGTTCCGTTTTAGGTTCCAAGTCTATTTCTGGTTCCGATAAACTTAATTGAAAACATTTCTTTTGGTGTGATAAAACCACATCCATTACAACACTACTCCAGATCGACTTCGACATTTACTATAGACATTGTATGAGCATAATGGTGATTTTCAGTCTTTATATTATTTTTACGTTTTTGTTCAAAAGTTAGGGTAACAAAGATGAAAAAAGTCTTAAAAATATAGGTATTTTTGTAGCTTCCCGTACATTTTCAAAATTTAAAACGCTGAAACTAAAATGAAAAATAATAATAAATTGGACATGAGTCTGAACACCAAATTGGACCATTTTCCAACTGTGCCCCTTGACAAACCAGGAAAAAGTAAAAATTACCCACCTTATTAAAAAGTTCAAATTCTAGGAGTGTGCATCCTACATGTAAAGTTGATGTTACCTAGAATTGCCTGCGAAGATGCAATGCCTATGTTTTATATGTGCAAACACTAATGGAAAGTTTTGAAGATCAGTTCAGTAGTTTTTGAAATGAAAAGGAATGTACATACATACATCATCGGCACGTTTATAATATTATAAGGATTTATTTGTTAGAGTAAAGCTTTGGTTTTATAACAAACTGTTTTAGATATGTCTGCTTGTTCATTGTTTGTGCCATACTTTTACTGTTTTATAACTTGACCTTATATTAACAATCTTGAAAATCTTGCAGATTGGTCAGTGCTCCCAGACGATGTTGGTGCAGCACTACTCAAATGGCTGTACACTGATGTGGTAGATCTGACTCGAGGTGACATGTTTGCACTGCAGCTGATGAAGTCTGCTGCCAACTTCAAGCTTAATGGCCTAGTAGGAAAGTGCGAACAGGCTCTTATTGCATCTGTTGGAGTCAGGTGAGGATTCATATTTAGTAGACAAATTTAAAAGACAAATACTTAGCTCATTGTAAGTATTTTGATACATGTATGCAACCATTTATATTTGAATAAAAACTTGGGTGTACCCCGGGTTTTACTTGCTTTACGAAGAATTTGGTAGCATTTGTTTTGATCACATGTTCTATTTTTGTGTCAAGTTTCATCCAAATCATTTTGATGATGGTTACACTATTGAGTAATAAACATTGAAATATTTATCAAATGATTCATAGGCTGATTATTCTTTTTTTTTATATCAGCAATAATTTATTATTAATTATGTAGCCATTGTTAAGAACCTTATTTGTCCTAATGTCGCGCTTTATTATATCAGTCCTTACATTAATAATGAATTTAACTCACTCGCCACCTCTGTTGTAGTCTACATATGATGTTGGATTGTTTTGAATTCCCCTGGCTTTATGAAAAAAAGTGTCATCCACCAAAAACATAAAATATCTACTTAATGGGTAAGGCCGCGGGCGTTCTAACCGCCGTAGCTTTTATGTTACGAAATATTCACATATACAATGACGAATGTACTGTAATTTTAGGAGTACAGTTACAATGTAAGCTTATCTTATCTCTTATCTTATTACTAGGGGTTCTTACGGATACACTTCGACCCAGTGGGATCTTTTGTGTTATTATCCCTTCTTGCTACTCAATGTTTCGTTCTACCAACTCCATAAACCGGATGATAGATGCCAATGGTAGCGTCTGGAATTCCTTTGGCCTTGGGTACCCAACGCCAAGTTCCTTCATTCTCTGTCTGGCGAGGGCATGACATTCACATAGTATATGTTCCATTGTTTCAGCCTCTTCACCGCACATTCTACAATCCGTGTTGTCAGAAAGTCCTAGTTTGGCCAGGAGTCCTTTGACTCCGAAGGGACCCATTATGATTCTGAGTTGTCTTTTGCTGTAGTTCCACAGTTTCTTGGTCCAGCTTGATTATACCCATTCTATGAATAGCTTTGCATGCCTCAGGCCCTCCACCTTCTTCCACTCTAAATGTAAGCTTAACTTCAAGTCTGCATTTAAAGTTAATTCATTTTTCATCGCATCTGAGAATATTTCGTAACACAAAAGCACCGACTGTTGAAACGCCCGCAGCCTTACCCTAATATTAAAGTTTGGTTGTCTGGGTTCTGATTTCATATAAATCTAATTTTTGCATTAAAAGTGTTTATTTTATGCAATAAAGATTAAATTAATAAACTCAATGAGTATATAAACTGCAGGAAAATACAACAATAAATAAAACCCATGGTGACAGTTAACCACAATAATTATTATAATCATAACATTTGTCAAATATCAAATAATAGCAATACCTATGGCAATTATTCTTTTCACACCAGATTCATATGCCTATCAATGTTTAAGTATTTGGTGCGACTTCATATGGATTTGTAAAATAAATAAATATCTGACAATCAAAATAAAAATAAGTAATTGTTTTGTTATTACAGAACCTGTGTAAAGTTCTACTCGGCTGCAGACGAAATCGGAGCATCAGCTCTGAAAGAACATTGCTCTGGACTTATATCTGCGCATTGGGATGATCTCACAGGTAAATGCTGCAATTATTATGTCAGTATGTCTTTGTCGTTTGCTTGTAAGTGGATTAATTAAAAGATTGAGGCCTTGGATAAGTGTGTATAATGGGTTATTACTGCAAAAATTAATTGAAAGTTATGCTCATGACGGTTCTTTATACGCTGTTTAAGACAACTTTCTTTAGTTTTCATAAAATACGTTTAAAATAATCAACGATTTCATTAAATCATGCATGAACGGGTGCCGTTTGTGCATGCTATCTAGAACCAAATTAAATTTGGTAGTTACCAGGTTACCACATTACTATATGACCGGGATATTTAATGAACTAGCGGGAGAAACTTTACCCTGACCTGTACTCAATTGAAGTTATACCTTTTTTTTAACTTGGATTCTTACGAACCTTATACATTTCTGAGAAATATAAATTAAATAATTATTTTATTTTTTACTATGGATCTGACGCTTCAAGACCTCATATATCTGTGAGAATATTTCGGTTCTATTAAATTTCGTTAGGACAGGGATTACTTACACAAGGTTGCCTTTTCGGAATTTTTGTTATGGTATATGGGTGCATACACCGGCTTCCCGAGCTGCTACTGGCTCATACATAGTCTTCCGGGACAGTAGTATCCTTTAACCCTTTCTCCTGTCTAAATTCGTACAATTCCTTTCTTTACCCTGTTATCCTTCCTCCTATTCCGCCAACTAAGGTATGCCGTGCCGATGGACGTGTGGCTAGAGGCGAGTCTAGTCGCTAGCGTGCCGAATTGCCCTGGGACTGGTGGCCCCAGAATAAGGCTAAACCCTTACCTGGTATGCGGGGCTCTGATGGGTTCGAATATTTTATCCCTAGCTACTCGTGGGAACGCAAATGGCGGCGATGTGGTTCGCAACCCATCACATCTCGGTCCCAGCGAGAGCGAAGAGTGGGCTATGGAGAGCCGCTTTGCTACGTTAAATGTAAGGGGAGGAATGAATGATAAAAGGATGAAGTATGTCAGATGATGGATGCGATAAATATTGATATTCGGTGTGTGAATGAGACAAAGCGAAAGGGTTGTGACAGCACAAAATAAAGACATGAATGAATGTTGATGAAGCGGCAGTTGTATGCCAGGACCGTAGCAAGTGGAAGGAGGTAGTCTCTGCCTACCCCGTAATGGGAAAAGGCGTGATTGTATGTATGTATGTAAATTTCTTTTAGTGTTAAAATACCGTAATAAAAACAAATAAACTATTTGAATTCAAGCCCCTTCAAATGACATGTCATAATTCCAATTGCTTGATCGAGTGAAACATGAAAAACCCCTAAGAAATTCAACGTCCAATAACAATAACAAACTGCTTAATTGTTATTCCAGGGGAAGACTTCGCCCACATGTCTTCGGCCCTGCTGTATCGCATGCTGAAGAGCAAGACGGCACAGCCGCTGCATGGGGCCGTCCGACTGCTGCGGGAAGATGTCGTCTTCCTCTGCCTCGTCGAGAATCACGCTAATGTGAGTACGCTTTATTTTTGATGTACTAAAAGCTAAAGTAGTTGGCAACAAATTACTACAACATTATTTGATTTAGACTGGTCGACGTCCCGCAGGTTTAACAACACACAAGGCTACCACACTCTGTCCACTTACCTGGAGAACAAAGGCATTGTAGCTATAGAATAATATTTGTTATTTGCTCTTGTTCTCGTAACCGTAAACTGTAATTACTTACAAGAAGCGAGTAAGTACAGTCGCCATAGCTGTACATATCAGGGTGGTCAAAAATAGCTGATCATACACTTTAACGCCTTGACAATCTTCAAAGCGCTAGAGCTCGCTTTTAGAGTGCATATCGTGTTCAGATATATACTGCGATATATCTGATGGCGACTGTACATTAGGGTTCTAAAAAGATCAAGGGAAAATATCATATTCAACACTTGTGTATTCTCAAAACAAGTTACGTCCACTATTATTTTATTAGTGGATTTGTAATCTACTGTCCATGAAATAGGGTCAATAATCTCTTAACCTTTATTTAACTCTTAACACTTATAATCTGCTTTAGCTACATGCTCGTTATCTCAATCTGCGGGGAACCACTCAATGGTATTTATTGTTAAGTGGACGAGCTCACTTCAATAATACAAACTTTAGCAACCCTTTAAGGACGCACTTTTTTCATACAAAAGTACTTGTAATACCGAGAGCGAGATAATACTTGGGCGTTCAATCAGGCAGACTAATACGCAAATTGTAATAATATTTTTAAGGGCTTTTGGGTGTGGTGAATTACTATATTTCATACAAAAATCTAAGTAGAAAGAAAAATTAATTGCGATCCACTGCAGTCTTAGCCTAAAAAACATTATAGTAAGCACGCACAGCGCCATCTGTCTTGTGAGCTTGACACTACTTAAACAGCAGTTCAGTTTGAAGAATGCTGCGTAAACGCACGTTCTTAGAGTGGTGCTATGCTATAAAGTACTAAATCATAAAATAAAAATATAAACAAATAAATGATACATAGGTCGTGAGTAACGTATTGTTATCGAAGGTAGAAGATTAATTCGTTGTGAATCACAAGCGGTCTGATAGTCTAATGGATTAGGACGCTGTTCCGGTATAGCAGAGACGCTGGTTCGATTCCGGCTTGGACTGCAATGGATGGAGTATTGTATGAAGCACCTTTAACCTTGTTGAATTTAACATTCTAAATTGTGTTTTAATCTAATTTAGGGTAGTGTACCTAATAATACTTATACCTGTATTTAAATATTATATTCTGAACGTTTTTAAACTGCGTAGCAGACGTCGCGTATTCGATTACAGATGTAGTGCATAATTATTTTCCATCGTGTTTTCACGGAAACGCACGAACGTGTCCTTGCTATTTCAGTCGGTCACAGTACAAAAAGTACTGAAGTTGACTGAAGTAGCATGACAAATACGAACGTTTTCGAGAAAATATGATGGAAAATAATTACGCACTACATCTGTACCTCGCTGCAAACCACCCTAGGCCGGGGGCCGGCAACCTTTTGAGTCGGAAGAGTCAAAAATAACAATTTACAAAATTTCAGAGTTTTTTTAAATTTCTTGCCAACAATAAGTGCTATTTATTGATAAATAATAATTAATAGTTTAAAAAACACTAGAAAAACACGCTTTACAAGACTTTTCTAACACATCCAAATACAGCTAAGGTACGATGTTCCATCATGAAGTTCCAGTTCATATCTTCCGGCTCCATCATCAGATCAGTTCGACAGTACCATATTCTTGTATTGTCATCAGAACCACATACAGCTGCCAATTTTCATGACGCTACGATCCTTGGAAGATGGTTAAATTAGTTACTTTACATTCCATTAAATAGTTAGTTACATACAGGTCGACCTAATAAAAGCGTGTTAAAAAAACTAAGCTTTAGAGTCGCAGCTTCACATTCAAAGAGCCCCATGTAGCTCGCGAGCCGCAGGTTGCCGAACCCTGCCCTAGGCACATCTTTGTCCACGACGTTTGCGGCATACAAACCAGTACTTACTCTCAGGCGAATTACGTGTTACGCCTTTTTCCTTTCTATTGATATGAGAGTGTCGTATTTGTACGTAAGAAGTATTGAGTAATCTGTGGTTAGGTTTAATAAACAAAAGACAACTCAACGTATTTATAAAACTCTTCACCTAACTATGCTCGGCTTTGAATAGATTAATATTAAAATGAAAGTCAGTTTTTCCTTATAATTTTTAATGCGATAGTCTTATCCGCATTGTCTATTAACAGTATTTGTTTTTTTTACGAATTAAGGATAAATGGTATAGTAGGAATGTGCGGCCATTTGATTATTTTTTTAGGGTTTCGTACCCAACGGTAAAACGGGACCCTATTACTATGACTTCGCTGTCCGTCTGTCTGTCTGTCACCAGGCTGTATCTCATGATCCGTGATAACTAGACAGTTGAATTTTTTTCACAGATGATGTATTTCTGTTGCCGCTATAACAATAAATACTAAAAACAGTGTAATTTTATGTCTGTCTGAATAAAATGATCGAACACTGCATACATTTTGCTTAGGAGTAGGGATCTGCTAACACTGGATTTTCATACATACGGCCGTTTGAAGCGTATATTTTGTACGGAACCCTCGGTGCGCGAGTCCTACTCGCACAAGGCCGGGTTTTGTTAAACAACAATTTTAAACATTAATTGTGTTAGAATTTTATTCTAGACACATTCTAGATTTTTCTTTCTCTTTTTTATAGACAATCCTTTTGGGATTTATCTTATTAATTATTTGAATTTTTAATGATGAATTTATCAATAATATTATATTTAAGTTAAATGATCTGATTAGGTTTTTCTGGGTTTTCCCTAATCCTTGCAACAAATGTTGGATCATATTGTATGTCTCCCAGCAAAGACTTCTCTCAATGTAACTGACAATTCGAAAGTGCCTGTACCTACTTGAATAAAGCATATTTTGATTTGATTTGATTTGAACATAAAATACTTGTGTAAATTTTGTTTACTTGTTAGTGTCTAATGTGAATTACAAGTGAACCATTTAACTGAGTCCTCACTAGATAAGAAGAGACGCATACGGGCTACAGAATGCTTGCCACTCCCTACCGGTCATAATCATAAGTGTCATGATCCTCCCCAGCATCTTACTTTTCTAATCGAAAATCTCCTAAGCAGACTATTTATGAAAAAACCGGCTAAGTGCGTGTCGGACTCGCGCGCTGAGGGTTCCGTACAAAATATATGCTAAAGACGGCGATATCTATGAACATCCAGTGTTAGTAGAGCCCTGCTGCGCCAAATAGTGGATGGGGTCTTTTTATATTGGTTACTGACATAGACCGACATAAAAATTCAAGATTTTCAGATTTTTCGCATTGGATGTCCAATAAGAGCTATAGTTTCTAGGACAACTAGAAGTACCCTATAAGTTTTCAACTGACGGCAATCAATTTGTATCGCCACACCTTTTTACCCAACTGCGCCACGCAAAGGAGGGTAATGTAATGTGTTTATCAGTCTTTAATGACTGTATCTATTGATAGCGTTGACTTCGAAGTTTCTTTTCACAACTTTAAGGGACTGCAAAATTGAGTAAATGATATTACAGGGGCCCGTTTTTCAAAAGCTTGTAACTTGTATTACAAGCGGAAGTCTCTTTTCAACAATATGAATTAATAAATTAATAGTTTAAAAAACACTAGAAAAACACGCTTTACAAGACTTTTCCAACAAATCCAAACACAGCTATGATACAATGTTCCATCATGAAGTTCTAGTTCATATCTTCCGGCTACATCATCAGATCAGTTCGACAGTACCATATTATTGTATTGTCATCAGAACTACATACAGCTGCCAATTTTCATGACGCTACGATCCTTGGAAGATGGTTAAATTAGTTACCTTAGATTCCATTACATAGGTAGTTACATACAGGTCGACCTAATAAAAGCGTGTTAAAAAGAGACTTCCGCTTGTAATACTAGATACAAGCGTTTATCCTTTTGAGGCAGGGATCCCTAAACACTAGGATTTTCCCGCGGCTTTGCCCGCGTGGCCTACTTATTTATTTATTCCTTGGGGATCGTGCATTTTTTCGGTATAGAACCTATTCTATGTCCTTTCTAGAGTCTTACACTATCTTCTTACCAAATTTCATCTAAATTGGTTCAGCGTGAAGAGGTAACTGGGCCGACCGTACCTCAATGTATCTAGCTTACAAAAGGCGAACTTAATGCCATAAGGCATTCTCTACCAGTCGAGCTTAGGGCGAAGGAGAAAAATTGTGAGCGGTGCTGAGACTTGTACAAAAACACATATCGATGGCAAAAAGCGTAAGCGTAATAAGTTACTGCCAACTGAATTCATAGGTGGTTACCACGTTTCCATTTTTGCTATCGATATGTAGCTTACCGCGGGAAAGCACTCGGTTAAACGGTCGGCCAATAATGCGAGTGTAATAACCCTTACTACATAACATAATAAGTACGCATAGCCACTGTTAATATTCCATTACAATTATAATTCTCCTATAATAAAATATGTGAGAACAGTAATAAGAAGTCATTACATTTAATGTTCATTCTTTCAATGGGCTAGAATCCATAATTCCATAATACAAATAGTAAAAAGCTCAAAGCACTTCGACCAATAAGAACTAATAGTTTCATTATCTTCACTAGGTGACTAATTAAAAACACAAATATACACATTTCCAATAATACGTTCTTTGAACGAAATATCTCTATTTTAAAAGACACTTATATTTACTGGCACCGTTTACTTAAACCCGTATGGTCAATACATTTAAGTAAAATAAATGCTCTGAGTATTTCATTTACATACTGCAAGGACCATTAAAACAAGAGGACTGTCAGTTGCTATACTTTGGATCGTGTTCCGTTCGCAAGGAGATATTCTGGCAAAGACTAGATGGCGCCTAAAAACTAAACATTTGACGATGATATGTCATAATTTAATAAAGAATCATAGTAAAGTAACAATTATTTCGCAAATAGCTAATTATAAATAAATCGTAACATTTAAATACTGTGTCATGCTTGCAAAGTTGAATAATTGTAAAAAAATAATCTTATACATAGATGGCGTTGTACATATCGGAGAACGGCTTTTTGTATGGAGATGGTCAGTCCTATGGTTTTAATGGTCTTTGCTAAAAGTGACTTGCTCATCGAAAAACTGCGCTACGGTTTCCTAAGACTCTAATCTTTATACGTTTGCGCTTCAACTTTTACATAGGTATACTAAAATGATTGTATACTAGCTGTTGCCCGCGACTTCGTCCGCGTAGAGATGCAATTAGCCTATGTGTTATTCTAACGTCTCAGCAACATTACTGGAAACTTTCTTTGAGATCCGTTCCGAAGTTATTAAAATTAAAATGAACGTACATGTACAGTCAAGGAATTTAATTTATATACCATTTCGTACCTTGTCACAGTCAAAATCAATATGAAAGCCGATAGAGATTCCATATCAATGCCACTATGACAAGGTAAGAAAGGGTACACAAATTAAATTCCTTGACCGTACATACATCGGCATAAACTTTCTCGTTTATTATATTATTAGAATATTAGGATAAACTTATCGAAAATAAGCGTTGGACTTGTTTACACGGTAGAACGTCGGTAGAGTCTGTGCGGAAAGAGAAGAGTCGTACAATTTGAGGGCGTGCCAGTGCTGTTTAATGTATTTTGCTATGCTAACAACACTATCACGTAATTAAACTTTGTCAGTTATTTTAATATCATGCATGAATGACCTGTATATTTATGTAAATACATAAATATATTTTGAATGAATATTCTTACCGGTTTTGTGTCGGAGACTAATTACTTAGGGGTACTATTCAATAAATTTAATATTAAATACAACATAATACCCGTCATAGCGGACACTCGTTCTGTGACTTTTTGTAAGTCGATAGTGGGGCTTTTAGCCGCGAAGACAAAACCGAATAATATTACATATAATCCTTCCCTTGTTGAACTATGCACGATTTTACCTCGTTTCGCCATTATTTTTTACATATTAAACATTGCGGGTTTTGTACATAAAAATACAGATCTATATCGGAATCCCTAACGTCATTTGTCCTAATGTATCGTTTGTCCTAATGTATCATTTGCCATAACGCATTTTTTTCAGAAACCGTAAACTTTTCAGGATTGCTATAAAACAAACCTAACCTAATCTATACGACGATCTTTTAAAAAATCCTGAAAAAATTACGGTTTCTGAAAAAAATGCGTCATGGCTAATGATACATTAGGACAAACGATACATTAGGACAAATGACGTTAGGGATTCCGTATGAGACCCAAAAATACACAATGACATTTAAACGACAGATGTTTGTTTATTTTTTATGAAACAGGTGTCTAAGGTTCGACTGCCATTCACAATGTAACTACTAACATTTAGTAACAGTTTCTGCCACGACTCTTCTCTTTCCGCACTTCTAACCTTAGTGCCAAACAACACTGACTAATATAATTAAGATTTGGATCCAGTTTCGAAATAAGTTTCTGTCAAAAATTTAATTTTTGTGATAAATTTTATATCCGACTGTACTTTTCATTAAACATCTATCAACAACTTACCAAGACGATTCTTAAGTGCCCAAATTCGGTTGGATAGCGTTGTTGTATTACAGAGTTCCTGTAGCCACTTTCCGGCTCTATTATCAGAGCAGCTGGATGGTGTTATAATATTGTTTTATCATCTTGCGTAAGTATCCTAAATTTTAGCTCAATTGGAAACCGGGAAATGGGTCAAATTTAATTTGCAAGATTTGTTTACATAGTTATTGACATAAAACTTATGACAGATCCCTGAGACAAATTTATGAGAGATATTGTTTTTAAATGGCCTAAATAGACGCAGCTACAGCGCATCAGCTCATGTGTTTAATATTATTCATTATATATAAAACTTTCGATACCATACAATTGTTGTGTATGAGACCATGCCTCTGTATTATTTCTTTAACTAAACTTATTCTATAAACTGCATTTCAAACGTCACTCGTAGATTTGGTTTAAATTAGAATATTTGTTTTCACATTGAAATCAAATCAGCTTCATAGAAAAATAATTTAATTTATAATGCTAATGCCGAAATGCATACATCAACTCGGACAGTCAAGCTGCCCTGTTTGCACTAGAATCCCTAGAGACTAACTCGAGGCTAGTGCAAACCTGCAAAAATAACCTAAATGCCCTGGCTAATTACAATAAAGTTATACTTAGATGGGTACCAGGACACTCCGACATTGACGGAAACGAACGAGCAGACATACTCGCCAATAAGGGCGCGGACAAGCCCCAAGTCGGCCCAGAACCCTATTGTGGGATCACAAAACGAAAAGCATACGTTCTGCTCAACGACTTATATAGATCTAAGGCAATCGAGGAATGGAGGCTCGTAAAAGGACAAAATCACTCGAAAATCTTAATTAAGGGATTCAAGCAAAAGTTGTCGAAAGAGATACTACAGCTCAAAAGACCAAAAACCTGCGCAATAACAAGAATCCTGACAATCAAACATCAAACAAATATCACTGCAAACTAAATAAGCACCTGTTTCAAATAGGTATGAAACAGGACGCAGTATGCAGATTCTGCCAAGAGACAAAGGAGACTGCAATGCATATCCTCTGCTCCTGTGGACCACTACTACTATGAGGAAAAGAAGTATCTACCAAGGGCAACATGTCGTGCCCCCGGAAGAGATACAACATTTCACTGCCCAAAGAATTTGGGAATTCCTAGACTCAACGGGCCTCAGTAGTGAACTCTAATAAAGGGCTGCCACAATAGATCAAAGCTGGTCGAGGCGGCATACAAAAGGCCCACAAATAAACAATAATAATAAATAATGCCGAAATGCCTCGTAATTAATAGTTGTTGTAAATTTTAAAATCGCCAAAAGCGTGAAAATATTTGTTGATAGGTGTTTCCTGCGTATATTCAGAAATAGTATTTAACTGTAAGCGTGACATAAACTGATATCGATATACAGCAAACGTACCCAATTACATTGACGATATTGATTTAGGATGTGTTTCAAATTTGAATATTATTAGACTAGATTCATTATTAATTACGGCTCAAAACAGACTATAACGACATTATTCCTATAGTTATTAATAAAGTAAAGGGCATTATGGATGTTTTGCCGCTTGCATTACACAGGTCTCCTCTACAGTAACAGAGGACAGTCTTAGTTAGCTTGTGCTCGTTGCTAGGGTCATCAATACAGCCTTCTTCGTACACTTCGTAAATTGTATTCAGCGGCTTCCATTTTCTTCCCACTTTTTCTTGCATTCCTGTGGTCGTTTGGGGAGCACAGCCGCGTCTAACGCTCGTGGTCGATACTGAAATATACAATTATAAATGTTAAGGTTTCATAACAAGAAACATGTTAGGCTCGGAAACGTATACATTGACATAAAAATATACAGAAAAGCTGGAAGCATTCCAGATGTGCTGCTGGAGGAGAATGGAAAGGATCAGCTGGACACAGAAAAAATCTAATGAAGAAGTACTAAGAACGGTAGATGAGAACAGATGCCTGATAAAAACCATAGAAACCAGAAGAGGGAAGATGACAGGACACTTGATACGATATGACGGGTTCTTTAAAAACATCATAGGAGGAAAAGTTGAAGGGAAGAGAGGAAGAGGAAGACCCAGGCGCGCCTACTTTGCACAAGTAAAGGAAATAGTAAACGTCAGGTCGTACCAAGAAGTCAAGTCTCTGGCTGAAGACAGAGAAAAGTGGCAGTTA
Source organism: Hedya salicella (assembly GCA_905404275.2). Lineage (NCBI taxonomy): Eukaryota > Metazoa > Arthropoda > Insecta > Lepidoptera > Tortricidae > Hedya > Hedya salicella. The sequence continues at coordinate 8,310,425 of FR990114.1, read as the reverse complement.
CTTCACCGTCAAGAGCGTAGCTCTTTAAGTGAAATGATGATGATGATGATGAAGGTTGTCTATCATGAAACAATGCAACTCATTTTCCAATCATGTAAAATTTTTGATGTCGACGCTTTTAAATGATGCCGCTGCTGCTGTTTCCGCTAGGTAAACGTCGGGTCTTAAGCAAATAATTAAATTAAACGATACAATTGCGTCATTATGCGTCTGTTTATCTCGCAGGAAAAATATGTTCGCAATATATTTCGTTTCGATTGAGGAATGTTGAATTTTATTTAGCGCTTCGGACTTTTGTTGCGGTTTATTAATTTCCAATTACCTAGTTTTCCGTAAGTTATCCTCAGAACCCGACCGAGCGTAAATACCTACAAAAGAAATGTCCTACATGCTGTCTTACGCGGCAATCATCATGGCGGTTACTTTGTGCACTGTTTGAATCGAGTGTTTGAAGGCTTCTATTTGGTTTACCTGGCAGTTGCGACTCATGACACGTAGGGAGAGTCAGAGAAATATTTGGGCCTCTCCTCACATGTACACATCAGGCAAAGCGTTGCTCGTAAAGGCAAATATAGTGAGCCAGAAAAGCCTTACGTCCTGGTCCAATGTCTTGCATGGTGACGCGCTTGGCGCACATAGTGGAGCCCGGGCAGTCGGTGACGCTCTCGTCGCTCCCGTTGAAGTTGTCGCAGGTTGGCACTTTGTGGACCGCTTGACCCACGTGGTTGAAGGCTTTCGTATGCTCTACCTCGCAGCTGTAGCAGCGAATCGCTAATGATACTGTAGAAAAAACATATAATAGGAATGCAGGCGCAATACAAACGTCCAGTCCGAAATATTAAGAATAACGAACAGCATAAATAAATGATGCATGGCTAGAGGCGCGTGTAGTCGTTTAGCGTGCCGAATTGCCCTGGGACTGGTGACCCCAGAATAAGGCCCTTACCTGGTATGCGGGGCTCTGCTGGGTTCGAATATTTTATCCCTAGCAACTCGTGGCAAACGCAATGAGTTTCGATAATTTCAAAAACCATAATGGCGGCGATGTGGTTCGCAACCCATCACGTCTCGGTCCCAGCGAGAGCGAAGAGTGGGCTATGGAGAGCCGCTTTGCTACGTTATAAGTAAGGGGAGGAATGAATGATAAAATAGATGAAGTATGTCAGATGATGGATGGGAAAAATAGAGAGATTAGTGAATGTTGATGAAGCGGTAGTTGTATGCCAGGACCGTAGCAAGTGGAAGGAGGTAGTGTCTCTGTCTACCCGGTAATGGGAAAAGGCGTGATTTTATGTATGTATAAATAAATAAAATCTGTACTTTGTCGAAATGTGCGATAATCCTATCACCATAATATGTTATACCAAATTTCTGGTATGGTGTCTAGATATAGTACAGATTTTTTTATTTAGGCGCATCTAAACCACATTCCATTAATTAAATACCCTGCAAAGTGTTTATTTTCACGAAAGCGTTCGTAAACACATTGATTATCTAATAAGTGTTTCAGACTGAATGTTGTAGTGAGAAAATCACACTTCCCGGTTAGTATTTGAAAGTAACTCAACACTATCTAATTTTTGTAATTACTAACTTTCCATCTCATACACATTGTTGCGTTCGCACATACTTTACTCGCCAATAGTGGAAAAGTATACAGTTTATAAGGAGCTTATAAGATTTTAAAAATAATACCTTCAAACGAGCACTAATGAGCTTCATTCGTACACCGCTATTTCTCCGGACAGAGGTTTATTTTCAGAATTTGTAATACTGAATTAACAGGTGCCTTGTACCAAACTATAATTTAAGAATAAAACTTTGACTCTGAATTCCTCAGATTTCTTTCCCACACGAACAGAAGTCCGCTGCGATTTGAATTTTTTTTTATGTCTATTTTGTTTAATCCACTTTTCTGTGTCCCTTTTATGACTGGTTTTGCGTTTACACAGCGGTTGGTCTTACGGCTTACCCATCACGTAAATGTATATTAAACCTTGTAATTTTACGAGTCCGTATAATTTCGCATTTTAAAAGCCATTATCGTAATCGATAATGGTGTACAGTAACTTGTGGATTCTAAATTTGTGCTGTATGTGCATTTTAGCATGCGCTTGATTTTACTGCGCACTTCGGGTCACTGACCTAACACTTAGTAATTACTCGTCAAAGCCAAAAGTATATTGCACCTCTAATAAAACTAATACATCTTTTAATTGTGTTTGACGGGATTATACTTTCAATTGCTAGAGGCTTACATTCTGGAACAGTGTTTCTTTCTTTTATCTTGGATTTGTATGACTTGAAATATGAACCGACGATCGCAACCTATTTACTGCAGTTAGTAAGTTAGTTACTTTTTTAAGTGGGTTGAATGCACTTTTATTTCGAGGATAGAACTAGCCATATACCCGTCAAGATTTTAACATTCACCTTTTGTTTAACCACTCGGAGAAGATGATTATAATTAATTATCTATACTATTATAAAGTTGTAAAAATGAAATGTTTGTATGTGTCGTTGTGGCTTCATCACGCAAAATCGGTTAAACGGATTTCAACTATTTTCGGTACACGGATAGCTGGGTATCTCCAGATGGTTCATCATCATCATCATTTCAGCCATAGGACGTCCACTGCTGGACACAGGCCTCCTCAATAGATTTCCACATGGGCCGGATAGAGGCGACCCGCATCCAGCGAGCCCCCGCAACCCTAACCAGGTCGTCGGACCACCTTGCGGGTGGCCTTCCCACGCTGCGCTTGCCGGTACTCGGTCTCCACTCGAGAACCTTTCTGCCCCAACGGCCATCGGTTCTTCGAACTATGTGTCCTGCCCATTGCCAAGGATGATTATAGAATACTTTTTACCCGACCATGCTAAAGAAAAAAAGAGAGGTTATGACTTTTTCTCCTATGTGAACGAAGTTGCGGGCGCCTTCTAGTTAAAATATAAAAATCTTTTGATTTCATTATTTGAAGAAAATTTAAAGAAGGACACCCTCTGCAAAGTTATTTATTATTTATTGAAGTCTAATTAAGCTCTATAAAATTTAATAACCGCTATGTTGAGCATCTTAAAAATTACATGGACAGTCGTATCACGATAGCAAAGTATAGTCTGTTTCTTTAGATATCTATACTATTATAAAGTTCTAAAAATGAAATGTATGACTATTTTAGAAGTCACCAAAGCGAAAAATATTAATTTGGATTTTTCGTATGTTGTATGTTCGTATGTGTCGTTGTGGCTTCATCACGCCAAATTGGCTAAACGGATTTTAATTATTTTTGGTACACGGGTAGCTGGGTATCCACAGATAGTTATACGATACTTTTACCCGACTATACTGAAGGATAAACGAGAGATTATGCCTTTTTTCCTCCGCGAACGAAGTGGCACCTTCTAGTTTAATATTATGTAAATAAAAAAACCGCGTGACTCGGGTCATTCAGCCAGTGGCGTCGCACCACAGATAGTACTAAAGATTGGCGGAATGACAGGTGATCTTTCTTTCATTATTTTAAATATCTAATGGAATAGACTATATGGATTATCCTTTTCTCCTTTCATGTTAGCGGCGGTTTTTAGAAAATGGGTTTAAATTGTTTTTGAAAATTTTAGAAGACGCTATTTAGAACTCATTTGTTTCAGTTTCATTTATTACGTAACAAAGTAACTTTACATTCAGTCAGTCAAGTTTACAATAAAGGTTGCAGTACCTATATTTAGTACTATTTTAAACACGGTTTGAAATAATTCTGCAAATCTCGTGGGCAGAGATCGGAACCAATATTTTTGAAATCTTATAAAATAAGCGCTATTCCTGGAATGTTTTAAAACTGCATTTAGGAGAAGAGAAATTAATCACCAAACACTTGATTCAAGTTCTATAATTTTAATGAAATATATGAAAATCTCTCAATTGAACGAAAAAAACGAATCGTTATTTCGGATATTTTGTTTGAAAAAAAACCGGTTCCGATCCGTGCTCGTGGGTGTCGGTGCTCAATATAAAATAAGATATACAGGATTAGTCCTAAACATAAACTCAGAGCACTCAACTGAGTCAGAGCCCTTGTCCTCTTACTCGTATTAATGCTCGGTGTATTTACCATCAACGTTATACGTAGTATTCTAGATTTTTCCGTGGTTTTTTCCCCGTGGGAATAATGGAAAACTCTTCGTCTACATCTCCATGCTAAATTTAGCTTCGTAATTTCTACTGTTCACCTACAGTCTTTATACTTACGGACGAATATTTTATCCAGCCATAGTTGTTGATAATATATATTTTTTTTTTAAACCGTGGCTTTTTCCCCGTGGGAATAATGGAAAACTCTTAGTCTACATCTCCATGCTAAATTTAGCTTCGTAATTTCTACTGTTCACCTCTATACAGTCTTTATACTTACGGACGAATATTTTATCCAGCCATAGTTGTTGATTATAAAAATAATAAAAAAAGTAATTTAGTTAAATAATTTTATTGATTAAGGGTAACATTTTTTTATTCCGGCCGAGTAGCAATGTGCACAATCGAGCTTGGATTAACAACTGGCATGACGTGTCGCGTATTCGTATCGATAAGCAATTCCTGAACGAAATGTATGTAAATACATTTTTGAGGAGCTTTATTAAACGTCATTAAAATATTTGTCCGTATGAAATACACACGCTGTATAAATGGATGTCCGCTAGTTTCGATACTTATGTCGTTATTATGTTCCCTTTTCTGATCACAATGAAATTATTCTGACTACCTTGGAAGAATTCAGCCGATTGTGTCGCATATGCATACAATGCGTCCTTACTGTTTCAAATTGCTACATTTTACTAACAACCGAAAAGTCGCTGTGACGTAACTCGCATTGTTTTCTGTTTAATATACTCGAAGACTTTATATCCTCTTTACGGTTTCGGTTAATTGAGAACATTAACTTTTCCAGAGGTTTGCATATATCTTCTCCTCACTCAGTACTCAGAATGTAAAAATGGTTTATTTTTAAGTTGTGTTGTTTTTTACATTATATATTTTAACCTCACTATGACATTTCTGCAGTTTGCTTGACTTGGACTTCAATTGAATAAGGATAATTATTATCCTTATTTAATTAAGATAGATTACGTACATTGTACTCGTGTTTGTACTCGACTTCTGTGTTTTATTGTCATAAAACTCATAAAAATCGGAATGACGGCAGTCCTAACATATTTGTCTGCCCACCTATTCGCAAATCCAAATAAGCTTTTTTATGTAAGATCGGTAGCAAGTGAAATTACTTCAATCTCACCTGTTGATAACTGATAAATGACGATGAAGCCAACAATCGAACATGCTTATTTTAAACGTGCCTGTTCACCCTCTTCTTGAAAGGTTCAAAGTTATATTGAGCATGGCCATGACAGAGTTTTAAACAAATAATCTAAAATAATCTAAATATAGATTTGCCAAGATACAGTATCATACAGGTCTTATAAAAGTTTTAGTTTCAAGTATACAGCAGACGTTTAATGAAATTAAATGTAAACACATCTTAATAATATTAAAATAGCAATAATAAACATTACAATATTAATTATTACCTTACCTGATCTTACTTGTTTCAAAATAATAATAATACTAAATATACGAGTATAGAACTAAAAAGTTTGATCACTAAAAGAGGTGCTTACAAAAAAAACCCGAGTCAATCTAATGTAAGGGCCGATTTACTATGGAAAGCCAAACACATTTACCTGATGAATTATTATTTCTTCGAGTAAACTATTATAAATATCGATGGCTTTTTTATTTATTTATTGGTATCTTGTCCACTTATATGTTATTTATACTCGTATTTCAAAAGCATGCATACGAATTTATCAAAGCAGTTAAAGTCATGGCTACAGTAAAATTGAGTTTGTTTATAAAGCTATCTAGTCTGCTTGCAGTTGGATACTCGCTTTATGAATGAAAGAGCTTGGGCTTATCAATTTGTAATATAGGTTGTTGTTCATAAATCTTTAATGTTTAAGAATTAACGACGTATATCTCTACGAAAATACAATGGTATCATTTTGCGTCATTATCTGTTGAACCCGGAAATATTTGGAGCTTCCGGACTATATGCCTCGTTGCCCAATATTTTTTATTAGATTGTCTTGAGACTAAATTTAACGATTGTTTTTTCATTTACTAGTATTTTCTTAGCCGTAGCTTAGGTCGCGTTGCCGAGAATGATTTAATTATGTCTTTAATTGTTCGATGGTCTCAAATTATATTCTTTTTTCATTCATTGTAATTAAAGACTGGGTAAGGTTATTATTAAACATTGAAATTGTTGAAATAAAACAATTTAACGGATTATATCGCGTATAATATCTCATTTTAGTTCCCGACGTTTCGGAAATATACGCGATATAATCCGTTAAATTGTTTTATTTCAATGAGTAATAATCGCGGAAACAGATGAAAATATTGAAATTGTTGTTTTTTATTTATTTATTTAAACTTTATTGCACAAAACAAAAGTAAGTACATATGGCGAACTTAATGCCAAAAGGCTTTCTCTACCAGTCAACCATAGGGCCAAACAGAGAAGCATGAAAATGGTGCAGTGGGGAAAAACATTCAGTACTGAGAGCGTTAGGACACACAAGCAAATAATGCATACATAATTGCTTATACCTATACTATATATGGTATACAATATATATATATTACATATAAATAATAAATATTTAAATATTTGTTGTGGTTAGTCGGATCCGGATCGTTGAAATCATATCCGTAGAAAAAAAAACACTAAAACAGATAGCTACACTCCTCCATTTGCTTCCTATCGATAACATTTCTTGTACATAGTTTGAACGCTTATTACGGACATAGTGCGCAGAAATCTAAGCACCCATATAAGGTGCCAAAGGTGCAAAATCCAAGACCTGATTTATGTTACAAATTTATTTTAAATTATTTTGTAAGTTTATGAATTCGGTAACGTTCAAATATAATATATTCACAAACTTTCGAATGTATAATAGTAGGATTGTATATTCGGCAGCCGTAGACTTTATTTGTTTATTTTTTCCCGGGACATAGGCACTGCTTGTCAGCACTGAGTGGCAAGGAACGTGTCATATTAAACGTTAAATGTTATTTATTACCTAGGTCAAACATTACTTTAGAAAAATAATAATATTGCGAACCCTATTTGTCATTGCAATTTAGATAGGAATTGGGTTAGTAGATATTGTCTTATCAGTATCACTTATCATGCTCTAGTAGCGTATTTTGCTGTTAGAACTATTTTATGTTTTACACGTTCAGCTCAACAGCATTATTGATCATTTTTGAGGCATGAGGCAGCAAAAGAGGGAGTGGAGGAGTCACCGACCGCTTTCCTGCTTTGTCATTTTTTTTTCATAAAGAATTTTGAAATCGAAACCACAGTCAGTTGTAAAATAAAACATATATGTTTTATTTTTTGGCATTGGCAGTTATAAAGCAAACAATTGAAGTTTCACATTAATTAATTTCACCCAATCAAAAACGGAGTTTGTCTGGGTCACCGCTTAGCTTCCTATCAAAATCCGCACATAAATATTCCGTATATAGATCCGTGGAATCCAATAGCGAATACAAATGTACTTTTTGTTAGGATAGACCTTGATTGACGCCTACTGTTGACAATGTTTAATGGCAATGCCACATGTATCGTATTGAATCGTTTTTGATAATGATAAGTTGATAAAACTGTACATTTTAATGGTTTGCCATACGCGTTGCGCATATTTTTATCTGGTACTGTTACAAGTACAAAGTTGGCATATGGAGCACTCTGGCTTACTTATCCTTTCAATGTTTTATTTTAGTATGTCAATTGCTAACTCTAAAAATAATATGGTTTGGGATTCGACGTGTCTTTTATATTTTTTTATATTATGAACATTATTACGACAGAGAGCTTAATATCCTATTATATGTTTTTTTTTAATATCCTCAACTTAATTGATTAATTATTTATATATTTTAAACCTAGATTTGTAAAATACGCGCAATATAATTTTGGATGTATATTCCTCTCATTCATGTTTGTTGCGTTTAAAAAACAACTAAAACTTTTTAATCTTAAAATAACTTTTAACACTTACATTTTAAAGACCACAATAACGTTATCACAAACAACGTCAGCTCCATGATAAGAAATCACAGCACATCCATCCACTTATTGTTCTCATAAGCTATCTTGAAGGAAAAAACACATATTAAAATGACACTAGGTACTGCAGCGGCCGGCGCCCGTCCCGCATGTGGCCGGCCCGGCACTACACCCGACTGAAATTGGCACCTCCATCAAATGAATCACAGGAAACAGGCCCAGTGGCAAAACAGGACATGTCCAAATACTCTTATGTCTGCGCGCTGTGAATCAACCGATAGATGTGGCGCCGTCTCGGCACTGCCCAAGTGCCACAAGTTTTCAACGGTTTTTACTAATAGATTATTTTCTGTCGCGTCCTTGCATTGTTTTTATTTTTATCAGATAACGCCCTCACGAATGCACCGCCGGTATTAACGTTCTTGACAAATAATACGTACACTGCATGCTTCGTGAGTTTCGTCCGAGATTCGGAAGGTCGTTCACTTTGCCCACCATCTGCTAACCTCACGACTTTTTAACGTTGCGTGACCTTAGCGTTAACTTTGTTAATTTCATCAGGTATAGCTTGTTAATATTCGTTTGGCCTGTTTACAGTTTTAACTTGCTAAACCACTTTTACTAACAATGTTTGGTTAAATAGAAGTAGGTTCATTGATCACGTTTGTTTATTGTGGTTTCGAAGCACGTGTTTTATTTTGCGGAGTATTCTTGGAAACTTTGATTTTATACATGAGATCAATGTTTCGTAAACTAGCATTTAGAAAATGTACAGGCGTTCAAGTGAGACTTTTTATATCAGGTATCATATTATTACACTGGTCCGTGGTTTTACCCGTACGGCAGACGAAATTTTCGTTAACTTCGGGAATTGTTTATTTTTCTGGATAAAATTTAATGACAATAATTTATCCAGCTCATAATTTATTACTATGCAAAACTTGATGCGTAAAATATCAAGTCGATACACTAACACCTTTTCCTTCATAATCTGGCTAAGGCTAAATAAAATTGTATACATACAGTTTAATAGATTAATGAATTTTACATAGTTTCTTTGCTATTTCGCAAAATAGTGTCTTGATTAGATGTGACAGTAAATTGTGCTCACATGCGCATATTTTCATGCAGTTAACACAAAAATATACGACACACCACACTTTTTAGTTAATCTTCACTTAAAAGTTTATCTTGTGACGATTCGAACAAGCCCAAAGACGGCAAGGATACATTATATTAAAGAGATCTGGTTCCTATCCCCCGGCTCAATTATCAAATCAATTCGATGGTACCATTCTCACCAGGACCATCTCAATTTGCGACTATTTAATCGAGATATATCTCGTTGCCACCTGTAAATCACTTATCTTTTTCACCAATCCACTTCACTAATTTATATTTTCTGAATTTTTTAACACACTCAGGACTAGGAACACACTGGGCGGGCGCTCTGCTCGTATTAAGTTTTCGCTACATACACATTTTCCCATGATCGGCTACGCGCTACGAAAATGTTGGTCGTGATGTCGTGAATGTGTTAAAATACCAAAGTGGCCATATGTATCTCTACATTTGAGGAGTTCCTTCAATTCCTCATGGATCTCATCATCAGATCGACAGATTTTTGTAGAAAACTATACTTGCAAATAAATAATTTTGAATTTTTTGAGTTTTTGATTTTTTTTGATCAGGTCTTCACTAAAATTATATGGGACCTATCTGGATGATTACATACAATAATTTTCTAAATCGGTTTATAAATGACAGAGTTCTAAGGTAACTAACATAAAAAAATACATCGGCATTGAGAATTTGAGAACCACCTGCTTTTTTGGAAATCAGTTAAAAAGCTGCTTAACGCCGGTCAAACAGCACACTCCGAATGTGGAATGAGCTCCCTGCCGCGTTTTCCCTGGAGGCTACAGTATGGGATTCTAGGTTTTTAAATTAAGAGGTCGGCAACACGCACGTAATGCCCTGATACGCTATACTATGCTAAGGTGACTGCTTAACATCAGGCAGGCAAAAAAAACTATACGAGATACGAAAGAAACAAAAGAGTTTAGCTCTTAAATTAACGATGATGAAGAAATACTTTGCATATAGTTCATTAATTAGCAATAAAATTTATCCTCATACTAGGATGTTCAGACAGTATATTTTTTATAATTCAGTATTCCTCGTAATGCACTATATCGTATTATATGTCAAATAATGAATCCACTTCGACCGGCGAGCTGTTACGGTTGTGAAACATACCAGATAGCGGGGTATGTCATATCCTTTGTCTGACACTGACGATTATATACATACGAGTATGTATATATAAAAACATTGCTGTGTTAACAATTGTGTGCAGGTAGCTCACGGGGTCGAATAACAATAAGGCAAAGCATATGGCGATTTAATTAGCAACAACGTCATATTAGAAATACCAGTAGGTACTGGTAAATACATAGGTAATTCTTGATTTACAGGTGCCGCCCGTGCTTGAGTCAACATTAAACTTCCAGGCCGTTTATTTTCCTAGCTTCCTTTAGGTACCAATATCTAAGACCAGTTTATCACTTCTAACCAAGGACCATTAAAACATAAAGACTGACCGTCTCCATACAAAAAACCATTCCTCGATATGTACAACGTCATCTATGTATAAGAATTATTTTTTAACGTTATTCAACTTTGCAAGCATGACACAGCATTTCAAAATTACGATTTATTTATTATTAGCTATTTGCGAAGTAATTGTTACTATACTATGTTTCTTTATTCAATTATAACATCGTCGTTAAATGTTTAGTTTTGAAACGCCATTTAGTTTTTGCCTGGATATCTTCTTGCGATCGGAACACGATCCAAAGTATGGCAAGTGTCAGTCCTCTTGTTTTAATGGTCCTTGCTCCTTACTGAATAGTGGCGCGCGGTCCATGTAGGCACAAACGCACTGCCTACCCTGAACCACCGTGGATTTATATAGGCACGTAGAAACTGGCTACCCATGATCAAAATGTGTATGTTTGTGCATGCCACTGACACGGAATGCAAGCGTAATTGACATTCGCATATAAGAAAAGTTTTCTAGGCTTTAATGGGCTCCCAGCTCTGAATGACCTTCGATCTGTAGCTCTTCGCTTCTCCGTGTTGTATATGTCTCATCATATTAAGAGCGACCGTCTTTACCAATACGAGTATACTGTTTCAGTTTATCTTCAAGAGTCACTGAAACCAAGATAAATGCCATCAAACTTTGGTATTTTTACGACTAAAAACCAGTTTCTGCCACTTTTCTCAAAAAGTACAAGCTTTTTAAACAAAATGCTTGCGTAACAAGTTAGGTCTTTTCATAATGAACAATTAGGCATAAGTTCTGAGTCTATCAAAGGTTTATTGAAAGACTAGACACGCAATCTTTATTTTTATAGACCTATCTGTAAAAACCCATAATTAATTACATATAAATATATTCTAATTTTCGAATGCAAGAAAGTGTTAAATAGAAACTGAACTATCATATAAACCATATTTCAAAAGTTAGTTGGGCTATTCCAGGACCTAGATACAAAAGAAAAACCATAAAAAATCGTATATATTTACGCTTGGAGCCCCTTAACTTACAGTCATAAAGGGTCCTTATAATCCATCATTATCATCAGCCGAACGAAAGACGTTCAGTGCTGGATATAGATTTCTCCCAATAAACGCTGTATCCGGCCTCCGTTACACCTTTAGCAGATCATCACACCTTTTAGGGCGCCCACCTATTACCCAATGTGAGCGGTCCCATTAGCCCTTAGTTCTTTCGATCCGAATAGCGTTCATTCTTAGGTATCAAAACATGCTATTGAAAGAAAAATGCAAGCAGCTCTATGTTTGCAAAGAGCTGTTTTACGCAACTGTGAGTTGAAACGGCACTTATATGGATTCCAGTGACCTAGGCGTAATGTATTCAGACCCAGATAACTAAGGCGTCTTGTCTCTATGATGTAAGAGATCTCGACATCGGTTCTGTAGACGCGTATTATACACGTTATGTCAAAAACGATTTAGCAAAATTATAACTACTAAATCTTTATGTTAGAATCAGATGTCTCAAGATATTAGACTATTTTATAAGTGCCTGCAACTTTGTCAGCGAAGGAGAAAAAAACATAACCTTCATTTATTCTTCAGCTTAGTTCATCCTATAAACATCTGTGGGTGTCCAGCTACCCGTGTACCAAAAATTGTTGAAATCCGTTTAGCCGTTTTAGCGTGACCACAACGACAGATACAAAAATAGTCCGTGTCGCTTATTTTTTGAAAATATTTTTTAATGCACAGACATTTCATTTTTACAACTTTATAATAGTATAAGATGTCTTGTTAAAACAAGACATGGTCTTATAAATAAGACCATTTAAATATGATAATTAACGTATCGGAAGTTCAATTAAAAATCTAGAATGAAAAAGCAGCCTCGAACGTTCAACACAACACACAAACAATCAAACAAGTAAGCGTTGAAATGATAAAAAAAAACCCCGATACAGTTACAAAAATACGAGTATATATAATCTTCAAATGGCTAAAATATATTTTGAATCATGGTTAAGAACACTCGGGATCAAATCACCTCTCAAACAAACACAATCGTATTTAAATCGGCCCATCTGTTCAAGGGCTACGATGCCACAGCTGAGGGCCTGGAGATCTGTAATACAGGCTTATACCTACAACCTAGTTCAGACTCCAGTCAGTATTTTGTTAATTTATTTTGTAAAATTGTCTTTTGTGAGGTGAAAATATACACATTTATTATTATTATTATCTATGTCGCACCCGCTCACGGGGCAATAGTGTCTCGGACCTTTGGGATTTTGATTTTTAACTAAATATGCTGGGTTATGGGATTAAAATGATGAACTAAATACTGGGCTAGTGCTTGAGACCATCGGATGTCTACCAGGTAAAAGTGTCTCATGGCTAAAGGCACTGGTAGACAATCACTTGCCCCTCGCTAGATGGTCTCCCGTAAATAGCGACACATAGTGGCCTGAGGGCAAAATCGGTGGAGAGGTGTCACTGGGCCTTCTACCAACTAGCCAACTCGCCACTTACGTTCCACGTCCACCCTCGAGCCACAGCTCTTGCGACTCCACTCTGACCGGCTGGCTAAGGCAAGTCAGAGGTGGGGGTCCTGACCCAACACCCCCCGCCGGTACCCCAGGAGCACTCAGGTGCGTGATTATAATCACAGTCAAACGCATTAGGGACATGGAGTGTTAAAATAAATAGGGAAAAATTGTGACAAGAGGGGGTCCACAAACACTATATTTTGCGTGACGTAATATGTGGAGTCCACATTGTGGACGGTCCCTTAGGTGTTTTACGTATTACGATCCACAAAAATGTTTGCTTCAACCATAATATACACTTACCAAGTATTGTTTCGGCTTAATCACCACTCAGTCATAGCAATTGACCTTGATGTGAATAGCCATATTTAACACCCATCGCATATTCATTTCTCCTTTTAATTGTTATGGAAACACACCCTTTTTATATGTAAGTGAGTGGTCCGAGAACGTTGACTTTACGAACTATTGCCCTAGTAACAGTCAAGCGAGAAACAGGGTGCGACTCGTGACACGTGCTCGTAAATATGCTGCGTTGGCACAGAGTTATTGATGGGTCAAATGCTTTGGTGTAGTTAACAGTAATTTTAGTTAGGTACTAGAAAGCGCCCGCAACTTCGTTCGCGGAGGAGAAAGTCATAACCCCTCTTTTTTCTTTAGCATAGTTGGGTAATAAGTATCCTATGACCATCTGGAGATACGCAGCTACCAGTGTACCAAAAATAGTTGAAATCCGTTTCGCCGATTTAGCATGATGAAGCCACAACGACACATACAAACATATATTCAATTTTTACATCTTTATAATAGTACTAGAAGATGCCCGCAACATCGTTCGCGGTGGAGAAGAAGTCATAACCCTTCATTTTTTAACCGACTTCCAAAAAAATGGAGGAGGTTCTCAATTCGACAGATTGTTTTTTTTTTTTTTTTTTTTAATGGATGTTCACCGATTACTCAGACTATTTGATCGATTTCAAAAATTTTTTTTTGGTTTTATAGAAGGTACTTTCCAGTTGGTCCCATTTAATTTTGGCGAAGATATGATGATGGAATCCATGAGGAATTGAAGGAACTCCTCAAATATTGTAGGCATACATATAGCGATTTTGGTATTATAAGAAACATAATAAGCATTTGCATTCACAAAGTGTAAATTGGTGAAGTGGAACTGATGCAGAAGACCACAGAATGCCATGGGAACTCCTCAATGATAAATGATTTACGGGTGGCGACAAAATATCTTCATTAATTTAGCTAAGCAACTTCATGGTCACAAATTTAAATGTTCCTGATGAGAATGGTACCATCGAATTGATTTGATGATGGAGCCGGAAGGTAGGCACCGGACCTATGTAATAAAATAATGTACCCTAGCCGTGTTTGGGCTTGTTCGAATCGTCACGAGATACACTTTTAAGTAACGATTAACTAAAAAGTGTAAAATAAATAAACTTTTAAACAAAAAAATAAAACCGACTCCAAAAAAAACTAAAAAGTAAAAAATAACGCTATAATTCAGTTTCTTTAAATTACTTACAAGTAACCGTTTGTATACTCAATCTATACAGTATATACAATTAATGTTATTTTGGAGTCGGAGCCATCGTGTCACAACTTACTAAAATCGTCAATTTTCAATATTTTACACATTCTTTATATGGCACCGACGCCAAAATAAGATTAATTGTATATACTGTATAGATTGAGTATACAAACGGTTACTTGTAAGTAATTTGAAGAAACTGAATTGCTTGTTTTCTTGCATCTCGCATTTTCTTCGCTGAGTGAAAAATGTTGTTTGTCATGGTTGCAAAATTATTTAATGTCCGGTGCCTTGAAGCCTCGCTATGCTCGGGAATCTACTTTTAAATGTTTAATATTAGATTCCTTCGCTTGAGCCACGCATAACAAATAAATTTTGTTAATCGAAGCGATGAATTGTAAAGTTATACAGGTCATTATTTTAATTAAAAGTTAATCAGGCTAATGGAACGCACTTTGGTTCGTTACTCCCAGATTATTAGCTGCGGAGCGACGTCTAGTCTAGACCTGGGCACGTTTGCGTTGAGTTATGATAATGCCGGAATTAAACACGTCGACACTGTTATTGGAGAATATCTCAAACAAAACCATAGTTGGTATTACGACATTTACGACACCATTATAAATATATGTTGGGTGTAATATCTGTGTTGGCTTGTTCTAATATAACCCAACGACGGAACAACGGATTGACGTGACTTTTACCCGACTGTGTCATAATGGTTATGATTCTCTAGTTTATGTATGTTTGTTGATTGTCAACCTTCACTTTGCTTTTGATATTTATACTATTACAAAGTTATAAAGTATACTATTATGAAATGTCTGTACTTTGAAGATATATAAAAAAAATAAACGGACGATTTGAATCGATTTTTTTTGTCTCTTTATGGCTTCATCACGCCAAAACTTCTAAATGGATTTCAACTATTTTTCATACACGGATAGCTGGACTTTCAGATATGGTTATAGAATACTTTTTACCCGTCTAAGCTGAAGTAAAAAAGAGGGTTATGGCTTTTTCTCTTCCGCCAACGAAGTTGCGGGCACGCACGTTGAATAATAAAGTTTCACATTCATGGACATAAACATGTACATCATTTAATATGATAACACGTTGACACTTCAAGTTTTGTCCAAGTTTTCATAATGGCGAAACATTATTGACTTCATCTGTACATTTATGCAATAAAAATAGATCAGATTTGTAATAAGTGTTAAGTACGAGTACACTGATATTTTTCAAATTATATACTAACACTACTTACGAGACAAACATATCGGTCCGGTCACCTAGGTCCAATTCCCCGAATATTTTGCTTATTCTTCAGGAACCGTGCATTTATCGGGATAAAGACACCAAATCAAACACCAAGAACAAACCAACAAACGTACTTTCTCATTTATAGTAAACTAGCTTCTGCCCGCGACTTCGTCCGCCTTAAATTCGTTTATCGCGAATAAGGGTATTTTTCCGGGATAAAATGTAGCCTATGTCCTTCCCCTGGACTCAAACTATCTCCATAACAAATTTCATCCAAATCGGATCAGCGGTTTAAGCGTGAAGAGGTAACAGACAGACAGACAGACAGACACACTTTCGCATTTATAATATTAGTATGGAAGTATGGATACTGGTAAGGATAAGGGAGGATAGTGTGGATTTTATTTATTCAAGTGAGCCGATCACCTTACCTGAATAACAAAGGCATTGTAGGTGCATAAACAATACTATTGTCTCCTCTTCCTTAGAAGATCAATATATTGTCGCATCTATTTTCTATAGGTACAGTAGATTACAAATGCACTAATAGAATAATGGCTCGTGTAGTGCTTGGTAGTGGGCAGTCTTCCTTGCTACCCTGAGTAGAAACCGGTTAGCTATAGCTTGGCAAGTTCTTTCGTGACACTTCCAAGGTCTGCGGACGACGGGGGGGAAAGACATATAATGTAACTTTTTGGTTAGATTGTATTCTTAAAAGCGTAAAACACGTTGTTAGAATGTAAATACAATAGGGAATATGTATGAATTTTTATTTTGCTTTATTAAAAGCTCATTCATGTGAAAAACGGTAGACAAAAATATTTTTTCGCATAACTATAAAAATAACCAAGATCAAACATTTTATTTTATCTCTTTCTAGCAAATCAGTATTTAATATGAAGTTTATATGGCCGGCGTGGACTATGTCGTAACAGTACATGTCGGACCTCTTTGTCAAATCGCTGTCTAATTAGTAGTTTAAAATGCCTATATCATACGTATTTCTTGGCCGATTTTAATTTTAATTCCACGTTTTGAAATCATTTTTACAGCGAATTGATATTTAGTTAAGGAAAACGATAAAAAAAAAACATGCATATACCCAATTATGGTATTGTAGTATAAAGTGACTGACGTTTGTCGAATAATGTTGTACAGAAAAATATAAGGTTGTTGGAATGTAGAACGCAAAAAATATTTATTTTTGAAAGCGCTTTTTTCAAATAAACAGTTAGTAGAGAAATATACCAGATCAGGCATGGCCAGATTTTATACTGTACAGTCTTTATACGTTATTCACATCTGTTATGCAAGAAGAATTGTCTTTCTAGCATAATATACTCATTATTCCAACATTTGCACAAGTCTCCAGCCGATTAATATGTCGATTCAGAGACACGAACACTTGCGAAGTTACCTTATTGTTTTTCGTAAGGTCATTTTTGATCGGCCTTAGGAATGAATATTTTAAAGTCTGAACAACATAAATGCCACATAATGCATACCGCATTTTTTTTGGCCTATGTTCTTAAAGATATGTTTTGATAAACTACTACCATTTTTTTATGAATTCGACTTTTAACGCGGTCTTTATGGGTTCTTATTTTGGATCAAATGCTGCATTCTTGCATAGTTACAAGACAAGCAGGGGTGGCCATATCATTTTTTATCTGTTAGTGTACACACAGAATTGTCAATTTCATATACTCCCAATAGAACTTCTTGCCATTAAGTCAATGGGCATCCGGCACGAATTAAGTATTTTCAACGCTGTTTTAATTATCATAAATACTTATTATACCTAATATCCAGAAATAAAAAAATATAGCATGTTGAAATCACCACGATGGCAAAAAATTCGGGGAATCGCAACTGAGTAAGTATTTATGACTGTACATTAATATATGATAATATAATTATCACTCAAAGAAGAGTCAGAACAGGATGCAGCGCTGATTTTTTTTTCTGTTTTTAAAGTCATTGCAATGACGTAATTCGGAGTGCCGTGGTTTATTTTCATGTTTAGTCATCGTTTGGTATCCCAACATAACAGGCAAGCGCTTGTTTTGATTCTAAAAATAGTATAATTGTTAAAAATCTCTTAACCCTCAGTTCTTGCTTTATTGTAGTCAGGTTAAATAAATCTATACTGTTATAAAGTTGTGAAAATGAAATATCTGTACATTGAAGATATTTTCAATGATTGTAAAGGACTACTTTTAGGTGACTTACAAGATTATTTTTTTTGTGTTTCTATGAGTTGATTTTTGTGTGTTTGTATGAGTCGATGTGGCTTCATCACGCTAAATCGGCTATACGGATTTCAACTATTTTTGGCACAGGGGTAGCTGGGTATCTCCAGATGGTTATATGATAATTTTTACTCGACTACGCTAAAGAAAAAATATAGTATACTATAAGTATATCTGGATGCCCAGTTTCTGGTTTACCAAAATTTGTTGAAATCCGTTCAGTCGTTTCGGGTAACGTGAACAAAAATACATGTACATACAAAAGTAAAAAATATAAAAAAAAGTTTATCGTTTAGCAATCAATCTTACTTATTTATAGCTTAATATTTTCAATGTACTTACAGTCATTTCAATAATAGTATAGATGTAGTACATTTTTTTGCAGCTTCACTCACGTTTATATTCGACTTTTTATTCTGGCACCGTCGTTTTAAGAGATCAAAAGCGAAAATCATGTTGCTTGCTCTGTTGCTGCGTGTAAGAAGTACCAACGGATAAAACGAATACACTGGCATATCAACGAGTACGGATAATGTTATTATGCAAAATACAAGTATCTTTATATGAAAGGTGTGATTTTTTTATGTTAGGCAAGCATAAGGGGTCTGTTTATAAGCTTCCTTATAGAGTCACATAAATATGCAAATTTATATTGGGTACGATGTTGAAATGCTTGGCTAGTAGGTGGGGCCTACTTTTTGTCATCAATTTAAAGTTTGAACGCACTGGCCGTGACTTAATTTGTGACGTGTTGTACAGTCACCAGCATTAAAAAATAAAATTTATCTGCCATAACAAAGCGGGCGAAAATATCTGACACATCCTAACGGCCCTAGAAATAGAGTCGTGTCAGATATTTATTCGCGTTTTATTGTGGCAGATATTAATGCTGGTGACTGTACTACATATATGATTTGGGTCAATCAACTTTTTTGTACTACATATATTATTTGGGTCAATCAACTTTTTTGTACTACATATATTATTTGGGTCAATCAATTTGTTTCTACACGTCAGAGTTCAGAGGGTGGAACCACCAGATATCTATCCGATAACTGACTGGAACCGCTACGGGTACGCGACCCCGGACTGCTCTAGCTACTAGTGTCACACACCCTCTCCTGTACTCCGTGCCACTAGTATCCCTAACCACAGATCCTTATATCCATCTCCATTATAATCCTTTCCACCTATCCTTCTTTTCAACCAAGAATTCCCAAGGAGGGTTGATGTCAGGCAGGCGGCCGGTCGTAAAATAAACCATGCCAAATCGTTTACTACATGAGTTTGAGAATTGACAGAGTATGCGATAATGTTAGGGCGTACCTCGCATGCGACGCGCAGACGCAGCACCCGGCGTCTGTGGGAAATGGACAAGGGTTGCTGCACCTGGGACGGGGGCAACGTAAGAAAGTACGAAGGTACGATGACTGGAAGAGGACGAGAGCTAGAGGATGTTTTAGAAAGGAGACGGATAAATATAGCGTGTTAGCAGGAGACGAAGTGGAAGGGAAAGGAAGCAAGAGATATTGGGGCGGGTTATAAATTTTATTATTGCGGTACCGATGGGAAGAGGAATGGCGTGGGTATAGTATTAGATAAAGAGCTCAAAAACATGGTGACCGATGTAAAGAGAGTGAATGATAGAGTCATTATAGTAAAATTGTTGATGGAAGACTCGGTTTTGAATGTAGTTAGTGTGTATGCGCCGCAAACTGGATGTGATTGCAGTATAAAAGAAAAGTTTTGGAGGATTTTGATGCGGTAATAATGGGAATTCCGGAATGTGAGGATATATACATTTGGGGGGACTTTAATGGACATGTGGGAAGGATGAATGATTGGTATGAAAGAGTGCGTGGGGGCCGAGGTTATGGAGTCAGGAATCAAGACGGTGAAGCTCTACTGGAAGAAGCCTTAGCTTTTGACCTAGCCATAGCAAACACCTACTATCAAAAACGGGAACATCATCTTATCACATACTGTAGTGGTCCACACTCTACTCAAATTGACTACATTCTTTTAAGAAGAAACAGGCTAAAATCGGCTAAGGACTGCAAGGTAATATCAGTGAGAGCCTTGTTTCCCACCATAGGCTTCTGCTTCTGGAGTTAGCTCTTAAAGTTCAGCATTTTAAGAAGAATCTGAATCCCCCAGCTAGAACGAAATGGTACAGACTGGATGATAGGGAATTAGCTGCAGAATTCAAGGTAAGAGTGGTTGGTAAAATGATAGAAGTGAAAGATATGGCGGAGATGGGACTGAATGAGTGCTGGAGTGAGATGGCAACGTGGATACGAAGTGAAGCGAGAGACATCTTTGGGGAAACGAAAGGAAAAAGGAAGATAGATAAGGATACATGGTGGTGGAATGAGGAAATACAGACGATTTTAAAAGAAAAGAAGAATGCTTTCAAAGAATGGAAAAAGCTGGAAGATGGAAATGACAGAGAAAAGGAAATAAAAAGGTCAGAATACCAAACCAGTAAAAAGAAAGCTAAGAAAGCAGTCGCAATGGCAAAGGCCAAGGTGCAAGATAAGTTGTACGATTTCCTGGAGAGTCCACAAGGCCAAAAACATCTTTTTAGAATATCAAGAGAGAGAGAGCTGAATGCGAGAGATGTGAATCATATGAAATGTATAAAAGACGAAGCGGGAAATGTTGTGACGGATGATGAGGAAATAAAAGGACGCTGGAAAAGTTGCTTTAATAAATTAATGATCGAAGAGAATAAATGGAGCGGAGAGTTACACAATGTGCAAAGTAATAAAAGTGTGGTGAAAGAGGTAAGTATAGAGGAAGTGAAGATGGCAGTGCAGAGTATGAAGAATGGAAAAGCAGTTGGGCCTGATGGTATACCAGCGGATGTATGGAAGTTTTTGAAAGCAGATGGATGGAAGTGGCTGACTCTATTCTTCAATAAGTTGTTGCAAGAAGAGGTAATCCCTGAGTGCCCATCTTCAAGAATAAAGGTGACATACAGGATTGCAACAAGTATCGAGGAATAAAGCTCATGACACATAGTATGAAGATATGGGAGAAAGTGATAGCGAAACGAATGAGAAAAGAAAGTGAGGTAACACAGAACCAATTTCGGTTTATGCCAGGCCGGGGAACTATGGACGCTATATTTGCACTCCGCCAACTTTGCGAAAAATACCGACTTGCACAAAAGGACTTGAAAAATAATAGATCTAGAAAAAGCATACGATAGGGTCCCCCGTAAGGTTCTGTGGTGGGCTATGAAAGGGAAAGGTGTGCCAGAGAAGTATGTACGACTTGTACAGGCGATGTACGAGAAAGCTAGTACTCACGTCCGGTCCGAAGCTGGAGTAACTGGCAATTTCAACGTGGCTGTAGGTCTGCACCAGGGGTCGGCTTTAAGCCCGTATTTGTTCCTCCTAGTTATGGATGCTCTAACATCAGACATACAGGAGGAAGCACTCTGGTGTATGCTGTTGGCCGACGACGTTGTTCTTGTCGGAGATAATGCTCTTGAGGTCCAGAGCAGACTGGGAAAATGGCAGGAAATACTGGAGAACGTGGGCCTAAAAATAAGTAGAACCAAAACCGAGCACTTGTTCTGCGATTTCAGCGGCTTAACCAGTTTTTCCCATATTCGCTCCGACTTCCGGTATCTCGGGTCATTAATCCAAAATGACGGCCATATAGACCGTGACGTGAAAAATTGAATAAATGCGGGATGGACGAAAAGGCGACAGGTCTCTGGAACAGCTTGTGATCCAAGAATGCCCCTTAAACTTAAGGGGAAAAAAATCTATAAAGTGATCATAAAACCTGTCGTAATGTATGGATCAGAATGTTGGGCAACGAAAGTGACGGACGAAAGAAGAGTGCACGCAGCCGAGATGAGAATGTTGAGATGGATGTGTGGAGTGACGAGAAAAGATCGGATTAGAATTGAGTATATAAGGGGAAGTTTGAAAGTAGCACCCATGACGGACAAAATGAGGAGCAGTAGGTTAGCGTGGTATGGGCATGTAATGAGGAGGGATGAGGGGCATATTGGTAGAAGAATGATAGAGATGAGTGTCCAAGGACGAAGAGCGATCGGTAGGCCAAAAAAACGATGGATTGGTGTGTGAGAGAGGATATGAGAAAGTAAGGAGTAAGCGCTGAAATGACGAATAATAGAGATGAATGGAAGAAGAAAACATGTTGTGCCGACCCTACGTAAGTGGGATAAGGGCAGGGAGATGATGAACTTGTTTGTACACGTCGTTGCCATGGTTACGTCTCCGGGATCACGCTTTAAAACTACGATTTAAAACGACAAAAAAGGCAAGAAAAATGGTTTTTTAGCCAATATTGGTCCATTTTTCAAGGGCCCATTTCGTCAGTATGTTAATAGCTTAGATTATTAGTATTTTTTTTAAGTAACGAGCCACGGGACGGAATAACAGCAAGAAAAAATTGATCCACCCATTTACTGTATTACTACAATAAACTCAAATTAAGACGTTAATCCTAATGCAATATGTTTCTAAGGTCGCAACATTTAGAAAAATATTGACGATAAAATTAGGGTCAAGCGTGAGTTGAATGCGTTCGCTTAGATTTATACTATTAAGGAAAAAAACTAATCTATTATTAAGAAAATAATAAATGTAGATGTATCCTTAAGAGCGCTTTCGTATTTTTCATATAAATATCTAGATGTTTCAATGTTTATTCACAATTGAAATATATCCTTAATTCACACTACAGCCTCAAATATTCGTTATTTTGTACGTATACATATGTAATGTAATGTTATACATATGTAAATCGTTTTTATTATACTTACCATATTTTTTTACATTTTTTTCTGAAAACGCAATGATTTTCTTATTATCGTTGAATTATTATTATCCATCGTACATTACATAATGTACATATCTATAACAATACAATTCAGAAAAAAATCAAAACTATACGCTATTGAATAAACTATTGAACAAAATTTTTTTTTATTTTTATTCAAAAGTTGTATGAATATTTATTTGGCTGCACGCGCGGAAAAAGCCCTCAGTACCGCGCGTGCGTTTTTCGTGATACGGCTCTTAATTCCGAACTGCTTTTCGCCACCTACTTATACGTACAGTGTATTTTTCTCAACATCTCCCACTACCATAAGCTGAAAAAAAATCTGCTTCCGTTACATGTATGAAGTGCCCCCCCTAGAAAAAAATATTTTTGTTATTTAGCAACCAAATTAAGTAGTGGCTTATACATATACAAGACACTTATACTCCTAACTTCATTAATATATAATCGTGTAGTTTTTGAGAAAAATGCCTGTGACATACGGACTAACGGACGGATAGACGGACGGACTTAACAACTATAAGGGTTCCGATTTTGACCACAGAACCCTAAAAACACGGTGTAGATAAAGTTGGAAGACAAAATTTATCTGCTTACAAAATTTCACTCAAATCCTTCTGAGAAAACAATACATAAATTGCTTGCTTAATAATAGGATGGTCATGATGTACTGAGCTTCTTACTATATGTATTATCTAGGTTAACCAATTCCGTAGATAACACTAAATAAAATGTCCTGAAAAAATCATAATGAACTGTAATTTTGCGTTTCATCGCATATCAATAAAATAATTTATCTCTATGACAATTATAAGTAAAAGTGGTTTGACAATGGAAAGACGTAACGTCACTTATTAAGTCATAAACCCGAAGCAAACAAACATTATTTAAACTGATATTTATCTAGCAGTAGGAAATAATAAAACAAGTATTTCATTATGCTATCGTATTCTTATATAAAATATATACATATGTATATACAAGTAAATAACATTAACATATTCGTTAACACAAAGTATCACATTTCGTTCACAACGTCATAGATAATATTTGGCACAATGCTAAAATACAAAGTGCACGTGGCACTAGACAAGCATAAAAAGGGTCGATATTTATTAATTTGATAATAAAAGCTGAATTCTTAAAGTAACTTAATCAAGTAAAGAAATATGTAGTCATGAGCAAGAGTATAGGTAGCAATGGTATACTTTATATAAAAGATCCATACAACGTGTACCCATTATTTTGCGCATTTAATTCATTGTTTTTTTTTTCTGTCTAAAATGTAAATTTTCGTAAAAAGTATTGAATATACGTATCATAAAATGTTGCAACTTTGCTCATCAGCTACATTTTGCTCACTACTATGCCTGGTAGAAAATCAATGATTTTTTATACCTCACCCAACGGTTATCTTTATGTTTCTTGTTACGGGAATAATGGAATAATATTATCATAGCAACTTATACCAACATGTTTCTTGGCAGAAAAAAGCAGTTTTTCAGGCAAGCAACGTTGGGGCTTGTAGGCAATTTTTCACCATTCAATTTTACGGTAGTATGAAATTAATACCCTTCTAACTTTATCGTAATTATATTGCATTGTTAAAACTGCCTAAAGAAAGCTAGAAATCATTCAAAATAAAACTAGTAAATAGCTACGCATTTACATATTTTCCATTCAAAATTTACATATCACTGAATATAATTTAAGTATACCATAATTCAAACATTTACGGTCTTCATATGTCATCTTTCGTAATGCATGCCCGTATAACGCGTATATGCGTTATATGAATTAGGGTTTAAACAGATGGACTGCATTCCAGCTATATCTTGTATGAAAACTGCATGCCAACTGTCGACCGACTGAAAACTGATGTGCAAATTCTAAACAAAACTGAGGTTGCAATGCAGTCCGTTTGTTTCAACTTCAAAAAAATTGTTTATTTACCAACATAGAATTGACACCTACCTACAAATTGAGAGTGACTTTCGATCGGTATTTGGTAATGTACAATTACGCTTTCGATAATTACACTGTCTAACGTCAATTTCTTTCACTAAGGTTACCAAGAGTGAGTTTCCAATAATTTCTATGGAAATTCCTTTGTAACTGAAAGTATACGAATCTCTTTTGCCTTTGTTAAACTGTTTATTGGAAGCATCAAACACTCATCTACACTAAATGGCCCTAAAATCGCTTTCCCCGATTATAAATCACTTAATATTCATCTCTAGTCAGAATTGTCTGTTATTCGCATTATCCTGAGATCACTACCTAATGCTGTTGATGTATTTCATGAGATTGAACACAACAATTACGCCCATGATGTCTGTGTAGCCTTCGTGGTTCGTGTTGGACGTGTTGCAGAGGTTACCACGGCAGTAACAATACCTGAAATTAAAGTAAATATTTCTGTCACTAATTTCATCTTGCACTTCACGTATTGAATGTCTATAAATATGAAGACCTTGCTTTCTCAGATCTTACGTTTTGTTGTTAATGAATACTCATTTTTGGCAGGACTTAAACCACGTATGCCAGTACCCTTTTCCATCTCTTCGTCCTCCTGAGGGTAGTTAGGGTCTTTGTTAGTCGCGTTTAATGGCATTGATGAAACAATTGCTCTGCTTCTGTCAAAATAAGCAAGTGCAAAAATGTAAATTGCTTCTAAGGGAACATCGGTCTTTTTGAAGTGCTTGTTTGTCTATGTTCTTAATTTATCTATCCTTAGCCCTCTCCTTGTAGTATTTTTTTGTCGCCGACCTCCGAGCCTGAAGATAAGGCGCCATGATCTAAATCGTGGGAGACCAGGGGCCCGTTTCATAAACGCTTGTAACGTGTATTGCAAGCGGACATCTTTCTAACACTATGAATTAAAAAGAGACTTCCGCTTGTAATACACGTTACAAGCTTTTATGAAGCGGGCCCCTGCCCCGCGTTTCGAATCCTTGGTACTTGTTCGTGGAAGACCAGAAGGCAAAAGCCCCGGTGTTCTTCGAAAGAGGAGCGCAATCGTGCAGTATATGAAATAAATTGTTTTTTTTCTTGTTCTCACCTAGTAGTAGGCGTCCTCTCGCCCTTGTCGTCCACATCCATGCAGCCTTCCTGGTACGGTTCCATTATCTCCATCTTGGGAGACCAGTGCCCGTTCTCGAAGCCCTGGTACTTGTTCGCTTGGGGTGCGCAGTCACGTAGCACACCGGTTATCCTTACTAAAACATTATAGGCATTTCTTGTAAAAAAAAAATTAAGTATGTTTGAAGGGCGTTTTTCTATAACTACGTGATGATGACTACTGTCAATCAATCCTTTAAATGTGGTCGATGCAATCTACCCTAAGTTGAAAAGACTTTCCAAAACAGCTCCAATATTGCACAAGTATGGACACGTAACCACGTATGTAACGTACATGGTATGGACGTAAACTAAGATCGTTAAAGATAGATATCATGATAGTCATTTTGTTAATTTTGATATTCATCTACAAATTTAGTAATTAACATAACCGGAGACTAATAACTCATGCGTTGAATCCCGTCAGTTGTATACAAAATTATTACATTAAATCTTACTAAAGTCCTTAGTAAATGCTCTCAATGTGAACAATTTCCAATAGTACGAGTATTAAGCCTATTCGTATTATTGCAAAGAATATGCGTAAGAAACGGATATTTGACGTTCTGTTTGCATAAGTCCGTTCCTTATTTATTATGTAGCGGCCTCAAATAAGAGTAGAACTGAATATTTTAACTAAATGTATCCGATTGCCGACAGTAGTTTTCTGGAGAGCGCGCAAATTCATAAGTTTCAGTCCTTGAAATTTTGTGATGTTATATGAAAACTCTTGTTTAAATGTTTTTTCATAACCGGAATGTTTTTTTTTTACACAGTGGCCTAAAATTTGGTTATTTTGCACATATAAATATAAATTGATAACTTTAAATCGTCCCTTATGCATTCGTTATTTTTATACCATTATTTTCAACACAATCTCACTGAAATCACAAGGATTTTGTCACTATCATTGGATTATTAATATTATGAATTGTAGAATAAAGTTCATATTTGTAGCAATACAGATCAGTAAAAAATCAAAAGTTATCATGAAAGCGCTCTTAAATTCTGTGCTTAGATTTGCATGTAGTATACGATTGGGGAATACGTAAAAACTGAACTTATTTATACCCGTATATGAAAGTTTGTCAATTGCATGACATAGTTGGCTTCCATCTATTTTATATTTACGATAAAACTTTATTGCTTTCGCTAAACCTACATTGCGAAGCTTTATTGCAAATTGCAACACCGTTGGAACGCCATTGTCGCTCACCTCCATTCAGTATGTCCAAATGGAAGTCTTGCTTCATGCACATCGTCGAGTAGGGACAGTCGACGATGAACCTGTCGGAGTGGTCGAACTGCACGCAGAGTCGTTCTGTCGTGGTGTAGTTGTATCCTGGTGGCGGGTTGATCAGGCACTGGTAGCACTGAAGAGCTGACCCTGGAAATAAGCCCAATAAGCCTTTGTTACTACCAGGTCGATTAGTCAGACGAAAAAGACGAATGGAAAGGGTGATGTGGACTGGACTAGATATTCGGCAATGGTAAATTTGGGGACTGATTTCCGAAAATTTCTGTTTCTCAAAATGATCTTTTCCTACATTGTTACTATACTATGATGTCTACTTCTTATACCACTCTTATACAGTCCGTTACCTATAAATAGTCTGCTTCTAAAAATGGCCTTCTTCCCACATTGTCAGTTTCGCATGAAGTAGAATACAAAGTGTCTGTTTCTCAATTTGGCTCGATCTTTTTTGTATGTATATGTCTACCGAAAATAAATAGTTTATATGAACCGATTTTATTCTAAAGGTCGTATCTTCGGATCGGCCTATTATTATTTTTTATTTGTTTCATTTCTAATGATGGGATACATGATTTAAGATATCAAATAAGCGGACATTGTAGGAAGCAGGGCATTTTTGAAGGAAGACGTAATATAGGAATTTTAGGAAAGTGCCATCAATGGAAACAAATAGCAGTCGTTATAGGAAAGAGACGTTCGTTAGAAGAAGGCCATTTTGAGAAACAGACATTTTAAGAAACGCGGACTGATCGAGCCTGAGCCGATTTATTATGGTTAAAGCCATTTGGCTTAACAACCATATTCAGTTTACCTTCACAGTACATCTGGCTAAAGTAGGTGCTACAAGACCTATTATTTGAGTAGAAAGTTAATTTTTTCCTACCGTTACTAACATGACATTCATTACAGTGGAAGTAATTCGTACTTTTTATGATAGTCAATCACAGGCTCAAAATGTTAAAAAAACAATTATTATCTAATGTAATATTATTTACAGTACAAAATTCTTGTTCATTGCTGAGTAGTGCAAGTATAAAACTAAGTTGAGATTATATTTAAGAAGACGTAGTTATTCTCGAATTATATCACACTAATTTAATTAATTAATCGTTGTTTAATAAGGACAAATTACAAATGTAAAGTGGCTGATCTTAAGATATTTTTCCACACACTTCTCGTAAAGTGGTTTTTATTAATCATTTTTTATGGCTGTAATCCACTACATTAAACACTCGTGTTTATATTACATAATGACACTAGTGATTTTTCATTACAGTTTTTTTAAACGTCAAAAGTGAGTTCATATGCAGGAAACAGTAAAGGTTCTTGTAATAAATCCAACATGGTACCTACTTATAAAAATCAATCAATTTCAATAACACAAATATCATTCATTTTTATTAAATTGATATAATAATTCAGTTTATTATGTTATATTATTAATGTTTCGTTGATTCGCGACTTAGCCTTTGGCTCATCGCTCGCCATTTTGATTTGATTTGACTTACAAATATTTCATATGGATTATTTTCTAAAAATTACAGTTTAATTAAATTGTACTTACAAAAAATTCTAGTAACGAAATTTGAAACTTAATTACTTATGTACGTAGATTTGAGATACTGATAACAGATTAATGTATAATTTGCGGACTACAGGGTTGTTTATAACCTTGAGGAAATTTGATTTACTTGAATATAAGGTACGAAAGTACCTACGTCATTTTCTTTTTTCCTCGCAAGTGTGTTTTTAAAAAGTGGTTCCCAACGTAGCACAGTCGTATCATAATGTTTAATTTCAACACACTTTCAAGCCGTAGTCAGGTGTTATAAAAGTATCAGCCTATTAAAAAAAACGAACATATTGACAATGTCAAACTGGCATAACTTTGATTAATATTGGATCGAGGGATAGTATGTAATGTGCTCTCATGTTTGCTTCAATTTTGCTTTCCATTACATACAATTACTGCCAACGTGCAATATTTTTTCTAAAGAGTCCCTTATAACGTTCTCATTATATTCTCCTTGGACAATTGTATTATACAGTTGCCTCTGACTTGAATGAAATAAATATCGAAGAAAGGTTAAACGAATCTATAACGTAGAGAAATATCCATAATTTGGGTGTTCACAAGTCACAACTAAGAATACACAAATAATGTTCACAAAGCTAATTCCTCGTATGCCTTTAAAAATTAGGCCGCATTGTAAAAACATGAACGGAGCCAATTGCTTATTCAAGTATAAGTTAGCGTTAATGGCCGAACATCTCAATACGCCTGTCCACCAGAGCAAGGTAAAATTAGGGTTAAATGTCAAGAACGCTTGGATCATTCATAATTATAATGTATGTACTGATACTACGGATAGTTCGCGCGTCAGTAATGGTACCTATTGCGTAGGTATGCGATAATAGATAACTTTACACAGTTGCTAATTTTCATTCATAACTTGCCAGTCATCTTTAATTAATCAATATAATAAACGATGAATGTACGAGTAGTTTTTTGTTTCAGTCTTATTTATTTTAAAATACTTTTGTATTTACACGTTATGGTTATGATTAAACGACTTGTTTATATTATACGGTAATTAATTACTAATGATCTTAATTCATGAATCATCCAAATTGTTTAAAATAAGGCTAAATGTAAGCTAGACCATATTCCGTAAAATCATGTTGTTCACTGAAATGAAACTGAAAGTTAGAAAGTGTTTCACATGCGAAGTATCGGTTTGTAATTAACAAATATGCACAAAAAACTGACGCACGCCAGCGCATCCCACTTATCGAGGCATGCGTGAGTCATCTATATACGTGGGCTAAAAAGACGAATGACCGCTAACCAACCGGCTCTCTTTGGTCCTTTTGGCGTCATTCTTCGATACGAAGTGGCGGTAGCGGTGACCTTACTGCATTTTAGATACTTCACGTAATCGACATAAACAGTTTTCAATGGTGTCAGCTCTGTAGGTTGTTTTGTAAAGACTGCATAAGTTTGCTCTTGACCCCGTTGAAGGATGTGTGAGTGACAGATATTTTACGAAGCTGCGTTTTGTGTTGATCTTTGTTTTGGCGTTTTCGTTTGGTGTTCGGACAATGAAGTCAAATGACGAGGCAGTTTCTCAGTTGCAGCTAGGTTAGGTTATATTAAATTCTAGTAATTACAATATTCGACTTCTATTTGTACATTTACTTTATCTTACTGATGTGATTAATGACGTATTGCGTATAATATGATAGTTACAGTCACGGCTGTACAATAGCATCACAACTGATTATCTTTACGGAGAACTATAATCTCATACATATTCATCATCTATTGTGTTATTGTTTTACACAGACTCCCAAATTTTATAATTTAACTGCTTTGACCGAAACGACCAAGTCCCTCAAATTGAGCCAAAAACATGAATGAATTTACCTCAAAAATAACACAAAAGTTTAACGACATCTTGTTTGCCTTCTTAAGTATTATCATATTATTTTATCATATGTTTTTGTCGTAAATTTAATCAACGTCGGGTCATTGGATATTTGTGAATATATCTAGTAATGGTACGCAATTTATAGTTATTTAATAATAACTAAAACTGATATATATTATGTTTGAAAAAATGAGCATGATACATATTATTGTATTATTAAATATCTATATCCTTCCTAATCATACATTAGATTACTTTATTTCATACTATAAATAACAATATAAATTACATTTAAGTCAATTTACACGAATTTAAATTATGATCGTCAAATACAACGAAAATAACAATAAAATCATAATAGTATACAATATGTCACAGATGAAAAAAGGTACATGTACAGGTACATCTATAATTATTTGTGATAGGCTGATTTAAAAACATACTTATAACTAACTACATAAAAATGTCATTATCACCTATATGGGATCGTCAGAAAAATACTAAAATTAAATAAATATACCCAATTTACATATCCATATATTTCTTCACGGAATATAATGGATTTTTCAATAAAAAGTTTCTCAATTGTCGTTTAAATGTTTCGTCAGATGGTTCAGTTCGCAGTATATATATATTATATATATGGAATGCGATCGGTTAACCGATTTGTATGAAATAACCGTCGGTTTCGGTTAAAACCCGGTTTTTTCCCATACTAAAAATAACCGATTGCATTCCCTAATTATATAATATTACAATCGTGAAAGTTTGGATGTAGGTATGGATGGATGTACGTTTTACTTAATCTCAAAAACAACTGGACGAATTTTTATGTAACTTTCCAGTAATGTACCTTATAAATCAGAATAAGATATAGGCTTATAATGTATGTCAAATTTCATGTTTTTTAGGGACGAAAAAGGGGATAAAACATTGTGTGCAGAACAAATATGTTTAAAAAGTGTTATGAACACCGTTATTGTTGTGTATATCAGATGAAGATACCTATAATAATATAATTAATGTGAATGATATAATATATACAACGTGGCTGTACTTTAATAATAAATAAATAAACTTGAAATCTTGGTAATAATATCCTTAACACTTAAATTAGCTGATATACCAGATGAAATTTGGTATAGAGATAGTTTGAGTTTTGGGGTAGGACATAGGCTACTTCTTATCCCGGAAATTACCTTTATCTTCGATAAACAAATCTAAGGCGGACGCAGTCGCGGGCAGAAGCTAGTATATTATAAAGCTTAGTTCGCCAATAATTATCCGAAGCTCCTAAATGACATCTATAAAGTTGTTAAAATGAAATGTCTGTACATTGAAGATATTAAAATAAACTATTGTAAGTAACTATTTGGAGGTCAATGAAGCGAAAATATATTTTCTTAGATTTTTTGTATGTTGGTATGTCTCGTTGCGGCTTCATCACGCAAAATCGGCTAAACAGATTTCAACTATTTTTTGTACACGGGTAATATGGGTATCTACAAATGGTTATAAGATACTTTTTACCCGACTACGCTGAATAAAAAAAGAGGGGTTATGACTTTTTCCCCTCCGCGAACGAAGTTCTTGTATTCTATTAAAGCCTTCTAGTGTTTTATTAAAATTTATACAGTTTAGCGGAACTTTGGCGTTAAGCTGTGACGAAGTGTTAATGCTTGGTTAAGTGAGAATGCCCTCTTATAGTCTCGTATAAAGATCAAATTAATATTTATTGCATTGCAAAGGGATTTGAAATATTTACCATCTTTTAATTATCCTTTAAATATTAGAAATATCTTCACATTTATAACTTGTTTTTATAGTATTATAAAAACTATTAAACGGCTCTTTACTGTTACGTGTATAACTGTACTGTATCTGGTCACTGAATAAAAGATGGTGATTGTGCGTTGTATTTCTTATTACCCAAAATAATAACAAACATCTACTTGGCATGCATTTGTACAACTTATGTTTTCAAGTTCGTGGCTATAAAAACTAGTGATTTTTATTAAAAAAAAACATATTTAAATATTATGTCTATATCTTATACGAAACGGCTATACTACCTAATGATCATTCCGACGTTCGAGTCATATCCTTTAACGTTTATGATATAATTATTATAAGTGACTACTTTCAAGTGATCAGTGTGAGTCATAAAAATATCATTAGCATAACATTACGCATTGATGGTGAACGGTCTTGAGTAGGAACCAATGCAAGACCTTGTCCTATTTGATCTAATAACTAACCGACTCCAGAAAAGGGTTAATATTTTATTGAGTTAAAAAAGAGGTTCTACGGTTTTTACACTTCAAATTTAAAACTTTGGTGTTGTAATATGAGCAAAGAGCGGAAAACTCGTCAAAAGGGATTGATTTTTTTACAAGTAACTTTTGGTGGTTGGGCATGCAGACTTGCTATTTCTAATGTTACTTAGTAGCAAAACAACCCTCTTATCCGCATTTTTCCAAGTAAATTGATTTTGCTATCTATTTTAGAAAAGTATTATTAAGTTGTTTTAAATAGACTGTCCACTAATTATAAGACACCAATCGAAACAGAGTCATCATTTTAATAGAAATGGATACCTATTAATTAGTTCGTTTTTTGCTTTACATTTAGGTTAACCTTTTTGCCCTTCACGTAGTTGCAAGAATAAAAGTGAGAAATTTCGTGGAAACTGGCATACTATTTATTTATTAGAGGTAGCAATATAAGTAATGCATCTTGCTATGTAGTCAGAACTTTACATTTTAAGGGTAGTACATTAAAACGTGTCGGTAGTCGGAAAAGTCGATAAAAAATCAATCCTTATGACAGATGAATTTTGCTATGAAATATCCGGTCCTTGAAAATGAGATGCTTTCTACCTCATGTTTGTAATTTTGTAGTTTCTTGAGAACAGAGAGAGTAAGTATGCCATAGTTGATATGCTACGAGTATTAACGTGTCCCATAATCACATTGAATGATTTACCTTTTATCATATCGGTCCGAAATAGGTTTATAAGCAAAACAAAAAATAATTTAATAATAATATTATACTATTATATATTATATTATTATTATAATAATTTTATAATAAAAAAATGGCTTGATTTATTGAAAATATAACTCGATACTGTAAACAAGATGGTCATGATATTTATTCCACGTCAAATATGGACTCAAAGGCCTTAAACCTATGTATAATTCTGACAATTCATTGTTGTTACGCCGTAGATCTGGATTATTATACTAATAACGACAAGGATCACAGTGAAACTGAACAGGATATCGAGGAAAATGCGCGGAGAATAGGAGATGGAGTGCCACTCAACTTAACAACAAATAATGTAACTTCTCTTGGCCATGCTGAAGATAGAAATTATTCCATGCCCTCAATCACAGAACTAATCCACGACGATGATGACAATGATAATGAGACTGATAAAGATATCATGTCCCACATTTCACTGAGTGTATTTGATGACTATGAATACGAATATGCGGATGACGCTAAATCTGATTCAGAATCGTCAAATTATTGTAATACTACTGTATCGGAAGAACTAACCTATAATGAATCCAGTGAGAAGACGCCATACGAACGGAACTCTTCTACTTTCATACAAAATTCTGACCTTTACCATTTAGAACCAGCGGTGAAAAGTATTAAAATTCAGAAAAAAATACGTAAGCATTATAATATTAATGTTTGGTTCGTCCCAGAAATGTATCCATGCTGGCGGTTGCCATTGTTGTTTGGGAGACTGAAACGTAGAGCGCCGTTATCCGACGTATTTATTTTAAACGGCGGAGTTCTCGAAGACGTAAGTCTCGTAACAGATTCAGGAGAAGACTTTACTAAACGTAACTCACGTAACTCTGGTAGTAAATGGTGCGAGCAAGGACCTTGTTACGGAGATCATACTCTGTGTATTTTCCCAAATGACACGATCTCGAGGATATGTGACAATGCATACCAAGTCAAGAAATTGTCTGTCCACGAACAAACTGTAGTAATTAATACCATCAATTCAATGAGAAACCGGGTCGCGATGGGTACGTCGGAAGTATATTCTCAGTTGGCTACTGCTACAAATATGCAACAAGTAATTTACGACATTGATTTAGCAAAGATATCGGAGAGATGGCTACGCCAGTGTCTTCCCGGGTCTGCCCCTTGCTCCTCTCTCAATAACAAACTGGTCACTCAACTGGACTGTAGGAAATCTTTACAATACTGTTGTTTACATACGACGGACACCAATTGGTAAATGTATTAAATATTTTAATAACAAAAACTAAAAACTGCCTTCAAAAACTTCCGAAAAAGAAAGAAATTAAGTCATTTAGTTCCTTCAATTTACCTTCAATGAACATTTTTTTAACTCTGTCTATACACTATATACAATTAATCTTATCTTGTATTGAGTTAAAAAAATAACTAAATTACTCCATATTTTACTTTAGGTTTTTAGGTTTTGTTAAAAAAACATTTTTTAGTGAATCGTTCCTTAACACTGATCTCGTGACAATTTCAACTAAGCCCTTCTGGCACATGTGTAACTGTCTTTACATCTGGCATGTATGTACACCTTTATTTGTGTTTTTTTTCAAAAAATGGGTAGTTTGCACAAATTGTAACTTTGACATAGGAAAATACATCTTTTCTCAGTCCTCCCGTGACCATGGAAAGCTGGAAAGCTTCCGAAACGTCGGGAACTAAAATGAGATAATATACGCGATATAATCCGTTAATTGTTTTATTTCAATTTCAAGTAGCCCAAACATGGCTAGGATACATAATTTAACTATGGAGGTCTGGTGCCCACCTTCCTGGCTCCATCATAATATCAGTTCGATGATACTATTTTCATAAAAGCCATTTAAAATTGTATCGATGGAGTTACTTACCTATCTTAATCGAGATATCTTATCAGCAGGCGTAAATCACTTATCATTGAGGAGTTCCGGTGACCTTCTGTGGTCTTCTTCATCAGTTCTACTTCACCAAATCATGTTGCCGGAATGCAAATGCTTGATTAGTTTGTTAAATACTGAAATCGCTATATACATGCCTGTATCATTTGCGGGTTGCCCTCGATTTCCCTAGGATACCATCATCAGATCCTGACTTTGAGACCTGACAATGAGACCACCTCTATTTCAAAGAGTACTCCATACTCTTAATAAAAAAAAAAATTTTGGAAATCCGTCCACAATAGACTGCGAAATCGGTGAAAATTCATTAAAAAAATACAGTTAAACCTCCCGTTTTTGTCGCCGGTAAAAAAATAGGTACGTTGTGCTTCTGTTGATTTGTAGGAGTCGTGAGTCCTAAATGTTATGTTATATTCACAGCTTGCCGCCCGATGAATGCTTCGTGCCTGCTCTTAATGGATGTCTCCACGCGTGGTTTTTGAGTGCGGGAAATAATTTACAAAAGCGGGATATTGAATGTGGGCATATTACTCGGAAGACGATGAACACTGCCCAAATTCTATGGGCCAATACTGAAAAAATGGGTTGTGCTTATGCTACAATAGCTAACGGTGATATAAGAGTTGTGTGTAATTTCTCACCTGGTGCGACGTTCTTTATCAATACTAAATATTACTGCGGTATAATACCCCATAAAGATATAACAGACTACTATGAAGAAGTTTTAACTTCCGATATTACAAGTTTAAAGTTTATGGCGTCGCTGGGAATTCATTTGAATTTAACGAACATCTTCACACCGAAACACTGGAGGAAGAAAATACCTCCCCAATTTTCTCGTTTGAAAACACCTTGGGGTGTACGTTGTTTGAACGAGCGGTTAAAAGAGCGTATGTTTAGATCATACATAAAATCCGATGAGAACGGGACCAAAGGAGCAATCGCCAGACTTGTGACAAAATACACGTTTTACGAACAATCTAACGCAAGGTGTGACTCTGACGAACCTATTTACGGTAGCGGTCCACCGGGTAGTGAATGTGAGGAGACTGGTAGGGTATTTACAGCTCTATGCTACAGTTACCGGGACCCGTACCCAGGTTACAGAGTAGCAGCAATCGTAGCCCCAGTAGCTCTGTTTTCGCTTATTTTGTACGATTTGTTCAGCGGTGTCGTTAGGCAAACAAACTTTTGATAATGATAACGTACAGAAAGTGCATTTAATTTTCTAAGTTTCTAAGTAGGCAGTATTAATTAGTGGCGTATGAATTAATTTTATTATAATGTAACGACAGCATAACTTTCTAATTCGTTTGAATAACAAAAGTGAATTATGTAATGAGATTTCGTTCTAATATTGTTTCTAGGCTTGGAATGATAATTTTAGGAGTGTATTGTTTCGGTTCAGTACTCGTATATTCAATGTTCCAGTGTTCAAATAACATCTATCTGGGTGCACTGTTTGGCGTCAGGACGAGCATCTACGATTGGACTATTGATTATGTCGTATTTTCTTCTTTCTTATCCTATTTGTGTGTCCTACTGCCAGATTAAACTAGTTATTTACTCATTACGTCACTGAATCGATTTTT
This sequence comes from Hedya salicella, assembly GCA_905404275.2. NCBI lineage: Eukaryota > Metazoa > Arthropoda > Insecta > Lepidoptera > Tortricidae > Hedya > Hedya salicella. Next base: position 8,272,950 of record FR990114.1, on the reverse strand, counting down.
TTTTGTATGTTTGTATGTGTCATTGTGGCTTCATCACGCCAAATCGGCTAAACTGATTTCAACTATTTTTGGTACACGGGTAGCTGGGTTAAAAAAAGTCGTAACCCCTCTTTTTTTATTCAGCGTAGTCGGGCAAAAAGTACCCTATAACCATCTGGAGATTACCAGCTACCCGTGTACCAAAAATAGTTGAAATCTGTTTAGTCGGTTTGGTGTGATGAAGCCGCAACGTCACATACAAATATACAAAAAAAAAAACCATTCAGTAACCCCCAAATAGTCCGTTACAATCATTTTTTGAAAATATCTTCATTGTACAGACATATCATTTTTACAACTTTATAATAGTATAGATTATCTCATTATCTCCAGAAGCTACTCGATTGCCAACTGCTTTGCCTTCGAGCCTTACATTACTTTTCATTATCCAACCTCGGTGTTTTTCACCCAACTTGGTGTAGTTCCGGACGCACGAGCGTGTTTAAAGGTCTAAAAAGTGTACATACCAGTTGTACTGAAGGCCAAGACCGCCGTCGCGAGGGCTAGCACGCACCGCATACTTGCAATTATTTGAGCTGAACGGCCTCATGTGATGTTCGTAGAGTCAACATGACACGTAAGGCATTAAGTCATTGATTAGAGCCTTCGTTGCCGCATGACGCCGCATCTGTTGATAAGCAAATGTTGTTTTTAAAATATTGTAAAGGACATAACATAAATAACAAGGCTAAATGTTGTGTCTTGTTTTCGATAGGTATTTTTATAAAATACGTAGGTATTTCAGTAGTAAATACATCAGTCGGTAACTTTTCAGATCATATTTTAAATTGTTAGCAAAATTGACATTGTTCACGAAAAAAATGTTAATGCAAAAAACATTAGGGTAGGTACGGAAATGTTTTTGGTCATAGGCTCAATATTATTATTTTTTATTCATTATTTCATTTCATTATTTCATTCGCAAGAAACGGGTTAACATCCGGGGTTAAAATAAATTTGTTGATTTACACATGTTACTGGATAAAGTTGATAAACTAACATACGATTAATTCCTCGTGTCAAAATATAACTGTTTTCAACCATGCGGTTGCTGGGTCAGCCTACATTCATAAACCTCATCTTCGAAAACGTTGCACAGACAAATGTGTTGCTCTCAGCAACACATTTGTCCATGTGGTCGAAGGTCGCCCTTTAGATCTATGTCCGAGGAGACAGTCTTCTCCTGACATCTCTATATCACCTCATCCTGCTTCCCTATATCTTATATGCAAAGTCGCGGACTCCCAGACTACCTCGCACGCCTGATAACGCTGCACGTTTCAGTTAAATGGAAGGCCTATATAACATTAAAGTCTATTAATTTATCGATAATGTTAATACATGGGGATAGTCGTACTGATAAGGCGAAAGGTAAAGTAGGGGACCTTGGAAACGACATTAACAGTGTGCTAGGTTACTACGCAAGATTTAAAACGCTAACCACCAGGTGTTACAAATACACCAACCAACTAGGACTCTTTATTTATTTGTGAAACATACATTATTACTATAGTCAAAAAAAATACCGAAAAATAATATCAAAATTTATTAATTTCCAAATTGTGTAGCCGAGCATCTATTAGTAACTGCATCAACACACCACTTTTCCCTTTCCTTAATTTAAAACCAATTATTCCAGTGAGTGGACGGACTAATAGTGAACGCAATTTTACTTTGTTTTTGGTATCTACGAGGGGCGTTCAACATATTCTCGGTATCAGTGTAAAAATGTGAAGTTATTCGTATGATATATTTTTTTTGTAATAATTTGGCTGTTTCGTATTTTGTATGCGTACATAATATATTAAAATATTTTTATTTATATTCTCAATATAAAAAAAAGTTTTTATGGGCAAAATTTGCTTTATCTTTTGCTTCATCGGTGGTGCACTGATTTTGTTAGGGACTTTTCAGTTTTAGAAAAAGGAAATATTAGTCAAGCATTTGGGCTATGTTGCACATAAGTTGACTTATTGATTAGAAGTTGTGGCCCTGAGCAGCAGACATGGTAATCTGAAGTACTGTCTTAAGAAAAGGTCATCAAATTTATGTATTTGTTTTCTTCGTTTTTTCTTTCACCAGCTTTTTTAGTTGCACTAGGATAATGTCGTATCACTCTTCCTTAATATTTATATATGCGCATATTTTTAGTTTATGCTCGCAATTTTTTTTTATATAATTTTCTTTTGACGGCCAGAATACTTAGAATTTTGACAAGCTACCAGTTCTTTGAAAATGTAATTCCATAAGTCTTGATTTTTTTTGAGGCACTACAACAAGTCAATCTTGCATTTTCAGAATCAATTTTCTCAATTACTGTACAAAAATTTTGCTCACTTCATCCTAAACAATAATCAAAACAGGCTTCTGTTTTACTGACGTCGTTACACATTTCATACTGTTGTCTTTGGTTAGCTATTACATAAAGACAATTTAATGATATCCTTTTTTGCTTTGCTTTTTTTATTAATGAATAAGGACATCATATGACCCATCATCAAAAATGAAAATGATAATACTGGATCATACCCATACCGAGAATATATTGAACGCCCTTCGTATGTCACAAATATTTTTTTTATCTTTCGTTAATTCTTAGGTTTAAAAGTTAAAAAAAATATAATACCAGTGTAATGTCTTAGGAAATACCTGTATTCAATCATTTGAAGATATATTTTTATATCCCGTGTAACTAATCTCGATTATCTATATTATTATAAAGTTGTAAAAATGAAATGTCTGTACATTGAAGATATTTAAAAAAAATATATTGATTGTTACAGACTATTTAGAGGTCACTAAAAGGCCATTTTTTTTGGATTTTATGTATATTTGTATGTGTCGTTGTGGCTTCATCACGCAAAATCGGCTAAACGGATTTCAACTATTTTTGGTACGGGTAGCTGGGTATCTCCAGATGGTTATAGGATACTTTTTACCCGATTACGATGAAGAAAAAAAGACGGGTTATGACTTTTTCTCCTCCGCGAACGAAGTAGCGGGCATCTTCTAGTATTATATAATAGAAGTACAGAAGATGGTTACAATAAACAAAAAAGCTGTTCAGTTAATTCATAACTTTCTGAAGAAAATTACATTTTTGTGCCAAGCTCTTTTAGCCGACAGTCTTAAAACATCCGTCAAGGAGAAGAAGACTTTAAAAAGCCCGAACTTGACAGGATTGTGATATTTTCCTTCCGACTCCACTATTATATCAGCTCATTGCTATCATAATATTGGATTGTCACCGAACTTACATAAGTATACCAAATTATAGCTGAATTGGAAACCGGGAAGTGGGTCAAATTGAATAACTCGCAAGAAGTTAACCCTTACTAACATACATACATACATACTAGCTAACAAGGCAAGTTGAATAAAGCCTTGTAAAAAAGTCTTATTTGACTACTTACACTTAATCGATCTAGAAACATTTGTTGAACAGGAAATTTAGTTAATGCAGCCAGGTTCCTTATTGCTTGAAGAAGAAAAAAGCCTTTTAATTTTGTAAACCACAAAGGAAATAATTAAATTTAAAATTTCAAGTAATAGATTTGGACGTCTTTTGATTTTCTAGTTGTTAATTGATTATTTAATAGTAGTGTCTTGGTCATTTTTTTTTCTTTCCACATTTTTTTTAAATATACAATGTTTACTTATTATTATTTAACTTAAAAATATTACTAATACTAGCGGTTTATTAAGTACATTGCATGCAATATTTAATACGTTAATTTGATTGAAATAAAATATCCTTAATAATTGTATATAACACTAGAAGATGCCCGCGACTTCGTTCGCGGAGGAGAAAAGGTTATCCCTCATTTTTTCTTCAGCGTATTCGGGTAATAAGTATACTATAACCATCTGGAGATACCCAGCTACCCGTGTACCAAAAAATGTTGAAATCCTTTTAGCCGATTTTGCGCGATGAAGCCACAACGACACATACAAACAAAAAAACCCAAAAAATTTTTTTTTTTGTTTTAGTGACCTCCAAGTAGTCAATAACAATAATTTTTTTGAAAATATCTTCAATGTACAGACATTTCATTTTTACAACTTTATAATAGTATAGATAATATGTCAAAATTGCGCAAGAACCCCCTCACGTGAGGGAGAAGGCCTCCTCCAGACTTTTCTAACATTGTCTATATTTAGGCTTTAAGTGCCTGTCTCTTCCCAATGTGCCTCGTGATGTCGTCTTCCTGTAGTGTTATATAGGTCTACCTCTCTTTCTATAGCCCATTGAACCAGACCACGATGTGAGTCGGCCTGTAGGAAGCATGTGTAATGTTCATTTGAACAATGTCGGCCTCTTATCTAACTTTGTGTACATTATGTTTGTTTCGACAGGCGAAACGTAATCGAAAATTTCACGTAATGAATCTTAATTCAACATTGTGCTAATAGCCTAAATCACGAGTTCACTATTACATACAAATTTTTGTGACATTGAACACGCACAATTTTGTCAAATTTATAGGATTTGTGTCTAATCTGCCTTTTATTAGGATGCTGTACCCATAGGACCCCAATTATAAAGCCTTCGCAGTTTGTCTGTCTGTTCGTCTGTCGCTGTAGCAACAAATAATAAAGTGTTTCTTACGCTCACGCGCGAGGCTGACTTGCAGTTGACCAGCTTTCGTATTTTTGATACAATTCAAAATTGTGTGACGAAGGTTATTATATAAGGCATTGACTTTTATAATGACCATTTTGCATTATTTAACAGCTTTAATAATTCACCTTTGTAATTCTTAAACACCTGTTACTGTGCATATGTGTTAAAGATTTAATTAGATACGTTGGGTCCGGAACCCTAAAAATTGACGGCTGATTATACAATTGTAAATGACGGCTATTTCACAGGCGTAACCAGCCGGTAATCAGACATTAATACAGCAATAGGGCCGGATAGATTGAGCCCGAGACTATTAAATTAATAATTATTTATTTAACAAATTGTCGTTAAAACTCCAATTTATCATTACAATTGAGAACTGTCCATTATGGCACTTTTATAATGAGTGCCAGAAAATGAAACTAAATTTACGATATTGCTTTTGTAAAATGGGCATGCTTGTCTGACCTACCGTGTCAGAGCTTTAGTAGATTTACGAAGTCAATTAAGAAGGAAGCAATGGAATTTTACTAGTTAAGAGCTATTTAAACGCTCACTCTTGCTCTCGTTTTTCCAGTCACAAGTAATCTAGTAACGTGACTTGACTTTTAACAGACAACGCACAGACTAAACCACTGGAGATAGAAAAAAAAAAATTATAACACATATTTTTTAAAGACTTAGAGGTGCCCTAACCACTGACCTGCTTGTGATTTTGGGTTGAATTGAAATGAAAACTATTTATATTTAAAATATTCTTATTTTCTTATTGAGTGGTTAAGGAAGGATTTATAAAAAATCGATGATGAAGTCACGGACACGTTCCATCATACCAGACTATTGTGCAACTCGTGGGAAACACTACGGCCATAATTTTCTAATCCCTCTTTTTAGCAACCTCTAAATCCCTATGTACTTGTTGTTAATAATAAAGCAGCAGCTATGAAATAAACAGATTTGTAAATTTGACTAGCAACGTATTAACTGTTATAGGCGTTATCGCAGTGGACCGAACAATGTTGCAACGTTCAAGTTTAAAATTGCGTAGCTGCTGACCGCAGATTGTTTTAGCGGAATTAGCTGCGTTTGACTACAATCGTGGCTACCTGTGACGAATGTAACACTTTTTGATGGCCTTGATTTTGATAACCTTCCTCCTAATTTGTAAATACTGTAGACGGCAAAAGTAGAATAGTCGGCTAACAATTTTACGTAAACAGTAGTTCTAAATCGCATAACGACTAATATGTAATATGACAATCGATGCTCTTTTTTGATTTTGTAACCTGTAAAACAATCTAGTCCATCTCAGATACAGCTATCAAAATTGTCAAACCTTTGTGAATTAATATTAGAATAAAGTAGTTACGCGTTCGAATTTCTCGGAATATCAGCTTAATTACACGAACCAAAAAATACTTAAACGGAGTGTATGAGTGACATATTAGACAGAATTTTTCAATGTGTGTAAAGGGGGTCGCCATTACATTAATTCGGATCTCAATATTGGAACCATTTTAAACGGTTGTTTGAATCGGCGCAGAAAATAGGTTCGCGTAATTTTTTATCTATAAAAGGGGATCGCGTCATGAAAAAGGTTGAAAAACACTGTATCAAATAAGACAACACGCAGACAGCGAGAAGGAGAACATTGAACATATTTCTCATTTTAACTTAACTTCACTTAATTAAATTTATACGGCACACACAAGTTAAATAATGACTGTATTAAAAAAATAAAAAATAAATGTACAAAAATGGCTGCTACAAATACCTGTAAACAATATGTGATACTATTCTTTCTCCAGGTTGTAGATTACAAAATATGTATTGAACTCGATCTTATTTTTCATATTGAGATAATGGTGTATTTTTTTATGTTCAAAAAGTACTGTCATGCTAAAATGTACTAGGCACTAACTTCTTTATTTCATGGAACTTCCCGGAGTAGTACTAGAAAAAAATACCGGCCCAGTGCGAGTCGTAATCGCGCACCGAGGGTTCCGTGCCATTACTACAAAGTATTCGTAAATGGTAAAAAAAAGATAAAAAATATTCAGCAAGTGTACTACAATCGGTTACGTTCAGCCGTTAAACGTTTGTAGCTGGTATCTATGGCGTTGCGTACAATTGAGACGTGTAATTTTAATGTAAAGGGGTTATTCATAAAGGATTTTTCAAAAATAAAAAACAAATAATCTAGATACACATATAGTTAGTTATAGTTTTCCTGTAATGTTCATATTGATATTGATTCATATATAAATACGTGATAATTGCAAAGTGCGCTTGGTAAACTTCGGAGATAATAGGGGTAAATAGTATTTTTTCATAATTTTCCTTCATAAATTGAAAAACCACATTGAAAACAAATGTTTTAGTATTTGCATTTCTAGCCATTTCATATGATGATACATTTGACGTTTTACTTGGCGTTGAATTCTGGGCCTCCTCATATTCGTTACTAGCTTCTGCCCGCGACTTCGTCCGCCTTAAGTTTGTTTATGGCGGATAAGAGTGTTTTTCCGGGATAAAAAGTAGCCTATGTCCTTCTCCAGGACCCAAACTATCTCCATATTAAATTTCATCCAAATCGGTTCAGCGTTTTAAGCGTGAAGAAGTAACAGATATAACAGAAGACAGACACATACACTTTTGCGTTTATAATATTGGTATGGATTTTTCATAGTTAATAAATTAATAATTTTCAATACAAAACACTTAGGTAACCCACATTTACAACTATTTAATTTTTAAATAGATAGTATTATTAGTTCCTAAGATATAGCGCTGTAACAGACGCATATCGATTCGCAGGGTTCCTTTTTTAACGTTTTCGTACGAAACCCTAAAAACAGGCTTCAATACTTACTGGTATGAGTTCACAGTACGCACAGAAACGTGTTTTGCATATACTCTTGCATAAACTCCCTTTCCTTGCCCACTCATAAAACCAAGCCTGCGTCTTTTCTCAAGCTAGAAGCTGTCTGCCCCGCTTGTCCAAGGCCTTTAGTCCTTCTAATACAGGTTACTTTGCCACAAAACCAACTGTGTCTTTGTTTATACTGCAAATGAGCTGCAATGAGGTTGACGTCTATAACATAACCCGAGTTGAATGATTGACATAATGCTTGTCTTGTCAAAGTAAAACGCTGAGCTTAGTAATACTTAAACCGATGTGCAAAAACAGTGACTGTATAATTTCCAAAGCAGTTTGGTACCGTATTTGCATGAACTGGGGGGCTTTGTTTTTGAGACAGAAGAATGAATGTCGTTTTAACTTTGTTCATTGTGTAAAGTTACACCCACGTATTAAAAGTTATTGACATATGCTAATATTCGCTCTGCTATGAGCTCGGTTTGTGGTTTTCTAAGACTATGAGTAACTGGTGATCGTGATGAATCATAATTATATATTAAGAGGTTCATGAACTGTTTAGTTATGTTTTAGTATTAGTGTTTAGTTATTCTAAGAATCAGAATGATACAAGAAGGGAATATATGGCCAATAAATCAATTCCGTTCAAAACAATTTTTGTTGTTGTTATATTATACAAAATATTAATATTTTATGATGATGTGCCTAGAAGATATTCTAGGTACACGCGTGACGTAAGAACGTTTCTCTGCATACAATATTAGTCCTAATACATTGTTTATTGAATTAATATTTTCTGTTAATTTTCACTAATTAAATTAAACTACCGGTTACCCTTGAGGCAAATCAGATAAATTGTTGTTGAGTTTCCAAATTCGGCCGTATATCATTATGAGAAAATAATCGTCTTATCAGAGCGATCGCAAACAATAATTATTTTATTGTTTTCCTCAAACACTTCACAATATTTACCCCTAGAATTCGTATTTGTAAATGCGCATTTAAGTCAAATATTTCCACTCAGAAGGTTTGTTAACTTTGTTATGAATATATTAGGCATATATGTGACCTTATGTTATAGATATTTATCTATACTACCTACTTATTATATGTTATTGTACCTATACACACATTACTAACGCGGCTCTACAATATAAACGTACATTATATACTTAGGGCGGGTTTCATGAATTTAATTTTCATTGTAATTAATGTAAACGAATATTATATGTTCCAAGATATTGATGATGAAAAATAATTTTACTCACTTTGTAAAACTTAGTTTCCATAGGCGATTGAATTGATATTCAGGTCCATTTATTGCATAGTTCCAGGTATCGTGCATATCTATGTGAAGGTTTACCGGACTATGACATAAATGATCTCATAATACAACGTACTGAATACGGTCCTGTGGGTCGGTATTATGATCACAGCAGCAATGAAGGTCAAATTGTTCTAAACAAATTCATACAAAAACTGTCCTCTGGTGTATGCTACAAGGTGCGAAATAAAATAGCAGAAAAAGCATGATAGGGGGCGAATATGATTGCTGCCTCCTACCGACTCCTACGCAGCATCCCAATCAATTTAAAGGTAATAGAGCTAATCGAATCGGCCTGATTGATCGACTTTAGCGGGAAAGTAGTGCAAAAGGTCTCGATTTACGGCTGTTTCACTAAAGGAAGGGTTCATATTTTGGAACTTTGTTTCATTAAGTAACGTTAATGACCACGTCGACGTTTGACCTAGTTTAAGGATGCTGCAGCTGTCTCTAAGAGGTTGATACAATGAACTTTCTTAATAATTTCCTTATAAAGGAAAATTAAGGACCAAAACTTTTTTTCATTGGACACCGCTCTGTACTCTTGCTATAGAAAGAATCGTATCCTCCTTCCAATTTTATACGATTACAGATGGAAAAGAACACAGGTGGTCCATTTGAAAAATACTGCTTAAAATTTTAAATTCTTTGTCATACTCATTAATGCGTGGGCACGAAGTCCGCACGTAGAAACCCTTTACTCATTGTCATAAAATCGTAGGTAAATGCCAATACTCCGCCATACTCAAACCATCATATAAACATTCTTCAAACTTATACGCGGAATTTTGACCGAGTACAGACATTGATGTTTCCTTCTTTCCTGAGCTTAATAACTTAAGACAGGACAAGTGTTGTATAATGTTCCTGAACAATTGATCGTGCGTCATGATTAGCTTTATATACTGAGAAACACCATATTTTGCATACATAATTCGTTTTGAATTTAAGTTGTTAAGAGCATTCGTTTATTATATATTCTTCTCCTCTTTGGTTTTATTTCCATAGAAACCGTTTCCTATAATAACGTATTTTCTGTAGAATCTCACTAGGCTTCTGGAACATTCCTGACTCGTATCTATTGTTTTAAGGGTCAACGTTCTATTGCCAAATCTTATTTACCCCTCGAAATTTACGCAAAGTTCGTATGATTAATTGATTACATTAATATACTCGTACCTACTTCATTAGCGTGGTTTGCCCATGGGCTGTGTATTTAATCACTGATCGGACACGTATTTGGTGTTTGTGTCGTTTCCTTATCATGTGCGGAGCATATAAAGGACCTAACTAAACTTTTCGGGATGTCAATATATTATGAGATCACGAAATTTGCATTTCATTTTACACTGCAAAGGTCGGTTTAAAATGATACTAAAGTATTATTTCTACTTGTTGTTTTTACTACTTGAGTAAAATACGAGCTGGAAAATTATTGAGACACCAAATATTACGTACGTTGAAATTTTGTAGTCAACATGACATATTATAGTATTCATTTGTAACCACCGACGAAAATAGAGAAGTGTTATAAGCAGTTACATGTGTATCGGTGTACTATCTGTGTGTCCATAACTATTGAACGGATGGACCGATTTTTATTCTTATATTGTTTTTAAATCGTGAGTTCACAACTTAGCTCTGATTTAGGAAAATCGGTTTAGCCGTTTTTAAAATAATCAGCATTTTTTATATGCCGCCGGGCTTTTTCCTTTTTAACGATTACTTGTTTCGATTCACATTAAAATCATCTAAGTCCTTAAAATTTGGTATGTCAATTTGAAGTTAAAAACACATAGACTTGGACTTAGGTGACTTTGATATGCATCGACACACTAGTATTTAATAAACTACAAAGTAAATAAAACAAGTTTCTAAGCGACTTACATCAAACAGTAACACTTATGTATGTCTGTGGTTAACAGGCTAATTGCTGAATAGATTACATCAGCTACGATTTATGAAGTATTAAAATGATTAACGATGTTATTTGGTAGGAATGAGAAGAGTACGAATTTAGTCAGTCGTAACACTACCTACCTCTTCGGTTTTAGTTTCTGATAATGATAACAGAACATTTCAAATTATATGGGATACATGATTTCATTGTCTTAAAATAAAAATTAATAAATTGGTTATTGAAAAAAAAATAAGCAATTTTGAGTATATTTAAGACAAAATTCAATACAATAAAGACACCGGTAAAGTTTGCTCTCATTGTTTTAGCAAACTGGTTACATATTTTTTGTATTTTATGTTTATACAGTTTGAAACGGTAGCTTCATCATAAAATGTTCATTGTGTATTTTAGATGTGCTGAGTGTTTTTATTGTTTTAATGATTATTCTATTTCTTTTATCCATAGGTTACTCCAGAGTTCGTATTTAGTTTTATCTGAATTAGACAACTACTCGTATATAATAATTTAGTAACAATTACGTCACTATCATTTTTGTTGTAATGAATGCCGGGCGGCCGACGAAAACGGGCCCACGCCACGGTCAGGGTTGCGAAAGCTATAGAAACTTGATCTTATGTTGGAGGACTGCAAAACTTATACAAAAGAGTTGAGCTGCTTACGATTGCGCCGAGATTGCGTTTTGTTTGTGTCTTAACTAAACTAGTTTAACGTTTTATATATATTGAAATAAAACAATTTAACGGATTATATCGCGTATATTATCTCATTTTAGTCGGGAACTAAAATGAGATAATATACGCGATATAATCCGTTAAATTGTTTTATTTCAATGAGTAATAATCGCGGAAACAGAAGAAAATGTTTTATATATAGCTTAATAAATTGTTTTGTTAATATGCATGCCATACGAGGGTTGCTACTTATATATCCGGAAACAAAAAAACAAACAAACGTACACGGCTGAAAATAGTTTTATTGTTTTTCAAAGTATTCCCCTTGATGATCTATGCACTTTTGCATTCGCGTGAACCAATTTTTAAAGCACTTCTGCCACTCCGCCTGAGGTACCTCCATAACGTGTTGTTTGAATGCGTCGACAGCATCTTCAGCGGTCGAAAATCGTTGACCGCGTAATTTATTCTTTATATTTGGGAATAAATAAAAATCGTTGGGTGCCAAGTCAGGGCTGTACGGCGGATGACCCGTTAATTCCACATTTTGACCCTCCAAAAATAGAGTTGTTTCGCGTGACGTATGACAGCTGGCATTGTCATGATGAAGAATGATTCTTCGTCGCTGGTTAGTTTTACGAATTTGTTCAAATACTTCCGGTAAGCAAATGGTCGTGTACCACTCTGAATTAACCGTTCTACGGTTTTCTAGTGGCACTGTAGCTACATGGCCATTAATACCGAAGAAGCAGGCCACCATTTGTTTCAATGTACTTTTTGCACGAGTAACTTTCGTAGGGTTCGGCTCATTTTGAAACACCCATACCGTTGATTGTTGCTTCGTTTCGGGATCGTATGCATAGATCCAGGATTCGTCACCTGTATAGATGCTATAAACGGCTTTTGAGTCACCACGGTTATATTTTTTTAACATTTTATTGCACCATTCGACGCGAGCATGTTTTTGCTCATTTGTTAAGTTGTGGGGTATCCAACGCGAACAAATTTTTTTTACAGCCAAATAATTATGTAATATGCTATTAATGCTGGTCATAGAAATACCCAGAGTCGCCTCTATCTCGCGGTACGTAACATGTCGGTCGTCCATTATAAGTTTTCGCACAGCCTCGATATTTTGTTGTACAACGACCGATTTCGGGCGACCTGCCTTAACTTCGTCTGTAAGCATACTACGTCCACGATTGAACTCACTAAACCAGTGATACACAGTAGTTTTAGATGGGGCTTCATCACCAAAAGTTGAAGTTAGTTGATCTATGCACTGTTGTTGCGTTAAACCACGCCGAAAATCATAATAAATCATAGCACGAATATTTTCACGAGTGAGTTCCATTCTTGCTGCGAGATGACATTTAAAACCCGTCAAAAACAAAACACGAGCGTTAATAAGGAAGAAAAAATATACCTTATATACTTAAAAAAGTTCAAATTTTACCATGGCGGTCAAATATGCTATTTAAGAAGATTGTAATCCCGGTTTCCGGATATATAAATAGCAGCCCTCGTATATGGGCACTCTTCGCGGGTATAAGATTTGAAGAGGAAAATCGACACCAATGAAATTATTAGAAGTCTTTGTTCTATGTTTTATTAAACTAGGGTTTACAGATCGCTACATAAGTAACTGTAGCAATAATACAAATAACTTCTTTTGTTTATACAATTACAGTAAATGTTTGGCATGCCGTTGGATAACAAGCCACGAAAGGCTCCTTTGATGCTCCAGCATCGGATGCGTTCTTTTATTATATAAAAACCGGTATCTATAATGTAGCCCTCTGTGACCTTGCCTGCGAGCCCAATAACTGCATACAGACAGTGGCGTGCACAGGGTTTTTGGCCAAGGTAGGCAGTTTTACTGTGCCTATATGGACCCATGGTCATTCAGGGCTTCAGGGTAGGCAGTTTCTCTGTGCCTGTATGGAGCCATGGTCGTTCAGGGCTTAAGGGTAGACAGTTGTTGTCTGGCTATAATAAGGAGCCATGGTCATTCAGGGCTTCAGGGTAGGCAGTTTGTCTGTGCCTGTATGCCCATGGTCGTTCGGGGTAGGCAGTGTCTTTGTGTCTATATGGACCGCACGCTACAGCTTACAGCTACACGATTCCGTATGCAAACATACATCTAATACATATCAGAGATTTTATTTAAAATATCTTCAGTGTACTTAATTCCGTGCAACTTTATTTCGCGTACTTATAGATTCCGTTATGACTTCAGTTCAGGTTCAGCGGGTTCACGATTTTGTTGTTGCCTCTAGTTGTTCACTTTTTTATATCCGTTACCATAGCATTCAGATTTCATCGGTATAGGATAAATAAAAATAAACTTAATTTAGAATAACACCATCATACGTATTGTGAATCAGTTATTTTAATTCTCGTTTTCAATAGAGCCAGAGAATCGGTTGAGCAGTATGGAATAAATGTTCCCACTACATATATAGTTCCCAAAACATATAAACAGACTAAAATAGAACCACTATGAAGTATTGGTTCTAACTTATTAAAATTCTGTGATTGTTTCCCGCATTTGTTTGCTTGTGGCACGAAATACTACAGTATAATCAGCATGGCCTAGATACTTATTGTATTATGTTCAGCTATAAGTTCAAACATTCAACCATATGTGCGTAACTACTTTGTAATGAATATTTATGATGTTTAATACTAGTTTATAGTCGTGTAATGTTTCTAGGTTCATCGTGTACTGTAGTGACCTTTATTAAATTTAATTTGATTTAATTAAAATCGGTTAACCTCTGGCATAAACTTTTTTGTCAGAATCATCATTTGGCATAGTGCATTTTTTTCTGAAACTGTAGAATTTTCATTATTAAGGCATCGTCCCTTTAAATGCATTAGGTTAGGTTTGTTTCATTTCATAGCAATCCTGAAAAGTATACGTGTTCAGAAAATAATGCCAAATGATGATTATGACAGATACGTTTATGCGAGATGAGGGTAAACCATTAAAAATATGACCATTTTAATTTGAATATTTACTAGAGGTGTAGAGCAATTAATTACAGGTATTTAACTATACCATTATAAAGTTGTAAAATGAAATGTTTGTATGTGTCGTTGTGGCTTCATCGTGCTAATTCGGCTAAACGGATTTCAACTATGTTTGGTACGCGGGTAGCTGGATATCTTCAGATGGTTATAGGATACTTTTTACCGGACTATGCTAAAGAAAAAGGGGGCGTTATGACTTTTTCTCCTCCGTGAACAAAGTTGCGGGCGCCTTCTAGTTTTATATAAAACAAAAGGAGAAAAAGTCATAACTCCTCTTTTTTCTTCAACGTAGTCGGATAAAAAGTATCCTATAACCATCTGTGGATACCCAGCTACCCGTGTATCAAAAATAGTTGAAATCGGTTTAGCCGATTTAGCGTGATGAAGCCACAACGACACATACAAACATTTCATTATTACAACTTTATAATAGTATAGATTACCAAAAAAATACTTTTAAGCATATCAACAATTCGAAACTCAAATGTATCATAAACTGAGTCCATTCTAAATTCAAAATTTACTGCAGGGTAATGATTATACTTACATCAAACTGTCATAATCCGACTAGCAACACAACAGCCCTGAAGACTTCGATAGTAAACACTTCAGCACATAAATAATTAATAAATCAATCCAATTTTAAACTGAGTAAATTGACTTCAATTGACCTTAACCGCGTAATGTAAATTGTAAAATAGCTCCTTAGTTTTCTTAGCGCTACATATTAATATTGCGGATAATTTTAACAATCACGCACGTGTGAATCTGAGTAAGAGAAAATTGGTCAGAGCGTGTGTCTTGATACGAAGGCGGGAGCGCACTGGGTCTCGATTCTCAAGCGCAAGACACCGCGTAGGTCCTTGGCGGTGCCATTGTCGAATAAGTGAAGTTACGTATTGTGATTAAATCGATCGTGTTACTTACATTGTCTAATATTGTGTTATAGTTCCGGTTCGTTAAGACAATGCTACGTTATTTCGTTTTACGTTTGCTTTACATAAAGCCATCATTGTATTTTCTAGTTAAAAATATGTGATGTTTGAGTTTTCGATTTCTACTCTATATCATAGCTACCTACATACATTTACACAGTTTTTTCTATACTATTATGAAGTTGTAAATATGATATGTCTGTACACTGAAGATATTTTCGTAAAAATAAGCCAAACGGGCTATTTAGCTAGGTCACTGAATTGAAAAATATTGTTTTTGTATGTGTCGTTGTGGCTTCATCACGCCAAATCGAATAAACGGATTTCCGATGGTTATAGAATACTTTTTACTCGACTACGCTAAAGTAAAAAAGAGGGTAATGACTTTTTTTTATTATAAAACTCTTATACATTTTTTTATTCTGAGAGAGATAAGGTTAAGACCCGACGTTTGAATATTTCTAGCACATCCTGAATTAGGTAAAACAGATATATGTGACCTAGATATAGCGACATTTAAAGCACGAATTAATCAGTTTCGTTGCGAATTGACTAACGTTGCAAATCTAGTTACATCATGCCAACACTGTACATTAAGAAGGCCGCAACAACGTCTGAAAATAACGTATTCTTATTGCCTTTTGGAGTTGGTCTTGTAATAAGCTCGTGGCGCCCAGCACTGCAACAAACGCTTTCATCCGGTCGATATATCAACTCAATGTTTTGCCGTGACAATCAACCAATTGACCGTCGACGGTGGTCAATCTATAAATAACTAGACTGCAACATACATTGGCTCCTTCCTTGTCAGTTGAGCACAGAATTTGCACTTGTGGACAAAGACAGTTACGTGGATTCATTTTTAATCATTCTAAAAGGTGCCCGACTCTACGTTCGCGGAGGCGAAAAAGTCATAACCCCTCTATCTCTAAGAAGAAATTCTTCAGCGTACTCAGATAAAAAAGATCCTATAACCATCTGTGGATGACCAGCTACGCGTGTACCACAAATAGTTGAAATCCGTTTAGTCGTTTTGGCGTGATGAAGCCAAAACGACACGTACAAGCATACAAAAAATTAATAGAAAAAACTCGATTCAGTGACCACAAAATAGTCCGGTTCATGTTTTATTTTCAATGTACTGACATTTAATTTTTACAACTTTATAAGAGTATAGATGTCAACTAAATGACAAAAGGTGGAAGGTTGCTGGTCCAATACCCAACATACGCCTTTTGAGTAGTACTCTATTGATTGATCTCCTTGGGTCTGAATCTCGTTAGTCACAGAAGAATTTAACGTGTACACTTATATCATTCTCTTCTAGGGCAGTCACCGCAGCCTCTCGTTTATTGATTGTCTTGATTTAATCTCTCTCTTCACCCACGTTGAGATCATCCTACTCTTCCACCCAATATCGTCTACGTCTATTTAGCGCCTAAATCATAATTATATCTGTTAACTGAATGATGCTATTGATGCCCTCTCCTTCCCTCTTACGTAGGTAATCATATTCGTAAAAGAGAGACGCAAGTTAGCAATAAGTATAATCATCGTATGATGATGCTGATCAGCAGCGTACTGTTCGCTCAGACATGACTTTTCACCAAAAAATCGAACCTAGATAGATATCTTTAAATATATAGTAAATAGGCTATATTTGCGTATGAATATTATCGTCTCCATTATAAAACCAACAACGGTGATACGCGAAAACATATACCTTCATGGAGCGCTATTTCTCTCTTTATTAGTCACTGAAGTATACACGGAAATAGGTATAACTCAATTGGCACTTCGATTCTATGGAAACATTATGACTCAGTATTTGTTTAATAAATCAAATTTTTAATATTAAGTACAATGATCCCATGCGGTTAGTCTACAACATGTGGGAGTACATTCATCGTGTGGCGCAAATCACCAGTGCTGTCACGCATGTCAATTGGAACCTCTACTCTACTATTGAAACGGACGTCTTACGTCACTATTCACCTATGAAATAGAGTGCTCTAAGTCCATTATAAACCTATCCTAACTTGAACCCTAATACCTATAGACTTTTAAGTCTTAAATTTCAATATGAGTGGTATACTTCATGTTTCAGTTCAAAGAACATAATGCGTACCTATTAAATTAGTACAGGTTCTCTCTAATCGTATAGCTAGAGAGGTTATTAAGTTGTTACGCGAGAAGCCATATTAGGGTATATGTAGTGAACGGGCGGGAAGTTTTAGTAGACAGTGCAGGTCAATAAACCCGCAAGTAATATAAGACTAAATGTCAAAGATAAGTTCTTGATCGTCGGCCTAAATAATTTCTTGATTCAAGTAAACTTTTATTTCTGTGTCCAAGTTGATACCTACAAAAATAATCATTATTTTAGTATGTTTTAACCCCAAATGGTTCCTCACGTTTCTGATTTATTTCAACCTTCCTTTCTCCCTTGGGTCACCTTTTAAAAATATAATCTTATTTTTTACTTATATACCCAGTGATTTTGACTGCGCGATAGCTATACGAGGGCTGCTATTTATATATCCGGAAACCGGGATTACAATCTTCTTAAATAGCATATTTGACCGCCATGGTAAAATTTGAACTTTTTTAAGTATATAAGGTATATTTTTTCTTCCTTATTAACGCTCGTGTTTTGTTTTTGACGGGTTTTAAATGTCATCTCGCAGCAAGAATGGAACTCACTCGTGAAAATATTCGTGCTATGATTTATTATGATTTTCAGCGTGGTTTAACGCAACAACAGTGCATAGATCAACTAACTTCAACTTTTGGTGATGAAGCCCCATCTAAAACTACTGTGTATCACTGGTTTAGTGAGTTCAATCGTGGACGTAGTATGCTTACGGACGAAGTTAAGGCAGGTCGCCCGAAATCGGTCGTTGTACAACAAAATATCGAGGCTGTGCGAAAACTTATAATGGACGACCGACATGTTACGTACCGCGAGATAGAGGCGACTCTGGGTATTTCTATGACCAGCATTAATAGCATATTACATAATTATTTGGCTGTAAAAAAAATTTGTTCGCGTTGGATACCCCACAACTTAACAAATGAGCAAAAACATGCTCGCGTCGAATGGTGCAATAAAATGTTAAAAAAATATAACCGTGGTGACTCAAAAGCCGTTTATAACATCTATACAGGTGACGAATCCTGGATCTATGCATACGATCCCGAAACGAAGCAACAATCAACGGTATGGGTGTTTCAAAATGAGCCGAACCCTACGAAAGTTACTCGTGCAAAAAGTACATTGAAACAAATGGTGGCCTGCTTCTTCGGTATTAATGGCCATGTAGCTACAGTGCCACTAGAAAACCGTAGAACGGTTAATTCAGAGTGGTACACGACCATTTGCTTACCGGAAGTATTTGAACAAATTCGTAAAACTAACCAGCGACGAAGAATCATTCTTCATCATGACAATGCCAGCTGTCATACGTCACGCGAAACAACTCTATTTTTGGAGGGTCAAAATGTGGAATTAACGGGTCATCCGCCGTACAGCCCTGACTTGGCACCCAACGATTTTTATTTATTTCCAAATATAAAGAATAAATTACGCGGTCAACGATTTTCGACCGCTGAAGATGCTGTCGACGCATTCAAACAACACGTTATGGAGGTACCTCAGGCGGAGTGGCAGAAGTGCTTTAAAAATTGGTTCACGCGAATGCAAAAGTGCATAGATCATCAAGGGGAATACTTTGAAAAACAATAAAACTATTTTCAGCCGTGTACGTTTGTTTGTTTTTTTGTTTCCGGATATATAAGTAGCAACCCTCGTACATTAAGCGGATGTATAATTGAATATTCAGATTGACATCTGTTTGTTTGTTTAGATTCTGCTATTAAATAAAAAATAAAAGCCTGCAATGGAGTCACGGATCGATACAAAAATCGAACATTCGATGCCAAATTAGCGCGTGTTACATAACCGTGAAAGTGTACCTTACTATTGTAATTCATCAAGTTGCATATGACGTATGCGACGCGCATCCTAACGAGCCGGTGGCGGTACGCCGGAAAACAATTAATTCGTACACTAGGCTTTTTTTTATGAACTAAGTAGGTCTGGCTAAGCTTCCATACCAGTAACCGGATACAGTGGCGAGAGCACAAACCCAAATTCAAATAGTTTATTCTGTAAGTAGGCCGCATGGGCACTTTTACAAGTCTTAACTCTACGGCATTTCCCAGGAGGAGACCACTGTTGAGAAGAAAGCCGAAACAAACTGAACAGTCAGTCTTTTTTTTAAAATAATTCTCAACTATTACAATATAAGTACTTAGCCTATCTTAATTATAAAAAATATATATATTAAGGGACAATTTTACACAAATCGAACTAGTCCCATGGTAAGCTCAATAAGGCTTGTGTTATGGGTACTAGACGACGATATATTTAATAGACATATTACTTATATACATAGAAAACATCCACGACTCAGGAACAAATATTTATGTTCATCACACAAATATTTGCACTTACCGGGATTTGAACCCAGGACCTCAGCTTTGCAGGCAACGTTACTCCCACTGAGCTAAGCCGATCGTCAAAATACTTACTTAATATTATACTTAAAACTTTTACGATTGTGTTATTACTAATTGGTACACATAGAGATGTACAGATTGTGCAAATGAATGTTAGGTACAGTAGTAATATAAAATATAAGCTAATAATTTTCTCAGAGATGTAATTGTCTCTAGGCGTCACGAAATGCAATAAAATAAAAATAATAATTATCATTGAATTCTACTGAGATGTATAAGCGGGAATGCCAGCCACTTGGAGTAGGGTGGAAAAGCGGTGCGCGAGTTACAAGGACTGTGGACTTGTGGAGATACCTTCCACCAATTTAAAACCTTTGACGCCCTAGCCCCATTGCGCCTTGCTCGTATACAGCGTCATGAACTCGTGACATTGTGATGTTATTGGCGATGTTGTTATACTCGTATTACCGAAGCGAATGACTAACATAACAGGTTATACACATTCATATATCTAACCTCTTTGTCTCATTCTGCGAGCGTACGCTTCAAGGGTTCTTTTATAGGTCTGACTTTAAGGGCCTACTTCGTCATTTGTAAATCACGTCCCAAACGCGGAGCCAGCCAATAAGCATGATTTGTAATAATGGACGCATTTATTGCTCGCGCGCATCAAAGAAAGAGAAAGCTAATACACTACATGCTTGGGGTTTTTTGGCGTAAGCGCCAGATGTAGAAGTACCATGAAATCGAAGATATTATTATTTTTTGTTAACATTTAAGTTAATCACTTAAAAGATAAAGGGAAGAATGACATTTTATTCTTGGATCTCTTTCGGTCATACCTGTCAAACAGGAAGCAGTTTATTGAAGCGATGTGGACTCAAGACAATTGTAGATCAGCTCATAAGTCCAGTGTAGCCAGTGTACTGAGAGGTGTACCTCAGGGCTCCATATTAGGTCCTGTGCTATTTATTATATTCACGAATGACCTTATTCCATATATACATAACAAGGTACCCGATTGTAAATTAGTTGTCTTCGCTGATGACACCAATATGGTTATATCGGCGAACACTATCTCAGAGCTAAACGACAAGGTGGATAGCGCTTTTCACTTATGTGTAGAGTGGTTTGAAATTAACCACCTAAAGCTAAATAGTAAGAAAACAAATATTCTACTGTTCAAAACCACATCAAGAATGAAGAGTACGTTGAAAGTTTCACTGGAAGGCACTGAAATAAAACAGGTGGAAAATGCAAAATTTCTTGGCGTCTGTATAGACTGCAGTCTCAATTGGAAGACTGAAGTAGCCGCTGTTGTTAGCGCTCTTGGTTCGACATGCTATGCCCTCAGAAGTCTTCGGGATGAGTTACAATTGACGCAGCTAAAAATGGTGTACTATGCTTTAGTTGAGTCCAAAAGGCGCTACAGCATAAAACTATGGGGACACAGCTATAAGTACAATGTCCAAGCTGCCTTTGTAGCACAAATGAGGGCGATAAGAACAATGGCCAAAATATCTCAACAGACTTCTTACTTTAAAGACTACAAAATCCTTACTGTTCCTTGCTTATACATTTTGGTAGTACTGACTGATCTAGTAAAACACTTCAATAAAATAGAGACACTAGAGCAAAGGGAAAAACGTCTTACAACAAGAAGGAAGGATTTACCGCTAACTCTTGACACGGCTCAATGTGGTCAAACACGCGGCAATCTATCAGGGCATTACGCTATTCAATAAGTTACCAACTAAGCTGAAGTCGGTAACTAATAGCTGCATCTTGAAAAAAAAATTGAAAGCATTCTTGCTGGAAAAGTGTTTCTACTCAGTTCAGGAATATTATGATCAAGCCTGATAAATATTAACATTCCCTAATTTATTTTTATTTTTATGATGTTTTAATTCTATAAATCAGGTTGTCGATTTTTGAAAATGTGATATAATATTTAAATATGTGATATTGGCAATTTTTGGCAAAAAAATTTAACATAATTTAGCCGTTTATTAATCTGTCGTTTGAACACTAGACAAAAAACGGGAAATGAAGACGCGTTTACGGATAACTTTTTTATCGAACAAATCTTCATTAAACATGTTTCCGCGTTAATCACTGAATAGGTTATATAGTCAAGAAACACATATCTAAAAACCAGCCTGTTTTATATACTAGATTTGCCTGATTTGACATTCCCTTAATACCACCGCACTGCGTAGAATTTGCAAGAAAAACCCAGTGGAAGCTTTAATTACCAGTTTGTCCTCAACGTTTAAATAAATGCTAGCTGCAACGGCATATAATTTCGCCTAATTACTTGAAATTACCAAAGTTACTCGATAATCTCGATATAAGTATATATCAATGATCGATCAATTGGTGTGGTAATAGGCAGTTAGAAGTTCTACTCAGCGACGACTTGCGATGTGATGTGTTAATTGTAACGGAGCATTATCTCTGTGAGCATAAAATTCAATCTATAACCCTAACCACCTAAGACAGGAGTATATCCGGAGAGCCTGAAAAAAGTTAAGATCTTCCCACTTTATAAGGGAAAAGGTAAAAAGTCGGAAATAAAATCCTATCGTCCGATATCTTAGTCCCCGGCCCAAGTAAGTGCTTCGAGGTAGGGCATAATGAAAGACTGCTCGCGTTTTGGTTCGCAAGGAACGTATTATCGGATAGCCAATGCGCATACCGTCAGGGCCGGTTCACCACCGACCTGGTACGCGAAGTGGTGTACTGAGTGGTGCGCGCGAGAGAAGCGGGGCGGCATGTGGCGGTGGCGTGCTGCGACTTGTCGCGTGCGTTCGACACGGCCGACCACGCGCTCGTAGCGGACAAACTCGCTCACTGCGGGATACGAGGTCCCGCCTCCAAGCTAATTTTGTCGTTTATGACCGACAGCGCCCAGGTAGTGGTCGGTGATGGAGGAAACGTCGTGTCCTCGGAAGCGCGCAGTTTGATGTGTGTCCCTCAGGGATCGTGCCTTTCCAACACCCTCTTTAGCCTACTGCTGAACGACTTGCCGCAAGCGATAAATGGCGCGGAAATATTTATGTATGCCGATGACGT
The DNA here is from genome assembly GCA_905404275.2 of Hedya salicella. Classification (NCBI taxonomy): domain Eukaryota; kingdom Metazoa; phylum Arthropoda; class Insecta; order Lepidoptera; family Tortricidae; genus Hedya; species Hedya salicella. The sequence continues at coordinate 8,249,926 of FR990114.1, read as the reverse complement.
CACAGCTGTCGTCAGCACTCCTACAGTGCTGGAGTTGGAGGGTGCTTTGAACAATGTTGTGAAGCAACTGTGTGAGTGGTTCCGCTCCAATGGGTTGGCACTAAACAAAAATAAAACTTGTTTTCTGACATTCAGGTTAAACGGACACCCATGCCCACCCCTCAGAGTGTGTGCAGACGGTGCCCCTTTACAGCACGAAACTTGCACACGTCTCCTCGGGTTTCATCTCGACAGCGCACTAACATGGGAAACTCACATTGACGAACTGTGCGGGAAACTCGGCCGCGCGTGTTTCGCACTACGGCGCCTGGCGCGTACCGCCGGAAAAACTGCGGTGCACGAATGTTATTTCGCAACGGTACACTCGCTTCTGACATACGGCACAGAACTGTGGGCCTGTGCCTCAGACTGGAAACGTGCATTCTCCATGCAGTAGCGAGCCGTTCGCGCGATGGCCGGCAAACCGGCGGATGCCCCAGCGCGAGATCTCTTCGCGGATTTCAAAATTCTACCCTTGCCGTGCATACACATCTACCAAATGGCAATATTCACGCACGAACATGTTGATTATTTTAAGCGTCGGGGAATAAACACCAGGTACCCGCTCCGTGGCAATAAGCACGCGGATAGACTGGTTGCGGAGCCGTACAGGCTCGTCAAGTCAGAACAGTCCGTGTACTTCCTGGGACCTTCTGTCTAAAACCGCTTGCCCGACACTATCAGGAATGCAGCTTCCACCGCAATATTTAAGAACACACTCATGGAGTGGTTGATGAAGGAACAATTTTACAGTTTTGACGAGTTTCTTAATTTACCCCTCGCAAAGTAAAAATTGTTAGATACAATTAATTATTATGACTATTTATATTTTTGTGAATCCACGACTTGTAACAATTGTTATTAATAAATATTTCATTACATTTTCATTTTCATTTAATAAATACTAGGAGCATTCCATTATATATTTCTGGTCAGACACATTGCAAAAGATGTCCGTTAAAGTGCAGAGGATTTCGAAATGCACTGAATCCTCCTACGACATATGGATGCCTGCATTCGGCGTAATGCACTGACGACGTAAAAGGACGTGCAGAGAAAAGCAATGGTGACATAATAACAGTACTGTTTCAGTCGATGTATTTATATGCGTTAAGCGAACGCAATCCAAGTTTTATTTTAACTATAAACATATTCTCGTGTAATCTGATTTCAAAAACGTAGAACCATACATAACAACTACAGAGGGGCTACTCCGAAATCCGAAAAACGAAGTTCGTAGGGCGCCATCCCGCTCACTCAAATACAACATAACATGAAAGCGAGAGGGACAGCAGAAGTTAGGTCAAATGTTTCAAGATAACTTATCTATTTCAGTGACTTATGTGTTGGGTAAAATTATTACAGTTTGGTAACAAAATGTCTCGTACTATATACTATAAGCATACATTTTTTTTTTCACATGAAAACGTAGAATTAAAATTTTCTACCATTCGCCAAGCAAGTCGTACGCATACCTCATTCATACGCGTAATGGTTACATTGCACGGGTAAATGTAAAACAGTATTTTGTAGAATTACAGAAAAGAAATTGAACAAGGTGAGCAGAATGACGTACGACGATGATGCGAACATAAGAAATTAATACACAAAACGTAGTGTGTAAAGGCTCTAAATTTTTATGTAACGTAGCCTGAAATGTACCAAAAATATGTATATCTCCACCATTCTCAACAATGTTCATACCATTAGGTAGACTAATGAGCTAAGCGGCGCCGAGCCGGCTAAATTGGCGTTCTTTGGCGGTCCATGTCTTTCAGATGATGATAATCTTATTGTGTTAAAGGAAACACGGCCCCAAATTCAATGATAATTTTTTTTCTTACAGTTAACAGACATCGTGAACGCGATGTCCTCGCGCGGGGAGCTCCCATTGGAACTCGCCCTGCGTGGCCACAGCACATCCATCGCCTCGACACTTCTCCAGCACTGCGCTGATGCCAATGCGCGGGGCGCCCGCGGTCGTACTTTGCTGCACCGATCTATAGACTCGAGGGACTCCTTTTCCGCTAAGTTCCTCGTGGACAATGGAGCTGACTGCAATCTCACTACTAAGTAAGTGAACCAAGGACTGCAAGTGCTTTCAGAACTCGCTCTGCCTGATCACAGGACACACATCGCCACGACCCTGCTCTAGCACACTGCCGACGCTAATGCGCGGGGCGCTCGCGGCCGAACTTTCTTCCACCGGTCTATAGACTCGAAAAACTCCTTTGTTGCCAAGTTCCGCTTTAACAACGGGACTAATTGCAACCCCACAATTATGAATGTATTATGTATATATTTTGCGGAATAGCAAAGGAACTATAATCCATTAATCTATTATGAGTATGTAAGTGATCCAACCATTTCAAGGGCTTTGAGAACTCGCCCTCTGTGGTCAGTAGTCAAACTAGTCACAGTACACCCATCGGCATGACCCTGCTCCAGCAATGTGCCGGCGCATTCGCGCAGGCTGCTCTCCACCTGACTTTGATTCACGGGTCTCAGCTAAGGTTTTTGTGGACAATGGAGCTGACTGAAAACTTAACATTAAGTATATGATATCATCCCTTTAAAGACTGCTTCATTGCCACTAGGACACACCCTGTGTCATCTACCATTGCCATTGCATGTGGTGAAGCCAACCGTTTCTCCCAACACTAGGACGTTACATTACACCGATAATGCACAATACGGCTCTGTCTCTCCTGTTACGTTTTTATGTGGACATACGACCATCAATGAAAACTTTTGAATTTTGGTAAAATCGATTCTCATTTTCTTGGCCGTGATAGTCATAATCATGTCGTTATTCAACAGCTAAATTTAATTATTGTTTATGAAACTGGTGTCTATCTCTGCTGCTCGCACAGTTTTACTTTGAAAACGTAATGCCAATGTCCAGAAGAACAAGCCTACGAGTTAAACTGATCTTCATAGTTAAACAGATATAGATATACTTACTTTCAGAGAGGAGGGTGACACTGCGTTGCACCTCATAGCAGGTTTGACTGCTAGCTCCTGCGACGAGGAAACTATGGACCAGATGGCAGAAGTAGTCGAAGTTATGATTGAAAAAGGCGCTGATATTAACCGACAAAACAGGAAAGGATTGTAAGTTGCATTACGATTTTTGTTTTTTTCTTCTAGAGTAGGTTTTTAATGGTAAATGGTTAAGTAATTAAAATATTTTTATTTCATTCAAGCACACCCCTTCACCAAGCAGTAATAGCCAGGAACCAAAGGATATTCGATCTCCTACTCAAACAGTCGGCTCTTGACACGAACTTGCGAACGCTAACAGATGAGCATCCCCCACTCTACTACGCATTGGTCGACGACCGGCGGGCTTCGATCTCCTCCAGTGAAACACTAGTCATGAACGGCTCGAATCCCTTCGATACACCAGTGACGAACAAGACCGCCTTTACCGAAGACCCGGTGGAAGGCAAGACTGACAGTATTGTGGAGAGGGGCTTCGCTGCTAAGCTGTTGTCGAGGGGGTGCCAGCTGAATCCAGTGTATTCGGGCTCTGGCGATAGTCTACTGCACATATTGGCGCAAGGGTGGTTCGAGGTAAAGTAGCGTTTCTATTTTTACACCTTTATTGTTAAAGCCCCCTGCAATACTGCCTGCCTGTCAGTAAAAAATGTCTTACATTATTACCCGAAATCACAACCAAACTATAGACGCGAAAATGTATACAAATGTCATTGATTAAAAAAAATTATCATGTGTGAAAATCATATATATATCATTTATTTTATTACATTGCGTTGGTAATTCGTCATTTGCGGTGATTGTCTAGAGACAACCATAGTCTACATTCGATATTCAAGTGGGGGTAGCTTAAAAAATCGTGTGGCTAGAATTTGTTGATACCACCCACCTTCTCAGGTTCCTTCAAGACTATGGACGTAATGCGTCGTCCGAAACGAAAAAAAAAATACTATTATAATCTGTACAAAAATATCCAAAACTCAACTACCTTGAGGCGTTGGTCTAAAACAAACAAATTTTAAAATTTTTAGTTAAGTCACACACAATTGCACACAAATTTCCCCCCAGGATTCAGCAGTTTTCCTGACTGCACATCTAAATGGCGAGCTCAATCACACGAACGAAGCGGGCCTCACAGCCCTACACAGTGCTTGTTCTAACGGACTCGCGCGCCTCACCGCCGCGCTATTAGAACATGGCGCCAGACCAAACCTCCAGACGTCCTACGGCGAGCAAGAGGACACCGTGTACAGGTGAGATGCTTATAAAATTTAACCACGTAAAATGACTGCAGTTTACGGGTTTGCGCCAAAGAGGTCGTTAGTTCAGGTAAATTATGAGAAGAAAACTTCGTATAACATGAAATACAATTAAAATGTAGTATGAACTATTGATTAAAGAGACGCAGTTTAAGTACTTTGATAGACTTGACTCATTTTTAACGACTCACGACTCGACTTGTCTTTTAAGCCTTAATTCTTGTGTCATAAGATTAAACCTCGAGTCTATATTGAATCGCAGTCTTTTGGCTCGGATTTTATAATAATCTAAGTTATTATTTAAAAGGCTTAAAAAACTAAGATGAATCGCATCTTATAGGATTAGTTTTCCCGAGTAGTATAAGTCGAGTCGGTAGTGCCGATATTACAAACATACTCGATTTTTCCGTTAACTACAAATTGAATGATATTTTTTATTTATTTGTAGTATATTGCCTAACGAATTTCTCATGGATTTTTAGCGAAAGACGTGGAAAACGCAAAGAATACTACGGAAATATTCCTTGTTCTACAAACGCACACTAAAAAACGTTGTGTGTGAAACAACTCAAGCTCTTGAGTCGTTCAAGTATTTTAATATAACGACTGGACGATTTGAGTTGTTTAAGTAATTTAATGTAATGATTGAGTCTTATTGATAACAACTCCAATATCGAGTCTTGATTTAGAGTCAAGGCTTGTAAATGAGAGTTGACTTTTTTAAAGGACTTAAACTACTGAGTTTCATCACTAGTGTGAACCATTCTGGCTTGTGTCCGTATATGCCACAGAAACCACTTTTCATAAAAATGTATTACTATGGATGCAATATTCTTAGAACATACAATTATTCATAATATTACAATATATACATACATATAGGACCAAGGCAGCCCAGCTAGAAATATACTATCGGGTGCATCGCAAGATAAATTAGATGAAAAATATGTGAACACGCCTTATTTTTTTTATAAGGGAATCCATGTATGTGCGTGTGATGAAATGGGGTCATTATTGTTTTCACAACTCGCTCTAATCCATATAAATTTTATAAGAGAGAAGCATAATTTTGGCCTTCACTCTTTACGTTGCGTTTTTTGTAATTTTGAGAAAGCAGTATTTAATAGTGGCTCACGTGTCTTCAGTCCGTGCATATAATTTCAGACAAACTCCTCTTCACCTGGCGGTGTTAAACAACCACGAAACCGCTGTTCTAGCGATCCTCGAGCACAAGAAGTTGATCGAAAAGGGCGACATGCCAGCTACCGACAAGAGCAATATCAGTCTGCTGCCCAATCTCAATCTTAAAAACTCTGAAGGAGACACACCCGTCAGCCTTGCTTTATCTGAAGGTAAGTTATTAATAGGCCTAGTTTAACATATTGTATACAATAGGGCATAGGGAATATGCAAAAATAAAGAAGCACACTTGCTTTGGTGATATTGGTTTAATAAGTTTCTATCAAAAACATCATTTAGGTGACGAGCTTTTATTTCCGACTGTACTTTTCTTAAGATCCATCAATTATTATCACAACAGAACAAAACGGGACTTAATCGCGTATAAATATGATTTATTTAATTACCTTTCGTTGGTAATTCTTCGACGTTTCGGACGTCGCGTTACGTCCATGGTCTCGAAGGAAACTGGAGTGGCGAAATCAACGTCTTCTAGCCGCGCGAGTTTTTCGATCTACCCGCTTTTTTTAATGCTTTCCACGACATAAAAAGTAACTGCCTTCCATGGGCAGTGAAGTTGTGGAAGCGATATGTTGACGATGTTTTCTGCGTTATGAAGGGTAGCAAACAGGAGGTTGAGCAATTACTGCAGTATCTCAATTCCTTTCATCCAGTTCTTATATTGAACAGACGAAGCGCACTATTGCTGAAAGAGTCAAGGAACATATCGCAGCTGTTAAGAACCGCCAGGTGAATAAGTCCGCTATTGCCGAACATTTATTAGAAGCGGGACCAAACCACTGGATTGAGCTTTATAATCCCAAGATCCTTTCTACGGAACGTAATTACTATTGTAGAATCGTGCGTGAAGCAATCGAAATCAAGAAACACCGAAATTTCAACCGGGAAGATGGTTTCAAGCTTTCATCTTCGTGGAATCCAGTAATTAGTAAATGTAAGCAACATCTGATAAATCGCCTGACGTCGTGAGTGTAGTGTGCCGGTCTAGTGACGACCGTAGTGTTCAACCTAATAATAAACATCAGACGCGGGTAGATCGAAAAACTCGCGCGGCTTGAAAACGTTGATTTCGCCACTCCAGTTTCCTTCGAGACCATGGACGTAACGCGACGTCCGAAACGTCGAAGAATTACCAACGAAAGGTAATTAAAAAATCATATTTATACGCGAAAGTCCCGTTTTGTTGTGTTGTGATAATAAGTGAAGATCGTGTAAGTTTAAATCTATGATCCATCAAGTACTATGCAACAATTACATCTTGACGAATCTAAAGAGCCCAAACTCAGTGGGATTGCGTTATTTTATTACAGAGTTCCTATGACCACGATCCATCGGGCTTCATCATCAGGTCACCTCGATGTAATCTCTTTCCAACACTATGTTTTAAAAACAGACTTCCACTTGTAATACAAGTTATAAGCTTTTGTGAAACGGGCCCAGGATGTGGTTGAAAAATGGTTTAGAAATTAAAAAAGAACACAACTTTCGTACAAATGTTGCAAGTTAAATTAAAGCTTGGAAAATCATTACGTTATCGTTACAAAATTAAAAATTTCATAAAGATACATATCTCAAAGTTTCGCCAAGCACCTGTTTCCTTAAATCATTAGTCAAAAAATTTATAATCAAAAATCCGATACCAATTTTAGATACAATCCGACTTTTGCTCTAATAAACGCATATTCCCTAAGTGGCATTTATCCAGTGCAAAACACGCCAATGAAATTTCAATCTAGTTGCTTAGATAAGGCATATTTAATTATACTCGTATTCCATGTTAGTCGCGTCTCTGAAAAAACGGTCGGATATTTTTATTTGTTTTCATTATTTTAGGACACAAGAATCTAGTGGCTCCTCTAATAGAGGCCGGAGCGGATCCCAACGTCCGCAACGGGAAAGGTTTCACGGTGCTACACCAAGCTATTGTGGAGGAAGATTCCAGGACTGCTATATATTTGCTGGACCACGGAGCCGATATGGATTCCTTGTAAGTTTACACCAGTCCTACACAATACTATGTAATAGTAAATACATAATATAAGTACATACTAATTAATTATAAGCCTGATATCGTGCTGGTAGATCGATCTAAGCGCACATCACCATCCCACATGATGAGAACCTCGTGAAGGCCGAGAAGGACAAACTCAGCAAGTACCTTGACTTGACTCACGTGGTGACCGCCATGTGGGATGTTGATTCGACGGTCATTGTCCTGATAGTTGTTTCGGTAAGCGATCTTATAGCGAAGAATCTCGACCAACATCTTAAGAGACTCACTAGGTGGCTGGATCAAGGGTCAGATACAGAAGGCAGTAAGTAATCCTGGACACGGCCCGCATTGTCAGGAGGTTCCTCTCCGTGCAGCCCTAACCACCGGTAGCTTGAGCCCTGCCCCGCTGCCGGCGGCACCCAAGGTTAGGTTTTTATAATGTGTTTATATTTTGTATCTGCTTTTTGTATCTTTCTTCTTATATTCATATTGTAAAATGCCTAACTTGAGACTATAATTAAATAAAGAGAATAATAATAATAACCAACAACACTTCTGGTCTGCTGTAATTTGCACACGAGTTACTTTTCGCTATGAACTCAGTATGCCTGGTGCAGTGCCAGTACATTATCTCAAACTTTTCTGAAACCTAACACTTTTACATGTTAAATTATCTTCGTAGAACGGAAGCCGGCGAAACTCCCCTACAGCTCGCCATACACTGTCGCCTCGGGCTCGTAGTCGAGGCGCTGTGCGTGCGCGGCGTAGACATGAGCCGCCTCGACGCCAACGGAGTGCCCCCGCTGTGGGCCGCCCTCGACTCCGGCCAGGAGGAGGTCGCTAGCGTAAGTATACAATACTCTTTATTGCACCCCAAAAAAAAATAACAACATGAGACACTAAATCAATAAATCTAAAACAGTATCAAAAATTGTAAAGAACAGGCGTTCTTCGTCGGTTCTATTGCTAAGTAGCGATCTCCTTTAGACAACATTAAGGTAGTAGAGTTAGCGCAAAGTAACGTAAAGTGACGTACAAGAGGATGAGACAAATTATAAATCAAAGCCAGGTACAGAAAGAGAAAGTAACAATCAGATACATACAAAGATACATACAAAGATACATACTAAGAACTAAATTTATAAAATACTAATAAGTATATATTTAGTTTTCTAATTCTGTTAAATTATCTTTTAAATATTGTATCGTATAATATTAGTATCGTACGCAAAGAAATAAGTATATATTTTTAATTTAGATTAAGATCCACATCTGTTTCGTTCATACAATACAATACACTTTATTGCACACCAAAAGAAAATAACATCAGACACTTAAATCGAACAAAGTATGAGAAATGGTAAAAAGCGATCTCTTTCAGACAACCTTAAGGTAGTAGAGATGGCGCAAAGTAAACAACTAATGAGTAAGTAAGTGTTGCACAAGAAGATGAAACAAATCATGTCATAAAATAAAGTCAGAAAGAAAAAAAAAAGAAAAAGAAAAGGGAACAATACAGATACATACAAAGAGTTCATATCTCACTTCTAAGGTTTATAGTTTTTCAATTTTATAGATTTTAGTACGAAATGGCGCGGATTCCGATTGCTGGGGCGCAGGGCCAGATGGCTGTCTACAAACGTTACTACACAAGTAAGTATTATTTTGTACACATTAATAACATCCAAAACCATAGTAATAAAATAGTTTTCTAGATACGAGGTAATCTAAATTACTTTTCAGGTCACTTACCGTTACTTTATTCTTTACTATTATAAACTTTTTAAAAATGAAATGTATGTATAGATACATTCAAAATATTAAAAAAAAACCCTTATTGACTTTCTTCTCCGCGAACGAAGTTGCGGACACCTTCTAGTACGGGACTAAAAATACTAAAATAAGACATGGTTTACGTTATTATATTTATTAACGCATCCGATCATCTATACTCTTGTCTGTACATTAAAGATATGTTCAAAAAAGTAGTACAAACTATTTTAGCGTCACTGAATTGATTTAGGTATGTGTCGTTGTGGCTTCATCGCACCAAAATAAAGTATTTCAACAATTTTTGGTACTCAGGTAGCTGGGCATCTACAGATGATAATAAGATACTTTTTACAAAGAAACACGGTTATGACTTTTTCTCTTCCGCGAACGAATTTGCGAAAAATACGTAATACTCGAATTCACTTCAGGGCTATCGATGAAAACAAAGAGTCTCTCGCAACATTCCTGATCCGTTCGGGATGCGATGTAGAGTCATCGCGCCGTGCGGGCCCCGCCGGAGAGGGCGCCGACGTGGCTAATGAGAAACAATCTCCGCTACACCTTTGCTGTACCTGGGGGCTCACTGACGTCATACAGGTAACATCTGAGTACCAGGAGGACAGGTTAAACAATGACTATCTCCACATTCCTGATGTAACTACACCGCTGTAGAGTTCATACAGTTAGCAACCAGGAGGACATACGTAACAGAGATCTTAATAATATTCTCTTCTGTTTCCGCGATTATCACTCATTTGAATAAAACAACGGATATATCGCGTATATTTTTTCATGTGAGTTCCCGACGTTTTGGAAGCTTTGCAGCTTCCATGTTCACGGGGTCGGCTGAGGAAGGATTTTTTTTTCTGACAAAGTTACAATTTGTGCAAACTACCCACTTTGAGGAAACAAATAAAGGTGTGCATGCATGCCGGATGGGCCTAATGTGTAAAGTACACAGACAGTATTTAAAAACATAAAGTACTGGCAGCGTTTCACAAAATGAGGCTTACTGAAGAGATAGACAGGCTACAAAGAAAACTCCCAGGCTATCGCGCTAATATTATTTTAAAAACAAAGACTTTATAGTCTTAAACATCTTTTTAACAAATGAGATAATTTTTAACAGAAGAATTTTTAACGAATATACGTGATATAATCCGTTTAAATTGTTTTATGTAAATAAGAGAATTTAATAATATTTTCTTCTGTTTCCGCGATTATTACTCATTGAAATAAAACAATTTAACGGATTATATCGCGTATATTATCTCATTTTAGATCCCGACGTTTCGGAAGCTTTCCATGGTCCTCCCGTGACCATGGAAAGCTGGAAAGCTTCCGAAACGTCGGGAACTAAAATGAGATAATATACGCGATATAATCCGTTAAATTGTTTTATTTCAAGAGAATTTAATGTTCTCGATCTCACAATTCTCGATACGACGGGTGCGAAAGCACTAATTTGGAACCACAAGATTAATCCTGTAATTAAAACGAGCTTGAATAGCTAAAGTTACGAAATATACCGCGCTGCACTTCAGTTTTATAGTATAAAATCGCTATGTATGCGCTGCAACTTTACTAGAAATATTTGTTAACAGACTTTACTTGAACACGGCGCCAATATCAACTCCAAAGACGCCGAAGGCAAGACTCCGCTCCACATCGCGATAGAGAATCAACACGAGGGCATCATCTCTCTCCTTCTCACACAGCCGGGTATAGACTTGTCGGCGAGGGACAACAAGGGAGTATCGCCGTTTGCGGCCGCTCTCACGGCGAGGAATAACAAGGCGGCGCAAGCTATACTGACCAAGAATCCGTCGGCAGCGGAACAGGTAACACTTTATATTGTGTAAATTCAACAAACCGCATTTCAAACAAAACTGTGCTGTTTCGGACTCGGCTTTAAAAACCTGTTACAAAAGCCGTCAATAAATAATGCACATCTAGCCAAAAGTGAGGTAGGGTAGAGCTTCGTCTCTTTCACCACAGAATAGATAATAGTACAAGTACAGAAGGGTCACTACCTTGATCTTTACAAAAGCCGCTTTTTTCTTAGCAAAAACATTATGATTTATGACCCTCTGACGTCGTCGACTCCAGCGCAAGCCAAACGGAACGCTAAGGCTGTGTAACAACGGTGAAAATAAATTGGCTCACTCGCCGCATCGCCGATAGTGAGGGCTGTCAACGACTAAAAATAAAATAATAATGTATTGCCCATTTATTTCTTGCATTCAATAAATGTATATTCTTCATACATTATTTCCTTATTTATCTCTAAAATAATAAAAAGACAACAGACAGGCAGACGCGACAGGGGACTTCGTTTTATAATATTTCGTGATTTGAAAGGAACGGTTGTTAAAACATACATATAAAATACATACTAAAGCCTTCGTGAAGAATCAAGCTGCACATTAGTGAAAACCGCATCGAAATTGACCGTGTAGTTTCCGAGTTTATCGCGATCATACATACAGACAGACAGACGCGACGGGAGACTTTGTTTTATAATATGTAGTGATTTGAGCTTTTCGAGCAAGCAACGTATTATGAATACTTCGAATATACTATGAATAAGTCGTCAATAGGCTACAATAGCGTACATTAAAAATAACATTGAGTTTGTTTGACAAAATCAGATACAATACATTTTTTACATGAAACTTGAAAGTTGTTGAACAAATGTTAATTCTTTTATAGAGTAGACTCGACTCCCGGAAGATAAAGTTTATGGTCAGAGGCAACCGTGAAAATAGTGAAAACTGTATCAGAACCTGTTAAGTAGTTTAGGAAAAGAAAGCGCACACATACCTACTGGATATGCGAAAAGTAATTTGCACTTACTATAGGTATTTTGAGAAAATCGAATACCATTTACCGATACTTTAACGTGAACGTGATAATTTATTATAAACAGTCATAGAAACGTGAAGGAAATAACTAAATAAATGTGGAACGCTGCTATTATACCATGTTGCCAGTTTGCTTGAACTGCTTCTTTTACCAGTGCTGGCCTACCCGCATACGAATTGTTGTTTCAGTAAGTATGTATACCCTGTATACCTACCTACTTACTACACTAGAATTTAAATACACAAAATGTCAGCAAATAATTGATTCAAAATTACATAAAACCAGATAAAATTGTTCTGAGTATTACCTACTTGATTAATCCAGTGTTAAATATGGAAGTAGGTACGTACAATATCTTTTTTATTATTATACAGTGACTAATAAGTCATTGTTCCCGCAACCCGCTGCGATACAATATTTTTTAATTTATTTTTAATCATTTAAGCACCTGTTATCTCATAATCTTCCCTAATAGTCCGTCTTTACACATTAAATACACGGATGCGGCACGTTCACTTGCGACGTAAATCCAGAAAGCGAGAGGCTCTAGCGTGCGAGCGCGTTCCGAGGCAGTGCGTGGCAGCCACTGAATAGGGCCCTCTGGAGGGGCCGCCGGCATGTACTTGTAGCGACGAACGTAAATCGCGGAGTGAGCCGCGCCTGCTTTCACACGGAGGGCTCAAAAGTCCAATATCTACTAGGAGCTGTTAAATATGAATAAAAAAATAAAATACTTTATTTACCATAACTTACAAATTACAAAGTAAGAACTCAATCTTATTACTCTATTATTTTAACAGCTCTGTGTAGATGTTGTATGATTGTATCCCTTTATGCGCATCTTTGGCTCGATGTGTGTTACATATTTACCGCCGCCCCCTCTACATATCTGTATAAAATGTGCCATGATTTAATGGAGTTTGTAGCACATTTATAATCTAAGACCAGAAGCTCTCCGAGAAGAATGGATTTTGTTCTGTAATGTTTGATTTAGTAGTAACCAAATACCATAACACAAAATGTAGTTCTAGTGGAATAAGAGTAGTTTGCGACGGAATCACACATTCTTACTACAACAAAATCCTCTCGGTCACAAACACAACATACTAAACAATCTTATTTCAGGTGGACAAGAAAGGACGCAACTTCCTACACGTGGCGATACAGAAGTGTGACATGGAGAGCGTAATGTTCCTGCTATCAGTAGAAGTGGACGTCAACTCGCGTATACAGGTCAGATATCTATCCAAAGTAGTCCATACTATGCGTTAAAACTATCCATCCATACGTATCCATATCCATAAATACTATACCGCAAAATTTGGGTGGCCAAATTCTGCGGTATAAAAATGTGCTCAAACGTCAAATGAACTGACTGATATAAACCCGCATACAAGGGAGACAATCGCAGAAGGCCGGTCACAGTGGAGGCATATTGTGAACACGCAGGTGCGGAATTTAAAGACGGAAAGACGTAATGAACTCGACGTCAAGCGCGACGAGCTTAAGGGGCTACTTCGTCATTCGTAAATCACGCCCCAAACGCGGAACTAGCCAATAAGCGTGATTTGTAATAAGGGACGCATTTATTGCTCGCGCGCATCAAAGAAAGAGAAAGCTAATACACTACATGCTTGGGGTTTTTTGGCGTAAGCGCCAGATGTAAAAGTACCATGAAATCGAAGATATTATTATGTTTTGTTAACATTTAAGTTAATCACTTAAAAGATAAAGGGAAGAATGACATTTTAACATAATTTAGCCGTTTATTAATCTGTCGTTTGTACAAACTAGACAAAAAAACGGGAATTGATGATGCGTTTTCGGATAACTTTTCTATCGAGGAAATTTTCATTAAACATGTTTCCGCGTTAATCACTGAATAGGTTATATAGTCAAGAAACACATATCTGAAAACCAGCCTGATTTATATACTAGATTTGACAAAAAATGCACTACAAAACAGCTTAAATTTTCGATGCATCCCCTTAAGGCCCGACCACGCACGGCCATACAATGTAATTATGTCAGAGGGGTGCTGACATGCAGTAATGTGGCACGGCCATACAATGTAATTATGTCAGAGGGGTGCTGACATGCAGTAATGTGGCACGGCCATACAATGTAATTATGCCAGAGGGGTGCTGACATGCAGTAATGTGGCCGCCCATTTATCACTAAAATCGGCTATGACAATCACCAGAGAGCTCATCAGCGTCGCTTTCGTAGGTAGGAAGCAAGAAGTAGTCGCTGTAGCCGAACTCGGCTAGGAGATATATTGTATACTTGCTAATATTATAAATGCGAGGGTAAGTCTGTCTGTATTTTACCTTTTAATGTTTAAACCGCCGAACCGAATTAGATGAAATTTGGTATAAAGATAGTTTCAAACTGGGTAGGACATTGGATGGTTTTTATGCCGGAAATCATTCCTTAAGGGGATGAAAAGTTTGTATGGGGAATCAATCATTAAAACTTAGGTTACTCAGTCAGTTCTTGATAACGCGGGCGAAGCAGTGAGTAAATGTCAGTAATATTATAAATATAAAAAGTAACTCTGTAGGTTACCTTTTCACGCTTGAACCGCTACACGGATTTAGACAATATTTGGTATGAAATAATGTGAGACCCTGGGAAGGATATAGGATAGTTTTTATCCCGGTTAAAATGATGTTTGTGGCAGGCTACTCAGTTCTCGGTAACGCAGGCGAAACCGCGGGTAAATGCTAGTACTATTATTCAATGTAATGTCTGTGCATCGAATATTTTTAATAATAAACAAGGCCGTTTTTGGAGATCCCTGCATTGTTTTTAGGGTTCCGTAGCCAAAATGGCAAAAACGGAACCCTTGTAGTTTCGTCATGTCCGTTCGTCCGTCCGTCCGTATGTCACAGGCATTTTACTCAAAAAGTATAAGATGTATATTGATGAAATTTGGAACATAGTAATCTTGTATAAGCCGCTACTTAGTTTGATAGTTAAATAAAAAATATATATATTTCTAGGCGGGGCACTCCATACATGTAACCGAAACTGGAAAAAGTTTTTTTCAGCAAATATCAATGTGTGGCACATCATTCGACAGTTCTTCTAAAACACTGATATTCTCAAAAAAAAATTTGATTTATTGAATATTTTCGGAAATATTCGCTCCGAAAGTAGCAAAAATTGTGTCGCCCCCCTCTATTTTCTAAACGGTATGTAAATTGAATATGAAAAAAATTACAAATATAAAGCTTAATAAACAGTGACCGGAATTAGGTGAGCTAAAATACCTAAAGTTCGCGAGTGGACATAATAGAGAGTGGTTATAACCGGATAAATATAATATTTTATTTGGATTCCGGGTATACGATATTTATTCGGGTACTTGTCATAATATTGAACGTGACATGTTTTGTTTACAGTGCAGCATGTTTAATGTTAGTTTTAAGTAAAAAGGGTTAGAGAGAAGAAGGTATGTACAAGATTTCTAAGAAGTAGATGTAAGACGAATAATATGGGTTTCCCCACGCATTGTTTATTAATGACTCAAAGGGGCGTGTAAGAGCCAAGTGGTGTAAACAATTAGTGCTCAAAAGATAAGAGAGATCGTAAAAGGTCAAGTACATACTCAGGTAGGTAGGTAGATGGACTCATTCGCTCCTGAACCCTGGTCAGTTCAGTTAGTGCGTGTGTGGTTTATCGGATTTATCGTAACGATTTGTTTTTGACTTTGGCTTGTTTTATGGTATACTGGATATTCTTCCAATGATGACCTTGGCCTGAATTTAAGGCTTACGATTTGCTGCGTTTCATATATTCGTTCACCTGGATCTCATACGGTAAGTCAACCCTAATCTTATTATGTCACGTGGGAATTTTATTGGATTAGATTCTTAATATTTAAGAATTTGTTTATAGGACACACAAACAGAAAAATAATGACCAACCCGCCACAAGGACTCTTTGAATATGGACAACCACATGTTATGCCTTCAGTAGCGAGTGAGTTACCTGAGTATGTACTTAAACTTATACGTCCTTGCTTCCTTATCTGTCTAGTACTAGTAGCTTACACTATTTTGACGCTAATACGCCACTCTGACAAGCATTGACAATGAATAGGAAAACACACATTACTAATTTACAATATATTTCAACTTTATGGCTGGAATGTAACCATTTTTCATCATTACGGCTAGTACTCGTAGTGCCCGGATGAATATCGAATACCCGGAATCCAAATAAAATATTATTTATTTATTTAATTCATGAAATTCCACAGTATTACAGTTAGACCAAAGCACTGTGAAACTAAGATACAATTGTATACTACATACACAAGGAATGCTTATGAAACAAATAAACATTAATAAAAGTTACAAAGAATACTGCCGTACATCTATCCTCTCGCAGTACCTCAAACACTCATCACACCAGTCTAACCAGCTACTAGCAAACGCATCACAGCTTGGGGCCGATTCGAGGAGCGAGTTTATCAGGTTCAAAGCTCGAACAAGAGGAGATTTTCGGCGGGACACAGTGCGCGCTGCCGGTTCCGCCAATAAATGGCGACAACGGGGTCGGAAGAGAATTCTAGTCGGCGAGGAAACATACAAACATACCAACTGAGCTACCAATTCGGGACAGTCTGAATTGTACTCTTTCCAGGAGCAAGATATAAGTTGTTTCATGCGGGTTCCAAACAACGCAGGCTGCTTCGAGCTTGCTTCTTACAAGAGCGGTATAAAGGATCTTTATTGTCCTGATATCAACAAAGTCCCTAGCGTTCCGAATAACGAAACCCAGCTTTCTATAGCAATTCATGGCTAGAGCCTGGATATGCTCATGAAAATTAAGATGAGTATCCAGGATCACTCCCAAATCCCTAAAATTGTCAACACGAGTTATCGACTCAAAATCCAACTGATATTTGTTTAGTATCGGATGACGAGCCCTGCAAAACGTTATTACTGCACTCTTCGCAGCATTGAACATAAGTCTATTTTCAATGGTACACTCGATTAATGTCATTTTGCAGAGACGCACAATCCGAAATGTCCTGTACACCATATATAAGCTTCAGGTCATCGGCATAAAGTAAGGACCTGGCGCACTTAGGAACCGAGGCCAGGTCGTTAACCATAACTTCAAAGAGCAACGGGCCCAATATCGAGCCCTGGCTGACTCCAAAACTTGTGTGGCAAGGTTTAGAAACAAAGCATCCATGCTGCACGTATTGCTGTCTGTCACGTAGATAGCTAGCAAAGAACTTGAGTAGTTTTGGTGAGAGACCAATGCTACACAACTTTTTAAGAAGAACATCGTTATCTACGCGATGAAACGCTTTCTTGAAGTCGAAGTACAGCACGTCAACCTGAATTCCGTTATCCAAATGATCTGAAATGGAATCAACCAAGGTTAGAAGGTTAGTTTCGACTGAGCGATGAGGCATAAACCCATGCTGAGCATTGCAGAGGAACGGCTTTAGTTGTGGAGCTACGATACCATTTATGATGGACTCAAACAATTTGGGCAACGAGGATAGGATAGCTATGAGCCGATAATCTTCAACTTTGCCCGTATTACTGGATTTCGGAATAGGCCTCACCCGGGTATCCTTCCATTGGTAAGGGTTTTCGCCAGTATCCAGAGCAAGGTAGAAAATATGAAGAATTGGTGGTATTACCCATTCTTTGCATCCTTTTAAAACATATGCCGGTAGGTTATCAGGAACCGGGGAACTCCGGGGTTTATTATATTTATCCGGTTGTAACCACTCTCTATTATGTCCACTCGCGAACTTTATGTATTTTAGCTCACCTAATTCCGGTGACTGTTAATAAATACTTCCAACGAAAATTGTTTTCAACATGATCGGACATACCGTTTTTAAGTTATTGCCAAAAAACTGCGCTTATCAGCAAAAGGTCTTAAGTGCCGGGGAGATACGCTCTTTTGTTAGTGTTTTTTTTTTCATATCGTATTTTTTCATCTGTAGTGCACTTTTTTGTATAAACGGCTGCGGAACCCTACATTGAGCATGGTCCGACATGGTCTTGACCGGTTTTTTGAAATTCATTTTCATTATAGTTTTGTGCGCAGTTGTATAATATTGGTATTATAGGTCAGTGACATATAATATAAACCATAGAGTATAGAGTGATGGTCCAATCTGAAAAATATACCTTTTTAGTATGATTTGCGGAGTTCTTATTCACAGATAGTTCACAAGTAGAAAAAATCTTATAAGGTGTGTTCGCACTACACAGGACAGCAGCACGCTGGCGCCACCGCTGCATTTGGCGGCCGCGGTGGGGAACGAGGTGTTGCTGCGGAGCTTGCTGCTGGCCGGCGCCCGGCCCAACGACCGGGACGCTCAGAAGTAAGTGTATACGCCGGTCGTTTAACTGGGACTTCGCCCACGGTAAGCGGTAACGATCCAAGCAAATTAACTCTCTGCCACCGCCGTTTTCTTTAGAAGTTACTGTATGGGGCTTTTCAAAAGGGGAGTAAATGGGTTTTCAAAGGGTCTGCAACGCGTACGTAACGCCCCTAGCGTTGCAAGTGTCCATACGCTACGGTGACTGTTTGACAACAGGCAGGCATCGTTAGTAGTATAAAAAAGCTGAACTTCAATGGGACATATCGTTACAGACGCACCGCCCTCCACGTAGCAGCCAGCGCCGGGCACGCGTGCATCGTATCGGCGCTGCTCAGCGGCGGCGCGGAGTGCGGCGCCGTCGACGCGGCCGGCGACAACGCGCTGCACGTGTGCGCGCGCGAGGGACATGCGCAGGCGGCCCGCGCGCTGCTAGCCGACAGCGACGTCGACGCCGCCGCTGTCAACCTCAAGGGTGAGTACAGCGTCGACGCGGCCGGCGACAACGCGCTGCACGTGTGCGCGCGCGAGGGACATGCGCAGGCGGCCCGCGCGCTGCTAGCCGACAGCGACGTCGACGCCGCCGCTGTCAACCTCAAGGGTGAGTACAGCGTCGACGCGGCCGGCGACAACGCGCTGCACGTGTGCGCGCGCGAGGGACATGCGCAGGCGGCCCGCGCGCTGCTAGCCGACAGCGACGTCGACGCCGCCGCTGTCAACCTCAAGGGTGAGTACAGCGTCGACGCGGCCGGCGACAACGCGCTGCACGTGTGCGCGCGCGAGGGACATGCGCAGGCGGCCCGCGCGCTGCTAGCCGACAGCGACGTCGACGCCGCCGCTGTCAACCTCAAGGGTGAGTACAGCGTCGACGCGGCCGGCGACAACGCGCTGCACGTGTGCGCGCGCGAGGGACATGCGCAGGCGGCCCGCGCGCTGCTAGCCGACAGCGACGTCGACGCCGCCGCTGTCAACCTCAAGGGTGAGTACAGCGTCGACGCGGCCGGCGACAACGCGCTGCACGTGTGCGCGCGCGAGGGACATGCGCAGGCGGCCCGCGCGCTGCTAGCCGACAGCGACGTCGACGCCGCCGCTGTCAACCTCAAGGGTGAGTACAGCGTCGACGCGGCCGGCGACAACGCGCTGCACGTGTGCGCGCGCGAGGGACATGCGCAGGCGGCCCGCGCGCTGCTAGCCGACAGCGACGTCGACGCCGCCGCTGTCAACCTCAAGGGTGAGTACAGCGTCGACGCGGCCGGCGACAACGCGCTGCACGTGTGCGCGCGCGAGGGACATGCGCAGGCGGCCCGCGCGCTGCTAGCCGACAGCGACGTCGACGCCGCCGCTGTCAACCTCAAGGGTGAGTACAGCGTCGACGCGGCCGGCGACAACGCGCTGCACGTGTGCGCGCGCGAGGGACATGCGCAGGCGGCCCGCGCGCTGCTAGCCGACAGCGACGTCGACGCCGCCGCTGTCAACCTCAAGGGTGAGTACAGCGTCGACGCGGCCGGCGACAACGCGCTGCACGTGTGCGCGCGCGAGGGACATGCGCAGGCGGCCCGCGCGCTGCTAGCCGACAGCGACGTCGACGCCGCCGCTGTCAACCTCAAGGGTGAGTACAGCGTCGACGCGGCCGGCGACAACGCGCTGCACGTGTGCGCGCGCGAGGGACATGCGCAGGCGGCCCGCGCGCTGCTAGCCGACAGCGACGTCGACGCCGCCGCTGTCAACCTCAAGGGTGAGTACAGCGTCGACGCGGCCGGCGACAACGCGCTGCACGTGTGCGCGCGCGAGGGACATGCGCAGGCGGCCCGCGCGCTGCTAGCCGACAGCGACGTCGACGCCGCCGCTGTCAACCTCAAGGGTGAGTACAGCGTCGACGCGGCCGGCGACAACGCGCTGCACGTGTGCGCGCGCGAGGGACATGCGCAGGCGGCCCGCGCGCTGCTAGCCGACAGCGACGTCGACGCCGCCGCTGTCAACCTCAAGGGTGAGTACAGCGTCGACGCGGCCGGCGACAACGCGCTGCACGTGTGCGCGCGCGAGGGACATGCGCAGGCGGCCCGCGCGCTGCTAGCCGACAGCGACGTCGACGCCGCCGCTGACAACCTCAAGGGTGAGTACAGCGTCGACGCGGCCGGCTATTTTATACATAAACCATGAGGTTTATGTATATAAAAATACACAAAGACATATAAACGACAAAAGTCTGTTAGTTTATTTTTTATAAGATAGGTGTCTAAGGTTCTATCGCAATAAAAAAAACATAATGTTAGTTCCCCTTTTTGCGACGACTCTTCTCTTTCCGCGTAGACTATATTTACTACCACTAAGTAAAAAAAACACGGTGACATGCATACCCACTAGAATCACTACACACCGTTCCCTCTAATGCAACTCATACCTACAAATTTTGTCGTAGGCCGCAATCCCTTGCACGAGCTAGCCTGGTGCAAGAAGGATAACGCCGCGGCCATCTGCGAAATATTCATCGAGCTGATGCCGGACTACCCCATCAACAGGACGGACATGCAGGTACCATAATGAACGTCGATTATCAGGGACATACGGATTTTAGAATATAACCTTCTATGTTCAATACAATAGTGGCTTGGGTACATACACGGTACCCGTGAGGAATGCGAAAGTTTTAACCGCGCAAACCTGAGGTCGTGAGATGATATATGAACCCAAGTTCAATTCAGCGAAAAAACTAGTTTGTCGATTTTTGTACATAAAAATTAAATCAATTCCGTTTCTCCATGAAAATTATCCCTTTTCCTAAAATATAACGATTATCTTTTCCCAAAAAAGGATGTTTGAAGTCTGTCAATAGCGACGCAAACCTTGGCAACATACTTGGCAACGTCGCAATTGCACTTTACTAATCAATAAGTTTACATGAAAATTAATAATCTCTTCAAACCTAAGCCGGATTTCACTGAGGCTCATGTAACATTTTTTACTCCTAATGACCTACGCATTGCGTGGTTTAAATCTTTTGGATTCCTCACGGGCACTGTGTATATCTTGTATTTTTATGGTAGATGTCTTGAGTAGTAGAGAATTTGTACTTGTCTATAGGGTTCTGCAAGAAAAATTGTATTTTAAACTAGCATTGGGATATCCACAGGAAAGACGCATAAAGCCAACTCATATTAAAAAAATATATAGCAAAATAAATGAAATCTGATTATTTTAGGTTTTCTTCATTCACAACTGAATAGTGATTGACTCCATATGCTCAACGAGTGGTGGGTAATTTCCTCTTATAGTAGGAGAGCGGACCGCAAAATTTCGAACAGACTTGATACCACGATAAAATGCACAATGGTTTCCCATAAAAGTGATGCTTAGTCCGAATTTGTTAGTCTGCCACGGCGGAACTTGCCGAAAGTAAGAAAAAAAAAGTAATTTCCGGTGCGTAAAAGGGAATGTCACTTAACCCATCTGTTACCGAAATAATAGTTATGGCATCAGTTAGAAATTTAAGCGAAGTCTGCCAGTATTTTCTTTGCCGGAAGTGCTTGGTAGACGCTGTCAAAGGTGACCATCGGGACCCCTAAATAAACCCATCTGATACCATCATGAAACCAATTCCAGTTCGTAGGTATGAACCCTCATTTCAGGAATATATAAGTCTGCCAAGGCTTTTCCTGCCGAAACACCTTGGCAGACGAGATTATGTATCCAACATCCGTGGAACCCGTATTTTGAAATTATACCGATAACGGTCAATTTTACTACTTTATGCTTATATTTGTATATGTATATGTTAATAATAAAATATTTTAATAGTTTATTATTATTTACAATACCTATTGGGCTCAGCAGCGAAGGTATTATAGTCCTAAAGCATAACTGAACCTGTTCCTATCAGATGGGTTAAGTGACACCGCCTTTTTCGCACCGGAAATGGCATTCTTTTTCTTACTTTCGGCAAGTTCCGCCGTGGCAGACTAACAAATTCGGACTAAGCATCACTTTTATGGGAAACCATTGTGCATTTCATCGTGCTATCAAGTGGGTGCGAAATTTTGCGGTCCGCTCTCCTACTATTAAGACAATGCTCGCATTGGCAATGTCAGAAATATTAAAGTTGATTGCTGGCGTTCTCCCGATTGTTATTCTGCACGCAGTCAATCCTACATCACTTCATACCTACATTTGAGAAGTTGCTAGAACGCTTTTCTATGCTCATGTGTGGTTTGTTTCACGCACAGTATTAAATATATCTATGAGCTCTTAAAAGCATGTAAGGCACTCAGTGAAAACATAGAAATCGAAGCTCCCAATGAAATTCGCGAGAAATGCCTGTAGTGAATCTCTTGAGCACCTCGAATGATTGCAAGAACAATATTTCCGCTCATGTATAAGATAAAAATAACGGTCTTCCATATTTGATAAAGGGTAATACCCCGCTACTTCTGGCGTACATGAACGGGCAAGCGGCCATGTGCAGAGTGCTGGTCCGCGCCGGCGCCTGCCTCGCGCAGGAGAATAAGGACGGCGTTTCTATATTCAACTATCAGGTAAGTTACGTATTCATGGTGAATATGCACTTTTGTCTATGGTTGAAATTTATTTGCATGCTAATTCTGACTGTAAATGTATCCAAATTATGTTTACCTACCCAACCGTGTATAGTTGGGCGTTCATGGGATTTTGATGTATGCAAACTGAATTTTGAAAAGTAATCTACTTTAGTCTATGTGCATATAATTTCATCATTTGCCTTCCCCAGAACTTGCCGTGTGTACCGTGGTACCTAAGTTTGACAATGTATATGAAAATACCCCTAGAAATCTATTTAGAGCGGCTGTATAAAGCGGGATTTACACGGAACTATAGCTGCACTGTCTAAATTGCCGACTGACTAGGCCGGTGACTAAAATTGCAAGTTCCAAAGTAGACTAGCATCGGTCTTTTGCCGTGCGGCTATAGTAATCAGAGTAAAACCCGCTTTATATTGGCTTGGCGGGAGATTCGAAGTTACTAGATGTGCCCATTGGTTTTTAACTCACTTACCCGCCCTAAACTGTAACGAACAGGATTGTAGTTATTCAGACATTTTCATTTATTTCATAATAAAATAAACAACGTAGATGGGTTCCTTCCAGAAGAACTGGTGGGAAATTGTCCAAAACCGTGGAAGAACGAGAGGAAGGCAATATGTGGTCTGCAGTGAGACACTAGGCTCTTAAATCAATAAAAGTAAACAAAAGGAAGACACTTACTATGTACATCTCCATATTAGGTTGCAACGAAGCAGCTGTTACACCGACTTCTGGACGCCCTGCCCGCTGAGGCGCCGTGGGCCGAGAGCGACCTGTGCCAAGAGTGTGGCACCAAGTTCACGCTCACCATGAGGAAGCACCATTGGTAAGCTAGTCACTAACAAAACATTCATCCCTTGTTCAATCTCTTTAGTTTTTGTGATCAATTCTAAGAAAGAATGAACTGGTGTCCATTATTTGAATCTCTTTTTCTTACAGATAACTGTGGCTTTCAGAGAGAATGCCTTAAACTTTACAGTTAGAGTTTATATTAATCTTAATCATAACTTAATCATAACTCCTAATTTACTATTATAGCTGCTAACAAAGACATTAACTGTAAACACTTTTGCCACACAAAGGGCAACTGCATATTGAAGGTTCGAAGGCTCACATTAGAATAAAGGCCTCTAGAAGTGTTAATAGCTTCAAGTGGCGTGGCTGGGAAGTGAGGGATTGCCGGACGAGTATAAGTTTGCAAGGACGAGCGATAGCGAGTCAGGCAATCCTCTTTTCTTCCGAGGCATACATAGTGCTATTCCCAAAACTTACAAATATATATATTTTTTTTTAATGAGATATATGCAAAGTTGAATTGAATATTGCTAAATGTTAAATTTACACCAGGAACACTAATATTAGTATGCTGAATTTCATTTGTGTATTTGAAACATTTCATATCGGCATCACATAAACTCATTTTGCCATTTATAAGAAAGCCGCTAAGTACGTGAAATATATTCGCTACCTTTTATTTTTTAAACAAATAAAACTGCCAGTATTTTTAGACAGAAAGATCAGATATTGCGGATACGAATAAAAACGCAGCGGTTTTTTAAAAATTGGCTGTATAGGACTTGTGCCTTCATTTTGTATCTAGAGCCGTCTCATCAAACTTTTTTAAAAGTCTACAACTAGACAATAATAAATATCGTATGCAACATTATTGTCGTCCAACAATTTCCCATTCTTTTAAATTCAGATTGAACATAAACTATGCAATAAGGACAACTTTACGGACATTTTTGAGAAAAAATAATTCCAACTACACAGTAGTATAATTTCATTTCAGCCGTCACTGTGGTCGAATGTTATGCAACAAATGTTCAAACCAAGACGTCCCAATACTGAAGTTCGGCATGAACAAGCCGCAGCGGGTCTGCGAGATCTGCTTCAAAGTGCTCCAGGTCGGCGCCAGTTAGTGCCCGCGGCCTGCGGGGAGCGGAGACGACAGCGATACGTAAACGTCTTTGGTGGTAAAGTCTTGCTTCCGCTAGACTTTACCTTTTCGACGCTACGTCAAACACTAAACACGAGTTGTCAATCAGACGACACATATACGCCGTGTCAAAACCGAAGGACTTTATCCATTCGAAGTTCGTATCGTGCCGATTCGCTCGCTCTCGTTTTAAGCTGTATTTGAGTGAGTGGAACGGCTCCATGCGAACTTCGAATATCGATCTTCGGGGTAGCCCCTATGTGACGTACTAATACTAATCCGTTATCGTTACGCGGTGTGGTTATTGATACATGGAAGCAAGGCTTTATGCGGTGCAGTACGTACACATGATAATTTCAGCAATGGAATCCATCGTTGCCTACGAATCGTGGTCGGTTTTATCATCGTGGATATAGCATACGTTTCGTGTTATTTTATGTCAATAAAAGCGAACACCGCAGGGTCTCTTCGATTTTCTGTTCGGGAAAAACGTCACTACTTTGAAAAACGTATATCTGATACTAAAAAAAGAAAATTGAGTAACTGTCTATTTATAAAATACATAGTGCATTTACGATGTATTTCTAAGAATGTTTTAGATATGAATATATAATTCAAAGTTTTGACGACGCAGAGAAAAAACAGCCACCGTGTGCCCTGAACGCGCAGCAATCCCAAGTATTGTTTGTTTAAACTATTTTTAACTTTATTTTTGTGAGACACTGTCACAAAATGAATTAAAAATCAATGCATAGAAAATTCTACCGGTAATTTTTGTACATCCCTGCGTATTACTTATTTGTATTCAATTGATGTAACTTTCTGTGATGTAAGTTGAGCAACAAAGATGGAGTATGGGTCAGAAGGAATACTGAGATAGTTTCTTTTATATAGAAAAATTGGTATTAAGTATTATTTTTGTTAATATGATACTCTTATAAACTGTTAATGTAAAATAGGTTAAAATAAAATTAGTGCCTCAATAATGTTGGCAAATTATGTTCCAGTTGAAAGGAACGTAATTTCACTATGCCAAAGTCTGATAGTGTGCATCTGTTATGATTTAATTTTTTAAGTTCAATTTATTGTAGTACTTATAGAAATCCAAATTTTAACTTTGTATTTACGATGATAGGGTAGCAAAACAGTAGATATAAATATAACCAGTACTTTGACTTAAACAGCTGCAAATTGAGCTTATCTAACAACCCAAGTAGACTGTGCAGTGTAACATAAAATGTAGATGGATCCCATGTGTGTTCGCCCGCTCACTTCGAACATAATGAAGTCACTATATTGATATGTAGTATGAGGCTTTTACTGTGGCAGAAGTCGTGCGGTTGAAATGTTTGGTTTCTGTATTCACCACTTTTACGAAATGTTGCGCAGTTAAACATTATATTGTATACAAAGTCAATTTTTGATACATATTTTATTTACATTAGTATTAAGATTTTGACACATTCGATTTTTTTTTTGTAGACATTTTATTGCTGTCCATTGTTAATGTTATTATTATTTCTTTAGCTTTTTGCTTTGTCACTGATTAATTGCCTACACATTCCAAATTTTGCATTTTGGGCAAGTAAAACTTGCATTTTGGTTTCTATTATTTCATATCTACACACTATGTTAAGGAGATGAAGTTGTGTCAGAGGCTGCACCTTGCAAATCTATATGTATATACCTACTTTATTTGGTATATTTACATAGGTGTTAGTCTATTTGTTTATAAATGCTATTGACTGAGTGCCATTCGTCTTCAAAAACTTGCTTGAATTTTTATTTTTATAGAGCTTCTTATATTTTATCAAATGAATTATTGTTTTCGTCCAAGTTTATTGCTGTAATAATAAAATTTTATATGCCTTAAATTGAGTTTTATTGACAATGCCTATTAAGTGTTTTTTGGAAGGTACGATATTGCCATTGCCAGCAGTAGACTCAACAGAAATGTTTTTTTTGCAACCTTATGCCAGAACCAGTTGTAAGGTTCTTATTTTATAACTCGAAATATTGAATCTTAAGTCTAAGGTCACAAATAAAGTACACAATATTTAACTGTGATTATTTATTTACAAATAAACAACATTTAACTCGTGTCAACCCTTCCATATTGAACATGTTAAAATAATTTACTAAAACACTAACATTCTACCCATTGCACCAGCACACCAAGGTACAAAACACTTGACTGAAAATAATAATCTTTTGCGATTTGAGGGCAGAATTTTATTCTAAGTTTACTTTAGCCTTTTGAAGAGGTCCTTGGTGACGCATTTGTCGAGGACATGAAGGTAGTCGATGAGCTCCTCCTCACAAGTCTCGGTAGTCTTAGAGCGGGAGTTGACTCGGTCTGAGCACTCCTGGTACTTGCCCCAGAGGTTCTGTGCATCAGGCTTCTGGGAGCAAGTTTCCTGAAAATGGAAATAATATGTGATTAGTAGACCTCCCAGAAAATATATACAACAATTCACTGCCCAAGGAATCTGGGAATTCCTAGACTCAACTGGGCCTCCACAGTAAACTAGTAAAGGGCTGCCACTATAGAACAAGTCTGCTTGAAGCAACAAAGGACCCTTAACCCCTCCTTTGCTTAGACACGGATCCGTGCAGAGCATTGAAGCTCTATGTTAAGATTGTATTTAGCTTCAATTTGATATGATTGCTTATCCCCTCGTATGCGATGTCCAAAAATTGACATTGTATACGAGGGGATAAGCAACAATAATAATAAATAGTGTTGATACTATACTGGCCTAGTGATGTTATGGATGAGGGATGGATGGATACCTCTGTATTTATGGAACCTAAATGGCACCAATATGCATAAAACATTCAAGCCCGTCATAAAAAAGCACGCAATGCCCTGCTCCCACTGTTCATACATTCAGGATCAGAATCTATGAACAGTGGGGGGGGCCCTCAAAATCTATGCACAACTACCTATGTATTTATTGTCAGAAGTATGATTCAATGAACATACATACATATACTCGCGCCTGTATCCCACTGGGGTAGGCAAAAGAGTCCAGTAACAGGTCAACACTTTCCCTAATTTGGCACTTTCTTGAATTCGGCACATATACCTTCGGTGGGAATGCCAGACTCTACAGCCTTACTGACTTCTTTCGCTTCATTTACATCCATGCATCTCTTCATACACGCTCATCAGTTGCGGGTATGTCTCATCTGGCCCTTTTAATGTTTTCGGTGTTTGTCAATTATTGGCTGCTTAACCTTACTTCTGTTGCAGAACTAGGGCAAAATAGGGGCTTTTTCCCAAAAACGTGTACCCCCATTTATTGTCACAGATTATGAACTTTTTAGGTTTGTATTGCTCGGAATAAAGGGTACAGTTGTTGAAGTCGATTTTAATAAAATATGTCAGAAAGTCAGTTTTTGGCATGTTTTGGCACATTAATGAAATTTGGATGATAGATGTCTGGTATAAGCCACTACTTAGTTTGATAGATAATAAAATATATTTCTAGGGGAGGCACTCCATACATGTAACCGAAACTGAAAAAAATCATAATTTTTCAGCAAATATCAATGTGTGGCACATATTTCGATAGTTCTTTTGAAAAGATTTCAGGTTTCTCAATTCTTTTGTGATGTAGTGAATATTTTCGGAAAAATCGCTCCAAAAGTTGCATAAATTGTGTCCCCCCCCCCTCTATTTTCTAAACGGTATGTCCAAAAAATATGAAAAAAATAAAGATCAACATGATCGAATATACCGTTTTTGAGTAACTGCCAAATAACTGCACTTCTCAGTGGACGAAAGTGCCGTGGAGATGGAGATACGCTCTTTTGCTAGTGCACTTTTTCATATCGTATTTTTTTCATCTGTAGTGCATTTTTTTGTATGAACGGCTGCGGAACCCTACACTGAGCATGGTCCGACAAGCTCTTGGCCGGTTTTTTTAAGTCCATACACTCACAAGTGAAAGAACTTGTGTATATAGTAAATACAAATGAAAAATGCATAGGTATACAAATTTCATGCACAAAAAGTTCAGATCAATTATCATATTAGCTGAAAAAGGTATCCACTGCTGTAAGGTTTCCCAAGGAACTCCATAACCAATTGTATGTTGTGCTAACCCAACGTTTTCATTAATGCACCTTTGGAGGTTTTCTCAAGGATATATCAATAAAAGTTTAAGACCATTATAAGCTGCAAATTAAAATACACTATCTTTTTCTGTTCAAGATTACAAACATTTTCCTTCTTTAATTTTCAGTTTTTTAACTAGTGAAATTAATAGTTCCCATATAGAAAAAGATACTAACTCTTCATATTTACTTTATATAGGACAAGAATACAAATCTAAGTTGCATTTATGTTATCCAAGGACTTTGTGAACTCCCAATGTATAGGTTAGGTTAGGAGCTTTTGCAATAAGAAAAAAGTATATAAATTATCAGGTGCGTATGTTATTAAGAGAATGTATAGTATACCCGCAATTCCGTCTGAGGATCAACCAATTCTTCTTCTTCGCCCTCGTCGGCCTTAACCACAGGAATGATCTTCTCAGCCATAATGCCTAAAAATAATGTGAAAGAGATGTATTATACCCCACTGAATGCACGAGAGTTATAGTACTCCACAGTAATATAAACTGTTCAAGTAAACAGCATTAAACTACGAAAAACTACTAACAAAATTACCTAAATCGATGATGCAACGAGTCTTTGCAAACCGATAGCAAGACGGGCAAGTAAAATAATGTTGCCAGAGTATAATTTATTTATGTTTATATATTAAATTAATGTTTTAGCATTGAAGAACGAACTATTCATTTGAACAATTTACTTTTAATCTGTTTGTATTCTCCATGTAACTTGTTTTAACAGTATTGATTCACTTCTAAATTACAATTTTTTAGAGATATGAATTGCAAATTAATTCTGGCAAGAATATGAATGACATTCAAGGTTGAAAACATAACAAACTCAATTAGCCATTCCAAAATTTATGATCACTGCAATTTAAACTTTAATTTTGTATATAACAAAGATCTCTTTTAGTCTACTTGACGTTTTATAATCTGTGTATAGTGTTTAGTCAAACTACTGTTTTTAAAAGTATAATCACTATATTAGCAATCAAATAAATGCTAAAGTATTGTGTATTGTTACCTTATATTTTAATTAATGCTTTGTGTAATAATAAAAAAGATAGCTTATAATTAATATTTATTCCTAACTGTATATACGCATACGCATACATATACACAGCTCCCAAGTGGCCGTCACCATGGAGAGAGCTTGCTGTAGAAAATTATTTTATAATTCGATATTGTTGCATTAATTCAGTGATATTTACGTTTTAAGTACGTTCAGCGCAAGTAGCAAGATTGAGTTTCAATAAAGCTAAAATGAGATTACGTCGTATTGTCCGCTTTGGACAAAAAACGAGAAATAATATAATTTTCTAACATATTGTTTTTTAAACATTTCAGGTTCGTTTATTACAAGAATTAACATCTTTATTAATCATTGTCATCTTTTACAGGCCCTTTGATTCTCGGTTGGTTATTAAATCTAATTTATATGTAGACTGAAGTAATTATTGTAAAATGTTGAGGTTATGTTACTTAAAACATAATTGTTATTTTGTCTTTCAGGATGAATGGAGGAATGGAGCATAAAACTCCAGGGCACAATGCTGTGCTCCATAAAGCACCTAAAAACTACAAGTTGCTTATGGACCCATTCCTTGTGAAGGGAGCAACAAAATTGTATAGATATGATGGAACTGTTCCTGGAGACACTTCTTATCCGCCCGTGCAGTGCCGAGACCCTCGATCTCAGCTGTCGAGGATATGGAGCAGACTGGAGCCAGCAGATTTGCCTGTCCCTAGGTATAGAAATCTTGTAATACTTACAAAATACAAAATACAACATCGAGGCGACCAATAACATGCAATTGTGTTATCGGGAAATACTGAGCTGAATCTTTGAAACTATAAAAACGTTTGAAATAATACGCTTTTCTTGTGATGTTGATATATTAGTTTGAAATATAAGAAATTAAGTGTTCTCATAGCACCAAACCTTGTTGGCTTCTTGTTGCTCAAAAGCTACCTCTACCAATGGCTGTAAATGTATGTTTTGGGGTTTGGAATGTATGTAAATGTAATTTTTGTTACTAACATTAGTTAAATTCGCAATCTTTTGTAAAAAAATAGTGATTTTTGTTACTTTTTCTTCTTTGTTTTTATTATAGTTTCAATGAACAGTGCTACCAACCTAACCAATATTTTGACACTAGTCTATGGCGGGAATTTCAAACGATGATATACATCATGTTTATAGAAAACCCTCACACAGTGCAGTTTAAATATGTTTTGATGTAATTTTTGAGATTTTATAATCTTGATATGAATTAATAATTTTATGTAGATTTGACAACTGAATTGTTGTTAGTTTTATTACTCTTGAGTCTTATAGCTTAAATGGTATTGTTCAGTGTTTTTAATTTTATGGAATTCCTCTTACCAATTTTTTTCTATTTTCAGATTTAAAATAGACAAAAATTATGTGGGAACACCTCCTCAACTTGAAGTTACTTTAGGCAATTTGAATGACAACATTGACAAAGCTTTTCTTTCTGATATGATGACCAAAGTTGGCCCTTATGAAGAATTAACTATATTTTACCATCCTGTCACAAACAGGCATCTGGGGTTTGCAAGAATTGTCTTCCAAGATGTTAAATATTCTAAGATATGCATTGAAAAATATAATGGAAAATCAGTTATGGGTCAGGTATGGGTACAACATTACTGTTATTGATAAGTATGTGTGACACATTTGAGAATTGTTATCGAAACGGCATCTACTGACTAAATACAAATAAGTTTAACCTGTCTCCATACCCCTTGCCTTGCTTACTTAGGTCACATATGAGAACTGGAACTTAATCTAGATTATTTTCGATGCCTCACCGCTGTGACCTGTTTATAAAGAAATTACTAATTTAATTTGGCTTTCTTTGATTAATATATTTTTTTTTTTCAAGATTTGTTCGCAAAATCCTGTTCAATTACAATATTTTAGCCAATAGTACTTTATTCTTACATTATCATCAGATATATTTGTCTATTCAACATACACAAATGGATGAAAGTGGTATCCCAAGATTTTCCTAACAAACTAACACACTTAAATGTGAAGTTGAGAAAAGATTATAATAAAACTGGTTTGCTTACAGGTATTAGAGGTGCTCCACGATCCTTTTGGTAAGCGGTGCCAAGAGATGTTCGAGGATAAGACCATGGAAAAGAAAGCACAACTGTTAGTGCCTGTGCTGCCACCCATAGTGGAGGATGTGAGGGTGACAAAGGTTGACCCATCTCTAAGCAAGCGGTTAGAAGAGACTAAGCTTATTGATAAGGTAATGATTTCTTTCCTATCATACAAACAGTTAGTCGGCTTTTGCTTTATTTAATTAACTTGTTGTTCAAGACATTAATTTTGTGTATTGAGTAAATCATGTAGTAAATTATAGCAGATTTACTAACAAAAAATATTTTGTCTCAATTTTTTGTATGTATGTGTCTCTTTGCGGCTTGATTGCGTTAGATGAAATCCAACATGGATTGCAACACGGGTTGCATAGATTTTTAAAGGATACTTTTTAATTCGGTTAAAAGTATCCTTTATTATTATAAGCTTACTTTTACCCAAATATGCTGAAGCAAAAAGCGGGTTATGATGTTTTCGTCCGTGAATGAAGTTGCGGCGAAGTTGATGTATATACATTTTATCACAAAAGACACTTTCAATCTCAGTTTACCCTATTAAAGTTGAACAATGTCAGGAAACTGGGCTCTATATCGGAATCCCTAACGTCTTTTGTCCTAATGTATTGTTTGTCCTAATGTATACAAATGACGTTAGGGATTCCGAATGAGACCCGTCAGGAAACTGTCATGTATAATGTGGAAGTATTTTCCAAAACATTTTATAATAAGCTCATAGATAGATAGATAGATAGTTTATTCCATAACAATTTGACAATCGTGTAGGAAATATAACATTATAATTAATCTAAGTGATAATTCAAGTGTAATTTTTTTTATAACATACTTAATAACTTAACACATCACAAAAGACACTTTAATTTCAGTTTACCCCATTGAACTTGAACTATGTGAGGAAGCTGTCTTGTATAATAAAGAAGTATTTTTCAAAACACTTGCCTATATGGCAAGTCAAATCGATTTAAAACATTCACTTAGAACAATATTTTATGACACATTGACATCGGTATAAAAATTCATTTTATGAACTCTAGTTTTTAAGAGGATTATTCGTGTAGGAAATAAAAATTTAAAATGTCATGTAAAAGTCACAGATAATTTAAAATATTTATATTTAAATGTCTCCAGGTTGATCACATGAAAGAGCCATACCCTCGGAAAGAGACTGAACACAGCGACAGCAACCAGCGATGGTCAGATGAGGAGAGGCACGAACATCGACACCGGCACCGCAGGACTGAACGAGACAGGGATAGAGACCGCGACAGGGACCGGGACAGGGATAGAGACAGGTATGTTCAGGATGAGAACTGTTTGATGTCAAATAGACTGAACTCAGCAATGGCACCAACATTGGTTGGACGAAGAGAGGCACAAACATTAACACAAGCCACCACAGCAGGTCTGAATGAGATTGGGATAGATACAGGTATGTTCATGATGAGATATGTCTGGTAACAGAGTGATGGAAGACTGCGACAGCAATCAACGTTGGTCGGACGAAGATAGAACAAATTGCTGTTGGTGACCCAAATAAATTGAATAAAAAAATTTCGACACTGGCATGTAGCAGGAATGTATGGGGTTGTTTAGGCAAGTATGTTGTTGGGCCGTTGTGAGTCGACCTCTCTGGTGCTGTTGTCTGTCTTAATACATAGTCTGGGTCTAACGTATAGGAAATACGGAACTGACGACAGTCCTGTACAGAAAGTTTATTTCAAAACCTGTTTAACTTTCATTTTATTTCGGTATTATTTTATATGAATGGCTTTCACTTCAAATCCGCTTGATGCAAATGTTTTTGACTAATGATACTAACCTTTTTGACATTGCGTTTGATGAAAGAATACTAATAAGTTTCTAATCTGTCACTATTTTTTTCTCTTTTGCAAGCCGACGTTGCAGGAGGAAATGTAGAAGAAGGTATTATTTTAAGATTGCTCATGTAATGCATTTTGCATGCTGTAATCGAAGCATATTATTGCTAATAATGTTAT
This sequence comes from Hedya salicella, assembly GCA_905404275.2. Classification (NCBI taxonomy): domain Eukaryota; kingdom Metazoa; phylum Arthropoda; class Insecta; order Lepidoptera; family Tortricidae; genus Hedya; species Hedya salicella. The sequence goes on along the minus strand of FR990114.1, from coordinate 8,215,667 downwards.
TTTAGATGCATGAAATTATTATATTGAAAACGGATGTTGAAACCAAAAAAAACTAGAGAACCATTTTAAATATACGTAACTGATATAGCATGGAACACGGATATATAAGAAGCAGGGATATGACGGGTAGGCGTGGCACGCGTTTCAGCTATAAGCACAGGCTACCTTATCATGCGAACAGCGCCTGTGTACCCTCGACAGTTGCCATCGTGACGCCATTATATGTTGAGATCCTTGTTTATGCAAATCAATGAGAGTAAAAGTGATTAATCATGCTGAATAATGCTGTAAAAACACAATAAGAAGGCAAAACATATTAAAGAGAGGCATTTTTTTTTATCACAGATATGTAAATAAATATTTTTTTAATCACGATAATTTCAAACTTAACCAGTCTAAACTCAGCCTAACTTTCATATATTCGATTCGATCGATTATTTCTTGTCAATTTTAATAAGACGTTTACTATGAGACAGTACTAGAGACTTACGGGGTCGATAAAGATGTCAAGCACATATTAGAATTCTATATTTGTATTCTTCGAGAGTCATAGAACTCTTCAATAATTAAATTTGAATGGATTAAATGATGTTTGATTATTGCTCTAAATTCAATGTAATAAAATATTGTTTTCTATTAATTTGTAAACTAGGTTTTCAGGAAAATCTACTGTAAGCAAATTAGGGACTGAGGTTACAGGATGTATTTTTGCGATTAGAAAACGAACCATTTGAATAAATACGTAATTCCAATAGTTGTTACTGCATATGACGCAAATACCTTAATGTGAATACTTTGTTGGAAAATAACTTAAAAATAACATTTGTATCAATATATTTTTAGGACTCACTGTAATGATTGACAACATTTCATATTTTTATCCATGTTTCTCTGCCCATAATATCAAAGAAAAGAAAAATGAATAATAACCACATTTTTTTAATTTTTCGAAAACGATTATCGATTTTATAAAGAAATCTCATTTAAAAGTTACTCATTCGAAAAGTGCGTACATGACAAGCAACTGGGCATAGCGTAGAAAATCATACAGAAGCACCAGGTGGATTTACTATATACATATAATATGAACGTTTGATGTATTCACAAACTTTATATACATATATAAACCTCAAATATACTCGTAAAATTATATTTTGTCTCTTCGTTAAGACTAATTGATTTTAAATCAATCACTTTCATTCAAGCGTTCATCGATATTTAATTGTTAGTCAAGTCCCATCCCTACAGTCAAATGCTTTGATTGTCTTGGTGCAAAGAGACACGTTGCTGGTAATGTGTTAGTGTATTCAAAGACTACTATTGTATACTAGGGTATTGCAACAAGTAGCGCTGGTGTGTGACCAGTCAATGAGTGCGCTTCGTTCAATGTTTTAAGTATTGTGTTCGTGAGCGTTTCTTTGCATGTGCACTATGTCAATGTATGTGTTGAAAAAAAAACCATCCTTGTATATAAATCCGTGGCATGGAGCATGAAAGTACTTTACAAGCTCCGACTCCTGTCGTGTGTATTTATATAATTATAATTTGAGTATTTTTAAAGACAGAGTCAATAGCCTTACTGAATCAACGAGCTATATCTTCAACCCTATAGCCACTTACTAACAGGAAAAACATTAAAACAAGAGAACTCCAGGGGATATCCAGGCAAAAACTAGATGGCGCTTTAAAATTAAACGATGTTATAATTGAACAAAGAAGCATAGTACTGTAAAGACAAAAAAATAACAAGTGAATAATGAATCTTAACATTTAAATACTATGTCACGCTTGCAAATTCTTATAGATTCTTCTTCTATTTTCTATATAGATCGCGCTGTAAATATCGGGGAACGGCCTCGTCCACGCCACGTCCACTATTATTATAATGTTCCTGGCCGTCAGGTGATACTGGACTAAATTGCTTTTGAATAAAAAAAATGTCTTAGTTGTGTCAAAAATATGCAACGTCAAAAGTAGGCAGCCGAAATTTTATTACTTTGCCGCTTCAACTTAGGATACTCAAATGTTTTTCACTATATAGTTTGCGTCTTTTTTTGATAATGATTCTAATACAAAGAATTTATGTCTCAGACACCGGGACCGCTACTCGCGCAGCACGAGCGAGGCGACGGAAAGCTCGTACGCGGCGTCGAGTCACGCCGACGTGAGCTTCACGCCCGCTCCTCCGCAGACATACGACCCTTACTACCAACAGAGGTGAGATGTGTGTGTTAGACACCGGGATGGCTCGCGGCACGGGCGTGGCGGCGGAAAGCTCGTACGCGGCGTCGAGCCACGCCGACGTCAGCTTCACGCCCGCTCCTCCGCAGACATACGACCCTTACTACCAACGGAGGTGAGATGTGTGTGTTAGACACCGGGACGGCTCGCGGCACGGGCGTGGCGGCGGAAAGCTCGTACGCGGTGTCGAGCCACGCCGACGTGAGCTTCACGCCCGCTCCTCCGCAGACATACGACCTTTACTACCAGCAGAGGTGAGATGTGTGTGTGTCAGACACTGGGACCGCTCGAAGTACGAGCGAGATGACAGACAGCTCGTACGCAGCGTCGAGCCACGCAGACGTGAGCTTCACGCCCGCTCCTCCGCAGACATACGACCCTTACTACCAACTGAGGTGAGATGTGTGTGTGTCAGACACCAGGACCGCTCGCGGCACGAGCGAGACCACGGAAAGCTCAGAGTCAGTGGTGGGAGCGCAAACCCGCAATCGGGCATGTCATCCGCGGCCACTTACAGTTGGGTTGGGACGCAGTGCGCAAGGCACAAGGACTGCGGAGGTGGGTTAAACCGGTTCAACCCGCCTTGGGGCTTGGGAGAGGACAGGGAGAGAAAAATAGAACATTGGGGCAAATAAGAGAATTACAGGTTGGTGCCTCCCGCCGAGTTGGCAGAAGCCGTCCTTTCGATGGCTCCGGATCAGAGAGCACCGATACCGACCTCTTTCGAAGCGATTTCTGGGGAGTGGATCCGCTGTGGGATCGGGGATCTTCGGAAGGTCATTCTTAATTGAAGGATCCTTATGGTGGGGGAGCATCTTGAAAAAACCATACATGGTTTAATTTCCATGTCCTGGTGAAGACTCAGGTTAATCAATGATCACATACCATGGGGTATCTGCCATCCTATCCAAGAACCTATTTCCTATGACCTGAAAAGCCGCTCCTCAGACATACGACCCTTACTACCAACAGAAGTGAAGTGTGTGAGTCAGACATCAGCAGACTGAGCTTATTCTCGTAGATCAAATATCACAAGGACTAGATATGTATTTAAAAACTGCATTTATATTAGTCCCGCTTCAGCACTACGAGATAGATCGAGCGGTGTCCGTCAGTAACCATACCGTTTGCCGAGAATAAAAAACAAAGAGTACAAAAACAAGCAAATTTATTTATTCAATTCAATAACTTAAATCTATCATTACAGGCAGACCCAATTCGATAGACAAGTGAAAATGAGCATATTGATAAACTCAAATAGACTGAATCCTAGCAGAACAACAGCCCTAGCTACCACACCTATGACACGTGACTTTTCGCGCGACAAATTGTCTGCCTCTTTCCTTTCAATACAGCAGTATAAAGACGGGTGAGTCTGATGCGCTAGATCGGAAGGGGCTTTCGCAATAGGACTGACACCACAATAATATGACGGTACTATAAAGTCAGCTGCAAAAGATATACACAGTTAGTCCATTGAATTACACAGTTACTCTATTGAATAACATCGTCGCTAGCTTTACCCGACGCTAGACTGACCCGTCAATAGAGTTGAGATAAGATATTTTAGAACGGCCTAATCGTGTATATCGTTTTGCAGCTGGCTGTACCTAGTATTACTGTGCCGTGATGAGAATGGGATTGAACATGACAGTTTCCCTTTATACTTACGTCAACGTTTGTATGAACTGGCAGCTATCTCAATCCCAAACTAATCGCGGTTCAGTAATAATCGTCCTCTATAGACATATCTAACTTAAGTTTCAATTTGATTGTTCAGCAGCTACGGGTACGGGTACGGCGCAGGCGCCACGCCCGGCGGCAGCGGCATGTGGTGGGGCGACTGGCGCCACCCCCACTCGCACCAGCACTCCCATGTGAGTTACTGCACTATAACCCGATCGTTCAGGGCCCGTGTCGACACGTAGGCGTCATGGGTCTACGCAGACTTCCCTACTTAGCAGGGAGACACTGCTACTAGTTACGCACACGTATAGGTAAAAAACTTAAGAAAGGCCCCTCTTCTATTTGTAATAGTAACGTGTTCATATGGCTTAACAATTTGACGTTCCATATTAGAAAAAGATTCGGTCAAAAGTAGCATTTTTGTGGCAAGCTTTTATTACCGACTGTACTTTTCTTTAAACATCCGTTAACTACCTATCGAGACAACTCTGGTAGGGTTGCGTTATTTTATTACAAAGTTCCTATGACCACCATCTGGCTCCAACAAATCAGCTCGATGGTTTCATAGTATCGCATTGTCACCTAACTCAGATAAAAGTATACCAAATTTCGGCTCAATCGGAAACCGAGTCAAATTTAACTCGCAAGATTTGACCCACACAAACTAATATACATACTAATACTATAACTGATAGTTCCATATCAATTTTATTAAATACTACGTGCAAGATGTGCATTTGTTAAGTTTTTTGGCTATAGAGTTGCTGGCCCTCATGATATATTAAAACATGGCATAATCTTCCCGTAACAGTTTTCACTCCGTCAGCGGAGCTTGATGACGTTATTACGTGCGGCGTACTAATTGTGCTGTAATCCTGGCCTATATCCGGAAGATACGACCTTGTTTTATATTATCGTACCGTGATGGGCCGGTAATGGACTCTTGAGAGAGAGGCGCGAGAAGAACCGTACCTTACCACCTACCGTACCCTATCCTCGCGTCTCTCTCCACAGGCAAGGACTCACTTAAACGGTTAATCTACAACATTCGATTTCCTACCTAAAGCAAAGCCCACGAGATGACAGAAAATTGGTCGTTATCTGACTGTCAGATAACGACAATATATCAATACGGGATTTCTTTATTGTCTCTTACAATTTCTTATCTCGTTGGCCTGCTTTATTTTTTGGAATTTTATCACCTCTAAAAACGAGAAATGTATATACCCATTCCCATAAAATATTACTATCGAAATAGTGATGGAAATATTTTCTAAAAAACTAATTATATTCTATCAACGAAATACTTTGTAAATACATAATTGCCTTGCTTTTTAGATTGAATTTATGCCACACTAATGCTTAGAATTTCCCTTTTCCTTTTTCAGAGGATATATTTGAGTGTGCCGTTTTTATTTAATCATAATCATCCCCATCCTCCATTATAAATTTATTTATTTTATTTATCGACAGGATGTCAACGAAATATAAAATACAAGTAATATTATGATACATAATGTATTAAGAAATGAATTAATTTAAGGATCAACCACATCATGTTAACGCACCGTACGATATAGTGCATAAATACATGGTGTCTCGGGAAGGGTGTACCAGCGAAAGCCTGGGATTTAGGGGACCTTAATGCCTATCGATTAATTTTGCTTGATATTTTTCGCTTTTTGAATTCACAAAAAAAAACATAATTCGAAAACAAAAAAAAACCCTTCCCGGTACAGCCTGTATAATAGTCATATAATAGACATCAGGAAAACTTGAAAATACGACCAAACCTAAAAGTATCAATATCGTATTAATGTTAGCGTGTCCGAGTTTTCCCGATGCTAAAATATTATTCACTACATTTGTAAACCCAGTGACGCATAAATCACATCATTGCGGTTTCGGTGCGTACGTATTTGAACAGCAGTGTGGTCGATACTTTAATTAAGATTCGTATCTATCATGATTAATAATGTTCTATGCTAGTATTCTGAATATGTTATCAACATAATTCAATTATTATACTGCTGAGGAACCCAATTTGAGTCATATTTACATTTCGATAGAGCTTACTCACGTCGTAAAAAGGTAAGCAGTGATCGACAGTTTTCGTTCGGACGCTGGCCAATGACCAATTTCGTAATTTTGGACCACATCGGGCAATACTCGACACTATACGACGAGCGTAAGCGCTATCGTAATGTAAATGTCTTAGTCTCACGGTAACTGCAATTCTAGTTAAAACCAAGGACCATCAAAACAACAGGACTGTCAATCTACATACATGAATCCATTCCTTGATACATACCATCAACGCCATCTACACTCGACAGCAAATATACCGGGCCACCTTGGAACGACGCGATTTTGTAAACTCTATACTAAACACTTAATAAATTCATAAATCCCAATGTGTTTTCACTAATTATAATCGTCATGAAACGCACTTTCTGTAGGTAAAACTTTGATAGTTGTAAGTTTTATATTTTTTGAGAAAATCGGATTAGAGTGCCAAGGTAGCGATAGTGGTGGCCCAGTTTATTTGATGTCGAGTGTATGTATAAGAATTATTATTTACAATTATTCAACTTTGCAAGCGTGACACCACAGTATTGAAACGTTACGATTTATTTATTATGAGCTGTTTACGAACAAATTATTGCTGTACCATAAGTATGTTTCATTGTTCACGTATAACATTGTGAAATGTTTAGTTTTAAAGCGCCATCTAGTTTTTGCCTGAATATCTCCTTGCCCTCGGGGCACGATATAAAATCCAATTGACAGTCCTCTTGTTTTAATAGTCCTTGGTAAAACTAATATGAGTCGATTTGCGAATGTAAAGGGCCAATCTTCAGCGTTTTGTACTGTTTTTCGTCGTTGTCTCGGCATTTATCGTTCAAATATCAGAATTAACTTTTTAAGCAACCGACAGTCCCGAGGCAGAATTTATTTCGTTCGAAGTTATCACGACGTTCCTTTCTGTTGTGGCGACAATTGTGAGTCAACGATGACGATTGAACCGAGCGACAAAAACGCTTGGAGATTCGCCCTAAAGCGCTTTTGAAAAGACAAACAGTATAGAAAGGTAAGGAGGCAAATCTCATGTGGGAAAACATACGAACTGACTGTCCAGCGGAAAGCAGTAAATAATAGTTCCAAATTCGACCAGAATAGCGCTAGAGTAGCCAGTGTATATGAAATGAATTTAACTGTTATTGCTTCTCAGTTCCGGTCATGTTACCTAATAGGGAATATGCATGAATTTTAATTTTTAACCGACTTCCAAAAAAGGGAGGAGGTTCTCAATTCGACGAAATGTTTTTTTTTTTTATGGATGTTCATCGATTACTCAAAGACTATTTGACCGATTTAAAAAAAAAATTTTGGTTTTATAGAAGGTACTTTCTAGTTGGTCCCATTTAATTTTGGTGAAGATCTGATGATGGAATCCATGAGGAATTGAAGGAATTCCTCAAATATTGTAGGCATACATATAGCGATTTTGGTATTATAAGAAACATAATAAGCATTTGCATTCAGAAAGTGTAAATTGGTGAAGTGAAACTGATGCAGAAGACCACAGAATGCCATCGGAACTCCTCAATGATAAATGATTTACGCGTGGCGACAAAGTATCTTGATTAATTTAGCTAAGCAACTTCAGAGTCACAAATTTAAATATTCCTGATGAGAATGGTACCATCGAATTGATTTGATGATGGAGCCGGAAGGTAGGCACCAGATCTATGTAATAAAATAATGTATCCTAGCCGTGTTTGGGCTTGTTCGAATCGTCACGAGATACACTTTTAAGTAACGATTAACTAAAAAGTGTAAAATAAATAAACTTTCTCTCGGTGCCATCGTGTCACAACTTACTAAAATCTTAAATTTTCAATATTTTACACATTCTTTATATGGCACCGACGCCAAAATAAAATTAATTGTATATACTGTATAGATTGAGTATACAAACGGTTACTTGTAAGTAATTTGAAGAAACTGAATTATGGCGTTATTTTTTACTTTTTGGTTTTTTTTGGAGTCGGTTTTATTTATTTGTTTAAAAGTTTATTTTTGCTTTATTAAAAGCTCATTCATGTAACAAACAGTAGACAAAAATATTTTTTCGAATAAGTATAAAAATAACCAAAATATAAGCCATTAAATATTTCATTCTATCTCTTTCTAGGTAAACAGAATTTAATAGGGAGTTTATATGGCCGGAATGCACTATGACGTAACAGTGCACGTCGGATCTCTCTGTCTCATTAGTAGTTTAGAATGCCTATATCTTGCGTAGTTTTTGGCCGATTTAAATTTGAATTTCACAGTTTGAAATCATGTTTACGGATATTTAGTTAGGAAAAGCGATAAAAAAAGTCATACCCTATTAAAAAACTTTTATCGAAATGTTACTCAATGTTCGTTCTTCTTCTATTGTAAAAATTTAATCATGGTCAAAATGATTGATGATGCTTGCATCGTGGTGGATTTTTTTTTATATAATTCGGGTAATTTATTTTACAACCGCGAAATGATTTTCAACGTCTTGTCAAAGATACATTCTTGCCAGTAAAATAAATTTACACTTGCTACTGTGGCGCCACCAATTTAAACCCTTCTGTCGAACACTTTGGATATACAGAGATTGTCCTCCTTACCTCTTCTCCATGAACACAAAGACACAAATAACGAAAAGCATATAACCAAAGCTGGAGAGGCGGTCGGGCTCGACGCCGCACTGGGCGCCGCCGGCCACGCCCGCGCCGCGCGACTCGCCCCCCGCCGACGACCGGCCCAAGGTCAATGCTCACGCCACACACAATGCTAACAAACAGGTCCACCATTTATCATCTTACACGTAGAACCCGGATAGTGAATGTGGAATGAGGTTAAAAAGTACTAATTGTGTAGTATAGGCGGTGCTACTATCGAGTGATCCAGCTATTGACTTCTTTCAGCTATTTTCTTTGGTTCTTCTTGTTTACTCATTTTTTTTTTGTCATAATTCTATATCGCATAATCACAATAGGCAACAAATCCTGAGGCGTTATTCCGAAACTTGAAATTCGAAGTTTGTAACGTGCCGTCCCTCTCGCTGTCAGTATTCCTCCTCTCTCGCTGTATTTGCGTGAGCGGGATGGCGCTATACGAACTTCGTTTTTAGAGTTTCGGAGTAGCCGCTCTGTTTTCGCCGAATCTATTTTCGCCGAATGGTCTTTACGCATAACTTTTTAATGCCGAAAACCTACTTTTCTGTCAGCAGTCATCTACTGTTCGGGATTGCAGTTCTAACCTAACCTAACCTACTTTACTGGCAGCAGTTTTTTATTGTTAGAGGTTGAATTTGCAGCTAACTAAAATTCGGCGATACTAAATAATGCGTGTTTAGATTCGGACAAATAATGATTCGGCGAGTTGAAGATTCGGCGAAATCAAATTATGCGAAACCTCTTCGGCGAAATCAGTTCCGGACATAAACGATATGCGAAATAGGTAGCCCCCATTTTCTTTGTGCTACGGGCGGGAATAGAACCTGTGTCACAAATTACCGACTAGACTACCGAAGTTAGTCATCGATTTCTTGTAATCAGTCCTTTGGGAGACTTTTAGCGTCATTTATCTTTAAAGTTCGGTTTGTTTATCAGATTCTAAACTAGTGTATTTTGTTATAAACTTATCAAATTTTACATACTAGCAGGGAACACTCCATGGTGGTGATCTTCTAATTTTTTAAACTCATTCAGAGACGAATATATTGATGCATTGTTTTAGTCGATAAATGCTACTGTGCTCAATTTTAATAGGGTTCTTTCCTGTAATCTATATTTGTTAACACGTACAGATTTTCTTTGTGCATAGTGTATTTATTTGTCTTACGTGCAAAATACACTGTAAAAACCAAACAATTCTTTTTTGCACTTTCATCAACTCTAAAATCGAGTATGTATAGTTAAAAATACTTTTTTGGTCCCTTTATACTCTCTTCTAAGCAGATAATTTGATTTGTCAGGAAAGTACCCTAGTGGCTTTACACACCGTATTTTATATGCATCTGTTAACTAGTATTTCTGTGCTCGTATATATATATATATATATATATATATATTATGTGCAAGCCGATCAGCTAGTTCGTGTAAAAAATGAGATTATTCGCAAAATTAAACACGCTAATCTCTGAAAGCACTCGTCAAATTCTTGAACATGTGTAAGGGTGCTCCTTCACCGAGAGTGTTTACGTGTAATGTAACGGTTGCCTGTAAAGTATATATTGAAATATTAATATTACAATGCTCCCGGTGATGGATAAATTGAATGGCTTCTGAGATCTTACGAATAAACTCGATTTTCGCGGGAACGAGTCTTCCGAATAAGTTCGCCAAACGACGAAGGCTTTATGCTAGTGCCACACTCTTACCAAGGCTAATTTAATTAATAACACTAAGGGCCTGAACTTAGATATTAACCTGGTAAACATTGAGAAATAATGGTTATGTTAGTGAAAGCACTAAACCACTGGAGACGCCAAACCGTCCCAAGTAGCACACAAGCTGTATAAGTGCTTATACAGCTATTATACAGCCAGTTTGAGCGTTATAAGAGCTGTATAAGCTCTAATAGAGCTTGTGGTGTTACTTGGGGTATCATTACTGGTCTAACGCTTAACTGAGTCTGTTCCTGAGGTATGGGAGCGCTACGGGAGGGTGACAAGTGACGTGACATGACGTGTCCTAACTATCTCGCTACACACATATCGTCCCTGGTCACCCCTCCTGTACCGCTCCCATACTTGATTCATTAACCAACACGCGAAGGAAACACGTACGACACACTACGGAAATATTCTTATTTCTACGCACACAATAAAAAAATCTATAAACAAAAAAACATGCACACACTGTCAGTTCATCGTATATACCTGAAGAGGGGAATGCGTCGCTACGCCATCTTCGTCGTGAAGAGTTCGAAGCCCTCGAATGATAAGTGTGATTAAGCTTCATGATTTTGAAATCGCTTTCAATATTTGGGAAGAGTCTGGCGCTAACATACAATAATAAGGTGTTGGATGGACTCACCGTATAAATTAGTTAAGTAATTTGCAAGATTTAATGTAACTGTACGAAAAATTCTTGGAATTTTGTTTGCATTTAGTAGCACATTGTAGCTAGTTGGTGTAGCTGGTTGTACTGATTTCGGCTTTAGGTGTTTTGCAATGCGACGCACTTTACGGTTGATAATTATGCTGTTTGTTACACTTTATCAAAATAAATATTTCAGATGAGTGGTCCAAGAGTAAAAGGATATTGTCGATATAATTTAATCAACAAAAATGTGCCTTTTAAAGACTTATATATAGATTGTCTTAGAAAAATTTCGAGAGCCATCGCTTTACTCATGGATCCACAAACAAAATGTATTTTAAGCACACCGATACGATATGCACCCATACTTTATGCTGGAAATGTATGTAACTCTGGTAAGATTTAGAAGTAATCTGCGTTGATGGGCACCGACGATGTAACACGGGGTCAAATTTTATGCGTTGATTAAATACTAGCTGTTGCCCGCGCCCGCGACTTCTTCCTTGTACAGATGCAATTTATAGCCTATGCGTTATTCTGATGCTTAAACAACATTACTGGAAATCGTTGAGATCCGTTCAGTAGTTCTTAAAATTTAGAGATTCGTAACTTTCAAGTTTATTAGACGACAGTATTATTAGGATTTAAACGTCTATTTATAAATATATAATTATTATATCACTTTTCTTTGCTATGCTCGGGATCTCTCTACGAGATCGAATCAGAAATGAGGTGATTCGTAGACGAACCAAGGTTACCGACATAGCAAACAGGGTAAGCAAACTCAGGTGGCAATTGGCAGGGCACATAGTTCGAAGAACCGATGGCCGTTGGGGCAGAAAGGTTCTCCAGTGGAGATCGCGTACCGGCAAGCGCAGCGTGGGAAGGCCACCCCAAGGTGGTCGGACGACCTGGTTAGGGTTGCGGGAACTCGCTGGATGCGGGTCGCCACTATCCAGCGCTTGTAAAAATCTATTGAGGAGGCCTGTGTCCGGCAGTGGACGTCCTATGGCTGAAATGATGATGATGACGATGACGACGACGACGGCGACGACGACGACGACGACGACGACGACGACGACGACGATGATGATTTTTTTGGAACAAGGTCGCGGGCATAAAGTCATGTCCATATTAATACTTGTACTCAGAATACCGCGGTGCTACACCGTCCCTGCCGATCACTGCTAATCTAGTCACTACACGCATGCATCTCATCGCATGATTGCATGATAGCACGCATCGTTCACCCGTTATAGGTAAAAAACATAGAAAGGTCCTTCTTGTATGTAGTCGTAACGTGTCCATATCGCTGACAAAATGCGGAAACGCAGTAACCGCCAACTGAATCTATTGGTGGTTACTGCGTTTACGCTTCTTGCCATCGATACAGATAATTTGTCGTTCCATATTAAAAAAAAAAAAAAATGATATCAATTTAATCCGCTTCCAAATGCAAGAAGAGCATTTATTTAGTTTTTTAGCTATACAATGTCAATGTACTTATAAAGCATGCAGTGGATAACAGTTTGCCGCCGTATAAGTTTGTGTTTCTCAATTAGCTTCAATGAAAGGCATTGAGATAGAAATATAAAAAAAACCCTTGTTCGACAAATACGGTGGCGAGACATTATTCACTACGTCTTTAAGTTCTGTAACGTCCAAAAAAATGTATTCATTTCGGAGCTCTTGCTCAAAATTTTGTTCACTAGTAATGAAACAAAACTGATTAATTTGTAGCAACAAGAAAAACATACTCTAACAATAGCTTTCCAATCTGATCGCCGAAAGTATTCCTTACTTTTACCATATCATCAGTCCAAAGTTTAATAAGTTCCTCCACTTAACGATTACTTTCTACAGGATCTAGAAGGGTATGTAATTTCAATATGCTTCTTAAAAATGTTTCTTGAAAATTTTCTCAACTTGTTGTAGCAATTGCCGGTAATGAGGGTTTTCCGAAATCGAAAAATCGCTGGTGCCACCGTAGCGTAAGGTTTGCCAAAATGAGTTGCCGTGATTGGTGGATGTTAACACTTCTTGTCAAAGATCTTACGCACAGTGGCGCCTGCTGGTGATATTTCGATTCCAAAGAACCCTCATTCGATCAACAAGTTGTCGTAGCGACCGACCCGTAACACTGATGAACACGGTTTTCGTTACTGTACGCGCGTAGCTTATAATATGAGAAAATGCGTATGTAGCGAAAACTTGTACCGGCCACCTAGCGGATCCCTGTCGCTACGAATCGGCTCCGCCGCTTGCCCTGTCTCGTCCTGGTATGTAATAATAAAGTGCAAAGTGTGTATAGGAGAGTGTGGAGCCGGCGGCGACGGCGCCGGAGCCGCGGCCGCCGGACGCCGGCGACGCCGAGCCGGAGCCCAAACCGCCGCCGCCCGCCGACGAGCCCAAAAACGTTGATCTCGACACTAGGTATCTCTTTCCTTACTGTTAAGTGCTACTGTTGATAATATCTAACTCAATGATAACTAGTGGCTCTGTGAGCTTTAGACCTCGCCAATTTTGAAAAGGAGATTTTCGCTAACGCTCGGTCAATAAAAGTGGGAGTTGAACTAAAATAAAATTGTTTCATCCACTACGGATCTTAGCTCGGTTCGATTCGCGCTACGGTAACTTCAAATTCGCACGTCATATTTTCGCAGAATGTATGATTTTATTATTATTCACTTTATTTATTTATGGTCATAAGTTAAGTGTTTTACTATGTGTTATTAAAAGGTTTGCCAACAGATACAGGCAAACAGCATGCAATTTCTATAAGCTATCTAGAAAATGTTAAGTGATTGCTTGTACTTATTATAACTATGACATTAAATCATAGTTCTGAAGGAACTTCTTGAATGTATTTAGTGATATAGCTAATAAGTCGACCCTAGTGTTCTTAGACATTCTTATTGTGCTCCTTACATCTTCTAGGGATGACACTGTGAAATCCAAGAAAGCTCAAAAATTATCTAAAGGACGGAAATGAGCTATGCGCGAGTTATATTTAGGTACCTACTATAAATCCAGTTTTAAGCAGCAGCTGCGGACAATCTATTAACCCGGTTAAAAATTTTAACATCAAGACCTGGGGGGTTGTCTGTCAACTGTCATAGCCCACACAAAATTAGTATACTTGACTCTGATTCCGAACGGTAAACGCGTTAGGCAATAGGGGGGGCTGATCAGAAATCCCTCGATTCCTTATAAGATTCGATATAATAAAAATTAAGTACAGTTATTAAACAAGAAACGAGTTAGTCTGGCGCTTTTGCGTACGGTGACACGGAACCCTTCGCATGTCAATCCCTACTCGAATTTGGCCGGTTAAATTCAACTACAATCGGATATTTTACTGTACTTAATCGAAAAAAATTATGGCACGCTTACAGTTAAAAGCTACATTCTCATTTAAGAACACTTCCTTTTACGTTTTTGGAGATTTTAATATTAACCATTACTAACAATAAGGATTTTTCTTTGAACTTTCATATTCTGTGAGTGGACAGTTAGCAAATAATAGTTATTTGTTATGCAAGGCTGCAAAGTAGTTATTTGACGCGAGTGTTTAATTGAAAGCTGAGTAAGCGAAGGAATTTAAAATTGAAATATATATTCCTGAGCGCTACGAGGCTTTCAAGGCACGAGAAGGCAAATAATTTTACAGCCGTGCGAAACACACCAATTTTCACCTCACTACAGCGAGAAAAATGTGAGATGTAAGAAAAACTATGAAATTGTAACAAACCGATTATTTATTCATTTAAAACTAGTGATAATGAACCTACGAAACAAACTTATAACAAAACAAACAAATAAACATATAAAAACATATAAATTCGAACTTCAAATGACTTTTCCATGCTAGTGGATAAAGCCAACTTTTCCACGTAGATTTGGCGCTAGGAATGAAATGAAAATTGGAGAGTTCTGCCAGTCAACTATATTGTGCAAAAAAGAGTTTTGGCTTGACACAAATCACGGGACAAAAGCGCGGGTACGGCTAGTGATACATAAGACGTTGGTTACAGAATAGCGATGTTGCTGAAGGTTGGGTCGAGCGGCGGCGGGATGGCGCCTCCTTTCCTGGCGCTGGGCATGTCGTCGGAGGAGGAGGACGACGAACGCCGCGCGCAGATCCCCGACCTCGACGCACCGCAGCCGCCCTCCGACGACGAAGGTATAGCCTCGTTTATTACCAGCCCAGCATTTATAGGGGGGCATTCGTGGCTAGTTTGTAGAGGCGGCAAAATCTAAGGCCTATATCCCACTGGGGTAGGCAGAGACTACCGAATGCAAGACTAAGGTTCTTACAGAATTCTCTGCATCATTCATGCATCTGTTCATACACGCCTGTCGGTTGTGGGTACTCCTCACTGGGCCTTTTTTCAGTATCGTTGCAATTTGGTCGAGGCTTTTTTCTTGGTGCCCCATGGCGGATTTGGTAGAAGGGTGCCTCGAACGTATTTTTTATCGGGATGATTTTTCCCCTAATCGCATTTTGCCACGATCGTGTTTTGTCACGTGATCGATTTTTACCTTAGTCTCCTATTTTATAATACCACTTTTTCTAGCCGCATTTAGTCATACACTTTTTTTTTATCTTACTTTTTCTCATTGCATTTCGTCATAAACGCATATTGCTACTTATTTTATGTGAAAGCGATCACCTAGGTACTTAATAACGTGTCTAGTAATAAATGACAAATAATAATGAAAAACCCGGCCAAGTGCGAGTCGGACTCGCGCACCGCGTGTTCCGTACAAATTTTCAGCCACTGCGCTCTGTCATTCCGCCGTCGTTGCTCGTGGCGGCGTGTAGTGTTATCTGTTGCGGGCTGTCTATATCAGACGCACATGAGATAGAACATCCAAAGATCCAAAGATGGGTCGTGCTTTATCTCGAGATGTTAAAGCTGTCATTTTCAAAGTGGCCGAATATTTTAGGAAAAGAAAAGCAGACAAAAATAGCTTCGAACATAAAAGTGACGCAAATATCGCCAAACTTGTAGCCGAAGCTACTGGGTACTGCCAAAAAACCGTAAGAAATGTAATATCTGTAGGAAATTCATCAATTGAAAATGAGGGCCAACCGAAATTTAATTCGCCTAAAGAACCGAAAGTTATAAAGAAAAAATATGTAATTGATGATTTTGACTTGGGAGTGATCAGGAGAAAGATTCATAAATTTTATGAGAACGAAAAAACATTGCCAAGTATTCGTAAGTTACTGTCAATTTTGAGACAAGATGGTGTTTCGAATTGTGGACGAGAATATTTGAGAAAACTTTTACACACAATGGGTTACCGGTTCAAAAAATGTAGATCGAAAAGACATCTTCTTATAGAGCAGCCTAATATTACAGAGTGGCGGAGGAAATATTTGACAGAAATAAAAAAATATAGAAGTGAAAACCGCAACATATATTTCCTAGATGAGACATATATTAACGCCAGTCACTACTTACTTATAAGTGGGTGGATGAAAAGTTGAAAGATAAACTGCGGCCGAATTCTGTAATTGTGATGGACAACGCGTCTTACCACAGCGTTCAAGTTGATAAGAAACCGACCATGACAAACCTCAAAAGTGAAATGCAGAACTGGTTGTGGCGTCACAATGTTGAATTTCCGGAAAATATGAAAAAAAAAATAAACTGCAAATTCTTATAAATGCCACTCAAAAAGAGCCCGTTTACAGAATCGATGACCTCTTAAAAGCTCATGGGCACACAGTCCTGCGTTTACCGCCATACCATCCGGATCTGAACCCCATCGAGTTGGTATGGGCTGATGTTAAAAACAATATAGCGCAAAACCGTATTCATTCTTCTCTAGATGAAAAGATAAACGCACTGAATTTATTATTTTCGGAGTTCACGGCAGAAAAATGGCAAGAGGTGTGATGACCATGTCCAAAAAAATGAAAACGATTACTGGGATCGCGACAACCGTTTCGACAATATAACCCCATAATAATAAATTTGCAGGATGACAATGATTCAAGTTCCGGTAGCGAAATGGAAGATGAAGATAAAAGTGAATCTATGTCAGAATAGTCACTGTATTCATAACCTACAAGCTTATGATTTTTTGTTTTTCGAACTGATTCTGTTTTAACTCTCGGAACTATTTATTTTTCCGATAATTACACATTAATTTGACTTATATTGGTTTTTTGTTATTTGTGCTTACCTAAAAATCGTATTGTACCATAATAAAAATTGGATATAATAAGTATGTACCTATACAGAGTCAAAATATTGTACTTCGGTATCTTCAGATCTATCCGGCACGACGACAGACTCTTGTGTGTCCGTGATCTTTCCTGCCCGCACCCCGCCACCCCGCGCATACCTCAGGAGCGGCACAGCGGTTGTGGTCAAGCTATAGCTAGGCTTGTAATTTATGCCCCCCTCATATACGTCGATTTTTTTGAAAATAAAAATATATTTTAAACTGTTTCCTTTGCAATAAATACATGTGGGCTGACCATGTTTATAATTATTTCAAATTTCAGATAGCATATTTAAGTAGTTTTTGAGATATGACGCTCTAATAGTCGGACAGACAGACAGACAGACAAAGTCGCACCATATGCGTTCCTTTTTTACAATTTTTGGTACGGAACCCTAAGAGGTGTTTTTTATTACATCAGGTTCAGTGCAGGAGCAAATATATCTACACCGGCAAAAAGCTCAAATGGATTAACACTCTACTGAATTCTCTAAAGAGTAAACCTGTTCGTTGTGTTTGACTTCTTCGTCTATACGTGTTGGTGACTGTAGGTTCAAATGACGAAAACAACATACAATTTTCATCTTCATTAAAAGTGACTTTAATAGCCTAAATGTTTTTAAACATTTATTATATTTTGAGGGTGATACATGTAAAAATAATAACAAATTGCAATCTATCAATTTACAGTGGGGCAATAAGCATATAGGACTATACGCTGGTAGGCAAATTATTTATAGACCAAAAAGTTATCCAGACATTATGCTGTAAGGCAAATTACCTATAGGAAAATATACGATCAAACATATAGCACACGTGACAAAACACGATCGTGGCAAACTCCGATAACGGGAAAAATCTTTCCGATAAAAATACGTTCGAGGCACCCACCTATCAAATCCCATGGCGGCACTGCGGGTAAATCCGGCCCTGGTTATTATACAATGGGGTAATTTCATGAAGTCAATACAATTTAATTGTCACCAACCAATAAATATAAATTTCAAAATGTACACGAAACAATTAAGTTATAGTTATATCTGCTCAGCAAAAAAAAATCAAAAACCAAACAATAGAAAGCAAAAGGCCAAAACCATTCCACACAGTGAAGTGATAAATTGTATTCTCCTTTAATTTTATGCTATCTTGGCGTTTTCACACCTGGTAAGAAGTTGCTGATTTGATATGTCAGAAAACTAGAACATTTCCCTAACTTGGTAAGCTGTAACCAACGGCATTGACTGAGGGACCGAGCGATGTGTCCGCGCATCCGCATAACTTACGTGAAGTAGAGAGCGCCACAGATAACATATATATTTATTTATTTATTTATATTGTAATGTCATGTACATAAAAGATGTTACATGGCGCCACCGTGACGTAAGGTCTAACTGACAAGAAGTGTCAACATCCACCAATCACAGCACAAGATTTTGACACTTCTTGTCAGCCAACTGGTGATATTTTCATTGTAGAAAACCCTCATTTAAAAGTCTTGCAAAGGCACAGAATATTAATAACCTAATTTTAAATTCTAAACACTTATTTAAATATATTTGTAATATAATTTAATATGTAACTATTTAAGATGTCAACTCTAACCAATTATTGTAGTAACTACAATAATAATTCAATTTAATTTAATTCATGTCAATACATCTGGTGATCTACGTTATTTGTAAAATAAATGAGTAGGCCATTTTGTATGTAGGTATATGCTGAAAAGTCAATAACATCTATAGTAACATAAATGAGAGGGGCTACTTCGAAGTTCGTATAGCGGCGTCCCTTGCCTTCTAACGTTAATCTATATTTGAGTGAGCGGCATGCAAACTTCGAATTTCGAACATCGGAGTAGCGTCGGAGTAGGACTTTAGGACTTTGGACAAAATTCTTTACAGTGCAAGATTGTGTCTGTTGAAAGCATATTGTGTGTACCGAAATGGCGCTGATTCTATTCTTTTCTTCTGTTGTCAAATGTGATCCTCTAATCTCACCGTCACAGTCACGATATGGAGACAGCGAAGTATTCGATAATTTAACGACCTTTTTAAGTCTGTTGTGTCAGTAAATATGTTTGAACTTACTGGTTGACCCGTGGCGGTGAACAAGTTAAAACACTGCCGGTCAATGTACTTACATTGTAGAAAATGTATGATTGGAACGTTTTACAGGGTCTGGCAGTGAAGACCGAGGCAGCATAGTTTCATTTAATCAGACTAAGGAACTGGAATCTGAGCCGCTATCGACAACGCCGTCGCCCTTCCTGCAGAGAGAGTTCTACCTCGAATGTCTCAAAACCACCATAGAAAAGGTGAGTATTTCTTTAAGGAGAAAGTATAGGTACTCTTTCCTGCAACTTTTTCATAGTAGTATCTATACACGGTGCTCGCGAGAAATTGGAAAGATTTTGACCACGCATTCCTTAGGCCATTACGAGTACAAAATGTTATATGCACCAAGTCAAATTCAGCAAAAAAAATCTAGTAAATTTCGCATCTCTATGAAAATTATCCTTTTAAAATGGTAACGATTATTGTTCCAAATGAGAATATTTTAGTGAGTAGTTCCTGACATTTTGATTTCTGTCACAATGTGAATAACGACGCGAAACTTGGCCACATAATATGGAAAAAAATCACATTAAATTATTTTCATGAAAGTTTATATAATATCTTCAAAACTAAAGCCGGATTTGCCTGGTATTCATATAACATTTTTTGCTCCAATTACCTAGGGACTGCGTGGTTAAAATCTTTCCCATTCCTCGCGGGCACCGTGTTTAATTTGTTCCATTCCTCTATACTATTATAAAGTTGTAAAAATGAAATGTCTGTACATTGAAAATATTTTCAAAACAAATATTATTACAGACTATTTGGCGGTCACTAAACGAAAAATATTTCATTTCGATTTTTGTATGTTTATATGTGTCGTTGTGGCTTCATCACGCAAAATCGGCTAAACAGATTTCCACAATTATTGGTACACGAGGAGCTGGGTATCTCCAGATGGTTAAAAGATACTTTTTACCCAACTATGCTGAGGAAAAAAAGAGGGACTTTTTCTGCTCCGCGAACCAAGTTGTGGGCATCTTCTAGTATTCTTATAGAGTTTGGCCAGAGAAACATGATATTGACCTTGAAAAAGAATTCTTTATATGGCAACAATTTTACATATTAAAAAAGCTGTCAATTATAAAACCTACTTCGTTTCTATGCATTCCGTATTGCCAGGTCATGATGTTTTCAAATTTGCCGCATATTTTTAATATCATGTTTCGCTTGCCAAACTCTAAGTATCCAAACTTGCCCTGTATGTTGCTGTTTTTTTGAGGTCAAATCATGTAAGTTAAAATTGACCCACTTCCCGGTTTCCTATTGAGCTAAGATTTTCCACACTTACGTAAGTTCGGTGACAATGCAATATTATGATACCATCGAGCAGCGAACGAAAAAAACATAGAAGCACAACTAGCGTCGCAAAATGACCCCACGAACACTGTGTCGAATAAGGCGGGGCGTATAAACTGGCTCAAACGGGCTGTCAATTGCATATGGCGGCGCTGCATGACTGTCCTATTATTTCAATTCCCAAAGTGAAAAAATACGGCTTATTGATCTGTAAAATAGGGTATTAATAATTCTAGAAAATATATAAATAAAGATGGAATCACTTTTCGCATGTAAAAAATACCGTAAACATAATTATTATTATTTTTTAGTAGGAAGAGATTTTGTATAGGGATGGTGTTATGCCACCTTACACCATCAAAATGTTAATATGTGAATAATACAAGCTCCATTTTTGCGTTGTCTTAACGTACTACAAAAGTTATGATTGCTAGAGTCTGGCAAATGAAAGATGAGAATGAAATCAATCGCGAAATTTAAAAATGTAGCTGCAGTGTGCCTGTATGAGCTAGAGTTACACAAATTCATTGCTTTTATCATTAATTATTAAGTTATTAGTTACTGAGAAAAGCATTTAAATTTGTTTATATCTAGCTCACAGGCACACTGCAGCTACATTTTTAAATTTCGCGGGTGATTTCATTCTCATCTTTTATTTGCCAGACCCTAGTGGCTGATTGTCTGTTTTTATTTAAGTATTTAGCAAGCTATAATATATACATACTCGTATGGTCGTCTAGTATTCACAATATAAATATGCTACATCTTAATTGGAGACTAGTTTGATTTGCGTAATTTTATTCTATGATTATTTAAAAATAAAATAAAACTGAAAATTCAATTTACATAATACGATAATTCTGCCTACAAAATGACGCAATCGTACCGAGATTGGGCTCTTTAGAATCGTCTCAATGAGTAGTTGACGGGTGTTCAAAGAAAAGTATAGTCTAATAAAATCTTATTACATTTTTTTTACAGAAACTTATTCATATGTAAAAGGAAACCAAAAATGTATTATGATTTGTCTCATCTTTTTGTGCACCACTATGACTTACTCATTGGTTGATTACTTTGCGCCATGTCTACTACCTTAAGGTTGTCTGGAAGAGATCGCTTCTTAGCGATAAGACCACCTGTTGATTACCATTTGTCATACCGTTTAATGTGTCTGATGTTATTTTCTTTCGGTGTGCAATAAAGAGTATTGTGTTAAAAAACAACTGAAATGTAAAACTTTAACAAAGGCCTCTTTTTTTATAGAAAGCGAAAGAGGCGGAGCGCAGAAAGTTCCCAGCGATAGACAAGATCGGGTCCGACATATCGTCGTCGGAGGACGAGCTGCTCACGGGCGAGGAGCCGCGTCGCTCGCCCGCCGCGCCGCCCGCGCAAGACAACCTCGACGACGACCAGGTAGGCGAGACCTCGTAACATATAGTCGTCGGAGGACGAGCTGCTCACGGGCGAGGAGCCGCGCCGCCCGCGCAAGACAACCTCGACGACGACCAGGTAGGCGAGACCTCGTAATATATCGTCGTTGGAGGACGAGCTGCTCACGGGCGAGGAGCCGCGCCGCCCGCGCAAGACAACCTCGACGACGACCAGGTAGGCGAGACCTCGTAACATATAGTCGTCGGAGGACGAGCTGCTCACGGGCGAGGAGCCGCGCCGCCCGCGCAAGACAACCTCGACGACGACCAGGTAGGCGAGACCTCGTAGTATATCGTCGTTGGAGGACGAGCTGCTCACGGGCGAGGAGCCGCGCCGCCCGCGCAAGACAACCTCGACGACGACCAGGTAGGCGAGACCTCGTAACATATCGTCGTCGGAGGACGAGCTGCTCACGGGCGAGGAGCCGCGCCGCCCGCGCAAGACAACCTCGACGACGACCAGGTAGGCGAGACCTCGTAACATATCGTCGTCGGAGGACGAGCTGCTCACGGGCGAGGAGCCGCGCCGCCCGCGCAAGACAACCTCGACGACGACCAGGTAGGCGAGACCTCGTAACATATCGTCGTCGGAGGACGAGCTGCTCACGGGCGAGGAGCCGCGCCGCCCGCGCAAGACAACCTCGACGACGACCAGGTAGGCGAGACCTCGTAACATATCGTCGTCGGAGGACGAGCTGCTCACGGGCGAGGAGCCACGCCGCCCGCGCAAGACAACCTCGACGACGACCAGGTAGGCGAGATCTCGTAACATATCGTCGTCGGAGGACGAGCTGCTCACGGGCGAGGAGCCGCGCCGCCCGCGCAAGACAACCTCAACGACGACCAGGTAGGCGAGATCTCGTAACATATCGTCGTCGGAGGACGAGCTGCTCACGGGCGAGGAGCCGCGCCGCCCGCGCAAGACAACCTCGACGACGACCAGGTAGGCGAGAGCTCGTAACATATCGTCGTCGGAGGACGAGCTGCTCACGGGCGAGGAGCCGCGCCGCCCGCGCAAGACAACCTCGACGACGACCAGGTAGGCGAGACCTCGTAACATATCGTCGTCGGAGGACGAGCTGCTCACGGGCGAGGAGCCGCGCCGCCCGCGCATGACAACCTCGACGACGACCAGGTAGGCGAGACCTCGTAACATATCGTCGTCGGAGGACGAGCTGCTCACGGGCGAGGAGCCGCGCCGCCCGCGCAAGACAACCTCGACGACGACCAGGTAGGCGAGACCTCGTAACATATCGTCGTCGGAGGACGAGCTGCTCACGGGCGAGGAGCCGCGCCGCCCGCGCAAGACAACCTCGACGACGACCAGGTAGGCGAGATCTCGTAACATATCGTCGTCGGAGGACGAGCTGCTCACGGGCGAGGAGCCGCGCCGCCCGCGCAAGACAACCTCGACGACGACCAGGTAGGCGAGATCTCGTAACATATCGTCGTCGGAGGACGAGCTGCTCACGGGCGAGGAGCCGCGCCGCCCGCGCAAGACAACCTCGACGACGACCAGGTAGGCGAGAGCTCGTAACATATCGTCGTCGGAGGACGAGCTGCTCACGGGCGAGGAGCCGCGCCGCCCGCGCAAGACAACCTCGACGACGACCAGGTAGGCGAGATCTCGTAACATATCGTCGTCGGAGGACGAGCTGCTCACGGGCGAGGAGCCGCGCCGCCCGCGCAAGACAACCTCGACGACGACCAGGTAGGCGAGACCTCGTAACATATCGTCGTCGGAGGACGAGCTGCTCACGGGCGAGGAGCCGCGCCGCCCGCGCAAGACAACCTCGACGACGACCAGGTAGGCGAGATCTCGTAACATATCGTCGTCGGAGGACGAGCTGCTCACGGGCGAGGAGCCGCGCCGCCCGCGCAAGACAACCTCGACGACGACCAGGTAGGCGAGATCTCGTAACATATCGTCGTCGGAGGACGAGCTGCTCACGGGCGAGGAGCCGCGCCGCCCGCGCAAGACAACCTCGACGACGACCAGGTAGGCGAGACCTCGTAACATATCGTCGTCGGAGGACGAGCTGCTCACGGGCGAGGAGCCGCGCCGCCCGCGCAAGACAACCTCGACGACGACCAGGTAGGCGAGACCTCGTAACATATCGTCGTCGGAGGACGAGCTGCTCACGGGCGAGGAGCCGCGCCGCCCGCGCAAGACAACCTCGACGACGACCAGGTAGGCGAGACCTCGTAACATATCGTCGTCGGAGGACGAGCTGCTCACGGGCGAGGAGCTGCGCCTCCCGCGCAGGACAACCTCGACGACGACCAGGTAGGCGAGAGCTCGTAACCAACCAGCGAAAAAAAGATAAAGAAATTTCAGTAATAACCTATGTATACTATTATAAAGTTGTAAAAATGAGATGTCTGTACATTGAAGATATTTTCAAAACAATGATCGTTCTGGACTATTTGGAGGTCATTAAAACAAAAAATATTTTTTTTGGATTTTATGTATGTTTGTATGTGTCGTTGTGGCTTCATCACGTATAATCGGCTAAACGGAATTCAACTATTTTTTGTACACAGGTAGCTGGGTATCTCCAGATGGTTATAGGATACTTTTTACCTGACTTCGCTGAAGAAAGTGTTATGACTTTTTCTCCTCCGCGAACCAAGTTGCGGGCATCTTCTAGTATTCTTATTAGTATCCAAACTTGTCCCGTATGATGCTGCTTTTTTGAGGTCAAATCATGTAAGTTAAAATTGACCCACTTCCCGGTTTCCTATTGAGCTAAGATTTTCCACACTTATGTAAGTTCGGTGACAATGCAATATTATGATACCATCGAGCAGCGAACGAAATAAACATAGAAGCACAACTAGCGTCGCAAAATGACCCCACGAAAACTGTGTCGAAAAAGGCGGGGCGTACGTAGGCACCCCTTCTAGTAACAAAATAAAACCTCGCTGAATTTGACTGGAGTGCATATATTTTTTTTTACTCCTAATGACCTCAGGAATGCCAGGTTAAAAAAAGAAATCCTCGAGAACACCGTGTATAGGTTAAGGGCATGGCCATAATATTCTAACTTAAGCCAAAAAATCGGCTTTGGATAATATTTTTTGAATCTCTTCACATCTCTTATAAATACAAAGATATAAATAATAAAAAAATATTTCGATATTTTACAATCCAAATTAACTTTGATAAACCAGTCGCATTGCTATGAGAAATAAATAAATCTGGTGATTGTTAATACAAATTTTTGGCTGTCCAGATGTCGCTGTCGTCGTTGTCGTCGACGGAGGCCAAGATCGAGGAGCAGGTCCCGGCCGAGGCGTACTTCTACCCCGCCGCGCCCGCGCCGCAATACTACCAGCCCGTGTGGCCGCCCACCGGTAAGGCCAAATTTAACTGTTTTACTACAAACTTATCAAGAGAAGGCCACCCGATTATATCGGTAACATTGTGCACGATTTGTCTGTCTCCGGAAAAAGGCCTTGAGGGAGACCTAAAACCACCTGGACAAACGTGTTGCTGACAGACATGAGAGCATGCAATGTATCCGACGACGACTTCAGGGATAGGGCGAAGTGTTAGGGTCCTACTGGGACGTAAATGATAGTGGACTGTATTACTATATATAAGTCTGGTTTAATTGCCGTCTTCATTATACATGGGTCCCGGGCAAACACTTCTAACTAAGGATTGGAAGTCGTCCGTTGCTGGTGAAGGTGTTGATGCCGAGTGTCGACGCCGTTGTCGCGGGGTCGCCGCGCCGTCCGCACCGATGACGTCGCGCTGTCTTGTCCCCCGCTCGTCTCCTCCCGTGCGTAACTCAGCTGGTGCTTAACACGAAGTGGAGGATGAAGAGAAGGAAGGCTGACCCCACCACCATGTGGGATAAATAGTCGGGAAGAGAGAGAGAGATTATCACAACACAACAAAACAGGCCTTAATCGCGTATAAATATGATTTATTTTTGTGATAATGTGTGAAGATCGTGTAAGTTTAAATCAATGTAGAGACAGACTACACACTCTTATTAGTATTTTTGTGTGGGTCAAATCTTGCAAGGTAAATTTGCACCACTTCCCGGTCTCCAATAGAGCTAAAATTTGGCATAAGTATTTAAGTTAGAAGACAAAACAATATTATGACACCATGAGCTGTTTTGATGATGGAGCCGGCTGATGGTCATAGGAACTCTTCCAAAAAGAACGTAATCCTATCGAGTTTCGGATCTGTAGAATCGTCTCGATAAGTAGTTAACGGATTTTCAAAGAAAAGTACAGTCAGCAATAAGAACTTGTCACAAAAATGTTATTTATGACAATCTTATTGACCTTATTAATATGAATGATATATTATATATATAATGTGGATGTACTTTAATAATAAATAAACCCCTAAGCGTCACCTACGATAGGCGGCTGAAATCTCAAATATGGTATCGAATAGAGGAATTAAATGGTTTAGTAACAGCACATTTACTCGTACACCTTGAAGCAACCTTAGTAGAGACATACAATGCGTTTATTTTTAATAAGTACTGTATTTAATAACAAGGTAGAAACCTCGAAAGAAGCCTAAAAAGGTGAGATAAAGAAAAAAGTTTTAGATATAGTGACGAAAAATTTGAGTATTTATTTTCCTGTACAAAAGAAAATTAAACATTACCTTGTAATTCTTTACTGTTCAATGGAGGAAAAAATGTGCGATATCTATACACTTAAACGGACATTTTAACGGCCAAAATAAGAAAATGCTCGTACACTCCTCACTCCTCCACACACTTGTGACGTGTGTGTGTGATGAGTAACGTCACACGTGTCGCTCGATTTGTATGGGGCGTTTTAACGCCGAGCCGCTATGCCCGACTTTAAATCTCGTTTTAAGGTTTCTAATGTTTAATTTTTAATGGGTATCATCCGGATCGTTTTTTTTATTTATTATAAAATAGATGGGCATTTGACCGCAATCTCACCTGTTGTTAAGTGACGATGCGGTCAAGGATGTATCATGCCCGTCTAGAAACAGCCTATTCACTCTTTTCTTGAACACGCCCAAATTATAATGGTCGGGGAACACACTCGCAGGCAACGAGTTCCACTCCTTTGCGGTACGCATGATAAAAGTTGCACCAAAGCGCTTCGTGCGGATTCGCGGAATATTGACCACGTGCGGATGGAACGAACGCACGCGTCGTATGTCCCGATGATGGGAAGGGGCTGGTGGAATTAAATCATGTAATCGATTGGTATCATTGCAAATAATAACGCGTTTTCTCTATTATAATGAACAGGAAATACACGCGACAAAGTTTCCCGCCAATTGCGCTACAGTCGGCAAGTGTAGTAAAGGAATGTGTGTTGTCCCGCAGCGTACCCGCCGCCGGGCTACGCGGCGGGCGACCTGGCGCTGCCGTACGGCGCCGCCTTCGCGGGAGCGCCGCTGCTGGCGCAGCCCTACCAGGCCTACGTCGACCAGCCCGCGCCCCATCAGGTAACCTACCTATCTCTCTTTAAAAAACAAATACCTGAGACTATTACCTGCCAAGGAGGTTCTACGCCCTCCTACGCTTGTTCAAAAAAAGTTTTATTAGAAACCCGATCTTAACTTAGTTTTGTAGTTAACGGCAATCCTACTTTATTATCCCAGCACAACAAAACGACGCTTAATCGCGTATAAATATGGTTTATTTAACTACCTTGCGTTTAATTCTGCGACGCTTTGGATTTCGCATTACGTCCGCAGGTTCGAAGAAAATAAGTCAATGTAATCCCACTTACGTTAAAAAAATTGTATTTCATAAATTGAAAAAAAAAAATCGAAACAAATAACCGGTATCCTATATTTAAAAGTGATGTATATCGAAACTTACTGAAATGTAGTATATAGGGATGTATGTATGTCGAAATAAGTTTTGCAGCTTTGTTTCCAGTTGCCTCTCACTAAAATCACAGTCGTTATGTCTAATCGACAAGCTTAAAGACTACACGAATCTACATAACTTTACAATTTACATTTCATAGGACTTATAACAAAAATGAATAATAACATAACCGACCATCACTAAAGACTACTTATTAGCAAATCTGTTTACCTATAAATATATATTTATATCTGAATTGGTTTTTCATATTTTATTCTTGTTTATAACAGGAGCTAGACAATCCCTACTTCCCCACAATTAACACCGTTATCGAGCGCGTCACCACGGAGCTGAAGGCGATCCTCAAGAAAGACTTCAACAAGAAGATGATCGAAAGCACGGCCTTCAAGAGCTTCGAGCTCTGGTGGGACGAGCAAAGCCGGAAGACCAGGCAGGCGCCTAAGAAGGAGGACGCCACGCAACCTCTCCAGGTAAGTCATGCTATTGTGCTAGTTTTAAGTAAAGTTATCATTTCAAAAGTTTCAGTTCTAGACTTTATGTATGCAGCTAGGATGCATAAAAGTTAATTAAACAATTTAAACGTATTGCTTGTCCTTTATTATCCCTTTTTCGTTAAATATTAGACCAATTACTTTTATTTTTAGTCTATTTATTTCCATGCAAAATAACACCGGTCAGTGATCAATAGGCGATATACCTAGAAGGTCAAATCACCAAATACATTTATAATGTGGCTAAGGATTATGATTTGTCAAATATTAATAGGAACATATTTTAGGACATCTCCAACAAGAAGGAAGAAGCGGTAGACTCGATAAAGTCCATAATGGAGTCTCGAGACATCGCGCTGGAGCTGGGTGGGTACACGGCCGGCATCGGCCTGGGCCTGCGCGCCGCCATACCCAAGATGCCCAGCTTCCGCAAGAAGCGCAAGATCCCCTCGCCCGTCGTCATGGATGAGGACTCTTCCAAGCGGCTGAGTGACCAGGTACCAAATTATGTTGAGCTGAATATAGAACGCCATTTAACTCGATTTTCGTCCCTGACCTCAAGACTCTCTTAACAACCATTGTGGATCACGGTTTCCAGTATCAGTTATACTGAAAGTGTGCTCTGCGGAGCCCTAGAGGTCCGCAAAGCTTCTGTGGGGGATCCGCGATTATAGGTCATAATGGAAAAAATAATACTAAGGATGAAAAAGGTTTCAGAGGAAAATAAATATTATACGATAGTTACTAATTATTTTATATCGTTTATTTTAGGACTCCGTCAAATATTTCGCTTTATAAAAGGGTTCCATCGCTAAAAAGTTTTGAGTCCGTCAACCCCAACCGTTATTTGTTCAACAGCTCGATCGTCTCGATCGGAATTTTGTTTAAGCGGCACATGGCTTCAGAAAAACGAGATTATTTAGAATTATGAGCGCCGACAAATAATATTACATAATAGTAGGTTCCAGTCCTTCCGTCTATGATTTCTCTATGCCCCTCTAGGGTCCCGCCATACTAGTTAGGAAGAGCGTACTGACGATGAATATTGCTTGCAGGAGGAGATGGTCCAGAACTCGGACGAGGAGAAGGAGCTCCCGACGAGTCCCCGCAACCGCACGCACGGCTCCTACTTGTCGCGGAGCCGGCGGCGGCAGTCCAGCAGTTCTTCCAGGTCAGTACTTGCGTCGGTGCATTACCAAAAGATCACAATAGCAAAAGTAATGTTTTTTCTCATACATGCGTGGAACTGTTGTTCTTACGTTCGTGATCATAGAACGCAACGCATTCATCGCATATACTCGGCATCGTATATTACTCGTTAACACTCGGCCATCTATAACTACTCGGCCGGCAATCCCCTATTTCGCAGCCTCTGAAAAAAAGTACTATTACGTGTTGTTTACAGATCGTCGTCGTCGTCGTCGTCGCGATCGTCGTCGTCGTCGGCGTCCGAGCCCGAGCCCGAGGCAAAGGGCCCTGCGCCGCGGCTCTACTCCGACAGCGACGACGACTCCGACCTGGACGAAGCTGAGGTCAATGTGAGTACTCCATCACCATTTAATGGTTCCGTAATCAAACTAGGACTGTAGGAGTATAGTTTCGCCATGTCCGTTTGTCTGTATGTCAAAATCACAGATGAGGTTTAATAAACACCCTTCAAAACGCTCATAAACTTACCTACTAGTTTTGTCGTGCGATTTCCCCGTATACAACTAATCGGTTCGTGTTCTCATAGCTCTGTGATAGGGTAAATTGCCTATTACTAGCCACCCTCTGGTTATTGAGCAAATCGCAAAATATGAAACATATGCACCAAAACTAGATGTTTTGCATAGTAACTACATAGTTATTGTCGTAAATATCCCTGGAGTATTTTTACAAATCGCGTGGTAAACGCCGACAAAAGTTGTGACCAGTAATTAACTAATCATTAAAAGTAAAAAGAATTTTATCTCTATTTCATTTTGCAGTTCAAGGTTGTGTCAAACAAAGAGCGGCTTCGCAGGGTATACTCGTCGTCATCCGACAGCGAAGAAGAGAAGCAGAGGAGACGAGGTTAGGTTCATTTTGCATGCCATTTATTTGATATTTGATTTTTCAATAGTGTAATGTACCGTAAAAAACGGGGGGAGAAGGGACAAAAAAGAAATTCAATCTTCGATAAAAGTTTTACATGTGGCACATTGATTTTTATCCATAAAAAATATCCCGAATTTTAGTTTTTTAATGATTTATCTGTCGTTTCATTTCATAATTTTAACGATAGACACAATATAGTAGGAAACCCACTCACCACGTAGTTGAGGTTAGGGATAACAATAAGGTGAGTTGAGAAAATTAGGGTTGTAGTAGTAGGGTTGACACTTACTTTGTCAAATCTCACATAAAAACTAAAGTTTGGCAGTGAATTTTTTTTTATGATTTAGCTACTTTCTAGCCAGAGAATTAAATTAGGAACTAAAAAAAAATGGAGAATTCGCATCCCTACTGCCCCCGCCGTCCCTTTTCCCCCGTTCTACGGTAACAAAAGCTTGCGTTTCTAATAATTCTAGTGGGTCACAGTGCAACTAATTCAACCCATTGACATTATTTATAGAAAAAACTCCGATACCGGAAGTGGAGGCGTCGGACGAGCGACTCGGCTCGCCCATCCTGTCCCCCGAGGAGGAGCCACGCGACCGGGACACGCTGCTCGACCGCGTCTACTCCGACTCCGAGGAGGAGCGCGAGTACCAGGTACGGCCCGCGTGCTTGCTCACTTACAGATAAAAAATAACATACTGGGAATACAAGAATTTTAATTTTTGCTTTATTTAAAGCTCCATGATGTAAAAAACAGTAGACAAAAATAATTTTTGGAATAACTATAAAAATAACCAAGATATCAGCCATCCAACATTTCATTCTATCTCTTTCTAGCAAAACAGAATTTAATATGGAGTTTTTATATAGCCGGAGTGCACCATGACGTAACAGTGCATGTACCTCTCTGTATAATTAGTAGTTTAAAATGCTAATATCTTGCGTTATTCTTGGCCGATTTAAATTTTGATTTCACATTTTGAAATAGTTTTTACGGTATTTTGATATTTAGTTGCGAAAAGCGATAAAAAAATTCATGCATGTAGTAACCTATTATCGTCAATAGAGTGTTTGCGTCAGGCAACAACAAATGTCGGAATAACTTATTGACGATAGTTTTTATTATTAAAAAATGGAATGTATCATTTTCTTATCACAAAAAGTCATTTTTTTATATATATTATTATTTGACAACACTTTTGGCTCAGTTAGTTGCACAACAGCCTACGAAGCTGGCGGTCCCGGGTTCGAATCCCGGCCAGGACAAGTCTTTGTGTCATGATCATGACCACGAATGCTTGTTCCTGGGTGTTGGATTTTTTATATGTATTTAAGGATTATAATTTATCTATATATTATGTATATCGCCGCCTAGTACCGTCAGCCATACGCTTAACTGCCCATCGGTAGACCATATAGACATTGACATAAAGCTACAGATGTTAAGTTAAGTGTGTTGCTGTTTGTACCCATAGTACAAGCTATGCTTAGTTGGGGACTAGGTCGATTTGTGTTATTTGAAAATTGATATCGTGGTTTTATAATCTGTATGTTACGTGACCGAAAACGCCGACCGCCATGTTGGTCCCGCGAATGACGTCACTATAACAGAAGCATTTGTGTCTTGAAGCATAAAATCGTCTTGAGTAATACATTGCTTTTTGCAGTATGCACGTTTGACGATTGCTTCTGTTATTATGTCTTCACAGAATGGCGGCTATCGTTTAGGCTCGAATAAATATTGTTTTTTTATTTAATTTAGTGAAGTGATTACTTAAAGAAGATAAAATACCAGTGAATTTATAACATAACTATGTCACGAACATATTAAAATATTTCAATTAAAATGGTCAAATAGCCTAATTCGTATCCAAAATACATCCTATTCATGGTATATTATATGAATGAGCTTAGAATTTATTTTCTGTCGTTATTCCAGGAGAGGAGGCGGCGGAATACGGAGTACATGGAGCAAATCGAGCGCGAGTTCCTCGAGGAACAGCGCAAGAACATGGAGACTGACACGATGCCGCCAGACAAACCGCCGGACGACAGGTAAGACTGAACATGTAACATGGTTCATTGCATCACGGTATCAAAGTTCATACAAAATATATCTAGAATCAAATCAAATCAAAGACATAAGCAAAGTTGACTTGAGCTAAGAAGTTACCCTGCAAAATGGCATCAAAATTGTCCTTTATTAAGAAAAAAACACCCGGTTCGCTTAAACATTTGCTGGGAAATATGTTATCTGTTTAAAAGTAGTTTAGTAGTCTTTGTTTTTAAAATAATGTAATTTTTAAGTAGGTAGTCTGGGAGTATTCTTTAAGGCGTTTATTTCTTGAAACGCTGATAATATTGAAAAAAAAGCCCTTTTGTCACGTGTGTGTGTGTAGTCTTTACACTTAAGGCCTACCTGGCATGTACAGTTGTACACCTTTATTTCTTTTCTCAAAGTGAGTAGTTTGCACAAATTATAACTGACGCATAAAATATTTCTTTTTCTCATATAAGATAATATACGCGATATAATCCGTCCAAATTGTTTTATTTATGAAAATAAATCATAATAATATGCTATAATAATGTACACTGCGCGAAATTTTAAATGCTTTTATCAGTATGAAATTCAACTTATTTAAATCTTTAAAGAGAGCATTGTTTTTTAATATTCTAATAATATTTCAATTATTTATTTTAACAGCAAACTCGATAGCAAATCGGAAGACAGAACGAGTCCAATCAAAAATCATCTCAAATCTCCTGAAAAGAAACAGGAAGTGGAAGACGGCGAGATCACGTCGGAAGAGGAGAATCTGCAGGCGCGGAAGAAGAAGGAGAGGAAGAAGAGGAACGACAAGAGACGAGGGAGAGAACGGGAGAGGGTTGTGTCCATGTCGGTTAGCGAGAGCAACACCGAGTCTGCCGTCAGCATGAACGGAATCAAAGAGGTATGCATAGAAATATTAGGGTTTTGTGAATGAAAAAAATATATATCGCGGTTGCTTATGGCCAAGACTGGGATCTATCAGTATGTCTTTCTTATCGGCTAGTTTATCCAGACTAACGGAACGCCTAATAATAATAGCAAAAATTACATGTGTTTTCTGACACTAAATCTGCTGAGATGTGTCTATTGTTGACGTTATTGAAACTTTTATTAACATTACTATCGTTTTTGCTGTCATAGTTAATGTATTGTGGTATTACATATTTGATCACCGACCGCTTTCTCATCTGCAATTATTCATTTATGTTCAACAACACCTGACGTGTTCATCTGCTTGCAGTTGAGGGAAAAAAACGGTATAAAATATTATATGTACTCGCTACGAGCCTATCAACGTTAGTGTAGCGCCTAAAATAGGAGCCCCGCGTACTGGGGCTCGAACTTCTTTTTTTATTGCGGAGACTTAGATTTGCAAAGGTTTTAATTCGTCAGTTATACTATGGTTCACTATCTTCCTATTATTTTAGCCTTTGGAAATGTTACACCTACATTACGAGTCTTCCTAAGTTTTGAATAATATTTAGATAATAATAACTTCGTTCGGGGAAGACAAAAAAGTCATAACTCTCTTTTTTACTTCAGTAGTTGGGTAAAAAGTATCCTATATCTGTAGATGCCCAGCTACCCCTGTACAGTCAGCGTCAAATAGCATGTAGCATGCAAAATGCCAAATAAATCGTCACACATCTTTATGCCCATAAGAATAAAGATGTGTTGCGACATTTTTGGAACTATTTGACGCTGACTGGACCAAAAATAGTTGAAATCCGTTCAGCCGTTTTGACAGCAACGACACATACAAACAGAAACAATAAAATGTATTTTCGATTCAGCCTCCTCCAAATAGTCCGTAGCACGTTTACTTTTAAATATCCATACTAATATTATAAATGCGAAAGTGTCTGTCTGTCTGTCTGTTACCTCTTCACGCTTAAACCGCTGAACCGATTTGGATGAAATTTGGTATAGAGATAGTTTGAGTCCCGGGGAAGGACATAGGCTACTTTTTATCCTGAAAAAATACCCTTATCCGCGATAAACGAATTTAAGATGGACGAAGTCGCGGGCAGAAGCTAGTCTTCTATATACATACATTTCATTTTTACAACTTAATAGTATAGACGACCTTTTGTATTGTAGAGTGGCGCAACGCTATCGTCGTCTTCGTCGCCGGTGTCGCAGGCGTCGCAGGCGTCGCAGGCGTCGCAGGTGGCACTCGACCACTCGTACTGCCGCCCGCCGCCTGACCTCGAGCCCACCTCCAACCATCTGCAGCACGACCACGGTAAGCCCAAACATAATCTGACACTTGCTAATGTTTTAGAGCTAATGTTAGTTTTTAATATTTTTCATGGACCCAAGTTGTCAGGAAATAAAGATATTTTATTTTCATATAAATATTTGTATTGGAGGGGGGGGGGGGGGGGGCACTATATACATATTTTTTAATTTGAGTGAATATTTTAAATAATCTCTCCCCAAAGTCAGTGGCATACAGTGTCCAAAGTGGCATAAATTGTCTTCTTATATCTTAATAATGAGAGTATTCAAACGTACGACCGCACAATTTAATATAAAACAAACATATACATGTTTTTCATCCTAGTGGTATAGTTTACTATTTATTATCAGGTTACACGTGGATGGCGGAACCGGAAGTGTCCTCCCCGCCGCTCGAGGAGTCCAAGCCGAAGGAGACGAAGAGACCGTACAAGAGAAAACACGAGACCAAGAAGCTAGCGGAAATACAAAACAAGTTAGTATTTATATACTGTTTCATACTGAACAAACTTGTCGTTTATTTGCTTTGAAGACAGGAATTAGAGAGAATACCAACAGCAGGCAAGTATTCAAGCACTATCGGCTATTTAATTAGCTCCTGATTCATAATCGAGTCAATTTTGGCTGAATTTATTTCAATACGAATGCTAGTTCCCCGGAATAACTCTTCCTAGGGTTTTTTTTTTTACTTAGGTACTGCAACAGGAGCGCTAGCATGTCTGGCCTCGCTGTAACTCTAAAAGTGTTGACCGTATTCCATTTAGTTCTACTATCCAGAGAAGTCAATATGCCTTCGCCTAGCAAAAAAATGTACTAACAACTAAAATGAAAGTAACCAACTAGGCATTTTGTCACTGTCAATCAGGCCTACTAATGGTCACTGAAGTGTGTGTTTAGATTACATTAGCGGTTACTCACGTCGTAACAGCAGAGTACTGCTCGACATGTTTCGGACATAATTACGAGGACCTTAGTTATGAGCGACGAGTGGACACCGACACTGCCCGCCTCGCTCTAGTACTAAGGTCCTCGTAATGGACCGAAACATGTCGAGCATTACTCTGCTTTTACGACGTGAGTAATCCCTAATGTAATCTGAACACACACTTCACTGACTATTAATTTGTGGACCTGGGGCCCGTTTGATAAACGCTTGTAACTTGTATTGTAAGTCTCTTTTAATTCATATTGTTGGAAAGAGACTTCCGCTTGTAATACAAGTTACAAGCTTTTGACAAACGGGCCTCTGATTGACATTGACAAAATGACTACAGTTGGTTACTTTATCTTAGTCGTTAGTACATTTTCTAAATATGTCTGAGCCTCACGTTAGGTTTCTATTTAAAACTGAAGTATGTCTGTAAAGGTACGAGAGATTATAATTTATTTATTTGTACAGACTGCACGATGTGGACGATCTCGACCGCGGCGTGGTGTCGACGGTGACGTTTAAGCCGCGTGACATCATGGCAGAGATGCAAGTCATGTACGAGTTCCTCACGCGCGGCATCGACCGCGAGGACGTGCAGTACCTGAAGCACGCGTACGAGTCGCTGCTGGCTGAAGACGCCCAGGGCTACTGGCTCAATGATACCC
Source organism: Hedya salicella (assembly GCA_905404275.2). Classification (NCBI taxonomy): domain Eukaryota; kingdom Metazoa; phylum Arthropoda; class Insecta; order Lepidoptera; family Tortricidae; genus Hedya; species Hedya salicella. The sequence continues at coordinate 8,179,248 of FR990114.1, read as the reverse complement.
ATTGGGTTGACCATCCTCCCACTGACGTGTGCTACAGTCCGCCCAAGAAGAAGTCCAAGCGGCACAATAACATCTATGAGGACTTACAAGTGAGTTTTGAATCTTTGTTGCTATGTACGTATACCTAGAGCTACTAGACTAGAGAATAAAGTATGAGATGTACGAGCTCCTCACGCGCGGTATCGACCGCAAGGACGTGCAGTATCTGAAGCACGCGTACGAGTCGCTGCTGGCTGAAAACGCCCAGGGCTACTGCCCTAATGATACCAATTAGGTCAACCATCCGCCCATTGAAGTTACAGTCTGCTTCATAAAACAGGAACTTGACTGAATGTAAATCATGGTAAAAGTTCCTCCCGTGGCATTGACTTTGAGAACGTTCAGTACCAGAAAGAGGAGTACGAGTCGCTGCTGGCTGATGATGCACTGGTTTGACCATTCACCGACGGAAAAAGTCCACGAGGCACAATAATATAATTTACAGATGAGTCTGAAATTTTACCGAAAACTGACAACTTCAACTCACAACTTCATTTCGATGGCCTAAAAACAATCAATGGCGATTAAATTAGTTGAAGTAGCTGATTTAACATGTCACACGATGGACCATATTTACCGCACGGTATTGTCTCGGATAATCATTAACGAAGTCCACGACCCATACCTGTAGCAGATTATTATTTCTCCGATGTAGATCATGTTAAAATATTTACTACATTACATTTGCAGGGCCACTCGAGCGGGTCTGCGCGCACGGAGGGCTACTACAAGATGGACGCGCGGCTGAAGGCCAAGTACAAGTACCACCACGGGCTGGCCGCGCCGCTGCCCGTCGACGACAAGAAGGCCTCCAAGATGCAGCTGCTGTCGCGCGAGGCGCGCTCCAACCAGCGCCGCCTGCTCACCGCCTTCGGTACGTCACCACGCCCAGTTATTGCCAGTACAGATGCCATCGACCTCATTTGGGTGAATCAAACCACACAAATCTGTGCACAACCTTTAAACTTCATTGTAAATACCCTTGCCCTTAAATAATGGTTTCAATTTATGGCGGACCTTAAAGCGTTCAATGTCCGGTCTTTAAACCTAATTAATAGAAAATATCATATTAGAAGCCCGATTTACTGGTGCCAGAAACTTCATTCGGTAATTTCAGAGACGTCGTCGTGTGGGTAAAAAGTTGATTCATCCATCTTACCATAGAATTTATGATTTAACGGATCTAGTCAGATAAAAACAAGCGCTGACATCTGCGATGCAGAAACATTATATTTCCCTTACTATTTAATTTTGATTTGCAGTCAGGGGAATGGGGTTAGTTAGTTATCGACTCTATGTCATAGTTTTAAGGTCAAACACTTACTTCCGCGACTTTACCTAACTTATGAATTTGAAACAATACGCCCAACAACAGTCAGACTGTCTTGTTTCTTTATTAAAATTCGCATTCGTCTAGATCATATTTGATCAGAGTGTCTATTAATAAAGATTTATTATTAATTGATGACTTACAACAAAAAGTTCAATGCAATTATTGTATAAATGTAAGGCCTGTTGCTTCGATTCTTCGTTAATGGTATTGGTATATTGTGTTGTTCGTTTATTTACGATAGTATTTAATATTGCTTCAGGGACGGATACGGATTCGGATCTCTTGAAGTTCAACCAGCTCAAGTTCAGAAAGAAGCAGCTCAAATTTGCCAAGTCCGGGATCCACGACTGGGGACTGTTTGCACAGGTATGACGTGTTTTTATATCTATTTGTTTAACGCAGTAAGGAAATAACAAAAAACCTGATTATGAGAAACACTTATTTTAAGGTTGGTCCCAAAACACACACGTAATTTAATGCATAAGAAAACTTTTATCACACCTATTTTACGGTTCGTTCTCGAAGGTACCAACGGAGTCTTATCCATAAGCCCATGATATCCAGCTAGCTGTCCATTCTACCTTTAACCCTTCGTCTGTGTTTTATAAGGGTCCTGGCCCCATTTTAATCCCTATTTTTTTTTTTAATTTCATACAGGCCTTAAAGAGACCGTTTGTTGTGCGACCAATGTTACATATGTTTTTCCATCTAAAATCGTAATTTAAATCGTAGTTTTAAAGTGTAACTAAGAATTATATAACCATGGCAACGAAGTATATAAAAATATGATTGACCTAACATCTAATGCATGCATCAACTGATTGATCGGCCATTGTTTTCTCCAGGAACCGATAGCGGCAGACGAGATGGTGATCGAGTACGTCGGTCAGATGATCCGGCCGATAGTGGCGGACGTGCGGGAAGCGCACTACGAGGCCACCGGCATCGGCTCCTCGTACCTGTTCCGCATCGACCTGGACACCATCATCGACGCCACCAAGTGCGGCAACCTGGCGCGTTTCATCAACCACAGCTGCAACGTGAGTACAATATTTTTTTTCTCTTTAGTCCATGCAAATGGGCCAGTCATCTGGTGGGAAGTATTCACCGTCCATGTTCAAGATCATATGTAACACAGAGGTTATATATACACAGTGTTTTTATTTCCTTTCATTTTAACAGATGGTATTACCGATAAATATGGAAAAGTTTGCTTTGTTGGGAGACATTTCCGAAACGAAAAAACAAATGCCATTTCATACTATGTGTTAGTAGTAACTCAACCAAAACGTAAAGGATGGCAGATTTTTTTTCGTTTCCGAAATGTCTCTGTCATGGACCATCTGTTAAAATTAATAAAAACCCGAAGTATACATATATATGTCGTGGCCACATTTTCTAATTGGTCACTTCATGATGCGACCGACCATTTCATGATACATTAAGAGCCTACGGCCAGACGGAGCAAGAAGTTGACGGAGCCCCGCTTCTCGACGCTTCTTTTTCCGCTGTGAAGGACACAAGGTAACGAACGAACCTACCTCAGTGAAAGGCGGTGTTTTATTTACTTAAGGGACTAAGGTCCACCGTCGAGTCGTCGGAGCGGAGGCGGAGAATAAGATACGTCGTGGCTACATCATGAAGTGATCAATTCTTATCTGTATTCATATATATATAAGGCCCCCATTGTAATTTCGAAAGGGTTGATGCAGACCAAAGTTTTAAATATTAATAAAACCGCTTGCTCGCTGTTAAGTTGAATAATAGACTCGGAATTACGAGATTCTGAAAACGTTAATTATTAGGATACATTAGTTAATGGTGTTCATTAAGTAGGTTCCTCGAAATCTCCTATAGGGTATTATGGTTTAATTCGCAAGAGACTACGTGATCATGAGTTTGGCATTATGACTGAATGACTGATCAAGTGATCACTAGCCAAACATTTATTAAATATCTTCTACTTTGATTTTATGACTTCTTATCTTAATGGTTTTTCCTTCCAGCCCAATTGCTACGCGAAGATAATAACAATAGAGTCTCAAAAGAAGATCGTCATATACTCCAAGCAGCCGATTGGAGTGGACGAGGAGATCACGTACGACTACAAGTTCCCTCTCGAAGACGAAAAGATTCCGTGCTTGTGTGGCGCGCCGCAGTGTCGTGGCTTCCTCAACTGAGCGCGCCATCTGCTGGATAAAGTGGAGAACATGTGGCCCTTCCGTAAATTATATATTCTGTGGTTTCAGAGTACTTCCCATTAATACCATTTAGGACTCGTACTTTCTGTACAAGTTTAGGATCTATTTCTCAGACTTTTACAGTTCTATGGAACTAATACGAGGTACCCTTATTTATGCAATGTTTTAATTATCAATATTAACTACTACGTCGCTAATGAAATGGATTCAAAACCGCGGACCATGGGTCAAGTGAACCATATAGAAGCAATAGTTCTGTAACTAAGAACTTTAACAAGGCGAGGACTATAGTCCGCGAGTTCTAAGGTCAAAGTGTGACATGGATCAAGTCTCAGGCGAAAACTAGTCAAAGAGGAAAATAGCAGTATCTTCATCTTTCGTATTTTTCACGGACGGTTTGTTTACATTCATAAAAACACAAATGAAAATTACTTGGATACTGAGTTTAAGATTCCCTGTGTTTAATATTTTCTTCTGTTTCCACGATTATTACTCATTTAAATAAAACAATTTAACGGATTATATTGCGTATATATATTGTAACTTTGACAGAGGAAAATATATCTTTTGTCGGTCCACCCGTGACTATGGAAAGCTGAAAAGCTTCCGAAACGTCGGGAACTGAAATGAGATAATATATGCGATATAATCCGTTAAATTGTTTTATTTCAATTCCCTGTGTTACAGGATTTAACCAGAATTCAGATGTCTTAGATATGATCATGATCAGTCTCGTATACGACAGCAAAATGTATGATTTAGTTTCAAAGTAACATAAGATTGTTATGGTTAACAAGTTTTCTGGTCAGTAGTACTGTATATAAAAGTTCTGGAATGTCTATTTGCTAACTCCACTGACAATATTGAAATAATAGTTTTATTTATTAGGAATGCTAGAGCGACGTAGAAAATTTACTTTGAAATCAATAGCTACCTACGTATTGGCCACTGAAACGATAATGCCGAGGATATGACGCCTATGGCGTTAACACTTACTTCCATCAGAGCTTAAATGTAATCGCGCGGCTCGAACGTTACTCTCAGTGGTTTCTGAAACTGCCTCAAACGAATATGATTTTTATAGTCTTTTTGTATAAAGTAATATAACTGTGTGCTCGTAAAGTATGAATCGGAATTAGTTTTTTTTTATTTAATGCGGCTGAGTCCAGCGCAACGCAATGTATGTAATTAATAATTCAAACCCTTGTATTATAAGATGCTGTTTGACTGAGCCTCGAGTATAATTCTCTAGAATTAGAATGGTGTGCTGCAATATGTTAGTTCTGTACATTAATTGTGAATAATCTGCTTTTGACAGATGCATAGTACACTTTACAAGTACATGAAATAAATTTTAATGAAGTTCTAAATCCAATTGGAAACGTAATGTGTGTTCTGTTACTGTCTATTCATCTGTGAAATCAATAAGACTTCTGCATAGACTACCGGTACTGTGAAATGTGTGTCTGATAAAGATTATATTTAATTGGACAGTGAACTTGCGGGTTTCTAGTTGCACTTCATGTAATGTAAATGTTTAAGATTGTAAATAAAGATTTCAACAATTTTATTGGGATTTACTTATTTTAAACGGATACTATAAACCTTTTTCACGCGGATATCGATGGATTAATCGGTCGAGGTGTAGTGTGTGAAAGCAATCTATTAGTAATTCCAGTGCAATCACGGACTGACCTTATCCACCAACACGTTCGCACGTACAAGGATAATATTAAGGACCCGGATATCGAAACCAGTTTACGGTACAACTTTTTATGAGTAGAATTACCTATCAAAAGTTGTAACTTACGAGTACAACAGTAGCATGCACCACATATATTATCTTGCCCATGTCTAAGTCACATTCACATTGTGTGAATAATGGTCAAAGAAGCATACCACCTGGGGCCTGTTTCACAAAAGCTTGTAATTTGTAATACAATCGGAAATCTGTTTCCAACAATATTTAACCTATTGAACGCCAGAGCAAAAAAATAAGAAGAGCTCCAAAATCAACAGGGATTGATAAAAACTTGTAATTCATATGGTTTTTGATCATTGAAATTTGGACGGCTGTGGCCGACGTGGCGTCAGTGGCACGATTTTGTTGTCGGCCACAGCCGTTGTTGGCGGTCAAAGGGTTAAAAAGAGACTTCCATTTGTAATATAAGTTACAGTACGATTACTTTGACTTTACCACTGACATATGCTTTTATTCCATTGGATATTCGATTTTAATACTAATGTAAAAGAGTTTATATTACTTACACACTGTCTAAACGTTGTTTGTAATAGAAAGTCTTTTGTATTAGTGTTAAAGTCGAATATCCAATGGAATAAAAGCATATGTCAGTGGTATACTCAAAGTAATCGTACTGTACAAGCTTTTGTTAACGGGTTCCTGCTGCTGGCCAGCTGCTTCTATGTTAAGTTTCCCAGAGGTGTATATTTTATATTTTTACACCGCCGTAAAACGGGTTTACTGCGGATGTGCGACACACGCTCGTGCGAAGTACTATTCGTGCGAAATGTGATTGGGCGAAGGACGATTGTGCGACAGTTCATTTGAGCGGACTGCTCTTTATGCGAATTAAATTTAGGCGATGCACGACTATGCGACTTGCAAAATTGTGCGAACCATTGTTTGTGTGAAATATAATTAGGCGATGCACGACTATGCGACATGTCGCAATGAGAGATATTCTCTTTTTTTTTGTACATTTGGATCACGTTTTCGATTCAAGTAAAATTTACTACAATTTTTACCTAAATCCAAGGCGTCATCTAAATGAACAAAAAAAATGAGAATAGCTGATTATGTACATAACAGCAAGAGGTTTCGGGTTCCAATTTTGGTAAAGGAATTTACTATATTCTATACATGGTTTGAGACTAGGTTGATCTCGATGTCTCAATTTTTTTTTTATTAATTATATATATTGTATGGTTTGTTCATTAGGTGGATAATATTATAATTTGTACATTTTTGCCTCAGAATAATTTATGTAGGTAAGTAATTATCATAATTAGCATGAGGTCATTCATGGGTTCGAATCCGGCCCGTACCAATGAGTTTTTCGGAACTTATGTGCGGAATGGCAGTTGAAATTTACCACTCACTTTTCGGTGAAGGAAAACATCGTGAGGAAACCTTCATACACCTGCGCAGAAATTCAAATGGTCGGACTCTAGTATTACCGTACAGCACCTAATACGTCGCACAATTTAATCTCGCACAAAGACTGTCGAATATCAGTATTATCGTAATGTATACGCCGCACAATTTCAATTCGCTGATACACACTGACGTACACAAGTATTGTCGAACAGTAATACGTCGCAAACTATAACTTCGCATATAAATACTGTCGTATATTTATAATGTCGATCTGTCATACGTCGCATATTAACATTTCGTAAGATTGACCTGTCGTTCAATAGAGATGTCGCACAATGGTACATCGCACATACGGGGTCGCACTTCAGTAATAATCCCCCGTAAAACCTCAATATTTTTCAGTTTTTGACTTATCTTAAACTAAGCACATTTAGGGTACCACATTGCATGACAAAGTTGAAGAGCAGTAAATTATCTAAAACTTTTTAAGGCCTTTAAGTTTAGTGCCCAGCGTCCCACTTTGTCGAATACCTAAAAAAATCGTCAATATCATATTTGGGTCATACTGATTTTTAGTATAAGTTAGCGTTATGCGTCTCCAGTGGACACCCGAAAGTTAAGGGCTTTAAATACGAATTTTTCTTACTGCCCTATTAGACGATGTACAAATTGATTAATGGGTCATACTGCTTCTAGAATTTAGCCGTCTTTCCTGTGGACAACCTAATAGTTAAGGGCTTGGGTACGTATAACTGATATTTTTATCGCTTAGATCTAGAGTATTAATCAATTTGTACGTCGCCTATAGGGCACTAAGAAAAAAATTGTATTTAAAGCCCTTAACTTTCGGGTGTCCACGGGAAAGACGCATAACGCTAACTCATACTAAAAATCAGTATGACCATAATACTCTAGATCTAAGCGATAAAAATATCAGTTATATGTACCCAAGCCCTTAACTATTGCGTTGTCCACAGGAAAGACGGCTAAATTCTAGAACCAGTATGACCCATTTGTGCCTGTTTTAGGGAGAAAATTCTACTTTATCGATATGGAGTTATGAGTAGTTTGTAATATAACAAATCTTTCGGTGAAAAAATTATGTCTCTAAGTGCTATAGTAATTTTTTTTTTTAAATCTTCAAACTTTCAAAAGTTTAAAAGCGACTATTGAGAAAACGTTGATTAAACTTTGGGACCGCAAAAACACACTTGTACTTTGAAGTTATGGAGGGGTTGGTATAAAATTATTTGCCATACTTTATGGATTTTAAATTAGGTACCTAGTCAAAATCAAATTATGTATACTTGTGTAACCTTAGTAGTTTGAATATAAATGTATTCTCAAGATAAAGAAGACAAAAGTAGTTCTATGGATTCCTTCAGTAAAAAATATAATTTATTAACTTCGACGACCATAATAATTAAATTTGTGACTTCTTACTACTAATCAACAAAAAGCAAAGATTTCTAGTATACTCGAAAAACATTACACCTATGTTTTAAAAGCTGATTTTATACTTGTAGTAATTTTTTAGCGTATGGACCACGAAACCGTCAAAGTGGGACACTAAACTTGAGTCGGAAATAAATTCCGTTCAAATTCCGTAAAAAAAGATCAAACAAACGACATTAGTATCAATGACTATTAGATTAACAATAACAAACCTTTATCTCATACATTAAATGGGATAAATATACCAAACACATACATTTCACTGAACAAGCACTAAAGTTTAGTAAATCGACAAAGTGGGACGCTATACCTATAGAAAATCACTAAACTTTATAATGCATAAAACAGTACTTAGAATTTGATATTAATACTTTTTATGCTTGATAAGTGTGTTTTTTGAGTAATCTTGTTATATATTAAAATACACATGTCATTTGTATTTTTTTATGCTGAATTTTTTTAATTTAAGTTTTATTAACTTTTTGACATAATAAGTAACTAAAGGCATCCATAGAATTATTTCTGTCTTTTTAGCATGATAATACATTTATAAATTCAACTTTATTGATAAATTTGCGTGTCGTGGTATAAATATAGAAAATAAACCCATATTCAGGATTGACATATTTTGGTTGTGTTTTTATGTTCAAGCCTCCGTAACATTCAAACTACTAAGGTTACATACATAATTTTGACTAATTTGAAATCAAACAATTTAACGGATTATATCGCGTATATTATCTCATTTTAGTTCCCGACGTTTCGGAAGCTTTCCAGCTTTCCATGTTTACTCAGTCCTCCCGTGACCATGGAAAGCTGGAAAGCTTAAATTGTTTTATTTCAATAATTTTAAATCCTTAAAGTATGCCAATTCATTTATACTAACCGCTCCATAACTTCAATGTACAAGTGTGTTTTTTGCCGTCCCAAACTTTAACCAACGTTTTCTCAATTGTCGCTTATTCACTTTTGCAAATTTGAAGAATTAAAAAAAAATAACTTTAGCACCTGGAGACATATATTTCACCAAAAGATAGCATATGATCTGTAGTATTAAGAACTACTCATAACTCCATATCGACAAAGTGGGACGTTTTCCCAAAAACAGGCACAAATTGTCCGTATTTACCATTGATTTGAAAATATCTTCAATGTACAGACATTTCATTTATACAACTTTATAATAGTGTAGATTTGTATTCCCGCCAAAATTCTTTTTTTTTATAATTGTTTTTAAAAGCTGTTCGGATTAATATTTTTGCCACCATATCTAAAGATGATATTATTTATTAAAAAATGACAATAACTTATTAATTGGTTATTTTAATTAATTATTAACAATAAACGTTGATCATACCTGGGACTCGTTTCTCAAAAGCTTGTAACTTGTATTTCAAGCGGAAGTCTCTTTCAACCCATTACGATTAAAGAGACTTCCGCTTGTAATACAAGTTACAAGGGTTTATGACACGGGCCCCTGATTTAATCTACCTGTCCTCTACCAGTGACCTAAATATGCGTCGGAAATACAAACGATTTATTTTTTGTAAATAAGAAATTAAATATAAATTAATACACATTCACAAACTGTGTTTTTTAATGGGTAGTATGCCATAGATTAGGCAATAAAATAAATAAAATCCACTGAAACAAAGGACAATCTCTTTTTTGCCCATGGCCATCAATGTTGTATGAAATTCCTTTATTGTCCTCTAATTTGAAATTAGAACGAATCTTCAACAAGTGCTAACAAAGATATACTTCGCGTTCTATTATCACGAAACTAAGAACAACATTTTCCTTCGATGTTTGAGAAAAAACTAATTATGTGACGATAAATGAAATGAAATACGTTTGCTTAAGAAAATTATATATTATTTTTAACGGGTCATTGTAGATAAGGAGTAACAAATATTACTTAAAACTAAATCTAGCAGAATCTAAAGTCAATTATAAAATCACAGTATAATAATTAATAACAGTTGGTTACTAACTCTTAATCGAGGCAAGTACAAAATCTACCAGCGCCAATACAGTCTCATAGTGACTATGTCATGGAAACTATTTTTAATTTCTACAATTTGTATGCACAATTTATATTATATCATCATGTTTATAAGATTTGGTCCTGATTCGCCATATTCCTGATTGGTCATATTCCTTATTCGACACTTTCCTACCTGGTCATATTCCTAACACGTCATTGTACAGTCAAATTAAATCGCAAACACGTGCGAAAAACTACGGTTATTAGACAATAAGGGCGGAGTCCCAAAGAAATGGCAAATAATGTTAACACATTTGTATGACTTGGCACATAAGCAATTTTTTTTATCAAACTTGTTATAACTGAAATGAAAAATATATAACAGATATAATAACCTAAATGGGCTAGCCATTAAAATTGTAAGCTCGTAAAAGATAAAACCACAGAAAAAATAATGTAGGTACTTAAATTTATTTCTTGTTAAAACATATTTTAAGATTTCGGCTGAACTTAATATTAAAGGCGAACACACTTTTTATTACCACAAAGAATTTCTATAATACGTTTTTGCAGGCAAATGTACATGGTATAACGAGTGAGGAATGTGGCGAATCAGGAATATGACGAGTTAGGAATATGACCAGTTAGGAAAGTGTCGAATAAGGAATATGACCAATCAGGAATATGGCGAATCAGGAACAAATCGTTTATAATGGCTGATTGCGCCTGTCAAATAGTCTTCATTGGCACACGTAATCAGCCTAAAATAATTAACATAGCAAGAACCTTATTATAGTTTACGGTTACATCAAAATTAATTATTGAGAGGATATGTGAAAATAGGTTTTAATATAAATTAAATATTGAGACTGAAAATTAATAAGTGCGGGGTGGTTTAGTCTCGCAAGCATTAGTAATTCTACTAATGTTGTTAAGTACATTAAATCAAGTGGTTATATCGTATACATATACGAAGTTATTTGCATAAAAACTACGACAATTCGTCACTTTATTAAACTATGCGCTATTACTAATAAAACTAAACTATCTTAAAAAAACTTTATAAATAGTAGTTAGGAGACTCACTATCAAAATATAACACACCGAACATAGTTTCCAATAAAATAAATACAAACACAAAATACTGCCACTTTAATCTACCTAAACAACATAGCTTTACTTAATATACATGCAAAAACAGTTTGCTCGTTATCCTATTTCAATAGGAACGTTTGCGCGCAAAAATGTTAGGGTAAGTACACTAAGTACGTATTCTTTCTCATACATGTTCCGTGCGAGTCGAACTTTTCTTGTGAATAACTCCGCATATTCTCAGTTTTCTGTGAAAATATCCTAAGCTTAATATGCATATAAAATGAAACATTTGTAACCCGCTTATTTCAATAGGAACAGTTATCTACTTAAGCGTATATAATGAAGTCTATTGGAATCGAACTTGCCTCGTAAACATTTCCGCGCATACGTCTTCGGCCGTATGCGAGCCCTCCGACCCCTGCCCCTCGCTGTGGGTATCAGAATCCGAATCGAACTCTGACGTGACTGCCGGCGACTTCCTACCGTTCAACCCTCGTTTCAATCCAATCTCCGTGGTTAAGATCTCTTTGATAACATCGTCGGCATTCATCTGGTTCTGCTGGCGATTCAGAGCGCGTAACTGTTTCGCTCTCTTCTTGATGTCTGCGAGGAAGCCGGTCGCCTCGTTACCGGTCTCCTGCGACGAGTCATGCTGGTTCAGGTCGGTAAACGACTGGCCCAAGTTGGAGAGCGACCGGGCCAAGTCGGAGGTCGATCCCTTTTCCGAGACGGTGTTCAGCGACTCGAGCGAGGTACCGACGCTCCTGAACGCCGCTAAGCCGTTGACGATCGACACTCGATATCCATCGTCGCATTTGGTGCGGACGATGATGCCGTCGGGACTAGTGCCGAGAAGGGCGGGTTCGTTCAGCTTGAGGTTAAATATTTCGGGCAACGAGAATTCCGAGCCGCTCGAGGCCACGGACGTGGCGTCGCAGGTGCAGAGCGGCGCCCGGTACGCCTCGTCGCCGACGTGTACGATCGAGACTCGGTCTTCGCCCACGGCGTACAGAAACGGGCGGACGAACCGGAAGTCGCGGACGGAGGCGCTCCACTTCGGCTCCTCGGGGCGGGTGCGGCGGCCATTCTCGTCGACGAACACGCCGCACTCCGCGTAGCAGAGCAGCATCTCGACCGGGTCGGAGGCGACGAGGAGGATGGCTCTGGGAGCGGAGCGTTTCCTGGCGGCGGCGGCGACGGTGAGATCGTCCTTGGCGAAGGACTCCAACGGGCCGGAGGGTAGAGCTACTCGCAGCGGCTTCTCCCCGGCGATGTATAGGGCGGCCCTCGTGAGCAGCAGCGAGGGCGGCGCGCGGTCGACGGTGAGCGAGCGCGCCACCCCGTACGCGGCGGCGGCGGCGTCGAAGCGCAGCAGCAGCACGCGCCGCCCCAGCGCCACCGCACACGACGCGTCCGCGCCCGCGCCCGCGCCCGACATCGCCTGGACATACAAGTTAGCGTTACACTTGCGGTACGAGTGCGATCAGTGGCGAGCAAAGCGAGCGTTTTACACCGATACGAGTCGGGAATTACCTATATTCGCACGTGTCGTGCAACATTTTACAATGCACGGAGAGTGCCATTTTGTAGAGGCGCGTGGATAATAGAGCTCAATCCGCAAGTAATTAGAGAGGCGTACCGCGATGAGATGCGGGTGCGCGTCGTCGGGCAAGGTGACGCCGTCGACTTCGTAGCTGGGCTTGAGGGCTTCGGCGCGGCGCAGCGCGGAGCCCAGCGCCGCGGCCGCGCCGTGCAGCAGCGCGCCGCCGTGCGCCAGCAGCGCGCGCGAGCCGCACAGCGCCACGCACGGCACGCCGCCGCGCCCCTCGCCCCTCCCGCCCGTCGCACCCGCCACCAGCCGCACCGCGCCGCGCGCCGAGTACAGCCCGTCTGAGCAACCTGCCCGAGTTACAAACTTTTCATTAAAACTCCGAGAATGACCGTGTAGGGTCGCACCGCCTCCAAAACACTGCTTAGATTGCAGCCAAGATTGATGCATTTGAGTTTTGGTACTGAAGAAAAGTGTTCAGGATCCCATGGACCGCATTGAGAACGAACGATTACGAGAACTCAATATCACAATGCAGCTCTCAACTATCTGCGGAGGAGGATACTGAGGAGAGAATCCTCAAATTCTTCGGGCATATGCGATCTAATCGCCACAACCTCAGGCTAAGTCAAAGGCAAACGTTCCAGAGGTCGAATCCCGACAAGATGGTCTAATACCATGAAAATGTTTGTGGTTCCATGCAGAGGACAGCCATTAAGAGGGACATTACTGTAGGTCACGATCCTTAGCCATGAGGGACCGACTTAGAAGAAGACACCGCAACTAAACTATATTTTATACCCTACAAACTATGATTTGTTTCGATTGCATGAACATAAGCGAGAATGAGCAGGTGTCGAAACTTAGTGTAGGTCGCAAGACTAGGGACTGCACATCATCACAAATAAAGTTAGACATTTAGTAATTTTTTACATAGAAATCAGCAAGAATATAATTAAAAATAATCAAGAGCATTGGTTGCCGAAACCGTTTTTAGGTATTAAAAATAGTACTATTTCTCGTAAAATTTTAAAGGAAATACAGAACTTTAGGTGATAAATGTTGATAGAAAACATGAATAGAGTGAGAGCAGCTAAAACTTTTGGTACAGCCCTCGTAGTACCGACTGCCCGAGTAAGCGAAGTTTTACACCGGTAGAGGTCGCAAATACTCGTTCACTTGCTTGCTACCACGCGTAAGCTTGAATACGGGCGCAGGCGGGGCGTCCCGTGCCAGTGAAAGCTATTCACTTCTGCCTATGCATGTCTACAATGTTAGGAAATACCTAGCGCGACGGCGTCCCCGGCCACGTACGCGGCGGCCAGCGGCTTGGTCGAGTTGTTGCTGATCAGCAGCGGCTGGTAGCCCGTGCCCACCGCGGGCGCCGGCGACGCCAGCACTCCGAGCCAGTACGACCGCGTCGCCAGGTCGCCGCACACTGCGCTGGCCGTGTTGCCCCGAGCGTCCGGGATCTCGATCTTGATCTGGAAAGATACCGTATGCTAATGAGTCATGCTATATTGATTAGTTAAGCTAGGAGCTAATTTCTACTTTCACCACAGATTCTCTAAGTCGTCCCTACACACCGACAGCACTAAGTATAAACCCACCGCGAACGCCCGGCTGGCCTCGTTGAAGGGCAAGCCCTGCGCGTCGCGCGCGGCCAGGGTCGCGCGCAGCTCGCGCTCGCCGCTCTTCACAACCAGCGCGCCGTCCCTACACACCGACAGCACTAAGTATAAACCCACCGCGAACGCCCGGCTGGCCTCGTTGAAGGGCAAGCCCTGCGCGTCGCGCGCGGCCAGGGTCGCGCGCAGCTCGCGCTCGCCGCTCTTCACAACCAGCGCGCCGTCCCTACACACCGACAGCACTAAGTATAAACCCACCGCGAACGCCCGGCTGGCCTCGTTGAAGGGCAAGCCCTGCGCGTCGCGCGCGGCCAGGGTCGCGCGCAGCTCGCGCTCGCCGCTCTTCACAACCAGCGCGCCGTCCCTACACACCGACAGCACTAAGTATAAACCCACCGCGAACGCCCGGCTGGCCTCGTTGAAGGGCAAGCCCTGCGCGTCGCGCGCGGCCAGGGTCGCGCGCAGCTCGCGCTCGCCGCTCTTCACAACCAGCGCGCCGTCCCTACACACCGACAGCACTAAGTATAAACCCACCGCGAACGCCCGGCTGGCCTCGTTGAAGGGCAAGCCCTGCGCGTCGCGCGCGGCCAGGGTCGCGCGCAGCTCGCGCTCGCCGCTCTTCACAACCAGCGCGCCGTCCCTACACACCGACAGCACTAAGTATAAACTCACCGCGAACGCCCGGCTGGCCTCGTTGAAGGGCAAGCCCTGCGCGTCGCGCGCGGCCAGGGTCGCGCGCAGCTCGCGCTCGCCGCTCTTCACAACCAGCGCGCCGTCCCTACACACCGACAGCACTAAGTATAAACCCACCGCGAACGCCCGGCTGCCCTCGTTGAAGGGCAAGCCCTGCGCGTCGCGCGCGGCCAGGGTCGCGCGCAGCTCGCGCTCGCCGCTCTTCACAACCAGCGCGCCGTCCCTACACACCGACAGCACTAAGTATAAACTCACCGCGAACGCCCGGCTGGCCTCGTTGAAGGGCAAGCCCTGCGCGTCGCGCGCGGCCAGGGTCGCGCGCAGCTCGCGCTCGCCGCTCTTCACAACCAGCGCGCCGTCCCTACACACCGACAGCACTAAGTATAAACTCACCGCGAACGCCCGGCTGGCCTCGTTGAAGGGCAAGCCCTGCGCGTCGCGCGCGGCCAGGGTCGCGCGCAGCTCGCGCTCGCCGCTCTTCACAACCAGCGCGCCGTCCCTACACACCGACAGCACTAAGTATAAACTCACCGCGAACGCCCGGCTGGCCTCGTTGAAGGGCAAGCCCTGCGCGTCGCGCGCGGCCAGGGTCGCGCGCAGCTCGCGCTCGCCGCTCTTCACAACCAGCGCGCCGTCCCTACACACCGACAGCACTAAGTATAAACTCACCGCGAACGCCCGGCTGGCCTCGTTGAAGGGCAAGCCCTGCGCGTCGCGCGCGGCCAGGGTCGCGCGCAGCTCGCGCTCGCCGCTCTTCACAACCAGCGCGCCGTCCCTACACACCGACAGCACTAAGTATAAACTCACCGCGAACGCCCGGCTGGCCTCGTTGAAGGGCAAGCCCTGCGCGTCGCGCGCGGCCAGGGTCGCGCGCAGCTCGCGCTTGCCGCTCTTCACAACCAGCGCGCCGTCCCTACACACCGACAGCACTAAGTATAAACTCACCGCGAACGCCCGGCTGGCCTCGTTGAAGGGCAAGCCCTGCGCGTCGCGCGCGGCCAGGGTCGCGCGCAGCTCGCGCTCGCCGCTCTTCACAACCAGCGCGCCGTCCCTACACACCGACAGCACTAAGTATAAACTCACCGCGAACGCCCGGCTGGCCTCGTTGAAGGGCAAGCCCTGCGCGTCGCGCGCGGCCAGGGTCGCGCGCAGCTCGCGCTCGCCGCTCTTCACAACCAGCGCGCCGTCCCTACACACCGACAGCACTAAGTATAAACTCACCGCGAACGCCCGGCTGGCCTCGTTGAAGGGCAAGCCCTGCGCGTCGCGCGCGGCCAGGGTCGCGCGCAGCTCGCGCTCGCCGCTCTTCACAACCAGCGCGCCGTCCCTACACACCGACAGCACTAAGTATAAACTCACCGCGAACGCCCGGCTGGCCTCGTTGAAGGGCAAGCCCTGCGCGTCGCGCGCGGCCAGGGTCGCGCGCAGCTCGCGCTCGCCGCTCTTCAGAACCAGCGCGCCGTCCGCCGCTCGCGCCGACATGCGCTCGCGGCTGCCGTCGCCCCTGTAATACGCCCATACCGTAAATATACTAGTTTATTGGATCAAATAATTCAATTGGCGAAATAATCGAGTTACAATTGTTTTTGCACATTTTGGGCAAATTCGTATCGGACTCGTGCACCAATGGTTCCGTACAAAATATACATTAAACACGGACCGTATCTAAGAAAATCCCGTGTTAACAGAGCCCTGCTTCAAAGCAAAATGAATGCAGAGTTTTGAATTGGTTACCAAGATAGACCGACAGACATAAAGATTTAAGGTTATCAGATCTTTCTCGTTGGCTGCGCTATCAGAGATACGTTCGTACCAAATTTCAAGTTTCTAGGACAACTAAACCCTACAGGTTTTAAGTTCACGGCAATTTGTATGGAAACAGCTTTTTTAACGGCTGTATCTTCTGATTGCGTTGACTTTGAAGTTTGATGTTTTCACAGCTTCAAGGGACTGCAGACTTGAGTATTTGATATTAATTTCAGCCACGCCTTCCGGAGCCAAAGCGTCTTGCAAGAGAATCTAGCAGGAAACTAGTCCAATACAAACAAGTTACCAGGTAAATACCTATTCAATGTTTTAAATGCTTTTTTGTCACAATAATCAGCATCAAATAGCCTGTAACGGAAGGGAAAGTAAGAATAATTCCATCCGTACCATACTATCTGTAAGAATGATTCCTGTGATGAATTCGTCATTGCGCTGTCCGGCATGTCGATACTCTTTGCGGTCCTGCAAAAATATATAAACAATAGTCTATTTGACTTTTTTATGGTAAGTTATAAAACGACGTCTTAATACTAGAAATATTGGTGAAAAAATGACTCCAATATCATAAAAACTCCCCAAGATACAATGACCTTAATAGTAGATTGTTTGACAAGGGACTAAAATAAGCCATTATGACACGAAGTGATTATTTGGATGAGCTCACGAAGTGAGCGAGGATAAATATGTCTGAGTGTCATAATGGCTTTTTCAACACACTTGCTCGTAAAGTGGCTCTTATTACACCGTTTTTATGGCTGTAATCCAGTCCATTACACACGCGTGCTTTTTACATTACATAATCGCACTAGTGCCTTTTCATTACAGTTTTTTTAAACTTCAGCAAATAGGTTTTAGGTACAAGAAACATTTTAGGTTATTTTAATAAATCTAAACTGGTACTTGTAAATAGCAATTATTTTCAATAAATTATAAAGTTTTCTAAACAAAATAACCTTTTTATTGTATTAAATTGATATAATTATTCAGTTTATTAAATTTAATAATGTTTGGCTGATTGGCCTATTAGACTTTGCATCAACGCTCGTGCGCACGCATAGACAAATGCATCGGTCGCTTCTCTGCGCGCCATTTTGTTTTGATTTGACATATGTCATATTTACGAATATTTCATATTGAAGTATGTTTTTTTTATTAAAGTCAATATTAGGTAAAGAGCAATGATAATTAAAATATAATCATTATGTAGGTACGTAAATTTGAGGTAGGTACTGATGACGGATTAATGTAAAACTTACGACTACAGGATTGGTTACGCACGTATAACCTAGACCAAATTTTAAGTAAGGTACGATTGTTTTTTTGTCATATTCCTCGCAAGTGTGTTGAAAAACGTCGTATGAAACTCGTGTGCATTGGTCATTACTCTCTCGGCTTTATACAGCACTCGTCTACGACTCGTGCTGCAAGATATAGCCTCGAGTGTAATAGGGAACATGCATGAAATTTTTTCATCGCTTTTCTTAACAGAATATCAAACTATCGTAAAAACTATTCAAAAAAGTGAAATTAAAATTAATATCAGCCAAGAAATACGCATGATATAGGCATTTTAAACTACAAATTAGACAGCGATTTGACAGAGAGATCCGACATGTACTGTTACGTCACAGTACATGTCGGATATTAAATTCTGTTTTGCTAGAAAGAGACAGAATGAAATGTTTGATAGCTTATATCTTGGTTATTTTTATACTTATTCGAAAAATTATTTTTCTCCACTGTTTGTTACATGACTGAGTTTTTAATAAAGCAAAAAGAAAACATGATGCATATTCCCTATAACCAACGTACCACACTCGTATTAAACACTCTGCTTTTAACTTCGACAGCGAGAAAATATGAAAGACTTAACATTAAAATTGTATAATATTTTCTTCTGTTTCCGCGATTATTACTCATTTAAATAAATCAATTTAAGCTGAAAAGCTTCCAAAACGTCGGGAACTCATATGAGATACTACGTGATATAATCCGTAAAATTGTATATTTCATGAAAATCTAAAAGTACAGTTTGAACAATTCTTGCCAATCTGATCAGGTTGGTTTGGTTGTTTTTAATTATTCGTAAGGAGTATGTAGCTGGCCGCAAGTTTTTTTTTTCAGTGGCATAGAAATTTGTATGGGATTATATATACTTCGCGAAGCTATTATGACGTGCTTTTTGAGCAGGAAAAGTGAAAAAGCACATTTTTGTACTTTCCACAAAACGTTTCATACTAAAGCCTACAAGCATGTGACGTCACACGCTTGTATCTTGTATAGGGAAAATATTGTTCTGCAGCTATGTTGCAGCAATGTTATGTTAAAACTTGCGTTTATCGAAACGGTTTTATAACAAAAATTAAAAAACATTTTATGGGTTATTTAATGGTATTATTAGTTATTAATATTTTCATACTTTAAAAATGTACTTTCCCACCCAACTTTAAAGACTCATAAAACAAGCTACACGTAAGGTATGGAACTCAAAATTTTAACGTAGTTTTTTTGTCTTGCTTGTTTTATTAGGATCTTATATAATTTAAAAAAAAAATCTACTGTCTAATAACCTATTGTATTTTGTTGTCTATAAAAATCTGTAAGGCCAAGTGGGGTAAGGGTACCCAGGGAAGGTAGAAGGGAAGGAATCTAGAAGAATAGACTGCAGCCCTGTGATTTGTCGATCGATAAAGCAGTAATTATACGATATTATATTAATAATATATTAGAACTACAGTCTATTGTTCTACATTTACAAACCACTGTTACCTTCCCGCGGTAGTTCCCCTTACCCCACCCGACCTTAACTCAATAAAATCAATTGTACTTTATAAGCAAGAACAAGTTCTACATACGCTTGAATCCTGAATTTGGGAATCGAGAACATGTGCATTTTTTCCCCTCATCTTCGATATGTGAACTCAGAATCTACAAATAGTTTATTTTTACATTGTATTGTTTTTTTTAAACACTTTTCGTGACATATGTACAGTTCCCTCCTATGAATACACACTTTGGTCTACATAAATTATTAAGACAAATTAAAAAGAAAACATAAAATTGACAGCTAACTTTTGAATTTTTCTTTTATGCTATAAAATGTACACCTCTGAGAAACCTTATGTTCCCAATAGACATTATATTGCTATAAAAAACAAGGAAAAACGTACCCGTTGGTGATCTTCTTTTCACGTTTAGGCGTCGGCGGATAGCTGTAATAAATAGACAATAATATACTGGACATCATGTCACGATTCAAAGTCGAGAACTCTGTATATATCGCCATAATCATTCAAAGTCACAATGTAATGTTAGTCATAAAATCTATTGTCATAATTCTCAAACCAAAAAAATTTCAGGATCTTTGATAATGTTATGTTAATAACAATAGGTTAGGTTTGG
The DNA here is from genome assembly GCA_905404275.2 of Hedya salicella. Taxonomy (NCBI): domain Eukaryota; kingdom Metazoa; phylum Arthropoda; class Insecta; order Lepidoptera; family Tortricidae; genus Hedya; species Hedya salicella. The sequence goes on along the minus strand of FR990114.1, from coordinate 8,158,981 downwards.
TCCGTAAAAGTAACGGTTTCGTAGAAAAATCCGATTATGAGTAACGAAAACTCGGTCATCATTACATTATGATGAGTTTCCATTTTATGGGAGTAACGGGAGTTAAGACCCGTTATAGTATAATGAGTTGATAAGCACAACTATTTCATAATTTCGAAGCATTTCTTGCCAAAATCCTTAATAATGACTATATATTAACGATTGTTATTTGTAGTTAGTTTGTAGCGGTTCTTATAGTGTTTGTATTATATTGCTACTACCATGTTTGTGTTAAATTGTTATTGTGTATTAGGTATTGAGGTTGTTTGAAAGCTTAGCTCTTAAAGCTTAGCTTAAATGTAGTTTTTATATATACTTGCTGTGTATGCGCGTCGTTAGGATCGTTGTCACTTAACTGTTTCATGTGCAATATCTATGCGTGAGTTCCTGTAATTGCCTCTGTACTGTATTAGCTGTTGGTTCTCCTACAATAAATAAATAAATATATATTGTGGTAGGTTTTATGGTATATATTTTGGCAACTGACTGTATGTTTCTTATTGTTATTTTTTCTTATATTGTCTATGGGGAACCCAAAGGATACTAACTCGCTTTCGCTGAAAGATTTAGAGGCGGCAAGCTTCGCTCGCAGGCGGTCCACTTCGTCACGTAATTCTCTGAAACATATTTGCGTACAACTCATCAAAATCATACAATTTTATTGAATAAATGAATGAAATATTGAATGATTGATTTGAATGAATGAATGATTTGAATGAACGTTACGTGTTACGTTAAAGACACGTTGTCGCGTATACGCAGCGTTAAAGTTCGGTGTGGTAGGTATGCGTAAAAATCGAGACGCACAAGTCACGACACTGCCGTTTACGGTGCGTCAGGGTATTTTGAGCAGCGGTGTGGTCGATGCTTTAAGAAGTGTGGTGGTACCTGTTGGCGCGGCGCAGCGGCGGCGAGGTGTTGGGGCGGCGGCCCGAGCGCCCGAACAGCTTGTTGCCGAGCGAACATTTTTTACGTCCAGATTCCTCCACTTTCGCCTGTAATGTTTGTTTCGTTATCCTATTACTTTAAACGAGCAATTCTTCTATACATCTATATGTATGTATGAGGAAGCTCAGAGTAAAGCAAAGCTCGGTCACCCAGGTGATATTTTATAGTCCATACTAATATAATTGCGAAAGTGTGTCTGTCTGTCTGTTACCTCTTCACGCTTAAACCGCTGAACCGATTTGGATGAAATTAGGTATGGAGATAGTTTGAGTCCCGGGGAAGGACATAGGCTACTTTTTATCCCGGAAAAATACCCTTATCCGCGATAAACGAATTTAAGGCGAACCAAGTCGCGGGCAAAAGCTAGTACCTGCATAAAGCCTCATAGAAGACCGTCTAATATAGTGCAGTTAATCGAGAGCCTTCAAGTCTGTAAAGTGTATATTTATCGCATATATACAATTTTATGATAGTATAGAAGCAGGTATAATAATAACCTGCAGAAAGTCGATGAGTTTGGCCTGTTGCCGCAGCGTGGCGTCCGCTTTGGTCTCTCTTGTGCGCCACCACGCCGTGGCTGCCTCGGCCGCTTCGCGTGCGCTCTCCAATTGTTCCTGCAGACATACAACGTATAGCCGTACTTTATACTACTACCTACTAACAAATCTCATTGCACGCAGGGACGCGCATTATTCAAATGTTTTATACTTGTTTCCGTTCGGGAGTAGTTAACGCGGGAAATTTAAGCACGATCGAGTGCATACCACAACGTGCTATAGCCAACTATTATTCTGAATTGAGAATATATACTTAGAAGTTGATATTGTTTGCGAGGCGGCAAATAAAGTGACTTAGTAATCGAAGAGTCACGTTAAAAATGACCTACATCAGTCTATAAGAATTCTAGACCAATGGGAATTTCAGGCACTGCCATAGGATTCTATCATCCAATTTATGAAGTTGGTGTGGAAAAGGTTTTTGATTAAATATATAAAATAAAATAAAAGAGCACCGGTCACTGACTTGCGCCTCGTCGAGCTGCGCGCGCAGCTGCAGCGCCGTGGCGTGGTGGTCGTGCGCGCTGGTGCGCAGCGCGGCGCACTCCAGCAGTCCGAGCCGTCTGTCCAGACACTGACCTGCGCCTCGTCGAGCTGCGCGCGCAGCTGCAGCACCGTGGCGTGGTGGTCGTGCGCGCTGGTGCGCAGCGCGGCGCACTCCAGCAGTCCGAGCCGTCTGTCCAGACACTGACCTGCGCCTCGTCGAGCTGCGCGCGCAGCTGCAGCACCGTGGCGTGGTGGTCGTGCGCGCTGGTGCGCAGCGCGGCGCACTCCAGCAGTCCGAGCCGTCTGTCCAGACACTGACCTGCGCCTCGTCGAGCTGCGCGCGCAGCTGCAGCACCGTGGCGTGGTGGTCGTGCGCGCTGGTGCGCAGCGCGGCGCACTCCAGCAGTCCGAGCCGTCTGTCCAGACACTGACCTGCGCCTCGTCGAGCTGCGCGCGCAGCTGCAGCACCGTGGCGTGGTGGTCGTGCGCGCTGGTGCGCAGCGCGGCGCACTCCAGCAGTCCGAGCCGTCTGTCCAGACACTGACCTGCGCCTCGTCGAGCTGCGCGCGCAGCTGCAGCGCCGTGGCGTGGTGGTCGTGCGCGCTGGTGCGCAGCGCGGCGCACTCCAGCAGTCCGAGCCGTCTGTCCAGACACTGACCTGCGCCTCGTCGAGCTGCGCGCGCAGCTGCAGCGCCGTGGCGTGGTGGTCGTGCGCGCTGGTGCGCAGCGCGGCGCACTCCAGCAGTCCGAGCCGTCTGTCCAGACACTGACCTGCGCCTCGTCGAGCTGCGCGCGCAGCTGCAGCGCCGTGGCGTGGTGGTCGTGCGCGCTGGTGCGCAGCGCGGCGCACTCCAGCAGTCCGAGCCGTCTGTCCAGACACTGACCTGCGCCTCGTCGAGCTGCGCGCGCAGCTGCAGCGCCGTGGCGTGGTGGTCGTGCGCGCTGGTGCGCAGCGCGGCGCACTCCAGCAGTCCGAGCCGTCTGTCCAGACACTGACCTGCGCCTCGTCGAGCTGCGCGCGCAGCTGCAGCGCCGTGGCGTGGTGGTCGTGCGCGCTGGTGCGCAGCGCGGCGCACTCCAGCAGTCCGAGCCGTCTGTCCAGACACTGACCTGCGCCTCGTCGAGCTGCGCGCGCAGCTGCAGCGCCGTGGCGTGGTGGTCGTGCGCGCTGGTGCGCAGCGCGGCGCACTCCAGCAGTCCGAGCCGTCTGTCCAGACACTGACCTGCGCCTCGTCGAGCTGCGCGCGCAGCTGCAGCGCCGTGGCGTGGTGGTCGTGCGCGCTGGTGCGCAGCGCGGCGCACTCCAGCAGTCCGAGCCGTCTGTCCAGACACTGACCTGCGCCTCGTCGAGCTGCGCGCGCAGCTGCAGCGCCGTGGCGTGGTGGTCGTGCGCGCTGGTGCGCAGCGCGGCGCACTCCAGCAGTCCGAGCCGTCTGTCCAGACACTGACCTGCGCCTCGTCGAGCTGCGCGCGCAGCTGCAGCGCCGTGGCGTGGTGGTCGTGCGCGCTGGTGCGCAGCGCGGCGCACTCCAGCAGTCCGAGCCGTCTGTCCAGACACTGACCTGCGCCTCGTCGAGCTGCGCGCGCAGCTGCAGCGCCGTGGCGTGGTGGTCGTGCGCGCTGGTGCGCAGCGCGGCGCACTCCAGCAGTCCGAGCCGTCTGTCCAGACACTGACCTGCGCCTCGTCGAGCTGCGCGCGCAGCTGCAGCACCGTGGCGTGGTGGTCGTGCGCGCTGGTGCGCAGCGCGGCGCACTCCAGCAGTCCGAGCCGTCTGTCCAGACACTGACCTGCGCCTCGTCGAGCTGCGCGCGCAGCTGCAGCGCCGTGGCGTGGTGGTCGTGCGCGCTGGTGCGCAGCGCGGCGCACTCCAGCAGTCCGAGCCGTCTGTCCAGACACTGACCTGCGCCTCGTCGAGCTGCGCGCGCAGCTGCAGCGCCGTGGCGTGGTGGTCGTGCGCGCTGGTGCGCAGCGCGGCGCACTCCTCCTGCAGGTCGTGCACGCGCCGCGCCGCGCTGCTCAGCGCCGCCTGCGCCGCCGAGTGCTCGCCCTCCAGCATCGCGCAGCGCGCCTCCAGCGACGCGATGCGCGCTTCGCCGCGCTGCACGCGATCCTGTTCGATGAAACGTACAGAGTTATCGGAACGCCCGCTCGCATAATCCCGGCGGAATAGTATGTTTAGTGTAGTGTATAGTACAGAAAATATTCTCTGTAGTTAGCCGGTCTGCGCGCCCCCCAACTTCTGCACCTGGACCAGACCTGGCTGCTCGTGACGCAACTATACCTGCAGCAGCTGTATCTGTTGCTGCGCGTGCTGCTGCCGGTCGCGCGCCTGGCCGAGGTTGTGCTCGGCCAGCGCGGCGGCGGCCGCCCGCTCCGCGCACGAGGACTGCGCGCCGCCCAGCTTCTCCTGCACCTGGGCCAGCTCTGCTCGTAACCGTTGTATTTCACACTGTAAAATAATGAGAATTTATAATTAGTATAATATTTTTCACTTCTCCTGCTCAAAAAGCACGTCATATTAGTTTCGCGAAGCGAGACTAAAATAGTACATTGAGCCCCTAGGGTTTAAAAGAAAGCCATGTAATCCCATACAAATTTCTATGTAACTGAAAAAAAATAACTTCCGGACAGCTACATACTACTTACGAATAATTAAAAACGAACAAACCAACCTGATCAGATTGGCCAAAATTTCTGATCGAATAGCTAAAAATTTTAATTTTTCATAAAATATACAATTTTAATGTTAACTCAGTCTATCACTATTAATAGTAGACTGTTTAACAAGGGGCTAAAATAAGCCATTATGTCACGAACTGATTATTTGGACGAGCTCACGAAGTGAGCGAGGTCAAATATGTCTGAGTGTCATAATGGCTTTTAGCCACGTGTTAAACACTGCTTTTCACTTCGGCTGCGAGAAAATAAAAATTAAAAGTACAGTTTGAGCAATTCAATCAGAAATTTTGGCCAATCTGATCAGGTTGGTTTGTTTGTTTTTACTTATTCGTAAGTAGTATGTAGTTGGCCGGAAGTTTTTTTTCAGTTTCATAGAAATTTGTATGGGATTACATAGCCATGTAATCCTTTTAAGCCTTGGGGGCTAAATATACTATATAAGTCTCGCTTTGCGAAGCTAATATGACGTATTTTTTGAGCAGGAGAAGTGAAATAGTAGATTGTTAACCAAGGGTTGAAAGTGACCCATTTCACCCGAGATAACGAGGATGAAATGGGTAATTTCACCCGAGTTAAACACTCTACTTTTCATTTCGACTGTGAGGAAGATAAAAAAAATAACATCGTCATCGTCATCGTCATCGTCATCATCATCATCATATGAGGTAACTCAATTACTTTCCAAAACTACTTGTAGTTTCGCCATGTCCGTCTGTCTGTCCGTCCGCGGCTTAGCTCCGTGATCATTAGTGTTAGAAAGCTGAAGTTTGGTATGAGTATGTGTATGTATCACGCTAACAAAACGATAAAATAAAAGCTAAAAAAACTTTTTTTCGGGTACCTCTCGTACACCTAAACTGGGGGTAATTTTTTTTCTTTCCGACTCTAGTGTGTCGGTTGTTGTTGAATAAGCTACAACATAAATATATTTCTTTTTAATTATCTCTGGTAGAACTAGGTGATTTTTGAATAGACGACGTCACTATACATTTTCTACACCCAATAGGGAACATGCATGAAATTTTTTCATCGCTTTTCTTAACAAAATATCAAAATACCTTAAAAACTATTCCAAAAAGTGAAATTAAAATTAAAACCGGCCAAGAAATACGCATGATATAGGCATTTTAAACTACTGATTAGACAGCCATTTGACAGCGAGGTCCGACATGTACTATTCAAATGTACGTCACAGTCTACGACGGTCATATAAACGCCATATTACATTCTGTTTTGTTAGAAAGAGATAGAATGAAATGTTTGATAGCTTATATCTTGGTTATTTTTATAGTAATTCGAAAAAATATTTTTCTCCACTGTTTGTTAGATGAATGAGTTTTTAATAAAGCAAAAATAAAAGATTATGCATATTCCCTATTGTTAAAACGAATTGATCAAAACCTTTTTCAGGAGGATCAAACGAATCCTGGCCATTTATGAAAAAAAAAAATTTTTTAAACATTACTTTTCAAATAGATTTTACCACTGGAAGTAGGCCACAATTAAGTCGCAAAGTCTAAAAAAGCTAATGAGAAAGTCATAATAAAAATATAGCGCATACCTCGAGATCTTTGCCCTTCACTTCGTTCAAGTCCGATAGTTTTTCCAAATCTATTAACTGTTCTTCCAACACGCTGCAGGCTTCTTGCAACGCTTTGTTATTCTGAAAACAAATATTATTGCACTCCATCAAAAAATGTAGGTTGAAATATACTTAACTGAATCGTCAAGGATAACCCGAAAACGACATAAAGTATCGTACCTACTCGTACATGATTTGAAATGAGCTTAATAGATTTTATCATAGGCAAGACGCTTACCACGCTTGCTTTTCGCTTCCCTTCAAACCCTTTCATCGTCCTTTTCTGCAGCTTTCTTTACCACAGACAAACATTTACGACTGTCAAAATCCTGGATGCCCCCCCCTTAGCGAATCCAACCCTCCCACGTAGTGAAAGGTCGATTTACTCGGATTTCTAGAAACGTGCCCTGATCCGAACGACAAGACTACAGCAGTTATCGAACTACTGCGCACTCTTTAGACGATGCCCCTAGCGTCGACCTCGCCGGCGACCTGTCCATTCTCTCCGCTATGTCAGATTCCTTCGCTCTCTCTTCCAAGTCATAAATCGAATTGATCCGGTTTAATCTACCTTCGCAGTCCTCTTATATTGCGTACCGCATTCTCACCCTAATCAAAGTAGCCGCGGATCCCTTGTCCTTTAGAGATAGATGACTAGAACCGTGGATAGATCACTGATAATCTGTGAAGATTTATTTTGTTTTAACGGTTATCTGCAAAGAAAATTTATTCCTTCCAGATAACTATTTATCTCCGGGGATTTTATTTTCTCTGCAGATAACCGTCTGTTATTTTTAACGGTTATCAGCACATACATTTTAATTGCCTTACGGGTTATTTTTACTTTTACAACAAGGGCTGCGCATGGCATTACAAAAGTGCCCTTGCAGAATAAAAAATAAATGTTTGTGGGTTTGAGCTCCCGCACCGAATCCGATTACTGGTAAGAAGACCTAGCCAGACGTCCCCAGTTCAAAGTCCGGTTCCTCAAAAAACGAACCTGGGCGCCCTAATTACCGTATCGAGGTGAGTATTGAACGCGGCAAGTACGGAATCCGCAGCGAGGCAGTGGCCCCCGAGCAGGTCGGCGGCGAGCGCCACGCGCAGGCGCCGCGCCCACGCGCCGTCGCGCGCGCGCCACGCGAAGGCGCCCAGCGCGCACAGGTAGCGCAGGAACGACGGCTTCGGCCCGATCGGCGGCTTCGCCTTCGGCCGCTTCCCGATTTGGACCTCCACGGAATACGGATTTTCGGAATCCATGTGTGAGGAATACGGAGGCGCGAGTGCGACTGATCCGAGTGGCGAAGTCGAGAAGAATAGTTGTTTGTTTAGATAGCGGTTGAATAGAAATATCATTGTGGGTGAGTAAACAAAACGCGTTTAGGTATCAAATCAAGTTCACTGACAATAGAATTGTTTATATTTGTAGGCATAATGAGTAACGAGCTGTGAAAGAATTAGCTGAACTTTTTAAACGATTTATTAACATACTAGTTAGATAGTTTGATACTTTTCCCGAATAACCCTTATTCTATTCTATTTAAAGGTTCTAAGAAGTGAGTAAGTGCTAGATTGTGAAGAATCCATCCTAATATTATAAATGCGAAAGTGTGTCAGTCTGTCTGTTTGCCTGTTACCTCTTCACGCTTAATCCGCTAAACCGATTAGATAAAATTTGATACGGAGATAATTTGAGTCCCGGGAAAGGACATGGGCTACATTTTATCCCAGAAACATACTTTTATCTGCGATAAAGGAATGTAAGGCGGACGAAGTCGCGGGCAGAAGCTAGTAACAAAATATAAAAACGCTTTTTGTGATATTATAAGCGCACTTCACTGGGCAAAAATTTAATGAAATCAGGGATTAAACATTTCTGAATGAGACACTGTTACTAATACCCCTCGTATGTCTGTAGTTGTCCAATCCACTTGGGGATTCTATAATTCACATGTTAACCTATTACATGTTTATAAACGCAATAACGACATCTAGCACTAAATTTGATAAACTTCGTATCGTCTTAAACAAAATAACTAGAACCTGGCCCGCGGCTGCTATCTTCTCCTGCTGCTTGGCGACGCAGCTGATCGTAGCTCGGATGTGTAAAGTCTATATAATATATTGGAGTTCGCTGTAAGTTGTACCTCACCTGTGCTAGTTCAGTGTTGTGGGCCCCCAGTTCACCGTTCTTGTCTAGCAACTGCGCTCGCTCGTGGCTGCTCATCTCCTCTTCTTCGGCTGGCCTGCGACGCTGCTTGCTGTATTGGAGTTCGCTGTAAACTGCACCTCACCTGGTACTAGTTCAGTGTTGTGGGCCCCGCGTTGCTCATCTCTTCTTCTCCGGCTTCCCTGCGACGCTCCTCGCTGTATTGGAGTTCACTGTACGCTCCACTCACCTGCGCTAGTTCAGTGTTGTGCGCCCGCAACTCTACGTTCTCGTCTCGCAGCTGCGCTCGCTCGCGGCTGCTCAACTCTTCCTGTTCTTCGGCATGCATACGACGCTTTTCGCTGTACTGTAGCTCGCTCTTCAGTTTACGGATGTCGTTCCGAGATCTAATTGAAAGACGATCAATTTGAAACATGGCATACCCGCGTTGTTCCGTATTTTAAAACTAAAAGTCATTTCCACGTTTATTACTCTGTCGTTAACAAAGGCGTAGCGACCGCCATATCGGTAGTATCAATGATGTGGAGCGCTGCGATTCGAACGTTGCTGCGCTGCAATGAAGTGGAAGGACCTCCACTAAATTCCACTTCCTTGAGCAGATTTAGATGAAACTTGGTACACAGATAGGAGGGGTTATAGATTTAAACATAAGTACACCACCTTATGGAGCCGCGGAAAAATACTTGTTTTTAATAAAATACATAACATAAAAGGTATTCCAGATTACTGCCACCATATACTGTTAGTTAAGGTGTTTAAAAGAAGGTAAACAAAATACTAAGTGCCCTGTGTCATTCCGCCAATCAAGGTTATCTTTTGTATCCATGGTACGACGCCACTGGCTGAAGGACCCTTTCTTTAAATTAAATTATATTAAATACCTACTGTAATAGATTGTGGAGGCGGACGAATTGATCCCTTGGTCATATTTAAATTTGACATACCTATCGACTTCAGCCTGTGCCGTCTCATGCCTTTTCTGCAACTCTGTCAACTGTCGCTTAGCGCGCTCCGCGTCCTTCGTGGCCTGCTCGTGCTGGGGTTTCAGCGCCTCCAGTTCACCCTGTACCTCGGTCGCCTTGCGCTCGGCGGCTCGCTTGGACTCGAGCACGGCGGACAACCGTTCTTCAGCTCGTTTTAAGTCGCGTGCTGCGGATTTTGCTTCTACTTGGAGCTCGTTGAATTCACGCTCCTGAGAAATGAACCAGGAACCTGGTTTAGTTTGGGTGCAGGATTTCAGATGTTGTTTGACTTAAGAATGTCAAAGTTAAAATGATTGAGTTCTTTATAAAAAAATATGTATATATTTCCGAGTACATCAAAATCCACACATCCAAAAACACGACAATCGTGAGTAGATAAAGTTTATCATTTATAGTATTGATATATTCATGGATTTTTTTGCAAGAATTACCTTGCGCCATCGAGCTAAGTTGGCGGATCTGGCTTCTTGGCGTAAAGCGGCTATTTCTTCGGCACGAGTCTGAAACAAAGAGTTCGGAGTGTTAGTGAAACGGCGATCCGTTTTCGTGTCATGGACGTTCGACAACATTAACAGATTTGGCATGACTGATGCAGTCGAGACATCAAATGCCGCAATCTCGCCCATGGTCGACGGGAGCGCACGAGACGCTTCACTTTGCCGAACTAATCGTATACGGCTAACGAAATCGGGTAACTTTTTCGTCACACATGTAGGCTTCCACATGTATTAGATCCCGGTGGTCTCGGGCGGGCACTGACCTGTAGCTGTGCTTCGGCGCGCTCCAGCTGCTCGCGCAGCACGTGCGCCTGCGCGTGGGCCGCGTCGCCCACGCTCTCCGTGTCGCTGTGCGCCGCGTGTTTCAGCGGCGAGCCGTGTGGCGTCTGTCCACGCGCTTCACAGTTCGCGCATGCCCGGTTCTCTAGGGCTGTCACTTCTCGTTCCAGTTGCCGGACTAGTTGCTCGAGGGTGTTAACCTGGGATACAATATTATCATAAGTAAATTGTGTCCCGAAAGGACGGATCGACGGTGCAAGTTAATATGGAAGCGAAAAAAATATGAATGTAACGGGCTATAGGTCACTGAATAAAAAAAAAATATTTTTTATTTTTTGTATGTTTTATGTGTCGTTGTGGCTTCATCACGTCATAATGTCTTAACGTATTTCAACTATTTTCGGTACACGAGTAGTTGGGCATCCCCAGATGGTTAAAGGATACTTTTTACCCGACCACGCTAACACTTTCGCAACCGGCATCTTCGTAACGCTACGCTCTTAGCCAATAGCATAGGAAAAACCGTATGTAGCGAAAAGTTGCTACGAACAGAGCGCCCGCCGAGCGGGTTCGCGGTCGTGAATAAGTTAAGAAAAAAGAAGGGATATGACATTTTCTCCTCCGCGTTTGCCATTCTTATCCGTAATACAGTTGAATTGAGAACTCCAAAAATATTGTAAGTCGATCGTACAGCGAGTCGAACGTGGTGGTGTAGTGGACTTGCCTTTTCGCGGTGCCTGGCGTCCTCGTGCAGCGCGGCGGCGGCGCGCGTCTCGGCGGCGTCGAGACGCTGGTGTAAGCGCGCCTCGGTGCGCGCGCACTGCTCCTCGAGCGCCCCCTCGCGCGCACCTGCCTCCTCAATGCTGCGCTGGAGTTCCTACAAAACCATCCAAATAAGTTTCTGTCATCAGACGTATTTATTTGCTAAATATAGGTGTCATTATTTTACCCTATACTACATATATACCACTTACTGGTTTCAGGAACTTTTCGACAATATTTCAGGAAATTAGACCTAATGGAACTCTAGTTTAGAGCAGGCCGACGGTGTTAGTGGTGAGGTAACCAGCGCTGTAGGATAGAGCGAGAATCGGCCGCTCTAGGCGCCAAGTTTCGATGATGCCTTCTCAGAGGCGCAAAGTGCGCCGAAAGACAATCTCGCTCTATTCTGATCAAGGGCTAAGCCGACGACGAAGGACACATTTAACGAAGTTCTCAAAAAAAAAAATAGCGCATCTATAATTTTCTAGAAACAGCCAAAGGTTATTGACTGTTTGTTACCTATATAGTCTGTATAGCCAATAATTCGACTATTATCTTTAACCAACCATACTTATTACACCAAGTGCATATTCGACGTAACGTTTGTGGGTATCGTTTAAGTTAATGTTAAATACTAACACGGTGTTTTACAACAATTTAACGGATTATATCGCGTATATTATCTCATTTGAGTTCCCGACGGTTTGAGCTTCCGAAATGTCGGGAACTCAAATGAGATAATATACGCGATATAATCCATTAAATTGTTTTATTTCAATAAGTAATAATCGCGAAAACAGAAGAAAATATCATGGTGTTTTAAGTGAGATTCTGAAAATGGATTTCAAAATTTTTATTTTTTTTTATTTATTCGGGGAACCAACAGCTAAAAGTATTACATTTGCGGCATAGAATAAGTATCAGAAAGCCAATTACAGGTTCCCACAGGTAGTAACATGATACAAAAGAGAGACGCTCACATAATGCACAACATCGCAGAGCCTTTTAGTGATTACTATTACTAAGTGAAATAAACTGCAACAAATTTAAACTACAACCAAATAAAATTAAATTCAAGAAACAATGCTCCGGTCAAGGCACGCTCATTCAAAGAAACCGTCCGTTATCCTACGCCGCACAGTGGGGATATTACTATTGAAAATATCGATATCCAGCTCTTTAGTTAGGTTATTCAAACTTTTGCCAGCACGTAACAGAAAGCTATTCTTCCTATAATTACGCGAGGAAAAGGGAATTGAGAGGGGAGGGAGATGTCTTTTTAGCCTGGATGGAGTATTGAAGGAAAGTCCAGAGAGTAATTTCGGGCAGTCTACATTGTTGTTCGTTATATTAAAGATGTAAACAATATCTGCAATTTTCCGGCGCTTATATAACGGAATGAGATGGTGCTTCTTATACATATTAACATAGTTAACAGACACAAAAGGAGTTTTTAATTTGAAACAAAGGTATTTAATGAATTTCTTCTGGACCCGTTCTATTCTGTCTACATAGGTATTGTAAGAAGGGTTCCAAATTTGGGACGCATACTCGAGTTTGCTTCTGACATACGTACAGAAGAGTATTTTAATACTTGTTGCTCGTGTAGAATTCAATGGATTAAGCATAATAAAACCTAATGATTTGCTAGCATTTGCAACAATATTATTAACATGGATGTCAAACAGGATTCGAGTCGTGGGTAACACCTAGATCCTTCATAGATGACACCTTTTTCAGCAGCTGGTCTCTGAGCTTATATGTAGTTGGTATTGGGCACCGCTGTCTTGAAAAGGTTACCGTGAAGCACTTCGACGGGTTAAGGTCTAATTTATTCAATTGACAATACGCATCAAGTCGCGACAGGTCGTCTTGGATAAGAGCAGAATCTTGAAGAGACTCAACTTCTTCAAAGATCTTCATGTCATCAGCGAAGCAGAGTAATTCAGAAAAAGCAAAACAGTCACTGATGTCATTAACAAAAATATTAAAAAGCAAAGGTCTTAGCAATGATCCCTGGGGGACGCCACTTGGAACGGTCACCCAACTAGACATATAATTGTTAATAACAACTGCCTGCGACCTGTTGTTAATATATGATGAAAACCATCGCAGTAGGTCACCCTGAATGCCCATATTATAGAGTTTCAAAATAAGGAGATTGTGGTCAATTCGATCAAATGCCTTGCTGTAGTCTGTGTAAATGACGTCCACCGGGCTACCCCCCGCCATGGCTCCCGTTACGTAATCATTGAAAACTATCAGATTAGAGACCGTAGACCTCCGTTTAAGAAAACCATGTTGATTAGTACTAAAATAGTTCTTGATTCCATTGTATACTTGGGTGTAAACAAGTTTCTCTAACACTTTATATATGATACAAAGTTTCGAAATTGGCCGGTAGTTTATTATCTCGGTTTTAGGACCTTTTTTATGTACAGGAGTAATTAAGGCAGATTTCCATATTGTCAGTACTTTGCACTCCGCAAGTGATCTTTAAAGAGTAGAACTAACTAAAGGTTCAGCGACAGTTTTAGCGCAGTTGATCAAAAATTGCGCGGGTAGGTCATCAGGTCCAGCTGGTTTAGTCGGGTCTAGCTTAAGTAGGAGTTTGACAATTATTTCCGGTGATACTTCAATATTGGATATATGACAGATAGAACCAAGTGTGGAGTCGAGCGGTGCTGTACGGCAAGAGCCTGACCCTGAGAATGAAGTAAGGAAATATTCTGAAAAAGGATCGCATATATCGATAGCTGTATTGACCACTTGATTGCCATACTTCAGACAGCTTGGCATAACGTGCGAGCTGGACCGCGACTTCATATAGGACCAAAACTGCTTAGGATCCTTGGCGATGTTATCCTCGGTGCGACAAATATATGCATCATAACATTCATGCTCGAGTTTTTTGACCCTATCCCTCAATACATTGAATGAGATTAGATCCGATTTGTTGCCGTAAATTCGAAATTTAATTAGATATTTAAACTTCTATTTAATTGCTTTTTTTTAGTGCGGGTGAGTACCACTTAGGAAACGAATCATTGTTTATTTTTTTACTGAGAATAAATCTAAGTGATTAAGGGTGGAATAGAAGAAGTCAAGAGAGTCATCTAGTGAGCGGCGCGAAAATTCCTCCTCCCAGTTAATCAGATCTAGTTCATTACAAATTGAGTCATAGTCACCTTTATTATAAAAATATTTAATAAATGGAGCGGGTTTAAGACTACTGACTACTGCAAATTGCATTGAAATTAATAACGCTTTATGATACGGATCAATAGATACTAAGGGGTCCGAGCATTCTCCCACGCAAACATCATCGTTCGACAAAACAAGGTCCAATAATTTGCCATGATGATTTAGAACACCGTTACACTGATTTAAATTATTCATATTTAATTCGTCGATAAGAGACACATAAGAGAGCACTCATCTTCAGTACTATTGTTAGACGGTATCAGTTCGGAATTTTGGTGCATGGTTGTTGAGCCAGGTTAACAAAGTTGTTATAAATGACATTGATACACATAATAAATAAAGTATGATACAAATTAAAGTAATTTGTTTAAATCATTTTCGGTGTTGATAATATGAACTTGCGAATTGTCATCTTTACGCACGTGGGCATTTGCAAATTTCACCCACACATGAATCCAACCTTTTGATTTTAGGACTGTTTTTGCTTTAGTTAATAGCATTTTATATTCAGGTGTAAGGTGGTCATTGACAATGATTTTATGTTGATTTTCACTGAATCCGATTTCACCGGCTAATATTGTCTTTTTCATGCGTGCTGAAGCTATGCAGTCTTCTTTAACATAGCGATTGACAAAACTGACAATTATTGATTTCGCCTGCGAGTTATGTGTAGGGACTCGTGATATATGATTACTGCTTGATCGATGTACTGGATGTTTGACTACCTCGCTAATGCTTTCTAGGATGGAAAAAGGATTTTCATTTTTCTTGAGTGGTAGTCCTTTAATTTCTATGTTATTGAGACGAAACCACTGATCACGATTGGTGAGCTCGTTTTTCAAATGGGACAATTGCGAGTTCATTTAGTTGATCTTTTCGTGAATTTAATCAAATTCAGCAATTTTCTTTTCGACATCCTGCAACCGCTGAATGGCGTTGCTGAATTCGCACGAGTCTTTGACCTCTGTGAGCTCCTGTTTGATGGTCTTAATATCCTGCACAAGGTTAGGAAGGCACAGGACGTGACGTTTGATCTCTCGCAGCTCGTCCATGATGAAGTATAGATTAGTTTCTTTAGAGCAAGATGGTGAGGCTTCTTTTTTGCACCGTGAGCACTTCCACGCCGCCTTTCGGTCGGGTCCGAGTTTTCTGTGGCTTTGTTCCGATTTGTTGCTACAAGAACATTCCTATATCACAGCGGCATGATGCACACGTAATGCCATCACTGATATTGTCTTTACAAGCAGCGCACTGCATGTTGAGGTTTATTGAATAGTAAAGTTTGAGAACCACTAGCAAACACGGCAACTAGCGACGGTCAGAATTTAGCATGTGCGACTTCGGCGAGCGCTCGCACCGGATTAATATTTAAGATACGAACCTAATTTGAAGCTGCTGGTACTCTATGTAAATAAATAAAAACGTGTTATGTGCCGTTACGTCAACCCCTAAGGTGTATGGGGGTTATTGCCTAACTAAATTTTGACAATTGGTATCCGAATCAACTGTCATAGCCTATACAAAATCATAACACTTGATTCCGATTCCGAGCGTCAAACGCGTTAGGCAATAGGGGGGCAGGTTCGTAGCGAGTATCGAATTGCTACCTGGACTTGTGCGGCGAGCGTGGAGGCGCGCACGCGCTCCTGCGTGAGCTGCAGCTGGGCTTCCTTCAGCTGCTCCGTGGACGCCGTCGCCACGCGCTGCTTTTCTCGCAGGGACTCCTGGGTAAATAGAAAATTTCATTAGTCGTCTCTTTCTCTATACTATTGTAAAGTTGTAAAAAATAAATGTCTGTAGTACATTGAAGATATTTTCAAAACCGGCCAAGCGCATGTCGGACCATGCTCAGTGTAGGGTTTTGCAGCCGTTCATAGAAAAAAATGCACTACGGATGAAAAAAAAATCATATGAAAATGTGCGTTTGCTAAAAAGTGCGTATCTTCATGGCACATACGTCCTTTTGCTGAGAAGCACAGTTTTTAGGCGATAACTCAAAAACGGTATATTCGATCATTATTTCCGAAATAATTTTAATTGAAAGTATCTTTGTTTTTTTCTTCATATTTTTGAGTCATAATGTTTAGAAAATAGAGAGGGGCACTTTTATGCTACGTTCGGAGGGATTATTTCCGAAAATATTCACAAATAAGGAACCTAAGTCTTTTTAAAAATCTTTCGAAATTTGTGCTACACATTGATATTTGCTAAAAAACAAATATTTCGGCCTCAGAGAAACGCCTGTCGGCCTGCTCGCGCGCGGATAGACGTACCTGCTCGGTGGCCAGCTCGCGGCGCACGTCGTCGAGCTCCTTGCGCAGCTCGCGCGCGTCGTTGTCGGCCTCGGCGAGGCGGCGGTCGGCCTGCTCGCGCGTAGATAGACGTACCTGCTCGGTGGCCAGCTCGCGGCGCACGTCGTCGAGCTCCTTGCGCAGCTCGCGCGCGTCGTTGTCGGCCTCGGCGAGGCGGCGGTCGGCCTGCTCGCGCGTAGATAGACGTACCTGCTCGGTGGCCAGCTCGCGGCGCACGTCGTCGAGCTCCTTGCGCAGCTCGCGCGCGTCGTTGTCGGCCTCGGCGAGGCGGCGGTCGGCCTGCTCGCGCGTAGATAGACGTACCTGCGCGGTGGCCAGCTCGCGGCGCACGTCGTCGAGCTCCTTGCGCAGCTCGCGCGCGTCGTTGTCGGCCTCGGCGAGGCGGCGGTCGGCCTGCTCGCGCGTAGATAGACGTACCTGCGCGGTGGCCAGCTCGCGGCGCACGTCGTCGAGCTCCTTGCGCAGCTCGCGCGCGTCGTTGTCGGCCTCGGCGAGGCGGCGGTCGGCCTGCTCGCGCGTAGATAGACGTACCTGCGCGGTGGCCAGCTCGCGGCGCACGTCGTCGAGCTCCTTGCGCAGCTCGCGCGCGTCGTTGTCGGCCTCGGCGAGGCGGCGGTCGGCCTGCTCGCGCGTAGATAGACGTACCTGCGCGGTGGCCAGCTCGCGGCGCACGTCGTCGAGCTCCTTGCGCAGCTCGCGCGCGTCGTTGTCGGCCTCGGCGAGGCGGCGGTCGGCCTGCTCGCGCGTAGATAGACGTACCTGCGCGGTGGCCAGCTCGCGGCGCACGTCGTCGAGCTCCTTGCGCAGCTCGCGCGCGTCGTTGTCGGCCTCGGCGAGGCGGCGGTCGGCCTGCTCGCGCGTAGATAGACGTACCTGCGCGGTGGCCAGCTCGCGGCGCACGTCGTCGAGCTCCTTGCGCAGCTCGCGCGCGTCGTTGTCGGCCTCGGCGAGGCGGCGGTCGGCCTGCTCGCGCGTAGATAGACGTACCTGCGCGGTGGCCAGCTCGCGGCGCACGTCGTCGAGCTCCTTGCGCAGCTCGCGCGCGTCGTTGTCGGCCTCGGCGAGGCGGCGGTCGGCCTGCTCGCGCGTAGATAGACGTACCTGCGCGGTGGCCAGCTCGCGGCGCACGTCGTCGAGCTCCTTGCGCAGCTCGCGCGCGTCGTTGTCGGCCTCGGCGAGGCGGCGGTCGGCCTGCTCGCGCGTAGATAGACGTACCTGCGCGGTGGCCAGCTCGCGGCGCACGTCGTCGAGCTCCTTGCGCAGCTCGCGCGCGTCGTTGTCGGCCTCGGCGAGGCGGCGGTCGGCCTGCTCGCGCGTAGATAGACGTACCTGCGCGGTGGCCAGCTCGCGGCGCACGTCGTCGAGCTCCTTGCGCAGCTCGCGCGCGTCGTTGTCGGCCTCGGCGAGGCGGCGGTCGGCCTGCTCGCGCGTAGATAGACGTACCTGCGCGGTGGCCAGCTCGCGGCGCACGTCGTCGAGCTCCTTGCGCAGCTCGCGCGCGTCGTTGTCGGCCTCGGCGAGGCGGCGGTCGGCCTGCTCGCGCGTAGATAGACGTACCTGCGCGGTGGCCAGCTCGCGGCGCACGTCGTCGAGCTCCTTGCGCAGCTCGCGCGCGTCGTTGTCGGCCTCGGCGAGGCGGCGGTCGGCCTGCTCGCGCGTAGATAGACGTACCTGCGCGGTGGCCAGCTCGCGGCGCACGTCGTCGAGCTCCTTGCGCAGCTCGCGCGCGTCGTTGTCGGCCTCGGCGAGGCGGCGGTCGGCCTGCTCGCGCGTAGATAGACGTACCTGCGCGGTGGCCAGCTCGCGGCGCACGTCGTCGAGCTCCTTGCGCAGCTCGCGCGCGTCGTTGTCGGCCTCGGCGAGGCGGCGGTCGGCCTGCTCGCGCGTAGATAGACGTACCTGCGCGGTGGCCAGCTCGCGGCGCACGTCGTCGAGCTCCTTGCGCAGCTCGCGCGCGTCGTTGTCGGCCTCGGCGAGGCGGCGGTCGGCCTGCTCGCGCGTAGATAGACGTACCTGCGCGGTGGCCAGCTCGCGGCGCACGTCGTCGAGCTCCTTGCGCAGCTCGCGCGCGTCGTTGTCGGCCTCGGCGAGGCGGCGGTCGGCCTGCTCGCGCGTAGATAGACGTACCTGCGCGGTGGCCAGCTCGCGGCGCACGTCGTCGAGCTCCTTGCGCAGCTCGCGCGCGTCGTTGTCGGCCTCGGCGAGGCGGCGGTCGGCCTGCTCGCGCGTAGATAGACGTACCTGCGCGGTGGCCAGCTCGCGGCGCACGTCGTCGAGCTCCTTGCGCAGCTCGCGCGCGTCGTTGTCGGCCTCGGCGAGGCGGCGGTCGGCCTGCTCGCGCGTAGATAGACGTACCTGCGCGGTGGCCAGCTCGCGGCGCACGTCGTCGAGCTCCTTGCGCAGCTCGCGCGCGTCGTTGTCGGCCTCGGCGAGGCGGCGGTCGGCCTGCTCGCGCGTAGATAGACGTACCTGCGCGGTGGCCAGCTCGCGGCGCACGTCGTCGAGCTCCTTGCGCAGCTCGCGCGCGTCGTTGTCGGCCTCGGCGAGGCGGCGGTCGGCCTGCTCGCGCGTAGATAGACGTACCTGCGCGGTGGCCAGCTCGCGGCGCACGTCGTCGAGCTCCTTGCGCAGCTCGCGCGCGTCGTTGTCGGCCTCGGCGAGGCGGCGGTCGGCCTGCTCGCGCGTAGATAGACGTACCTGCGCGGTGGCCAGCTCGCGGCGCACGTCGTCGAGCTCCTTGCGCAGCTCGCGCGCGTCGTTGTCGGCCTCGGCGAGGCGGCGGTCGGCCTGCTCGCGCGCGCGCGTCTCTCGTGCCGCGGAGGCCTCGGCGGCGGCGGCGCGCGCGCCCGCCTCGCGCGTCTCGGCCTCGCCGCCGCTGAGCGTCTGGCGGCGCAGGGCGCGCTCTTTTGCTATTGTGTCCTATAGTAAAATACGTGTATAATATTTTCTTCTGTTTCCGCGATTATTACTCATTGAAATAAAACAATTTAACGGATTATATCGCGTATATTATCTCATTTTAGTTCCCGACGTTTCGGAAGCTTTCCAGCTTTCCATGGTCACGGGAGGACTGAGAAAAAATGTATTTTCCTCTGTCAAAGTTACAATTTGTGCAAACTACCCATTTTTTGAAAAAACACAAATAAAGGTGTACATACATGCCAGATGGGCCTAAGCTGTAAAGACAGTTACACATGTGCCAGAAGGGCTTAATTATTTTATTCTAATAATTTACCAAGCAGCATTTCACAAATGAGGCGTACTGAGGAGAAAAGAAACGCTGCAAAGAAAAACTCCCAGGCTACCTCATTACTAATTATAATATTTAAAAACAGAGACCATTAAACTACTTTTAAACAGATAAGATATTTTACACCGTTCGGAAATTAAAAACGTCGAAACGTCGGGAACTAAAATGAGATAATATACGCGATATAATCCGTTAAATTGCTTTATTTAAAATACGTGTAGTTAGAGCGAAGGCGAATCGTGCAAATTTTTGTATTTGTTCGTTCTGGGAAGGCTAAGAACATATAGCCCATACTGCCTAGTCTTCAGCCATGATATTTGAAGTGAGAGATCAAGGGTGGACTCTACTAATGTATTGTATTTTAGATTCACGTCATAATCGACATCAATGAAACGTTGGCTCGAGGGCTACTTCTTAATTTGGCGAAAATAGCGAAGAAGAAAGTCCTAATGGACCTTTTATGCTCATGAAAGTTTATACAATTATCTACTATACCATATCTGTGATCTACAATACGATGAAATAGGTGTGATGCCGGAGTTCGAAAATGAAAAATATCTATTAGTCCATCAGTTATTATCTTTTTGCTTCTTCAAATTAATAAAAAAATAATCAGATAAAACGCATAAAAAATTTGTAGTCTGGGCTCGTGGTGCGTAACGTCATAACTAGGTACCTGTACCTAGACGTGAAGTCAATTTTGTTTTAATATACCGCCATTATTTTTAGATTAAGTAACAGAAGAAAAAGACGTCTCTAATACGTTTTATTAATCTACATGACGGACTAATAATTAAAATTTCATCATCATCCCTATTGTCTACGTTTTATCGAACTACTAACCACTATTCTACTGGTTCTACAATCTAACTAGCACTACGACTACTCAAGTCTACTGACTCACAATCGCGCGCACGTTGAGCTCCGTCAGCGTTCGGTGTCGTAACTCTTGAGCTTGTTCTAGTATATCCTGACCAGAACAAAATTATTGAATCATCTTAATTTAAAACTCCTGATGTAAGTAGAAGTTGTGTATGGGGTAGTTAAGACAGGCAATTCCAATTTGTTGTCTCCACAGATTGTTACTATTTATTATCTTTGATTTTTAAAAATGGAACTCTTCATCTATGCATGTAGGTACTTTTTATTCAATTGTCACTTGTTTCTAAAAATTGGCGGCAATTTGAAAATTGTGTTCACAATGTCGATATGAATTTAAACCGTGAAAATTATCGAGTCATGATTTTCTACGACTTCCGCTGCGGTCTAAGTCAGCAACAAAGTTACGATAGGCTTCGATTGGCATTTAATGACAAAGCCCCGTCTCGTGCCACCATTCACAACTGGTTTAACGAATTTAAATGCGGTCGTACTACTCTCACGGAGGATTGTCGCGGAGGCCGTCCTTCAACGGCGACTTCTGAAGAGAGCATCGAGACTGTACGGCTTTGATAGAGATTCGGACAGCCTTAGGGATTGGTATGAGTCAAGTGCAAAAAATCCTGCATAAATATTTATGCGTAAGAAAACTTTGTGCTCAATGGATACCCCACGATTTGACCAAGGCCCAAAAACGCCTTCGACTCGACTGGCGCGAAAAAATGATAAAAAGATTCGACGGCGGAGACTCAAATGCTGTATTCGACATTATCAATGGTGACGAAAGCTGGATTTACAGTTACGATCCCGAAACAAAAGGACAGTCCGCTTAGTGGGTGTTCCCGTTTGAAGAGTTGCCAACAAAAATAAAGGTGGGACGCAGCGTGGAAAAGAAAATGGTTGCCTCGTTCTTCGGTCGGACAGGACATTACGCTACAATTGTTGAAATGAAATGAAATATATTTATTTGCAATAGACATAGTGAAAATAATGATCTTAAAATCTAACATTTGGAATCATACATCTAGACTTAAGTAAGTCATGCAAATATTTAAGGACGTCGTTTTTTTATAATTACAAAGAATAAGAGAAAAACTGCCAAGAAACAAGTAATGTACAATAAGTACTGGGTACTATTCAATGAATTATACCAAAGTACTCTTTTATGTTATAGAAACATTTTCCAATGAGCCAAGTGAACAGTTTGTGTTTAAATTTATTCGAAGGTAGTTGCTTGATCTGATTTGGCAGATGATTAAACGTCTTTATACATATGGCATATAATTTCTACCCTTCATTGCCGTATGCATTTTGGGAAGCATCAGTCTGTCAGGGTACCTAGTATTAAATTTAACAGCATCCCTTTTCATCTTAAATAAATCAGTGTGAAGTTTTACAAATTTCTTTTTCTCGTTCTCGAAAATAATAGAACAGTTACTGCAGAGTGTACAGTACCACATGTTTGCCAATTGTCATTGGAAAAGTACGAGAACAGCGACCTCGCAGTAGGATCCTTCTCCACAACGACAACGCGTCGTCGCACACTGCTAAGCGAACGATCGCGTATTTGGAGGCTTCACAGTTGTTGAAATATTGGGTCATCCGCCATACAGTCCAGTCCAGACCTCGCACCGAGCGATTTTCATTTATTCCCCAAAATAAAAGAAAAACTACGAGGCATACAGTTCCCGGACGCTTAAGAGGCGGTGTCAGCGTACGAAAAGGCCGTGGCGGAGGTGCCCAAGGAAGAATTGGCCTTGTGCTTTTCTAATTGGTTCCAACGCATGAGAGAATGTGTACAGTACGACGGAAACTATTTTGAAAAGCAATAAAAAAAAATGTTTTTACCTAAGTTGGTCTATTATTGATATTCTAAAAACTATCAGTGTGACCCTCGTAACATAGCTAAATGCCAAAAGATTATTTTTTTCTTCATCTGGCCTTGTCCCATTTTTATTTGAGGTCGGTTGTCTTAATTTGTCGCAAAAGAATAAAATTGTTGTGCCTAAACGAGTGTTTCTGCTATAGTGACTTCTCTCGCGGCATCAACATGGTCGTCCGGGTTTTCGGTCACGTGACAAACAGATTCACGATTTAAATCTTCAAATTAAAATATTATCTTGTGTATTTGTGATGAGAATGGGTTGCATTCGATTTTATTATTGTAGCCTGACGTGACACAAACACCCTATTGATAAGCTCTGATGAAGCCAAAGATTACCAACCTTATAATGTTTGTGCTGCGCCCTCGCCGCGTCCGCAGCCGCGACAGCCCTGGCGCACTCCGCTTGAATCTCGCTCACTCGCGCCTCTAACCGCGCCACACCCTCCCTCAGTCCGTCCCGCTCGCTCGCGAGCTCGTCGTTCTGCGCCTGCGCGACGCGCAGCTCCACACTACTGCGCTCCGAAGCGGACGAGGTGAGCTCTTGGTTTGTGCGCTCTAGTGCCATGCGTTCTTCTTTCTCGATTTCTATTTGACGTTCCAAACGCCTGCAAGAAAATAAAAATAAATGTAAAAACTATCAAATGATTACATTTGCAAGGACGACACCAGAAAGCTATCATGTGGGGTTTCAAATTAAAAAACATTATGAGACCTAAACACAAGATTAAAACGTTTGTAATACTTGGTTCCCCTTATATGCTTCTAAAATTCCATGTCTCAAAGTGCTAACTTCTTTCCCTGCAGGGAAAGGTGATAAAGTATGAAGAAGTGTTACGTACGTTGAAATCGTGTAGTAGCATTTTTAACGTTTGCCGTTTTTATTTACATTGTAGACAAGAACCATTAAAACAAGAGGATCGACCATCGCCATAGGAAAAGCTGTTCCCCGATATTCGATATTTACAAATGTACGTATAAAATATTATAACCAATTATTATTCAACTTGGTAAACATGACACACACAATATTTCAATGTCGCGATTGATCTATAGTTAGTTAGTTATTTAAATAATTAATTATGACATCGTTAAATGCTTAGTTTTAACGGCCATCCAGATTGTTCCCGGATATATCCTTGCAGTCGACGCACGATCCAGGTATGGCTACTGTTTTAATGGTCATTGATTGTAGACAATGTAATCCGCATGTGGAATCCAACACTTTAATTGCTATGGACCCGCTAGGTGGGCGCTCTGCCCGTAGCAAGTTTTCGTTACATATTGGCAGTGAAAGTCAATAACCCTATCGCGAAACACTCGAGCGGTACTGAAGGCTTTTCTCGCACGTGCAGCCGAACATTTATACTACTTCTGAACCATGGAAAAAAAATACTCCCATAAGATTTTTGTATTTTTTTGGGAATTCTGTTGCTACAAATCTATATATAAGTGAGAGTTTGTTAAAAATATGAGAAATAATAACGATTTACATCTTACATGTACAAATTACAGTGTTAAAGTGTACATTCCAGTTGCGAAAAAATATTTTGAATCAACAAACAATAGGTCCTTGAACCGGTTGGCTTAACCCGCAACGACAGCAAGAGGCCCGACGGAATGACGATGATGCCGTGGAAGATGGGTCGGAATTTGGTGTGGGGCGCAACTTGTGTCGGCACACTTGCGCCGTCTTATATTCCATCGACGGAAGTGAGAGCTGCAACTGCTGCAGACTCGGCGGAGTGCCTCAAGCGGCGCAAATATGCAGCCATAAGTAGTGGTTGTATGTTTGTGCGATTTGGGGTAGAGGGCCGTGGGGACTGAGCGCGACAGCCCTCTTTCAAAATAAGTCAAAGGGGCTACGCGAAGCATCGGGTGATCAAAGGGGTTGGCACTTTCTTAGCCCAGAGAATCAGCATTGCCATTCAGCGCACCTGGGCACACTGCCGTCCGGGAGGGATATGAGAGAACTTTTTTATCTAGTTTTAAGTTTTATACATGTAAGAATACAGTTATATATAGTTTGAATACACATCATAAAGTTTCAAGGGCTCAAACCAACTTCCCGCACTCTTCAGAAACCTATTGTCGGTAATTGGGTAAATTTAGTTAAAATATTCAGTGCTACTCAAAGCAAAGTTGAGGCCGCTACATAAAAATAGGTAAACGACTTATGTAAATAAGTAATCAGAATTTTGATTATAAGTTTCTTCCGCATTTTTATTCATAAATACTATAGGTCGGGTAAGATGAGCGACCCACTTGTTCTGCAGACTGAGCGCGGTGATGTCGGCCTGCAGGCGCGCGCGCGTGCGCTCGGCGTCGGCGTCGGCGGCGCGGCGCACGCGCTCGGCCGCGACGGCCGCCGCCGCCTCGGCCGCCGCCAGCTGGCTCTGCAGGGACGCGATCTCGCGCCCGCGCATCGCCACCAGCTTCTCCGCCGACCTGGATGTACATCGATTATTCAATACTAGGTGCCCGCAACTTCGTTCGCGAAGGAGAAAGTCAATACCCCTTTTTTTTTTTCTTCAGCGTAGTTGGGTTAAAACTTAAAAAGTATCCTATGACCATCTGTCAAAAGAGAGACAGCGGCTTAGATGAGAAGATGATATTCGCAAAACTGCAGGAGTCACTTTGAGGAGGTTGGCTCAGCACCGTAAAATGTGGCAAGCGCTAGGGGAGGCCTTTGCGGAAACGCAAGACAATAAAAGTTTTAGTTAATAAAAGAATTGTATGTTTTGAAAATAAGTTTATTTTTAAATAAACGCTATTATTATCATTAACTTATTTATTTTAAATCTTAGGGTAGGTTTTTTACAATATATATATATATATAAAGTAAAATACAAAAAGCAAATACAAAATATAAACACATTATAAAAAACCTAACCTACGGTGCCGCCGGCAGCGGGGCAGGGCTCAAGCTACCGGTGGTTAGGGCTGCACAGAGAGGAACCTCCTGACAATGCGGGCCGTGTCCAGGATTACTGCCTTCTGTATCTGACCCTTGATCCAGCCATCTAGCGAGAGTCTCTTAAGATGTTCGTTGAGACTTTTCGCTATAAGACCGTTTGCCGAAACCACTATCGGGACAATAATCGTCGAATCAACATCCCACATGGCGGTCACCTCGTGAGCCAAGTCGAGGTACTTGCTGAGTTTGTCCTTCTCAGCCTTCACGAGGTTCTCGTCATGTGGAATGGTGATGTCGATCGTACCGTCCTTCAGGATATACTTCCGGTAGTTGTTCGTCATTAGGGCTTCCATTCCGTAATTACGGACAATTTTTGGCCATTTTATAATAACGTTATTCAAATGTCTAATTCCGTAATTACGTAATTTTAACAGGCTAGCAGGCAAGCAGTTCAAAAAGTAGGACATTATATGTATTTTCCATTGTATGTTCACCGATTACTCTATCAATTGTAGACCGATTTTCAAAATTTTGTGAATGTGTATACTCCTGAAGTGGTCTCGTTGTTACCAAGTCAGGATCTAATGATGGTAGATTGAGGGTAACCCTCAAATTTTATAGATATCTGGTTTCGGTATTTGACAGGTCAAGCATTTGCATTAAAAAAAGTATAAATTGGTGAAGTGGAACTCATGGAGAAGACCACAGAAGGCCACCGGCACCCCTTAATGAAATCTACGCTACGGGTGGCGACAGCATATTTATCTCAATTAAGTTAGCCAAGGGACTTCATAGTCACGATTTCAAATGCTCCTGATGAGAATGGTACTGAAGGTGAAGTCGGAACGTAGGCACCGGATCTCCGTAATAAAATAATGTACCCTAGCCGTGTTTGGGCTTGTCGAAATCGTCACGAGAGGAAATTTTACGGAACGATTAACTAAAAAGTGAAAAATTGTTAGATACATTTAAAAAAAACATAAAAACAGGACCCCAGAAAGTAGAAGATAAATTTAGTTTCAATTAACCTTTTTTTAAACTAAATTTACACAATTTAGGTATAAAATTAATGTTATTTTGGAGTCGATGCCACCCGTGTAAAAAAATTTTAACTTACTAAAATCATAATTTTTTAAATTTTGCAATTTCTTTGGATGGCGACGATTCCACGATAACATATACTGTATAGATTGAGTTGAAAGAAGGTAAACTGACACTAAATTCAAGGAACTAAATTACTTTTTTTTTACTTTAAGTATTTTTTTGAGTCAGTTTTTAAGTATTAATTTTAAATGTACGTGACATCCATGCAATTTATTGTATTGAAGATGTTGTAATATAACATTATTCAACAAAAGCAGGCAACAATGACTTCTTTTACTGATCGATTGCTAACTCCCTGTTTTATTACAGATTTGAGTAGTTCACATTACAAATATCAAACGAAAATAAGGCCTTTTCATCAAATAATAGAGATCAATACAATTTTTTCTCCTCCTTTCCTGACTAGAAATTAGCAGGAAACATGGAAATTCGATAATAATGCAATAATATAGTGCCGTAGGCAAAACAAAATTTTTTTTACAAAGACTTTAAATAAATCTTAGATCAATTACGTAATTACGTAATTTAACTAACGAATTCCGGTACTGGTTACATAATTGAGATATCCATAATTTTGGAAGCCCTATTCGTCATGATAACTTCGTCCGCAATTGCACAGGCTAAACCTTCGGTTTCCCCGAAGACATCGCAGAAACGTAGCCAGTTTACCGACGCGAGCAGATCTACATCAGGCCCTGTAAGGGCCTTGTAGAACCGCCCGTGTAGCTTTTTACTCCTCCATACGTCCTTGCGGTCTACAGTGCTAAGTATCGTTGGTCTGCGCCAGTTCTCATTTGCCAAGGATAGAGGGGTGAGGCCTTTGTCTACTGCCACTACATCGCGATGTATCCCAAACTAATTGTTTAGGAAATACTCCCTGAGACTGCACACCTCGCGGTTATGGAGGTCCTTGGCGTTTAAAAAGCCACGGCCCCCGCACACGCATTATTATTATTATGACCATCTGTGGATACCCACGTACCCGTGTACCAAAAATAGTTTAGATCGGTTTAGCCGATTTGACAAACTATAGCCGACATACCAAAATTTTTTTTTCGATATAGTAACCTCCAAATAGTCCGTTACATATATATTTTTGAAAATATATTCAACGTACACACAGTTTATTTTTACAACTGTATAATAGTAAAGATTAAGAGACAATAGGGATGATGACTAACACTTTGAACGCCAATTACGGCAAATCATGTCAACGGAAAATTGTGCCTTAGACGCCACGACGTCAATTGGTGTATTGGTTGGCGTGAGGCGCACGGTTTCCCATCAACTCGCCGGGCGCTCAAAAGGTTAAATTTCAATAATTCGTCATATAGATTAATAAAAAAAATTGAACACGTATTGTTTATTTTCTTACGTAGTCTAAAATAAACTGTATAAGTCTAAATGTCGCGGAACGTTACTCCTACCTAAGTAGAGCCAGTACAAGAGTAGTAGCTTATTTTGTTCCCCGGTCCCCGATAAATATATACTTGTCCCCAAAGTATTGTAACAGGTGAATATTGTTGAATTTTGAACACAGAGTGTTATAAGAAAAGTTTTATAAAGTAGTGACACGGAATGTACTCGAGTTTTTTTTTTTCTGTAACCGTTGCCATGGTTACATCTCCTGCATCACCATTAAATCCACGATTTAAACACTATAAAGACAACAAAAATATTTTTTTCTAGCTAATATAGCTCAGTATGTTAATAGCCTAGATTATTCGCATTTTTCTAAGTAACTCTATCACTAGTGTCTCCTGAGTACTGATGTGCAAATTGCGGAAACTTGCCAAAATGCTTAAAATAGGTCTAAAGGTGTGCGTCTCTCTTCAATCGCAGTCGTGGCAGCTCGAACAGCATCCTGTGAGCATGCTAGCCCACCGCTGGGACTCGCCGCTGCTGCAGCGCTATGTGCAACTGCACGCGCCTGTAATGCCGGTGCCGAGGCGCCTTTAATTTAATTTAAGTTAGCATAATAATAAAATACTAACGATAGTTCTAAGTTTGTTGTCTATGGATTCAAATAAATAAATGATTTGAATTTGAATTAGTCTATTGTTAACTTACATGTATGTAAGACCTTTTTTTAAAAAAAAATGGTATAAAAAGGTCTTAAGTCTAGTGTTAACTTACCTGTTTTAAGACTTTTTTTAAGCATTTTGGAAAGTTTCCGCAATTTGCAAATCAGTACTCCTGAGTTATGGGACAGAATAACTACAAGGAAATTTGGAGCCATCCACTCACTTAAAGGTAGCCAGATCTATAGCGGTGCAGTCGTGCGACGCGTTAAACCCCGTAGTGCCCGCACTGTCATCGTTGTCGTCAGCCGCTACGTATGAATAACCTGCCAAAAAATAAAATCGTATCAAACAATGTTATTGCATCCCTAACCGTAAAAAGTTTTTCAACTCCATATCTTCGTCATTAAAAAAAAAACAATAAAATATTCGACAAATAAAATGGCTGCCTGTAAAGTCGGTTTACGGACGATAATTTTATGTCATAACGTCATAAGAAAACATTAATGAAAAATTGCATACTATTATGAATTCGCAAGCCGAACGCTTAGGCCGATCATAGTGCACAGTGTACTGCGGCCATATAAACTCCATATTAAATTCTGTTTTGCGAGAAAGAGATAGAATGAAATGTTTGATGCCTTATATCTTGGTTATTTTTATAGCAATGGAAAAAATGATTTTGTCTACAGTTACATGAATGAGCTTTCAATAAAGCAAAAATTAAAATTCATGTATATTTCCTATTGTCGACTTTAAGCCTTAGTACTGGTACTGGCGTGTCTGTTTTTGTGCGATGTACGGCTTTGAGTCGTAAGGGCGACGAAGAGCAGTCGGTAGCTTTACCAACGAAGGGCAGCTGGCCGGCGAAGGGCGGGCGCGCGCGGAAGGGCGCGGCGGAGGGGGGCGGCGGCGCGCGCGGCGGCGGCCGGAAGTGACCCGCGTCCTCCGCGCCGCGCACCAGCGGCACCCACGGCGGCGCCTGCACACACAATACGCTCGATCAATACCCAAATAAATACATTGAGCACTAGGGAGGAACTTCCCGCGAGGGCGGATATTGAATACAGAGAGTAGCTAAGGATTCTAAAGTTAAAACACCGAGCGTAGCCTGAAGTAAAATTAATTTGTTGCCAGTGCAAATCATTTATTTCAGCCAACATGGCCCATATACTAGCTTAGAAAATAACATACATATTCAATACTAGCTAGCCGCACCGACTTCGCACGGAAGCGTAATTTTATTTTGTGATTAAGTTCTTTATGTCTTTTGCCTCATTCACTTCTTAAATGGAAATATTAAAACAAATTTTCACTTTTCCATACAGTTTTAAGTATATTTTCTTACATACAAATCATGCTGTCTCCGTCCCCGCGGTCGCCTCGCTGCCGTCGGGGCGGTTGCCAGCCGGCCTGGACGCACAAATGCGTGCACTGATAACGCTTTGTAAGCGAGAGATCTCTTGGTGGCAGATAAACCGCGCGCGGTTTTCGTTCACCAAACAATTTTTATAGTTATAAGTTTCTTTTAATGTTAAATAAATGAAAAAAAAAAAAAAAAAAAAAAAATATGCCCAGACAATAAATCCCAAACACAACAACAAAGATTTCAAAAAGATAAATTAAAATTAAAATCGGCCAAGAAATACGCATATTATAGGCATTTTACAAACTACTAATTTGACAGAGGTCCGACATGTACTTTACGTCATAGTACACCATGGCCATATATAAACTCCATATCTAATTTTGTTTAGCGAGAAAGAAATAGAATGAAATGCTTGATGGCTTCTATCTTGGTAATTTTTATAGTTATTCGAAAAAATATTTTCTTTACTGTTTGTTACATGAGCTTTTAAACAAAGCAAAAAAAATCATACATTTATAATGGTTTTGTTCAAGGGTACAATAGTTCGGTCTCGAAAAGGGTTTCCCATTATATGCAGGTATGGTCACCTGGTCCCGTATGGAATGCACGGAGAGGTGCTGCAGCGAGGCGTGCTGCAGCGTGTCCAGGTAGTTGTACCGGCGCGAGGGCGTCACGCGCAGCAGCCCCGCCACCAGCCCGCGCCACGACGCCGACGGCCCGTTGGGCGGCGGCTCGAACGGCGGCTCCGCGTCCGGAGATCGTTCGTAACTGATCATATTTACCATCATTTAAAGCTGATTAAGGTATTTAGTTAAGGCACAAACGTCTGTTTGAATAATTGAATTGAAAATTTAAAAAAAGAAAAAAAAAAAAACATATTCCGTTGCTAATTTACGTGGACATATTGATCTCGACTCCACCGCCGTATCAGCCGCCTACGGCATTAGCAACAGAAAGTCTGGATTTTGATCAGACTCTTTAGCTCTCGTTAGCTCTAATATATATATTACTAGCTTCTGCCCGCGACTTCGTCCGCCTTAAGTTCGTTTATCGCGAATAAGGGAATTTTTCCGGTATAAAAAGTAGCCTATGTCCTTCCCAGGGACTCAAACTATCTTCATACCAAATTTTATCCAAATCGGTTCAGCGGTTTAAGCGTGAAGAGGTAACGGACAGACAGACATACACACACTTTCGCATTTATAATATTAAGTATGGAGTATGGATAGTATGGATATGGATATTTGTATGTTGTTGCGGTCCGCTGACGAAGTGGGCACCTTCTAGTAAAGTTTTAGAGGAAGCTTCGTTCGCGGAGGAGTATAAAGCTATAACCCTCTTTTTTGCTTCAGCGCAGTCGGGTAAAAAGTATCCTATAACCATCTGTGGATACCCAGCTACCCGTGTATCAAAAATTGTTGGAACCCGTTTAGCCGTTTTGGGGTGATGAAGCCCCAACGTCACACGCAAACATACAAAAGTGACCAACAAAACGCTCGTTGCTAATATACCGCATTCCCGAAATACCAGATATATCGCACTCTTAGCTTATCACATTCCCGTTACACCAGGTGGACAAGGTTAGAAAATTGAAAGGTACTCATGGAACTAAATCGTTTTAAGAATGTCCTATACTGAAAATTTGGTATATTGGTAATGTGATAAATCAAGAATGTGGTATTTTGAAAAAAACCTGGTATTTCGGGATACAGTAGCAACGAGCGAAAAAAAATTGTTCGATTCAGTGACCTTGAATAAGTCCCTTTTATTTGTTTAAGTATCTGTAATGTTAACATTTCATTTTTACAACTTTATAACCGTATAGATAAACAATCGGTTTTATGGGGTACCCGCAAGAGTGTACTCACGTTTGTATGTTGCTCAATATGCTCGATATGGAGTCGTCGTCGCCGCTAGAGAAGGGCCGCCGCAGGGTCACCAGCTCGAAGGCCACCACGCCCAGCGACCAGTAGTCGCACGCCGACTAAGAAGATATAGTACATTACTACATAGTACATTAGTTACATTACTGCAGAGGCCGGGAAAATAGGAATTGCCAGCCAGTAAGTACTGCCAAATAGATATGAGGCTGGCAATCCCTTTCACGCCGAGAGTATGAATAGTGCTTTTCACAAATATGGAATGAAATAATTAAAAAAAAATTAACAACAATCATTGACATCTAATCATAATTTTCAATTTTCCCACCGACACGTATTTGTTCTTTTCGCCGCCGGCGCAGCACGGCAGCGCTCATAGCGAATTGACACAATCTTAAATTTTATATGAAATTTAATTATGTACTCCTCGTCACCGCACCCGAAACGTGGGACTTTGAGGGCTTATATCAGGAACACAACGTCAATATTTAATTGCATGTTTGAGACACTACATATTATAGCTTCGTTTCAGGCTTCTATTTCTTACAATAGAATAGCGTGTAATTCGTCATCACAAGTAATTAATGCCTAATGGGTGAGACACCCAGTGTCACCAACGAAATTGACATCCTGGCTTGAAATTATAATAAAGTTTCTGAAAATATTCATATCGCATGTAGTTGCACAAATGTTCATTGCCGTAGTGGCATCAAATTTTAATACGAAAATTCAAATTCATATCATTTATTTCGTGTTACACGACAAATATATGTATTCTAATACATATTTTTTTAGGAACTTTCTTAAGTTTGTGCAGAAACGTATTAGAACACTATCCTGGACACGGATGCATTCGCGTGGTTCTTTATTTAATTTGGCCTTCACGCTGTCACCTAGTGTCCGTGAACGTGTTAATCATATCTGGACATTTATTTGCTCTAAAGATGAAGTTCAGATCTACTATGCGACTTTTTTATTTAGTCCAGTTCTCAGCTAAAGTGACAACCAGTGGTATGGCGCATTGCATATAAATTAATTGCCACGAAATAATGACCTGACCTTTATAAAATTTTGATGCTATTTTGTGGGCGACATTTGAATTTTCCACTAAGTCCCTTCCCACTAAATAAATGAAAAAAGTTTTCTTCGATTTCTGGCTTACGCTTTTACCTGACTGCGTTCGAAAGTTTATATTTTTCGAATGTACGTATGTGTGTTTATTTCTTTGATACGCTTTACAGCCTAATTCGTCTTGCTGGGAAGAGTGACAGATTCGGGCTTTTTCCAGAGTAGGTACTGACGATATACTTGTTTCTAAGCAATATTGAGATATTACGCCGTTTTAAACACATTATCACATTTTCTCTAATGCCACACCAGTTAGTAAACACACCAGCACCTCAAAGCGGATTTTCTGAACACCTATTGTTACTTAAAAATTTACTATATATTACATGTTCAATTCTATGTCTACTCAATACAAATGCAAACTAGAACACTACATTCATGCCTTGACATTCCCATACACAACTAACTACAAAAATAGTGCAAGAAAATACGCCGCGTGCTGGCGTGTTGAATGGTTCTACTGTATATTGTTAGTTCCTCTTTTGATTTATCCTTAACTGACCTAACTACTAGTCACGTGTTATTTATATTTACTAAGGTAATATAATTGTGATTATTTTACAAACAGTCAAATTAGTTGTTAGTCAATTCTAAGTGAAATTCGGTACCGTCACAAGCTGTTTTCATATTTACACAGGGTGCCCGCGAGTAATCCGAAAGATAAAATTAAATTAAAAATAATAACTTTCTCGTCTCTATGAAAATTAAGCCTTTAAAATGGTATTGATTATTTTAAAAAAAAAGGGTGACTTTAGTGAGTGGTAACTGGGACTTTCATGTTTGTCAATAGCGACGAAAAACTTGGAAACATACGTGGCAACGTCGCGATCAAGAGCTTAATATACTTTATTAATCACGATATACAAAAATTAAGCTGGATTTCACTGGGGTTCATATTCAATTCAAATTAATATTTTTTTTTTAAATAACAAGGATCCATACAATGTGTTAGTAAAATTAACTATAACTAAGCTCTAGTAAAATTAAATATAATATTCTTTGCTCCTAATGAATCCTTTGGATACCTCGCGGGCTCATTGTATGCACTATATGGACTGCAGCTTTTTTTTCAGTCTTTTGCGAGGACAGGAGGTCTGTCACTCCTAAGTTCTTATCGTGCCGTCTTGTACGATTAGT
Organism: Hedya salicella; assembly: GCA_905404275.2. Taxonomy (NCBI): domain Eukaryota; kingdom Metazoa; phylum Arthropoda; class Insecta; order Lepidoptera; family Tortricidae; genus Hedya; species Hedya salicella. The sequence goes on along the minus strand of FR990114.1, from coordinate 8,124,915 downwards.
CGCATATTATATTGATGTGAGGCGATAAGTTTTGGAGCTGTAATTATAACTATACATTATTTCATATTGAAATAGGAATTTGAACTTAAAAAAACTGTATTTATTCATATCATTCCTTAGCGGTACCATGGATTATGTAAGTGTGAACGACCCACATATCAAACTCGAAATATGACGATTACTAAGGATAATCAAAAGAGTGCATCTACTACACAGGGTGGAACATATATATGGATCAGAAGGATCCCGTACCCTTATTGCCACGAGAAAACGACCTTTACTGAATTTTGATGTTATTTGGTATAGCCCCGGATGTTTTGAAAGAGTCTTCTGATTCTTGATAGCAATGGTGTTGTAGAGCATTTTTTGTTTTTATTTTTAAGTCGTATGATTTATATTTTTTGCTAATTGTACTTTATTAGTGAGGATCTCCTCAGACCATTTTCGCGTGGCGGCAAGGTTTCTAATAGTTGCACTTACTGACCCATTTTTACGTTACATCCTGTATACCTGATTACTCTAAATTTGCACCCGATGCCTACGATGTCGCATACAAACGAGGTGCAAACTTAAAGTAATCGTATTTTAGGCCGATCGTTTACACTAAACTCAAAAAGAAGAAGTTAATGATCTGACACATGTCTCTAGTTTTGCAACATGTCGAAAAAAATATCGATCAAATTAGGGTCACGCAGCGTGAGTTAAATACGTTCTCTTAGATTTTACTATTAAGGAAAAATAATATCTCACTGCAGAACTTACTTAATATTGAACGTGTTCGCTATGACCGTTTCTTTCATTATCATTATCAATTAGATGTTTTAAGGATCATATATATCTAAAGCGTCATCATTATAAATCAAATAAAACTTATAAATGTCGTTTGTATTTACTTATAAGTGAGTTTTATCAATTAAATAAATACATGTAGCACAGACCACATTTGTCGAGCATAAAAAGTCTTTGAAATAATCGACATAGTTCTTCCGCTCACTATTTTGTCACCCGCAACAAATAGAAGTATCATTGTCTAGCTACTGTCAACATTTTCAATACTCGAAAATTTAACACTTTGGCAACCGGGCAAAATTTTGAACAATACCCCAGAGAAACCGACTTAACTCGCCATTCGGGCTAAGACGAGCAACGTAACGCCGCACGCCGCGTGCGCGCTAGGCAGTAACTAGGTGGTTGCTCAGGGCTGTGCCAAGTAACTGTCGTATACGTGAATAAAATTAAATATTTTTTTTATTTTTTAATCGCATTAGGTGAAGTAAAAACACACTGCCTGTATATTTAAAATCAACCGTACCTACTTTTCGACCACATAATAATCAAAAGTATTAAAACCTTTCTGTTAGTGTCAGCCCTGTGATGGCGAAGGTGCCATGTGTGCCCGCCAGGCGAGTTCTTTGGCGGGGCGTGTAGGTTTATAGCTACTGCCCGCCTGGCGGGCTTAGCCGGCATCTGAGCAAACGTTACGAGTGCCTACGCCTACCAGGCGGGTTCTTGGTTGCGTAATGTGTCAGAATCAAGGACCATTAACAAGGACTGTCGATCTCCATACAAAAATCTGTTAATATGAGAATTATTATTTACAATTATAAAAAAAGTACAACAACTATGTACTTAAACGTAGTTTTTCACGGCCAAGAACGAAAGACTCGTCTTACAGCTTTACTGCCCGCCATTAACGAATGACGGTATAGCTTATGCTCGTTTTGTGTGGGGTGTTTTGCGCAGATATTGACTTGACTGTCATTTCTGACGTTCCTAATGCTCAATCCCTGTTGGTCCTTTATATACATGTGTCTCCTTTTGACAAACTGAATTCATTGACATTATAAAAAAATGACCCAAGTTCCCAACTGACAGTCCTGTTTTAATGGTCCTTGGTCAGAATTAACTTCTTATCTTGAGTTCATTGTAACTAAGTCGTCGCCCGGTTTAAGAGAGGCGCCCTATCGTGATAAGGAGGTTTGACGTGTAGCGGGCGGAAGGCATGCTGCCTTACTTCGTTCCTCCCTTCCTTCCTTCCTTCGTCGCCTCTCCACGCGCCTCTCTCACCGCGGACAGCGTCTCAGACCGTACGGTTAGAACACCATGTTTTTTTTTCTTCAATTTTAAGAGGTGGTAGTACCCGTCAATACGACCAACTTTTCCTATGGGATGCTATTCCCTACAATTTGGTCTAGTTACTACTAACACGTAATATAAAATGGCAGTTTTTTTTTTCGTTAGGAAAATAAGGTCATATCGTCATTATAGTTGCCGGCAAACTTCTTAAGCATAACATTGACTGCGCAGTAACCGATTTAGATTTACGTACAAATGTACAAGCGCCGATCCACCTTTTTTGTTCAAGAAGTTTGCCGAGATCTGAATCAAATAGTCTCCAGCATAAAAAGCGCCATATAAATCGTCACGTATCTTTATGTCTGTAAGAATAAATATGTGTCGCTACTTGATGTCGACTGTACCACCTGTTAAAATGAAAGAAAAAAAAAAGCCGCACTCAAACCCACAAGCGCAGTATTGACAATCCCGCGGCAACAGTCGGCACAGACGGCGTGGCGCTGCGCGCAGTCGGCGGCGGCCAGCAGCTCGGGCGCCACGTAGTCGGGGGTGCCCACCGCCGCGACCGCGCCGCCGCCGCCCGCCAGCCGCGCGCACGACCCGAAGTCGCCCAGCTTCACGTGCCCGCATCTGGCGGAACAGGGACACTCTCTTACACTCTGCTCCTGGACATTTGCCCGAGAAATATAGAACCGGGTTAATACATTGTCCGCAGCTGATTTGTCAGACCTGTTTTCGTTTTCGTAATAGATCAGAACGACTAATCGAGGTGTCGTTTTAAATTTCAGAAGTAGCAGAGATCACACAGCTTCATTGCTTTCTAAGTATACAATACAATTACAGAAGCCACCTGTGACCGCACTCAGCGGTCCAGCAAGATGTGTGACTGCCCGACACAAAACCCAACTGATATTGTGTACTACCATGTAGAAGGCAGCATCGCGCTCTGACATCAGGTTATGACGCTAGCTCACCGAACGAATCTCCATCGCTAAATACAGATTGCTGGAAAACTAAACCGCTATACTATATAATCGCTCTCACTCACCTGTCCAGCAAGATATTGTGCGGTTTCACATCTCTATGGACAAAGCCTAGCTGATGAAGTGCCTTCAACGCGTGTGCCACCTCAGCCACGTAGAAGGCGGCGTCGCGCTCTGACAGCGGGTTGTGGCGCCGCGAGAGAAGCCCTGCTAAGTCACCGCCCGAACATAGCTCCATCACTAAGTATAGGTTGCTGTTGTCCTGGTAGAAAAAAAATACTTTGTCTTTAATTCAACCCATAAATGTCCACCGCTGAGTTAATGGAGACTCAAAGACTACCACATGTTGACACAGAAGAAAACATCACTGGTCTATCTAGCTCACTTTCCCATCCTTAGTATTATACATATTTATCTATATGTGTATATATTTGCCTGGTACACTTAGTACAAGTTTTGCTTAGTTTGGGTCTAGGTCGATTTGTGTAAGAATGTCTCTGGTGTTCATTTTAATGAAAATAGGGTGTGATCACCCATGATGAAGCCAAGTTCTTTTCTAACCCGAAATATAGGTAACACTTATGCGGCCATAGCTGTAGCACGCGCATCGGTCTGTCGATTCATGTATCATCTTTTATAGATGTAAAAAGGGCAACGATGATGACGGAAATAAAGTAGGCGTAGTTATTAGACACTGTGTTATTTGGTAATAAAACTATTCTAATATAGACTTTTGTGCCTAATACGAGTGAAACGGAAGATGACTTCGACGGTCCTGGTCCTGTGTTTCGGTAGTTTGTAATGGAACATTTACACGCTTGCCAAGGTTCGACAACCTTCCATAAGCACAGGTGTGTGAACGGAGCGTTTGGCTTGGCTCGCCGATCCCAGCTAGTCTCGGTTTTTGAACACAGATCAAAGCTTGCACATGCGCTTGCAACATATTTACACGATCGCCCACGTGTACGTAACGCACTCGCAGCCGTATAAACGGCATTCAAGCTTTTGTAAAGGCTTGGAGCATGTGGATGTTTCCCAAGTCCCGGCAAGCGTGTAACCGTACCATAACATAGCAACAGACATACCTGGAAGGCGTACTGCAGCTTGGGCGCCCAGGGCCCGGCGGCGGTGGCGAGCACTTCGCGCTCGTCCTCGGCGGCGCCCGCGGCGCGCCGGCGCGCCAGCTCCTTGCGCACGCACTTGAGCGCGTACACGTCGCACGTCTCTTTCTCACGCACCATCTGTTACCCAGAAAAGAGAGCTGAGGAAACTTACAGACAGGGATATTTAAAAAACGAATTTTCGCTTATCCTGCTCAAAAAGTACGTCAGATTAGCTTCCCGAAGCGAGACTAAAATGGTACATTTAGCCCCTAGGGTTTAAGAGAAAGCCATATAATCCCATACAAATTTCTATGACACTGAACAAAAAAACTTGCGGCCAGCTACATACTACTTACGAATAATTAAAAACAAACAAACCAACCTGATCAGATTGACCAAAATTTGTGATTGAATTGCTCAAACTGTACTTTTAGTTTTTCATGAAATGTACAATTTTAATGTTAAGTTTTTTTATTTTCTCGCAGTCAAAGTGAAAAGAAGAGTGTTTAACACGTGGCTAAAAGCCATTATGACACTCAGACATATTTGTCATCACTTCGTGTTATAGTGGCTCACATTTTAGCCCCTTGTCAAACAATCTACTATTCTTTTATCAACTTAGTAACAATATTACAGTAGGCCGATGCTTTGTTAAGAGGCACTGATCTTTCTTACAGTATTGTCTCTGAATTTATAGTTTCTAAAGACTTTTAAGTTACACCTTAAAATAGTAGTAAAAATATAATCAGTGAAAAGGAGGTGTGCAAATCTGCATATATATATTAGTTGTGTCCCAGTAGTCAACTTATAATTGTCACCTATAATTAATATATGAAGAAAAAAGCAACCTTTTGGATTGCCGTCTGAGTTTAGCAAACATTGGTAAACTCTTCTATCAAAGTCTGCCTTTGGGCATGCTCTTTCCAGTGTTCAATACACCCCATTTTCGTCATAGATTATTGGAGGAGAGTGAACATAATTTTTTATAGTGAATAGGCATCTTCCAGGTAAGTGTACTTCACCTTAGAAACTATCTTCTCTTTCCACTGTGTTCAACCAAACAACAAGATCAATTACAAATGCATTTTTCATAAACAAAGAAACTTCATAAGTTGAATACAGCAAATTATCTCACTATTCTAAAAAGTACCTAATTTGATATTACAGTTTTGTTAATGTTTCAGTCTACTAATTGGTAAACTTTACTATAACAAGGAGTATAATGTATGAACTATTTTGAACTTACATGCACATCTCCAAAATGACCTCTGCCAATGGTCTGCAGGATCTCAAAATCTGACAAGCAGACCCTGATTCTGCGCAGCTCTGCCAATGTGCTGCGGTCTGCAAGTTGTAACAGATACACTAAATTAAATTAGGTCCTCAGTCATAATTGAGATTAGTTCACCAGAACAACATACATTACAATATTGATACAAAGATCTAGCAGAAAAGAAAAAAAAATTGCGATGCACTGCAGTCTAAGCAGGAAGTCTCTGTTTGTACCGGAACTGCATCCTGAACCATTAGCCCATCAGACCAGTTGTGATTCACAACAAATTAATCCTCTACCTTCGGTAATGATACATTACTCACAACCTTATGTACGATTAATTTTTGGAAAGGTTTAGTACCTTATAGCACCACTCTAAGAAGATGCGCTTACGCAAAATTTCTTAAAGCTGACCTGCCATTTCATTTGGTTCGATTCCGGCTTAGACTGCAGTGGATCGCAATTAATTTTTCTTTTCTATTTAGATCTTTGTATCAATATTGTATGTGTAAAAAATATGTGATGTGTTTACATTAAAAAATATAAACAAACAATAGATACATAGTTTCTTTCTCCTAAAATGAAATAACTTTATTAACAAATTAGAAGATGCCCCAATTCATTTGCAGAGGAGAAAAAAGTCATAACAATCTATTTTGCCTGACCATATGTACAAGCACACTCGACATTATTTGTTAAGCTGAGCACCTACCATGTGCGTCACAACCGTTTACTGTTACATTTTATTATATTTACTTTTTAGTGCAATAAAGGTACTCATCGGGACCAGTCACATCTTTTACTTAACATTCCTCCCCGATACAACAACAGTCCTTAACATTAAACATACAATTTTGTACATGTAGAGTGTGATCAACTAACATCTAGCCGAACAAGACCAGCACATTCATGCTGCGCATTTACTTTTTAGTGCAATAAAATGTAACAGTAAACAGTTGTGACGCACATGGTAGGTGCGTTGTCAGCTTAACAAATAATGTTGAGTGTGCTCATACACCATAGACAGTTAAAAAGTTCAGACATTACGGTGTGATGAGAGCACAAAGACACATGCTTATTTTCATGGTACATATCTTGAATAAACAGACATTTTATTTCATTATCATTATTATCATATTGGTGTTTTACACAAATCGAACCATGGGATGGTTCGATTTGTGTAAAACACAAATCGAACCATGGGATGGTTCGATTTGTGTAAAACACAAATCGAACCATTGTGTAAAATTGTCCTCAAATATTTATTTATTTTCAAATAATTTTATTAAAAACTAGAAGGTGCCCGCAACTTCATCAGCAGAGAAAAAAATTATAATCATCTATTTCTCTTCATCATAGATGAGTAAAAAGTATCCTATAATCCTCTCTGCGTGCCCAGCTACCCATGCACCAAAAATTGTTGACATCTGTTTAACTGATTTAGTGTGATGAAGCCACAACAATGCATACAAAGATACGAAAATATATTGATTTTTACAACTTTATCATAGTGACTAGAAGATGCCCACAATTTTGTTTATGGAGTAAAAAATCTTTTAATTTAGTTATATACAAATAGCCCATTTCACTTATTACTCTGAAAATCATCCATTTTCATTTTAACTTTTTAGTATGAAAATGTATTCATACACCTCATAAGATATACAAATATTAAAGTATATAACATAGTTAACAGATAGTACATAGTACATAGAACTAAGATATACAAATAGGTAGTCAATAGAATTAACTTTAAATAAATCCTTTTTTGAATAATCTCATTATCATGATGCGTACGAGTTTTAATTGTCGAAGGTAAAATCAAGAATTAGCGTAAGAAGGGTCTACAACTTAAAAAGAATGTACAGGATCTTAAAATAAACTAAGCAGCTGCCTGTATCAGAGCAGGTGGTACATAATGAATAAACAAAGAAATAGCTCACATTTATCCACAAAAGCACGGACCAATTCGTCACTTTTCTTGACGGGATCATCGTTGCACTCATCATAAAGAACAGTAAGAGCATCCAGCAATGCTTCGCGATCTATTGTCTTTTTACTAAATTTACTCGACCCCGCAGTCACTTTGCCTAAAATTTGTCGGTTGAGCCGCGAAATCCGCACAGCAATTGCTTCCTTCGAAGGCTCCATGTTTCGCTCTTATTAAAAATTACTCTCACAGCCTATTTATTCATTGTTTTGAATGTTTGTTTTTGGGAGTTAGTAATGCCATTTTCGGCAATCGCGACAGCCAGGTAAAATTGCCGTTACGTTTTGAATCCCGAACGAATGTCTGACTGAACTGTCATTCTTTCATATGACAGGGTTGCTAGTATAGAAATAAGTTTTCGCCGTGTAGCCATATCGTAACTGACTGATATCAGAGGGGTTACTCTGAAATTCGATATTCGAAGTTCGTATCACGACATCTCGCTCACCCAAATACAGTTAAAAATGAGAGCGAGAGAGATGGCGCGATACGAACTTCGAATTTCAGAGTAGCCCTCAGTTTTGCTACTCACCGATAGATGGCGCAAAAAATTCTCGTTTATATAATATAGGTAAATAAGTCCTTAATATACATAAAAGTAAATAAAATGACAGGTTTTGTCAGCGTCAGGCAGTTTATCAAATCTTAAGTATTATAAATTGAACTGATTGCATCAATTTTTAGTTTATAAGTTTATAGTTACAGTTTATGAAATTTTAGTTTTAAAAATTGAATTGAACAGAAAATTCGGTGTCGAAACCTTTTTTACTTAGGTAAAAATATTTATTTGAGACTTGTTAAAAACGAATTAAGCTCAGTTCCCATAGAATGTGCTTTGTACCAGTTAGACAGTTAGAGCGATAGAGCTTTTTCAGACGCCTATGCAAAAGGGGTAGCAATTATTATTATTTACTAGAAGATGCCCGCAACTTCGTTCGCGGATTAGAAAAAGTCATAACCCGTCGTTTTTTCTTCAGCTTAGTCGGGTAAAAAGTATCCTATAACCACCTGGAGATACCCAGCTACCCGTGTACCAACAATTGTGGAAATCTGTTTAGCCGATTTTGCGTGATGAAGCCACAACGACACATACAGACATAAAATCCAAAAAAAAAATTGTTCGATTTAGTGACCTCCAAATAGTCCATAACAATCAATTTTTTGAAAATATCTTCAATGTACAGACATTTCATTTTTACAACTTTATAATAGTACTAGCTTCTGTCCGCCTTAAATTGGTTTATAGCAGATAAGGGTATTTTTCCGGGATAAAAAGTAGCCTATGTCCTTCCCCGGGACTCAAACTATCTCCATACCAAATTTCATCCAAATCGGTTCAGCGGTTTAAGCGTGAAGAGGTAACAGACAGACAGACAGACAGACACACTTTCGCATTTATAATATTAAGTATGGATAAATTATATCGATACGTATTATTTATTATTAGAAGGCGGCCGTAAATCCGTTCACGCGAGGAAGAAAATGTTTTGCTTCAGCGAAATCGGGTAAAATCCTATAATATAACCATGCTTAAGCGTCTACTAAACCTTTATGAAAAAAAATGTCTAGCTGTTTTGGCGTGATAAATGACACCACGATATTAAGACAGAGAGATGGCGTTATGACGGCGTGCCGAGTTTATTTATTTCAGGTTTCAACCCTAGCGATGTGAAGTAAATTCGACGTCAATTTTATTTGTTCCAGATAAAAGTGCGAGTATTTTCATTGCATTCCATATAAGTACTGCGAGCTGTGTATTGCGTAAATATTTTTTTTGTTTATTGGAGCAGGACGAACCTCTATAAGGTAATATGACTTAAAGGGGGGGCTTCGCAGTTATTTTCTTTACCTACATGCAAATGGAACAGTTATTGTATTTTTTTTATGTGGGGAGCCCCGTTCAATAAGAACCTTTCTTTCTTAATTCCTAGTTCCCGGGAGTTAAAGATATAGGTACGAAAAGTATCCATATCTTTAACTCCCGGTCAATGAATAGCAGCCAGAGGATTAAGGTTGACGACAAATTGTCCGAGTGGTGCGATCTGTCCGCTGGTGTCCCTCAGGGAGGGGTGCTCTCTCCTCTTCTCTTCTCTATTTTTATTAATGGTATTACTGAAACCCTCATGTCATCTTATCACCTATACGCAGATGATCTACAGATCTATGCAGCGGCTAACATTGAGGATTTCTCGGCATTGGTTGATCAAATCCACATTGACTTGGAATCTATTCGGTCTTGTGCATTTAATTTCGGTCTGAAAGTGAATGCAAAGAAATCGCGGGCGATTGTCATTGGTAGTTCCCATTATATAGCCAAGTTGTCTGATATGTTGGTTCCCGAAATTGTTTTTGATGGAATTTCTATTCCTTATTCCTCTACTGTTAGAAATTTGGGTATCACCTTAGATCAGACACTCTCTTGGTCGGCTCATATTGCTGGAGTCAGTCAGAGGCTCTTTGCATCTCTTCATTCTCTGAGGCGTCTGCAGAATTTTCTCCCTCTTCCTACCAAGCTCGCTCTGGCTCGATCTCTCTTACTACGTCTTTTAGATAACGGTGACATTGCGTTTCTGGATCTCAGAGAAGAGCTGCTTGATAGGCTTGAGCGTTTACAAAATGTCTGTATCAGGTACGTATTTGGTCTGCGGAAGTATGACCATGTTTCAAATTATCGCGCACAGCTCGGATGGTTGCCGATCCGCCGGCGCAGAGACGTACATATCCTGTCATTGCTCTTTAAAATACTTTATTATCCGGCTCCTCCTCCTTACCTCTCTGAGAGATTTAATTATATGGCTGTTGGCAGTGGACATCGCTTGCGGTCAAGCACCAACCTGACACTTGCTATACCATCCAACAAGACGCGAACATATTCCAGGTCTTTCACGGTACACGCGGTTAAGTTGTGAAACGAGCTGCCGTTATCTTTCAGACAGTCGCAGTCTGTGGCATCACTCAAGAGTAAATTGAATAAGTTGTGGCTTTCCAGTGATTTGTAAAATGGTTGAATATTATTTATATTTATTAAATATTATTGTTATATTTTATTTTGTTATATATTATGTAGATATATATCTATTTATTAATATTTTTTATTCATATACATATAATTTATACAGGGTGTTAGTTTGTCTATCTTCCTTATATCTTCACTCACTTGCTCAAAGGTTAACTGGAAGAGATCCCTAATAGCGATAAGTTCGCCTTTGTACTTATATCTTTTAAGTTTATTGCTTTTGTAACTGGTTACTATGTACAATAAAGTGTTTACATACATACATACATACATACATACATACATACATACATACATACAATAGCGAGACAGGACACGTCATGTGACGTCACTTCTCCTTGCCCTCCCGTACCGCTCCTATACCTCAGGATCAGTAACAGACTTACGAGTAGTTAAAACGTTAGACTAGAGGGGCTACTCTGAAATTCGATTTTCGAAGTTTGTATCGCGCCATTTCGCTCACTCAAAAACAGTTTAACATGAGTGCGAGAGGGATGGCGCGATACGAACTTCGAATATCGAATTTCAGAGTAGCCCCTCAGTGCCTACCATGAGCTGAATTTACGATCGGCGCTAGCGATTATCTCGTATCGAGAGTCAGTCCACCTCTCTCGCACGCGCTAATAGTGCGAAAGAGATAGACCGTCATCGAGCTCTCGAATTCCCGTTACTCCCTTGTGCCGAACTCATGGTAGGCGCACTGAGGGGCTACTCCGAAACCCGAAATCGAAGTTCGAATAGCGCCATCCCGCTCATGCAAATACAGCTTAACATGAGAGCGAGAGGGAAGGCACGTTACGAACTCCGAATTTCGAGTTTCGGAGTAACGCCTCTGTAACTCCCGTTCCAAAGGAGACAAACGTAAGATACTACTTATTACTTTATTTTTTTGTTATTGAAATGTTCCAAATTATGTTCTTCCTAAATAGAGTATTAAACTGTCTCCATACCAGCCCATCCTCTTTTCATCTAAATCGGTTCAACGGTATAAGTGCGAATAGGTAACAGACAGACAGAGTTACCTTCGCTATTATAATACATAGATTAGTATGGAATGAATATAGATTGCGCCATGTAAGGAGTAAGATAGGCCGAGCCAGAGATGATCCACTGGGCGGGCCATATTGCTCGTAAAACTGAAGGACGACGCGACGTGCCGGAAGACGCAGCAACTCACAAGACGGCCTCATGACCTGCTGCTCTGTGTCTGTGACTGAGGTGGCGTTCTGTCTGACCCCCACTCGCTTTTAGACTGCATCTCACCACGTAGACGGAGATCTTGGACTTCTAATGAATAGTTTGAAATCCCATCCATCTATAGAATTGGGTACCTGTAGTAATAAAAGTCGAAGTAAGTATACAAATGGGATATCTGTAGACTTCAAAATCTGATAACTGTAAAACACTCTTTTTTGGTTTTTAGGCTTTTCGTAGGTGTAAGTCGCACTCTTATTTTAAATTATGATGCTATAATCAATTTTACACCTAATAAACACACGACACTAGTAATTATAATTGAAAGACTATATATTTATTAAAGGCCATAATGAATATGTAATACCATAAAAGCACATTTATCGGTAAAAACAACGATAAATATGTATAGTTAAATGAATATTTAAGAAAACTTAAATATGTAGTGGGTGACTGCGGTAGGGTGCCCTTGACGCAGGTAGCTGCATGTCGAAATCTAACCACTCGTGTGTCCCATTCCCTTGTTGTCTCCCTCAAGCGCTTGCTGAACTTGCTGTGGAGCCCTGGCCTCACACAGTGTCTCAACGCCACATGCTAAAAAACTAAACCCAAAAATAACACTTCATAGTCACAACTGGATACCCAACGTAAAAGGTCCCAGTGCTAGACACTGAAATAGCTAATAAGCAGGGTTTCCATTATTGGAATTACCATATGTCAATCTCTATGGTTTGGAGTAGAAATACACGATATTATCAGGGATTGTCAACAATAATGTTTTAAAAGAAGTTAAATGTATCTTTTATTAAAATAGCGAATAGGAAGTAGTTTATTTTTAAATGCAAATTAACTCGTAGATAGGTTTGCGCAGAACCATCATCATGAATGGAAAATGACCGCAAAAACATATTTTCTGTCTTGATCGACATTGCAGTGACGCGGCCGACGTCAGCGGGAGGTAAAGGCTACTTTACAATGCTCTTATTACTCATTCAACCACCTTTAATTCTAATAAATAAATAATTACTTACCTATGAGTTATATGTATAGTCACGGAAACCTACTTTGTACCAATTAACAATTATATTAAAACTACATTATTGCACTGGCTTCGATTTTGTTTACAAATTTATTTAACAAAATTTTATTTTTTTCCAGCTTATCTTACGTTCGAGTGAAATTTTACAATTTGACTTTTTTATGAACTCAATGATTTTTTTAAATAATGAATGCCGAATACCGTATTTGCAAAATAAAATACAAGCGAAAATAATCCAAGTGCGAGTCGGACTCGTGCACGAAGGGTAGGAGCATGAGCCTTTAACTATATTTTTATTTTTACTATTTGTTGTTCTAGCGGCAACAGTAAAAAAAATTGTGAACATTTCTAGTGTCTACATATATAGCAGTTCAAGAGTTAAGCCGTTTGACATACAGACAGACAAATTAGTTGGTAATATAGGGTTCTTTTAGTATACCCTTTTGGCAAACAATATGAATCGAATGGATTTCATAGCCAAATGCCAATGAATCAGCAGATTTTTTACGGCATATGAAACATTATAATAAAAACACGTTAGATATTATACATATATGGACAAATCCTCATTATTTAAAAAAAGATCGATGTGATAACTCACAACTTCCTATTATTATAGACATTATGCCATTCCGTTTATACGAGCTCATACGTAACACTTGGACGGACAGTCGGGCAGTTATCACAGTGATAAAATATGAATCTTCAAAATAACAATTTATAAAGGGTTCGACACATTGGCCAGTGTGCCTGCGCCCTAACCGTCCTTACCTTTTCTAATCGACGCTTGTTTATATAAGGCACTGGCCGCGCGCATGCCTCTCGCAGTTTTGTCCTTACTCAGCCGCAACTGGCAATTCACTCGCTCAGTTTGAATATAGAACGATTTATTTTTTAATTTTTAAATCGTGGACTTTGAATGTAGTGTAGTGCCATGGCGTTGCTCCAAGGACCGTCGTTGAAGCAGCTGGAGATGATCAAGCAGGAGTTGGGGGAGGGGGAGGGTGACCTGGAAAGAGGAGTGCGGGACCTCAGGAGCATGTGTGCAGCCTCCCCACATCTACCTAGGCCTGAGACTCTAGGTATTTATTTTTACTCGGATCTAAAAGATAAAATAGAATGAGGATAATACAGTATGAAAATTAATTATCTTCAGAAGAAAATGCTCCTGACCTAGATATCAAAATCCTTCATTCAGTATTTTCATTCATCGTTTCATGTACATTGTCATTGTCGTCCCTAGAGCTGTTTTGGTGATTGAAGGTAATTTTGTAAGTAAGTTATGAGTGTCCATATTTCGATAATTTTATTATGTTCAACAAATATCGTTTACTATTTGCGCGTGTAAATATTAGTGCATTAGTCTGGTAGGTGTCGGTTCGGTTATCATATTACATATTCGCAAAATCATGTACGTAGTATGTTGACCTACATGAAGAGTTCTAGCCTTAACATGAAGATTTATACCGTTTACTCGACTATAAACATAGACGGTTAAACTTAAGTATAGTTCGTGTAAATTAAAAAAAATACAATATCATAGTCGATATTACTTCAAGGATTATCCTGATGATATAATTTTTTTAGGGTTCCGTACTCCATTGCCAAATTGGCTAAAACCCTTATAGTTTCGTCAGGTCCGTCCGTCCGTCCGTCTGTCCGTTATGTCACAGGCATTTTACTTAAAAACTAAAAGATGTACATGGATGAAATTTGGAATATAGGTGTCTTATGTAGGCCGCTACTTAGTTTGATGGTTAAATAATAAAATAAAAAATATCTAGGGGGGCACTCCATACACGAAACTGAAAAAAAGTTATTTCAGCAAATATCAATGTGTGGCACATACCTACTTTGACAGATCTTTTAAAATCATTTTGAGGTTACTAATATTTTTTTTATTAAGTGGATGTTTTCGGAAATAATCGCTCCGAAAGTAGCATAGATTGCCCCCTCCCCCCTCTGTTTTCTAAACGGTATGTCCATAAAATATGACAAAAATTACAAAGATAAAGCTTAATAAATACTTTCAACGAAAATTGTTTTCAACGATCGGATCCCTACGCTGAGCATGGTCCGTAATGCTCTTGGCCGGTTTTTTATTCAATCAACTAGATGGTGCTCGCAACTTCGTCAGCGAAGGAGACAAAAATCATAAACCTCTTTTATTCTTCAGCGTAGTCAAGTAAAAATGATCGTATAACCATCTGTGGATATCCAGCTACCCCTGTACCAAAAACAGTTGAAATACGTATAGCCGTTTTAGGATGATGGAGCTACAACGATACATACAAAAAAACCGGCCAAGTGCGAGTCGGACTCGTGCACCGAGGGTTCCGTACAAAATTTTACTTACCCTAACTTTATTACCCGGTACCGGTTGAGTTAAGTTTGCACCTGATATGCATAGCATTGGATACAAATCAGGTGCAAACTTAACGCAACCGGGTTGTTCAAATAGGTTTCTGCAAATTAAAAAAAAAAATAGCCTTTAGAGACATGGCTATAATTTTCGTGTAATATTTATGTTTATTAATACAAATTGTTTAAATTTTTTCTAAATTTTTGATTGGTAAACTTCGGAGATAAAGGGGGAATGGTGTTTTTTTTCACATTTTCCTTAATAAAATCAAAAACTAATTACAATAAAAAAATTGTTCAAAAATGTGCAGACCAAGCCCTTTCATATGATACCCCATTTGACCCAGTAGATAGACTTTTAATTTTTACCTCATATTCGTCGTTTTTTTAGAAAATAAAAATATATTTTTAAATAGTTTCTGTGTAATACATGTGGGCTGACCATGTTTATAAATATTCCAAATTTCAAATAGTTAGCATAAGTAGTTTTTGAGATATGGTGCTTTAATAGTCGGACGGACAGACAGACAGACAGACAGACAGACAGACAGAGTCGCACCATAAGGGTTCCTTTTGTACCTTTTTGGTACGGAACCCTAAAAAAAACGATATAGTGACCTTCAAAGAGTCCGTATCACTTTTTATTTTGGTATCGTCTTGGGTCGTTCCATCTGCTTTGGTCTTATTCTAAGTTCGTATTTTTCTTATTGGGCTTCTTTTCTAATTGATCTTATTCTTTATTGGACACATTGACCATTTATCCCGTTTGATTGATATTCGTCTCATATGCAATTCTACTTGTTTTTTTAGGGTTCTGTACCTCAAAAGGAATAAAAATGTACCCCTATAGAATCACTTTGTTGTCCGTCTGTCTGTCTGTCTGTCAGGACCCTTTTCCTCGGGAACGCGTGGATGTATCAAGCTGAAATATTAAATACGCAAGTCTACAGTCCCTTGAGGCTGTGACATAATAAAAAAAATTTGTACCCGCAACTTCGTTCGCGAAAGAGGAAAGTCATAACCCGTCTTTTTTTTCCTCAGTGTAGTTAAGTAAAAATTGCACGATGAAGCCACAACAACACATACAAAAAATAAAAATATTTCGATTTTATTTTTAAATATCTTTAATATACAGACATTTCATTTTTACAACTTTATAATAGTATTGATTATATTGAATTCGTTGTTATATATGATTTGCTATTAAGTGACTTAGACAATATTGATTTATTGGAAGACGTCGCACTTGAACCATAAGTCCGCCGTTATTAAAATGTGAAGTAAAAAGGACTGATTTATTAGCAATAAAATATTACTCCCACTCATTCCATCCATGTACATCTAAGAATATAGCCATATGTATATACTTATATGTAAACAAACCCACGTCACGCACGCAGTGAAATAGTAGGTACTTATATACGTATCATAATATTATAATTAAGCATATCATTAAAGTACCAAGTTCTTGAAGGTTGACTCAAACAATACAAAGTAAATATGCGGAATTAGCGACTTCCGTGGCACAATAACCTCATTTTACTACACGGATTATAATATAATGTAAGTAAAGCATTTGAACTACCTTAGGTGGGATATGTATCATTAACGTGACGTAGGGAG
This sequence comes from Hedya salicella, assembly GCA_905404275.2. NCBI lineage: Eukaryota > Metazoa > Arthropoda > Insecta > Lepidoptera > Tortricidae > Hedya > Hedya salicella. The sequence continues at coordinate 8,108,257 of FR990114.1, read as the reverse complement.
TAATGGAATTTTGGAAATCATTTTTGCCGTAGAAAATCTTCATAATCACAACTGTGTAAGGTACCAGTACTATCAGTAGGAATAACACGCGCTTGTATTAGATGGTCGAGTACGTACCGATACCAGCTTTGGAAAACGCTATTAAAGTGTGTATGCATTAATTGTATAAACCTTATAACAATTAATTTAAATTTCAGACATTAAGAACAAGAGCCATGAAAAAATACAAGTAACTTACAACATATTACTTTCAATGAGTAATTTTTATATAGGTATATACTAGAAGGTAGGTAGGTATTAGATAGAACTTCGTTCGCGGAAAAAAAAGTCATACCCCTCTTTTTTTTCTTCGGAGTAGTCGGGTAAAAAGTATCTTCTAACTATCTGTGGAGGCCCAGCCCACATACAAACATTAAAAAAACTTTTCGTGGCAGTGACCTTAAAATAATCCATATCACTTATTTCTTTGAAAATCTCTTCAATGTTCACAGACATTTCATTTTTACAACTTTTACGTCAAAAATATTGACGTTGAAAACCTTTTAAAAAACTTGTTGAAATCTGTTATCAATAGAGCTGTAACGAAATGACGAATCGAGATATTAAATAAAGATAAATGTGACACGTACGTGCGACAATTTGTACAACTTCATACGATATGCTACAACCAAGTCAGTTTTCTTATGTATTCAAATTATTTACTTTGTGTCAATAAGTTGGTAGCGCTTAAATGTATGGAAGTTAGGTACAGTTCAGCTGCAAGAAAATATATACGATTAGTCCGTTCAAAAATATATTTCTCTCATTTCTATTTACCGGTAATAAGTTCTAGCGAAGACTTATGTACCTATCCCTTCTTTTTGCATAACTATTTTCCCAAACTGTTACATTTCGCTACAGTTCCATTTCGCATGTAATGCTTTTCTTCGAAACCGGGAACTTTTCCGGATATTTTTTTTATGTGATCTAAAAACTTGTTACGGTTTCAGAAACAAGCTTCCTTGGAGAAATGTAATTGTTGGGTCCTTCCCAATAATTTGGGAAACATAATACTTAATATTGTTGATTGTTTTATAGTGTAATATTAATGTTTATGGGTTCTTAAAAGATGTTATTGTTCCGAATAAGACGGAAGCTATGGCCGTTGCTGTCTCCCTCTCATGGCGTCTGATCTATGCACGTCGGTGCTGGTTAAATTAGATTTAAATTATAAAGTTACGATAAATTGAGTGCTACTCTGTCTACGCGTATAATTTGGAATCAGCCCTGCATAGAAACACAAACATTCTGGTCCTTCGAGCCGGATGTTTGCATTTCTATGCTGCTGTAACAAATAAACAAATAGTTTCCAAAGTTCAAAAGTAAAGCAAAGCTGACTTTTATGTTCAGGAATAGGGGGCACACGGGCATTAAAAAATGGAGCGCCTTGCGCCACTCGCTAGAAAAATTAGAAACCTCGTTAGACTGTAAAAAAAACGTTGTTGATCTTGCGGGGGCCCCGTGAGAATGGAGGCCCTGGGCCCGTGCCCAGAGTGCCCAGTGGGAAAGAGGGGCCGAAGTAGAGACAGACACATACCTGAAGAAAAGACCCACTTGCCGGACAAACATGATTATTTTTATATACTAAAATCGAATATACCAAATTTTGATTTTTTGATGAATTATATAATAAAAGGGACACGACTGTACTATAATGTCACTTTACCACTTTGTGCATAATAATAGTAAACACATTGCATTCCCCGTAGTTAGCCAACATTTATGCTCATGATAAGTGTTTTCCAGCCTATCGACTGATTTTATAACTGACAATCGAAGCTGTAAATATTATATCTGCGAGATACTGTTAGGAGATAGGTACTGTTCCTACGTATAAATCAATAGCCTCTGTCTAGCTAAGATAATTATTTTTATCATATTGCACGTAAATCCTTACGTTCGAACATGGTAATAGGATTTCATTGAGAATTACCGGTCAGCCGGCCTAGGACCTTACCTAGTGCCGTCGCTATAAATTTAAGGTTATTACATAATACTCGTATTTACCTGCAATTAAGTATCCAGTGTTTTAATCCATTATTGAACCTAAGTGACTACAAATTTGTATGTAGAAAATGTAGAAAACTTAACTAAGATGAACTTAACAAAATTAAAAATATATTTTTCTCTCCTTTGGTATATTAAACCATGTCAAATATTTTTATCGATTATTCTAAGCTAAAACTAAAATATAAATTCACCAATATGCTCCATTATAGCTATTTATAAAATGAATTACAAAAAAATAATGTATTCAAATTTATGCACAAAAAGTCGAGCTTGTCGTTGTTTATATTTGGTCCACTTACGTTTGAGCCAATTATAAATTGTTATGGTTGAAACGATAAAAAAACTTCAACACACCTAAAAAAAGCTGACGATGCTCCAACGTCTAGTTAATAATCCATCTTGAATCATGGCTAAGAACACTCTCGATCGAGTCACCTTTGAGAAAAAAAGGGTTCTAACATAAACATTTCAAGTTATCTGACGGTATGATCATATTTATCTTTTAGTACTTAGTACCTATTTAGGTGTTTCATTTCGTTTTAGATGATCATTTTTGTTTACTTATGGTACTTACGTCATTCTTACTTCGTTATTCTTATCGTTACTCCTTATCCGTATCCTTACTATATTATAAACGTGAATGTATGTATGTACGTTCCACTTAATCTCAAAAACTACTGGACGATTTTTTATGAAACTTTCCAGTTATGTACCTTATATATCAGAATAGGACATATGCTATAATTTATGTCAAATTTCATCCCTTTTAGGGACGAAAAGGGGGATGAAACTTTGTATGGACAGTCAATATTTTTTTACGCTAGGAACTTGAAATCTTGGTAATATGCTTCACATTTAAATTAGTAAAATATTATAAATGCGAAAGTGTGTCTGTCTATCTGTTACCTCTTCACGCTTACACTGCTGAACTGATATAGATGAAATTTGGTAGAGATATTCGAGTTTTGGGGAAAGATATAAGCTACCAGGGCAAGTGTTTGTGTGATAAGCACGAATGTTTGTTCTTGGGTCTTGGATGTGTTCTATGTATTTAAGTATTATCATTTATCTATACATATATTATGTATATCGTCGTCTAGTACCCATAGTACAAGCTTTGCTTAGTTTGGGACTAGGTCGATTTGTGTAAGATTGTCCCTATAATATTTATTTGTTTATACTTTTATCCCGGAAAAATACCTTTTATCCGCGATAAACAATCTAAGGCGGACGAAATCGCGGGCGGCCGCTAGTTAGACTATAATTTCGCCGTATCAGCGCATCTTCGTGAAGTGAAGCACCGGTACATATGTTGTTCTACGCATGAAATAATGCACACTGAGCGCGAATATACCTATAGAACTAAAATTATTACTAACTAGCTTCTGCCCGTGACTTCGTCCGCCTTAAATTCGTTTATCGCGGATAAGGGTAGCCTATGTCCTTCCCCGGGACTCAAACTGTCTCCATACCAAATTTCATCCAAATCGGTTCAGTGGTTTAAGCGTGAAGAGGTAACAGACAGACAAATAGACAGACAGACAGACACACTTTCGCATTTATAATATTAGTATGGATATGGATTTAGCTTTTAATCTTTCTCATGTAAGCGAAACTGTGTTTCTTATGAGGAAATTGTCTTTAACCGAAAAATGCCATTCGATAATATATGCCCCATTAAACTGCTTATAATACATATATCAACAAATCGAAATACAAAAAAAATTACAAAAAATCGAACATGTTGATTATTTTTTGCCCATTGACGTCAAAACCAATTTTAAATTCTAATAATAGGCCTCGCGCAGGTACGTAGTACGTAAATAACTTGAATAGTCGCGGCCGGCTTAATTATAAAACATGTTACATATTTTTTGGTAATCCTGATTAATGGGCTTGTTTACAAAATTTACAACGCATCCAAACGGAACAACGCGATATCCGCGGAAATTTTCGCTCACATATTAATTTGCGGTTTACGTATATTAGTGGCATTGCTACTGGTGGGTATAGATTCTAACCTTGTTTTGTGCGTATTTGTGACGTGTATTAAAAAATATTTGTTTATTATTTAAATTATGTCTTTGTCTATACTCGCACAGTGCAATTCAGTTCACCATTAAAATGCGGAAGGAACTAAACTTGCTCTTGCAGATTGATCTTGAGATAGTTTCATATATTTTTTCTATTGTAATTTAGCATTGTAGATGCTTAGGTTATATACTGTACTGTAAGTTTACAATTTTAATAAATAAATGAGATAGTCATATCAGAGTCCTTGCAATAGGTACCTATGCATATTTATTTATTTATATTTATTTGGAGAACCAACAGCTTTACATTACTTAAATAGAATTAAGATAGCAAACGAAAAGCCAATTACAGGAACTAACGGACAGAAGCAGTATAACTAAACTTAAACTAAGTGCCACACTCGACACAACAGCCTGTATATAAGGCATTATTAAACTAGTACGAAAACACTTGGATTATGTCGAATTACAATGGTTCAATACATTGAATTAAGAGTAAATGTGTACAGTAATAAAGCATCACACTCAAATAAAACACCTCGCTGTCAAACTTCGCCTCACGGAAGGGATCTTACAGTTAAATATGTCAGTATCTAGTTCTTTCGTCACATTATTCACACTTCGACTTGCACGCAACATATATTGCTGCAAACAGGGTGGAAGGAATGCGTCGGAAATTTCATTTGAAAATAAAACATCCCTATTTGTATTTTTTACAGTTAATTTTTTTATAATATTTTAAATTCAACTTATATAGTATTCACGAAATGTGGGTCGGCGTCGAACGCAGCGCTACAGACTCGTCGCTGTTATAATATGATCCCTAGACACGTATCAACTATTTGTAATCATAGGTCATGCTCTTGGTATCGTTTTCTTAAGTCTCCAGTTTTTAAGCTATTTGACAGACCAATATATTTAGACCTGCGATCTGGAACATGTACCACTATTTAACGTGTCTAGTTATATCCGGGAAGAACTATGAAGGTGGCTTAACGCGGCACCACTGAAAATAATCAACCATATCGTAAGAGTAAGAGTAGGTTCACCACCCCGTAGTTTAACTATCCCTTTATCAAAGTGGATATAGGATTATTGAGGATATGAACTGGTCCCCGGCTTGCAGTCAGCGGGCAGTTGGATTGCAGTTGCAGCAGTCCGTTTAAACCATAACTTATCATTTGATGAACTGCTCTACATATTGCCGATTCAATCTGGTAGCCATTAGGAAGCGAATATAAACTGCGTAATTACTTCCGAATAAGTTACAACAACGGCTATGATATTCGTTTATTTAGGTTCGTGGCTGCACCATTAATTTAATGAATATCTCATCTCAACATCTGTGCACATAGCACAACTGTAATACGCGACTCTTTGTCACGTGACAAAGATTGTCTGTCTCTTTCCTTTCAATACAATGCGAGAAAGACGTGTGATGCTATGTCGCGCGACAAGCGTTGTCGCAGAGAGTTGTGCTAGACCGGCCGTTGGTAGTATGGCTTCAAAAACTATAATATTCTTGTCTTCGGTCATGTCTCGTGTCTATGATATTAAAAAATAAATTACTTCCTATCCAGCTTAATACTAGGCAATAGTTGTATCATTTCGCCTCTCGCTAAATCTTTTGAATACATATCAAGAACCCGACAATATCCTCGTACGCCCACATACATACATGATAAACATAATTTTAATCCCCGAACTTAAAAAGTTGCTGGGATTCTCTGTGATATCTTATATCGTAACTCTTTGGAGAAAGTTCCAATTTTAAAGGCCGTGTCATGATAAGTGACTAAAAAAATTTTAAAACAAACGAACGTTTCGCACCGGAATACAGTGCGACATAAAAGAGTAGAAATTAAATAACATGGAACTAAAAAGAAACCAAACTAAATTGTTGCCATGTTTAAGCATTTTGCGTCAAAAATGTGACAGTTACGTTGAAAGTGGCGTCCTCATTTAACTTCTATCTTTTTTGGTCGCACTGTATGTGTAGTACTAACGTTTTTTCTCAAAATATTATAAATTTATTTATCTATTTAGTATTCAAAAAAAGTTACACAGCATTACAGTAAAAACCAAGGCACTGTGAACTACAAAAAAAAAGAAAAACAAATAAAAAAAACTTAAAACTAGTTTAATTCAGGCGACGTAACTCCGTATCGCAGGTCCTTTTTGTTTAAGGTCCTGTTGCTTTTATTTTCGTCGCAATGAGTTAATAAAATGTTCCGGTCCGAAACGTTAGCTTTTTTTTATTTACATATTTTTATACGTAATGAAATGTTAGTGGCCAGTATTTAGTATGCAACATGCACGTTTCTCTAAGGAGGTTTCATACATTCCGTTTTATATTATAGCGGTTCTAGGAAATGTACGTAAAATATTTTATGTAAAGATATCTCCATGTGCTCCCACAGCTATAATTTTGAAAAAAAATGCATATTATAACTCGTTGGTAGGTGTACTAAGTAATGGTGAAAAAATTGGAGCAGTCTCTAACATGGAAATGAAAAAAATTGCAAACTTTCTTCAGCATTTGTTTTTCTATGACACAATGAAAATAAATATATGTGAAGCACGCTAAAATCGGTTAACAAAAAAAAATCGAAGAAAAAATATATTTCATTTTTATTATTAAAAACAAAAAACCTTAAAGCTTAGGCTGGTGAAGTTTTGTACATTAATTACTAATGTAAAGTCACACCATTAAAAAAAATACAAGCCGAAATTAAAGAGACGGCTTATCCTGGCACGGCCTTTCCTTCTGCCATTGTCACTATAAGAATTTCGCCCAACTAACATAAAGCAATGACATTATACGAGTAAATAGACGGCTTAAGGAATTATTCAATTAGTTACTCGTCAATTGTATTTTTCAATAAGCAATCCTAATGTTTAGTTTAGTTGATACAATAAAACCTCTGTATACGACAAGTGTAAAAACCGGCCAATAGCATGTCGAACCATGCTCAATGTAGGGTTCCGTAGCCACTAACAAAAGAGCGTATCTCCCCGGCACTTACGTCCTTCTGCTGAGAAGTGCAGTTTTTTGGCAATAACTTTAAAACGATATTTCCGATCATGTCGAAAATAATTTTCGTTGAGGGGAGGGGACACAATTTTTGCTACTTTCGGAGCGAATATTTCCAAAAATATTCACTAAACTTTTAACTTTAAATTTTTTTTTTAGAAACCTCAAATTGTTTTTAGAAAATCTGTCGAATGATTTGCCACACATTGATAACTAGTACCATTACGTTATGTTACGAGTATGATAGTATAATTTTTCTGACGCATAGTCGAATGAAAAAAGAGCGAATAACACAGCAGAACTCGCCAAACTCGTCTATTTCCGCAGTTCACAACCTTCGCTCGACTTAATGACGCTTTGCAAAAATTCGAGCCACTTTAAAATTCACAAGGTTCCACCCACATAAGCCATCAGTCTTATTTTCATTGTTTACCATATTCGAGTTTTTACAAGCTCTTATTTCATTATCAATTAATGTTTGTAGCTATATTCATTTCATCGTTTGTTCGGGTCAAATCTTGCAAGTTGAATTAGACCAGTTCCTCTAATTGGTATAACTGGCGAACGTTTGATAATGGTATATCGAAGATCAATTCATAGCTGTGCCAATAAGTTAATACGGATGTACGGATAATAAGTATTTTAGAAAGAAATGTATTTTTAAATTAAATACGTGCTTTAGGTACATATATGATATTGGTTTATTGAAAACGGTTCTAACTACCTAGATAAACAGTTTTAACGTTCAGTTTGTTATACTTCAAGTAACTATAATTTGTGACTTCAACAGCGTCCTTAACTAAACCTCACAAGATAACATTCGACTGGGTTCAAAAACAGGAATCATCTTATCTTATTACTTTACTTTTTTTAAAGTAGGTCTTAAAATATTTATTATTGTCCGATTAGCAGAAAAAAATTATCAATTTTCTTTGGGACGTAGAAAGCCGCAAAAAATATATTTTATAAGTTTACTTGACGAAAATGCAAGAACACATCAAAAATGACCGACCATCAATGTGTCGATTCTTGGTAAATTTGTGCTATCTGCCTTCATAAATCCAACATTCATGATCGCTCTTATCAATAAAACGGGAAAGCAGTAACAGGAACACCCGGATTAGAGGTTTTTACAAATAATAAAACGATCACATGTCATAAATGTAAATATCATGCACATGGCTACATAGCGAATTTCACTCGTATAAGATCCGACATGAAGTTTGCTTAGTGTCCTGTGACGTTACAAAATGGCCGAAAGCGTTTTCAGAGTTAAATTAAAAATGAAAATAAAAACAATTTTTAAATTGGAAATATACATGTAGCCATCTTACACTTTTAAAATCTGAAAACGATATACATATATTGGTTTCTAAGTCAAATACTACACAAGATATTAATTTATTTGCGCTATATTTGATATGAGTAAAGTAGCCTATTCGAGCTATTTACAAAAATATCTCTCTACCGAATCATTTCCCACATTATATTTTAAAAATGAGATCAAGCATAGTTGACAGTAAATAATAGAACATGATTTTTTTATTTTGACTGAATTTTGATTTTAAGCTGGCAGTTATTTTTAGAAGCGAAGCGAAGACGAAAAAAAAGAGAAAAAGTGGTGCACAACCACGCGAAAGATTTGTCGTTTTTTTCTCAACCTCAAGTTGCTACTTATTTATTACTGGTGCAACATCCCACACGGAGGTGGGAAGCCATAACCCTCTTTTTTTATTAACCGCACTCGGATAAAACGTGTTCTATAAGCATCTTTGCATCCCTGTGCGATAAACAGTCATCTATGTGCCAAAAACCCGGCCAAATGCGAGTCGGACTCGCGCACCGAGAGTTTCGTACAAAATATACGCTACAAATTTATCGCCGTATCTATGAACATACAGTGTTACTCCTAATCAAAATGTACGCGGTGCTCGATCATTTTATATTGGTAACTGATATAGACAGACTCACATAAAAAATAGTTTTTCAGATTTATTTAGTTGATTGTGCTTTAAGAGCTTCCTTCATAGCAAATTTCAAGTTTCTTGGACAACTGGAAGTACCCTATCAATTTGAAAAAGTGTCGAAATATACGTTTATTGCGGTATAAATGGCCGTATCTTTTTTTACGTAAACTTAGAAGTTTGATTTTTTCACAGCTTCAAGGTACCGAAGACTTGAGTATATAGTTTTAATTTCAACTCGATACCTCCACGCGTCCCCGAGATAAAGGATCTTGACAGACAGACAGACATACGGACAGACGGACTGACAACAAAGTGGTCCTATAGGGCTTCCGTTTTTTCCTTGTGTGGTACGGAACCCTGAAAATGGTCAAAATTTACAACGTTTTAATTGTATAAATAAATATAGTAAACCCTCTTGAAAGCTAATTATAGCTTGAGCTAAAAATAAAATCCTGATAAACGAATTTATAATCGAATGGAGTTCGGAGTTCGTTGAACTCTTTAGCACCGTGACGCGAGTAACCGGTCGATAATAAGTAGCTCAATGCTAGTTAGTGCAAACCAAAACTTGTTGCAAAATTATACATAATTCATTTTATCCAATCGAATCTGGATGTTGGCTGCACTCGAATAAAAACAATTTTTTTTTGATGCGTAATGGTACTTTCTATGATATAGAAACCCTAAAAAAAATCGAGTTCAGTACCTTACGTTACGGTTGTTTTATGAACCTTTAAAGTTGGGTGGGAAAGTCCATTTTTAAAGTATGAAAATACTAAAACTAATAATACCATTGAATAACCCATGAAATGTATAAGTAAGTTTTGTTATGAAACGCTAGTTTTAACATAGCTGCAGAACAAAGTTCTTTTTTTTAAATCTTTATTTCAGGAGCTTTGATCAAAAGAAATGAACATGCCAGCTCCAGCAGGACCAAACATAACTTCTAACAGCATCTTACAAAATTACTACTTATTATAAAAAAAAAACCAAAAGAAAAAGTACTACTAAGGAAAAACAACAAAATTTGTACACACTTATTTACAAAAAAAAACTGTTTACAAATTTCGCCGCTCCCGACATGGGTTACCCATTTACATTACCAAAAAATAACCGAACGAAATCCCCTTCCTTCCAAAAAGTCTTAAACATCTCCAAGCATTCCTTAAGAACAACTCTAAATAACATTTCAAACTTATCTTCCCAATTTTCAGTAGAAAACAAAATATCTTTCGTTTTCTCAATCAACCTTTCAAAATCAATACATCTTTTCTTGCTTTTCTTCGGACTACGTTCTTCCATAATAGGCTGCTCGATAATGGGCTGCTCGACCACTGGATTATCAGAATTCATCACACTAGAAACTCTTTTCGGCTTCCTACTCTTCCGAATCACTTTTTGTACCTCTGACCTGTTCTGATTACTTGATCTCTTGCCCTCAGAATCACAAACGACATCCTTGGACTCCTTAGCCTCCATTGACTTGGACAAAACAGCGTCTCTGTACGATTTTCCAGCACTTACATCAGCCTCATAAATAGATACGTCCTCTGGAACCTCCTGGCTCCACAAGTCAGTAGCATTTTTTTAATTCTTATTATCCTCCATGTACAGCCACAAGGCCCTTGTCACACGTTCCTAGGCTTCTATACGGAGCGTTTTTTCGGAAAGTCGAAAAAAATTACTTTAACATTGTTGTATCGCGGGAGTTTTTATAAGAAGTAGTTTTTTCACCAAATGTTTATATTATTGAGAGGTCGTTTTATAGCATATACCACGGAAAAAAATTACAATATCCCAACTGATCTTTAAGAATTTTAGTATTAAGTATTTAGCTTATGCTTACATTTTGACTTGCCTATTTTTTTAGAAATATTGGTCAATAATTATTACAAACTTAGAATCTAAGTTACAGAACAGACGCTTTGCAGAGCCAAATTATTATAGCTCATAATGGAAAAATACTAAAGAGTATTTATTTATTTATTTATTTAAACATTGTTGCACAAAACAAAAGTAAGTAGAAAAGGCGAACTTAGTGCCAAATGGCATTCTCTACCAGTCAACCATAAGGCTAAACAGAGATGCATGAAAATGGTGCAGAAGATAACGAGTTAGGACACACAGGTGCGAAGGAATTGAAAGTTTGAGAATTCGGGAGGAATGTAAGTAGTTCATAGCTTGTTCGGGGAGTTTGAAAAACGAATTTGCTTTTGAGATATCCTGGAGCAGAATAAGGCTCGAAAAGTATAGAGAATAGGGAACAAAGGATTCTAAGAGACCTTCGACCACGTATGGGCAGCCAGTTGAGCTGACTCTGACTGGTCATATTTACGAAGGCCGAAGATGAAACGTATGCTATTGTTAAGGAGACGAAAGATTCTTTAGGAATGCCAAATGCCAAAAATGTTTAAGAGCCGCTGATTTAGATGATGTTTTGATGTTCCGCATATTTTGATACAGTGGCACCAAAATGGTGGACAAATGTAGAACTAACGCCTTATTATTATCAATGATATTGATATGATGTGTACGTTGACGCTTGGAACGCCGCCGACGCAACTGATAAGCTGTTGGTTACCGACTCGTATTGTACAGTCAGCATTAAACATGGTTACACATCTTTGTGCCAATAGTAATAATTATGTTTAGCGATATATTTGGCGTATTGGATGTTCCAAACTGTTTGATTCTAACTATTTGATGACGACACGTTGGGCTCTGTGGGTTGCGCAACGGCCTACGAAGCTGGCGGTCCCGGGTTCGAATCCCGAATGAGCACGAATGTTTGTTCCTGGGGTTTGGATGTTGTATCTATGTATTTAAGTATTAAAATTTATACATAATATGTATATTCGTCGCCTAGTACCCATAGTACAAGCTTTGCTTAGTTTGGGACTAGGGCGATTTGTGTAAGATTGTCCTTGTGTTATTCATTTATTTATTTATAACTGTACAAACATGTATGCAATGCATGGTGAAAAGTGTACAATGGAAAACAATACACTTTGTTTTACAATATTGATACAAAGATCCAAGTAGAAAAAAAATATTGTGATCCACTGCAGGCCAGGCTGGAATTAAACAAGCGACAAGCGTTCCTGTTTTACCGGAACATGTTCCAGTAAACTGTTCGAACAGCGTCCTGACCCATTAGACCATCAGACCGCTTGTGAATTGCATTGCGTTAATTGTCCAACCGTTTAAATTCGTAAAACGCATGTGATAATGAGGCAAGGCCAAAAAATATTTATATTTCCGCAAAATTAATCATTATTTCCGTCGTATTTGTCAACGATTAGCCATTCTAAATATAGATATGCGGAACTAAATCAAGTATAGTCAGCTGCAAGATTATCTATGTAATTAATGCAATCATATCTATGATATACACTATATCTGTAACAATAGGCCCGTGCCAAGATATTTTGAATATATTTTTGTGATTTTACCAAAAGTTTGGAAAATGGGCGAAATAAAGTGTTTTTGTCATATACGGCCGACATGGGGACCCTATTGCTTCACCCTGTCGTTTTCACAAAGTTCCATACAGCAAAATATAGATTCTTATGGAGAGCCGGCCCATATAAATACTTACCTACCAACTCTAGTTAACCTTTTCAATCATGTTTGACAAGTGCGAGTATCAAAGCCTGTCCTAATTACACTTAATCGTGTTACGTTTTTTAGAACTAAGTAATTCATTTACATAAAATAAACATTACACCCTTTTTCCTCGTTGTCTTGTTGAGCTATTAGCGGCTCGCTGTAGTCGCTGTGATGTGGAAAGAAACTTTACAAGCGAACGGAGCTTTATATGCTTAGTTTGTGTAGTATTGATACAATATTAAAAAATAAGCATATTCATTAGTACTTTGAAAAAAAAACGACTGTATAATAGCTATATATTGGAGTGTCCCAGGACAAATCTGACGTCTCACCATGTTAAAATCCACTAAGCAGTTTACTGGTTATGCTATAGAGCGTGCCAAAGTACTACATATCTATATATGTATATATATTCGAAAAACATACCTTCAAATTAATGAATTAGGCTCCCCAGTTCGCCGTCCCCCTATACCCAGCCCTGAAACAAACCTGATAATAAGGTCATTTAGTGAATGGGGGCACTGGAGTGGAATTACGTATTCTGTACAAAGCGCGTGCGATACGTGAATCATCGTGATTCCACGCACCTCTCGATCCGCAAGAGTCGACGCCGCGCCGATGTCACATTCTGTAACTTTACGCGCGGCCGCGGTAATTTGGTACACGTAATCTTTCCTCACCGCACCAGTACTACGTACTACGTGGTTCCACATATATGTATAGCTGGTTCAGGCCCGCCCACGTTCAATACCGATTACGCCACTTAATGTAAAAATATACTATAATAATTTATGTAACAAAAACAGAGAAAACTATTTAAACACAACTACTCTTAACAAGTATAAAAATAACCAAGATATAAGCCATCAAACATTTCTTTCCATCTCTTTCTAGCAAAACAGAATTTAATTTAGAGTTTATATGGACGGAGTGCACTATGACGTAACAATACATGTCGGACCTCTGTCAAATCAATGTCTAATTAGTAAATCAAAACTCCCTATATCATGCGTATTTCGTTGCCAATTTTAATTTTAATTTCACTTTTTGAAATCTTTTTTACGGTATTTTGATATTTGGTGAAGAAAAGCTATAAAAAATTCATGCATGTAACCTAATGTTGGGAATAATTGTCGCCCCTTAGACTTGCTGCCCTAGCTTTCACCCTCTCTTATCTAGGCGCTCAGTTCATTAAGTAGAAAAAATCCACGGTAGTATAATAATTAAGGTAATTCCTTGAGAACTAAAGCCTGTATGGCAACTGGCTAACAGGCTTTACTGCGCTTCAGGTTCAAAGTATATTATCGAAGGCAACTATTCGATTTTCAAGACTATTCCACGGAGATAAATCGCCTTTAGCTTTAACAAGGAAATTGCACCGATTACAAAACCTGATACATTAACCGAATGAGATAATCATTTATGACGTGGTTATAAAACATCGAATCATTATGTAGGAAATAATCATTGTTTCCCTGCTAGTAGATGCATTCTTGCGCGATCGGAACTACTTAATAGTCGTCTTTGTTCTCGGGTAAAATTGTTTCCAGTTCGAGAACAAACTTAAGGACTGATCTGAGTCATCAAAGGATTCACTTCGATATGGTACAAAGCTAGCCTTTGGCGGTTACTAATTAATATATATATATACGTTCCCGCTTTTTGCCATCGACATTCATATTATAAAAATGTAAAAATAAAATGTCTGTACATTGAAGATATCTAAAAAAATATATTGTTACGGCCTATTTGGAGGTCACTAAATCTAAAAATATTAGGTATATATTTTTCGGTGTTTTTGTATGTTTTTCTGTGTTCTTGTTGCTTTATCACAACTAATCGGCCTAATGTATTTCACTACATTTGTTAACAGGGGTAGGTGGGTAGAATACTTTTTATTAGACTACGCTGAAGTAAAAAAGAGGCGTTATGACTTTTTCTTCTCCGCGAAGTCACGGGCACCTTCTAGTGTACTTATATTATTGACCTAAGTGGTTGATTGGCTTCATATATTGCATAGACACGTTGTGGTTTATAAAAACTGCAACTGCTACATAATTTATGTTGTAACTATGTTTATTATAATTAAAACCGGATTGTAGGAGTTTATTGATTCAATGTATTAACGCATTCATAATAAAATATGCTGAGTTTATCTAAACGTATCCTTATACCTGCCGGTAGATAATCGAGGTCCCATGGTCCCATCTTGTTACATGTGTTTCCTTTTAGATCCATTTCGACCCAGTGAAGTCATTTTGTTGTGGATGTTCAATTGTTTATGGAACAGGCAGGTAAAGGAAAGGAACTCAAACGCCTTGGACTTTACGGAAGTTTTCTTCCAAACTAGAGCTCGAAACCTGTATCGTGGGTAGCGAGTGTAATGACGATGATAATATAAATATAAATAAAATGCCGGGATCAGAACTCACGACCCTCGGTCACAACCAACTATTGCTTTTTGGATTCGCATCGTGCGCTATGTATGATATATATAGTCATAAACCTCTTTTTTTACCGACTTCAAAAAAAGGAGGGGGTTCTCAATTCGGTTGTATTTTTTTTTGTTATGTTTGTTACCTCAGAACTCCGTCATTTACACGACGATTCGGAAAATTATTTTTTTGTTCATGAGTAGGTATATCCAAATTGGTCCCATAAAATTTTGGTGGAGATCTGATGAGGAATCGAAGGAATTCCTCAAATGTTTTGGGCTCATCTATGGCGATTTTGGTGTTTATTAAAGTAGAACAAGCATTTACACTCGAAAATCATCATTTGGTGAAGAAAAACTGATGATGAAGACACAAGCCAACAGTTACTATTTAGGGCTCATTCAATGTTATTTAATTCATTAATCGCAATATAATAATTTATCATATTTTGCTTAAAGGCAGAAGTTGGTTAAGATCAGATTAGCAAAGTGGAGAACCAGAGAACTCCTCAACGGTTAACGGCCGTGAGCAATTTACATTAGAATGCATTATGGCTGTAAGTATAAAAGTCGTAGAAGTCATAAAAGTCGTATATTATGTGTGGCTTCGATCGTCAGAAGGCAGATTTCGTTGTCTTGTTATTTCCGTTAACGTTCTCTCATGATGTGGTCGATTAAATAATTTGTTGGCGTCCAAATCTAACAACGCTCTATGCCTTTCAAAGTTTTGACACGGCTTAGTGCAACATATATTTGCCCTTTAGCGAAATTATTTTTTTCAAGGTCTATCACAGCTTTTTCGAGGGTGGTACCTTGTAGCTTATGAACAGTAACAGCCCAACTTAATATTAAAGGTAATATACGACGCTCCACATCTCCGTATCCCTTTGACGCTTGAAACGTTGTACATGATGGAGGTATGGGTATGCAACCGTCACTATGTTTTAACCTAAGACCAACAGTTTCATCGTCAAATTTTACGTACACGGCTTCAAGGAGCTCCACGTCCTCCAGCTGATCTCGTCTTGGAACCGGCCGTTTTTTTTTATTATGCCCATAGCTCCATTCACTAGTCCATCAGAGACGGAAATATTCCGTCTCAACATCACTCGAGATTCTACGCCAATTTGAGTTGCGAGATATTCTTTAAATATTATGGTTCAGTTGAGACTGTTAGCCGTATTCTTTTTTAACCAGCAAGCTACTGGACTTAACCATTTCGACCTAGCCAATTCTTATAATTTAGATTTTATTTACAATTTAAATAGTCTTATCTACAATTGATCTTATCCAAAAGGGTCTCCTCAATCTTCCCATTTTGAGCTCAAAAAATACTTTATATCACTAAAATCCATCACTAAAAAGCAAAAAATAAAAAAATAAAAATAAAAAAGAACCGAGTTCAAAATAAACTAAAAAGCCAAAAATAATCTTTTATGTACGGTACGGAGCACATTTGAATCACCTTTTGAAGGCGGTGCCAAACCTGAAGTAAAGTTCTTTATCCAACAAAAATACGAATTACTCTAACTAAATTTAGGTAATAACTAAAGGCTCGTCGCCGCGGTTCTTGCGTGCCATTTATGTATAAATTAACTGTTTGGCACCGAATTCAAAAGGTGATTCAAATGTGATTCGTACCGTACATAAAAGATTATTTTTAGCTTATTACTTTATTTTGAAGTCGGTTCTTTTTTTTTTACATCAGCGTAGTATTCTATAACCATCTCTGGAAGCCCCAGCTATCCGTGAACCAAACATATTTAAAACCAGTTGAGCCGTTTGGACGAGATGAAGCCACAACGACACTTATAAAAAATCCGAACGATAAAATCGGTTCAGTAACCTTCAAATAGTCCGTTTATTCAGATCTTTTTTTTAAATATTTTCAATGTACCGACATTTCACTTTTACAACTTAATAATAGTACCTACAAGCTTCTGCCCGTTACTTCCTCTGCCTTAAATTCGTTTCTCGCTTATTTCTCCGGTATAAAAAGTAGCCTATGTCCTTTCCCGGGACTCAAACTATCTCCATAGAAAAATTTCATCCAAATCGGTTCTGTAGTTTAAGACAGACTGACAGGCAGACACACTTTCACACTTATATAATACTAGAAGGCGCCCGCAACATCGTTCGCGGTGGAGAAAAAGTCGTAACCCCACTTTTTTTCTTTAGCATAGTCGGGTAAAAAGTATCCTATAACCGTCAGGAGATACCCAGCTAACCGTGTACCAAAAATAATTGAAATCCGTTTAGCCGATTTAGTGTGATGAAGCCATAACGATACATACAAACATTTTATTTTTACAACTTCTGCCCTAGTACTAGCTTCTGCCCGCGACTTCGTCCGCCTTAAATTGGTTTTTTGCAGATAAGGGTGTTTTTCCGGGATAAAAAGTAGCCTATGTCCTTTCCCGGGAGTCAAACTATCACCATACCAAATTTCATCCAAATCGGTTCAGCGGTTTAAGTGGGAAGAGGTAACAGACAGACAGACAGACACACTTTCGCATTTGTAATATTATTACGGATTTGGCAAAAAGGTATTAATTTTAGAGCCACCTGTTAGTTTAGCAAGGTACTACTCGTGGGCTCGTAACACATGTTCGAGAAAAGTTTGCACGTCCTTCATAAGTAGCTCGATAAGATTCAGGTGCAAACTTAACTCAATCAAATGTAGTGGCTACCCCCGCTTTTAAGGGTAAAATTTTCATAGCCGGGATTTTCTTGACGGATTAGTAAAGTTTGCATCAAAATCTGTTCAGCCGTTTTCACGTAATGCGCGTACAAATAAACAGATAAACAGACATAAATTCTAAAAACGGTTGGAACGTGTTCTGTTATCGTTTTTAAGTATCACCGGCCAAAATTTTTTTCGGATATCTTCCATGTACAGACTTTCGACCCTCTTCAGCTTTATTATATATATATATGTATAGAAAATAGATGTATAGATAGATAGAAGATAGATAGATTTATGGATTCTAGGGACCTGCTTTACTTCAATATATATTTTTATTCTAGGGATTGCCCATTACGGTTTACGGCCCTGTAGTTGGCCGTGAATTGCAAAATAGTTACCAATGTTTTATAACTTACAATAAAAACTGCCCGTGTCCGCCATTGTCCACGCTTGCACAATACGCCGTGGCAAAGTGGCAATTGTACGGTGTGTGACAGTTGGACATCCTTGTGCGGTCTCCGTAAATAGCAATTAAGGTAGGACATTGTACCCACTAGGTACTAAGAGTACGAAGTAATTGCTTATTCTGCGCGTAATTCGTGGTTGATGAAAGAGTTGAATGTATGAAGAGAGGTGCTTTTTTTGCACAGCTTTGCTATCTAACCTCCTACGGCCCAGAGTCATTTATGCATTTTTGAATTTCGAACCTTGCGGAATTTGATGAAAGTTGAATAATACTCGAATTTATTTGTACTAGTATTAGTACATTAGACCTCAGGAGGCGAAGACTATGAAAACCGCTCTTTAAAATGTTTCAGTAGAGAGTCTCAATTGATAGATAATAGTTTTTATATAGCCAAGTACATACAAAAATAATGGATAGGTACGTTTTATTGCTAATTTCCTTGAACAGTGGCAATATCACCTCTATTTCTATGAATTAAGGTTTAAAATGCTAACTAATGGGACAGTCTAAAGCAGTAGGACTAACACATTTAAGTACCTTACCTACATAGTTACCTAGATCATAGTTCCAGACTTGACGGATTTGTGAAATTTTTAATGTTTTTTTTATCAAACCAGAAACGTCTGCTACACTAGCACGGAACTTTACGGTAGAAGGCGCTACTAGCCTCCCTAAAGCGTATTAGAATATTTTTTTAAAATAAAAAAGTACCGACTTCAAAATAAACTAAAAAGCCATAGATAATCTTTTATGATGTCGGTGCCAAACCATTCATTTATTACTATTAAGAACCGCGGCGGCGAGCCTTTAGTTATTATCTACCTACATATACAAGGTGCTCGTGAGCATTGCGAGAGATTTTAACTACTAATTCCTGAGGCTATAAGACGTAATAAATGTTATATGAACTTAGGTCGAAACACGTTTTTTTTTTTATTATTATTTTCATACGTAATAATTGCTAACGTAGTATAAACGTGCCTTTAGGACGAGCTGGCATCGTCTGATATTGCTATCTCTTTTTTACAATAGACAATGTCATATGCTTTTTTCTTTTGGGCATAGATTATTCAAATTACGATTTAGCTTCTTCTTTTTCGAGTTAGCTGTACTACATTGAATGAAAGTAAAAGGTTGGTACACAAAATACAATGTCCCTTACCTATCACTCTCAGTTATCTTTATCAACAATCTCAAGTGCTGCAAAGTACGACTCCATAATTAACTTGATATTGATATTTACATACATACGCACACGTTCATATTCCCAAAAAGGCAGAAAACATAAAACATAGGTTTTAGTGCCACTTTGACATTATTGTGGGTTTAAACTAAAGCACGACAAAATAGCGTGAGATACTTAACTATTTAATTTATAAATTGAATGTACAGTCAGCAATACAGAATCGTATCCACCGTAGCATACAAATTACTATGCAGGGTTAGATACGCCTGTTGAACATAATAACGAAAAAAAAATTGTTTCGTTTTGTACTTTTTTAAAATACATTTGGCATTAAAACACAAGTTAAAAAAAGTAAATTCATTTAATCATTTCAATTTAAAAAAAAATCAAAATGCGATCCATCTTTTTCAAGACATAAATTTAATCGTTTACGTATTTGGTCTGTAAGTGGGGCAGGCCTGAGTTTCAATTGCTCAGCAGCTTCCATAATCTTTTCAACCAATTGTTCTCTGGAACGAATAGGTTTTGAATAAACTATATTTTTCAACGTACCCCAAAGATAAAAATCCAATGGCGTAAGATCCGGAGACCTCGGTGGCCATTGGATTGCTGGAGACGCTCTACCAATCCATCGATTTGGAAACTCTCGGTCCAGGTGGTTCCTAACAATTAGACCATAGTGTGGAGGTGCTCCATCATGTTGGTACCACATATCCCGCCTAGTTTCCAAATCGATGTCTTCCAAGAGATCATTTAAATCATTGCGCAAAAAATTTAGATACATGTCCGAATTCAGTCTAGCCGGAAACTCTATCGGCCCTATCAATTGGTCATTTATTATGCCTGCCCACATGTTCACCGAAAACTGGTGTGGGTGAGAGAAAACCCAGGTTTTATGTGGATTTTCTTCCATCCAGTTGTGGAAATTGTGGGAATTAAATATCCCCGTTCTCGTGAACTGAGCTTCGACGGTCCATAATATTTTTCTTGAAAAATTTGGATCTTGATCAAGTTTTCCATTTATTCGTTCACAAAACACTACCCTAGAAAACCCGTCATTTTCTATTAGCCCCTGCACCTTCCTATAATGGCAAGGATGGAGGTTATGTTTCTTCCAACACCTCCAAACAGCTTCACTACTAACGCCGCAAATAATACCCACACCACGGGTTGATAGAGTTGGATCCTCGGTAATTAGGTTAAGAATTCTGTTTTCAGTCACGATGTCCAATCCTATAGCTCGCTCAGACTTGTTCGCTTGAATGCCCCTTTCACGTAACTGTCTGAACATGTCCACAAAAGTGGTATGATGGGGCACAGGTCTATTTGGATATTTACGTCTATACTCTTCCACAGCTTGCACAGAGTTCCCATTACAGAAACCGTATGTAAAAATTATGTCTGCCACGTGTTCCGGTGGGTATGTACGCGGACGAGGCATTTTCGTTGTAGCATACAATAATTATTTTTACCGAATGAAAAATGTATAACATGACTTGTCAACCGACATAGACTAGCTCAATAAATAACACACCTTTTCCACTTGTCAGAATCTACTATTAGACAACAGAGGTAGTTTAATGTATTCAAGAGTATCGTTATCGGTACTTTAGTAGCTACGATAAAAGCAACTGGCCACTTGAAAATATTCTACCTGAACTAAATTTCCTCTTTCATAATGACATTTATGACTTTCATACGAGTGATTGATATTATTGGTATTAATTTTAGTGTTAAAACTGTAAATACTGTAATCTAAAATTAAAAAAGAAAAATCTAAAACTAAAATATCTAAGCATGTTTAATAAAATTGTTCTAAAGTATCACCGAAACCAAATTCTTAATAATAAGAAATTGAGGACCAGTTTAATGTGACGGCCGGTAGGTCGTTTAATAACAAAAGCTAAAGAAATGTTATGTCGATTGCTTTGTGGTCCCACTTATTACAACATCAGTGTGCCTTGAGTATTTGATGCTGCAGACGGCGTTTTATCAGCTGCGACGGCTTAATAAAAAAGGATATGACTGCTATTAAGCAGTAGTAAGCAGCAGTAGATATTAATCTAGATAGTAATGTTTTGATAAAATGTCATGTGTAATGTGTAATGAGATTTATTAATAAAAAGTTGAGTAAATAAATTTAACTAAATACTTCATATTTTATTTATGTAGGGACTGTAATAACATGTTACTTTTACGTTTTTAACTTAAACTTTCTTATGTGGATGGAACCTAGGGTCTAGGACACTAGGTATGTTTTGTAAGATTGTCCCTGATATTTACTGTCCATATGATACAAAATCAACTGAGTACGGTCATCTGCAGAAAAACGTGAAACCCTTTGAGTGCACAAAGTAGTTTTCTTTGTGGCTGACTGAAAGTGAAACTGAAACCCAAACCCAACACCATGAATGCCCAGTAAGGAATATTCCTTACTGGGCATTCATGGTGTTAATAGCTGTATCACTATGAATGAAGTCTTGATAAGAGTTAATCTTTATTTAACCTTTTCTAACTATTGTAACAGTAACAGAATACACATAATTAGTAAGTATTACATTTATTAGTCCAATAATTACGTCAATAGGATTTACTAGTAGTTTTCGCTACTCCCAGTCGTATTTTGCGAGCCTTCTCAATATCCTCTGGAAAGCATGTGCAACAACAGACGATGGGGAACAGTGCACAATCACTCTTTTTTGTTACTTGCCCCCTGGCATCAGTGAAAGCTTTCAATAGTAAACACGTGAAATTTCATTCAAAAAATCATTTGCGAAACCATTCTTAGCATCAGATGTATTTTTTTTACTAAAAATAACACGGCGATATTTCTGTTGATAAACACTCATAGTGACAACTGGATTTGACGTTTACAGTCAAATTAGATTGTTAAGTCTCGCAACGTTGCTATCATAAAGGTGTTTCATACTGGAGATTTAATTAAAACGTATTTACAGGAAAATGGAAATATCTCGAAACCCGAGCCGAATTTAGCCGAAGTTAATTAAGATTTTTAACTTAAAATATGGTCAGGAACATGCTGTTAAAATCTCTCGCAATGCTCACGAGCACCCTGTATATTAAGTCATAGTAATTCGTATTTTTGTTGAATAAAGAACTTTATTTACTTCAGGTTTGGCACTGACTTCAAAACGTGATTCAAATGTGATCCGTACCGTAACATAAAAGATTATTTATGTTTTTTTAGTTTATTTTGAAGTCGGTTCTTTTTTTATTATTTTTTTTTTATTTTTTGCTTTTTAGTGATGGATTTTAGTAGTGATATATTTTTTGGAGCCCAGAATGGAAAGATTGAGGAGGCACTTTGCACGCATCTAGAGTCTTTGGAAGTTAGAAATGTAACAGTTGGTTAGTTCATTGTACCTTCCATCATCAGCCCAGCATGAAATGATGACAACTAGAAGAAAACAACTGATAACTTTAGAAAAATATATACAAAACATTGTTAGTGCCTATAATATTTGAGAGTTTCTCTCGATTTCCCTGGTATTCCATCATCTAATACTGACTTGGTGATAAGGAGACTACTTCAGGGACCCACTAAAAATAATATGACTAGCAGTTTTAACGTATCTACCTATAATAGATGATTTTTTTAAGAACTATCCTCTAACTCTAACTTAACTATTAAGGAGTTGTACCTTCCGTCATCAGCTCAGCATGATGAGATGATGACTACCATATGCAAATAGTTAAATACCTTAAGAAAATATATGAAAATCGTTATAAGTGCCTATAAAATTTGAGGATTGCCCTCGATTTCCCTGGGATCCCATCATCAGATCCCAACTTGGTGGCAATGGGACCACCTCGAGAGTATATCCTTTCAAATAAAAAAATAATTTTTAAAATCGGTCCACAATTGGCGGAGTAATCGGTGAATATATATAAAAAAATAATAATAAAAAAAATACAAACTCGAACATAACAATAACCTCCTCCTTTTTTGGAAGTCGGTTAAAATTTGAAACAACTGGTTGGAAAATGAGCTCCGAGCATCTGTAATGTAAGGATGGCGGCCGAAGGAGAGTAAGCAAACAGCCATTCCCGAATATATTTAATTACTGGTAAATAATCGGTTACATAGGTTCTTATCTATTTATAAAGTTGTAAAAATGAAACGTTTGTATATTTGTATGTGTCGTTGTGGCTTCATCACGCTAAATCGGCTACACGGATTTCAATTTACTTTGGTACTCGGGTAGAGAGCTGGCCCGGGTATCTCCAGGTGGTTATAGGATACTTTTTACCCGACTATGCTAAAGAAAAGAAGAGGGGTTATGACTTTTTCTCAGCCGCGAACAAAGTTGCGGGTGGCTTCTAGTATTCTATAGGAATGCACACATACACGATACATACAGTACACATCGATACACTAATGGTAGGTTGCCCGTATTGGCCCGGAAAGCTGTTGGAGAGACGGGGGTTCGAATGCCGTACGATGCGTATCTTGGTAAAATGTTTCAACTTTTCGCTTTAATATTTTATTTTAATATCGTGATTGCAAACTAACTATATTATATCATAGTCATAAAAGTAAAAATAGCATGAAATTTTCTTAATCGTAATGTAACTTAGTAACCAACAGTCAGTAAATAGTTGTGGTGTTTTAACCATAAAGTTGCGGCAACCAGAGGCAGGCGACAGGTGGGTTTGCGAAACCAGTAGAAATTGTCCCTTATTGCACGTGTGGCAATGCTCATATTTGCATCTGAACAACCTTTTATCGGGCTTTTTGTTAAGATATTATTTCTCAATCAATTTCACTTTGTATGTAAATGTATGTTATAGACGCAACGGTCAGGGTCACAAAATTTCTAAGACTCGAAAAGATACCATTCGTACTGGTGTTTTCGTTAACTGATGTAGATTAAATTCAACACTACTTAAATACTGGTGCAATAGTGTCATTGTATTTCAAACTCAATTTTTGTATTCTTTCCGAATAATTCATATCTACCGGACGACGTGGGTAGGCCCCCACAATGTGGACTAATAACCTGACGAAGGTCGCTGGAGTCCGCTAGATGCGGGTGGTGCAGGACTGATCATGGTAGCGTTCTTCGGGGGAGGGTTATGTCCAGCAGCGGCCGTCTTTTTGTTTTTTTGTTGATGATGAGATTCAATCTTTGCCTGCATATGCACATCAATTACACATAGTATTAGGAACACATAACCCAGTTGTAAACTAAGTAGACTTTACAATAGTTATTTTTACATTTTAGCTCGAATGTTTGAAAGAGAAGAATGTTTCATCTGATTTATTATTTATTTAAACTTTATTGCACAATTCAAGAAAATACAAATGGTGGACTTAATTTCATAGAGGCATTCTGTAGCAGTCAACCATTCAGTCAATCTGATTTGTGTGTCTATCTGTACCAATAACGCTGAAACAAGAGAACCAATTTAAATGATATTTTAGAGATTAATAATTAATGTTCTTGTATTGGTTTTGTTTGATAGAGATCAGTTTAGCCAGATCAAAGATATCGATGTAATTTTATAATTCTGGGATGGTACATAGTTATTTTATAAAACGTAACAAACCTGAATACTGAATAGCTAATCATACAAATAAAAAAAACGCAATGAAATTAGTCCTTTATTATGTTTGTGACAAAATTTAAAGGAAAATCAAGCTATATTTAAGATAAACAGAGATAAGAGGCATTCGCCATTCGGGTGATTTGCATAAAACCTTTAGTACCTTTTTTTAGAATCTTGTTTTATTTGGGCTTATTTAACTCATAATCGTTTATACATTCGAACCTCATATACTTAAGAAAAATAAATGTCCCAAATTGTCCATCTCAGTTCGTTACATTATTGTATTCATATTTTTTTTATTTCTATAAACGTACCACACCTGGGAAATAATTTTCTCTTAAACAACATTTTAGGACATAAATATGTCCCAAATTTATATTTCAGTTTCGTTACATTTTAGTAAGAATGTTTTTTTTTCGTGAATGTTATTGCACATGATAAATGTTTTTCCTTACAAAATCTTGGGACAAGGTAAGGGTGCATATTTTCTGCAAATGACCCTAATGTGTTCTAATTCATATACTTACTTAATAACGACAGCAACCAGTTGTGGTAGCACGCGACCTAGCCCATTAACAAGCATTAAACCATGTCATTTAAATACAATCGCAGGCTGCGTGACACTGCTCTATATTTAACGCCTTTATTGCGAAATATATGACGTAGGTGGTTTTTAGGGTTCACGACAAAAGAAAAACAACTCATCATTTCAATTTAATAATAGTTTTGCTAATGTGGTCGCTTCGGCACTCTTTACCGTCCACACCGATGTTGCCGTCAGGTGCTATATCGCTGGCCCAATATTACAGTGTTCTATGTTACATTTTCGGGGTAGTTAAAATTAGACTATATGTCACTACGACAATGTTCAAACTTCAATTCCCTAAAACACAGAACCCTGTAATATTGGGCTAGCGACATGTGTCACTATTTACTAGAGGAGGGCAAGTCATCGTCTACCGGTGCCATTATCCATGAGACATTTTTCCTAATAGACGTTCGGTTATCTCACCAATTACCCAGTATTTAGTTCATAATTTCACTCTCATAACCCAGTATATTTAGATCCCTTCAATCCACGATTAGTTCTTGTTCCAAGCAGGTAATATCTCCGACCATACATCTCTCACGGGGCGGGACAGTCCCGCTTTCAGGCTCTCCGTCCCGCTGCCCCCAGCAAGGGCACAAAAATCTCGCTTTCGCAAACAGATCAAACGATCATTTAATTTACAATTACATACTTTGTTCACTAGAAACGCGTGTCGCTGTGGGCGAGGGCGAAAATACTGCCTAAAAGTCTTATCAACTCGTACTACATACATATTATTATTCTCGTTATGGTTCTTAACGTTAGGTTTTTTTTACAATAATACATAAAAATTAAAATACAAAAATCAAATACAAAATATAAACATATTTGAAAAAACCTAATCTAAGCCCCGCTGCTGGCGTCACCACCGGGCAGGGTTCAATAGCTAAGCTACCGGTGTTTAGGGCTGCACAGAGAAGAACATCCTGACAATGCAGGCCGTGTCTAGGATTTTCGCCTTCTGTATCTGACCTTGATCCAGCCATCTAGCGAGTCTCTTGAGATGTTGGTCGAGACTCTTCGCTATAAGACTTTACCGAAACGATTATCACGACAATAAACGTCGAATCAACATCCTACATGGCGGTCGCCTCGTGAGCCAAGTCGAGGTACTTGCCGAGTTTACAGTTTGCATACATATTATTATTAGTAGTTACGTTGGTAATTTTGTATTAGTCCTATATGACGCACCCGCACATGGGATAATGGTGCCCCGGTGCACGTAGTCAAGCCAAACATGTTGAAGTTCATTCGACAATTTAATGAAATGTAAGGGGTTCACCGCCGAACACCAAAAAAATTCGCAGAGAATGTCCCGCTTTGACAAAAAAAAATAAAGATCACATTACCCATGATACTTCTCGAAACAGACCGCTTCACCTAAACGTAGTGTTCATATATACCGACAACCGGTTTAGCTCAGTGGGAGTAACGATATGGGTATATATATTATTGGTTCAAATTCCAGTAACGCCAAATATTTGTAGGATGAGCATAAATATATTTGTTCCTGAGTCTTGGATGTTTTCTATATATATAAGTAAATAATATACATAAACATATCATCATCATCTAGTACTCATAACAGTGATAGTACAAGCCTTATTTAGCTTACCGTGGGACTAGTTCGATTTGTGTAAATATTTATTTATTTATATTATACTAGAAGGCGCCCGCAACTTCCTTCGCGGAGGAGTAAAACTCATTAACCCCTTTTTGTCGACAGCGTAGTCGGATAAAAAGTATCCTATAACCACCTGGAGATACCCAGCTACCCGTGTACCAAAAAAATATGAAATCTGTTTAGCCGATTTGGCGTGATGAAGCCACAACGACACATACAAACACACAAAAAATCCAAAAAAAAATATTTTTCATTTTAGTGACCTCCAAATAGTCCGTAACAATCATTTTTTGAAAATATCTTCAATGTACAGACATTTCATTTTACAACTTTATAATAGTACTAGCTTCTGCCCGCGACTTCGTCCGCCTTAAATTCGTTTATCGCGGATCAGGGTATTTTTCCGGGATAAAAAGTAGTCTATGTCCTTCCCCGGGAGTCAAACTATCACCATACCAAATTTCATCCAAATCGGTTCAGCGGTTTAAGTGTGAAGAGGTAACAGACAGACAGACAGACACACTTTCGCATTGAAAATATTAGTATGGATAAATTTGGCTTTGCCGTTGCACCGTGCGTGAACCGTTGCGACATACAAATATTACAAATAATTTTGCTAAAAATAAAATAGAATAAATTGACATTCGAGTTTTATTTCGTGTTTCTTTTTCACAGTGGTTTGAGTAATACTAGTACACTCAGACTTGTGTAGTGCCCGTGCGACGACTTACAGTTTTCAACGGTACGCCACGCGATAGTGTGTAATGGTAGATTGGGTCATTGTACCCTCAGTGTGCGAGTCCAATTCCCACTATTTATTATCTACACCAAGATCATTGTCATGAAGAGGTCGTTTGTCTGTTTCGCCGCGTAGAAGACAACGCGTTGAGGAAAAATCCCTTGAATAGTTGTTGTCATAACTTTTTATTGAAGTAGGCATGCTTGCTTATGTACAGAACAAAGAAACCGGTGGGCTTGCCGCCGATGAGATATTAAATGGATGCTTCTAGTGTTTTGGTATTTTTTTGTTGAATGATAAATGCCATAGTGCCATAAAAATGTGGCAAAATTGATCAAAGGTTGATTTAGTATAGCTATAGTAAATAGCAGTTTTTTTTTATATTATAAATTCGACGAAAACTGAGACTTGTTACATTTATTTTTAAAGAAATTGAAAGGATCTTTATATTCAATTTTATATTCAATATTACATTAAATGGATAAATAATAATTGTTTAAATAGAACAATTTAACGGATTACATCGCGTATATTATCTCATTTGAGTTCCCGACGTTTCGGAAGCTTTTTATCTTTCCATGATCACGGGCTGACTGATAAAAGATATATTTTGCTCTCCTAAAATTTTCTTCAGAGGAAAATATATATTTTCTCAGTCAGCCCGTGACTATGGACAGCTGAAAAGCTTCCGAAACGTCGGGAACTCAAATATATTATCATATACGCGATGTAATCCGTTAAATTGTTTAGTTGAGTAATAATCACGGAAACAGAAGAACCTAATCTAATTAATACGTAAGATAACGTCATTGTCTTCGCTATACTCCGTAACTAGCTGTCCGTTGTTTTGTTTTCATTATAACTACTTAATAGTATATTGTTTGACAAGGAGCTTCAGTACTTTAGTAATACAAGGTACCATGACATGACACGAAGTGTGCAAAGAAGAACAAATATATTTTAGTCCCGTGTAAGCGATGGTGAATGACCAAAGTGGTTCAGTAATGCGAATCTTAATCAGAGCCTCGGTCATTCATCGGTAAGAATACTTAGAACTACTGATGTGCAAATTGCGAAAATTTTCCAAAATGCTTCAAATAGGGTCTTTTGAACAGATACGTTAACACTAGACTTAAGATCTTTTTTAAGCATTTTGGAAAGTTTCCGCAATTTGCACATCAGTACGTAGAACCGCGACTTGTACCAATGCGTTCCTTAATATTAAAGCATGAGTTAAAACATATATATATATATATATATATATATATATATATATATATATACATATATTAAAATCCGATTTTTCGACATTGGTTAGAAAAAAACTTTTAAAAATATTTCCCTCAAGAAAAATGCTACATTATGTTAAATCGTGCAGCAATATAAGCTGCGAGTTTTTTCAAATTAGTCATGATTTTTATCACTAGGTTCTACGTAGTCAAACAAATCTCTGGACAAGCGGGAGTAGATTTGGCTTACATCTTTAAGAGTATTAGGGGATGCTGTTCAAACGGCCTTCTTTTTTCTTTTCGTGTCGAGGTTCTTCAAATAAAGGATGCCCAGCGGGCAGCGGTATTGACAGCCCTGGCCGTCGCGTCTTTCAGGACTACCACCTAACCCAATGTGTCTGCAACACAGCACCACAAACCATGGCGCACCTGCTGGCGTGCCCGGCGTGCCCGTACTCCTGTTAGGAATTGGACCTGAGAGACAAACGGCCTTGAAATATAAGAAATCAATGTAATTCGGCTTCTACAGACGACTTGCCACTTATGCTGCTGATGCTGATGTTGATGGTGATAGTGATGACGACTGTATGAATAGGTGTATAAAAGTAACTGTCTATTCCAGACACAAGTTTCCTGGAGCTGTTCGTGCGTGGATGCCGCATGGACATGGAACGCGCGCGCACGAAACTCGAGGCGTTTTGTGCGTCACGTGGCCGTCACCGCGACCTCTACCAGCACCGCTCGCTCAACGACCCACCGCTCAACGACATCTGCAACTTTATGTAACTACCCTTATACTAGCCCTAGATACTAATACCTACGTATACAGCTTCTCTATGTTTGCACCTGGTAAATAGTAACTCTAGGTGCTATTACTTATCGAGTTTTACTTGGTATTTACCACGTCGCATACATCTTGTAGGAACTTAGTTTTAAAGAGGAGTTTTGCGAATCGCGCGACCACCTTGGAGTTCTCGGAGACCTCAACGTTTCGCCGCTTAATGCATGTGAAACTTCATGGAATTTCCTAGCCTTACTTACTGTTATTGCTGTGGTCCTGTTACAATATCGACGACCGGTTTAGCTCAGCAGGAGTAACGTTGCCTGTCCTGGGTTCAAATCCCGGTAAAGGCAAAAATTTGTGTGATGTACGTAAATATTTGTTCCTCAGTTATGGATGTTTTCCATGTAACATAAGTAAATATATGTATTCAATATATCGTCCTCTAGTACTGATAACACAAGCCTATTGAGCTTACCATGGCACTAGTTCGATTTGTGTAAAAATTGTCCTGTAATATTTGTGTATTATATTAATATAGGATTTTTTACTTCTATGAAATCATGCAGCATTTGTAAACCCTATATTCTCTCCAGGGATATAGTGCCGCTCCCGAAGCTGACGGACGACGGGCTCCGAGTGACGATATTCCGGATCAAGCCTCAGTACCCGGAAAGCAGCGCCGACATAGCGGCGACCGTACGCGCTGTACTGCTCGTGTGCGACGCGCGCATGCGCGACGAGAAGGCCATCGCGGGAGACGTCTTCGTTTGGGATGTAAGGTTTCCAGAAAAAATAAAGCTATTTACTTAGGTATAAACTGGCCGAATGGAATATTAATTGTTTTATTCTAAGTGTGAGAACCAATATATGAAGCACCGTCAAGTAAAGTCATGGCCGGATATGACCCCGTTTGGTTGATTGATAATTGATAACGTTTGTGCTGCGATTTAATCAAGAACGCAAGACAACGATCTAAATCAAGGTCAAGTCTACTTCCAAGTTCGAAAAATATTAGTTTCGTATCGTAATCCGTAAGAGCTATCGCCACAGCAGCCATGGCGACAAAATCCATTGCGGTACTAGTGGAGCTATTCCGAAGTCAGAATTTTGAAGTTCCGTATAATCCCGGCCCCCTTTGGTCTCGTGACTCGTGTTAAACTGTATTTAAGTAAAAGGTGTGTACTCGGCGGGACCCTGTCTCACTACAAATATAATGATTCTTACTGAACACTGTGGTGTAGTACCTAGTGTAGTGTTGACGTGAAGCGTAGTGAATCGAACCCAAACGTGTCAGTGGGGGCTTAATTTTTACCCTAATTGCTCATACTTACTTGCAGGTGTCTTGTGCGCGAGGGTCGCTGGCGGCACGCGTGGCGGCCGGCGCGGGCGCGGTGCGACGCGGCATCCATCTGGCACACGCAGCGTATCCGCAGCGGCTCAAACGCATCCACCTAGTCGGCGCACCGCCTTTCATAGCCTCATCGCTCCAGCTCATGCGCTCCTGCATGAACGAAAAAGTCAAGCGGAGGGTCAGTACTGACATGTTCTCTAGGGCACATTAAACATCTGGCGCACGCAACGTATCCGCAGCGACTCAAACGCATCGCATTAAAATACTTGCTAAATTTTTTTGCTTCGTCATTATCTTCACCGCCGAAGGTCGGGTCCAGTTTGGAAAGATTTCTCTAAGGTCTTAAAGCTCGCTGAAATACACAACTAAATATTTTCACGTAAATTTATCTTGAAGCACCTCAAAGTGAGTTTGTACTCGACTCGTACCGTATTTATCAGAAAACAGCTGAGTTATACTCGTACCAGCGACTTATTGTGCAAGTCCGTGAATCACCGGTACTCGACAGCCACCGAGCCTCTCATTGTTTGCTTTAATTAAGAGGAAATAAATAAAACTAACCTTTAGCTATCGCTCCACGATCGTATTGTTGAAACAATTGCATTTATCAAGTACGTGCCTGCACTGAAGAGTTTGCACGAAAACAAATGAATGACTTGATAACAAAGAACAAGTGATGAATGAGTCTTCGCTTTTTCACATTTAATAAATAAAGTGAAAGTATCCTAATTCATCTTAATGTTATTTATAGGTTTTATATAAAACATCAAGCTTAATTTCTCCCACAATAAGAGTATAATAATGCCAGTTCCAATCCTTTGTAATATTGTATGTTTGTATTGGTATTATTATCTTATATTCGTGCATCACCATCACTCTCTCGTTGCATCTAGCCACTCTATCCATTTGGAGGTCAAAATACATTGGACTCGGCCTCTAACTCTGTTAATAGCTACGAGTCCATGGCCCATTTACAAATAACTACGAATCTAAATAAGGGAATAAGTACTAACTTCACATTATGGGTGTATTGACCTTTCTTCTCAAAATGCAGTAACGACTATTTGTCATTTAAAAACAAAACGGATTATATTTGGGTATCGAGTACCCATTTTACATTACTCGTTGACGTTTCGAGTCCCATAAGGATAACCCGTTTAAATTTTTATATAAAAGTATACTTATTAGGTTTCTGTTAATAGCCCTAATAATTTTCTCTTTCTATTTCAGTTTTACTTGCATTCCAAAGTTGAGGAGTTGCTCGAGCAAGTCCCCGCACGCGTGTTGCCAGCCGAGTGGGGCGGCGAGGAGGAGTCCATAGACACCATATCCAGGAAATGGCGGCATCGCGTCGACGAGAGCCGGGATTACCTGCGCGCCCTCAGCGACTTGTCTCCATCCAATACCAAGCCCCATACGGACACTGATATATATGGTGCTGTTGGCGCTTTCAGAAAACTGGACATCGATTAGTCTATGGCACATTTGTTTAAATTGGCGCATTTTACAAAGGGCGCGGAAAACTTGTGTAATTAGTGGAAAGTTTTGTGATACAATGGGGAGACTAATATTCCTAATGATTAATTAAATCAATTCTGAAACTAATGCACCAAAGAAAGACGATGTGACATAGTTCCAAGTGGATGTTATTGAATTATTCTGTTTGAATGTTGTT
This sequence comes from Hedya salicella, assembly GCA_905404275.2. Taxonomy (NCBI): domain Eukaryota; kingdom Metazoa; phylum Arthropoda; class Insecta; order Lepidoptera; family Tortricidae; genus Hedya; species Hedya salicella. The sequence continues at coordinate 8,075,231 of FR990114.1, read as the reverse complement.
TTAAGCAAATTAAATTGTTTGACTATCATTTTCATAAACAAAAATTAAATTACTGCCAAATGGAGTACTCCATTGGTGCACAAAGTGAAAATATCTAAGATATTTTTTTATAAGTTTAGTATTGTAAATATTGTAATATATTCGGTTCGGTTGGCAATGGTTTATATTACAAGGAAATAAATCTGTACACGGCGGGAATATGTTGGTACGAAGAAAAAAGATTAATTTGTACCGGATACAATCTATTCTTAATTAAATTTTTGTGCTTAAATATATCGACTTATTTCCTCTGTGTACGGAAATATTCATGGCAATAATGTATTTCTTATATTTAAGGACCTAATTAAGTATTATTAAGAATATTAAAGTATATAATAAAATAAATATTAAAAAAAGCTTATCCACTGGTTTATTTTTTTCGGAAGGTTCTCTGAGGTGTGTATTTAGTATACGTAATGTGAACTCAGAATCAACAAATTGTTTATTTTTACATAATATTGTTTTTAGATATATTTTTTAAAAAACGTGTTGACATTTGTACAGTGCCCTCGTATGAATACATTTTTACTTTGGTCTACATACATTAGTAAGAAATAAAAAAACAAACTTGACAGGACCGCCACTGGCCACAAAGTAAATCATTCTTAGCCAAATTACTTGGAAGATACACCTTGATACTATATACCAATATGTCATATCTCAAAAATAATGGAGTATCAATAGCACTGAGAGTCTGAGACTCTAACTCTCGTCTTGAAGAGATCCAATTTATATTGTCCCGGGACAAGGTACCTATGCTGAAAGAGAGGTCCACTCTTTACCCGACCTAACAGGGAATGTAGAAGTAAATGGCTTTGTTCGAGTCGGTGTGATATCAACAACATAAGGGTGGAACCCAAATCCACGTCTGGTCCCATAGTGAGGAAATGGAGAAGGCAGAATCAGTTCATGCAGTCCTGCCGCACCCTCCCCGTAATCCGTAATGTATCCTGCTGTATATGTAATATACACTTGCCCACTAATCCATACTTCCATATATACTAATATTTTACATGCGAAAGTACTCAGTCATTTAGCGCAATACCTGTCACAAAGGTAGGTACAGATGTTGATTTATAGCTGATCATTGTGAACCCTCTGTTGGGCACTGCAATGTTTAGGAGAACTGGCAGAGGAGGACTTACTGAGCGTTTATAATTTATCTTCGTATTCATTTAGCGTATAATAGGTGTACTAGTACTGCTTTATTTTATTTATGTACTTTTTATCGTCTTCTTCTTAAGTAGAGCCGGTAAATTATTATAAATCTTAATGTCCATTATTATTAAAACTGCTATCCTAGGGCAGTTTCAGTTTCGCTTGCGATCGGACGAGTCTATTCTTATTATTATTACGGATAGGTCGTGAAAAGGGAATGTAATCGCGGTTTACATAGAACTTTTTATGTTCATAAATAAATAAATAACACAGGGACAAGCTTACTCAAATCGACCTCGTCCAAAACTAAGCAGAGTTTGTCCTATGGGCTATGGGTACTATGTGTACTGTATGTACTATATACATAGTGTATAAATAAATTATAATACTTAAATACATAGAAAAGATCCAAGACCCAGGAACAAACATTCGAGCTCATCACACAAACACTCGTCCCGATTCGAACCCGGGACTGCCAGCTTCATAGGCCGTTATGCAACCCACTGAGCCACACGTGTCGTGTTTCCGTACAAACTTACAGGGCTCAAAGATGTATAAACTAGGAAGAGTTAGTAATTTACGGTTTTTAAATTTTTTTAAGTAGGGTTTGCAGCTGTCAGTAATTCTGTCTGTTACCATTTCACGTTTAATCCGCTGAAACTATTTAGATCAAATTTGGTATGAAGATAGTTGGAGACCTTGGGAAGGCCATAAGATAGTTTTTAATCCGGAAATCATTATTTGGGTTGTCCCGCGTTACCTACTCAATATGCTCATCACACAAATATTTGCACATACCGGGATTTGAACCCAGTACCTCAGCTTCGCAGGCAACGTTACTCCCACTGAGCTAAATCGGTCGTCAACATTTGGTCGTTCTTTGTCAAGCTGCAACAGAATCATGATCGCCAATTTCCTTGTCGGAAGCAATCGTGGGAGGACGCTGGCCTCGTTGTAACGTACGAGATAATCAGATTGGCAAAAAGGAAATTTGAGCACCGCACATGATGTCCTTCAAACGGAAATGGTCAACGGTTTGCCTACGCTACGCATTTCCTAATGAATATAATGTTAACGTTAACGAGGAGTTTTTTTCGTAAAACATTATTATATGTAGATGGTAGATGGTAGATTGTTACCTACTAGACATCACAACATCTCTCCCTACCTCCAACAAAAACAGTACAATAGAGCATTTAATAATTTAATTTATCACAATGTGATGTTGCATTGCGATAAATTAAATGATCGAATTCTGATATAAATGAAACCAAGAACTAATAAATCAAGAGGACTGTCAATCTCCATACAAAAAGCCGTTCCCCGATTTGCACGACACCATTTACACATATATCAGATTTATTATTTACAATTATTCAACTTTGCCAGCTTGACACATATAAATGTTACGATTTATTTATTATTCGCTGTATACGAACTAATTGTTAAAGTTTCTTTGTTCAATTTTTTTTTTCTTTTCGTCCTTTCGGACAGGCTAAGACCATAGGCCATACTGCCATGTCTTCTCTTTGTTCAATTATAACATTGTTAAATTTAAAGCGCCATCTAGTGTTTTCCTTGCGCTTGAGGCACGATCCAAAGTATGGCAATTGACAGTTCTCTTGTATGGTCCTTGGTAAAACAAAGCACAGTGTGCTGCCATCTATTAGAAAGTAATAAATAGATATAATATGCTACACTAGCTCTCTCTATCGTTGAATAGAATAACTGAATAAGTTTTTTTTTTCCTTTTCACCCTTTCGGACAGGCTAAGGCCATACTGCCACATAACTGAATTAGGCTGGCAACGTTGTATACAAATTTTTGAACGCACCTTTTTAAATGTCATTAGAGATCGCAAGGATATTTCTACGGTCTAATAGAGAGTCGATAAAGTTTATCCATACATGAAAAACAAAGCCGTACAATTTGCGCAGTCATGTGTTTGATTAAAAACTTAAGAGATTTATATATGATCAAACAAGTATTTATAATTTTGTTATAAATAAGTTCAGTTATAATTTATTATTGGCCTTATTAAGAATATCACAAATCATTAAATCTAATCTCTAATCGATTTGATCGGTGAAATGGAACACAAGAAACGAATGTAAGAACTAAGAATAGTCAATCACTTGCGTTGTGTCATCTGTCATTACGTGGCTCTGCTAGATTAAGAAAAGAAAACAAGCTTATGGTCGGCTAATTGCAGAAAAATCTACTTCTCGCCTATAATTATTATATTAATAGCAATATGGAAAATAAATTGACACATGTTGGGCTCATAGCGGCAGTTTTCCTCGCTTTACTTTGCTCAGTGAGTAGCTATACCATAACCGTCGATGCCCATGCCGAAGAGTGCTTTTTTGAACATGTTGAAGCCGACACGAAAATGGGTAAGCTTAATCTGTAAACTAGAGTATCTCTAATAACTGTAGAATTCACCATATATGTATTTTCAGTTATTGATAGCAAACTATCATCGCCTGTCCATCGTTAAACATTGACAGCATATTTGTAAACTTAATCTTTAAGCCAAGATCCATCTGGTGTTTTGTTTAATTTTTATACTGTTGATATTTTAGCTGTAAATAATTAGACATGCGATTTTTTATGTAGTACTAATCTTATACCGGTAATATTTTGCAGGTCTTACCTTCGAAATAGCCGAGGGTGGTTTCCTAGACATAGACGTGACAATCACAGGCCCCGACGGCAATGTGATATACCACGGCGAGCGGGAGTCCTCTGGCATGTACACATTCTCTGCCCATGTGTCCGGTCGGTACACCTACTGCTTCAGCAACAAGATGTCTACAATGACACCAAAGGTAACCCTTTCTCGACTACAAACCTGCTAGATTGTTACTGTTTGTTACTTATGCATATTCCCATGTTATTGGTTACACGGGTAGCACTACAATAACCATATTTGTTAATATTTATTTATTTGGAATGTTGGGTCTCAGCAACACCAAAAACCTATACAAATAAAAAGGGAATAAATGTGGCTTAGACTATTTTGTTTCAGTCGAATATAGACTAACCCATAATAACTGAAAAATTGCAACCTTATAATTTGATACAGTGATGCAAATCGTTTATAATTTGTGTTTGTGTCAAATGAGATAATTATTTAAGCATTATTTTATCCAGTAAGACTAATCTAATTAGTATTCTGATGTGGAGTGTGACTGACTTTATGTCAATGTAAAATGTGTTTATGAATGGTGATCACTGTGTTGGGTTGTTGTTAAGTAATATTTTTGTTTTAATGAAGCTATTAACTTAAGCTTTTTTAAATAACATTGGATGAAACCAGGGGCTGAATACCAGTATTCACTCTATACTAAACAACTGGTATTCAATTTTGGTATCTTCCTAGTTATGAAAAAGAATCGCAGTTTAATAGGCTGATTTCATAATTTGTAATATATACCTCAATACTATTTAATAAAAAATTAGAATATCATGAATTGAGAAAATAATTTAAATTTAATTTAATAATGGTAAATAATTTATTCTGAATTAATATTTATCTTAGAAAGTTAATAGGCAGTTTCTGGAAACAATCTTTTTGTATGCATATACATTATGACAAACAACACATCTTGACTTAATTTTAAGGTAGCCAATAAAGGCCTGTTTTAGCTATGGAGGTCTTGACTCCTGACAATACTGAGTTTTTCACAAATACCAGTTTACTAAGAATATTGCATATTTCAGGTTGTTATGTTCAACTTGGAGATTGGTGATGCCCCACACAAAGCCACTGGTGAGAAAGATGAGGCGGTAGACCACAATAAACTAGAAGACATGATCAAAGAGCTCGCCACTACCCTTAAGACAGTGAAGCATGAGCAGGAGTACATGCAGGTCAGGAATTACACAGTTTATGTCTTTGTTTTAATTTTTTTTAGTAACAAGTATATCAATGGCAAAAAGCAAAACGTAACTGTTAATGGATTCAGTTAGCGGTTACTATGTTTCCACTATTTCCCATCGGTATGTTCTAGTATTTTGCATGACAACTACATAATTAGCGACAGTTAGCAATATCCGAACAAATATATAGCATGGATATGACTATGACAGTTTATTTTTATAAATGAATGCAATTTTTGTTATTAACTTATTTGCACTTCTAATAGAACTATGAAATAGACATATAAGTTGTGTGACAGTGATAAATTGCTAAATGTGATAATTGAACCTTATGAGTCCACTAGGGACTGACACATTCACAGCCAAGAACCCGCTAGGTTTCACATTTTCCCATGCTATTGGCTATGCGCACAGTGCTACGAAAATCTTGGTCATGAAAGTGCATAAAATATCCACTTCTGAAAACAGATACCAACGGAAATTTAGTGCTACTGTTGAACTAGCTGCTTCAGTTGTGGTAGTAAATGTCTATGAATTGACTGATCGTGCGATGTTCCTTGTCAAGAAAGCGCTCGTCCGATTGTGCTATATCTTCAGATGAAATACTTACCCTTATATAAATGCAAAAGTGTGTTTGTTGGTTTATTATGACTTGACAACTGGTTTAGCTCAGTGGGAGCAACATTGCCTGCAAAGCTGAAGGTCCTGGGTTCAAAACCCGGTAAGGGCAGATTTTTGTGTGATGAGCATAAATATTTGTTCCCGAGTCTTGGGTGCTGTACTCATAACACAAGCCTTATTGAGTTTACCATGGCACTAGTTCGATTGGTGTAAAATTGTCCTGTAACATTTATTTATTCACGAGAAGCAGATTTATTTGCATCAAGAGTGAACACACAACCACTCATTAGGCACTATTTTTTTCCATACAACTGTGTACAAATAATATTTTCAGAATTATAATGCCAAGTTGTAGTCACTTGACAGTTTTGCGTGCAGATTGCATTTTTTATTTATGATATCGTGGATACCCCAGGATATCCTTGTAAATATTATACTTACCAGAAGGCAAGCCTTAAAAATTTCATACACCTATTTCTAGTAGAAAATTGTTTCATTTTGTATATAACAGTAAATAATGGTTATTTAAATTACTGCAAAAAAAATGAAACCGATAGACAATGCCATACAAAAAACCATACCATACAAACAATGTTGTTCTTTGAACGAATAGAACGAAGAAAACCGGTTAGTACGAGATTTTCGTATATTTTGTTTTCTCGTCAGTCTAGAACTTGAATCAGGTGTATCCAAAAATATTTGTGTCCTCCAAAATACAGTTTTAAAACATTCCAGAAATAGCGTGTATTTTAGAAGATTTATAAATACAGGTTCCGAGACATGGCTTTGACAGTATGATTTTGAAAAAAGCATTTTTGCCAAGGAAAGGCTTATAACCACCTTTTTCTTTAAGTAATTATGAGTAAATGAATACGCTCCGGCTTCCCTTGTAATTTTCATGACGCCACGCCTTTGATACATGGTTGAAATAATGAGTGCCTAAATTCTTATGAGCGGATGTATGAGTGGGAGAGCGACAAGTGCTCTTTACCGGAAAAATTGTAATCTTTTAATTGAATACTGTGATTTGTTGACAGGTCCGTGACCGCATCCATCGCTCCATCAACGAGAATACGAACTCGCGCGTAGTGCTATGGTCGGTGTTCGAGGCGTCCGTGCTTCTCGTGATGACCGTGGGACAGGTCTACTACCTCAAGCGGTTCTTCGAGGTGCAGCGAGTCGTCTAACGCGCCTCACTCTAACCCAGACTTCTGCTGGATTTCGAGTAAATTACTCGAAATTCGCGAGGAGTTTATAGTTTACAATTTGTCTGCAGATGGAATACGTGTCTAGATCATCAACGCTAGTATAAACACTTTCAGAGTTCTTGTTGGCCAATATTGTTGTGGTGTACTACACTTTTAAAACTTTTTATTTGTTTCATCTGTTCTGGTGTCTTTGTGAGATCAGTTTTGATTTCATCTCCAGTAGCCAAATAAAATTTAAATTTGGTAGGTAAACATACATTTTATGATAATAAAGTAACATAAACAAATAAACCTGTATTAAAAAATGTAAATTTTAACAAAAACTGAGTATGAACATGAATTAAAATAAGTGATTGTCAACTGAGAACCCTGGATTGTAAAAGAATTAGGAAGTTTTTCCTAATAAGTGGTGTTTCACAGTGAATCTAGTGTTAAGGCCTAGGAATGTAAGCCGTCTGTGAGACAAGAACTCGCTCCCAGTATGTGACAATATCATGACTTCATAACAATTATCAATTGAGCTATAGAATGACACTGACTTCTTTGAACCTTATGTATAAAGGATTCTGAGCTATTTTCGTACTTACCACAGTGTAAAGCTCACAATCTATTTAGGTATGTTTATTGATGAAATCGAACCATTTGTACAAACAAACGCGCTCACATTGTTCAATAGATGTCGTTAAATGGAAATAATCGATTGTTGTATTATAGTGAACCAAGACGTTTTAGGTAAATCATGCCACGCACATATCTGCATTATAAAATAACGCTTATTCAGTTACTTATCCCTCTTAAAGAGACCCAAAAAAACCCTAAATAACGGTGGCTGGTCACCGTCAGCATTGATCGAAGGTTTATTTATTAACAGCAAACATTGCTACTTTATATACTTGTAAATAAAGACTGTAATATAAGCGATAATATCACTGTACGTCCACAATATCAAAGTAAATGTCATTAAATGTTATGCGCGTGTAGTCAATGGAAGTTACCACCTACAGCGCTGTACGATTTTGTGGTAGTAATGTTACAATAGAGAAAATGCATGTTTTTTTTGCTTTAATAAAAGCTTATTCATGTAACAAACAGTAGATAAAAATTACGTTTCGAATAACTATAAAAATAACCAAGATATAAGCCATCAAACATTTCATTTTGTCTCTCTCTAGCAAAACAGAATTTAATATGGAGTTTTATATGGCCATAGTGTCCTGTGACGTAACAGTAAATGTCGGTTCTCTCTATCTAATTAGCAGTATAAAATTCATATATTATCCGTATTTGTTGGCCGATTAAAATTTCACTTTTTGTCATCTTTTTCACGGTATTTTCATAGTTTATTAAGAAATGCGATAAAAAATCATGCTTGTACCCTATTGTCGTATTAAATGAACCAAATAATGCGAACCGGCACAGAACTTTAGTCTCGCAATTTTCATTTGTCTCAATATTTAAAATATTTACTCTTCCACTCTACTGTTTTGCATGTCAAAGAATGCTATTTCTAATATTGTCAAGTGGTATGTTACCTTTGGGAGGAATAAGCGGAATACGCGGATAAGACATTTCTCGCGCAAAACTATTCGTAATCATCACAAGGGAGCGAGGGTGGCTGGATGCGAGTGCTGATCTGAAGTATGCGTGTCGAAGTATGAGTTATATTCAGTTATGCGTTTTGATGAAATAAATTAATAATGTTTGTACATTTATGCCTTTTATTATTGCCTAGCAAGCATCCTTCCATACGAGCTTCGGTAGCCGAGTTGTTCAATAGAGGTCTGGGTTTAATCCAGCCTGAGCTTCTTAAAATGTATGTACGGAATGTCGAATGTCATTTGATCTTTACCGCTTTTCGGTGAAGGAAAACATCGTGAGGAAACCTGCATACATCTAGGAAAAAAATCAAGGGTGTATGTGATGTCTCCAATTAGCACAGGGCCAGCGTGGAGGCTATAGCCCATTACCTTTTATTCATGAGAAGAGGTCTGTGCTCAGCAGAGGAACACGTACATAGACTGATGATGATCATTAGACCCACATTTTTCCCCCCTTGTTTATTGGTTGCGTTCAACCCTTGGAGCGCCAAAGACCGAATCCCGTCAACGGATATCTCAACGGCTATACGGTATCATACAATTGGTTGGCGTGTGGCGCACGATTTCCCGTCAATACGCTGGTACCTCAAAGGGTTAAAAAACGTAATAAAACGACCGTTTTACTATATTTGATTTATTCAACAACAAAATAAGTACACAACGGTTCAAAAAATATTTGAATTTGTAAATAGGATGTGCTTACTAATCTACTGCTCTAGGTAGAGTACCTACATTTGAGCTTATAAATATTTATATCTAACATCAACTATAACAAATAAGTTCTTTGCCTATAAATAACCTTTATACGGATATATAAAAATTCAGGACGCTTTGTGAATCACAAAAGCTGTCACTCAGACGTTACGTCGTGACGTAATATCTATTCGAAACTGAACCTTATGTGAGTACATTTACGTCTATAAGTTATCGTTCTGTGCTGTTACCGAAATATCTGTTTTAGCGCCCAAAAGTTTAACATTCTAAATACAATGACAACCTTTCATATCCAACCTCATATTGTCCAGATCTAAAATAATACAGTCTAGTTTGTTTATATTCGATTCTATCCATATCAAATCTCATACGTAAATATTTATCCCGTGTGCGATTTCCTAGGTATCGGGAACTGGGGACCGGGTGGACGACTTCACATCCCGTACTCTCTAAATAGTGCCTTCGTTTACAATCACAACTTAGCTTATACAAGCGAGCATTCAAGTATTATGTAACGAATTTGGAGGGAGGGGGGACTCTTGTAAAACGTTACGATGCGTTACATGGGCGGTAGGAGGGGTTCGAACTACGCGTTACGTAACATTTCTTTTTTTAACCCTTCAGAACGGTCGCGTACAGAGATTCTCTCAAGCATTTTAAACTTTTTTTTTTCAAAATTTTAAGTGGAGTGACCATTTTTGGGTAAAAAAAGTCACATGGTGGTTACGTAAAGTTTTACTAGGGGGAGAGGTTTTAAAAATTGAGTTCGATACCTTGCCTGTGGCTTGTTTTATGAGCCTTTAAAGTTCAGTGGGAAAGTCCATTTAAAAAGTATGAAATTATTTATAATTGATAATACCATTGAATAACCCATAAAATGTATAGTAAGTTTTGTTATGAAACCCTTTCGATAAACGCAAGTTTTAACAAAGCTGCAGAACAAAGTTCTGAACTTCCCTATACAGGGGCCTTCGTATGGAGCATTTTTTGGGAAAGTCCAAAAATGAGATTTTAACATTTTTGTATCTCGGGGAGTTTTTATCAGATTGAGGTAGTTTTGTTCACCATTTTTTCTATTATCGAGAGGTCGTTCGTATAACTTATAACGTACCACAGAAAAAAAATGGTGAACATCCCAATTGGGAACATTAAGTTTTTCGGAGGCGTGCATTTTATATTTTTCCCGATAGCATATTATGTGAACTCAGAAATAATTATTTAAACACTCGTCGTAACATTTGTACAGTTCCCTAGTATGAATTTTTTTTGGTCTACATATATTAGTAAGCGAAATTAAAAAGTTAGCTGTCACTGTCATGTTTTTTTTTTTAATTATTAGTAGTCCTATATATACCATAGTAAAAATATATTCATACGAGGGAACTGCACAAAAGTTAAGACGAGTGTTTAAATATAAAAAAATAAACATTTGTAAATTCTGACTTCCCATAACGTATACTACCGGGAAAAAATATAAATTGCACACCTCTGAGAAACTTAATGTCCCCGTTACTTCAAGTTAGTCGAAAGCATTGTTATTTAGCAAATGGCACTGATACGAAAAACTTTTATTCCTAACGGGATGTTCCGGCTGTCGCGGAAATGTAGCCGAAATTAAACTGGTCAAGCATTGATTCCTCAGAGTTCGCACGCGGTTCATGTCAACATGGCAGCATGGCCGCAGTAGGTGTATCTAAGGCAGCTCCAGACGGGCGATGAGGAGCGCGGACACGACGGCGCCTGCCGGCAGCTGCGCGGCGGCGGGGGCCCCCGGCAGCTCCAACAACACGCCGGCACCGCATGCGCTCAGCAGCCGACTGCTGCACTGTGGACCGAATTCCACATTCATTATTTTATTTACACCCATAAAGTAAATCCTCTCTTCTCAAACATGCAATGAAATTTTGATGTTGTGTTCCTCGAAATCTCATGCGCACAACATACCTGGCTGCCGATGAGCGTGGCGGTGGGTATCTCGTCAGACGTGGGGTAGGTGAAAGTCGCGCGCCCGTACTCGAGGCGTGGTTCTAGTTAAACAAGTCTACCTAGCAAGCCTTCCTGTCTAGTGGTCATTTACCTGGCTGCCGATGAGCGTGGCGGTGGGTATCTCGTCAGCCGTGGGGTAGGTGAGGGTCGCGCGGCCGTACTCGGGGCGTGGTTCTAGTTAAACAAGTCTACCTAGCAAGCCTTCCTGTCTAGTGGTCATTTACCTGGCTGCCGATGAGCGTGGCGGTGGGTATCTCGTCAGCCGTGGGGTAGGTGAGGGTCGCGCGGCCGTACTCGGGGCGTGGTTCTAGTTAAACAAGTCTACCTAGCAAGCCTTCCTGTCTAGTGGTCATTTACCTGGCTGCCGATGAGCGTGGCGGTGGGTATCTCGTCAGCCGTGGGGTAGGTGAGGGCCGCGCGCCCGTACTCGAGGCGTGGTTCTAGTTAAACAAGTCTACCTAGCAAGCCTTCCTGTCTAGTGGTCATTTACCTGGCTGCCGATGAGCGTGGCGGTGGGTATCTCGTCAGCCGTAAGTGAGGGTCGCGCGCCCGTACTCGAGGCGTGGTTCTAGTTAAACAAGTCTACCTAGCAAGCCTTTCTGTCTAGTGGTCATTTACCTGGCTGCCGATGAGCGTGGCGGTGGGTATCTCGTCAGCCGTGGGGTAGGTGAGGGTCGCGCGGCCGTACTCGGGGCGTGGTTCTAGTTAAACAAGTCTACCTAGCAAGCCTTCCTGTCTAGTGGTCATTTACCTGGCTGCCGATGAGCGTGGCGGTGGGTATCTCGTCAGCCGTGGGGTAGGTGAGGGTCGCGCGCCCGTACTCGAGGCGTGGTTCTAGTTAAACAAGTCTACCTAGCAAGCCTTCCTGTCTAGTGGTCATTTACCTGGCTGCCGATGAGCGTGGCGGTGGGTATCTCGTCAGCCGTGGGGTAGGTGAGGGTCGCGCGGCCGTACTCGGGGCGTGGTTCTAGTTAAACAAGTCTACCTAGCAAGCCTTCCTGTCTAGTGGTCATTTACCTGGCTGCCGATGAGCGTGGCGGTGGGTATCTCGTCAGCCGTGGGGTAGGTGAGGGTCGCGCGGCCGTACTCGGGGCGTGGTTCTAGTTAAACAAGTCTACCTAGCAAGCCTTCCTGTCTAGTGGTCATTTACCTGGCTGCCGATGAGCGTGGCGGTGGGTATCTCGTCAGCCGTGGGGTAGGTGAGGGTCGCGCGGCCGTACTCGGGGCGTGGTTCTAGTTAAACAAGTCTACCTAGCAAGCCTTCCTGTCTAGTGGTCATTTACCTGGCTGCCGATGAGCGTGGCGGTGGGTATCTCGTCAGCCGTGGGGTAGGTGAGGGCCGCGCGCCCGTACTCGAGGCGTGGTTCTAGTTAAACAAGTCTACCTAGCAAGCCTTCCTGTCTAGTGGTCATTTACCTGGCTGCCGATGAGCGTGGCGGTGGGTATCTCGTCAGCCGTGGGGTAAGTGAGGGTCGCGCGCCCGTACTCGAGGCGTGGTTCTAGTTAAACAAGTCTACCTAGCAAGCCTTCCTGTCTAGTGGTCATTTACCTGGCTGCCGATGAGCGTGGCGGTGGGTATCTCGTCAGCCGTGGGGTAGGTGAGGGTCGCGCGGCCGTACTCGGGGCGTGGTTCTAGTTAAACAAGTCTACCTAGCAAGCCTTCCTGTCTAGTGGTCATTTACCTGGCTGCCGATGAGCGTGGCGGTGGGTATCTCGTCAGCCGTGGGGTAGGTGAGGGTCGCGCGGCCGTACTCGGGGCGTGGTTCTAGTTAAACAAGTCTACCTAGCAAGCCTTCCTGTCTAGTGGTCATTTGCCTGGCTGCCGATGAGCGTGGCGGTGGGTATCTCGTCAGCCGTGGGGTAGGTGAGGGTCGCGCGGCCGTACTCGGGGCGTGGTTCTAGTTAAACAAGTCTACCTAGCAAGCCTTCCTGTCTAGTGGTCATTTACCTGGCTGCCGATGAGCGTGGCGGTGGGTATCTCGTCAGCCGTGGGGTAGGTGAGGGTCGCGCGGCCGTACTCGGGGCGTGGTTCTAGTTAAACAAGTCTACCTAGCAAGCCTTCCTGTCTAGTGGTCATTTACCTGGCTGCCGATGAGCGTGGCGGTGGGTATCTCGTCAGCCGTGGGGTAGGTGAGGGTCGCGCGGCCGTACTCGGGGCGCGGGTCCAGCTTGACGGCGTGCGACAGACGCACGCGCAGACGCGGCCATTCGGGGTTGCGTCCGCTGCACACCTATGGCAGGCAACAATTAACTATTAAGGGACTAGCCGACTGTCAGAAATTTTGGCCGATCTGATCAGGCCGATTCGTCGACTGCGGTTCTGTTTGTACCAGCAGAGCACCAGAACGACTGGGAACTGTTAAAAGGCTGAAAATATATTTTTTTTTTTAATTATTTTGTCAATGAAGTATTTCAAGCGGGTAAATAAACGAATCTTCTTTGGCCGACATACAATAAAAAAAAAATGGGTTTCGGCCCGAGAGTATCAGGCCGATTTGTAAACTACGGTTCTGTTTGTTCCAACAGAGCACCAGACCGGCTGGGATTTGTTAAAAGGCTAAGAATTTTCAAAATATATATATTTAATTTTTTTTGTCAATTTTGAATTGTTTTTTTTTTTACCTTTAGAGCTCGAATCACGAACAGCAGGCAGCACACGTACGCTGACACTGGGTTACCTGAAAATCACGCCCATATTTAAATGTTCCACAAAGTTAAATAATTATAAGTTAAATTACTCACACCGATTTAAAAATTGTCAGGAACGTATTCAGATGAAAACGAACGTGAACGGTATCGGCATCTTCAGATAACTTGAGATTATTTAGAGAAACTTCTGGAGAAATATATTAGCAAATAGTTTTTGGTGGTTTATCTAATCCCACTTACGGGAATCCCCTGGTTCAAACCTTATCATGCTGTCAATTATTAAGTCGGCTGTCAGTCCTCTAAGTGACGCAGTTTTATAAATAAAATTATGGTCCAAATGCACCGCATGTAACACATAACCAACCTATCACATTCTCGTGATTTTGGTTTGAACTCTATTTATACTTGAAATAAAAATGGTTTAAGATAACAAGATTTTGTTTACTATCTGGGACTGGGCTTTAATTAAAACAAAATTTAAATCAATACGTGTTTACCTGCGAGTAACGAAAATTACCAGTATTGATTAACATTACTCACAGGTCTCGATTTTTTTTATTAAACCAAATGTTCAGGTTTTTTATTTATTTCGACATTCGACGTTTTTAATGTATTTCGTAGAGGGCGCTGAATTCTACCAAATGAATGAATATGCAACAGAAATTTCGCTGGACCTTCAACTAAATTCCGCCAGTTTCTGCCAGTCAGTGACGGGGGACGGAGGATCTCTGGCATATGAAGACAAGACAGTGTCTCCGGCAGGTCAAGCCGCATAATAGTACAGTTGGTTCCCTGACTTAAGTATCCAGGCCTGTATACTTAAATCTGTGTATGCCTGGATACTTAAGCCGACTGTACCTACCATTATTTTTTCGAACCAACTCAGAGTATCATAAAATTGCTTGCTTCCTCTGGGAATCGAACTGACCAAATGTGAACGAAAATATATATATTTTTATGATGCCAATCGAATGGATTAACAATAAAAAATATTTCCTCTAAAGTCACATTAAATAAAGGAACAACATGAAATGTTTGATTGAAATTTCACGAAAGTTATTAACTTTTTTGAAAATCTTTAAATGCAGTATTACTTACTTTTAATAATAAAATAATGCTCCCTACAGCACAATATCTTATCGAAAATATTTAAGGTACTTTCCCTTCATGGCGCATAGCCATAGGACATACTGTATATTGTACAGTGTATGATGTTGGTCTCACCGGGCAGAGCGAAGATGTACTTGGTGCGGCCGGCGACGAGGCAGGTGGCGAACGTGCTGGGCTTGCCCGGCTTCATGCGCACGCGCCCGAAGTGCAGCGTCGCGCCGAAATCCTGCAACAGTCGCAACATCCTATCTTAATCCATTCGTTGACAAGCGTCAATAACAAGCTACTCAGGCAATCTCCAGCCGGCATCCATGAAAATATTTTTAGCTCCCATCAAGATTTTTTTTTACTTCATAGCTCCTACTCAACTAAAGATATTATCTTTTAAACGGGTGCGTATTTTCTCACATAACTTTTTAAGTCTTATTATCTGAAGTCCGAAAATATTTCTCATACTATTTTATATCATAATGATCACTCTTCATAATTTTTTTTAATACTAACGATCGAAACTCATATCATCAGAACTCATAAGATCACTAATCATACAACTTGTTTATACTAATATTTTTTTCATATATTTTCTTACACTACTAATCTAACTCATAATCATCAGAATTCATAATCATCCGAATTCATAATCATCAAAACTCATAAAATCAACACTCATACACCTTGTTCATACTAATATTTGAACCACTACCAGGAAAATAGATTGGATTACAAAATTTGAACGAGCGAGCGAAGCGAGCGAGCAAAACCTTTCAGAGCAGATCCGACGTGGCCGGGATAAGTTAGAAGGTCAGGCGGGAGCGAAGCGTAGCTTCGCTCCCGCCTGGCCTTCGCCTTCGAGGTTATTTTTTTTGCGTCCCGAAAAAAAACAATGCCATTATGAATAGGAAAATTATGATAATTGTCTGTTATGAAGTAAAACAGTTATGAAAAAAAATATATGAGTTTTAACATTTCTTAGTAATGACATTATTAAGAAAAAAAGTATGATAACTGACTGTTATGAGTTCCGATGGTAGTAAAATAAAAGTATGAAGAAAAAAAGTATGAGGAAAAAAATTATGAAGAGTGATTGTTACGAAGAAAAATCGGTAGTGAAATAAAAAATAGGAATAAAATTTTTATGAGAGCCAATATGGACCCCTTTTAAACACTCCGCTACCCAAAGATTATCTGCAAGATATCGCTTGACCGCCTGTTGTTCACCTCTGCTTATTCGAATGTAACTGTCATATTCTGTATTTCTGTGTATTTGAGGTGCGCAATAAAGAGTATTTGTATTGTATTTTTTCCTTGGTGTGTAGTGAACGCACACGAAAGTCACATTATGATTTCCATCGACGGTCCGAAAAATGGGCAAACTATTTGGAAACCATCCTGACATTTCAAAGAGTCAGTAATTTGTTATATTGGCCTCAGCCGTCAATCCTAATTATGATAGCCAGACAAATTCAGGAGCATGCCATTTCAATTCATTTCATCTGTGGAGTTGCCGGTCAATTTACGCATTTCTGCTCACATTGACTACAAATATGAACCTGGAAGACGTAAAATTGTGTACTCACCACGGGCAGTAAAAAAAACCCTCTATCGCATATTTACAGCCCTCGCCTGTGGCTCGGATCACAAATATCTGAGATTTCGGGCTTTCTTTCTTTTACAGCCCTTGGTAAGTAGTGTACTACTACGAGTATGCGCCGGCTTGTCCCTCGCGATGCCGCAGACTGTGGTGTGGGAGCCGTGCTCCCTGCTCCCGCACCTTGAGCAGCACGGGCTTGAGCAGGTCTCGCTCGCCCATGGACACGCCGCCGGAGCACACCACCACGTAGCGCTCTCGCCAGCTGCGCCGACTCGTCCTTCGCGATGCCGCAGACTGTGGTGTGGGAGCCGTGCTCCCTGCTCACGCACCTTGAGCAGCACGGGCTTGAGCAGGTCTCGCTCGCCCATGGACACGCCGCCGGAGCACACCACCACGTAGCGCTCTCGCCAGCTGCGCCGACTCGTCCTTCGCGATGCCGCAGACTGTGGTGTGGGAGCCGTGCTCCCTGCTCACGCACCTTGAGCAGCACGGGCTTGAGCAGGTCTCGCTCGCCCATGGACACGCCGCCGGAGCACACCACCACGTAGCGCTCTCGCCAGCTGCGCCGACTCGTCCTTCGCGATGCCGCAGACTGTGGTGTGGGAGCCGTGCTCCCTGCTCACGCACCTTGAGCAGCACGGGCTTGAGCAGGTCTCGCTCGCCCATGGACACGCCGCCGGAGCACACCACCACGTAGCGCTCTCGCCAGCTGCGCCGACTCGTCCTTCGCGATGCCGCAGACTGTGGTGTGGGAGCCGTGCTCCCTGCTCACGCACCTTGAGCAGCACGGGCTTGAGCAGGTCTCGCTCGCCCATGGACACGCCGCCGGAGCACACCACCACGTAGCGCTCTCGCCAGCTGCGCCGACTCGTCCTTCGCGATGCCGCAGACTGTGGTGTGGGAGCCGTGCTCCCTGCTCACGCACCTTGAGCAGCACGGGCTTGAGCAGGTCTCGCTCGCCCATGGACACGCCGCCGGAGCACACCACCACGCAGCGCTCTCGCCAGCTGCGCCGACTCGTCCTTCGCGATGCCGCAGACTGTGGTGTGGGAGCCGTGCTCCCTGCTCACGCACCTTGAGCAGCACGGGCTTGAGCAGGTCTCGCTCGCCCATGGACACGCCGCCGGAGCACACCACCACGTAGCGCTCTCGCCAGCTGCGCCGACTCGTCCTTCGCGATGCCGCAGACTGTGGTGTGGGAGCCGTGCTCCCTGCTCACGCACCTTGAGCAGCACGGGCTTGAGCAGGTCTCGCTCGCCCATGGACACGCCGCCGGAGCACACCACCACGTAGCGCTCTCGCCAGCTGCGCCGACTCGTCCTTCGCGATGCCGCAGACTGTGGTGTGGGAGCCGTGCTCCCTGCTCACGCACCTTGAGCAGCACGGGCTTGAGCAGGTCTCGCTCGCCCATGGACACGCCGCCGGAGCACACCACCACGTAGCGCTCTCGCCAGCTGCGCCGACTCGTCCTTCGCGATGCCGCAGACTGTGGTGTGGGAGCCGTGCTCCCTGCTCACGCACCTTGAGCAGCACGGGCTTGAGCAGGTCTCGCTCGCCCATGGACACGCCGCCGGAGCACACCACCACGTAGCGCTCTCGCCAGCTGCGCCGACTCGTCCTTCGCGATGCCGCAGACTGTGGTGTGGGAGCCGTGCTCCCTGCTCACGCACCTTGAGCAGCACGGGCTTGAGCAGGTCTCGCTCGCCCATGGACACGCCGCCGGAGCACACCACCACGTAGCGCTCTCGCCAGCTGCGCCGACTCGTCCTTCGCGATGCCGCAGACTGTGGTGTGGGAGCCGTGCTCCCTGCTCACGCACCTTGAGCAGCACGGGCTTGAGCAGGTCTCGCTCGCCCATGGACACGCCGCCGGAGCACACCACCACGTAGCGCTCTCGCCAGCTGCGCCGATTCGTCCTTCGCGATGCCGCAGACTGTGGTGTGGGAGCCGTGCTCCCTGCTCACGCACCTTGAGCAGCACGGGCTTGAGCAGGTCTCGCTCGCCCATGGACACGCCGCCGGAGCACACCACCACGTAGCGCTCTCGCCAGCTGCGCCGACTCGTCCTTCGCGATGCCGCAGACTGTGGTGTGGGAGCCGTGCTCCCTGCTCACGCACCTTGAGCAGCACGGGCTTGAGCAGGTCTCGCTCGCCCATGGACACGCCGCCGGAGCACACCACCACGTAGCGCTCTCGCCAGCTGCGCCGACTCGTCCTTCGCGATGCCGCAGACTGTGGTGTGGGAGCCGTGCTCCCTGCTCACGCACCTTGAGCAGCACGGGCTTGAGCAGGTCTCGCTCGCCCATGGACACGCCGCCGGAGCACACCACCACGTAGCGCTCTCGCCAGCTGCGCCGACTCGTCCTTCGCGATGCCGCAGACTGTGGTGTGGGAGCCGTGCTCCCTGCTCACGCACCTTGAGCAGCACGGGCTTGAGCAGGTCTCGCTCGCCCATGGACACGCCGCCGGAGCACACCACCACGTAGCGCTCTCGCCAGCTGCGCCGACTCGTCCTTCGCGATGCCGCAGACTGTGGTGTGGGAGCCGTGCTCCCTGCTCACGCACCTTGAGCAGCACGGGCTTGAGCAGGTCTCGCTCGCCCATGGACACGCCGCCGGAGCACACCACCACGTCGGCACACGCCATGGCGCCCGCCAGCGCTCTCGCCAGCTGCGCCGGCTCGTCCTTCGCGATGCCGCAGTCTATGGTATCGTATCCATGTTCTCTACAACGATACATGTCAGTTAATAACCGGCCAAGTGCGAGTCAGACTTGCGCGCCGAGGGTTCTGTGAAAACGGCCGTATCTGTGAAAGTACAGTGATAGCAAAGCCCTCCGAAATGTCCGCAGTGTGGGGTCATTTTATATTCGTTACTGACATAGACAGACAGACATAAAAAATTAAGATTTAGAGACTTTTCGCGTTCGTTGTGCTATAAGAGCTACCTTCATACCAAATTTCAAGTTTCTAGGACAACTGGAAGTACCCTATAGGTTTCTACTTGACGACAATGTGTATGGTAACGCCTTTTTTAATAACTGTAGCTTTTGATCGCGTTGAATTCGAAGTTAGATTTTTTTACAGCTTCAAGGGATTGCACAATTGAGTATTTGATCTTAATTTTAGCTTAATACCACCTCGCGTTCCTGAGAAAAAGGGTCATGAGAGACGGACAGATGGACCGACAACAAAGTGATCATATAAGAGTACCGTTTTTTTTTTGAGGTACGGTACGGAGCCCTAAAAACTGTGCAGTGGTGATTGACTGAAGGGCCTAATTCCACTCAAAGAAAAATCAATGAGTTTTTATGACTATATCAAAGGGTCACAACGCCGTTACAACGTTATTTTCTCTAACTAAAAAGAGCCTCGGCTTTCACGAAAAGGTCTAAATTGATAAAAATACTTTTAGATATAAGCACCGCACTTTAAGATAAAATTGTGACTATGATAAACATTTTAGTAGTTTATCATTAGATGATAGATAGCACTTCATTTTCAGGAACGTATAATCTAGAAACAGTGATAACAGTGTTCACAGATGCAATGCAACGGTAAGCTTCCGAATTTTTATCTATAGTCTTGTAAGCTTGTATCGCATAGTGTATTGATACAGTTGAGTTTTTAATCTATTCCGTTTTGATGTCGATTGATACCTTTTAATCAAGACTCTGATAGTACATTCCATATTTAATTCCTGCTTTGGGGCAAAGCAGCCGACAAACAGACTATATTTGTGCTACAAAAAAGAGCGATTCGTTCTATATATAACCTGAATTCCCGTGACTCCTTAAGAGAAGTTTTTAAAGACATAAACATATTAACCGTAGCGTCCCAATATATTTATGAGAGTATTATATGTGTGTATTAAGAACCTAGACTCTTTTACAAAGAATTCAGATATCCACAATTTTAATACTAGAAGTAAAAACAAAATCGCCATTAGAAACTTCCGCGTTCGTAAAGTAGCCAAATCATTCGTCGGCCAATGTATACATTTTATAATAAGTTACCAGATGATGCTATAAAATTACCTTTTCCAGTTCTCAAAAAGTACTCAAAAGAATCTCTAATGGCAAAGACATATTATAAGGTAGAGGACTATTTAACAAACAAAAATGCATGGCCCGAAAACAGAAACCAAATAATTTACTTTTACCGGGACGCGGTTCTTATAAGGTGGCATATCAAACGTATGAAAGTTGTAATATTTTCTTCTGTTTCCGCGACCCGTGACCCTGGAAAGCTGAAAAGTCGGGAACTCAAATTAGATAATATACGCGATATAATCCGTTAAATTGTTTTTTCACTTCTCCTGCTCAAAAAGTACGTAATATTAGCTTCGCGAAGCGAGACTAAAATAGTACATTTAGTCCCTAGGGTTTAAAAGAAAGCCATATAATCCCATACAAATTTCTATGACACTGAAAAACAAAACTTGCGGCCAGCTACATACTCCTTACGAATAATTAAAAACAAACAAACCAACCTGATCAGATTGGCTTAAGTTTCTGATAGAATTGCTCAAACTGTACTTTTAGTTTTGCATGAAATACACAATTTTAATGTTAAGTCTTTTTTATTTTCTCGCAGTCGAAGTGAAAAGCCGAGTGTTTAAAACGTGGCTAAAAGCCATTATGACACTCAAGACATATTTGTCCTCGTTCACTTCGTGAGCTCGTCCAAATAATCACTTCGTGTCATAATGGCTTATTTTAGCCCCTTGTCAAACAATCTACTCTAGTACGTAAGTTGTTTTAAATGGAAAATCATATTTTGCTTTTTCATATTCTATTATTTTTTTACTTTTATAAGTTTTGATATGTTTTCTTGGAGAACTATGCATTGAGTTTTTACTCAAAACATATATGTAGGATAGGCTAAGTACAAAGATTGTAATTGATAAAAGAGTTATTTAGAAAAAAACACTGGCTGTTGAGTTTGTTTCGGCTTTCTTCTCAACAGTGGTCCCCTCTTGGGAAATGCCGTAGAGTCAGACTTGTAAAAGTGCCCTTACTGCCTACTTACAGAATAAAGATCATTATTTCATTTCATAGAACCCTGCATTGTTAAAGAAACTTCCTAAGTCCTTGCAATGCATATATTTTAAACAAAAAAGTTTTGACGACCGGTTTAGCTGAGTGGGAGTAAAGTTCCCTGCGAAGCGGAAGGTCCTGGGTTCAAATCCCGGTAAGGGCAAATATTCGTATGATGAGCATAAATATTTGTTCCTGAGGCTTGGATGTTTTGTATGTATATAAGTAAATATATCGTTATTGAGCTTACCGTGGGACTAGTTCGATTTGCGTATAATTGTCCTGTAATATTTATGTTATATATATTCAAATTCAAAACGGCTTTGATTATTGCTGACCTGAGCAGAACTCTGAGCATGGTTCTGTTGGAGTCCCTGATGTGAGCGGGTTTCAGTTTTATGTCCGTCGGTTCCTGCAGCTCGTTGCCAGTCGACAGTAGCGCCACCTACGTTTTTAAATTTTTCAAGTAAATTTACATCTTCACTAACATGAAGTTAACGAATAACGTTTTCTTGAAATTAGATATGGTGACGCCACGGTGTAGGTACTAAATATCGGCATAAGTGATTAGCCTCTATACAGCAGTGGCGCTAGCGTGGCGTCCATATAAGCCGATTTCCACTGGGTTGCCCAACCAAGGAAAGGCTTATAACCACCTCTTTC
The DNA here is from genome assembly GCA_905404275.2 of Hedya salicella. Taxonomy (NCBI): domain Eukaryota; kingdom Metazoa; phylum Arthropoda; class Insecta; order Lepidoptera; family Tortricidae; genus Hedya; species Hedya salicella. The sequence continues at coordinate 8,052,973 of FR990114.1, read as the reverse complement.
TTTAAATATGAGTAAATGAATACGCTACGGCTAGCTAAATGCTTGTAATTTTCCTGACGCCACGCCTCTGCTACACATATACCTATTTCAACTAAATCTATACAGGGTGAACGATATGAAGAGTTACCAAATTCAAAGGGCTACGATTTTTTTTCTGCTGTAACAAATTATTATTATTAAGAAAAAAAAGAGGAAAAATATCAAAATGATTTACTTTAACTCGATATGACCACCTTTTGCTTTGACGATGGCCTTCAGACGGTCAAAAAATTAGTTGCACGCTGCACGAATGTGGTCCTGCGCTATGTTGTGCCAATAACGTACGATCGCTTTCTTCAGTGCATCCATACTGGCATGTTTCCTTGTCCTCACTTTTGCCCTTCATAATGGACCAGATAGAAAAGTCCATCGAAAGCAATTGTTTGGACGAAATGAAATGTGGAATGCAGTTTTTTAGCCATTCGTGGTTGACAGAGCTTTATGAGCCGCCACTTCATATCGTTCACCCTGTAGTGTATACATAATAAATGATTATTTTTCGAAAATGGTAATGGTGTAAGAGGGGATTAATAATTTTTTTTGGTCTCACCAACGAAATCACGGGCATCTATAATTTTATAAAACCTGAAGCAATGCTACTTAATTACTAATTAATAATTATAACGATGGACATAAAGCCTACCTTGGGGTGGCCTTTGACAGTAACATTCTGGTAACCTGCTCCAGCTAGAATACCGATGTGTCCCGCGTCCAGAACAGATCCTATTAACAAACGATTATTTAGGTATTAGGTCAGAAAAATCGGATAGCAACTTCACGTGGACACGCCTCATAATCTCATATATCTAGCACAGTCTAGAAATCAATACAGTCATCCGTCGAAGCCGTCTAGACAGAGCAATCGTGCGGGGCGCAAGGGGCGAGACGCGGGTGCGGCGAGCCCGAGCTGCATACTCCGTATTAGTTAGTAGCTCGGGACATTTCATTGTCATTTACGCAAACATCAAAGAGGTCGCCCCATTGTATGATTTTTACATGTGTATCTAGGTTAAAATTTCACCGCAAATTAATGCACCTGGGTGTATTAACTTCATATTCTTGTTATTCTGTCTGGTAGGAGAGACCAAGTAAGGTTGTCTCACGGGTCGGTTGTCGCAGCGGTCATAATGGTCTATGAACCAATCTCGAAAGATGGCGAAAGCTATATCTCCCTCCTAGATAAAGCTTTCGCGATCTTTCAACACCGGTCGATGAACTTATTCGTTCGTTCAGTTTTCTGTCATGGCCGTCGCGTGGCAACCAAACCGTGAGACAACCTTACCCCTTTTAAAAAATGAACTTATATTGGCTAGAAAAAAATATTATTGTTGCTCTTATCTATATTATTATAAAGATGTAAAAATGAAATGTCTGTACATTTAAGATATTAAAAAAAAATTATACATGCTATTTGTAGGTCATCGAATCGATATTATTTGCTTGTTTGTATGTGTCGTTGTGCACTCATCACGCCAAAACGGCTAAACGGATTTCAACTATTTTTGGTACACGGGTAGCTGGCATCCACTGATGGGTATAGATGTTTTACTCGACTACACTGAAGAAAAAAGAGGGATATGATTTTTTTCTCTTCTGCTGACGAAGTTGCGATTGCTTTAAAGAATATCTACATGGCACAGAGGTACAGGAAAAAAGTTGATTGACCCGCTTATCTCTTTCTTCAATAAAACGTGATTTAAACGAAAGTTTACACATGGTATAAAACAGTGGCACCAGGCCCCTATTTCACAATCGTGACAATTGTCAGGTGACAACGACAATTTTATGTTCACGGCGATCCCCGCAAGCTTCTTACTTCATACTGAGCACACAATGTACGGGAAATTGTCAATGTCACCCGACATTTGTCACGATTGTGAAATAGAGGCCTGGTTACAGGTCAAAATTGATCTCAACACTTCGCAGTAGCACCTGCGTCCTGTGATACCGACAACTATCTCAACGGTTCCTCTGATACCGAGAACTAGCTCTATCTCCAGTTCAATGCTCTAACGATATCCTTACCTTTTTTGACGAGCTCGGCGCCCATGGGTATGTCGAAACCGATGGGCCGTACGTCCTGTCCAGCTTCCGGTGCCACCAGGATCTCGATCTCCAGTTCAGTGTCACCGTCTTCTGATGCTGACACTAATTTAGTATCCTCGACCTGTGGTCAGATATTCAAGGTAAGTTGCCTTGCACTTCATTTTTCACTTCTCCTGCTCGAAAAGTAGGTACGTCATATTAGCTAAAAAGAATATATAGAATTAATATATTATAATAGAAAAGCAGTGTTTAACACGTGGCTAAAAGCCATTATGACACTCAGACATATTTGTCTGCAAGCAAAGCAACACACTGTCATAATGGCTTCGTGTCATAATGGCTTATTTTGGCCCTTTGTCAAACAATCTACTATTACGTCATCATAGGTTGTAAGTAAGTAGTCTAACTCCTATATTATATACCTACGCGAGCTCAATAACGCACTGAATAGCCAAGCAGAAGAATAAAGCGAATTTGCGATACAATCTATTTATTAAAAACATATAAAAATTATACAGTTGTCACCGACTTTGCGTAAAATAAAAAACTCGTGTTCAAGAATTCGTATTTTCCAGATCATAATTTGTATTCTCGTCCAGGATACCTCAGTGCTTAAATACGAGTATTAAACCAGTGCGTATGATGACCTACGGAGCCGAGCAGAGACGTGGTCTCTAACTATGGCTCTCTTAAGAAAGCTCAGAGTCACTCAGCGAGCTATGGAAAGAGCAATACTGGGGATCTACGAGATCGAATCAGAAATGAGGAGATTCGTAGACGAACCAAGATCACCGACATAGCAAACAGGGTAAGCAAACTGGAGTGGCAATGAGCAGGGCACATAGTTTGAAGAACCGACGGCCTTTGGGGCAGAAAGGTTCTCAAGTGGAGGCCGCGTACCGGCAAGCGCAGCGTGGGAAAGCCTACCGCAAGTCGGTCGGACGACCTGGTCAGGGTTGCGGGGACTCGCTGGATGCGGTTCGCCTCTATCCGGCCCATGTGGAGGTTTATTGAGCAGTGGACGTCCTATGGCTGAAATGATGATGATGATGAGACAACATTAGATACACATTAGATGTATTTCAGCGCTTTTTGCCTTACGGCAATATACCCTAGCGCAGTGTTTTTCCAACATTCTCATGGCGTGATCCCCTTTAATGGAAACGTTCTTTCGCTACCCCTTCACTGTCCTGATTCAAACGTGTGTTTTAAAATATTACAAATATGCAGTCCGTATTAATGTAACCGGCGTCCTCCTTTAAGAGGCCTCGCGACGCACAGGTTGAGAAACACAGCCCTAGCGTGCCCCAGTACACACACCTGTACGACGGCGTCGGCGCCTCGCCCGCCGTCAGCGTCGCGCGCACCGAGCGCACGCCGGCCCCGTCACTAGCGTGCCCCAGTACACACACCTGTACGACGGCGTCGGCGCCTCGCCCGCCGTCAGCGTCGCGCGCACCGAGCGCACGCCGGCCCCGTCACTAGCGTGCCCCAGTACACACACCTGTACGACGGCGTCGGCGCCTCGCCCGCCGTCAGCGTCGCGCGCACCGAGCGCACGCCGGCCCCGTCACTAGCGTGCCCCAGTACACACACCTGTACGACGGCGTCGGCGCCGGCGGGCACGGCGGCGCCGGTGTTGACGCGCGCGCAGCGGCCGCGCGCCAGCGGCGCCGTCGGCGCGTCGCCCGCCGTCAGCGTCGCGCGCACCGAGCGCACGCCGGCCCCGTCACTAGCGTGCCCCAGTACACACCTGTACGACGGCGTCGGCGCCTCGCCCGCCGTCAGCGTCGCGCGCACCGAGCGCACGCCGGCCCCGTCACTAGCGTGCCCCAGTACACACACCTGTACGACGGCGTCGGCGCCGGCGGGCACGGCGGCGCCGGTGTTGACGCGCGCGCAGCGGCCGCGCGCCAGCGGCGCCGTCGGCGCGTCGCCCGCCGTCAGCGCCGCGCGCACCGAGCGCACGCCGGCCCCGTCACTAGCGTGCCCCAGTACACACACCTGTACGACGGCGTCGGCGCCTCGCCCGCCGTCAGCGTCGCGCGCACCGAGCGCACGCCGGCCCCGTCACTAGCGTGCCCCAGTACACACACCTGTACGACGGCGTCGGCGCCTCGCCCGCCGTCAGCGTCGCGCGCACCGAGCGCACGCCGGCCCCGTCACTAGCGTGCCCCAGTACACACCTGTACGACGGCGTCGGCGCCTCGCCCGCCGTCAGCGTCGCGCGCACCGAGCGCACGCCGGCCCCGTCACTAGCGTGCCCCAGTACACACACCTGTACGACGGCGTCGGCGCCTCGCCCGCCGTCAGCGTCGCGCGCACCGAGCGCACGCCGGCCCCGTCACTAGCGTGCCCCAGTACACACACCTGTACGACGGCGTCGGCGCCTCGCCCGCCGTCAGCGTCGCGCGCACCGAGCGCACGCCGGCCCCGTCACTAGCGTGCCCCAGTACACACACCTGTACGACGGCGTCGGCGCCTCGCCCGCCGTCAGCGTCGCGCGCACCGAGCGCACGCCGGCCCCGTCACTAGCGTGCCCCAGTACACACACCTGTACGACGGCGTCGGCGCCTCGCCCGCCGTCAGCGTCGCGCGCACCGAGCGCACGCCGGCCCCGTCACTAGCGTGCCCCAGTACACACCTGTACGACGGCGTCGGCGCCTCGCCCGCCGTCAGCGTCGCGCGCACCGAGCGCACGCCGGCCCCGTCACTAGCGTGCCCCAGTACACACACCTGTACGACGGCGTCGGCGCCTCGCCCGCCGTCAGCGTCGCGCGCACCGAGCGCACGCCGGCCCCGTCACTAGCGTGCCCCAGTACACACACCTGTACGACGGCGTCGGCGCCTCGCCCGCCGTCAGCGTCGCGCGCACCGAGCGCACGCCGGCCCCGTCACTAGCGTGCCCCAGTACACACACCTGTACGACGGCGTCGGCGCCTCGCCCGCCGTCAGCGTCGCGCGCACCGAGCGCACGCCGGCCCCGTCACTAGCGTGCCCCAGTACACACACCTGTACGACGGCGTCGGCGCCTCGCCCGCCGTCAGCGTCGCGCGCACCGAGCGCACGCCGGCCCCGTCACTAGCGTGCCCCAGTACACACCTGTACGACGGCGTCGGCGCCTCGCCCGCCGTCAGCGTCGCGCGCACCGAGCGCACGCCGGCCCCGTCACTAGCGTGCCCCAGTACACACACCTGTACGACGGCGTCGGCGCCTCGCCCGCCGTCAGCGTCGCGCGCACCGAGCGCACGCCGGCCCCGTCACTAGCGTGCCCCAGTACACACACCTGTACGACGGCGTCGGCGCCTCGCCCGCCGTCAGCGTCGCGCGCACCGAGCGCACGCCGGCCCCGTCACTAGCGTGCCCCAGTACACACACCTGTACGACGGCGTCGGCGCCTCGCCCGCCGTCAGCGTCGCGCGCACCGAGCGCACGCCGGCCCCGTCACTAGCGTGCCCCAGTACACACACCTGTACGACGGCGTCGGCGCCTCGCCCGCCGTCAGCGTCGCGCGCACCGAGCGCACGCCGGCCCCGTCACTAGCGTGCCCCAGTACACACCTGTACGACGGCGTCGGCGCCTCGCCCGCCGTCAGCGTCGCGCGCACCGAGCGCACGCCGGCCCCGTCACTAGCGTGCCCCAGTACACACACCTGTACGACGGCGTCGGCGCCTCGCCCGCCGTCAGCGTCGCGCGCACCGAGTGCACGCCGGCCCCGTCACTAGCGTGCCCCAGTACACACCTGTACGACGGCGTCGGCGCCTCGCCCGCCGTCAGCGTCGCGCGCACCGAGCGCACGCCGGCCCCGTCACTAGCGTGCCCCAGTACACACCTGTACGACGGCGTCGGCGCCTCGCCCGCCGTCAGCGTCGCGCGCACCGAGCGCACGCCGGCCCCGTCACTAGCGTGCCCCAGTACACACACCTGTACGACGGCGTCGGCGCCTCGCCCGCCGTCAGCGTCGCGCGCACCGAGCGCACGCCGGCCCCGTCACTAGCGTGCCCCAGTACACACACCTGTACGACGGCGTCGGCGCCTCGCCCGCCGTCAGCGTCGCGCGCACCGAGCGCACGCCGGCCCCGTCACTAGCGTGCCCCAGTACACACACCTGTACGACGGCGTCGGCGCCTCGCCCGCCGTCAGCGTCGCGCGCACCGAGCGCACGCCGGCCCCGTCACTAGCGTGCCCCAGTACACACACCTGTACGACGGCGTCGGCGCCGGCGGGCACGGCGGCGCCGGTGTTGACGCGCGCGCAGCGGCCGCGCGCCAGCGGCGCCGTCGGCGCGTCGCCCGCCGTCAGCGTCGCGCGCACCGAGCGCACGCCGGCCCCGTCACTAGCGTGCCCCAGTACACACACCTGTACGACGGCGTCGGCGCCTCGCCCGCCGTCAGCGTCGCGCGCACCGAGCGCACGCCGGCCCCGTCACTAGCGTGCCCCAGTACACACACCTGTACGACGGCGTCGGCGCCTCGCCCGCCGTCAGCGTCGCGCGCACCGAGCGCACGCCGGCCCCGTCACTAGCGTGCCCCAGTACACACACCTGTACGACGGCGTCGGCGCCTCGCCCGCCGTCAGCGTCGCGCGCACCGAGCGCACGCCGGCCCCGTCACTAGCGTGCCCCAGTACACACACCTGTACGACGGCGTCGGCGCCTCGCCCGCCGTCAGCGTCGCGCGCACCGAGCGCACGCCGGCCCCGTCACTAGCGTGCCCCAGTACACACACCTGTACGACGGCGTCGGCGCCTCGCCCGCCGTCAGCGTCGCGCGCACCGAGCGCACGCCGGCCCCGTCACTAGCGTGCCCCAGTACACACACCTGTACGACGGCGTCGGCGCCTCGCCCGCCGTCAGCGTCGCGCGCACCGAGCGCACGCCGGCCCCGTCACTAGCGTGCCCCAGTACACACACCTGTACGACGGCGTCGGCGCCGGCGGGCACGGCGGCGCCGGTGTTGACGCGCGCGCAGCGGCCGCGCGCCAGCGGCGCCGTCGGCGCGTCGCCCGCCGTCAGCGCCGCGCGCACCGAGCGCACGCCGGCCCCGTCACTACTTACGACGGCGTAACCTGGAAATCAGCTGGTTAGATGCACTCGGCGGTGACAGCAGTTAATAGGGATAGCATTCTATTAGATTAGAGATCTCATTAATAATTACAATTTACTCTCGAATGTAATCATCCCCGCTTGAGACTTTCAGAATGTTTTTAAAAATATTTAAGAGTGCAGGAAATTTGAAAAAAATATTGAGAAATATCACGTGATATTTGTACCCCATATGAATATATTTTTACTTTAACTACACAGATTAGTAAAAGAAACTATCATTGTCATGCTTTTTTTCACTAATCTATGTAGACTAAAATAAAAATGTAAATGTAATGTGTACAAATGTCAGGGGTGTTTAAAGAATTTATAAAGGAACAAAAGCCTACAAATTAAGTAGAGCCCAAATGCTGAAGGGTCATTGTCATAAAAAATGTACCTATAGTAAGTATAGTTAAGCGATTTAATTAAAACAAAATTTGAATTGATACCTGTGAGTAACAAAACTTAACTACCTAGGTACAATTTTTTCCGGAAACAACCCTGGAAGGGATCTAGACTTAATTTAAGAAAGTGAACTATGCTTAAAGGATATAATGCATATTACCATCTTTAACTGATGCAGGAAAAGGAGGCATAGGTTCCTTAGTACACAGAGACTCTGCCACCACTCTGCCCAATGCCTGTTCTATGGGAACAATCTCCAAAAAGTGTTCCCACTGCCGCATCACATTATCCAAAACTTTAAATGCCTCCGACATTTGCAGCATCGGGAATGGGGACTCCCTGGCTCTAAATGCTACTTGGCCCAAACTGACATTGCTGGTTTGGCGTCCATGAGAGCAAGTGTGCTCAAACTTCATGGAATCATGGATAGACCTCACTTCCTTTAATTCATCATTGATCAGAGCCAGAGCATGGACTATTACAGGTTTAACAACTTCAAAACACTCTTTCACAGCCTTTAAGCTGCCTGGGAAATTTATAATTAAAGTTCTATCCCTTATTCCAGCCACAGCTCTTGACAGCATAGCCATTGGAGTCTTTTCTAGACTTGCCTGGGTAATAGCGGCAATAATTGCTGGTGCTTCTCTGTGGATCACTGCCTTTGAGGCTTCGGGGGTCACATCTCTGGAGCTAAAGCCAGTCCCTCCAGTGGTTAGGAGAAGATTTACATTGGCTTCATCACAAAAGTACTTAAGCTCTTTTTCTATGATTTCCCTCTCATCTGGGATGATGATTTTGTGTAAGTTGGCATTAGGAAATAATTCTTTAGCATATTTAGCTAATGCCGGTCCAGAAGTATCTTTGGAGTTGTCTTTGAAACATGTGTCACTGATGGTCAAAATTGCTACCGCTTTCACCATATTTTAGCTAAAATGAGACATGAAAATTTTACTATTTCCAAGATAAAAATATTTATTCAACTATTATTTTATTTGCAACTAGAAGACGCCCGCAACTTCGTTCGCGGAGGATAAAAAGTCATAACCCGTCGTTTTTTCTTCAGCATAGTCGGGTAAAAAGTATCCTATAACCATCTGAAGATATCCAGCTACCCGTGTACGAAAAATAGTTGAAATCCGTTTAGCCGATATTGCGTGAATAAGCCACAACGACACATACTAAAAAAACAAAAAAAAAGTTTTTCTTTTTAGTAACCTCCAAATAGTCCGTAACAATCAATTTTTTGAAAATATCTTCAATGTACAGACATTTCATTTTTACAACTGTATAAGAGTATAGATTTCACTCTAATCGCGGCACATAGGTATCATCAGTAGTACCAGGAAGTAGTACAGTTAAAAACAATATTTTTTTACTACTCATGATTACAAATAACAATTTACTAAAAATTACATTATGAGATGCGTCGATCTACTTCAGTTGCACGGGACAAAATAATAGGGGTATGGCTGCGAAGGCCGGTTTATTGTTATCAATTTCATTAACATGCAATACAAACAAGATACGTGACATATAATGCAAGCTGTCGGTACTTACGCTACGCGCCGGTGGGCAAACTAATGATAACAAGTTCCACACTTCGGACACCCTATACGTAATACTTAATACGCTATTATAAGTTGAATGGATTTATGATATCAAGATTATTACTATTAACATCACAATGATAATAAAATAGTGTAAATATAGATAAGGATTATATTGATTAAAATCAAATGCTGCCGCGTAACCTTGAAAACACAACAATGTGACGACTGTCAGTGTCATCCTGACACCTCCGGTGGCCAATTTGACGACGATTTGTGAGCAAACTATTTGAGTTAGCAGTAAAACCACTCATTAGCCGGCCCCGTAACAGTCAACACCTGCACTTCTATGTAAGGACTTTTTACATTGAGTGTTACTCCATAGCACAACATTGTATGAAGAACCTCTTACCTTCCGCTTTCCTCTTACCTTTACTCTTACCTTTCCGGTTCCAGGCTACCAAATGCTGGAATGACTTACCACCTCCGCTTAGAAATTGTGGCTCTAAATTTAGTTTCCAGCGAAAATTACGACTTTTGTTGTTGGCTAGCCAGGCACTGGAATCGGGAATAAAGGGACCTATGCCTTTTTCATATTCTCAATATTTTTAATCCTTTTTATTTATTTACCTATTAATTTTCATGTAGCAGTTGAAGCACCGAGTACTCTTTGCTCTCTCAATCTTCACACATCCCTACTATCATTACATATCTATTTTCATGACACTGATAACTATTTACTTGTATTTGTTTTCTATGGTATCGTTGATTTTTTTATATATTACCAAGCGTTGTCATGTTTAAATCGAGCTCCCTGTGGGCTTTGACAGAATAACAGCGTTGCAGTTCTGCCGCTCGCGAACTGCAACACCATGCTGAGTCGGAGCCTTTTCCTTAGCGCACACATTGCTGGACCCATTGCAGACAATTTACCTAATTAACCTAAAAAAACAATATTAATTTTATGCAAATGATGTCCTGTCTGTGTGTGCTTTCTATGGAATAAATATATTTTTCTTTCTTTCTTTCTTTCTTTCTTTCTTACCTCGTTAAATTTAGTCTTTTAAAAAATAGTCTTTTTAAGTACTATTTCCATAAAAATGTTGTTGACGCGACCGATACAACTATTATATAATTTGTGCCGATACTGACTTCAATATTATTATTTTTGTTTTATTTACACACCGGTACTTTGTTACAAAAAAAATACAGCCGAATTGTACGTCATATTAGCTAGAAAGAATATATAGAATTAATATATTATAATATAATAGAATTGCTGAAAATGTACTTTTAAGGTGAATAAGGAGATCATTCATGGGTAACTGTGTGAGATTTTATAATAAACTTCCTAGCAGCATAACTGAGTTGTCTATTGGTAAATTCAAAAATATTGTGAAACGAAAATTATTTTCTAAAGCTTATTATAGCACACAAGACTACATGAATGATGAAGCCGCGTGGGATTAATGTAAATTATACCGTCATGTAGGTATATGAATAATTATTTTAACGAATACCTAAGGTATTATTATTATTTTAATCTTAATTGTTTTATATACTCTGACATTTAGAATTTTATCTAGACACATTCTAGATTATTTATTTTTTATTGACAATCCTTTTGGGATTTATCTTATTGATTATGATGATTTTATCAATAATATTACACTTAAGTTAAATGATCTGATTAGGTTTTTCTGGGTTTCCCTAATCCTTGCAGCAAATGTTGGATCATATTGAATTTCTCCCAGCAAACATTCACTCTCATGTAACTGACATTTCGAAAGTGCTTGTAACTAGGCCTATTTGAATAAAGAATATTTTGATTTGATTTGATTTGATTTAGTTTTTCATGAAATATACAATTTTAATGTTAAGTCTTTTTTATTTTCTCGCAGTCGAAGTGAAAAGCAGTGTTTAACACGTGGCTAAAAGCCATTATGACACTCAAGACATATTTGTCTGCAAGCAAAGCAAAAGCATATACACCTCCTTTTTTAGAGTTGGTAAAAAAGTTACGGCGGTCAAGATTCTACGCGGTCCGGGGTCCGACCCATATCGCGTCTCGGAAAGAGCTAGAGAATGAGGTCATCTGCCTTTGCTACCGTCTAATGAGAAATACAAAATGCTGAAATGAACTAGACAGAGAAGTAACACGTCTTTTATCTCTTTCTAACCCCACGTAGTCTTCATACGTTATTTTAGGCCAATTGACCATAGATTTGCAGAACGCAACCAGAGATAATATGTAAAAAGCGACCAAATGCATTGTTAGTTAAGACTTTTTAAGTTGCTATGACCAAAAATTTACTCTGGTCGCTTTTTGCATAACTGTTTTGTAATTACATAACGTGGCTTTATTTTATTAAATAAAACCCAGAAATTTTAATAAATCGTTTACTGTACATCAGTACATGACAGAATATAAAAGGTGAATGCAAAAATTAACATGGCAGCGTTATATTAAAACAAACGCCCGATAGATTTCTAATAGTAAAAATACGCCTTCTCGCAACATCATCGGACGACCTGTGTAGGCCGAAACATCTTCCACCTCGTTGAAAGAGCCATCTTTCAACCCTTTAATTCTTCCGCCGTTGGCAGAGGGCACAGTCGAACGAAGGGTCGCCTCACACAGCCTCGCGCAGTATTTATGTCCGCTACTCTGGACACGCCGTCGGCTCCAGGGAACCATCTCACAACTCGGCCAAGGCGCCAGCATAGGGGCGGGACATTATCCTCTTGCAGCAGAACTAAGTCGCCAATATTTAGCTGAGCCGTGTTAGTTCTCCACTTAGATCGCTGCTGCAGTTCAGCTATGTATTCCTTCTGCCAGCGCTTCCAGAAATGCTGAAGAAGTTTTTCGACTCGGGCATATCTTCGTAGTGAACTGTCGCTATGGTTCTGCATATCAGGTGTAGGCAGCGCAGTCAATGCTCTCCCAATGAGAAAATGCCCTGGGGAGAGGGAAAGGAAATCGTTTGGTGATGACGATAAGGGATACAAGGGACGACTGTTGAGAATCGCCTCTACTTGTGTAAATAACGTTGACAGTTCTTCGAACGTTAAATGACTATTCCCTATAACACGTTTTGAATGGTATTTTGCGGATTTTATACCGGCCTCGAAAATGCCACCGAAATGAGGAGCGTAAGTTGGGCTAAAACAAAATCGAATGCGTTCATTGTTAGCAAAATCAGATATAGGGTCAATATTTTGTTTTAAGAAACTACCTAACTCTTTCGCGGATGCGACGAAATTCCGTCCATTGTCGCAGAATATCTCCGCTGGCTTGCCTCTGCGGGATATAAAACGTCGTAACGTCATAATAAAAGCGTCTTTGGTTAGATCGCTAACACATTCTAAGTGCACGCATTTAAATCTTAAACAGACAAACAAACACATGTAGCATTTAATTAGCTTACCTCCGCGGCCCTTTCTAGTTAAAATATAGAAGGGTCCGGCAAAATCAAGACCAACAGATAAAAAGGGAAAATCTGGTACCACCCTTTGAGGAGGTAAGTTACCCATTTTTGGGCACAGTGTTGAACCTCGGTGCCGTCTGCAGCATACACATCGATTGACAGTGCGCCTCGCCAATAATCTGCCATTTATGGGCCAAACTGTTTCTTTAACCGAAGCTAACAGTAGTTGAGGGCCTGCATGCATTTTTTGAATATGTTCTCGTCAAATATAAGTCTAGTCAAGTGATGTTCAGCGTGCAACAAAATGGGATGCTTCTTCTCAAACGGATAGTTGGACGCATCCAGACGACCTCCAACTCTAATTAATTTATGGTCGTCTAAAAATGGCGAAAGCGATAATAGTTTGGACTTTGGACTCAAATCTTTACCCTTTGCTAACAAGTCATACTCATAGGGAAACAATTGTCGCTGAGCGAGTAAGCAAAGCGCATTGAATGACTCGCTCAGTTCATCGCAGGTAAGTATACCTATTCTTTTGTTGTTAGTATGTTTTAAGTTAAATATAAATCGCTTTATGAATGCAAACATATTTTCTAACTTCGTGAGATTAGAATAATTTTGAAAATGTATTATTGGTTGTGTTATTAACGTAGTGTAAGCCTTTACTGTTTCAGGTAGCTCATCGGACGACGTGGCCTTCAGCACCGGCCAGCGAGACTCGTCCTCGGATAGGAAGTGAGGACCAGACCACCACAGCTCCAAGCACAGCAAGCGACTAGCACTGATACCACGTGATATCAGGTCTGCCGGGTTGGCCGCAGTGGGCACGTATCTCCAGTCATCTGACTCTGAAGTCTCCAATATTTCACTAATCCGATTCGCTACGAATGGCTTTAATTTTTTACCGTTATTATTTATCCAAGCCAATACCACGCTTGAGTCGCTCCAACGCACTATGCGATCCGGCCTGTATCTGAGGGAGTCCAACGCTGCCTTACACAGTCTGGCGGACAGCAGAGCGGCGCAGAGCTCAAGGCGAGGTACAGTATTTGTGGGCTTGACTGGCGCGACCTTGGACTTGGCGCATAACAAACTTACTTTGACGTCTTACATACACGCAAGCTCCAAGGGCGCTCTGTGAAGCATCACTGAAAGTATGCCATTCCACATACTTAGGCGAGTCACAGAGCACACGCCTGTTGATTTTAAAATCTTGAATGTACGGTAAATTTTCAGCAAATTCTAGCCATTCTTGTTTATGCTTTTGTGGGACAGGTTGATCCCAGTCAATTTTCTCTAGCCGTAGTTTCTGTAACAATATTTTAGGCTGTATTGTGTACGGACTCAAAATTCCTAGTGGATCGTAAATTTTGAAAGCTGTTGACATAATAAATCTTTTTGTTATTATGTTGCCGTTATCCCTTAAGAAGTCCCTTAACAGGAAATGTAAGTAAATCGTCAGACGGACTCCAGCCCAGTCCGAGCGTGCTCGACGACTCGCTAAGTGTTAAGTTTTCATGTGTATTTATTTCCGAATTTTCAAATAAAGTAGGCAAATTACTTTTATATTTACGTAAGTTGATGCAACGCGATTTTAATTCATTTGACACAGTTTTTTGTATATATCGTAATTCGTGTTCATCGTCTGATCCCGTAATTAGATCGTCTATTTAAAAATCTCTTTTTATTATGTCTTTTATTAGCTCGTCGTCCTGCTCCTCTGCGATTTGGGCCAGACAGCGCGTGCTAAGATAGCTCGCGCTGGCCGTCCCATACGTTAGCGTATTTAGTTTATAAGTTTGAATGGCCTGGGACTCGCTTTCTCGCCAAAGAATTAGTTGTAAGTTTCTGTCGTCTTCATTAACTAGAACTTGACGATACATCTTTTCAATATCTCCGGCTAAAATATATTTATACTGCCGAGCTCTGACCAAAATGGAGAAAAGCGAGTCCTGGACATTCGGACCTACCATAAGTATGTCGTTTAATGATAGACCAGAGGAAGAGGCCGCCGAACCGTCGAACACGACTCGAACCGCCGTGGACTCACTGTTGACCTTGAATACTGCGTGGTGACATAAAAAATACCCGGGACTGGGCCTACTTTCAATTGATTTGGACATATGCCCCAAATTGATATATTCATTTATGAATTTAACATACTCAGTTTTGAGAGCTGGATGGCGCTTAAATTTTTTCTCCAAATTTAACAGCCGTTTTTTTGCTAAGTGATAAGAATCTCCAAGTTTTTCTGGAGTATTTTTTAATGGAAGCTTCACACAATATCTTCCGGATTCGAGTTGAAACGTATTAGCGGAGAAATGTTTTTCACAAGTTTTCTCCTTTTCAGTCATAAAAAGCATTTTACAATTTTTATTAGGGATGTCTTCCAGCTCCCAAAATTTAGGTAATAATTGGCTCACAACGTCTTCGTGTGACTCAACAATACTTGCGTGGTTTCAATTTATTGATCTACTCGTACGCGCGCTTGTTTCATTGATGGGACCGGATATCAACCAACCAAGCTCAGAATTTCGCAACCTGGGGTTATTGGGACCGAGCGACTGCTGCTCACTGCCTATAATATCCCAAAACAGATCCGCGCCGATTAACATATCAATGGGAGCCGATTGGTTAAAATTCGGATCCGCTAATTTAATATTATCAGGCAGTTTCAAACCTTCGACGTTAATTGTCGCCTTAGGAATATTACTTGTCAATTCCTCCAATACTAGGCATGATAACGTAACCTCAAATGAACTGTTTAATGAATTTATTTGGACATCAGCCTTTTCTACAACGTTTTTTGTATTGCTGTTGCCAATTCCTATGACCTTCAGAAGGTCAATAGGTTTTGATTGAAGTGACAATTTGTCCTTTAATCCCTTTGTTAAAAATGAGGCCTCGCTGCCACTATCCAACAGAGCCCGGACCGTGTGAGTTTCTTTACTCTCAGGGTTGGCTGCCTTTATGAGCACAGTGGATAGAAGCACCGAGCCACGAGAATTATTTGACGTCATCATTGCTGAATGGCTGAGCACTGCCGCGGTGTTTACATCGCATGCCGCAGACTCGTCGTGAAGCAGACTATTGTGTCTTTTGTTACATTCCTGACAAGGACCTCCACGACAATCGTTAGCGCGATGTCCCTGTCTTAAACAATTAGCACATAATTTGTACGAAGCTACATCAGCTAATCTTTCTTGAATAGACTTAGATTTGAACTTTGGACAGTCATGAACTTTATGATTTCCGTCGCAGATTATGCAGACGTACACCACAGGTTTATTTTGAGGTTTAAATAAGACCGACTTCGTTTGAGTGGTAGTAGGAAATGATTTTATGAATGCAGATTGCTTGTGAGACTGCTGAGGTGCCGGATAGGGGGCGCGCGGTGTTGGAGGAGCAGCTCGCGGCGTTGGCGACGTATACTTGGAGTTATCGCTTTCATATTTAATTCTATTTAAGGCTTCGAGGACATCCGCGCGATCAGTTATGAATTTTTTAAATTGCTCAAACGTTGGGATGTCTTCGAGCGTGTTGCGGTACTCCTCCCACTTCATAAGTGTACGACTATCTAATTTAGGGCACAACATAAAAATTAACAGCAAATCCCATTGGTCAGTTGGTTGGCCTAAACTGGCTAACGCCCGTAAATTTTTTGTTACGTGGTCAACCAAATAACGCAATGATTTTTCTGACTCGCGAGCGTGCACGTTGATATTGAACAACGAGCTCAGATGATGATTGAGTAGCATCCTTTTATTGTTGTAACGCTCGCCGATCATCCGCCAAGCTTCCGCATAATTAGCCGAAGACACTTCCAAATTTGATATTATGCGAGCGGCATCGCCCTCCAGATAAGAAACGAGATATTGGAACTTATGAACCGGTTTAATACGATTATTGTTGTGTATTAAAGTCTCAAATGAATCCCGAAACTCGAGCCAGCGAAAATATGCCCCGTCAAACTTCGCAATTTCTATTAATGGTAACTTAAAACCTTGATCGTGATGATCGTGGCAGCACTGAGTATCCGCAGCGATCGAAAGACGCCGCTGTTCTAACTCGTTATTATTATAACTTTCTATCAGGCTCTTAGCTGACGCAATGTTCATGATAATTTTATTTTCAATGCTATCACGTTCATCAATTTCATTTGGTAAATTATCCGGACTTAAAACCTCAATCTGACTTTGTAACGTGTCGAATCTCACCGATAGTGCCTCAAATTTGCCAAGCCTGAGATTTAATTCCGCAAGCTGGACTTGTGTGAGCTCTTCGTACTCATGTGTTATGTTTACAAGATAGTTTTGGAACTTAGTGATTTGCCCTTTAATTGAGCTACGCATTGTAAATAAGTTTTTAAGTTCTTTTGTAGGACCTGCCAAACAATGAGGTTCATCGGTTTGATTAGCCATGTTAAACGCAAACGAAATGAAACGTTAACTTGTAAACAAATGATAAAAAGAAAAAAATACGCTCACGCTCCTCAAACGGTGTGCAGCGGTGCAGTTGGCCTTGACCGCGAGACCCTGTGTCGAGCGCTCGGTTGATCGCCCTATCACCTGGTCAGCCCTTTCAGCGGCTATCCGCTGCGCGCGAGTAGATCCTGGAATAGTCGGCAAAATATACGGGAATAAAACCGCTAAATAAACGATGCTTAAGGAGGTACGGGCTTCTAAAGCAGCCAAAAAGTTCACCTTATTCAATTAAGTGGGTCGGTATTTACGTACTAATTTCTTAATTATCAGATTTCAAAAATATACATTTTTTAAAACTTACTGGATATTAACCAGATTGATTTGCAACAAACAAGGCTTAAATTAATGTTATTAATAATGGGCCACCGTAATTTAATGTTAAATAAGTTAAAAATATTTCAATCTTTAGGTAATATTTACTTATGTAGGTAGATAACAAAGTCTAAGTTAACAAAGAAATGTAATTTTCACAAATATATCGCAATTACGCTATTGTATCAACGAATTTACACAAGTTTAGACGATTATTTAACTATTTAAATAGAAAATAGTTTGCCATTTTGACTATTTAAACAGATTTAATGCAAACTATTATGGAGCCGGGAGGACAAAGGAAGGGCACTTATCTTGTAATTAGGACTGCGCTGCACGGTGTGATACTTTAGACATGCCACTGTCCGTCTTCAGACACGAAGCCCTGGTGCCAGTTCACTTTCATCCACTTCTTGGTGATCTTCAAACTGCATAATTTGCCTTCCGTATTTAGTGCCGTATAAACTTGCGCTTTCGTCAATTTTCTTCTTGTTTCTTTATGTTCCCCTCATGGGCCATCAATTTATGTTTTGTAATTACATAACGTGGCTTTATTTTATTAAATAAAACCCAGAAATTTTAATAAATCGTTTACTGTACATCAGTACATGACAGAATATAAAAGGTGAATGCAAAAATTAACATGGCAGCGTTATATTAAAACAAACGCCTGATAGATTTCTAATAGTAAAAATACGCCTTCTCGCAACATCATCGGACGACCTGTGTAGGCCGAAACAATAACTATGGTATTTTTTTCTATCTACAAACCTATTTTATGTATGGCTGGTCAAGTCGTTTCATTTATCTTTTTTATTTATAATATAATTACTTTCCTATAGGCAACCGTTAAACTCGGTGTTATGATAGGTGTAATAAAACTACAATTATAATTCAAAATAAACTTATTACGACATAATTAAACACGATAAACTTACTAAGGCACATAATTTAAATAATCACAGTTGCTTATGATACTAAACTTCTATATTTCTCTAACACTGTATTGATATCTTCTCTTTCCATAGTCAGTAAAGGGCAAAAGTCGATCAAGCGCTTTAGTGGCGCGTACCTCTGCAAGGCGTTTGAGTTGCCAACAACTAGCAGCTTTTGTTTGGCTCGAGTCACTCCCACTGCTAAACGCCGCTGGTCATTTAGGACTTCACCTTCCTGCAAAAATTGAACGAAACTGGTTTTAACAAGTTTTACTCCAAAGAAGAATACTACTTTTTCTCATAAGAACTCTTAAACCTGGGTTTTTTTAAATGTAACTTTGAAGGAGTCAACGTATAAAGTTTAGTAACCCCAAATTGCAATTTTAGTTTCTTTTACCAGGATATAATAAAATTAACGAGTTAACACTTTCGGTGCCAAGCTTTTCGTAGCGCTACGCACTTTCCTCTAAATACGGGGGAACGCATGGTATTGGCTACGCGTCTACGAGCAGAGCGTCCGCTACGCAGTGAATCACAACTTTCTTGTCGTCGATCGTGTCCCGCTTGGTGCAGGGGTAGATTATGGCAGGCTTGTACCTCAGGTCGACGGTTCTCACCTTTGCCGCGAACTCGCCCGCCGCAGCAGGGCCACTTGCTTCCGGAACGGTGATATCTCACCGAATTCTGACGGTAGCGGATCTTAGCTTAACCCTCTTGTCCGTCCCGTTTGGTGCAGGAGTGGACTAAGGCAGGCTTGTCCCTGCCCTGAAACTGGTCGACGGTGCTGACCTCTGCCGCGAACTCGCCTGCCGCAGCAGCGCCACTTGCCCCCGGAACGGTGATATATCACCAGAGATCGGACAGGTCATCGCAAAAACAGAAATGTGAATAGAACAAGACTCTATAGAGTCGATACTAAAGATTATGATTATCTAAAGCGGATGTTATCGTAATTTAACATTTGACCTTTTTTAGTTGCATAGGTACCTATCTGTCATGTTTTTTTCAAAGCAGCGTTCTTGAAACAGTTTTGTGACAATTTAAATAAGTCAAATTATTGTCTTGTGGTGATTTCGAAGTATTTTAAATATGGTAAAAATAAAAGCGATTAATAAGTGGATTAAGAACTATCCCGAGCTCTCTTATAATGAAGATTACAAAGATATATTGTGTACAGCATGTGACATTCAATCGAATTAAAATGTTAAAGAAAGATAATATTAACGAACAACTTAAATTAAACTAGTATTTGTAATTGTTTCTAATCGTTTGTGTGGTTTTTTAATGATGAAAGTAGTAAAAAATAGTTAACACAAATAAGTAAATAAAAATATAGAATCGTCTCAGAAAATGCAGGAATTTATGGTTGCATAATGTTCAATACAACCAACAGCATTAAAAAAACTTTAATGGAAATACCTTCACAATCATATAGTGAATTTTGGGTTACCTACCGTGGTAAATGTAATTGAAAAATATAATTAAATAATACTGTACATAATACGACTCTATTAGTCTTGCTCTATTGGCGTGTTGCGATTGTTTTGCGATGACCTGTCCGAACTCTGTATATCACCGATGTCTGACGGTAGCGGATCTTACCTTAACCCTCTTTTCGGCGGTCGCGTCCCGCTTGGTACAGGAGTAGATTATGGCAGGCTTGTCCCTGCCCTGGAACTGGTCGACGGTGCTGACCTCTGCCGCGCACAGCGCCCGCCGCAGTAGCGCCACTTGCTCCCGGAACGGTGATATCACGCCGATGTCCGATGGTTTTAAACCAGCCTAAAAACAGTTTTTTAGGTTAAGTTTAGGAGTCTATATTGACTGTTAATTGATCTACTAAAATAACAGGTTAAATAATAGTATTAATCGAAATGAAAACTATAAAAGGTATAAAAACCCCTGGAGTACCTTAAGAAGCTCTGCGCCAACTCGTTTCGTTTGCTTTCGTTCCATCTCGGTTTCGTGGGGGCAAAAGGAAACGAGACCAAGACACAAAGATTAGATATATCACTCATTCAGTAAGCTATACTCGTATGAATATGATTTTGCAGGGCAATCGATTGATGATTAAGTTGGGGTCAGCCGGCGGCGCGGCAAGCGAATTCCTGATACATTGCGTGCGATACCAACTAACTGCTGTGAGTTGAGCGCCTTGACCGCGCAATGAAGCGAGAATTCGCTCGCTGCGTTGCTAGTCGCGAATTTTTGTGGTCGTAAGAGTCGTCATGGGGCAAGTTTCACAACAGCTTGTAACTTGTATTACAAGCGGAAATCTCTGTTTAATATATGTTGTTAGAAAGATATTTCCACTTGTAATACAAGTTACAAGTTTTTTTGAAACGGGTCGTTAGTCTCACGACCGATTAGAAGGGTATATAACCATTCAGTAAAACTATAAGCATAGGGTTAGATTTAGCTTTGTTTTGCTTTTAAATAACGATAATGCATTTAACGATAACTCACTTGTGTTAATGCTTCAACTAGCGCCAAAACTACACACGCTTCATCCGGATTCGCACACGTCTTACTGTTATTTTCAGTCTTCTTTTCCGTCTCCTTCATGTCAAGGAATAACACAGCATTCTCAGGTTCTGCACTGCAAGCCTTCAGCAACCACGTTTCAGAGGTGTGTGCTGATAACTTCTATTAAAATCAAAACAGAAGACAATTTTAGTTTCTGGTTTTGACTTACGTTGATAAAGTACATAAAATCTCAGTTGATGTGACAAGGTTAAATATGTATAATAGGGAATATTCATGAATTTTAATTTTTGCTTTTTTAAAAGCTCATTCATGTAACAAACAGTAAACAAAAATATTTTTTCTTATAGCTATAAAAATAACCAAGATATAAGCCATCAAACATTTTATTCTATCTCTTTCTAGCAGAACAGAATTTAATATGGAGTTTATATGGCCGGAGTGCACTGTGACGTAACAGTGCATATCGGACCTCTCTGTCTAATTACTAGTTTAAAATGCCTGTATTATGCGTATTTTTGGCCGATTTTAATTTCACATTTTGAAATCGTTTTTACGGTATTTTGATATTTAGTTAAAAAAAGCGATAAAAAAGATTCATCCTCCTATTGCAGTGGTAAAACTCATAGAACTGTTGTCCAAATTTCTCAGTCTGATTAATCAAAAATAATTTGATGCGCCATGCACTTACACTGTATAATATTTTTGGATCAGTCACCTTTAAACAGTCTGTTCACTTTTGTTTTCAATGTACAGGCATTTAATTTTTACAACTTTATAATAGTATAGATATATGTACCTGTGAGTCAATGTTCAATCTCGCCTGTGCTACTTTCTCATTAGCACACTTCAGCCTGTCGTTGTACGCGACCTTATTGGCTAGGTCAGCCAGCTCTTGGTTCATTCGGTACTGCAGCTGTAGCGTGGACGTCGCCTCTTCAGTCATCAGTCGGTGGAACACGCTCTCCTCCATTCCTAGTCTCCTGGTAACGCGATAAAGAAACCACTGTTAACTAATTCATAATTTCACCATTCTCTGTTAGTTAGTGTCGTGTGTCAGTGGTCGATTATTCTTGTCAATGTCGATCATTAGACAGGCGGAATCAGTGGTGAAATCGGGTTTACCCTCATTAGGCATAAACTTTTTTGTCGTAATCAACATTTGGCATAATGCATTTTTTTCTGAATACGTAAACTTCAGGATTGTTATAAAATAAAACCCAAACTAATGCTTTTAACAGGATGAAGCCATAAAAAGTCCTGAAAATTCGTCAGTTTCAGAAAATAATGCAATATGCCAAATGATGATTATGGCAAAAAACTTTATCCGAGATGAGGTTAACCGGTGGAATTGGCTCTCAAGAAAATCAAAAACTTGCAATTCTTCCCCTCTTTTTATAAAGCAAAAGTGTACACTTTGATTTGAAAAAAAAAGAAACATTGAACATACAGTGATACAAAACTACAAGTAAGAAATAGGCAGCGAGAAACGGCATCGAAAAGCGACAACACTCAGCTTAATATTTTTTTCCCATGGCAAGGTGTGATGATGATTATCAATGACCCCTTGATTAGTCTATTTGTTATTCTTTCACGCAATAAATGAGGAACGGACGAAGATTATTATCATATAGTGGCAGAAAATCCGCGGGAATAAATTCCATTTGTTGCTGCGTTGCTCATTTCCAAATGGGCTCAAGTCATTATGAGAATGGAAACGATTTGGACGTTTTATTGACAGGTTCAATTATACCTTGCAGTGCGACTTCTTACAACAGGTGGCAGTTGTTCAGGGTCCCCCACAAGAACGAACCGATTTGCAGCAAACAAAGGACGTAACACTGTGCATTGTAAAACCTGTAAAAAATCGTAATATTAAGACACCAGTGCAAGTCTCTGCGTCAATTTTAGTGGGTTATATTATCAGGTTAATTACAATTAGATTTTGTTTCACTATGACAATGTTTAAATTTAAATGAGTTAAACGTTAAACATGGAACCTTGAAATATTAAGTTAGTGTAAATAAGTACAGTATTAAAGTCTTTACGTACATATACGTAATTATGTCTGCCTCAGAGAGAGGTATGCACTCTGGTATACAAACGTGATTCACTGAGGGGTTTCTTTTCTCTGAATCTTATTGTACAGTCAGCATGAAATAGTCTTGCATCCAAAGAGCCAAATATCGTAACGTAACTTATGCCTATAAGAATAAAGATGGGTTGTGATATATTTGGTGCTTTAATATCACCCGTTGGCGCCACCGTGACGTAAGGTCTAATTGACAAGAAGCGTCAAAATCTTGTGGTGTGATTGGTGGATGTTGACGCTTCCTGTCAGTTAGACCTTACGTCATGGTGGCGCCAACTAGTGATATTTCCCTTTTAGAAAACCCTCATTAAGAAGAAAATCAGTGAGTATTACCTGGGTTGCCTCATCCACAATGCAGATGTCGAAGTTCGTGCGCGCCAACATAGCGTGCGCCGCGCCTAAACACGTCACACCAACCACTTCCTGCAAAGTAAGTATGTAGTTCTTTTTGGGCAAAGTTTTCTATATAAAAAAATCCGCCATATAAAAAAGCTGCTTATCTTTTAACGGCTGAAAATATATTTTCTAATTATGGCTATGGGTTACTAATGTGTTGCACAAAATTTATTGGCATATTTTCGTTTCGCATAGCAAACCATTGGCACAATCATCATTTAGCACAATTGCTTTTTGCCTAAATTTCTTGGCATACTATCACTTCGCACAAGTTTCTTTGGCAGAATAGTACATTGGCATAATGTCGATTAGAACAATACTCCTATGGTCGAATAATTGTGTCGCCGAAATTTATATGGCATAATATTCCGTTTGCATCCTTGATTGTAATTATGTTATAGTAATGATGTAGAAAGACTTCGTTTCTGTGAGGCACGCAGTCAAGTTCGTAAGCCAAGTCGGACATGCGTGGCTCGCTCGCTTCGCTCGCTCGTTAGGGTCGCAGTTCAATCAATCAATCAATCAATCAATATTTATTTTACTTAAAAACATGGTGTACAATAATAGGTCTTATAAAATATAAATATCAGTTTCACATGTTTTGCTGTTAACACAACACGTAAAATATAAATCTTATGCTTTAATGAAGTTAGGTTACATGGTAATAATAGTAATAATAATCTTAATTAATAGATATCACATTCAAAAGCAACATAATGGTCAATAACAACTATCCTTTATATATTACAGCGCTAAATATATCAGACTTTCATGTTATTTTTTATTAAATATTAATTTATAGATCATGACATAAATATTCATCCACAGAGTAAAAACATTGCTGTGTAAGCCAACTTTTGAGTTCTCGTTTGAACTTATTTAGGGGCATATTCTTAAGTACATCCGGTAGGTTATTGTATATGTTTATGGACATACAGTAAGTGCCTCTGCTGTACAGTTTGGTTTTTTTAGCCGGCATTACAAGGCGGTCTGGATACCTTGTGTTAAAGTTACAAACATCCTTATTTGTTTTAAAGAAGTCCGGGTGGGTTTTTACAAACAGGCAGATTTCGTAGATGTACGTCGATGGCACAGTAAGTAAAAGTAAGTTCTTGTACAAGGGACGACATGAGGTCATAACGTCTGCATTGCATATTGCTCTGATGCATTGCTTTTGTGCTATAAGAACTCGATTTGCATGTTGTGAGTTTCCCCAGAGCAGAATACCATATCTAATTAAAGAAGATACATAACCGTGATACGCCTGCATCGCGGCATCTTTCGTACAAGTTTTTGTCAATCGCCACAATGCGTAGGCAAACGAATTTAATTTATTGCATAATGTGTCTATGTGATCCTTCCAAGAGCATTTGTCATCCAACGTGATGCCAAGAAATTTCGTTTGTGATGATTCTTTTATTATTTCATCAGCTGACGTGACTGTTAGGTTATATTTACTAGCATTTATATTTAAAAATTGTACAAATGTCGTTTTATTTACGTTAATATTTAAATTGTTTAGGGTCATCCAAGTTACTATTCTAGAAATTGTATTATTTATATCAGCATTATATAAATTAGCATTTTTACACGGTACAACAATAGATAAGTCATCAGCAAACAGAGTACAATCAAATTCTGTTGCATACGGAAGATCATTAATATATATTAAAAATAGTAGTGGGCCCAAGATGCTACCTTGTGGTACCCCTACACTATTTATTTTCGTGGAAGACCTATGTGAAGTTACGGTATTTTTTCCATCAAATTTGGTAATTTCTACAAATTGCAACCTCGTGCGTAAATAACTTCTAAGCCAGTCATTTACCAAACCTCTCATGCCATAAAGTTCGCACTTTCTCAGAAGTATGTCATGGGACACAAAATCAAAAGCCCGCGTCATGTCAAAGAAGATCGCAGTAACAGGCGTGCTCTTGTCTAGATGCTTAGAGATATTATTCATTAAGGAGAAAGCAGCCAGGGATGTAGATTTTCCTTTCTGGAATCCATACTGTCCAGGTTTAATTATACTGAATTTACTAAGAAAATGTGAAATGCGTTCATGCATTGCCTTTTCAAATATTTTAGCAATAATTGGTATCAGAGAGATAGGTCTATGATTCTCGACAAGATTTTTATTACCTTTTTTATGAATAGGCTTAACCAATGCTATTTTCAAGGGTTCAGGAAAATTACCGCGTGTGAATGAAAGATTTATCAAATAGCTTAGAACGCCTGAGATCTGTAGGTTACATGTTTTCAATATATGCGTTTGTATACCATCATGTCCAGTAGATTTTGTTTGATTTAGTGAATTGATAATTTTAATTATCTCGTCTCTACTTGTCGGAACCAGAAACAAACTAGCAAAATTCGATTTAATGAGGGATATTTCGGGTAGTTGATTTTTATTACCAACGGTATTATTCATATCTATATAGTAATCATTAAAGGCGTTAGCGATGTCTGTAGGATCTTCTAGAATTCTATCATCGAAGATGATTTCCTTAATATTTGTATCGTTGGGATTCTTTTCCGATGTGTCTTTGATTACATACCATGTAGCTTTACATTTGTTTTTGGCCTGAGCTAGGTATTTGCAGTTTGCTAATCTTTGAGCCTGGTTTATACATTTTTTAAGCACTTTGGAATAGGACTGATATTTAGACTTATTGAAACTTTTATGTCTTGAATTTTTATAATAAGAAAAACGAAGTTTTCTTTTAGTTACTACAGACTTTTTGATACCCCTTGTGAACCAGTTATTAGCTTTTGGTCTGACGACATGTTTAATTTTAATTATCGGAAAACATAAATTATAAAACAATACAAAATTGTCGTAAAAATTGTTAAAGGCTATCTTGATATCGTTTTCACCATACACATCTGACCAAGTTAATGTCTTAATAGGTAATGAATTTTAAAATATTTTCATTACTATAATTCCTTCTAAAAATATACCAAAATGAAGATGTTTTCACTTTCTTTGTGTAAGCGAAGCTAATACTTTGTGCAGTCTCATGATCTGACAAACCCAATTCGTGAATATTACTTTGGCAATCAGAAATATTTGACATAATTTGATCAAGACAGGATTTTTTTCGAGTAGGGCCAAGAATATGTAAGCGGAAATTGTTCGCTATTGAGATTCTTTTGAGTTCAGTGGAGCTCTCTGTGGTTTTGAGGATGTCTATGTTTAGGTCGCCTGTAATTACTATTTTGTATTTTGTTTTAGCCTTTAACTTAGACATGAGGCATTGTAACATGCGGAAAAAAAGAGGTAAATTTTTTGCTGTGGGTGTTCGATATATACAGATAACAATGCATTTTATAGATTTTATCTCTATGCCACAACATTCGAATGCATAATTCACAGAGTATTCTTTTAAGAAAGGTAATTCCCGTGCGTGAATATTACTCGAACAAAATATACAAACTCCGCCTCTTTTCTGATGGGATCTTGAGTACAACCTAATACTCCTCCTCGCTTCGCTCGTCGTCGTACCTAACCTAAGCCAAGTCGGATCTGCCTTAAGGTGAAATTGGTAATATTAGGAATCGTAAGCCAAGTCGGACCTGCGCGGCTCGCTCGCTTCGCTCGCTCGTTAGGGTCGCTGTTCAACCTAACACTCCTCCTCGCTTCGCTCGTCGTTGTACCTAACCTAAGCCAAGTCGGACCTGCCTTACTTACCTGCCTTACCTTCTTTTCTGCGAGGGACGCAGTTTCAACCTAACCTAACCTCATTTTCTGGCAGCGATTCGGTTCTGTGGGTATGCTATGGTACAATTATGCCGAAATAAATTCGGCGGAACTTATATTGTGCTACATATAATTCTGTGAAATAAAAGTTGGCGATATTAGTATTCTGCTATTCAAAATTGTGCCAAATGAATACTATGCGACACACAGTCGTTCGGGTTGTATGGGAGCGCGGAATTAATTGTTTTTATGACAGGCGGGCATTTTAAAAGTTATGAAATGTGATTTTATCAATATAAATAGATAAAATAAATAAAATAAATATAACAAACATTAAAAAATGTGTATAGTTTGTATTAAAATCATCTAAAATGTACCATCAAATACAAAATAATTATTAAATAAATTAAATACCTCTTATAGGATTATCAAAGTAGATGTATAATATAAAATTACATTAAATAATGGTACTTATATACTTCAAGAAAATAAAAAAATATATAAAAAACACATTTACTTAATTATAATAAATCCTTTATTTCTTCATGCTCTCTTTCTGTTCTTTTATAGTTATGTTTAGCCCTTAAGCTATTAATAAAAGGGTCTGAAGATGTCAATAGCATGTTTATGATGTCTTCATTCGCAGATTCCCGTGAGCATTTCCTGGAATGGTACAATCTGTACCGACGATAATCCTTATTCCGAGCTTCTTGGGCTTCTTCACTTAGCATTCCAATTGGCAGAGCAGCAGCTGATATTATTCTACTTCCATGCATCAGTATTTTATGAACAGTGTTTGGCATGTAATACCACTTGTATAAGCGAACATATATTTTTGCTGTTTCATTGCAGTAATCTCCGAATTTTTCAGCATCTATTGTGGCACCCGAATTAATTGCATGTAAGATGACTGAAAACCGGCGAATTAATTCTTCATCTACACCGGTAACCTCCGCAACTACACTTGGGCTACTAAAAAATCTCCTGGAAGTATTGCCATCATTAGATGACCCCATACCTTGTTTCACGAAGTCAACTTTTAAACCCAATCTGTCAAACAGCTCTTTTTGTATTCTCTTTTTCTCTGCTTCTTTCTGTGGCCGTGTGTTTGCGTTTGTACTCCATTTACAAAAAGACTTTCTATAGGCGATGTGTAAAATACATTCCATAAATTTAATTCGGGCATGTAACGGCGATAAGCCCACTTTCAATGCATCAGGATTCTCTACTTTGTTTCGCACGAGATCTAATAAGTTCATTTCTGTAGGCCTTGCCTTGCATATAAAGCAAACAGCATTAGACTGTGTATCGGTAACCGTTTGTGCTATCTTGCCATCGATCATCGTGAATAACAACTCATGCTTTATTTTAAAGGTTTTGCCACTAATGCAGACAGAAGTCTCATGTAAATTGGATATTTCAGATTCCATTCTTGACCTTTCGTTATAGGTCAATTCAGTTGTTTCTTTACTAAATTGAAACTGTACCGGTCTACAAAATCTCGTAGAAGATGGGCTTTCATTTTTCCAATACACAGATGTATCGTCATCTTTGTTATGGGCAAGGCGAAGAGGGACTAAAGAAGTCAAGAACATGTTCGCATCTGTGACGTCTTCTTCTTTAAATTTCTGCTTGTATTCATTATGACCAGATGAACCATCACAGCCCCATTTGGAAATAAGAGTCATATCTTCATTCATGCTTGAAAGTTCATCTGCTGTTTTTGTTTGTAAAATCCTGGTTACAGTGTGGTCCAGTAATGGTTGCAAGCTAACACAGGCATAATATTCGGTTACATCTATATGTTCAAATTTAGGGCAGCACTGTTTTTTTGAGTCAAGGACTCTATGATAGTTAGGAAAAATGTCGCAACCTATTTCTTTCGTCGCGTTTCTAAGCACTTCATACTGATGTTTTGTTAGAGCCGCATCTAACATCAAAGCCAAAGCCTTTTCTGGACTGAAGGCAGGATATTTTACGGGGTTTTGTCGAATTTTATCGGCAGCAGACAAAATCGCCTCTTCGGGATAGTTCTCACATAAACTTCTCACTTTTTTTCGTTTTGTACGGCTACAACACTCTTCAAAAGGTTTTTCTGGACGACCATTTCGAAGTCGTTTTGAAGGTCCTGGTTCGGCGTCTACGGCAGCATCAGCATTCGAAACTGAAGGCACCGTATGTATTGAAAACATACCACTCAGCCAATCCTTGTTTTTTTCAAAAAAATATTTTCGCGTCCTTGATGCAGCTTTCCACTTTTTCGTGAAAGTAGGTAAAAAGTGTTTAGTCAACTCAATACAGATTTGGTCTAGTATTGCTTCTGAAAGATTTGGATTTTTAATTTTCAGGTTTTCAATACACTTATGCACTTCCCGGTCACTTGAAATAGCAATTTCGACTAAATCTGCATACGAAATGCTGAAACTTGCCATGACTATAAATAATAACAGTATAACTTCCTCGAGTTGATAATAGTAAATGAAGGAAAAGACAATAATGTACGCATTTTATATCCAAATCAAGCCATTTGTTAATTAACTACCCTCATAAATGTGTTTATCTATGTCATTATTTTTCCTACCTCCAAATACGCTGTTTAGTTAAATGGTCATTATTCAAAAGATTGCAGGCACCGGCAGCTGGAATCAATTAGGTCATTATTTTGGATAATTAAGGTATCATTTGTGCTATTTTTTGGTGAAAGGCTAGGTGAGGCTGGAAAGTAATACCCAATTGAATATTAAAAATTGCCAAAATAACGCCCATGTTGTTTTAATCCAAGCCATACCCAAACCTATAGCCGAAATTACTGATATTATAAAACATAAAAATACCTTATTATATGGTTTATCAAATAAAAATAGCATTTTGTATACTTTAGCGCCGGTTTTAGAAATATATTACCAGAAAGAAACAACTTTTTTGACGGAAAATTTGTTAGTGTTCAGCATCATGTGTTTTGTATTATTTATTTACAAATAAATAATACACCAAAATTAAAATTCTTTCAGTATAGGGTTGTAAAAGTATTCTACTGTTAGATTTAAGGCAAATAAATAACTTTAGTTGATTTGTAATTTTCGGACTTTATTCCGCCCTTGAACCAATGTGCGACATAACAATTGTGGTAAGTATATAATTATGCGATAGTATCATTCGGCTAAAAAATATTGTGCGAAAACGGTTATGCGAAATGTATTTTGGACAATAGAGATTGTGCAAGATAAAGGGTACCCTATGGCTATATGTATACTCTCCATGAAGTCACCATTTAAAGACAAAAACAAATCAAAATCGGTTCATCCGCTTAAGAGCAACGGTGTCACCGACAGACACACAGATACCCTCAGATATACTCAAACTTATGAGACTCTTCGTTTTTGGTCGAGGATTCAAAATAGGGTTGGGGGAGGAATGCCCATCACCGAATGCTCCTACTATTAAGACATTAGACTGGTTCCCAGAGGTTACTAAAACTTGATTCCGATCCCATAAAAGACGTAGTAGATGTCAATGTTTGCATAAGTATTTAATTCAGAGAGATTACTCCGAAGTTCGAAGTTCGTATCGTGCCGTCCCTCTTGCTCTCGTGTTATAGAGTTGATCTGGAGAATCTGTACATCTCCTCAGCGTGTACCAATTATAAATTAGTTTTAACACAATTGTAAAAGTTTTAATTATAATTAAGACATTATTGTAATAATTAATTGGTACACGCATTTTAATTGTTTTATATACTCTGACATTTAGAATTTTATTCTAGACACATTCTAGATTTTTTTTCTTTTTTATTGACAATCGTTTTGGGATTTATCTTATTATGTATTTTAATTTTTTAAATGATGATTTATCACTAATATTATGCTTAAGTTAAATGATCTGATTAGGTTTTTCTGGGTTTTCCCTAATCCTTGCAACAAATGTTGGATCATATTGTATGTCTCCCAGCAAAGAGTTCTCTCAATGTAACTGACAATTCGAAAGTGCTTGTACCTAGGCCTACTTGAATAAAACATATTTTGATTTGACTTGATTTGAGTGTGTTTGTGTGGCGCCATACGAATTTCGGAGTAGCCCCTTTGTTGTTTGTCACGAAAAAGGGCAGATGACGGCCACATGTAAACATGAATTGAAATAATGAGATAAAAAATAAGATTCAACTTTATTAATCGTCACAGTGTTCCGTTAGATGTAAGTACTACTGCGCCTAGGTGCCTAGGCATGGATATTATTGCCGTCATTGTATGTTTTACATACGTAATTTTATTTGTGACAATTAAATTTCTATCTCACCATAGAGTTATAGAGCTGTTCCAGTTGAAGCGGGGTCTCGCAGTTCGCAGCGAGTTGCTGCTCGCACCGCGATTGCAGGGTAGGAGCTACGCGTGCCGCCGAGCCCAAGCGCATAACTCGTAGAGTCTCTGGTAACCTGAATCATTATCAATCTTATTATCATTGTCTTACGCCTATCCCATTTACTCGGGGTCGTCGTAGGATGTTTTTCTTCCATCCCTCTCTATCACCTGCCGTTTCGTTGTTTTTCCTTTTCTTGTATATATATACTTAACGCTCTTCTCGACACCTGACCTTCGTCCCTCCTTATCACATGCCCATACAAATCTTATGTTAACATTAAATTTAGTACGTACGTGTACGTATACATAACTTAATTTTAATTATTATTATTACAAATATTCGCGGAGGAGAAAAAGTTATAACCCCTCTTTTTTTTCTTCAGCATATTCGGGTAAAAAGTATTCTATTACCATCTGGATTCAGGCGATTTGGTGTGATGAAGCCACAACGACACATACAAAAAGTTTCAGTGACCTCCAAATAATCCGTTTCAATTTTTTTTTTCAAAGTGTCTTTAATGTACAGACATTTCATGTTTACAACTTTATAATAGTATATGTAGTATAGAAACACTAGTATAATATACCGACGCCGCGAAATTACAATTCGTCGTATGCGTTTTAATTTATTTTGTCATAAATGGAATAACACTTTTGTAGCAATTTTTTGAGTAGACATAATTCACAAAACAGAAGCACGTATTTCTATGGCTACTGTTTTATTATAATTCGATCTATAATCCAATTTCTTAGCATAAGCTGTAATTTCGAGTGAAGCACCTAATTTAATTCCGTCTATTCGTAAGTTCCTGTAATTGGCTTTTCTAATATTGTACCTATATGCATATGTTCCCCAAAAAGAATACAGAAAAAAGTCACCATTTCCTCTCTCATGCAATAGCTTATTTAGTCTTGATGACCTTCATAATGAATAGTCTTATTTAGTGTAATAAATAATAATAATAAATATTAGGGACAATCTTACACAAATCAACCTACTCCCAAACTAAGCAAAGCTTGTACTATGGGTACTAAGCGCCGATATGCATAACATATAGATAAATTATAATACTTAAATACATAGAAAACATCCAAGACCCAAGAACAAACATTCGTGCTTATCACACAAACCTTGCCCTTGTCGGGATTCGAACCCGGGACCTCCAGCTTCGCAGGCCGTTGTGCCACCCACTGAGCCAGACGTGTCTTCGTAGTCGTTCCAGTTTGGATAGATGTTGCTGTTCTAGAGCATGGGCGTTTAGTTAACAGGCTTCCTACCTGGTGAGTACAGTGTCCACGGCGGAGTGCGTGTGCGCCGTTACCAGCACTCGCTGCTTCAGCGCCACCAGCATTTGTATCAGCACGCTTATCGTTTGGGTTTTACCTACAACACGTTACGAGGGCTTAATTTTGGTGAGCTGACAACGTCTCATTTGTTTAAATTTTATACCAAATTATAAACTAGTGGCTATGCGAGCTGTAGAACTGGCCAGCTTTTCAACCCCCACATTTCCGGCATTTCGAAAATTTAACAAAAACTGAATCTACAAAAAAATCCACATAATTATCGAAACTGCTCACAATATTTAATGAGTTGAGAAATGCGACCTGTAGAGGATAACAGCAAGCTGGAGAAACGAAAGCATTCTTGCAGCTGCTGAAATACTCGTAATAGTGTTTAGACTCTCGCTCGGTCAATGAATGGCATGGTATCAATTGTGATAAAGATAACATATCAAACTTTTAAACACATCACAAATTAGGGTACACAATCGTAGAAACGATAAACCCCCGAGAAAGAGCTGATCATCTTCAAACGGCCGAACAGGTTTCCAAGAAGTCACTTTACATCGGCCAAGTGCGAGTCAGACTCACGCACCGAGGGTTCTGTCCAAAATATACGCTACAAACGGCCGTATCTATGAAAATCCAATGTTAGCAGAGCCCTACACCTAAGCAAAATGTACGAGGTGTTCGATCATTTAATATTGGTTGTTGACGTAGACGGACAGACATAAAATTATATTGTTTGTAGTATTTGTGGTTATAGCGGCAACACAAATAAATCATGAAAATTTAAACTGTCTAGCTATCACGGTTCATGAGATACAGCCTGGTGACAGACATACAGCCAGACGGAGACGGAGACGGCGGAGTCTTAGTAATAGGGTCCCGTTTTACCCTTTGGGTACGGAACCCTAACAACTAAATCAAAACCAGTTTTTCCCTTTAGGAGCTATAATGCCACAACATATACACAGATACAGTTTCATATAAAGACAGACTTGGTACAGTCAGCAGCATATCTGCCATAACAAAGCGGGCAAAAATATCTGACACGTTCTAACGGCCCCACAAATAGAGTCGTGTCGGATATTTATGCGCGCTTTGTTGTGGCAGATATTAATGCTGGTAACTGTACTGATGAAGCAGACAATCAGACCAGGGGGGTTATTGCCTAACGAAATTTTGACACTTGGTATCCGAATCAACTGTCATAGCCCATACAAAATCATGACACTTGATTCTGATTGCGAGTGTCAAACGTGTTAGGCAATAGGGGGGCAGGATGACGCTTTTTTACCACATGCATTGTTGAAGAAATAATATATCTTCAGCCAATTATAAATGTAGTTAATTCTCACTAACCAGTTCCTGGCAGGCCCTGCAACAGCGTATAGTCCTTGGCAGCGAGTGCCTTAAGCACTGCCCTCTGCTGCTGAATGTTCAGGGATTTCATCAGCTTAGTGCCCATTCTGCCCACTTCGCGGGGGAGCTTCTTTTCGAACTGAGGCACTTCTTTGTCGATTATTATTCTGTAACAAACACACGTTAAACAATTATCCATAATGTTACGAAGATGTAAAATTAAGTCTGCACTTTGAAGATATTTTTCATGTTTGAAAATAACAAGTATCTGTTATCACCTACAAACGAAAACACACACACACATTGACAGCTTATCGTATAAATTGACCTCACATTTATCATATACTTAGGCAGAAGGTGTTCGTATGCCATATACTGTGGTTTAATGCTTTAATACAGCGATTGAGAAGCCAAGAGCTACATAGTAGCTAACGAAATTGGCGCGAGCCGCTTATAAGGCCGTTAATAATTTGTGACTTTATCAGGCAAAAGGTACCACATTGTCAGCCAGTAGCCAGGAAGGCTCGCGGGCCGCCGGTTGCCGACCGCTGCTCTAAGGAGTCAAGGGAACAATATAATGATACCTACTTTCTCAACCTCTGCGCTCGATCGCTGTCTTCTATAAGCACCCCCAAATTGGTCAGGTTCTGTACTGTGGTCGCATAAGACTCGTAAGTGTCGATGTGGTAGCCCACGTCTTTGCTGAGCCGGCGACTTAAATCCCTGAAATATAACCAGTATATAGCATAAAGCTTTTGAAATCTTAGAGAAAATGGCAAGAAAAACGAGAATAAAGGATTTAATGTGGATTTTATTCTATAAAAATGTACTTTCGGGGATAAAATGCAACTATCTTCTGTGTTATTATCCGATCCATATGTACCGTTCAGGTGTCAACCACCTCCCATCCCCATTATTACCCAATTTTATGGACGAATAAAACAAGAGGGCCGTCAATCACCATACTTTGGATCGTGCACCGACCGCAAGGGAAGATCCAGTATTAAACCTAGATGGCGCTTTAACCCTTTGACCGC
This sequence comes from Hedya salicella, assembly GCA_905404275.2. Lineage (NCBI taxonomy): Eukaryota > Metazoa > Arthropoda > Insecta > Lepidoptera > Tortricidae > Hedya > Hedya salicella. The sequence goes on along the minus strand of FR990114.1, from coordinate 8,017,979 downwards.
CAACGACGGCTGTGGCCGACAACTAAAAGTCGTGCCACTGACGCCACGTCGGCTACAGCCGTCCAAATTTCAATGATCAAAAACTTTGGATAACAAGTATTTTTCCATCCCTGTTGATTTTGGAGCTCTTCTTATTTTTTTGCTCTGGCGTCACTGGCACGGTAAATCGCTCCACCGCTTAGCGTTCAAAAGGTTAAAACTAACATTGACGATTTTATAGTAACAAATAGTTCGTAAACAGCTACAATTAACACTGCCATGCTAACTTAAGCAATGTCACGCTATCAATAGTAGATTGTTTGACAAGGGGCCAAATTAAGCCATTATGACACGAAGTGATTACAAATATGTCTGAGTGTCTGCTATTCACTTCGACTGCGAGAAAATAAAAAAAAGACAGCATTAAAATTGTATATTTCATGAAAAACTAAAAGTACAGTTTGAGCAATTCTATCAGAAAGTTTGGCCAGTCTGATCAGGTTGGTTTTGTTTGTTTTTAATTATTCGTAAGGAGTATGTAGCTGGCCGAAAGTTTTTTTTTCAGTGTCATAGAAATTTGTACGGGATTATATGGCTTTCTTTTAAACCCTAGGGGCTAAATGTACTATTTTAGTCTCGCTTCGCGAAACTAATATGACGTACTTTTTGAGCAGGAGAAGTGAAAAGTATATAAATATAGTCCTCCTCATCGATTTCGGTGACGGCGACCCTACGCAAACATTATGGACTTCGTCTATCGTGGCTCTGATATGGCTGGCTAGGCCGAACTTACTTTTAAATACTCTCTCGCACGCGTGGCAGTAGAGCTGGTCAGCTAGGTTGTATGTGTACGTGTAGGAGGGCTTAGGTCTTTCTGTACGTAATTGGCGTTTTACGTCTAACGTTGCGAGACGCTCTTCAGCTAACAAAGTAGAATGGTTGCAAATCATAGTTCTTATGACACAGACGGCGTAAATATAGGAGAACGGTTTCTTGTATGGGGATTCACAGCCCTCTTGCTTTATTCGTCCATGCTAATTCTAAGAAATACTTACGACTAAGTTTATAGTAAGGAGTCGTTTAATTACCTACCTTTCCAATATAATCTGCATTACAGTTTCTTTAGCGACAGTCACAACTCCGGCAGCTATCCACGGCCTATTGTCTATGCTTACTATGGAGAAGTCGCCTTCCTGAGGACCCTTAGTTTTGCCACCAATGTGTGACGTATCTGAAACAATGAAGTTCTGCCGTTACCTCTGGGCTGGGGCACCTGGATATCAGCCTGGTCCTCTTGACTCGGCTTAAGGACGCGCTGCACATTTTTTTTCACACTTATATCTACCTTTACAGGATGTTAGCCAGTCGAAGTCGCGAGCAAATTCTTTTAGGTATTTAAAAGAAGGTTAACAGAAAAACATGTGTCTCATGTTATTCAGCCAATCAAGGTAATCTTTTGTATCTGTGGTACGACGCTATTGGCTGAATGACCCGAGTCATGTGGATTTTGAATGTAACTATAAAACGGACTATAATGTTTTATTAATATTAATCCATTGCAGCAATCTACCATTTCCTTTCTTCTCCTATACAAGATTAATACTTTTTTTTTAAATGCACTGAACTTTGGTAGATATCATTTATATTTACTAAAATACCAGAAGTTCCTTCGCGTAGGAGGAAAAATCATTACCCTCCTTTTTGCTTAAGCGTAATTGGATAAAAAGTATTCTATATCCATCTGTGGATGCCCAGCTACCCGTGTACCAAAAATAGTTCAAATTATACACTGCAAAATGTAGATTTTCTGTCAATGTTGTTTTAAGGAATCTAAGGATATATCAGTCAGCAATGGTGAAAAGTTTACTTAGAAACGAAATCATACCTTCAACTGTACTCTGTCTTACAAATGTATGCATGAATCTATCGCCTGATTGTTCAACGGATTTCAATTGTAAATTAGCAGCGCATGTTCCACGTTTTGACCTGAAACAAAAAGTGTATGATCATAGCTCTGAAAAAAATCCGACTGCATAATAATATAACCTACTAGAAGGTGCCACTTCGTTCGCGGAGGAGAAAAAGTCATTACCCCTATTTTTCTATGCAGCGTAGTGGGGTAAAAGTAACCATTAACCATCCGTGGATACCCGTGTACCAAAAATAGCGGAAATCCGTTTCGCTGATTCGGCGTTATAAAGCCACAGCGACTCATACAAACATTAAAAAAAAACAAATGTTCTATTAAGTGACCTTCAAATTGTCACTTGCAATCATTTTTTGAAAATATCCGCAATATCCAGACATTTTATTTTTACAACTTTATAATAGTATAGATATATCACACCCACAACCAAGACGAATCTAACGGCACCCTGCATCCAAATCCATCAAGCCTTTTAGGCTGCAGATCGTGCAACAGAAATAGAAATACATACATGCCAACATACCCACGAACATACCATTTAACGCAGTCGGGTAAAAAGCCATGCTATTTTGAAATTTGGTACTTTAGTTTTAAAATTTTATTATAACATTTTTATCAGTTATCTCTTTTTAACTTTCCAAAATTTCCCCACCATGTGTAATAAATAAAAAAACTTTACTTATGGGTTTTGGATGTTTTCAATTTATTTAAGTACTAGAAGGCCAAACATAAAAAAATTCCAAATAATAAATCATTCGATTCAATGACCTTCAAATAGTCCGTACCACAATTTTTTTTGGAAATATCTTTTATGTACAGACATTTCATATTTACAATTTTATAATAGTATTATTATAAATTATATTTATCTACACATATAAGCATGTCTATCGTCGCCTTGTACCCATAGTACAAGCTTTACTTAGTTTGGGACTAGGTGGATTTGTGTAAGATTGTCCCTGATATTTATTTGTATAGTATTTTTTTAACCAAAAATTGCACATGAGACTCCATTTATCTTCAAACTTTCAAGTTTAAATAGCACTGACCAGTGACTTATACATTGAGAACTCAGCAGTTTTATCCTCAGACACCTCAGTACAATATCAGGATGTACATACTGCTCTTATTAAATTCTATAAAGTAGCGACATCTACCGTGAAATTCTACCATTTTTTAAAACCTTACATAGAGTATATTGAATGTGTATTAATAGTCTTCAGTCAACGATCTCGAACACAGCGCCATCTATTGATGTGTGGCGAAATTATTCAAATGTGATATATAACCGTACCTATACGTAATAGCATCATATAGCATGGCATGATTCAACTGCCCCGCCGATGAGAATTCAATTCCGAACCCTGCCACCCCAATACATCCTATAACCTTAAATCATTTTAGATTATAAAATGTATTGAGACGACAGGCATCAGAATTGACTTCTCACCAGGCAGCAGGGCACTATTTCATAACGCCTTATTTAGATCTCTGGTGGTATAAATCTTAAAGGCGTTACATAATCTAGATAGATGCTAGGAGGGAAATAACAATCCAAATTTCAGGAAGGTGTAGTTTTATTTCTTTTAGCAAAGTACTTGAAAGCATAGAATTGCACAGGTTCTTCCCTGTCGTAGTCGCTTCTTTTACCTTTTAATGTTTTGTAGGCCTTTTTGTCCGCCGACATTTTCGTCGCAACGCAAATCCAAATCATAGGCAGTACTGGACAGTAACAAAACAGAGTTCCAATGTAACGAGCAGGGGTTGTAGAGTCCAGGAATAGCCACGTCCTCGTGTAGACATTTTAATAAAACGTAGAGAAGACTTTCACGGTCACGAAAATAAACTGAAGCTAGTTTGAAAACGAAATTTTACAAAATTTGACATTTACAATGACAAAACAACAGCGTTCCGTTTGCGAGAATAATTAACATTGTCGTCACTGTTTATTTTACAATTTAATACCTTAAGTATATAATATGATAGCAAATATCAACAAATTGTAGTCATAAGTGACGATTACTAACTTTGGTAAATATTTCGAATTGTTTACCAGGAATTTAAAGAATAAGTTGAGAAAATATATTATATTTATTTTGCATAGAACTAAACGTAGAGTTGCTATGACAAAAATCCTGTTAGTAATACCATATAAAACAAAAAATATATTTCAGTTTTAATTTTAGCTCCATCTGTTGTTAAGTGTTGAAGTAATATTATTTCCGCTGAACCTACTACTTTGTTCTAACTGAAAACAGTGTGCCTCACATACAGTAATTTAAACTCGATTACCGTTTTTCGACACTGTCCGTCCATAAAGCGTGCAGCGGCGATGCTGCCATCTGGCTCGTCTCCTCCATTTTGAGCAGCGCCGTCCAGTGCAGGAAGTACGTGATGTGCTCGGCTGAGAGATGGCCTAGGGCGTCTTGACGTAGCTTGGATAGAGGGTGGTTCTCCGATACCGTGGGACCGTTAGTGTGCCTAAAAAGGTACAAACATATTTGTTTTTATAAAAGATATCAAATGTTTTTAACAAGAGTCTTGAATAGAGTCTCCATTGCACAAAACATCTTAGATGTTTCAGCCAAAAGTAACCCAAATTATTACGTTGAATGCTGTATGTGCATTTAAAGGGTGCTGCGGCGTAAATATTCTCGAATGGATACTACAAAACTGAAAACGCAGCGTAATAACTCATGAGATGCATACGCATCCTGGTTAGGGGCGCCGGAAGCCGATGGATAGCGAAAACATGAGACTGTTCGTAGTGGAAGTCTAGTGCAATAGCGAACAGCAGTGGCCGTCTGCAAGTTGAGTATGTTGAAATTATTTATTTACAAAACTAATTTTGTTGGACAAAACAAAACCGAGCACAAATAGCGGACTTAATGCCTTAATGACATTCTTTACCAGTCGACCATAGAGCCAAACAGACATGCATGAAATTAGTGCAGTGGGAATAATCAATCAGTGCTGGGAGCTTTAGGACTCACAAGCAAACAATGAAAACATAATTACATACCGGGTGGAAAGGCACGACGATCCTTTCCGCAAAGGGGGGTTAGTTTAAGAGATAGAGAATCGATTCGTAATGTTTAGATTTTTGTTACGAACAATTAGTAAAAATATTAATATTAATTAATGTTCTTCTTAGTGACAACCCTACTATTACTACGTACTATCTACCTACATGTAAGTTTATACACACAATTGTAATATTGACTGGGAAATATTATGGGTAGAAATGTTGTTTTGATAAAGGTCAGTGACCCTTGTGTTATTGTTTAACATTACTGAACCTAATATGGGTTTTCACGGGCAGTATTTTGCATTGAAAGTTAATTGCCTATAACTTCAAAACGCTTACGAATATGAGCCTAATCTCTTAAGAGGAAATACAGTACTAAATCTAAACAATCCACCTTTTGCGGAAAGGATCGTCGTCCCATTCCACCCGGTATACCTCCATACGATATGAATATGACACACAATATACATACATATATCTTTATACATTACATATAAATAATACATATATGGTAAAAATAAAATGTACATCAAAGATATTTTCAAAAAATATATATAAAAAAATAATGGACTATTTGGAGGTCACTGAAACGAAAAAATATTTTTTGGATTATTCGTATGTTTATATGTTCGTATGTGTCGTTGTGACTTCATCACGCCAAATCGGCTAAACGGATTTCAACTATTTTTTTATACACTTTTTACCTGACTACGCAGTCGAAAAAAAGAGGGCCTATGACTTTTTCTCCTCCGCGAAACTTCGTTCGGGCCCCCTTTAGTTTGTCTTTAACCGGTATGGTGCAAAGAAATTGAGAATTCGCATGTAATAATGTGTCCACATTTGGGGGACCTAAGTAATGCCGAGATCAACCTACTAAGGAACTAAGCCTAGGGCAGGGGTCGTCGGCAACCTGCGACTCGCAAGCCACATGCGGCTTTTTGGGTGTAGAGCTGCGGCTCTATACATGAGTTTTTTTTATCAAAAAGTACTATTTATTGCTGGCAAGTTTTTTTGTGGCTCTTTAAAAACTTTGAAATTTTGTAAATTGTAATTTTTGACTCTTCCAACTCAGAAGGTTGCCGAGCCCTGGTTCAGACATATTTTCCTTACCACAGATGTAGGAGTGAGAAGTAAATGATGAGATATGGACACTTCAGACATCACATGCCATGCGTTGTGTTGGTTCACAGGCTCGGGCAGACTATAGCAGTATCGAAGCTGCTCTAGAAGACGAACGTAACCTATTGATCTACCACGACTTTAAAATGAGGCGAGAGAATTATAGCATAGGTTCCAGTTGAGAAGAGTAAAATTTTAATTTTGAATACCCCACCACATATGTTGACTGACTTTGGTCACTACGGATAGTGAGGGCGTAATTCTTACCACAGATGTAAGGAGCAGACGGTGAGATATGGACACTTGGCGCATGCGTTGTGGTGGTTCACGGGCTCGGGTAGACCCTGCTGTAGCAGCTGTGACGCCTCCTCGATGTCTGTCACTTGCTCTAAAAGATAAACGGCATAAAAAGGTATCACAATTTTAATTAAGAAACAACCATGAGAACGGTTTAAGATACTTACGTCGAAAACTTACACGAATGTCTTACATTCCCTAAAGTTAACGAGCAATGCTCATAGAAGGGGCATGTGTTTATGAATTACTAGAAGGTGCCCGCAACTTCGTTCGTGGAGGAGAAAAAGTCATAACCCCTCGTTTTTTCTTCAGAGTAGTTGGGTAAAAAGTATCCTACAACCATCTGGAGATACCCAGCTACCCGTGTACTAAATATTGTTGAAATCTGTTTAGCCGATTTTACGTGATGAAGCCACGAAACATACAAACATACAAATTTAGTGACCTCCAAATAGTCCGTTACAATCATTTTTTTGAAAATATCTTCAATGTACAGACATTTCTTTTTTACAACTTTATAATAGTATAGAAGATGGTAGAATGACATCAAGTGCAAACATAGCAAGCAATAAAGAGGCGGTACAAGGCGTTATATGTGCTGAATGCTCGAAGTGTGTGTATGCATGATAAAAGACCATAATATTATGCCGGATATTAAACCATCAACTCATTTATAGGACAAAGATCGTCTCGGCTCTGACAATACGTTTGCCCCGATATTATCCATACGGTTAGTGGCGACAACAAAGCTGATGCTTAATGTTCACGGCATAGGTGCGGTAGAAAAGTGCAAAATGTATCAAAAAAGACCTATACCTGGGTCAGTCGCAGTCGGTCCATTGGCCAAGTACTGCACCAATTGGTTACGCAGCATCATCAGATCCCGTCGTTCGGGGAATCCACAGCTCACTTCTCTAAGATCGACGCGTTCCCTGTGAAACTCATTATTGATAAAAATGTATGCATTTAATTTTTTTTGCTGGATGCAGTGCAAGATCAAAATGCTGTGATTTAGCATTAACTATTTGGTATAAGATTCACTTGAAGAACAGCAGCAAGCCTAGATGAAGGACACACTCAGTATCACTCTGTGCGTATAGGACCAACTGGCCGCTCTGCTTTAACACTGAAGCCCTTCTACTCTTTAACGAATATGCCGTTTAGTGCAAGTTATTGCTAGACTCACTTGAGGTACAGCAGCAAGCCTCGCTGGAGGTCGCGCGTGGGGTCGGCCGCGCGCTGCACGCTGAGCATCATCCCGTACAGGACCAACTGGCCGCGGTGCTCCGCCGACACAGAAGCGCGGCCACTCTTCAATTCTAGAGGCACTACTGCGCTTTGGCGACCTGCAGATGTTAAAAGTCAGAAAAACAATTTGTTTTCTACGTAAATAAAATAGAAAATTATCAGTCGTTAAGAATTATTGCCCACTTTTTCAGCAGTTTCTGCAATTTGTTTGGCGTTCAGGAAAACTATAGAAATGATTAAGGATATTTTTCAGCCGATCATAGTATTCCTAGTATATACATACATACAGGGTTCGAAGTTAGACGTGTGACTTAACGTTCAAGGTTTCGTAAAACGTACAGCCTTAAAACCAAATTGACATCAAAATTAAGTATTATTTTTACTAGAAAATGGACAGAAAAGTTGACAGACCTTTTCGTTCATGTATGGTGACCTGAAGAGTGGCGTCGATCTTCCCCTTCAGCCCCAGTTGCGGGCAGCATACGTTCTCTTCAATGTCCAACACCTTATTTATGTTACCGCACCATTTATCCTTTTGACCCTAAAATAGGACGGTGTTAAGGAAGGTCCTTCCAGCCAGATAAGAACATCTATACTATTATAAAGTTGTAAAAATGAAATGTCTGTACACTGAAGATATTTTCAAAAAATTGATTGTTACGGACTATTTGGAAGTCATTAAACGAAAAATATTTTTTTTTGGATTTTATGTATGTTTGTAGGTGTCGTTGTGGCTTCATTACGCAAAATCGGCTAAACAGATTTTCACAGTTTTTGGTACACGGGTAGCTGGGTATCTCCAGATGGTTATAGGATACTTTTTACCCGACTACGCTGAAGAAAAAACGTCGGGTTATGACTTTTTCTCTTTCGCGAACGAAGTTGCGGGCATCTCCTAGTACACTTATAAGTATGTGTGGAGGATGGGATGTTGGGCACCAATGGACTGATTTTCTAGGATTGTTTGCCAATCCATGGAATCTCTCATGGATCCCAATATTCGGTGACAAATTCTAGTGGCGAATTGGGATGAGCGAAAAAAAATGCCCATATTTTTATTTATTTTTCGTTAAAATAGGCTATTTTTAATATACAAAATTTCATGTCTTTATTTTTTTATTGCTTAGGAGATATTTCGAGTGATGTCACTACTGATTGACGTCTGCACTAGGGATGAGCAGGGATAAATAAGTCGAAATGAAGAACACGAATAACTTATCCCAGAAATCATATTTTTGATCTGATAATTTCAAGCTGTTTATTGAACCTATTCCTCGAAATTGTTTTTGAATGACCATACCTGGTAAAAAATTGTTAGGTACATCCTAATCGCATAAAAGTAATCGTTTATCAATTAAAATTTATCTGCACAAACTCAGCCGGTGGTGTAATATGCTGCTGCATATTCCAAACCGTCTTCTCTTCAAGGATTCCGACATCGCATAGGCTCTGAATTAAAGTTAAAGTTAGCTTTATTACTTACTACTCTGGCTCAGTGACCCGAAGAGGATCTTGGCCTCTGACACAAGAGAACGCCATTCTTCTCTGTTTTGCGCCATTCCCTGCCAGTTGGAGGTATTTAGTGCGAACAGAAAAGCTTTATTAGTTACCGAAATTAACATATAACATACCATATTAGGAGGTGGTTTATCCGACATATACATCTGCATAAACTCAGCCAGGGGTGTAATATATTGCTGCATATTCGAACACGCCTCCTCTTCAGAAAGCCCTGCGTCATATAAGCTCTGGATCGATGCCTTTATAATCTTGTCCGTCTCCTTGCGCAACTGATCGACAGATTTGATATTCTGAGTGAGAGCTTTTTGGACAAGCTCGTGGACTAATATACCGACTGTCATCTGAAAAAAGGCATGATATGAATAAGATTAAGAATAATTTTATTGTATAAAACTGTGTAGGTACAATGTGCGCATAATATGACAAGTGTTTCAACAGTTACCCTTTCCGGGCATACAATAGTATACTTTATTATTATCTAACTTTACAATCATCTTATAATCTTAATCTAACATTCGTAAAATTATTTTAAATTATAAAAAGCCTTTTCTATCAGCCATTGTTTAAGCTTCCGCTTAAAAGTCCCATCTTCTATACTCTTTATATGGGCGGGTTGTTGAATACACAGATAGCTTAGCTTCTCTGATTAGCTTGTTACGTCTGATTTTTTTTTATATATAGGTATATATTATATATATATTATATATATATATATATATATATATTATATGAATATGTATGTATCTAAGTATTTATCATCCTAAATTATGTCTGTAAATAAGTTCCACCGCCCACAATTTATCTGCTTTGCCTCAAGGTTGACTGGTAGAGAATGCCCTATGGCATTAGGTCCGCCTTTTGTATGATAAGTTTTTTCTTTATGCAATAAAGATTAAATAAATAAATAAAAAAGCTGATATAAATAGGTAAAACGTATATCCAGAAAAGCTTGCTGTGTGTCAAGCTAGCAGCTCTCGGAACAATAGTGGGAATTATAAATTCAATTTGATTAAAACCAACAACTTCGGCCGCAAATTATTCCGATGATGTCTGTTCACTTACGTGGGAAATTCTACAACCTTCTAAAACCATCCGTAGACCCGTATGGGACATAATATCTCTCATATTCTAAAATTCCTGAAACTACATGAAAACTTACGACATTGTAACGTGATGTAGCATATAGACAATAATACAGGGTGTTTGGTAACAGGATGCAAAGTTGAAAGGAGGTGATAGCTTAGGCCATTTAGAACATTTTAAGCGAGATATGTGTTAGGCAAATGTTATTCGTTTATTTTTTATTTAAGTTTTAAGATTTTTCTGGGAAAACTCCAATTTTTTTTTTACTGTAGGTAGCATTTTTTTGTATTTTTTTTGTATTGTGTTATGTCTTTCGTACACCATAAAAGTTATTTGAAACATCTGGCTCTAAAGAAAAAAAAACTACAGCGATTTAAAAATTAAATAACAAAAAAAATTATTTAAGTGTTTTCTAAGGACGATAAAAAAAACTAAAATAGCCCCGGTTCTTCAAATCATTTAAGAAACATGCTTGGCTCTTGCCCTTTCATTTAAGCTATCAAGCACGACTGTAGCTATCGTATCTTTAAAATTAAGCCACTTAAACCAACTAGAGAGCTAAAATGTTTCACTCTACTTGTGATACTTGTGACGAATCTAATTATGATTTTGTAATAAAACATTGTTTCTTAATACTAAGTTGGCGTTTACCTGACATTTGAAATGTTTTGAAAGGGTGAAGTGCAGTGGACAAAACTGTCACATGCAATTTTAATAAACAAAGGTTTGCGGTGGTGTGAAACAAAAGGGACCGATAGCGGCGGGCATTTTATTATGCTTTATTGTTAAAGATAAACTGATTTGCTTCTTGCGTATTTATGCAAAAAATACTAATTTAGTCTAATTACAGCTTCAGTCGCGGTTAGACGTTCATTGTGTTTTTAATTTCCCTCTGTCATTCAAAATTTACCGTGTCATGTTGTAGCTGCCGTAGGCGCTCCTTCACGTGTAATTACGATTCCTTCGTAACGTAACGAAGAATACGCCGACATTGTCTACATGTACTGCAGAGCTGACTGTAATATAGCAATGGCTCGACGGTTATACCAAGAGCGTTTTCCAAACCGGAGGTTGCCTAATGTGAGAGTGTTTTACACCTCATTCCGAAGAATACGTGAAAATGGAATTGCTGGGCAACGTGGAGGGAACCCAGCACGTAATCGCCCTGATTTGGAGGACGATGTTCTACGGGCATTTGCAGAGGATCCGACTACGAGCGTCAGAGTGGTATCTCGTAATCTTGACATGTCCATATGGAAAGTATGGAGTGCCAGGCATCGCGAGGGAAAATATCCTTTTCACGGCACCGGAGTTCAAAAACTGGAGCAAGGAGACCCTGCACGTCGAGTAGACTTCCGCCGATTTTTACTCAATGCTGACATCGAAGAGCAACGCTTTTTAAGAAGTATTCCTTGGACCGATGAATCCAAATTTTCCCGAGAAGGGATCACGAATTTTCACAACCTTCACCAATGGGCTGATAAAAACAATAATTCACATTGGAAAAAGCAAAAGTCCTTCCAAAGAAGGTTTTTCCTCAACGTGTGGGCTGGAATAATCGGCAGAGTCCTTATTGGGCCACAAGTTTTGCCAGATAATTTAAGTGGTGTAAATTATTTGGAATTTCTTCAAAACGATTTGCCCGGGCTTATTGACGAGCTGCCCGGTGCTGTGACATTCCAGCACGACGCTTGTCCCGAATATTACTCCCTGGCTGTAAGGGAACACCTAAATAACTGTTTCCCTGACGGTTGGATCGGCAGAGGCGGACGAATCCCTTGGCCAACTCGGTCACCCGATTTAACTCCACTTGTTTTTTTCGTTTGGGGCCGGGCTAAGGAGCTAGTTTACACAGTTTAAGTGGCTTATTTTTAAAGATACGATAGCTCCAGTCGTGCTTGATAGCTTAAATGAAAGGGCAATAGCCAAGCATGTTTCTTAAATGGTTTGAAGAACCGGGGCTATTTTAGTTTTTTTTTCATCGTCCTTAGAAAACACTTAAACCTTTTTTCTTCATCTTATTCAATTTTTAAATCGCTGTAGTTTTTTTTTCTTTAGACACAGATGTTAGAAATAACTTTTATGGTGTACGATAGACATTGCACAATACAAAAAAAATACAAAAAATGCTACCTACAGTAAAAAAAGTACTTTTGTCGATGTGGTCTGAAATTGTGGAGTTTTCCCAGAAACATCTTAAAGCTTAAATTAAAAAAAAACTAATAACATTTGCCGAACACATATATCGCTTAAAATGTTCTAAATGGCCTTGGCTATCACCTCCTTTCAACTTTGCATCCTGTTACCAAACACCCTGTATAGGTAAGGCTGGTCTATACCTATACGCGACTGCAGAATCATCGCACTCCATTATCATCATCCGTTAAAAAAAAAACATGTCTCTTACACAATGTAACATAATGAAAGTGATTGCCGACTAGCCTCACAGCAGTATATTCCCATCTCCTAGAACTGCCTTTTGTTGATAGAACTCACCGGTGACCACGCTAGTGGAGGACACTAGACGGTCAGGTCGGAGCACTATGAGCCCTAAGCAGTATATGACTACACGCTATATACGGGAAGCCTTACAGGCCTTACAGCAGTGTTCGCAGAGTCGATACCGCGCCACCTCTCCTGCAGAACTGCCTTGCGTTGACTGAAAACACTGGTGACCACGCTAGTCGAGGTCACTAGACAGACGGTCAGGTCGGAGCACTATGAGCCCTGAGCAGTATGTGACTGGACGCTATATACGGGAAGCCTTACAGCAGTGTTCGCAGAGTCGATGCCGCGCCACCTCTCCTGTAGAACTGCCTTGCGTTGGCAGAACACGCCGGCGACCACGCTGGTGGACGACACTAGGCGGTCAGGGCGGAGCACTATGAGTCCTGAAGAGTTGGTGACAGTGAAGTGCCCTGCGGAGTTTCTTGGAGCAAGGATGCTGATAATGTCTCCGGGCTGCAAAGGTATGTGTAGCCTGGAAAATTATGTAATAAAAATATACATAAAATGGTTTTATATTTATAAATTGATATGCTAGATATTTATGCGTTTCTTAAAAACAGTTTGAGCTGCTCCCATCCTTAACTGTAGTTGTTTATGACCGGTTTAGTTCAGAAGTGACGCTGAGTGCGAAACTCAAGGTCCTGGGTTCAAATTCCGGTAAGAGCAAATATTCGTGTAATGAACATAAATATATTATGTTCCTGAGTCTGATCAATCGTGTTTTTTTTGCCGTTTTTGGTGGTCACAAGCAGGCTGTATCTCATGAACAGTGATAGTTAGATAGTTGAAATTTTCACAGATGATGCATTTCTGTTGCCGCTATAACAACAAATACTATAAATAATTTTATGTCTGTTTGTCTATGTCAGTAAACAATGTAAAATGACCGAACGCCGGATATATTTTGCTTAGGAGTAGGGCTCTGCTAACACTGGGTTTTATAGATACGGCCGTTTGTAGCGTATATTTTGTACAGAGCCCTTAGTGCGCGAGTCCGACTCGCACTTGGCCGGTTTTTTTAAGAACTTAAAGGGCAAAAGTAAAGTATTTGAAATTTCTCACCAAATGCCTTCGACAAAACATGAAGCCTTATTATTAGTAGTGTTCTTTAGTTTAATTTCCAGCCTATTGGGGAAGTTGTTGACCGCTTCTATTTGACACCGTTGCATTGTACTTAAGTCTAAGTCTTCAATATTTTCCTGTAATGAAAAATTTATATTTGGACATTTGCATACATGGTAACTTAGATCTCTATATTAACACATTCACAAGCGACATTTTCGTAGCGCAACGCTCGTAGCCAATAACATGGGAAGAACCATATGTAGTGAAAACTTACTAAGAGTAGAGAACCCGAGCGGGCTCGCAATTGTAGTTATGTTAATTAAGTTGTTAATACCGTTGTTTGGTTCCGTAGCCAAAATCGCAAAAACGGAACCCTTTTTTTGTGTATATTTTCGGAAATAATCGCTCCAAAAGTAGCATAAGTTGTGTCCCCCCCTGTTGTTTTTTTAACAAAAATTGTTTTCAACATGATCAGATATACCGTTTTTGAGTTATTGCCGAAAAACTGCGGTTCTCAGAAAAAGGACGTAAGTGCCACGAAGATACGCATTTTTGCTAGTGCACTTCTTCACATCCTATTTTATTTATCTCCTGTTTCTTTTTTTTGTAGTACCGGTACGGAACCCTACACTGAGCATGGTCCGACATGCTCTCAACCGGTTTTAATATTAAATCTAATAAAAATGAAAAAATATATATATTCAATGAAGTTTGAATCTCATCATAATTTTCACCCAGAAATCACTGCAAATTCAAAATTTCAAATTCAAAAGATTTATTTGCTAGGAATACAGATTTCATATAGGTCTTACAATATTTTTCGTTTCATGTATTCAGCCTACACATAGGCATGCAAATATTTATCACACTAAATTATATTAATATTCAATTTCCAATCTGAATAATCAATAATAATACTATAATGTCAATAATCAATAATAATAGTATAATTAAAATAATCACAAATAATAGTATAATTAAAATAATTACCTAATTCTACATGTGTCAAGAAAATATTTTATACTATAAAAACAATTTTCAATCAGCCAGCTATTTAGAGTAGTTTTAAACATATTCCCCTGAAGAGTTACAATTCCTTCAGGGATGCGATTATAAATGTCAATACACATGTTATCAATATTTTTTTGTATATAGCTTTGCGGCATTGTGGTTTTAGTAGCAGGTGCCTCCCTTTCAATTATGTCTGCCTTTGCAAGGTTTCTCCACGCTTTTGAAAGTAGTGTAAGAGGGAGTTTACAAAAACGCATACTTCTCTTATGTACAAGCATGGCAAAGGCAGAATGTTAAGTTTTTTGAAAAGGGGGACAAAGCTATTTTCATACCATGCATTGCAAATTACTCTCACACATTACTACTGCTGATAAGTGTCTTCCGATAAATGAATTCTGATAAATCTCTTCCAATAAATCCAGTCACATATTTTCAGAATTAATTGTCTGCATCAAGTTCAACCAGGTCATTAGACTTTCTGTGTTGTAGGGAACTGATCCAAGCTGTGGCTTTTAGTTAATACATATATTCTCACAATACATTTATTTGTAGTGAGCTTAATATACAGCAAACTCCTTTACTTTTGCTTCTTTTCATACAAACCTCATTAATATCTTCTGCCCAGTCATCACCAAACATGCAATCAACTTCAGGGTCACTAAACTCCAGAACTTTGGAACACTTTTCAGCACAATCTTTCGTCCTTGTTGGAGATCTGATCAGTTGTGGAGAATTTTCAATTTTAAAACCTTAAAAAAAAAAATTGACAGCAAATTAAGAAATGCATAATATTTTATTTAATTATTATGACTAAAAATTATATGAATATGATTAGAAAAATATGTTTTTACATATACCTACTGACCATTCATAGCAGGTGATATTTTACTGACTTCTGGACTATCTTCTTCTTGAATATCATAAAAGTTTGGTGAAAATTTTCCTTGACATTGAATATTAGAATCATGATTATTGGTTCCACTGGATTTACTCACAATTTCATCATCATCAGAGATACTTTGCATTTCATCTTCAATTATATTACAGGTTTTACTTGGTGTTAGTGGCAACCTATTTTTCTTCATTGGCGAACTATCTTTCCCTTTCACATCTGTTTCAACATGATCATTTATCAAAATACTATCAAAATCATAATTTGTTTCACCTGATTTATAACCATTCTCTTTTCCGTGTGGTTTGTACACGATTTCAGTCGAATTACTATTTCCTAAAGAAGATTTCAAGGCATTTTGTAACCCATTCTTCACTGGAGGTTTCTTTACACCATTTTGAGCTTCACATTTAAGTTTCTTACTTATATCATTCCCATTACTGGTACTTGCTTTATCAGTCTTACTAGTCTCAATAAATAGAGGTGAAGTAGCCTTTCGCTTAACGGTAGCCTTCTCTACTTCTTTAGCAGGTGAACATTGAACGTTAGGTGCTTGGCTTTGTGAATTTACTACATTTGTGTTTTTAAAGAACTGCGTAATTGCTTTTTGGTTCTTTGACGGCCCTTGCTGACCCTGAAAATAAATGTATAACCAATATGTAATCATTTTATACACGTTGATACATGTAAATTACCGATAAGGATGATAAATACCTTTTTCAAGCTTAAAGATTTCGGCGGCATTACTTCAATTAATCACAATACGTTCTTTAATTAATTATTCATTCTATCAGTGCATATATAGCGCAGTATAGCATACAATTATCAAAATTGATCGAATTCAAATGAAGAAAGAAACGTCATTGTGTTGATGTATAATTTTTCCCGCGAAATATCTGCCGACCTGAGGGGCTACTCCGAAATTCGAAAAACGAAGTTCGTATGGCGCCATCCCGCTCAGTCAAATACAGTATAACATGAGAGCGAGAGGGACAGCACGTTAGGAACTTCGTTTATCGGGTTTCGTAGTAGGCCCTCTGACCTGACATTTCTAAAGGTGTGTTCGCAAGTGTTAGATGTCTCCAATAAAATGTAGTACTATTTGTGATGATTTCTAATTAGCAGTAACATAAAATCTTAATCAACACAATAAAAAATCATCATCTAAAATTAATTTTAGCGTTATTTCTGTTTTGTTTTCTAATTTTATCTTTCAAGCAGTTGATACTTAGTGTAAACTCAGTTAATTCAAGACCAAAATTTAACGTCAAGTGTTAATATTTTTATCAATAAGACTTACCCTAATATTACTGGTTGCACGATTTCTCATTCATATTTTTATGAAATAATGTTTATTTGATGAAATACTCAAAATGCGAACTGTCAGATTTTGGTCTTGAATTAAATTAAAAATCAGTTTTTTTTAATAGTATATATATATATAGAAAGAAATGGAAGTTCGAGACTTTTGCCAGCTTCAGTTTTAAAGATATATTAATAACAACACAATTGGTAAATTACATTACAAAAGTCCGCTAGCCAGGTTAAAGACCTTTGTTATGACGAAATAAATAACAAAATGCAAATCTAGATTCTGTAGCCTTTTTTAATAGTAGCTAAACGCGTTTATAAATGTCAACTGGTAATATGGTTATGGTACTGTCAGACTGACAGTGTCAGTCAGTTTTATATTTTGATTTGAGGTTAAGGTTAGGTCTCGTGCTGATATTTAATTTAGTTATTTACAGTCTACAATGTCACGAAGACCAGAATTTCAGGCGCCACCCGAAATCGTAAGTTAATTTGTAGAACTACTTAATGTGATTGGAAATGAAAAAGATAATTATGAAACTAAAAATAACTTTTGATTTATTTCTGTTATAGTTTTACAATGAGGATGAAGCTAGAAAATATACACAAAAGTAAGTGACTCATACTCACGGCATAGTTATTTATAAATTTGTTGTTTTTGTTTGATAATTACTTTGCAATGTTATATTTCAGCTCCCGTATTATAAATATTCAAGCTGAGATGACAGAAAGATGTCTTGAGCTGCTGTTACTGCCTGAAGATTCTCCATGCTTGCTCTTGGACATTGGCTGCGGGTCAGGGCTCTCTGGATCAGTGCTAGAGGAGAATGGACATATGTGGATAGGCATGGATATATCAAATTCTATGCTTGGTAAGTAAATCAGTGAAAAAATTTACTGTGTATTGTTAGGCCTTCGTCTGCCATTTCAACCATACAATAAGTAGAAAAAAAAAGAATTATATGTGTATCTTATTATTATTATAGAGGTGGCTCTTGAGAGAGAAACAGAAGGAGATCTAGTTCTAAGTGACATGGGCGAGGGAGTCCCCTTCAGAGCCGGCTGCTTCGATGGAGCCGTATCAGTGTCAGCCATCCAGTGGCTTTTCAATGCTGACAAGAAATCACACCAGCCTGTGAAGAGACTATACAAATTCTTTAGCACATTATACGCATCACTGGTATGTAGGTATTCAAATAAAATTTTATTCAAGATTAATTTTTTTGCAAATTAACCCTTTGCTATATTAGGTGCCAGCTTATATGAATATAATAATAATTTCCTAACAAACTATATAAGTGAATCAATCATAATCCTGAAAATGTTTACTTTGACCGTCTGTGAACCATTTCTGTATGGTGAATATGAATAAAAATGTAAATTATAATTATACCAGATGATACCAACATAATTTTAAGAACTTTCATGTTTTTAACTAACATAATTTGATCTGTGTTGATCAAGAAATAAATGATATTTTATTGTTTTTATAAAATCAAAACAGCACTAATAAAACAAAATCATTTGAGTATAAGTATGTAATTCTATTTTATATCGTTTCAGTCAAGATCAGCTAGAGCAGTGTTTCAGTTCTACCCTCAGAATGAGACTCAGTTAGAACTGCTCACATCCCAGGCAATGAAGGCAGGTTTCTATGGAGGTGTGGTCATAGATTACCCAAACTCAACCAAAGCAAAGAAGTTCTTCTTGGTGCTTATGACTGGGGGCTCAGCACCACTGCCTAAAGCTCTTGGTAATCTCTACTTTTTTATTTTATTCATAAGATTTATATTAATTTCAACCTGCTCTATAATTCAAACTTATAGTTTATTGAGTCTAATTACAGAGATATAGAGAATTAAATTTGTCTCTTTGTTATAATCAGGTACTGAAGAAGAAAATAGTTTGCAAGTAAAATATGCAAGAAGAGAAGCTGGCAAAAATGCAAGAGGCAAGCCCCTTAAAAATACCAAAGCTTGGCTTCTGGAGCAGAAGGAGAAGAGGAGGCAGCAGGGCAAGGACACAAAACCAGATACCAAGTACACTGGCAGAAAAAGGAGTGGAAGATTCTGATAACTATTTATTTTTACTTATAAGACATGTATATTACTACCTAAGAATTATAAATATTAAGCTACGTATTATCTTTTTATAACATATTTCCAAACAGTATCAACTCCATGACCAATAGTCTCAATTGGAACCATGTTAGGGAGAGGAAATCTACAGGCAACCACAACAGTACCGCTTGCAGTTTCAGCTAACAATTTGCTCTCGAATTCTGCCATCATTTGTTCAACACCAAATATGACTATGTTGTTGTAAGGCTTTAAACTGAAAGTCCATAAGTTTCGCCTATAAAACTTTGTATTCTGGCTCTGGGAGATTAGAAGAGCTGCTATTCTAGAGTAATAAACCAACCATGGATTGAGTTCCACTCCATCTGCCTTAAAACCTAATTTGGCTGCTGTAAAAACGATTCTTCCGTCTCCTGAACCTACATCGAGTAGCCGGCCGCTCCGCCCAGTTAACGCTCTAGTGACACCAGCTAGTTGCTCTGTTGTAGCCGGAACATAAGGTAGGCAAATCTTCCTTAATGCTGGTGATACAAATGGGATACACACAATGCTAACTCCAACGGCTAACCCACCAGTTGTATAAATTAAAATCTTCCCTGCTGATGACAATTTTCTAGGGGCTTTTGTTTCTGACCCAAGAAGTTCAAGTTCCATTATATAATTTTATTGTTATAAAAATCAACTATACATTTTTAGGTTATTATAATTTTTGACATGCCCAGCTTCAGCTGATTGCCACAGACATTTTTTTTATTTGTGATCAACATTTAATTTTTACTGTTCACTGTCATGCATAAGAGATGGTTTGAATAAGTATTTTTGGAGACTAACTCCATTTATTGCTAGCAACACAGAATATACGCCAAAATCTTCAACCAAAGAAAAAAAAATCTTTAATTGTCAAAAATATAGTCGGCCGTACCGGGTACTCTGTTTTTGAGGAAATAGTTTTGTATTCTTCATCATGACTGCCTTCGAGGAGTTCGGCGTCCTCCCCGAACTGGCCAAAGCCATCGAAGAGATGGACTGGACTTTGCCGACAGATGTTCAGGCTGAAGCTGTGCCTCTAATTTTGGGTGGTGGAGATGTGCTCATGGCTGCAGAGACTGGCAGCGGAAAGACTGGTGCTTTCTGTTTGCCCATTTTACAAATTGTGTGGGAGACATTAAAGGATATTCAAGAAGGGAAAGTCAGCAAAGTAATAGCAGCAACTTCTTCAGAATGGACGATGTCGTTTTTCGATCGCAACGACGCGTTGGCGGTGACTCCAGATGGTCTCCGCTGCCAGTCTAGAGACCAGAAGATGTGGCACGGCTGCAGAGCTACTAAGAGCGTGCACACTAAGGGTGCTTATTACTATGAAGCCACAGTCACTGATGAGGGATTATGCCGTGTAGGCTGGTCTACTCAAGCTGTAAGTTATTTGGTTTATTTAATTAATTTAATTATTAGGTCTAAGTATATTATTTTAAGATTTAATATATGAATTAATTGTTTCAAATTCTATATGACACAGATTCATTTTTGTTTTGGCTTCCATTTCTTCATAGACAAAATATATTATTTTTTTAGGCAAGGTTGGACCTTGGCACAGACCGCCTGGGCTTTGGTTTTGGAGGCACAGGCAAGAAGTCTAATGCCAAGCAGTTTGATGACTATGGTGAAGCTTATGGAAAGAATGATGTTATTGGTAAGTATTTCATGATCATTACACAACATAATTTTCTATAGGGACCTAAGTAGGAGTAACTTTTGATGGAACATGCCCAGAGTATTCGTTATTTGCAAGATGATCGGTTCTCCACATGATTGTGACTGAGTTGTCGGTTATAATACAACCCATATCTGGGATCTGATGACCTATCATGGTAAAACCATGGCCAAAAGGTCTTAACTGCAAGTGCCATAAATATTGCAATTGCTCATGAAGACAGCATATTTGAGGCATTCTAATTTTGTATGAAAATCTTATTTCTACCAATTGCAAAAGAAATTTATTTTTCAAAATGTTTCAGGATGTATGCTCAACTTTAATGCTGGTGAAATCCGGTTTGCAAAGAATGGAGAAGACCTTGGTGTTGCTTTCAAACTGGACCAGGCTCGCAAATCTGACTGCTACTTCCCAGCAGTGGTGCTTAAGAATGCTGAAATGAGCTTCAACTTTGGTACATTACCTTTCAAGGTAAGGATATCCATACTTGAATTATTATACAACCAAATTGTAACTGTGTGTACTAGCTTCTGCTGCTCTTATGACTTTATTTGAACATGAAAGAAAAAATATTTATACAAATTCTGCCAAATTAATTTAATAACATATTAGTATGGTCTGTTCTTTTAGGCATTTATAAGAAGGTAAACAGAAAATCACGTGACTTGTATCATTCCCCAATCAAGGTAATTATTTGTATCTGCAGTAGATGCCACTGGCTGAATGACCGAGTCACATGGTTATTTTTTTTTAACTTTGTTTAAGCACCTAAAAGAACAGACTACCACTTATAACTTTCATAAAACTTATTCAGGAAAATTTGTATATTTCCTTGTGTTTTCTCTGAAAATCCTGTGGAATAGAAACACTATAAGTATGTATATTAGTTTCAAAAATATGTATATAGGTCTTATTATTATGGCAGTGTAGTTTATGTATACATATTTTGGAACTTTGTGTGGATATTTATCTGTGCCCTGTACTGTACAGATTCTGAGCACTTCATATAGGATCAGGGGCGTAGCCGCCATATCAGCCGTATCAATGATACAGGGCCCCCGGGCTACAGCGGGTCTCGCCTTAGGGGGCCCGAAAATCTTTACACTTTATTTGAGTGCCTCAACAGGATATTTGATACACAGCCCGTCTAACACACACTACGTCACTGTATAGGATTCGGCTACTGTTGGACAAAATCGGATATTTTAATGGGGCAAAATGGCAGCCTTTACAGTATACAGAGCAGATAATACCGAGCATTATTTTACCCAGTGTAATCGCCAAATAAATGAAGAAATGCGATTTTTTGTTTGAATTTATGACCTAAAGCCCTACGAAAATCATGTCAACAATCAGAAAATCATTATAATGCATTATTATCTCGTTTCCAGCTCTCAAAAAGTACTTAAAAGAGTCCCTAATGGCAAAGGCTTATTATAGGGACTATTAACAGACAAAAATGCATGGCCCAAAACAGAAACCAAATAATTTACTTTTACCGGGACACGGTTCTTATAAGGTGGCATATCAAACATATGTAAGTTGTTTTAAATAAAAATCACTATTTTGCTTTTTTATTCTAGATTTTTTTTTACTTTTATAAGTTTTGATATGTTTCCTTGAAGAACTATGCATTGAGTTTATACTCAAAACATATATTTAGGAGAGGCTAAGCATGAATATTGTAATAGATATAAGAGTTATTTCGAAAAAATGACTGACTGTTGAGTTTGTTTCGGCTTTCTTCTCTTCAGTGGTCTCCTCTTGGGAAACGCTGTAGAGTCAGACTTGTAAAAGTGCCTTTGCGGCCTACTTACCGAATAAAGATAATTATTTCATTATTATAATATTAAATAAGGCTTATTTTATATTGATGTTGAACTTTTTTTTTTTTTTTTTTTTTTTCTACTTTTCATCTGCAATCAGTAAAACTATAAGCAGATTGGTTAAGTGTTACTTGACATTTCGAGTGTGTCCTCCAATGAGGGCATCTACTCATTTGAGTTCCACTATGTTGGAGTCGGGTTCAATCTGAGAAGACATCTTTTCTTTTTAGTCTTTTCACATAGTCTCTAAATGTTAACTTTACTGCTAGTTCATTAGGGTGTTGTTTCAATCTTTCCTAATATTTTGTAGTCACAATGCTAATTTCTTCCTTCACTGTACTTATTTTAAGGTGTTCGTGGATTTCCGTGTTGGTTGTAAACCACGGGGCGTTGGATATGGATCTCAACATGTTGTTTTGAATTCTCTGTAACATAGAGATGTTGGAGTTACAGGCAGTTCCCCACAATTGTATTCCGTACATCCATACCGGTTTCAGGATGGCTTTATAGATCAACAGTTTATTGTCTATGGATAGTTTGCTGTTTCTTCCCAATAACCAGTAAAGGTCCTTGAACCGGAACCGCAGTTCTTCTGTTTTTGTCTTAATGTGATGATTCCACGTGAGTCGTCGGTCTAGATGTAATCCAAGATATCGTACATTATCGACATGGGGAAGTACTGCATTTTCCAGTCTAACAGGTGGACAGTTTCCTTTCCGCAGTGTGAATGTAATGTGCGCTGATTTGGATGCACTTGCTTTTATCCTCCATCTCTGTAGCCACTTCGTTACTTTGTCTAGTCCATTTTGCAGCATTGTGGTTGCGTTTTGTGGGTCCTTGTTGCTTGCTAGTATGGCAGTATCATCCGCGAAAGTTGCAGTCGTAATACTGTCTAATTGGGGTAGGTCAGCTGTATATATTGTATAGAGCACAGGTCCCAATACCGAGCCTTGGGGTACGCCAGCCTTTATATCTAGGAGATTCGAGGTATTTTCGCTTTCCATAACTTGGAACAGGCGCCCTGACAGGTATGACTCGAATAAGATAAGATAGCTGTGAGGCAAATAATTGCGTATCTTGCAGAGCAGTCCTTTGTGCCATACTTTATCAAATGCCTGTTGAATATCCAGGAATGCTGCCGAGCAGTACTCTTTCTCTTCCAGTGATTTTCTTATTCTTTCCACAACCCTGTGGACTTGCTCAACCGTAGAGTGTTGTTGTCTGAAACCGAACTGGTGGGCAGGTATAACGTTTTCTTCCTCCAGGATGGGACGAATTCTTCGCAAAAGTAATTTTTCGAAGACTTTTGACAAGATCGGTAGTAAACTAATCGGCCTGTATGAAGTAACGTCGTGTGCGGGTTTCCCTGGTTTGTGGATCATTAGGATGCGTGAGACTTTCCATAAGTACGGATAGTATTGTACTCTTAGGATTCCATTAAATAGAGTTGTCAGGAACACGACAGCTTTTCTTGGTAGGTTTTTCAGTACTTCCTTTGTTATGAGATCGAAGCCAGGTGCTTTTTTATCTTTCAGATCCTTGATTATTCTCCACGTTTCTCGAACAGTTACAGGGAATGGCGGGGGAGACATTTGAAGAGCCTGGCCCAATATGGCTTCTACTTCTTCATCAAATTCTAGGTCACAAGCGGCATTCGGGCAAAACACGTTTTGCAAGTGTTTGGCAAAAGCATCTGCCTTTTGTTGTGGAGTGCGTGCCCAGCCATTATCATCTCGAATTGGCGGTTTAGCTAACTGAGGTCGTTCTATGTTTTTCGTGAATTTCCATAAAGAGTAGTTGGTTGCTTTAGTTGCAGTTAGGGATTCTAACTGTGTCTCTAGAGTGTTATTGTGCCAGTTTTGTAGTTTTTCTCTAAGCTTTCTGGCTTCATTGTCAAATTCGATTTTATCACTGTTTAGTCTCGTTTGATGCCAAACTCTCCTTAGCCGCCTATTCTCAAGTAGTGTTCTTTTGATGTCTAGAGGATAGTTAACAGTTCTTTTTGTGCGATCGATTTCTGGTGTGTTTAACCAACAAGCTTCCTGGATTAAAGCCGTAATATATTTAGCTGCGTCTTCAATATCATCTGCAGTTTCGAGGGCAACTTTTAAATTAACTTTTTCGTCTAAATATTCCTTAAAAGCTGTCCAATCTGTGTTTTTATTGTAAAGGACTTCTGGGCTTTCCTTTTCAATTATCATAGAGCTCACTGTGAGTAACACGGGGGTGTGGTCTGAACAACTATCATGGCATGCTTCTTGTTTGAGATAATGTCTAGACAACCCATTTGTGATGAAGAAGTCTAGTACGTCAGGAATTTTTCTAGGATCTGTCGGCCAGTACGTTGGTTCGCCAGTGGAGATAGTAAGGAGTTTTGCGTCCTCTATGCTTTTCTTTAATTGTCTGCCCCTGGTGTTTATTAGTCTGGAACCCCAATGCTTGTGTTTAGCGTTCCAGTCCCCGCCAGCAATAAATTTATTGCCAAGTGTTCCGAAAAACTCTGTATACATGCTGTGAGTTATTTTGTGCTTAGGTGGACAGTATACCGCGGACACGTTTAAGTAACCTGCTATATCTTCTATTGCTATGGTTGTAGCTTGTAGATGTTCCGTTCTGTACTCGGGCAGAGCATGGTGCTTGATAGATTTTCTCACAATCACTGCCGCACCTGCATGACCTGTACCATCTGGGTGATTAGTCAAATAGCAGTCAAACTCTTTGAATTTTATATTTGAAGCCGAGGTACAGTGGGCTTCAGATATTAACATGATATCCAGGTTATGCTCCGTCATTAATAGTTCTATTTCATGTTTGTGTGGGGTTAGACCATTTATGTTCCAGGCAGCTAGTCTGAAGGCAGTCATTTCGAAATCTTATCTACCAGTTTTGTTATGAGGGTCATGAAGGCACTCATTTGTTGTAGTATGAGGTCGAATTTCTCATTTTGTTTCAGGAGCATTTCCTCGAGGGTAGATCCTAGAGTAGTGTGGGTAGACGGTGCTGAGTTGTGTTCTTCTCTGGTGGATTGAACAATTTGTGCATATGACTTTTTTACAGTTTCATTAACAGAGTTTAGATTTATGTTAGTGTTTATTTCCTTATTTGATTCCGGATTAATGTTACTTATTATTTCTTTGCGTTTTTGATTGTTTGTTCTTCTAGCTAGCAATTCCTTGTAGATTTCGCAGCCTTTGTGGTTGGCAGGGTGAGGCCCACCGCATAATGCACATTCGGCAGGGGTATTTCGGTCTTTCTTCTTACATGCTGAGGTTAAGTGAGGCTGTCCACATTTGACACAACGGGGAGGCCGCATGCAATAGTTTTTAGAGTGGCCATATTCTTGGCACCTATGACACTGTATGATAGTCTTTTTCTTTTTGGGTTCTTCTATAACCACTGACTGGTGATAAATATATCTCATATCAAAAATCTTTTTGTTGTTTGCTCCTGGCAGTACATTAACGAAAAACGTTGAGGTAGCTTTTTTTTCCGGTCCATATTTTGCATTAATAATTTCTCCAGTAACGGTGTTGCCTGTAGATTCAATTTCATCTTTAAGTATGTTTAAAGGGGTGGATGGATGAAGATTTTTAATGACTACTCTGTAGTTTCTTTCGCTTTTTATGTTGAATGTGTGGCCTATTAGGCCAGATTCACGAGATTTAGTCATGATTTTGCGATATACCTCTAAGTTCACACAGTTCAAAATAGTCTTGTTTCCAGTGGTTTTGAAAGTGAATGTGTTTTTGTCGACTGTCGTTCCCAATAGTAAAATCAGTTTATTCACATCTTCAATTCCGTAATATATGATTGGTGGTGGTTTACTGGTTTTATTTAGAGGTCTCGACACAGTATCCGATGTATTGTCTTCTTCGTGGTCCAAGGGCAGAGCTACAAACCTATTCTCTACTTGTGAGGATTGAGGAGGTGAATCAGAAGTCCTCTTGCGTTTATGGCGATTGGATACAGGCACTTTTTGCCATGGTGGTGGTTGAATAAAATCTTGCGACCCCTCGGCCTGCATAGTTGGATCCGATCCTGGCTGCATTTCCTTCGGTGCATCTCCCATTTGGGGTGTTGATTCGTTCAAAAACATACTCTTATGAAATACTTGCTGCACAAGGTTTTTACTTTTTGGGGTCTCATGATTACCCACAATTTTTGGGGTTTTATTGGGGGATTCGTTTCCCATAACTGGCAACACTCAATTATGTGTCAGTCATGTTGTATTTGACAGCTACATAAAATGTTGAAATTTGAGGGTATGCTTTTATCACGGTCGAGATAGTCAGACGTATTTCTTCAAGATATCACATTACACACTGGTTTATCCACAAAGATAATAATATATGTGATTCACTAGTACTCAGTGCACAAGCGTATTATAGTTTTGTGATGAAACACACACTTTTAACTGGTTTTTACAATTAATTTCCACAGCACAGTAGTTCTCTAACTGACAGTTGACAGATATCTCGCTGTTGTTGAATGTTGAACTTTGACGTAACTTTTTAAAATATGTGTAAAAAGTTTATCCTCCTGAGGCCCAAGGTAAAATGTATGTTGTTGCAGAACAGGAGCACTATTGCATTTCCTACATTCCAATTAAAGTAAAAAAAAAACTACAGCCCAAATCCTATTCTAAATGCACACGGACTGTAACTGTCTAATTCTATACTAAGTAAATATTAAGTAGTTCTAACCCATATTTTTCATACATAACTGTTGGTAAATCGTATGTTCCCTTATGCTGTACTGATCTATTTCGTCGCGCAGCAGCAGAAGAAACCTAACACATCCATAGTGCAACAAAATTGTTTTTTTCCTGGTCCCAGTATCAGCCAGCGGGTTACTTGGGGCTGTGCCAGGCGCCTAAGGAGTGCGTCAAGAATAATGTGGTGCAGGCGGGAGCGGCCACAGAGAGCAAGCCCGCCAATAACGCACCTCAAGCTATTATCATTGAGGTAATTCACTTATTACTTAGATGTCACTGAGAAAGAACTGTCATGTTACTAGTGGTGAAGTGAAGGTGAAAAAGTGGTGAAAACAAATAAAACAATTCTAATTTGAGTAAGCCCGCACGCGTTTCAACCGCCGGTGCTTTTGTGTTACGAAATATTCACAGATGCGATGACAAATGAATCAACTATAAACGATAACTTGAAGTTAAGCTTAGATTTCAACTGCATCCCTAAAATTACAGTACATTCGTTATCGAATTTGTGAATATTACGTAACACTAAAACATCGGTAGTTGAAACGCCCGCGGCCTTAGTCATTTTTTTGTGTTCATAATTGATAAGACTTTCATATGCAATTGTATTGTATTGTAAACACTTTATTGTACATAAGAACATTAAAACAAAAAGAAATTGCATTAGGTCTTTGCAATATATTACTTAAAGGATACTAATATTTTTTTAAACCTCTGAGTGAATGTGAGAATGTGTCCACATCAGACATATAAGAACACAGATTTATTTTTCTACTGACTTTGTAGTGTAATCTGCCTCTACACACGTCTCAATTTCGAGCCAGTGATTTTAGTAGTTTTTGTATATATAGGACAGGTTAACTACAATTTACAAGTAGGTGCAGTGAAACCAGAATATTAATGTACTCGGCAATCTTCGTGTTTCTATGGAATACGTATGACAAATATATTGGCAGGTGCAAGTGAGAGAGGGACAGCAATAAACAACCAATTACTATTAAAACTTGGGTTTTACTGTAATGCCTCTAGTCCAGGGGTCGCCAAATGGTGGACCGCGGTCCGCATCCGGACCGCCGGCCCATTTTGTGCGGACCGCGAGAACACAGCAACTTGCACTACAGACTACGTAATAATTTAATAAAAATGTATCCCCCGCATTATTTTTGTGGACGTCAATTCGAAAACGACCGGGCGAAGTAACGAGCTAACAAGCGAAAAATAGTTCGCAGATTGCGAAACCATTGCTCGTCAAGTTGTGCGGACCGTGATGTTCATTTCTTTTTTTAAAACGGACCCCGAGTGTAACTGATTGGTGACCTCTGCTCTAGCCTGTTAGGAGCGTGGGGTAACAATATAATAGGGATGTTGACTGTACTCAAATAAAATTAAATTTTGATGCGAAATGGTACTTTTTATGACGAAAATCCTAAAAACATACTTGTGAGTTCGATACCTTACGTGTATCTTGTTTTATGAGCCTTTAAAAATAGGTGGGAAAGTCCATTTTTAAAGTATGAAAATATTAATAAATAATAATACCATTGCATAACCCATGAAATGTAAGGTAACGTTTGTTATGAAACCGTTTCGATAAACGCAAGTTTTAACATACAAAAAGTTATGATCAAAGTTCTTAATTTCCCCATATAAGGTTGGAAGGTGTGACGTCACGCCAATGTGATTCGAACGTTGTTCTATCTCGTGGAGTTTTTATGACATTGAAATAGTTTTTTTCACCAGTATTTCTATTATTAAAAGGTCGTTCTATAACATATCACAGAAAAAAGTTGTCAACATCCCTATTACATTCAAAGTGGATAAAAATTACGTAAAACAACAACAATAAATTTATATTATATTAAATGATTTAAATGATTAAATAATAATGTTTGATTCAGCCATCGCGCGAGCTAGCAGAGCAGACGTGCAACCAGATCACCATGTTTAAGAAGCACCTGGACAGCCCCAAGATCCGCGAGCTGCTGGTGGTGGGCGGGATCAACGTGAAGGACCAGATCAGCCAGCTCAACGCTGGCATTGACATCGTGGTCGGCACGCCGGGCAGGCTGGAGGACCTTATCCAAGGAGGTAAGCTACATGTAGATGGTGGAAGAGAACTGGAGTTCCTGAATTTACCACGTAAAAGCCGTGTTCCGCTTTGAGTATCACTAGAAATTTAGCTAGCCTGACTCCAACTCTACAATAAGGCTGATGATGATGATTACTATAACCAGGCTCTTCAGGTTGGTTTTGGGTTGGTGGAGTTGAGCTGTGAACAGAGTGAACAAAAGGTAATTTTCTGTTACATATACGGAGACAAAAACACGTAAAGATCAGATGTGACTTACACATCGTTTTTTTAGCATTAGAAAAAGGGTAAACACAAAATAGTAACTTATGAAACCAAAATAATGTTTAATTGCCATCCTTGCTAGGATAGATATTATAATAGGGTACATACATGAATTTTTTATCGCTTTTCCTAACAAAATATCAATATACCGTAAAAACTATTTCGAAATGTGAAGTTGATATTTAAGTCGGCCAACAAATATGCAAGATAGCATTTTAAACTACTAATTAGACAGAGAGGTCCGACGTGCACTCCGGCCATATAAACTCCATATTAAATTCTGTTTTGCTAGAAAGAGATAGAATGAAATATTAGATGGCTTATATCTTGGTTATTTTTATAGTTATTAGATTTTTTTTTGTCTACTGTTTGTTTCATGAATTAGCTTTCATAAAACAAAAATTAAAATTCATACATTTTCCCCATTGTTACATATTTGCTGACTTATTTTTCGAAAGTGTTTTTCAATAATAAAAAAAAATACAAACTGTTGAACACAGAACCTCCTCCTTTTTTGGAAGTCGGTTAATAAAAAGACACGTCAAGATTGTTTACCCTTTTTCTAATGCTAAAAAAAAACGGAGTATTGTGAGTTTATGATTTGGACGACACGTTTGGTTAAGTTGATTGCACAATGGTTTACGAAGCTGCGGTCTCAGGTTCGAAACCAGGCAAGGGCAAGTGTTCGTGGGATGAACATATTTATTTATTTCTTTCTATATTTATCAATATGTATAAGTATGTTTATCGTCGCCGGGTACCCATAGTACAAGCTTAATTTGGAACTAGGTTGATTTGTGTGAGATTGTCCCTGATGTTTATTTATTTATGATCCGTTCTGAATATTAAAAACTTTCTATGTTCCAGGCTACTTGGCCCTCACGCACTGTCGTTTCTTCGTCCTCGATGAGGCCGACGGACTGCTCAAAGCCGGCTACGGCGAGCTGATCGAGCGTCTCCACCGGCAGATGCCCAAGATCACGTCCGACGGTCGCCGCCTGCAGATGGTGGTGTGTTCCGCCACGCTCCACGCGTTCGAGGTCAAGAAGATGGCGGTGAGTCACTGACATGATTAGGGGACTGTGCTGTATGAAGGCAGATGTCCAAGATCACGTCCGTCGGTCGCCTTCTGCAGATGGTGGTGTGTTCCGCCACGCTCCACGCGTTCGAGGTCAGGAAGACGGCGGTGAGTCACTGACATGATTAGGGGACTGTGCTGTATGAAGGCAGATGTCCAAGATCACGTCCGTCGGTCGCCTTCTGCAGATGGTGGTGTGTTCCGCCACGCTCCACGCGTTCGAGGTCAGGAAGACGGCGGTGAGTCACTGACATGATTAGGGGACTGTGCTGTATGAAGGCCGATGCCCAAGATCACGTCCGACGGTCGCCGCCTGCAGATGGTGGTGTGTTCCGCCACGCTCCACGCGTTCGAGGTCAAGAAGACGGCGGTGAGTCACTGACATGATTAGGGGACTGTGCTGTATGAAGGCAGATGCCCAAGATCACGTCCGACGGTCGCCGCCTGCAGATGGTGGTGTGTTCCGCCACGCTCCACGCGTTCGAGGTCAAGAAGATGGTGGTGAGTCACTGACATGATTAGGGGACTGTGCTGTATGAAGGCAGATGCCCAAGATCACATACGACGGTCGCCGCCTGCAGATGGTGGTGTGTTCCGCCACGCTCCACGCGTTCGAGGTCAAGAAGACGGCGGTGAGTCACTGACATGATTAGGGGACTGTGCTGTATGAAGGCAGGTGCCCAAGATCACGTCCGACGGTCGCCGCCTGCAGATGGTGGTGTGTTCCGCCACGCTCCACGCGTTCGCGGTCAAGAAGACGGCGGTGAGTCACTGACATGATTAGGGGACTGTGCTGTATGAAGGCAGATGCCCAAGATCACATACGACGGTCACCGCCTGCAGATGGTGGTGTGCTCCGCCACGCTCCACGCGTTCGAGGTCAAAAAGATGGCGGTGAGTCACTAACATGGTTAGGGGGCTTTAAGAAAAAAATCAATGTCAATAAGGTTGCCTGGAAGAGATCGCTTTGTAGCGATAAGACCGCCTATTGTCTACCAGAAACGGTACTAAATAATGTTAAGGCTCGATTGCACTGTTTCTGTTGTTGGTGTGCAATAAAGAATTGTCGTATTGTATTGTGTATCTCTTTCTCTGCCACACTTTATCTCTGTCTCTTTCCGTGGGCGAGGTTTGAAGGTCTGGTTAAGCGGATCATCTATTTATCACCTTTTGTCATACACAGGAGAAGCTAATGCACTTCCCGACGTGGATCGACCTGAAGGGCGAGGATGCGGTGCCCGAGACGGTGCATCACGTGGTGGCCATGGTGGACCCGCAGAAGGACCGCTCCTGGGAGACGCTGCGCAAGTATGCTCCCTCGTCATTTCATCATATACAGGAGCTGAGGCACTTCCCACGTGTAGTGACCTGAAGACGGTGCACAACGCGGTGACCATGGTGGACCTGCAGAAGGACCGCTCCTAGACTATGTCTTCTTCTTCTTCGTCGTTCCCTAAAAAACTATGTCCCTCCACTTAACGCGATCAAGGGATATGTGAGCTGCTCTCTGCATGGAACCACATGCTTGTTTAATGGAATCCGACCATCTTGCAGGGGCTCTTCCTCTAGCGCGCTTGCCTTCAACTTGACCCAGTATGATGTCACGTTCGAGGCCGTGGTGTGGCGATCGCTTTATGTCTCCAAAGAATCTGAGAGCCCTCTCCTGGCAGATTGTTGAGAGTCGTTTGGTGATTTTTAGTTCTCTCAGAATGAACTCATTTGTTCTCATTGCGGTCCATGGGATTCTTAACATGTTTCTCCAACGCCACATCTCGAAAGCATCGATTTCGATGCTAGACTATGTACCCTCGATATATCATCATATACAAGCGAACCGACAGAAGGACCGCTCCTGGGAGACAGTACGGAACTACGTATCTTCATCATCATCATCATCATCAAACCATTATAGCTTGACAAGTTCTTTCGTGACATTCCCATGGTCTGCGGGCGACAGTGGGAGAAAGACAGCGGGGGTGGGTATGAAGTGTGCGCGCGGCGGGGCACGATGACCCTGCCGCGCGTACACTTCTTACTCGCTCCCGCTGTCTCTCCCCCCGTCGCCCACAGACCATGGGAGTGTCACAAAAGAACTTCTGAAGCTATAGTCCACTACTGGAGCCTTGTAACCCTCTTCCCTGTAGCATTCTGAATATTATCATAGCCTTAAGATGCTCTAAGATTCGTTCACTCAGCCGCTAACGACTTACAACATAACTTTATCCTTTTGAGCGCCAACTTGCCGACTAAACACCGTGCGCCAGACGCCAAACAATAAACTAAATGTATAATTGATACACACAATTTTTCTTCGTTTTGGCGCTCAAAGTTGAAATGGATTTACGGTAAGAAAGGTCAATCCTCGGATGAAGATGAAGCAGCCCGACTGGAAACACTGGGCAAATATATATCCGATAATAGATACACTTTTATTTACCCCTGACAATTCTATAAATAATTCACACTAAATATATATCATATCATCAGTTGTTGTAATATCTAACTATATTTTATTTCGTTGCAGGCTAATAACAACAGACGCCGTACACGCCAAAGACAACATCCGCAGCGGGAACACGACGCCCGAGACGCTGTCCGAGGCCGTCAAGATCCTGAAGGGCGAGTACTGCGTGCGCGCCATTAGGGAACACAAGATGGACAGGTTAGAACACTTTAATAACTGTTTTATAGCCTGTACTTTCTAAAGATAGGGGCACTGGATTCTGATTTCTAGGATTTTAAAGTGCCTCCCTATGCCAAGAGCCAATACGGTCTAACGGTCAGTACCATTAGCCAATCATAACAAATTATAGGCGGACCGTACACTTTGTTGTTATACCCCCGCACCTCTCTTACCGCAGGTGAGATCTCAGTTAAACGGTTTATTCAAAACACGATCAATGATAAAAATAAAAATATCTAAGCGTCTCGCACCGCAATTAAATGCTATAGCTAAAATCCCTCCAAATAGAGTCTATTGTGAAACGCCTTCCTTTTTAGGGTTTGGGACTTGAAAACCTTGCAATGAAACGGAGTTTATCAGGAATCTGGTAACCACATGACCTTATTGACCAACAGAGCCATAATCTTCTGCCGCACAAAATTGGATTGCGACAACATGGAGCGCTTCCTGAAGTCTTTCGGCAACGAGTTCTCGTGCGTGTGTCTCCACGGGGACCGCAAGCCACACGAGAGGAAGGCCAACCTCGAGACTTTCAAGCAGGCGAAGGTCAAGTTCCTCATCTGCACCGACGTCGCTGCTAGAGGCATTGATGTGTCTGGATTGCCGTTCAGTGAGTATATGTCCCTAGTAACCTCACGCATGTGACTCAAATCCGAAATGACAACCACGAGACCTTCAAGCAGGCGAAGATCAAGTTCCTCATCTGCACCGACGTCGTTGCTAGAGGCGTTGATGTGTCTGGATTGCCGTTCAGTGAGTACTTAGTTGGTTAATAAGTTTTTTGAAATAAAATTACATTACGGTAATTTTTATATTATTACCGTACATCAATTTAAAGCCTAGTTTTTGTCATTTAGGAAACAATAATTTAAAAAAAATTGCGTCGCAATTTTCTGAGATCTTCTTCTCTGCCTCTGAGACCTTGAGACAAACATACTATAAAAATACGCACAAGAGTCAAGTGGAAAATCAGTCCCTAATTTGAAATACAGTTTCTTTGTAGTATGGTTATGAAAGACTTTAAACAGATCTTCATCTTTATTTTAAGGTGCAATTTATGTAAGCCAAGGGGACACAATCGCCAGTATTCGTGTTTTACGTACTTTGTTCAGTTGCGCGCTAGCAAAATTACTGTATTCTGTGCTAAACAGAAAAACTACCTTAACTTCTTGATTGGAATATTTAGTGTAGGGATGGATACAAAAAAAATATGGTATTGCAAAAGAAGCCCTAACATAGAAGTTTCAGAAAATTATACCATTTCCTTTCTTAACCGTTTTAAACACTGGTTCTAGATCACTTTTAACAAGAGATTTTCATCAAATTTTGCGCGTAATTGCAGCGGTGGTATATCTCGAAGCTTAAGAGTTAGCAAAGAAAGTAGAGGGTCAAAATTTGAGCAAATTGTATTTTTTCTTAGTTGGCAAAAACTAGGCTTTAAATTCATGTACGGTAATAATATAAAAAATACCGTCATTTTATTTTATTTGCAGAAAACCTAGTAACAGAACTAATTAACCAACTAAGTATATGTCCCAATTGTTCCAAGTAACCTCACTAAATTGACTTCAATCCTAAATGACAACTTCGAGACCTTCAAGCAAGGGACGGTCAAGTTCCTCATCTGCACTGAAGTCGCTGCATTCAATAGGCATATTAGGCATGCATAGTCGTTAGTAACTTTTAGAGTGTAGTCCTTAGTAACCTTTTTAGAGTATTAAAGTGTCTGAACTGCCTTTATTACGATTACTTGCCACTTTACTTACTTTATTACCACTACCTTACCAAACTGAGACTATGATACCACAGAGATATGAACATATCAGGACTGCCATTTAATGAGTTTTTATGGACAGTCGATATGTGCTTAGGTTTGCCATCCGTCCGGGTTTCCCCGGATTTGTCCTAGTTTGGAGCCGGGTTTTTAAAGTGTATAAAACCCAGACTCTTTTTGTATCACGGAAAACCTTATTGAACTGAATAAAATGTAACATGTCCGGGAAACATGCGATTTCCTGCAAATATTCAGGGTTTTTGAAGTCATTGTCCGGGTTCCAGAATAATCAAGATGGCAGCCCAATATGTGCTGAACTTTAATTACTATACATTACGATTAATTTAACTGGGGTTGCTCTCACCATGCCTTCCTTCACTGCCCTCCTAGCTTCATCTTATATTAGCTGTAAAGTAGCTCACACGGACGGATTTCACGCGATCATGAGACGAAAAATTGCACCATTAATGGACTATGTCAGAAAAAGTCAAAACAGTATTTTGAAGGTGTTAGCGGATAGGTACAATTGGGAACATTAAGTTTCCCAAACGTGTTCATATTATATGTTTTCCGGATAGTATACGTTATGTAGACTCAGAATCTACAGACGGTTTATTTTTATGCCGTGTTGGTTTTTAGATATATTTTTTTAAATCCGCTATGTGACATTTGTTCAATCCAGTCGAACTTATACATTTTTACTTTGGTCCATAATTTAAAAAGTAAAAAAAAGGAAATTAAAAAAATAAATTGTGACACTGTCATTGTCAAATGAATTACCGGGTTTGTTAGTTAGTTACGTTTGCTTTTGTGTTTGCGGTTTTCTGGAGTTTTTAACGACGATTTGGCCCTGATCTCTGGATTCCGACTTACCTGCACTTCACGACGTTCCCGCGCTGTTTATTGGACTACGACTGGATGCTTTACTAAATGGTGTGAACCATTTGGATTTGGATTGTTTTTTCTAAGTTTTAAGTACTTATGTAATTACATATGTTCTTAATAACATAGATATAAGTTTCTACTACAACCCAATCCAGTGGAGCTGCAGTTAAGCTAGGAGTGCCACAGGGCTCTATCTTAGGGCCATTTCTATTTTTAGTTTATATAAATGACTTACCATCTATAGTAGAAAATCTTTGTGATATAGTACTATTTGCTGATGATACATCATTAATTTTCAAAGTTGACCGGAAAGCAACAGACTATTCCGAAATTAATAGTGTACTAGTTAAAGTACTTGACTGGTTTAATATTAATAATCTGGTATTGAATGCTAAGAAAACGAAATGTGTTAGATTTGCTTTACCGAATGTTAGAGCAGTGGATTCTGCTATATCGCTCAATGGTGAATGTTTAGAAATGGTGGATAGGGCATTATTCTTAGGTATAACACTGGACAAGAACTTGCAATGGAGTCCCCATTTAGCAGTACTTGCAGGTAAATTAAGTTCAGCAGCTTACGCTATTAGAAAAATTAGACAGTTGACCAATGTTGATACTGCTCGCTTAGTATATCATAGTTATTTTCATAGTATCATGTCATACGGTATTCTGGTTTGGGGCAAAGCAGCTGACATACAGACTATATTTGTGTTACAAAAAAGAGCGATTCGTTCTATATATAACTTGAACTCCCGTGACTCCTTAAGAGAACTTTTTAAAGACATCAACATATTAACCGTAGCGTCCCAATATATTTATGAGAATATTATTTATGTTATTACGAACCTAGAGTCTTTTACTAGGCATTCAGATATCCACAATTTTAATACTAGAAATAAAAACAAAATCGCTATTAGAAAGTTCCGCGTTCGTAAAGTAGCCAAATCATTCGTAGGCCAATGTATACATTTTTATAATAAGCTACCAGATGACGCCTTGAAATTATCGTTTCTAGCTCTCAAAAAGTACTTAAAAGAGTCCCTAATGGCAAAGGCTTATTATAGGGTAGAGGACTATTTAACAGACAAAAATGCATGGCCCAAAACAGAAACCAAATAATTTACTTTTACCGGGACACGGTTCTTATAAGGTGGCATATCAAACGTATGTAAGTTGTTTTAAATAAAAATCACTATTTTGCTTTTTATATTCTAGATTTTTTTTTTACTTTTATAAGTTTTGATATGTTTCCTTGAAGAACTACGCATTGAGTTTATACTCAAAACATATATTTAGGTTAGGCTAAGCACGAATGTTGTAATAGATATAAGAGTTATTTCGAAAAAATGACTGACTGTTGAGTTTGTTTCGGCTTTCTTCTCTTCAGTGGTCTCCTCTTGGGAAACGCCGTAGAGTCAGACTTGTAAAAGTGCCCTTGTGGCCTACTTACAGAATAAAGATCATTATTTCATTATTTCATTACTGTTGCTAACCCGATATGGATATTAATCCGAAACAAAATATTTTGAATTGAATTGAATAAGTTCAGTTCAGACTCTAATCTCGTAATTTTGAGGCGTTTTGGGCATGCGGTCAGATGTCCTCAAAAGTAAAATCGTTCCAGTGATCAACGTGACCCTGCCCGACGAGAAGTCTAACTATGTGCACCGCATCGGCCGCGTGGGCCGCGCCGAGCGCATGGGGCTCGCCATAAGTCTCGTCTCTTCTGTGCCAGAAAAGGTATGACGTTTGTATTTGCCAGAATATCTCCTTGTGATTGGGGCTTCGTGCTTTTAATGGTCCATGAACGGGCCCCAGTTTTCAATTTCTTTGTTGTCCAACTTTAATTCACTGCCTACAACGCATATGTGAGGTAGGTATATTACCGATACATTCGATTTTTTTAATACGATATTACTGTAGCCGACTGCGTTCTAGTAATATTTAACTATAAAATATAATATACACGTGCGTTATAAAGTTGATATAATTGGCAGGTGTGGTACCACGGCGAGTGGTGTTCGTCGCGCGGCCGAAACTGCTGGAACACAAACTTGATCGACGACAGGCCCAAAGGTTGCTGCATGTGGTACAACGAGATGCAGGTGAATACTGCCACACACATATACTAACATAAAGTTGTAAAAATTTCATGTCTGTACGTTGATGTCTGTATTTAAAAATGTGGGGCTGACTATTTGAAGGTCACTGATACGAAACAGTTTTGGCTTCACGACAAAACGGATAATGGATTTCAATTAAATTTTGGTACTCGGCTAGTCATCCGTAGGATTTAGCCGACTACGCTGAAGAAAAAAGCGGGTTATTATTTTTTATTACCCTGCTAATGAAGTATTGGAATATTGATAGGATTTACATTAGGGGTTAGTGCTCAAGGGGGCAAAGTGGGAGGTTTCACCTTTATTTATTTCCTAAATATTGGGCATCACGGGTGTGACCCGGCTAGTCGACGGGAGTAAAAGACAGGACGTGACTTGTGGATATTGAATCCAACACAGTATTGCAAACACTATACAGTTTTTACAGTTTTGCAACAGCACATCAATTAATAATATATTAAAATCTCAGATCTTTCATCATTGGTGCAGCACAAGTTCGAACCAAACGTGTCAAGACCTGTCTCCTGCAAATAAAAGACAATCGTGGAACTCAAATTCTTCCGATGCTATTTATTACTGGCCAGTATTGTGCCAAGGAGGTTTGCCGCGTTACACGGGTCATGTTTTTTTATTTGTTTTAGTACTTGGCGGACATTGAGGATCACTTGAACGTGACCATTCAACAAGTGGAGAAGGATCTCAAGGTTGCCGCCAACGAGTTCGATGGCAAGGTCGTGTACGGCCAGAAGAGGACACAGATCGGTTCTGGATACCAGGTATGAACTTACATACATACATCCATACATACAATCACGCCTTTTTCCCAATGGGGTAGGCAGAGACTACCTCCTTCCACGTGCTACGGTCCTGGCATACAACTGCCGCTTTATCAACATTCATTGATCTCTTCGTGCATGCTCTCCGGTTTAGAGTACACTTCACGTGGCCTGTTTTCAGAATGTCTCCAATCTGATCGCGAAACATTCGTCTAGGCCTTCCTCTTCCAACATTTCCACTTATATTCGCCTTGTAAATAAAATTATTAATATTATATTTCGGAATTCTATGAATTTAAGTACTTATCTATATAAGTAAATAAGTAGTGCCAGTGTGTTGTCAGTGATGAACCTCAATAAGGTGGACCGGTGCTCTGGTGAAGTTCGCGGGAAACCGTTGGATGAGGGCGGCGCACGACCGGTCGTTATAGAAATCCTTGGAAACCTTTATCCAGTGGTCGTCCTTGGGCTGATGTAATGATTATGAATATTTATTGTATTGCATGTCATCAAGTAATTATATTGTAAGCCTATTTAAGTTGATATGAGAGTAAGTCTGACTTGGACAGAGACGTAAGACGTAGAACGACTGAGGCACGTTTGAGCACGGCTGTATGTGTTTGATTCTCTGAGAGATCGGGAATGGTCGGTAGGTAGTTGGCTGCCTTCCTAATTAAGGTTCCTGTAGAGTTCTTGAAGTCAAAGCGACTTAAGTTTACCTCTCGAACAAGAAACTATAACCGTGCATACTGTTCCAGGATCACGTGACACAGATGGCGCCAGTGGTGAAGTCTCTACAAGAGCTCGAGTCGCAGGCACAGCTCTACTACCTCAAGTTGCACCACAACGTCACTATTGCTTAACAGTGTATACATACATTTATTTATTCTAAGTTACGTGAATATACCGACTGATTTTGCGTAGACTTTGTTTTATTTCAGTTTTTGTTACCAGAATTTAAGCGACAGTATACTTAATTATGTTTTTTTCTAAATTCCCATAACCAAGGCGGACTTAAATCATAATCGTTACCGGTTCGCTACAACCAAATATCATAATTGTTCCTATTACGTCGCATTGTCAAAACAGACTAGTTTCAAAATGTCTTAAAGTTGTAATGACTTACACCTATTTCTTAAAATACCATACTCTTGATATAACTATAATTCAAATTAACTTTATCGTGAATTTACTAATTTTCAACTCAACCACGTCCTAAAATGTCTTATACTTATATTACCTTGATACAAAACTGTCACAAGGTTAAAACATCAAATGCTCAAAATACCTAAAATTCTAATCGTATGGAAAAATGTCTAATTTTCGAAATTACTGCTTCATGTGATTGTTAAATTTTCACGTAAGTCATTAAACTAATTATCAAATTACTGGTTTCATTCAGTTTCTAAAAAACAAAAAAAATCATTAAGTTTTTAAAAAACTGGTTAATTTTTACTGGGTGTAACAATTTTAGGTATTATGAGACAATGTCAATTTGATCTTTGGGCCTTAGAGTTAAAGGTATTTTTGAATTTTGGTAATTATGAAACTATTGCGTTTTAACCTTCAATCTTAATGATAAATTTGGCATTTGAAGAAATTGTCCTTTTTACAAACTATACATTTTGGATATCGGATGTAACATGTAAACGTCATTATGACAATTTATTATATTGGAAACAATTGTTTTTGAGTTTTTTGGTATTTTGAAACTAAGCCAATGTGAGATTGAGTCAAAATATGTGACCTGGTATTATGCTACTTGGTTGTAACGGACCGGTAACTCATAATCGGATAAATTGTAACTTTATTCTTACGTTTTAATACATAAGACGAATGAAAAAAAAACCATGTTACTGCCAGAAGACCTGTGTGTGGCACAAACGCGATAACGCATTCACGGCCAGCAACACTGCGTTATAAACAGACACCGGTTTCGCGGGGGCAAAAATGTACCAGTGCTAGTGATTAATTAAAAATCGACTAAGTTTATCGACATCGATAAAAATAAATTTTTAATCATCATTATCATAACTAAACTAATGGCTAAGTTTGAATACGTTTAACTATGTGCAAACCTCTTTCATTTATACTTATCGCAACTATAAACAACCGATATCTGACATTGACTGTGTCGAGTCACTTTTGACAACCAATGAATCGTTGAATAATTCATCCAGTATTACAATATTATTTTGCATTCCGATCAATTAAAACTACCTTTTTGTTTCTTAAGCCGGCTAAAAATGCCTCGCAAGAAAAAAGATCATTCATCTTCATGGAAACCTGACCATTCAGATATAGATGATAAAGGTACGACTTACTTTTGCAAGAAATGTA
Source organism: Hedya salicella (assembly GCA_905404275.2). Taxonomy (NCBI): domain Eukaryota; kingdom Metazoa; phylum Arthropoda; class Insecta; order Lepidoptera; family Tortricidae; genus Hedya; species Hedya salicella. Next base: position 7,976,652 of record FR990114.1, on the reverse strand, counting down.
AAATTCATATATCACGAAAAATTTTTTCCGTACAAAGGCATATAAGAAGCCAAAGGCATAACAGCGTCGCTAAAAACCAAAACGTATTTAACCTGGATTTGCTAAAATTTATTTTAGCTTGCAACATACCATGGACCCAGGTGGGAAATCCCATTTTCATCAATTTTATATCTGATTGTATATTTGGGAAATATGGTTCAGAAACATATATTCCCAACGAATCAGTTCTGAGAAAAACGACCTTAGACATCGCTTATAAGGAGACGATGAAACAGATTAAGACTAAACTAGGAAATTCTAGAATTTATGTGAGTGTAGACGAAAGTACAGATGCCAATGGGCGTCAGATTGGGAATGTAATAGTTGGAGCACTATTAGAAAATGAAATAGGTACCCCACACATAATATCTAGCGTTTGTCTAGAGGAAGTAAATAATGTTAGTATAACAAATCTTATTCAAAATGCCCTAGAGACGTTGTGGGAAGTAACCACAACAAACATGATAAAGTTTTGTTGCTTCTTACGGATGGCGTAGCCTACATGCTGAAAGCTGGTAAGAATTTGAAAAAGGTTTTTCCGAATTTAGTACACGTCACATGTTTGGCACGTGGAGTAAATAGGGTGGCTGAACAAGTGCGATTATTGTTTCCTGCTGTAAATAATTTAATTGCTTATACAAAAAAGGTATTTCTGAAATCACCTAAAAGAATAGAAATATTTCACTAAATGTTACCGAACGTTCCTTTGCCACCACAGCCGACGATAATACGATGGGGAACATGGATGAAAGCGGCTATTTACTATCATAAATATTTACCAGCCATCAAGCAAGTCGTACGAACATTTAATAACAAAGAATCAACGTGTATATTAAAAGCAAAACGGGCAATGAATGATATAAACATTCTCAACGATTTGAAATGGATAGCCAACAATCTATCCATCATACCAAGTACCATTGAAAAATTACAAACACAAAATTTAAGTCTAGAAGCCAGTTTGAATATTGTCCATAAGTTAAAAGTACATATATCAAGATTACGTTTGAATCCTCAGGGCAAAATTTTTCACAAAACACTTCAAACAGTGTTAGAGCAAAACGTCGGCATTTCAACTTTAAAAACATTAAATGATTTGGTATCCGGAAAAGAAATCGAACTGAGTCATATAGTAGAAATTCATCAATACTATAAATTGTTTGAATTTGCTCCAATTACTACAGTTGACCTAGAAAGGTCATTTAGTTGGCTAAAATGGATATTGTCACCCAGGCGACGAAGATTAAAGGCTGAAAATGTGGAGAATTTTTTTATTGTATATTATGAAAATTATATTAAATATTAAAAAAGTTTATTACGCAAAAAGTTTATTTTTGTGTATGTAGTTTTCTTCTTCATTCAAATTCTTGAAATTACCCAACGGTTGTACATCATTTTTATCGATATCAACTAATAAAATTAGTTTAATGTGTCCTCGCACTATTAAACGTCAGTACAGATTTGCCCCCGCCAAACCGGTGTATGAATAAAATGTACCTCAACTACTAAAGTGTATACATATTTATGCCGCTGACACAAATTCCCATACAAATTCATACCTAGGGGGCGTGGCTCGGCAATCAATGCGTCAATGCAACGCTGAGTCTGCACTGGAGTATGGATATTCCCGTCTTCGGCGTTTAATCATCTGATATAGTGGGAAGAAATCAAACGCACAAGTCAAAGTTCATTATTTTTATATTTCACTCAATCACTACTGATTATTATTTGGGCAGTGCACGGTGCCCTTATTCCCAACATAAATAAGTCTCATAACACCGCTAAGTAGGAAAATAGCCATAACAATACTGTTGCTAAATGTAATATCCAATCGGCATTTGTTTCTTCATCTCACACGGTATAACAAGCGGGTAACCTAGAGAGAACTCTACCCATAACGGTTAAACAATTCATTTATAGTATAAAATATAGCTACGTAAAATAGTTGTACATAATTATTTTAATGTTTAAAATTCGAGTAAATAAACCATACTCCTGATACGACCGTCGTATCTGTACTTTGGGCGACTGATGTCCTAGGGTAGTGCAGTCGAGCCCTAATTTCTGGCTCTCCCGGTATCTTGGGTAAAGTTCACTCAAGGCGGCCTAAAAAAATCTATCCATTTTACAAAAATATTATATCTTGACATAATTACGAATTAGGACGAAACCCGGCGACAAAACTTTAAATTAGATAACCTAGTAATGTGATTGCTTGTAGTATATATTATGTTCTACACAAAACTAAATAGGTATAAAATTCAAAAGTTTGCCATCCACCAACATTTCATGTTATTCCAAGTATGAATAATGTATATCATCCTAGTAACTACATATTTTAACGTTTTATTATATGACAATAATAAGCGAGTGGCATTGCCGACCTTAGTGCAGTATTGTTTTGAACGTCATATAAAATTGATTACTTAGCCCTTAAAAAACCGTACACTGGATTCACAAACATCAGTATAAATTTCAAATCAAATACCAATAATTCAGTATAGTATGGATGATTTGTCATAAACCAACGCTATTTGATAATATTACTAATCCGATTCCATTGTGGAAGTACATGTACAGTTAACATTATTGTATATCTATGTTAAAATTACTCTTAAAACTCCCACGTATTGATGCGGATGTAAATCCCAGTTTCGGTTTGCCGAGATAGGCTCAGTAAATATGTAGGTCAATCACATTAAATAACCGCCTGAAAGGGACTATCCTGCCGGATTAATAAAGTAAAAACGGAATTAATTTTAAATTCTTCGTCCGGGTAAGCTAGAGGAAACGGCCACTGTACCAAGCGGCAGTATTTGTGTAATCGAGGCATAATAACAAGTTCAATAACTTGAACAACAATTTATAAACTAATAAACCAACTTTTGGAGCTAACAGTATCAGTGCTACCCCACTACAGTATTTATTATAGGTTATACTTAAAATAAAATGCATTACATAATTGAATTGTTTGAACGGAATATATTAATCTATTTAAAATATTTAAATATATAATTAACCTAGCGTTGCATAGGACATACATTCCGTGGTTACTACGCAATAAAATACACCGTTATATTTGTGGCACTAATAAGACATCTTAACAACTTGATGTTAGCTTTTATTTTGAAAAACCAAGATACGGTAGATGTCACTCTCCTCATCTCGGTTGGAAATCCTGTTTACTATTAGACCGGAAACTAGAAAAAAAGGGTTTCTGTCTATCAAAATCGTCAAGAAAAAAAAATTCGTTTCAGTATTCTAATTTACTGCCACCAAAATAACGGTTCTAATAAAATTCTTGTCCAGTCTCACCAGACCATTAGCATTAGTGAGATAAGGCTTTAGAATATCAATTAACTAGTGTTAGGATCACACGAGGCGTTAGTATTAGACATACGGGAGTAGGAACTACGAAAGCAATACTAATATAGCGAAGTGATGTTGCCGGGACGGATGCAACCTTTAAAGTAAAGTGGTGCTTTTTACTGTCAACCAGACTATAAGGGATTTTTACCAATCGTAGAATCTGATTCATGACTAAGTTTTCGCTAAGAATCTTACTTTACTTGAGTAGATAGCTTACTTGAATGCGATTTCCACTATACACGCGACTTAATCTTTGTAACGCCCATGTTCGGCTTATGGGTAGAAATCATGCGTCTTTTGAAGAATTAACATGTACAGGACCAAGTTCCTTATAAAATGAACTTCGTGTTCTTGGCAGTGAAAACGTTAAATGTTATTAGCATTTAGGACCACGTTACTTTTTAATTTGAATTGAAAAGAAATATTATTCCTGCAGTATAGTACCTTGAAAGAAGCACTATCTGTAACTACTCAGTGCATAAAGGTCACAACACCGCCCAGCAACATTAGCCTATGTCACGTAGAAATGTTAGAAATCAAGTGCACGACCGGTACTACTATTCGTAATCCGAAGATCGGCCAGTAATTAAAAGCTAGCAGTTCAATCACCTATCCATTGATGACTCTTTTTCATTATTGTATTGAGATGCATCATATCGTCCAAAAATGGTGATGCCATGTTTTCGTTTTGTGCTTAATTTTTATGTCCAAATTGCTCAAGGGATTTAGATGAAGAGCTAAGAAAGGCAAACATGTAAATTGTTTATTTTTTCTTGTTTCTCGCGAAAAGAGGCGAATATCATCACAACAGCTGATCAAAATATGCATCTATGGCGAAAGGGGGACCAATTACCCATTACTCCGTTGCATATCGCCACACTCTAACATAGACATCGTAAAAGGGTTAAAGCCGCGCCCGGTGTTTTTGTGTTTCGAAATATTCAGATGCGATGACAAATGTATACTTTAAATGAGAACTTGAAATTACGCTTACGGTTTAATTACATTCCTACAGATTACAGTACATTTGTCATCGTATCTGTAATTATATCGTAACACAAAAGCATCGGCGGTTGAAACGCCCGCGGCCTTACTCTAATTCTTACAAGCAAATAAAATCCAATCAAGACTTAGGTACCTATAAAAGACTGGCAGTGATATCTTGTGGTTGTTATTGCGAAATGAAAATGATTCCATTAATGAATGTCTGGCAGTAACAGAATTCTAGCAGTCCATGCCTTCCTTGAATTACTGGCGAACGATTGGCCTATACACAAGGACGTCATAAATATCTAATCATTTGGTGATTCAGGGCTACCCCACCATTTGTCCTAGCTTACAATATAATTTACACTAAGTGACATATAAAAATTTTCTTAATATTAACTTTTCCTCTATCTGACGTGTATCAAATTTTACTCAGTGCGTCAACGATTTTAGAATTAAAATATCATTTAGAAAATGCCTTTTTAAACGTTCAATTCAGTCTTTGCAAATCGTCGACGCACGGGGACATTTTCATCGTTTATTAATCTTTTTTTTCCAAAAATTTCATTCTCTTACTTTCTCTAATCGGGACACAGTCTCTATCACACATACGCTTATGATCACTACAAGTCTCGCAAATGGACTTTTTGTATGCTTTTATAATTAAGAAAATGCAGGGAGATCTATGTCCAGGGCTCAGCAACCTTTCTAAAAATCGACACAAACTGCAGTGGCCAATCAGCACAGCGTATGACAGTAGCGCGTCGTATAGTTATTAAATTGGAATATTATTGTAACTATGTATTCGAATGTACTTAAAGGCCAAGATAAACAAAAGCTAAGACGGTGACCTGTACCAAGTTATACTTTACATACAGCGAAAGGTATCTCTGTTATGTCGAACCTGTTTCGTGGTACGGGAGAACGTCAGTAATATCAAAAATCTAGTCAGAGTGGCCTAGGTTGGACAATGTGCCGGCCATTTACTAAGCAGTGTTTCCAGCAGTCTTCGAAGATAGTAAGATATTAATGCTTCGCCCTGCACTTCAATAAATATGATTTCAATCAGTAATTGTGCGACAAACGTAATTTATGTTTTAATCTCGGTGGGCAATTAACTATTTAAGTATGTATGAAGATAGAGCATTTCTTTTGTAACTTGGATGATGGATTCGAAAATTATGAATGTCATTAATACACTGAGCAAATTTTACAACCATGCGTCTTTCCAATGTTCAAATTATTAATAACTTAAAACTAAAGATAAATACATAACTATTCGAGTTAGTTGCGTGTCCGTAACTTAGGAATAAATAAGGTGACAGTCGGAACCAGTATGTGAACCATCCAATTCATACCACAAGACATACGTTTTCGAGACAGGTATACTATAGTTTGACAAGTTCTTTAATGACACTTCAATGGTCTGCGGGGGGGAGGGGGGAGAACACGACGGAGCACGGTGACCCTACCGCGCGCACACTTCTTACTCGCCCCCGCTGTCTATCCCCCCGTCGCCCACAGATCATGAGAGTGTCACGAAACAACTTGTCAAGCTATATTAATATTACTTATGTTTAAAGGTTAGATTAAAAACGAGTTAAGTCTTATACAGAACAGTATTAATATTACCATTTTATTTTTTGATATCTCCATCCCTGTCTCACGTAGGTATGCCTCACGGTATTTTGCATCAACATTGGCATTTCTAGCATCACATCAGTGTACAAGTACGCCATCACATGACACCGAGGTGTAGTGTTGGTCGCGAACCTTGCAGGTCTCGGCCGTTTAAGGCCAGTCTTGAGGCCTCTCGTAAAGGCACCATACGACAGTGACATCAATTCATGTTCTCAAACTCATTATTTCGGTTTTCATACAATTTCACTTAAAACGCAAAATTTATTTGTACCATCACTCAGCATTTCATTCGTTATTCTCAGCAAGTGTAGTTTACCAATAATATAAGTTGCATCTAACACATAGAAAATAATACATAAATAAATTGTAGTGTACCTTGCACTTACATGTATATTTGATGATAATGACCACTATAGAAAGGAACTTTTCACACATCTGTGTGAAGATGCGACGATTTATGGTCACATGTAACCATGTATTTCTGTTCCAAGTATATCGATTAATTAAACTTTCTCCAGTTGATGCAAAAAAGATAGGAAATATGTATATTTCCAGGTGTTTAATGTAACTTAGTTTAGTAGTAAGACTATTCATACATTAAAACACGTGGTTTCTATTTCTAAAGTCCATTTATAGTAAAACCACGTAAAACTCAATTGGAAGCCATAAGAGACAAGGCTACCTTTATGCTGCAACTTTTTATGTTCAGTTGCCTAATATTCATGATATATCTCTTTCATTTGCCATAAAAACGAAAGAGACGGAATACCAATATTTGGCAAATAGATAAAAGCCAGCATTATTCGTCTACTCGCGTCAAGTCAGGTAGTTAGGCCACTTGTCTTAATACTTAATAACACAGAATATTATGTCCAACTTCAAACAATGTACCATAACAGAAAACTTCACAATTAAGCTAAATTAATAAATAACGTTCAGTAGTCAACCGGAGATTTCTGGGAACATACCTGTAAAGAAAGTTAAACTTAACATATCAAGAGTTATAAAAGTAAAAATTTTATAGGAGAAAAAAACCAAAATAAGAATTTTTAATGCAGCTTACGTACGCTTGATATTATAAGAATCGTCTTCTTATAAGAACCGTCTCATAGTAAAAGTAAGTTAAGTTTCTGTTTTAAGCCATGCATTTTTGTCTGTTAATAGTCCTCTACCCTATAATATGCCTTTGCCATTAGAGCCTTGCTTGAGTAATTTTAAAGCATCATCTGGAAACTTATTATAAAAACGCGGAACTTTCTAATGGCAATTTTGTTACTGTTTTTCTCAGTCTGCCCTCGTGATTTTTTCATTTCATTAGTCAAGAAAAAAAAGCAAGGAAAAAAAACATAACTCATTAAATTATATACCTATATTAATAATATTGTTGTTGCGGGAAGGTCCCCCCGCAACTTCGTTCGCGAAGGAGAAAAAGTCATTACCCCATTTTTTCTTCGTCAGCATAGTCGGGTAAAAAGTATCCTATAACCATCTGTGGATACCCAGCTACCCGTGTACAAACAGCAACACACTTTAGTGACAATCTGTAGGCCTTATGTCAATGTCAATAAGGACTACAAATGGTCAATAAGTGTGTGGCTGAGGGTACCAAAAATAGTTGAAATCTGTCTATTTTTTATATCTGAAGATATCAGGTAATAGCTTCTGCCCGCGACTTCGTCCGCCTTAAATTCGTTTATCGCGGATAAGGGTATTTTTCCGGGATAAAAATGTCCTTCCCCGGGACTCAAACTATCTGCATACCAAATTTCATCCAAATCGGTTCAGCGGTTTAAGCGTGAAGAGGTAACAGACAGACAGACACACTTTCGCATTTATAATATTAGTATGGATTAGTATGGATAGATCAGGGATCAGCAAACTGCGGCTCTATAGATTAGTTTTATGACTGGCTAGAAAAAAAATTGTCGCTGTTTAAAGCCCGTCACAGACGGAGCGATAATATATATTAAGACATCTTATATTAAGGTATCTTACGATATATTTTGCCTACTATTTGACAGAGTCCCCACACGCAGCGATAATATATATTATAGCTGGGTATCTTAAGATACCGTAAGATATCTTACGATATATTTGAGTATATTTTGGCGCAACTACAGGATGTTATTTTTTTGACATGCGATTGGGCTCAAATTTATTTATCTTCGATGGCAATGCAACAATATGGTACCAAGGAGCTGGTCTGATGATGGAGTCCGAAGGTAGACGGTGACATTGAGGATATGAACAAGTACCTAAACAAGATAAACAATAATGTTATTTCGGATTATTTCGTCTGTCTTAGCAAGCTCTCTAGTCCTATATGATATCCAGGGTCTGAAGATGGAGCTGGACGGTGGACAATGACAATAGGGTGGTCCATTTTTGTAAAGAGAAAAAAAAAATACATTCAATCGCCACATCGCTAATTTTGATCTCCTATCAAGTAATAATCATGTCCCAAATTATAATTAATTAGAAGATGATTTACAGGTCGCTCTTATGTAATGAATTGTGAGCAGAATTTATAATGTTCAGCATACATAATGCATTTCGGCAAACACAATCAAGAGGTTATATTAAGCAATTTTAGATTTAATCTCTTTAAATAGTATACGAAAATACCAATTTAGCCAGAATTTGTGACAAAGTAACTCAGTTCAAAAACCAGGTTGATCAGATTGTGAAGTGCATTAAACATTTTTCTTGATATTCGAAAATGCAACTGAATTGTATAAAAGACAGATCATTGTATTAGTTGAATTTTCGTCGTTCTCTCGTTTTTTTGTGTTCTCTTGTGTCTAGACGGATTTTAGTTTTGCTGATAAAGTAACATGTATGCAAATCAAATCCGGCATCATTATCGCCCTCTGACAAACTATGCAACAAGGCATGTTTCACAAACACCCTGTATATTGTAAAAACATCCTCTTGCTTCGCCGGCTATGAGCATAATGGCGGCAAAAATATGTATTTTGGTATCTTTGTCGTGTGAGGGGCTTTGCTATTCTGTAAGATATCTTTCGGTATATTCGTCCTCTGTCTGTGACGAGCTTAAAACTTTGAAATTTTGTTTTTTGACTCTTTCGACTCAAAAGGTTGCCGACCCCTTGTATAGATGTCATCGTTAGACTCACTAAAGCAGCCCGTCAGAGCGCGAGCCACGGGTGATGCTGCAGCGACTCCTTGGAGCGGTCGCCGTAGTCGTAAGTGAGCTCTTCACCGGGCGCGATGTCAGTAGCGGCGAGGAGCACGAGCCGCGGCCGGTCCACCCACAGCGCCTTCGTGTGCAGGTTGCCGTTGCGCGAGTGATTCACCAGGCGCCCGAGCCGGCCTGACTCCGCTGTCGCGTCGATACTGCAATCAGACGTTCCCTTAGCCCAGGGGTCTCCAAACTTTTTGACACTGCACTTAATATAAATTCGTATGGGCCAAGACTTTGGTTTCATAGCTGGTCATGGGGTAGTACATTAGTTAAGTAGTCTTATTCTTCAGGGGATACTGCATCGACGCATCACGAAGACCCATGCATATAAATTACACATAAAAATGTATAATATCTTCAAAACTAAGCCAGATTTTACCGGGTTTCATATAACATTTTTTGCTCCTAATAACCTAAGAAATCCATGTTAAAATCTTTTGGATTCCTCGCGAGCACCGTGTATAATCATGACAGCAGGGCTTTTGTACCTTCACCAGCCAGCTTAAGTAAACTATGAAGTTACTATCCCCTATTAAACTTACCAATACTGTTGATCTTGCAATCTAAAGTAATACATGTAGCAGCCTGCCTCTGGGTCCTGTGCGTACATGTACTCTCGCTCGCGGGCCTCTTGCACGCCCACTAGCTCGCCGGAGTACTCCACGACGAAGCTGCCGCGCCCGAAGGCCCGGGTCGCGATTATTCCGCGGCCTTTGCCTTCGAAGTATTGCACCTGTACCAAACATAAATACATAAATATCTGGGAGAATCTTACACAAATCGACCTAGTCCCAAACTAAGCAAAGCTTGTACTTTAGGTACTAGGCGACGATATATATAATATATAGACAAATTATAATACTTAAATACATAGAAAACATCCAAGACCCAGGAACAAACATTTGTGCTCATCACACAAACACTTGTCCTGGCTGGGTTTCGAACCCGGGACTGCTAGCTTTGTAGGCCATTGTACAACCCACTGAGCCAAATGTGTTGTCTAATATACATTGGTCAATGGCCAATCCAAGTGTTGCCGAACTATTTTCTATAATACCTTCTTTATGTGAATGAAAAGTATCATGTGCTATGTCCCAGTGCAAGTTTATGGAGGAAATACAATAAAGAAATAAATGATGATGTATCTACTTATAAACTAAAGTTAAACTTTGCTATGTATGTTGTTAGTATTATGTCAGTAAGCATCATTATGAAGGTCAAAGGTATTGACTAGTTTAGAACTGATATTCTGGCCTCCATAGTTTATAATGAAATTGGATTATAATTACTATAAAACTCATTTCAATAAACATATAACTATTAGAATATAATTAACTTGGAATCTATAGAGAAAAACACTGATACACTAATTTTAAATGTATCTTAATTAACTTATCCCAATTTAACTTTCTGTGATGTTCACCTAATTAGAATCTAATTATTAAATCATTCTAATAAGTGTCTATTAAAAGTTAAGTGAATCTTATTGAAATAAAACAATTTAACGGATTATATCGCGTATATTATCTCATTTTAGTTCCCGACGTTTCGGAAGCTTTCCAGCTTTCCATGGTCACGGGAGGACTAAAATGAGATAATAACGCGATATAATCCGTTAAATTGTTTTATTTCAATGAGTAATAATCGCGGAAACAGAAGAAAATATTAAGTGAATCTTGCTAAAACTTGGATGACTAATATGAATTAAAATTGATGGTCCCAACTAAAGAGTTGGATTTGTAAAATAGAAAATTTTCAGTATAAGCATTTAAATTGGTCAGAAACTTTTACTGTAGTGACTTTTACAGAATAATCTGAAAATGCCAAAATTGTAGATACAACTCTATTACTTGAGATAATCAGATATGAATTTTAATTTCTCTCAAATGATAGATACATTAAGTTAATAGTGAAGTAAGTCACTCACCGCCAGCCCATCCTCTCTCTGTTCTCTAACAGCCCGTTCCAAATCTCTCATCTTCTCGGCCATCACACATTTTGAAGTCTTCCTAACACTACGTCTCACAGGGAAATACTCTGTTAACTTGTGATTCAAATTCCCATTTGTGACTTTAGGTTCTACTTTGACAGTCTTTTCTATTTCTTTGGGTGTCGGAGGACGTTCCACCTTAGGACTCTTTAGTTCTTCCTTAAAGTATTCAGTTAATTTATGGCTCTCTGTAGCTCGGGCCGCCGCTCTGGCCGCTCTGGAGCGCACACTGTGCCCGTTGGTCATGTTTGTGAACCCGTTACTACTTTTCAATGGTTTTGATTTAACATCAATCTTCTTAATTTTTGGTTCAGATTTCACATCTACATTCTCAGTCTTAGTCGGTGTTGCAGCTATAATCCTGCAATAATGGAATAGAATAGAAAACAATACTTTGAAAAAAATTGTTCCATGCAGTCAGGTTTTCTAATTTGTTGATATTAGTAAAGTAAGCACGGAATATATTATTTTAAGAGTAGGTGAGAGTTATTACAATACATAAATAATATTGAGTGAAAAGTACTTTAAACCAGCGAGCATGAATGAAGAGATTAACTAATGTTGATGAAGCGGCAGTTGTATGCCAGGACCGTAGCAAGTAGAAGAAGGTAGCCTCTGCCTACCCCGTTGGGAAAAAGGCGTGATTGTATGTATAAGTAATATTTATAGTATAGTGACAAAGCCTCAGTTACCTGCGCTTTCTATAGGTGCGGGTAGGTCTGACAGGCTGATGCTCACATAGTTCAATGCGGTGTGGAGTCTTTACACCCTCCTGGGTGGCCAATGTATTGGCTGAAACATGGTTACTAAAATATAAATCCTGTTCTATCCATTAAAAAAAAGTTTCATCAGCCTTGACTACTTTATTATTACATTTTAATATATTTTTAAGGTTATGGCTATAAGTTTAAAACTAGAAATTAATATTTTAAGTAGAGGGTACATTAAATAAAAAAAAATATTTCATAAAATATATTATCACTGACAAAATATATTAGCATTGACTTTATTTCGACCATAAAAAAGAGGAATTGATCATTAAACAGCAGATTACAACCACAAGTTTCCCAAAGTTCATGTTTTATTTTACTAAATGCTACCAATAGTTCCATACTCATAGATGCATCCCGCGAACAAAGCGTAACTACAACATAACCTGAGCCTGTACTGATAGTTATGTAAAATTATACTAACCTCGAACCATAATCTTCTGAAGTTTAACAGTCACAGCAAAAAGACCACCAAAGACCGTCCGAGAACAGGTCTTATCAGACGCAATGCTGGGACAGCGTCGTGTTACGAATGTTTGGTAATAGACCTTGTCATGATAGGATCGCGGGAAATCTTCATGTGATCAATCATCATCCATTCCTTGTCACGAGCGGAACATTTAAATCCTGTTCACTATAATATATTTCTTTATACTTTACAGAATAAGAGTCTTCGCCATTTATAAGGTATATTTAGATTTCTTTTAAAACTGTCTCAAGATACTGAACTGAAGCTACAAGAGAAAGAAAATGGACGCTTGTTGTTTTCGTTTTACGATTACCTTTTCTCTCATTGGCTATTGAAATAAAATTTTAACCAATGACATTATATTTTCCATAGACAAATTGTATACATTTTTTTATATAACTACGTAAAGATAGCTATACACTATCATGCGTAGTAATTTTATTCATGCTTGAGAAGAATGGTCACAGATGAGTCACATCAGTTGATTTTTATTACTAGCAATATCTAATTATTGTCAGCATTAAAAAAAAAAAAAAGATTCTGTCAATAAAGTTGCTCCCGCGTTTTTATTTATTTATGGCTTTACTTTGTTTTTCTCAAATATTTGAATAAACTATGAATTTTAACAACGTTTATTATGTATGGGATGAAAATTTAATTCAAGAATGTGATCGGATTCCAGCGGTGCCTGGTCGTGTATGTTAAGTTTTTGGTTTTTGCTTATTCGATCTTACTGTTATACCTCATTCTATCTATATTCACAAAATTCACTTTCTATTCCAACAGGCTTCGATGGTACACAGCCTACTCACAGCGTATGGTCTACTACAGAACGTTAAGGTGGTCCGATCAAATTCAGCGGTTGATGCAGACTTGAAAAAATTCCATTCAGATGTATACATAAACCACTTGAAAACATTCTCAGAAGTAGATGAGGAATATATGACCACTAAGGAGGATGAGGAGTTTGGCATTGGTAAATACCTGTCTCATTAAATTCTACTAGATAGATACTTCTTAATTACCTATTATTATTTGATTTTAATTGGGGACAATTTGGCAATTCTGGCATGCATAGTGACAATATTATGTAAAAAAAAATTGGCTTTATATAATTTTAAATCAGACCTATATAGAAGGCGTATCAGGTTAGATTTTACTAAATTCACGTTTACCATATTCATGCAAATATTTGTATTTTCCAGGATATGACTGTCCCCCAGTATCAAAGATGCCAGATTTGGTGTCTGTTCTGGCTGGTGGAACAATCACAGCGGCTAGGTGCCTCACTTTAGGTTTAACAAATGTAGTCTTGAACTGGTGCGGAGGATGGCACCATGCCCAAAGGTGTTACTCCTTAATTTATATCACATTTTTTTGGTAAATTTCAAAGGGTTTCAGATTTTTCTATCTCGGTTGCCACATTATGATAATTATTTATTTACATAATTATCTAAATCTTCCTAAATATGGAACTGGACATGTTTGATATGTATTGAGAAAAAGCATCTATTTCTATGTAAGAAGAATTGTATATGCCAAAAGCCACTTGAAACACTCCGAGCACTTGATCTTTGTTTATTAAGCCATTTATTATTATTAAGCCATATCACCAGTTCTTATATTTTTAGACATGGTGCAGAAGGATTCTGCTATGTGAATGACATTGTCCTGGGCATTGAATACCTGAGACAAAAGTTTCCTAAAGTCCTGTACATAGACTTAGATGTACATCATGGTAAATATTCTTTAAGGTAAATTAAATTAATTTCTAAAAAAACAATTATGAAAACTCATGCTTTAGTAAAAACTTAAGGTCCACTTTTTTAGCAACAAACATAGTGACAATGTGATTTCAATATTATTGCTCTGCTAAAACAGAAGTAACATTGAATTTGATTCTCAACACTAGACTGCTACTTGAATGGTTAATTTTTTGCACCTAGTAGTAGTAGCTACCAGTAGGTGCCTGGTAGAGATCACTCTTTAGTGATAAGGTCGTCTGTTCACCTCTATTTGTAATCTCATTTCATATTTATGTTTAGTATTTCTTATTGAGTTTGCCATAAAGAGTATGGTAATTAATTATAAATGTAAATCAGTAAGTGTAGCCAATTAAGTAACCTCAACTTTCAATATTTTCATAAAATAGGCAATGGGGTACAGGATGCATACAATCTCAGCAAGTCAGTGTTCACCCTGTCAGTCCACAAGTTCGAGCCTGGCTTCTACCCGGGAACAGGTGACATCAATGACATAGGGACTCTCACTGGCAAGGGGTACTGTTGCAATGTGCCTCTACATGCATTCTACTCTGATGAAACTCTTGAAAGTGTATTTGAAAAGTAAGTTTTTGAAATTGCTTAGTTCAGTTTCTATATTTACATAACAAACTAGTGTATTAAATGGATTGATTTGTTCTATAATAAAACCTTTTACTATGACAAAACTTGGTCGCTGTAATATTGCTATGAATTTTTTTACTTGTGTGTAAAGTTGGGAACTTCATTCATATGGATGAAAAATTCAAACGGATCTACAGTCTCTTACTCCCTTAGCAATACTTCCCCAAAATCCGGAGATCTTTCAGAGTTGCGAGTTCTTTCTTTGTGAAGATACAGTTAGGTATGTAAGAGTTAATGTAACCTATACAGACCTGAATTATCCTTATACACAATGTAAAAAATATGGGCTTCCCGACCCTCGATAACTACATAAGGAGAGATAAGATTCGTTAGCTAGACCTACTTTTTTTTTTTACTGCCGGCCTCACGCCATACAGAAAGGGTAGTTACAGAAAAGATTACAGAGGGTCGTAGTGCATCTAAGAACCCCTACGATAAGACTACGCCATACTGGTTCAGGGCCTAAACTTTATATGTAAAGTACTTAAAAGAGTCCCTAATGGCAAAGGCTTATTATAGGGTAGAGGACTATTTAACAGACAAAAATGCATGGCCCAAAACAGAAATCAAATAATTTACTTTCTACCGGGACACGGTTCTTATAAGGTGGCATATCAAACATATGTAAGTTGTTTTAAATAAAAATCACTTTTTGCTTTTTTATATTCTAGATTTTTTTTTTTTACTTTTATAAGTTTTGATATGTTTCCTTGAAGAACTACGCATTGAGTTTATACTCAAAACATATATTTAGGTTAGGCTAAGCACGAATATTGTAATAGATATAAGTTATTTCGAAAAAATGACTGACTGTTGAGTTTGTTTCGGCTTTCTTCTCTTCAGTGGTCTCCTCTTGGGAAACGCCGTAGAGTCAGACTTGTAAAAGTGCCCTTGTGGCCTACTTACAGAATAAAGATCATTATTTCATTATTTATTTCATTATGAAAAACGATAGGGATAAAAATAAGTCACTGCTTTGCTTATCCAATAAGTTTCTGACAAAAAAATATTTTTTGAGACAAACTAACTTCCGACTGTACTTTTCTTTGAACACCCGTCAACTAGGTACTCATTGAGACGTTTCTATAGAACCCCAGACATGGTCGGATTACGTTATTGTTGCAGAGTGCCTATCCCCACCTTCGGGCTCCATCATCAGATTTGCTTGATGGTAACATCATATTGTATTGTCATCGTAATTACATAAGTATGCCAAATTTTAGCTCAATCGGAAACAGGGAAGTGGGTCGAAATTAACTTGCAAGATTTGACCCAACAAACGGCAAGTTAAACAAAAGCTTGTAATAAAAAAAACTGATCTCTGTTCCAGAGTATTTTCATCAGTGTTCTCGCACTTCGCCCCCGACGCGATGGTAATGCAATGCGGCGCAGACGCCTTGGCTCGGGATCCCAACGGCGGCGCTTGCGCCACACCGCGGGGCTACTGCGCCTGCGTGGACATGGTACTCGGGAAGGGAAGACCAACCATGCTTCTAGGCGGGGGTAAAACGTTATTACATACCCACTACATTAAATTCGAAAGTGTTTGTTTATCCTTATTTCTTAGTTCAATGTTCAGCAACATCTAAAGATTTTGTTTTACGAAATAAATACCGTAAAATTACCCAAGTATAGGCCAAAATTACCAAACTATAATCCAAATTTAATCGAACTTTACCCGCCTATGTGCAATAAATTATATAAACGGGTTCATAGGCAAAATCATTTTATTTACCTATAATCCTAAAATACCTATGTTTTGTCTAAATCTGTAATTAATAATCATTAATAATTTGGACACCAACAACAGAAACAATACAAAAGAGCCTTGACTTGAGGCGGACTTATCGCTAAAGAGCGATCTCTTATAGACAACCTTTGGGCGCAACTTCGTCAGCGAAGGAGAAAAAGATCATAACCCTCTATTTTTCTTCAGCTTAGTCGAATAACAAATATTCTATAACCATCTGTGGATCTGGATACCCAGCTACCCGTGTGTACAAAAAAATAGTTGAAATCCGTTTAGCCGTTTTGGCGTTATGACGCCACGACACATACAAACATTTATAGATAAACAAAAACAGCGGTGTTACGCTCGTGGGCCTTACCCCTCATATGACTCATTCTTATCGGGCTATAAATAAATAATGCGATAAAAAAGAATTGTCAGGTTGTTTCTACTATTGCGGTCGCTGAAACATTATACAGGAAACTTATTGATTTGGTCACTCTACCAGTCGACCATTGTGTCGTAGGTAGCTTTTTAGGACTGTTTTATCATAGAACTTCTTATCTGGCCAAAGTAAGTAAGTGATGTAGCCCGAATAATTGCCAAATTAAAGCGGCAGTGGGCGGGGCACATCGTTCGTAGGACTGATGACCGCTGGACAGGCAGGTCCTCGAGTGGCAACCATGAACCTGAAGAGTCAGCCGTTGGATCGCTGAACAAATAATTTATGTTACATTATACCCGTGTACCTTATGCATTAGTTATCCATCAGGATTCAAGATTTTTCAAAATAAATCTAGTCTAAAACCTCATGCAGATGCCTGGACAGCAAAATGTTTTTTTTATTGTGCTTGTATTCCATGTTATCCTTACTTTCATTCCCTTGTATTTGAGTAAGAGATGAACTCCGAAGAAAAACTTACCGAAGAACTAATGAACACTCAGCAATTATATTCCCACGTACTCCACGTCCACAAATTAAGTCTCCCACTACTCAAAGCTTGTCTGGAAGAGATCGCTGTTTAGCGATAACACCGCTTGTTGTATACCTCTCCTGTATTGTTTTCTGTACTCTGTTGTGTGAGGTGTGCAATGAAGAGTCATTGTATTATATATTACTAGCTTCTGCCCGCGACTTCGTCCGCCTTAAATTCGTTTATCGCGAATGAGGGTATTTTTCCGGGATAAAAAGCAGCCTATGTCCTTCCCCGGGACTCAAAACTATCTCCATATCAAATTTCATCCAAATCGGTTCAGCGGTCTAAGCGTGAAGAGGTAACAGACAGATACACTAATATTTTCTTCTGTTTCCGCGATTATTACTCATTGAAATAAAACAATTTAACGGATTATATCGCGTATATTATCTCATTTTACCTTTATTTGTTTTTTCAAAAAATGGGTAGTTTGCACAAATTGTAACTTTGACAGAGGAAAATACATCTTTTCTCAGTCCACCCGTGACCATGGAAAGCTGGAAAGCTTCCGAAACGTCGGGAACTAAAATGAGATAATATACGCGATATAATCCGTTAAATTGTTTTATTTCAATGAGACAGACACACTTTCGCATTTATAATAATAGTATGGATTTTGCAGGTGGATACAATCATGCAAACGTCGCCCGCCTCTGGACGACTCTCACGGCCTTAGTGACTGGGGTAACATTGGACGAGAACATTCCAGAACATACTTACTGGCCTCAGTACGGGCCAGACTACACATTGGCTATCCAGCCAACGTTGTCTCGAGATGCCAATAAAAAGACTTATCTGGATGAATGTGTGGCCAAAATCCAAAGTATGTTCGCTATATACCGCGGTTGATTTGAATCCGTTACGCACTTGTTTGCCAAACCCGGGGGCCAACAACCTCTAGATCAGGGGCGGATCTACTTAAAGGCTATTTGGGCTGCATCCCAGGGCCCCCCAGCCCCCATTGAACTAAAAAAAACAATTGAGTAGTTCAATCAATTAAGTGGGGCCCACCTACTTACTTAGCAGTAAGCTAGTAATATATAATACAATGACTCTTCATTGCAAAGCCCAGGGCCCGACAAATTCACGATCCGCCCCTGCTCAAGATAGAATCGTGCCATGTCCCTTGTTCACCTGTTATACAGTATTTGAGTGAGAGCGACGCCACAATTCAAATTTCTAACTATTTAAAGCGTAACCTGCCTGACGGATTCGAATTATCCCCGGATAAGGTGCATAAGCACTCTTGTCCATGGACTCATCTTTTATCAGCAATATTATCTGACGACAGTGTTTGATATTTTTACTTCCAGATAATTTAAATATATACTTACAAAAAGAGAATGTTGCCAAAGAAGAGACACTCAGCAAAATCCCAGTTAGCCACATAGAAATGCGGCCAATTAGGAAAAGGTTTGAAAGAATATCTAAATCAAATATGGAAGCTGATGAGGTGAAGACAAATGAAGACGTATATAAATTTACGGAATAAATATTAATAAGCATTAACGTTGGGTATTTTTATTAAATGTCTAAAATAAACAAGTTTTAATTCGGAAAAAATATATATTTAAAGTTCTCACTGAACTGATCAGCACACCTGTTGTAGTAAGTAGTAAACCAGTGACATATCAACTTAAAAACATATTTAAATAAAAAATACGTTTTTAGGATACCATTTAACATTTAGGGCTAACAATTACACAATGCCGAGAGTACACAGCAGTTAAAAACAGGTTGCCACAGGTTGTGACAGACAGGTTACAAATCAAAACTCCAACAAAACCTTCACAGTAACATTGATCATACCATTTTAAAATGCATAATACTATTAAGTAAACAGCTCTAACATTTAAGTTTTGTTCGAATATCTCAATTCACAGGCTTTAATTTTTAAATGTGTCCATCTATGCAAATATTTACAAAATGGCCTTAGAAGATGACTAATACCTTTAGGATATAGACACCAAGCACAAGACTTACGGAATCAAACATAAATACGAACAGACACTTTTATTGTCTATTACGTCAAATTACAAAGTGTTTCGCAGACATAATAAAAATATTGAATCAATTAATAAACTCTCCAGTTACATTCCCTGACTTATTAAATACAATTCCAAACCTCTAATTTTACGACTAAGCATTAACTTTAAGCTTTATCTTCGCCATTCCTTCACTAATTCCTTAGTGTTCATAAATCTGTGCACAATAGTTATTACAAGCAACATAGTAGTGAAAAGCTACATTTCAATGCTAGTAGATAAAATATAGTTGAATTACCAGCAGTGGTGCCATCAAGGCAATAATAATAAAGGTGATTGTTTCATGTTATTATCTCTTATACAGTATGTCATACACTGCTTAATATCTTACCAGTTCTAAATGCAGTTCAAAGTAGCAGTGATGTAAGATTTAATGACACAATTCTGTGAATCCTGACTAAAATAAATGTTTTAGTTAATGATACACTATTTGACTACAAAATGCAAATCCTCAGGGTAACTTAAGAGACAGGAAAACTTAGTAAATAGTTAAATAGATGGAGGTAAATCAGTAAATATCAACATGACTTGCCCACTGCTGCTTATCCAAGCTACAATTGACTAATCAGAGTTAGTCCGAAGGCCGCTTCTCACTATGTTTCTTAGTAGATTCCTCTGCATTTTTCGTGAACTTCTTTCTGTCTTTGAGGAATTCTTCAGCAAGTTCTGCACGCAACGGATGCTCTGGTTCAGGATCATTGACAAGAGCGACTAAGGCTTGGATAACTGTAATAAATTTAATATACTATGAATAATATAAATATTCGTAAATTTTTCAGTATACATATAAATTGATTACATTTTACCAAGTACTTCAATGTTTATATCAAAAGAATGTGACACTTTTAGGATATAATTTTAAGTTAAATATTAAACTCAACTAGTGTAAATTTGTGTATAAAATATGGTTAGACCCACCTTGATCAGTCTTGGTTGCCGGTTTCCAGTTCTCAGCACTGATGATAGGCAGACACACCTGGCCTTTTTCATCTATATTGGGGTGGTAGATTTTTGTCTTGAAGCTTATCTTGGGTGGCTTGAATGGGTATTCAGCGGGGAAGTTAATCTCGATACGGAAAGCACCTTTATTATAGGGTGGGTTATCCTGTAAAATGAAAGTATTTAAGTATCTTATGCCAGCATTGTTCCTAACAAGAAATATCTACTAATCCATAAAATTAAAGAATAACGAATTAATTTTTACACATTACCAGGTTATATTTATTTATCTATCTCCGCTGAATTCACAATAGTTAAAAAGCCTGAATAGAACTAAAAGTTCAGGTGTTGCATTACCGCATGCCGAAATCACCAAAAATTTACGCTCTGACTCCCATTGGATATAGTGTTAGGCATGCAAATAAAATATAAACATGATATACTTACTGGTACAATTAATCCTTGCCATGTCAGAATGTTGGATTCATCCACTTGGATGTCCCTGAAGGATTTCAACCCAGATTGCCTTATATCATTTAATTCCTGAAACGAAACGAAGCAATACTATAAGAAAGACTGCTAATTCAATTTCTCAGTTTCTTAACCAATTCGATACAGCTCATGTTTATGCATTACAATTAGGTAGCGAATTAATTTGTTACCTTCGGTAAGATATATGAGCGTTAAAAGGGAAGCAAGTGAAAAAAGTTCTAGAAAAGTAATGATATCGTGCGTGTAAAAGCGATGTCTCACCTTTTGAAGTCTCCTGGTCGCAGCCATTGTACTATCTGTCAAATATCACTTCGCAATTTTACAGAGTATAAGCTTTATCAGAAATAATATGATATCTTATTTGGTTAACCACAAGAATATCATAATTACCGAGCACTACTCAAGTTTAATAAAATAACTAGAAGAACGACGTCAATGCCCCGAAAACCAGCCTTCCACTTCCACCATTACAAACTTGCGTTTTATTACACCATTGATGAATCACGCTACGTTACGTACGTCAAAATCCGGTTTTGTGGTGGCATTATTTAAAGTGCATTGGCAAATTATTCATATTATTTGATCATAATATCATATTATTTTTTATTATTATTTCTTTGTACTACAAAATTATATTTTAACTGTGTCAACGCTTTTCTGTACCTCAACTAAACGGTTTTGTGGTGCTGCCATCTATGGAATATTTTACGTAACTTTAATACTGACATCTTGCGTTAAGTAAGTTAACTACTGTAAAGCTGAGATTCCATTCCTGCAAGTAGTGTCAGTCAGTCCCATTCCACTACAGCTTTTTTATTAAATTATTTAAGTAAAATCAAATTATTCTATAATAAATTTTTATAATTAAAATATTTAAAGGTAATCAATGTAATAATAATATTAAATATTCACGAGAAACTCCTATATAAAATCTATAAATTCCAGAGTAATATTTTCCATGTTGAGTGTAAGAATATAAATATAATCTATAACCAGCTCTAAAAAAAGAAATTAATATTAAAAAAAATATTGAAAATCAACATCATCCTACTAATCTATTAATTAAGATAATTTCACCTATTAAATTTAATGACGGAGGAACAGCTCTATTTCTTGATATTAATAAAAATCATCATATTCTTATTGAAGGAATAAAATTTATTATTCCTTTATTAATAAATAATCTTCGTCTATGTAAACGCTCATAATTAATATTAGCTAAACAAAATATTCCAGAAGAACACAAACCATGACCAATTATTAAAACATAAGATCCTATAAATCCCCAATATCTTTGTTGCATCGAAGCTACATCGAAGCAATCATTCGTATATCTGGTTTCCTCAAAGTCCTGATAACCCAGTTATTAGGAAAAACCTTAAGACTTTTCTGCGCCTCAAAAATAGCTATTTCATGACTAAAAAGAGAGTAAGAGACTTCAGCTAAATTAGTACAGACTGTCCCATCGCCTCACCTCTACATTTATAGAATCCAGTCTTCTACTCTACTCGTACACGCCCTACCGCGGTTAAATACATCTTTATTTAAATAATTATTAATAATGATGCGGCCCTAACGGGTTACTCCGAAGTTCGTATATCACTCCATTCCTAAATGAAAAATCGGCGCTGAATATGGAGAATAGGAGAAGACTACACCTGGCATGCGTAGTAAGAAAACTTACAGAGTTTGAGAAGCCCAGCTACTTATCTGAAAAAATTAGATGGCGTCAGGACACACGCGGCGAGTCGCTAAGAAGATGCACAAAATTTAGCATACCTAAGCACAAGACTGCATTCTTCAGGGGGAGTCTCAAATTCGCAGCAGCAAGTCTGGAACGATCTGCCTCCACCCCTACGAGATCCGATGTCGTTGTTTAAGTACAAGCGTTTAGTCCAATGTCACCTATTAGACATGCAAGGCAAGTTATAGTCTCCCCCCGACACCCACCCTCTACCGCACACACACACACACACACACATGATCGCGCACACAGTACGCATAAGCATAACTGGTTATAATTATTTTATTTCCTTGTCCAAAAATTTAGTTAAAATTAGCAAAAGTATATTGTTAGCATAGCTCGACCAACCACTGCTTCAAGGTTTATATGGTTTGCGACCGACAAAACCAAAGGGCTCAGTCTGAAAACCAGCGCTGGACTTTTTGCCCAGCACTCGCTGAGACTGAGACCCATTGCCTCATATTTCACTAAGTCATTGTTTTGTATTATTCTTTTTGTTGTCATATTCTGTGATTGTATTTTTTTATTACATTAGTACCTACATGTAATTCTTAGTATAAGTTGTGGCAATAAATAATTTTCTGATTCTTTCTGATTCTGTATAGCACCTCACTCACTCAAATGTACTTTGAAACGAAAACGAGGGGTACAGGATGAAACAAACCTTGAATTTCGAAGCTAACCTATTGACTCTGACTGACGGGGAGAATATGATCAAAGCAACCAACTTTAAACTGTCATAAGCTCATTGTCATAAGCTGTGAATTTGCTTGACAGCATATCTAAACGATATAATATAATTATGTAATGGAGTCTCTTGGTGGTGTTTCTAAGATAGACTAGGTATAAAATAAATAAAACACACGTTGCGACAATTTTGTAACCTTTATTACAATGCGAAGAGAAACTAAGGCTACAGAAGTTTTTCGAACCGAGCCTTAAAAAACTGTTGACAATATGAACATATAGGTTGATCTAAACAATACACCAAGCGAGCGCAAGCTCTTTTTATACATATTTATAAATTGTAATACATTTCATAATAAGTACGGGGTAATTGCATCTACAGCTCGAGTCGTCAGTACTTAATTTCTTGTCTAATGTAATTTACCAAATTTAGGACCAAACAATAGAAAATCTTGGAGAGCCAAAGAAAAAAATAAGAGATACTCTACCAGTAGTCGGCCAATGGAATCGGTCGCGTGTGAAAGGAGTATAAGAGATATTTAATTGAATCATTAGACAAAGAAATTCAAGGGGGCACTTCAGCCAGCCGTAGCCGCAATTACCCCGTCGGCATGTGTCTGCAGCTCGCAGGGGGCAAGGGACCGCCTCGGGCGCTCACTCGTCGTGCGAGCGCTCGTCGTCGCGGCGGCGGTTGCGCGTGCGGCGGTTCCAGCCGCCCTCGCGCATGCGCTCACGCTGGCGCCCGTCGCCGCGCCCCGCGCCCCCGCGCTGGAAGAACGAGCCCTGCTTCTCGAATATGCGCTCGTTCGAGTCCACGAGGTTGCCAACCTGGTTAAATTGAAGGCGATATAAATAATAAAATTCTTTTCACTTCTCCTGCTCAAAAAGTACGTCATATTAGCTTCGCGAAGCGAGACTAAAATAGTACATTTAGACTAGGGTTTAAAAGAAAGCCATATAATCCCCTACAAATTTCTATGACACTGAAAAAAAAAACTTGCGGTCAGCTGCATACTCCTGACGAAAAATTAAAAACAAACAAACCAACCTGATCAGATTGGCCAAACTTTCGGATTGAATTGCTCAAACTGTACTTTTAGGTTTCACGAAATATACAATTTTAATGTTAAGTCTTTTTTATTTTCTCGCAGTCGAAGTGAAAAGCTCGTCCAAATAATCACTTCGTGTCATAATGGCTTATTTTAGCCCCTTGTCAAACAATATACTTTTATTGCACACCTTAGCAAGTGGGATAAACAATAGGTAGTCTTTTCGCTCTGAATGATCGTCTGAAATAAGTATATTGTGATGCAAAACATTTTCCACATTATTTTTTCTATGTCGTTGTGGCTTCATCACGCCAAATCGGCTAAACGGATTTCAACTACTTTCAACGGATGGCTAAGTATCCACAGGTGAATTCTTTCTCTTTCGCGACCGAAGTTGCGGGCATCTTCTAGTTCTATAGTATAATCTCCAAATAAAGCACGTATTACATCTTCCTAATTTAGTCACTGACGACAGGGACGCAGCAACATGTTGGTAAGAGAGCTGTGCAGTGCATCTCGCTGCTCGAATTGGGGCGTCGCGTCCCTGTCGTCAGTGACTAAATTAGGAAGGTGTAAGAGGTACTTAAGCCTTATTCCACGTTGGTCGAATCCTTGGTAGCACACACAGTCGACATAAACTGGGGTCGTCCAGCCACGTCAGTGAGTGGAGTTGGGCAGGTATTGTCATACATACCTTATCGGCGAGTTGCAGCGCGAGCGCCTGCATGCGAGTGGGTTCCGAGCGGTGCAGGATGGCGCACTCGCTGGGGTCGTCCAGCGACGCCAGGAGCTCTTCGTTGATGATCATCTTCGACACCAGCGAGTGGACCTGGGTACATATTTATTCTTTACACCATGAACAATAAAGTATCGTCCCTACATACTGCTACAAAATTCTATGAAACGTCCTGCCAAGATGAGTCTAGTCGTGCAGTGACTTTATTCATATCATCTGAGCTGCTATTCCGAAGCTCGAAATTCGAATTTCGTATGGTGCCGTCCCACTCACTAAACACGAGAGCGAAAGAGTTGGCACGATACAGACTTCGAATTTTGAACTTGCCCCTCTGAACACTGAGCCAATATTGATAATTGAAATGAGATAAACTTAAACCTTTCATAATTCATAAAAGTTTCTAATAAACTTTACAATTAATTCTCATAAGTTTCCGGAAACTTCCGTCAATTTTGGAAACGTTTCCTCGACACATCACACACATGTTAACTTTTCAGTACATCTTCCCTTTTTTTTCCTTTCTCATGAAATTGTATACTTCGATGGCCGCGTCTTAGAGACCGCTTGTAGTACGATATAGTTGGTGTCCACTAAACCCCACAATATACTTACTATATTGGCTTAAAGACACGTGAGAATTTTGGCTTCCGACATATACATAGATGAATGCGCGGGCAGAAGATAAACCATAATTACCACAAAATTTTAATATGTTATTAATGGTTTCATTACACACATGCCTTTTGCTATTACCAATGTGAATAGTTTTTTTTTCTCCATAAATGAGCGACTCAACCTAGTGCGCATATTGTCGACGCCGACCATCTGTCCTTTTTGGATAATTTTGCATGCGTTATTTTTTTCTTCCTTTTAATAATAGGGTACTTGACTGACAGGTCATATCAGTTCCTTTTTATCAACTGTCAAAACGGTCAGAAAGTATGAAGTTTAAAAGGAAAAAAGGTTTATGACGTCATAATTCTATACGGTTAAATTGCCTCCTTATTTTTAGTTTTTGATCTTTTTACAATCGCCAAAAGCTTAAAAATAAGTATTCATGAATGTTTTCTACGTATTTTCAGAAATAACATTTTTCTGTAAGCATAACATCATTTATGTTGATTAGAGGAAAGTACCCAATTGGCGCGCACGTTCTCGGCGCCGACCATTAGTTCCACGCAGTATAGTTACCTTCTGGCGCGGCATCTCGAACATGTCGGCCAGCGACTTGAGCGACAGCGACGCGTACACGTGCGCGTAGGTGAAGAGGTAGGTGCGCAGCGACTCCTCGCGGATGAGGCGGCCCAGCATGGCGCGCACGTTGTCGGCGCCGACCATCAGGTCCCACACCTGCCATCAAAATATACTCGATTAAGGTGTGATAGAAATTCATTTTGATCTAATCTTGACAGAGCACTACTTGGTCCAAAACTGATGGTATTATAATTTAATCCGATATCACGCATAGCGAAGACTAGACTATACTGTGGTCCATCAGTATTTATCATTGTTGTTTTAATCTCGATCGATTTAGACTTCGTTTAACAAAACCGCTGTCTTAAGTTTTGTACTTTATTGAGAAAACAATTTAGCAAGGATTTCAGAATCAAACCGCAACTCGCTTAGTATGCCTTTGCGTAGAAAAATGTAAGGTGATAGTGATAGTAGACATATAAGTTCGATGCATATCTGTCAGAATGTACAATTTACAACACCATAGATCCCAGACAGGCCGATTTGGATGCCGCTCGTTTTATTAGATAGCCAATATAACCCAGACAGCTCAAATCAGTTTATTCAAAAATTTCAAAGTGTGCAATTTTGTGTGTTAATTATCTTATTTATTTCTTTACACGTAGATCCAACAGCTTAAACTATGTTAATAGTGTCTTAAATAGTAATAGCGAGCCAATTACAGGGTCTCACTTATAGCACTTATCTTACTAATAGGGGTCCTTACAGATACACTTCGACCCAGTAGAAACTTTTGTTTAATTACCCATTCTTGCTACGCAATGGTTTGTTATACTATCTCCATAAACCGGATGATAGATATGCCAATGGTAGCGTCTGGAATTCCTCCGGCCTTGGGTACCCAACACTAAATTCCTTCATTCTCTGTCTGACGGGGTCATGTTTGTTAGTAAAAAAAAAGTAAAAAAAGTGTTTTTCATCTTTCCTCTTCGGAAAGTTTAATTTTCATAGGTATTTAGCTGGGTGGAAAATAGCTTTTCCATCCCTAGGGTGGAAAGTATTTTATTGTTACGATTAGCCACAGAGTCGAAGATAATTGAGTTACGTCATATCATTAAAATAAAAGCTTTTCATATCGCGATTGCGATTGCGATGGCGATGACGATGGTGATAATGATGATGGTGATGGTGATGATGATGATGATGATGATGATGATGATGATGATGATGATGATGATTATAATTTTTTCATATTCCTTACAGTCAAAATGATAAGTAGTGTTTAATTCGGGTGAAATTACCCATTTCACCCTCGTAAAACGAAAAAGAAATATCTCGGGTGAAATGTTTAACTTTCAACCCTTGGCTAACAATGCAGTATTTAACCTTGGCATTCATCTTCTCGTTGACGATGTAGTTGAGGCAGGCGCGCCAGTCGCCGCGCCGCATGGCACGCGCGGCGGCCACGGCGTGCTCGCGCATGGACTCCGGCGGCCCCACCAGCGCCTGCCGCTCGCTCGCGCGCAGGTTCTGGTAGAACGTCTTGCTGATCATGCGCCGCCGCGCGTCGAACTCGTGCGCCGCCATGTACGGGATCTCGATCATCATCGCCGACACCAAGTACACGCACTCGAGCAACTCCAAGTTGATGTGCATGTGGAACGGCATCTGACGCTGCTTCTCGATCTTCTCCTGCTCTTTGGAGCGCTCGTGCTGTCGCTGGGGCAGCAGACCCTGCGCCAGCAGCTCCTTGGGCTTTCCGGTCATCATCAGCTCGGCCAGACACCCGTGCGCTTCTTTCACATTACCGCGCCTGAACGCGCAGAGACCCAGGTTAGCCATGGTCCGGTTGTACAGAATCTGGGTGCTCGGGTCGGAGTGCTGCACCGTCTCTTGAAGATGCGACATGAGCAGCAGGTCTCGCGCTTGGAACCAGTTGTCGTGCAGCGCGTGGTGGTACATATGAGACAGAATAGCCCTAGTTCGGAGCCGATCGGAATCGTCGTGAGCGTAGATATACTTGCAGAGGCGCTCCATCTTTTTGATCGAAGTTTCCTCTCCGGGTGGGAGGTCTTTTCTCACCGCTCGGGTATCGAACTTGTAGTACAGATGGTCGATTTTACGCAGGTACGCGCGGCAGATTTCCTGCGGAGTTCCGTCTCGTTCCACGACCAAACACACGCGGTCAATCAAGGCCGATACGCGAACTTCATCCTTCAATCTCTCGACGTACTCGTTGGAGTGAGGATCGCACTCTTTCAAAAGTTTGGTGAATTCGTCGTCGAGTCGTTCTAGAGCGGTGAGCAGGCAACCGCGGACTTTGAATGGAGCGGTGACTAGTTGCTCGTTTTCCTCGGTGATGGACTCGCTGAGCATCATTTCCTCGTGGGCGAGCAACAATGTGACCATGTGATCGACGTTCTCGACGAGTCGCGACCAATACTCGGGCTTCATGGCGTCGGAAACCTAAAAAAATATTAAAATTAATTGAATTAATATATGAACAGGATACTTGACGTGATCGGAGCGCGGAAGGAATGCTACAGTAATCTAATTGAAGCTTAAGGGTTTTAAATATTAATAATTAGACACTCCGACTGAAAAAGATACATGTTCATTAAGGAGAGCAGATTCTTATGACATTGATGCAAAAACACCAAGGGTTATAGTAAAACAGCTTTGTTAGCGACGGTCACCGCGCACAGTTTGTGCAACACTTACACTGTGCGCGCCGGTACGTGCGCTTGTGCGACAGATGTTGTGCGTGTTTGTGAGTTTATGAAAGAGTAGTGAACATGAGTAGTGTAACCTTGGGGTTGTAATCAAACAGCGCGGCAACGGTCGCGGCGCGCAGCTTGAGCTGCAGCGCGTCGCCCAGGTTGTGCGCGGCGGCCACAGTGCGCAGCTCGTGCAACAGCTCCAACTGTGCGCGCCGGTCCGTGCGCTTGCGACCGCGCGCAGCACTGATCTCGCCGAGCTTCTTCACTACTAAGGCTGCGTCGATGTCGCTGTCCTAGAAAGGGATGGGGATTAGTGACTCGCCATATTAATGCGCCACGAAATCATGGCCACTGTTAGAAGGGGGTAAAATTACATCCATACTAATATTATAAACGCGAAAGTGTGTCTGTCTGTCTGTTACCTCTTCACGCTTAAACCGCTGAACCGATTTGGATGAAATTTGGTATGGAGATAGTTTGAGTCCCGGGGAAGGACATAGGCTACTTTTTATCCCGGAAAAATGCCCTTATCCGCGATAAACGAATTTAAGGCGGACGAAGTCGCGGGCAGAAGCTAGTGTTTAATAACCCTAATAAAGTATAAATTAACAGTGACATGATAGCTTCTATATTAAACAAATATTGAGCTTTTTTTTATTTGAAAGGTTGTGGTTTTAAATTATTTTAGCTATGATGATTCGAGATATTCTTAGTCCTGTTATTTCAGATTGACAACCTTTGATAATTTGGGAGTCTGGTGTTTCCTGACTGTGTTATGTAATAAATATGAAATTGAAGTTCGAAATTACAACTTTCTTGAACTTATAACTAATGAATTCATCTATTATGCAAATATTAGAAATTTAAGTGATGTACGAGAAAAACCAACGTCACCGCAAAACGATAAAATTATTTTCTTTAACCTTTTAGAGGATAACACTATTTGTAATGAAAATTTTAGGAAATGACAGATTATCGCAAAAAAGTTATTATGTTTTTCCTTAATAGCATTGGCGTTTTCATCAGTTTGGTCTTACATGGTCAAATCAAGTTACTCAACTGCCACACCCAGAGAACACAATGATATGTAATATTATGAAATTTATTAAAATTTCAAAGAAATAGATTCATTGTCATTTGTTTATAATTAGTTTTAGTTGACATCATTTATTCACTACACGAAAACCAAGCACTTCCGAATTATCAAAACTTATCGATTAAATACACAGTGCATGTACTGGGCTAATGATTGGTTGACCCATCTGATATTAGGGTGTTCTTATTGATTCAGGAATTACTTGTATTACTTATCTGCTATTGACTTTTTGTGAAATGTATAATCAATACTTTTGTTCGATTGACTAAACACAGCTCCCTTGCTATCTGGACTTCTACTTAACATTGTTTGTGTTGAAATAAAACAATTTAACGAATTATATCGCGTATATTATCTCATTTTAGTTCCCGACGGTACTTGGCACAAATTGTAACTTTGGCAGAGGAAAATACATCTTTTCTCAGTCCTCCCGTGACCATGGAAAGCTGGAAAGCTTCCGAAACGTCGGGAACTAAAATGAGATAATATACGCGATATAATCCGTTAAATTGTTTTATTTCAATGAGTAATAATCGCGGAAACAGAAGAAAATATTATTGTTTGTGTTGCTTATTGCTAGACAATAAATGTATTTTTTGCTTCCTTTCCTTACCTTGGCAAACATCTTGGGCTTGTCAGAGGTGGCGGCGCCTTTCCTGACAGTCTCCCACTCGCCGCCATCATCGGCCTGGTCCTTCTTGCCGATCTTGGCTCCGCGGTCGCGTCCCTTCCTGCTCTTCTTCTTGTCTTTCTCCTCATCCTGAAAAAATAAATTGAATTTAAAACAACATAAATAATTATTGTTAGGACTTACGACTTTTAGTAATCTAGATCTACTATAGTCTGTTTGTTGTATCTTTAAAGAACATACCATACATTTTATAATCAAGGAATAAATAAGGCTGTTATATGTTAATACTAGAAGGTGCCCAACTTGTGACGAACGAAGGTGTGCAACTTTGTCAGCGGAGACAAAAATCATAACCTTCTTTTTTTTTCTTCAGCAGAGATAGATAAAAAGTATTCCATCGCCATCTGTGGATGCCTAGCTAGCCGCCTACCAAAAACATTTGAAAACCGTTTAAGCGTTTTGGCGTGAACCCACAACGAAACATACAAAAATTTACTTTTTACTACAAAATAAAATCAACTTCAAAAAGTTTTAATATATACTTACTAAACTAACTAATTTACTTACTAGTAATCATTTTTCTACTCAATCTATACAATTAATCTTATTTTGGCGCCATTGTGAAAGTAAATAATGCAGTTATTTTTTTACTAGTTGTATTTGTCAAAAAAATATTAAAAAATACATCGGAATTGAGAACCACCTGCATTTTTGGGATATTTTATTTGGTTTAATAAATTTTTGTTTTTCGCTTCAGTGACCTTCAAATAGTAGGTTTCACTTATTTTTTGAGAAAATGTACAAGGTACAAACATTTCATTTTTACAACTATGTAATACAGATAACTAAATCTTATCCATTTTTATAGCACTACGGTGAAGTAAATCTGGAGAGAAAAATATTAGCACAGTCTAATCAGTTTTCAGTTTGTCATCTTTTTTGTTTTATATAGCTACTAGCTTCTGCCCGCGACTTCGTCCGCCTTAAGTTCGTTTATCGCGGATAAGGGTACTTTTCCGGGATAAAAAGTAGCCTATGTCCTTCCCCGGGACTCAAACTATCTCCATACCAAATTTCATCCAAATCGGTTCAGCGGTTTAAGCGTGAAGGGGTAACAGACAGACCGACAGACACACTTTCGCATTTATAATATTAATATGTATTTTGACGGAATTCTTATTTTTCAATTTACTAGATAACTGCATACCTCATCTCTCTCAGTAGTCTTCTTCAAGAACTTGTCTCGGAGAGTAGTGGCGCCGCGAGCTTCATCATCAGAGCTCGAGCTGGAGTCATCCGAGCTGGATCCCCAGTCCATGGAGTCACTGGACTCATCATCGACAGGAGGTGGACGGCGCGGAGGCTCGGGTGAGCGCCTGGCTTTCACTTTCTCTTTAGGTTTCTTCTCGTCTTCAGACTCATCCTCAGAAGAGGAATCTAAAAGTATATTTCAGTTAAAGCAGTTAATTATGCTGATATCACATTTACCTACCTACATGTTTTGAAGGAAGTAACATAAAGTGATTAACCAACTGTACCGTCATTCGAAGCCTATATAAATGAGAGTGGCAACACTGTTTTCCTAAGCTATGACGGTTGAAGTGCCCTTATTTCAGTACTGGTAACCCTGTTTCCCGCGTTTAGCTTCCGCCAAATGCCCCACCAGCAGCAAAACTATTGTGGTGACCGGCGTTGAGAACTAGGATCATTGGCTTTTTCGTTTTCGAACTATACGGTTGTGACCAGAGCGCTCATTTATCGTAACTGCGATCTGGTAACAAAAGTGTCCTATTACTCCTTATTACAATTAACGGTGTAACCGTTCGTATATACATTCTAATTTTATCTTTAACTTTCAGTACGAGTATTGATGGAAGAAAATAGTAAAGATTCTTCTTCATCTTCGGATACTGAGAGCACGGATTCTGTCGCTCCCGCGATGCCAGCGGCTGACGGACGGAAGAGGAAGAAATCTCTCAGAACAACGCAGGCTAAGCGTAAGCGACATTCCAGCGACGCAATACAGGATCTCGCTAAAGAAGTAAGTGAAGTGAAACGTTTCCTATCCTCGATGATATTTCCACAAGCCCCTCAGCCGATGCCCCCGCCCAGACTTAGTGATAGTTCTGATGACGATGTTAGTCTAAACGTTAGTGGCGAGCTATTTCCCAACGATACAAGTAGAGTAGATAACACAAAGGAACCTAAAGACTTTTCCATAGAGATGCCTTTTAACACTACCGTAAAGGAGCCGGCAGTCCCGAAATCATCCCCTGGCCATGTTGATTTTTTAAAAACTATTCAGCATTTTGATAATTCTGACTGGGCCGATATTCGATATTCAGAGGTTCAAAAAGGTTACTGCTCTGCCCCAGGCTTCGTCGATACTGAATGTAACGACGAATTAAAACCCTAATGACAAAGTCCCTTCCCTAGGCGTTACTGAAAAAGGGTTTGCGGCTATCACGCTGGCTTTGATCAAACAAAAGGAAGCGATGCAGTCTGGGCTAGAAGCCTTGCTCGCTTGGATTTCTTAAATCTAAACTTAACGAAATCTTTATTGAGGGCTCCTATAATAAGATTTCTGTTGATCTTCTTCAAATGGCATGTGGGCATAGGGCAGATTTAATCCAGCAAAGACGTGATGGAATTTTAAGATACGTAAAAGACAAGTTTAATCGAGCTACTATACGTAAAATTCCGCCGACTTCCGAGTCACTTTTTGATAAAGAGCCATTATCTAAAGAATTGGAAATGAATGGCGGGGTCGCGAAAGCCTTTTGGCCATTGCGTAATGCATCATCATCTAAGCCCAACTGGCCTGCTGCGCAAGCAGGACCATCTCATTCCAAACAGCCCGCGCAGGGCATGCATGATTACCAAAATAGGGGTTATTTTGGCAAACCTGCGCCAAACACTCCAGCCCAAGCGGTACCCTACTATGCATATCCCGCGCAAGGATATTTCATGAATCAGCCCTTGCAGGCGCCGCCGCCTTTTTATATATCAAAACGATTTACGCAAAATCGAGATGGCAAGAATAATAACAAGAATAACCCTAATAAATCTCGTCCTAAATACATATAGGTATGACGATGGCAGGAATAATTCTAAAAACAATCACGATAACAAGAATTTTCGCAGCAAGCGAAGATTCTGACTCGGAGTCCCAGAACTGGACAAAAGCGGGGCGCCTTCTGGAGTTCATTCATGTTTGGAAACAGTTAGGGGCACCCGAGGCCATTTTAAAGATGATAAGAGGGTATCGATTACCCCTAAATCAAAAAGTACCTCTATGTTGGCCGAACGAAAACCACAAACATCACACCAAATCCTCATCCGCAATGAGGTTAGCCATAAACTCATTAATAAAAATCGGCGTACTAGAACAAGTGTTGCCATCCCAAAGCTACATATCCCCAATGTTCTTGGTTCCCAAAGCAGATGGTTCAATGCGTGCGATTTTCAATCTGCGCAATCTAAACAAATACTTGATTGTGTCAAAGTGTCGGCTGATAAACATACAAAAAATACCGGATTTTCTACAACCAAACGATTGGTTAGTGAAAATCGACCTATCCAACGCGTACTTTCACCTTCGCGTTGCGGAATCTCACAGGAGGTACCTGAGAATAATGTTGGACAAGAAATTGTACCAAATGAAGTGTCTCCCTCTGGGATTAGCAACTGCGCCGAAAATCTTTGCCAGCTTGTCAAACTGGGTTACTCAGAAATTACGGGAAAGAGGTTTCAGGGTAATTGTCTGTTTAGACGACTTCTTACTAGTCCACCAAGACAGGCAAACACTGTCAATACAAGTGAAAGCAGCTGTAGGTCTCTTGGAAAGTCTAGGCTGGCAAATAAATTACAAAAAGTCGAATCTGACTCCACAAAAAAGTTTAGAATATCTGGGAATAGCCTGGGATCCTTGGCAGGGTATAAAAAGTCTCCCAAGTGCAAAATGCACGGTGTTGAGAGACAAAATATTATACGTATTATCCCGAAAATCTGTACAGTTAAAAGAGAACCAAAGCCTAATAGGTCTCATAAACTTCGCAAGTTTTGTAGTACCTCGAGGCCGCTTGAACCATCGCGACTTGATAAAGTTTTCATTGAGCCTACCAGACGACAATTTCTGTCGCCACTACTCTGTCCCTCGGTCGAGCATAAAAGAATTAAAGTGGTGGCTAAAAAATCACAATCGTCCTTCTCTCTTGCACAAACCCCCCGTACAACACTTTTTAGCGACGGATGCGTCCGGTCTAGGGTGGGGTGCATGTTTAGACAAATTAGAGTTAGCAGGGAATTGGGCGCAACACGAGAGACTTCTTCACTCCAACCGAAAGGAAATACTCGCTATTTTTCACGTTTTAGAAAAGCAAGCACCTTATCTGAAGAATTCTACAGTAATGTTGCAATGCGACAGCAAAACTGCGATAGCGTATTTAAAAAGGGAAGGCGGTTCGAAGTCCGCCAGTCTGATGAACATCACGCGCAAGGTGTGCAAGCTGCTGGACCAGTACAATATTCACCTAACGGCTCACCACATACCAGGGAAGTTGAACGGGGAAGCGGACAATTTGTCCCGCTTCAAGATGAACCCGGAATGGCATTTACTCCCAGAAGTAACGGAAATCATTTTCCAGAAATGGGGAGTACCCTTTGTGGACCTGATGGCATCGGAGGGGGCCCATGTAGTACCAAGGTATGTCAGTCTGGACTTATTAGATCGGAAGGCGTTCTTTCACGATGCTTTCAGTCGACAATGGGATTTTCCACTAGCATGGATTTTCCCGCCGCCCTTCCTGATTACAAAAGAACTTGCTCATTTGAACTTAGCAAAGGGAATTTATCTTCTCGTTATTCCCAGATGGGAAAAAGTATTTTGGAAACCCGACATACGGAACCGAGCCTTGCGTCCACCCTTTACAATCCATCGCCTACACCGGGTGCTAGTGGACACGGCAACGGGCCTGCCCCCGAGAAAAGTTCACGAGATGTCCCTTCAGGTTTGGAGTTGTGGGGGTGGTCCAGTAAAATAACTGATTGGACCCCGGACCAGAAACGACTTTTGCAATCAGGTTGGCGTGAATCATCTCTTAAAACCTATAAATATGCATGGAATAGACGGCTTAAATGTTGCGTAATAAATAACGTAACATCTCCTTATAATCCCAGTGGTTCTCAACTAGCCAGATTTTTGTCAGATTTATATCAAAAAGACAAATTGTCGTATCGCACAATATTAGTTTATAAATCTGCTATTGCTACCTTGTGTAATCCGGATATGTCGGACAGATTAAGCTCGAATATCTTGGTAAAGAAAATATTAAAATCGATAGCCATTCCAAATCCTCGTGTTTTGAGTAAACCACCCATTTGGGACACTGACATATTGACAAATTTCCTTTTGAATAATTCGGTTGATAAAAACAATTTATTTCAGTCCACCCGTGATCATGGAAAGCTGGAAAGCTTCCGAAACGTCGGGAACTAAAATGAGATAATATACGCGATATAATCCGTTAAATTGTTTTATTTCAATTTATTTCAGTGTTCCAAAAGGGCGGCAACACTTTTGATATTATGTTCAGGTTGTCGCGTTCACGACCTGACATTGTTGTCTATAGCCGAAAACATGTGCGAGCTGCATAGTGATTATATTAGTCAAAGTTTGGCTCGAAAGCGGACAACGAAAATTGCAGACAGTCAGGTTGGCGTTTACTATCTAATACGAATAAGTCCATTGACTGCGTATTTTGGGTGAAACGTGTAATTGCTCTCTCAGCAGATAGGCGCAAGATGTGCATGAGTGACAACTTATTTCTAACAGCTTGTGGGCCACCAAAGGCCGCATCACGCACGGTAATCGCAGGCTGGGTGAAGCGAACTTTAGATGAAGCGGGTATTAAGGCCAGTCCGGGCAGCGTTCGCCCTGCCGTTGCATCTAAACACTGGGTCTTGCAATTACCGTTAGACGATATTCTATCGCGAGGAAACTGGCGGAGCCAGGAGACTTTTACCAGGTACTACAAACGCGAAATTGAACTTAGATCTTTAAACACTGCCGCCCAAACACCTGAGGTGTCTTCATTTATTCCCATTTAATTAATTTGCCTTATGCTCATATATTAATAATATATATCGTGTGTTTATCAAATACTTATCAATTAACAGGTACTTATCATCTAATTCATAAAGTACAAAATTGTTATTAAATTAATAGGAAGGTAATTTGTATGAGCATTGTAGTCTTAGCATTGTAAACAATGTAAAGATGTAATTTGCACTTGATCTCCTAATGCGGAAACCTACTGTATTTCGGTAGGTACTCTAAATCAATCTGTGAACCTGTGGGCAATCATATGTGCTTTATACATATATAGCTTTGTCATTTTGTATATACACATATTTACGTGCAGTCAGATTCTTTAGTTATTTATGATTTAAAGTAGATGTTGGTATAATCCTTCTACTATTGAATAATCAGTGCGAGTAAGACTTTTATTTTATTAGGTACTAAGCTCATATACGTAGATTAGGCCTGTATAACCTAGGTACTGCTTACCTAAATATCTAATTATGATTATGATAATTTTGCTTGTGTTCATGCTATTTCAATATGTTTCCATGGGTAACTTTATATTACTTTAGGAGTTTATTTTTAACTGTTACTTGATAATTGTAATTCAGTTAGGCAAGTGATTTTTGTTGACATCTGTGTGTAGTTTGTATACTTCTTAATTTTACTTGATTTTCCTGTAAACATGTATACACATACAGCTGTTATTTGAGTTGTGATCATAATAAATAGACATGTTACCTTTGATGGTTTATTTTAATTTCATTAAAAGTCTTAAATTTCCTTCTTATACCCGAGCTGAAGTGATAATCTAATCACTCATAATGGATTTAGATTTAACGTGACATTTTTATTTGAAAATACCTTCATAATAAAGGTCCTTTAGTTTATTTTCTTTAATTGCACTTGTGTGCAATAGAAATGTCAAGTTAAACTTGGCTACATTTATAGTACATACTTATGTGGTACTGTGGGCATTCATTCGCATTGGCTTTCATAAACGTAATGTAGGTACCCCACCAGGCGATAACAGACATGTCTCATTTATATAGGCTTCGATGACGGTACAGTTGGTTAATATCAGCGTTTTACTCTCCAATAAAACGCTTATTAAACAACTTACCTCATTCGAAGCCTATTTTTATTCCTGCCTGGTGTAAATGAGACGCAATGATCCTAGTTCTCAACGCCGGTCACCACAATAGTTTTGCTGCTGGTGGGGCATTTGGCGGGAGCTAAACGCGGGAAACAGGGTTACCAGTACTGAAATAAGGGCACTTCAACCGTCATAGCTTAGGAAACCAGTGTTGCCACTCTCATTTATATAGGCTTCGAATGAGGTAAGTTGTTTAATAAGGGTTTTATTGGAGGGTAAAACGCTGATATTACTTACTTTTCAATTTTGAATTGTGATGAGCCACAAATTTGACACTTTTTTTTCCCTATGCCTCAAAATGGTTTTGGTTAGTAATTTTTGTTTGATGTATCATTCCATGGGTTAATAATATACATGAAAATTTCTTAATTTGATAAAGAAGTAAGTCTGTATGTGGTTAGTACTTATTAAAATCAGATAAGAATGGAAACAAATCTCACCTTTCCTCTCGTCATCCTCCTCATTATCATCAGGCAAGTCGGGGTTCTCACGGAACTTGCTAATCTCAGCTTCAAAATCTTTAGTGTATTTTCTAAGCTTTTGCCTCAAAGAGGTCAGGGCTTTGCTGTTACCCTTATTGAGAGTCTTCCTGCTGTCTCTATCGGCCCAGGCTCCCGCCACCCAGTCATCAAGTTCCGCCAGAGCCCTGATGAAAAACCGTGGGGCAATGCCATTCTCCTCTTTAGCTATGACTGGAGCTGCTCGTGTGTATGCTTTTTGGAGCTCTTCGAAAGAGGCTAGGGCTGAGGAGAAGTCCTTGATCTTGCGGTGATTGCGAATATTGTGGATGATTCCATCTAATTCTTCATACCGTTTCTCCTTCATGGAGCGCACAACGCGCTTTGTTTCCTCCTCGTCATCACTGAACTGAAAGTTACATTATAAAATCATTGCAAAATAGAAACAACTTCTGTTTATTATGTTCTTGCCTCATAATGGTTATGATTATGAGTCATAATATATTATGGATAGTAAATTTAACAATAATAAAACATATTTCATCAGTTACTATGACACTAATAAAGGAAACATGCTCTGTAAGTGTACATGTAATCACTTTAATGTATTCTATTGTATATGAATTTACTATCCCATAACATGATATCCCTTTTTAAACAGAATATAAAAAGCAACAATGTATGAAATATGTTATCTAAACAATTCCTGCATGGGATAAGTAACAAATCTCTTACTCAAATTGTATACATAGAAAGTCTAAGGAAATAGATGCAAAAGTGAACTTACCGTGTAGACGGGGGCTGCTGGGCGTACTACCTGATCTTCCTCGCTGGAGCTCTCCTCACTGGAGTCTGTTCCAGTTGCGAAAAACCGACTCATTGCGAATCCTTAAAGTTATCTACCTGAAATACCAATTACCACTGATAATTACACTGTATACATATATAATAATTCGAACTTAATACCACGTTTAATTCCGATATATATTAAATGAACCAAATAACCGAACTAAATTAATTAAACTCGATTTTAATAAGTTTGAGGTGTTGTCACGGCTGTTTGAGGTTAGGTTTTATAACACTGTTTTCCGATGTATAACTACAAGTTTTTACCTTCGGTAAAAACGAAATTGCTTGTTTTTGTAAGTAACACTTGTTATGAGTGATAGCTTCATGAAAATATTTTGAAAAAGAGGAGAAAGTCGAGGCACTCCAGCTTGCCCACGACGCACGTCACTCTAAAAAGAGATAGCGTATGAATACGAAAGAGATAGAAGATACTCGGAAAGGAGTCAAGTCAACGTGAGCCAGAAATTGAAAAATAATGAAGCGTTTAAAAAAATATCTTAAACAGTATAATAACTTAACAACGAATGAAATGAACGATAAGTAAAACTGAGTGAATGATTTAACCTAATTAAGAAAATTATGACGACTATGACTATGACGTTTCGATAAGATGGGAGACGCATTTCAATAGATTTTACTGCATTTTATATTTCTAAGCGAATGCGAATCTTCGTCACGGTTTCATGATGCTGTCGCATTAGAATGGGGAAATAGCATAGCTTATCAAGGTGTCACACGTCCAGAATAAAGTTATTCTATGCAATTATATCCATGGAGTTCACGAGCTTGATATTGCCTCTTACAAAAAACATTTGTCGTACATGCCTCACAGAATCAGAGACCGAAATGCTTTTAAACGTACAGGATTTAATCGAACATGAAATGAGCAAAATCAAACTTATAGATATTTTAGTTTTTCTGAACTGTTTGGAGGTAAGAATTAAAAGATTACAAAAGAAGATTTCGTCTTTTGAAACCTTCCTTTACTATGTCATATTTTTGTTTATTTACAGAATAATGATGAAGATAACTGGCCTAGTGGAATGTGTGCATCATGTGTATCAACCGCACTAGTATCATACAATTTCAAATTGAATTGCCTGAAGGCGAACTCTACATTGTCCCGAATATTTATGCAAACATCGCCTTCTAACCTGCAAAGGTCAGATATAGACTCGATAGATATCAATGTGGTATACCAGGACCATGAATATGAAATTCCGTTGTTCAGTAGCCAGCCCACCTTAGACTTTGACCCTCTTCCGGCTAATAAGGAGGTAACCCCACTGCCTCCTGTTACTGAGATTACATCTACTAAACAGCCACCCAGAAAAGAAGGAGAGAAAAGATATGCTTGCACATTTTGCTCTAAGTCCTTCACCAGAATTTATGGATTAAAGTACCATATGGTTAAACACAGTAATATACGTAAGTATCTCTGCCCAAAATGTGGAAAACGTTTCCACACTTCAAATGGATTGAGACAGCATTCAATCTCTCATCAAGAAACTGCTCAATTTAAATGTGGGTTTTGTCGGAAGACTTACAAATCCCGGCAGTCTCTGAAGGAGCATTTTCGTGTAGCTCATTCAAACAACCGTAAGCTATTTGTCTGTGTTACCTGCGGAAAAAGCTTTACAGCAAAATCAACACTGATGATGCATATTAGAACTCATAATGGAGATAAAAAATTTACCTGTCCTGATTGCCCCAAGACCTACACAAGGGCATCATATTTGAGAGTGCACAGTCTCACTCATACCGGTCAAGAGAGACCTCGTCCATTCTTATGTGAAAATAAAGGGTGTGATAGAAGTTTTTCAACTAAGCATTCCCTGTTGGTCCATATTGCCCACACACATACAACAGACAGGCCTCACAAATGCAATGTTTGCTACAAAGGATTTGCTACATCTTCTGGCCTAAAGGTCCACTGGGAATCTCACTCTAACAAGGAAGTTAGTTGTAATATTTGTGGGAAGTCTCTGGCTAATAAGAGAGTGCTGCAAAAACACATGAAAGTACATGATGTAGATGCCAATGATATGATTCTCGAGACGGTTGTAGATGATGTTTTCTTTGACCAAGTGTATTAATTTGTCAGGGTAGATGATAAGATTGATATTCTAATTAGTTTGCACTTGGTGCAAACCTTGTTACATTAGTACCCACCATTGTAATTAAGATGATGAATAAAGACATTAAAAGGAATAAGAAGTTGTTTTTAATCATGTCATCTTCCCTAGGTTATTGGTGGCACATTCACATCCATTGCCTTACATCCAGTGGCATGCAGTCCATAAAGACACTACTTACCCTGAACCACCATGGCTTCATATAACTACAGAGAAATTGCCTAGCCATGTGATCAAAATATTTTAACTGCCTACCTTTTGGCCAAAAACCCTGTGCATGCCACAGCCTACATATTTATGTTAGAACTAGCTTCTGCACGCGACTTCGTCCGCCTTATATTCGTTTAACGCGGATAAGGGTATTTTTCCGGGATAAAAAGTAGCCTATGTCCTTCCCCGGGACACAAACATCTCCATACAAAATTTCATCTAAATCGGTTCAGCGGTTTAAGCGTGAAGAGGTAACAGACAGAAACACTCACATTTATAATATTAGTATGGATAGCACTTTTTTCTGACAAATACAGCTCCTACTTCACCAAAACATTCCAATACCTAGGTAGGTATAAAAAAGAGTAACCTACAACAGTCTATCTGTAGTTCCTATAGTTTAAAAATTCCCCTGACCTGAAGGGTTTGCCCCATTTAAGAAATCCTATATTTACTACTAGAAGGTGCCTGCAACTTCGTCAGCAGAGGAGATAAAATCATAACCCTTTTTTTTCTTCAGATTATCGGGTAAAAAGTATCCTATAACCATTGGTGAATGCCCAGCTAGTTGTGTACCAAAAATAGTTGTAATCCGTTTTGATGTGATGAAGCCACAACATACAAAAGATAAAAAAAAATGTTTCGATTCAGTGATCGATTTAGTCTATCACTTATTTTTTTGAAAATATCTTCAATGTACACATTTTTTTAACAACAACTTTATATCTTTTTGTACAAAAACTTTATAATAGTAGAGAAGTACAGTTTTTTTATTAGTTTTCATTGCCCCCGCTTCCCGATTTACAGTGTTTATAGAATGACTGTATGTAGTTCTTCGGTATCAAGAGATATAAATGAACAAATACAGAATCGATTTTTATTTTATAGTTTTTAATCATAACATACAAAATAATGAGGAAATGAAATATCCTTAACATGCTTTTTGTGACTAATATGCTGATAAGTTGATAACACTCATTAGGCATTAGCAAT
Organism: Hedya salicella; assembly: GCA_905404275.2. Taxonomy (NCBI): domain Eukaryota; kingdom Metazoa; phylum Arthropoda; class Insecta; order Lepidoptera; family Tortricidae; genus Hedya; species Hedya salicella. The sequence continues at coordinate 7,933,855 of FR990114.1, read as the reverse complement.
GAACAATTTATTATCAGTCATCTATATATATGTTGTAATGTTAATACATAGATTTTTGTTCTAAAAATATTACCAAATTATAAAATATGAACTAAAATTATTAAGACAATAACCAAAATATACCATGAACGAAAAAAAATAATAATTTGACTTGTATATATCCTTGTGTGCTTTAAAATAATAAAAAAAAACGTAGCTTAAATACAGCACTATTTTCTATTTCTACTAGATAGGTATAGCCTTATGCAAAATTCTATAATATACTTATTAACATGTTACCTGTGTATGCATCAAATATGAGGCATCACAAGATACATTTGATACTTGAGTGCATCATATATGGGGCATGACCCCGTGTAAACTTAAGGGATTATCAAAATTTGCATGTACAGGTTGGACAACTCTTTGCTTGCACATATGCTGTGTCAATAAACACATAGAACAAGCATGCATGTGTGAAGTCCATTTCACAGCTAACATGTTAACACATTCGCAAAAACATAGCTGTTTACCAGGTCTTCAAATACAATAAGTCTGAATTTAGACAATTCAAATTAATACAAAGGCTGGGCATTTCACTATTATGGCAGTAAGAAGTTAAACTTAACAACCAGCATTGACTATTAAAATAGATGTTAGCATGAAAACAAAAGAACTGACTGAACAGTTGACACCTACAGTCAATAAAAATATTCCGCTCTGTGTCAATCAGTCCATATGCTGTTTTTGTAAACAATATAACAGATTTTTAGGAAAGTTTAAAACATGTAGTGGGGGTGGGTATGAAGTGTGCACTCCTGCTGTCCTTCCCGTGTTGCCCGCAGACCATGGGAGTGTCAAAAATAAAGTTGCCGGGTTATAATGATCTGTATTTAATTACTTATTCTCAAAAAACCTAGGTTTTATATACAGGGAAATAGGAAATATACTCAATTTTTAGTCTATTTTCTTACTACTTCCCAGTCTTACTAACTCAAATAGATTAAGTGCCCGCTGATTCGGTATTAACAGGTAGATAGAATTTTATTCCTTTTAAGCTGTTAAGTGTGAAAGTGAATTTCAACTTGCAATAATCATTTCTGCAGCTGTTCAATTAGCAACATTTGATACCTCCTGCCTTTAACAATTGTTCTCTCCACATAAACTATGCACTATTTTCCCAGCAATTTATTCATTTGCTTATTTTGCCTGCCAATCTTAATATCTGCTCCTTCAACCTTGTCTTGGATAGTGTCTATGAGGTCGTTCTGTTGGTCAATTTCGTCACCAAGGGCAGCTCCCAGTCCTTTGAGTCTTGTAATAGCATGGACCATCTCATCTAAGTTAGCATCTAACATTTTATTAACTCTGTCACTATCAGTCACAGGATCCAGCATAGTTTGCTGATTCATTCCTCTTAGGCGTGTGGACGGATGTGAATCAAAATTGTCTCTGCCATTAACACTTGTTGGTCCTAAATTGTCTAGGGTTTCATTTAATCTACTGCTACTGCTGCTGGTACCAACCAGACCGCTTTGGGGATTAGGGGAGGCCTGGCTCCGAGATGGTGGTTGTTCAGATTTGCCAGAAATGTAGTTTTTCAGGCCATAGAACACTGATTTGATTCCGTTGAGATGTTTCTGGGTGGTATTAAGGTTGGTGTTGATTTCGTCAAGGCGACGGTTTGTGTTGTCGAGTGCGTCGCGCTGCCGCGCCAACTCCTCGGCGGTGGCGATGCCGATGCTCTCCGAGTCCCGCAGCAGCTGCACGCTGCGCGCGGACGAGTCCAATGTACGCTGCTCGATCTCCCTCTGCCTCTCCAGCATCACCTGCCTTTGTCGTTCTAAATTCGCCATGTGACCTCCATACGCCGTATTTGCAGTACTGGCAGGCCGAGACGCAGCCGAGGGTGGTGGATTACGACTCCTGTACGTGTTCACAAAAGTGTCGTCGTCTACGTCTTCCTCGTCGAACAAATTGTTTGGATTGATGTACTTATGTCCAGCCATTACGAAAGTTTCTCGATTGTAATCTTCAACGGAAAAACTGATGCCACAAGCTATGTTTTACTCCACAATCTATAAATTTAGACAACGAAAAACAGACAATTAAAAACTATTACGATTGAGTATGAACAAGATGAGTAATAAACTACTTCGTTTTGTTCGATTTCCTTTCACAATCACGACACGAAAACGTCATCATGACAATTGTGGGATTGGAGAGATCCGCCCCCAACACAGACAAAGAAAAATAATATCTTTACTACCATTCATTCATTCGCTCAAAAAATTACGCCAGGCGGGTGGGAGACACTTATTTTTATCTATATGATATATAAAAAGACGGTAGCGCCCTCTTAAAATTAGGTTGGTATTATTAATATTTAAAAAAGTTACGATTGATGCTCTTTATGGTCATAATGACTAAGTAGAGTCCACAGGCAAACTAAGCAATTTATTTAAATAACAGGAAATACATTTTTCATCATCACCATCGTCATATCAGCTTGTAGACGTCCACTGAGGGACAAAGGCCTTCGCAAAGAACTCCTCAGGATCAGGATTTCAGAATGGTGTGAAATATTTTTACATAAATGGAAATTCTGTTACAATTATCGGTTTTCTGCAATCAAATCACCACTAGCTAGCTCCACTGTGGCATCAGGTCTAGTTCTAGTGTTAACTTATTAAAGTGAGCTTATCCACGTAAATAATACCTATTGAGGTTCCAACTCAAATGATTATAATGTGGACGTAGTAAAAGCAGATTAAAGTTGAATGTACATTAAACAAACTTCTATTTTTTTTTTGGAAATAATTGGTTTGTGGTTACGAGGAGAAAATCAGATACTGGTATACCAATCAATCAATCAAAATATTCTTTATTCAAGTAGGTCTAGTTACAAGCACTTTCGAAATGTCAGTTACATGAGAGTGAAGTGTTTGCTGGGCGACATACAATATGATCCAACATTTGCTGCAATGATTAGGGAAACCCAGAAAAACCTAATCAGATCATTTAACTTAAGTATAATATTATTGATAAAATCATCATTTAAAAAATTAAAATAATTAATAAGATAAATCCCAAATGGATTGTCAGTAAAAAAGAGAAAAAAAAGTCTAGAATGTCTAGAATAAAATTCTAATTGTCAGAGTACATAAAACAATTAAGATTAAAATAATAATAATACCGATATTCGTTAAAATAATTATACATCTACCTACATAACGCTATAATTTACTTTAATCCCACGCGGCTTTGTCATTCATGCAGTCTTGTGTGCAAAAGCTTTAGAAATTAATTTTCGTTTCACAATATTTTTGAATTTACCAATAGACAACTCATTTATGTTGCTAGGATGTTTATTATAAAACCTCACAGAGTTACCCATGAATGATCTCCTTATTTTATGGAGCCTAGTAGCAGGCACTACGAGCTTATGCTTATTTCTAGTATTAATATTATGTATATCACAGTTCTTCTTAAAGTGGGTAATATTTTTATGTAAATACATAATATTCTCATAAATGTATTGACATATATGCTTAATTTAGAGGTGAAAACTGTACTATAAATTCCGGCAAACTTTTAAAGAAGAAATGGCGGATCTGGGCATGCATATTTGCATGTAAATCGGTTACTGCGCAGTGAAGGTTAGGCTCAAGATGTTTTTTGTATTTTTAATGACAATGAAATCTGCTGTACCTAACTATTCTAAGCTGTGTATTTTCATAAACCCTAATTCACAACAACGTTCGTAAATTTTTCGGGGTAACTGTGTTGTGGCGTAAAAATCAGCGGCTTCAATATATCGTGCGCTTCAATATATTGCGCTCTTCACTAAAAATACAAAGTATGATTACAAAATGTGAACGCGGTATTGTTGATTTGTGGGCCTTCTGTATGCCGCCTCGACCAGCAGTCCTACTACGAAACCCGAAAAACGAAGTTCGTAACGTGCTGTCCGTCTCGCTCTCAAGTTATACTGTATTTGACTGAGCGGGAGGGCGCCATACGAACTTCGTTTTTCGAATTTCGGAGTAGCCCCTCAGATTTGATCTATTGTAGCAGTGCGCGGTAAGAAACGGACCCAAAACGATTAATAGGCCAAGTTTGTATTTTAGTACCTTAGTCAATTACTTATTAAAAAAATGACAGTAAAAGTAATACGCATAACAAAGAGAGTAGTCAAAGTATGACAAAACAATAAACACAATTATTGTACCTAATCGAGTACAATACAATACAATACAATAACTCTTTATTATTATTAATAATAATAATCTTTATTTTAGACTTCTAGGGTCTATATAGTGTCAGTTACAAATAATTCTTAAATACTTACAATTATTATATTAGTAATACTACTCTAATTTTATTTGGAACACTGATACACTGGTGTATGAAGTGTCATCCAGTGTTTATAAAAAGGGTTGTCAAGCCTTTCACCTATTTCAACTAGAAAACCGTTGGTACTGCGTCGCTGGTGGTACATCTGGGAATCCACTTGCTTTCGCATTATGGCGTAGAAATCATCCATGCGAGCCTCTGCAAACATCCCAGATGCACTGCAAAAGCGAGGCGGCCCCATCATCATTCTGTAGCCGTTATTGAACTGGACGCGCAAAGCGCTGTAAGTTCGTTTAGTATGTTTGATCCATAAACTGCACGTGTAGAATGATTGGCAGTACGCCCGGAAAAGAGTCTGTTTTACATCAGTCGTACTGCGTGCAAATCTATGGATCAACGTAGTCATCCTTACTGCCAGCGCCCTGCGCTCCTTTTCAATATCGGCGTCATCAGTGTGATCGTCGCTCACAATATGACCAAGGTACTTAAATCGAGTTACTCTATTTAAGGCAAGTCCGTTCAGAGTCACCGGTGGCACTATAGAAGGACTCTTACGTCCTGCCCGAAATATGAGCAACTCGCTTTTATTTGCATTATAGCAGAGCCCGTGAGACTGCAAACCCTTCACAAATTCTCAACAATTGATTGATAGAACCGACTGCCGGGCCCAGCAGCACCATGTCGTCGGTATAGCTAATATAATTTACCATTTTACTTCCTACCGAACACCCTACACGTGTGCTACTGAGCTCAACGAGCAGTTCGTTCATATATATATTAAAAAGCAGAGGAGAGGTCAGTCCTCCCTGCCTCACTCCGCATTCAGCTCTATAGCCATCCGAGTATGTTTCTGCCCAACGTACATAATTTATTTGGTTATTAAACCAAAACCGGAAAAGGTTATTCAAATTTATTGCACACCTCACAAAAACAGACTACATAAAACAATACATTCAAGGAGAGGTAAACAAGAGGCAGTTTTATCGATAATAAGCGATCTCTTCCAGACAACCATTGGGTAGTGGGGCATTTGGGTAGACGAGTATATTAGGTAAAATAAACTATCTTAGACATACGAGGGCACTCCCAGAAGTAGCCGACCTGATACACTTAAAGAAGTTTTTATTTTGTATAAATACTATTTTTTTTAATAATGCACCTTATAAAGTTTAAATTTGAAATTTGAACCATAGATGAGAATGTGTATAACTGATTTGATCACGTAGCGTCGTTTGTCTTTTGTTTAGGAGCCATAAATAGTGGACGCTATGAACAAATTTTTAAGACATGGAGAAAATTGGCCATCGGTATGTGATAAAATACTTTCATTGAAAAGGTTTTAGGCCAACTAGTATTAAAGCGGAGCTAGATTCTACTTGAGGGGAGTCTGCTCCATTGTTTAAAACAGTAAAATATTGAATGGCAGAGTTTAAACGAGGTCGCTTTAGTTGCGAAGATGAACATCGATGTGGTCGACCAAATGAAGTGACTAAGCCAGAAACAGTAAAAAAAATCCACAAAATGGTATTAGATGACCATCGATTGAAAGTACGCGAGCTAGCAGACATGGCAGGGATTTCAAAAAGTGCTGTACATCGCATATTAACTGAAAATTTGGATATGAAAAAGATGTGCGCAAGGTGGCTGCCGCGATTGCTCACAGACGAACAAAAACGATGTTGCGAAGATATTTCGACCGGGTGTTTGGCAAAATTTCACAACAATAAAGCGGAGTTTTTGCGGCGTTTTATCACTATGGGTGAAACGTGGGTGCATTATTTCACACCAGAGACGAAAGAACAGTCGAAGCAATGGACTCCAAGAGGAGGACCGGCCCCAAAGAAGGACTGGCACTATCGTGGTGGATGATGCGGTACCTAGATTTTTTTTTGGAGTGCATCAAATATTCGGCAAAACAATGATTGTGTACTAATGACTGTTTGACGATCTTCAAGAAGAATAGTAGCCATGTGACCCGATTGGGAGACAAAGGTGGCCACCATCTTCTTGGTCGTGCTGCGAGAATGAATAACTTTTGTCGGCTTTTGTTGGCTCGCCTTCCACCACCAATTGACGAACTCTCGAGATTAGACTTAAGAGATTATAAAAAAGGTATAGTACGTGTGAAAAATAAGTTGGTAAGTAATAAGTTACAGGTGACTGCATTCACTTAAAACTGCAATATTTTGTCTGTATTTTTTTCATTTGCTCTTTTTTTATCGTTTCTCCAATACCTATCATCCGTTTTTGTCCATGATATTTTTTTGTGCTGCCTTCGTGTGCTGTATAAAGGACGGATTCCACTTATTCTAACTAGGATGCTAAGGACAGGTAAGCAGCAATATGTTGGGGTGAGATGCTTCCAAACCCAACTCCCCTCCTCCATTTAAGAAGCTTTAGCAGGCCGAAACATGGCGGAAGGTGGCGGAATAAGAGTTTTAAACGTGTTCACAAATATATAGTCGTCAACTTCTTCTTCGTCCTCAAAATGTTGTAAAACAGTTAACCTGCGAGACACCGTGAACGTGCATGTACGCTGGAAATGTGCTGGAAAGCCAGACCAGTTATGCAATTTTTTTGATCCCGTCAACTCCCGCGAGCGTATATATGTATGCGGGAATTTTGGTTCCAGTTGGCTACCATGAGCGCACATGTACGCGCAAAACGACACATTGAATTTCAAGCCCTGTAGCTTTAAAAATACGTTTTATATTTATTTGAGCATACCTTCATCCAACATTGAATGAAGTGAGTTACAGACCGAAATCAGACGCTTAGTCTTTGTCTATACAAAATTTTGTCGTTACGACCAGTCAGTTTACATTGAGGTGACCTTGAGCGTTTTGTGACAACTTTCAACCAGTGTAAAACTAACTTTTAAAGGCGAATATCACGTATAATTTACATTATTATGATTATTAGCAAGTTTATAATACACAAAATAGGAATGAGCACAGTAAAATACCAATGTATAGATAAATCTTTAGTTCGAGTGTATTTCTTGAGGTCACCATTTTTTGCTCTCTCAAAAGTACACCCAGTTTATAAATAAAATATAGATGTGAACATGATCTGTTATACAAACAACTAAAGCCTTGTCTTCTCCTCTATTTCAAAACATAAGTTACTTCGTTATAAGTGTAAACACGAAGCGATAACGAGCGACTCAAGTGCCGAGGTCACACCACTTGAACTTGGCTGGGAACACGTCATCGAAATATGACACCCGCCGCTGGTCCTCGATATAGAGCCTTGTAGCGCGTACATGAACGCGCGTGGTCAGCGACCTTCTTTTTTTTTGCAACTTCGGGTTACAGATATAATTCATTTCATTGCGTTAGATTTCCTTCCCCGAATAGTTTTCTGAACTTTATCACGAAATTGACGAAATTGGGAATTCCAAAGTTCCGCTCGCCACCGCCACAGATACAGATAAACTGCAAGTCTTTCATCACAGACAAAGCCACAACCAGACAAGAAAAATAAAAACAACTTTCATTCATTCACTGCCACAGATCCTGTTCCGTCGGTTCTGTTTCATCCAATCAATCAAATACCTATAGTTGTGTTTTGTTTGAAGTGGAGTGATGGGTGATGACGAAAAATGAAACTAGAAGCTGTTATTTTTTAAGATCAAGATAATTATTTATACATTAACTTATCAAATATGATGACAGGGAAAGGTGAGCTTCCTGAGTAAAACTTGTATTAATCGTTCTACAAAACATAATATTTTCCTTTTCTGACACATAGTATTTACGTTTGTGTATGCCTCTGATGTATTTTCTAATTATATTTTTTTCCAGGCATGCCAGAGACGGAGGAGCAGAATAGAATAAGATTTCAAGTTGAGTTAGAATTTGTGCAGTGTCTAGCTAATCCAAATTATATTCATTGTAAGTATGAGGTTATATTTTTCAGTGTTATTCAGTTATATTGGAACTTTATATTTTTAGTTTAAAAAAGTCAATGAGCTTTTTTATCTATTAACATATAGTTAAACTTGCACCTCATTAAAACAAAAAGAGAAGATATTTGGCTAGTCACTCAAAAGTGCCTTTTCTATTTAGTTTTCATCTAAGCTTAGTAATAGTAATGTTTATGTGTTTCAGTTCTAGCTCAGCGGGGCTATTTCAAAGAGCAGACCTTCATGAACTACCTGAGGTACCTACAGTATTGGCGTGAGCCTGAGTATGCTCGCTACCTCAAATACCCAATGTGCCTTCATTTCCTGGAGCTATTGCAGCATGAAGCATTTAGAAGAGAATGTGTATCAGCACAGGTGTGTAAAAGTAAATGATAATGTTGCACTTGACTGAAATTTAGTTTTCAGTTATTTAAAGGTGTGTCCACATTTGTATCATTTGCCCGATCAGGTCTTCGTCCCGTGGCAAGATCGCGTGTCACAATCACGCGTTTGGACGTTGCGCCGATCCGATCGCTCGAAATCCATGTTGATACTCGTATCACACACTTAGATCGGAGAAGCGCGACGCAATCGCCGCGCCGACAGTAAGCGTCCAAGCAGCGCGATACGCAGTCATGTCACGCCACGGTGATCATATACAAGCAAATGATACAAGTGTTGATGCACCTTTAACATTTTTTTTCTTATGCAGCATCTCCCTAAATGGTATAAAACCATGCTGATATGTTGCTCTATTACTCTGTAAAACTAGACCAATCCTGTAAAACAATGAAAACATTTTTAACCTTTTGAGCGCCACAGTCGGCAAATCACGTTATAGAAAATCCTGCCACTAACGCCAGTGTCCCCAAATTTCATGGATCAAAAACTCTGAATATAATAACAATATTTCGTTCTGCAATCACAATTTAATTATGATGGTTAATTTTATTTTATTGCTGTGCGTCTGGGTTATGCCGTATTACTTCGCTGCTTGGCGCTCAAAAGGTGAAATCCCTAGGCCAGTTTCAGTATCTATTAGTCACGGACCAAGGGTCCTTAAAGTATTGAGTGCTGTGGTGCATGGCACCATCTAGCCCTTCCATAGCTACACCACTGGTCAGGGTACGAGGGCCCCCGGGTACGGCCCCATCTAGATCTTCGGCATCTACACCGCAGGTCAGGATCCGAGGGCTCCTGGGCACGGTCCTGTCTAGCCCTTCGGTAACTACATTACTGGTCAGCGTCTGAGGGCACCTAGCCCTGTGGTAGCTATGCCACAGAATTGTGGGGCTATTCTAGTGTATAATTTACTTACATAATATATGTCAGTTTTTAACACATAATGTTTATTTGTAGCATGAAGTCAATTTTGAGCATTGAAGTGGGACGTTTGTTATTAGTTTCATCCCTTCGCTGCTCATATTAAGTTTTCGCTACATACGCATTTTCCCATGTTACCGGCTATCGCAGCACTACGAAAATCTTGAATGTGAATAAAAAAGGAACACATTTGGTTGCAGGTATGCAAGTTTATGGACGACCAGGCGATCCTGCTGTGGCAGCACTACACGCGGCGGCGCACGCGAACGCTGCAGCCGCCCGACACTCCGGCGCCGCCTGCGCCGCCCGCGCCCCCGTCGCAGGGCCCGGCGAGACAGCAGTCCTAGGAGTTAGCCCTTTTACTTTATCTATAAGTTGACTGCTTAAAGCAGTGTTTTTCAACATTTGGGTCACGATCCTTTAGAGATTCACGGTGGAATTAATAATGAACATTTTAAAACACATGTTTGAATCAGCACAGAAATGCGTGTCGCTTTATGAAAAAGGTTGAAAATCAATGGTTTAAGGAGTCCACACACGGAGGGGAAAAGGAGACTAGGGGAGGGACAAGGGGGTAGGGTGATAAAGGGTAGCAAACAAGCATCAAAACCAATTTACGCACTATCCCCGAACATCTCGTCCACCGCGGATGAAGACTCATTTATAACGGTCAAGAAATACTGATCTGGCTATCGTGAACATAGTGATAAAAGTTAAAAAAAATGTTTTATTTAAAATTAAAATTTAAGTATTATATGCCTCTGGTAGCAATCCTTGGACCGGTTAGTGCTCAAACTTTATCATAATGGATATTAGTGGCCATTGCGATGAACATACCTATATACCTTAACTGGTTTGGGAGCAAAAAATTATAAATCAATTGGGATTTAGGTGTTAAACAGATGTCCTCCAATATGAGCATAGTACCGTGAATACCGAATCAGCCAGCAAAGCCAATGCCCGAGTTATCAATGATTTTAAATAGTTTCTTAATTTTTAGGAGCAAGCTAGTTTTATGAGTTTTTGCTTTAAATAAAAACTTTTAAATTCGTTAGCAGATAGATATTAGAGACCTGCCTTAGTAAAATTCTATGCGTTCTGCTGCATCAGAAAGTTGCATTAAGCGTCCTACATTATTGGCATATACTTCTTTTAGAAATACCTTTTTGGATAAATTTGTATTGGTAAAATTGTCACGTCTCTGGTTGGACCTAATTGTCCACAAAAATCGTAAAGGTATAATTGTGGTAATTAACGAGATACCTTAAATTTTAATTCTTGTCATGTCACCATGGTTAATGCTAAATTTTAAACTGTGCCAATGCAAATAATATGCATATTTATGCATTTGCTTAAACTGCCATGGGTCGAATATAAAAAAAACAGCTTTCTCTCTGCGAAAAAATGCTTCTTTTTCTATAGGTTTTTTTTTGTTATACATCATATTAATCCTACTTTTACATAAAATTCTCAGCTAAAATATCGTAAATAGACTGATGTATTGATTGTAAGGGAAAAAGTTAAGTTAGTAAATTAATTAAAAGATCATAATTTTCCAGTCTTTGCTTTATTCCATCATCCTTTTTGATTATGACCCCACGAATATATTAATTAAAATATATAATATGCTTATCTAAATATGATGTCGTCGCTAAAGGGCTGGGTGCTTTCGGGATGTCGTGAGACATGATCAAATTGATCATTCATACTGTCCAAAACCAGAATAAATAGATAGGTAAAAACCCTGTCTTTTTACCCTGGCACAAGTAAAATGATAGATTAGAATTAGTCTAATGAGACAAAAGGGAAAGCGTTCTGTAGCTGTGCGTCTGTTCTTGTTCTGTGGCTCCATAAAACTCGTCCTGCGGAATATCACTGTCAAGCTAAGTAATTAAGTATATTAAGTGTAATATAGTATTAAGTAAGATTTGGTGCTTGGGCTGCCTTCACCTCGCCAAGCATAGCGCGCGCAGGGTCAAGAGGTAGGAAGCTCGACGATGCTCATCACGAATCCCAGGTAGAGTTCGAGTAACCCTCCATCTGTAGTTACTGTGTGAAGTGATGCTTGGGCCGCCTCCGCTGCGCCAAGCAGAGCGCGCGCAGAGTCAAGAACTAGAGAAGTTCGACGACGCTCATCACGAACCCCAGGTACAGGCGCCGTTATCGTCCATATCTAGTTACTGTGTGAAGTGGTGCTTGGGTCGCCTCCGCCTCGCCAAGCATAGCGCGCGCAGGGTCAAGAAGTAGAGAAGCTCGACGAGGCTCATCATGCTGAACCCCATGCAAAGACCCAATAATCCTCCAGTGTTCGCTGTTCCAATGAAAATACAAGGACTTTTATGCTTCGTAAGTGACTATAGTCCTATTACTTCGTAAGTGACGGCACTAGTGAAATACTTTAGAATTTCATACATAAGTATTGCAAACAATACAGAGCTTATACTTACACAAAAATTCTGTGAGGCCAAATATTTCTCCTTTAGTAAATCTGGTGAAAGTGCGGTCCTCGAAGAAGAAGTGGATTATAAGCATGTTGTGTCTGAAAGAAAGAGCTTTAATTAGTTTACTGTTTGTTACTTAATTCAGCTCAGAGGTACCATTCTATTACACCATATTTTAAAATAGTACGCGTGAGATTATTGAGTAAAATATCTTGTTACGAGGCTACATCGCAGGATTGAGCAGTCGAAAGGCACGTCTGGATGGAACAACTTGTCGTCCAGTGGGCCGTTCCAGGATTCGCTGCGCAGACATAGAGGCGGATTGTGTAAACTTCAAACCGACAACTGGCAGGAAACTGCATAGGGTCGAGACTACGTACTCACGTTTTGAAGGTCAAGATCCTTTAGGTCACTGAGCCAACGTGCCCTTTTCAGGTGTGCTGTTGCAGTGCCGCTTGGTAGTGTACACCAACACCAACTTGGCTCACTGGCGGTGCTTATCCGCTCTCAATACGAGATCTCCGTGCAGGCCGGCAGGCATTAAACTTCAGCTACTGATCTTGACTATATCTAAGCTCCACTCTAACCTAGTTACAGTAGTATCGCTCAGCTCCGAGTCGTAATTCAAGTGTACCTAAAGTGGACATACTTTACTAAAAACGTTTATACTCTATGTGTCACTGACAGTTCTCTATGAAGGCAGACAAGACAGTTGTCCACGTCGACTTCTATAAAATCTAATATCTGGGGGTTGCTAAATCCCGGGCAAAACATTTCGGAACTCCAAAGCCACTCCCAAAGGTCCTCTAATACGTTAAGGATCTGCCAGGCTTTCTGGTAGATTAATACGCGATCATAACAAGCGAGTGGGCATTCACAAGTCAGCTTAAACTTGAGGCTTGGACTACATCCATGTTAGCCCCTCAGTTATTAACGTGTGGTATTCAGGTGCCCTGATGCCGAGCCCCTTGGCTGCTAGACTAGCGCTTTGCTCAGCTTGTCGATGTTCTTGCGCTCGTAATATGCAATCTTAAAAAGCTAGCACTTACATGTCAGCTTAAGCTTGTGACTTGGAGTAAATCCATGTTCCACAGTTACTCACGTGACGTTTTCGTCCTGTTACAGAGCCGCTCAGCATTGAGTAATTACAATCTTAAAATGAACACTTCTCCACTAACCGACCTATGAAACATGCATCTAAATGTAGGGTAAACTCAGTGGAGGGGCTTTCATTTTAAGATTGCATTTACTCTAATGCTACTGCTGAACGAGCGCCTTGCTCAGCGTAGCGGTGCCTATGCATTCTTAATACACGATCTTCATAAGCCAGAAGGCACTCACAAAGCTGTGGACTTTGAATACGTATTCGCGACTCACGTGACGTATTCAGGCGTCCTGTTACCTAACCTCTTGGCATATTGATGGACGAGCGTCTTGCTCAACGTGGCGGTACTCATCCGCTCATAGTACGAGATCTCCGTGCAGGCCGGCAGGCACTCATCGCAGGTAAGTTTACCTGAGGGGAACATCGATGACAGTTAGTTGCTAGCTGAGCAGTTGGCTTTACTTCGTCACGATAGAAAAAAAAGGGATTAAAGAAAAAAGAACATTAAATATTGACGAAGGTAGCGCAGCGAGCGTAGATCTCTGTTTCAGGTTTCAGTTTGGGCAAAAATGCTTTCGTATGTTCGGCGGATGTCCGCCTGGTTGCTCTCTATAGGTCGCATTTCTATACCGATTCTTGTGAATTTTTGTGGACAGGTGTGATAATTACATGGTTTTTTTGACGATTCAGTTTTTGAATTTTTTTTCATGGGTTGCCAGGCTCGTGAAGTCTACAGCTCACACAAAGCCACTAGTATATGTAGGAACATATTATCTTTGATTCGTACATAATAGCTATTTAAATCAGTAAACTAGTCTATTGTTCAACCTGGATCAGATCGGTGTGTCCTTAGTCCTTACCTACCTATGAGTAGAACTAGTTATTTACTCTGTGGTAGCATATAGCTGGGAACTGGGAAAGTATTTTTGTAACCAATACTCTTAAGATAATTATGTAGTGATCTAATTGCGTGCGAGCGTAAAGAGCTTTTCGTATAACTAGGTACTTAAGAGTTCCCGTAAGCTCGGTTCTCCAAACAAACGTAGTTACGCTCTCATTTTAAAACGACTAGCTAGTTTGCTGTGAAACTTTGTACTTAGAATAAGTTAAGGTATGTGCAGGCCTGTAATTAGTTTATGTAGCTTTAGATACCATAGTAAAAACGATACAGAAGTTTTTCATACAATACTTCGTTTTTGCTGTATTTTGTTTGTTTTATAAACTGGAGCCATATAAACTAATTATAGGCCTATATACCGAAAAAAGAACGAAACTCTGTTTGTATGGGAAGGTAAAATTCGGCCGAGCTTGGCGGGGACCCTTAAGTAAAATTTACCTTTTGAATATAGTTTCAAGTTTGAGTAGCAGTTGGCATCGGCTTTGCCGCAAACGCGAGTGGTTCTGTTTTCTGAAATGATACAAGTAATCGGTAAACCGATGAAGAAGCTCGACACGTCTAGAAGAAACCCGATAATTCTCAAACGGCGGAACCCATTTTCTTGAATCATGGCTAAGGACAATCTGGTGAAGTCACGTTTCAGACAAAACAGACTAAATCCAAATCGGTACATCCATTGACGAGCTACGATGCCAGATACTGACACACATACAGCGCCATTCAATTAACTTTGATAATCTTGCAAGATAAGTGTGATGTCCTTGATAGAAATCCTTGCCAAGGACAAAATGTATTTCGCAGAATGCTACGCGAGGCTAATTTCAATAGAGAATATGGGTTGTCGCTACCACCAGCTGGACCCCAAGCTGGTGGTAGCAACACTCTTCAAAAATTTGTAGTACATCTCATCAAGGAATCAGCAAGGCATAAGACTGGAAAACCTTAATTTCGTTTCCGTATAAAAATATGCAATCTGGTCAAAAGTAGTTTACATAGTCTTTATTTTTAAAATAACATAATAAATAATGAGGTAGTCTGGGAGTTTTTTTCCGGCGTTTCTTTTATCTTCAATATGGCGCATTTTGTGAAACGCTGGTAGTTCATAAAATAAAATAATGACGCCCTTCTGGCACATGGGTAACTGTAATTCAAATAAGCTGATAATATACGCGATATGATCCGTTTAAATTCTCTTATTGAAATGATTGATAATCACGAACACAGAAAATATTCACTATATTACACAGACACAGACTTTAAACTTATACTACTCACCTACAAGGGTTGGGCCTTTTAAAAGCTTTGTTTTTCGGGTAACCTTTTGAATGCTTTCTCTCGCATCAAAATGAGGAATACACGCCAACATCTCAACTAGTGAGAAACGAATTTAAACCTTATCTATCAACAGTAAAATTGCTTTGACAGCGTCTGCCATGACGACCTTAGTGGTTGTTGGCGTGATAGACATGACAGCACACGACCACTTTAGTGGCTCTTGGCGTTCAAAGGGTTAAATTTACTTACATTATATGTCGCTGAAAGGCGTCCGTATCCGTAGTTGATAGAAATTTTACTGAGCCTGTTGAGTTGATATTACCATTTTTTGAATATTAGTACACTCATTTATGCTTAATTTAAAGTTAATATTATACTTACTAGGCATATAGTATAGGACACATCTACACACAGCCAGCATGTTTCGAGCTTCGCACTCCATTTCGCAATTTTTTAACGTGTATGTCCTGAAAAGCGATGTGTATTAGGGGCATTCTTTTATTACGTCTAACAATGAAGAAGCCGATTTTTGGTAGGTACGATAATATTCTGTTTTAGCAGTGTTTTTTAGAGCTGTTTTGACGAATAGCCGTCGTGTGCCGTGGCCGACAACTAGTGAAATGCTCCATTGGGAGGTTCAGGGGTTAGGCAATAATGTCAAATAGGTTTTCTTTTTCACGGCCGATGTGACTGTGGTCTCGCTTTATGGTATAACGCGTGCTCTTTAAAATGTATGGAATGGAATCTGAGGCAGAATGTGATAAAGCTTAATGGTGTAGAATGCAATGCCAATTTATCATTAAGCGCAGGTATGTAAAAAACATGAATTTATTTTTGCGGAACATAAGTTTATCCATTAAATGAAAGACATTGTATGTGACGTCAAACAGATTCTTGGGTATTCGGAACGGGGTTAGCTTAGTTTTCCTTTGAGAGGAGAAAAATAAAGTTTAAATTGCTTTAAAATTAGCAAGCTGATTAGCATAAGGTTCAGAACTGTAGTCGGAATGTTACTAGGAAGAGCACCAAGGATGTGGTATTGCAATAAAATAAGAAAGGGACAAAATGGTAGATGGGACCCACAAGGAGCGTTAAGACGTAGGATAGCAGAAAATGCATATTCAAATTAGTAGCGTATAGTGATTAACCTGTAGAAAACCAAGTCCTTCTCACTAGAGAAGAAGCAGACTCGTTTCTTGACGTCGATGGAGCGGAGCGAGAGAGCGGCGTCCGAGATTCCGGGTTGGATGACGACTCGCGCCTCTATACCCGGCCCGTATATGTGCCCAAGGTTCGCGATGTTGGGGGTCTCCGTGGGGTTGTGGAGAAGGATCTATAAATGCACAAAGGTAGGCACCTACTCTTTATATTAAATTTACGGTTATAGTTCGGCTCTTCCCAGATGAATTTTTCGCTTCGAGCCCTAATCTTTCAAACATAGGTCATTGTCTTTATCATCGCATAGCCACTAGCTATCGAGTTAGCACGTGCCACTCCAACATTCATATTGAAAGCAAACGGTATTGTTATAGTATTAGGGTATAAAAGGTAAAATAATATGAGTGCAGTATTGCTTCGGGGCGGTCTATTGTCCTACACTACAGAAACGTAATATCTAGAATATCAGTGACATTAAATTTGAACCTTAATACTATGATGATACCGTTTGTTCTTCAATATTCATGTTGTAGTGGCACGTGCTAACTCGGTAGCTAACGGCTACGCGATAATAGAGACAATGGCCTTTGTTTGAAAGATTAGGGCTCGGAGCGAAAAATCCACCTGGGAAGGCCGAACTAGGTATACTCATGCTGATCGATCGAGGGCTCAGTTAACCAAAATGCGCGAACGTCATTACTTGATTTATGTTCAGGACCAATCATAAAATCATTCTAATTTTGCTAGCACTACGAGGGGTGGCTGAAAAGTTCGCGGCCTTGGAAAAAAATAAAAGAGAGTATTTAATTCAATGTTTTTATTTTTAATATAGTCACTTTCGAGTAATATGCACTTTTCACATTGAGAAAATAGTGCTTTAATGCCGTCAAAAAAATATTTTTTTTCTTTCTTTTCATAATGGCTCTCTACCGCCGCCTTGATTTTATTGGCAAATCTTCGGCCCCGCAAGTCTTTTTCAAATTTGAAAAAAGAAAAGAGTCGCTGGGAGCCAGGTCTGGGTGGGTGATTTATTTCACCGAATTCCATTTTTTTAAAGCCTGCCTAGCAACATTCGACGTGTGAACAGGTGCGTTGACCTGTAAAAACAACACTCCATGCCTAAGTTTACCACGTCGTTTCAGGATGACTGCTAAAAGTGCTTGGGTCAATAAATTTAGGTAATATTGAACATTCATTGTGGTCTCTTTAGGCAAATAATAAATCAATAGAACACCTTCACTGTCGCAAAATACGGTCGCCATAAGCTTGGAAGCTGACTTTTCTTCTTTAAATTTGTTCGGTGCTCTCTCCCCTATTGTAACCACTGCATGCTCTTGTTTGAATTCTGGATCATATTGACGAACCCACGTTTCATCTAGGGTTACGATCCGGTAACAAATTTTGTTAAGATTCCTTTCAACCAACTCCAAAAAAAAAACGCAATTTTTGAGTCGCCGTTCCTTGTCAAGCGGCGTGAGCATTTATGGTACCCAACGCGCACTTATTTTTTTCATATGTACATTTCCATGTAAAATTAGTCCTACCCGTTCTTTATTAATTTGCAACTATTAGCTATCTGCTATATCTTTATTCTTCTGTCAGCCAAAACTCATTTTTCGACTTTTTCAATATTTTCTTCAGTGACCACCATGACGGGGCGCCCAGAGCGGGGGTCATCTTCACAGCTCTCTCGTCCTAGTTGAAACAAGTGATCCCAGTTTTTTATAGTGTACGAAGGGCTAGAATCCTGGAGTAGAGAGTAACCATCATATCTTCAAAAATGTCTTTCGGCGATTTTCCTTTTATTGCGATATATTTAATTACAGCGCGGTGTTCAAAATTATTAAAATATCCGTGTTCAGAAGACATTGTCACATTCACTGATAATGCCATAATAGGAATATGTTAAAACGGCGGCCATAAGTATATTAAAGAGATGGGCAATTAGTTGATTTTTTATCATTTAAACTTATCTGTCACTTTTAGGCTTAGGCCGTGAACTTTTCAGCTGCCCCTCGTCAATACATAATACCGTGGGCAGCAAAATTGCATGGATAGATGTGGACACTAGTGCTGCGATATTACAGTCGAAATCTATCCAACTTTCCTGCCCGGTTTACCTAATTAGATTGAAATATTATAAAGAAAAAAAAACATGAAATAAGAATATGTATCTAATTATATCCTAGATTAGATACCTTGAAACTGGGACTTTTTGTAGACGCGCAGTAATATTCGGCCACATTCGCATCCAAAACTAACGTCAAGCCGTGATCGGCTCCAATGCCTATAAAACAAAATTCCGTGAATAGTCATATTATAGCCGAAAAATTTCAATGGTTTCCCAGCTCAGGAGGATGTTCCCCCTATACCTGCCTCTGCTTAGGTAATGCATCATTATTTGCAGATAACAGGACAGGAAAGTTAAGTCAATGACATTTCCATGCGTTAAAGTCTTAAGTTCCTGTAGGAGTATGTCATTTTTACAAGCTTTTATTTATATTCTAATCTTGCAACTTAAATTTGACCAACTTTTTTGTTTTCGATTGAGTTACAATTTGGCATTCTAATGTAAATTCGGTGACAGTGCAATATTATGATACCATCGAGCAGATCTGATGATGGGGCTAGATGTGGTCATAGAAATTCTGCAAAAAAATAACGTAATCCTACCGAGTTTGGGCTCTTTAGAATCGTCTCGTGAGTAGTTGATGGATGTTTATGGATTTTCAAAGTTTGTCAAAAAAATATTTTTTGATAGAAAATTATTGGCACTGATCTTTACGAATGGCCGTAGGGGCCGTAGATAAGGTGAAGGTTGACGAAGTTACGGATTAGCGATTTTTAGTAGATACCCAGCCTAGCTACTTAGTTGGTATGCTCAGAACACGCTTAAGGGGGTGCATCGAAAATTCAAGCTAATCTAGTATATAAAACAGGTTGGTTTTCAGATGTGTGTTTCTTGACTATATAACCTATCCAGTGATTAACGCGGAAACATGTTTAATGTAAATTTCTTCGATAGAAAAGTTATCCGAAAACGCGTCTTCATTTCCCGTTTTTTGTCTAGTTTCTTCAAACGATAGATTAATAAACGGCTAAATTATGTTAAAATGTCATTCTTCCCTTTATCTTTTAAGTGATTAACTTAAATGTTAACAAAACATAATAATATGTTCGATTTCATGGTACTTTTACATCTGGCGCTTACGCCAAAAAACCCCAAGCATGTAGTGTATTAGCTTTCTCTTTATTTGATGCGCGCGAGCAATAAATGTGTCCCTTATTACAAATCACGCTTATTGGCTGGCTCCGCGTTTGGGGCGTGATTTACAAATGACGAAATAGGCCCTTAATACTTAGCTTGATAGATTACAGTTACCTTTAAGCGATTTTCTTTTAGTAAAACTGGTCTCGTGAGTCGTGAGGTACCGTATTATTGTGGTATTATATTTCACAATCACAGATCAATTTACCTTACTGAGAAATTAGAATTTTATCTATACCCCAGTTTCTAATATCTCGTAACAGCACGTGTTTATTTGCATTGGGTAGTCGATAAAAGTAAAATGTAAATTTTGTTAATTCCTGTAAATATGACTAGTAAGAGTAAGCTTTGGCATTGATTTTGTTGGCAATTAAGATACCGAATTAAAAAACTGAAATTGGGAACATTAAGTTTCTAGAGGTATACATTTTATATTTTTACTGTGGTAAACGTTACATGGACACATAATATACAAGTAGTTATTTTTATGTCGTGTAGTTTTTTAGATATATCTGTTTAAAACCTCGACGTGACATTTATCCATGACAATCGATTGTATAAATTTTTACGTTGGTCTAAACGGTTAAGTATGAAAAAAAAAGTCAAGACATTATAAACAGCTAATCTGGACAGATCGAAGTTAAAATATATACAGTCGACTGTCGTGAATAAATGTCACATCCAGGATCTAAAGAATGATATTTAAAAAAACACTATAACTTAAAAATAAACTATAGATTCTGAGTTCACATAACGCCTACTATCATGAAAAAATATAATATTTAAACCTCTGGGAAACTAAATGTTCCCAATTGTGACAATCCATTTTTAACTCAACAAGATCACTTTGTGTAGGTTTCAAACTTTTTGCAGCCCAAATGCATAGGTGAGGTTTAAAATAAATAAACTGTATTGGTATCAGAGGCGTGGCGTCAGGAAAATGACAAGGGAAGCTGAAGCGTATTCATTTACTCATATTTAAAGAAAACTTTTAAACAAAAAATAAAACCGACTCCAAAAAAACTAAAACGTAAAAAATAACGCCATAATTCAGTTTCTTCAAATTACTTACAAGTAACCGTTTGTATACTCAATCTATACAGTATATACAATTAATTTTATTTTGGCGTCGGTGCCATATAAAGAATGTGTAAAATATTGAAAATTGTCGATTTTAGTAAGTTGTGACACGATGGCACCGACTCCAAAATAACATTATTTGTATATACTGTATAGATTGAGTATACAAACGGTTACTTGTAAGTAATTTGAAGAAACTGAATTATGGCGTTATTTTTTACTTTTTAGTTTTTTTGGAGTCGGTTTTATTTTTTTGTTTATAAATTTATTTATTTTACACTTTTAGTTCATCGTTACTTAAAAGTGTATCTCGTGACGATTCGAACAAGCCCAAACACGGCTAGGATACATTATTTTATTACATAGATCTGGTGCCTACCTTCCGGCGCCATCATCCAATCAATTCGATGGTACCATTGTCATCAGGAACATTTAAATTTGTGACTATGAAGTTGCTTAGCTAAGTTAATCAAGATATTTTGTCGCCACCCGTAAATCATTTATCATTGAGGAGTTCCGATGGCATTCTGTGGTCTTCTGCATCAGTTCCACTTCACCAATTTACACTTTCTGAATGCAAATGCTTATTATGTTTCTTATAATACCAAAATCGCTATATGTATGCCTACAATATTTGAGGAGTTCCTTCAATTCCTCATGGATTCCATCATCAGATCTTCACCAAAATTAAATGGGACCAACTAGAAAGTACCTTCAAAAAACCAAAAAAAAAAAGTTTGAAATCGGCCAAATAGTCTTTGAGTAATCGGTGAACATCCAGAAAAAAAATAAAAAACCATTCCGTCGAATTGAGAACCTCCTCATTTTTTGGAAGTCAGTTAAAAAAGGTGGTTATAAGCCTTTCCTTGGGCAACCCGGTGGAAATCGCCTTGTATGGACGCCACGCCATTGATAGATATAACAGTGGTTTATGAAGAAATGTGATAAAGTTTACAAACACTTAACAGTATTTAAATGAGATTAGGGGCAAATCTTATACATTATGGTTTGCGAATGCGAAGATAGGTTAAGATTTCTTACTGTGCTGTTACCTATCGATAAATAGTTAATACAATAAAATATCGTATTACCTCTAGGTCGCCATGGGAACCCGTTGTACGGTGCATCGGGCGGGTAACCACCTTCTGGGGTCCAATCAACGGATGGTAATGGGAACGTAAAATTCATGTCGTTTAAATCTTTGCTGCAAACATTCAATATCACAACTGTTAACGTTAAATTTGAATAAAGCTAACGATGAATTAATTCAATACGTTAAATTTTAAACATTGATCTGGTATTACGGATTGCGGAATAGCTTGTTGCGATGGACCACGTTGAAGGTGCAGCATAGACCTTCGTCGGTGAGCTGAGCATTGAACAGGTCTTGGCAACTCATCTCGTTTGAGTCCCAGATGCACATCGCCAGCATTT
Organism: Hedya salicella; assembly: GCA_905404275.2. Taxonomy (NCBI): domain Eukaryota; kingdom Metazoa; phylum Arthropoda; class Insecta; order Lepidoptera; family Tortricidae; genus Hedya; species Hedya salicella. Next base: position 7,911,631 of record FR990114.1, on the reverse strand, counting down.
CGCTGCAGGGCTGGGTGACCTGGGGACATACTTTATAAACAAGGGTGTTTTGAACTGTGTAATCGTAATCACAATAATGTTGTCAAGCATGGACTCAAAATACCTCATTCTCATTTCAAGAGATTCCCAAACTGTGCCGTATCTTATTGCGTCTGATAAGTAGCTTAGGATGGGACTGTGTATTCTAATTTGATGAATATGTACAGATATTGAGCTCAGAAGAGATAATTGATTTATGTACCTATAGGGAATACGCATGAATTTTTATTTTTGCATTATTAAAAGCTCATTCATGTAACAAACCGTAGAAAAATAATATTATCATAATATTTTTTCTAATAACTATAAAAATAACCAAGATATAAGCCATCAAACATCTCTTTCTAGCAAAACAGAATTAAATATGGAGTTCATATCGCCGGAGTGTACTATGACGCAAAAGTACATGTCGGACCTCTCTGTCAAATCGCTGGCTAATTAGTAGTTTAAATTGCCTATATCATGCGTATTTCTTGGCCGATTTTAATTTTAATTTCACTTTCTGAAATCGTTTTTAAGGTATTTTGATATTTTGTTAAGAAAAGTTTTATCACCGTCCTTTCATTCATCTCGCTCGCACCCTCATTCATAAAACCTCCTTTTCATATACATTATATCACCCGCACGCCTGCCAAAATAAAAATAATAGGTTTAAAAAAAGAAAAGAAGTATCTGGCTGAACTGACATATGGAAGAGACGGATAGGAAGAAAAAACCGCAATTAAAATTTAATTAACAAAATAATAGACTGTGAGTTAAGTGGAAGAAGAAAGTGAACCACCGAAGGCGGCCGCCTAATCCTCGAAGTCTTGATAGAAGGTAAGGCGTGTCTCATTCTACATATTCATTTTCGCCAGGACCCATAGGGACCTTCGTCCCTACGGTCCATATAACCCGAGTTTTCGGGTGGTCCTTCGTCCGCGCGCCATCAAAAAGCGATAATAAAAAAATCATGCATTCCCGTATATTTTGGTCCTCCGAGACGGATATCCATATCGGCTATTTAAAATAATTATTCTCAATTTGTATTTCTAAATCCTATAACTCTGCTATTTTCGGAAAGTGGGGTAGGATTATTTAAACACCGAACTCACGTTTATTAAAAAGGAGCGGAAGTAGTCCCAATCTGCACTTTGAGCCACATTGCTTTCAAATATTTCCGTGTCTTCCTGTGACGAGCACAGGCTTTCTAGAAGTTTCTTGTCTACAGGATCACTGGTGAAAATAAAACTTATTTAAATCAATAAATTCAAATACGTTTAAAAATATAGATTCCATTCTCAGCTTTCCACGAATTGTCAGAATGTAGAATGAGGTCTCCCCTGAAGTGCTTTCGCAGCCCTATAATGTGGAGTTCTCTAAGAAATGAGTAAACAGTGAGCAACTCCTCTGTTGTTGGACATGTAATAATCTATGGGCGGGTATTACCACTTTCCATCAGATGGATCCTGTGCTAGTTTACGAATTGACGGGTAAAAACCGCTTTTTATATATCTAGATCATTAAAACAAGAGGACTGACAACTGCCATACTTTGGATACTTTGGAACGTGTTCCGATCGCAAGGAGATATTCTGGCAAGTACTAGATGGCGCTTTAAAAATCATTTAACTATGATATAATGGAATAGAGAAACATAGTATACTAACAATTAGTTCGCAAATAGCTAATAATAAATAAATCGTAACATTTAATAACTGTTGAATTAAAACAATTTAACGGATTATATCGCGTATATTATCTCATTTTAGTTCCCGACGTTTCGGGAACTAAAATGGGATAATACCACCCGTGACCATGGAAAGCTGGAAAGCTTCCGAAACGTCGGGAACTAAAATGACATAATATACGCGATATGATCCGTTAAATTGTTTTATTTCAATTAGTAATAATCGCAGAAACAGAAGAAAATATTATTTAATAACTGTGTCACACTTGCAAAGTTGAACAATTGTAGAAAATAATTCTTATTACATAAATGGCGTTGTACATATCGGGGAACGGTTTTTTGTATGGAGATGGTCAGTCCTCTTGTTTTAATGGTCCTTGGTCCAGATTATACGATTGTTTAAATATAAACCAAGGTTGTGGTAAGCCATAAACAAAACCTTATTTTTTTAAGTTTAAGTATTACGTACCCGTTTTTCTTATAACGTTCAGCGACACTTTTTTTCGCCTGGTTCACATTGCACACGGTAATTGCTGGAAAGGGCAGATTCTGGAGAGCCATGTTTTCAGGGTTGATGCTCACGATCATGGGCGAACTCCGCCATTTTGCGTACACGTTCATAATGAAGAATCCTGCGCACACTATGGAGCAACTAAATGCTCCTAGCCAGAAGAATCTGAACATAAGAAGTGCTATGAAATAAGACAGCTTTTACAGCTGTAACTGTATGTGCCCGCAACTTCGTTTGCAAAGGAAGAAAAAAAATATGTCTTTCATCCTGGATCCTGGCTACCCATATACCAAAATTTCTTGAAATACGTTTAACCGCTTTAGCGAAGCCCCATTACGCTAAACGGCTTAAGGAAACTAAACAAAAAAAAACTTTTAGTGACCTTCAAATAGTCCGGTTCACTTTAATTTTTAAATAACCTTCAACGTACAGTCAGCTGCAAAAATATATAGACGAATAGTCCATTTAAAATTATGTTGTTTGACGTAATAGGAAAGTGGACAAGGTCATCCTAAGCCTACCTCTCGAACCAAGTCAGTTTCTTCTCTCCAACATATCGAAGACCATGCAGTGTGGACGTCAATAAATATTCTCTGAGATCTTTCCGGACACCTGAAGTGTCGCAGCCTGGCACTATATGTTTGCTAGGTCTCTCCTGTGGCATAGAAGACATTGTTATTGAAAATTGCCTTGTTGCCGCTCTTTTTGTTCTTCTTAATCCAAGTGTTACCTCGCTCCTGCTTCTAGGCGCTCGATTCTGGTCCCAAACATACCACGGCGTTGAATCTTGACTATTTTCAGTGGTCCAATAATTTTGCTTAAACAAATACAATTTGTTTAGAGGTATTCTAGAATTTCGAAAATAACGAAATTCTATACATTTATTTACAGCAGAGTTGGGGGTAGAATCCAGTCGGGACCGTTAAGTCTGCCTCGCCCGCCTGAATTTTAATGGATTTCAATACAATCAATGTTCTTAGAGTATTTACACACTAGAGATAGTAGAGATGGCATAAGGACGCATTCCCCTTTGCCAAATTATATGCGAAAAATTAGGTCGGTCACGATAAATTGTTGGTGTCTGTATGTATTTTTTTGTTTGTAAGTGATGTTTTCATTGTGTGCGTTTTTAGAACTATAAATATTTTCGTGGCATTCTATACTTGTTTTGAAAGAATTGTCATCTCCAGTGGTTAAAAGCTCTATGTCACAAGACTAAGCGCATTAATTAAGCGGTTTCACTCAACTCTCTCGACTTGCACTTAAAAAGTTTAAAAAGTTGCATGTTTATTAGTAATATTATTTCTCCTTTTTCTAGAAATGGCATACCTTACGAAAATTATCAGTAGACTCTTTACGCGGACGTATTCCGAAATGATGGTGGGGATAGACCATCATGGCACCTCAAGATTCATAATATGTCAACATTTGTTTCCAAAACAACCACATCGAAGTCAGAATGCGTAGTGGCGATGAGCGGCAGGGGTCGTGTAACCTAATTTCCCACAGTAAATGTTTGCTGGTAGGTAATCGTTTGATTGCGAAGCTGAATGATAGATCGACCTTGTCCCGCCTCTATGGCTAGCTTTCGATAGCACAATTATACATTTTCTAGTTATTTGTCGTCCTGTCCGGATCCATGTAATTAGATTTGTAGTTCGTTCATTCGCGGCGAACCTTTAATTTAGATTTGTTTTTGATAACATGTCTGAACAGTGAACGGTATCGACAAAGTAATTTGATACGAGATTACTAAAGCACGTTTTAACAAATCAAAGTGGGTAGACCGTTTGTTTGGAATATAAATCGATGTCATTTGGTAGTCATATTGCAAAATCTCACTAAGCTTAACAAATATTACCAAGGGTGTAGGAGGATAGTTGTCGGCTTTCGTTTTGGTTTCTATGTTGTTTGGCTTCTGTAATGTTTGAGAATATAAGTCTGCATCTTTTTGTTGATTAATTAATTCATTGAGTTGTTATTCGTTACCTAAATTTTTACATTAAGTTTACTGCGTGCCGTCTACATTTTTTACATTAGGTTTACTGCGTGTCGTCTACATTTTTTACATTAAGTTTACTGCGTGCCGCCTACATTTTTTACATTAAGTTTACTGCGTGTCGTCTACATTTTTTACATTAAGTTTACTGCGTGCCGTCTACATTTTTTACATTAAGTTTACTGCGTGCCGTCTACATTTTTTACATTAAGTTTACTGCGTGCCGTCTACATTTTTTTTCTTCGCTCTTGACGTCAACGTGGTTTTAACGAATATCCCAACAGATACTTCTCGATTATCTATTAACGTATGTACAATAATGGTTAGCTCCTGAAAGTCAAATCATTTTTTGACCATATAGCTTTTGATGCTAATTGAAGCTTACGTTGATGTACTTTTTATATGGTTTAGCGTAAGGTAATCTTGCTCTATGACGAGGTATGTCGCGGATATTATATTCATGGATAAATAATACTTACGATATAGTCGAAGCATGTTGCCAATTTTGCTTTAATGCGCAGTACACAGCAGTGCGCAGTAAACATGCGTAGTAGCGAGTTTCAAAGATTTTTTCATAGAAATGTTATACAAGATAAGAGTCCCAATGCATGACAGCTAGGTCTAATAGATAGCCTCTATTGCTACGACTTTAGGTTGAGGGTGCCAACTAATGAAACAGTGCCAGGCTCTGGGTTTACCTACTTTGTAGGTATGTTGTATAGTAGAGCGTAAGTATTAAGATCTAAATTGATCAACTTTTAATTAGAATAATAACATGTAGTAGTATGTAAACGCTTTTCTGTCAACATGAAAATAATCACATGCTTGCACGTGCGTTCAGCTTTGTATAGCGCAATTACTGGAGTGTCAACTGTGCCTGACAAACACAGTTCTCTTGTTGACAACTTTTAATTCAAGCGTAGGTTGTAATTTTTATGCTGTTTTCTCACAATTACGTGTCTAAATGGGACAGATAAAACACGTGATGTAGCAACCGGGGATTCTGATTCTGATATTGATTTGTGTGAATATGGAAGAGTTGATTCAAATATGTCGAGGTTATAATAAATAGCGTTGTTTGAACTGTCTAATGTATCTGCCCAAAAAGCAGATTCATCGCTTCTTTGTTTTTAGATGCATATGCACCTACCAGTATGAGCATGAGCAATGACCACACCGGCCACTCTTGCATGTCCGGCCATGTTCCACCGGAATGTTACTCGCTAACCTTGTACGCTTCGACAGATACTTTACACGTAAAGAGGAAAAGTGACTCACAAATTTAAACAACCACGTATTTTCCGTTCCATATAATTCGTTATTACGCATACATACAAGTATTATGTACAAAATATCATTCAATATAATTTTATAAAAGTAACAAAAAGCCACAAAGATAGAAGAGGCTGACGCACTTGCACTTTGAAGTGTTTCTAAACGAAGAAGAGATCGGAGGAAGAAGGAGACGGCCGGGCGGAGATCCGGCGTGTGACGGAGGCTCTCCAGGAGCGGGGGTCACAGGCTGGCGCTGCGCTCGGGGCGCCCAGAAAGGGAAGAGGAAGGGATTCACCAGTGCTGCTGAGGAGCGTGTTGCGGGGGGGCGGCGTGGGCGGCCTGCTGGTGGGCGGCTAAGTGGGCAGCGCGCGCGGCCGCAACCTCAGGGGTGTCCAGGATGCCGGAGCCATCGTTGGCGAGTCTGATCTGAGCTGCCTGGTGCTGGGGAGCACCCTGCCATGAGGGGGCACCGTTCCACTGGTTGTGGGCTGGGGCGGCGTTCCACTGGTTGTGGGCAGGGGCGGCGTTCCACTGGTTGTGGGCGGGCGCGTTCCACTGCTGGGCCGGGGCGGTGGACTTGGCGGCGGAGAGAGCGGCGAGGTGAGCGGCGCGGGCCTGAGCCACCTCAGGGGTCTCGGCTACGGGGGCGGGAGCGGGGCCGGCAGCGTTCCAGGCGGGAGCGGCGTTCCACTGTTGAGCGGGGGCGGCGTTCCATTGGTTATGGGCGGGGGCGTTCCACTGCTGGGCGGGGGCGGCATTCCATTTGGGCTGCTCAGCGCGCTGCCAGTATTCCTCGCTGTCCCAGCGGGGGTCGTAGGAGCCATCGTCTTGTGGGTTGGGGTTGTTCTGGGAAGCCTGCTGGAGCGCCGAGAGGTGAGCAGCGCGGGCCTGCGCTACCTCGGGGGTGTCGAGGATGTTGCGACCGTCCTGGGACAGCGCGATGTTGGCCGGGGGACCGGCCCAGCCCTGGTTGGCCTGGGCTCCGCACGCCAACGCCAAGCAAGCAAAGACAATCTGCGGACAACCACATTAAAACGTTACTAAAATGAACTTGTTGCTTTATTCGCTTGTCATAGTCACGAAATGTAATCTAGGATTAAATGGTTGTTTCTTGCATTCAGGTGTTGATTTTGTGTTTGATCGAAAACTAACACCGTACCTTAAATCACGGTTGTAATAACCGCAGCTATAGGTATTATTTATCGTGCCAACTAGCGAGATAATATTCAGAGTTATTGGCCGGTACCGTGTCTAATTGCGGGCTGCACCAGCTTCTCGTTCTACAAAACGAGTTGTAGGTACCTAACTGCTCGGATTTTGTATAATTCTAGTAGTAGATATGTCGCCCTCGATAGTCAGGTGTCTGTTTTCTCGCAACGTTTAGGTACTATATATTCTTGTTAATTACTCTACAGAATGTCGCTTAACTGATAACGATTCATTCACAGGCCAGAAAGTAAATATGTGTTTAACAGGACCTTGCTTCTTGCTTACCTAAGTGCTGAGTAGTACCTTTGTTACAATAGCCGATATTGTACATTTACATATTTTAATGTATGCAAGTAACCCAGATAAGTTACACCAGGTGCTGTCAATGATTTGGAATGCGAGAGGTAAAAAGGTCAATTATAAGTAATGGCCGAGCAGTGACCATCAAAGCGAGTTTATTGAGACCAATAAAGACAACAGCTTTTGAAAACTGCTTAATACGAATATGCGGCACTTCGAAAATTTACTGCGATTGACTTCCAAATATGGAACGACTGTTAAAACAAAATGCATTTTATTGTTTTCAAGTCTTTCAAGAAGATATTGTGCATTTTTTTGTTCGTAAATAAATTAATTAAAGGAAGCAAGTTTACAGAAAGGTTCCCGCGCTACGTTTCCATATACGAGTAGGTACGTCTTAAGATGCAAATTATTCATTTGTATGATTAGTGGGTATTTAAGTAGTTTAAGTATATGTAAATGAATGTAAATATACTAAAGCTTGGCTGCAATATTGTTTATGTTGTGGTAATAGTTTCATTACTCCTATTTGTGTCAATGTAACACTATTTTAATATATGTTTGCATTAGTCACGATAAAAATTACTTAACGTTAGGTTACTTATTTAAATATGCTCATTTTTCGGTCTTTAGCTAAAATTGATTAAGAAACAGTTTCGGATTTTTACAAAAGAAATCAATTGGGAGGCACACTAAAAGCTCGAGGTAGATGTCGCTTCAAGCGACTGTACCTTGTTTACGTTTTGTGTCAAGTGTGTGGTTGCGATTTTCTCAGTTTTTACTGCGATTTACAGAGGAAAATCGTGCCCCTAGATGGAAGAGCGCAAAGGTAAATAATTAATTATCTGTGAGTCTAATATGAACATTAAGGAAAGATGCATTCAGAAGCGCATCGTATGAAAATTGAAGCAATACTTGTTCGAATGGTTAATGTTTATGTAAGCCGAGGCAATGAAAATTAATAAGATGAGTGCATAGGCAAAGAATTCGTGGCGAGCCTAAGTTCAGAATCACATAATGATGTCAGGGCTTGCGGTCGCAATCTCGGCCAGCCTGATCTAGATCGGCCCTTGCCGTCACATAATCGAATTGCAGATTTACTCGTTTCTACATAGTGGCAGATTTACCCGTTTCCACTTTTATAGCCTTATAAGTGATGATAAAATTCCAGTGACTTCCAGTAAGCTTTCGAGGTAGTTGAATTTATGGTTACATTAATTCGCGAAGGCACTTCTTGGAGGTACTATTTACATAGCTGTCTTGTAGATTTTACGATTATCGCCAAAATATCGGTAAATGAGAGACAACGACGCTGCCCAACCATACCCAATAATAAATAAAAGTCATCTCTACGTTTTAGGCTTACTCCATCCTCTTCGCTGGGTTCGAAAGTTTTTACTAGGGTACTATATTATTTTTACTAATGAAATATTTTATCAGTTAAACTAAATGGGCGTTAAGTAATCCGCGTCCGTTCTAGCGCGTACCGTTTCAAAACGTGTGATTAAAATCGCGAGCACTTGTTCTGAGAAAATGACGAGTTCATCCTTGAGTACCATTTCAGGTATGGTGAAATGTATTGTAGAAAAATAATTAAAACATAATCGTCGCGCATTGTCTGGAAACAGGCCAAAGTGATAAACATCTAAACAATAGGTACATATTCTTTAATTTTAATTATTTTTGTATGTCTTATGAAACGTGTCTATCTGATTTTAATTAATTCGCTCTCAATGATAGGAAGTACACGAATAGTGCGACAATGAACTTCAGTTTGCAAGAGGAACAAAAAATATCACAAGGCGTGGTGGCATGCGCCATAAGGTTGTGGTAAAAGACACACGCTACAGCGATTTAGTTTTTATTTCAATAATCATTATTATTTAAAACGCTTTTGATAAATTGTTCAGAGACTAGCCTTACGTTTCTTGGATCAAAGAAAAGTAAACTTGTTCTAATGATATTGCACTTTATCGATGTGATCAACTTGTACAATTCCTACCTAGGTAGTAATACGCACCCGCCCCCGCGTGCGTTTGCGCATGTTTCCAATAAAAGTAAGTCAGCGAGTGAGCGGCGCCAAGGTCCGAAGGCCGGCCCAAGGTCGCGGAGCAGGAAGCCAGTTTTCCGGACTTGACACAGACCGACCCTCATGTGTCACGTTGGCATTTGCACTTTCCATAATGTTGCACTATATTGCATTTCCTATTTTCGACAGCTTTAGCTAATGCATGCGACGTGGATAACTGTATCTGGTAGGAAGGTACTCTTACTTGTTACGGTATGATAAATTGTTGTTTACTTTATGGCAGTAACTAATACCAGTTTACATGTGACTGGTTTATAGATGTTAATCACGGAAAGCGTTGTTTCATTGCGTGCGAATACGATATACAATTTTGCAGTTTTTTAATCAAAATTCTAGTTAATTATCTCCATTTCCTTATTAAAAATTTAACTTCCTTTACACTTCGGAAGGTTGCAATAAACATTAGCACTATCTGCACCTTGTAATGAAATAATTTAACTGAGACTTACGTAAACAAACGCATTAGCAAGAAATAGAAAATACAAGTTAGATCGCTTATTCACGAAGTTTAAGTTCAAGTAGCCCCTGCTTAATCAATATTGGTAAAATAAAGTGAGACATTCAAGTGTCAAGTGCAACATAAATCGCGGCAGTACCATGCTGCTCATCGCCCACGGGATATTGAATTTTTCATGCTACCACCATTTATCTTAATACGTTCGCATAATTTTACAAGGGATGCAGAAGGTAATGCCGTACTTATCGGGCTGAAGTACTTTTTAAAGCTATGAGATATCGACGACCGACCTTCTTAAAAGTTGTTTGCATTTAAAGTAATGGCTGATGCAACGCTCCCAAGCGATGCGTCATGTGTGGAGAAATGAATTAAGCTCGAACGATACGAGAGATCAGGAATGGAAGGTAAACAAAGACAGGTAAGCGTGATAATAGGATTTAGATTAAAGGTTGGTGCGTAACCTATTGCTCCAGCCAGCACTGGCCACTGGTGGGTGTTTCACGTATAATTTATAATTAGGATATCGATTAAACTGCCGCGGGGCGGTGCGTGGGTATCGGGCATGCCCTTCTAAATCGGTGCGCACTGGAATGCAGACAAAAAGCGCTAGTGAGCGGCGAGGCTGGCGACACCCGAGTACCCGCGGCGCTAGGAGCACTAGGTGCGCCCCGGACAATAGCGACAAAGACAATGCCCATCCCGGGCCATCCAGCAAACTGAGACCTAAGACCACCATCAAATAAAGCAGCCGAAGTTGCCCTGATACAAATGTTGCCGCAAACAATGCAGCCGTTCAAATAGCATCAATAACTAAAGATTTTATCTCGGTAAAACTAATTCGAGCGTCATGAAATTGTCATTAAAATAATAATAAAGATATCGCGCCTTGGATTATAATATTGGACAAGCCTGAGGAGGCGGACCAACGATCTGTTGACATTGTGGACGTAAATGGAGCATGAAAGGCAGGACAGCTACGCCAGCGGTTTGGAGCTTGTTCACTAACATAGCACGTGGGTGGTGTGAACTTATAATGCACGCCCATAGAGGCAAGCGGTTTGAATTCCTAATGTGCAAACACTGGCTGAAATTGCAGCCAATGTCAGCAAGTTCTCACTTCGCTTTTTTATTTGTGTCTCATAAATTAAATGTTATATTTGTTTTAGCTGCGAATATCTATATGCGGATTGATAAAATTCTCACGTTTTGAAACAGGAACAGCAATTTACAATTCGTCGTTAAAACGCAATTAGGTTTGATTTAAATATCTAGGTGGTCGTAAGTTATTTTAAAGTAAAGTTGATTTAATGAACGGCCGAAGGCAATAATTTGCTTTAAACATAATCGGCAATCTTATCTGATCCTATTTCCTTCTGAAGAACTGAGAATGTAAGATCTGCAGACAATTGAAATGAGGAATGCAATAATTCATTACACGCATTCGTTGATGATAGATGCCAACCGATTGAATTTGATCTCATTAAATTAAAGTAGCGCAATGTCATTGTCAAGTTATTTAGGAAGTGAAGGCTGTTTTTACTGGCACAATGACTGCTCTGAACTGTTCGCTATCGATTCAATTATTATATTATTACATTAATCGCGATTAGACCGATTAAGAGCGCGTGACAGCACTTGTGCGGATGGATACCTTAGTTTTTGCGCTCAAGCTTTACCATAAAAGAACAAGTTTTCTAATATGGAATGCCCTGATGTATATTTTTCTTTCATTTTTCAATATCAGTCTCCGTCAATCTTGGCATGCCCTTATTCACAGTGGTGGTATAATAATGATGATTATGCATTTATAAGGACAGGTTGCCCTTGCCATAAATATCAATATCTCGGCAATTGGTCAACTTTCAATGACATTGGGGCGGAAATGAGTCGGGTTTCGTTTTGTGCACTCGTTTTCCGAACACCTTAACCGCATTGGTTTATAGTTATTGCAAAAAATGTGTACTTTACTAGCGGTTGCTCAAGTAATATAATTTTGCCGTAGAGTGCGTATTTTCAATCGACCTCTTAACTTTTACTGTCTTTACGCTAAAATAGGTTAACGATAAGGAACTATTTTGAACATAGGCGTACTCCAATTAACAAATTTATGATTATTAGGCAATCGACAATTAGCTGGAAATAGACCAAGTGAAGATGAAAGTGATGTTGATAAACATAATGACTAGGTAGAAGCTCGGCAAGAAACTAGTGAAGCTTGGTATCTGTAACAATCTTGAATTGATGTGCTCATACTATTTTGACGCAACAAATATTTTTCTAGATTGAAAAGATTTACCTACATAGTAATTTCGCCTGTTTTTTTTTAAAAGGTTCCAATGGGTAAATATAAAAGAAACAAATATGTTGTATTAAGGTTTTTGAACTGTCAGAAAAAATGTAGAGTGTATGATACATTATGATAGTCAAGTTATGATTTTAATAGAGCATAAATATTTTAAATTGTAAATTTGTGGCAATGACCCAAGAACGGTCGCGTGCGCCGACCTCACGTGCCGCGTCGCTAACTTTTTAATTTTCGACACAGGCCTAGTTGTTCACGTTATGCCAGTTAACGACATAATTATGACAAAGCGCATTAATTCAACTCGTTAATGAATATTTGGAAATGGTTAAATGCCCATAATTCGTTGATTATGGGTTAATTAGCACTCTTTGGTTTACTTTGTGCAGATTTTCTTTTGTGTCGCCATAATTAAGTGAAATTGTGACTTTGTTTGTGTCAATATGGAGACGCACTGTAATTGTTAGTTAACAAGTAAAGAATAATGAAAGTTCTAGGCAAGAAATAAAGCGTACAAACTACCGGTAGTACTTTGCCAAAAAAATGGAGTACATACATATAGTAAGTTTGTCTTTGTATATAGATTTTAGCCGTGATAAAATTGTCCTTTTCTCATCATCCAGCTGAAGAGTATGTTTCGCCAATAACATTTTTTGTACATATTTCTTACGATTAGGCATATTTTAAATTAACAATCAGAGGGGATCATAGTGAACAATTGAGTTAAGTGAAAAGTTAAGAGAGTTCGTTGTTCATAAAAGGTTAGTCAAGACATATGCATATAATATTAGATGAGACATTAAGAAGAAAGAAAACGGAAATGAAGACAAAATTTGGCATTTATCGATTAGTGAACACAGTGGGAATAACATGCAATTCTGAAGAAACCTTCAATATTTGATCGGATTTGATTGCTTTGTACTATTGTTAGAAGAACAAGGCGCTAGCCAATAAGATCAGTGGAGGTCGGCTATCCTGCGGGGCCTGGCGTAACGAGAGTTGGGCAAGGCTCAAAACAAAGTGCGCTACAACTGGTTCCCAGTATCTGATTTAACAACAATAAATTGAGTTATCGCCGACCGAACCGCCGCCCGCACCGTTAATCATTCGAACGGAACCATAGAATTTGCATAAGTGATCTACGACACATCATTAGATCAATATAGATCATTGCTAACTGTCCGATTATATCGATCGCCCCGGGCTATTTTCTTTTAATTGAGTTATTCACACATGTCACTGTCGATTTGCGAACTTGATTAATAAATTGAAATTCTGAAGTACTCACCATGGGATTCATTTTTGATAGGATGTTAGCACAGAAGTGAAAGAGAGAGATAGTTTTAGGTTATTTAGCGAGTTTCGATATATAGCGCTGCTGGAAGACTAGAATCTTCCAGGACTCGCTATGTTGAAGTGCAACTTGCGTCTGTGCCGAATGAGGGCGGGAGCGGGCTTATATAGTTGGGCAGGGTTGGGGAGGGGGCGCGGGCTGCGCGGGCGCCGCCGCCGCGCCGTGAAAGTACTGGGACAACAATATGCCATTGATAATAGCTGAATATCAACACATTTCAATGGCAGTGCGCACGGCGTAGCCATGTGCTCGTCCATTTTTGGTGATTTTTTGTCAATTGTGCACGTATTGACTGTTGACAGGTACTTATTGTGTTAGACTTTAGTGAATAATTATTTTAGTTAGTTTTCGTATGTATCCTATATGTCTTTGAATTAAAAGTAAGTTTTAAAAAAAGTTGTTGTTTTTTCATTTAGTGGCAAGTTTGTATATTGCAATTCGTTTTGTTATTCACTTGCATTAAAATGCATTCTTTTATAAGATCAGTCTTAAATCAATGAATTAAAAAACAGCTAAAAGGAACTGTTTTTATTAATACTGTAATATGATAAATGATCATCATTACTAAAATGTTTTGTTTTAATTTAATATGGCCAATCGTTGGGTATCTATATATTATATTTAGGTATCTAATTTAATAAACATTTGATATACAAGTCAAATATAACAATTATAATTTCTTAATTGTATAGATACTATGAGCGTATATGTAGGGGAAAAGGGATAGCCGTAGTGTGCGTAGACGCCGGCGTAGCATCGTAGCAATGCTACGGGTGCGTTAGAGTTCTCTGCAGTGGATTGTAGGCTTTATTAATTTTGTGCTCTCATACGGAGTAATATAATTAGGTACTATATTGGGATAATTTCTCGAGTGCTTAAAGAATAATTGTAGATCAACAAAAAGGTGTCCACCAAAGTGATAGGAGCATTTAAAGTGTCAAAGGAAAAGATAAGGAAATGTTGTCATGTGGATCTTATTAATTAATTCATCAAGTTAAAACCAACTTCACCATGCTCAGTTATTTGCTAACGGCTGGTTACGCCTGTCAAATGGTAGAGATTATATAGGTATACGAAATTTAATTTTTTTAGGTCCAAAGGTTTCTTAATGATATCTTAATTTGTACTCAATTTTATTTAATTTTAAATTGGTCAAATTTTTTGTGAAAAGCTTTATTTTCAAATGTACTTTCATTAAACATCTATCAACTACACACCGAGACGATGCTAAACAGCCCAAACTCGGTTAGCTCGATGGTGTCATAATATTTTAGTGTCGGCTAACTTACGTATACAAAATTTAAGCTCGATTGGGAACCGGGTAATAAGGTAAAATTTAACTTGCAGGATTTATTAACATAGTTACAGATGAACCTAATATAAAGCTTGTTCTAAAATAGATATCATTTCATGAATCAATAATGCAGCGACTTCTCTTTTAATGTTACGTGTTAGTTCATTTTGCGGTCATAAATGTTATTGTTTAGTGGGAGATATATTGATATTTCTACCCAATTAGCTGGGAAAATAAACAAATCACTGTCAGAGAACGTAGTAAAACTGTCACATATTATTTTGTTTATTGTCGAGTTAAAGTATTGCTTGTAGTTGAGCAAGGCCGAGATTTAGCCCTGGCGTCTAATCCAGACTGATGAGTGACAAGTGACATTTTACAGGTATAGACAGCTTATTGTTGTAGAGATAAAACAACACTTGTCGCAACTTGACAACAGTGAATATGACAATAATTGTTGCAGTTATCTATAGTCGTTTCATCTTACGAAGCGACTCGTCTTTATTGGCGGTAAAAGTAAGCAAAGAGGCAAGTGAACAAGTGAAGCGTACGTTGCGTCGTGAGATAAAAGGACTAAGGTAATTGTTCCAATGTATGACAGCTTTGTTCCTTAATTAAATGTGCACATTAAAATAAAACACCTTAATAATTTACACCCAGTTTGTAATCTCTATTGCTACGAATTAAGGTTGAAGGTACCAACTAATCGGACAGTGTCGGGCACTGGGTAATCTACCTTATATCAGTTTTGTAAAATAGGTTCAAGGTAGGGTCACGTATCTGAAAATATGTATACACTTCAGAACTTGTATCTGGGTAGCAAGGTGCATAATCGTGTACAAATTTTCAGACGTTATACAGGTTGTATTGAAATGTACAATCAGCGGCAGAAGTAGCTCTATGCAGGGAAAGTCCTCAAAATTATCAGCATTCCGTCACTCACCCGCTCTGTTATAATTGTTATATTATAAACGTTACCGGTATTCATTAAAAATCAAATATCTTTCTGCGATTTTTTGTGACTTCATGAAATGGTATTTAGGTAACGTTATTGAAATTATCGCATTAACATAAAAAAAATGTGAAGGTATAAGTTTACGGCTGGTTTTCCGCAACTCGACGCGTTATGTTGCGCCTCTTTCGCATGTCGGGTTAGTGGCTCTACTATTGCCAACCTAACTCTACCAGGAAGCCTAGCAGACTCTAAATGCCGCCAACTTCTGGGAGTGACCTCGGAGTTTCGAGGTGTTTTTCCCGGTACTTAGCCAACCCTGGGCATTCGAGAATATCGTTGGCGGCTGTCTCTTCTGCCTCCATGCAGGCTTTACAAAGAGGACCGTCCTTAATTAAATACCGGCTATAGTTATTGTATGGAAATAATACCTTTATTCAGTCCCTGCTTACAAGGTAATTTTGAGTGTGTATTCTTAGGTAAATTTATTGCTGACTGTACAGCCAAAGACATACTTTTCTTCTGATAAGTATCCTGACCACATTTTAAACCCTATTTGAAAGGTTCATATAGTTTCAACTTAAATACTAAATTTATGTTTATGAGATCGCATATGAGGGCTTATTAGACCTAGCTAACCTAATAAATTTTGCAACCTAATAAAGGTAGTGAAGGTGTATGGGATTCCTTTGTTTTAATTTAGACGTTACCTGAAATTGTAATATACAAGTGTTTTTGGTATACAAACAAACCTTACGTACCATAAAATTTAAAAGTGAAATGTAATAAAATAAAGTTGATGGTTGCCGAATTATTCGCATTGTATGAAATATTATAGTTTTCTTTAATTTCCACATGTTTTCGTTCATAAATTATGGGAAACATAATATCAACTGTTAATAATCCATATTGTCCTGTGTAGTGGAGTACCTGTGCATTTATAAATTGATTAATATGTCTGTAAAGAAGGACGAGAAGGAAAATGTATTTATGATCTACGGTCAGCATCAAAAGTAGCTGACAATTTTTTACTTTTGGCATATGTCAAATTGTCACTTACTTTTGACGCTGACTGTACCACCGTAGAACCCAGTGGCGTGCACAGAATTTTTGGCCAAGGTAGGCAGTTCAACTGTTTTGATCACATTAGTTGGCGGCTTCCCTGTACCTATATGGAGCCATGGTCATTTACGGTAGGCTGAGGCTGTGTCTTTGTGCCTATATGAACTGCACGCCACTGGTAGAAAGAACCCTTTCGGAATGACAAGCCATCGTCATTAAGACTCGAGTGAGTGAATGAGTGAGGGTAAGTGAAATGAGCCACGTTATTGCGACAAAGTTGTACGATAAATCATTCTCTCATGAGCAAATAAGTATTACAATCTGATGCTGATTTTTCTTTAATTAACGCATCATCTGTTTAGCCTCATGGTTGACTGGTAATTAGTACTTTCTTGTATTGTGCAATAAAGTTTTTAAATAAATGTATCATCTGTTGACACATTGCGTAAATTAAGATTGTACTTTATGACATCATCAGTCCATCGATTTTGGACTGCCTATAGTTTTAAACCCAAGGATGTTGAGATTCAGCACATATTTGCCAATAAAATCAGCGAGGCACATCCGCCGCAGAATATTCATCTCGGTCTCCTGAATATTATGAACATGGGTCACAGAAATATTGGAATAGTGCCGATGAAGATGATTAACCAAGATAAAGATTCTGTTTTTCATTTGTACGAAATTATTATTTATAATTTTATTATATTCTGACAACCACGTCCTGGGGCTCGTTTCAAAACTTGTAAATGTTCTTACAAGCGGTAATCTTTCCAACAATATGCATTGAATTGTTGATCTTTTTTTATTATTATTGCGGGATATCAAACAAACCTAATCTAATTATATGTACATACTGTGTAATACCGTTCTTTTCAGCTTTCCATGGTCACGGGTGGACTACGGAAAGCTGAAAAGCTTCCGAAACGTCGGGAACTAAAATGAGATAATATACGCGATATAATCCGTTAAATTGTTTTATTTCAATGAGTAATAATCGCGGAAACAGAAGAAAATATTAATGCCATTCTGTTATTTTTTTTATACTACTAAGGTGGCAAACAAGCGTACGGTCGGTCTGATATTAAGCAGTCACCCGTAGCCTTTGGACGCTTGCAATGCCCTAAAAACTTGATTTTCAAAATTATCATTTAGCTGAAAATTGCTTGTAGAAAAATTTTACTTCGGAATTTTTGGGTGTTCCGGGGTAATATCTCCCGTCACCGTACATTACCCGGGCTAGCATAACTGGCCGCGACTCGACTTGTCACATGATATTCATTCGTTTCACTCAGGCTGTAGCGAATGAAAAGAGACAGGTATGTTTCCCCGCAACAAAGAGTTAGAAGTGCGGAGATGGACGTGATTGTGATATTTCTGGTCGTAGACCCTTGTCTAGTGCCCTTTAGCTTCACCCGCAGTTTTGGGTCACAGGTAAAATTACTTTTTTACGTTACACAATATAAACATCTGATACTGAACATTGGCTACCTAACATCAACTATGGGTATGTTCAAACAAAGGCCCATATGATATGGCACATGATAAGCAAAACTACAAACGGTTGCGCAAATCAATTCCGTCTCAACACGCACATCAAGATCGTTAATTGATTGTGTTGCTTTGCGTTTTCGCTAACGAGTGTCAGGTTGGCATTAGTTGTAACAATTGCGATAGATTTAACACGTTTTTAGTTTTTATGTAGGTTTCTATTGGTGCTTAATACGTCAACAGCAAAAGTAGATGATCATTTTTGTACCTACTTTGTGGTTTTCATGTAACAATACTGCGACAATTGGGATGCGTTAAAGTAGTGAAAGTGACAAGGAACTACAATGATCATATCACCTATTTTTCCTGTTGACGATACATACTTACTTGTGAGAAACCGTATAGAATTACTAGGATTGTTTTCCAAGTACGTTCTTGACCACTTATGACAATATTGAGATTTTCCGCCACCGTCCTTTTCTTTTTCTGTTGGCTATAGCTAAAAAAACCGGCCAAGAGCATATCAGCGCATGCTCAATGTAGAATTCCATAGCTGTTACTACAAAGAAATTCACTATAAATGAAAAATACTATGTGAAAAAGTTCATTAGCAAAAGAACGTATCTTCGTGGCACTTACATCCTTCTGCTGGTACATTAAAAAAAATTACAAACTTCAAAGTGTTTTCAAAAGAACTGTTGAAATAATTATGTGCCACACATTGATGTTTGCGGAAAAAAAAATAGTTTCGGTTACATACATGGAGTGCCCCTCCTAAAATCATGTTTTTTAATTTATTTACCTGTACTCGTACCAAACTAAGTAGCGGCTTATACAAGACATATATAATCCAATTTCATGAAAATACATCTTGCAGTTTTTGAGTAAATCCTGTGGATGGATGGACATGACGAAACTATAATATGCAATAAAATTTAATATTTGCTCCTCTTGCGTGTTGTAGTGTACTAAATTGATTTGGAACTTATGTAATTGTTCTAATACTGGAAAGTCAAATTATCTACTCGTATACTCGTATGGTCCCGTTACTACAAATAAACAAGAAAGGCGTTTTAATAGTACATTACTGCAGACGCCGGGAAAGAAGGGCTTGCCGGGTGAGTAGGTATAGACGGCTGACCGTAGGGAGGCCGGATAGTGATACGAAGCCGGCAAGCACTTTTCACGGCCAGAAGCATGTATAGTGCTTTTCTCAAACATATGCACTAAAATAAAAAAAATACACCACTCAAAAAAAAACACGACAAAAGATTTTTTTAAAATTTTCCCTCCAATCCCTCCATAATGTTTTTTTTTTACGGAAGTCGGTCGTATTTCGCGTGTGTAGTGTTTGAGTAGACCTTATTAGGGCTGTTATACACAACATGGTAATAAGAATCTTAATTTCTATAATAAATATAATAAATCTAGAGGATTTAAAATATTGTCTATGGTCTCTGGTGACTCACGTATAGACAATATTTTAAATTTATTCATCAACATATGAACCATACAGACTTGTGTTCTTAATGTCATTTCGTGTGTAATAGGCTTTAAAGCGGATATTTTTAGTCCGATAACTATTCAGCCACTAGAAAAAAAATAAAAAATATAATTCAGCTGTTTAGCCAGTACATAACACAGACGCCATGTTTACATTAAAATTAAAAAAAAAATACTTCCCGGCCTAGGCCTTCAATTTTGTATGGAATTCCTTTACAGTTCTCTCAGGTTGTTCCGCCCGAAATGGGAAACTTTGAAGCCTGTTTTAAGGCACGTAATGACGACATTTCATTGCATGTTTGAGATAATTATTTTTTTGGCATGATCAATGATCATAGTAATGTAATATAATATTAGGCTCAGTTTGTTTGCTACTGGTACACTCTCGGTAGGTACTTAGGGGGCGAATTTTCATATTGTTTTATTGGTACTTGTCTTAGATACTAAGGCAGACGTATTCCATAAAGAAACGTCTAATTTTTCTATTGGAACTGGACGAGTTTCCTTTTATGGATAAGTTCACCTTTGTATATAAATAAATCTGTTTTGGACGGACCAAAGAATAGCAGCAGTAAACGATCCTTTTTAGTTCACCAGATGACTGGTTTAGCTCGGCAGGAGTAACGTTGCCTGAGAAGCTGCAGGTCCTGGGTTCAAATCCCGAGAAGGACATATTTGTGTGATGAGCATAAATGGTTGTTCTCGACCCTCGAATGTTTTCTATGTACGTAAGGAAATATGTCTATAAAATATATCGTCGTCTAGTTATTTAGTACTCATAACACAAGCCTTATTGAGCTTACCACGGGACTAGTTAGATTTTTGTAAAAAATCTCCTGTAATATTTATAATTATTATACCCTTTACATTTCTGCACAAAAAAGGCTTCCACTAGAGAAAAATGGCGTCGAATAAATAGTTATGTGGGTTACAAAATCGGAAGGGATGACCACGACCACTCCGTCAAGAGTGAAACGACGAAGAAGAAGATATTGTTCCAGTGTGCTGTGTTACGAAATATTCACAGATGCGATGACACATGTACTGAAATGTTAGGGATGCAGTTAAAACGTTCGTTTTAAGTTCTCATTAAAAGTTGATTGATTTGTCATCGCATCTGAGAATATTATGTAACACAAAAGCACTGGCGGTTGAAACGCCCGCGGCCTTTTTACAGCAAACCGCCCTTAGCAGTAATTGTTTAGGTAAAAATCTTAAAAGTTACTTCATTATTGTTGCACTTTGGTGCCAGGATACATTAGGACTATCAAAAACCTATTGTAATAGATTTTGACAATTGATTAGGTAACGCAATGGTTGTTTACCAAACTGACCTCGTGACTGATCACGACTGCTAGTATGAGTGCCATAAATATTGCATTATCATCGGAAGTACGCAACATGGCGAATTTCGAACCGATCGGAAACCATAACCTGGTCGTCAAGGCGGTTTGTAGGTTAAGGTTCAATAGAACTGACTATACATGAACGTGGTAGATGGGCCAATTTTTAATGTTTATTCGGTGTTTATCCGGCGTTTATTTGGGGCTTATTTTTCGTCGTTGTTGTCGAGCAAATACCATTAAAAGAAATTATATTCAGAACTAGATGGCGCCAGCAACTTCGTTCGCGGAGAAAAAGTCATATCCCCTCTTTTTCTACAGCGTAGTCGGGTAAAAAATATCCTATAAACATCTGGAGATACTCAGATACTTGTGTACCAAAAATAGTTGGAATCTGTTCAGCCGATTTGGCTTGATGAAGCTACAACGACACATATAAACATACAAAAAAAATATTTTTCGCTTTAGTGACCTCCAAATAGTCTGTAATTTTTTTTTTAAATATCTTCAATGTACAGACATTTCATTTTTACAACTTTATTAATAGTATAGATTTTATTTTATGAAACTTAAAGGTAGAGTCTGCTACAAATACTAATTTGTTTGTCTCGTAGAGAGGCGAAACACGTGTCGATGATTATACTGTTTGGTGTTGGTTTGTTGTATTTGCATGCGTACTTTTTTGTGGAAACTGCATGAAAATATGCGCATGTGAGCACAATTTATTGTCACATCTAACAAAGACACAAGTTCGCGGAACAGCAAAGGAACTATAATCCATTGATGAAGCAAAAATACCTATATAGACACATGTAAACACTATAAACATACACAAAATAAGATACGTTCTCCTTTCTTGATAATTTTTTTAATTTTTTGTGTTCCTACCTTACTCATTATTTCTGATGATAAATTTAGACCGCGGTTTGTTCACGTAACCTTCAAAACGGCATGTGTTCTGGCATGAGATTAGGACTCTCTGGGAATACAGATTATCGGAAGTGATTTGCTTAAAACTGCTGCTTCCAGTTGCTGTTATCACGCCTATTTTCATAGGGTCTGTAAGCGGACTTAAGAGTCCCCCGCAAGCGCCGCCGAATTTCACCTTCCCATACAAACGGAGTTTCGTTCTCATTTTAAAACTACGTGTTAGATTGTAACAAAAATTTGCATATACAATGACATGAGGTATATCTAATTGTAATTAGTTTATATAGCTCCAGTTTGTAAAACAAAAGAAATACGGCCAAAACAAGTTTTGTATGAAAAACTTAAATTCACTGTATTTTTTTACTATGGTATCTGAAGCTATATAAACCAATTATAAGCCTGCATGTACCTTAAGTTATTCTAAGTACAAATTTTCAGAGCAAACTAGGTAGTCGTTTTAAAATGAGAGCGTAACTACGTTTGTATGGAGAACCGAGCTTGCTGGGGACTCTCAACTTTGCACTTCTTTCTGATAAAATCACTTCTAAACTATCTACAACTCCTAACATGGCTTTACTTTTTATTAAACTATTTCAAAACTAAACCCGAGCATATTAATTGCTGTATCTCGTTATTTTAATTCCAATACCTTTTTGTATAAAAAGCTACAAAAGATCAGCTACATACGAATATAGCGCAGTTGTAACGCAAGTCATTGCTTCGCCAAAAAAGGGTTTATAGTGATTTTACCTGTCATTCAATAAGGTATATTCATCGAAGATTGACTCATACAACATACGACAGTTATATATATGAATTGTATCTTAATATCTTTCTGGGTACATGTTCGTCTTCACTTTTTAAGTGGGAAGTATTTACATAGGCGCTTGTTTATTTGGATTCATCCATTAGCCGTGTTTATAAGTTAGGGTAGTATCGGAGGAGTAGTAAAAAATCAGCGGTCCACCTAATAGGGGGCCTTCCCACGCTATGTCTTCCAGTTCGTTATTGTTGTTTTGTTAGTCGCTACTCGTGCTTTTTGACAATTCTTCGGACTATATTCTTTCATTCTCCTACGAATTTCGTCATTTTCGATTCGATCCTAGCCTTTATGTATTAAATAAAAAAAAACTTACACTTCACGCTGTCGAGGTGCCATATTGACGGCGGTTACTTCTCAAGTATCAACCGGAGCCCTATTTGAATTTAATATTCCTCACTACCTTAAATATTGAGGTAAAAACATTGTATGCTAATGAATACATTCGAGTTGGTTTTAATTTCACTTTCATTCGCTGACAATTGTCATGTGACAGTTACAATGTCTCTGCCATCAGCACCTCAAGGCAGCGTCGTACTCTAATCAATGAAGTAGTTGACTCCTGACAATAAGTTGCCAGTGAAATTTTGGAGTTTGCCGGTGAAATTGGTTGTTTCTCATTATAGCCACTAACTTGATAATTTGGTAGGTAACTCTAAAAATATTTAAGTATTTTTAATTTAGTGTTACATTAAGTGTCTATAAATTCCAGTAAAACATTACTCTAGTTCTAAAACAGTTCACTAACTTTGAAGTGGGTGGGGCACATAGCTAGTAGAACCAACAGACACTAGGGCAGAAACATTCTCAAGTGGCGACGACAAATTCAAAACGAAGCGTAGGCAGGTTTCTTACAAAGCGAACGATCTCGTGAGGATCGCAGAGGAAACCTCTGGATCCTTTAAGAATAATTTGAATCGTAGTGGACATCATTCAACTGAGATGATGATGACGATGAGTTGTCTAGTATAACACAGAACTCCATTGACTGGCGTATTAATTCAGGAATTGTCAACACGCTTTTATCACCTACCACACGCTGCGAAGACGACGGACACCGCTTACAACATCGTTCATTTTAATCCGCAATTACTTTTCAATTTCGAAACCGAATAACATGTACCACTTACAGTAGGTAAGCCTACATAATATCGACGACGGTAGCAAATTCACCACATGAAAGAAGCCCAAAAGTACATATACACAATCTCTTACTCTGTGATAATGACAACCGGTTTAGATCAGTGGGAGTAACGATGCCTGCGAAGCTGAAGGTCCTGGGTTCAAATCCCGGTAAGGGCTAATATTTATGTAACGAGCATAATTATTTGTTTCTGAGTCTTGGACGTTTTCTATGTATATAAGTAAATTTATCCATCAAATACATCGTCGTGTAGTACTCATAACATAATCCTTATAGTTCGATTTGTGTAAACATTGACATGTAATAATATAAAATATCTTCAAATTTACTTATGTTACTCCAAATACTGTTATCAAAACCTTTAGATCGTTAAATTTGAAGAAGACTGAAGACCTGTGGGGCCTTTCCGTTAAAGTGTTACATTCAATAATAGAGGCGATCGCACCATATTTGGCTGATATATTCAACAAATGTATTGACACTGGAGTATTTCCTAATTTGATGAAGCACAGCAAGATCATTCCTTTATTTAAATCAGGAACAAAAACAGACCCCACAAATTATAGACCAATATCAATACTACCCGCATTGAGTAAAGTTTTTGAGAAACTTATTCTTAATCAACTTACATCTCATTTTAATGGATATAACCTACTTCATAGCAGTCAATTTGGATTTACCAAAGGTCGCTCCACTGCTGATGCTGGGGTAGTGCTAGTTATACGCATCTTTGATGCCTGGGAAAACGCACAAAATGCTATTGGGATTTTTTGTGACCTATCAAAGGCATTTGATTGCGGTGATCATAATAATTTAATGCCTAAGTTGGAACACTACGGAATAAAGAACGGTGCACTTGACCTCGTCTCATCATATCTTTCAGACAGAACGCAACGCGTAGTCATCAACGGGATGCAATCAACTGGATCATCTGTTGCTATGGGAGTACCCCAGGGCTAAATTCTAGGTCCCTTTCTGTTTCTAGTGTATATCAATGATCTACCAAACCTTGTGCAAGATAAACATGATATTGTGTTATTCGCAGATGATACTTCTCTTCTTTTTAAAGTGAAAAGAAGAGAGAATAACTTCGTTACTATAAACGATGCGCTGTCTACTATTGTACATTGGTTTACTGCAAATAATTTACTTTTAAATGCCAAGAAAACCAAGTGCATCAAATTCACATTACTGAATGTGAAACAAGTAGATTGAGCCAAGGTGACATCGAAAGGCGATGTGCTAGAATTTGAAGACAAAACAGTATTCCTGGGTGTTACTTTAGCCTCTAAACTGCAATGGAATGCGCATATAGCCACTCTTGCGGGTAAACTAAGCTCCGCAGCCTATGCAGTGAGGCGAATCAGACAGTTAACAAACGTCGAGACGGCAAAGCTCGTGTACTGCAGTTATTTTCATAGTGTAATGTCATATGTAATTCTGTTGTGGGGTAAGGCGGCGGACATACAAACCATCTTCGTACTACAAAAACGGGCAGTACGCTCAATCTAAGCACTGGGAGCTCGTGCATCACTGAGAGAAAAATTCACTTTGCATCTCAGTACATTCTCGAGAATATTATGTATGTTCGGAAAAATCAACATGATTTCAAACACAACAGTGACATTCACCACTACAATACAAGAAATAAGAACAAGCTTGCCATGCCTGCTCATCGTCTCCGCAAGGTCGGAACTTCGTTCCTGGGGAACTGTGTACGCTTCTATAACAAAATACCTACCGATGTAGTGAATTTACCTTGCAGCAAATTTAAGTCCCACATAAAACGTCACCTACTAAACAAGGCGTATTATACTGTAAATGACTTTTTAGACGATAAAGATGTCTTTATGCCAGTAGTTTAGTCTTGTGTATGTAAAGTAAGCATTATTTTAAGAGGTAATAATAGTTCTCATTTAATATAACATGAGAGCAAATTTGTTGTTTCTCACCGGGCAATACTATTAGTGTTTATTGCCCGGCAGTGTGAGCATGTCATGCTCGCTTAAAGGTCTTAGCTTACGGTGGCGTCGTTGATCGGGTCGCAACCTTCCCTAAAATATGGTTGAGGGAGGCGATGGCTGAGATATGCGTCATGCTCGTGAACGGGTGCCGTTTGTGGGGTCCGGTCTGTTCATGCTAGCAAGGGCCAAATTAATTGTATACCTAGTAACTGCCTACCAGTGTTTAATGAACTGATAACGTGAGAGACTTCATCCTGTACTCGATTGAAGTTATTCATTTTTTATTTGATTTAGAGACTGTATACATCTCTAAGAGTTTTGTTTTATTTATAGAGGTATATCCTTAAGCATTTCTGAGGATTTTAATTAACTAATTTTATCTTTTTGCATGTTATGACGCCTAGAGACCATATACATCTCTAAGAAATTTAGATTTAATAATAATCATTTTTAATGTATTATTCACTTTGACCCCTAAGAGACCTTAAAGATCTCAGTAGAATTCAGTCAAATTATTATATTTAATTTTATCGCATGTCGAGACGCCTAGAGACCTTATACATCTCTGAAAAAAAATAGTTTATATTTTATATTACCATTGATCTGGAGAATTTGTACATCTCCTCTGCGTGTATCAATTATAAATTAGTTATAACACAATTGTAAAAGTTTTAAGTATAATTAAGACAATATTGTAATAGTTAATTGGTACACGCATATTAATTGTTTTATATACTCTGACATTTAGAATTTTATTCTAGACACATTCTAGATTTTTTTTCTTTTTTATTGACAATCCTTTTGGGATTTATCTTATTAATTATTTTAATTTTTAAAATGATGATTTCATCAATAATAAGTAAGTATTATACTTAAGTTAAATGATCTGATTAGGTTTTTCTGGGTTTCCCCAATCCTTGCAACAAATGTTCTATCATATTGTGTTTCTCAGCAAAGACTTCTCTCATTGTAACTGACAATTCGAAAGTGCTTGTATCTAAGCCTACTTGAATAATGGATATTTTGATTGATTGATTGATTGATTGTAATATTTATTTATTTATTTAATGATAATAAGTCACTATGTTTGTATTCATCCACGTAATAACTTGTTTGACTGACTGTACTTGAACACCAACCGTATAAGGTAAACGTCCTAATCTTGGACACCCTAATTCCATACTTAAGACCCTGTTTGTCGCCTCTGTTTCTATGAGTTAAGGTTCGAACTGCTAACTAAAGGGAAGGTGTCGAGCACTAAGATATTATTACTTTAATTTCATTGATTTAACGCATTTTTACAATTAACTAGACCAAGAACAGCCAATTTTCTAAAACGAATTCTTAAATAATCCAAAGTTAGATGTTAAAGTACCGTCAAATGGGAAAGCTTGGAACATGTGGGGTAACTATAGACGACTGTTTTTACTCAGAACAAAGTAATGTAGGTAGAAAGTTAAATTAATGAGCTTGAGACCGGTGGTCCAAGCTACAAAGGTTAATATAAACGGTACGATGTTGTCTGCAGCACTTCTGAAATGGGGCACTGTTTTCCATGTAAGTCGGTAAGTAATGTATTATACATTATACAAAGACATACAAATTTGGTAGGAAGTTTCAAATGTGGCTTACAAGTACATATATATGTAATGTACAAATAGCACTTCTCTTTGCTTGTTACACTGCTTCCTACACCAACCAGTCCTGTAGGTAACCAATAAAATAAGAGATTTCGCAAACTTTATTATATACTTATTAGAAGGCGCCTGTAACTTCGGGGAAAAAATTATTACTCCTATTTTGTTCTTCCGCGTAGTCGGGTAAAAAGTATCCTATAACTATCTGTGGATACCCAGTTAACTATGTATCAAAAATAGTTGAAATCCGTTTAGCCGATTTGACGTGATGAAGCCACAACGACACAAACAAACTTACAAAAAATTAAAATATTTTTGAAATAAAATAATTTAACGGATTATATCGCGTATATTATCTCATTTTAGACCCGTGAAGAGTGCACCCCTTTGCAGAGTGCAGGCATTTATAAGCTGGACTGGGAGTGTGGTCTTTCATACATTGGTCAAACGAAACGCAGTATATCAACCCGGGTGAAGGAGCACATAGGAGATGTCAAGCACCATCGGTGTAATAGGTCTGCAGTCTGACAAACCAAACCACTCAATTAAGTTTGATAAACCTTCTATCCTTGCCGAAGAAAAAAGATATTTTCCCAGAATGCTACGCGAAGCTATTGAGATTAAAAAGCATCCTAATTTCAATAGAGACGATGGATTGTCGCTACCACCAGCTTGGGATCCTGTAATACATCTCATCAAGGAACAAGCGAGACACAGGACTGCAAAACCTTAATTTCCGAAAGGAGTAAAATATCTTATCTGTTTAAAAAGTAGTTTAATAGTCTCTGTTTTAAAAAAATATTATAATTAGTAATGAGGTAGCCTGGGAGTTTTTCTTTGCAGCGTTTCTTTTCTGCTCAGTACGCCTCATTTGTGAAATGCTGCTTGGTAAATTATTAAAATAAAATAATTAAGCCCTTATGGCACATGTGTAACTGTCTTTACAGCTTAGGCCCATCGGGAATGTATGTACACCTTTATTTGTTTTTTCCAAAATGGGTAGTTTGCACAAATTGTAACTTGGACAGAGGAAAATATATCTTTTCTCAGTCCACCCGTGACCATGGTAAGCTGAAAAGCTTCCGAAACGTCGGGAACTAAAGTGAGATAATATACGCGATATAATCCGTTAAATTGTTTTATTTCAATGAGTAATAATCGCGGAAACAGAAGAAAATATTATAAAAATATTTTCTTTTTCGATTTAGTGACTTCCAAATATTCCGGTACAATTTTTTTTTTCAACATATCTTATTTTTGTGGACATTAAATTTTTACAACTTTATAATAGTATAGATAGATTATACATGGTCATACAAATTTGGTAAGAAGTTTTAAATATGGCTTGCAAGTATACATGTATGTGTACAAATAGCACTTATCTATGCTTGCTACACTGGCTCCTATACCACCTGTCCTTTACAACCAATAAAACAAGAAATTTTGCAAAGTTTATTATATAAGTAATTAGTGACCTTAAAATTAAATTAGGCTTAATTTTTATTCCAATAACCTGTCTCATGTTACCCCGTGTATCCAAATTTCCCTTAATTGACGGTAAAAGAACATGGTAAGTACTTAGTTACATTACCCAGCCGCTGTAAGCATGTTTTTAACCGACTTCAAAAAAGGAGGGGGTTCTCAATTCGGTTGTATTTTTTTTTTTTTTTTATTGTTGTTACTTCAGAACTCCGTTATTTACACGACGATTTGGAAAATTATTTTTTTGTTCTTGAGTAGGTATATCCAAATTGGTCCCTTAAAATTTTGGTGCAGATCTGATCCATGAGGAATCGAAATCATTCCTTGAATATTATGAGAACATCTATGGCGGTTTTGGTATTTATTACAGTAGTTTAAGCATTTACATTTGAAAATCACCATTTGGTGAAGAGAAACCGATGATGAAGACACAAGCCATTAGTAACCACAGAGGGCTCTACCAGTGTTATTTAATTCGCGGATCGTAAGTCGATTTGGAACATTATTTTTTCGGCTAAGAGTAGGAATCTCCAAGTTGATTCCATAAATTTTTGGTGAAGATCTGATGATGAGATCGATTAGGGATCGAAGGAATTTTCAAATATTATGGGCACATCTATGGCGATTTTGGTGTTTATTAAAGTAGAACAAGCATTTACACTGGAAAATCATCATTTGGTGAAGAAAAACTGATGATGAAGACACAAGCCACCAGTCACTAATTAGGGCTAAACCAATGTTATTTAATTCACTAATCGCAATATAATTATTTATCATATTTTGCTTAGAGGCAGAAATTGGTTAAGATCAGTATGATCATTGATCACTTGACAATGCAATATGGCTGTAAGTGCCGTATAAAAGTCGTAGAAGTCATAAAAGTCGTGTATTATGTGTGGCTTCGATCGTCAGAAGGCAGATTTCGTAGTCTTGTTATTTCCCTTAACAATCTCTCATCATGTGGTCGATTTAATAATTTGTTAGCGTCCAAATCTAACAACGCTATGCCTTCCAAAGTTTTGACACGGCTTAGTGCAACATATATTTGCCCTTTAGAGAAATTCTTTTTATCAGGGTCTATCACAGCTTTCTCGAGGGTGGTACCTTGTAGCTTATGAACAGTAACAGCCCAACTTAATATTAAAGGTAACAAACGAGGCTCCACATCTCCGTATCCCCTTGTCACTTGAAACGTTAGTACATGTTGGAGGTATGGGTATGCAACCGTCACTATCTTTTAACCTAAGACCAACAGTTTCATCGTCAAATTTTTACGTACGTGTTTTTACGTACACAGCTTCCGGGAGCTCCCCGTCTTCCAGCTGATCTCGTCTTAGGGCCGGCCATTTTTTTTTATATGCCCATAGCTCCATTCACTAGTCCATCAGAGACGGAAATATTCCGTCTCAACATCACTCGAGATTCTACGCCAATTTGAGTTGCGAGATAATTCTTTAAATATTATGGGTCAGTTGAGACTGTTAGTCGTATTCTTTTTAACCAGCAAGCTACTGGACTTAACCAATACATAAGTATTGGTTAAGTCCAGTAGCTTAACCAATACTAACCAATACTAAATTATAAAATTTAGATTTTATTTACAATAGTCTTATCTACAATTGGTCTTATTTATTTACAATAGGGCCTCCTCAATCTTTCCATTTTGAGATCTAAAAATACTCTACATCACTAAAATCCATCACTAAAATGCAAAAAAAAAAAAAAAAAGAACCGACTTCAAAATAAACTAAAAAGCCAAAAATGATCTTTTATTTACAGTACGGATCACATGTGAATCACCTTTTGAAGACGGTGCCAAACCTGAAGTAAAGTCCTTTATCCAACAAAAATACGAATTACTATAACTAAATTTAGGTAATAACTAAAGGCTCGCCGCCGCGGTTCTTGCGTGTCATTTGTGTTAATAGTAATAAATAAATGGTTTGGCACTGAATTCAACAGGTGATTCAAATGTGATCCGTACTGTACATAAAAGATCATTTTTGGCTTTTTAGTTTATTTTGAAGTCGGTTCTTTTTTTTTTTTATCGGTGGTATGATATTACGCGGGTAACACATTTGCTTAAAATATATTACAAGGTGTGTTTTTCATTAAAGTAATTGATTTTAAATTGTAATCCCATTTGTTAGCTGTCACACATTTAAACACTGAAGGTAATCCGCTCTTTGGGTTTGTGACAAATAATCTTTTTAAAGTTACTTTTCAAGAGATATTACAAAACGGTTATGGTGATATCACGTGGGTGGTACACGTATAGATTATTATGGTTATTTAATTTCTTTAAATATTTATGAAACTGATGTCCTGTGAAACATGTACACGCAGGGCCTGGGCGGTATAACGAGGTTATATTTCATAGCAAAGCTTTAGTAGGTAAAGAAACAGCTTTATTTCGTCACTTTTTAAGTAGCTGTGTTCAACCAAATGCACATGCTCGCCCCAGCAAGCCTAAATACTTATTCACACAAGTTTTTGCAAAATAAATAATATCTAGTCTATTATAAACTTGTAAAAATGAAATGTCTGTACATTGAGTATATTAAAAAAAATGTGATATGGATTATTTAATGGTCACTGCACTGCAATTTTTTGAGTTCCGTAGCCAAAATGGCAAATACGGAACCCTTATAGTTTCGTCATGTCCGTCCGTATGTCACAGGCATTTTACTCAAAAACTAAAAGATTATATTGATGAAATTTGGAACATAGTTAGTTTGATAGTTAAATAAAAAATATATATATTTCTAGGGGGGGGCACGCCATACATGTAACCGAAACTAAAAAAAAAAATCAGTTAGTATCTATGTGTGGCACATCATTCGACAGTTCTTTTAAAAACAATTTAAGGTTTCTACAAAAAAAATAATTTAGTGAATATTTTCGGAAATAATCGCTCCGAAAGTAGCAACAATTGTGTCCCCCTCCCTCTATTTTCGAAACGGTATGTTCAAAAAATATGAAAAAGTTTACAAATATAAAATTTAATAAATACTTCCAACGAAAATTGTTTTCAACATGATCGGACATACCGTTTTTAAGTTATTGCCAAAAAACTGCGCTTCTCAGCAAAAGAACGTAAGTGCCGGGGAGATACGCTCTTTTGTTCGTTTTTTTTTATATCGTAATTTTTTCATCTGTAGTGCTTTTTTTGTATAAACGGCTGCGGAACACTACATTGGGCATGGTCCGACATGCTCTTGGCCGGATTTTTATATGTTTGTATGTGTCGTTGCGGCTTCATCACGCCAAATCGGCTAAACAGATTTTAACTATTTTGGTACCCGGGTAGCTGGGCATCCACAGGTGGTTATAGTATACTTTTTATCCGACTGCGCTGAAGAAAAAAGAGAGTTATGATTTTTATTTCTCCACCGTTGACGTAGTGGCGGGCATTTTCAAGTAAAAATAAAGTTGTTATTACTCAATTGAAATGCTTACGAAATATTGCTCATTATTAGGGTTCCGTGCCAAAAAGGTACAAAAGGAACCCTTATGGTGCGACTCTGTCTGTCTGTCTGTCCGACTATTAAAGCGCCACCTCAAAAACTACTTATGCTATTTCAAATTTGGAATATTTATAAACATGGTCGGGCTGACTTAATACCAAGTGGCATTTTCTACCAGACAACCATTTGCCAAACAGAGATGCATGAAAATGGTGCAGTGGGAAAAATCGTCTAGTACTGAGAGCGTTAGGACACACAAGCAAATAATGCATACATATTACCAAGGACCATTAAAACAAGAGGACTGACCCCCTTCGTACAAAAAGCCGTTCCCCGATATGTACAACGCCATCTATGTATAAGAATTATTATTTACGATTATTCAATTTTGCAAGGGTGAAATTTAAATGTTACGATTTATTTTTGAATAGCTATTTGCAAACTAATTGTTACATAATATGTTGATTTATTCAATTATAACATCAATAAATGTTTAGTTTTAAAGCCCATTTAGTTTTTGCCAGAATATCTCCTTGCGATCGGAACACGATCCAATGTATTGACAACTGACAGTCCTTTTGTTTTAATGGTCCTTGCGTGGTCCTTGCTATTACGTATACCTTTACTACTCGTATATATGATACAATATGTAAATAATAAATACAAAATATATACCAGCTACTGCATGGAAGACGTACGCTACTCGAGTTCTTGTTTCAGCTGATGCCTACGTAGCATCCGCTCGAAAACTAAGTACCTTGCTTGGAGGGGCTTGTCTGATAGAAAGAGGGAGCGACTTCCGTCATCTGACCTCAAGCCTTAATTTCACCATGTAGTTCAGTTATTAATATCTCATTATGTCTTGAATGTCGACCATCTGACAGTAGTAAGCAGTCGTTTTTGAGGGTTCCGTACCCTAAGGGTAAAACGAGACCCTATTACTAAGACTCCGCTGTCCGTCCGTCCGTCTGTCACCAGGCTGTATCTCATGAACCATGATAGCTAGACTGTTGAAATTTTCACAGATGATGTAAATCTGTTGCTGATATAACAACCAATACTAAAAATAGTATCATTTTATGTGTCTGTCTGTGTCAGTAACAAATATATAATGATCGAACACCGCGTACATTATGCTTAAGAGTAGCTCTGCTAACACTGGATTTTCATAGATACGGCCGTTGGTAGCGTATATTGTGTACAGAACCGTCTGTGAGCGAGTCCCACTCGCACTGGGCCGGTTTTTTGCCTCATCTTTCTATGTCATTGGTTCAGTCGAAGTATGCGGTAACTTATGGATCTACGTCCTATGACCTATTTTATACCTCGTGACCTTAGAAAAAGAAGAGAGGCAGCAATTTTCACGCCCTTATAGTGCTGCCGTATGCAATTTCACCACGCTCTGTTATTTATTAATATCCTATTATGGACAAGTAGTAAGCAGTCGTTTTTTGCCTCATATAAGTATGTCAGTTAATCAGTTGAAGTATGCGGTAACGTATGGGTCTACGTAGTAAGTGACCTATTTTATACCTGGTAACCTTAGAAGAAGGAAAGAAGCAGCAATTTTAGTAGTGCTACCGTATGCAATTTCACCACGCTCTGTTATTTATTAATATCTGATTATGTCTTGAATGTCAACCATCAGACAGGAGTAAGCAGTCGTTTTTTGCCTCATTTAAGTATGTCAGTCGATCAGTTGAAGTATGCGGTAACGTATGGGTCTACATACTAAGTGACCTATTTTATACCTGGTGACCTTAGAAGTGGGCGAGAAGCAATAATTTTCACGCCCTAATAGTGTTGCCGTATGCAGCCATTAGACGAGTTCCGCTCGGGCGGCGTTACTTGATACCACGAACGCGTCGAAGTATTTTGTTCGGTCGGCTTTTATGTGTATTAAGGTTCAAAAGCCGTACACAAAATTTCTTGGGTGACTAGACCATTTGGTGTTTACTGCGGCTTCACTAGCGCAATATACGCATTTTACTTATTCTTTGAAAGCCGTGCATTATTCCTGACTTACCGTAACTACCTAACCGTAAAACCTAAGACACAATTATGGTCTAAATTATTATGAATTCTCGAGGTGTGACAGATTAGAGATTATATAGAATGTACGTGAATCCATTATTTTATATCCATACTATTATAAAGTTGTCAAAATGAAATGTCTGTATATTAAAGATATTAAAAAAAAGATTATAACGGACTATTTGGAGGTCACTCAATTAAAAGATTTATTTTTATTTTTGTATGTTTGTATGTGTCGTTGCGGCTCCACCACGCCAAAACGGCTATACAGATAGCTAAGGCTTTACTGGCTCATTAGACGTATTAGAGATACTACTTATATGTTATAAGTATTATAACGAGATATCGAGGATAGCATTCAATTCCTATGCATTTATTTTAGTATAAGTTAGAATTACATTAAGTCGTCCGATACGCATAAAACCAACATGAAAAAGAAAAATGCAGTAACAATTAAAGACATTCATATGCACTTACTGCCTTTCAAAATTTATACTCAGAAAACTATCCCTAATGAAATAAAAGACATTATTGTCATGATTTTGGCACGAAGATATGACCTTTTGTAAGTGTTAAGAGTTTAAGAGGAAAGAAATAGTAAATAAAATGCGACAGTGGTATGCGACCTCGTGCATTTCCCTCTCGAATGCGCTTGCGCTTCCGTTTTGCGACCTGCGCGTGTGACAGCTAAATGGATTGGGGGCTATTCCAAAGTTCGAAATTCGGGATTATTCGCGGTTGTTCCTTTGGCAGTTCCTTCGAAGGAACTATTGCGTTTTCATTTTTGTACTAGTTCACAAGACATGAAGGAAGTACTACGATATCTTTTTCACCATTGTTCCTTTGAAAGAACTGAAGGTGCCACTGCGTGTTTTCCTTCGCGTTTTTTCCTTTTAAAGAGCCGAAGAAACAGCCGAGAACTATTTTTCACTCTAGTTCCTTCAAATTACCCGAAGGAACTGGGGCTAGATTTTATTTGTCCGTTTAAAAGATTTTTTTCAGCTTGTATAAATAAGTAAATGTTATGTGCCCCATGTAAAACATTCATTTCACTACCAAACTAAGTAGCAGCTTATACATACACACCTATTGTCCAACTGTATTACTTGTATCACCTATTATCAATATACATATTGTAGTTTTTGAGCAAAATGTCTGTAACATAAAGACGGAGGGACATGACATGACTAAACTGTAAGGACTCCGTTTTTGCCATTTTAGCTACAGAATTCTAAAAATCGATTGTTATTAAAAATTATGATGTAATGTTAGTCCGAAAATCTAATTCAAAAACCGTTAACCTTTCGGGATTGTTATTAAGTTAGGTTGATTTTGTGACAATTATGATAATTGTGGGTTTCGGTAAAAATGTGATTATAAATAACGCAAATTACGCAAACACACCTTACCAGACCTTTGTCGCTTCCCCGACCTCACGTCACGTCACCCGTCACTCACTTGTAGGTCGGTGAAGCGACCGAGGACCGCCAAGTCTAGCCGGTCGAATAATGGATACTGACTTTTACAGTCATGCGTAACAAGTCAGCAATAGATTAGCAAGAAAAATCAAAAAATTAGCTGTCATTGTCATGACTTTTTATTTCTTATTAAACCAAATTTAGACAAAAGTAAACATTTATACAGTCGATTGTCGGGAACAAATGTCAGTACTAGGTTTAAAAAAATATATGTATAGAACCATACGACATAAAAATAAATTATTTGTAGATTCCGTGTCCATGTAAAGTATACTATGGCGTAAAAATATAAACTCTAGGAAACTTAATGTTCCTAATTATTACTACAGGTCTAACACTTAACAGAGTCTGTGCCTGAGGTATGGAAGCGGTACGGGAGGGTTGACAAGTGACGTGACATGACGTGTCCTGTCTCGTTATTGGCTCCGTGCACGAGTTCAGCTCCACCTAGCGCCCACAAATTTGTTGGCTCTGACGTTTTGACATTTAATCGCGATGTTATGACAAACTATTATTATAATCCGAAATTATCTTTTAATTTAGTTCCAAAATTACTGTGATACCTTAATTTGGGTGGATAAAGCGTTGTGAAATCAATTTCCGTCATTCAAATCAAATGGGGTTAGTAAAATTGATTCAAAAAGTGTGTTTTATTTTGAACTAGCTTCTGCCCGAGACTTCGTCCGCCTTAAATTCGTTTATCGTGGATAAGGGTATTTTTCCGGGATAAAAAGTAACCTATGTCCTTCCCCGGGACTCAAACTATCTCCATACCAAATTTCATCCAAATCGGTTCAGCGGTTTAAGCGTGAAAAGGTAACAGACAGACAGACAGACAGACAGACAGATAGACAGACAGACAGACATACTTTCGCATTTATAATATTAGTATGGATATGTCAGGGTTTGTTTATATCATTTTTAGTTGTAGTTTTACTGTAAAACTAGAAGCTAAAGCTACTTTAATGGTTTTTTTTCAATAATAATAAACATATATAATTGTTCCTGAATCGCTAGTGATAAATTAAATATCGTTTTCAGATCGTAATGAGTATTATTTTAAGGACCGGGCTTATTCAAATTAGATAACCAAGTCAAAACAGATTACTTTGAGATATATATGACAGATAACAGCGCTAACATTAGTTTTACTTTTGGCCACTATAAGCGCTGCGATCGATTAATATACTCCCACCTAGTACTTTGCACCCAGCAAATACAAGCTTGACGCCCGATTGAAGTTACGCGACGTTTGACGTTCGGTTAACACACCCCTCCCGTACCGCTCTCCCTTACCTCAGGAACAGACTCAGTTAAGCGTTAGACCTGTACTGTAACTTGGAATGGAACTCAGTTTTTTTAAATGAATTATTTATTATTTTAATTGAGGATGCCCGCAACTTCGTTCGTGGAGGAAATAAAAGTCTTATCCGTCTTCTTTGCTTCAGCGTAGTCGGGTAAAAAACACCCTATAATCTGTGAAAGGCCAGCTACCCGTGTGCCAAAAATAGTTGTAATTCATTAAGCCAATTTTGCGCGATGAAATCACAAAGATACAATACAAACACACAAAATAAATAAATAAATGTTTCAATTCACTGATTCAAATAGCCCATTTTACTAATTTTTTTGGAAGGTGCCCGCAACTTCGTTCGCGGAGGAGAAAAAGTCATAACCCCTCTTTTTTTCTTGAGCGTAGTCGGATAAAAAGTATCCTTTAACCATCTAGAAATACCCAGCTGCCCGTGTACCAAAAATAGTTGAAATTCGTTCAGCCGATTTGGCGTGATGAAGCCACAACAACACATACAAACATGCAAAAATCCAAAAAAGGTATTTTTAAGTTTCAGTCCTCTAAATAGTCCGTTACAATCACTTTTTTGAAAATATCTTCAATGTACAGTTATTTAATTTTTACAACTTTTTAATGGTATAGATTACATTATAACATTTGATTCTATGTGTGTCCATATAGACCCTAAAAACTTTCTCCTGTTAAACAGAATTTGAGTGCGAGACGGCGAACTTTGCGAGCTTCGGAGTATAAAACCCAGTTGGCTGTCTGATTTGGTTTGTCTTTACATTACGGTTGAAATCACTTTTATCTGCATTTTACCTTGCATTTTGATTTTGACCTCAGCTAACCGGTACTTCGATATTAATTTATTCAAATCTTAGCGCAAAAGGAATTTTGCGTTTTCATATGCTCTGGTACTCTAATACTCGTGTACATATCCAAAGTTTTACATTTTTATGAACTACGCCAGTGCCCTCGTCTGTGCATTATATTATAATGTATGTACTTATCTATATGCAAAAAATATCCGTTACTCCGGTGTTATAACAAAAGTATCACAAACTTACAAAAATACTTTCCTATTTATCATATTAAGGGCTGGAATATGAAAATGCAAATTCTGATTGGAGTACAGTGTCGTGGCGTCCGTATGAGCCGATTTCCACCGGGTTGCCCAAGGAAAGGCTTGTAATCACCCTTTTGTTTAAATATGATTAAATGAATACGCTTCGGCTTCCCTTGTAATTTTTCTGACGCCATACCTCTGGTACCTATCTATATGATTTTCAATACCAATATCATATGTTCTGTTCAGTCACATAAGCTTCCACGTAATCTAAATGCCAGGGGTATCACGACTCTGACGCCTCCCTTGTCGGTTTGATTCTGTGACATAAACTATGAAGTCACTGCTCACAGCCATTCCAAAACAGATCGTAACACCATCGAATAAAGTGATTTAACAATGAATATGTCAAAGGGCGTATGTAGATAAGGCTCGCTTCACACTGCCCTGACGTTATCATGATATTATTGGTAGTTGACAGCTCGATCCGATTACTAAGTCCTCTTCAAGATTGAAATCTATCAAATAAATACATGACAAGCCTTTTCGAGAAAACTTATAATGAAGGATTGTTATGTAAAGCCGCGGATTTGAATGCGATCATTTGATATGTTTGTTATAATGGTCAAGTAATATGCGAAAATGCGAAAGCACAATTTATAATTTAATTTTATGTATTTGAACTCAATATAAAGAAATTTATGAATTTCACACTTTATTCTAGAAGCAAGTAGTTTATTTCATTTCTAAGAGACCCGTCACAGGGATTCTTTGATGACTATGGAACAGAACACAAGCAGGCAGTGATAAGATATTCACAGGCATAAAAAAGAACTAAAAACAATACTTACATAGGTAACATTTTATATTGATGGCCTGTAGGCTAAGGCTTGGCTTTTGGCGACAATATAATAAGGATTCATTGCAGTTTCGCGCGCGTACCTGAGCATTTCTCAAAAAAGTTTGTACAAAGACTTGTATGGACACGTTAATTTTCACAAAAGTCGTTAACTTTCCTTTTTTGTTACCAAATTTTTGAAATGATAAACATTACTATTATTGATAATTTGATACTTAAGATAGTATCGAGCATACATATTCTTTAGTATCCAAATGAATCAATAAAACATTAATTATGAAACAATAATCATCAAAAACATTGGCAACAAAATGAGAAACAATTAAGGATCCGGTAATTGATGTACAATATTTTTCAGAAATGCACACCTATCGCGCAAATTGCAGGGTTTCTTGATGATATGTGTACCCCGACTTTCCAGATATTTCGCCGAATCCTAGGATCTATCTTCACATGTCTTTTTCAAAATAAGATATATAGAGTCCTATGATCAAGCCTCAACCGCAACAGTTTATGCGTCAACGTAATCTAGTTTGACAGCACACATTGTGCGAAGGTCACCAAACACGGTACTCTTAAAACAAATGAGATTCACACTGAT
Source organism: Hedya salicella (assembly GCA_905404275.2). Lineage (NCBI taxonomy): Eukaryota > Metazoa > Arthropoda > Insecta > Lepidoptera > Tortricidae > Hedya > Hedya salicella. The sequence continues at coordinate 7,872,004 of FR990114.1, read as the reverse complement.
ACGCAATATTACAGCAATTTCTACTCTATACGATACGTGGAGGATTGATATTGGAATGTATAAGCAACAGTGTATTATATATTTGACATATGCGATGTTAATGGTTACCGAGAAATTAATGTTGCTGCGAATGTTACACTTATTCTTGTCAAAGAAAAATTGTGAAGCATTTCGTTTTCAACATTGGAATTTTGACTGTTTTTAAAAGCCTTGTCTGCAAAGTTCATGGTAATATGTTATTAGTTTTAAAAAGTCAAGTAGGCAATCAAATGCTATTTATATGTTATAAGTAACATAAGTCTTAAATACATTTGGCTAGTTATTTATGATCTTCATTCCAATTTATTATAATAATATAATAACGTACTATAAATTAATTAAATTCGACCGGCCGTGGTTCGTACCACGATCGGTCATGCCTTTTATCCGACTGTGTCAGAAGAAGGGTTATGTGTTTCGACCGTATGTGTGCACTCTTTCTTGGCACAGTCTGCGACGTACACGGTTTCATAGATTTTGACATGTGACTTTTGTAAGATTTATTTTACTTGTGGGACATTTACTTGCAATCGGATTTTTGTTATTTATTTATTGCCTCCTTGTAAAAGCTACTCTAAAAAAGAATATATCGGAACCTTTATTTATGGAGCAAGGTTTAAAGGTCGTGAACAAATTTCAGACGTCGCTGACCCATAAATATTTGTATTGGTCCTGGTTGTTCGTGTATATTGTGTGTGACTTACAAGATACAGGAAATCCCAGTGATCGTTATTTATTTAGCAAAGAAGTATTTAACAATTGCAGAGTAATCAACGACTACGAAAACTATACGACTGAACAAGTACTTTTATTTACTTAATTACGTTAAATAATTGTGTATAAAGGTCTTAAATATAAGTGCATTATTTTTATAATTAGCACATTATTTCACCTAAAGAGGCATGCAATCTCACAACAATCATACAAATAATTAAGTTAAAAACATAGAATAAAATAATTGACCAATAAAATTAAAATAGTAACATGGTGGTCATAAGTAGGTATAGGTAGTGTAATTAATGAATGTCAACATAATTTAAAATATAACATCCGAGCTAAGGCCTTTCAGCGATATGTCCCTAATATCCGTACTATAGGTATAAATCAGGTATATATGAGCATAGGCATGGATTCTACATCTCAAAAAGAACTACATTTTTTAATTCTATGTAGAGCGGTTTTTTGTTTTTATCATTTTAAACAATTTACAGTAGGTGCTCGGCAATTGGGTGCTCGACAATCCGGCATGTACGGTAGTCTGGCATTTTGAAACGCCACTCATCTGCCCTATAATCCAGCAGTTTTCATACTACACTATCGGATTACAGCGGATTCGCCAATTATACTTGCACCGCTAGGCAGTCCAGCGCAGCCAGTTTTTCATCCTCAGGTCACGTACTTACCCTCACGTTGCAAAAACACCTGTTTTTGTTTGGGGAAATGGTGAAAAAAAAAGTATATGTAGTATTATTTTCTATGGATACCAATAATACTGCATATTCTATAATCCAGCATAGCCGAAAAAATATAGGGGCCAGATTACCGAGCGCCTACTGTACCTACATGTGGTTAAACAATCGGCTAGTTTAATTGACGAATTCTGTCTGGCTACAAATACGTCGCTTGTTAAACAAAGTTTTCACTAATAAATTTCAGAATTGTTTTTATATTTTGTATAACAATACATATCCTTTATTTTATCGGTACCAATAAAGTAAACATGATAAAGTACGGAACCCTTATATGTCAGTCCAGTCTAGTCTCGACCGCTTTGGTGTGCGCACACGCAGTGGGCGGAGGCGACGTGACCGGCCGCAAGGGCGTCGGGTCAGCGGACACCGAGCCAGCATTCTTTCCAATTCTGCATTAAACTGACCACTACACCTTGTCACGTTAAAATAATTTGAGACATTCAAAGCTGTTCCAGTAATAAGTATATACAGTTAATTACTCCGACAAAGTTTGCAAAGCTGCCACAATAATCATCTCCGTTAAAACTACAATTGCGTACGCAAATGATCAATCTGTGACGTACGCTTCTCTGCTCAGTTCTGTTCCCAGGTATATAAACCTGCTGCTGCTGAGCGCAGAACTCAACTAAGTTCACATAGCAATGAATGCTAGACTAGGACATATTAGTAAAATCTCTTTTTAGCTTCGTTACGCTTTTTTTCCGCGGGAGCGGGTGTTAAACTGCTGACCCTACGTTGATCAACGAGCCCACTGCATGGACTTATCCGGGTTGCGTAGCTAGGCTGTGCTACCAACCATTCTAATCTTCACAACTGGGGGACGCCCTTCTACGCGAGAGGACCAGCATGACGCTGCAGAGGATAGGGATAGGTGGCGAGCTCTTGCTTAATCGCTGTGCCAAAATAGTTAGTTTACTAAGTAAAATGGACTTAGCTTAGTTTGACTGTTATATTATATACCTACTAACTTTTCTATATATGTAGTACTTATTTTATTTCGGCGGTCGTTTGAATGTCAACCTTAATTACTACAATTTAAAGCTGCATTTATTGTTAGGATATATCATATAAGCCCTTTGGTAATTATATTTACCCGTAGTTTCTTAATTAATCCGCGTCTTGCGATTCCTAAAAGCGTAAACGAGATGAAATTATATGGCCTATTATGTCACTGATTAGTAGTAAGGGTATTTTCATATAAGGGGTAAGGTATTTAACTAATTAGTTCGTAACGGACCGTGGGAATGTCGTTAGAAAAATTTTGAAGACATTATGGAAAACATGTAGTATAGAGGTAAAGAGGGATCTATATCGGAATCCCTAACATCGTTTGTCCTAATGTATCATTTGTCATAACGCATTTTTTTATGAAACTGTAAACTTTTCAGGATTGTTATAAAACAAACCTAACCTAATCTATAGGCTGATCTTTTAAAAAATCCTGAATAATTTACGGTTTCTGAAAAAAATGCGTTATGACAAATGATACATTAGGACACACGACATTAGGGATTCCGAAGGAGATCCGGTAAGGAGGGCAAACTCATATAGGAAAACAGATGAAAAAGTGTCCAGCGGAAAACAGTAAATAATGGTTCCAAATCCATCCAGAAAGGGGCTAGAGTAGCAAGATGGTGAGATGTCAACAACCAACTACAAAACATTTTTATTGAAGTGCTACTCAATCATTCGTACTTATTTTCATATTTTGCGAAATTATTTTTCTTACATCGTCGTTGTGGATTTTTTTGGAACTATTATGGTAATTTATTTTACGCACTTGCTACAGTAGGGCCAACCAATGGACCAATTTAACGCATTATGACGGACACATTGGATATATAGTCTGGCTATAATATCTTTACCCCACCAATTTTAATTGTTCTATCTGTGCTTTGGTATATGGAAACACTGAATATAGGGCACTAAATAGTTATTAATAATAAATAAATCAGTAACACCACATAATATATTCTCAGTGCACTTAAGAGGCTGCTTAAAAGCTAAATGGCTTTACTTGAACATTATTTTAACAAAACCCATATTGGTGTTATTCAAAAGTACTAAGATTAGTAAATCTTACCATCCAAAGACTTAATGTGAACATTGCCGCTTTTCAGCCATAATCGCTTCTTGCTGTTGCTTTACAGCATCGAAGTTAATGATCATGCGGAAAAGCAGTTCCCGCTGACCACTTTTATGTGGTTTTCCCATAGCTAAACCATTTTTTTTTTTAAACCAACGAACGTAAAGATAAATAGTTTCTTAAGACACATACACAACTTGACGTCTGTGACCTGTGACAGATACAAAACATTGTCATATTCAGTTTTTATATATATGACAGTTCATTTGCTTGGAAGAGATAAAATGGTCCGACTCTATAGAGATAGTTCTCCTTTGTTGTATACTCCATGATGGAAAGTATGATATTTCGATGGCGACATTACAACAGTTACCTACTTAATTAAAATAAATGCTCTTGCCTCAACAAGAGGAAAGATCACATTACATAAGTAGCTATTTATGAATAAATAACTCGCGAAAGTAAACTTACACAATTTTCACACATTATCAGAAAAAAAACGAGTCTTAATTGCTTAAGCGACTCCCTTTGAGACGTTGGTCGTAACGATTCGAAACGTCAGAATTACCTAATCGATGCAGGTAATTGGATAAATCATTTTTATACCCCAGGCCTATATTCACCATGTTCTGTTACTTCTGTTAGCGTTAACAGATGACAAACGGTTGATGCCTTTCAAATGGTCGATATATACAGCTGTAATTTGCACTTTAATAACCAAAAGAGCATATAGAAATTAGACCTAGGTCCTGTTTTGTCGTGATTAATCATACTCCGATGCTGCACGGCGACGCAGTTTTAAATGAAAAGAAAAAATGCGATACCTACGCAAAAATCTCCGAAACACAATCCAACCTTCTACTCGTATGGTTTGACATTTAAGAAACAAAACAAAAATTACGACGTTAATTTATCAACCATACCTTTCGCTAAACGGGTTCCTTTCGTTCCTCTCATTTAAAACTGCTCTCGTTAGTCCAGTCATGCGGCCTGCTCATTTCTCAAAGGTATAATCGTGTATAGACGCACTGTATACCAAGGCCAAGTTCGCAGTGGCACTCCCCATGCAACTTTTACGCCGTGTAGGCGGTTGTTGCTAAGCCCAATGTCTGGAGACCGTCGAGCTGACCTACTAGCTTTTTTTTAAGAATCTGACATTGGCTGGGTAGTTCTGGCTTGGCCTCATTATCAGAAATCGGATACAGTACGGGTAGCGACACCCACAAGCGGGAAAGCCATCCATGGAGTGGATGGCGATGCGGTGCGCAAGGCACAATAACTGCGGAAGTGGATTGACCTGGCTCAACCCGACTTGGCGTGGAAGAGACCAAGAAACAATCGCTTTTCGGGTACGAAATCAGACATTGCTTGCTACAATCCCAGAGGTTTGCCTTCTAGTTTGCTAGTCATTGTTTTTTAGTGTCTCTTATTCACTTTTTGGTTATGACATGACCATCCCTGATGTGTCGAATTTGCGCCTCACTCCTAAGAACAAGGTTCCGACGGAACGAGGGAAACTAATCATAAATCTCTATACATAAGACATTGACAAACCAAACCAGTCAATTAAGTTTGATAAACCTTCTATCCTTGCCAAAGAAAAAAGGTATTTTCCCAGAATGCTACGCGAGGCTATTGAGATTAAAAAGCATCCTAATTTCAATAGAGAAGATGTATTGTCACTACCACCAGCTTGGGATCCTGTAATACATCTCATCAAGGAACAAGCGAGACACAGGACTGCAAAACCTTAATTTCCGAACGGTGTAAAATATCTTATCTGTTTAAAAGTAGTTTAATAGTCTCTTTTTATTTAATATTATAATTGGTAATGAGGTAGCCTGGGAGTTTTTCTTTGCAGTGTTTCTTTTCTCATCAGTACGCCTCATTTGTGAAATGCTGCTTGGTAAATTATTAGAATAAAATAATTAAGCCCTTCTGGCACATGTGTAACTGTCTTTACAGCTTAGGCCCATCTGGCATGTATGTACACCTTTATTTGTGTTTTTTCAAAAAAATGGGTAGTTTGCACAAATTGTAACTTTGACAGAGGAAAATACATCTTTTCTCAGTCCACCCGTGACCATGGAAAGCTGGAAAGCTTCCGAAACGTCGGGAACTAAAATTAGATAATATAAGCGATATAATCCGTTAAATTGTTTTATTTCAATGAGTAATAATCGCGGAAATAGAAGAAAATATTATATATTTAATCCTTTAAATTGGTATTTTCCACATCTATAGCGCAATACCATGATCGCTGCTTATAACACTCCTCTTTTTTGTTGGGGGTAAAAGAGAATAGTAGTTTGGTGCGTCGAAAACTGTGTTTACCACCCTGGCATACTTATGTGCGTCACTGCAAGTCACGTTGGCAAAAGCCTGTCCGGCACCTGATAGAATCTCCATATAAACCTTACAACCCATAGACAACCTCCTCCTTAATACTTATCCATACATAATTCAAACGGATTATATGCGAAGCATCATGCTTCAGTACCCATTGTTAGTCGTGTAATTTTAAGAAGATGAATTTGAAGTATAGTGTAGTGGACGTGTTTAGCTTCAAGTATTAATGTTTTAAGCGTTAACCAGTTTAATTTTAGCCAACATTTAGCGATATAATATGTCGAAATTATCTAATTTTTTAACTCAGGTAGAGTCCTATAAATTATTTAGTAATGTTTGTATCATCATCATTTCGTATGACTTCTAGTTTTTTATACCGCTGTAAAATCCTTGCTAGATGTCTATTTTTAAGTTTTGTAGGCAATCCTTTGCTTTTGTGGAAAGCTTAGGTATATAATTCTGGTAGAGCCCCAGAGCAATATGTAAAGTGCCTACACACGAAGTTATCATGGATATTGTTGTATTTATGTTAGTAAATAAACATCTGTCGACCGGTTTAGCTCAGCGGGAGAGACGCTGCCTGCGAAGCTGACGGTAAGGCTAAATACTTATGTCATATCAACCCAAGAATGAACACTGGATAAAGGCCTCCCCCAAGGATCTCCACAACGACTTGTGTGATGATATAAATATTTGCTTCTGAGTGTTGGATGTTTTCTAGGTATAAGTAAATACATATGTATCTATTTATTAATATATCGTCGTTTTCTACTCATAACACAAACCTTATTGCGCTCTCCATACGACTAGTTCGATTTCTTTAAAATTGTCCCCTTATATTTTGATAAGTTAATACCCCTTATAAATACATATAATTTCTATCTTCCGCTTATTTACTGTCCTATCTAACGCATAACAGTACAATTGTAACTGTAACTGTACAATTGTACTGTGTATAATTATAATAAAAACAGGTATACTGGTAGCTCGGTTCAAAGAAGAGGTGCGCCTAAGGACGGGCACCCGTCACATCGATACTTATCTCATCATATTAAATACGTTACACATTTATCTCAACATTCTCAATAACGCAAACATGGCTTACTAGTTTTACATATGTATGAAATGGATTTCGGTTGCGACTTCAGTTACGAGAGACCTAAATATTTTGGTTATTATTGGTACATCCTCCATTTTTCGACATAATTTTTACAACTTACTTAGTAGAGGAGTTGGACTGACCGCCGAGAGGGATGCATCTATCTGTCCGAGTGGGATATATGTATTACTACAATTAGCTCCTCGTAAGTTTTCTTCAATGACTTTCACAGGGTACTACGTAGTAAGCGTCACATTCATGGTTTTTAGATATCAAAGGAGTTCAATGGGCACAGCGAACGCAGAGACGCCAACTGTACTTATGTGGTGCGTATTGTACTTTTCCTTTATTTCAGCTAGCTCTGTCGCCTCATTAGTTTTACGGACAAAAATATAATTTCACGAAATTTGGTTCGTCCAACGGACATTGCATTATCAGCAATTTTTTCAAATCATTTGAAGCACAAACACCGTTTCTCAGGTGAGGATATTATTAGTAAAACCGTAACAGACCTGTGAAACTATACGATTACTTCTTAGCCTTTGGGAAGCTCGAGATAGACATTTATTAGGCTGGCCTAGTCACATTTCTGCACTATAATATTAAATGAATGAAATAATTTATTTCAGGAACTTGTCCCATATAATGTTAGTAACATTTTAACTTAAAAACTACGTTATCGTACAATAGAAACACAAATAAAAGCAAAGATGAACAAACAATACATTATAAATTAGTATAACATCTTTATGGTTGCGATGCGACATTGGGTTCGTGGAGTTTATTCCAACGTTTCATCAGAGGGCAGTTCCATCTGTCAGCAAATACCCTCAGGAGGCCGTTGGTGCCATTCAGTAGTCTGTACATCAGGGATGCCGCTCTTTTACGGATAATAGCGTAAACGTCGTTCGTAAATAAACTGGATGTGGGCGTGCGTGGTGTGCCTCAGTGGGTGGGCCTCATCGCTCGCAACGGTGGAACTGGAAGACGCGGGGTAGAAACCAACGATCTTGTGAGGGTCGCTGGGAGCCGTTGGTTGCGGATAATGTACGACTGGTGGTCACGGAGAACTTGCGGAGCTCCCGTAGCGGAAGACGTTTGTCATTCGGCTGAGACGGGAGTCTTAACAATACAGCATTATTGGATTTATATGAAAATCATGATTTACCATCACGATCTTGCTAAGAGCGTTCACCCCGGCAAGGCACAAGGCACTGGTTCAAACCCTGTAGAAGTCTTGGATATTTTTAAATACTTATATCTTTGTATTTATAAGAAAATATGGCATGATGATGATAAAAATAAACGTTACGTTATTATATGCCTGTGTAAAATTTATCAGAGTAAAAAATAATAATTCTTCACTTCAGAAAGAATCCATTATTAATATTCAATTGAATTACAGTTGTTTAAATAAAAACAAAGTATGACTTAGATTTGATAAGATAATCAATTTAGATTAGACAGTTGAACACGACTAACCTTGCGGGTTCACAGGTGCGTGTGTTCTGTTTCTGTCTAAAACCGCGACAGTGTGACAGCCGGCCGGTCTGTACTGAACTTGACGGTAAAAAACACTGGAATGCTGATCGCCTTCTAAAAAGAGTGAAGCGTGAAAGGTATCGCCCGAGTATTAGCGTTGAATGGCACTAGTTCCATAAAATAATGAACATCATGTGCCTTATACGGGCGCAGACCTACATGGCTCACTTTTATGCGTTTTTTTTTAAATCCGTGCTTCATCGTGGTTGGCTATTGGATATTGTTTAGCATGATAAATTGATATGCTGTGTCAGATGCAGTTATGCTTCTAGAAATTTCATTTTTAATGTAGGTAAATAATGTTGGATCCTTTCTTTTCGCCGAATTATTTTTTCTAACTTCACTTCCCAACTTTTTCATTTCCCAATCGGCTTCTCTCCGAAACGGTAAAAACTGATTTTATTTTAAACCCGTTCTGTTAAACCTAGTATATGTTACTGTCAGTTAAGTTTGTTTATAGAAATTCTGAAAAAACTAAGGTTGGGAAATTAAATATTTGAAAAATAAAACAGTTTGGGAAACATATTTCGCTCATTTTGTACTAGTACCTCAAATACTGTTCCAGCTACATCTGTTGCATGCATCAGCTGGCGGGAGGTGGCACAGAACAGAGAAAAATGGCGTTCTCTTCTGTCGGAGGCAAAGCCTGGAAGTGGAGGAATATTGACTTGCACTTTAACCAAATTCGCAAGAGATAACTTAGAGACATGCTTTTTATAGGCTAGGCTCTAATTACAATATTTTCATTTAATTTCAACCTATTTATAGATTGTGTTGAAATACCCGTAGTTACCTAATAAATTTGAAATGTGAGGATAAATAAGCTTATAAAAACGCCAAAGCCAGAACCAAAGTAAAAGCAATTGACTCAAAGCCTATACTTAAAATTTGAGTCATTAAGGAAGACTAATGCAGTAATTGTTGGATCGAAAGAACATTCAAGGCAATAAATAATTTTGGCACACTGTGGAGGTTCTGATCTTCTGGTTTAAACTGACATAAATGCAAAAGCGATCAATTATTGCATTAAATACGCGGCTGGCTCAGGATATATTGAGCTTATGTCTACTTTGTATTGTGATAATAAGAAAAAGCCTGATAAAGTTATTTTCTTGTGCAGTTACGCTTTATATAGGTAACTTAACTATATACCTACTTTATCATGAACGTAGGTGGCTATCGCGAATCACAAAGATTGATCATTGATTGATCAAAGAACTTTGTAAGACAGGTTGTTAAAGGCCATATTTGTAATACTGTAAATGCTAGATCGAAAGCATAGTGTGGAAGTGTAGTCAGGTTATGATCAAAAATAACAGTAACTAGTTTATTGATTTATTCTTGTGAAAGTGTAGCAGTTGGTAGTAAAAACAACAGTAGTAGACTATACGTATTTATTCTTCGAGATCCACATAGTAATCAGTATCTCGGGCATCTTATAAGCTCACCTCTTACCACTTCAAATGCAATTCTACAAGAATTTCATGCCGCAAACGCTCCGCACGTGGAATGTTCTACCTGCTTTTCCCGCAAGGCTCCAGTATGGAGTTCTTAAAAAGGAGTAAACAAGTTTTTTAAAGGTTGCGCGTGATGTTCTATCGTTGCAGGCGTCCAAAGGCTGCGGTAACTGCTTCCCGTCAGGCAGACCAGCTGGATGTCTTTCCAACAATATGAATTAAGAAGAGGCTTTCACTTATAATAAAGTTACAAGCTAATGTGAAACGGGCCCCAGACCGTATGAGTCCAGTAACAGGTCGACACTTTCCCAAATTCGCAACTATAGTTAATTTGCTACTTTCCCTAATTCGACACTTTAATTCATTCGCTACTTTCCCTAACTCGACACTTTTTTGTATTAGGCACATGGCTTATCGGATATATTCCTATTTTGACACTTTGGTACAGTCGATGAGAAAACATATTGTATTAAAACATAAAACAACTGAATTTATTGAAACTCTCAAAACAACACCTTGAATAACTAAAAAGTACCCAAGTACATCACAATACATGTCTTATTACAATTATATGTAAGTACCTATTGATTGTTTGTGACCATCGTAGTATAAAAAAATTGAATTCTCTGGTCTCGATCATACGCTCAACCACAGTTATTTGTAGACTACAAGTTAGGCAAGTAATTACTTAATTCAGAATGACTTTCGCGAGCCTGTTATTACATATTTAATAGGTACGCACTTAGGCAGTCAATGTATTGCAGGTTTACCCGAACTCGGACCGCCCAGGTCACTAAATGAGATAAATATACATAATAAATACGGACCTTAAAATATCAGGAGCCGAATAGGACGTCAAAGCAATCGGAGTCGTAATTTTGAAAGCTTTCTTTTGAATCACATATTTGGTTTTTTGAATGATACTTCGTAACGCAATTTGATTGCTCTTACGTCAGTTTGGCAGTTCGCTTTGTATGGAGTTTGACAGTTATTGGCAAGCAGGGGTCCTTGCGGATATACACTTCGACCCAATGGGATCTTTTGCTACCTTCGTGCTACTCAATGGTTTGTTCCACCACCTCCATATACCGGATGATAGATGAGTTTAACAGTTAAAAGCAATACAATCTATAAACAATACGCAGAAATCGAATAGCGTGCGATCAAAGATCTAACGAATTAATTAGTTTAGCAATACGAAATTGGTATCACTGGTACTTTTGAGCCACTGGAATACCGAAATAGTCATATTTCTTTGTTATTGGATTGGTATTGTATATCTTTTTGCAAAGTTGAATGCGAGCCCCGGACTCATTATTGATAAAGATAACGAATGACATGACAAGTACCAATTCTATATACCATAAAACAAATTTAGGCAATTCCAAACTAGTCTGCTAGTATTTTTTAAACAGATATTGGAATACGGGAATATAGTTAAGTGATTAATCCTAGTATATCTCTTTCCTGAGGGTCTACGATGGTGGCGTTTATCACGCGGTACAAAAATGAAAACGCGATCATCACAGGACCCTTAGTAGTATGTGACCAAGGACAAAGAGTATGTGGTCAGTAAACTGGTTCAGTAACAGTCTATACAATCCTGCAACTGAATACGCATAGAAAACGGCAGCAGAATAACGCAGTCTTTCTAAATCTTGTTAGTGTAAAAATATTAATAAGCAATGTACCTTATTTCGTCATAATTGTTTTTCATGATCATTTTGTCTCTTTACTTCTGGGACACCCATGTACTTTATTTTATTTTATTTACTAATTAACTTTTTTTTTATGGACATTGAATTAGTATACCTTTAACTTAATAGTTGTCACCTGCTTATGAGAAGTGAACACGGACTGTGGACTACCGAATGGTAATACAGGCGGGGTAAAATACAGGAGTATTCCAATCCGGAGTGTTGGAGCAAATTAGGTTAAGTTAGGATTATCTGGTTTCCACTAAACATAACTTCTATACCAAATCCCGGCCAAGGCAACTTTTTGTGTGATGAGCACGAATGTTTGTTCCTGGGTCTTGGATGTTTTCTAGTTATAATTTATCTACATTTTATGTATCTCGTCGCCTAGTACTATTAGTAGAACCTTTGCTTAGTTTGGGTGTGGTTTGGGACTAGGTCGACTTGTATTACGATTGTCCCTGATATTTATTTATATATACGAATGAAATATCATGTCTGCCTGTGGTCTTCTAATATTTATAAATACCTATCACATGCAGAGTATCTACACTTACCGTCTCTTTTATTGTCATTGTCCCAAATTATGCACGCGCACAGATATGCAAATAAAGCAGCTTCTATCTTGAAGACGTAAAGGTCAAATTTGATTAGAAGTGATCAGTGAACAACTGCAATTAGAGATCTGTAAGAGTATACAGGTTCTATTTTGTTCAATATATATGTTTTGCTTTGTTATTTGGCCAGGCGGTATAGCTTTATCAACGAGTTAAAGGGAAAACAGCCGAAAAGATAAGCTAAAGTATTTTAAAAGAATGTATGGAATTTCTAACGAATAGGGAAAATTAAAATTTAATGTCAAATAACAAAATTAAAAATGACAAATGACATAACAGACGTTGCATTTTAGGTATAAGACATTTTTATCTTAAACAAATGGTGCGTTTAGGTTGAAATCCACCCGTATGACACTTATGAAGTTATGACTACTTGACATAAAAAATCCTATTGTGAACAAGTTTCAGGTACAATAAGCTCCTTACTTTTATGGTTCCGGGACGAATATATATATAGAGGGGCTTCTTTCACTCTCGCAAACGGAGTTGCTGTCAAATTCTAGTTATATATAAATTTATATAGGCTTCTGGGTAATCTTGACAGGTGCACGATAGGTAGCGTTTTCCTCGTGCTACTAGTAAGTTGTAAAAAAATTCTTTTCACTTGACCTATGTTCCGCTCGCCTGGATCACACTTGACCGCTTTTTTTAATCGTCAACGCCCACAAATCAAAATGATGTGGACTCAGATTCAGAAGCCATAACGAATATAATTCACTTTTTATTACTCGCGTTTTGTATCACTCAGCGAACTATGATTTATTGGTGTCGTTAGAAAAGTAATGATAGTGTTGGGTTCAGCACTTGCAGGAATGCCGTCTGTACGCGTTTTAATATTGTTTTTTATCTAAGTCGTGATAAATATTATACGTATCTACTTAGTAAAGTACATAAAATAATAATAGCCGCATTGTTCTTAATATGAATTATCATAATCACAAGACCTAGGTCACGTAATGTTATCAACATACACACACGCGCCTTTATTTTTTAACACCTTAATTTTAATTCAGATCATGCGTATACCTAAATTCTACTTTATCCCACAAAACATGCAGGCCAAATATAAAGGTACGATAGAACTAAATTTACATCGCTCTTGGAAATCATACATACTATTGTGTGTATAAGGTGATCGTCTTTAATACTTAACACTGTACTATTGGATGGCACCTTCAATTTTAATAAGAGGGTAATAGCGGTGAAAAACAAGGTGTCAATAATTGGAATTAGGGTGTCAAATACACGTATTAAAATATTTATAATCAGGTTCATAAAAATATTAGCAGTAACTAACAGTTAACGCGCAGACTATACAGGTTGGTTTTGGTTTTCTAGAAACATGACTTATTAAGTGAGCAGTGATCACTATGTAAAATATACACACTTCACATACTAAATAGCTAAAAATTAGCATAAAAGCAAAATGCGGGTACAAGTCTTGTAACTTATTCACGTGAAACTTTGACTACAAACATTTTAAAAGCTGCAGGTTAAAACTGTATTTGAAAAACGATGCGCTTGCGCATTTAAACAGTTCTCCTATAAAGATCCTGATATGACATGTTTGCTGTCACTCCACGAATAAATTAACAATGACATCAATCTCTCAGACAGCGAGATGTTTTTAATTGGCAGCTTCGTAACTGCTTCAGCCCACCCATATACCTCCACAGAATAACGTCACATGTCATTATAAAGTCTTAAACCACATAAGACGTTTTACAAAGTTTGCGAATTAATTTTCGCAACATTGCGAATAGGCAAATCGCCCCTGGCGGACCATTCGCAGCAATAAATCGTTTCTGTATCAATTCAAACATTTGTAATTACGGTGTAACATACAAGCCAATTAAAAATAAGACATAATGCAGCACGGAAGATATATGGCTTCTCAATAAGTGGGTACAGATAAATAATTGTGGTCGGCGTTACTTGGGCGAGGTCGTGTATTGTACACTTCAATAGAGAAATATGCACGTGTATGTTTTTGGTGATTGTTGCGACACCTACGTCACAAAATAGAAACTACGCGTAGAAGTTTACCAGACCAGAGTAGCTAAACGTGACAAATCTGTTCCATTTTTCAAAGTCCGAATTTGTTTTGTTTGTATGTTTTGTGTAATATAAATATTAAGTAAGTTAGTAAACGGATTATATCGTGTATTGCTATCTCATTTGAGTTCCCGACGGTTTGGATGCTTTCCAGCCTCCGTGTTCACGGGTAGACTGAGAAAAATACATTCATAAATATATTAAAATTAAATGAGATAATATTCGCGATATCCGTACTATCCATACTAATATGCGAAAGGGAGAATGCGAAAGTGTGTCTGTCTGTCTGTCTGTTACCTCTTCACGCTTAAACCACTGAACCGATTGGGATGAAATTTGGTATGGAGATAGTGTGAGTCCCGGGGAAGGACATAGGCTACTTTTTATCCCGGAAAAATACCCTTATCCGCGATAAACGAATTTTAGGCGGACGAACTCGTGGGCAGAAGCTACTAATCTAAAATCACATTTTTGGACTTTCCAAAAAAAAAGCTTCATACTAAACTTACTAAAGGCTACTAACTAGCTTAGTGACGTCAAACAGTTTGTAGTACATTGTATGGGGAATTTAAGAACTTTGTTCTACAGCTGTGTTAAAACTTACGTTTATTGAGTCGGTATGATAACAAAAGTAACCATACAGTTTATGGGTTATTCAATGGTAATGGTATTATTAGTTATTAATATTTTCATACTTCAAAAATGGACTTTCCCACCCAACTTTAAGGGCTCATAAAACGAACTACACGTAAAGTATTGAACTCATTGAAATAAAACAATTTAACGGATTATATCGCGTATATTATCTCATTTAAAAAAAATATATTTTTTTTTCTCAGTCCTCCCGTGACCATGGAAAGCTGGAAAGCTTCCGAAACGTCGGGAACTAAAATGAGATAATATACGCGAAATAATCCGTTAAATTGTTTTATTTCAATGAGTAATAATCGCGGAAACAGAAGAAAATATTATTGAACTCATTTTTTGAAGGATTTCTATGATAGAAACCACCATTTAGCAGAAAAAGAATATTTTTATGAGTGCAGTCAATATCCCAATTATTAATGGTTTGGGAGAAAAATGTTACCGACGATATGAGGTATTTGGTGAAACGTTATTGGATAAAACAAGGTACAACCCGTTTTTGTACTCTTTAAATGATGAACTGTAAAATTTACCATACAAAATTCAGTAAACTGTATAATATTTGTAATATTCTGGTATAAGTAACGATGTAAATAAGTAACACAGGTACAAGCTGACACAAATCGACCTAGTCCCAAACTAAGCAAAGCTTGAACTATGGGCGACGATATACATAGATAAATTATAGTACTTAAATACAGGGAAAACATCCAAGACCCAGGAACAAACATTCGTGCTCATCACACAAACACTTGCCCTGGCTGGGATTCGAACCTGGGACAGTCATCTTCGTAGGCAGTTGTGCAACCAACTCAGCCAAACGTGTCGTCATATATTGTTGTAATTTTGAATAAGTAAAGAATACGTTATGTTGTCGACTGTACTACAGTCATTGTGCTGGCTCTTATTGATTTTGACGTACGACTTAGCTTTTAATTTAAGGTAGCACTTTACCTTCGAGCGAGACTCCTCGATGGGAGATAATGGGAGCAGCGGTCGACTTGTTTTGTAACATTAATTATTATTTAACAATGAATGATTTAGTCTATTACTTATATCTGTAACTTAGTAGTACTACCATAGTGCAACGTACTTAGCGTTCATATTTGGTTATTTTATAGAATTTGTAGTTTTGGTTTTGATGGTGGAAGTGGGACTTAATAGAGGTGTGGTTTCCTATGTTCTTGAGTGGTGCATTAAAATGACACTGTCATCCTAATATACTATTCCATCCTATTATCTTATGATTAATTGTAATCATAAGGAAATTTAATTGTTTAAAAACACTAGAAGGCGCCCGCAACTTCGTTCGCGAAGGAGAAAAAGTCATAACCCCTCTTTTTTTCCCTCAGCGCAGTCGGGCAAAAAGTATCCTATAACTATCAGGAGATACCCAGCTATTCCAAAAATTGTTTAAATCCGTTTAGTCGATTGCGTGATGAAGCAGCAACAACACATACAAACATACAAAAAATCCAAAGGAGAATTTCGCTTCAGTGACCTCCAAATAGTCCCTAAAAATAGTTTTTTTTTTAAATATCTTCAATGTACAGACATTTCATTTTTACAACTTTATAATCACGCTTGCATCACTCCGCCGCGGCTGATGACGTGGTGGAGTCCGTTGTCGGTTCTCGATGAGGATGCACTAGCTGCAGTCTCGCCACTACGTGCACTTCAGCTCGTTTGTAGTGCGCGTGCCGCGGTCACTGCAGGACACCATCGCAAGTGCGGAACTCTGGCCGAAGGGTTTAGTGTTTTGGCAGTTCCGTGGCAATCTGCCGAATCCTAAGATCAGACGACGCAACGGAGCCACGGAGTTACCTCGCCTAAATCGAACTAGTTTTAAGTTTTTCTGTAAGTTTTTAATTTTTGTAGTTCACAGTGCATTGGTTTTTACTTTAACGCTGTGTTACTTTTTGAATAATAAATAAATAAATAATAAACTTTGAGTTTTGGTTTTGATGGTGGAAGTGGGACTTAATTGAGGTGTAGTTTGCATGTTCTTGAGCGGTGCATTAAAATGATACATCACAATTTATCAAATTAATAAATTTACATATATATATATTTATTAGAAAGTAACAAACACTTCCATCCTATTGTAAAATTCCATCCTATTATTTTATGATTTATTGTAATCAAAAGGAAATTTAATTGTACCATAACCCAACAACTTAATTGATTGCATTATGTTGTTTACACTAATGTAACAACTTCGTGATTTCTTTTTTAAACTTTTTTGACATGTGACACACGAAAAGGGTCGATCACACGAAATACTGCCCGTGAATACTTCGAATAGAATTATCGGATAAAATCGGATACATCTCAGAAGTATATAGAGCAGATAATACATGACAATTATACTACCGAGCTTAATTGTTATGATTTTCTAAAGGGGGGTTACAGCTCTGTATATATCTTTAATAATAAAACAAGGTCTTTGATTTTATATTATCATTAAGGTCGTATGGAAACAATGTCAACTATCAGAAAATATTGCGAGTAATGCAATAACTTAAGGCTTATTTTGACTTAAACTTTTAAAATAGTTGTAAAATGGTCATGCAGAGCAGTACCTACTGCATTATTAAATTCGCGTGCCTCCGGCAATAACTGACATAAGTCATAATAAGTCATAAGTCATTTATTCATTTAGCAATTAACATTGCGTTTGAAATGGAAATTAACAAAAATACAATAATACACACAATAATCATAATAAAACAATACAATAATGGCCATGTCAAATAACTACATCAAATTATAAAATAATAATAATTATTATTATACAATTTAAAGGAACCAAATAGAATGTCACTACAAACTATTACTATACCAAATAATAATTAATACAATAAAGCTAAATTAAATGCTATATACTCATTAGCTACCGACATTTTTGTGCTGATAAAACTCCTCAACTGAGTAGAAACACTTCTTTAGCAAAAAAGAACTCAGTTTCCTTTTAAACATGCTCACGCTGGTGACTGACTTCAATTCTACCGGTAACCTATTAAAGAGAGAAATACCCTGAAAACCCGAAGAGTGCTTAACAACTTTAAGTCTGGCATCTATCAATTGTGGCAAGTCTTTTCTCCTTGTAGCAAGGCGCTTTTGCCTTTCTTCCGGCGTTTTAATGCAGTTAATATATTTTATTAAATCACACAGAAGCACGAGTATATATAAACTGGGGACCGTAAGGATCTCTAACTGAGAAAAATAGGGCTTGCACGATGTAGTCTGAGGTATCCTAACAATGGTTCTGTTCGCTCTTTTCTGGGCTACAAAGGCGGAATTGATGTTGTAAAGATAGCTGTTTCCCCAGAATTTGATGCTATAGCGTATCTTCGACTCAACCAAAGCATAGTACACCATTTTTAATTGAAACAACTTAACCTCTTCTCGAAGGCTTCTAAGTGCGTAACAAGCAGAACTTATAGAGTTTACCACTGAAAGCAGCTCTTTCTTCCAATTCAAGCTGGAGTCAATCCAGACACCTAGAAATTTCACAGACTCTACTTGTTGAATAACCGCATTATTTGATGAAATTTACAAACAATCATTGTTTATTGCCTAGGTTTCAAAAAGTAAGGCATTCGTTTTAGAGCAGTTCAGTCTTAGATTGTTGGAGCTGAACCAAGTGTTTATAGCTTTCAGAGCAATATTGATACTATTATTCAGTTGGACAATGTTCTCTGCAGATACGATGGCATTAGTATCATCAGCGTAGACCACCAAATTTGTATTTTGGACAACATTGCGCACGTAAGATATAAGATCGTTGATGAAAATTATAAAAAAGATTGGACCTAGTATGGACCCTTGTGGAACTCCTCTTTCAGATTTGGCCATTTTTGATCTGGGAACAGTTTCTTTGTTGTCTTGATTCCATTTTATTTAAATGAACTGCTTTCTGTTCCCAAGGTAAGACTGAAAAAGTGATAATATTTTCCCTCTGATCCCGTAGTGTTCCAACTTTGCCAGCAAGATGTTGTGATCCACTGAATCAAAAGCAGAACTGAGATCAAGGAATAAAGGACTTTAGGTCCCAAATCCTATTCTAAATGCTCACGGACTGTATCAACGACTTGCCTAACACACACAAATTACTATTCATTATTAACTATCACGGTAAGTACACAAATTAATGTTGTCTAATTATTATACTGTACTAGCGTCTACCCGCGACTTCGTCCGCCTTAAATTCGTTTATCGCGGATAAGGGTATTTTTCCAGGATAAAAAGTAGCCTATGTCCTTTTCCGGGACTCAAACTATCTCCATCCCAAATGTCATCCAAATCGGTTCAGCGGTTTAGCGTGAAGACGTAACAGACAGACAGACAGACCGACAGACAGACAGACAGACAGACACACTTTCGCATTTATAATATTAGTATGGATATGGATTGAGCAATTCTTATCAATATGAAAAACAAGGATTTTACCGCAACATCGCCCACGTGTCCTACTATTCCCTTGGCAACTGTATATTTTCCGAGATGAAGAACTATCCTATGTTTTTCCTAGAACTATATCCATAGCAAATTTGATCTCAATTGGTTCGCTGATTTAAGAGTGAAGAGGTAACAGACAGCCAAAGTTACTTTCGCATTTATAATATTACTAGCTGTTACCCGCGGCTTCGTCCGCGTAAAGATGCAATTTATAGCCTACTAGAAGGTTCTTACTTATCTTAACTTCGTTCGCGGAGGAGAAAAAGTCATAACTCCTCTTTTTTTCTTGAGCATAGTCGGGTAAAAAGTATCCTATAACCATCTGGAGATTCCCAGCTACCCGTGTACCAAAAAATATTGAAATCCGTTTAGTTGATTTTGCGTGATGAAGCCACAACGACACATACAAACATACAAAAAAAAATGTTCTATTTAATGACCTCCAGATAGTCCGTTACTATCATTTTTTTGAAAATATGTTCATTGTACAGCCATTACATTTTTACAACTTTATAATAGTATAATTATGTCTTAACATTACTGGAAAGTTTCAAGGAGATCAGTTCCGAAGGTGGAGAGCAGGTGTCGCGCTTTCTTACGCTAGGGCGGCGGGACTGCCCTTCCCGCAGCGCCGGAGCTGCCACGGAGCCAGACTGGCGGCCGGCGACGTCCCTAAAAGAGCGATGGTCTCGTTAGAGAGCGACCGAAGGGGTGATGAAGCGGGCCGAAGTGCAGCCCCCCTCCCCCACCACCTAAAAATACCAAAATATGTTTGGGCCAGGCCAAATAGCGCTATTCTAACCTCAAAACATTGACCATCGATATCTCCATAACCATTGGGTTCCGCAGGTTGGGGATGGTACTGGAAGGTGCACCCCTCCTAGGTTTTTAAAATTAAGAGGAACGTACATACATCGGCACAAACGTTCACGTTTATAATATGTATTATTAGGATTCGTCGTATAGATAGGAAAGTGTAGTTGTTTTATGGTTCTTCTATCGCACAACAATGAAGAATCTGATCATGGTGATTTATTGCACATAGTTAGAACAATGGTAGTCTGAAGAGCGACACGAAGGTACTTGCACGCTTACCCAAAAATAAGATGGTAGCCGAATAAAACCGTAGGAAAATATAGTATGAAATAATAAGATTCCAACGAATATAGAATCTCCTCCTTTTTGGGAATCGGTAAAAAATGTCAAGGTGCTCTAGTTTTAATCTAGACTTTGGCTTAAAATTTGTTTTTTGTGCGACGTACCTATTTAGTTGCCTGATCCTAGGTATGTAATTAGAGACACTGGTTTGTTTTGTTTCTCTCAATATTTGTAGCATATTTAGATTTAATATATTTTAATTTATGCAAAACTATATATTGATGTAGATAACGGATAAAGCAGGCAGGTAGTTGGGGTTCAGGTATAGGCGAAATACCTTCCTATATAACATATACATAGTAACTGATTCTGACGCTATGGGTTGATACATAGATCAACCAATAGCGTCAGAATCAGTTACATAGGGAAGTAAAGTCAACGAAATACTTCGCCTTTAAAATAATTTCTAATTTAATAACACTAAATACGTATTTATACGTTGGATTGTTTAAAATTATCGTCAATGTCCCAGACCGATAGTATAGAACGAACTTTCTATAGCCAACTTCTATGTATATAGGGATATTGGGATATTCACATATTTTTAACGCGCCCATTCCGAAAATAGGTTATGGCCTCTCATTTTTTCATACACGAATCTCTAATCCCGTGATTACATCACAATGTATGTATACCTTAGTTGTCTTAGAACTTAGGTAGGGTACTTATGTAAAATCATATTACTGCAGATACTATCTTCCTAGCAATCTGCAGTTACAAAATTGACATTGTAAATAACGAGATACCTTGTCAGTTACGTGTTTCTAATTAAAAGAAAGGACGCACTGGCTGTATCAAACCAATCAAAGGCCGCGGACCCACTATTACTGTCCACAGGATACATTCGATTACGTTGTTTATTAACATTTCATTATTTACTGCTTGTCTGTAGAACTTCAAAGGTATACGCTCCACTACCATAATCAATCAATTGCCTTTAATTATATTACAAAGTAGTATAAAAACTGGCCAAGAGCATGGCGGATCATGCTCAGTGTAGGGTTCCGCCGCCGTTAATAGGTACAAAATAATGCACTACAGATGAACAATTACGATATGAATATTTATATATGATAGTAAATGAGCTTCTCTCCACGGAACTTACGTTCATTTACTGAAAAGTGCAGATCATGATAAAAAGATTTTTTTTGGACATAAAGTTTAGAAAATTGAAGGGGGAGGGACACAATTTGTGCTAATTTTGGGGTCAATATTTTCTAAAAATATTCATCAATCAAAAAGAATTGGTTAGAAACCTGAAAATGTTTTTAAAATAAGTGTCGAAATATTTGCCACACATTGATATTTCCTGAAAAAATACGGTTTCTGTTATATGTATGGACCGCCCCCCTAAATATTTTATTTGTTATTTAACTTTCAAACTAGTTAAGTAGCGGCGTATACAAGCCACCTATACTCCAAATTTCATTAATATACATCTTGTAGTTTTTGAGTAAAATCGCTGTGACATACGGACGGACGGACGGACATGACGAAACTATAAGGCTTCATGTTATTGCCATTTTAACTACGGAACCTTAAACATGTGTCATGAAATAAGACAACGTTTTTCGTAGCTATATATGTAAGTAAAACATTACGAGAACGGCACGTGTGACATCCTACACAATGAGCAAATTACAATGCAGAGCAGACAAATGGACAGGGGATTTCTTAAGGTGCGTCCACACTTGTATCATTTGCTCGTATCCGATCACCGTTGCGTGGCATGACTGCGTATCGCGCTGCTTGGACGCTCACTGTCGGCGCTTGTCCGATCCGAGTGTGCAACATGGATTTCGAGCGATTGGATCGGCGCAACGTCCAAATGCGTGATCGTGACACGCGATCATGCCACGGGACGAAGATCTGATCGGGCAAATTATACAAATGTGGACGCACCTTTAGTTGATTAAACTCTATCTTTTCTGCAATTTACTTAACACATCATCGTGCGAAACTTCCAGTGCGCGAGCTTTCTAAACATTATTAAGAAATCGGGTCATTGTTTAACAAGTAAGTAAATAAATACAGTTGAAGAGTATTTTGTAAATTGTAACTTATTGGTAGGTACACTTGTACTGTACTGTCACACAGTTGTAGATTTCGAAGGATATACATACAGTTATAAGCCCGCCAACCCAACATGTGTATTACCTTCTCGTTACACGAAACACGTTTCAGAAGCCATAGTTTGATCATGTTTAGGATAGCAGCAATCCATTTTGTTTTTTAGTATAGATTGGTATACTTCTGAACTTCCGAATTAGGGTCATCAAAGAGATAAACCAAATAACGAATCAGTACGTGCGTAGCCGCAGGCTACAACTCCGTGCTGCATAATACGAAAGATCATGATGCGGTAGAATATTTGTGTTGCTTACGACCTTTTTGGGCACAACTTTCAACGTAAATTACTGGCAGCAATTTAGGTGCGTCTTATTTTTGCAATGAATGTTTAAACGAAGCTAATTAAATTGTAAATATTTCGGGTTTATTGCCCTGGTTTAACTGCTGTTTGAAAGAGTTATCAAGGCGATCGCTCATATTTTTATGGCCTACATCCTATAGCTGTATAATAATGAATGAACGTGTTGAAGGTACTTTGATTTTTCGTGGTGAAGCTGTAAAGTTCTCGATAATTTAATTAAAATTATAATTCCCGTGAAAATTGCTAAAAGCGACTACCGCAAGTAGGCAGAGCGGCCTCATTTTTTTCAAGAACAACATTTTTAACCGGCTTCCAAAAAAGGGGGAAGTTCTCAATTCGACGGAATGTTTTTTTTTTTTTTTTTTTCCTATGGATGTTCACCGATTACTCAAAGACTGTTTGACCGATTTCAAAAATTTGTTTTTGGTTTTATAGAAGGTACTTTCTAGTTGGTCCCATTTAATTTTGGTAAAGATCTGATGATGGAATCCATGACGAATTGAAGGAGTTCCTTTCCTCAAATATTGTAGGCATACATATAGCGATTTTGGTATAATAAGAAACATAATAAGCATTTGCATTCAGAAAGTGTAAATTGGTGAAGTGGAACTGATGCAGAAGACCACAGAATGCCATCGGAACTCCTAATGATAAATGATTTACGGGTGGCGACAAAATATCTTGATTAATTTAGCTAAGCAACTTCATAGTCACAAATTTAAATGTTCCTGATGAGGATGGTACCATCGAATTGATTTGATGATGGAGCCGGAAGGTAGGCACCAGATCTATGTAATAAAATAATATATCCTAGCCGTGTTTGGGCTTGTTCGAATCGTCACTAGATACACTTTTAAGTAACGATTAACTAAAAAGTGTAAAATAAATAAACTTTTAAACAAAAAAATAAAACCGACTCCAAAAAAACTAAAAAGTAAAAAATAACGCCATAATTCAGTTTCTTCAAATTACTTACAAGTAACCATTTGTATACTCAATCTATACAGTATATACAATTAATCTAATTTTGGAGTCGGTGCCATCGTGTCACAACTTACTAAAATCGTCAATTTTCAATATTTTACACATTCTTTATATGGCACCGACGCCAAAATAAGATTAATTGTATATACTGTATAGATTGAGTATACAAACGGTTACTTGTAAGTAATTTGAAGAAACTGAATTATGGCGTTATTTTTTACTTTTTACTTTTTTTGGAGTCGGTTTTATTTTTTTGTTAAAAAGTTTTTTATATAATGATTAACACATGCAGTCCAAAAATAGTAGCAAGATAGTATTAATTCAACAACCAATTACAAAATATTTCAATCGAAATGCTACTCAATCCTTCGTTCTTATTTTGATGTAGGTAAATATTCAATCAGAAGTTCTTGAATCCATTGTTGATTTTTTTGCCATTATTATGGTAATTTATTTTACGCACTTGCTACTGAGGCGCCAACAAATTAACGGCTTTTGACGAATACTTTAGATATATAGAAATTGTTCTTTTAAGTTTTCTACACTCCATATACAAGTAACTGCTTCAAGAGAAATGTGTATACTTTGTATTCAAATTATACACAAATACAAAGTGCCCTCTTTTTTCCTCTCTACCTGCTCTCTCTATTCTAAGAGCAAGCGATACTTATAATAATCAATTACGTAAGCCATCTTACAACTTCATACCTTATTTATTATGACGGTTTTACAATTTGAGATAACAATCTTCTTGTTAACGACAGCAACAATGTAAGTTCAATATTATCCAAGGAATGTACATGAAAAATAATTAAGGAACATTGTTCAAGTAATTACAAAAACTTCGTTAATTACATCATACTTTATAGGCCTAACAGGTACTAACATTTTATTTGCATCATTACTCTGAATTACATTTCATGAATGCATTATGCCTTTATTACTTGGTTTGACGTACAGTCAACCAATTGTAACCCTAGGCCACTATAGAGCTATGCTCAGCTGATCAGCTGTAAGTGTTGAGAAATAAATAAATATGTCAATGTAACATCTTGTATCTATGTAGTTATAAGCAAGATTTTATTTAATACCGTCAATTTGATTTAGGGCAAGTGTTTGTGTGATGAGCACGAATGTTTGTTCCTGGGTCTTGGATGTTTTCTATGTATTTAAGTATTATAATTTATTTATATATTATGTATATCGTCGCCTAGTACTCATAGTACAAGCTTTTCTTAGTTTGAGACTAGGTCGATTTGTGTAAGATTGTTCCTGTGCTATTTATTTCTTAATAAATATGTTCTTCTGTTGTATTTATTTCTTATTTATTTATTAAATGGTGGCAGGGTTCCAATTGGTTGTCTGTACATTTTTAGGATTCCGTACCTACCTAAAGGGAAAATGATTTATGTCAAACAAACGTCTGTTCGGTCTCTTTGTCACGGGGCTCTAACTCTTGAACAGTATGAAGCAAAATATGAAGTTTCACAGAATGTTTATTACTGTGGCAGCAAATAATTAAAATAAAATAACGTTTCTAATTACAGTTCTACGGAACCGTTCGTGCGCGAGTCCCACTTGCATTGATTTTGTTTTATAGGCCCGTGGCTTAGCTCCCGCTATAATGTCAATTAATGTCAAAGAACAAGCCTTTAATCTGGTGTACTATCTGGGAACTTTATGCAAATCTTCATTCCAGGGGTCAAATTAATTCCACGTGGCAAATGACATTATTTATCCGTTACTACCTTAGTGATGAGCCCTATGAAACAACCGGCCATGTGCGAGTCAGACCCGCGCACCGAGGATTCCGTACAAAATATACGCTAAAAACGGCCGTATCTATAAAATTCAGTGTTAGCAGAGCCCTACTCCTAAGCAAAATTTACGCGGTGTTTTTTTATAGCTCATTTTGTATAGCTTACTGACATAGATAGACAGACATAAAAAATGAGATTTTCCGATTTATGTTGTGCCATAAGAGCTACTTTCAAACCAAATTTCATGTTTCTAGGACAACTGGAAATATCCTATAGGATTTCCATGGACGACAATTTGTATGGAAACAGCTCTTTTAATGACTGTTTTTTTTGGATTGCGTTCCTGAGACAAAGGGTCATGACAGACAGACGGACAAGAAAGAGATCTTATAAGAGTTCCTTTTTTGCCTTTCGAGGTACGCAGCCCTAAAAACTATTTTGTATGATTTCTTATAGTAACTAGTAAGACTTGTGACTTAATACAGATTATACTCATACTCATTTATTTCATGTTAAAATAACAGTATAATTTGCCTTAGTCAAAATTATAAGTATTTGGAACATGATCGTCAACTAAAATAATAAAATTAAAATAACCGGTACAATGTCAAACGCAAAAGAAATAAATTAATAAAACGATTTAAAATAATATCAACCTTATAAATTGTAATTAATAAAAACAGTCAAAGATATCATCTATCACCCGAAAGGATCGTCATTTACTTATTAATAAACAAAATAATTAAAATTACACGGTTATGTCATAAAATCTTTAACGGAATACAGTGGGGTATCCAATAAAAGGTTTGTCAATCGACGCTTGAATACGAGATCAGATGTTTCATCTCGAAGATCAGCGCGTAGGCGTTCATAGTATGTCGGAGCGATGACACGCGGGTTCTTACCTGCAAGTGCCATGCGACGCGGGACAGTTCTAAGTCTCCCTGTCGATCGAATCTGCTTACCGGAAACTTCGACGCGCGTAAACATCGGTAAGTTATTCCTAACAAACATTAGGACTTCGAACAAGTAGACTGAGTAGTGCGTCATGATTCGTAGTTTTACGAAAAGACAAAGATGTCTTGGTTTCACATCGGCCAGGGTTCGTAATGCACGCTTTTGCATCACAAAAACTTGATCGGCGTCAGTTGAGTTCCCCCAAATAAGTGTGCCATATGTCATTATGGAATGGAAATGGGCAAAATAAACCGATTTTAATTATTTTTTTGAAATAAAGGGGTTTTAATTTTCGCAATGCAAAAATTGCACTACTCAGTCTATCGCAGAGTTTGTCGACATGGCACTTCCAGTTAAGATTCGAGTCTAACATGAATCCAAGGAATCTAACAGCACATTTAGATATATCCGTTATACCTATTACAGCTGTACGTGTACGGTCAAGGAATTTAATTTGTGTACCCTTTCGTACCTTGTCATAGTGACATTGATATGGAATCTCTATTGGATTTCATATCGATTATGACTGTGACAAGGTACGAAATGGTATATGAATTAAATTCCTTGACTGTATGTGTAAAGTCAGCATCAAATAGTCTGCAACAGTCAAAGCGCCAAATATATCGTCACACATCTTTGTGCCTATAGTAGTTAAGATGTGTTGCGATATATTTTGCGCTTTGGATGCTAAATATTTGATGCTGACTGTATGTGATGGCACAAAATGTGACAATATCGGTAAATGGCTTCATTTAATGACATCATCAGTGGGATGTACTTTTTAAATCGCTCCAACCAAATAAGGCAATGATCAGGCTTTTGAAATTATTCTTACGTTGTGCGTACAGCATTAATTATATAACACTTCACATTTCCATATGCAATATGGTATATTAATGAAGTAAGTATTTAGGTGTATTTTGCAAATTACCTAAAGTATTTTGTTCTGCGATAAACGACCAGTTTTGTAGAGGTACGAAGTGAAATTCGTGTGGCAGTAAATTTAAATATTTTCCCAAAAAGGAGGTGTCGAGATTACTCGTTCATGAACGTAGTCTCCAAGAATTGTCATTTAATATTATTTTAAGAAGGTTATGTTGAAAAAACTTCGACTTTATTTTAGAGCTTAGCTTAGTGTAGCTTGTTCATGACTTGGCAAGGCGTTACTAATTTAATTGTAGGTATTCCATTAATAAGTTATGCTTATTTGTTATAAATATAATTTGACATAAACATATTATATATTATATTTATAAAATACATATATTCTTTTGTAATTGATTTATAATTAAGTGACTATTACATTTCAGGGCGATTGTGATCCTCTAGTTCCTATAAAGATCAAGGGTTAAAGTTTACAAGACGACAGTCTGTCTAGCGTTGCTTTATGGCTCCGTCCGAGTGTTGGACAGCAAAGAAACAATATGAGCAAAAATCCACGTTGACGAGATGAAGATGTTAAGGTGGGCGCGAGGTGTAACCGGGCTTGATAAAATTCGTAATGAATTTATCCGAGGTAGCTTTAAGGTTGCTCCGATCGTCCATAAAGTTTCCGAAAACCGCATGAGATGGTATAGCTATTTGAAAAAACGCAGTGAAGAGCGTGTCGTGCAAATCGCGTTGAACCCGCCCCCGCAAAAGGGAGACAGAGGCCGCCCGCCATCGACCGTGGTCTAACAATAAGAAGGGACCTCGAGAAAGCCCAGTCGCCGGAACTGACAGCCCAAGAGAGAGGTTCTTGGCGCAAAAAATGTGAGGAGATCCGACTCCAAATAAAGGGAACAGGCGAAGAAGAAGATTACATTTCAGAGTAAAAGAAAATTATGACAAACTACAACTATAGCTAATTAAATTATGACTTATGAAGGTATTCTCCTTAGGCACTAGCCAGGGATATATTTAAAAGTATACCTATAAATCATTAACGTGACTTAACTATTGACTACAGTCTAAACAGTTCAAGGTAGGAATGTCAAATTTAAACCACATAATCATTTCTTTAGAGACATAGAGAACAAAGCTAGTTCATATTGTCTAAGTTTAATATTTATTAGGTACATGTCGCAGCGAAATGGCCAAAACAGAGATTTTATCAAATCTCTAAGAGATATGACCAAATCACGCACGATGTTAAAATCGCGAATCCATTTTATCATTTGCCTAGAAAAAGTCAGCCATTTGATCAAATCTCTGAATCTGTTTAGTGAAATGATGAAATCAACTAAAAAAGGCAACTCGTTATTTCAATTCACCAGATTTGTTTAGTGATTCGTTAAAATCTCTGAAACACGTCAGAGAGTTGACGATATAATCGCGCAAAGTCAACTTGTTTTATCATTTCACTACACACGTTCAGTGAAATGATAAAGTCTCTACTGTAACATGCTGAAGAGCGTTTTTTGCAGCTAATTAAGTTATCTGTATTTGGAGGTCAGGGGTTCAAGAAGTGTTCCTGTGAACAGTCTAAAGTACAATGCAAATTGATCAAACTCTATTGTAGAGTAAAATGTTATATATAGGTAGGTACATACTTACGTCATTTCACTGAACCAGTTCAGAAGTTTGTAAATGGGATAAGGACAAGCGAATTATGAGTTCAGAAGTTTGATCAAGTCACATAGGCGACTTTATCAAATTACTAAACGTGTCTAGTCAAATGATAAAACGAGTTGACTTTGCGAGTTCGTTTCGTCAACTCACTGACCTGATTCAGATATTTTATCAAATTACTAAACAAATCTGGTGAACTGAAAAAACGAGTTGCCTTTTTTGTCTGATTTTGTCACTAAACAAATGTAGGGATTTGATCAAATGACTGATTTTTTCTAGGCAAATGAGAAGTGGATTCGCTATTTAAACATCGTGCGTGATTTGGTCATATCCTTAGGGATTTGCTGAAATCTCTGTTTTGGCCATTTCCCTGCGACATTCACATTATGAAGCAGTTACTTGCTTGGTTTCGTTTAAGCGGGCCACATTCGCTGTGACGACTAACTTTGTATAAATATGTGTACACTAATTAAATGATTAAGAACCGGTGTCTTTCTAAGAAACAGGCAAGATATTCTTAATTCTGATTCGTTATCTGCATAAGACAGTTCCTTATTTTGTAAGTAGCGGCCTCAAATTTGAGTAGCACTGAATATTTTTACAAAATTTACCCGATTACCGACAGTAGTTTTCTGAAGAGTTGAAGTCATAAGTTTGACCCCATGATACTTTATGATGTTATATAAAAATATAGTTGTTTAAATGTTTATTCACTACCGGAACATATTTCTATTTTACACTACTTCCTCAAAGTTTCGTTAGTCATATAAATATTTAGATCGTTCTTATTGATACTATATATTTTCAACAAAATCGTACTGAAAACACGAGATTTCATTATTGCTGAATTATTAAATCACGGAATGAAAAGGTTCGTCAATTTTGAACCTTAATACTATAACATAGAATCGAAAAGTGGAGAACCTTTTCATTCCCCGACTATACATTAATTAAAACTTTTTTCAATTCTTTCAAAATTTGGGGACTAGCCAGCAGTACCGCGCGAGTGTATTTCGTGATAGAGCTCTTAAGAGTCCCCGGCAAGCTCGGCCGTATTTCACCTTCCCATACAAACGGAGTTTCGTTCTCATTTTAAAACTACGTATTGGATTGTAACAAAACTTTGCATGTACAATGACATGAGGTATATCTAGGCCTGTAATTAGTTTCTATGGTTCCAGTTTACAAAACATACGAAATACAGCAACACCAAGTTTAGTATGAAAAACTTAAATGCGCTGTATTTTTTTTACTTTGTTATCTGCAGCTACATAAACTAATTACAGACCTGCATATACCTTAACTTATTCTAAGTACAAGTTTCAGAGCAAACTAGCTAGTCGTTTTAAAATGAGAGCGTAACTATGTTTGTATGGAGAACCGAGCTTACCGGGAACTCTTAATGTTCCAATATGTAGCTAAATGTCTCCTTAAGTATTTTTAAACATTTTCACTCGTGTTAGTAAATTGTAATATTCTTAATGACTGCAAAATTTGGATTGTTAATGACTGTACATTGGATTCACGCTTGGCCTATAAATAAGTATTAACATCCATATTTTTGTTATTATAATGATTAATGATCATTAGTGGTTTGCATGATTTTTTATGCATTAAATACGCATTAAATTATTGTAACATCTTAAGTATTCAATGTAATTGATCCAAATGACTATAATTAGTAGTTGATGTGTACAGTCGACCTCATTAGATTCATTACGTCACGGGAAATCCTCCTCACAACTACCGGTTTCTGTTACTTAATTAGTCAACGCAGTATTACTAGTTAGTAATAAAAAGAAGTGCACCTTGGCCGTGATGCTGTTCAATTTTTACCCGTTCTAGTAAAACAAATTAACTATGTTAAAGTGCAAGTATAACTCATCAGATTTAAATCATTAATATATTAATTATGACTTTTACAAGACTTAAACGACTGAAGTGTTTTCTAGCTGTTGCCACCCAATAATCCATTCAATGTATAATAGGCAGGTTACGAAAATAAATATTCTAATTATTCCGTATTGTAAATAATAAAAACACGTATTTTTTGTTTTTCAAATTAATCAAAAAATAATGAGATAAATCGAATCAAAGTTTAGGAGTGGGGCTCGTGACGTAACTACTAGGTATAATCTGTACTATACGGTGACGTCACGCGATATTTTGACTCGATATATCTCCGTTATTTTTGGATTATCTACGTAAAAAAAGAAAAAAATACATGTCCAATATTTTTTAATTATCTACGATAGGTACGGGTTACTTATTAAAATCTAGTCGTCATCCCTATTCCAACGCGACACGATAAGTAGTGATAAACTTCCACTTTTTTGAACTAGAAGATTTACGTGTGAATCATGCCCACGGAACTGTCAGGCAAAGGCTAGGCAGCTAAACAGCCAAACGTTAATAATATAATTAACTGAATAGTCACGTCAATTTAATACAAATAAATTTAATTATGTTGAGATAATTAAAATAATGATTGAAATTATTAAGTATCGTATACGTATCGTATAATATATAAAAAAACCTTTACTGCTTTTTATACGAAATAAAAAAAAGAGTGTGATAAAGAAGCACTAGTGCAATTATATAATTGTTAAAGCACGCGTGTTGAAAAGGGGTGTATTAAAGCCATATAAACGATTAAATAAGGTCCACTTTACGAGCAAGTGTGTAGAAATACACTTTTTGTTTATTATGCGTTACTTTTCACGTTTTATTATTTCAAATTCAAATTATTTATTTGTTCAACACAGGTTTAGGAGTACGGTCTTAATATATAGGTAGGGGTGTCACTGTCCTGCGCCGCAGGGCATACAAATTTTAATCGCCATTAATGGGGTGTAACATGCAAATCTACAGGTCCCATTAATTGCAGTCTGTTAGATATTCGTTAACACTATGTTAAGCCTTGTTTACTAGAAAGAGATTTAACGCCTTTTTAAAATCAGACATATTGATGATATTTATTATGCTTTACGGAACTTTATTGTACATTGTAGGAGCCATCCCTAGTATGCTTTTCCGTATTAAAGCCGTTCTAGATGATATTGCCGCAATTTTGTTTCTGTTACAGTTACTTCTAAAATTTTGAAATAGATGCAAGTTACATTTTACAAAAATTACCACTTCATAAATATAGAGGCAAAGGAGAGTCAATATCCATATTTTTTGAAAATAAGTCTTACAAGATTTTAGGTAGTGAATGCCACATAGAGATCTGACACATCTTTCTTGCGCTTTGAACGCAGTTTCTCTTTCGTTTGTCATAAACCGTTAACTTTTCAGAATTGTCAAACCTAACCTAATGAGTTCTACAGGATAACCTTCTAAAAGATCATAGAAAAATACCAGTTTCAGAACTATGACAATAGTATTTTATGCAACTGTTGTATAATAGGGGTCAAAAAAGGCGAGTGGCGTGGGTTCGCAAGTAAAGACGCCACGAGTGTTTTTTGACACAATTATACAACGTTGCATACAATAGATTTTCTACGACTATAAGGGGCCGTTCACTAATTACGTAAGGACAATAGCGAGTATCGCAAAGAAAGACGCCACGAGCGATTTACACCGAATTATACAACGTTGCAAGCAACAATTTTTTTACGACTAAAGGGCCATTCTTTAATTACGTAAGGACAATCGCAAGTATCGCAAAGGAAGACGCCACAAGCGTTTTTTGACCGAATTATACAACGTTGTATATAGTCTTTGGTTTTTAAACTGTGCGAATCGGCCATTGTATTCTTTAAGCCGATTAGCTCAGCTTAAAACAAAAGTCTATATACAATAGTTTTCCTACAACTAAGGGGCCATTCATTAATTACGACAGATTTTTCGAACCCCTCCCCCCAGGGATCCATACTTAAAAAATTAATGACCACTAAGCACTTTTTAATAAAACACAAAAAGTCTAAATATTTATATTTGTGCCGAGATTTTTCTAGCGGCAAATTGTTTGATACTTCTTGCGCCATGACACAAATTTCTTCGCGAGTAAGTACAACTAGGCTCGTCTTCCTACCTTTTTTTCACTTTCAACAGCTTATAACAAGACAAAACAACCAACAACTTCAAGATGAATAAAATTTAGCGCCACGAAGAAAATTAAAAAGCGAGCTGTCAATATCTATGGCTTTCTTATTTTTGATATTCGCGCCAGTGATGAAAACATGTTTTGATTTGAAAAAAATAGGCGATAAAATATGTGTACGTAAATTATAAAAAAAGGTTTTTTTATTTTATCAGCGATGCATTTACGTACATTATTATTTTTTTATTTAAAACTGTATGAATTCGGCGGTTTGTTAAGTTGGTAATATAAATTATTTCAAATAACATTACTTTAAGACTCACTGAATATAATTTATTAGATTGAAATTTTGTACTCTGTGGCACCAAGGAATACGTTAATAGCGACATTGTATCACGCTTAGCAGTGCTTTTTTGGGAAATAGACTATAGAGTTTTACAAGTCTTAAGTAATGTATGTCTTTATATTAGAGTTGGTACCCATTTAAACGACAGAATGAAGTGCAGGAGTAGAAAAATGATTTTATGACTAATATTACATTACGACTTTCAATGATTATGGGTAACAAAGGTATTCATCTTATGGGATAGCTTCATTAAGAACCACGACTTAATTTCGATGGTGCTTCATCACTCCCAGTCTTACACTTTATGTAGCTTCACCTCACGTAATGTTAAGGGTCAGAACATTTATCAGATGCTAAGATAAAATCTCGTAGGCATGAGTCTGTTTTATTACTGGCCAGGATTTTTGATGAAGTTGTTACTCGGTTATGTATTTAAATGAGCACTTAACAGAACTCATGTGCATGAATTGTGGGTAATGAAGTGTCAAATAAATCGTAAATATTTGCTACAAAGTTAATTATATGTAAAATATTCATGTTAATAGTATGGTTACTCATAATTTCTGACCGGAAAAAGCTATAACTATGAACATTGTTATCTGAAACGACTCTACTCGTACTTTAAATTAAGCTGCTTGATGTTTTGTCCAAAACACGTTTCGACTTTGTGTAATGTGCTCATATACAGGGTGGAAAGGCACGACGATCCTTTCCGCAAAGGGGAGTTATTTTAAGTGATGGAGAATCGATTCGTAATGTTTAGATTTTTGTTACGAAGAATTAGTAAAAATATTAAAATGAATTAACGTTCTTCTTAGTGACAACCCTACTCATTCTATCTACCTACATCTAAGTGTACACACACAATTGAAATATTGACTGGGAAATATTATGGGTAGAAATGTTGTTTTGATAAAGGT
Source organism: Hedya salicella (assembly GCA_905404275.2). Classification (NCBI taxonomy): domain Eukaryota; kingdom Metazoa; phylum Arthropoda; class Insecta; order Lepidoptera; family Tortricidae; genus Hedya; species Hedya salicella. The sequence goes on along the minus strand of FR990114.1, from coordinate 7,837,334 downwards.
CACTGACCCTTGTGTTATTGATAAATGTTACTGTACCTAATGAGGGTTGTCACTTGCAGTATTTTGCATTAAAAGTTAACTGCCTGTAACTTCGAAACGCTTACGAATATGAGCCTAGTTTCTTTACAGGAAATACAGTACTAAATCTAAACAATCCCCCTTTTGCGGAAAGGATCTTTGTGCCTTTCCATCCTGTACTGTATACATCGATAACTGTGGCGAAAAAGTAACCCCCTTGTATCAGTGGCATGCATAGCGGTTTTGACAAAGGTAGGCAGCTTGTCTATACCTATATGGAGCCTTGTTCGTTCAGGGCTTCAGGGTATAAGCAGTTTCTCCGTGCATGTATGGAACCATAGTTGTTCACGGTAGGCAGTGCCTTTGTGCCTATATGAACCGCGCGCCAATCCCCTGGTACCAAATAAATGAAAATCTAATGTAGAAATGGATGTTCGCACATCACTTCCGATTCTTCCAAACGGCTGCATCTTTGTGGCTGATTATTTTTTTTGTTGCGTTTGTCATTGTCAGGACAAGATTTTTATGGAAGAAAGTATACAAAAAATTGCAAGGAAGCAGTGACAATTTTGGCTTTGAAAATCTCCATATAAGAAGAGAGTGAGTGAGTGAGACAAAAGAAATGAGAGAGATCTTCAAACATTTATTTAACTACGTAGCCCATACAGTAAAGGGTACTTTAGGTCTTGTTGCGATAGCTCAGTTGGTCAGAGAAAGTCTGCGTAAAAAAAGAGGTTGCATGTCCAAATCCTGCTTGAAATTTATTCAGTCGCATAAAAATCGATGATCTTTTACAATCGAACTCTGTCTCTGTGTTATAATATACACATCAATTTTCCAAGTCGCATTAAATCGACTCCATTTTGTTAACCTGTTTTTACGAAACCCATTTTTTTAATAGTAACAAGTTTCGAAAATATTCGGGAGAATGTGAAGGAAGCAAACGATTCTCTAAATAACGTCACTTGGTGAATATGTGTCAGTCACAGCGCAAAAAAGAACAGCAGTCACAATTTTTATACTAAATCCGCCTTAGTACTTCTGCATAATTTTCTATACACGCTGTGACTGTCGCCATCGCTCTACTTGTCACTTACGCTCTTTTTAATAAGGAACTTTTCAAATTTATCTGATTCTAGTTGATATATTTAATATTTTATTTCATCGGAAAATAGCCTGGTTAAAAATGTGAAATGAAGTCATTTAAACAAGTTTACTAAATAGCAACAAAACTATGGATAACGTAACTACCCTTAAAAATGTTGGTCACGTTAAGAAACCAGGACGAGAACAATCGCCATTTGTTTTTTACGTAAATGGGCATAGAACATGTCTATAGTATTATAAAGTTGTAGAAATTAAATGTCTTTGAAGATTGATTGATTGATTGATGTCTAAAAAATATTGTAGCGGACTATTGTGAGGACACTGAATTGTTTTGTTTTTTTTTTAAGGAATGTTTTGTGTCGTTGTGGATTCATCAAATCGCCAAATCGGCTAAACAGATTTCTACTTTTGAGTTATATAATTCAATTCTACTACGCTGAAGAAAAAAAGAGATTTATGATTTTTTTGTCATCCGCTGACGAAGTTGCCCTTCTAGTAAATATTAAAATTTTGTTGTTAATCAGATTGTTATTTTTTTTTATGGCATAGGGGGGCAAACGAGCAGACGGGTCGCCTGATGGTAAGCGATAGTTATGTCCATTTATTTGTAAAAAATGTCAAGGGCTTCGTGTCGGTACCGGATGGTATTCGCATTAATATCTTTATTAATTATTTCCCATTGACGACATCCGTCTTACCGAAATTACTGCAATATCCTATTTCCAATCAGACTTGATAATATTGCAACTTCTCTCACGACTACATCCATTTACAAAAACTTATAATTTTATTACGGTTCCGTAGCCAAAATGACAAAAACGGAACCCTTATAGTTTCGTAATGTCCGTCCGTCCGTATGTATGTCACAAGGTTTTGTCCAACAATAACAAAATGTAAAAATATGAAAATATTAGAAAGGCCACGCTGAACAAATTCTTGCAACGAAAATTGTTTTCGACATGATCGGATATACCGTTTTCAAGTTATTGCTGAATAACTGCGCTACTGAACAAAAGGACGTAAGTGCTACGAAGATACGCTTTCTTGCTGGTGCACGTTTTCATATACATATTTATATCTGTGGTGCATTTCTTTGTAGTAAAGGCTACGGAACCCTACACTGATTATGGCCCGAAATGCTCTTCGCCGGTTTTTGTAGTATTCAAATCAATACACCTTTAACCTCCAATGCAAAATACCGGTGTTTTCTAAGTTTAACGTAACTACACGTGTATCTGTCTGGCTAGGCCCCCTTAAGATGCGTCCACATTTGTATCATTTGCCCGATCAGATCTTCGTTCCGTGGCATGATCGCGTGTCACGATCACGCGTTTGGACGTTGCGCCGATCCAATCGCTTGAAATCCATGTTGATACGCGTATCACACACTTAGATCGTACAAGGGCGGCGTGATCGCCGCGCCGACAGTGAGCGCCCAAGCAGCGCGATACGCAGTCATGCCACGCCACGGTGATCGGATACGAGCAAATGATACAAATGTGGACCCACCTTTAAGCTGTAATCGAATTCAGTGAAGGGAGCGCAAACCCACAAATGGGAATGCCATTCGCGGCCACTTAAGAGTTGGGTTTCCATGCAGTGCGCAAGGCACAAGGACTCTAGAGATGAGTTTGAACCGGTTCAATCTGACTTAGGGCGTGGGAGAAAGAGACAAAAAATCTGTCTTAAATAAAAAAATAAATAAATAACCATTACAAGAAAATTTTACACAAGTCGAACTAGTCCTATTGGTATTAAACTCAATAAGGCTTGTGTTATTGGTACTAGACGACGATATATTTAACAGATATAATAGATATATTTACTTATATACATAGAAAACATCTAAGACTCAGGAACAAATATTTATGCTCATCACACAAATATTTGCCCTTATCGGGATTTGAACCCAGGACGGCTTATGTAAAATAGTGTGTCGTTCTCTTTAGGTACTACAGGGAGTACTTACTTTAAATATGTAACAAAAAAGCTGGCACTGAAGAACGTTTTTAACACCGTATGCCGTGTGGGTGTGTAGTATTGTATTTCCGCTTAATTCGACATGCGATAGACATATCATAACAATGCATTACCAAAATCGTGAGTTATTGATTCTGCGGCGGCGCCGGGTCTAACCTCCACGTGTCGTGAGCACCACGCCCGCCCCTGCCTGGCGTGACCACATGCTCTGTCTTGACATGCCCACATGGTGCTCGGTGCGACTAAGTTTGACATGTTTAATAGTAGATACACATGGGTAACATTGGATCAAAGTGATGGATGGAGTCGAATGTTGAATAACGTCGACTGTCTTTAATACATTTGTATGCCCTTAACAATCTTAGGTACTACTTGTATACTATTATGAAGTTGTAAAAAAATAATATCTGTACATAAAAAAAATAAGTAATACGGACTATTTGCAGGTAAATGAATTGATACTATTTTTTGTGTTCGTATCTGTAGTTGTGCTTGTAGCTTCATCACGCCAAACGGCTTAACGGATAACAATTATTTTTGCTTCACGGGTAGCTGGGTCCGCAGATGGTTATAGGATACTTTTTACTTGACTACGCTGAAGAATTAAACCGCTGACGAAGTGACGGGCACCTTATAGGAAGTATATAAAGCTGTAAATATTTAATGTCTGTAGCGTTGAAGATATAAATAAGGGTCCCTTTTGTACTTTTTTGGTACGGAACCCTAAAAAAAGAAACGAAACGTCCTATTTAAAAGTTCATTGAATCAAGAAATATATTATTTGAATTTTTTGTATGTATTTTCATAACATACTCAAATGTTATGTACGTGCGTGTCTTTGTTTCAGCGTCACGTCAAAATCTGATACATCCGTAGATAGTTATATTTTTTACCCGTCTACGCTGAACCAGAGTTTATGTTTTTCCTCTCCTCCGCAAACGAAGTTGCAGGCGCCGTCTAGAAAAAATAAGTATAAAGAAGAAATGGTAGAGGAAAACATACTATGGTAATACCAGGAGATAGACCGCCGCAAGACGTTTAAACTCTCAGAAGAGTTGCGAAAAACATGGAGACTTTCGTATGATGATCGCTGATACTAGCCCCGATGTAGAAGAGTTCGTCCACTAAACAACTACAAATACAAATAGTTAATTTGTATTTGTAGGCTTTATTGTAGAAAAAACTATTTTTTAAGCCAAATTGGGGTCTGCAACTGCACTTCTTGACTCATGGGCTCAAATGAGGACTGTCAGCGTGTAGCTATGCTGTGTCGCTGTCTCTAGTAATGGCCCTTTTTACGCCTCTTGAATAACGCCTGCCGAAATAGAGAAAAAACAAATCGAATAATTTCTTCTGCTCAGTGTGGAATATTTTCGTGGAAAATGGAACCATTATAACGCTAGTATTAAACGGTATTGAATGTTTATCTAAAACATTATTTCATTACAAATGGGAGAATCTAAAAAACTACGCTGACTAGACGAAAACTTATGCATCGGGCCTAGTGGGGATACTACGCTAATCTTTTGGGAATTGTGCATGTTTTTGAGATAAATGATCTTGTCCGTTGCTCCTTTATCACTTCTATCTATCTATCAAAGATGGACATCAACACTTTGTAACCGACTTCCAAAAAAAGGAGGAGGTTCTCAATTCGACGGAATGTTTTTTTTTTTTTATGGATGTTCACCGATTACTATTTGACCGATTTTTTTTTTGTTTTATAGGAGGTACTTCCAAGTTGGTCCCATATAATTATGGTGAAGATCTGATGATGCAATCCATGAGGAATTGAAGGAATTCCTTAAATATTGTAGGCATACATATGGCGATTTTGGTATTATAAGAAACATAATAAGCATTTTCATTCAGAAAGTGTAACTGATGAAGAAGACCACAGAATACCATCGGAACTCCTCAATGATAAATGATTTACGGGTGGCGATAACATATCTTGATTAATTTATTTAGCTAAGCAACTTAATATTCACAAACTTAAATGTTCCTGATGAGAATGGTACCATCGAATTGATTTGATGATGGAGCCGGAAGGTAGGCACCAGATCTATGTAACAAAATAATGTATCCTAGCCGTGTTTGGGCTTGTTCGAATCGTCACGAGATCACTTTAGTGTAAAATAAATAAACTTTTTAACAGAAAATAAAACCGACTCCAAAAAAAACTAAAAAGTAAAAAAATAACGCCATAATTCAGTTTCTTCAATTTACTTACAAGTAACCGTTTGTATACTCAATCTATACAGAATATACAATTAATGTTATTTTGGAGTCGGTGCCATCGTGTCACAACTTACTAAAATCGTCAATTTTCAATATTTTGCACATTCTTTATATGGCACCGACGCCAAAATAAGATTAATTGTATATACTGTATAGATGGAGTATACGAGCGGTTACTTGTAAGTAAATTGAAGAAACTGAATTATTGCGTTATTTTTTTACTTTCTAGTTTTTTTTGGAGTCGGTTTTAATTTTTGTTAAAAAGTTTATTCATTTACAGTAATAGGACCTAGAATTTTAGTGACGGTACATTTTGTTTATATTCAATTAAGTTTAGTTTTTATTTAGTGACAAGTAAGTTATGTACACATTTCAAACCGACATTATCAGTTCATACGAACTATTACTTAATACACTTGTTGTGTTTGAATTTGTTTAGCAATTAAGACTAGTGAAAACGTACAGATTAAGTTGTGTTTATCGACCGATAAAATGTGTTAAATTATTAAAAGCTGTCTTAGCAGCGTCGCCCGAAGGCACGCTTAAAATAGAGCTATAATTTGGCATTCAGGACAAAGCCTTGGTAAAAAATTAACCGTGGGCAGATTCGTTTAGGCTAATTGAATGCTAGTCGCCAACAGCCCCGGGTCTCAAAAGCACTTATACTAACAGAAGCTATGATTAAATAATTAAAAGCAGGGATACATACACATTACGTCTTCCTTATAACTAGTTCGCAAGTGCGAATTATTCACTTTGTATTTCGTGGGTTTGGATACATCAGATTTAAAACAAATAAAAAATAAACTAAGCTAAGGCCATACATTTTGCATAATAAACAAATATCACAATGTACTTGTAATTACATTATTGATAAAAAAATGTAAGACTTAGAGCACTTAACCACCTTAAACTCCATGCGGATATATTCCCTTGTACCAAATTATCCTTGAAATCACGGGTCGGCTTAAACATTTGTTGCCAGCGCATTTCAGATCGGCTTGACTCCTTGGCACTGCGGAGAGACGTACCCTGCATTTTTATCGCTTGTATAACAGGGAGTGCTCCGAGGAATTGTTAGGATTGATCCCTGTCTCATCTTTATGTCATCGCCCTACGTGACAATATTTCCATCCCCACCACTTAGATGGTTGGTCCACAACCGTGCGTCCTGTAACAAATTTCCTGCTTCGCTGGATTGAACTGTGGAATAAATTGTCCGTGGACCGATGCAACCTTCAAGAATAGAGCGTACTCCCACCTGAAAAGGCCTTCGACCTCCGTGTGACGAGGTAATCCAGCAGAGTGCAATTTTATTATTCAGTGGACCGCAGTAAGCAAATAAATATTATTAAATACTAGGGCGCCTTCTAGTATTAACTTCGTCAGCGGAGGAGAAAAAAATTATAACCCTCTTTTTTTCTTTAGCGTAGTCGAGAAAAAAGTATTATTTAGCCATATATGGATGTCCGGCTACCCATGTACCAAAAATAGTTGAAATCTGTTAAGCCGATTTGGCGTGATGAAGCCACAACGACACATACAAAAATACAAAAACGATTCAGTGACCGTATCACTATTTGTTTTTAAAATATCTTCAATGTACAGATATTACATTTTTACAAATTGAAAAGATTATGAATATTATGACTTGCTTAGGAAATTAATGAAATAAAATAGTGCGTATATTGTACTTGTGTGTGTCACGGAAGTTGCGACGACCGCTTGTTTGGGACGCGCGTGACATATGCCGATACTGCTGCCAATTAATTCGGCTGACTTCCTCAAGCGGCGTAAATACCCAATCATAAATAGTGGCTACCTATTTGAGCCATTTGGGGTCGAGACCCTGGACCCTGGGGAGAAAGCGCCCACAGAGTCTTCAAGGAATGCTCGAAAAGGCTTGTGAATTCGACAAGTGCCCTCTTGGGCTGGATTATAGCTGGCACAGCGGATCGGCATTATCATACAACGTGGAAACGCTGCCAGCCTTCTGGGCACGCTACCGACAAAGAGCGATTAGGGGTAAATTATCTATCTTTTTTAAATTATTTATAATTTTAAAGTTTAGTTTTTAATTTAGTCTTAGTTTTATGTATTTTAAAACAATTTAAGTAATGGTATTGAAGTTTATTGGTACCATGCTTTTGTTTTCCTAATAATTTTATTAAAAAACAACAGGCTTACACACTGTACTTTAAGTGGATCCTCCTTGAATATCTTCCTAGTGCAAATTTACAAAAAAACATTAGTCTATTTTACATAGAGCAACATAAAAATCGTAACCCTTGTTACTGCCGAACTAGGAAATACACGAGACAATTTGAATACAATAGTCATAAAGACAATATCGTGGTCGGTGTAGCGCCGCGCACAAATATTTGTAACAACGCACCACAAAAGGGAATTTAACTTGGTAAGCGCTTAAGCTCTTTTTGGGGATTTTCCTGTACATATACGACTTTGTTTGACATAAGTGCCAAGCCAGCTAAGATATCTATTGTTGTGAATCGTTACAATTTGGCTGTTAGAGCCATTGCACACTACAACCGCGAGTTTCTTAATTTAAAGTTGTATGTTAATTGCTTTGTGCAATCTGTGGATAAATTCCACAGTTTTTGTGCAGTTGTGTGGGAGGTTGTTGGTGTAGTTGTCATGTGTAATCAAGAAATTGATTTTAATTATCTTTAATTGGGCGGAAAAAATGCGTCTACAGTGATAACTCTGAGTAATAGATTGCGTAATACGTGTTGGTACTTCATCCCAGAATAAATAATAGGTACCCTGGTGCCATTACAATGGCTCTCTCTTTTGATCTAAGCCAGCGGTACTTAAAGTGTGCTTCGCGGAGCCCTAGGGTTCCGCAAAGCGTCTGTTGGGACTCCGCGATAATTATAGGTCATGGAACACATAAAGAATATAAGCTCTTGATAATTTTAGGCCTCCGTCAAATATTTTGCTTTACAAAAGGATTATGTCGCCAAAAAAGTTCGCGTACGATCTATCCGCGTGCGAGCGAGAGCGAACCGTGCGCGAGCGCTCAAAAGTGAACGCAGAATGCGCGTCAATGTATACATTGACGGTATACATACCAAACGGCCTCATAACTGAGGCGTCATATGTGATTTTTGCTGAGCAGTGTTTTTGCGGAGTATTCTGCGCCTGACCTAATTCGTGTTGATGTCAAAATACTGGTGCGTACATTGTACAGTTATCATCACTTAAATAGTTAGCGTGAGATCTTTTTGTACGGTCGGCCAATAATTTGGTCTACCACTTTTGAACCTTAATACACCAGAAGTGGAGTCGAAAAATGGTAGGTTAACCAATTTTTTGACCAACCGTATAAAATGTAAGGTCAGATACTTTTAAAATCGTATCATCCATAAAAATCCGCAGATTCTCTATTCTCCGCTATGCAATAAAATAATCTCATTCCCAGGTAAAAAATATCTTGGCTGCGTTCATTAGGGCCCCAATTTTTGTAATTGGCATGTTTTTAGTAAGCGAAGATAAAAGATAAAAATAGCGATGTTTTTAATAAACGACAGACCTAAGGAAATTTAAGGAAATAATTGTCACATCAATTTAAAACGCTAACCTTTTTTGACTCGAATACAAAACCTCCGCTTATGAATTTAACATAATTACTTATTTGACCCATCCGCCTTTTAAGTATATCTTTAAGTGCATTAAAAGCAGGTTTACTTGACCTCAGGCACCTGGTCATTATGTCACGTCAAGTTTCCAGATAACTGGAAACAATCAAGATCGCTAAAGCTCTCGAAAATTTAACTGAATTAATAACTGTAATTATAATCCATTCCTTTAGCTGTCTTCTGTTTTTCGGGCCAAGTACGGGATGCCGTAAGTGTGCTTATGGCACTCTCAATTGTTTTTAACACCTTACTTGGGTGTGAAATTTGTTAATTATCAATCAAGTAAACAGTGAGCGTGATTGTAAATTCTCAATTTCTTGTAATTATGGCCATATAAATCAGATAATAAACCATGATGGAGCAAGTACATCAATTGGTACTATATTTATACGTATAGTGGGCACCATATATCGACATTACTATGAGAATAATTACCTCAGGAAAAATTATGTGCTGCATTTTTACTTGGGGCGAAAGGAGACGGGAGTTTTGTTTTCAAAGTAAAGATGTTAAATGTATATATCAAGTTACGAAGTTTCACTCACGGCTGTATTTAAATAAAGATGTTGTGAATAATGGTGGAGGGTGGATCAACTTTATCTTGCTATTATTATGTCCCGTGACTCAGGAGTTACGTAGAAAATGCTAATAATCTTTGGTAAGTATTCACATACTGACTAGATGGGCCCTTGCAAAATAGTGTCTAGAAACAGTATTTTATGTAATCGTTATATAATGTATGCTTTTTCTTAGGCCACGAAGCTTGCTGAGTGGCCTAATTAAGGTACGAGACTTAAAAAGCTAGTTATATAACTATTGTATACAATACTTTTTCTACGAGTAACCCATAAACTATAGTAAATGAAACATAGCTAAAGAAAATTTAAAAACACTGTGTTCTTTTTTTGAAATTCATTATAGTTCTGTGCGTAGTTCAGTAACATATAATATAAACCATGGAGTATATAGAGTGATGCTCCAACCTAAAAAGTATGCCTTTTAGTATCATATGCGGAGTTCTTATTCACAGAAAATAGTACACGAGTCGAAAAAACATATTTCTGTTGCCTTTATGTCGTTTAAAATCGTAGTTTTAAAGAGTGACTCAGGAGACGTAACCATGGCAACGATAAACGAAAAAAGTTTAATGACCCTTTAGCATCGTATTTTGTCAGAAAAGTTTATATTTTTCTTGCTTTCTCAATTAGCTTACGGAGGGTACGGGGGGTAAGTTGAGATAGCAAGATAAATATGAACTTTTCCGAAACAATACGATGGCAAAACATTATTTATTATATCTGTACGGTTACAAAGTTGCATGCGTGACAGAATTATGTTGCTTATCCTTCGGGAACTGTGCACTTGCGAATTTTCGGGGATGAAAAGTAGCGTATTTCTGTGCATTGCTTTGTTAGTACGTTATAGCAGGACCAACTAACATTCTTTTTGGTTCATATCGGTTACCCTCATATGGTATAAACTTTTTTGTCATAGTCATTATTTGGCATAATTCATAATTTGGCATAATGCACTTTTTTCTGAAACTGTAGAATTATCAGTATTTTTTAAGGCATCATCCTGTTAAATGCATTAGGTTAGGTTAGGTTTGTTTTATAACAATCCTGAAAAATTTACGTGTTCAGAAAAAATGCATTATGCCAATTGATGAATTATGCCAAATTATGATTATGACAAAAGAGTTTATGCCAGATGCTGGTAAATCGTTCTCTACGGAAAGGCTCAAGCTGGTAGGTATGCAATTGAATCATGAAAATATCAAGAACATTTCCTTTCCAAATGGATACGCTATATTTTCAACAAGCTAGCTAGCATCAGATGTTTCTTTATAATCTACAAGTATATAATTAGGTCACAGCGAGCTCACCAACTTAACCACTATACTCCCAAGGAATTCGTCAGCTGAATCGATTTAGACTTAAACAGGTGTCATAAATCCAAAATAAAAGCTGTATTGCCAATCTAACTACACAGTTATTTAAGTCTAAAATGCTTAAAGATTTCTAGTTGTAGAAATAAAACAATTTAACGGATTATATCGCGTATATTATCTCATTTTAGTTCCCGACGTTTCGGAAGCTTTCCAGCTTTCCATGGTCCTCCCGTGACCATCCGTTAAATTGTTTTATTTCAATGAGTAATAATCGCGGAAACAGAAGATAATATTATTTCTAGTTGTAGTTAATACTATAAGGCGCCTGCAACTTCGTTCGCGGAGGAGAAAAAGTCATGACCCTTCTTTTTTTCTTCAGTGTAGTCGGGTAAAAAGTATCCTACAACGATTTGGAGATACCCAGCTACCTGAGTACCAAAAATAGTTGAAATCCAAATTTCAACTATTTTTGGTACTCGCAAAAATACCTAGTAGAAATCCGTTTAGCCGATTTCGCGTGATGAAGCCGCAACGACACATATAAAAAATTAAAATATTTTTTTTTGCTTCAGTGACCTCCCAATAGTTTCTTACAATAGTTTTATTTTTAATATCTTCAATGTACAGACATTTCATTTTTACACCTTTATAATAGTATAGATGACTTTTGTTTCCAAGCGATATATTAACGTAAAATGCCACCGTTATGCAAGCTCCTTTACGCCGCGGCTTTGCACCATTCACAAATACAATAACATGATAATTACAAAGATTTACTACTCTAAACACGACTAATCCGATTTAGAGCTGGATTAACCATTCCTATAGATCACGATCACGATCTATAATCATGGATCTGTTTTGCGCGGAAGAAATGCTGATTACAATGGATAAACGAATTTCTGTTAGTGGCCAGATAAAGTTTTGATAGCGGTTAAAACGTAGATATAATGTTAATTGCTTGTTCATTGATTAATTACAGGTTGGATTGAGGCTTTTCTGCTTTTATTGGACAGAGCCACCGACAACGCGATACCACGATAAGGGCATGATGAAAGTTTCTGGGACTGGCTGCTTACAATTTATGCATATTATAAAACTCTTGCGTTACTGACGTAACGATTGACAGACAGCGCACAGCCTAAACTGCTGAAGATTTAAAGCATGCAATTTTGGACTTATATTAATTAAAGGACCTACAGTTAACTAAGTAAATTAAACCTTAAGTGGGTGAAATAGGGGTTGAACCGTTATATAGCCATCGTTCATTTGAAAAGTTATAGACTTGAAATAATGTATAAAGGTTTTTTAGTACAAAACAAAATACAAATTTGGGTGAACATACACACTGAACAAATTTTTGAGGGTGAAAGGGTCTCTAATAAACAAATCTAGTAACTTAATAAATGCAGTACACATGTTAGCTATATTTTTTTAGGTACATACATATTATAATCTTTTTATAAATAACAGTTACGGACATTAAAAATGGCCCTCTTCCTTAAATTTCAGTTTTTCCCACCAAATAAATACCCGAAACATAAGTATTCACGTAGTAAAAATGAATTTTAATTACCCTTGCAAGAGGTTATGTTTTGACCTAGTTTCATTGTTAATTGACGCATTGATATTTTGCAGAAACAATCTTAAGAAATCACTCAAACCACAATCCAAAGAAAAACGTCGCATGTGTAGATTTACTTCATATACCCAACGTCATTTTTATTAGCGCCAAGAGTTCAAAATATGCGTCGTAAGTAGCAATAATCTCGACCCTATAGGACTTGACATGGTTCAGAAGGCGATAAAACACGATAAAATCGTCTCCTTGACTGTAGAAAGTCGTTTGTAATACGGACATCATTGAAACATACGTCTTTATTCTACCAAGTGTGCGATTCTGTTTTTAAAATGCATCGAGCAAACAAAATGGGTTTGTCTTGATATGGATCTATCACGAGGAGTGGTTGCCACATGTGTTTTATAAGTAACTGAAAACATAGTAAGGTTTATTTTATAAGGAGTTCCGTAGGAAACTGTTAAAGGTAATTTAATAACTTTTAATTGTCCGCATAAAAATTACGTTTAGCGTTAAAACAGATATACATGTATTCCAACTGCACCTTACGAATACGCAGAATAAGCAGAATGCACTTCTTCTGTATATAAGTGTATATGCAATATAACATGGAAGTAAAAATAATATAATCCATGCTAATTAATAACATACCTATTACTTTGAGATCGAGTTTGATCTTGAGTTGTAACATCCATTTCTACGTAGTATTTATTTTTAATGTGTAAAACGATCATTACCCCTCTGGTGACCAACTGGCGTCACCGAAAACCAGCGTCACACGGTAAACTATTTTTCTTTGTGAAATTACGCTGAGTGGCGACCTCTCTAGCACTTCTTTTTGTTTTATTATTGTTATTAAATTCCTGTCTGTAACGGTGCTAAATAAGTATATTTCTTTATTTCTTTAGTCACTCACTTGCTTGAAATTTAGGATTGAAGTATGTATATAATTAGAATAAGAATGGTTACTGGTAACTATAGTAACCAAATGCAAGTGAGCTGTTAATGACATGATCCATTGTGACTTGTGTACAACCAGAATACTGCAAGCCAACTGCCCGCTGCCTGCACGTTGCGCAGTTCCCCTACCGATGCTTTCGCTCTCTCTCCCACACCTTGGGGCGGGTTGAACCGGAACCTCCGCAATCTTGGTGCCTCGCGATAGCATTCCCGTTTGTGGGTTTGCGTTGCCCCACTGAATCCGATTAATGGTAAGGGGGCCTAGCCATATCCAGACTCTTATACATATAAGCTGCATTGTACGTATCCTTCAGAAACCACGAAAATTTCCAAGATAAAAACCGGCCAATTGCGAGTCGGACTCGCGCACCGAGGGCTCGGTACAAAATATACTTTACAAACAGCCTACGAAAATCCAGTGTTAGCATTAGCAGGGCCCTACTCCTCAAAATGTACGTGGTGTTTGATAATTTTATATTGGTTACTGACATTGACAGACAGACATAAAATTATACTATACTTTTTGTTTTACAAATATCATGATAAGAATCACAATTTTTGCAATTTATTAGTGGATCACTCCACTAGCGTTATTATTATAAACAAAGATCAGAAACAAATGAAAAAATTTTTCGACGATACTGGACTTGAACCAGTGCCTTGAGCCAGACCGGGGCAGCACGCTCTACCATCTGAGCTAATCGTCCACACCAGCAGTCGACGAATTTTGTCATCTGTTCTTGCTTATTTTTTCATTTGTTTCTGATCTTTGTTTATAATAAAATTATACTGTTTTTAGTATTTATTGTTATAGCGGCAACAAATCAAATCAAATCAAATCAAAATTATTTATTTGCATAAACAAAGGTTTCAATTGATGTTATATCATAAGACACTCCCATTACTTGTTCATACCATAAGATGGCGTGCAAAAATTTAGCGATAATTAAAATAGTTTATAGCAATACTTTACAAACATTAAAAGATATCTACTAGTTAATGTTAGGAACTAAAAATTCTAAATACTAATTCAATATAAATAATACATTAAATGAATTAATAACATTGTTTAAAATTAAGTGATGTCCGCGACTTATTCTAAATAGGTATTTAATAATATAAAAAGTTTGATCATGTCATAATTTACAACTAGAAATAAACTCATCAATTGAATAATAACTATGTTCTATTAAGTAGTCAAGTAATTGTTTTTTAAATAATTTAAGTGGCAGTTGTTTAAATGAATCTGTCAGTGCATTAAATATTTGTACTGCCATTCCATGCACATTTCTTTTGATGAGTAAAAGATTTGTTTTGGGCAGAATGAGTTTGTTTCTGTATGCACCACGTTTCGATTTGGTCGTAATTATTTTAAAAGATGACGGATTCTTCTTAACATAAACACAGATCTCAGATATACATAGCAGGTACTGTCAGAATTCGCTTTCTTTGAAATAATGGCTTACAGTGGTCTCTGAAATTCGCTCCAGATACTGCTCTAATGCACTTCTTTTGAGTTTTAAAAATTACATGTGCATCTACAGAGTTTCCCCACAGAATAATGCCGTATCTTAGGAGAGAGGCTACGTATCCATGATATGCCGACATAGCAGCTGCTTCTGACACTACATTTCGTACTCGTCTTAAAACATATACAAATCTATCTAGTTTATTACGTAAAGCTTCAACGTGACTTTTCCAATTGCAAAAACAATCAATATTTAATCCCAAAAAATTGGTGGAATTCACTTCCTCTACATTGGTGTCTTGATATTTAATAGCTAGCTTTAAATGTTTACTTTTATATGTCCTAAATTGCATCATTTTTGTTTTGCTAATCTTAATGTGTAAATTATTATTATCCAACCATCTAATTATTTCTAACAATGTCTCGTTTATCTCAGCTTCAAACGATGCAATATTTTCGCATTTTATGAGTATTGTAGTGTCATCAGCAAATAGGATACACCTATGATCTGTTGAACAGAAATACATCATCTGTGAAAATTTCAACTGTCTGGCTATCACGGTTCATGAGATACATCCGAGTGACAGACGGACATATATACAGACAGACATACGGACGGACAGCGGAGTCTTAGTAATAGGGTCCCGTTTTACCCTTTGGGTACGGACCCCTAAAAAGTAGCCTTTGTCACTCTCTAGCCAATTGTATATATCTCTATGATTCTTCCTCTGTTGTTACGTGAAGGAAGAACAGTTCAATAAGCTAACGTACATGCTTTCGGTAAGTTCAGGATTTTCTAAATGTACTACTTATTGCTTCGGACTATGTATTGGGATTGGGAACTACCAACCAAAGATGTAAAACCCCGTTTTTGAAAATATATATTAATTCACTTTAAGAAACTAAATAGGTTGTCTGGAAGAGATCGCTCTTTAGCGATAAGACCGCCTATTGTCTACCATATTTTATGTTAAGGCTCTTTTGTACTGTTTCTGTTGATGGTGTGCAATAAAGAATGCTTGTATTATATTGTATAGAATATGTTTCTATTTATTGCTTTATGTCAATAATTTCGATTTTTTTATTACTTTTATGTATTGAACAGGCTACGATAAAGAAAGTAAAAAAATAAATAAAGTATGTACCTACCCATGTGTTGATAACTTATCTCATAAACCACATTTTACATATTATCTACTTCTGAGGTACTGAACCCTAAGGCAACTCGGTCGCGTATATCGTGATAAGCCGTGCAATACCGTTGCAGTCTGCTACACTAAATAAAAACAAAAGAACGCGTAAGTGGCGTTACGTCATTGCTTCGTAAATTCTCTCAAGGTCATTAACCAGCAATTTCGAGCAATTTGCACTTGCACAAATCACACCTTCAAAACTAGAGTGACTTACGTAAAGATCAACCCCATTTCAATTCAAATCTTAACTAGTTTGTATTGAGTCTGAAACTGTTTGAAACTTATTGATTTGACGCTCTTTTGAGTTTGGTGAACGAAATGTTTTCTCCTCAATTTGTGAGATATGGTTGAATTAACCGACTGATTTTAAAAATGGTTCTGGTTGGTAATTCTAGATCTAGAAGTAGTTAATAACTATGTTTTACACCGCAAAACATGAATATTTTACAATGTAATTGCCAATTACGGTGTCTAATCGAGTTGATTTGAATGAGGTAAATTTTAGCACGTTTTATACGAAATTAAATACACTCTTTTTAATAGAATGATTCAATCGAGCCGCTGTGTGTAAGCCATGAAAAAGTTATAAAAACTTTATGGTTCCGTTTCACACTTAATAACTCAGTCCGATATAGTACTACTTTTTGGGATTTTTCTTGTTATTTTTACTTTAAGCCCTAGGATTTTATTTTTCTTCTTTCGGTACCGTCTCCTACCAGAGGTTGGCTTCTTACCAGATTACGTACCCGACAAAGCAAAGGGGAGTAGGTACAATCAGTACAATCGCTAGCAAATCGACCTCCAGCAAATTGAAGTCGGGTTCAACTGCCGTCTTTCAATGCCTATCCATTTTATCATGATCAGTTAACAGACGCTCACTGCTGGACAAAGGCAGGAAAGAACGCCATCATGACTGGTCCTGTACCGCCACATTCAGCGAACTCCAGCGACCCTATCCATTTGATTTAATTGAAAAGGTTGCTATCAAACCAGCATGTAGCATTTTCGTCCTACAATCAGTTACCCATCAAGTGAAACGGCGGGCAATCATTGGTCAGTTTAAAAACCAACCAAGAGCATGTCGTGACCATACTTAATGTGGGATTCCGCAGCCGTTCATACAAAAAAAATGCAATAAAGATGAAAAAAAACGATATTAAAAAGTGCACTAGCAAAAGAGCTTATCTCCAAGGTGCTTGTGTCCTTTTGCTGAGAAGCGCAGTTTTTTAGAAATTACTCAAAAACGGTATATCCGACAATTTAGAAATTAATTTTCGTTCTTAGCAAGGACCATTAAAACAAGAAGACTGACCATCTCCATACAAAAAGCCGTTCCCCTATATGTACAACGCCATCTATGTATAAGAATTATTTTTAAAATTTTTGATCTTTGCAAGCGTGACACAGTATTTAAATGTTACAATTTATTAATTATTATCTATTTGCGAACTAATTGTTACTATGCTATGTTTCTTTAAAGTTAAATGTTTAGTTTTGAAGCGCCATCTAGTTTTTGCCAGAATAACTCCTTGCGATCGGAACACGATCCAAAGTATGCCAAGTGTCAGTCCTTTTGTTTTAATGGTCCTTGGTTCTTAGTGGCTATATACCGGATGACGCAGCGTGGAACTAGTGGCACAACTACAAAGTGGATTTCAGGACTCGGACCTCATTTAACACTTAAAATGCGCCGGACATACTTCTAAATCCTTGTCCTGACAGATAAACAGATCCTTGCCCAGTGAAGTAATACAATGTAATCTCACGTCCGCTTGGGCCATTAGTTGCTTGTCTGCACCATGCTAAAAGCACTTAACGGAACGGAAATTTATAAATTAAACGATACGGATCTATGTCGATGGAAAATGTTTCGGTAAAACATAAGTTCCGTTTTAAATTGTAAGTATGTGAGCTGATATGGAAAATTAAGAATAATTATAATTTTACTTCTATATTCGAGTAAATAAATATTTACTTAAAATATACAAGGTGACTTCTAACACGTGATACAAAATGTTACTTTCTGAGGCTACTTACAATAGCGATCAACTTTTAGTATGAGACCAACCATCGAAATCTTTCAAAAAATTTGGACCTACTACTAACCATATGACCATACCTACTAACGGACTACGGTTAGCTTCAAGTTTTGTATATAGAAGTCGATTTTTTTTGCAATTTATAAATTTGTCTCATATTAAAAGTTGATCGTCATTGTGAGTAGCCTCAGAGAATAACATTTTGTATTAAGTCTTATTAGTCACCTTGTATATACGAGTACATTCAAGACCTTACAACAAATAATCTTTGCTGGTAATCGAACTCGGGACAGCTACAGACTAACTTATTGGACGCTAGATAACTCACGGATTTTAGTACAGGAATTTCTTGTATCTAGTAACAACTAGCGATATGAAGTCCATCGACCTACAAACCTTCGGTGAAAAAAGCGGCCAAGTGCGAGTCAGATGCGCCCATGAAGGGTTCCGTAGCCGTTTATACAAAAAAATGCAAATCAGATGAAAATAAAAATACGATATGAAAAAAACACTAACAAAAGAGCGTATTTCCCCGGCACTTACGTCCGTTTGCTGAGAAGCGCAGTTTTTTGGCAATAGCTTAAAAACGGTATGTTCGATCATGTTGAAAACAATTTTGGTTGGAAGTATTTATTAAGTTTTATATTTCATATTTTTTGAACATACCGTTTAGAAAATAGACGACACACACACACACACACACACACACACACACATAGACAATGTTTGCTAATTTCGAAGCGAATATTTCGGAAAATATTCACTAAATCAAAAATGTTTTTTAGAAACCTCAATGTGTTTTTAGAAGAACTGACGAAATATATGCCACATTTTGATATTTGCTGAATTTTTTTTTTCAGTTTCGTTTACATGTATCGAGTGCCCCCCCTACAAATATTTATATTTTTATTTCACTATCAAACTAAGTAGCGGTTTACACACGCCTATGCTCCAAATTTCATCAATTGACATCTTATAGTTTTTGAGTAAAATGCCTGTGACATGCGGACGGGGAGACAGACAGACGGACAGACAGACAGACAGACATGACGAATCTATAAGGGTTCCGTTTTTGCCATTTTGGCTACGAAACCCTAAAAAAGTCATGTCCTTTTCTTATTGGTCAAACACAAGGTCATGGTGACCCCTATGAACTTCTGTTCCCGTGGTAACTAATGGGAATAAAATTCCCAACTGTTACTACCAACACCAATGGCACCAATCACTTGAGTTTTTTTTTTTGTGTTTTGTGGGAATGTTAGGTAGTTACCAGTATTTTCTTCTATGTCCGCGATTATTACTCATTTAAATAAAACAATTTAAAGGATTATATCGCGTATATTATCTCATTTGAGATCCCGACGTCTCGGAAGCTTTTCAGCTTTCCATGGTCCCAAGTTGACCATAACCATGGCCCGTCGATTAAATTGTTTTATTTAAATTAGTTACCAGTAGTTACAAAAAAAACCAGTGGATACCACAGCTAACAAGTTGGTGGTAATTCTAAAATAACCCGTCAATAGAGTTGAGAGAAGATATTTTTAAAAATAAATGTGAAATTGTGAATCCTTTAATTATCCACTGAGTCACAGATTATATAATACTATACACTGAGTGATAAGAATGTACGGTTCTTTAATAAGATATTTCATAGAATAAATTTCGCAAATTTTATACCAATATGCAAATGCATGTTGGTATAAAATTCGCGTGTAAACGCATCAAGAGCAATTAATTATGTATCTAGTTCGTGTACGAATTTAACGAGTCAGTGATTAAATACTAACACGTTGTAATCTAGTAACAACTCAATTAATAACGAATTAGAGTTAGGCAAGTATGTTACTACGTGATTTATAAAATGTATTAATTACACCTCGTTTTAAGATTGGCACAGTTCTATATGTAATGATTATGTACAAATTGATCCCGCGTTTAAGAAGGTGATTTACCAAATTTAGAGTATATTAAAGCAATGTGTGTGACTTTTTCGCATTTTTTTATTAAATCGGTATTTTTTACGTTTCGACGAAAAATTATTATTTTGATTGAAGCTAAGTGTCGATTTGCTTGTTGCGTGTGGTCATCCCTTAATTTACCTACTCATAGATGCTGCCCTTTGGGATTGTTTGGATAAGGTTAAGTAAACACAGGTTTGAATCTTCAATATATGTTTATGATCAGTGGTGACACTTACATTTAATGTACACAATGGCAAGGTTTGTTTCTGAGTAAATAATCATAACAACATTAATCGCAATAGAAATAGAAGAGTTGAATAAAACAAAAGAATAAATACTAACGCTACGAGAATACAATTACTTATTTGTCAAATATATAAATAGTAGTATAAATTAAAAAGTGTCTACTTACAAATTAACCAGGAGCATGTAAAAATAAGTCGAAAATATTGTGCTCTAAGGTATTTTACATAATAACTACATTAGAATATTACCAGTAACTAAATTCAAAAACTAATTTACAAAATATTACAAGATAAACAACGTATACAGTTATAAATCGTCTACGATATACATTAAATTTTTACATTTATTTCGGTGGGAAATCAAGCGTTGTATAGGCAGGTCTAGTCCGCGGCACGGGGGGCCTGCGCGGGCGAGGGTGGGTCTTGCCCCCCTCCACGGGCGGGGGCACCGAGCCAGCCTCCCCCTCCTCTGGCAAATATGGCGCGCGGGGACTCAGCACCAACGCCTTGTAAGAAGAATGCGAATCCGCTATACTCCTGCCGTCCCCTTCGTCCCTTCGAGACATCTCCGAGAAAGGAGACACCGATCTCTTCTCCATCACACTCGGTCCCGCCACTTCTTCTTTGGGTTTTAACTCGTACGCGTTCTCCTCTTTTCTCTTCGGTTCGACATCTTTTTTGAACTTGGTCTGGCGTTCGATAATTTCAGCCGTAGTCAAGTCCGACCCCTGCACATCGGTCTCTAGAGGCAGCGCTGACAACCACGGCCGAGAAGAGTTGCTGTTGCACCATCGTTCTTCATTTTCGCTTGTGTCGCCTAAAAGACCGAGCTTTTCCAAGTTTTGCAGCAGCAGATTTTCACTGGAACTGGCTGCTCTCATCTCAGTTTTAGAATCTTCGGCCAAGAGAAGTTCCGCCAATGGAGGTGCGAGACCTAACCCAATGTTCCTCTCGTGATACACCTCAGATATAGTAGGAGTCATTTCTCCACTCATATGTCGAACTTGAGCCATCGAGTCACGACTGCTTGTACCCATTTTCGGCCGCGGTACTCGTTTAGAGGAGGAGGGTTGACTGATGTCTCTCACCTGTTCAGTCTTGTCTTCTTCAGCAGTCCTCCTGGGTTGTGCTGCAGCTAGATCATAGAAAGCATCTAGATACCTAGCATGAGAGTGATCCGGGCGTCGTCTTAGAACTGTGTCGTGGCCAGAACTTTCCCAGTCGGAGTCATCAGTGGATGGTGGTCGTCTAGTGTAAAGTGTTCTGATTTTAGTTTGATGAGCGAGTGCTAGAGAAACGTCTCTCTGAGGTGCTGATGGGGCTGGTTGAGGGGCAGCCGGTGGGGATGGAGTAAATGCTGCGTCACTCTCTCCCCTGTATCTAGGTGGTGGCGGCGCGGGAGGTGGAGCAGTTCTGCCATCTGGCTCACCGCGTCCCACATCAGTGGATGATGAAGTACCGCGTACATACATAGTGAAGGCCCCACCACAAGATCCAAGAGGCAACGGGGGTGGTGGCACTGATGATACGCTTTCCTCTGCAAGAAAAAAAAGATTCTCAATATTTATAAGTAAAAAGGAATTGAAAGTATTTGTCTGATATAAATGTCATTATAATGATTCATTAATTATTTATATGTTTAATATTGTATAGAAGGCGCCTTCGACTTTGTTCGCGGAAGAGAAAAAGGCATAACCCTCTTTTTTACTTAAGCGTATTCGGGTAAAAAATACCCTATAACCATCTGTCGATGCGCAGCTAGCAAAATAATTGAAATCTGTTAAGCCGTTTTGGCGCGATGAAGCCACAACGACACATAAACGGGTGCCCCTTGAAATCTCGACAAACTTTTCATCGAATTTCATTTCATCGAAAACGATTCATAGAATATTCAGTATAAATATTATCTCTTGGAGTATTATGACTTCATCGACGATTCATTACATATTATAACAATTATTAAAGCAATGATATAAGAAATTTTAAATGCTTAAAATTACATTTAATAGATTATTTTAAAGACAGAACATCAAAAAATTTATATTATTTCATCAACGTATTATTATACAACTAATTCACTGCATACTTAATTACATATTTTGAGAAAAAATAAATAAACAAACTCAAGCAAGTTTAGACAACTTATGATTGAAGGCTTGAATTATTCTGAAAAATAACATAAATATAATTACTATTGCTATATTAGGTTAAGTTGATTCGCTCCTTGAACAGTAGGTTAGGTTAGGTTAGAACTGCGTCCCTAACAAAAATAATTCGCTCCCAGAACAGTAGGTTACGTATTCTACTTTAAGGCAGGTCAGACTTCAGTTAGGTTAGGTACGACGACGAGCGA
This sequence comes from Hedya salicella, assembly GCA_905404275.2. Classification (NCBI taxonomy): domain Eukaryota; kingdom Metazoa; phylum Arthropoda; class Insecta; order Lepidoptera; family Tortricidae; genus Hedya; species Hedya salicella. The sequence continues at coordinate 7,814,640 of FR990114.1, read as the reverse complement.
AGCGAGGAGGAGTGTTAGGTTGAACTGCGACCCTAACGAGCGAGCGAAGCGAGCCGCCCAGGTCCGACTTGCTTACGATACGACTTTATGGCGGGTCCTATTTTGCTATTGAATAAGTAAGTATTGACATACTTTTCGGCATTAATTTAGTTCTAAGGCAGGTCCGACTTGGCTTGGTACGACGACGAGCGAAGCGAGGAGGAGTGTTAGGTTGAACTGCGACCCTAACGAGCGAGCGAAGCGAGCGAGCGAAACGCCAGAACCAACTTCTGCCTAATAACTAGAACTGCGTCCCTAACAAAAATAATTCTTTACTAGAAAATAAAGTTCAAAAAAGGTACTTAGTCGATTTTCTACAATGTAAAATTTAAAACGAAATAATAAAATATGAAGTAAAGATCTGCGAAATAAAGTATATTGTAAATAATATTTCTACAAATAAAAAAACGGTGTTATAAAAATACACCATTTAATTGTTCGGTGTAATGAATATTCGATCAAATGAAAAAAAGCGTATCGTTGACTTTGAACTGAAATTCAATTAAACGTTTGTCGAAATTTCAAGGGTAAACCCACATATACACACAAAGAATAAAAATATTTTTTTTCGCGATTCAGTTACCTTCAAAAAGAATGACTTATTTTATTGAAAACTTTTGTACTGTTTTGTGAGGTGTGCAATAAAGATTTATTATATTGTATTGTCATGTTGTGCATAAGAAACTTACGGCGATGTTGCCTCGGTGGAGGCTCTCCATCAGAATGGGGTTCTAAATCTCCATCGTCAATGGACGCCAACGACTCCACACTTGAGCTGGACTCCAAACTGAGACTTCTTGGCGCCTCTTGGGTATCTGTAGATGAAAATCATGTTATGATTTTTTTGTCATTAGTGGAACATTGGTTGCATGATTTAATCCTGCCATACCCGTTCCACTATCGGACATCCAGGAGTGGAGAGCGACTTCATATTAACGTTGTTAATTTACCATTCATACGCACAACGGGATTTACTTCATGGAACTCGCTCCCGTCATGTGTATTTCCGGAAAAAAAAAAATTGGGTCTTCGAGGCAATAGTGAATAGGCTGTTACTGAGCCAGCGAGCTACATCCTCGACCCTACTGGGGTCAATTGGTCATTTTACCAAAAAAACACGATTATGTCAAAGCACTCGTTTTAGCACTTACCAAACAGAGCAAGTAGCGCTTGCAGCACGAATTGTATATGTCGACGGTTTGCCGCTTTTCCTGTGCGCAGCGTCACTTCATCCTGCCCCACTTCTGCAAGGTCGAAGCCCAAAGATGCCAGAAGCTCGTGGCACCCATTCACCCGCCACAGCCTGACGTTAACAGCGACTTCGATCGTATCACTCTCGGAGTTCTTGACCGAAAACTGAGAGATTACGGAACGTATGACTCCGATGATATCGTCGGCTACGTCTCCGTTGGAAATAAGTTTTGATAGTGCTTGTAATGTTGTTGGAGATAGACCTGGAAGCAATTGAAAGTTTAAAGAAATTACGTATAAACATTAGTCATTACAAATGTGATTAGTTGATCCAATAGGCACTAACCTAATAATGCCTGAAGACTAGCGGAGCATTGTGTCAGTCTTTCTTCTGGGTCACTTTGAGGAAAGAATACGCTGGATGGTATTCCATTGGCTGCTGGCTCGAATCTAATGAATTGAATAAATTTATTACAAACAATCAGTCAGTAAATAATTACATAAGTTTATCCAAGAGTTAAGAAACGTACCTAAATCCGACGCTCATCAAGAGTTCCCGCCACGCAGTCGCAGTACCGGCTTTGTTTTCTATGCTCTTTTGCGTCGTGTACATTGCGTTTTTCTGGCCTCTCACTATTCTCTGTAGAGACTTCTCTACCAAGTGCAGGCAGACTCGTAAAGCATCCCTAAAAATATTAAAGTGGATTAGACGACAAACCTCCAAATGATAGCACTATTCTGAGCTTGACGGGTAACAGCAACAAAGTATTTTATTTGTGCATTTCTTTCAAATAAGTACAATAATCCAGCTATTCGTCAGAAGCACAAACTTTTCCGATGAATAAAATATCGAACAAGTGCAGCGATTTGGCTCATCGAGTTTCAAGATGAGTAAACTATACAAGAAAGGCAATGTCAAAAATACAATGCACCTATTGGGGAAAAGCTCTCCTCCGAAAAAAATCTATGTAGGAAAAGGTCATTCATAGACGAGCGATGGCTTCAGCCAGGCTTGAATAGACAGTAACTCACCGGCACTTGTCGGGCGAGGCGAGTAACTCGCACAGCGCCTGCCCCATGAGCGCCACCTTGTTGCTGAGCCGGATGTTCGCTCCGAGCAGCACTTGCCCCGCCCAGTGCGCGGGGTGTGCGAATAGTTTCGTATGTCGAACCGTTTGCATCGCGTCGCCGAGGGCCCTGGGAATGATAATAACAGAATAAGAAATAGTTTTATCAACGATTCTGGGGTGCTGGTCACAGAGATGGGATCACAGAAGGATGGCCTGTGATCCCGCGGCCACAAAGACGTGATACGCCTAGATGCATCATTGAAGTTTTGAAGTGGGGGGAAATGTCACTCACTTGGCAACCCTACTCCCTTGCAGCAGTGCTGAATACAGGGCCCTGTACAGGATCTTGGTGGCAGTATCCTGGGGTGCTGGCCACAGAGTAAGCAGGATGGCCTGTGCCCCTGCGGAGAGTAGCGCGCGGCACAGACGCGACACGCCTTCACCGGCCATCGCTACATCTTCCGTCTCGGAGTTACCCAGAAGGGCTGCGCTGGATGGTGCGCAGGATATTACTACCTATTGAGCAAGAGATGGAGATATGTTATTGATTAATGTAAGATAAAGTTTCTCATACAGCGTACAAGACTGACTGATTACAGGAAAATTAAAATATGAAGACCGGTTCAGTTCAGCGGTAGTGACCATACCTGCGAGGTCTTGAGTTTAAATCTCGGTAAGGGCAAATAATTATGTGATAAGCATAAACTATTTGTTCCAGGTTATTTAATGTGTCTATCTATTAAATATATCATCGTCTAGTACCTACTAATAAAGTCTTATTGTTCTTCGTACAAAAGCGGGTCTAATCATTTCGAACTAATCCTGATGTGCTGATAGCAGGTGATTCGCAAAATATTGAACTATCTAAATAATAACATATAATGTGTCTTTGCCTTTATTTTTGACGTACATACATTGTACACGGTTTAATCGATTTTTTACATAATCAATTATTCAAATCATAAGCTGGTTGTAGAAGGACAAAAATTGTTTTTTAACTTACCAATCTAGCAGTAATCTTCATGCTCATTATTTCAGACGCAGTCAGCATGAATTCGGAAGCAGGGGGCAATTCTTCGTTACTCGGCGACATTTCCGCTTCTGCACAATATAATGTTATTTTACGTCCCATAACAGAAGTTAAACACAAAGTATATCGAACTTGCACGTAACTTATTTTGTAAGTAAGGTTTAGAGCATTTCATTTCTTGAAATGACTATAGTGTGACCAACACCGCTGTACCGCGCCTTAGCGATGATGCGAGCCGAGAGACGGGGGGGGGGCTCGTCATTCCGCCCCCCTCCCTCTCTGCTCGCACACCTAAGGCGAAGTACAGCGGTATTGGTCACACTATAGTCGTATCATTACCGAACACATTTTTCATGCACTTTTAGCGGGACGCGTGGTACACGTGCAACTACTGAAATATTCCTATATTTCTATAAGCGCACACAATAAAAAAAATACATACACTGACAATTTATCGTATACTCTGACCTGATTCTTCTCATATAGTTTGGGTTTTGGGTTCTGTTATGAAGGAAAAGCCAAGGCCCTTTTTTAAAAAAGGTTTATTATTTAAAACTTAAATAAAATATACTTTGTAAATTCTGGCCTTGGCGAGGCATAGAAACCTTGGATGGAAAGCGTCAACGCGGTCAGAGGTCGGGACTCGACTGACTGGCTGGATGAGGACGGATTCTCAGGTTGTATGGAGAAGGAGGGACTCCTGCTGATGCTGCAGCAGTGTCAGCAGACTTGCCTATGTAGCTAGGATATAACATCTCCCGGGGTTAAGACTAAACTTACTCCCTTAGTGAGTGAAGTTTATGTGGATCTAAGTCTAGGTACAGGAGCTGAAACTGGATGGTCTTCGAGTTCGGATGAGGTTGGAGGTGTTGAGAGAGGATGGAGCTGAGGAACGAAGTTCATTTTCGCTTTACAATAAGTTGTTTTCCAGGTCTTGTAAGTGAAATAAGCTAACAATACAATAATAATAAAAATCTTACTGTAAGAGTAATAATGTCCATACAAAACAATGTGGGGTTTTTCCATTATCTTATCTAAGCGTTCAGTCAGTTCATCCTTAGATAAGTAATTACTGGTCTTCAAGGTGTTTATGTTTAGACTTTTTAGATTTACTGCAGGAAAATCTGACTGAAATCTTTTGATACTGGTATAGTCACAACATAATCTTCAATTAAATTGAAATCGGACTGAATGGGTGTTAAATTCGTTTGTATATTATTTTTCGAGATAAACTGTATGTCCTTAAAGTACGCGGTACATTTACTGGGTAATGTAAACAAACCTGTTCCTATTATATCCGATTCCGATTATATAAATGACAATGTTAAAAGATTATTTTCAATTATGTTCACTAATTCTACGATATTGGATCTTAATGCTAACTTATTGCTAATTAAAGTTAATTTTTTCAAAGACATATTAAGTACGTCAACAGCGTCATTCAACCTTTGTTCGTTAACACTAATTTTGTTAATAAAATCTTCGTGAGACTTTAAAGTCGCCGATGTTACTAAAATATTACTTTTCATCAAGGTCGAGATCTCCTTCTGGTCGCTTTCTAAGTTTTGAATGGCGTTGTTATACATACTAGCATCATCCTGGTCCATAGTTCCAAATAAATGTTTAAAAACAGTGCCGACACCACCAAACCACGCGGATCTTTTGGATTTATTTGTAATCAAGTGTGAGATTGAATCGTAGTCTTTAATTATATCATTATACGAGTATCTTGTATTGAGCGATTGAAACATGTTATTGCATTCTGCCACCGTCAAACTATCGCTCTGCCTACATAAGAACTTCGAGGAGCCTATCACACCGTTCAGATTTTCAATGTGCGATTTTATAAAAGAAATGTCGATAGGTATAACTACATTCAAGAATCCGTTAATCACTTTAATTTCTCCAACAGGGTCGAAATAAATGCCAGGGCTGTTATTTACAGGTTCGGTGAAATTATTTTGTACCAAAAGGGGAACACTGAAAAAAAATTAAATAAAAGTAATTAGTATAGTATAATCTTAAAATAACTAATTTAATTATGTTATTTGATTAAACACTATCAGCTCTATGTGCTAGTTTAATTTGGTCGTAATGATGAACCACGTATTTGCGGTTTATTAGAAGGGTCAAAGTGTTTCGACCATTAATTTTCACGACCTTGTATGGTCCCTTCCACACAGGGGATAAGGCTTTGCGAAGCCGAAGATGGTTTTTCAGGTAAACGTAATCTCTTACATGATAAGTTACAGGTCGGGTATCTGAGTCGTAATATTTTTTTGATGTCTCCTTAGATTTCTGAATATTTTCGATTGCCTTGTTATGAGAGTGTTGGAGACGGTGTTGAAGCATCTGAAGGTAGTCGCAATAAGTCGCATTAGGCGCAGAATCATAAATAGAGTTCGGCAAAAATGGTTTGTGTCTGAAAATCAGTTCGTAAGGACTATAATTAGTGGTACTATGTACTGTGGTATTATACGTTAGGATGCCCGTATACACATACCGGGGCCAATCGGTTTGATCTTTATTTACATATGATTGTAAATAATCTTTTAGAGTGGAATGGCTCCTCTCAAGGGCGCCTTGAGTTTGGGGGTGATAAGGACTGGACCATAATTGTTTTATGTTTGAAAAGGTCAGAAGTGAAGTTAGTTCCTCGATCCGTCAGGATAAATTTGGGGATTCCAAATAGGGATATAAAATGTATTAGACATTCACTAGTCTCTTCAGCGGTGGTACTGCGAATTGGATACGCTAAGGAGTATTTTGTTAGATCGTCCTGTAAGGTTAGTATATATTTTACCTTGGCAGGCCCTGCTTTTGGCAAGGGGCCGACAATATTCAACGATACGCGTTGGAAGGGTTCTGTGGAGGTAGAAGTTATTTCCAGTGGTGATCGGTTGATTTTTCTTAGGGCTTTATTCGTTTGGCAAGAACCGCATGTTTTTCCAATAGTTTTGCTCACAAATTCTGTTAAGCATTCTGGTCATGCCTAGATGACCAGCAATGGGAATATCATGGTTTTCCTTAAGAATTTTAGGAATTTCACCTAGTGATGGATATATGATGCTATTGTGATATATATGTATTTGAATGTTAGTACAATGGAAAATGTAGGCTATCATGTTATAGATTTTAGTAAAAGCATGTTTATCAAATAGATTTTTGAAATCAGAGATACTTATGTCTCTTTTGTTACCGATTAAGCATTCATTAGTGCCTATTAAGTGGTTGCGAAGGTTTTTCAGTGACTCATAAATATCTGAGTAGGAACAATCATCAAAGTGATGGACCTTGGTAAATAAGGTTATGAAAGTTTTTACTCCGTGATTAATTTCCTGCAAGGAAAGTAATGTTTTTTCGGATTGTATGAATTGCTCTTTTTCTGGTAGGTTACTAAGGAATGTTTCTATGTAGGGTACACTTTCGTCCAGGTCTAATGACGTAGGGATTACAATGGTTTTATATTCGTTTTTTAGAAGGTCTTGGTTGTGCTCAATAATAGCAGTGTCATAGTTAGTGTTAGGAGGAGATTTTAAGATTTTTGAATAAGAATCATCAACTGCTGGAGGAGATGGTTCAAGCAAATCCTGATTGGTATTTGTTTCAATAGGTTGTAATTCGAGAGATGGTGTATTTTCTAAGTTAAGTTCATCAATTGTGGAATCTAATTCGATCGGGGAAAATTGTGGATCAGGCGATAGGGACGGAATGTCTTCGAAATCAAATGGGTTGAAGATGTCTGCCTGAGAAGAGGATGTCCCTGGTTGTGCGTTATCATAGATGTTTGTTTCAGCTGTAGGCTGAAGGTTTTCGTTAGATTCTGTATGTACAGCGTTTACAGGTAAACAGTCTTTATTAGGAATAGGATATCGAGATAATGCGTCAGCCGCGCAATTCAATTTGCCTTTGCGATATATGATTTCGTAATCGTATTCTTCAAATTTTAAACGCCAGCGTTGTAATTTGCTACTGGGATCAGTGTGATTGAACAGCCATTTTAATGTGCGATGATCAGTTAGGATATAGAATTTCCTGCCGAAAAGGTAGGGTCTGAAATATTTATAGAAATTCACAATGGCCAAGAGTTCCTTCTCGGTAGTACTGTAATGGCATTCATTTTTGTTTAGTGTCCTCGAAGCGAAGGCTATCGGTTGATCTTTACCGATTTGTCCTTGGGATAATATACCGGAAATCGCATAATTTGAAGCGTCACAGGTGAGAGCGAAGGGTTTTGTAAAATCAAGATAGATAAGAATCGGAGCGGTCGTGAGTTTAGACTTTAAGGTCTCAAAGGCTAGTTGTTGCTCGTGTCCCCAATTAAAAGGGGTTTCTTTTTTTAAGAGAAGTGTCAAAGGTTTTGATATTTTAGAGATGTCTGGGATAAATCTTCGATAATAAGAGACAAGACCCAGGAAGGATTTAATATCTTTTGGGGATTTAGGCAGCGGAAATTGAGTGACCGCCTTAATTTTTTCAGGATTAGGTTTGACACCTTTGTCACTGATAATGTGCCCGAGATAACCGACTTCCTTTCTAAGAAACTCGCACTTGTCAGGTTGTAATTTGAGATTGAAACTGAGCAGCCTACCAAAGATAGCTGATAGATTTTGTATATGTGATCCTAGGTCATAAGAGTATATGACAATGTCGTCGAGATATACGAAACAGCGGACACCTTGGAGTCCAGAAAGGCAGTTATTCATGAGCCTTTGAAAAGTGCATTTTTAAGGCCGAATGGCATTCGATTGAACTGGAATTGATCTTGAGGTACTGAAAAACTGGTTTTCTCTGCATCTTCAGGAGACATATTAATTTGGTGAAAACCAGAGGCTAGATCTAGGGTGGAAAAGTATTTACTGTTGCCTAGTTGGTCTAAAATGTCGGAAATCTGAGGTATGGGATAAGTTTCTCCAATTGTTATATCATTGAGCTTACGGTAGTCAATGACTACGCGCCATTTTTGTTCTCCTGAGGCGTCCATTTTTTTTGGAACGACCCAGATTGGGGATGACCATGGATAAGTCGAAGGCTTTATAATGTCTTGCTCCAACATCTTATCAATTTGTTTGTTCACCTCCTTTTTATGTATTTCTGGGAATCTATAGGATTTAGTATATACAGGAGCATCACTATTTGTTCGGATACTATGTTGAATATTGGGAGTGGATGTTAATTTGTCGCCTGGAAGATGTCTGAATATTGAGAGCAAACCTCGGTTAGAGCGTTTGCTTCTTCGTCATTTAGATGGGAAGTGCGAAGCGAGTTTAAAACTTCTTCAGTGCGTCTGGCAGTGTTACCAGTTGAGGAGTAGGCAACATTCATATCAATAGGTTCGAGACGTAGTTTTAAATCGGGGTTTACCTTGACGGCGTCTTCAGATGTGTTGATAACAGAGATATTTTCCTTAACCTTCACGATACAGTTGGCTATAAGTATTGATTCAGACAAATGCTGATCGGTAATTATTCCTTCTTTTATATCAGGATTAGCTACGGTACATTCTATTATGGTTTCAGTTCTCGGAGATATATCGTAATTTGGTTCCTTAAATAAAATTTAAAACTTAAATAAAAATACACTTTGTAAATTCTGGCCTTGGCGAGGCATAGAAACCTTGGATGGAAAGCGTCAACGCGGTCAGAGTTCGGGACTCGACTGACTGGCTGGATGAGGACGGGTTCTCAGGTTGTATGGAGAAGGAGGGACTCCTGCTGATGCTGCAGGCTGCAGCAGACTTGCCTATGTAGCTAGGATATAACAGTTCGTAGGCCATCTCGAGGGGTTAAATGCTCTAAGATGGCAATTGTCAAGATTTTTAGTTTACAGTTTATACTTACGCTCTTCTTCGTTTTCAGTTGACGTGTCCGCAGCTCCGCTTCCAACACTCGTATTTAGCAGACGTTTGGCTTGTGAGTCAACCTACGGAGAAACATTAGCATGTTATTGAAAGACATAAATACATATATGCTTATAATATTTTCTTCTGTTTCCGCGATTATTACTCATTGAAATAAAACAATTTAACGGATTATATCGCATATATTATCACATTTTAGTTCCCCTGCAGTTTAGATATAATCCGTTAGGCATAAATGTTTATTAAGTGCTAATACATTAAAAAAAAAACGCCACAAATAGTGCGGTAATGAACACCATTCAGTATTTTTTGTGGAGCCCAGAAGTTATATCCTAGTGATAGGATCTAGCGCGAAGATGTGAGGTGTGCCTATGGTAATTGAACGAGCCAGCGTAGCGTCTCCGTTTAAGCTTGGACATAAATGCTTTCCTAAGTCTGTCTGTCCGGGAGATGTCCGTGGTCCAGTTGTTCTCCTCTACAGGTTGCATTTCTCAAATTTTGTGAGCGGGTAGTAATTAGATTTCTTTCAAAATGGCGGAGATATGAGAGTTGAAATACTCGCGAGCCACTAGTATTACGAGGGCTTAGAAAATGTTATACAGTACAAGTTTGACATGGACCCTCACCACTTCGCCAGGGCTCAGCACTATAGCGGGTGTCTTCCAGCAGATGTGAGTAGCGAAATGGATGCATTCGGCCTGAGACAGCTGTGCCAACACAGCTTCTTTCGATGCCTGTTGATAGAAAATAAATTAGATTATTTTGGACTCGCAGAACACAGCAACCTCTTCAGTACCTAAATATATGTCGACGGAAAGATTGGATGACAGCGCCTTCGACTTTTTTTTAAATAAAAAGAAACATATACTCACTGTAAGTGTAAGATAAGGGAAAAACAGCAGTTGGACACGTGAGTTCTGGGCCATACATGGCGAGAATAAGTTGACAACTCGAGTTGCTATTTGTCCAAATTTGAACTTAGAATACACTCGACGACCGGTTTGGCTCAATGGGAGTAACGTTGCCTGCGAAGCTGAGGTCCTGGGTTCAAATCCCGGTAAGGGCAAATATTTGTGTATATATGTAATATATCTATTAAATATACCGTCGTCTAGTAGGTACCCATAACACAAACCTTATTGAGCTTACCATGGGACTAGTTCGGTTTGTGTAAATTTGTCCCTTAATATTTATTTATTATTATTTATTTATTTATTGGCTAAGGTTAAAATGTCTTCTATTTTTCATCTCGATTATCAACTTAACTATTCCCGCCATGTACGATGTCAAGAGTAGATAATAAGTTATAAATATTATTAATATTATGTGTAGGCTTAAAAAAATATTGTATAAATTTAATCATAACGAATTATTGTAATATGAATCATTTTACTCTTGTACATCATTTATTGTAATCGTTTTAAGTACATATTGATTTACATACCTCTTATATACCTTCTATATACAAATTGAATTTGTAATTATAATTAATAATATCATGTGTCTATTTACTATCTCGAACTAATCGCATGGTAAAGGCGAGATAGCATGTGTTGATTGAAATAAAGAATATCTCCATCTCCCTCTCATCGAAAGCTAATATAGTCGATACATACCCCTCATTGCGCCCTGATCAAAAGATCAAGTACCGACCATTTTGGCGGGAAGAAGTTAGTTCTACACTCACCTCTGACATACCAATGTCTGACTATATTAGCTTATGAAGAAAGCTCCTGCATTATGAAGAAATAAAAACTATTGTTTTAATTAAAATACAGTCCACGTCCAACATACGGATATATGCATATTTTTCGGTGAGAGCGGTGACCCGCAGTATGTCGGCGACCTGCTCATTGTCATTCCCCCCCACACCAGACACCGCATGCCTGCTGATAATCGCTGCTCCACCTGCGGGCCTATGATGGTCCCGTTTATCACGCGATCTGCCGTCACCTTCTTACACTTACATAAGTGTCAGAAGGTGACGGCAGCTATGTCATTTATTTATCGCGTGACAAACGCATCCATCATAGGCCCACTGGTCCAGTACTTCATAGTCAGCGTAGTCAGTGAGGGCGGTGACCCACAGCATGTTAACGACCAGCTCAGTGTTATTGAGCAGGCACTCGCTGCCATGCCCGGCCCCCCTACAGACACCGCATATCTGCCGATACTGGCTGCAACACCTGGTCCAGTACTTGATAGTCGGTGAGGGCAGTGACCCGCAGTATGTCGGCGACCTGCTCATTGTCATTCCCCCCCACACCAGACACCGCATGCCTGCTGATAATCGCTGCTCCACCTGCGGGCCTATGATGGTCCCGTTTATCACGCGATCTGCCGTCACCTTCTTACACTTACATAAGTGTCAGAAGGTGACGGCAGCTATGTCATTTATTTATCGCGTGACAAACGCATCCATCATAGGCCCACTGGTCCAGTACTTCATAGTCAGCGTAGTCAGTGAGGGCGGTGACCCACAGCATGTTAACGACCAGCTCAGTGTTATTGAGCAGGCACTCGCCGCCATGCCCGGCCCCCCTACAGACACCGCATATCTGCCGATACTGGCTGCAACACCTGGTCCAGTACTTGATAGTCGGTGAGGGCAGTGACCCGCAGTATGTCGGCGACCTGCTCATTGTCATTCCCCCCCACACCAGACACCGCATGCCTGCTGATAATCGCTGCTCCACCTGCGGGCCTATGATGGTCCCGTTTATCACGCGATCTGCCGTCACCTTCTTACACTTACATAAGTGTCAGAAGGTGACGGCAGCTATGTCATTTATTTATCGCGTGACAAACGCATCCATCATAGGCCCACTGGTCCAGTACTTCATAGTCAGCGTAGTCAGTGAGGGCGGTGACCCACAGCATGTTAACGACCAGCTCAGTGTTATTGAGCAGGCACTCGCCGCCATGCCCGGCCCCCCTACAGACACCGCATATCTGCCGATACTGGCTGCAACACCTGGTCCAGTACTTGATAGTCGGTGAGGGCAGTGACCCGCAGTATGTCGGCGACCTGCTCATTGTCATTCCCCCCCACACCAGACACCGCATGCCTGCTGATAATCGCTGCTCCACCTGCGGGCCTATGATGGTCCCGTTTATCACGCGATCTGCCGTCACCTTCTTACACTTACATAAGTGTCAGAAGGTGACGGCAGCTATGTCATTTATTTATCGCGTGACAAACGCATCCATCATAGGCCCACTGGTCCAGTACTTCATAGTCAGCGTAGTCAGTGAGGGCGGTGACCCACAGCATGTTAACGACCAGCTCAGTGTTATTGAGCAGGCACTCGCCGCCATGCCCGGCCCCCCTACAGACACCGCATATCTGCCGATACTGGCTGCAACACCTGGTCCAGTACCTGATAGTCGGTGAGGGCAGTGACCCGCAGCATGTCGGCGACTAGCTCCGCCTCCTTTAGCTGCGCGGGCACGCCGGTCCAGCGCCCGCCTCCCACTCGCGGCCCACCCACCACCAGGCACCGCATGCCTGCTTCCGCGTTACTGGCTGATGGTACACCACCTGTGAAGGACGAAATATTATACTCTGAATTTTAAAGGTATTTACAGATTTCTTACACACGCATCGTTTTATGAAAATTTCTGTCCTAGCCAAACTGCTACGCAAAGAGACACATTTTAAAATTTAAACGGGCAAGATGTGACCTATAAGTTAGGCAAAATTTACCGATCTCATTGTGCCCTCTCACCCTTGGACGAGGCCAATAATGCGTAGAGCTCGCAAAGAGGTTCGTCAGCACCGGATAACGACTTACCGATTTTATGGTGCGCTCTCGCTCTAGGGCGGTGGTGACGCAGCTGGCGTAACGCCAGCGTCGCTGATAACGCGTAGTGCTCGCACAGAGGTTTGTCGATGCCGCGTAATGTGTTCCAAAATCACGCGTGACATACCGTGTAGACAAAACGTACTGTCCTCATGGTGGGCTCGCCCTTGGGCGGTGAAGGCGCAACGGTCATAACACTGGCGCCGCCAGGAGGTTCATCGGTGCCGCGTAACGCACCCCACGGGCGCCCGTATAAGGCTTAGATATGACTTACCGATTTCATGGTGCGCTCTCGCCCTAGGGCGGTGGTGGCGCAGCGGTCGTAGCGCTGGCGCCGCCATCAACGCGTAGCGTTCGCACAGAGGTTCGTCGGTGCCGCGTAAAGCGCCCCAAGGGCACGCATATAACGCGCCTTCCACCACCAGCACGAGCTCGCGCCGCCCGCCGCAGCCACGCCGTCCGTGCGTAGCTAGAAAGATACCAGATTATGAGACGTGTGTTCAAACGACACAATAAAATAAATAACCAAGGGACAATCTTTCACAAGTCGACCTAGTCCAAACTAAGCAAAGCTTGTACTATTGGTACTAGGCGACGATATACATAATACTCAAAACAATATAGGAGAATTTCTGTTCAGTTTTTGTGGTTACAATAAACTAATCTTATCTTGATTAAAACTAATAAAACAATTGACTATTTAATTAATCGATTATTAGCTAAACAAAAACAAAAGACTTTTAGCTGCAGAGTATGTAAAATAATTTTTACCAATTAATATACATTTTCGCGTTACGATCAAAATTTTTAGTGGCCCCTATATTGTTTTGAGCAGTATAGATAAATTGTAATGATTAAATACATAGAAAACATACAAGACCCAGCAACAAACATTCGTGCTCATCACACAAACACTTGCCCTGGCGGATTCGAACCCGGGACCGCCAGCTTCGTAAGCCGTTGTGCAACCCACTGAGCCAAACGTGCCGTCATGTCATGTTCTCTTTTATTTTAAGTTGTTTGTGGCATTTGCTAATAATCTAGTACAACTAACTGTACTTACTCATGGGCACAAGTTTCTATAAAAAAATACATATCTGTGAAAAGGTATTATTGCCGAGTGTATTTTTCTTTAAACATCAGTCAACTACTTATCGAGCCATTTTAAAGAAGCTAAGCTCGGTAGGTTTGCGTTTGTTTAATTACAGAGTTCCTATGACCACCTTCCGGCTCCATCAACAGATCAGCTCTACGGTATCGTAATATTACATTGACACTATCACATGAGCAAAATTTGCTCAAGTGAAAACCGAGAAGTAGGTTAAATTTAACTTGCAAGATTTGACCCACACAAGCTCGAAGCTGCAGGACTGTCACTAAATGTAAACATAAAATAAAATAATGTTTGTGTAATAATTAATTACATACCATGGTTGTTATTGCAAGACGCTGGTAGCAGATCTTCGAAGGGTGCTAAAAGCATCTGGTATAAGGAGTTGAGACAAGCAGGCCCTTGCCATGACGGCTGCTTCTTACGAGAACCGTGGACACTGGACCTACGGAAGATATATGTCAATTATTTAAAAAAATACCTATGTACAATACAGACGCATGGATCGCGATGCATACGGACAACTTTGGGAATGTGGTCTCCATGACAAAGCAAATGCATTGCTATTGTTAGCATAATATTCCTGTTTGTGGGTTGGGGTTCAACCAGTTGAGTTTCGATTACTGGTAAACAGACCCGCTGGTTTGCAAGTTCGAGACAGGTATCAAAAGTTTTAGGTCAAAAGGTAGGTCGTGCCTTCGTAGGTTCTCATGACCGTGCGCCTCTGTAAGCGGGAGGCAAAATCTACAAAATCGCAAGTTTATTTTTTATTTTGCGTCTATCTAATAATCTAATAAACAGAATATTTATGTTTACAAACCTTGTGGACCCTTGTAGGCTAGCAACTGATCCGGCAACAGATCCACCGACTGATCCCACACTGAAGAGTGAACTCAACGAATAGTTGGAAGAGTTAAGTAGATGATTGCGAGCGACCTGTAAGTAGGTAGTTTAAATTATAAGGCGGTTCGTGACAGGCAACGAAAATAAACTAAGCTTGGTCATTGGTCAATATAGTTGACTAAACAAATTGACACCTCCAAAGTGAGCGGCTCCATCGCAAATAGGTGCAATCCTCAGGAAGCATACATAACGGTGCATATGTGATCCACAAATGATGAAATTGAGTGATGGTATAATAGCATCGTCAGGTACATTTACACATAAATTGAAAGTGAAAAATATTTTTTTCTGAGATAAGTACTTATAAAAGAAATAAGCTTTCAGATCCAATATCAAATTTTGATGTGGCAATGTACAGATAATATTGATCACCATTTTCTGTTGCCAATTGCAGTTACACATCAGGTCTTTGATGTACAGTTAATAAGTGTAGAAGAAGTCGGTAGTAAAACTCCCAACACCCTAACCTAACCTAACCCAACTTTTAGTGTCCGCGTGGCATTCCCTTTTGTGGGTTTGCGCTCCCCCCACTTAATCCGATTACTGGTCAGGAGGTCCCTATCCAGATCAAAGCCAGGTTCTAAAAAAAAGGTAGTAAAACTATTGCTACATTAATTATCCCCCCCTCTATTCATATGGTGAATAATGAAACGTCGGTTTACCATTCTCGCGAGTCCTGCAGCCGGTAGCTCCTCGGGTTCCCATTGGTCGTCGTTATCGTTTCGTCGTTCAGCTGACGTCTTCAGCCAAGTCGACCATTCCGTTATACACCTCTCGAGTTTTCCGAGACCACCTGGTAACAGAGTAATGTCACTAATAACTAAAGGATAATGAATGAATGAATCTTTCATTTCAGGCAATATGGCCCATGCATACATCTATATTTTACTTTTATAACAATAAAAAGAAACTAAGCAACTAGGTCAAATTTTTAATTGCGATGTGTTACGCAAGTTCGAGGTTTCAGGTAGCCCACCGTGGAAACACCGGAACACGACACGTTTCGGTGAGAATTCTTCTTTGTGGAGACCGCAAGTTTGTCTGTTGGAACTCTCACCACGAAGGAGTTAAAATTCACGTTGTGGCGAGACTCCATCTTCAGGACCCTCGTAATGATTCCGGTCGTGACACGTACATACTCTACGATCTCTTCAGCCATAATAATTACAGGCTGTAATACCCTCACACAAACATTTACTCGCGGCACCGCCTGCATTCAAAATCTTCTAATCCCGAATGTAATATCTATGTGCGAAGTTTCGTCAAAATCCGTTTGATGATTTACGCGTTATTGAGTAACAAGTATTCAAAAATCTTCACAAACTTTCACATTCATAAGCATAATGTTAGGATCGAAGATATGGCTAATTCTTACCAGTATTTGTATGCAGATCGTCAGGACTAATGTCAGGCAAGCTGTTGTCATTATCTTCTGTTTCTTCGATCAGCGACAATTGGTGGAATCTTAGTATGCCTAAAACAAATAATATGCTTATACAAATAATGAAACTCTTACGGATTTTCAGCGCAACGGCACAAAGTCTCACCCGAAAATCATCTTCAATTCAATCGTAGATTATTGGCCTATCTTATGCAAATTAGTTTCACCAGCCAGAACATAATATTTCAATGAGTATGAGTGTATGTGTATACCTTTATGTGGTTGGAGCAGCCAAGCGTATAAACGACCGGCAGCGAGACTGTAGTATAGGACAGGAGCTTTCTGCTTGTTCACCACCTCCAACACCTGGTCTATGTTCGAGGGACACCAAGGCTCCGGGCGGTCTTTAATGGCCTCTTCGGCGAGACTCCTGAAAAATAAGATTAATATTTGTAAGTACAACATCTATATGCTGATCTAACCTAAGTAGTTACCTGGCGTATAGGAGCGAAATAATATTTGTCGATATTGAAATAAAACAATTTAACGGATTATATCGCGTATATTATCTCATTTTAGTTCCCGACGTTTCGGAAGCTTTCCAGCTTTCCATGGTCACGGGAGGACCATGGAAAGCTGGAAAGATCGCGATATAATCCGTTAAATTGTTTTATTTCAATGAGTAATAATCGCGGAAACAGAAGAAAATATTTGTCGATATGTTTTTATTTTAACCTTAATTAAATTTAAATTATATTTGACATGTATATTATGATTAAGACAATGTATGATCAATACAAATAAATGATATGATATGATATGATATAATTGTATGGATGATGAGTCGATGGGTCAAGGTCAATTGTCCCCTCGCTGATGACCCTGATTCACGACCAAAACACAATACTTTTTAGATAGATAAAATCACAACAATTGCTCCCCCTGAACGAAATTCTGTATAAGAATACACTAGGCACAGATAGATAGAAAATATGAGGCATTGAATAACCTTTGCACGGCATGGAGGTCCAGGTTGGTGTGGCTCAAGGAATTCGGCTTGTCGCCAACTGTGTCCAGCGATCGGCAGCGGCCGCGCTCTGCAACGACTAGCGCTTCTGTGTGACGGCCCAGTTCTGAAAACAATCACAAGACATCATTAATAATTACCCAGGACCATATACTTACAACTTACAGCTCTTATAAGTTACTAAGCAACACAGGGCCAGAATTACCCGCAGTGCTTCCAAAATGGAGTAAAACTCACATTATGGCCAGGTGTGACGTAAAAATATATATTGTCGCTCCTCAGCCTTTTATTTTGCCACCTTTAAAAATTTGCTGCATTGAACACTAGCCCCTAATGCTCCTTGTGTAAATCTTGAGATAAAGCAACGTATAGGAGGAAATAGGCCGTATCTGGCTATTCACTAATATTAATTGTTAACACTAGGATCGACAATCTCATTGGACGTGACAGTACGTTATTGTAATATTCATTAGGTTTGTCTCATTTCGGTGGCAGCGCTACAACGTGTAGTTAGCACGAGGAACGTAATCAACCCCGTGCACACATGCACTGACGCGTAAGAAGAAGACAGATAAAAAAAAACATCGGCCCAATGTTTTAACACTTCCACGGCCAAGATTTTCAAAGCGCTACGCGTAGAAGACTCACTACTGAAGTAAATAATTATTATGAGAAACTGACCAACAAGTACTCGCTGTAAAGCGTGTTGCGTAGAAGTATATAGCGCCGTTATCTTCTTGTTCCTGTGCTTCTCGCTTCCCGACTCGAGGACCCTCAGGGCAGCCTGCAGCTGTTCCTTGGCCTCCTCCAGCTCGCCTGAGGCCCACAGAGCAAAGCCGAGTCTGTGGCGGACACGAGCCTGAACCAGACAAAAATAGAATATAGATAAAAAAACAATGCGATATACTTCAGTCTGAGCAAGGACCGCATCTGCGTTTCTGTCTACTAGCATTGTATTCTTGTCCTGTGGGCAACAAAATTGCCTGCACCTCTAAGCACAACTGTGATACGCGACTCTTTGTCGCGCAAAATAAGATTGTCCGTCTCTTTCCTTACAATATAATGCGAGAAAGACGGATGATGCGTAGTCGCGGAACGTTGTGGTAGACCGGCTGGATAGATTTGGACTCTAATGCTGCAAAATTATGGTTGAAATATATTCATGCAATTTTGTTGGCCATTGTATGTACAAGCAGTACTCGGCTGTTACAATGTGTACTTCGCTAATGTAATCTGAATATGTCTCACGGTAGTTTTCTAGTTACAATAGTAACGGATGCTTTATCATTTATTTATCGCGTATGAACGCGACCATTAAAAGCCTGCCCATGATTTCTCAGGAGTCCATAATTCCAAATGTACATAAGAAACTACAATAGGATTATTGCATACCTCTTCATCAGCATCAGCCAAGCCCTCGGTAGCGGCCAGGGCTTGTCTCAAATAAGACACAGCGCTGCCACACGCCCCCATAGCAAGATGAGCTCTTCCTAGATCTGCCAGAGCTTGTGCTCGTCCACGGGTATCTCCTGCAAAAGAAGTAACCGAATGTATTTAAAAGTCTAATGCTCACCTATACGAACTCTTTTTGTGTTACATTTTGAAAGCAGCGGGAAACAACAATAACAAAGCAGAGGACATAAGCGCGATAAAAACTTTGTGCGTGACGTTTTCCTCGGTACTTATTACTAGCGCTAAGAAATTGCCTAAACTAAAGTCGGTTGTTTTAATGAAGTTTCATTCAACAGAAGTATAGTGTGGATTATAACCTGCAGCAGTGGCATGTCTCAATCTGGATTCGTGCCACCTAGCGGCCTCTGCCTGAGCTCCCATAGAAGCATGTGCCGAACCCAGTCCCCCGCACGCCCTAGCCTGTAAAACACAAAATATATTATCGGTTATCATCATTATATACCTATGTAGGCTATGAGTAACATCGCCACTTAGATGGACATATTATTATTTTTTGGTATCGGTACATGGCCTCATGCACAAATACACAAGCTGCATAAGATATCAGCGTAACCCTCCAGGTGTTTGCGTTACATATAAGCACGTAAACAGGACGAACATTTTTTTTAATGTATAGCATTACGTACGTAAAGTTTTACGGCCCTTGCCATGTTGCGGATTTTCAGTGGTACTAATTTATTTTAATGGCAAGAATGTATGTTTGACAACAGACGTTAGAAGTCAATTGAATGTCACGGTAATGTCAAAGTAAACAGAGAAAAGTAGGCTAAATATTTCGCGGCTGATAAAGAAAATGCCATAATAATGCAAAAAAAAAAACAACTATGATGCAAGAAAAACCATTTTGAATCATAGAATCATAGTCTATCAGTATAGAACCGACGATGAGGATTATGATTCGACTTTACCTGCAAATGTGTGAGTCCCAGCCTATGGGCTAACTCGAGTTCGGCGCGGTGGTGCCGGACAGCGGCGGCGTGGTCACCCAGAGCGTGCTGAGCCACGCCTAAAGAGTGGCACGCTTCGGCTTCCATTATTTGGTTGTTTAGCTCCCTGTAACATAGTCAACTCATGGTTAGATTATAGGGAAAAGTCATGCAAAAATATCAAAATAAATGCAAGTGATTTTTAATGGAAAATATAATCAATAACCACAACAAATTTTCATGATTTCGCGTTCATAGGAAGAGCTGCAAAAGCTAATTATCTTTCTAAAATTTTACCATTACAGTACGACACGTTTTAGCGTAGAATTTTTTTTTGTTAAATAGTTGTTTTTGTTTGATATTTAGGGCCGATTACGCCTGCCTAAAGGTCGACACTGACCATCGTCTTACAGCCCTTGATTAGGTGATAATAAGTAACAAAGCATTGTTAAATAGAAACTTATGTTAGGTGCTAATTGCGAGTGCGTTAAAGTTTACAGACGTGACATCATTTGTTTAAGAAGAATCTTTCCTTTTTAGATAGCACGTAATTCGATTCCAAAGTCTATCAGGATTGAGTGGCGTCATAATACTTACTTGGCAATGTTCTTTTGATGCTCCAAACAAGAGACTGCCTGCTCCAAGTTGTTCAGTGCGATGTGTAAAGCGCCCAACTCGCCGTAAGCCTGCGCCTTAGCCTCCGGCAATCCCAGTTCATGGGATACTACCAAACGCTTCTCCAGACAGACAAGGGCTTGCTGAAGATTACCTACAGATCTGAAATGGAAGAAACGACAATGAACAATGAGTCTACTATCAGATTAATCTTCATAAGCGCCTACACTGTACCTTTCTAATGTTTAGATACTTTGTCAAATACAAGTTTCAATAAACTAACATACATGTCATGGCAACAGAACAGCGGGCACTGTT
Source organism: Hedya salicella (assembly GCA_905404275.2). Classification (NCBI taxonomy): domain Eukaryota; kingdom Metazoa; phylum Arthropoda; class Insecta; order Lepidoptera; family Tortricidae; genus Hedya; species Hedya salicella. Next base: position 7,793,893 of record FR990114.1, on the reverse strand, counting down.
GATAAATATATAAATAAATAAATATTAGGGACAAGTTGACACAAACCAAGCAATGCTTGTACTATGGGTGCCAGGTGACGATAATCATAATATATAGATAAATGATAATACTTAAATACACAGAAAACATCCAAGACCCGGGAACAAACACTCGTGCTCATCATACAAACACTTGCCCTGGCCGGGATTCGAACCCGGGACCGCTAGCTTCGTAGGCCGTTTTAAAACCCACTGAGCCAAACGTGTGAAGGTGAATAAAACTGCGTTTCTATGCAAAAAATATCCACAAATCTTGCTTAGTGTAGTTTAATAATGCTCACCGCCTAGGAGTGTACTTACTTCATATTATTCAATAAGTGCACTACCATCGTCACATAAGGAGCAAGGAATAGGAAATCTGGGACTTGAATTAACCTTATTAGGACAACTTACTTGTGACTAAGTCCTAATCCTCGATACGCCCGCTCCTGTTCCCGAGAATTGTCCAGTTTCAGCGCAGCAGTCAGATGCTGTTCATGATACTTGGCTGCCTCGTCAGGATCGCCAAGCGCATCGTAACAGTCGCCAAGTGAACCCAACGCTCGTGCTTTGTCCAGTTGACAGGTGGGAGTGTTCACTCGTTCGAGGATCGCCAATTGCTGTAGAGAAGGAAAGGTTTATAATTAGTGACAATTTATATTTCAAGCCTCTGCGGATTAATTAAATAATCCTGGCTGGCAATTTTCTGAGAGACGAAGATGGACTCATATGGATTATCGACATTACATATACGCGTAAAAGTACAATAAGATTTTTCGGAAACCAACTAGCAGGCGCAATTGTGACAGAATAAGTATATATTAGACAAGTATGAAAGTCCTACAATTACAGCACGAAATATTGATTCTTCTTGTCAAATAGACTTTACACCGCAGTGCTGGTGAATACAGAAATATATAGTTGAACGCAGGTTTATATACCTGTTCTAAGTATCCAATGGCATCCTCATAATGTCCCATATTAAGCTTCGCAATGCCCAAGTTGCCATAAGCTTGCGCTTCCAAAGCACAGTCCTGCAGTTCTTGAGCTCTTTCCAGCTGTTCCCTGTAACATCTTGCTGCGTGGGAGTAGTGTCCTAAGGCCATATGGACAGCCCCTAAGTGGGAATGAGCTCGAGCTTCGCCAGCCGAGTCTCCTGCTTCTTGGCGGAGAGTTAGTTCCTGCAATCAAAAATATAACAAATTAAAAAAACAAACATCACTATCAAATTGGTCCGATTCTCTTCAAACATAAGTCAGTTACCTAAAGCATTTACAATGGTCGATACGTTTAAAAGCTAATATGCACTAGACACACATTTAACTATAGCCTGACAAGTTGCGGTACGGCCCTAGGGAAGTGTAGCTACAGACTGGCAACAATGTGCATATGTCATGCATAGTCAGGACAGTGTGAATTGGCTTCATGTTAATATATGAAAAACCAATGTCTTTTTGCAAAACGGTAAGTAGTGTTTTGAGATTGCTACTTATTTTCGCACAGCATAATGGCAGATATATTGAAGTCTTGTTGTTTTTTTTTTTTCCAGTGGCGGTATTGATAGGTGTGACTTATTATCCATACATATAAAAGGAATAGGCCTGAGGGGTTATCTCTCTATGACAAAGGCTGACAAAGAATCAAGATTAGGAGAATAGGTCATACCTGCGTATGGTGCCCCAAAGCTGCGTCAAGTCTTCTTTGAAGTCTCCTGGCAAGACCAAGAGCACCACAAGCCGCTGCCTCCAAAGACCGGTCCCGCGCCTGCCTCGCAAACCCAAGCTGCCTCTGATACATCTTAACAGCTTCTTCAACATCTCCCATCTTAATCAACACGTCGCCAATGTTCCCCAAAGCCCTGAACTTCCCTTGCAAATGCTGGGTCATGTGTGCAATGGCGAGGAAATACTTTTGGCATTCTAAGGCAGTTTCCAGGTTTCCAAGGGCGAGATGGGCTAGACCGAGATTGCAGTACGCTCTGCCCATGTTCATTTTGTCTTGAAGGTCTTTGGCTAGTGAGAGGTCTTGGTCGTAATATCTGCAAGAAAAAAATGGTAAGGCCCGTTTATGTATAATGTAAGCACAAGTTGACATCGGCAATTCCAGGGCCTAGGCCACAGCAATGGTATCTGTGGTTCGCATAAATATTAATTTCTTCAAATACTTTTAGACAGAATATAATGGATGTGACTGACCTCTAATCTGAAGATTAGTTTGTTTTCCGCCTTTGCTTTGACTTTAAGTTTTCTAAATAACCGAGTAATAGACTATAGTAGCTTATTAAAAAGAAGATTTCTGACTTACTAAACTTAACAGCATTTGTAAAATTCACGACAAAACATAATTTTTATTACTCACCGAACAGCCTCTCTGTAGTTCCCCAAACAGTAATGAGCGTAGCCCAAGAAATGGCAAGCCTTAGCCTCGGCAGTGACGTCACCCAGCTCCTGCGACAACATCAGATGCTGCTCGTAGTAAGGCACGGCTTGGGCGAACTCCCCTCGAGAGGAAAGACAATTGCCGAGGTTGAGGAGTGCGCACGCTTCTCCTGCTGCGTCCTTTAGTTCTCGAGCGATGCCTGAAATGGATAGAAGTAATCGTTTTCCTATATGTATTTTAAATTTCTATTGTGTTCTTCCAGATCTATCCAGCGGTACTAAGGTCGACCGACTGGGCGTCGTCCAGTTGGTCGACCAAGGCATGCGTGAGCTCGTAGCCATTAACTGGCGAGAGATTGCGCAGGATTGGGTAAAGTGGCATGCTCTTGTGTCAGAGGCCAAGACTCATTTTGGGTCGCTGAGCCAGCGCAGTTAGTTTTATTGCGTTCTCCACTTGTAGCTTATCTCTACCAAGACAGTAGACAACTCATGAACAGGTTTCTGTGATCGGCCTTAGAAAGTGTGGGTTTTTCTTGTGTATAGCTGTTCTGCTTGTGGTACTTAATCAGTGGGGTACACAGGGTTTTTGGCCAAGGTAGGCAGTTTTTCTGTGCCTATATGAAGCCATGGTCGTTCAGGGCTTCAAGGTAGGCAGTACCTTTGGGCCTATATGCCAGACCGCACGCTACTGCGGCTGAATCGGCTGCTCTTTGAAACTCTTGACTGAGCAAACCAGCCAGCAAGGTGTTGCCAAAAGTCAGATCCTTACTTCTTATACTTGATTTTTACGATTTGGTTGCTTACCTAAATGTGCCCTATAATGGAACAGTGCCATATCATGGGCTCCCAGCGCCTGATAAGCCACAGCCAGGTTCCCATGGGTAGAAGCCTCTGAGCTCCTGTCGTGGACTTCTTTGGAGATCGTCAGCTCCTGCTTGTGGTATTTGATGGCTTGCTCGTAGAAGCCTGCGGCCGAATAGGCGTTACCGATGTTACCGTATGCGCGACCCATACCGGCTTTATCCTGAAATTTACCATGATAATTTAATACTAAAGTATGTATGTATGGACTGAAGTAAGTATGGATTGTATTTATAGATCCCTTTTCACACCCGTAGATGATAATTTTTGGGTTAAAAACTATCCTACGTCCTTCCCAGGGTCTTAAACTATCTCCAAACCAAATTTAATTCAACACGGCCATGATAGTATGGGGTCTAAGATAGCTCTCTAGTTTGGTAAACTAAGGTAAGACACTCACTTGCAATTGCCTGGCTATTGACAGATGTGCTTGATGCAGCTTCAGTGCAGCATCGTGTTCACCCAGTAGCTGGTACACGATGCCCAAATTGGAGCAGGCACGGCCTTCTCCCACCTGTAAAAAAAAATCATAATAATATTAGGCGTAACGTTCTGGGATCGGGTGATCATGTTGAAACTGTTGAAACCGTCATTAAGTCTGTAACTCGTAGATTAGAAATCTAATCTAACTGTCATAAATAAAAGGTTCCCGTAACTTCGTTTACTGAAGAGGAAAAAAAACCTTTTTTGTTCCATCATGGGCAGGACAAAATATACTATGATCATGTGCGGATAGTCATCTATCACTGTACTAATGTTTCATGAAATTTGTACAGCCGTTTGGCGTGATGAGGCCGCAAAGACGCATACATACAAAGCTACAAAAAAATCCATTTCAATATTTTTCAATTTATCCTATATTTACTTTGTGAGCCGATAGGGTTTCGTCAGGGTTTCTACCTACAAAGGCGATGTGCAAGAAGCGTCAGAGTTCAAGGCTCTCAATGAAGGACAACGAAAAACTTCCATCTCGATAAAAGAAGTTTTATGTTGGATTCAAATAAATATTGGGACGGGATATCTTACAAAAATATATATCTGTTAATAATTAAACCATTGGAATGCAGTCATACCTTATCTCTAGCTGCTAGTGCCACATCTAGCTGTCTCTCGTGCCATTTCTTAGCTTGGGCGTAGTCGCCTCCGCACCTGTAAGCAATATTTTAATTATAGCTTTGCTAAAGGTCAAATGCAGTCGCAAATTCCTTGTGCATTGCTCAAGCTACCTGACGGTAAGTTTCAGAGTCAGTTCACGTGTTATGGAAAACGTAAGATAGGAATTTATTTACTTACGTAACGGGTATTTATTTACGTACTTACCAGGGTCGTCTAAAAAATACCTAGTTAAGGGTTTCAATTAAAACAAAATTTTAATCGATATCTGTGAGTAACGAAAATTACCAATATGTGTACATGACTAACTTTGAAGTCCTTAACCAGGTACAAGTTTAGGTAGTCGTTAGAGAGACCTATGTTGTTTTCTCGAATTGAAATTCCTTCATAAAACTTAATCGCATATTCGATGTAACCAATCTAAAATATCTAGTAGGAAATTCTCCCAGATCTTTTGCTAAGTATCTCTGACCATAACTCAATCACGTTTTGTAGTCTCTCTTTGTCGAGCATTGGACCATTTCCTTAACCCATTGCGCAACACTGTCTCATTAGTTGTCATCTTCATCTTTAATTCATAGCTATAAAGATGACAGACAGGGCGTCAGTTAATGGAATTATTATGTCAAACATTGGAACGTTTACCTTATGAATACAAGAAAAAAAGTAAGCCAACATAAGTACCTGGCAGCATGACCTAAGCCAGCGTACGCTCTGGCCTCGATGGCTCTATCGCCCAAATTCTGAGCGATTCGTAACACGTTCTCATGATAGGCGATAGCTTGTGCAAAGTTTCGCCTGTAGTGGTATGAAGATCCGAGATTAGAATATGCCCTGGCTTCCTCAACCTGTAAAGAAGGAAATAAAAAGTGAATAAATCAGCCGATAGCATAGCGGTACAGATGTTTATGTACCTTCTGGTGACCTCTGCGGTACACACATACTCGTATTTTTATGGTAGGTTCAAGTATAGAATATAGAAGTAAGTGCCTACTGTGTAATTGTGGGACCGAATAAAGAGGAACAAAGGTATCATTGCGGTGGTTAAGCAAGTAGTCGATCGTATTATTGAGTGCATACCTAATATACCTATACATAATATAAGTATATCACGCTATCATGAATCGCGGTTTAAAGTAAAGCTCATAACTTTTGATGTAATATAACATGATTGTATCCTATTCTGATTGCTAACCTGCTTCAACGGCAAATAGAAATCTGATCAGTCCATGGTTTGATATACGGCCCTAATAAACGCCCGTCTTTTGTATGCAATTTAAAACATACGGCACTCGACCGCGGAGTCAAATTCTCCTATGGCCAGAAACACGGCCCCAAAGTTGCCGATCCCACGCATTAGGTTGATCGCCAATGTAAACGTGACCGGGAAATATGAGGACACTGCGACAGTTTGGGTGTTCCAAGCTTTCCACTTTCGTATAGTCTGGCTTATATAGATGTAGAGCCTTATGCAGATCAATAATCTTACCTGATCACCAAGTCTCCTAGCCAGCCTCAAGTGCTGCGTATGGCAATCGACTGCGGAGTCAAACTCCCCCATGGCCAGATACACGGCCCCAACGTTTCCGATCTCTCTAGCCTCCTGTAGTCTATCCCCCATCTGCTTCACGAGCTGCACGCACTGCTTGTGACTTGCCAATGCATTAGGATAGTCGCCAATGGCAGTGTAAACGTGACCGAGGGATGTGAGAGCGGCTGCGGCAGCTTGGGTGTCCTGTAACAAATAAAGGAAAAGTTGCAAACATCATCAATGTTCACAGCGGCTGGAAAATGTACGAGTAGGTATAGGTAACAGTAATTTGCAAAGATGTCTTCGACCTCTTTCATAACATATGGTCACCATGGATGTTTGGCATTAACAACCAGCTGTGGGTTTCTTGAGGCCTCGGTCGTAAGAAGTATATTAATCCATCATTGTCTCGGGTGAATATCCTTCCTACGATCCATTAGGGTTCTCCCTTAAACTGTGACGTTACTACGGGTTAAACTAGGATTCATGCGATTAATTTAATGTTTAACTGAAACAATGCATCACAATTCAATCAAAATGACAGATTGCATCAAAATTGTACCATGTACGATTGTACGCTCAACCTTGACCATACAATGCACGAAACTGGGGTCAAACTCAAATCCAATCATATACCTAAACAATCACCTTTAAACTTTAAGACCGGCCTTTAAACTTATGGCGTAGCTCGAGCAGAACAATTACTTAAGTTTCTCAATAGAGACAATGTTAAGTCTAAAACTATTAATCAATTATTACGGGTAGCTTTCGTAACCGTTATTACATTCTCGAATCTATTAATCGTAATTACACAATGTGGCAGATGATCTTTATTTTCAAACCCTTTTTAGGGTTCCGCAGCCAAAATGGCAACAACGGAACCCTTATACTTTCGTCATGTCCGTCCGACCGTATGCCACAGGCATTTTGCTCAAAAACTACTAGATGTACGAGTACATACTGAAATTTGGAGTATAGGTGTCGTATATACGAGTATAAAGGGCAAAACACACCGGATGCGTGCGCAGCACGTGCACATGCGCGTGTGCGTGGTGTGCGCGTTGTATCGTATGAAATGTCATAGTAGATGGCACACCGCTTACGTGGCGTGCCCGTGCGCGGCGGTGTGTCATCTCTTATGGATATTCGTACTTTACAACGCGCACGTCTACGTGCACGCCACGGACACGCATCCGGTGTGGCCTTGGCCTTAAGCCGCTACTTAGTTCGGTAGTAAAACAACAAAAAAAATATTTCTCGAGGGGGCACTCCATACAGGTAGCAGAAGCCGATTTCTTTTTTCCAGTTTCCAAAAAAAAGCGGCCAAGTGCGAGTCGGACTCGCCCATGAAGGCACACTGGTACCTCGTCCATACTAAGGGGCGTCAAAAATACAAATGCTCATTGTACCTAAGATTTAAAAGTAAAACCTACTTATTTTATTTTTTAATGTCATGTGGAAGAAACCAGTGTGGAAGGGTTCCGCAGCCGTTTATACAAAAAAAATGCACTACAGATGAAAAAAATACGATATGAAATAAAACACTAACAAAAGAGCGTAGTTCCCCGGCACTTACGTCCTTTTTCTGAGAAGCGCAGTTTTTTGGCAATAACTTAAAAACGGCACGTCCGATCATGTTGAAAACAATTTTCGTTGGAAGTATTTATTAAGCTTTATATTTGTAAATTTTTCACTATTTTTGAGAGGGGACACAATTTTTGCTACTTTCGGAGCGAATATTTCGGAAAATGTTCCATAATCAAAAAATATTTATAGAAACCTCAGTGTTTTTTGAAAAACTGTCGAAATATGTGCCACAAATTGATATTGGCTGATTTTTTTTTCAGTTTCGGTTACATGTATGGAGTGCCCCCCTAAATATATATATATCTTTTATTTAACTATCAAACAAGTAGCGGTTTACACACGACACCTATGCTCCAAATTGCATCAATGTACATCTTATAGTTTTGAGTAAAATGCCTGTGACATACTGACGGACAGACCGACAGACAAACAGACAGATATGACGAATCTATAAGGGTTCCGTTTTTGCCGTTTTGGCTACGGAACCCTAAAAACTACATATTTGAAATTATTGAATATTTTCAGAAATAATCACTCCGAAAGTCGCATAAATTGTCTCTCTCCTTTATTTTGTTCAAAAAATATGAGAAAAATTACAAACATAACGCTCAATAAATACTTTCAACAAAAAATATTTTCTACAAAACCGGATATACCGTTTTTGAGTTATGGCCGATAAACTGCGCTTCTCAGCAAAAAGACGTAAGTGTATCCGACATGCTCTTGGCCGGTTTATTTAGAACGGTACACGTTTTTTTAAAAGCGTATAATGCTAGTGCTAAATTGAGAAATAACATGCCTTTTCCATGTTTAATTTATATTTTTGTATAGATAGTTTTTTTTTATATATTAAGTTCTCTAAATTTGATGTCTAACTGGCTATTATATTGTGAATGCTGCTGCACACCTGTAATTGAGGTACTGGCTAGACTTGGTCCTTGTATAATATATTTGTTTTTACTAGTATAAGTCTGTGTTTTGTTGGTGTGTCTAATAAATCAATTAATTTCCTATTGAGATTTGTTTCTAAAACGTATTTAACATAATAAGAACATAAGATGTAGTTGTAGAAAACTTTATGTAGCCTTTATAGCGTGCGTATGTATACATATACTAGAGTTAAAACAGTTGAATGATTCAGCGGCAGTACATTGCTTGGGTTAGAAATTACATTGGTAATTTCAAATATTCAGTTATTATAAAAAATATGCTTAATTAATTAGTTATACAAGCAAAATTTTGGAAGGAATGTTAAATAGGAAATGTATTAAAATTTTAAAAAATTAAGCTTCCATTCGTATTGTATACAATAAAGCAAAACCTACTTTAGTTTTTGTTCATAAAAATATGAAATCGATGAACATAAAACATAGTTAGTTCTAGACGCACTGACAGAATTAATAGATCCATCGACGTACATCGTCTTCATCGGCGAACGGCGGAATGTCTTGATCGTCCCTAATACGTCCAGGCTTCATAAAAGACCTGACAGTAACTTTTTATAGACTTAACCCGTGAATGCTCGGACGCTATCATAAATTCTCGAAGGACGTTTATACCTCAGTGCCTGTCTGAGATTCCCGATTTTATTGGTATAAGAGGATATAACATTTGCGATGGTATTAATTCAATAGATACTAATTTTATATGGCCGGTTATTATAACGGGCGATTTTATGGTCTTCATTATGTGTATGATGTTGTAGTTATAACTTTTTGTCGCAGTAAAATGTCGGATATTCTGCCCGTGTATCGTGTGAGTTATTATCTGAGGCTTTAGACCAAAATTTACAACATGACATTAACGCCATTAATCTGCTATGATAATTTTACTATTATAAGTTTTGATATGTTTCCTTGGAAAACTACGCATAGAGCTTATACTCAAAAAGACATAATATATTTTAGATAGTCCAAGTATTAATATTGTAATAGTTAAGAATGATTTACAAATAACTATATAAAATTAAAAATTTACAAATCCCCCCGATACAAATGAACATAACAACAAAAGTTGGAGTTCCTCGCTTCAATATTGGCCGAGATCCGGTCGCTTGTTCCACTAGAAGCTGAATATCTTGGAGACGAGTGCTCCGATTTTCATCAAACAAAGCTAAGAACACTCGGGATAAAATTATCTATCATATAAAAAAACCGCACTCAAATTGGTCCATCCGTATGGGCGCTACGATGCCACAGACAGTTACACAGATACACAGAGTCACAGACACGTTAAACTTATAACACCCCTCTTTTTTGTCGGGGGTAAAAAATAGTACTGACTGTGGAGTTTCTTTCGGATTTCTTCACAATAGTGGTCTTCTCTTAGGAAATTCCGGTAGACTCAGGCTTGTAAAAGTGCCCTTGTGGCCTACTTATAGAATAAAGATCATTATTTAATTACACAAGTAGGCAAAATCCCGCGACTTCGTCCGTGAACAATTCGAATTAAAAAAAACCTTTCTTTGTGTAACTCTAGGTCTCTAACGCAAACATCAAATACAGTTTTAGAATACATACCTATTATTTTAGCAGCAATAATGAATTCTTGTGTAAATTGCATTGTATTTTTATCGTAAACAGTCACGCACGGAGATACAATTTAAAAAAAGTACCATGAAAATTGTTGGCGGCCATTTAAATGCGAACCGCATACAAGGCAACTTCATAATGATTATACTTATGTTAAACCCACCCTCCCAGTTACTACCTGTCTAGCTTCGTTTTGATGCCAGTTCGTGAGGAAACGAATGAACTTGGTTGGTAATTCTATAGAACAGTGGGAATAATCCCAGTGTAAAACGAATTTACTGCCTGGGAATCTACCGTAATATCAAAATCAGTAAGTTTCTAAAACGCTTCGAAAAAAATGCGTTTGCCCGCTTGACAGCGTGTGCGCACTGAAAAGAGTGTATGTATATTGACAAATATAGTTTCATTGGCATTGAGAACAACAAAATTGTATATAGGACTTGTATCGACAAATATTTTTTAACAAAAAGAATCTACACTATTTTGCTTGTCCGTCGGCAACTCTTTCTGGCGTAAAAGCAACACATGTTACTCTAGGGTACGTAATCTATTGCAACTATGACGTCGGCCCTAAGCTCCGTGGTTACGTGGGAGAAAGAAAACACAATTTCGCTTTCACAATGTTAATAAGGTCACTACGTCATAAAGTTGTAAAAATGAAATAAATAAATATCAGGGACAACTTACACAAATCGACCTAGTCCCAAACTAAGTAAAGCTTGTACTGTGGGTACCAGGTACATAATATATAGATAAATGATAATACTTAAATATGTAGAAAACATCCAAGATCCAGGAACAAACATTCGTACTCATTATACAAACACTTGCCCTGGCCGGGATTCGAACCCGGGACCGCTAGCTTCGTAGGCCATCTGTACACTGGAAAAATTAAAAAAGTAATTGTAACGGACTATTTGAAGGTCACTAAATCGAAAGATATTTTTTTGCATTTTTGTAAGTGTCGTTGTGGCTTCATCACGCCAAATTGGCTAAACGGATTTCAATTATTTTTGATACACGGGTTGCTGGGTATCTCCATTGCAGATAGTTATAGGATACTTTTTTACTCGACTACGGATAAGAAAAAAAGAGGGGTTATGACTTTTTCTCCTCCGCAAACGAAGTTGCGGGCACCTTGTAGTATTTAAATGTAATAATCTTCTAAGCTAAAGTATCTACTTAATACAAAACTACATATAAAAGCCATATCCATGACCGATTACCTAACTCAACCAACCTTGACAACAACTGACGACAAATAAATATCCCCGGCAAGTCGGACGAAAACAAATAAAAGAGTTGAAAGCAAATAAAAGGTGCATAGAATGCGGCGCATCCTTTCACTGAGGAAGTTAGAGGATAAGAGAAAAAAAATATCCGACGACACCGCCAATAGGGTCTTTGTCTCGACGAAATGCGGTAGGGGTTACACAAGGTATAACTTTATCGACACTTTCGATAGACACTGTGTTTATCGACTGCGTAACGAAGGAGGTGTTGATAATTCCAAATGATTTTTAGAACTTCAAGTACCGTATCGTTAATTATAATAACTATGGGTACATAAGAGAGTGATATAATTTGTTTATTTTCGATTATTACTTTGTTCTTTATGTACTATAACGTAAAAATATTTTTAAACAACAAAATTAAAAAAAAAACGCGTAAACTATTAATAGATTCACGCGTTTCTTTGCGGAATTCAATATTAAATTAATGAATTATATTTTCTTGGCTTACCGTGAAATAGTGTTTTGGTTAGATGTGACAATAAATTGTGCTCACATGCGAATGTTTTACAACACACTACCACCAGACAATATAATCCTCGTCACGTGTTTCGCCTCTCTTCTAGGAATCATCTGGAGATGCAGGAGATGTTGACGGTCCAGCGTCCACCCGAGAAGTGAGATCTCCAAATCGTCGTGGTCTTCATCTCACACCTACTGGTGTGGGGATGTCATGTCAGGGCAGAGCCCTCTTTGGTTGAAGTCTTCTCCACCCGTTGCAACGGGTGTGTCTATCTTGTGCCTTTTGGTGGCACGGATTCTATGACGCGGGAGGCCTTGTCTCTGGTGCATGTCTGCGGGGACTTGAACCGGAGTTGAGGCCTCTTCTGCGGCTCTATTGTGGTCTTCTTTTCTCTTCAACGGGGTGTTGAAGTGGCGGGCTGGCCTGTCAACGGCGTGGCGGACGGTGGCCTCTCAGCGGCATTGTGGATTCCTGGGGTGACAGGGGACTCTGATGGCGGCACGAGCTCTCTCGGCAGAGCTCGATACCTCTTGTCCGGGGGACGAGCGTGCAGCGGCGCTATTCTAACCAGGGATGGGATGATGGAGTTGTCCGCACGACGAAACATGGCGCCGTACAGCTGGCCGATGAAGTCGTCCAGTCCTTGCTATTTTAGGTCGCGGCTGATTAAGTCGTTGCGCATGTAGCGCGGTGCAGCGACTATGGTGCGCAGGGCTTGGGTCTCCTGCGCACGCAACTTCTTTTTGTTGGATTCCGTACCATGGGGTGCCGCGTATGTGAGACGGGACCGCAGGTACGTCTTGTATATCCCCAACTTGGTGCGGATGGGGAGGCTGCTAGCTAGGACTGGACGAAGTAGTGTGCGCGCTGTCTTCGTTCGTCGTACGGTTGCTTCTGTCTGCTGGGTCATTGTTAGTGCCCTGTCGATGGTGATCCCCAGGTACTTCACTGTTCGTTGCCATGGGATTTCCTGTCCGAGCATCAGGAGCGGGGGAGGCTGCCTGCAGATTTCCAAAACGAAAACAGGCCCTATTTATACCCTGAATATGATTTCTAAAAAGAGATGGAAAAACCCGTAACACGTAAAATATTGGCCTTTGATAAGATTTTGCACTTTGCTCTTGATGTCTCGCATAAGGTTTTGGACAACGCTTGTACCGGGGTTTTTGGCCACCTGGTTTCAATCTCTCTTGACTTTTTCCAAAGGATAACCAGCGGGCCTATGATAGTCACGTTTATCACGCGATAAATGATATGATAACGCACCTGTCACTCTCGCACTCACATATGTGTCAGAAGGTGACAGCAGCTACGTCATTTATTTATCGCGTGACAAACGCAACCATTATAGGCCCGCAGGTTAACCCTTTTTACGCAGATTTCTCTTCTACGCCCAAAATTTTTCTATTGGACGAAATCCTGGATAGCTCGATAGATTGTGGTGCTTCCTCACAAATTGGTTTTTTTTTTTGTTGTTTCGCGTACCATTGAAGTTACCTATGTAGAAGTACCGGCCCCGCATAATGGCAGCTGGGAAAGTGAGGCCAAAACAGAGTCTGGCCTTTATGCTGCTTCACGAGTGGCAACACTTTCTTCCAAAGGCATTCCTTCTCATAGATCTTTGCGTTTAATATTTCGACCGTAAAAAATGATGTGGAGATCATCCGGCATTGACAAATAGCTAGCCAAACTAGGACTTTAAAATTTTTTTTGCAAAAACGAACGCGAAGCGACTGTCCCTTCCTTAACCGTATAGTAAATATTGTGCTCTAGGTAGAGTTTTGTAATCCAATTTTAGATATCTTTCTTCATACATTATCAATTATGATGCACGGCTTTTTTTGTACAAAATATCTTCATATGCCTTCCAGGCCTTAGTTTTTACGGATAATGACTGCTGAACTGTGCGTTTTGGCTGTTTTTGCTTTTTATAGCTCTTTAATCAATTTCGTTTCTTTTCAATACAGTCCTTAGTGTACGTTATTAGTCATTGGATTTTAATTATGTTTGTTCACTACCTATCGGTTATAGCCCTTATTAGTTTTTACATAACCAAAATGCGGACACTGAATGATTTTTTTGTGTGTTTTAGGTACTTATATTTTGCATTATAGGTATAATCCGAACCTAATTGACTTATATTTTCTATACGTCGAGTTGTTCCTTCAGCGAAAAATTACTCGTAAGAATGATACCTTAAAAGTTTGCAGTTCGAGTTTGTCTATGATAATATTTGTCCTTGTTGAACTTCCTCAGAATTAGAATGATAAGTAGAATGCTTAACTCGGGTGAAAGTGATCAATTGCCTCCCGAAAGCTAGGTGCACGAGCGCTCTGTTAATTGCGACACGTCTATTGAAATAAGGAAATTATCTATAAGTCGGCGACTTGATATAATCTTTGGAACAGTTGAGAAGAAAGTATGTATCTATGTACCGTATGTTTGTTTATACTAAAAACATATCGCAGCGCATCTTAACGCCACTGAACCACGCGATCTGCGGTAGGTAACATTTAAAATATCGATATCGAATGTACAACAAACGGGCAGCACTACCAATCGGACGGGTAACAATCTAACTAATTAAGTATGTGCAACATGATACGATAACTTGGTGATTTACATACCTGCCCGCTCTTTGCTTTCCAGCTAGGGTCTCGGCAGTGCGCTGTGATGGTTATCATCGAGAACAGACTGCTATTGCATTGGGATAGCACTGAGTTTGACACGGTGTCCCATTGTGCTGCTCCTTGTTCTACGGCTTTTGTAAATAATACTCGAATGAGACGTACGTTTATCAACCTTTATTATGTTTGCTTTTGTTTTCGTTGCGCTGCGGTTTTGCATGGACGCATTTCCATAGACTATGTTTGTCAGGAGAATTCAACGTTTTTGTGTTATGGTCATATGTGAACAAAAAGAAATATATTTGTGATTGATGCTTTACCATAATAGTATTCAATTTCACCATGGTCTGTTAGTTTTTAACGACTGTTTATGTCTCTTTATTATTGTAATTTCACAACCAAGGTAGGTGCAAGGAAGAATGGAACATAACTTACGTTCAATTAGAAAATTTGACAAGTTTTCTAAAAGCGTCGTGCACCAATCTCGCTGTACAGCCGTATTCAATAGTCCAATAAAGTAATACTGATATTAATTTACTTCAAGAAATATCACAGTAACATTATAACACACCACCATTATTATTTCGTGAATAGCGAGGCTTTGCACTAGCCGCGAAGCAATTATAGTCCAAAGTCAGCTTTATTACCTATGTAGAAGGTTTATCATTTTCAATTTCTAATATGTATGTGCAATTAGGGTTACCACGTTGAATATATCAATACCAATTGAATAGCTAGCAAAAGTCAAGTGTAATTGGATTTTTGAAACAATTAAGTAAGTAGGTACCTACTTTTTTATTTATATTCGACTTCAACGTGTATTTTTAAGAAATTTCAAATCAAGTTTGTGTTCTCCTTTCAAATTGACTTCTTATAACTTATCCAGAAGTAAACGCTTTCCATCGTGCCCAATAGCTATAACGGATTTTCACAATTTATATCTGCAGAATTTATAATGTAATTTGTATCTCAGTTATCGCTTTACTACTTTTTAAACCTACTGAATACTGTGTCAAGAGTATGATAAAGTTTGAATAAAAGCAAACAAAACACCCAAACCTGCCCTTGGTCGATAAAAGGATGAAAATTGAGAACGTGGTAACCCTAAGTGCAATCGGATAGGTGCGTTAATATGCCCTTTTAATCTTTGACGAGCGACTCGAATGGCGGCGCGGGCGCAACCGACAGCACCTGCGCTTGACGCGTTATGCTAGGCATTCGCTAATGAACCTAGCTAAGCTCACATGTTACTGTCAAATTATTCCCGGTTATACGCAGGAATTCTAGCCGGGGAAAAACAGTGCGTATAACCCCGACGGGAGATAAAATCTGCATTTCGCGTCTTGTGCGTTAAATGGATTTTTGGATTTAAGATAGCTAGGAAAATGTAGGGAGTTGTTTTCCGATTAAAGATGGTCGGTCTAGGTATTCCATCCGGCATTTATGCGTTGCTGTATGTATTTATCTTGGGTGTTTATCTTGTAGAAGTAATAAAAAGATTTATCCCTTTTCCCAAGCATATAAGTGTTAGCTCTCCCTATATTATAAAGACCCGTTAGCTTTTACGGTTAAAATGTACCTACCAAACCAATTTATTTTGGTTTATGTAACGTTTCCGTAATAATATCGGTTTTAGTTCTGAAACTTTAACGGTGTAAAAGTTGCGTCGAACTATGTTCAAGACGTGTTTTTTCTATAGGTTATTATGCAGCCTCATACATTTTAGTTGACTTTGTGTACTTGAAGCTAAATGCGGTAGCTATGTGCTGTTACGACGCTAGTATTTTCGCTCGGCGTGTTGTTTTTGCTTTGTACACTTTGTTTTAAGTCTTGCGTACAAGTGCAATGCCAGTCAACCGCGCGACGAACATTTGTATGTATACTATTTATAAGCTAAGTGTGTATAAAACTTTGAAAACGGAGGCGGATTTTGTATATCCTTACAATATTAATAGATGCGAAAGTGTGTTGGCTTGCAATGTGTCGACGTAATTGTTTTGATATACAGATAAAATTAAGCCTAGAAAGTGACCTAGAAAATGCACTGTTCCCGAGGGATAAAAAAAATAGTAAGCCACGTGGGCGAAGCTGAGAAAAAAACTTGTGTTTGCAATAATTTAGCATATTATATTATCTATTGACATTTTTATCTCGACAATTATTAGTACAGACTTTTTTTTATGTTTCATAGAGAAACGTTGCGCCACATATCACTACAAATTCTAACAAAAACGTATTTGTTTACTTTTAGATTATACTTTTTTTTAATTTATAAACTGACCAGCGATTAACCACAGTACGAATATCACGTGATGTGAAGTGACTACAGGGTCTAGTATGTAGCTCGCTGGTTCAGTACCAGCGTATTCACTCTTCCCTTGAAGAGACCCGAATTGCTATTTTCAGGAAATATACACGACGGTAGCGAGTTCCTTTCCTTAGCGGGTCGCATTAGAAATTATGAAGCACATCGCGCTTCATGCGTGTGATTGGTAAACAGACAATGTAAGGATTAAGTCGCTCCCTACGCCTGGATGTTTGATGGTGGAACGGGGATGGCGGGATTAAATCATATAATTCCTGCGCACACTCTGCAAAATACATCGCATAGAAAACCGACAAGCTGGCAACTGTGCGCCGATATTCGACTACTGTATGCTGCTGAAAATGAGATTTGTTAACTATTCTAAACTTTATTACACCTTATCCTCTTGCCGCCCAAGAAAGAAAACAGCGACAAAATCCAATACAACTTTGTTTTCTTTATGATAGATTGAAAATCTAATGTCATGGAAGGCCTGTTAAAAAGGCCTCTGAAATTTTCAATTCGGTAATTATGTAAATAAGAGACATTAAAAAAAAATCCAAGCCATAAGTACAATCGGAGTAAAAGACACTTCCAGTACCAAATAACTGTTGTATTTTTTGTTGTATGATTGTACATGTTCGTGCGTCTAATGATGATGATGTATTTATTTTCTTTCTTTAAGGCGATTAGTGTTTATGCCACATGTTTATATACTGTCTATATAGTTTGACTTGACTGTAATGCGAACATTGTAGTAGCGTATATATATGGCATGTCAGACAGCACCGTATTCGTTTTCTAATAAATTCTAAAATGACGTATCCGTTTTGTGTAATCTCAGTTTCATTTTTAGGGTCCCGTAATCAAAGGGTATCAACGGAACACCCTGTCCGCCTGTCTGTCGCCGAGCAATAAATCTTGAACTGTATTAGGTAGACACTTGAAATTTTCACAGAGCATGTACTACCCCTATTGGCGTTATTTGAGTGAGGTGGTAAGGAACTGCTTGCGTGAATCTAGTCCGAACTTGGCCGGATTTTAATTTTAAAATATTTTTATAGCCAATATACCTACCTAACATTGTTGCTATAAAATAAACATCGAAGTCAATAACTCGATGGTTATCCTTGTGCCATTAAAATAATTCGTCGGCCATAAAAGCTTTTATTGCGAGTTTTTATGGCAAAAGTTGTTTTCGCTTCCGAGACAACGGTGCGTTGAGGTGACTGTATTGTACCTGTCTTTTGTACGGCTATTTAAATTAGTCCAAAAATTATACAGGATGTATAGCGAATCGTGTGCCAAAGGACTAGGGTGGGTGCCATGTGACAATCGGACCACATTTCTGGCCAGTTAACACTCTCCTCTTTTTTTTAACTCCTCAGATCTTCTAATATCTTAAAAAAACTTCTTCAGTTCCTGACTATTCTAATGATGTAGTCTACACATCTAGAAACTATAGTAAGTTTCTGTCTAAAATAGTGATTTACATCACCTAAGACTTCTTTGAAGCTAGTTACAAAATAGTGGTAGGCAAACGCTTCACATTTAAATCATTAAACCACAGGACGAATACGGACGCATTCCCTTCTGCAAAAGTCAAACAAATGTCATGACAGATTTTACGATAAATTGTCAATTCGTGAGTTTTTTATTTTTATTTTATTTTGTATTGTGTGCATTTGTAGAAATAACACTGTTTTCGTAGTGTGCTGCTGTATCTATGTGTTCTTCTACTTGTTCTATATGTTGCCCCGTGCTAAAAGCATGAAAACATAGCTTAGTAGATTTAAATAAAACAAATTATATCGCGTATATTATCTCATTTGAGTTCCCGACGTTTCGGAAGCTTTAGCTTCTATACGCGATATAATGCGTATAAAATTGTTTCATTTAATTGAGCGATAATCGAGGAAAGAGAAAATAATTTTATAGTTCGGTAGAGTAAAACCAATCTTAAAATAAACGCCCCTCCAATGTGCAAGTGCCACAGGTCGGGTAATGGTGGCGGGCAGAGATTAGGATTAGTTTTACCCTAATCATAATGAATATATTATATAAATAATGATATTTATTCTGTAAGTGCAAGTAGGCCGCAAGGGCACTTTTACAAGTCTGACTCTACGGCATTTCCCAAGAGGAGACCACTATTGAGAAGAAAGCCGAAACAAACTCGACAGTAAGTCATTGTTTCTAAATAATTCTTAACTATTACAATAAATATCTATACTATTATAAAGATGTAAGAATAAAATGTCTACATTGAAGACATTTAAAAAAAAGATTGCAATAGAAACACTATTTGGAGGTCACTGAATCGATTTCGTTTTATTTATTTTTTCACCTTCTAGTATACTTATAAACCTATAGAAGGTGCCCACAACGTCGTTCGCGAAAGAGAAAAAGTCAAAACCCCTCTCTTTTTCGTCAGCCTAGTCGCGTAAAAACTACCCTTTAACCATCCGTCGATACGCAGGTATCCGTGTACCAAATATAGTTGAAGTCCGTTTAGCCATTTGGCGTGATGAAGCGCCGCCGCAGCGACCCTGTTCCTAAAAATCGAAAAAAAAAATAACATTTCAATTACGAGTACCTCCAAATAGTCCGTTTCAATCATTTTTTAAAATATATCGTTAATGAACAGATATTTCATTATTACAACTTTATAACAGTATAGATGATATGGCTTGCAATATCCAGTGGTTTCATACTTTAAGGTTCTACTGTCGTGTTGGTATCACATCGGTTAAAGTTACTTCCCGACCGAAGAGTAATTATTATTATTCTCAGATTACGGATTCTTGGTTGTTGGCAACATTGCGGGTTATTTGCGACGCGGGTTTTTGCCCGCCATCGGCACCAAACGTGTTAAATAAATATTTCTTACGATCGTTTGTTCTTTGGATTGTTGCAGAATTACTTGCTGCATGAAATAAAATAAGGAATGGTATGCCTGGAGCATAATTGATTTGTCGTTTTCGTATGCCTGTTGTTATTTGTTTGTACCTATATAATTTATTTAACAGGTCTATTTTTTAAGTGAAAATTATAAATTTTTACCTAAGTAGCCTCATCTTAAAACATTTACTTGTTACTAGTACATTTGTATGAGACAGCATCCTCCTAGAATTATAATTTCAATAAATTCTTACTTTTCCAAAGGAATACGTGTTTTAAATTCCTATCTTAACGGGTTCCAAAAATGTACGATTTCTCATGGTTCTTGTTTTGTATCTAGTCCCTGGAATGCTGAAAATAATTATCCAAACATGGTATATATGATAGTTCAGTTCAGATAGGTCAGTTTATCTTTAAAACTTTCTTGCATTCGAAAATGTATGTATATATTCATGTATTTATTAATGATTTTTTACATAGAGGTCTATAAAAATAAAAATTGCGTAGTCTTAGTCTCTTAATAAACCTTTAATAGACTCAAAACCTGTGCTTAATTGTTCGTTATAAAATACCTAACACGCTAAGCAAGCTTTTTCTTTAAAAAACGTCAATTAAATAAAAAAGCAAGAACTGGTTTTTTGTTGCTAAAATAACGTTTGCTGGCGGTTTCGGTTTCGGTGACTCTTGAAGATAAACTGAAACAGTATATTGGTAAAGACGGTAGTTGTCAATTCGATGAGACATATACAACATGGAAAAGTGAAGAGCCGCGGATCGAAGGTCATTCAGAGCTAGGAGCTCCTTAAGTGGTTCAGGCTGGGCTTTGTCCGTCAACAGTTAAATCACGTTACTGTCCTAAAGATATAGAAAGGCTGTATTATTTATTGTACCCGACTTTGGCAATAGAAAAAAGAAGGTTTTGAATGCACGATGAAAGGTCACGGTCACGGATTGGTACCTACGAGATGGTTAAGGCAGCAGAGGCAGGCCTAAGGGAGGTCGCACACCGTGACTTTTTGCAGCGATTCATTCGCAAAAAGGCCGCGATACATTCGCGATGCCGTCGCCATATACCTTCGCACTAATAAACCCGATTCTGCATCGCTACGGTCGCGATACAGCCGCGATTCAACATCTATACAGCCGCGATTCAACATACAATATCGATACAGTCGCGATACAGAACTCATTTGTTCCTCAACGACTCTATTTTTAGTATTTTTTATCAATCAATTTAACGCAACAGCGTAGTGTGCCTGTCTAAGCCTGCACAGCCACGGCACCCCCCTCCTCCATCGCGTTTGTGTCGCTACTGCATCGCTTCTGTCGCGCGTTGCAAATGCTACAAGGGGCCACATGTCACGTTGCAGTTGCGCGTTCACGAAACGCGCGACTGCATCGCTGCAAAAAATCGCCGAGTGCGACTTCCCTAAATAGAAGGCAGGGCGACCTATATAAATGAGCAAAGAAGTTGCGAGTGCTTGCTCGCTGTTGGAGCAGTGGAAAAAGAGAGGGGAGGACTTTTCTCAGCACTTTTTGAGTTACAAAAACAGGCCTAAATAAATGTAATCTTATTAAAGAACTCGGCCGGCGACAACGAAACAGAGGTTGCGATCCCCGCCCTGGGTCATATCTGGCTCAACAGGTCTCCATAGCCATTTAGCGAGGAAACGCTGCTGGCATTATGGGCACCTTTGAGCCAGGTACAATACAGGCTAGGGTCCTTTAAGTAAGGTTAGGTTAACTTTTAGAGGATTTATACATTTTAGGATTTTTAGGATTGATTTATTTAGCGTAGAATACGTTTGTTTTATTTTAGTTTTAGCTGAATTTTAGGTACATATTCATTTTGATGTAATACATTTTCGACTTATTCAATTACAAATATGAACTTAATGGAAATAAATGTACTTAATTCAAATATTGGGTCTCACAGTAATTTTCTAATTATTAAACCAATTTGTTACCTCAGCAATAAACATATAAATATCCCATATCCTTTGGAACGTCTACTCTATACACATAAACTTTTAGTGCTACCTATGTTTAACAATATACTTCTTTACTCAACAATTACCTATTCATTTAGAAACTTTACGCAGACAGCAGTATTATTAGGCCATAAAATGTATATTTTTGCCAATAAATTCGCTTAAGCAGCTTTAACTGTCGTCTAAATTGCATATTGTTAGCTTTTATACGAGTTAGCATTTAAATTTCTATTTACTCGTTGTAGGCATATTTTTCAAGCAAAATATAACTTTCATTACAAAGTTGTTCAATAGTAGTCAGTTGGGAAGAGGAAGTAAGTTATAAGAACGTATAACTTGAATACACTTTTTGCTGTTGTAGAAGATTAAATTATTATAGTAAGTAAAGTAGGCACGATATTATATATAGGTACTTTATAAAATTGAAAAAAAAAAAACTGTGCATTGCAGATATTTCCAATAAAATACGGACTACATCGTCACTATCACGTCACTAAATGTTTTTTTTTTGTAATTTTGTATGTATCTACAGCTTTATTACATCAACACGGCTGAATGGATACGATAATTTTTACCCGACTACGCTGAAACAAAAGGTATGATGACTTTTTTCTTCTCCGGTGACGAAGTTGCGGGCACTTTCTAGGACCATATGTTTTTACTAATTAAAATGCGTGTTTATAACTGACGAAAAAGAGGGATGTTATAAGCTTGACGTGCGTCTGTCTGTGGCATCGTAGCTCTTTAATGGATGGACTACTTACATTCGCTTTTTTACAGTTTTGGTGCTATAGTGAAACCAGAATCCTACAGATATTCGGCAATCTTACTGTTTCTATGGAACACAAAGTGATAAATATATTATTGTACAGTCAACAGTACAAGTAGATGATCATTTTACTACTTTGTCGCACTGACGTAATAATACTGCGACAATCGGGATGCGTTAAGCCGGTCACAGACGGAGCGATAATATATATTATGATATTTTATATTAAGGTATCTTACGATATATTTTGCCTACTATTTGACAGAGTCCCCACACGCAGCGATAATATATATTATAGCTGGGTATCTTAAGATACCGTAAGATATCTTACGATATATTTGAGTACCTATATTTTGGCGCAACTACAGGATGTTATTTTTTTGACGTGCGATTGGGCTCAAATTTATTTATCTTCGATGACAATGCAACAATATGGTGCCAAGGAGTTGGTCTGATGATGGAGTCCGAAGGTAGACGGTGACGTTGAGGATATGAACAAGTACCTAAACAAGATAAACACAATAATAATATTTCGGGCTATTTCGTCTGTCTTAGCAAGCTCTCTAGTCCTTTATGATATCCAGGGTCTGAAGATGGAGCTGGACGGTGGACAATGACAATAGGGTGGTCCATTTTTGTAAAGAGAAAAAAAAGTACATTCAATCGCCACATCGCTAATTTTGATCTCCTATCAAGTAATAATCATGTCCCAAATTATAATTAATTGGAAGATGATTTACAGGTCGCTCTTATCGAATGAATTGTGAGCAGAATTTATTTGAATTTGAATTTAATTTAAATAGTATACAAAAATACTAATTTAGCAAGAATTTGTGACAAAGTAACTCAGTTCAAAAACCATGTTGATCAGATTGTGAAGTGCATTAAACATTGTTCTTGATATTTTAAAATACTAACTGAATTGTATAAAAGACAGGCTATTGTATAAGTTGAATTTTCTTCGTTCTCTCGTTTTTTAGTGTGCTCTTATGTCCAGACGGATTTTAGTTTTGCTGATAGAGTAACATGCAAATCAAATCCGGCATCATAATCGCCCTCTGACAAACTATGCAACAAGACATGTTTCACAAACAGCCTGTATATTGTAAAAACATCCTCTTGCTTCGCCGGCTACGAACATAATGGCGGCAGAAATATACATTTTGGTATCTTTGTCGTGTGAGGGGCTTAGCTGTACTGTAAGATATCTTTCGGAATATTAATATATATTGTCGCTCCGTCTGTGACGGGCTTAAACAGTAGTGAAAATGACAAGGAACTAAAATGATCATCTACTTTTGTTGTTGACTAGACATGTTGGTGCAGTACTAAATAGTAGTACAATACTAAAGACACACAAGAATCTTTTTATATAATTACGCTGTAGTAAAAAACCGGCCAGTGTTAGCAGAGCCCTACTCCTAAGCAAAATGTACGCGGTGCTCGATCATTTTATATTGGATACTGATATAGACAAACAGACATCAAAAAAAAAAAATTCAGATTTATTTCGTTGATTGTGCTATAAGAGCTTCCTATACCAAATTTCAAGCCTCTAGACAACTAGAAGTACCTATACGAAGTAATATACTTTTTTTGCGGCATAAGCGGCCGTATCATTTGTTTACGTAAACTTAGAAGTTTGATTTTGTCACAGCTTCAAGGACCCGTAGATCTGAGTATATAGTTTTAATTTCAACTCAATACCTCCACGCGTTCTCGAGATAAAGGGTCTTGACAGACAGACAGGCAGACGGACAGACAGACAGACGGACGGACAACAAAGTGATGCTATAAGGGTTCCGTTTTTTCCTTTTGAAGTGAGATATTTTTTTAACTCTCGTTAATGATGATGCGGACATTTTAGTAGAATATAAAACTGCTTCATCTGCAGCTGCAAAATGTTTAAGATAAGAAATGTGTCCAACCTTTGCTACAGGAATTCCTATTAAAAGGCAGTGTGTAGCTCGTAATGCAGCTGAATCGATCTACACTAGTTACGTTACAATGTTGCACGATTGGGTACGCGTGTCTCCGTGTTGACTTCGCAAATGAACAGGATGCGAGTAAAATATCGATCGTAACTATGACGTAATTATTATAACATAATGACTAGAAGGTGCCGCGCAACTTCGTCCCCGGAGCAAAAAAAGTCATTCTTCAGCGTAGTCGGGTAAAAAAATTGAATCTGGGGATGGCAGCTACCCGTGAACCAAAAATAGTTGAAATCCGTTTAGCCGTTTTGGCGTGATTAAGCCACAACGACACAAACATACGAAAAAAACTCCTCTTTCTATAAAATTGACCCAAATATTTATTTATTGATCAAAGAGTATCAGAAGGCTGTGATTCGTAAACTTTATGTCGAACCAGCGGGCCTATGATGGGCGCGTTTATCACGTGATAAATGATATGATAACGCGCCTGTCACTCTCGCACTCACACACCTACGTGTCAGAAGGTGAAGGCAGCTATGTCATTTATTTATCGCATGACAAACGCAACCGTCACAGGCCCGCTGGGCTTCAATTTAGGATGCGCCCCACGATTCCGGGAATATCCATACAGATTCCCGGGATTGTCAGGCCCGTCTTTCCCACTGGGACCCCCAACCTCACGGGGCCCCCGAAAGATCTGAAAGGTAATTTTTTTTACAGTCGAACGTTCTCTCATTTTATTATTGAGCACCCGGAGGCCCCCTATTTTCGAGTGCTCAAGAGTCCCCTATTCCTGACTGCCCAAAGGCCCCCGCAAGTATAAAAAATAGTCTTATTAGTAACTCCATCTACTACTAGTTACTTTACAATGTTGCCTGAGGCACCGGCGGGATGCAATCCCGTTCAAAAGAAGAAGGTACTAAGAATGTAGGAGTTGTGAATCTTCTTTGCTATTTAGTCGTATTACAGACCGAATCCACAAACATGCCGGCCGTATCTATCGATCGTAATTGACTCGGAAAGTATTTGTCGGCACTATAATGCCGCAATTAACAGCTGAAACGAGAAAATATGGCAAAAAATATGGGAATCAAAACAAGAATATGTTGCTCATAAACCGATATTGAAAAACAAACAAACTTTAACTCGAGGGACGGATAAAGATGTTCGTTTAAATATGAGGCATTTTAGAGATGCATGACCAATGTACATTAATTTTGGAAAAAAGTTACAAAAACTAACATTTAATTGGGTATCTGTTAAAACGTTATTTTCCTGGATGAGTCCTATGTAAGCATTAGTTATTACAATATCATATTCTTTGTTGTTGATCCCCTTCTATATTTGTGCATATTCCATAATATTCAGCATCAAATCGCTTCTTGGCATCAAGGCTTTAAAGCTATCGGGTTCCACAAGAAACAGGGCGTCTTATCCAGTACCTACAATGTCTATTTCCAATAGAGAGTATAACGTTACAACAAGTAACATACGTAGGCCTTTTTGGTTTTACGACAGAACAGATTAACATACGCTGTGTGCGGCTGTGCCGTCAAAGACTAATAGCATGCAAAGCTCATACGCTCATCGCTTGTAAATATGTGGCGAACATTATTTAAAGAGATTTGCAGGTTAATAAACAACATTAAACTTGAATTAACATTTTTCAATGATGCAAATGACATGTTTATATTTAACGGCGTCGATTTGCAATTCGGTCGACGGTTTTGCTCCGTAGATGGAAAACGAAAGTTTCCTTTAAATTTACATTTCTAGTTTCAGAGCAGGGCATAACTGACCGAGCGAATTCCAGTGACGCTACAAATGTTATCCTTCTCTTACTATTTAGTACAGACCGAGAGAGATCGCGCAGTAAGCGAAATCCCACCAAGAACATTCTGTAAAAAACTAGCCAAGTCTCGATGGAGCTGCTTGTTTATCTCTAAAAAGTAATGAAATCTAGACGAAATCTAACGTCTAAGGTTCTTTACTGCGATTTTTTTATTATTATAGTTAATGTTGTGGGACTTGGCCGTTGAAGGGTACACAAGGGTACAAAACCAGGTGCTCCATGACACCATTGCACCAATCGTTGACGGTCGGACGTCGGACGGGACTTCGTCTAGATTTCATTACTATTTAGAGATAAACAAGCAGCTCCATCGAGACTTGGCTAGTTTTTTACAAAATGTTTTTGGTGGGATTTCACTTCTTTTTGTAGAAACGTGGGCATAGACCTTCGATTTTGGACATCACATGAAGCGGCCCACCAAGTTGAACATTTTTTGTAAAGGCGGTATGTCGATCTCTAATAATTTGGTTGGGCTCTTGTGTTGTCTAATCAGGGTCACCAGGTACTCCACATCTTCGATAATCCTAGTTTTATAGTTTTCCCTTTATGTGGCCATTAAACCCTAACTCTGTACCAAATTTCAGCTCTCTAAGTTTATAGGAAGTACTAGTTCTATTCTGATGATCATGAGTGAGTGACTGAGTGTCATAAATGCGAAACTTTGGTTTCGCTTAACTTCGGAACTAAATGACCTACAGACTTGAAATTTTGGATTTTAAGTATGTGATTATAGCTTACTGGATGACAAAATTTCTGCGTTCTGGTCTTATCCAGAGGTTCTCAAATAGGGGCCTGAAAATGCGGCGAAATGTTTCCAGTAAAGGATGGTACGGCAGTGTTTGCTTCGCGCTCGTCTTGGCGGGGGCACTGCCGTGCCCCCTGATAGTTTACACACTTGACATTTCATGGTGTGATTGTGTCTGTGTAGACAGTTCTAAAGCACACTTGCAGTTCACGGAAGCCCTTTGCTAGAGCACCCTTATCCCTAAAGAAAGTTCGTTCGTTTCTTTGTTCCAAAACTATAGTTATAATTTCATATCAGCATTTTGTAGTAGGGGAGGAAATATACATCTATACTATTATATATAAAGTTGTAAAAATTGTGTCTGTACATTGAATATATTTTCAAAAAAACCATTGTAACGGACTATTCGGAGGACACTGCATCGATTTTTTTTTCGGTTTTTTTGTATGTTCGTATGTGTCGTTGTGGTTTCATCACGTCAAATCGGCTAAACGGATTTCAACTATTTTTGGTACACGGGTAGCTGGGTGTCTCCAGATGGTAATAGGATACTTTTTACCTATCTTTGCTAAGGAAAAAATAGCGGTAGTGGCTTTTTCTATTCCGCGAACGAAGTTGCGGGCGGGCACCCTCTAGTTTGTAATATAATTAATATTTCTAAAAACAAAAGATCAGACTAAATCCATTTTGTATTTTATAGAAAGTAAACCTATATTTACCCATCCGACGCGTACATTGGGTTTTTGAATAAGGTTGGCAGTTAAAAATGTTTTGATCACATGGGTAGGCAATTTCTCCGTGCCTATACGAACCCATGGTTGTACAGGCAGTGTCTTTGTGCCTATATGGACCGCACGCCACTGATACCCATCTACAAGTTCTGACGAATCGGCACATTCACACTGCATCTTCAAAAAACGAACTAAAAAAACGCACTACAGATTAAAAAAATACGATGAGTAAAAGTGCAAGAGCTAAACAGCGTATCTTCGTGTCACTTACGTTCTTTTGCTAAGAAGCGAAGTTTTTCGCCAATAACTCAAAAATGGTTAATCCGATCTTGTTCCAAATAATTTTCGTTAATTTTTTTTTACTGAATTTATATAAATCAAGTAATAATGAAATAATTCACATTCTAACAATATATATAATCCTAAACTTAATTATAAGGTAAATTAAAACTACTAAACACACTAAAATTAAAAGGAGTTATAAAAAAAAACACCCCGTCCAGCAGTTCTGCCTGCGGCATGGTTCCCATTCTGCTGGCGGCGTTACCTCTCTGAATGGCTAAGGAAATATCTCTCTTGGGGCGTCAGTATTAAAAACTATTAATCTTCGGTTACAATGGAGTATGTATGGAGTGCCCCCTTAGAAAAATATATTTTTACTAGCTTCGGCCCGCGACTTCGTCCGCCTTAAATTTGTTTATCGCGGATAAGGGTATTTTTCCGGGATAAAAAGTAGCTTATGTCCTTCCCCGGGACTCAAACTATCACTGTACCAAATTTCATCCGAATTGGTTCAGCGGTTCAAAAGAGGTAATAGACAGACAGACACACTTTCGCATTTATAATATTAGTATGGATTATTTAACTACCAATCTAAGTAGCTGCTTATAAAAGACACATACATACTCCAAATTTCATCAATATAGGTACAACATGTTATCATATAGTTTTTCAGTAAAATGCCTGTGGCGTACGGACGGACGGACATGACGTACCCTAAAGGCTACCATTTTTGCCATTTTGGCTACGGAACCCTAAAAAACATGTAAACATGCAGTATTATAATTTATCTATATATTATGTATATCGTCGCCTAGTACCCATAGTGCAAGCTTTGCTTAGTTTGGGACTAGGCCGATTTATGTAATATTGTCCCTCATATTAAAATAAATAAATAGTACAAACTGCTTAGTTTGGTACTTGTTCGATTTGTGTAAGAGTCTCTCTGATATTTATTTATAGTTATTCTTGAAACTACAGATAAACCAATAATTACACCAAAAACACGCCTTTGAATTTTTGAAATATAAGTGCGTAGGTATTTTTAGATTAAGTATTTGTCTCCACTCAACGCTGTTACTTTACTCGACCATAATCCAATGTTTTCAACGACATTACTAACCGATCTATAAATTCTCTTTTATGTGAGACGGGACGGTCAACGTATGTCGCAACCATTTCAATTACCATAAAAACCTGGATTTGCGTATTGGAACTTGTTGGGAATCAATTGGTGATAACGATAAGCTCAAGTTTATGAAGCCGGCGGAATAGCTGATGAAAGAATCGGCTGCGCAAAACCAAAGTTCGATGAAAACTTGTGTTCTGCGCAATACCTAACAGTTTCTTGTGATCTGTACTCGGGTTTTTGGCGTGGTTTCGGTTCGTTGCATTTTTTACTCATTCCTTTCGTTTAAAATTGTTCCTTGTTTATTTTAAACTAGAAGGCGCTCGCAACTTCATTTGCTGAGGAGAAAAAGTCATAATTCCTTTTTTTCTTCAGCGTAGTCGGATAAAAAGTATCCTATTACCATCTGAAGATACCCAGCTACCCGTGTACCAAAAATTATTGAAATCTGTTAAGTCGATTTTGCGCGACGAAGCCGCAAGGACACATACAAACAATCTAAAATATATATTTTTCGCTTCAGTGACCTCCAAGTAGTCCCTTACAATTTTTTTTATATCTTCAATGTAGAGACTTTTCATTTTTACAACTTTATAATAATATAGAAGTTGATTATGTCTTCGGGCCGCAAGTGCATACTATTTAAATCGACGATTTTTTTGCATAGATGCAAACGTCTGTTATCCTCAGCTACAAAAGGACAATGCAGCAAACTGACCAACTTGAATTGGAACTGCAAGCCGAATGGTTAGTGTTCAGACGGCTTCCAGTTCCCACTCAAGTTCTAGTTGAAATGCAATTCGTTTGTTGAAACGCCGAGGAAAGTTTATTGCTTACAATTTATTTTAATCACGTTATGAGCTTCCGTAAATAACAAATCATTTTAGTTTATTAACCTCGTAAGTCTTTTGTTTTTAAAATATGAGTGGTGGTTCAACAGCAGAAATACTGTCACCGAATGTACTACACCAAATATATACTAAGGACAGTACTCTAGACCGCGACAGGATTTTTGCGTTTTCCGCCGTTTTAGAAAAAGGGACAAAATAAGCGCGAAATGATAAGTACATTCTTAGTCAATGGTGGTTTACTTTGCGCCATCTCTACAACCTTAAGGTTGTATCGAAGAAATCAATTCTTAAAGATAAGACCGCCTGTTGTATCTAAAATTCACCCTATTGGAATAGAGGTGTCAAACATTAGGACGTCTATCTTATCAACAAGAGAGTGATTATAATTTGGATCAATAGGCTGTTAAGGAAGCAGTGAGCTACATCCTCGAAACCCGTAGTCACACAAAGTTGTGTGTCTGAACCTTAGGACGCAGGCTTTTCGGTAGCTAATTCCCTTTCATAGATCAAAATTAAAAAAAGAAGTCTTGATGAATTAAATAATCGGTCAGTCAGGTAACATCTTTTTTTATTAATGTAAATAGATAATTGACATTATTTTATTACATATAAAATAACCAGCGTTAAATAGGTATTACCTATTATAATTTTAATAACCTCAACTAGCCACCTTTTAATACGAGTCACCGTGAAACATTCACATTAAGAAACACAAACAAGCATCACTTAATAATGTAATGTTAATTTAAAATTAAAGCCCCATATTTCCTCATAGTGTAGTATCCGGCCGGCGATATATCATGCGTGGTTAAACCATTAAGATCTCGTGTGTTTTGACATAGGACGTAAATCGACTCGTCAGCCATTTAACCTCACATCCCCCTTTTGCTTCGTTCAGAAATGTTTACACTATTTTGTACACAACAAGCCTGCTTTTACTGTGATAATATTGAGTGAGACACGAGTCTGGGAAGGTTAGTAGATGTGCGTCCCTAGGATGCAAAGTAGCTATTATAGTCATTACGCTAGTAATAGCTAAGCTGGCTGAAGATAGTCGAAGTTAGCGAAAACGGATAATTGTATGTGGTAACGCGATAAGTCTTGGAATGATAGGTACTGGTTTTTAAAGCGAAGTTTTAACGTCGGCGCAGTAAAATAGCATTAAGATGCGATACTGAAGATTTGAGAATGACAAAATCACGGCTAGGTATTAGTTTCCAACAAAGCTAGGTTGTAAAGGCGAGTATTCCAAGGCGAGTTGTTACAAACTCTATGTAAGCGAAAATTACGTAAATCTATCTGAAGAACTGGTAGGTTCGATTTTGCTGCATATAGTAGATGACTGCTTTGTCAACCGGAATAAAAATAACCTTGCATTTCACAATCAAAAAGAGCTGATACCGATGTGCTGTCAACGTGTCCTTATAGGAGCCTTGACTGAAGTACGCGGCGCCAAAATTTCCGTGCGTGCAGCATTACCCAGCCGTGTCGCCAAGCGACTTAGCCACTGCCAAGACTTGCTACATGTGGCTGATAGTGATAATCGATCCTTGAGGCAACATATCTAATGATTTCATGAACTAACCTTGCATTTCATTGCCAAAACGAGCTGATACCGACATGCCGTCAACGCGTCCTTATAGCAGCCTTGACTGAAATACGCGGCGCCAAGATTTCCGTGCGCATGGCATTTCCCAGCCGTGTTGCCAAGTGACTTAGCCATTGCCAAGACTTGCTATACGTGGCTGATAGTGATAACCGATCCTTGAGGCAACGTATCAAATGATTTGATGAACTAACCTTGCATTTCATAGCCAAAACGAGCTGATACCGATGTGCCGTCAACGCGTCCTTATAGGAGCCTTGACTGAAGTACGCGGCGCCAAGATTTCCGTGCGCGCGGCATTCCCCAGCCGTGTCGCCAAGCGACTTGGCGACTGCTAAGTCCTGCTGCATATAGTTGATGGCCGCGTCAAGTTGGCTGAGGGCCCAGTGGGCGGAGGACAGGGCGCTGAACACGGAGCCCCTGTAGAGATAAACGATTAATATCAATATACATGTACATGACGCGAGTAATGAGAACGTAATACCGACCCTACAGAATGTAGGTATGATGAAAATAATGCTTATTATATTAATTTGAAAGCTTTGTCCAAGTCCCAGATTTGAAATGATATTAGTAAATTAGGATGATTCAAAAGTATTAAATTCCCGATTCTTTACAACTACAAAAAAATCATTAATGTAGGATACATATTTCCTACATTTCTGGTTAAAATGAATTTAATACTACTAACTTAAAAAAATAAAGTAAGTACAATTAAGTATGAATTAAGATGACGTCACTAGCTATGTCATTTGTATCTATGACGATAGAAAAGACAAGTACAGATAAAAATTATAATATGAAGATTTTATCACAGTCAACTTATTATATGTATAACTAGAAGGTGGCCGAAATTTCGTGAGTGGCAGAGAAAAATAAAAAACACATTAAGTTCCCTCTTTTTTTCAGGGTAGTCGATTAAAAAGTACCCAGCTACCCCGATACTAAAAATTGTTAAAATCCGTTTAGCCGTTTTGACATGATGAAGCCACAAAGACACATACAAAGATAAAAAAAAACGATTAAGTGACCTTCAAATAGCCCGTATCACTGACTTCTTTTGGAGATAACTTCAATATTCTTATTGATACAAAGATCTAAATAATGAAAAAAAAACATTATTCGGATCTTTGTATTTACTTAAGTATATAAGAATATAGTTTCTTAGTGAAGAAATTTACTTTAAGAATCACAAAGATCGTGATGGTAAAACATCAAGATTTTCGTAAAAAAACGATATCTTCAATGTCGACATTTCATTTTTACAACTTAATAATACGAGTAGTACAGATATTTAATTGATTATCGTGGTTTAGGAATCCTTTTCGTCGAAATGAGTATTTCCATGAATCAATCCTATTTGCAATTAAATAGAAAATATATCCCAGAATGACCAGAATTTCAATGAGTTCAAGTTTACCTCAGGTAATTACGACAATTATTTTGAACATTAATGCTCTTATGCCCGCATTCAATGCTAAGTATGGAGATAAGACATCTCCCATACCAGTATTTTAATTTGATTTCCATAGAAAATGAATTCCTAAATCGAGTACTAGAAGAGTGAAGTAATAGTGCTGATTTAAATTCAGGTTTTTTATTGTGCTTATTAGAGTCTTCCTATAAGGGAATACGAGAATGTTCAGCACATCAGCGGGCTATTCGTATGCGCCCTATACTTATAAGACCTTTACCTATCTAAGTATCTATTCTAGATACCTATGAATAGGTGAAAATTCCCATCACATAAAGAAAAAAAAACTGTTAATTTACAAACGATTCAACCAATTTTATTGAACCATACCCAAGTACACAGTAAATTCATCCGTTTAGGTGCTAGGTTGCTATAGACAGACATACATATAGAAAAACACACAGATATACACACGTCAAATAACAACTCTCATATTTTCGTCGAGGGTTAAAAAACTAGTCAGAATGAAACATTTAAGTAAATCTAAAAAATAGTTAAATATTTATTTAACTTGTATATAATGGGTGACATCAGCGTTTATCGCCAATGATAAGAACGAGTAACTCATCTATCTCTCTCGTACAGACTTTGCCGAAAAGGGACAGACGATGGAAGCAGCTGTGGAACAATAAATATATCCCTCTACCAGCCCTATGTTCTACTCTGTCCCACGCCCAAAGTCGGATTGAACCGGTT
The DNA here is from genome assembly GCA_905404275.2 of Hedya salicella. Taxonomy (NCBI): domain Eukaryota; kingdom Metazoa; phylum Arthropoda; class Insecta; order Lepidoptera; family Tortricidae; genus Hedya; species Hedya salicella. The sequence continues at coordinate 7,760,226 of FR990114.1, read as the reverse complement.
CAACCTACCCCCGCAGTTCTTGTGCCTTGCGCACTGCGTTCCAACCCAAGTCTAAGAGGCCACGAATGGCATTCCCGTTCAAGGGTTTGCGTTAACCCACTGAACACGATTACAGGTAGGCCTAGCCAGACATACACAGTTCAAAGCCAGGTTCAAAAAATCATTACAGAAGGGTAAGAATAAATTCCGCACAACTACATCTTATAAGGATATATTTTACGAGGTTTATATCTCCATATAAGAGTATTCTTCGAATATATTAATTCTATATTCGTGTATTTATTTTTTTACAGTCTATCATTACACATATAGCCTCATCAAGTGCCCAATTACTTACGAGTTTACGACATTTTCTACTATTAACTTAAAATAAATAACGAGTGGAGAGAACAGTCCATTTGTTTTAGTGCCGGGAATTATCATGTAAGAAGCACGTAATGGTGGACTGATTACGAAGCAAGGAACACAGGCTATAAAGGCAAATTATCCTTCATACCTACCAAGAATTAATAAACATAACATGAGCAATTCGGAATAACGACGCAGTAGGTAATATTCTGTTGCAACGAGCGGAACCGAAAAGAAAATTAAAAGTATTATTCAAAACTTTCTTTAGACTTCTGCAAAATCCGATAGTAAATATGGCTGGTCACTTGTGAAGGAAATGTCTGTCTGTCAAGACTCTTATTGTCAAGAACGCGTGGAGGTATGAAGTTAAAATTAACATAAAATACATAATTATGTCTGCGGTCCTTGAAGCTGTAAAAAAATCAAGCTTCCAAGTCAACGCAATCCTAAGATACAGTTATTAAATAGTGGCGTTCGTGGAAAACCTATAGGGTACTTACAGTTGTACTAGAAACTTGCTGTTGTACTTTAGTATGAAGGCAGCTCTTATAGGACAAACTCACGAAATAGATTTGAAAATCTTAATGTTTTATGTCTGTATATCTATGTCAAATTCAATATAAAATTACCCCACACCGAGTACATTTTGCTTAGGAGTAGGTTTTGGCTAACACTGGATTTTCATACATACTTCCGTTTTTAGCGTATATACGCGAATGAAAAACTCGGTGCACGTATCCGACTCGCACTAGCCGGTTTGTTTTTCAAAATGACACCCCTTTAATATAACTTAGTGTCTGGGGGCGGCGCAAACTCACAAAAGGGAATACTATCCGTGGTCACTTAAATTTCATTTTTGTGCCATTTATTGTCAACTGTACTTTTCTTTAAACATTCACCAACTACTCACCGAGACGATTCTAAAGAGCCCAAACTCGGTAGGATTGCGCGATTTTATGACAGAGGTCCTATGACCGTCTTCCGGCTCCATGATCAGATTAGCTCCATGTTAAAATAATATTGCATTGTCATTCAATTCAATTATGTATAAAAAAATTCAGTATCATCGAAAACCGAGAATTGGGTAAAATTTAAGTTACAGGATTCCACCCGAACAAACATAGTTACATTACATACATACATACATTACATACATACATTGTAAGTTAAATAAAAGCTTGTAAAAAGGGGAGGGTTACGGCTCGCAAAGTGCAAAGTCTGCGGAGGTGGTATATTTTTCGGACTTACTTTGACTTAATTAAGGATAGACTAATGAAGATACTATTTGATACCATAAAAAAAGAGAAGGCACACAATAAAATATACGTTACATACATACATACATTACATACATACATTGTAAGTTAAATAAAAGCTTGTAAAAAGGGGAGGGTTACGGCTCGCAAAGTGCAAAGTCTGCGGAGGTGGTATATTTTTCGGACTTACTTTGACTTAATTAAGGATAGACTAATGAAGATACTATTTGATACCATAAAAAAAGAGAAGGCACACAATAAAATATATATAATAACAGGCTATAAACTGTACAAACACTCGTACGGTCGCAGCGGACGGCCGGGCCGAATAACTCGTGTGAAAGCGATTAAAATAATCCGAGATAAATATTTTAATTTGTGCCCAGACCATACCCTAGTCATTGGGGCCTTTCGTGAGGGCTTTATCGTCTGTGCGCCTACTATGAGTTCGGCACGAGTGAGTATCGAGCGCTTGATGACGGTCTATCTGTCTCGCACTATTAGCGCGTGCGTGAGAGGTGCACTGACTCTCGGTAAATTCAGCTCATGGTAGGCACACTGGTTACAAAAAATAACGCCTCCGTGTAATGTTAAACATTAATATAACATACTTGAAGATCGCAGCTTCGTGAGTGACGGAGAGAAACATTATAATCCTATTTTTGTCTGAGTGTAGTCGGATAAAAAGTATTCTATAAACATCTGTGAATGTCCAGCTGCCCATGTACCAAAATAACTGAAATCCGGTTAGCCGTTTTGGTGCGATCAAGGACCATTAAAACAAGATGACTGACAGTTGCCATACTTTGGATCGTGTTCCGATCGCAAGGAGATATTTTGGCTATAGCTAGATGGTGCTTTAAAACTAAACACTTAACGATGTTACAATTGAATAAAGAAACATATTATAGTAACAATGAGTTCGCAAATAGCTAATAATAAATAAATCGTAACTAATAAATACTGTGTCAAGCTTACAAAGTTGAAGAGTTGTAAAAACAAATCTTATACATAGATGGCGCTGTACATATCGGGGAACGGCTTATTATATGGAGATGGTCAGTCCTGTTGTTTTAATGGTCCTTGATGTGATGAAGCCACAACGACACATACAAACATACACAAACTTAAATATTTCCGTCCGTTCCGTATTATACTAAAACTTCTCACACCCATCTTTTTTTATTGAGGGTTGAAAAAACATACAAAAAAATAACAATTAGAAAAATGATACGTTACAAGCAGTTTATCAATAAAGAGTGATAATTTCCAGAAAAGTTTTTGTTGCGAACATGTTTCTTCTGTCACAAATATTGTACACTTGTACAATACCTGTGACATACTTGCCATTTTATTAGTTTGTTTGAGTCCAGTTACATTTAATGGATACACAAATAGGCATAGGCATGGACATAAAATAACATATTGATTGAAATTCAAATTTGAAACCATCAACCCTATAACAGACACATTACAACAGCATTATCATGCAAACGATATTTTCATAGGAACTCACACTTCTAATTTGCATTTCACTGTTGTAAATATGGTAAACAGAAAGAAAATATATTTTATTTACAATCATATACTATCAAAACATTTAGATTTCATTCAACGCAATTTTCAAAGACCGGAAGAATTATAGCCTGTTACTCCTTCATTGACTGGACTAAGATAAATATTTTAATTTGTGGCCACACTAATGAATCACGGGCCCCGTGTAATTTGACATCACACTTTACACCTTCAAGATCGATCACGTCGATTTCTGGATCTTTATCTTAACTCGGTTAGTTTAAATATCGGGATAATGGCATTTTACTGGAGATTTTGTGAGCCTTTTATTAATTGTTCCCACACATGAAGTGACGAGTTTTATATTCAACTAGCTTCTGCCTGTGACTTCGTCCGCCTTAAATTCATTTATCGCGGAGAAGGGTATTTTTCTGGGATAAAAAGTAGGCTATGTCCTTCCCGGGACTCAAACTATCTCCATACCAAATTTCATCTAAATCGGTTCAGCGGTTTAAGTGTGATGAAGTAACAGACAGACCGACAGACAGACAGACAGACACACACACACGCTTTCACTTCTAAAATATTAGTATGGACTAGTTAGACTTCGGTACTTGCAGTGTTTCAACGTAAACGGAACCCTATTATAAACTGACGCTCTCTGTCTTTATATCAGATAAGATAAGATAAGATAAGATAAACGTTTATTGTCAAAACTGTGTACAAAAGGTCTTACATATTATTATGGTTGAGTGTCAACAGTTTGCCCATTTCGGACGTACAACATTGATTTGCATTACATTAGGAAAATAGTAATAATTAACAGTTTTCTACATAAAATATTCATTAAGATTATAAAAACATTTGAAAATTAGCCATTCTTTCAGTATTCTTTTGAATCGAGGACCATCTTGTGATTTGATACATTCCGGCAAATGATTGTAAATTCTTATCCCTGTAGCATAAGTACTCTTTTTAAGTATGTAACTAGTTGGCCGGATGGTACAAAGATCATATTTATATTGTGATCTCAAATTTTCTTTGCAATCAGTTTTTTTGGTAAAATAGTCGCTATGGTTCCTTACAAATAAACAAATTTCTAGTATGTAGATACACGTCATTGTTAAATATTTTTTATCTCTAAATACAGTTCTTAGGGAGTCGGTTTGTTTTAAATTATACATTTTTCTTAGGCATTTCTTCTGAAGAATAAATGTCGAATGAACATTTACAGAGTTGCCCCAAAAAATTACACCATATGTCAATAGAGGGTAGATATTGCCATAGTACGCACTTTTAGTGACCTCTACTGAAGTTATATTGGACAACAATGACAGTGCATAGAAGTTCTTAGAGATGGATTTATTTATTTTTTCTATGTGTGCTTTCCAATCTAGCTTTCCATCAAATCAGTCTGATACACAGGGCTTTAACGCTATAGAAAGCCACCTGAAATGTTCATAGAATTTACCTACTGTGGCATAAAGTAAAATTAATAGAAATAAACTTAATAAAAAATTAAACGTATCTTTATCTTTCGTGCCCGAGTCCAACTCGCACTAGACCGTTTTTTTAAAGAGGAGTTCCATAGGAAAATTAAAGTCATCGACATAGCTCAGAAAGCAAGTCTCGAGTGGCGGACAAACTAGTAAGAGACTACCTACTGTCCATGACAGCTAAATTAGGACAGAAGCCCGTCATAAATATGTTGCAATAACACCCGATTAGAATGGATTGTGATGTGTGTCGGTTGCCTATCAAAGTAACATAAATCCGCGTAACTAAATTTGTAATTTGGTCCCGTGGCAGATGGGTCGCGTGATGGTGTGGGACGCAACATGCGTCGACACCCTAGCACCGTCACATCTGCCACGCACTTCGACAAGGGCTGGTGCGGCGGCGGAGGTGGCTGAAGCCCGTAAAAAAATCAAACACCGGGGTCTCGGCTCCCAGTATCATTTCGTGGCATTCGGTGTCGAGACCCTGGGCCCGTAGGGTCCAGGCGCCCGCCTCCTTTTTAAGGAATTGGTGAAACGACTCGTCGACACCACAGGTGACCAAAGAGCTGGCAGCTTCCTCGCCCAGCGTATAAGCTTAGCCATACAGCGAGGTAATGCTGCCAGCATCTTTGGTACGATGCCACGGGGGCCCTTTTTAGATTTAGTTTAGTTTTATTAATATTTTTAACTTTTAGTTTTAACATACTTAGTCTTATGTATTTTTAAGCAGTGATTTATAATTGTTTTATTTGAAGTTCTAATTCTTGTATAATCCAGATAATAAACAAAACGAAAATTAACATATCATGCGAAAAAAATTTGTAAGGAAATTCGATTATTTTTCAAACATACTACACGTTAATATGACACCTGTTGTAAGACCTCCTTATAGCGTACATTTCTTTTTTATCGCTTTTCTTATCAAAATATCAAAATACCGTAAAAACGATTTCAGAAAGTGAAATTAAAATCAGTCAAGAAATACGCTTGATATAGGCGTTGTAAACTACTAATTAGACAGCGATTTGACAGAGAGGTCCGTCATAGTAGGTACATTCCGGCCATATAAACTCCATATTAAATTCTGTTTTGCTAGAAAGAGATACAATCAAATGTTTGATTGCTTGTATCTTGGTTATTTTTATAGTTATTCGAAAACATATTGTTTTTTACTGTTTGTTACATGAACGAGCTTTAAATAAAGCAAAAAAATAATTCATGCATATTCCCTATTATATGGCCAGACGGAAGTGTGGTCCAGTAAGAACTTTAATATATAGGATTTTGACTAAGAATATTTAAAATTATAAAATTACCATTTTTCTTATGAACGCTTAATCGCGTATAAATATGATTTATTTAATTACCTTTTGGTAATTCTTCGACGTTTCGGACGTCACGTTACGTTGATAGTCTCGAAGGAACTGGAGAGGTTGGTATCAGCATCTTCTCAAAGTAAGTTTCAATCAAAATATTGTTGGGTGATTTTGGACTGCATTCGGGTGGTTTTTCAGTAGCAAATTTGAAAAAAGGTAAAACAATACTTTTATTCCTAGCTTCAATGCACGGAACAGTAACGAGTTCGCTATAAAAATCCTCACTTTACCAGTACTTGCTCTTACCTTTATCAACTTGAAAAGCGTTTTATTACTCTTAAAATCTATTTCAAGCCGGTCTATCAACGATCATTCTGGAAGATAGGGATCAAAAATAAATGTCCCATTTATAGTGAACGCTAGTGGGCCGGGTGAATAGGGATGTCCCGCATGGCTCCGATCCATCAACAGCCGATACCATCTCGCATCGAGGTGTGGGTTTCGACGCGGACAGGGCTAGCACTATTCAAAGGTGACACTGAAGGTTTCGCGCTTATGGACGCTTTATACATTCGAAATTAGTTTTTTTTTTAAATACATTTTGGTTTATAAAATTTTGTTTTGGCGGGAAATAGATTGTAATTTGTTTTTATGACTTACTGAAGACGAAATTTTACGCAAGTTTTGCGAAGAAAAAAAAGCAAAACTTTTAGTGTGCTCTAATCTAGGAATTATCACGGATATTAGTTGGAGAACGACAGTTCAATAAGTAGGAGTGGGCTAACTACACTGTTTTAGGTACATACGAGGGAGCATCAGCATATACGATTTGACGACCGGTTTGGCTCAGTGGGAGTAACGTTGCCTGCGAAGCTGAAGTCCTGGGTTCAAATCCCGGTAAGGGCAAATATTTGTGTGATGAGCATAAATATTTGTACCTGAGTCTTGGATGTTTTCTATGTATATAAGTATTATATTATATCTATTAAATATATCGTCGTCTAGTACCCATAACACAAGCCTCATTGAGCTTACCATGGGGCTAGATCGATTTGTGTGAAATTGTCCCTTAATATTTATTTATTTATTATTTATATACATTTGCATAAGAATTAATTAATATGCTTACACCGCTCGGAAGAATCACATACCTACTGTCAGTAGCAGAGACATGTGACCCCAGGCCGTACTTATACGTTTGCATTTTGTATCTTCAGCTGACGGCACACATTGGTACAAATCGCATCTGAATCAATCCAGGAATTTCCATCATTATTGCAAATAGACAGATGGGAACTTTATAATATTGCATAAAACGGGACTTCTATTAAGTTATACACACTTTCTCATTCTATTAACAAAAAAACAACTGTAGTTAAAGTCGACGATTTAACAGTTTTAAATTCGTTCTACCGTTTAGGTACTTGAGTAAGTGTTACCTAATAGGTATGTATAGTCAGCTGCAAAACGATATACACAATCAGTCCGTTCAAAATTGTCTGCCCTCAACTCTATTGACGGGTTATAGAGTCTAGCGAAGATATATTTGAACACCCTAATTGCGTATATCTTTTTGCAGCTGACTGTACTTAATACCACAGCTAATACCTATTTATATCAAAATGCCGTAGCGCGACGCACTGCCGGACTGACGGACGAACATGACAACCTTTTTGCAATTTTGGCTACAATACCCTACAATGTATTTATGCAATATATTATTTTCAGTCGGGAAATCAATATTACGTATTTTTTTCGGCCTACTGAAGTAGAAAATTTGCAATGAAATTGTTTCTCAGAACAAAGTAAAGATACCAATGTGCCCTAGTACTTATGAATGTATACTCGTAACCGTACCGTAAATGATTTTTTTACCCAGTTGAGCTAAGTTCGCTCTTTATTTCTATCACGTAACGTACAAACAGGGGCAAATTTAATTTAATCGGGTTATAGAACCCAGGACTCGTGACTCGGTGTCGGACCGAGCATCTTCAAACACCTTGGTCGTGCTGTTAAGTGGCAATTTTCAAGCGTTTCAACCGAATTCATGAGTTCCATACAAGAGTCCGTAGGGAGAGACGTCTTTGCAACTTCTCATTACGAGTAGTAGTCGCACCGCACTTCGCGGTTACGCCGAGCAGCAATAAATACGTTGGCATTATGAACGTTCATTTTTTGAACGCCGCAGTTTTCATCTCGCTCGCACAGGGGGACGCGGCGCTTCCGCCAAGAGTAAAAAAGAGAGCCTTCTGCATTTGTACTATTTGTTCTGTTTTATTAGGGTAGTCGCGGGCAAGTGCCATTCGAATACCAGTAGATAAGAACATATTATTTGGGAATAAGATAATTATGCTAACGGAATGTGGCTTACCGACAGTTCGCTTTTATTTAAAGGCGTTAGTGTTGAAGATACAGAAACGATAAAACGCGATAGTTTCTTATTTAAATGAAACAATTTAAACAGATTATATGTTGTAAATATATTATTTCATTTGAGTTTCCGACGTTTCAAATGCTTTTCAGCTTTCGTGTTCGCCTCGGTCGATACCCCGTGGACATTTAAATAAGTGATAGATAATCGCAGAAACAGAAGAAAATATTGTGTTAGTTTCTTGTTTAGGCTGCCAATCCATTGAAGCGGAGCGGAGCGGAGCTGTGCAAAATTAACCAATCACATAAATTTTGTGTTAGTTTCAACAGCGACGCACCCTGATTCAATGAATCGGCAGCCTTAGGTAAGTATATAGGGCCCAGCCACATATTTTGACTAAGGTGTAGAGTTTGTGAAGTTAAAGTTATGGCTTCTAGAGTTGGATTTTGTAGAGTAACAAGCTTGGCTCTACATAAAATCTGATAACTTTTTGACAGTACGTTGTGCGAGCTATATGGTTAAATGAATAAAAAAAATATTACAGTGTGTTGATTTGGCTTTACTTTTTTAAAGAGTTTGCATCAACATCTTTAAGCACGTCAGACGTCTTTTCATTAGGAAAGATGAACCAATAATTAGATGGTTTTTTATATAAATTTATTAACATTAAAACTATGCATACATAATAGACGAATTGTCAAAGATATAACTAAATAACGCGCTTGTTGCCAGGTGTGTATTTTTATTTGACATTGTATAACATTTTTGGTTCATCAAGAAAAAGGGTGAGTAAGTTCGATGTTACGCTGGATCATCAACTATGCGAATTGCAAATAAAACAGAATCATATTATTACATTTCTTCGAATAAAAACCGATTTACCCATTCAACCAGAACAATCCGTTTCTCCGAACTCGGCGAACGAATAATGGCCATCATTCGCCAAGCGATAATTAGGTTTCAAGCATTGGCGAAACGGAATGGTCGTACGGTACCAACCCCTATCAGCCACTGTTTATTACTCCATTAAAACCACCGTTAAATGGAATAAGTGGGACTCGACCACGTACAACATGAGTAAGCGGATTCACACGCAACTGCTGAGATACTGCGGCCGCCGTCGATTATAGAGATATAAGCTGCGGAAAAATATATCCGAGGAAAGTAAAATATGTATACGCGGCGTTAATGTAACTTGGTCATTGAGAAATATACAGAGACATAATTATATTCTTAAAATACAAAGATCTAAATAATGAAAAAAAAAACTTGACTCCAACTGGACTTGAACCAGTGCCTTGTGCCTTGTCGGGGTGCACGCTCTGCCAATTGAGCTATAGACCACAGTCAGATTCTTAAGAGTCCCCGGTAAGCTCGATCCTCCATACAAACGTAGTTACGCTCTAATTTTAAAAGACTAGCTTGTTTGCTCTGAAACTTTGTATTTAGAATAAATTAAGGTATATGCAGGCATGTAATTACTTTATGTAGCTTCAGATAGTAAAAAAATACAGAGAATTTAAGTTTTTCATACAAAACTTGTTTTTGCTGTATTTCGTTCGTTTTATAAACTGGAGTCATACTTATAAACTAATTACAGGCTCATGTCTTTGTATATGAAAAGTTTCGTTACAATACAACTCGTAATTTTAAAATGAGAACGAAACTCCGTTTGTATGGGAAGGTGAAATTCGGCCAAGCTTGCCGGGGACTCTTAAGTTATCTAACTGGCGGCGCTGGCGATGGCCTGGCGTGTGACTTCGACTTCGACTCGAATCGTTTCGGGAGAGATTGACAATGCGGCCGCCGCCCGCCCCCGTGACGTAACTATTATTCTCGCTACTAAATATTGAGCTCTCACTTATATGGAACCAATATAACAGTTTGGGAAACACAATTCGCTGATGTATTAGTAACTCACTAAAAACCCTATATCCCTATAGGTTCAATATCCATTGTTAGTAATTAATAGCTGACTGACTACGGCTGTCAAGCATAGACACCATTTGGCAGGACCATGCTTGTAAGCATTTTCCTCCTGGTATATATTACCCAAGAAGCGGTTTGCTACCATCAAATGATTTACAGAATTACACTCCGAACAATCCCTTTTATTTTGAAATACTTGCACAATATGATCTCTCATATTGTATTTACGAATCCCAATGCATCATTCTTAAACTTAGACCCCGACTTGACCTCATCGAAAATGTACGCAACACCTAATGTTAACACGATACCTGTATGAATAATGTTCAATGTGTTCTAATGCTTTATGACTTGGTCCTAAATAAGAACGGCAAATACGTAAAACGAGTTCTTAACAGTCTCTTATAAATTGTGCGAAGGATACAACAAACGAAGTTTCTCATGTAATTTGCGTTGAGTAAATACGGTAATATATCTTCAGGGAAGTTCGGAGGTCGAATGGATATTAAAATTTAAACGCACTGATAAAAATCATATAATCATGTATAATTAGCTAGAACATGGAAATACAGGCAACGACTAATTGCTCTGCAATTATGTATACAGGGTGTAATCTTTAAGTGTGACCAGGCGATTATTCCGTAACTATTACAGATATCAAAAAACTTTAAACTGATATCAAAAGTACGTTACCTAAATGAGTAAAATGACGTCAATAACTTTTTTTAAATCAAACGAGAAGTATCCAAAATTATGACATTAAACACTCCCATACATTCAGTATGAGATTAGTACAAGGACCATTAAAACAAGAAGACTGACAATCTCTATACAAAAAGCCTTTCCACGATATGTACTACGCCAATGATGTATAAGAATTATTTTTTACAATTATTTAACTTTGTAAGCGTGACACAGTTATTAAGTGTTACGGTTTATTTATCAATAGCTATTTGTGAACTAATTGTTACTGTTCTTTATTCAATTATAAGATAATTACATGTTTATTTTTAAAGCGCCATCTACTTTATGCCAGAATATCTCCTTGCGATCGGAACACGATGTAAAATATGGCAACTGTCAGTCCTCTTGTTTTAATGATCCTTGGATTAGTAGAAAGATTTTAGTTTCCTTATTTTAAGTGGTATAGAACTAATTTCACCTTTGTCATATTTAATGAATACGTATGATATGATACTTAATAATGATTTTCATGTAGATACACGAGTAGATTAATGTTTTATCTGTAATAGTTACGGTATAATCGCCTGGTCGCACTTAACGATTACACCCTGTATACTAGCAATAATTACCAAGTAATGTGCATTCGCTAAGTTCTTTCTTCCCGACTGCTTCAGACGGAGGGTTATGGTTTCGAGGTGTTTGTATTTCTTTGGCATACGCTACAGTGTCTTGATGGTGTTGTAAGATTCGTCTTAGGTATTAGTGACATTGGCTAATATGTTAATCAAAAGAATAATATAAGTACTAGTATTAACAGTCTGGTTATGTTTATTTTTAACTTTTTTATTATTATGTGCAGAACCTTATAGGAGCTAACTTCGATGGAGATATAAATACTGTAATTCCTTGCATGGCACTTTCAGTTACTTTTAAAGAACGCCAATTTTCACAAATTAAGAGTCCCCGGCAAGCTCGGCCGAATTTCACCTTCCCATACAAACGGAGTTTCGTTCTCATTTTAAAACTACGTGTTGGATTGTAATGAGACTTTGCATATACAATGACATGAGGTATATCTAGGCTTATAATAAGTTTATATGGCTCCAGTTTATAAAACAAACGAAATACAGCATAAACAAGTTTTGTATGAAAAACTTAAATTCGCTGTATTTTTTTTACTATCTGAAGCTACATAAACTAATTACAGGCCTGCATATACCTTAACTTATTCTAAGTACAAAGTTACAGAGCAAATTAGCTAGTGGTTTTAAAATGAGAGCGTAACTACGTTTGTATGGAGAAACGACCTTACCGGGGACTCATAACTGAAAATCTCACGCTATGTTCTGTTATTGCATAAAAAAATAAACAGTGTAAAGGTTTACATTATTAAAGAGGAGATACTTTGACAGAAACAAATTACAGTAATTTAAATAGTTATGCAGATCTTATGTATTTTGTTCCCATTATCTATTCACGCTATTCGCTGAATTTTAATACTTGTTCGCCAATTTGTTGGTCAGTTGTTTCAAACCGTATAATCACAAGTAAGTACTTTAAATTTGTATTATGGGATATTTGTCATTTTTCTCTATGAGATAACAGCTGTCAGCAACATTTTGAATGTTAACCGGTCCGTTCGGTTCGTTGACGCAACTCGCCAAGTCTGAAGATATGCGTGAATTCAACGCAGGCGCAACATAAGTGATCGAATCTTTTTTCCGATTCACTATCAGTTACATCAGATGATCTCAAACGGGGCGGAGAATATCACTTCCTTTTGTAATAACGGTATTTTTCCAAAGGATCGGGTATCTAATTACCACCGCATCCTCAAAAACAGTAGATTACAGCACCGAAACCCAATAAATAAATAACACTTGCGTCGATAAATCAAACCTTCCAAATTCCGCCAAAGATATCCGTTCCATTTTAGTACGTACATATTATAAATTATCCGACTGTCATTCGTTACATATGCGGCGAAACGAATTGAAAACGTCTGTAGTCTAAAGGCGGTTAAGTCACATACTGGTTTATTTATATGAAAGTTATTGCAAAAGTGTCGTAAACGCCTGCTAGATTAAGAGCAATTTTCTTTCTGATTGCATGGTATGAAGAACGATTAAAAATCGGCCAAGTCTGAGTCGGACTCGCGTCCGAAGGGTTCCGTAACACCGTACGCAAAAAATGCTGACAAAACACGTTACTTGTATGATTCCTTATTTTAAGTTTCATCATTTGTTAGCCTTATTGAACTTACCGTGGGATTAGTTTGGTTTGTTTGTAAATTGTACCGTAATATTTATTTATTTATTGTTATAGCAAATAGTGATATATTGTAATAATTTCAAGGGTGTTACCGATTCAAAATATTACGCAAAAAACGCGGAAAAAACACGTTTCTTGTATAGGGTTGGTCTTACATTTTTCGTTTTATTTTATTTTTATTACTTTTCTTACTATTTAGAGGCCTATGACAGATGCAGCGCAGGCTTAGTAATAGGGTTCCATTGGTACAAGTGGTATTGGTTTGAGTACAGAACCCCAAAAATATTACTCTAATGAATGCGATTTCGCGCGGAGCGTTAAATCATCCAATTTGGCCGCGCCATTGAGAGGTGAGTGTGAAAAGCTATTAATAATGATGTTTAGTAATGGTTACTTATCTCTGGAATGCTATGCTTTTTTTTTATATCTGAAACTGGTGGGTGTACCAGTCATCTTAACATTCTTAACCTGAAGAGGGGAGCGCAAACCCAGAAACGAGAATGTCTTCGGCATCCACTTAGATCAGCGGGCCTATGATGGTCGCGTTTATCACGCGATAAATTATATGATAACGCGTCTGTCACTTTCACACATACGTGTCAGATCAGAAGGTGACGGCAGCTATTTCATTTATTTATCGCGTCACAAACGTAACCATCATAGGCCCGCTGGAGTTTATAAACTTTTTTTTATCACGTTTCTGTTAAGTTTAACATAAAAATCCAAGTCTCCTTTGTGTCCTAAGATACTTACGAATATAAATGAAAAAAAATGGCGACGACATCTCTACTCTTCTTCTAGAATTTCGGTGCATCTTATTTAGAAGCGCGTAGTAAGTAAGTAAGGACTCAACAGAAACCTATGACTTCAGAATATCCCAAAGCACAGAAGGCGTTAAGCCGTTCGTTGTGGAAATAATTGGGGGATGTATGTATATATGTTCAACAGTGGACGCTTATGGGTTGAAATTGTGATACTTTTTGATCCCGGAATGATGAGTCACATACACGTCACATACATGCTTGCCAGGAGTCCATACTTCCACTATACAATCACGTCCTCATTATATACACATTGCGAACGGAAGTCTGTTGCGAAGATCGGCTTATATAAGTATTTTTTGGGCGCATGAGTTCCAAGCGAATTAACACTAATTTGGAGTCGGAGTCGAGGTAGTCGCCATGCCCGAAATCGGTCGAAAAACACAGTTGCACTTGTGTGAACGTGTTAATAAATATTTGTAAAAAAAACCCTAAACGTCTGCTAGTAAAAAAAAAGTATGTTTCAAGCGGGATTTAAACCAACGTATTCAACGTTCAAACATGAGCTTGAGACTAAATAAATCAGTAGGCAGGTCGCCTGTGTTGGCCCGGAGAGCCGAGGGAAAAGAGGGTTCAAATCCCGCATGAGGAATTTTTTTAACTTTTAATAATGATGTTTAGTAATGGTAGTTTATCTCTCGAATGTTACACCGCGAGCAGTTTAGATTTGCGCCGTGACTGGAACTGTCCTTACTTATGTTCGACACGTTTTTTATCAGCACTTAGCCGGATCTTATAAAACTGTACCTACTTGCAGAAACTCAATCTGAATACAAAATATATCTGCTTAGCTAAGACCGATCCCTTTGTTATCCATAATTATTGAAAGCCAAAATGGAGTGTTTTCCCGAAAATTATTTGTTCTAATTCCGAAACTTTTTACACTTTAAGACCGTTGGAAAGGCCATCCTGTAGAACCTATTAGGTTAGATTTATTTTATAATAATTTAACATTTACCTTCCTAATTTTAATCTATGAAAATTTATTACTTTCCGAGATATGAACGATGAACCTAAAAAAAAGTGGTTTTTTTTACATCTCGTTCATTAATAAGTTGGAATTTTACATCTCATTCATTAATACGTTTAGTGCGATAGAAAGAAATGATACATACAGAACTGGTTTAATACTTACTACACAAGACATATATTGAAAAAATGCCATTCCCAGTCTTGTAAGCTATCGCCACTGGAGCATTTCTTTCAATTTATCTTCATAACAATATTCAATAAACTTTTAGCCATGTAACATGACATGACAAACTATAAACTATGACACTTTATAGACATCATAAAATAACATTAATTCGATAAAATCGTAATTGATATTCTTTATCGATCATGTATGCATGTAAATAACTTGCAACTTTATAACTTCAATTAAAAGAAATCGGCCCACAGTTTGTTCCTTCGTGAAATATTAAAATATAGACTATTATTTTGACATTACTTACCCTAGCATGCATACTCCTGCTAATTTATTGTCTTTAAAATCTGCGTACTTAAGATCTGCGTATCTTCAATCGGTTATTTATTGGCACTTTAAGGCCTAATTTCGTCACTCTTTGTAAGCTACTAACGGCGGGTTACGCTTTCCCATGTCGACCATTTGAAATAATCAGACGTTATCAACTAACGGGATACGGCAAAATTGGTCATAAATCTGAAATTGGTAGCCATTATTCGACTACTTTTTTTTTACCACTACTTACCTACACTTTTCTGGGCTGATTTAAATAGACACTTAAATATGGCTCGTCAAAAATTTTAATATTGCCATATTCTATCTTAATCCTGATGAAACTTACACCTATCTTGCTCACAGTATTTACAAAACTTGACAAATACGAGCCTTCGATTTATACTAACTATTCATTTCGTTCGACCAATTTTTTTCGATGGAAATTCATTTCAATCACAGATTTCTTATCTGACACCCTTATAATATACATATAAAGTATCCATACTGAAATAATAGACTTACCGTAACTTCAGTGAGCAGGAGCCGATCCTTAGGGCCGCCTCCAGCACCGTGACAGCAGCCTGGTATTGGCCTGCTGCAAGCAACTCCTGCCCGACAACCTGTTGACATTACATTCCCGTCAGCAATCGTATTCATGAATGTGGTAGCCGAGCTGTACGCAGCGGTGACGTGCTCGGCGCCACTATAATCTAACTGTCTAGATTCGTATCTAAATATTTGTAATCAATAATCATAGATGGTAAGTCTATTTTGATAATACAAATACAATACTATACAAATACTCTTTATTGCAAACCTCAGATACACAGAAGTATAGAACATGACAGTAACATTCGAATTAGCAGAGGTAAATAACAGGCGGTCTTATTGCTAAATAGCGATCTCTTCCAGACAAGCTTTGGGTAGCGGAGTGTTTAAAAGACAACAATATTAGTTTAGTAGGTGGCAAGAAACAGTTATGAAGCAAAAAAACTCATATAGACACATGTAAACGCAATAAACATACACAAATAAGACTGCGTAGATAAACATACATAAATAATTGTATATAATAAATATAATATATGCAAAGTAAATAAATAAATAACCATAACAGTGTCAGCCGCAAAGTTGAGAAAGTGATTTCAATAGCAGTGTGTTAAGGGAGAGGCAGGTAATGTGTTTTAAGGTGTGACTTAAATGTTGCAAAGGAATAATGAGGGGATAATCTTACTGAAGAAACAATATATTTTGACCTGTAATTTGGAACATGTTACTTCACGTTTAAATTATATCAGGAACGAAATAGAGGCGATTCAAAGTGAATTATCAGAATGCAACCCCAGATATACGAGCGAAACTGGCACGGAACGCGTTTGGATAGAAATTAATGGTTTATTATACTCTTATACAATGGATCGAACATCCTCTATTTGTTTAGCTTAATACTTATGGGTCGTGTTATAAATATGGTATTTATAAGCTGACAAAATGGTTGTTGGAAGGAGGAAACAACGATGAATTTTACCTTATCGTCAAGGATGCGTTATATATATTTTTCCGTTGTAACATTAGATATATTTATTTCTCTACGCTGAAGAAAAAACCACTTTATTTAGTTGCTATAAAAACAAAAATAACATGCTGTAAACGTTGATCCCAAAACTTTCCTTGGTTTCCAGTTCCAGCGAGGTTTTCGGAGAATTTGTCCTTACTATTGGACTACATCATAATGAAAATCCCTCTTACAATTTTTTTTTGAGCTATAAAGGTTTGGCCTGATTGTTGAATGGTCAGGACTTAGGCACTCACTACCCCTATGGCAAATGCGACACCGAAAGCGAAGCTTCTGCTTAGCACCGAAGGCACGCAAGTACTTTTAGTTCGACTGTTAATTTTATATAGGTATAGACAAACTTCGAATAAAACAAGGAATTATTTAGTATCCTACTCATTTATATTAAAATATTAAACGGATTATATAGGTGCTCCAATTCAGCATCTATTTCTACGCATGAATAAATATAACAAACAATTTTTGTTCTATTCCTTATATACAATTTGAACTTCCAGTGGTAGTTTTCCCGCAGCGACATGATCTTCAAAATCATCTCGCTGCGGGAAAACAACCACTAAAATTTCATATTGTATGTGTATTTTACGACATGTTTTGATCATACGCTTATCAAAGACATAATTGATACGAAAAACAACTACTTAAAGATTATTAGTTTTACAACCTATTTTTAGGTTTTTACATAACTATTTTTACCTAGTTGTTTTTATGTAAACCTAAGTTAATTTAACCATAGCTCAGATACTGTACAATCACAAGACAAGACTTTACTGAGGTCGATTAGAATAAAGAGGTATCGCTCCAAAAACGCCGACGCGGCAGTTTTTGTTTGTTGAATTTGCATCATTGATATACTCATCGTCATTTAATAAAAAAGGCAGTGCTTTAATTACGCATAATGGCAGGCCAGTGAGTTAGTTCATCCGGCTCTGATATTGGAAGTAGACACAACAATGTATCAAACAACTCAAATTACTGTTGTATATGCGAGCTTCCCATGATAATCCTCCCATAATCGGCACTTTCGGTAGCCTCTGTTCTCGTTTTTATATCATTACAAGCAACATTACGATAAACTAATACTTCCAAATGCGAAATTGAGTATCACGGGTCCTTGCAAAAACCGAGACGAATTTTTAAGGACCCATTAGGTCTGCCATTACGATCGAAGCTGTAAAGCATTTTAGTAACGATTTGGGTTTATCTTGATGTAAAGTAATAAACACCAAGGTATTTGGGAACACCCACACAGCCTTTATTTTATAGCCTACAAATTCATTGGTAAATCTGAGAAAAATATAAAACTGATCACACGTTGATAAACGTTTGCGGAATTTGTATATTTACAAAGGAACTGCTCTGATAAGTCGGGGACCATAAAATGTTGGAATAAACCCAAAACATTAACATAAGATGCGTATAGCGGAGCACTTTACATTTACAAGTGTAAACTCACGAAGTATTTTTATGGGCTTGATAAAATCGATGTAAATTAATTGGAATCGCAAAATCATCCAAGTTTTCAAGGAATTGACAGGATAAGCTCTACAATATCAAATTAGATAATATTCAGATCAAATGTCAATGGTTTAAAATTAAATTTGATGTGTTTCATAATAACATTTACACAGGCGTGTAATACTCGTACGTTCGTGTCATACATTTAACACATCCGTTCACATATCTTCTAGTCTAGCACATATGTTGGATTGGTAAAACTACCACAGTTAGAGTTGGGTGATACATAACAGTGATCAGCGGCCTAAGAGTATCACTGTTACAAAAGCACGTGGGTCGTGCTTAATGATATTTGTTTTAGTTATACAGGTTCTACCTGTGGCAACACTGCAGTCACTATTTCGTGTAGTTTTAGGTAAAAAATGACAAATTACAGTAATATCATCATTATCAGGATCTGATTATATTACAGTACGCTATTTTTCTCAAGCATCCAATGAAATGTGGTCTTTATTTTCGCGATAACAGGCCGCCAAACACTACATTTTATGGTACATATTTTACACACAACACTACATTTTATGGTACATTTCGTTTAATTTCATATTGAGAGGATAATATTGAAATTTCATACAACATTGACGGCCTCGGCCGGCAATGTGATCGTCTTTTGTATCATCATTATCAGGATCTGATTATATTACAGTACGCTATTTTTCTCAAGCATCCAATGAAATGTGGTCTTTATTTTCGCGATAACAGGCCGCCAAACACTACATTTTATGGTACATATTTTACACACAACACTACATTTTATGGTACATTTCGTTTAATTTCATATTGAGAGGATAATATTGAAATTTCATACAACATTGACGGCCTCGGCCGGCAATGTGATCGTCTTTTGTTTCAGTGTTTTCTCTTTATCAATGAGTATCTATGGCATATTTCCAACTAAAAAAAAAAACGAGATCTATGAGTGTATATTTCATTTAGTTCTTATATATCTAAATTAAAACAGCCGTTAAATAAAATAAACAATGTGAAATAAACATTTTTTCTCAAACATGCAATGAAATATTGACATTGTGTTCCTTGTAATAGACCCCGAAGTCTCTTATTTCTGGTGCAGCGCAAAGAGGAGCATATAATGATAATTTCATACGAAATTGCGGGCCAAGGCCGGCAAAGCGACCGTCCGCGAAGAGAACGAATAACTATGTACATTAAAAAAAACGTTTTAGTGGGAAAAGAATAATAATCATATAGAAAATATTGGCTTTTATTTAATTGCATGTTTGAGAAAAGCACTATACAAGCCTCGGCGCGAACAGGGATTGTCGGCCTCGTATCTCTAGATAGCCTCGTCAACACTCG
This sequence comes from Hedya salicella, assembly GCA_905404275.2. Classification (NCBI taxonomy): domain Eukaryota; kingdom Metazoa; phylum Arthropoda; class Insecta; order Lepidoptera; family Tortricidae; genus Hedya; species Hedya salicella. The sequence continues at coordinate 7,740,343 of FR990114.1, read as the reverse complement.
GCCATCTATAACTACTCGGCCGGCAATCCCCTATTTCGCAGCCTCTGCAGTAATGTACTATTATTTAGTCGGTGATTTAAATACTTGAGTATACAATTCAAACATTGGTATTATTACCTTTGATGATTTATTTGAGAACAGCACTGTATATACCTCGGCGCGAACAGGGATTGCCTGCCTCGTATTTCTAGAGGTCTATAACTACTCGTTAGGCAATCCCGTCTTTCGCAGCCACTGTGGTAATGTAAAGTCCAAAAATGAGATTTTAACATTGTTGTATCTTGGATAGTTTTTATGAGATTGAAGTAGCTTTTCCACTAATATTTATATTATGGAACGGTCGTTTACTATTAACGTCGCCTGGGTTACGGCGAGGCATGACAAAGTCACAGTGATATTTTTAAAACCTGGACTACAATCACTGCGATTAACATGCATCATTTTTGCCATCTCTGATTACAGCTTTAAACACACAGTTTTTTAACAAATATACACGCTTCAATAGTACTATTAGCAGCGGCCATTTTGTGATAGTAGGCCGCCATTTCGAGCATCCACGTCTCGCTGCCGATCAACTGTCGCGCAGATTGTATGTAAATTCAACCAGGACGGTCGCGTATTTATGGCGCTTTGATCACTCAGGCCCATTGTCTGCGGAGTTAAATGCGCCGAAAAATGCCCAGATGCCGCCGGACTCAGCAGCGGAATGTATGCAAATGGACTCTCTGTATGGGGTGCTTAATGCTGCCTCCAAACTTATCGGGAATCGACTTTATTTGCTTGCTTTTCGTTTAATTAATGTAGTCAAATATAAATAGCTCCGGATAATCCTTGAACACGACGCTTTGGTTTCAAGGCACCACTGAATATCAGATTTTGTTTTTAAATAATATCCCTAATTAAGCATCAATTTATCAGTGATTGAGATATGAAATCCGCGATGTATCTATCCTCTTTCATGGTATAAAAATGATTCAGTGTCACGACATTACGAGGTTACTTAATAGAATGTCTAACAAGGAACATTTGATGTTGACCATGTCCTGTTTTCTGTCCGTTCTTATGTTAGAATGTCCAATGATTGACACTAACAAAGGGCATCGTTGTATTAAATGCAAGGGACTCAAATACGAACAACTCGTTGCCTGCAAGCACGAAAGCCTTTGTAATGTAAGGGTTTTAAATAAAGTGAGTGACAACGATGTTTCCGGAGATATCAACGTTAATGGTCGACATTATTTCGGGATCGGTCTCGTATCAGATGCCATTTAAACAGGACATGGTAGACAGGTTAAATAAGTTAAATTTGAATCGACAGAAGCCTCACGATTCTCACAGTATTGTATACAACATTAAGGCCTATTTACGAGGCCTTTTTTAGTGGAAAAGTTTTATAAAAATTACACTACGTTTTAAGGGAAATAAATTGTATTGTGCAAATGTCGAGTACAAAACATTGGCAGTAGTTGGTAGGTAAATAAGTATTTGAAATGAGAAAGCATTTTTATACGAAAATTCTTCAGAATTGGTTAGCATTTTGGCATTCATAGGTGCACGGAACTTTGATTTACCGACGTATTACTTACTCTGATTAATCGATGATTCACCGGTATTCGCTAACTATAAGCCGAACGAGGCGGGTGAGAATTTGCATTAAAAAATTGGAATTCGCTCATGCTTACACGAAGTGACCTGCGACAGTAGGGCTATATACTAATGCTATAAATACTAAATAATGGGCTAATTTTGTCTCCCAAACTTTTTCATTTCCCAACGTTTATTTTTATCTGAAAACGTAAACTTTTCAGAACTTTTATAAGAAAACAAACTAACTAGCTTCTGTTTGGCCCTGTGGTTGACTGGTAGAGAACTGCTTAAGGCATTAAGCCTGCCATTTGTATTATCTTGAATAGAGCAATAAAGCTTAAATAAGTAAACTTAACATAATCTACAAAACTAGATTCAACATCGGAGAAAAGTTTGAGTCGGGAAATCAAGCAGTCTCGGGAAATAGTAATTCCAAATAAATAGATAAATAAATAAATATTATGGGACAATTTTACACAAATCACTCTAGTCCCATGGTAAGCTCAATAAGGCTTGTGTTATGGGTACTTGGCGACGATATATTTAATAGATACATTACTTATATACATAGAATACATCCAAGACTCAGAAACAAATATTCATGCTCATCACACAAATATTTGCCCTTACCGGGATTTGAACCCAGGACCTCAGCTTCGCAGGCAACGTGGCCACTGAGCCAAACCGGTCGTCAAATGAAAGAATACCCACCCATGCTGAATTAATTGAAATTTTAACTCACCGATATCAGTACAAACGGACTCTGATCCAGCTTCATCGCCTCCAGCTGTCTGAATGTTGGTTCCAGCGTGGTCCGTAGGGGCGATTTGAGGGAAGCCTCCACGAGGGCAGCCAGCAGCTGCCGGGACGCCGGCTCCACGCCCAGGCCTGAGCTGAAGGCAGCCAATGCTTCGCCATGGCGGCCGAGGCATTGGAGAGCCACGCCTGTTGACAATAACACAATTTATACCTATAAAACTAAAACAAAGATTTTTAGGGTCCGGTACCCAAACGGTAAAACGGGCATTATTAAGACTCCGCTGTCCGTCTGTCTGCCTGTCTCTCCGTCTGTCACTAGGCTGTATCTCATGAACCGTGATAGTTGGACAGTTAACATTTTCACAGATGATGTATTCTGTCGCCGCTATAACAACAAATACTAAAAACATCATAATTTTATATCAGTCTGCCTATGTCAATAACCAATAAATGATCGAACAGCGCGTACATTTTGCTTAGGAGTATGGCCACAGAATACATATGGTAGGGCTCCGCTAATACTGTTTTTTTTATAAATACGGCCGTTTGTAAGAGACGCTCCGTACTAATTGCTACTAAGGTGTGACGTTACGCGCTTTAAATTTGATTGTAAATTAAAAAAACATAAAATTTGCGTTAGTTTACTTTATTTTTTTATTTCGTGATTGTTTTTTTAATCATGTATGTGTGTAACGAAACAAGCTTATTATGCTGCAAGTGTATTCTGCATCTTATTTTAAACTATATTTAACCAGTTTTGATTCCCAACAACCGGACCTGATTCATAAAGATTTTTCACTTTCGCATTTATAATATTAGTATAGATAGTATGATTCTGTCAGTCATACATATCTATCAGTCAGCCACGGTCGTCCACAGCTAAAAATAGGCCTACCCTGAGTGCGACCCTGTGCAGACCGCATCCATCGACACCCCGCGATCAATATTCGAAGACCGACCACGCTGCGATTTCCTATGCATTGTCGCCACTCCAGGACTTTACTGCCCCCACGGCCATCCGTTCTCCGGGCTACATGGCCCCCCTATTCAAATTCAAATTGTTTATTCTGTAAGTAGGCCACAAGGGCACATTGACAAGTCTGACTCTACGGCATTTCCCAAGAGGAGACCACTGTTGAGAAGAAAGCCGAATCAGTATTTTTTCAGAATAATTCTTAACTATTACAATATTAGTACTTGGCGTATCTTAATTATAACTAATTTATAATTGGTACACGCAGAGGATTTGTACAGTATTGCCGCTTCAACCATGCATTCCTACGAGCTATGTCGGTTACTTAAGTTCTGCGGATATTCTCACTTCTGATTTTATCACGCAGAGAAACTCAGAGCTTAGCACTTTCCATTGCTTTAAGTGCTATGCTCGAAGACCTCGTCAGAGTCTCCCAGGTTATATGTGTTCAAGCTATTAACTATTCTATGGGGCAAACATGACCCAACAACATAAGCAGCTAAATCAAATTTCTCTCCAAAAATATCAACAAACGACCGTAATTAGAGCTTTTACAACTTTTCGCACCGTAAAAAGAAAGCTGCAGCGGAGGCGTAATTCAGGCCATTTACTAAAATTAAATCACATAAATGAAATGGAGTATGATATCATTGCCGTACCGTAATACACAGAGTGAAAGTGCGGTAAAACAATGAGAAGAAACCGAATAAATCATACAGTCGCACGCAATGTCAACCGCGATGTGTGTGTAATATCACGCATCGTTAATTCGTGATTTAACATGATGGAATTAGTCGGTAAACATAACATTGAACACGAAGCGCTGAACGCTTGAAGTGTTACGATAATGGAATTATTGGTCAAGTGCGAGTCAGATTAGCACACCGAGGGTTCTGTCCCATCACACAGATAAGCAACAACAGAAAAAATGTTGCAAAACCATAGAAGTCTACGATGGAGGCGAGCAAATCCCAAAGATGCACTTTGTTCTTGGAAAAATCCGGACGCTAGTCCAAGTACCTATTTTCTCAACAGTTGTCTCCTCTTGGGAAATGTCGTTAGACACCAGAGGTGTGCGTAAGGAAAATTACAAATGGAAGCCGAAGCGTATGCATTTACTCGTATTTAAAGAAAAAGGTGGTTATAAGCCTTTCCATGGGCAACCCGGTGGAAATCGGCTTATATGGACGTCGAGCCACTGAAGACACAGACGAGAGATTTGTAAAAGTGCCCTTGTGGCCTACTTACAAAATAATAGTTCATTATCTCACTAGGTTTAAAACTATCAAAAACTATAAAAACGCATTTCGTGTATAGGAAAAATGGGGAACGGGGATCATCTTTTTTACTTTATTACATATTCCCAATAATAACACATCTTACGTAAAGTGTTGTGATGAAAAGGTTAGACAGATAGACAGATGAACAGCGTCGACTTATGAATAGGGTACAAATGGTACCCTTTCAACATGGAACCCTAACTGGTGGGCCATTAAAATATTATACCAGAGTCACAGAGTTCGGGTAGAGTTTAACTGGCCGCCCATTTTCTCCGTTTACAGAAGGTCGTAACTCGCGAGGATTTCCTATTAAGATATGCCGTTTTGCGTAACAAGGGCAGTATAGGGTGAAGACGGGAATACATTCATGGTCCCTTTTGTTCATATTGCATTACCCGTGCGAATAAGCAAGTGAAATTGGAACATATACGGAGTTGATATGTTTGTTGCCGATTTGTTGGATAAAGTTTATGTGCGTATTCATACGTGTTCTGAAGTTTATGAGCGCGGTAGCCTGCCGTGGTTCCCATAGATTTGAATATGACATGATTGTACTATTATAAATAAAAATAAAAATATTACGCTACAATTTTTACAAAACCCGAACCACGAGTAGTCCCATGGTAAGCTCAATAAGGCTTGTGTTATGTTATGGTTATGAGTAGGTACTAGATGACAATATACTCGTATACCTATTTAAAAGATATATTTATATAAGATACATAGAAAATATCCCAGACTCACGAACAAATATTTATGCTCATCATAGAAATAATTTGCCCTTACCGGGATTTGACCCCAGGACCTTATGCTTCGCAGGCAGCGTTACTCCCACCGTTGTTATAAAGTTGTAAAAATAAAATGTCTGTACATTGAAGATATTTTCCTCAAACTGAGTGAATTGGGTAAAGTCATTAAATGAGTCGGTTAACTTCAAACTCAGATAAATCCACTCCAACCACTTGGGAGATTATTGAAAAAAAAAGTGATAAGGCGGTGATTTGAAAGGCAAATTATTTTTATTATGGCTAAAGCATTAAAAAATCGATCCTGTTCGACAAACTCAGCTTAAAAACCATCTAAACTAGTGTATTCATTAAAAAAGAAAAAAAAATTGGATTTACCTTCATTTGATATAATCGTTTGCAATTTATCTATCTTTGAAAAAACTCAGTGTGGATTTGTATAATTTTGATTTAACAGACCTGGATTTATCTAGATTTGAAAAAAAACTGCAGATTTATTGACGCAGAGTTGACGTCAACTGACAGCCATATTGAACAAACTTCTTTTGCTGATTGGCTTTGATGGACTTGCCTTCATTTGAAATAAACTGTCATATGGATTTACCTGATTTTGATAAAATATTGTGATCTTAACTTTATTTTTCTCAAAAACTACACGAAATTATACTTAACCCATGAAATAGAAACAAAACCAATTTGAGTGAATGAGTAATAATCGCGGAAACAGAAGAAAACCAATTTCTTAACCTTTTATTATATACAAAAATCTTAAAAAATGTCAGTAATGGATTTACCCGAGTTTGAAGTTAACCGACTCAAATCGTTTCTTTTTTGTACAGTTTGGAAAGTAATTTATATACCATTTTGTACCTTGTCACAGCCAAAATCAATATGAAAGCCGATAGAGATTCCAGATCAATCACTATGACAAGGTACGACAGCTTAAACCTGCCACTTCCCGAGGGAAGTGGCAGGTTTAAAGTCGAGATCTATATGACTCTTCATCTTCTCTATGGTTTAACAAAGTAATCAAATACCATGAAATGCTGAAATGGCATTTGGTTGAGTTACTACTAACTACCAGTGGCGTGTCGTCCATAGAACTTGATTCCAGTATTTGAAGAAAAAACGAGCCAAATTAGATCCGCCTTTTCTATAGATAATGTTTGACGCCACGCCACTGCTAACTACTAACACACATCGTTTCCGAAATGTCACCTCAAAGGAAAAGTCGTTCGTTTTGACGGGTATCTAATTGACACCTGCATAAATGTAAGGGAATAAAGTAACACGGTGTATAAAAAATATATCACACATGCACATGATCTTACAGAGTATAAAATTCAAAATCCGCGCATTGAACAAATGGTACGTACGGGAATGTGAAAATTCTAGCGTCTAAATGATAATTGTTACCTCTTACCTTGTCTGTAGTACGCTTTCGGCCAGTTGGGGCATAACTCTCTGGCCTTCGTTGCATCTTGAAGCGCTGCCGCGAATTGTCCCTGCTTGAGCCTTGCTGCTGATCTGCGTAAACATAAGTTACATGTGTGTTATTCAATAACTATAGGGTGAAAACAATCTTCGTTTCAATGAGTTTTCTATTTCAGGGAAGGACTCGTATCCTCACAATCGCAATAGAAAGTAAATGCTTATCTGTAATACTTTGTTTATGCAGTAATATAATGTTAGTGTGTGTGTTTTTTTATTTCTGTACATTGGTGAAGTGTACAATAAAAGTTAGTTAGAGTGGCGGCGATGAAACACGAGTAAAGCGAGACGACATGAGTTGCGAATCACCTAGTCGCGCTCGTATCGTACAACGTTTTACAACGCATATGCTCAGAAAGTGCCTCATCTTTGTATGATCCAACACAGGCACGTAAAGTGCTTCTCACCGCACACGTGCGGTAATAGTACATTATGATACGAGTGTGGTACGTTGGTAATTACACTCGAAGCTATATCTTGCAGCACGAGTCGTAGACGAGTGCTGTATAAAGCCGAGAGTGTAATGACCAATGCACACGAGTTTCATACGACGTTTTTCAACACGCTTGCGAGGAAAAAAGCAAAAAAACAATCGTACCTTACTTATAATTTGGTCTAGGTTATACGTGCGTAACCAATCCTGTAGTCGTAAGTCGTTTACATTAATCCGTCATGAGTACCTACCTTAAATTTACGTACCTACATAATGATTATATTTTAATTATCATTGCTTGAGACTATTAACATAATCTCGATATTAAAAAAAAAAATCATACATCAATATGAAATATTTGTAAATATTACATATGTCAAATCAAATCAAAATGGCGCGAAGCGACCGATGTATTTGTCTATGCACGAGCACGAGCGTTGAGGCACGTTGAGGCAAAGGCTAATAGGCCAATCAGCCAAACATTAAAATATAATAAACTGAATAATTATATCAATTTAATACAATCAAAATGTTATTTTGTTTAGAAAACTTTATAATTTATTGAAATTAATTGCTTTTTACAAGTACCAGTTTCGATTTATGAAAATAACCTAATATATTTCTTGTACCTAAAACCTATTCGCTGAAGTTTTAAAAAAAACTGTAATGAAAAAGCACTAGTGCGATTATGTAATGTAAAAAGCACGCGTGTGTAATGGACTGGATTACAGCCATAAAAACAGATGACACATAAGAGGCACTTTACGAGCAAGTGTGTTAAAAGTAATGTTTCTATGCATGTATGGGCCAACTAAGGCACATAAAGTGCTAGAGACCCGAGCATATGCAATGTAAAGAGCGCGCGGAGGCGCGGGTTATGGAGGCTGTACGAGATAATTACTTTTAAGCTCTAGGGGCTAAGTGTAGTTTTAGCCCTGCACCGCCGCAAAGGTATTAGACTATTTTTTGAAGCGATAAAGTATGCGGTGGGCAGGGCCGAATTTGAGCGAATCAGTGTACAACGCTACGCTAGTCGCGGGACTTCGCATGCTGTGTTGGAAGCCCTGACTTTCTCGTTGCTCTTAACGTGTACATGTCTTCACGGTAAATCCAACTACTTATATTAAATTGATAACCCAGTCGACGGTGCTGGGTGCTGCGTTCTTTTCTATTCTTCAACGGCAGCAATTCCACTTATCGCTAGATAAGTGAAATGTCACAGCGCACACGGAGGCGTAGCGGCACGGCGCCCTTAGTTTTAAGCCCCAGGGGCTAAAACAGACACCTTAGCCCCGCTTCGCAAAACTATTATAATACGAAGAACTATACAATATTTTTATACCTGTTACTATAAAGTATATGGTTGGCAGGATCCAAGGTGAGCGCGTCGGTGTATAACGCCACAGCAGTCGCAAAGTCTCCCGCCTGGCAGGCTGCGTTGGAAGCCCTGACTTTTTCTACGAACAGCGCCCGCGACGCCGCCCCCAGGGACGCCGAACCCGTCGGCTCTATCTGTAAACAAACATACATTTTAGGCACGTGATACTCGTAACATATGAAAAAGAAGTATAATAATGCAACTGAAAATGTTAATATCATCATGTTCTGTTCGTTTTTCATGGCTGATATCACCTGTTCATGTTAACCATTTGACATGTTTTAGTTAGCGGTTAGTCAGTCAGAGATACAACAGTGTTAAAGTCACATTTTTGGACTTCCCCAAATCACGGTCCACACTAAAGCCTAGGAACGTATAATGTCCTATACCTTTTATGGAGAAATTAAGAACTGTGTTCCACAGTTATGTTAACACTTGCGTATATTGTAACAGTTTCATACATAACAAAAGTTACCATAGATTTCATTGGTTATTCAATGGCATTATTTGACATTTATATTTTCATACTTTTAGGCTCATAAAACAAGTTATACGTAAGGTATCGAACTCAAAATTATTTTTAACGATAGTGCTCTATAAGGAATTCGAATTCCCGATGGCTCAACAACCAGTTGAGCAGCGTAGTTGTGCCGTGGGTCACAATAAGGGCTTCTATCATAGAAATAGAAACTACCATTTCGCATCATTATTTTACATATTTTTATTTCAGTACAGTCAACATCCCTATTGTGGAAACTTCTTAATGCTCATTTTTAAGGAAAATCTTTACAATTCTGTACTCTCACAGGTCTCGCCTGTGTTGTTGGTTAGTCTATATTTAGAATTTAATAAAGGTGTGTTATACAAATGAAGCAAAAAAGAACATTGCTGCCAATTAATGACCCGTCGGTCCAGTTGTGCTGCTCCATTAAGTAGGTAAAGGCTACAGGTTCAATTCTCGCTTTTATATCATACTAGCCTCCGCCCGCGACTTCGTCCGCCTTAAATTCGTTTATCGCTGATAAAGGTATTTTTCCGGGATAAAAAGTAGCCTATGTTCTTCCCCTGGACTCAAACTATCTCCATACCAAGTTTCATCCAAATCGGTTCAGCGGTTTAAGCGTGAAGAAGTAACAGACAGACAGACAGACAGACAGACAGACAGACAGACAGACAGACAGACAGACAGATAGACAGACAAACTTTTGCATTTATAATATTAGTATGGAAGTATGGATACTAAGAAAAACTGACTACCTTCAAAATATTACATAGTATGTTATATTTTGAAGGTGGTCTTTTTTTAGGGTTTCGCACCAAAAAGGTATAAAAGGAACCCTTATGGTGCGACTCTGTCTGTCTGTCTGTCCGACCATTAAAGCGCCATATCTCTAAAACTACTTACGCTATCTATTTGACATTTAGAATATTTATAAACATAGTCAGCCCACATGTATTACACAGGAAATATTTACAAATATATTATTTTATTCTAAAAATACGACAAATATGAGGGGGGGGGGCAAAAGTTAAAAGTCTAGCTACTGGGTCAAATAGGGTATCACTTGACCTGCACATTCTTAAACAATTTTTTTATTTTTTTATTGCGATTAGATTTTGTTTTATTAAGGAAAATGTGAAAAAAAACCACCATTCTCCCCCCTTTATCTCCGAAGTTTACCGAACACAAATTTTGAAAATTTCATAATTTGTATAAATAAACATAAATATTACACGAAAATTATAGTCATGTCTCTTAACTAGCAAATTTTTTTTTGTATTTGTATAAAACATATTTGAACCCGGTTGCGTTAAGTTTGCACCTCATTTGTATGCAATGCTATAGATAACAGGGGCAAACTGACCTCAACCGGTACTAGGTAATAAAATAAAGAAAGGGTAAGTGAAAATTTGCACGGAACCCTCGGTGTGCGAGTCCGACTCGCACTTGGCCGGTTTTCTTATTATTACCTACTTTTGTTTATCTTATTTGTGAGTGTCGGGATGGCGGGTGTACATCAACAAATAGAGCTGCGGTATACGTCAGGAGTTAGTGATTGGAATGTGCCAACTGTGCGCCAAAATTAGAGCAATGTGCTCTTTAAGCTCCAGAGCTATTTAAGAAATAAATGACGCCCGCCATCACGTCGTCGTCAGGTTGGTGGGTACATTTCCAGTTCTAGCTAATGTCTGCCTACTCAAGGGTGAAAGTACTGCATAAGGTAAGGTACTTTCGCCCTTGAGTAGGCAGCCACTACTTACTATCCTAATGGATAGTCGGAAAGGGCGCAAAAAATAAAACCATATATGAATGAAAATGAAAATGAAAATGAAAAAAATATTTATTTTCCTTAATGAATCAGTACAGGTCCAGCAGTGGGTGGGGCTTCCTTTTAGGTAGATCCTGTGTTAGGATGCCCCGCTCTTCCATTTCAGAGAGGTAAGTTCAGGAAAAAAAGAACAATACAGCAATACAGCTTAGTTTAAACTTAATATTAGTCTTAAGATAATTATACTAGGTACTTAAATATTAGTGCTAATTTGTACGGGAGATGCATTGTACGTGCGCGTGCGTCTGTGTGTGTGTGTGTGTGTGCGTGCGTGTGTGTGTTTGTGTGGGTGTGTGGATATTATGCATTTTATTTTAGTTAATAATTTGCACTATGCAACAATAGCTCCGTATCATCATAGCTCAGATGTTTTAGCCAATCAGTTACTTCCTTTTTACAATATATAACTATTGACATTACCGTAATGCCATAAAGTGTTTATTTTATTTTTATTTATCGGCAGGAATAGATCGTAAAGGAGTTTTATGTGTTTCTGAATTTTCTCTCGGTAAGAGCCGTATATTTCTGACAATGGGCCGAGAACATTGCTGCCAATTAATGACCGGTCCAGTTGTGCGCTTCCATTATGGAAGTAGGGGCCACAAATGTTCGCTTTGTGTATAAAAAAAAAACTATATTTGCGCAACAAAGATGTGCATATTAATTTAACACTCGATAAAAAAAAGAAGTGATATAAATTTGACTTGACTATCTGTTAACCTGTCTGTGGTATGATAGCTCCTAGACGAAGGTACCCATTATAATTTAGTTTTTTTGTCTGTCTGTGGCATCGTAGCGCCCATACGGATGGACCGATTTGAGTGCGGTATTTTGGTGTTATAGATAATTTTAACCCGGGTGTTCTTAGTTTTGTTTGAAGAAAATCGGAGCACTCGTCTCCAAGATATTCAGCTTTAAGTGGAACAAGTGACCGGATCTCAGCTAATATTGAAGCTAGGAACTCCAGACTTTGTTGTTAATTTTGATGTTTATTTTGTGTCGTAATTAAATTTTTTAGTTATTATAAATTACACGAAGGAGATTTCTTCAACTTCGTTCGTTCGCGGAAAAGGAAAAATCATAACTAAGTGCGTCCAACAGTTTTACCGAGGCTCACAAAGGTATTTTTTTTTAATTTTATATAGGGGCAAACGAGCAGATGGATGGCCTGATGGTAAGCGATCACCATCGCCCATAGACACCTGCAACACCAGAGGAGTCACATGTATGATGCCAGCCTTTCAGGTGGCAGTACACTCTTTTCTTGAAGGCAAGGTTGAATCGATCCGGAAATACTGCAGGTAACTTTAAATAACTAGCTTGTTTGCCATTTGGTGGACTCACTGCTGAGACGAGTGCGAGGCAGAAGCAACAGGATTTTGAGGGTTTTGGCAGGGCGACTGGACTGCCCGATGACTAAGTACTGGGTCGAGGTGGCTATTGGTACGAGTAAATTAATTAATTAATTCGCGTGTCGTGCTTACTCTTAAGATGGCAACGCATTTAAGAATTTATGTATTTACTTGTTTAAGATAGCTTATTCTAGGGTGGCTAACGTTGTTTTAAGGCTAAATTGTAACATTATGGATCAAACTGATCTGAAATAAGCAATTTTTATTTTATATCTGTCTTTTTTTGTAAAAGTATCCGAGTATCATCCTCGGATATCTTTGTGCGAAAAACGGTTGAGATCCATCCAGTCGTTTTGACGTGATGAGGCTGCAAAGATGTTCCGAAAAGATGTGCCGACAGATGGCGCTTTTATCAATGTCCATACTTTTTATGACATTCGCGGATCGCGCTATTAAAGTTAACCTAGTAAGGCAACTGCATTTTAAAATTTAATAATACTTATTTACCAACGTGTGTTTTTTTACGTTTTTGTAACGTTTTCCCATAGGGAAAGTTGTTTATATTGAAGGAGACCACCTGTTAAAATTAAAGTAAATCAAAAAACACAGTGTACTTATACTCGTATATATTAGTTAAGAAATAACTAAATAGTTCCGAAATAGTGAAGAATACGACGTGTTAAAAATACGACGATGCCTGGACGCTGCTAACTATACATCTTCCTTCTTCAAGACTGGAACTACAAGAAGTAGAAAGAGTATTTTCTTCGGACTTTTCAACTGCTCTCAGTCGCTTGTCCCACATTAAAAAAAATTAGCTGCATAAAGCATTACATTCACTTCCATACACTTATATGCTTCCGTAGTGCTTGTGTCTTGGGTACCACGCCCCTACTCGCCGAGGATAGCAATTGCGTTAGTGGGTTCGTGCTCCTCCCACTGAATTCTATTACGAGTAAGGATGCGTAGCCGGATTTACTCAGTTCAAAGTCAGATCCTATAAAAACGATGATAGTACGCGTGATTCTTGTCACGTTTCATCGAATTTAAATTTGATTGTACTTAACTGATTTTAATATTTAGAAATAAGGACTGATAATGGTTGAAAAGCCTGAAGAAATACCCAAATAACAATTTGCAGTAACACACTTGTAAAGAAATGATACATAAATCGAGTAATCGCCGACGCGGGTAGCCAATGCGAGTTCAAATTCGATTTCGCATCATTCAAATTAATCGATTCATACGAATCGTGACTACACTGTTAAATTACTCATACGTTCTGGCATTAAATCTTTTTTGCTTCCATTTAATGATCAATAAGTAATAAAGTCGGGGTTTTAATTAATTAGAACAAAGTTTAATCGCTTTAAGAAAGTCACATTAAGAGCGAAAGTAAAGGTTGAATGAATCAAAATCTCAGTGCGATGTATTGAGTGCTCTATAATATTTGTAAGTAAAGAAAAATGTGGATAATTGCCAAATTTATATGTATTCTATATGAACTAATCTATATAAATGGCCAACTTTTTCATGCCCTAGCCTTAGGGATGAATTCGAAAGTTCCCTTTTCGATAAACCAAATGAACTGACGAAGATTTTGCGTAGAAAATAAAAAAATATACAGTCGACTTGAAAACTTCTGAAGTCGTTTAAAAAAGCAGGAGACGCGGAAAAAAAAATCCATATCCAGAAGCTTATAATAAATACAAAAAAGACAAATGACAACCTGCTACCGAATTTCTAAACCCCATCGTTTTTTAGAACCAATCTTCGAAGCCTCACCACCTGCGATATCTAGCGGAGCGCATCTGAGTTATTTTTTTCTCACGGACTGCATTCTCCGCCTCCACCATTGAAAATTCAAATGATCCAACTTTCATCCTTGCACGATTTACATTGTTGCGTCTTGCGACATCACGCACGGCCGAACTTCAACTGTGCACGTAATGTATTGCACGTCACGGGTTGATGTACGGTCATGTGTGGGGGCTCGGTGCTTGGTGCGGGGCGAACTGAAGGTGATTTGACCTGTTGAAAGCGCTTACCTCTGACCCTCACGTTTTTAAGACAAGACGAGCGACTCGAAAAATTGATTTGACGTTGACAGGTGGCTGTTGTTTTTAACAATAATTTTTACTGATTTAAAAAAAGAGGGTTCAAGTCATCAGTTTCTTTTTTGTTGTTTTCGCCAATTTTAGGCCAGTTTTGATATTACTCTTATCTAGTTGAATATGTCATATCGTAAGGAACCAGTAATGTACATGGATCCAGTAATGTACAAAATTGTATTTAAAAGCGAAATTTAAGAAAAAGGAGACAAATTAAGCAGTAACAACATTTGGACCATAAAGTATAGACTTTCCAAAGACTATAGAGAAATATGTCATGCGCGTTGACCATTTTGTTCATAAAAAATAAACAAAATTGTGCTGCGGTGTTTTTTTGTAATTATGCAATTTTCTTAACAAAATCGTTAAGAAGGTTGGGTGAAGTTTTTGTGTATATTTTCTAAATTCTTTTCATAAAATTATTATTAAATTATTTCGTAAGAAACATAAGACATTGAAAAAATATTATTCGAAGGTTATGGCGCGCTAGAATATAAATAGAATTATTTAGAGACATTGTTTATCACTGGATCATATTTTTTGGACCATTATACATAATTGGTTCTTGGCAATTCTTTATAGCTATCCAGTGATGTACAATTTGTTAAAATTAACTAGAAAATTCCTCATCAAATTAAAAATCAAGAAAATCGAAGCTGCCGAGAAAAAGAGGGTCGAAAAAAACTTGTTTTTGAGGACATAAATTTCGAAAATGGCGTCCATTTTGGAATACAAGATGGCGGGCATCACTTTTAACGAAAAAGTCATCATGGGAGTCGTTTACTAGGTTTTTGGGGGTGCGGATTTCGAAAATGGCGTCCATTTTGAAATTCAAGATGGCGGACATAGCTTTATGTGAAAAAGTCATTATGGGAGTCGTTTTCTAGGTTTTTGGGGGTGGGGATTTTTAAAATGGTGTCCATTTTGAAATTCAAGATGGTGGACTTCAGTTTCAACGAAAACGTCATCATAGGAGTCGTTTCCCAGTTTTTTAGGGGCGCAGATTTCAAAAATGGCGTCCATTTTGGAATTCAAGATGGCGGACATTACTTTATGTGAAAAAGTCCTCATGGGAGTCGTTTCCTAGGTTTTTGGGGGTGCAGATTTCAAAAATGGGGTACATTTTAGAATTCAAGATGGCGGACATGACTTAACGAAAATGTCATCAAGAATGTCATTTTCTAGGTTTTTAGGGGTGCAGATTTCGAAAATAGCGACCAGTTTGGAATTCAAGATGGTGGACATGACTTTTAACGAAAAAGTCATCATAGGTGTCGTGTTCATGGTTTTTAGGGGTGCAGATTTCGAAAAGACGTCTATTTTCAAATCCAAGATGGCGGCTATTACTTTTAGTGAAATAATCATTACAGGTGTCGTTTTCTAGGTTTTCCGGGGCGCAGATTTCAAAAGTGGCGTCTATTTTCGAATTCAAAATGGCAGACATCATTTTTAATGATTAAGACATCATAGGTGATGTTTTCTAGGTTTATGAGGGTGCCGATTTGGCACTATAGTGGCATCTATTTTAAAATTATGTTTACACCATCTTGAATTTTCGAATTCTGGACCCCCAAAAAACCAATAAATAATAATTAAAAGTTATTTCGGCCATCTTCGATTCTAAAATAGACGCCACTTTCGAAATATGCGCCCCCAAAAATCTAAAAAACGACACCTATGACGACTATTTAACTAAAAGCAAAGGCCGCCATCTTGGATTTCGAAATGGTCGCCATTTTCAAAATCCGCACCCCTAAAAACCTAGAAAACGACTCCCATGATGACTTTTTCGTTAAAAGTGATGTCCGCCATCTTGAATTCCAAAATGGACGCCATTTTCGAAAACCACACCCACAAAACCCAGTAAAACGACTCCCATGATGACTCGTTAAAAGTGATGCCCGCCATCTTGAATTCCAAACTGGACGCCATTTTCGAAATCCGAACTTCCAAAAACTTAAAAAAGGACACCTACAAAGTGATGTCCGCCATCTTGACTTCCAAATAGACGCCATTTTCGAAATATTTAAATGCTTCCTTGATGAAAGTGTCCATTATTGGGGTGTCCATTCCAGGATCTCCACTGTTCATTCAAGGATTTTCCAAGGAAATCAGGCTCTTAAAGTTTTTAGTCATTTTCTCAAAAAATAAAGTTTTTTTAATACTTTTTTTCCCTTGTCTCAAAGAATTTTTATTCAGGGATATTTTAATGTATTCACTAACCGTTAAACTTAAAAAGTGGACGAAATATAACCAAAAGAAATCCAAAAGATCCTTAACCCGTCCATTACTAGAGCCGTTACGTTACTTACCCAAATATCATCTTTTGAACCGACTTCCAAAACAGAAGGTGGTTATATGTTCGATACTTTGTATTATTAACCGAATACAAAAAAAAGAGGAGGTTATATGTTCGATTGTTTGTATTTTTTTTTATGTATGTTCACCGATTACACCGCCAATTGGGCCCGATTTTAAAAAATATTTTTTATTTGAAAGAATATACTCTCAAGGTGGTCCCATTGCCACCAAGTTGGGATCTGATGATGGGATCCCAGAGAAATCGAGGGCAATCCTCAAATTTTATGGGCACTTATAACGTTATCATATATTTTCTTAAGCTACTTAAGTATTTGCATATGGTAGTCATCATCTCATCATGCTGAGCTGATGACGGAAGGTACAACTCCTTAATAGTTAAGAGTTAGAGGATATTCTTAAAACAATCATCTATTATAGGTTGATACGTTAAGACTGTTAGTCATATTTTTTTTAGTGTGTCCCTGAAGTAGTCTCCTTATCAGCAAGTCAGGATCAGATGATGGAATACCAGGGAAATCGAGAGAAACCCTCAAATATTATAGGCACTAACAATGTTTTGTATATATTTTTCTAAAGTTATCAGTTCTTTTCCTCAGGTTGTCATCATTTCATGCTGAGCTGATGAAGGAAGGTACAATGAACTAACCATCTTTTACATTTCTTACTTCCAAACACTCGAGATGCGTGCAAAGTGCCTCCTCAATCTTCCCATTCTGGGCTCTAAAAAATATTTTATATCACTACTAAAATCCATCACTAAAAAGCAAAAACTAAATTTTTTTTAATAAAAAAAGAACCGACGTCAAAATAAACTAAAAAGCCGTATATAATCTTTTATGTACGGTACGGATCACATTTGAATCACCTTTTGAAGTCGGTGCCAAAACTGAAGTAAATAAAGTTCTTTATTCAACAAAAATACGAATTACTATGACTAAATATATATGTAGGTAGATAATAACTAAAGGCTCGCCGCCGCGGTTCTTAATAGTAATAAATGAATCGTTTGGCACCGACTTCAAAAGGTGATTCAAATGTGATCCGTATCGTACATAAAAGATTATTTATGGCTTTTTAGTTTATTTTGAAGTCAGTTCTTGTTTTATTTATTTATTAATTTTTTATGTATTTTCACCGATTACTCCGCCAATTGAGGACCGATTTTAAAAATTCTTCTTTTATTTGAAAGCATATACTCCCGAGATGGTTCCATTGCCTCCAAATTGGGATCTGATGATGGGATCCCAGAGAAATCGAGGGCAATCCTCAAATTTTATAGGCACTTATAACGTTATCATCTATTTTCTTAAGCTATTTAAGTATTTCCATATGGTAGTCATCATTTCATCATGCTGAGCTGATGACGGAAGGTACAGCTCCTTAATAGTTACGAGTTAGAGGATAATTCTTTAAAAAAATTACTATTATAGGTAAATACGTTAAGACTGTTAGTCATATTCTTTTTAGTGTGTCCCTGAAGTAGTCTCCTTATCACCAAGTCAGGATTAGTTGATGGAATACCAGGGAAATCGAGAGAAACCCTCAAATATTATAGGCACTAACAATGTTTTGTACATATTTTTCTAAAGTTATCAGTTGTTTTCCTCTGATTGTCATCATTTCATGCTGAGCTGATGATGGAAGGTACAATGAACTAACCAACTTTTACATTCCTTACTTCCAAAGACTCGAGATGCGTGCAAAGTTCCTCCTCAATGTTCCCATTCTGGACTCTAAAAAATACTTTATATCAGTACTAAAATCCATCACTAACAAGCAAAAAATATTTTTTTTCAATAAAAAAAGAACCGACTTCAAAATAAACTAAAAAGCCATACATAATCTTTTATGTACGGTACGGATCACATTTGAATCACCTTTTGAAGTCGGTGCCAAACCTGAAGTAAATGAAGTTCTTTATTCAACAAAAATACGAATTACTATGACTAAATATATATGTAGGTAGATAATAACTAAAGGCTCGCCGCCGCGGTTCTTAATAGTAATAAATGAATGGTTTGGCACCGACTTTTCTTTTGACTTTGATTTCTTTTGATACCAAAGAAATACTTTGTTGTGTTGTACTTGTTACGTTCTTGCAATTCTCAACATCTATAATTCAGCGTTATTAAGGTGTAAAATAAGAAGTATGTGTATTGCAGTAAACATGTTTTTACAATAAAGCTTTTAAACTCAAAATGCCAAGGGCCTATTTATCGGGAGGAGCTTTATTGAAACTGCCCGGCCCAGGCAAGATGAGGGATTGTCCGAAACAGCCATTTTGAAAAATGATGGACGTAATCGTTCCTTATTCGCTTTATTTAAAAATCCGTTTAAAACAGGCGCCTGATAACCGGCAAGCCGACATATTGGGTAATTATTTTTTCTTTAAACGACCTTTCATTTATCTTGAGACCTTACTTTTTAAGATGAGGACCGCCCAACGTCGCTTTGTAAACGTCAAACGGTATTTTTTTATTTTGTTTTGAACTGCGGAAGCTACTTTAGTAATTAAATAGGCTTTATTTTATGATTAGTTAGCATCTATAGCCATATAATATAATTAAATAAAAACATCTATTTGGAAGATATGTCCAGGAGATTAATATTAATTTGACGCTGAACAAATGCGCCATTTATACAGTCTTAGTCCTCGGGGTTACAATGCATCTGGAATATTCTGCACTAGAGGTTGCATGTGTTGTATAGCTGCAGTTTTTTGCTTTCTAAGGGTTTATTCAAACGTACCACATCTACACCATAACTACACCACAACGACAACTACGTGGTCGGGCGATAGTTTATATGAAAATAAATAGTTTTACTCACACCACGGTCGGTCCGATCAAAGCAAATGCAAGAAGCTGCAGCGCAACTATTCAAACATAACCACTGCTTCGCCACTGTTTGATCTGGGTTATGGTGTGGTTGTGGTTCTTGTGAATAGATCCTAACAGAAAGCATGCGTGCTTTCTTATCATTTGTTGTTTAAAAAAGAAGCAAAATAAGTTATTCCATCCGCGACTGTGCTGTCTAGTGATAAATAAAAGTTTCCTCTTCGTCAAAGGCACGCGTCGTAAAGGCTTCCCATTATTTTTAGCTCTAAATCATAAATTCAATGGTTCTTCCGAGAAAATGTTTAAAATTCTGTCCACGCTATTCACATGTGTAGCACTTTATGACCTCCGTCGAGATGTGCCTACTAGCCGAGGAATTAAATAGGTGTGGGCACAGTACTTGAATATTTATGAATGTTATCTTCCTTCACCCTCGTCTTATTGTTAACAACTGTGGAGGCAAGCGTTAAGAATTATATTATTTGCCCACGGCTTAGTGCATGTGGGATTCGGGTTATAATAATAGCCTTGCATTCAATGTACATAGGAATATACCTCCTGATGAACCTTGATGGGATTTTTATTTGTTTTCCATTTCATCTCCCATGTGATCCTTTTAGAGGTCGATTTTCAACTTTCTAAAACCAGGTATAGGTAGATTTGGTATCATGAGTCAGTTAATTTTTATAGTCACCAACATCAATATCTGCCATAACAAAGCGGGTGAAAATATCTGACACGTCCTAAGGGCCCTAGAACAGAAATAGAGTCGTGTCAGATATTTATTATTTATGCGCGCTTTGTTGTGGCAGATATGAATGCTGGTGACGGTACTAAAATTGGACTATAATTTTTTCAGAGATGATTTGAAATGACGCTGTTCATATTCCAAGGAAATCATAATGTGTCTTAAGGGGCTATTTATATTCATAATCATAACCTTCGTATCGAAAGTCGGGTGTAAATTTTTTACTTGTCTCACTCTGACTCTGACTTAGGCCCATATTCAGATTCCAATTGGTTTATATCTAGATCAAAATAGAGTCCAAATACATAAAAAAATACAAGTTTATAATAGTAATAAAATAGACATATAGATAGTTTTTGTCTCTAAACGATTAGATCTGTTTTTGCTCGATTTAAGCTTCCCAACTTATCGCAGATTAATGTTTTTGTTTCATGGAATTATTAAAATAAATAAACATAATCCCGCTATTGTTTTTGGACAATCCCTTCAACGGAGATCCCATCGCAACATTTTAATTTGACATGACGTCTTTTGCCCGCAGGTTTAAAAGCCACTTAGCGCGACAGAGACGGAACATTACGGTCGACTTCCAAAATTGGTTGGGACTTGGGGCCGATTCGAAAAAAATGGCGTCGTCGGAACCTTTGTCTATTTTTTATAATCTTAGCACAATTACGTGATTTTTACCTGTAGAGGAATAAAATAAAACAATTAGTGTGTGTGGGTGCCGAGACAAATCATGTAATAATTCGGCCGGGACCGGATTTGAGTAATTTTTGAGGTTTTACACAATAGTCGGCGTTAGACGACATGAGTTTTATGGGAATCGAAGTCCGTGCGTTCCACTTGAACCGATTTGACACGGCTACGTCGGGATTAATTAAAAAAATAATGATGTACGCACGAAAATCTCGCTTTGTTTGTTTTGTTTAGTGTTTGTTAAATTACCACAAAAACTATAGCCGACATGGTTATTTGCTTTTTGTCAGACGTGAAGTTATCAAGATTTAAAACGTAGGTACGACGTTCTACGTGACATGGCTTAGGTATGTCACAAATTAGCAACATGAATCATGAAGTTCTAGCGATTATATTTTAAGTAAGATATTTCATACAGCTATTGTGTCTGAGTTAGTACAGTCAAAGAAGTATCAATTGGCCTTATCACTTTAAAATATATACCTATTTAGTTGAAACATATGTTTTTAATTGCCAAATGTTGTGACGGTTCGTCAATTGAACCATACCCTTAGACTGACCGCCAGTTCGATGCTTCGATTTCTTTACTTTAAATACCTCACTATGAATTTACCATTACATGACACTCAAAATCGCATTATACGAGGCTTTTGAGTTAAGCTGACGCGGGATCGAATGTTGCCTGGCGACAGTTTAATGTCGATGAAAAACTTATATTCGGGGTAACCATCCTCGCTCGACACTTGTGGGACCGACTGTGGAGTAGTGGGTAATATTATGTGTTACGAGATGCCAAGAAGCCACAATCTTATTGATGATATCATCTAAACAAAGCAAGCTAAATGTTTATGTCTTAGTTACGTACATATGTTGATTGGACGAGTTCTCGTGTCCGGTAACTAGTAATCAAGCTTAATAACTTTTTTTTTATAAATTACAAATATGTGTATGGTTTTTGCAACGTTCAAAAATTTTAAACTTTTCTTTCTGCCCGACCAGTAAAAAATTGATAAAGAAGATAATAAATGCTACTATGTTAAACAAGCTGTAAAACATACTTTTAATAGAACTCGTTTCTGTAGCTCCAACGCACGGGTGTTCCGCCCGTCAAGTCAAGTTAATTATTTTAATGATTGTCCTCACTAAATACTACTTTAAAAGGAATTGTTTTTAGATTGCCCGTCATTATGCACAAAAAGTTTGTGCAGTCGACTTCCGTGCATCTGTTCACATTGCCTGGAGCCCCGAGTCCCATCACGACTTTCATACTTATTTATGTAACCCGGAGGAATTGAAAATACGGCCTCAAGAGTCAGGACAGGGCAGCGTTGTCAGTGTATTCCTTTTGATAAGGTTATATAGTTGCAAAATGGCACACGAAAGCGGTGGATTCCAGGCATTCCCGGACAATTACGATTTCGTGAGTGACCTCTGAACCCGGGGCGAGTGTCCCTGGACGCGTCCCGGGATTTGACCTCTGGTCCGGGCTAAACTGCTTACTTGGAGAAAATTCTTGATAATTTTGAGAATTTGTACGTTAACTAGGAAAATCATAGGCTTGGTGGTTCAGAAACTTTGTTAATATTTAATAGTTGTTGACTTTACAAATTGCCTGTTCAAAATAACAACATTACTTAACAGTACCACAGTAACACAGCTTGTTAACTTCCTTAGTCTCAAGTCAGGCAAAAATAAATGCAACTTCACATTTATCATTATAACTCGCGTGGCACATGTCATTCGCATACAATATGCATCTCACAATGTAAATCAAAAAACTACAAATTAATATCAAAATAGGCGAATTGCAACTTAACAAACCGAATTTTAGTTTAATTAAACCCTACACTTAATAACCAGGGATCGCAGTTACTAAAAACCTAGAGGTGCGCGCTTTACATATTTTTTTTTTTTTTATTATTGTCATTTTTATTACAATGATTCTTAGTTAATAGTAATGGAACTGTTTATCATAATAAATCTTTAATCAATAGTAATTGACATGGTAATTGACAATAAGTACATTTAATTTTAATTTAATATCATTTTGACATGTTTTGTTAGCAATATATAATATAATATAACATTTCTACGCCAATACTGGCCGAATATGTCGCACTAAGATACTTGATACCAACCAAATGTACCATATTCTTGGAAATAAAATGATTTGATTTGATTTGATAAAGACACGTAGGTTCAAGAGCCACATTCATCTCTCGCCCAAGAGAGTAAAACTATTTGTTACTAAACAAGATTCTTTGATGCACCTGTCACGCAAGCATGAAAGAATGCCAGAAGCGTGTCCTAATTTATCCTCAATAGAATCATTACGCTCCATCCCTCAGGAATTTGATTCATCATAGTTGTTCGCGGCGCGTCAGTATACATTCCAAAAGGTCAAAAGTAGCTACAATTTTTACAGCACACACGCCTTTTTAAACGTTCAGAATGCGCACACGTTCGTGACCATCAATTTCACGAGCAATCCGCCATGTTGTTTTTACTGTCAAAGTGACAGCGTGCCAAGTATGATGTTAGATACAGTTGCGAATTGCGATCCGCTACGCTGTCTGACATGTAGTTATCGTAACTGCTGTAAATGCCTTTTTTAAGGAATGCGCCTACATTCCTGCTCTCATACATGGTACAGTCAGCATCAAATAGTCTGAAACGGTCAAAGCGCCAAATATACCATCACACATCTTTGTGCCTATAGTACCTAATAAAGATATGTTGCGATATAAATTGACGTTTTAAACGTTACAGACTATTTGATGCTGACTGTACACAGTAAATATTGGTAGTTCGTTCAGAAGTTGGATTTTCGAATGCTTAGGCATGGAAATTTCTAGGCCTAATTTTAACTAAAGTGGGCCTAAGCTAAATCTTACTTAGGCAGGTACTCGTACTCTCCACAGTTCCTGACTTATTTCCGTTTTATCATTTAATTATTTTCAGTGCCTTATTCTCCGAACTGGCCGCGAACACTACGCGTATTAAAAAAAGTTTTTTTTTTGTTTTATTCTCCCGGCCGGGGCGGGGCAGACAAGTTGAACTGCACAACAGGCCAGACGGGGAGTTAGGGCTCTAGCACACTAAGCCCAGATGCTGTGAGGTATTGCTTTATGACAACTAGAAAACTACTGCGAGACTGAGACATATTTCGATTACAATAATAGGCTGTTCTGAGACGGGCATGATACATCCTCGGCCGCATCGTTACTTAACAACAGGTGAGATTGCGAGCCCGTGACGTGGTCAGACCTCGGGATGAACCAAATTATGTAGCTGTTTTTAATAAGTGTGTAACTGCTATTGTTTAAAATTTATATAAAATTTAATATGGTTAATTACCATTAATAACTTCACGGAAAACGATAGTCAAAGTTCGACAATCTTACTCAGCACTGAAAATAATACATACTAGTTACTTAAGTAACATTTGTATGTCTCATGTAGTATTTCTCATTTATTTTATTTTAATAGTTTTATTTTATGAGATTTTGGAATTATTTAAATCATAAAATGGTCATAACCCTCTTTTTACTACAGCGTAGTCGGGTAAAACGTATGATATAACCATCTTTGGATGAACAGCTACTCGTGTAACAAAAATAGTTGACATCCGTTTAGCCATTTTGTCGTGATGAAGACACAACGACACATACAAACACAAAAAATAAAATAAAAATTGATTCAGTGACCTTCACATAGTCTGCTTAACTTTTTTTGACGTGATAATGTCTTGTAAATCGATGAACGCTGGCTGCACGCACAAAAAAGTGTCACGAGCCGCTGGTTACTATAGAATTTGCTGTGTACGTATGTGCTCCTGGTACTGCAAAACTGGTGTGAGTCTCTAATCTAATCTAAGTCTGAGTTAAATTAGTTAACTCTGGACTGATTACGGTGAAGTGTCACCTGTCGTTAATCTGCCATTAACAACTAACGGAGCATGGTGAAATTGAGCCTAAAGTTTCTACGCAAACTGTTGTCGTAGTACCAGGAGAACATAAATGTGAGAAGCTAGTCGAACCCGCCTAGAGCGAGAACGACTCTTCTTCGTTATTACGTAAAATTATCGTTCGTAAACCGACTTTACTGACAACCAATTTTTTTAAAAATATCTTCAATGTGTACAGACATTTAAATTTGACACTTTAAGTACAATGGTATAGATGTTGTAGAATTCAAAATGTGTCAACATTTTGATTCGTTCACAAACCCTTCGTGCGCAGCTTCTGAGTGTGCACAAGGCTTTGGGAGTATTTTCTAAATGAATGTCAGATGGGCGCCATGAACCTTATGGTTTCATTTTAGCGGCCAGTGCCGATTGCCTTTTATATTACTAGTTAGTGAGTCGATCTTTATCGCTTACTAGAAGGTGCCTAGGACTTCTTCAGCGAAGGAGAAAAAAAATCACAAACCTCTTTTTTCCCAGGGTAGTCGAGTAAAAAATATCCTTTAACGAACTTTGAATGTCCAGCTACCCGCGTACCTCGTGATGTAGCCACAAAACGACACATACAAAAAATCCAAAAAATGTTTTTCTATTTAGTGACTTTCAAATAGTCCGGTATCAGTTATATTATATTTTCAAAATTATCTTCATTGTACAGACATTTCATTTTTACAACTATATATGTATAATAGTACCTATAGAAGACTAGACTAACTTATTTTAACGCTTAAGGCCCAGCGCATTAAGCAAATGCGTGTGATGCCAAACTACAACCCGTACGAATTAACTTGAGACCTGGGCCGATACGTCAAAGTATGTAGCAGAGTCTCAAATCAATTTGTATGGGTTGTAACTGCTGTGCGCTGAGCGCCTCGACCGTGCAATGAAGAAAGAAATCACTCGCCGCGCCTATCGCCCGGCAAGTTCGTTCGTGACCCTCCCCTGCGGGCCTATGATGGTCGCGTTTATCACGCGATAAATGACATTATAACGCGCCTGTTATCTCGCACTCACATACGTGTCAGAAGGTGACGGCAGCTATGTCACTTATTTATCGCGTGACAAACGCAACCATCATGGGCCTGCTGGTCTGCGGGGGACCGGGAGGGGGGCACGATATCCCTACCGCGCGCAAACTTCTTTACCCACCCGCGCTATCATTCCGTCCGTTGCCTGTAGACCATGGGAGGGTCAACTTGCCGCACTATAGTCGCGCGTTGTCGTGGCCGGGCCGTTATAGCGCTACAATAGTACTACCCACCCCACGTCATCCCATGGGTGTCGTAAGACGCGACTAAGGGTTAAGCCGGTGGTCGGGCAGCGGCTGTACCGTCTAACTGCGATCGCCAACGACGCCAACCCGCAAGCCAAGCGTGGCGATTACGGAAAGTTCTACTCAATTTCGGCAGTATAGACTTCTTTTGGCTGATGATAATGATGATGATAGTGCAAGCGCATATTTGTTCAGATTTTGAGTTCCTTGACCGTCTAGGATTACAGAACCTGAAGCCAATGAAAATTGCTCTGTCCCTCAACTTACATGAAAAGAAAGACGATACTTTTTAACCGACTTCCAAAAAAAGGAGGAGGTTCTCAATTCGACGGATTTTTTCACCGATTACTCAAAGACTATTTGACCGATTTTAAAAATTTTTTTTTGGTTTTATAGAAAGTACTTTCTAGTTGGTCCCATTTAATTTTGGTGAAGATCTGATGATGGAATCCATGAGAAATTGAAGGAACTCCTCAAATATTGTAGGCATACATATAGCGATTTTGGTATTATAAGAAACATAATAAGCATTTGCATTCAGAAAGTGTAAATTGGTGAAGTGGAACTGATGCAAAAGACCACAGAATGCCATCGGAACTCCTCGATGATAAATGATTTACAGGTGGCGACAAAATATCTTGATTAATTTACTTAAGCAACTTCATAGTCACAAATTTAAATGTTCCTGATGAGAATGGTACCATCGAATTGATTTGATGATGGAGCCGGAAGGTAGGCACCAGATCTATGTAATAAAATAATGTATCCTAGCCGTGTTTGGGCCTGTTCGAATCGTCACGAGATACACTTTTAGGTAACGATTAACTAAAAAGTGTAAAATAAATAAACTTTTAAACAAAAAAATAAAACCGACTCCAAAAAAAACTAATAAGTAAAGAATAACGCCATAATTCAGTTTCTTCAAATTACTTACAAGTAACCGTTTAATCTATACAGTATATACAATTAATGTTATTTTGGAGTTGGTGCCATCGTGTCACAACTTACTAAAATCGTCAATTTTCAATATTTTACACATTCTTTATATGGCACCGACGCCAAAATAAAATTAATTGTATATACTGTATAGATTGAGTATACAAACGGTTACTTGTAAGTAATTTGAAGAAACTGAATTATGGCGTTATTTTTTACTTTTTAGTTTTTTTTGGAGTCGGTTTTATTTTTTTGTTTAAAAGTTTATTGTAAGTTGCGAACATTTTAATAAAGTATTTTCGGTAATTTCTGAAAATTTTCTCAAAATCCTGTATTAGCTTTAAGGTCTCGGTAAAATTCAAGATGATTTGTGATGACGTTTTTAAAATTTGATTATGTTCTGAAACTTGATTAGAGACCCCCAGTAATAATGACATGGTTGGCCCATACGATTCACGTATGGAACACTTAAAACAAACAAATGTAAAAGGTCGGAAATTACATTATTACGTGAAGTACACGAGCCATAATCGGCCGGCGAAAACTTTATAATAACGAAATCGCGATGCAAAGATTATCCCTCGCACCCACCAGGGCAGAATTCAGATGTTATTATGACCTTTATAAACTTAAATAAAAACTAGAAGGTGCAAATTTGTTCGTGGAGAAGAAAAGTCATAACCGACCGCCGGTTTGGCTCAGCGAGAGTAACGTTGCCTGCGAAGCTGAAGGGTCTGGGTTCAAATCCCGGTAAGGGCAAATCTTGTACCTATAAGCACTCATTCAAATTCAGTTTAAAACTCTTATGCAATAAAAGAAGGTTCGAAATTCGGAAATATAAAAATCATACTAGATCTTACGGGGAAGAAAAGTTTTAGCGATTACGCTCCCTTTAGAATTAAAAAAATGGGTTATCTTTGGCTTTCATTATCTTTACTTCTAGCAAAATTTCAGCCTTCTGGATCAGGTACATGCGTTGTTGAGGCAGCAGCCATATATTTCGTGTTACATTGATGTTCACAGACGGACAAACAGACCTTACACGTACACTCGTCCTTTTAGCCACCAACTCGTCTACGGAATAGATAGATATGGTTTATTCCATAAGGGTAATTTGCAGAATAAACGTGCTTACCTTTAGTAATTTTTTTTAGAATATTGTTGAGTTTTTCTTACACAAAATCGGTTATACATTCGAACCTCATACAAGAGAAAATATATCCCAAATTTCCATCTCAATTTCGTTACATTTTAGTATGAATGTCTTTTTTTCTAAGAACGCAACGCTCGAGAAATATTTCTCTTACAAAATCTTGGGACAAAATATGGGTGCATATTTCCTGCAAATGACCCATTAAGATTTTACAATCGTGTTGGAAATATAATAATACAATTAATGTTTTATAGAGGGAGTGATATGTGAGGTATTAAATTTATTTATTGATTGCCTTTGTTTTAAAACTTAAACTAATTATGTATTTAAATATAGAGAAATCCAGTTATTTAATTTATATCAAACGTTACTGCGACTTTTATGTCATCGTAACATTAATGTGTTTTGTTTCTGTTACAATGGAAATTCCGACGGTTAAATCGTCGATTCCAAAGACATACGGTTAGTTTACGATGCCTCTAGGTATTTTTAATCAAATTAATATTCTACGACATATACCTACATAGCTATAAAATACTTTAACTGATGCCCATTAGAAATAAATGGCGTTTATGTTCTGTACGAGTGGCATTCTAACGTCTCAGGTCGCGGTATCATGGTCATAATTACAAAACAACAGTTAGGTATATTGGTCCTCCACACGACAGCGAATCTAAACTTATATCTATACTAGAAGGCGCCCGCGACTTCTTTCGCGGAGGAGAAAAAGTCATAACCCTTCATTTTTTCTTCAGCGTAGTCGGGTAAAAAGTATCCTATAACCATCTGGAGATACCCAGCTACCCGCGTACCAAAAATAGTTGAAATCAGTTTAGCCGATTTTGCGTGATGAAGCTACAACGACACATACAAGCGCGTATGTAAAATATTTTTCGTTTTAATGACCTCAAATAGTCCATAACAATCATTTTTTTGAAAATATCTTACAGAGACATTTCATTTTTACAACTTTATAATAGTATAGACTAGAAGGCGCCCGCAACTTGTAAAAATGAAATGCCGCAACTTGTACTATTGAAGATAGTTTCAAAAAAATGATCGTCACGAACTATTTGAAGGTCACTGAAACGAAACATTTTTTTTTCTGGATTTTTTGTATGTTTATATGTGTCGTTGTGGCTTAATCACGCTAAATCGGCTAAACGGATTTCAACTTTTTTCGGTACATGGGTATCTCCAGATGGTTATAGGATACTTTTTACCCGACTACGCAGAAGAAAAAGAGGGGTTAAGACTTTTTCTCCTCCGCGCACGAAGTTCACACCTTCTAGTATTTAATAGTTATATACATAGAAAACATCCAAGACTCAGGAACAAATATGCTCTTCACACAAATATTTGTCCTTACCTACCGGGATTTGAACCCAGGACTATAAGTTTTGCAAGCAACGTTACTCCCGCTGAGCCAAACCGGTCGTCGTAGGTTATCAATAGATTTAGTTTTGGTATTATTTAAACTGACCTATCTCGACTACAACACTAGCACTGCTTTTTTCTAGAACTTGATTTAGAGCTAGATAGGTAAAGCTAGCAAAGGCGCGGCGTCAGGAAAATTACAAGGGAAGCCGCAGCGTATTCATTACTCATATTTAAAGAAAAAGGTAGATAGCCTTTCCTTGGGCAACCCGGTGGGAATCGGCTTATATGGACGCCACGCCACGTATAGTTAGGCCTCTTTACCAATAATTGGATCCAGTGAGGGGAGTACAAACCCACAAACGGGCATGTTATCCATGGCCACTTAGAGTGGACTTGGGATGGGATGCCGTCCGTAAGGCACAAGGACTGCAGAGGTGGGTTGAACCGGTCCAACCCGACTTGGGCACTTTACCACTGCTGGGCCACATGGGTCTTTCTCGCGTAGGGTTGCCATACGTCAGGATTTGTCCTAACATGTCCGGATTTTTGACCCTTTGCCAGGATTGCATCCGGACTTGGCAAGTGTCAGAGTTTTTGGAAATTACCTCGTTCAAAAAATGTTTGTAAAGGCGCGAGGAGGGGGCTACGGGGTCGAGCGATGAGAAACGGAAAGGTACGATACAGTACACTGCAGTGCACCGGCGCGTCGTTCAAGCTACGCCAAATCTCTGGTACAAGAAATTTCAGGACTTTTAAGGTGATGTCAGGATTTTTATCAGGACATTTCATTTTTTCTTATGGCAACCCTATTCTCACGCGAATAATACTACCTATCTCTCTAAGCTATGTCGGCGACCTTGGTGCTCTGAAGGGAATAATATGTAAAGAGAATATTCCTAATAGCAGCACATCTCTAGTTACGCCACAACCGCAGGACTGAGTGCCTCTCTGTAGAGGCGGGGTGGGCAGGGTGGTTTAATTACTTATTAGACGCACAAGAATGCGCGGACGACGAGGCGCGAGCGCAGCCGATGTTATCCTGAAATTAGCCGCCGACCAAATTAGCTGTGCGCCGCAGTACACAGACAGTGAGTAGCAGCTTTGCTTTTAAAACTGGGGGGAAAACGGGGGGGGGGGGGGGGGGGGTGGCGATATTCTAAGATGCTTGGACGACGGCAAAACCTAGACTAGGCTGATCATAGAAATGCTGACTGACATAATGCTACCAATAATACTTAAACTTAAATAAACATAAATTAATAGTTTAAAAAACACTAGAAAAACACGCTTTATAAGACTTCTGTAACAAATCCAAACACAGCTATGA
The DNA here is from genome assembly GCA_905404275.2 of Hedya salicella. Taxonomy (NCBI): domain Eukaryota; kingdom Metazoa; phylum Arthropoda; class Insecta; order Lepidoptera; family Tortricidae; genus Hedya; species Hedya salicella. Next base: position 7,709,264 of record FR990114.1, on the reverse strand, counting down.
TTTGATGTTCCATCACGAAGTTCCAGTTTATATTTACCGGCTCCATCATCAAATCAGTTCGACAGTACCATATTATTGTATTGTCATCAGAGCTATATACAGCTGCCAATTTTCATGACGCTACGATCATTGGAAGATGGTTAAATTAGTTACCTTACATTCCATTACATAGTTAGTTACATACAGGTCAACCTAATAAAAGCGTGTTAAAAACGGCCAAGTGCGAATCGGAATCGGTCTGAGGGTTTCGGACGAAATATTTTCAAATCAAATCAAATCAAAATATTCTTTATTCAAGTAGGCCTAGTTACAAGCACTTTCGAAATGTCAGTTACATGAGAGTGAATGTTTGCTGGGAAAAATATAATATGGTCCAACATTTGCTGCAAGGATTATGGAAACCCAGAAAAACCTAATCAGATCATTTAACTTAAGTGTAATATTATGGATAAAATCATCATTTTAAAAATTTTAATAATCAAAAAGATAAATCCCAAAAGGATTGTCAATAAAAAATAAATAATCTAGAATGTATCTAGAATAAAATTCTAAATGTCAGAGTATATAAAACAATTAAGATTAAAATAATAATAATACCTCAGGTATTCGTTAAAATAATTATTCATATACCTACATGACGCTTTAATTTACATTAATCCCACGCGGCTTCATCATTCATGTAGTCTTGTGTGCTATAATAAGCTTTAGAAAATAATTTTCGTTTCACAATATTTTTGAATTTACCAATAGACAACTCACTTATGCTGCTAGGAAGTTTATTATAAAATCTCACACGGCTACCCATGAATGATCTCCTTATTTTATGGAGCCTAGTAGCAGGCACTGCGAGCTTATGCTTATTTCTAGTATTAATATTATGTATATCACAGTTCTTCTTAAAGTCGGTAATATTTTTATGTACATACATAATATTCTCATAAATGTATTGACAATGCACTGTCATTATATTAATGTCCTTAAACTTATCTCTAAGCGAGTCTCTATAGTTCATTTTATATATCGCACGAACAGCCCGCTTCTGCAGAACAAATATAGTATTAATGTCGGAAGCACTGCCCCAAAGTAAGATGCCATACGACATAATACTGTGGAAATAACTGAAATACATCATCGAGCCGTTATCACGTCTGTTAATTGACGAATCTTACTTACTGCAAAAACTGCAGAACTCAGTCTATTCGAGAGATTAGCAATATGGGGACCCCATTGGAGCTTAGAATCTAATGTTATACCGAGAAATACTGTACTATTAACTAGTTCCAGTTCCTCACCTTTAACCATAACGCTTGCTTGCTCGTGTTTTACGTTACTCGTGACAAACTTAACACATTTAGTCTTTTTCTCATTCAACGATAAATTATTTACATTAAACCAATTTACTACTTCACAGATAGCATTGTTTACGTCATTGTAGGATCGTCGATTTCGTACGACTTTGAAAATTAGAGACGTATCATCTGCAAACAAAACTATCTCATGGTGGGTTTTTACGAGGTGTGGCAAGTCGTTTATAAGGTCGTTAGATAAGGAACAGGAAGGGTCCCAATATTGATCCCTGCGGCACACCCATAGAGACTAATGACCCCGGTGAATGCTTTCCATTCACGTCAACCCTTTGTATTCTACCATTTAAATAAGACTCTAATAAATTTAGTGTTGATCCTTTAACTCCGTAGTGGTGTAGCTTCCTGATCAGTGTCTCATGATTAACGCAATCGAAGGCCTTAGATAAATCACAGAAGATGCCTAAAGCATCTCGCGATTCCTCCCAGGCATCGAAAATGTATTTTACGAGCTCAACTCCGGTGTTGGATGTCGAGCGACCCTGCGTAAAACCGAATTGCTTACTATGCATCAAATTATTCAAATTAAAATGTTTTAACAATTGATATAGAATTAGCTTTTCAAAAATTTTACTAAATGTAGGTAGTACAGATATTGGTCTAAAGTTAGTGGGGTCAGAGGTACTACTTGATTTAAATAAAGGAGTTATTTTGCTATGTTTCATCAGATCAGGAAACTCACCGCAGTCAACACTGTTATTGAATATATCTGCCAAGTCAGGCGCTATTACTTCTATTAGGGATTTGACAGCATGGACTGAGACTCCCCATAGGTCATTGGTTTTTTTGACATTAATTGATTTAAATGCCTTTACTACATCTGAAGGACTGACATGTTAAAAATAAAAGTCCTTACTACATTCTGGGACGTTTTCTTTTAACAACAAAACGGCTTTAAGGTTAGCTCAGCGGGTGTAACGTTGCCTCCGAAGCTGAAGGTCCTGGGTTCTAATCCCGATAAGGGCAAATATTCATGTGATGAGCGTAAATATTTGTTCCAGAGTCTTGGATGTTTTCTCTTTATATTAGGAAATATTTTTATTTGATATATCATCGTCTAGTACTTACAACACAAGCCTTATTGAGCCTTACCATGGTACTAGTTTGATTTGTATAAAATTGTCCTGTAATATTTATTTATTTTTGTCCCCTAATATCTATTTATATACGCTGCAGAGCCCTCTCTCTATTACTAAGCCGAATGTACGCGGTGTGGGGTCATTTTATGGTGATTTGATTACTGACATAGACGGACAGACATGAAGGTGATAAAACATTAAAGGTGGCTTTCCGAGATGGGCTGCAGAACGCAACCGCACGTCCCGGTGCATTCCAAATTGAACCTAAGCGGTAAGATAAAAGGTTCAGTGTGCAGTGGAAGTGCAGCGCCTGCACGGCGACAGTTCTCAGCACACGGAAAATTGAACCTTCTCACCATATATTTAGGTTCAATTTGGAGTGTAGCGGTACGTGCAGTTGCAGTCTGCAACCCATCTCGGAATGCCACCTTAAGATTCAAATTTATTTCGTGGGTTGTGCTATAAAAGCTACCTCCATTCCGAATCCCAAGTTTCTAGAACAACTGGAAGTACCTTTGTATGGAAACACCTTTCGATTGCTGCTAGGACCTTTGAAAAAGAATGGCTTTGTGACCGAACAACCAGAATATGAAGGTTTTTCGCTATCTTACTGTTCTTTACAACCGTTACTGTGGACGCACATACATGTTGCATTGAATACTTGCTTTCAACCAGTTTTCAACTTTATTCTCAAGATGAGAGAAGTGTATCAACGTTTACACTGCGCTTCGTCAAGAAAAAGACGTAAGTAAATGAGTTTTATACATATTTTATGCCCTTTATCGTTTGACAAAATGCCTGATGAACTTGATACAAGATAAGGGCGGTGTAAAAAAGTTTTTCTAGATAAAGTCCGGGGATTAAAAGGGTGTGGTGCGCTCAAACGCATTGTTGATAGCTATCTTTAGTGTATGTGCGCGAAAATTAGGATCGGGGAACGTGCTACGTACAATAAAATCCCGGAGCTAATGTACTGACTACAGACATACAGACCGGCAATGGGTTTATCAATACTAGAAACTACAAGGCGCCCGCAACCTCGTTCGTGGAGGAGAAAAAGTCATAACCCCTATTTTTCTTTAGCATAGCTGGGTAAAAAGTATCCTATAACCATCTGGAGATACCGAGCTACTCGTGTACCAAAAATAGTTGAAATCCGTTTAGCTGATTTAGCGTGATGAAGCCAGAACGATACATATCAACATTTCATTTTTACAACTTTATAATAGTATAGATAGAAGTATGTCCCAGTGCCCAATACTGTCTCATTAGTTGGCACGTTCAAACTTAATTCGTAGCAATAGTGGTGACAAACAGGCCGTCAATTATTGGAATTAATCTGTCAAGCACTGGGACTTTTACCTTACTGAATCTCTATACAACGGTCAACAACGTTCAAAATTTCAACGTTCTATTCATAGCCATGTCTAATTCTCGGCACTGTACGGTATAGGTATTGGCCTCAGATTTGAGGTGAATGATTACTATTACACCTACTACTAACTACTAATGGCAAAAAAGTAATGATCGAATAATTGAATGGGAGGTATATAAAGTGAAAAAAACTGATTACTTATATTTTCCGATAGTAGGCAATACAAATATAGGTAGGTATGTATTTTTGACGACCGGTTTAGCTCAGTGGGAGTAACGTTGACTGCGAAACTGAAGGTCCTGTCGGAGTCTAAATTCCGTTAAGGGCAAATATTTGTGTGATGAGCATAATTATTTGTTCCTGTGTCTTGGATGTTTTCTATGTATAATAAATACATTTATCTATTAAATATATCTTCATCTAGTACTCATAACTCATAACACAAGCCCATTTATGTAAAATTGTCCTGTAATACTTATTATTTATTTATATTGCTTTTTTGGGCTTCACCGCAACTTATAGAAAAAATATATAAAGAAAATTTTATCAAAATACATGAGAAAGAATTATTAGTAGATTCGCAGTTTGCTGTTGATTTGGAATTGGTGAAAAAATGGCCTCTAACTTCAATATTGCGCTGTCTATACACGACATGAAGTTGTGTGCGAGAACTTAACTCTGGTACCTCTATCTATAACACCTAGTATTATATACAACCTTTTAAAGACAACAGAGTAACTTATTAACCACATCGCTTTTGGATATCGCAGGATGTCCAAACCGCAGTTGGTCTCAATTCGTTCCACTTTTATCTCCACGTATTGTTTCATACAGGGTGTGAAAACGAAAACCTACGTACACTTCAAAGATATTTTGCACAAACTCCATATAAAATATCATCATTATAAAGTTTTAATATCAACATATCTGACGAGACGACGAGAAGAAACGTTCCTTACGTCTGTACATTTCAGATATTTAAAAAAAAAATGTAATACGGCCGGGCTATTTGGTCAATTACAAGAAAAAAAATTTTTCTTTGTATATTTTTGGTATGTATCATGGTGGCTTCATCACGCCAAAATGGCTTAATGGATTTCCACTAACTTTGGTACACGGATAGCTGGGTATACACAGCGACAATGACCTCACGTCATTGTCGTCAACGACACAACAATCTTAAGTTGTTCGAAATTGCTGTCAGTCTCTTATAGTAAGCAAAGTCTAAAGCCTGTGTGCCTACCATGAGCTGAGTTTACGATCGGCGCTAGTTAGTATCTCGTATCGAGAGTCAGTGCACCCCTCTCGGACGCGCTAATAGTGCGAAAGAAATAGACCGTCATCGAACGCTCGATACTCGCTCGTGCGAAACTCATGGTAGGCGCACTGGTGTACCAACCAGGCATTAGACTTTCATACAACGATAGTAACCACACATATATATATACAAACGAGTATACCGATTAAAGGTGTTACCCAAGTAGCTAAATTAAAATACTTCATTCCCTGTTCTACCCTGTATTTGCTATGAACATATTAAAATGTAAGTGCCCGTGCTGGGGCCGTGTTTGTCGGCGCCGACCACAACCGCAATCCGCGGATCACTGAGTTTCTGTTATTATCCCTTTTTATGGGTTTCTTATGAAATGTGGCAATGCTTAACTGCTTATGTTTTCTTCGTGCCCGCAAACCTTTAGCTACGATTGTTTCCGTTAAATTATAATTTTACTTCATAGAGGGTGTTCCTCTTGATTTTCGTAAAATTCGCCATATTATAAATATTACAGGACAATTTTTTACACAAATCGAACTAGTCCCGTGGTAAGCTCAATAAGGCTTGTGTTATGGGTACTAGACGACGATATATTTAATAGATATATTACTTATATACATAGAAAACATCCAAGACTCAGGTACAAATATTTATGCTCATCACACAAATATTTGCCCTTACCGGGATTTGAACCCAGGACCTCAGCTTCGCAGGCAACGTTACTCCCACTGAGCTAAACCGGTCGTGAATATTGCCTGATACATTCACAGAAACCACCTATGTGCATTTCAGTTCACTTGGAAAAATGATACTTTTCAGTATTTCATGTATGCGTGCATAATCAAATATTTAATCGACGGTTATTGTGGTCTGACCTTTTTTGCTTAGCTGAACCAAAAATTTAAATCAAATTCATGTCATTCAAACATTAAGGGATTTTGTAAGGAAAATAATCAAGGGATAGTTACACTAGTGTAGTAGCATAATTAATTAAATTGTTGAATATCTTAATAACTGTCAGAGTTAAGATACTAGTTTCTTACAAAAAAAACATTATTTACCTTAAGAATGTAATCTTAAAATTAACGTAAAACAATTTAAACACCTAAGATGCACAACTTTGAAATTTAAATGAAGTGAAGATATATGTAAAGTAATGTTATGTGTCACACCATTTTAAATCGTACTCTGCGACTGGCAGCATTCAAATCAAATCAAATATATTTATTTTGCGTAAAATCTGATAAATAAAGATGGTTTAACTTTATATATTTTAAGTTTCACACTTATTACCAGCATCTGGCATGCAAAATATTACATAATAAAGCGTAATAATAAATATTTGGTCAACATCATAATAATGGGTATTTATAATTGATAATTTAATGACTCAAAGTAACACACGGCAGCATAGTAATGTCAGAGTTAATCCATACTAATATTATAAATGCGAAAGTGGGTCTGTCTGTTTGTTACCTCTTCACGCTTAAACCGCTGAAACGATTTGGATGAAATTTGGTATGGAGATACTTTGAGTTCCGGGGAAGGACACAGGCTACTTTTGATAAACGAATTTAAGGCGGACGAAGTCGCAGGCAGAAGCTAGTAATACATATATTTTTATTGCTCTTTGAACCATCGGCCTTTGGTGCCGACGAGTTCTTGTGTCGTGACCACGCACTAGAAGACGCAGCGTGGGTCCAAACAAGACGTACTGACGACCTGGTGAAGGTCAATGGCGTCCACTGGAAGGCGCTCACGGTGGCGTTCTTTTGAGGAGGCCTATGTCCAGCAGTGGAAGCGGTTTGCCTGATGACTTCCGTGACTTCAGAAATGACTTAAAACTCTTCACAGCTTCATTCATGGATGCCGTGGCCTGTTGCGGGCAAGAGAGCGCACGGACCCGCTTTTAAGCGAAGCTTAAGATTCAAGACTTTAAAATGTTAGAACCAGTTCTCGTTTAAACATCGATATTTATTAAGCAATCAAAGTCATCTTGAAACTCACCACTATACAAACAAATTGCTAAATTAAATTTTATTTCTCAAAACAGCATCTGTTTTTTAAAGAAAGTATTTAATTACTATTAATTTATATTTGCCAGCCAGTGCCAATTAATTATGGTTAATTATTCCATTTGATTTATTAAAATTATGATAATTAACGGTTAACGGATGGAAAGTAATCAGTAATCACGATTAAAAACGTGTTTCGCATCGATTTAGACGTTTTTTGGAGTGAAGACTCCGGTATGCGGACGTGGACAATTTGTCTAGTCTTTATAAAAGCAATGGCGGCAGTTCTTTTCTAATTTCACCCATTAACTCAGCCAGAGTACGCAGATAATAAAATACAGAGGGTTTACTACAAGCTGCTAAAGAGTGGAACTTTAGTTTTTTCACTGCTCCTGCTCAAAAAGTAAGTCAAATGAGCTTCGCGAAGCGAAACTAAAATAGTACATTCAGCATCTAGAGTTTAAAAGAAAGCCATATAATCCCATACACATTACTATGACACATACTCCTAACGAATAATTAAAAACAAACAAACCAACCTGATCAGAGTGGCCAAACTTTCTGATAGAATTGCTCAAACTGTACTTTTAGTTTTTCATGAAATATACAATTTTAATGTTAAGTCTTTTTTATTTTCTCAAAGTCGAAGTGAAAAGCAGAGTGTTTAACACGTGGCTAAAAGCCATTATGACACTCGGACATATTTGTCCTCGCTCACTTCGTGAGCTTGTTCAAATGATCACTTGGTGTCGTGTCCCTTGTCAAACAATCCACTATTTTACTATCTATCGTCAAGTCGAGGAAAACAAAGGCACCCCGTACCATCTTTTCTCGAAGCCATTCACTTCATTTTCGACCCCCTTTAATTTATTTGCTGATGAAGCTAGAAGTCTGAATTTTCAGTAACCAAGAGGGCATAATACACCTTAGGTATATTCCAAATTCAGTCAATTATAACTTATAGTTAAAGATTTATTGCAAGTCAAAGTTCCTTAATTTTGTCACTCACTCACTCACCGATCATAGAAATTCTAAGGTACTTCTAGCAGATTTACAAGGATCAAATTTTGAACCCTATTAGTGTTTAGTCTGTAAAGCACCAGAAAACTTAAACATTCTGCAATTTCAGTCTAGTATTGCAGATATAACCCGTATAAATAGATTTGTAATTCAATAGAAACGTAAACTAAAACTAAAAGGTGTTCGCTACTTCTTTTACACTGGAGAAAAATAATCTAACCCTCTTTTTTGCTTTAGTGGATCGCGTTGTTAAGATTTTCCCTTGAGTCAGGATCCCTGTGAGGCAATTGGATTTTATCCATACTATTATAAAGTTGTAAAAAAATGTATAGATATATAAAAAAAAAGTTACCTATTACGGACTATGACACTGACGCGAAAATTTATATTTTTAAATTTTATGTGACTATGTTTGTATGTGTCGTTGTGGCTTCCTTCGTCTTCCAAATCGGCTAAACGCATTTCAACATATTTTTGGTATACGTTAAGAATAGGTGAAACCGACCTACGTCATTTTTTGGTTTCCGATACTGTAGTGGGAATTAGACTTGCATTATGCTCCCATAATTTGTCTGTACTCAGAGCCCTGAAACCGGTATTCTGTTTATTACAATTACAAAACTTGAGTCAGGTGTTTCCAAACATATTTATCTTCTCTTTATTACAGTTTCAAAACATTCCAGAAATAGTGAGTATTTTCGCTATTCCGGGAAAGATTTATAAATACCAGTTCCAAGCCCTTTCTGTACCACATCTTCTGTGCATAGGCTTAAGATAAAAGAACATAATGGCAGCGCAAAAAAGGACATTTCTTTTTTTATTCCTGTTACTGGAAGATTTATTTGTGCAAACTATCCGTTAATAAGCACTGTTCACACGCCGTGAGTGACGTGGAGGTTTTGAAAACAGCCACTTTCGTTATTCCTAATTTTAGGTATCTTTAGAGAATTCATTAAACTAATTACGTGTTTTGTGATCTTAAATTATGCAAAATCTGATACCCTGAAAACTGTGGATACCAATTACGTAGATTGATGATTTATGCAGATGAAAGGAAATCGTAAAGAAAAGTTACAGAAAAAAAGGAAGATGTAATAACTGAAGATTATAAAAGAATAAAAAACAGTAACATATTTTTTAATTTAATAACTACATATCTTTGATTCTACTCCGACCTAATAGCTAGAAACACGAGGCCTAAAATGCGTAGACATGTTACAGCTACTTAAAGAAATAGTACAAATCACTACCTCCACCACCACTGTCGCTAACAACACTCACGATCACAGCTATCAAACAAAAAAAAAAAACAAAATCGCTTCATCCATTTAAGAGCCACGATGCAGAGATGCACAGATACTCATGTGGAACTTTTTAGTAACAATATTTAATTGCCGACTGCATTTTTCTTTAAGCATCCATTGACCACTTACTGATATGATTCTAAAGAGCCCAAACTCGGTTGGATTGCGTTATTTTAATACAGAGTTTCTATGAGTATCCGGATCTTTCATCAGATCAGATCGATGGCACCATATCATTACATTGACACTTTTTTATACTACTAAGGTGGTAAACAAGCGTACGGCCTGTCTGATGTTAAGCATAGCTACCATATATGGTAGGTATACCAAATTAGAGCGAAATCGAACGCCGGGATGTGGTTCCAATTTGGCTTCCAAGATTTGACCCTAACTAACATACTAACACGGCAAGTCAAATAAAATCTTATAAAAAGGAGTAAACAAGAGTTGGCAAAAGTTGCGCGTCAGTACTATTATACCTAGTCAGAATTACAAAGAGTAAAAAGAGACTAATACATATTTAGGTCAGATTGTAAGTTTTGCACTTCCCGCTACTAATAAAATGTATCTTTTAAGATAAATATTAAATAAAATGCAATCCTTTTTGACGCAACGATTATAATTTATTTTTGATGACTTACTGAAGTGACTGAAGTAATCCATTTTTAATGGAAATGGATTTGTCATCACAAGCTCTAGACTTTTAATGTGCTCTTCAGGTTTACTATGGAAACGGTCGTGTACCAATCATCGGAATGGCGGCGAACGATACACCGCACAAGATTGCAACAATATCGAGGAATTCCAATGAGGAACTTCCTCTCTTGAGAAAATTCTATCCCGCGAAGACATAGAATTAATGATTTATATAGTGTATCGCGAGACAAGCGACTAGCATGGGTAGGTTGATACACTTGCAACATATCTCGGGCCACAATTATGCTCAATTAATTAAATTTAGCATTTAACAACAATATAACGTTGCCTAAACGTAAATTAAAAACAACTGCCAGTAGAGTCAAGTACAAAAAGAAGGCACCTAGTGTATACAAACATCTTTTTGTAGTCGACTGTAGATACAATGCAAAAGAGTAGTAATTTCATTTCTATATTCGGTTCGTTGTTCCAAAAAACAGGTGGACTGTACGCATTATCATCATATCAGCAGAAACACATCTACTGCAGTACAAAGGCCTCTAGACATGGTCAACAACCTCAGTGTTCCTGCAGGTCTCCTCATTTCTAATTGACTTACGGAAGAAAACTCCGAGCATAGCTCGCTCCATTGCTGTGTGAGTAATTGAGTTTTCTTATAAAGCCCATACTAAGCGACCACATCTCAGTACCGTACGATTATGTTATCACCAGCAAGCAACACTGGTTGAAAATCTTCATCTTAAGGCTGATGAAAACTTTCGTCTGACGTACGGGAGTAACTTATTATTAGCAATCGGCTGCGCGGGCGCAGGTGCTATTCTCAATGTGCGAGTTGAGATAACGTAATGACGACTAGAAAAAATATCACGCATTTATATACACTTAGAATTAATACACTTGATGATAAAATGTCTATACATTTGAAATTAATTGCTTTACTTACATAAAAGTGTTAATGGTGAATATGTACCTACCGCTAATTGGTAGCAATAGCCAGTTAAGTAATTACTTAGCGATGTATAAAAGTGACACAAAGCTGACACAGAATGAAGCACTTTAAATGTTATTTAGATAATCATAAAAAGTCATCACTAAATTGATGAAACACCGATAATTGACATAATTACGTTTATTTTTGGTCCATAAAAAGTTGAAAGACGTACACAAAGTATGCTAGTCTATTTATCCCAAGAATTGAGAAAAGCTTCATCATTGAGCGATGTGACGTCTCTCATAACGTACTTACGTTATGAATTTTAATGATAAATTCTACTAGGTGGGAAAATTCACCATTTACTTGTAACCTTGTTGTTTTTTTTAAATTTGATATTTAATATTTTAACCCGATAATAGAGAATGAAGGGAATGTAAGGAAGAACCCACATGTAATCCGAGGTGGAGGAAACATTCAAGTTTTCAACACCTTCACCCAAAATTGTGCATTGTAACAAAGACAATTTATGTTTTTTTTTTCATAATGTGACAACATATTGTAAGGTTATGACCGCAACTGACAATTCGTTATTCCACTCTTAGTTCTTTTAGAAGGCCGATCACTGTGATTATTTTATCGTATCTATGTGATTTTGTAGTATGGGTCCTTCGCTACAAGTCTTTGTGATTTTTTTTTCAGTTTTTTGGAACTGAAATTACGGTCACAGGGATGGGATTGTCATGTTTTTTTTTTGTGTTTGTAGTATAGTTCCTTTGGAGCCTAATCTTAGGTAAATACGAGTGGTTAAATGGACTTTAGCGAGTGTCGGTCAAAAACAATGGCCGACCTGATCAAATCGATCAAAATTTATGACCACCTGGTAGCCTCTTTAGTTACGCAGCTTAATAGAAAAGCGGCCTTAATCTCGACATGCAGAGAATCTTTTGAATTTATCTACAACGCTTGTGTACATGATAGCCCTCGGAGTCTAAACATAGGTAATTAAAGGTCGCCCCGACCTGCGGGCGTTGCCGGGTGGCAGCGCCCGCCGGTCGGGGCGACCGCGGCTGCATTTATTATACTACTCTCATTGGTCTGTAATAAACTCTAAAAATGACACGTAACATAAATACCGATTTGACCTTGATACCACCTTTGTAAAGTGATGATGAAGCCAAGAAGCAGCATGCCTAGAATATGCTCATTCACTCTCAAATTCCCAAAAATCTTGTGCATTTACCGACAACGCTCTTCCCTATCATCACAGCTCCCTTTTTTAAAACCCTGACTTTGAACTGGGTAGGTCTGGCTAAACCTCCTTGCTAGTAACCGGATTTCCTTACGAATTAGAGTTGGATTGGAACGCAGTGCTCAAGGCACAAGGAATTTGGAGGCAGGTTGAACCGGTTGAACCAAACTTCAGGCGTGGGAGAGTGTGAAAAAATCGGACATAGGGGATATGGAAAACTACGAGTTTGACATTCCATAGCGGGGGCTATGGAATGTCAAACTCAAATCCTAATCATAGCACAAAAAAGTACAAGTACAGTCAGCGTCAAATAGTCTGTATCAGCATGTATCAGTAGCATCCAAAGCGCCAAATATATCCTCACACATCTTTATACCTTTAGTAATTAAAGATGTGTTGCGATATATTTGGTGCTTTAGATGCTACAGACTATTTGTACAGTATATCGCTTTTGAACAGATTTATGATCGCAAATGAGCGAGATAGCGAGCAACTTAAGAAAAAATTGCGGCGTTCAAAATGTGAACGTTCGCTACACGCACGTTGCGCCTGAATGTATTCCAACGACTTCAGAACTGACTCAGGACTGCCAGTAGTTACACTTTAAGAAGCGTCCACATTTGTATCATTTGCCCGTATCAGATCATCGTCGCGTGGCATGATCGCGTGTCAGGATCACGCGTTTGGACGTTGCGCCGATCTGATCGCTCGAAATCCATTTGCTACGCGTATCACACACTTATATCGGAAGAGTGCGGCATGATCGGCGCGCCGACAGTGAGCGTCCAAGCAGCGCGATACGCAGTCATGCCACGGCACGGTGATCGGATACGAGCAAATGATACAAGTGTGGACGCACCTTTACTGTGGCGTAAACTCGGAGTGCGCCGCGCCTGGGCATATGTAATTACGCGGCAGCGCTCGTCGGTCAGAGCGACCGCGACCGCATTTATTATACCACTGTCATTTGTCTCTAATAAACTCTAAAAATAACCCCGAGCTTCGGTTCAATTACGCGGGTTTATTTCTTAGAACCTGATGCGAATAAAGATTTTATTATGTAATTATTCTGCTTTCAGAAGACCATAAATGAATATAATGTTCTTGTGACCGGTGTTTCTGTATATTTGAACGGTGAAATAAGGAATGAATTGCATTATTGTATGAAATAGTAACAATAAACGGAGGAAAAGCAGCAAGGAATACTTAGAAGAGTTCAAGTAAGGCACTGGATTGATCCGTCTAACATTGTGAATAAAGTGTAGCAATTGATAAAAATCCTACAAATCTGAAAAAAAATCTGTAATTTTTCAAACGGTTGAACCAATTTTCTTGAAACACACACAGACTGAAAATTTTAAGTACATATATCTACTCCTACCTACATATATATCAAGAGTTTAATATCAAGAGGCCCTGGGACGGACAAACAGCGGAGGCTTAGTAAGAGGGTTCCTTTGAGGATGGAGCCCTAAAAATATACAGACGAATTGTAAACCTCTTCCTTTGTTAGAGTCGGTTCAAAACAAGCTGCCCATAACTTTGTTCGCGTAAAGGGAAAAAATCATAACCTTCTTGTTTGCTTAAGCGTAAGCGGATAAAAAGTATCCTATAACCATCTGTGGATACCCTGTGGGTATACGGGTAGTACTAAAAAAATTGAATTACGTTTAGCCGGTTTGGCGTGATGAAGCCACAACATCCAAAAACTCCAAAAAAATATTTTTCGAATCAATGACCTTCAAATATTCCTATCACTTATTTTGACATTTCATTTGTACAACTTTATAATATTATAAATATACGTACTTTTATAGGGTCAGTCGGCATCTGACTTAGTAATTAACAAACATAAATTCAACATAACTGTTGGAAAACCAGCAAATTGACTAATAAACTTCGTCGACATGGCCTAGATATGTTATCTTTATGGATAAACTTACTACATAAGCTTCTGATAGCTCTAAAAACAGTGTTCTCATGTAAACCTCGCCACTTGTTTTACTGTACATATTAGAGCATAAAATTGCATTAACATGCGACATTGGAAAATAAAATGCGCTGGATAGGAATGCATGGCGGTAAAGAGAGGAGGCCTTTACTCATCACATTAAAAGGCTAAAAAAAATTGGAGAAGCTTTAAATGCACTTAAATTAAGGAAATAGGGTAAAACCCGGATAGTTGCTCCACTTTTAGAAATTAATTTATATCTCGTGATACAAATAGCAACATTCTTTATTAGTAAAACGGGTAGGTACTTTGGTTTATTATCTTGAAATTAATGAAAGGAATAAAAATTATCTTTGATATTTCCAGAGTCTTCGCGATTTTGGCGGACCTCTCAATTTTGGGACAACTGTCACATGTAGGGGATACTTGCCTCATCCATGTAAATTACGTTTAGGATAGATGGCCCGTCGAGAAAAAGGACATTTACCCCGCAACAACTTTGATCGCACCTAGCCGTCCCATGCAATGGCACAGAAACATGCAACACGTTCAACTTAGTTGTAGTTGCAGTCTCTCGATAGATAAATAAAATAGCGTGTGATTCATTCGCTAAACTGAGTAATTTCAATCGAGGCAACTACCCCTTTACTCTACTTGATTGTTAACCCAGGGTTGAAACTGTTGAAAGTGACCCATTTCACCCTCGTACTATTAGAATGAAAATTGGTAATTTCACCCGAGTTAAACACTCTACTTTTCATTTTGACTGTTCGGAAAGTACAATACTACACGTACATTTTATAAAACAGGTATATTAAGGATAACCAGTTAAAATTTTAAGTAAAATAAAATAATCGTTTTAGGTTTCAATTTAGTTTTTAGTATATAACTATACGATTATGTAAATTAATAAGCGAAAAGCAAATAGAGATATAGCGGGCAGCAGAATAGAGGAATAATTTTATATTTTGATTTTCTGTCATTGTGAAAAAAAATAGACCGACTGTAAAATTATTTTCATATCAACCTGTAAATCGAAATAATCATTTAATGTACGAGTATAGCTGATGCCGTAACTCAATTATCTTTGACTCCGTGACTCAACGTAACAATAAAAAAAATACTTTGCGCCCTAGGGATGAAAAAGAAATTTTCGACCCGGCTATCAACCCATGAAAATTAAACTATACAAACAGGAGAGACGAAAATTAATCTCCGCACTATCGTAGAACCCTGTCACATGCGTTATCCGTTTACTTAAAACTTGAGTGATCAATTATTGCGATAAGGTTCCATGATGATAAGAAATTGATCGACGTTCAATTTATTTTACTGTATACATAAGCACAATGATAATGAGTAAACTGTACTTGATTTTTACCATTGAATTGGATATTCTGTAAGCTTCCGATCAGAGTTAGGAAGGAAAAAAAAGGATTTTTTTGACCGAATGTGCAAAAAAATAATCACTGCCAAAGAGATAGTTCACTGTTACAATAGAGAAACCGCTTTGACATCATTACTTATAATACTAGCACAATAATATCATTAGTTGAACATTTTGTGAATTTTGTGTCACGCCCGCCGAGTTAATTGGATAAGTACAGTTAGCGTCAAATAGCCTCTGCAACATTCTACTAAACAAGCCCCTATTTCACAATCGTGACAAATTTTAACACTAATGTAAAAGAGTTTATATTACTTACACACTGTCTAAACGACGTTTGTTTGTAATAGAAACTCTTTTGTATTAGTGTTAAAGTCGAATATCCAATGAAATAAAAGCATATGTCAGTGGTAAACTCAAAGTAATCGTACTGTACATTGCGTGCCCAGTATAAAGTAAGGAGATGTATCGAGCTTTAACATAAAATTGTCGTTGTCACCTGACAATTGTCACGATTGTGAAACAGGGGCCAGGTCTGAGCAAATTCCTGTATAAAAATATGTGTTAAATATGCGTTCGCAATTGTTTCCCTAAGAGTAATTGATTTCAGCTCCAAGAATAGTGGATTTTAGAAATACCTACTTAGGAGGTACTTAAGTAGAAAACGTAGACTTTGTTTTATTCCATATTTAATCTATTTGCTTACTCCTGAATAGGAGAGACAATAAGATCTAAAACCAACCCTGACAATTCGTGCTTGGTCGCGCCATTAGGATTCCATGATAAGATCTCCCATTATTCTATTTCCCTCGAATCATACTTGAGTACTATTACCATTAAATATTCTGTATTTGGTGGTAAGAGTAAGGGTTTGGTCACACTTGTGCTGAGAGCGAAATACGAATTCAATCGTGTTGAATCTGTAATATTGATTTACTTAAAAATTCACGCTTTTGCCTTAAACAAAAAACTATTATTTGCTTTGATATTGATCGATCATAGACCTCTCTATTTAAATCATTGTCAAACAGATTTCCGATCGAGTAGGTATATATAAGTACCTACACTGCGCGCAGGCCCTACAAAGGTATTTTCTGTTCGACATTCTATCCTAAATCTAACAGTAATGAAGAGCGATTCTAAAAGGATATGGGATATGTCAGGAAGACTTGTAACACGTCAAATAAGAATATAAAGAATAGGTAAACATTTGCAAAGCAGTGCTACATTTTACTTAAGCCTATTTAATTTAAACTTTAAAAAGTATCTACAAAATCCCCGAACGAATTCGTGTCTCTTGATCGCGGAGGTGCGTGCAGGCCCTAAAGACGCTGAACGCCGAACAATGCTGCCGCGCCCACTCTATCCGTCACATCTACAGCTAACAGCGTTTGAATTACATTAATTTGTATCGGACTTTATGGTGTAAGTTAACAAGTCATTCGTGTGGTACAAGACATAGAAACGTGGGTCTTTTGGAGCTAACGAGTCAGTTTTCAGCGATTGTTTTGGTACAGGTTTGTTTTGTTAACCTCGATGGACGAATAGAACAACAGGATATGATGGATTGGATGTGAATCACCATACTTTGGATCGTGCACCGACTGCAAGGGGATAATGGCGCTTTAAAACTAAACAAATACGATGTTATAATTGATCGAAAACCGTATTACAGAAGCGATTACTTCGCAAACAGGTACGATAAGCACTGTCATGCTAACAAACTAGAAAAATTTGTAAATAATAGTTCTTATACATAGATGGCATTGTAAATATCGGGGAACGGTCTTTGTATGGCGTTTGACAGTTCTCTTTATTTATTGTTTTGACACACCAACAAGGTACAAGGCTTTACATTTGTGCTTGCTTTATTCGTCCACGTTAACCCCCCCCCCCCCCCCCCCCCGAATAAAAAAGGGTATCAGTGTATCTCGTCACAGGCCCCTCTTTCCTACTGGGCTGTCTAGACAAGTGCCCAGGCACCATATTTCACGGGAGCCCTGAAATATCTTAGACGATGTTTTTTTTACAGACCAATGAGGTTTGTAATTTTATTATTGAGTGCCCCAGGGCCCCCTATTTTTAGTGCCCCCCCCCCCCCCCTTCGCCCCTCCTGGGTGCCGGAAGACCACAGTATGTACAAAAACGGCCTTGGTCTGTCTGTGGCATCGTAGCTCTTGAACGGATGGACTATGATCTAATGTTTTTGATTTTAAAGATGACTACATGGAAATTGTTCTTAGCTAAGGTTCGAGAAGACCGGTTGAATATAAAATCTGCATTTTCTAGATGGTTTGACACACCAATGACTTATTTGGTAACAAGGGTTCGACGGACGTGAATTATATACTGGAAAAGCAGTTAGATGCATCCAATTACAAAAGTTACATGTCTCTAATGGCACTGCTGCTGTGGGCATTCCTCGCTCTCACGCGATTATAGCAATTATGTCGCCACTTTATATATCTCTTGTAGAAATCATCCCGAGTCTGTTAAAACCCCTTTAACACTAGCTGCAGAAATAACAACTCTTTGCAGACAAGTATATTTTAATTATTTCAACATAAAGAATCACTGAGTATTCCACGCAGACTATTGTGCCGGTTTCCATGAAATTTGCAGTAGGTACAGGTTAAATTATGACCCTGAAAACATAAACATCATAATACGATGTTTGACAACAGGGCTCGTCCAAAAATCATGTGTTAATATTTGGCCTACTTTTGACCCACCCCTTGGTGGATATTTGGGACTAAGTATGAGTTAAGTTGGTTGAATTGATATTCAGTGACATTTCTGCTGTGTAATACTCGGACCCCTTCCTCCACCATCGTGATTTTTTGTTTTAATTATGTAACCCCCCCCCCCCCTCCTCCAGCCCCCATAAACGATAACATGATTTCTGGATGAGGCCACAGGATTTGGGCCTTTTTTAACTGACTGCGACATGTTTTTAAATAATGTGTTTGCAAATATTGACTTTAAAAACCCGGCATATTCTAAACTCAAATAATTTGAAGTTGCTACACGTATGTATGCATCATTCCGGCCTCCCTATTAAATTTTGTACGAATATAAATTATGTCCTAGTTTAAATAGTCCTTTACATTTAAATCCCTATTAATATTAATCTACCGTTCTGCTATAACACCTTTAATAAGGCTAGCGTATCATAAACTGATCACTGAGAACATGAGTTATGACTTCCCGATGCGTGTATCGAACATTCCTCATTAGTGAGCAAAATATACTTCTAAATAGTCTGATTACTGTAAAACTACTTTACTTATATATTTCTTGCGGCAACGAAAAACTACTTAGGTATAATCTTTGACTTATATTTTCCTACTACTTAGCTCGGAACTTCGTTCGCGGAGGAGAAAAAAGTAAAAGCCCTTTTTTTTGCTTCAACATAGTCGGATAAAAATTATTCTTTTACCTTCTGTGGGTAAAAATAGTTCAAATCCGTTGCTATTTTGGTTTGGTGATTGGAAAACAAATGTATACAAATATACAAAAAGAACACAATGTTTTTTAGAGTAAATAAACTGCAATTAGTCCTTTTCACTTATAGAACACATGATCAGCCAGTAAAGGTAAGTAAATAAACAACAATATCGCGATACACCCGTCATAGGTATCCTATCCATACTAATATTATAAATGCAAAAGTGTTTGTCTCTCTGTCTTTCTGTCTGTTACCTCTTGACGCTTAAACCGCTAAAACGATTCGGATGAAATTTGGTATGGAGATAGTTGAGTCCCGGGGAAGGACATAGGCTACGTTTTATCCCACAAAAATACCCTTATCCGCGATAAACGAATTTAATGCGGACGAAGTCGCGGGCAGAAGCTAGTTAGTTTGTGAAGATGCCTGTATGTTTTTACTCAATAACGTTTTAATCTTCGAACGGATTTCAATGAAATTCGGCGTATAAATATATGTGTGGGTATAATGGTTGCGTTTGTCACGCGATACAGAAATGATAAGCAGCCGTCACTTTCTGAATATGTGAGTGCGAGAGTGACAAACGATTTGTCATATCATTTATCGCGTAGAACATAAGCTAATTAATTACCGGTACGCGGGCGAAGCCGCGGGTAAAAGTTGACATAAAAAAAAAATCCGATGAATTGAGAACCTCCTTCTTGTTTGGGAGTCGGTTAAAAATAATCCTCCAGAGCATATTTACAAAAACACTAAATTTTCATCAGTCTTCTATCCTTACTATATTATAAACGTGAAGGTATGTATGTACGTTCCACTTAATCTCAAAAACTACTGGACGAATTTTCATGAAACTTTCTAGTTATGTACCTTATATATCAGAATACGAAATAGGCTGTAATGTATGTCAAATTTCTTCCCTTTTAGGAACGAAAAAGGGGATGAATCTTTGTAGGCTATAAATTACATCTCTACGCGGACGCAGTCGTGCGCAACAGCTGGTACTATTATAAAGTTGTAAAAATGAAATGTCTGTACATTGAAGATATTAAAGAAATAGATTGAAACTGACTATTTGGAGGTCACTAAAACGAAATATATTTTTTTTGTATGTTATCGGCTAAACGGGTTTTAACTATTTTGGTACACGGGTAGCTCCACAAATGGTTATAGGATACTTTTTACCCGACTACGCTGAAGAAAAAAAGAGGGGTAATGACTTTTTCTCCTCCGCGAACGAAGTTGCGGGCACCTTCTATTATTAGATAATTATTAACAATTACAATTGATTACAATATAATTGCTTAATGTTTACCGTATTTTATGTTAACGCTCAGTTTTTCTTTTTGGTGAGTAATAAAAAAATGTTGTATTGTTTATTGTATGTAGCCACCATTCTACCAGACTTACAAGTTAACAAGCACCTATCATTTGCGTTCATAAAGAGGGGTCAAATAAGGCGCCAGCGACGTGGTAAATATATGGTGTAAAAAATAATAGTTTCATAGAACATTAGCAAGTAAACACAGTGAATGGCAAAAAGGTGATTGATACGTAGCTGGATCCAAGCTATTTAAAAGTATTTTATTAAAGGTGAAAAGGTTTTTATAGATTTATATGACTTCATATATAAAACTAAATTATGTAAAGCATCCAGTGCGCATTGAGACTTAGTCAAACGATCAAATATGGCTTTCACTCAATGTTCGTAAATTTTGTAATGTCAAAGATGGTGATTAATCAGTAATTTCATGCGAGTTACACTTTGAAGCCCAGCCTGCCTATCATATTCGTATACCTAACCTAAGTCCAAAATGCCCGGTTTAGGGTACGTTCGATAAAGTAAAAAAAGGAACCCGCGTAGTCACGTGGTAATAAGTTATAACGCAAGAGAAATGAAATGAAGAAAGCGCACGCCCTATAGTTTCAAGCCCTATACTTGGGCTGGGTAGACAGACTCTCGCGTACTCACGCAAATCGATCACTTCACACGTCGAAGCGTGTAGTTTCACAAACATCGCGATTATTTACCCTTGCGCAGGCATTAGGCAGGAACAATATCGATCGCTTCACGCGTTGACGCGTGGTAATAACGCGCGAGAAATGAAATGAAGGCGGCAACAGCCCTATAGGTTCGCTATAGTTTCAGAACAATCGCCATTACCTCTCTCCTAGCGCCGCACTCGTGGACAGGAACGCGCGTAATCACGCACGTAGATCACTTCGCCGTCGACGCGCGGTAATTACATGCGAGAAATGAAATGAAGGCAGAGCTATCCCTATAGTTCCATAAAAATCGCGATTATCTCTCTCCTTGCGCCGCGACCGTAACTCGTAGACAGGAACCCGCGTAGTCACGCACGTCGATCGCTTCACACGTCGACGCGTGGTAATAACGCGCGAGAAATGGGATTGAAGCAGCGAGCTGGTTTATTCATAATGTATCGGCGATTTATGCGACTTACTATAGATAAATTAACAAGCTCGATTGTAGTAACTTTTTGTCCCTTAGCTTCGCCCGCCGCGGGTCATTTTTTAACCGACTCCTAAAAGACGAAATGATTTTCAAGTCGGTTATAATATATGCATATCATATACTATTATAAAGTTGTTAAAATTAAATGTTTGTATGTGTCATTGTGGCTTCATCACGCTAAATCGGTTAAACGGATTTGAAATATTTTTGATGCACGGATAGCTGGGTATCTTCAGATGGTTATAGGATAGTATTTACCCGACCATGCTGATGAATAAAAGACGGGTTATGACTTTTCTCCTCCGTGGACGAAGTTGCGGACGCCTTGTAGTAGTTTTATATATTAACACGCTTTTATTAGGTCGACCTGTATGTAACTAACTATGTAATCGAATCTAAGGTGGCTAATTTAACCATCTTCCAAGGATCGTAGCGTCATGAAAATTGGCAGCTGTATGTAATTCTGATGACAATACAATAATATGGTACTGTCGAACTGATCTGATGATGGAGCCGGAAGATATGAACTGGAACTTCATGATGGAACATCGTATCATAGCTGTGTTTGGATTTGATAGAAAAGTCTTTTAAAGCGTGTTTTTGTAGTGTTTTTTAAACTATTAATTTTTTGTTACCTCAGAACTCGGTCATTTATAACCCGATTTAGAAAATTATTTTTTGTTTGAATCAATTCAAAGTGGTTCCAGATTGGTCCCATATAATTTTAGTGAAAATCTGCTGATGAAATCCATTAGGAATTGAAGGAACTCCTCATATATTGTAGGCATACACATGGCCATTCTGGTATTTTAAGAAGCATATTAAAACATTTGCATTCAGAAGGTGTTATTGGTGAAGAAGATCACAAAAGGTCACTGGAACTCTTCTAAAATAGGTGATTTAAGGGTGGCGATGAGATATATCTTGATTAAAATAGCTAAGCTACATCAAAAACGCAAATTCAAATGCTCCTGATGAGAATGGTACCATCGAATTGATTCCGGAAGGTAGACACCGGATCTCTATAATAAAATAATGTATCCTAGCCGTGTTTGGGCTAGTTCGAATTGTCACGAGATATACTTTTAAGTAACAATTAACTAAAAAGTGTGAAATCAATAAACTTTTTAACAATAAACAAAACCGACTCCAAGAAGAAAACACTAAAAAGTAAAAAAATAAGTAGTTGTTACACGTTGGCACCGATGGGTGCCATCGTGTAACAACTTACTAAGATCTTAAATTTTCAACATTTTACACATTCTTTAGATGGCACCGACGCCAACATATTTATACAAATCTATGACCGGTGTTAATACAAACGAAAGTCTTATAGCAGTCTTAGTCTATATCACGAAGGGACATCATTCGAATTTCTACTTTCTGAAACTTCAGATAGTCAATCAGACACTAAGGATTTCTCTTTTTAATAAGGAAATAAATATATTAGACAAACCTCCGAAAAATCCCTCTGCGACATTTTGTCCGTCTACATTCTTCACCCGAACCTGAAACAATTAAAATAAATTATAAATATGGGCTCAAACTTACTGCCAAATTAATCTTTACTCTGTCCTTTTGATTAGTAGACTTAATTTTTTTTCTATTGTTTTTCACTCGTGATATCACAATTTAATAAGTACGTATATTGTTTTGCAAGGCTGCAAAGTTATTAGTTGGTGTGAGGGCTTTAATTGGAAGCTGACTAAGCGATGGTATCTAAAATTAAAAATACAGATTCCATAATAGGCTTCAAGGCACGACAAACCAAATAAATTTTGCAGTCGTGGGAACCACACCACTCACTTCAGCGACGAAAAAGTAAGATAAATAAATATCAGGGACAATCTTACACAAATCGACCTAGTCCCAAACTAAGCAAAGCTTGTACTATGGGTACCAGGCGACGATATACATAATATATAGATATATTGTAATACTTAAACACATATAAAACATCCAAGACCCAGGAACAAACATTCGTTGGTGATGCAAAAAGATGCAAAGAAAGTATGAAAATTAACAAACCAAACGATTTCTTTCAATTATAACTAGTTATAATGACAAACAAAACACACTCATAACATAATAAACAAAAGTACACATAGAACTGCAAATAAATAGCTAGCGAATAAAAACTTTCTTGCACGCAGATTCAATATAAAAGAAACTTTGCCGGGCTAATAGAGCTGAAAAATGTATTATATTGGCGGCATTTGAAAATTAAATTCTTTCAACACAAACATTCCTCACTTTACACTTAGTTGCAATCTATTGGTTATATCTTTTTTCGTTGGTAACGCATTTTTTATATCTCAAATTGCGTATCTTACTTAATAAAATAAAAAAACTCGAAACACTTTATTGGGAATGGGTTGAAATAATTCAGTAGTTAACATAAAGTGCGTATCGATTTCCTGAGCTCCTTGTGTAAGAGTATTAAGTTTATAATTATGGCCAAAGCATGGCTTTAATGTGCAATTTTGTTGAAAGCCGTCCCCATCTTATTACTGAAGTTTAAACGATATTCCTCAATATTCTTGTAACATTAGAGTCGATAATTGAGTGGGTTTCTGAAGGGATCTCGGCTATCGGTGGCTTTTCTGATCTGATGCCACTTAAGTACCCGCGGATGGTCGTCACACATAATACGAATACGCAGTATGATATTCTGTAAAGCAGAGTCATGTTAGCGATTATAATTGGATTATAGACATAGATCGAGCATGTTCTTGGGTCAATAATATATAATTTATTGTTGATTAATTGATAATAAATAATTATAAATGATACCCTGTAATATAGACATGATACTATAATGTACTGTTGTTTTGTGTGAAATAAAGAATCTTTTCATCTTTTATCTTATCTTTAAAAGTATTAGACAATACAACAATTATTTATGGCACACTAACCAGTAAACAGTACAATTGAGCCTTAACTTAAACTATGGTCTACAATAGGCGGTCTTATCGCTAAAGAGCGATCTCTTTCAGACAACCTTTGGGTTCGGAAATAACATGAAAATAGCTAATGAGCAGTGAGATAAGAATATACTTTAAAAATTTAGTAAACAGTTTTTTTGAAGATCTACCTAATATCTTTTGTCTCACTCACTTCTTATATTTTAACTTAACCATTTCTAACTTCTAACCTTATCCGGATAATAGGCTATTTGTCTTTTTTTATGGTATGTTAGAAAAAGGACGTCTTAATAATAAAAATGTTGGTGAAAAAACTACTGTTATATCATAAAAACTCCCCGAGATACAACGACGTTAAAAGCACATTTTAGGACTTTCCCAAAACACGCTTCATACTAAAGCCTACAAGCATGTGACGTCACACGCTAGTATCTAGTAGAGAGAAAATAAAAACTTTGTTCTGCAGCTATGTAAAACTTGCGTTTATCGAAACGGTTTTATAACAAAAATTACAAAACATTGTATGGGTTATTAAACGGTATTATTAGTTATTAATATTTTCATACTTTAAAATAAATAAATTTAACGGGACAATTTTTACACAAATCGAACTTGTCCCATGGTAAGCTCAATAAGGTTTGTGTTATGGGTACTAGACGACGATATATTTAATAGATATATTACTTATATACATAAAAAACATCCAAGACTCAGGAACAAATATTTATGCTCATCACACAAATATTTGCCCTTACCGGGATTAAAAAATGGACTTTAAAATGGACTTTCCCCACCCAACTTTAAGGACTCATAAAATAGGCTACACGTAAGGTATCGAACTCAAAATTTTAACGTAGTTTTTTATTTTGCTTGTTTTATCAGGATCTTATATAATTTTAACATTTTTTTTCTACTGTCAAATATCCTATTACAAACACAACAAAAAAATTAGCCAAATAGTTGCATCCGTTCCGAAATGATGCGCGAGCATACATTCCTTCAATTGATTTTTATTCATATAGATTGGTAATTCACGGACGCGAACAGCTGTTTACTCCAATGCGTAGCCTATGAAATATCGTCAGTTTGTCTGTATCACTGCTATGATGGCAGCCCGTCTAAACTGCGTCGTAAACGTCAGATGAATGCATCTATGTATTTATGGTGCCTGGCAGGAAAACGCAGAGTTACTTATTTAAAACGCAGTTGGCATATAGTCCAGTGAACGACGACACATGCTGCTAAAAGGAGTATTTCTCTGAGCTTCATTTATTTAAGATTTTTTAATATCACCTGCATTAGAAGGAAGGAAATATTTTTTTTAAGAAAGAAAGATAATAAATGTATTCATTGGCATAACAAAAAAAGAAACAAGTACAAACACAAAAAAATATTAATAAAAAAGTAACTAATAAGCCACGAAAAGGATCCACCTCAGCCTAATGCTAGCTCGAAAGCCAGCGCAAATTAAATATAAAACGTATATCATTCACACAGCTCGCTGACTCTTACAAAAAAAAGATTTTTTATTAAACAATTTTTTGAGAATATGTGGGTATGCATGTATTTTGTCACGATCTGTAGCCTTCGTTAGATTCTTCTTGGGTGTGGGAGTGACAAAGGCTTTAATATTTTGCAGTCGGGTTTGTTTTCAGAGCTCTTACCATATACTTATTCATTACAAGTGCCGGTAAGATTTTTTAATTTTAAATAACAGAAATTTGTACTCCGGAAAGGAAGTTTAATTGGCTGTACGAAACACAAAAAGTTATCAATGATCAATGTCAACTACCAGACTTTGCGTTAGTGGGTGACGTAAGCGGGCAAAGCGTTCACTTTTTTATTTCTTTATTAAACAACATACACAACTATCCTTACAGGTTACTCTAATTTGACAGTGTGGCAGTCCTACAAATTTAATCTACAAAATAACAACAGTTATCTAATTATGTACCTTTTGATATGATATTTACCTAATATACAATTTTATTGTTTCATACAAAAGTACAGTACGATTACTTTGAGTTTACCACTGACATATGCTTTTATTCCATTGGATATTTGACTTTAACACTAATAGAAAAGAGTTACTATTACAAACAAACGACGTTTAGACATTGTGTAAGTAATATAAACTCTTTTACATTAGTGTTAAAATCGAATATCCAATGGAATAAAAGCATATGTCAGTGGTAAACTCAAAGTTATCGTACTGTACTTCCTATTTAGCATACTTTCTTATTTAGGTAATACATTTCTTTTCAACTTTGAGTTTCTTGCAAGTATACACTCTCACCGGGACGAAACGGCCCACTCATTATTCCATCCATACAAATGTATACAGAAGATACTTTGATAATTATACCGCTAATTCGGAGTCACTTATTTTTCATTCAAGTAACTCCGGTTTAGCAATATAATTCTGAAAGTACTTTTTGTATACAATTGTATGCAGGGAATAATGTGTGGGCCAATTTATTTACCAGTTAGTGTATTTATGCTCGAAAACTATTCTAAATATCTATATACTCAATATTTCAAGAAGAGTTACGATTATCTACAAAAATATACTTGTTGACTGGATTAGAACAAAATAACATTTCTCGAGTATAGACTGGGAAATAGTCTCGGAAATCGACACTTCTTTAGTGCTACAGCTTTATGGGTATTCTAGTAATCCTTATTTATGCAGGACATGGGCATAGCATTACTTTTATTCAGACTATTCACGGAAGAATAAAGATTTGAATTTGAATCTTGGAGAACTACGCACCGCACATAATGTATACATAGAAAACATCCAAGACTCAGAAACAGATATTTATATAATAATAATAATTCGTTTCTTGGAGACTATGGACATAACGCGTTTTATACGTGATTGAGCCCCGTTTTGCTATGTTGTGATAATGAGTGACTACCCTGTAAGTTTAAATCAACATAATACAGATAAATCTAAACATATACAAGATCTAAAACTTAAGACGTGAATTGAAATAAAACAATTTAACGGATTATATCGCGTATATTATCTCATTTTAGTTCCCGACGTTTCGGAAGCTTTCCAGCTTTCCATGGTCACGGGAGGACTGAGAAAAGATGTATTTTCCTCTGTCAAAGTTACAATTTGTGCAAACTACCCATTTTTTGAAAAAACACAAATAAAGGTGTACATACATGCCAGATGGGCCTAAGCTGTAAAGACAGTTACACATGTGCCAGAAGGGCTTAGTTATTTTATTCTAATAATTTACCAAGCAGCATTTCACAAATGAGGCGTACTGAGGAGAAAAGAAACGCTGCAAAGAAAAACTCCCAGGCTACCTCATTACTAATTATAATATTTAAAAACAGAGACTATTAAACTACTTTTAAACAGATAAGATATTTTACACCGTTCGGAAATTAAGGTTTTGCAGTCCTGTGTCTCGCTTGTTCCTTGATAAGATGTATTACAGGATCCCAAGCTGGTGGTAGTGGCAATCCATCTTCTTTATTGAAATTAGGATGCTTTTTAATCTCAATAGCCTCGCGTAGCATCCTGGGAAAATATAATTTTTTTTTGGCAAGGATAGAACGTTTATCAAACTTAATTGAGTGGTTTGGTTTGTCAATGACATGTTCACAGACTGCAGACCTATTACACCGACGGTGCTTGACATCTGCTATGTGCTCCTTCATCCGGGTTGATACACTGCGTTTCGTTTGACCAATGTATGAAAGACCACACTCGCATATACGCGATATAATCCGTTAAATTGTTTTATTTCAATGAGTAATAATCGCGGAAACAGAAGAAAATATTAAGACGTGAATGCCATCCATAATTTAAACGATACCTAGCGGCATACAATGGTTACTATAATTTGCTGCGCTTTTTTCAAGCAAACCAATAGACTTTACTTCTGAGAGTAAAATGTTATCTGTCTCAACTACATAAGACTCAGATCAGGTTTTTAGGTTAGATGAATTAACAAATAAAAAACTGGCCAAGTGCAAGTCGGACTCACGTACAAAAGTTCCGTACTGTACGCAAAACAAAGAGAAAAACATGTCGATATAAGTTTGTGTCAAAAATATCATTTTTTGTGGCAAGCTTTTACTGCCGATTGTACTTTTCTCTGAACATCCATCAACTACTCACCGAGATGATTCTAAAGAGCTCTCTCAAAGAACTCGATAGGATTGCATTATTCTATTACAGTACCACCTTCCTGGTCCATCATCCGATCCGCTCGATGGTACCACACTATCGCATTGTCACTGAACTTCAATATGTTTGCCAAATTGTATCTCAATCGGAAACCAGGAAGTAGGTCAAATTTAACTTGCAAGATTCCACCAGAACATACTTATCGAGGTATTTTATTATTACTATTTGTCACTATCCGCACTGGGCCAGCTTGGAGACTGCAGCCTATTCCCTCTTAACCATCAGAGGAGCCCTGTGGCTAGCAGTGTGACCTATATAGGCTGATGATAATGATGAGAAACATTTCTCTAATGTATACCTGACGATTCGAAAGTGCTTGTAACTAGGCCTACTTGAATAAAGCATCATTTGATTAATTGATGATAATTTGACACTGTGAAAATTGACTTATTCTGACGGCCGACCCCAATAGATATGGGAAGACGAGACATATGAAATTTTCAAAGTGTAAGAATACCTGTTAAATTAAAAATTCTAAACTTTATTCTGCAAGTAGGCCTAAAAAACAGTTTTACACGTCTGATTTAACAGAAAAAAACAAACAGAAAAAATATTCAGAATCTAGGTCGATAATGACACTATAGTGTATAGCAATATTACTGCATTAGTCAAATACCAGGGCACACTTTACAGGGTATATTTTGTCCGGGTCCATTAGTTACAGTTTAAAAGAGATTACAGTTCAATACATTACGCATTCTGTCAACATCTTATTGCTAACCAAGGACCATTAAAACAAGAGGACTGACACTTGCCATACTTTGGAACGTGATCCATCGCAAGGAGTTATTCTGGCAAGAACTAGATGGCGCTTCAAAACTAAACATTTAACGATGTTGTAATTGAATAAGAAACATAGTATAGTAACAATTAGTTCGCAAATAGCTAATCATAAAAAAATTGTAATTGCAAAGTTCAAAAATTGTAAAAATAATTCTTATACATAGATGGCGTTGTACACATAGGGGAACGGCGTTTTGTACGGAGATGGTCAGTCCTCTTGTATTAATGGTCCTTGTTGTCTACTATTGCTCGTATGATTCAAGATTTAAAGTCAGACAGACTGACAAACTGATGGAAAGACATCGGGGTATCGGAGGCTTGGTAACAGAGTTTCGTTAACACACTTTGGTTAATGAAAGGAACCCTAAAACGGGTATGCCCCGCAGCTATTCCTTCAAAACAGTAGCCAGGTGGTTCAAATCCTAACCAAGTAATTATGATTACGAACACGTGAAGTGGCGTGCTTCAAGTCATCAAAATAATTTCAATACAGTCCGTGCTTAAAAAGGCATATATCGAACTCCACAGGAAAATTTGTTTTATAAACATGTACTTAGAAGTAATTCTCTTGTTTCAATCGAGCCTGATATACTTTTTTAGTATGGAAGCGTTCATTTGGTTCTTCATGATGCATGTGAATCTTGACAGTTTGAGGTAGATGCTTGCCACGACTTAGTGGTATTGGAGCATAAGTGTCTGACCAAAATTTCATTTTTGTGGCGACTGTACTTTATTTTGAACATTCGTCGCCGCCATGGAGATACTGGAAACGAATAAAGACCCCAAACTCGGTAGGATCGCGTTATTTTATTACAGTTTTTTTGAGCACCTGCCGGCTCCATCATCAGATCAGCTCGATGGTACCATAATGATGCATGGTCACTGAATTTGCATGCCAAATTTTAGCTCAATTGGAAACCGGGAAGTGGGTCAAATTTAATTTGTAAGATATGACATATACTTATACGTAATTATACGTATGTATAACATAGAGCATTAGAGGCACGCGCGTGTGAACAGGATTTCGTTCAGAGGGAAGGAATTTAAAATTTTGAAATTGACCAAATTGTGTTTTTGTCGTGAATCCAAACCGTTAGGGTGAAGGAAGGGGAAAGAGGGATTTTCCCCTCTAGATTATAGGCGAAAAACAGGGTGTCAATTCTTAAAATTATATTTTCAAACATTCGGATCCTTACCTTGCCTTATCTTAGATCTTACTCGTACACATAGGTCTAAGTCTTATGTCTGGGAGGGGCTTTACAATTTCACGATGTACAGTCACGACGACGGACTGACCGCTACGACGTTCGCAAAGCAAAACAGCATGCGCGTGAGTCGCGACGGTATTCATATGGCAATGGCATTGTTTGTGGCATTACAAGGTAAATGCCCCAATGTTTGACATCCTTTGCAAATAGTTGACACTCTGTTTGTCACCTCTATTGCTATGTTTTATGGTTGAAGGTGCTAACTAATGAAGCAGTGTCGAATACAGGGACATTTACCCCATATATGGGTAGTTGTACAGACGTTTCAACAGCTATCACTTTCCAGTCACATATTCTGAAGAAATAAGCCAAAATGAAAGTACAACCGTTTGACTTAGTCCAGGCGCAGCGCACTCCGTTTCAGTCCTGAGACCGTTGGTAAACCTTGATGCGCGTCGTGCGTACAGTTGGCTGTAAATTTCCTTCCATTTTCGGGAATTTCACAATTTAATGTATTTTTTTGCAAATAAAATTACATTATTCTTAACATTGTATCACCGCCAGGGATCGGAACTTTTTAAATCTTGTAAAATACACGCTATTTCTGGAATGTTTTAAAACTGTTTTAAGAAGAGAAATTAATCACAAAACACCTGACTCAAGTTATAGAATTTTAATAAAATATCCATAAATTTCGTAATTGAACGAAAAAAATGAATCGTTATTTTATTTTGTAAGAAAAAAATACCGGTTCTGATCCCCGAACACAGCTACAAGGATGTAAACATCAAACTATAATATCTCTCTTTCTTCATAAAGATACGTAATTAGATTGTGCTAATAAACAACAATAGAGTTATTTACTCTAATTGGATTAAATAATCGCAACCGTGTACCGTTCTCCGGTCGCACGAGGTAGAGTGCGGATCACTAACGGTTTTCAGTAAGTATTTAACAATGTGGATTGCACTTTGCCCGCTAAATAACGTCGAGGACAGGTTAGAAACGAAAGCTAGTTTCAGAGGAAATCAAGATCAGTAGTTATTCTAGTTTCCACTGACACATCGTCGAGTGTAGCGGAGCGAAGCTGTGCGAAATAAACATTAATAAAATAATAATAAATAAATAAATATTTTTTACATAAAACTAGTCCCATGGTAATCTCAATAAAATTCCTGAGCGTAACAAAGCTTTCGCGGCACGAGAAGCCAAATAATTTTGCAGCCGTGCGAAACATACAACTTTTTACCTCAATACAGCGAGGAAAATTTTAACTATGAAATTATAACAAACCTATTATTTTTTCATTAAAAAGTAGTCTGAATTAACCTACAATTCACTCATAACAAAACAAACAAATTAACACATAAAATATATATAAACTCTAACTTCAAATGACTTTTCCACGCTAGAGGATTAAACGATTTTTTTCACGCAGATTTGGCGCTGTAAGTGGAACTTTTTGGAGCAAGCGAAGTGAAATTGTTATTTCTTATGCAAAGCTGCAAAGTTGTTATTTGGCGCGACGCGAAACGAAGGATCTATAATTTCAAATATAGATTCCTGAGCGTAACGAGGCTTCCAAGCAGGAAAAGCCAAATAATTTTGCAGCCGTGCGAAACGCACCACTTTTCACTTCACTACAGTGAGGAAAATGCGAGATGTGAGAAAAACTATGAAATCATAACAAACTGATTATTTTCACATTTAAAACTAGTGATAAATGATAATGAACCTACGAAACACATTCAAACCAAAACAAAAAATATAAATTCGAACTTCCAATGACTTTTCCACGCTAGCGGATAAAACTAACTTTTCCACGCAGGTCTGGGGCTGTAAATGGATCTTTTCTGAGGGAGTGAGGTTAAAAGGTTTTACATCGGTAGCAGTGTAATCTGTGGTGGTACAAAGGCGTCGCGTGCGCCGCCCGCGGGCTCTACGCGCTGCTTGCCGCGTTACTCCAGAAATGCATGCGATTATACCTAAGTGATTTGAAATAAGTAAAATGAAGGCGCATAAGTAGAAGAGGCATTGTGATATCTTTAATTGGGATGACGGTTTTTTAAGGTAACAATCGATTTCCTTTTTCGTAAGGATCATTAAAAAATAAATAGAGAACTAAACTCCTGAAGTCTCGTGTACTAATAATAGTACAAATTAAAATCGAGTACCGAACTCTCATCAAATTCAAGAAGGTTCGAAATTCAAAAATTCATATTTTTTTCCCGGCTGAAGGAGGAATTCAGAAAATATAGTTAAAGTAATTGATACTCAAGTGTGACGTCATTCTTGACTTGGCGTAATAAATTTATATGAAAAAAAAAAACATTTTGGTAGTGATAACATGGGGGGTATGTAGCAAACAGGGTAAGCAAAGTGGAGTGGCAATGGGCAGGGCACATAGTTCGAAGAACCGATAGCCGTTGGGGCAGTATAGTCTGTGGTACAAAGGCGTCGCGTGTAGCATAGCCGTTTAAAAATCAAAGCCATTAAAAAATCCGGACTTTTGGATCCCAAGACCGGATGATACTAAGAAAAAAAAGTCATTTCACGTTAGATTCAAAAACCCTAACATCCGGACAGTGGACGCAGTCAAATTTGGCTGGACAAGAGGTAAAAGCTTTAACACTGTCCAGCTTTATCCAGACGGATGGCAGCACTAGTCGCGTGCGCCGCCCGCGGCCACCACGCTGCTTGCCGCGTTACTCCAGGAATGCGCGCGATGACGAGTATATACCTGACTAACTGACGTCAAGTAATTCAACTGCCTAATATGATGATTTTGAATGGAGCATATCGCTTACGTGGACTTAGGGTCTATTCAGATGTACCACAAACATACCACAACGATAACCACGTTGTCAGGCGATAATTTATATGAAAATTAATAGTTTCATTCACACGGACCACATTTCGACGTCAAACGCAACAATCAAAGCAATTGCAACGAGCTGCAGCGCAACTATTCACACGTAACCACTTTTTTTGGGTTTTGGTCCGTGTGAATAGATTCATATAGTGATCATATCGTGGCGATATACAATTTCGTACGTTGAATTTAGTCCTAAACATTAGAAGGTTTGTTATAGCACTGCCATACAACACTCGTTCAAGGACACGTGCAAGCTAGCAGGTACTTGAGGTCGCGCTAGCGGATGTAAACCCAATCCCTTACCACCCGCTCATTCTCTTCTTCTTCATTGCCTAGCCTTTTCCCATTTCATTTGGGGTCAGCTCTCCTCGTAATTTTTCGCCAGGTGTATCTGTTCTGGGTCGTGGAGACGTCAATTTGTGCTTTCTTTAGGTCAATGTTGATGACTGACATCCAGATTATAGGGGATCTTCCTCGTTTCTTTGGACCGGTGTTGATGTACAGGACTTCTCTGGTCATGTGTTCATCTGGCCTCCTCATGAAATGCTCATACCACTTCAAGCGTGTTTCGGTGAGCTTGTCTTCTATTGGCCAGATCTTAAAACTACCACGGATATGTTCGTTTTTCACCCACTCATTCGGGCAAATTTAGATAGAGGCTAAAGGCTAATAATAACTCTTCACGATAATTTTAAATGTTAATTCTTTATAGTTTTTGTTTGTATTAGGTCTATACCCAATTACTACAGACACAATTGTCTGTAAGAGCTACCTATTGAGAGGGTTCTCAGGTAAACTCCTTGTTTTTTTGCCCTGGGTCTAAAATACATTGTACGAACTCGGGTTTCGAGTCAGTAGCATTATAATCTGTGGTACAAAGGCGTCGCGTGCGCAGCCTGCGGGTACCACGCGCTGCTTGCTGTATTACTCCTGGAATGCGCGATTATACTTATATAGGTACCATCTTTACTTTAATTTTGGAGGTTTTAATATTTGACGAAATGATTGTTGTTCATACTTAAACTACGTAGGTAAAACTTTCTTGTTGCTTTAGTTCGTTATATTTATGTTGACAGACTTGGAGGTACATTCCTATGTCTAATTATTAACCCGTGACGAAAAAAGAAGGGTTATATAAGCAGTGATCGGCAGTATCGGTGCAAAACTTTAACAAAACCTGTAATGGTGACATAATGGAGAACTTACAACCAAAGATAATAACAATGTTATTGGCAGATTAGTGTTAAGGTGTTGGTCAGAAAACGGATTGTTTTTTAAATCGTAGAGCTTTTTTGGATCACAATACGGCTCCCATAAATTTAATTAGCAATCTTGAGGCCTTTCTTGAGGGACAACATCGATTCGAATCCTGAGTTTTTGACTTTTTCTAAATAGAAAAAAATCACGAACATAGGTCTAAAATACACTTAAAACATTCGTAAAAAAATATTTCTAAAAATCGGCAATATCATATTTGAGGGAACTTAGCTATTACTTTTTTATTTATTTAAACGCACAAAAATCAAAATTAAGAAACATTATATCTGCGCTCCCCAGTTTGCACTTCCATCTCGCTCACGCGTATGCTCAGTGAGAGGGAGAGACGTCCATGAACCTACGTCACCTTAGATTTATCTTCTATATCGGAATTTTTACATAACACAAATTGTGTTTCTGTGTTTTCAATGTGGGGAAACTAATACCACCACCATCTATTGTGTGACATAGATAGAACTCAAAGTGCAAAGAATAAAAAAGAAATTATTAAAAGAAATGACTTCAAAATAAACTAAAAAGCCAAAAATTTTTTTTTATGTACGGTACGGATCACATTTGAATCACTTTTGAAGTCGGTGCCAAACCTGAAGTAAAGTTCTTTATTCAAGAAAAATACGAAGGGGTATATTACTCAAGAGTATATTCTTTTAAATAAAAAAAAGAATTTTTAAAATCGGTCCACAATTGGCGGAGTAATCGGTGAACATACATAAAAAAAAAATAAAAAAATACAAACAGTCGAACATAGAACCTCCTCCTTTTTGGGAAGTCGGTTAAAAATACGATTGCTTTCGCACGCGGATATACATTCAGAAAAATTATACTAATGTCATTTCAAAATTATGAATGAGCAGGTACCTAGGCAAGGTTTTCTACCTTACTACGAGTACCCACGTAAATGTACGTGTTTCGGTGCATGTAATTCTAAATACTACTTGTAAAATATTTGCATGCCATCTTTTGGTATAAACAAGTAATGGGACCTCCTTTATGACTTAAATAAATAAAATTGTAAACTTTGTTTACGCAAAAAAAATATTGATTTGATTTGATTCGTAACGCGTTGATGTCCTTTACACTGAAGCAGGGAATCTTATTTCACCGAGATTAAAACAATGAATGGAAGAATGGAGGGCTAACTCAATTATAAAAATATGTATACTTAATCAAAATCAATCGATTTTGTATCGCTTGCAAATCGTTCAAGTAAGTGAAAATTTACATCTCAAATACAAGTATGATATTTTTATAAAGTGTTCAATTTTGCTAAAAAGTGGAGGTTCCTGAATCAGATTATTTTTCCTTTTGGATTTTTGTAGGTAGGTTAGGACCATTTTTGTACAGGGATTGCTGGGACCTCCACCGATAGTTATAGGGTACTTAGTTATGTTTTACCCGACTACAGTATATAAAAAAGGTTATGTCTTATTCACTTATTGGAAGTAAGTCGTTCTAAGCATTCAAAAGTTAAGGTGATTTTTTATATCTAGTATACGATGTATGTATACAATCTATACATTATGTTTTATTATAACTGGAAAGCAACCAAGCGAGCTATTAGATAATAATTAGTAGATATAAAGCAAAACAACTTTCTAGAACACTGACGTTGCTTTCGACTCTACCTTGACTCTACCTCGTCGCAGAATACATATCTATCACCAAGTTAACTATTACATATACGCTAAATTACGATTTTTATTTGATAAAAAAAACGAAAGATTTGTTATATGTATCTTACACGATCTTCGTCAATAGTGGACCGATTTTTTTTAAACCCAATTCATTTCATTACCTTTGAAATGATTCCATTTATATTTTCACCCCCATAGAGGAAACTAGGGGATAAAAATTTAGATTTTTTTATCTTGAGTCTTGATTGAATTCGGTTGTTACACATTTTCAATTTGCAGTAGATATTTGTTTACTTTTTAATTTAGAAGAAATTTGATTTCAAACAAGGTTTTCACAATCTGGCTGTCTTGATAAAAATGTATGCCTTTTGTAAGTGCTCACAGAGTTCCAATTGGATTGACTCGTAATAAACTAAGTTGGCTTAAGTTTCTATTAAGTGCCGGATAAGAAGAAAATGTGCATTACGTATATAAGCATAAGCAAATAATAAATAAATAGACCTAAGACAATACAAAAACCAACTAGTACATGTTAAACCTACTAGTAGATATCATCTGGCATAAACTTTTTGGTCATAATCATCATTTGGCATAATTCATCATTACACGTAAACTTTTCAGGATTTTTATAAAACAAACCTAACCTAACCTAATGCATTTAACAGGATGATACCTTAAAAAGTCCTGAAAATTCTACAGTTGCAGAAAAAAATGCATTATGCCAAATGATGATTATGATATAAAAGTTTATGCCTGATAAAGGTAACTGATCATGATAGATATAATAGCGATCGTCTACCTGGTATGAGATATCTTTAGATAGTTATAAACAAGAAAGCTACTTTTGCAAACATTAGATGCTTTCCAGTTCTCAAGATTACAAGATATAGTACAGATTTAGAACAGCGGAGTATCATATAGGAAAACATAACTAGGCAAGTATGAATTGTGCATACCATAACTGTATACAGCTCGAACTCAAACTTACCATAGATTTAGACCAATTATAAACCCATTTCTTGCGAGGCACGATTACGCAGACAAACAAAAAATATCAATCGTACACTTTACATATACACTGAGAGACAAATATTTTGCGAAACACTTGCATTTTTATAATAACAGATGGGTACACTTGTTGCGAACACTGTATTTTGATACACTGGTGAAGTTAGAAGGTGTTCGTTAGGATTTTGGTTTGGTTTTGGAACGCGATGGCGTCGCGTGAGGCTGTATGCGCGTGCGCAGCCTCGAGAGAACTGACTGCCGGCGTTGCCAGGGCAATGGAAAACTCCCAACTGTAAAGCCTTTTACCATTTTATTTACACATTATTATTAAATTATTTTTGGCATATAAGGGTAATTTTTGAAATGTTGTTAATCTGGTTTTGAGAGTAAACAATTTTGTTCAGTTGCATATACATCGTGTTGTTTATTATTACCATTAATTTTAAACCTTTGCCACTTATATTTGTTCCACAATCTTAGATTGTTTTACGTGTAGCGATCAATAATGAAAAAAAAAATTGGTTATCTGTAAAGTTGACTTACGGACGATAATTTTACGTGATAACGCAGAATAAAAGCCGAATGCTTAGGCCGATCGTGCCTCTCTATTTATCGCTTGTTCCGCGCTCTCACTTGCACGTGGAACGTGACAGCGAAACGTGACAATGAGTCATGATTTCTTGTTTGTACACCGGCATGTTTGTACATGGCAGGGGCCATTATATATCGATGAACACCGGGTGTATTGTGTGGAGGGCTACACGATTGCCGATCATCGGCGAGCAGATGGGACGCGGTTATACGTTAGAAAGAGTAGAATATATTCCCCATCTCATTCTAACTTATCGCTGCGTCCTGCCTGCTCGCCAATAAACGGCGATCATGTAGAAGGGCCATAAGACGTTAAACGTCAAAAAAAGAACATCGCAAAGTTTTTGGAAATTTCAATAGGTAGCTAACCCACAATGACTAACGTCACCTTTTACCGTAGAGAGAGTTAAAATAGTTTTATTACTAGGTATACATTTACGTTACCTTTTACGCCTGCAACCGTCCAACCAACGCCATGCCATCGCTTAGCCTGTCTCGCCTGCCACAAACAAAAATAATTAACGAGTTCAGACTCTTATTATCAAGAGTATATTTAAAAACCAGAGTTGTGTGCGGAAAAGTTTACTTTTTGACATCCAATGTACGGTCACCTGCAGAGAAATGTGAATCACCCTGATGAACACGTTTGTATGGCAAAGGAGTCACTCACTTTACTCTCTAGCTCAGGGGTCTTCAAACTTTTTGTGTCAAGGCCACACTGCACTTAAAATAAATTCGTGCTGGCCAAGACTTGAGTTTCTTAGCCGGTCATGGGGTAATACACTACTTAAGTAGTCTTCAGGGGCTACCTTAATAACGCATAAGAAATGCACTTGGTGTTGATTATGTTCATGAGTGAATATATCGAAAATGTTTGTGTGATGAGGACGAATGTTTGTTCCTGGGTCTTGGATGTTTTCTATGTATTAGTATAATTATATTATTGCAAAGTTGTAAAAATAAAATGCGTGTGAATTGTATTGAATGTTGAATTTTGAAAGTATTAAAAAAATACTATAGTAAGGGACTATTTGGAGGTCACTGAAGCGAAAAATATTTTTATGGATTTTTTGTATGTTTATTTTCATTTTCATTACAGGTTCAATTTATATTTTGTTTTAGTTTTTTTTTTATTTCGTCCGATTTGGGTGAAAATTGGTACTTACATAAAGTCCATCGTTCTGTATATGAAAAACACAATTTTTTGATGTGTCCTACAAAAGTTGTATGAAAACTTCCATTGAGTTACGAATGATGGACTCTATGTAAGTAACAATTTTCACGCAAATTGGACGAAATAAACAAAAACTACAACAAAATAAAAATTGGCTCTACAATCATTTTCTATTTTAAATACTTTACCCACAAACTATGTAAAAGCAGCTTCACTTGGCAACACCGCGCTGCCCGCCATTTTGCCGTAAGAGCGAGACGGTCTGCTCACCCGTCCTACTCGCCCGGGCGGAATGTGACCCGCTATCACCTTGAAGGCCGCTTGCGGACGCTTCAATGAAAATAAGAGCTTAAAGCTTCGGAGGTTATTACTAGAGAGCTTTCGCGGCTTTTAAGTCTGTTCCTAGTAATTTTGAGTAATTAATATAAATACTACGGTAATTTTACGATCAACTTGGTTTCAAACGTAACTCTTGGCTATATAGGAGCTATAAATACTAGACTGAGTACAGATAAATAGGTCTGAATATAAGTAAAAAAAAACACTGGAAAGCGGCCCCACAACGCAAGTTCGTCCACGATTCCTCCTAGTCATAACCCTCTTTTTAGCTTCAGCGCAGTCGGGTAAACAGCTGAAATGTATTCTGTAACCATCCTTGAATGTCCCACTATTCTCATACCAAAAAATGTCAAAATCGATCCAGCTGTTTTCACGTGATGGGGTTACAATGACACATACACACAAACATCTATGAAATAAAAAGTTGTCGATTTAGGGAGTTTCAAATAATCAATTTTTATTTTTTATTTGGTAAAATGTCGTCATTGTAGACAATTTTTCTCCTTTGCCCTAAGGTTGACTGGTAGAGAATGCCTTAACACATTAAGTTCGCCTTTTGTACGATACTTTTTCTATTGTGCAATAAAGATTAAATAAATAAATGTATGAATGTACAGATATTTAAGTACGTGCGCTGATACTGAACCCTCTTGCTAAGTCCGTTTGTCTGTCTGTCACAGGACTGTAACTCTTGAATCATCACAGGTATATACTATATATGACTATAAGGTACTAATAAAAGTATAATTAAGTCTAAGGGTAAGGGTAGGGTGTGTACGTAACCCTTCGTGCGCGAATCCGACTTGCACTTGGCCGGATTTTATCAATCCATACTAATATTATAAATACGAAAGTAACTCTGTCTATCTGTCAGTTACGGTGGAGGGTAGATTAAGAGTATTAGGATTAGGCAGGTAGATTGACACCCCGGGTGGTTTTGTATTGAGTACCCCTACTTAAAATAAAACACCAAATACTAAACATAATTACGAGTTTTTTTTCCAAAAGTAGTTGCCGTACCAGCCTATTATTATTCTACTATATCTTATTTGTATTATATCTTGGATCCCTAGCCATAAAGAAATATATGGAATTGAAGCTGTTAGAGAGGCGGCAATAAATGGTAACCGCTCTATATTTCAATGTTTTAGCAAGAATCGCAATTTCCTCGTTAAAGTAATTTGATAGGTACTTGGTCAGACTTGTGGTGTTTTCAACAATATATCAGGTCAGTTCTATCAAATTCAGGGAATATATCTCCAAAACCCTAGTTTTAGAACGGAACCCTTATAGTTTTGTCATGTTCGTAAGGCATTTTACTCATATACTTACTATAAGATTTATATAGATAAAATTTGGAGTGTAGGTATATACGTCTTTGTAACGAAAGGAAGCAGCTCAGCAAAAGGACGTAAGGTACGAAGATACGCTCTTTTGTTGGTGCACTTTTTCACATCGTTTTTTTCTCATCTCTACTTAATTTATTTGTAGTATGGAACCATACATTGACCATGATCCGACATGCTCTAGGTCAGTTTTTTTTTTAATTAAATTTCCCTAGTATCCTAATCCCTCTTATACTTAGTCACGTCTGTTCCCCAGAACTTTTATTCGAGATTAAGGATTAAAGATAGCCCCGAATGTTTGTCAAAAATAATCCATCGCGCTATTTATAACAACTAGTTTTACTAGAAAACGTTTGGAGCAAAGATATATAGGGATGATTTATGTACAACCAACCGCTTTACTTAATGTGTACTCGTATATAGACGCTTTACTCAAGAGTGTATATTCTCTAGCAATAAGGATTCATAACAAATTACCCACAGAATTTACTCGTAAATTGTTGAAATAAAACAATTTAACGGATTATATCGCGTATATTATCTCATTTTAGTTCCCGACGTTTCGGAAGCTTTCCAGCTTTCCATGGTCACGGGAGGACTGAGAAAAGATGTTTTTCCTCTGTCAAAGTTACAATTTGTGCAAACTACCCATTTTTTTGAAAAAACACAAATAAAGGTGTACATACATGCCAGATGGGCCTAAGCTGTAAAGACAGTTACACATGTGCCAGAAGGGCTTAATTATTTTATTCTAATAATTTACCAAGCAGCATTTCACCAATGAGGCGTACTGAGGAGAAAAGAAACGCTGCAAAGAAAAACTCCCAGGCTACCTCATTACTAATTATAATATTTTAAAAAACAGAGACTATTAAACTACTTTAAACAGATAAGATATTTTACACCGTTCGGAAATTAAGGTTTTGCAGTCCTGTGTCTCGCTTGTTCCTTGATGAGATGTATTACAGGATCCCAAGCAGGTGGTAGTGACAATCCATCTTCTCTATTGAAATTAGGATGCTTTTTAATCTCAACAGCCTCGCGTAGCATCCTGGGAAAATATCTTTTTTCTTTGGCAAGGATAGAAGGTTTATCAAACTTAATTGAGTGGTTTGGTTTGTCAATGACATGTTCACAGACTGCAGACCTATTACACCGACGGTGCTTGACATCTGCTATGTGCTCCTTCACCCGGGTTGATACACTGCGTTTCGTTTGACCAATGTATGAAAGACCACACTCGCAGTCTAGCTTATAAATGCCTGCACTCTGCAAAGGGGTGCTACTCTTCACGGGTCTAAGGTATTGAGATTGTTTTATTTCAATGAGTAATAATCGCGGAAACAGAAGAAAATATCGTAAATTGTTACCAATGTCACTTTTGAGACATAAATTATTATTATTAACCTTGCTTACGAATAAGTGCTATTTTACTTTAGATTATTTAAATGATAAAATGAATAACTTCAATTGCATGTGATTATTTATAATCAATTTACATGTTTTAAATATTTATTTTCCTTTTTTATTATTATTTCATTGTTAGTTTGTTATTTCTTTTTAAATATAATTCACAATGCTTAATAAACAATCTTATAATATAACGTTTATACAAGAGCATTAAGCAGTAAACAGGTATTAAGGCCAATGTTATTGTACGCCATTGACAAAAAATAGTGCAACACAAGAAAATATAACATCTCTGTTTTTATGCAGCCATCACCAACACACAAAACACTTTGACTTTGAATGCCGATGTGATAATGAGATTGGTTAAATTGACCATATATTTTTGAATGCCCTTTAAGATCGTTGAGTTGCACAAAACTTTTCATAATGTTACGCACGGTATAAGATCAGACCAAGCGAAACGTGAATTCATTATTTTTTGTCAAAAGCAAAATAGTTGCGATGCATTGATTTAAACGCGATATTTATATCCACTAGAGTGCCTAATTAGTATTAATATCTAGTTAGTTATATTCATTAGTGCTAATTAGGCCCGTTTTGTTGTGTTGTGATAATTGCTGCATGCGTTTCCAAATATGACATAATTGATATAACTAACTAACTTCTTTGGCGCAGCGATCCAATATGAGTCTTGGCCTCTAACACAAGAGCATGCCACTTTACCCGATCCTGCGCAATCTCTCGCCAGTTAATGGCCGAGCTCACGCAGATCCGCCTCCACCAGATTTATAATTGATATAATACATAGTATGTAAGTAGCCAGGTATAGGAGAAGGTAGATATTTATTGTTGTCTTTTTTATGTAGTGGGAGATTTTGTGTGCATTACTTGGCTTTACGAGTGAGTTGCAGTTGTCTCCCCTTGGGGTTTAACATCCCGAGCGGATATTTATATTTATCCGTCTGTTCGTACGAGTCAAGATCATC
Source organism: Hedya salicella (assembly GCA_905404275.2). Taxonomy (NCBI): domain Eukaryota; kingdom Metazoa; phylum Arthropoda; class Insecta; order Lepidoptera; family Tortricidae; genus Hedya; species Hedya salicella. The sequence goes on along the minus strand of FR990114.1, from coordinate 7,665,963 downwards.
TTTCTCCAAAAAAATGGTCTAGTTACCGCCGTCTGCAAAAAACCGAGAAATACACGTTTACTCGTATTAATTTATTTACGTACTAGCTTCTGCCCGCGACTTCGTCCGCCTTAAATTCGTTTATAGCGGATATGGGTATTTTTCCGGGATAAAAAGTAGCCTATGTCCTTCCCCGGGACTCAAACTATCTCCATACCAAATTTCATCCAAATCGGTTCAACGGTTTAAGCGTGAAGAGGTAACAGACAGACAGACAGAAACACTCGCATTTATAATATGAGTATGGATTTGGCAAAAAGGTATTAATTTTAGCGCCACCTGTTAGTATAGCAAGGTACTCGATACTCGTGGGCTCGTAACACATGTTTCAGAGAAGTTTGCACCTCCTTCCCAAGTAGCACGATTAGATTCAGGTGCAAACTTAACACAATCAAATGTAGTGTCTACCCAACAAGGGGGTCCCCTTTTATTTATTTTTTATTTATTTAAACTTTATTCCACAAAACAAAAGTAAGTACAAATGGCGAACTTAATACCAAAAAGCATTCTCTACCAGTCAACCATAGGGCCAAACAGAGAAGCATGAAAATGGTGCAGTGGGGAAAAACATTCAGTACTGAGAGCGTTAGGACACATAAGCAAATAATACATACATAATTGCTTATACCTATACTATATATGATATACTATATATATATATTACATATAAATAATATATACAAAATATCCCAGCTACTGCATGGAAGATGGACGCTACTTGAGTTCTTGTTCCAGCAGATGCCTACGTAGCATCCGCTTGAAAACTACCTTGCTTGGGGCTTGTCTGATAGAAAGATGGAGCGAATTCCAGAGACGGCTTGCCTGAACGGCGAAAGAATTTGACATGAAACCGGTATGGTGTGAAGGAATTGAAAGTTTGAGAATTCGGGAGGAACGTAGTTCACAGCCTGGACGGGAAGTTTGAAAAGCGAATTTGCTTTTGAGGTATCCTGGAGCAGAAGGCTCGAACAGGATAGAGAACAGGAAACAAAGGATTCTAAGACACCTGCGACCACGTATGGGAAGCCAATTGAGCTGACGGCGAAAGAATGAAACGTGGTCATATTTACGAAGGCCGAAGATGAAACGTATGCCATTGTTAAGGAGACGATCTAGCTTATTAAGGGACTCTTGGGTAATATTGGTGAAGCACGCATCAGCATAATCTATGAGAGGTAACACCAGAGTCTGTACAAGTATTTTTTTTGGTGTTTACTGGGAGATTTTTTTTAAACTTATAAAGACTACGCAAGGTACCAGAAACCTTCCGACTTACCTCCGTAAGTTGACGATTCCATGAAAGGTTAGAGTCTAAAACTAAGCCTAGATCCTTGACCTGTTTGGAAACAGGAATGACATTACCGTCGAATAAGATCTGTGCGACGAAGCCAGCAGTGAGTTTGGATAATTGCCGCTGGCTACCCAAAAATATAGCCTGGTATTAAGTAGGATTGACACAGATGCCAAAACTACTACACCAGTCAGCAATGTGAATTAGGTCATCATTAATCCGTGAGATAGCATAGTCTATTTCACTCGCATCAGCTTGAGCGTATAATTGCAAGTCGTCGGCATACAGATGGTAAGAACTGCGAATGTTGATGGTAATGAGGTTGATAAAAACGGAAAACAGAAGCGGAGAGAGAATACCACCTTGAGGTACCCCAGAGTTCAGGTCACACCAATCGGACAAGGAACAACTGCCACGGACAGCCTGAACACAATCCGAGAGATATGAAGAGAACCACTCAGTTGCACCAGAGGAGACTTGCAAGTGTATGAGAATAGCACGAAGTAAGCCGTGGTCAACCGCATTGAAAGCATTTGAGAAATCAATGAGCACCAGCACTGTAACCTTAGATGATTCCATGCCTAGCCTAACATCTTCAATGACGTTGAGCAGAGCGGTGGAGGTGCTGTGCCCGGAACGGAAGCCAAATTGAAATAGCGATAGAAGGGAGTTACGATTAATACAATTTGAAATTTGTTTGTGGGCTGCCGCCTCAAGAATTTTGGAGAGAAATGGAAGAATAGAAATGGGTCTGAAATTATTGAGGGAACTGGGGCTTGGTACTTTGGGAAGTGGGATTACAAAGGCCTTACGCCAACAATATGGAAATACCCCAGTGAGTAAAGAGGGTGTTGACCATATGAGATACAATGGGCAAAATGCAGTCTAAAATGAGAGTGACCATGGCTCTACTTACGTTATCATGACCAACAGCCTTTGACTTTACCTTTAAGGGTTGAATTTTTATAGCCTATAACCTGGCCGGGGATTAGTAAAGTTTGCATCAAAATCTGGTCAGCCGTTGATCACGTGATGCGCGTACAAATAAACAGACAAACAGACAAAAATTCTAAAAACTGTTAGAACGTCTTCTGTTATCGATTTCAAGTATCACCGGCCAATTTTTTTCGAATATCTTCCATGTACAGACTTTCGAGCCTCTTCAGCTTTATTATATGTATATATAGATGTATAGAAGACAGATAGAAGAAGAAGATTTTACTTTTACAAAACATTTGTGCCTTAACAGCTAATGCCAAAACAACACAAATTTAAAGTTACTTAGTGTATACCTACCATATTATATTTACATAAAAAAAGTTCGTTCATTCACACTATCGTACAGGCGCATCTCTCGTTCAGCCACTTTCTTACATTCTGACATTAGTCGCCCAATCTTAAAATATTATTATGTAAATAATCCTATATAAATTGTTGAAAGGAGGTTAGCAATCGACTGACTAGTAAGGTTTGAAAGAGATTCTGTTCTCTATTTGAATGGTAGTGACAGCGAACTGTCACTACATTTAAACTGTGTTTTATACTGCACTCCGTTGACAGCTACAGTCATGATAACATCTCGTTGATATATTTGTGTATAGTTAAGTTACTATTGCGATGTGTTGTGCCCTGTATTAAATCCAAGTACCCAAAGTCCTCCTGGTTTCATTAATTACATAAATAATTTGACTAATTTTTTTAGGAATTATATCAAATCAAATCAAATTTATTCATTTGTACATAAAATTACAATTATACATTTGAAATACACTCCAGGTAGTATTACATTAGATAGTATTACAAAAAGTGTAATGTATTTTCGAGCAAGGTTTACCTTTAGAAGCATGTACTTAAGGCGTATGTTCATACAAACGCAATATATAAAAAAATATAGCTATAGCGGGTCAACACAATGTACGTTACATTGTAATACTTGGTCATATTAAAAACAAAGCGAGACGAGAGAAGCGACATTATTCTTAAACCTTGTGTTCATAGTCCATCAGGTGAGCTAAGATTAATGACAAGTAGGCCAAAAAATTAAATTCCAATTAAAGAGCAGCTCCCCTGGTCGATGTTAGGTAGTTAGTTATAGGATTATGATATTATAGGATTGATTAGGTACACTTGTCCTGACTAGGATGCTAACGAAAGGGAAGCAGCAATACGTTGGAGTGAGACGCTTTAACTCCCCTCCCCCATTTAGGATGCTGAATTCAGCAAAGTGTAATACGCGATATAACTTGAGAGACCGACACTACCGACACACGCCAGTCTACTTGTTGGAAATCCCTTACGCTTTGCGTTTTCGAGCCAGACCTACCACAGGCGTGACCAACGTGCATTATGTTCCCTCTTATTTCAATGGTGATTGCTGTACTGATGCTGGTACATTACTTATTAATCTTTACGTTCTTCAATTTTCAAAAACCATTATTACATAAGGGAATAGGAACATACCTAATGTTGTTATTATATCAATTATTGATTTTTCATATCATTATGTTGTGTCCTATTTTACCCATATTCTTATGTATCACATGTTTATTTACTTAGTACCTAATAATGTATTGATTATGTACATCAACATGTTTTTTTTTTTGTGTCAGAAATGTTCAGTTCAGCTGTCAATTTAAGTCCCTTTATATAAAAAGTACTCTGTGGTCCCTTTAGTTCTAAAACAATGCAAAGAGTATGTAATTTTTTAGGGAGAAGAAACGTACCTAACGTAACAGTAAGGTGGTATAATCATAATCTATACTATACTATTATAAAATTGTAAACATGAAATGTCTGCATACTAAAGATATTTTTCCAAAAATAGTTGAAATAGCCGATTTTGCGTGATGAAGCCGCCATGACACACAAAGTTACAAAAAAAATCAAAAAAAAATTTTTCGCTTCAGAGACCTCTAGGGGCTATCCTTACAATGGTTTTTTAAAAATATCTTCAATGTACAGACATTGCATTTTTACAACTTTATAAAAGTATAGATATATAATACAATGTCACGTCCGTGCAGTGTGTGTAATACAAGTGTAGTAACTAGGTAGTAACACAGGTAGTACTTTATTTGTTTTCGTTGGGGTTCCTTGTTGACTACGAACTTTAAAAATTACTCAGGAATCTCAGAATCGACAAGAACACAACCGCACCGCCGTTTAAGCATTATCTGAAAACGCCTCTGGCTGGCTAGTTGCTAAGCAACTGTCATTTTGGCGTCCACACGCCGAGAATTTAGGCTATGTTCTAATTACGCTTAAAAAAACGTTTGTCTTGCATAATAAGAAACATAGACTGTATATTTGTAATAATAAAGTGTTTTTTTCCTGTCATAACATTACTGCGATTATTATTTTTTGGTTTGAGATAAACGTCATATGATTTTAAACGAAACTGACCGCAATGTTCAATTTAAGATTATTTCATTCGGATTTATTGCACCTTTGATGTCTCATGACCTAATTGTGGATTGCAATTACACCCACACAGGGTAATCATGAGATTACAGTGACTCGACTGATTCGGTGAAGGTCTGAGTGCCGTTTTAAACATCAGGAGTGAATTACCAAGGAGGTCAGTATATTGATCTCACAATGACCTCTTGTGAGTCATTTTGTTTGTGTTAAATTGAGGTTTCGTTATTGTCATTGTTCTTCCGGCTGTGGTATAGGGTAGGCCTCTTTTTCCTACAGTTTGCAGATCTTTACTGGAAAGAAAATTGTGAGTAAACACTTTCTTTTAGTCCTATTTGTACTTTTATTTTGTTCTTTTTTTATAAAATTGATTAGATTTCTTGTCGATTGTCATTGAAAGCAATGTTTAGTCTAGTTAACATAATTAAAAAGCCCTGTGCATCCAATATAATAACGGTTTCAGGATGCTGTTGGGCCTGCCCCGTTTTTGTAGCACATCAGGTATGTTTGCAGAGGCATGTACTGATTGCTTTGGTGCGATAATACGTCAGAGAACTGCCTCCCTGATGCGCCGCGTGCGTGACAGCTCCAACAGCCTGGTGCGCCTGGTGCTAGAATCTCCTGCTTGCGTGTTTTGAAAACACTGGGACTCAGTGCACATGAGAGCAAGAGGCTGTGTGTATAATATAATTTGATAATAATACTAATATATTATAATCATATCACTAGATTTAACTAACATAGGATAAGCAAATGTATATTAACACTATGGACATGGTCTGAAAATAAAATAATTGAATTTGAATAATTAATGGAATCAACAATTCCAAGTAACGGATCGGCAATCAAACAAACTAACAATAGTAAGAACTGAAATTTCAAACACATCATATTATTCCCCTCTCATCAGAGTAACACAGGCCGCAGGTCCATTAAATATAGGACTCCTACTACTACACCATGTGTGCTAAAAGATTCTGTGGGGAATGGGTAGTGATATCTCTTATGGGGAAATGTATCACTTTAGGCAGATAGTTTCTATAAACAGCTGTGCGAGCATTCAGTGAATAAGGCCAGTGTATATTTTGCTAATTTGAAAATTTAAAAATAAGTATTAGAGGTATTTATAGTTTATATTGTTATAGACCAAATAATCGGGATTTATTGTGTTATCATTTGTATTATATATTAACACTTATTGCTATTACTATAAAGTCCTACAGTTTGATGCTGTTTTATTCATGGCCACATCACAATAAAACAACTTGACCACTTTGGACAGTCATCGAAATTTCAACCGAAATGATGGATTAGGGTAACTGTTGAAAATATTAAGTCTATTTAATTGTTTTAATTGTTATTTGCCACATGTGTAGTGCAATACCATGATTGTTGCACCAAAAATGCTACCAAATGTATGATCACTACTTAGATCACTACTTAGTCCATAAAATAAAAAATAAAATAAATATCAGGGACAATTGTACACAAATCGAGCTGATCCCAAACTAAGCAAAGCTTGTAGGTACTATGGGTACTAGGCGATGATATACATAATAATATAGATAAATTATAATACTTAAATACATTGCAACAAACATTCATCCTCATCACACAAACACTTGCCCTGGCCGGGATTCAAACCGCTGGCTTCATAGGCAGTTGTACAACCCGCTGAGCCAAACATGTTGTCAACCACCAAAAGTTATAGAAAAACAGTCTCATGCCATCTTTCTCCTATGTAAATGAAGTTTTGCAAGGGAGTGCAATTAATATTTTTTGGTGACCTGCGCATATCAGTAGTTTCTGTATTCATTTCTTTGTCAAATGGGGGACATTTCAAGTAATTGCTGCTCTCTCACTTCTACATGCCTGTCACAGTTAGCATTAGAACATTTGCAGAATATTCATCTTCTCTTCTTCATTGTTACCTCATTGCTGAGATTCAGGACCATTTGAGATCCTTATTTCATTAACTAAGGTCTTTTGCCATCCGAATAGACGACTGCTCTGCATATTTGACTTACATGCTTCCTACACAGCATCAGTCCATCGGGTATAGTTGAATCATCGAGAGTGTGGAATTGCATATGTAGTAGTATTGTTTGTTTACAGGCATTCTATATTTGAATTTTCTATTTTCTTGTACTATCAGCATACAAAGAGGTTGTTATATATCTATCGAAGAACTAAAAACAAAAATAATGTCAGTGTGAAATTGTCAATATTATTTACGTTGTGCGTATATTTTTACATCTGATTTGATTGTATTCTCAATTAATTATTGTGTCCGCCCGTACGACTACGAATAATTTCTATATTTAAAAAAAATATGGCTGTAAGTAATTTTGGTCCTATTGAGAGTCAAAGTAAGCAAATAATTTTCAACTGTTATAAATATTTTGAAAATGAACTGACGAAAAATTTAAACTTGCCTTACACCGCTGCCCAGTTAGTTGAAAAAGCTACAGGTGTTTGTCTCTCTACTGTTTATAACATTGTGACTGAGAGCAACAGCGAGAAATTCGCAACAACAAAGAAATTCACCTCCCCGAAGAATAAAAAGTTGCGTCCTTGTCCGTCATCAGCAGTAGACGATTTTGATCAGGAAGTCATCCGGAGAACTATATACAATTTTCATCTGTCCCATAAGCAATTTCCAACCTTAAAGGGACTCCACTCTGTGTTAAAATCCGATATAGATTACAAATTTGGCATTTCCACCTTACGAAAACAAATACAAAAATTAGGATTTAAATGGAAAAAGACCGAGGACAACCGAAAAATATTAATGGAAAAACACAACATACGACTGCTAAGAATAAATTACCTTATCAAAATTGCGGAATATCGATCTCAAGATAAACCACTAGTTTATACTGATGAAACCTACATCCACACTTCACATGTGTCCGGAGAAGCTTGGACCGATGGAACAGAATTTGGTGTAAAAAAACAAATCAGTACAGGCCAGCGGTTAATAATAGTGCACGTAGGAGGAAAAGATGGTTTTATTCCCAACGCTTTGTTAATGTTTAAGGCAAACCAAAAAACGGGAGATTACCATGACCAGATGAACTTTGTCAACTACGAAAAATGGTTAAAAGAAAAATTAATACCGAACCTCAAACCGAATAGCGTACTTATCGTGGATAATGCGTCCTATCACAACAAACTTTTGAATCGTGCTCCAACGTCAAATTCTAATAAACAAGAAATGATGGATTGGTTGACAGAACACAACATTTCGTATAACCGGTTGATGTACAAAACCAGTTTGTATGAATTAATTAAACAAAATAAAGAGCGGTTTCGCGAGTACCACATAGATGCAATTTTAAAAGAACATGGCCACTCCGTATTACGATTGCCACCGTATCACCCGACATTCAATCCGATCGAAAATATTTGGTCCATGGTAAAAGGATATGTAGCAAAAAGAAACGTTTCATTAAACATGCAAGGCATTATGAGTTTAGCAACTGAACGAATGAATACCATCACTGCTGAGGACTGGGAAAATATTTGTCACCACGTCGAAAGTGAAGAAAATAAATATCGATGTCAGGAAGGAGAAATGGATCAAATAACAGACAATTTTATTATCAATACTTGTGACAGCTCAGATGAAGAACATGATAGCGAATAAAAGAAAAAAACAGAGGACTACTACTTATTCCACTTCTTGGGTATGTCATTTTATTAAGTTAAGAGAAAATTATTCTCCTTTGTTGCAAACGGTACAACCACTACAAATGCAATTCCATCTTCTCGATAATTCAACTATAAGCAGTCTTCCTTGTTACCTTTGTCCTACTTCATGACCCACCACAATAAGCTTATCTAGGCTGTCTGGCTCAACCACCTGTCCAAGCTACTGAATGAGTTGTTGTGTACAGATGGTTGATAGACTTTCATACATTCTTCATTTCAATATACAGGTCATGTCTCGTCGGGCATGGCAGCAGCAAGCGTTGGCGGCGCAGCGGCGCGACAACGAGCTCCGACGCGCTGAGGAGCTGCGGAAGGTGGCTGACTATTTCGAATCCAGTACCAATAAGTCAAGGCACCATGAGCAGTGGACCACGGAGGGGTATTATGAGAAGGCTAATAAGGAAGCCGAGCTGTTTAATGCAAAGAAGATTAGAGCTATGTAAGTTTTTAATTGAATAATGCAGACCTCATTATGGAAGGCGACATTAGTCATGATGAGTAGTTTTTCATCCACATTGCTTTCTTTGAATTTATGAATTCAATATCTGTTGTTTGTATATAAATCTTGTAAAATACAGTACTTTGCTTGCTTATATCGTTTGAAATTTCATACCCAAGACCAGAAGAAACCTATTTCTAGATTATTATTCTCATTTATTTAGTAGAAGCAAATTGTTAAATTTAAGAAACTAGCTGTCACAAGCTTGATATTTTGATTAGTAAATAGAGGACGAATTAATTGTACAATGTATTGACTAAATACATAACTTTCATAATTTTCCAGACAACTTGAGGAGCGAAGAAAAAAGTTAGAATTGATGCTGTTTCAAGAAAACATGGAGTTTCAACAAGAATTGAAGGCACTGGCTGCTAAACCCAAGCTCTTTAAAAATGGGTAATACATACATACATACATACATACTTATGAAATATTTAATGTATTCATATGAGGGAACTGTAAAAATGTCACGATGTGTGTTTAAAAAGTGTATCTTAAAAAACAATATGATATAAAAATAAGATACTTGTAGATTCTGAGTTCACTATACTATGAGGAAAACATATTAAATGCACACCTCTGAGAAACTTAATATTCTGAATTGTACTAAAGACAACAATTAGAACCGGTATCGCTAGTGGCTATCCAAGCCAACACAGGCCTAACCTAACCTAACCAACTAGACTACGAAACTATTTTTTCTTCAATCCGTTCAATTTTATACGCCTTATTAGGAAGATTTGTAGCGCCATCTACCATACCTTTATTTGGAACCAAAAAGTGATAAAATTGCATTCAATCTGAAAAGTCGGCTAGGGAAGCCTAAAATTTAGGCCCTAAATGTTGTAATTGATTGTCCTATACTTACCCGATTTTTGGTAAACAGGGTTCTTTGCTATCTTTTTCCAGGTCGTACTTGAACGATGTGCCAACGTCGACTCTTAAAGAGATCAACCAGGGCATCATGGATAAGGAGGAACAGCTGCGGCGACACGAGGCCGAGCTGAGGTTGCACCACGCGTGGCGCCTGAGGCAGCCGGAGCTGCGCGCGGCTACGGCGTACGTTGCGCAGGGCAGGCTCAAGTCTGCGTGGTAAGTGAGAGTGATCTAGCAGCGCATCATAGGCCAATAGAAGCTTTGGTGGTAGTGGAGTCTATGGTAGACTCTAGTCTGCGCGGTAAGTGAGACTACCAAGGTATCATCATACGAGTACACTAGATGCTGAGCTGTGGCAAACAAGCGGCACGATTTCAAGCCAGTACCACGGCATCAGAGGCCAGCAGGAGCTTCGTGCAGCCACCGCGTACATCGCGTAATGCCGAGTCAGGTGCGCGTGGTAAGTGAGACTACCAAGTTATCATCATACACTTCTGATAGCCGTTGCTTAAAAAGCGGTATGACTTCAAGCCTGTACCAGGGGATCATAGGCCAGCAGGATATTCGCACTGCCATCGTGTACATCGCGCAAGGTAGACTCAAGTCCACGTGGTGAGGGTGATATACCAGGGTATAATAGGGCAATAGAAGCTTTGGTAGCAACGGAGTATATTGTCTAAGGCAGGCTCAAGTCTGCGTGGTCGGTGAGAGTACCAAGGTGTCATCATACTCTAGTAGGAGCTGGCTGTGGCTACATTCTGATCAACCAGTGCATCATGGTAAAAAAAAGAGCAGCTACTGCGATACGAGGCCGAGCTGACAAGTCACACAGGGCAGGCTCACGTCTGCGTGGTAAGTGAAGCTGAAGTATGGAGTATTATACCTACCCTGGTACCTACATATCAGGTCATCATAGTCTAACAGGCCCTTGGCACCGTCGTGGCGCTAGTTACGTTGCGTTAGGCAGGACCAAGTCTAAAAGGGGTAACACTGGCGCACCATCAGCCACACACTTAAGTGGCTATTGGTAGACTTATGGACATTGACAAGGCTTACATTACAGCTCACTTGTGTTACTATTTGTACCAGGGCATCACAGATTAACAGAAGCTGTTGTGCGACGCCTAAGTTACGTGAGGGAAATAAGGTAAAAATAAAGTGAGAATATGATGTAGGTACCAGGGCGTTATAGGCTAGCAGGAGTTTCGTGCCGCAACCACGTACCGTACGTCAGGCCCAACTCGCGTGGTAAACGAGGCTTAAGGGCACCATTTACCAAGAAGAGCTTTGCGCCCCCGCACTTACTCAAGGCAGGTTTAAACCCGGTATATATACTCACACTAGTCCACTAGAATATAGTAGACTTACCGTCAGGCCCTAGGCATCTGTAGCAGTAATGTAACAAGCTGGAGCAAAAGCCCCGCCCATTCATTGTATAGTCAGTTGCAAATAGTCTGTAGCATCCAAAGCGCCATATCGTCACGTATCTTTATGCCCATATGTTAAAAATGCACATGATGTGTTGTGATATATTTGGCTCTTTTTATGATGCAGACTGCTGCTGACTTTAGTAATGTGGCATAGTGATGACTACTTAGTCTAAGGCCTCTGATAGCCTGTTAACAAGGTGTAGGTAAATTATTGGTATTAGCAGATATGTTTGTGGAATTTGCTGAAAAAATAAACAAAAACTGTACAACAGGATTAGTGAAAGATATGTACAATTGAAAAATATAAATAACTAGCTTCTGCCCGCGACTTCGTCCGCCTTAAATTCGTTTATCACGGATAAGGGTATTTTTCCGGGATAAAAAGTAGCCTATGTTGTTCCTCGGGATACTATCTCCATACCAAATTTCACCGAAATTGGTTCAGCGGTTTAAGCGTGAAGAGGTAACAGACAGACACACTTTCGCATTTATAATATTAGTACGGATTGATAGGTAAACATGAATTAAATGTCTTATATCTCTTCGTGTCTTTCAGGACGCAACAAATTGTCGAGAAAGAGATAGCAAGAAAGAAGGAGGAAGCAGACAATTTTAAGATTCTACAAGAAAGAGACGAGGCATTACGCAAGCAGATAGAGATAGAAGAAGAGAAACTGAAAGAGAAAGAGCTTCAAATGAGGGCAAGTACTTTCAAAAAAATCTTGCATTGACTGCTAATTTTAACAATTTGACAAGTGGGTACTTGACTGATGGATCAAATCGACCCCTTTTTGTGGACTAGTAGTGCCAAAATGCTCAGAGAATATGAAGTTAAAAAAAAATGTGACGTCAAATTTTGTATGGTAAAATTACCTCCTGATTTTTAGTTTTGGTCATTTTAAAATCGCCAGAATTCTTAAAAATAAGGGTTCACAGATGTTCTACGTTTATTTTCAGTGATAAAATAAAAGAATACAACGACGTTTGGACTCAAGGGTCCTCAAATCGCTTGGTCCCTAAATATGTCGATTTTGTAATTATAAAAGGGATGTAGTACATTGATTTTCTCAGAGGTGTGTATTTTATATTTTTTCCCGATAGTACGAGGGCTGCTACTTAGGAGTAAGAAGTATATTTTTACATCGTATTTCAATTTAAATATATATTTTTTAACCCTCGTTTAACATTTTTACTTTTATCTACATAACTAGGTTCGTAAGAAAAAAATAAAAATGACACCTAAAAAATAAAAATGATGCCTTGGCCTTTGTATTGCCTGTTTGGTCTTTATTTGTAGTACCGTAGTGGGTGTCTTTCGGCTCAAATGATGGTTTTCAATTTGAAATTTAAATTCCAGTACATAGAATCGCGCGCAGAAAAAAATAAATAATTAAAAACCCCCGACTTGTTCCAGTAAAAGCTGAATATCTTGGAGACGAGTGCTCCGGTTTTCATCAAACAAAACTAAGAACACTCGGGATAAAATTATCTATGACACAAAAAAACCGCACTCAAATCGGTCGATCCGTATGGGCGCTACGATTGAAAACTTTTTATTAAAATAGTAATTTGAAAGTGCCATTGTAAAAGATCTAGTCATTGACCATCTGACAAGAATGCACTCCTGTCAGGGTCTCCGTAACATCTAACGTAAAGATCTTATTCCACTGCTTAAACTATAAATGACTAGAATTATTTATGTCTGGGACCGCAACTTCACCCGCGTAGTTCACTACGTTGTTTTTCCTTCGAGAACCATACCGGGATATTAAGTCGCATATGTCACTCTATGGCTCTATTCTACCTACTTATATATGCAAAAAACACCTCAATCCATTGCTCCGTTATCGCGCAAAATAAGGACAAACCGACAAACACACTTCCGTATTTATAATATCTATACTATTATAAACTTGTAAAAATGAGATGTCTGTACATTGAAGATATTTTCAAAAAAATGATTGTTATGGACTATTTGGAGGTCATTAAAACGAAAAATATTTTTCTTGGATTTTATGTATGTTTGTATGTATCGTTGTGGCTTCATCACGCAAAATCGACTAAGCAGATTTCCACAATTGTTGGTACACGGGTAGCTTGGTATCTCCAGATGGTTGTAGGATACTTTTTACCCGACTACGCTGAAGAAAAAACGACGGGTTATGACTTTATCTCCTCCGCGAACGAAGTTGCGGGCAACTTCTATACTATTATAAAGTTGTAAAAATGAAATGTCTGTACATTGAATATATTTTCAAAAAAACTATTGCAATGGACTATTTGGAGCACAGTGAATTGAAAAATATTTTATTTTTTGTATGTTTGTATGTGTCGTTGTGGCTATCGGCTAAACGGATTTGAACTATTTTTGGTACACGGGTAGCTGGGTATCTCCAGATGGATATAGGATACTTTTTACCCGACTACGCTGAAGATAGGGATAATGACTTTTTCTTCTCCGCGAATGAAGTTGCGGGCGCCATCTAGTCTAGTTTATAATATTAGTAAATATCTTTACAGGAGCTCCGCGGAAGCTTAGAAGGTCAAATCGCTGAGCTAAGCGAAAAAGAGACAATCGTCAAACGCTTGCAAAAGCAGGAAGAGAGAGAGCTAATGATACTAGACGAGCTCAAGTTCATATCCAGCGAACGAGACAGAGAATACGCCCGGCTCGTGGCAGAGAGAGACGCCACTATCGTGAACATGGGGCTGCATAAGTATAAGTTGAAGAAGAAGGTGGCATCAATCATGCTGGAGATTGATTTGGATCTTCAGATGCTGGAGAAGTTGAAGAAGGCTGTTTTGAGGGTAAGTGTTTTGTAAAATTGAGGTACAATGAGAGGCCGAAAAAAAATCACTACGAAATTGGATGTAGTAGGCAGGCAGATACAACTCCCCTATTATGCGGTGGTTTGACTACGTCATGACCGCTCATAGGTGATTTTAAATAGGCTTAAAAAGTTATTTTAATTCTCATTGCACTATGCTAAACTCTAATATATAAGATACTAAAATGTTACTAACAGCTAGAAATCCATGGTTCATACCATTGATGTCTAGTTAATAAATTAATTTGAATTAGTAATAGGCATGATAATTTGAATTGGTAATGGGAATGAAAATCAAAATTCTATCCGTCCGTCAGCTAGATAATAAAAAATATAGGACACGTATTTTTTGCTTTTTCAAAATGTTTAAAAAATACTCGGATAAATCGCATCCAAGTTTAGGAGTGTGGGCCTCGTGACGTCAAGTCTCTCTTAAAATTTGTACTTAGATTTGCTTGTCTTTATTTCTCGATTATGTAAAAACAAATAAATACGTGTACTTTTTGTTTTACAAATATCATGATAATAATCACAATTTTTGCAATTTATTAGTGGATCACTCCACTAGCGTTATCATTATAAACAAAGATCAGAAACAAATGAAAAATTTTTTCGACGATACTGGACTTGAACCAGTGCCTTGAGCCAGACCGGGGCAGCACGCTCTACCATCTGAGCTAATCGTCCACACCAAGGCACTGGTTCAAGTCCAGTATCGTCGAAAATTTTTTTCATTTGTTTCTGATCTTTGTTTATAATAAAAATAAATACGTGTCCAATATTTTTTATTAATCTACATGAAGCATGCAGATTTTATTTCATTTTAATAATTAGTCAGTCATGTAACATGACTGACTAATTATTAAAATTTAGTCATCATCCCTATTGTCATTCAACACAAGTAGGTACAGCGCGGAATGAAAAGGTTGACCACCTTAAGATCTGTTTTTGCTTGTTCAGTATAAGTTATCACTAACTGCTTTATCAACCGAGTAGGTATGACACATTGGCCCACATAGTGAACTTTAAGAATTGCTTTTTTGGAAAGCCGAATTAAAATTAAACTTTTTATCTTTTTCATTGTTCAGTCATTTTAGGAAGAAGAAAAAGAGGACCGCACATATTCGAACTTTGGTTTGGGAGCTCTTTCTTGAATATTTAAATTTCTCAGCCTTGTAAAATATTAACACGAATACAACAAATATAAATGATGACATTGACAGGAACTGTTATTCACATTTAATAGTTTTAATCATTATAAGCGAAGAGGATGTAATCATTACACCTATCAAACTTGACACAGCGTAATGACAAGATCAATCTAATAAAAGGTTTTAGTTCAGCTATTAATACTCAAGGAAAGTTCGCCTAAGCAAAATTGAACTTTTTTGTCAAACAGTTAAACATTATTTGCAATACTTCACTCTCGTATGTTACACAGTTGAAAAAGGTAACATGTACTTGCAACGCGTAAATGACTTTGTTTGAAAACTGGTCAACCTTTTCATTCCGCGACTGTACATTATTTGTGTGATATACAAATTGATGAGTTGTCTACCGACATAACTAAATTGGTGACACTTGCCTTGGCCTTTGTCCTGCCTGTTTGGTCTTTGTTTGTGGCAGTGGGCGTCTTGCGGCTCAGTAGATCGCACGACTGAACTGTGGAATAAATTGCCGCCTGCAGTATTTCCGGACCGATGCAACCTTCAAGCCTTCAAGAAAAGAGCGTACTCCCACCTGAAAGGCCGGCAACGCACTTGTGACTCCCCCGGCGATGCAAGTGTCTATGGGCGACGGTGATCGCTTACCATCAGGCGACCCGTCTGCTCGTTTGCCTCCTATGTAATAAAAAAAGATGGTTTTCAAGTTGAACTTTAAATTCCAGGATATAGAGTCGAGTGCAGAAAAAAGTGCGAGCTACAAGCGGATTCTAGACGTAGCGTTGGCTGAACTGCAGGAGAGCAAAGAAAGAGAGCGGCAACGGCAGAGGAATATTGACGCTATGTACGACGGCGAGGCGCGCCAGCTCAGCGATAAACAAGACAAGGTACTTTTTTACATGAAACATTTTGTTTAGAAACTAATAACAGCGCCATCTCTTCGTTCGATGTGACACTGCTGTAAAGTAGTGCATTGGGAATCTGAAGATGTTCTTATAGACGGCGCTAAGGTTCATTACCTTTATAAAAATGATAAAAGGTACGTGGATCCAAGCGGATGGATAAATTTGAGGCGTACAGCACAGTGCTCGCTGGTGGAGAGGCTGATACGTCCGACGCGTAATCCAAAGGTACCAGGTTCGATCCTGGTGTGACCACGTGCGAGAGCAATGGTATTGTTTGCGCTTCGATATTTGTATCATACATTATCTACGCGAGAGTAGAGAACAAAATCGGCGGTGGCGGAACATCGAGGCTATGTACGTCGGTGAGGCGTGGCAGCTCATCGACAAACAAGACAAGGTAAAAAAAGGTACTGTTCACTGTCGCTGAGCTGAGCTGTGTCTACACGAGAGTAAACGTCGAGGCGCGGTAGCTCAGCGACAAACAAGACAAGGAACTGTTCACTGTCGCTGAGCTGAGTTGTGTCTACACGAGAGTAGAGAACGGCAGTGGCAGAACGTCGAGGCGCGGTAGCTCAGCGACAAACAAGATAAGGTACTGTTCACTGTCGCTGAGCTGAGCTGTGTCTACACGAGAGTAAACGTCGAGGCGCGGTAGCTCAGCGACAAACAAGACAAGGAACTGTTCACTGTCGCTGAGCTGAGTTGTGTCTACACGAGAGTAGAGAACGGCAGTGGCAGAACGTCGAGGCGCGGTAGCTCAGCGACAAACAAGACAAGGAACTGTTCACTGTCGCTGAGCTGAGTTGTGTCTACACGAGAGTAGAGAACGGCAGTGGCAGAACGTCGAGGCGCGGTAGCTCAGCGACAAACAAGACAAGGAACTGTTCACTGTCGCTGAGCTGAGTTGTGTCTACACGAGAGTAGAGAACGGCAGTGGCAGAACGTCGAGGCGCGGTAGCTCAGCGACAAACAAGACAAGGAACTGTTCACTGTCGCTGAGCTGAGTTGTGTCTACACGAGAGTAGAGAACGGCAGTGGCAGAACGTCGAGGCGCGGTAGCTCAGCGACAAACAAGATAAGGTACTGTTCACTGTCGCTGAGCTGAGCTGTGTCTACACGAGAGTAAACGTCGAGGCGCGGTAGCTCAGCGACAAACAAGACAAGGAACTGTTCACTGTCGCTGAGCTGAGTTGTGTCTACACGAGAGTAGAGAACGGCAGTGGCAGAACGTCGAGGCGCGGTAGCTCAGCGACAAACAAGATAAGGTACTGTTCACTGTCGCTGAGCTGAGCTGTGTCTACACGAGAGTAGAGAGCGGTAGTGGCAGAACGTCGAGGCGCGGTAGCTCAGCGACAAACAAGACAAGGTACTGTTCACTGTCGCTGAGCTGAGCTGTGTCTACACGAGAGTAGAGAGCGCCAGTGGAAGAACGTCGAGGCGCGGTAGCTCAGCGACAAACAAGACAAGGTACTGTTCACTGTCGCTGACCTGAGCTGTGTTTACACGATAGTAGAGTACTAGAGCAACAGAGGAACATCGAGGTCGCACTCATTTCTTACTTTCTGATTGATCAGTAGATGATTCTAGTATAATTTTGCTTTAATTTTACAGTTATGGGCCAAAGAACGTGAAGCACGCGCCCACCTTATGAACGATGTCCTGTCGACCTTGAGGAAGCAGGTGGAGGAGAAAGTGGAAGCCAGCAGGATGCAGCAGCGCGCCAACGTGGCGGAGAGAGAACAGATCCTGACGCAGATGGAGAGTTTCCACCAGGAGGTGAAGACCAGGGAGCGAGACACTCAGGTCAGTGGTTTCATAGTAACAGATCAGACTCTGAGGAAGGTAGAGGGTGGTAGCCAGCCGGTTGCAGCAGCGATGCAACGTGAAGGAGAGGGAAAAGATCCTGACGCAGATGGAGAGCTTCCCCCAGGAGCTGAAGACTACGAAGTGAGACATCCATGATAGTGGTTTCAAAAGAATAAATCAGACCCTGAGGAAGGTGGAGAAGGTGGAAGCCAGTAGACTGCGGCAGCGTGAACGTGAAGGATAGGACACAGATCCTGGCGCAAATGGGGAGCAAGTAAAAGCGCTGTAGCCAGTTGACTGCACTGCCAGTAGCAGCTCAAACGTAAAGGAGAGGGAATAGATCCTGGCGAAGATGAAGAGGTTACACCATTGAGCGAGACACACAGGTGAGTGGTTTCATAGTAACAGATCAGACATATATATTTCGCAGGGAAATAGCCAAAACAGAGATTTGATCAAATCTCTAAGGGATATGACCAAATCACGCAGGATGTTAAGTGGCGAATCAATTTTATCATTTGTCTAGAAAAAGTCAGTCATTTGATTAAATCCCTGAATCAGTTTAGTGAAATGACGAAATCAGCCAAAAGAGGCAACTCGTTTTGTGATTTCGCCAGATTTGTTAGTGATTTGATAAATCTCTGAAACACGCCAGTGATTTGACGAAACGAATTCGCAAAGTAAACTCGGTTTATCATATCACTAGACACGTTCAGTGATATGATAAAATCTTTATCATATCAGCATATCACTAAACGTGAGTCATAAGAGACTATGATATCACTGAACTTGTGTAGTGAAATGATAAAACGAGTTTACTTTGCGAGTTCGTTTCGTCAAATCACTGGCGTGTTTCAGAGATTTATCAAACCACTAACAAATCTGGCGAAATGACAAAACGAGTTGCCTTTTTTGGCTAATTTCGTCATTTCACTAAACTGATTCAGGGATTTAATCAAATGACTGACTTTTTCTAGACAAATGATAAAATTGATTCGCCGCTTTAACATCCTGCGTGATTTGGTCATATCCCTCAGAGATTTGATCAAATCTCTGTTTTGGCTATTTCCCTGCGACATATACATTAACAGAGCATGGTCAAATTAGACTTAAGTCTGGACTACCACCTCCTATCCAATATTCTCTCAGGACTCGCAGGTTACTCAAGACCCATAAAAATGCTGTTTATAACTCGAATTTTCTTCGGCAGCTGAAGAACGCGGCATACTCAACTATATCGGCGCTTCAATCCCAGCTCAAAGGCCTAAGCGTGCAGAAGCAGCAGCTGGAGGCAGCGGCGGAGAAGGAGGCAGAACTGCGCGAGGCGAGCGCCAATGAGAGGAAGCTGAGGTCGGAGATAGCTAGGATTAACAGGGACAGGACTGAACAGGCTTGGGCTTAAGGTATAGAGTAGTAGAGTAGACTTTAGAATATGCATGATGACGGGGTATGAAAATCAAAATTCTGATATTCAAATCGTCAGCTAGATATTAAAAAAATATTGGACACGTATTTTTTGCTTATTGAAAATAATAACAAAGTACTCAGATAAATTGCATTAAAGTTAAGGAGTGGGGGCTCGTGACGTCACTCCTAAGTAAATTTTGTACTTAGAAGTGAAATCTCGCGATATTTTGATTCAATGCCTTTATTTTTCGATTATGTGCAAGAACAAAAAATACGTGTCCAATATTTTTTATTACTCTATGACGGACTAATTATTAAAATTTAGTCATCATCCCTATTGTAATTAGTCCGTGAGTTAGATAATAAAAAAAATATATTGTTATCACAACAAAACAAACGGGGCTTAATCGCGTATAAATTTGATTTTATTTTATTACATTTCGTTGGTAATTCTTCGACGTTTCGGACGTCGCGTTACGTCCATGGTCTCGAAGGAACTGGAGAGGCGGGTATCAACATCTTCTAGCCGCGCGAGTTGCCGATCTACCCGCGCTTGATATCGCTCTCTTTCGTGGCTGCAAGCCCGAAGTTTAAGATGTTCCTGGCTGATCACTCATTTTTGTTTTTCATACTAATAAAAAAATACTCTGATAAATCGCATTCAAGTTTAGGCGTGCTCGTGACGTCACTCCTAGGTACAATTCGTACATTTTGACTCAATTTCCTGATTTCTGGATTACAACGGAGTAATTATTAAAATTTAATCATCATCCCTTTTAGTTCATGCCTAATATGTCCAAGCTCAAAGGTCTGATCGTGCAAAAACAAAAGCTAGAGTCAACATTATACGTGGAAACTGAGGACGAAGATAGTTAGGATTAACAGGGACAGGACTGAACAGGCTTGGGCTTAAGGTAGACCATTGCAAGTAAGGCAGTAGTTTAGTTTAGATTAGAAAGCTTAAAGTTAAAGGAAAATGAATTTATAATTAAAGACACTAGCAAAAAAAAACAGCAATTAGATGCGGAAGAGTAGGAAGCAGAGCTGCGGGAGAAGCGCTAATGAGAAGAAAGTAAGAGGAGTAAATAGCCAGCAGTAATGGGGACAAGACTGAAGGTTTTGTTTTAAGGATTAAAAAAATAAACTAAAAAATCTGGCAACCTATATGGGGTATTTGATAGGTATTAGTGTCCCCTAACCACAAGCCTTCGTTGGTGCACTCTTCCCGGGCCACCCTGTATATCATTATCTTTAGTTTTGAGTAGTTTGGTGATGAGGATGAGTAGATATTTTAATGACAACATTTTTGTCCCTTTAAATCTGAAAAAAGAGAAAAAGTGTTTGAATTCAATTGAACAATTTGCAAAAATAATTTTGATTCTAACATTGCGTTGTGTTGTGGTTGTTCCGAGTGTGCTAATGTTGCTGTGTTAAATTGTGATCGAAAAACTTCTGTTTAAGCTTTGATAACAGTCTTAAGTATCGTATGTATGACTTTATCAACTTGACCCAATGTAAAAAATACTATTCACAAAAAAATCATGCAAATAATTTAGTTTTTTATCCAGGTCATATTTGTGTTTAGATAAATAATGTGTCTATATTCGCTGTGGCTGATAATGTACAATACGCAAAATGCTAACTGCACGCATAATGTGTGTACAGAATCAAAATGTATATCATGATAAATTGACATCATGACAAATACTTATACAGTACGCAGACTGTACAAACATTTAATGTACATATGCTAATTATGATGATGATGTGCTTTCAGCGTAAGTACATTTTGCGTACTGTACATTTCGCGTACCGTACGTTTGTCATGATGTATTTTGAGTATGTACATTTTGACTGTTTGCACATTATGCATTTTGCGTATTGTACATTATCAACCGAAGCGACTATGTGTATGTACGTATAATTCGCATCAAATAGTCTGTAACATCCAAAGCCATAAATTTCAAGAACACAATTAAAAGTATTTCAACAACAAGAACACTGAAAATATCATAGTCAAGTCCATTGCGACAGTTGAATTTTTCAACGCCGACATCGTAACACATTTTTATACCTAATAGCTGTGTGACGATATACTGTGTGATTCATGAGTTCTGATCAGGAGTGACAGAGGTGGTAGAGGGTCACACTGAGCAACTTTTACTATGCTGCCAACAACGAAAGCGCGAAAAAAACAGCTAATTAAGAGTTCATTATCCGAAATCAAGGACCATTCAAACAAGAGGACTGACAGTTGCCAATACTTTGGATCATGTTTCGATCGCAAGGAGATATTCTGCCAAAAACTAGATGGCGCTTAAAAACTAAACATTTAACGAGGTTATAGTTGAATAAAGAAACATAGTATAGTAACAGTTAGTTCGCAAATAGCTAATAATAAATAAATCGTAACATTTAATAATTCTGTCACGCTTGCAAAGTTGAATAATTGTAAAAAAAAATTATACATAGATGACGTGACATATCGGGGAACGGCTTTTGGTATGCAGATGGTCAGTCCTCTTGTTTTAATGGTCCTTGTTTAAGTATTATAATTTGTCTATATATTATGTATATCGTCGCCTATAGTACAAGCTTTGCTTGGTTTGAGACTGGTTCGATTTGTGTAAGATTGTCTCTGTCCCTGAATTGATAGCTGAAATGTATGGAACAGCTGATTATTTTCGCGTTTTACTAGTTGGCCCCATAGTCAAAGTTTCTCACTGTAACCCGTCACCCCTGTCATTCCTGCTCATGACTCGTGAATCACCTAGTATTTGGTTACTTGGATGTTACACATATTGAGTAAGTGTTGATTCGCGTACCAGCGTAAAACCCTATCGTGATAACGTGACAACACTGCGTGTTATACGAAACTATGCGATTATTGGGATTCATATTTCATATCTTACTATTTAAGAGCAGAGTTTAAGTGATGTAGAATTGCAGATGTACCTACTCTGTTAAAAATGTAATATTTAGAATAGTGTGCCTTAGTTACTAATATGATCCGTGTGTGTGCCTTTATACTAATGAACTAGACTGAAATCTAAACGAACTCATTAATATTCGAATATAAGCCATAAGATGTTATATGTAATTTTGTATGATGTAGGAATATTATAAAGTAAAACAATAACTAAAAAAAAGTTTATAATATACAAATGTGAAATTAAGTGAAAGTCAACCCTAAAATTCATAATTTTAATAAGGCTAATAAAACGTTAGCTAACTTTTCCTTTTAAGATGATAATCCCTAAATAAAGTGCCTATATTTTTATTGTGATTAAAATTATCAACAATAACTGTGATAATATCTTAATGTATGGTGTAAAAGGTAAATGACAAAAAAAATCACGGGTAAAATGTTTCTCTAAACTAGTTTTGGCAATGAGTTGTGTGCATGTAATTAAAGTATTTTAAATAAATAACGTATTTTATTCCGATATTGAGCCGTTAAAATTAAATACTAAAAATATCGTTACCGGTTCGCTACAACCAAATATCATAATACCATGTTCCTATTACGTCGCATTGTCAAAACAGACTAGTTTCAAAATGACTAAAAGTTGAAATGACTTACACCTACTTCTTAAAATACCATACTCTTGATATAACTTTAATTCAAATTACCTTTATAGTGAATTTACTAATTTTCAACTCAACCACGTCCCAAAATGTCCTAAACTTATATATACCTTGATAGAAATCTGTCATAAGGTTAAAACATCAAATGTTCAAAATACCTAAAATTCAATTCATATGGAAAAATGTCTAATTTTCGGTATTACTATTTCATGTGATTGTAAAATTGTCATGTGAGTCATTCACCTAATTATCAAATTACTAGTTTCATTCTGTTTCTAAAAAAATCTTTTCATTTGGTTTTTAGAAACTAGTCATATTTTAATGTACCTAGTCCAAATTTTAGGTATTATGAGACAATGTCATTTTGATATTTTTGCCTGACAGTTAAAGGTATTTGTGAAGTTTGGTAATTATGAAACTATTGCGTTTTAACGTTCAGTCTTAATGATAATTTGGAATGTAATAAATTGTTCTTTTTACCCACTATACATTTCGGATATCGGATGTAACATGTAAACGTCATTACGACAATGTATTATATTGAAAACATATCTATTTCAGTTTTTTGGTATTTTGGAACTAAGCCAATGTACGATTGAGTCAAAATATGTAACCTGGCATTTATGCTACTTGATTGTAACGGACCGGTAACATAATATCCTAAGCTAAGATTAGAGATGGGCATACAAAATAAATCATAATATTGATTTAATTAAACTTACACGACCTTCACTCATTATTACAACACAACAGAACGGGGCTTAATCGCGAATAAATATGATTATTTAATTAGTTTTTGTTGGTAATTCTTCGACGTTTCGGACGTCGCGTTGCTGGAAACACCGAAATTTCAGCATCCTGTTAAATTTTGCAGTGCCCTACAGGGTTTCATAATCATAACGATAAAATATTAAATATGTACAGTCAAGGAATTTAATTTATATACCATTTCGTACCTTGTCACAGTCAAAATCAATATGAAAGCCGATAGAGATTCCATATGAATGTCACTATGACAAGGTACGAAAGGGTACACAAATTAAATTCCTTGACCGTACCATCTTCTCTTATGAAAGCAATAAATGAACTTATATAGTCTGGCTATAATATCTTTACCCCACCAATTTTAATTGTTTTATCTGTGCTTTGGTATATGGAAACACTGAATATAGGGCACTAAATAGTCTTATGAATAATAAATAAATCAGTAACACCACATAATATATTCTCAGTGCACTTAAGAGGCTGCTTAAAAGCTAAATGGCTTTACTTGAACATTATTTTAACAAAACCCATATTGGTGTTATTCAAAAGTACTAAGATTAGTAAATCTTACCAGCCAAAGACTTAATGTAAACATTGCCGCTTTTCAGCCATAATCGCTTCTTGATGTTGCTTTACAGCATCGAATTTAATGATCATGCGGAAAAGCAGTTCCCGCTGACCGGTTTTCCTATAGTTAAACCTTTATTTATTTTTTAAACCAACGAACGTGAAGATAAATAGTTTCTTAAGACACATAAACAACTTGACGTTTGTGACCTGCGACAGATATAAAACATTGCCATATTCAGTTTTTATATATTTGACAGTTCATTTGCTTGGAAGAGATAAAATGGTCCGACTCTAACTTATTTTTTTCCTATTAAAAATATTTTTTGCCCATCTCTGGCTAAGACTGACGTCGCCGCACAAAGTATAAATACTTTTTTTTCTATCCTAAAAAAAACTGCTTGACTTTTATTATCTGCTTGTTTTTAGGATATTGTCTATTCAATGTAATTTTAATTTTAGCGCCATCTACTGGTATATATAGGAAACAGCAAGTCAACACGCACACTTTGATATTATGCACCATCTAAGGGAAAATAAAAGAACCACGTTGTCACGTCGCCTGCGATGCTATGTTGCCTTGCTGTTACAGGTTCATTCGGTCGCTAGATGTCCCTAGCAGTCTAATTTAGAGAAAAATATGTGTTCCGAGGTAAGTGGCTATGAGACTCTCGGTACCAATAACTAATAACCTACTCTTGATTCTGAGAAAAACGAACCAAAAAAGTCCATAATTTGAGTTCATCCACGAAAAGCTGATGGTCACTATGAAAATCGAAGGCATCGAGATCAAGAGGCAGGGAGCCCGACGGAGTATTTTTTCAGTCATGTAACTTCAATACGTATTTTTTCTATTATTGCCAGAAAATATGCTACGCTTGCCACTGTCACTCGCAGAGTTCGTTAAAGCCATCAAAGAGCAAAATAATAAAAAGGCAGTAGGCATTGATAACATCGCCGGTGAAGTGCTAAAGTACGGAGGAGAGCAGCTGTACTTTATAATCTGGCTGTTATTCGATCGCATTTGGAACGAAGAAACAGTACCCTCTGAATTCAAGACGGCTCGAATACAGACACGCTATAAGAAAAACTAAAAATAAAAAAATCCCCCGACACAAATGAACATAACAAAATTTGGTGTTCCTAGCTTCAATATTGGCTGAAATCCGGTCACTTGTTCCACTAAAAGCTGAATATCTTGGAGACGAGTGCTTCGATTTTTATCAAACAAACACCCCTCTATTTATCCCCCGACAAAAAAGAGGGGTGTTATAAGTTTAACGTGTCTGTGACTCTGTGTATCTGTGTATCTCTGTCTGTGGCATCGTAGCGCCCATACGGATGGACCGATTTGAGTGCGGTTTTTTTTGTGACAGATAATTTTATTTGTCGGGGGTTGATAAAAGGGACCGTTCCGACTGTAACTCATATCGAGGTTATCACTGCTCTGTTCCTGGGAAGATATTTGCCAGAGTACTTCTCAACCGACTCATACCACTTTCGGAAGAGTTCTTTCCTGAAACGCAGTTCGGTTTTAGTCCCGATAAGGCGAAGCCATATTTTCCATCTGTCAATTCCAAGAAAAAGGTCCAGAGCAAAGCCAACCATATATGTGCTTTGTTGACCTGAAGAAGGCCTTTGACTGCGTGCCAAGGCAGGCTAATGGGCAGTCCTGGTCAAGTTAGGGTGCCCTGAGAAGTTTAGAGACTCCTGCACGACGAAATTACCATCTGTATATAAACTTCAATGGCGAACAGTCAGAAAAAAAATAACATGCGGCAACATCCCTATTACTGGTCTGGACCAATTTACCTTATGTACTTTTGTAGCAGTTGGCCTCATAAAACTCACCGCTGTATACCTAGGGCTAGGCGGTCTTGTAATAATTGATGAAATCATTAAAAATCTCACTTAGAAAAAGGTACTGATTATGAAATGACAGAAAAAAAATCTTGAATCAAAAAGCCGGTAAACTCACTTACAGAATAGGTAATGTACATTAATTTCATTGTAACCAAGAACACTTGCGGTAAAAAAACATAAAAATAACAAAAATAATATCGAAATCGGTTTATTTGTTTAAAAGTTGCGATTTACGACTACGGAATGCCATGGGTTAACCGATTTGTATGAAATAACCGTCGGTTTCGGTTAAAACCCGGTTTTTTCCTATACTAAAAATAACCGATTGCATTCCCTATTTACGACTCACAGATGCGTTAAACATATAAGTAACGAATAGAAATCTGGAGTAGGACCAAATTTTTGGCAAGTAGTTAATTGGTACATTAATTTACATGTCACAACAGATTCAATTAAAATTAGGATAATTAAAGCCTTAACTACTTGCCAAAAAGTTAGTCCTCACCCATCTCTCATTTTCAATCGGGAATCACTAAATGGTAGAATTTGTGGTATCTTGTTAGTAGAAGATTCCTTAAGTCCTATCGTAATAGTAACTTATGCAACTGACACATAATTACAGGCCTTAAAACACTCGTGTGATCTTATTATGAAACTCGCCTTCGGCTGGTGTTTTAAGGCCTATTATTTATAGTTTATCTACATCCATATATTAAATTGTTTTCATGTGTTTCATGTGCAACCGTTGAGCAAGGAACCATGTTTACCGAGATATCATGACGCGCGCGCCGGGCACAGCGGCGGCCCGGATTTGTACTGTAATGAGCTCATAACTACATCGTATATACGGCCTGCACGCTGGGTTATCTCGGAAATAATTTCAGTTATGAGAATATGAACATTTAGAATTGAAAACCAGGCCCCTATTTCACAATAGTGACAAATGTCGGGTGTGACAATGGAAATTTCACGTAGGTATATTGCGTGCCCAATATGTATAAAGATAGAAGATGAATCAAGCTTGCGGGGATCGCCGTGAACATAAAATTGTCGTTGTCACCTGACAATTGTCACGATTGTGAAATAGGGGCCTGGCCGTTACCTATGGGTTTTGAACACATTACAGAGAATAGAGTAGTTTCCTGGGTCTGTTTTTCTTTTGTCAATCAAACAAAACAAGGCAAAGATAAAGCGAGTCAAAGTTTGGGGGTCGGCGCATGCCGTCACATCGTGCTAAAAACGTTCGGACGGCGTGACGTCACAAGGAACTTTAACGGGCTATATCTTCAACATTTTTTGTTTAATTGACATAAGAAAAAAGTACGTGTCCAATATTTTCTGATAATCTAACTGACGAACTAATTATATTGTTTTAGGACACGAGCCTATTTATTTAAAACTAGAAGTTCGGTCGCGGAGGAGAAAAAATCATAATCCATCATTTTATCTTCAGCGTAGTCGGGTAAAAAGTATCCTATAACCAACTGGAGATACCCAGCTATCCGTGTACCAAAAATAGTTGAAATCCCTTTGGCCGATTTTGCGTGATGAAGCCACAACGACACATACAAACATACATAAAATCCAAGAAAAATATTTTTCGTTTTAATGACCTCCAAATAGTCCATAACAATCATTTTTTTGAAAATATCTTCAATGTACAGACATTTCATTTTTACAACTTTATAATAGTATAAGAAGATATTGTCATAGAAACGGGCGACTTGAAACTCACTGTTTTTTTGGGTTTTTCGTAGGTATGTCGTAAGTGTATGGTGTGACTATGTGTATTTGAGGCTACATAACTTCAAAACGGCTGGAAGGATTAAATAAAACTTCTCCTGAGTTACGAAAATCCTGTGCGTAATATCATAAAACGAGTTTAGTTTTAAGAATAAATTTTATCCCATAAGTCCCGAGATACAACTATGTTGAAATCACATTTTCGGACATTCCCAAAAAACGCTTCATACTAAAAGCCTAATACTGTTCTTCGTTTTAATTAGCATTAGAAAAAGGGTAAACAAATTGACGTGCCTTTTTATTGAAAAACGCTTTTAAAAAATGGTAACTAATTATTACTTATTAACACTCCGCTACCCAAACGTTGTCTGGAAGAGATCGCTATTTAGCGATAAGACCGCCTGTTGTTTACCTCTGCTAATTCGAATGTTACTGTCATGTTCTGTATTTCTGTGTATCTGAGGTGTGCAATAAAGACTATTTGTATTGTATTGTACTTACTTATGAAACCAAAATAATGTAAATTACCATCCTAGCTATATAATAGTTACATATTTGCTGTGACTTATTTTTTTTTTCAATAAAAAGACACGTCAAGATTGTTTACCCTTTTTCTAATGCTAAAAAAACCGAACTATAGCTAAGTGACGTCACACGGTACCTTGTATGGAATATGGAGAAATTAAGAACTTCGTTCTGCAGCTATGTTAAAACTTGCGTTTATCGAAAGGGTTTCATAAGAAAAGTTACCATATATTTTATGGGTTACTCAATGCTATTATTAGTTATTGATATTTCCATGCTTAAAAAAGGGACTTTTCCTTCCAACTTTAAGAGTTCATAAAAAAGCTACACACCCAGCTACAGTGAGAAATCGTACCAACCTACTTAAAATTTTAACGTAGTTCCTTATTTTGTTTGTTTTATGGATGAAAGAAAGAATTAAATTTTTTCAAATATTGAGTTCAGATAATAGCCCTATTATCATTTATTTAAATAGCTACTAAAATTTAAACATATATGGCGTTATGTTGCTATAGGCTAGGAGGCAGATATAGCAGTGACGACGACGACTTACTGACATCACCATGTATAGATATGAATAAAGTGTTCTATCTATTTATCTATCTATCAGCCTGGTTTATTTATTTTGTCCATTGTAGGTGTAGTGATACATCGTAAGTGACATCATAGCCTAAGCAATAATAGTAGGAGAAAAATAAATATAAAAAATATTCATAATCGTTTATTTCGATGGTTTAGAGGCTAAACGAGCAGACGGATCGTCGGATATTGAATATATATACGAAAACTATTTCCATCCTAACCAGATAGATTGTTGGCAGTCCACAACTCAGGCATACCTACTCAAGAAATCTCTAGCGATTTGCTAGAAATTTCCTGGCTCGAACGACTTAACTGAGAAAATAAATTATAGTCGGCAGTATTTCCGGACCGATGCGACCTTCACGCCTTCAAGGAAAGAGCGTACTCCCAACTTGCAAGCCGTCTACGCACTTGTGACTCCTTTGGTGTTGCAGGGGTCTATGGGCGACGGTGATCGCTTACCATCAGGCGATCTGTCTGCTCGTTTGCCCCCTATGACATAAAAAAAAATCAGAACCCGACCAATATCGGTCAAGGGGACTAGACTAGGTATATTTTTCTGGCTAATGAGAGCGTTGCTCGTGAGCCCTCAAGTGGCTGAAGACGTAGCCAATTTTTGCGACAAATGTGTGGCCCACACTCGCCACTCAACGAATCAGCTTATAGTCTTCCGGCTGATCACCGATTAACCTAAAAAAAAATGCGTGGCCCAGTCGCTGCAAGTCAGCATCCAACCGACAAATTAAGGATGTTAACTGAACTCAAATAAAAATAAAATTTTGATGCGAAATGGTAGTTTCTAAGATAAAAAACCTAAATAAAAAATTCAGTTCGATACCTTTCGTGTAGCTTGTTTTATGAGCCTTTAAAGTTGGGTCGGAAAGTCCATTTTTAAACTATGAAAACTTGAATAACTAATTGAATTACCCATGAAATTTATGGTAACTTTTGTTATCAAACCGTATCGATAAACGCAAGTTTTAACATAGCTGCAGAACAAGATTCTTAATTTCCCCATGCAAGGGAGCAAGATGTGACGTCATAGTTACCTAGGCTTTTGTATGGAGCGTTTTTGGGAAAGTCCAAAAATGTGATTTTAACAATGATGTATCTCGGTGACTTTATGAAATTGAAGTAGATTTTTCACCAATGTTTATATTATTGAGAAATCGTTCTATAACATACTACAGAAAAAATGACAACATCCCAATTGTAGTTAGTGAAAATAGAAAAATAAAAACAGAGATGGATAATAATGGATCACCTTCTTTCACATCTTTTATGTATTAGCTACGAATCCTTCGAGAATGTCTTAAAAAATAATTAAGTCTTTCTTGACAAAATAATTGAGGGATACTTATCTACCTATATTTTGAGCCTTGAGGTCATTGAGTAATAAAAATGAATGTACTCATGGATGGGGAAAAATACAAAAAAGGTCATTAAGGACTCCATTAATTATATAGTCCGTTGTATAGATTGAGATGTATATTTACTATTTTTACGTAATCAAAAAATAAATAGGCGATGCATTGAGACAAAATGTCGCGAGCTCTTACACTCCTTCACTCAATATTTTCTTATTATTTTGAAAAAGCAAAAAATATGTGTTATATTCATTTTTATCTCACTGACGGACTTATTAGAATTTTGATTTTCATACTCCGTCATCATGCCTTTTATTCGTACCTAAGATCCTAAAGTATACCTACCTAAGATCTAACTATTATTTTCAAAGAGTACTAAGAGTTTACAGTAGAGTATATTTATTTATTTATTTAAACTTTATTGCACAATACAAACTGTTACAAATGGCGGACTTAATGCCTTAAGGCATTCTCTACCAGTCAACCATAGGGCCAAACAGAAACTTGTAGTTAGTGCAGGATCATTAATGTTGAGAATACCAAAAAAAATAAAGAAAAGAGACACAAATCAACAAGTCAATATGGGGATAAATACGTATATTAAGATAAACTGATTAGTTTTTTTATATGGGTTTTATATAAATTATTGAAATGAGCGCGTCTTCTATCTTCTATGGAATGCTCTGTTGAAGAATAAGTTTTTTTTTATAGATAAGTGATAGACTTTTATATTATTAGCTCTAGGTATCTGATGCAAAGCATGCTTCCATGTTGTTGTCTATGTTTTATTTCATTTTTCTTTGAAATAATACTTTGCTTATTGACTTAGTCATTTTTTTCATTATTTTGGTATTTGGTACTAGTAAAGACTAAAAAATACATAGTACCTATTGTTATTTTTTGTAGAATAATGAAATTTTGCGCTAATTTAACTCAGACTCAAAACCCAAACTTCCCCCAGTTTTCTTTCATTAATTAAGATAGCAAAACCGACAATGGAAATTTGTACGTAAACTGAAGGAGACTTTTTCTCCTAATGGAATTGGTAGTACCTAGTAAAAAACTACTCTGGATTCTTAAGCTTGAGTATAAGCAAAAAATTACTGTTTTGAGAGAAAAATAAATACTTTAGGTATTTTTTTATATCCTCTGGACAGAGATATGTTTCATTCGTATATGATGTTGATAGCTTATATAATATACTTACCTACTAAGAGTACTAAGTAATACGTAGTTAAATAGGTATTTATTATGTTATAAGTCACGAAGTATCTTTATGGCATAAAAATAAAGCGGCTGCATATTACCTCCAATTGCTAATGCTCATCAGAATAAGGTATTAAAATATTTATTAGCAACCTGAAGAGATCGATAAAATATCTATTAACGGCAACGCTACAGTAGAATTTTCATAGCAAACAGCGCGCGGCCAGTATATTACTCAGCAGTTCGATCTACGATATATATTTATTATGACACTGGCCGGCTGTAATCACAGCCTGTAGGGCGGAAGGGCAAAATAAAGAAATCCCTCCACGGAGGCGGGAGCCCTACATAAAGAGCCTATACGCCCACAGCATCCTTCCAACACCAAATAAAAGACCAGCACCTAGAGACGCAACCGAAAAATCCAGGCTCTATAATTATGTTCAGCTCCCAACCGATGGTACCGGCAAGCCAATTTAAATTTACTGCGAACGCCGCACGTGTACCACAAAATGAAATCCTACTACCGCACAGAAACACGCACGAAACAAAACCTAGAAAACACCGCGGGCACCACCCCTTCGATGCTAGTGGCTGCTTCCTCGAACCACGCCTGTTTCTGAACGCTACCCTATGTGTCTCTTTTGCTCTCGCTGCACCCTCTATACTGCCTCTCGTTCTGTCGCGCGGTGTCGTTCGAAAGCTTAGCGTTTTTGGTCAGTACGCGTTGAGAGTTAGCGCGCGTAGGAGCGTCGTCGCCGCGCTTTTCGTCGCGGTGTGTCAAGTGAAGTGCCGTGTAGAGGTGCCGAAGTGGCGGGATTCCTTGCCGCGGGTCGGGGGGCCCATGCCCCCTTTCACCAGCACCACATTGGTAAAAGTTAGTGTCCTGTGTCTATGTCAAATTAAAAAAAAAACTGCTGTGAACTGTGTTGTGCTTAAGACGAGACGAGGTTGTTATAAATAGTCCTATAGTTTTATATTGATCTATGTATCGCATTGACTGTTCAATAGCTATTTAGTCGCCAGTTTTATTGATAGCGTTAAAAAAATATAAAACTTTAATAAAAAATACTCCTTAACATGCAATGTACTACCATAGTAACAAATATTAAAATACACATCAATGTCAAAACAAGATGAATGTACGAATGCATTAAAAATTACGCAATGTCCTGACGTAAGCTAATGTCATAAACATCATACCTACACAACAAAAAAATTGCGCGAAAATTGACAACTCGTTTTACAAGTAATAAGTACTAGGTTAGGTATTTTCTTTGATGACAAACAATTGAGTAAATATTAATATTCATGAATGAATGAAATACAATATTGTTTACATTATGTTTATCGTCACCTACTAAGTTAGGCCTATAGGTCGGTACGGTAGGCCTAGCTAACTTAGCAACAAAATTAATCGAACTTCAGAACTATAAAACATTAAATACAGATAAGCTTATCAATATGTTTTTATCTTAACATATAAATTGAGTTGTTTACTTCATACTGTAAGTCAGCACAGTTGTGACGTTGTCAGAATAAAAACGATAGACGGTACACCAGACTCTTCGTCGATTATTAAAAAAAAATGTGAGTAATGAGACATTTATAAGTTCCTATGGTTGCTGAACTGAGGATTTATAAGGAGGATAAACAATTAGGTATATCCATATTAATGTCTTATTTATGAATGAGGAAAAAACAAATGCCACAGGATAAAACAATCGACAAAATGGGCTAGAAGCTGATGATTCTACCAATAAATAATTGTAACAGAATATACGAAAACAATAATTTCAACAATTTCTCACCGGATGACAAATTAGTGTAGTAACTTGTCAGTTAGTTTTAATTTTTGTTTTCGCGTCCAGTGCTTCTAGTATCGAATCGGTGGGCTTCTCTACTACCTTATACTCTACTCATAGTCCTAGTAGAAAAGCAAATAAAAAATGTTACTATAATACCTATATTTAATTAAATTTTAGGTTTTAGCCTACCAGCGTTAACGCTAACCCCATATTAGTTGCCTATGGCTAGTATGGTAGGCAGATTTCTGAAAGTATTATCGTAATTATTTTAGTAAACTAAACTAATTATGTATTGTTTTGATGTATCAACTTATTTTGCTACAAACGAATGTGTCGAAATAGCGAGAGGTAAGTAACTCAAACTAATAGTTACCTATAGAATTTTGCTATGCATAGCATACATACGGCTGAGCTAGGAGAGTTACCGGAAGTTAAAACCTAATTTCTTAATCATTAATGGTACAATATCAACAAAGTTGTACGAGTATTTCATTAGTAAATTTTAAGAAAGTGCTTATATATAGAGGCGCTAATATTTTTGGTTTAAAATCATTTAAATCATCACCTAGGTCTACTAATTAAATTACTTTTATTATTTAATTCAATTGTTACTCGCTGATACAATAACAATAATTAGAAGCTCAAAACAAAACCCTTTGCCGTCGGACAAAAGATTGTTGTCTTAAAAGTCCCTACCTATATGTACCGGGTAGGTATAATACCTTAAGGAAACTTATTTGATACAATACGTTTGACGTAAGCAGGATATTTACCTAATTTGCAAATACATTGATACATTATATTAAGCATCACTGTGTCTTTATAAGTCCGTCAAAATTGAACTCGTGAAATTAAATTCCTGTCAGCACCGATAATGCCATTTATTTATAAATAAAAGATACATTTATTGTACTGACACACATATTATTCTATAAACTTAGTGATAATTATTATAATTTAAAATGATTGCGATAATATTGAGTTACTTTTAAAACTTTACTACCTACGCTAATTAAATTTATCAATGACGCATCTGAAATTGTTGTAAGCGTAAATTAACTATTAGATTTATGCATCTTCTTCTTCTGCGTCACTTTTAGGCTTTTTAATTTTTTTTCTAAAGATTAACATTCACGTATATGTATTTTACAGTCACACTTCGACATACATAATATATCCCAGATGAAAATGTCGCGTTAAAATATTTAAATTAAATTTCTCTCTTCCGTTACGGGACAAAATATTACTTAACGATTTAGGCGCATCTACGTCAAATTAATATACAACACATCCAGTATGGACTAGAAAATGTATAAGTATATATACATGAAATATATGAACTGACTAATCTAGTATGGTAAACCTTACTTATATACTGGCACAAACACATAACTAACTATATATAGCCTAATACTTATTGAAAACAAAATTGAACTTGCATATCGTTGATGTCTTTTCTTCAAAAAAAGATGACAACGTTTTAAATTTGAATTTTTTCAACATTTTACTTCATTTTATTTACACTGGTTGTAAACCGTGGTATTTATTTATTTATTTGAGGTATCAACAGCAATAAAAAATATGCAACGTAATTTATAAACAAATCTACTACAATAGCCAATAAAATATATTTAATGGAACAAGTTACATAAAACCGAGTATAATACTTATAGATGGTAATCTTTAATTTCAGCCAGTAGCAATCATGAATCCTATACAAATTCGAATCTTGGTTAGCTGTTTCTATAAATACTTACTACAAAGGAAATGTAAATGAAATTCAAAAGTTGGAAACGGTGGCTTATAACAGCAAAGCAGTCGCTCACCGGCCTATGCGCCTACTTGTATAAGGACAAAGACTTTTACAGACTTACCTAGGTTCTTAGCGCCTATGTATTTGATCTTTATGCCACGATCGTGATTAGTAGATCCATAGTACATACGTGTGGTGTATAGTTGTTTCATGGTCTTGAAAGTCCATGATTAGTAGATTTACGCTTACTTAAATTCATAAAGATTTGAACAAGTACCACGATAGTTTGGCAGTTGCGCAGCCGCAACGATGAGATGAAAAAAAAAATCTTCAGGATTAGGAGTCAGGGTCCAAGATTAATATCCAGCTCTTTATTCTGATGCTAGAAGGTGCCCGCAACTTCGTTCACAGAGGAGAAAAAGTCATAACCCCTCTGTTTTTCGTCGGCGTAGTCGGGTAAAACGTATTCTATAACCATGTGATACCTAGCTACCCGTGTACCAAAAAAAGTAGAAATCCGTTCAGCTATTTTGGCGCGATGAAGCCACGACGACACATCAAAAATTATATATTTTTATATGAATATTTATTATTATTATATGATTTTCAGTGACCTCCAAATAGTCCGTTACAATATATATTTTTTTAATATCTTCGATGTACAGTCCATTTTTTACAACTCTATAATAGTATAGAAGTAGGACGAATAAAGCAATAATAGCCAAACAGATTTAAAAAGGTGCACGTAGAAAATCTTCAAACATCTGAGAAATTATGTTTAATTTATATGTAGAAGCCGTTTAGGAGATAGGAGCGATGCCGAGGATAGGCACACGGTTACACAGGATAAACAGTCTCTTTTTGTCGGTGTAGAGTCAGTTATGATAGAGATATAATTAATAGCTTTTTTAGAAAAAAAAACAAATCAAATATAAATATACACGATTAAAAATATATTCGCTAAAGCCGTCAATAGAGTTGAGGAAAGATATTTTTGAATGGACTAATCGTGTAAATACATTTGTAGCTGACTGTACGCACCTATTATTTTTCTACAAATGCGATTCCTGTAAAATTTATATCAATTAGTAGTTATGATTATGAATGCATACTAACTTGGAGCATTCAGAAATCTTCAGTCAATATAAAAAAAAACCGTCCAAGTGCGAGTCGGACTCGCGCACCGAGGGTTCCGTACAAAATATACTCTACAAATGGCCGTATCTATGAAAATCCAGTGTTAGCAGAGCCCTACTCCTAAGCAAAATGTACGCGGTGCTCGACCATTTTATATTGGTTACTGATGAGAGAGAGAGAGACATAATTTTTTTTCTTTTCAATTTTATTACTTTTTCAGATTTATTTTGTTGATTGTGCTATAAGAGCTTCCTTCATACCAATTTTCAAGTTTCTAGAACAACTGAAAGTACCCTATCAATTTCTAAGTGTCGAAATATACGTTTTTTGCGGCATTAACGACCGTATCTTTGTTTACGTAAACTTAGAAATTTGAATTTTTTCACAGCTTTCAGGGACCGTAGACCTGAGTATAAAGTTTTAATTTCAACTCGATACACGCTTTCCCGAGATAAAGGGTCCTGATAAACAGACGGACAGACGGACGGACAACAAGGTTCCGTTTTTTCTCTTCAGGTACGGAACCCTAAAAACAGTAGTAACGGTAAAAGGTTCCAGAATCCTGATTAACAGTGAAAAGTAAAATTAACAATAGCCAAATAGCATTGGAGAATTTGTAACTATGACTACGTAATCTACTTAAAAGGAATTAGACTAACAAACAGATCTCAAATCCTAGAGTCCTTTAAAGGTCCGATTATCGGTAAGATCATTGACTTTTAAGCTTTTACATTCTCTTTTAGTGTATATTTATGAACGAAAACCTTTTCACTGTTGAAATAACCCTTTTTCTGTGACAAAACAAATGCATTGTGTAAAATGTATGAAATGATCGATACCGTTTTTCCATTTAAGGAAATAATTATTTCCTATGTTTCTGTTTTTCTGTTAGCGAATTTGCCATAAGGGCTTTTTATTTTGTTTTATCGTCATTTGTTTATGTGTAGATTATGTGAGATAAAAATAGGTACGATTTTCCAACGTATCCTCAAAAATTTGTATCTAATGTTCCCTTGAATTACGACAACACATTGATAATTATGCATTTTTGTGATTTAGTAAAAAATATAGCAGCAGTTTTTTGCACTAATTAGGAAAGCGCTAATATTTGCACTCCTAATAAAATTATGAAATGAAAACAAAATGGAAAAAAAAGGAAACTGAAAAGGTATGTGCAGGTGTGACATTTATGTAGCACTACCAGAGTTTTTACAAGTTAATAAAGTTTATAGAAAATTTTCCATTTTTCTATGATATTCTGAAGTTAAATAAATATATCTGACTTAGAAATAACATTT
The DNA here is from genome assembly GCA_905404275.2 of Hedya salicella. Taxonomy (NCBI): domain Eukaryota; kingdom Metazoa; phylum Arthropoda; class Insecta; order Lepidoptera; family Tortricidae; genus Hedya; species Hedya salicella. The sequence continues at coordinate 7,628,386 of FR990114.1, read as the reverse complement.
AAAATTCAAACCGTCTTGCAACTGGTCCTTTAATAGTGCATTTTTGGGTGCTACGCTTTACACGAAATTTCTAGCAAATATTTCAGAAGACTTTTCCTTTCTATCGGACTACTTTTTTCTTGAAAACTGGTAAATCGATGGACGTCAATACCAGACATTCTAACCTAGTAAGGGGAGCGCAAATCGCCGAGTGCAAGAGTGAAATGGTCAAGACTATTAGTCGACCTCAGAAACTGAGTATGAGCAACAAGTAATCGGTTCACCGATTACTGGTACTGATAATTTTCAAACGGTAGAACGGTTCTTAAACAATAAATAAGAATACTCTTGATGAATCCAGGCTGAGAACTTCTTTCCCCGCGAATCTCAATACCTTCGCACCTATACCGATTTAATGTCTGTTTCGCCGTTCAGGCAATCCGTCTCTGGAATACGGTTCAACTTTCTATCAGACAAGCCCCAAGCGGATGGTACGTAAGCATCTGCTGAAACAAGTACTCGAGTAGCGTCCGTATCGCATGAGTAGCTGGTATATATTTTGTATTTATACGTAACATATGTATTTATTATGTACGTACAAGTAATTATGTATGCATTATTTGCTTGTGTGTCCTATCGCTCTCAGTACAGATTCATTTTTCCCACTGTACCAAATTAATGCATCTCTGTTTGGCCTTATGGTTGACTGGTAGAGAATGCCATTGGGCATTAAGTCCGCCATTTGTAATTACTTTTGTTTCGTGAAATAAAGTCTAAATTAAAAAACTCCTTTCAAACATGATAAACTAAATCAAAACCATCCCATTCTTTTCATGCGCTACGATGCCACAAACAGACACTTACACCCGTCAAACTTATTACCTATACCTAGGGTTACCAACTTTTTTTTCTCTCAAATATAGTATTTTTGAAACGGTAACCTCTAAAAATATATATAGTAGATGGTAAAAAAAATGGTACCTATTTCTATGAAACACAAATTTTTGTGTTTCTGTGTTTTTAATGTGGAAAAGCTAACACCACATTACTATCTGTTGGGACATAGATACAAGTAAAAGCGCAAACAGTGCTCGCTGGTGGAGGGATTGACACGCTCTACGCGTAATCGAGAGGTACCGGATTCGAGTCCTTGTGTGACCACGTGCGAGACCAATCGTATTTTTCTTTGCGCTTTGACTTGTATCTATGTCACAATATATAATACCCATGTTGTTAAAATGTTTACTTTATTTTTTAAATGAATATTTTTTGCTGCTCTGCGCCTTAATCCATACTTAATATTATAAATGCGAAAGTGTGTCTGTCTGTCTGTCTGTCTATTACCTCTTCACGCTTAAACCGCTGAACCGATTTCGATGAAATTTGGTATGGAGATAGTTTGAGTACCGAGGAAAGACATAGTCTACTTTTTATCCCGGAAAAATATCCTTATCCGCGATAAAGGAATTTAAGGCGGACGAAGTCGCGGGCAGAAGCTAGTAATTCATATATAAAAAAATATTTTTGAGAAAATATTGATAGTGACAGTCACAGGTGAATGAAGGAAAAGTGCAAGGCTGCGTTTCGCTTTACGCAAAATATAGTAGTTTCGCCTACTATATATTTTTTTATAAATATAGTATTTGATCCGCTAATAGAGTAGGATATTATATTATGTAGTAGAGTTGGCAACCCTACCTACACCCCCCTTTTTTGGACAAGGGTTAAAAAGGTATTTAACATTATATTAAAAGTGATATCGTGACGAAATCCTGGGGGATGCTTTTACCCATGACCTTCCACAGGCTCAACACGTGCCCTGTCCGGGTGTCCCCTATGGTGGTTCACGCAATTGCTTGTCAGGAGTCCAGCCAGCCTCCACTCTGAAGTCACTTCTCTCTCTTACACAAATTGTCTTAGTCCCAAACTAAGCAAAGCTTGGACTATGAGTACTAGACGATGGTATACATAATATATAGATAAATTACAATACATATATACAAAGAAAATATCCAAGACCCAGGAACAAACATTTGTGCTTATCACACAAATACTTGCCCTGTCTGAGATTCGAACCCGGGACCGCTAGCTTCGTAGGTCGTTGTTGACAAGCCACTAAGCCATAAACGTGTCGATATTGTTAGATTTTTTTGTACGGTGACAGAGAACGTGTTAAAAAACTGGTCAAGTGCGAGTCGGACTCGCACACCGAGGGCTCTGTACAAAATATTCGCTACAAACGGCCGTTTCTATGAAAATCCAGTGTTAACGGAGCCGTACTTCTAAACAAAACATGGTGTTCGATAATTTTATATTGGTTACTGGCATAGACAGACAGACATAAAATTATACTGTTGTTAGCATTTGTTGTTATAGCGGCAACAGAAATACATCATCTGTGTAAATTTCAACTGTCTAGCTATCACGGTTCATGAGATATAGCCTGGTGACAAACGGACAGACAGACAGACAGACTGGCAGCGGATTCTTAGTAATAGGATCCCGTTTTACCCTTTGGGTTAACCTAAAAACCTAACATGTGGATTTAAAGTCAAACACTTGTGAGGCCGAGCAGGATCATGAAGTGTAAATTATATACCACCTACAATGTACCACAATAGTACATTGTATAAGCACCTGTTTGCGGTAAGATAAGTACTTAGCTCATTAGACCGCCCGGATCCTTGCGGACCTAAATCGGTTCAGTGGTTTTTGCGTAATTGGAAGACAAACATACATCCGTTTTTAGTGCTTTTTGCGGAGCGTACATGTGGTGGGTAATTTAATTATAAGAATAGCTGGGGGTAGTCTGCGTCGATGTATTGTACAGATGAAAATATATAGTTGACTGCCAATTTCAACTTCGGTCAATATATCGGTATTTCACCCCAGGACAGCTTCTAATGCTTTACCAAGCACAAGTCAGGTCATTTATGGAGTACTGCTGTCACCTTTGGGACGGATCAGCTAAATACCAACTGGCCACTTTGGACTCGATTGACAACTGGTGAAATTGCGGTCAAATGCCCGTCTATCGTCAATAAAAAAAAATGATTTTCTTGAAAGGTTTCATGTGATCAATTGCAAAAGAAATATGGTTGCACTTTCCATACAAATCTCATAAAAAGATATAGCCCTGTTAACTTTGGTTTTGATTGTATTTTGGATGTAACATTTTTATCTCTAATCATTTTGACCAGAAAATTAAAGGTGTTTAGATTACATTAAAATTAATAAATATCGGATAAAATAATTGCTCAAATGGTTTGTACCTACTAAACTATTGAAATGTGCTTATTCGTATATTTTAATTTACCTATATTATTACCAAGTTTTTCAGTAATTAACGGAAACTTAATTAGAAATCTAATCAATTGAGCTTTGAGTTAATATAAATTTAATTATTGATAAACATGGTAACAAAATAAGATATTTATTTCACTACCACAGTACCCATTTGGCGTAGGTATTAAACTTTAAGAAAAACTTGGAATAGCCCAACCAGATATTACGCAAATCAAGTCAAAATGTCCAAAAACAACCCACCTTCTGACATAGTGACATAAAATCCCGCACAAATAATTTCTCAGTTTAGCCTAATGCTTGACAGGTAGAGAATACCTTTATGGTATTTAGTTCGCCATTTGTACTTTCTTGTATTGTGCAATAAAGTTTAAATAAATAATTAATTAAATAATATATATATTAATAATATATAATCTACCAGTTTCCAATATGAACTTCTAAAATATACAAAGTACTTACCTAGGATATACAATGTTCGGTTGTACATAGTGAGTAAGTAGAATATACCTACTATGTCCAATCGTCGAGAAAATTACCGAAATCCACATGCGATGGTATGGCCATGTGAAAAGAAGCAGCGAAGATCAGGTCGTGCAAATGGCGTTGAACCTGCCGGGACAAGACAGGCATAGGTCGGCCGCCATCGACCTGGTGGTCTAACAAGAAGGTCTAATAAGAAGAGACCTCGAGAAAGCTCAGTTGCCGGAACCGACAACCCAATACAAATAGGGGCCCCTATTTTATAAACGTGACAGGTGACAGTTGACAACGACAATTCGGCATACATTACTTCTCCATCATGATGCCAGGCATACACTTACTCAGCTACCCAGCAATGTACGTCGAATTGTCGTTGTCAATTGTTACCTGTCACGTTTATGAAATAGGGGCCAGGTAGTACTTGGCGCAAAAATGTGAGGAGACCCGATCCCAAATAATGGGAACACCGGAAAACGTAGAATACTATATGTTACAGTAATGTCTACTGCATGTTTTACAACAACCTCGGCAGTTTGTCTCCGACTAAAATTAAAATTTTGGGTAAAAAGATTTGTTATCTCTAATAGATAGGTACGAGTATATTGTACGCCAATAGGTTTTAGTATAGATATTATGAAAAGATTTATTTAAAAAAATAACAATAGATAAGTTCCATTCGGTAACTAAGTCCAGGATTATCATATAATCTCTCCTGCTTCGATGGGATTTCTTAAATCCTATTTTACAAATATTTTTGTGAGTATTTTTCCGCATCGTAGCCTAAAAATCCTTTGAAGGTTGATGAAAACTTGTCGTGTTAGCGTTGTTGGTCGGTACCACGGAACTATGTCAAAGGGAACATGCATGAAATTTTTTCATCGCTTTTCTTAACGAAATATCAAAATACCGTAAAAACTATTCCAAAGAGTGAAATTAAAATTAAAATCGGCCAAGAAATACGTATGATATAAGCATTTTAAACTACTAATTAGACAGCGATTTGACAGAGAGGTCCGATATAGACTGTTACGTCTCAGTCCACTACGGTCATATAAACTCCATATTAAATTCTGTTTTGCTAGAAAGAGATAGAATAAATTGTTTGATGGCTTATATCTTGGGTATTTTTATAGTTATTCGAGAAATTCTTTTTGTATACTGTTTGTTACATGAATAAGCTTTTAATAAAGCAAAAATTAAAATTCATGAATATTCCCTATTAATTAAAAATCTTACTTATTACATACTAGATGGTGCCTGCAACTTCAATCGTGAAGGAGAATAAGTCATAACCCCTCTTTTTTCGACAGCATAGTAGGTTAAAAAAGTATCCTATAACCATTTGTATATCCAGCTACCTTGAGTACCAAAAATAGTTGAATTTTATTTAGCCGACTGGCGCGATGAAGTCCCAACGATACATACAAATATACAAAAAATTAAATCATTTTCCATTCAGTGACCTCCAAATAGTCCGTTAATTTTTTTTAAATATCTTGAATTTTCCGACATTTCATTTTTACAACTTTTTAATAGTATCTAGAGATAATATAACATGTCCATTTGACATAGTTCTATAGTGGCCTGGGGTTCCAATTGGTTGACTGTAAATCCATACTAATATTATAAATTCGCAAGCGTGTCTGTGTGTCTGTCTGTCTATCTGTTACCTCTTCACACTTAAACCGCTGAACCGATTTGAATGATTGATATGATGATAGTTAAAGTTTAGGGGAAGGACATAGGCTACTTTTTATCGCGGAAAAATGGGTACCCTTATCCGCGATAAATGAATTTAAGGCGGACGAAGTCGCGGGTAGAAGCTAATGGTACATATGGGTGAAATTCAAAGAGGGACACGTCATCTCATGTAAGTAATTAAATTTTCTATGAATGTTTCCGTTGTGCGACTAACAATTAACCAAACAATTTCTGATTCTGTATTAAATATTCGTCGCACAAGGGAACTTTTTACTTTTGTCGGGTCAAATAAGGCTTCCGATGGTTCTATCTTCATCATTTCTTCAGATGATACGGTCTAAATTTTATTTGTATCAGTATTCATTACTATTTTATAACTATTTAGGTAGGTATTTGAGTTAGTACTTGATCGAACCCTTCACTTGATCGAACCTGGCCAAAGATAGTTTAAGAAAGAGGTCGTTCACCGCCTGCGTTCTCAACTATTGTCAATTTTGCCAACATATAATTTCCCGATTCGCCTGTGTACGAGGAAACGAAGCCATATTGTGGACAATATGGACCCATAATGTGGACTTCCAAAAACAACGCGTCGTAGCGCCTTAACCATGAAAGGTAAGTAAATTATATTTCAAACCTTTAAATTCAGTGACGAACAAATTTCAAAAACTATCGTTGCTCGTTAAGCCTTCTTAACAGAGATAGCAGTGTCAGCTTATTATTATTATCGAGCCAAAAGGCTAAACAGCACGACAGCGCGACAGCGGTAAATTTTACCGAAAAATCACACGCACCGCCGCGTCCATAACGTCTCTGGTGCATCTCTGAAACGTTAATTTAGAACAGCTTAAAAGTATTCATAATCAACGGTGCTTAGACCGTTTTAGATGGGGATGATAGATCTGAAATGGCGCGAGTCCAATCGGACACAGATTTGAATATGGAATATTAAACATAAACCGTCGTGGAGACCTTCATAAATTTAACCAATAAATGTCAGTTTGCGGCCAGCACGGCGCGGGCTTATGGTACGAAAGGATCTTTAAATACCGGCAAGAGGTGTAAAAGTTTTGTTTGATTGTTGTAGAATGGACGGACAAGTTTATGATGAGGAGTTAAAAAACTATAGAACGCCGCGGTCGGCTTGCGGTAACCTTTTCCAATAGTTCCATGCGCGCTCATAGGTGTATCTATAGATGTATCGCTACAGTACAGAGTATCCGTGGGATAGAGTGCAAACTTAAAGGGTAGGTAGGCTGGTCATACCTATTTGCCGCAGATGCACTAGGGTCAGACTAATTCTTGATTGAAGTCATTTTGTAGGATCGGAGAGTATAAATTCTATACTCCCTGTTGAAGCTCTATCATTCTCAGGTTAGAAAGAGCGATTATTTTTGCGGACAGCTACGAGTTAATGACGAATGATTGATTTCCGATTGAGCTATCTTCTAGCTTTTGATAGCACAGAAACACAATACTAGGTCCCACAACCACCGGAGGTAAGTAATATTAGATGAGAAGCTTTTACAAGGTAACCATTGGCCAAAAGTTATTAAATAATATGTTTCATACATACCGGCACCTTTACACAATTCTAGAAGTTGCGCGCAACTTCGATCGTGGAGGGGAAAAAGTCATAACCTCTTTTTTTCGAGCGTAGTCGGCTAAAAAGTATCCCATAACCATCTATGGATACCCAGCTACCCGTGTACCAAAAATAGTTGAAATCCGTTAAGCCGATTTGGCGTGATGCCACTGCGACAAATACAAAAAATAAAAATAAATATATTTTTTTCAGGAAACTCCAAATAGTCCGTTACTATATATTTTTTGAAAATATTTTCAATGTACAAACAGCAACACAATTAAGTAACCATCACTAGGCCTTATGTCAATATTTATAAGGTCTACCAATGGTCACTTATGTGCAGAGCCACAACTGTGTAATTTAATATGAGAAAAAACGGCCCACCAAATGAAAGATAAAAATTAATACAAAATTTCACATAGGTTTGTATAATTATACAGATAATCTCGTAAATTGACAAAATCAGGATTTCGGTTCTGGACACTGTTCGTTGTTACATAAATTGGAGTAAACTTATACCGGTGATACGCAAATTTGAAGCTGTACCAAGACCGAAATCCTGATTATGACGATTTACGAGAAATATCCGAAAATCTTACCTAACCTGATCATCATACCAATTAGAATGAATTTTATTTTGCTCCCTTGACGTCGAGTGAAGTCGAACGTTCATTTAGTATACATAAATGGCTTTATAGTGATAAACGAAACAGTCTTCTCCCAGAGCATGTTGAAAAATTAATGATTATTTACTCCTACGTAGGTCACTCGATAAATTTTGAGATAAAAAAAACTATTGAAGATATTAGTATTATTTATTTTAATTTTTTTTCAAAATACTCTCCATTACTCTCTATACAAAGTTCCATTCGTCTGAACCAACTTTGGAAGCACTTTTGCCAGTCTTCATCAGATAGGTTCGAAATTGCTTCTTCATATGCAGCCACGGCTTCTTTAGCACTCGAAAAAAACTTCCCTTTTGTTTTTTCTTTCACCACCGGGAACAAAAAGAAATCGCAGGGAGCTAAGTCAGGACTCTCACCCTACGGATGTGGTAAGGTTTCTATCCCAGCTTTCTCAATAAACGCCTTTGTTCCGAGGGACATATGTGAAGAGGCGTTATCGTGATGCAGCAAGATTCCCCGAAGTCCAGTCTTTGGCCTCCTCCTTGCACTGCTTTGAAAACTTGCGGCAAAGCTACTGTAGTATACCAATCAGAGTTGACTGACCTATAATTTTCCAGCATTGATGTTAATAAATGTCCGCCCCGTGAAAAGAAACTAGCTACCATTTTTTTGCCGACGTTACGAGGTCTTTGTAGTTTTGTTGGTAACTTTCCCTCTGAGAAGACCCATACTGAAGATTGCCGCTTGTTTTCCGGGTCATATTGGTAAATCCATGTTTCGTCACCTGTAATTATTTCCTATACACGCCGCGATGTCCCGTTGTCGAATCGTATACGCATCTCACGACACCAATCTATACGAGCCTGTTTCTCAGTATCGGAGGACAAACGTGGTATCCAACGACAACAGAGCTTCCTTACTCTAAGATGTTGATGTAGAATGGTGCTTACGCTCCCCGAACTGACGCCTAAGATATTCTCTATGTTTTTGTATGTTATTCGTGGATCTTCTCGCACCAACACTTCAGTAGTCCACACACTTTCTGGAGTTACTGGTGTTTGCGGGCGACCACTTCGGTGGTCATCTTACCCCTTTTAAATTCGTTGAACCATCTAAAAACTGTTGCCCGTGAAGGAGCAGAATCTTTTAACGCTGTCTGCAATCGTTGCAAACACAATTGTTCAGATAAACCAAATTTAAAATCATAAAATATCATAGCACGCAAATGTTCGCGGTTAAGCTCTATCGTTACAAAGAAAAACGCGGGAACCGTTTTAGAAAAATGACTGTAACATATTATTTTTTTAAATTGGAGCGAATCGGCAACTTGTGTTCTATTTTTAAATAAATTTGCTTTTTAAAAACATATAATTCAGGTGCGTTCCATTTTCGAATTTCGAGCATCTTAAAACTTATCGAGTGACCTACGTATCACTATAACAAACCCAATAAGATGTCATGTGCTGCTGTGTGTACTGACGTGGATTTCGAGGAAGAAATTGCATCTGTATCTGTATAATTATACAAACCTATGTGAAATTTTCTATTAATTTTTGTTTCATTTTGTGGGCCGTTTTTTTCTCATATTACACAACTATCGATATCGTTAAAAAAATGTTTCTAACACTAGTTTGATTGCGACAGTCTTTTGTTTTGCTATGGATTTTCCGGGCTTTGCTTATGTGTGTGGCTGATGGTAGTTATTTTATTTTTACAACTTTATAATAGTATAGACGTAGCAAACTGGAGTATGCCCGTGTGACTGACTGATTCTCTCCTTCTCTGACTCGTGTCCTTATGATTAATTGTATTTACAGGTATTTAAATAGTTTATCAGACTATAATTAAATTAAGTAGAAGCCTTTTCATTTCTTATATTGAACAAGATTGTTGTGACTACCACAATATGCGTTTCTGATATGATAACTGACTAAGCAACTAGTGAAGAGATACCCTTTACGATTCACAATTTAAAAAACTAATGTTTGATATACAAGCATGTAATCTGTACTATTGTAAACGATGTAATATTTACGTTTTGGACTATTTGAAGGTCACTGAATTGGAAAATATATAATTTTTGTATGTTTGTATGTATCGTGACGGCTCAACAGATTTAAGCTATTTTTGGTACACAGGTAGCTGGATTCCACAGACGGTTATAGGATAATTTTTACTCGACTACGCCGAAAAAAGAGGGTGATGATTGTTTCCCTCTGCTAACGAAGTTAGGCACCTTCCAGTATTATATATTTTTTAATGTCGTTTTTCTTTGCTCTCACATCACGCCAAAATGATCGGACGGATTTCAACATTGTTTAGTACATCTGATGATGGTTATAGGATATTATTTAGCCGATTACGAAGGAACAAAAAGAGGGTTACGACGTTTTTCTTGTCGTCGAACGAAGATGCAGGCACATTATAGTGTATACTAAAATAAACAAACCGGTCAAGTGCAAGTCTGACTCGCGCACCGAGGGTTCCGTACAAATTTGCACTTATTCCGACTTAACTTGCCGCTTGAGTTAAGTTTGCCTCTGGTATGTATGGCGTCACATACAAATTAGGGGCAAACTTAATCAAACCGGGTTATTCAAAAATGAGTTTTGGTGATTAAAAACCAGTAAGACAGATAGATATATGGTTATAATTTTCGTGTAATATTTATACTAAATTACATAATTCTAGATAATTTCAGATTTTCCGCTTGGTAAACTTCGGAGATAAAGGGGGGGAATGGTGTTTATTTTCACATTTTCCTTAATAAAACAAAATCTACTCACAATAAAAAAAAATGTTCAAAAATGTACTGATCAAGCCCTTTCATTTGATATCCTACGTGACCTAGGAGCTAGACTTTGACCCCCCCCCCCCCCTCATATACGTCGTTTTTTAGAAAACAATAATATATTTTAAAATGTTTCCTTTGTAATACATGTGGGCTGACCATGTTTATAATAAATAGATAGCATAAGTAGTTTTTGAGATATGGCGCTCTAATAGTCGGACAGACAGACTAAATAAGGGTTCCTTTTTTACCATTTTTGGTACGGAACCCTAAAAATCCATCTGCTAAATACGAAGTAAAATCTACAATATGTGGAACAAGCACATACATAGCAAAGTACGTACTGAAACACCACGTACCCGGTAATGGCAAAATGCTAATAAAACTTTATTCACCAGTTTTATCGATCGTAAAAGAAAATCCTATTATGCCTGTAGCGTTCACTGGCTACCAGTGGAACGAACTATTGAAGCCTTGCCCATATGGCTATTGGTATGTTGTTTCTAGAAACTTCTAGCTTGATAAGAAACGTTCGATTGGCCTGCGATAACATTATTATGAACCTACTTCTACTTATAACATTTATTCACTTCAACGTTTCACACAAAACCTTTACAAGTCTGGTCAGTGGTCATGTACTTACACACTTACCCATGGTTACAAGATGGTTTAATTTTTAGTAGTCAGATAGGAATTAGACTACTTTTTATCCCGGAAAAATACCCTTATTCGCGATAAACGAATTTAAGGCGGACGAAGTCGCGGGCAGAAGCTAGTAATATTATTATACTACTAGCTTCTGCCCGCGACTTCGTCCGCCTTAAATTCGTTTATCACGAATAAGGGTATTTTTCCGGGATAAAAAGTAGTCTATGTCCTTCCCTGGGACTCAAACTATCTGCATACCACATTTCATCCAAATCGGTTCAGTGGTTTAAGCGTGAAGAGGTAACAGACAGACAGACGGACACACTTTCGCATTTATAATATTAGTATGGATAAGGAGCAGAAATATTATAAACAGTTCAATATCAATATTACTTAATACAATACAACAAACTGTCACACACTTTTAAACACGTGTCAGCACACTACTGAAATATTCTCATTCCTTCAAATGTACACAATAAAAAAAACCTACAAACAAAAACACACCCACACACTGGCTATTTAAAATATAAACCGACCCGATGTACTTCTAGAGTTTAACTATGAATTTATCTCTTTCTCTCCAGTTCGGCGTGAGAGGACGGGTGACGATAAATTGCGTGACAAGCGTCACGTCGCAACCAGCGGGCCTATGATGGTTGTGTTCATAGCGCGACAGATAAATGAAAAAGCTACCGTCACTTTGTGACAAGTACGTGAGTGCGAGAGTGATGGATGCTCTTTAATTTATTTATTGCGTGACAAACGCAACCACCATACCATACCGCAGGCTTTCTAGTCGAACTGATGAGACACTCGTATACACTGGACAACAACCGAGTACTTCTAGCACAACTATGACATGCGACTATTTGTCCCGTGGCACATGTTATCGATCTATCCCTTTTCATTCAGTTCAGTGAAAGAGAGCCGGATGATGTTGTGTCGTGGGACCAGCGAACTCGCAGCCATTATCAGAATACAACATAACGGGGCCTAATCGCGTATAAATATGATTTATTTAACTACCTTTCGTTTTTAATTCTTCAACATTTAGGACTTCGCGTTACATCCATAGTCTCCCGTTTTGTTGTGTTGTGATAATTGGTGATAATTATGGTATTAAATCAATCAAACAAGTTTTGCTAGCCTGGAAATAGCTGAAAAGATCCTGATCGACCGACATTGGCATCGGACCTAGTTGATCTATTATGTTGAACAGTTCGGTTGTGTGCAAACACTTTAAGTAGTTTTAAAGTAAAGTTTAAACTTTGGCACAGTAGTAAAGACGGACATAAAACTTGTACAATGGAGTCAGGTTGCAAACAACAGTGAGGAGGCAGGTTGTAGCATCATTAAATACAAAATTACATTCAGGAGAAGCCTTTAGTGTACAAGCATATTTATAACGACTATTTTTACGTGGTTTTCTTGAGTTACAGAGATATATTGTTTTTCCTTGTATTAATTTTAATTAAAAAACAACCTACTCGTGTAACGATCTGGCTCAGATTTTATCTCAGTGAAAAATCACGCCTATTCGTGGTTCCGTTGGGGCGTAAAAGAAGGGCAAACGAATAAACCAACTTTACCAACAAAGACACTTTAGCATTCGCAAGATGGGCATTTAAAAAAGTGCACCACTTGTTGTGATTGATTATGATCTTTTTGCCCAAAATTTTATTCAGAATCTTGAGCGATATCAAATATCAATATTGCGATAAAAAAACGTCCCAGAAATTTGTATGAAAATTCAGATCGTCAGTCATTGATCGTCATTGTGACACTCATACACAAAGTACCGTACGGTATACTGTCACAAGACGAGTTTTTTCGGATACATTTTTTCAATTATCACAGTCTATAGTAGGTACTCTATATCTGATACAGTTACGAGTGAGGACGTCAGGTTTTAAAATTATCATCTTGATTTTTTTATCCTATAGTTGACACCCGATCCGTCGTCTGTATTGCAATGAATTGCCAACGTTATATTTTTTTCAATGAAATTAAATAAAGGTAAAAAATCAATAACATTTTTTTTTTTTCTATAATATCCCGATTTCATATAAAGAAAAAACTATTTCAGAAGTTCCTTCTTCTAAAAGAGAGAGTCACAGCGTAGAAAATCGTACAGAAGCACTATTACTAAGGCGGATTTAGTAAATAATTTGTACTGCTGTTCTTCTTGTGCGCTATGACTGTGTTATATCAATCTAGTGACGTCACTTCGGGAATCGTATGCTTCCAGCAAATTTTCCCGAATATCTTCAAAACTAGTTGCAATAATAAAATAAAATTTCGGGGATTCGATAATTTATACTATTATAAAGTTGTAACTACTAAGATAACTTTTAAGATATTAAAAAAAAATGATTATGCAGGTCACAAATAACAATCGTAAAATATTTTATTTTATTTTTTGTATTTTGAGACGTTACATTTTCTACAGCTTTATAATACTATAGATATTAAGCCGATGTCAAGCACGCTAGGAGGATTTAAAGGGACGGACTGCTTTCCAATGTATAGCTTGTATAGCCATGCAGTTCCCATAGAACTTGCAGCTGGAATAGTCTCATAAATATAACAAATAGAGTGCCTTAATCGCGTATAAATACGGGTCGCTTGATTACCTTGCTTTGATAACTCTTCGAAATAGTGCGACTTCCGAAACGGCGAACAATTGCCAACCCAACGCATTACCTAAGTAAATCTTATTTGTTCGTGATAATAAGTGAAAATCATGTCAGTTAGAATTATTTTTTTGTTGAAAGCAGTTCGTTTGTTTAAATATTTATAGCGGTAGCGTATATACTTTGGGTGTCCCTCTCTTGACAAACCCAAACCACTAAATGAAAAACCCAAACAATGTTTTTTTCTCGCAGGACGTGGCGAAGCAGGCGGCGCGATGTCGTGTGCCGGCTGCGAGAAGCCGATCCTGGACAAGTTCCTGCTGCACGTGCTCGAGCGCGCGTGGCACGCGGCGTGCGTTCGGTGCGCCGACTGCCGCGCGCCGCTCGCCGACAAGTGCTACTCGCGCGACAACAAGCTGTTCTGTCGGAACGACTTCTTCAGGTCAGCCAGATTCCTAACATATCCATGCTCATATTGCCCGTGTAGTCTGCTTGTGTGTTGACTTCGGGGCCATGCTTGCTCACATGTGCTACTACTAATGGGGTGCCTCCAGGTCAGTAGCTGGATTCCTAAAATGCCCAGGTCCATATTGCCCGTGTAGTCTGCTTGTAGTGCACTGACTGCCGCGCCACACTCGCTTGCAACTCCTGCTACTGTGAGTTCACCAGTTCAGTAGCGACTCTTAGAGCTGGCACACAGCTTTTATGAAGTGACGACTTCTCCAGGTCAGTAGCCAAACTCCTAACATGCCCATGCCCATATTGCCCGTGTAGCCTGCTTGTAGTGCACTGACTGCCGCGCCACGCTCGCTCACAACTGCTACTACTAATGCAACTTCACCAGTTCAGTAGCAATTCTAGAGCTGGCAAACAGCTTTTGTAACGTGACGACTTCTTCATATCAGTAGCCCGATTCCTAACATGCCCATGGCCATATTGCCCGTGTAGTCTTCTTGTAGTGCACTGACTGCCGCGCCACACTCGCTTACAACTCCTGCTACTGTGACTTCACCAGTTCAGTAGCGACTCTTAGAGCTGGCTAACAGCTTTTGTGTCATGACGACTTCTTTAACTCAGTAGCCAAATAACATGCCCATGCCCATACTACCCGTGTACTTAACTTGTAGTGCACTCACTACCGTGCGTCGCGCGCTCACAACTGCTACTACTAATGCGACTTCGCCAGTTCAGTAGTGACTCTTGGAGCTGGTATACAGATTTTGTGACGTGACGACTTCTTCGTGACGAGTTGTGATGAAATGAAATGTCTGTACTTTGAAAATATTTTCAAAAAAAATATTGTACGGACAGTTTAGAGTTCACTGAAATGAAAAATATTTTATTTTTTGTATGTTTGTATGTGTTGTTGCGGCTAAATGGGCCAAACGGTATTCAATTATTTTTGGTACGCAGGTAGCTGGGTATCTTCAGATGTTTATATGATACTTTTTACTCGACTACGCTGAAGAAATAACGAGGGGTTATGACTATTTTTCTCCGCGAATGAAGTTGCGGACGCCTTCTAGTACCTACTTTATAAAACGGGTACCTATTTGATAAAATTCTGGAAAGAGCTTACAACCAGTGGTAAACGTCTCAGTCGACCACCCCAAATCAAAAACTGCCCTCTAAATTGTTTAAAATTGTTAAATCGTAGGGTTTGGCGCCAAAAATTGACAGTAAAAAAGCAATTTCATCGTAGGTCAGGTAACAGCGGAAAAAGGTTCACTTACGGCTTCCGGCGCCTTGATGGTTTAATTTCGTATGTTTTTCGTAATTTGATGAGTTCATTCGGTGACATTACGTCCCGACGTAAGTGACGTCATTTCCGTTTGTTTCACACCGCACCATTATAAAATTTGAGTTTTGGTTTTTTTAAGCAGATAACTTGTTTATAAGCGCTTGTGAGCATTGGGACACTTACGTGTAAATAAATTATATTTATTACTCTCTGATCAATGCTCCCTGGGTATTGGATAAGTTAATCTCAGTCAAGCATATTTCAAGTTATAAAAGTCAGTCTTTACGCTTTTAGCGTTGACAAACTCTGTTATGTCGCATCGCTGTGGTAAAGATTACCAAAGATTACGACCTCAAAACATGCACGACACAAACAACCAGCCTCTTTAATTTATTGTCCCCTACGCTCAGCTGTCACGATTTATTCTTTGCTTGGAGTCTCTTAAAATAATTACCTATCAAAGACCGAAAGACTCTGCCCGCGGGCTATTGCAAACTTAACTTCGTTCAGCGCATAAAACATTCAGCCAGACGTGAGATGCCATTAAAAAATTAAAAAAGATAACAGAGCAATCCAAAGACAAAACGGAATTATTTTTAAAGATGAATAATAATTAAATGTGAAGTGCGGTTTGTTCGATTTTTGAAGTTTTTAAAAATTGGCGGTAACGACGACATTCCAAAATAACGTGGCGGGTTGCCAGTACCGTACAAGTTTATGTTTTATTCATACGGCCTCCATCGTTTATGCAAATAGAGCTGGTAATAATTCAATGTGATGATAAAAAAAATAAAAAAAAAACATTGGTGTTAAAGTCGCGTCCGCAGTGTGTTTTGTTGATAGGCGTAGACCACAAAGGCAAACCATACAGAAAATAATACATACAGGAAAAATAACGCATCACTCACACTCGGAACGTGTTCTTTGAAGTTGCACTGTTATTATTTAGTACCAGTGGATGTCCGCAACTTCGTCCGCGAAGGAGAAAAAATCATAACCCCTCTTTTTTTCTTCAGCGTAGTCGGGTAAAAAGTATCCTATAACCATCTGGAGATAGGAGCTACCCGTGTAACAAAAATAGTTGAAATCCGTTTGGCCGATTCTGCGCGATGAAGCCGCAACGACCCAGACAAACATAGAAAAAATCCGATAAGAGTAATTTTAACCTACTGCGCGACGCAAAGGAGGGTAATGTGTTTATTAGTCTATGTATCTATGTATGTATGTATGTATGTTTGTTCTTATCTGGCGCTCAAGAGACCAATCGCGTGGACCGATTTTGATGATTCTTACGTCAATCGATTCGTCTTAATTGTTTTAATGTCACTAAAGACTCGAAAATTATGAAAACTCAAAATGGCGATAGTGAGACCCCATAGTGTAAAAAAGAAAAAAAAGAAAAATCTACGTACTATGTCGAGTGGGATATCATGGAATAATGATTTGGAAATCATTATTAGGTTTCTTTTATTATTTTTAATTTTAAATGACCAGTTAGGAACTATAACGATTTAAATTTGGTTAGTAAGCCGTTCTCACAAAATTTGGTGATGGTAAGCGATTACCGTCGCCCATAGACACTTGCATCACCAGAGGAGTCACAAGTGCGTTGCCGGCCTAATTTCTATTGTGTAATGTTGGTTTTAATCTTAGTTTTAAAGCATTTTCAGCAAGCTCTTTCAGGGTCCATGTGATAACCATATATCTTGTAGGAACTTGTTACCCTGGTGCAATAAACGTTATGATTATGGTCATGATTATGATTACTGACGTTCAAATTAGAAAAATGACATGGTAAATGACAGCTCTTCTCATACTTTTTGGTAAAATCGTTATAGTTGGTTTTACAATTAGTTACCTTTACTTAAATGTTCCTAAGTTTTCAATGTAGCCCATTTTTGCGTTGATATAAATTTATTTTTATCACAGAAAAAAAGCTCCTATTAACAAAAAACTCGGAATGTTATTGACAAGAACATTAACGTTCTGTTTTTGATGAAAAAAATACCATTATGGCTCGGGCTTGGTGGCGATCGACAATAACCAACGATTTAAGTAATTGACCTTTCTATCAACAATTAATTCGATACTTGATATTTACATACAAGTTGGTTATTTACCATCGACCAATGACAGACATTCTAGTGTTAATAGCGGCAATTTAGATGTTGAGCTTTTGGTATTTAGTGCAGTTCGTATGCTTATGGTCCACAAACTACGAGTATTATGGTAGCAGGTTTTAACTACGAAATACCAATTTTAATGGCGTTTCGACACTATAAGAAGTCATGTTCTTGTCTGAAGTTATAAAATATGGCGCCGGCTGCTAAAGACACGCGAGAAACGGGTGTAAGTCAGTTTGAAAACTATTAAAAAACAACATTCATTGTGTTTTGATATTATTTTATACAGTGTTTCAAACTGAATTATTGTTTCGAAACTTTTTTAAATCCGAAAAAGACTAAATTCACCCATCACAGCACGGGAGTTTGACAGTCCTTGTCAAAAATAAAGTTGTAACGATTTTTTTTAAATATATTTTTTAATAAACGTGTTGTCTGGGTAAAGAGTGCTGTGGTTTGAAGATAACTTACATAGATTTCTTAAGCTTTACCTTTGTCCACAGGCGATATGGAACGAAGTGCAGTGGTTGCGGGCACGGCATATCACCCTCTGACCTGGTCCGCAAAGCGAGAGAAAAGGTCTTCCATCTCAACTGTTTCACCTGCCTCGTCTGCAGAAAGCAGTTATCTACCGGCGAGGAGCTATACGTCCTCGACGATAACAAGTTTATATGTAAGGAGGACTATCTGGCTGGCAAGACACCGACCACGCAGCATTGTGAGTTTTTTGTAAATTGTGTTCTAATTTTAAATTGAGGAAGGGTTCTAAAACAAACGTGGCCGTTTAGATGTTGATGTGTTATGGAAACGTATTTATTAATCGACCACAGTCACATGACTATGTGATTGCAATCATTTTTCGTGTCCTATTACAAATTCGCAATACAATTTCTAACAATCGATACAGACACATTTTAAAATTGAACCGATTCTTATTTGCAGATTGGATAGCAAACGCTGTTTACGTAACTTATCAAACATCGACATACACGATCACGTTCACAATTAACTCAATGTTGGTATACTTGTAAAAAAATAAATGAGGTCTTTTATTGTCCCCGACTCGATTCGGACCCAATCGGTATCGAATAATTACATTTCTAAAACACGACCACGTCCCCTTCAATTTTCGAACGTGACATGTGAGAATTGCATTCTCAGTTTAAAATGCGTTTTTTATTGTTTAAGAACGTATCGCGGCAATAATAAAACTCTCGTAGCACCCATTTCGAAATCGGATTTTTCGATCAATACGAACCGTAACCGAAACCAAATGAAAAAAGAATCGAAAAAAGACCAAGGCGTCGGACAAAAAGCCAACCGCATTACACATTAGCCACGTCTCCACGCGGTAGTGCTGTAGACATCTTTTTTTACTTTTTTATAAACTGCTTTGTCGATGGCAACACCTTGACGTGAGTTAGAAAAAAGTGACGGATTGTAGACAAGCAAGAATCGTGACCTGTAGGGTACAATACATAGCGACAGTACAAATATTTTGATTGGGGGATATCAATCCCCTGCTTAAAAGTTTTGAATAAGGTCAAAGGCACTTCTTTTTTTAAAATATAGAAACGCAAGGGCTTTGAACAACTACAGATTAAGCCGCTCGGCTCGTTTACAATTTACATTCCGGTATTTCTGGTTTCGATGCTAATTACTATATACATAAAATGAATATATGCCGTATATGCTACTGTCTTTAATGTTAGTCTGGGCAGACATAAACTGGTAGTCGCATGGATAAAATATGGCTGTTCTAGTTATTTAAAAGCAGTAGTTTGAGATGTTGATGTAGAAATTTGTGACCCAATAGAACAAGTTGGTATAGTGGTCATAGTAAAGTACTTGGTCAGACAAAGTCTATTGCGAACGAAATCAACTGTAGTTAATAACGGACGAGTACTTACTGTAACTGTACAGTATTATTATATTTGGCGCTGTGGTGACTATTTGACGCTGACTGTACCTAATGTACAGTGATCGTTATCAACGTGCTGAATTGGTGGCAAAGTATGGTTGACAAAAAAAACAAATACTCAAGTATTTTAAATATTATAATATTTCACAAATTATAACATGTATATACATATTTACTATCACTTCTGCAATTATGCTGAATAAAGTAATAAAATTTGCTTAACAGGTTTTGCCGTCAGTCTTTCACGACCATTGGAAAAAATCCATTTTAAATAACTAAATGACCTTTCGACGTTTACAGAAGTCACGGGAAGGTAATTTAAACTGTTAAAATATTGCACGCAACTTTTATTGACCTCCGATGTCGATTTTGACGTATATTGTTTTAAAAATATTTAGGGCGGAAAAGGTTTTGTAGAGTGTAGATTTATTATCTAGAGATGTAATCCTATGTAGGCAAGTATTTGTCTTATAGTGATTGTGTAAAATCAGAAAATAAATAAGTGAATATACGCTTTTTCTGTCAACCATACACTTTGCCACGAAAATTGCACGTTGATAACGATCACTGCTAATGTATTAAACATGGAATATATAAAAAAAACTACAAGGCACCCGCAACTTCGTTCGTGGAGGACAAAAAGTCATAAACCCTCTTTTTTTCTGCAGCGTAGTCGGGTAAAAAGTATCCTATAACCATCTGAAGATACGCAGCTACCCGTGTACCGAAAATAGTTGAAATCGGTTTGACCGATTTGGCGTGATAAAGCCACAACGACACATACGAACATTAAAAAAATATATAAAAAATTTCGATTCAGTGACCTCCAAATAGTCCATTACAATCATTTATTTGAAAATATCTTCAATGTACAGACATTTCATTTTTACAACTTTATAATAGTATAGTATAGATAAGGATACTCATATAGGAAAACAGATGAAAAAGTGTCCAGTGGATGGAAGGTAGTAAATAATAATTCCAAATCCATCCAGAATGGCGGCAGAATAGCAAGGTAGCCTGACAACAACCAATTACAAAACAGTTTTATCGAAATACTACTCAATCATTCGTTCTTCTTCTAATGTTAACATTCAATTGTGTTCAAAATCATTTTTCTGGCATCGTTGTGGATTTTTTTGGCATTGCAATAGTAATTTATTTTAGGCACTTGCGACAGTGGCGCCACCAATGTAATGCCTTTTGACGGACACTTTGAATATATAGAGATAGTTCTCATTCGTTTTCTCCGTAATATTAAAGTGGAAGATGACGATTAATGGGATTGTCAAGCGCTGGGCCATTTACCATATACATAGGTACTCGTATAAAACATTTATTTGCCTCAATGTAACTTGCCCATTCGACCCATTCGATTATTCTTACTTAATACTTTTCCTCGTCCGGCTAAATGCACCGAAATATCACCAATATTAAAAGGATTTAAAAAAATCGACACTGTATTTTCTTCTGTTTCCGCGATTATCACTCATTTAAATAAAACAATTTAAACGGATTATATCGCGTTTATTATCTCATTTTGACCCGACGTTTTGGAAGCTTTTCAGCTTTCGTGTTCACGGGGGCTCGACTGAGAAAAGATATATTTTCCTCTGTTATGTAACAATTTGTGTAAACTAACCACTTTTAGAAAACAAATAAAGGTGTACATACATGCAGGTTGCTAGTGTGTAAAGATAGTTACAAATGCGACATTCGTTTTCATAGTAAAGGTGGATGAATTTTACCTCACATTATAATTCCAAATTCCAATCACGAGTGAACATAGTCATTAGTAAGGAGAGAGCCAATGTAAGGAACTTACTTGTCCCAATCTTTGTGATTATCTTTTACATATGAGGCGATTGCAATACCTATTACTTAATTTAAACGCTCATTGGGATTAGCCTGTGGGTAATAATATGGGGTATACCATAGTTCTTTCCGTAACTAGCCATCAGCTCCTTGAAGTGACTGGACACAAATTGCTTGCCATCATCACATGCTATCACACCTGTCCGTACGTTAGGAATATCATGCTCCAGTATACGTATAATGGCTGATGATTTTCCGTTTCTCAAGGAAAAGAAAAATAAAAACTTGCCAGTAACATGGTGAAATTTTGATTATGGGAAAGGTCCCATTAGATCCACGGAAATAATTTGGAAGGGCTCTGAAACTTCCCGTTGTCTTCCCATTAATCCAGATGGTCTTGTTTGGGAGTGTTTGTGTCTTGCACAAACTTAACATTTCTGTACGTACGTCTTAAGAGTCCCCGGCAAGCTCGGCCGAATTTCACCTTCCCATACAAACGGAGTTTCGTTCTCATTTTAAAACTACGTGTTGGATTGTAACGAAACTTTGCATATACAATGAGATAAAGTATATCTTAGGCCTGTAATTAGTTTACATGACTCCAGTTAATAAAACAAACGAAATACAGCAAAATCAAGTTTTGTATGAAAAAAATAAATTCGCTGAATTTTATTTACTATGGTATCTGAAGCTACATAAACTAATTACAGGCCTGCATATACTTTAACTTATTCTAAGTAGAGAGTTTCAGAGCAAACTAGCCAGTTGTTTTTAAATGAGCGTAACTACGTTTGTATGGAGAACCGAGCTTACCGGGGACTCTTAACATAATTTATCAATACCTGGAGGTAAACATAGAAAGGAGAGGTTTTGCGAAAAAACTTTTTTTGGCAATATATTAAGAACTGGTTATTAAATAAATACCTGTCGATACTGTTGTTTATGACATTAGCTTAAGCTTGGCTTGATGTTGGTTGGCGAGTTTAGTTCTTATTTTAACAAGAAGTCCTTAGTGAGCCCATTTCAGTGACATTTAATTCTAAATTCGGCCTATCGTTAAATGGCGCTAGTGCTTCGGGGCAATTTGTCACGCTTTAAATAGACTATAATTTTCGAAATGAGAGTTGTCGTAATAGTTTGTATGATTGTGTATTACCTCTTTAGATGTAGAGTGTAATGAAACACTGCATGTTAATTTTTATCCATTTGACTGGTCTAATACACTTTATAACGTTGGCAAGTAAAATGCCGGTAATACGGACAGAAATACATTATGTAATTTTGGCAACCCTTGTGAACAAGTTACCTTTTAGTTGATGCATACGTCGTCGCGCAGAAAAAAGTATCTACGGCCTCTATCGGTAGCCTCAGTCTTGAGGCCTTTGATACACTGACGCGCAAACGAGCGTTCACTTTTTGGACACTGCAATGGTTGATCGCTGTTTTTGATGAAATCAAAAGAGAGAGTCTTCTGTACTTATACTTTATTTTTTACTTATTCTGCGCTATTAGTAGAGTGAAATGGCGGTTCTGCCCTAACGAATTCTAGACAACAGCTCGACAAGCGAGTTACGGCGCTTTATTTTAGGAAGTCTGCTAAAATGTCACACTATCGTAGACTGGGGTTATTGCTCACAATAAGTATCCGGTAAATCTTTAACTGCTCGGTTTAACTCGACATACCCACTTAACGAAGGGAAGTTAAAACTGTTTTCAACATCCAACTACGCGTTTGTTAAAAAGGCCAACTCACTTTTACGGTTTTACGTACTCTTAGGCCCGTCGTCGGTTACATTGGACAGCTTAACGTCAGTAAATTTCTGTCAAAAAACATTCCGTCGAATTGAGAACCTCCTCCTTTTTTTGGAAGTCGGTTAAAAATACATTTTTGTGACAAGCTTTTATTGCCGACTGGGTGGAGTTCAATAAGATAACATTAACTCACATAATTAAATTTCATATGAAAGTTTCCGTTGTGTGACGAACAATTAAACATACAACTGTATTGAATATTTTTGTGGCACAGCGGAAAAAAACAGTTTCGTCGGGTTTATGCAAACCCGACACGTTAACTACAGCCCAAATGCTCGCTAGCGGCATCGTCCATTTAGGATACTGTCTCTTTCTGATATTACCAAACAAACGAAAAACTCAGTTACAACGCCAGTATTCAAATTAAGATTTCATAAGCGCTTGTGTTCAGGTACACAAATAAACACCTTTTTTATTGTGTTTTGTAGTATTTTTTTATTGTTAATAATACATAACATAGGTATGTTACGATTATCTTGCTGGTTGGTTGTGTCTTCGACCACCATGGACAAATAAATTGTACCTATCTAAGTTTTTCAGTTTCCCTACACACGTAACGATTTTAAATCTTTAAACTGAAATAGTTACAAATCCCCGTCGATGGATTTACTTACCACAGACTCAAAGACGATTGTTTCTTACGCGTACCTTCGCGAATGTTCTAAATTCAAATTTAAATCGAGTAAACCAAAAACGCATTATCCTCTTTCAAATATCGAACAATTATAATCACTACTAGTAAACACAAGATAAAAATAGCCATATGATGGGGTTGCCATGTATTGTTTGTTCGGTTCCCGCCAAACATGTGTCCGCCCGCGGCGTTGCGCTATTTGCTCTGCGTAATTGTGTTTAGATATTGTTAGAGTGGAATAACGCTGGCAAATAAACTTGCTTCAACGCTCAATTAAGTGGGTGTTTTTTGAGAGTAAGAGAAATTTAGATTGTTTTTGTAGCTATAATAAACTATGAAAATTGCCTAGCATTTCAGTAGATAGGTTTTGAGAATTTGGAGTGTATTTATTTTATGCATCTACTTAGATTTTCTAACTTGCAAAAAAAAACTTAGGACTACTTTTCATTGCTAACGTGAAAACCTCAAGCATTATTTGAGCCTTAAAGCCCTTAAACAATAGACAACGTTTCATCAAAAACGCCGATTATTGAAGAAACAATCAGGACTTTTAACCCTTGTACCTAATTGTAATCTTTTTTATTAGTTACATACATAAAATCACGCCTCTTTCCCATAGGGGTGCCACTTCTATCAACATACTACGAAATTTGCTAGCCCTTTCAGTTGGGTAACTCTCATTAAATTTCTCATACATCCTCTTCGGTTGAGAGTACTCCCCTCAATACTCGCTCTTCTTTAAAACATCCTCTATTTGGTCTAGGAATTTCCTCTTAGGTCTTTATTTGTTTTACGAAATTACAAATAAAAAATACAAAAAACATCATGAATTACTAGTACATTTGTCTAGTCTGCTCCATAATTTTTAAACGCATTTTGTATATTATTTTTCATGTATTTTTAAGCAGCACACGAACTCCTAAACTGAGAGGGGACGTTATCTCTTTCGCCCCCTCACAGGCACAACGATACGTATCTATGTCATCCCAGTATCCTGCCAAAAGAAAACTGGTCAAGTGTGATTCTAAAAATAGTTATTTATTCGCCCAGTATCCATAGTACAAGCTTTGTTAGTTTGGGACTAAAACTGTCTAAGATTGTCTCTGATATTTATTTACCAACTAGCTTCTGCCCGCGACTTCGTTCGCCTTGTATTCGTTTATCGCGGATAAGGGTATTTTTCCGGGATGAAAAGTAGCCTATGTCCTTCCCCGCGACTCAAACTATCTCCATACCAAATTTTATCCAAATCGGTTCAGCGGTTTAAGCGTGAAGAGGTAACAGACAGACAGAAAGACAGACAGACAGACAGACACACTTTCGCATTTATAATATTAGTATGGATTATTGGCAATATTGTAAACATTTTAAATTTTGTTATCATTAAAACGCTGAATGACCATAATTTTTTGTAAACATTAAATGTAGCTACAATAAGTATTCCTTGTTTGTAGATTTTTACGATTGTTAAGTTGACGAAAGATTGATAATTTTTTGTAGTTTTTAAGAAAAGCTCACACGACGTAAGTACACAAAAAGTATCGTAATTGGCATTGTCTTGGTATCATCGCTATACTTAAGAAACCTTTCAGTACACTTCGGCTCCACATATATTTTTCTGCTATGCAAATTCCAATCACTTTTCCATTTATCTATCGTTATGTTACCTTAAAATTTAGATAAAAGAAGAAGTATATCATCACCATACATTTTTTTATACCTACACTAGGCATACTGCATACTCTTCATTCTAACCGGAAAGAAAAAGGAAATATAGTATCAAAATCACATGTATATACTACGTTTCGCGTTTAATCGCTTTTTCGACCCGTTTGGAAACCAAAAGGTAGTAACGTTCTATCAGTTTCATACATAATTGCTTCGTTATAAACGCGATATCTTCCACTGGTTGCACTAATCTCGGCTTCGGACGGATTAGACTTATGCGATTATTGATTTTGTTCTCTGAAATGGAATATAGTAGTTTGAGATTATATGTAAACACGTTTGAAATACTTATAGTTATAATCTGTAATAGTATAGTGTACCTATGAATTGTTACAAACAACACTTTGTTGTAAATTTTATAATAATTATCTCTCAGTAACTCCACGAGTTTAGTGCAGCCGTGAGGAATGCAGGTACTATATGTATAATACCTATACTATTATAAAGTTGTAAAATGGAATGTCTGTACATTGAAGATATATAAAAAAATGATTGTAACGGACTATTTGGAGGTCAGTTCATATCGAAAAAAATTTTTTTTTCTGATTTTTGTATGATTGTATGTGTCGTTGCGGTAGCTGGGTATCTTTAGATGGTTATAGGATACTTTTTACAGAGGGGTTATGACTTTCTCCTCCGCTAACGAAGTTGCGGGCACGTTCTAGTATACCTATTATAAAGGTCTGCAGCATTTTTATTTCCCGGGGTAAGCTCCCAAGTCTCAGCGACGGACCCTGCGCATTTTTAAAATTCCTTTTCCAATTATATAACCATCATTTCATTTCAGAACTGCGATTCAGCCGTTATCAATGGATATATGACTAATTTCCATATACCAAAAGTGCGGTGTTATCTATACTATTATAAAGTTGTAAAAATGAAATGTTTGTACATTGAAGATCAAAAAAATGTTTGTTATGGACTATTTGGAGCTCACTAAAGCGAAAAATATTTTTTTTGGATTTTATGTGTGTTTGTATGTGTCGTTGCGGCTTCATCACGCAAAATCGGCTAAACGGATTTCAACAAGTTTTGTACACAGGTAGCTGGGTATCTCCAGATAATTATAGGATACTTTTTACCCGTCTATGCTGAAGAAAAAACGAAGGGTTATGACTCTTTCTCTTCCGCGAACGAAGTTGCGGGCGCCTTCTAGTTATCAAATAAAAAAAATACCTTCTAAAACCTCCTTATTACGTAATCTCTTTGCAACCGATATTGCTTTGAAAACCGATAGCGATTGGAACAAAATTGAATGCCAAAGTCTTACACAATTAGGCCTTTGATTGCCAGTGCAGGGTGTGTACCCCAGTGTGGGATAAATCTGCGCTACGCTCGGGTAAATCTATTTCCACGTGTATCGGACGCGTGCGGCGTGCGATAACGCTTATCAATCAAATGCACGCGCCGATGACGGTCGAGTTTTCCGCAGGCATTGTATGGGAGCTACCCCAGTCAATGAAGACTTGAATGGAAACTGTGCTCTAATTCTACATACTGCTATATGATCCTGTTTTTATTGTTACACCGTTTTCTAGTGGCGTTCGGAATGTAGTGAAACTTTTTATCCATTTATATTTTCAGTTAGCTTTTCATATTCAGTTGTTAGAACATGATTTTGCAAGTTATAGGGAAGGCACTAGTAAATTGGGAACATTAAGTTATCCGGACGTGTTTATATTATATTTTTTCTCGATAGTAAGCGTTATGTGGACTCTGAATCTATGGGATGGTTTATTTTTACGTCATATTGTTTTTAGTATATTTTTTTTTTCATCCGGTAAGTGTGATTTTGAAAAAAGCTGGAAAGCTTCCGAAACGTCGGGAACTAAAATGAGATAATATACGCGATATAATCCGTTAAATTGTTTTATTTCAATGAGTAATAATCGCGGAAACAGAAGAAAATATTAAGTGTGATTTGTTTAGGACAATCAACTGTATACATTTTGACTTTGGAATATGTCATCATCGACAGATTATCAAAACAAAAGTTAGCTGTCCATTTCATGACTTTTCTTTTAATTTTCTTACTAAGCCATATCGACCAAGATAAAAATTCATACAGTCGATTTAAGTCAAAAATGTCACAACGAGGTTTAAGAAAAATATAACTAAAAAATTTAGTTTATGTGTCCATGTAACACACAATGACGTAAAAATATAAAATGTATACATCTTGAAAACTTAGTGTTCCCAATTGGTAGTTTTATAATAAAATAAATTAACATCCTCCCTGACGGCGAGACTTTATTTCCGCGCTTAAAAGGTTTATTAATAAATGTCCTTCGTTTTCTTTTCGCATGTATGGAATCAGCAACCCTAATGATAATAGACATTTACAACTTTTTCCGCGAATAGTACAAAGATACGTGAGAAGCTACTGATTGGCAAACAAATGGTGGCACTGCATGCGATTTTGTAACACACAACATTGTTGTACGTATACATTTGTACAGACTAACTAAAAAACGATCACTTATACGACTATGGTCGGACGCCGACGAAATTGCCAACGGCTTATGCAACAACATAAAAAATAACAGATCGGCAATAATGCAATATTAATAACATAACTGCTTACGTAGCCCTGATCCCGTAGGGTTGCACCCTCGCAAATATCCCGTGTTTGTGCAGGAACCGATACTGGCAACCCCGGAAATGTTGTTGTTTTAAATGGCTACGCTTTGGCGCGCTTCGTTTATGCCAGAGGTAATCATAGACAATTTGGATGCTTATTTTTTAAACGTAATTTTAAACCGGTTTCGGAACATGCCGAACCGTTTTGTGTAACTAATAATTATTTAAAATATCTACAATTTCGTCAATGCTTCTGATCGTATTATTATTCAGCGATTAAGAGAGCAAAATACAGAGCATATACCTAATATTGTATATCCATACTAATATTATAATTGCGAAAGTGTGTCTGTCTGTCTGTCTGTCTGTTACCTCTTCACGCTTAAACTGTTGAACCGATTTGAATGAAATTTGCTATGGAGATAGTTTGAGTCCCGGGGAAGGACATAGGCCACTTTTTATCCCAGAAAAATACTCTTATCCGCGATAAACGAATTTAAGGCGGACGAAGTCGCGGGCAGAAGCTAGTACCTTATATGTATTAAGCCTAAACAGCCGTACAAAAAAAAACAGACGTAAACAAAACTCAAATCTGTCTCATCGTGCGATTATACTGTAATTTGACATTTACCCGTCAGTAATAGAGGCGACTGCACAGACATAACATAGTTATATATAGTCACGTAGCGACGAACAGCGTGGAATGGAGGAGACCGATAGAATCCCATTTCGCCCGGGACGGGGGAGGCGGCCATTTTCGCGACCCTGCATCCGACGGTTCGATCGAGTTTATACCGCGTCCTATTTTCAAATCCCTTGAATATATCCCGCGTCATTTACGAGTGGAAGATCCAGATCGGGAGATTTAGTACGTACTGAAACCTTCGCGGGGTTTGAT
Organism: Hedya salicella; assembly: GCA_905404275.2. Classification (NCBI taxonomy): domain Eukaryota; kingdom Metazoa; phylum Arthropoda; class Insecta; order Lepidoptera; family Tortricidae; genus Hedya; species Hedya salicella. The sequence goes on along the minus strand of FR990114.1, from coordinate 7,599,379 downwards.
CTGAGTTAACACTATTGATGTGCAAGGCTCTGAGTTTTGTAGAAAGCCGGAACTAGCAAAAACAGGATTTATTTTATACTTCAATATTCATACTTCAACAATTGGCTAGTAGCTAACACCAGTAGCAAAATTTTGCATGGTAAAGTTTCCACCGCTTAATCCATTTTTTTTACTGCAAAGGAAACTTTAGAAGTTAGTTGCGTTACATTTATATTTTTATTTTCAAAACAAAAGAGATAGTCATTAATTTTGAACACAAAACTTTTTCGCAACTACAATTTCTAGAAATAAGTACCTGACTATATTTTAACTTTGATGGCTTGACCGTTACGTCAAACAGTAGAAATTCGAAATAGAAAAACACCAATCAAATAATCGCCGCTACCATTCGGCGCCATTAAAATTCTTTTAGAGAAACCATCAACACAGGCAGCAGATAGTTCGCGGTGCTTTACCCACTTTTCCTTAATTATCTAACGCCTCAGATCCTGGTCTGCCATTAATTTTTATTTACCATTAAAACGATCGATAGGTAGCGTGCTCGTAAAGCGCCGCAGTAAACGTTTATGTTTGAGTTTTATGACATTTTAACGTAGCGTTTTTGAAAGCTCGCGAGCTCCGAGTTTCTAGTTTATACCTACTCGCGGAATAGAATTATAGGTAGTAAAACATGACGCGCGCCGCACCGCTCCTACCGCTGCAAAAATGCTATGAAAATGTCGTTATACCTGTATAAACTTGGTTCCTTTAGCATGCGCTCAGAAACTCTACTGAGTTTTTATGACCTTCCAGATTCCATATAAGTAAGTTTACTAACTTAAAACGTGTCGAAATTTCACACTTTGTTTTCACATCACTTTAAACTTATTTTACGGGAAAATCTCCACATAGTAAATTCTTGGACACATAAGATATACTTTTTTACATTTGCTGTTTCTGTTCAGGGCAAAACAGTAGGTATTGATTGAGTGATGGTCGCTTACAGATTAATTTTGATGTACCTATATTTTTTTATTAATATCAGTAGGCTTGGTTGAAAGGTAGGAAATAACCCAAAATTACCTATACCTTTTATGGTACTGAAATAAAGTGGATTTTTCTTGAAACTCCTGTACTAACGAGACGTAAAGGAGTTTACGTTCTCTATGCTTTTGGATAAGCTGTTTCAAAAGGTGACCATAATGATTATGTGGCACACTGCAGCCCACGAGTACACCGCGTTCATGACAGAATAGACATAGCAGTCGGCCGAACGGTATTTTCACCGATTACCTCTACTTAGAGCGCACAAATAAAAACATCGAAAAAACTAATCGGTCAACGATTTACAGCGTCGGGAGCGCGCCCCGAGGGCAAATTATCGATAATCGAGCGACTAACCAAATAGCCGGTGTCGATACAAGTTATCGACAGTAATCGTTATAATCGCTAGTGCCGCGCGATTGTTGCCGGTCGCCATTACGGGACGTGCGCGGCGTTTCAACGATCCTCCATCCGCGTTGACCCATCATCTACCATCATTCTCTATGCCCGATTACTTTTTTCTATACCACGAAGGTGTACGAGGGAGCTCCACGAAAACTGGTGACCTCAACAGCTTTTTGTACACGCTTATTATTGAAATTATTATTTATTAACTGTAATTGGCGGCGACGTTTTGAGGGTTAAGTTCGGCGTTTAGCGTAATTTGGACAATTCGACTTTTTGGAGGGTTTATTAGTGGATAATTATTAGTCGAGCGGAGGTCGTATCGTATGGGACTTTGTGATTACACTCATAAAAATAATGTTTAATCAGTATCTATGTAATATTAGCTGAGCATCTTGACATTTTAAATGTTGATATGAATTACTAATTCACATCGCTTAGTCTTCATATCGCGACAGCATCAAAGATAAGGTTTATTGTTTCTTTGCTCTGGCAACACTAGTTTCCCTTTCAGCGCATGGTGCGAAAGGCAGTTCTTTTTTCAAATTATTATTTTTCTTCGCCGTGTATTGTTTGTAGGTAAATGGCGTGAAATTGAAGGGCGCTTGAGCGAGAGGTAGGAGTATGTTATTGAACTTTCAGGGCTCATGTTTGGAATGTTTTGAAGTGTCGTTGAACTCGAAACGTTTTGTTTACATCATAGGGTTTTTTCTCAAAGAACCATTAAAAAGATTTCCCGAAACGTACTTATTATAACTAAAATAGTTTGCTGTCGTATAATTTTTCTTAATGTTGCATCTAAGTTGTGTATATTTTCTATATAGCGTCAAATGAAATAAAGTAACGACTGATTGTTGGTCATGAATTCAGTTTTATACTACACAAATGATCAATTCTCGGGTTGGTCACTTGAGTTATGATTGTAGGGTAATGACGTATTTTCGCACATTGCGTAGCTTACTGATGTACCTTAAGACCCCTATCAAGAAATTGAGGGTTTTTCGCGCGCTGAATATTTAAGCAACTTATGAATAATTGAAAAAAATTAAGCTTGTCCCTTTCTTCTTTGTCCATCCATGTTTGGGCTCTCAACTCTATGTACACACTCACTCAACTCTTTAAATTACATACACACTCACTCAAATCTGTGAGACGCGGCTTATTACAATGATATTCTGTCACGACTGAAAAGCAAATGGCATAGGTGAAAAAAAACAAGGGGCAGAATTTTAGAAAAATGATGTGTAAATTAAATACGATTGAATATAATTCTTAACAGTGACAATTTGGTAATATATTTCATTTTAAAGTAATGAATTTAACGGTCCCCGGAATAATTCAATATCTAACATTTATGTGTATTTTCATCTGATATATTTTTAGTAAGAATACCCATTACCAAAAATAATAATGGCATTGAAACAAAAACAATCAGAAATCCGCATCCCTCAGACAGTCCCGGGAAACTTCTGAAACTGTCATCATAGAAAACGACCTCGAGCCCTTGGTAGCTACCCTCCCTGAGGGGAGGTAGGGTAGATAAGGAAATATTATTTCCCTCCGAACCCTACCCTATAGGTATAGGTAGGTTACTTTTAGATTGGAAATGAGGCACGGGTATTTAAATAGGTACGATATTTCATGAAGTCGCTATTGTAATTTAGATAACTTTTCAACAGGGCTGTGAATTTGACACTATGTTTTTCTTATAAACAAAGATCAGAAACAAATGAAAAAATTTTTCGACGATACTGGACTTGAACCAGTGCCTTGAGCCAGACCGGGGCAGCACGCTCTACCAACTGAGCTAATCGTCCATACCAGTAGTCGACGAATTTAGTCATCTGTTCTTGCTTATGGATCTCTGTATGGTGCATCCGACTCTTTAGCCTGATTGAAAATTGTGATGATTATCATGATATTTGTATAACAAAAGGTACAATATGTTTTTCGTTTGTACTTAATTGATATAACCAGTGATCGTAAATTTTGTAGCATTTTTGGTACAGCGATCATAGTAATGCGCTATAGATGAGGAGGAAATAGCAATTTAAACGATTAAACATACTTAATATTGTCGACAGTAACCCCACTTTATCATTTCAGTTGAAATTCGCCACACCTATGGGGCTGTTCATAAATTACGTCATCTATTTTGACCCTAAAATCATCCAAGCATCATAATTACCCAATCTCCCCTTTCCAAATAAAATGATTTCCAAATAATGCGCTTTTAGCAAAAGTTTATACAAACACTTATTACATTCCTTTTTTACTCATTGAATCACTTTTTTAAAGATGCGAAAGATGATGTCATCTTGGGAATGACTCCCCACCCCTCCTTCGTCATGCTACCATCATCCAATATCCAGAGCCCCCCCCGAATTTGAAAGGACGTAATTTATGAATAGCCCCTATGGCACTCTACCAGGGTCGCTTCACCAAAAATGCTACTTACCATACCATTTGACTACTAGACGGTAATATATTTAATAGATAGATATATTTACTTATATACATAGAAAACATCCAAAACTCAGGAACAAATATTTATATCACACAAATATTTGCCCTTACCGGGATTTGAAGCAAGGACCTTTAGCTTCGCAGGCAACGTTACTTCTGCTGAGCTAAAGCGGTTGTGGAAATGGGTTAAGTTAGGGTATTAAATTTTGCATGGGATTTCCATTGGGTACACGATTTATAGAAAACATATAAACAACGGTCAATGTGGCAAAATAAATAACATTTCCCGTATCAGCTCTAACCAAACGCATAAAAAAACTATCGATACACACCTAGAACATAACTCGCAATCAGGCTCCTCATTAGAGCCTCGAAGGATTAGGATTTATGTTTTCACCTAAAATAGATTTATGGTCCAAAATCACCTTTTAAAAAAAATCTTCATTAATCCTGGCCCTGATTAATTCCGCCGTGAGTCAGGCGAAGCCGATGCGCCAAAGGCTCGTGCTGGCGGGGGGCCCCTCTATAATTGGGCCCCCTACGACCTCAGTGTTAAGGGACCAATGCTTTGGTTATTTATCGATACTAGAGGTTTTCGTGTGTAATGATCTTTCGTTAATTGATGTTTGGTTTTTTGGGGGTTTAGGTAAGTTCCCATCAGCAAACGGGACCTTGGTTAAACTTCATAACGTACGTCTTAATTTTTTTTCAAAAAGCGACCGGTGACAGGTTATTGACCTCAATATTACCGGATGGTAAGCAATAGGTTCAAAGATTTTACGCGCTGTTTCGGTAAGAGCCTATTCACTCGAGCGATAAGCATAACTTTTTGAAAAGGTGAAAAGAAAATTGATATATAAGGTTTTATAAATAAAAATTGCAAATTCTGGAAACTGATCGTAGATCGCCCCTAATGGCGTAAAGTTTGAGACGCGTCTGTTCAGTAGTGAACTAAAAATTATAATAATGAATATGTACAGGGAGTTATATGTATAGTTGTTAATATGAATAATATTCGTCTTCGCCGAATATCCATATTTACCGAATATTCGTATTCAACTCACCTTCTGAAAATCCATTGGTTTTCTGGCGAGAAGATATATATTTCTCTTAGCTGAAAAAATAGGCCCCGGAGACTCTTGACTCATAAACATTTTTTATTGACCGCTGAGAATGTAGTTACATATTTACAAACGGAAAAAGAAATCGTCTAAGAAGTTACAAGTGTTGTGCTTTTTTAACAAAAAAATGCCAGTAAATTTTAATAATTTAATCTCTTAGTAAAAAAATAACAGGTGTAGTCAATTATTCGTATTCGCCGATTAATTTGTTATTCGTATAAAAGTAGTATTTCTTTTATTAGTAGTATTTAAGTACTAGTATAGTTTTATTTCAATGAGTAATAATCGCGGAAACAGAAGAAGATATTAGTATTTAAGTAGTTAACATCGCCGGGTAAGGATTGCAAAGAAACTTTACTTTCGGTAATAAAATATCGCGTCTCTCAGTCTGCCCAGAAAAAGGGCACGTTCAAAAGACTGCGTATTTTATGAATGCACAACAAACATTCTCAGAATCACAACAATCGTTAAGCACACGACATCCGACACTCCATCCAGCGGCTGTTCGGTCAAAACGGGCCCATTCATACACAAAACATATGCTAACAACCCGACCGTGGCATTATTCAAGTTAACCTTAACACTTTAATAGCCTGAATCGGGAATCAAACCTGCGACGCCTCATTTCATTTCGCTTCCTCACATCACCCATTCGAAATCTAACCCTATTGTAAGAAGTTTAAGTCATAAACACGTCAATAGCCGTCGTGAAACTTAATTAGTTTACGTAAAACACAAACATCTTATGTAATTGGAGTAAACAAACAAGTTTGGACTCAGTCTAAGTTGGATACGGTTAAAAGTATTTCGAATGGGTCGGTATGCGAAAATTTTCCGCGGGAGTTTTTATGTCAGTCGATAATACGAGTAGAAGCCTGGAGTTAACCGATGCAGGTAATTTCTAGAGAACCGCGGTTTTAATCGATGTTTCGTATTGTTTAGTCGTGCTGTGGAAAAAAATCTTTGGCTTCCGCGTAATTGCTACCAAAGAATTGTGAATTAGGTAAGTACTATATGGAATTGCGCAATTTAAATAACTTAACCTACTTAAAATTTACTCAAATAATACGATTAGTTGTTATGTTCTAAGGATTCAGATATATGTGTTTTAAATTATGCTTTTGCGCCCAAATGACCAAGCCAAGGTTGTTGAAACCCGTAAAACGTTCAAGCTACCGATCGAGACCTCCGCGATTTTATAGTTTTTAAAATTTTACTGCCAGTAAATCATTATTTTCTGCGAAACGCCCATTCTTCGCGATTCTGACATAGGAATGTTATCCAGAGATGATGTTCATTTGTGCTTTAATCGCGTTTCGCCGAATTCGGATTAACGTCTCGCAAACTGCCTCATCACCCCAGATAGTCTGAACCTTGTTTTGTTTCGGCCTTTTTCAAGCGTGTATGTAAATAAAGGGGAACAATAAAACCGCGCCGCGATAATATTAATAACAGCGATAAAAAAAAACATTATTCAAAAATCGAACTCGGGAACGAAACATGTATAGACAATAATGGAAAGGAACAAAGAGGTAAAAAAACGGGAAGAAACCTGTCGACGCCATGTTGTGTGGCGCTCGGCCTTCACGCCTCGGCCGCCGAAGATTATCTTTTGAAAAAAGAACCGAATGGCAGGCGCTCCGGTCGTCTAACAAAGGTCTTATACGCGTGTTCATTTCTTGGATTTATCGCCTTCATTGCTACTGATTAAGGATTACTTTCGGCCGTCGGTTCGCCTACTTGAAATGTTTTGTGGCCACGTCAAGAAAGAGCACCGTCACCGTACGCCTGCGCCTCTCTGATGACCTGTCAATTCCGTCGTGTACGTCGACCGTCGATGAAAAAAGTGACATTAGAGTGGCCATCTATTATTTTGACTTTATGTGGGGAGATGGAGCCGAGATTGATCGTGTTTGGCCCAGCCTTTTTAATTATATCGCATTCACTTGTTGAATGACTTCTACTGTTCGGTAGAGGCAGCTAGTTAATGCCGTATACTGGTCATAATCTCTTTCACAAGCAGTTTATTGCTATACAGGCACATGGTGCCTACAAGTGTGTGCTAAAAATATTTATTCTTTTGCGTTTTAAAAACTGGAATTGTATCTTGAAGTAGCATTAATTTCTTTAGAGAGAGTTTTATAATTATCTACAAAAATTCTCGGTGGGTTTATAGAGGGTTTAAATAAGTCAAGCTAGCAATTACCAAAAGGGGAAATTAGGTCATAAGCAGAAATGGCTTCGGAGGCTAGATTAATCAATAATGTTTTGGTTTAGTGAATAAAAATATGTGTTTGATTCCATGGACGACACACTGACATAAAACACAAACACGCAACTGATGTCTTTTGGTGGCTCATTTTGGCATCTTGTTTTAATAGTTAGCTAACCCCTTTTTAGAAAGATTGACTTTTTTTTAAACTAGGCAAGATAGGACTTAATATGAGACAAAGAACAGCGGGTGACAGGACATGTTTTAGGGAGAAACAGTTACCGTGACCATTTCAAATTTGGTAGTTTTCTAGAAACTAAACTCCTGCGGGCCTACGAAGCTCGTGTTTGGCACGCGATACCTATATAAATTACTAGCTTCTGCCCGCGATTTTGTCCGCCTTTTATTATCACGGATAAAAGTATTTTTCCAGGTTAAAAAGTAGCCTATGTCCTTCCCCGGGACTCAAACTATCTCCGTATCAAATTTAATTTAAATCGGTTCAGCGGTTTAAGCGTGAATTAAGAGGTAATAGACAGACAGACACACTTTCGCATTTATAATAATAGTATGGATAAGGCATCCGTCATTGTCACATTCATATAATATAGGGAAACTGATTGCTGCTTTATCATGTATGCTTTAAAAGCAAACATCATAGCGCACACACATTCCCCATTAAGTATGTCGTGGCACCGTAAAAAAGTATGCAATTGAAAACTAAGCAATTTGGGAAAAATCATTATACCCACAATCACATACGTATAGCTTACTACCAAGGTACTCCTGCACATCGGCGCACGATTCGCGCCATGTGTCACGCGCTGCGCGCCTGCGCGGCGCGGTCATTCTGCGATTTCGTACGCCCAGTAAACGCGCCTTATGCCGCCTGTTATTATGTGACAACTTGTTCCAGGTTTTACGATTTCATTTGGCCACTTAGGATTCATAACGTCCGATTATGCATTTAAGTGGGTCCGAACTGGTTTCCTATGTTATATATGTTCTGGTAGTCATAAGTTTAATGAGTTTGTAAGAAAATTATCTGCTTTTGCTTGGAAAATAACTTGTGCAAAATTTATTTCTCACAAAGTACCCTATATTCAACTTTATTATTATTCTTTTACGTCAATATTTTGTGTAATTCTTTGTAATTTTTTAATTTATCAATGTGTCCCATTGACCGCTTCTTACCCTGACTTTTCAAAACTCAACAATATTTTTTACGTTGATGTCAATCAAGCATGCAATACAATGCACCTGGTAACCTGGTAGTAAACAAGAATAAGAATAAGAATAAGAATAATTTATTTTGTAAAACATAGGTAGGTACATGGGTGTTTCATAAATTGCTTAGTAACACTATGTTTTGCCGAAAGGCATACAAAATTAGAGAGTGTAGCATGCATCATACAAAAAAAGAATAGTCAAAATTAATTAATATTCATTATTATTATCATTAACATTATTATCTATTAAAAATTCTTGAGTAGAATAGTACGCCTTTTTAACTAAGAATTTAAACAACGATTGCTTAAACATTTGTACAACAGTAAGTACTTAAACGGTTACCACACTACCGTAGTCACTGGCTCAACCAAAAGTATCACCTGTGCCACCAAAAAAGAACAGTTATGCGAAAATCCTTCAATCTTAACACTTCAGTGACCAAACCGCCCATATTATAGTAAACGGTTACAGCTCTACCGTAGTCACTATATAGTCAAACCAAAAGTATCACCTGCGCCACCAAAAAAGAAGGCTTATGCGAAAAATCTTCAATATTAACACTTCAGTGACCAAACCCGCCATATTATAGTAAACGGTTACAGCTCTACCGTAATCACTATATAGTCAAACCAAAAGTATCACCTGCGCCACCAAAAAATAAGGCTTATGCGAAAAATCTTCAATATTAACACTTCAGTGACCAAACCCGCCATATTATAGTAAACGGTTACAGCTCTACCGTAATCACTATATAGTCAAACCAAAAGTATCACCTGCGCCACCAAAAAATAAGGGTTATGCGAAAAATCTTCAATATTAACACTTCAGTGACCAAACCCGCCATATTATAGTAAACGGTTACAGCACTACCGTAGTCACTAGTTAAACCAAAAGTATTATCTGCTCCACCAAAAAAGAGGGGTTATGCGAAAATTCTTCAATCTTAAAACACTTCAGTGACCAAACCGCCCATATTATAGTAAACGATTACAGCACTACCGTATTTAGTCACTAAGTCAAATCAAAAATATCACCTGCGCCACCAAAAAAGAGGGGTAATGCGAAAATTCTTCAATCTTAACACTTCAGTGACCAATCCCTCCATATTATATGGTATGTCACATCGTAACCACGAAGTGACTATATGTAAAACCCACTGGCTCCTTAGAAAACTGGTTGGCTGAGTAGATACATTTCTTTTGAACGTCAGATGACGGAAAACAGTGCATTTATAATTTTCTGTATGTTCAACCGAAGAAGCTATTCATAGGCGTCATAGACAGAGAGTCGTAGTGAAGGTTGCTATTTTCCGGAAAACGCTTAATTTTTTCCTTATGTCTCTAACTAATTACAGTAGGCGCAGGCACTCGATAATCCGGCACGTCTGGTAGTTCAGCATTTTGCAACTAAACTACAGATTATTGAGACGATTCGCCATTGTTTTCTTGCATCGCTAGCCGGTTCTGCGTCATAAAATAGATCTACGTATACCCTTACGTTGTTGGTAAAAAGCAGTGTTTCTTTTTAATGGTGGATTAAAAATGATACGAATTTTATGTACTATTGTTTTCTAATCGAATTCAATAATCCAACATCTTTGACAATCTTCATCTTCGGCATAGACGAAAAAATATAGGAGCCGGATTACCCAGCGTCTACTATCTGTTCTTTAATTCTTATTAAAAAAAAGTCATGTCGGTGGGAATCTCAATTCTATACACGTTCTGACCTGGTACCTACCTATCCGAAAACGGCTTATCTCAGCTTTCACATAATCAAGGCACACACATAAATAAATAAAGCCACCGCGCACGCGCAGCCCGGCGCGGCGCGGGCGCAATCTCGGAGGGTCACGATTTGCGGTCACGCTCACTCCCACCGCTGCGGTTTGCTGTGTCGTCGGGAATTGATAGCTATAGCGTTTCTTATATTGCCTTTAGAGCTTATTTTGTATGTATGTATATAAGTAATAAATATAATTACAAAATATACGAAACTCCCTCGAATTACGATAAAACGTCGTTCGTTTTTGTAAACAAACGTTCGTATCATTTCACATGTATTTTTTCCCGGAACTCGTGAATGTTTGTTGATTTTTGAGTAGGTAACCTTATAGAGACTATACTGTTCTAGCCATAAACTACATATTTATATGTATAAAGATTACACTGAACCGTGGCGTGGCACCGTAGTTAAAAAAAAACAATCAACACGTTTTTCAATGCGGGGTAAGAATCAAAACTTTTTGGTTTTGTTCTCTATCAGTTTTTAGTAACAGATTTCAAATCGATTTAAAATTAGGCGTATGGCTTTTATGTTAGGTTCGTAACAGACTCTGTTCACCTTTTAATATGTTTTTGTAGTAAAATGAGTCATTGTGATCACTTTATCGATCATAACGAATTCGGCGAAAAAGCTTCATCATGATTCCGGTGACGAAAAGAAAATGTTATCTGAAAAATTTTATTTTAGTATTTTGCTTTGGGCTATGCCAAATGCTCATCTGCCTTTGTAACAACCATAACGACAAATGTATATTTAAGTTCAGGTAACTTTTAAGGAAAAAACTACCTTCGAGATTCTATTCAATCAATAAATTATTTGTCAAACTTGCTTTGCGTCCGGAAAAATAATTGCTGTTCACTCAATTTTTCACCGCCATAAATGACTTCCTAATTTGTCCGGCAAGCAGCCTTTTGCGCCATTGTGTAGATTAGTCAGAGGTTCCCAATCTTTTTTATAAGGTAAATGTACCTGTGCTCGACACTGTCACATTTGTCGGCACCTTCAACCTTAATAGCATAGCAAAAGAGGTGATAGACAGGTGTCAATTATTGGGATTAGGGTGACAAAAATTAAAAAGAAAATTGTATGGGACCATTTTTACGCAAATCGAACTAGTCCCATGTTGTTCAATAAGGCTTTGTGTTATGAGTACTAGACGACGATATTATATTAAATAAATACATTTATTTACATACATAGAAAACATCCAAAACTCAGGAACAGAATATTTATGCTCATCACACAAATATCTGCCCGTACGGGGAACTGGAACCCAAGACCTTCAGCTTCGCAGGCATCGTTACTGCTAAACTAGTTGTAAAAGTTATCCTTTACATCTAACACTACAGTTAAGTTGTAAATTTTTCATGACGCTCTTGTAAAAGAAGACACGTATTAGGTACCGGTAACTCGAGTGTACTGTTTCGCGACGCCGCTCCTGGGACAGTCGGACTAGAGATGGGTAAATCCGGAGTTGAAGATTTAAATGATTCGAATCCGTAAGCGGATCTGATTCCTTATCGGTTCTTTTTAAATCTTATCGAGTCCGAGGAACTACCAACTCCAACTAGGTAACCTATCAGTACGGGACCAAATAAAGGATCGGTGTCCTTTGGTACCGCGGAGCGCAGCGAGGTCGGCGCGAATCAGCGAGTCCGGAGTGACTTGCTTTGAACGACTCAAAAGAGTCGGAAGAGTTGTTAAGCGGAGTCGAAAGCGACCGCGGATTTAGTGATTCGGATCACTACCCCGAGTCGAGATTACCCATCTCTAAGTCGGACACCCCGGGGCGACGCGTCGCACAGTTTGGGAACCACTGAGTTAGATCATTTTGTCTATGGTTAGATCAACATGGCGTCTCTAATGACGGGTAGACGCTGACATATTGCTGTTTCGACTGTTGAATAAGTGTTATTTATGTTCTCTTTGTGTGTATGGGAGTAAGGAGCCAGTGTTCGCCAGGTCGCCTCGCTGACCCGGCGTACTATATCACTGTGGAGTTATTGAATAAGTAATGTTGTGTCAATACTTGTAGATGTCAGGATTTAATATCGCTACTATGATCACTGTTGATTTCTGCTTTCTATAAATGAATTGTTTGATTAAGTATTAGGACTTGTCTGTTTTTTTATTTTAGACGACTATGATTTTCGGTCACGTTGACTAACTAAAAAATACTACTAAACTAAAACATTTATTAATAAAATACAATTTTTATAAGTCACATTATCCACTAGTATAAATATTATTGTTATTGCTTCCATTACAATTCATATTTTGTGATTATTATTACAGAAAAGAAATTATTATAGTACCTAAATAATTGGTTACGTTAATTTTCTCTCAAATTTAAAGATTATCATAGATACTACGTAACTTTTTTTTGTAAGTGTTTCACTAAATAAAACATTCGCCTCTATTCTCTTTCATATTTTCAAAACAGCGTTTTGTAGCCTTTGTTCCCACACAAAATATAACGGCTACCTTAAAAAACTCACATACACCGTACATAACCCTCAAACTGCCGAGTCACGCGGTCGAATCAGGCAATCGCTAAGTCGCCAGTCATGCCGACTGCAGTCAGACTCTTTGTGCCCGGTAGCAAAAAAAGTCAGGAGACTTCTGAGACTATTATTGAGGATGGGGGAGGTTAGACTAGAGAAAATAATTAAGTTTGGAGTATAGTTAAGTTCGGCCGGATTTACCCTCAGAGTCAACCTCTAACAGAACTGTGATACGTGCTTTGTCGTCTTTTTCCTTTCAAAACAATACGAGAAAGCCGGGTGATGCTATGTCGCGCGACAAACGTAGTCGCGAAGAAATGTGCTAGATTGGCTGGATCGCCGTGAAAAATGGCGCCCATTAATGATAACGAAAAAAAATCCTGCCCCTAAGCCTTATATTTCGCTACCCTCGACACAAGCCCCTAATGCGCCTAGTGTAAATTCTGTGCTGGGTTTACTTTTTTTCATATTAACATACCCCGGGGTTTTCAGTGCGAGAATGATTGAGCTACTAATTTTTTTCCCGACCGAAAAACTTCCTTTGTAGAAGAGAAAAAAGACATAACATAACCCTATTTTTAATTTTAGCGTAGTTGCGTGAAAAGTATCTATTTGTAAGTTAGGTAGCCCTTTTGTGCTGAAGCCATTAAAACACATACCAATTTACGAAAGATAAAATATTTTTCGATCCAGTGACTTTTAAATAAGTCCGCGTCACTTGATTTTGAAAATATCTTTAAAGTTTCTTCGGCCTCAAGATTGTGGCCTGTACACGACCATTCACTTTTCGAACGCCGCAGTAATTACAGTAATTGCTCGCGCGCGGTTGCTTTGTTAATAATAATTTTGTGCGCTCCATTTTCGCTAATATCAAAAGAGTGAGCTTTCTGTACGAGTACTTGTAATATTATTTATACTGTGACTTTTAAATGGTCTTTTTAGAAAGATAACCAGGTTAAGGTCTGTTTATTGATATCGAAGTAGTGCTGAATCAGATACCTTTGTTACGCATAATCATTGTAAATCATAATCATGTTTGTAACAAAATTATTTGCATAATACTGAAACCATAAAATTTTCAGCATCCTTGAAAAGCTCACCCTGTAGCTTAGATTCGGTTTGTTTTGTGACAATACTGTTCGTTGTTGTTTCGTAAAATAATGCGATTATGACTAGCGAAAATTCAGACCATCATTAAATTAGGGCTTAAAATTTTATGAGGTAAATATGGACCGAATTGATATTTATAAACCTGCATTTTCCATTTACTCAAAACTACATTATTAAACTTTACATCTTAAAAACACGAACATATTTAGTAATCTGAGTGAATTAAGGCGTGATAAAAAATTAAGCTCTATGGAGAAATTTTCTGAATATTTAAGGGACTTCTATACAATCTAAGAATTGAGTTAAATCTCAATAACAGGCAATCAAAAAATGGGCCTCCAATCATAGTAATTTTTAGTCTCCCCGTTAAATTTTGTTTGTTGACAAAAACATGGTAAAAACGGTAAATTTTAATAAAACGTCCCCGCCATCCTACTGCCCGAAACTGAAAAACAATTTCACTGTCTAAAACTCTATTCGTTCTATACACGACTTTTACATACACCGATGTTTCGCACGCACGCTCGCCGCGCACGTCGATAAAAGAGGGCGTGCCCGTCGCTACCGCTTTCACCAATCACGGCCCAACGGTCCATGTGTGCGTGCCACATCCTTTAATGTGTGCCCGTCGCTACGCCTGTGTGCGTGACTTCACGTCTATATGAACACCGCGTATATGGGCGTTCGGCTACCGACTCCACAAAGGTTCCCATATCTTTTATGTTCTTAGATCCTTATCTTTCGTTTCTTATTTTACTTTTAAGATGGTGGTCTCGAATTAACGGTCGGCCCCATAAACACGCAATAACAAACTTTAATATGCTTGTAATACAAAATAATCACTGATTTTTATTACTTTTTCAGTGCTAATAGGTTGTTATAGATGCTAAGATACTGGTAATTTTTGGTGGAATTATTCATGAATCACGTTGATTGAATTGTTAATGGCTCTTGATTGTCCATTAACATTTTTTTCGGACCTTAATGGCTGAAGGGATTGGCAGAGATTATTCTCAGAGAGTCGGATAACACGCAACATACTTAATGTAGAGCAATTATTTCGTATAAAAAAATATTATTTTAACACACAAAACTTAAAGAAAAGGGAGTGTATTCACATATGAATGAACAGTAGGTTGTACTTACATAAATATAATCATATCATTTTAAATTTACACACCTAACCTTAACATATTCTAAAAAAAATATTTCTGTTTCCCTTCTCTTCAATGGCAAAGAAATCGAGAACAATCAGCAAATAGGTTATTGAGTTTTGTGGATTGGTAGTATGGAGGTACTTATACATACATATGTAACTACATATACCTACGCAGCTTTATAAAGTAACACACATTTAAACGGAAAATAATCGTTCATTTCGAATAAAGAAGCCGCAAACATAGCTTTGAATTTCAGATCAAAGTCGTCCTTCCACGTTTGAATTGAAATTCAACGACAATAAACGAACCGTTTTCCCGCCAAAATTCGATTAGGGACTACGACCGGGACAAAGGAAGTCGTTTATTTGGGGGCGGTTTAAAATTGATTTTAAAATTGGGGCGTGCGTTCTCTGGTGCCAACTGCCATTGGTGCTGGCATGAAATATCGTTCGATTTTCAAATTCTGGAGATTTTATTAAATGTGAACATAATTAATTTGTTTTGAGTAAAGAAACGGCATCAATAGCGCAAATTCGCGTTCAATTTTCGAATTCTGGAGATTTTATTGAAGTGTAAATATTTTTGTTCTGTGTAAATAATACTCACCAATGGCAATTTCGTAAAACATTGTTCGATTAACGAATTATAGACATTTAATATTTTTTTTGAGTAAAGAAATGCTGCGTATAGTTAGAATTTCGCCAAAACCAATAGACTATTTATCTAGCTACACCTACATATACCTACGCAGAAACTGCTTAGGCCGATTTCCATAAAATTTACTGTAAGTAAAGGTAAATTATGACTCCAGACAATATGTAGGTTCTGGTACTTTTATCCGGCTGATAAAAAATGGTTGTAGGTATGTCTAATGTGTGTTTCTTTAACATAAAATACCCGAACGTACTTACGGATACAACTAAGTAATTTATCATCTTAGTAGGGATTTGTCCACGCTTGTTCATGAAAAAACTTCTAGTCCCACTTCGCAAGCACAGCAAAGAACAATTAATGCACATACTTAACAAAGGATAAGGACAGAAACGCCTTAAAAAATCTCTATAAAATTAAAAACAAAAACCATCACCCATTCGAATGTTTGCAGATACTCCAGTTGTTTATCTACCACACCGATCTTCCACTAGAGCTAAGTGCGGGAGTGTTTACCGACTGCGAAACAGAGGGTTCTGAGGGCCCTTCGGCCCGGACGCTTGCCCTCGAGTGCTTCGGCAAACGGCTGTGAGAAAAACGTATCGGTGATCAAGTTTTGAGGGCTGTTTGTGTTTATAGTGTTAAACGATTATTACGATGCTCCCAAGTAACAAAGTTGGATCTAAAATTCAACGTTCAATTTTCTCCGAGCGTTTCAACCGCTCTAACTTCGGTGGTCGCATTAGTGCCGGTTTCCCGTGAGGTTTGCACGTTTTTCTTCGTTATTTAGCACAAATCATCGCCATCTACTAGATAGCTAAAGAAATAGTGCATATGTCACGGGATCCCGCGAAATATGTGAGTTAGAGCGGTTGAAATTCTTGGAAAAATGCCGCAAAGCACTACACAAAAAGGTCTAAAATGAAATAATTTGTAGTGTTATTAACCTATATGTTTTTATTGTTTCCGAAACACCTATTAAATTTTGCAATAATTTGTGGATTTTTTCATAATGACAGTTATGAAAACTATTTTTTTAATGGTATGCAGTTCATTGAATATTGAAATTATGAGAGATGACAAATCTTAAGACATTGGTTACTAAGGTAGCTGTCATTTGAAAATGATGTAGGTATACATATATGGTAAATTAGCATGGATATTGCTAATCTGAAAGTATCTGTCTTTAACGATAAAAAGCCTATTTTAGCCGAAAGAGACGTGTAAGACCAGACTGTGAAACCTCCGATAAATTGATCCTCTTTTATCTCAACGTGCAAAAGAGGTAAAAGTTATATAATTAACACGATATTTATGCATTTCAATTTAAAAAAAACTACCTATTTCGTTAAAATGGGTATGAATGATTACTTATCCTTTAGATTATGAATAACGGACTTGCATTAGACCAAAATGAAATAAAAACATTTTTTCTAAGTGTGAGGTTTGGCCATTGGCTGTATGAGATTTCAGCCGTATATATAAAAACGAACTTGCGCTAAAACTCTCTCTAAGCATATGTTTTTGGCATTGGATCTAAGAGCTTTCAGCCGCATGAATAATGGACTTGCGCTACACAACATATACCTAAAAAAGAATATTTTTTCTAAGTGTGTGTTTTTGACATTGGCTCTATGAGCTTTCAGCCGCATGAATAACGGACTCACGTTAACACAAAATATAAAAAAACCAAGTGTGTGGTTTTGACATTGGCCCTATGAGCTTTTACCCGCGTGAATAACGGACTTGCGCTTACACAACATAAAAAAAAAAAACATTTTTTCTAAGTGTTGTGGTTTTGACATTGGCCCTATTAGCTTTCGGCCGCATGAGTAACGGATTTGCACTAGACCAGCATATTAATCTCGGGGTGACTTGCGTTATTCGCGCAAGTCACCGGGGGGAAACAGCCCAAATTAAGCGGCCGCGATAAAAAGATTTCCGAAAACATAATGACGTTACGCTACGATGTTACTAAATAGAGTTTACCGGTTATAACCGGAGTTCTTATAAAAAAGACTTCCCTATTTTATGTTTAAGAAATCTTTAATTTTGACAAATAGTAGTTGTTTTGCAGGTTTGTGCATACTTTAGTATGGTGTAGGTGTGTACTTGTGTGTATAGGCTTTTACTTATTCGTAACCTTCTGGATATAACCATGATTAAACCATCATAATACTAACCAACTGATTTCATCTGTCGTTTTGACATGATGTAGTTACGAATATATACCTAACTACTTTATTATCTAAGGAACTTCAACAACTAGCCTCACTAATTTCCATTAAAGTGTCTTAAACTGTCTTAGACGTAATATCGTTTACCTGGCTGAATAACATTTACTCCTAATTTCATTTAAAAAATGCGCCGACGATATTCCAAATTCAAATTTAAATAAATAAATTGGCGAAGCTCGTAGGGTTGTCAGTTGCTCGCATATCGGGGTACAGACAAGCTCATCCCGGCATGACAGATGTTATGGACGCTCAGGCCCTCGGGCGATCCTCAGTATGGAAAGTTAAAAAAAAAGTTTGTAGCGCGTAAATTTTGATTAGAATTCTTTATAGTTCGGTGTGCTGTTAAATTTGCCTTTAAATATTAATGATTTTGTAGCAATAAATAATACGAAACCATATCTTCTACTTAAAAGTAACACCATCTCAGTTTTCGGAATATTATATTCATGTATTTCGATTCGATACGAAAGAATGAGTAAGAAACTAAATGTACAAAAAATGTTTGTCAAAAGCAATGAAAAAATATCAACTTGAAATTTTATTTGTATTGCCTCTATTATCTACAATTTAGGCCAGTATGAACCCTTAAAACACACTATACAAACAAAATAAAATGAGTCTGTTAATTGTCATTTTGGTCAACACCATCTTCAATTTTTAAGTGTCCATATTCATTTGTACAATTTTATAATACCTACTTATAGACTAGCCTCTGTTGTAGTATGTTGAATCTATTTAAGATTGATTATAAACTAAGAAATAACTAAACATGGATTTCTATACTTTACAAAACATCTATAAAATCCCAATTCAAATTCATAACCGTCTGTCTGTACTAGTTATGATAGGTATAGCTAATAGGCACAAGCCATCTGTGTCCTCTCATCTATGCAGGGTCGGGTCGCAAATATTTTATATCTGCGACCCCCGTGTTTGCCGAGGGTAAACGATTTTCATGCCCCTACCACGAGTTTGCCTTCGAGTTGGACTGGACTAAGCTTTAGTCTAACTTATGCTAACACTACACATTGGCGCGAGTGGAGAAAAGGCCGTGATACATTGTCATTATTTTAAAAGTGTTGCAGTCATACTCGTATTTTAAATCGGCAGTGTATCTCGTCCTCGTGTACATAGTACGCCTTTGTGTAGTGCCGGTGTTAAAATAAATAAAAAAGTTACTCTATATTTTTAAGAACCTCTCTAATAGATAAACTTAACACCGCTGACAGTACTGTCAATAAAGCGATGTTAAGCCTACACATTGAACGCCTGTGGACGTACTGTCACCAAACGGGTTTTTATGATGCAGGGTAGTTCCTGCAAAAATGAGGTGTGTGGTAAAAATTATATCCGTTACGCATTCTTAATTTAAATCTAACAGATAGATATGATAGATTTAAATTGAGACCTACGTTTACCCTTTCGCAACCACAAACTTCGTAGTGTTACGCTGTACGCAGTGTACGCACGTAGCCATTAACATAGGTAAATACGTATGTTGTGTAGCGAAAACTTACTACGAGCAAAGCGTCCGCCTAGCGGGTTCACGGAGGTGAATGTGTTAATTTTTTTTTAATTTAGACAAAAGACAAGAGAAAACTATTCCATTCAAGCTAAATTTGCACAGTACGACAGTATTTTTTCTTAATTTATTCATCGATACCACGCATAGTTGTTCTTAATGAAAAATTGAATGAGGGAAGTAGGTACTAATGCACTTTATAAACCTGGACATTTTTCTGCTCCCTGTAAAAACACAACACACATATATTCATACAATACTGTACATTACTCTTTATTGCAGAACTCAAATACACAACACCAAAGAATATGAGGGTAACAAAAAAAAATGCTTATATAGTTAACATAGTCTATTTTATTTAGTCTTTGATCGGCAAGTTCCTTTTTTTCAATTAAATTTTCATTCGTGAGCTTTTATTCACGTTTCTATGGTAAGAGCTCGTACCAGCATCACTATAAAGTTCAACTTATACAAAATGACGTATCACACTTGGTACTTCAGCTCACTTAAGTTCTTTTGTTTATTGAGGCTAGGCGGGTAGGTAAGTAATTGTTTTTGTGGCTAATTCCTCCCCCGTCTTTGGGGCGCAGAAATTGCATTTTTATTTAGTTTAACCGGCTAGGGCACACGATTACTTTTTGATGGGTTCAATCCAATTGTAAATGGTTCTGGTTATAAGAGTAGTTATCTGTATGATTGGAAAATAATGTCGTTATAGCTTATTTGGCAACGTTATGCATATTATAAATATTTTTTATTTATTTTTGTATCGAACAATGTTTCAGTTATGCTGTATCTCTATAAATATATATCGGAGATACAGCGAAGATTTTGGGCTTTGTGTTTTCATTGCAAATGGTTTACTTCAGATAAGCGATAAATAATTAACAGTCAATTTCCTGCCAAAATCCGTTAGTCAAAAATGCAACAATCTCGGTGTATCCTACCAACCTAATTAACTGTATGCCATTGCAATCCATGCCTCACTTAACTAAATTCCTGTTCTATTGTTCCAGCGGATTCGTTGCTAGGCTCGGGCTCAGACGACGAGGAGGAAGATGAGGCGCGTGCAGCGAACAATTCGAGTAGTCCTGCGCATGCGCCACACCCGGCGCTACATTCAGAGCTGTCGCATAATGGCGACGCCAAACCGCATGACGACTCGGAAGACCAGGTGGGTACTATGAGTGTAGCTGGCACCTTCTTGCATACCTGTTCAAGGCTGCTTGCATTCAATCAATAGTAGATGCGCTCAGCCCTATGCTCGGGAGTTGGGCCTTATGTCTAGAAGAATAACTCGAGCAGTCCCGCGCTTGCGCAGCACCCAGCGCTACATTCAGAGCTGTCACACAATAGCGACGCCAAACCGCATTGTGATACGGAGGATCAGGTGGGGGGTACTATAAGTGTATCTGGCACCTTCTTACATAATAAGGCTCTGTAGGCTGCTTGCATCAATCAATAGTAGTAACACGCAGGCCTAAGCTTGGGCATTAATGGCTAGAAGAAAAACTCGGGCAGTCCCGCGCATGCGCCGCACTTAGGCGCTAAATTCAGAGCTGTCTTATAATGGCGACGCTAATCCGCATGATGACTCGGAGTACCAGGTGGCTACTAAGAGTGTAACTGTCACCGTCTTGTATATCTGCTCAAGGATCTGTAGGCTGCTTCAAAGGTACAATCAATAGTACGCTCACTGCTACGCTCGGGCCTTAATGTTTAGAAGAGGGGTTCTTAAACTTCTCAGATAATGGAACATCCACTAAATATTATCTTTTATTTTACAGAACCCCCGCGCTTTGAGCTGTTTCAAAATAATATTTCCCCAATGTTTATTAGACTTGTTTCCACCATATAACCGATACCTTTAACCTTAAATTTGATATAAAAAAATCAGTATCTATCAATGCCTTCTCAAACTTGCTGCATCTTAAAGTAGTCAAAGTCTCTCTTTTGTACGGAAAACAGCAACAATAGCAACATGCTCCTGGAGACGCGAATTCGAATCAAACCAATGTTGCTGTTTCAGTTAAGAGAAAAAAAAATCGGTTTCGATAGCAGACGTTTCGTTTAGAGACGTTGCTTAAAACTCCACAATCTCGCCCAAACCTCCTCAGCACCCGACCACATTGTCGCATTCAGTTGTTTCTCTTCCACTCCCAGGGTTCCCTGGACGGTGATCCGGAGACCAGAGACTCGCAGGCCGAGAATAAGTCCCCAGATGACGGGAACGGCGGCTCCAAGCGGAGGGGACCGAGAACTACCATCAAAGCGAAGCAGCTGGAGATTTTGAAGTCAGCATTCTCGCAGACTCCGAAGCCGACGAGACATATACGGGAGCAGTTGGCGAAAGAAACTGGACTACCCATGAGGGTTATACAGGTCAGTCTTAACTATTTTATTTTTATATCCACTTGTCTCTGCTGCGTCGTATGTTGAGACCGAGCAGAGAAATCAAAAGCCTAACACAACAACATACCTACAACTCAGCGTGATTGCGCACAACGGGACTGATTATTGTGAATTAGTGACGAAATTTAATAAGCTTTTTAATGTCCTTTCCACCTTCAGATATCTCTCGATAAGAGTTTTTAACTTGTTTAGGGCCGTACGTTATTTGAATATTAATTACACTAAATAGTAATTATCTAGTCGGAATGTATAACTGTGTCTAGCACCACAGTCAATATTTCTGTTTATTAGATGTTTGTATTAAATAAATATAATTGACAATAATCCTCCGAAAATTTGTCTTAGGTAATAGGAGTGTCCTTTATAGCCTGCAATAATTCCTACGATGAATTTAAATACCTCTCTAAGAAACTGTACTAGCGACAGTTCACATTATTCGATGTTTAAGATTGCAGAGTTTAAAGCGGAATTTAAATCGATTACGATATACAAAGACCCCAAGTTTCCTATTTAGTTGAATGTTTCGTAGTAAAGGTGCGGGAACGTTTATAGACATTCGTGAGATCTATTCAATAGAGTGAAGCAAATTCTAGATTGGGACGTAGCTATACTCTGAAATGTGGGAGTTGTATTGAAAATTTATACTTCCAATTCTAAAGACAATAAAATCAATAGCTGTTAATAGAAAAGTTTATATCTATGGTTTTTATCAAAACTGCCAAAGGTCCAAAATGTTATGTATATTTGAACAAATATATATCTTTTCGTACAATATTTATTTTAAGTCTATATAGCTCTACTTTTTATTCCGTTGTTTATTTATTTGCGATGAGTGATTGTGATTACGTATTACAGAAGCCAATGACCGTATTAGGAACTAGGTAGTTGTTTCTTTTACAGATGACTTTCGCTAAGCACCTACTTATTTATAGGGAGAGGCACTGTTACTGAATATTCTGTTTCCAATTTAATTTGTTTTGTTAGCGATTTATAAATTTATATTATCAGAGCATTCGTTAAAAAAAAAAACATTATCAAATTTGTATAGTGCGTTAAATTTCACAAAGTTAACTTTAGACAATACTAAGATTATTTGCATAGCACTTATTTTCTTAATAAAGAAAAAAAATGCAATATACATTTTTTTTTCAGAAATACTTAAAAGATTGAATTGATTTTTTAATTATTCAAAGTACCACCGAAACTTGACAGTTTGCTCCCACCACGAAATATAAATATATGATACGTCAGCGTACATTGATAATTGACGCGCCCGGCCTATTAATAGATCATGGCAGTTTAGCTTTGTCCGAATCAACTAAAAACTGTCATAAATACAAAAACTGAAATCTGACATAAACACGAAATCAAATCAGAACACAGAACTGTTACAAATGGGACTATTCCATCATGGCGCTCGCAAATTGAATTCCGCGGGACGTGACAAATATCCTTATTAACGAACGCACCCGATTTGTAAGGAGTTGTGCTCTGAACGCACCTTTATTTATGACAGCGTTTGTCGAATGTCTCATTTTGAAATTCGAATTTGTTAACGGAATTAGCTGTCAGTTACCCGGTTTGTATGCGTAGATTTGGTTAGGTGGTTAGTAAAGTTTGAAAAAAAATCCCATATTAAATATAAGCACGAGACATCATGACTATATCTATCAACTTAACCATTATAATACATAATTTCCTGCCTCGCAGGAAATTATGAGCTGTTGACCATTGTCGACCATTTATTGGTCGCTGGTAGTATTTCCGGACCGATGCGACCTTGAAACCTTCAAGAATAGAGCGTATACCCACCTGAAAAGCCGGCAACGGACTTGTAACTCCTCTGTTTACTCTGGTCTTGCAGGTGTCTTTGGTCGACGGTGATCGCTTACTATCAGGCGATCCATCTGCTCGTTTGCCCCGTATAACATAAAAAAAATTGAAATTCTCTGTCCTGCGCAAAATATGAGCTAATTGTCCCTATAACTTTAATTATGTAAGTACTACATTAATTTCGATGTAAATAAAAACATCCGTTTTAGGCGTTAACCTTACCGTTACATGTATGTATTGAAAGTTAGTCTGCTGGTTCCGCTTCTTTCACATAGAGGTAAGTACTGATTGATAATGATACCGTATAGAGACATTGAAAATTTTATCTCAATTAGAAAAACACGGTTTGCTATAGATAAGGAGAATAACTGTGTCACAGCCACCGAGCGAGAAATACGAACTTTCCTATAAGATTTTCTTAAACTTCATCAAAACATCGAACTAAACACATGGAAGCCGATTCACCACGGCAACAGATGTCTGCCGAGATCCGTCAGTCTGTCCGTCACGCTTTTTGCTCCTTCCTCTTTGTTTCAGTTTTTGTGCAAGAGGAAAAAATACGTTTTTACTTGAATGTTTGTAAACGTAGAGCTGTGAACTTGGGTAATTAATATCGTTTCTACGTAAGTCAGAAACGATATTAATTACCCAAGTTCACAGCTCTACGTTTACGTTTAGAGAGGAGGAAAATGTATGGTGTTCATTAAGTCACATCTTATCAAATCGTACCTACAGGATAAGGCATGCAACAATTGAACTGGGCGCTCGTAATACTCGTAATCAACCTTTAGTAATTGAGTTCTTTATTTTCATCTCATTACGGCATTAATTTTCTCGGCGAAACGTGTGTTGTACTTTTACGGTGCCCTTATCTGGCATAATCTCGATTGACCGAATCATCGTTTGGCCAAGTTCATATTTTGTCATAATTTGGCATAATGCATTTTTTTTTAGAAATTGTGCAATTTCCAGGACTTCTGAAGGCATTATCCAGTTGAATACATTAGGTCACGTTTGGTTTGTTTTATGAAAATCTTGAAAAGTTTACGTGTTCAGAAAAAAATGCATTATGCCAAATTATGAACTTGGCCAAATGATGATTCAGGCAAAAAAATATGCGTAAGCAAGGGAACCGTATTTTTAAGTCTGAAGCTTTGTCTTCCAGTCGATACTAATGTCCAATAGAGTCATAAAGTTTTCCTTATTTCGAACTAGAATCTGTAGTAAAATTAATTTCTGGGTGGATTCAATTAAGATTGTTAAAGAAGGTATAAGATAACTTCACATTTATGAAACTCCCAAAATAATCTATCTATATTAAACAATAGAATAGAGAAAACGAATAAAACAAAAGAAAAAATGTTTGCTGTAACCGACACTCTCAACATTTAGCACCCAACAAACCAAAGACAAATATTGTTCGTCCAATAATGTCAAGTATGTTAAGTGGATTCATAAACAACTTTTTTCTTTTTTTGCCACCATCCGTCAAGTCTCGCCAGATCGCGCGTGTCAAATGCTTCTGCTACCACATGTTGGTATAGAAAAACCACATAAAAACGAAGGATGTAGCAAATATAGACCTTTTCTCATACTTGCTAAGAATCTAACCGTACGTAGTATATTTCTGGTTTTGCTATAACTGTAAAAGTTTTTCTGGCGTAATCCGGTGCGAACTGGTGTATACAGGTTCGTTGCTTTTGAACGTACCGCTTGAGGTGGTAATCGATTTGGCATAGGTATTTAGTTGTCATTGACAAATATGGGCTCCTTTTGCGATGCCGCATAACAGGATAATTTTTGTAACGGTTTATTATTAATATGCATACTAATTATTGATGTTACATCGTTAATAGAGGCAATGCTAATGCGAAGGTAAATGAATGAACACAAGAACGGGATTTTATAAGGCCACGACCAATATTAACATCATGTGAAAATTCCGTGTTTTACACTTAATAACCTACTTTAATACATGCGTTGCCAAATCGGGGAATAGGTCGATTATATTTACGCCTTCTTTTTATTTATTGTTATCCATTCAGAGGATAAAATTGTACAAAACCTATTTCGTTTACCTGTCTACAGTTGTAAACCCAACTAATTAAATCTTACGACAGAAAGGTAAGCTGAAAATAAACCTATTACTCCCAAACGTAGCGGAAGATGTCAAAATAGCAACACGACGCCGCGTCGTCGTCATCACCACCCGACCGCGAAGCGACAAAAAGTCCAAGATATTTTAATAAGTTCATATATCGTAATTTCTCCGGCGTGACGGCCCTGTCGACGGAGTGCGATCCATTATTGGCTCATATTTTAATTTGACGGCTTACAATGTTAGTGTCAGGCTAGGATTGTCAGTGAAATAAAACAATTTAACGGATTATATCGCGTATATTATCTCATTTTAGTTCCCGACGTTTCGGAAGCTTTCCAGCTTTCCATGGTCACGGGAGGACCATGCATGCAAAGCATGTTTTATTTCAATGAGTAATAATCGCGGAAACAGAAGAAAATATTAGGATTGTCAGTGTTAGAAAATGCCACTTTCTTTTTTATTTTCGTTACCTACTGTCAAATAATTTTGCAATTTTTACCAGAGCTTTATGCACAAATTTTACAATGTTCTGTTAGTTCCTAATGGTAAATTAACGACTGATTAAGTCTGTAAAACTGTTGATATTATTATCAGGCTTAATCAGATTGAACTGAAGTAACAGAACACGGTAAAATTCGAACTTTAATATTTGTTTATAGTGTATTTTACAAGTATACGAGTGTGACAAAATGTTTGGTAGATAACATAAACAAAATATTTAGGTAAATTCTAAAAACCAGTCAAATATGGAAAAACATATTCAGGAAGCTTCTAAAACCCTCTGCACGTTAACATATTAGTATATATAAAAGCTCAATTTAAAACACTTCATCAACACAAAAAAAATTGGCTAAAAATAAGTTACAAGCAGTATTCGACGCAACTTCGGTACTTTATTTAAAAACGATCAATCAAAGACAACGCGAAGCATTTCACGTCATTTGTCATTTCCCACAAAATTCCCCCCACCAAGGGTAACCACCTGTTCACAAGTTTAAGGACAAAGGGTTAAAGTAGGGTAATAAAAATATATGAACAGTTAATGAATGCATAACGATTATTTTTTCGTCGTAGAGTGTCATCAGCGTAGTTACATTTTACAAATTACCTGATTACTTAAGGAATATTCAATGCTCGTTCCAAATTTGCATTTTTAATAAAGTGCGTAAACATTAATCAACATTAATTAGATGATAGTTGTTGCTATGAGGTTAGTGGCAAATTGGTGTCGTTTTAATTATGTTAATATATTGTTTTTTCTGGCTTTTATTTCGTTTTACATTTCGTACTATGTAATTGGAGGTTTGAAATGTGGTAAGTCTTTTATTATATAACTAGCTTCTGCCCGCGACTTCATCCGCCTTAAATTCGTTTATCGCGGATAAGGGTATTTTTCCGGGATAAAAAGTAGCCTATGTCCTTCCCCGGGACTCAAACTATTTCCATACCAAATTTCATCCAAATCGGTTCAGCGGTTTAAGCGTGAAGAGGTAACAGACAGACAGACAGACAGAGAGACGCACTTTCACATTTATAATATTGGTATGGATTTGCAAATTGACAAGAATCTCCGGTGTTGCTCTAGGGTAGGTACATAATGATACGAATAGTTTGATAATATACGATGCTTTTTTAATTTGATTCTGATGTTTTATCTATACTATTTTAAAGTTGTAAAAATAAAATGTCTGTACATTGACGATATTAAAAAAAATAACAGACTATTTGGAGATTAGATTAATTTTTGTATGTGTCGTTGTGGCTTCATCACGCTAAACAGATTTGAACTTTTTTTGGTACACGAGTAGCTGGGTATCCGCAGATGGTCAAAGGATATTTTTACCCGACTGCGCTGTCAAAAAAACGAGGAATTATGAGTTTTTCTCCTCCCCGAACCAAGCTGCAGGCGGCTTCTAGTTTTTAATTAATGTAAACTTACTTATCTAATTAGCTTACATACGAAATAATCGAAATAAAGTTCTATAAGAACTTTATTTTTCTCTATATTCACTTTGCTATGCATTATTTTAATGTAAAACATCACGTTATTAAAATTTAATAATACTTAGAAGTAGTGTTGTATTCCGCGATTTTATTAGGCAGTAAAAAATAGCCGAGGACTATTAAGACGTATTTCCTTATAATCACCGCAAAAAACGCTTTACAACATGACGTTTCCTTATGTCAAACATGCACGAACCAAGTATCATAGACATAGACAAACACATAAATTGGAAAGCTCGCATAAAAAAGTAAGAGGAAAAATATCGAGTTTCGCATATGCGCTACGTGAAATAAAAAAGACTACAAATATGCAAACAGCGCTCGCCACATACTATGCCTATGCCAACTCATGGCTTACCTATGGTATTATTCTTTGGGGAAACAGTACAGAGTCCTCCTCCTTGTTTACTCAACAAAAGAAACTCATCAGAATAATAGCAAATATTGATAACACAGAGACATGCAAGCCACACTTCCAGCATCATAAAATTCTTACGCTGCCGTGCATCTATATTCTCGAAATGTGTAAATTCGTTAGACAAGACAATAGTATTTTTAAGAAAACACATTAACTTCCCACAAGTCATACTATAACTAACAATACATTCTAACAGCACCTACGTAATGCCCATAAAAATATATAATAATTTACCGAATTCACTGACCAATGAAATTTCTGTCATAAAGTTTATTAAAAAATTGAAAGAATTATTAATATCGAAATGTTACTACACTGTTCACGATTATTTAAATGATAAATTAAAATGAGCACTGACATTGAATTTTCACCAATTTAATAATTATTATTATTATCTCCAATTATCATTTTCAACTCAATTATTTTCAAATATTAAATTTTAATATAAATGCATATGTCTTGAGACGTAAATTAATAATCTTATTATACTAATATAAGAATATAATTATACAAACAACATTTTATGGATGTAAAACAGTTGTACATAATATCTTAAATTAATAATGTTTTTAGTATGTAAGAAATTGCAATGCCCTAGCAGGGTCTCATGTACCTACATAATAACTACCTTACCATCCATTGTAAAATGAACATGATACGCAATAAATGATATGATATGATCATTTCATAAAACAATGCAAATATGCCTTAAATATATGGTACATATCAAGGCGCGTGCACATAGCGGTATTTAAATAATATCTCAAGCTTCTACCGAAAAGATTCTGAGGAAGCTCATGTCGCCATTTGATTGATGGCCGATAAAAAACTTAGCAACGCGTTATTATGTCACTGCCGTCGGCTCTGATTAATGTGTCGTGTGTGGCTGCCTTAATGCTCTATGGTTCAATCTATGGCCGTTAGTTTTATGCTCTGTTGAGGGTGAACGCACTGAGTTTAATCACTGGCTAAGAAAGACTCGACGTCGTTTAATATGATTGACTGCTATACGTTTATGTTGTCCTTGTACAGACAAGGGTTACTTTTTGATTCAGTGACCTCCAAATAGTCCGTTACAATAGTTATTCTGAAAATATCTTTAATATAAATTTAATTTTTACAACTTTATAATAGTATAGATGTGTCTTTCTGTAGTTCTTGAACGGATAAACAAATTTTGATGTCTCCGTCTTTGAAAGTTTCATCAAGACAGTTCTCAGCTATAGTCCTAAAACTTATACAGCCCTTTAAAAATTATCAGCTGTTTTTATAAAGCAGGGGTTTTTATCGGGTCACCGATTACTTTTTGTCTCATTTCATCATTCTGTCACATGTTTAAAATCAAAAAGGCAAGACACGACGAAACATCGTCATTTCGTAACCGGTAAGCCGAACCCATATTAAATATGAACTGATGTCTTACGATGAACATAAGATATAATTATTGGCATCTTTTGACATTTTTCTCATGATCCGATTCATTTGCAAGCATTGAATTGCCACTGACGAAGGCAATGGCCGCACCAAGTTTCAAGTTTCAACGACTTTTATGACGGGATTTTTGGTTTCTTTGATTGTAATGTTAAGGTCTGGTATGTGGTAATCAAACTTTAAAAAAGAAAGATGAAGATAAGTTCTTTATATTAACGTGAAATGTAGTCTCTAGAATTGGTAGGTAATCTATATCTATACTATTATAAAGTTGTAAAAATGAAATGTTTTTGACGACCGGTTTGGCTCAGTGGGAGTAACGTTGTCTGTGAAGCTGAGGTCCTGGGTTCAAATCCCGGTAAGGGCAAATATTTGTGTGATGAGCATAAATATTTGTTCTTGAGTCTTGGATGTTTTCTATGTATATAAGTAATCTATCTATTAAATATATCGTCGTCTAGTACCCATAACACAAGCCTTATTGAGCTTACCATGGGACTAGAGCGATTTGTGTAAAATTGTCCCGTAATATTTATTTATTTATTTATTTATTTGTATATTTGTTTGTATGTGTCGTCGTGGCTTCATCACGCTAAATCGGCTAAACGGATTTCTTTTGCTACTCGGGTAGCTGGGTATCTATAGATATTTATAGGATACTTTTTACCCGACTACGCTGAAGAAAAAACGACGGCATATGACTTTTTCTCCTCCGCGAACGAAGCCTTCTAGTACCTTATATAAATGCGATTGTGTTTTAATTGTCAAAGGTTCAATGGGTTGTCATTTAACAGAAAAACGAAACAGCTGTCATTTTTTAAATATAAATTAATTATGTGACGGAATGCATTGGATATTATCCAGAAAACTCCATGAAAAAATCAACGTGATAGAGCTCATTTTTGCCAAATAAATGGCATCATATTATATCAAACGCTACACTATGTCAAAAAACATTATGTCTAGTGAGTGGCAGTTTTTTCTATAAACTACTATTTTTACCTGCGGTTTCGTCTGCGTTATCGGGAATGTTTTAAGCCGTGACAGAATCTATTTGCATTCGGAGGTTATTGAATAACATAGATCCACAGATCTTCATAAACTTTCGCATTTACAATATCTTTTAGTCGGATAATATACGCGTATCTGAGAAACTCGTAGTGTTTGGGTCTAGAACTAATACTTGCCCCCAATATACGTCACGTGACAGGAAGCGAGGCCCATCTTGCGAAGTTCGACACTCCATTACTCGGCGGTTAGACGAAGTTTCGACAGCGCGCCCGTTTAAGTTTGAATATCAAATACTTTGGGCCCTAGTGATGAAAGGAATTACGTCCCTTACGAACGTTGAGGAACTTCCTACATAATTGAATGGGTTTCTAATAGTATTTCGTACTTGTGATAGGTATATAAAAGCTTGCAGATAAATAACGAAATTATAAGTTAGGAAACAAAACGTGATAATATTATTGGTTATCAATCAAGAACCACCGCGAAGTAAAATCCTAGGAGTATGGAAATTCCATAGTCAACAACATTTTAAATCTCCAAGAAGGGTAACCTGGGTACGGTTGTGCCGGGGTACAGTTGTGACAGTAGTGTTATTAGCGAAAGCTGTGACCGTCACTACGCTACTAGTCACCAATATTCTTTTAGAATGTGTAACATTTGTTTTTTTTTTTTTTTTATATGTAATGGGGCTTTTTTCGAAATAAAAAAAAATGTGGTTATGTTTATTTTGTATGTTATATCTCATTATATCGAAAAAAAAGCCTGGTAAAAAAATGAAACGTCAATTTAGTGAAATGAGGTAAGCAATTATGAATTGAAGTGACTGGTTGAATGAGCCGGCCAGCCGTTTCTCATGTTTTAATGCCGCCCGGCGACTTTGAACTGTCCCAAATACTATAACTCTCGGGAGTTACGAGGCGAGGGATAAAAGAGGCTTTACCCCTCTAGTGCAGTAAACAGTACTTTAACCGTGAAAAAACGTCAGCGTTTATTCTGACCATATCGTGAAAAATATAGCAAAATATTTTGTTTTTTTTTAATGATTTATATCTGTATCTGTGCATGATATTTTTCAGTAGTAGTCGCTCAAAATAAAATATGATTACATTTGCAGGAGTTTGTGAATAATGGTGGCATCTTTATTTGCATTTTTAACTAGTCCTTATGTATGTCATCGTACATTTTTATTGCGTAGAAGTCTTTCGATTTACGTATTATGTCATGTTATTACAGATTATGAATGTTATTGGTAAAGAGTAATGCTTAGTTTTTATAACACCTTGTCACTTTAACATTCACTAAATACGTATTTACGAAACTAGGTAGGCAATTTAACAGTAAAATGTTAGTATGTAAATATATCAATTGTACAGTTGTACGAGCAATGAAGGCAAGCCGTTGGGAATCCAGTTTTATGGATGTTTCGTTGCCGTTTATATGATGTCAACATACTGTGGCTTCATCTGTACTGTGTTAAAAACACAGACCCAGACAGTCGACCGAGAATTTTACGGCAAATTGTCCCACATACAATCCAGGGCTAATTCATCGATTGTCCTATAAAACGTCCTTTGAAGAGGACAGTGGAGCGTTTTCATCTGAATTTATGTTTTGAAGTGATTTTGGGTGAAAGCGTAGTCTTTTACATTTGTTGTAGTAATGTCATTGTGTATTTAAGTAGTCTGTGGTCTGAAGTGTAATGTTTATACCATGAGAAAATGATCACAGAGTAAGTGCACTTACGTATAAGACCCCGTCTGAATATGTGATCTCTATTTGGTCATACCTAATACTTCTACCAATGTACTGTTCCTACTAATGTGTACATACCTACCTGCAGATTCGAACCTTTATATCTAACTAGCTTCTACCCGCGACTTCGTCCGCCTTAAAGTCGTTTATCGCGGATAGCGGTATTTTTCCGGGATAAAAAGTAGCCTATGTCCTTCCCCGGGACTCAAACTATCTCCATACCAAATTTCATCCAAATCTGTTCAGCGGTTTAAGCGTGAAGAGGTAAAGGACAGACAGACAGACAGACAGACAGACACATTCGCATTTATAATATTAATATGGATTGCACTGTGGTGTCATCGTCGAGCCAAAGTGGCCGAAAAAAATGTTTTTTTTTTTTATAAAACCACGTTTTTATGGTTCCGTCCCCTGATAATTTAAAAAAAGACCTCTCTTGTATATGTCTGTATATCTCTCTGACACAGGATTCTAACTCTTGAAATATTATAAACAGATACTTTTCACAAAATGTCTTATAATGTGTTAATCTGGTCGCTATGGCAACAAATATTTTAAATATAAATTAAACCTGGTTTCATCTGAATTTATTTATGTATATAAGTGTATTTTATATGAATATTTTTATCTATCATTATAAATTACGTCTGTAAACTAGTTGCACTGCCCACAATTTATCTGCTTTGCCTCAAGGTTGTCAGGAAGAGATCGCTCTTTAGCGATAAGACCGCCTATTGTTTACCTATTGTATGTTAAGGCTTTATTGTACAGTTTCTGTTGTTGGTGTGCAATAAAGAATTGTTGTTGTTGTTGTTATTGTTGTTGTTGACTGTTAGGGAATGCCCTATGGCAGTAACTCAGTATTTTGTACAATAAGTATTTCTTTTGTGCAATAAAGATTTTAATCTAAATAAATAAATAAGGTGTCCTTACAAGAAACGTGTTTTCTTGACGTCGAGCTTCCAGTGGTACGGAACCAAACGTGCGCGAGTGGGACTCGCTCTTAGCCGGTTTTTAGACCTTGTCGGCCGCCAGTTTCTTATTTTCAAATTGTAATCACCGAACCGTTGTCCCTCGGAATTCTCGCCGTAACGGCCTGGCCACGACATCGAGCGGCGGCGGCAGCGGCAGCGGCAGCGGTTTTTCAAATTCATTGCGTGTGATCCCAACTAATCACAGTGCGTTGCGCGACTCGACCGCGCAGTGAACAGATAAAACGCTTGCCGCGCCGCAATTCGCGCAATGTATTGGCCAGGCCGTAACGATCCGGGCCGCTTCTTTATACGTCGTTGCCGTCAAGCCTGCACTTTACTTATCTAAAAACGGGACGTTATTACATACTGCGTGTACGTTATTGCAATAAATTTGTAATTTTAATCGTTATTATCAAAACAAGAGAACGGGTGAACAATAAAATAGTGGGTTTATCGTTGCTTACGCGCTGGTTTCTCGTAAAAATGTGCAACGTATAGTCGGCGAAATGTATAAGAGTAACAGTATATGACGCTGATTTGTCCTTAGTCCTTACTGCGTTTTTCTCTTGAAATTTTAAACTTCAATTTACCCGACTGTGTCAGATGGAGAGTTATGTTTTTCGAGTATGTATATACGTATATAGTAGCAGAGGCGTGTCGTTAGGAAAATTAGAAGGAAAGCCGAAGCGTATTCATTTACTCATATTTAAAGAAAAAGATGGTTATAAGCCTTTCCTTGGACAACCCGGTGGGAATCGGCTTATATGGACGCCACGCTAATGGTGAGTATATATCTAGACTAGATGTGGTATATATGTATGTCTATTTCTTTGGCACGCTCTGCAGCCTAAACGGCTTATTAGATTTTGACATAGGTACGAGGTGTCAATGGATTAGTCTTGGTTGTAGGAGTGATATAGGCTATCCTAGTTTGCAGTTAGGTTTTTTTCAAAGATTTGCTCATAAGTTCACTTCCAATAAGGAATAACGTAATAAAGACGCCTGAAGCTTGTATTTCCTTACTATCTTTTTTTGTATCACTCAAAGGATAATATTTAACAATGTTCACTATACCCTCATAATATTTATAACGAGTCGATGGAACTGTAGAAAATCCCCGACATACCAAGAAAAACGATATACAAACAGCTGAACTTGTCTTGAATCATAGCTAAGAAGACTATCGATCAAGTTACCCTTACAGAAAAATAAAATAAAAATCGGTTCATCCGTTTAGAAGTTTTAATGCTATAGACATCACAAATTCATAGACACACGGCTACATACGCAATACATTTAACTCCCTAATTTTTCATCAGGGGTTAAAAAGACGTAGTTTAACAGAAATAATCACTAGACTTACGCCGTTGCAAAGACATTGTGAATCAGACCCATGAAATGCAGTCCCGTTCCGCCCCGCCGCGTCAGAAACCGAACTGACTGCCGTGGTTTTTTGTGAAATTACTCGTCTATCACTTTTATTTGTTTCTCTTGAGACAATGTCGGTAAAAAGTAAAGTTTGCGTTGAGTAAATAAAAGTCCAAGAAAAATGATCTTTATAGAGCAACACCATGGGCCATCGGAACAATTATAATATGATTTAGAAATGACGATAGCATTTTTAACTAAAAACCGCCTTATTTTGTAACTAATGCCATTCATTTATAGAACATATAAAAGGTAAATTAGTGTATAACAGGTAAAGTATGATATTTGTAATGTTCATTTAAAAATAACAACAATACCACGGTAAATATGTGAATCAGAAAATTATTGTTATAAACGTACCAGCGGAGCTCGTAATTCAAAACTAATTTTTGCTGCAACAATGCCATGTAACGTTCATTTATCACTGAACATGTTCAAGACAGAAGCACCTTACGTGGCTGCCCCGAACAGGTGCGGTCCCACAAAGGCTCGCGACGAAAGCCATAAAACTATTAATTATGACAGAAAGCCGTGTCATACAAAGGGTATTATGCGAAAATTATGAAAAAACTCAAGAGCGGCGCCACATATCTTTTTGTCTACGCGGACGTCCCGCAGCACTGTGCGGGTGGACAAAGGGCGGCGCACACTGGGACAAAGAACTCCCTGCGCGGACAAAAAATTACATCATTTATTTTATTGGTTCGGGTGAGAATGTGGCACATTAATATTGCGTAGGGCTTAATGTTCGATCGCCCTAGGCCAGTCGTCAGTCATTTGCCGGCTTAGAAACGTTACCTGTGCAATATGTTTTGGTGTGATGTATGAGGCAGGATTGTCGTTACTGCGATAGTGTAGTTGATTACATCCAGAAAGTAATTACGTAGCGGCAGTAAATTACAATTATCTATGTAATACAACTGCAGGTATACATTGTGGCTATCTAAGCACATGTAGTTATAATCTAGGTACATGTACAAACATACAGGATTAGTTAGTACATGTTACAAAGGTAACTTCTATGCTTGCATGCTCAAGCGTGATATCTCTTTATAAAAAATCTTTAAAGATAGCTTGTTACAACTATACCAATAACTTTCAATACCAGAAGCAGTAATCGTGTCGATATTATTTTCTGCGTTGGTATTATGGTACGAATACATATCATCTATCATAGCGGCTCTCGACTTTGGTCATTTATCATGTCCCAGTTGGTACCTTCGCGCTAGTGTAATAGCAAATTAATAACATATTTGTGGCCGTCTTAGCCAGCAACAACAGTTGTTCTAGACAGGACTATAGGTCGATCGTCATTTGAAAGTTTAGTGCTTGATAATATTTTTGAATTAAGAATTTAAAAACGCACCTAATCGCAATGTATCATAATTGCAAATGAATCTCGAATCACGGCAAAGTCTTGTTGGATTCACGGTTCGGTAAGTAGCTAGTGTTAGCCAAGTATTCATGGCAACAAATCTCTTGTCACAGTCTGTTATCTCTAAATTGCTATTTCACTTACCAACAAATCTGTCCAGTTAAAATTAAATTCGCATAATCTACTTACACATAACATGCACCTGTCAAAACGTTGTGCCTTAAATTTGACGCTTAGAACCACTGGGCGTGGGATTTTTAAGTTTAAATTAGTGTTCTAATTTCAAATAAAGTTTGTTTTTAAAGTTCGTTGACCATAGACGTTTTAGCGCATTTTTCGGCCGGGATAGGCACGTAACGTTTACGCTTTAGAGAACTAGTGACGTGACAATATCGGTCTCGATACGCTCGACTTGCTTTGTATCGGTTTTTATTATTTTTATTTAGTCAGTTTATTTTTGTAACCTGGGGTGATGATGGAACGAAAAGTGTGAGATTTGATGGTAGGAATATTAAATTGAATAAGTACCTACCTACTTTCGTTCGAAGGTTACTTTTTGTCGAAATGGCGTTACTTTCACTGCTGCTTGAAATTAAGCGGTGCTTTTCTATTGTTTCTGTAAACTCAATTAAACCTTTATATAGATCAAAATAAATGAAAATACTTAATTCGTGGTAAAATAAATTGACAAGGTCATCAATTAATATCTGCATTTATTTTTGTCCTAGATGTTTGTGAGTTATTTACCGCTGATTTATTTTGTAGATAATTTAGTTACTAAAACGTGATTAGCGACACATTTCCCTGCTTATGTTAGCTATAAAAATAGGATCTTTTTGTTTTCTATGTATATAAGTAATATATCTATTGAATATATCGTCGTCTAGTACCCATAACACAAGCCTTATTGAGCTTACCATGGGACTAGTTCGATTTGTGTAAAATTTATTTATTTCTCTTCTCTTTATCCCCAACACAAGTAAAAAACCATTTTCCTATTTCAAGGTATAGTTATCCATTTCCAAGGTTAGCGGGGATGTCTATATCTGTAGAAATCCTTCTAGAGTACACTCTGGCGACATTTAAGCCAACACTATTAGCCCACATTATTTTCACTGAAAGATCGTTCTTCATTATATCTATGTGGCCAATTTGTTTAATCGCGGATAATATTCGAATAGTCTGCATCTTCTTTGATCGGATCTGTGAGAAAGTACCTCCCCCGCTCGCTACGCTCGGGTGGCGAGGCCGATTCCGCCTCGTGACGTCAGCACGACCTCAGCCCGCACTTCCTTCTGCTATTTCGCATATTCACAGTTGTGTTGCGAACTTGTCACTACATCTTACTTATGTTTTTGTTTTTTATCAGTTGCAGTTTAAAAAACAAACGTGAAGATTAATAAAAATTCAACCCTTATATTGACTACTGTGGACACAGTAACAGCTTGTCTAAATTTTTTCAAACTTTTTACAAGCGCATGAGAAAAATTACATTTCATGGGGAAATAACGTCACAATATCCATACCAATATTATAAATGTGGAATGTGTGTATGTGTCTGTCTGTCTGTTATCTCTTCACACTTAAACCACCGATTGCAAATCAAATTTGGTATGGTGATAGTTTGAGTCCAGGGGAAGGACATAGGCTATTTTTTATCTCGGAGAAACACCCTTATCCGCGATAAATGAATGTAAGGCGAATGACGTCGCGGGCAGAAGCTAGTTCATATTAATGATGTTTATTATAAAATAAATAAGTCAATCCAAGCAAAAAAGCAATATTGATATATTTGAAACTAAACGAATGTTAGACTTCTTGCGCTAAAAAAAATGTACTTAAATTTAGGCGCAAAAAAAACCAAGGACATCTGTTATCTCCGTGGTTAATAAGTAGCACAGCACACAAACGAGCGTAAAGGTGGCCATTTTGAAAAAAGTACACAATACTTTTTATGGTTCTGTTATCGGCTGATAACGCTATTCCATTTACGAAAGTCGCCCTCTGATTGGTCGCTGTGTGATGTAACCTTATCAGGAATTAAAGGCAGTCGCGTGGAATCGGGTCTGAGACGAAATTTGATTGGAGAATAGAAAAACACGGGGTTTGTTTGAAAATCTGAATAAGTATTTGAGCAGTCTTAAGAAATGAAATAATTTCTTCTCTGAATAAATTCGCTTTCTTATTATGGTCACTGTTTACGTTTTTTAATACATTTATTTCAACTGAAAGGTCACTCGCTATAAAGGTAGGTAGGTACCTAATATGTAAACATTTTTTAAGTTGTTGCATCATCTATATAAATACTATTATAAAATTGTAAAAATGAAATGTCTGCACATAGAAAATATTAACAAAAAAATTAGTGATACTGACTTTTAAAAGGTCAACGAATCGATTTTATTTTTTGTATTTTTGTATGTGCCGTTGTGGCTTCATCACGCTAAAACGGCTACAGGGATTTCAACTATTTTTGAGACACGGGTAGCAGACACTGATAGTTATAGGATACTTTTCACTCGACTACTCCGAAGAAAAAAAGTTAGTTAAGATTCTTCTCTCCTCTTCCGACTTATTTTTTTAAATTTATTGTTCGTTATAAGTAAGTAAGTTACTGATTATTAAATAAAAAAAAACAATTTAAGTAAATAAAACAAAAATGTAGTATTTCCAATAGAATCCGTTTCCAGTTTTCATGATTGTTAAAAGAAACGAAAAATTCATTATTACTATTGGAATAAATCGCTTAATAATACTATAACACATTTTACCAAAGTCGGTTAGAACCCGGTAACATCGTGTGGAGCACATAATTAACTGAAAACAAACAAAGACGACACAAATTGGAATCACCGGTACAGCCACGGTAAATTTAGCGCTGGCAACATTCGAGTTAACTTTTTAAAATTAAATAAATCTGCCGGCGCAACGCACAGGCTGGAAATGATTGACGGAATGTGTTTTGGGTCATTAAAAAGTTTTTTTTTTTTTAGTTTATGGTTTCAAGATTAACTTTCGGAATTATATCTGCCAGTTAGGTACTTTATGTTTTAAGTTTCGTGTATGGTGACGTGACTAGCTTGAAATCTTCCAATGATTGACTTTAAGGCTCAATTCCACAAGTCTCAGTTACTTAATTTTAACGGATGATTATGTCTGCCATTTGCAACTAACAAAGTATCACTTATTCTGATAAGAATCCTTGAAATATCCAAGAGCCAAAGGTTATGGCCTCGAACTATTTCGTAATAAAGAAAATATCGTTTAAAATGATTTTGCGCTTTTACCGACCATGGAAATCTAAAAGTGGGTTAATTCATTGCGCTTTGAAACATTGTATGGTTCGCGATTTAATCTATCGGCTAATTTCGTGCTTAAGAATTATTTTCTATGATTTACTGCTCTCTGTAAAGATACGATCTAGCGAATGATTATTAAATTTTCTGAAGGAATTCATGGGATGACCGCAAGAAAAGTTTTTACAGGACAGGTCCTACAAATGTCATCTGTTTTTTGTTAAATCATAATCCACGCTTACTACTAATACCCTTTATACCAATTTGCAAATTTCATTATATATAGAACAAAACTGCACCTGGCTTACATGGCATCAAAAACGTTCATAAATTAATAATTTTTTGAATGCCGCTATTAATTTTACAAATAATTTCCGTCAGTAAAGACATATTTTTTAATTATAGTTACTTTTTATTCAAACATTAAGGCCATGTGGCCTGTGGTTAATCTAACCTTACACAATTTAAAGTAAGATAAATCATAATGTATTCCTTGGGAGAAACATTTGATCCCAGTGCGCGTTCTGTCTGTTCAAAGTTGTTAAAACCACACAGTTATCGAGCAAGCCTCACACGCGTCCCTACACGGTTTACAAACAATCTAAATCGTGTTGTACAATTTCGCGAGGGAACAATTTCGTTAAAACTGTTTTAAGCGCCACGCCAATTGAGCGCAGATGGCGCGTGAGCGCAGAGTGTGGTCGTCTTCAGACGATTCGTTTTTTGAAATTTATGCGTTCGTTTTTTGAAATTTATGAGCGCTTTTGTTTTCCTGATTGACGGAAGGTGTTCGTTGCGTCAATTAAGAGCGTTCTCGTATTTTAGAAACTGTCTCCCACCCTAACAGATTGCAGACGTAAACCGTTCTCTCTAATTTTTGATGTAAAATGATGTCATTTATATTGTTTATGTAATGCGTTTAATTTAAGAAATTGTAAGTACTTTTTAGATAAAGAGATAAGTACCCTGATCTAAAAAGAACTACCTACATACGGATGTGATATATTGTTTTTCGGCAGCGATTTAGGCAACCAATAATTATAGCAATTTTTATTTCAGATAAAGACATATGTGGAATATGTATTTACTTTTGATTGAGTCTTTAAAAAAAACATAATGAAATATGGCTTTTGATTTCTATGCTGATGTTTAAAAGATACTAGTTCGATACCATCTTGAACCACAATCACAAAAACAAGGAACTCTGAAAAAAAACACACTTGATATTCATCAAAATCGAGCAAAGGTAAAACACGCTAGGGTGCCCAAAGTTCGCGTCCCATATGGTGCGTGTTACAATAAAGTTTATGGCGAAACGAATGAAAAAAAACTCAGCACAACTGTTTGTGATGCATTCGGTTAGATCAAAAGAACGTATATCTATTTCGATTTAATGTACTTACGTCGTTTTATTTTAAAGTGCCGGTATAGGTGTGTAGATAGGTGTATCGCCACGGGATACCGACCGCCCGTCGAGGCGCTTCGGCCTGTGGTTGAGTCTCCTTTGTTTTCCGTAGCGTGGTCAACGCTTAATCTAGAAGCATATTGACTAAGTATAATGACCATTCTGGCTGGCGTTTGCAGCCGTGTTGATAGACAAACGATGCCGTTGTGTAGTGGACGGTGGAAATAGGTGATTATTTTAGTATTTTATCGCAGTAAGTATTTGTATTGCAAGACTGAATGCGCCGAATTAGTTATAGTGGCAAAGTAATACCATGATCACCCACTTTTAGCTGTTTTGACGTTGACTATATTTATGCTTCGTGACTGATATCTGAAATATTAGAAAACCACGTAGGTACCTACCTACATACCAACTTTTGGGAGATACAGCAAACACATTTATAAAGTCTTTTGTACTACCTAAAAATGACTATGTTTTCTGGCAGTGCTTTCATAATAATATTGTAGTGTTCCTAATGGAAAAAAACTTATCCGCCGCCATTTTTTCTGACCAAAAAGGTTACATTCCCGTTCATTCAGGCTGTACTCATTAGCGCTAGGGGGCGCCTGTCGAAGCGTTATTTATATACTAAGAACAATGTGAGCTCGAGAATTAATCTTCTCTGTCTCATTGCTAGACAAGATTCTCGCTAATGTTAATGAATACGTTGTTTGATGAACATAAGCGACATTCTGTCAGTATTAAGTAAATAGTTTAAGATTACCGCGTTCTATGTCAGGTAATACGTATAACTCCGAATAATCTTTACGAGGCCAGTTGTACCTATTATGATGCCACGTAAACATTTTAAGGGAAAACTACTATGTTTTACTGTTTATTATTGGCAAGGCGTCAATCGAAAGTCTTTGACAATTATGTACTTCTTATATTGAATTGATATAATTTGTTACTTTATTAACCCATATTAGATTAAAATTTACTTAGCTATTAGATTGAATATTTTTAAATTTATTGAAATATATCTTACCCATTCTCAGAAAGACGATCCCGAAAGCTACAGCTATGTAAAATAAGTTGATGATGTTGTAGACATCAATCATTATGTTTCTAAGACGGGAAAAATACAGTTGTCGCAGCACAAATGAAATTATCCTAAGCTTTTTATTTCGTCATCAGAGGTAAAATTAAAATGTCGATCTTAAGAGTATGAGGCATAAACATTAGGATCGGTCCACATTTGTATTATTTTGGCTCTCATATCTGCTACCATCGTATATTTTTTCCCTCCGCTTCACCTGCATTACCGAAAATTAATTACTCTATATCATTATATATTCATCAATGACTTGATCTATCTGTGTACCAAATTTCATCTAAATTTGTTCGATAGTTTTGGTGTTATTGAAAAAAAATATCGAAACCTTGAAACATCTTCAGAAGCTTTTTAATTACAATATTAGTAGGATAGAAATTACCGTCGTGACACGCAATAATCAGTTCAAAACTAGGCTTTAACTTAAGACTAGCTTAGTCTTAAGTTAAAGGTTTATTGTCATTATGTTAGTATTGAGATGAAGTATTTAATAATGACATGTTAAATATAAAGAATTGTTGTATTGTATTATATAAATACAGGACTAGTTCAAACCTAGTGATGATGATAAACAGCGGTACGTCGAAGATTTATGCACCAGCATGATACGAAGTATCGAGGATTCCGTCATAGGCCACACCAACTGTGTCTTTGTCACAAATTGTCGACATATATCGTATCCGCTAATTTGGTCAAGAAATGATGCGCGAATATTATATATGACAGATAAGGTACACCGAAATGTGAACACAGCTTTACAGACCCTCAGTCTCATCCAGAGAATAACAGAAACAACTATCATTTTCTTCATAAACATTGCGTTGTGAGCATCGTAAAACGGTCGCCGCTCGCTCTTCGCGAAATTTATTAACTCTGCCTTAATAACGGTTATTAAACAATGGCAGAGAGGCGCCTGATACGCCATTTGCTGTACAAGTAATTAGCAACTAGCTGAGAGCTTCAGAGTAACGGCTACTTTATCTGTGATTACATACCTTACCTTAGGTCATTGCGAAGCATGTATGTTGTAAACACAATACGACTACAATAATTATTTTTTACACATAACACGAAACTAATGCAAAAAAACATACACATGCTAGGACAGCTAAACAAAAGTTGGTCTTATCACTTGACAGTGATCTCTTCTAGGCAACGTTTGCGTAGTAGGAAACGTCAATAATAAGGATTTCGTGTTTTAATTATAAAGATACAATATTGATCAAAGTAGTACAGGTACACTTTGTAGGTAGATAAAGAATAAAGATTTTTTTAAACATTTTTATTAATATCGTGTGAAGCACAAGTTGGATTATACGAAGTGGTTTTACAGTGATCAAGGTTTTGGCAAGTA
Source organism: Hedya salicella (assembly GCA_905404275.2). Taxonomy (NCBI): domain Eukaryota; kingdom Metazoa; phylum Arthropoda; class Insecta; order Lepidoptera; family Tortricidae; genus Hedya; species Hedya salicella. The sequence goes on along the minus strand of FR990114.1, from coordinate 7,556,063 downwards.
CTCCATACTACTATAGTTTTGGAATGTACATTTGTTTATTTAGTAATAAACTAAATAAACAATTTCCATTGGCAATAAATTTTACATATCAAGTAACAAACACATACAAATCGCTCAAATAAATAATTTTATTCTTGATGTTTGTTTTAGCCTTGCCTAGATATCTTTAATGTTTCACCACCCACACATCTATTTTTCACCACTCAATGAGAAATCTGAGCGATCTAAGATGATTATCAAGTTACAACCGTAGCCAACAAGACTTAACAATAATATAAACACGAAGCACTGACGATACTTTAAGACCGTTTAGTTGTTTTTGAGTGTTAGCGTGTAATATTGAGTTTTTACGATTTTGTCGGCATTACCAGACTGGCCCCTCGCGGAGCTGACGTATGAAATATAGTGTTTAACACCACACGGCGTGTTCTTGGGCACCCCGTCGAGACATTCCCGCATGGCACAGATGCATCGTCACCCTACTCGTACTAGTGAAAAAGGAGATAAGTGCCTTTAAGCATGCATACAAATTTGTCCTTTTAAAGTCTTAGGATTTGTTGAAGTTCATCTTCACCCTACTACAAATTGTTCTAGTGTTGTATACCTATTAGTTAGTATAGAAAGTTTATTGACTGGATGGTCGGGTCACTGATTAGACGAACTGTAGTTACATCGTATTTGAATTGGAGTCCAGTTGAAGTCCAATCACACAGTAGTACTTGACCGTCTGCCTTTCTTAGTGTGAGTGTAATGGGTATACAACGTTTATATGTGAATCAACTTTTTCTTGTTGTTATTTAGCCCCATAATTCAGGAGATAATAGTCACAGAGTTCCCTAGAAAAAAAATGTTGTTGCCTTTATGCGCTTAAAATCCGGCAAGCTCGGCCGCATTTCACCTTCCCATACAAACGGTGTTTCATTCTCATTTTAAAACTACGTGTTGGATTCTAACGAAACTTTGCATATACAATGACATGTCTAGGCCTGTAGTTAGTTTATATGGCTCCAGTTTATAAAACAAACGATTTTATAACACTTTTTACTCTCGCGGTTTGTACACATATAACGAATATGACGAATCTAACGCGACGTGTTTAATCAATTTAAATAAAACATGTCGCGTTGGATCTGTCATATTTATGGTTGATAATGTGAACATGATTATAATATAAAGAATCGTGCAAACATTGTCAACAGTATTTTTGAAATAGCTATTACTAGAAAAGGCGCTACGGAACCTTATTAAACAAAAACCTAACGTATACCTAAACAGTCTGTATCAATACCGGATGCGGACACCATAAAATTTTAATGGCTACACAATAAATGTTTACAGACTTTTTGATACATTTTTTACATTCGGGTCTATCAAGCGATTAAGTAATAAAACTAATAGGTACGGACATAATAACGGAACAGGTCAATTTCATGTGTTTGGTCCAAGGCTGTTCGACTACTGGGTGCAAGTTGAGTCGATGTTGATGCGTGTCGCGTACTGTGAGCAAATATTATAGGTGTGTACCACCTACAAGATCGTTCATCAAGCTGTTGATATTTCTTGCCATCGCGACCCTTACAAGGAAGGCAAGTGAATTGTATAAACGTATAGCATAAAGCAAATGAAAATTCAACTATTCAGTATATTTTCTACAAATAAAGTAAAGCTTACTACGAGGTCGTACCTAAAGTACTTAATAAAGGTAAAGCAATCAACCCCACCTTCATGGAAATCTATTAATCAAACCAGAAACATTTGAATGAGACCAGTGGGCTCGCAGGCCTATTCTGACTAGGCATAAATATTCAAAACTTAGTGGACAATGCTAGGGCAGGCATGCCTAAAAATGCAGGATCTCCGTAAAATCGACGTGTTAGAGATGTGGTACTGGGGACGCCTCCTAAAGATTCCGTATTAAACACAGACTTTCATCAACGGTGAAATTACGAACACTAAAGTTCTTTGGTCACGTATTCAGAAATGAGGACTCGATGCAAAGACTTTTTAGGCACTGACTTTATTCAAAAAGCTATTGAGTCCACAATGATCCAGTGTACTCTCAACGTATCTAACCAGCAAAATGGAAGCATATCGCTGAGAGAGCAGTCTTCGGGAAAGACTACGACCCACGGAACATTTCTTCATGTAGCTACTGTACCTCGTCTACTCTGACAAGAATGTCCGACTCCTGTCCGGCTCAGAAGAAGAAGAATCCAATGGAACGCGAAAATTTCTTCCATAATGATTAGGAAAGAAGCGTTTTTTCTATCAATTAAACTATCGTAATATCCCCCATAAAACTGTTTGTCGACTACATAACAAGCACCATAAAGTATAGAACAACGATGGCCCATTTTCGTTGTTAAACTTCAAAAACATTTTGTACCATTTACGTTAACAAATGCCCGATTGTGTCTCTCATCATCATAACACGATAAAGACTACTTCATTTGAATGATCTCCGAATAGGACACGTTATAAAATGAGGCTCAACACTTTAACACTTAAACAACTTAACAACGTATTCAAAAACAATAACATACGCTCTTCCGACCCGTTGACTAACTTGTAGGGGCTCCATCTTGTGAATGCAGTCAAGGCGTTTGACTTTGGACTTATAGTGCGTAGTCATAAAGTGTTGCCAGTCGCATGTAGGTATAGGTTTGGGATCGTAGGCGCAAGGGCGCGGTTCGATCAAAGCTGCGCTTGCGCAGCAGGAACTATCGGCATGAGCTTCTAGCACAAACGCGCTTATGTTTAAAAAATATAGCCTTTTATATTACTCATATTGGCGGGACGTTGCCACACAGATTTCGCAAATGAATGTGCTGATTTCATGAACTAACAAATATGGTAACCATGGGCCATAGTCTGCATCAAAATATTTATAATAATAATAATAAGCCTTTATTTGTTCCTTGACTTAATCCTAACATAACAAAATACAATAAAATTTAAAGGTATGTAATTCTAAATTATAATATTAATATCAAGTCATAGCCCCTCTCGGGTGTAGGCCTCCTCCAACTGTCTCCATTGTACTCTATCTCCTGCTGTCTCTATCCAATTGTCTCCTGCTACCTTTCGTAGGTCATCAGTCCAACGGTCTATAGGTCTGCCCCTGGCTCTCTTGCCTTTTGGACCTTTCCATGTTGTGACCAGTTTCGTCCATCGTTCACCCGTCGTTCGTATCATGTGGCCAGCCCATTTCCATTTCAACCGCTGTGCATGCTTTCCCGCATTAATGACGTTGGTTTTGCGTCTTATATCACTGCTTCTTTGTTTATCTTGGAGCTTTAGGCCTAGAATGCTTCTCTCCATAGAACGCTGGCATGTCCGTATTTTTGTTTTTGTGTATTTATTGTAGATCCAGGTTTGTGCTCCGTATGTCAGGCATGGTAGTATACACGAATCCATGACTTTTTTCTTTAGATTCAATGGAAGGTTTGATTTTAATGTTTCTTTTAGGTTCCAGAGTTTCTTCCAAGACTTATTCTTCTGTCCAGTTCATCTTTATGTCTTGTGCTTTTAAATTAAATTAGCTTTCCAAGATAAACATAACTGTCGACATGTTCGATTGGCATTTGGTTTACTATAATAGGGGTTTGTGTACTGTTTGTGGCTACTTTGGTCTTAGAGGTGTTTAGTTGTAAGCCAATAGTGTTGCTAGAGTCATTTAAGTCTGTAAGCATTTCTTCAAGTTGTTTTGATGACGTCGAGACGAGAACTATGTCGTCGGCATCAAAATATTTAATAATAGTTGTATATGAACAATTTACTAACCGAAACCAAATTCATATTGTAATATTCAAAAAGGTTACTTTAATGCAAAAATTCCTAGCTACGAACGTAGAACTAGCTTCAACATAGTTACTAACCTTGTTTTGCAGCCTGATTTGCGGCAGTTTTTTGTTTGAGAACTGTACTATTTTTAAAGGAGGGAAATGTGTTTATTCGGGATAAAAAGTAGTCAATCTCGCTCCTGTCTATATCCTGCATGTATGCTAATGATGTCTATTATTCTGTTGTCGGATGAAACAAAAACAAAACAATGAAACATAAAAAAAATAAAATCGGATATATGTCTAAATAATATAGACTTGTGTAACCTCAGAATCATCATTTAATACAAATGATCAAAAAACCTATTATTTGCAATCCAAACATCGAAATATCTGAGTCACTAATGAGATCACTAATGAGAATGTTAATTACTCATTTGCACAAACAAATCGTGTTTTAATCATGCTAAATACGTTGATTAGAACGTTAAGTAGTTTATGTCAATAGATAGCTATTGCCAGCTCGCATTTATTATTCGTGTAAACAAGTACCTTATATCGGGTAGAAAACGTTTCAATTTCAAGTAAATTAAATCTGCTTGTAGGGTTTGTTGTAAATTACTGAAACTGAAAGGATGAGCAACAGAGGATGTCGTCCTTGGTTTTAACGATGTCTGAAGGGGTAATTAGATCCGTATTTTTTGTCATACTGCTTGAATTTTTGCTACGCATAAGAATTAAGTACCTAACTAACAAATCTGAAACTTAGCTTTTCTGTTTAACTGGCGAATAAACTACAGTGGTATTTGCTTGTTCGTAATCAAGTATAGTCCTATAGATACTTAATCATAATTCTTTATATAACATCCAGTATAAATAAGCATAGGCTTCACACCTTACTTATTTTGCTTTACCAAGTAGCTTGGTCGAGTATAGCAGTATCCTATAATCAATAATCATCCTTTATACAACATCCAGTATAAATGAGCATACTATTTAGGCTTCAGTATACACCTTAGTTGTTTTGTTTTACCAAGTATATGATATGGTTATGTTGTGCACATAGCTCCTAGAATACTTCTATGATGTACGGTTGTGCACTGTACTTTAATATAATCTAATACCGGCACTACAGATCTTAACCTTTTCCACTTCCACCCGTAGTGTAGAGTCCTTTGGTATGACCGTTGCCACGCTAATATTCCCTTTGCAAAAACCAAGTAGTTAATGTTTTTCAATTCATTTGTCTTGTCACGGGTGTCTATTCTTAATCGTACGCACCTTTCGCGATAAAAATAGACGGAAAACAAAAGCATGTTGCAAAGAAACGGTTCACGACACGGAGCGTAATGGCTGCCTCACACGACACGGTTCGACGTAGTCGTTCCAGTGGTTACTGATTACGGGCACACGCGACGCTAACGCGGCGTGAACGACATGGATGCGTTACTGCTTTTTACTAAATTTATAAAAAGAGAGGCTCTCTGTCCTATAGGCCAGAGCAAAGCGTGCAACTAGATTGAGGACGTTGGTAATGATCATTCGGCCACTGCCTAATCTTTATGGAATACCTAAGTTCAACACGTCATCACTCATCAATTCATCATGTAGACTCGTTGATTATGCGTATAGGAGTTATTGGTGTTGTCAGTGTCTTTCACGGAGGAACACATATTCGGGCTCAGTTTTCAATACCAAGCACTGAATGATGTGGGTCGTCATTGATGTCGTAGGATGAACCCACAGAAGATTTTATGGAACGTTCATTTTTAGGTCTTAGAGAGTCCTTTGAACAAAGACTTAAACTCTACACCACGTACTTACCCTACCCTATTTGTCATCACTTAAACTTGTAGTGTACATAGTCTTCGGTACATAATACTGTCCGCGCCATAAATGTTGTTTTTGTTTTATGCAACAAAGTATCAACAAGACTTAAAATAAAAAGTAAATAAAAGTAATCCTATCGACAGTATCAAACATCAAGAACAAACATCGAAGCGTAGCGCAATGTAAAATAAAGTCCGTTGGTTGTCAATAAAACTGGCAACCGCATTTGCCGGCGGTCGAAATAAAAATTCAATCGAAGCGTGCCCGCAAGACTTGTCAAAGGCTTCACTTTGTTCCTTAGAGATAGCGGTTGGCAAATCGTTTTCTATAGTTGGGAAACTGTTGTATCCATAGAAGTTCCTCCTCCAGTCAGGAGGCGTTTAAAATGCGCGGGTTAGGGATGAAAAGTAAATGAAATATAGATAGTAGTAGTAGGAGTAGTAGAGTGAACAAAAAAAGTAAAAAAGTAAGTATATAGCAGTATACTTGTGGCAACCTTAAATTGGGCAATCGGGACCGCGTTGTTACTTACACGAGTACATTTTTATCTAACAGTACCTAAGCGTGACAACGTATACGCTAAATCGATGGATTTACAAAAAAACTTTATCGTGCGGAATTTTACATAAAAGTTTCAAATATAACGTATGGGATCAGTAAGAAAGGATTTTACAAAATTTGTCCTTTAAAGGGGATGAAACGGTGATAAAACTTTGCGTGGTGATCCTATTGGGAACGCGGCTAGTTCAAGATTACTTCCGGATTCAATCGGAAAGAGTCTGCGATTGTTATCTAAGTGCTTCACTTTGTTTCTTCGGCGTCGATGGCAGTTGGCAAATTGCTTTCAATAGAAATCTGCAGCTCTAAGCAAAGCTTGGGATTCGAAACTATAAATACTAATATGACACTATTATTTTTACGCGTGAAAAGGTTGATAGACCAGCTTATTGTGCGAAGGTGTACCACAGGATTTGGCACGCTATTGCTCCCTATACAGAATACTATGTATATAGGAAGTCGTAATCACAATTTGACTCGGAACAGTCGCTACCAGAATATACAACAGTAGTAGGTTTATTGTATCCAAAACTAATGAAGCGTTCTTTCACAGGTGTGGTTCCAAAACAAGCGGTCGAAAGAGCGCCGCCTGAAGCAACTCACTTCCATGGGCCGGGGTCCATTCTTTGGCTCATCCCGCAAGATGCGAGGGTTCCCTATGAACCTGTCGCCCGGTGGGCTGGACGAGGGCCCGCCAGGGTTCCCTTACTTCGCCACGGCGGACGGCAAGTTCGAGTTCGGTTATGGACCCCCGTTCCATCACGATGCGCCATTCTTCCATCCGCCGCCGGCTATGCCGTTTAATCAGCCAGGTTGGTAGACTTTTCGATATATATGAGTTTTTTTACCCCTCAGGACTTAGGACCCCATAGCTATTAAAGCATGCAATTAATATCTAATATAGTGAGGCTCAAGTCGCTTTTCATTCGACTAAGACCATTTCTAGTGACAACGACACAGAGAGAAATAAGATAACGTTTCTTTTCACCATATTTTGGACGATTGATTGTTAAATGTAGTATGTATGTATGTAGGTATGTAATCACTTTATTGCACATAAATTAATACAAAACAAAATGTATTTACAAAACACAAATATGTACAAAGGCGAACTTATCCCTTTGAGGGATCTCTTCCAGTTAACCTTTAAGCAAATGAAAGAAAAAAGAGGTATACATTAAAGAAGATAGACAAACCAACTATTTAGGTACTTAATATGCATAAAAAAAACGAAGCCAAAATTTTAATTCTTATAATTTATAATAAATACTTACCTATAATATATACAAATAGATATAATACGAATACTTTATATATTACACATATACCTATATATATATATATATTATATTTATATATATATGTATATACATTTAAATCTTTAACCTTAATTAATAAATACATAAATATTTAAGTCAAAAATGTCAAGAAAAATTATAAAGACAATTAATCTAGTCTGGTCTAGGGTCTTCCAGCCATAACTTTTTTAGCCTGGCCTTCAATGATGCCACAGATTGTGTAGTGTGTGTGTATTTGTAACTGTTAGTTATTTTCATGATAGTTAAATCCGTTTAATGAAATAATGTGTACAATAAAATAAGGAGAGAGCTTGTACTTGTACTAAATAGCCCAAGTACACAAAAGTAGACAAACAGGATTTAATAAAATAAGCATTTGTAAGTTTTAATGAACAATGTCGAGTTACGTTCACTAAAAGTACGAAATATTGCAAACTTTAGTACTCGTCAAGTAACAAAATGCCTAGCCTAATCGTACAATTTCAAGTGTAACCGCTACATAATCAATGTGTATGTACCAGGCGCTTAGTAACGTGAGCAGGTCGTTTCGCAGGCGGGATGGAGTCTCTGCCCGGCGAGTTCCCCGAGCAGTTCCCTCCGCCGGACCACCTCGTGCTGCCGCGACCCTCCTCCCCCGAGTTCACCTTCGGCGACGCGCCGCCGCCCCTCCACCCCGAGGGTCTGGTTTGGTAGCTGAAACCGGAGCCGCGGGACTACCACGACTGATGCGGCTCGGCGGGTTACAAAGTGGACTTTAACAGTGTCATTCAATGAGCACGCTGTGATTCGAATTTCGAATTTTAAATTTTATTTTCGCGGTCATAGACAATTTTTATTTAGTGATGCGTTTCGGTCGCAATTACGTTCGTAATGTTGGCGCGCTATTGTGAATAGTTATTAGTTACGTGTACAGAAATGGAGTTTTATAATATTGATAGTAATTTATTAAGTTATAATAAAATAATTTATTTACAGCTGCTTAAGATAAGCTTATTTTGGTTCCTATTTTAAGATAGACGTGGCAATTTATTATAATCTAATTTCCTGTATATGTATTTATTTTTAATTTTAGTTTAGTGTAATGGGGTCTTAGTTATGGGGTGACCACAAACGAGACTACAGGAGGACATTTCCGATACAAATTTAAGGTTATGTAAATATATCTGTAAGTTGTACATAGTCTTATTGCTGGACAAGTCTGTATGATATTAAATTTATTATGTACTAAGTGGTAGTTATTCGATAGTAAGTTCCTGTGGACTTTAATTCGTTTTTTATTCTGCTTGTCTTAAATGGGTATTTACAATTTCCTACATTTTAATTACTTAAGAAATGTGGATTTCTTTTAAGCAATTTAAATGTTTTGTAAGATCATTTTGATAAAGTTTACGTTTTAATATTCTGAAAGTAAAGTAAAATGTATGTACTTTAAAATTGTGAATACTTTTTATGGATTATCGCTAGGTACAAATTTTCAATACAAAAAAGGAACTTATTCGGATTGTACGACGATTTTATAGCTGAGACGCATCCTGTACTGTTGAGACTTATACATAATAATATTATGCTATTTTACTTTTGCCTGGTTTGTATTATGATATTTCATCACATGCAATTATATTAAGACTCCTTTACACACATAGAGAACCGTCTTACCGGTTTACTTGCAAACCGAGCTAGCTGTGCTAACACTTGATGAGTCTTTTAATGATCCATGGCAGTATTTACCATCACAAATAAAAACTACAATTATATACAGTATTAACGATTCTTATTTATGGAAGGTTTTGCTATGTAATGCGAAAATTTGAAGTTTGATGAAAATTGAAGCGCGATTCGAAACTGCGTCTCCTGTGGCTCTCCACGCTGTTACTTAGCACATTCATGACCGCATTCCTTATTTGTGTTCGGAATATTTTTCGCTGTTTACGTTTAAATCACTCACAGTAAATATTCTCCTAACTTTGTATGTTAGTGTCATATTCGTAATACAAACCAAGGCAAACTTCGTTTCATACAATCGAGGGAACATTAAAACACCGTAAAAAATCTCATTATGTTCCGAGACACGAGTCGCAACATTTTATTTAAAATATAATTAGTGTAAATATGTCGGTGTTCTAATAAATTACGTTGTCGTGAACTACTAATGTAAATAAATTACCCTCTGAAGTGTTTAAATCAATTTACATTGACTTATGTGAATATAAATAAGCTGATTCATAAGTTTGCCATTTACCAGTATTATTTAAAGTATTTTAACTGTCATTCAGATATGAAATCAGAGCAAATATAAACTATTACTTATTAATATGACCAAAATTAGTTCTTATGTTATTGAGGTTTAACTTTTTTCTTTACTTAAGTATTAATTTGCTAACAAAGTACTGAGGGTCCGCCATTTCCAATTAGGTTTCTACCTACCAAAGCATGTTTACTAGTAACAGAATTTATTGAATGAAACTTGATGTGTCTTGATGTTGTCGGTTGCCGCCGTATTTCAGATCGGCTTGACTCCTTGGCACTGCCTGGAGATGTAGCCTCGCTCTGGATTTTCTATCGTTTGTATAACGTAGAGTGCTCCAAGGAATTGTTCGGATGGATCCCTGTCGCATCTTTCCGCCATCGTCCTAGGCGAAAATAATTCCATCCTCACCAATTTAGATGGTTGGCAGTCCACAACTGAGTGTTTTGCCAGAAATTTCCTGCCTCGCACGGCTGAACTGTGGAATAAATTGTCGCCTGCAGTATTTCCAGACCGATGCGACTTTCAAGCCTTTATGAAAAGAGTTTACTCCCACCTGAAAGGCCGGCAACACACTTGTGACTCCTTTGGTGTTGCAGGTGTCTATGGGCGACGGTGACCGCTTACCATCACCCCATCCGACGGCTCATTTGCCCCCTATAACATGTCTCGGTTCATCATAAAAAAATCATAACAAAGTGCCTGTACACTGTACAGCAACTACAGAAGTATATAATTATTATGGTTTCATACTATCTTATGTTTGTGTTTTAAGTAGTTTCTGCAGTTTGTTTTTTCCTTTATGCTACAATAATATGCTTAATTTAAACAGTTTTTTCCTACGAGTCAAAATGATTGCATACTCACATTTGTGGGTGCCATTTTTGTATTTGACATGGATTTTGTAAAATGACTTTTACTAACTACTTGTGAATGTTATTGACTCGGGTCTCGACACATAAGGAACTTAATGTATGTACATTAGTATAAGTGTTAATATTCGGTACATACTGTTGTCTATCTGTATTAGTGCATAACAAAAGTACATAATGGAATTGTCTGTAAGAATAAAATCTATTTGAAAATATTATATCTTACAGTTTTTTTGACAAAAGCCCCTTAATCCTTTTTATTACAGGTATAATAATAAAAAAAAATATTACGACAAGTAATAGGTGGACCCATAAATAATCCTCGACATATCTTGAAAAAGCTGATAATCTACTAGCAGCTGAACAATTATTATCTAAAATAAGCCATTATGACACGAAGAACAAGCTCACGAAGTGAGCGTGGACAAATATGGCTGAGTGTCATAATGGCTTTTAGCCACGTGTTAAACACTCTGCTTTTCACTTCGACAGCGAGAAAATAAAAAAGACTTAACATTAAAATTGTATATTACATGAAAAATAAAAATTACAGTTATTTATATATATTTATTTATATAAAGAGAAATGGCAGTTCTAGACTTTTGCCAGCATCAGTTTGAAGATATATTAATTACAACACAATTGGTAAATTACACTACAAAAGTCTTTGAGACAGTGTCGTGTGTCCATAGATCAAAAAGTACAGTTTGAGCAATTCTTTATAGTTAAATTGACAGCTTATATATTTTTTTAAACTAATAATGGCCATAGACAATTTATACTTTTTAATATAAAGGGCTGCAACACGATCAGAAATTTTGGCCAATCTGATGAAGTTGGTTTGTTTGTTTTTAATTATTCGTAACTAGTATGTAGCTGGCCGCAAGTTATATTTTTTTCAGTTTCATAGAAATTTGTATATAATCCTATATGGCTTTCTTTTAAACCCTAGGGGCTAAATGTACTATTTTAGTCTCGCTTCGCGAAGCTAATATGACTTACTTTTTGAGCAGGAGAAGTGAAAAAGACTTAATATATTGGTTTATCATTAAAAAAAAACATAATAAGCATGACGACGGGGTATGAAAATCAATATTCTAATTAGTCCGTCAGTTAGATAATAAAAAAATATTGAATGAAACGTAACTAGCAAGTACCTAGTAGCTCGCTAATTATTACTTACATGTTAGGCATGACGAAAGGGCTATGAAAATAAAAATTCTAATTAGTCCGCCAGTTAGAGAATAACAAAAATATTGGACGCGTATTTTTTGCTTTTTCAAAATAATAAAAAAATACTCAGATAAATCGCATTATAGTTTAGAAGTGGGGGCTTGTGACATTTCTCCTAGGTACAATTTGTACCTCGGAGTAACGTCGCGTGACATTTTGACTCAATGTATCGCGTTTATCTTTTGATTACATGAAAAAAGAAAAGACACGTCTCCAATATTTTTAATAATCTAGGTACATGACCGACTAATAATTAAAATTTAGTGATCATTCCTATTGACCTCATTTAGTAGTTCATTCGTTTAGGAGCTACGATGCCGCAGACGTACACACACACATACACGGATGGATTTAATGAATATTGAGCGCAAATAATTGCCAGTTTTTTTAACTAATATAATGCATTTTTCTTCGCTGTGAGTGTAGTGTGTAGGTTGCAGTCACGGGAGACCCTAAAAGTAACCGAATGCAGTCCCAGAAATGTTAATAAGTAATATCCTTATAATTGAAGGGTCAGATAGACATTTTCAAAGGAGCACCAAATAGACGAGCTCACACATAATGGCTCATAATGGCTCTTAGCCACGTGTTAAGCTTTTCACTTCGACTGCGCGAAAATAAAAAAAAGTCTTAACATTAAAATTGTATATTTCATGAAAAACTCATAGTACAGTTTGAGCAATTTTATCAGAAAGTTTGGCCAATCTAATCAGGTTGTTTTGTTTGTTTTTAATTATTCGTAAGGAGTATGTAGCTGGCCGCAAGTTTTTTTTTCAGTGTCATAGAAATTTGTATGGGATTATATTGGCTTTCTTTTAAAGCCTAGGGGCTAAATGTACTATTTTAGGGTCGCTTCGCGAAGCTAATATGACGTACTTTTTGAGCAGGAGAAGTGAAAAATACATAATTTATAAAAACGCACGAAGTCACACGGCAAAACCTGACAATGTATGTAAATAAATATAAGTTTGCAAACGAAACCTTTTTGTTGCTAACCAAGTAAACACCTAGTTTCAGCAAACAGTCGGTATCAGGATAACAGAGCGTAATAGGAGCACACCGCAACCCCGAGGCGTCGTAAAGGAAAATTGTAATTTGGCCGAGGGCGCACACTCGGCGGTTCGCACGGGCCCGTCACGTCCTATGGTTTCCTGGTAATTGCTACCGTGTTTGCCCTTTCGATAAGCGAATTTGTGACGTGTGGGCCTGATAGATCTTCGGAATAATGGATGGGGTCGGTGGAAGTTATTGTTGAATTTAAGTTCAATCTGGGTAGATCGTACTAACTTAGCCCCAAATTAAGGCTCGACCAAACCGCTGCTCAAAATACATTGATGGTGCGCTATCACAGTGATGTGACTTACGCGTCACGATTTGACGGCATGCCTCCTACACCGAAGCTTAACGCTGCTTATACGCGGTGCCATGTGTCATGTGTCACGATTTCTCTATACATTCAGCCGCGGAAACGCACCGTCAGCGTGAATGCATTTTGAGCAACGGTTTGGTCGAGTAGACTTGGGCTATGGCTATGCTATGAATGAGACAATTTCATACATAGTGACTAAATTAAAACGTATGGATAGATAAATACTTACATAGAAATCGCATACAAATACAGGCATAGGATTGTTGGGGGAATTATAAATTGCAGATTCCTTACGCCTACGCCCCTACGTTATACAACCTGAATAATGCGAGTCACACTTTTTTTGTATGTACTTTATGTGTACGCCGTGCTTCAAATGTCATATCTGACAGTTTTTTGACGTCAAAAATTACCCAATTAAAAAATAGTACAAAACTACTATTTCCCCACAAAATCCCTAAATGACTTTTCATCAGGGTTACATTTGTTGCCTAAGTTTCATATGTTTTAAATGATCATCTGGTCTCTTTACATCCATGGATTCTACTAAAACCATCCAAATATCTTCATTAAGTCGCACATTCAAATGCATATTATTGTGTGATAAATAATATTATGTGAAGATTGTGAAAAGTGACCAACTGTAAGTACATGAACATCAGCGGCAGACACCGCCCGATGCCTCCAGATTAAAGTGTTAATCCAGTAAGTGATACAATAGCATTATTATAAACTTTCTGGTAATTCAATAATACTGCTAATAAATTGTCGCCGGCTATGCGATCTTCAAGGCTTCAAGAAGAGAGCGTACTCTCACCTGAAAGGTTGCCAACGCACGTGTGACTCCTCTGGTGTTGCAGGTTTCTATGGGCGACGGTGATCGCTTACCATCAGGCGATCCGTCTGCTCGTTTGCCTTGTATAACATAAGAAAAAACCTCTGATAATCGTTGCCTGTATCGCAAACTTAAAAATTATATAATTTTGGTGAAATAAGACACTATCCGTATAGTTTTCAATGTTTGTGGGTCTGCTAAAATAGGTTTGCAAGTCCGCCATGAAGGCGAAGATCTGTGTGTGTGTGTTGTGTTGTGTGTCATTAGAGTAAGGTAATGGTCAGTATTTGCCCACCGTTCGACCGCGGCCGATCGAATGGCTGTGACCAATCCTGATTGATTGGATTTTGCTTCAGCTGTTGTTCACATGCCTACCTATTTGTAGCTACTTTCTACTGAGGTAAACTTGCTTTTGTACGCTTCAGTGCATGCATGTAAGGCAGAAGTAGTATTGATGGTTTAGTTGGTTCGTATTATCAGGTCTTGCATTCCACACTACCTCCTCTGTGTTTATGTTAAGAGTCCCCGGCAAGCTCGGACGAATTTCACCTTCCCATACAAACGGAGTTTCGTTCTCATTTTAAAACTACGAGTTGGATTGTAACGAAACTTTGCACATACAATGGCATGACGTATATCTAGGATTATAATTAGTTTTTATAGCTTTAGTTTATAAAACAAACGAAAAACAGCAAAAACAAGTTTTGTATGAAAAACTTAATTTACCTGTATTTTTTTACTATAGTATCTGAAGCTACATAAACTAATTACAGGCCTGAGGTATATACCTTAACTTATTCTAAGTACAAAGTTTCAGACCAAACTAGCAAGTCGTTTTAAAATGAGAGCGTAACTACGTTTGTATGGAGAACCGAGCTTACCGGGGACTCTTAAGTTAAATGGATAATAATCCCAGTCAGATTTTTGCAATTAACTAACAATGAAGTGAAGTGAACTGTATAAATCTTCAAGATTGGGAGTTTTTAGAGTAGTTTAGAAGCCTTTACGTGTGTGTATATGGATTATATTATATTACATGTTATGGAATAGGTTTTGTAGTATATAAATTGTGTGTCGCAACCTTTAACTATACATTTGTACAAGTTTGATACCGATATCCACCTCGCACCAATTATTCTAAGTCTGGTAGAGAATCCCTTGTTATTAAGTCCGCAATTTATACTTTCTTGCATTGTGCAATAAAAGAAGGTACAGTTAAAGGCAAAAATAAGTAAACAACACAAAATCTTATAACTATATAGATATCCAAACCTTATTACTATGACAGAGAGTTGTCGTGTAGGTTCATATTTTTGATACTTTTGATACTCTTTGCCCTTGACTATTTTACTGCTATTTAATAATCTTTTCTTTAAAAAACCTATACGTTAGGATTGTATATCCGCCTAATAACTATTAGTAAAAAATATATTTTGATACACCTGAAAACTACACTAATTTGCATATACGTATGTGACTTAAATTTCGAACGGACATTTCAATGTATCTTTGCAAAATTAGCCCAATATACGTACGTGTATATGCATACCTCATAGTACCACATACTGATTTCGTCATTTTAATGAACATAAATCAAAATTGTTATTTACTAATTAGATTTACCAACTTTTGAAGTTCGTGCTTATTTCAAATTTACACGTCCTTCCTAATGACACCCATCAAAATAAATTGATTAAACACACTCTCACTCAAATTACGGAAACCTAATTCCACCCCAGACGTGTAAACACGAATAAATACAAGAATTCCACTCGATATGTCCATTAATTAGTACAATTGTTGTAGAAATGTGGGGGGAATGTCGACCGATTATGTGTATGGAGCAGGCAATACCCCCTCGGGAAATAACAGATATTCTCATTTCCAAAATTGAGTATGCCCGAGAGAAACACGCACAATACGTGTTTGCAACTACATTCCAGTTTAGCTAACTACACTTCAATTTAGTATTATTTAATACCAAAATCGAACGTTTACGGCACATTAAGCTATTATTATTCCACTTTAGTTGTAGTATTGGTATCTTTCTCAATAAAACCTACCTTAATATTACTGCTTACACATGTTCTAATTCATGTTTTTACGAATATTTTTTTAACAACTAAGTAATCCAATTAAGTGTTTAAAAAGAAGGGCTATATCTGTGTGTAACCACTCTATATAGGTCTCTACACGTGCGCCGAGTGACATTTGCGTGCGGGCGCCCCATTGGTCAATCGCGTGTGATCTTCGCCCGATGCCGCGATGCGTTGTAACGGAGAAATGACTCACTTTATAAATAAATAGTTGTACGTTATCATAATAAATAGGAATGTAATATACACAAAGGTGTGTTGGATACTTTCCATGCGTTTTAAGGTTTATTTTATCCAACCTCAATTATATAGAGTTTCTCTTCTCTCTCATATATGTAGAGTAAAGTTAGGTAAAAGTATAAATGCTTGACATCTTAATTCAAGTAAGTGACACCTAGGGGGTTATTGCCTAACGAAATTTTGACAATTGGTATCCGAATCACCTGATATAGCCCATACAAAATCATTACACTTGATTCTGATTCCGAGCGTCAAACGCGTTTAGGCAATAGGGGGGCAAGTTTTTCACCTCTATTGCTATGGAATACGGAAGGTACCAACTTATAGGACATTATGGGCCACTGAAACATTTACCTTATGGTGTGATTTAACAATTGGAAAAATGAACGAGAGATTTTCGTAACCAATGGATAATAGTTCCTTTGCTATTCCGGGAGAAAACGTTTTGGTTATATGTGACAATAATGCGCCTCTGAGGCATCGTCAGGAGATGCTAGAGATGTTGACGTTCCGGCGTCCACCCGAAAACCGAGTTTACTTCCTACTTGACTGCTTGGTTTTGGGTTGTTATATCTACTTGCGTATTTCTTTGTGGCGAAGGAGGTTAGGCACGTGATTATGATCTAATATGGAATTCTGCAACAACTACTGAATCCATCAATTGCTTTTTAGCCTTGATTGTCTGCCGCATGCCGAGAGAGTTGTGGGCCAAGATTACCACTGAGTAGATGTCTGACAACTCCAAACGGAGACAAGGTAGACCTCGCCGGCGATGCCGTGATGAGCTGGAGTCCTTCTTGAAGGAATGGCCAGTGGCTGCACAAAATAGAGAGGGTTGAAAGAAAAGGGGGCATCCGCTTTGTCGAGCAACTAGCCTTCCTTCTCAGTCATACACTTTATAATAAAGTGGTCGTGATAACTTCTAGTACTAGCAGTCGCAAATGTCTCCGTATCTTCGGGCTCTTGGGCTCGCGTAGGTGGTAGCCGGTCGTGACGCTCCACACCTTCCGTAGGTACTACGCGGCCCTCAGTCAAGCTAAAATTACTTGGGGTATAGTGTCTGGGTGGGCTCGGGTCCTTGGGCTAGTCTAAGTGGGAGTTGTTCGTGATATTCTGCACCTTCTATCCTCCTATCGATATCCCACCATATTATGATAACGCCACTAATGAGTATTCGTAATCTAACGGTAAACTATTCTGTGATCAAAACTATGATATCGTGTGGAAGCGGCGTCGAATTCGCACGTGCTTGAGTCGTATTTGCTCACACGCACTTACCATCACGTAGACCAAAGATATCATAAAGAACAGATATGAAGAGACACTGAGAGCTTATAAATTAATATAATTAATTGTGTAAACCTTTACACATTAGGCTCGTGATACCTTTATTACTAATTTACATTTTCAAAGTCTATATTGGACACCAAATTTGATAGTTTTTTTTTCAGTCTGCTTGTGAACCCGGCAGGTATAAAGCTTCTGAAACGTCAAAAGCTCAAAAGAGCTATATGTACAATCGTTTCAATTGTTTTATTTTAAAGACATGAAAAAAGTAGGTTGTTCTGGCGTCCTTACTGTCGTGGCGGTAATCTTCACCCGCCAAGTGGACGTTTCTGGAAGTTAGAGTGCCATATTAGATGATAAGTCTAGCGCTAACCGATATTGGCCGATAAAAATATACGTACTAGTGTTCCTGGAACGATTAACATGTTACACTCCAGATCTTTGACGAATAGCGGCACCATACTGCGCCGTGTTCACCAAAAAATATTTAAAAGTCACGTCTAGCGGTTTGTTGGTCTGTGATCGCGTGAGTTCCTGTACTGCGTTCCCAATTTGAAAATGTGTGCTATTCCGCGGTGAGTCCAATTACTGAAAGGTTATATTTTGAGCTCCCATAGCACCGCACCTGCCGGCGGCTTATATGACCATCCTTTGCCTACAGAAATGCTGTATTAGAATACTATGTACAATCAGCATCAAATTTAATAGTCAGTAGCATCTAAAGCGACAAATATATCGCAACACGTCTTTATTATTAAAGGTAGAAAGGTGTGTGACGATATATTTGGCATTTTGGCTTTTACGGATAGGTCGATAAAATACGAATATAACTTACTCGTGAAAGCTTAGGGTATGAAGATATGGGAAGGTTTTAATTAGTGACATTTAAAGCCCAATTTTAAAATGCTCTATAATCAATCGATCATTCGATAGATGTAATCAGCGGTTAATCGGCCATTAGCAACTAACAGAATATGGAGAAATTTGTGAGTGTTGTATTGTATCTCTCTTTTATTTGATTACTAGCTTCTGCCCGCGTCATCGTCCGCCTTAAATTCGTTTATCGCGGATACGGGTATTTTTCCGGGATAAAAAGTAGCCTATGTCCTTCCCCGGGACTCAAACTATCTTCATACCAAATTTCATCCAAATCGGTTTAGCAGTTTAAGCGTGAAGAGGTAACAGACAGACAGGCAGATAGACAGACAGACACTTTCGCATTTATAATATTACTATGGATATGGATTTAAGAGCTTTGTTCTCGACGGTGTAGCAATCGCCAGCCGTTTTTATCTTGCGCCATTTCCTTTACTTATTCATAAGACATGACTTTAACCTCCTTTATTTGCTCATAGTAATTCCTTCTTGGTCTTCCCCTGCCTCGCTTTCTTTTAACTTTTCCTTCTATAATGTTTTTGAAGAAAAAATCATGTCTTAGCAGGTTTCCTATCATAATAATTATATCTTCTCTTTCTATTAGTGCAGGGTGTTTTTATTTTTATTTTTATCAATCTATTGCTCTAAAACCTGGTTGTAAATAACGATTCAAAGTGGTTGCAGCTAGGCCTACTTGAATAAAGAAAGTTTTGACTTTAACTTTATAGTTGTATTGTCAATTACATGTCAAATAGTTACTTAAATACCGTAAAGTAAAAGTAATGTTTTGCGGGGTTTTGCTTTGCGGACATAGTTGACATACTATCGTGTGTCTAGATAACAGAAATAAGAAACAATTGTCTTCGAAAGTACCAACTTATTTATAATTTAACGAGTTAAAGTAAAAAGAATTTCATGACCTGCCGTTTTACCCTGAAAGCGTTTTTAATTACCATTTTTACCACTCTTGGAACTGTAAGTCATGATTAAAAGAGAAGAAATACTTTTAGCCTTAAACTTAATTGGAATGGCCCTATAGCTGAACAGGCATCAGTTATTGACCATTTTAGGATTACTTTATATGATTTTCAACCACTTTCTGTTTCCACTTTCTAGTCAACAGTGGCTCTATAGGATGAATGCGCCTGTACCAATGACCATGTACCAATAAATGACTAGTTAATAGAAAATTCAACATAGAGGGCAAAGATACTGCCTATATTTTTCATACTAATGCTGGTACACTAACCCCACTAAGCCAAACATCATGATTGTTGAGGACAGAGATAATATTTACAAATCCACAAACTCAAATAACTAATCAACACCTAACTTACAAATTTTTTACATTCGCGTGCATTGTACAATGATCTTTCTTTCTTTGAAATAAAACATATTTCGATTGCAAATACATGGCATGTTTTTGTATGAGCACATCAAAATTATAGAAAGAAAAATGAATTGTATTCCTTGATAGTTAAAACTGTATTTTAAAAAGCAATCAAAAGCCTTTGGTAAGCGGTAGCCACCCTAATGATAGCAAAACACGGAAGTTTGGTTACACTACACATGGGGTTTGATTTAAACACACAGAAAGTTTATTATGGAATTATGTGTGATGTATAGTTTAATATGATGTGTCTATGCGTATATCTTCCACACAGAAGCTCAAAAAACGCTGACGGTGCGTTTATGTGGTTGTGTGTATAGAGAAAACGTGACACATAAGACACGTCATCGCGTATTCGCGGCGTTAAGATTCGGTGTAGAAGGCATTCGTGAAAATTGTGACTCATAAGACATGTCACCGTCAATGTGGACCATTTAACTTTTTTATTAAGTTCACCTGTAGGTATAACTATACTATATGTATGTAAATACTCTGCCTTCACGATTATCACAAATTAAAATAAAAAAAAAACAATTTAAAAGGATTATATCGCGTACATTATCTCATTTTAGTTCCCGACGTTTCGAAAGCTTTGATGTTCGATGAGTCGACCCGTGTACAGTCGAAGTCAAAGATATATTTACAATTGAGAGTTCCAAAAATATCTTTACAAATAAGTTGACACACAGTATTACAAATACTTGCTTACAAAGCATGTGACAGTTTTATCTTTTCACTCAATGCGCCAAAGTTATGTTAGCAATCTTTGTTCCATAGAAAAATTATCACAAATTCTGACAAATATTAGTTTGCATTGCACGTTACAGAATAATATTTCCTGTCAATGTGTCATAAATATGTTTACATTAGAAGTGACACTTAAAAACTTTACATTCGAACATACATTTTTATACTTACACCTTTTGCTACATACATATGTTTACAGGTTGATTAAACCGTTCTTAATTTGAATATTGACAGTGAATTGTCATATCATATGAAATGGTTATTTCTTTATTTTCATCATTTGCGCCTTATATTTTTTAAGTGTGTGTGTGTGTGTATATGTGTGTCTGTCTGTGACATAATAGTTTTCAAGTGAATGGACCCACATTATATTATAGTTGTATCTTGCTGTAAATATACAGGGGATTCAAGAAAAGATATCTACTTCAATATTTTTAACAAGGAATATTTTGTACCTACCGATATTTCGCAATTTCGGCGAGTACCACATAATAATGTAGCCATATGCTTACCTGGAAAACTATTAGTTTTGCCTTAGTATAAATAAAAATAAAAGAACTTTGTATTTTTTTTCGTTATTTTGCTACTCCTGGCGAAGACAATCATAAAGATCAGTGCAGCCATTCTTGAGTGCACGATTTTACGACTTGTTTGTTTTATATTATATAATAATGGATAAATATAGATTTCTTAAAAAAACATTTTTTTTATAATCATGATTTGATACCTACCTTTAGTGGTTACAAGAATATTTTTGTGACACCCTCTGTATGTTCCTCAAGTGAATCCGCGAGACATTGTAAAATCAAAAAATATTCAAAGTAATAATCACATACTACAATCAATTGACACATCACTGACGTCACGCCCAAAATGAAAGAGACCTATAGATTATTTGGCAATATGGTACTGTTTTCGGTGATTGTCATTATTTAAAATAAGAACGGTGGCTTAACTCAAACTGTGAAGATATTTATGTAGCAAGAGGTGTAAGTAAAAAAATGTACTCTAGAACGTAAAGTTTCAAGTGTTGCTTTTAATGTAAATATATATCTATGGCTCATTGATAGGAAATATTTTTCTGTAACATGTAATGTAAATATATATTTGTCACAATGTGTGACAATGATTTTATGAAAGAAAGGTTGTAAACATAACGTTGGAGCATTGAGTGAAAAGCTGAAACTGTCACATGCTTTGTAAGCAAGTATTTGTAATACTGTGTATAAACTTATTTAATTGTAAAGATATTTTTGGAACTCTCAATTGTAAATATATCTTTGACCTCGACTGTACATGAAAGCTGAAAAGCTTCCGAAACGTCGGGAACTGAAATGAGATAATATACGCGATATAATCCGTTTAAATTGTTTTGTTTAAATATGTAAGTACATGTAATGTATATATGTACATTGGTAACTATGTCAATTGTATTCAAATCTTGCACGTCAAATTTGACCCACTTCTCGGTTTCAGATTGAGCTAAAATTTAGCACACTCATGTAAATTAGATGACAATACAATATTATATATAACTCAAATCAAATCCTACCGCGTTTGGGTTCTTTAGGATCGTCTCAATGATTAGTTGACGAATGTCCAAAGAAAAGTACAGTCCGCAATAAAAATTTAACTTATGACAGAAACTTTTTTACGTATAGGACTTTTATTAATAGGACCACTATCGAATTATTATTCAGTTTAATAACCGTGCGAATTTAGACAATGACAGAGACGAATGCAAATCCTCGCCGTGGGCGGGACCGGCGTCGGCAAAAAGATATTGTTTTATGCCACAGTTTCTCGGCAAAACTTGTCTTCTGAGAACGTCTGGAACTAATTCGAGAATTATTGTTCAAAATTTTAATAATTAGTGTCATCTGAATAGATAAAACAATATTAATGAAAAATTCATTGCGATCTACTACAGGCCAAACTGGCCTCAAGCTATCGTTTCTGTAATAGATCGCAATTGTTTTTTCTATGCACTCAGATATTTGTATCAATATTGTAATAATAATCGCGTAATGTTTTCACATTTAGAAGAAATCAAAGTATATTGATTAGGTAAAAGTAAAAAGTAAAAGCCAAGAGAGTCTAACGTATCTGCAGTTAAGTTTTTGTAATATAATGGACTCGGGCACAACATATAAATAAAACAAACTTGTGAGATTCTTGCGGCGCTGCTCAATAGATATCATTTTCAAAGCGCCCGGTAGAAGGAAAGCCCTGCCCTTTATGCCAACAAGCAGAATAAAGTTTTGAATTTCGAATTTTAAATATAACGTGCACGTTTAAGTTAGACAACGGTGTTTCGGGGCTTTGTGGCAGACTGGCAGTCAACCTCGAATCGATAAAAAAGTCACGAAAATATGTCAATTAAACACTCACTTGTAAGATAGTGACGGATGCTCTGTTATTTATATATAGTTTGATGAATGCGATGGAATAATGCCACGAAAGAGCTTGATATTAATATATTTAATTGTGTAATTCCTTCAGTAAGGCGAAATTTAACTAGTGCGTTTTTGAAATGAGCGATTCTTATTACCATGTTTGTGCTGTATTGTTATTGTGTATTAAGTATTGAGGTAGTCTGTCTAGTAAGGCTCTTAAAGCTTAGCTTAAATGTTCATAGATTTTATGTATATTTTTCCGTGTGTGCGCGTCGTTATGCGCGTTGTCACTTAACTGTTTCGCGTGCAATATCTATTCGTGAGTTATTGTAATTGGCTCTATACTTCTATTTAAGTTTCTATTTGTACTGTTGGTTCACCTAAAATAAATAAATGCAACAGTCATAGTTCCGACGCTGTCTACATATCAAATTCCTAAAACTTTAACCATTATTAACAAAACTAATCTCACAAGCAGTAGTCCAGCAGTAGCAACTACATCCCTTAACTACAGAACCCTTCAATCCACGGGCCCCCAATTCCGCGTCCAACTCATTAATATTTTCAGTCGAAATATATTAATCACAACCCGCCACGCCCTCTCGCGGCTAAACACCAAATAATTTTCTGCTACAACATTCCGGAAAAAAACTATAATTAATTTTACTGTGGCATTTTTGGAGGCGGTTCGCTTTTTATTGTTTTTTTGGAACAGGTGAAACTAGATGAGATGAAATATCGCGACTATTATAAATGTTTGATTTTTAATTTTATTGTTAGCGTCTTTATTATTGTTGCTGTTTTAATTATGACAAGTAATGTTACCACATAATATTTTCTTCTGTTTCCGCGATTATTACGCATTGAAATAAAACAATTTAACGGATTATATCGCGTATATTATCTCATTTTAGTTCCCGACGTTTCGGAAGCTTGCCAGCTTTCCATGGTCACGGGAGGACTCATGTTACCACATGTTAAATTTCATATTTAACAATCTCGGAGATTATTATTTCAGAACATTGATAATGAAATAATAGTGTTTATTCTGTAAGTAAATCGCAAGGGTGCTTTGACAAGTCTGAGTTTACCGGCATTTCTCAAAAGGAGACCACTGTTGAGAAGAAAGCCGAAACAAACTCAACAGTCTGTCATTTTTCTGAATAATTTCTAAATACAATATTAGTTTTTATTTAGCCTATGTTAAATATATATTTTTAAGTATAAACTCTATGCGTAGTTCTCCCAAAAAACATATCAATACAAGTAAAAAAACATGAAAAATATTTTATTCTTTAAAACAAGTTACGTAAGTTTGTTTTCCTTTTTACAAGAACCGTGTTTCAGTAAAAGTTAATTATTTGGTGTCTAGTTTGGACCACGCGTTTTTAAATAAATAGTTGCCAAAATGAAATTTATGATATTTACAATAAAATACTGGAACGGACGATTTGAAGATCACTGTTTGTTTATGTTGTATGAAATGTTTATTTTTAAAATTTTTTGTATGTTTGTATGTGTCGTTGTGGCTTCATCACGCCAAAACGGCTAAACGGATTTAACTATTTCTGGCACACGAGTAGATTGGTAGCTTGGTACCCACAGATGTTTATATGATACTTTTACCCGACCACGAAGAGGTAAAAGAGGGTGATCTGTGACAAAGACACATAAATACATACAAAAACTAAAAATAAAATATAAGACCTCCAAATAGCGTATTTCACTTATTTTTATTAAAATATCTTCAATATACAATCATTTCATTTTTACAACTTTATATAGTATAGGTAGATGTTCCCTTAACACTCTTGAGAACCTTAAAACTGATGTTAACATTTTGTGAACAGTGAAGTTGATTAATTCGAGCACAGGACAGCAAATTACGATGATAAGTAACGAGTGGGTGTATTCTTTTCTACCCGATATGGTCACAGGTCAGAATACACAGCATAAGCTCTGTATTACAGATCCAGAATCCAAGTAGTTTTTTTATGACAGGTAGGGGACTCCTATATCGATAAACTCAATTATCGATGCTCGTTCTATATACTAGTGATCACACTTTTGTTAGTAAAATATAGCTGTAAAAATGAAATGTCTGTAAAATATCGCAACACATCTTTATTCTTATGGGGATAAAGTTGTGACGATATATTTGGCGCTTTGGATGCTTCAGACTATTTGACGCTGAATGTACATTAAAGAAATTATCAAAAAACAATATTGTTAACAGATAAAAAAACATATACATTTTTGTACGCTTGTTTGTGTTGTTGAGGCTTCATCAGGCCAATTCGGTTTAATCAATTTCAACTATTTTTGGTACACAGTATGGAGCTGGGTATCTATCTCTGGGTATATATCATGCAAATGGTTGTAGGGTATTTTTTACCTCACTACGCAGAAGAAAAAATAAGGGTAATGAGTTTTGCTCTTCCGCGAACGAAGAACGTTCTAGTTTGAGATAAACACGGTGTTACGACTTAAAGCAGGCACAAGATAAATAAAACAGTAAGCTAGTTTCCTACCATGCCAAATCAGCTACTTTTTAGTAAGTTAAGAAATGTATACGGTATTTGGGTATAGTGTAGGTAACTATATTTCATATTCCAAGCATAAAATTTGGAACATTAAGTTTCTTAGTTTTTAGTTCATGTTGTATTTTCTCAATATAAAAATATCCGCCACACGCTTCGTCAACTTAAAAATAATACATGCATGTAAGAAGCATTGTCAGATCTAAAAAATATCTGCATCATGTTCCGTCATGAAAATTCTAAGCTATCGAATTCT
Organism: Hedya salicella; assembly: GCA_905404275.2. NCBI lineage: Eukaryota > Metazoa > Arthropoda > Insecta > Lepidoptera > Tortricidae > Hedya > Hedya salicella. The sequence goes on along the minus strand of FR990114.1, from coordinate 7,530,213 downwards.
CCTTCAGCGCCATGCTCGGCCCAAAAGTTCCCCATTATGCCAGCAGCATTGCCTCGTTGAATGGCAATTGAGACCTGCTGCACTTAAGATGATCCTCCAGCAAGGATCATTACCCCTCTTCTTCAATAAGGCAGTTTCCTGGGTAAAAAAAACATGATTCTAATAAGTCCGTCATCCGTTAGATTATCAAACAAAAAAAGACCAAGATAAGGCGCATCAAAGTTTGGTAGTGAGGGCGCATGACGTCACGCCGTGCGAATAACGGTCGCACGGAGTGACGTCACAGGGAACTTGAACGGGCTATAACTTCACCATTGTTTGTTTAATTGACGAAAGAAAAAATACGTATCCAATATTTTCTGATAATCTAAGACGGACTATTTTTTTAAAGACAAGCCTATTGCAGCTCTAACTGTTTGAAAAGCTCGCTAGCAGTGGCGTGCACAAGGATTTTCAAGGTAGGCAGTTTTTCTATGCCTATATGAAGCCATGGTCCCTCAGGGTAGGCAGTGCCTTAGTGTCTATATGGACTGCACGCCACTGCAGTCACAAGCCGCATCATTTTTGCATTCTGCATGACACTTCTCAACTAGAAAAAATACAAAAAATAAATACGATGTAAACGTCTAGTTGATACAGCAGTTAAGTTGATTGATACGGGCGGTGACAAAATGGACGATGATTAACCGCTGGGCGTGACCGATATGGTCAGACATTTCCATAACTTAAGTGTATACCGCAGTTACGAATTAGCACTTGAAGTTTTATTATTACGCTATCAATCATTACAGCATTTTTATTCATCAGAATTACGAGTATATTAGTATAATATTTACTTTTAAATTAGTAGCATTAGAAGTTCTAATTGAAATTATGTAAAAACTAAATCCGATAGTGATAAAGACTGAATCAAGTTCTCCCGTCGTTTTTGTTTGCCAACGTTTCGTTTGTCGGCAACCCAGATCTGTTACCAAGCTTTCAATAAAATTCCCGTGTTAGAACCATGTTTTTTATTCCTGTGTTCGTACATAATACAACGAAAAAGAATCTACCATTTGCTATGTGTATTTGTGTTTTTTTAGTAGTAACTGAACAAAAATGTAGGAAGTGGCAATTTTTTGTTTCGTGTCCGATAATTGAGAGCTTGGTGGCGTTTACTAATTACTAATTTAATTTATTTTATAAGAAAATGTCGCTTATCTCATTTCTCCTTTCCACCATCGATATAATAGGTATGTTAGGGTGGATCAAATCTTACAAGGTAAATTTGTCTCACTTCCCGATTTTTAATTGAGATTCAATTTGACATGCTTGTGTAAGTTCGATGACAATGCGATATTATGATACCATCGAGCTGATCTCATGATGGAGCCGGAAGCTGGTCATAGGAACTGTAATAAAATAACGCAAAGTTTGGATTCCTTAGAATAGTCTCGGTGAGTGGTTGACAGATGTTCAAAGAAAAGTAGGTACAGTCGGCAATAATAGCTTGTAACAAAAATGGAATTTTGAAATGAAACTTATTTCCGATCCATATAATTGAAAATAACGGAGTGGTTAAGTACACTTATACCTTGGAGAACCGCAAACCGGAAAACGAAGCACGCACAATATGAACTGATAAGTCTGCGTCTGTCTGAAAGTTATTAAAAAATAAATGATTTTATTACGGAGTTCCTTTGACCACCATTTGTCTCTGTCAACAGATTGGCTCTCGATGGTACAATAATCTTACATGGTCACCAAACTTACATGAGTATGCCAAATTACAGCTCGATCGGATTCTAGGAAGTGGTTGAAAATTTGTTTGCAATTTTTTTAAACTACAACTTACTTACAAAGTAACTTACACACGAATGTTGCAATTTAATAAAACGCTCAGGGACAATCTTACACAAAGACCTAGTCCCAACCTAAGCAAAGCTTGTACCTACTATGGGTACTAGGTGACGATATACACAATATATATAGATATATTATGATACTTAAATATACATATAACATACCCATGACCGACAAACAAATATTCGTGCTCACACAAACACTTGCCCGGGCCGGGATTCAAAACTGGAACCGCCAGCTTCGTAGGTCGGTGTGCAACCAATTGAGCGAAACGTATAATCAAAATTTTTGACAAAAACCTATCTTGTGTTACGTTGTCTGGAAGAGATTGCATCTTAAAGATAACCGCCTCTTGTTTACCATTTCTAAAACTGTTTTAGATTTAAGTGCTCTATGTTACCTATTTTCTTTTGGTGTGCAATAAAGTGTATTGTATGTTCAGCAGAGAATTCCTTTGAGTGGAAAGGACGAAGATCCTCTCTTGAACATTAACTTGCAATATTTAACTTATTGCATTCGTAGTTCATGCTTACGCAGATTTTTAGTCGTGCAGTGGGCGGTAAACACAAGATTTAATGCTAATATTTCACCTAAACAGTATTCTCGACAACGCCTAAACGACGGCCGGTCCCATTAAGGCTGTATAATTGCTACTAATTCCTCCGCTGGTAGTATACATTTTTGTCAGCCATCCGTCAAACCGGGAGACCGTTAGAGCGCGTTTCCACTTATACGGTGCGACTTAGAGCTTCGCTGACATATAAACTAGAAAACTTCCGTGAAATTCAAACTCATAAAACTCAAATGATATAGCTAATCTAAGCGATATAATCCGTTTATTTTGTCTTATTGAAATAACAGAAACTAATCTTTACGTTGTAAAAGCTAGTAAGCTCGTTATTTTCTTAAACATCGCTGACATTATGTAATACTAAAAAAAATGTTTATGCAGTTTAATATTGCCTGGTTTTTATGGTAGCTGTACCAACCGAAGAAAAAAAATGGACAAAACCACAATCAAATAAAAACAGTACCTAAGCAATGTGAAATTTAGTCACCTTAAAACCTAATTCACACAACTCAAATCCGCAACAATTTGCGATACTGGAAAAAGTGAACAAAACGCAAATCTCGCCGGCGGCTCGAATTATCACGAAACGAAACTTCGACCGAACTTCGCCTTACACTGGAAAAGAGTAAAACAAAGAACCACTTTACAAAGACCTTTGACTACATTCACGAAGTATAATGGAGAAGATTCCAGTTGGACTGGTTAACAATGGTATACTGATTGTGGTCAGGCGCGTTGTAAATTTATTTGTCTCTTGTGTTCTTTAATCGGGTAAAGTTAACATTGAGATTGTAATTTTGTTTGGACCTTGAAACAGGTGGTTAGTAGGTAGAGTTTTATAAAAAAATATATAAACAGTTGCTGAAATTCAGTAGGTATGTGGATCTTTATTGTACTACGATATTAAAGACAAATGCTCCTGTTGATATCTATGCTATTATAAAGTAGTAAAATGGAATTGTCTGTAAATTGAATATGTTTTCAAAAAATGATTGTAGGGACTATTTGGAGGTCACTAAATCGAAAATATATGTTTTGTATTTTTTGTACGTGTCGTTGTGGCTTCATCATGCCAAATTGGCTAAACGGATTACAAGTATTTTTGGTACACGGGTAACTGGGTATCCACAGATGGTTATAAGATACTTTTTACGACTACACTGTCGAAAAAAGGGGGGTTATGACTTTTTTTCTCGTCCGCGAACGAAGTTGCGGGCGCCTTCTAGTCATCAATAATTTACGTATTTTGAGTAAAGTGACCCCAAATCCATAAGTATTGTGAGAGAAATTTATTTAATTTTTTTTTAGTCCCCAAGTACTTTGTTTATTTTAGATAGAAACTTACCTCTACCTAACCGTCTATCAACGCTGACGCAGATGTAAAGGCGTGTTCACACTGCCCTGCGCTTCCAGATAATCGCTGTTATTTGAACCGTGCCCGCGGCGGTGCAGCCAAGATTATGCTACATATAGGAATATTTGGTACCTACGGACGTACAAATTTTATTGCACGAAATTTATATCAAGTGCAATTTTAACGTTAAATAATTGGACAAAAACTGAAAACGACAGAGAAACAAATACAAATCGGGGAAGTAGATCTTTGTTATATCGACATATATCGTACGACAAGCACATAGTACCTATATAAATTCTCATTCGATTGCAAAGTTGCGCAAGCATCTCTTGGAAAATCATCAAGATTAAGAGTCTTCATATTAGTTTAGAAGCAGATACCTGTATTTATATATGTCTTATGTTATATGTCATATGTATAGTTACTTGATATTTATATATTTATATCGTCGTCTAGTACCCATAACACAAGCCTTATTGAGCTTACCATGGGACTAGTTCGATTTGTGTTAAATTGTCCCGTAATATTTATTTATTTATTTAATAAACAAATAGGTAAATGTAAAAACATAAAACATAAGTAGTTTATATCTATTTTAACGTTAATATTATTGTTGAACGATAAAAATTGGAAGAGCGAGGGTTCCTGATACGGGTTGAATTTATTCATAATAGAAGGACTCGACACACCTTGTATTTACCACCTAAGTTTAAATGGAAATAAATCATTATTATCATTATTATTATCTTTATTCATTTTAATTCTATCATAGTATATAATTTGGGTATCACAACTTGTAATAATTACTTTGTACAAGTTTGATACCGATATCCTGCACCAATAAATTATCTGTTTAGCCTAATGGTTAACTAGTAGAAAATGCCTTTATGGCATTAAGTACGCCATTTGTACTTTTTAGTGTTGTGCAATAAATCTTTAGTAAATAAATATACAATACAAAATACAAATACTCTTTATTGCACACCTCAGATACACAGAAATACAGAACATGACTGTAACATTCGAATAAGCAGAGGTAAACAAAAGGCGGTCTTATCGCTAAATAGCGATCTCTTCCAGACAACCTAATATAAAATATACAATACTCTTTAATGCACGCCAAAAGAAAAGAACATCAGACTTAAAAACAGTATGAGAAATGGTAAACAACAGGCGGTCGTATCACTAATAAGCGATCGTTTCCAGAAAACCTTAAGGCATTAGAAATGGCGCAAAGTACCAATGAGTTAGTAAGTGGTGCACAAGAGGATGAGACAAATCATAAATAAAAGCCGAATAAGAATCACGTGGCTATTTTTTTACTTTAAGTACGACAAAATATAGAAATGTTAAGGCTACTTAATTCGGGTCTGTCGACTATGGCCAACAGTTTAGCCCTAGATGAGTTCCTTGATAATGAATTAAGAAAATGTGTGTTAATTTAATATTACTTGGAAATTTGAAATGTTGTGAAATTTTTCAAGAAAATTTAGTCATCAATCGATGAAGTATCTATGTGCACAGCGCGAAAAGTGTGCCTACTGAGGCACACACATACACATTGCCTGTTAGTTTATCCATCCCCCCTATTGCCTAACGCGTTTGACGCTCGTTATCAGAATCAAGTGTCATGATTTTATATAGGCTATGACAGTTGATTCGGATAGCAAGTGTCAAAATTTCGTTAGGCCATGGGGGGCGCCATACTGCTAAACAACATACGCACGTAGAAATACCTCAAATCGATGAGTCTATAGTTTATCTATGGCGTAAGCCCCAGATGTTGAGGCGTGCTCACACTGCCCGCGAGCGGGGCGGCTGCTCCTAGATAATAACAGCGCTTGCAGAGGCGGCAGCGCCTACGGCCAACACGACATCATAAGAATGTGTAGAAAATTATGCCAATTTATATATAACTAACAATAAATCAGGGAATCTCAGAAAGGATATCAAAACAATGTTTTTTTTAGAAGTCTGGCACAACCGACTTTGTGGCAAACTCAGTTGTGGCTTCGGTGGAAAAGTGAAACTATGAAAAAGACAAAAAATAATATATTTCTCTCTGTCACTCTTGTTATACTTTGTATACGACCATCTCGTTCGGTAGTGGTATTATTATTTGGCTATCTTGTCTATAGGATTCTTGGTCTGAGCCTCAAATCGATGCGTCTATAGTTTATCTGAGGCGTAAGCCCCAGATGTTAAGGCGTGCTCACACTGCCCGCAAGCAAAGGCGGCTGCTCCCAGATAATAACAGCATTTGTAGAGGCGGCAGTCCGCCGCGGGCGCTATATCGTGCTTGTGTCGAAAATTAATATTTATGACAAAAAGAAGTATAGTATCACTTTATCTGAAATATTCTGTACAAAAATACAGGACGTTGAAGTATCTAAAAGTGCAAAAAATATGCCTATTGGCTGGGACAGATTAGGTATAGACGGTGCATACTACTGACAGAACTACAATGCAAATAGAAAAATCTGAAATTGATTTGACAATAATAGACTAATACAATAACTGTGGTATTAGCTCCAGATTTCAAGGCTTACTCACATTGCCCACGAGTGTAGCGTCTGCTTCCAGAGATATCACAAGGCCTGCAGCCTACATGATACACCGGTGTCGATAAATTATAGAAACAATATTCGTCAATATTTAGTATTAACATAAATTTAAACAAAATGTACAAACTGAAGTGACAATGGGCAGGGCAAATAGTTTGAGAGAGTGGAGACCGCGTACCGGCAAGCGCAGCGTGACAAGACAAGGTCGGATGACCTGGTTAGATTTGCGGGGACTCGCTGGATGCTGGTCGCGTTTATCCAGCCCATGTGGAAGTCTGTTGAGGAGGCCTGTGTCCAGCAGTAGACGTCCTATGGCTGAAATGATGATGATGAAATTTAAACATTTACATGAAACTACTTAAATCAAATAAGGATAAATGTTAATGTGAAACAAATATACCTAATAATAATTTATTAGAGATTCAATAAGTTGGTATCCTTTGGTTGTTAATTAATATCACTTAATGAATTTAGCTCTAATAGTTAAAAAAATACAATTCTAAAGTAAAATATGGATACGAACAGTGGCATGAAAGAGAAAATTTGAATTAATAATAATAATAATACTCGTAATTCACCCCTTTCGTATTATTGCATGGTTACAGTTAAATATTAATACGTTACCAATATTATTAATGTCTTTCTATTTTAGTTATGAAATATTGCAAGTACTCGGAGTGTTCACAATCTCCGTAAGGACGTATAATATCCGACACTCCCAAACTTGTTTAAAAAATATGCAAAATACGGCAAGAAATGGCGGTTATATAAATTAGAATGAATAGCGATGAAACCGCGCCGCGAGCGGAGGCGGGCGGCTACCTTATAACCAATGCTTTGGATCCATTTCAATTTTAGGGATCCACACCCAACGAGTAAATATCAACGAAACGAACAAAGCTTGTCTCAAGTCAATAGGATAGTACAGTCAGCGTCAAATACTTTGTTGCATTCAAAGTGTCAAAATTATCGAGACACATCTTTATTCTTAGGGGCATTAAGAGTTGTGACAATATATTTGGCGCTTTGGATGCTACAGACTAATTGACAGTTACTGTACCAGGTAATCAATAGGATCCCCAGGAGTACCCTCCAACTGCGCTAGCGCTGGAAAATCCCCCTCTGGGCTTCCATGCTTAGAAAAAAACATTCCTGAGCGTGGATGCCCAGACTGCCCCTCGTACCCTATGGGGGAGGAGGAGCAAAACCGCGCTCCATGATTTTAAGAAAAGAGCCCTGAAAGGCCGCAGCGCACTTGTGACTCCTGTAGTGTCTATTGACGACGGTTATCGCTTACCATCAGGCGATCCATCTACTAAGTCTTCGGTGTCTATCTGTCATATGGGTGTAACTCTTGCACCGGAATAGGACTTAAAATTTTCACAGAATGTGAGATGGGTCTTATTACGGTTTAATAAAACTACATAACAACAAATAAATAGTTGAAATAAAATAAAATTAGTACGAGTAATAAAGAAAATTGTTTATCTCGGCCCTTTTTTTACAGTTTCACGGAACACTTCATGCTCAAGTCCGATTCGCACTTGGTTGGTTTTGTACCTCATATCTCTTTAACCTTTGACATGAGAAATGGATCTTATTCTTCAAGAGTTCAGGTTGATTTTGTTCTGATATTATAAAGTAAAATGCGACGTTTGGAAAGTTATAAGTCGTTGTAATGACGTTGTGCCGGCGGCGGTGTGACCGCGCCTTTATATAAATGGCATCATCTTAATTTTTTACTGTAATTAATATAAATCAATGTTTTAACTTTCTTGGGACCTGCGAGTTAATTATTTTTAAGTATTTTTAGGGTTCCGTAGCCAAAATGGTAAACACGGAACCCTTATAGTTTCGTCATGTCCGTGCGTCCGTCTATCCGTCCCAGGCATTTTACTCAAAAACTATACGATGTATATTGATTAAATTTGGAGCATAGGTGTCTTTAAATTCTTGTGTAAACCGCGTATAAGTATTTTTAAAAGAACCGTTGAAATATGTGCCACAAATTGATATTTGCTGAATTATTTTTTTCAGTTCCAGTTACATGTATGGAGTGCCCCACCTAGAAATATATTTTTTGGCATTTAACTATTAAACTAAGTAGCGGCTTATACAAGACACCTAAACTCCAAATTTCATCAATATACATCATGAAGTTTTTGAGTAAAATGCCTGTGACATACGGACGGACGGACGGAGACGGATGGATAGGATGGATGGACAGATGGACTGATGGACTGATGGACGGATGGACGGATGTACGGACGGACGGACGCACGTGACGAAACTATAAGATAAGGTCCACCCGTGACCATGGAAAGCTGGAAAGCTTCCGAAACGTCGGGAACTAAAATGAGATAATATACGCGATATAATCCGTTAAATTGTTTTATTTCAATGAGTAATAATCGCGGAAACAGAATAAAATATTATGAAACTCTAAGAGTTCCATTTTGCCATTTTGGCTACGGAAATAATGTTGTAACCGGACCACTTGGAGGTCACTGAATCGATTTATTTTTATTTTTGTTTGTGTTGTTGTGGTTTAATCACGCCAAAACGGCTAAACGGATTTCGTTTTTGGTATGCGGGTAGCTGGGTATCTACAGATGGTAATAGGATACCTTTTACCCGACTACGCTGACGGAAAAAGAGGGTATACTATTTCTTTTCTTTACTAACACAAGTAAGTACTATCCCTACTGTACTTCAAGTGGTACGAGGGCTGTTCCGAAAGTTATTAGCTGCTCTCACTCTTATCATATTGGGGACTATTATCTGTCTACGGGGGACATCGTCAGTCAGTTTCAAATAATATAAACAAAATATTTACCTACATTAATTATTAGTTCCGTTGAGATTAACTTTCTAGAATGTAATTTCACGCACTTGATGTTGGATACGCGCTTTTTTGCAAGTTACGGTACGCAATAAGTAGCTACGTAGACAAGATAGGTACATATGTACGTAGGTATAAGACGTATTTTCATCTATTTGCATTACCCATATACAATATACGATTTAAAGTAATATAAGCGGCCAGCTTTAATTGGCAAATCGAAATCAAACATCTTCATACAAATTTACATCCCCCACTTCAACTCTACATCGGGTGAGAATGAGGTCATGCCTATTCTTATTTTTTATGAAAAATTGTAAGTGCATCTTTTGTCAATCAAGAATTATAATATTTGCTTTATGCCAAATAATATCACAAAGAACAAATATATATACAATGAATACATTATAAAAAACCTAAACTAGGGTGCCGCCGGCTGCGGGGTAGGAATCAAGCTGCCGGTGGTTAGGGCTGCACAGAGAACCTCCTGACGACGCGCTCCGTGTCCAGGAGTACTACCTTCTGTATCTTAACCCTGGATTCAGCAATCGAGCGAGAGCCTCATGAGATCGAGACTTCGCTGTAAGAACGTTTAACGAAACGATATTTATATTTCGTTTATCGTTCGTAGAATAGTACAAATACAAATCATTTATTTGTTCTACATAAGTAGGTGCATAAAGGTCTAATAATTTGACTTTTGGTATCACCATGCTGGGCCATTAGGCATATAAATTTTATAAGTACCTAATTAATACAGTACATGGGAGGTCCTGCTTCATTAGTTATAGTCTAACAAACATCACATATCTTGTAGTAGTGGAAAGTCAGAGTAGAGTGGCGACCGCGTACAGAATGACGCAACGTAGGAAGGCCTCCAACAAGATGGACCAACGATGTGATCAAGATTGAAGGAAAGCGATGGATCAGGGCGGCGCACGACTGATCATGTGGGGATTTCTGAGGGAAGCCTTTGTTCATCAGTGGGTCTGTAGGCCGACCTTCTTCTTCAACTTCATCAACCTAAAGACGCCCAATGCTGGACATAGGCCTACCTCAAAATACTGGAGGGAATTTGCCGAAATTGCCAAGTAGATATGATGATAATAATGAGTGATAAGTAGGATTTTCAGTAGTTTTATCGGTGTGTTCTTAATCCCTATATAGCGTACTAGCTTGTACACGCGATTTCGTCCGCCTCAAATTCGTTTATCGCGTATAAGGGTATTTTTTCGGGGTAAAAAGTAACCTATGGCCTTCCCCGGGTCTCAAACTATCTTCATACTAAATTTCATCAAAATCAGTTGAGCGGTTTAAGCGTGAAGAGGTAACAGACAGAAACACTTTCGCATTTATAATACTAGGTTCTGCTGACGATTTCGTCTGCCTTTAATTCGTTTGTCGCGGATATTTTTCTGAGATAAAAAATAGCCTATCCTTCCCCGGGACTCAAACTATTTCCATACCAAATCGGTTCAGCTGTTTAAGCGTGAAGAGGTAACAGACAGACAGATAGACACACTTTCGCATTTATAATATTAGTATGGAGTATGGATAGTATGGATTAACGACAAACTTTGATCTATGAAGGCCACGCCTCCAGTGACCAGCAGCACCACGCACGGAACCCTCTCACTATCTCCATAAATACATTTTTTTCTCCGCCTTTCTTTCCCACACCAAAAACGCTCGGTCATCCCACTTTTATTGAGCCTTTTTTACGTGAAATAAAATTTAATCATAGTTTAATCTTCTGTTTCAATGGATCGTTTTTTTTCGGGCTGTTATGTGACTTCTGTGGCCCCGCCTTCAGCGCGTACAAAGAAATAATAGAAAGTGTACTACATATACCTATTATCGTATACTTTCAATTATTTTTTGGTTGTACCTTGTTTTATCGAAAAGCGTTTCGTCGACATAGGTATCTATTACTTCATCGAAAGCATTTTTCTCTGAAGTTTATAATTTGGGTTTGATATAAAATAAAACAAACCTAACCTTACCTAGCGGCTTCTACATGATGATCTTTTCAAAAATCATGTTTTTTTATGGTTTCAGGGGAAAAAGTTATAGTTGAAATGAAAATTTTATGAAATAAAGCATTCTAGGACACGTTTGTCAAAAACTTAGAAAATGTTGACTTTTTTAATAAGTGTCGCGATAAGGATATTGTTTGTTACAATATGTTTCAAAAAAATGTTAATGCACTAGCTTTTGAGCACCAACTTAGACATAATTCATAATAGGACAAGTAAGTTCTAAACTTTGGACTTATCCTTCTCGAAGGTATACCTACCGCTCGTGACTTAAGTCTGTTCCTGCTTAATCGTGAATTTAACCGTCATCGTCCTCAAGAAGGACATGTTAGATAGACTAGGTACCCACCGATACTTAGTACAACCGCACACAATTTATCTGCTTTGCCTCAAGGTTGATTGGTAGAGAATGCCCTATGGCATTAAGTCCACCTTTTGTACGATAAGTTTTTCTTTTGTGCAATAAAGATTAAATAAATAAATAAATAAACTACATATAAAGCAGATGTTCAGTAAATATGTAGTTAAGTCGTTAAATAATAAAATTTAACCTACTGATGTGCAAATTGCGGAAACTTTCCAAAATGCTTAAAAAAGGTCTTAAGTCTAGTGTTAACTTATATGTCTATAAGATCTTTTTAAAGCATTTTTTAGTATATAAAAGGTCTTAAGTCTAGTGTTGTGTGTTGCCACGAAATGGAGGAGGCCTTCGCTCAAGAATGGGCAACCCATTAGATTAACTTTAAATACATTAATAATTTTTTTGGAACTTTTATAAGGGAATAAAGGCTTATTATTATTATAATTATATAAGTCTAGTGTTAACTTACCTGTTTAAAAGACCTTTCTTAAGCATTTTGGAAAGTTTCCGCAATTTGCACATCAGTAATTTAACTTAACCAGTTTCTTAGTAAATATTTATGTTTTAGGGCCGTCAACAAAAGCATCTCTAGTTCCTTCAGGGACGAATTAGTATGTGCCACTGGATTGCCACTTGGGCACCTATACCTTAGTATATACACAGGAACTCCATGAGAACCCAGCCTACCTCTATAAGAAACGCTTTCAAATTTAATAACAACCTTCTAGATAACCACCTTCCGCGGTAACCCATCTAATGAGAAACTGTAAAAACTCTCCATATGTCTGCCTCTAAGGAAGCCCGCCTACCACACCATCTACAACAAAAAGATCATAAGTCTATATAATACTCATATGTGATTATTCTCCTTTTCCTTTGGACGGTAGACTGCAGTAATTATAAGTTAGTCCACGTTACGCCCTCCTGGGAACAGCCCGAGATTGTGGCTCAATAATAAATAAACAGTGTAGAGAGTTTATAAATTATTCCGTGGAATTTATAGGGTTTTTTATAGGACGTATTTTTGCTAGTGTGCGGTAAGCTAATGTTATTGGATAGCTACTAAGCTATGCGTGTATATATCAGCTGTTGCCCGCGACTTCGTCCGCGTAGAGATGCAATTTATAGCTTACAAAGTTTCACCCCCTTTTTTGTCTCTAAAAGGGATGAAATTATAGCCTATGTCCTATTCTGATATATAAGGTACATAACTGGAAAGTTTCATAAAAAATCGTCCAGTAGTTTTTGAGATTAAGTGGAACGTACATACATACTTTCACGTTTATAATATAGTATAGACAAGAATAAGGAAGTAAGGATATTTAACTGGTAATTGATAATGTGAGACAAAACTATCATTATTAATGTTTACATGAATTTACAAGAGCTTTTGGAGTGTTTGATTTTTCGACGAGCAGATTTGAGGTACGTCTAAATTAGCAGCGGAAATGGCAACTCAATGACGTATTTTTATTTAGTATAATACTTAGGCCACATACAATAGGAGCAACTTATATACAGGAGCAGCCAGGAATAAACTGATATAATAATACCATTACTTTCCGCCGGAATAGATCCTTGCCGGAATGAAACTACATGGTGAAGTTCTGCGTGTTTTTATTTACACTTTTACAATGAATTAAATATTATTCCTTATATTTCTTATGTATTGATATTTCTTTAGGTCTTTTTTAGGGTTCCGTAGCCAAAATGGCAAAAACGGAACCCTTATAGTTTCGTCATGTCCGTCCGTCCGTCCGTATGTCACAGGCATTTTATTCAAAAACTATAAGATGTATATTGATGAAATTTGGAACAGAGGCGTCTTGTGTGAGCCGCTATTTAGTTTGATAGTTAAATAAAAAATACATATAAATCTAGGGGGGACACTCCATACATATACCATCCATAAACCACCATACATAAACTGAAAAAAATATCAGCAAATATCAATGTGTGGCACATCATTCGACAGATCTTCTAAAAAAACTTTGAAGTTTCTAAAAAAAAATTTGATTTAGTGAATATTTTCGGAAATATTCGCTCCAAAAGTAGCAAAAATTGTGTCCCCCCCCCCCTCTATTTTCTAAACGGTATGTTCAAAAAATATAAAAAATGTACAAATATAAAACTTAATAAATACTTCCAAGGAAAATTGATTTCAACATGATCGGACATATAGTTTTTAAGTTATTGCCAAAAAACTGCACTTCTCAGCAAAAGGACGAAGTGCCGGGGAGATACGCTGTTTTGTTAGTGTTTTTTTTTTTATATCGTATATTTGTCATCAGTAGTGCATTTTTTTGTGTAAACGGCTGCGGAACCCTGCATTGAGCATGGTCCGACATACTCTTGGCCGGTTTTTTAAATAGTTCAAATTATAATTCCTCTGTTGCGTCATTGTCGTGTGGCTCTGGCCTCTGCCATTAAGGGCTAAAGAGGCTCGAACACCAATCAAACATGTAGAAAAGTAGGCATGTAGCTCTTTAAGATTTTTGAGATTAGACTATTCTGTAATGCTCTAGGTACTAGTTACAAGTGACATGTCTCTTCATGTTAAGGGCGTAATAGATCTCAAAAAACTATGATGGCGTATGTTGGCCATGCCTTGCATAGTGTTATGATTGGGAGCATGGGAGATAGTTCCCTCCACCGAGACTATGTATGTATGTTGTCATATGTTATCATAAAAAAATCTTTGCTAACAATGTATTTTAACTATTTAAGTTAAATATGAAGAGTCTAACGTATTTTTTATGTTCCGTTATTATCCAATGTTTCGACGCAGTTTCATGTGTTATGCCATAAGTGAACTCATTTTACTCTATAAAAATTACACCAGTATAATCCCACCAAATTTTAAATAATATTATTTTCAAGTACCATAAAGTACTTCCAAGGCTAAAACTAATCGGAGATATAGATGTGCGATAACCACAGACTCGCGCGCAAGGAGCCGGCGCTACCCCGCAATTAGCCCGCGCGGGCGCCGCCCACGGACCATAGACATTCTTGCTTTTTTTCCGTAATGTACGTGGAACGAAGGTAATGCCGAGAGACGTGACTGTTTAGAAGTTAATTGAAAAGTGAAGTTTTACTTGGTTTTGCCTGAAATCAAGAACCGAGTTGTATTCAAACACAAACACTTTGGATTCAACCTCTTAAGAGGTTGGATTCAAACATTGTTTAACATTATGGTCAAATTAGTAGATCGCTCTTGCTCCCAGCTCTCCTCTATACCTACTGTTATAAAATTGTAAATATGAAACGACTTTACATAGAAGATATTTTATACAAATAAGTGTTCTTAACGGGCTATTTAAAGGTCGCTGAATCTATTTTTTTTTTATATGTATGTATGTGTTTTTGGAGGGTATTACATATGCATGTGGAGGGATGTAAAAGGAGGGGTAGGCCGAGGAAAAGGTGGATGGATTGCGTGAGAGATGACATGAACAGGACGGATATGAGTGACGACGTGATGGATGATAGAGAGGTATGGAAAAAAAATGATACGCCGACCCCAAGTAAATGGGACAAGGACAAGCGAATGATGATGATGTATGTTTGTTTGTGGCATTACCCCGCCAAAACGGTAGAACAGATTTCAAGTATCTTTGGTACACGGATAGCTGGGCTTCCACAAATGGTCATAGAATACTTTTGACCCCACTGCGCTGAAGCTTAAAAGAGGTTTAAGATTTTTTCTTCCTCCGCTTATGAAGTTCCTGGCTCTGTTCCTGGCCTTCTAGTTAGTAGCGTTTTTTTTATCTGTATAGTCTCAAGATGTCGTTATTCCATTACACAATTATTGATAAGGATACCTACATAATATTCAAATCCTTCTTGTAAAAACAACGCAGTTAGCAGACAGCCAAGAAGTCTCCGCTACCCATTGATTACCTCTGAAACCAAAACCCTTCACACGACCTCGTAATTAAAATAACGAAAAAAAATCATGAATGAATACCGAGATAGGTCCATGTTTATTAAAACCTTGTCCAGTGTTCGGTGCCGATGATTTATGCACCGGGGCCGACCACGCCGCCCCCCTTCATTTGTTTTTTGACCTTTTGTTAGTCCCGACTGATAGGCTTGATTAGTTTTTAGCCCGGATTAACTTGGTTTTGTTCTTTTAGAGGTTCGGTAGTCGTTATTGTTTCTTTAAGATGCGTGTGAAGTTGGGGGGATGTGAGGCAAAGTATCTAGTTGTAAATTTATGAACATGAATGTAGGTACCACACCCAGCTAGGATGGAGGCTGACCCGGACAAGCCGGATGCACCAGGGCGCACAGGTTTAATATGGAGTGACTCGCTCCGGGATGGGAAAGGAGGGTTGACTAGGCGCAACCGGCCTACCATAATCAGCTGATTATGCAACCTTTAGCCAAGTATCCTAGTTGTAAATTTATGAGAAAAAAAGTTTTTTCAGTTCTCATGCTTAAGAGTCCCCGGCAAGCTCGGCCGTTTTCACCTTCCCATACTAACGAAGTTTCGTTCTCATTTTAAAGCTACCTGTTGGATTGTAACGAAACTTTGCATATGCAATGACATGAGTTATATCTAGGCCTGTAATTAGTTTATATGGCTCCAGTTTATAAAACAAATGAAATACCTACAGCAAAAACAAGTTTTGTTTGAAAAACTTAAATTCGCTGTATTTTTTTTACTATGGTATCTGAAGCTACATAAACTAATTACAGGCTTGCATATACCTTCATGTATTCTAAATACAAAGTTTCAGGGCAAACTAGCATGTCGTTTTAAAATGATAGCGTAACTACATTTGTATGGAGAACCGAGCTTACCGGGAACTCTTAAGAAGTCCCTCATCCTCATATATATAATGCTATTTAAAGCGACCTTAAGTGACTGTTTCGCCCCTAGGGTTTAAAAGCGTAGCACGCAACCGGGTGCCAAATAAAGGGTCCGAAGTCTCAATCGCATCGTAGATGAACACACGCTATGATTATACTCATTTTTATAAATAAATATTAGGGGACATTTTTACACAATCGAATCGAACTAGTTTCATGGTAACCTCAATAAAGCTATGAGTACTAGAAGACGATATCTTTAATAGACCTATCTATAATATAATATTGAAAAAATCCAAGACTCAGGAACAAATATTAATGCTCATCAAACAAATATTTGCCATGACAGGGATTTGAACACAGAACCGTCAGTTTCGCAGGCAGCATCACCTCCACTGTGCTAAACTGGTCGGATATGGGATTTTGATCAGAAATCAGTGTTTAAATTGAAGGTAAAAGCGAATTTTGGAGACGACGACGACGACGACGATGATGATGAAACCGTCCGGAAAAGTCCGGAGTCAAGGGTTTAAGGGTGCAAACGTAGGTAAAATAATTTTAAGAGTGCGCACTAAGCTCGGCCGAATTTTACTTTCCCATACAAACGGAGTTTCGTCCTTATTTTAAAACTACGGGTTGGATTGTAACGAAAATGAGAGAACGAGGTATTTCTAGGCCTGAAACTAGTTTATATGCCTGCAGTTTATAAAACAAACGAAATATAGCAAAAACAAGTATTGTATGAAAAACTTAAATTCGCTGTATTTTTTTACTATGGTATCTGAAGCTACATAAACTAATTACAGGCCTGCATATACCTAAACTTATTCTAAGTACAAAGTTTCAGAGCAAACTAGCTAGTCGTTTGAAAATGAGAGCGTACTACGTTTGTATGGAGAACCGAGCTTACTGAAGAAAAGACAAAGTCTCTGACGCTCCCGCTACTAATCGTCGAAACTTGACAGTAGATTAATTTGACGTTTGCAATGTTGGAAAACTTGACCTTTTCGGAAATATCAAGTAACTGTTGAGTATTTTCTTCAAATAAAAAATCCGTACATTTTTCACAACCGTTTATTTATTTACGTTCGTTGCGTAAGTGGGTCTTTAATTTTTTTTTCTGTACCCCATTGCCACGGTTACGTCTCTTGAGCCACTTTTTAGGGTTCCGTAGCCAAAATGGCAAAAACGGAACCCTTATAGTTTTGTCATGTCCGTCCGAATGTCACAGGCATCTTACTCAAAAACTACAAGATGTACATTGATGAAATTTTGAGTACCTATAGGTGTACACAAGTGTAAGCCGCTACTTAGTTTAATGGTTAAATAATAAAATAAAATAAATCTAGGGGGGCACATGTAACCGAAACTGTTTTTTTTTCAGCAAATATCAATGTGTGGCACATATTTCAACGGATCTTTTAAAATAATTTTGAGGTTTATAAAAAAAATCTTCGATTATAAATGGTGGATATTTTCGGAAATAATAATTCCGAAAGTAGCATAAATTGTAACATCCCCCCTCTATTTTCTAAACGGTATGTCCAAAAAATATGAAATATAACAAAGATAAAGCTTAATAAATACTTTCAACGAAAACTTGTTTTCAACATGATGGGATATAACTACCGTTTTTGAGTTATTGCCGAAAAACGGCGCTGCTCAACAAAAGGACGTAAGTGGTGTGAAGATGGAGATACGCTCTTTTGCTAGTACACTTTTTCCTATCGCATGTTTTTCATCTGTAGTAAGTACATTTATTGGTTCGGCTACGGAACCCTACACTGAGCATGGTCCGACATGCTCTTGGCCGGTTTTTTTTATAAAAACGACAATTTTAAATGGTATAATGGCAACAAATAAATATATTATTTTCCATCTAATATAGGTAAAGTTTTCAAGGGCCCATCTCGTCTGTATGTCAATTCAATAACCTAGATTATTCGATTTTTTCTTAGTGACTCTGTTTACTATTGTCTCAGGAGACAATTGTCACTTGTGGCCCAGGGGCCACTGCGGGCCTATGATGGTTGCGTTTGTCATTCGATAAATAAATGACATAGCTGCCGTCATCTTCTGACACGTATGTGAGTGCGAGAGTGACAGGCGCGTTATCATATCATTTATCGCGTGATAAACGCGACCATCATAGGCCCGCTGGACTGTATAGCTAAGTTGATCGAAGCAAGTATATTCATTTGGTTGGATCAAATTTTGCAAGGCAATGATCATTCAGTCCTTGTAGTCGAATTGACTTAAAATTTTGCATATAATTAATTATGTATAGGTAAAAAACTTAAGTAAAGCCCCTCTTTTAAGCAGTATAGTAACGTGTCCGTATATATCAATTTGACATTCCATATTTAATATATGTGGCATTAAAGTGTAGGAGTAGGGGCTCGCTCACTCCTAGGCAAGGACCATTACAACAAGAGGACTGACACTTGCCATATTCTGACAAAAAACTAGATGGCGCCATAAAAATAAACATTTAACTATGCTATAATTGAACAAAGAAACATAGTATAGTAACAATTAGTTCACAAATAGCTAATAATAAATAAATTGTAACATTTAATAACCGTGTCACGCTTGCAAAGTTGAATAATTGTAAAAAATAATTCTTATACATAGATGGCGTAGATGGCGTTGTTATCGGGGAACGGCTTTTTGTATCGAGATGGTCAGTCCACTTGTTTTAATGGTCCTTGCTCCTAGGTAAAATTTGTACCTAGGAGTGACGTCACCCGCCATTTTGACTCAATTGTCCAATACTTTTTATTGATCCACATGACGGCATAATTATTAAAATTTAGTCATCATCTCTATTTTATACACTACTACATGCAAGATGTTAATTTTGGTTAGCTATACACCCTTATACTGGTAACTGGTATATGCAAAAACAACATACGTAGGTCAACAATAAGGTTATTAAAAT
Organism: Hedya salicella; assembly: GCA_905404275.2. Taxonomy (NCBI): domain Eukaryota; kingdom Metazoa; phylum Arthropoda; class Insecta; order Lepidoptera; family Tortricidae; genus Hedya; species Hedya salicella. The sequence continues at coordinate 7,510,881 of FR990114.1, read as the reverse complement.
GAAATATTTATGGAAATGTCTCTTAAATATTGACCCAAGCTCTGTAAATTCTAAAGTTTACTGTTATTTACCTTTCCATATACAAAATATAATCTCATGCAAGGGTAAAGGCACAAGTAATGGACCTATTAGTTGACGTCTTGACGTCCACAGAGTATTAAAGTCAGTCTCCTCGCCTAATGACCTCCTTGGTACTGTAATTAGTATGTCCGTCTGACAACCTATGCTTCAAGAAAACCATTTCGCTTTCCATTTGTCGAGAGTTTTTTTTTAGTTCATTCATCAACTAAGCTTGTAGTAAGGAAGGGGATAAGTTATTTAATAATATTACAAATCGAAAAGGTTCCTTAAGTGTATATAATTACTAGAAGGTGTCCGTAACTTCGTCAGCGGAGGAGAAAAAAAAAAGATAATGAAAAACACAACGACACATACAAACATTCAAATAGTAGATTGATTGATAAGTGATTATTTGGACGAGCTCACGAAGTGAGCGAGGACAAATATGTCCGAGTGTCATAATGGCTTTTAGCCACGTGTTAAACACTCTGCTTTTCACTTCGAATGCGAGAAAATAAAAAATACAACATTAAAATTGTATATTTCATAACAAATTAAAAGTACAGTTTGAGCAATTCGATCAGAAATTTTGGCCAATCTGATCAGGTTGGATTTTTGTTTTTAATTATTCGTAAGTAGTATGTAGCTGGCCTAAAGTTTTTTTTTTAGTTTCATAGAAACTTGTATGGGACTATATAGCTTTCTTTTAAACCGTAGGGGCTAAATGTACTATTTTAGTCTCGCTTCGCGAAGCTAATATGACGTACTCGTACTTTTTGAGCAGGAGAAGTAAAAAAATATTTTTCCATTCAGTAACCTCCAAAAAATAATCCGTTACAATCAGTTTTTATAACCGACTTCAAAAAAGGAGGGGTTCTCAATTCGGTTGTATTTTTTTTAATTTAGTTTTTATGTTTGTTACCTCAGAACTCCGTCATTTACACGACGATTTGAAAATTTATTTTTTTCTTCATGAGTATATCCAAATTGGTCCCATAAAATTTTGGTAAAGATCTGATGCCGGGATCCATGAGGAATCGAAGGAATTCCTCGAATATTATGAGCACATCTATGGCGATTTCGCTATTTATTACAGTAGTTTAAGCATTTACATTTGAAAATCACCATTTGGTGAAGAGAAACCAATGATGAAGACACAAGCCATCAGTTACCACTGAGGGCTCTACCAGTGTTATTTAATTCGCGGATCGCAAGTCGATTTAGAAAATTATTTTTTCGGCTAAGAGTAGAAAGCTCCAAATTGATCCCATAAAATTTTGGTGAAGATCTGATGATGAGATCGATGAGGAATCGAAGGAATTCCTCAAATGTTATGGGCACATATATGACGATTTTGGTGTTTATTAAAGTAGAACAAGCATTTACACTCGAAAATCATCATTTGGTGAAGAAAAACTGGTGATGAAGATACAAGCCACCAGTCACTAATTAGGGCTCAAGCAATGTTATTTAATTCACTAATCGCTATATAATTATTTATAATATTTTGCTCAGAGGCAGAAGTTGGTTAAGATCAGGGTAGCAAAGTGGAGAACCAGAGAACTCCTCAACGGTTAACGGCCCTGATTCTGAAATAGCAACGTTCAGCTAAAGATCGTGAGCAATTGACATTAGAATGCGTTATGGCTGTAAGTGCCGTATAAAAGTCTTAGAAGTCATAAAAGTCATATAAGTCGTGTATTATGTGTGGCTTCGATCGTCAGAAGGCAGATTCCGTAGTCTTGTTATTTTCGTTAACGATCTCTCATCAAGTGGTCGATTTAGTAATTTGTTGGCGTCCAAATCTAACAACGCTATGCCTTCCAAAGCTTTGACAAGGCTTAGTGCAATATATATTTGCCCTTGTAACGAAGCGCATTACGACTCGTTGCTTACGAACTGTCTGGCTATGCGCAGCTTTTTTAAAATTATTCTTCTGACAGCAAATTCAAAATTATTTTTAAATTCCACACTCGAACACACGCTCGAGCTTCATTCAATTCTGATCTTCGGAGCTGATCAGATGTTGTTCTAAGTCTCACTCTTTAATAATGTTTTAAAAATCCTCAAGCCTAAGCAGAACTCAAATAAGTGCTTTATTCCTGAAACCTTAGTGCTTTGAGTGAATATTATTTATTTGAATACATAATATAAACTTCTAAATAGTAATTTCAAGAGTAAAACCATACTCTTGATCCGTCGTTGACGACACGTATTTATACCACTAGGCACGGAAACGTAAGTTCATATATATGTATTTTGTAATTAATTGCTAACTGTTATAAAAATGTAAATAGCCTATGCCTATGTAGCTAAGGACTGTTCTGTTTTGTCCTCAGGTGCCTTTTTCTTTTACCTTATTTCACAACAATAAATATCCTGGCCCTGGTCTCCTGTCTTACTTATTCCGGATCCCGCGACACCCTTTAGCGAAATTCTTTGTATCAAGGTCTATCACAGCTTTCTCGAGGGTGGTACCTTGTAGCTTATGAACAGTAACAGCCCAACTTAATATTAAAGGTAAAATACGACGCTCCACAACGCCGTATCCCCTTGTCGCTTGAAACATGATGGAGGTACGGATATGCAACCATCACTAATTCACTATCTTTTAACCTAAGACCAACAGTTTCATAGTCAAATTTTACGTACACGGCTTCCGGAAGCTCCCCGTCCTCCAGCTGATCTCATCTAAGGGCCGGGCATTTTTTTTATTATGCCCATAGCTCCATTCACTAGTCCATCAGAGACAGAAATATTCCGTCTCACAACATCACTCGAGATTCTACGCCAAATTTGAGATGCGAGATAATTATTTAAATATTATGTGTCAGTTGAGACTGTTAGTCGTATTCTTTTTTAACCAGCAAGCTACTGAACTAAACCATTTTGACCTAGCCAATTCTTATAATTTAGATTTTATTTACAATAGTCTTATCTACAATTGGCCTTATTTATTTACAAGAGTGCCTCCTCAATCTTCCCATTTTGAGCTCTAAAAAATACTTTATATCACCAAAATCCATCACTAAAAAGCAAAAATAAAAAAAGAACCGACTTTAAAATAAACTAAAAAGCCAAAAATAATCTTTTATGTACGGTACGGATCACATTTGAATCACCTTTTGAAGACGGTGCCAAACCTGAAGTAAAGTCCTTTATCCAACAAAAATACGAATTACTATAACTAAATATATAGGTAGGTAATAACTAAAGGCTCGCCGCCGCGGTTCTTGCGTGTCATTTGTGTTAATAGTAATTAATGAATGGTTTGGCACCGAATTCAAAAGGTGATTGAAATGTGATCCGTACCGTACATAAAAGATTATTTTTGGCTTTTTAGTTTATTTTGAAGTCGGTTCTTATTTATTTAATTTTTTATTTGAAAATATCTTCAACTCTTCATTTTTACAACTTTATAATAATATAGAATTAGGATTAGGATGAGATGACTTCCAAGTTCCAGTTCTGTTTAAATTTAAAAAAAAATTGATTTCCCGAAGGCTTATGATTTATAACATATATCTGTAGTGCGACCACCATAGGCCCGGTGTAATCACAAGTTTAAAGTAATACAGTCAAGTCATGAAAACTTGGAGACAACAATGAAAACATAATTTTAAAAATAAACCCGTCAAAATTTCGTACTCAATCCTTAACTGCCCATTAAAAAAATGAGAATAAAATAAGTTTCATTGTCAACCTGATGGTTTCCCATAGTATTTGCGTTCGAAAGAGTTGCGGTCTGCGACCACTTCAGACGCGTCCGACAAATTGAGTTGCCAACTCTGAATTCACTTAGGGCTAAAAATGTATACTCGGGTGCTAAATTGTGTGAAATATGTGCAAACCCCATAAGAACTGCTGTATTAGTATAATAATTAATTAATACATACAAATGAAGAAACAATACATTTAATTGAAGTCTTAAAATAACACTCATTACGTTACCTACTAATAAAGGTTTAGTTAAAAAAATCCTAAGTTATTTCACATATTTGTACAGATATTAGCGTTACAAATATAATACGCATCGGTCTGTACTGTACACAGATAAAAAATATTTTTGAAGTATCATGCCAGAATTGAATTTATTAAAAAAAGGTGCTAAGAATTGTGGTAGTTGAAAATGTCAAATATTGGGGCGAAAACGGTCGAAATTGTACTAAACTTAGGGCTAAGTTTAGTACAATTTCGACCGTTTTCGTTTAAAAGCGCTAAAGTGGCAACACTACTGACAGATTCATACCCCATAAAATAGCGCGGTGACATCACGATTCGTAGTCTGTGGTCATCTGGCCGTTTATGCTCAGTTCCCTTGCCTTTCCAATATGAACAAAAAAGTTTGTGGTCGAGGTAAACTTTTTCAGGTGAATGAATTTGAAGTTAAAAATCTGTGAAATAAAACGGTTGTCGGGTGAAAGCTTAGGTATTATCCTCTTGAGAATTATGTACTACGTTATAAAATTACATCTTACAAAATTTAGTCATAATAATAATATATGTGACACCTAAAACAATATACCTAGTTACATAAATTGCGTTTATTAACCAGTTAATTGACAGGTCAATGATAGTTGTATGTTTGTTTAATATCTGTATATATGAATTGACCCGACAATTATACATTGGTACGTCCGAGGACCATTAAAACAAGAGATTGACCATCTCAATACAAAAAGTCATTCCCCGATTATGTACAACGCCATCTATATCATAACATCATCTAAATGGCTAACAGCCAAAGCATTTTATAGCATGGATGAATATTATACTGGTAATAATAGATGACATGAAATGAAAATATGATGATAATGATAATGTAATCTTATAATGTGCAATATTTAGCAATACTTATCTTAATATACAATGAATGCCATGTAATTTTAATTTAATGAAGTGACTTGTAAAATGTAGACATATTTTATCAATAAATGAGTATGAGTATGTATAAGAATTATTTTTTACAATAATTCAACTTTTCAAACGTGACGGAGTATTTAAATGTTAGGTATGATTTATTTATTACTAGCTTTTGCCCGTGGCTTCGCCCGCGTACTACACGTAATATTTAACCGTCTACAGAAAAAGAGATTTTTAGTTTGACCCTTATGTAGGAATGTATGTATTATCTCGCGTTGGGCTGAACCGATTTAGATTCGGTTTTCGAAAAAGTATTTGTTACCTTCTGGAGGTCTCGGTATACGACGTTTTGGTAAAGGCAGTTCTCTTTTTTTTAAAGAAATGATTGCAATAATTGTTGAATTGTTACACCGGCAATGACTTACTACTACTAAGAGATTATGATTAATGCAGATTTCAACTCTTGAATAAAAATTTTTGCCCGCGGCTTCGCTCGAGGAAATTTGGAGTCATTTTGAATTTGAAAGTCAGCTAAGAGCATGTCGGACCATGCTTAGTGTACGGTTCCGCATCCGTTATTACAATAATAAGCACTACAGACCAGCAAAAGAGCGTATCTTCATGCGGCTTATGTCCTTTTGTTAAGGAGCACAGTTTTTCGGTAATATTTCAAAAACCGTCCGATCTTATTGCACACAATTTTCGATGAAAGTATTTATTAAATTTTACGTTTGTAATTTTTTTACGACTTACGGTTTAGAAAATAGAGGGAGGGGGGAAGGACACAAAATATTCCCTAACTCAATTTTTTTTCTAAGAAACCTCAAAGTGTTTTCATACCCAAAGGTTGTCTGGAAGAGTTCGCTGTATTAACGTCCCAAAACACCATAAAAACGACACCTATACTGATATTTTCACATTTCATCCCCATTGCACACCATCAGGGAGATGATATTTCACGTCTGCTACGTTGGATTACATAATAAATGCCATTTTCGTAATTACCGTCCCAAAGAACCATAAAAACGACAGCCATATTTATATTTAGACATTTCAACCCCGTCACACCGCGGCAGATTTCAAAATCGATGCCATTTTCGTAATTAACATCCCAAAAAACCATAAAAACGACACCCATATTGATATTTTCACATTTCAACCCCATCGCACACCAACACGGAGATGATATTTCACGTCCGCTAAATTGGATTTCAAAATCAATGCCATTTTCGTAATTAACGTGTCAAATAACCATAAAAACGATACCCATATTGATATTTTGACATTTCAACCCCATCGGACCCCGACAAGGGAGATAGCATTTCACGTCCGCCACGTCGGATTTTAAAATCGTTGTTGTTTTCGTAATCAGCGACCGGATAAACCAAAGAAACAATACCCATGTCGACTTTTCGACTTTGTAACCAAATTTTCCCTTTTAGGAGTTCAATTTTTAAAAAACCCTGAAACACGTATTTACTCATTTATTGTTTAAAAATACTCGTGTGAAGTTTAGAATTAAATAGTCGAAACTGATCTGATTTCCCCATACAATCGTTGGACCCTCATTTCATCCTCTTAGGGGTTGAATTTTCAAAAACCCTGAAACACGTGTTTACTCATTTATTGTTAGAAATACTTTTGTGAAGTTTTGAATAAAATAGTCTATCCAATCTTGTTTCCCCATACAAACTTTGGACCCCTATTTCACCCCTTTAAGGCCTGAATTTTGAAGAACCCCTTAGTGGATACTAACGTTATAATAGCTACCTATTGTGAAAAAATCAGCTCTCTAGGTCTAACGGTTTGGGCTGGGCGTTGATTTAAGTGAGTCAGTCAGTCAGTCAGTCAGTCAGGACTTTTACGTTTATATATATAGACTAGAAGGGCACCTTCAACTTCGTTCGCGGAGGAGAAAAAATCGTAACATTTTTTTTTCTTTAGCATAGTCGGGTAAAAAGTATCCAATAACCATCTGGAGACTACCCGTGTACCAAAAATGGTTCAAAACCGTTTAGCCGATTTAGCGTGATGAAGCCACAACGACACATACCAACATTTCATTTTTACAACTTTATATTAGCTATTTGCGAACTAATTGTTACTAAACTATGTTACTTTATTAACTAATAACATCGTTAGTTTTAAAGCGCCATCTAGTTTTTGCCAGAATATCTCCTTGCGATCGGAACACGATCCAAAGTATGGCAATCTGTCAGTCCTCTTGTTTTAATGGTCATTGATACGTCTAAATGTCCACTTGACCAGTATGAACCTGAATCTGGTCGCATTTTATCTTGGTTTATGTATTGCTGAAGACGCATATGCTGCTTGATGAAAAAAATGTATAGAAAACATATGGGACATCTCTTTCCTCAAACTTGCTCAGACATCTGAAGACCCGAAGATTTGCTGCTTTGCGACCGCCATTGTATTATAACTTCTAAATAATTACTTTGATTATTATTTAGTTGATTATAAACTTTCTTTCCGTGCCACGTGTCAGTTGTGACGTCACAGGTGCGCAGCCGCAGGTTCCACTACCAAATATATTTTTCAAATAATTCTTCTTCAAAACAAACTCAAACCAAATTTCTACACAAAAAGACTCACAATTGAGCAACATTATATTTCTTTGATTTAATCCTTAACGGTCGTAACTGTAAATACTGAGGTTAATAGATCATTGATATTGTTGGTCGAAAAATAGGGTTTATTTTGAGTTGAGGGCATATTCTATTGTTTCGGTCGGTAGAGTATAATGACATAATGGTAGCGGGTTCGATCCTGCGCAATTACCTGGCACACGATCGATTACCATGATCGATACGGGGTTAGAGCGGTTTGCTGCCAATTTTACAACTTTTTTCTATAATTTCGTTACAAATAATGCGGTTGAGATACGTCATCGATAGACAGCTGCCTGATGGCAGATATATTTTCAATTTAGTTTTAATTCTGTTTAAACAGGATAGAGTTTGCCAGCGAAATTACCTGTTGATCTGATAACGCAGCAATGTTTTTGCGGTCCTTGTAAAAATTTAATGTCTGTACATATATATACTATTATAAAGTAATATAACAAAAAAAATGAGAGATACGGACTATTTGAAGGTCACAGATATTTTATTTTTTTGTATGGTTGTATGTCGTTATGGCTTTATTCTGTCGAAACGGCTAAACGGATTTCAACTATTTTTGACACACGGGTAGCTGGGCACCCACAGATGGTTATAAGATACTTTTAGCTGACTACGCTGAAATAAAAAGAAGGTTACGACTTTTTTCTCGGTATATAGGCCCGCAACTTCGTCAGCGTCAGTTTTGTTCAGCGTAATCGTATAATCATCAGTTTATGCCCAGAGCTACCCGTGTATTAAAAATAGTTGAAATCCGTTTAGCTGTTTTGGTGCTCAGCCACGACACACACAAACATACAAAAATATAAAAATGAATATTTTTTTAGATCAGCGATCTTCAAGTAGTTAGTCCATATCACTTTTTTTTTTAAATATCTTCAATGTAAATAGATATTTAATTTTTACAACTTTATAATTGTATATAGATTGGGTACAACATTATTAAAAGCCCGCCAAGTGTGAGGAACTCATGAAGGATCTTAAGCTAAATAAAGAATAACACATTTCTTCTAGTAGGTAGATAATAGCGTGGATTATGTATTTATATAGACGATAGTCTCAGCGCGCGACCCGGACTTTCACCTTGTCCAATCATTTTGGCCTCCATAATGCAATGAAGAGAATCAATAAAATTGTGCGGCAGTTACAGAACAAACTCAACATTTTATAACTGTTTCGTAGCGAGAACGCGTTGTTAAAATTTAACAAAACACGATCGCTTAGCCCCAACACTTTTCTTAACAACTTAATAATTTGGATGAAACGCAAAAAGGATAAAAATATCGACATCAACCGCAGCACTAGTACACCAATCAACGGAGTAGTTGACCCCGACAATAAAAACTCCTGATTTTTTAAATGTTCACATTATTATTAAATTTTATACGCTACTATAATTTTACGTTCATAAGTAACTCGGACCGAAGTGTTCAAGTCTCACGTCAGTGACGTCATGTAGTAGCAAAGGATGGGTTTATAACTAATAATTATCTAACTGCAAATAGGACTCGCAATCTCCATAAAGAATCCCCTTTGATTGGGATAAAAAGGATAAAAATATCGACATAACCACAGCACTAATCCCCGTCTCGTCGGATCGGTCGCCGACACGGATGGACAATTTCGTAAATTGTGCACCGATTAGCGACCGATTACGACCATTACGGACGGACACCCGGTACGGCCGATTAAAATAATCGGTAACCGATAAAACCGATAAAATAGGCGTGATTATCGATTTTTTTGCTCACGGCCATAGGTGAGTAATCTAATTTTTATTGTTTTGACTAAAATTGCACCGATTAGGAAGCGTTATCTATTGCTTCTAGAAAGCAGCGGCCTATCTATATAAAATCGATATTGTATTTCGGTATCTCGTTTGTTATTGTACACATCTATACTATTATAAAGTTGTATACTATTATAAAATATCTAAAAAAATACGCGTTTATGGACTACATGTTATATGCTCCAATTAGGCTCTACATTCGATGGTTAAAGTCTGTCGGTATACTCGTTCGCACCCTGTAAATTATTATTAAGTTATAAAAATTAAATGTCTGCACATTACATATCATCATCATCATCATTCAGCCGTAGGACGTCCACTGCTGGACACAGGCCTCCTCAATAGATTTCCACATGGGCGGATAGAGGCGACCCGCATCCAGCGAGCCCCCGCAACCCTAATCAGGTCGTCGACCACCTTGCGGGTGGCCTTCCACGCTGCGCTTGCCGGTACGTGGTCTCCACTCTAGAACCTTTCTGCCCCAACGGCCGTCGGTTCTTCGAACTATGTGCCCTGCCCATTGCCACTTCAGTTTGCTTACCCTGTATGCTATGTCGGTGGCCTTGGTTCTTCTACGGATCTCCTCATTCCTGATTCGATCTGGTAGAGAAATACCGAGCATAGCCCTTTCCATAGCTCGCTGAGTAACTCTGAGCTTCCTTAAGAGGCCCATAGTCAGAGACCACGTCTGGGCTCCGTAGGTCATCACCGGTAATACGCACTGGTTGAAGACTTTCGTCTTCAAGCACTGAGGTATGCTGGACGAGAAGACACTTCGCAGTGTCCCAAACGCTGCCCATCCGAGTTAGATCCGTCGATTGATCTCTTTCTCGAAGTTGGACCTGCCTAACTGGATTGTTTGTCCTAGATAGACATATTCGTCAACAACTCCGAGGACCGAGTTACCAACGAATACTGGGGTGGGCGCTACATGGACATTCGACATGATCTTCGTCTTGTCCATGTTCATCTTAAGGCCCACCTGTTGGGATACCTACTCTGTTGAGATCTTCGAGCATCGTATCGAGATCCTCCAGCGTCTCTGCCATGACCACGATATCGTCGGCGAACCGAAGGTGCGTGATGTACTCGCCATTAATGCTGACGCCGAATCCTTGCCATTCCAAGAGCTTGAAGGCGTCTTCCATTGCGTTGGTGAAGAGCTTCGGAGATATTACATCTCCTTGTCTCACACCTCTCTGCAACGGGATCGCCTCCGTAATCTGGTCTTGTACTCGGACCGACATACTAGCGTTGTTGTACACACTCCTCAGCACCTCGACAATACCGACAGTCAATCCGGCATCGCTGGAGCGACTGCAGTACTGCCCATGTCTGGACGGAATCAAAGGCCTTCTCATAGTCCACAAACGCTAAGTAAAGTGGCAGATTATACTCCTCGGTTTTCTGTATAACCTGCCGCAGCGTGTGTATGTGGTCTATGGTACTGAAGCCTTTTCGAAACCCGGCTTGTTCGGGAGGCTGGAAATCATCAAACCTGCTTGAGCGACGATTCGTGATGACCCTGGAAAACAACTTGTAAACATGGCTCAGAAGCGAGATGGGTCTATAATTCTTGAGCAGCGTTTTATCACCTTTCTTGAAAAATAGCACCACCACACTCCCGTTCCATGCCTCCGGTGTGATGCCCTCGAGAAATACGGTATTGAAGAGCTTCTGAAGGACCTTAAGTAGCGGTGTTCCACCCGCTGGCCAAGTCATGAGCAGGTTTGGCAGCCGAGGTATATAACTGCCCATAGAACCTCTCTATCTCTCTCAACACCTCTGGCTTCGTCGACACTACACTGCCGTCTTCTGTCTTCAGCTTCGTCAGCTGGCTTTGCCCAATAGACAGGTCCCTTGCAAACACTTTAGAGCCCTTGTTCCGCTCTATCGTCTCTTTAATATGGTTAGTATTAAAGAGACGAATATCGTGCCGCATGGACCGATGGATCCGTCTATTGAGCTGCCTGTATACTTCAGCGTCTTCAGAAGTCTGCAGCGTCATCGAGCGTCGTTCAGCCATGAGGTTGAGAGTATGGTCGGATAGTTTTTGGGGTCTATCTTTGCGGCGGGGTCTGAAGAATTTTTTCCCCAACTCGTGGACAGTTTCTACCAACCTGTTATTTATATCGTCCACGGAAACGTAATTATCCAGGCAAGCGAAGCGATTTGTTAACTCCAGCTGAAAGTCTTCGGGGTTTTGTATGTGGGCTGTAGTTGGTCGGAAAGTAGACTTCATTAGGCGAGACCTTTCTAGGCGTACGTTCATATTCAATGTGCCTCGCACCATTCGGTGATCGCTACCGGTTTTAACCCTATTGATCACTGAGACATCATTGAATATTTGTCTCTTTGTGGATAAAATAAAGTCTATCTCATTTCTCGTGGAACCGTCGGGACTCATCCAGGTCCATTTTCTGTTAGGCGGCTTTTTGAAGAAGGAATTCATCATGAGGAGTCCCTCCTTCTTCAGAAATTCGGCCAGCCTCTGGCCCCTTCGGTTCCGTTGCCCACATCCAAATTGCCCCACTTTCAGTTCGTTATCGCCTCTCTGCCCCAGCTTTGCGTTAAAGTCTCCCATAACAACAGTGAAGTGTGATTTGGAAGCCTGTATGGCTCTACTAGGGCGTGTAAGGGGCTCCCAACCTACATCTCTCGGGAGCTCAAGCAACCTCACCTGCTCGTGGTGCACGCTGCTGACCAACGGGCGAGGCCCTGGTGACCCGCCAACCCGCACCGGACTAGCGTGGCGGGTTACGGTCCAAACCCTCAAATGAAAATGACAACTTTACCACGGCCCCAAGTGCCCGGCGGCTCCAGTTGCAAAGCTGGCGGGGACGGACGTCGGCCTAGCACTGGAGCCAGGGGTGCTGAGAATTCCCAGGTGGGGCTCCTCCGTCAAACGACCTCGGCTATTCATAGAACGGACACAAGTCTCTCGTTAACAACATTGTGACAATTTCGAGTGTGTCGAGCAGGGTTGCGTACCTGATACTCAGAGTATCTAAAAGATATGCGTTGAAGGTCATACAGGTCTACGCACCGACCTCGACTCACCCGGATGAGAAGGTGGAGGCCATGTATGAGGACATTACATATATTCTCAAATAAATAAGTGATAGGGCCTATTTGAAGGTAACTAAATTGACGAAATATTTTTCGTATGTTTGTATGTATCGTAACTTCATCACGTCGAAACGGCTAAACAGATTTCAACTATTATTTGGTACACGGGTAGCTGGTACGATTATATTATAATTATTAATTACGTTCCACAGAAAGTATCTTGGGATTATGAAGCTCAATCCAGTAGTTTGGTCCTGATTCGAGCAGACTTATTTACGTGGCGGGTCTTACCAGCCGCGGTATGTTCCTTGCCTCTTTCAGCGATGTGAGTGAGTATTTTCAGACTTTGAATTGTTGGCCCCTATCATATTGGCCATTTTAGAATAGCATAAGTATCTCCAGAGCTATTTAGCTATAACAATCGGACAGACAGATGGACGGGCCGAGTCGCACCATAAGGGTTCCGGTTTTACCTTATTGGTACGGAACCCTCTAAACTAACGTGTGACACTCATTTTTTATATTACAGAACAGTTACTCCCTAAGTAGCACAGAAGCTGTATAACGCTCAAACTATCTGTATAATGGCCGTATAAACTCTTATATACAGCTTGTGTGCTACCTAGGTCACATCGTTAAAGTCACGTATTGTTCCCATCTTTCGGTCTAATCCTCATAGTCATGGGGCAGCAATGACAGCGTGTACAAAGAAGGATATCCTATTCGATTTCCAGGTCACCAATCATGTTTCTCGAAGTTTCTCGAGTGGCGACTACGAACAGAATGACGCGGTGGACCAATGACCCTGTGTGAAGACGGCGAGATGCCGCTGGCTCTGGGTAGCGCGAAATCAGTTATCATGGAGATTCTTGTGGGAGGCCTTAGTCCAGCAGATGTCAATCGGCTGAGATGATGAACCAATGTTCTCTTACCTTTATCGGCAACTTAGTTTAGCCAACTACAGAGAAAAGTTAACCACTAACATACAAGAAAAGCAGTTGTGCCGTTAAGCAGTCACAAACCGTGGCATCTTTTAAAGAAAACTTTAAAAAGTTATGGCGTTTAATCCTCTGACCTCGTCATTTAATGCTTTTATTGCTTATAAGATTGAATGCGTAGTGTTGTATATTTACCCGTTTGTGTACATTTATTATGTATACATAAATATATATTTACACACGTTTATTTATTTATTTAGATGATATATATGATGCACTCTGTGGAGAGCTATAGGGGAGGCCTATGTTCAGCAGTAGACGTCTGTGGCTAATAGATAGATTTTTACTCATTATCACAACTTATGTAACATAACAAAACGGGGCTTAATAATAAGAAGTTCCAGTTCCTTCGAGACCATGGACGTAACGCGACGCCCGAATTGAATTGAATGAAAGGTAATTGAATAAATCATATTGTATGAGATTGATTTTTATAGATAGAAACAAAACCACTGCACCAGCGAACTACATCCTCAACCCTGTAGTCACTTACCATCACGTGATATTGGGTTCAATCGCTCCTCAGTCAAAGATTTTTTTTAAGACCCCTTTCATGCCGCCAATCAAGGTAACCACTGGCTGAGTGATTCGAGTAACGTGATTCTTTTGTTTACACTATTTTAAATGCCTAACGAACAGACTAGTGTTCCAACTAGGCCACGTCTAACACGTGGCAGCCTGCGGCAGGTGAAAGTGCGGAGGGAGCGTGGCGTGCCACAGACACGTCAGAGCCTGTCCAAATTTAAACAGGCCGAGACGTCCCTAGGCGGGACGCGATGGAAGGGTAGGCCTACAGTGCTAGCGAAGACTAGAGCCTCCAACTCCGGGATTTTTCAAATTTGTAATACCTACTAGAAGTGTCGGAAGCCCTAGGGCGGACTATCATGTAAGGGTCGGTGGGTACATTTTACTTTACGTGACGAGTAGTACTCTTTATTGCACACCAAAAGAAGATATAATGTTCTAACATTTACATAACACAACTTAAATCTAAACGGAATGGTAAATAACAAGCGGTCTTATCATCAAAAAGCGATCTCTTCTATAGAAGGGAGAGAGTTGTATACAACCAAATATTTCAATTTTCAGTTCTCATAGTACTGACGTACCATAATCAATTTGAGCGAAAAATAGTAAATAAATGATTACCAGAGATCGGACAGGTCATCGCAAAAACAGAAATGTGAATAGAACAAGACTCTATAGAGTCGATACTAAAGATTATGATTATCTAAAGCGGATGTTATCGTAATTTAACATTTGACCTTTTTTAGTTGCATAGGTACCTATCTGTCATGTTTTTTTCAAAGCAGCGTTCTTGAAACAGTTTTGTGACAATTTAAATAAGTCAAATTATTGTCTTGTGGTGATTTCGAAGTATTTTAAATATGGTAAAAATAAAAGCGATTAATAAGTGGATTAAGAACTATCCCGAGCTCTCTTATAATGAAGATTACAAAGATATATTGTTGAAATAAAACAAGGACTCCTCCCGTGACCATGGAAAGCTGGCAAGCTTCCGAAACGTCGGGAACTAAAATGAGATAATATACGCGATATAATCCGTTAAATTGTTTTATTTCAATGAGTAATAATCGCGGAAACAGAAGAAAATATTAAAGATATATTGTGTACAGCATGTGACATTCGATCGAATTAAAATGTTAAAGAAAGATAATATTAACGAACAACTTAAATTAAACTAGTATTTTTAATAGTTTCTAATCGTTTGTGTGGTTTTTTAATGATGAAAGTAGTAAAAAATAGTTAACACAAATAAGTAATAAAAATATAGAATCGTCTCAGAAAATGCAGGAATTTATGGTTGCATAATGTTCAATACAACCAACAGCATTAAAAAAACTTTAATGAAAATACCTTCACAATCATATAGTGAATTTTGGGTTACCTACACCGTGGTAAATGTAATTGAAAAATATAATTAAATAATACTGTACATAATACGACTCTATTAGTCTTGCTCTATTGGCGTGTTGCGATTGTTTTGCGATGACCTGTCCGAACTCTGATGATTACATTGGTGTCAATATCGATCGTCGATGATACGTCCATACTATTTCCGGAAAAGTCAATCGGCCAAAGAGCAATATATGTATTCAGAGGGGTGTCCCTTGTTTTGTCGACAAACTTTTCATCGAATTTCATTTCATCGAAAACGTTTCAAGTAACATTTAATTCACGAATTATTGTTTGGTGGAATTTTATTTCATGACCAGATCATTCCAATTTTTATTATTTTATAGAATAACTGTTCAGGGAATATTATTTGGTTAATGATTCATTTTGTATGAATTTTAAATGGCAGAATAACAAAACAACGAATTTCATTGGTTCGAAATTTTATTACATTACATAATATTTCTATATCGAGTGGTCGAGAAATCCTAACATTTCATATTTCACCTTAAGGCCGGTCCGACTTGGCTTAGGTTAGGTACGACGACGAGCAAAGCGAGAGCATCAGAATTCATAATCATCCGAATTCATAAATTACAAAATTTGAACGAGCGAGCGAGCGAAGCGAGCGAGCAAAACCTTTCAGAACAGAACCGACGTGGCCGGGTTAGGTTAGAAGGCCAGGCGGGAGCGAAGCGTTATTCGAGGTTATTTTTTTTGCGTACCGTAAAAAGTTTTGCTTGTATTCATACTGATCACTATTCATACAACTTGTTTATACTAATATTTGTTTTCATATATTTTCTTACACTACTAATCTAACTCATAATCTTCAGAATTCATAATCATCCGAATTCATAAATTACAAAATTTGAACGAGCGAGCGAGCGAAGCGATAATGTCATAGATAACTTTGTATGCCAACTATCTTAAATTTAAATAATAATCCTTGTAATAATTTATATGTTAATTAAAAATACTTGAAACAATAAACCACAAAACGTTTTCCATGACATAATACAACTATGTAATGAATCATCCGACAAGTAAAAATACACGATTTAAAATTACTTGTAATGATCATTCCACGAACTGAATTGTCGACGAAATGAAAATACATGAAACGTTGACTTTGAAATGAAATTCGGCGAAGTGAGTGTCGACAATTTGATGATAAACCATTCAGAGCAATATATTCTTTAAAACCTCTTCTTAAGTCCGTGCTGTTAGATTTATCGTGGCATTGACAGAAGCTATATTTTTACTATACTTTACAGAATCGATGGTTTTAGGGTACTTTCAGTGCTTTATCTTATACCTAAATCTGTGCCTACCATGCCTACCATGAGTTCGGCACGAGGGAGTATCGAGAGCTCGAAGACGGTCTATCTCTTTCGCACCATCAGCGCGTGCGAGAGAGGTGCACTGACTCTGGATACGAGATACTCGCTAGCGCCGATCGTAAACTCAGCTCACGGTAGGCACACTGATCTGAATGGAGCTGAAATTATGTGTGTCGAAGTATGATTAAAATTATGAAGAATAGCAAATATTTTGACACGGTTTCCCCGCTTACACTGCCCCCACGCCTTGCTACGAACTCATTTCAGGGTTGAACGAGCACCCCCTCCCTGCACTGGTTTGTCGAACGATTACAGATTATAACCCTGCCTCCTTATTACGTCACTACACCCTTAATAGCTTGTCTAGGTTTTATCTATGAAATCCGAAACGTAATATTTACCCATATTCCCTAAGGGCTGATTGTTGTAACGTTAAATAAAGACTAAATTCGGTGATGTTTATTCGTTAAAATTACACAACATATACCTTGCGATAACCATTAGTATTTGCCAATAGCGTCGCCCGCGTTGCAAGGAATAATATTTTGTAACTACATTTTATACAGGCTGTTACAAAAATACCCCTAAAGCCGAAAGAAAGGAGGTTAAAAGGTCCTTTGTAATATGACGAAATAAGAATTTGAATAGAACATAAAATAATCATCACTGAAACGCAACCCTGAAAACATATAACTAAAGAGTGAGACTACTCAGAAAGTTATTTACATACAACAACCATAAAAGGCAATGTTTTTACTGAAATTGAACAAAATTTAATCAATCTCTTTATTAAACTTCTTAAAAGAACCAACATTACGCATGAATGGCATTATAACAAACAAACATTAAAACAAATTACACATTATAATAGAATAAGTCAGACTCAGACAATTCTTACATTATTTTGGAAATCACTGTGCAAAAACGTTAAAAGTAAAAGTGTCATCAGCCAAACGGCTTCTGGCCTTGCCGATTAGGTAGCCATCAGCAGAAAAAGCACTTTCGGCTTCAACGCTGTTCTGAACATTAACGAGTCATAGGCAAACTGGAGATATTTACCTTTTACATATTAATTACAGGTTCGAATTGGCAAAAAAATACATAAATTCAGGAGAAATTCTCTCCCGCGCTCTAACCGCATTCCCCCGCACCGCACTGCAATACTTCTCTACCAACGTAAAGAAATTATGCTAGTTGGGGCGTTCTCGCCCAATGAGTATCACGTATGAACTACGTCACTCCTCAATCCCGCAAATACCTCGGGATCCCGCTCAATTTACGAACGAGATTAGTCCCGCATATTTATTTATTTATTTATTTATTTCAAACAGATTACACAGCTTAACAGTGAGATACCAAGGCGCTGTGAAATGCATACAATGTTAATCTTAAATACTAACATTATATTGGATGCGGGATCCCGGTGTCCCGGTATTGCATTCCCTAGTTGTGACACTTTATTTTTTCTTTTGTCTATTTAAGATGCCATTACTTAAAAGCGGTTTGATTTCCTTCTATTGAGATTGCAATTTTTTCGTTTATCGTACATTGAGCCAACTAATTATACACAATACGACGATGAAATTTTTATTTAACTCAGGTATTTTGTGTAACACGACAACAACTGCGAAGTGGGAATACTGAGATAACGTCCGAGGCATCGATGTTTAGCGCGCATAGGAACTGAGCCAACTTCAAGTTGCACCATATTTAACGCCTCAAATCGTACCGTGCACTCTAGTGCAAGTGACTTAGGTACCCTAGTAGACCGCGTTCGGATTTGACAACTGGTGTTTCTTACACTGATAGACGTCAGTTTATGTCCAAAAATAATGGGAATATTGTCACAAAATGAAAGGTTTTTCTATATATTTGTGATTTAAAATGTAGTTTTAACTTGACCTGAATTGTTACTTGACTCACTATACGTAGGAGGTATCAATTTCATCTTTCATTTATTTCACAGAAGCGACAGTTGCATAACTCCTTTTTAGCGCTAACATAACCAAAACTCATTCAAAATTTCTACCTCGCTATTATTTCTGTCAAATTTAAAACCGCGGGGTCCTATTAGGCCCCCATCGCGAACGCGTAATCTAGTGTTCGCTACAGTTGTCCCTAACACTGAATAGGCCCCCTGGTGAGACGCAGCGTTCAACAGATGGCACTTTCGTCGAAAACGAACTTTTCAATATGTTTCGCTGGCGCTTTTGAAAACAATTGGATTTTAATTTTCGAAAACGTTAGCGTAGAAACAAACTTAAGTTGATTGTTTGTTTTCATAACTATTGGGTTGGTACCGATGAAAGACGAAATATTTAGTAGTACACTATTATCCTAGTAATATTATAAACTAGAAGATTCGTTCGCGAAAGAGATAAATATCATAACCCTCTTTTATACTTCAGTGTAGTCGGGTAAGAAGTATCCAATAACCATCTGTAGACGCCCAGCTATTTCTGTACCACAAATAGTTAAAATCAGTTAAACCGTTTTGGCATGATGAAACCACAAAAACACATACAAAAATAAAATATTTTTCCATTCAGTGACCTTCAGATAGCCCGTTTTGCTCATTTTATAAAATATCCTTAATTTACAGACATTTAAATAAATAATAAATAATAGCAGTTTATGCAACTGATACATAATGAGACTCCCTAACGCTCGTTTCATAAAACCACACTCGTATTTTAAGGCCTAATTATGTACAGATGCATACACTACTTTATCTACACATATATAATCATAAGTACTCTAAAATGGTTTCAGAAATAGCCGTAGGGAATTGACCTGCATTGTTCCTAGTGTTACCTGTAAAACATCAATAGACTATAGATATTAAAATAATGCAATAAAAAGTAAACTTGAACAAATACAGAAACAAATTATTCATTCACATCGAAGTCGTGCGTTTGTTCTCCAATCTAAAAAATCTTAGTACTTTTTTACTAGTACTAAATTTGATTATCGATTTTTCTGACAATAAGGTATTCGTTGCAATCGTGGCTGCATTTACGATATCCGGCGTAGTGTTAATATAGTTCTCGGAGTCACTTCTACTCATATTTTCAACTTAAATATAAATTACAAACAAATTTTCACAATTCTACTTTCGTAACAGCAAAAAACCAACAATCAAATGACAACATTAATGGCGGCAATTCGATCCTTCGTCAAAACGAATGTTTTTTTTAAATTATAGACAAACGAATGAAGTCCTTATTTTCATATCACTCGAGATCAAATGTCGTGCGGTTTTTATTAAAAAATATACTGAATTGACGTTTCGTATCGATAACTGTTTTAATATGTATGGATACTAGAATAGAGACCCCCTTGAGTTTTGAAAGCTGGTCCAAATTTAAATGTAATTAAACTATCGGTTGCCCATATCGTAAAGTAAAAATTACGATGCATCCACAGATACAGATTTCCTAATATAGTCTATTTGCTTATCGCTGCCAAACATATTGTAGAGAACTTATAATATGGATGTAGATAAATAAATATTACGGGACAATTTTACACAAATCGAACCAGTGCCATGGTAAGCTGAATAAGGCTTGTGGTATGGGTACCAGAACCAGACGACGATATATTTAATAGATATGTTACTTATATACATAGAAAACATCCAAGACTCAGGAACAAATATTTTATGCTCATCACACAAATATTTGCCCTTACCGGGATTTGAACCCAGGACCCCAGCTTCGCAGGCAACGTTACTCCCACTGAGCCAAACCAGTCGTCATTACATTTAATTATTACAACTTTATAATGAGAGTTTTCTCAAATGGAAATATCACCAGTTGGCGCCACTGACATAAGGTTTTATTGACAAGAAGTGTCAGCATCCTGTGCTGTGATTGGTGGATTTTGACACTTCTTGTCAGTTAGACCTTACGTCACAGTGGCGCCGACTGGTGATATTTCCGTTTTAGAAAAACCTCATTGTATAGATATGAAAGTTTGTGAAGGACGTACCTATAGATATTTGTTACTCCATAACATGTTACACGTCAAACGGATTTAGATACATGAAACATCACACACAGATTGATCGCCGTGAATTAAAATATAAGCTATTTCATTCCTGGTAACGCGAGTAAAACCGCGGATAAATGGTAATCTATAATAATATAGTATGGTTTTGTGTTATTACTACCCAACTTTGCTTTTGAAGTCCACTGCTTTCAAGTCCAGCATTTGTTTCAGTGGCAAAGTTTTCCGAGAATTTCCGTGGTTTCGCGTACCCTCGAAATTCTACAAGATCTGCTTACATTTTTAAGTTATCATCTTATTTATTGAAATAATTCCACAGCATTACAATATGTACAGTAAAACATTGACGCACTGTGAAAATGATAAAAAACAGTCCAATTATTTCCTATCGTTACGCTCCGGTACGAATAAAAGTATGTTTTTTTATTTATTGCATAAAGAAAAAATATAAGCCTCTATGGCTTCTCGTCCCAAAAAATTTTACAAATAATACAACCGCAAAATAGTCTTCATGCTTTACTTTATTCATACTTAGTTCGCGAAGAATAAGCAAGATACACACCGCCACACAGGTGAAGCAGCGGAGTAAACCTAGTATATTATCTTAGTACTTATCTAAATTAACGTTTACACACAGCCAAACTCGCAAAACAGTCCCGTAAACCCTTTATTAGATACATTATTACAAATAATCGTAATGATCAAAATGCCAAATGAACCTTGACCATACAGGTTACTTAATAACATAATGTGGCAATTTAAACGATTACTATCACCGGAAGTTATTCGCAGGAAGCGGGCGGCGCTGGCGCATCCTCGAAATGGGCGCATTACCAATTATATTTTTTTAGATAAAATTAATAAGTTTTCGTTTGGGAGTTTGACCGCAAGCGTTTTGTTTACACCTTTTGGTTGGGAAAGTGGTTGAACAATTTTGTATAAAAGAGCGGTTTGTAACTTGTAAGTTACCCGCAGTTTGTGACTCGACCAAATGCTGAATGCATAAAACTCGTAGTAAACGGAGCCAGCGACTTAGCCTCAGCCAAAGTAATCGCGAAATCCCCGGATAGTTTATAAAAATAAATATATATATATATATATACGACAAATTGTCAAATGTGTGTGCGTGCTTTTTCGTTTGTAGATGATTTCTTTTCATTGTGGACATAGGAATATTTCCGTAGTATGCTGTACGTGTTTACCTCACCCCCCGCTAAAAATGCATGGAAAATCTGTTCGGTAATAACATATGGTTTGTCATCTCCATTAGTTATTTGCTTCTAAGAGGTAAACGTCCCAACCAATGATTGACACCCTGTTTTTCGTCTGCTGTTAGGAATTTAGCTGCAATTGCCAATTACTAGGGCAGTTTGTCTTATGTAGAATTCGAGAAGTATTATTATTACACTGGAAATTGTTGAGAAATCTTCTATGTGGGTACGATAACCCGGCAAATGCGTTCATGACACCCCCATGGTCTGCGGGCGCCGGGGGAACATAACAAGTCCAGTAAAAGAACCGGATTATATATTTAAGTATAACTGTTACGAAATTGAAAATAAAGACAATTTTACACACGTTTTAAAAACTATACATAATTATTCATACTATTTGAATGCGCTTTGAATCTATCTATATGTAATAGGTATACTTTAAACTACCTAGGCATAAGAATTTATAAATTTCTTATGATACTTTGTAGTAAAAGGTTTCATGCATTTACATAAATTACATAATACTCATCGTAAATTCTAATAAACCGCTGTCATCATCCGCAAAAACAAAAACCAGGATATTTACATTTTTGAACGGCGCTTGTCATCGTTTGGAAAAAATCGAGGGGAATAGACAACGTTATTATGGTTATAAATACCAACATAATAAAGTAATTCGCCTTCAATGTCGCGTGTAATGTTGGCGGCACTGAGCACGTGCACGATTATGCACGCAAGTGTATTGGTGACATTTAGTCACAGTTATGAAACAAGTGTAGTGTAAGTAAGTGGCCAGTCCAGTCGCTTTTCGATACGCGAGTTAGTGCAAAAAAGCATTTGTTATGAGCTTTTAGTTGTAATGCGAGCACTGATGTCTTCGACCGGAATTTCAAGATCGCTGCAAGTAAAAAATTAAAGATTCAAACCTTGCATATCAATTTTTGCCCCATTTCAGGGGCACAACGGCTTAAAGCTTTGCAAATATATTGTATGACAATTGTAAAATAAAGACTTCTCTCATTGTAACTGACAATTCGAAAGTGCTTGTATCTAAGCCTACTTGAATAAAGGATATTTTGATTTGATTTGATTTGATTTGAATTCTATATATATATAATGAAATGATTTTTTTCATAAGTAAAAATACAACTTTCGAAAAAGTAATTTTAAGAATTTCACAAAATTTGTGTACACTCTCTTTACTTCAAACATTAGTATACATAGACCTATGCTACTGTGTCATCACTTTAATGTGAGATCATTCCTTTAATATTTTTCTTTTTTTTAATTCTCGCTGAAAAGTGAAAGCAATCGTTATTGATTGACGATAAACTCGAGTTTAAACTTGTCTTTATTTTCCGTTTGGTACCTAATAACAGTTACAAATATATAATTCGGTTATTTTAATGGAGGTATTAGTCTTATCCACACTATTATAAAGTTATAAAAATTAACCGCCTGCATATTGAAGATATTTAAAAAAATATATTGATTATTTGCAGGTTACTGAATCTAAACTTTTTGCATGTTTGTATGTGTCGTTTGTGGCTTCATCACGCCAAAACGCCCAATCAGATTTCAACTATAATTGGTACACGGATAGCTGGGTATCCACAGATGGTTATAGAATCTTACTCAATTACGCTGAAGAAAAAAGAGAGGTTATGACTTTTTCTCTTCTGCGAACGAAATTGCTGACACCCTCTAGTATTATATTTATCAAAAATACTTAACGCAAGTAGGTTTATAAAATTGACACGGATCTTTTGACATATTACAATACGGAACGTCAAATTGTGTATACATTATACTGCTACTTACATAAAAGAAAGGCCATTCTCAAGTTTTTTATCTATCGATAAGGAGGTATCCAACTGAAAGTGTATAAAATAAAATGCCCCCAGTTCTAGACCCCGCCGCGCTCAAATCTCGCTTTCGGATCGTTTTCCCACAGCCAGCAATCACTCGTGGCTATCCATATCCAATTTTATCCAATTTTTAATCAAGCTACCGCGACGTCGGGCAATATCTCAAATTATAGTGTTCGCAGATTATGTCGGGAGTTAGCTACGTGCCGGCTAGCGACGCACTGCAGACCAGTTACCAACAGATCTTTCAATTTGGTCACATCAATTGCAATAAGTTTATTAAATTATTTGACAGTAGTTTTATTTACATTATATACTATCCTTCGGGATACACAACTGTATTAGTAATTTCCGTGATCCTACCATTAAAATATCAACATCGAAAATAGACGATATAGAATATCGAGATTTTAACCGTTTTTATTCACGGGTTTTTGCGAGTTCGAATTTAAACCTGAAAACGTCATTTTTTTTTACTATTATTTTCCAATTTAACTCTCTTTTACACAACACACTTTTACACAAATCGAACTCTTGTGTTATGGGTACTAGACGACGATACATTTAATAGATATATTAACTTATATATATATATGGGCAAATATTTATGCTCATCACACAAATATTTGCCTTTACCGGGATTTGAATCCAAGACCCTCAGCTTCGCAGGCAATGTTACACCCGCTGAGCCAAACCGGTCGTAAATATATATATTTTTTTACAGTCCATGTCGTCAGTATGTTAATATCCTATATTATTAGTATTTTTCTATGTAACTATATCACTATTGTGTCCACTACAAGACAGAATAACAACAAGACAAGATTGTCGTCGTCCCCCCCCCCCCTCCCCCCCGGAGAAAACAAAACTACTTTAATTGACAATAGATACTTATAACCGAAATTAGTCAATAACACTATACCGATTCACTGAGTATTGTTTTATTATTAAAGCCCGACTAGGAAAATAAAAACTTCGCTATATTGCGGAAAACTATTGAACCTGGATATACCATGTCGATACTCTATGCAATATGCTAAAGGTGCGTCCATATTTGTATCATTTGCCCGTATCAGATCATCGTCGCGTGGCATGATCGCGTGTCACGATCACGCGTTTGGACGTTGCGCCGATCACACACTTATATCGAAAGAGTGCGGAATGATCGGCGCGCTGACAGTGAGCGTCCAAACAGCGCGATACGCAGTCATGCCACGGCACGGTGATCGGATACGAGCAAATGATACAAGTGTGGACGCACCTTTAGCAGTTTCAGTTATGCACTGCGCAGCTTAAGAAGAATATCCACCAAAAAGGCGGCTATTCAATCTTATTACGCTTTCTTTCAGTCCCATGTCACATTTGGATTAGCTATCTGGGGAAATTGTATAGATATCCAGCAATTATTTAAATTACAGAAGAAGTGTGTTCGTATTGTTGATGGATTAAAGTCTCCCCGTGAATCGTGCAGAGACTCTTTTAAGAATTTGGGTTTGCTTACTTTGACATCTCTATATAATAGAGTTCTGCAAACTTGTTCGACGATTTCCAGATAAATATCCATGAAAAATCAATTTTAAAAGTGAGTCCTACACCAAACTTGGTAAAATTGTATTGAAACATTTATATTTTAACACCTCTATGTACACACATACAATTTATGGAAATAAATAAATGAATGAATGAATGAATGAACTAGTTTCTTCAACTAGCAATAGTAACTTTAAAGAAGTCATTTAACTAACCTTACAGCTTTAACTTTACAGCTGTCAAAGTGAGGTGTTGATTGTGCGTGGTTTATTTCTGGGATATTGTGAGTTATTTGTGCGTTAAAATGCCGAAAACTATTAAAAGTCTCATAAGAACAGTGATTTACAATATGACGAGTATTTGTCGGATAGAAGGATTATCGACCTTGTTGTCAACATGACTGGTAGGTA
The DNA here is from genome assembly GCA_905404275.2 of Hedya salicella. Classification (NCBI taxonomy): domain Eukaryota; kingdom Metazoa; phylum Arthropoda; class Insecta; order Lepidoptera; family Tortricidae; genus Hedya; species Hedya salicella. The sequence continues at coordinate 7,485,173 of FR990114.1, read as the reverse complement.
CATCATACTAGTGTTGCTACAATTATTGCTAATTTAACGCCCCCAAAACAGATATTTTATTATCCTCGTCGGGCTTTATGTCGGACTACTATACTAACCTTTCTTATCTGTGGCACGTCAGAGGCTTGTTTCCAGCCGGGCCGAGCCCATGCCGGCACAGATCTGTGGCCATTTACATAGACCGCCGGAAAATTGCGGCGTTTCACGCGTAACTCAGCCGTAATGCAACCGCGCAAGCAATGTATTCTCTATGGTATTACGGTATTACAATTTTTACGCCGCGAAATCTGAGATGAGATTACAAAGCGTTTACAACGTACATTAGTCAGAGTAATAATTTATTAACAGCGAGGGAGTAAAGTATTAAAGTACGCTTCTGTGCGAATGTTAAACGTGTGCTACATGAACTTAGTACTGTCGAAACTACTAATGTCAATAATTTCCGGCTAAAACTAATTTCGATTAGTAAAAAAAGCATTTTTTTAGGGTTCCGTACCCCAAAAAGAAAGAACGGAACCCTTGTAGGATCACTTTGTTGTACGTCTGTCAAGACCCTTTTTCTCGGGGACGCGTGGCGGCGGTATCAAGTTGAAATTAACAGTAAATTGACTAACAGAAATAAATACTTATGGTTACAGTCTCTCGAAGCTGTAAAAAAAACAAGGTTCTCAATCAACGCAATTCAAAGATACTGTCATTAAAAAAGGTGTTCGATACAAATTGCCATCGATGGAAAACGTATAGGGTACTTCCAGTGGTCCTAGAAACTTGAAATTGGGTATGAAGGTAGCTCTTATAGCACAACCCACAAAATAAATCTGAAAATTTGACGACCGGTTTGGCCAGTGGGAGTAACGTTGCCTGCGAAGCTGAGGTCCTGGGTTCAAATCCCGGTAAGGGCAAATATTTGTGTGATGAGCATAAATATTTGTTCCTGAGTCTTGGATGTTTTCTATGTATATAAGTAATATATCTATTAAATATATCGTCGTCTATAGTACCCATAACACAAGCCTTATTGAGCTTACCATGGGACTAGAGCGATTTGTGTGAAATTGTCCCGTAATATTTATTTATTTATTTATTTATTAATCTTATTAAGTCTGTCTGTGTCAGTAACCAATTTAAAATGACCCCACACCACGTATATTATGCTAAGGACTAGGGAGAGTTTTACTCATATCCTGTCTCAGCAGAGTCTCACATTGGATTTTTATAGATATGGCCGTTTTTGCGTATATTTTGCACAGGACCCTCGGTGCGAGAGTCCTACTCGCAATTGGCCGGTTTTTTATAATGTGTTTACATTTTTGTATTATACTTTTTATAAACTTATTGCAAAATATATAAATAATAAATCTTGGCTCACGAGATAACCGCCATGTGGGATGTTGATTGGACGATAATTGCCCCGATAGTCGTTTCTACTACAGCGAAGAAAATGTGAGAGGTAAGAAAAGCTATGAAATTCAAGTAGGTATTTATCCGGAACAAGTCTTTTTTTTTAAATTTTAGGTTACGTAATTTTCCTTCATCTTTAGATGATTAAAGTTTACGATCTATTTAGGAATTCTCAGGAAGAACGATTTAAGTAGTAAAATGTCTTAATGTTTTCAGATTTTTTCTGTTCTTGTATGTAAGTTCTAGGCTCCGTTCCAAATTTTAGCTTTCTACGACATCGAGAAGCCACGAACTTTTTCACGCAGATTTGGCGCTATAAACGAACTTTTCCGAGCTAGTGATGTAAAAAATATGTTTGCTTCGTGGGCGTATACGCGGAACAAAACTTGTAATTACATAAAAAAATCTGTCCACGTGTCCACGATCAGTATTACACGGCGACTGCCTTGATAGTGCGCGTCTAATATACACGGGTGCGACGATTTGTGCACACAATAGAGGGTCCGGAATAGCATGAAATGTATCATGTAGGAATAATAAGGATAACTGGTGATAACACTTATACTTATTTGGAGAACCAACGGCTTTACATAACTTAATTAAAATTAAGATAAAAAAAGAAAAGCCAAGTAAAGGAACTCACAGACAGAAGCAATATAACCACACTGTACACAACAGCCCGTGTATCGTGTATATAAGATACTATAGCTTCTGCCCGCGACTTCGTCCGTCTTAAATTTGTTTATTGCGGTTAAGGGTATTTTTCCGGGATAAAAAGTAGCATATGCCCTTCCCCTGGACTCAAACTATCTCCATACCAAATTTCATTTCAATCGGTTCAGTGATTTAAGCGAGAAGAGGTAACAGACAGACAAACAGACACGCTTTCACATTTAAAATATTAGTATGAATTAGTATGGATTATTAAACTGCTACAACAATATATGGATTATGTCAAATTCTCGCTTGTTATTGAATATTGGAAAGTGTAGCTAATTACGGTCGATTTGGAGGCAATTTTGGTAATCGGGTTATTGCAATATTTACTCTAGAATAAAATATTTTTAATAAAAAAAGAACCGACTACAAAATAAACTAAAAAGCCAAAAATAATATTTTATGTACGGTACGGATCACATTTGAATCACCTTTTGAAGTCGGTGCCAAACCATTCATTTATTACTACGGTGCCAAGCCTTTAGTGATTATTACCTACCTATATATATTTAATTAGTTATAGTAATTCGTATTTCTGTTGAATAAAGAACTTTACTTCAGATTTGGCTCCGACTTCAAAAGGTGATTCAAATGTGATCCGTACCGTACATAAAAGATTATTTTTGGCTTTTTAGTTTATTTTGAAGTCACTTCTTTTTTTATTAAAAATATTTTATGTTTTGCTTTTTAGTGATGGATTTTTTTTATTTATATATTAATATTTTTCATTGTTAACGACACCCCCAAAACAACACGACACCCCTGGAGTGTCGTTAATAATCGCGGTCAAACATACATACATACGGGTCAAATTGAGAACCACCATTTTTGAAATCGGTTAAAATACCAAAACCTTCTCCTAAGTGTAACAAATACTTTTCTGAAAACCGCATTAAAATCGGTTCAGCCAAACGCGAGATAATCGCGGACAAACATACATACATACATACGTATATACGGGTCAAATTGAGAACCTCCTTTTTTGAAGTCGGTTAAAAACGAAAAAATATTTAATAAATTTATATGATTCTTAAACACTGCGTCTCATAGGTTGTCTGGAAGAGATTGCTATTTAGCTATAAGACCGCCTGTTGTTTACCTCTATTTAATTGTTAGTCTCATGTTTAGTATTTCTGTGTATTTAGGTTGTGCTATAAAAAGACTATTTGAATTGTATTGTTTTGTAATTTAGAGCACTAACTAAATGATCTGTTAATGGGATGCATCGAAAATTTAAGCTATTTTGTAGCGCATTTTTTGTCAAATCTAGTATATAAAACAGGCTGGTTTTCAGATATGTGTTAACAAAACGCCTGGAGACGAGGACAAAAGACCTGCCACAGCAGGCCACTAACGCTAGGCTCAAAGTAGTTAAGCATTCGGTGAGTTATTATAAACAAAGATCAGAAACAAATGTTTTGTTTTTACGATACTATGATGAAAGTAACTTCACAGTTCTGCACTAGGCAGCGCTAACGGCTAAAGAGTCGGATGCACCATACAGAGATCCATAAGCAAGAACAGATTACGAAATTCGTCGACTACTGGTAGGGAGGATTAGCTCAGTTGGTAGAGCGTGCTGCCCTGGTCTCAAGGTACTGGTTCAAGTCTAGTATCGTGAAAAAAAAAAACATTTGTTTCTGATCTTTGTTAATAATAATAACGCTAGTAGAGTGATCCACTTATAAAATTGCAAAAATTGTGATTATTTTCATGATATTTGTAAAACAAAAAGTGCATTCGGTAGGTTACCAGGAAATCTCGTTGTACAATAGGGTTGCCTGTTGAGTTAAAACTACTGTCGAGCGCGAATGTCTTTAAAAACAGGCTAAAATCATTTCTGCTAAGGAAGTGTTTTTATTCAGTTGATGAATTTTTGACGGACTCATAGAAAGAATTTTAATATTTTTTTTGTTAATTGACATTACTGTATAAAATTATTTGTTCGTATTTAATTTTAATTTATTTTACGTGGATTTGTTTGTAAATGGAAATTATTGCTATTTGTTCCTACTTTTTTTAAGTTTATAACTTATTTCAAATGCAATGTATATTGTTAATTGAATGAATAAATTAAAATGAAATGTAAGTAATCTTGATCATTCAATATGAACTGTTATTTTTCTCACTATCAAAATCAAAAGTAGGTGTTTATCGCGGGGCTAAAAGCTTATTAGCCCACGCCCGTCGGTACAAATATAACGTGTCATATTATGCCTGCTTTAGCCCCTTGTTCAACGATGTACGGTCAGCATCAAAAGTAGCTGACAATTTTACTCCTGGCATATGTCAAATTGCATACTAAAAATATCATTTACTTTTGACGCTGACTGTACCATGTTCGCGTTTTCTCCTTACAATTACTAGACTTTACTGAATTAGACTAGGTTACCCACGTTTTTTCCTCAATCCAGCACCTTCGCGAAATATCCTTGGCAAAAAAATGACATTCACAGGTCGCCACATGATTGATGGCCGGCGGTGGGCAAAAAGTGGCCGCGCCTGCGCATGACATGGGATGACATGCTCGCTAATAGTAGGTCTCACTCCACTTCTAAGTTATTTATCATGTGGGGCCTTAGTCATTCTTAGATTCGTGGTTTTAGATCTATGATTCAGGTACCGAATTCTCACAATTATTTTCATTCTTGTTCGTAGTATGGACATTTTATATTTACGATTGTATAAAAATTGTTAGAAGGCTACAGTTACCCCGGTAGGAATTTGGCTCTAATTTCACATTTTTCCATAAAAACATTGGGTACTATAAAGAGCCCACAACTTCGATCGCGGAGGAGAAAAATGTCATAAAGATACTTTTTTTTTGTTTCAGTGTAGTCAGGTAAAAAGTATCCTAAAACAATCTGTGGATGTCCCGCTATCCGGCAGTTATAGGATACTTTTTATCTGACTACTCTAAAAAAAAGAGAGATTATTTTTTTTCGTCCCCACTGACCAAATTGCGGGCACCTAGTGACAATATATAACACACTAGAAGGCACCCGCAACTTCGTTCGCAGAGAAGAAAAAGTCATAACCCGTCTTCTCTCCGTCGGCGTAGTCGGGTTAAAAGTATCCTTTTACCATCAGTGGATACCCAGCTACCCGTGTGCCACAATTTGTTGAAATCCGTTCAGCCGGTTTGGCGTGATGATGCCACAACGGCACATACGGACGTACAAAAAATCCAAAAAATATATTTTTCGATACAGTGACTACTAAATAGTCCGTTAGTATATTTTTTGAAAATATCTTCTATGTACCTACAGAAATTTCTTTTTTACAACCTTATAATGGTATAGATATAGATGTGTAATTTTCGAATGGGTACGAATTATAGAAATAATCTCACATTAACAGTAGCTTATCATCGTTCGCATCTAAGTCCGTTTGCCGTTACAATCGCATTGTGCAAAGTGTTACTGCGGCAACTTAGTGAAAGGGGTTGCAAATTTGCTGGTGTTTGTGCCTAAGCGCACTTGTCTTTGAGAGAACATTTTTGTTCATTTGACGTTTAAACATTTTGATCTTTGTTCGAAAAATCAAATTTCACAGTTTGAATAGATCTCAGATCGATTAGGTGTATAAATTCATTAACCTAATAATTTTTCATAAAGGTGATGTTTTTTACACACAATTTTACAGAAAGAGAGATTAGAAATAACCTTATTTGATGCTTATACAGCCAACGTATTGCTGGCTAAACACGTGTATATGAATAAAGAATACACACATGTATAAAAAATAAATAAAAAGATTCAAATTTTAAGGAAAATTCTAAGGTTAACTGGAGATCCCTTAAAGGGATAAGTTCGCCTTTGTAGAAATTTGTTACTTTACTTTCTTTGTTTTATTATTTTTATGTACAATAGTGTTTATAAACAAACAAAATGAACTAAATAAAATATAAGAATAATATTTAATAAATATAAATCGTATTTATTATATTTTCTTACATACAAACCTTGTCCTGACAATAATAAACCTAAGAATAAATAAAAAAATAAGCCAAGTAACAGTGGCATGCGGTCCATATAATATAGGCACATTGCACTGCCTACCTTGAACGACCATAGCTCCATACAGGGACAGAGAAACTACCTACCATGAAGCCCTGAACGACCATGGTTCCATACAGGCGCATAAAAACTGCCTATCCTGAACTTCTGGACGTCCATGGCTCCCTGTAGGTATGGAATAATTGCCAACCTTGTCCAAAAATCCTGTGCACGTCACTACCAAGTAGTTGCACCGGACGAGTTACTCCGAAACTCAAAAATTGAAGTTCGTAACGTGCTGCCCCTCACGCTCCCATATTATGCTGTATATGAGTGAGCAGGATGGCGCGATACAAACTTCGTTTTTCGGGTTTCGGAGTAGCCCCTCTGTTCTGAAGTGATGTGCGAACATACATTTCATCAATAGTTTTTTATAGAATAGAATAGAACTGGTAGGTAAATTAAAAATATCATATTCATAACTTGCATCAATCTACACGAACCGTTATATTCAACTATCAAACATAAGTTACCTATTACCCATCTACTTCCTCCAGTAATTCATAATCTATGACCATAAGTGATCGATAGATTCGTTCGTGAAAGCCCCTGCGCACGTGACTTGCGCGTGGCGGATCACAACTGCTAGCTTCTATTTTCAAACGCTTTAGAGTGATTTTTGTTGCACTAGGTTGGAAAAGAGCGGATTTCCACACGACATTAGCCTGATTGATCTGAGTAGTAAATAATGTGCTTATTAGTAAGCTCGTTTGCAATGGTGTGTGAAACGGTAGCAGTTATTAGAAACTACATTTTGCCTGCGGCTTCGTCTGTGTTAATTCGTTTGATGTTCTCAATTACTTATGTGAAATTTACTTTCGCTTCAATGTTATATTACCTACAAAACTTACTTCGTTTTAAATCGACGGAGCCAAATACTAACTATATTTTTTTTTCTTAAAGTGTATGTTTAAAGCTACTCGTATACGTGGTTTTCCATGTTTCACGAATCGAACCTTAATAGTTTAGGTAATAACGTCAACACGTTTGGCTTAGTGGGTTTCACAACGGCTTACGAAGCTGGCGGTCCCGGGTTCATGGGTCTTGGATGTTTTCTATGTATTTACGGAAGGTGCCCGCAACTTCGTTCGCGGAGGAAAAAAAGTCATAACCCTATTTTTGTTCGTCAGCGTAGTCGGGTAAAAAGTATCCTATAACTATCTGGAGATACCCAGCTACCCGTGTACCAAAAAAAATTTGAAATCTGTTTAGCCGATTTTGCGTGATGAAGCCACACCGACACATAAAAACATACAAAAAATCAACATACAATATTTTTCGATTAATTGACCTCCCAATAGTCCGAAACAATCATTTTTTTGAAAATATCTTCAATGTACAGACATTTAATTGTTACAACTTTATAATAGTAGGATAGATATCATCGCCTAGTACCCATAGTACAAGCTTTGCTTAGTTTGGGACTAGGTCGATTGGTGTATGATTGTCCCTTGTCCCTATGTTATTACAAGAAAATCGTGGAAAGCGAAGATAATGTATAGTTGAAATGATAATCTTTATTTTTTTCTCGCTTCGTATCCATTACAAGACCTGCAAGTCGGGTCGGCTTGCGGGTGTCAAGTCGGGACCTCTTATTTGCGCAGCCAAAACAACGGCTTAGCCACCGGCCTCGGTTGGCTGTGCACAGTATGGCCCAAGTCACAGGAGATACATATATAAAATATATTATTTTTATATTATGCTATGTATTTCCGAAATAGACGGGAAATATAAATTTACCCCTATTTTAGATATGTATACCTACTATTATAAAGTTGTAAAAATTAAATGTCTTTACATTGAAGATATTTTCAAAAAAATGATTGTTATGGATTATGGAAGTCATTAAAACAATTTTTTTTTTTTTGTATTTTAGTATGTTTGTATGTGTCGTTGTGGCTTCATCACGCAAAATCGGCTAAACGGATTTCAACTATTTTTGGTACACGGGTAGCTGGGTATCTCCAGATGGTGATAGGATACTTTTTACCCGACTACGCTGAAGAAAAAATGAAGGGTTATGACTTTTTCTCCTCCGCGAACGAAGTTGAAACGAAGGCAATTTGGTTTTTTGGTACAGTGAAGTCAATGCACTCTTTTTGAGTCAGAATAATTACCAGAGCTGTTTGATAGTTCATAAAAAGCCAGTTTAAACGGGAAGCCGGTTGTTTCGACTTCGTCTAGCGTTTAGTTTTGCAGAGCAACATTATATACATGTTTACACTATGTTTATATAAGTAAAAAACTTAAGTGAAGGCATTCTTGTGTATAGTAGTAACGAGCCCATATAGACAATTTGATATTCCATATTAAAAAATGACATATGGCAAAAGGGTTAGTTAAGTGTTTTAGCTAGTCAATATATTATTTTTAATATACATAGTAATTTGTTAAAATTATTACCAAATTAGGGCCATATTTCTCACGAAGAAACAGTAACTAGCAGTTTGCTTTTACTTTTACTCACTTTTTACAAGCCTTCAGAAAAATTATTTATTTTTTATTATTGTATTTTCTAAAAGGCATGGTGTATTTTGTTTACTTTCCCTTTTTCGATTTCCTCGTAGAACACAAAAATAGGCTAGTTATTAATTTGATAAAATTCGACGACCAGTTTAACGCAGCGGAGTGACACTGCCTGCGAAGGTGACGGACCTAGGTTTATAGCCCGGTAAGGGAAATATTTGTCTGATGAGCGTAAATATGTCAAATTCAAATTAATTTATTGAAAACAACTTTGACCCATAAATAAATACCGTAAAAAATAATAAACATATAAAATAAAAACATAAACAGTAACACGGCTTAACAACTGGCGACGTGTGACGCGAACTTCTGGGTCAACTAACCGACCGCCGAAACGCCGAAATACGACACCTTTCGACAAGAGCTCCACCTTCATGAAGGTTGATAGCTAGGCAGTTGGCACTCTCACTAATAATGAATTGAAGTTCATGTTATGGTGGGACTCCAACCGTTCAATTTTTAACGACCACTTGGTCTTTACCCACATATACTAGACGATCTGCTCAGCATTCGTCGAGTAAAGTAGTCGCGACACATATACTCCAAGTAGCACAAGCTTCATAAGAGCTTATACGGCCATTATACAACCTGTTTGAGAGTGATAAGGGCTGAATAAGCTCGAATACAGCATGTGTGCTTCTTGGGAATAGTGGCGTTGGGACTGCAGGCTGCAGTATATGTTGTGGTCCAGACACTGCAGATCCACAAGGATTGCGACGAACTGGCTTCTTCTTCAGCAAAACAAAGCCATCTTTATCGCAAGGCAAACTCCTCTCTATCACATGATAGCTGCAGTTAATGTATATTTGTTCCCGAGTCTTTTTAAAATAATAAATAAATATCAGGGACAATAGTACACAAATCAACCTAGTCCCAAATTAAGCAAAGCTTGTACTATGGGTACTAGGCGACGATATACATAATATATAGATATATAGATAAACTATAATACTTAAATACATAGAAAACATCCAAAACCCAGGAACAAACATTCGTGCTCATCACACAAACACTTGCCCTGGCCGGTATTCCAACCTGGGACCGCTAGCTTCGTAGGCCGCTGTACAACCCACTGGGCCAAACGTGTCATTTTGAAGTTTTGAATGTTTTTTATGTAATATAAGTAAATATACCGTCGTCTAGTATTCATAACACAAGTATTATTGAGCTGACCATGGAACTAGTTCGATTTGAGTAAAATTGTCCTATATTTTTTATTTATATGTAAACCGCGCTCGCTTGTCGCTCGCGCAGCGATAACGTCGCCTACACGGTGTTGCGTGAAATGTAAATTTTTGCTATTCATTGCGGACGCTGTTTTTGCGTCGCGCCCTCGGTCGGCGCCCCTTTAGTTTCAAGGGGGCTGACTGTACGAACACGCACAAAACTACTTAAATAAATAAAAATACTTTAAATAAAAATAATAAATTGATGGTGTAGTTCAAATGAAAAATACAAAATGTTACTTTAGATATACACGTTTCGAAAATCATACATTTTGAATAGGCAAGATGCATGAATTTTAATTTTTGTTCTATTAAAATCTCATTCATGTGACAAACGGTAGACAAAAATATTTTTTTGAATAACAATAAAAATAACAAAGATATAAGCCATCAAACATTTTATTTTATCTTTTTCTAGCAAAACAGTATTTAATATGGAGTTTAAATAGCCCGCGTGGACTATGACGTAAGTCGGACCTCTCTGTCAAATCGCTGTCTAATTAGTAGTTTAAAATGCCTATATCATACGTATTTCATGGCCGATTTTCATTTTATTCCACTTTTTGAAGATATTTTTACGGTGTTTTGATATTTTGTTAAGAAAAACAATAAAAAAAATTCATGCATATACCCTATTCTCTGCTTAAGACTGAGAATTGGTGTTTCATTCAAAATGCCGTTTCCGGTTTTCACGATTTTTTATGGAATTGTTATAGGTGTTGTTAAGTTAAAATTTATAAGATTAATTTTTTAATTGTATGATTTAAACACGATCATTCATATTTTTTAATTAAACCTCATTTTAATTTTTTATCCCATTCAAAGACTTAAGGTTGTCAACCTCTATTAGGTAAATAACGATTATCAGAAACGCGTTTTTTGTGTTTAATATATACTTACACTAAAGACTGTGTGTAAAATAGTCTAACTAAAACAAAATTAAATTGATCGCGAATTTTCATGAACGACACAAATAATGCTTACCACTTTTGGCCCCGACTGTACCCTCACCGATGCAAGCAGTGCACATCTTTCGCATTCCTGGCGAGCTTGGACAAATTGAGCCAAGGGCTGGAGATGGAGAGGCCCCGGGCAGTAAGTCCGCCATGTTGTGACGCTAATCATTATTTCTGTTATTTCAGCCCTTGTGTTTTTGGTTGGAATACGAGCTTTATTAAGTTTGGGCTATTTAGTTTTGCTGCGGAGAGACTGCAATCGATTCTTGCCTTAGGGTTATTAGGTGGAATTCAATTTTCAGGACTGAGATTATTTTAACCAAAATGTACATCTCATCAACTGAATTCTTCAGAATATTGAATTTTTAAGTTTTTCATACTACAAATTGTTTGTACCTACAATACAATACAATACAACAATGCTTTATTGCACACCAACAACAGAAACAGTACAATAGAGCCTTAACATAAAATACGATAGACAATAGGCGGTCTTATCGCTAAAGAGCGATCTCTTCCAGACAACCTTTAGGTAGCGGAAATGATACCTACTTACAAACCCAATACACGAAAAATGTGAACAATCCTTTACATTCCTGCACGTCACATTTTTGTATGAGTTATTATCTTATTTCTATTTACGTGACGTAATGGAAAAACGGTTTTCCCTCTAAGAATTCGGATTTTTTTTTTCTAGTTTGAGCTCGAAATTTCGAATATGGAAACAATTCTGAGTAAGATTATTTATTTTTATTTATTTAAGAGCCTAGAGTGTCCCACTGCTGGGCAAAGGCCTCCCTTTAATTCTTCCATTGGTTCCGGTCTTGGGCAATCTCCCACCAGTTCTTCTGAAAAGAATCAAGCTCATCCCGCCAACTTCGTCAAGGCCTTCTGCAACCTACATAATCTAAAAAAAAACATCTAGAAAAAAAAGGTTGATAAATATGTTCATACGTTATTTTTATATAAATCCTAAAATGTTTACTTTTATAGAAAAAAGCTCTTTTAAACAAAACATGATTTTTATGGACTAAGTAAATATGATATTTTTATACGGCAATCTCAAAAACAGACCAGTTTTCCATTTTAACGACGACTATCATCAAATCACGCCTACATCAGCTAAAAGTAAAAACATTTCTACAATTTACCTAGTTTATTTTCGGTAAAATACTAATTTGATTTAAGAAATCTATTAGAATTTCCGTTTTTAAAAGTATATGACTTTTGCCTGTGTCTTGGTTCGAATACAATTGGGAACATTAAATTTTTCAGAGATGTTTTTATATTTTTTCCGTTTAGTATATACGTTATGTGAACTCAAAATCTATAAATAGTTTATTTTACATCGTTTTGTTTTGTAGGCAGGTATATTTTTTTAAACGCTTAGTCGTAACATTTGTACAATTCTCTCGTATGGATACATTTTTACTTTGGTCTACATATATAGATCAATTAGAGAGAAAAACGTGACACTGACCTACATCTATCTTTTTAATTTTTCTCACTAATTTATGTAGATCAAAGTAAAAATTTATTCATTCGAGGGAACTGTACAAATGTAACGTCGGGTGTTTAAATAATAACCGGCCGAGTGCGAGTCGTACTTGCGCACCGAGGGTTCGGTACAAAATATACGCTACAAACAACCGTATCTATGAAAATCCAGTGTTAACAGAGCCCTACTCCTATTATAAGCAAAATGTACGCAGTGTTCGGACATTTTATATTGGATACTAATATAGACAGACAGACATAAAATTATTCTGTTTTTAGTATATTTTGTTATAGCGGCTACAGAAATAAATCATCTGTGAAAATTTCAACTGTCTGACTATCACAGTTCATGAGATACAGCCTGGTGACAGACGGACGGACAGCGGAGTCTTAGCAGTAGGGCCCCGTTTTACCCTTTGGGTACGGACCCTGAAACTGATTTCCACAGAAAAATGCGATTTAAAAATAAGATATTTGTAGATTTTGAGTTCACATCGGGAAAAAATATAAAATGCACACCACTGGAAACTTATTATGTCCCCAATTTATTATTTATTATAATTACTAGAGTGATTGAATTTAAACAAATCTTGTTTTAGTACATCCCTACAACTCTACGGGAATGGATGTTACAAATGTCATGCGTTATGCTCTTTAGGCTGTGCGTTTTGAGTCACATTTGGACGTGTTCAAGACAAGAGTGAATAGGCTGTTTCTAGACGGGCATGATACATCCTTGACCGCATCGTCACTTAACAACAGGTGAGATTGCGGTCAAATGCCCATCTAATTTATAATAAAATAAAAAATAAAAACAATATTGTTTTATACTTAGATATCGATTACACTTTCTTGGTGTATTTAAAAGTACATAAATCAGTCAAATTAAATTACTTCTTGATTCAGCAACGTTTCCCATACAAATCGCCACGCGACCTATTTAGCTACGCCGAGCATATTACCACGTAATCATAACGGCTCGCCTCATCCTTAATTCCACCCTAAACCGAAATTCAACCCAAATATATCCAACATGGATTCCAATTTAGGGTGCAACTTTGTCCAAAATTAAACAGGAGCCTTGCGTTTCGGATACACGCGTGGATTTATCAAAATTAAACCCTATTTTAAATGTGATTAGGTGTTGGAGGATGTATGGAGCTAATGCGAAAACTATAACAGTTTATAAGCATAAAATAGATAAATAGGATTGTATGTGGGTGTGTAAAATTGTGTTTTAATGTATTGGCGGGGCGTGTTGCGCGCGTGGCGCTGGTTACGTTCCCGTGAATATTGCGATTAAGGTGGAACCATAGACAAACTTATGCATATTAGATTAGGACCCTAGTTTGTGTATTTGTGGGTTTATCAAAGTTTTAGACGATTTCGAAAATGGTTGAGCGAAACACTGATTACAATAAGATATTCTTTATTGGACACCAAAAGATAATAACATGAGGCACTTAAATTTAAAACAGTATGAGAAATATTTAGTAAACAACAGGTGGTCTTATCGCTAAGAAGCGATCTCTTCTAGACAACCTTAAGGTAGAAGTGATGGCGCAAAGTAAACAACCAATGAGTAAAGTGGTGCACAAGAAAATGACGCAAATAGTTACTTAATTTAGCTGTAAAAAAAGGCAAATGAGTGAGCCATACGCATTACTTAAGTAAAGGTATGTAAATAAATAAAATAAAATGAATATTTTGGGACACAATTTTGATACAAATCGAACTGGTAAGCTCAATAAGGCTTGTGTTACGAGTACCAGACGACGATAAATCTAATAAATATATTTACTTGTATACCTACATAGAAAACATCAAAGACTCAGGAACAAATATTTACGCTCATCAGCTCATCATACAAATATTTGCTCTTACCGTGGTTTGAACCCAGGACCTTCAGCTTTGCAGGCCGGTCGTCATCTAAATACGTTTTGACTCTGAAGACTTAAAGTGCAGAGTCTCCGAATGACTATCAGCTTTTTTAAGGCCTCGTAATAGACAGGACGATTTCTTATGCACACAGAAAACCCATTAAAATTCTCAAATCGAATCAAGTAATCGATCTTTTCAAGTGTCCCAAACACTTTTAATAGAATTACTCTTTCTTGCGGCGATAAAAAAGAATTAGATCTGCTTTTACATTCTATCCGGACACGATCTACATGACGACCAGAATTTTCTGTCATCCAATTCTGTAGTCCAATCTTTTTGGACACGTACCTGTATTTTATTGTTTGCCTATTATTGTTTGCAAAATTGGGCGGATCTAATCGAGAGACAATAGTGTCAGGAGTTATCTACTTAGAAAAATACCAAAAATATAGGCTACTAGAGGCTAGGTGCTCACAACTTTGTTCGCGGAGGAGAAAAAGTCGTAACTCCTCATTTTTTCTTCAGCGTAGTCGGCTAAAAAGTATCTTCTAACAACGAGACGTACATACGAACATACAAACATACAAAAAAAAGAAAAACAATGTCCTCCGAATACGAAGTACGTTACAACCATTTTTCTGAAAATAACTTCAATGTACAGATATTTCATTTTTACTGCAGAGGAGATTGGCCTTTGAAAAATGTATTAGGTTTCAATGTGGTTATATTAATATAGTTGGCTGTAATAATTTGAATTTACTACAGATTCTAGTATTCCGTTTTAAGTCATAACAGACTTGACAACTCTTGTGGCTGATACGTTTCCACGCAGTACAAATAAATTTGTTACTATTATTGAAATAAAACAATTTAACGGATTATATCGCGTATATTATCGCGTAAACAGAAGAAAATATTATTGTTACTATTATTTTATTCCATCTTGTGCTTATTTACCGTTGAGAGAATTTTTAGCTAAAGAAAATCGGTTCAACTGTTTGAGACTTTTTAAACTTTTTCTAGACGTGTCGAGAATTTTTCATCAGTTCATCAGACAAATCAGATCTATACTTTTGAACACATTTTCCAATTAATATGAGACATCAGGCAGGCAGTAGAGATGGTTTACGTTTCATTAACTATTAGCTGCTTATCTATTGACGACACGTTTGGCTTAGTGGGTTGCACCAACGGCCTACGAAGCTGGCGGTCCTGGATTTGAATCCCGGCCAGGGAAGTGTTTGTGTGATGTTTTCTATGTATTTAAGTATTATAATTTATCTATATATTATGTATATCGCCGCCTAGTACCCATAGTACAAGCTTTGCTTTGTTTGGGACTAGGATTTGTGTAAGATAATTACCTGATATGTATTATTATTAATATGACAAAAAAAGGTTTACTATTACTACATACGTATCTAATCACTCATGTATCAGACTCTGAACGTGAGCCGTTATTTTACTTTAGTTAGCAGTCTATAGTACCATCAAGTATAATGTAAGTTTAAAACCCATCCGTAACTGTCAGCCCGCCCCGACCGCGGAAACCGCTCGATCCATCGTCCCCAGCGCTCCTACAAAATAATTACAAACACTAAAACTACAAAAAACCTTTCCAAATTAGTTCCCGATGACAGTCAAAAAATATGTGTATATTTTTTCGGTGTATATGTTATAAAAAGGCGGCGAAGCGCCGGCTACGACGCGCGGCGTCTTTTGACCCAGCAGGGCGTCTGCTCGAACCTCAGGGCAGTAAATATCCCTGTGGCATATTTATTCTTCTCAAACCGTTCTAAAGATTATTTTCTACTAGATTTTTATGGTAATCGCTTCACGAATAACTAGTTACTTAATGTGACGGGGTTGGTGACAAGTTTTTTCGTGTCATTAGGCATGTTAACATGGGCGCTGACGCGTTTTTGGTTGATAAGAATCTTGCTTCGAAACTTTATTGTGATGATCGTATCTTTCAAATATCTGCTTCTGTCCAATAGAACGAAAATAACTTTATTGTTTTCGGTTAACGCGATTATCAGCTATATTATTATAAAGCTGTAAAGATTTAATGTGAAGATGCCCTCCACTTCGTCAGCGGCGGAGGAAAAAATATATAATCCTGTTTTTTTCTTGAGCATAGTCGGATAAAAAGTATTCTTTAACAATCTGTGGATGGCCAGTTATACGTGTTGCCAAAAATAGTTGAAATCCGCTTAGCCGTTTTGGCGCGATGAAGATACAATACATACCTAGAAAAAATCCAAATCTAAACTATTATAAAGTTGTAAAGATGAAATATGTGTCTACATTGAAGATATTTTCAAAATAATGATTGTAATGGACTATTTGGAGGTCACTCAATTGAATTTTTTTTTGGATTTTTCGTATTTTTGTATGTGTCGTTGTGGCTTCATCACGCCAAATCGACTAAATGGATTTTAACTTTATTTGTTACGCGGGTAGGCGCAGATAGTTATAGGGTACTTTTTACCCGACTACGCTGACGAAAAAAGAGGGGGTACGACTTTTTCTCTTCCGCGAACGAAGTATTAATATATTTTTATATTCAGTGACCTCTAAAATGTCCGTATCACTTATTCATTGGGGTTCCGTACCTCATAAAGAAAAAACGGACCCCTTATAGGACACTTTGTGGTCCGTCTGTCGTCCGTCTGTTTGTCGGTCAAGGCCCTTTTTCTGAGGAACGCGTGGAGTATGAAATTGAAATTAACATCAAATACTTATGTCTGCGGTTCTTTGAAGCTGTACAAAAATCAACCTAATCTAATCTAAATCAGCGCAATCAAAAGATACAGTCATTAAAAACCGGCCAAGAGCATGTCGGACCATGCTCAGGGTAGGGTTCCACAGCCGTTCATACGAAAAAAATCACTACAGATGGAAAAAATGCGACATGAAAAAGTGCACTAGCAAAAGAGCGCATCTCCACGGTACTTACGACTTAATATATCCGATCATGTTATTGAAAATAATTTTCGTTGAAAGTATTTATTAAGTTTTAACTTAACGTAATTTATTTCATATTTTTTGGACATGTGTTCCCCCCACACAATTTATGCTACTTTCGGAGTGATTATTTCCGAAAATAGACACAAAATCTTTTTTTTTAAACCTCTAAATAGTCTAAAAGAGCTGTTGAAACATGTGCCACACATTGATAATTGCTGACTTTTTTTTTAGTTTTGGTTACATGTATGGAGTGCCCCCCCCCCCCCCCCCCCTTTTTATTTTATTACAGAACCATCAACTAAGTAGCGGCCTACATAAGACACCTATATTCCAAATTTCATCAATGGACATCCTGTAGTTTTTGAGTAACATGCCTGTGCCATAAGGACGGACGGATAGACGGACGGACATGACTAAACTATGAGGGTTCCGTTTTTGCCATTTTGGCTACCCTAAAACGGTATTTCCATACAAACTGCCGTCCATGGAAAAGCCTATAGGGTTTTCCATGGACGGCAGGGCCAGTTGCCCTAGAAACTTAAAATATGAAGATAGCTGTTATAGCACAACCCTCGAAACAAATCTGAAAATCTTGATTTTTAGGGTTCCGTAGCCAAAATGGAAAAAGCGAGGCCCTTTTAGTTTCTTCATGTCCGTCCGTCCATCCGTCCATATGTCACAGACATTTTAGTATCTCAAAAACTACAAGATGTACATTAATGGAATTTAGAATATACCTAGTTGTCTTAAGAGGCGCTACTTAATTTGGTAAAAAATAATATTTGTAGGGGGGCGCTTTTTTTGACACTTATTTCGCCACCCATCTATCTAAAAACTAAATAAAAAAAAATACGAAGGCAACGAAGCAGCATGCTCTGTCATGCTCTTGGCCGGTTTTTACTCACACCGCGTATATTTTGCTTACGAGTAGGGCTCAGCTAACAATGGATTTTCATAAATACGGCCGTTTTAGCGTATATTTTGTAAGGAAACCTCAGTGTGCAATAAAACTCGCACTTGGCCGGTGTTTTAAAACAGAAATTTCATTTTTACAACTTTATAATATTATTATAGGTGCGATCCTGCGCAGACCGCATCCACTGAGTCCTTGCGACCCTTACGAGGTCATCCGTCCACCTAGTCGGGGGCCGTCCTACTGGTCGCCACTCCAGGACTTTACTGCCCCAAGGGCCATCCGTTCTCCGGGCTACATGGCATACATCCCGGTAACATACACGCGAAACCGCGGGTAATTGTTCGTTCTTTCTGTTCTGTAAATCTTTATGAAGTTTTCACACAAACACTATTAAGTACAGGAAGGTAAATTCAGACACGTACACTAGTAACAATAACTATAAGGAGTAAAAACCGGCCAAGAGCATGTCTGACCATGCGCAGTGAAGAGTTCCGCAGCCGTTCATACAAAAAAAATGCACTACTGACGTAAAAATACGATATGAAAAAGTGCACTGTAGCAAAAGAGCGTATCTCCACGGCACTTACGTCCGTTTACTGAGAAGTTTTTCGGCAATAACTCAAAAACGGTATATCCGATCATGTTGAAAACAATTTTCGTTGAAAGTATTTATTCTTATTAAGTTTTTACTTTGTGATTTTTTTATATTTTTGGACATCAGATTTAATATATATAGGTATATATGTAATATATATAAAGTATTCGTATTATATCTATTTGTTTATATTATAGGTAAGTATTTATTATAATTTATAAGAATAAAATTTTGGCTTCGTTTTATTTTTGTGCATATTAAGTACCTAATTAGTTGGTTTGTTTATCTTCTTTAATGTATACTTTTTTTTCTTTCATTTGCTTAAAGGTTAACTGAAAGAGATCCCTCACAGGGATAAGTTCGCCTTTGTACATATCTGTGATTGTAAATACATTTTTTTTGTATTAATTTATGTGCAATAAAGTGATTACATACATACATACATACATACATACAGATTTAGAAAATAGAGGGGGCATACTTTATGCTACTTTCGGACCAATTATTTCCGCAAATATTAACTAAATAAAAAAAAATTCAGAAACCTCTAAATGTTTTTAAAAGAACTGTCGAAATATGTGCCACACTTTGATATTTGCAAATATATATTTTTTCAGTTTCGGTTACATGTATGGAGTGCCCCCCTTAGAAATATATTTCATTATTATTATATAACTATCCAACTAAGTAGCGGATTATACAAGACAGCTATCCTCCAAATTTCATTGGATAAATATACATGTAATATTGATGAAATTTAGAGGTTTGTAGTTTTTGTTTAAAATGCATGTGACATACGGATGGACGGACGGACAGACGGACGGACATGACGAAACTATAAGGGTTCCGTTTTTGCCATTTTAGCTACGGAACTCTAAAAAGGTAAGTGTTTCAGTTTCCTTTACTGTACATAAAACAATGTATACTACATATACACCGACAGAATATAGTGTTCGTTATACATTTGATCATAATCTTAAATAATTAGTGTTAAACCTGCAATTTTGTAATGATCATAAATCTATGTGACTTTGATGTAGGCAGCGCCATTAAAACGATTGTAAAATTGATTAAATATGATTAACTGCTAAACAAAGCGCGGTTAAGCACGCGTAACTGCCAGTTCATTTAACAGTTAGTTTTATAAAACAAAAAAGTTGCCCGCAACTTCGTCAGTGGAGGAGAAAAAATCAAAACCCTTTTTTCTTCAGCGTACTTGAGTAAAAAGTATCCTATAACTATCTGTTGATGTCCAGCTACCCGTGTACCAAAAATAGTTGAAAGACGTGACTTTTTGACAACTTTATAAGAACGCAACTTTGTTCGCAGAGGAGAAAAAGTCTTAAGCCGATTTGGCGTGATGAAGCCGCACCGACACAATACAAACATACAAAACATAAAAAGTAAATATTCGACGACACGTTCGGCTCAGTGGGTTGTACAACGGCCTACGAAGCTGTCGGTCTCGGGTTCGAATCCCGGTCAGGGCAAGTATTGGTGTGATGAGCACGAATTTTTGTTCGTGGGTCTTGTCTGTTTTCTATGTATTTAAATATTATAATTGATCTATATATTATGTACTAGCTCCTGCCCGCGACTTCGTCCGCCTGAAGTTAATTTATCGCGGATAAGGGTATTTTTCCGGGATAAAAAGTAGCCTATGTCCTTCCCCGGGACTCAAACTATCTCCATACCAAATTTCATCCAAATCGGTTCAGCGGTTTAAGCGTGAAGAGGTAACAGACAGACAGACAGACAGACAGACAGACAGACACACTTTCGCATTTATAATATTAGTATGGATATCGTCGCCTAGTACCCATAGTTCAAGCTTTACTTAGTTTGGGGCTAGGACGATCTGTGTAAGATTGTCCCTAATATTTATTTATAGACTAGCTTCTGCCTGCGACTTCGTCCGCCTTAAATTCGTTTATCACGGATAAGGGTATTTTTCCGGGATAAAAATAGCCTATGTCCTTCCTAGGGATTGCAATCCGGTCCGGCCGGATCCGGTACTTTTTGTTGGCCACCGGATCCGGTAAAATTTGACCGGATCCGGTAGACTGAAGAGACGCCACAACAGGCATACATACGGACTACCCAACCCAAGAAAGCTGATTCTAATTTGGTGAAAATATGGGATAGGATAAAAATGTCGAGAGTCAATATGATCTAACCGCCGTACTGCCGAACGCGTTTGACGCTCGCAATCGGAATCAAGTGTCATGATTTTGTATGGGCTATGACAGTTGATTCGGATACCAAGTGTCAAAATATCGTTAGGCAATAACCCCGTAGTAGTTAACCTTCAAAGAACGATATGTTTCTTAATTATTCTTTGAGACGTTACTTTTGTTTAATGGTTAATTATATTTCTTTGGCCAAATTAGAAAATCATTTTTTCAATTAACTTTAATACAATTTTACTATAACATGTACCTTACCTATTATTTAAAGTGCAATGTGATATGATATGTAATTACTGACTAGTTTTCTTTAAGAATGTTATATTACGAGTATAGTTTCTTTTTTACTATTGTTGATGTTACCTCTTATAGTATTAATAAAGTTGATTAAGTATTACATATTAGAGAAGAAAAGCGGGGTCAAAGTTAAAAGAACGATCGAATCATGATCCAATACAGCAAATAAGTGTTTTTTTTTTATTTGGCAATTAAAACTTTAAAACCTTCCTTTAAAGTGTTATATTTATATTTGTTATATTATTTTTAATAAAGAAGATTTAATTTCGTTATATTTACTATGAGACAAATTTAGCATGAGTTAATGTGTGGCTGTAAAGGTTAATAATGTTATTAAGTTAATGCTAAATAGTATTGTATTCATATTACTGCGAAATAAGTGGCTGGTGAGACTGATTTTTAACTTAATTACGGTGATTTTTAGCGCTAAACCATTATTTCATCAGTTAATTTGCGAAAACAGCTCCACGTGTCTACTTTACGGTCGACAAACTGGACAAAAAGCTTAATATTGGATAGACGCAATAGCAAAACTTCAATCCGGCCGGATCCGGCCGGATTGAGAATCGGACCGGGTGGAAAACCCTAGTCCTTCCCCAGGACTCAAACTATCTCCATACCAAATTTCATCCAAATCGGTTCAGTGATTGAAGCGTGAAGAGGTAACAGACAGACAGACAGACAGACAGACAGACGGACACACTTTCGCATTTATAATATTAGTATGGATATTTAATATTTTTCCATTCAGTGACCTCCAAAGAGTCCGTTACAATTTTTTTTTAAAGTATCTATAATGTATATACATTTTATTTTTAAAACTTCATAATAGTATAGGTGAGTGCAGTTGTAGCGTATCCGTATAGGCAATTTGACGTCCCATATTAGAAAAATTACGTAAGTTCCATATCAATTTTGTACACTACTACATACCTACAAGAGTTTACTTGAGTTTTTTACCTAAATATACAGATGTGTCCAAACCGCGAAAGTATAAAGTGTCATAAGTACGAGTATAACCTTAAAGTTTAATTTGGGTCTACGTCGATTTATGTCACGTCTGACATTTACCGTATCTTTTCTTCTTCCGAATAAACATCGAGTGATGACTTTTAAAATACCTACACGCACATATACATAATTCTATTAGTCATAAAATAAATGTGAGCTCGGGGTCAAGCGACAGTGAGTGGACATTAATCACACGCGGACGGACAGACGGACGGACGGGCCACGGTAATTATTGATGTTTCGGTTTAACTGATAAGGAATTGTTTCAAACTAAATTACTTGTAATATTATTTAAAAAAAGGGTATTTTAATATTTTCGACCACTTTACCCGGTGGGTCGACGATTTACGAGTACGACTGAAGTGTATTTTGATATAAATAAAATACAAATAAACCAAAACATTTTTTTTTGTGCTTCAGCGACATTCAAATATACATACATAATACACTTATTAAAAAAAATAACTTCAGTGTTTAATTTGCACAACTTTTAAAATCTATACTATTATAAAAATGAAATGTTCGTACATTGAAGCTTTTTACAAAAAAAAGATTATAGTGGACGATATTTTTAGGATTTTTTGTATATGTCGTTTAGCTGTGGTTTCATAACGCCATATCGGCTAAAAGTATTTTAACCTTTTTTGGTACACAAGTAGCTGGGTATCCATAGCTGGTTGTAGAATACTTTTTACCCGACTACGCTAAAGAAAAAAAATAGGGGTAATGACATTTTCTTCGCGAACGAAGTAGTAGTAGGTATATAAGTGCGATTGCTTCCAAACACCGTTTTTATAATGCAACATACATGTACGAGTACAATAACTAGCTTAATATTAGCCAGAAAAATAATTTATTTAAATCGAAATCCTAGAAAATCCACTGCAAAACTCACAACAAGACCAATGTCGATTTTGGTTGCCACCAGACTGAACAACTAATTTACAGTAGGGTGTATACACATTACCACAAAACACGGACAAAGAAAAAAGTGAGATGCTTCACTTTAAGACACAAGTGACTTGCGGCTGAGCAAATGTTGCCATGAGAAAAAAATATCCCATAAATTTAGTAATTTATATCTCACTGGACGGGTTATCCCAACACATGGGAACTTTTTTCAAAAACCCGTATGTGTTTGTTTGTTAAGATCTAAATTAGACGTTGCGTCTTCACGGTTTGGGTCCACTGTCAAAGACTTAACGGATACGGTTATGTATTTTTTTCTATATTTGAAACGCGGGACCTTTCTATCCGCCGCTTCCTACACATTAAAAGAGTCTAGATAATAAACGTCGCGGTAAACTAAACTTATTTAATATCATTTTACAAGCCTAGTTTTCTCTTATTTTAAGCTTTCGTATGGGAAGTATAGCGTACATGTAAAACACGATCCAGTTATAAGAAACAAACGTGACAAGAAACTCTAGAAGTAACCAAAGACCGTTGATTAGATCTGTATAAACATTATGCACATGCTAAAATTATTGTTTTAGTACCCTTAACTTACTCAAGACGAATTTATTGAAAACTACCAAATTGCTTTTTTTCACGTTGCTAAAACTCGAATTAATGATAATATATCCTCGTATATACAGGTACACAATTTGTTTGTAATTTTTGGACGCCATAATATGGTTAAATAATAAATCATTAAATGTTTATACAAAGTATTATATTTTAGCTACGGTCTTGTTGTACACTTGTTTATTATTTGGTCAGCAAACGGTTTTGTCGATAGCAGTTTGTTTCTAAGTACTTAGCCATTGTGACATAGGTCTCTTACAACGATCTCACAGTCTAGCAAAATGCCTAGCATTTTACTGTAACAAAACAATAAGTCATAAATACGTACGTATGTGCAACCACGATACTAACCCCTTGATATAAACCATTCAGGTATATGTGTAGGCACCAGAGTTGAAGTAACACAAACAACTTCATGTTTATGACATGTATTGAAAGCGGGAAGTAGAAGTTAGTGTTTTTTCTACAGATTTGCATTTGCTAATGACACAAACAACACTGCACTATCGACGAAAGCATTTTTTGTATTAAAAAAACAGATTTTAATTAAATACGTTAAGTTAATTGCTTAAACAATAAAATAACGACGGCCGCCCGCAGTCCTTTGTGCAACAGCTTTAAATATTCATACCGCTAATAGGGGACTATTTGATCCTATTACTTTCACATCCTTCTTGAGGAAAACGCCTCATTTTCATATTCTCCTGTTATTTAACGAGTGTTAAGGAATCATTAAAACACCTCTTGAACAATGAATGGTTTGCACTTTCTTTACTTTTCTGCGAAATAGTGTCTTAGTTAGATGTCATAATAAATTGTGCTCACATGCGCATATTTCATCAGTCTCGTCAAAAAACATACGCTTGCAAATAGAACAAACCACTACCAGACACAGACAGTATAATTCTCGATAAGTGTTTTGCTTCTCTTCGAGGCCACATCTGAAGATACAGGAGATGTTGATGGTCCAGCGTCCACCCGAGGAGACCAACTTTTTGTCTGTATCTTCCATGCTCTCACAATTAATAAGATATTTTACAAAATCCGTGAGCAGCACGAGGCTGTAGATGCATGGCACAGTTAATATTTTGAGATCAAAGAAGTGAAGAAGATTCACTTTGCGGAACACGAACAATAGTGCGAATAGCCCTTTTTTACATCCTAAAGGTAGCATCAATATTATACATCGATCACTATTTCCCCATAGTTTAATGCTATAGCGCAACTTTGATTCAGCTAGAGCATGATATACCATTTTAGTTGTTAAATTTATAACACATCTGTCAGGCTACGAAGAGCATAGCAATCTGTACCTATTGAGTTGTTCAACGCTTTAATTTCATGTTTCCAGTTCAGAAACGCATCGATATGGATCCCTAGGATTTTCACTAGATACATCCGTTTGCAAAATGTTTACTCCATTTAATGCTGTATCCGACGAGTCTGAATTATTACTAGTAGCCCTGAATGAAAAACATAAAACTAGTTTTGCTAGGGTTAAATTGTTAACTGCAAACAATTTGTTGAACAGCAATATAGCAGTATTAACTCTGTCATTCAGCGGTATCATATTTTCTGCTGAAATAACAGCGTTAGTATCGTCAGCAACAACAATTAAGTTGGCATTTGGTGCTGAGTTTAAAAATACTGTGCTTGATTTAGTCACTATATGTGCTATGCCACGACGCACCAATTAGGGTAAATGGCTCGATGTTTGACACCGTAATTCCAATAATTGACACCCTCCCTGGCAACTCCCGTACAATAAATAAAGGTTGAAGGTGCTAATTATTGGGACAGTCTCAAGACTCTCAAGTACGGGAGATTTATTTAAACGCGGATCATTCACATTTATATGATTCTAATACTGTACAAATGAAATGTTGGTGCATAGAAGATATTTTAAAAAAATCAGAGAAACGGATTATTTTAAGGTGACACACAACGTGTTTTTTGCATGTTTGGATACTTAGGTCTTTGCGGCTTCATTACGACAAAACTGTTGGAAGGATTGCAACCATTTTTGGTACGAATATAGCTGGACACTTGATAATGGTTACAGGATACTTTTATCGGACTATGTTACAGCAAAAAATTTGGTTATGGCTTTTTCTCTTGCGTGAACAAAGCTTGCAAGCACCTTTGTAATTAAGAAGATTACGAAGATCATCGTAATAGATAAATGCATTTTTTTTAAGAGCCTATAATGTCCCACTGCTGGGCAAAGGCGTCATTTTCATTCTAAAATATTCGTGCTTTTTTTACACAAATCGACTAAGTCCCATGGTAAGCTCAATAAGTCAATAAGGCTTGTGTTACAGTACGACCAAAAATAGTAGAAATTAATTGAGGGCGCCACTTTCTACGCAACTGTCACATTTTTGACGCAAAATGCTTAAACATGGTAGCAATTTAGTATGGATTTTTTTAACTCAATTTTATTTAATTTCTACTCTTTTCTGACGCACTGTATATGAGATTTTTTTAATTAGCATTACTGTATGTCGACTTATTAGAAAATATCCAACGCTCAAAAACATGTTCGAAACACAAATATTTGCCCTCACCGTGATTTGAGGGCTGTCATCTTCGCAGGCAGAGCTTGCTGAGCTTAACCGGTCATCAAAGTCAATAGTAAAAGACATTCTTTGGCAACAACTTTTATTTTCATATACGAGTATTCACCAGCTTGATGAGTCGTACATAAACCGACGCCTCGGCCTCGTATCCCAGTACATCTTTTCACTCCGTTCAGGAATAGGCATCCAATGATGACCTGGACAAAACATACATCATACAAAAGTATGTAACATAGTAGTATAACAGATTATCGGTTAACAAAAACCTTCGACGACTTTAGAAAAAAGTTGATAATTTATAACAGCAGAACTGAGTTCCTATTCATAGAAGCATAGCTGAGAAGTCATCAAGAAACTAAATCAAAATCAATTCATTTGTTCTAGCGACACAGCCAGACACACAGAACACAGATGTACAAACACACAGTTCCACAGATTCGTCTTTTACGTCGGGTGTTAAAATGGTAACTTCTTATCGACCTATAAAACCTTTCGACCTAGAAAGCTAAAAAAGTTTAGGTTATGTTTCTGTAGTTGATAAAGAATAAGTTCGAATTCATTATAAATCCTACGGTAAAGGATGAGATTTGCAACCGCGTACAGAAAGACGCAGCGTGGGAAGACCCACTACTGGATGAACCGACGGATCAAGTCGGGATCGGGGGAAATCGTTGGATGAGGACGGCGTAAGACTGGTCGTTATGGAAAACCTTGGCGAGGCCTGTGTCCAGCAGTGGACGTCTTTATGAGGCTGATATCATGATGATAATAAGTAAATGCATCTATATCGGAATCCTTAACGTCGTTTCTCCTAATGTATCATTTGCCATAACGCATTTTTTTCAGAAACCGTTAACTTGTCAGGATTGTTATAAAACAAACCTAACCTACCCTAACCTAATCTATACGACGATCTTTTAAATAATCCTGAAAAATTTACGGTTTCTGAAAAAATGCGTTATGGCAAATGATACATTAGGAGAAACGACGTTAGGGATTCCGAAGGAGACCCTAAGTAAATAAATATTACCTGACAATTTTTACATAAATCGAACTAGTTCCATAACTCTTAATTCTGAGTAAAACTAGCCCAAAAAATCCATTATCTTGAACCACAAGTGGGGGTACGGTTTTTTCGAAATGTCCATCTCAAAGACGCGACATTATTTTTTTCTGACGCCGTGGTGATGTGTTCCAGGCTTAGGACGGAATTCCATCATGAATGAATTAAAATTCTCGTTGTGACGAAATTACACCTAGGAGTCTCACAATTACAGGTTAGGTAGTAGCTACTTTATACTACCTACGGTCAAGTGAAATTGAAAGTTGGTACCTTGGTAGAGGTAGGACTTGCCCCCACGGCTCCGGTAGTTCAACCTCAGGGCCTCTTCCTGAAGTCTGTTCTTGGGAGGCAGCTCCTTTCTCCGCACTAAAGCAAATACTGTCTCTTTCTGAAAATGGAACAGTTAATTTAGTAAATATCGAATTGATTACGTGATGAATACTTTTTGATCTGAGCTTTAGTTACTGGCGAAACCGTCATAAAAAGATATTTAAGGCATACTATCAGCTAACAGGAATATTTTTTTATTTATTGTTAGTATAACCGAAAAACTTTGGCCTAACTTCACCAGGCTCTGTTAGTCACAAATTGCCGTTTAACGACGTATTATGTATGGTCGGTTATGTTGAAATGAGTTATTTTTATTTCTAGTTATTAAAAAATATTTAGGTGTCTTCAAGGAATGTCTTCCGCTTCGTAGTATTTGGCCCATTTTCACCGAACCCTGTTAGTTGTTAACCACTGATTACACCTTTCAATATCTGCGTGTTAACAAGCTTTACCAGGCTTTGAATGACCGTTGTAAACTAAAGGTATGGCTGCGACACTATTGTTTTCAATGTACATATTTATATGAAATACCATCCGTAGCTAGCGCCAAGTCGGTTCCATACTCGTATATTGTCAAAGAAACTAGAGGTGTCACGATAAACGCTGCCTGCTACTGCTACATGTAATCGGCTACGATTGTAAGTACCTTAAGGGTTTGCTGACTGATTTTGTTTCCCAAACTGGCTCATTTCAGAACTTTTGTAAAACAAACCTAATCAAATCTACTTCGCTCTAAATAACTATAAAAATGGTTTCGGAGAAAAATTTACTTTCGAATAGTAACGGAATGAAGCAGTTTGAGAAAAATAGTTATGTGAAGAAAAAAGAAATATAAATTGGTACCACACTCAACCACGGGGTTGATCGGGACAAGCCGGATGCACCAGGAGACACAAATTTATAGGCAGTAACACGCTCTGTAATAGGAAAGGAGGGCTGACTAGCCGCAGTCGATCGACCACTATCAGCCGATTATGCAATATTTAGCGCCTTATAAGCGTCAATCTTTAGCTCAAACTTTGACGTCAGTCACACAGCACTGGCGGCTGTAATCTGGTTCAGTCAGATACCCTGAGTAATGGCTACTTTGCTCTACTCGCCGACATGTAAATTCCACATGCACAATGTACCGCATGCCTCATAGTCACAGAGTTACAGTACGATTACTTTGAGTTTACCACTGACATATGCTTTTATTCCATTGGATATTCGACTTTAACACTAATACAAAAGAGTTTCTATTACAAAATAACGACGCTTAGACAGTGCGTAAGTAATATAAACTCTTTTACATTAGTGTTAAAATCGAAGATCCAATAGAATAAAAGCATATGTCAGTGGTAAACTCAAAGTAATCGTACTGTACAGACATCAATGAGGTGACACGTCTTTAGCAATTGACCCCTATTTACCGAACTGAAAGACGTTTAACGTCAAAAAATATTTTGACTAACCTGGCAAAACATGATACCAACGATTTTATTATCTCCTGTTTGCTTCAGCCGAGTCTCCAATGGGGTCATCTTTACCCCAGGTGGCATATCTGAAACGTTATTTAATACTTTGAACTTTTAGCTTCCTCTACACGGAAAGAAAAGTCATAATGCTGTTTTCACACCGTATTCGGGTATAACAATCCCGGGATTCCCCCTGAAGCTACTACCTACTTAATAAAATAAGTTAAAAAACTAAATTGGATTTTAGTTTTTAAAGGGTTTTAAACAAGGCCGTTGCATTTGATTTTATTTCACTCACAGTTAATTAGGAACCATTCTTTCAGAAATTGTTCTAGGTAGACTTTCAGTCTTCTTCGTAAACTAAATTACGTCGACCAATAAAACGACTAAAAATATGCCTGGAACAATTCGCATCCACGCACGTCATTCCTACCCGAACAGCAATCGGTTCTACGAGCAATGTGCCCTGTCCACTGCCAATCAAGTAAGACAACTCTCTGAGCTCTCTCAAAGACCTTGGTACTGCGACGGATCTCGTCATATTTGATATGGTATATACTTTGCACTGAAACTGTTAATTGGTTTGACTCGTCTAGGACGTTGAATCTGACACTGCTTGCTCCTACTCACTACCCAGTCTAACGAATAGTTGATGTTTCTTTGATAATGCTCCCCATCATTCCTTCCTAACTACAGGGCTAGTTAGGAAGGAAGCACTACCTTCCTATGATTCTCGATCCCTTACAGGATCACACCAGCCATCGAAAGGATGGCTACTGTGAACTCTTTGTTCGATCCGGTCTTAACGTTGACCCCAGTGGCGGGGGTGACCGGTCCCTATTCTCTCCTATGTCTGAATCTTTCGCTATGTCTCATGCCTTTAGTCGGGTTTAACAAGTCCTTGTGCTTTGCGCACTGCATCCCAACCCTACTCTAAGTGGCTGCAGATGACTTTCCCTTTTGTATATTTGCGGTATACCCCCACTGAATCCGTTAACTTGTAAGGAGGCCTAGCAAGACCTATCCAGGTCCGGTTGTAAAAAAATCAAATAGTTGATTTCTGAACTCACTCTGAGCGAGCCTCACATTGTACATGAGGTACTGTCCCCGGTCACCCTGTTCCTCCAACAGCGACAGCTCATTACCATACTGCAGCATGATATGTCTTGCCGTCCAATTCACTGGTGGTGATGCTCGGCCGTCCAGGATCGGGTGAAGGTATTTGTAATTCTGTAAACGTAATGTAATGCGCTAAGCGTTTTTAACAAAACAATACAGTGCTAGATTATGATGGAAATTTTACCGCGGTTCGAGTCTTTTAGAAAATGTGTAAGATATACGATCCGGAGTCTTACATCTTATGAAACTTATAAAAATAAATGAAAATAACTTTGAGTGAGTCGATTATTCGATACACCTCGCCCCAGATTTCCAGTCACCTCGATCTAAAGCGACGTCAGGCTAGTCGTTAAGATAGCGTCCAACACATTCCAGCCTCTCCTTCTCGGCCTACCGTGACGCCAGTGTCAGTTCATACCTACACTCCGTGGATGTCGTAGCTCAGCTCGCGCATTCATACAGCGTACGTGGACTGCCCAATCACGATTCAATTAATCAAATAATAAGTAATTAAAATGAACTTACTTCCTTTGCTGGCACTTTGAAATGAAAATAGAAAGACGCAGGCATCGGAGCCCAATAGTAGAAGAGGAACCACGTCTCATTCGGCATGGTGTATGGGTTGAACCGAGCGAACTTTCCAAACTCCTCACACGTGGTCCGTTCTCGGTGATCCCAGTGTGGTCCGAACTTTACTTTCTTCGCTAACACTGGTGTTATCATTATGAGGAGAAGAATGTTGAATGTTTGCGACACCATTTTGAATTTGTTGTTTTTGTAGCAGTTATTAATTACTTGATCACTTATTTATTGTTTTTAGTTACTTACGTATTGTAGAAAATATACGAAGGAAATGTTTAAGAATGCAGGTTTTATTTATGTTAATTATAAAAGCGAAAGTATTTAATGGTAATTAATAATTCACTCATATGTAACACTCCAGTTTCACCCACAATTAATGCAATGCAGCTTTGGATACCTGTAAATGCTTTTTGTTTTTAGAACTATTCCTTGTAATTATTATTCCTAAGTTAATTATTTCTTCGTGACAACAATATGTAATATTTATTGTTTCAGACCAAATACTGTTCTTAATTGAACAACTCTCCTTACAATCTGCACTGACTTATCAAGAAGAATTGAATGGACTTTATACCCAATTAGAAGGATGTTTGAAAATATTTTCGGTATTGTTGATTAGAGGATGTTTGGTGTCCGTGAATGAGAAAATTGTGAGATGCTTATTTGGGTAAGACATCTCGAAATCTAATTGAATCTGATGCAAATCACCTGTCGATTCACTGCATTTTATAAACATGGTGAAAGAAAACATCAACATTTCGTTTAACAATCCAAACACATTCGTTCAGTCAGCCAAAAACTCTGCAAGAGTTTACATTTCCCAGCAACTTGTACATTAGACGATTTTGTCTTGATGTCCAAAGAGTGAGAGCTGTTTTAACTTTCGTCCCTATTTAAACAAAAAAAACTAAGGCGTGTAAAAAGATTTAACGACCGCAGAATGTCGATCCAAATTAGGTCGATCGACAAACTCCTCCATCCTGTCGTCCTGAGCTGGTGCGACCTGTCCTTGCTTAGTTACCGGCGCCCCGATGCCATGGAAACCAAGTTTAGCAGCCTCCGCTCCACTCTCTGATGGGTCTGGTGCCTCTCCCACCACCGCCAGCATCATTGCCAAGTGCTCCTCGCAGAACATCATGGCTAAATACTGGTCCACCATCTTCATCCTTATTGTGGCGTGCGGGTACCATGTTGTTGAGTCTGGAAAAGGATAGATAACAGGTCTAACGCTTATCTGAGTGTTCTTGAGGCACGAGTACATACCTCAAGAACAGACTCAGTTAAGAGCGGTACGGGAGGGGTGAGAAGTGACGTGACATGACGTGATCTAACTGTCTCACTATACAAGCCTGACGGCTGAAATTACGCGTCGTTTGATGTTCTGTGAACACACCGCTCCGATACCTCAGAAACAGACTCAGTTATGCGGTAGGCCTATAGCTTTGCCTTTTATACAATAACTGGTTAATGGTGAGACAATACTAATGAAAAATAGTTATCGTAGGCATTATTCGATATTTCGAGGACCGGTTTGGCTGAGCGGGAGTAACGTTGCCTGCGAAGCTGAAGGTCCTGGGTTCAAATCCCGTGTGATGAGCATAAGTATTT
Source organism: Hedya salicella (assembly GCA_905404275.2). Taxonomy (NCBI): domain Eukaryota; kingdom Metazoa; phylum Arthropoda; class Insecta; order Lepidoptera; family Tortricidae; genus Hedya; species Hedya salicella. Next base: position 7,452,671 of record FR990114.1, on the reverse strand, counting down.
TTTCCTGAGTCTTGGATGTTTTCTTTGTATATAAGTAAATATATGTATTAAATATTTCGTCGTCTAGTACCAATAACACAAGCCTTATTGAGCTTACCATGGGACTGCGTGCGTAAAAAAATTGTCCTGTAATATTTATTTATTATTATTTATCCATTATCATATATATCGTAAACAATATGAAAATGGTCAACAGGTCAGATTTTCTACAAGAGTACGTTGCCGATTTTTGGATGCCCAAAGCTTTTACCGAGTGTAAAATTTCGGGTTTTCTGTTAGGGTGTAACAATGTTGTTACAAAACATACAAATTTACTTTACTTACTTCCGACATCGTCTGGTATAGCTGCCTTAGGAATGCCATAGAATAACCCCCTCCTGTCGCCCGCGACCAGCAGCATTTCCAACCAATTGCGCAGCAGCAGCATGGGGGCCGTCCAATCGATCTTTTTAGTTAATTTCGAAGCATATTGTTCTTTGTATTCTTGTACTAGCTATTGAAAACATAATAATACAGAGGCTTGAAAATGCTAGTGACATCCCACATATTTACAACATAAAAGCGGTGAAGAGTTAAATTTCAAGCACCATTCTTCACATGCCCAATTGAAGAAAATCCAATAAGTTGGGAAAACTTTTTATGTCGAAATTATGTTTTTTTTTCGTCGGCCAATAGTGTATTATAGTACGCATACTCATAGTCATAGTCATATTCATTTTTTATAATATTATAAAATATATTACACGTCATTATTTTACAGTACAAATACGAGTATCATATGAACATATGATTCAGAATGATTTAGTATACATAGGTTTTCACTCTTTTCTCACAATGGAAGTGAAAAGCAGAGTTTATAATGCGTGGCTTAAAGGCATTTTGACACTCAGTTTTAATCCCTTTGTGCCAAAAAGGATTGTTTTAGCCCCTTGTCATAAAATTTACTATTTTCATGGCCACCCGCCGAGATGACATCCAATGTGTTGGATTCTGATCAATTGATCATCGTGAGGCTAAATGAAGTGTAAAATTCGCAGCATGGAGATATGTGGCGTGCTCTTATACCTAATGAAGGCCATGATTCAGTTACGAGTAAAGCCACTTTCTGAGTCATTACCAAAAACGTCTTTAACAATATCGAAGTAAAAATCTTACCTTAATAGTTGGGTATGAAAATTTGAATTCCTCCGGAATAGGATAGCTTTGCATAGACCACAGGTAGAACGGAACCCAGCTCACCCCAGCCACGTCTCGCGGATGGAATCGCGCTTTCTTCCCAAAATCGTCACAACTGGTCCATCTGATCACGTCTTCATTTACCCCCGTCCTCATGTCGAATGCGCTCATAGGAACTATATCTTTTAGATGCCTAGGACCCTCAGGTCTCGCCCTTTCTTCACCCCTGTTGTCGTTTCTAAATAACAATTCAGCTCTCGATATCTTGTCCCTGTAAATTTTCGGCTTAGCAATATTTAAGGACTGCGTATTCTCAAAATCAAAGAACGATGGTATTTTACGTGGACTCGTTTCCTCGGATTTTAAAGTTTTTTTGGGCTGTCTACGATTATTGTGTGCTGCTAACTCCTTTAAAATAGTACGTAAGTCTTCGCTTGTTTTCCTTTCATGAACTAAATAGATTGCTATTCCATCGAAGGGTTGTTTTTGGCCTAGGGTAGGGTCAGCCACGCCTCCTACACCCATATTTAAAAAATCTATTGGTAAAGTGTTGTCGTACGCATCTGGGTTGATATCGTGGGTATTAGTCTTTCGAGCCGATTTTGGAATCTTACTGTGGGTTTTGTTGCGTTTGGTTTCAATAATAATGAACATGTGTAGTAACAGCAAGAACCGCATGTTTCTCTGTTCAGTCACAAATGAGGAAACTGGATCAATTGTTTGTCTATAAATATGACACGCAACGTGAGAAATCATATCAGTCGACAAAAAATGTTTACTGTTTAAATTTACGTAGTTGCTGTTATGGAACTCTACTCGTAAACGTAAAATATGGTAACTTTATTCAAATGCAGTTGCTTATCGAGTTTAAGTAGACCTTATCAATATATTTAACGAATTTTTATTCGTTAAATATATTGATAAGGTCTACTTAAACTACCGACACCATATGGCGCTTTTTGTCTTTGTTTGCCTCTAAAATTTATGTTGTATTTTACTATCGTCCACAATCATGTTAGGTTAGGTAAGTAGAAGATGCCCACAACTTCATTTACGGGAGAGAAAAAAGTCATAACCCTCTTTTTTACTTCAGGTAGTCGGGTAAAAAGTATCCTATAACCACCCCTGTACCAAAAATAGTTTAAATCCGTTTAGCCGTTTTGACGTGTTTTTTTAATGTTATAGAGGCCAAACGAGCAGCTGAATCGCCTGATGGTAAGCGATGAACGTCTTTCATAGACACCTACAACACCAGAGGAGTCACAAGCCACAACGACAAATAGATACAGTTGCGGATTGAAAAGGTTGACTAGTTTTCAAACAAAGTCATTTACGCGTTGCAAGTACATGTTACCTTTTTCAACTGTGTAACATAAGAGAGTGAAGCATTGCACATTATGTTTAACTGTTTGACAAAAAAGTTCAATTTTGCTTAGGCGAACTTTCCTTGAGTATTAATAGTTGAACTAAAACCTCTTATTAGATTGATCTTGCCATTACGCTGTGTCAAGTTTGATAAGTGTAATGATTACATCCTCTTCGCTTATAATAATTAAAACTATTAAATGTGAATAATAGTTCCTATGAATGTCATCATTTATATTTAAATATTCAAGAAAGAGCTCCCAAAATCAAAGTTCGAATATGTGCGGTCCTCTTTTCTCCTTCCTAAAAGGACTGAAGAATGAAAAATAAATAGTTTAATTTTAATTCGGCTTTGCGAAAAGCAAAGAGGTCAATTCTTAAGGTTCACTATGTGCGCCATGTAGTGAAAATGTGTATAAGGGCATTTTCATCTAAAAATGAAACCATATCTTCTAAATGCCTAGAACCTTCAGACCAATATGTATCTTTAACTAGAGGTTAGTGGTTGCAACGAAACTGACGATTAATGTCAAATAAAATAGCATATATTTCTTTATAAAACTGACAGGCTAGATTTAAATATAGTTACAATTACAAAATATTTTTATCGAAATGCTACTCAATCCATCGTTCTTCTTGTGACGTAAATATAGTTCAAGTTTCGTATAACCATACAATTTTAAATAAAAATTCCCTTAAATTAAACGAGCAATTATTGTATATATAAGTAACTAGCTTCTGCCCGCGACTTCGTCCGCCTTAAATTCGTTTGTCGCGAATAAGGGTATTTTTCCGGGATAAACAGTAGCCTATGTCCTTCCTCGGAACTCAAACTATCTCCATACCAAATTTTATCCAAATCGGTCAGACAGACAGACAGACACACTTTCGCATTTATAATATTAGTATGGATTGGTTTCTCGGAAACGGCGATTGGGGTGAAATTATGTATAAAAAACATAGTTTGACTTTCTATGTTTATTTAGGCAGGTTTCGGTCACCGAGCAAAGACCGAGGTCTTTCAGGTTCTAGACGTTTACATGTCATAACATAAAATCTTTATCAGGTCATTCCAGTTTTTGTTCCTTCTATTACAAAGGGGTTTTTACTAGATTTGAACAATCACAGAGTATTGAAGTTCTTTTCAAACTCGTTGTCGTCATCGTCATCGTCCTCGTACCCCGTGGTCAGTTCGGGCTTCGGCGTGGTCCCCCGGGTCAGGTAGGAGCGCCCCAGGCTGTTCCAGAACAACAATCGGGAGGCCGCTTCAACTAGCTAAAGAGAACAACATCATGAATTAGCATTTTCCCCTATTTCTACAGAAATAATGAAGTAATGATCTTTATTCTGTAAGTAGGCGCAAAGGCACTTTTACAAGTGTGAGTCCACTGTTGAGAAGAAAGCCGACAGAAACTCAGCAGTCAGTCATTTTTTCTAAATAATTATTAACTATTACAATATAATCCTTGCAGCAAATGTTGGATCATATCATATTGTATGTCTCCCAGCAAACACTTCACTCGCATGTAACTGACATTTCGAAAGTGCTTGTAACTAGACCTACTTGAATAAAGAATATTTTGATTTGATTTGATTTGATATAAAGTAAATTTGGTTGATCAGATTATCTTGTTGAAGGAGAAATCAGCATTTTAAGGATACTATATAAAATTTATATTATCTAAGGATATATAACTGGATCACAGATTCACATTCCGTTAAGTATCTCAACCGATTTGAGATCTCATACGACCGTTGGTTACTATTGTAGCGCTGTGCATTACACAGAAGTAACAAGACTTGAAAATATCTCAAGATGACTTCAAACAATGAGTCTCATGACCTGTAACTACAACCGCCCTGCAGGCCTTAGGCGCTAGGCTGTCAACTGTTTAACACAATGGCATAAACTTATTTTTTTCAGTGACGTGACTTCATCTGCAATTTTTTCCACAAAATGTAATTAAGACAATTTTTCGATCCATCTCACTGAACACCACTTAACTCACAGGCTGAATATAAGCAAAGGTTAGTGTGTATAGATCGGTAATAACAAAACAACAAAATTTGTACACCACTTAACTGGAAGAGATATACCTATTACTTCACTAGAGCTTAAAAATTCGCGTAAGAAATAATAACCCTATGTTTTTTGTTCTGTCAATCAAAAATGGCTGAAATCTGTGCTGTCGTTTTGACGTGTTGCGCAAAGACACAAATAATCAGAGAAAGATCATGGAAGTAAAAAGGGTTTTCATTATTAAGAATCAAGGTGCTTACATGGTCATCATGAGGCATTTTGTCGACCGGGGCCAAGGCGTAGCAGTACTGGAGGCCGCAATTCATGATCCCCAAGTAGCCTGGCTCCACCACTTTCAGGGCGATAGGCGCTTTGGGTATGTAAGGCACTGGAAACATTTATATCTTAGTTTCATAATATATTTGATAAATGGGCGAAATCGAAAGAGAATTTATTTTGAGATAAACTAAACTATAATATAATTGATATAAAGGAAAAGTTTCGTACGAACGAACGTTAACATAACTTAATATTTTGGTAAAACTAGGCTCAAACGCTAATAGTTTCCGCATGCAGGACTATAAAAAACACTATAATGATTTCTCACCTAAGAAAGTCAAAAAGTACAAGGTATACTCACCATGAAAAGTTGTATGCGGTACGATCCGGTACACACCGGACACATTGGTTTTGATGAAGAGGGCAGTGAAGGAGATGCGACTCTCCATGAATAGTTCAGAGTCGTTGAAGTTGATGTCTTTGAGCTCTTTTTCTAACTGGACACGGTAACGATCCACGAGCTACAGAAACAAAGAAGCTTTAGTGTGGAATACTCGTATATACACTACCATTCCGGAGACGGACAGCAAGCCGGTTGATACTACACCGGCTCTAGGATACAGCGAATAGAGTGGCCACTCTAGATTGATTATGGGCTCTTTAACAGACGCTGCTGGCAACAACGTGGCTGTATGATGAGGTTATGTCCCACTTTGCCGCAAAGGGTAAACAATCTCAATAAGATCATCATCAAGAAATGTTCACATTTCTTGATGATGATATTGATACTAATAGACTTAGCTTAAACATTGATACCAAGGAAAAATACTTTTCAGCAGCAGCACTGGGCATGAGATCGTGTACCTCGCTACCTTCGTGAACTTCGTGAACCAATCATTATAGCTTTCATGGAACGTCCCGTTCCAGTCATGACATGTTCACACGTCATTTCTCTTATCCTAAGGTATCAGGTGACCATTAAAATATAATCCTACGTCTGAAATGCAATTTTAAATGCCATTCTGATTTAACAACTCGTAGATTTTATTACCATGGCCCATGGATTGCCATGCATCTGATATTAATAAGAAGCTTATGGAGGAGAATAAGGACGATTAGCTTTTGTCACTTCAAACACTTACCACTTTAGTGGGCCTGGTGAACCAGACATTATAGCTCTCATGGAACATCCCGTCCCAGGAGTAGAATATCTTCCACTCTACGTCCACTATCTTGGACACGTCATGAGTGTAGTTCCTCATGAACTCTTCGCATGTGGTCCAGTTCGTCATGTCGACGTTTCGCAGATCTCGTTGGAGGTTCGCCATTGCTGCGCTGACCAGGAAGATATACCAGAACATCTTCGAGGAAATTGGACTGGATGAGAAGGAATATAATATTTCTTTTACAAGTCTGGACCTTGGATTGGACTTATGTTCTGTTCTAGAGTTCTGTTTTGTCAATTGTTTTAGCTATTGACATAACTTTAATAGTCTGATAGTCAGATGTTCGTTAGTTTCTTACCAGAAACTTTCTTAATACGGACACGTATTTTCCTTGAGTATTAATTAGCTGACAATATCTAAGTAATCTGAGGTATCAGGACACCTTGATGTGAACGTTATATATTCTTCATTTAGTTCCTAACGAATTTTGAATATTACTGACTCAAGCCTTCTATAAAAATGTATAGGCACTAGAAAAATAATATAATAAAATAGTGATCGTACGAAGTTGATATTGATACTGTTGATGAATTTGCTTTCTCGAGTTTATATATTGGCAGCATATTTGCTTACAGAGGAAGCCGGGATGTTTTTATTTACACTATAGAAAATACAAACAGTACCAAATAAATTCGAGTAACACAATATTTTGTTGTAAGTATTATTTATTGTTTTGTGTCGCATTTCAGAAACGGATGCTCGTATTTTGTGAGTTCTCTTATTATACAAATGTATCTTAATAATATTTTCTTCTGTTTTCGCGATTATTACTCATTTAAATAAAACAATTTAACGGATTATATCGCGTATACCCGTGACCATGAAAAGCTGAAAAGCTTCCAAAACGTCGGGAACTCAAATAAGATAATATACGCGATATAATCCGTTAATTTTTTTTATTTAAATGTATGTTAGCTATATATTTGACTATAATAACTTGTACTCTTATAGAATATTATTTTTTAACTTGTTAAAGTGCATCCGTAACAAAAAAAGAACGCAGGCCATCTCATGGTATGTTATTTCTATCAGTCTAACCATCTAATAACCGTATCGATTGAAGTCAATGAATCTCGCCTATTTACCATATTTTCCTTTAAAGAGCTGCGTTCAGTTAAATCAAACAAATCTTATCTGTGTGTCAGATAGGCAAGCATTTAACTTCAATCTCACCTATTGGAAATTAACGATGAAGCCGACGATGGAACATGTTTTACTTACCTAAGTATATATATTTCACTGAATCAACATTGAATATTCACACCAGTATTAGGGTAGGCTTTCTCCCCCGATCTGCACTCTATCTCTTTTCAAGGTTCAACCGGATCAACTGCGGACACGAGACTCTATTTAACTTGACATATGTTGGTTTCTCTTTCCATTCAGTACGGTGTGAGAGACAGATCACGATGTCTATCGCGAGACACTAATTACATTACATTAGAATATATAAAAGAGTTTTGCGGAGGGCTAAATTATTGACAGTACACAAACAAATTAAACTGGCAAAGAATTCTTCCAAAAGTATTTGGAAAATAGTAAATAGTCATACGAATTAAAAAAGAAATCGGAGGTCAAGGAAAAATTGTTACTTTCATCCGATCAGACCACTGTTCACAACGCTACTGAGATAGCTAAAATATTCTCCGAAAAGTTTGATGCTGGCAGCACACAAGCTGAAGGAGACTGAGTTAGCACTTAGCCTTCTTAGGTCAAACTCAAATCGGGTTCAGAGTGATATGGAACTTTTGACCACAACACCATCTGACATCCAAAAGATTGTAAATGGAATGGAAAAGAAAACGTCTTGTGGTTATGACGTTATTCCAATTACTGTGATCAAAGCTAGTATTAATGAACTAGCTAAACCACTATCGTATTTCTGTAATAAATGCTTTGAGCATGGCGTTTTCCTGGAACAACTAAAAATCGCAAATATCCTTCCATTACATAAAAAAGGATTGAAAACGGATGTCAACAACAACAGACCAATCTTGTTGTTGCCTACGATATCAAAAATTCCAGAGAAAGTTATAAAAGGTAAATTTACTAGGCATCTTAATTCCAATAATATTTTGAATAGAAGAAAATTTCAATATCAATTTGGTGTTGGGACATCCGAGGCTTTAGTTTTGAAGATATAACATATAAATTAAACCAGAACTTAAAAGTAGCTAGTAATTTTCTTGATTTAAAGTCGGCTTTTGATACAATTGACCATGACATTCTGATTAGTAAGTTAGAGTTTTATGGTGTAAGGGGACTGGTCTTAAATTTGTGTAAGTCTTATTTGTGCAACAGATAGCAGTTCATAGAAGTGAAAGAAATTGACGACAGCCGAGTTGAAGTAGTACATACATCCAAATAAGTAAAAACAACAAAAGGCGTTGCTCAGGGTTCCATCTTAGGGCCAATTTCCTTCATTATTTATATAAATGATCTGTTATTTTATTTAGAAAACGAAGTACCTGACACAAATTTGGTATTATTTGCAGATGATACTAGTGCAATAGTTTCTAGTAAAAACATCGAAGATTTAAATGCAACAGGATGCCTAGTCATGAAGGCATGTAATTACTGGTTCTCAGCCAACAGTTTGTTTTTAAATAGCAACAAAACGTACGCCACGTTGTTTAAGACGACTGCAAGGAATAATGATGTTCTAGACATTCGAATTAAAGATGACAAAATTAAATCCGCAGCTAACATTCAAATATTACGAATGGACATAGATGACAGATTAAGTTGGAAGGAAGAACTAAATGCTATCGAAAATACAATTGCTTCTGCTTGTTATGCTCTGCATAGTCTTAAGAGACGAGTTAAGTATTGAACAGTTGAAGTTAGTTTATTATGCCCTCATAGAGTCCAAACTTCGTTATATCATTAAGTACTGGGGTAATAGCTTTAAATATAATATTAAACGCGCTTTATCTGCGTCTCTTTATATTTTAGTCCTTTTACGGATGATGTTGTGAAACATCGGGATCTCTATGAGATTCATAATGAATTGGAACTAAGATTAAGCTCAACAACAAAGAATCTTCCTTTCGTTGTGGTTCCAAAATTAGCAGTGGTGGGGCATACTGCTAGACTTCAAGCGGTGAAATTGTATAACAGCGGGCCTATGATGGTTGCGTTTGTCACGCGATAAATAAGTGATATAGCTGCCGTCACATTATTACACGTATGTGAGTGCGAGAGTGACAGGCGCGTTATCATATCATTTATCGCGTGATAAACGCGACCATCATAGGCCCGCAGGGTGCCTATCAAGTTCAAAACAATAAAATGCCACAAAGCTTTTAAGATCACACTAAAAATGTATCTATTGGAAAAATGCTGCTGCACTATTGACGAATTTTAAGAAAACGCACCCTAAATATTGTTTAATATAAATTTAAAGATTATTGGTAATTGTATGTGATTATTTTTAATGATTTGTTTTTATTATTGAATGTTAATTGAAATTAGGATTATTATTGTAATATTTAAAAACAATGCTTGTATTGTTATTGAAATAAATGATATGATGATGATATGATGATGATATAGTTGTAGTTTTACTACTTATAGTCTGTTAAATTAACCCCAGGCAAATATAGCTTAGTTTTGAAGATATCAATTTTCATGTAAATTATTTATTGTGATTACTGAGTAAAATGCATTAAGTTCTTTTGAAAGTGACGTTGCCACGAATGTTTCCACGCGTCGTGTCGCTATTGACAGACATCAAAGTGCCACTCACAAAAGACATCTTTTTTTTGGAAAAATATCTAAAAATATCATTGGGTACGCAGATGACAGCACAGTTGCGGACAGATATCTACCGGACGCGAAGGCCAGCAGGGATACATCCAGTCTTGTTGAGAGGCTATGGTAGACCGTGTGGACGCGTCCCTTCATGCAGTCTCCACTTGGGGTGACGCTAATCTGGTGACGTTCAACGCTACCAAGACGCAGGCGTGTCTGTTCTCCACCAAACGGAGCCCATTCGAGCTGGCTCCGACTTTCCGGAATGTGCCTGTAAAATTGACTGGCAGCCTTGAGCTTCTTGGTGTTCAGTTGACTGCCAATCTCAATTTCGGTCAATATATCGAGTCCAAAGCAAAGACTGCAGCCAAAAAACTCGGAATCCTCTCCAAGGTTAGGCGGTATTTCACTCCAGGACAGCTTTTAATGCTTTACCAAGCACAAGTCCGGTCATGTATGGAGTACTGCTGTCACCTTTGGGATGGATCAGCTAAATACCAACTGGCCACTTTGGACTCGATTGACAAACGAGCTAGGCGGCTTATTGGCGACCCTACTCTAACTGACACTAAGCTGCAGAGCCTTGAGCATCGACGTAGGGTCGCTCGTCTGTCGGTCTTTTACAGGTTACATTTCGGTGAGTGTGCGGGGGAATTACATGATTTAATTCCACCAGCCCCTTTCCATCATCGGGACACACGACGCGTGCGTTCGTTCCATCCGCACGTGGTCAATATTCCGCAAATCCGCACGAAGCGCTATGGTGCAACTTTTATCATGCGTACCGCAAAGGAGTGGAACTCGTTGCCTGCGAGTGTGTTCCCCGACCATTATAATTTGGGCGTGTTCAAGACAAGAGTGAATAGGCTGTTTCTAGACGGGCATGATACATCCTTGACCGCATCGTCACTTAACAACAGGTGAGATTGCGGTCAAATGCCCATCTATTTATAATAAAAAAAAAAAAAAAAAAAAAATCTTTACCAGTTTATTAAAGGGGAAAATGTTTATAGAAAAGCGAAAGTTATTCAAGTTTTATGTACAAAAATCAACAAAATGAGATTTTAATTATTATTATTTTTAATTACATGTATGGAATGGAGAGAGAGAGAGAGAGACCCCTCTAGAAATATTTAATTTCGTTATTTAACTTTAAAACTAAATAGCGGTTTATACAAGACTTATACTACAAATAAGACCTATACTACAAATTTCATCAATTTACATTTTGTAGTTATTGAGTAAAATGCCTGTGACATACATACGGACGGACAGACGGACATGACTATAAGGATTCTGATTTTGCCATTTTGGATAAGGAACAGAACCCTTATAGGATCATTCTGTTGTCCGTCCGCCTTCAAGACGCTTTTTCTCAGAAACGCGTAGATCAACTTGAAAATAATATAATAAGCAGCCGTCAAGACCAACAAAGCATAGTGAAATAGGGCCTAGGTTTTGCATTTAATAATAATAATAAATCCCAGCGAGCCTATGATGGTCACCTGACCATCATAGGCCCAATTATATTTATTATTTGTTCAAGCATTATTTTAATGTATATTCAAGCAATCATTGATAAAACGTCCCTCACTGTCGCACTCACATGTCAGAAAACGACGGCTGCTTTGTCATATTTATCTATTGCTGTATCAACACAATCATCATAGGCCTAGACGCGTCAATAGCTATATAATAGCTAAGATTGGCTAGTAGAGAATGCCTTATGGCATTAAGTTCACCTTTTGCTGGTACGATAAGTTTTCTTTTGCACAATAAAGATTAAATAATAAAATAGCGATCGGCAAAATCCTTAATTTCTAATTTAGTAAGGTTATTTTGGTATGGAAGATGTAAACTAAGTTTTAATTTAACTTATGAAATACAATGGATCAAAAAAATATATAAAAACGTCACTAATAGCGATTGGAAAACGTCGTGAGTTCTCAGTTTCTCAATACGATAGTTTATTCGCTGTTGTGTAAAAACCACAGACATTGGAAGCAAAGGCTTTGCCTATTAACAGGGCATGTTATAACAACTTCACAGAAGTTTTCCCTTCATGTAGGCGGAGAATCCGTCTCCGAGACCGGTTTCAGCATAGGCTTCGACCAGATCTTGCTCCGAAGGAGGCTCGCCGGAGTAGCGGGCGGAGAGAGACACAGTGCCAATGTGGTAGTCCATCATGAGCAGGAACTTGTCAAATGAGGTTCTAGTACTGCTTCTGTTGCATGCTACTGGCGGCCATTCCCAGTCGTAGTCACCCTTTAAGACTAACAGAATATTATGAATTTTGGTCTAAGTATCGCATTTAAAACCATATATACCCGAAATTAACAACATTTATAGACACGTTAATAGCCATTGGCAACTCGCAATTTATAAGTCAATCAGGATATTTTGACAGATTGTAACTAAACAAAGATTCGATTTAACATCGCGAGTGAGGGAGTTCCTCAATACGATAATTTAATCGATGTTTGTATAAAGACCAGAGACATTGGAAGTAATGGCTTTGACTATTAACAGGACATGTTATAACAACTTCACAGAAGTCTTCCCTTCATGCAGGCGGAGAATCCGTCTCCGAGGCCGGCTTCAGCAACGGCTTCGGCCAGCTCTTGCTCCGAGGGGGGCTCGCCGGAGAAGCGGGCGGAGAGCGACACGGCGCCGATGTGGCAGTCCATCATGAGCAGGAACTTGCCGTCACGGATGAGCTTCAGCTGGAACTTGAGCAGGGGGACGCTGGCTGAGTGCGGCAGCATCTCAACTGGAAAATAAAGTAATGCAATACAATAAAACACAATACAACAATTCTTTATTGCACACCAACAACAGAAACAGTACAATATAGCCTTAACATAAAATACGGTAGACAATAGGCGGTCTTATCGCTAAAGGGCGATACCTATACACAATATAAGAGCTATACCTTTGGGTAGCTAAAATGACACAGAAAATTTCAGTAATATTTTCTGTAAATTGTTTTTGTGACGAGCGTTGCACGTTGCAAGCGTTCGGCGTTGTACATATCCATGGCCGACGATGACCTCTTTCCATCAGGGAGCTCGCCAGCCCGATTGCCTTTTATTACATTAAAAAAACAAGCCATTATTGCCGATTGTACTTTTCTTTGAGCTTCCGTCTACTACTTACTACTCGTAATTGAGAAGATTCTAAAAAACCCAATTTCGGATTGTCTATTTTATTACAGAATTCCTTCCGGCCCATCATCAGATCAGCTCGATGGTGTCAACATATTGTATTGTAACCTAATTTACACAAGTATGCCAAATTTTAGCTTAATTGGAAACCCGCAAGTGGGTCATTAATTTGCAAGATTTGTTTTGGTAGTTACTATATTTATTACTTACTGACTTAGTTACATGTTACATGTGGACCTAATAAGATACTTGCAAAATGGTTACTGAAGCAGTTAGTGCTACGAACTAGGTACATATGTGTGGCCCCGAAGTCATGTATCATTGAGAAGTGAGCATTGAAAAGAAACGTGTGGCTTTTATTTTAACCTGGAACGCGGTGATGAAGCGACGATATGGGAGAATATGCTCGACAATTTATTGACTTAGACTCGACAACAACAAATGTTCAGTCACCTGGTCTGTATGTGTGGCATCAGACCACGCCTCTGAGTTTCACCGAGTTTAATTGTACTTTAACTGATTTTAACGACCGTTCTGATAGGAGATTGAACACCGGTTTGAGCCTTATATTATAGGAGAGATCAAGGAGTCTAGACACCGGTCACTCAGGCATGTGGAGAGAACAGGAAATGGCCATGTTGCGAAAACGCCGGGGGGTATGCGTAAAGCAATTTCACTCCGATAAAAAAGGGTATCTACTTACTGGCGCGCTGCGAGATGTTCGGTATACCGATGAATTTGCCCGCAGGCCCGGGTTCGGAGAACAGCAGCATCTGGTGGTTGAAGTAGCCCATGGTGACGAGGAGGGAGGCTGCCTCCCACACTGGCTGAGTCTCCAGGTGCTTGTGCATGTCCGAGTAGAACCTGTTGATGATCTGCGGACAAGTCATACAGGAGACAGTTCATAAAGTTCATTTGCATCTTGAAACATGGATCATCTGGGAAGATAACCATCATGGGTTCAGCTGCTCTCTTTCAATATCTATCCAATGATCGTCATCCGATCAGCTTCCTAAAAATATTAAGGACGTTTTTTACATAGGACGGTACAGTTCTCCGCAATTCTGTTACTTAGAAATAATTATATTAAAAGTTCAGTTTATTATCTATACTATTTTAAAATTATGAAAATTAAATGTATGTATTGTAGATAATAAAAAAAGTGATACAGACTATTTGAAGGTCATTGAATCGAAAAAAAAATCTATTTTTTGTATGTGTTGTTGTCGCGCATCATCATGCGAAAACGACTAAACGGATTTCAACTATTTTTGTTACACGGGTAGCTGGGTATCCACAGATGGATATAGGATACTTTTTACCCGACTACACTGAAGAAAAAAATAGCGGTAATGTCTTTTTCTCCTCCGCTAACGAAGTAGAAGACATTTCATTTTTTCAAGTTTATAATAGTATAGGTAGACGTTCCCTTCCACATATGGTTTAAGGATACTTTTTATCTGACTACCCTCAAGAAAAAAGAGGGTTATAATTGTTTACATCTCCGGTGACAAAGTTCCGAGCACTTTCTAGTAATATATATTTTAATAGTAATGCCAATCAAAATATAATGCTAATCTAAAGGTGGATTTTCATTTGCGGTCATAAGTTGAAATCAGGATTAGCCACCTGAGAACACATATTTGACCGCGGCTCACGTGTTGAACTACTATCGTCTTTCTACATTTATTCATTTTGAGTGAATAATCTGTTATCGACAACCAGCGAGTACGTACTTTACATTGGACATCACATTAAGTCATACTGGAGTTTTTGAATATTTTGGGAATTTGGGTAACAATATTCGAAAGCTAAGGTCCCCATTATGTGAAAGTGAAATATTATAATCACATCCTTGACCATATTAATATTAAAACAGAAGATCGAGATATATTAAAGGTACGCGAATATACTGAAGTTATTCCTTCCACAAAAATGCTTCTGCACTGTAGAATTTTAATTTTTATTTTAATAATAATAAAGTTCATTTGTAGCCAAAGACTAAGTAACTAAAGTTTTAGTGAGTTACCTACCTATGTCAAGACAAATTTGCAATTTTATTAATTTACGCAGTTTCGTAGGCCGTTGTGCAACTTACTGAGCGTAACGTGTCACCGCCATTGTTTATCATAACACCTGTTTATAGTAAATGATATAATGATTATGATTAACCCTGTGGACCATAAAACTTGCTTACCAATGGATTAACATGTTTGAACGTCATATCCAGACACCCAAAGGACAGTCTCAAATTCCACGTATAAAATATCCGCCATTTTGTCTTCACCACCATTTCAGGATCGAAGTAAGCGTTAATTCCAAGCCGAGAGCACATCTCCTCGTTCTGCTTTAAATCACCGCCATACCGGTCATCACAATTGTGGAGTTTAATAAGCGTAATTAAAAGAGCTGTTATACAGCTTGTTCGGGTACCCATGGCGACTGGTTTGCGGAACTCGCTGTTCTGTTTTATAAAGCCTAGAGGTTAGTGGCTGTTGAAGCAAGATTAAGGTAAGTTCAGACGAGCAAAATTATTATAGGATACTGGAACAGTTTTTGTGTCACAATATTCTAGGAAATATAAAAAATATGTTTACTTAAAATATTCTTACCTCTATAGGCCTACGATGGTTATGCTTATCACGTCACGCGATAGATAAATGATAAAACATCCGCCTCTCTCGCACTCACATAGGTACCTACTTGTCAAAAAGAGACAGATACTTTGTCATTTATCTGTCTCGTTCTAAAAGCGATTATCAGGCCCGCTGGCGGTCTACTACAACCGGGTACTTGTAACAAGCCCAACCTAAAGAGGGCATAGCCCAGGAGAGACTTTACCATACTTTAGCAAGATGGGACCGATCCTAAATACAGAGAAGAGGCAAAGCAGATGAATAAGAAAAGATCCTCCTTTATCCTTTTTCTATCAGGTTCTCAATGCTGATCGTGACTGCCAACGAAACCAGTATTCTGTAACCAGCAGT
Source organism: Hedya salicella (assembly GCA_905404275.2). Classification (NCBI taxonomy): domain Eukaryota; kingdom Metazoa; phylum Arthropoda; class Insecta; order Lepidoptera; family Tortricidae; genus Hedya; species Hedya salicella. The sequence goes on along the minus strand of FR990114.1, from coordinate 7,436,701 downwards.
TTATTGTAAGAGTTTTAGCAATTATTTTGTTGAAGGAGGGCTTCACCCACATCTCAAGGTACCTACTTATATACTTACTACAGCCAACTAAAACTCATTCAAACATTAATTTTGGAAAACAAAACTCGAATAGTGTTTTTTTTTATAAAATTGCCAAGCATTTGACCTCAATCCCACTGATGTAAAGTGACGATGAAGTACCTAAGATGAAGCATGCTAGTTTATAAAATGTCTAATTACGCTTGACTTGAAGACCTTATTCAGGGAAAAGGTTCGCTGGAAGAAAGTTCCACTATTACCTAATATATCTATGTTCTTGGATTATTTTATTATTAGGCCCGGATTATCACCACACAACATGCATCACATGATACCTATTCTATTGAATATTCAGTCCGAGACTTATGAAAATAGTCTGAACTAAGCCTTAGAGTATGTTTTGATCTTTTGTTTCATTAGTGCCCAGGAGCTATGAGAATGAATCGATTTTTATCAACAAAAACGGAACATCGTGTGTCGTTACAATGTCTATGTCCGGCCGCGTAGTAGATCTGTGTTTACCTAATTGTCTGAGACACTATCGTCGCATGAGACGCTCTCACGAGAAATCGAATTGTTATAAAAAAATAGAGGAATGTTCCCTAAAAACCTTTTTCTACTAAAGAAGACTAGCCAACTACGAGTATATAAAACCAATGTTTATTTGATAGATTTATGTTTACGTTTCAAGACGTAAAGACGTTCCTTTGCAAAATAAAATTTAAACTACTTTTACTACCTACTTGATAACGCATTTCTGAAAAACTAAAGATGACGGTACGTCGTTCGAAATAAATTCGTAATTCTAAACAAAAGACGCTCGTAATCCTTAATTTGAATCAGATATAAGTAAGGCACATTAAAAAAGAGAACACGCGATGACAGTTAGATGTTCGAAACAAATTCGAATTTGGAAAAACGTCTGGTTTCAGGTTTTGTGCACCGGCTCTCATTTGTATCCGGGAGGCGGTCCGCCACCGATGCGTATCTTCGGCTAGGTGGAATTGGTGGGCGGAATATTATTACTGGCCAGTGACAGTGTATGACTAACGACTGCCGCCCAGCGCAATTAAAATAGCTGCTCTGATAAAAAAAGCGGTTGAACAGTAGTAGGTTATGTTTTATATTTTTGAGTGGCCGTGTAACTTCGGCCCGTTATTTGAAAATAGGGTTGGCTGTATCGCCGAAACTGCTGTAGCTAAGTGCGACAATGCTACAGAACTTCTTAAACTACAATAACGTTATTTATTTATATTATTGTTAAATGCACGAAAATGACTCCTGAAAATCTGGCAAATTTACATAGAGGCAAGTTGCGCAGAATTAGGTGGACATATGTTTCCCGCTGATCACAATGAACTACTGTCTCCCAGAATTAAGCCACAATTGAAATTTTCTAAATTCAGCAAGCAGATTAATGAGCGTGTCAGTGCCATTAATAGTGAAGAAACAAGGAATGATCAGACTACAAAGTATTATATGTAGACTATGTCAAGCAACAAGCAAGATTAATCTCACGACACTTCAGACGTCAAGAGAACAGAGTGTGCCCAAGAAATAGAATAACATTGATAGACCTTATTGCTATTGACATAAGGCCTACGGATGGTCGTTTAAGTGTGTTGCTGTTTGTGTAGTCAACAGCAAAAGTAGATGGTCATTTTAGTTCCTTGTCACTTTCACTACTTTAACGCATCCCAATTGTCGCAGTATTGTTACGTCAGTGCGACAAAGTACTAAAATTATTATTTTTTGCTGTTGACTGTTACCTACCCACATCATACATACTCTCGTGAAATTTAACCCTTTTTCTGACGCACTAGGGTAAAAATAGTATCTACACTTACATACTATTTCCAAGATTTTTTTTAATGCCATACCTATCTAAATTTTTTTCTGTACCTTCTCCTACTTTATCAACGGCTGCGCTGTATAGCGATCGCACGCTTATCCGATTGTCTAGAAGTTTTATTTAGTCAATATACCTTTCATCAACCTGTCCCCCTATTGCCTAACGCGTTTGACGCTCGGAATCAGAATCAAGTGTCATGATTTTGTATGGTTTATGACAGTTGATTCGGATACCAATCGTCAACATTTCGTTAGGAAATAACCCTCCTGGTCTTCGGTTTCCCAATGGTTGTAAAGGTTACAAAGAGTTTCATGTGCTGTTTGAACCCATTAAAAACCTACAAAGTCAGGCTTCAGAACGCAACCATCAAAACGAAAAATAATAATATTTATTCAATTTCTGTATCAAACATATTGATCTTTTATGTAATTACTTACTACTTGGCACGACCTGGTCTAATTAATTGCCTTCATTAATATGCATATTGCTGTCTTTTTAAGTAATTATGGCGAGGCAGTACGCCTACCATGAGTTCGGCACGATCGAGTATCGAGCGCTCGATGACGGTCTATTTCTTTCGCACTTTTAGCGCGTGCGAGAGGTGCACTGGCTCTCGATACGAGAAACTCGCTAGCGCCGATCGTAAACTCAGCTCATGGTAGGTACACTGGATAGCAAAGTAAATGACTGGTGACGTGTAAACTAGACATCAATAAGGTATTAGTTGAGTTGAGTACCTACATCGATTTAGCTACAAATTATTCTGAATATAATTAATAATGCATTATGTTGTTGATATTATAAACTGTAATGCATGCTAAAGCATACTACCATCACCTCTTTCTTACAGTCCTCTGTCTTTTAGTCGCCTAATAAACTCTTACAAGATCATACGTATTTTTAATTTATTTAAACCAAAAAGTCACATTAAGAAAAGTGAACATTATTACAACCACCATATGGTCACAATCGAACCGGATCACCTGTGCATCGAACACCGGCGGCCGGCCGCGGGAACAATAACAAGCGATAAGGAGCTCAGCGCATCTGTATACCTTTGCAGCGATCTAATGAGTTAACTATCGAAGTAAACAACTTTATTACGCAAAGTTATAAAACTTTCTTAGTGAGTTATACGTGAAATTAGAGTGTTTTTAACGTGAAAAATGGTTGACACACAAAACCAACTTATCGCGGTGCTTGAAGATCCTGCTAAGTTACTAAAAAAAAGCAAAGTAACTTGAAGAAATGCCCAAAAGCAAGATTAACGAAAGGATATATCGAATCTCGTATTAAAATGATTGACGAGTACTGGACTACATTCAGTAATACACACCAACAGTTGGTAAAGGTCATACCAGTAGAACAAAGGGGTGTTTTACCGTACTTTCTTAATGGAGAGTTTTAACGGAACTTTGATTCTAAAATAATTTTTAGAATCAAAGTTCCGTACTTTGGAATTGCTCACAACAAGCTTGCGTGAGGTGAAAACAATTAAGGATCGTACTTGTCATGTTGCCACTCCAACTTTTGAGAAAAATTGTGTGATGTGCATGGAAAATCATACATTGTGTCACTGCAAGGAGTTCACCCTGATGGAACCTACGGAAAGGATAGAGTATGTCAAAAACAAAAACTTATATTTCAACTGTCTGGTACCAGGGCACTCAGCGCTAAAATGTCGAGTGCCTGTGTCGTGTAGAATATGCCATCGACGTCATCATTCTCTTCTACATCAGCCAAAGCAACCTGAGCCTACGGCCTCCACGAGTTCTCCGCAACCGCTGGCTTCGACACGACATGTTGTAGAAGACCTAGAAGAAGTGCAAACTAACACAGTGATCGCGTCGCATCTAGCAACCAGACAAGGAATAGCACTATTGGCGACTGCTGTGGTGGAAGCAAGAAGCAGTCAAGGTCACATCATTCCACTGCGGGCGTTGATAGACCAGGGTTCCCAAGCTTCTTTCATAAGCGAGAAGGCGACTCAACTACTGAAGCTCGAGCGACAACCTGCAAAAGGAAGTGTTGTAGGTGTGGGTTCTACGAGGACAGAATCAAACACGTGGTTCAGTTAAGGGTAAAATCACAGTGGGATACATCATTTGTCCTACCTATTCAAGCGTATGTTATGTCAAAACAACTGACCACGAAAATACCCACGAAACACATAATCCAACAACCATGGCCTCATCTCCTGGGACTGCAACTAGCGGATCCAGCTTACCACCTGTCGGGACCCATAGATCTCCTGCTGGGAGTCCGAGAGTATGCTAGTATACTGCAACAAGAATTGATCAAAGGTCCACCAGGTACGCCCTGTGCACAAAAAACTAACCTAGGCTGGATTCTTTTTGGGGAAATAGACACGAAGCCACAAGATACTTATCTCGTTATGCATCATCAGGTCGACATAGAAGATGTTCTTAAATCTATATGGGAAATCGATACAAACACTAAGAGAAGACTTACAAAAGACGAACAGTTATGCGACGAAATTTATGAAAATACAGTCACGAGAAACCACGAAGGAAGGTGTATAGTCAAGCTACCATTTAAAACTGAGAATCCAAAAGTATTCGACGGAAACACGAAGGAGATAGCTACTAACCGATTCATGCAGTTGGAGAGAAAGTTCAGAAGATCACCAAATCTGAAGACAGAATACTCAAAGGTTATTAACGACTATATTGAAGAAGGACACATGGAAGTTAAACCTGAAAAGGAAAGAGAGGACAAATCAGTTTACTTACCACACCATGCAGTAATTCGCGAAGACAAAGAGACCTCCTGAACACGTATTGTCTTTGATGCTTCCTGTAAGGGATCAAATACCGTGTCATTAAATGATGAGCTACTGGTAGGTCCCCAACTACAAGACGATCTGAGGGATCTTCTAATGAGATGGCGAATGAAACGGGTTTGTTTTGTGGCAGATGTCCAGAAAAATATACCGTCAAATATTAGTAACAAAACAAGACGCTAACTACCAACGTATTCTTTGGCGAGAAAATGAGTGTGATGATTTGAGGGAATATCGCTTACTTAGAGTCACATTCGGTGCGGCTCCTGCACCCTACTTAGCAGTCAAGACACTCCAGAGAATAGCCACTGATGAAGATGAACAACACTGCCATGAAGAAGCAACAAACAACTATAAAAAGGTGGCTATTCAAACAATAAAAGAAGACTTTTACATGGACGATTTGCTATCAGGAGCAGCGACAGAAGAAGCAGCTATATCAATAGCTAAATAAATTTCACACATTTTAAGCAAAGCTGGATTTGAGTTGATGAAGTGGTCCTCTAACAGCATTGAATTCATTAAGAATATTGAAAGGAAAAAGACATCAGCCAATGCTCAGGTGGAATTGAACCTTGATGGAACTATAAAGGCAGAAAAAAGAGTTACTCCATCAAGACCATTCCTGCACAGTGGAGTCGACTTTGCAGGCCCTTATCAAATACTGAGCTCTAAAGGAAGAGGAGCTAAAACTGTAAAATCTTACATAGCCATCTTTATTTGTATGTCGGTCAAGGCTATTCATATTGAACTGGTTGGAGATCTTACCTCAGATGCATTTATAGGGGCATTCTAACGTTTCGTTGCCAGAAGAGGAAGATGTAGTCACCTATGGAGCGACCAAGGAAGAAACTTTGTTGGTGCAAATAAAGAACTTGTAAGGGCATGGAATGAAGCTAAACTGAAATTCACTGGAAACATAGCAGAGACACTTGCAACTGACGGCACACAATGGCATTTTGTGCCTGCTTATAGCCCCAATTTTGGTGGCTTGTGGGAGGCGGGCGTCAAATCAATAAAATATCACCTAAAAAGAGTTCTGACAACAAATTTGACGTTCGAAGAAATGATCACTGTACTACATCAAATAGAAGCCTGTTTGAACTCCCGGCCCTTATGTCCACTCGATGACACAGACTTAGAAAATTTTGACCCTCTTACACCTGGACACTTCTTGATTGGAGAACCACCTATTGTTGTTCCATCAGCACACTATAAAGACTCAAAAATACATACTTTGTCACGCTGGTAATATACACAAAAGTTGTTAGCAGATTTTTGGAGACGATGGCAAGATGAGTATCTTTCAAGACTGCAACAACGTCCGAAATGGCTGAAAAAAGAAGAAGAGTTCAAAGTGGGTGATATAGTACTAATTAAAACTGAAAATTTACCTCCTGGAAAATGGTCATTGGGTCGCATCATGGATAAACATCCCGGTGAAGATGGATTCACTAGAGTATACAGTGTGAAGTCTGGTAGTGCTATAGTCAAACGATCTGTGACTAAATTATGTGCGTTGCCTGTTAAGACTGAAACTTTGTAATGAACAATTGCTCCATGAAGTTGTATACTTAATTTTTTTGTAAAAAGGACGTAAGAGTCCTTTTGGTGGGCGGTATGTTGTTGATATTATAAACCGTAATGCATGGTAAAGCATACTGCCATCACCTCTTTCTAACAGTCCTCTGTCTTTTTAGTCACCTAATAAACTCGTACAAGATCATACGTATTTTTAATTTACTTAAACCAAAAAGTCACATTAAGAAAAGTGAACCTTATTACAACCACCACATTACATGTCATCTATTTGTCACGTAAATAGTGCTTACCTACTTTAAGTTTGCACCTGGGATATATGGCGTCCATAGCAAATGATGTGTGTCTCAGAACAACTCAGAATAATCGTTTTACGATCGGAGAATTGGAAAGAATGCCAAATTGTGAAATGAAACATTCTAAAATATGTTTGAATAAGAGTAAGAATTGAATTAATTATACGAGTCCTTCGAACCCCATATCTCTGCCATTTACAAAAATTCTCTTAAAACTGAATCGACAAAAAAATCTATATATAATTATTGAACCTGCTCACAAAATTTCACTAGAATCCGTTGACAAATGCGACCGTAGAGTAAAACAGTCGGATATCCGACGGACAGACAGACATACGAAAACATTTTTCCCAAATAAGCTGAAACGCAGACACTTTCGCTCGCTACGCTCGGTCAGTCAAAAATCTATTTGTCTTATCGGGGCCATGGTTCTAAGAAAAATCTTAACCACGTGGGTTCAAGTCCGCTTGTTGGATCCCTTTCTGCAAATTATATCATTCATATTCTTATTGTTCATCACTCTAGTGGCGGACGATCGAACTCTTTCTCGGAATCTGTCCGGAATATTAAGAGCACATTTATGATAAGATCACTTGTTTTTTACCAACCATTGCTCCTACTGTTTTCGACTTAACACGTTCCCTGTCCGGGAGCCCCCAATGATGGGTCACGCACTTTCTCGTGAGGAGTCCATGCCTCCACTATGGAGTCACTTCTCCATACTGTATGCGCATTTGGACGTATGACATCTAAACTATTATAAAGTTGTAAAAATGAAATATCTGTACATTGAAGGTACTTTCAAAATAATGATTGTAACGGACTATTCACTAAAACGAAAAATATTTTTTTTGGTTTTTTTGTATGTTTGTATGTGTCGTTGTGGCTTCATCACGCAAAATCGGATAAACAGATTCCCACAATTTTTGGTTCACGGGTAGCTGGGTATCTCCAGATGGTTATAGGATACTTTTTACCCGACTACGCTGAAGAAAAATCGACGGGTTATGACTTTTTCTCCTCCGCGAACGAAGTTGCAGGCATCTTCTAGTCTATACTATAAAGTTGTAAACATGAAATGTCTCTACATTGAGAATATTTTCAAAAAAATGATTGTACCGGACTAGTCGGAGGTCACTGAATACATTTTTTTGTATGTTTGTATTTTCTTATGTGTCGTTGTGACTTCATCGCGCCAAAATGGCTTAACGGATTTCAACTATTTTTGGTACACGGGCATCCCCAGATGGTTATAGGAGACTTTTTATTCACCTACGCTGAAGAAAAAAAGATGGGTTATGACTTTTTCTCCTCCGCGAACCAAGTTACGGGCATCTTTTAGTTGTCAAATAATTTAATACAGGGGCAGTGAACGTATTAAGTAATCTTATTCTAGTTTCTTTTAGTGTACCGTTGCATTATATAACAAGCATCAAAAACATTTATTTTGTGTCCTATATATCTTCTTAAATGAAAGCACGAACTATTGCGACAAGTAAGTACCTACTGCCGGGTACAGAGGCAGCGAGTTCCGTCCGTATAAATTATGTGAGGAACAATTCGAGTGTAGAGGCGTTCCCGCGAGATTTATGGGCTTAATTAAATACATGCCACCAGCGAGTGGCCAGTTTTTAATTACGTATATATCTATATAACATATATCCGCGAAACTCTGAAACTCAATTTTACCATTGGAAATATGTAAAAGTAAAGTAAAAGTCCCAATGCTAGACACTGTTCCAATAGTTAGCACCTTTATCCTTAATTCATTGCAATAGAGCTGACAAGCTGCAGGGCGTCAATTATTGCAATTTCGATATCAAAGCCAACAGTAGGTATAAAATCAATTGATGGATCATGTCTTGGATAGAGTCGACTTCGCGGTTCCATTCTAATCCTTCCTATTTGATATAGATATGACTCGGTCTAGCTTTTTTTGACAAATACGCCCGCCGAGCCGAGAGGTCGAGCAATCGTCAAACATCCATAAAAAAAAACTTTCCGACGATATGAGAACCTCTTCTTCCTTTTTCGGGAGTCGGTTAAAAAAGAGGGTTATGACTTCTTTATCCTTTGCGAACGAAGTACCTTGTAGTATGTAACAAAATTGAATTTCTTTGTAATTTTCAGATAAATAGCTCGATGTAGAATTTCCTTGCTAAGCGAATTTCCTTTCGTTTCTTGAATTATCCCGGACGATGTTGTGGGCAGATTACTAGTGTTTAACTACCTTTATGTAAAAGCTAAAGTGTGTTAGAGAGTTTGTCTTACTATAACGCAACAACGGGCCATTGATCGACGTGACTTTTTGCACACTGTTAAAATATGAGCCCAATTGTGTATACTTACTTACTCCTCTGGCTCAGTGACCCAAAATGTGTGTTGGCATCCAATACGAGTGCATGCCACTGATCCCGATCCTCTGTGATTGCCTTCCACGACCCAGCTCGAAGCTCACGTAAATCACCCTCAACAACGTCAGCCCAACGGTATCTGGGGCGGCCGACCGGGCGTCTCCCTGTCGGTTTAACCTGATAGGCTCTTTTGACGGCACGGTTGTCACCCATTCGTTCCAGATGACCAAGCCAACGAAGTCGATGCGCCTTCGTTACTTCGATGATACTGGGCTGTCCCAGAAGTAAAGAGACAAGATTTAAATGAAAATATTTAATGAAAAAATATAGTAAAGTGCTAACATTTACATTAAGTCCAATTAAGAATACAATCATATTTGCTATTTTATATTAAATTTGCTTGTGCAATGTCTTTATAGCCAATTTTTCTAAGGTTTATTGCTGCTCGCCTCATTACAGCTTTTCCTGACCTAGTTGCCACAATTTTAGCCAATCTAGTCCATCGATGTTTAAATGCAGCCAACGATTTGGGTTTTTCTGTTTGTTTTTTATATTCTCGTTTGCATAAAGACCAAAAAGTTTCAATACCACGAGCTTGGGGAACATTTGGGGCGTTATTATGTTTTCGTATAAAATCTATCGCCGCAGCCTACAAATTTTGGGTGACTTCCGTGGCGTAGTGGCATGACGCCATATCCGGCCAGAACATAATTTCTTCCCTTTGGTAATATTTATCAATGAAGGGAATCAATCGCTTTATTATACATTCTCTCAGGTAAATGCGTGCGTTCATAGACCCTGTGCAAATATATGGTTCAGACGTATTACCACTCTGGTCTATGGCTTGCCAAACGAGGTATTTGTTGAAAAATTATTTCATTATTTCATTATTTCATTTGGCCTATGGTATGATTTTTTGTCAATAATCTACAGCGTCCCGATTTTTCGCATGGTAGTATTGCTTCCCAGGAACATCTATCGGGTCTACGGGCACGTAAGTCCCGTCATCGATTATAAGAACTTTTCTCAGTGTTTTTTCATACACTCTTCGGCATCCTCTTTTAGCGCGCACTTCCGGGTCTTTAATATATTTAGGAGCAGATAATTTTGCAAACGCTTTAAGCTGTAGGTCATGTGTTTTCATTCGAGCTATACTTGACTTCGATATTTTCAATTGATCCGCAGCAACTCTAACAGACATCGAGGGATTCCGTTTATAAACTTTTTTTACTTTATTTATATTCTTAGCTAACGAAACAGAACGTTTTCTTCCGGGAATGTTTCTATAAATATCTTCGTGCGTTACTTCAAAACGCTTTATAATTCGATATAAAGTAGTTCTTCTGACTCTCTCTGGAGAAAAATGACGTATTGTGTCCGTTTTTCCATGATGTTTATAAAATTGAATAACTCATTGAAATAAAACAATTTAACGGATTATATCGCGTATATTATCTCATTTTAGTTCCCGACGTTTCGGAAGCTTTCCAGCTTTCCATGGTCACGGGAGGACTAATAAATTTAAGGGATATAATCCGTTAAATTGTTTTATTTCAATGAGTAATAATCGCGGAAACAGAAGAAAATATTATTGAATAACTCGTTTTGCAAATACTTCCTGTTCAGCTCTCTTCATTATTAAAACTTTAAAAATACTTTCGTAATTCCCGCTTAATCTGACAGATATAATGCCTACGGCGGCCATGACAGTTATTTTTCTTAAAAATTTAAAATCTTTTCACCCAGTTCGAAATTTGAAATTTGTCTCTTTACTTCTGGGACAGCCTTTATTCGGTTCCGCGACCAGATCTTCAATTTGGGCATTTTTTTCGAATTCTCCAACTACCATCGGGTCTCTGAACTTTAAACATTATATCTCCGACTCCTCCAATTGTGTATAGTCAGCAGTAAACAATCCGAAACATCCGAGGTGCCAAACATATCGCCAGGGCCGGATTTACCAAAGGACAACCGGGGCAGGAGCCCTTAGTCCCCACAAATGAAATTTAAAAAAAATGTATAGTGTATTTGGAACAATACTAGGGGCCTCTACACTCATTCGTTGCACCAGGGCCACCAGAATCGTAAATCCGGCCTTGCATATCGCAACACATAGAGGGCGGGATTTACCCTCAGTGCCGCTCTGGGCCACCATTTTAAAAACAAAAAAAAATAGCCGCCTCTAAAAATTTCCCTAATGCCCATGCCTCTAGTTTAAACCTCAGGCTGAACACATTTATTCCTATCTTACCTTAAACCTTAAAAGAAAATTTACAAATTCTGAATATTTTAAAACGCCCGAGATGTCCTGAACTCGCTTTTTCCCACCCATTTCAACAACAAACATCCTAAACGAATTCCCCATTTCTGGGTTTTTGTAAACAATAGCTTTTGTAATCATTCTCTTTAGAAACCCTGCGTAGGGCTGTCACTCGCAGAGCCCGCCGACAGCTCTCCAGGGCTGTGCCAAACTTATAATTCGTTTCCTGATTGTTAAGAGAACATGTGTAATTGTAAATGGTTTGAGATTATTTTAGGATCGGATATAAATAATACTTTGGGGTGAAGTTTTGGAAAGTCTGATAAGGGTTTGTTTCCGCATAAAGTTGAGGTGTCAATTGCAAAAACAGATATTTTAATGAATTTAAGTTTTGAAAATGGAAATGAAATTTTATGAAGGCAAAGGTTTTATATGCTAAGCTACCTATTTATAAATGTATACGAGTATTAGTAGACTTAGTAGCTGAAAAAATACAAAATACATTTAATAATTATGTGGTTTTTAAACTTTTTAATTAGACAATTCCCTTCCTCATAGGAGTTGATTTATAGAATATCGTTTTATTTTCCGTACATCTTAATTCTTAATTATTTATTCAGTTGTAAAGTCATGTACATTGTGATTAAGGTGTTATATACATTGATTGGCCAGACCATGACGCCCTGTAAGGGCACACAAAGACTTATTACTAACATGCATAATATTAAAATACATTGTTTTCAGCATTACGTAAATAATAGTACACAATTATAAGAAATATGTTTCGTGTTAATTTTACAATGTTTTACTACGGCAATTTAATTTTATAATTTAATTTAATGTCATTAACGTAAGCTTTGAAATTTAAAATAATAAATAGGTTACTTATTAACAAATTAAATAAGTTATTTGTAATGTGCTATCATTTAGAAAATCGTCGACAGAGTAATAACACTTCTCAATTAATAATTTCTTATGTCTATTTTTAAAAGTTATTTCATTTCTTTCTTGTTTAATTGAATCTGGAATTTTATTCGTAATTATAATACATTTATAATGTGGACTATTTTTAAACATAGCCAAGTTAGCTTTAGGTAGTAATAACTTATTTCTATACTGCTTTCGGGTTGTCACAACCTCTTTCTTCTTTTCAAATAAATAAGGGTTTTCACGAACAAAAAGAGCTGCTTGCAATATATAAATACACGGCAGAGTCAATAATTTATGTAGAATGAATTATGGACGGCAACTATTGGGGATACGCACGTTAGCCAAGATACGGATGCACTTCTTCTGCATTGCAAACAGTTGTTGTGCTTCAGTACTACCTCCCCAAAGCACCGAACCATATAGGAGCCACGAGTGTGCATATGCGTAGTATGCAGCTAATGCACATTCAAAGTTAGTATTTGTTTTCAATACGTTTAAAGCATAAACAAATTTAGATAGTTTCGTTTTAATAGTCTGAATATGGGCTTTCCAATTTATATCGGAGTCTATAGTTATGCCTAATAATTTAAATTCTTTAACCTCTTCTATATTGTTACTTGTAGTATACGTGTCTGTTTTTAAATTTAAATCCAAAGGCTTTTTTATAGTGGTTTAAACTGTATAATTATTGTTTTCTTTAAATTTATTTCTAAATTGTGGTCACTGAGCCATTTCTGTTTTAATTCAAAAGTGTGACTGAGCTGCAAGTTATATTCAGTTCTCTATTTTTGCAATTTAATAACAATGAGACATCGTCAGCGAACATAACGGAGGTAGTGTTTGGGTATAGGGCTGCGGGTAGGTCATTTATATATGCTAGAAATAGGAGGCATCACCATATACTAACCAAGTCACCTTCAGTGCAGGCGTCACTGAAAATCAGCGACAGGAAGTAAGTATTGTTTACTTCATGACATAAAGCTGAGTGACGACCTTTTTAGCATAATTCCACCTGTTTTATAAACTATGTTATAAGTATAATTATGCAATGCTAAATAAACTTATTTATTCCTTTCTTCTTCTTTCTTTCTTTCTTATTTCAATTTTTTCCCTCCGAACCATCTGACCACTAAATCGATCGAGTAGTCAATTGGAACGAAACACTTCCCATTTAGCCACTGGTGGTAAAAAAGAATAAGCACATGTATTTGAATAGAGTTCAAAAAGTTGAACTCTAAAGAGTTCAACTACATACAACTCATGAAATTATATTTTCTATGAAACCTTCCGTTGTGCGACGATCAATTAACCAATAAAATATGTTCGTTGCACATCGGAACATTTCAGTTTCGTCAGGTTCCTATGGTTAAACTACAGTTAGTGGTGGTTTTTGATCTTCACTCATCTATCTTCAGTATTGTAGACTGTTTTGTTTGTCAATTGTTATACCAGTAACATACTAAATGTATTGTTTATCGATGCAGTAGGTTCATATCAGTCGTAAACTGAACTCTCGCATCGATTTGGCTAAATATGGATCAGTACCAATAAAAATTTCGTAACTAAGCACTTTTTACAATCTGTCAGCCCTGAACCGGTTCGAAGCGGTTCAGACGTGACGTCATCGAGGGCCGCGATTGATATAAATTACAGGATCCAATATTAATGGATTGGAAAGTGATGGGCTGGTTTAATCGACAAAAAGGAAGAGGACTATGATTTCAAAGATACTTATAGTTTTTGGAGTATTTACCGCTCTTGAGTCTCTTATTAATACATATTGTTGAAAAGACATTTCCGCTTGTAATAGAAGTTACAAGCTTTTGTGAAAACGGCCCCAGGATCTAATATTTGTGGCATTATTCCAGGAAGCCATTCTAATCTCCCTGAGTTTCAAAAATAAATACGTTTGTTAGTATCAACTAAGTAAGTATTGAGATTGAAGTAGGTATTGAGATTATCACAGGCTCTGCAGATAACAAAACATACGTCCATATCAGTTTATTTCATCTATACAATTATAAAGTCGTAAAAATTAAATTTCTGGACCTTGAAGATATTTTCAAAAAGATAAGTGATACGGACTATAGTTGAAAGTCATTGAATCGAAAAATATTTTTTATTAACTTTTTATATGTGTCATTGTTGCTGTATCACGCTAAAACGGCTAAACGGATTTAAAATATTTTTGGTACAAGGGAAGCTGGGTATCCACAGATAGTTATAGGATACATTTTACTCGACTGTGCTAAAGAAAAAAAAGAGGATTATGATTTTACTTCTCCGCTGACGAAGTGACCTTAGCCATAAAAGGTAGGAGGAACGTGAAATTTGACACATATTCCTATAGGCACGTATAGAGGCACTAAGGAAGGTTTTTTTGGAAATTCGAATTGTAGGTGAAGTATCGATTTGTATGTTATACTATATACTAGCTTTTGCCCGCAGCTAGTATATAGTATAACATACAAATCGATGATAAGCAAATATCGACGGTAGAAAGGATAAATGGGGTAAGCGACATTTTCACGATATTTATATCTCACTATACTTGTTTTTTTAGCATTAGAAAAAGGATAAACAATCTTGACGTGTCTTTTTATTGACAAACGCTTTAAAAAAATAGTAACTATTACTTATGAAACCAAAATAATGTAAATTACAATCCTTGCTATTATAATTGTTACATATTTTTTGTGACTTATTTTTTTAAAGTGTTTTTCATTAAAAAGACACGAAAGGTTATTTACCCTTTTTCGCATGCTAAAAAAAACGAACTGTAGCGGCCGGCCCCTCGCTCGGGTGTACTACCTACTAAGGAGTAAGATGAGGCCTAGACTTCACTTTAGTGTATAGACTTTAGTCTAAATTTGGAATTTTCCATGCACTATTTAGTATATTTTCATACAAACCTTGTCATGAAAATTACAAATACAAAAAAAGAATTTGCGAAATAGGTGCAGTTGTTCTGAAGTGATGCGCAAACAAACCTTCATTTGTTTTTTATTATTATACATAACATTTCTTCAATTGATTTTTATTTACTTACATAGATAGAATGAGTTGAATGGATATATTACTAAACGCCACCAAGCTGTCGATTATCCCATTTCTTACAGAATCAGAATCAGAAAAAAAATATTGCCACAACTTACAATGAATATTTGAAGTATACAAAGAATATAAAAATATAAATAAACTTAAGATCTAGTAATTAATAAAATCTAGTAATATATGTATAGTAGATCTAGTAATTTAATAATTAGGGAAAAAGGCGTGATTGTATGTATGTATCTAGTAATTAAAATTGAAACTAATAACAATTGTGAGGCAATGGGTCTCAGTCTCAGCATATGCTGGGCATAAACCACAGCGCTGGTTTTCAGACCGAGCCCTTACTATGTTGACAAATACCTACGTCGGCCGTAATTGTTTCAATATCGTTTAGATACGTGCTCAAAATCTTTATATGTTTACATAAGACTTAAGGTGGACTGGTAGAGAATACCTTATAGCATTATATCCACCTTTTTAACCGACTTCCAAAAAAAGGTGGAGGTTCTCAATTCGACGGAATGTTTTTTTTTTTATGGATGTTCACCGATTACTCGAAGACTATTTTTTTTTTGGTTTCATAGAAGGTACTTTCTAGTTGGTCCCATTAAATTTTAGTAAAGATCTGATGATGGAATCTATGAGGAATTGAAGGAACTCCTGAAATATTGTAGGCATACATATAGCGATTTTGGTATTATAAGAATCATAATAAGCATTTGCATTCAAAAAGTGTAAATTGATGAAGTGGAACTGATTCAGAAGACCACAGAATGCCATCGGAACTCCTCAATGATAAATGATTTACGGGTGGCTACAAAATATCTTGATTAATTTAGCTAAGCAACTTCATAGTCACAAATTTAAATGTTCCTGATGAGAATGGTACCATCGAATTGATTTGATGATGGAGCCGGAAGGTAGGCACCAGATCTATGTAATAAAATAATGTATCCTAGCCGTGTTTGGGCTTGTTCGAATCGTCACGAGATACACTTTTAAGTAACGATTCCCTAAAAAGTGTAAAATAAATAAACTTTTAAACAAAAAACCGACTCCAAAAAAAACTAAAAAGTAAAAAATAACGCCATAATTCAGTTTCTTCAAATTACTTACAAGTAACAGTTTGTATACTCAATCTATACAGTATATACAATTAATCTTATTTTGGCGTCGGTGCCATAGAAAGAATGTGTAAAATATTGAAAATTGACGATTTTAGTAAGTTGTGACACGATGGCACCGACTCCAAAATAACATTAATTGTATATACTGTATAGATTGAGTATACAAACGGTTACTTGTAAGTAATTTGAAGAAACTGAATTATGGCGTTATTTTTTACTTTTTAGTTTTTTTTGGAGTCGGATTTATTTTTTGTTTAAAATTTTATTTAGTTTACACTTTTTAGTTAATCGTTACTTAAAAGTGTATCTCGTGACGATTCGAACAAGCCCAAACACGGCTAGGATACATTATTTTATTACATAGATCTGGTGCCTACCTTCCGGCTCCATCATCAAATCAATTCGATGGTACCATTCTCATCAGGAACATTTAAATTTGTGACTATAAAGTTGCTTAGCTAAATTAATCAAGATATTTTGTTGCCAACCGTAAATCATTTGTCATTGAGGAGTTCCGATGGCATTCTGTCGTCTTCTGCATCAGTTCCACTTCACCAATTTACACTTTCTGAATGCAAATACTTATTATGTTTCTTATAATACCAAAATCGCTATATGTATGCCTACAATATTTGAGGAGTCCCTTCAATTCCTCATAGATTCCATCATCAGATCTTCACCAAAATTAAATGGGACCAACTAGAAAGAACCTTCTATAAAACCAAAAAAAAATATTTGAAATCGGTCAAATAGTCTCTGAGTAATCGGTGAACATCCATAAAAAAAAAAAAAAAACATTCCGTCGAATTGAGAACCTCCTCCTTTTTTTGGAAGTCGGTTAAAAAGTAAAACCGACTCCAAAAAAACTAAAAAGTAAAAAAATAACGCCATAAATCAGTTTCTTCAAATTACTTACAAGTAACCGTTTGAATACTCAATCTATACAGTATATACAATTAATGTTATTTTGGAGTCGGTGCCATCGTGTCACAACTTACTAAAACCGTCCATTTTCAATACTTTACACATTCTTTATATGGCACCGACGCCAAAATAAGATTAATTGTATATACTGTATAGATTGAGTATACAAACGGTTACTTGTAAGTAATTTGAAGAAACTGAATTATGGCGTTATTTTTTTACTTTTTAGTTTTTTTGGAGTCGGTTTTACTTTTTTGTTTAAAAGTTTATTGAGAATTAAATTAATTAGTAGATTATTTGAATATAAATAAATTATTGGATTTGATTTGACTAAGTATGTGAAAAATTGTTTGTCAAAATCTCAAAAGATTATCAAGATTTGAAACTTCTAGCACTACCCTCTTCTTTTCTTTATCGTATAATACAAATTTCGCGACAAAGGTGCATTATCATAAACAACCAACCAACGAAATCTTTATTTGCATGTTCAAAACAACAAAATCTCTCGTGTCTTACAACAAGACACTCTAATAAGAAAACTTATTCACCAGGGACCCCAAACTAACCCACAACGCTAGTTAACTCCCGGCATATCACTTTCGCTAGTTTTCCTTTCACTCCGAATAAGTTGGAAAAACATTTTCGCCATACCCTCCATAATCCTCTACCTGTAGAGATATACCGTACTTACCCCGTGCACCCACTATCATCTATACCTACTACCATTCCCCTCAGTTCAAACACACGATAAACAAGACAAAGACGTGCAAACTTAAACTTCAGTCTCGAACATCAGCGCTCAGAATGCCTTATTTCTTGACAGTACTTGTGACCTCTGGTTTTGTGACCTTATCTCCCCACCAAGACTCTCGCGCCCTGCCTCATGCATTTAAATTGCTTCATTACAGCGCTGGATGGCAGACTCCAGGGTTGTCGATCGGGGAAAATGTAGTTTACTGCAAATTTTCTCTTAATATTTTGTATAATTTCTATGTTAATTACACCGAGAGTTAAATAGACAATTAGAATGTTTCAGCTCATTTGCTGTTGCTGCTTTTGTTGTCTGTTGGTTTTTAATTAAACCAGTGGGATTTTGTAGTTTTACGTATATAGAGAAGTAATTTAATGTGTTTTATGAAAATAAAATACTTAATTAGTTACCTACATTCCGCTTAGTTTCAGATCATAAAGTAGTGCTAAATCTTGTTATAGGTTACCTGTTCTTAAATATCAGGCATATTGAAGAGAAAGAAAGAAAATATATATATCACTTTCGATTTAATTAGGATAACTCTATGGCATTTTAAAAGTTACATGTAACATTACAATTGGGAAACGGAGGAAGTTGTCGTAACTTACAATACAGTACTCTTTATACACTATATCTAAATGTATAACTAACCTAAAGGTTGTATAAGGTTTTAAAGGTGATTCCGGTAGACAACTGGCTCAAAGGTGCCTAGAATACTGGCGGAATTGCCGCGTTGTATTGCCAGGGACATTCTTTGAGTCAGGTACTCACCGGAGCGGGGGTCTGCACCACGATCCTTCTCTCGATCCTCAGCGCACCATGGCCCGCCGGTCTCCACAGCCACTGGGACGAACTCGTACACTGGCTCCAGGTTGCTGTACTTGGCGTGCTTGAGTTTGGCGGCGGTTTCGGCAGCACCGCCGGCGGCACGCGTCGTGTCTGCTAAGTGAGAGGGAGCAAAAGTACTAACGCAGGTTGTGTCCCATAGTACTGAATTGCGTAGTCGGTTTACCATCTTATACTCCATCGTAACTCCATGAAACTCAGAGCAACGGTGTTGCCAGTCTGACCTCGTGTACCTCGCGTTTGACAGCTTGGACAGACATTTCAGGGTCATGTAATCAAATTGGGAACGCAATCACAAACTAATCAGAATGAAGGGTAGCCATGTTAGCCGACAATTACACGCGGGGCAGGCGCCCACAAACCTCCATATACCGCGCCACCGACCATCCTGATCCTGACTAAGGGTTCATCTAGAAATCACGCGAATTTCCGAAGGGGGGAGGGGGGCTTACGATAACCTCACATTAGAGGAGGGGGGTACAAGGTGACCTACACGTGTATTTTTTTTACTGTACCTGCGAAACCGCGAAATAATATTTACTCATGTAGGAAATTATAAATCTTCCTTTTGACACTTCAAAAACAGCAAGTCTGTTTAAAATAAGAGTATATTTTCAGAGGTAGGTACGTTTGCATAACGCAATTATGTACGAAAAAACGAAAAGAAGCCGAAGGGGAACTAAATACAATAACACTTACTTTAAAATAAAAAAATACACGTGAGGTATTAACGCCTAAAATCTCACCTAAGATCACCAAGGGGGAGTGGGCGAAATGTGGCCCACTGAACCTCGCGTGATTTTTGGATGAAACCTAAGGCTCAGTTTTACCATCCTTTACAAAAGATGCAGTGTTTAAAAGCTAAACACTGAGTTTGCCTGTCGAGTTTAAAAATTAAATTAGTTTATTCCAGTGACGAACATTATAAACAATGAGTTCAGCGGTCTATTATAGTAAGACTTTTTTCAAAATATCTTCAATTTTACATTTCGTTTTTACAACTTTATAATAGTATATATATATATCTGCATAATATATTAAAAATACATCACAAACTAGTATAAAGTTTTACAAATGAAGTTTAATTTCATCTAATCTAAAGCAGCCCTGAAACTCGCCGGCCATTTCACACGGAGCGGACAGGCGCACAAAATTCTGCATGCCGCCACCGACCAACAATCCTGACTAAGTAACTTACCTAATGAGTTCGAGTTTTTGAAGCAAAAAATCCGATATTATGAAGCCGAAGCAGTTTGGAGGTTAGGATAATCCAATTTTGCGGAATGTTCTTTTCTTAATCGAGGTATCTCGAGGTAGCCAAACGGAGTTATTTTCTCTCAGGTTACGGTCAATAGTAGCAATAGTAGGTAGTCTGCCTAGGTTATTAGGCTAACAAATTATTGAGATTTTAAGTTGTTAAAAGTAGTACAGATTTCTTTTTTTTTTTGTTTACTTATTTGAAATTGGTACAATGTACAAAATAGGGAGATTATAGGTACAAATCCCATTAAAATTGGTAGGACCAATGGTGCTGCGATAAAAATAATTATATGATAAAACAAGACCATAATGACAAGTATTGTAGTAAGGTATGTAAATGTCCCAGACCCGGACACTATCCCTTTAGTTGGTACTTTATAAATTATCTTCAACCTTAATTCGTAACAATAGAGGTGACAAACAGGGTGTGTGGGAGTCTTATTAATTGGAATCTAGCTGTCAAGTTTTGGGAGGTTTACCTAAGATAGAAATGTGCCCTTTTCGAGAATTTCCTTTTGCGTATAAATGTTCTCGAGAATGGTCCCAATCTATGACGCTAAATCTATACACATCAGACAACGTTCTCGAACGGCACCAACGCTTTGTTGATCTGTAATAATAAATAACCTACATGTAAAGACTAATAAGAATTCTATTTATTGGTTGACTTCATTTACTTAAGCTACTGTACTTATACAAACACCAATGAAACTTGTTGATCGAGTTTTAAATCTGTCCATTTATGTCCAACGGAAATAATAAAGATAATCTTACTATGTTATGCCTATCACAAAAATTAAGAAGGATAGGTACATTTATACTATTTCTAAAGTTGTAAAATGAAATGGCTGTAAGTAATAAAAAATATTTACCGAAAAAATAACTGAAATGGCTCTTTAAACTATAATGAATATACGTTTGAATGTGTTCAATTGAAAAATGATTTTTTTGTATGTTTGCATTTATTTATAATGCGTCTTTTCGGCCTCATCACGCCAAAACGGCTTAATAGTCCCCAGCAAGCTCGGCCGAATTTCACCTTCCCATACAAACGGAGTTTCGTACTCATTTTAAAACTACGTGTTGGGTTGTAACGAAACTTTGCATATACAATGACATGAGATATATCTAGGCTTGTAATTAGTTTATATGGCTCCAGTTTATAAAACAAACGAAATACAGCAAAAACAAGTTTTGTATGAAAACTTAAATTCGCTGTATTTTTTTACTATGGTATCTGAAGCTACATAAACTAATTACAAGCCTGCATATACCTTAACTTATTCTAAGTACAAAGTTTCAGAGCAAACTAGCAAGTCGTTTTAAAATGCTAACAACGTTTGTATGGAGAACCGAGCTTACCGGGGACTCTTAAGGTGCGTCCACACTTGTATCATTTGTTCGTATCCGATCACCGTGCCGTGGCATGACTGCATATCGCTCTGCTTGGACGCTCACTGTCAGCGCGGCGACCATGCCTTGCTCGTCCGATCTAAGTGAGTGATACGCGTATCAAAATGGATTTCGAGCGATCGGATCGGCGCAACGTCCAAACGCGTGATCGTGACACGCGATCATACCACGGAACGAAGATCTGATCGGGCAAATGATACAAATGTGGACGCACCTTTAAATGATTTCAACAATTTTTGGTACACACAGTTATAAAATACTTTTTACCCGGCAACGATGAAGCTAAAAAGAGGCATGACACTTTTTTTCTTTACCGCGTACAAATTTGCTTCTTTTGTAGGTATATATAAAACACGTTACACATCAGAAGGCATTTATTGTTAGACTAAATTAAACGTAACTCAACTTCCGTGCATATTAAACAAAACACGTCTGATTTCAAAACAGAATTGCCAATCACATTTTTGGCAGCGAAATTTCGAAAGCACGTCAAATATGCTTATTTCAACCACAAAGCTTTGAGTCTACCCGTCAGTCGCGTAAATTGGACATTGCTGAAGCTTCCCATGCAACCGATTCGATAATTAACAAAATTCTGGTTAATTAATAATTAAAATTCAGATCGGAACACGGCTTAACGAACCGACAGTCGTATATTCATTATAGTTTATAGAGCCGATGTGATTTTTAGGGTTTCGTACCAGAAGGTTATCTACCAACGGACGCCTGTTACTAAGCCTCCGCACAGTCTGTGTTTGGGATTTTGATTGATAATGCTGAATATCGGCTAGCAATTTCGCTGTTACCGTAACTATATGTTGTGGCGGCGGAGCTGCCGCAGCAGCTCCCGGCACCACGTGTCGGTGACTGCCGTGCTCGAGTGCACGACAGTCGGAGTGTACCTAGCTATTTTCTAGCCGGTCTATGTCATGTCTGTTGTCAGTGGCCTTAGCTAAGGACATTGGGTTTTATTTGGGGCTTTTGGGGAATAGGATGGGTATGGGATAACGTGTGGGGGACCCGTGTATTAAGATCGCGTCGGACGACCCCGCCTGCGGGGCCGCCGGTGTCCGTGTCCGTGTCCGTGTCCGTGTCCATAATCGTTATTTGGGTTTCGGACTATGTCAATGTTCCGGTCAAAGTAATAGTCAGCAACATGGTTGATGGGTCCGTCGTCTGTGTCCGAGTCGGAGGAGTCTTCCGGGTACCATCTTTTGATGGTAGCATCCGGGCCGGACAGTATGTGTCGCGGCCTTCTGATTAGCCTTCTGACGGCTAATCTGAAGGCGCTTTGGTCAGTGATGGTCTGTAATAATTGAGCCTGATCATTTACAAGATTTTGTATATGATCATCTAAGTTTTGTGGGATAATTTGAAAGTCAACTTCCACCGGAATGTGGGCCGGGACATAGACCGACGCGTTCCTAATTAAAGAATTCGGGTTAGAGCTGGCTTTCTCAAAATATGTGGTAGATAAATCTTTGAGATAGGTATGCTCCGACTACCCACCATCGGACTTAACCTGCCTAAGACGAATGCCGCCCTATTTCTAGCCTCCTTGAGGTGAACTTTGAAGTTAAGTTTCCTATCTAGGGTGACTCCTAGATATTTAACTTGATTTTTCCAAGGTATGGGCTTATCATGCATTACTATAGGGGCTAAGTTCTCATGCGGTAATTTCGCAGATCTGCGAAAAATGATTGCCGCGCTTTTCTCCGGGTTCACCTGGATCCTCCAGAGGTTGCACCAACGACCTAGATCATCGGTAGCTTCCTGGAGATCCTTCCTCATGGTGTTGAGGTTGATGTTCGAGGTAAAGAGGGCAGTATCATCCGCAAAGAGAGCTATATCTACATTTGGGTGCTTGGGAATATCATTAGTGAAAAGGGAGTAAAGGGTCGGCGACAAGACCGAACCTTGCGGTACGCCCGCTGTAATGGGGTGAGGGGAGGATAATGATTTTTCCACTTTATATCTGAAGGAACGATTGCTGAGGAAAACCTGAACGAGACGGATACGGCGATCGGGCAGGCCTATCCGATATAACTTGTATGTCAGACCAGCATGCCAGACCTTGTCGAATGCCTTTGCTACGTCCAGAAAGATTGCCCCAGTTTTACGACCACTGTGAAGAGCATAACCTTGACGGTTTTCAAATTCAGCCAGCACATGCTCCGTGATACGGTGCACTTGCTGGACACATGAGTGCTTAGCTCTGAATCCGAACTGTTCGTCCATGATGACATTATTGTCATCAATGAAGTCTTTGATTCGGTTCAGCACTATTCTTTCATAGAGTTTACCCAGCGAAGATAGCAGGTTGATGGGCCTGTATGACGTGGGTTCAGTTTTATTTTTGCCAGGCTTGTGAATGCCAATTACTGTGGCTTGCTTCCAGGCACCAGGGAAGCGAGAGTTTTTGAGTGCAGAGTTGAATATCTTGATTAATAAATCTCTCTGTTCGTGAGATAGGAGCTTTAAAATGCGATTTGAGATGCCATCCATGCCCGGAGCCTTCTGTATGAGGAGGCTTTTGATGAGATTGTTTAACTCATCAGGGGTGACTGGCCTTAGGTGGTCTGATTGGAGTTGCGAGGTGGATAACCTAGAGACCATGTGGTTGGTCCAGGTTATGTGCTCTTCATCAATGAAGAGCCTACTCGGAGAGCATTGTTCGGATAGACTGTCAGCCAAGCACTCCGCCTTTTCCTCATCGTCAAAGGCAGGGGTGGCCTGGCCCGGTCTCTCCAATGGGGGCACTGATTGTACCGATTCTGATTTCAGAGATTTCGCTATTTTCCAGTACGCTGTGTGACTGGGCGCTATCTCAGAGATCAGATCTTGGAAGCTGTTCGCCCGAAAATCTGCAATCTTCTGAAGGACCTCGCGTTGCAAGGCCCGCAGATTCCTGCGATTATTGGGCGAAGGGACCCATGCTGTGTGCCTAAGAAGGGCATTCTTCTTCCTCAACAGTGCCTGCAGCTCCGCTGGGAGGGGCCGACGGTGGATATCCTCCGCCGGCACCTCCCGCGAGGCCTCACGGACTACCGTGTTGGGGTAGCTGTTGAGAGAAGAGATGGCCCTGTCAGTGTCGTCGGTTGTGTCCAGAGTGTCAGAAAGAGTGAGATCAGAGGGTGTCTTTAGGAGACCTTCCTCGACCTTCGCCCAGTCCACTATGGACTTGAGTTCAGGTGGGTTACTTGTGTCTGCGCCGAGTTTCAGTAACACGGGCAGGTGATCAGAATCTAACTCGTGGATCACCTCAATCAAACGGAACTTGAGGTTCACGTTTGACAGAAGGGCCACGTCCAAGATGTCTGCTTTGTAAGTGTCTACTGGAGGATAATGTGTAGGTTCTAAGGGGGCTATGAGGTCAAAAGAGAGACCGTTGATCATTAAATGAAAGAGCCTATTTCCATTGGTGTTGTTGGTGTTACAACCCCAGGAAGTATGTTTCGGGTTAAGGTCCCCAGCCACTATGACCGAGGGATCCAGACTAGCTAGTTTGTCGAGATCCTCTTTAAGTAAGGAGCTCGAGCGAGATAGGTAGGCTGAGACAATTACTATTGGGGCGTGTCCTTCCACCGAGATCTTACACACCGAGGTTTCGATGTTGGTAAGCTCTGGCGGATTAAGGGCACAGCAATGAAGGTTCCTTCTATAGAAGATCATGGTACCCCCCCCCCCCCCGGAGGGAATCACGATCATTTCTTATGCCGATGTAATTTGGGATATGAAAACTTTTGTAGAGGGTTCTTAAAGGGTCTCTTGGACCAGGAGGATGTCGACTAAATGGCCATAGAGGAACTGAGAGATCTGGTCTCTCATTCCTCTAAGGCCATTAGCGTTAAAGAACGCTATGTTGAGCAAGGTGGGGATGAACTTCCCAGGGGCCGTACTATCCATTTAGGATGTGGGACGGGTTGTAGTCAGCCCTGGCGGCTTCATGTTGCGCCAGGAGCTGCAGAACACGGTCCCCATCCGCCATAGCCATCTCGGCTTCCAAAGCAGTGAGATGCGCCCTATGGGCACGTGCTCGCTGCAGTGGTTCCGAGTCTGACTGCGGGGGGACCTGGTGGGGCTGGAATGGGCTCTGAGGGTGATAATAGGCCTCTACACCCAGCTGTGCTGGGTTGTAGAGATCCCAGCAGGGATGGCCCCTATATTGTGGGGGCTTTGGAATTGAGCCATGTAGTTGGCGTTACTGCCGGTAGCTGGGGGGGACCTTAGGGACGGGAAGTCCCTGGGGTTTGCTACCGGGGGAGGGGGGAGAATAGAGGTGGCTGCGCGACCATTAGCAACTTGGGCCGCCTGGGCAGCATTCAGAGTTGCTGTTGCCAGCTGGCGGCGAGGGCGCGGAGCTGCAGGGCATGACCTGTAGCTGGCCGGGTGCCCCTGCTGGCGGCAGTTTACACAGGCCACCTCTTGGCCCACGGGACGGTCGCAGTTGCTGGTGGAGTGGTCGCCCAGGCGCTTTACGCACCTGGGTCGCGCAAAACAAGTTCTGAACGAGTGCCCCCACACCTGGCAATTTCGACATTGAGATATTATGTTGGTCAATCCTGGCTCTTCCACCGTCACCTTCAGCATCAAGACTTCCTTGATGAGGAAGATCTTGCGCCTGGTGTCAGCGTCAGTGTCTACTTTAACATTGACCATGTCGTAGGAACCGTGTATGGCACTGTGAGCTCGGTGCAATTTACGCACAGCAATGCCTTGTTGAAGTAAGTCGTTGAGCACCTCTTCGGTGCTTATTTCCTTAGGGATTCCCTTGATCACAACATTGAACGTCCTTTCGTGATCAAAGAAATCCCTATGGAAAGGGATGTTGTTGTTGTCCAGTAGGTGGCACACGGTCCGAAATTGTTCCGAGTCCACACATTTTATTTTAATGCCTATCTGTACACCAAGGCCGTCGAACACGCATTTACAGAACACCGGCTTGATGCCGTTGTCTGCAAATAGTGCATGTATTTTACCCCACTTGGTGTTGTCCCTCACCGTAATGGTGGGGGGTTTCTTTTTAGGGGGTTGGTTAGGAGGGGTGGCCGTGTCGGGCGGTTAGGTCTGGGAAGTTAGCGAGGGGTTTACGCGTGAAGCGCGTTTTCTGTGTTTGGTATCATTTTGTTATTTTAGTTACGCAATTAGTCGCTAGATGACACTTTTTAAACCTGCTCATTCTAGAACGCGGTATCGAAGTGTCGACGTAAAAACTATAAGATATTCGGAATTTTAAGACATTACAACTTGTAGCAACCAAACAGTGTTATCTTTCACTGGGAATAGAGGGCGTGAGGCGTCCTGTTCGAGGCGCAATCAGTCTGTCTGTCTGTCCATCACAGGGCTCTAACTTTTGAAGTGCTATAGGCCTACAATAGAAATATTACAGTAGTAGTATTACTGTTGAAGTTGAAGTAAAAGATTCAACTGAGTCCCCATACCGTTTTTAGATTATTTTTTATCTCAAAAATTTTAATATTCTGAATCGCGTAACATTATTTTAAAGCATAACAGGTAGAGACACTGGAAATTTTTCAAAAATTTATATCACTAATATATACTTTAGAGTTTACCCTCACCTGGCATAAACTTTTTTGTCATAATCATCATTTGGCATAATGAATTTTTCTCTGAATACGTAAACTTTTCAGGATTCTTATAAAACAAACCTAACCTCACGTAATGCATTTAACAGATGATGCCTTAAAAAGTCCTGAAAATTCTACAGCTTCAGAAAAAAATGCATTATGCCAAATGATGCATTATGCCAAATGATGATTATGACAAAAAAGTTTATGCCAGACCAATACCGGTTAGTCACCATAAATACAAATAACTTAAAAAAATAGTTCAGAGTACCATGTACAAGAAGTGTTTTTGTGGTATGGAACCCTTCGTTTGCGAGTACGTCTCGCACTTGGTCGAGTTTATGTCGAGTCTCACGGGTAAATATTTTATTAGGTTCTAAGGAGTCGTAATTAAGAAGTTTGTGGAGTTGACTGGGAGTCTTCGGTACAAACAGCCAATATACGAGTAGGGATAGGACTTTTATATGGAACTAACACCCGCGGCTTCGCCCGCGTTACCGATAAAAGGCATGTTTATTGATTGATTTCCCATATTAACCTATAAGCTAGATACATTTTATATCTAATTAAACTATACCGGCTGTAATCGTTAAGTGTGACCAGGCGATTATTCCGTAACTATTACAGATATCAAAGAACTTTAAACTGATATCGAAAGGACGTTACCTAATGAGTAAAAAGTCATCAGTAACTTTTTAAAAATCAAACGAGAAGTATCCAAAATGTTGACATTAAATACTCCCATACATTTAGTATGAGATTAGTAGAAAGGTTTCAGCTTCCTTATTTTAAGTGGTCTAGTACCTACTCATTATTCCGCAATCATATTTCATGATTACGTATGATATGATAATTATGACTTTACTCATTTGGTTGTACTTTCAATATTAGTTTATTTATTTTTTTGATATCTGTTTTTGATAGTTACGGAATAATCGACTGGTCACACTTAACGACTACACCCTGTATAAAACATCCTATCACAGATTTCATTTGCCCACCCAGTGTCTATTATATTAAACAATCAAACCTGCCAGCAATCACTTTCAGGATACCGTTGTGGCTAAATCTCAGCGAAATATTAGTCATGCCAACTAATATATAATGTAGGTTTCAAATCACATTTATGAACAGGTTTAAAATAACTTAAAATGTTTTAAATCGCTGCTCTAATTTACAGCGAACGCAGTTTGTCATTAGGTACACAATCTTCACTATATCCTACTTGACTACGGCGAAGCAAAAAACTGTCTATATTAAATCCTGGTACATAAGTAAGTAGGTGCTTGTAAAATCTGTACCACTCGCATAGAAAATTGTCACGTTATTCTTTGGAATTGCGAACAGGACAACTTAAGGTACCTACTTTAGTGTCTGCTATAAGAGGGGCCTTTCAAACGTTCACGCGCCACTGGCCAATGGAGTTTTTGTGTTATTGTATGTAGCTTATTGCGAACGCTGTGTGTGGCCGCAACAGTGAAAGTCTACGAACAAAGGAACTTTTAAAACTACACTACAGCTTTAATGATAAAGAAGGCGCATCTTCAGTCGCGGAGGAGAAAAAGTCATAACCCCTATTTTTTCGACAGCGTAGTCGGCTAAAGAGTATCCTATAACCATCTGACCCGTGTACCAAAATTAGTTAAAATCCGTTAAGCCGATTTGGCGTGATGAAGCCACAACGACACATACAAACATACAAAAGAATATAAAAATAAACAATTTCTACATTCTGAGTCTATCGACAAAAACACTAAATGCACATCTTAGGAAAACCTAGTGTTTCAAATTATCTTGAATCATAGCTAAGAACTTTCCAGGCCTAGTTACTTTTCAAGCTCGAAAACTAAATCAAAATGTGATTAAACATAAAAACATCCATCTCTTACATAAGTTAGAAAGAGACTAATCCATTCTACGCCTAGTTTACTCTAGGACAGTACTGTGGAGATCTGATAGATTTCTATGTCACTACCGGCAAGTATTATTGCATAGTTTTGAATTTAAAATAATATGATAAGTTGATCAGATAAGTTGTTCGGATTTCAAATATTAGATTAAGAATTGTTTTATAAGTCATAAAAGAAGGCTGCGTCTAGCAATATTTTTAAATAATTTATATAAGCAAACAGTTAAACAGTTTCACGATTTTAATTTTAGTCAGAGGATTAGTAGGTATCACCATTTTCAGCATAACTTTGAGAATTTGACACCTTTCTTACCCTTGGTGAAGGCCCGGGGTATTCACTTCTGCAGAAGTGATACCATCAGGGATCGGAAACGGTACTTTTTAACCCCCGACCAAAAAAGAGGGGTGTTATAAGTTTAACATATCTGTGACTGTGACTATGTGTATCTGTGTATCTGTATATCTGTCTTAGGCATCGTAGCACCCATACGGATGGACCGATTTGAGTGCGGTTTTTTTGTATCATAGATAATTTTATCCCGAGTGTTCTTAGCTTTGTTTGATGAAAATCGGAGCACTCGTCTCCAAGATATTCAGCTTTTAGTGGAACAAGTGACCGGATCTCAGCCAATATTGAAGCTAGGAACTCCAAATTTTGTTGTTATGGTCAAGTTTAGCAGCATTTGCTAAGTGACTGATTAAATAAATGAGGGTCTCATGATGAACAGCTACTTGTGTCTGTGGTATCGTAGCTACCAAACGAATGAACCGGTTTTCGTTCAGTTTTTGTGTCATAGATAATTTTATCCCGAGTGTTCTTAGCCATGTTTCATAAAAATCTGTTCAGCCGCTTGAATATCATCAGCTCTTTAATAGTTGATGTGGAGATCTGACTACCTTCCATATGTCCTAACCATTCAAAATTTGGTACCGTATTACTTCAACGATATCGAAAAAACATGGTAAGTTAACCATGACTTTAAATATGACATGTTAGGGTAAGGTTTGGATTTCGAAGGTGGGTAATTAAATGGGATCAATTTAGGCTCAATTACCACTGCGGCAGAGTCCAAGCGACGCGACGCGTCAATTCGTCTGCGTAAAACTTTTCTCATTGCCGTAGTCGAATATGTAGTACCTAAGTTACTAACTCAACTAACTAATCACTATAAATACCTTCCTAATATTTATACCTACCTACTTTAAAAAGGAAAAAATAAAAGTAAAATTATTTTTTTTAAAAACCCCCCGACACAAAAAATAAACTCTAAAAACTAACAAATGATATTTTAAACCTATTATAATTATTATCGTCACATATATTATGTAAATTCAAATATTTTTATTTTCCTAGCGTCGTCGCGTCGGGGGGAGGGTTGTTAGCTTTTAGAGTTTATTTTTCGTGTCCGGGGGGGGGGGGGGGAAATATCCGAAATAACGATTCGTTGTTTTCTTTCACTTATACGGACTTTTCGTTATATAATTTATTAAACTTCTAGAACTTGAATCAGGTGTTTCGTGATTAATTTCTCTTCTCCTAAATACAGTTTTAAAACATTCCAGAAGTAGCGTATATTTTAGAAGATTTAAATATTTATATGATTGAAATTTAGTACAGTGTAAAAAAGATATTGCCTGCAAATTTTGCACCAAATCTACTTTTGTACATCTATACTATTATATAGTTGTAAAATGAAATGTCTGTACATTGAAGATATTTTCAAAAAAATGGTCGTGACCATCGAAAGCTGGAAAGCTTCCGAAACGTCGGGAACTAAAATGAGATAATATACGCGATATAATCTTTAAATTGTTTTATTTCAATGAAAATAATGGTTGTTAAGGACTATTTGGAGTTCACTAACACGAAAAATATATTTTTTTCGGATTTTATGTATGTTTGTATGTGTCGTTGTGGCTTCATCACGCAAAATCGGCTAAATCGATTGCAACTATTTTTGGCACACGGATAGCCGGGTATCTCCAGACGGTTATAGGATACTTACTACCCGACTACGCTGAAGAAAAAAAAGAGGGTTATGACTTATCCCCCTCCGCGTACGAAGTTGCGGGTGCCTTATATTATACCTATAAGATTGAGTACCTATAGTAACTTAATTAAAATTTAGATTGCCTATAAAATCATTAACTATATTATATTACTAGAAGGCGCCCTCAAACTTTGTTCGCGGAGGAGAAAAAGTCATAACCTCTCTTTTTTTCCTCAGCGTAGTCGGGTAAAAAGTATCCTATAACCATCTGAAGATACCCAGTTACCCGTCTATCAAAAATAGTTGAAATCCGTTAAGCCGATTTAGCGTGATGAAGCCACAACGACACATACAAACATTTTATTTTTACAACTTTATAATAGTATAGATGAAATTTTGTGCTGATGTTGTAAGTTCCTCTTAATATCAAAAACGACTGAAGAAATTTCTACGAAACTCTCCAGTTAATATGTTGTTAAGACATTAGAATTAACATAGGCTATAAACTACATCTCTACGCAGACGAAGTGGCGGGCAACAGCTAGTAGATATAAATGAATCAACTTAACAATATAAATATTCTACATACATTTAGCATAAAGATATATTTTAAAGATTACCAGCAATCTGAACGAACAGTATTAAATTTCTGAATGGAACATAACTTACGCGATATTAATCTAAGCGAATCCGTTCAATTCATCCGCACATCCGAACCGAAGCCGCCCCGCCCCAAGCCCAAAGAAATTAACAAATTATATTACTCAAATAACACTACAATAACTTTTTTATACGACGCCATTCACGGCAAACGTCAACAATTTGCCTATTTTGCCGCCAATTCCGGCCCGGTGTTGCCACAATGCAAAAATCAGATATCAATAACTACTTATTCGGGATCCAATCAGGCAAAGGTGTCACATTACGATATGGTATTGTGAACGCCGTACCAGCCGTACCTATGTTTACAAACACAACAGGGGCTTGTCATAATCTGTTTTTGTATGCGTCCTTTCTATTTTTCGGTCGGCCAACTTTAGCGGGATTGTTTTTTTTTCGGCGAAGAAAAGGCATGGATTTCAACGCCTCAATGTTGGTTTATCTACACATAAAGGTGTTTCATGGAAAGGGAAGGTGTTCTTTTTTAGTCTTGCGTGGTGATACGGATAATGCCAGGGTTTGGTGGTCCTTTTGACTGACAGTTGACATTTTTGATGAGAAGTTAAGCTCCTACAAATTTTACTTTCAATGAATCGAGGTAAGCAATTGTTGTACTACATTGTTTTTTTTTTAAGTCTGCGAGTACCTATTATTTCCTTGACTGCTAAGAGGTACCGCGTACTTTACGAGAGTTGTTCATAGTTCATTTAAGTTTTTGAGTTGTGTTAAGCATGAAATTATAATAAGTGAAGTAAGCAATCGTGTAACATATTATACATAATTCCATTTCCAAAATCACAAGCGAAGTCAAATCATAAATCAAAAAATAGTAAACACATTTTCAGTAAACCACTCAGAATTCGTACCGTCATGCCTTGCTATTTATTATATTAGGTATTATCAACCCCTGACATAAGTAGATAGATACATTTTAACATCAAGATTTTTGTGAACATGTGCTACTATTCTCCCACCCAAGTGCCGCTAAAACAGACCACAGATTAAAATAAGTGTTATTTTCATGTTCAAAGATCCAAAGATACCGCATTTTAAGGTGTCAGGCCCCTGACGGATATCATGCCCAGCCAAACTAACATTTTATTCCAAATGCAATTCCCACCCGTCCAAAAACTGCAAAACAAACAATTTCATACAACAATTACATTACGCGAAACCTCAAGCGTCAAAAATGCCAAAGTTTTTATATGTTTAACGTCACAATTATAGAAATACATCCAAAGCCAGCTCATTTTTGTTTAGTTTAGAGTACAATTTCGATTGTCTATGGTTTCGTAGTGATGTGAAGTGCATCAAAGCGTTCAGTTGCATTTCATTCTTAACGGCCGAGTTTTGGGTTTCATTTTGAACGTGTTGTATTTGGTGTGTAGTGCAACGAAGCGTGTACACTGCAGGACAAGGGCTGGGGTTTTTTTTTAATCCGGGTTGGATTAGGCAAAGCCACTTTGACTGGCAGCCGACGTCAGATGCAGAGGAGTCACCTCTGTTACTGGGAATTCGGGAAATGTTTAGCGTGGCTTAGGGTTAGCAAATCCTCGTCGGACCCTTCACATCATACTACCCACGTAGTTTGGCAGTTTGCCATTGTATGTTTGTGAGAGATATGACTAGGTAGACATTGACATATTCGATAACACTAGCGCTTCCTTGGTGGCGTTAAAAAAATTGACACGCAATTGAAAGAGTAACTATAAGCAAAGGATACGTATAAAATCATTCAATGGATGGTTTTGATACAACGGAGATCTGTATGACTCGATAGAGACGCTTTCTTTCTAACTCTTCTTAGGTTTGCCAATAGCAGTTAATCATGATCATTTTAACAGAAACTAACTGCGGAAAAGTTAATCTTTTTTGTTGTACTAAAACTCCTTGGCTAAAATAGAGCGTCCCGCTTACTCAAATACAGATTAACACGAGAGCGAGAATTTGAGTATTAAGTAATTATGACCCGAAGTGATCATTTGGACGAGCTCACGAAGTGAGCGAGGACAAATATGTCTGAGTGTCATAATGGCTTTTAGCCACGTGTTAAACATTCTGCTTTTCACTTCGACTGCGAGAAAATAAAAAAGACTTAACATTAAAATTGTATATTTCATGAATAATTAAAAGTACAGTTTGAGCAATTCGATCAGAAATTTTGACCAATCTGATCAGGTTTGTTTGTTTGTTTTTCATTATTCGTAAGTAGTATGTTGCTGGCTGCAAGTTTTGTTTTCAGTTTCATAGAAATCTCCCTATGGGCTAGATGTACTATTTTAGTCTCGCTTCGCGGAGCTAAGATGACGTACTTTTTGAGCAGGAGAAGTGAAAATGGGTGTAATTGTACATGCTTGGAAGCCTTCCTTAAAATCATCAGATTAAAATGGTAAGGATCGTACATGACCAGAAGCGACGGTGCCACAGTGCGAGACAGTCTAGGAATGCGCGACCTTGTGGAGCACTTAGTCCGTCAGATGTCGTGTCGGATTCGTCACGGACGCGTTCCCACGCGCTACCCGTCTTGCGGCCGAAGCAAGGGATTATACTCTAGGCATTAGGGTTGTCAAAACACACAATTAGTTTAAATTAAGTCTACGGCCACACATTTTTTTTAAATGGTTTTTTTGTACGTTTAGATTACATTAGCGGTTACTGACATCGTAAATGCCAAGTACTGCTTGCAAGGTGTGCGAGACGGGCAGCGTCGGTGTCCACTAGTCGCCCATGCCTGAGGTCCTCGGATTGACCGAAACATGTCGAGCAGTACTCGGCTTTTACGATGTGAGTGACCGCTTATGTAATCTAAATATGTCCGAGTAGTTTTCTATGATATTGTATTGTTTTTTCATCGAATCGACATACTCATATTACCTAATGCTAAGGCCAAGCCAATAAAAATGTACATATTTCTGGACGAAGTGGGTAAATTTACTTGCAAGATTTGCAAATAAATGAAAAAGAAAACAAATAAATTAAAAACAAACTAAAATACAGTCAAGCAAAAAATACAGATAGTATACGGAGATATTGTACGGAATATATGATTTAATTGTGACGTTTTGGAGAAGAGAGATGGGAAACAAACAGCGTCAATCACCTACAGAGTCATTCAGTTATTTCTTGCATACGACAAGATTCTACTCCGTTTATACCTAGAATGTCATTCGTTTAGGTAGGCGTTCGTATCCATTCTTATTTGTTAAATTGATTCTTATAAGTCATTTGTATCCCTTATTTTCTTAGTAGAATATATTCGTACACTTTTTCAAATAGGATCAGTAGCTGTCGTCACTTACCACCAGGTGAGATCGAAGAAAAATGCTTGCCTATTTTTATATATAAAAAATCGTTGCCATTTTGCTTTGGGAATAGAGGACAAACTAAAATACTGACATGTGAATATCATTACTTTGAATGAGTTTTACTTTAACAGTTTATCTAGATATTTTTTATGTTCGAAAAACAAAAAATAAACAGCCGAGCGAATCTCGGTCACACAGGCTAACTAAATGGATAATATTTAGATGAACGTCTTCGGTAAGGACCAAAACATATCGAGCAGTAATCTGTTTTTACGACTTGAGAAACCGTTACAGTAATCTAATTATGTCTAAGTCTCAGGCTACTTTCGGTTAAAAACGAAGAAAAATCAATCGATGAAACATTTGTTGAAGAAATAAGAAGATCCAACGAAAGGCAACCCTACCCTGCTGTCAGCGCGCGCGACGCGACGCGACAGTGACAATTCATTCAGGCTACCTGCGCGCGCGCCTAATCCGAGGGACATACGAGACAGATCACAGATTATTGATCGTTTTAGAACGGACTGGTCATCAGCGTTTCTTTTTAACCTTCGCTGAAAAATAAGAGATGTTATAAGTTTACCTTTGTGTAGTTCCTAAACTAATGAACCAATCTGGATTTAACGTCGGCCATCATGCTCGAATTTACACTCAATGCCGATCTAGGGTACGATGAAAAATGCTGCTCCTTACTAATATTACAGATTATTTGTTTGGTTTGACTTTATTTTATGCAATAACTAGGGATAAAATTTTCGTGTTTTTCCTCATAGGATAAAAGACTGGAGACTGACTAAATTGCATGGCTCATAAATGACAAACACAATACTAGCCACGCGGTTAAAACCGCACGAAAATTCAAGTTTGACACACATACACCAGTATCCCACTGGGATACCCAGACTCTGCCCACAGAGTCTAGGTAGGTACCCCAGTGGAACACTATAAATTAAGCAAAAA
Organism: Hedya salicella; assembly: GCA_905404275.2. Lineage (NCBI taxonomy): Eukaryota > Metazoa > Arthropoda > Insecta > Lepidoptera > Tortricidae > Hedya > Hedya salicella. The sequence goes on along the minus strand of FR990114.1, from coordinate 7,400,840 downwards.
ATGTATATAAGAACCACCCGAAGCCGCCTGCTTCTGACTCTTCCTTTCTTCTCATACTAGTTTAAGATAAAGTAAAAAAATTATCCCCTAGATTTTGCCGCCTTGGGCACTAACTTAGTTCTTAGCACTCCTAATGAATATTCACCGCTGTCGGTTGTTTTTTTACACTTACCTACATACCTAGTTCTTGATTTTCATCATGCGTACAGGTAATGTTGGTTAACGTTCTTGTGCATTGTGCAGGACGTGATGAGAAATAGCAGAATCCAAAGATATTTGTGAAAAAATGCATCAATGTTTATAAAACTGAGGGAACCTGCATATTGATGCAGGTTCCCTTCTCATAAGCATCTCACGATGCTTTCCTTCATTGTTATAATTTTAATTTATCGTCAAATAGCAATGGTCAATTTGGACAGAGGAACTGTACCTGTAAACATACTTACCATTCTGCATTATTGATTCTAAGTGAGTCTCGCGCTACGTTTGTTGAGAATATTTAATATTTATTGGTACGTATTGGTCTAAGTGGATTAAATAAATCTCTCCTCGGGCAATGTTTCACAAGCTCTGGATCAGCTCCCACGGTGATAAGAACAGCTCTTGTCTTGACTTCGTCCGTGGTGTGATACGACTTCAACAGCATATTTGGAGTATCTTTGAAGGTTATAGAAACGGCTCGTCGGCAGCCAGCGCCACCACCAGTCGACCAAAGATTTGGCAGTTTCCTCACCCATCTTATCAATATCATAATAGTGAAGAAAGTGCCTCTGATTTAATTCAATTTTTATGCTTCTTTCTTTTGCATAATACTCCCCACCATAGTTAGGAAGGCAGCCGGCTACCTTCCGATGATTCCCGATTCCCCACAGAAACCGCTTGCTAATAGGTCGGCGTACCCGGCGTTCTAGGCACATGCTCTCTGATTCGGACGACGAGATCATAGCAGCCATTGGAAGGATGGCTACTGTAAACTCTTCAGATGCCGTCATAGCGTCGAACCCACCGGCGGGAACGACCAGTCCATACTCTCATACTCTTCCCTATGACCAATTATTTCTCTCTCTCTCCCACATCTCAAGTCAGGTTGAACCAGTTTAACCTGCCTCTCGTAGACCTTGTGCCTTGCGCACCGTGTTTTGACCGTACTCTAAGTGGCCATGGATGGCATTCCCATTTGCGGGTTTGGGCTTACAAAATATTACTACTACTATGCTGGTTTAGTGACCCAAAGAGGATCTTGGCCTCCGACAGAAGAGAACGCCGTTTCTCTCTTTTCTGCGCCATCTCCCGCCAATCAGGTGTTTCAAAGGCACACAGATCCTTCTGCACCTCGCCATATCAGAGAGCAGTTCTAAAAGTGTCTACATACCGCCCTTACCTTTACCCCACTAACCTTCTATACAGTACTTGCGAAGTTCTAACAGTCCGACAATTATTTATATTGAGCACAGTTCTAAAACAGCATACCTCAGTGCCTTACAACACTGAGCATAATAACAAAAGGCGTAAAGATATTGTTTGCTCTCAAAACATACAAAGAAAACCCGCATTCTCATCTAGGTTCTTTATTTTTCTGGGACCATTTCTTTACAATAGATTAAATGCTACATTGGACCTATATCCACTCAGTTATGTTGAAAACAAACGCTCCGCGAAGCCCTACAATAAAAGTCCTACGAAGATACAGAGAAATTATTGACCGTCTTAAAATAATGTAAGAATTATTGTTACGTACTTAATAAGAATAGCATTGCTTTATTTTATAGTGTGTTTCCAAATAATAATTGTTATTAATTTTATTTTGTTACCTTCCACTAATATAGAATAACATTTATTATATTATCATCTTTGAATAACTATTGTTTTCATTTTTAAATTCATTTTCTAAGAATTATTTTGTGCAATACTTTACATTCGGCTTGTGAATATTTAAAATAAATTATGTTAGTCCTATTTTGCCTGAAACACAGGGAATCCTAGTTCAGGCATATCAGTACTTGTATCTACCCAAAATTGTTTGTTTTTAGCCCATAGTTTTTTAATTATTGGAAAATACGTTTTTTGAATCAATGTTATTTTTATAATTATTTATACCAGCGGTATCTTGGATGGCCAACCGAACGTTTCCCGGTCGCCCCTGATACAACTTCTTGTATCGATCGTCTCTCATCCTCTATAGGTGACCCAGCCAGCGGCGACGGGTGGGTTTGCACTTTGACCTCCCCGTTTATATTGAAAATAGCCACCAGTTGTTCTAGCTTCTTATGATTCCGTTATCTCCAGCTTCCATACTCATTTCTTATTGGTCCCAGAATTAAAATTTTCCCCTCTGCCACTAAGAGCTGGTTCTCTTCCTTCTAAGTCACTGTCCAATTCAAGCTTCACACCCATACATCAAGGGTCTAATCACTGTTATATAGACACTAGTATGGGTAGGTCTACTGATCAGAATGGACACTAGAACTCTATGGAGCACTGAAGAGCATCTTAGGGCATTTTGGATTCGAGCGTCAACCTACCTAACTTCCTCCCATACACTTAAGCAGATCTTCATAACTGCCTCGCCTATTGTCCCTTATGTAAATAGCTACTTCCACATGCCCCGATTATCAGCCTCTAAACCGGAAGCACGGACAATGGCGCATCACACAAAATTAGTGCGGCCATCAGTTGCGCCGGAGTCGATCCTTGAGTAAATTCAAAAACCACCGCGTTATTTTGCTGCGTTTGTGATGTCAGTAATTGGTATCTGCTTATTATTTTATCGGGGATTAATTCAGGCTAATCATAAAGTGTTTGGTGACATCATGACGTCACTCCGTTCTACTCATTTATATTACTTAAATGGCACAATTGGCCTTAAATTTGTTCAAAAAGAGTAATCTATGAAGTTGAAATTTGGCATAGAATAATAATCATAAAGCGACCCTCTTTATGATTCAGAGCTAGAATATGAACAGATTTTTCGTGGTCATTATTCGAATAATTAGTAGTACCATCAGAAAACACGCGTTTAAAAACGCAGCGTTTCTAACTTACAGGGCGTACAAAGATGCCAATCTCGTCGCAGGCGCATCAGCTTACGACGCGTCGTCACATAATCGCGTTTTGTATTTAAATTTGGACGATTTGAATACAATGTCGGCTACTGGATCGAACCCACAGTAATGGGATGGGCGAAGTGGGCATGCTCGGCAGCGAAGCTTATTTTATAAGGCCGGTTATTGGGTAAAGATTTGGCACAGCTCGGAAATAACGCCTATTCGTGCTAATCTATGCTAATGTATATCAACGCTTGAAGAAGAAATTGGACAAGCTACATTTTGGTGACACGGAGTTACTCGCATATATCCATATAACACAATATATATATATATATATATATATATATATATGTATGTATACATATGTATAAGGTGCATACCTCAAACTTAATGTCTCTAAAATGTCGCTTATCTCATATATCCTTTCAAGGGTCGATATCTGTAGTATTATAAAGATGTAATAATGAAATGTACATATACATTAAAAAAAAAAAACAAAAAAATAAGTGACGCAAGCTCAAAAAATATTTAATTTTTATTTTGAGTATGTCTTTGCAGCCTCATTAGATCAGGGCTGAACGGATTTCGACAGTTTTTGCTACAAGAATAGCTGGACATTCATATTTGGTTATATAATACTTTTCTACCGACTACGGAAAAGAAAAAAAAGGGTTATGACATTTTTTTCTCCGCGAAAACTAAGTGGGCACCACCTAGTAACAAATATCCCAGTTTGTTACTTCGTTCTCAACTACCAACAAAGAAACAATGATAAGTTAGAATCGTATACTAATTTAAAAAAAAATCAATCAGTGCTTCGATTGCAGAATTGGTACTACGACTACATTGTCCCAGAGCACCGTTGGAGACACAGACTTGGATTATGTTAAAGTCAGACAATGTTGACATAAATTACAAACATAATAAGGTAAACGTCACAGTGTTTGACACCTTAATTCCAATAATTGACACTATATTTTTCACCTCTATGCTATGAAGGTTGAAGCTAGTATGGGTAATATCGAGCACTGGAACATTTTACCTTAATTGCTGTTAGGTACTAGTCCCACCGCCGGCGAGAAAGCGAGCAACTATCGACTATTCTCGCCCAACTCGCTCAAGAAATGCACAATAGGTGCAGACTCCGTGTGAATAAAAGAGATACATATATTAGAGAGTTCCGGCAGTGTGAACAGCTAGCGATGAACTATTAATATATGTGTCTCATTAGCTAACACAGGATCTATATCTTTTGTTCTTTTCTTGGGCGAGAAAATCGCCGATAGCTAATCGCTTCCTCGCCCTTGGTGGGACCAGTGCTTTACGCTTTGCAGAAAGGGAAACTGAAACACGTACCTTATTATTGCTTATTGTCATTGTGACCTTACCTGAGCTCCCGTGTTCTAACAATGGTACAAATTTAAATCTAGTATTGAACTCTCATCAGTAGGTATACACTTTTATTTATGACTCGTCAAATTCAAGGTTCGAAATTCAAAAATGGTCTGAAAAAACTATTACAAACTGCATTACACGACCTCACACACTATTCCACAAACCGCAGGGTTCCTTAAAAAAAATAATTTAAATACAGTAGCCCAGGTGTCGGGCTGCGTTTTTTTTACTTTTAAACTGTAGGTGTCACAGATCTTTATCGGCGGACGGATTTAACGATCTTATAAGGCGCGGTCGTGTCAACTTATGTGTTTTTTTCCATTTTTTTAGGGTTCCGTACGCACACTACGCGCAGAGTACCAACGGCTATTACTAAGCTTCCCTGTCATATTTGTCTATCTTTATGATACAGGGCTTTTATTCTTGAACATAATAAGTTTAGTATTAACACGGTTAGCATGGTTAAGTTAATATTTTGCAATCGTATTGTCTTTTCAATTAAAACAAGTATACATTTGATTTTTTACAAAGTGACAAAAGTATAGTCGTTATAAAAGCGAATAATAAATCTATATACTATTATAAAATTGTAAAAATGAAATGTTTGTACATTGAAGATAAAAAATGCTTGTAACGGACTATTGGGTCAGGAGGTCGTTAAATGGAAATTTATATTTTTTTGGTACACGGTTAGCTGGGTATCTCCAGATGGTTATAGGATACTTTTTACCCGACTACGCTGAAGAAAAAAAGAAGGGTTGTTACTTTTTCTCTCCCCCCCCCCACCCCCGACCGAAGTAGTATTAAATAAAGTCACCAATGATAGGTTCTGGAGACAATAACATAAGGTGTTGTTTTAATCATGACTCACGAGCAGAGGTCTAAATAGGTAGTGCCTATTTACCTAAGCTTCGAGTGAGGACGTAATTAAGAGTAATTATAACCACCAAAAATAACAATTTATTTTTATTAAATGCGAGATTTCCCGGATGAGTTATGTTATAATATTTAATACGCATAAATTCACCAGGGTCAATCCTATGTCCGACGGCCCTATTGTATGTCCATTTTGGGTTGTCAAATTATTAAAATTATCTACATTAGACAATTGTTATTCATGAATAATCTGACCTAAGTTAATGCTTAAATACAAATTCAAATACAGATTCTTATGTATTTTCTTGACGATCTTTTTTGCCATTTTTCATATAAGTATTATTTCATTTTTATAATGTTTACTAATGTAATTTCAAGTATTTAACTGATCTGCGCCACCTACTTATACGTACATACAGTTTTTTATCTCAACGTCTCCCACTACCCAAAGGTTGTCTGGAAGATATCGCAGTTCAGCTATAAGACTGCCTGATGACCTCCCTTGTGTGTTGTGCAATAAACAGTTATTGTATCTAACTAATGTTTATTTCTATTCTTATTCAATACATTAAAAAACATGCATAACAACAAAACACAAAAAAACAGTTATGAAAGAACTAACCTCACTTAACTTAATTATAATTTATTGAGACCTAAACTATATTTACAAATGTCCCCTAAATCGCTGCCAGTTAGCAAGGTGCCCACTATAAGGCATTTTTATTGTATTGTATTGTAATTTTTATTTTTATTATTTATTTATTTTATAAAAAAAATATCACTATATTGCTCTAAAATTTTGTTTTAAATAACGATTCAAAAGTGTTTGTAGGCCTACTTGAATAAAGTATATTTTGACTTCTGACTAATACACATAAATTCACTCTTTATTAGTTATTTTTAAATGCAATCAATAAGAATCAATCATTAGTGGTGGTTATTACCACTCCTAAAAAAGTCTTCCCACGTAGTTTACTGCCTGATGAGACACGAGAGGACTTCGGTCGCTGCTCATCTCACACTTCTTGACGCTACCTCGAAATGGACTGAATCATGTCGAGCAGTACTTTGCTTTAACTACGTGAGTAACCAAACCACTAATGTAATCTCGACGTTCTTCTCGAGACTTCATACTGTAGTTACGGAACCCTGCGTGCGCGAGTCCGCCTCGCACTTGGCCACTTGGTTTTTTTCTCCACGTCTAACGTGTCACGTCGAATTAGGTAAATCCCTTTGGGCTCGGAATATCCTTGTGGGTGCGAAGACTGTGTTTCGTGTCAGTTTAAGACCAGGTTTAAGCTTTGGATTTAAGTGGAGATGGAAACAAATACAGGTATGTTTGAAGCTGATTTAATATTACGTTAGTAAAGTAAAATGTTAATTCTTAGTGATCTTTTTTTGCATATATCAGCAAAGTATTGTACCTAAGATAGCAAATATCTAAAGTTTTTGACAGTACATTTTTAAACAGTTGTTGTTAACTATCTACTTAGTTACAAATAAGTATAGTCATAATTAGTTTAATTAGTCCGATATTCTAATGGCAAAAAAGTGATCGTGAAGGAGTGATGAGCTAGTTTTATTCTTACTGTAAATAAAAATAGACCCCGACCATAATTGAAATTTTATAGCCAAATTATTGACTAGCTTATTCTAAATTTTTTGCTTTATTTATCAATCGCGTGCTTTAGTAGCATATCACCATTCTTATTTCAAGTTTAACCAGAGTTGAAACTAAAATCTGAAGCACGTGAGTGGCTAAAGGCCATAAGACTAAATTCATATACAAATTCGGAGAAATTCATAATCATACCAACGCCAGGAAGGTCTAGTAGGAAAGTAGAAGTTCTGCGTAAACTCTTTGTTAGTTATTACAGCCAGTCCACCTTTACATGCCCTTCTATATACTTAGTTACCGACGTCTAGTCGAGTTGGTTAAAGAGAAAGATAGGCATCCAGATATACAAGCATGCATATCATCTGTAAAGGAGGTTACTTTTTTCTGCAGTTGACTGTGCACATATCTGCAAAATGAGTGATACATAGTCCAAAACTTTTAAAAATATTTTAAGGTTTCTAAGGATTTTATTTTGATGAAGTGAATATTTTCGGAGATAATCGCTCCGAAATTAACATAAATTGTGCCGAGAGAATTTATAAGTATATTATGAAAGTGATCTCAGGTAATCTATTCCCGCCAATTCATTTTATGTATGTCAAGATCTTCCTTTGTTACACGCTGTTTAATAACTTGCCTTATTTGTTGGCTCAAATTTTATAAGTTAAATTTGACCCACTTCCCATGTTCCAATTGAACTAAAATTTGGCATACTTTACATATGTAGTTCGGTGACAGTGCAATATTATGATTATGACACCGTGGAGCTGATCAGCACCTCTAGCACAACTGGTCTTTGTAGCGCGACAAAGATTGTCTGTCTCTTTCCTTTCAATACAATGCGAGAGAGACGGGTGATGCTATGTCGCGCGACAAGTGTAGTCGCAGAGAGTTGTGCTAAACCGGCTGATGATGGAGTCGCAAGGTGGTCATAGGAACTCTGTAATAAAAAAACGCAATACCCACTACCGAGTTTGGGCTCTTTAGAAACATCTCATGGCAGTACACAACTGTGCGTTTTTTTAGAAATTTCCTGCCTCCCACGAATGAACTGTGGAATAAATTGTCGCCGGCAGTATTTCCGGACCGATGCGACCTTCAAGATAAGAGCGTACTCCCACCTGAACGGCCAGCAAAGCACTTGTGATTTTTCTGGTGTTGCAGGTGCCTAAGGGCGAGAGTATCGCTTACCATCTGGCGACCCGTCTGCTTGTTTACGCCCTATAAAATAAAAAAGTAAACAAGAATCGCAAGTAGTAGATGTTTAAAAGAAAACAGTCGGCAGTAGACGCTCGTCTCAAAAATGAAATTATCGAAAAACTTATTTTTTATTATGTTAGCGATTACTTGTCTTGTCGCTCACACTTAGTCCTGCATATGCATACGCATGCATTTAAATCCAAACTTGTCACTTAACACCCAATTTAATATAAACTGACACTCGTCCATTGCAAAGAACCAGTCAACTGAACTTTCCATTTACTGACTATATTAATCTTTATTTCCCCTATATAAGGCTTGAAATGGTTTCAATCAGAATAATGCATTTGTCAATAAAACAAGCAATTATAACATTTTACTCGCACTACTTCGCACAAAATTTTTGCTTATACTTTAAATTTGAACTCTATATGAAAAAGTGTATGTTTGCCTTTGTAAAAATGTAGATAAGCATGATAGGAGCTTATGTTAGTAACTAGTGGACATGTTGTGTGGATCCCTAACAGTCATTTAACAAAAGGACTGTTTTATTCGGACCCCTCGCGACAAATTGCTGGAATCGATTTATAAATCGTTTTAAAATGATACCAGAAAAAAGATTAATGGCATAGAATATATTGTATTGGTTGCTATCGAATTATTATTTTTTTGTGAATGTGATACGATTTTTTCTTTTAAAGTCGAGTTCATCCAAACAACAGAAGGAGTATCTTCAAAGAAAAGTCGCAGGTTAGATACATTCTAATCTTGTGTTTTCTTGTATTATTTGCGTAAATGATAATCGTTTATTGAAAATATTTCCGGGGATAACACATAAAGGTCTAATTTACCTTTGTAGGACATAAGACTATTTGAAAATTAACAAAAAAAAACTTGTTTTAATAATACTACATTTTTTTCACTTCTTCAACTAATCAAAGGTTGTCTGGAAGAGATCGTACTTTAAAGAGATTAATAAAAACGGAAACTAAGAAAACATCTGGTTGATCATTAAAAGGCTCAACAGATTTTATTAATTACTTATTATAATTTTTGTATTTAGCTTTAATTTTAGAATGTTCCCACGTTTCTTCTTTTGTTTATTGCTTAAGAATGTTTAATTATATAATTACGGGTTTTTAGTTTTAGCATCGTACCCGCAAACGAATTAGTAATTTACCAGTAGTCATTAGGGATAGACTGAAAATCAGCGCTGCGTGCACAATGCAGGGCAGTTGCTCTGAGCCGCGCCGAGCAACCGCTGAGTCCACCCCCTGTTTTCACGCTGTTTATTCTGTTTTTCTGTTGTTAGCCGTAAGTTAGTAGTTAAGTTTAACTAATAGGGATGTTGACAAATTTTGAGAACTTTTTTATGTGGTACTAGAAGATGCTCGCAACTTCGTATAGTCCGTATGCGGAGGAGAAACAGTCATAACCCCTCTTTATTTTCTTCAGCGTAGTCGGGTAAAAAGTATCCTATAACCATCAGGAGATACCCAGCTAGCCGTGTGCTAAAAATAGTTGAAATCAGTTTAGCTGATTTTGTGTGATGAAGCCACAACAACACATACAAACATACAAAAGATACAAAAAATATATTTTTCATTTTAGTGACCTCCAAATAGGCCGTAACAATCATTTTTTTTAAAATATCTTCAATGTACAGACATTTCATTTTTACAATATGTTATATTATAGATCGACCTTTTAATAATAGAAATATTGCTGAATAAATGAGAAGAAAGAGATACAACAGTACTAAAGTCACATTTGACGCTCTATACATTTAATACTCTAGAAACGTGTGACGTCACACATTTCTACGGTAGGAATGTGTGACGTTGTTTAACTTTCCCGCAATTGCATCTGACAACCCTCAATTGGTTTTTCTCTTCCTCTACTTTTTAATTATCGTTGCCAGGTTAGAGCGTAAGGTTAACCATAGAGGTTGGTAGTAAGGAGGCTGGCTGGCTGGCTGGCTGGCAGGCTGTCTGGCGAGGCTGGCAAGGCAGGCTTTTAGGTCAGGGCACTTGCATCGTTTTACAGCATACATATGGGGTAATTAAGAACTTTGTTTTGGAGCTATTTTAAAACTTGCTTTTATCGAAACGGTTTTGTAACAAAAGTTAGTGTACGGTAATGAATCAGGGATTGGTGCACATACTGTAAGTCGTACCGCTAGTCCACGTGCTGGTTTCCTCGAAGAAGAGGACACCGTGGGATATCTAACCAATGTTCTGAGCTCATATACCACACAAATCCATAGGTGAATCACTAGTTTCAATTTCCAGTGCGAAAGAGTCCTCGCGAGAGTACTTTAGAACGGAGAAAGATTCTTTATATGCACACGCACAGGCATTTCAACACTTGCTTTTCGTAAAAGGGCGCGAGAGGGCGCCGTTGAAGTGGGTGCGTTCCGATATCACAGGTGTTACCAATCCCAATAAGAAGTGCATATTAATCAGAACGCTATTATCGAATTTGTGTTGTCTTGTAATTATGTATGAAAATACCAACTTGAAAATAAACGAATAAACGAAAAAGAAATTATTCTGTTACAGTACGGAACAGTTAGCTATTAGTATTTCTATACTTTAAAAATGCCCGTCCCACCCAACTTTAAAGACTCATAAAACAAGCTACACATAATTATATATCAAGGATATATCGAAAATCAATGTTGTTTTCGAACCAAAATTGTATTTTAATTTCATACTGTCAACATCCATATTCTTAATGCACTATTACTTTAAATTAACTAAGAACACTCTTGAGCAAGTCACATAGGTATCAGAAAAAAAACTGAATCAATGTAACAGTTCGGAGCTACTTACGATAGCGAGACAGACTTACACGGATACACATCTTAGTGGTTAAAAAGGAGAATTTAGAAATACATACAGTCAATATCAATTCATGTATAACATTCAAAGCGCCAAATTTATCATTACACATATTTATGTCTAGACTTAAAGTATAGTGTTCCGATATACTGACGTTGATTTTACATCCTTATTATGCTTTTCCTGAAACGCGTTCTATGGATTTCTAATAATATAACAATTTTATACGCATCCCGAAAACACACTGATATATTAAAAATTAAAGGCCAAATAAATTTAACGAACAAAATAAAACAAACAGACAAGACAAATCTACACCCGTAATCCCACTTTCATCCGTCATGACCCCACTTGTGAATCAAAACAATACTCAATAAATCACATGTCATCATACATTTTATTTATCAATCGGTGGCAACCCTAATCTCGGTGGATCTAATCATACACACGCACAAACTTACGTGTGCTTGTAACATGGCGCGACTGTCACTATGATGAAGTAGAAGTGTTGGCGTAGTTTCCTATTTTCGCCACCCGCATTTTTAAGTTTGTATTGACTCGTGCGCAGATGTGAGGCGGTATCTGCGTGGCAGAGTCGCCAGTGTTGTCTAACACGGCGTTTGGGCCTTAGGGACTAGCGACCCTCATTACGGAGGGTTAAATTAAAGATTTATCTTTTTTTGTAAATGTTGAAATAGTCGTTCCACAATAGTTTAGGAAATTTGACACGATTAAGGAATTTGTTTAGGTAGATGCAGGTTTTCGTAATAATATTCAAAAAGTTCGTCAGTGGAGAAGAAAACCCTCTTAGGGTTCCGTAGCCAAAATGATAAAAACGGAACCCTTATAGTTTCGTCATGTCCGTCCGTCCGTCCGTCCATATGTCACAGGCATTCTACTCAAAAACTACAAGATGTACATAAATGAAATTTGGAGTATAGGTGTCTTGTAAAAGCCGCTACTTAGTTTGACAGTTAGGTAACAAAAAAATATATTTCTACTCCATACATGTAACAGAAACTGAAAAAAAAAACAGCATATATCAATGTGTGGCACATATTTCGACAGTGTTTTTAAATACATTATGAGGTTTCTCTAAAAAAAAATTATTTTGTGAATATTTTCGGAAATTATCGCTCTGAAAGTAGCATAAATTGTGTCCCCTCCCCTCTATTTTCTAAACGGTATGTGAAAAAAATATGAATATAATTACGAATATAATGCTTAATAAATACTTAAAACGAAAATTGTTTTCAACATCATTGGACAAATTGTTTTTGAGTTATTGCCAAAAAACTGCGCTTCTCAGCAAAAGGAAGTAAGTGCCGTGGAGATACCCTCTTTTGCTGGTGCTTTTTTTTTATATCGTATTTTTTTCATCCGTAGTGCATTTTTTTGTATAAACGGCTGCCGAACCCTACACTGAGCATGGTCTGACATGCTCTTGGCCGGTTTTTATTTCGGGTAAAGTTGAGTAAAAAGTATTCTATAACCAATCCGTGGATGACTAAAATAGTTTAAATCCATTTAGCCGTTTTGTAGTGATGAAGCCACAACGACACATACAAACATATAGGAAACTGGCTTCTGCCCGCGACTTCGTTCGCCTTAAATTCGTTTATCGCGGATAACGGTATTTTTCCGGGATAAAAAGTAGCCTATGTCCTTCCCCGGGACTCAAACTATCTCCATACCAAATTTCATCCCAATCGGTTCAGCGGTTGAAGCGTGAAGAGGTAACAGACAGACAGACAGGCACACTTTCGCATTTATAATATTATATATTTTAATATATTATAATATTATATTATATGATATATTATATTATTATTAGTATAGAGTATTGATTAAAAAGCATTTTTTTCTTTTGGTTCAGTAACTTTCAAATATTTGTTTAAATTCATTCAAGTCAACAGACATCTCATTTTTAAAATGTTATAATAATATAGGTAACTACATAATTGAAATTTATTCCGTAAGAAGGCTGCATCAAGACGTTCAAAAACCATGTTCTCTTGGTTATTGTATGGACATATAGTAGGAATTACGTATTTTCAAATATCATCAATTTATTTCGGGTAAAGTAGGTTGACTTGTAGTACTAAGCATTTCTTATTTAGTTTGCAACTAAGTTGATTCGTGAAAAATTGTCCCAAGCTCAGTCTAGAAATCATATGTAAACGTGCGTCCACATTTGTATCATTTGCCCGTATCATATCATCGTAGCGTGGCATGATCGCGTGTCACGATCACGCGTTTGGACGTTGCGCCGATCGGATCGCTCGAAATCCATTTTGCTTTGCGTATCACACAGTTATATCGGACGAGTACGGCAGGATCGGCGCGCCGACAGTAAGCGTCCAAGCAGCACGATACGCAGTCATGCCACGGCACGGTGATCGGATACGAGCAAATGATACAAGTGTGGACGCACCTTTACATAGGTATTATATGTTTAGAATTTAAATTATGTTTTGCAGTTGGTACGTAAATATACATTTTTGTTTCTCAACATGCGATACCACTTTATTTAACCATATCTACAATATAAACTTCCATTTCCACAATGCAACAAGATCTCTCCATCAAATCCCACCCGTTTTTTACAAGCCCACCATTGTGTCATTCTTCCTCTGTCACCATAATTCAACAATAAATTCGAGCATTCAAACTCTCAAAATGTTGAATAAGTAAACAAAAAAATCACAATGAGAGGGCACTAACCCTTCGTTTAAGGGACCAGCCCTATACTACTTTATTTTTATAAAAAGGGTACATCTCTGCTTTATAATGATGATGGTTCAGACCTTTTATATATGGAGATTTGAATTAAATCGGTCGGTGTTAAAAAGACACCCTTATTGGCGATGTATGGCTTCTTAGGCCTAAGCCAACATCATTTGGAAGCCAAAATTTGAGTTTTTCTAATGGCAAATGTGATTTTATACTTTTTCTCTGTTGTCGGTCAAATCATCACATATAGGTACATGTTTGTACTACGGTATACATCAAAATATATTACTTATTTTTTAGTCATTAAGTAATTTTACTTAAATTCTTCTTTACGATTGTACGTGTAGGTCTGAGCGCTTAAGTAAAATCTTGCTTTAATTGTTTTGATCATTTTCTTTGACGAATCATTTAACAAATAACATATAATATAGTGGCCAGTTAGCTATCTATGATCTAGTATAATGTGTACATAGGTCACTCGATAAATTTTGATATAAAAAAAACTATTAAAGATATTAATATTATTTATTTTACATTTTTTCAAAATACTCTCCATTACTCTCTATACAAAGTTCCATTCGTCTGAACCAACTTTGGAAGCATTTTTGCCAGTCTTCATCAGATAGGTCCGAAATTGCTTCTTCATATGCAGCCACGGCTTCTTCAGCACTCGAAAAAACTTCCCTTTTATTTTTTCTTTCACCACCGGGAACAAAAAGAAATCGCAGGGAGCTAAGTCAAGACTGTAGGGTAGATGTGGTAAGGTTTCTATCCCAGCTTTCTCAATAAACGCCTTTGTTCTGAGGGACGTATGTGAAGAGGCGTTATCGTGATGCAGCAAGATTCCCCGAAGTCCAGTATTTGGTCTCCTCTCTCGCACTGCTTTGAAAACTTGCGGCAATGCTACTCTAGTATACCAATTAGAGTTGACTGACCTATAATTTTCCAGCATTGATGTTGATAAATGTCCGCCCCGTGAAAAGAAACTAGCCACCATTTTATTGCCGACGTTAATACGAGGTCTTTGTAGTTTTGTTGGTAACTTTCCCTCTGAGAAGACCCATACTGACGATTGCCGCTTGTTTTCCGGGTCATATTGGTAAATCCATGTTTCGTCACCTGTAATTATTTCCGATATACGCCGCGATGTCCCGTTGTCGAATCGTAGACGCATCTCACGACACCAATGTACACGAGCCTGTTTCTCAGTATCGGAGAGCAAACGTGGTATCCAACGACAACAGAGCTTCCTTACTCCAAGATGTTGATGTAGAATGATGCTAACGCTCCCCGAACTGACGCCTAAGATATTCTCTGTCTTTGCATGTTATTCGCGGATCTTCTCGCACCAACATTTCAGTAGTCCACACGTTTTCTGCAGTTACTGCTGTTTGCGGGCGACCACTTCGGTGGTCATCCTCGAGGCTGGTTTTACCTCTTTTAAATTCGTTGAACTATCTAAAAACTGTTGCCCGTGAAGGAGCAGAATCTCTTAACGCTGACTGCAATCGTTGCAAACACAACTGTTCAGATAAACCAAATTTAAAATCATAAAATATCATAGCACGCAAATGTTCGTGGTTAAGCTCCATCGTTAGAAAGAAAAAACGCGGGAACCGTTTGAGAAAAATGACTGTAACATATTCATTTTTTAAATTGGAGCGAAGCGGCAACTTGTGTTCTATTTTTAAATAAATTTGCTTTTTAAAAACATATAATTGACGTGCGTTCCATTTTCGAATTTCGAGCATCTCAAAACTTATCGAGTGACCTACCCTACGTACATATATTTTAAGCAAAAGTTTACAACGACTGTATCTATAGTTTAGAAGTCATATTCCAACAACAAAGGCATATACGTTTGAAACATTTACTTAGTACTTAGCTATACTTAAGTAGTTATGTTATAGTTTTACACTGGAAAGCACTTTAGTGCACTCTAAAAATGCTTCAATTTTCGACAAATTCTAATCAACTTCCTCTTACCATTCAATACAAAAACGGACCACACATGTTAACAGATAATTCAAGACCACTTGAGACCCCACAGATAAATTACGCTTTACCATAAACTGTCGGTTGCTCTAATCCGCGATGTAAAACATATCAGTATCGCAACAGTTGTTCGTAATGTTCACAACCATTGTTCATCAACGTCCAACATTCAAAAATAACCTTTAACCGTGAACGAGTAAGGATATAGAGTATTGTAACCGCCCTCTAGGGTGTGCTCAGATGGAAGACGCCGTATGGCGTACTGTGGACGTACATTTATTATGATCTATTTACAGGAATTGGATTGGAAATGGTTTTGGTGGAAAATTACAGGGTAATAGAGGAATAATGTGATTTTAACGCAAAATACCCGCGTAATGATAGACCACGCATGGTGTAAGCGCTTGAGCTACTAATAAAGATGAACTTTATTTTTAAGTTTGTTTTTAGTCGATATTTGTGGTAAAATTATAACAATCATTCTCAAATAATATGTAACTTCCAAATAGTCAAATATATTGTCAGACACCTTTAAAGAAGACGCTCGTAACTTCGTTCGCAGAGGAGAAAAAGTCATAACCCGTCTTTTTTTCTTCATCATAGTCAAAATACTATTTACGTATTTTTTTATTGACAATCCTTTTGGGATTTATCTTATTAATTATTTTAATTTTTAAAATGATGATTTTATGTATAATATTATACTTAAGTTAAATGATCTGATTAGGTTTTTCTGGGTTTTCCCTAATCCTTGCAACAAGTTGGATCATATTGTATGTCTCCCAGAAAATACTTCTCTCAATGCAACTGACAATTCAAAAGTGCTTGTATCTAGGCCTAATTGCATAAAGGATATTTTGATTTGATTTCATTTGATTTATTCTATAATTATCTGCAGATACCCAGCTATCCGTGTACCAAAAATAGTTTAAATCCGTTTAGCCGATTTAGCGTGCTGAAGCCACAACCACACATACAAACATTTTATTTTTAGAACTTTATAATAGTATAGATATAAGGATGTATTGCGATTTATTTGATACTTGGCTATACAAAATACTGTCCAAGACACCCGAACTCACAGACACCACTTGGGAACGATGTGCTGGCAGGTATCTCGCTCAACGTATTAGCTTTGCATTATAGTACAGCGAGCAAATGCTGCCAGTATCTTCGGGACTCTGCCAAAGGGGAGAACTCTTTTACACTTATTTTAGTTTTTGCTCTTGTTAAATTTAGTATACTTAAAAGTTTATTTTTTTATCATCTAATCACTTTTTTCGACTATCTTGACAATTAAATTATTTAACTTAAGAATAAAGATGTGTTTGATACTTTGGAATCTTTGAATAATATTTTGTTCTGATTTCGCGATTATCACTCATTTAAATAAAACAATTATATCGGATCATAAGTCGACCTCGTGAACACGAAAGCTGAAAAGCTTCCGAAACTTCGGGAGCTCAAATGAGATTTGAGTTTAGTTTTTTTTATTTAAATCTTTGTATGTTTGATGCCTAGTATACAGCACGCTAAACATATTGTAATTATAAAAAATGCATACACTTAATTAACAAAAATTCATGAAACTGATCTGTCGGACATAACATGATTTGCAAACACACACAGGGATGTTATCTTCGGACTTGTTAAACTTGGCATTTAGTTTGTTTAATAACAAATGAGAATATTTGTAGAAATGATGATGACGATGATAAGAATACTCGGAACTTTCATAATCTTACTCTTTTGATGTTTGATTGCCAAGAGTTAAATAATTATACAAATTTGAGATCCAAATAATATAACCTCGCGAATTTTGTACGGGTCTTAATAAACAATACCATTATTTCATCTTCTTCGTTCGTATTTTGTACTTGATTTCGGAAGATCATAGTGAAACAGCACTTCACTTTACTTCACGGTTAACGGCAATCACTAACAGCGCTATCATAAGACTGACTCCTTTCAAATATGACGACCGTTTCTGCCTCCACACCTGCTCGTCCCCTACTTGTCCCGCTACCAACGACAAGCCTGTCTGCTAGTTTTACCGTAATACTACCCACAATAATTAGTAAAGTGTTACAAAAGATCATCAAATATAAAAATGATTTATTTTAGACTGACAAGATGTTTTTATTTTATTTTACAGTGGCAAACGTATTAAGTGGCATTCTTCGCTAGATATTCGAAAGCCAATTAATTGAGAACAAATTGTAAATCTCAGTATTACACGTAGGTATGTACCTAGTAATTAAAAGCGTTTCAAGAACGTGTGTGTCAAAATTAAGTGTATAAAATCAGAGACAGTCAGTCTGAAGATAGACAACCGAAGAAGTTTGACCTTTTCATACACTTCATTGTCCATCGTATCATTCAAGACTTTAAATATTATGATTATCAGGCACGAGTATTTGTTTTGCAAAGCTGAATCACAATAAAGTACCTACAAGCCGAATGTATACTTGGCACACTTCACTTCATGCAATAGAGTTGTCAAGCAGAAAAAAATACGGTGATAAGCATTGGGAGGTATACTTTAAAGTAGTATGTATAAGTAGGTATTAAAACCGGCCAAGTGCGAGTCGGACTCGCGCACCGAAGGTTCCGTACAAAATACGCTAAAAACGGCCGTATATATGAAAATCCAATATTAGCAGAGCTCTACTCCTAAGCAAAATGTACAAGTTTCTAGGAAAACTGGTAGTATACTATTAGATAAGTTTTCCATAGACGGCAATTTTTATGGAAACACCTTTCTTAATAATATTTTCTTCTGTTTCCGCGATTATTACTCATTGAAATAAATGTCCTCCCGTGACCATGGAAAGCTGGAAAGCTTCCGAAACGTCGGGAACTAAAATGAGATAATATACGCGATATAATCCGTTAAATTGTTTTACCTTTCTTAATGTCTGTTGACCAAGAGGCTTGATTTTTTTCAGCTGCAAAGGAACGCAGATAAACCCTAAAAATCAAGTGTGCGTCGAACTGGTGTATCGAAATTTCTGTAAATATGAATACCACCAAAAACATTTTCATGTAAAATGTTGTCAAGACCAGACCATATGGCTAGCATTGTCAAAAGATCTAGATCTCACGTCGAGCCAAGTTTCTTACTTTTACACTATAAGTTTTAGACAGTAAGAGCCAGAGAGTTCGTCTTCGAAACATTTTTAGTAGGGTTCGAAGTTTTATGTTTTTTTGTTGTTTGTGTACTATGCTAACTTACATATCAATTTTCAGCTTTCTAGGTCTTCGGGAAGTACCCTAAGAATTTTGATAACTAATAATTTTTATCAGTGAGTCCGTGAGGAAATCTGAGCTTTTTTAGATATCAATAAAATCAATTGTATAAGTGTTATGCAGTTGACACTCTATATGTTTAATAAGTCTATTATTGACATTATATCCCGAGAATTTACTTTATCTGGTATAATCCAAACCCAAGTTAAGAGGGCTTAAAAAACCGACGAAGCAATGCGAAAAAAGATACGTTAGGTTGGCTCGTCTTGGCGGGGGCAGTACCGTACCCCCAGATACAACTTTAATTTGCAAGAAATCAGCTGCTCTATTCATTTGTCATATAAATTTATACCTAACTAATCAAACCTCAAACATGTTTTACTATTTCTCAGGAAATAAAAGTTAGATACTTGCATGTCAAGCACTTTGTCTAGACAAATATCAGAACAGAGCCTCTAATATTACTGTTCATCAGAATCAGAATTCGTGCAATCGGAAAGTCTGTGTACGAGTGTATTGTGCTCAAAGTAAGCTCCAATGGGGAACATGCATAAAGAAAAAAATAGGCATTACTGTATCTTTACAGGTTCGAAAACATCACATTTTTACAATAAAATTAAAAACCACAATAAATTTACATTTTCCATATAGACAGGTATTGCATTCTCAATACATATTTTTGTTTAATCATCCTATAATAAATTAAATGCTGGTATCCAATTTTTTCACTAATGAAGGAAGAATGAGGAAAAAAATGTAGGACAACTATGTATGTACTTAAACGTAGTTTTTTACAGCCAAAAATTAAAGACTTGTTTTTTCACTACAGCTTTAGTGCCCGCTATTAATGAATGACGTTATAGCTTATACCCATTTTGTATTGGGTGTTTTGACGCTCGGCAGATATTGCCTGACTTTGACTGTCATTTCTGACGTTCGTAATGCTCAATCCCTGTTGGTCCTTTATATACATATTTTCCTTATGAGAAACTGAATTCAATGACACTATAAAAACCGGCCAAGTGCGAGGCGGACTCGCGCACCGAGGGTTCCGTACAAATTTTTACTTACCCTAACTTTATTTCCCGGTACCGGTTGAGTGAAGTTTGCACCTGATATCTATAGCATTGAATACAAATCAGGTGCAAACTTAACGCAACGGAGTTGTTTAAATAGGTTTTTCGCAAATTAAAAAAAAATAGCTAGTTAGAGACGTGGCTATAATTTTCGTGTCATATTTATGTTTATCATACAATTTGTGAAAATTTCAAAATTTTCGATTGGCAAACTCCGGAGATAAAGGGGGGGGGTGGAAAAATTGTAAAATGTGCAGGTCAAGCCTTTTCATATGATACCCCATTTGCCACATTAGCTAGATTTTTAATTTCCCCCTCCCCCCTCATATTGGTAGTTTTTTTTAGAAAATACAAAATATTTTTTTAAATATTTTGCTCTGCAATACATGTGACCTGACCATGTTTATACATATTCCAAATTTCAAATAGTTAGCATAAGTAGTTTTTGAGATATGGCGCTTTAATAGTCTGACAGACAGACAGACGGACAGACAGACAGACAGACATACAGACAGAGTCGCACCATAAGGGTTCCTTCTGTACCTTTTTGGTACGGAACCCTAAAAATGGATGCAAGTTCGCAATTGTACTTTATAAGCAGGTTTCTTTCAAAACAACGCGAGTTAACTACGAATTTCCAAATGAGTGATGAAATGTAACTCCCAACCGTCGTTCACCAACGCTTTGCAATTTAAAATTTCGCACCTCAAATCCTCTTTCAAATGCCCCCTCGCGATTGGCCGCAGAGATAAGGGGGGTATTGTTACATTTCTGGCTGTGCGCCGATAACGGGAGGGGGGAACGCACGCTGATAAGCTGAGGGTAGTTTTATAACGGTATTAACTTGGGGATGCGTCGAGAAGTGCGTAAGTTGAGATAAAGTGAGGAAGTAGGAATCAATTACGGAGATAGTGAAATAAGGGTTTTTAGAAATGATTTTGTCTATAGCTGGTGCTGTGATGCCATTTATTACGAGTAAAATAAATAAACTGTATATGCAATACAATACAATACAACATTTTTTTATTGCACACCGACAACAAAAACAGTACAATAGAGCCTTAGCATAAAATACGGTAAACAATAGGCGGTCTTATGGCTAAAGAGCGATCTCTTCCAGATAACCTCTGGGTAGCGGAAATTACACAGAATAACTAGGAATGAGTAGGTGGTGAGATAAGATTGTATATAATACAAAAATAAATAAAAATATATATATATACCTTCATATATACGACAATTGTATTGTAAACACTTTATTGTACATAAAAACAATAAAACAAAGAAAGTAAAGTAACACATTTGTACAAAGGCGAACTTATCCCTTTAACTATAATGTATACATATGTATATATACATAAATATACACAAAAGAAAAAAAGAAAACTAAGGGAAAGCTTTCTTCCAGCGCTTCCGCAGTCGGCTTATCTACACCACGAGTTTCGCAACAAGTCGTGATTTAAAAAAAATGTTCCGTTCTTTATGTCTGATACCTATGTTTTTTAGCTTGATTAAGCATTTATCACTATTGCATTTATCACTCTCGTATACTAAAAATTGTATCTTAAGAGACTAAAGTTTAAAGTTATTTGCATCTCTTGCTTTCGATCCCTCGCTGCACTCATGCAGGATTCTAATTTAATCTTGAATGCTGTTTGCTGCTCAAGCTTCTAATTTAATCACGTCAAAATTCTAAGTTACAATTCTGAGCGCACTCGAAAATTAGAACTCGCTCAAAAACCAGCCTTGGGCTCTTGTTGCACAAATAAATCTTTATCAATCTCGCGATAAATGTAACTATCATAGGCTCAGGTGTCAACGACATCTTGTGATCATGGCTTATATCAAATTGTGGGCGAAAAGTAAAAAAAAAATTCGGACACCGGGTTCGAAGACTTCCACAGGTCGTGTGACTTAGACTTTAGGTCAACTGAGATCGCCAAGGCTTACTCAATGACACAGTAATTATTAGACCAGGTTCTCAAGTATCCGGAGAACATTTTAAAAATAGCCTGTCAAGCACATATAATTATCGTCACGCTTAGCTTGAGCGGGGTAAAAAAGGTAGCCCGATGGTTTGTTAGTAATATATTATAATCTTTTCCAGCTCATTTGTATGGCTCTGTCTTCGTGTCAATCACGCAGACTAGAAATAATCAAAGATTGATTGATGGTGCTAGATGATCCTTCATTCATATACAAGCGCAAACTTACTTTTACTGGTGAACGCATCGCGTCGATCTATCGATGGGTATCAAGTAGCTATGTAATAGTGTTAGTTCTAAATTTCGACACCGGCATTTGTAACTTTGTGTAGCGTTGGCTGTCTAACTAGTTTTTTTCCTGACCCCGGCAAAGGGCGATGGGTTTTCGAATTAAATGTTGTTTTCTCGACCGTTAGGCGATGCGGAAATTTTGAGCACTTGATGCTGACGACGGTCTGTGTCAGGTTTTGTTGCAGTTAGTCACGATTTGTATTTCGTTTTTGGTGCTTGGAATTAATTTGTTAACTGTACCTACTCCGAATAAACTTGATGTGGGTGCGAATGTAGATGTTGCATTTTAAGAACGTTGACTTGTTAAAGTTACCATTTTATTTTTTAGCTTCGTCACTGGAGGAGAAAAGTAATCATAACCCTTCAGAGTAGTCGAGTAAAAAGTATTCCATAGACATCTGTGGATGCCCGTGTACCAAAAATCTGTTTAGCCGTTTTGACGTAGTGAAGCCACAACGACACATACAAAAATACAAAAAATTAAAATATTTTTATGGATTCATTTACTTTCAAGCAATCCTTCCACTTATGTTTTTTTAATATAATGTTCAATGTTACTACATCATACCTACTGCTATAGAAGTAGGGCACCCCGTTAAATATTGTGATTACAGTACAGGTACGAATAGGCACTTAACGTTAAAAAGTGCTTTCTTGAAACAATAAAATGCAAACTGTTCTTAGAACGTATAAGCAACAGTTTAAATTAATTTAAAGGCATCGATATTTTAACTGCAATTTCTATGAGAACTGCAAGCCGCCCACATCCTCACGTGAAGATTTTAAGTTGAAGTTGCACACAATATGTAAATCTCTTCCTAATGTTTCTTACTTAGTGTGTTACTAGTTAAGAAAATCGAAGCTTAGAGACTCATTCGATGAACTAACACTAATATTTCTGCTCTGAGCGTCAAAAATAATAGTTTTATAAACATACTCATAATGAGAATCATTACAAATAGTACTGTACCTAAATAAATTATTTTTCGAAAACCCAAATTCCTATTTCATCCATATGAAACAACGAGGGTTCGCGACCCCAGCGATAAATTCATAGAGAACATTAAAACACACCCATTAGGCGAAGGAATTGCTCCAAAATGCCTCAAACATGTGTCCTGTAGCGACCTGTCATCGGGGTTGCCAGCACAATGCGCGCTTGTATTCTTTCTGCTGGCAACACGTCGACAGACGCGCGCCGCGGGGCGCCGCCACGCCTCCCCTTGTTGCCGATTTGTTTTGTGCACGATTCATTTATAGAGTACAATAATGTGGTAAAAATATTTTATGGGTAAGCAGTGACGTCTCTGTGAGGACTTTTGTAATCTCTATTAGGAAGTATAATAATATGTCTCTACATAGTGTATTCGCTCTACCCCCAATTATTTGGATGCCTGCATAAAGGCTACCAATATTTATTTAATGAGATAAAGTTAAGATAAAGTAGAATTACATTGCACCAGTATCTACTACATATTAGCGTAGGTAGGTATGTTGAGTTCCGTAATCGCTCAATGATCATTCGTTTGCCCTTATCCCACGTACGCTAACAGTACTCGCCTCTTTTATAATCTCGCACTATCCGTTGTTAGTTCATCTTGCTACCCCTTTCCTACCAAACTCTCCACATCTATCACTATAGTCTCATAATATTTGTCCTCCTGCAGTACAAAATACTAACGATTACAATAACCGACACTCTGTTGTTCACCTACAACTATAAATTAATGTGGGAAGAGACAATTAATGGGACAGTGCCGATACATTACTCTTTGTTGCACACCAAAATAAAATAACATAAGACGCTTAAATCTGAAACAGTAAAAGAAATCGAGAACAACGGGAGGTCTTATCGTTGAAGTGCTATTTCTTGCAGACAACCTTAGTAAGTATTTTAATACAACTCGACCAGTCTCCTGCATTATTCTTTGCGGCGGCTGTTTCTAACTAGGCGTAGAATGCGTACCGAGCCCTTTGCTCAAGGGCCATGTTTTGTGCCATAATTAGGGCACTCCGCAGCCAACATAATGATATGACAAACGATAATCCCTAATAGTGGGCGAATTTAATGACTATGCGGCCAGATTAGCTACGCCAGTATGTCATTACTAAAATGGAAGGTTAATCAAATTAAAAAACTACTTCAACAGGCTTAGTGGTTGCGGATTTGATAATTGGGTTGAAGCATGAACCGCATGAAGTAGAACTTATCATATTTTTTTATGTAGGTGATGGTTAGACCGTCCTACCTAGCTCAAGTCCTTTGGGCACCATATTGTCTACTAAGAGTAGCGATAGCTCTAAGTCCAAACCTATAAATGTTGCAAGAATGTTGTGAGTACATTCCCGAGAATGTTTTCACGTTTCGGGAATGTTCTGCAACTTGCATATTGCTAGGTACTCAAGAAGATAAATTATATTAAGTTAATTTTGCTCCGGCTTGCCAAAGGACATTTTTAACGCTTCGCATAGCAGATGAATAAACCTTAACAAATACTCACCTACAGTGAACTTCAGCTCGTAGACTATGGGTAATGATATACGTCTAAAACGACAAGGTATTTGCTTGGAAATTACTATTTAGTGATTGGCAATTTAAAAATCGTCATACAGAATTTCATCTTTCAAGCAAAAGTGAGTGAGCACAACTTTTTGTTGCATTTTTCGGAAAAAGTAATTTATTGATCATCATGAAATAATTCCGACGTGCCCAGTCCCACACAACTAACAATACTTTCAATATCTTCGCACTTGAGAATTTAACCCCATATTTTCAAATCTAGCAATCTGTGCAGTGTGTCATCGACTAAATATGATTATACTTGAACGTCCCACTTGAGCATTTTGCAACAGCTGGGCTGCGCACGAGTCGAGACTCACGCTGGTCCCAATATGCTGCCATGCTGGGCTCAAGTTCGTTGTAAAAATATAAAAAGTTTGAAATTCGGATCCCCTTCTATAAATGTTCAACTACTCGTAATTTTGTTATCTTTTTACAGTATTTTAAGTAATTCTGAAATTAACGTTATATGTAAATAAGGACTAAAAGAAAAAAGTGTGTGGCTGATGGAATATATCTAATTCAGATCAAATTAAATTAATATTGTCTTCAACATATTGGAAAAACCTTCCTTTCCTACGTTACACTAAATAGAAAAATAAAATTTTTAAATAAAAAAAGAACCGACTTCAAAATAAACTGCAAATAATCTTTTATGTACGGTACGGATCACATTTGAATCAACTTTTGAAGTCGGTGCCAAACCATTCATTTATTACTATTAAGAACCGCGGCGGCGAGCCTTTAGTTATTATCTGCCTACATATATATTTAGTCATTGTAATTCGTATTTTTGTTGAATAAAGAACTTTATTTACTTCAGGTTTGGCACCGACTTCAAAAGGTAATTCAAATGTGATCCTAACCGTACATAAAAGATTATTTATGGCTTTTTAGTTTCTTTTGAAGTCGGTTCTTATTTTATTACAAAAAAAAAAATCTATTTACTGATGGATTTTAGTAGTGATATAAAGTATTTTTTAGAGCCCAGAATGGGAAGATTGAGGAGGGACTTTGCACGTATCTCGAGTCTTTGGAAGTAGGAAATGTAAATGTTGGTTAGTTCATTGTACCTTCCATCATCAGCTCAGCATGAAATGATGACAACCAGAGGAAAAGAACTGATAACTTTAGAAAAATATATACAAAACATTGTTAGTGCCTATAATATTTTAGGGTTTCTCCCGATTTCCCTGGTATTCCATCACCTAATCCTAACTTGGTGATAAGGAGACTACTTCAGGGACACACTAAAAAGAATATGACTAACAGTCTTAACGTATTTCCCATAATAGATGATATTTTTAAAGAATTATCCTCTAACTCGTAACTATTAAGGAGTTGTACCTTCCGTCATCAGCTCAGCATCATGAGATGATGACTACCATATGCAAATACTTAAATAGCTTAAGAAAGTAAGGGTTGCCCTCGATTTCCCTTGGATCCCATCATCAGATCCCAACTTGGTGGCAATGGGACTACCTCAGATGTATATCCTTTCAAATAAAAAAGGATTTTTAAAATCGGTCCACAATTGGCGGAATAATCGGTGAACATACATAAAAAATGGCTGAAATGAATAACAGAGGACAAGAAAATATTTTCTAACGGGAACGAAGCCATCCGTGATGTGTACAAAAACGAAATATAATACAAAGATTTTTTTAATTTTCTGTCAATAAAGTACTTACGAGAAACCTGCCGAATGCGAAAAAATCTGCGACCGAACGCGCCACAACTCACAACTAAGTTCCTCGAAATGGACTGATATGCATTGTATGAGTTAAGGCATTCCTGTTTGTGGGTTAGAGCTCCCCCTGGTGGATCCGATTACTGGTAAGGGTAGCTTAGCCAGACCTATCCTCTTCCAAGCCAGGTTCTAAAAAGAAAAAAACGTGTTTAACCGCTATTGTAACCTAAACCGTACCAAAAGGTAAGGAATTAATTGTTCAAACTTTTTCCTTTTGACAAATAGAAGAATATTTGTAATTTCTGTAACAAATTACGAAATAGGGTTAACATTTAGTTAAAACTGCGTCCCCTTGCTTGTTACGACGCTCGGGGGCCAAATACTGTCGAGAGCACTCGGACTCATGGTTTCTATAATTTTGTAACACCCTTCAATATCGAGTGGGCCCCCGACCGTTTGGGTTCATCTTACAACTTGCGTGGATCATATTTGTCATATAATTTAGCTGAAAAGGCCGCGTCAACATTTGTATTTACCTATCAATCCTATCATATTATAAATTTGTAAAATGAAAAATCACGTAACAGAAGCGGAAGATGTGTATATTTAGATAAAAATGTGACTTTCCCTTTTTTTACAATATATATTTAGCTTCTGCTTTTCGCAGCATAGCAAAGGAACTATAATATAATCCATTAATCTTTGTGATACGGGTTTCTTAACCGACTTCCAAAAAAGGAGGAGGTTATATGTTCGACAGTTTGTATTTTTTTTATGTATGTTCACCGATTACTCCGCCAATTGTGCACCGACTTTAAAAAAAAAATATTTGAAAGGATATACTCCTGAGGTGGTCCCATTGCCACCAAGTTGGGATCTGATGATGGGATCCCAGAGAAATCGAGGGCAATCCTCAAATTTTATAGGCACTTATAACATTTTTCATATATTTTCTTAAGCTATTTAAGTATTTGCATATGGTAGTCATCATCTCATCATGCTGAGCTGATGACGGATGGTACAATTCCTTAATAGTTAAGAGTTAGAGGATAATTCTTTAAAAAATCATCTATTATAGGTAGGTACGTTAAGACTGTTAGTCATATTCTTTATAGTGTGTCCCTGAGGTAGTCTCTTTATCACCAAGTCAGG
The DNA here is from genome assembly GCA_905404275.2 of Hedya salicella. Taxonomy (NCBI): domain Eukaryota; kingdom Metazoa; phylum Arthropoda; class Insecta; order Lepidoptera; family Tortricidae; genus Hedya; species Hedya salicella. The sequence goes on along the minus strand of FR990114.1, from coordinate 7,373,130 downwards.
ATCTAATGACGGAACACCAGGGAAATTGAGAGAAACCCCCAAATATTGTAGGAACTGACAATGTTTTGTGTATATTTTTCTGAAGTTATTCAGTTGTTTTCGTCTGGTTGTCATCATCAGACAAACAAACTGAGCTGATTGATGTTGGAAGGTACAAATGAATATGAACTAACCAACTTTTACATTTCTTACTTGACTTCAAAATAACTTAAAAAGCCATAAATAATATTTTATGTACGGTACGGATCACATTTGAATCACCTTTTGAAGTCGGTGCCAAACCTGAAGTAAATAAAGTTCTTTATTGAATAAAAATACGAATTACTATGACTAAATATATATGTAGGTAGATAATAACTAAAGGCTCGCCGCCGCGGTTCTTAATAGTAATAAATGAATGGTTTGACACCGACTTCAAAAGGTGATTAAAACGTCATCCGTACCGTACATAAAATATTGTTTATGGCTTTTTAGTTTATTTTGAAGTGGGGTTCTCTTTTTTTTTTTTTTTTATTGTTTTAAGGACCTTTATACAGATGTACATATCGGCCTTATAAAAGCCAAAACCATGCCACAAACAAATGTCATAAATGGAAACAACACCAAAAGCTTTTTGAAGATTACTGAATCGGAAAATACTTTGTATGTTTGTATGTATGTAAGTACGTGTCTTTGCGGCTTCATCAAGTCAAAACAGATGGACGGATTTCAACCATTTCTGGTACAAGGATAGCCGGACATCCGAAGATGGTTATAAGATAATTTATCCGACTTCGCTGAAGTAAAAAAAGAAGGTTATTAGTAATATAACTTTTGCCTCTCCTTGAACGAAGTAGAAGTTACCCGCTTCTTGTATATTGTACGTGTATACCAATCGTTAATGTGGATGGAATCATGTGACATGAAATAATACAACATCATCAACGAAGGACTAATCGGAATTAGTATGTAAGTATATGCATTGTTCTCGTAGAAGACTTACTAAGGCATATTTCAACCCGATTGTTAAGCAGGTCACGGAAAGAAGATAGTAAATCGGTGGAAGCTATAGTGGTCGTGTGATTCAGTCGCTGATCCGGAATTCCACCAAAGTTGTGAGGTTCTTCTCCCGCCAGGTGCCATGCCCTACTACAACTGACAAGTATATTTTTATTGCACTTTAAACTAAAGAAATAAGTAATTAATACCACCAAGATTTCAGAAGCATAATATTTCACAAATTAGTGGTCCATGACATATTTATGGTACCTAAAGTAGAAATCAATCCTACACCCCATTTAGTAGAACACATACAAAAGCATATATTCAATACATTATAATACTATCGAATCGATCAAATTCAGTTTTGCAATAGAACGGAACATCGAATGATATTTACCCTCCTCTCAAAGAAATCAGCCAATATTGATAGAGGATCATAGAATGTTTATTATTCAAATCCATGACAAATATGCAGATGCGAATCTAAGCCCCTGTTCGCTGCTTTTAATCTTGTTCCTTATTATACTAGCTTTTACTTACGACTTCGTTCGCGTACAATTCTAAATATTCGTACATCAAAGAAACCTTCCTTAGTAAATACAGAAAAAATATCATGAATAACCTTACACAAATCGACCTAGGTACTAATAAGCTGTCGTAGGATGTGGATGAGAATTTACTTGCAATTTACATTATATAAATTTAGTTAAGTATACTCACTGAAACTAAGTAATTTATTAGGTACCAATAAAGTGAGAAACAGAGTTGAGAGGTAACATGTGTTGAAATGGCGTATCGAAAATCGCAACTGCATTTGAAATCGACCATTGTACTTAAATATCTAGAAAATGCCTTAATAACGCAGACCAGCAAAAGTGCACCCCTGCGTTTGTACCCTCTGCCATCATACTTAGATTATCGTAATGGTAATAAAATTTTCGGCAAGTGTGTTTGCGACTTGTGATGTTTTGGACACGTCGGGTATGACAAAGTGGTTATATGATGTGTGTAGTAACTCTGTATTATGATTATAGTATAGTCAAGTGCGCAGTCACAATGATACAATTTCCTAAAATAAGTGTCTTAAAATCTAACCAAATTGATTCAAATGTATGATTTAATTATTGTGAACCGATATACAAAGTTAGTATGACCAGAAAAGTGCTAGATATCGAAATGAAGCCCCAAGGATAAGGAAGACCCCGAATGATATGGATGTCCGTAGTAAATAAGAACCTCAAAGAAGTCCACGTCAACAAAGAGACGACCCAACCCAGGACCGAGCTGCCTGGAGACGCATGATACGGAGGGCCGACCCTTTATAAAATGGGACAGGGCCAGACTAAGAAGAACATACAAAGTTAGTATGAGTATAAACTCGCTCACTTAATGTCAGAAAACACGATTTTTTTACTACCTGACGACAAGTCAGCAATACGGCTTGATCGAGCCTTCCAGTTCGTTTATTACAACACCACGCCATGGAGATATCGATAAATTGGTACACATATATCACATAAGCATAAAAAAAATCAACAGCCTACATTAGAAACATTTCAGGTGTCATGTTCGGAGAGAGAGTGCGCAAATTAACAATAAACTTCACTTACTTATAAACAATTTTCTCCTTCGCCAAAAAACAGCCAACTTTCGCAAATCCGTGTCTCCCCGGTAATCGTTTCCTATGAATACATTATCGGTCGGCATACCCTCTGTACAGAGCTTTACAAACCAGTCAACCTTCTTTACAAGACTTCAAGGGTCATTATCGTGTGAAGGCGAATAGGAAGCGAGCCGAGAAATAGCTCATCTAAATGCGTGGGCCAAACTGTTTAACGTTTGCAACTTTAACGACGTTCAGGGTCAACGGAGGAAATTTAAACTGGCGCAGCTTTGTTTTATATGTAAAAATGGTTTCTGATACTTATCTGTAGACTAACGAGCTGATATTGCCTACTGCTGCTGATAAAGTGTAGGTATACTAGGGCAATTTTTTTTCATATTTTTACCAGTTCTATGTCTTCATATTAAATACTTACAGATAAAACCACAATAAGATAAATTTTGCCTATTTATAAACGTTTTTTTATATTTAAAGATGGCTTCTAATACATGTGTGCACACTAACGAGTTTGTATGCCTACTGTTGCTGATAAAGTGAAAACGACTACGGCAAGAACCTTTTCAAAATTTTATTAGTCTTCATATTAGATTAAACCGCAATAAGATTGATTTTGCCTATTTATACAATGAGTAATCAGTTATAATCCGAAAATAGCTGATAAATCTGTTACACAGAATACCACTTCATTGTAGTACAATGCAACCCCACGAGAATGCACAAAAGCTAATAATTAGATCGAAAATTTTTGGCCAAATCTGCCAAAAATGCAGTTGAACAATGAAAATACGGTACTGTCAAAAAAATCACTATAATTTCCTTCCACGCCACACCCCGCACCAGAAGACTTAATCAGGACGTCGGGGCTTACATTTCTGTTTCCGATACCATATACTATAACGTTTGAACACAGATTATCCAATCAGTTAAGATAAAGGACACGCTTTTTTAACCATCGCCATTTTGTAAACGAGTTTACCGCCAAAACTTACCAGTTGCAATTTGACGTTTGCATAGACAATTATAAGGTCGCGTTCGGAACATAGGAAGCGTTCACACAATGTTTTATAAAGCTGGGTGTACACGTAGTGTGCAGGAGACGGGCGTGTGGCGGACACGTGATCAAGATTAGGCCGTGCATTCACATCGAGCACAAAGCGCGGGGTAGCGGGCGAAACGTCAATTGTGTGGGGCTTGGGGGAGGAAATTCGCTAAGTTAGGTTGGATTTAAATTATAATGCGAAATACTAGCTCCTATTTGCATATCCCACGGGCGTTTTTTTAAGTTGAAGTTTGAAGTGACACTTTTGTAGTGCGCAGGTCGGCTTTATAATCTGACACTTTATTCGTTTTCACACGCTATTAACATAGCACGAAACGTATTTAAATTATATGCAGTTCAACTTTAAATATAAACGTTTCTAGAAGAAGTAGAAGATTTTTGCTAACAATACCTGTATTATTGTGTTTCGTTTCGACTACTTTCGACTGATGTAAAATACCTAAATAGACATAAAAGACATAAATTATTTTGTACTAAGTAAAGCTACTTTTTTTTTGCTATGCTAGCATATAGCGATTGAACACCCCAAGAATGGTTACACATAATAATCAAAAATGAAATTTAATATACAGCAAAAAGTAAAAACCATAATAAACAGAAAAAAATGTTTTTATTCAAGTGTAAAAAAAATATATTTCTAATATACATCATGACAACATCTTGGAAACTGAACTGCAATATAATTTAAGTGGATCTATGTCGGAATCCCTAAAGTTTTTTATCCTATTTTTGCATTCCCTAATACTGTTTTGTCATAATGATCGTTTGTCCTAACTCTCCTATGGCATAATTTTGGTTTCCCTCACATCGTATGGACGAAATTTTCTTGCCCTAATATTTTATTTCCTAATGATATTTGCCATATTGATTATTTACCTTAATGTCATATTCCATAATAGTAATTTATTATAATAATTATTAGACCTAAAGATCATATGTCCTAATCAATATTTTACCTAACTGTATATGGCCTAATGTAGTTTGTCCTATGATTGTATTACCTGACATTATTTGTCCTCACGATTATTTTCCCTAATTGTGAGCACCCTAATATTTTATATCCTAACCTACTATTATGGTAGCAGTTCGTTTTCGCAAGGGTCGCAGTTCGCTCCGTTATACATGGTCACAATACAAGCCTGACCTAACCGACAGTTTTCGGTTTTTGACCCATTTTGACGCTCCGCTATACATGGTCACAATACAAACCTAACCTAACCTACAGTTTTCGGTTTTTGACCCATTTTGATGACATCCGCTATACATGGCCACAGTACAAACCTAACCTAACCTACAGTTTTCGGTTTATGACCCATTTTGATGACGCTTCGCTATACATGGTGACAATACAAACCTAACCTAACCTACAGTTTTCGGTTTTTGACCCATTTTGATGACGCTCCGCTCGCTTTGCTCGTTTCGCTATACATGGTCACAATACAAACCTAACCTAACCTACAGTTTTTGATTTCTGACCCATTTTGATGACGCTCCGCTCGCTCCGCTATACATGGTCACAATACAAACCTAACCTAACCTACAGTTTTCGGTTTTTGACCCATTTTGACGATCCGCTCTCTTCTCTTGCTCCGCTTTATATCGTAACCTATAAGGTAAGAATTTCCTTTTTAGGGTTCCGTGTCAAGAAGGTAAGGAACCCTTATGATATATGCGACTTTGTCTGTCTGTCTGTCTGTTCAACTATAAGAGCGCCATATCTCAAAAACTAGTTATGCTATCTATTCGGGAATAGTTATAAACATGGTCAGCCCAAATATATTGCAAAGGAAACATTTTAAAATATATTTTTATTTATAAAAAAAACGACGAATATGAGTGGGGGCAAGAATTAAAATTCTAGCTACTAGGTCACGTAGCGCATCATACGAAAGGGCTTGATCTGCACATTTTTAATCATTTTTTTTTTATTGTGATTTAATTTCGTTTTACTGGGGATAATGTGAAAAAAAATACCATTCCCCCTTTATTTCCGAAGTTTACGAAGCGAAAATGTTTAAATTTTCATAATTTGTATATATAAACATAAATATTACACAAAAATTATAACTACTTCTCTAACTCATTGAAATAAAACAATTTAACGGATTATATCGCGATATAATCCGTTAAATTGTTTTATTTCAATGAGTAATAATCGCGGAAACAGAAGAAAATATTACTTCTCTAACTAACAATTCTTTTTTTAATTTTTAAAAACCTATTTAAACAACCCGGTTGCGTTAAATTTACACCTCATTTGTATGCAACGCTTTAGATATCAGGTGCAAACTTAATTTAACTGGAACCGGGAAATAATGTTAGGTTAAGTGAAAGTTTGTACAGTTAGGGCATGTGATATTAGGACAAACGCTGATAGGGATTGCGAGGAATATGCAAAAAAAGATTAGGGATATTGATAGTTATTGAAAAAATGCTTCGGACAAATGAGGTTTAAGGAAACCATTACATTATGCAAAATAAATGTTATAACAATTGCTCGTTAGGGCTACTGCCCATTAGGACAAAACAGTTAGGGCAAGTGATATTAGGACAAACTTTGTTAGGGATCGCGAGGGAGACCCAATTTATGTGTTTGTAATTATACTGAATCACTTACTCTTCCAACTCCTAATCGATACACAAACGTGGCACACAGTATAACATTATTGTTAGAAGTACCTAAGTAGGATATTAGCTGCATATCCAAAAGTTCGCACAAAAACCTTCCTCTAATGTTAGTAAATCACATACTACAAACAGAGATAACAACAATTAATCACTGCACGAAGCCATCTAATCAAACAGGTTAAAAAATAAATGATCAGTAAACAAGGACACTGGTGCGACGCGAGGGCGGCGGCCCGGGGGAAATGGATGAGGATTGATGAATGCTACGATGAGGTATTAAACTGTTTTAGACTTTAGGTACAGATTTTCTATTAAATTTGGGCTTGGTTATAGACGAAACCATTAAAACACGAGGATTGACAGTTGCTATACTTTTTGGATCGTTTTCTGATTGCAAGGAGATATTCTGGCAAAAACTAGATAGCACTTAAAAAGTAAACATTTAACGATGTTATAATTGAATAAAGAAACACAGTACATTAACCTGGACGATGCACCACCGAGGTTCTGTAGTGCATCGTCCATGTTCGCGGAGGCGCGCACAGATGGTTTCGATGCTGTCTGGCGTAAGAAAACTGCCTCATTGCTAGACAGGGTACGGAGAAACGGCAACAGCATCCTTAAGAGTCCCCAGTAAACTCGGTTCTCCATACAAACGTAGTTACGTTCTCGTTTAAAAACGACTAGCTAGTTTGCTCTGAAACTTTGTACTTACAATAAGTTAAGATATTATGCAGGCCTGTTATTAGTTTATGTAGCTTCAGATACCATAATTAAAAAAATACATCGAATTTAAGTTTTACATACAAAACTTGTTTTTGCTGAATTTTGTGTGTTTTATAAACTGAAGCCATATAAACTAATTACAGGCCTAGTTAGTAGAATATATACCTCATGTCATTGTATATGCAAAGTTTTCTTACAATCCAACACGTAGTTTTAAAATGAGAACGAAACTCCGTTTGTATGGGAAGGTGAAATTCGGCCGAGCTTGCTGGGGACCCTTAATATGATAGCTTGTAAGCTGGATTGTCCTCTGATATGGAATCTCAGTCAGAGGACATAATCATTCTTAATAATTAAGCACTAACATAGCCTCAATCGTAAGTTTACTTACACCAAATGGACCTTTGTATTTGTCCGTAAATAAATGGATTGAATTGAATTAACAATTAGTCAGCAAATAGCTAATAGTAAATAAATCGTATCATTTAAATACTGTGTCAGGCTAGCAAAGTTGAATAATTGTAAAAATAATCTTATACATGGATGGCGTTGTACTTATCGGGGAACGGTTTTTTGTATGGAGATGGCCAGTCCTCTTGTTTAAATGGTCCTTGGTCATCTAAGGCAGTTTCTACGTTAAAGGGACATACATTTTGAAGATGATGTTAAAGTTTGATTTATTTGCCATGAGGCCTGACTTTTATTTATTTGAAAGCTAATCGTCGTGGAAGTCGTTTTCTATGTTTTTGAGGATAAGGGTTGACAAGGAAACCGACGCGGCACGAAAACGTCGGTCCGGAGAAACTAATGAGGATTAATGAATACCCTTTAAGGCACAGATTTTCTGTAGAATAAAGTCTTCATTTAGATTATTTATCTAAACTAAGCGAGTTGGATTCTAGGTTACGAAAAAGATATCGATTTTAGATTTGAAGAGGGCCACTCAAACGTTGCTTTATATTAGACATGAGTTTAGTTTCCGAGTTTTTTATAAATAAACCACATGGAAGCAATGAAGCCATACAATCAAACAGGTACAAAAATAGATTATCAGTAATCTAAACTAGGACTTAGTGACAGACAAGCAATAGTGAGTGCGACGCTAGGGCGGTGACCGGGGGATGTGTATGAGGATTGATGAATACTATTTACTAGGTAATGAATACTACTACTATGAGGTAAGCTGCCTTTTAAGGATTTTCCTAAAAATTTGGTTATGATTGATGATTATTTTCTAAGTATGATTTTATTACAAATCTGATGCTTGCACGCCAATAATGGTAAAATAAGACACGATCGGTACTTAAACAGCAATTGTAACTTATTTAATGTACTTACACAGGTGTTTTTACAAATAGGCGTTTCGTTAAAGCGGTATTGCCTGGTAGAAGTCGGTGTCTAGGTTTTACAGGGATGCAGATTTTGATAATTATTGTACATTTTGGATTTTAAGAGGCTCGCCAGGACTTTCTGTGTAAAAGTGGTCATGGGTGTACGGGGAACTGCAACCAAGATACACTTACATTCGTGTATCAGTAACAAAACAATTAAGGCCAGTAATTGGCCACATTACTTAGATAAGGATAGACAATTTTACTACTAACATTGAGTTTTCTATTGACTACTCAACTATTGGTACGTGTACATCTATATTATTATAAAGTTGTAAAAATGAAATGTCTGTACATTTAAGATATTTTCAATAAATTAATTGTTACGGACTATTTGAGGGTCACTAAAACAGAAAATATTTTATTTGGATTTTATGTACACGGAAAGAAATTATTATAACAATATTACCAGAACATATTGTAAATGTAATTCTAGTATGAAGAAACAGAATTAAGTTAAATTTACCGTATTGACGTTTAACAACAAATAGTCGTATTTTAATAAATGCCAGAATATTATAGTAAACACATTTTAGTAAACAATACTCAAAGCTACTTATAAGTACATATTATTATTGTAGAGAGAAAATTTCGATGATTGTAAAGTATAACTTCATACTTCATTTGTTGTTGCTAGCTGTCAATTAAACAATACAGTATTTAGGTTGTCTCTAAAATAACGAAAGTAACAATAAATATTTTTGTTGTTTAAATAAGCTAGATTCATATAGTACTGTTTACCCCATAATTATTTTGTTGTTGCTAGCTGTCAATTAAACGATACAATATTTAGGTTGTCTCTAAAATAACGCAAGCAGATTTTTTTTAAAATAACCAATTCCATATACTCTTTGTACTGTTTACCAGATTATGTTATCAGTACCATAATATAATGTTTTGTGCAACATGCGAATCTAATATCAAACAAATCGTTGCTTACGTTTGCAAATATATTATATTGATTGCCTGAACTTTGGTTGGCAACACCGACTGGCTGCCGTTGGTTTGTTTATCATTTCATCTTTCGGAGCGAGCAGTGCGTGCGCGTGCAGAGACATTTACTGTGACAAATAGTGTGATTAGTTTAATAAATATATATTATAGAAGTGTTCCAAATCAGGAAATGGACAAGGACATTGTAAAATTATTAGAATCCTGGCAGTTGGCCAAGTACATTTTAATATGTAAGACCTCCATGTTGATTTTCAAATAAAATGAATATAAACTCACAAACGTTTAATGTTTTGTTTTATTGGAAACTGTTGTTGACCATGTCTTAATTTTACTTATACAAAATGAGGGTTTCTTGAAATTGAAAAATCACCAAGTGGTGACACTGGCGTTAGATCTTTTTGACAAGAAGCGTCAATATCCACCAATCATACTATGATATATATCATACTTTCGTATGATGATAGAGTGTTGCAACCTGTATTTCAAGAAACACTCATAGATGGACCTTCTGATTTCAGAAAGTCGCAGGTTTAACGCCTGAAGAGTAAATTTCCTTCCACGTCATGCAATCACTTTGTTTAGGTACTGTTTCTGTTAGAAAAAGTTTGAGTAATGAGCATTTATTCTAAAAATAGTAAATAACGTAGCTTGGCGCAGAGGGTATCTTTACTTTAGTACGACTGCTTGTATTACAAGCTTGCTGCAATTGAGTCTTTAAAAAAGTTTTCATAGTTACCGTGTTGTTAATTAAGAAAAGTTAAAATCTGTCAGTTGAGTCGCGAAAATTATATTTATATGAAAATTTCGTGACAAAATAGACAAATTTCAACTTTTTTTAACAATACGGTAAGTATGTACATATTTTTTAAACCTACTGAATATTGGAGCAAAAAATAAATCATTTTTTTAATTACCGAAAAAATATAGTAAACTGAACAATATTAATTTCTTATTATAGTAAACTCAATCATTTGATGTGATAATGGCTAACCACAATGTTGGTAGTAAACACAAAATAAGTTGTAAAGTGTAAAAAAATATATAGTTTGCTAAAATCTCAACTTGGTAATATTTGCATTAAATTTGTTAATAGTCACTATAATAATCTATTAGTCGTTACTAAAAATATCGTTATCTCCAAAATAAAGCATGGTGTTACGAACTATACCAATTCCGTTTGTTCACTCACTACACCTGTCACTTACTACTATTTACAATTAAACACTGCACTGTCACTTCAACTTAAACTCATTTAAATAAAACAATTTAACGGATTATATCGCGTATATTATCTCATTTTAGTTCCCGACGTTTCGGAAGCTTTCCAGCTTTCCATGGTCACGGGAGGACTGAGAAAAGATGTTTTTCCTCTGTCAAAGTTACAATTTGTGCAAACTACCCTTTTTTTTTTTTGAAAAAACACAAATAAAGGTGTACATACATGCCAGATGGGCCTAAGCTGTAAAGACAGTTACACATGTGCCAGAAGGGCTTAATTATTTTATTCTAATAATTTACCAAGCAGCATTTCACCAATGAGGCGTACTGAGGAGAAAAGAAACGCTGCAAAGAAAAACTCCCAGGCTACCTCATTACTAATTATAATATTTAAAAAAACAGAGACTATTAAACTACTTTAAACAGATAAGATATTTTACACCGTTCGGAAATTAAGGTTTTGCAGTCCTGTGTCTCGCTTGTTCCTTGATGAGATGTATTACAGGATCCCAAGCAGGTGGTAGTGACAATCCATCTTCTCTATTGAAATTAGGATGCTTTTTAATCTCAATAGCCTCGCGTAGCATCCTGGGAAAATATCTTTTTTCTTTGGCAAGGATAGAAGGTTTATCAAACTTAATTGAGTGGTTTGGTTTGTCAATGACATGTTCACAGACTGCAGACCTATTACACCGACGGTGCTTGACATCTGCTATGTGCTCCTTCACCCGGGTTGATACACTGCGTTTCGTTTGACCAATGTATGAAAGACCACACTCGCAGTCTAGCTTATAAATGCCTGCACTCTGCAAAGGGGTGCTACTCTTCACGGGTCTAAGGTATTGAGACACCTTCTTCAACGGCTTGAAATATGTTTTTATAGAAGCACGCTTCAAGATGTTTCCGATCTTGTCTGTGACCCCTTTCACATATGGTAATACGGCAGGTTTACGCTCGACTGTTGGTTTCTTCATACTGGGATTCTGCTTGGAACGTGGTATCTGGAGCTCGTTGGCTCGAAGCGCACGTTTGACATTCTGCAACTCAGCAGTCAGATGTTGATCGTCGCAGATACCCCTGGCTCTCTGAAACAAAGATTTACCCACTGTACCAAGTTGACAGGGATGGTGGTGAGATTTGCCATTCAAATACCTATCTGTATGCGTAGGTTTCCTATATACAGTATGACCTATGTCATTGTTAGGACCTCTAATTACTAGCACATCTAAGAATGCAAGTGAATTTTGATTTTCCAACTCCATAGTGAATTTAATTTTACTATGCATAATTATGCAGATAGGTATTTGAATGGCAAATCTCACCACCATCCCTGTCAACTTGCTACAGTGGGTAAATCTTTGTTTCAGAGAGCCAGGGGTATCTGCGACGATCAACATCTGACTGCTGAGTTGCAGAATGTCAAACGTGCGCTTCGAGCCAACGAGCTCCAGATACCACGTTCCAAGCAGAATCCCAGTATGAAGAAACCAACAGTCGAGCGTAAACCTGCCGTATTACCATATGTGAAAGGGGTCACAGACAAGATCGGAAACATCTTGAAGCGTGCTTCTATAAAAACATATTTCAAGCCGTTGAAGAAGGTGTCTCAATACCTTAGACCCGTGAAGAGTAGCACCCCTTTGCAGAGTGCAGGCATTTATAAGCTAGACTGCGAGTGTGGTCTTTCATACATTGGTCAAACGAAACGCAGTGTATCAACCCGGGTGAAGGAGCACATAGCAGATGTCAAGCACCGTCGGTGTAATAGGTCTGCAGTCTGTGAACATGTCATTGACAAACCAAACCACTCAATTAAGTTTGATAAACCTTCTATCCTTGCCAAAGAAAAAAGATATTTTCCCAGGATGCTACGCGAGGCTATTGAGATTAAAAAGCATCCTAATTTCAATAGAGAAGATGGATTGTCACTACCACCTGCTTGGGATCCTGTAATACATCTCATCAAGGAACAAGCGAGACACAGGACTGCAAAACCTTAATTTCCGAACGGTGTAAAATATCTTATCTGTTTAAAGTAGTTTAATAGTCTCTGTTTTTTAAAATATTATAATTAGTAATGAGGTAGCCTGGGAGATTTTCTTTGCAGCGTTTCTTTTCTCCTCAGTACGCCTCATTGGTGAAATGCTGCTTGGTAAATTATTAGAATAAAATAATTAAGCCCTTCTGGCACATGTGTAACTGTCTTTACAGCTTAGGCCCATCTGGCATGTATGTACACCTTTATTTGTGTTTTTTCAAAAAAAAAAAAAAAAAATGGGTAGTTTGCACAAATTGTAACTTTGACAGAGGAAAAACATCTTTTCTCAGTCCTCCCGTGACCATGGAAAGCTGGAAAGCTTCCGAAACGTCGGGAACTAAAATGAGATAATATACGCGATATAATCCGTTAAATTGTTTTATTTCAATGAGTAATAATCGCGGAAACAGAAGAAAATATTAAACTCATTTATTAACAACATTGACAAGCCTCATATATATCCTACGGAGACACAACGTTAGCGCGATTCAGCAAGTGGTTCAACGCCATCTAGCGACTAATTGGGTCCCTAAACAAAACGGATACGTTAAACATTACCGGCCCCCAAGGACGACTTGTCCTTTACAAGTATCTAATAACCAGAAACACTAAAGGGATATCGGCTTAGTCTTGGAATTAAAAATTTATCTATCCAACACCTTAGCACACTAAGACTTCGAAATTAACTAACAAGATATAAACTGCAAAGAATTAAAATTAAAATATCTAGCAGAACATAACTAAGAATCTAGAGGTAGAGGGCAAATTTTAGTAATAGGTCTACGAAATGTACTATTTTTGTACTTTAAAGTAACAACTCGTGTCAGACCATCTCTGCCTGGATGCTTATCTATTATACGGCCTAATAACCACTTTCCGGGAGGGAGTCTTTCATCCTTAACCAGAACTACTGTCCCGATTTTGGGATCTAAATTTTTATCAGACCATTTGTATCGGTTCTGAAGTGTTGTTAAATACTCAGAGCTCCAGCGAACCCAAAGTGATTGTAACATTTTTTGAAGCAATTGCCACCTATCTAAACGAGATTCGGGCACGGTCACGAGACTTTCTTCCGGAATAGTGATAGGAGCTTCTCCTATAAGGAAGTGTCCCGGTGTAATTGGAGGAGCATCATCGATTGAACTACTGATTGCAGTGAGAGGTCGTGAGTTTAAACAGGACTCCACCTGAGTCACCAGTGTCACCAACTCTTCAAAAGTGAGAAGAGACGGCCCGATTACACGTTTCAGATGAGCCTTAACAGACTTCACTCCAGCTTCCCATAATCCCCCAAAGTGAGGAGATCCCGGAGGAATGAAATGCCACGCCGTATTGTCATTAGCAAGAATTTCAGATATTTCTCCAACTACTTCGGACTTTCTATTCTTAAACATGGTATCTAGCTCTTTTGACGCACCAACAAAGTTGGTTCCACAGTCGCTCCATAGATCGCTACAATGACCGCGTCTGGAGGTGAAACGCCTAAACGCAGCAATAAAGGCAGCTGTAGACAGGTCACTAACAATTTCTAAATGAATTGCCTTAGTTACGGTGCATACAAACAAGGCAATATAAGCTTTGCATGTGCGTTTACATCGGCCTGGGTACAATTTCAATATTATTGGACCCGCAAAGTCTACTCCGCTTTTACGGAAGGGTTTGTCCGGCGTGACTCGACAAGAAGGCAGTTGACCCATCAATTGATTAATCGGTGCTGCAGTTTGTTTAAAACAAGGGATACATTGGTGAACTGTCTTTTTTACCAAGTTCTTTACACCGATTATCCAATATTTACAACGAATTCCATTTAGAGTCAGTTGAGGACCTCCATGCAAACAATGAATATGAGCATCTTTTACAATTAAGACAGCTAAGGGACATTTCGAAACCAACACTACCGGTGACTTGGTGTCGAAGTGCACTTTAGCATTGCGTATGCGTCCAGTAACTCGTATAATTTCATTTTGATCAAGAAACGGAGTAAGTGAAACTAGTTCACTAGACTTTGGAATCTTCTGACTTTTTGTCAGCATTTGTAATTCTTCCTGAAACCAGAATCCTTGAGAAAGTCGAATACAAATGTTTTTAGCATATCTTAATTCGCAAACTGTTAAATGCCGAGGAAAAGTCGCGGAATCTATTTGACTATTTCTTGCATCAAAGCGTGCTTTACACAACTTTACAAATCGAATTAAATAGGCTGTAACGCGAATTAATTTTATGAGAGTAGAATACCTAGATAAGTAAGTAAAGTTATCATCACTCTCGTTTGATACACCAGCTTGAAACGCAGTTAAGTTATTATCGTTACCTTGTAACTTTTCCTTGGATTCTAATTGCGTGGCTGGTATGTCCAGTGAGAGTGAACGACAATCATCAAAGTCATTACTTTGGTGAAGCATAGATGGTCCGCACCACCACAATTCGCAGTCTTTCATTAAGTCAGGGCGGATGCCACGAGAAGCTACGTCCGCTGGGTTATCTGCTGACTTGATGTGATGCCACCGGCCACTACTTACATTGTTTACAATTTCAGTGACACGATTAGCTACATAAGTCTTCCAGAAGTTTGGACTTCTGCGAAGCCATGCTAAAATAATCATCGAATCTGTCCACGCAAATACAGATTCTTCAGGAAGTTGCAGACTATCTTTAACGTCCTTAAGTAACTTCGAGAGCAGTACCGCGCCACACAGCTCCAAACGGGGCACAGACACCTGCTTAACTGGTGCTACCTTAGTTTTAGCTATAACAAGAGACACGTGGATTCCGTGGGGCGTGATAACTCGTAAATAGACCACGGCAGCGTAAGCTAAAGTAGAGGCGTCACTGAACCCATGGATTTCTACTCTTTCATTGCCATCCAATTGTGTATGAACCCAACGCTCTAAATATAAGGTTGGCATGTGACAGAGCTGATCGCGGTAACTAGACCACTCGGAGGCAAGCTCAAGAGGAAGTTCATCAGTCCAATTCACACCACTTAACCATAGTTTTTGCAAAAATATTTTTGCAGTGATAATCACAGGTCCAAAAAAACCTAAAGGATCAAAAGCTCTTGCAATATCCGACAGTACTGACGTTTTAGTGAAACGTTCTGTGGCTTTCGAGATTTCCAACTTAAGTTCGAAGACATCACGTTGTGTGTTCCATCTGATTCCTAAAGCCTTGATAGTATTATCAAGCATAATATCAACAGTTTCTTTGTTAGCTTTTTCCGCGATCGGAATGTTCTTTAAAACGTCAGGACTGTTGGATGCCCACTTGTGCATTTCAAATTTACCTTTAGCCATTACTTGTGTGATACGTCTCTGTAGTTTCATGGCCCCTTCTTCGTTATTCGCACCTGTGAGTAAATCATCCATATAGAAATCATTGCTGACGATGTCTACTAAATCCGGGAATTCGCTTTTCTCGTCTTGTGCAAGTTGCTTCAGTGTGCGAATAGCGAGGAAAGGCGCACATGACGTACCGTACGTAACAGTCAACAAACGTTTTTCTACTACGTTATCTTGAGGTGAAGAACGCCACAGTATGCGCTGATAATCGACGTCTTCTTTAGCGACGAGTATTTGGCGATACATCTGTTTTACGTCTGCGAGTAAACAAATCTTGTGAGTACGCCATCGAGTAATAAGATCGCGAAGATCTTGCAACAGTGGTGGACCAACAAGTAATTCATCGTTGAGTGACGTGCCATCTGAAGGGCGTGCAGTTCCATCAAAAACTACTCGTAGCTTAGTTGTACTGCTAGATTCTCGAATAACCGCGTGATGAGGAAGATAATAAACTTTGTGAGTTGGCTTGTTTTGTGGGTCTACATCTTCCATGTGATTCAATTCCTGATATTGATCAATGAAGTTCGAATAATCTCTTTTAAACTCCGGCTTTTGTGAGAATCTTCTCTCCATGTGCTTAAGCCTTTGTAGTGCGATGGGTCGTGAATCACCCAAATTCTCTTCGTGTCCATCTTTAAAGGGTAACCGTACGACGTAACGACCATCTTCTTGCCTATAGTGCGTTTCCTTATAGTGCTCTTCACATTGTTTATCAAGAAGCGTCATAGGTTTCTCATGTGCTGTGTACTCTTCTGTCTCCCAGAACTTTCGTAAGAGCTGATCTACCTCTATGTGTGCATGTTGGACCGTGATATTGTGAGGTGGTAGAACACTCGATGGATTAGTAGCCCCAGAGACTAACCATCCCAATCTGGAGTTTTGTGCGAGGAGAGATTCAAATTTGTGAACTCCTTTTAGTAAAATACAAGCATAGACATCGGCCCCCAGCAGGACGTCTATGGGTCCTGGATGGTGCAAGTGAGGATCAGCTAGCTGTAGTTGTGACAAAGCAGGCCATTGTGTGATGTCAAACTCTTTGGTGGGTAGCAACGGCGTCAACTTCGGTAGTACGTGAGCGTGCACTTGCATAACGTGGTGAGTGTCAATTGGCGAGTAAATATCTAAGTTAACGACATGTCGTGCCTGTACAGAGTGACTCCCGATGCCTGTGACATTAGCTGACAGCTGTGTCTTCTTCAGTCGTAGCAATTGAACTGCTGACTCCGTAATGAAGGTCGCTTGGGAACCTTGATCAACAAGGGCTCTTAAGTACACTAGAGATCCAGTACAATCTATCACACCAATCAGAGCTGTAGCCAAAACAACTTGGTTGTCACTTATCGAAACCTTCAGACTTGTGAGTTGCGAAATTTGTGAGTCATCGGGTTCTGTGGGTGCGCTTTCTGCGATAAGTGGCTGCGCTGTTACGCTTTGATAGTGTAGAAGCGTGTGATGTTTCCGATTGCAGGTCTTACAGGATGTGGCTTGTCTGCAGTTCCGTATGGAGTGTCCTTTGACAAGGCAATTGAAGCATAAGTTGTTGTTCTTCACAAACTCCTTGCGTTGTTCTATATCTAGTTGTGAGAACTCAGTGCAGTGACAAATGTAATGATGTTTCTTACAATATGTGCATTCCGTATCAACTTCAGTGGTAAATGCTTTCACATTCTTTGTATAAGGTGTAGTTACTGATGGTTGAAATGTGGGTTCTTTTCTCTCTTTCTTGTGTGTAGGTTGTAGCATCTCCATGGCTCTGAATCGTCCTTCCAAGAATGATGTGAGGCTCTTAAATGTGGGTAACTCGATAGAAGATCCGAGTGACTGCTCCCAAGCTTTGTGCGTTTCATTATCTAACTTCGATACCACAATGTACACGATAATAGGATCCCAGGTGGTCGTATCTATTTTCAAACTTGCCAGACTGCTGAGACTTTGGTTGGTGGTATCAAGAAGATCCTTAAGTCCTTTAGGGCATTCAAATGTGAGTTTCTTCTGAGTGAGTAAACGATTCAGTATTGTGTTCGCTATAACCCTATCATTACTGTAGCGACTGACTAAAGCATTCCAAGCTTTTCCATAATTTGCAGCAGTAATCTCGAAATGACGAACAAGTTGTTCTGCTTCACCTTTCAAACTCGATCTCAAATAATGATGCTTCTGTATATCACTCAATCCAGTTTCATTATGGATAATTGACAGAAATAAATCCTTAAAATGCATCCATGATTGATAATCTCCAGAGAATGAGGGAAGATTTATTGGTGGTAGTTTACTTTGTGTGATTATTTGAGGAACAGGTGAGGCAACTATTTGTGTTTTTTTGGATTCCAATTGCTCCAACAGAATAGTTTTGAATTCCAAATAGAGATCTTCGACATTATTGTAAAGCTCCTTTAAATTCCTTTTTTCATCAGTATTGCTTGTAGCTTTCAATATCTCTCGGTGTTCAGAAACAAATTTAGACCAATACTCTTCAAGAGATTCAATTCGTGTTTTCAAATAACTCTCCGTGTATCGTGATGTAGAAGTTTTCTTATAATTAGTTACAAGTCTTTTAATTTGACTAAAAAGCTCTTCTTGTGATGCAATTACCGACATTGTTATTAAAAGATCATTTTCAAATCACAAATTTCAAAGTTTATTTTTTGTCGAAAATATTCTAAGTCTGATAACACAAATTTTCTAAGTCTTTTTTAACGCAAATTATTCTAAGTCCAAGATTCACGAAATTGCACTAAGTCAATAATCGATCGAAATTTTTCTAAGTTAATTTTCAACGGAATTTTTTAAGTCCTAGTAAACAAACCCGCGAAAATTCTAAGTCTTTGACACTTCAGTTTTTCCAATGTCACTGTACTCACGAATCATCCGGCTCGAAGGACCAATGTTCACTCACTACACCTGTCACTTACTACTATTTACAATTAAACACTGCACTGTCACTTCAACTTAAACTCATTTATTAACAACATTGACAAGCCTCTTATATATCCTACGGAGACACAACGTTAGCGCGATTCAGCAAGTGGTTCAACGCCATCTAGCGACTAATTGGGTCCCTAAACAAAACGGATACGTTAAACACCGTTATACTTAACAAAACCTATTTGTAATGGATACAGATAGATTTTTGTGCACTATACACAAATTTTAATTATGTGTACCAGCGTTATGTTTAACTGTGGTAGATATTCTTGTAAGTTATTACCAAATTTTTGTAGTAAAGTCGACAAAATAGTTAGCTGTCGTATATATTACACGACAATCTGGTTAAGTTAACTTTATTCTGTTTACCTAAACTAGAATTTTCTCTCCGTGAATGTTTGTATGTGTCGTTGTGGTTTCATCACGCAAAATCGGCTAAACAGATTTCCACAATTTTGGTACAAGGGTAGCTGGGTATCTCTAGATGATTATAGGATACTTTTTACCCGACTACGCTGAAGAAAAAACGATGGATTATGACTATTTCTCCTCCGCGAACGAAGTTGCGCGCGCAACGAAGTAGTGACCTATACAGGTAAACAGGTGTACGTACTTATGTATACAATACCAAGAGAAAAATGAACAGATAGTGACGGAAAATCTGAATATGTATGTAAATGTTCAACAACTGGTGTTTGATCAACCACAGGCTCAATGCTAATAAACTTATTTTATAAAGCAATTGTACTTGATTCTACGCCCTTTCCAGAGGTTAAGTCCAGACTACAAAATTGGTTCGTAAATTGTAAAGGAATTTAAAAGCTAGATAAAACATTTAGGCGTCCCCCAGAATAGAGCCCATCTGAGGTATCGTAGGCGTGAGCCATATGGACGAAATATGGCCTGCTAGCAGGACACGCCATACTCTAACGAGTTTGACCTAGACCAATATATTTTATTTTTTATCCAACGACCACGGGCCGAGAGGTTTCTAAATAAAAAACTACATTTTATACCTATTCATTTGCCGCATCCCCTCAGTTGGCAGCTCCGTGCTCCGAGCGCGGTCTCTCGGGAGAGGACGCATATTGAACTCATTTCATTGTGTACATACGATTAATGCGAAGAGGGACATTTTATCCCGAGCACATGTCCTCGAATTACGTGCAACACTGTGGTGACAATACCAATCACTACATTTTATATGTATTGTGGAGTCCCTGATGGTCTCTCTCTGTCTGTCTATTCTGTTTGTAATACCGGATTGGGCCGAATTCGACGCCGTTTTGCTAATATGCAGTCGGTTTTGTGAATGGAAACCGCGAATCAGTAAACGTAGTAAGTATGGCAGATCCTCAGACTGATAATCCTTCTTTTCGCATAAAATATTTTACCCCAAGCAATAGTTTTATCCAACACTGAAAACTTCACCCAATATTTTTTTAATCGTTATGTTGAGCCAAGTTACGGAGCTAGCCTGTTAAATTTGTGTATAAAAGCTTGGAAATGTTTACAGTTTCAAAGAAAAAATTTGGGAGACATTATCAGCCCATAAGTTAGTAAACCGTCCGCCTGGGCATATGGCGCCTGACTGTCTATATATCTGTTCGTGATTAACCCGATTGAACCTAATTTGATGTTTTTATTGTGCCATATAATATAAATAAACATTCTTGCGCTCGATGCTGTCCCATTAATTGACACTTTTATCCTGAATTCGTTATTGCAAGAACTATTGTATAACAAAAAAATATTTTACATTTGGTAACTTACACCCATGTGTCGGTAGCGGAACGGCCAAGCCACATGTTGGAGCTAAGGTGTAGAGTTTGCGAAGTTATGGCTTGTAGAGATAGGGCGTGTAGAGTTAGAAGCTCTGCTTTACATGAGATCTGATAACTTTTTGACAGTTAGAGCCATTATGGTCTCGTCTTGGCAACATTTTACATGACAATGTTTTTGGTGGGATTTCATTTCTTTTTGTAAGTTGCTTATGACAATATTTTTATAAGATGTTAATTTGTATAATTTTCAGATCTCTAATTAAGTTTGTATGGAAAAACCCATACAAACTTCCATCCCCTAATTTAAAGGATGGGGTGTGATTTACTAAAAATCCTTAAGATGTATTTAATTATTTATAACAAAGAGTCCCTATATCAATTTTCGGACATCTAGGATCAAACTTTGTGGAAGTCTCGTACAAACTTCCATCCCTTAGTTTTACGATTGTTTTGTTGTTTGTTAACGAATACTAGCTTACATACAAAATAGAAGCTTTCCAGAACTTCAGGATGTACCCTAAGAATTTAAATGACCATCAGTGAGTGAGTCAGTGACGGAAACGGGGTTTTTTCAGATATCAATACAATCTAAAGTATAAGAGCGCTGAAATTGAAACTTTATATGTCTACTATTGACATCATATCCCGAGAATTTTGTTTATCCATACTAATATTATAAATGCGAAAGTGTGTCTGTCTGTCTGTCTGTTACCTCTTCACGGTTAAACCGCTGAAACGATTTGGATGAAATTTGGTATGGAGATAGTTTGAGTCCCGAGGAAGGACATAGGCTACTTTTTATCCCGGAAAAATACCCTTATTCGCGATAAACGAATTTAAGGCGGACGAAGTCGCGGGCAGAAGCTAATCTGTTATAATCGAAACCCTAGTTATGAGGGTTCAAAAAAACGAAGAAGCGCTTCGAGAAAATGTATGTAGTGTCCTTGTGCTTCGTTTGGCTAGGCTTCAGATCGTTAATGGTTTACTTATACACAATTTCCATAGACCCTGATTTTCGTTAAATATCTAAATATAAGATAGGTAGGAGTAAACTAAATCGACCAAAATTTACCGCGTCCGCCTTCTCGACAAGGGAATACGGACACCTCGGGGTGGCAATCATAACAGGGTTAAAGTAAAGGGGACATTTGGGACCTTAAATATTAATCTCGTTTGTTTATGTTGAAACAACGTGCATCCTCGTACATCTACTTACCTTATTTTAATTTTTATAAAATACTAGGCGCCCGGAACTTAGTTCGTGGAAGAGAAAACTCATAACACTTCTTTTTTTCTTTAGCTTAGTCGAATAAAAAGTATCCTATAACCATCTGGAGATACCCAGCTACACGTATACCAAAAATAGTAAAAATCCATTTAGCCGATTGGGCGTGATGAAGCCACAACGACACATACAAAAATCCAAAAAATATATATTTCGATGCAGTGACCTCCAAATACGTTGCATTATTTTTTTGGAAATATTATTAATGTACACTGTACAGACATTCCATTTTTAAAACTTTATAATAGTATAGATGTACCTAAATGTACCTAAGCCCGGTTTCAGCGACGCAATAACAGTATAATTATTTTTCCTTAATCTCAATAATGCCTATTCACTTGGAGTTTGAAATATAAATAAATAAAAGTTATTTTGTGGATAAAACGGTTTTAATTATAATTTCACTCTCGCGAAATTGCGGGCCGCAGCCATGTAAGCAGCTTAATAAGAAGCTGCTTAGTCAGTTGTGCCAAAAAAGGATGGCGGCGGTAGTTATGACAAAGCGGCGCATTATTTCCAGGGCCCCGGGGAGACGGTTTCGTTACCCGGTTCAGTAGGCCATAATAACTTGAGGGAATTCGCGGCACGGCGCTGCCGACACCCGGGTAATATACGTACGACCGAAACTGGTACATGTTGACTTCCTTATAACGGTACTAGAAGGCGCCCACGACTTCGTCCGCGGAGGAGAAAAAATCATAATCCCTCTTTTTTCCTTTAGCATAGTCAGGTAAAAAGTATCCTATAACCATATGGAGATACCCAGCTACCCCTGTACCAAAACTAGTTGAAATCCGTTTAGCTGATTTAGCGTGATGAAGCCACAACGACACATACAAACATTTCATTTTTACAACTTTATAATAGTATAGATATGTCTTATCTTTCCACAATGTTAGTGTCAAAGTATCATTTTTCCGGCGAATCATACAATAAATACTTACACAAGTGTATTTGATTAAAAGTAGGCCTTAATCCCTAATGTTTTATCATCTCTTTAATCTGTACTATTAAGTTGTAAAAATGAAATTTCTGTACATTGAAGGTATTTAAAGAAAATATGGTAACGGAATATTTGGAGGCCACTAAAATAAAAATAAAAATTTGGTTTTTTTTTATGTTTGTATGTGTCGTTGTGGTTTCATCACGTAAAATCGGCTAAACGGATAACAACATTTTTTGGTACACGGGTAGCTGGGTATCTCCAGATGGTTAAATGATACTGTTTACCCGACTACGCTGAAGACAAAAAGGGGGTTTGAAGCCACAGCGAAACGTACAAACATACAAAAATTAAAAAAAAAATGATTTTTTGATTCAGTGACCTTTAAATAGTTCGTTTCATAATTTCTTTGAAAACATGTTCAATTTACTTTTTACAACTTTATAATACATAGTAGGTACTAGGTACTTTATAGATAAATATTTTCGGCGCACCCACATATAGCGTGCGGTCTGCAAGCATAACGCTGCCATATCTATAATCTACTGCGCGACACATGTGCCGATTACTTCGCTCACCTATTTGATACACTTTCCTCATATTTCACTTCCATTCCAGTGCCCTATTATTTATTTCCAAGGGTTACTTGCTTACAAGACTAATCTTTATACTTGGCAGATTTTACGTGGCATTATAAGCAAATAGTCGAGGAATTAAAATGTTCGTCACTTTACGACTCTATATAGTGATATTAAGGTTTAAAAGTGACGAACCTTTTCATCCGCGACTGTACCTATAATCAATGATCCGAAAAAAACCTCTGGAATTCCTAGAAAATAACTGGTGATATTTACCATTCATGTATTACTATTAAGAACCGCGGCGGCGACCCTGTAGTTATTATCTACCTACATATATATTATCTACCTACATATATATTAAGTCATAGTAATTCGTATTTTTGTTGAATAAAGAACTTTATTTACTTCAGGTTTGGCACCGACTTCAAAAGGTGATTCAAATGTGATTCGTACCGTAACATAAAAGATTATCCCATCAAAAACATAACATATAAAAAAATTGCCAAGTCTCGCAACCTTTTCTACCACAAAAACTTGTGAGATATAATAACCAAGTCGGTTAATTTATTATGTAGTACCTATCCAGGGAAGGATCTACCCCACACCTTTGTCATTCATAAATGTTCACCGAACTAACAACATGTTATTGTGACGGTTAATTTATTCAGTAGTACCTATCCATGAGCGCTGACATGACAAAGGTGTTGGATAGATCCAACACCTTTGTCATTCATAAATTTTCATCGAATTAGTTAACTAGGAGCATGTTATTGTGACCGTTATAGTGACCGTATCAATATTTCACGTCTTCATATTTTTAATAAATTACAGAATTACAAATTTATTTATGCACCTTTTATATCTGGAATACCAGACTGAAATTGCAGAATATTTAAGTTTTCTGGTCTTTACAGACTAAACAAGTTTAGGGTTCAAAATTTGAACCTTGTAAATCTGCTGGAAGTACCTTAGAATTTCTATGATCGGTGAGTGAGTGAGTGACAAAATTAAGGAAATTTGACTTGCAATAAATCTTTAACTATAAGTTATAATTAGCTGTAATTTGGAATATACGTAAGGTGTATTACGCCCTCTTGGTCACTGAAAATTACAGGGGGTCGAAAATGACGTGAATGTCTTCGAGAAAAGTATGGTACGGCGTGCCTTTGTTTTGCTCGACTTGGCGGGAGCACTGCCGTGCCCCCAGATTTTTGGCTCTTTAGTTTGTTTTTAAGTCGGTTCTTTTTTTATTTAAACATTTTTATTTTTTTCTTTTTACTTACCTATAGTAGATGATTTTTTTAAGAATTATCCTCTAACTCTCAACCATTAAGGAGTTGTACCTTCCGTCATCAGCTCAGCATGATAAGATGATGACTACCATATGCAAATACTTAAATAGCTTAAGAAAATATATGAAAAACGTAATAAGTGCCTATAAAATTTGAGGATTGCCCTCGATTTCCCTGAGATCCCATCAACAGAACCCAACTTGGTGGCAATAGAAACACCTCAGGAGTATATCCTTTCAAATAAAAAATCAATTTTTAAAATCGGTGCACAATTGGCGGAGTAATCAGTGAACATCTCACTCCTATTTTTGGAAGTCGGTAAAAAATTGTCGGTTTCGGTTAAAAGTCGGTTCTTCCCATTCTAAAAATTGCTTTCCCTCCCTGAGATATGCTTGAGATTTTTCATAAAGCAATTAAGCAACCTATGAGCCGCTCTGGTGTTGGACGGCGATAACCTTACCACGAGTTTGTCTTGTGTTCATTTACTACTCAAATTATACAAATTATAAGTTTCTGTCAAAAATAACATTTTTGTGACAAGCTTTTATTGCCAACTGTACATTTCTTTTAACACCCAAAGAGACCCACTCAAGAGCTCAAACTTAGTAGGCTTTTGTTAAAGAGTTCCTATGATATGAGCACCTTCCGGCTCCGTCATAAAATCATTGGTTCAAAATATTGCATTGTCACCGAACTTACATAAGTGCCTATGCCAGATAGTAGCTCATTTGGAACCCGGGAAATAGGTCAAATTTAACTTGCAAGATTTGTAAACATACAAATATTTCACAGTTAATAAAAAGCATGTAAAAACTTCTGTTAGAGGTGAAAATTTTTCGATTATCCAACCAAATGTCGTGATAATGTTCGTGGACCCGGCAGTCGTACTTCCTTAGCATACTGTTATGCTTGTTTGTTTAATGCACGCAGGAATTATTTAGATTACTCGACTCGCGGTAGTTTTTTTAGTTAGCAATCGGAAATTTATAAAAACATTAACACAAGAGAAAACTTAACCGATTTTTACTACAAGCACTTTTGACCGCATGTTATGGTGAATGTTATGGTTAAGCTCTTGGACTCGGCAGTTGTGCTTCCTTAGCATGCAGTTACAAGCAAATCTTGTTAATTTGCTTGCAAGCGTGCGTGCGGCCGACCGCGTCGCGTGCCCGCCACTCAACGCTCACTCAGCTCCCGGTACCTTCGACAACACAAGCAATAACAGGTTTATGCCTTTCGTATATACATATACACCTTTTGATGACAGTACCTTATTACTGATCTAGGGTAAACCCTCCAGAGAATGAACCCCCTCCAGTGAATGAACGAAATGATGTTTTTTGCCTAAAATAAGAAATATAGTCATTTCTACCACTCGTCGTATTTTTTTTTCTTATTAGCAACACAGTTTCCTATGCAATAGCATCACTTGGTAAATTTTATGTCAACCAATTTCAGTATGGCCAGCGTTTAAAGTTCACTTGTTTCTGGTTTTGAAGTTATGTATGGAGAAATTAGATCCCTGGTAAGAACAGTGCATGTTTGGAGTGGCATTTGAAGTGCTTATTTGATGTATACCAGTAGAAAGTTTAATTATTTGGTTAAAATACGAGTTAAACCTTCTAGAAATGTAGACTTTGGTGGATTATTTTGAGATTTACTTATTTTTTTAGTTGTTCCATTAGTAACTTATCTAATGTTCTAAAACCAGTAAATGAACAGTGTGTTCATTTACTGGTGTCGGCTCAAATTAGATTTTTTCCTAAATTTAAATATTAACGTTATCGTATTAAGCTTGTTTTTTGATATTCAGTATAGAAAACGATCCTTACTCTTTGAGCTAGTGTTGGAACATATAGTGTTCATTCATAGGCATGAACAGTCTAGTTAATGGACTATAAAAATTTGACTATGATCATTTACTAGATATCTACTAATCCTATATATGAACAACGTAACGACGAACGTGTTTATGTACATTTTGTAAGGTTTACTTCCTGAATTGGACGTATTAATAAGAGTAGATTGTTCTTATTCTTAAATATTAATACCAAGTTTATTGTTTCAAGCATTATTTTCTGAGCCAGACTCTTCTTCCCCAAAATACACGTTGTTTCTTGGGTAATATATTGATTATTTTCTTTATTTTTTTTACCTATTATTGTATTACTGGTGAATAACATCCATCATATTTCATTATGAACGCTTTACTCTATACTCAGAAAGACAATGGTACAATGACATTAAACAATGCAAGTACGCAGTTTAATGTGCCCAAGCCAACTGAAGGATTTGCAGATATTAGTTTTAAGGTTATTGAATAGGATTCAGAATAAGTCTTGTTGATTAGACGAGAAGTAAAATATTTTGATATAATTCGTAAAATGAGAAATATTGACATAATTCTCATCGCTGTCGTGTAAAGCAAAGTATATTTTACTTACATTTTTGATCTCTTTAGCCTGGACTAAATCGCAATGACTTAACAAAACTACGATTGGTTTTTTTTTTGGTAGAGATTGTACCTAATAATTTTAACATGTTTTTTTTTCAAATAATGATACTTTTGACTAATTAGAGACTGATTAGTAGTATCAACGGAGTTAAATGTTTGTTATTAATTTTTATTATAAAGCTCGGATTATAATAGCTTAATTGATACCTACTAAAATACAAATATAGGTGTATTTTTTGTAAAAAAGAAACATATTTTGAATATTTAGTACATACAGTACCTATTTGTATTATATTTACTGTAGAAAAAATCTTGATTTTTTTTATGTGTTGTTTTGATTAAAACAATTATTACTCAAAAGCTATAAACGTAATCAAAAAACGCAGAAATACATTCTTGTTTATTAAATGAAGATTAATTAAATTGCATGAAACCATTATAATTATTAATAAATACAGAGCAATGATTTTTCGAAGTTGAGAAATTGTTTAAGTGTTCATTCACTGGAGGGTTTACCCTATCATTAGAAAATACAAGTCAGTTCAAACTTTGGAAAGGGGTATTAGGTTTAACTCAACATATTGAGTCACAAATTTTTGTGTTTCTACGTTTTTAATGTGGCAAAACTAACACCACATTTCCATCTATTGTGACATAGATACAAATCAAGTCGTATTTTTCTTGAGCTTTGACTTGTATCTATTTATGCCACAATAGTATGTCATGTTTGCTGAATTGTTCAAACGTTAACTGAAAGAGTAAGAGTTTAACTTATATTTTGACCAATATATTTTGACCTGCGATCTGGAACATGTTACCACTACTTCTCGTGTCTACTTATATTACGGACCAACTAAAGGCGGTCAAGTGCAAAATTTAAGAATGACACCCCAGGACCAAACTAAGTATTCGGTCCATTCTATTCTTTTAGCGCCACTATTTTTTCGCATCTTTACGTGAAAAGCATATTGTGCAAAAAGTGATAGTCAGATTGTTTTGTAGCGTATAATCTAAAATATAGCATTGGTAAAATGTAATTTTCAAATAGTTCATTTTTTTGGTCACCGTTTATAATATTAAAGCAGGTAACGCAGTGGTCATCGATGTCCCCACTTTAGTATAAAAATAAGGTATTTCCCGCTGCGTTACCACCTTTTTACGCCTATAATGATCAATGTATGACTTTTCGTATATAAGAGTCCATAAATCGGTTACGGAACTTACGCTTAGCATGTTCATTTTATAAAACTTTTTTTTAATATTGGTTATTTATTTGAAAAATTAAAGTTGTTAATGAAAAGGGAATGACCCATACACGATTTTTTTTATTATGCCCTTGCACCTGTGTATGTGTCTGTACAGCAGAGCGGTTGCCGGTCGCGTCACTGTCAGGACGCGAATCAGCGTCGCGTGCGCCGCGGCTGATCGATACGCTCGCCGTCTGATAAATATATCAACATTGTTTTATTACCTTCTTAACTATAGCTTCTAAATACCTAAGCTTAAAAGATGAAACTATTTTAAGGTCCTCAATGCTTAACACAGTCAACTTCCAGGTGGAAGGACAGAGCAAATACGGGCAATATTTACTTGTTAAAATTGTGATGTTTCAACGATTCTGTCAGGGAATAAATGTAATGTGAAAGGCAAAAGTTTATAATTGCAAATGGGATTGCAAGTAGATCCTCTTATTTTATCCACGATCATTTAATTTCAATTAGATTTTTTTTGCATTCTTGTTATGTAAAAGCGCTCACGGGCGTAATTTTTAGTTACCTAAGACATGATAATGTACGTACCTATGTTTGGTCTTAATAAGTGAAAAGCATATTTCTTGTGAGAATAAAACTTTTTAACCCCATTTCATTTAAAAGAAGAATTTAATAGTAATCGATAATAATAAGAGAAAAAATTGTATGAATGGTTAAACTATGAAATTAAACATTATATTAATGACTATTACTACTAACTAACTAATAGTATAATTTAAAAGGATTGTGTGATGTTTCCACATTAAAAAATATAAACAAAAAACATATTCATTGTCAATGATTATTGACAGTTAATATGTTTTTTGTTATGGGGTTATTATGCCCATAACGATTTTCGAGAAACCGTGTACTTAGCGCACCGAGGATACATGTCAAAATATGATCCTTTAGTTGTTTAGGGAGTGCTTTGTCTATCAATCGTACAGTACATTTATGATTAAACGGAGACGCCGTTTCAGATTAGGAAATAGTTATTTGTGATTTACCCAAAGCAAAGTTGTATTTTACCCGCGAGTGTGGAATTGAAACAAGAGCCAGCGAAAGGATTCTATAGTTGGTTCTAAAATAGAATCCTGAACGTAGCGAGGGATTCAACACACGAGAAGTAAAATACAACTTTGCACCGGTGTGTAACACAAAAGTTTTCACCTCACGATAGCAAGGAAAGTGCAACATGCAAAGAAACAGCTCATAAAAAATAATTCTTTATTTTACACATTATAATCATCATCAGGTTAACTAGAATCAGCAGCAATAGAAAAGTTTTAAGTAAAATTTTGTGGACAATGTTGACATTTCTGACGATGCGTTTTGTAATTGTATCGACTCAACTTATGCGTTAATTATATTCAACATCATTATAGAAAAACAAATGTTTATAAGGGATTTTTAAGGTTTATGGCTTAAAATCATTACATGAAGCTTAATACCAATTTTTTTAAATTCTTACAGCATTTATTTAATGATAATTAATATCGAACGAACCTGTATTATAAACGTTGTACGTTTTGTTATCTATCAAAAGCTACTTAAACACGCTCCAAGGTCAAATTACTTTCCCCACTAGTGGATATAATGCGTTTTTACCCACTGAGGATAAAAGGCGGCTTTCCGAGCTAGTGAGAGAAAAAAATATTTCGTACGTCTGTCCGGCGGCGGTTATCCGGCTATTCTCCTTACCTCTACAAGTCGCACAACAGTGAAATTTGATGGGCAAGGTCGATAATTAATTGGATTTTTTGGTCGGTTGAGGTTTTGATTTATGTCTCAAAATGGCGGATATATGGCGGCAAACTAATGTTGTCCTTACTGCTGTCAGAGACTAACCCTCGGTCGTTCTGTATAGATTACATAAAAATTATAAAGACGATACAAAACCATTCAATTGCGGTATTAGCTAGTCACGACAACCCCAACTATAGTCGAAGTCAATCGCTCGCCCCGCGATGGGGACATTTTATCACATTTACATGGAATTACACGGTGGTTGCGGTAATTGTGTCATAAAACTGGGCACTTGCTGTGCCATCTGTCGCGACATTGTTCTAATGTCATTCCCGCGGATACACTCGCGCGCTACTTTTGCGTTTTACAAACTTATAAGCAAATTATGTTTCCCAAACATTTGCCAAATAATTGTTAGAAAGCCTTCTGGGCACGTTGCCAATCGACGGCGACATTTATTTATAATTTACTAGCTTCTGCCCGCGACTTCGTCCGCCTTAAATTTGTTTATCGCGGATAAGGGTATTTTTCCGG
The DNA here is from genome assembly GCA_905404275.2 of Hedya salicella. Lineage (NCBI taxonomy): Eukaryota > Metazoa > Arthropoda > Insecta > Lepidoptera > Tortricidae > Hedya > Hedya salicella. The sequence continues at coordinate 7,342,377 of FR990114.1, read as the reverse complement.
GATAAAAAGTAACCTATGGCCTTCCCCGGGACTCAAACTATCTCCATACCAAATTTCATCCAAATCGGTTTAGCGGTTTAAGCGTAAAGAGGTAACAGACGGACAGATAGACACACTTTCGCATATATAATACTAGCTTCTGCCCGCGACTTTGTCCGCCTTAAATTTGTTTATCGCGGATAGAGGTATTTTTCCGGGATAAAAAGTAACATATGTCCTTCCCCGGGACTCGAACTATCTCCATACCAAATTTCATCCAAATCGGTTCAGCGGTTTAAGCGTGAAGAGGTAACAGACAGACAGACAGACAGACACGCTTTCGCATTTATAATATTAGTATGGATGAGTATGGATTTTATGTCTAGTTTTAATTTTTTTATTCTAGATTTATTTTAATGTAGTTTAATTGTTTATTATGTAGTTGTGTTTAATTATTGCTAATAAATTGTATACAACAACCAAACAACAACAAAAAAACAGGCGTTACTTTGCAAAATTCCATATGAGATTAATTGACTATATTCCTTTGATACTCCGCGAAATGTTTCTATGTTAAATAAATAAATATTAACGGTCAATTTTTACAGAAATCTTAGTAGTCCCAGGTAAGCTCAATAAGGCTTGTGTTAGGGGTACTCAACAACAATATATTTACTTATGTTACATAGAAATCATCCAAGACTCAGAAACAAATATTGATGCTTAGGTATATTTGCCCTTACCAGGATTTGAACCCAGCGGGCCTATGATGGTTGCGTTTGTCACGCGATAAATAAGTGACATAGCTGCCGGCACCTTCTGACACGTATGTGAGTGCGAGAGTGACAGGCGCGTTATCTTATCATTTATCGCGTGATAAAGGCGACCATCATAGGCCCGCAGGACAGTCAGCTTCACAGGGAAAATTACTCCCGCTGAGCTAAACTGGTCCGAAACGTCGAAGAATTACCAACGAAAGGTAATTAAATGAATCATATTTACTTATATGCGATTAAGCCCCGTTTTGTTGTGTTGTGATAATGAGCTAAACTGGTCGTAAAATATTATAACTATAAACCATGTAAGGATGCCTGGTCATCCTCACCTGGCATGAACTCTTTTGTCAGAGTCATCACTTGGCATAATTCACCATCTTGCCTAATGCATTTTTTCTGAAACTGAAGAATTTTCAGGACTTTTTAAGGCATCATTATGTTAAATGCATTATGTTAGGTTAGGTTTGTTTTGTAATAATCCTCAAAAGTATTACTGTTCAGAAAAAAAATGCATTATGCCAAATGATAAATTATGCTAAATTATGATTATGACAAACATTTTTATGCCAGATGACGGTATTTTATGGATGCCATAGATAGATTATAGTTCCTTTGCTATTCCGCGAAACATTCGTTAATCTAATATGGAATTCCGCATAGTAACGCTTGAATCTATTAATTATTTGCCAAATGATGAAACATTCAACATTTGAAACGTTTCAGAAACACAACTCGAGTTTATGTTTCTGAAACATCATACTTTTCACGACTTGTATTAAACAAACCTTTCCTGACATAATACGAAATAAAACCGTTGGAAAATGAGGCACTTTGGAAAAATTGTTTTGTTATGCGAAATGAAAGGACTGTATAATTTAAATTACCTTTTCCAGATCCCAAAAAAGTCTCTAATGGCAAAGGCACATTATGGGGTAGAGGACTATTTAACAGACAAAAATGCATGGCCCAAAACAGAAATAAAATCATTTACTTTTACCGGGACACGGTCTTATAAGATGCTGGCATATCAAACGTACGTAAGTTCTTTTAAAAAATCATATTTTGCTTTTTTTCTTGTATTATGTTTACTTTTATTGGTTTTGATGAGTTTTCTTGGAGAACTACGCATTGACTAAAAATATATACTGACTGTTGAGTTTGTTTCGGCTTTCTTCTCAACAGTGGTCTCCTCTTTGGAAATGCCGTAGAGTCAGACTTGTAAAAGTGCCCTTGTGGCCTACTTACAGAATAAAGATCATTATGTCATTATTTTGGTTACCCTTTAAAATATAAACATTATTCCGGGATAAAGTAGTAGACTATGGTACTCTCTGGCCGACTTCTTGTTTCTATGTCCTGACGCAGTTGACAGTCCTGAGTTTCGAAAGTGTCTACATTAGTTTGCAAAAAGGGTGCCCCGTAGGTATAGCGTTCGACAAGTTGGTACCGCTTTTGCACAGATCATTTCTAGCGAACTATTTACCATAAGGAATGGCATAAATTCAAAGTAAACAACAAGACGGCACGCAGCGACCCAGTTCAATTTAAAGCTTCCATTTCCTTTACCTATTTCCTTGTCACCTAAGACGCCCGTGCCCGCAAGCAGAGTTTGCACTTCAGGCCGCTCGCTTCATTTGCAATGGAAGTCACAGCCTCCTCTAGAAAAAATAAAACAAATCCCCGATAGGGAGCCCCAACGTCTCACACCCGTCCCGCTCACGCCTACTCTAACGTATATTCTCATCTCACTCGCGGCCCGGGTTATTTCTTGTTGTCGCTCCTCCCGCGCGAGACGCGTTTATTTTTCATTTCTTTGGGGGCGAAGAAAATAATTTTCTGTGAGCTTTGAACCCGCGGCTGGGGAAAAATGGGAAATTTGGAAAATGTAATTGGATTCTAGACTAATCTCGACGCCTCACGCTGATAGGGAAGACTGCGTGTCGAAAAAGAAAATGGAGGGCACCTTTACAGGCTTGTATTAACTGTGTAGTTAGATACCCATCTTTATTCTCTAATTTGCGTTAGGGCCAGGTTTCTTGTAGACGAAAAGATTATTTTGCGTCAGGCTTTCTTTTGTTTCACGCTTTCTTTTCGTTTATTTCTTCTTACGAGTTTTATACACGTACAACGTACATAACTAGTGTACTCTGGGTAAGTATTTTCTTAAATGGAGCGGCGAGCGTAAGTACATATGTTTTATGACGAAGATAAGTGTATAATCTTCATGGTCGTTAAATATATAATTGACTACGTGCGGAAAGGCTTTGACAGTAATAACTATTGTGGGGATATAATTAGTCGACGTTTGAAAACAATTTAAGTAAGTTAATAGATTATTAACCTAGGTACTTACAGTATAGGTGAGTGGACATGATGTGGACTATGTGGTGAAGTTTATGTATAGTCTAGCGACTGATGATTGTAACTGTAGTGAGTAGATAGGTATTAAGTACTGCTTTTAATAACTTGACTTCTAAACAATTACAACATTATAAAATCCAGTTGTCTCACAGGGATCATGAACCTGAAATATACGATTGTTTTACTTGAATAGTATATGAACAATGATAACAGTGCCATCTCTCCATCAGAAGATCTTTGGGACCTCATTATGTCAAAGCGGCTCGGCTGGACGGATCATAACCATTTTTGGTACAAGGATAGACATAAACAGGATAAATATACGAGAATGGTTATAGGATCCTTTTTACCCGACTACATTCAAGCAAAAAATAGGATTATGACTTTTACCTACTACGAAAGCGGGGTACCCATTATCCTATATTCCTATATATATATATTATAAACGTGAATGTTTGTGAGAATGTACGTTACTCTGGTACGCAAAACTACATAACAGATTTGCTTAAAACTCTGCAGTAATATAGCTTAGATATCAGAATAGGACATAGGCAACAACTTTGGAGGGTATTCATTCATAAAAAGGTTTTTTAACAATAAAGGGAAAAACGTGACCTTTTGTTCATAGTGACATTTTCGTTTCTAATTAATGAATAAACAATCGTTTCGAATTAATGAATAAGCGATCATCTCTGAATGATAAACATTTTGTTACAAAATTATGGTTTATAAATAAGATAAATACATAAAACGAAACGAAAACTCGTTTTAACTATAAATGGAAAATCATAACTTTTTGTTAACTCAGAAATTTTTATTCCGAGGAATTATAAAGAAATAATTGCTTTGAAACCCATATGACACGTTAGTACCTGTTTGCGTAAGTGGATGGCGTTAGTTGTAAACGCTTTTTGTTCACACGCACGGATGAAACGAATTCAAGAAATATTAAAAAATTATACAGTATTGCGACCGCATAGGAAGAATACAGATGGTCATCGCTAGATGGAGTAACTATACCTACATTCCAACAGTTTTTAGAATTTTTGTCTGTTTATCTGTTTTTCTGTTTATTTGTACACGCATCACGCGAAAACGTGGAAACGTGTAAATAAGCCACTGAAGAAGGATTTTGCCAAATTAACTCTAAGTTTAGAAAAGGGGGTACGGATATCAACATTTAAATTGAATAATTGATTTAATAATTACAACAAAATTAAACGACAGTAAATTAATTGCCACACTTTGCACAGTGCCATCTTCCAGCCAAGTGTGAATTGGACTCGCGCACTGAGAGCACCGTACAAAATATACGCTGCAAACGCGCGTGTCTATGCAGCAAATCCAGTGTTAGCAGATCCCTACTCCTAAGGAAAATGTACGCGGTGTTCGACCATTTTATATTGGTTACTGATATAGATAAACAGACAAAAATATTCTGTTTTTACTATATTTTGTTATAGCGGCAACAGAGCCTTTGGGTATGGAACCCTAAAAATGACTTTACATGGTTATGTAGTGGTAAAATCAATACACATATCAACACGCGTATAATTGCAAAATTATCTTCTATATTATACATATAAAAGGAAAAGTCCTAACTGACTGACATTTTCAACGCAGAGCCGAAACTACTGAACTTAGAGACTTGAAATTTTTACAGTAGACATTATTTATAACGTAGGCAAGAAGTAAGAAAGGATTTTTGGAAATTAATTCCTGTTATAATATTTCGGGAATAGACTCTGCATTTAAAAAACTAAGAAAACAAATTTTAGTATTAACATTTTGTATGGGAAACCTCAAACCTGTGATTCTTTGAATGGGTAACTGGTATAATATTTCGTGTATGTACATATCTTCATTAAAAATCTAGAAAACCAATTTAAACATTTTTGGAAATTCATCCCTGAAAGGGTTGAAATAAGGGGTAACAGTTTGTATGAGAGACTTGTGATTGAAGGGGGGGGGGGGGGGATATTTTCATTTACTAGCCTATTTTTTTGTCAGTGGTATATAAAGAAGTACTGCAATATTTTTCATAAAAACTACCTAATGTTCAATATTATCAATAGTTAAATCTCAATTGCCCAATTACCTACATCTGTGTTTTTTTACATGTATATAAAAAAGTAATACGAAAATTGAAACGCATATTTCGTTAGAGATGTATGTAGAGGTGCATTAAAAAAGGATTCTTTGAAATTCGAGCTATACGCGGACGAAGTCGCGGGCAAAAGCTAGTGGGTACAACTATAAGTACTATATTATAAAGTTGTAAAAATGAAATGCCTGTACATTGATATATTTAAAAAAAGTGATACGGACTATTTGTTGGTCACAGAATAGAAGTTTCTTTTTTGTTTTTTTGTATGTTCGTTGTGGCTTCACAAGACGCCAAAACGGATTTCAACTATTTTTCGTACACACGAGTACAGCGGGCATAAAGATGATGCATAGATGGTTATAAGATACTTTTTATCCGACTATAAACGCTGAAGAAAAAGAGGGTTAAGTATATTTTTTTCTTCTCCGCTGACGAAGTTGTACCTTGGCACCTTCTGCTTAAAAATATTTTTAAAAAATACATGAAACGGACTATTTAAATGTCACTGAATCAATATATCTTTTATGGATATTCCAGCTTCATCACACCAAAACGATTTTCAGCCATTTTTCGTTACACGGGCAGATATCCACAGATATAGGTTAGGCTTTTCTAGCTCGATTTATACACTGAAATAATAGAGAGTTATGACTTTTTTCTCTTATGCGAACGAAGTTGCTAGCATCTTCTACTTATAAATGCACTACGATACATATGTGAATCTTAGAAGAACCAAAGTAACCGACATAGCTGAATGAATGGGGAATGGATGAAAATTTTCAAAAATCTTGAAATTTTGTTTATAGGTAGGAATAAGCCTCCTTACGGTTTGGGCCGATTTCACCAACAATCAATTTACACGAGAGTGGCTAACCCAGTATAAACAAAATCTAACGATTTACTCAATGGTTAAATCCATTTCCATTTCACCACGCAAGTCTACGGATAACAATCTCTCGCATAGTTACTAAGTAACGTTGAACGAATGAATTGAATGAAATCGTAATATTCGTAATGCACCCAAGTCAGATGAGCAATGGTGCAACATATTTTTTAAATTTATTCGAGTAATACATCAATTGTGAAGTAAGTATTTAATTCACTTGACAGTGACAATGACAATACTAATCTACATCTAACAGTTTACTCAGCCGAAATTGGTGGTGTAAAATTATTCTCTAGTTTACACATTTTATATTTAGGTTGGTTTTATATTTAAATGAGTTTACTCACGTGTAATTAATGATTTATTATTGGATTAGGCCCACCAACAGCTTTTCATCTTTTTATTTTTTTCTAAGCCACTGAAAAATCTGTAATTTTTTCGGACAATAAGGAGGCTTATTCCTACCTATAAATAAAATTTCAAGATTTTTGAAAATTTTCATCCATTCCCCATTGCTAAACTGAAGTGGGGGTGGGCGGGCATTTCGCTCGTAGAACTGAAGGCCGATGGCATCAATGTGGTCTTGAATGGAGACGTACCCAGGGGCGTATTTACCCTAGGGCCAAGGGTGCCATGGTCCGGGGCGGCAAACAGTCGGGGGCGGCGTAGCAGCCCTCGGTGCGCGAGTCCAACTCGCACTTAGCAGGTTCTTTCCTTAACATCTGGAGCGGCGAAACTTATTAGCCTAGCACTTTCGCAACCAAGAACCCGCCTGGTAGCAAGGACTGGCGAGTTAAGTCGGTTTCTGGGGTATTGTTCAAAATTTTGCCCGGTTGCGAAAGTGCTATGGCGCCAAATTTCCAAATACGCCCCTAGACGTACCGGATGACGCAGCGGCCATAGACCTCCCATAAGTTGAACTGATGTTATCTGGTGAAGATAAGGTGACATTATTTTTGAAATCCTGCTGAGACGTCTTTCGGCTCATGATGACGATGTAATATCTGTGCGGTGGCGTGTGAAAAAACCCCAAAACATGTATAGTGTGACCAACACCGCTGTACCGCGCCTCAGGTATGTGAGCGGCGAAACAGGGGCAGACGACGGCGGAATAACGGATGAGCGGCTGGAGCGGCTGTTGTCTCGGACCATAGCATTGCTAAGAACACTTTCGATGAAGTCACCTTTCAAACTCAAGAAACGAAATGAAAATCAGTCCATCCGTTCGAGCGCTGCGATGCCACAGACAAATACACCTCAAACTTTTGAAAGCCCTTTTTTCGTCGGGGTTAAAAATTACTCAACAAACTGACAACTCCCTCTTTGTACGCTTCAGTGCATTACTACTCTCCAAGACGTCGTTCTGTTCCTATTGTGTACTTTGTATTGACGTAGCCCAACAGATGGCAGTAGTATTACAACAATCGATTTTAATTTCTGCGCACAATAATGATACACAGTCTCATTTACTTCTCTTTATGATACTTTCGTTTAAAATTCATTTTTGCTGAATTACAATTAACTATATTCGTATATAAGTTAAGGCAAAAATCTTAAATAACAAAACGGTCACATTCATTCATCAACAACTCTTGAACCGCGAAATCTTTACCTGTGTTCAATAGACTTCTTCTTGTAGTGCCTCTCCAATTAGTGAAGGTTGGCAGTCAGCTCCGCATGTTTATCTCGGTCTTTGGCGAGGTTGAAAAGCTCCGCTGCGCTTGTGATTCCAGTCCATTCTCGGATGTTTTAATAGCTGTTTACGAACTAATTGTTGCTGCACTATATTTTTTTGTGAGATTATAATATCGAGTGTTTGGTTTTAAAGCGCCATCTAATTATTGCCTGAATATCTCCTTGCGGTCGGGGCACGATCCGAATTATGGCCATTGACATTCCTCTTGTTTTAATGGTCCTTGCTTACGTTAGTATCCTTTTAGCACGGAACCCTACAAACACAAAAATAAAACAACACGCTCATTGTAAATATTTATTTCAAATACTATGAGTGCTTATGGTAACCAATGATACATGTTGCTCCTGTCGCATAGCCAACGGTACGCTATTCTAACCTAGCCATTGGTGTAATATCACGCGACAACCAACGACTGCCAGCATGCGAGCAGTCATTTATATAAAAAATCTTTCAAATTGATTTAAAAACTCTCGCATAAAGGCATCTTAAAAAACTAGATTTATGTAGACTTTGTAATAAAATCATTATTCACAATTTTCTCTATTACCAATAATTTTGACGGGTGAATAATAATTGTATTTATTTCCGTATATATAATTTTATTAACGATTCTTGTCTAGTTCTAAATTCTCTATACACTGAGGCACACAATGCTTAAAAACTAGCTCCATACTCAGTTATTAAGAGCCTATAGTTGTAACGCCCAAAGACCTATTCAAAGGACTTTCATTTTCAAACGAAACAATGTTGCATTTGTTATATTTTGTGTTCATTTTTTGGGCGTTACGAGGTTTTCAAGTACAAATGTTTCTCGATAACGACTTAAGCTAACATCTACAGTTAGCAAATATTTCAAAACACTTGTCAACATTAACAGTGTAGCTATTGGCACTTTTATAATATAGAGTCTTTGCTTGGATAAATGCGAAATCGTTCAAGACATTTGTTGATAGCGACTGTTTGCGAAGTTCATTTTAAAACTGAGATATTATTATAAATTATGGTATTACATTTTTGCTTCTAAATTGTTTGTGCGAAATTGGTAATTTGACAAGTGCTTCGGTTTAAAAGAAGTTATTTTCCTATGCTAATCCTATAGGCGGCCCTCCGACCTCATGCTGCGACCACAGTCGGTTCTTACAAACTAACATACTGATATTATGATTGTTTTTCTCCAAACGTTTTGTCTTTGCCGTGATCTAATTTTCATAACTTCGACACTGATAATATAATCGCTGTACAAAACTAATCATAATTTACGTCAAGTGTCAAAAATTTGTATAATTTGCACCAGCTTTATTGTAACTTCAAGCGTTATATTATACTACGGTATCATTGAAATATTTAGTGTTCGGTAAAAATCAAAAGCGTAATTTTATTATGTAGCCTCTAAAATCCAAGAAAATGATCAATAAATTTTATATACTCGGTCACAGTCACAGACATAATACATACTAATAGCTTAACCTAAAAAGCGACTAGAACTAAGTAAAATACAACCTAAGCTCTTAGAATTGTCATGAACCTAAAATTAATCTTCCTATTAAACAGAAGTGCGAAATAAATAATCATTTTAATATGTACACAAATTAAGTATTGCTGAAACAATTTAAAAGAAAAAGTACGAACGTTGTTCGAGGAACCTAACATTACAAGTACAAGAAGTTCAGAGATCCATTTGAATACAAGTTTAGTGCCGAGTATGGCCTTCGCGAGGTAACCAACATTCACTACCGAAATAATACGTATCACATCATCAGACAAAAACAAAATCCCTATTGATGAATTATTATTTATTTTTTGATATTGTAATGATAGTGATAACAAATTGGATGTTAGTAAATGACACGGCTGTAAAGAAATAAGAGATTGGTTACACCACGAAGCACCGACATACTGTTAATATATATTGTTACCTTTACTGTACCAAAGTAATTTCAATATTTTATTGAAACCTTCGACACCCAATAAAGGCCTTCTTTATCAAACATAAAACCAACAATAAAATATAATTGATACCAATGCAACAGTATGCAATAAAATTAATATCGTTTAACTTTGAATATAGTTATTTGATTGTGCAGTGAAATATGTGCTGATTCATATAGTAACCTCCTATATGTTGGCACTGATATTGCAAAAGATAGAATAAAATAATTGAAAAAAATCAAACTCTCCCAAGTAATTTACATATTTATAAGTCACCCCATTAAAACACTCTAATCACAGTGCATTTTTCTAGCAGCCGTCTAAAATTGTCCATAATTTTATGTCGACACGAATCGAGTCATTCACAACTTGGATCATCTTTCATCAACTAAATATTTTGCTAATTTCTTGACAACATTCTAGACCTAAAGAAAAACATATCCTCAATTTCAAACCGCTGCTACAAAAATCACAACATCACGATTGAACCTATTCCTATCAAGACAACCTCTAAAACAATATTTCTATTATTTCTTTAGAAATCGTATCACTTCGAATTTACCAAATAGGCTTACATCAAGTCTTTGTTTGATTTACATCTAGCTCACGCCGCGCCGTGTCGATAGCGCAAGACGCCTTTGATATGTTGTGCGCGTAGGTTACTTGTTTTAACAATTTGTGTTTACATTTGATTAGATATCAATATTCTACAATTATTTTCTCCCAATGATTTAAAATAAAGAAATTCGTAAATAATATGAGCTTTTTTCTGGAAACTAACTTTCAGCATTAATATAAAACAAACTGATTCTAATACATAGATAACATATTAGTCACACTTTTAAAAATCCTGAAAATAAACGATTTTTTGATACACAAAAAGAAATCAAAGTACTTGGTAAGAATAACCACCAAATTTCGATAGGTTTTTGTTATTTTTTGTGTATAACTGGAATACGGAATGGAAACAGCCATAAAATAGTTACAGATCGTAAAACATGCAGTTTCCCACTCGTCTCTCTATCTGCGTCATCCACTCCTACTATTGTACAACTGTAAAGTTTACACAGGCGTCGCTCGGCGCATCGTTTCGACCGCAACCATAATAACACTTCCTCTACAACGTCATATATATCACCACTGTATCACTATTTCAGAGTCAGGGCGCCTCGGGCTCCGGCTCAACCGGGTCGGGGTCGGGCGCCGTCTCCGGCGTGTCCGAGGATCAGGTTTTCCGGAGCTCGACCAGCTTCACGTCCTGCACGTGCAGGTTGTGTTTGGACTTGGCGGCGAACTTGATCACGGCCTGCGTTGACACCAGCGGTACGTGTCGGAGGTCCAGCCTGAAAAGAAGACACGAATAATTAGAAAAATCTTGAAGTTAAATTATAATTGATTACTCTTAAAAAAACATGTATTTAGCCTATATACAGGGTGGGAACGAGTAACTTGACAGACTAACCATCAAGTTTAGTGCCTCATTGGAGTACATCGGTTCAGTTAAAACAATGGGAAAAATGCATGAATTTCTATTATCGCTTTTCTTAACAAAATATCAAAATACCTTAAAAACTATTCCAAAAAGTGAAGTTTAAACTACTAATTAGCCAGCGATTTGATAGAGAGGTCCGACATGTACTTTTACGACATAGTACACGCCGGCCAATTAAACTCCATATTAAATTCTGTTTTGCTAGAAAGAGATAGAATGAAATGTTTGATGCTTTTATCTTGGTTATTTTTATATAGTTATTAGAAAAAAAACTACGGTTTTATTACATGAATGAGTTTTTGATAATGCAAAAATAAAAATTCATGCATTTTTCCTATTGGATACCCAACATATTGTAAAATACAAAGTAGCCGTATAGAATGTACTGTTTCTGGGTATACAAGTAGTAAATAAGTGGCAATTCACACCAAAAGCGTGATATTAATGAGATTTCGAGATTTATAAATTTATAAAATTAATTAATATCTCAAAAATTACACATTTTCGGACTACATGTTATACCACTTTATATGCTCCAATTGGGCTATACATTCGCTGGTTAAAGTCTGTCGGTTTACTCGTTCCCACCCTGTACAGGCATGCAAATGTTTACAAATATTCCAGTTCAGGTTACAAAATAATTACATAATTAATTAATATTCAATAAATAATAAAATATCAATCATGCAGGCCGTGATGCAACAAGCTTGCGTCCAGATTTGATTGCTATGGCCAGGGAGATCGTAGACCGGAGTCTGTACAGGGTGCTGCTTGAATAAATAATGTTTTCATGGCCAGCCCTGCACTACTAGATCACCAGTCCGCCATATGGAGAGCATGATGATCTGTCCAGTTACAATGTTTTGAGTGATGACTTGAGTAGATAAATAGGTGCGTAGACGTAAATTTGGTCGTGGCTACATGGCAACTGACTGAGTACCTGAGTGAATTGGGACACCGTGCAAGATGATCGAAAGCTGCCTCTGTAAGCAGGCCGTCGAGCGTAGAATTGGGCGTTCATGGTCAACGTACCTGATGAGGTTGGGGCACCGTGCGAGATGGTCGAGGGCCGCCTCGGTGAGCAGACGGCAGCCGCCGAGCGACAGGCGCTGCAAGCCATGGTGCGCGAGCTGCGCCGCGCCCGCGTCCGTCAGTCGTGCGCACGACGATGCGTCCAGCTCCGACAGCTTTGGTAATGCCTGTAAACAAACCAATGTTATATAGGCGCATTGATACCGTACAAGCAAGAAGGAAGATATAACCCTTAACCGTACATCAAGTTTTTGTAAAGCAATATCCATATAGTCTCATGCTTAGTAAAATAATAATACTGTTTCGTTCCACGTATTTTTAAAATCATGACAAAAGCGTGATGTATGAGATCAATCAACGACAGCCCACTGCATAAGTCCACTGCGTGATGTTGTACTAAAAAGAGGGAAATACGACATATATATCATGTTTTTGTGTTTGGCCAATAACCGGGTGGCGGCCAGTAATAAGCAATTTACCGTATTATTCCTCTTATGTTCCATTCTCGAATTCTCAGAAGACGAGAGCATGCCGCGCAGCGTCGCGTCGTCACAGAACCGATTGGACACTGTCGGATATTCTCCTAATTAAAAACGTACCTGTACAACGTATCTCATGGCCACATCAGTGATATCGGTCCCCGGCAGCCTGAGCACACTAAGCGCGGCCAGCCTCGATGGCTCGGCGCCTGTCCGGTTTCCTCCTCCAGGCCTCGAGTTCTCCGGCGGCGCCAGTATGCCGCGGAGCTTCGCATCGTCGAGGCACCGCGCGAAGGAGAGATCGAGGGACGTGAGAGGAGGGCAGGTGGACGAGCGAAGCGCCAGGGCTGCCTCTGCTGGGGAGCCGGCGAGGGAAAGGGAGCGGAGTGCTGGCAGCCGGGCTAAAAGCCTAAAAAGATATTGCGAGTTAAAGAAAATTTCAACACAATGTTATTGAGGTGACACAAAGGGAGGTGTAAAGGGTCATTTTGCGGCCTTTTAAAGATTTGACAAACAAGTAGGTGGGTTGCGTGTATTTCTATGTCAGATCCTTTTGGTATGAGAGCCAAATCAGTGATTTTAGCACACAAATTATAATAAAAAAACACAGGGCCGTGTGACACGACCTCTCTTTTTCATTTTCTGCGAACGAAATTCTAACTCTTTTTCGCCTTATTGGGTGATATCTAGCCAGTGAAAATTTGTCATATGTACAGACGAATCATCTGATAGGAAGTTATATACAATATATAGAACACTAAAGGAACCATCCATACGTTGCCAACCTTTAACCCCTGCTCCGAACGAGCTCGTTCCAGGGCAACGTGCCGTATCCTAATTAGTTGAGACTTACCAGGCGAGCTGCCGGCGCGCGAGATGGCACCACTCGAGCCCGAGCGAGAGCGGCTGGCGGCGCGCGATGCCGGCCAGCTGCGCCGCCGACACGCGCACCTGCACGAACGACATGCTGCGCCACAGCGACGGATCCATCTGTAACCGACGAACAGTTATGGCTAATCTCTTGGTGACACGTAGGACTCATCTAGCTGAAGCAAAGAATAAAAGATGTCGAACCCTACCATATTGAACGAGACGTGCGATTACGCCAATTTATCCATGTAGGCATACCTATAGCAGCCGTAGTACTAACTGACGACCGAGAACTATGACTGATTACACAATAGGGTGCTAACGACAGGAAAGCAGCAATACAATGGAGTTAATACGCGTTTAACACTTGCTAATACCACACATGATCTCGGTCGTCAGTTAGAGCCACAGCGACGATAATATTAGGTGTAGTTTTTTACCCAAAAAGACGATTCGCGAGTGGAACCTTGGGCAGGTTTGCTTTGATTTGGGAGGCTTGGGCAGGTTTCCTTGGGGACTTGCCCCACGGGACTTGCGCTCTATGAGGAAATTAAACCAACGAACGTCTCAAGGAGAGAATCTACTTTAACACATTCATGACCAAGATTTTCGTAGCGCTAATCGCGTAGCCGATAACTTGTGACGAGCGGAGCGTCCACTTAGCGAGTTCCTGGTCGTGAAAGTGTTGATCCTTAATCAGAAAGGAAATGCAGCCAGCCAACAAAGCCCTCGAGGAGAGAATCTACTTTATCCATGGATTCCATTGTGGTAGATACAATGAATGCCGTTGTTCGTTTTGCGATGTTTTAGACAGCAGAAATAGTTGATTTGACGGTAAAGTGACTCACGGAGTACTCGGCCCAGGCCTTGCAGACGAGCGCGCACGTGGCGAGCTCGTGCGGCGTGAGGCGCGCGAACACGCACAGCATGGCCTCGCGGTCCAGCCACGGCGAGCCGGCCAGCGCGTTGCAGCCCATCGCCGCCGCCAGCGGGGCCGGTCGCACCGGGTACAGGGGCTTCTTCATTTGCTGGAAACAGAATAAGCTTTGTTAAGTTGTTATAGGTATGGAAATATCACCAAGTTGGCGCCACCATGATGTAACTTACAAAAAATGTCAACATCCACCAATCACAGCACAAGATTTTGACACTTCTTGTCAATTAGACCTTGCGTCACGGTGGCGCCAACTGGTGATATTACCATTTTAGAAAACCCTATTGACAAGATTTCATATTTTTAAGACTGCCATTTTATTACTCCTCTGTATTCTGCTTAGGAAGGGGTGAAAGGTAAAGGGTAACTTTGTGACATGTTTTCTGTATCTCTCTCGTTTAGAATGTCAGCTGAGTACTATATAGAAGCGTACCTTGGCCGAGTGGTGCGTGAGCTGCAGCGCGAGATGCGCCCGGAGCGCCTGCTTCTTGGGCGCCTCCTGCTCGTCGCTGGGGCGGCGCTTCTTGGCCACGGGCTCCCACTCTGAACCATTCTCGCCAGCGCCTCCTTCGCCGCCGTCTTCTTCGCGTTTTATTTCTAGAACACATTTAATGGATTAGACAGAATATACTTTTTTCAGGCTCTATCAAATACGTTATAAGGGTACGTATGTCATAAATACTAAAATTTGAGATGCAACCGTTATCCGACCACTATTCTATCTATCCGACCTCAATTTTGCAATCGGGATACCGGTTATTATAGTAGGTAAAATCTATACTTTTATAAAGTTGTAAAAATGACGACATTGAAGATATTTTCAAAAATATAATTGATATGGATTATTTGATGTTCAGTGATGAAATGACTTTATTTCGATTTTTTGTATGTCTGTATGTGTCCTGGTTTCATCACGCCATAACAGTTAAACGGATTTCAACTATTTTTGGTACACGCGTTAGGACCTTTTTTCTCTTCCGCGAACGAAGATTAAAAGATATATTATAAAATAACGAGCCACCAATTATTAATAAGTCAATGAATATTAAGAATTAGTCAGTTGAATATTCCACAATACTTTATACCACATAAACACTCACAGAGTACATATAGAAAACAAAGCCAAAAATCGATTCTAAATTCACAAAAGGAAATTACATGAATGAAAAGGTTCAGCTATATATTTTTTATTTCTAATCATTATAAATGTCAGGATAATCATATCAAATCAATCGATTTGATCGCACACGCGTTCTTATATTTACTCCACTTTTGATAATACGATCGACCGAATACCGAACGGCTGCGTCGCATATCCGGTATCTGACCAAACAACTATCCGTTGCATCTGTAATCATAATTCCATTACAGAACAATGCTGGCCTAACTGAAGATGACACTATTTTGGTATACGTTTTGCACGCGTAAAGCGTAAGGATTTTTAAATTCGACAAGGGTGGAACTGGAGATAAAATTACAATAAAATAAGTTGGAATTGGAATATCCACGCCGGAAAACTGTCGAGATTGAGAATCTAATGCTAAATATTTATTATAATTCCATTGCAAATATATGTAGTCGATTTCTATGGTGAAATAATAATCAGGTCACGTAACTATAGCTTTTGCCTACCCTGATAACAGAATTACAGTATACTACAATCCTCGAGCAAATTCAATCTAATGCAACAGTTAACTTACCACTTTCAGACTTAATATGTGGAACATCATTCTTCCCTTCATTATCTGAGCTGGGTTCCGATTTGACTGCAGTCGGAGGCGGTAGTTTATTCTGTAACGTATACAATATGGTTATATTAAAACAATAAATAAAAAAAATTGTAGCCAATTTTCCTCATACACATGATCAAGTGATGGCTAACATACGGGCTCACCAATAAAGACCATCCTATATATAAACTACCTTAACCGTCATAGATCAAATCGCCTTCATCGTGGGTTAGTGTCACAACTTATCTATACTCTGATTTTTAATTCAAAACCAAAATTTAACATCAACGCGCGCACTTTCGCTGTGATCACTGCATACTGGTTTAAGTAAAATATATTAGCAGATCAAAAAACTAAAAATAGCTGTAATAAAATTAAAAACGATTGTATAAAACACTAAATATTTTACCAGTGCATGAGAAGGCTAGGTACTTAATTTGCATGGATGATTACGGCCAGGACAATTTCAAGAAGCGTAGACTATTGTTGCGTAACCTCAGAGCAAGCACACAAAAAATATACGTAGAATATAATGCGAACAACTATTATGGCAAAAGAACGCGTAAATATATAGTTCCTAAGATACATAATCAAATAAGACCATCCATAGAAAAGAGCAGTAGTAAAAAAGTATTTAAGAAAAAACTGCAGGCAGAACTCTTAGAATTGTTTGATAACAGTATTGAGTAGCATTATTGTTCAAACGAGTATGTAATATATAACTAAGTATCATATGGCTTCCTATCTGCGACAGCGATTCGGGTCGGGGTGCTGCGCGGTGCGGGTTTGTACCTTACCTTAGTTAATGTAACTAGGGTGCGAACTCGCACAGCGTGCGGCGTTGTTGTGGATGGGCAGCGATATAAATGTTATGTGTAGTTGAATAAGTAAATTATAAGTCGGTAGAACACTAAAATGTTAATGAGCGCTTTATCCGCCAACAAACTGTCCTCAGTTTGGCGGAGTATAATTTTGTATTTACCACTTAAGATTCTTTATGATAAATAAACTAAAAAAAAAAAAAGTGTTAGTGTTTTTATCAATAAAACTTACCCTAATATTACTGGTTGCACGATTTCTCATTCATACTTTTATGAAATAACTAGAAGATCCCCGCAACTTCGTGGAATAGAAAAAGTCATAACCAGTCGTTTTTTCTTCAGCGTAGTCGGGTAAAAAGTATCCTATAACCATCTGGAGATACCCAGCTACCCGTGTACCAAAAATTGTGGAAATCTGTTTAGCCGATTTTGCGTGATGAAGCCACAGCGACACGTACAAACATACATAAAATCCAAAAATTTTTTTTCGTTTTAGTGACCTCCAAACAGTCGGTAACAATATTTTTTTTGAAAATATATTCAATGTACAGATATTTCATTTTTACAACCTTATAATCAGACCTCGAAGTCGCCGTGGCACGAATACAATTTTGCTAGGGAGAGACACACGATATTATTTTATCGATAAGTTGTACTTTCTTATGACAGTACTTATGTTATGATTATGAGATACTTAATGATAACTTGCAATATCTATTAAACTGTATTATTTATACAGTATGAAGATTGAAGTCCGTAAAGGTCGATTAACGAAGATAACGGTTTTCATACTTTATGGATGTAGGTATAAAACATGACGTTGACATAATATGACAATCTTGTCCGCTCAGAGAATCGATGGAATTAATATTACGCGTAAAATGCCACCTAGAAAACAGTGTCGTGAAAATTTATTACGTTCTTGGCTAAAAAGCTCTCCGGATTTATGCATACGTGGATCTAAGATATTTTGTACTAAATGTGAGATAAGCCTCGTAGCTAAGAAATATAATGTCAAGAAGCACTTGAATAGTGAAACACACATTAAAGGCACCCACGTGAAAAATCGTTCGTTTTATATGGACTTAACAAAATTCTTGGTAACATGTAACATTGCCTGGCATCAATTAGATAATCCAAATTTTTGTTTATTTATACAGAGCTGTATCAACGGAAAATACAAGAATTCGTCCATACCTTCGGAATCATATATAAGACAGCATTATCTTCCGAAAGTGTATAACGAATCCATGCAAAATATACGCTCTGAAATTAAAAACAAATATATATATGTGACCGTTGACGAAACGACTAATGCGAAAGGAGAACAAATTGCAAATGTTTTAGTTGGTAAACTTGAAGGCGAACCGAGCATGCCACATTTAATTGCAAGTAAGGCGTTGCATTGGACAAACAGTGATACAATAACGCAATTAGTTACAGAGTCTCTCCAAAATGTATTGGGTGCAAACCATTCTCAAAAAGTTTTACTGTTGTTAACTGATGGCGTGCCTTATATGGTTAAAGCTGGGAAAAATTTAAGCCGTGTTTTCTGTAACATGACCCACGTGACATGTCTAGCACACGGTATTAACAGGGTTGCAGAACAAGTGCGACATTTATTTCCTCGCGTCAATGATTTGATATCTAGTGTGAAAAAGGTGTTCCTCAAGTCACCAAAAAGGATTAACACGTTTAAAAGGTTGTTACCTAATATCCCACTACCACCAAAACCAACAATCATCAGATGGGGCACATGGTTGGAAGCTGCACATTATTATTTTAAACACCATAATGAAATTAAAGAAGTAATTGATACATTCAATGAACCTGGTTGTTCATCAATTCGTAAAGCCAAAATTTCGTTAAATGCACCTGATATACACGAGGATCTAAAATTCATTGCTGAACGTTTATGTATGCTTCAAACATCTATTACAGCACTGCAATCCCCAATTTTGACACTAGATACAACATAGTTATTAACATAGTGAATAATTTAAAAAGGAAGCTGTCGACAGTATTTTTACATAATAAAGGTAGAATCGTTTATAATAAATTTAATCAAATTATTAAGAAGAACATTGGATTTAACACTATAGTTAAAATAAATAATCTAAATAAAGGCGAAAGTGTTGAAATATCCCCCGGAAACAGATTAGCAACAATGAAGCATTTTAAAAAAATTAATTTTGCACCCATTACATCGGTCGAGGTTGAAAAATCATTCAGCTATTTAAAATGGATATTTTCTCCAAGACGTAGATGTCTTACACCAAAAAATGCTGAACAGATATTAATTTGTTATTATGAAAATAGAATGAAATGAAATAATTCAACCTTTTTATACAAGACCAAATCATATAAAAAAAAATGTCGAGTGTAAGATTTTGGTTAAACATTATGGTGCATGTCAATTTATTGTTTAAAAATATTCATGTGTCCTCTAAATTTTAAAAATGTTTAATATTACGTTATATGAATTGTCTCAAAAAGTGATTGTCTCTACATTAATCAAGAAGTTCATTGATTACGTGAATGACAACCATATTCACGAAGACGATGACATTCAAGAAACATTAGAACCATTAAGATTATTAGGCCTAGTAAGTATCCTGCCATTAAAATTACGTAAAGTTTATTGTTTCAATGTTTTAGTTATTTAATAAGGAGATTTAAAAGTATTTTAAATTGATTTCCTATTTTTAGATGGTCGTTTTGAAGGAAAATATATCCGGTTTGAACCTGCCACTTCAACTAAAAAGAAATATCTTTTATAATGCGATTGATATTATGGAAGAACATTTGATCAACAATTACGTCCGTGTACGAGACCGCTGCCACGGTTGTGACGCTACGCACTATTATTTTTTTGGTTTGCAAACATATAAAAACGAACTAAAGTGCTCTGTTTGCGAGGTAGTGTTGTTTAAATCCCTATAAAAAGGGTTTCTTATTATATGTAAACTGTGGTCTCTAACAGTTTCTTTTGACACAAGTCATTTGGCTTTAAAGGGACTATGGTATTACAGCCACTGATTACTGATACGACATCGGTTGAAAGTTACTCACGATTTCAAGGTACAAGGTAATCAGCTTGTATATTCATTTGTCGTATATCATGTCATGTGTCCAAGGAAACTCACTGACTATAAATATACTTATGTTTAAAATATGACGGAGAAAGCCAATTTTTCGTTTCCAATTTTGACTTTATTGTAGTCTTATAAAATGTTGATACGGTCATAATATGTTATGTGATAAGGCCGAATTTCCATACACCGTTAGACCGTAACTTATAAACAAGGATCGGAAAAACGCACGTCATTTTAGATTACACTTATATTTTTTTTATTAACATAATGAAGTCTCTGCTGTACGGGACAGGGTTACATTTTCGAAATGACGGCCGTTTTTCCGATCCTTGCTTATAAATTATAAATAATAGATCTCGTTCTCCCATCTATTTGGAAACAATGCGTAACAATTTGTATGCTATTTGAAGTACTAAACACAAGATTAAAATACTTTGTTACTTGTTACTAATATAAAGTTCATCATTGATTAAATGAAAATAATGAAATGCATTTCTAGGTTTCAGTTTACTTTGCATTAAAATTGATGAAAAAAATATTTAGTAGTAAAGGTTGATTTTTATTTGAATTTTAAAATTCCTAAGAAGTATCCTAAAAACTCCTATATAGGTAACATTGACGGGAAGTAATCATCACAGTTTAGTTAATTTTCAATTATTCTGTAAATTTTACAGCTAATAATATATGAAATGTCAATTCCGAATAAGCATTCAGTTATCGATAAATTTTATATCGGAAGGAAATCCCTAGTTAATTGATGTTATTGCCACCGCGACTTCGAGGTCTGCTTATAATAGTATAGATGTTTATTTGATGAAATAATCAAGATGAGAACTGTCATATTTTGGTCTTGAATTAAAAATCTGAGTTTAGATCTAGCTCGGTAAATTTTCGAGGCACAGATATACTTTAGTAAAAATCATGCGTGTCTTTACCTGTAGACTACCGTGGTCTCGACTTAGTTGACTGGCGTCTGATCCGACGCTCATCCTCCTGAGGTCCGAAGACTTCTGCCGGGCGCGGAAATGGCGAGGCTAAAAAAGAATGAACTTTTATAGTCATATTACCTACTACCAGGGCTCGAACATCGAGTTCGGATGACGTCAAACGACACATAGTATGATTTCAAATAGTATTTCGTAATAAATTACCACTTAAATTCCTCTTAAATTCTTTAAGTATTTGACTGACATTGTCATTCAGATTAATAAACAAATTGACGTTGTGATTGTTTAGTTGTTGTATTTAAAGCTGTTTAATTTACCACATCATACTGTGTGCAAAATTACGGCGCCGGTGATCGGTATGGTAACATCACAGTATATGATCACAATATAGTGGCCGGCGTGATATCGCACTATGAGTTACGTTTCGAAAGATGTGATATGATATGGTATTACTTTCCGAAGTACTGGTTGGCGCTAATAGTATGGTCCTCACTTTGTAGTCGTGGTTGAGCCCCATGGTGGTGCAGGTGGGACACTCCCAGGAGTTGGGCAGGTCCTCGTTGATCTGCCCGCCCGGCGGCACGCACGCCGGGTGCACGATGCTGTAGCACACCGAGCACTCGCGGAGCGCCGACGGCCCGTTGCGACCTGGAACATACGAGTATATATTATTGATGGCTCTGAAGTCGCCAATACACTACTTGCGAAGTTGATCGAGATTAGTCAAATACGAAAGTGTAGAAACAAACTCGACATTGCCTCGCCTCGTCAGACTTCCGTTCGTTGTCGGTTTTTGCGCCCGAGTCAAAGGAGTTCTGAAGTTCGTACTGGGTTTTCTACAAGGATACCCGATTGTACAGTCCCTCACTTCCAACTTCGGCTAACTTTGATGAGCGCTTCGTCGAAGCATCGAAGCAAGTAGTGTATTGGGGTCTTAAAACCTTTAAAGCGCTAAATGAAGTCCTCCTCCTAATAAAAGGAATAAGATTGCCCGATAAAAAAACAGCTAAGATCAGGAATTCATAGACAATTAGTGCCAATGCAGCATTGTAGCTACACCTTCAAATAAAATTCAACTGAGTTAACAACGTGGTAAGGTATAAGCAATACAACTTCCGTGGATGATACACGTAACTTGAATGAGAGGAAACAAATATGCACGCATCGCGGCACCACACATTGCACGTCTTGGCATATTGCAAATAATTAGTCAATTCTAATGATAAAACAAACGTAGGATCATTTTTTCACGGAGGTAAGCAGTATTTCCACTGGTTCAGGGTTTAAAGGTATCTTAGCTGCCGAAAGAGGTAATGTACAAAGAATCAACAGGACCTTTCGACTTACCAGAATTGCCTTTAGCTTGCGGCGCGACTGGAGTCTGCATCCAGCCGTCGAGGTGGCAAACGGCACACGAAGCTGTCACTGGCAGCATTGGCTACAAAATATAATCAGAAACAGATTCACATAACAATAAAATACACTCAAAAGCATACCATCACTTCAATTATGGTTACTTTATTGCATGCATGAACTATTTTAATTAAAAAATATTTTTTAGACTATATGACATACAATTTAACGACAATTCCGTGTGTTAAGATAAAGCGATCGTGAAGGATTGATAGCTTGAAAGAATACGACAAGAATTTGTGTTCCATGTCATGTGCTATGCCAATCATTGAATTTATTTGTCAAAGCCGAAAATGATGATACGATGTGTTTAATACGCCTAAGGATCCACTCCATCCAGATCCAACATATATGAAAAATCCCGACAGTACGCATCTCACGGATCTTGGATACAAAAATGGATATTATTATATAGTTATAAGGTACACTCGTCATCTTCACCCGACAAATAAGTTTGAAGAATCGATCAAGTAATTTGCATTATTCGGTGGCAAAAGAGAATTGAAAAAGGTATACTTTGGCGGATTGGGCATGTCGAGAGTATGAGTGAAGGTACTGACTCAAGATGTCGAGAAGATGAAGGGTAGTGCAGAGGTACTGAAAATATGCCCGGTGAGGCGTGCCCGCAGAAAAGCATGGCTGTAAATGAAGCTAAAGAAGTGTGTAAGGACCGTAAAGTCTGGCAATCGGTAGTCTCTGTCTTTCCCAGTGTGATACAGGCATGAGTAAAATATATGTATGTAAATGAGATTTGCGAAGTTACCTGTAAGCATTGACGCATGATGCACGTCTGCTTGGCGCGGCCCAGGCCACCGAACTTAACCATGTCGTGGCAGAACACGCACTCGCCGCAGTCCGTGCGCTGGCAGGCTTCGCATTTCTTGCATCTGGAATGTGAGTATATTGTTACTTTCTGGATATTAAATATGGATGCAAGTACAGGGTCCAAATCAGAAAATAAAATGAAGAAACTATAGGCCGACTTTAACATTGTCGTCGCCCACGGGATACGGCAGGGCGCCTTGCACCCGCTACTCGTCAAACCCCCTAATCGCTACGCATTTTCGCCTCTTTCTTCTAGATGTGGCTCTCACGTGTCAGTGAGACTGTCGATTTTTAGCTGCTTGTATCTAATCTAACCGATCGAGATACATTTATGAAATTTGGAATTCTAATTAGTCTTAGAGGCCTTAATAAATACACGAAATTTCATGCGTTTGTTTAGTTACGTAGGGGTCAAAAGTGGCTTCAAATGGTTCGTGTATTTTACAATCGTGTCAATTGTCTGGCGACAATGACAATTTTATGTTCACGGCGATCCCCGCAAGCTCGATACATCTCCTTCCTTTATTCTGCGCACGCAATGTAAGTGAAATTGTCGTTGTCGCCCGTCATTTGTCACGATTGTGAAATAGGGGCCGGGCCTGTTTTAAACTGGGCTCGTGTAGAGCCGTCCGTAAACGAGCAGAGTGCTGCAGCGTGGCGGTGCGCACCTGGTGCGGCGGCGGCGCGGCGCGCTGCTGGCGTGGTCGGGGCGCGCGCGCGCGGGACCGGCGCCGCGCCCCCGCGCGCCGCGCCCCGCCGACAGGCGCCGCTCGCCCAACGACACCTCGTCGGGACCTGCAACACGACATATCGGGCTAGATCGCGCGAAACCGTTGGACGACGGCACCGTACGACGGAACGTCGTAGAGATGCGTCTAATGTGACGACGATGACGATGAGATAGCGAATAGCCTATTATAGTATTTTTTATAAGGAGAACGTTAGTTTAAATTGATAAAGTCTTAAGTGTACATTAAAAATCGATTAAATGTTCTTAAGGCGAAGGGGTGGGCAAATCACTGAAATCGAGGTGTTTTGGTGCGATTTTTTTGATATTGTATGTAGCATGTAGAGATCTGAAAAGTAACTATTCAGGACACATCTATACTTAATTATGAGTTGATAGAGTAAGTTCGTTCCTATCTGATGTAACTAGACCTAGAAACTATATTTAAGAAGCAGATTTTAAAAAATCTTCTATATCTTTTTTTCCGCCTGTGAGCAATTCTACCTTCATTACCAAATTTTGCACATGTACTTTAAATACCTTGGTCTACTAACTGATAGGAAAAGACTTAGTCTAATTTATGTAATACGGAGTTTAGACCCAAAATCAACTTTCGCCTACGACATTTCTACGAAGTCAACGTACTAAATATTTGATCAGTGTAAAAGCGTAGGCGCTTTAGCAGTGAAAGAGACGTTGCGTGCTCGCGCTATGCCACGGCGGCGCGGCGTGCGCTTACGCTGTTGCCAGCTCGCTTCCATCTATCCATAGCGACAATGTTTTTGAATTCATTCCGACAACTGATTGCGTTTGTTTTATTTTGATGTGTTCTATTTTACAATTTAGTACCAGTATAATAGGGAAGATGACTAAATTTTAAAAAGCCTAACCTTGTAGAATAATAAAAATATTGGACACGTATTTTTTCTGTTTTTACTTACACGAAAAATAAAGGCACATTGAGTCAAAATGTCGCATGACGTCACTCTTAAGTACAAATTTTACTTAGGAGTGACGTCACGAGCCCCCACTCCTAAACTTAAACGCGATTTATCTGAGTATTTTTTTATTATTATGTAAAAACAAAAAATACGTGTTCAATATTTTTGTATTATCTAACTGACGGACGAATTAGAATTTTGATTTTCACACCCAGTCATCACGCCTTTATATCATGGTGCTCTGTGTTAATTATTATTACGAACCGGTAGTCTTTGAGGCGTTGTTTATTTCGGGGATTTGTTATGTTGTTTTGTATGTTATTGTTTGTGTTGTTTGACATTGATCTTGGTGTTTTGTGCGGCGTGAGTGCTCCGTGCGACGTAGTTACTTGGAGATTCTTGAGTCCCTAAAACTGGGGAACAAGAACGGTGGCGGTGGTGGTAATGGTAGTGATAGTGGTGATGATGGTGGTGGTGGTGATGGTGGCCATCATCACCGCCACCACCATCCACTACCATCCACCACCATCACTATCATCACCATCACTATCACCGTAGCCACCATTATCACCATCAACACCACCACCACCACCACCACCACCACCATCATCATCTTCATCATCACCATCAACACCATCACTATCACTACCACCACCACCACCACCACCACCACCACCACCACCACCACCACCACCACCACCACCACCACCACCACCACCACCACCACCACCACCATCACCACCACCAAACCACCGGTCATTTCCCTATCTCTTCGCCTTAATCAATCATCTGTGTTGACCAAAAATGCTGTTTATCATGGCTGTGTTGCTCCACCGAGATGCGCACATTTTGACTAAATAGGGTAACTCACGAGTACCCCGGCACGGATCTGCGACTAATGTTCGATTTGTGTAAAATTGTCCCGTAATATTTATTTATTTATGTACCCTACCAGTTTAAGCTTCCACCAAAATAAGAGCTTTCGCTTACGACAAGCTGACAATTTAAATTTACTTCCCTTGTTTATATTATAAAGTTATTATTCTGGTAGATTACTCTATCTACACTATAGACGATAACATATTCTTACCTTTCAACACCGCCACTCCTGTGATGGCCAGATGCTGTTTGTCGTGCCTGTGTTGTTCCACCAAGGTGCGCACATCTCTGACCAGCGCTATGGGGTCCGAGAGTAACTCCGGCACAGATTTGCGAGCCGCCGGCAGCTGGTGTAGGTACATTACTATGGCCTGGAATAGAACAATTTTGATTACACAGAGGAAAGCCGATTTTGAGACGTATTATTGAGGAACAAGAGAATCAGATAGTTTGTGATATCAGAGTAAGTCAAAACAGACATTATATTTACGAGCACTATTGTAGAAATTGTACTTTTGCACATCACGTTCTGTTGACGTTGGGTACTTAGCAAACTTATTTGTATTCTTGTCTAGATTCTATGGCAAGCCGTGTACGGCTTTAAGAAAATGATATTTTGGTTGCTTGTGCAGACTGTGGAACACGATGTTTACCTCGAGCCTATTTGTATACAGCTCGTTCCGCGTGAGACACGTGTTCTGCAGAATACTACACTATCTCCGTGAAGAATAGGTTCCGGGACTGCTGGGCACCTGGAGCAGTGTCTGTGCAACACGCCATGTACCTTAATCCCGTTGATCCCGTGCCGCTCATTTTCTGTGAGTTGCACATGTTTTCCAGCCCGTACCAACAGCATCTCTGTGAAGAACGGGTGCCGGGACTGCTGGGGACCTGAAGCAGTGTCTGTGCAACACGCCGTGTACCTTGAGCCCGTGCAGCTTGTTCTGAATGAGGTGCACGTGTTCTCCAGCACGTACCACAGCATCTCAGTGAAAAACGGCTGCCGGGACTGCTGGGGACCTGGAGCAGTGTCTATACAATACGGCGTCTGCCTTGAGCCCGTTCAGCTCGTCCTGAGTGAGGTGCACGTGTTCTCCAGCACGTAGAAGAACGGGTGCCGGGACTGCTGGGGACCTGGAACAGTGACTGTGCATCACGCTATGTACCTTGAGCCCGTGCAGCTCGTTCTGCGTGAGATGCACGTGTTCCTTGGGCGTGCTGGGCGGCGCGAGCTGGCCCTCGGGCGCCAGGTGTGAACGGCCCAGCAGCGCACTCACGTAGCGCTCTAGCACGTACCACAGCATCTCCGTGAAGAACGGGTACCGGAACTGCTGGGGGACCTGGAATATTTTTTTTGAATTTTGATATTTGGAAGAAGGAGTTAATTTCATCTATCAGTCACCTACCCTCTTCAACCACACCCGACTTTATAATCAACGAAATCTGATAACGCAGAATGTACGCATTTGCTTACTTAGTTACAGTTATAGCATTTAAGTATTTAGAGGAATGTACGCATAAACAAAAAACCACGTGACTCGTGTTATTCCGCCAATCAAGGTAATCTTTTGTATCTGTGGTACGACGCTACTGGCTGAATGACCCGAGTCACGTGATTTTTTGTTTACGTTCTTATAAATACCTAAACCTGTTAGTTCTGCCTAACTTTCAGAGCTCAGTAACAAAGGGTTTTATGATTGACTAGTAAGACAATTTTAAGGTATGAGTATCTCTTCGTAAAATATTAGCATGAAATGGATCATGCTATAAAGACAAAAATTCAATATTTACTGACAAAATATTTCAATTTTTTCTGACCTTAGTGACATCTTCGACTTGAGCGATCTTAAGCTGCTTCTCGATGCCGAATTGGTGCAGGAAGTTGCCGCCGAAGACCAGCGAGTCGCTCGGCGTGTACACGGCGTGGATCCAGCCCGTGGGGATGAAGAATGTGTGGCCCGCTTGCAGCTGTAACAATATGAGTCCAAGTTGCAACATATAAACGATAACACCGGTGCCCAATGTTTCGCATTTTAAACATTCTTAAACCGCGGACTGGACGCCAAATCGGGTCGGCGCAAGCGACAGGATCAAATGTATAGAAGAAATATAGTTCTGGACGACAGCTCCGCGGGCGCCCTACATGGTCGTGTCGCTCGCGCCGCCCCGCTGCCGGCTGGCGTCCAGTTCGCAGCTTTATGGGCCTTTGCACACTGCGTTTTTTAAACGTTTTAGTAACGCGCGTTGACAGCATGTTTTTCATTCCATAGAGCGGCATAATGACTCGCGTGTGTATCGCGTTTGTATCGATACAAACCGAGTTACCTTCTTCTATAATTCGATATATTATACTATTTTATCTTAATTATTTATTCATGTTTATTTATTACAAAAAAATGTACGTTTATTAAAAAAAAATACATTAGGTTAAATTTTTTTTATAGCAACCACAACCCCATAATTTGCGATAATGCCATAAGTGTTTCATATAGGTTGCATTAGGTGGGCTAAACACATTACATTAGTTTGACAAAAAAAGCGTAGGTACTAAACTAGAAAATGTCATAGATGAATCCTATTAATAATAATACATTAGAAAAACATAAACTTGGTACGGGTTTGACAAAAAAACATTCCATGACTAGTGAAATGTACTCTACATATATTACGACATTAACGAGTACATGCACAAATTGAATATTAAAACAGACGAACTTATTATTTAAAGTTCAATTTCGTCAGCGTAGAGAAAAAAATCATAAACATTTTTTTCTTCATCGTAGTGGGGTAAATAAGTATCCTATAACCACCTGTGAATTTCCAGCTATCTGTGTATAAAAAATGTTTGGATTGAAATCCATTCAGCCGTTTGACCTCATGAAGCCGCAACGACACATACAAACATACAAAAAATCATATAAAATGTTTGTATTTACCGTTCCAGTGAACTTATAATAATCCGTATCACCTTTTTTATATAATGAATAGACATTTCATTATTACAACTTTATACTAGTACAGATTAAATAGGTTAATATCAATTGATACAGTGAATGAATCTTACATGGACGCGAATACATTTCTCGACGGTGTCTCCGAAGAACACATCAGACTGCTTGCCAGAGAGGACCCATTTCTCGTAAAGTTGTAGGTTTTTCTCGGTTGGAGGAATAAGCCAGAACACTTTAGCACCTGAAAAAAGAAGGAAAGAGATTATACATAATTCGTTTTATTACGTATTTAAGTGCACCACTGATGGGCAAAGATCACCGTTCATTATCCTTAATATTATTATTATTGCGAAGATAACTCTGTATGCCTGTCAGTTTTCACACTTTAACCGCTCAACCAATAGGGAATATGCATGAATTTCTATTTTTGCTTTATTAAAAGCTCATTCATGTAACAAACAGCATAGAAAAATATTGTTTCGAATAACTATAAAAATAACCAAGATACGTCATCAAACATTTCATTCTATCTCTTTCTAGCTAAACAGATTTTAATTTGGAGTTGGTTAGGTTAGAGCGGCCATATACCGTAGTATACTATGATACGTCGTTATCGCGGGTACAATTACCAATCAGATAAAACAGAATGTCTATTTGGTAGAAACGGACGTATTCGGCCTACAGCTACTAAACATCTAAGAAGCTCTTTACATGTGGAGAGTTTTCTCTAGAAAAGATCAATAAAAAATACAGCCGCAAAGGGGTATGGGTTTAAACTGTTGTCATATGTTTCCATCTGTTTAGTTAACAAGTTTATATATAGGAAATAAGTAAATTTAATTATCTTTTAACGTCTTTTTTTAACAATTTTAACAACATATACGTACTTGTGTGAAGATAACTGTTATCGTCTACTAATTAAACGCTTACCTACTTAGAAGAAAGTCTATTTACAAAAATAAGAAAACGTGTGTAATTTTTACTAACGTGTATTTTTCACATCTATTACTTGGTTTTCGTAATAGATTACAAAGATTTTTTCTAAATTTTCCACAGTTAATTTGCGGCGTCTAGCAGTAAATACCCATTTTAATTGACTAAATGATCTTTCAACATCAACTGTTGTTGTAGGTGCATACTTGAAACGATGGAAATAATCTAGAGTAGTGTGACAAACTCGTAATGATGATTCAAGTATTATCTCCTTCCCTTGTATCAATTCATTAATTTTTTTTATTATGTCAAATCCAGTATTTTTCTTCAACACATGTTTCAGCTTTTTAAATATTCTTTTTCTATTGGCACTCAAATTTAATTTCGATATATGCTTGTATGTTTTTTGAACGATGGCTAAACTTTCACTGAGAGATAGATTCGGGCACTGCAATTTGTTTATAGCGTCTGGAAGTACCTGAAGGTATTTCGCTATAAAATTTAAATCATTCCGAATTTTCGCACTGCGAAATGCTTTTTTTGCCTTTCTGATACATGCTGCGTCAGAATCACGAAATGTGTCCACAACTCGAAATACTTGTTATAGTATGTCGCAGCCTTAATCCACGTGCCCCAACGAATAATCGTTGGATTTGGAGGTAAGGGTATTCCATTAACCATTTCTTTAAATGTTGTTATTCTTTTTGGCGATTTTCGAAAAACATTTTTTACATTTGATATTAATTTATTCACTTCTGGAAAAAGAACGCGAACTTGATCAGCAACTCTGTTAAGACCAAGAGCCAAACATGTAACATGGAGAATGTTTGGGTAATTTATTTTTCAATGTTCTACCCGCTTTTTGCATGTACCCTACACCATCAGTTACTAATAACAGCACTTTCTCATGTTTATTGTGGTCGGGACCCCACAAATTATCCAGTGCATTTTTGACGGTATCCGTTATACTTATATTGTTAGTTTGTTCCAATTTTTTGCTTGACAATACATGTGGAGTTCCGACTGCATCTTCAAGCAATGCACCGACTATCACATTAGCAATTTGATGACCCCTGGCATCTGTTGTTTCATCAACACTCACATAAATAAAAGCATTTTCTAACTCCTTTTTAATTTTTTGCATTTGGTCGTCGTATATTTGGTTTACGTAATTCTGTCTCAACAAACATTCCGAAGGGACCTCCACAGTTTTTTCGAACTTTCCAGAGACGCAGTTATTGATAAAATTTTTGAATATGGGATTTTCTATCTGAGACCATGGTATATTACAGCTTACCATAAATTTGGTCAATTCCATCCTAAAATCTTTTTTGACGGATGTACTCTTTTCCGAGGTGAAATGTCGTTGCATAGAAGCTTTTCTCTGGGGGAAACTAACATTGCACTTAGTGCAATATAATATTGCTATCGCGAGCCTGTAATTCAGGATCACCCTTTGTCCACAACTCCACAAATTCATCGCACGTTTTTTTCCTTCGCGGCAATTTAAAAGCACTCGGCAACAAATATATTACACACAGTTATCAGTACGGATAATTGATAATGTACTTACTAACAAATGACAATGTCAAATAGGAAAAATTATTAAAAAGTTCGCATTGCGACTGCATAGTTAATCTATTTAATTTGTATTGGTACTCAAGTCAAGTATGGAGGTTGGGTATTAAAAATACCTAATGTGTGATACATTTTAAACTCGTAGGAGTAGGCAATAGATGTTCCTCAAAATGAGTTTCGCGTCTGTTATAGCTTGTTTTTTCATAATCTTTCTGTACTGTCAAATCGTTTTTGTACCCGCGATAACGACGTATGACTATGACGTAAAAGTACATGTCGGACCTCTCTGTCAAATCGCGAGTTTAAAATGCCTACATCATACGAATTTCTTTGCCGATTTTAATTTCGCTTTTTGAAATATTTTTAGGGTATTTTGTTAAGAAAAGCGATACAAGAATTTCATGCATATGCTCTATTTAGATGAGGTATGGAGATAGTTTGAGCCTCGTTTTTCGTCGGTGGTTAAAAATCATGGAACTCGAGCCATTCAGGTAATCGGTCTTTTTGTATCTGTGGTACCAATACCACTGATTCGACGCTACTGGGGTGACCCCAGTTACCTCTATATAAAATTGCCACAGGACGCTATGGACTACTTGCGAAACCCGGATAAAGAATTGTAAATTCCTGCAACTGACCTTTCACCATACGATTAAATAATGATTGACCAAAAATCTCGTGTTTTGCTTTTTGTTAAACTTTTGTAAGTACCTAAAGGGAGGAAGTATAGTCATGTCATAAAATCATGTTTATCTCACCTCTCAAAATGTGGTACCACACTGAAGTGCCACCGAAATCGATGTGGAAATCTGTGTAGCAGCCTTTGACTGACATGAGGCAGTACTTCTGCACCTTCGGGTACATCATGTCGTCTAGAGCATTGGTCGATTCCGTCTGAAAATATAAAAAACAAGGAAAGTGACTTTGTGAATTATTACACTATAACTTTTGTCAATTTTAAGGAAGAAAAAACTTCAAACTAATTGATTGTACTGAAATTACATAAAATGGTAGTAGATTACATGGTGCAAACGTACCTATAATTTGTTAGGTCTAATTCCACCATGATTGATGTGTTGACTATTTGACCGGTGTAATATGCTTTTAAACGGCCGTTAACGTTAACAGAGCGTGGTGAAATTGGACTAAATTTTCATAACTTCATTATAAATCTACAGCGTATAACGCAAACGTGATAGTACCGCGCATGTTATCGACAAACAAAGTGTTTATTATGTGAACCTCGATAATGGAGCTCAACTGAGTGTGCCAAGCTGTGGTCAGTTACGATACGATAAAAATACAATAGATTTAGTGACAAGTAACAATTGTTAAATGAGTAGTGAACATTGTTATCATCAGAGGAGTACCTACAATTACATTCACGTGCCTCCGGCAATAACCAAAACCTACTCTAAACGCTTATCCCATTCTAAACCCTCACGGATTGTAATGTCTCACGTGCCTTCTTTACTAATTTCAATAAGGCTCTATTGCCGCGGCAATAAGGAAGTACATATAACCTTTTTGTACGCGAATAAACTTTTAGATACTCGTAAAACCCTCTATTTTTTCAATAACAATAACGCTAGAGAATTGACGTGTCAGTTAAACAATACATCTATTACAGCAAACAATGCCTAGATATGCGAGGCATGTTGTTGTTACATTAATCTCACTTGATGCTTAATATTTTACTTTTTTCATCACTGCGACGGCTGGGCCAATCTTCAACGTTTTGCATCGTTTATTTTTCGTCTCAGCAAATTTTATTAAATATTAAATTTTTTGGAACTGAAAAATTACTTTGAGGCTGTTTAGTTAGATCGAATTGATCACGACTTGTTTTACCGTTATGATGATAACGATCCTCGGCGCCTGCACATAGTTGTCCAGCCACCTGTGGGACTCCAGTGAGACCACGTTCAGAGTTGCTCCTGGTCAATTACCTGCTGGTCCTTCAGGTGTCGCGTACACACGACCTCCACCCAGTGGTTGAGGCGCACGACCCTCAGTGCTTGAACTTAGTTCTCCAGCTACCTGTGGAACTCCAGCGAGACCACTTTCAGGGCCAGTCCTGGTCTGTTACCTGCTGGTCCTTCAGGTGTCGCGGCCACACGACCCAGTGGATGAGGCGCACGACCCTCAGTGCTTGAACTTAGTTTTCCAGCCACCTGTGGAATTCCAGCGAGACCACATTCATGGCTCCTCCTGGTCTGTTACCTACTGATCCTTCAGGTGTCGCGGCCATACGACATCCACAGTCGATGAGGCGCACTATCCTCAGTGCTTGAACTTAGTTCTCCAGCCACCTGTGGAATTCCAGCGAGACCACATTCATGGCCCCTCCTGGTCTGTTACCTGCTGATCCTTCAGGTGTCGCGGCCACACGACTTCCACAGTCGATGAGGCGCACGATCCTCAGTGCTTGAACTTAGTTCTCCAGCCACCTGTGGAATTCCAGCGAGACCACATTCATGGCCCCTCCTGGTCTGTTACCTGCTGATCCTTCAGGTGTCGCGGCCACACGACCTCCTCAGTCGATGAGGCGCACGATCCTCAGTGCTTGAACTTAGTTCTTCAGCCACCTGTGGAATTCCAGCGAGACCACATTCATGGCTACTCCTGCTCTGTTACCTGCTGATCCTTCAGGTGTCGCGGCCATTCGACCTCCACAGTCGATGAGGCGCACGATCCTCAGTGCTTGAACTTAGATCTCCAGCCACTTGTGGAATTCCAGCGAAACCACATTCATGGCTCCTCCTGGTCTGTTACCTGCTGATCCTTCAGGTGTCGCGGCCATACCACCTCCACCCAGTCAATGAGGCGCACGATCCTCGGCGCCTGCACGTAGTTCTCCAGCCGCGTGTGGGAGAACTCCAACGAGATCACGTTCAAGAGACGCTCCTTATTTGGATCGTCGTAGTAACGCTGCCAGTCCTGAATCGAAAAAAAACCTTTATGAGTCCGCATTAAGCTCGGCCGAATTTCACCTTCCCATACAAACGGAGTTTCGTTCTTATTTTAAAACTAAGTGTTGGATTGTAACGAAAATTTGCATATACAATGACATGAGGTATATCTAGGCCTGAAACTAGTTTATATGCCTGCAGTTTATAAAACAAACGAAATACAGCAAAGACTAGTTTTGTATGAAAAACTTAAATTCGCTGTATTTTTTTTTTACTATGGTATCTGAAGCTACATAAACTAATTACAGGCCTGAATATACCTAAACTTATTCTAAGTACAAAGTTTCAGAGTAAACTAGCTAGTCGTTTGAAAATGAGAGCGTAACTACGTTTGTATGGAGAACCGAGCTTACTGGGGACTCTTAAGTCTAAAAGTCACGATTTTAGCCGTCGTAGTTCAGCCAATAGAAAAAAAAAGTAAGTATTCAAAACCAAGTATTGCCCGAGTTTTCCTGCATCACGAAGGTTTATTGCCCGTCGGGAAACTTGAGTTTTTCCAGGCAAAGTCGCTCGTGTCACCATTCCACAGTCTAAATTCCATCTCTATATTTTATTCCGTCAAAATTAACAAATACACTTTCGCATTTTATATATACTTATGGAGAAGTAAACTAAACTGAATAAATATAAAATTTTTATTTCAATTACAATACATTTATGTACGATAAATCCAACTGTTACGTTCGTGGAAGCACAGAAGGTTCTCCGTGTGACCATCTCATGACAATCGGGGTGATTAATTCAACATACAAGCGTAAAGAAACACAAATTTTAATGAACAATATCAGGAAAGCCAGATAATTCCCAAGCCCAACGTAACTTGTGTGTCACGCTCAATTTAAACTAGGAGGCAAAGTTGTGCGCACATTCGCAAATCCCAAGGGTAATTAGGTTACTCTGGTGTATTACATAACCGGCCGCCGAGCGTGGGCAAAATGCGTACATAAACAATACATTCATATATTATTCAATACTATCCCTTAGGCAATTTATTGGTAAAAATCTGAACGATATGATGCGGTGTTTTTATGCTCAAAAGAGAGATGTATCTTCTCCATCTTCAAATCAAATCAAATCAAAATATTCTTTATTCAAGTAGGCCTAATTACAAGCACTTTCGAAATGTCAGTTACATGAGAGTGAATGTTTGCTGGGAGAAATACAATATGATCCAACATTTGCTGCAAGGATTAGGGAAACCCAGAAAAACCTAATCACATCATTTAACTTAAGTGTAATATTATTGATAAAATCATCATTTTTAAAATTAAAATAATCAATAAGATAAATCCCAAAAGGATTGTCAATAAAAAATAAATAATCTAGAATGTGTCTAGAATAAAATTCTAAATGTCAGAGTATATAAAACAATTAAGATTAAAATAATAATAATACCTTAGGTATTCGTTAAAATAATTATTCATATACCTACATGACGCTATAATTTACATTAATCCCACGCGGCTTCATCATTCATGTAGTCTTGTGTGCTATAATAAGCTTTAGAAAATAATTTTCGTTTCACAATATTTTTGAATTTACCAATAGACAACTCAGTTATGCTGCTAGGAAGTTTATTATAAAATCTCACACAGTTACCCATGAATGATCTCCTTATTTTATGGAGCCTAGTAGCAGGCACTGCGAGCTTATGCTTATTTCTAGTATTAATATTATGTATATCACAGTTCTTCTTAAAGTCGGTAATATTTTTATGTACATACATAATATTCTCATAAATGTATTGACAATGCACTGTCATTATATTAATGTCCTTAAACTTATCTCTAAGCGACTCTCTATAGTTCATTTTATATATCGCACGAACAGCTCGCTTCTGCAGAACAAATATAGTATTAATGTCGGAAGCACTGCCCCATAGTAAGATGCCATACGACATAATACTGTGGAAATAACTGAAATACACTAATCGAGCCGTTATCACGTCTGTTAATTGACGAATCTTACTTACTGCGAAAGCTGCAGAACTCAGTCTATTCGAGAGATTAGCAATATGGGGACCCCATTGGAGCTTAGAATCTAATGTTATACCGAGAAAGACTGTACTATTAACTAGTTCCAGTTCCTCACCTTTAACCATAACGCTTGCTTGCTCGTGTTTTACGTTACTCGTGACAAACTTAACACATTTAGTCTTTTTCTCATTCAACAATAAATTATTTATATTAAACCAATTTACTACTTCACAGATAGCATTGTTTACTTCATTGTAGGATCGTTGATTTCGTACGACTTTGAAAATTAGAGACGTATCATCTGCAAACAAAACTATCTCATGGTGGGTCTGTACGAGGTGTGGCAAGTCGTTTATATAGATAAGGAACAGGAAAGGTCCCAATATTGATCCCTGCGGCACACCCATAGAGACTAATGACACCGGTGAACGCTTTCCATTCACGTCAACCCTTTGTATTCTACCATTTAAATAAGACTGTAATAAATTTAGTGCTAATCCTTTAACTCCGTAGTGGTGTAGCTTCCTGATCAGTGTCTCATGATTAACGCAATCGAAGGCCTTAGATAAATCACAGAAGATGCCTAAAGCATCTCGCGATTCCTCCCAGGCATCGAAAATGTGTTTTACGAGCTCAACTCCGGCGTTGGATGTCGAGCGACCCCGCGTAAAACCGAATTAGTAAGCATACTATGCATCAAATTATTCAAATTAAAATGTTTTAACAATTGATATAGAATTACCTTATCAAAAATTTTACTAAATGTAGGTAGTACAGATATTGGTCTAAAGTTAGTGGGGTCAGAGGTACTACCTGATTTAAATAAAGGAGTTATTTTGCTATGTTTCATCAGATCAGGAAACTCACCGCAGTCAACACTGTTATTGAATATATCTGCCAAGTCAGGCGCTATTACTTCTATTAGGGATTTGACAGCATGGACTGAGACCCCCCATAGGTCATTGGTTTTTTTGACATTAATTGATTTAAATGCCTTTACTACATCTGAAGGACTGACATGTTCAAAATAGAAGTCCTTACTACATTCTGGTACGTTTTCTTTTAACAACAAAACGGCAGACGAAGGTGATGAATTTAAACACTTTGTTGTGGATACTGGTATATCGGTGAAGAAATTTTCAAATTCTGTTGCTACATCTAAACTAGAATCTATAATTTTGCCATCAATTTTTAATTGTAGATCACTAATTGCGTGCCTTGATCTACCAGTCTCCGCAATAATCACTTTCCAGGTGGTTTTGATAATATTAGAACTATTTTTGATTTTCTGGGATAAATAATTACGTTTGGCAATATGACAATCAATTTTGAATTGTCTCGAATATTGCTTTACATGTTCTTTAAATTCATCACTCGTATTAAACCGCCGTTCCTCAGACATGGCATACAGTGCTTGTCTACGTTTGTGTAAGTCCGCAGTAGCCCATTCGCTAAATACTGGTGCACCGCCAGCCACAACCGATTTGGAAGTAAATATTGTATTATAATGTTTCATAAAAGTTGTAAAGAATGAATCATACATGTGATTAGGACTCATTTCAGAAGACAGAACGGGTAGCGCCTGAAACAAATGTTGCTTCATTCTTTCCACACGGTCTGTGGTTACCGGTACAAAAGTAATTTGTTTTTTCACTATATTTTCCCTTAATATCTCAAATTCCATTAATTGGCCTAAATGATCCGATTCTAATTTACTGATTATACTTTGTTTAGAAGGAGAAATATCAGTGAAAATGTTATCAATACAGGTGGCGCTGGTACTCGTATCGGTCACCCTAGTAGGTTCCATAAATACGTGGCTTAAACGAAAAGATTTGAATAGATTCAACAATCTAATACTTAGTGTTGAATCTTCCAAAAGATTTACATTGAAATCGCCGCAAATAAGTAATTTTTTACGAGTACGCGATATCTTAAAAAGCACATATTCCATAATAGTTTGAAAAACATCGAAATTACTTAATGGCGGCCTATACACACAAACTACAATAAATTGCTCTAGTTCTACTGCACTTAATTCTATGGTCCGTTCAACAGACAAGGATACAATGTCCTTACGTTCCTTAAATTTCAATTGACTATTTAATATAATTAACGACCCACCATGTATGGAACTAAGTCTGGTGAACGAACTACCCACCTGGTGATTATTGAATTGGGGCATTATCTCATTGCAAGTTAGCCAGTGTTCAGTTATACATAAGATATCAATATTATAGGCATTTAAAAATAATTCAATCTGCAAATCTTTCCCTCTAATACACTGAATATTTTGATGAACCAGGTGGATATACTTTTCATTGCCAGAAAAGGATTTCTCCATTGTCTCATCACTTAGTTTAAATTATTACACATAACAACATTAATGTCGGACTGCTCAATAGAAGCAGAGTTATGTACCAAATTCTTGGTAGAAATGTCAATTAAATAGGCTAGTGACAAAACTATTTGTCGTTTGCAATAATTGGAAAGGTAAAACTTACCTTTTGTCAAAAAATAATGATTACTAACATATTTGTTAGCGTCTACTATTCTAAACTTACTACTATATGTACAAAGATTATATAAAGATGTATTTAAAATATATCTTGTATCATTTTCAGATTTTGTCAATTGTTTACAATAGGGAAAAGTGAACATAATAATTTCCTGAACTATAATTGTGTTCAAAGTTTCATAAAATTTAATTAAATCATTCTTGTTCACTTTACCCCTGTTTCCTAAAAGAATAAGCAGTGTTGTCTTGGAATTAATATTACTGTCTTTTAGAATTTGGTTTGAAATATTGTCAAGGCTACTATAAGGCAAACAATTGCTACTTACACTATGTCCCTTTAAGTATGAGTTTAACAGTGGGCCCATACCACTTCCCATCTCATCACAGTACATGATAACCTTAGGTTTAGGTGTGCTTGGTGCGGTGTGGAAGGAACTTTCACTGGATTTTTCTGGCAAACTGGCACACAGAGAGGATGGTTCTAGTACACTAGTCGACAGATTACCACTTGCCTGCTTACATAAACAGGAGTGATTATTTGTCAGGGACTCAAACCGTTCTGAGTTATAATTTATTTGTGATATTAAATCATCCATGGCTAGTGAGTATCCTTGAATAACTTTTTTTGAGCTCTCATTAATTGTGTCTAATGATTTAATTGAATCCTCTAAGCTTTGAATTTTTAACTTTAATGTCTGTGTGTCAGTTTCATATTTTAACCTACTATTTTGTAACTGTATAGAATACATATCTAACTTATCCACTAGATTTACATTTTGACTGCAAGATCTCAATTTCTTTAGAAACAACCTGTTTTGTTTTGACAACTTTTTTACTCTCTGTATACACTTGTTAAGTTTGACATATTTTTTTAGTTTTTTACCACTGCAATTTACTAACTTTGTTGTGGTGGAAGTATAATAGTCTACAACAATTACAGGGTTATCAATTGGAGTGGTAACCAACTGTGGGACCGGTCCGACTAGTTCTTCGAATAAGCAACTTTTTAAGTAGTCGTGTCGTAAGTTCTGTCACTAGTATTTTGAGGGATAAGAACAATCAACCAACTATTTTTGAATAGGGAATATGCATGAATTTGAATTTTTGCTTTATTAAAAGCTTATTCATGTAACAAACAGTAGACAAAAAGAAATTTTCAAATAACTATAAAAATAATATATAATATAAGCCATCAAACATTTCATTCTATCTCTTTCTAGCAAAACAGAATTTAATACGGAGTTTATATGACCGTAGTAGACTGTGACGTAACAGTCTATGTCGGACCTCTCTGTCAAATCGCTGTAGTAGTCGAAAATGCTTATATCATACGTATTTCTTGGCCGATTTTAATTTTAATTTTAATTTCACGTTTTGGAATAGCTTTTACGGTATTTTAATATTTCGTTAAGAAAAGCGATGAAAAAATTTCATGCATGTTCCCTTTTAATCATGTATATGGTTTAAAAGCTTGTTAAATAGTGAATTAATTAAAACATTATCAAGCCTTGTTGGGTTATTATAACTCCCAGCTTTGCTTGCAAAACTCCTTAAAAAAAATATCTAAATCACGCAACACAAAAAGTTGATATTTGTCTCTACTTAATGTAACGGTTCCTAAAGAAATTTCAAAATTATAAAATGCTTATATCTGAGATTTGGATCTGAGAGACATGGTGTCCACAGTTGATGTTTTACGTAATCTATTTCACCTGCCAGAAATTGGCGTGTTTTTGTGAAAAGTGAAACATGAACAAGATTCATGGGTGAAATAGCTGGAGAAGAAACTTGTCGTAGAGTCAAATGTTAACTGCAAGCATGCTAAAATAGAGGCTTTACACAGTTAAAGAGTTCTATTTCATAACTAACTGTAACATTTTTTTAAACTGCTTTTGCAAAGTGATATTTCAACAAATTGTGTTGTCGCGTGATTTACCGTAGCCATATGTCAAATCAGACATGGAATTGCATAACATCAGCATTCTAATTTGACTTGATGATATTAATGCATGTATTAAGTAACTGTTAAATTTATCATTTTTGACAGTTTTATTATTCTTCCTCCTTCTATATTTCCTATTCTTGTATTTAAGAGTCCCCAGTAAGCTCGGCCGAATTTCACATTCATACAAACAGAGTTTCGTTCTTATTTTAAAACTACGTGTTGGATTGTAACGAAACTTTGCATATACAATGACATGAGGTATATCTAGGCTTGAAATTAGTTTATATGCCTGCCGACAAACGAAATAC
Organism: Hedya salicella; assembly: GCA_905404275.2. Lineage (NCBI taxonomy): Eukaryota > Metazoa > Arthropoda > Insecta > Lepidoptera > Tortricidae > Hedya > Hedya salicella. The sequence continues at coordinate 7,301,277 of FR990114.1, read as the reverse complement.
AGCAAAAACAAGTTTTGTATGAAAAACTTAAATTCGCTGTATTTTTTTACCATGGTATCTGAAGCTACATAAACTAATAACAGGCCTGCATATACCTAAAATTATTTTAATCTAAGTACAAAGTTTCAGAGCAAACTAGCAAGTAGTTTGAAAATGAGAGCGTAACTACGTTTGTATGGAGAACCGAGCTTACTGGGGACTCTTAATGTATGTTGGTTATACAACCGTGAACGTTCGGAATTAAAGTTTACTTTCCAGTCAAGAAAACCGACGCAGAACAGACAGACGAACCAGCAAAGATACTCACTTTTACAAAACGTTAAAGATATAAAGTACACGTATTCTCATGTATACTTTCGTGAAATTCTTTCTAAACAACGAAATACTCACGTTGACATCTGTCAGTTTACTCCAGCTAATTAAAATCCTACTTTAGTAATATGTAACATGTAGGTAATTCGAGTATGCACTTACAGAAGCAGAAACTATCAAGTCAAGCTTTTTGCTCGTCTGTATCGTATTATTGCAATGTCATCAAAGTAATCGTCTAAGTAGGAGTAGATTTGATTGTCTCAAAGATTTGAAGCTGATAATCTCATTGACCAATGTTATAAGACGGCATTCAATGCAAGTTGTGTTCTAGTGATAAATAATCTATTATTTAACCTATCTATCGCCAATGCCCGAGCAGGAGATTGAGACGTGGTTGGCAGACCTCGTTTTCTCAGTTTAAAAAGAAGACAGGTAAGCCTATTAAGGCGGCAAATGTAGAGGGTCACCAATACAACCTTCAAATTAGTCACGAATTGCAGCATGGTTACCAATGTTTGATTACGATTCAAGTTTCAGTTTAAAATAAAAGCACGAAACAGAAGTCTTAAAATTTATAGTATTTACACAAGGACACGATTCCGTATTTGATATATGTAACCTACCACATTCTGCCATGTCTTTTCTAAGTATCATTTACTACGACACACATACTAAATCCCCTCCCTCCCCCACCCCTCACATTAAATCAAATTTTATATCTGTAATTTAAGGTTATTTACCATATAAATAAACTAGAAGGCGCCCACAACTTCGTTCGCGGAGGAGAAAAAGTCATAACCCTCTGGAGATACCCAGCTACTCGTGTACCAAAAATAATTGAAATCCGTTTAGCCGATTTAGCGTGACAAAGCCACAAAGACACATACAAACATTTCATTTTTACAACTTTATAATACTATAGATGTCAATAATCATAAATCACCATATAAAGTACACAGGCTGGTCTGTATGACATGCATATGCGTGCGGCCTATATGTGAAATTTCGGCTAGTTTATATTTGGCTAGAATATGGAAATTTGAATAATTAACCTCCTCCCAGTATTTCGCAATACTAACTAAGGTATTGTTCCATACAATACCTTACTAATTTTACATGTGTGTAGTCGATTTTGCAGCTGTCTCTAAAGATGCGACGCTATCTATGTATGCCCTCTATATACTTTTTCACTTCTTGTGCTCAAAAAGTACGTCATATTAGCTTCGCGAAGCGAGACTAAAATAGTGCATTTAGCCCCTAGGGTTTAAAAGAAAGCCTAATCCCATACAAATTTCTAAGACACTGAGAAAAATAACTACGGCCAGCTACATACTCCTTACGAATAATTAAAAACAAACAAAACAACTTGATCAGATTGGCCAATCTTTCTGATAGAATTGCTCAAACTGTACTTTTAGTTTTTCATGAAATATTCAATTTTAATGTTAAGTCTATTTTATTTTCTCGCAGTTGAAGTGAAAAGCAGAGTGTTTAACACGTGGCTAATGCCATTATGACCATCATATGATATTTTAGCCCCTTGTCAAACAATCTACTATTGTTTTACTAGATCTCTAACGGTATACTATTACTATACATATGTAATGCCTATAAGATTACATCCTTCATGGTTATAGTTTTTTTTCTGCTTTTAGATAGAGTTTAACTCGTTTTTCATTCATGTTACGGTTATTATCGTTATGCTAAGAAAACTTTTTATTAATGGGAATTGGCGAATTACACAACTACTTATACATTTCTTTAGTCGCTAATTATTAAGAAATTTGGAGGTCTTAAGTTCCTTACTGGCTGATTCATGTCATGACTCATGAGCAGGAGTGACAGGGACGAACGGAAGCAGGGGCTACACTGAGCAACTTTTACTATAAGCAACTTTCACTAAAACGCGAAAAAAATCTGATGTTCTATACATTTCGGATAATTAGCTATCAATTAATTCTTAATTAGCTGTTTTTAACCAGTACATTAAAAACTAAACCCCCTGCCACAAGGACACTATCAAAATCAAATGCTTATTCGGCAAGTAAGTAGATTTTATTTTTAGTACTCGATTGACATCAAAGCAGTAGAAACGCAGGTTTCACATTTGGGAAAATCGAGTGAAAACGGACGCACATACGTCCGTCATAAGCCCGTAGTGCTGTGAAAGTTATCAAATCCCTTTCCATGGAGCTGTGAATTGTAGTTACCTTTGTGGTCATCTCACTGGTTTCCTACGTCTTAGCGGATTTTGCAGTTGCAAAGATAAATGAAAAAGGGCGTAAGTGACAAAATGGCGACAATGAATACAACCCCTTTTCCTCTAGCAGTGAATTGCAGTTACCTTCATAGTCATCTCGATGTTTTTCTGCGTGTTGACGTCCATAACGTCGAGCAGGCGGCGCGAGCCCACGCACATGCGCACATCGTTCACGGTGAAGTTGCTCGTCGGCACCCTGGAACAACGTTTCATTGTTAATGCCGACGTGGTTACATCCACACGGAAAGTATGGAGTTGCTATAGTGATTAACTTGAAAGCAATGTTATCGTATGAAGAAAACAATAAAATACGATTAAAAACACTTTATATCGGGGCGGTACTGGAGCATTCATTTTATTATGCATCATGTGTGTTGTAATGGGTGGCATATTCTATCGTCGTTAATCTAAGTCTAATATTCACAAATACATTACAAACTTAAATTAAAAATGTACAAATTTCAGATTAACAAATGTTTCACGCTGTATTTGCAAGTCGAAGCCTAAACTGTGGCGATTCACAAAAAGCTACAAATAAACTAAAAACTGAAATCACAGTAAACTTGGCGCGTCCAATCAGAATCAGGCCGCATGATATTACACTGCAGCTTTCAGTAACCGTTTCAAAACACGTATACTGTACCAAATCCGATTTTAAGCGAGTTCGGAGTCCATATTTAAATGTAAGGATTGTTATAACTATAATTAACTATATTAAAACTTATTGGTCTGTCCCATAGTATAAATTGGCATTGCTCGTAGAACCGATAGCCGCTGGAGCATAAAGGTTCTGGAGTGGCGACCGCGTCCAGGAACGACGCAGCGTGAGAAGGCCCTCCACAAGATGGACTGACGATCTGGTTAGGATCGCGGGAAACCGTTGGATGAAGGTCCTTGGATGCGGGTTTTGTCCAGCAATGGACGTCTTTGTGCAGATATAATGTTTACTACCATAAACTATGTGTATTGCAAGCTATACAAAAACCTAAAAATAATACATGAATCACACACTCGAAAAACATCACCCACCTTATTACACAGTCGGGTCAATACAGTGAGTTATGAATGACGGTTACACAAACGCAGTAAATTTGCGGGAGGGGCATTTTTATGCCCATAATATTTCTTTAAAATATATATTGTTGCTTTTAATAATACATACAAATTACTTTTTAACACAATATAAAAGTATGTTAATGCTTATATACTAATGCTTATACCACAATATGACTTTTAATTCCAAAATAACGAATATAGTCTCACTAAAAACTGCAACAAAACGACTACAAAGCTACAATTCTTCTACACAAACACAGACATGTGTGGGTATCAGAGTGGGCATCAGAATCGAGCGTGACCTTTGAACATTGGCTACACTTTCAGGGTGCATATTTCCCTATGATATGTTGATTTTCCGTCACTACTATTTGTGTAAACGTGAATATGGGTATAATATATTAAAAACGAACAGTTTTTTTCTACTGGTAAAAGTAAGAAAAGATTCGTAATATTTACGCTATATGCTACATTATAAGGTATATCACAAAAAAACTGCAAATAAACGGCTTCAAAGTTTCAAATATATCTTAACATACGCAGTAAAGTTGCGGCGTGCGCGTCAGAATCCGGCGTGACCTTTCGCCGTCGCGGTAAACACTCACTGCCTACACTTTCAGGATGCATATTTCCCTAAGGCATGTTTATTTTTCCTGGTCATTTCACGCATAATGTGTTTAGCGGAAAACGATAATTTTATAATACACTAGAAGGTGCCTGCAACTTCGTTCGCGGAGGAGAAAAAGTTATGGCCCCTCTTTTTTTTGACATGGTCGGGTAAAGAGTATTCTATAACGTTCTAGAGATACCCGTGTACCAAAAATAGTTGAAATCCGTTAAGCCGATTTGGCGTGATGAAGCCACAACGACACATACAAACATACAAAAAATATTTTTCGATTTAGTGACCTCCAAATAGTGCGTAACAATCTTTTTTTAGAAAATATATTCAATGTACAGACATTCCATTTTTACAACTTTATAATAGTAGAGATAATTACAGTTTTTTATTTGTTATTTTACCATGGTCATAATAACGTCATTTTATTAAGTATACAGACAGGGTGTCCGCCATAAAAGTGCACAAACAAATAGGGATGAAACTAGACGTAATAATAATAATTTATACGACTGATTTATTTTATACAATTGACCTTATTATCTAAAAAAAACGTGATTTTTTGCTCAGAGGGCGGGGGGGTATATTTTTATGAAATATAAACGAATCCATAGTCTCAAGCAATTACCATTCATGGAAAACAAAAACATGAGCCAAAACTTGACATAGACCAAAAATCCGGAGTATTTTAATACGTTTTTTTTCCTCAAAGTAAAGCCCATGTTACCTCATGTTTAATTAATAATTCCTTATCTTATCCTCTTAATAACAAAAAAATACACGCGTATACCTTAAATACAACACTGTTAATAAGCAATTAAACAAAAGCATTGCGTAGTCATTTTAGGCGAGTTTTCCCGGCAAACGTAATATAACCCTCCTTTTGACGCAGTCGTATATAAAAGCCATTCATTAAAGAATGATTTTTTTCATCCGTACGAAGGATGTGCGACGTCATTGAGCAATTCATATTGACAACGCATCGGGAATTCCGCGCGGTGCGATCGGCAGGTGTCACAGGCAACTTGGTACCTATATACACACACGGTAATACATGTGGTCCGTATAACTAGCTAGACTAGACTACGTAGTCTATAAAAAAAAAAGAAAAAACAATTTCAACGGATTATATCGCGTATATTATCTCATTTGAGTTCCCGACATTTCTGAAGCTATTCAGCTTTCCGTGTTCACGGGTTGATTGAGAAAAGATATATTTTTTTCTGTCAAAGTTACAATTTGTGCAAACTACTCAGTTTGAGAAAACAAATAAAGGTGTATTTTATTTTAAAAATTTACCACCAGCATTTCATAAAATGATGCTGCCAGACTACCTCGTTGCTAATTATATTAATTAAAATAAAAACAAAGACAACTAAACTATTTTTTAACAGATAAGATATTTTAACATAGTATAGTAACAATTAGTTTGCAAATAGCTCATAATAAATAAATCGTAACATTTAATAACTGTGCCACGCTTACAAATTTGAATAATGGTAAAAACATATTCTTATACAAAGATGGCGTTGTACATATCGGGGAACGGCTTTTTGTATGGACATGGTCAATGTTTTAATGGTCCTTGCTACTAGGTTTACCACGTCGCGTCACAACATGAAGTTTAAAAATATTGTGGCCTTATGTCTGACGTAGGTACAATCAGCAACATGAAAAAGTAAACCGCTTGCCATACTTTTTTGTATGGCAAGCTGAGTGTATATATACTATTGATGAATGCTCATAAAATCAAAGTTACATAAGAATTTCATTTTACTATTTACACGAGCTCGAACTGACGGGATGTATGAAATGCCTGAAGTTCAATTGCTATTTTTAAACTATTGATTTTACTTTTCACTCGAGATGTGAATGAGAAATATTAAATGTCAGTAGAGAGCAGCGTGGATTGTATGTAACGTTTAGTTTCTGCCATTGATTTCAATGTTTTCTCAGTTTTTTAACATGTACAGTCTGTCCAGTGAATAGAAACACGAAAATAAGTCAAATTTGTAAAAGAATCAGCTAGCAATACGTAATGCAACAAAACTTGGTAGGTATTATAATTTGATAGATTTGTAAAACTGTTGCCATATAAAGAATTTCAATAAAACCCTTGTATCACAACTCGCTGGTCAGACTACCAGTTTGCAAACGCCAAAGTTGCAAGAGCTTTCTTCCTGACTTCTTCTACTTTGACTTTGACTGATGATATCGACTACGACACAAAGCTAAAACAGGTTTAATTAATTCGAAGCTTTCATTGGAAGTAACTAATATTATTAAACTAAAAGGGGCTGAAAAATAATACGCCTTTTCAAAATTTTACTCCGGCGTATCGTTTGCGAGGTGGCAAGTGTGTATAAATATAATGTGAAGCAAAGTGAAATCATTAGATCATTAGGTATCAAAATAAAATATAATATAAGTAGATAAATACATAGGTATATAGAATTTAGATAATTATTCCGTACTAGAAGGCCTTCGTTAGAGGAGGAATAAATAATAATAATAATAATAATAATCGATTTATTTAAAGACAACAGAGTGGTCCAAACAATATTAGTATTTACTTATTCTAATGTTAGTTCCTTAATAATTAATACACAAAACTGATTTAGTCCTCTGACCCATTCTCCACAACAGAGGACAGTCTAGCTTGTTAGCTATCATGCTTAGGATGCTGTTGCTACTCCCGCGCACCCTGTCTAGCAACGAGGCTGTTAAATGATTACCCTTGTTTGCTCCAGCCCGGATAAAAAGTATCATATCACTATCTGTTTATGCCCAGATACCCGACCCGTGTACAAAAAATAGTTAAAATTCGTTTAGTCGTTTTGTCATGAAGAAGCCACAACGACACACGAACATAGAAAAAATCGAAAAATGTTTTTTTTTCGAATCAGTGACTTATAAATAGTTCGTATCACATGTTTTTTGAAAATGTACTTTATAGTAGTATATTATATAGATCAAGACCGGTAATTGGTCCTTTAATTATTAAATCACCAGACGTAGAGTATAATGAGTGTTATCTACACCACGGACGTAAAAACAGTCATGTTTACGGTGATTGAAACGGTAAAAGGGTGGCGTATTAGCAAAATAAGAGCAACATGTTTACATCGAACGTCTTTACTTGTTTACGTCAAAAGTTTCCAGAAATCTCGTAAAGTTAGATACTCAACTCAGTTACATTCACAATTGTCCAAAGTTCCACCACCACCTTGTGCTCGTCACAGTTATAATCTGGCTTCTAAATGCATAACAACTGTGCCAGTTCAGAGGGTAATTCTGAAATCCGAAAAACGAATTTCGTATGGTGCCATTCCGCTTATTCTAATACAGCTTAACATGAGAGCGACAGGGATTTCGAGATTCGGAGTAGCCGCTCAGGAATCTCGCTCTTAATGATTATACTTTTATGTCCAAATTGCGAATCTGCATGACGGAACACTATATGTATAATGTATATATGATATATAATTGAGACCTGTGGTTCCTTAAATTTAGGCCTAATCTCACCACGTTTTGCTAGCGTTAATGGTCGATTTTTCCTGTCTATATCAACCATTGAACGACGCAATCAGTCATTAACTCTATTAAATAGAGTAAGGACTGATCTTCTAATAATGAAGAAATAGTTTATTTGTTCAGTATCCACTCATGTGGTCAAAATTGTTAAAGCAATGTCGCAGGTCTAATAAACTGGAATAATACTCCAGGGCCTGCTGTGACGACGAGCCCCGCTGACCAATAGTTTCACGTCGCACGCCTGCGATTAGCGACGTGTCTTTTAAATAGCACAAGAGCATGCCTTACGTTACGGCTGCACTCTTCTCTTACGAATGCCTCAGTGTACATGATTTAAGTAATTTTAGTATAAACCGGGGACTTCATCTATGCGCCGAGAATGTCTCGTCATCTAAAATTATATCATGAATCATGATCTTTTTTAATAGGCGTTCGGAAGAAGTAAACATATTTCACGTTAATTTTCTATCAAATAGACAAATAATTTAGGTAATTTTAGGTGCACGAGCTTTTAGGTAATTTTAGGTGACGGATTAGTAAAAATCTTTATTTACATCTAGCTAGGGACGTATCTTAAGAGACGGATATGCAGAAAGACAAAGAAGTAGGGTCATATTCATATCACTGAGGAATTACATAGTTTCTTCATGAGGTACCAAGATTTTACTAATAATGTAAAAAGTTCACGGTATCGTTTTCGTTAAAATGCGTGTCGACTAAATCAATGACCTATTAGGTAAATATCCCCTGTGCCCGACGACACTTCAACCCTAATTCGTAGCAAAAGAGGTGACATACAGGTTGTCAATGATTGGAATTAAGCGTCAAGCATTGAGACGTTTACCTTATTGATTGTGTGCGAGTGACAAGTGACACTGAATTTTTTTACACGGTAACCCCTAGGTCATCACTTAGGTCATCGCAACATTGATCATTTTAAACTTGAAAATAAAAACATATTTCAAACTGAATCATATTAATAAACTATTCAAAATTATTAAGTCAAAAAACAACAACATGTTTGTACCGGTTTAATAATACCAAAATACGCACTGCAAACTGTGTCACTATACTATATAGTCAATTGTTACATCTAACATGGTCCGTCTCCGAGTTTAGCACAAAAGGCAGGTATTACTTAATAAGCAATAAGTTGCGAACGCCAGTTCTCGCCGCACGAGGCGAGCTACGACAGGCGCGCGATGTTAGCGCCGATATGGTAATTTTTGGCGTGAATGGTAATGGTACAGTCAAGAACATTGTTGTTAAGGAAGCTTACGCGTTCAGTTTCACTACGAAATGGTAATCCATACTAATATTATAAACAGACACCGGTTTCGCGGGGGCAAAAATGTACCAGTGCTAGTGATTAATTAAAAATCGACTAATCTATCCATCATACCAAGTACCATTGAAAAATTATAAACACAATATTTAAGTCTAGAAGCCAGTTTGAATATTGTCCATAAGTTAAAAGTACATATATCAAGATTACGTTTGAATCCTCAGGGCAAAATTATTCACAAAAAACTTCAAACAGTGTTAGAGAAAAACGTCGGCATTTCAACTTTTAAAACATTAAATGATTTGGTATCCGGAAAAGAAATAGAACTGAGTCATATAGCTGAAATTCATCAATACTATAAATTGTTTGAATTTGCTCCAATTACTACAGTTGACCTAGAAAGGTCATTTAGTTGGCTAAAATGGATATTGTCACCCAGGCGACGAAGATTAAAGGCTGAAAACGTAGAGAAAATTTTGATTGTATATTATGAAAATTATATTAAATATTAAAAATAGTTTATTACGCAAAAAGTTTATTTTTATATATGTAGTTTTCTTCTTCATTCAAATTCTTGAAATTACCCAATGGTTGTACATCATTTTTATCGATATCAACTAATAGAATTAGTTTAATGTGTCCTCGCACTATTAAACGTCAGTACAGATTTGCCCCCGCCAAACCGATGTATGATTATAAATGCGAATGAGTGTCTGTCTGTCTGACTGTTACCTCTTCACGCTTAAACCGCTGAGACGATTTGGATGAGATTTGGTATGGAGATAGTTTGAGTCCCGGGGAAGGACATAGGCTACGTTTTATCCCGGAAAAATACCCTTATCCGCGATAAACGAATTTAAGGCGGACGAAGTCGCGGGCAGAAGCTAGTAAGGTAGAAAAATGTTAATAATCTCTATATGCAAATATTGCAAATTAAAACGAAATTCCCCATCGTAGAAATATAAGGTCAACCGGGACACTCGCGTCTTTGGGGCCAAATGCGTCTTTACTCCAGCCATTTTCCGGTTACGTAAAACATTAATGCAGAATAGCCTGATTTTTTTACTCCAATATATAACATATTATATATTTATTTACTAAACATATTTTAGGACGCTTATATTCATGAGTCAAACAAAATTTTAAATCAGTGTCAACACAAAAAATATTTTTAAATATTAAAAATGGTAATAGTATTTTTATTTGTAAACATAACAATATTTTTTATCTATAATCAGTAAATAGTAAAGTCTAACAAAACATTTACAATCAACAAAATGTACCTATCTATGGCTTTTTTGAAGTGTCCTAAGTTGCTAGAAATAATAGTGTTTTCTATTAAATTATCATAACTGTTTATCTATAAATCCTATTAAAAGAGTTATTATTATTATGTACTTGCACGGGTAGTTACGACAGTACACTGACGGCTTAAATGTATGATTTATTAGCAAACTTTATACCTATATATTGTCGTCATTAAGGAAGACGAAAAACTTTATACAATTACAAATTTTAACCCCCGACAAAAAAGAGGGGTGTTATATAAGTTTAACGTGTTTGTGACTCTGTGTATCTGTCGGTGGCATCGTAGCGCCCGTCGGATGGACCGGTTTGAGTGCGGTTTTTTTTTTGTGTCATAATTTTATCCCGAGTGTTCTTAGCTTTGTTTGATGAAAATCGGAGCACTCGTCTCCAAGATATTCAGCTTTTAGTGGAACAAGTGACCGGATTTCAGCCAATATTAAAGCTAGGAACAGGATTTTTTTACGTTCATTTGTGTCGGGGGGTTTTTAAAATTTTTAATTTTCTAGTTATTAAGTACGGAAATAAGCTAAATAAAAAAAATGTGTGTTATATTATAAAGCAAATATTAGTTCATCAATATAATTTCGGCATTATCAGGATTTTTTATTATTTTATTTAATTATGCAATTGCCTTATATTATGTATTGTATACGTAATTACTTTAACTAAGATGACCCTTTTCACTGGAAAACTCGGCTATTATCAATTATTTCTATTTCACCATATCAGCAGTGCGTACAACGACTGGTGTACTTTGGATCATAACATAGACATGCAATGCAAGACTTTGAAAGACCACCTGTTCGGTTTTTGTTAAAAAAATCTGATAAACAAATTACAATAACAATTTACAGTTAAATATCTTATCTATTTTGAAATCATCATCATAGACCGTTTCGTCTGTTACAAACGATTTTATGCTTTGGAAACAATTATTGTAATGATCTTAAAATAATCTTACACTAATAGACTAATCAAAGCCCAGCGCTGGTTTTCAGAATTTTACTACATGTGCCAAGGCCTCTAGACAAAGCAAGACAGGGAGAGTAGTGGTAGTTTTAAAGTGTTCGGTTTCTACAAAATCTTTAAGACGCATAGACCTATAAAAAAAGTCAAAATTTCCCTACATTGCCGGAGAATGTATGTTTACGTTTCAATTCAACCCGATCTCGTTCGACCTTATCGAGAATTCATAAAAATAGACTTACAAAAATATGATTTAAATTGATTTTGGATATTTTTGTATATTATTATGACCTAATACACAAATAAACCCGTAGGAAGTGTTATCATTGCTTGTACGCGGGACACCAGCGGCATAGAAATGCATCAGCGTATGGTTACCTAACCAACATTCGAGCGGTGTATTCTAAACAAAAGCGTTTATCTGTTAAGCTTTACATAATCTGCACTTAAAGAAATTGAACTAGTTGAACTTAAGTAATATCATTAATATGGTAAGTGCGAAAAGTAATCCGTATTTAAATTTCTGACTATTAAGTATTTTTCGTTTTTGAAGTAGGTACAACAAATTTCAACAGTCGCATGATCATTCAATATGTGCTTTTATCTAGTCATTTTTGAATAAACAAATGACGATACTATATAGGTAAAACATCACAGACGTATGTTCTACCCGCGACTTCGTCCGCCTTAAATTCGTTTATCGCGGATAAGGGTATTTTTCCGGGATAAAAAGTAGCCTATGTCCTTCCCCGGGACTCAAACTATCTCCATACCAAAGTTCATCCAAATCGGTTCAGCGGTTTAAGCGTGAAGAAGTAACAGACAGACAGACACACTTTCGCAGTTATAATATTAGTATGGATTAACACGCTAACGATATTTTAGACTAACTAAAATTCTAGCACACTAAAGGAAAACATTCGAAATTGGGATATTTTTACAGAGTATTCTTAGTAAGTCAATTTTATCATCAAAGTAGCGACGGTATGTCGATGGTAGTTTCTATTAGTCCACGCGTGGTTTATAAGTACCTTACATAATTGTATGAGAAGATAAGATTAGCGTATTTTGACTAACTGTACAAGAGCTCTAGTATACTATTACATTAACCAACAACCATCAAAATTTCTAAGCTTTACTTTAAATTGAACTGAAATAAAGTATAACAATCTTATACCGGCAGCTTCCTTAAATCCTTAGGATCCTTAAATGAGGTAAATAAGCAAGAATAACGCTTTGTAGTCATATTTTAACAGGGTTGAATTATAATAAGTGAAGTGGAAACTTGATAACGTGATAAGGCAATGTTCACAGTCCAAAACATGACGGATAATAATTAAGTAGGCGTTATGAACGGCACCGTTTCTTTTAATAAACATTGAGAAGCTTTTGTAGCCTGTATGCGCGCGGATCCACTTTAGGAGTTTGGTGCGCATGCGTACAACCCTAATTGGGGTAAAATGAGTATTATATAGATTTCATTAAATTCGAACATCTATACTATTATTAAGTTGTAAAAATGAAATGTCTGTACATTGAAGATATTAAAAAAAAAATGATTGTTACGGACTTTTTGGAGTTCACTAATACGAAAAATATATTTTTTGGATTTTTTGTATATTTATATGTGTCGTCCCTTATACTACGATACGATAAATCATTTGTAATAAATTATCCTTTTTACACAAGTCCACATATAACTCATAACAACATCGACAAACTCAACAAAGCTTTATTATTATTAGAGAAATTTGCAATCGGAATAAACTAGATTAATGTGACTGTGATCAAGAGACATGTGAGTGTAATAAGGAACTAACCGGCATGCAATTCAGTAATTCGGGCCAAATAGACGGATCCCGTCGATATCGACTGGCTTGTCCATGAAATATCCACTATTTTACTCCTACACCAATCAATTCGGTAGTATTCACTTGTCTGAGTAAAAGTAAACCTAAAACCAAAAAAATCAGAAAAAAGTTACGATAATTATAACAGCGAGAGCAGGTGCCGACGGGTATTGACAGTTTTTTTATAGCATTTTTGAGCGCTGGGTATCTGCCAACGTAGAACATTTGAAACGTTAATTGCCAATAGTAACTCACGTTTTTTGGCTGTTTGAATACTACTGTTCATTTTTAATTGGTGATAGATTTAATTGACCTTTGACTTCTGCTGACTGCTGCTACTATGCTAAGTTAATCTTGACACAGTCGTTCAAGTAATAAATACGTCATTAGCGGTATTTGTCAACTTTGGAGATCCAGCAGATCAATATCCCATATCAAGAGTAAATTTATAAACTAACTGCCGTGTCATCAGGGAGCTTGTTTTATATCATACCACCTTATGTACCTACTTACCATATATTATGTGAATAAATGATGATTAATACCATTTCTTGGCAATGGTGTTTACTAAACTCACAATTCAAACTTTTTTGCCGATATTCATTCGCGTTTTCTCTCCGTTTATTCTTTTATTTTTTAAATATCCGGAGTTTGCAAAAATTTTTGTGCTGTTTATCCGCAGATAGATACGGACGTTACTTTACACTACAGACTCTTCCAATGAGGTCAAAATTTGACTTGCAAACATAGGTATCTATTGGAAAAACGTGCACGAACCAAATTATCATTTTTAAAAGTGGCCGTTTTATTATTTGAATTGACTTAGAAAATGTTAAAGAATTCAGCTTATCAGCAAAAGGATTCCCTGGAATGGGGTTAACGATTGGAGCGTTCGATTTAGTATTTCAAACAAAGCCAACGAGACGAGATAAACGTTTTTATCTAATTCATCATTGTTAGTTACTCCCACTTTTTTAACCCCCGAAAAGAGGGGTGTTATAAGTTTCACGTGTGTATCTGTATGTGGCATCGTAGAGTTTGAACTGATGGACCGCTATTGATTTAGTTTTTTAAGCGACTTCCAAAAAAAGGAGGAGGTTCTCAATTCGACGGAATGTTTTTTTTTATGGATGTTCACCGATTACTCAAAGACTATTTGACCGATTTTAATTTTTTTTTTTGTTTTATCGAAGGTACTTTCTAGTTGGTCCCATTTAATTTTGGTGAAGATCTGATGATGGAAGCCATGAGGAATTGAAGGAACTCCTCAAATATTGTAGGCATACATATAGCGATTTTGGTATTATAAGAAACATAATAAGCATTTGCATTCAGAAAGTGTAAATTGGTGAAGTAGAACTGATGCAGAAGACCACAGAATGCCATCGGAACTCCTCAATGATAAATGATTTACGGGTGGCGACAAAATATCTTGATTAATTTAGCTAAGCACCTTCATAGTCACAAATTTAAATGTTCCTGATGAGAATGGTACCATCGAATTGATTTGATGATGGAGCCGGAAGGTAGGCACCAGATCTATGTAATAAAATAATGTATCCTCGCCGTGTTTGGGCTTGTTCGAATCGTCACGAGATACACTTTTAAGTAACGGTTAACTAAAAAGTGTAAAATAAATAAACTTTCAAACAAAAAAATAAAACCGACTCCAAAAAAAACTAAAAAGTAAAAAATAACGCCATTTTCTTCAAATTACTTACAAGTAACCGTTTGTATATTCAATCTATACAGTATATACAATTAATGTTATTTTGGAGTCGGTGCCATCGTGTCACAACTTACTAAAATCGTCAATTTTCAATATTTTACACAATCTTTATATGGCACCGACGCCAAAATAAGATTAATTGTATATACTGTATAGATTGAGTATACAAACGGTCACTTGTAAGTAATTTGAAGAAACTGAATTATGGCGTTATTTTTTACTTTTTAGTTTTTTTTGGAGTCGGTTTTATTTTTTTGTTTAAAAGTTTATTGTGTTTGACGAGTGACTTTATCGAGTGTCTTTATTTCCCGACTACGCGACGCAAAGGAGTGGTAATGTGTTTATCAGTCTATGTATGAATGTATGTATGTTTGTTCCTATCTGGCACTCTAGAGACCAAACGCGTGGACCGATTTTGATGATTCTTATGTCAATCGATTTCTCTTAACTGTCCGAATGTCACTGAAGACAGGAAAATGATGAAAACTCAAAATGGCGATAATGAGACGCCATATTGTGAAAAAGAAAAAAAATAAAATCGACGTACTATATCGAGTGGGGTATCAAGGAATAGGGATTTATAAATCATTATTAGGTTTCTTTTATCATTTTTAAATTGGACTTACCAGTTAGGAACTATAACTATTTAAAGTTGGCTAGCAAGCCGTTCTCACTAAATTTTCATTTCATTGTATTGTAATAAATCTGTGCAAGCTTCTCAATAACCCCCACCGATAAAGATTGCGAAATTGACTGACTTTTATAATTTTAACTAAAAAGTATAAAATAAAAAAAGTAATTAAAAAAACAAAAAACCCGACAATATAACAAATAATAAATTCTATAATGGAACATAGCGATTTTAAGCAGTCGGGACCCATTGTTGGGAAGATTTGGGTCGATCTAGATTTCTTATGGGTCCCGACTGTTTAAAATCGCTATGTACCATATTAGAATTTATTATTTGTTATATTGTGAGTATCGATCATGTATAACTTAACAAATTTCTGGGGTACTGGACTTGTTTTTTTCTTTTTAGTTTTTTACGCAGTCGGGTTTTTGTTTTTTTAATTACTTTTTTTTAGCTATGAAAATCTGTTCAGCTGTTTGAAAATTATCAGTTTTTTATTGGTTTACTGATCATTTGTTCATGCAATTGTATATATCGTCTCGTTGACCCTTACATTTAACTCTACCGAGGCAGGTCAGATTCGACCAACACAAATAGAATAAGCTTTATCATTCCATCTCAGAAGAATCCAGTCTTGATAAGCAGTCAGGAGGTGCCAAATTTAGCACCCAACAAAGAACATTTTTTGGTATCAACTTGTACGAGACAAAGTACAATATGTCAAAAAGGGCCGTATTTTCTGCAGCTGACTTTTTTGTATATTAAGCCTGGGGGCGGTGTACACTACTCATAAACGGGCATAGACCGAAGTGCAGCTGACTGTACATAAATGTATAAACGTAAGCATCTTTTACGCAGAATGCTCGCTGTATAGTAAGTAACATTAGTGGTCCGTCAATTGTTTGCCTTGCTTGAGGGAAGTTTTCATAAATACACTCGACAGCAAATAGACCGGGCCACCCGACACCTTGGAACGACTCGATTTTGTATTCCTTCCGGCATTCTGCTGCCGTTACGAAAATCCCACGGTTTTGAAAAATATTTCATTGCCATTTCAAAATTCTGCCATAGAAAAAAGTACGTATGAAAAGATCCACCTATACAACATTCTTAAACGTTTCGACTCTTTCTAGCATCCTGTTTCATGCGATGCGGGGGTCGCGTAAAAGTTCACGCGCTGCGCAATCAAATGTGTTTGTTCCTTTTTACAATGAGATAATTATTTTAATAATTCGACATTGGTATTGTCCAGCGAGTTTCTGTCAAAAAATATATTTTTGTGACAAACTTTAATTCCGGGTGTATACATTTCATTAAACATATTACAGTGTTCCTATGACCACCTTCCGTCTCCATCATCAGAACAGCTCGATGGTGTCAAAATATTGTATTGTCACCTATTTCACTTATATAAAAATGCCAAGTTTTAGCACAATCGGAAACCGGGAAGTGGGTTAAATGTACCTAACTCACAAGATTTGTTTACATAGTTACTGAAATACTTACTTAGGTACAGCAGACATAAAGTTTGTACAAATATGGATGGATCTTAGAAGTATTGGTATTTGATTTACACTTGCTAGATGTGACGTGAAGTATCTACACCAGCAGGCCTATGATGACGACGTTAATCACGCGATTAATCCATACTAATATTATAAATGCGAAAGCGTGTCTATCTGTTACCTCTTCACGCTTAAACCTCTGAACCGATTTAGATGAAATTTGATACGGAGATAGTTTGAGTCCCGGGGAAGGACATGGGCTACTTTTTATACCGGAAAAATACTTTTATCCGCGATAAAGGAATTTAAGGCGGACGAAGTCGTGGGAAGCTAGTAAATAATAAAGCATACAATAATGCGTCTCGCAATCACAAACTTATCGAAAAGACGAAAACGAAAGAAGTGACGAATAGCTATCTTAATATTTATCGTAATATTTATCTATAGCGGGAAAAGCAACCATCATAAAATCTTAACAAATGTAGCACACCCCCCTCGAAGCGATCTTGGAGTCGATCAACTTTGTAGAGATAGCAATGTGATTTCATTCAAGGGGCTACCCAGAAAGATAACTACCTGTAAAGATCTCACTGCCCCCTCTTCTTTACAATGTCTTACTTATCACACGAATGTCTTAACTTAACCTACTTAATAATACACGCGTGCCATAAAAATACTGTGATTCTACTACGCCTTGGGTTACCATATCTTAAAAGTTGCCGTGAGATTTCAGGATTTTTGGCTCCATGACAGGATTAACAGAATTGCTGCTGAATTTTGAAAATGGGTTACTGGTTTTTTACAATCTGCATAAAAAACCGGCCAGCCGTGACTCGGGACTTTTTTAAATGAAAATCGGGCTTTTTCGCCGGACTTTCCGGGACCAATTTTTTATTTGGTAATCCTAGCTACGCCTCCTTATAAAAAATACGTATTTTTTTGACGTAGACGATTGGTTCGATATGACGTCACGTTCTCAATGATAACGACGAAAAACACGTGTTAGGCTGTTAATCACGCCTACTTATAAGAGCGTGTATTCTTAATGACAACATAATTAATTGGGACATCACAATCACAAGTTTTTTGGTAAAAAGAGTATTCTTATGACGTGGTAAAGACATGGTGCCTAATTATTTATAACGTCACGATGCCAGAATTCAGCTGGAAAATCTGAAGCTACGTGCGCTACACGTTTATCGCGCAAACTTATAAGATCCCATATTCTTATGTATGTCTTATCGTCGCTATGCCTACAAAATGATCTATGTGCAGTAAATATATTGAAAAAAAAAAACGCCTCTGGGCTGTCAAAGAATAAGCAGCTGATTGCATTAGGTCCCTTTTATTTAATGTTATTTTATTAATATTTCTTGTAATATTCAGCCCATTGAGTGTGTATTCAATAGCTTTAATCTTAGTTTTAGTGTAAACATAATAAGTGAAGTGCATTAGTAACGTTTACAACTGTCTCGTCATATTTTGAATTTGTAACCGTTATAGATTAGAAATTCGAAATATATTTTCGGCGTGCAATCAAATCGTCTTGTTTTTGTGTTTATTTTAGCAAGTAATAAAATTAGAACACAGCTGATACATACCCTTGCGTTACTATTTCACGTAAGTACCTAAAAATAACTTAGCTTGGGTTAGCAAGTCCTTGAAATATTGTTGTTCACTTTTGTGTTTAATTAATATCAATGATGCTTACTCGACGAAAAGCCGCGGTGGCCCGTCAACAGGAGGTGGATAAACGTCAAATCACCTTATTGGAATTAAAAAACTCAAAGGAATTGTGTGCTCAATTGCTAAGTGACAGAGAGGATAGTGAGAAGGAACTATTATTGGTACTTGACAGCAAAGATAAGTTGAAAAAGGAACTCTGTACACTAGAATGTGATTATAATAATTTAAATTGTGAGCGGACCAAGCTTCAGGAGATGGTAGACAGGTTTACTGAGTGTAGCGCTGAGTATGAGCATGCCCTGAAGGAGATCAACACACTGGAGAGAGCGCTGCATGATGCCAACGAGCAGATTCTTGAGCTGGAGGAGGCCAAGCATGAGAGTGCAGCGGTTCATGCTCATAGCTTATTCGAAGAACTAGTAGGACCGGTCCCACAGTTGGTTACCGCTCCAATTGATAACCCTGTAATTGTTGTAGACTATGATACTTCCACCACAAAGTAAGTAAATTGCAGTGGTAAAAAGCTAAAAAAATATGTCAAACTTAACAAGTGTATACAGAGAGTAAAAAATTGTCAAAACAAAACAGGTTGTTTGTAAGGAAATTGAGATCTTGCAGTCAAAATGTAAATCTAGTGGATAAGTTAGATATGTATTCTGTACAGTTACAAAATAGTAGGTTAAAATATGAAACTGACACACAGACATTAAAGTTAAAAATTCAAAGCTTAGAGGATTCAATTAAATCATTAGACACAATTAATGAGAGCTCAAAAAAAATATTCATGAATACTCACTAGCCATAGATGATTTAATATCACAAATAAATTATAACTCAGAACGGTTTGAGTCCCTGACAAATAATCACTCCTGTTTATGTAAGCAGGCAAGTGGTAATTTGTCGACTAGTGTACTAGAACCATCCTCTCTGTGTGCCAGTTTGCCAGAAAAATCCAATGAGTTCCTTCCACACCGCAACAAGCACACCTAAACCTAAGGTTATCATGTACTGTGATGAGATGGGAAGTGGTATGGGCGCTCTGTTAAACTCATACTTAAAGGGACATAGTGTAAGTAGCAATTGTTTGCCTTATAGTAGCCTTGACAATATTTCAAACCAAATTCTAAAAGACAGTAATATTTAAATCCAAGACAACACTGCTTATTCTTTTGGGAAACAGGGGTAAAGTGAACAAGAATGATTTAATTACATTTTATGAAATTTTTTGTACATATAGTAGTAATTTTAGAATAGTAGACGCTAACAAATATGTTAGTAATCATTATTTTTTGACAAAAGGTAAGTTTTACCTTTCCAATTATTGCAAACGTCAAATAGTTTTGTCACTAGCCTATTGAATTGACATTTCTACCAAGAATTTGGTACATAACTCTGCTTCTATTGAGCAATCCGACATTAATGTTGTTATGTGTAATAATTTAAACTAAGTGATGAGACAATGGAGAAATCCTTTTCTGGCAATGAAAAGTATATCCACCTGGTTCATCAAAATATTCAGTGTATTAGAGGGAAAGATTTTCAGATTGAATTATTTTTAAATGCCTATAATATTGATATCTTATGTTTAACTGAACACTGGCTAACTTGCAATGAGATAATGCCCCAATTCAATAATCACCAGGTGGGTAGTTCGTTCACCAGACTTAGTTCCATACATGGTAGGTCGTTAATTATATTAAATAGTCAATTGAAATTTAAGGAACGTAAGGACATTGTATCCTTGTCTGTTGAACGGACCATAGAATTAAGTGCAGTAGAATTAGAGCAATTTATTGTAGTTTGTGTACACACAAGGCCGTCATTAAGTAATTTCGATGTTTTTCAAACTATTATGGAATATGTGCTTTTTAAGATATCGCGTACTCGTAAAAAATTACTTATTTGCGGCGATTTCAATATAAATCTTTTGGAAGATTCAACACTAACTATTAGATTGTTGAATCTATTCAAATCTTTTCGTTTAAGCCACGTATTTATGGAACCTACTAGGGTGACCGATACCAGCGCCACCTGTATTGATAACATTTTCACTGATATTTCTCCTTGTAAACAAAGTATAATCAGTAAATTAGAATCAGATCATTTAGGCCAATTTATGGAATTTGAAATATTAAGGGAAAATATAGTGAAAAAACAAATTACTTTTGTACCGGTAACCACAGACCGTGTGGAAAGAATGAAGCAACATTTGTTTCAGGCGCTACCCGTTCTGTCTTCTGAAATGAGCCCTAATCACATGTATGATTCATTCTTTACAACTTTTATGAAACATTATAATACAATATTTACTTCCAAATCGGTTGTGGCTGGCGGTGCACCAGTATTTAGCGAATGGGCTACTGCGAACTTACACAAACGTAGACAAGCACTGTATGCCATGTATGAGGAACGGCGGTTTAATACGAGTGATGAATTTAAAGAACATGTAAAGCAATATTCGAGACAATTCAAAATTGATTGTCATATTGCCAAACGTAATTATTTATCCCAGAAAATCAAAAATAGTTCTAATATTATCAAAACCACCTGGAAAGTGATTATTGCGGAGACTGGTAGATCAAGGCACGCAATTAGTGATCTAGAATTAAAAATTGATGGCATAATTATAGATTCTAGTTTAGATGTAGCAACAGAATTTGAAAATTTCTTCACCGATATACCAGTATCCACAACAAAGTGTTTAAATTCATCACCTTCGTCTGCCGTTTTCTTGTTAAAAGAAAACGTCCCAGAATGTAGTAAGGACTTTTATTTTGAACATGTCAGTCCTTCAGATGTAGTAAAGGCATTTAAATCAATTAATGTCAAAAAAACCAATGACCTATGGGGGGTCTCAGTCCATGCTGTCAAATCCCTAATAGAAGTAATAGCGCCTGACTTGGCAGATATATTCAATAACAGTGTTGACTGCGGTGAGTTTCCTGATCTGATGAAACATAGCAAAATAACTCCTTTATTTAAATCAGGTAGTACCTCTGACCCCACTAACTTTAGACCAATATCTGTACTACCTACATTTAGTAAAATTTTTGATAAGGTAATTCTATATCAATTGTTAAAACATTTTAATTTGAATAATTTGATGTATAGTAAGCAATTCGATTTACGCGGGGTCGCTCGACATCCAACGCCGGAGTTGAGCTCGTAAAACACATTTTCGATGCCTGGGAGGAATCGCGAGATGCTTTAGGCACCTTCTGTGATTTATCTAAGGCCTTCGATTGCGTTAATCATGAGACACTGATCAGGAAGCTACACCACTACGGAGTTAAGGGATCAGCACTAAATTTATTAGAGTCTTATTGAAATGGTAGAATACAAAGGGTTGACGTGAATGGAAAGCGTTCACTGGGGTCATTTGTCTCTATGGGTGTGCCGCAGGGATCAATATTGGGACCTTTCCTGTTCCTTATCTATATAAACGACTTGCCACACCTCGTAAAGACCCACCATGAGATAGTTTTGTTTGCAGATGATACGTCTCTAATTTTCAAAGTCGTACGAAATCAACGATCCTACAATGACGTAAACAATGCTATCTGTGAAGTAATAAATTGGTTTAATGTAAATAATTTATTGTTGAATGAGAAAAAGACTAAATGTGTTAAGTTTGTCACGAGTAACGTAAAACACGAGCAAGCAAGCGTTATGGTTAAAGGTGAGGAACTGGAACTAGTTAATAGTACAGTCTTTCTCGGTATAACATTAGATTCTAAGCTCCAATGGGGTCCCCATATTGCTAATCTCTCGAATAGACTGAGTTCTGCAGCTTTCGCAGTAAGTAAGATTCGTCAATTAACAGACGTGATAACGGCTCGATTAGTGTATTTCAGTCATTTCCATGGTTCTTCAAACCATTTAAGAAACATGTTAAATTGTTTTGAAGAACCGGGGCTATTTTAGTTTTTTTTTTACCGTCCTTAGAAAACACTTAAATCATTTTTTTTTTCATGTTATTTAATTTTTAAATCGCTGTAGTTTTTTTTTCTTTAGACACAGATGTTTCAAATAACTTTTATGGTGTACGACAGACATTTCACAATACAAAAAAAAATACAAAAAAATGCTACCTACAGTAAAAAAAGTACTATTGTCGATGTAGTCTGAAATTTTGGAGTTTTCCCAGAAAAATCTTAAAGCTTAAATTAAAAAAAAACTAATAACATTTGCCTAACAAATATATCGCTTAAACTGTTCTAAATGGCCTAAGCTATCACCTCCTTTTAACTTTGCATCCTGTTACCAAACACCCTGTATAATGACAGTGAATTGTCAATACATTTATGAGAATATTATATATGTAGGGCGGATTATTTTAAAATCATCTCAAAGTAAATTTTCAAAAATATTTCTCCTCACACACAACGCCATAGGTCTCGAAACTCCTCTACGCTGACAGCTGGGAAGCTAGATGAACTGCTGCCACGGAAAGAAAATCCGAATGCTTTTTTACATATATTATGCAATGATAACGATTAAATAATTAAATCAATATAAACGATAAAATCCCAATAAAAATATTTCCATTTCCCTAAAGGGTGACAGCTTTCAGCACCATTTTTAACCGATTTCCAAAAAAAGGAGGAGGTTCTCAATTCGACGGAATGTTTATTAACCGACTTCCAAAAAAAGGAGGAGGTTCTCAATTCGACGGAATGTTTTTTTTTTTTTTTTATGGATGTTCACCGATTACTCAGAGACTATTCGACCGATTTCAATTTTTTTTTTTGTTTTATAGAAGGTACTTTCTAGTTGGTCCCATTTAATTTTGGTGAAGATCTGATGATGGAATCCATGAGGAATTGAAGGAACTCCTCAAATATTGTAGGCATACATATAGCGATTTTGGTACTATAAGAAACATAATAAGCATTTGCATTCAGAAAGTGTAAATTGGTGAAGTGGAACTGATGCAGAAGACCACAGAATGCCATCGGAACTCCTCAACGATAAATGATTTACGGTTGGCGACAAAATATCTTGATTAATTTAGCTAAGCAACTTCATAGTCACAAATTTAAATGTTCCTGATAAGAATGGTACCATCGAATTGATTTGATGATGGAGCCGGAAGGTAGGCACCAGATCTATGTAATAAAATAATGTATCCTAGCCGGAGATACACTTTTAAGTAACGATTAACTAAAAAGTGTAAAATAAATAAAATTTTAAACAAAAAAATAAAACCGACTCCAAAAAAAACTAAAATGTAAAAAATAACGCCATAATTCAGTTTCTTCAAATTACTTACAAGTAACCGTATTTATACTCAATCTATACAGTATATACAATTAATCTTATTTTGGAGTCGGTGCCATCGTGTCACAACTTACTAAAATCGTCAATTTTCAATATTTTACACATTCTTCATATGGCACCGACGCCAAAATAAGATTAATTGTATATACTGTATAGTTTGAGTATACAAACGGTTACTTGTAAGTAATTTGAAGAAACTGAATTATGGCGTTATTTTTTACATTTTAGTTTTTTTTGGAGTCGGTTTTATTTTTTTGTTTTAACGGTCATCGCTATCTGTCACTACAACATTCGTAAGCTGACGCAAGCTAAACGCAATTCCATGCGGATATAGGTGTCGGCATCAGAGTTGAGGTGAACGATTACGCACACAGCTGCAGTAGGTGCTAATGGCAAAAAGTAGTCAATGAATGAATGGGATTTATGTATACCTACACGACTAATTGCATATATTTTCGGAAAGTAGGCGATACAGATAGGTTCCACCCTATACAATTAAATAACTAATCAATATAGGTATCGCGTCGATACGTAAAATTAAATAATTAATCATAGAGACCAACAACATTTCTTACAATTAGTTTTTTTTTTTTCGTAACGTAAATTCCATCAAAATACATAAGAGAAAACTGTTAGTCCATTGTGCAGTTTGCTGTTAAATTTGCTATCGGTGCGAAAAAAGAATACCTATTAATATCAAAATTCCGCTATCAATACTTAAATGATATGAAATTGTGTGCCTGACCGTGACCTCAACTCTAGCGCTTATACCGACACCTTTACTATAAAGTTTATAGTATGAACTAATTAAAAGTTGAGCTTTTTATAGTTTTCTACAGTCGACTGAAAAGAAATGTAGGTAAGGTTAGCCAAAAGATACTACCTACCTGGTAGTACTTTTTTGACTTTTGGCAAAGTGATAATATGAAATAATACACATTTATTTCATCACTGTATTATTTTAAAAGTAGATACTACCTACCTGGTAGTATTTTTTTGGCTTTTGGCAAAGTGATAATATGAAATAATAGACACATTTATTTCATCACTGTATTATTTTAAAAGTGAATCTTTTACTTTTATTCTTAACTAGAAGGGCACCTGCGTTCGCCGAGGAGAAAGCCATAACCCCTCTTGTTTTCTTCATCGTAGTCGGGTAAAAAGTATCCTATAACCATCTCGAGATACCCAGCTGCCCGTGTACCAAAAATAGTAGAAATCCGTTTAGCCGATTTGGCGTAATGACACAACGACACATACAAACATACTAAAAATAAAAATTCCTTCAATTCAGTGTCCTCCAAATAATCCGATACA
This sequence comes from Hedya salicella, assembly GCA_905404275.2. Lineage (NCBI taxonomy): Eukaryota > Metazoa > Arthropoda > Insecta > Lepidoptera > Tortricidae > Hedya > Hedya salicella. Next base: position 7,275,939 of record FR990114.1, on the reverse strand, counting down.
ATATATTTTTTAGACTATCTTCAATGTACAGACATTTAATTTTTTCAACTTTATACTTAATAGTATTACCGAGCACGAGAGTATTGAACGAAACGAGCCTAAACTCGATGAAGAGACGTTTACGTCGATTCGTTAAGGGCCTACTTCGTCATTTGTAAATCACGCCCCAAACGCGGAGCCAGCCAATAAGCGTGATTTGTAATAAGGGACGCATCTATTGCTCGCGCGCATCAAAGAAAGAGAAAGCTAATACACTACATGCTTGGGGTTTTTTGGCGTAAGCGCCAGATGTAAAAGTACCATGAAATCGAAGATATTATTGTTTTGTCAACATTTAAGTTAATCACTTAAAAGATAAAGGGAAGACTGACATTTTAATATAATTTAGCCGTTTATTAATCTGTCGTTTGTACAAACTACACAAAAAACGGGAAATGAAGACGCGATTTCGGATAACTTTTCTATCGAGGAAATATTCATTAAACATGTTTCCGCGTTAATCACTTAATAGTTTATATAGTCAAGAAACACATATCTGAAAACCAGCCTGTTTTATATACAACATTTGACAAAAAATGCGCTACAAAATAGCTTAAATTTTCGATGCATCCCCTTAATGAAATCTGTAGCTAAATTTAGTCGTTAGATTTCTCCCAGACACTAATTTCACTAACAGAAGTAATAGACGAGAGCTTGCAAAAATTAAAGAAAAGTTTGTTAGTGCGTGATTCATGAGTCATGACAATAGGTTTGTACCTACCTATAAAGCTGAACTTTCATTGCTTTGAATTGAGCAAGTGTGATAATGATAAGTGCTGCGACCCTATAAGAGTATTGCATGTGACGTCACAGTTCATAATTCTGTTGAAAAGGCACACGTGTGCTATCATCACGCAACTTAGCGTCCTACAACTGAATAGCTAATGTCGTCAGACTTATATACCTAGGTATACCTATCTCGCCATAGGCGTTATCGACAAATTTAAACACAAAGAGCTGTTAAGAGGTGTGTTTTGTTATGGTAACTGCTAAAACAAAACAGTGTTGGCAGTCCGTCGTAAACATCTACCTATAAATAGTACCTATAGATATATTATCTACTAGCTATCTAAGCAAATTTTAGTCCTTTTATGACGATAACTCAACATCAATAACGTATCAAAAATAGTTGGTATTCCATAACACCTATACCAGGGGTCGACAACCTGCGGCTCGCGAGGGTTACCAGGATTTGTCCTGAGATTTCAGGATTTTTGAACTTTTTACTTTCAATCCTGATTGTGGCCGGATTTTGCAAATCTCAGGATTTGTTTATCCATACTGTCTGTCTGTTACCTCTTCACGCTTAAACCGCTGAACCGATTTGGATGAAATTTGGTATGGAGATAGTTTGAGTCCCGGGGAAGGGCATAGATCGAATACGAATACGAATTTAAGGCGGACGAAGTCGCCGGCAGAAGCTAGTTCTCGATAAACTACAGTACATTCTAAAGATTTAAGACAAACTTAAAGAAACTAAAATTAATCTCCCTAAAAGAGAAAATTATGAAACTGCAACAAAATGTCAGGATTTTTCAATCGAAATCGGGCCTTTTCTCCGGGATTTTGAATTTTTCATCTGGTAACCCTACTCGCGAGCCATATGCGGCTCCTTGGATGTGAAGCTACAGCTCTATAGATTAGTTTTTTTATCAAAAAGTACTTTTTATTGTAGACACGAAAAAAAATATGGCTCTTTACTTTGAAATTTTGTAAATTGTAATTTTTTACTCTTCCGACTCAAAAGGTTGCCGATCGCCGACCCCTGAGAGGTTACTCCGAAACTCGAAATTCAAAGTTCGTAACGTGCCGTCCCGTTCGCTCTCATGTTAAGCTGTATTTGAGTGAGCGGGATGGCGCCATATGAACTTCGTTTTTCGGGTTCCGGAGTAGACCTTCTGACCTATACGATATAATACCAAAACTATCATTACTTTATGCGGCATCATATAATACAATAATGACGTATCACTTCAATTATGATGACTGTACACAGACTCTGAACTGAAATGTAACTATTGTATATTGTTGTTAAGTTGGTGGACTGATTAACTAAAGTAAGATACCATAAAATATAATTTTTGCTATTCAGGCCTGAGTATGTGAGAAAGGTAAAAAAAACTTTTTTGCCGACCCCTGAGTGGTTACTCCGCAATTCGAAATTCAAATTTCGTAACGTGCCGTCCCGTTCGCTCTCATGTTAAGCTGTATTTGAGTGAGCGGGATGGCGCCATATGAACTTCGTTTTTCGGGTTTCGGAGTAGACCTTCTGACCTATACGATATAATACCAAAAATATCATTACTTCATTCGGTATCATATAATACGATAATGACGTATAACTTCAATTGTGATGACTGCAAACAGACTCTGAACTGAACGGAACATTTCGAAAAGGGTTGAACGTGCAAATTGACATTATAGACATAATATAATTGCTTGGATGAAGGTATTTTTATTTATTACTGTTAAAATTTTGTTATTTTTATCCACTATTTCATTGACATGTATTAATTATAATTTACAACAAACACTAATCTGTAAATGTATACTTATATTTAAGAGTGACCTATGTAATGTAATTCAAATAGTTCTGTGTAGAAATACCCCATTAAATAGTTGTTAAGTGCAAATATTGTACGCCAGCTATCGGTATATTGTGACCAACTATGTATAAATTAAGATCCACTGTACTCACAATATCACAATAAATATATTATTATTTGAAATTCAACTATTGTATATTGTTGTTAAGTTGGTGGACTAATGAAAAAGTGATTATCTCTAACTAAAGTGAGATACCATAAAATATCATTTTTTCTATTCAGGCCTATGAGTATGTGTGAAAGGTAAAAAAAAATATTTTTTTATAAATAAAATACTCCGGCACATAACAGGTCTTTGTAAAATATATTAGCACATAGTTAATTCTAAAACCAATACATATTACTCTTATTGACATATGTAGTAGCTTTGCTCGGCTGCAGGATTTTTTCGTTTTTTGGAGACAATATGTATCTTCCTAGATAATTATGTATAGATATTATGTCTAGTTACTGAAGTAACATTGTACTCTTTTTTTTAAAGTCTGAACTAGCTGTAGTCTGTTGGTGACTAGGTATAAGCTTGTAGATGTAGCTCATAGGATCAGTTAAAATTCTTTATTTCAAGTAATATTGGCCCATACATAAATCTATACAACATATAAAACAGTAATGTAACTTAACTATTGACATACAATGCAAGAAAGACCTCCAATCTAAACTGCTGAAGGAAATTTGAAACACATATTCCTTTAGAGATGTAGAGGTACTTAACAAAGGATTTTTTTAGTTCAAATCATGGAAAAAGTAGCGGGCAGAACATACTTTTAAATTTAATAAAATAAAAACAAACAAATCAGTAAGTTTAGAAACTTACCTCAATCCCAATCCAGTTTTTTCCTTAAACAGTAGCGGTGTAGTGAATCCATTCTTCTGCAGATATGACACTGTAAGCTCAGTGCCAAACATCTCATGTATTGCGCCCTGGTGCTCGAACCGGGCGCTCTCCAGCTTGTCCGCAAGGGAGAACCCTCGGCCTCCTTCCACATCATCATCTCCGAGGGCCCACTCGTCTGAGTAGAGCTTGCGCTGTTTGCGTTCACGCTGTTGAAAATAATTATATAGCAACATATCACCTTACTATTTTAAATGTCTCATAATTCATAATCTGTGCCTTTGGTGCGAATAACATAGTGGAATTCTGCGATTACCAATAAAAATCTCACATAAAAAATTTAAAACACAATATAGACTAGGAATAGAATTGTTTGAAATATTTTTGACTGCTTTATCCTGTAAGATGGCTGTCGGCTATAGTTGATTGGGATAATTCACAAAGGCTCCTAAAATCAGAATTGTATAGGAAATAGAGACTCATGTCAGCAGCTACAGCATTTATAATTAGAAAAGATTTTTTATAAGCTACCTTTTATTCCTTTCTTTTACAACCAAATCAAATATATATAATCCTTTGTAAAAACTATAGATGACTATCTATTGAAAATGTGAAACTCTATTAATGGAAAAACAACACCAGATGTCGTTTTTTACAACTGAACTGAATCATATCCAAGGATGTGAGCATTATTCAATCGATGATAGTAATTAATTATACATACCTATGATAGGTATAAATATGACCAGCACAGAAAAATTACCCATCAATTTGAAATAGATATTCAGAATACACTCCAGTGGAAAGAAATAAGCAGTAATTATAGCAAAACTTCTCATAAATGTTTTCCAGTCCGTACAATATTTAATAAATAGGTAACAGGTTTTGTAGCAGTATATAAATGTTACTTAAAGTTACTTACAATCTAGCTCAAACATGAATTTTCAGTTATCTAATCTACGAGTGTAGTATAAAATTGATTGCTTCTAACAGAAAATGACAATTAGGGCAACACACTAGCTGAAATATGCCTGTAAAAGTCGTAGCTCTTTGACAATAACTGTTACTTTCTGAGCAGACAGACTTTCACTTTTAACACTTTTTAAGTGAATAAAAATGTTTGTGATCATGTTTTAGTTCTATTTTTTGCTGCAGTTTACAGCAATGCTGATGAGGTGATTGCTAGTTTTATTTATATTAAAAGTGGTAGCAGATAGGAAGTAGCTTTAGGTTACATTTTAATGTTCTCCAAGGCCAATGAAATCCTACAACCTGAGAGAGAACTGCCTAAGTAGGCACGTAAAATTATGCTGGCATAACAATAAAACTTTGATGCGAGGGCTGTTTACCTTCGCGGACCGAAACAAAGAGCGTAGTGACACGAGACTGCGTCGAATAGTTCTAAATATAAATCAAATGCTAATCATTGCAATTAGGTATTTGTTTTAAATGGTAGGCATATGTTCGACGAGTATTGTTTATCGAGCAGTGTAAGGCAATAAGAAATTGCGAGTGAAACGGTCACACGCTCGAGTCGCCGAGCGACGAGTAACCGTGTAGTGTGGTCGGAGTTCGGCTCGCTCGCAGCCACAGAGCGCACGCCCCTGGCCGGCTGCCCTCTCCGCCAACCCGCAGGAAACGCCTTCGTCAGGCCCTACCAGATGCTCAGAAAACGTCGGAGCCGCTGCACGCAACTCGTCTACATGAACGCCGCTACTTCGCAATGCTGTGGCCTACGGAACTATTATAGATTTGACGCCTTCTCGCATGCGCGAATGCATACGGCCGCCGCGTTTTAAACTCGGTCGCGGCGTGATCGCAAAAAACTGAGTCCGATGACCCTCGCTGATTATTATGATCATGGATAGGATATTCCCAGACAATATTTCTAACACATTCCTGTAACTTTCATTAATCGATACACGATGCAGCGATGCACCATTTCGTGTTTACGTGATCCCAGATAAAGCCACCATGGCGTCACCCGGGACTAAATACGTAAAAAATTAACAATAAACACTCACCAGTTGCCTCGGAACTTGTTTTTTGTTGTTCGGCAGTGTTTCCGACATGTTTCTGTTAGTCAGAAACACTGCACCGCGAAATTAACACTATTTTACGTAAATATTTTACACAGAGCACGAGAAAAAGCAACGCAATCCACCATTTGCCACAGTCGACACTACTGCCAACATCGCGGCGAGTAATCACTCCGGCAATTTTCTAGAGGTTGGCATCTCGCGTGGCGTTCTATTGGTTTATTTATGGATAAGAATAAAGCGCGAATATTTGAAACATCGCGAATAGTCGATCTTATTTTCGTTGTAACAAATTATTAACGGAAACATTTATATTTATTTAAGCACCTTATACAAATATTGACGTAAAATAAAATAAAATGTGTTGTATTGACATCACAAAACAACCATAGCTTCTCATAGTTATACAAAAAGTAATATTGAAAACAACGCGAACATGAACTACAAATAAAAAATAATGTTGCATATCGTCATTCGTGATGAAATACATAGTGATTAAAATAAATAACAGTTTATTGTTTTATTCAAAGATTTTAAACCTGACATGATAAGGTAACATTTTTGATCAAGCGCTAAGTATTCAAATTTTAATTGGGTAGAACCTATTGTATTTTACTTTGCCACCCATAAAATTGATTTCTATATTATTTTCTAGGTTATTCGATTTAGCTTGCACAAAACTTCAGCTTTTTGGCTTTACTATTGCCTTGGGCAAAATTCGGTGTTGCCAGATGGAATGAGTAGTTAGGCTTGTTCAAAGAACTTATTTACAACATGCCGAATTAAGCATACTAGATATTAGGGGTCCTAATTTAAAGGTTATTACAATTTATTAAATTAGGTCATTTAGAATGCTAAATTCAGCAAGGTGTAATAAGAGCTTTATCTGGCCGAATTTTATCTACAACAAGTTTTAGGTAGAAATAAACCAGTTTTGATCCAAAAAACACAACAAGCATGTATAAGAAGACGTTACAGCTATCAGGAGTTTGCTTTCTAAAATTCATATCTGACGCAATCATTTTGTTGTAAAATCACATATTTTATTCATAAAAGTTGAACAAGTCTATCGTTTTTGATTTAATTTCTGTAGCGGTTTTTTCACCGTGTACCTACGTGTAACAGGGTGAAAAACCTAACGCTACATGAAACCCGTCACTAGTATCTTGGTTAGTTTTTATGTGATTATTGAAGTAGTTTTTTTCACCAATGTTTCTATTACCTACGGGTGTGTTAAAATCACATTTTTGGACTTTCCAAAAAAACGCTTCATGCTAAATGAGCGTCCACACTTGTATCATTTGCTCGCATCCGATCACCCTGCCGTGGCATGACTGCGTATCGCGCTCCTTGGACACTTACTGCCGGCGCGCCGATCATGCCGCACTCGTCCGATACAAGTGTGTGATACGCGTAGCAACACGGATTTCGAGCGATCGGAACGAAGAATGATCGGGCAAATGATACAAATGTGGACGCACCTTAAGGGGTAGGAACGTGTGACGCCATCGCCACACGCTCCTATTCCTATATACCTTGGATGCGGAAATAAAGAACTTTGTTCTGCAGCTATGTTAAAACTTGCGTTTATCAAAACAGTTTCATAAGAAAAGTTACTTTTATACATTTCATGGGTTATTCGATAATATTATTAGTTATTAATATTTTTTCATACTTTAAAAATGGACTTTCCCACCCAACATTAAAGGCTTATAAAACAAGCTGCACGTATAATATCATTGTTTTTTTTAAGTGCACACATGTAACCGAAATTGAAAAATTAAAAATTTTCAGCATTTTATAAATAATAAAGCTAATTTTTGAAAAGTAAACAGTAACATTATTATTAATAAGATAGGCTTTACAATTTGGCCCTATGGTAGGATACGGTCACAGTGCAAAATTAAGTGTTACATTCATAGAAACATAGAAAATATATATTTTTAAATACATACATTACCGGTAATTTTACTCGGATTGCATTTTTTCGAAAACTATGATAGCTAGGCTCCTGGAAAAATGAGGGTCAAAAAAACACTGTGTGTCGGCTTTATCCTATTCTACCAGTGGGAACTAATGGGAAAAAATCCCAACTGCTACCACTAAACTAATTGGTAGTAACTACGGGGATTTTTTTCCAAGCTGTTACCACCAATTCCTTTAGTGGTAAAAGATGAGGAAAAAAGTCCCAGTAGTTACCACCGACTACTTTAGTCGTAAAAGATGGGAAACAAAATCACAGTTGTTACCACTGGTGACAAGTTGGTGGTAATAGGTGGGAATAACCCAAAATCGGCCAAGAGCATGTCGGACCATGCTCAGGTTCCGAAGACGTTACTAAAAAAAAGCACTACAGATGAAAAAAAAACCGGCCAAGTGCGAGTCAGACTCGCGCACCGAGGGTTCCGTACAAATTTTTATTTACCCTCACTTTATTATCCGGTACCGGTTGAGTTAAGTTTGCACCTGATATCTATATCATTGCATACAAATCAGGTGCAAACTTAACGCAACCGGATCGTTCAAATAGGTTTTTGCAAATTAAAAAAAAACATTAGCTAGTTAGAGTCATGGTTATAATTTTAGTGTAATATTCATGTTTTTTTAATACAAATTGAAAATTTCAAAAAATTTCGAGTGATAAACTGCGGAGACAAAGGGGGAATTGTGTTTTATTTTCACATTTTCCTTAATAAAACAATAAGTAATCACAATAAAAAAATTGTACAAAAATGTGCAGGTCAAGACCTTTCATATGATACCCCATTTGACCCAGTAGCTAGACTTTTAATTTTTACCCCCCCTCATTTTACAAAATGAGAATGTATTTTTAAATATTTCCTGTGCAATACATGGCTGCACCACCACCGCAAGGCTGACCATGTTATAAATATTCCAAATTTCAAATAGTTAGCATAAGTAGTTTTTGAGATATAGCGCTTTAACAGACAGACAGAGTCGCACCATAAGGGTTCCTTTTGTACCTTTTTGGTACGGATCCCTAAAAATACGATATGAAAAAATGCACCAGCAAGAGCGTATCTTCATGGCACTTACGTCCTTTTGCTGAGGAGCGTAGTTTTTCGGAATAATCACTCAGAAAGTCTGCCCCCCCCCCCCCCCCCTCTTTTTAATAAACCTTATATCCAAAGAATATGAAATATTTCAACGAAAATTATTTTCAACATGATCAGATATAGCTAGGTACCATTTTTGAGTTATTGCCGAAAAACTGCGCTTCTCAGCAAAAGGATGTAAGTGCTTGGAGATACTTTTTTCTTAGTGTCCTTTTTCATATCTTATATCATAATTTTTTTTGTACTAACAGCTGCGGAACCCTACACTACAATGAGCAGCAGACCTGGTTTTTTTTACGTCTTCTCTTTAAGAGGAAGTGAGTTAGACTCGGAGAGAGAGCGTGCGAAGAAATGCAACTTAGGTATGGTTTGGAAAGAAAATATCCGTTTACGGGTAATTCGAGATTTTTTTTTATACATAATTGTGTAAGTATAGGAATTTGTAATAAAACAGCAAGTTTTGTCCATGTCATGTTTTATCAATAGTTTTATTGAAAATTACTAATCTAGTTTATTACCATTTATGTACAAATTACATTTACTAAAATATAATCTACATCAGGTACTAACCTATTAATTCCATTATCTGTGTAACATACGTTATTTAAGCAGCTGGCTGGCTGAATTTTTCCGTAACTACCCGTAGTTAAAAGGCCATTCCCCGGGGGACGGCCTTTTGTATGGAAAGGGACAGTACTCTAACTCTAATCGTCCTTGCTTTACATGCACATATAGAGTATAATAAGGCCTTCTTCGAACCAGAACTTTAGTAATTTAAAAACATCTAATTATATTTTTCAGTCACTTACCAAAAACAGGAATATGTACTTAAAATAATACTCTTGGATATTATACTTAACATATGTATGTATGTGTGGCGCGGGCGCACTCACCTGCTCGATGAGGGCCGCTGACGCGTGCAATGCGAACCCTTAACCTGATTGCCGAGAACATTGACTCGTTTTCATGTTCTCTGAACAAATTCACAATGTGTGCATTATGCATACTGTGTTATACTTAGGCGGTTTTGGTATAGACTAGCTAATTGCTTTTCAGTACAAGCACTTAGTTACACTATTGTCTTAGGGTAAGAACCTGAAAAAATAAACGAAGTTAAATGTGGAAAAAAAACAAAAAAATTAAATAAATAAGTATGTAATCTAAATCAGAAATATGAACTCAAAATAAAAGTTATGGATATATATATATATATATATATATATATATATATCTAAGTGATTGCAAAATATAATTACCGACTTAAAGCTATTTTCACATATCTTAAGTTTTGGTGCGTAAAGTTTGAGTTATTTTTAAAGAACATTCCAACCATAATGGCATCAACTTTCGGCAAGTTTCCGCTATCTGCTTTCACAAAAGTACTCTCCATGATTACAAATAAGTTAATAGCACTGATCAAACAGAGTACATTATAGTAAGATAATAGTCTCAAAATCGCGAGTTAACAAGGAACTAAAAAAAACCCCGACACAAAAAACTTATAAAAAGTAAAAAAATAATTATGTTCTTATCGATAATAAATCACAATATATAACTAATAAGTATTTTAATATTACAGTTAAAGGGCCCAGAAATTGAGATTGTGTGGGTTTCTAAAATGATTTTTTACCTTAGTTGCAAAAGAAGTTATGGTAAGTATAGTTATACTAATAGGCTTATTTGAAAGTAAAGTAAATACCAATTATGCCGCTAAGATCTAAGATCCCTACTGCAGCTTACAAGTGCTGATGACCTTGAAACGGTTGAATCTATTTTGTTAAAACATGTCTAAGAACCACCGCTGGAGACCCCGCTTGCAAATAAAAAACGACATCCAAATCGATTCACACATTTAAGAGCTACAGTGCCACAGACTGACACACACACATAGCCGCCAAACTTATAAAACCCCATCAAGCTAGCTAGCAATGACAGAAGACGCTTACAGACGTGTTATGTCATAGTAAATTTAGCCAATCAAAACTCTTAACGATCACGTCATCGGTTCAACCTAAAACACTATGTTTATTTTATTATTATTTTTGAAGAAAATATTCAACATTTACCATGTTTATTAGTGGAAATTGTTTTTAAAATCCATAGGTAATCTACGCATATGATATCAAATAAGTCTTTTGCTGAAGAAAGCGATATTAGTTTCTACCATTTCAGTTATGAAATACGCCTCTTACCTTGCTTTTTAGGGTACCGTAGCCAAAATGGCAAAAACGAAACCCTTATAGTTTCGTCATGTCCGTCAGTCCGTATGTCCCAGGCATTTTACTTAAAACTACAAAATTAACTTTGATGAAATTTGGAGTTACGTGCCTTGTGTGAGCCACTACTTAGTTTAATAGTTAAATAATAAAAAATCTAGTAGGGGCACTCCATACATGTAACCGAAACTGAAAAAAAATCAGCAGATATCATTGTGTGGCACATAATATTAAGGATATTTAAATTATACTATTTAAATTAATAATAAATATTTGATTAATAAAATACCCAAATATTTATTATAAATATGGACAGATCTTTTAAAAACATTTTAAGGTTTCTAAAAAGAAAATTTTATTTAGTGGACATTAAGAAAGAAGATATTAAAGGAGCATAATTTGTGCCCCCTCCCCCTCCCTCTTCTTCTAAACCTTATGTCCAAAAAATATGGAAAATGTACAAAAATGAAGCTTAATGAATACTTTCAACGAAAATTGTTTTTACCATGATCGGATATACCGTTTTTGAGTTAATGCCGAAAAGCAACACTTCTCAACAAAGGACGTAAGTGCCGTGGAGATACGCTCTTTTGTTAGATCACTTTTTCATATATTTTTTCCAATTGTGTGCATTTTTTCGTATGAAATGCTGCGGAACTCTACACTGAGCATGGTCCGACATGCTCTTGGCCGGTTTTTATTCATTGTCACGGAAGGAAGCACGTCTTGGTAAAAAAAACGCCTCAAAAAGTAAGCTGTTAGACATTTGTCTACACTACACCAACATAACCTTATAACCTGAGAAAATTAGAAAAATCAGCGGACATGATTCGTGTAGTTTTCAAAATTGGTAGATGGCTTCCTTGAGGTGTTCTGATAGTGATAATCCTCCTAAAAGTCCTCGGATATGGGGGCTCTTCTGGCGTCAGGATTTTGGTTTAAATGATTTTTGTTTTCAGTTATTTGCTTTGATGTCGATAACGTTTAAAAATACTTGTAAAGTTGCTTTTACAAAAATAAACAACAGTACATTTACTACAAATTTGCTTATATTAATTTTTATTGATGGTATAATACTTTCAGAGACAAAGAATGTCGAATTTTATAAAACCTCCAAAAGTTGAGGTACTGTTTGATCTGCTATATTTGCCATTCACTTTAAGATCTGGATGCTCAAGTTATTTATCATTTAGTCAAGATTAGATTAACACTGATAACCATCGATGACCATCGCGCGGGTACTGGGGGGAGGGGAGTGAAGCTCAATTAGGATGTGCATTATTTAGAGCCATATATTACTCCAAAACTATAAGTCCAAGCAAAAAGCTCTGAGGACATTGCCGAATAATTTAAAAACGACCTATCTATTTCTTTCTCAAAAATTATATACCTTTGTGCAAAAAAATAAATAAAAAATAAAACGATCACAGGACATAAACATTTTTTATTGAGTAGCTACATTTCCTGAAACTCTTAATTGAAAGTTCAGTATGCTCATGAAGTCGTAATAATGGTAAACAAAAAATATATTGGGTGGAAAATTTAAGTGGGTTAGTGAGGGCAGCTACAAGGTAATCTTGCCCCCATGCGCTGATGACCTTAAAGGGCATTGCCTACTTTTAAAAGTTATTTTGATCCGCATTTATAGATTTTTGAAAATAATTGTCAGCGAGAAAAGTACGGCGCATGGCGGTAAGATAACTAATACAGTGCGACATAAAGGAGTACAAATTAAATATGAATATGTCCTGTGATCGTTTTAATTATATTTTTTTGGTATGAAAGTATATAATTTTTGTCAAAGAAATAGATAGGTCGTTTTTAAATAATTCCGCAATGTCCTATGAGCTCTTTCGCTTGAACGTATAGTTTTGGAGTACATGTGCGTCCGCACTTGTATCATTTGCTCGTATCCGATCACCATGCCGTGGCATGACTGCGTATCGCGCTGCTTGGACGCTCACTTTCGGCGCGCCGATCATGCCGCACTCTTCCGATATAAGTGTGTGATACGCGTAGCAAATGGATATCGAGCGATCGGATCGGCGCAAGGCGCAACGTCCAAACGCGTGATCGTGACACGCGATCATGCCACACGACGATGATCTGATACGGGCAAATGATACAAATGTGGACGCACCTTAATATGGCTCTAAATAATGCACATCCTAATCGAGCTTCAATCCCCTCCCCCAGTACCCGCGCGTTGGTCCACTTTGGCTATTTATCCGGTATTAATCAACTCTTGACTATCTGATAAAACGAACGAACTTTCCGAAAGATGGCGCTGTTTACTTGCCATGAAAATTCAAAAAAAATAATTGGAAAATTAGTTAAAATTTGTGATTTGAAATATTATATAAAATATATATGTATAATGTATATTCCTTAAGTATTCTGTTCAACGTTTCGTAAAGTAATTCTATAATACTTTAATACCGGATCCTCGATAACGCATTCGCTGTCGACCACTCCGTTATCCTCTAAAAAATCAGTTCTACGCAACCAATCCACATACAGCCTTAAGTACCTATCCCCGGGGTCCAAATCAGTATGCCCTAAACAAAATATCCTAAACGCATCCTCCCCATACTTCCCTATGCCGCATAAATCGCTTGCCCGTCTCCATTTCGACGAAACGAACTGATAACATAGCTTCCAAATCATATTCCCTCGTTTCCTTAATCCTAACGTATCGAAAAACCTTTCCAAAGATGTAGGATCATCGTTCAAAACGTGATACGGCGTAGGATATTCCTCGAAGAATTTCTTCATGTGGGGCCTAGCGGTTTTGCCAGAAGTTTTCGTTAGGAAAATAGTTGCTATTAACATTGCCCAGGGGTTACTAGAGAACTCTTCCTCGAAGACGTAGTGAGGTGATATTGGCATTTCTCGTGGCGTGATATTGTAGAAAGGGTCTATTTTTATTGGTTCTTGTTCTTGTATGGTGAGCTGGGATAGACTGAGCAGATCGACATCGTCGATGGATTGACTCGAGTCTTGTGAAGAGTCCAAGTTTGTTGGCGATGTGAAGATTCTGTTGGGACTCTTGGCTGGTATCTTTGAGTCTTCTTGGAAGAACCTGCTGATGCAATGCTCTGGTGCCGTCATTTTGGAGTATCTGTAAGACAAATATTTATGAGTTATTGATATATTGAATTTTAGTACCATGATGTGTCTTTATTTTTACCCGACTACGGCAAAGCCAACAGGAGACCCCTCCTGTATTTTAATTTAAATACGGACTAGAACGTAATTGCTAGGAGTAGTAAAGTAAATATAACTGCTTTTTTTCAGAAATCATATTTCTATATACTGTTATTGTATAGTGCGCGGCGAATAACTTGAGCTGCAATTAGCAGATATGATGTAAAATAAGTTTAATTATGTACTCTGGGCCGGATTTAGGGGAGGGCATTCAGAGCTAGGGCCCTGGGCCTCCACAAAAGAGAGGCCCCCAAAATAGACTTCATAGTAAGTACAGAGCGATACCGAATTCTGATTAACAAATTATCGGAGAAAAAGGGCAGCCAGTTATACGTCTTAAAAAACCTTAGCGACGATGGCACAAAACCGTCTATCGTAGTTTCTCTCCTCAGCATTGAAAGTGATTTACTCCGGGAACTTGATTTCAACGAAATCATCAACGATTTTTCTTCTTCATTCCGTTCGTTAACGCTAAAATTTAATTTCGCATAATTCTTATTTGTGATTATATTTACATACGATTCTTACAATAATTTATTTGGTTTCACAATAAATTATTGATTGAAAAACTTCACTGAAAAGAATTGTTCATTTTCTTTGGAAAAAAATTGGGTGCCAGGCAGGGGGCCCCCACTCCTTTTTTGCCCTAGGGCCTCCACACATCTAAATCCGGCCCTGTATGTACTTATAGACGTGCTTTAAATAATATTGAAATAAATAATCAAGAGATAGGCACAACAAAACAGAGTACATATAAAACATATTTAACCCTCAATTTGGCACTAATCACCAGAGCATACAACTGTTTTCATAGTCCTTTTGCATTTTTTTACCAGATTTTTAAAAACGGTGTTTTTTAATTGAGGGTAGAATTATGGTATGATGTAAATTATTTTCAAATTAAGGGCTAAAATTTTTTATTTTTTTATACCTAATAGCTACATTTGACTTGGCTTATTAAAAAATATAAGTCGCCGCTTAAGAGATAGGGGCTGGGACTTTTGGACCATCAGGTGAGATGCGGATAGGGATACGAGAGCTGCTACTTATGTTACCGGAATCCAGGATTCAAACATTTTTAAAGAAAGAAAGAAATAATTGATTTGCATACATACATAAAACAAAACAAAAGGTGTAAAATAATTGCGACAGTATGCAAACAAAACGCTATATTAGGTATGGTAAAGGATTTTTTTTTTATACTGGCCGCTATATATTGTTTTCTTATGTAAGCTAGTCTTTTGTTTTGGCGGGTATAAAACGTCATGTCGCTGCGATAATTAATCTCACTCGGGAAATTTTGTGCTATGAGTTATTACTATTTTCGGCGTGGTTTAACGCAACAACAGTGCATAGATCAACTAGCTACTTTTGGTGAAGAAGCTCCATCGAAAACTACTGTGTATCACTGGTTTAGTGAGTTCAATCGCGGACGTACTATATGCGCACGGACGAAGTAAAGGAAGGTCGCCCAAAATCGGTCGTTGTACCACAAAATATTAAAGTTGTGCGAAAACTTTTGATAGTTATTATGACGTATCGCGAGTTAGAGGTGACTCTGGCTGGGCATGTAATATAACATGAACATTTAGCTGTAAAAAAACAGTTCACAAACAAAAATCAGTAAAGATTAAAGAGAGGCTTGCGACGAATGGTGCAAAAATATATTGTAAAAATATTACCGTTGTGACTCAAAAGCTTTTTATAATATCTATACAGGAGACGAATCCTGGATATATGCGTATGATCCCGAAACTTAACGACAATTAACAGTGTGGGTGTTTCAAAATGAGCCGAACCCTATAACGGTAACTAGTGCAAAAAGCGCCTTGAAACAAATGGGTGGCCTGCTATTTTGGTATGTGATGTTTTCAGTGCCACTAGAGAATCGTAAAACGGTTAATTTGGAGTGGTACACGACCATTTGTTGGCCGGAAGTATTTGAAGAAATAGGTAAAAACAACCAGCGACGCAGAATCATTTTTCACCATGCCAATCATCATACATCACGCGAAACAACTCGATTTTCGGAAGGTCAAAATTTAGAATTAACGGGTCATCCACCGTGCAGCACTGACTTGGCACCCAATGATTTTTATTTATTTCCAAATATAAAGAATAAATTACGTGGTCAATGATTTTCGACCCGTGAAGATGCCGTCGACGCGTTTAAACAGCACCTTTTTGAAATACCTCAGTCAGAGTGGAAAAAGTGCTTTACAAATTGGTTTCAACGAATGCAAAAGTGCAGCATCGATCATCAAGGAGAATTTTGAAAAACAATAAAACCAAATTAAGATATACGTTTCGTTTGTTTTTTATATCCTGGATACATAATTATTAGCAGCCCTCGTATAGTTTCACTTCATTTTAAATATGTATTTTCTTTCTTTTTTATATGTGTACAGTATTTGTTAACAAGTTGACGTATAAAACCTTGTTTTACAAAATAAAATATTTTACAGATAATCTGTTTACGATTGATGTATCCAAAGAGAATATAGCCACTACGTTTTAGATGTATCTTCCATTAAGTATTTAAAATAATAGCAGCGCCATCTGTAGAAACCAAATGATTAATAGGTAAACAACCTCTAAAGTATTCTTCATCGAATTCAAGAACCCGGATGAAAATAACTCACGAAGCTCAAAGGTGCAAAAACGATTATATCACGGGCCGAAATACCATCGATTCGGTGCGTGGGTTTTGCCAGGGATTTTTTGTAACTTAAACAACTTCAGTACAACTATGTTGCTTTGAAATTCACAAAAAAGGCATGAGATGAGTTAATATCTCAAGTACATTAACGAGTTGTTTATTTTTAACCGATTCCCAAAAAAGGAGTTGGTTCTCAATCTCAATTCGGTTTTATTTTTTTGATGTTTGTTACCTCAGAACTCCGTCATTTATAAACCGACTAGCTTCTGCCCGCGACTTCGTCCGCCTTAAATTCGTTTATCGCGGATAAGAGTATTTTTCCGGGATAAAAAGAAGCCTATTTCCTTCCCCGGGGCTCAAACTATTTCCATACCAAATAGTAGGGTATCATAAGAAAGTGCTTAATCTGTACATTTTTGGACAACTTTTTATTTATTTTATTGTGAGTAGATTATGTTTTTTTAAGGAAAATGACAAAAAAACACCATTCCCGCCCTTTATCTCCGAAGTTTACCGAACGAAAAATCTGGAATTATCTGGTATTACGTAATTTAATATGAATATTACACGCAAATTATAACCATTTATCCATCTATCTTACTTTTTTATTTAACATCAAAAATCAGTTTTGCATAATCCGGTTGCATTTAGTTGGCCCCTCATTTGTATGTGACGCCATAGATACCAGAGGCAAACTTAACTCAAGCGGCAAGTTAAGTCAGAATAAGTGAGTTTGTACGGAACCCTCGGTGCGTGAGTCAGTCGCACTTGGCCGTTTTTTTTTATCAATCGAAAAACGTAGCAACTCTAGGTATAGTACGACGTAATAGCAATTACTGCTTTTTTTCCCCCAAGCTGGTTATAGATAAAAACTTTATTCAAAGTAGTGATAGTATCTAATTAAAAAATGTTTGAGATCATTTAATATGCTTAAAAAGTATTGGTTTAAGGTATTATATAATAGGGTAGTTTCCTGGGTAGACAGAATATTATTCTAATTAGTTACATTACATTACCAATAGTATTTTATGCAATCGTTATATAATGTATGCTTTTTCAGTCGAGTACCGCGTTTAGGCCACGAAGCTTGCTGAGTGGCCTGAGTAAGGTACGAGACTTAAAAAGCTAATTATATAACTATTGTATACACTACTTTTTCTACGAGTAGGTATCATCATCATCATCATCGTCGTCGTCGTCGTCGTCGTCGTCGTCGTCGTCGTCGTCACCATCACCATCACCATCACCATCACCATCACCATCACCATCACCATCACCATCACCGTCACCGTCACCGTCACCATCACCATCACCATCACCATCACTCACCCTAGGGATGGAAAAGCCATGAAAATTTTACTTTCTTAAAAGGAGAGTTTTTTTTTTATATATTTGCATTAAAACGAGTCTCCCTAAACAAAGAAATTTTATTTTTCGCAAAGTTCTATTTTTGAAATCATTATAGTGCAATCAAAGTGTTGGCTTATGAAATAAAGTGTTGGCTTATGTTCAGTTGGAAGTGCCATAGAGTATCCGACATTGAAAAGTATGCTATTAAAGTTTAGTCTACGAAGTTCTTATTGAGGGATTAAAGTCGACGAGTAGAAAAAAAACATTTGACACTTACTTTTTTCTTTTGTCAATCAAACAAAAAAAAGACGTCACGCCGGTGCGAAAAACGATCGCACGGCGTGACGTCACGGAAAACTTTAACGGGCTATATCTTCTTCATTTTTTGTTTAATTGACAAAAGAAAAAATACGTGTCCAATATTTTCTGATAATCTAACTGACTGACAAATTATATTTTTTTAGTACACAGGCCTATTGCACTATGTTCTGTTAGCGTTAACGGCTAGTTTGGCCTGTGTGGCAACCATTCGACACGCATAAACAGCTGTTAACTTTAAGACTGCATGGTGAAATTAAATTGGAATTAAATATCTTACTTTTGATCAAGTTAGGTAAGTGAACTTTATGCAAATTTTAACCTAACGGCATTTTACCAAATTGCAATGAATTCACTGCCATGAGTTTTGTTAATGCCAAGTCCAACATTATAAAATGCCTTCTCAAAGGTCCAAAGTTCATCGAACCTTGGCATTATTCAGAAATACTTTTGTTTGTAGGACATTTATAAAAGAAACAAAACGAACTTGTGCATTATATTATGTTTTTATATTAACTCTGAAACTCTCAGGTTAGCCTCCCGCTGCGCCTTGCCTGTCGAATCCCTTGCCACTTACAAACAATTGGGATAATGACGGTTCTTGTTTTAAGATGACTGTCAATAGATTCACTTGGCCGGTTTTTTTTAGTGCATTCAGCCGAATATTAAGATTCCTTTAGTTTCTGTCACTCTTTAATTTTTATCAAAGATTGTCTATGGCATACAAACCCACAGACTCTTTAACATAGTAATACATATTCTGTGGAATTAAATGATACCTTAATCGGTTCACAAGATAGAGCCCTGTAAGGCATAGACAGACAGCTAAACTTTGTGTTTATTATGAAAACCACTTTAAAAAATAATCAGTTGCCTCGACTTATTTTTGTATCAATATAACAAAAAAAAACCCGCACACTTTTCCAAAATTATAAAACATCAAGGCAACGGCTTTTTATTTACTGTACTTTCTCAAAAAAACAAGTATTTTTAATGAATCAAACATATTAAGAGCGCTTTTGTATTTTTGGTAAAATAAACCGTCAGAAATGGATTTTTGACGAATTTCTAAGAAAAAGAAAATATATTTAAAATTCTGAGTCGTTATTTGCATATGTCAGTTCCTTATTTTGTAAAAAGTGAAAACGTGGATGGATTCGTTTGACGGTTACTACGTTTACGCTTATTGCCATCGATTTGTCAATTGTTCTTATTAAACCATATTTCTTCAACAAAATCTCACTGAGAATACAAGGATTTTCAGATGTACGTTCATTAATTATTACTATTATGCATCTAATATGACAATAAAGTATATACTTATTTGTAACAATACAATTGACACAGTATTCTTTTTATAACCACGTGTGTTTTAATAAATCAAAGAAGGGATAAAAAAAAACGCATTTTTTTTATAATGTCCCAATTACATGTAAAAAAATCAAGTTCAAAACTTCCTCATTCTAAAGGAGCGATCATACAGCACTATTTATACTATTGATTACTAAGACGCACAGTGTTTTATGAACCCTGATTTTGATGCATCTGTCTTTTATTGTAAAAATTGATAACTTAAATCATTTTAAACACCAGACTGAAACTCCGCGATCGATCCGACCTTAGTTTAAAAAAAAACAGGAAGCAAAGTCGGCTGGATAACCGAGCACTAGAATCACGAAAGCCACTATAAAAATAAAATGGGCTACATAATGTTTACACACATAATAAGGAATATTGAGACCTATTTTGGACTTTCTAATGGGGATAGGTTACGAAATATTTTTTGTCAGTTGTCGTTTTTAATTTTTATCTCGAGCATAAAGTTGTATTAGAAAAAGTTCTCTATACAGTACATTCAGTCCACATACTTCTACCGATCACCTTTAAATCACAATCTGATTCTGTTTTATCCAAGAGTTGTTTAAAAAATCGGTTACACGCGCAGAAAAAACCCTAAGTAAAGCACGACCGTGTTTAGTGATAGGGCTCTTAATAACAGTGATTAAATGTTGCGCAAATAAGTATCTGCATCAACACTAAATTCAGTATTGGCAACGCTGTAGGAATGTGAACCTGTCATTTATTACTAATAATAATGGAAATTTCAATGCGACTTACGCAACAATGTGATACTTAGTGATAGCTCAGTTGGGAGTTGGGGAGAGCACTACTGTGTAAAAATAGGGCCGCGGGTTCGAGTCCTGCTTACAGTGAAACCAGAATACTAATGTTACTCTGCCATCTCCGTGTTTCTATGGAACATATATGGTGCGAGTGGGAGAGGCACAGCTAAAAAGGCCGGGTACTACTCCGTACCCAAAGGGTAAAACGGGACCCTATTACTAAGATTCCGCTGTCTGTCCGTCTGCCTATGCGTCCAACTCGCACTTGGCCGGTTTTAATATTTTCATCATCATCATCACTTCAGCCATAGGACGGCCACTGCTGCACACAGTCTCAATAGATTTCCACATGGGCCGGATAGAGGCAACCCTCATCCAGCGAGTCCCCATAACCCATACCAGGTCGCCCGACCACCTTGCGAGTGGCCTTCCCACGCTACGCTTCCCGGTACGCGGTCTCCACTCGAGAGCCTTTCTGCCCCAACAACCATTGGTTCTTCGAACTATTTGCCCTGCCCATTGCCACTTGCACTGGTTGAAGACTTTCGTCTTCAAGCACTGAGGTATCCTGGACGAGAAGATACTTCGCAGTTTCCCAAACGCTGCCCCATCCAAGTTGGATCCATCGATTGATCCCAATTAATACTTTGGTTTTACTATACTACATTGGACCTTGTATCAATATTCATAAAAAATAAGTAAATGTGGCATTTCCACATAAAAAAAAAAACAGAATGAACAATTATGTTGATTCTGCTCAATATAAACCTGTAATTTGTTAATGTGTTATCTTGGTGTTGAAATAAATGCATTGATAGACTTTATATTCAAGCGTGAATCAAAGATAACTAATAGGTATAAAAGTTACGAAACTTCTTGATGTGCACATTTTAACAGGTATAATATGACTACAGGGTGAAATCCGGAGACGTAATCAGTTACCATTTTTTCAGACTCGGTACCTAATTAATAGGCATTTCCAAGCAAGCAGTACATAAACGCAACAAAAGTATTATTTTACTTTGTTAGTTATGGCCTTAAAACTATTAGGTACTAATTCCATAAATTATGGTTATACTATAGCTTTACAATGTTGACCTCTTTGCTTTCTTATTCAGACTATATGTTATGACAATTATTTATTACTGTCAATTATCGAGTCTGAAAATATGATTTTTGATTACGTCTCTGATATCACCCGATATCAAGTAAATGTAACAAAATGAGAACGTACTATATTTAGATTTTACAATATTTTTTATTCAACATTTTTTAAATGAACGAAAATATAATTTAAAAAAAACAATGACTAACTCATCATCTCCCTTGGATGTAGAAAAATTAAATAAATATCTCACTCACACACACCCACACACACTAATAACTTTCATTCGATCACTTTGTTTGTCTTATTCATACGTTGAAATAAAACAATTTAACGGATTATATCGCGTATATGGAAAGCTGAAAAGCTTCCGAAACGTCGGGAACTAAAATGAGATAATATACGCGACATAATCCGTTAATTTTTTTTATTTCAATGATTAATAATCGCGGAAACAGAACAAAATATTATTCATACGTTGTTGCTAGTTTAAATTGCGGATCTATATGCGCTAGTTTCGAAGCCACACTCAGATTTTTATCTGTACAATCGAGGAAGATTTATTTGCCTATATGATATATGAATTTCAATTATTACTTCATTTTTCATTGTAAATTGAATATGGCTAATGCGTTTAGCATTTAAGAGATCAGATTCTGTTCAAAAAATTCAAGCCACGTACGTAAATGTTGCGATAGGTCAGTTGGTCAGAGCATTGTTGCGTTAAATATGAGGTCGCAGATCGAACTCTGTTATAATTATAATATAAATTTTCATGTTAAAGCGGTTGTACTTTTTGAATAAATAAAAAAATATATATAATGTCCAATAATTAAACAATGTCCAATAGATAGGTAGGTACTTGTATGTTGCCATCTACTCCGTGTACGCTCGCACGCGGTGATGCACGACTTTCGCAAAGATAAAAAGAGAGCCTTATATGGCTTCTGTACTTGAGCAGTTAGTTATTATGTCTTGGTTAGGGTTGCCTGTATTGTGTAGGGTGCCCGTTAAAGCAGGCCGTGTTGCCTCCCTGGATGGTGATACCAAAGCGCTAAGAGAGGAAGGAGCCAGCCCTACGATCACTGGAAGACCGGATAAACGAATTGCTGAGTTTTTTAGCTTTTTGAGTTTTTTAGTTTTTTAGCTTCGCTGCAAGGCCCGTTTTTTTTAAACTCACTTGATTTGTCTCGATACTCTTATTTTAGAAATAAAAAAAACTACAATGACAAATGGAATATTTAACTTATTTCGAATATTCCTAATGCTAAAGTTTCGTTTCTAACCAATTCGAGTAAACAATACTTATGTAAATTTAACTAAAATTCGAAAATATTCAAATAAGTTGCTTAAAATAAACTGTATTTACGGATAAACGTTTAAATACAACAACAAGATGGACATCCATACATATTCACACTCAAAAACATAACCCTCCTTCTGCCGCAATCGGATAACAAAATATGTTTATGTACAGCTACATTCAATCCAAATAACTTGAATGTTTTCTACTTATTTACATTATGACTATCTGTCCACGAAGTCTTTAATACAATGAACTGGAACTTTTTACATCACAAGACATGCAGACAGCAAATAAATAAAGTGGTGAAATCATATGATATCTACATATTTGACAAAGATAAGACAAAGGAGCCAGGTGTATATGGATGGTGTACAGCATAGAGCTAAAATTAAATGTATCCTACATCCTACTAATATTATAAATGCAAATGTTTCTTTGTCACTCAAAGAAGCGTTAACGAAATTTTACACATGAACGAAACAGCAAGTAAAATAGTAAATAATAGGTAGGTACCTATTAGGGGGCAATGTAGACAAAAATGCCAATGACGTCATAACTCAAATCTACAACCAAAAATTTTTGTTAGATCTCTAATCACAACTTAGAAACAATGTCATAAATTCATGGCAGGAAAGGACCATTAAAACAAAGAGGACTGTCAATTGTCATACTTCGGATCGTACTCCGATCGCAAGGAGATATTCAGCCAATAACTAGATGGCGCTTAAAACTAAAGATTTAACGTTGTTATAATTGAACAAAAAATATAGTGTAGTACAGTAACAGTTAGTTTGTAAACAGCTAATAATAAATATATCGTAACATTTAAATACTGTGTCACGCTTGTAAAGATGAATAATTGTAAATAATAATTCTTATTCATAGACGGTGTTGTACACTGTACAGTCACCGGGGCATCAATATCTGGCATAACAAAAGCGGGTAAAAATATCTGACACGACCTAACAACGGCCCTAGAAATCTAAATATTCTTTATTCAAGTAGGCCTAGGTACAAGCACTTTCGAATTGTCCGTTACATTGAGAGAAGTCTTTGCTGGGAGACATACATTATGATCCAACATTTGTTGCAAGGATTACGGAAAACCCAGAAAAACCTAATCAGATCATTTAAAATAAAACAATTTAACGGATTATATAACGGAAAGCTTCCGAAACGTCGGGAACTAAAATGAGATAATATACGCGATATAATCCGTTAAATTGTTTTATTTCAATGAGTAATAATCGCGGAAACAGAAGAAAATATCAGATCATTTAACTTAAGTATAATATTACTGATAATTTTATTGCTATCGGGCGAAAGAGAGCAGCTTCCATGCTAAAGCGAGTGCGCGGCATCGGCAGCAGCAACGAGCTACTCAGGGCGTTGGCCGAAAGACTCGACTGCCCAATTATAAAGTTTTGGGTTGAAGTTGCTATTGGGAGAGCTAAGTAGCCGCGCTACCTACTCTTCGCACTCTCAATAGCTACTTATTTTTTACTCATTTTTATTTTAAATGCTTATGTCAACTAACATAGTAAATAAGATTTCGCTAACTAACACAAATATACTAAACGATTTATATTTTTTTTAAATTTTTCTTTAAATCATCATTTTAAAAATTAAAATCATTAATAAGATGTGTTGTCTTAACTATACTTACAACTTTTACAATCGTGTTATAACTAATTTATAATTGGTGGTAGTCGTTTCAGATATTTATGCGCCCTTTGTTATGGCCGATATTAATGCTGGTGACTGTATATCGGCTTTTTGTATGGAGATTGACAGTCATCTTATTTTAATGATCCTCGATGTTAGGTATCGATAATAATCCAGGGATGGTGCTATCTCCATGTGAAATAACCGTAGCTAAAACGTGAAAAACAGCTGAGCAAACATTTTTCATAGAGCCATTTTCATGCATCAGGTAATTTCAAGAAGGTATGCGTCACTTTCGATACCATATAATATAAATAAGTATTGACACAAAATAAGAGACTAATAGCAGCAGGCTATTACCATTTTTCAGATGTTCGTCCAATACAAAAATAATGATAAACGGTGTATACGCCACCTCGTTAAAAACTTTCCCACTCATTTTTACTTTTCAGAGACGCCTTATTAATTATTCCGTATAATAGGTACCTATAACGTGAATACATATTTCATGCACATGCAGACTTGTTTTGGCAAAATCGACATTCGTAAACAAAAGGAAAAACGGCTATATATCAGTAATTAACGATAAACAACCCATACTTAAACAGGATTATTAAAGTACTAGAAAATGCCTTGCAACTTCGTTCACGATGGAAGAAAAAGTCATAACGCTCTTTCTTGCTTCAGCGTAGTAGGGTAAAAAGTATCCTATAACCATCTGTGGATGCCCAAGCTACTCATTGTACAAAAAATATTTGAAAACCGTTTAACTGTTTTAGCGTGATAAGCTGATAAGGCCACAAAGATAAATCCAAAAAAATATTTTTCGGTTTAGTGGCCTTCACATAGTTGGTTTCACTTATTTTTTTGAAAATATCTGCAATATTTTCTTTTACTTTTTTTAAAATAATTTATTTCAAGAAAAACAACATACATTTTACGCGTTACGATATCTGCCAAACTGCATAGCAGTTTGTTGGCAGAAAATATAATACCCTCCACCATTTCAATTCCATATCTCCGTGTATGAAATGCATAACTTAAACAACTAATACCAAGTACATATTGCTTTGTTCTAAAAAAACTTCTAAACCTTATCCATCAAAGCTATTGTGTGATGTACTAGAAAAAAATAGTTTCTAGATGAGATAACCCATCGCAAACAAGAAACGATACAGCGAAGTTCGTAAGTTGTTTCAGATGGCACGGCAATCGAATCTAGAATGTGTTGTCCATTCGCATTTAATTCAGCAGATGCATTCGTGCAAAAATGTGTGCAACTCACGATAGCTGGCATCCATTGAAGACTTCAAACGAAAACAAAGCAAATCCATGTAACAATCCTTTTGTTAACACTATTGGAAGCGATACTGTCGCTGGCAGAATAGGTTGATAAATACATACCTACTTATAAAGCATACAGGAACTCCGGTCAGGCTTTTTCTTTGACTTCAGAAACTTAGTTAGTAGCGAGTTGTTGCACCGACCAGTCGGCGTGCGCGACGCTCCGCGTTATCGAGTATAATTCGAAAAACGAAACGTAAACATAAGATAACGTTCGAATCCGAAGTTTTGAAGAAAGAACACTGTTTAAAAATCAACGGTTCACGAGAGGCTATCGAATGTTGAACGAATCGGTGTGAGAAATTCAGAGTGATTGCAATTCCAATGCTGTTATCGATATATATACTATGTGTTATTTGGTGCGGAAGTGAGTGCATATAGATTGAACTTCTGCTGTGGAAGGTTGAAACTCGAGTGCTATTCGATACACACTAAAACTGCTATGGATGTTAACATCGGCTCATGTATGCGGTTGCTTAGCGCTTAAGCCTTAAGACAAGAGGTATGTTTCATTTAATAGGTAATATTATACTTCATAGATGACCATCTGTGCGTAAATTGTAGGCCTTTCCTGATAATGTGATGACCGAATAACTATTTAATAGTTGAAGATATGATATGACTATTGCTTTATAATAACTACCAATATCAATAATACTCACTATATAACTGCTTCTGCAATATAGCACTGCAATGTGTGTATTGATATCGTTATCATCGAGTTTCATACTTCGTAAACTTATCGTAGAGTTCTTATGACACAATTTTTGAATATGTCAAACAATGAAATTTTGTCTTTTATTTTTTTATTTTAGGAGACATTTTTACACAAATCGATCTAGAGCCATGGTCAGCTCATAAGGCTTGTGTTATGAGTCTAGACGACGATATATTTAATAGATGTACATAGGAAACATCCAAAGACTCGGGAACAAATATTTACATATATGCTCGTCACACAAATATTTGCCTTTACCGGGATTTGAACCCCGGTCTATCAGTTTCGCAGGCAGCGTCTATAACGCTAAGCTAAGCTAGTCGTCAATGTTGAAATATATTGTTGAAATATATCCAAAATTCTAAGTATTTTGTTTGAAATGATTATATCCAGTAACGTAGCTAATATTTACACGCACCTGTAATGTGACACAAATTGTTTCAGTGTGATTATATCCGAAAATTTTAACTACTTATACTAAGGACTTTTTAAAATGAAACATTTTGTTTTATTTAAATTAGTGATAATCGGGGAAACAGAAGAACATATGACATACTAAGCACTGTTGGACATGAGTCTTAAGGGTCGCTTTTCTTTTTTTTATTCAACCTGGGAGTTTTAGCGGGTACTCTATGCCAGATTACAGATTATCACAATAGATACAAAACTTATAATTAACTTATAACTACTTACACAAGAAATAACCTAATGCTTTAGTGTAAAAGGATCAAGTTAATGCGACTCACATTACTATATTATACCGTTATTAAGCCTATTTACTTAAACCATAAAACTAGTGGCACTGTGAGCTGTAGACCTCGCGAGTCCATGAACCCCCATATCTCAGCAATTTTGAAAAATTACCATAAACTGAATCGACAAAAATATCCTTTTAATTATCGAACCTGCTCACAAGATTTCACTAGAACTGCGATGTAGAGGAGAACAGCCAGACGTCGGACAGACAGACATACGAGAGCATTTTTGCCCGAGCTTAAACGGAGGCCTTCGCGCTAACGCTCAGTCAATTAAGTGTGCAAAACAAATCAAACAACGAAATTGTAATCAACAAATCAAACAACGAAATTGTAATCAACAAATCAAACAACGAAATTGTAATCAATAAATCAAACAACGAAATTGTAATCAACAAATCAAACAACGAAATCGTAACCAACAAATCAAACAACGAAATTGTAATCAACAAATCAAACAACGAAATCGTAATCAACAAATCAAACAACGAAATTGTAATCAACAAATCAAACAACAAAATTGTAATCGCTTATTAAGTACTAGAAGGCGCCCGCAACTACGTTCGCGAGGGAAAAAAGTCATAAATATAACCCCTCTTTTCTCAACCGACTCCCAAAGGAGGTGGTAATTAAATCGGTTGTATTTTTTTTTTCAATTCTTCATTGTAGACGGGTTAAAAGTATCCTATAACCCACTGGAGATACCTAGCTACCCGTGTACCAAAAATAGTTGAAATCCGTTTAGCCGATTTTGCTTGATGAAGCCACAACGACACATACAAACATACGAAAACAATATTTTATCGCTTCAGTGACCTCCAAATAGTCCCTCACAATAGTTTTTGTTAATATCTTCAATGTACAGATATTTCATTTTTACAACTTTATAATAGTAGTCATAGATTTATTGCTTTACAATTCGGTCCATAGACGTGCAAAGATACGAGTGTTTTGGTTCAGTTTTCTAACGGAAGTGCAATTTGCAACAAGCTATGTTTCTAGAAGAGAACAATGTGCACTATACACGTATACTTAGTAATAGGTACAACTAATTCGTATACTTAGCTAATGCAAAGTAGCCTAACCTTATACACACACCTAACCATATCATTTTGGTTGAGTGACTATTAGTGGCTTGGCATCCAAATAAGCGGATTCCCACCGGATTGCCCAAGGAAAGGGTTATAACCACGTTTTTCTTTAAATACGAGTAAATTAATACGCTTCTGTTTCTCTTGTAATTTTGCGCCTCTGGTGAGAAATGGCAGTTTTTATTATCGTTTCGGAAATTTCTTCTATAGGAAAAGTGGTTCGCATTGACGGGTACTACGTTCGCGGAGGAGAAAAGTCATAACCTCACTTTTTTTCTAGATCGTAGTCGGGTAAAAAGTATCCTATAACCACCTGGAGATATCCAGCTACCCGTGTACTAAAGGTTGAAATCCGTTTAGCCAATTTAGCGTCATGAAGCCACAACGACACATACAATAAAACAAAAAAAAAACGATTCAGTGACCTCCAAACGTTGCAATAATATTTTTGAAAATATCTTCAATGTACAGACATTTTATTTTTAAAAGTTTATAATAGTACTTATAGATTACAAGATTTGTTTATTTCCTCGGAGTAGTCGTGAAACGCACTAGGTATATTATGTCTCGGCCGAGAGAGAATCAATTTTAAGACCCACACTTTTGTAGGACGCGTAGCATTTGACGTCTTTAGCGTTACCATAAATATCTCTAGAGTTACCAAGAAATAGGGCTTTCAATATGATATTTTCTGCTTATTAGGTTTAACAGACGGACACACAACGTTTTACACCATATATTGAAATAAAGAGAAACCATTTAAAGGCTTTATTTCACAACAAAGTTTGAAAGTTGTGGACAGACTTTTGTGGGTCTAAAAGTTAATTGACCCATATATGGCGAAACAAATGTATTATAGGTACCTAGTTACTCGAATGTACAGTCAGCTGCAAAAACTATACACGATTCGTTCAAAAATATCTTCCCTACACTTTATTACCCGTCATTAGAGTTGAAAGATGATATTTTCGAATGTACTAACCGTGTATATCTTTTTGCAGCTGACTGTACATTCTGTAGAGAAATTGACCCCCATGCATGACCCACCTATCTATATGGCAAGGTACATTTCTCTTTTGTGGCCTGTACGTCATCCGTATGTTAATAAATCAATTGATTAAATAAAACAGCAGGCAGATCCGCTTCCGCTGCATACACAGAGGGGCATCCAATGCTATGCAGTTGGCAGCCTCGCTACAATCGATAACAAACAATAGACAATCCTTGTCAAGTAAGGATCCGCGCCTTTAGGCTTTGCCAATAGGGTATACCTCGCTGCTAGCAATCAAGATTGCCTTGGACAAGCTAAGCTATGAATAATTTTATATCAAAATTTCATTTTTGTGACAAGATTTTCTTGCCAACTGTACTTTTCTTTAAACATTCATTCATACTCATTGGACGATTCTATAGAACACAAACTCGGTAGAATTCCGTTATTTTATTCTAGGCCTATGACCACCTTCCGGCTCCAACATCAGATCATCCCGATGGTATCATAACATTGCATTGTCACTGAACTTACACCAGTATGCCAATTTTTAACTCTATCGGAAACCGTTAAGTGGGTCAAATTTAACTTGCAAGATTTGATTTGTTTATTTATACGCACACAAATATACATACATAGGCAGTAACACAGCAGGTTAAATAAAAGCTTATATGAAAGCGGTTAAAAATAGATGAGCCTCATTGGTCAATATATTTGACGACCAGTTTGGCTCAGCGCGAGTAACGTTTCCTGCGAAGCTGAAAGTCCTGGGTTCAAATCCCGGTAAGAGCAAATATTTGTGTGATGAGCATAAGTATTTATTCTTCAGTCTTGGATGTTTTCTATGTATATAAGTAAATATATCTATTAAATATATCGTCGTCTAAGTACCCATAACACAAGCCTTATTGAACTTACCATGGGACTAGTTCGATTTGTGTAAAATTGTCCTGTAATATTTATTTATTTTATAATACGCACATCCTTAGCCACGCAGCCTAGGTTTTCCATTATGGTCTGTTAGTATTAACATCTTAAGTGACCATGTAAGTTTATGCAAGACTCTTAATAAAAGGTCGCCAAAGCATCACCGACATCGTATCAAAACGAAGTCAATGGGTGATACATCTCTTACTGTAAGGGTTTTACAAAGAATTTCACAACGAACCACCTCAACATATTCTGTGTCCATTCGCCAGGTCCCAGTTCAAGTTGATCCATTCATTCATTCATTTATTTTGATAAACCATAGTTTTAAATGTCAGTCATTTATAACTTAGAGGTACATTACAATTATTTTGTAGATCCACGCAGCGCATATCGTCGCGTGATTGTTACCATTTCAGAACCTTTACGGCCCGTTGGCCATAAAGTAATATTGACATATAGATCACATTGTATTAGACGTAGCTTTGTTATATTTTACCGCACATGCTAATCACATATTAATGAAATAATTACCTTTATTCTGTAAGTAGGCCACAAGGGCACTTTTACAAGTCTGACTCTACGGCGTTTCCCAAGAGGAGACCACTGAAGAGAAGAAAGCCGAAACAAACTCAACAGTCAGTCATTTTTTCGAAATAACTCTTATATCTATTACAATATTCGTGCTTAGCCTATCCTAAATATATGTTTTGAGCATAAACTCAATGCGTAGTTCTTCAAGGAAACATATCAAAACTTATAAAAGTAAAAAAAAAATCTAGAATATAAAAAAGCATAAAATAGTGACTTTTATTTAAAACAGCTCACTTTAAAAGTCTTTTTCATCTTTTCGTGTCGACTTTCCACAAATAACGGATGCGCAGGAGGCAGCGGTGTTAATATTTCTGGACGTCGCGTCTCTCAGGTTTAGATGCGAACTTTACAGCCTTTAAACATATTCTATGGAGACATCATTCTAAAGGGGATTTAAGATTAGGCTTCTGTAATGTTTACAGAGTGTACTTGCGGCGCCATGCATACTCTTTGCGTTTTCTGTCCTATGGTTTAACGTGGCTATATGTGATCACGACTACTATTCCAAGAGCATACGAAAAAAAAGAACAGTCATAGATTTTGTGACGGCTACCTGTAATTGCTGCCGTCACATAATCTGTACATGATAATCGGCAGAGTGTAACAGTTGACTGTTGAGACACACATTTCATGGATGACCAAAACATTGCGGAACGCGTGACATAGGTGAAGGCAAGTCGCTAAAGTCGGCTAACCGATGGGTAACCGCTCGCGCGGTTGTTAATCCCAAGGGCGTGGCCGGAAACTCGTTCCTACTGAGATTTGGCTAAATTAAACTTTTAAATATGTATGTTAATACGCCAGTGTACAGGCATTATACCATCGGACACACGATTAGTGTGTCGCTTATGCTCTCGGCCCTCATTGACCTAAAAAAATGTTACAGAGAAAAATATACTCGTATGCTTCTCTTTTGTTTCGTCTCTTAAACAGTAAAAGTCAATAACTGACACGCTTCTGAAATAGTGCCTCGCTCCGAACCTCGGTCAGAAAATGTTACATTTTGCCTGACTACCAGAAGGGTTACCAGGATTTTATGGCAAAACATGAACGGCTGATGAATGATGCACTTTGATTTGTATGGTTTAGTAATCGTCCTCCTAGTAAGGAGGACGATTATAGTTAGTATATATTATATAGAGATGTTGACTGATCCATTTTTTTTAAATATATAAGAATACTGATAAAGCAAGTAAACTCAGGAACTACGTTATTTTTTTTTAGTTCAATACCATATGTGTAGCTTGAGCGTTTAAAATTGGGTGGGAAAGTTCATTTTTAACTAATAATATTATTGAATACCTAACCCATAGCATACAATATATATTGTGATAACTTTTGTTATGAAACCGTTTCGATAAACGTATGTTTTAACATAGCTGCAGAACAAAGTTCTTTATCTCTCCATGCACGTACGTGTGAGTGTGACGTCACAAAATTTTAGTATGGAGCGTTTTCAGGAAAGTCTAAAAATTGGGTTTTGTATCTCTAGCTCGTGTTTTCACCAATATTTATATAATTGAGAGGTCAATCTACAACATATCAAAGAAAAAAAGTTTTCAATCCATGCTTAATATTATAAATGCGAAAGTGTGTCTGTCTGTCTATCTGTCAGTCTGTCTGTCTGTCTGTTACCTCTTCACGCTTAAACCGCTTAGCCGATTTGGATGAAATTTGGTATGGAGATAGTGTGAGTCCCGGGGTAGGACATAGGCTACTTTTTATCCGGGAAAAATACCCTTATCCGCGATAAACGAATTCAAGGCGGACGAAGTCGCGGGCAGAAGCTAGTATAGTATAATATAACCTTATCATAATAGATACTCTTGTTTCGCATGTAAAGTTGTCCTTGTCTTCCTCGACATGGCAATCAACACACATGAGCCCATAACACCACAGCAATCGTCAGTATACAAATAAATATTCCTCGAACTAGACACAGAATGGCAGACTGTTTATTCTACAAGCAAGGACCGTCTAACTTGTTGCTTTACTTAGTTAAGCATCAATATTGTTATTACATACTAAAACCCGCAACTTCGTTCGCGTCGGAGATAAGAGACATAACGGTCGTTTTGCTTCTGTATGGTCGTGTAAAAAGTATCCTAACTATCCCCTGACATCCAATTAACCTTAGTGCCAGAAATGGTTGCAATCCGTCCAACCGTTTCGGCGTAAGCCTACCGCATACAAAAACCAAAATTTAATATGTAGGTATGTTTCGATTATGTGATCTTCAAATAACCCGTTCCACTTATTTTTATTTATTTAACTAGAAGGCGACCGGAACTTCATTCACGGAAGAGAAAAAGTCATAATACCTCTTTTTTTCAGCGTATTCGGGTAAAAAGTATCCTATAACCATCTGGGGTGACCCAGCTACCCGTGTACCAAAAATAGTTGAAATCCGGCACATATAAACATTAAAAACCCACTAAAACACAGTGACCTTTAACTAGTCCGTATGAGTATTTTTAAGCGACTTCCAAAAAAGGAGGAGGTTATATGTTCGATAGTTTGTTTTTTTTTTTTAATGTATCTTCACCGATTACTCCGCCAATTTTGGACCGATTTTAAAAATTATTAAATTATTTTTTTATTTGAAAGGATATACTCCCGAGGTGGTCCCATTGCCACCAAGTTGGGATCTGATGATGGGAACCCAGGGAAATCGAGGGCAATCCTCAAACTTTATAGGCACTTATAACGTTTTTCATATATTTTCTTAAGCTATTTAAGTATTTGCATATGGTAGTCATCATCTCATCATGCTGAGCTGATGACGGAAGGTACAACTCCTTAATAGTTAAGAGTTAGAGGATAATTCCTAAAAAATCATCTATTATACGTTAAGATTGTTAGGCATATTCTTTTTAGTGTGTCCCTGAAGTAGTCTCCTTATCACCAAGTCAGGATCAGATGATGGAATATCAGGAAATCGAGAGAAACCCTCAAATATTCGAGGCACTAACAATATATTTTTCTAAAGTTATCAGTTCTTTTCCTCTAGTTGTCATAATTTCATGCTGAGCTGATGATGGAAGGTACAATGAACTAACCAACTTTTACATTTCTTACTTCCAAAGACTCGAGATGCGTGCAAAGTGCCTTCTCAAACTTCCCATTCTGAGCTCTAAAAAAATACTTTGTATCACTACTAAAATCCATCACTAAAAAGCAAAAAATAAAAAAAGAACCGACTTCAAAATTAACTAAAAAGCCATAAATAATCTTTTATGTACGGTACGGATCACATTTGAATCACTTTTTGAAGTCGGTGCCAAACCTGAAGTAAATAAAGTTCTTTATTCGACCAAAATACGAATATATATGTAGGTAGGTAATAACTAAAGGCTCGCCGCCGCGGTTCTTAATAGTAATAAATGAGTGGTTTGGCACCGACTTCAAAAGGTGATTCAAATGTGATCCGTACCGTACATAAAAAAATATTTATGCCTTTTTAGTTTATTTTGAAGTCGGTTCTTTTTTCATTTATTTTTCTATTTTATTGCAAATATCTTCAATGTACAGACATTTCAATAGTACTAGCTTCTGCCCGCGACTTCGTCAGTCTTAAATTCGTTTATCACGGATAAGGGTATTTTTCCGGCATAAAAAGTAGCCTATGTCCTTTCCCGAGACTCAAACTATCTCCATACCAAATTTCATCCAAATCGGTTCAGCGGTTTAGGCGTGAAGAGGTAACAGACAGACAGACACACTTTCACATTTATAATATTAGTATAGTATGGAAGTATGGATATGGATAGATATACCCTCGATGTACGGACTTACAGACATGTAATTTTTAACACTTCATAGTAGTATTGTATCCAATGTCAAGTTACGAGTATCACAACGCTTGTGAGTATTTTGGCACGTTTTATTTTCATCTGTTTGTTTTCATTGTTAATTATATGGATGCTGTCAATTTTGTCTGGAACCTGTTTATTAAAGACGCAGTTGACATCTTTGTCTGGAACCTGTTTATTAAATACGCAGTTGACATCTAAAAATCTTGATAAAATATTAACAGATATCCCTTTTTCGCGCATAACTCCTTTTGCCAATCTATTTAATTTCGAAACTTTTTGGCACCGACATTTTTTCCGAATATTTTTTATCTTTATGCAGAACCCCGGTTGGATTTGTTTTAAAAGGATTCTGAAAAAGAGTTCCGCTTTTGCCATTTTGGCTACGGAACCCTAAAAGCGGGAAATTTACGACGTAAATAACGATTATTAATCAACCCAGTAAAGCGCCATTTTAATATGTGTTTATATGCATGTCTGCGTGGGTATATGAGTGTGTAAATATTTATCGTGTTTGAGAGTGAGAGAGAGTGTTGTTTTGAGAGAGATAAAATTTTGCTCTGCTTCTCTTGTCCAGCAAAAGTTTTTGATCTAACCTCCTCCGGTGTTGCACTGCACATAATATATCCATGGGCGATAATGGGCAGTTTCCATCAGGTGGCTCGTCTGCCTGTTTGCCACTTAATACATAAAAAAATAATTCAAAGCTTCTTCATTGAAAAAAAAGTGTAGATGAAAATCACAGCGTAGAAAATATATAGAAAAGCACTATTAGTAAGGCGGCTTTAATATATAAATTGTTCTGTTGTTCTTCTTGAGGTGCGTCCACACTTGTATCATTTGCTCGTATCCGATCACCGTGCCATGGCATGACTGCGTATCGCGCTGCTTGGACGCTTACTGTCGGCGCGCCGATCATGCCGTACTCGTCCGATATAACTGTGTGATACGCGTAGCAAAATGGATTTCGAGCGATCCGATCGGCGCAACGTCCAAACGCGTGATCGTAACACGCGATCATGCCACGCGACGATGATCTGATACTGGCAAATGATACAAATGTGGACGCACCTTTTTGCGCTGTGGGTCTGACTTAAGCTCAATGTTCTAAATATCTTCAAATCTAATGGATATTAAAAAAATAAATGTTTTTGGGTTCTTTGATAAAGATGAACAAAATGGATGGCATATAAAAATGACAGGTAGGTAATTTTTTTGTCAACAACACCACAGTTTCATGGTAATCAACAGGGCCAAAGATTGAACAGTTCGTGACGTCATCATTCTATAGAACAAATTAACAAATTAGAAGCGGGTACCCTTGGCAATAATAATACATAGATAATATAGTGAGCGATGACGGGCAAAGTTCACATCTCTAGATGTGAACTTTACTCTAACATAAAATAAATTGACTCTTAAAAACCCTTATGAATTACGAGCCAAAATCTGCATATTATAATTTCAATATTCACAAATTTCATTTGAAGATCCTAATCAACGGCTGTCTCGAGTAGACTCCGCATAATCAATCATTAATCAAAACCCCCGGCTCGTGGGCTTTTTGTTGACGCTACAAGATCTGCGTCATTATGCCGTATAAAAACTTAAAAAGCCGTTTCGGCGAATCATGGCTACATCATTAACCGGTCTAACATAAAATCATCATCTAGATATGAATTTACTTACATAATAGAGATTTATAAACAAAGATGGAATAATGTTGTTTATAAATGGAATGTTAACTATAAATAATGGAATTTATGGAATGTGGATTATTTAAAGGTCTCTAAAGGTATAATATAACTCCTATATATATAGTATGGAAACAGTGTGGATGCTAATGAAGACTAAGCTAAATTAAATTAAAGGTTGAAATATATCTAATTTGGCTACATATTTGATTCTATAAAACATAGATCGCTCTCTGAAAAATCTGTTACACAATATGTTACTGCATGCATACTATGTCATTAAAAGCTTGCCTGGACCATTAGCTTATTTTAATGTAAATAGTGATTGTAAGTTATATACTTTTTTGTTAAATAAACAAATAAATATTTTATAAAAATATTTTTTTTTTAGTTTTGGAAACTTTATCATTATTAGTATCAAGTTAAACCGGCTGGACTGAAATCGTGACTATCTCTACTCTATAATGTTCCTCGACATGATGCGGTCAAGGCCATGTGAACCCTAACGTAGCCCAGCATAAAATACTTACTTACAGACGGCCTCAGGCCGTTCATTACTCATTGACGCGTGCGTAATCAACGAAAGTTCACATTTTGAACGCCGAAATCGCAATGGTTGCGAACATTGCTAATACTTGTTCGGGCGCGGTTTTTTTCCTCACGCACACGCGTTTACGCGTTAGTAGCTTTCGCTATGAAGCAAAGAGAGCCTTCTGTCCTAATACTTTTTCATGGCAGTGCCCCAAGAAGAAGTATTAGGACAGAAGAACAAAAAAAGCGGGGCACTACCTACCTTTTCCCGAACCGCTTCGTTTTCAAACCCTCAGCTTCGCCCCAGTTAACACCTGAGAGCCCAAATTCACAGGTTAATATGTAGTCTAGCTAATCTAGCTTTCATACTTTAGGTTTTATTGATACCTAAAATACGCCAATTTTGTCACTGACTCACTCACTCACGTATCAAAATTCTAGGGTACTTCCCGATGACCTAGAAAGCTGAAATTTGGTATGGAGCCTAGGATTTACATACAAAAGAAAAAATCTGAGGCCAAGACGAACAAAAAATATTAAGAAATTTTACTACTTAAATCGTTCCTCCTGAGAATGCCTCAATAAACGCAAAAGCCTAAAAAATATTAAAACACTAGGGCACTTTACAAAACGAAGTGAGATCCCACCAAAAACATTTCATGTTAAATTTGCAGCCAAGACTCACAAGCTCATAACGCTTTCGATGTAAAAAATGTTTTCAGATCCCAGGAAAGCCAAGCCCTCAAGCTCTGACTTTACTGATCCTACACCTTATCTTAAAAAGTTTGGCTTCAACTGGCTTGAAGCCCCTAAGCCCTTATTTTACTAACCTTGGTTTCAAAAGTATGGCCTGGCATAGATCAGTCTTCAATATTGTGATAATATTATTAATTTGAATTTCTCTCTATGAAACGGACAGGCTATACTTTTGAAACCAAGATGTAGGGTTAGTAAATGGTGAACGATTGAAAGCAGCTTAGTGATTAAAATTCATAATTTCTAAATTTTAGACACTTGAAGCCATTTCTGTACAACCAAACCCACGCCGCCATGAATCTAAAATTAGAATTGTAACTCGAACGATCAGACTACGAAAATTTTAACCGGTATCTAAATTGACGGTGATTTTAGGACTCTATCGCAGTAATTTATACAAAATGTGGCCGTTTAAAATACTAAAACTGACAAGGCACACAATTTATTGACTACTTTCAAAACATGATGATGTTTGCTAAATTAATAGAAACAGAACAGCTATCACTGTTGCTAGCCACGAAGCAAACCCACGTGAAAACTAATTTCAACACTGGTCAACTTTACAAGTTCCTAATAGAAAAAAAATGCTGTCTATAAAGCATAGGTATGCATACTACTTCGTGTGTACAAGTTCGCTAAGAAAGATAGAAATAAGCGCGCTGTACATCTATCCTATAATAAAGTTCCAAAAATAAATATATCCTAAAAAAATATTGTACAGGACTACTTAGAGGTCACTAAAGTGAAAAATAAATTTTTCGAGTTTTTTGTATGTTTTTACGTATCGTGTGGACATCACACCAAATCGGCTAAACAGATTTCAATTATTTTTGGTACACGGGTAGTTTTCATTCACAGATTACTTATAGGTTACATTTTATATATAATTTAATATGAATATTACAGGAAAATTATAACCATATATATATATATGTCTGTGTTACTTTTTTTTATTCACCAAAAATCAATTTTGAATAACCTGATTTGGTTAAGTTTGCCCCCTCATTTGTACGTGAATCCAGAGGGAAACTTTAATTCAACGGGCCAGTTAAGTCGGAATAAGTGAATTTTTTTACTGAACCCTCGGTGCTCGAGTCAGACTCGCACTTGACAGGTTTTTTTTAAACCTCGGTATGATAATAGTCGCTGTTTGCTAGACTGCATACTTGAATTGGAAGATACTGGATTAACAAGAAAATTAAAAATAAATCCATGCATGACATTAACAGCTAACTTTTAAATTTTTCTTACTAATCCATATATCTCTGGGAAACTTAATGTTCCCAGTTTGTGTAGTTAGCAATGTGTGGCTGTCACAAAACTCGATTTAATGAAGCGAATGTCAACACTGTCAACGGATTCCCGAGTTTATGAAACTTGAACACTCCGAGTTACATACTCAGTTTACATTATACTTAGCCTGTTTTTTATCTATAAAATATTACACCATAACCATATAGGAAACTAGAAGGCGCCCGTAACCTCGTTGGCGGAGGAGAAAAAGTCATAACCCGTCGTTTTTTCTTCAGCGTAGCCGGATAAAAAGTATTCTATAACCATTTGGAGATATCCAGCTACCTGTGTACTAAAAATTGTGGAAATCTGTTCAGCCGATTTTGCTTGACACATACAAAAAATAAAAAATATTTTTTTTTTCGTTTTAGTGACCTCGAAATAGTCCGCATAACAATTTCTTTTTAAATATTTTCGATGTACAGACATTTCATTTTTACAACTTTATAATAGTACCGGCCGCCCGCGACTTCGTCCGCCTTAGATTCGTTTATCGCAGATAAAAGGTATTTATCCGGGATAAAAAGTAGCTTATGTTTTTCCTCAAAACTCGATATTTTACTTATTTAAATGTAAGCATATTTTTAAAGCAAGTTCCTAGCGTAAAAAATATTTTTTGTCCATACAAATTTTCATCCCCTTTTTCGTGTCCTATTCTAATATATAAGGTACATGACTGGAAAGTTTCATAAAAATTCGTCCAGTCTAATCCATCCAAATAAATAAATTCATAAATAAATAGTAATAGTATAGATATGAAAGAAACAAATAAGTGCTACATATATTTTATATTGATATATTTGGTTAAGGAAATATTATTTGGCCATTTGTTATCTTATCTATGATTATACTGTTTATTACTAGAATCTCATATCTTACAAATGATGTAAAAAGTAGTTTACATGAACAGTCAGCAGCAAATGGATACACACGATTAGTCCCTTTAAAAATATCTTCGCAAGACTCTATTAGCCATCAACAAAATTGAAAAAAAAAAAAAAAAAAAAAACATTTTTGACGCTCTAATCTTTACATCCTTTTGCAGCTGTACACAGGTGCCGAGATGAAGTAGCCATTTAACTTAAACGCCCGTTTTACATTCCTCTTTTGTTCGATATCAGCAAAAAGTAAACCATGTATAAGATTTCGATATAGACATAAAAAGCAAAATATTGTACACTCTATAAAAAAACAAAGTATTGTATACTGTTTACTGTATCTAATCCAAGAATATCAATCCCTTAGTTCTTTTCTTGAATCACCGAGGAACGCTTTAGACCACGGATCCAGTATCGGCAGTGGGCAGGAAACATATATTGTAGAACCGACGGCTGATGAGGTGGAAACGTTATTGAGTATCGACCACGAACCGGAGGACATAGCTTGAAAAGCCCCCATCAAGGGGAACCGACGACCTTGTGAGGATCGTACGAAGCTGTTGGATGCGCATGGTGTATCGTGGATACCCACCCGGCTCTTGTCTAGCAATGGACGTCAATAGGTTGATGGTGACAGTGGCGTGCGGTCCATATAGGTACCAAGGCACTGCCTACCCTGAACAAACATGATGGGTCCATATAGACACAGACTAACTGACTACCCATGGGATCAAAACATTTTAGCTGTCTACATGTGCACGCAACTGAATGGTGACGACCACCTGACCTACCACAGAAGCCGCCTCCTAAGTACTTAGTCAGTTTACCCGGCGTCCTAGGAACGTGTTCTGATCGGAACGAAGAGAATACAGCAGCCATCGATAGGATAGTTACTGCGAACACTTCGGACGATATCTTAGAGTCGACCGCACCTGTGGGGGCGACCAATCCAGAGTATCTCATCTCCGCAGTCATTGTGCCTTGCGTACCGCGTTCCCACCCTATTCCTAGTGGCCGCGCG
Organism: Hedya salicella; assembly: GCA_905404275.2. Taxonomy (NCBI): domain Eukaryota; kingdom Metazoa; phylum Arthropoda; class Insecta; order Lepidoptera; family Tortricidae; genus Hedya; species Hedya salicella. Next base: position 7,234,992 of record FR990114.1, on the reverse strand, counting down.
GATTTTATTCTCGTTTGTGAGTTTGCGCTCCCCCCACTGAATCCAATTGCTGGTAAGGAAGCCTAGCCTAGTCAGACCTATTCAGATCAGTGAAATAAAAAAAAATAAAAACATAAAACGAATTGAGAACCGTCATCCATATGGGAGTGAATTCATTTAAAAAAACTATTTGACCTCTGTAAAGCTACTGACGGGGAAATCATAGTTATATATTCAGCTGTCACTACGAACGGGCTTCAAACGGAAAAGGCTATAAGCGTTACACATCCATAGACAGTCAGATAAAAACATAAACAAAACCAACTAAGTGATTCTGTAACGGGTTTGGTTTTTACAGAACCCTAAAAAGGATAATTATCACAAGCCCTAACGGTAGAAGAACATAACTGATATGTTTGCTTCTTTTCTGTCACCATGTTCGGTGAATAGAAAACTTGAAAGTACTTATATGTGCAGGAAAGGCTACCTGCACTAAATCTAGCTTGTTCCAGACTCTAACCATATGTTTAAGTATACAAGTACTCGTATCCCATACGAAGTCACGGCCTAAAGCAAAGTTTACATGGCTCAAAGCAAGACTAGGGTATATCAGATTCTGATTTATTTATTTCATAAGAGACTACAGTGTATTAATTTGCCTTACTCAAAGTTGCAAGTACGATTGTCATATATTTAAAAGCTAGAATAAAATAATACAAAATAACCATTACGATGTCAAACACAAAAAAGAACAGAAAATAATACAATATGAAATACATGTCTACTTTAAAATGCAAATAATATACATTGCACCAACCAAACGTTTAACGTAAATGCAACGTGACGTAAATGTATTCGTCACTAGAAGATGCAACTTCGTCAGCGAAGGAGAAAAAAATCATAACCCTTTTTTCCTTCAGCAAAGTCGGGTAAAAAGTATCCTATAACCATGCGGATGACTAGCTCCCCGTGGTCCAGAAAAATCACTCAGCCGTTATAACGTGATGTAGCCGCAAAGACACAAACATAAAATCGAAAACAAATATTTTTGATTCCGTGACCTTAAACTCACGTCACTCTTGGTCGCTCGTGAGTTTAAGCTCGGTTTTCGAGGCGTCTTTCCTTTGGAAATAATCATGTGTGTTGCAGTTGCAACAATTGCAAGAAGTTGTCTTGATGGCTTCCAAGCCTTAAAGGCTCGCGAGCCTTTAAAGGCGAAACTAGCTCTAACTCACAACAATAAATGGACGGGAGTTGCTGTTAAATCAATGCCCGACATTTTATTGCTTTTACACTTCCGTAGCCAGCACGGTTGTCCTGAACTACATTCAACTTCAATTTGTGCCACAAAATACTTACAAATAGAGTTTTCTTCTGTTTCCGCGATTATTACTCATTGAAATAAAACAATTTAACGGATTAAATCGCGTCTATTATCTCATTTTAGTTCCCGACGTTTCAGAAGCTTTCCAGCTTTCCATGGTCACGTGACCATGGAAATACACGCGATTTAATCCGTTAAATTGTTTTATTTCAAATAGAGTTTTATTATGCATGTGCTTATGGTCGAATTTTAAAAATTCCTTAATTAAGACGCATTTATCCTATAGTCGCAATAGTCCCGGTTAACCTTATAAGGTTTTTATACTACCCGTTCGGAATAGCAAACCTTTGTTGCCCGAATATTGTTCCAAACCTCGAAAACTGCCCGCTTTGGTGCATAGCGGCATTAATATTGTAACTAAGTATGCGCCGCAATTATTTTCGTGCGCTGTTTGGCATGTGACTTCCTTTGTTAGTGTTTGATTCACAGGCATATCTATACATTTTTCTGTAGCAATACAAGAGCTGAATCTCGAGAAAATGGATTGGAATACTCGAAGAAAGCAAAAACATCGTCCCGCAGACACAATCCTTACTTCCTTATCCTTACTATATTATAAACGTGAAAGTATGTATGTACGTTCCACTTAATCTCAAAAACTACTGGTCGAATTTTTATGAAACTTTCCAGTTATGTACCTCATATATCGGAATAGGCTATAATGTATGTCAAATTTCATCGCTTTTAGGGACCAAAAAAGGGGATAAACATTTGTATGGACAGTAAATATTTTTTTGACGCTAGGAACTTGAAATCTTGGTAATATGCTATTATTGGTAATATGCTTCATATTTAAATTAGTAAAATATCGAGTTTTGGGGAAAGACATAAGCTACTTTTTATACCGGAAAAATACCTTTTATCGGCGATAAACGAATCTACGGCGGACGAAGTCGCGAGCGGCCGCAAGTGTGCTATATAAGTAGAAGTTTGACTGTCGATAAAGCAACCTAGATAGGGATAACAGGGATGATGACGCATGTCACATTTTACAGCCTACTGTCGTTAGATGATTTAAAAAATGCATCATGAAATAAAGAACGAACATCGAAGAAATCTAATGGCATTGAAACAGAAAACTTCAAACATTGTTTTTTTTATAAAAATCTTTATGTTTTACCATCACGTTTTTCGTTATTTTTAAAGTGAATCTCTGTGCTAAGAAACTATTAAATACAAAGATCTAAATAATGAAAAAAATGTTTTTTTTTTCATTATTTAGATCTATCAGGTTTTTTCTAGATGTGTCGGGGATATAGCGGTTTACCGGTTACATGTTGAAGTTTGTAATGACAGAGCACTAAATTCCTCTACATATCGATGGGCAGAATGATGAGCCATGTTTAAAATTGCTTGTGTATTGTTTTAAATAATCAGGTGTTAATTAGACGATTTAAATATACAAACTTGCGGATAAACAGTTATGATCTTAACTGGTTAGACTATTTTAAAATTCCTTCAATTAATATTTGCAATAAGGAACACAATACGAGATAATTATAAAAATAAAAAGGAAGTAATTTAACACACAAAACAAAAAAAAAAAACTAAAAAGTAAAAAATAACGCCATAATTCAGTTTCTTCAAATTACTTACAAGTAACCGTTTGTAAACTCACTCTATACAGTATATAGAATTAATCTTATTTTGGCGTCGGTGCCATATAAAGAATGTGTAACATATTGAAAATTGACGATTTTAGTAAGTTGTGACACGATGGCACCGACTCCAAAATAACATTAATTGTATATACTGTATAGATTGAGTATACAAACGGTTACTTGTAAGTAATTTGAAGAAACTGAACTATGGCGTTATTTTTTTACTTTTTAGTTTTATTGGAGTCGGTTTTATGTTTTTGTTAAAAAGTTTATTTATTTTACACTTTTTAGTTACTCGTTACTTAAAAGTGTATCTCGTGACGATTCGAACAAGCCCAAACACGGCTAGGATACATTATTTCATTACATAGATCTGGTGCCTACCTTCCGGCTCCATCATCAAATCAATTCGATGGTACCATTCTCATCAAGAACATTTAAATTTGTGACTATGAAGTTGCTTACCTAAATTAATCAAGATATTTTGTCGCCTCCCGTAAATCATTTATCATTGAGGAGTTCCGATGGCATTCTGTGGTCTTCTGCATCAGTTCCACTTCACCAATTTACACTTTGTGAATGCAAATGCTTATTATGTTTCTTATAATACCAAAATCGCTATATGTATGCCTACAATATTTGAGGAGTTCCTTCAATTCCTCATGGATTCCATCATCATATCTTCACCAAAATTAAATGGGACCAACTAGAAAGTACCTTCTATAAAACCAAAAAAAAAATTTTGAAATCGGTCAAATAGTCTTTGAGTGATCGGTGAACATCCATAAAAAAAAAAAAAAAACTAAAACAAAAAAAAAAAACATTCCGTCGAATTGAGAACCTCCTCCTTTTTTGGCAGTCGGTTAAAAATGAATAGAGATAACATCGTTATCTGACAATCAGCTCATTTTGCAGCATTGTCCTCGTTGTTGAGAATTACATACAATTTTCTCGAATGTAATTTCATCAGCCGTACGTACAACAAAATGTCGGGCCCCTTATTATAGGTATGGTTACATCCATTAGAGGTTGTTGCTAAGTCATGAAAAAATGTGGCTTTGTGCATGTGGGCAACGCTTGTTCCGTATTGATGAATTGGCAGTTATGTAAAACGCGATAATAAATAGTATTGAAGTTTTTTTTGATAACTTAGTTCGACTCGTCATGACCTTCGCGCTTTTTTTAACCGACTTCCAAAAAAAGGAGGAGGTTCTCAATTCGACGGAATGTTCTTTTTTTTATGGATGTTCACCGATAACTCGAAGACTATTTGACCGATTTCAAAAATATTTTTTTGGTTTTATAGAAGGTACTTTCAAGTTGGTCCCATTTAATTTTGGTGAAGATCTGATGATGGAATCTATGAGGAATTGAAGGAACTCCTCAAATATTGTAGGCATACATATAGCGATTTTGGTATTATAAGAAACATAATAAGCATTTGCATTCAGAAAGTGTAAATTGGTGAAGTGGAACTGATGCAGAAGACCACAGAATGCCATCGGAACTCCTCAATGATAAATGATTTACGGGTGGCGACAGAATATCTTGATTAATTTAGCTAAGCAACTTCATAGTCACAAATTTAAATGTTCTTGATGAGAATGGTACCATCGAATTGATTTGATGATGGAGCCGGAAGGTAGGCACCAGATCTATGTAATGAAATAATGTATCCTAGCCGTGTTTGGGCTTGTTCGAATCGTCACGAGATACACTTTTAAGTAACGAGTAACTAAAAAGTGTAAAATAAATAAACTTTTTAACAAAAACATAAAACCAACTCCAAAAAAACTAAAAAGTAAAAAATAACGCCATAATTCAGTTTCTTCAAATTACTTACAAGTAACCGTTTGTATACTCAATCTATACAGTATATACAATTAATGTTATTTTGGAGTCGGTGCCATCGTGTCACAACTTACTAAAATCGTCAATTTTCAATATTTTACACATTCTTTATATGACACCGACGCCAAAATAAGAGTCAGTTTTATGTTTTTGTTGAAAAGTTTTTGTTTTTTTGTCATCATTGTCTTAGCAAAAAATGTTAAATACAAATAATAAAAAACTCAGACAGATTTTAAAAAAAGCTGTTAATTTCTAAACGGCTTAACCGATTTTTCTTGTAACCCTAGTTAAGAACACAGTCTCCGTTATTATCTTTCAAACTCAAACTAAAGCAAAATCAGTCCAGCCGTTCAAGTGCTACGATGCCACACACAGACTCACAGATACACACGTACAACTTATAACACCACCCCTCTTTTTTGTCGGGGGTTAAAATATACATGATGAGCAATGATCATAACATAACCAGTGACATGCTTCTGGTAACTACTCGTAAAGCTACCAACTTTGCGCATGCCTAAATTGCTTGTGGTAAGTTTTGCTACCAAGTATATACTATGCTGTCATAGCTACGAAATGTTAAAACAATTTGGGCTATCTTTTCTTAAACTCGCAATCAACTGTGTGGATTATTAACTCTTTTGAAAGCAAAACACAGTCTCAAGTTTGAGTCTACTTTGATAAAAGTAATCGCGACTTCCGTCGTGGTAATAATTCGCGAGACAACAAGACGTTTTAATTGAACCGAGGCGGTCAAAACGCTCGGAAATTCGAACCAATACCGACGTAGGCATCGTTACTGGTTTATTTTTTTTTAAATCTTACCGAACTTTTTAAAGTGGTATTTAGGTAATGATTAGTTATGAACTTTGAGCTAAAGCTCATAAAATACAAGAATGTCTACTAATAAGCGAGATACCGAAATTGTATACCGGTTGTTTTGCATGGAAATAATAGTGGTACGAATTATAAGAAAGATTTTGTGATTAGAAATATACATTAAGTATGTATTTTTTTAAAAGTGAAAAGAGTAAAAATACCCATTTAATACTCTTACGACCAATACAAAACAAATGTTTAACTACCGACTTGATTTTTAAATCTCGTACAAAAATACTCACATAACAACATGCAATACTGATAAGGTAAAGCGGCTAGTAGAATTAATGAGGAAATGCTTGAAATTTATCGATAAAACGCAGTAATACTATAAAAATTATGAAACGTTACAGGAATAGCGAATAACGTGATTTTTATGAAATACACTAGTATAAATTTAATGTACTAACTTTGAAGTGAGTCAAGGGCGCTAATTATGAAATACAGAGTCAAGTACAAATAGATGTACCCAGTATCTACTGATTGCTTTTTCGCCTTATTGCATTCTTGAAAGGTCCAAAAGTGGATACGAGTCGAGCTTAAGGTTCAAAAAGAAGGACTCATTAATTCATTTAATTAAATGTTATATGAAAGTGTCCGTTGTGCGACCAACAATTAACCATGCATCTGAATTGAATATTTTCGCCACTACGGAATACTTTGGTCGGGTTTGTATGGTTAAATATGCCTAACGATGGTCTAACTTTTTGGGCTTCATCTTCTTCTCTAGTAATGGACTGTACTATACCAGAGGGGCTACTCCGAAATCCTAAGTTCGTTTGGCGCCAACCTGTTCAGTCAGATAGAGCATAACATGAGAGCGAGAGGGACAGCACACAGCACGTTACGAACTTTGATTTTTGAGTTTCGGAGTTACCCCTCAGAGCTAAAATCAACTGAACGTTAGAGTAATATCAAAAACATTAAGTCGGCCTTCTCGCTCGCGCTATAGAAGAAACAGTAAGTTTCTACCCACGACTCGTCCGCTTACAATTCTAATTTCAAAAATCCATCCTACTGCACCTTAACGTCTCTGAAGATGTAATTCCAATTTTAATATTGGTCTGCTAATAGTTGACTCAAGTTACTGTTTTATACTTTTTATAGTGGATCTGGATATATAAACTTATACTATACTGTTATAAAGTTGTAACAATGGAAAGGTCTGTTCATTGAGAATATTTTCAAAAAAATAAGTAAAACGGACACTGAATAGAAAAGGTTTTATTTTTTAATTTTGTATGTGTCGATGCGGCTTCATCACGTAAAAACGGCTCAACGAATTTGAACTATTTTTGATACACAGCTGATCATCCATAGATGGTTTGGTTATAGGACACTTTTCCGACTACAAGCAAAGCTCCGCGAACAAAGTTGCAAGCATCTTCTAGTCTATTATAAAGTAAAAACTGGCAGTTGAATAGGAACCACTAATTTACTAAGGATGAACCTATACGGATACGAGTAGTACAAACAGCAGGACAAGCGACCATCTGTAGGCCTTATATCAATGCACATAAGGTCTACCAATGGTCTCTTGGTGTGTGGCTGATGGTACGGATACAAAACAAAAGCCCGGACTTCATGTACCCGCACTTTTTGCCGGCAAATGACTTTGTTGCTAACAAAGTGCTTAGTAAGTCCAGAGAGTAGTGAATCAGTAGAGTGTCACTTCCTAAGATAAATACTCTTTCAATAAAGCTGCCCAAGTAGATGACGCTATGATCGACGTTCATTCTCATTTCAATACAACAAAAAATGAAAATATAATAGTTGACGTCCTTACCTATTGTAAATGCGAAAGTGTGGTAGGTATGTCCTTCATTAACGCGATAATGGGGCAACGGATTGAAGTGATTTTTTGCAAATAGATAGAATAAAGAGATGGAGATTGGCATAGATCCATTTTATTCTAGAATTATGCATCCTAGTTTTATAATATAGTCCGAAACGAGAACTGGACTACATTTTTGACGGGAATGTATGTACATACAAGAGTTAGTAAACATTTAATAATAAGGCCTAATGCGTATGTAGCAGATCATGGCCCAATCTCACCATGCTTTATTAGTTGCTAATGGATGATTATGCCTGTGAAATAATGTACATTGACAAGCATAGTTAGTCGTTAAAACTAACGGAGCATGTTGAAATTGGACCATAGGCCAAATCAGGCCAAAGGCCGGCAACGCACTTGTGATTCCTCTGGTGATGCAAGTGTCTACGGGCGACGGTGATCGCTTACCATCAGGCGACCCGTCTGCTCGTTTGCCTCATATGTCATAAAAAAAATCAATTTACCTATATTTTATAAGCAGAGAGTAATTTTTTGGGACTATATAAGGTAATAATTGAATAATATACTTTTTAAAACAGCCTGCATGCTCTCTGCTCATAAGTCTTAGCAAATAAAATCAACGACCTCTTGTGAGATTCAAGATACATTTGTATGCTGTCATACATCATGGTGTCATACTTAATATTTTTTTGCAGCATGACTTATTAACTAAGTATCTAAACAATATATACCTTATGGATTTTCTGTAAAGCCTAAATTTGCCTGAGAATGTTTGCAAGGCGAAGACTGGATATTGAATCATCTTTTACCGTTCCAAGGGCTCTTTTTAATGATAAGTTACTGAAGCTTTGCAACTGTAAATATACCGTTCATCCATTTCTTCATAATTTTAGGCATTTTTTTGTGCAATGAGATAAAAAGTAATACACATAAATGCTAATACAAAATATAAACATTATAAAAACCATTCCTTTCATCGCAATTCGATTGGCTACTAATTTTGCATTTGAATAATTTTCTAAGGTGCACGCAATTTCGTTCACGAAGGATGATAAAGTTCTAACCCTCTTTTATGCTTCTACGAATTATAAAATTTAGCTTTTCCCAAAAAACCGGCCAAGTGCGAGTCGCACTCGCGCACCGAGGGTCCCGTACAAAATATACGCTACAAACGGCCGTATCTATGAAAATCCAGTGTAGAGCCCCACCTACTCCCCTACTCCTAAGCAAAATGTACGCGGTGTTCGATTATTTTATATTGGCTAATGACTTAGACAGACAGATATAAAATTATACTGTTTTTAGTATTTGTTGTTATAGCTTAAGTTTTCGAATATTGTAGTGTTGTTTGTATTTTATATATATATATATATTTATTAGTATTTAGTACCTCATATCTTAGTATGTATCTGTATTGTTCCTTACTCTTTTTTTTTCTTTCTGGCTTTAATTTATGATTTGTCTCATCTTCTTGTGCACCACTTACTTACTAATTGGTTGTTTACTTTGCGCCATCTCTACCACCTTAAGGTTGTCTGGGCGAGATCGCTTTTTAGCGATAAGACCGCCTGTTGTTAACCATTACTCATACTGTTTTAAATGTAAGTGTCTGATGTTATTTTCTTTTTGTATGAAATAAAGTGTATTGCATTGTTGTAATGTAACAACTGTTGGTGGCCCTTAATAAATAAATAAATAACGGCAACAGAAATACAATCATCTGTGAAATTTTCTACTGTCTATCACGGTTCATGAGACAAAGCCTGGTGACAGACGGAGAGCGGAGTCTTAGTTTTACCATTTTGGTACGGAACCCTAAAAATACAATTAAGTAACATCATGAAACTCTTTTTTTTAGAACCTGTACCTTAACCTTGAACAGGGTAGGTCAGGCTAGGCCTCCTTACCAGTAATCGTATCCAGTGGGGGAGCACAAACCCACAAACGGGAATGCCAGCCGTGGCCGCGTGAGATGCTCCAACTAAACGAATGGACGGTGGTGATTACAACAGTTTGCGATATTACAAAATGACCTCACTAACACCGGCTAATGGATTATGTTAATTATAATTCCGCGTTAGTTAACCTAGGTCGGTACATATGCTAATGACAAATTGATCAATTCATCATTAACACGGTAAGATGGTATTAGATACCGTTAGCTAATCAGTAATCAACTAATCATGTAGATCTACAAGTTAACGGCAGTATTTTAGGGTTCCATACCGTTTTTTATTTATTTATTTGAAGCATTGACAACGAGGCCATCAGCTCAAACCAAAATACATGTAACGGTAACATTCATACCGAAATGGTGGTAACCACAGACAACACTAAGAAAATGCAATCGGTTATTTTCGGTATGGGAAATACCGAGTTTTAATTTAACCGAAACAACGGTGTTTTCATAAAAATCGGTTAACCGATTGCATTCTCTAAGTGTCCCTGGACAAGACCTACTTTCGGTAGTACCACAGTCAAGGGCAACGATCAAAATACACCAATTTTCAAAAATATATACACAGCCATCTCTCAATAGTACGGAACCCTCGTTCGAATTCGTTCGAATCCGACTTGCACTTGCCCGGTTTTTTGTATCATTAATTAATTAGGTTTTTTAAAATATTTTTATGCTCACGTTTTTAAACCTACTAGGTGTCCGCAACTTCGTCAGCGGAGGTGAAAAGAAACATAACCCTCTTTTTTCTCCTCCGTAGTCGGGTAAAATGTATCCTATAACCATCTGCGGATGCCCACCAACCCGTGTAACAGTACCTAAAATCCGTTTAGCCGATTAGGCGTGATGAAGCCACAAACAACGACACATACCAACATTACCAACACACAAAAAATTCAAAAAGTATATTTTTCAATTCAGTCCTTTTTTAAAAATTATCTTCAATGTACAGGCATTTCACAAAGCCTTATAATATTACAGATGACTGGATATCATTAGCATGATGACTTGAGTCACGCGCGTTTTAATATTAGCTACGTACCTAAACCAGTAAAATCTACAGTGATTTACGTCCAAATCTCAATACAATAGACATTTCTGTCCAAAAACCCGTACAGTTAAAACACAAGTCATTTAGAACCATACCGTTTCTTGTGTACCTATCGTATCTGCTGAAAAATACAACATTATTCTCCTAGAGGTGAAGATTTCATGGAACGGACATTGGAAATACCGTAAAATTGCATATTAACCGTGATCGACGACGTTACGGCAAAACCTGTATCAGAAAAACAGAATACACGATTATGCAATTAGCTCTAGGAATAGCAGCTGGTATTGAGTAACTTCGAGCTAAATTACCCGCCTGTTCCTCAAAATATTGAGGAAATATTGGGTAATTAATAATAACCCAAATAGGCTTGTGCCAGTAAAATTTAAGTAGTCCGTCTGTTTGAATATGAGAAAATATTGGACACGTATTTTTTCTGTTGTCAATTAAACAAAAAATGATGAAGATCCAGTCAACAAGTAAGTAGGTATCCGAATTAAGTATGTCACTATTTTTTTGTTAATGTCCTTGAACCTTGCCGTTTACTTGCTTTTTGTTAACGAAAAATTGAGCAGATCGTGATAGTAAAAATCGTGTTACTAAAAAAATACCTATTAGTCTGAAATAAATGTACGTTAGGTTAAGTTTCATCGATTTTAAGGTCATTTAAGAGGAACATGAGTGCAAAAGCAAGATATATGCGTATTATGCGTCAGCATAACGCAAAGGTTGTCGGAAGTGTTTTGTTTTGTTCGTTGTTCTAACAGGGCGATATCGCTCAGCGATAAAGACCTTTAAATAAATTTAATAAAACTGCAAAGGTATATCGACATAACTTGCGTTTTTTTTCTTGTCTACAAAAATTCAGGAAGAAAGCAAATTCATTTAAGCGTAAGGCCAAGGGCAAAATTATTAGCGTACCAACCGACGCATTATAACTCAGAATCAGTTAGTTGTATCTCGAATAAATTTAAAATACACATACGACCAATCGGATCCGTGGGATAAGGTGATTTGCAAGCCTTCGACAAACGTCCTGCATCATAAAGAGTGCATGAACATTAATAAACAATAACACGAGTATATTTACATTTTATCGCGTGATAAATATTTAATTACAATTGATGTTCTGTCACTAAATTAAAGCCAATATAATATAATACATTTTTTACTTCTCCTGCTCAAAAAGTACGTCATATTAGCTTCGCGAAGCGAGACTAAAATATAATAGTACATTTAGCCCCTAGCCTAGGGTTTAAAAGAAAGCCATATAATCCCATGCAAATTTCTATGACACGGAAAAAAAACTTGCGGCCAGGTACATACTCCTTACGAATAATTAAAAACAAACAAACCAATCTGATCAGATTGGCCAAACTTTCTGATAGAATTGCTGAAGTCTTTTTTATTTTCTCGCAGTCGAAGTGAAAACCCGAGTGTTTAACACGTGGCTAAAAGCCATTATGACACTCAGACATATTTGTCCTCGCTCACTTCGTGAGCTCCCCAAATAATCCCTTCGTGTCATAATGGCTTATTTTAGCCCCTTGTGAAACAATCTACTATTCTATGATTTGAAAATACATGCGCGCAGGGTATTTATTTGAGAGTTCCATCCGCGTCATAAGTATCGGTCACATGTCTGTACAAGTGGCTGTTTATTTTGATGGCGTCTCTGGTTAGAAGTACAGAGGGGTTACTCCGAAACTCGAAGTTTGTAACGTGCTGTCCCTCTCGCTCTCATGTTATGCTGTATTTGAGTGAGCGGGATGGCGCCATACGAACTTCGTTTTTCAGATTTCGGAGTAGCCTGCCTGGACCTCCACCAAAACATCGGAATTGCTATCAAAACCTACAGCCATTTCGTCAACAATGCGAGCGACAACGGTAGTGACGCGTGTGAATAGCTCAAATGGTTATTTAAAAGCGTGTTTATTGGTTCATTCCTATACCTGTTTTCAACGCATCCATGCGAAAGGGATCACACACACTGATATATTATCTATACTAGTTGTTAAAATGCAATGTCTGTACATTGAAGATATTTTCATAAGAAGCATTGTAACGGACTATTTGGAGGGCACAAAATCGATTTTTTTGTATGTTTGTATGTGTCGTTGTGGCTTCATCACGTCAAATCGGCTAAATGGATTTCAACTATTTTCATCATATTGCAGGGCATCTCCAGATGGTTATAGAATACTTTTTAACCGGCTACGCTTAAGAAAAAAAGAGAGGTTATGACTTTTTCTCCTAAGCGAACGAAGTTGCGGGCACATTCTAGTGTACTATAAGATGCCCGCAACTTCGTTCGCGGAGGAAAAAAGTCATAACCCCTCGTTTTTTCTTAAATGTAGAGGGGCAAAAAGTATCCTATAACCATCTGTGAATACCTATCTATACGTGTATCAAAAATAGTTGAATCCATTTAGCCGTTTTGACGTGATGAAGCCACAACGACACATACAAACATACATAAAACATTTTTCGATTCAATGGCCTCCAAAAAGTCCATTACAATTTTTTTTTTATCAATGAACCGATATTTCATTTTACAACTTTAAATATAATAAATAAATTAATATTAGGGACAATGTTACACAAACCGAACTAGTCTCGTAGCAAGCCCAATACAGCTTGTGTTATGAGTACTAGACGATTATATTTAATAGATATCCATACTTACTAATATTATAAATGCGAAAGTGTTTCTGTCAGTCTGTCTGTCTGTCTGTCTGTTACCTCTTCACGCTTAAACCGCTGAACCGATTTGGATGAAATTTAGTATGGAGATAGTTTGAGTTCCGGGGAAGGACATAGGCTACTTTTTATCCCAGAAAAATACCCTCATTCGCGATAACCGAATTTAAGGCGCATGAAGTCGCGGGCAGAAGCTAGTTCACTATATATTCTCAAAACTGTAGGTGCAATAGGTACCTTGTTACGGAACCCTAAATGTGGCAACATTGTTATTATCAATTCTGCTAATTTGAGTGCTGAGCACACAGATCACGTAAAAGCCATAAAGAACATATTTTACGATGACAAGTTCGCGAAACTATTAGAAACTTAGAATATGTTATGTGAAGCAGTGCCAAGATGCATATAATAGGGGTAGCACGGCACAACGAGAGCATTCTGGGTCCGATCCTCTCCTCGAACAGTTGTAACTACATCTAAATATAAATCTTAATATACAAAGATTAATTGTCTCCGGACCTTTTAATTCAACAAGTTCCTGCAAAAACTCCAGTCAGCGAGGTCCTCCTCATTCAACATTCGAAAAGCTCCCGAAAGGACGACTTTTCTACCTACCAAGAAATAACGGATTGGTAAGTATAAAACGAAAACAAAAGAAGATAATTAACTGATCTGTCCCACCGCCTACGAGAAGCGATAAGCTAATATCAACAAATTCATGAGACTTACAACAGTTAGATAAACTGTGTCAATAAAAAAGATACATCTACCGAAAGCCCTGAACAGGGGCGTCAAAATGTTTAGATGCTGTCTTCTATTGGCCGGGTGGAGGGGTCGTGTACGGAAAGCGAAAACGATCGCAGCGCTTGATGTGGCCAAAAGTGGTAACTTTCCCGGCTCTTCTTCTGTCAAACGTCATACTTTTCTCATCATGCTTACGTTTTCTGCTATAAAATAATAAACTGAAATAAAATGGGTCACGATAGCTGTTGTGTGGTAAACTGCAATAATACAGGACGAAACAGCAATTGCAAATTTTATCGCTTTGTTACACCGAGTTGGAAAAAAGACCAGAAAATGAAATGGATAGTTGCTGTTAGAAGAATAAAGTAAGTGTATTAAACTGAAACCTTGGTTAAATATTTTTATCTATTTAATTTAGAGCAATAAGAATATTGTGATAGAATAATTATAATGTTTCGAAAATATAAAACGTAGAATAACTTATAATTTGTAAATGTTTATTGTTTTAGTACCTACTGATGGATCTTCCCTTTGCTCTTGCTGAAGTAAGAGGTTCCCTTTGCTCTCGGTTTGAGACTGAAACCTTATGTTGCGACCAATGCTTTAGAAATGTGATAATAGTAGTCATTTTTCAATTATCTGGAATAAAACATTATTTTTATTTAGGTTGAAGTGGGACTGGGCTGGTCACGTCTGCCGTATGCCGAATGATTTGTGCGATAAGAAGACCACAGAGTGAAAGCCACATAACTCAAAACGGAGACGTGGCAGCAGAGATGTAAAAAATACTTTATAAAAAGTATTTAAATACAAAATGCAAATAGTTTTTTAATTAACTATTTCAAATGCAAAATACAAAATACTTTTGCTTTTTGTATTTTAAATACTAAATACAAAATAGGTATTTTCAAAATACATTATTTAAATAAAATACTTTTTGGTGAAATTAGGTTTCTGTTTTGTTTTGTTTCAACGTAATCGCTGATTATATTGTATTACAACACAATTTTTATTTTAAAATTTATTACCTGTACATCGATATTTGAAGAATTGATTATCTGATGGTCTGAGTCGAAAAATATAAGTATATTTCTTATGCATTTACGTACGTGTCTTAAGGCCTCATCACGTCAAAAAGGCTGAACGAATTTCATCAATTTTTAGTAGGTACAAGGATAGCTGAACATCCAGGGATGGTTATAGGATATTTTTTAACCTACTAAGCTTAAGTATAAAATAATGTTATGAGTTTTTCTCCTCCACGAACACTGTTCACCGCAACGAAACAGACGTCATGATCCACAGATAACGCGCGTTCGTTTTGTCACTTCACTAGGCAAACCCGCAAGGCTTCTAGCTTCTCTAGTGGATATTACCTAGTCGACTAATAGTGGCGAAGCTTAAAAGTATTTTGTATTTTACAAATAGAAAATACGTTTCGAAAAGTATTTCAAATAAAATACAAAATGCTTTTTTCAAAAGGTATTTAAATGCAAAATACAAAATAGGTATTTTGTATTTTGTACTTGTATTTTAAATACAAGTATTTCAAATAAGTCGCATCTCTGCGTGGCAGACCTCGTCGGCGATGGCGGGACGACTTGGACTCCTTTGCAAAGGACTGGCCAGATGATGCTCAAAATCGAGACCAATGGAAAAAGAGGGGGGAAGCCTTTGCCTAGCAGTGGGACATAACAGGCTTGCAATAATAATTAAAAAAAAATGTAAGGAAACCACACAGAAGTAAATTGACATAATAATACTAAACACACGTATAATAGTTACTTTCTTCAATAAAGCTAAAAACCTAATGTGTTTCACATTAAAAACAAACAAATTTTGCACTTGTTAGGTGCTCTACAATCAATATTTTCAATTATTTCGCTATATTTTGTTGCGTCTAATTATTTAACACTTTTGACAAAGCCAGTAAAGTTGCGAACGCTAGGCGGCGCTGACGTCGTGCACCCGCCCAAGAACCAAATGTTGCAGCTGCGTGCAAGAGCGTATTCTTGACACAACGATCACGGATCATATGAACTATTTCAGTGCCTTCTATGACGCTTGCATATTTTTTGTTTTCATCTAAGATATGGTCTTCAACTGATAACTAACCTCTTTGTCCTATATTTTACGACCAGAACGTGATTTAAAGGCGGTAAAGGTTAAATCAATTTCCTTATTTATATGAGTTTCTATTCACGGCACTATATAATGCCTCCTAATGAAGCAATTTATAATCCATTGAGTTTTATTTGAAGTGCGTCTGCTTTTGCCACCTCGAGCAATAACAATAAGTAGTTGTATAGTCAAGGGCAATGAATGTCCTCCAAAAATCTTTTGGAAACTTCAGTGTTTTTTTGGACTATCCACCAGTTTCACGAGTATAACGGTCTAGAAAAGGTACTCAATCTCTTTCGGAACCCTGGATGTAAGCGACGCCCGAAACATCGAGGATCAAAGAATTACAAACACAAGATAATTGACCGAGCGTTAGCAAAGATCTCTGTCCAGATATTCTCTTCTACAAGTCGCATTTCTCAACCGATTCTTGTGAAAGTTTGTGAGCTTTATTGCGCGAGATTGTCTATCTCTTTCCTTTCAATACTGTGCGAAAAGACGGGTAATGCTAATATTATGTCACGCGACAAGCGAAGTCACCTAAAGTTGTGCTATCACAGCAGGTTCTATATTTATTTATTTTTTGACAATTCTATTTTCGGATTTTTTCAAAATGGCGGAGATATGAGGGTTGAAAGACTCGCAAGATCTACAGCTCGCCAGATCCACTATTTAAATTAAGAGATTTCTGATATGCACAACTATAAAAAAAGGCAGACACACAGACTAAGATATATCGTGATTGTATGTGCTTCGCATGTCTAAAGTCTCTCTTTGTGATCCAAAGCATTTAAATCTACTTCGAACTACCTATATATATATATATATGTATCTCAATATATCTCTTGTTGGCAAACGTCTTCGTGATTATCAGACAGTTGGCTACAATAAATAATGGCCGTTCGACCGGTTCCCGGTCGGTAACAGCTGACTGGAATATTATTAACTGAATGTACCAGTCTGAATGCAGCTTAGTTGGGGTAGGGAAATTGAGAACAAACTTAGGGAGTCGATGCTAAAAATGGGATTTCATAGAACTGGACCAAGTAACAGGACTCTCTGAATGCAGCTTACTTTCCTTACAACGGGCTCCTAGCGAAATTAGGAAATGTATCCTAAAATGGGAAATTGTACTTTAACTCAGCGACTACGATTTGACTGTTTTTGTTTTAAACTCGTATTCGTTATTTAGATATAACTTGTTCCTTGCAATGAAGGGATATTTGTAAATCAATATGCCTTTCTTCACCAATTTACTTGAGAAGTGAAAAGAAAATGTTTTGAAACTTGGAAAGACTACTTTGACGAGAGGTCCAGAAAGAAAGGCATATGGTTTAGGACTAAGACCAATGAACCACCTAAAATGCCATGGTTTAGCGAGGGTCGGTTGAATCGACAATTAGTGGTCACAAGCATGCGACTGCGCTCCGGGCACACACATCTCCATGTACTTTGGCACTTGATGAGTGGTTGATTCTCCAAATTGTACCACATGTGGCGCGAGGGAAGATACCTACCACGCATTGGTGGAGTGTGCTCGGATCGAAGCCGACAACAGAGCATTTGAAGCACAAGCCGATCTCAGCTTAATTGATGTTGGTACTAGTAATGTTATACTGTTTGAGCCGACATCTAAATTAGCAATAGCTGTATGCCGTTGGATGTGTTTCTCGTAAGTAACAGCTTTGCCCACTTGAAAATTTATAACCAGGAATTGTAAGGCTCCGTTGGTATTGAACAGAAAAAACCAGCCATCAGTACACACACATTCGCATACTCCAATTAAACATCTAGGTATATCTATATCATTATAGTTGTAAAAATCTGTACCTACATTAAAATATTTTCAAAAAAATAAGAGAGACGGACGACTATTCCAAAGAGACCGAATCGAAAACATTTCTTTTTTTGTATGTTTGTGTCGCTGTGGCTTCATCATGTCAAAGCAGCTAAAAACAGATTTAACTAATTTGGGTACAGTCAGCGTCAAATAGTCTATAGCATCCAAAGCGCCAAATATATCGTTACATATCTTTAGCCTTGAGTAATAAAGATGTGTTGCGGTATAGGTATTTGGTGCTTTGGACGCTACAGACTATTTGACGCTGACTGTACACGGGTAGCCGGGCATCCTCCGTAGATGGATAATACTTTTTATCCGATTACGCTAAACAAAAATAAGGTTATGTATGATTTTTTCTCCTCTGCGAACGAAGTTGCATGCTATACATTTTTAATTTATTTGATAGCAATGACAGCTGAATTTTGCTATGAATTTTCCGCCTCTTGATTATTAGCGTAGCTATTCTGTTAATGCTACAGAACTTTGAATCACGTTTATTTTCATGCCTTTAGCATAAGTTATGGATGTTACGGCTTCTTATACGACAAAGGGCAACGAAAGCACGTTAATAGTCACGTTTTTTTTTATAGCGTGTGTTTACGAGTACGAACATGAATAAAATTTAAACTATCGATCTACAACGCATTAATTATGGTCAGAGTAAAGGACCGATCACACAGCAGCTCAAAATACGCAGATGCAAACGTTAACGTATCATCTATTCTCCATAAGCTCAAGGTCAAGCCGGATCAAGTGAAACCCCTCACAGAGTTACCTCTAAAAGTCTAAACAGTATCTATCTACGAAATGCCTACGTACCACTGAAGTACCGTAAGCGTCACGACAACACATACAAACATACAACGAATCCAAAAAATATATATTTCGATTCAGTGACCTCCAAATAGTCCGTTTCAATTTTTTTTTTATATCTTTAATGTACAGACATTTAATTTTTACAATTTTATTAGCATAGATGTTTATTATTATTATCATTACAATATTTAACATGATTTGCGTCATGGTGACTTTGTTTTTCATTTATATTTTCATTCGTCTTAAAATTAGCGTGACTAATAGGAGTAATTTACACCTCTGTCACACATTTTTGGTATGGGGTACTCGTAATTAGTAAAAAAGAAGGCCGATCCTAGTATGACCTCGCCTCCCGCTCTGTTTATTAGTTCGGTAATGTGTATGGTTTAGTAATATTGCAGTTATTCAACTTATTATATAGTTATACTAGAAGGCGCCCGCAACTTTGTTCGCGGAGGAGAAAAAGTCATAACCCCTCTTTTTTCTTTAGGATAGTCGGGTAAAAAGTATCCTATAAGCATCTAGAGATACCCAGCTACCCGTGTACTAAAAATAGTTAAAATCCGTTTAGTCGATTTGGCGTGGTGAAGCCACAACGACACATACAAAAAATAAAATAGTTTTCGATTCAGTGTTCTCCAAATAATCCGTTTTTTTTTTATATTCAATGTATAGACATTTCATTTTTACAACTTTATAATAGTATAGATATATGTATGTATATATATATTAAACAAACACAATAAGTTGTATTAATACATACATACGTATTAATACAACTTATTGTGTTTGTTTAATATATATGTACAATGCTTCAATTCCTAACTGCTTTGCGCCGCCTACTTATTACCCGACTGCGCGACGCAAAGGAGTGGTAATGTGTTTATCAGTCTATGTATGTATGTATGTATATATGTATGTATGTATGTATGTATGTTTGTATGTATGTTTGTTCCTATCTGGCACTCTAGAGACCAAACGCGTGGACCGATTTTGATGATTCTTACGTCAATCGATTTGTCTTAACTGTCCGAATGTCACTGAAGACATGAAAATGAAGAAAACTCAAAATGGCGATTGTATCGAGAATCAAAATTGACGTACTGTATCGAGTGGGGTATCAATGAATAGGGATTTAAAAATCATTATTAGGTTTCTTTTATCATTTTTAATTTGGAATTACCAGTTAGGAACTATAACGATTTAAAGTTGGTTAGCAAGCCGTTCTCACTAAATTTTCATTTATTTGCATTGTAATAAATCTGTGCAAGCTTCTCAATACCCCCACAATAAAGATTGCGAAATTGTCTGACTTTTATAGTTTTAACTAAAAAGTATGAAATAAAAATTAAAAAAAAAACCCGACTGCGTAAAGAACTAAAAAGAAAAAAAAACCCGGTGCCCTAGAAATTTGTTAAGTTATAATGGAAATCTTTCATGATTCATGATCGATACTCACTATATAACAATTAATAAATTCTAATATGGAACATAGCGATTTTAAACAGTCGGGACCCATTGTTGGGAAGATTTGCGTGGCTCTAGATTTCTTATGGGTCCCGACTGTTCAAAATCACTATGTTCCATATTAGAATTTATTATTTGTTATATTGTGAGTATCGATCATGAATCATGAAAGATTTCCATTATAACTTAACAAATTTCTAGGGCACTGGACTTGTTCTTTCTTTTTAGTTTTTACGTAGTTTCTTTTTTTCAACGTCTCTCGCTACCCAAAGGTTGCCTGGATCCCTGTTTAGCGATAAGACCGCCTGTTGTTTGCCTCTCCTTGAATGTATTGTTTTCTGTACTTTGTTTTGTAAGGTGTGCAATAAAGAGTTATTATATTGTACTGTAATGATACGCCTTGCTATCTCCAGTTGTTTAATGATCTAAATATGAGCGAGAAGGATTAAATTAAAACCAAGAAACACTTAATAATACCTGCTTGGAGTTCCAATGTTTCTCACATATAATTACAGCATATTATATCCACGTGCAAAACCGGCAGAGTGGACACGAGACTCGCATTCCTGTTGAATATTTATACGTACTATGAAGCAGTGTCGTGATGATATAGGATATAACCGATTAAGGATCTTGATAATATTATATCCAATCGTATTATTATTAAAGGCCTGTTTACACTCTAATTAGTGATTCTTCTTTGATTTCATACATTTCATACATTTCGTACTTGCTTTTAGTAACAGATGTGGGAACTCGAACTTGGGGCCTGTTTACATTGAGTTCTCGACTCGCACTTACAGCTTTTTGACTTCAGAGTGCTTCTATTATTGAGTTTTCGCCTTATACCGATTTTCGACATCGGAAAGGTACATCGGTACATCGACTTATAAAAGTTTAGCTTCTATAATTATTGAGTTTCGACTTACACAGTTCTTTTAACTAGAGAGGTGCATATTCAACTCGTAAAACGTTTATTACGTAGTACGAGTACGCATGCGTATGACAGTCAGTTACTGTGGATACATCACCACTGTTTTGTTTAGTGAATTCGAATGGCCAGCCAACTATTAAGTGTACGTGTATGTATCAATTAATTCGGTTCAAGTTCAAGATATATTTTAATATTTTTATACAATTATGGCACGAGACAATGCGAATACAGCCAGCAAATGCAGCTCAGAACCTTTTGGTCGTAAGTCTTATACATTTTGATGTTACATCCGACCGTGTTAAAGTTCTCATGACTTCGCATACCGATAATGGTGTGTGGTAATACAAGGAAGTAGGTTTTAATTATCGACTAGATGTTAAAGGCGGCGGATTAAGGATTTCTTGCAAACTGATGGCGTAATAAATGGGTTGTGGTCAGTTCTATTATTAGGAATATTAGAGCAATAAACGATATGTATAAATAACTATAGTAGCATTTGTCTGCGGCTTTGCCCGCATTCCTGGTATCCTATGTTCTAATCCCTGATCTACCGTATAGGGCTATTCATAAATTACGTCATTTCTAATTGGGGGGTCTGGACTTCGGATGATTGTGGCATGAGACGGGTTATTCCCAAGATGACATCATCTTTTGCCATCTTTACAGGGATGAAATTCGTGTTTTTGGAAATTACATCATTTTATTTGGTAGGGGAGGGTAATTCGAATTATGATGGTTGGATGATTTTAGGGGGGGGTTAAAAAACGTCAAAAATAGATGACGTAATTTATGAACAGCCCCTATGTCAAAGTTCCAGTTTCCAGGTTGTTGAGTTACAATATTCTAAATATACAAACATCTTCACAAACTTTCATATTTATTTAGTAAGATATAAGTGTTTATATTTTTATGCAGTGCACAAATATATCACAACACATCTTTATTACTATTTGGCGCTTACAGACTATTTAATGCTGACTGTACTATGTATACTAGGCGACGATACTTACGAGTATGTAGATAAATATATACTTAAACAAATGTACGACTCGGGAAGTAATATTTATGCTCATCACATCACACGAATATTTGCCGTTGCCGGGATTTGAACATGGGACCGCCGTTCGTAAGCCATTATTTAAGCTAAGTAGGTTTAAAACCTACTTAGCTAAACGTGTCACCTATTTATGCAGATGCGTAAATATTTTAGATTTTTTTCCTTTAATAAACTAACCAAAATATTCTACTAAACGTGTAAAAGAAAGACATGATCAAAAGTAGGTGCACGCCTACTAAAGTCATCGTGTTCAAAGTGCAAATCAAAAACTGCAAATCATAGGTTCAATGACATTGCTCGCAATGCAGCTGGGCTAGCATTACTTCCCGCGACTTCACTTGTCGCGTGACACTTCGCCACGCGTCTCTCTCGCACTGTATCGAATGAATAAGGATCGCGATGTCGCGTGTCACAGTTGTACCACAGTATAATAAAGAGTACTACGTACTCCCTGAAAGTGTCGCCCACCCGCGCTCGGTTACCTCGCAGTTACCGGCTGATCTGTGAGTGGGAAGAGCGCGGATGGCCGAAGCTTGCGGGCGGCGGGCGGCAGGGAGTGTCCGGCGGGAGGCAGGGAGTGTCCACAGTGTGGTTGTACTAGAGGTACAGAAAAGCTATAGCATTACAAAATGTGCGTCACCGTCAAACGCAGGGCTGTCGCTACTATAATATGACCCCTAGACACGTATAAACTACTTGTTTTCATAGGTCTCGCCCTTGGATTCGTTTTCTTAAGTCAGTTTTGTCGACTTGCTTGACGGACCAATATATCTTGACCTGTGATCTGGAACATGTACTACTACTTCACGTGTCTAGTTATATTAGGGACTAACTGAAAGCGGTCGAGTGCGAAATTTAGTGAATCAGACCTCATGCATTCGGAAGAACTAGCATGCTATTTGTTTGACACATTTCTAAATATCAATAGTATGTTTGACAGTAGTCTCAGTCAATTATTTTGCAATAAGCGAAAAAATCGAACATTGAAAAATATAGGTAATAAAAAAACGTATAGGTTTTAATTTTACAAAAACTAAAAAGGGCAGTTTGACTGAGACGTCACACGCTAGAACCTTTTTTGATACAAAGTTCATACTAACATTACTAACTAGTCGTTTATGACCTTTCGAATAGCTGTATTTGAGCTGTCATAAAATAGCGTACTGGAAAAATTTAAATAATATTTAGACATTTTTGTAAGTGAATTACTGGTACGAGTGAATAATGTTTATTAACAGCAATATCATAAAAATTCTAAAGAGTTTATGCTGACTCACACATATCTCCCCGATGACCGTCTTGCTCACAATATCGTCAGTCAACTTTGTAGTAGGCCTAGGGTTGCCACCTGTACTATATTATATAGTATCGTACTATATTGCAGTCAATTGTACTATATATTATAGAAAAATAATATATTTTCAATGCTAACTCCACTGTTGCACTTTTTTTGTATAAACATCGACTAAATCTCTCAAGTGGTGTGCAATAAAGGATTGTAATTTGTATATAATGTTTAAACATGATGAATGAATGAACGTGTACTACTTTTTTTCCTAAATTTCCCAAAAGTACTATATTTTGGCAAGGTTTTGAGAAAAATACTATATTTTTGAAAAAAAAGGTGGCAACCCTAAGTAGGCCTGAAGCTGCTTATTTCAGTCGCCATTTGTGATCTTTCCAGCCTCAGCGCCTATTGTTTCCACGAGCCAGAAAAACGTCCCGCCCGCTGCAGGCTTCAGTTCAATTCTAGTACATCGATAACAAAGGAAGCGTGCTATGCTAGTACACGGGCTCGACAAATTGGCATGGCGGTGCAGATGTGTCGCACCCATGTAGAGAATTACAGATGCCTGCACTGCACTACTCCCTACGAGCTAGCTATATATCCCTACGAATCGACGGCCGCAAGAATGATCCCTAGCCTTGTAGCACAACTGTAATACACTAGTTTCCGGGCGACTAACGTTGACTATCTCTTTCCATTTAGTAGACAGTAGAGTGCAAGGGAGAAGGTGTGTCACGCGACAAACCATCGTCCGCCTTTGCTGCCGCGACGTGGAATGACAAAGACGTACAAACATCCAAAATTCAAAATAAAATTTGTATTCAGGGACCTCCTCCTCCAAATAGTATATATATCGCGTATGTTTAGTGAAATATATTATTTTTACAATTTAAAATATAGTAGTGGATCGAAAACAAAGGAAGCATGCTAGTACAGCGGCCCCGACAAATTGGCATGGCGGTGCAGTCACGTCGTAGCCATGTAGAGAAATGCGGATGTCTGCGCCACTTCCTACGAGCTAGCTAACCCCACGAATATAAGACCAAGAATGATAATATCCAAGTATTTTTACCGGCAAAATAAAAAAAAAACAGGAAAGAACAGCAGATTCGTTTATCGCGGATACCTAAGGGTATTTTTCCGAGATAAAAAGTAGGCTATGTCCTTCCCCGGGACTCAAACTATCTCCATGCCAAATTTCTCCCAAATCGGTTCAGCGGATTAAGCGTGAAGAGATAACAGACAGACAGACAGACAGACAGACCGACAGACACGCTTTCGAATTTATAATATTAGTATGGATAGTATAGTATATAGTATGGATAGGTTAGTTAGTATAATACAGTAATTCTTTATTGCACACCAACAGGAGAAACAGTACAATAGAGCCTTAACATAAACTACGGTACACAATAGGCAGTCTTATCGCTAAAGAGCGATCTCTTTCAGACTACCTTAGCGGAAATGACACGAAATAGCTAGAAATAAGATCAACATGACACAATACAAAATACATAAAAACATAAACATACATAAATGTATACAAAAGAAGAAAGAAAACTATGTTCTAGTTGATATCAAACTAATTCGAAAATCAGCTGCGCACACACAATAATTAAAAAGTAAATAAGTTTTTGTTAAGGAATATATTTTTGTGGCAAGCTTTTATTGCCGACTGTACTTTTCTTTGAAAATCCATTAACTACTCACCGAGACCATTCTAAAGAGCCCAAACTCGGCAGGATAGCATTATTTTATTACAGAGTTCCTATGACCACCTTCCTGTTCTATCAAAAGATCAACTGGAAGTAGCTCAATTGGAAACCAGGAAGTAGGTCAAACTTTACTTGCAAGATTCCACCCGAACATAAATAGTAACTTACATTAAAAGTTAAATAAAAACTTGTAATAAAATAAAACAATTTAACGGATTATATCGCGTATATTATCTCATTTTAGTTCCCGACGTTTCGGAAGCTTTCCAGCTTTCCATGGTCACGGGAGGACTGAGAAAAGATCATCTTTTGAAGAAATTGTTTTATTTCAATGAGTAATAATCGCGGAAACAGAAGAAAATATTTTGTAATAAAATACTTAACTACTACGTCTAAGTTTGTATGCTGCAAAATGTTCCTACCTCAGCATGACGCTCTCAGTACTGAATGTTTTTCCCCACAGCACCATTTTCATGCATCTCTGTCTGGCCCTATGGTTGACTGGTAGAGAATGCCTTTTGGCATTAAGTTCTCCATTTGTACTTACTTTTGTTTTGTGCAATAAAGTTTAAATAAATAAATCAATAATGCTAGCTCGAAAGTCAGCGCTAATCTCCCGGTGTCCCATTTAGGTGATTTTCTATTTGTTCAAGATCTCCACCAATAGCTTAAAATGGTACAAAAAATTACGGACTCATCAAGCGTTTGAAACGTTCATTATAATGTCCCAACCGCGCCAGCATCATCACTTACCATCAAGGTTTAGATCAAGGTCATTTGACCTTGCTTAGTCATAAGCAAAAAAACTAGCCAATGCGAGTCGGACTCGCGTATCGAGGGTTCCGTTCACAATATATGCTAAAAACCGGCCACGAGCATGTCGGACCATGCTCAATGTAGGGTTCCGCAGCCGTTTATACAAAAAATGCACTACAGATGAAAAAATACGAAAAGAGCGTATCTCCCCGGCACTTACGTCCTTTTGCTGAGAAGCGCAGTTTTTTGGCAATAACTTAAAAACTGTATGACCGGACATGTTGAAAACAATTTTCGTTGGAAGTATTTATTAAGCTTTATATTTATAAATCTTTTCATATTTTTTGAACGTTTAGAAAATAGAGGAGGGGCGACACAATTTTTGCTACTTTCGGAGCGAATATTTCCGAAAATATTCACTAAATCAAACATTTTTTTTAGAAACATAAAGTGTTTTAGAAGATCTGTCGAATGATGTGCCACACATTGATATCTGCTGCTGCAAGCTTACATTCCAGAAATAGCGTGTATTTTACAAGATTCAAAAAATACCGCTTCCGATCCTTGGTACCATCAGCCTTACACCTAACTGACCACTGGTAGACCTTATTATCATAGACATAAGGCCTACATACAAATGTTCACTTAAGTGTGTTGATGTTTTTACGGAATCCTAAGAAAGGAAAAAAAACCTATTGATTGTCGGCCAAGTCAACACGTGAGGTAGTCACGTTAAGGTGCGTCCACATTTGTATCATTTGCCCGATCAGATCTTCGTTCCGTGGCATGATCGCGTGTCACGATCACGCTTTTGGATCGCCGCGCACACAGTGAGCGTCCAAGCAGCGCGATACGCAGTCATGCCACGGCACGGTGATCTGATACGAGCAAATGATACAAATGTGGACGCACTTTATAGGTGTTTCAACATTCAGACTATTATTGGCACTCGCAAGTACTGAGGGAAGGAATGGATTGAAGTTGTATTTTGCAATATGTTGTAACTGTGTAAGATAACAAATGAGGGTTTTCTCAAATGGAAATATCACCAGTTGGTGCCACCATGACGTAAGGTCTAACTGACAAGAAGTGTCAACATCCACCAATCACAGCACAAGATTTTGATACTTCTTGCCAATTAGACCTTACGTCACGGTAGCGCCAACGGGTGATATTTCCATTTGAGAAAACCCTCATTCTCATAACACAAGTTTTCGGTGAAACAATCAAAGAAACCACTTCAGAAAATCGTCGCTAATTTTCAAACGGCTGAACCGATGTTCTTGAACAGTAGCTAAGAACACTCGATGAAGTCACTAATTTCAAACACCACAAAACCGGTCCATTCGCCATGACCATGACATTCATGACCAAAACTGCAGATCACTATAACAGCGATACAATAGACTGAGGTCAAGGTGGCTTGCTAGGACTGGATGAAATTCACCGCGGATCTAGCTCAAATGCGTAACCTAGGAAACGCCAGCGTCCAGAAGTGGATGACAACGATGACTATAGTAAATAGTTGTCATTAAAAATTAAATATAGCCTTTTATGCGCCTAGACTTTTGCAATAGCAGCATTTTTGCGACATGTGTTCATGCTATCAGCTTATTCAAAGTCAAATCGGGTTTTTTTTATATGAATTACATATACAAAATACAACTTTAATTGACACAGAATCAGTGGTCTCATGGCAGAATTTAGAGGACTAATAAAATAAAACCGGCCGAGAGCATGTCGCACCAAATTCAGTTCGCAGCAGTCCATACAAAAAATGCACTACAGATAGAAAAAAATAAGATATGAAAAGGTGTGCTAGCAAAAGAGCGTATCTCCACGGCACTTACATTATTTTGTTGCGAACCGCCGTTTTTCGACAATAACTCAAAAACAGTATATTCAATCATGTTGAAAACAATTTTCATTGAAAGTATTTATTAAGCTATATCTTTGTATTTTTTTTTTCATTTCATATTCATACATTTTTATGGACATACCGTTTGGGAAATAGTGGGGGGGGGACACAATTTATGCTACTCTTGGAGCGATTATTTCCAAAAATATTCACAATTTTTTTTTTGAAACTGGACACTGGACAGACTGACGGACATGACGAAACTATAATGGGACTGTTTTTGCCATTTTGGCTACCGAACCCTTCTACAACTACACTTTCATAGAATTTTAAAAACAACTTTTCATGCCATTGATTGTAGGAAAAATAATAATACAGAAACAGTATGTAGCTATTCTGTGCCATTTCCGCTACCCAAAGGTTGTCTGGAAAAGATCACTCTTTAGCAATAAGACCGCGTATTGTCTACCGTATTTTATGTTAAGGCTCAATTGTACTGTTTCTGTTGTTGGTGTGCAATAATGAATTGTTGTATTTTATTGTATGGTCTTAAGTGAATGATGCCTTTTGTATTTTTTATCCACAGTACATTAAAATTGTATGATGCCCCGAAGCACTATGCATACTATGAACTATGATGCCTGCTGGGTGCTCTCATGCAACAACTAAGTTACCGGAGAACGGTAGTAGATAATAATATCAGAGTTAAAGTCTATTTCTATTGTGGTTGAGTTTTTGTTGACATTTCTGATATTGTTTTTGTTAGTTATCTGTGATTTTTTTATTTTGTGTAACCATAGTCACGTAAATTATTCTGAAACTAGTGTCATGAAAAATTCAAGCTCAAGTACAAATAATCACAGTAGTGCCGAAAGACATGGGCGCCAGGAGCAGGGTGCAAGGGGTGTGCACCCCCGCTGTCAGGAATAAAAATAGGTATGTAGATGAAAATTAACTTATTTTTAGTATTAAAATCTAGATATGATGCACCTTGTTGAAAGAAATCTTGGCAGTGCTCATGCCAAAAGAACTTAAATGATGTTTTGTTTTAGGCAAATTATGTTAATAAGTACCTTTGTGGAATGTATGCTACATGCTGCCACTGTTACCATAAGTAAAAATGAACAATTGGAAAATTCGAAAGTTAATTTTTTTTACTCCCTCCTTTTAGTAATTTTTACAGCAATATTTTCGATGATAATTGGCACCTCTTTTATAGCTTTGCTTTGGTCATTCAATGGTCATCACAAGGCTTTTTACTTTATATTTACACAGCTTGACATGTAATAAATTGTGGCTAATTAACTTGAATGCTTTAAACTCATATTGGTATAGTCACATGCAATTATGAAATATATACAGACTTATGATATACTTTTTTCTTACACCACTGGACCTGGACCTATTTAACATGATGTTTAAAATAGGAACTATAAATTATTTTTGATCAGTAATTTGGTTTATTCATATAATAGTAGGATAACACTTGTTTTCAGAAGATGAATGCAGATTTAAGGAGTGGCATATTTCTTTTGTAGTTTGTAGTAGCATAACTAAGTAGGTAGTTACTGCATAATAAAACGAAGTTATGTTCAGTCATAAGGAAAATATGAGTTCGGTGGTTAATTTAATGTATATAATACATTGGAAACCCCAGATTGACTGCATTAGATATTGATAGTCACGACACCCTCAGATAATGCGTTAGTTTTGATATGTAAATTATTCTAATATAAAGTATAACTTATATCGTGTTAAATTATGAAGTCATCAATGAACTTACCGGTTATTGGTGTCCCTCGGATCGGGTTCCGTTATCCAAGTGCTCCCATGATATATCGCAGATATATTTATTTATGTGGACTGTTATTTTCTCGTATCAACACAAAATATAGTAAGATTAGCAATTTGATATTATAAGACACGGTTTGTTATTGTTTCTGTAGCACAAAGCAAATCCATAACATTGATTTGACAATGACAGTTGTGAGTGACGTTTTTGATTCCAGATAGCGTGCGTTCTGAAATAGTTAACTTTGGTTATAGAATTGCTGTCTAATTTTCGGGTTACTGACTATTTGATTCTATTGAACTGTACCCAAGTGGTACTTTCTTTTCATTTTACAATTTAAGATGCAATAACTACGGAGAAAATGAAATTTATCATTATATATCATGGACTTCTAAAATTTAATATATTTTTTAAATATTTTCAAACTGCATCTTATTCCGTACACGCAAACTGAAATACATGATGAAGTTACCACATAGTCTAAACATCTAAAAAAACTAACTTTTAAGCAACTTTGCTTTGTACGTGTGAATTGTAGAGATGGGCAAAATTTTATCGATTAACGATTAAGATTAACCTACTTAATCGCGATTAACGATTAAAAATTACGATTAATTAATCTTAATCGTACGAGTTCCGATTAATTTAATCGTCGATTAATATCCAACGATTGAATTTTTGATCGATTAATTAATTAGATTAATTTTCTCCCGATTAATATTAGTAACAAATAAGATTTTTTTTAAGTCTAAGTCTCGAATTACGTCGACACATTGATACATCTTCACGACTTTAGGTGAACACTTCACATAATACCACTGTTACTATAATGCTTTTTTAGGTTTCCGTACCCAAAGGGTAAAACGGAACTCTATTACTAAGACTCCGCTGTCCGTCTGCCACTAGGCTGTATCTCATGAACAGTAATAGCTAAACAGTAGTAAACATTTTCACAGGTGATGTATTTTTGTTGCCACTATAACAACAAATACTGAAAACATGTCTGTCTCTCGATGTCAGTAACCAATATAAAATGATCAAACGCTGCGTACTTTTTGCTTAGGAGTAGGGCTCTGCTAACACTGGATAGATAAGGCCTTTTGAAACTTTTTTTAAAATTGCCATCCAATATCGTCAGTGTTGACGTTTGTTAGAGATCATTTCTTCCACTGAAATACTATGTCTATCTGACCAATCTAACGAGTTACTCGTACTAGAATCGTCATCATTGGATTGGATTAACATAGACGAGTGCTTTTAGCTTAATGGACTTAGAATGAGGAGCATTTAGATAGGGTACCACTAAATGCGCCTGATAACGCATCCTGGGGGTACCTACTGGAACTCAGGATTGGATCAACATAGACGAATGTTTTTTGTCCCCCAGGGTCCATCATCAGGATTATTTGGTGGTACTCTATCTAAATGCTCCTCATTCTAAGTCCATTAAGCTAAAAAAACACACGTTTACGTTAATACAATCCTGAGAACCGTTAGGTACCCCCAGGGTCCACCATCAGGACCATTTCGTAGCACTCGTCTATGTTAATCCAATCCAATGATGACGATTCTAGTACGAGTAACTCGTTAGATAGGTCCATCTTATGTGATACAAATTATAATGATATTTTTTTTCGAGCAGGAAAACACTGTTAGTGTTAAGTGTTGAATTGAAATAGGTTACATTATCTAAGCCGTAAACCCTTACCTAGGAGACCCAAGAGTACTGCACTATAAAAACCACCTTGTTTTACTGGAACAAGTCAATTTGACACAGCACACTAGAATGATTTTTCAAGTGTACACATGACAAGACATATTGCATTTTTGTAACGTGCACAAATAAGCGTGTTCCAACTTTTAATCGAGACTTAATCGTGAAATTTAATCGATAAAAATTACGATTAATTAATCGTTAATCGAAACCTATGTCGCGATTAATTTTTAATCGCGATTAATTTTAAACTATTAATTTTTTTAATCGATTAATTAATTGATTAAAAAATTAATCAATTAATGCCCATCTCTGGTATTGTATGCTACAACTACAACGGCAAAATCGACCAGGGAGGATTATTACTATGAATATGATTATGCAGGAAAATAGCGCACGTAAAAGTAGGGGAAAATAGCGTAACCGACTTACTTGTAGTAATTGATATCTTATTTCTTCTTTTCAGAATACTAATAAACGGAATTGGTGCAATGATGCTGCGGTAACGTTTTCGCTACAAATTCAAAATGCTGGACGTATCAGACACTGTAAGTTTTAAAACAATTACATATCTAAGCCCACGATCAGTGATTGCCCGCTTCAGTTTTGGGATTGAAAAGTTAAAAAGAATGTTAGTTTTTGGGATTGAAATTAAACAATTATATTATACAACAATTTCGTATCAATGCCAAAATTGGTTCTTTAACTAATTTAGTTGCTTGTTTAATATCACACCTACTAGTAAAGCAATAACAAAATCTATGTTTACTTGGGTTACTTGGTTACAAGTCATCCTCGATTCTTCGTATCTATTCGACGTAGTGTGCCGCCTATTGGATGAAGATATTACGCTAGCAAGACAGACAAACAAACAGACAGTAATTTAATTTATAAACGGCTTGACGTGACTTGATCAATATCATAGTATCATATATTCTTCCTAGAATTATACTTGTGTTTGATTTCAAGTGTGCTCAAACAAATTATTCCGGGGTGTGTCTTTTTGTGGTTCTAAAACGAAATTTTATTCCGCTTCTAAGGCTTCACAAAAAAGTTTTTCAAGTTGTGAGTACGAGGTTACTGCAGGATTTTTCAATAAGCCCTATGACCTATAGGCAGCGGCCTAGCTAGAGGCAGCACGGCTTAGGGTCAGCCAGCACGGCTAAGGGGCGGCACAACCTAGGGATGGCTATATCAAAGGGCGTCACTATCATGATCATATCAGCCAAAAGACGTCCATTGCTAGAAAAAGCCTACTTGAAGCATTCCCACAACCACCTCACTGGTTTGCGCTGTTGGTATGATTTGATGGGAATGGGAAACCGTTCACGTTTCGTCGTCTGGTACGCGGTCGCCAGGGATGAACCAAAGGATTACACGAGATTTCAGCCTGTTTAATCATTTACACACACACACACACACACGTGCACACGCACCCACACACGCGCACGCATGCACACGGGCGTATAAAGGTGTTGGTGTATTTATTTATTTATTTCAGGCTGAAAACCATAATGTGTTAGTAACAATGTTCATAATAATTAAATTAAAGGTAGATAAAACAAATAAACCAAATTAAAATTACACATAAAATTTTAAAATAAAACGATGGCATTTCTGAGGTCCATATGTAAGGCATTCCATCTCCTCATTATAGGACATGCCATCATATCAATAATGATACCTCTTCAGGAGTGTGTTGGTACTGTCTCGCACGCGACGCATCAGGGAGGCAACTCGTTTGGGCTATTATTGCCTGAAAACTATCAACGCAAACATACCTGTTGCGCTGCAAAAACGGTACAGCCCCAACAACATTCTGAAACCATTATTGTACTGCACGCACATGGCATTGAGAGATCTCTGCGTACATTTGATCCACAGGCTACACGTTTTAAGGTTAAGAGGTGGTCGTGAGGTGGTCGTATAAAATCTAACATGCCCGGGAAAATGCGATTTCCTCCAAATTAAAGGGTTATTTGATGTTTTTGTCCGGGTTCGGCTTAAATCAAGATGGCAGCCTTAGCTCTGGGCCAATAAGTTTCGCAGCCGACAACAAAAGCCGTTGATCATCTTCCGCCAATATTTACGAGTGACTCACAGTCGTCTAATTTCATTGCACATTGTCATAGGCCTTGTGCAACAAAGCTCGCCAATTCAGTTGGATATCAGCCAAGCCTAGACTGTTTGCATTCGTGTAATCAAATTATCCAAATAACGAGATTGTTTGAACATAAACCACGTGTAACAGTTTATCAGCGGCGTCAGACGGCATTGCGGTGAAAGACAGTTATTGTCTAGTGTCTATGTTTTAGTGTGAGGAGAAGGAAGCGAATGACGTTTTCGTTTGATTGAGGTTTTAACTGCGATGTCGAACGCTAAGAAGAAAATTAGTCGACGTCATCTGTTGTGTAAGGTTAGTGAACTAGTTTATTCGTCCAAGCACTAAATAGACCTATGTTATGGTGGATTGGCCGCTCTTGGTTCTATAGTATCAAACCCCCTCATTTTGTCATCAGTACTTAACTCTTTACCATTATCGGGCATTACTAATATCTGACCACCGTAAATAGAAACGTGCAGTACGTAATGCAGAGGTATTTAAAACTAAAAAAAAGATACAATTAATAGCTACTTTCACAAATATTTTAGAGATACCTTCAAGTTTATGAACTCAGGAGCAGGTATCGCCCTCTTAAATCTGTCTGCCCTCCTTAGACAACATCTTCTACAAGTAAGCATAATCTTGGAGATTGTAGAAGATGATGCACATTACTGTTTAAGAATGTAGGTAAGGTGCATACCTATTATTATTGCGAATACATGCAACAGCGTAATCTAGGCCACCAATAAGGTGGACTGACGATCTGGTCGAAATCGCGGGAAACCGTTGGATTAGGGCGGCTCACGAGCACGACCGGTATTTATGGAAATCCTCGGGGGAGACATTTGTCCAGAAGTGGACTTCCTTAGGCTGATATTAGGATGCATGTAGTGTAATTTGTAACTTCCGATTTATTCAGATAAAAGTCGCGGAATACCGAGTGGCATACTCGAAATTTCCTCCTTAATGTAATTACTCGTATTGTAACTTTCCAGTGAAGACACGTTCTCAATGTTGACAGCGTGTTGACAGTGTGTAGACATAGCTAGTGTAATAACGACTTAGATAAGACAAATAAGTACATTCAGCCCCGCGCATTCGCCTGCGTAGATTCTCTATCACTTTCACATCCATACTAATATTATAAATGCGAAAGTGTGTCTGTCTGTCTGTCTGTCTGTCTGTCTGTCTGTTACCTCTTCACGCTTAAACCGCAGAACCGGTTTAAATGAAATTTGGTATGGAGATAGTTTTAGTCCCGGGGAAGGACATAAGCTACTTTTTATCCCGGAAAAATACCCCTATCCGCGATAAACGAATTTAAGGCGGACGAAGTCGCGGGCAGAAGCTAGTAATCTATAATGTTCATTTCATCCTGTTTATCTCTGATCTTAATTTTGTTTAGACCTACCTGCATATATCCGTGGGCGGGATTTGGACACTGTTTTTTTTTATCTTTTATTTCGGTTAATACCTTATAGAGCATGTGTTCGAAATTTCATAATCCCATTTTCAACTAATTTAGGCTGTGTATTGGCTGTCAACCTCCCCTCCAAAACGACTGAATCCAATGAGTCTTGATAAAACCTATATACCCTCCGTACCCCCTCTCTTAAGTAAGCCCCTCCTAAACCGAAGCCCTGGATCCAATACTGCAGTCACTAACGACTTCAGAGAACCAAGTTTTCAGGGGAAAAATCGTCGAAAGAACCACTCTTTTGCTATCATTTCTCATTCTGAACATAGAACATGATCAGGCTTGTGAAGTCGCGTGGTACCTTTTCCAGATCACAAGGTCAAACTAAATTAGTCCGTCAAAACGGAGTTGGGAAAATGGAACTAAGAGCGGAACCTATGATTACGAAGAGTTGATACGGGGTCTAGGGTGTCTAGGGGTCATATTATAACAGCGACGAGTCCGTCAGCGCTGCGTTCTTCTGACGCACATTTCACCAATACTATTTACAAAAGTCACGCTATGACCATATATGACGAAAGCAACCAGGGTATTCTCAAAGTGACATAAGTCTCAACTCGTTTCCAAATTTCAATTCAAATCCTCAATGTTTTTGGTCGCTTTTAGGGTTACTAAAAAAATATCTCGGGTCATTTTCTGCAAAACTACGGTCATTTATTAGTTGTTCCGTCACTTTGCATCGCTTCGTAATCCGTTGGTTTGCTGTAATAAATTATGAAACAAATGCTAATACTAGTTCATTAACTAAGTATACTCATTTTGATGAATATTTTATTAGGTATATTGCTTTTAAAGAAACGTGACTTTGCTTGTCATTGGTTACACTTTAGTTCAAAATATAATTTACTCCGGCATTTAACTTTTTCTTATTACCACATTTGCGTCAAGGTTTTCAGTCGAAACGTTGCTATTTACATACTGTGGTTAATTTGTTTAGTTTTTGTTTCTGACGGACTGTACTGTACTGATACTTAAACAGAAAGAGGCTTAAGTACAATTGTGTATTGCGTACACACCACGGGCGCTAGTAAAAGACAGCTCGGATTATCACCCTGGCTCCCGGCTCGTGCGAAGAATGGATGATAACTAAAGTCATTATTAGTTTACATCACACAATACTAGGCTTTAGGATGGAGCTTTTATTGGGAAAGCCCAAAATTAGATTTTAACATTGTTGTGTCACGATTAGTCTTTATTAGATTTAAGTGGTTTTTTCACCAATTTTATGTTATTCAGAAGTCAATGAAATCAAATCAAATCAAAATATTCTTTATTCAAGTAGGCTTAGATACAAGCACTTTCGAATTGTCAGTTACAATGAGAGAAGTCTTTGCTGCGAACCATACAATATGATCCAACATTCGTTGCAAGGATTTGTTACAAGTCGTTCTATAACATACCACAAATAAAATTGTCAACATCCCTATTCTCTTAAATTACCTGTGCAAACAAAATCCAATGTCAGTTTTAGTATCTAAAGTCTACCTACTAGTTATACCTATTCAAGGAAATTAATACAAATCATGAAAATCGGACTAAACAGCCTTAAAGGATGAAGAACGTTAAGTAGGTAAGTATGTAATGTATATTATTATAAAGTTTTAAAAATGAAATATCAGTACATTGAAGATATAAAAAAATAACGATTGTACCTGTTATAAATATTTAATTAATACCTTTAATTGTTTATGTTTATTGACTGCTTATAGTCATTTCTATAAAGTCGCTTGATTAAAAGTATTTGTACTGACCTCCTGCGATTGGTCGAGTCATCGACAGTTATCGACGACCAATCACAAGCAAGCATAATGGGAGGGATACATTTTAACAGGCGGGCATTTTCAGCAGCATGTTCGGGCATTCGTTTTTCGGCATCAGTACTAGTCACTTGCTTCGTATTGCTGCTTGTTTGTCAATTCAAATTGTACCACTATAATTATAACAATAAATCTGATCTTCAAGTCTTTAAAAGTGTTTTTACGTTCAAAGCCTTCCTTCTGAGTGTTGAACCCGTACGGCTAACATAACGGACTGTTATTTGATTTTGGTCACTAAATCGAAAAATATTTTTTCTGGATTATTCGTATGTTTATTTGTATATGTGTCGTTGTAGCTTCCTCACGCCAAATCGATTTAACGAATTACAACTATTTTTGGTACACATGTAGCTGGGTATCCACAGATGGTCATAAGATACTTTTTACTTTACTATTATACGCTGAAGAAAAAAAAGAGGGGTTATGACTTTTTCTCTGCCGCGATCGCAGTTGTTATGTCTCACATCGCCTTAATATATCGCCTTCTGAAACTAACAGTTAATAGGGTAAACAAGGAAAACGCAGATAACAACAGGTAGGTTTTCTACCTTCTCCTTAATTAATACCGACCCGCTATCAACTCAGTAGAATTAGAGCAACCGTACAGTAAACAGTTTGTGCCCAGTTCTTAAATTACGCCTTCATATTTGTATGGTATGTGTGAACAGTGATAACGTGTTTGCTGAGCTTCGTTAAATGTGTTGTGTTATTGTGTTTTGGAAGGCTTTTGTGAATAGGTAAGAATGCAATAAGAATAATAACTTAATCGAAAAGTGATAGACCCAATGCTGAACAGCTTTCCAGTTACCAATAATTGACAGCCTAATCGTTGATCGTCACCTGTATTGCTGCGAATTATGTTTGAGGCGCGGTCCGAAGCAAAGATGTTGGTGGGGGACCGTAATAAAGGCAAATTTCGTTTCAATGGACAGGCACGGAATGGGAACTGGGTGTCATGACACCTGTGCGGTATCTTTTACGGAGCCCAAAAATTAAACGCATTAAACTTAAGAATTGATAGGTGAAATTTCAATGATAATTTAAATAATTGTACTCACTCTATAAAATAAATCAAAGGAATT
Source organism: Hedya salicella (assembly GCA_905404275.2). Classification (NCBI taxonomy): domain Eukaryota; kingdom Metazoa; phylum Arthropoda; class Insecta; order Lepidoptera; family Tortricidae; genus Hedya; species Hedya salicella. The sequence goes on along the minus strand of FR990114.1, from coordinate 7,197,207 downwards.
TCTACTAAAAGGTCATGGGGCATTTTGTTTGGACATATGACCGCGTAGGCAAACGAAATAGGGCCAGGTATGTAGGTAAAAGTATTTGCTACTCAGTGGTATGAGTCGCATTCTTGTAAACCATGGGAGAATTGAGAAAGAAAATAAAAATCTTTCCTTATCATTATAGCATTTTTGCAAAGAATAAGTCAGAACTATTGGAACGTACTTTTTTTATTTTTATATATATATGGCTTTTACTCTTCGCGTTTATGGCGAGGTGGATTCTGCCAGTGTCTGTGTGTAGACTTTTGTCTTTTTACAGAGAATTGGGCATGAACCACACCTTTGCACAATGCTGAAAGTAAAAACATTAATTACTTTTTCTGCCGGTTGATACATATTTAGAAAAGTGACATTAAATTCTCAATTTTAAAACGAGTTTGGTCTCTATACGCGAAAGTTCCAAAAGCGGGTCAAAAACGCCCAAATCGCCCAATTACCTTTCTAAAATGACTTTAAGTTTAAATCAAATGTGACTTAATTGGACGTGGCGTTGTCATATTTATATTATTCCACGGAGCACACTTTGAGAACCGCTGGTGTAACCTAATGCATGACTTTGGCCCGTTGGGATAACTTTCATCCCCGAGGGGTCAGGAAAGTAGATATTGATTTAACTTGGTCTATAATGAACATACCCTCAGCACAAACTCCATAAGCTTAGATAAATTTGATCATTCGGACCCTTTATGCACGTGTAACTATAACATAAAATCTTCTGTTGTGTAAACAAGACTTCTGTTGTTGTTTACCCTCGTTGTTCTAAACATTGAGGGTAAACAACAGAATAATATCATAGAGACAGTTTCCATTTTGGTCGAATCGATGGTATAATTTGGTGGTGATATCATATGGATGCCATATACTGAGTAATTTCATAGCTATTAAGTACACTCGATCTAGCCGGCCGCCACTCCTTTCGAATAAAAAAATCAGCCACGAGCATATCGGACAATGCTCAGTGCAGGGTTCCGTAGCCGTTACAACGAAGAACTACGATACCTACATATGAACAAAATTACGATGTGCAAAAGTGTACTAACAATCGCGTTGCGTAGCGTCATTGGAGTGACGTCCTTTTGTTGAGAAGCCCGGAAAACTATCCGATTCTGTTGAAATAGTTAGTTGTGCAACAAGAGAGCAAAGTTATTTTTGTTTCGAGTGCTGATTTTGAGTCCCGAGCAAGAAAAAATAAATAGGTAGGTACTTCTCGTTCTCGACGTCTATTATTTTACACATTTCTACGACGGGAAATGATGGTCCGTAAGCAGGAAATGCATTCGCGTGTGCAATTTCTGTGACCTAAATATTTAAAACATACTTTTGCTGTTACTATACGGGTCTTATCGTAGAAAATGTAGCTATTGTACCAGTAGGTATTCGTACTGAAAGTACTTAAATAAGCAGTAGTGTACAGCATTTTAATGTGGAATAATATTAAAGATCGTAGTTAAGTCAGATAGATAAAACGTTTAAAAAAACTGGCCAAGACCAAGAGCATGTCGGACCAAGCTCTGTGTAAGGTTCCGCATCCGTTCATACAATCCGTGCATTAGGATGCTTTTTAATGTCAATAGCCTCGCGTAGCATTCTGGGAAAATACCTAGAGGCTATTGAGACTAAAAAGCTTCTTAATTTCAATAGAGATCATGGGTTGTCGCTACCACGAGCTTGGGATCCTGTAATACATCTCATCAAGTAACAAGCGAGACACTGGACTGTAAAACCTTAATTTCCGAACTGTATAAAAATATCTTATCTGTTACAAAGTAGTTCAATAGTCTTTGTTTTTTTAAATATTTAGGGCCGTTTCTGGTATTGGGATTCGTTCAATTTTACGATTTTACCACGTGTGTTAAAAGTGCTTTAAAAATTGGTTTCATCATGCGCATAAGTGCATCGATCATCACGGATAATATTTTGAAAAACAATAAAAGTTTGTGTACCTAGTACACTTTTATTTATTTTTTCTATTCCGGATACATAAGTAGCAGCTCTCGTAGTACCCATAGAAATCGAGTGGTGTAGTGTACAAAACACATATTACGCCTTTATCATTAAGATAATTGATGATTCAATCATTCAAACACATGTACTTTTGGTATATACCCTTAAATTAAAACAAAAAACTGTTCTCAGAAATGTAAATTAACAACAAAACCTAACACAATACACTTAGCAATTCGGTTCTAATTTACAGTAGAATTTTTTAATGACGTGTGGGCGTGTTATGCCGAATTAGGTTCGTTGATGTAACAATATCACCCAAGTTATAGGTGATCTACTAGGCAGCTGCTGAAATCGAAATATTACTTTATACGTATAATACAACTTTCGTCTGCTCCTCGGGCGTCGGTCGCCACTATCGCCGAGCTTCTCTCAATGACATCCTAAGAAGAGGACTCGTCAGCGCTAAGGTGCCAGCTGTCCTTGAGCCACAGATTGCGCAGGACGATGGCAAGCGCTCAGCCGGGATTTCGTTGATATCGTGGAGGATGGGCCGCGCGCTGGTGTGGGACGCGACGTACGCCGACACACTACCAGCCTCCTACCTCCCGACTACGAGCAAGGAGGCGGTTGCGGTGGCGGAGCATTTCGAAATGCAGTTGTCTCGTTGTCCCGACGCCCAATACAACTTTATACCCTTTGGCGTAGAAACACTCGGTCTGTGTGACGAGTGGTCAGGGTGCACGCGAACTCAGCAAGCGTATGAGGGCGGCAACAGGGAACCCACGCGCAGACAGCTTTATCGTACAATTCTTTCAATAGCCATAAAGCGCGGGAATGCTGCCTGCCTTATGGGCACCCTACCGTATAGTACGGATCAATTTTTTGCGCATGAGAGCACAATTTATTGTCACATAGTCTCATCTAACCAAGACACAATTTCACGGAACAGCAAAGGAACTACAATCCATTAATCTAATATGGAATTCCGCAAAGTAACGCCTGAATCTATCAGTTATTTATTATGTCTAATCATAGTTTTTGTCATACATTTTGGAGTATAGTTGGGTGGTTATACGCTCTTTTTGGTTATACCCTTAATAAACAACACTCAGTGTGAATCCATCTCTCGCGAACCCCGCTCTCGTCAATAACTTCGACGCAACATTGCTACAACTGTCCAGCCGGGCAAGCATAACTTCACCAATCGCGTAATACAGCGTCACCCGTATCTATCGCTCTGTGCTAAATAGAAGGGGATACTTAGGTAGACAACATTTGTCGCGTGACAGAGTCGTGTTTAACGTGCCCGTAGGACTCAGTGGTATTGCCTAGCCATAAAAGCCCACTGCCCCCAATATAACTATGGCCTACTCCTGTTACAACACATTTCGACTACCTACCCTAAAATCCTGCGGACACTGCTTAGACATGACACCAAGGAACCCCCGTGCCATACGTGTTTATATGGAACTAGAAGATGCTCGCAACTTCCTACGCGGAGGGGTAAAAGTCATATACATATTTTTTTTTTCTTTAGCGCAGTCGATTAAAAAGTATCCTATAACCATCTGGAGATACCCGGCTACCCGTGTGCCAAAAATAGTTGAAATCGGTTTAGCCGATTTTGCGTGATGAAGCCACGACACATACAAACATACAAAAAATCAATAAAAAATATTTTTCGTTTTAGTGACCTCCAAATAGTCCGTAAAAATCATTTTTTGAAAATATCTTCAATGTACAGACATTTCATTTTTATAACTTTATAATAGTACCTGTAGATATTCTGTCTTTTACTGTGTTTCGCACTTCTGATTACGTAAGCCAGCACTTTTATTTGTATGACTGCGATGTCTGTGTAATAAGTTAATCATGGTGAGCAATTGTCCTATTATGCAATTATGACATGAAAAACATCTTGCCGTCTTCCGTGAGTTATTGTTGTTATTTATTATGATTCCGCACTTGTAAACGGCATCCTTAGAGCCTGTCCACATCACCAGGGCGCGACGTCGTTAGAGTTAAAAGTCCCCGGCAAGCTTGGCCGAATTTCACCTTCCCATACAAACGGAGTTTCGTTCTCATTTTAAATTTAAAACTACGTGTTGGATTGTAATGAAACTTTGCATATCCTGGCCTGTAATTAGTTTATACGGCTCCAGTTTATAAAACAAACAAAATACAGCAAAAACAAGTTTTGTATGAAAAACTTCTATTTGCTGTATTTTTATTACTATGGTATCTGAAGCTATATAAACTAATTACAGGCCTGCAAATACCTTAACTTATTCTATTTTAAAATGAGAGCGTACCTTAACCTCGTTTGTATGGAGAACCGAGCTTACCGGGGACTCTGAATGACCTTTGATCCGTAGCTCTTCAGTTTTCTGTATTGTCTCATTCTCTATATCTCATCGTATTGACAACGACCGTTTTTACCAAAATACTGTTACAGTTTATCTTCAAGAGCCACCGAAACCACGATAAACGCCATCAAACTTAGTTATTTATACAACGAAAAACATGTTTTTGCTATTACCACGTATTTTAAAGAAAAGGCTTGCTTGGCGTCTCTCACGTTTTCATAATGCATATGCATATCATTAGGCATAGGTTTTGAGTCTATTAAGGGTTTATTGAGTTGAGAAACTAGATGCAATCTTTATTTGTATTGACCGCTATGTGAAAAATCATAATTTAATACATAAAAATATATCCAAATTTCCAAATGCGAGAAAGTGTTAAATATATAGAAACTGAATACATAAATATACGATGTTGGAAAGTATTTTCACAATTCCAGAGACTAGATGCACAACAAAAACCTTGGAATCTCATACATTCTATCTTGAAGCCCCTTGACTCAACTCAAAGTGTTGTGCGATATTACCCCGTCGTCGTGCCTTTACCTACGCGACGCGGCTATGCGTCTGCACAATACGCCGCGGTGTCGTGTACGATTCGCACGACGCGGCAACGTATTTTTTTCAGGCGAAGCGCATTTAACATTGACAGCGCCGCGACGTGGTGATGTAGCAAGGCTCTTAAAATACCGACCGAGCTCATCTTTATCTCAATACTTATATTATAAAACAAAGTCGACAGTAGCGTCTGTTTGTTCCGAATAAACTCCATCTGTAGAACCAATTTTATGACTTGTCCTGCTACGTCGCTAATACGTTGCAACAGTGATCCATCTTATACAGTTGAAACTTTCTGATGATAATCCACTAGTCATAGTGTTTTAATTCAAATTAAGGCAAGACCTCTTCTGCCTATAAATATCTAAATGTAAGGTAAAAAAACGTAGCAATACTTTTACAGATTTATGACAAGGAGCTAAAGCACGCACTTATGAAGTTATGACACGAAGCTATTCAAGAAGGTCCAGAAATTCACAAATCACTCTGGGCTCGTAGAGGCCAATTATTGTACAGTTATAAAATTTGATTTACTTATGGGGGTCATGAATCCAAGAAAAACCTTAACAGCGCAATTTAACATGGTAAGATATGGACATTGATATGTACACTGTACAGCACCATCACTAGGTCGAGAAATCTTTGTTCGCTCATAGGTCGACCAACATACCTACATACAGACTGATATAAATAAAAACAGTGTTTAGTCTAGGGCTCCCTCGCGATTCCTAACAACTTTTGTCCTAGAATCACTTAACTAACTGTTTTGTCCTAATGGGCTATAACCCTAACGAATAATTGTTATAACAATTATTTTCCATAATGTAATTTTAGTTTCCCTAAAACTCATTTTCCGACATATTTTTTCCATAACTATCGATATCCCTAATATTTTTTTGCATATTCCTCGCAATCCCTATCAACGTTGGCCCTCATACTACTTGCCCTAACTGTTTTGTCCTAATCAGTAATAGTCCAAACAATTAATTGTCATAACATTTTTTGCCTCAAATGCCGAACGGTTCAAATAGTTAACATCAAATTACGCATACACGAAATAATTATTCGCGGGTTGCTACGTTGCATAGGCATTTATGCCATGGTGAGGGTTGCTTAAAAATAAATCAAAAATGTTTTTAGTCTTCTTTTTTCAGTATACTGTTAGGAAGAAGTGCGACATAATGGAACAAGCGTCAAAAACCGAAAACTGTAGGTTATATTAGGTTTGTATTGTCACCATGTTTAGCAGAGCGAGCGAAGCGTCAAAATGGGTCAATAACTATCTTTAGGTCTAATAATACTATGATGGAACATGGCATTAGGATAAATAAAAATAATGTCATTAGGAAATAAAATGTTAGGGCAAGAAAATTTCGTCCATACGATGTGAATGTGAGGGAAACTAAAATTATGACCTATGATTATGACTGTTAGGACAAATGATCATTATGACAAACAGTATTAGGGAATGCAAACTAGGATAAAAAAAACTGTAGGGATTCCGATACAGATCCGTTTAGACTAGGTACACATAACTATCCGTAGCGCCCACGCACGACAGCCCCCACCACGCTAGGTGCCGAGGATGTCACGCCAAAACAGCTAAAAAGAATTTAAACTCATTAAACGCAAATGTTTTAGAACATCTAAGGGTGGTTATAAAATGCTTTTTTTTCCGTGCGAACGAAGTTGCGGGCACCATCTAGTCGATTTATGAATTTAACGAGCTATTGTCCAATTCTTGAGTTAAAGATTTATTTAACTTCATAAGTTACAAAATGCTTGCAGAATTATGTATTGTTATTGCAGCGAATAAATGTTTTATAGTTCTTTGTTTATTACATAATCGAGAACTTATGCAGTATTAATATCAAGTAGGGCTGGGAATCTATTTTGGACCGGTTAACGGTTGCTATCATCTGCCATAAACTTTTTTGTCATATCCATCTTTAGGCATAACGCATCAGGATTTTAGAAGCAACATTATGTTGGATACATTAGGTTAGGTAATGTTTGTTATATAAAAAGCCTGAAAAGTTTACGTGCTCAGGAAAAAATGCATTATGCCAAATTATGAATTATGCAAAATTATGATTATGTCAAAAAAGTTTATGCCAGAGGAGGGTAAACCATTTTGGGCAAATAAAGATCAGGGACAATCTTACACAAATCGACCTAGTCCCAAACTAAGCAAAGCTTGTACTATGGGTACTACGAAACTATATACATAAACATAATATATAGATAAATGATGATACTTAAATACATAGAAAACATCCAAGACCCAGGAACAAACATTGCTCATCACACAAACACCTGCCCTGGCCGGGATTCGAACCGCGGGACCGCTAGCTTCCTAGGCCGTTGTACAACCCATTGAGCCAAACGTGTCGACAAAGTCTTAGCCTATCCATTAAAAGAGGAATCGCCGCCAGCCTTCCGGGCACAATATCCGGCGAAGGTGACCTGGAGGGTACGGCATCTGCAATCTACAGTACACTAATATTTTTTCTATTCTTAATTTAATTTTAAATTTATTCTTTTCTGTATTATATTAAGAACCTAAAGTCAGGTGGGGTAAGGGAAACATTTTTTTTTTGTGGGGGAAGAGAATCCATGCAATAGGCCCAACTCTATTTCCATTGACACATATGTCAGTTTTCAGTATCACATTTACTACGTTTCTTTACCCCACCTGACCATACTTAATATCTAGTTTTAATTTAATCTTTTAGGGTAATATTTATCATCATTTTTTTTAGATAGTGTTATGTAATGGTTTATCTTAATAATATTCCCACCTATATATAGTATTTTTTACACGTGTCTCAGTTAAGGCATACTAGTAATAAAGTAGAAGTGTAAAGAACATACTCGAGTAATGACCAAGTCAAACTAAATAACGACGACGTAAAAATGTCCATCAAATCTGCCATTTATCCGTCACTGAAGTGCTCCTCAACCATAATAGGTACATATTGTATACTGACTGGACTAGACAGGTCAGACTTTAACGTAGCTGCACAAGTCATGGACATGGATCCAGAAATGGACAAAAAAGTATTTTTAGCCCATTATTTGGAAACTGATTTTATGCACGACAATACCTGGAGCATGGATTTGATTTGAGAAAAAAATTGATGTATTATTAAAATGCTTGCATAAATCCATTAAAGATTTTCAGTGTTTTATGTTTAAAGACTTGAGAATTTTTTTTTTCCAAATATGCTGTATTTTTTCAGTAGTTACACTTTTTAGGGTTCCGTAGCCAAAATGGCAAAAATGGAACCCTTATAGTTTTGTCATGTCATGTCCGTCCGTCCGTCCGTATGTCACAGGCATTTTACTCGAAAACTACATGATGTATTTGTATATTGATGAAATGTAGAGTGTAATAAAATAATGATCTTTATTCTGTAAGTAGGCCGCAAGGGCACTTTTACAAGTCTGACTCTACGGCGTTTCCCAAGAGGAGACCGCTGAGGAGAAGAAAGCCGAAACAAACTCAACAGTCAGTCATTTTTCGAAATAACTCTTATATCTATTACAATATTTGTACTTAGCCTATCCTAAATATATGTTTTGAGTATAAACTCAATGCGTAGTTCTTAAAGAGAACATATCAAAACTTACAAAAGTAAAAAAAACGTAGAATATAAAAAAGCAGAATAATTATATTTTATTTAAAAAATATAGTATAGGTGTCTTATATTAGCTGCTAGTGAGTTTGATATATATGTGTGTCACATATTTCGACAAATATTAAAAAAAAATAGATTTCTTAAAAAGAATTAGTTATAGTGAACATTTTCGATAAACGCTCCGAAAGTATCATGAATTGTGTCCTCCCCCCCCTCCCCTCCCTATTCACTAAACCTTATGTCCAAAAATATGAAACAAATTACTTTCAACAAAAAATAAATTCAGCTTGATCGAATATACCGTTTTTGAGTTACTGCCGAAGAACTGCGCTTCTTAGGAAAAGGCCGTAAGTGCGGTGGAGATACGCTCTTTTGCTAGTGCTCTCTTGCATATTGTATTTTTTGCATCTGCAGTGCATGTTTTGCATGAATGGCTGCGGAACCCTACACTGAGCATGGCATATAGGGTTTTATATCTATTTTAAGAAATGTACGGATACAATACATTTAATAAAAAACTGTTTTTCTAACATATTTCACTGCCTACTGCTTGAATACCAATGGTTGCGATGCCCATCGCCAGATGAACCCTGCCTGTGACTGACACTCCGATTCTTCCTCTCACTCTTCTGTTCAATTGTATGTGAGACAGCGCAATACGAACTTCGAACTTTGAACTTTGAAGTAGTCCCTCTGCTATACAAACAAACCGCTAACCGCGACGTAAAAATATTCTAAACATAATAAGTACTTTAATTCTACTAGCTTCGATCAAAGTTCGCTGCCAAACACATGGACTTCGGAATTCAAATTCATGGGATTACCCGATGACGTATCGATAAGTTGCAAGTAACATTCGTCTCAACTCGACCACAGTTGTTATAACGTCTGCTACCAGACTAAGGCGGCAGTCGCCATTTTTCGATCGCGGCGTACGCTCGTCGGACGAAATGTCAGATTTCCCGCGGAAAAAAGCGCGGGAGTGCGCGATTGTCTATGGTGTTTTGGGGTAGTGTATTGATTTGTTTTAGTGAAAAAACTAAATTTAGTGCGCAAAAAACTGAGGAATTCATTTATAGTTGATCACGAAATGAATTTGGTGTGTATCTTTTATTTATATAGTCTAGAAGGTGAGCGTAGGACTAAAAAGACCCTCTTTTTACCCGACTGTGCGACGCAAAGAAGTGGTAATGTGTTTATCAGTCTATGTATGTATGTTTGTATGTATGTATGTATGTTTGTTCCTATCTGGCACTCTAGAGACCAAACGCGTGGACCGATTCTTAACTGTCCGAATGTCACTGAAGACATGAAAATGATGAAAACTCAAAATAGAGATAATGAGACGCCATATTGTGATAAAGAAAAAAAATGAAAATTGTACTATATCGAGTGGGGTATCAATGAATAGGGATTTAAAAATCATTATTACGTTTCTTTTATCATTTTTAATTTGGAATAACCAGTTAGGAACTATAACGATTTAAAGTTGGCTAGCAAGCCGTTCTCACTAAATTTTGCAAGCTTCTCAATAACCCTTACGATAATGATTGCGAAATTGTCTGACTTTAATAGTTTTAACTAAAGAGTATAAAATAAAAAATAATAATTAAAAAAACAAAAACCCGACTGCGTAAAAAACTAAAAAGAAAAAAACAAGTCCAGTGCCCTAGAAATTTGTTAAGTTATAATGGAAATCTTTCATGATTCATGATCGATACTCACAATATAACAAATAATAAATTCTAATATGGAACATAGCGATTTTAAACAGTCGGGACCCATAAGAAATCTAGATCGACGCAAATCTTCCCAACAATCGTAGTTGTACCACGGGTCGGGAGTGGGTTTGTTATATTGTGAGTATGTTATATTTGTTTTTTTAATTATTATTTTTTATTTGCACCAGCGTAGTTGGAAAAAAAATCCTATAACCACCTGTTATTGTCTATGGATGCCCAGTTACCCGTGAACCAACAATATTGAAATCCATCCAGCCGTTTTTAGGGTTCCGTAGCCAAAATGGCAAAAACGGAACCCTTATAGATTCGTCATGTCTGTCTGTCTGTCTGTCCGTCAGTATGTCACAGGCATTTTATTCAAAAACTATAAGGCGTACATTAACGAAATTTGGAGCATAGGTGTCGTGTGTAAACCGTTACTTAGTTTGATAGATAAATAAAAAATATATATGGTTCTAGGGGGGGCACTCGATGTAACCGAAAGTGTTTTTTTTTTTTTTTTTCAGAAAATATCAATGTGTGGCACATATTTCGACAGTACTTTTAAAAACACTTTGAGGTTTCTGAAACAAATTTTTGAATTAGTGAATATTTTGCGAAATATTCGCTATGAAAGTAGCAAAAATTGTGTCCCCCCCCTCTATTTTCTAAACGGTATGTTCAAAAAATATGAAAAAAATTACATATATAAAGCTTAATAAATACTTCCAACGAAAATTATTTTCAACATGATCGGACATACGGTTTTTAAGTCATTGCCAAAAAACTGCGCTTCTCAGCAAAAGGACGTAAGTGCCGGGGAGATACGCTCTTTTGTTAGTGCTTTTATTTTCATATCGTTTTTTTCATCAGTAGTGCATTTTTTTGTATAAACGGCTGCGGAACCCTTCATGGGCGAGTCAGACTCGCACTTGGCCGCTTTTTTTTACTACTTCATTCGCAGAGGAGAAATCATAATTACCCATATTTTTTATTCAGCGTAGTCGGGTAAAAAGTATCCGATAACTATCTGTGGATACCCAGCTACCCGTGCACCAAAAATAGTTGAAATCCGTTTCAGCGATTTGCCGTAATGAAGCCACGACGCATAAAAAACATACAAAAAATATATCTTCAAAGTAGTCTGTACTTTGATTAAGATTTAATTTTTACAACTCCATAAATAGTACTTAAAGATTTATCTGACATTAATATTACTTGGATAAATGCAATTAATATAAGAAAATATCATTACATTTATACAAACCGTTTTCCTTACGGATTAATCGAACATAAAAAATAGGACTACACCTAGGTACTTTCGTTCATCTTCCTTTGATTATAAAATCACATAAAAAATCAACTGTCATAAAAATTAAATTCCATAAAATCACAATTTTATTTGTAAATACTTATGTAGATAGATCCGTAGAGTAGTTTTATATTTAATTTAAAATAGTCTTATCCATTACTGTTTTTTATATGCTATTGTGTTATTAAAATTCAAATAAATATGTATAGATTATAAATGTGCGTTCACCGATTTAGATACCTAGTTGCATGTTAAAATTCTCGTGTAAGTGAATATTAATGTATTCTTATAAAATCACATTAACTATTTCGATACGCGCGAAAATTACCACTAAGAATAGGACTTTTTGCTACAGCATTTAGCAATCGCAATCAAAGTAAACAAAAAACCTTTTACTTGCGGGTTTTCACGTCTATTGCTACCATTTAAGTCACGAAATGCCGATCAAACCATGATCACATCATTATTGCACCATCATTTTTCTAGGAAGCTCATTATCATCACTTTTTGCCTTTTGATTCTTATCCAAAGTAGTTTTTGCATGGGTACTATAATAAAATCATAGGTATGTATACGTACGTAAAAATGCCAATGTTTGACACCCAATTTTCATAGTTGGCACCTGTGATTGACACGATACATGCTATTTGTCACCTCTATTGCTGTGAAATAAAAGTTGAAGCTAACTAATCGGATTGTGTCGATCATTGGGACATTTATCTTACCTATAATAAGTATACGGACAAAATAATCCATTTAAAACTTTCCAAGCCAGACATTCCTGGTAAATTCTGAATTAAAAAATTCACAAAATTGTACCACCATATGCATCAAAATGACTACGGATTTTATGAATATTTTTGTACAGATTTAGCTTTGTTGGACTAGTACGAGTATATTATTCATTGCTAACACGTTCTAGTATTGATTTATAAGGTGTCAGAACTGTAGCAGCGCAGTAGCATGCCCACATTGTTTATTTTTAACAAAGCAAATATTTTTATTAGCTTCCATTTTTAATGATCTGCCTAAATCGTGGTACCTACAACTAACAAGCGGAACGTGATTTGTGAACCAATTTATTCAGCCTGCCCGATATCGAGCAATCAGTAAATCCGTAACAGTACCTAATTACTAGCCGGGTGATAAATATGTGCACGGAATTTCCTTATAAACTATAAGGAAACTAACCCCAAATATCAATAAAGAGGATTATTGATATTTGGGGTTAGTGTCAGTTTATATTTATAATTGCAGGGTACAAAAAGACAACAGGGACCTCAATACCTAACTGATAGAACTGTCAAATCTCAAGCGAAAGGGTTCTTATAAGGATTTCATTTTCGAACTAAAACAAAAATTATTCTTTATTAAAAGCAAATTAGCTGACAAATACCAAAAAAGTAGTGTAGTAGATGAAGTTATGGAACCATACATAAATATGGCCCAAAATACATTAAGAAGTAGTTTACCGTATCATGATCAAATTTATGTAAGTAACTGTAGTTTTAATGACACCGCTCAAAAAATATTAACGTTAGAAGCTGAGGGACGATTTGATAATATTAAACAAAAATTTTCTAATATTTTACCAGCACCACGCTTAATCAGCCAACCGCCGCATTTGCCCGAAAATCCAATGCGATATCCCCAAAATTTAAACAAACCTTTTTATTCTACACGACCACAGCAATCATTCCAACATCAGGTACCAAAACCTCAGTGGATACCTAACCCAAATAATGTATTTACAAGACCTCAACACCCCTATTTCCAAAACTTTAAACAGCAACAGCATCCGTTACAACAACGGTCATTAAACAATAATACAGATGTTTCTATGAGGACCGCAGCACCTATAAAACCCGGCCAGACTTATTTAGGAAAAGACATAGTCGCGTAGGAGTTATATTATCATGGCGAAGAAGACATGCAGCAAGAATATGAGTATCCAAATTATCCTCACGAGCCCACCGAGGCACAGTACTACGATAGTTTGCCAGACGTTTCGGCCGCGCCAGAACCCGTAAGTGAAAATTTTCAACAGGACCAGGATATAAATCCAAATATATAGAGTTTAACCACATCAAATCGTATCTACCTTATTTTGAAACTGATAAACCCAAATTAAAAATTTTAATCGACACAGGAAGCCAACGATCGTTTATAACAAGGGACGCTCAAGAGAAATATTTCCAAAGTTATTGGAAACCGGAACATTTTGTCGTTAAGACGTCGCATGGAACAACCTCACATAATGGAGTAATTGAAAGCCCGTATTGGTGTCGATACTTCGGCAAAGACAATGGACCAATGAAATTTTACATTTACGACTTTAGCAGCAAATACGATATCTTAATGGGGACAGAAATGATTGAGCAGGTTAATGCAACGATTGATTTGAAGGAAAGAAAATTGAGTATGCCAGGTAATGAAATACTCATTTTTCATATGTCATCAGACGATAACCTAAACATCGAAGACCTGTGTAAAACTTATAGAGACTTATTCTCGGAAGACGTAACGGATAGACAAAAATTAAACATCACATTAGTTTAAATACAAGTGAACCTATTTATCAAAAGCCATTCAGACTGCCTCAAACACAACAACAGGAAGTTAGGCGACAAATCGAAAAATTGCTTGCCGAAAAGATTATTAGACCTTCAGAATCACCATGGGCATCGGCAGAACACTTAGTATCCAAGAAGATAGATCAATCCGGGATACAAAAATGGAGAATGGTAATAGATTATCGAAGACTTAATGAAAAAACAAAATCAGATAAATTCCCTTTACCTAATATAGAGGACTTATTTTCTAAATTGCAAGGTAACAAATATTTTACTACTTTGGATTTAACTTCAGGATATCACCAAATTTTAATGGATGAAGATTCTATTGAGAAGACTGCTTTTAGTACACCAGATGGGCATTTTGAATTCCTTAGAATGCCGTTTGGGTTAAAAAATGCCCCGGCAACGTTCCAAAGAATGATGAATAGTGTATTAAAAAAGGAAATTGAAGGAAATATATGTTTAGTTTATTTAGATGACATTTTTATCTACTCTCAAACCAAACAAGAGCATGTAAATAAACTACAACAAGTTTTTGAAGCATTAAGAAAAGCTAATTTGAAAGTTAATATAAACAAATGTGTCTTTATGCAAAAAGAAATTGAGTTTCTTGGACATATCTTGAATAGTGACGGGCTAAAACCTAATCAAAAGAAAATTGAAGCTATACAAAAATTTCCAGTGCCAAAAACCGTTAAGGAAATCAGAGCATTCTTAGGACTGATTGGATACTATCGAAATTTTATACCAAACTTAAGCAGGATAGTTAAACCATTGACCGAGATGACAAAACAAGATAAAGTTATAAACCCTCATAATAAACAATATTTGGAAGCCATAGAAACCTGTAAACATTTGTTGACAAACGCGCCCATATTAGCTTTCCCTGATTTTAACAAAGTGTTTGTTATTACTACAGACGCTTCAGATATAGCTTTAGGAGCCGTCTTAAGTCAAGATAACCATCCAATAGCCTATGCCTCCAGAACACTGTCTAATGCTGAACAAAAATATAATACCACAGAAAAAGAATTACTCGGAGTTCTGTGGGCTGTCACTCAATTTAGACCTTATGTATATGGAAGGAAATTTATACTTAGAACGGATCATAAAGCCTTAATTTGGCTGTCAAAATTAAAGGAACCAAATCAAAGATTGACCCGTTGGAAACTTAAACTACAAGATTACGACTGTTTCATTGAATATGTTAAAGGGAAAGACAATTATGTAGCTGATGCGTTAAGTCGAGTTGAGATTTATCATCACTCTGACGAATCCGTATCCAGTAGTAGAACACTACAAAGTATGTTAAATTCAGGAAATAATAACGAAGTCCTACCTATATCTGGCTCATCGAATGGAAACTCTATGAAAGTAAATTTTGAGACAACATTACGATATGATTTAACATCGTATAATGCAGATAATATATCGTTACAGGGAACAGTGCATTCCAATTTAGAAAACAGTGATGAGGGAATACCAATAATTAACGCCTATCCCCCAAAACGATTAAAACGAGTAATTTTTGAAGTATCTCCATTTAAAAAAGCAAAACAAGAAAATGGAATTTGGTATTTTTATATTCCACCAAACCGCGAAGAAGAAACTATAAAAGAATTTATGCTTGACCATTTAGGTCATGAAAAATATGCTTTTATCATACCTAACGAAAATTTGTATTATAAAGTCTCTGAAACATACCGAAAATATTTTGATCATACGACATTTAAACCTACAAGGTATACTAAGTCATTAGTTGAAATAAATGATAAGGAAGAACAATTAAAACTAATTAGAGAATACCACTTAGAAGAAAATAGACATGCCGGAGTTGATAGTTTGTATAAACAATTGAAAGATAAGTATTATTGGGAAAATATGAGGAAACAAATAAAGCATTTTATTTTAAAATGTGAGTTGTGTAAAAGAGAAAAATATAATAGGCATCCTTATACGACTTTAGTTACTGAAACAGAAACTCCGCATAAACCAATGGACATTTGGCACATAGATTTTATGTCTTTGGAAAGGCAATGGTATCTTACTATCATAGATAAATTCTCTAAATATGCGATAGTAAAGCCTTCAGAAAAAGGTACGGTGTATGATACTTTAGCAGAAATATTTGCATTAATAGGAGCACCGAATAAAGTAATTCATGATGGAGAACAGTCATTTTGTAGTGAAATAATAAAAGAATTATTCCAAACTTATAAAATAATAAATCATACCACATCTCCTCAACATCATAAATCAAATTCCGATGTAGAAAGGTTGCATAGCACCATACAAGAACTATATAGGTTACAAAGAGAGTCGGATATAAATCCAAAGCAAAAAATTAATTTCATCGTCCATGCATATAATAACACTACACATAGTTCAATTGGTATGACTCCATTCGAAGTACACTTTGGCAGAAGGCCAAAATTACGCAGTTTCGATGATTTAAAAGTAACCATTCAGCGTTACACCTCACATCAAAAAGAATTCACTAATCATTTAAATCAAAAATATTCATAATCTACTTCAGGCACAAAAAAATCAACGCAACGAAAGAATAAATAGAAAAGTACATCCACCAAAACCATATAGAGTAGGAGATTCAGTGTATTTAAAAAATAGCAGGGCAGAAAGACACAAAACTAACTCAAGGTATTTGGGCCCATTTAAGATCCTCAGCCTAGAACCAAACAATAGATGTAAACTTAGTAATGGCAGAACGTACTCGTATCACATAGAAGAACTTATTGTTACAGGGCTGTCTGTATCCTCGGATGCAAGTTCAGACCATTGGGTTCCGGAGAGCTTGTAGTTTTAGTAGACATGAAACCTACGCGGATTATTCAGGGAAAATGGACTGTAATACATAAGTTAGACATAAAAGTTATAGTAGAAACAAAGAAATTACTTTTTGAAACTGTAAATCAATTAGCACCTCTTTCCTCTAAGGGAGATGTTCAACATATTTATAACAGAATTAATATAATACTTAAACATGTAGATGAAATTTGTAATCACTTGTTTGTACAGAGTAGGGTTAAAAGAGGTTTAATAAATGGACTTGGGTCTGTAATTAAGTCTATAACAGGAAACTTAGATCAGGATGATCTTCACAATATTCAGAAAGATTTAGAAACTGCAAGGATAGCGTACAACAAACAAATATCTGTAACAAGCGACACTTTAGAAGAATATAATCATCAAATAAGTAAGATAACTTCAGTTCAAAATGAATTGAATAGTAAGATTGTACAAATAACTAATATAAAGGTTCAGCAAAAAAGTGCTCTTACATTATTATTTCAAGCCCAAACTTTACAAGATTTGGCTGACAGGCTAACGACTGCAATAACTTTTGCCGAACACCATATGTATCACTATAGTATAATACAGTCTCATGTTTTACAAGAAACGCTGGATAAAATCGATGTAAAAGTAATGATTTCCAATAATATTAATGAAATTGAACCTTTTATTACTGTTGATAGTAAGATTATGGAAAATATAGTGTATTTCCTTATAAAAATTCCTTTAGTGAAACCTCAAACATATTTAAGCAGAAAAATTGTTCCCATAATCCAAAATGCACCCACCTGTACCTATCCTATAATACGAAAGGTAACTCTAGCGTACACGAAGACAGAAATCTACGAGGTTGAAGAATGTACGGAGCTTCAAGAATTGGTTTGCAAAGGAAGTGTTTTACAAAAAGCTAATTGTGAGTTTGCGATTTTGTTACAAAAAAATACAAGTGAATGTAGTGCAGTGCCAATAAAATGTCCAGAAGAAGAAATACGAGAAATTTCTCCTGAAGCGATCTACATGTATTTTAATACGATAACCGAAATAAAAATTAAATGTGGCATTGATGAAGAAACATCATGGATAAAAGGATCCTACGTTTTAGATGGGAGAAATTGTGAAGTTGATATCGCAGGAGTAACTAGATTTCGAACCAGAGAATCTAGTGAAAAATTAATAATAACAAAATTGGAAATTGAGAGAAAAGAAGATATACCAGAGATAGAACTAACATATGACAAAGAGAAAATAACTTCAAAATTAAAACACTTAAAGCAAATCAAAGGATTTGAAACCCAGAACCACCATACCTATATACAATATGGATTAATATCTTCCATATTACTTTTGATCCTGATAAGTTTTTGTTATATCCTTCGCACCAGGGTTTGTTCAAAACCTTGGGCTTCAAAACCAGAGGGGGAGAGTCAATTGAGCAGATCACCGGATAGCATCGAGTTAACACAAATACCAAACATGAACTACAAAGAACCATTCCCAAGACAAAGGGTAATTAGTATTGCACCGTGGACCACCAAACAAGAGAAGCAAACTGTATAAAAACCGTCGGGTCGACACTCTCGTCGGTCATTCCACTCCAACCATCAGTAGCACATAGTCACTAGCAAGTAATATTTAGCTTTGATTTTGTAAAACAATTTATTAAATAAGAAGCCAATTTCAAGGTTTTTAACTCGCGAGTGAGTAAAGGCCACAGAGGGGCTACTCTGAAATCCGAATAACGAAGTTCGTATGGCGCCATCCCGCTTGTTCAAATACAGCTTAACATGAGAGCGACAGGGACATCATGTTATGAACTTCGAATTTCGAGATTCGGAGTAGCCGCTCAGTAGACCAATAAAGAGCTCGACGGATGTGGTAAACAGTTACTGTATCGACCCAGCATGAGTCCTTCACGACGACCGTGGTCTTAAAGTCTTCCGGACAAGATGCAAAGTATCCTAGATGGCGTAGTGCCTAAAAATACAACAAAAAAGCTGGGAGCTTTTACCTCAGCTTTTCATAGATTTTTACGAAAAAAATCTTACAAAAACAAAAAGCGTTATCCATTGTCTAACCCTATCTACAAAAAATATACCGTGGCGTGGGTTGACCGAATCGCACTTTAATTTTTCGCTTAGGTTCTATTCCGTGGCAACTCGGAAGGCTCATCCCTGACATTCACCTAAACTTCCACTGTTATTAACCTACACCTAATATTGACGCGAGTGGTGACAGAGACGACTTACATTGCCGTTTTTGAATACGAGAAGGACTGCAACAGTTTTAGAATAACGTCAATGTTTCTCGACTTTATTTATTACTAACTTCTGCCCGCGACTTCGTCCGCCTTAAATTCGTTTATCGCGGATAAGGGCATTTTTCCGGGATAAAAAGTAGCCTATGTCCTTCCCCGGGACTCAAACTATCTCCATACCAAATTTCATCCAAATCGGTTCAGCGGTTTAAGCGTGAAGAGGTAACAGACAGACAGACAGACAGACAGACAGACAGACACCCTTTCGCATTTATAATATTACTAGCTTCTGCCCGCGACTTCGTCCGCCTTAAATTCTTTTATCGCGGATAAGGGTATTTTTCCGGGATAAAAAGTAGCCTATGTCCTTCCCCGGGACTCAAACTATCTCCATACCAAATTTCATCCAAATCGGTTCAGCGGTTTAAGCGTGAAGAGGTAACAGACAGACAGACAGACAGACAGACACACTTTCGCAATTATAATATTAGTATGGATATGGATGTCGCGCTCCGTATTGCTTTTATTACAATCTTATTTTGGATTGGTTAGGTCTGGCTATGCCATTTTACTAGAAATCGGATTTAGTGGGGGAAGCGCAAGCCCACAAACGGGGATGCCATTTGCGGCCATTCGAGTAGACATAAATTCCTACTCACGTCGATCCCTCAATTATGTTGACATTTCCACAGTATCCAATTGACACACTATGTAGGTCTATTGTCGTAATTTTGATGGTTTTTGTTTTTCATCTAGTTTCCGGTGTTATATATACACTACCTATCGACTTTTAACCACACTATAATGTCTATGATAGCAAGATCTAAATTAAGTTTTAATGAGTGAATTTAATTTGTTTCCGTGGTTAAATTTGTTATTCATTAACTATCGATTTCCTTTCAATATATTTGTATTTTGGAATACATAACATCGTCCTATTATCTAAAAACTGTCATTCAAAGCTCCGAAGAGCGGGTCAGAAGTACATGCAAATGTTTATCAAAATTGACACCTTTTCTGACCTTCCAGGAGTTTTTTTGTTACAATTTCACTGTATGTTATTCAACTACTTTTATGCGCTTGGTGCTATAACTGCAGACATCAGCCGAAACTTTCGTTCTGGCGTGTCGTCCTGAAAATGCGTGTTAAACCGTGTTCAGTTCGTCCCAAATGAAACTTAGACACGGAAAATAGTAGTTCATGTTCCAGATGGCAGATCGTGAAGTAGCCTGTCGAATAAGGGCGAGACCTATGAATACGATTTTTTTTATTTATTTAAACTTTATTGCACAATAAAAGAAAGTATAAATGGCGGACATAATGCCATAAAGGTATTTTCTAGCAGTCAACCATTATGCTAAATATTGGTTCGGGATATCGGTATCAAACTTGTACAAAAATAATAATTACAAGGATAAGACACCCAAATTATATACTATAAAAACTATACATCATACGTAATATAATATAAACATAATACATATAATATATATTGTATTGTATTGTACATAAAAACAATAAAACAAAGAAAGTAAAGTAACATATTGGTACAAAGGCGAACTTATCCCTTTAAGGGATCTCTTCCAGTTAACCTTAGAGCAAATGAAAGAGAAGAGTAAACGTCAACGCAGATAAACAAACCAACAAGTTAATATGCACAATGACATTAAAACTTAAAAGCTAAAGTAGCATACACATACACATAAACCCTAAATAATAAATAGTAATATAATAGCATATATATCATCTAGATAAATAAATATACGTGTGTAAATATATATTTATATACATAATAAATATACACAAACGGATAAATATTAAAAGACGAGGTCAGGGGTCTGAAAGCCATAACTTTTTTAAGTTATCTTTAAATGATGCCACGGATTGTAACATCATTTAAAGATAACATCATTTATAGATGTGATATATACATACATACAGGTACCTACTGCTTCTAAACTACTGTGAAGACTCAATCTTGAAGATTTTCCAAGAGATGCTTGCGCAACTTACACTTGAAGGAGAATTTACGCTTGAGGCAAGGGCGGGCGTTTCAGAGAGAGACTAATCGCCTGTACGGTTAAAATTGACATGATTTTTGAAAAGATCTTTATGTAGAAGCAGTTACGTTAGCTTTGTTTTATAACAATCCCGAATTATTCACGGTTTCAGAGAAAAATACTATCGATAAAATTATATGTCGATGAAATTAGGTATTCAATGAAACGTTTTTCGGTAAAACAAGGTACAACCGGTACATTGGTCATTCTAAAAGTTGGTGTGAATTTTCACGACCATTTTTGTGTTTAATACTTATTTATATTATAAGCTGTATCAAGCTTTCGGTTTTTATATTAAAACAAAAACTATAAGTAGCATTAACTTTTGTAAAATGTTAAAAGAGTCCCCAGTAACGTCGGTTCTCCGCATACGAACGTAATTACGCTCTCATTTTAAAACAACTTGCTAGTTTGCTCTGAAACTTTGTACTTTGAATAAGTTAAGGTATATGCAGGCCTGTAATTAGTTTATGTAGCTTCAGATACTATATTTAAAAAAATACAGCTAATTTAAGTTTTTCATACAAAAGTTGTTTTTGCTGTATTTCATCTGTTTTATAAAGTGAAGCCATATAAACTAATTACAGGCCTAGATGTACTTCATTTCATTGTATATGCAAAGTTTCGTTACAATCCAACACGTAGTTTTAAAATGAGAACGAAACTCCGTTTGTATGGAAAGGTGAAATTCGGCCGAGCTTGCTGGGGACTCTTAATACTTGTTCAGATACTTAATGCTAAGTTTGGCATGAAAAGGTACATTGGGCCCGCATGAAAACGTTGAGAATATATCCTAGCCTTTTGTTAATATGAAATTGACATCTATGGCATTATAAAGTTGTTTATTACATTATATGACTAAAACTAGCGGTAAAAATTAAATTATATCTAAAAAGGCATGGTACCAAAAATACTTATAAAGTTGTAGAAATGAAACATCTGTCAGTTGAAGATGTTTTTTTAATTGCGATACAATTGAAGGTCACTGAATCGGGAAATATGTTGTTGTATGTTGTTTAAGGCGTGATAATGACACAAAGACGCATACATATTTTATATGTGTAATATTGCTGAACAGATTTCAACTATATTTGGCACATGGGTAACACAGATGGTTAATAGCATAGTTTTACTTACCCAGCTACGCAAAAGAAAAAAAACCGGCCCAGTGCGAGTCGGACTCGCGCGCCGAGGGTTCCGTACAAATTTTTACTAAGCCTTACTTTATTACCTGTTACCGGTCGAGTTAAGTTTGCACCTGATATCTATACCATTGCATACAAATCAGGTGCAAACTTAACGCAACCGGGTTGCTCAAATAGGTTTTTCACGAATTAAAAAAAAATTAGCTAGTTAAAGACATGGTTATAATTTTCGTGTAATATTTATGTGTATTAATACAAATTGTGAAAATTTCCAAATGTTCGATTGGTAAACTTCGGAGATAAAGGGGGGGAATGGTATTTTTTTTCACATTTTCCTTAATAAAACAAAAATTATCGCAATAAAAAATTAAATTTTTTTTTCAAAAATGTGCAGGTCAAGCCCTTTCATATGATACCCCATTTGACCCAGTAGCTAGACTTTTAATTTTTACCCCCCTCATATTCATCGTTCTTTTAGAAAATAAAAATATATTTTAAAATATTTCCTGTGCAATACATGTGGGGCTGACCATGTTTATAAATATTCCAAATTTCAAATAGTTAGCATACGTAGTTTTTGAGATATGGCACTTTAATAGTCGGACAGACAGACAGACAGACGGACAGACAGACAGATAGACAGAGAGAGTCACACCATAAGGGTTCCTTTTGTACCTTTTTGGTTTACGAAACCTTCTGGTTTTTGTTTTGTTCTGTAATTGTTCTGTATAGTTTTAAGTTTAATCTGACACTGAGAGGACACTAAAATGAGAAACTTTCATATGTCGACTTAGATCCTCGTTCTTAGGTTGCCCTTGATATGTCACAAACAACATGCTCAACAGATGCCCCGCCATCGCAATTGCACAGTAATTAACCAACATAGCGGTTGCACTAATGACTAGTGGAACACCCTCTTTCTTTGTCTTTTAATGTAATCATTGGATAATTTAAACACGTGTGAGCTACATTAATCCTCTATACCTTATGATAAAGCAAGCGAAAATTAATTGCTAACACTCCATCTTCCTGAGGTAAATTTCATAATACCCGATTTCTAACGACCACCTATTACAAGGCCATCAAGAGTTTTATTCTACTAAAAATATAAATAAGTAAATCAGAATCTATTCCGTCTTGCCTCCGGTGCATTAATCCAGTTTGATGCTTCACTGCATGGGAGCTGCGAGTAGGTACTACTCAATCGAAACTTGGATCCTGATTCAGGTTTCAGAGAATGCTGAAAGAAGCATGTTTTCGCATGCAGTGTAAAAGCGATAAGGAGATACAGCACCGGATCTGCGATTTTGAATAAACTCGAAAACCAAATTGCTGACTGTCGGCTGCTATGTTATTACGTTCCCTGATGAGTTGCGTAATTGTCTCGGCTTGTAATCAGCATGAACTTTAAATAATACTTGAAAAAATAATGAATGCCTTTTATCCATGAGGCTTGCGACCTGAGCCCCTTAGGAGACGCCTAAAAAAAGGAAACCCAACACGTATAGAGTTTTCAGACTTGGAAATATTTTCGGTTATTTCCTCGAAACAGGCATCCCTATGAGATTGAGATCCTAGGAAAACAGCCCCATACGCATTTAGTTCAACCATGGACCAAATAAATTATTTGGTCCATCGTTCAACTAAATCATGCTATCTGGGATATAATTATCATCGGTAATGGTCATGATGACAGACCAATCTCGCCCGCATGCAGTGGCACGTGGCTATTAGATTATTGTTCAGCGCATGTACATGTGTAAGTTCTGCATTGCAGTAGAAAATTACATAGGTAACTCAAATCTAATTGCAGGGTAGTGACAGTAAAAGCAGTCTGTATTGTCACCGTCGGTCAAGAATAGGTCTAAGGTCCCCTCTACAGTTTTGCTTATCGCGTCATACATCCTCGCCCGTCGCTCTAGCACTGTACCTACTGGATGGAAAGTGACTTGTAGCATTTCTCGACAAAGAGTCGTGAGAGCCATTTGTAATACAAGGGCGGAACTAAAGGTTATCGGGATTCTGAGTACTTGAGGGACCTTGGCCCGCGGTAGGTACATTGTCCTTACATATATCAATCGCTAAAAGCAGACCAGGATTTGCACTAGGTCTAGTGTTCCGTTCGGTAATTTTTAGAGGCGGCTAAATCTTAGTCCAAACTTTATCATAATGCAGCGCAGATAACCCAATTTTTCCACGAAGGCTCGCAGCTTTTCTCCACGAGAAAAAGTTGTTTGTTACCTGACATTTGGCATTACACTAGTCAGATGAGCGGTGTAAACGGGACATGTTTATGCATTACGATTTTTACCCTTATATTCAACACTTAACTCTGCGTATACGCTGTAGCGTTATCTTATGCGTCACGTTTTTTTAATGCATTTTTGCATTCAAACGCATATCCTCAGTGTTTTTTAAACCTCCAGTGTGAAAGATGTGCACTAAAAATGTGATGCATAAGTTACGCCAAAAGCATTTAAAGGTGGGTTAGCGTATTTCGAGCAGAGGTCTGTTCACTCCGGAAAATGAAGTAAAAGTGTTCAACGCTTCAGCATTTAAGTTATCTGCTGGCTAAAAATACAAGATACAACGCTCTAGAAATTTGGACGCGGGTAACCATGACTTTAGACGTGCGAGAGCAAATAGCAAACCTATTTTAGCCCACGGTCACAACTATTAAAAGAATAGCGTTTATGTTGTACCTATATCGTTTGTTTCCAAGTTAATATTTTAGACTTAGATCAGCGTTAAGCCGCGTCGAGTTCGTACCAGATATAATTAGACACGTGAAGACACATTTCAGGTCAAAATAAACTGGTTAGCAAGGAGATTGAATTTGACTTACTCAAAACGAAGGCAATGGTGAGATCTATGAACGAATAGGTACTTGGATACGAGGGTAGGAGATTATAGCGGCGAGGAGTCCGACAGCGCTGCGCTCAGTACTAGCACCACATTGATTAAATTTTGTGAATAAGATTTCTCTGCTTTGCCCCAAGGTTGGTATAGAATGCCCTAAGGCGTTATTTCCGCCTTTTGTACGATTCGTTTTTTGTGCAAATTTTGTGTAAATACGATAGCATGTTCGATCTTTTTCTGGCATGAAGTCACATCAGGTCTTAACAGGACCTAGGTACCAACGTCATATTCTGACAAATATTTGAGGGCGAGAGTGACGAATGCTTTATAACGATTTTTCCCACGCCTTCGTCCGCGTGGCCTTCTATTTTATTTATCCCTTGGGAACCGTGCGAAAAAAAATCCGGGATCAAAACTATCCTATCTCCTTCTTAGTCTCAAACTATCTCCATACCAGATCTCTATCTAAAATTTAGATTTAGATTCTAAATCAGTTCAGCGGTTTAAGCGTAAAGATATAGCGATAAACGAATTTAAGGCGGACGAAGTCGCGGGCAGAAGCTAGTAAAGTATAAATTGAGAAGGCTGTTGGTGGTAATTGTATGGGCTTTCAACTTAAAAAAAATAATTATTCATACACCTACATGACGCTATAATTTACATTAATCCCACGCGGCTTCATCATTCATGTAGTCTTGTGTGCTATAATAAGCTTTTGAAAATAATTTTCGTTTCACAATATTTTTGAATTTACCAATAGACAACTCAGTTATGCTGCTAGGAAGTTTATTATAAAATCTCACACAGTTACCCATGAATGATCTCCTTATTTTATGGAGCCTAGTAGCAGGCACTGCGAGGTGGGTCTTTACGAGGTGTGGCAAGTCGTTTATATATATAAGGAACAGGAAAGGTCCCAATATTGATCCCTGCGGCACACCCATAGAGACTAATGACCCCGATGAACGCTTTCCATTCACGTCAAGCCTTTGTATTCTACCATTTAAATAAGACTCTAATAAATTTAGTGCTAATCCTTTAACTCCGTAGTGGTGTAGCTTCCTGATCAGTGTCTCATGATTAACGCAATCGAAGGCCTTAGATAAATCACAGAAGATGCCTAAAGCATCTCGCGATTCCTCCCAGGCATCGAAAATGTGTTTTACGAGCTCAACTCCGGCGTTGGATGTCGAGCGACCCCGCGTAAAACCGAATTGCTTACTATGCATCAAATTATTCAAATTAAAATGTTTTAACAATTGATATAGAATTAGCTTTTCAATAATTTTACTAAATGTAGGTAGTACAGATATTGGTCTAAAGTTAGTGGGGTCAGAGGTACTACCTGATTTAAATAAAGGAGTTATTTTGCTATGTTTCATCAGATCAGGAAACTCACCGCAGTCAACACTGTTATTGAATATATCTGCCAAGTCAGGCGCTATTACTTCTATTAGGGATTTGACAGCATGGACTGCGACCTGTGACCCCCATAGGTCATTGGTTTTTTTGACATTAATTGATTTAAATGCCTTTACTACATATGAAGGACTGACATGTTCAAAATAAAAGTCCTTTCTACATTCTGGGACGTTTTCTTTTAACAACAAAACGGCAGACGAAGGTGATGAATTCAAACACTTTGTTGTGGATACTGGTATATCGGTGAAGAAATTTTCAAATTCTGTTGCTACATCTAAACTAGAATCTATAATTTTGCCAACAATTTTTAATTCTAGACCACTAATTGCGTGCCTCGATCTACCAGCCTCCGCATTAATCACTTTCCAGGTGGTTTTGATAATATTAGAACTATTTTTGATTTTCTGGGATAAATAATTACGTTTGGCAATATGATAATCAATTTTGAATTGTTTCGAATATTGCTTTACATGTTCTTTAAATTCATCACTCGTATTAAACCGCCGTTCCTCAT
Source organism: Hedya salicella (assembly GCA_905404275.2). Lineage (NCBI taxonomy): Eukaryota > Metazoa > Arthropoda > Insecta > Lepidoptera > Tortricidae > Hedya > Hedya salicella. The sequence goes on along the minus strand of FR990114.1, from coordinate 7,169,979 downwards.
ACATGGCATACAGTGCTTGTCTACGTTTGTGTAAGTCCGCAGTAGCCCATTCGCTAAATACTGGTGCACCGCCAGCCTCAACCGATTTGGAAGTAAATATTGTATTATAATGTTTCATAAAAGTTGTAAAGAATGAATCATACGTGTGATTAGAACTCATTTCAGAAGACAGAACGGGTAGCGCCTGAAACAAATGTTGCTTCATTCTTTCCACACGGTCTGTGGTTACCGGTACAAAAGTAATTTGTTTTTTCACTATATTTTCCCTTAATATCTCAAATTCCATTAATTGGCCTAAATGATCTGATTCTAATTTACTGATTATACTTTGTTTAGAAGGAGAAATATCAGTAAAAATGTTATCAATACAGGTGGCGCTGGTATCGGTCACCCTAGTAGGTTCCATAAATACGTGGCTAAAACGAAAAGATTTGAATAGATTCAACAATCTAATACTTAGTGTTGAATCTTCCAAAAGATTTACATTGAAATCGCCGCAAATAAGTATATCGCGATATCTTAAAAAGCACATATTCCATAATAGTTTGAAAAACATCGAAATTACTTAATGGCGGCCTATACACACAAACTACAATAAATTGCTCTAGATCTACTGCACTTAATTCTATGGTCCGTTCAGACAAGGATACAATGTCCTTACGTTCCTTAAATTTCAATTGACTATTTAATATAATTAACGACCCACCATGTATGGAACTAAGTCTGGTGAACGAACTACCCACCTGGTGATTATTGAATTGGGGCATTATCTCATTGCAAGTTAGCCAGTGTTCAGTTATACATAAGATATCAATATTATAGGCATTTAAAAATAATTCAATCTGCAAATCTTTCCCTCCAATACACTGAATATTTTGATGAACCAGGCGGATATACTTTTCATTGCCAGAAAAGGATTTCTCCATTGCCTCATCACTTAGTTTAAATTATTACACATAACAACATTAATGTCGGACTGCTCAATAGAAGCAGAGTTATGTACCAAATTCTTGGTAGAAATGTCAATTCAATAGGCTAGTGACAAAACTATTTGTCGTTTGCAATAATTGGAAAGGTAAAACTTACCTTTTGTCAAAAAATAATGATTACTAACATATTTGTTAGCGTCGACTATTCTAAACTTACTACTACGAGTATATGTACAAAGATATTATTAACAAAAGCGTCGTATAAGGTGACGAAACATGTTCGCTCTCCTGTTCTCTATAGTTTTAACTAAGCTCCTCCCTTCCGAGTACCTACTTCATATGTGACTTTTTCCGTCCAACTAATCTTGGCCATCCTAGCGCCAGCACCACATTTCAAAGTAATTATCAATCCCTTTGTGCCGTAGTTCACGCCTCGCAACGATATAATATGTAGTAGATATTCCAAATAAGATTAATTTCTTTTTAGGTTTCCGAGATATGTTTAAGATCAGTAGGTAATTTTTATAGTTGCTCTTCTATCTACATCCCTCAATAATTTATCACGAACTCTAGGTACGATATTTATCGATGTTTTTATTGAGCAGAAAAATAAGAACACAACACGCAATCCAAACAATTGACAATGAAATGTTATTTACCGTAACAATGTTTATTTCATTGCGTGATTTGCGCGCTGAGTTTTTTTTGTACGGTTTTTGTTAATAGTCATTTTTATAAATGTGGGATAAAAATGACAAAATGTTTTAGATAGACAGAAATCCACCGTAGAGGGTAGTAAACTAATATTTTCCTTCGCGTCTCGTCTGTCGCCCTACCCTTCAGACTCCTGCCGTCTTACCGCCAGGACCCAGGGCCTGTGGCCCAAAGTCTCTGAGAAGCACCGAGGCCTTAAGAGACCTAATATCTAAGCGTAGAATGGCTCGAGGCCTATGTCATCATCATCATCATTGCAAGCATAGGACTAGGACATCCTCTGCTGGATACAGGCGTCCTCAATTGACTTTCACATGAGCCGGATAGAGGCGACCCGCATCCAGCGAGTCCCCGCAATCCTAACCAGGTCGTCCGAGCACCTTGCGGGTAGCCTCCCCCGCTGCGCTTGCCGGTTCTAGAACCTCTAGAACCTACTCTAGAACCTTTCTGCCCCAACGGCCATCGGTTCTTCGAACTATGTGCCCCGCCCTTCAGTTTGCTTGCCCTGTTTGCTATATCGGTGACCTTGGTTCGTCTACAAATCTCTTCATTTCTGATTCGATCTCGTAGAGAGATCTCGAGCATAGCCCTTTCCATAGCTTGCTGAGGCCTCTGCATGCATGGCTTAATCTGACCCTGTACTTCTAATACAACTCAGACACGCGATACTCTGCCGCGCTACCCATATTCTCTATCCCTTTTCTATCTTTACAGTAAGTATGTGAAATACGTCACGGTCAGTTAAACAGTCGGCCTATAAGATTTATACAGCTGTCGAATAAAAGAATAGGTAGTCACATCAAAATCAAAACAGAGTCACTGGCGCACGCGCTTCGTCGGCCAAAGTCAATGTCAATGATAATCGCCACTAAACCTACAATCACGGAAATGACAGCTCAGAGACATTTTCCCACACTTCATGCCTCGTTTGACACGCTACATTTTTTACACCTATCTGACGTCACAGGGATGTGACGCAACGTAATGTGATTAGTTATTGATGTTTGTTATAGGTACTAGATAGTGATTTGTGATAGTGCATTGTTTTTCCATTCAAAGAATCTCATTTGTGTTTTGTTTTTACTAATTTAATGCGTGACCGCGTTATTATAATATAATTTAATTCAAATAATTTAATTACAAAAAAAAATACTAATTATAGCACGTTAAATCGGCGATTCGTAAAGCAATTTCTGAATATCATCTAACCGTGCCGTGAAACGCCCGTTGACAGCAGCGCAATTGGTACCCTCATTGCAAATTTTAGTAGGCTTGGTGACACTGACACGGACCAAATAATCACATCGATCAAGAAAATTCCGCAGCTTTTCACCTCAATGGCCCACAAACAAAGGGACCTCTTAAAAGTTACTATTAAAAGAATATGTGTTGAAATTTGTGATCCCATTCACAAATTTTCAACACATTGTAAGCGCAAAGTTTCATATGATTATTTCATGCAGCTAAAGGTAACATAAGACTGTCAATCGTATCGGGGCATAAAAGAAAAGTGCCTCAGACTGCCCCCATTCCCCGTACTTTGTTAATTACATGCACTTCTATACCTACTATTATAAAACTGTAAAAATTTAATGTCTGTACCTACATTAAGATATTTAAAAAAAAGTAAACGGATTTCAGCTATTTTTGCTACTCGGGCAGCCGGGGAGATGGTTATAGGATTCTTTTGACTCGAATATGCCGAACAAAAATATATATGACGTTTTTCTCTTACGCGAAAGAAGGTGCCCCTTCTGGGACTATACACCATGCTCATAATGAAGTCATTGACGACTTCTAGTTGTCAAGAAAAAAATTTACTCTCTTATTAAAATTGTCATTCCCTACATATTGATTGATTTTTTTTTTCGTTTCCGAAATGTCTCGCCGTAGGAAAAGTGGTTCGTATTGACAGGTACTTACAACCTAATCTGTGAAAATTAAAGGAAATTTAAAAAAACCAGTGTATGAAAATTTTGTTTTTTTCTAGACAACTAGAAGTCTTCAATAACTTCGTTATGAAATTAAAGATCGTGTAGTTTGCGAAAATAATGTAATCTGTGCTGGGTGGGGTAAGATGAATTACCTAACTTAGGTAGTTTATTCTTGCAGTAAGACGATAAGTTACTTTTGTCACAGTTAACGTGTTTGTTTATAGATGCATATAAGTCAAAGTCAAGTGTTATTATTATTACCATGTTATGACTAATGGCGTGAACTCATTGCTCATCTTTTTCACACCACTTACCTAATATACTTGCACGCCTACACAAACACAACTACTTATAATTCATATAATTACACGTGTTACTACGTAATTACATGCAAAAATATCGTGAGGACCATATTCAATGGAGCGGTATATATTCCACCTAAAATTACTTAGACATTTAGTCATCCCAATGGGTATCCTAATATTTAAGTAGCATCTACCAGATAGTAAAACGGAGCACAAGGAGGACCTAATAACCAGGCGCGCATACAGTACCTTACTTTTTGAATCCAGATATTCCAAAATTCTTTAAAAAGATAATTGATGTATCTCTTATATTTTCCCTTTCAATGGGTAATAAAACCATTAACACGATTTTAAAGATTGTCCGCACTTTATGAATGCCTCGCTTCTTCATTATATCTATTGTATCGATAGATTAAACGAGTTAAACCGAATCCGTGCAAATTATATTTCATCAACTATAATGTGTTGTCTGTTCCTCAATAATTACACTGAGCTGCTGATACGGAATTCCTTCAACAAAGTCTCTTCTACTTTCCAGATATCAGAAGCGAGTTTCGTGACAAGTTTAGAAGAGGCGCCGTGCCGCGTCGATCAATGCACGCAAACGCCACCTAGCGGGAAGGCTCGCCCTCGCACGCTGCAAAGGTATCACACCTCTGACCACATCTACGAGCGGGCTCCCCACCGAACACGACTCAAGCACGACTTCAGACCAAAGAGCCTAGGACTCAGCGACTCCTACCCCTTCATAGGGTTAGGGAAACCACCGAGCTATGATAGCGGATACAATTCAAAGTAAGACGGGTTTCGGGAGATTTTGTGACTAATTTCATGCGAGAGGAGTAAGTATATTAACGGGATGTTATATTAACAACGTACATATGGACCAATCGCTTGTACATTCCCGCAATGATATATCACAACTTTGGATCAATGGTTTGAAGTTGTGCATGAAAATAACAAATACGAGTAACTTAATGTGCTTTTCCACTGGTGAAGCACGGAATAATAAAAACATGTTTTTTCTGTTCTGTATGGTAAAGCGTATTTACTCACGAGTTCCAAAGAACCACGAAAGTCATAAATAAATCTCAAACAAATACGCACACTCCTTTTGCCTTAAAATACAATTAAATCGGGAAGTATTAGTAATCGAAGTGAGAAAATGGAAGCTATAACATTTCGCTGTATCTGTACAGCGAAATGATTTCAATGACTTTTCTCACCTGCTCTCGTCCGGCCTTATCGGTGGAAAATCACCTAGACGTTGTCAACATTTCCTTTCTTTCTTGATTTGAAATTGGGTTTATTCTTTTCTTTGAAGGTTAATTCAGTACTGAATGACTGATCTATACTCGCCGGTGGGTGTACTTTTTATTTTTCAAGGATACCATAACACCAAAGGCTATTGTCGGCTTTCCATAGTTACTAAATCCGTCTTTATATGAAATGGACTGTTTTTTTTAAGCTTACAATGACGATTATCTGTGCTGAGTATCCATCCTAATTTTGATAGATTGTGACTTACGAATTTTTAAAGTATTTTTTATTATTTTTGAAGTGAAAACTTCTTTAGCGGTGCTCTGCAATTTTTGTGATGGGGAAAAAATGTTAAACTCGCGACAGGTCACATGACCGACAAATTGAAAATTCGTAAGACGGACACGTGACCTAATCGAAAAACTATTATGTCATTAAAGACAGTAGATATAAATTAACATATTTGTGTATGATAGCGCAATAAATGAATATTGTATTTTACCACATAAATGATAGTACTTTATACTGATAATTAAAGCAATTCGTGCAAAATTATTCCCTAACCATTCCAAAATATCAAAAATGCACAACGTTAATATTCAAGTTTTCACTTCTGCCGGCACTCCCGGAGTGCAACCCGTTGTTTTTTTGTTTTCGGGATTAGTCACGCGTTTTTTTCTTATTTTTAAGTATTACTTTTTTGTTTTGATTCGCGTCACCGCAAAAGAAGACTAACACTACTTATTTTATATAAAAAAAAAAAACAAAAATTATTTACAAACAATCTGTTCAAGTTAGGATATTGATACTCAGCACAAATAACCCTTATTATAAACGGTGCTTACAAAAAATCCAGAGTCCATTTAATATAAAGGCCGATTAACTACGGGAAGCCGCCTAAAGACTTTCTTTTCCGAGAATATATAAGAATAGCTCGGTTAAAGTAAAAGATATCTCGTTCCTACGAATTTTCGTGGCCTTACAGTACTCGTATTACCTAGGTGTTGATTATAATCTAACTGATAAATACCAATCAACTGCTAACCTTGTCGAGCTTATATAATTGTCAGGGTGGTAAAAAAATCGCTATTGATCTAAATATGAATTTATGGGAATTCAGGCCATCACTTAATTGCCACTTAAACACTGCAAATCGCATGATTTAAGAAAGACTCAACAATACTACATTGTCAACCAACGGCAATTGGCACAGTATTTCTTTGTAATCCAGGACAATCCTGACTCTTCCGCCTATTGATTGCTTACAGTAATATTTCATTAACAAATCGATTATGTGGTGCAATAATCACACTCATTACTTTTTGATATCTCCTTAATGGCCTATTGCCATTATTACCTAGGTACTCTGCCGGACTAGCATATCTGACTGCGATTTCGCTTGCCGCTCGACTCGACACAGCTTTATCAGTTTTCTTCGTACTACGTACGTTAATGGAAAGTGAAAAACATGCAAAAAGTCGCGAGTTACAGTTGTGCTAGAAGGAAGTTGATGTCTTTGATGAAAACAAAAAAGAGAAGATAGCAAGTTTGTTCAGATGTAGGTCATTGAATATACGAGTATGTATCTTCAGCCTTCCGATTATTACCGATGTGTCAAAACGACGTATTGTCAACATATCGGCAACCAACCTATTTTATTAGTGCCTTCTATGACTATCCATACTAATATTATAAATGCGAAAGAGTGTCTTGTCTGTCTGTTACCTCTTCACGCTTAAACCACTGAACCGATTTGGATGAAATTTGATATGGAGATAGTTTGAGTCCCGGGGAAGGACATAGGCTACTTTTTATCCCGGAAAAATATCGTTATCCGCGATAAACGAATTTAAGGCGAACGAAGTCGCGGGCAGATGCTAGTTACGTATATGTTTTGGTTTTCATTTATACTTTGATTTTTAATTCAAGACCAAAATTTAACGCAACGGGCGCACTTTCGCTGTGATCACTGCATACTGCTTTAAGTGTTAGTATTTTTATCAATAAAACCTACCCTAATATTACTAGTCGCACGATTTCTCATTCATATTTTTATGAATTAATGTTTATTTGATGAAAAGATGAGAACCGTCAGATTTTGGTCATGAATTAAAAATCAATGTTTAAGTTCGGGAACACTGCAGTATAAGAAAGGACGAGAAATGATCTTGCTTAGAAATGCTTTACTTACTGCAGTGCGTAGGTACAAGTGTCGCAACTTTTATATTCGTTTCCGGCCACCTTGCTTGCCATAAAGTAGGTATAAACTATTCAGATTCACTTCAGAAAACGTTGCTTGTTTATTGTTAAACGATTCAAGATCATAGTCCCAGAAACTGCTATAGAACTATAGGGTCTATAGTCTTAGCGATTAACTGAGACGTCGCTCGACTTAAGAGCGGGAGCTTACTTAGCGGGCGGACGGAAGGCGTCCTGCGCGCGGTTGCCTTTAAATCCCTGTCATCACACCCCGCGCCTCTCTCATACCGCGGTCGATGTCTCAGCTAAACGGTAGACCGCAGACTTTGAATCGCACCTTACGGCTAGTAGACCAAGCGGGAGATTCGCGCAGGGCGCGGGGCTCCGTCTTGGGGAAATAGCCCGCCGCGGGCGTCCGCGACGAAAACAAATAGCCCATTGCGGGCGCTCAAGGCAGCGCACGTCCTTAAAAAAGATTATTTATGGCAAATGATAAATTATGAAATCGTGGAATACATTAGACACACCTTTGTTGGTAATGTTACGATTTTACGATTCACCACAGACCACCACAAATTAATGGTCTCATTAGCATAAAGTTTTATGACATTTTGTCACACCTATATGACGTATGTCATAATACTTCTCTGAATCAGTTCATACGAAGGTCTTGTAAAGACATCTTGTGGTATAGTAACAGGCAAATAATAACAGCAACATATACTCGTAGGTATATATTTTTGTAGTTAGTAGTAGATATCTAAACTTGAATTGTTTTTGACAGCCGTCATCCCAGTACAATCGCAATGGCGCGAAGCCGTACAGTGTAGTACCACGAATATAAGTTACATCGGCAATCTTTAGCCACGCCGACGAGTGCTAACAAGTACCGATTACCGAATGAAACCGAACGTGTGACCATTTCAATAAAGACTTTGTTTCACTATACGTACGGTACATATGCAATGACAGGTGAACTCGTGCTCTCGCTCATAGCGACTGACGTATCGCCAGCGTCAGACAAAATGGCGGGCGCCGGCGTCGCGCGCAAAATGTTGGCCAATGGGCGTTGAAGATTTTACCCGCGCAAACGTGCTGCCTTATAATTGGTTAATCTGTTTTCAAAAATGCTTTCTGCGCAGGTACATCGTTGTAACTTATATTAGTGGTACTACTGTAATATGTACTGGGAAGACGGCTGCCAAAAAACGGTTCTAAGCAAAATTTAAGTATAGTCTACTTAGTAAGTATCTTCTACTGACTACAAAAAGGTGTAGTGTAGTACTGTAGTGTTAATCTCTCTTTGTCGTAGATTTCTGATATGGTGTGAGAACATTAATGGGATGCATCGAAAATTTAAGCTTTTTTTTAGTGAGATTCTCTAAATATGAAACAGGCTGGTTTTTAGATATGTGTTTTTGACCATATAACCTAATCAGTGATTAACGCGGCGGAAACATGTTTGTTGAGAATTTCCTCGGGTTCCGTACCAAAAATGGTAAAAAGGAACCCTTATGGTGCGACTCTGTCTGTCTGTCTGTCTGTCCGACTATTAAAGGGAACTCTTCTAGTCTGAGCCGAGAGATTCATAGATTTCTAGTGAGGGTTGAAGGTGTATAATGTAATTTTTAGGGTTCCGTACCAAAAGAGTAAAAAAATAACATTTTCTTTAATTATATATATTGACATAAATATTACAGGAAAATTATAACCATGTACCTATCTCTTTTGAATAACCCGGTCACGTTAAGTTTGCGCCTCATTTGTATCCAACACTGAAGGTACCAGCTACCAGCAGGTGCAAACTTAACTTAACCAGCAACATATGTTTATACGGAACCCTCGGTACGCGAGTCAGTCTCGTACTTGACCGGTTATTTGCTTTGACTGCATGCGAACTTCAAAAATTTGGAATCAAGCACCCAGACCATCTTGCATCTGAATAAATAATAATCGCGGAGCATCAGCTGTTAGTTTTGATTGTAACATAGCTTCTGCAGTTCCGGAAAGTCGAAGCTCGCACGTATAACAGAACTTACAATAAATTATATTTTTTATGTTTTTTGACATTTACTGTACAGAACCGGTTTCCTCCAGATTCAAAGTGACGGTCACAGACAGCCCCACCATCTCGATCACGCCGCCCCACAGCCTGGACTACGTGTGTGCGAAGGGCGGGGCCAGCCCGAACGGCAGTGCGACCCCCAACGGGATGGTGCCAAGTCGTTCCTCGGCCACGGTGCTTCTTAATCCGGGATACCTGTCGCCTTGCCAGTGCAACCAGTCGATGAAGGTGAGTACCTCAGCTATGGAAGTCTTCACAGCATGGCTATGCCCCTCCGGGATGGTTCCAAGTCAGTCCTGGGCCACGATGCTTCTTGATCTATGGCTATGTAAATCTCAAAAACCTAAAGTAAATATACGTCTGCGAAGAGCGTGGTCAGTCCGAACGAGAGAGCGTGACCCCGAATGGAAGGTGCCAAGTCGGTCGGCTCCTGAATCCAGGATATCCTGCCATCAGTTGATGCAGGTCAATAATAAAGGTTAGAACCTGTAAGTGCTGTAAGTGTGGAGAAATAAAATAAAATAAACCTTATTCTTTGCTATCACACAACCATGGATTATACCTACATAGGGCGTTTTTAATTTAGGCACATATTAAAATTAACTACTCGTAACTTGCGGTGATAATAACTTAAAAAAAGAAATGAGTACCGTCGTGCTGCGTATCTTCGCCTGGATTTTGACGCCTTTCGCAGAAAATCTTTCATGTTTGAAAGCAGTTTAGTCCGTTATGGCAAAAAAAAAACGTTTTTTAGTACTCTGGGCTATGAGTATATACCATTAAAGTTTGGAATTGATTGGTTAACTTGGTAATAAATGGCCCCAAAGGCTATAGGCGAAGTTTCACCCATGACATGCCTTACCGCTAACAATAAACCTTTCTGTGACTCACACAGTCTTATCTCCTGGAACGTATTAACATAAATATGAACCTTAACTAAACCAGACTAAGGATATTTAAAAAAAAAATGTGTAGTAGGCGAAGTTTCGCACCAGTCTGAAGTTGTTTCATACATTTTCTAGAATGAAGCTAGGGCTGCCAAAAACTAACCAACATGCCAAAAAAAGGGAGTAATAGTTCATAAGAAAAAAAAATTACTAATTGTTTAATATTTAAACAAAATGAATGAACTGTGAATAACAATAATAGTAGCTACCTACTTTGGCATAGACGTAAAACATGTAATAACATTGAAATAAAACAATTTAACGGATTATATCGCGTATATTATCTCATTTTAGTTCCCGACGTTTCGGAAGCTTTCCAGCTTTCCATGGTCACGGGAGGACTGAGAAAAGATGTTTTTCCTCTGTCAAAGTTACAATTTGTGCAAACTACCCATTTTTTTGAAAAAACACAAATAAAGGTGTACATACATGCCAGATGGGCCTAAGCTGTAAAGACAGTTACACATGTGCCAGAAGGGCTTAATTATTTTATTCTAATAATTTACCAAGCAGCATTTCACCAATGAGGCGTACTGAGGAGAAAAGAAACGCTGCAAAGAAAAACTCCCAGGCTACCTCATTACTAATTATAATATTTTAAAAAACAGAGACTATTAAACTACTTTAAACAGATAAGATATTTTACACCGTTCGGAAATTAAGGTTTTGCAGTCCTGTGTCTCGCTTGTTCCTTGATGAGATGTATTACAGGATCCCAAGCAGGTGGTAGTGACAATCCATCTTCTCTATTGAAATTAGGATGCTTTTTAATCTCAATAGCCTCGCGTAGCATCCTGGGAAAATATCTTTTTTCTTTGGCAAGGATAGAAGGTTTATCAAACTTAATTGAGTGGTTTGGTTTGTCAATGACATGTTCACAGACTGCAGACCTATTACACCGACGGTGCTTGACATCTGCTATGTGCTCCTTCACCCGGGTTGATACACTGCGTTTCGTTTGACCAATGTATGAAAGACCACACTCGCAGTCTAGCTTATAAATGCCTGCACTCTGCAAAGGGGTGCTACTCTTCACGGGTCTAAGGTATTGAGACACCTTCTTCAACGGCTTGAAATATGTTTTTATAGAAGCACGCTTCAAGATGTTTCCGATCTTGTCTGTGACCCCTTTCACATATGGTAATACGGCAGGTTTACGCTCGACTGTTGGTTTCTTCATACTGGGATTCTGCTTGGAACGTGGTATCTGGAGCTCGTTGGCTCGAAGCGCACGTTTGACATTCTGCAACTCAGCAGTCAGATGTTGATCGTCGCAGATACCCCTGGCTCTCTGAAACAAAGATTTACCCACTGTAGCAAGTTGACAGGGATGGTGGTGAGATTTGCCATTCAAATACCTATCTGTATGCGTAGGTTTCCTATATACAGTATGACCTATGTCATTGTTAGGACCTCTAATTACTAGCACATCTAAGAATGCAAGTGAATTTTGATTTTCCAACTCCATAGTGAATTTAATTTTACTATGCATGGAGTTCAGATGGTCTAAGAAAGCTGAAACACTAGATCTAGGTAAAATAGTAAAGGTATCATCTACGTATCTTTTAAAGATCCTCGGCTTGACAGGTGCCAATGAAAGCGCTCTCTCCTCGAAGTCTTCCATGAAAATATCGGCGACAACAGGAGACACCGGAGACCCCATTGCCACACCATCAACTTGCCCGTAGAATTCACCATTCCATAGCATATAGCCAGATGTAAGGCAGTGTTGTAATAACTCAGCATATTCTATTGCCATCTGTTGTTCACCCAATCTTCTTTTCACAATTTCGATACATTCTTGAACTGGTAGGCATGTGAAGAGAGACTGGACATCAAAACTGACCATAACTTCATCATCAGTTAGTCTCAAATCCTTAATCTCACTGACAAAATGGTACGAATCCCTTGTGTATGCTTCCGTCTTCCCTCGCAGTAAAGAAAGCACACCTGCTAAGTGCCGAGCTAATCGATAGGTAGGAGCATCGATTTGACTCACTATAGGGCGTAACGGAGCACCAGGTTTATGTATCTTTGGTAACCCGTACAACTTTGGTGGCACCGGGCAAGAAGGCACTAAACTTTTCACATCCAGATTAAGATTTTCAGAGTGCTTACTTATCAGCTCGGCTGTCGTTTTTATTACTTTCGCCGTTGGATCTCGCTTAACAAGCTTGTATGTTGTAGTGTCTGACAAAAGTACTTCCACTTTCTGGTTGTAATCACTAGTATCCATAACAACCGTCGCATTTCCCTTGTCAGCTCGAAGAATGGTGATGTCTGGGTCTTCACGCAAGCTCTTCAAAGCGTTGAATTCAGTTCTGGGTAAGTTAACTTTAGGAGACTTCGCTCGTCTTAAAATTGAAGACACATCCTGGCGTACGGCCTCCAAATCCTCCTTACGCATATGATTTTGGACCAAACAATCTTCCACACCGACTATAATCTGTTCAAAAGGGATATTCCGTGGAGTAACAACATAATTAAGCCCTTTTTTGAGAAGCAAGGTTTGTGAGTCCGACAGATCTTTCGAGCTAATATTCACTACAGGTGCAACGGCATTTGACGTTGACGTTTGATTACCTCCACGGAGCGTTTCATTCCTAGTGCGTTTTGATTTCAACTTGTCAAACTTAGCATTTTTCTTACATGTACAGCTTTTAAATTTTGATGCGTAACGTCTGTCGCCTTGTTCAACAATACTTTTGAAGTCATCATCTGTCAATATCAACTGCAATTCGTCACTCTTTTCTTTAATCTGTTGTTCAAACTTGTGAGCTGAATAACGGGTATTGTGGATAAGTTTGCACAGTAACTTTACACTAGCTTGGCGGAGAATGCGTTCACTACCGAAAATGTCCTTCTTCGGTGCTATTTTCACGCATGTAGGAATGAGATCTTCATCACGGCATTCTTTAAGGAAATTCAATGAACTTCGAGCTCGTGCGAGTCCCGTCCTGAGGTCTTCATACCGCCTGATTTGGTTAGCAACATCCAGTCCGTACTGGTGTACATAATATTTTCTTCTGTTTCCGCGATTATTACTCATTGAAATAAAACAATTTAACGGATTATATCGCGTATATTATCTCATTTTAGTTCCCGACGTTTCGGAAGCTTTCCAGCTTTCCATGGTCACGGGAGGACTGAGAAAAGATGTTTTTCCTCTGTCAAAGTTACAATTTGTGCAAACTACCCATTTTTTTGAAAAAACACAAATAAAGGTGTACATACATGCCAGATGGGCCTAAGCTGTAAAGACAGTTACACATGTGCCAGAAGGGCTTAATTATTTTATTCTAATAATTTACCAAGCAGCATTTCACCAATGAGGCGTACTGAGGAGAAAAGAAACGCTGCAAAGAAAAACTCCCAGGCTACCTCATTACTAATTATAATATTTTAAAAAACAGAGACTATTAAACTACTTTAAACAGATAAGATATTTTACACCGTTCGGAAATTAAGGTTTTGCAGTCCTGTGTCTCGCTTGTTCCTTGATGAGATGTATTACAGGATCCCAAGCAGGTGGTAGTGACAATCCATCTTCTCTATTGAAATTAGGATGCTTTTTAATCTCAATAGCCTCGCGTAGCATCCTGGGAAAATATCTTTTTTCTTTGGCAAGGATAGAAGGTTTATCAAACTTAATTGAGTGGTTTGGTTTGTCAATGACATGTTCACAGACTGCAGACCTATTACACCGACGGTGCTTGACATCTGCTATGTGCTCCTTCACCCGGGTTGATACACTGCGTTTCGTTTGACCAATGTATGAAAGACCACACTCGCAGTCTAGCTTATAAATGCCTGCACTCTGCAAAGGGGTGCTACTCTTCACGGGTCTAAGGTATTGAGACACCTTCTTCAACGGCTTGAAATATGTTTTTATAGAAGCACGCTTCAAGATGTTTCCGATCTTGTCTGTGACCCCTTTCACATATGGTAATACGGCAGGTTTACGCTCGACTGTTGGTTTCTTCATACTGGGATTCTGCTTGGAACGTGGTATCTGGAGCTCGTTGGCTCGAAGCGCACGTTTGACATTCTGCAACTCAGCAGTCAGATGTTGATCGTCGCAGATACCCCTGGCTCTCTGAAACAAAGATTTACCCACTGTAGCAAGTTGACAGGGATGGTGGTGAGATTTGCCATTCAAATACCTATCTGTATGCGTAGGTTTCCTATATACAGTATGACCTATGTCATTGTTAGGACCTCTAATTACTAGCACATCTAAGAATGCAAGTGAATTTTGATTTTCCAACTCCATAGTGAATTTAATTTTACTATGCATGGAGTTCAGATGGTCTAAGAAAGCTGAAACACTAGATCTAGGTAAAATAGTAAAGGTATCATCTACGTATCTTTTAAAGATCCTCGGCTTGACAGGTGCCAATGAAAGCGCTCTCTCCTCGAAGTCTTCCATGAAAATATCGGCGACAACAGGAGACACCGGAGACCCCATTGCCACACCATCAACTTGCCCGTAGAATTCACCATTCCATAGCATATAGCCAGATGTAAGGCAGTGTTGTAATAACTCAGCATATTCTATTGCCATCTGTTGTTCACCCAATCTTCTTTTCACAATTTCGATACATTCTTGAACTGGTAGGCATGTGAAGAGAGACTGGACATCAAAACTGACCATAACTTCATCATCAGTTAGTCTCAAATCCTTAATCTCACTGACAAAATGGTACGAATCCCTTGTGTATGCTTCCGTCTTCCCTCGCAGTAAAGAAAGCACACCTGCTAAGTGCCGAGCTAATCGATAGGTAGGAGCATCGATTTGACTCACTATAGGGCGTAACGGAGCACCAGGTTTATGTATCTTTGGTAACCCGTACAACTTTGGTGGCACCGGGCAAGAAGGCACTAAACTTTTCACATCCAGATTAAGATTTTCAGAGTGCTTACTTATCAGCTCGGCTGTCGTTTTTATTACTTTCGCCGTTGGATCTCGCTTAACAAGCTTGTATGTTGTAGTGTCTGACAAAAGTACTTCCACTTTCTGGTTGTAATCACTAGTATCCATAACAACCGTCGCATTTCCCTTGTCAGCTCGAAGAATGGTGATGTCTGGGTCTTCACGCAAGCTCTTCAAAGCGTTGAATTCAGTTCTGGGTAAGTTAACTTTAGGAGACTTCGCTCGTCTTAAAATTGAAGACACATCCTGGCGTACGGCCTCCAAATCCTCCTTACGCATATGATTTTGGACCAAACAATCTTCCACACCGACTATAATCTGTTCAAAAGGGATATTCCGTGGAGTAACAACATAATTAAGCCCTTTTTTGAGAAGCAAGGTTTGTGAGTCCGACAGATCTTTCGAGCTAATATGCACTACAGGTGCAACGGCATTTGACGTTGACGTTTGATTACCTCCACGGAGCGTTTCATTCCTAGTGCGTTTTGATTTCAACTTGTCAAACTTAGCATTTTTCTTACATGTACAGCTTTTAAATTTTGATGCGTAACGTCTGTCGCCTTGTTCAACAATACTTTTGAAGTCATCATCTGTCAATATCAACTGCAATTCGTCACTCTTTTCTTTAATCTGTTGTTCAAACTTGTGAGCTGAATAACGGGTATTGTGGATAAGTTTGCACAGTAACTTTACACTAAACGCAGTGTATCAACCCGGGTGAAGGAGCACATAGCAGATGTCAAGCACCGTCGGTGTAATAGGTCTGCAGTCTGTGAACATGTCATTGACAAACCAAACCACTCAATTAAGTTTGGTAAACCTTCTATCCTTGCCAAAGAAAAAAGATATTTTCCCAGGATGCTACGCGAGGCTATTGAGATTAAAAAGCATCCTAATTTCAATAGAGAAGATGGATTGTCACTACCACCTGCTTGGGATCCTGTAATACATCTCATCAAGGAACAAGCGAGACACAGGACTGCAAAACCTTAATTTCCGAACGGTGTAAAATATCTTATCTGTTTAAAGTAGTTTAATAGTCTCTGTTTTTTTTTTAAAATATTATAATTAGTAATGAGGTAGCCTGGGAGGTTTTCTTTGCAGCGTTTCTTTTCTCCTCAGTACGCCTCATTGGTGAAATGCTGCTTGGTAAATTATTAGAATAAAATAATTAAGCCCTTCTGGCACATGTGTAACTGTCTTTACAGCTTAGGCCCATCTGGCATGTATGTACACCTTTATTTGTGTTTTTTCAAAAAAATGGGTAGTTTGCACAAATTGTAACTTTGACAGAGGAAAAACATCTTTTCTCAGTCCTCCCGTGACCATGGAAAGCTGGAAAGCTTCCGAAACGTCGGGAACTAAAATGAGATAATATACGCGATATAATCCGTTAAATTGTTTTATTTCAATGAGTAATAATCGCGGAAACAGAAGAAAATATTATGTACACCAGTACGGACTGGATGTTGCTAACCAAATCAGGCGGTATGAAGACCTCAGGACGGGACTCGCACGAGCTCGAAGTTCATTGAATTTCCTTAAAGAATGCCGTGATGAAGATCTCATTCCTACATGCGTGAAAATAGCACCGAAGAAGGACATTTTCGGTAGTGAACGCATTCTCCGCCAAGCTAGTGTAAAGTTACTGTGCAAACTTATCCACAATACCCGTTATTCAGCTCACAAGTTTGAACAACAGATTAAAGAAAAGAGTGACGAATTGCAGTTGATATTGACAGATGATGACTTCAAAAGTATTGTTGAACAAGGCGACAGACGTTACGCATCAAAATTTAAAAGCTGTACATGTAAGAAAAATGCTAAGTTTGACAAGTTGAAATCAAAACGCACTAGGAATGAAACGCTCCGTGGAGGTAATCAAACGTCAACGTCAAATGCCGTTGCACCTGTAGTGAATATTAGCTCGAAAGATCTGTCGGACTCACAAACCTTGCTTCTCAAAAAAGGGCTTAATTATGTTGTTACTCCACGGAATATCCCTTTTGAACAGATTATAGTCGGTGTGGAAGATTGTTTGGTCCAAAATCATATGCGTAAGGAGGATTTGGAGGCCGTACGCCAGGATGTGTCTTCAATTTTAAGACGAGCGAAGTCTCCTAAAGTTAACTTACCCAGAACTGAATTCAACGCTTTGAAGAGCTTGCGTGAAGACCCAGACATCACCATTCTTCGAGCTGACAAGGGAAATGCGACGGTTGTTATGGATACTAGTGATTACAACCAGAAAGTGGAAGTACTTTTGTCAGACACTACAACATACAAGCTTGTTAAGCGAGATCCAACGGCGAAAGTAATAAAAACGACAGCCGAGCTGATAAGTAAGCACTCTGAAAATCTTAATCTGGATGTGAAAAGTTTAGTGCCTTCTTGCCCGGTGCCACCAAAGTTGTACGGGTTACCAAAGATACATAAACCTGGTGCTCCGTTACGCCCTATAGTGAGTCAAATCGATGCTCCTACCTATCGATTAGCTCGGCACTTAGCAGGTGTGCTTTCTTTACTGCGAGGGAAGACGGAAGCATACACAAGGGATTCGTACCATTTTGTCAGTGAGATTAAGGATTTGAGACTAACTGATGATGAAGTTATGGTCAGTTTTGATGTCCAGTCTCTCTTCACATGCCTACCAGTTCAAGAATGTATCGAAATTGTGAAAAGAAGATTGGGTGAACAACAGATGGCAATAGAATATGCTGAGTTATTACAACACTGCCTTACATCTGGCTATATGCTATGGAATGGTGAATTCTACGGGCAAGTTGATGGTGTGGCAATGGGGTCTCCGGTGTCTCCTGTTGTCGCCGATATTTTCATGGAAGACTTCGAGGAGAGAGCGCTTTCATTGGCACCTGTCAAGCCGAGGATCTTTAAAAGATACGTAGATGATACCTTTACTATTTTACCTAGATCTAGTGTTTCAGCTTTCTTAGACCATCTGAACTCCATGCATAGTAAAATTAAATTCACTATGGAGTTGGAAAATCAAAATTCACTTGCATTCTTAGATGTGCTAGTAATTAGAGGTCCTAACAATGACATAGGTCATACTGTATATAGGAAACCTACGCATACAGATAGGTATTTGAATGGCAAATCTCACCACCATCCCTGTCAACTTGCTACAGTGGGTAAATCTTTGTTTCAGAGAGCCAGGGGTATCTGCGACGATCAACATCTGACTGCTGAGTTGCAGAATGTCAAACGTGCGCTTCGAGCCAACGAGCTCCAGATACCACGTTCCAAGCAGAATCCCAGTATGAAGAAACCAACAGTCGAGCGTAAACCTGCCGTATTACCATATGTGAAAGGGGTCACAGACAAGATCGGAAACATCTTGAAGCGTGCTTCTATAAAAACATATTTCAAGCCGTTGAAGAAGGTGTCTCAATACCTTAGACCCGTGAAGAGTAGCACCCCTTTGCAGAGTGCAGGCATTTATAAGCTAGACTGCGAGTGTGGTCTTTCATACATTGGTCAAACGAAACGCAGTGTATCAACCCGGGTGAAGGAGCACATAGCAGATGTCAAGCACCGTCGGTGTAATAGGTCTGCAGTCTGTGAACATGTCATTGACAAACCAAACCACTCAATTAAGTTTGATAAACCTTCTATCCTTGCCAAAGAAAAAAGATATTTTCCCAGGATGCTACGCGAGGCTATTGAGATTAAAAAGCATCCTAATTTCAATAGAGAAGATGGATTGTCACTACCACCTGCTTGGGATCCTGTAATACATCTCATCAAGGAACAAGCGAGACACAGGACTGCAAAACCTTAATTTCCGAACGGTGTAAAATATCTTATCTGTTTAAAGTAGTTTAATAGTCTCTGTTTTTTAAAATATTATAATTAGTAATGAGGTAGCCTGGGAGTTTTTCTTTGCAGCGTTTCTTTTCTCCTCAGTACGCCTCATTGGTGAAATGCTGCTTGGTAAATTATTAGAATAAAATAATTAAGCCCTTCTGGCACATGTGTAACTGTCTTTACAGCTTAGGCCCATCTGGCATGTATGTACACCTTTATTTGTGTTTTTTCAAAAAAAATGGGTAGTTTGCACAAATTGTAACTTTGACAGAGGAAAAACATCTTTTCTCAGTCCTCCCGTGACCATGGAAAGCTGGAAAGCTTCCGAAACGTCGGGAACTAAAATGAGATAATATACGCGATATAATCCGTTAAATTGTTTTATTTCAATGAGTAATAATCGCGGAAACAGAAGAAAATATTATGTAATAACATATCAATTTACACCTTACACACATTAGCTTCCTCTTCTTCAGTAAGCCGAGTTGGGCATCCTGGAGTCTTAGGGTGCTTGCGGTGCAATCTGTCATGCAAAGCACATTTCAGCCTCATATGACGACATCGTTTTGTTGTTTAGTGCCTCCACAGCTAGTTCTATCAAATCTTTGGAATGATTTACAGTATAGTGTCGTTTTTTGCGTTTTTTCGGTATTTCATTTGGCTTCGCCATGATAGCTATAAAGTAATTTAAGCAATTTGATTAATATAACAATTGATAACTGACCTTTGCTCGGCGAAAGCTGAGGTTGTTGATAATTTTACAAGAAAAACATATCTAGATACATTTATATACCATGTTCGTACCACGTACTGGGATGAAATAAATCTACACATATCTGTAAGGCATAGCTTAATCTACTTATTAACTTTCCTCCAAATCGTTAAAGCCATTTCCGAAAAATCAAACACAAGGAAATTTTTAAATTTGGAAACAAGTAATGTCATCAAATAATTAATGTGGTACAACAAACTTTACAACCCTGGGGGTATGCGAAATTTGAAAACAAGAGGGACGCTAGTACCCTGCACCAATGTTTTATCAAATTGTGACTTCTAAACGTAAGCTAGCCATTAAATAATAGTTTCATATGAAAAAGAAATAGTTATAGGATATAATCATGTAAAAAGTTTAACATTACCTGTACCGTATCACTGCTTAAAACTGAAGTTAAAACACTGGCTTGATAAAGCGTGTGGTCGGTGTCGCGAAAAAACCTCAATGATCGTACACTATGTGAAGTTAGCCGCAGATTGTTCGAAGAATGTTGACACCCGTAAAAAATACTTTGTTAGTAGCAGTTTTATGTAAGGTTTACACTAGAAACATTTTTTTAATGGCAACTTATGTCAAACTAGGCGAAAAAAGGTAGCACAGGCGAAGTGACGCAACACGACGGTACTCACTTATAAGTAGATAGTACAATAAAGGTCGTGACATTGAATTTTTGTGCTGATTATACAGACCAAAGTAATTAAAACATCCGATGATTAGACTCGTATGTCCACATAACGCGTATATTCATCATCGAGAGAAAATATAATATGACCACCTCTGACATCAAAGCTGCCCTGGATTTGGTATTTTTATATCTTTTGTCTATTTGTAAATAGGTATTAAGTAGGTAAAGGAGGCATTTATAACGTACCTTCATGTAATATAATACATAAGTATTTACTTATTTTTATACTGAAACTTGCGTTATTTGAGTCCGGTATTCATCTAATTGCATACATATACACACCTAGACTTGATAGCTTAATGACTTTGTCCTAAATTCGAGGCAAACCTAAATGGAGACGTAACGACAACTTAATTGTATTACGTTGGGTAGGTTAGTATTAGTGGCACTTCCTCACAAATTTCCTCCATTTGGTATTGTGATTTCATTTACGAAGTGTGCCTATTGATATTGAGGATATTCTTAACATACTCGCAGTATATAATTTTAAAGTGTTTTGAAGGTAGTTTCGTAAATACTGATATGGGAAATTAATAGTTGTACCATTGAACATTAAATTTCATAAAGTGAAAACTGATTTCAGTTTAGAAAAAATCTTGGTCCTTATGTATTTCTATTATAGAATTTTTGTATAGATATTTTAATGAGTACTTAGAAGACGAATATTTGAATATTTCATTTACTGATTAAAATTTAAACGTCCTACCAGTTTTGTGTGTCCTACCAGTTTTTATAAACTCTTAAGTCTTGTTTGACAGTCAAACTTTGACTCCGAGCTCCAAAGTAGATGTATTCGTACCGTAGAAGGGTAAGATTGTTTCTATTGTTTACTGTGTTGAGATTAGATTCAAAGGCATAATATATCAAATAATATAAAAAAAAATACTCCCAACTGAGGTGTTACTTCAAATGTTTGTGAAGGACTTTCAAAGTGTTTGACAATGACAAGTATCTTTTCGAATAACATACACAATTTAAAACATTTCGTTCTTTAAACCAGACATATTCGAAGTTCGTAACGTGCCATCCCTCTCGCTCTCATGTTAAACTGTGACGACTGTGTTTCGGAGTAGCCCTTCAGGCTACTTTCCGGTGAAATCAAATAGAGGAAAATAAATTAAATACAAACAAATTATTAAATTTTCGAAAAAATCCCAACTAGGCGGATTTGGTATAGAAATTGTACTGCTGGTTTTTTGCGCTGTGACTGGGACATATCCACCTACATATTTGGTGACGTCATTTAGAGTATCGTATCCTTCCTTCACATTTTCCCGAATATTTTCAAAACCCAGTTACCTAGTATAAAAAAAAAGATTATTGGCTTCCTAATCTTCCTTAAAAATTTGAAATGTTGTCAATTAATGTAGGTATGAGATAATCTGGGAAGCTGTTCTTAATTGACAATTGTTGAACTGATGATTGGGGAGATTGCCAATTACTCAACGCCATTATAGACCTCTGATAAGCTTCCTGAAAACATTATTCAATTACGTTGGCTACATTATCTTAGCGTTATCCAGTTTATGTAGCGAACCATCGGCCAAAAGCTATCTGAAGTTATTATTCACTCAAAAAAATTCAAATATGGGAAGCATATATTAATCTTCTTTCCACTAAACAAAAAACTTTTCTTAGATTATGGAAATTTCGGACTTATTGGACACGGGTATTAGTTTTATACAAACTCGTATAATAAGAATTTAATAAAACGGTCAATATACATTTGAGTGGAACGATTTTTTTCTCCTATTAAGTATGTAATCGGCCCCGCTAAGTAGGTACAGTGCTACCACAGGTTAATACCCATTTTAAAAAAAACGGATGGAATGAGAAAAAAATCCTCACCGATTCTACATGCGGCTTGCGATCCTTAAGTAGCTTTGATCCAGCAATGGCCGTGTTTGGAGATGACGATTGTCACAATAATATCTTTAATCTTATATTCCATTCTAGAGTGTAAGCGAAGTCGCGCTCGCCATGCCCGGCTCTCCCGGATGGAACGGCGAGGAGCCCGCGAACGGCTGGCCTGGCGGGCTCTCGTGGAGGCGACTACATATGTCCAGGGCAAAGCTGAAAGCTACGGCTACCACTTCGGAACTGCTTTCAGGTAATATCTTACTAGCGTGACTATATTGTTTATCCCATGGGAATTGTGCATTATATCTGGAAATATAGCCTATGTGACTTTTCAGTCTCTATTCTATTTATATTCAAAAAACTACGTCAGTTAGATGACCGAGCGAACTAGCGAGCGAAGCATCTCTGTTTCAGCTTGGACAAAAATGCTTTCGTAAATCCGGATGGTCTCCTCGCTGGGAAGGTCGTATTTCTCACCCAATTCTCGTGAAATATTGTGAGCAAGTTCAATATTTATATAGGTTTTTTTATTGACTCAGTTTTTGCATTTTATTCAAATTGTTGGAGATAGGTCTGTAGACCTCGCGAGTTTCTACCCCCTACTCACAGAGTAACTATACTCAACGCAAAACAAACTGGCGATTACGATCAAAATGCTACCTTGTTTACGCTTGCGTGGTCTTAGCAGGTGTGAAAGAGATAGTATTATGATCTCGGTCGCCAGTCTGCGTTGCGTTGAGTAAAATATAGTAGTAAATATAAATATTAAATCGATTAGGCCTCGAAATCTGCATTTCCCTTAAGAGTGTAGCTCGCTGAAGAGCAGTATCGACATGTGATGAGCACAAAAACTTTTAACAAACATCTTATTTGTGAAATTGCTGAATGAATCATACCACTCTCGCTGGTCTTGGCAGCCAAGTCGGTATGACTGAACATGCTGGGCTCAGATACCTACTGATTTTATTGATACAAGTAGTCTTACGTCCATGGGTTCATCTGTCTTCATTAATAGTCCTGTCAGGCTGGGGGAATCACTTGCGATTTCACTGTTTTTCCCATATACGATAATTGATGTCCCGTGTCATACCTGTTTTCCTCCTTTGTTGGATTCTGGTATCAGATTTAAACGACAAAGTTATTAAAGTCACGCACGCTAACATTAAGTATGCATTGAATTGAACGTGCGTTTGTATTTTTGTATTGTAAGTAGGTTGAGGAAACAATAAGCTAAATAGTTACGGTAAAATGGTTGACTAATTGTCGATCTCTTTTATATTCAAGGCAGATAAGGCAATAATTGATAAGGTGAAAAGTACCGTGCTCTTGACTTTACCTATTACTAGTTATTCTTATGGCACTGGCACCCCTGTCCATGTTCTATTTCAGACCAACACATCTATCCTATTATAAAGTTGTAAAAATGTAATGTCTGTACATTGAAGATATTTTCAAAAAAATGTTTGTTATGGACTATTTGGAGGTCATTAAAACAAAAAGTATTTTTTTTTGGATGTATGTTTGTATGTGTCGTTGTGGCTTCATCACGCAAAATCGGCTAAACGGATTTCAACTATTTTTGGTACACGGGTAGCTGGGTATCTCCAGATGGTTATAGGATACTTTTTACCCGACTACGCTGAAGAAAAAATGAAGGGTAATGACTTATTCTCCTCCGCGAACGAAGTTGCGGGCGCCTTCTAGTAGAAACATAGATTTATAAATATAAGTTAGGTAAGGAGAAGGATGCCACTGTTAAAGCGTACAGTTTTTAATGATTTTGATGGGCCATTTTTACACATTTATCGAGAATGGCACATTTAAACTCTTTTATTAGCAAACTGAATATTAATATCATCAGATTTATTCCCTTTTCCACCAAAATTCATCTTCAAAATTAACTAAAACCCTTACTTTTTCAGGCTTCGCAATGGTAGCGATGGTGGAGCTTCAAATCAACGAACCAACGAACGTCCCCGAATGGTTATTCGTGATGTTTGCCGTCTGCACGACTGTCCTCGTGGCAGTCCACATCTTCGCCCTGATGATATCCACATATCTGCTCCCACATATCGACGCTGTGAGCAAGATGGAGACCCCGGGGGCCCCCGCGAGTGCGCTGCGGGAGTCACCCCATGAGCGGATGAGGGGGTTCATCGAGCTGGCTTGGGCGTTTAGTACTGTATTAGGTGAGTCTGATATCCTTCTATCTTATGTTTATATCGATGCTGTGTATAAGACGGTGTCATCGGGGTCAGGGGCCCCCGTGAGGGCGCTAAGGGAATCCCAGTATGAGCGGATCCGGGGGTTCATCAAACTGGCTAGCTGCGTAAGTTTCTTTGGCTTAAGCGTTTACTAGTACTGTGTTAGGTGTCTGTTACTTGTTATGTATCGACTGGCTTTAATTTCGCTATTACGGTTTGCTACCATCTCTAGTTACGGAACAGCGGGGTCTCACAACACAAGCATGTTATCCTGCTTAGTGGGTGGCTCCAACCTTTTACTATGTGTTACCTTGTAAAAAAACCTAAATAAACGTTTTTTAATTTTCATTTTTTTTTTCATTTAATACGTTTATGGACATTGTATTAATCAATCAAAATTGTAGAAAAAAATATTTTCACGAAAAATCGATATTATGGCTTAAGTTAAGGCACTCCCAAAACCAAGACGAGTCTAATGATTAAACTTATACATTGAAATCCATCAAACCGTTTAGTCTGCAGAACATGTAAATATATATATATATATATATATATATATAAGAAAGCCTTACGATATTATATATATATATATAATATCGTAAGGCTTTCTTCCTATAATTACACAATTGAACAGTTTATGTTACGCTACAGTTTATAATTTAATATCTAAGTTCAGTAGCCAGTCCCTTGCGTCTGGTGTAAGCGCCAGTAGACCCTGCATTCGCCCCGCAAGGCGTCTCCTGGGACACTCCTCAACGATATGGAGGACAGTTTGACTCGACTCTCCACAGTCGCAGGCTGCTGTTGCGGAGATGCCCCACTTGTGCAGGTTATGCTTACACCGGCCCACACCTGTCCGAATGCGATTTAGTGTGACCCAGATTTTGCGGTGTTCTTTAAATCCAGGTAGCTGCTTACTAGGATCTAAGTCGGTAGGGGCGCCACCCTGGTCGAGCCACCGCTTCCTCCACTCCGTGGTGACACTGAAGGGTTCTTGGGCCTGAAGATGGTGATCGGACCAGATTGGCTTACGCGACTGTAGTCGCATGTTAGGGGGATCGTCCAGTGTCACTCGTCGCCTTCGCCCACTCCCGCACAGCGGCTTGGGTCCTCCTGATATCCGGTGGGGCTAAGTGGGTCGGCACTGGAAGCCACCTAGTAGGAGTAGGCTGCAAGCTACCAGATATCGTCCGCATGACGCGATTTAGTTGGATGTCAACTTTCTTTGTGTGTGCGCTTCTGTACCACACAGGTGCACCGTATACTGCTGACGAATATACAAGCGCGAAAGAAGAAGCCCGCAGTACGTCAGCACGAGCGCCCTAGGAAGTACCAGAACCTATTTATGAGGTTCACGCGAGTTTTTACTTTTTGGGCTAGCTTGTCCAAGTGAGTCTTGTAGGTGAGCGACCGGTCCAGAGTAATACCCAGGTATTTTGGGATGGGATTGTGGCGGAGTTTTTGTCCGCAAAAGATGACGTCTACCTCTCTGTTTGCTAGGCTGTTTGATAGATGGAATGCCGCAACTTCAGTTTTGGGCAGTCTCCATTTGGCGTAGTACCGGTTCAGGATGTCCAGGTCTTCCGTGAGCACTGATTCGCCTGTCTTGAAATCTCTTGTTTGAGTTGTAAGTGCAATGTCATCAGCGTACAAGAACTTGTGGCACTTAGTGTTGGGCATATCGCTGGTGTATATGTTGAATAGGAGTGGAGCCAAGACTGAGCCCTGCGGGAGTCCATTTTTAAGAAGTCTGTACTTGCTTGCTCTACCGTCCAGCAGAACTTTAATCTGCCGTGGCCCCATCATATTTCCCAAGAGGCGAAGGATTTTCGATGACAGGATTATCTTGCCTACCTTGTGTATCAAGCCACTTATCCATACAGTGTCGTACGCTGCCTTAAGATCTACAAAAGCAGCTAGCGTTTTCTCCCCTCGCTGGAAACCGGCTTCTACATGGCTGCTCAGTGCCAGAACCTGATTGCTACAGCTTTTTCCAGCGCGAAAGCCCGCCTGCTCTGCTGGGATGCTTCTGTCTACGGTCCCCTTAATACGGTTGTACATGAGCCGTTCCAGCAATTTAAATGTTACGCTCAATAGTGATATCGGTCTGAAGTTAGCTGGGTCGTCGGGTGTTTTTCCATAGCATGTAAAAAAATAGTCCTACACACGTACAGTCCTGTCCGTAAATATGTACACACTTCGGAACTTATGTTTGCGGAGTAACGTTCAAAATCGTAGGCATACATATTTGCAGACTTAACCGTAGGTCCGTACCCTCGGAAAACAGCCGATGCAGTCCGGTCAAACAAAACAGAGCACCAATTACCAGGCACGAACCTCACTTGTTTTACAAGTTCCATAAGTTTATTTACATCTACGTTGTTTACAAAAATATTATGCGAAAACAGTGACTACTGTAGGTTGAGTTATTTAAAACTAAACGCCGGAAGCCACAACTACCACCTAATGGGTACAAAAACAGATTTAACTGTATGTCTCGATAATGATGTGCCATGACGTCATTCTCTTACCTTCCTGGTTGTAATTTGCAACTATGTACTAACTCAAAAAATACAAATGACTGAAAAAGTATTTATTGTTTTCCTCGTCTTTTAATGCATTTGAAACGGTTTACCCTTGCGGTATCGACAAATGTTTTCATTTCATCGACACACCGTTTTCATACTCGTAGAAAGCATTTTCTTTGAAACATTAAACTTTTTGGGATGTTTAATAAGTTCTAACCCAACCGAACCTAAAGGCTTTATACGATGACATTTGACGCTGGATGAACACCATTTGATAACGAACCTAATTAGGTTTAGACCTTAGTTTCATAGTCCTTTATTGCTTTTATCTTGGGGCACGGCCATTGTGCCATCTTTTTTTAAGCAACCCACGTGACAGAAAGTTCTGCCTTACACGCCTCGCATGATTATGTGCGATTTTGGGAGAGGGGCAGACTCATCACCCCTTCGAACCACTCATGCCATGACCATTGAACTATTATTACAACTTATAGAGAAGACGCCGCCCAATCACTTAGTGTTCCGTTCAACTGCAGTCGGCCGGCCCCAGTTCACTCAGTGTCGCGCCCATGACAGTACGACGGCGCGCGCCCCGCACTGCCGCGCTTGTAGCACAGATTTCGTTCGCGCCGTCTTCTCTATACGTAGTAATAATAGCTCAATGGCCATGACGTCATTTCCCGCTATAGTATCATAGATTTTGTTTATTGTTTAGAATAAGGGGCTCATTTTTAAGACTTTACAAATGTGTAATTTTTCACAGGTCTATTCCTGTTTCTCGTGGAGATCGCTATACTGTGCTGGGTGAAGTTTTGGGACTACTCGTTTGCCGCAGCCACAGCAGCTACAGTGATAGTGATACCAGGTAAATATTAAAAACATATATACAGAAACGAAGTTGTATCAACTGAAACATTACCTATACAATCACACATTGAGGTTACATCATGTCAGATGAGTTTTTACTACACTTAAAAATCACTTCATTGGTTTACCACATCTAACTAGATGCGGTAATCAATGAAGTGATTTTCAGCAACCTATTTAAGGCACCCAGTGTGTCAGGCCTGAACCTGTTAATTTTTTTCTAATACTTCTATACTATTATAAAGTTGTAAAAATGAAATGTCTGTACATTAAGGATATCTTCAAAAAAAATATTGTTACGGAATATTTGGAGGTCAATAAAACGAAACACATTTTTTTTGGATTTTTTGTATGTTTTTATGTGTCGTTGTGGCTTCATCACGCAAAATCGGCTAAACAGATTTCAACAATTTTTGCTACACGGATAGCTGGGTATCTCCAGATGGTTATAGGATACTTTTTACTCGACTACAAAAAAAGGGGTTATGACTTTTTCTCCTCCGCGAACGAAGTTGCCGGCGCCTTCCAGTGTATTCATAATTGTACAAAAATCCATAGAATTTTTAGCATACATATTAAATTAGCCCTGTTGCATGTGCTTTCAGTCTTATGATTATACTGGATTGGTAAGGGTTACTGATTATCGCATCTTGGCCTAAAAAGATGCTCTAATCATAACCCTTACTAGATGCATTCGGCATCAAAAATGATAGTATGTACAGACACCATCATTAATATCTGCCACAACAAAGCGCGCATCAATATCTGACACGGCATTATTTCTAGGGCCGCTGGAACGTCAAACGAAGTTACGCTCTCATTTTAAAAGGACTAGCTAGTATGCTCTGAAACTTTGTACTTAGAATAAGTTAAGGTATATGCAGGCCTGTAATTAGTTTATGTAGCTTCAGATACCATAGTAAAAAAAATACAGCAAATTGAAGGTCTTTCTACAAAACTTGTTTTTGCTGTATTTCGTTTGTTTTATAAACTGGAGCCATATAAACTAAGTACAGGCCTAGATATACCTCATGTCGTATACGCAAAGTTTCATTACAATCCAACTCGTAGTTTTTAAATGAGAACGAAACTCCGTTTGTATGGGAAGGTGAAATTCGGTCGAGCTTACCGGGGACTCTTAATATGGCAGATGTTTTTGCTGGTGACTGTACTAAAATGACAGAAGCCGAAATAAACACCAATTTTTTTTAATAAGTAATTTCATAAATAAAAGCATGCATTTAAGGCTTAAACGTATAGTTATAAATCTATCAGCAGGCTCCGATAAAGAAAGTTTCATGATTAATTGTATTTTCCTAAACATAAATATTTTCTTTCCAGTGCTAATAGTTTTCGTGGCGTTCGCGATCCACTTCTACCACTCCCTGGTGGTCCAGAAGTGCGAGTCATCAGTGCAAGACATCGAGCAGCTAGAAACCATGAAACGAGAGCTTGACACAGCTACTGTCAAAGTGAACATGTTCTAACAGGTTCCAGGGCCGATGACGTCACGATTGGAGCACTCTCTGTACAAATGTGCGGGTCTTCAGTAAATAGAAAAATAAACGAGAAGACACGGCAACTGTTATAGTGAACATGTTCTAAACGGGGTACTAGGACTTACGTCACGTTCTCCCCTTGGTGCACGCTCTAGCGATCAAAACGTGCGAGTCCTACCTAAGTGAATCAAAACTAAGGGAAAATAACAGTACCATTCTCAAAGTGAACTTTCTAGATTGAACACATCGGAATTATAGGGTGGCGTCACAGATACACACACACAGATGCACGAGTATATGATATAGTTTGTTCAGAGGCTTTGGTCTTCGGGAATCTAGTGACGTTCATAATAATATCTTCGAACGAAAAGTTGTGTGGTATCTGTTGTGGATGAAAAAGCCGAAGTATAAATTTTGAATGTGCAGTCATCTGGATAAGTAAATTTCATGTTCGTGTGATACATATTTATATAGCAGAGGGGATACTGTTCTTGCTGACTGTATATATGTTGGGGAAACTCAGAGATAGAATATTCATGAAGGCAATAGGCAATGTAATTAATTTTTGCTTTTATAATTGGTTCCACCTAAGAGACCTAGCGAGCTCATGATGTCACATTTATCACGTGACATATACACTGGTGGCTCTGTGAGCTGTAGACGTCAGAAGTCTTTCAACTCCCATATCTCCGTCACTTTGAATAAGTTTCTGTCAAAAACATCATTTTTTTGACAAGCCTTTTATGCTGACTGTACTTTTCTTTGAACATACATCGACTACTCATTGTAACGACTCTAAAGAGCTTATAACCACCATCCGGCTCCATCATCAGGTCAGCTCAATTATTACCATAATCCCGGAAGTGAGCCAAATATCTATAACTTGCAAGATTTGTTTTTACATAGTTATTTCCCTCTCTTCTTAAGGTGCGTCCACATTTGTATCATTTGCCCGTATCAGATCATCGTCGCGTGGCACGATCGCGTGTCACGATCACGCGTTTGGACGTTGCGCCGATCCGATCGCTCGAAATCCATTTTGCTACGCGTATCACACAGTTATATTGGACGAGTACGGCATGATCGGTGCGCCGACAGTAAGCGTCCAAGCAGCGCGATACGCAGTCATGCCACGTCACGGTGATCGGATACGAGCAAATGATACAAGTGTGGACGCACCTTTAGGCCGTGTTCAAACCAAACTGACTGTAAGCCGCCGAAAGTGAGCGTACGTTACGCAGTTTATTCTATTTCCATACATATTCACTTTTTCGTTCACATCTAACCGACAGTACGTTATTACGCTGTGCGTAGACGCTGACATAAAATACCGTTTATTTTCACGTTCACACTGGGGCTCACAGTGAGCCTGCTCACATTAGGCGGCTTACAGTCAGTTTGGTTTGAACACGGCCTTAGTTTAATTACAGATAGACTTAATACAAAGCTTGTAAAAAAAAGATAACTGAAGCGACAAAGAAGTCCATATAATTATCGAAACTGCTCACAAAAATTCACGAGAATTTGTTGAGAAATGCGACCTGTAAAGAAGAACAGCCGGACATCTGTCGAACAGACAGGCGTACGAAAGCCTTTTTGCCCATGCTGAAACGCAGACGCTTCGCTCGCTCGGTGGATGACAAAGCAGCCCGCACTATTTGAGATGAGAGTGATAGATGTTTTATGTACAAACGGAAAAGGATCTCAAATGTGCATACTTGCATTGCACTGGCCAGATTAATTAAGTTCCTGAAGAGACCTCGTTGATACTAATCTCTGATATGATCTGTTATGCTAGAAGTCTGAATGTCGGGTTGCTATGGTAACTGGGATACAGTCCAGATCTAGACATAAAGGCAGGACACAGGATCTCTCACTTTAAATCACAAATAATCAAAAACATTTTTTTTTCTAAAATATAAGTAAGTTGATGAGCTTGAATGTTAAAAAGCTTCAACTCAAATGAACGAACTATGTTTTATAAAAGTTGTAACTTTGTATCGCATCGAATTTTATAGCATTGAAACTATCTCTATACTAAACTATCTCTAACTATATTTTTTTTTACAAGCGAGGAAAAACGGGATGATAAGCCTAATTTTGTAATGTTAAGGTAGTGAAACGTTCTTGGGAACGCAGAAACCAACGCAGACCCTGTGTAGGGAATAGGTACCCACTGATAAAGGGCCTCACTAACACTGATGCGACTTTTCTCACGACTAGATTGGTTCGTGCTGCGCCACTGTGAGAACGACACAACTGTTCGCCTCAAGTGCCATGCCCTGTTTATGGCAAGTGAAATAACTCAAATGCACCCTTATTAATTCGAATCGACTCGACTGATTGAATCATTGCACTTATCGTAGGCACGGCAGATTATAAGGTCCGTGTCAGGGTGTCCGCTGCGTTGAGCGGGAGCCCGGCTCAGGACGTCCGCTGCGGGTGCCGTTTCCTGTATATTCATAGAGCAGCGCTGCGGCAGATCGCCCGCAGCGCGCGAATTCATAATACTAAATGCAGGCGCGGCGGACGCCCGCGCCGGGCTCCCGCTCAACGCTGATGCCCTTATAAGTACGCGCACAACTTTAGTTGTCATTCCCTAGAGAGTCACTTTTGTGGGTACGATAAAATAGACTGAAAATATTAAAGGTGCTATGGAAATCTCAGCACAGTAAATATATTAACTAGCGCAGTATATCCATTTTTTATTCCTTTTGATAGTTTTGATGCAATCACACATTTACAGATTTTTTTTCATTAAAGAATAGTGTCTTCCAAGTCATAAGTAAAACTTAAACTTCTTAGGGCTTTCAAATGAAGATATTCGCCTGTTTTACTAACATGATATTGTAAATTGTAAGGTGCTGTTTTCTGTGATATGTTTAAGGCTGGTTCTTGTACAGATTTATAAAAAACAAAACTTTATATTTTGTATGAAAATGTAAATACGGGCGATGAGATTCTAAATTGTTTAGGATATTTTAGATCCTTATTACCACAGCATAGTGCCTAATTACGATATAAAGAAGTCTGGTTACTGAAATTTGCACCAAACACATTGTACATTGTAATGTATCCTACACATGCTAGCCTCGCCGTGTACCTACCCGATAGGCTTCTTGTATAATTTTCTGTCAACTTTAGAAAAATCCTTTCTTATTTAAATAACTAACATGCTTTCTTAAACTAAAAATAAAAGACATGCTTTCTACGCTGTATATACCTGGACGACTACTCTGCGAAATCTCATACCTATTTCTAGATCCACCGGTTTAGGCTGCGTATTGTCCAAGATTTGTAAATTGTTTGGTGTGATCAATTCAAATGCGTTATTTTTTCTTATTTTTTAATAATATATAAATAAATATTACGGGATAATTTTACACAAATCGAACTAGTCCCATGGTAAGCTCAATAAGGCTTGTGTTATCGGTACTAGACGACGATATATTTAATAGATATATTACTTATATACATAAAAAACATCCAAGACTCAGGAATAAATATTCATGCTCATCACACAAATATTTGCCCTTACCGGGATTTGAACCCAGGACCTCAGCTTCGCAGGCAACGGTACTCCCACTGAGCTAAACCGGTCGTCAAAAGTTATTTGGTTTATCTTTCAGTGAGACTCTTTTCTATGGAATTCATACAGATTTAAAGACTTGGAGGAGTACAAAATATTTTTGTAGATCTCTTTAAGACCCAGCCTATCTATCTTCCATTAGCATAGAAAATAATTAGGCGATATGGACAAATGGAAAATACTTATACAGCTGAAATGTAATAAAAAAGCCAATTTTATTATTCATATCATTGCAAAGAAAACATTTTTTGAGATATTTATTAAAACGAACCTGAACCTGTATACCTACGATTACCATCCCAAAAATAATGAAAAATGTACAGCTTCAAGACAAAAATTTTTTCGAAGTCAAAATTCTATAAAATAAAACTAAAAAAATATGATATTCTTCGATGAAAAATATGTGCAATTTACTACGTCAAAATCCCTTGCTGTGAAACACTTGACTTGATGATTATAATTTTAAGTGTGGAAAACTGAAAAGTGATATTGTTAATAATTTGTCCCTTTCTTTCTGAAATGCGAGAAAGAGACAAAATACAAGACATAGAAATTATTTTATATTCAAATACTGCAAAGCGTCCGTCCTTTTGATAAGTGAAAAAGGCACGGATGCTTGTCGAACGATAACAGTCGAAAAGTTTCCACTTGCAAGAAAAATAGACTGAATATCGCGATATCTCTCGCAGAAGTTTTCTTGTCAGGGAAAACGTGACCGAAGGCACCGTAAAACCTCCTCACTAAGGAAGTTTTAGGTACTACACAATTTATTTGAATCACATTTGACGTACCTAATTATAATTTAGTTTTTAAATATTAAACTGTAAATGTCAATCAGTATTCTACAGAGTTTGATAAGATGTATTAAATTATGTTAAGCTAAACAACTCAAAATGATATTGTGAAGAATAAAGACATTTTATTAAAATTGTGTTTTTTGTTTTAATCTTATTACCAAACGTCGGAGTTTTTATAACATCGGAAGGGTGCGCTTTGTTTAAGTTTTTATTCAATAGATCTTTAAAATGTACTTGTATTTTATTGAAAGTTCTAAAAATCCTGAGATTTCCAAAATTCGGCCGCTATCCTGAGAAGAGTCCAAAAATCCTGAAATTTCAGAAAAAATCCTGAGATATGGTAACCCTATTTGTGACTGGTTAATTTAGCACACAGCTCCGCTTTGTTTCAGTGAATACGTGCCCTAAGAGGAAGGTATGGACTCGGTATTATTAAAAAAAAAAATACTGATACTAAATTATTTAGGTAGGCACGTGTCAGAGATGGAGTCCATTTTCGGTATTTTCCATAACACGTTTTCCAAATTCTATATTATTATCATACAGAACCTTTATGTCTAGAATATAAACGTTATAGAGTTCAGATTTTGGAATTTTGACCAAGTCATGTTTTTTTTATCTTTATTTAAGGAAGTCATGTTTTATACACATTTTAAATACCTAAGTATATAAGTTTATATTTATTTCGTTGAATTTGATTGTACAAAACAAAAGTAGTTAAGTACAAAGGCGGATTTAATGCCAAATGGCATTATATACCAGTCAACCATAGGGCCAAACAGAGATATGTACATACATGAATTTCGTAACTACAGTGAGGATATATTTTCATCCGAACGTAGTTACTTTTGGTAGAATTTTCAAATAATATAACGTTTTTACAATGTTTATTTCACACTAAGTGGAAGACTCCCGCAACTTCGTTTTAACCACAGTTCTGTGGTTTTAACGTAATAATAACATAGGTGTCGTCATTTCAGGTATCGTAATGTACACCTTTACACAGAAATGGCATTAACTTCCATACATACTATTTTCAACTTAAAAAAAAAAATGTCTGTACTAACTAACTTGACTGGCGCAGCGAACCAAAGTGAGTCTTGGCCTCCACTAATAAGAGTCTCCATGTAGGTCTATCCTGTGCCACCTCCCGCCGGTCATCCGCGTGGAGCTCGCGCAAGTCCCTTCCGACCTCGTCCTCCCAGCGATATCTGGGACGGCCAACCGGCCGTCGACCGCGAAGACGCCCCACATACGCTCGCTTCACTCCTCGATCTTCCCCCATCCTTTCAAGATGGCCGAGCCAGCGAAGTGTGTCTGTTTTTATCTCGCCGATAATGTTTGGCTCAGCCATTTTCCATGTCATCCTGACCGCAAGTTGGCCCCAGAATTTTCCTCCAGATCTTTCTTTCCGCCACCAAGAGCTTAGTCTCCTCCTTACAAATTAGTGTCCAAGCCTCACAGCCGTACATTAAGTCTGGTCGTATTACTGTCTTGTATATACGGATGTTTGTACGTTTACTGAGAAGCCTCGACACCAACACCCTGTGTAAGGCTGCACTACAGCGGAGGGCGTTTTGTGTCCTTGCGTCTATTTCCTCTTCCCTGGTGTTGGTGTCCGTTACAGTGCAACCCAGATATATGAATCTGTCCACCCCTTTGTAGGAGGTATCACCGGCTTTAATGTTCGACCTTGGTACTCTGATATTCTTGTCTGTACGTTAACCATATTTTCAAAAAAATAAGTGATACCTACGGACTATATGAAGGTCTGAATAAAAAAAAATAATATGACAAAATAATGTCATCGAAGAAATTAGTAAAATATTAGAACTTCGATAATTTAAAATTGGAAATAAAACGCTGATTTTAACGGCCTTTAAATTAGGTATCTTCTTGGTAAGAGTGAATAGGCTATTACTGAATCAGCTGGCTCTATTTACTCTTAGGTATGCGATACTGATAGCTACCTACTGAAATCACATTCCTGGTAAAGTTCATGAATTAAAAAAATCTTCTCAATTTCAAAATGTATATTTATTTCTTTTTGGATTACAAATAACCCCTTAAAATCTATAACATCTTAGAAATAAAGGCATATGTATTGTCGTGCAAAACAACAGACTCACTTTTAGTAGTATGTGCAAACATACAGCAATTGATACTCTCTTTCTACAACGATATATCAGAACATGTAACAAAACAAGAACACACAATTATTCTGATTTGTTTAAAAAACCAACTAACTACTAGGTACTCAAATTAAAAGTAAGTATTTAATGGGATAGCGAAAAAATTGCCTTAGGCACTTGTCCCACCAAGGGCGAGGAAGGAGGATTAGCTATCGGCGATTTTCTTACCCAAAAAACGAACAAAAGATATAGATCCTGTGTTAGTAGGTAAAAGGGACACATATATTAATGGTTCATCATTGGCTGTTCACACTGCCGGCGAGAACTCTCTCCCGACTACTTTGTCGCAGCGATGAGAGCAATAAGATAAAACTATCTGAGCGGTACGCTTGGCGGTTAGAACTCACGCTGCGAGACCAACCAGCAAGTAGCGGTGATTTTACAGCCTTATCGAGCGAGTGGTGCGAGCGAATAGCCCGTCGCACTCGAACACTAGCTTACAGCCGAGCGACAAACCTATTGGAGCTACACACTCGCTTCTCGCTGCTCGCCAACTCGTTTCTCGTGTCTAGCTTTAATCGCTTCTCGCTCATCGTCGGTGGTGGGACCAGTGCCTTAACATGAAAAATACGATTGGGTAGCTAAAATATATAACTGGCATTAAATTTTACACATTCACTGCCAGGAACCCGCCTAGCGGGCGACCTGCTCGTAGACGCGTAGCAGATACCGTGCGTTTCCCCTCTAGGTAGAGGAAATTGCGCAGCGCTAATGCTTGGCAGCGAAAATGTTAATGATTGGTTAGCAACCGAGGACTTGCTGACCAGTCGTTACAGCCCAAATAATTTCAATACGATCCACATAACCTTAAATTTAAAAAGTACAAAATCTGACTTCAAACAAAGCCTATATTATGTAATCTAAAAAAATATGCAGTCTCTCACGGCTCTTTTAATTCCGTACTGTTTGACTATAGGGACTGAAAAGACCTTGGCTTGAGATTAAAATTATTTCAAGTTTACACACTTGTAAGTTACCAATTCTATGAAAACTGCTGTAATAACTGTACATTAACCCAAAATCGATTTTTCCATGGCTTCGCCCGCGTATCAAATACATTTCATTTGTACCTCGGGAGCCGTGCAGTTTTACAGAACACAAAATAGCCATTTACCGGTTCAAATTTTGTCTTCTATGTCGTTGCGTACAGAATAGCAGCACAATAAATTCGCATTTATAAGATTAGTAAGGATTTTCTACTGTTCAACTACTACACTTTATTTTTATATAACCGATATCATCCCCTAACTCTCTGAATGAATTGATGTCGAATTGGTGTGATTTGTATGATTGTCAGGGGCGTGGTGTCAGGAAAATTACAAGGGAAGCCGAAGTGTATTAGTTGACTCATATTTAACGAAAAGGGTGGGTTATAAGCCTGTCCTTGTGCAACCTGGTGAGATTCGGTTTATATGGACGCGCCACGCCACTGATGATTTTAGAAATTGGTATAAAAACTAACAAAACATTTAAATGATTATGTTTGACTAATTCAAACCATATTTCCAACAATTATATCATCAGCACCCCGAAAACAAATATTACAGCCTATGCCACTCCCACGCCCAAGACGAATCAAAGGACACCACACACGTTTAAATCAATTAAGCCGTTTACACTGCAGAGCGTGTTAAAGAAGTAAAACATACATAGAATCGAAAAATACACCCCTCATTCTGTTGTAGTAGGGTAAAAAGCCCCAACTGTAATACGGGGAAGACCAATAATACTACAGTTTAGATATTGATACATTTATATTAAATTGAACACAGTTTTGAGAACAGCATTGTATAACTTTGGGGCAAAGTTTACATTTATTTCGGGTAGTATATGACAGTTTATTTTAAGCTATCACTGACTTTGAAGCTATGTAACACAACACTGCACTTATTTGGATTACAATGTATAAGGTATGATCGTTTAATCTGAATAACAATTTTGTAAATAGTAAAAAATTAAAAATTACACCGTAATAACTAAAAGAACTAGCTCACGAATATTATTCAAGCATCTCTAATCTCTCATAATAATTCCAAATATTTCAACAAAAACTGTTCGGACTGAAAGAGACGGACTGCGTTCCAACCAACAGATTTTTTTATAAGAATAGCAAGCCGACTGTTTGCTGTCTGCACGCCGGCGTGCAGTTGGATTGGGTGTTTTCCAAAAAAAAAAAACTTTATTTACAATTTTCATTGATAGGGTTTATCTTACCCAAAATCATTTGTAGGCAAAAAGCATTTCTGTGTACCCCATGCAAAATTTTGGGACAAATTTTGAAGGACCATTTCTCCATTACCTACGTCACGTTACTAGGAATAAAAAAAATTCAATACAAAACTGTGACGTTCCATAATGGTACCAAAATTTGTGACACAGTTCTTCGTGTATTAATTTCGAAAGTACATACGATTCTGAGTAGGACGAACTAAAAAACCAAAATTAAATATACGTATGTTTTGGAAAACGCCCATTTCCCATGCGAGTTGAAGTTACAATACAGTCTGTCTTTTTCAATCCTTCTTACAATTTTAATTCTTATAGTGATTCGAGAACCTTTTATTTATACTGTACCGAAGTTTGCAAATGAAACAACCTTTTGAATTACGTCGCTCTAAACATTTTCTTCTGTTTCCGAGATTATCACTAATTTAAATAAAACGCTTTGAACGGATTATATCGCGTATATGATCTCATTTGAGTTCCCGACGTGTCGATCCCGTGAACATGAAAGCTAAAAAGCTTCCGAAACGTCGGGAACTCAAACGAGATAATTTACGCGATATACTCCGTTTAAATTGTTTTATTTACGTCAATCTTGTTTTGTAACCCTTCTTGAGGGTACTTGGAGATAGGTTGTACATAAAACCAGTGTTATTCTGTTTTTACTAAGTTCACCATATAAAACATGGGCTACGTCACCTAATACAAAGTCATATTACATTCTGTATAAAAATCGCTCTTCCTGTGTTTTACAAAATATACGTAGATAAGACCAATTTTTTTACTACATTTCTCAATAGTTGGTATATTGCCGTAGTGGCCATACTTAAACATTTTTTAAAACACAGAAATCACATACTTATCTTACAAATTTGCGAAGAATTAAAATCAACTCTAACATTACCTACACTAAATATTGCATATCTTTACGCAAATTTGAAGACACATCAGTTTTGAACCAGAATGTACATTTTTAAGAACAACTGTTCTCAGATACTTGCTTAAGCCGGCGCTTCACATGGCCGTATTTGTCAAATATTCGTGTTGCGTCCCTTTCGTTTGACATAGAAAACGAAAAGGACGCAAGATATGTGTTCAATCATTTGTGCTATGTGTGGCGCCTACATTATGCTGATGCTGACTTATCCTTGTAACAAACATGATTATATAACAAGAACTGAATGGTTCTCTTTCAAGAACAAGTCTAATTACAGTTACTAAAGACTATTTTACGCTGACTGTACCAGCAAGGCTTTAAAATAGGCAGTTTTATTTATAAAGAACAACCAAATATTGTTTGCAGAATATACCTATAATGTTTGTATCTTATTTAGAAAACAACCTCCTAATAAAATTTTTGATTTATTTATAAAAACATTCTTATAAATAAAGCAATTCCTTTAGAAATTGGTAGCGATGCTCTTGTTACTCATGTTGCTAAAAACGTTAATATGGGGAAAACTGAATTTTGAGGTACAAGAATTATTTACTTTATTTAATTAGACTGCGCTGAAACTAACTTAATCTATATAAAAAAGTTTGAGCAGCTAAAATCTGAGGGCACTGTAGTGCCCGCGACAAGACGAGCCAAGGGAAGCACAAGGGCACTACCTACCTTTTCTCAAAGAGCTTCATCGTTTTTTTTTTAAATATAAAAATGACAGCAAATAATTTATCTCATCTCTAGTAAGCGCATCGGTACCTGTACATTGACGTCGGAATTTGAAACCAAGCCAGAAGCACCTTTTTTAAATTATTTGAATAGGTGACAGCCAAACTTCTCTCTTTCTGCCACTACGGTTAGAACTTCGTATCTCAGTATTAAATCAATACAAGACATAACTTTCAATGATAGATAAGCGAGTTTTGCTTGTCAATAAATGGGATATAGTCTAATGACTTATGAAAAGGATTTTGCTTACAACTAATATAATACACTATAATAGCCAACCACATACACTAACTACACACCAAATTATACAGAATCTTGTATTCAATATCAAAAACCTTTCAAAGTTCCTCTCTTAAAACCAGCTGCAATCCTGAACAGTGAGATTAATTTAAACCACCTCAAAAATGTAGCAATGCTTTCACCGTACCTGCGAAGCATAACACTGTAACTCCATTGTATTTCCATAGCAGTTGCAATGTTATGCTTCTACCATGCATTACACCATAAAATCAGCCATAGAGATCATATAAACAATTTCATAATAGAGGAAAGATACAAAGAGATGGATCAGAGAAGGAGAAAGTTTATCTTGTCTCAATCGCCACGGTTTAGAAGAGTATTTACATGGGTTGGGTCCTGAAAGCCTTACTTGCATTTAGCCTTGGCATTCAAATCGTCCCAGTAGTACATTGACCAAGTATGCAAAATGACTTGTTTATCGAATGCCATGATTACAAAATTGTGTAAGTTTCAGGAAGACTTACTTAGCAAAACGTCTAAGTCGTCAAATGCCTGAACATTTACCAGTAGGCAGACTGTCTCTATTGTATAACAATGAACATTTCATTGACACATAACATTAAGTTGGTTTACAGCCAAGTTATTCAGTCTACTATGTCTTATATTAAAGCAAAAAAGGGTGTTTTACAGACCAAGACATTTTGCTACCCGGAAAAATATACAACTAAGGTGCTCTGCTCGCCAAGGCTAAATGCAAATGAGGCCTTCAGGACCCAACCCACTTACACACACATTGAACTTGGTTTAAATTAAGCCAACTGTGTACCCAATATAAATTTAAGTGTCTTTTTTATATAGAATAAAATCATTTATAACCCCAAATTATACTTATTTTACCTAAAACATTTACTTTCTCAAAAAAGAAAGACATCAGAAGTATAATTTTGGCAAATATAATTTTGTCAATGTTATTTACAAATACTTGCCTCATTTATTTAAATGTCTGTTTTATGAATTTAAATATATTTTGGGGGTTTAAATGTGTGTACTAAAGTAAGACATTTAAATTTCGATAGCTCAGGAACTAATCACATATTTCTTTAAAAATTATTAACCTAAGTTAGTTTTAAAATAGTCTTAAAATATTCACATTTCTACATCCATCCCCATATCTGGAACAAGAACACCATTTCGTTTCTTTGGTTCTTCTTCTTCTGTAGTGTTTTCGGTGACACTTTTTAACTTGTCCACTGGTTCCTTGGGCTGCCAGACAACTAGAGACATGCAGGGTTTCTCTAACCTGTGTGGAAGAAGGCAAAAGATCATGAAACTTGTTATTTGTACTTACTGCCATTTTTCGGTGACCCAAAGTGAGTTTTGGCCTCAAATAGAAGACTGTTCTGGCAGTCTTGTGACATTTCCAACCATTTCTTGGTCACAGCCGGATTAAGACTACTTGATGACCTCAACCACCTTCTGTAAGTAAACTAGTATCGCTAGCTGTGCTGTTTCTGGTGCCTACCAAGACATGATGCCGTAAGTAATTGCTTAATTTGCTTATGGGCTAAGCCAGCCCTGTTTTTGGTGTTTACCATTATCTATACCCAAACAACATCCGTTTTATTAAATTAAATAGTACTTACTGCCTGTCTTTAAATGATAGTATTAATTAACATATATCTCATCTCGTATTATAGTTTAGAAAATTGCAAGATTTTGATTTTAGATTGGAAAAATCTGACTTAGGCAACATATAATAAATACTTTGGTCCATCAATATTTAAAAAATACTTTTAGATTACACACTATTGACTATCTATAATGGAAAGTAGATTATGGTATTTATTATATGTGTAGCCTTTGTAAGCATGCATTAGAGTAAGCTCT
Organism: Hedya salicella; assembly: GCA_905404275.2. Taxonomy (NCBI): domain Eukaryota; kingdom Metazoa; phylum Arthropoda; class Insecta; order Lepidoptera; family Tortricidae; genus Hedya; species Hedya salicella. The sequence continues at coordinate 7,127,847 of FR990114.1, read as the reverse complement.
TATGTATATTATTTACATATATTGACCCACAATTTCTATGGTATAAACACAATAGATGGTTTTAAAATGTTGATGCAAAAATCAATGATAAACAAATCAAAGTATTTTAAGAAAGAACAAAAGAACAAACTTTTCGCACATAATATTCACACAGCATTATTGCTTAACATGCAGTGGCGGTTTTCAGCAGCAACCAACTTATAAATTAAACTAATATTAAACAGATTTTAGACTGAAGGGTTTGTGAATAAAAGTAAGTTATCCAGAATAAAGGTAAGTAGAAAGAGAATAAAATTATTAATTCACAGATAAATAATTAAATAAAAGCTTTTGAAGGACTATCTTTAACCTTTTGACGGCCAAAGACTGCTGTGGCCACAGCCGTCCAAATTTCAATGATCAAAAACTTTGAATTACAAGTATTTTTCAATCCCTGTTGATTTTGGAGCTCTTCTTATTTTTTGGCTCTGGCGTCAGTGGCATAGTAAATTGCTCGACTGCTTAACGTTCAAAAGTAAAAAAAAAAAAACAATTAACTTGTGTTGTTCAATGAAAAAGTTATAATTCTCAAAATATACCTTTCAATGAGTGCTGGAGGTATTAAAGGCTCATCCTTCAGTTTCTTGATCTCCTCTGAGAGAACTATGGTGTGCCCTTTAAGTTTGTCTCGAACATCTATCATAGCTGGTGTGTCCATATCCATGCCCGTGTACTCGTTTGTGGAACTTGTGGCCAACTGGTGGGTCCTGTAGTCGGTAGACAGGTGCAATCCGTTGAGGTGATCTGCCATCTTGTCTTCGGTTATGTAAATCTTTGCTGGACTGGAATAAATGTTGCGGTTATTTTATGTTAAGTAGTTTGTTCATACTGGACAACAAATAAAGATGGAAATCGAAATTATAGTCAATTACATTAAATTAAATAATAATGGACAACAAAAATTCACTAAGCATTCAACTGAATTTCAATTGCAACTTTAGTGATAATAATGTAGTGGAATCTGAGAAAAAAATTAACAGCATATGCATGGCGGCCTAGACCTTTCCCAGTTGTAATTGCTTTTGAGTCAAAGCAGTTAAACAGAATACTAAACTTTACGGAAGTTGAAGAGTGTATGAAAGTCTGTTCTACTTACATTGATGGCTCTGGATCCAAGCTCTTACGTTTGCAGTGCATGATTGAGGAGAACCGGGGCTGCGGGGGCACTTGGGCGTTGAACTGCACCAGCGACGGCGGCGAGGGAGACCCCCAAGATAGTCCCTGCACGTTCCAGGGACCTCCGGAGGGTACAGGCATTATATGCGCCTCTTGAGCATAATCGTCGTTGTCACCGTAAGAGAAGTTGGAAAACGAAATATAATCCATTGTGTCGAACCAATTATCCACCTTCGTTTGTATCAGAATCAACAATAGTCAACACGCCTGCAGTTTTTACAGAATTAGCCGAACCGAATTTCACACCTTCGGAAGTATTCACAACAGACAATAACAAACAACTGACACTTCGTAAGTTCGTAACCATAGATTGATTTTTGTTATAGAATTTTCAAGAACTTTCTTTGAGCATCTGTGGGCCAATTGGTGAAACGGCCATCACACACAGATTTTGTTATTATTTTAAATTTATAAAGAACAGTCTTGATATTAATTTCATAACAGCTTTTTTATTCAAAGTTGTAATTGAAAAACCTCTAATCTAAGAAATTTGAAATCAGATGCTAAGAGGCTTCGAAGTTCGTATGGTGACATCTCGCTCACTTAAATACATTTTCACATGAGAGCGAGAGAGATGGTACGTTACGAACTTCGAATTCCGAGATTCGGAGTAAGCCCTCTATTCCTAGCACCTCATACAAGTTTACCCGACAAGGGTCCTTGTAACTAGACTTAAGTCTGTAACTTGGTTGGAATAAATATCTTATCTTATCTAAATTCGTTTATCGCGGATAAGGATATTTTTCCGGGATAAAAAGTTGCCTATGTCCTTCCCCGGGACTCAAACTAACTCCATACCAAATTTCATCCAAATCGGTTCAGCGGTTTAAGCGTGAAGAGGTAACAGACAGACAGACAGACACACTTTCGCATTTATTATATTAGTATGGATAGTATATAGTATGGATATTAAATATTTAAATACTAATTATATAATTTAAATATTTAATATTCATATTTTTTATTTTACAAAGTATTAAATTATATATTTTTATATTATGTATCTAATGTATATTGTTTGTGACATTTTACTTAGGTATTCGATTACTGAGTAAATTTATTTGTATAAGTATCCTAGCTTCTGCCCGCGACTTCGCCCGCCTTAAATTCATTCATCGCGGATAAGGACATTTTTTCGGGATAAAAAGTAGCCTATGTCCTTCCCCAGGACTCAAACTATCTCCATACCAAATTTCGTTTCGTTTAGTTTAAGCGCGAAGAGGTAACAGACAGACAGACAGACACACTTTCGCATTTATAATATTAAGTAAAGTATGGAATATGGATATATATAGCAACACTAAACTCAAAATGTCAATATTTGGCAATCGGCCGCTTGCCTTCGTGTTTGTTCGCTTTGCGCCTTTCACCTATCCAAATCGTGTATACAACTTGTTTTTCTACATAAAAAGTGTTTACATTACTCTTGTAACCGATCATTTTCATTTATTCACATTTACCATGTTCTATATTTAATGCTGTGTCTCACAGTTGATTTAAAATGGGTTTAGACTTCGATGTGCTAGAGTTTTGCAAAAAACTGCGTCAAAACCGGCCTCCACCTTACCAATGTCCTCTGGAAAAGTGCGATAAAGTCTACAAGAGTTTGTGTGGTCTACAATACCACTTGGTTAACTACGATCATGATAATCCAACGCCTGCGACGCCGGCAGCTGTTCACCACCGTAAGAAGGGTAGATCGACCCGGGCGCCTGTCCCAACCGGTGATATCGCTTTGCAAAGCCCGCCTAAAGAAGCTCTTACTTTCGCCGAAGCCCAGAAAGTGGTCCAGTTTGAGATAGATGGGAAGATCAGCAGAATTCCCATTGATCAACCTTTGCCAGTGATGTCACTCGAGGATTGGGCGAAGAAAAATGCAGAGCTGGAGAAGCCGTTACCGTTCGTCGAGCCGCCTCCCGAGCCTCACGTTAAATTGCCAGAAGCTAGCTTTAAGGTAACTTTCTAATTTTACCTCATGAATTTAGAACAATTTTATGATCCAAGAAAACATAATGAACAAGTCTAATTCAAAGCCCATTCAAGTTATGCGGAAATGAACACTAGTTATTTCGGAAATATAAAGTGTATTTAGGATCATTTCTTTACCATTTTTCAATGTTTTTAAACAATATAGCAATATATTTACTCATTGAAATAAAACAATTTAACGGATTATATTGCGTATATTATCTCATTTTAGTTCCCAACATTATATTTACTGTTCTTCAATATAAACAATTTGTTACCATTGGCATGAAATGAAACAACTGAGGTAGTAATTTATATCATAGATGTTTTATTTACAAGCATATTGTTTGACTAATTATAATTATTATCAGGTGTGCCTTTATTACACATGGATCAGACTGGGGCATGTGTAGTAAAGGCACTGATAACCTATCTAACAAGTATAAAGATTAATAAATACTGGGTACAGGGCCAGGTGTGGTACAGGGCCAGCGTTAACCATGTAGACTGCCTGGGCTGTGAAGTTACACATACAGCAGCAGTAGCCCACATACAGCAAACATCTCTTAGACCCCGACCCTACGATTTCAGTAATGATCACACATTAGCATGCAAAGATTATGTTTTAATCTAGTTAATACAGTAAAAGAATTTGCTAATTTTTATTTTGTCTAATAATACTGAATGAAATAGTCAATTCAATTATTAATAATTACTACATCTGCATACAACTGCTAACAATTATAATGTATTATCTATCATTTATTTATTTCTGCCATAATGAAAATAATCCCTAAATTTAATAATGTCAGAAATAGTTTTAATATGTAATGGTAGATGATTATAAGTGTTATTTAGCAATTATTCTTTAACATTGCACTTTAACATCTTGACCCTATTAACTTTGTAGGATCTCTAAGTTGTAACTTTGTATTTGCTACAAGTGTTGTGAATAAACTAGGGTTTGATTTTACACAGACATGAATTCTATTCAAACATTTATTGATAAAATATAATTTTACATTTCAATTCATTTACATTATTATAATTAAGTCTTATATTATACAAGTTGTTTATTAAATTGGATATATCATTTACTACTACAGAGTGTCGAATAGTTAGTTGCTTGCTGTGACCAGGTCATGTCATCCTGAAGCTTGAAAGAACTCATCTACTTGGTAAAGTGCTTCACATATTAGCTTGGAGTTGAGACTTTGTTTAAGTATATTTTTTCACTGGTTGCGTTTCACCAGTTTACAAAATTTACATGATATTTACGGTTAACAATTTGAGTTTTTTAAATAGAAGTCCACATGATTCTAAAAACGAATCCTACTCTGCGGATAGCTCTGATGCATTTTCCATAAATACCTTCCCTATATCAGTTGAATTTCCCCAAACAACTAAACCAAATCTAAGCAACATAGCCACATAAACATGGTAAGCTATAACAGTGGATTTTTCATCAGATAGGCGTTTCAGCCGCTTCAATGCGCATGAAAATCGTCCTAATATATTTCATAAGTTGTCTATAAGTTTCATAAGCAAAAAATGTGTGTCCAATATTTTTTTATTATCTAACTCACTGACTAATTAGAATTTTGATTTTCATACCCAGTCATCATGCCTATTAAAATTTGAATCTACAATTAATCCATACAACTTTGTTTCACTACTTTCTTCCAATATCTTTCCTCTACAAAAGATATCCATCTTGGATGTTGTATCATCTGTTTCAGCTCATTGAAGATTACAATGAAAGGGTGTGTGATGCACCTCCCCGCCCAAATGCGTACATACGCTTCATCGAAAAATCAGCAGAGGAGCTTGATGGAGAAGTGGAATATGATGTGGATGAGGAGGACACAGCTTGGCTGGAAATTATCAACAAGACCAGGGTTAAGCAGGGTCTGCCACCAGTCTCGGTTGATACGTTAGAATTGCTGATGGATAGATTGGAGAAAGAATCCTATTTTCAGGTAAGACAAATGTAAAAAAAAATATTCAATTTGTTGCTGCCAGTACCTGGGTGGATCAACTTTTTCTTTTTGGAATTCTGTCTGGTCTCAGGAGATCAATACGGACATAGTTACTTAGAAAAATACTAATAGTCTAGGCTGTTAACACCTGCTAGGCTAGTTTTTTTTTGTTGCATTTATATCGTTTGAAATCGTAGTTTAAACGAGTTACACAGGAGACATAATCATGGCAATGAGGTATAGAAAAAAGCCCACTTCCAGCGCAATGGTTACTTGTAACCCACTTTATTTTCAGTACCGGTTATAGCCACACTCTGAGAGCCTAACCCATAATAAAGGTTACGCTCGCAAGAACATCGCCCTAACCGGTTAATATCTCGGAGCGCAAAACAGGGAGCGAAATCCATCTACCGGTTCGAGAGCGGTTCCTCCGTATGAGCGGAGTCTAAACTCCGATCCATAATTAAATTCCAAAATCTGACGCTTACGAGCGCACAATCGATGTGATTACTCTATTTTTATTAAAGTGTAGGTATTTACATCAATAAAACTTACCTTAATTTCACTAGTTACACAAAATCTCATTCATAGTTTTATGGAACAATGTTTAAGAAAAGAGAAGAAGTAAATAATCAAAATAGTAAATGTCACGTTTTGGAATTTAATTATGAATCGGAGTATAGGGTGAATAACCGCTCGCTTGGGCAGGATTGGTTTGCTTGTTATGGTATTAGACTAAATTTTTCATGTAGTTGACTGTCGTTGCGCCGCTAGCGGCGCGACAGCGGTCATTGATCTCGTATCGGACCACGGAGTAACCGGTTAAAGAGCGCTTCGAAATAAAGCTCCCATATCAATTCGTACGAACGTAACCTCAATAATTAACCGGTGTAACCTAAATAATAACCGGTTTATTTGTAACCGGTCAGAAGTCTTGCTTGTAACTCTTAGTCAACTTCTTTGAAAAATATTGGCTGTCCCTTACTATTTAATGCAGTGATACAAGGCATGTGATGCTGGTGTGGGGGCGTAAATCTGAAAAAGAATTTAACTAACATGTTAACTACAGAAAATTAAAAAAAATAATAAACCCCCAACTTGTTCCACTAAAAGCTGAATATCTTGGAGACGAGTGCTCCGATTTTCATCAAACAAAGCTAAGAACACTTAGGATAAAATTATCCATGACACAAAAAATACCGTACCCAAATCGGTCCATCCGTATAGGCGCTACGATGCCACAGACAGATACACAGAGTCACAGACACGTTAAACTTATAACACCCCTCTTTTTTGTTTTGGGTTAAAAAGCAGCAAAATCCTAATAACCAAACAAACAAGACGATTTACCACTGGCCAAGTTCTAATTCAGGCAAAAGTAGACTCCCGACATCACTTTAATGAATATTTTCTGACTATGTTTGTGTATTTTGTGTGTCTGTAATTTGTGTTTAAAGTTTGTTATTAGGGTTCTGTACCTCAAAAGGAAAAAACAGCATCCAATTTTTTTTTGTCTATATCAGTAACTAATATAAAATTACGCCACACCGCGTACATTTTGCTTACGAGTAGGGCTCTGCTAACACTGGATTTTCATAGATACGGCCGTTTTTAGTATATATTTTGTAGAACGCAGTGTTTATGCAATTATTTTTTAAGCTGTGTTTCAACTGCGTTCTTTTTTTGAAATTCATTATAGGTTTGTACGGAGTTGTATAATATAGGTATTGTAGTTCAGTGGCATATAATATAAACCATAGAGTATTGAGTGATGGCCTAACTTAAAAAAGTATGTCTTTTTAGTATGATTCGCGATGTTCTTATTCACAGATATAGTTCATGAGTGGAAAAAATATTTATACTTTGTTTAATTAGGTATGGATATGGATTAGTTATACTTATTTAACTAAAGCTTCAGCCAATCGAAGTGTTCTTCTGTATTTCTGGTATAATATCAGTGGCAGAATGACCTGAGTCTCATGGTTTATTGTTTACCTTTAGTTAAATACTGAAACATAGTATAGTTTTAACTATATGGGTTAAAAATGCTTAAATTACCTTCATATTTATTTCAGTGATTTTCAATTTTCTTTTGATGTCCTTCGTTCCAGGCTTCACAGACTGGTCAACAGACAGCAGCCACGGTGGATGAAGATGCTGTCTGCTGCATTTGCATGGACGGTGAATGTCAGAACACCAATGTAATCCTGTTCTGTGATATGTGCAACTTAGCTGTGCACCAGGATTGTTACGGGGTATGTATCATATCATCAGTGATCAGCACTATTGGTGCAAAACTTTGTCAAAACTTGTAAAGCTGACATAAAGGTGAACTTACAACCAAGGTAAGTAAGAATGTTATTCCTAGATTATTGTTCAATCTAAACATATACAAAATAAAAAAAAACAAAAAACCTGACTGCTTTAAAAAACTAAAAAGAAAAAAACAAGTCCAGTACCTACCCTTGTTATGTTATAATGGAAATGTTTTATGATTCATGATCGATACTCACATAAAACAAATAATAAATTCTAATGTGGAACATAGCGATTTTAAACAGTCGGGACCCATAAGAAAGCTAGATCGACGCAAATCTTCCCAAAAATGGGTCCCGACTGATTAAAATCGCTATGTTTCACATTAGAATTTATTATTTGTTTTATATGAGTATCGATCATTTATCATAAAACATTTCCATTATAACTTTACAAGGGTAGGTACTGGACTTGTTTTTTTCTTTTTAGTTTTTTAAAGCAGTCGGGTTTTTTGTTTATTTATTTAATTATTATTTTTATTTTATACTTTTTAAAATTATAAGTCAGTAAATTTCGCAATCTTTATCGTGGGGGTTATTGAGAAGCTTGCACAGATTTATTACAATGAAATGAAAATTTAGTGAGAACGGGTTGCTAACCAACTTTAAATCGTTATAGTTCCTAACTGGTCATTCAAAATGATCAAAGAAACCTAATAATGATTTTCAAATCCCTATTCAATGATACCCCACTCGACATAGTACGTCGACTTTCATTTTTTTCTTTTTCACAATATGGCGTCTCATTATCGCCATTTTGAGTTTTCATCATTTTCATGTCTTTAGTGACATTCGCGCAATTAAGACGAATCGATCGACGTAAGAATCATCAAAATCGGTCCACGCATTTGGTCTCCAAGTGCCAGATAGGCACAAACATACATACATACATACATACATAGATTGATGAACACATTACCCTCCTTTGCGTCGCGCAGTCGGGTAAAAAGAAGAAACTGACTGACTGAAATATCAACGCACAGCCCAAACCGCTGGTTTTAGAGATTCCAAATTTGGCAAGTAGGTTCCTTATAAGGCCAAGGGGTGCACCAAGGAAGGATTTTTCAAAATTCACTCCCTGAGGGGGTGAAATGGTTTGTATGAGGAGACTTGCAATGAAGACATTACGCTTAGTACGCGGGCGAAGCCGCGGGCAAAAGCTAGTTTAACTCTATATCCAAATCTCGGATTTCCAATACTTCTGTATAAGGATATTAATATTTTCATGGCTGTAAGTACTATTTTATGTCCGCTTGGCAAGTTTTGTTAAAGTTTTACACCGATAGTGTGGATCACTGCACATCATAGTTCATAGTGTATTTATCCGCATACATCGGTCAGGGTAGACTGTTGTGTCATCTGAATGCCTTTGTAGATAGTTCCATAGTTATGCCTTAATTCTCAATTGCCCTTTTCTAAAAACTACTGTACTTTTTGCCTAAAAAGTAGGAAACCTTGAAGAATCCATTAAAAATAGATACTAAACCTAACAGATAATGTCTACTGTCTGATACATGACGCTTTTAACTTAATAATGAAATCCTACATCAGTCTATTTTAGATGACATGTTCTTACAAGCATGAATCCAGGACCATAGTATAGTATAGATCAGATCTCAGAACTTTTTGTCCAGACCCCAGTAGCTGTTAATAGAAGCTGACTCTCATTGGCTTGCCTACTTAAGCTTAACATTTGAGTAATTTATTTTACTGCTTTTAAAGAAAACATAAGACAAAATAAACTCCGGCTTTACCAACAATATGTTTGACGCCACGCCATACTGAAAACGATTGGTAATTGCAAAAGGCAGCATGTCATATCTGAATGGGTCACAGCGCTTCCCTGGCTACATTTCAGAGCCTCGCGGGCCAGTCTGAAGACCCGTTTATATAGCTAGGTAGATATAAATGTGTTGTTTTGTAGGTACCCTACATACCCGAAGGTCAGTGGCTGTGCCGGCGTTGTCTGCAGTCGCCGTCTCGCCTCGTCAACTGCGTACTTTGCCCCAACACTGGAGGTAAACACTCTGAGCTCATGATAACTTATATCTTTGAGCGCCAAAGACTGCATCACGTCGACATAAAACTGCTCCAAACATCACGACGTTTTTTCCCGCTATACATTATTATAGTTTGCATGTGAATCCATACTAATATTATAAGTGCGAAAGTGTGTCTGTCTGTCTGTTGCCTCTTCACGCTTAAACCGCTGAACCGATTTGAATGAAATTTGGTATGGAGATACTTTGAGTCCCGGGGAAGGACATAGGCTACTTTTTATCCCGAAAAAATACCCTTATCCGCGATAAACGAATTTAAGGCGGACGAAGTCGCGGGCAGAAGCTAGTGTTTTAGATAAATTACGTCAGCCCTACATTGCCTGAAACACAGGGTATCCTCGTTCAGGCATATGCTATTGTTGTTCATATGTCTGATTTAGTTTATAGGTAGTAATCATCATCATTTCACTTACGAGCTAGCTCTTGTCGGTGGAGCAACTGCCACTTCTCTCTGTCTTCAGCCAGAAACTGACATCTTGGTACGACCTGACGTTTACTTTTTCCCTTACTTGTGCAAAGTACTGCTGTGTGCAAAATAATAGCAGTATGCATGTGCCATGATAAGTAGTTTCTTAAACAAGGCAGACGCAAAAAACTGCCCTTAAAAAATAATCTATGTACCTAAGGACTGCTTGTACTGGCCACCGAATCAGTTCATACTTCTAAATTAGTATTAAAAAATCACAAATTTCGAAAGGTATCTTCCAAATAAAAAACATATCAATTTTTTTTTTTTTCTAACCGCCCACCATATAAAGAAATTTGCCAGTGGAATTTGAATCAAAAGTGTCGGAAATACGGTTGTATTGCATTTGTGTTAAATTCGAACGACAAAAAGCAAATGCAACTCTATTCTAATAGAAAATGGCTCAAAGTTAATTTAATAGGAAAATACCTTTTAACAGGCCTTTGGACGGATAAAGGCTATTACATTGCTGTCTTCAAACCTGTATTCACTTTATTGTTTACTCATAGCACGATTATAACTGAAATCTTAAGTCACATTTACATCTTCATTCTGCAAATCCGGCTTCACTGCTATTATTTTGCACACAACTGTAGGTGCGCCTGGGTCTTCCTCTTCCTCTCTTCCCTTCCACTATTCCTTCTATGATGTTTTTAAAGAACCCGTCATGTCGTATCAAGTGCCCATAGTAGTACTAATCACTGTAATATGTTATTTGAATAAAAAAATAGTATTACTATTTATTATACACTTCCTGGTGTATATCTTAGCGTCCAGAACCTCTAACACAACTGTATTACGCGACTCTTTGTTGCGCGACAGAGATTGTCTATCTCTTTCCTTTCAATACAATGCGAGAAAGACTGGTGGTGCTATGTCGCGCGACAAGCGTACAAGCGGAGGGTTGCGCTAGACCGGCCGGGCACATCTTTCCGCTAACGAACTGGGCGCTCAACGCATTAAAATCATTCTAAAACTAAATTTATCAAACTAAATCTTTCCAAAACAATGTTTGCGCGAAAGAGATTGTCTGTCTCTGTCCTTTCAATACAACGCGAGAAAGACGGGCGGTGCAATGTCGCGCGACTAGCGTAGTCGCGGAGAGTTGCGCTAGACCGGCTGGACACATCTTTCGTCAACGAACTGGGCGCTCGACGGATTACAATTATTCTAAAACTAAATCTATCAATCTAAATCTTCCCAAACCACCTTTTTTTAAATTATGTGTGTTTTTTGTACCATAGGAGCCTTCAAGCAGACTGACCAAGGCACATGGGCGCACGTCGTGTGCGCGCTCTGGATCCCCGAAGTTCGCTTTGCGAATACCGTGTTCCTCGAGCCTATAGGCAAGTGATACATTCATTAAGCGCTGGATAAACACAACTTACTCCATAGGCTCTGCAATTCAAGAGATAACGAAACTATAAGGGTTCGTTTTGGCCAATTTGGATACGGAACCCTAAAAATTAGTATTTTGGCCGTGAAAAGGTGCGTTTAACGACATGGTGGCAGTACAATAATTGTTTTATTGCATTCTAAGAATGATGCTGCTATTGAATTTAAAAAAAATCTCAAATCTTTCGTAACTGAAGTTTTGTATTTCCAAGCCATTCAAATATTTTCTATTTCTCTTCTTTATTTCATGATACATTGGTATTTTTTAAATCATCTAACTACATTAGGCTGTAAACTTTTAACATACGGCATCATCCCTATTTCATTTGCTTTGAAGAAAATTGTTTGTACTCCCAACAGATTCGATCGAAATGATCCCCGCGGCGCGCTGGAAGCTGCAGTGCATGGTGTGCAAGCAGCGCGCGTCCGGCGCCTGCATCCAGTGCCACAAGAGCAACTGCTACTCCGCCTTCCATGTCACCTGCGCGCAGCAGGCGGGGTACGTCACTTCACCAACCAAGCTATCCTCAGCCGTACGAGGGTCAATTTCAGTGCGTGTCAACCGCACGTATTAGTTTCACCGCATTAATCGTGCGTTTTATTACAGATTCGAATGGCATTTTGAGATATTGCGAAGAGGTATAGTACCTATACACAGGGGTATAGTATCTCATTCGAATCTGTAATAGAAGGCACCATTAATGCGGTGACACTAATGAGTGCGGTTGAAACGCTCTGAAATTGACCCACGAACGATATTCTTCTGAGTCGGACACTCTTGTCATCAGTCAGAGATGTTCTGCGAATCGCAGTCTTTCCCGAGGACTGCTCCCTCAGCGATTTGCTTCTATTTCAGCCGGTTAGACACGTTGCGAGTATACTGTTGTTGCGCGTATGAACGATGGGGACATGTAACCATCTACTCTCGTTACAAATTAACTGAGAACCGGTACCCGTGCTACATACGGTTAGCGCTGCTTTCCAGTGCAAACTAGACACTTACTGTCGGCTCACTTCACAACAGTGGTCTCTTCTTGGGAAATGCCGCTAGACTCAGACTTGTAAAAATGCCCTTTAGTCCTACTTACAGAATAAAGATAATTATTTAATTATGATTCGGTTCTCGAAAGGATGTTCTTATTGTAGGTACGGCTAGCCCAAATTAAGTCCCTTGTCTCACAAAGTCTGTTATTGTTCGCAGATTATACATGAAGATGGAAGCCGCGGGTGCCGGGCGGGACCCCAGCCAGCCGGTGCAGGTGGCCAAGATGGCGTACTGCGACGCGCACACGCCCGCGCACGTGCTGCAGGAGCGCCGCGCCGCCGAGGCCGAGGGCGATGCCAAGCCCGCCGACCTGTCCGCTATCCGACAGAAGGGACGGGACAAGATCAAGCAGGTATGTGGAGAGTCCATAGAATCATGCATAGAGATTGGAGAATTATCCTATCGACTGCGTCCGTAATCATCGAGGCCGAGGGCGACGCCAAGTCTGCCGACCTGTCCGCTATTCGACAGAAGGGACGGGAGAAGATCAAGCAGGTAGTTATGTGGAGAGTTCTTTAGAGACATGCATAGAGATTAGTGACCGACGCTACCGACTGCGAAAGTAACCATTGAAGCTGTGGGTGACGTCGAGCGCGCGGACCTGTCTGCTATCTGATAGAAGGGACGAGAGAAAATCAAGTAGGTATTTGTAGAGTTCTTTAGAATCATCATTATAGAATGATCCTACCGACCGCGCCAGTAACCATCGAGGCTGTAGGGGACGCCAAGCCCGCTGACTTGTCAACCATCGAATAGAAGGGGGAACAGGACAAGACCTCGTGTGTGTAGAGTTCTTTACGATCATGCATAGAGATTGGAGACCGATCCTTCCGACTGCGCCAGTAACCGTTGAGGCTGTTTTGGGCGACGTCAAGCCCTGAAGTCTTTTTACAGAAAATAATTTTGACTTTTTATGTTTTCATACCTTTGCCTATATCCACAGGCGCGCCGCGTACTAGCAATGAAGCGCACCTGGGCGCCCGTAGTTCTCGTACCCACTCTCCCAGCCGAACGGGTCGCCGAAGTAGCGCAACTAGCCCATGGTCCTCCTGCGTCCAGGGCGCAGCTCATGAAAAGGCTCCTGGCCTACTGGACGCTCAAGCGGCGGAGCCGGAACGGCGTGCCGCTCCTGAGGAGGCTGCAGAGCTTGACCAGTCATCATGGTATGTTATAGCAACTGAGGTAGCTAGATGACGGATAGGACTTAGTGATATCGAGGACCTCTAATACAACATTGTGAACAAAACTTGACCCCAGTAGTAACCTACCTCTACCTACTAAATGAGTCGCTGAAGTAGCACAGCTAGCTCTCGACTATTTGGCCTCCAGGGTGATTGACGTGTTTATACATATTAAATATAGACTTTTATAGGTCAATTTCAAATAAAGCATGATGCAAAATTTGGTTGATGCCAAATGAATTCACTACATCTGTTCTCGATGGCATGAGAAAAGTAGTCTTAGCCTAAGAGATGAAAATGAGCTTTTCTTAACTAAATATCAAAATACCGTAAAAACTATCTCAAAATGTGAAATTAAAATTAAAATCGGCCAAGAAATACGCATAATATAGGCGTTTTAAACTAGTTTAGTTAGTAATTAGACAGAGAGGTCCGATGTGCACTGTTACGTCACAGTGCACTCCGATCATATAAACTCCATATTAAATTCCGTTTTGCTAGAAACAGATAGTTTTTCATTTCATGTTTGATGGCTTATATTTTGGTTATTTTTATAGCTATTCGAAAATTATTTTTGTTTAAATAAAAATTCATGCATATTCCTTATTGGCAAATTTTTAGTGTCCCTTACATGTATGTCCCTCTATTTCAGGTACGAGAGGCATTCAGGATGGTACAGTGAACGTACGAGAACTCTGCAACCAGCTGAAGTATTGGCAAAGGATACGGCAAGATTTGGAAAGGGCTCGGTACGTATCATGTCAATGTTCACACAAAATTAGAAATATGGTTCTAAAATACTGTAGACAATGCCTTTCAGCTTTGATGGCAAGATATTTGACTGCCTATTTGGAAAAAATAAAAATGTGGATGAAAAGGTGTGCTTGTGTGCTTTGTGTGCTAAGAGAAGGTAGGTTCTTGTTCTTCCAAAACTTAACACGCATGTCCGAAAGGAACTTCAATCTACTTTTAAAATTAGTTAGACCGAAAATAACAAAGCTGCCAACCTATCTGCGAGAAGCAATACCTGCAAAAGTAGCAATAACTTTGAGATTTTTAGCCAGCGGTGACAATTTCATGTCTCTCATGTATTTATTTAAAGTGTCCAAGCAATTCATATCGGCAATGCTCCGACAGGTATTAACGGCAATAATCATTTTGAGATATTGACAGCTTTTTTGAACTGAAATCATGCGCTGTCAACTAAAAAGAGGCATGCGTTACGGGCGTGCCTCACGTGCGCTGTTAATGCGCTATGACGCAAGCCACGCAGTGATGACGCCGACGTTTCCCGCAGCCTGCTGTGCGAGCTGGTGCGCAAGCGCGAGCGGCTGAAGGCGGAGCACACGCGCGCGTGGGAGCGGCTGGTGCTGCACTCGCTGCGGCCCGAGCGCGCCGCGCTGCACAAGCTGCTGCGTCTGCTGCGCCAGCGCGACCACAGCGACATCTTCACCGAGCCCGTCGACGTGAACGAGGTGACGGGTTCCCCAGGAACCATTATACTACGGTCAGCGGCCGGTGCTGCACTCGCTGCGGCCCGAGCGCGCCGCGCTGCACAAGCTGCTGCGTCTGCTGCGCCAGCGCGACCACAGCGACATCTTCACCGAGCCCGTCGACGTGAACGAGGTGACGGGTTCCCCAGGAACCATTATACTACGGTCAGCGGCCGGTGCTGCACTCGCTGCGGCCCGAGCGCGCCGCGCTGCACAAGCTGCTGCGTCTGCTGCGCCAGCGCGACCACAGCGACATCTTCACCGAGCCCGTCGACGTGAACGAGGTGACGGGTTCCCCAGGAACCATTATACTACGGTCAGCGGCCGGTGCTGCACTCGCTGCGGCCCGAGCGCGCCGCGCTGCACAAGCTGCTGCGTCTGCTGCGCCAGCGCGACCACAGCGACATCTTCACCGAGCCCGTCGACGTGAACGAGGTGACGGGTTCCCCAGGAACCATTATACTACGGTCAGCGGCCGGTGCTGCACTCGCTGCGGCCCGAGCGCGCCGCGCTGCACAAGCTGCTGCGTCTGCTGCGCCAGCGCGACCACAGCGACATCTTCACCGAGCCCGTCGACGTGAACGAGGTGACGGGTTCCCCAGGAACCATTATACTACGGTCAGCGGCCGGTGCTGCACTCGCTGCGGCCCGAGCGCGCCGCGCTGCACAAGCTGCTGCGTCTGCTGCGCCAGCGCGACCACAGCGACATCTTCACCGAGCCCGTCGACGTGAACGAGGTGACGGGTTCCCCAGGAACCATTATACTACGGTCAGCGGCCGGTGCTGCACTCGCTGCGGCCCGAGCGCGCCGCGCTGCACAAGCTGCTGCGTCTGCTGCGCCAGCGCGACCACAGCGACATCTTCACCGAGCCCGTCGACGTGAACGAGGTGACGGGTTCCCCAGGAACCATTATACTACGGTCAGCGGCCGGTGCTGCACTCGCTGCGGCCCGAGCGCGCCGCGCTGCACAAGCTGCTGCGTCTGCTGCGCCAGCGCGACCACAGCGACATCTTCACCGAGCCCGTCGACGTGAACGAGGTGACGGGTTCCCCAGGAACCATTATACTACGGTCAGCGGCCGGTGCTGCACTCGCTGCGGCCCGAGCGCGCCGCGCTGCACAAGCTGCTGCGTCTGCTGCGCCAGCGCGACCACAGCGACATCTTCACCGAGCCCGTCGACGTGAACGAGGTGACGGGTTCCCCAGGAACCATTATACTACGGTCAGCGGCCGGTGCTGCACTCGCTGCGGCCCGAGCGCGCCGCGCTGCACAAGCTGCTGCGTCTGCTGCGCCAGCGCGACCACAGCGACATCTTCACCGAGCCCGTCGACGTGAACGAGGTGACGGGTTCCCCAGGAACCATTATACTACGGTCAGCGGCCGGTGCTGCACTCGCTGCGGCCCGAGCGCGCCGCGCTGCACAAGCTGCTGCGTCTGCTGCGCCAGCGCGACCACAGCGACATCTTCACCGAGCCCGTCGACGTGAACGAGGTGACGGGTTCCCCAGGAACCATTATACTACGGTCAGCGGCCGGTGCTGCACTCGCTGCGGCCCGAGCGCGCCGCGCTGCACAAGCTGCTGCGTCTGCTGCGCCAGCGCGACCACAGCGACATCTTCACCGAGCCCGTCGACGTGAACGAGGTGACGGGTTCCCCAGGAACCATTATACTACGGTCAGCGGCCGGTGCTGCACTCGCTGCGGCCCGAGCGCGCCGCGCTGCACAAGCTGCTGCGTCTGCTGCGCCAGCGCGACCACAGTGACATCTTCACCGAGCCCGTCGACGTGAACGAGGTGACGGGTTCCCCAGGAACCATTATACTACGGTCAGCGGCCGGTGCTGCACTCGCTGCGGCCCGAGCGCGCCGCGCTGCACAAGCTGCTGCGTCTGCTGCGCCAGCGCGACCACAGCGACATCTTCACCGAGCCCGTCGACGTGAACGAGGTGACGGGTTCCCCAGGAACCATTATACTACGGTCAGCGGCCGGTGCTGCACTCGCTGCGGCCCGAGCGCGCCGCGCTGCACAAGCTGCTGCGTCTGCTGCGCCAGCGCGACCACAGCGACATCTTCACCGAGCCCGTCGACGTGAACGAGGTGACGGGTTCCCCAGGAACCATTATACTACGGTCAGCGGCCGGTGCTGCACTCGCTGCGGCCCGAGCGCGCCGCGCTGCACAAGCTGCTGCGTCTGCTGCGCCAGCGCGACCACAGCGACATCTTCACCGAGCCCGTCGACGTGAACGAGGTGACGGGTTCCCCAGGAACCATTATACTACGGTCAGCGGCCGGTGCTGCACTCGCTGCGGCCCGAGCGCGCCGCGCTGCACAAGCTGCTGCGTCTGCTGCGCCAGCGCGACCACAGCGACATCTTCACCGAGCCCGTCGACGTGAACGAGGTGACGGGTTCCCCAGGAACCATTATACTACGGTCAGCGGCCGGTGCTGCACTCGCTGCGGCCCGAGCGCGCCGCGCTGCACAAGCTGCTGCGTCTGCTGCGCCAGCGCGACCACAGCGACATCTTCACCGAGCCCGTCGACGTGAACGAGGTGACGGGTTCCCCAGGAACCATTATACTACGGTCAGCGGCCGGTGCTGCACTCGCTGCGGCCCGAGCGCGCCGCGCTGCACAAGCTGCTGCGTCTGCTGCGCCAGCGCGACCACAGCGACATCTTCACCGAGCCCGTCGACGTGAACGAGGTGACGGGTTCCCCAGGAACCATTATACTACGGTCAGCGGCCGGTGCTGCACTCGCTGCGGCCCGAGCGCGCCGCGCTGCACAAGCTGCTGCGTCTGCTGCGCCAGCGCGACCACAGCGACATCTTCACCGAGCCCGTCGACGTGAACGAGGTGACGGGTTCCCCAGGAACCATTATACTACGGTCAGCGGCCGGTGCTGCACTCGCTGCGGCCCGAGCGCGCCGCGCTGCACAAGCTGCTGCGTCTGCTGCGCCAGCGCGACCACAGCGACATCTTCACCGAGCCCGTCGACGTGAACGAGGTGACGGGTTCCCCAGGAACCATTATACTACGGTCAGCGGCCGGTGCTGCACTCGCTGCGGCCCGAGCGCGCCGCGCTGCACAAGCTGCTGCGTCTGCTGCGCCAGCGCGACCACAGCGACATCTTCACCGAGCCCGTCGACGTGAACGAGGTGACGGGTTCCCCAGGAACCATTATACTACGGTCAGCGGCCGGTGCTGCACTCGCTGCGGCCCGAGCGCGCCGCGCTGCACAAGCTGCTGCGTCTGCTGCGCCAGCGCGACCACAGCGACATCTTCACCGAGCCCGTCGACGTGAACGAGGTGACGGGTTCCCAAGAACCATTATACTACGGTCAGCGGTTATCCTGGAAAGATTATACTACGGTCCAAGAAGTATAGGAAAATCAAGGAGGAAATCTCATATAGGAAAACGGATGAAAAAGTGTCCAGGTGAAAGTAGTAAATAATAGTTCCAAATCCATCCAGAATGGAAACAGAGTAGCAAGATCGTATGAAGTCCACAACCAATTGAAATTGATTGTATCGTTTATATTCAATTGTGTTCAAAATATTTATTCTTGCATCTTTATGGATTTTTTAGAATTATTTTGGTAATTTCTCTTACGCACTTGCTACGGTGGCGAAAACACTTTTCGAGGGATTATAGATCACTTATAGAGATTGTTCTCCTTAGTTTTCTACACTCCATAGTACGGTCGATAAAAATTTGGTTTACCTACCAGTTGTAAATATTAAAGCGAAAAGTTGAAAAAAAATAGTAATCGATCGGGATTATTCGAACCCACGTCTCCAACGGCTTCCGGGCCAACACGGGCGAGCTACCAATTGGTCCATCGATGCCCCGAGCTCATTCGTAATTTTTTTAACACGCTTTTATTAGGTCGACCTGTATGTAACTATGTAATGGAATCTAAGGTAACCAATTTAACCATCTTCCAAGGATCGTAGCGTTATGAAAATTGGCAGCTGTATGTAGTTTTGATGAAAATACAATATGGTACTGTCGAACTGATCTAATGATGGAGCCGGAAGATTTGAAATGGAACTTCATGATGGAACATCGTATCATAGCTGTGTTTGGATTTGATAGAAAAGTCTTGTAAAGCGTGTTATTCTAGTGTGTTTTAAACTATTAATTTATTTAAGGCTTGTAACCTTCATCCCCATCTACCGTACAGTTCTGTGACTTTTCTTAATCCGGCACCATCGTCTCGAATTATATTGGGAATCGATACTAACGATGTGCTACACCCATACTTTGTCACCAAAGCAGAATTCATATCTACCAGCTTTCGATGTATAAAGTTCCAGATTTCATGCGTAGTAAGGTTCCAAAGTGGTAGACCAATTTCTTGGCTGACCGTACAAGTAGAAGGCTCTCTCTTTTGATCTTGGCGAAATCCGCGTGAAAGAGAGAGAGCAAAACGCGTGCTACCGATCGAGCGAGCAGTTATTGTAACCAGTACGGCGGTCAAAGTGGAAGTCAGCGTACGTTTTTCTGAATGGCACAATTGCGTCGTCCGCCGCGCCTGCGTGTACTGATACTGCCGTGAGAGCGGCTCATATTGTATGCTCTACAGCCCTATGAAAACTAATTATGACTGTTCCCAAAAATGACGAAAATAAAGATAAAATAAATAGATAAGTTAAAAGTATAAAATAAGCTGCTCTGTAGCAGTTTGGAATCCTCTGCGTTTCAAATTTGTCGCTTATATAAGACGATGCCATAGATAACGATTGTTTGCTACCTCCATTTCTTGTATTATTCTAACAAATGATTATGGTATGTAGGTTCCAGACTACAGCACAATAGTGAAGCACCCGATGGACCTCAGCACGATGGGCAAGAAGCTCGACCGCGGCGCGTACAAGACGATCGACGATGTAGAAGCCGACTTCACGCTCATGATCGACAACTGCCTCGCCTACAACAACAAGGACACTGTGTTTTATAAGTAAGAAACGTCACGATTAACAATCACTTGTACGTACAATTCGAATAAAAAAACCCTTTAGTTCATTTCTATTTCGCACTGATCAGGACTGCAAACCGCCTTAACCGCATATCATGGTTATGTTAGCTCAGCCTTAAGATATAGTCTGATATTTTGGGGAAACTGGTCACATTCTAATATTGTATTCGTAGCACAGAAAAAATGTGTGCGTGCTATTTGCGGTCTAGCTCCTTACAAATCATGCAAACCACTCTTCAAAAAAATTAATATATTACCTTGCTTATATATTTTGGAAACCTGCATGTTTGTAAAGTGGCATATGTATTTATCTGAAACAGCTGAAAGCGTTTATACGAGAAACCAACGGAATCCTGGACGTTTGGTTCACAACTATATTCCTAGAACTGCATTATACTCGAATCACTGCTTTGTCATGTGCATGAAAATTTTTAACAAGTAACCAAAATGTTTATAAGAGCTATCTCTAAATAGATTTAAAAATGAATTAATCAAGCTACTCAATGAAAAATGCTATTATAGTGTGAAGGATTTCCTCTCTCATGATATGTTATAATAATATCTGAGATATTTGCATGCTAATATGTAAGTACAAATAGCAGAATAAGCTACCTATTGTCCAACCAACTCTTTTTCATCAAGAGAATAATAAAGTAGAGAAACTACCTACTTCTTCCCGCGTTTATCAAATGAATAATATTATGATTACCCTTTAACAGACCTTTAATAAACGTTATTTTCATGTAACGCTATCTTTTATATCGTTATAATTACACAAATAACGTTATAAAAAACGTTTTTGACGCCGTATCCGTAGCGCTATCCCCTCTAGCGATATAATAACGTTCTCTTTCTTACACTAATATTCGCCCGCTCCTGCGCTGCATGGTTTTGCCTTACCGTTGCTACCTGCTTGATATGAAAACCTTCTGAGTGTACCTACAATCTACATATTTAGTTAGTTACTTGTAGTATCAGATCGGATTTAGTCGGCCACTCGGTCATTTGAAAATACGTTCTGATTTAATAAACCGACTACGTCAGAAGCTGGGATTGGGAAATACGAATGCAACTAGTGGGTAGTTATTAAAATTAGTACAAGGTTTCCTTGATGTGTCCTAATCATCAGCCTCCTAAAAGTCTTCGGGTGTCGGGGCTGGGCTGTGCTGACGTTAGGATTTTGGTTAAATGTCACCTTTTTCAGTTATTTCCTTTTACTCATACACATATCATATACATATCTTTTACTCATATCATATATATATAATATACTCATTTCTAGCTATTTATAATGTGTTTCGAATGTTATATCATATCACAACGGAATGAAGACCACAACATTATAAAATAGCGTTATAAATGTTTAAATAACGTTATGAACTACGCGCTGTTGCCGCTCCGTATGCACATCTTTGGTTAGGCACACGGCGCGCCGGCAGCCGGCGCCGGATTTGGAAAATGGCGTCTATTTTGGAATTCAAGATGGCGGACATCACTTTAAATGAAAAAGTCATAGGTGTCGTTTTCTAGGTTTTAGAGGGTGCGAATTTGGAAAATGGCGTCTATTTTGGAATTCAAGATGCCGGATCTTGAATTCCAAAAGAGACGGCATTTTCCAAATCGGCACCCCCTTAAACCTAGAAAACGACACCTATCATGACTTTTTCATTTAAAGTGATGTCCGCCATCTTGAATTCCAATGCCGATTGCAGTGTTTTGGATTACTTATTGCTATTAGCAGGAGGCAAATATCCAAACATTTCGTCGTCTCGTCCCCTAATAGGTCTATGTAACTACATATTTATAGACAGCATTTCTTTTTTTGCGTCCCATTTTTCATTAATTGTATCACAAACACCACAACACTAAATTTAACAACACTCCTTAATCGTTTTTCACCTTTACGGACAGTAGGTAGAAGGCGTCCAAGCAAAAATTGCTGGCAACGTTGCGCAATACATTAATCCAGCGCCGGCCGCCGGCGCGCCGTGTGCCTAACCAAAGATGTGCATACGGAGCGGCAACAGCGCGTAGTTCATAACGTTATTTAAACATTTATAACGCTAATTTATAATGTTGTGGTCTTCATTCCGTTGTGATATGATATAACGTTATAAAGAAATATTTACTTTATTTGAACGAGATTTTAAACACAAAAGAAATATATCGTTATTATATGCTTTTTTCTTTCAAAACGTTTTAAAGGTCTGCCCTTTAGAAACTGCGCATTTTTTGGTATTAAAAGTAGCCTACGTCTTATCTTACCCTTTTACTTATAGGGTCGTTACGGATACACTTCGACCCAGTGGGATATTTTGTGTAATTACCCTTTCTTGCTACTCAATGGTTTTTGGTTATATTTTGTAATGTGAAAACATCACATTTTTTTATACAGTATTGATACAAAGATTTAAGTAGAAAAGAAAAAAATATTGCGATCCACTGCAGTCTAAGCCGGAATCGAACCAGCGTCTGTGTTATACCGGAACAGCGTTCTGAAACTATTAGACTGTCAGACCGCTTGTGAATCACAACGAATTAATCCTCTACCTTCGGTAACGATACGTTACTCACGACCTTATGTACCATTAATTTTTGAAAGGTTTACTACCTTATAGCACCAGGTAGGTAGAGGATTAATTCCTTGTGAATCACAAGCGGTCTGATGGTCTAACGGATAGGACGCTGTTCCCGTATAATAGAGACGCTGGTTTGATTCTGGCTTAGACTCCAGTGGATCGCAATTAATTTTTCTTTTCTACTTAGATCTTTGTATCAATATTGTACTCAATGGTTTGTTCTACCGCCTCCATAAACCGGATGATACCAATTGTAGCGTCTGGAATTCCTTTGGCCTCGGGTGTCCAATACCAAATTCCTTATTTCTCTTACTAGCAAGAGCATGGCCTTCACATAGTATGTGTTCCATTGTTTCTGCAACCTCACCGCACATTCTACAAACCGATTTGTCAGAAAGTCCCAGTTTGACCAGGAGTCCTTTGACTTCGAAGTGACCCGTGAACACCTCCAGCGGCCTATGTTACTCCTACGGGTATCTCTCTACGCACGTCGATTCGTTGCTCCATTCCTCCAACCAAATTGTAACAGTGCATTTATATGAATTTCTTCTTTACTCAGAGCCGGAATAAAAATGCGCGAGCAATGTCTTCCGATCTTCCGGCAAGCGCGCCGCGACGTGCGCGCCGCCGGCATGGCGCCGCTGGCGGGCGCCGGCGACGCGCACTCCAGCCCCGAGCCCGCGCCCGCGTCCGCACCCGCACCCGCACCCGCACCCGCCTCGCGGGACCGTCGCGACCGCGCCCGCAGCCTCGACACCCGGACCAGGCAGAGCCGCAGTCGCGCCTCCAGCAGCGACAGCGACAACACGAGAGGTGAGTGATCGAGCCGTGACATTGTTGAACACTAGCTCTTTATCACCCGTATCGCAGCTTGACTACTTGGCACGGCGTGGCGTTGGCAGTCCACAACTGTGCGTTTTTCTAGAAATTTCCTGCCTCGCACGACTGAACTGTGGAATAGATTGCCGCCTACAGTAGCCTTCAAGAAAAGAGCGTACTCCCACCTGAAAGGCCGGCAACGCACTTGTGACGCCTCCGGTGATGTAAGTGTCTATAGGCGACGGTGATCGCTTACCACCAGGCGACCCGTCTGCTCGTTTGCCTCCTATGTCATAGAAAAAATCGAGGCACAGCTAACGTAGAATGGCCTCGCTGAATGGCTACGACCCCGCCGAAACCGCTCACACGACACGAGGACGAGGTAAAAGCGCAGTTGGGCCTCTAGCAGCGATAGCGAATACTGCTAGTGAGTGGATGAGAAGTGAGATTTATTGAGACTCCGCTATTACTTCTAAGTGCTGCTAACTGATAAGGGTGACGCTGAGTCGAATTTGGAGCCGGAGCCACGAGATTTTACTCTTCATTGTTCAGTGGACACGACACATTAATCACCTCTCACCAGTTAATCAGCATAATACAAAATGTTAGAAATTCGCTTGCCACGTTACCAGTTGCGCGATTGTGGCACTTGACTGACAGATCAAAGCCGTCCATAGAGAGTATGAAGTTTCAAAGTAATAGTAAAACATAGTCCATATTGCTATATAGTCAAATGAATTTCTTAAATGGAAATATCACCAGTTGGCGTCACGGTGACGGCATGGTCTAATTGACACTTCTTCGTTGCCTAGGCTTTTCCCATTTCAGTTGGGGTCGGCTCTCCTCGTCATTTTTCGCCAGGTGTATGTGTTCTGGGTCATCGACTGAATCAAAATCAAAATCGATTGTTTTGAACACTGTTTATCAATTAGTCCTTACGTCGAGGTGGCGCTAATCGGTGCTATTTTCCATTTTAGAAAACCCTCATTGACGCCTCATTTTTTGGTTTTGTTTTTTTTTCAGATTCTCGTAGCGAACGCGCCGTGTCCCGAGCTCGTAGTGAGCGTCGCAGAGCTTCACCACTGAGAAGTCCTCGGCGGGATTCCGACGACGATAACACCACTGTAAGTTTACTTTGTCCTCTCGATGTAGTTCATATTCTTTATTTACACACTAGGATCATCCTGTGGCTTCGCCCGCTTGCTGTTTTATTAATCTCGACCGTGTATTTTTCTGACATAAAAAGGACCCTACGTCATTATGTCAATACATGTGAGTGTAAGCTAGAAGTATAAAGATTTACTCCTACTTCACAAGAAAGTTGAAGTCTAAGCTCTTATATAACAACTTTTGCTTTTCAGTTCAGTTTTTAAGTTTAATGGCTTCTTTCCATTAGGACAATTTTGCGAGCGTCAAGGTTTAAAAGCCAAGGTACGATTTTATTTTAAAAATAATAAAATAATAAAGTAATGAGTTGATCCACACCGATTCACGTTGCCCGTCCAAGATGGACGACAGGAATTCCCCTTTGCCTTGAATTAAAAGTTTTGAAGAAAATGATCTAGCTGTCATCTACTTATGTCAAGGGCTTCGAAAATTACGCATATCTCAATTACGTAACCAGTACCGGACTTGATTAGTTAAATTACGTAATTACGTAATTGATCTAGAATTTATTTAGTCTTTGTAAAAAAATATAGTTTTGCCTACGGCACTATATTATTGCATTATTATCGAATTTCCATGTTTCCTGCTAATTTTTAGTCAGGAAAGGAGGAATAAATGTTAAATAGACTGATAAAACAAGATTTGATTACAATATACGATACGGTAGTATGTATAGTACACATCGCATTTAACAAATATACTGAATTCACCAAATAGAACCAAGTAAAACAACATGATAAATCGGGGGTAAAAGTGCATCAAAACACTGGAGCAATTAATAAAAATGCCTTCAATTATGAACTCAATAAGTATAGGCACACAGAGTCTTCCCACGGGATTCCCTGAAGTTTACCGATAACATTGTATTGATCTCTATTATTTGATGAAAAGGCCTTATTTTCGTTTGATATTTGTAATGTGAACTACTCAAATCTGTTATAAAACAGGGAGTTAGCAATCGATCAGTAAAAGCAGTCATTGTTGCCTGCTTTTGTCGAATAATGTTATAATTACAACATCTTCAATCCAATATATTACATGGATGTCACGTATATTTTTAATGTACACATAATTTATAAATATACGGTGCATAAATATTTTATTAAATTAAAACTTAAAAACTGACTAAAAAAAATACTAAAAGTAAGAAAGATAAATAATTTAGTTCCTTGAATTTAGTTTCAGTTAACTTTTTTTCAACTCAATCTATATATACAATATATGTTATCTTGGAATCGTCGCCACCCAAAGAAATTGCAAAATTTTCAAAATTGATGATTTTAGTAAGTTACACGGGTGGCATCGACTCCAAAATAACATTAATTGTATACCTATATTGTATAAATTTAGTTGTAAAAAAGGTTAATTTAAACTAAATTTGTCTTTTACTTCCTTAAATGTATTTATCAATTTCTCACTTTTTAGTGAATCGTTCCGTAAAATTTCCTCTCGTGACGATTTCGACTAGCCCAAAATTGTTGAGTTCTATGGCAAAAAATCAATTTGTTGCCCCGTTACCGCGTAAAAAAAGATAATTAACCTTTATAATTTTTTTTATAATTTTGACAACAGAATGACAGACAAGTGAATAAACGAAACAGTGATTAGGCCTAATCACTGTTTCGTTTATTCACTTTTCATTACTTTTGTACACATATAGAAATATGTTAATTTGTTTGATCGTGGAATAACGCAGCTACGGAGCAACGGACGGACGGGACTTACTTAGCAAAACGTAAACAGAATATGGGCTAGAGACTTAGGCAAAAAATTTTTTTAGATCTGGAAAAATGCTGTCTCTGAGGGATAAGTAAAGTTCATTTGCTAAAAGCAAAAATACTTTGGCCTTCGAATACTAGCGAGTTAATACTCGAATCTGCTGCCACGCTGTCGTTGAGATTTCAGATAGTAACCTTAAGGATTGTCTTTTTCTCTGTCAGTGTTCGGATGACGTATTTGTCCGTAAGAATTATAAGGTCCTCTGTACTTCCACACTGCGCTTCTGTATGATCCTTTTATTTTGTGCAGCGAGATGACTCCCCGGTGGTATCGAAGTCTAAGCTGAACGCGAACTGGTGGCGGGGGCGGGGCCGCGGGCGGGGGAGGCGGGGCCGGAGGGGGCGGGGCCGCGCGCCACGCAGCACCGCCAGCGCACACCGCGGGAACGGTGAGCCACACAATAGATAATAGGACCAGTACAGTACGATCTCTCTCTTGTGATGCTCAAAAAAGTCGCTTTTTACGTGCATACATATCTATATATAATTGGTTACGCTCGTGTGCTCTCGTGTGGCTCACATAGCCAATCTTAGTAGTGAAGACCCGCGCACACAACGGGCACGTGAGCACACCATTTATATAATTATAGCTGATAGCTGCTGGTGGTCGGGCTTTCAGCTCTTCCCGCCTGACGTCTAAATTAATAAGTCTACGGGATTCAAATTTATCTGTTTCTTTTTTAACAAAAGATCTCCATATTGGGCGGTTGGCAGCCCGATTCTCCCACTGCAAGGGATCTATGTTGCAGTTTTTCATATGACGCTTAAGCACATCTTTATACCTAAGGAGTTGCCCGCCATGCTTTCGTTTGCCTTCCTCCAATTCCGAGTAAAAGATGCGCTTAGCCACCCGACCCTCGGGCATCCTTGAAACGTGACCGCTCAAATTAAAGCAAAGCTCAATTCCACCCACATTGGCTCTCCGTAAAACTTCGGTGTTCCTCACGCGGTCTGACCAACTGATCTTTAAGATTTTACGCAGGCATTTTAGGTGGAATCGATCTAGGGTGCGGATGTGATGACGGTACACGGTCCACGTCTCAGAGGAGTACAGAATATTGGGCAATACAACAGCCATATATATGGAGACCTTTGTGGCCAACTTCAGGTCATGTGAGCGGAAGACCTTGGTATTCAGCTTACCGAATGCTGCAGCGGCAGCACCGATTCTGCTGTTGATCTCTGCGTCAAGGTCACACGTAGAAGTTACTGTGCTCCCCAGGTAACGGAACTTGTCGACCTGCTTGAGTACGTTTTCGCCAAGTTTGACAATCAGTGTTTCGCAACCATGAACGTCATGTGACATTACTTCCGTCTTCTTGACACTGATTTTCGGTCGGTCACAAGCTGCTGAAGGCCACCTGGAGATTCCGCAAAGAAGTAGAGATCGTCCGCATACATAATGTCAGAGATCAATGCGTACGACACTTTGGTGCGTGCCTTAAACTTGGCCAGGTTGAAGATGTTGCCATCGGTGCGGAACCAAATGCGAATTCCTTTTTCTGGAATTTGTCTCTGCAAGACATCGCGGACAACGACTGCGAGGTACAGGGCAAAGAGTGTGGGCCCCAAGACGCAACCTTGCTTTACCCCACAGGTAACGGGGAATAAGCTGGTCTCATCACCATCCACAGCGACGCAGCACTTAATACCGTCATGCAGAAGTCTCAGGAGTCGAATGAACTTCTCCGTGCATCCTATTTTTTCCAACACCATCCACAAGGCCTCGCGGGTGTCAAAAGCCTTCTCAAGATCAACGAAGCAAAGGTAAAGGCCTTGATTCTGTTCTCTGCCTTTTTCCTGCAGTTGGCGCAGTGAGAAAATGGCCTCACAGGTTCCCCGATCAGGCCAGAAGCCAAACTGTGTTTCTGGAAACGATTCTTCAGAGAGCTTCATAAGGCGGTTTAAAAGTACTCGGGCGAAGACTTTTCCGGGGGCTGATAGAAGTGAAATCCCGCGGTAAGAGTTGCAGTCTGCTCGATCACCCTTGTTCTTGTAGAGGGCCCTTATGCGTGATAGTGTGAAACTAGTCGGAACATGTTCCTCCTCCCACATACGAACAAAAAGTTCCCATACAGACGAGTGCAACTCCTTACCTCCGTACTTCAGCAATTCACCTGGTATAAAATCAACACCGACCGCGCGCTTATTTTGCTGTTGCTTAATTGCAAGCACAACTTCGCCACGAGACAGAGGCTCGTCCAGCTCATTAAGTTTTGGGAACTGAGGCATTAAGCTAATGTATTGTAGGTCTGCTGTTCGATCCACGTTGAGCAGAGAGTTGAAGTGCTCTGCCCATCTCCTTAGTACATCCTCCTTGCTCTTTAAAAGGCATTCACCGTCAACTGACTTGAGCGGTACCTTTGCATGAGAGTTTGTACCAATCAGCTTCCTGACTTCCATGTAAAATTCCCCGAGCTGATTTGTATCTGCAAGCCACTGCATGCGACGGGCCTTTTCTTGCCACCAAGTTTCTTTAGTTCCCCTAGATAGTCTTCTCATCTCCAGGTCACTTTGTCTGATCTCCGCCATACTAACACCCTGTTGTCTCACTTGCCGTCCTCAAAGGAGACGCCGGTGTCTGTGTAATGCTTCCGTCGAAACTTTGTCATTCTCGTCAAACCAGTCCTCGTTTTTACGAACGGCTAGACAAAAAATTCCAGAGAGCATCAACATCACAACTCCCCTCACTCAGGGACGGCAGCGCAGCAGCCAAGGTTTCAGCGTATTTCTTCGTCGCTTCTAGATCATTCAGCCTATCTACGTTTAGGCTCGTCGGCTTTGATCTCTCAGATCTACGTGGACGGCGAAGGCAGAGGCGCAGTTTGGTGACAACAAGCCGATGATCTGTCCAACAGGGGGCACCACGCATGACGCGGGTGACCTGGACCTGGGAAAAATCTCTTTCTCTGACGATGGCATAATCTATTAGATGCCAGTGCTTGGATCTTGGATGCATCCACGTCGTCTTGTGTTTGGCAGGTAGTCGAAACATGGTGTTTGTCACTGCAAGATCATACTGTGCACACAAGCTAAGCAGCAGCTGGCCATCGCTGTTCATACTACCGACTCCGTGTCTGCCCAGGACTTTAGGCCAAACGTCAAAGTCTCGTCCGACTCTGGCATTAAAATCCCCCAGTAGAAGAATTTGCTCTTTGGAACTTATGCCATCGAGGCAATTTGCCACTTCTTCGTAGAATTTGTCCTTAATGTCATCAGACTTTTCAAGCGTCGGAGCATAGACACTGATGACATTTAGGTAGTTGTCACTGTCAAGATGAAGGCGCGAAGTGGTAACGCGATCTGATACATGTACAGGATACTCCTGTAATCGCTTAACAAGGCTATTCTTGATCGCAAATCCAACTCCTGACCGTCTAGGTTCAGCGGAGTCTGTACCCTTCCAGAAGAAGGTATATCTCCCCCTTTTTCCACCAGCTCTCCTTCGTCGGCAAGATGTGTTTCGCTGATAGCAGCCACATCCACATTGTATCGGCCAAGTTCTCAAGCTACTATGGCGGTTTTCCTTTCAGGACAGACATTTTCATCGCGGTCAAGAAGCGTTCGCACATTCCACGCGCCAAAAGTCATAACCGACCTTTTAACAATTTTATTATGTTGCTTGCGTCGACCAAGATTTAAGAGATGCGGAGGCAGCCGCGGTTACTGCCATCCTCTAGTTGGGGGGTGAGCTTTTTCTAGGGCACCTTTTCTAGCCGCCTCCCCGGCTAGGCGGGGAAAGCAGTGCTTCCCTAAATAGGGCTGCTTTGTCACTCTGGGTGCTGCCGAATCCTCTCTGTCACCCCAGTGCAGAGCGAAGGCGACCACGACGCATACTGCGCCCCCAAAGCTGCCAGTGTGCAGGCATCAGACAATGCCCGGCTTGCATCAAACCCAACCTCTTTACCTCAACCCATCGCCACTGGACTTAACGCCAAATCAGAGTCCTTTATACGGAAGCAGTCAGGTGCGCAGGAGATATTTTGGTGCACAAGCGTACGCGCAAACGCAGGTGCACACACTCGTCTTCACCCACCTTGACCCAGTGGAACGGAGGACCGATACCCCCGGAGATGGGATCAGATGATGTGTCTGGCCGATGATAACTATAAGACCTCTATCATCGCCCTTGGCCATCCACCCTGCCTTGTTATCCCGCCGGGTCCACCAAGCTCGATTGCATATCTGCGTTGAGTTGCCATCCCCACCGGGATAAACTTATGCATTTGAAGTGGGAGGTTTCCACTACTAGGCCTCCCAGAGGCAGGGTCCCCTCACCAGTTTAGCCCGCGAACCGACGCGGTTTACCGGGGTGTGGCCGCTGCATGCACTACAGCTTCTAGGAGCCACTGGTGAGAGTGTGAGAACGCCTGCAGCCAGTGGAGCATCATCGCCTACAATAGGCCGGTTAGTGATATTCCAAAGATTAAGTGCTAAACGACCCACTACACCCCCACATATCTATAGTCAACGAACAAACCGCACGCAGATAGGCAATATTGAATTCTATTGCTCTGACCGAAAGTTGTTTTTCTTGAACCTTGTAAAAATAGGGCTGTCAAAGAATGAAAACAAATAAATTAATAAGTTAGATGCTGATATTTGTTATAAGTTAGAAGTGAAATCCAACTTGGCAGTATGATTCTCAAAGTATTTTTTTGTATGGAGGGAATAATGAGTAGTCAAATACTTATGAGCGGTGGTGTACATGCTTTAGACGAAGCAATAGTGAGCAAACCCAGCAGAACGGCTTCTTAGGCCAAGGAAAATCTTGTCTAACCTAATACTGCTGTGCCGTTTAAGGTACGTCTAAGCTATATTTTAATATACAAATCTCAGTTTAATACGAGTTAATACTAGAATAAAGTAAATATATTTCATTGTGTATATTTCTATTTGTTCACAGTCGCGTCGGTGACGGACACGCCGACGTCGGGGTCGGAGACGCCGGCGCCGAAGCCCGTGGAGCGCACGCAGAAGCTCGCCACGCCGGAGAAGTCGCCCGCCAAGCACGCCGACACCAGCTCCAGTAAGTGTGACGGACACACCGACGTCCGGGTCTGAGACGCTGCCAGTAAGCCACAAGTACTAAACTGGGAAGTAAGCCAGAAGTAGTTAACTGGGAAGTAAGTTCAAGTCCCTCAATAATGAGAAATTCATAATCCTCTTTTTTCTTTATCACAGTCGTGAGAAAAGTAACCTATATCAAATTTTAATAATGTGGCTACAAAAGTACAGTACTCAAAAATCGATAATTCGAAGTGTTTTTGATTTCATTACTTTTCAATGTACTAGTGCTGTTTTTTTCCATTTTATAATAGTGTATATGAAATAATATTCCTGCCAAAAAAATCTTCCTGAACCCAGCCTGTTGGTTTTATTGGTTACTAATCTTGCGGCTTCACCCACGTCACCTACCATTTCGTTTATCCCTCTGCCTTTTCCAGGGTAAAAAGAAAATGACATTGGCGGTAATTCTTCTTTTTACCGTATACATTCTATCTATATGCAAAAATTACGTCAATCCGTTGCCCCTTTATCACGTGAAAGAAGGACAAACCGACAAACCACTTCGCATATTATTAAGGATATATCAGATTACTTTAAATAAATGCTAAATTTTTTGTAGGTTTGGGTCCCTTTGGAGGGCTGAGGAAACCAACTCTGCTGTTAACCCCGTCGACCGTTGCAACACCGCCAAAAAGTTTCGGCTCGGATGGTAAGACTGGATCATGTTACCTTATAAAATTGTGGTATATTACTTCCCTCGACTACTACGCGAAATTCTGCCATATTTGAAGTCCATTGACAGTTATTACCAGACATCGGAATTTAGTGGGCTAAATTTTATGACACGTAGAGTTACTATATTGCTAAACCCAATTATCGATGCAAAGAAATACACTATTACAAACAATACCGCTGACCGTTTAGCTGAATCATCGTGCGTGGCAAAGGCCTTGTGATTAGTGAGAGTTCGTAAATTTGCTACGGAAATTAAAAACGCAAGTACAAATGGCGGAAATCTGGTTGAAAAATTCATCTGTCAATAGGGATTTAATATGAACTCGGTAAGCGTGTGAGGGAGGCAACTGGGGACCCACCCGCAAGTAGCTTTCTCACAATAGCCATACAGCGCGGGAGAGCTGCACGCGGTAACCTACCGAAGGGACCAAATTTATTATTAAACAATGTTTTACTCGGTAGTATGTACTGTAAAACTGTTTGATTGCACTAAAATGTTAAATGTTGTTTTTATAAAATGTATCTTTAAAAAATTATAATCACTTTCGACAGACGAATTTTGTTGTGAGTTTTCCGCTCCTTGACTAGTCAATGTGTAAATAGGCCTTAAAAAAGAGGTGCGGATATGGTGACAAGGGGATTAGAGGGTAGCCGGCGGAAGACGTCTGGCCCCGCGCTTGCCTTCCAACCAACTCGATACGTATGTTGATACGTTTCACGGCTCTGTTAGGTCCTATACACACCGCGTTTTTAAACGCGCCATCGCTACGCATTTTCGGAACGCGCCTCACCAGCGCGTTTTTTATTCCATAGATCAGCGCGTATCGCGTTTGTATGCGACTACGTATTGCGTTCATACAAACACGCTTCGACGGCACATTTGAAAAATGCGGTGTGCAGAGACCCTTACGGCAGGCCATTACTCATCTAAACGGCCCGTATCCAAGTTTGAGAAAAAAAAAGTTTAAAGCTTTCGCTTGAAACATACCTAACTTCAAAATTTTGGTATATGTATTTTGATAGCAACCCTGCCAACCCTATCAGCCAGCCTGGGCCGCTCACTGGAGCCGTCCCCTAAGAAGAAGGGTCGCGGGCGACCGAGGAAGAGCGACAAGGATAAGCAGGCTTCATCGCCTGACTTATTTCGGTCAGTATATAGTCGGACAAGACAGATTTTCTTTAGTCTAAACTCACTCTCTCTCTCTCTCATACTTTTTTCTTTTCTTTCTATTAGTGTAATCCTTACTGCGATGACGACGGATTCCCCGAGAGACGATGTTAAAAATGGATATTCAAGACAATAGAATGTCAAAAATGTCGACTTCCCAAATCCTTTATGTTTATTTAGTGTTGATACCAAAAGAATAGGTCTCCAAGAAATTTTACGATGAACTTCCAAAAATATAGTATTTCCACAAGTAAACGACGTATTTCCAAAATTTTTGGTACAGTAGAACCACGAATATAAGTTACATCGGCAATCTTCGGCCATGCCGACGAGTGCTAAAAAGTACCGAATGAAACCGAACGTGTGATCATTTCAATAAAGACCTTGTTGCACTATACGCACGGTATACGAGGGTTGCTACTTATATATCCGGAAACAAAAAAACAAACAAACGTACACGGCTGAAAATAGTTTTATTGTTTTTCAAAGTATTCCCCTTGATGATCTATGCACTTTTGCATTCGCGTGAACCAATTTTTAAAGCACTTCTGCCACTCCGCCTGAGGTACCTCCATAACGTGTTGTTTGAATGCGTCGACAGCATCTTCAGCGGTCGAAAATCGTTGACCGCGTAATTTATTCTTTATATTTGGAAATAAATAAAAATCGTTGGGTGCCAAGTCAGGGCTGTACTGCGGATGACCCGTTAATTCCACATTTTGACCCTCCAAAAATAGAGTTGTTTCGCGTGACGTATGACAGCTGGCATTGTCATGATGAAGAATGATTCTTCGTCGCTGGTTAGTTTTACGAATTTGTTCAAATACTTCCGGTAAGCAAATGGTCGTGTACCACTCTGAATTAACCGTTCTACGGTTTTCTAGTGGCACTGTAGCTACATGGCCATTAATACCGAAGAAGCAGGCCACCATTTGTTTCAATGTACTTTTTGCACGAGTAACTTTCGTAGGGTTCGGCTCATTTTGAAACACCCATACCGTTGATTGTTGCTTCGTTTCGGGATCGTATGCATAGATCCAGGATTCGTCACCTGTATAGATGTTATAAACGGCTTTTGAGTCACCACGGTTATATTTTTTTAACATTTTATTGCACCATTCGACGCGAGCATGTTTTTGCTCATTTGTTAAGTTGTGGGGTATCCAACGCGAACAAATTTTTTTTATAGCCAAATAATTATGTAATATGCTATTAATGCTGGTCATAGAAATACCCAGAGTCGCCTCTATCTGGCGGTACGTAACATGTCGGTCGTCCATTATAAGTTTTCGCACAGCCTCGATATTTTGTTGTACAACGACCGATTTCGGGCGACCTGCCTTAACTTCGTCCGTAAGCATACTACGTCCACGATTGAACTCACTAAACCAGTGATACACAGTAGTTTTAGATGGGGCTTCATCACCAAAAGTTGAAGTTAGTTGATCTATGCACTGTTGTTGCGTTAAACCACGCCGAAAATCATAATAAATCATAGCACGAATATTTTCACGAGTGAGTTCCATTCTTGCTGCGAGATGACATTTAAAACCCGTCAAAAACAAAACACGAGCGTTAATAAGGAAGAAAAAATATACCTTATATACTTAAAAAAGTTCAAATTTTACCATGGCGGTCAAATATGCTATTTAAGAAGATTGTAATCCCGGTTTCCGGATATATAAATAGCAGCCCTCGTATGCAATGACAGGTGAACTCGTGCTCTCGCTCATGGCGACTGCCACGGTGCCAGACAATATGGCGGGCGCCGGCGTCGCGTGGCGTTGAAGATTTCACCCGCGCAAAAGCGCTGCCTTATAATTGGTTAATCTGTTTTCAAAAAATGCTTTCTGCGCAGGTACATTGTTGTAACTTATATTTGTGGTACTACTGTATCTTAGGTGTTTACAAACGTAGTGTTAAAGATAAATATAGTGTTTGCCGTCAGTTTTTCTTACCAGCGTGATGTTATCGTAGGTATGGATCTAATTGACTGTTTTCGTGATTTTTTAAGCAGCTCGGGTATTGCCGGGTCGGGCAAGTCGCTGTCGACACCGGTGCCGGCCTCGTTCCTGCAGTACCGCGGCACTACGGGGGAAGCCGGCTCGGACAGCGACCTGGCGCTCTCCAGGTATACTTTACGAGCGGTCGTGTACCGTGTGTGAGCAAGTCGGGCAATAAAAGTATCGCTAAAATATGTTTTTCATTTATGGTTGAGGACCTGATTTTTGGCAAGTAGTTAAGGCATTTCATTTGCCTAATTTTAATTGATTCCGTTGTGACACAAACGTTGGCATATAAATTGTATGAATACTTTTCTTGATACAACGGAATTAATTTAAAATAGGCCAATGCAATGCCTTGACCAATTGCAAAAAATTTGATTCTCACCCTTATCGAATCGAGTTCGAAAACCATCTCATTATAATTTTGCGAAGTGGCGCTAAAGAAGTAATTTTAACCACTAAAATTAACAGTATATCTCTATATGTAAACTAGGGACTCGAGATAATCACTTTAATAAAAGGATACCGAAGGATCGTTATTTTAATTGATGATTCAATATCAGTTTATCCTCTTTTTAGTGTATATATTCCGTCTATAAACTATTTTGCGACTCAGATTAATTTTGACAATATTCGCCTCGCTAGCTGGTACAAACAAATGATTCCTTCGAGTGTTGCCTTTTTTTAGCGCATAAAGAAACAATTCACTGTTACTACAGAGCGCCACCTACATACTACGTGGAGCGTTTTTACTTTTTCCAGAATTTGAAATCAAATACTGGAAAAAGGCACCTTCAATAATTTGTTGATATTTTTTATTTGGTTGTCCCTGTAATTCGATAATAAAAATAACAAATGTATGAACTACGAAAAAAAAGATGTTTGTATTATTTGTAGTATCTTTTTTCATCACATTTCTTTGTTATAGAACCATAAACAATATATCCAGTTCAAATAAACATTCAGTTGTTAACCCAAAGAAATAATACAATAAAACTTTATAACCCTAATTTTAACTATGAATAAACTTCAATTAAAACACAATTTTAAATACATTTTAATTTTTGTCCATACATGAGTGTTCCACCTAGGGTTACCATATGCCAGGCTTTCGCCTGAATTCCCAGGCATTTTAGCAGTTGATCAGGCGTCCAACTGGCATTATTCTAAGTCAGGCGTTTTGAACTTCCGCGCCGGTTGCGTATGTCATGCCGCATGTCGCACCGTCGCGCCATAGGCACCATAGTACCTACTATTCATTTGTTTTCTTATCCTTATAACTTGTCATTTTCCATGAAAATCAGGCATTTTTACTTCGTAAGTCAGGCATCCATTTCTTCAGAGATGGTAACCCTAGTTACCTACTATATACCTCCCAGTGGCGTGGCGTCAAACATGTTATTAGTAAAGCCCAAGGCCGTCTTTATAGATGCCCTCGCGCACTCAAAAATGGAGGGCTCTAGGGCACAAAAAAGTAAAATAAGTGACCTCTTTGGACTGCAAAAAAAACGTCGCTTGAGATCTTTCGGGGCCCTGGGCACGAGCCCAGAATGCCCAGTGGAAAAGAGGGGCCTGGTAAAGCCGGAGTATATTTTCTCTTATATCTTCTTCTAAAGCAACAAGATAAAGTACTCAAAAAGTAGGCAAGCCGATGAGAACCGGGTTCTAATAACGCCACGCCACTGATACCTACTGTTGTTTGAGTGACCATGGAACGGCGAGTATAGTGTGTATCGTTCGCAGGTCGTCGTCCAATAGCTCTGTGTGGTCGTGCTCGTCGTGCACGCACTATGACGCTTCCGACCGCTCCTGCTCCGCCAGTTCTAGTGATGGGTGAGTACTCATACAATGTTTTTTCGGAAGATGATGTTTAAGAGTCCCCAGCAGGCTCGGCCGAATTTCACCTTCCCATACAAACGAAGTTTCGTTCTCGTAACGAAACTTTGCATATACAACGACAGTGACACAAAGTGTAAGTGTGCAACGAAGTGTATCTAGGCTTAAAATTAGTTTATATGGCTCCAGTTTATAAAACAAACGGAATACAGCAAAAACAAGTTTTGTATGAAAAACTTAATTTCGCTGTATTTTTTTTACAATGGTATCTGAAGCTACATAAACTAATTACAGGCCTGCATATACCTTAACTTATTCTAAGTACAAAGTTTCAGAGCAAACTAGCTAGTCGTTTTAAAATGAGAGCGTAACTACGTTTGTATTGAGAACCGGCGGAGCCAGCCTGATAGACATGAAGTCACGCACCACTACGATCTAATAGTACAGGGGTCTTTAAACTTTTTTACTCAAGGGCCACACTGCACTTAATATAAATTCCTGCGGGCCAAGACTTTGCTTTGGTCATGGGGTAAAACATTAGTTAAGTTTCTTAGTCTTCAGGGGGTATCTACTGTACCTAGATAACGCAAAAGGAACGCACTTCGTGTTGATGATCTTCATAAGTGGCAATAATCATGACCAATTACCGTCGGTTTGTGGGCTCTCCCGCTTTCTTTCCGCGGGCCGGATTAGAAGGGCTCGCGGGCCGGACTTTGCCCGCGGGCCGTAGTATGGCGACCCCTGTAATCCATACTAATATTATAAATGCGAAAGTATGTCTGTCTGTCTGTCTGTTACCTCTTCACGCTTAAACCGCTTAACCGATTTGGATGACATTTGGTATGGAGATAGTTTGAGTCCCGGGGAAGGACATAGGCTACTTTTTATCCCGGTAAAATACCTTGATCCGCGATAAACGAATTTAGGCGGACGAAGTCGCGGACAGAAGCTAGTAGTAGAATAAATAAATAAAAACCAAAAATGAAAAATGATTCATTTATTGCAAGTAACCATCACCGCCGAGCGGGCGCTGTATCTAGATACATATGCATAGGTGGGTACCTATAAGCCTATAACTATCGAGATTTAACCGAACATACCGCCCGCCAAAAACAACAGTTTTTTAACTAAACGCTATGACTAAATAAGTAAGTACAATAAGTTTAAGATATCAGTCGTAAATGACAGGGTAATTTCAACTCACTGTTATATTCACGCCGTTTATTAAGATACGATTTACACGTTATAGTTCGCAAAACAAAGTCTATCTATGTAAGGCCTTAGATATTATTGCTAAGCAGATACAAACAAATAATAGCTTGTTACCAATTACGTACAACATAACTAGTCAAACTTCGAACAGTGCTTAAATTTAAAGAATCTTTGCTAATATTAGTAAACAACTAATTTCACTAAATGAATAGTATAACGGATCTAACATTCCGCATCATTCTAAACCTTATTACAGAGTAATGTAGTACGTATTGGAAAGATCAAATCTATTCACATTGTACTATTTACATAACTGTTATCAAAACTAAAAATTATTTAATAATAAACTACGTTTTCCTAAGTTTACCGTAGAAAGTTAAATACATCTGTAATGTAACAAAGATAAAAAAACAAACATCCGCTGCTAATGTGCTAAGATAACAACTTATTTACTAACGAGTTTCGATCTGAATGGACTGTATACATTGTTTATGCGAATAAAATGTTAGTCAAACAAGGGAAATTCTTTAAATACACACTAGCACTACTTATTTAATTAAGTACTCACTATACTATTCGTTGAACCGGAGCCCTCGAAATTTGTCATCTTTTTTAGAACCTTGTCATATCAATCTGCATCGTTGAACAGAGCGAATTCTTTTACGTTGGTTGCGGCGCTTACTATGACAAAGTACTAAATTTCGTAAACTATACGGTACATCTATTCTGTTTATTGTTTATTACATTCTTATAAAATGCTGTTAGTCGTCTTACGATAAGCGAAGTAAAACATATTCATATTTGATTGTTTATACGTGATTTACACCTCTTAGGTAAGTACTGTTAGAAGTAAGGATGCACATGTATTTAGGTACTCAGTACAGAAGATGATTTATAGCGTAACCTAAATTCCTTTCGACTATATTTTAGTTATGTGATGAACTGAGGTTTGCGCGACTACCTATTGGATTAATAAACATAATATAAAAAAGTAACTACCATTAAAGTTGACCGCCCACCTTTTTATACACACGCATATAGCTATTGATCGGGATGTTTTGGTAATAAAATTAATTTCGATAAAGGCCTTTTGAGTAGACGGTCTCCCTTACATTGCACGGTAGCAACACGAACCAGTTGATCAGTGCCAGGATGTAAGGTTTTAATTTTTCCTAAAAGCCATTTTGCTGGAGGCATATCGTCTTCCTTTATGATAACGATATCTCCGACACATGGAGACCTTATAGGTTTCTGCCATTTATATCGTTGTTGTAAAGTGTTCAGATACTCCGCTTTCCATCTTCTCCAGAAATCTTGCATTCGGTTTTGTATGAACTGCCATCTAGTTAGCAAGTTCACATTTTTCTCTTCATAATTTGTGCCTGAAAGATTAATTACAGGTTCCCCGATTAAAAAATGTCCAGGTGTGAGCGGATTCAGCGTAGCTACGGTCTCGTCCAAGTGACATAATGGGCGCGAGTTTAGACAAGCTTCTATTTGAGCCAGGAGAGTTGACATTTCTTCATAGGTCAACTTTGTAGTCCCATTAATACGGTTCAAGTGCCTTTTTACCGAGCGTACGCCGGCCTCCCAGATTCCTCCGAAATTCGGAGCTTTAGGTGGCACGAAGTGCCATGTGGTGCCGTCACTAGCTAACAGTTCCGCTATTTCACTGGCTACATTTGATTTACCTTTTCGGAACATCTCCCTTAGCTCTTTTGCGGCGCCAACGAAATTGGTGCCATGATCACTCCAAAGATGCATACAACGGCCTCTTCTGCTAACGAACCTTCTAAACGCTGCTATAAAACCTTGAGTCGTTAAATCCGTCACAGCCTCCAAGTGTATCGCACGGGTAGACATGCAGACAAATAAGCAGATGTAACCCTTCGTCGACTTGTGACCTCTGCCCTTGGAAGTCCTCAATTGTACGGGCCCGGCATAATCCACGCCACTGTTAAGGAACGCACGGTGAGGTGTAACCCTTGGAGCCGGTAACTGACCCATTAATTGCTGCTGAGTTCTGGCCTTTTCTTTTATGCATGTCCTGCAATTTCGTGTAACTTGCCTTACAGCTGATTTCAGACTTATAATCCAATATTTACTTCGAATGTAGGTCATCATAGCCTGTATGTCACCGTGCAGCGTCCGTATGTGAGCTTCATTTATCAACAGCTTTGTGATATGTTGCTTACTAGGAATAATAATAGGGTGTTTAAAATCTTCTGGCATAGAAGCGTTGTTGAGACGTCCTCCAACTCTCAACAAATCTTGATCGTCCAAGTATGGTGTAAGACTGATTAACGAACTCTTTGATTTTATCTTACCACACCTTTTCAGATCGTGAACTTCATTTTCGTAGATAAGCTGCTGGTAGTATCTTATACATCTGACTTCTATTTCGTTAATCTCACTCGTTGTTAAATATTCTTCTCTATCTGACTTATTCTTATAAGTCAAGAATCTACGACACTGAGCCAACACTCTCTTCAATCTCGACATGGTTGAAAATCTCTCCCAAATAGGTGCGTCTGCTACGTTAATGTGGAACGTCTTCTTCATTTCTAAATTTGTTTGTGGTATGGGAGCTCTTGTAAACTCACTGTCGTTGTGTTTTAGCCATTCTGGTCCAGTCCACCACATTTCATTACCTAGCATATCTCTTGCCCTGATTCCTCTAGATGCAAGATCAGCTGGGTTGTCTCGAGACTGAACATGTCGCCATCTGTCGTTGTCAATGATCTGAATAATTTCTGACACTCTATTTCCGACAAAGACTTGCCAGCGGCTGGGTTGAGACTGAAGCCAAGCTAATACCACCATGGAGTCTGTCCAAGCGTATATTTTATCCATGGGTATATTCAGCAGATATGAGAGCTCGTGCAAAAGCTTTGCAAGCAAGACTGCACCACAAAGTTCCAGCTTAGGTATTGACAATTGCTTTAGTGGTGCTACCTTGGTCTTGGCTGCTATAATCGTGACATGGACAACATCATCTTGATCTACAACTCTGACATACGCTACTGCTGAATAAGCTACTGATGAAGCGTCTGCAAAGCCGTGCAGTTCTATATCTTTGCATCGTGATGTGATCTCAATCCAGCGTGGGATCTCTATCATTTGCAGCTCGTTAAGTTCGTCTCTGTAGGTCATCCACTCGTCTATCAACTCAGCAGGCAGCTCTTCATCCCATCCATGATTACAAAGCCACAACTTCTGTATCATAACCTTCGCTGTTATTATTACTGGAGCTAGCCATCCAAAAGGGTCAAATAGACTAGCCACATCCGATAATATCAATCTTTTTGTTACAGAGTTCCTGACTTCTGGTAAGTTAACAGTAATTTTAAAGATGTCGTCGTTCCTGTCCCAGGTAAGTCCCAGTATTTTTATTACCTTATCCAATTTAATTTCCATTTTGTCTACTGTTTCCTTTCTTTTATTATCATCTTGTAAGAACTTCAGTAACGCCTCGGAGTTGCTTGACCATTTTTGCATGTGAAAACCACCTGCTTTCAAAAGCTTGTTAATCTCCTCACAAATATTTTTTATTTCAGATAAGTCTTCATGGCCGGTCATCAGATCATCCATATAAAAGGAATCTTTCACTACTGCTGCTCCACGTGGATACTTTTCTGATTCGTCTTCTGCTAACTGTATTAAAGTTCGTACTGCCAGGTAAGGAGCAGCCGCAGTTCCAAAGGTCACTGTCAGTAACTGATAACTTTCCAACTCTTTCGAAGCGTCATTTCGCCACACGATTCGCTGTAAATCAGTATGGTTGTTTGTCATTCTTACTTGGCGATACATTTTGACTATATCGCCTACCACACAGATTTTGTGACATCTCCAGCGAATAATGAGACTGCGAAGATCAGGTTGTAGCGTCGGGCCTACTAGCATGCTATCATTCAAGGATCTATTATTCGAGCCATTTGCCGAGGCATCGAAAACTATACGTACCTTCGACGTGTCCTTGTCTTCTCGTACAACGGCGTGATGTGCAAGGTAAATAACTTTACTTTCATCTGCCTTTTCAGCTTTTTTCATGTGACCTAATCTTAGATACTCATCTATGACTTTCGTGTATTCTTCTTTCAGTTTGTCATTCCTTTGGAACTTCTTTTCTAGCTGTTTAAACCTGTTGATGGCTTGTTGCTTCGTTTCTCCACAAAGCTTTACTGTCTCTTCAATGTCTTGTTTCAGAGGTAAGTGTACTTCATATCTTCCTGTTATGTCTCTTCTTGTTGTGCTCTTATAGATTTCCTCACATTTCGCTTCATCTTTGGACCAAACTTTCTTGGTTGTGTAAGGATCCGTTTCTAATTCCCAAAACTTCCTCAGTAGGTTGTTATCTTCTTCCACTTGTCTTGTAATATGGAAGCTTGTGACATTACTTGACCTGCAAGGGCTTACATCAATATCTCCTGACAAAATCCACCCTAAGTGAGAATGCTGAGCAACTACGTTGCCCGGCCCTCTCACCAGCCCTGAATCAATGATCTTACCAAAGACGTCCGCGCCAAGGAGAATATCTATCCTACCCGGTACGTTGAAGGTGGGGTCAGCCAACTCTAAACCATTAAGTTGAGGCCAAATATAACCTTTAATTTCTTTTGCAGGTAACCTACGAGTCAATGACCTTAATACATATGCATTTACATTTAATGAGAAATGGGAATCATATCTTGACTTAATTTGCAAATTGACTACATGTTTAAGAGATACATGATTACCTTCGCCAACACCAGAGACGATGCCGCTGATTTCGGATTTTACTAAACCCAATAACTCGACGACCCTCGCCGTCACGAACGACGCCTCTGACCCCTGGTCAATGAGAGCACGGAAGACGTGTGACTGACCTGAACTCGATGTGACGTCCACCAGTGCCGTTGCTAACAATATATTTTGACCAGGTTGTTCTCCACTTGCTACGTGACCTGTAACCTTGGTCAGTGTATCCTCTTGTCTTGGTTGTATATGTTCTTCTATAATTGCAGTTGTTGCCTGTTTATTTTCACTTACTTGTTTCTTCTCTCTATGTAATAAGGAGTGGTGTTTTCTCTTACAGATCTGGCATGTAGTTCGTTGTTTACATTTAAATACTGTGTGATTAGGTATGAGGCAGTTAAAACACAGACTACTGTCTCGCACGAAGTTGAACCTTTCTTCCATGGGTAGCTTGGCAAATTGTTTGCAGTTATATATATAATGACTCTCTTTGCAGAACGCGCACTGTAGAACAACATCGCTGGCAGTTGCATGAAAAGTCTTCGGTTTGACAGGCTTGTAAATTTTACTTGCAGGTTCAACCATCTCCAACGTGCGAAACCGAGTTTCCAGAAACAACTTCAGCCTTTCAAATGCAGGTAAGTCATCAGTGCCATCTGCGCTAATCGCCTCTTCCCATTGTTTATGACTGCTAACATCCAGCTTGGACACGACAACAAACGTGACGATCGCATCCCACTTGTCGGTCGGTAAACCCAGATTCTTAAGTGCATTCATACATTCGACGGTCGTATCTAACAGCTGTTTCGTTGCGATAGCCGATTCCAGAGATAAGGCTTTTTGTCCAAAAAACTTCTTAAAAATGTTGTTTGCAATATATCTTTTGTTGTTGTATCGTTTTTTCAGGATCGACCATGCTTCGGTGTAATTATCTCCAGTAATAGAAAACTGCCGTAATAATACTTCTGCATCACCCGTCAAACTACCTTTGAGGTAGTGTAATTTTTGTACATTCTCAATTGATGCATTGTTATGTATAAGCGCCAAAAAGAGATCATGAAATGATTGCCACTCTGTGTAATTTCCATTAAAACTAGGAATGGATATACGCGGCAACCTGACTTCACTACTGGATGTGCCGGGTCTACTCACTTCGTTCTGTCTGGGCGGATCCACCTTCGTATTTTCAGGAGTTAAAATCAGTATCGCCGTCTTTAAATCACCTTTATATGAGTAATATAACTCTTCAAACTTATCAAAGGTATCCTCAGCAAAATACGACAACAACGGTCTATCTTCCTTAGTAACCGATAGGAGTATTTTTTCATGGGAAATCCTGAAGTCCTTCCAATAAATCTCCAAAGTATCACTTCGGCCTTGCACATACCCAATTGTTAACCTCTCTTTCGGTGATTTTTTGTAATTGCTAAACGCTTTTTCTACTTTGTCGAAGATATCCATTTGTAGTAATATACGTTTTTCGATTTGCTCCATTATGTACTATTATCCCAAAATGTTCAAAAATCCAAAACACTAATACGTAATCACAAAGTCCAAATTCTAGAATGTTCCAACGCGGCACTAACGTTGTTGTGCGTAGGGTAAGCGCGAGCTTGGAAGTACATACACGTTGGATTTAATGTTCACCGTTCGCTTATATTTGCAGCTATTCACGTATATAATGCACTATTCCACTCTCCGTTGTAATACGCTAAATCACTCAGTTCACTTAAGTTCGTAAACAACCGTTGAAAAGTTTATGTTGTAAATCCGAATCTAACATATTATGTAACGTTCTTTCCACTTCAATTCACTTTTAAACATCC
This sequence comes from Hedya salicella, assembly GCA_905404275.2. Lineage (NCBI taxonomy): Eukaryota > Metazoa > Arthropoda > Insecta > Lepidoptera > Tortricidae > Hedya > Hedya salicella. The sequence continues at coordinate 7,082,883 of FR990114.1, read as the reverse complement.
AAGTCCGAAATACTGTTTACTTATTTTCACTGATTTGTCCATATTTAACTCCAAATTACAAAAACTTCACTCCGTAAAATAGATCACGGTAAATTATATCCGGTTCGAAGGACCATATGTACTAGGCGTTAAGGTACATTTTCGAGTGGAGTGTGTGAAGAAAAAATAACAGGTCAATCTTCCATGATTCATTTATTGCAAGTAACCATCACCGCCGAGCGGGCGCTGTATCTAGATACATATGCATAGGTGGGTACCTATAAGCCTATAACTATCGAGATTTAACCGAACAACATTTCATATTTCCTTAATTGATCACAGTGAAGGATAAAAAATATAGAATTGTGTGGAATGGTGTGTTTGAATTATATGCAGAATCAATGGTTATATTGAAAACGTTCAAATCGTTCCCACTTATTCGACAAAGTTTAAATTCGTTAATTTCATGACCTGGGTTTAGGAAATCTTTGATGTCTTATACACGAAAAACTAGAAGCCATAACGCAGTGGGAGTTTTAAATTGATGTTTATCGTAGTAATGGCTACTTATCACATTATGGAAAAAACTCCACTAGCTGACCTATGAAACATGCATCTAAATGTAGGGTCTACTCAGTGGAGCGGCGTTCATTTAAAGTTTGGTTTTACTCTACTATATTTACTGTTTCTAAATTATGTAAATATGACTTACATTTTTTGTGCAAATAGACATGGGTTCAATTGAAGTCGAAACAACTTTGATCACGCTCGGTGTGCTGTTGCTTTTAAGAAAGAAACGCAAGCACGGGTAGCGTAATTACTGGGTTCATCCGTTTACGATTCAAAGACGGCCATTATGTGTCAACGCGATACATTCACGCTTTTGCATCGATGTAAATGTGCATATGAATTAATTCAACAGCTTATAAGAGCAACTCCATCCATGTAATCGCGAGGTTGAATCGATGCAAACGCCTATCAATCTCTAGTAGGTATAGCGATGTAGTCGAGCATTCGTGAAACGCACATTTGTATAAATTTAAAATATTACGGGACAATTTCAACACAAATTGAACTAGTCCCACGGTAAGCTCAATAATGCTGGTGTGTTATTTATTAGTACTATACTACGATATATTTATATATACTACTCAAAACAAAATGGGGCCACTTTCGCGCCGAGCATTTCTCTTCAGTTTTTGTGGTTATAATAAACGAATTTTATCTCAATGAAAACAAATAAAACAATTAACTATTTAATTATTCGATTATAAGCCTAAACACAAACAAACTTATTAACTTCTAAATATAATATATTACGATATTACGATCAAAATTCTTAGTGGCCCCTATATTATTTTGAGCAGTATACATAGATAACATCCAAGACTCAGGAACAAATATGTATTGCTCATCACACAAATATTTATTCATACCGGGATTTGAACCCAGGACCTTTAGCTTCGCAGGCAACGCTACTCCCGCTGAGCTAAAACCGTCAATCTTATAGCATTTAACCACTGGAGATGCCATACGGATACGTTCCCGTCTGCCAAAGTACCCGCGAAATCGCGTGTCGGTTTATGCAATAAATTGTCAGTGTCTTTTTACTGTGTGCGTTTCAGAAATAGAAATATTTCCGTAGTGTGCTGTACGTGTTTAACTCGCCCCCGCTAAAAATGCATAAAAAATGTGTTTTCACTTCTCCTGCTCAAAAAGTACGTATGTTTATTTATATTAGCTTCGCGAAGCGAGCCTAAAATAGTACATTTAACCACTAGGGTTTAAAAGAAAGCCATACATTCCCACACAAATTTCTATGACACTGAAAAAAAAAACTTGCGGCCAGCTACATACTCCTTGCGAATAATTAAAAACAAACAAACCAACCTGATCAAATTGGCCAAACCTTCTGATAGAATTGCTCAAACTGTTCTTTTAATTTTTCATGAAATATACAATTTTAGCGTTAAGTCTTTCTTTATTTTCTCGCAGTCGAAGTGAAAAGCAGCGTGTTTAACACGTGGCTAAAAGCCATTATAACACTCAGACATATTTGTCCTCACTCACTTCCTCACTCACTTCACTTCCAAATAATCACTTCGTGTCATAATGACTTATTTTAGCCCCTTGTCAAACAATCTACTATATTTAATGACACTGCTTCTATCTCCAGTGGTTAAATGCGCTGTTTGTATCGCTGCAAAAAGTAGCCACGTGTAACCAGTCTAAGTGAAAACCAAACCAAACCAAGTGGTCTGGTTCTTTCCCAGGTCCAGCTACAACGACACGATGGACTCGACGCTGGAGGGCAGCGGGCCGGAGCGGCGCCTGCGCGCCACCTCGCACTCCTCGCGCTCCGACCGCGACACGCCCACCACGCCCGTCAAGGTACACCTGAAGGGATTACAAAGGGGTTACTCCCAATAGGGTACATGCATGTACCTTTTAATGGCTTTTCTTTACAAAATATCAAAATACATAATATCATAAATCTTTACATAATCTATACTATTATAAAGTTGTAAAAATGAAATGTCTGTACATTAAAGATATTTTCAAAAAAAATATTGTTATGGACTATTTGGAGGTCACTAAAACGAAAAAAATTTTTTTTTTGGATTTTATGTATGTTTGTATGTGTCGTTGTGGCTTCATCGCGCAAAATCGGCGAAACGGATTTCAATTATTTTTGGTACATGGGTAGCTGGGTATCTCCAGATGGTTATAGGATACTTTTTACCCGACTACGCTTAAGAAGAAACGAAGGGTTATGACTTTTTCTCCTCCGCGAACGTAGTTGCGGGCGCCATCTAGTATACAAATAAAACCGGCCAAGAAATACGCATGATATAGTCATTTTAAACTAGACAGCGATTTGACAGAGAGATCCGACATGTACTGTTACGTCATAGAGCACTCCGGCCATATAAACTCCATATTAAATTCTGTTTCGCTAGGAAAAGATAGAATGAAATGTTTGATGGCTTATATCTTAGTTATTTTTATAGTTAATATTTTCTTCTGTTTCCGCGATTATTACTCATTGAAATAAAACAATTTAACGGATTATATCGCGTATATTATCTCATTTTAGTTCCCGACGTTTCGGAAGCTTTCCAGCTTTCCATGGTCACGGGAGGACCATGGTCATGGTCCTCCCGTGGAAAGCTTCCGAAACGTCGGGAACTAAAATGAGATAATATACGCGATATAATCCGTTAAATTGTTTTATTTTTATAGTTATTCGAAAAATATTTTTATGTACTGAATGAGCTTTTAATAATTGAAATAAAACAATTTAACGGATTATATCGCGTATATTAAGCTTTCCAGCTTCCCATGTGTCCACCCGTGACTATGGAAAGCTGGAAAGCTTCCGAAACGTCGGGAACTAAAATGAGATAATATACGCGATATAAATAAAATAAAATAAAATAAAAATAAAATAATCCGTTAAATTGTTTTATTTCAATGAGTAATAATCGCGGAAACAGAGGAAATATTATGAGCTTTTAATAAATCAAAAATAAAAATTCATGCTTATTGCCTCTTCCGAAGTTAGTATTCTGCCATCCCTCTCGCTCTCATGTTAAAATGTTCTTGAGTGAGCAGGACGGCAGCGCCATACTAATTTCGAGCTTCGGGGTAGCCTCTGAATAGGTCACGCCCAAACTATCCCTTCGATTCTGAGACCATGCGAACGATTTCTGTATCTAAGCTTCCGATGCTGTTCAGTCAGTATGACTATTAATTAATGCAAGTCTCCGCTTACCTGAGGCACGGATACTGAAACAAAATCACGCGAACATCAACACGTAGATCAACAACAGTTAGCCATGCCTGATCTAGTGTTATATTGGCAGAGATCGAACAGGTCATCGCAAAACAATCGCAACACGCCAATAGAACAAGATTAATAGAGTCGTATTATGTACAGTATTATTTATTAATATTTTTCATTTGCATTTACAACGGTAGGTGTTAAGGTTGTATATATATGTCCTTTTTGTAAATATTCGTATTTTCTATTACTTATTGTTCTTTTACTTTGAAGTTGTAATTTTGTTTTTAGTTGTCATTAAATTCTTTCTTTCAGTCAGGTGCTTGGGCTTTCTTTCAAAATTTCAATTTTTCTCTATTGTGCTATCGAAGTCCGATACAGTAGGTAACCCAAAATTCACCATATGATTGTATTGGTTGTATTGAACATATGCAACCATCAACTCCTGCATTTCTGAAACAAACCTATATTTTTATATAGTTATTTGTGTTAATTAATGTTTACTACTTTCATCATTAAACAAACACATAAGCGATAAAAACTAATACACATGCTAGTTTAATTTAACTTGTTTGTTAATATTATCTTTCTTTAACATTTTAATTCGAATGTCACATGCTGTACACAATATTTCTTTGTGATTTTCATAATAAGAGAGCTCGGGATAGTTCTTAATCCACTTATTAATCGTTTTTTATTTTTACCATAATTAAAATAAATAAAAATAAATAAATATTAGGGACAATCTTACACAAATCGACCTAGTCCTAAACTAAGCAAAGCTTGTACTATGGGCACAAGGCGACGATATACATAATAAACAGATAAATTATAATACTTAAATACATAGAAAACATCCAAGACCCAGTAACAAACATTCATGCTCATCACACAAACACTTGCCCTGGCCAGGATTTGAACCTGGAACCGCCAGCTTCGAATCCTGAAATATTTCAGAATCACCATAAGAAAATAATTTGTCGCAAAACTGTTTCAAGAACGCCACTTTGACACCTATGCAACTAAAAAAGGTCAAATATTAAATTACGATAATATCCGCTTTAGATAATCATAATCTTAAGTATCGACTCTATAGAGTCTTGTTCTATTTCCATATCTGTTTTTGCGATGACCTGTCCGAACTCTGGTTATTGTTGCGACTGCTTACGATTTCCAGCGCTAACTACTGTGATATGAGTCTAGTTATAAACCAATTCTAGTAAAGCTCGTCGACGCATCTAATGTTAGGTGACGCATAGATAGTGTCAGACACACTTACAAATGCTGTTTTATTTCCTAGTAATTTGTATTCAAAAAACTATGTATCAAACTTATGGACAAAATATTAAGGAGTGTAGAAAACTAAGGAGAACAAACTCTATATATCCAAAATGTACGCGAAAAAGCGTTAAATTGGTGGCGCCTTTAAATGACCCTGCACCGTGTTATAAACCTCTTTCAACTTGGGGAGGTTAGAAGCAAACGGTTCCTGGTTTATAGTGACTGATGTGGGATCAACGGGCTCCTCTATATTGTATTGGGATCCGTCCAATATCATTTCCCTCCCGTGATTCAGATAGAAAGGTGTGAATTTGGTACTCGCGTGTATAGCCGTATTAAGGGCACATTTCGTAAAATAAATTACCATAATAATGCCGAAACAAATCCACGAACAGATCAAAAAATACGTTTGATCACGATTGAATATTTACATCAGAAGAAGAACTAAGGGTTGAGTAGCATATCGATAAAAATGGTTTATAATTGGTTGTAGACTTTATTTTATCATCCTACATTATGAAAAGAAATATCGGGCTACTCTATTTCGCCTAGGATAAAGATTTAAAACTATTATTTACTGCTTTCTTTATATGAGGTTGGCCTCCTCCATGCTCTGAATAGCGATCGTGTGCTCATCCCGAGCTATTCTTTCAGGCCTTTGAGCCAAGATGTCTTCCTATTGCTAATAGAGATGCTGACTCAATTTTAAGAATTAGTCCATCATGTAAATTAATAAAAAATACTGGACACGTATTTTTTCTTTTTTTACATAACCAAAAAATAAAAGCGAATAGGCATTGAGTCAAAATGTGATTTATCTGGGTATTTTTATTTTATTTTAAAAAGTAAAATATACGTGTCCAATCCATACTTCCATACTAATTTTATAAATGCGAAAGTGTGCCTGTCTGTCTGTCTGTTACCTCTTCACGCTTAAACCGCTGATCCGATTTGGATGAAATTTGGTATGGAGATAGTTTGAGTCCCGGGGAAGGACATAGGCTACTTTTTATCCCGGAAAAATACCCTTATTCGCGATAAACGAATTTAAGGCGGACGAAGTCCCGGGCAGAAGCTAGTATTATTTTATTATCTTTCTGACGGACTAATTACAATTTTGATTTTCATGCCCAGTCATCACGCCCATTCTAAAACTAAGAAAACGTTGCAGGGCCGAGGTACTAGATCCTCGACGTCGAAAACCCCCGTGAAAAGCTCGCTGCACCTCGAAGAACCTCTCGAGCCGCTACAACTAGTCTGGGCAAAATGCAGGTATTTCTCATCATTCATTTCAGGACCATGTGTAATTAGAGGTCGCTAAGGTGAAATACCTTTCAAGAAGTAAGAAAACACATATGAGTCGGTTAACTTCAAACTCGTGTCAATCCATTTCTGACATTTTTAAAGATTTTTGTACATAATAAAAGGTTAAGAAATTGGTTTTGTTTCTATTTCATGGGTTAAGTATAATTTCGTGTAGTTTTTGAGAAAAATAAAGTTAAGATCACAATATTTTATCAAAATCAGGTAAATCCATATGACAGTTTATTTCAAATGAAGGCAAGTCCATCAAAGCCAATCAGCGAAAGAAGTTTGTTCAATATGGCTGTCAGTTGACGTCAACTCTGCGTCAATAAATCTAGATAAATCCAGGTCTGTTAAATCAAAATTATACAAATCCACACTGTGTTTTTTCAAAGATAGATAAATTGCAAACGATTGTATCAAATGAAGGTAAATCCAATCAATGTTTTTTTTAAGAATATACTACTTTAGATGGTTTTTCAGCTGAGTTTGTCGAGCAGGATTGATTTTTTAATGCTAAAGCCATAATACAAATAATCTGCCTTTCAAATCACCGAATTATCACTTTTTTTCAATAATCTCCCAAGTGGTTAGAGTGGATTTATCTGAGTTTGATGTTAACCGACTCATATAGAAAAATGCTAATAATTTCAAACCATAGCTAAGAAAACTCGATAAGTTCATCTTTGAAACACAAAAAACTAAATCAAGGTCAGTCCAACGTTCAAACGCTATGATTCCACAGGAAACACTCAGTTTACCCTATTTTGCAGAATTTCCTGTTCCTAATAATATTATTTTTTTAATTTCATGTTTGTATGGCTTCTATTAAGTAACTGTCTTTATTTTCCTTTTTTCGTATAAATATATATCGGGAGTGAAAAATAGCTGTAGCTATTTATATCGCAGAGTGTGCGGTATCGGTTGTGATTTCATGAAATGACCTTAACTGCCACTGAAATAATGATCTTTATTCTGTAAGTAGGCCGCAAGGGCACTTTTACAAGTCTGACTCTACGGCGTTTCCCAAGAGGAGACCACTGTTGAGAAGGAAGCCGGAACAAACTCAACAGTCAGTCATTTTTTTGAAATAACTCCTTTATCTATTACAATATTTGTACTTAGTCTATCTTAAATATATGTTTTAAGTAGAAACTCAATGGGTAGTTCTCCAAGGAAACATATTAAAACTTATAAAAGTAAAAAAAGAATAGATGATAAAAAGCATATGACCATCACCTTATAAGAACGATAAAAGTAAATTATTTGGTTTCTGTTTTTGGCCATGCATTTTTGTCGTCATAAATAGTCCTCTACCCTATAATATGCCTTTGCCATTAGAGACTTTTTTAAGTACTTTTTGAGACCTGGAAAAGGTAATTTTAAAGCATCATCTGGTAACTTATTATAAAAATGTATTCATTGGCCTACGAATGATTTGGCTACTTTACGGACGCTGAACTTTGTAATGGCGATTTTGTTTTTATTTCTAGTATTATAATTGTGGATATCTGAATTCTTAGTAAAAGAGATATTCTCATAAATATATTGGGACGCTCCGGTTGATTATGTTGATGTCTTTAAAAAGTTCTTTAAGGAGTCACTACTATTCTCATGAGTAAGTACTTTGTCATTTAAGCTATAAATTACACAAAATAAAAACATACTCATTAATTGCATTGCTATATATTTTTACTCGCCACCTACAAAATTATAAATCGCACAACCCGGCAGTTCTAAAACGACAAGGTTGGCATTTGTGATAATCTCAGGGAAAAGACCACATTGCCAATCATAAATAAAAAGGTTTTTAAAAGCGATAGAAAGTGAAATCCATTTAGATTGTTAATAAATTAAGTATGGTGGATCAAGTTTTTTTTGTTTTATTCAGTCCCGTAACTCTAGACAATAATGAGTTAAGGATTACTTAAAAGAAGGGAGATAAGTGTTACTTAAAAAAATGCTAATAATGTAGGCTATTAAGAGTCCCCGGCAAGCTCGGCCTAATTTTACCTTCCCATACAAACGGAGTCTCGTTCTCATTTTAAAACTACGTGTTGGATTGTAATGAAACTTTGCAAATGCAATGACATGAGGTATATCTAGGCCTGTAATAAGTTTATATGGCTCCAGATTATAAAACAAACGAAATACAGCAAAAACAAGTTTTGTATGAAAAACTTAAATTTGCTGTATTTTTTTACTATGGTACCAGAAGCTACATAAACGAATTACAGGCCTGCATATACCATAACTTATTCTAAGTACAAAGTTTCAGAGCAAACTAGCTACTCGTTTTAAAATAAGAGCCTAACTACCTTTGTATGGAGAACCGAGCTTACCGCGGACTCTTAACGTACTGACTTTATATCCTTTTCAAATCATAGTTTTAAAGAGGTACACAAAAAAGTTTATAGACTCATTTTCATTGTGTTATATATTTGTGTCAATAAATACTTACCTGGGCTAAAAGACTGATTAAAAAGCACTCTATATTTAAATTCACAGAGGCTACCCTTGGTATCCAGCATTAATAATCGACCCGAAAATCCCGAAAGGCTACATATACAACGGCGTACCCCTCCCGGTCCCGCCGCAAGACGTTCTGAACCTCAAGAAGAACCACTCCCACGAACCAGTACTGTACCTGGTTCTGTTCTTCGACGTGAAACGGACGTGGCAGTGGTTGCCGCCTAACAAACTGGAGTTATTGGGGGTGGAGAAAAGCTTAGACCAAGCGAAGCTGGTCGAGTCTAGGAAACCTGCTGATAGGAAGGCGGTTAAGAAGGCCTATGGAGATGCTATGCAGTTCCGAAAGCAGGTAAGAAAACGGGCAAGTTGTACCTATCTGAAGAGTAGGTAGCCGCGCACTTTTACCAATAAAGTACTACTGGGATTTTTTTCCCACCTGTAACCCACCACCGAAGAAATTGGTAATAACAACAAGAAAAAAAATCCCAGTAGTTACCACCAATTAGTTTAGCGGTAACAACTGGGAATTTTTATTCCCATTTTCGTTCCCTGTGGTAAAAGATGGGAAAAAAAATCCCAGCTGCTACCACTGGTGACAAGTTGGTGGTATCAAGTGGTAATAACCCATAAGTGACCGAGCTAGCGTAGAGTCTCCGTTTCAGCTTGGGCAAAAATGCTTTCGTATGTTTTGACGCCCGGTTTAGCTCAGCGGGAGTAACGTTGCCTGCGAAGCGGAAGGTCCTGGTTTCAACCCCAGTAAGGGCAAATATTTGTATGTGAATATTTTGTTCCTGAGTCTTGGATGTTTTCTGTGTATATCTATACTATTATAAAGTTGTAAAAATAAAATTAGGTGTTAATAATGTTTGTATGTGTCGTGTCGTTGTGGCTTCATCACGCTAAATCAGCTAAACGGATTTCAATTATTTTTGGTACACGGGTAGCTAGGTATCTCCAGATGGTTATAGGATTCTTTTTACCCGACTATTCTAAAGAAAAAAAGAGGGGTTGACTTTTTCTCCTCCGCGAACGAATTTAATAGATACTAGAAGGCGCCCGCAGCTTACCATGGGACTAGTTCGGTTTGTATAAAAATTGTCTCATAATAAAGTTTTTTTATGACTGTTTATCCGGCTGTTCGACCGATCGCATTTCTCAATCTATTTTCGTGAAATTTTGTGAACAGCTTCGATAATTATGTGAAATTTATTATCGATTCAGTTTTTGGATCTTTTTAAATGCCGGAGATATGAGGGTTGAATACTCGCGAGGTCGGTAACTCACAGAGCCACTAGTCTAATAGGCAGCTACTAGATTCTTGTAGTAGTAGCTTTTAGTAACTAGAACGATGAGGTGACCCTCACTGACATCTGATCGATATAATATATCGATATTCGTATTTAATTTGGGTCACAACACAATATCACCGTACCATCGACCTAGTTTGACGATGGAGACAGAAGGTGACTTTAAAATTTTCTGAACATGGTAAGCCTAACGAATTTCGTTTGATTTGTTTTGATAATGATTCCTCTTATTTTACTGTTAACAAAAAAGACTTAATGACTACAAAAAACACATATTCAGTCTTCGTCTCAAAAATTTTAATGATGTGTTATCTTTTTTTTTCTATTTACAGGTGGACGGAGAAGACAAATGACAAAGGTTTAGGTACAGGTCGCGGAGGCCGCCTCGGAACAGAACGTTCAGTTTCGGGAGCTTCTCCATGATGCATATAAGGACGCCCGAGGACACGAGCGATTCCAGCGATTAAACTTTATATAGAGGGTACAGATATGTACAAAACCGCTGAGAAACATCATTAGATTCATCAATGAAATTGGAGGAATTGGAATTGTGATAAACACAACGTACTATTTCTCCTAGTTACCTTATTGGAACGTAACAAACGCCTACACTTTTTAGCTACTTCGACAAGAGTTTAAGATATAATTATTCCGTGCTCTGTCAATTTTAACGGCAGTTTGCGCCTGTCAAAATCGGCTATTTGTCAGGTGTTACATTAGCCAGTAGCAGCTAACAGATCGTTGTGAAATTAGACATAACTAATTTGTGAAGGAGATAGGAATAATGTTGCCAGATTAGGATAGTTAACGCAGTGAAATGTAGTCCGGTCGAAGTGGAACCATGACGCAACAGATTCAAAGGTTTCAAAACTTTCAAACCTGTAAAAATGTCTTAGATTTCAAAATTTACTCACTGAAAAAAATCGCGATGAAATGAAAGATTTTTTACTATGTTTTTATTGTATTTAGACAAAGATCAGTCTCATTACTAATTTAGCAACACGGGTGGTATTTTAGTTTTAATTATACAATAACATAGTGGTTTTGTAGTAATTGTAACAGACTTTCCATGAGTTATTTTCTCTAAGATATTTTGAAGTAGACTGTAACACCTCTCATCATATTTTTTCGTGAGTTAAAATGAAGTAATCATTTCCTAAAGTTTATTTTGTTTGCACTTATGCTGTGTGTATAATTAGATATATATATATATATATATACACAAAATGTTGGAGCTTTGTATATTGAACTTGTATGGACTATTTCAAACATCGTGTAAATAATAATGAGAAAAGTATTTAGGTTAAAGTCATTTAGTATCTATTGGCATTTGCATTATTGTGTAAACATGTTCTCTGGTATGTAAACGAAACGAAAAAAGTGTTTTTAAGTATTAAAGGCTCGCGTCTTTCTTAGACAGAACGCTATTGATTCCATACTGTTTGATAATCATGGCGTCACGGTGTATTTTAGAAGGATAAAATATTGAATATCTGCAGTTATAATAACTAGTAATAACCAGTGCCGTAAATAGGGCGGTGCCAGCGGTGCCCAGGCACAGGGCGCAGAGCCTGGAGACGAGCAGAAATGACAAACGGGCCTATAAAAAAAATCAAGGGTGCACTTATAGAAGCTTGCACCGGGCGCTTAAAAGGCTAGTTTCGGCACTGGTAATAACTTTTGTATGTTGTTAATTATACAATTGATAATTTTTTTAGAAATTTAAAATGGGTATTCGAATATAGTAGCGTAACAAAAATATTAAATTTACGACGTGAACTAGTAGAAATAATATTGAAGTTTGGAAAGCTTGTAATGACTGTCATATGTCTACAAAAAAGGCGTGTAAAGTAGATATGTGGTGATATGTCGTCTTAGATATGTGAATCTGATAAATACTGTACACGATAAAATCTGGCTATGCCCGACCTTGTATATGTTTCCATCGACTGCTTGTAAACAGCATTTCTTTTTTAATAATCCATGGATGTAACACTATAAGATATTAGATGTTGTTTGTTGGTGTGTATAACGCAAAAACTGGCACATGGTCATGCATTTTCATATGATTGTATTTTTATTTTATAGTATTATATGTATGGATTATTAAAAAAAGTGATGTTTGTAAACAAGCTGGTAATAGAACAATATACCAGATCAGGCATCGCTAGATTGTATCGTTTACAGTCTTTAGCATGGGACTGTCCCAATGTAACTTTTGGCATAATGCTCTTCGCATAATCGTTACTTCGTATACATTTATTATCAAGTTTTTAATCCAATGTAATAGAACTGTGTATGTGTAGAATATCCAGTAAATACTTGGAACTCCATCGGCCGATGTGCTAAATTCATCTACTGTTAAGTACCTTTTGTTCATCGCGTGTGTACTATTGTGTAAACATCGATTATTTTTCCAAATTGTTTTTCCTCTGCTATACGCAGAATGGCAGTTTTTTTTAATTGTTACGGAATATTTACGTCTTTTATAACGGCCTCTGTTATAACTCCTTGTGTTACCAGTGTGTTGCTGCTGCTTTGTTTGTCAAAATATACGAATAATAAAAATAAACTGTCTTGTTACTCCATTTTCCTCTTCACCCACTTAATGATTTAAAAAAGATTGGTATAAGAGTCTGATTTGATCGTAAATAGATGGTGGGTTGCTTTTATACTCTGTATATATATTAACTATAAAGTTTAACGCCGTACAATAATAATTCGTTCGTCGTGTAGAATAAAAAAAATATTGGACACGTACTTTTTCTTTTTTACTTGATCAAAAATTATAGGCGATACATTGAGTCAAAATGCCGCGTGACGTCACTCTTAGGTACACATTTTACCTAGGAGTGACGCAACGAGCCCCCACTCCTAAACTTTAATGCGATTTATCTTAGTATTTTTTTGATAATCTTACTGACTAATTAGAATTTTGATTTTCATACCCAGACATAATGCCTATTAGTCGCTGGTCCAATATTACAGATTTCTATGTCTCACTTTGAACTAACTGGAATTTGAACATAGTCACAACAGTTGCATTTTAATCACTATGAAAATGTTACATAAACGTAGTGTCACATTCACATAATATGCGTAGGTAGCATAGAGAACAAAGTACATATTTCAATTTCGTCCACAGACTCATTGTCCTAGGTATCGCACTTAAATGAAACCAATTTACACATAATTATAAATAATTTATTACCTACGTAGTTTTACTGTTATTCTTATTTTTATTCTTGTAAACATATTCCTTAAAGTAGAAGTCTAAGAACAGGAACAGAATAAATATGTTGTGGGGCAGGAACGCGACGGAGACCCACTTGGGGTACTCGCACGAGGGCTCGAACAGCACGTGCCCGAAATGGAAGATAAGGAGCGCGAACTGCAACTGAAAAAGACCTCAAATAAGTTTCTGACAAAAAAGTTTTTGTGACAGACTTTTATTGCCGATTGTACTTTTTTTTTAACATCCATCAACTACTCACTGAGTCCATTCTAAGCCTTATCACACTATAGTTCTTTTGGGACACTCCCATGGTCAGCGGAGGCGAGTAAGCAGTGTGCATGCGGCAGGGTCATCGTGCTCCGCCGCGCGCACACTTTACACGCACTCCCGCTGTTTTTTCCCCGTCAAGCTATATAGAAAAAAAACTTAAGTAAAGCCCATCTTGTATGTAGTAGTGTACAAAATTGATATGGAACTTATGTCATTTTTCTAATATGGAACGTCAAATTGCCTATACGGATACGCTACTACTACATACAACAGGTGACTTACTTAAGTTTTTCATCTATAGCGAGTTGCGATCGTGTTTTCTCTCTCGATTCACTCGCTAAGTGTGATATGATATGGCCCTAAAAAGCCCAAACTTGGTAGGTAGGATTGCTTTATTTTTATGACGACGCGGTGTGGTTAGTGACGACTTACAATTTGCATTTGAGTGATGTACTTCTTCCACCAGCGGCGCACCCACTGCGGGCGTACGACGGAGATCAGGTAGTAGGTGTACATGACCGCGTGGACCGCCGAGTTGATGAAGCCCAGCATCACGCCGTGCCCGCCTGTGGGGTAGACAACAATATTGACGAAGTGCGAATAATGCAGCGCCATTCAAAAGATCCTTTCTCATTCGCATCGATTCCGTTCGAAGTTCTCTTCTATATTTTCATGACTTAAGACCAAGATTTAACTACTAAGCTCGGCATATAATACGAGATTAGGAGCTGCTGTAGGTAGGTAATTACAGGTAATTGGCATGTATAATCACCAGCATCAATATCTATCATAACAAAGGGGCAAGAATATCTGGTCCTAACCTAGGGCCGTTATTATATATCGTGTCAGATATTTGGCGCGCTTTGTTGTAGCAGTTATTAATGCTGGTGACTGTACGTACAAGGACCATTCAAACAAGAGGACTGACAATCGCCATATAAAAAGCAATTCCCCGATATTTACAACGCCATCTATGTATAAGAATTATTATTTACAATGATTCAACTTTACAAGCGTGACACAGTATTTAAATGTTACGATTTACTTATAATTAGCTGTTTTCGAACTAATTGTTACAGTACTATGTTTCTTTGTTCGATTATAACATCGTTCAATATTTAGTTTTAAAAGCGTCATCTCGTTTTTGTCTGGATATACCCTTGTGGTCGGCACGATCCAAATTATGGCGATTGACAGTCCTCTGGTTTTAATGGCCCTTGGTACTGTGGGACGATGTGCTCAGATACGAGGATAAACAACGGTAAAGACTTAAATACATGTTTATTCGTTCAGATCAGGATCAGTAATCCATTCAAAAACATCATGACATTACAAAACAGAGACAGAAGATACTCCTTATTCGAATCGGTCATTCAAATAAGGACCATCTATTATTTAAATAACGGCCAGTCTCTGACAAAAGTGTCCACTCACGAGATACCTTTACAGTACGTGTGATAATAATTGCTACATCTCAGTAGAACGCCCGCAAATTAGGCGCCGAGGCGATGTCTATCTACATCACTAGACTTACGTTTCGTTGAGCATTTAATTGGGTAATAATAAAGTAAGGTATCTCGCACCATGCATCCCCGCATTCTAAATTGTTCACTGTATATGCACATTGAATATATACAGGTCAGGGGATTCCTAATTTCAACAGTGAACCACATTCCAACTTATACATATAAGTTGGAATGTGGTTGGAATGATGGTGAATATACAAAAGATTTCAATCATCGACATCTTATCTACACTAGATACAAAATAACTGTTGCCTGTCATACGTTCCTCTATATGCACGGCGCTGCTTGCGTTTTCCGTGCTAACTACTTTCCTATTTCAAGTAAAACGCGTCGCCGCGTTCAATTAGTTTTTTTTACTTTGTGTAGAGACTTCGAGTCTATTGGGGTCAATAGCAAAGAGTTGGACGATGAATCGGCCTCTACTCACAGAGGCACAGGGCGTGGCGACCAAGGGGTTGGAAGGGGTCGCGCGCAGCAGGACGTCTTCCGTCCGTTACCCTTGAAACCCCTCTTATCGCCATCCCGATGCGCTTCTCTTACCACCGGCGAGGATTCAGTTAAGTGGTAACTCTATAGCTATAAGGTGTTACCTGGCACATATTTGTTGCCAACGAAGCCGAGTAGGCACATGCCGAGGTGGTGGTACACGTGCAGAAACGATATCTGCGAGTACTTCTTGCGGAGCACGAAGAATACCTGCACAAACAAAAATATAATGTTAATGTTGATTTTTTTTATATATTAAATAATTTGGGCGTGTTCAAAACAAGAGTGAATAGGCTGTTTCTAGACGGGCATGATACATCCTTGACCGCATCGTCACTTAACAACAGGTGAGATTGCGGCCAAATGCCCATTTATTTTATAATAAAAAAAAAAAAATAACTCACAGGAGCATTCTTACCAGGTATATAAAAATGCAGGTATCCCCCTGCATTTTCGAAATTAGGATTCTCTGTTACGGCGCGAGCTAATAGTAAAACCATGGCTAAGTGCAACGGGTGACCTTTGACCGGCGTCCCCACCTGAGGCCCGCTACGTATGTAGTGACACATACAACGTTTTATCGGCCCGTCATCCCGGACAGCTGCCAATCACGGACATCGTACGTAGAACATTCCCTTCTTCTTTTGTTCGGAACAAGAAGCTACACTACCTTAGCTTAAACTTCATCTTTTCAATTTATATAATTATATTTCATGTCAAAACCCATGTAAAAGCCCGCATTAAACTTATTAATACGCCAAGCTGCTGTCTTCGTCATTGCATCACCTGCCATCCACATCTTCGAGCCGCGTCAGCCACAAACTGTGTCTAAGAGCGCAGACAGATTCCCTTAGGACTCCTTCGCTCTCCGGGACAAGCAGTATTTGAATGAGTGGGACAGCGAAATAAGATTGAAATTTGAACCTCAATCCACCATTCAGGATCCGTATGCTGCGATATAAGGGAAGATGTTAAAATAATATTGGTGGATTTCACACACATCCTAAGCTACGCATGTTAGCACATCTCTACTGGAAAAACCCCATTTTTAAATGAGAATTCAGTTTTAAACATGTAGAACAGGAGAAGACTGCACCTGACCTGCGCATTACGGAAAATAATAGAATTTGAGAAGCCTCGGTACCTATATGAAAAACTAAAATGGGTCAAGGACACTCACTCCAAGTGACTAAGAATGATAAAGAAGATCTTAATTTTACTTCTTTCTTTTTTGTATGTAATATGTTAGTATAAGTTGTAGCAAAAAACATTTTCCTGATTCTGATTCTGAAAATCAACCTAAACTAAAGGCTTTTACTTTTAACCCGTCTACACTGTCGAAAAAAAGAGGGTTATGACTTTTTTTCCGCGAACGAGGTTGCGGGCAGCTTCAGTATTTAAATAAAAAAAGCGTGTAATAATAGGAGGCACATACCGTGTCCAGGAGATCAACAACTTTGATAATGTAGTACATGTAGACGTGATGGATGACGATCCTCTCCAGCGGCGAGTCGTCAGTGATCATCTTCTGGCACCATATGCTGTAGTGGCCCGGCAGGTAGAGTATGAACAGACACTAAGGAAAAAAATGAAAGAGGTGTCACTAGTTTTTCTAATTAATTTAACTAACTCAGGATAAGCTTTTACTTAATACCGGCACAACACATTGGCTCGAGTCGAGACGGACGACATACATTGCCGTTTTTAAACAATGAGGACGTTTGCAACATTTTTATAATAACGTCTATGGATCTCGTTCTCGCCTTAACTGGCGACAGTGCGTAGTGCCGGTTTAGAACTTAAATTAAAGGACAAAAATAATGATGATTTCGTGGTAGCTGTCATAATCATCATCATTTCAACTCAAAGAGTGTTATTAAGCTTATACGTTTCCTATAAACACGGTTGCATCGGCCTGTATTCAGCCTGAAGAGCTTAACAAAGTCTCAGTCCACTTTGTATGCCGTCAACCTACGTCGCATTTCTATTCGAAAACCTTTAGCCATTTGCCACGGACGGATACAGCCCGAACAGGATCGAGTCAGGGCCGAAAAATTAACTTGCGGCCAGCTACATACTGCTTACGAATAATTAAAAACAAATAAACCAACCTGATCAGATTGGCCAAAATTTCTGATCGAATTGTTCAATCAGTACTTTTAATTTTTCATGAAATATACAATTTTAATGTTAAGTTTTTTTATTTTCTCACAGTCGAAGTGAAAAGCAGAGTGTTTAACACGTGGCTAAAAGCCATTATGACACTCGCCGACATATTTGCCCTCGCTCACTTCGTGAGGTCGTCCAAATAATCACTTCTGGTCATAATGGCTTATTGTAGCCCCCTGTCAAAGAATCTACTATTTTCTACTCGTGTATAATCTGTGAATAAGAACTCCGCGAATTATACTAAAAAGGTATACTTTTTAGATTGGAACATCACTCTATCCTCTATGGTTTATATTATATGCCACTGAACTATAATGAAATATTATACAACTCCGTGCAGAACTATAATGAATTTCAAAAAAAGAACGCAGTGTTTTTGCAATATTTGTTTAGCTGTGTTTGTGGGTTACTCGTAGAAAAATGATTGTATACAATAGTTATATAATTAGCTTTTTAAGTCTCGTAGCTTAATTAGGTCACTCAGCAAGCTTAGTGGCCTAAACGCGCTCGGTGCACGTGCTCCGTGTGCCGTATAGTAAAGACGGTTCTGATCATGCGTGGCTAAGGAAGATACTTACTCGTATAGCGATGTATCCCGACAGATAAATCTGTATAATGTTATATAAGATGATGATGTTCTTCAGTTCGAAGGGTGGGCGTTTCTCCATGAGCGCAGGCCCCCACTTGCGCACGAACTGGTGGTACACGTACATTATCACCATGATGGGGAGAGGACTCGACACTAGAAATAACTTATTCGTCCGAGGGTCTGGAATAAATTAAATGGTGTGATTAGCGACTAGCTTTTTTTAGAGGCGGCAAGAGCGAGAAGCCGGAATCCTACTTGCTACAAACACTATAAACTGGATGGTGCAAACTTTATTCGCGGAAGAGAAAAAAGTATTTTTTCTTCAGCGTAGTCGAATAAAAAGTACCCTATAACCATTCGTGGATGAGCACCTTACCCGTATACCAAAAATTGTTCAAATCCGTGAAATCACGACAACGTCACATACAAAAAATACTTATAAGTAAAATATTTTTGTATTTAGTGACCTTCAAATACTTAGTGACTTTTTTTATATCATCATTGTACAGACATTTACAACTTCATAATATCAATATTATATGTATACATATAGCTACAATACAATGACGCATGTGCAAGGAAGGATTTATTGAAATTCCAATTAATCGCGGAGGAAGTCGCGGGCAAAAGCTAGCAATTTTGTAAATACGAAAGTTTGTAAAGATTGCTTAGATATTTGGATGTATAGGTGCTTGTCACTCCAACATTTTTGATGAAATTTGAAGAAAGATCGAATCAAGTCATGGGTTAAACATAGGCTACTTAATTAACGGGTACCTATGCGAGCAATGCAGTTTTACGTGTGGCATAACTGAATTTCTTAATTATGCGATTTTTTACGAATACAACCAAAACTAGTATTTATTTCAAACATCTCGCAAAAGGAGGCATCAATTTAATCCTCATAATTAACGAGATAATATGCCACCGGAATCACACATGCAAACAGTGTTGCACTGTACTTAAAATCGTATGGTCATTCCCAACGTGTTAAAACATCGGTCACAATCGTAAATGAATACCTCATTAAATTCAAAATATGCAGGAATCTTTGCAGCTCGACATAATGTGTGACCCTCAGACCCGTGATTCCAACAAACAATGCAGGGACTGAATATTCATTGTATTCACGTGGCGAGAAAGAATATCAACCCAGTTCAGGTGTCTGAACTCCTGTCGATGACGTTGGGTCTTTGGAACTGTTCAAAGCGGAATTTAGCATTTCTAAAATCTCGTACCTCCATTGTTTCAGGTTTCTAGGGACTAAAGTATTTCTATCTCTCTATGCTCCGTCTGAGCATATTTTGTATATTCCGGATTATACAGGGTGGGAACGAGTATACCGACAGACTTTACCTGTCGAGTTCAGTGCCTCATATTATTATATACATTGGTATAACGCTCAGAAAAAAAATACTTTTATTTTTATTTCGTGTAATGAATATGGAAGTTAAAGCTGAGAGATAACAGTACTATCCGACACGAATTACCCTTAATAAAGAAAAAATAATAATTAAAACACGATAGGAATCCAACGTAGTGTAAAAACTTAATACAAACTAACCAAAAAGCATTCAGGTACTGCTTCTGTGTATAAAATTATTAAATAAGTGGCTACATCACATCATTAAGTCATGAGATTTTCAAATTTATGTTTTTTTTAAATAATTAATATCTCAAAAATTACGCGGTTTCGGACTACATGTTATACCAGTTTATATGCTCCAATTAGGCTCTACATTCGATGGTTAAAGTCTGTCGGCATACTGGTTCCCACCCTGTATATTAGGGATTTCCTTAATGTCTTACTAGAAACAGAGAGTAGTTTTTCGCCCTGCTTTGCATAAATCGAAAGAAATGCTTCTCTTTGATGATTATTTATAAGTAGATGCGCCGAGTTGGCTATGTACTGTGCCTTGCACTGAACCTTGAACCTCACCTGCCAAGTCCTCGTTCACATAATGGTAGAATTGCGTGATGTTGTTGATGAGGGTCCCCATCTTGGTGATACCTGAAATTAAGAAATCGCATTGTAAACGATGGCAATAAAAGCTTAGGTAATTTCTTCTGAAAAAAATGCTAAAGTTTCATTAAATATTAACATAAGACACTATCTCACCACGCTTTATTCGATTGCTTTTTTTAAACGAGCAATTCTTGTATATATATGTCATTGGTTTTCTCGGAAACGGCTCTAACGATTTGGATGATAGTATGTAGACGTAGTTCTTCTAAGTTTGTCTAGATAGGTTTCTTCTGAATATTAATACAAACTATCTTTAAGGAAATACTAACAAATGGATCTTTGTTATCTGAAAATAAATGATTATTATTATTATTATATGTTGCCAACGTTTCAGTGTAGGTACTGTTTACTAGTTTCGTGAAGAATTCCATGTTTTTCTTTCTTGTATAGTTATGTGTACGAATGTAGTTAGGTACAGTGACGTGGTGTCCATATAAGCCGATTCGCACGGGGTTGCCCAAGGAAATGCGAAAACCACCTTTTTCTTAAATATTAGTAAATGAATACGCTTCGGCTTCCCTTGTAATTTTGAGACCACGCCACCTACATCTCGCAAGTTGCCAACCGTTATCGCGACACACCAATGCCGGCATCAGTTCCTGTTCAGTGTCTAACCGCAATTGATAAAAGAAATCATTATGGTTGCAATTATTATCGTGAGAAACTTGTTTTTTAACACGCTTTCGACCTGTATGTAAATATGTAATGGAATCTAAGGTAACTAATTTAACCATCTTCCAAGGATCCTAGCGTCATGAAAATTGGCAGCTGTATGTAGTTCTGATGACAGTACAATAATATGGTACTGTCGAGCTGTACGATGAAGGAGCCGGAAGATATGAACTGGAACTTCATGATGGAACATCGAATCATAGCTGTGTTTGGATTTGTTGGAAAAGTCTTATAAAGCGTGTTTTTCTAGTGTTTTTTAAACTATTATTTTTTTAACTAGGTAGGTAGCTCTGGCTAATCCTCCTTCCCAATAATCGGATTCAAAAGAGCGCAAACTCACAAACGGGAATGCCATCCGCGGCCAATTGGAATAGGTAATAACGTGGTGCGCAAGGCCCAAGGACTCCGGAAGTGCGGAGGTGGGTTTAACCGGTATGGCGAGGGAGAAAGAGCGGGAGAATCGGTCATAGGGGAGCGTAACTTACGACCGACATTGACATGTTCACAAAAGGATGCATTTAAAACCAGATCGATATTGAGGTAATCCATTATAATTTCTGATTAATAATAAACAACGACCTGCTACAGAAATGCAACTTTTGTGGTTCATAAACATCAAGCACATTGAGGAAACATTTAGAACATCACTCTCCATTAATTTATCTAAAATAGCTTCAGAAAACTGAGAAGAGATCCATTATATTGATTTTTATATATAGAGCGTCGTCTAGTAATCAAAACACAAGCCTAGCTTTTACGCTTACCTTTAATTACTTAATTCGGTTTGAGTAAAACTGTCCCTTATATTTATTTTGCCTCTTTTCCAAAAGTTGTATTTAACTCTACTTTGAGCTATAAGTCTGTTCTCGACCGTTATTCAAACCTTTACTCTAGTAATTGATATATCGTCGGCTAGTACCCATAACACAAGCCTTATTGAGCTTACCATGGCGCTAGTTCGATTTGTGTAAAATTGGCCCGTAATATTTAATAATATTAATATTTATTAATTGATAATGTATTGGAGTGCAATAAATAACAATTGTGATGTCCGATTATAAATTGCATTTCCGCACAAATGTAAAATGTCTGCTTATCTTCCTGCCATCCGTGAGCTTATTATTGCACATCAAAACATTTATGCTAAGTTATGCAAATCAAAATCTTTAAACATAAATACATATGGATTACCTAGACTAACAATATACAATGTATTTACAATGTTATGTAAAGTTAATGGACAAAACCTGGGCGACCGATATGTGCTTGATGGAATAAACCTGTGTAGATAAATAAATATCAGGAATAACCTTGGTAGAAAAAACAAGATATATAATATTTTCTTCTGTTTCCGCGATTTGTTTTATTTCAACAAGATATATATCAAATTTCATCCATATCGTTATAGCCATTTCCGAGAACAGTGTGTAAACTTACGGAAGGCAAGCCTTTAAACTGTTTGACGGTCATTTCAAATTTAGTACGATAATATCACACTATTTAGCCGTTGTGGTACTTAAAAAACTTTTTAACAAAAACATAAAACCGAGTCCAAAAAAAACTAAAAAGTAAAAAAATAACGCCATAATTCAGTTTCTTCAATTTACTTACAAGTAACCGTTGAATACTTAATCTATACAGTATATACAATTATTCTTATTTTGGCGTCGGTGCCATATAAAGAATGTGTAAAATATTGAAAATTGCCGATTTTAGTAATTTGTGACACGATGGCACCGACTCCAAAATAACATTAATTGTATATACTCTATAGATTGAGTATACAAACGGTTACTTGTAAGTAAATTGAAGAAGCTGAATTATGCCGTTATTTTTTTACTTTTTAGTTTTTTTTGGAGTCGGTTTTATGTTTTTGTTAAAAGGTTTATTTATTTTAAACTTTTTAGTTAATCGTTATTTAAAAGTGTATCTCGTGACGATTCGAACAAGCCCAAACACGGCCAGGATAAATTATTTTATTACATAGATCTGGTGCCTACCTTCCGGCTCCATCATCAAATGAATTCGATGGTACTATTCTCATCAAGAACATTTAAATTTGTGACTATGAAGTTGCTTAGCTAAATTAATCAACATATTTTGTCGCCACCCGTAAATCATTTATCATTGAGGAGTTCCGATGGCATTCTGTGGTCTTCTGCATCAGTTCCACTTCACCAATTTACACTTTTTGAATGCAAATGCTTATTATGTTTCTTATAATACCAAAATCGCTATATGTATGCCTACAATATTTGAGGAGTTCCTTCAATTCCTCATGGATTCCATCATCAGATCTTCACCAAAATTAAATTTGACCAACTTGAAACTACCTACTATAAAACCATAACAATTTTTTTGAAATCGGTCAAATAGTCTTCGAGTAATCGGTGAACATCCATAAAAAAAAAAAAAAAAACATTCCGTCGAATTGAGAAAGAACCTCCTCCTTTTTTTGGAAGTCGGTTAATAACTTGAAAATACTGAAATTCAACAATAGTGAAATTTGAGTTATCCAGTTGTGCTTATTGCGTAACATGTCACAGTGCGATTAAATTAAAATATTTACCTATACTAGGCGTTATTATCGGTGTGAAGTAAGAAACACTTTTATTTTTTCACCATAAGGCAGGTCAAGACTACAGTCCTAACGAGGTTGAACTGCAGTCCTATCGAGCGAGCCGCGGAGGTCTATATCCAGTGGTCGAAAAATCCCAACATTACCTATTTCACCTTAAGGCTGGTCCAACTTGGCTTAGGTTAGGTACGACGACGAGCGAAGCGAGGCGAGGAGGAGTGGTAGGTAGAATTGCGACCCTAACGGTAACGGGCAAACGAAGCGAGCGAGCGATGCGCCAGAACCCAGTTTTTTGTACCCCCCTGCGTTAAAAGAATACCTACGACCATCTTATACTTGAAAAAAATCGTAATACTATTTATCCTCGTATTAATATTCAACATAATATTATTAATGTTATGACCAATCAAGGTACCATAGGATAATTATCTGCTTAATAATTTTCATCAAGCGTTATATCAAATACAGAATAATATTCCTTTTCAATTGTTACCTTTCAATATAATCACCACATTGATTGTTATGACCAAAACCGATATGAAATTAAATAGTTATGACACATTATGACTAATGAAAGGGGGGTGAAAGAAAATTATGACTATTGAAATAATGACCAAAGACAATATGACGAGTATCGATTATGAAAAACAACACTATGGATAAACCAAAACCAAAGTTTAATGTTATGGCAGTCAAATATAGACCCAAAAATTTGTTATTATTGTCTAATCTAGTTTATGTTAAGGCTCTATTGTACCTACAGCTTGTTGGCGTACAATAAAGAATTGTTGTATTGTATTATAAGTGTTGAAAATAGGTACCAAATTTTACACGAGGTCAGTATTTTTTTTTAAATAGTCACCAGTTATTGTTGAACTTCATCTAGCTCTAGACGGGGTACGTTTAGGTACCCCAAAACCGAACAGTAGTCCTTTGCCAGACACGAAACCGTGCACTATTTATTGAAGTAAATTTCCCATTTTATAATTACTACACTTTTCTGAGTGAAGGCCTCTATGCCCAGCAGTGGGACGTGTAAAGCTGATGATGATGACGTCTTTTTCT
Source organism: Hedya salicella (assembly GCA_905404275.2). Classification (NCBI taxonomy): domain Eukaryota; kingdom Metazoa; phylum Arthropoda; class Insecta; order Lepidoptera; family Tortricidae; genus Hedya; species Hedya salicella. The sequence goes on along the minus strand of FR990114.1, from coordinate 7,058,139 downwards.
GTAGCTTTTATTTAAGTTTTGTATATTTTGATAAAATCTTGTAAGTTTATTTTCACCCCTACATTTCCTCAGATTGGCCTTAAATATGATAAGGTACGGTTGGGGTAAGACGGAAGAATGAGAAAGACGTTGAAATAAAGTTTCGGACTTCCCCATCCTTATGTCTAACCCGAACGCATCATAGGAAAGTAAGTGACGATGCAAAAATACAGTGCCAACAATAAAAATATCTAAGTGCAACGTGCATTAAAAAAGAGTTAAAGAAATGGAGAGAGGCCTTTGTCACACAGTACGGCTGTACACACGGTATTTGACTCTAGTCTAAATAAATTATTTTGCACTAACCACTGAATTTGTATAATTAAATAAATCAAACATTCGCTTTTACACTTTAAACGACGATGACTTAGGGGTAAAACAAAAACCAAAATAAGAAGGCAATGCGGGTACACCTTGTGACATCACACTTCTTTTCAGACTAAGACAGTTTGATATTTCCAAAGAAGTCTCTATATTAACAATAAAATCGCTAATTAAGAAAATAGCGGACTAACCTGTGCAGGCGTGCTTCTCAAGACGAATTACCCGCAAGATTGAGGCGTCGCGGGCGCCGGCAACCTCGCCAATGAACTGTATTCATTATAAATATCATTATCACGGTACGGGACTATCGTAACTACATTTGGTATTTATAAACATGAAATAAAACAATTTAACGGATTATATCGCGTATATTATCTCATTTTAGTTCCCGACGTTTCGGAAGCTTTCCAGCTTTCCATGGTCACGGGAGGACTGAGAAAAGATGTATTTTCCTCTGTCAAAGTTCAAATCGATGCTCCTACCTATCGATTAGCTCGGCACTTAGCGGGTGTGCTTTCTTTACTGCGAGGGAAGACGGAAGCATACACAAGGGACTCATACCATTATGTCAGTGAGATTAAGGATTTGAGACTAACTGATGATGAAGTTATGGTCAGTTTTGATGTCCAGTCTCTCTTCACATGCCTACCAGTTCAAGAATGTATCGAAATTGTGAAAAGAAGATTGGGTGAACAACAGATGGCAATAGAATATGCTGAGTTATTACAACACTGCCTTACATCTGGCTATATGCTATGGAATGGTGAATTCTACGGGCAAGTTGATGGTGTGGCAATGGGGTCTCCGGTGTCTCCTGTCGTCGCCGATATTTTCATGGAAGACTTCGAGGAGAGAGCGCTTTCATTAGCACCTGTCAAGCCGAGGATCTTTAAAAGATACGTAGATGATAACTTTACTATTTTACCTAGATCTAGTGTTTCAGCTTTCTTAGACCATCTGAACTCCATGCATAGTAAAATTAAATTCACTATGGAGTTGGAAAATCAAAATTCACTTGCGTTCTTAGATGTGCTAGTAATTAGAGGTCCTAAAAATGACATAGGTCATACTGTATATAGGAAACCTACGCATACAGATAGGTATTTGAATGGCAAATCTCACCACCATCCCTGTCAACTTGCTACAGTGGGTAAATCTTTGTTTCAGAGAGCCAGGGGTATCTGCGACAATCAACATCTGACTGCTGAGTTACAGAATGTCAAACGTGCGCTTCGAGCCAACGAGTTCCAGATACCACGTTCCAAGCAGAATCCCAGTATGAAGAAACCAACAGTCGAGCGTAAACCTGCCGTATTACCATATGTGAAAGGGGTCACAGACAAGATCGGAAACATCTTGAAGCGTGCTTCTATAAAAACATATTTCAAGCCGTTGAAGAAGGTGTCTCAATACCTTAGACCCGTGAAGAGTAGCACCCCTTTGCAGAGTGCAGGCATTTATAAGCTGGACTGTGAGTGTGGTTTTTCATACATTGGTCAAACGAAACGCAGTGTATCAACCCGGGTGAAGGAGCACATAGCAGATGTCAAGCACCGTCGGTGTAATAGGTCTGCAGTCTGTGAACATGTCATTGACAAACCAAACCACTCAATTAAGTTTGATAAACCTTCTATCCTTGCCAAAGAAAAAAGATATTTTCCCAGGATGCTACGCGAGGCTATTGAGATTAAAAAGCATCCTAATTTCAATAGAGAAGATGGATTGTCACTACCATCAGCTTGGGATCCTGTAATACATCTCATCAAGGAACAAGCGAGACACAGGACTGCAAAACCTTAATATCCGAACGGTGTAAAATATCTTATCTGTTTAAAAGTAGTTTAATAGTCTCTGTTTTTTAAATATTATAATTAGTAATGAGGTACCCTGGGAGTTTTTCTTTGCAGCGTTTCTTTTCTCCTCAGTACGCCTCATTTGTGAAATGCTGCTTGGTAAATTATTAGAATAAAATAATTAAGCCCTTCTGGCACATGTGTAACTGTCTTTACAGCTTAGGCCCATCTGGCATGTATGTACACCTTTATTTGTGTTTTTCAAAAAATGGGTAGTTTGCACAAATTGTAACTTTGACAGAGGAAAATACATCTTTTCTCAGTCCTCCCGTGACCATGGAAAGCTGGAAAGCTTCCGAAACGTCGGGAACTAAAATGAGATAATATACGCGATATAATCCGTTAAATTGTTTTATTTCAATGAGTAATAATCGCGGAAACAGAAGAAAATATTATTTATAAACTTGTCTTTTATCCACTAGTAAGCCCTTCTATAGGCCTTATGATACCATGGGCTTGGGTTGGTAGTGCTAACAGCTGATTAATAGGTAATAATAAGTTTATGACTAAATTAGCATTGTGACAAGCTTTTATTGCTGACTGCACTTTTCTTTTGCACATCCGTTTAGTACTCGTCGATACGATTCTTTTATTACTATGACCACCATCTGGCTCTATTATATTGTGAAATATGAACATTTGAGGACGCTATCGAGGTTTTTGTTTATTTAAGGTTAAGTAAGGCTAATTTGCAGAAACAATGTAACTTTGGTTTTAATTTTTTCACAATATATATTTTTTGGGCTCATCTTACACAATGTAACTTTGGGTTTCTTTTTTACATTGCATAGTAATCGATCCTTATACATGAAAAAATATGTTCAACATTTTCCATCTCAGTTTGTTACTTTTTTGTATGAATATTTTTTTTATTTCTATTTCTATGAATGTAACTCACTTGACAAATATTTTTCCTTACGAAGTTTTGGAACACTATAAAGGTACATTTTTCTCAAGCAAAAAGGTACAGTTGGGTGACTGACTGTGCCTTTTTGCTTGAGCTGAGCTTAAACAACCCATAAAAAAGTCTAATAGAATGGAACCTACCTGGTACGCAATCTTTGTTGGTCGATATTGTCAAAACACAATGACAAATTGACACATAAAATGTCATGTCCTATTTTTGATGTATTTACAAACACATTTCTGAAAATGTAATTGCCAGTTCCTCGGTATCCGATGGATATGCACAACCGGGTACTGCAATATTCTAGATTAATGAAACTTTTGACCCCTGTCGCCTTTGGTACCAGGACATCGGTCAACCTATCTTTTAAAATCATGGGAGTACCCGATGCGTCTCCCGAAATCAAGCCTCCGATAATAATCTGTCACAGCTTATTGGGAAGCAAAGATAACTGGAAGTATATAGGGAAGACTATTCAGACTTTGACGAAGAGAGTCGTCGTGCGTGTGGACCTGAGGAATCACGGTTCCAGTCCGCACACCAGGACGCACCGCTACGACGACCAAGCGGCGGACGTGCTGCAACTCATGAAGAAGTTGCATTTGCCCAAAGCGAGTCTCATCGGACACAACATGGGCGGCCGGACCGCTATGTGCCTTGCTTTAATGCAGGTACAATATAATACATGTACACTCTATTGATCATCATCGTCATCGTATCCCGACCGATTTCGGCTACGGCGACTGAACACTAGCTGGCATTGGTTTGTTGAGAGCGCCGCTCATGAGCTCTCAGGTGGCTGACATAGCCAATTTTTGCAACAAATGTGCGACCACACTCGCTGCAAGTCAGCACCCCACCGACAAAATTATAATTAATGACCGCTGGTGGTCGGGTCTTCAGCTCTTCGCGCTTCGCAGCGAGCTCACTCCTTCTCTTTTCTTCGAAGGCTTGCACATTTACCGCCTCCGTATGCCTCCACTTTGGTCGATTTTTTGCCAGCCTTTCCCAGTGCGATGGGTCAATGTCACCTTTGCAAATGGCGCTTCAGTGCACCTTGATTGATCATTGTGCATTTAAATACACAGGAATATGATCGTGCATGAGAGTTACTTAACACGGTGGCTGCCCTCTACTTGACCTAAAGGTGCGTCCACAGTTGTATCATTTGCTCGTATCCGATGACCGTGGCGTAGCATGACTGCGTACCGCGCTGCTTGGACGCTTACTGCCGGCGCGGCGATTACGCTGCACTTCTCCGATCTAATTGTGTGATACGCGTATCAACATGGATTTCGAGCGTGACACGCGATCATGCCACGGGATGAAGATCTGATCGGGCGAATGATACCAATGTGGACGCACCTTAAAGTGTTGCTCTCCGCCCCATTCAAAGTTAGCGGTCCCATCGGTGATGCTCACAGCATCGCCCTGTTACTGAGTTTCCATGAGCGTCACGTATGACACGATAACGTAATAATTAGAAATTGTCTACATCCTATTTGTTCATAATCCTGTACAAATTAGCATTTACAGTTTGACTCTGGCCACAAAAAAAAAACAATACCGCGAAACTATGGCGACAAAGGGGTTAGTTATTATTGTTTGTCTATCTGTCAACGGTCATAATGAGTGAATTTATATGTATGTTGAAAAAGTATTGCCTTAGATAAATGCTTTTTCCTCGAGAGCGCTAGAATCTTAACTTTTCTATTATAATCATCATCAATGTATTTTTCTAAAGTTGTAAAAATGACATATAGAAAAATATTGTTGTTGTATTTTTGTATGTGTGTTTGCGGCTTCATCACGACAAAACGGCTGCACGGGTCAACCATTTCTGATACTTTATACCCGACACGACTACGCTGAAGTAAAAAGAAGGTTATGACTTTTTTCTCCTTCGTGAACTATATCGCGGAGCATCGTCTTCCATACTCCGATTCATAAATACAATTCCAAAATGTGACAGATCCTAATTTGATTGTTTTGTTATTTTCGTTGTTTTTTAAAAATGTTAAGAAACCCACAATTCAACCAAAATCGAGTAATAACGGCAAATATGCGCTCTGAAACGCCAGATTTTGGAATTTAATTATGAATCGGAGTATATTTATTCTTCAATAAAATCAACCATAAAACTGCTAAATAACTACATTTCAGCCATCAGTAGTTGCTAGCCTAATAGTGCTAGACATGTCCCCCGTGTCCACCAGCCGAGAATTCTCGGAATTTTACCCAAAACTCTTGGAAGCCATGATGAAAGTTGAATGGCCGGAGAAACGAAAAGTCCACAAAGCCAAGAAAGCGATCAAGAAACAACTAAGGGACATCATACACGACGATATTGTTATGAGAATAATTCTTTCAAACATAAATATAAAACCGGACGGCATTATAGGGTGGATATGCAACGTAGAGACGCTCAGGAGGCAGTTCAAACACATCTCGTCGTTCCCAGTCGGTGTCGGCAAAGTCAAACAATATTCGGGACCAAGTTTGTTTATTGGCGGACAATATTCGGAGTATCTTCCGTAAGTACATTGCCTATTTTGTTACACTATTATGACGGCTGTTTAACTTAGTCCTCGCACGCGATAAGAAGCTCGGGAGTATATGGTGACAAATCGCTTTGAAGAGAGCAGGCGGCAGGTCACCTACCCAACCCCTATGTCAACCTAACAATTTAACCTTTTAAGCGCCAAAAAAGCAAATGCTATAAAGTTGACAGCATCGTACAGTATACAGGGATAATTTCAGTAAATACAAGTTTTGGTACAAAATCACATCGTATATTTTAATTTCATAAAACAACACGTGGTACATAGCATATTTAGTATACTCTACAGTTCTCACAATGAACATAGTAGAATGATCAAAAAGCATAGTATTCAGATGGTAGGAAATTTGTCCCACCAACAGACCGACAGAGGTAACGAACGAATAACCTAACTCGGTGGTAATTTAGTACCTTATAACTGGGTACTAATCGAAGGTACCTAAGAGGATCTAGATTTTGAAAATCATATGAAAAGTATAATATACCAGAAGTAAATTCTATTAAACGTTTATTATATCAAATTATTGTTATTTGAAATTATTTTCTAGTAAAGGAGCTTCTACGATATATCGACGATGTATGAAAGAATGAACGGCTATCGCCGCCTCTGGCGTCAGCGTCACGAATTTCCGATGACGTGTATTTCGTCTTATGTATTTGTCGGCTTTGGCTCAAAATTTACTGATTAAGAGTCCCCGGTAAGCTCGGTTCTCTATACAAAAGTAGTTACGCTCTCATTTTAAAACGACTAGCTAGTTTGCTCTGAAACTATGGTACTTAGAATAAATTAAAGCATATGCAGGCCTGTTATTAGCTTATGTAGCTTCAGATACCATAATAAAAAAAATACAATGGATTTAAGATTTTCATACAAAACTTGTTTGTGCTGTATTTCGTTTGTTTTATAAACTCGAGCCATATAAACTAATGACATGCCTAGATATACCTCACGTCATTGTATATGCAAAGTTTCATTACAATCCAACAAGTAGTTTTAAAATGAGAACGGAACTCCATTTGTATGGGAAGGTGAAATTCGGCCGAGCTTGCCGGGGACTCTTAATGGTAGAAATGGCGCTAAGGAACATCGTCTCATAAAAACCAATACGACAGGTCCCCATATTTACTACAAAATTACAATATATCGTACAATAGTATTGTACTCGTAGATACGTAAATACGTTAGGACGTTTTAAAGAACGCCTTCAGCCTAGCCAACGGCGGGACTTCCAGTCTTTCTTATTTTCCAGTGCCGATGACCTGTCCAGGATCAGAGCTCTGTTCCCGCAGGCAGTGGTAAAGTTTGTGCGTGGGGCAGGCCACTTCGTCCACAGCGACGACCCGAAGACCTTTTTAGAGCTGGCAATAAATTTCCTCAATAATAAGTAAGACTGAAGATGCTTTTCTTATACTTATTTGGAAAGGTATCTACATTTATACGCCTATCGCAAACGCGGTCCTCGCCGAAGATTTGGGGGTCATAATAAGAGTTTTTTTTAAATATTCAATTGTCTATGTTTAGGAAAATTTTCAATGGGCTGGTACGATTGTATTGTGGGGGTGGTGGACCCAACCCTGTGACCCTCCAATGACGTAGCCTAGCGTTTAACCGATCGTCGCCTGCGATAAGAGAAAACCGCGAGGTTGGAGTGATAAGGGGATTGAAGGGTAGAGAGCAAAAAGCGTCTTAGGCACTGGTCCCACCGCCGATGAGAAAGCGAGCAACTATCGACTATTTTCTCGCCCGACTCGCTCAAGAAACGCAATATAGATGTAGACTGTGTCAATAAAAGATATACTCGTACATATATGACAGAGTTCTCGCCGGCAGTGTGAACAACCAGCGATGAACTATTAATATATGTGTCTCTTTTACTAACACAGGATCTATATCTTTTGTTCGTTTCTAGGGCGAGAAAATCGCCAATAGCTAAATCGCTTCCTCGCCCTTGATGCCTGTGCCTTACCGAGGGCGACGACCCGGTTAGACAGTAGGCTATTCTACTCAGACAAGGCAGCGTATGCTATGTAATAATAATTAGCATGATGTATTTTGTGATTGTGTTGTGAATCAAAGTTTTTGTGATGAAACTTGTTTTTTTTTCTATAATAGTCCACTATGAGTATCTCTCAAAAACCACAGTATCTCTGCGTTTATAGGTAATAACAGAGGAATATGATATTAGACCTTATCATAGAATAAATATAAAAATAAATATAACGCCGGGATAATGTTACACAAATCGACCTAATCGTTCCAAACCAATTCCAAACTAAGCAAAGCTTGTACTATGGGTACTAGGCGACGATATACAAAATTTTATAGATAAATTATAATCATACCTCGCAACAGAGGTAGCAAAACCGTAGCATATGACAGTTCTATGTTAGGGATGGCAATTATGATGAATCATTTACTTACTTTATTGTGCGTATGATTAATAAGTATAATTTAATGATAACCTGACTGACCGTCTATAGATATAACCTTGTTTAATTTTCGATCAAAAAAATTTATTAATATGTCAATGTCGTAAATATGGAATCTTTCCTGCTTGAGAATATTGGCGTACTGGAAAAAAAACGAACAATTTTTTTTGTATTGTAAATTGTATGTACAGTGAATATAAAATCAAAGAAACACAACGTGGTCAAACATTTAGCTAGTAGAAACAACCAAGCAAGGAAAGATGGTTTCTCTTCAAATTTAGATTTTCTTTTAAAAGATAAACTTTAAAACCAAAGGTAAAAAAATTTACTGTAGGTCCATTACATTTTACAAAAAGAAACACAACATTGTTCTTTATTTGGCTACAGATAAACATCGTAATGTTTCAAAACTAAATCAGTTTAACAAGGACCTAACAGCTTTCTTTTCAACCAATTTCAGGTGATTGTCATTATTCAAAATAAGAACGGTGGTTTGAATCAAACTGTAAACATATTTATGTAGCAAGATATGTAAGTAGAAAAATGTACGGTTGGGCGTATATTTTTAAGTGTTGCTTTTATCGTAAATATATCCATGGCACAATGGTAGGAAATATTATTCTGTAAACATGTAATGTGAATATATATTTGTCACAATGATTCAATGAAAGGAAAGTTGTAAACATGACTATGGAGTATTCAGTCAAAAGATGTAGCTGACACATGCTTTTTAAGCAAGTATTTTTTATACTGTGTGTAAACATCTTTAAATGTAAAAATATTTTTGGAACTCTCAATTGTAAATATATCTTTGAACTCGAATGTACATAGTGACAACCCTGACGTACATTTGCTACGGATTTGCTACTTCGATTGCGGGGTATGATTATAATACTTAAATACATAGAAAACATCCATAACCCAGGCCAGGAACAAACAGTCGTGCTCATCACACAAACACTTGCCCAGGCTGGGATTCGAACACGGGACCGCCAGCTTCGTAGGCCGTTGTGCAACCCACTGAGCCAAACGTGTCGTCAAGAACCTTTATAAAGGCTGTTAGTACAGTCAGCATCAAATAGTCTGTAGCATCCGAAGCGCCAAATATATCGCAGCACATCTTTATTCTTCATGGCATAAAGACACGTGACAATATATTTGACGCTTTGAAGGTTACACACTAATTGATGCTGACTGTACCTACCTCAAATATCTGGTCAAAGCGGTCTACTCCGCAAGTCCGCACAAGATTAACGATGACCTGGTTAAGGTCGCTCGAAGCCAGGGGTAAGAAAGTGTGTAATAAATTCGTCGTTGAAGTTCTTGGAGAGACCTATACATATCGGCGGTCGAAATGGGATAAGCGACAGCTTGGTGGCGTTTACTATTATACTGACAATTCGAAAGTGCTTGTATCTAAGCCTACTTGAATAAAGGATATTTTGATTTGATTTGATTTGATTGATACCCATTTAACTCATTTTATAAGGTGCATAATTCAATGTCTCGAAAATGTCCTTTATTCCATTTCTCCTTTTCACTGTCGACATGTTCAACACAGCAGTGGATGTCTCCGTAATCTTCTGGATAAAGTTATGGATGCTTACAACATGGTTACCAAATAATCGAGCAAATGATAAAAAGCTCGCAACACATCTAGAAAATACCGGCTAAGCGCAAGTCTGACTCGCGTACCGAGGGTTCTTTACCAACTTTCACTTGTTCCGTCGAATCAGGAGCAAACTTATACAAATCGGATTTTACAATTATTTTTTTGGAGATGAATGAAATAACGCTGATAGATATATGATTTTAATTGTCCTGTAATATTCATGTACCTAAGCAATGTAATTATATAATTGAAGAAATGATGTAATTACTGGCTTCTGCCCACGACTTCGTCCGCCTTAAATTCCTTTATCGCGGATAAAAGTATTTTTCCGGGATAAAAAGTAGCCTATGTCCTTCCCCGGGACTCAAACTATCTCCGTATCAAATTTCATCTAAATCGGTTCAGCGTTTTAAGCGTGAAGAGGTAACAGACAGACAGACACACTTTCCCATTTATAATATTAGTAGTATATTAGTACTAGCGACCGCCCGCGACTTCGTCCGCCTTATATTTGTTTATCGCGGATAAAAGGTATTTTTTATTAGAGTAGCTTATGTCTTTCCCCAAAACTCGATATTTTACTAATTTAAATGTGAAGCATATTACCAGGATTTCAAGTTCCTAGCGTAAAAAAATATTTACTGTCCATACAAATATTCATCTCCTTTTTCGTCCCTAAAAGGGATGAAGTTCGACATACATTATAGCCTATGTCCTATTCTGATATATAAGGTACACAACTGGAAAGTTTCATAAAAATTCGTCCAGTAGTTTTGAGATTAAGTGGAACGTACATACATACTTTCACGTTTATAATATAGTAAGGATACGGATAAGGAGTAAGGATGGATTAAACTTCTACATTTCCGTTTGGTAAACTTCGGAGATACAGGGGGGGGGGGGGGGCTGTTTTTTTCACATTATCCTTAATAAAACGATATTTAACCACACTAAAACAAAATTGTTTGATTATATGCAAATCAAGCCTTTTCATGTGATAGCCTACACGACCTATACTCTGATTTCTAATTCAACACCAAAATTTAACGTCAACGGGCGCACATTCGCTGTGATCACTGCATACTGGTTTAAGTGTTGGTATTTTTATCGATAAAACTTACCCTAATATCACTGGTTGTACGATTTCTCATTCCTATTTTTGGGAAATAATGTGAGAACTGTCAGATTTTGGTCTTGAATTAAAAATCAGTGTTAGTAGCAAGACTTTTAATTTTGTGTAATAGGGATAATGACCGTGGCAATGGCAAGAATCTTTTATATTTATATAATCAAGAAGATCACAATTTGGAAGTGGACAGTGCACGATTTATTTTTAACCGACTCGCAAAAAAGGAGGAGGTTTTCAATTCGTCGGGACCTTTTTTTTATTTTATTTTTTATTAATGTTCACCAATTATTCGAAGACTATTTGACCGATTCTTTTTTTTTTGTTTTGGTTCATGGGAGTTACGTCAAATTTGGTCCTATATAATTTTGGTGAAGATGTGATGATGGGATCCATGAGGAATCGAAGGAACTCCTCAAATATTTTAGGCAAACATATGGTGATTTTGGTATTATAAGAAACGTTATAAGCATTTGCATTCAGAAAGTGTAAATTGGTGAAGTGGAACTGATGAAGAAGACCACAGAATGCCATCGGAACTCCACAATGATAAATGATTTACAGGTGGCGATAAGATATCTCGTTTAAGTTAGTTAAGCAACTTCACAGTTGTACTTTTTGTTTTACAAATATCATGATAATAATCACAATTTTTGCAATTTATTAGTGGATCACTCCACTAGCGTTATTATTTTAACGGCTAAAGAGTCGGATGCACCATACAGAGATCCATAAGCAAGAACAGATGACAAAATTCGTCGACTACTGGTGTGGACGATTAGCTCAGATGGGAGAGCGTGCTGCCCCGGTCTGGCTCAAGGCACTGGTTCAAGTCCAGTATCGTCGAAAAATTTTTTCATTTGTTTCTGATCTTTGTTTATAACTTCATAGTTACTAACTTAAATTTTCCTTATAAGAATGGTACCACTGAGCGCTGATTTCATGGTGGGGCCGGAAGGTACTCACCGCGGAGCTCCATAATATTTTTTTTATCAAGGACATTATTGAATAATGTATCCTAGCCGTGTTTGGGCTCGTTGGAATCGCCACAAAATACACTTTTAAGTAACAATTAACTAAAAGCAACTTACTAAAATCATCAATTTTCAATATTTTACACATTATTTAAGTATATGGCAACGATCCCAAAATAAGATTAATTGTATATACTGTATACATTGAGTAGACAAACGGTTACTTGGAAGTGTATTGAAAAAACAGAATTATGCAGCATTTTTTTTACTTTTTCGTTTTGTTTTTGGAGTCGGTTTTATTTTTTGTTAAAATTTTAATTAGGTACGGTGGGTAATGTATTGGCTATTGTTGTTAGACAAGGTATTCAAAGCTATGTATTGTATATCAGAGGTAATTCGATTTTCGATGTATGAATTATCAACACTTGACACCCGTCATAATGACAATAGGTAGGTACCTACTGTCATTATGACATAAGTATTGGGAAGCAACGACAACATTCAGAAAATGATTATACAATGCAGTCATGTAAGCCTTATTTTGCGTTGTTGTTTAATTTAAATTTATTTTTAAAAATAAATGTGAAAAAAGTTTATGCAGAGCAGTAAGTATAGAGTCAACAGCAAAAGTAGATGATCATTTTAGTTCCTTGTCACTTTCACTACTTTAACGCATTCCAATTGTCGCAGTATTGTTACGTCAGTGCGACAAAGTACTAAAATGATCATCTACTTTTGCTGTTGACTGTACAATACTTTACTGACATTCGCAAGCCTACGGCATTAACCAAAGTAACCTAGTCTAGAGCCCCGTGTCCTATCCTATTCTAAATAGTTTATTTTATAAAAAAATGAAATCTTCAGATGTTGCGGCGGTAAATAATGAGAAAATTAATTTTTTCCGTGTTATTTAAATGGGAAAAATTCAGACTCGATGGAGGACCTCTTAAAATTATAATTACGAACTCTCCTTTGGACAGGACTTTTGTTTCGACATTTTCTACGATATTTTAAGCGGTGAGTGAGAAAAAAATATATCCGATTTTTTTGGCACACCCTAGTATATATCTGTAAGTCAGTCAATTTATTCGTAAAGTTCGCAAAAACTGCTAGACAGAATTTGATGAGATTTGGTGTGTAATAGATAGTTTACACCCTGGAGGCCTGGAGTAAGATAGGATAGCTTTTAACCTCGAAGTCCTCGCGTACTTATTATAGCGTAGCCTTGATTTAACAAAACAGAGTTCCAATAAACACTAAAAGTTCTATCTCAGTGTGACTGCCGATGATAAAACACAGGATTTACAAGGTTATCCCGTTATTCCCGGTTTACACGTATTTTTTTGTAACTGACAATAGATGGCGTTACGATACTTATTGCACCAAATTTAATAAAATATCTTATTTGAATAACTTTATACCATTCAGTAAGATAAATAATAATTATTAACATATTTCTTTTGAATTTTTACATTCTATGTATCTACTTATAACGGCTTCTCTTAATATTATGGTATATTACAGGCGTTTCATACTTTTAGTTTTCGAGTTCCGCGGTAGGTGGTCTCGGTTGTGGTGTTTGCCACCACGACAGGCAGACTATCCATACTAATATTATAAATGTGAAAGTGTGTCTGTCTGTCTGTTACCTCTTCACGCTTAAACCGCTGAACCGGGTGGAATGAAATTTGGTATGGAGATAGTTTGAGTCAAGAAGGACATAGGCTACTTTTATCCCGGAAAAATACCCTTATCCGCGATAAACGAATTTAAGGCGGACGAAGTCGCGGGCAGAAACTAATAACTCCATAAAGGAAAAAATAGCGGAGCTTAGACTTGTGAGAATTGTCTTAGGATATGAGTGTTTTTTGTTGCGTTGTGTTTTAGTTTTTGAACTAAAAATATATTTTTACGGGGTATGTATATGTGGATAGTAAATTTAGTTCAACCTCAATAGATATTACTATTGATATAAACGCCATCTGACAGCCAATAAATAAATCAATATAAGTACTATTTTTACCGCCAGATGTCATTACTAACTAATTGCATTCAACGCCATCTATCGGCTAACAAAATGGTTTTCCTATTCACCGCTAGGTGTCGCTATAAGTAGATTAATCTCAACGCTATCTAATGGCCAATAGGTGAGTTTGGCTTATCACCACTAGATGTCACTACGAATTTAATATCAACGCCATCTAGAGCTAATAAAATCTAGCCTTTAACCAGCATCCCGGAATCCTTGGATGCCCAGTTACCCTGGTACTAAAAAGGATTGAAATCCGTCCAGTCGTTTTGACGTAATGAGAATGAGGCTACAAAGCCACATACATACATACACATTTACTTATTTTTCGATTCGGTGTCCGTTAAATAGTCCGTTTCACTTATTTTTATTAAAATATCTTCAGTAGGTACATATACTTCTAGATTAATGGATTATAGTCCCTTTGCTTTTCCGCGAACTTGTGTCTTGGTTAGATGTGACAATAAATTGTGCTCACATGCGCATATTTTCATGCAGTTTCCACAAAAAATTGACGGTCCGTCAACATCTCCTGCATCTCCTGATAATGCCTCGTAGAAAGGCGAAACACGTGTCGAGGATTATACTGTTTGGTGGTGGTTTGTTGTATTTGCATGCGTATTTTTTTGTGGAAACTGCATGAAAATATGCGCATGTGAGCACAATTTATTGTCACATCTAACCAAGACACAATTTTGCGGAACAGCAAAGGAACTATAATCCATTAATCTAGTATGGAATTCGGCAAAGTAACGCCTGAATCTATCACTTACATATACTTCTTATTTTTACAATTTTATTAAAATAGTAGCTCCCTGCTGTGTCGCTCTGATAATGTAGAGTCGGTGAACGGCCACCAATGTATGTCATCGTCATCACATACTGGAGAAGACGTGGCAGTATGACCTTTGGTCTCAGCCTTTCCAAAAGGGAGAAAAGGAAAAAAAACATCACATACCGCGTAATACCTAAAAAGTTTTCTGCAAGCAGGACTGTTATCGCGTTTAAATAATAAATCGAAATATTTGAAACGTATTTAAAACTAAATTAAACGCAATTGATTATGCGGACTTTTGAAGGCCATCGAAATTGTACAACATTAGTTTATAATTATAAATTTTGAAAATGTACTCTTAAGATGTTCAACAATAACAACGAAGCTCTTTACTATTTAGTGCATCGTCAAAATATAAATTAATAAGGATCTACCCGCTCACTGGCAGAAGTGGCATGAAGGTGTTTCTACGACGTTTGTTCATCATCCTACAGTGCACTCCTATCCAAATATGCTACCGGTCAGTCGTCGACTTAGCTTATAAAGTCTACGGCAAAAATGAGAGTGGAGGTACACCGTTGGTCGTCCTACATGGGTTGCTAGGTTCCAAAAGAAACTGGGCAACCATGAGCCAAAAGATTTCCTCTGCATGCCGTCGCATGGTAATAGCTGCGGACATCCGCAATCATGGAGACAGCCCCCATGAAAATTCCCACACCTATCATGATCTGGCGGCTGATGTATCGAAGCTGATTAATACCGTGGGCTTAAAAGCAGTTGATGTGATAGGACACAGTATGGGCGGTAGAACTGGCATGGCTTTAGCACTTACGCAGGTAGCTATTCAGGTATTTGTAGACTTTTTAACCAACTTCGAAAAAGTAAGGGTGTTGATAATTTTTAACGTGTTTATCTTTGCCATCGTAGCTCCTATACGGATGAACCTATTTCGATTTAGTTTTTTTTTAAAGCGGTTGAAGACAATCAGTTCAGAAGTTTGAAGATCATTGGCATTTTCCCAAGTGTGTTGGGGTTTTGTTATTATTTAAATGACTACTTGTTTTGCCCAATTCGTGTAATTTTTTTTACAGCCAGCAAAAGTTCACAGTCTAATCGTAGTCGACATCTCCCCCGTCTCCACCGCTGGTGTTTTGAATAATTTCTTCCCGAAACTTATAGACAGCATGAAAGGCGTCGATTTTCAAGGAAAAACTTCGCTAGCTGATGCTAGAGTCATTGCTAAAGAGAGCTTGATGAACTCTGGTTTGTTTGATAGCCCAGACGGCCTACATTTTATTCTAATGAACATAGGCAAGCGTGGTGACAAGATAGGTTGGAATTGCAACATAGATGCTTTGAAACAACATTTCATGGACATTGCTACTTTTCCGGATGATTTAAAGAGCATGCAATATGATGGCCCTGTTCTCTTCATTGGTGGAACAAGATCGAACTATATTCCGTAAGTAGTTTTCAAAGTTTTGAAGTCAGAGAGGCAAAAGCTCTAGTGTTCCCAACACCTTTTATTTCGCCATATCCGGCTGTCTGTTTTCATACATATATATATATCAAAAACTTTCAAAGCTACAAGGCAGGCAACTTCTAGGTATCTGAGGTACTATTTGAGACACTAAGTATCTTTGCATAGGATTATCAACTCTGATTCTGCATGATATTAGGTGAGGCCACCTAATATCATGCATCCCTTTGAGGACAGTATAAAGTATTATACAATGCAGAAACATGGTTCCCCTCATTCCCGAGAGTCAGACCGAGCGATCTGTGCCTAAGTAAGTGTTATTTCTTGTTAGTGGATGCCAATATTTTCTTGCCCGTAGCTATGGCCTAGTAAACAGTTATCGCAGCCTATGGATGCTTACATAGAACGCTCTGATACTCTTCATACTCGTACATTTCGCATTTTGCCAACCGTTTAAGTTGACCCGACCCTGGTAGGGTGCAGCTAAAGAAGCACTGTGTACCTATTGAAAATGTAACCATATACATATATGAAACTATATTCAAAGTGTTTTTTGGGTGTTACTTAGAGTGGAAGTTGTAACATTTGAAGATGAATAGGTATGTAAATTTTGTTTTAGGCAAGAAGATATCACAGGAATCCGAAGTTTATTTCCAAAAGCGGAACTTAAATATGTAGAAGGGGTTGGACATAATGTGCACGCTGAAGATCCAACTGGCTTCTTCAATTTGGTTAATGAATTTCTTACAATGAATAAATAAAACGTAACGAACCCGCTTAGCCTGACACCTATTGCCAAATATTACACACGTAAGTATTCATTTAATTTATTTATTAGGTAGTCAAAAACAATGTGTGTGAATGTCAGAAATTATAATAGAAGGATTTAAACAATTAAGTAGGTAAAGCCTTGGAATTAGGTATAGTCAACTACAATAATATGGATCCACGTTTGGACCCTACTTACTTGCCTACTACCATGCAATAAGGTGTAAAAGGTGTAAAAAAAAATTGGATACATTGCATGCATCTCTTTGTAGTCGACTTGTAGTTTATTATACCCGTGTTTTTCTTTTATTTCCGTTAAATTCGACACGTTGCTCGGTACATTAACAGAAGCTACCTGGTATATTGCTTTTTGTTAAATACGATTTTTTTTTGTTTTCACTCATAATAAATCAATGTTAAAGTGTAAAAGGTCCCTTAGAGTTACACAAAAGTTAGTGTCTAGTATGACAAAGTTTAAATTTCATCCATGACAGCACATGCCAACACAGCTCAGTGGTAGATAGTCAAATCAAATCAAATCAAAATATTCTTTATTCAAGTAGGCCTAGTTACAAGCACTTTCGAAATGTCAGTTACATGAGAGTGAATGTTTGCTGGGAGAAATACAATATGATCCAACATTTGCTGCAAGGATTAGGGAAACCCAGAAAAACCTAATCAGATCATTTAACTTAAGTGTAATATTATTGATAAAATCATCATTTTTAAAATTAAAATAATCAATAAGATAAATCCCAAAAGGATTGTCAATAAAAAATAAATAATCTAGAATGTGTCTAGAATAAAATTCTAAATGTCAGAGTATATAAAACAATTAAGATTAAAATAATAATATTACCTTAGGTATTCGTTAAAATAATTATTCATATACCTACATGACGCTATAATTTACATTAATCATTAGTTTGCTTAATGGAGTGTGGGGTCCTAGGTTCAAATCCCAATAACTTACTTATTCGATTTTTCTTTTTTCTTTGTTTTTTTTTTACTTTTATCTATCTCTGGTAGATTAGTGGAAAGTGAGATTATTATTTGAAAGTAATTTCTAATAATTTCCTATTCCTGTAACTTGAAGTTGACATTAAAGTTTCCAAAACATTCGGGTGCTGTCGGGGATGCCGAGATAACACAACGGCCAATAACAGATCTAGCGACCGTAACCTGGCGATGATTGTTATAGAGGCGTAAAAAAAACAGAAAAATAGAAAGACCTTCGTAACAATGTGCAAATGACTGTAAAGAGAAAGTATTTCAATGCGGAAATCAAATTTTAAACAGTAGTCGTTTACAAAGAGTATAGTCGTTTAACAATTGAATAGGGATAGATTTCGATCATACGTCAAAAAATCTCAAGTATTTTTCTGGTAATTTCAGCATCGATATCGGATAATATCGCCGGGGTAAAGAGACGTAAGCGCATTAATACTAATTTCTAGAACACTTGTCGTAAAACTAAGCACGTCATATAAAAAATATAGTAATTTGAAAGCAACATGCAAATTTACAGAAAAATCTGTCAAAAGGAAGAAAAGTTATGATGTTTTTTGCCTCTCCTGAAAAGTAGGGGTTTTATATTATTTGTTGTATTTTTAATTTTATTTTAATTGCCCTGTAATTCGATTGAAAAAGTACAAAATGTACGAACTACGAAAAACACAATATTTGTATTATGTTTTTTTCATCATATTTTGTTTTTGTAGAACCATAAACACTATAGATATTCAGTTCAAATAATCATTCAGTTATTGACCCGAATTTGACATAATAAAATAAAACTTCATAACCCTCAATAGATGAGGGTGCAGAAGATAAACTTCAATAATGACACAATTTTAATATCTTATTTTACTGATTTTTCTCCTTAAATGAGTTCTCCACCCTATTTTAGTGAGCAGCGCCTCCCCTTTCTGGACTGTATAGCTGAATTACCCATTTTTTTGTTTCCCCAGTCGTTTTATTACCATTCGCCTTTTTCCCCAAATTGCTTATTTTCCATTCGTCATTATGGCCGGCATTTAATTTCTTACACGTTTTTTTTTCTGATCGATGAATTACCCAATATTTTGTTTGCCCAGTCGTTTTATTACCATTCGCGTTTTTCCCAAAATTGCTTATTTTCCATTCCTCATTATGGCCGGCATTTAATTTCTTACACGTTTTATTTCTAATCGTATTTTTCGCTAAATGCATTTTTTTACCAGTCCGTATTGTTCACATACGTTCACTTCACCTGTACAACATATTCCTCATAGTATTTTTTCGCCACGGGTTTTAATTTATGATCTAAAAACTAGCGATACTACGGTAGAAAAGTCGTATCTTTGTATGGATTTCATAGTAAGATACGGTTTTTTTTCCGTAGCACTGCAGACTGTAGTAACTAAACTAGCCGCTCGAGGGCGCTTAGGGAAAATAAGCAATTTGGGGAAAAACGCGAATGGTAATAAAACGACTGGGGAAACAAAATATTGGGTAATTCATCGATAAGAAAAAAAAAAACGTGTAAGAAATTAAATGCCGGCCATAATGACGAATGGAAAATAAGAAATTTGGGGAAAAAGGCGAATGGTAATAAAACGACTGGGGAAACAAAAAAATGGGTAATTCAGCTATACAGTCCCTTTCTGTACTTTTCATTGTGTAGCGGTTACGGTAAGCATGTCACCCGGTATCAGCAAGTGTGTAAAGTAGAATTGATTATGAACGCATCTTTGTAAATTCAGCGTCAAAGCTAATGTCTCTAACAGCATCTTAATGTCATCCGAATGTCAAAATTTTTACAAATCAATCATGTAAAATTTTAAATTTATCCTTCCCTTAAAAATTCTGGTTACTAAATTATCCGTAGAAATGTTAATTACTAAAGTAAATCCCAGGATTCTGGGTTCTTTTCTAAGAGTATGGCCCATGATATCCCAAAAAGTCCTAAGGAAACAATCGACATTTACCTCTGAAAATTCAGAGTCTGTTGATTTGGCATATGCATCTTACGAAAGCACAGAATCGGAAAGTTCTTCGCTGCCACCTTTAGTAATATTACATGGGTTGTTGGGGTCGAAAAATAATTGGAACAGCACGAGCAAAGCAATCCACAGGACAACGGGGAGGAAAGTGATCAGTGTCGATGCCCGTAACCATGGTGACAGCAGGCACTCTTCGCAACACAGCTACATTCATATGGCTCACGATGTTATGAATCTGCTAAAAAAGCTCGAACTCTCCAAGGTGTCTGTTCTAGGACACAGCATGGGAGGTAGAACAGCTATGGTGCTTTCACTACTTTGTGTAAGTCTATAAACTTTACATGCAGAAATATGTTTCGAGACTGAATTTCTACCTAATTTATTAGAGAAATATATTCCATAGCTCAATTTTGTGGTATTTGAATTGCTTACAATATTAATGGTCTTATTATTTCCAGCCAGACTTAGTATCAAGTCTAATAGTTGTGGACATATCTCCAGTCAAAACAAGCCCCCAGATATTCACAATGGCAAGCCTCTTTGATGCTATGACTAATGTATCTGTCCGTCCCGGCATCCCTATGTCCAAGGCTAGAAAAGTAGCTGATGAACAGTTGAAGAAAATTACTCTAGATGTTAATTTACGGAACTTTTTAATCACAAATCTAGTCCAGACAAATTCAGGTGCCTACACATGGAGAGTAAATCTCCCGGCCCTTAGGGAGAACTTTACAACACATATATCAAACTTTCCATCAAATCTGAAAGGCCTGCAGTACTGCGGGCCAAGTTTATTTATAGGAGGCTCCCTTTCTGACTATATTGGGTAAGTCATAGGTCAAATGTAGTCTTTATATTTATACCCTATGTTTTTTAAATAATGTACTGGCCGCAAAACGAAAGGAGCACAAATTTACTTTTAAATAAAATTTGTATGGCATAATGAGCACTCATTTGTTTCTTAAATAAAATTTGTATGGCATAATAATACTTTAAAGAACAACAAATAAATAGTATTAATGAGACAAGAGCGGCTACTACGAAACCCGAAAAACGAAGTTCGTAACGTGCTGTCCCTCTCACTCTCATGTCATGCTGTATATTTGAGTGAGCAAGATAGCGCCATACGAACTTCGTTTTTCGGGTGTCAGAGTAGCCCCTAAGCATTGACAAACACGACCTAGGCAATAACCTAGCAGTGCATTGTAATGATCAGCATAACAGTGGCATGCCATAAAGGCACTGCCTACCCTGAATGACCATGGCTCAGAGAAACTGCCTTCCTTGGCCAAAAACCCTGTCCACGCCACGCAGCATACAAATAAAAAATTAAAAAAAAAACATTTTTGACATATGGACCAACGGAAGCCCAAGATAGCCAGTTTTACTACACTTTCACTTTTTAACCCATCATGGTGAAATTACTTTATTGATTTTTAATGGCTTTTAATCTCATTTGTTCTTTATCCTCGACTGCCATTTATTTAAACTTAATTGCACAATTAAATTATGTACAAATGGCGGACTTAATGCCGAAAGGCATTCTCCACCAGTCAACCATTGGGATAACAGAAACGTTTATATGGTGCACTCCCAATTAGTCATTATATTATTATTTTTGACATTGTGTACTCAAAAGTGGTATGTTTTCAGAAAAAGCGACCTGCAAGAAATTCAGGAGTACTTCCCACTTGCAAACCTAGTTTTTATAGAAGGGGCTGGCCACTGGGTGCACAGCCAGAAACCACAGGAGTTCCTGGACACAGTATGCAAGTTTTTAAAAGAAAAATGAATAGCTACCAATTTCCTTAGTCAAATGTAATAGATAATTTTATTGTGATTCTCTACAAAGATTTAGTTATATTGAAATTGTTAAAAAATGTACAAAGTTAATCAGTTTTATTGTTGTAAATATAGTGTTGTTAAACATAATTGTTTTTTTTTTGCAAGTTTTCATTAAAATTCACTTGGTAAAAAATATATCTGGTCTTGAAGGTCAACTGACTCTAATACAATGCCCCCGGAAAAAAATGCTCTGCATATTGATGAAAGGAGTATAGGTGGCTTGTATAAGTATTACTACCAACCTAAGTAAAGGTTGGTGGTAAATAACAAAATAAATATTTCTAGGGGGGGTACTCCATAACATATCAAGACGTGAAAAAATATATATCAGAAAACATCAACATGTGGCACATATTTCGACAGCTTTTTAAAGAGCAATTTAAGGTTTCTAAGCATTTTTTAATTAAGTGAATATTTTAGAAAATATCGCTGTGAAACATAAACTGCGCCACCCCCCCCTTTATATTTTAAATGAAACCGTATATTCAAAAAACGTAAACATAATTGCAAAGGTATAATGCTTAATAAATTCTTTCAGCGAAAATTATTTTCAAGATAATCCGATGTACCGTTTTTAGTTACTTACAGGAAAAATGCGCTTATCAACAAAAGGCCGTAAGTGCAATCAAGAAAAGCTCTTGCTGGTGCACTGGTTTTTTCCATCTATAGTGCATTTCTTTGTAATATTGGCTACGGAACCCTACGCTCAGCATTGTCCGATGACATACATGCTCTTAGCCGGTTTTTTTTGTTCAGTAACTGACAGCGATTATCCTTAGTATCACCTGATGTTAAATGGCCGAGGGTTCTAAAATATGGCTCGCTGGTTTAGTAACAGCCTATTCACTTTTTTACTGTAGGTAAATGCTATGACTATCAATAATCAGCTTTTAGGCCAAGACTGCCCTGTTACTCGGTACAAAGATAGCCCTCTCGAAGATCTGATCAGCCTTAACGACGCTGTCATTAAGTGGCTGACTAATCTTAGCCTAAATAATACCTTGAGCCATACGATTATATAAATCAGCTTTTAGAATCAAACAATTTCGCCTGGAAACAAAATACACATTAGTTACGTACCTAAAACTATTTAACCACATTGATAACAACAGTGTTCGTCGAATCCCACATATCATTGTCGGTGTTGCGGTTTTACTCTCTCAAATAGGCCACCCCACTCTGCTATTCTAGACTTCTATAAAACAGCCCTAAGGAAGGTACTGAAAACCATTCCCACTTCACGTTTTGTGAAGTGAGTACCGTAATTATTTTAATTATTAATTGTTTTATTAAAACAAAATGGCGGACGTGGTGAACAGTCTGAAGCTGCTGTTCGACCGGCCGAACGAGCCGCTGATCTCGCCCAAGGGAGATGACAAAGCTGTGTTTCAGCTTTCGGAGCAGTTCCTTGTAAGTATACTTTCAACTTCTTCAAAAAAGTTCGGAGGTGAGAACCACCTGCTCTACTTATGTAGATTATGGAACCGTCATCGTCAATGACTCGATACCGACAACAAAGCACCTTTCTATCATGTTAGGGAGCTGCCAGTCTTCCGATTCATAATCGCCACGACACTATCTCACTCACCCTATATACCAGCACAACTCTATTCGGCGACTCTTTGTCGCGTGAGAAAGATTGTCTGTCTCTTTCCTTTTCAATACAGTATGAGAAAGATGCGTGATGCTATAACACCCGGCCTGCGAAATCGCGGAGTTGCGCTAGCCCTGCAGCACTATCCATTGGCGCGCGTAAAGACGTGAGATACATTGCCGTTCTTAAATAGGCATTTTCATTTAAATAGTTATGACCAGCAGCAGCAGTGTATGTAATAGGGGTTAGTGGTTGTCACGAAACTGACGATTAATGTCAAATAGCATATATTTCGTTACAAAACTGAGAGGCTAGACACTGTTTAAACATAGCTTAAGTTTCGTCTAACCGTACATAAAAATGCCCAAATGCGAGAGGGACTGCAACACTTAAAATAACAGAATATATACCAGCCTCGCCTCGACTCGTGCCGATTTATAATGCCGGTATAATAGACAGAGCCAGTGACGTGAAGTTCTCTGTTTAATCGACTACTGCAGTTAAGAACGAGGTTCCTATTTCTATGAAAATCATCGATATGTGATTTTTCTGAATTTCTTCACTAAGATTCTATATTCTTACTCGTATAATTTTAATCTAGGAATTTTTAAATTATTTAAATCTTTGTATTTATAAGAATAGAAGTTCCTAGATTCCTATATTTATTTCTTCACTGAACAGTGTGTACCGCGGGAGTTCCAGATGGCATACATACAAACATATATAATCACGCCTTTTTCCCAACGGGGTAACCAGAGAGACTACCTCCTTCCACTTGCTACGGTCATGGCATGGCATACAACTGCCGCTTCATCAACATTCATTAATCTCTTCATGCATGCTCGCCGGTTTAGAGTACTTTTCACTTGGCGTTTTTTCAGAATGACTCCAATCTGATCGCGAAACATTCGTCTAGGCCTTCCTCTTCCAACATTTCCACTTACATTCGCCTTGTAGAATTTTCCAGTCAATCTTCTTTCATGCATCCGCTCTCTACATGCCTAAACTACCTTAGCATGGTATCATTCAAGTTAATCTCTAATATGACAGAATAGTCAATATTATTGGTGCGAATAGCCTTGTTTGATGTCGGTTCTAATTTATTAATTTAATAGTTATTATGTATGCATATATAATAGATATTTAATATATGTGCATACATAATAACTATTAAATTAATTATTTGTGCGCGAGGAACGAGCATAACAGAACGTTGAAATTTGCAGTCCGAAGCATACTCCGGCAATGGCATTGAGCTGAACAACCGCTTTGGAGACGAGTCCTCGCAGAAGATCCCGGTGAAACCCCTATCCCAGGTCCCGCAGTTCACCAAGGCGCGCGGTCTGTCAACCGAGGCAGACTTCTCGCTGTTCATTCCCTTCCACCAGGAATGCGCCACCGAAGTCATCGACGCGCTGATGCGTAAGTTACTAACTCAATTAACACGAATAATCACAGAAGATTCCTGTGAAGACCCTGACTTAGGGGCCGCAGTTCGCGCGAGGGCTGTCCCACTAGGACTCAGAAGAACCCCCTTTGACTAAAACCCTGACCCAGGTTGCGCAGTTCACGAAGGCGCGCGTTCGGTCCCACGAGGCCAACTTCTCGCTGTTCATTCCCTTCGACCAAGACTGCGCCACAGAAATTATAGACGCGCTGATGCGTAAGTTACTAAGTCCAAATACGAATGCTTATACACCTAGGTATGCATCTAGCGCAGAGACTAGAGCACAGGTCTTGCAAACGACAGGGTGGTCCTTCCTAGTTTCGTATTTTTATTTCTGCGCGGCCTGATTTGAATGGCGGTGCATTCAATATTTTTTTATTAAAATTTCATTTTTTTCAGTGTCGCTACTGTTTACTCAATGTTTCAAATGAACAATGTTATTTTTTACATTATAAAAAAATGACCCAGGACAAATCGGCTGTAATTTCATTAACATTTTTTAAATACGATTCGCATTGAGCGCACGTGCACTTAGTGAAGTTCCTTGTA
Organism: Hedya salicella; assembly: GCA_905404275.2. Taxonomy (NCBI): domain Eukaryota; kingdom Metazoa; phylum Arthropoda; class Insecta; order Lepidoptera; family Tortricidae; genus Hedya; species Hedya salicella. The sequence continues at coordinate 7,032,843 of FR990114.1, read as the reverse complement.
GATTTTAGTGACATAGCAATTATATAAATAATACAACATAGTTAAAAAAATATTTTATTCGAAATATATCCCCCAGGCGTCCCCGAGACTCAGCTCCAGGACTTCCTGTCGACGTGCATCTTCGCGCGCGCGAACCTCAACCCACAGCTATTCAATTACTGCTACTCCGTCGCTCTGCTGCACAGGTACCAACAAACATGGAAACAAGTTAATCTCTTCCCAGCGATGGACCAGGATTACGCCCCGATCATTAATGTGCGTGCTTTGAGTACCACACCGAACCTAATGACGTCATCAAGTGCCGATGACTTAGCTGAACTGTTACAGGAAGATCATGCCCTGCTTTTGTACCATGATGATTGCAACTAAAACCACTATTTAGGTATCTTTCCTTTAGGTTATTAGATCTGTCAGCCACTTGAACCATCTGCTCTGCTTTCATCCTATCTGAACATCACTTCATCATGCCCTTCACTTGTCCTTGACAAAACTTGAATTTGAAAAGGGGATACTCAGCTTTATTCCTTGATGTAGGTATGTTATTCTGTTTTACTTGAGTACACCCCTTATCAAATGCCCATATACTCGTATATAAAGCCCAGGTAAAAAACAACACAGTTTGAATTGCGAGGCAAAGCTTGCCATTGAGAAATATATTTTCTATTAAGTAGCAAAATGGTTAATAAAATGTATATCTATGTTATCATTGCATTTTATAAATTAAAATTAATTGAATTTAAATATTCAACACTTTATAATAAACTATATCACATTATTACAGGCGTGACACTAGAAATGTCCCCATTCAGAACTTTGCTGAGACATTCCCGTCAAAGTTTTTGGACTCCAAGGTGTTTGCCCAAGCTCGTGAAACAGCTGCTGTCACTCCAACTGTAGCTGACGTAAGTATTTATACATTATTTTCCTTTTGCCTCTTTCCCTTTGCCTCCACAGCAGTTGTCACATACCTTATCACCTTCGGAACACAACACTGGCTTGTAGTTCGGAGTCCAGGGCCCTAGACTGGCATTCGAATAGAAATCCATAGGGTATGTTCCATCTTCTTTCAACCATTTACTGTTTCCTAGTGACACTGAAAACTCGTAAGGAGTTAACAGAGGTTTTGGGAATGCAGTCCCCCAGTCAATGGATAATCTTGGACAGGCTACTTGAACAAAGGCATCCAAATTAAATAACGCTAGTTTACTGGGAAAAATTTCAGACAGCAGTATTTTTACATATTTCTTATCTGCATTTCTAATTTGCTTTTCTAGATTGCTTAAAACTTTCGTGCTTCCTTGACGGCCCAGAGTGCCCAGTATAAGACCATAGTGACCAGCATCTTCTGCTGTTTTCACCTGATTTTGTCTGTTTTCTTGCATTAAATTGTGTTCATATTGCTCTGATGTGAATTTCTTTTCATAAGGATCATATTTATATGCTGGAATACTAGGATTAGCTATCATAATTGCTTCTAAGTGGAACCTCCCATCACCAAGGTAAATAATTACATCAGAATCAACCTTAGGTGCGGTGCATCCTAGGATTTCTCCAGGAGACAGCGGCCGGCATTGAGGGACTGTCACAATGTATTCTTCTGTCCGTAGAGTCTTTGCCATTGCATGTAGAGTTGTGACAAACTGGATAGTGCTAACTATGGCTAGGTGTGATCTTTTAGGGAAGTTCAATTTGATTGTTTCTATAAAGTGTGACGGGTCGATCTTGATGTCCACGAATATGTAGAGTACCTTGACGTCCGTGGTCTGGTCGATGGGAATGAGGCACGAGTGGCCGTAGTGCACGAGCAAGTCGACGCCGAGTGCCGCAGCCGTGAAGTCGTCGATGCAGCACGCGCCATACGTCACGTCACCCATTATCACAGTGTCAGCGTTCGTAAACGCCTCGATGATATCGCATAAAGTCGTAGCGAACATTGTTAACCCTGAAAAATATAACAACACGATTATCGTCTAAGAAAGTAGAAGCAACTTATACAATGCAATATTTGAACTAAATTGGCTGCTATACTGATCAATACAAGCTAAATGCAAAGTTAGCTGGAATGGGAAGAAGTTTGGATACCTTCAGGCAATTGAAGAGCCACTCGTTTAGCGCCGGCCGTCCTTATCCTCCATATAGTTTTATGAATTTCGAAATTGTAGTTTTGAGGCAGCGCTTCGCACGCTCTGTTTAATAAAGGGTCATTCAGCAACTCCTCAGGAATTTTATTCAAAGATCTAATGTTTGGTTTGAAAGTTTTTCTCTGTCCCTCGGGTTTTGCACGCACTACGACCACGCCAGGGTTTTGAAGTAGGTCGTCCATTGGCAGGTAGTTTAAAAAATTATCACTATCACTCTAAATGATATAAGGTTATATTTTTGTAAAAATATAAACACGCGCGCTGAGAACTCGGTCAACGATGGCCTACGTGACTTTTACAATTTTTGCGTTCCTTTCCAAAATGTCAAATAAGTGTCAAAAAATAGTGCTGTGTGGAGAATTTATTCACATTTATTTTAAGACATAAATTTCATTTTAAAGGTTTGAAAAATATATTAATTCTCAAATATACACATTATTATGTTATTGTTAAAATTTCTCAGCCCAAAGCATAACAATTGTAATGTTTCGTTTCTAGTTTAATCGCTAATTCCGTAGAAAGGATTACGTATTTATCAGTTGTCATCCAACTGTCATCGAAATGACATTACGTTTCGTTTCACACAGATATTGTGTTAATAAGTTGCGTTCCGTTTCAGCGTATTCCCATCATTATCCCGCGAGACTTCACCGCCACTGACTTAGAAGAAGAACATCGTCTCGCCTATTTCCGTGAGGATATTGGCGTAAACCTTCATCACTGGCATTGGCATTTGGTGTACCCTTTCACTGCTAGCGACAGAGCTATCGTCGCTAAGGACCGACGAGGAGAGCTCTTCTTCTACATGCACCAGCAAATTATCGCACGGTATATATACACTAAATTATATTGTAATTTTATCTCATGATTCTCGCTAATTAAAATATTATGATTACAGGTACAATGGAGAGCGGTTAAACAATGCTCTGAAACGAGTGAAGAAGTTCAGTAACTGGCGAGAGCCTATTCCTGAAGCGTACTTCCCGAAGCTGAACAGTTTGACTTCAGCTCGTGGTTGGCCCCCACGGCAGTCGGGCATGCGTTGGCAGAATCTGAACCGTCCCGCTGACAACCTAAACATCACTGTCGACACTTTGCAGCAGCAGAGGAAGGCTGTGGAAGAGGCGATTGCGACTGGCCGAGTCCAATTGGTAAGCTATCATTGCCTACATAAACAGCACATTCTAATTTTGAATACAAGCTTATTTACAATCCTGACTTGTCAACTACCTTTTCTATAGGCCAACGGCGGCACGATGCCACTGGATATCAACACTCTCGGCAATATGTTGGAGGCGAGCATCCTATCTCCCAACCCGCAGCTTTACGGCTCCCTCCACAACAATGGGCATACTTTCATCGCCTACGTACATGACCCTGATCACCGCTACCTGGTAAGTAACTAAAGTTACCAATTAAGTTAAACGTAAGGTACGTGAAAGAGTTCAAACCAATAGGGAATATGCATGAATTTAAATTTTTGCTTTATTAAAGCTCATTCATGTTAAAAACAATATACAAAAATAAGTTTTCGACTAACTATAAAAATAACCAAGATATAAGCCATCAAAAATTTCATTCTATCTCTTTCTTGCAAAACGGAATTTAATATGGAGTTTATATGGCCTGAGTGCACGATGACGTAACAGTGCATATCGGACCTCTCTGTCTAATTATTAGTTTAAAATGCCTATAATCATGCGTATTTCTTGGCCGATTTTAATTTTTCACATTTTGAAATAGTTTTTACGGTATTTTGATATTTATGCATGTACCCTATTTGTAGCCGCATTTCATATATAGCGTTTTTATTACAATTCGACTTGGACGCCACGCCACTGCTACCCAGGTAGCAGTGGCGTGGCACCCATATAAGCCGATTCCCACTGGGTTGCCCAAGGAATGGTTTAAAATCACCTTTTTTTTAAATTTGAGTAAATGAGTGTGCTTTGACTTCCCTTGTAATTTTCCTAACGCCACGTCACGGCTCTGCTGAGTAGGTAGGTCTGGCTAGGCCCCCTTGCTAGTAATCGGATTCAGCTAGGGAGGGGGAGGGGGGGCGAAAACCCACAAACGGGAACGCCATCCGCGACCACTTAAGAGTTAGGAAGGTACAAGGAATGCGGAGGTGGGTTGAACCGGGTCAACTTGATTTGGGGCATGGGAGAGAGAGAGACAGAGAAAAAAAATCAGAAACTTCGGCTGGTCGCCCCCGCCAGCGGAGTGGCACAGTTCATAGCCAAAATGAAGTGTCATTGTAGATCTTGCATAGGTTTGATTGGTCGTAATAGGTACTCTATGTGCATAGTTTTGCTTTGGCCGCATACGGTCCGGGAAGGTGTAGCGTTTTTTTTCGTATAACAACTTATCTTTGCACTTATTATTATTATTGTTGATTTGTGGGCCTTCTGTATGCCGCTTCGACTAGATTTGATCTATTGTGGCAGCCCTTTATTAGAGTTCACTACTGAGGCCCGTTGAGTCTAGGAATTGCCAAATTCTTTGGGCAGTGAAATGTTGTATCTCTTCCGGGGGTACGACATGTTGCCCTAGGTGGATACTTCTTTTCCTCATGAGTGGTCCACAGAAGCAGAGGATGTGCATTGCAGTCTCCTCTGCCTCTTGGCAGAATCTGCATACTGCGTCCTGTTTCATACCCATTTGAAACAGGTGTTTGTTTATAATATTTTCTTCTGTTTCCGCGATTATTACTAATTGAAATAAAACAATTTAAAACAATAATAAAAAAAAATGGGTTTAAAAAAAAAAATGGGTACTTTGCACAAATTGTAACTTTGACAGAGGAAAATACATCTTTTCTCAGTCCACCCGTGACCATGGAAAGCTGGAAAGCTTCCGAAACGTCGGGAACTAAAATGAGATAATATACGCGATATAATCCGTTAAATTGTTTTATTTCAAGGTGTTTGTTTAGTTTGCAGTGACCTGTCAGAATTCTTGTTATTGCGCAGGTTTTTGGTCTTTTGAGCTGTAGTATCTCTTTCGACAACTTTTGCTTGAATCCCTTAATTGAGGGTTTCGAGTGGTTTTGTCCTTTTACGAGCCTCCATTCCTCGATTGCCTTAGATTGCCGTATGCCTTTCGTTTTGTTGATCCCACAAAAGGGTTCTGGGCCGACTTGGGGCGTGTCCGCGCCTTTATTGGCGAGTTTGTCTGCTCGTTCGTTTCCGTCAATGTCGGAGTGTCCTGGTAACCATCTAAGTATAACTTTATTGGAATTAGCCAGGGCATTTAGGTTATTTTTGCAGGTTTGCACTAGCCTCGAGTTGGTCTCTAGGGATTCTAGTGCAAACAGGGCAGCTTGACTGTCCGAGTTGATGTAAATGTGATGGTGTCTTAGGCTCTTGTCAAGGTTTATCTCGGCGCATTTATTTATGGCGAAGACTTCCGCTTGAAAGATTGAGGCCTCTGTACCCATGCTGACGCTGACATTGAGTTTTGGTCTCTGTCCATAGACACCACATCCCACATCTTTTCCTTTCTTGGATCCTTCCGTATACCAGATGTGACTCCCCTCTTTGAAAGACATTTGATTGTTTAGCCATTTGTCTCTAGGGGGTATTTCCACTGAGTAGAGTTGTGTGAAATTACCTATTTTTAGTGGGCATGTCATCTGTAGGCATGCATAAAGTTTTGATTTCAAACGCTGCATCCTTGATCTTAAGCAGTGCCTGAGAGCGCCATTTCGTCTTTGAAAGGGTGCAGATTCTATAGATGCACTGCTCAGCCTCTTTCCTCACTTGCAAGTGTAGAGGTGTTAGGTCGAGCAGTGCATCCAACGCCGCCCCCGGTGTTGATGATAGGGCTCCTGTTGCGATAACGCAGGCAAAGCGTTGTAGGCTGTTTAGTTTTCGGATGGCTGTTTTTTGGTTGGCTTTGTCACACCAGACGGCGGAAGCATATGTGATTATAGGCCTCACGACTGCCGTGTATAGCCATATCGCAATGTTGGGTCTTACACCCCATCTTGCTCCTGCCATTCTACAGCATGTCCACATTGCCATTTTCGCTTTTTGAATTATGTTGTCCAAATGTGTGTTCCAAGAAAGCCTTTTGTCAAGTGTAACCCCTAGATACTTGGCTTCTTTTGAAAATAGTATAGTCTGCCCGTTAAGCTCTAAGGGCTTGAGCCTGTCGAGCTTCCTCTTCCTTGTGAAGGGTACTATTATTGTTTTGTTGGCATTGATTGACAACTCATTTTCTCTGCACCATTTATTGATGGTTTTGAGAGCTCCTTGCATTATGTTTGAAATTGTGCTAAGACAAGGGCCTTCGACTATGATTACTAGGTCATCGGCGTAACCCTGGACATCATAGTCATAGCCTTCAAGAAATGTAAGGAGTTGGTCCACCGCTAGGGTCCACAGTAGTGGTGATAGAACGCCTCCTTGTGGGCAACCCCGTGTGGTGTAGAATTCGTGTGTGATTTGCACTTATACTTGATAGGTAAAATAATTTCAAAATCTTTCTTCAATTACCAATACCATCAAAATCGTATTCACACAGGAATCGTTTAGCCCCATGGCGGACGAAGCGACGACGATGCGTGATCCTTTCTTCTACCGCTGGCACTCCTTCATCGACGAGCTGTTCCAGTCACATAAGGAATCCTCTTACGTGCCGCGCTATACTCGCTCGGAGGTAGGTACAGTACATCCCTTAATACAACCAAACAAATTGAGGGTATAGTGACTTCTCTGTTAAAAACCTCATATAATCTATATCCACTCTAGTCCAGTATCTAAACAGAAAACTAAAACAAACATTTATTACAGCTTGAGAATCCGGGCGTGAAAGTGACATCAGCTATGATCCAGAGCCAAGGTGGACAGCTCAACACTCTGAACACGTTCTGGATGCAGAGCGACGTAGACCTCTCCCGCGGTCTGGACTTCTCCAACCGGGGGCCTGTGTTGGCGCGTTTCACTCATCTCAACCACCGACCTTTCTCCTATGTGTAAGTCTGGACAGTTATTCAACTCATTGAGGCTGTCATAGGAACGAAAGTAGAAATATTATCGAGTGACGTACCACCAACTACGATAAGACCTACTTATTGTTAGTTTAAATCGTTTGCAATTTGTCAACAGCATAAATGTGAACAACACTGGATCCGCGCGCCGGACCACGGTGCGAATCTTCTTGTCGCCTAAACAAGACGAGCGCAATCTCCCCTGGAACCTCAACGATCAGCGCAAGATGTTCATCGAGATGGACCGCTTCGTCGTACCACGTATGCCTATTCTTATACCTACTTCAGAATAGTTTCGTGACTTCGTGACAAACAACATATACGGAAACTGCAGACAACAGGAGCCTGAAATCTGAAGAAATAACCTTCTCAGATTAAGTGTGCTAAACTGAATGTGAAAGAGTTGTATTTTTAAGCCATTATAAATATAAAGATGACTATTTCCAGCCAGAGATAAGTAAGTAAAGACTTTCTTGCTCATTTTGTGTCAAGGCATCTTCGAATCTACATTTGGTTTGGTCGATAATAGGACCAGTCGCTCAAGATATTAATCTGTGGTCGAATTTTACGCCAAGTGGCAAGCGCACTTCTAGAGTCTCGAACAGATATCATCTCTATCGAATCGATCTCCAAGAATGGTCCAGTTAAATCCGATCCAACTCCTTGCTTTCAGTGAACGCTGGCCAAAACACCATCACCCGGCAGTCCACGCAGTCTTCCGTGACCATCCCGTTCGAGCAGACGTTCCGTGACCTCAGCGCCCAGGGCGACGACCCGCGCCGCACCGACCTCGCCGCTTTCAACTACTGCGGCTGCGGTTGGCCGCAGCACATGCTGGTGCCCAAGGGCACGGAGGGCGGCGCGCAGTACCAGCTCTTCGTTATGTGCTCCAACTATGATCTGGACAGGGTGAGTTTGAGAGAAGCGACTTAATGACTTAGTACTCTAGCGAAGTGATAAGACAACAAAAGTTTAGTAGACCTATTTTCAGTAGTACTTACCCTCGCTGGCTCGGTAATGCATCGAACAGAACGATATTATGTCTGTACTAAATTGAACCCATCTCAGCTCATTCTGATCATTTCTCACTCTCGGCTGGTGATGATGGTTAATTACATGGTTGTGGTACCAATTAATTTGGAGCCAATCGTCTCATTTATTAAAATTATGCCATTCTCTTTCAAAATTACGACACTTTCTGGATGTTTCATTGCCTATTAAATGCTGATGCATTGAGATTGTATCGACGTATACGTGTACAGACTCAATTCAGTAATTTTGTTAGTTACGTTGAATGATCTCACTGTAACATATTTAATCTCACAGGTGGACCAACCCGACGGTACCGAGCTGAGCTGCGACCAGGCGTCCAGTTTCTGCGGCCTCAAGGACCGGCTGTTCCCGGACAAGCGCGCCATGGGCTTTCCCTTCGACCGACCCTCGGCCTCCGCCAACAGCATCAACGACTTCATCCTCGACAACATGGCGCTCGTCGATGTCACTATCCGCCTGCAGAATGTCACTGAGGTCAACCCGAGGAACCCGCCCACATAGACTGGGAATTTGAAGGCGTAACTAGGCGTAACATCGACTAGTGAGGAATAGAAGGCTTGATTCTTAGGTCTTCGGTAGGGTTGGTGCAACAAAACTTTCGACCGCTCCTAGTTACGCCTAGCAAATATCTACATCAAAATTGTTCATCGGCAAATTGAAGGCAAGCGAACAAAATAAATTACTTATAATTATGACGATTATCGCTTTTACTTAAGAAAAAGTAGATAAGGCAACAAAAATGGCTTTTGATAATTTCTAGACTATCTGTACTTCATTAATATTATTGTAGTTAGAGCATAAAAAAATCAAGAGGCTGTAAATTAGTTTTGTATAAGTTGTTACTAGTTTTAAGTATGTACGTAATAGTTATAAGTAAACCCGATTATAGCTTAAGATAGATATAATAAACCAAAGCAAAAATTACTCAGTATTTTGATTTCTTATCCTTAATTTAAATTACGATTATAAAAACACGAAACGTGGTCAGCTTGAGTTCCAAAATGGAAATAAGTCCATGGGTATTTCATTTTCGGGGCTCAAAAGTTCTCGAAGATACGATTATGCCTCGACTGTATCTTTCCACTGATATTTGAACCTGATAATACCTTTGAATGGCAAATGTGGTTGGTTGAAGGCTGTGGAGATACTATAGATAGTGCTATGCTATTTATTATTATAACACTTAAATATATAGTACCTGAATGACCGAGCTCTGTTCGGTCGGTGCACGATTTTTTGATTCTTGACGATAAAACATAACTATGTAAACTTAAAAAGCAAAACTGGGTCCACCTCGGGTCCACACACCGAATTTTATCCAAATTATTAGAGCCGTTTCCGAGAAACCAGTTAAGGCCAACGTTTTTAGAGGTTTCATAAAATCCGAACACCTTAAAACTAACACTACCCCCTTACCCTCCTTGACTAAAGTTTCACACATGGAGTATAGAAAAGGTAAGGAGGCTTATCTCATATATTAGGAAATAGCTGAAACCTGGCTGAAACAGCTGCGGAAAGCGGTAAATAATAGTTCCAAATCCGCACTTCGGATAAGTAGAGATTGTGCTCCTTAGTTTTCAATGTAATAGAATTTCATGAGCACACTAATCCTAAATGTTAATATAGCGAAAAGTTAAAAAATTCTACGCATCGAGCGGGATTCGAACCCAATCTCCAACGGCTCTACGAGCCAAAACCGGGGGACGGTTTTTCTAAAAATACGCTTTAGGGAGGATTATACTAGCCTCCCTAAGGCGTATTAGAAAAATAAAATGCAACTGGTTGAAAAATTCGATGCATGAGCTTGGAGCACTGATGGATCTATTGGTAGGTCGGCCGTGGGGAGCCGGAGCTGTTGGAGACGTGGATTTATATTTACATGTGGATTTTCATTAGCAGACGTTTTTTTGATAAATTTAAACACATAACCTGCTAATAAATATCCACAGTAGGAACAGTCAGTCGGTCCATGAAAATGGTGACACCTAGAACCTTATCAAAACCAACTGCAATATAGCATATCTCCCCCGCAATCAAAATGAATCTAGCGAATAATAATATTCAATAAAATATACTTACTACATAACACACTCGAAAAACATAACGCTCTTTCTAATGCAGATCGGGTAAAAACTAAAGCTATTAAATGTAAGCTCGTTCGGAAAAGGTTTACGACGTTATTCTCATTATGCTTGGTGTCTGATAAATACCTATTTAATTTTCACGCGGCATTACATGGTATCTACTTATTATTTGAAACCCTACCAATAATAAGTGATCAAGCAGCAACCTACCTGCTCTATTGGTATATTTTTTGAGCCATTTCTATACCTGCTACTCTTATACCTACAATGTTACGAACAAACATGCAGCCCATCTATACTATCCTCAAACCAAACAGACGACTGAGGCAATAAACGCCGGCGGCCGTAGGGATGGCGGCATGTCGATACTGGATTTATTTAAATGTCGATAAGATTGATTATATTTTTTGCATAGCTTAATACTGTAACTTATTTTTATGGTTTTATGCGTTTATGTTATTTTCAGTATCGTGCTGATACCGTAGGTCATTAGACTATCACACTAATTATTTTACATATAATAACACAATGACAGTCATTAGGGTACGCCGATTTTATTATAGTATAACTATTAAAGATGACAATTAGTAGAAAAGGATTACAAATGGAGTACCTACATGATTTCTTAATCACCAAGTGATTAATACTTTCTACACGCAATACCACAGGTCATTAGATTATCGCACTAAGATTGTACATTTAATCACACAATGACACAGTCATTAGAATACGCCGATTTTATTATACTATATTAAAGATGACAATTACTATAAAATTATTACAAATAGAGTTCATACCTCATTCGTCACACGGATACCGTCTGGAAGCATACACCATAATGGAAGATTTTTGCAGTGCATCTATTACCAAGTTAAAAGGTGATATTGATTCACAATCTCGACAGCTCATTTATAATGTCTACGTGTTTTTTAATGCCGAAAACCTTCAAAACGAAGATTTAGAAAAAGCATATTTAAAAGATGCTCATCCTCTTATAATCAATCTTCAAGAGGATAGTGACAGTGATGAAGAATATTTTTAATTTTAATACTATTAATATAATATTTATTTATTTATTTAGTCTTACTATGTTTTAGTTCTAAAGTACCTAATTGTAGGTTTAAAAGTATTTATTTCATAATATAAAATATTGTATGCATTACTTTGTTTTAATTTTTGCATGTTATCTTATCGACATGCCTTGTACCGTGTGCTTTCTACCTGCCCTATGCGGCCCGGCTGATAACAGGCATGCTGCATAAGGGCGTACGGGTGCGAAAGAGACAATACAATGCTAATTGTTTTACGATCCCAGTCGTCTATTTGGTTTGAGTATAGTATAGTAGAAAATTGCCCTTGAGGTTAATTTCTATACTATTATAAAGATGTAAAAATGAAATGGCTATACTAACATTGAAGATATTTTTCCAAAAATAAGTGATACGAATGGATACCATTTGAAGGTCATTAAATCTTTTTTTTTATGTGACGTTGAGGTTTCATCACACCAAAACGGTAGTTGGGCATCAACAGTTGGTTATAGGATATTTTTACTGCACTGTGCTGAAAAAAAAGAGGGTTATGATTTTTTCTCCTCCGCTGACGAAGTTGCAGACACTTTCTATAGATAATAAAGTTCAATAATAAAAATCAGTATTTAATACAAACGAAGTCCTAATACTGAACCACCATTCACTCAAACTCGAGTGTTACTAAGTCACGTTATTGCGACAGGGTTCTAATTAGTGACCCATCGAAATTTTGGGTTCGGTTTCGGCGACCGATAGTTCTAATTACGATCTATCCTGGGCAAATTCATTTACCTTCTGGGTCATCAAATGGGGCTTACTATATCTATCCTTCTGACGACATGGTTTAAAATATTACCAGCTTAAATTTAACTCTGTCAAATAGACACAGGAGTAAAAACTTAATTGGGGCCTAATTTACTACGTACTTCATACAGCGGAATTCAAATTAATAATATTATCACAATATTAAAGACATAATACTGATGTATGAAACGGCCAAGCCATACCTTTGAAATCAAGGTGTAGGGTTAGTAAAAAGCCTAACCCTACACCTTGATTTCTTGATTGAGGCTTAGGGGCATCAAGCCAGTTGAAGCCATACTTTTTAAGATAAAGTCAGAGCTTGAGGGCTTGGCTTTTCCAGCGATCTTATAACTTTTTTACAGCGAGAGCGTTATGAGCTTGTGAGTCTTGGCTGCCAATTTTACATGAAATGTTTTTGGTGGGATCTCACTTCTTTTTGTAAGGTGCCCTAGTTTTTTTAATTTTTGGGGCTGTTGCGTTTATTTAGGAATTCTCAGGAAGAACGATTTAAGTATAGTACAATTCCTTAATATTTTTTGTTCGTCTTGGCGGGGGGACCTACCGTGCCCCCTGATTTTTCTGTTCTTTGTATGTAAATTCTAGGCTCCATTCCAAATTTCAGCTTTCTAGGGCATCGGGAAGTATTTCAGTTTTACTAGTTCCATACCTAGACCTGCACCCCCTTTATAGGGGTAGGAGGGTGAAAGTTACAGATTTCTTGATTTTCCTATTCTTTGTATGTCAATCCTAGGCTCTATGCCAAATTTCAGCTTTCTAGGTCATCGAGAAGTACCTTATAATTTTTATACGTGAGTGAGCCAAATCGGCGTATTTTAGGTATCAATAAAACCTAAAGTATGAAAGCTAGATCAATGAAATTTAGTGCATTTCATATGTTCTCCGACTTAACCTGTGAATTTGGGCTCGCAGATGTTAACTGGGACGAAGCTATGAGGGTTTGAAAATGAGACGAAACTGTTCGGGAAAAGGTAGGTAGTGCCTCGCTTTTTTTTTCGTCTTCAGATAGAGCATTGCACATACAAACTACTCATGAACAAAAAAATAATTTCCATATCGTCGTGTAAATAACGGAGTTCTGAGGTAACAAACATAAAAAAAATACAACCGAATTGAGAACCCCCTCCTTTTTTTGAAGACGGTTAATGAGGTGCAAACTTGACGCAACCTGCTGTCGAAATATGTCTTTTGAAAAAGACTATTTTTTTATATGACTTAATTACAAATGTACAGTTTTCACATTTTGTATGTACCTATTTGTAGTAAGTATGTCACGATATTACTTGCCAAATTCATAGTTCTATGTCAACGGGAAGTATACCCTATCATTTTGATTCCCTTGAGAGTGTCGAAATATACATTAATATTTTTGCGCCATAAAAGGCCATATCTTTTATTACGTTAATGTAGAAGTTTTTTTTTACAGCTTCAAGGGACCGTAGACCTGAGTATATGGTGTTAATGTCAATTCGATACCTACACTCGTTCTTGAGATAAAGGGTCTTGATAGACAGGCAGAAGGACAGACGGACAACGAAGTAATCTTATAAGGGTTCCGTTTTATCCGATTAAGGTGCGGAACCCTAAAAAGAGGGTTATGATATTTTTATCCTCGGCTGACGAAGTTGCTGGCACCTCATATAGTATCTTGTAAATTTAACCGCATGATCGATAACACAGTGTTGCGCCCGTCGATTCCCATTCCCACACATTATCATTCGACATTGCGGTTTTGCACTCGCAGATATGTTTTGTGTGTATGTACAGCGTAGCGGCTGCACCCTGCTCAACCTGCCGCCGCTATAAAAAGACCGGGAGCGGGTATCAACCCATTCCCACTTCACACTTCGTGAAGTGAGCATATTCTTTTAATTAATCTTTATTTTCATATAAACAAAATGGCGGACGTAGTGAACAGTCTCAAGCTGTTGTTCGACCGACCGAACGAGCCGCTGATCTCGCCGAAGGGGGAAGAAAAAGCTGTATTCCAGCTTTCAGAGCAGTTCCTTGTAAGTACATTAAAGTGATTTGACAACGATTTTATTTGTTGGTTGATTGGGTGTGTGCCTGGTTGTACCTACCTTTATTTTTAAGCTCTATGTGACTGCGAATATAGATGTATATTAAATTCCAAAAGCACCTAATGAGAGTATAGATAAGTATATATAAGCCTTCTCTTCCCCCTTCTTCTTCTTCACACACACACACACACACACACACACACACACACACACTAAGTACCTATATTTCGATCCGCATATTCTTATTTCGAAACGTGTCACGGTGCTGTCTTATTGGTCTTCAATGTATGACCCAAGTCTTAGTTTGAATTGTATCACTATCCTGCCAATCCTAACGAATTTTAATATGCTATTATAAAAATGTACGGTCGCCAAAAACATGGTCTACCACTTTTCGACTCTATTTAAAGTATTGTTAAGGCCCAAAATGATAGACCAATTTTTTGACCGACCGTACATCTACACCTCCAGTAATGGGCTTGTATCATCTCTATTCTTACTCCTACTTAACTCTGCAGCCCGACGAATACTCTACGAACGGCATCGAGCTGAACAACCGCTTCGGTGACGAGTCCTCGCAGAAAATTCCCGTGAAGCCCCTGTCGCGAGTGCCGCAGTTCACTAAGGCGCGCCAGCTACCACAGGAGGCCGATTTCTCGCTGTTCCTGCCCTTCCACCAGGAATGCGCCACCGAAGTCATCGACGAACTGATGCGTAATAAGTTCTAACTCTATAAACACGAGCTCTTGCAGAAGATCCCCTTGAAACCCCTGTCGCAGATCCCGCAGTTTGCGAAGGGGCGCCGGCTGCCACACGAGGCTGAGTTCACGCTGTACTGCCCTTCCACCAGAAATGCGCCACCGAAGTCATCGACGTGCTGATGTTCTAATGTTACCACCACAAATCCTCCACCTTCCATTTTCCTGACTCCTAGATTGACATATTTTTTTTGAGGGACATCAATTTCAAATTTCACCCGTGTTCTCAAAAATAAGATCCGCTATTGACTGCTTTGAGTAATTATATACTTTTTATTCAAGTAATAACTATCAGTATGTTCAGTAGGGGAAACCTAGGTACCTTTTTAGCCCTTATTATCATTGTGACAACAGCGAAAAAGGTACGTGTTCCAATTTCCCTTACGCACTGGTACTTATTGTGTTTGTACCAATTCGTATTGTACTTTCAGTTATCCGATTAGATTTTGAATCGTATTAAATAGGTACCCTGTTATTCCTGGTCCCCAGGCGTTCCCGAGAACCAGCTCCAGGATTTCCTGTCGACGTGCATCTTCGCGCGCGCCAACCTCAACCCGCAGCTATTCAATTACTGCTACTCCGTCGTTCTGTCGCACAGGTACCGAACAAATCTCTCATCAGCTCAATCCACTCTCAATCACTATACTCACACCTTTAGACCAATTTACCGCTGGAGATGGCAAAAATGAAGCAAAAACAAATATTTCATGCAATTTTCTGGAGGCGAGGTAACATCGTACAAAAAATAATTCCAATTTCTACAAATGCACAAAAAAAAAAACTAACACAACGAAAATCGTATCGTTTATCGGACCTGCCACTTGTAATGTGTCCATAAACTATCCGTTGTGGTGTCGAACCACTTCAACCATCAACTGTCTGCTGGCTCTGGCACTGCGTGCGAAGAATGTCGTGGACAAATTTGCAACGATTTTTTGATATCGCGTAAACACACAACATATGGTCCGTAAAAAGCATGAATAAAGTTTTAAGCCGCATAAGGAGCCCCTTGTGTAGTCGACTCATAAAAATAATGGGCCATAGGAACTAAACTATAACATATTGTTGCAGGCGCGACACCCGGAATGTTCCCATTCAGAACTTTGCAGAAACATTCCCCTCAAAGTTCTTGGACTCCAAAGTGTTCTCCCAAGCGCGTGAGACGGCTGCCGTCACTCCAACTGGAGCCGCCGTAAGTGTTCTTATTCATATAGTAATTATGGGTACCTAATAAGTACACATTCATGTTCTTATTCAAATCTATATTCATTATTCAACAATCCTTTATTCTCACAATTTCCTCTCAAAACAATTTCCGCTACCTTATAGAAATAACAATATCCAAAAACCGGCCAAGTGCGAGTCGGACTCGTGCACCGAGGGTTCCGTAGAAATTTTTACTTACGTAACTTTATTACCAGGTACCGGTTGAGTTAAGTTTGCACCTGATATCTATAGTATTGCATACAAATCAGGTGCAAACTTAACGCAACAGGGTTGTTCAAATAGGTTTTTTGCAAATTAAAAAAAAATAGCTAGTTAGAGACATGGCTATAATTTTCGTGTAATATTTATGTATATTAATACAAATTGTGGAAATTTCAAATTTTTCGATTGGTAATGGTGTTTTTTTTTTACATTTTCCTTACTAAAACATAAACCAATCACAATAAAAAAAGTAAAAAAATTGATCGAAAATGAGCAGGTCAAGCCCTTTCATATAATACCCTATTTGACCCAGTAGCTAGTACTACTTTTAATTTTTAACCTCCCTTTCGTCGTTTTTTTTTAAATAAAAGTATATTTTTAAATATTTTCTGTGCAATACACGTGGGCTGACCATGTTTATAAATGTTCCAAATTTTAAATAGTTAGCATAAGTAGTTTTTGAGATATGGCGCTTTGATAGTCGGACAGACAGACAGACAGATAGACAGAGTCGCACCATAAGGGTTCCTTTTGTTCCTTTTTGGTACGGAACCCTAAAAATTACGATTTTTGCAATCCTCCGTTAGCGAATTTTTTTTCATGTGTTTTGACGAGTCGGATTTGGACCTAATAAAGTTATTTTTGCCGTTTAGATGTAAAATTTTATAAACAATATAACAAAATTAAAAAAACTGTACAACCCTGCACTATTTTAGGAAATATGACGGTATTTTACCAACCCGTAATGTTTTCTCTCGAGTGTACCTACTCGTATTAAGGCTCGACCTTTGAAATTTTCGTTAAAATTAGTTGTTTCGTAACCATTTTATATCCATACTAATATTATAAATGTGAAAGTGTGTCTGTCTGTCTGTCTGTTACCTCTTCACGCTTAAACCGCTGAACCGATTTGGATGAAATTTGGTATGGAGATAGTTTGAGATTCGGGGAAGGACATAGGCTACTTTTAATCCCGAAAAAATACCCTTATCCGCGATAAACGAATTTAAGGCGGACGAAGTCGCGGGCAGAAGCTAGTATTTTATATTGTAACAACTTTGCCATTGTAAAAAATGTATCATAATCTGCAAGATATGAGAAGTAACATAGTTTTTGTAGAAATCCATTTTAATAAAATCAAGTAGAGAAAAAAAAATCTAGTCACCCCTATTTTTTCACTTGTAACCATTTTACTGCTCCATTTTTTATCAGAAAGAGCTGAAATTTTATAATATTCTTCATAATATAATGAACAATAACTTTATTTTCTTACTTACTATTTTTTTTTTAATTTACCTCATTTTCTGAAATATTCCGTCGAAGTTTCTACCGCTCCCCATTTTCGCCCATACGGTCAGTGCGGGACGAGCCGCGTTGAGGTGCGTCCACATTTGTATCATTTGCCCGTATCAGATCATCGTCGCGTGGCATGATCGCGTGTCACGATCACGCGTTTGGACGTTGCGCCGATCGGATCGCTCGAAATCCATTTTGCTACGCGTATCACACAGTTATATCGGACGTGTACGGCATGATCGGCGCGCCGAAAGTAAGCGTCCAAACAGCGCGATACGCAGTCATGCCACGGCACGGTGATCGGATACGAGCAAATGTTACAAGTGTGGACGCACCTTTGGCATGACGGCGGGTATACATAGCCTTAATCCGCGGTGTGTGCTCCGCGGATTAAGGTTTGTACCCGCAATTTGAGTATAACTGCATTGAATGAATCGATCCATTATCTTTCATTTATTTACTGTTTCCTTTATGACACGACATAATGACATAAAAAACTCGACATATAGAAAAAAATAACTGCAATAATGTCTCAATTTTTATTATTTTCACTCTAACATAATAATTTGCGCTAAATTTCAGCGTATTCCTATCATCATCCCACGAGACTTCTCCGCCACCGACTTAGAAGAGGAACACCGCCTCGCCTACTGGCGTGAGGATATCGGCGTCAACCTTCATCACTGGCATTGGCATTTGATATTCCCGTTCACTGCCAGCGACAGATCCATCGTTGCTAAGGACCGTCGTGGAGAGATGTTCTTCTACATGCACCAGCAAGTTATCGCACGGTATGTTTCTGTTTATTATTAGCCTGTAGCCACCCACCGGCTTTTCGTTATTTACACCTGTCTCTTCGTTCCTGTGGTGCCACAGTAACGGATTCAAAGCGTTACCACCACAGGGTTGCGTATATCGCAAGATAGGAATAAAAATAAAGCATCTACTGTCTCTCTCCCGCACGTATATTTAAGTTGTCACCTATACTCCAAATTTCATTCTTGCACTTTTTAAGTAAAAAATCTGTGATGTACGGACGGACGGACGAACATTACGAAACTTAATGGTTCCGTTTTTGCCCTTTAGGCTACGGACATTGGGTTATGACATTTTCCTTCTCCCCGTACGGAGTTGCGGGCACCTTTTATTAGTATTATATTTCATTGCAGTTATAACGGAGAACGGTTAATCAACTCTCTGAAGCGAGTTAAGAAGTTCAGCAACTTCCAAGAAGCCGTCCCCGAGGCGTACTTCCCGAAGCTGAACAGCCTGACGTCTTCTCGGGGCTGGCCCCCGCGGCAGGCCGGCATGCGCTGGCAGAACCTCAACAGGCCCGCAGATAACGTGAATATGACCCTCGACCAGATGCAGCAGTGGAGAAAGGCTTTGGAGGAGTCGATTGCCACTGGACGAGTCCAACTGGTACGTTCATCGAATACATTGCAGCAGCTCCTTTTATATGTCGTAAAATTACTTGCAAGTAAACACAAGTTACGTAGTACATACCTATCTTCTACCTAGTAGCATAGGGTTCCGCAGCCGTTACTACAAAAGTACAGATAAAGTGGACCAGCAAAAGAGCGTATTTTCACGGCACTTACCTACGTCCTTTTGTTGAGAAACGCAGGTTTTCGACAATAACTCAAAAACGGTATATTTGATCACGTTTAAAATACTTTTCGTTGTAAGTATTAAAGAACCCTAAAAATGATTGACTCTTGAATTTCTTTCGGCTTTCTTCTCAATAGTGGTCCCCTCTTGGGAAATGCCCGGTAGTCTCAGACTTGTAAACAAAGCCTTGTGGCCTACTTACATAATAAAAAGATCCTTATTACAACGACCGTGGTGAGCATTTGCGAATGATATCAGCCCCCACTCCCACAGGAGACCTACGAGCGCTACTAGTTAAGTCGTTGTTATTGGACCCGATGAGGAATAAGACATCATCACCATATCATACAACATTTTTCCCACTACAATGCAACTGTCTTTGGTCTGCAGCCTAACGGAGGCACTATGCCCCTGGATATCGACACGCTGGGCAACATGGTGGAGGCGAGCATCCTGTCCCCCAACCCTCAGCTCTACGGCACCCTGCACAACAATGGGCACATCTTCGCCGGCTATGTACACGATCCTGAGCACCGCTACCTGGTAATGATAATTATTATAAAACCAGAAGGCACCCGCAACTTCGTTCGCGGAGGAGAAAAAGTCATAACCCTTCGTTTTTTCTTCAGCGTAGTCGGGTAAAAAGTATCCTATAACCGTCTGGAGATACACAGCTACCCGTGTACCAAAAATAGTTGAAATCCGTTTAGCCGATTTTGCGTGATGAAGCCACAACGACACATACAAACATACATAAAATCGAAAATAAATATTTTTCGTTTTAATGACCTCCAAATAGTCCATAACATTATTTTTCTTGAAAATATCTTCAATGTACAGTACAGACATTTCATTTTTACAACTTTATAATAGTACTAGCTTCTGCCCGCGACTTCGTCCGCCTTAATTTCGTTTATCGCGGATAAGGGCATTTTTCCGGGATAAAAAGTAGCCTATTTCCTTCCTCGGGACTCAAACTATCTCCATACCAAATTTCATCCAAATCGGTTCAGCGGTTTAAGCGTGAAGAGGTAACAGACAGACAGACAGACAGACAGACACACTTTCGCATTTATAATATTAGTATGGATAGATATAATTATTTTGACGACACGTTTGACGCAGTGGGTTGCACAACGGCCTACGAAGCCGGCGGTCCCGGGTTCGAATCCCGGCCAGGGCAAGTTTTTGTGTGATGAGCACGAATGTTTGTTCCTGGGTCATGGATGTTTTCTATGTATTTAAGTATTATAAATTATCTATATTTTATGTATATGGTCGCCTAGTACCCATAGTACAAACTTGCTGAGTTTGGGACTATTTGTGTGAGATTGTCCGTATTATTTATTTATTTATTGCAAAATAGATTCAGGAATTGATAGAGTTGGAAAAGTTAGAAATATTTTGTCAACATCATCATAATCATCTCAGCCGAATGTCGTCCATTGCTGGACAAAGGCCTCTCCAAGGATCTCTATGATGACGTTTTGCGCTAGCTGCGTCCAACGGCGTCATGGGACCCCCTACAGCTATAAGGTGCACCGTGCGACATATCATATATCTATCATATCATTTATTCAATAACAATGACAGTTTTCTCAAATGGAAATATCACCAGTTGTCGCCACCATGACGTAAGGTCTAACTGACAAGAAGTGTCAACATCAACCAATCACAGCACTAGATTTTGACACTTCTTGTCAATTAGACCTTACGTCACGGTGGCGCCAACTGATATGGAGATATTTTCATTTGAGAAAACCCTCATTACGATTTTGTTTAAAAATCTCATGCGGACCGCCAGCGTCGTAGTTAGGGGCTGGCCAGACCGGCAGCTGCCAGCAAGGGCACAACTCTCATTGAGACGCATTTTGGCATCCCACATCCCACAGCATAGGAGCTGCTGGGGAGTGGGGATCAGGTACACGAAATTAAAACATGAAACTAAGTGTCGGATGGTGCAAAATTCAAATATTGCCATAGGCGCTCATTATCACGACTCCTGCCGCGCAACTCGATGCGACTTTTCTTGTCACGTGACAAATCATCACCCGTTTTTCTCGCACGGTACTGAAATCAGATATCCTTGTCGCGCGACAAAGAGGCTCTTATCTACGAGTATCACAGTTGTGTTGTGCTAGTGGTGCAACTACGACACTGCAGTGAGGACCGCGGGAAATATTTCAAACCGGCCAAGTGCGCGGCCGACTCGCGCACCGAGGGTTGCGTACAAAGTATACGCTACAAACGGCCGTATTGTATAAAAATCCGGTGTTAGCAGAGCCCTACCCCTAAGCAAAATGTCCGATCATTTTATATGACTTAAAATTATATAAGACATAAATTATACTGATTTTAGTATTCTGTGACAATTTCAACTGTCTATTAGCTATCACGGTTCATGAGGTACAGCCTGGTGACAGAGACGGGCAGACAGACAGACGGATGGGCAGACGGACAGACAGCAAAGTCTTAGTAATAGGGTCCCGATTTACCCTTTGGGTACGGAACCCTAAAAATGAATACCTAAATATGTTGCACGTTGTTGATCTTTCAAGAACGTCACCAAATAAAATACCTACTCTCGCACACTTTAATTTACTTGAGATTTAAGATTGCCTCGTGTATATCTACCGAAAAAAGGGCGAGTTTTTACTGCCTAACCACCTTTTATTTAGTTTCGCATGTAGAAAAATACAACGAGGAACATCTTTTTTAGGGGAAACGTCATTAAGTAACCAGAGTATGAATAAACGTCTGTGAAATAAGTTAGCAGCACTTACGAGTGCCTAAACCATTTCATATCTTATACAGGAATCATTCAACATCATCGCGGACGAAGCGACGAACATGCGCGACCCATTCTTCTACCGCTGGCACGCCTTCATCGACGAGCTGTTCCAGTCGCACAAGGAGTCTGCTTATGTGCCGCGCTACACTCGCTCCGAGGTACCTTCTTTACCTACTATCCAGAGATCTAAGTTAAAAATCCTCGGCCATCTTAGCATTGGTTAAATTAGACGTATAGACATAAGCCGAAACGTCAACTGCTGGATTAAGACTCCCAGAAGAATCTTCACAACGATCGAACGTAAGCTGCCCTCATTCAACCTTGATGGGAGTCAGGGCCGGTCTTAACCGTGAGGCACCCTGGCGAGTCATTGATTGAGCGGTGAAGCAGGCGCCCTGGCCTCTATACAGCAAACGAGTCTTAGACTAGGTCTAGGTTGCCCGGCCCTAAAGCCGGCACTGATTGGGAGTACCTCGCTTACCAAGAGGCACTGAGTGGCATAACACTCAGCGCTTCTTGGTACGCGGTCACCACTGAAAAATCTTTCTACCCTAGCAGCCATCGGTTCTACGAGCATAATGTTCCCCGCTCATCGTATATAGGTAGTACGAGTTTGTAAATACTTCAGCCCTCTACTTCTTACCCTTTGTAATATAATCGAGGTGAGGCCTGCACTAGTATATGTGTGCACTCGTGTCATGAACTTCAGCAAAAAAGCTTTAGCATTACACCTACCCAGATCCGCTGCCTCAGTGCTGGTGATGAATGACGAAAGTTTAAAAACTTTTTAAACCTATAACAACGGTAAGGGCGTATAATTTTCACAAAATAGCCAGGGAAAAAGCCATTGAACTGGTTTTAAAAGGTTTACAGGATCTAGTCTGAATATTACTCTATCCTAATACGCTACTCTTTATATTTTGTACTGAAGGAAATATCTATTGCAGCTTGAGAACCCAGGCGTGAGAGTGTCGTCAGCTATGATCCAGAGCCAAGGTGGACAGCCCAACACTCTGAGCACGTTCTGGATGCAGAGCGACGTGGACCTCTCCCGCGGTCTCGATTTCTCCAACCGCGGGCCTGTTTTGGTGCGCTTCACTCATCTCAACCACCGACCTTTCCAATATATGTAAGTACTAGCGGCCGCCCGCGACTTCGTCCGCCTTAGATTTGTTTATCGCGGATAAAAGGCATTTTTCCGGGATAAAAAGTAGCTTACGTCTTTCCCCGAAACTCGATATTTTACTACTTAATTTAATTTTTTTTTTAATAAATAAATTTTACGGGACAATTTACACAAATCGCTCTAGTCCCATGGTAAGCTCAATAAGGCTTGTGTTATGGGTACTAGACGACGATATATTTAATAGATATATTACTTACTAGCTTCTGCCCGCGACTTCGTCCGCCTTAAATTCGTTTATCGCGAAAAGGGTATTTTTCCGGGATAAAAAGTAGCCTATGTCCTTCCCCGGGGCTCGAACTATCTCCATACCAAATTTCATCCAAATTGGTTCAGCGGTTTAAGCGTGAAGAGGTAACAGACAGACAGACAGACAGACAGACAGACATACAGACAGACAGACACATTTTCACATTTATAATATTAGTATGGAGTATGGATATACATAGAAAAACATCCAAGACTCAGGAACAAATATTTATTGCTCATCACACAAATATTTGCCCTTACCAGGATTTGAACCCAGGACCTCAGCTTCGCAGGCAACGTTACTCCCACTGAGCCAAACCGGTCGTTTTTCGTTCCTAAAAGGGATGAAATTTGACATACATTATAGCCTATGTGTTATCTATATACATAAAAGGCAAAGTCCTGACTGACTGACTCACTTAAATCAACGCCCAGCCCAAACCGTTTGACCTAGAGACCTGGATTTTTGACAATAGGTACTTTTTATAATGTTAGTATCCACTAAGAAAGGGTTTTTCAAAATTCAGCCCCTAAGGGGTGAAATGGGCGTCCAAAGTTTGTATTGGGAAACAAGATTAGGTAGACTATTTTATTCGAAACTTCGCAGGAGTAATTCTAACAATAAATGCGTAAACACGTGTTTCAGGTTTTTTGAGAATTCAACTTCTTAGGGGATGAAATGAGGGTCCAAAGTTTGTATGGGGAAATCAGATCAGTTTCGACTATTTAATTTTAAACTTCACATGAGTATTTCTAACAAGAAATGAGTAAATACGTGTTTAAGGGTTTTTGAAAATTCAACCCTTAAAAGGGTGAAATGAGGGTCCAAAGATTGTATGGGGAAATCAGATCAGTTTCGACTATTTAATTCTAAACTTCACACAAGTATTTTTAACAATAAATGAGTAAATACGTGTTTCAAGGTTTTTGAAAATGCAACCCCTAAAAAGAGAAATTTGGTTACAAAGTCTAAAAGTCGACATGGGTATTGTTTCTTTTCTTGGTTTATCTGGTTGCTGATTACGAAACCAACAACGATTTTAAAATCCGACGTGGAGGACGTGAAATAATATCGCCCCATCGGGGTGCGATGGGGTTGAAATGTCAAAATATCAATATGGGTGTCGTTGTTATGGTTATTTCGGACGTTAATTTCGAAAATGGCATCTATTTTAAAATCAAAGTTAGTGGACGTGAAATATCATCTCCCTATTGGTGTGCGATGGGGTTGAAATGTCAAAATATCAATATGGGTGTCGTTTTTATGGTTTTTAGGGACGTTAATTACAATAAATTCAAGGAGGTAAACAACAGGCGGTCTTATCGCTAAACAGCGATCTCTCCCAGACAACCTTTGGGAGGTGAAGACACTTTGAGGTACCTACCTTACCCTTGTGTCCTCCCCCTCCCTCTATTTTCTAAACCGTAAGTCGTAAAAAAAATACAAACGTAAAAGTTAATAAATACTTTCAACGAAAATTGTGTGCAATGCGATCGGAAAAACTGCGCTTCTCAACAAAAGGACGTAAGCCGCATGAAGGTACGCTCTTTTGCTGGTCTGTGGTGCATATTTTTGTAGAAACGGCTGCGGAACCGTACACTAAGCATGTTCCCTTATGCTCTTACATCATGCTCGACATGTTCTTAGCTGGCTATTAAATTCAAAAACACCCCGAATTTGACGCGAGCGAAACCGCGGGCAAAAGTTTCTATTGAAGAGTAGAAATCTGCATTAATCATAATCTCTTAGTAGTAGTAAGGCATTGCCGGCGTAACAATTCAATAATTATTGCAATCATTTCTTTAAAAAAAAACAAGGTAACTGCCTTCACCAAAACGTCGTATACCGAGACTTCCAGAAAGTAACTAATACTTTTTCGAAAACCGCATCTAAATCGGTTCAGCCAAATGCGAGATAATCGCGGACAAACATACATTCCTACATAAGGGTCAAACTGAGAACCTGCTTTTTTGTAGACGGTTAAAAATTACGTTTAGTACGCGGGCGAAGTCTCGGGCAAAAGCTAGTTCTGATATATAAGGTACATAAATGGAAAGTTTCATAAAAATACGTCCAGTAGTTATTGAGATTATATTGGAACGTACATACATACTTTCACGTTTATAATATATAGTAAGGATAAGGGTTTTTTACTCATAACTAAATGTTACAACCAACAGATAAGAAATTACTATATTAAGCACTAATATCGGTATATTAGAGTACAAAATATTTGAATTAATAAAAAACTGTTGAGGTTCATTCGTCTTTCTTCCCAACAGTCTCCCATGGGAAATGGCTGTGTGTAGACTCTAACTTGTAAAGCCCTTATGTCTTACTTACAGAATATAGTTCATTATTTAATTATAACCTACCAATCAGGTTCCTGATTGGCCGGAGGCTGGTTGCGCAACAACGATCAATATGGAGATCCTTGGGAGGTTGGGAAAACCCTTTTGTCTAGTAGTGGGGGTAATTCGGCAGATCGAAATACATCTAGAAGACGAATGCCGCTAATAGCTGTTAAGTAATCGCACCAGGAGATCTTACTCGTATTTAACAGACCTTTTGACCAGAACCAACGATGACATGACGATACTTTTGATAATGTGACTGTGTAGCTATATTCATAAGGCATTATCTCCCGACGATGAGCTTGTTTCAAAAGATTGTTTGAAATGTTTTGCATTCCCGGCAGTATCAACGTGAACAACACGGGTTCGGCGCGCCGGACCACGGTGCGAATCTTCATGGCTCCTAAGTTCGACGAGCGCAATCTCCCCTGGAACCTCAACGACCACCGCAAGATGTTCATCGAGATGGACCGCTTCGTCGTACCATGTACGTACCCATACCTACCTACTTACAAGTATGTATATACCACATAGTTACCTTATTGAGCGCTATAACCGGAAATCACGTCAACGGAAAACTGCAGTGCTACTATTAATTTGGGTTATTGATAGATAGTTAGCCGTTAGAAGTCTGAGGACAATAAAAATTACTTGTTCTAGCTTGATACAGATTCAAATTTTGAAATCTAATTCCGTATGTGGTGCGCTCCGGAGCCTGGAACGTGCGGAACTTCACAATCAAGACGTAAAATGAACATAAATACCTAGGTATACAGGGTGTCCCAAGAAGTAGTGATATACTGAAGCTGGGAGGTAGAGGACCTAGAGGGCTATCTAAATCACCCCCATGTATGTTCCGCGATTTTTCGTATTTTCGGAGTTACGACCTTTTTTTAATTATTCACCTATCGCCGAGTACGATGAGATTTTTATTTATGGTGACGTGAATTATTGCGGTAGATGCTTGATTTTTTTTGTGTGCTAAGCTGATAGATAGGCCAATTCAGTATGGTAACATTTACTATCGTTAGATCTTTGAATGGAATAAAAAAAATATTAAATGCCAAGAATGATCAAATTACCCAATATGTTCACAACTTCAAGGGGCTTTAAAAAGATAAAATCACATAAAAAAAATACCGTTTGGCTTTTAAAAACTTGCTCTATCTATCAGGTAGCTACCCTGAAAATTACATTTTATTATTCATAAGGCTTCAATCAAAAAATTGAAATCTAAATGTGGAAAGTGCAAAATTTTAATTTACATGATGATTAATACAAACAAAGTAAAACCAATTACAAGGTGTTTAATTACAAGAAATTTTCAAAATGGCCCCCCTGTTGCTCAATGCAAGTGCGACATCGCCGAAAAAAGTTGTCTTTTAAACGTCTGAATGCACTTCTATTATTTTTAATGGTTTCTTCTGCTACTCTCAATTTCCGGGTTAACTCGTCCAAATTGCGGCATTCTCTTGAGTAGACGAGGTCTTTGTAGTATCCCCATACAAAAAAAAACAATGGGGTTTAGGTCGTTGGTCTTAAATTCTCTTTTTAGGGTTCCGTACCAAAAAGGTACAAAAGGAACCCTTAGGGTGCGACTCTGTCTGTCTGTCCGACTATTAAAGCGCCATATCTCTAAAACTAGTTACGCTATCTATTTGAAATGTGGAATATTCATAAACATGGTCAGCCCACATGTATTGCAAAGAAAATATTTACAAATATATTTTTATTTTCTAAAAATACGACGAATATGGGGGGCAAAAGTTAAGAGTCTAGCTACTGGGTCAAATAGGGTATCATATAAAAGGGCTTGACCTGCACATTCTCAAACAATTTTTTTTTTATTGTGATTAGATTTTGTTTTATTATTATTAAGGAAAATGCTCTTGGCCGGTTATTCTTCTTTAGTCAGACATCTTTATTAAGTTAAAGATGACTGATGTCAAACGGTTAAATTATGACCTTCTAAATTTAATTCTGATACGAGTAGATGTTTGCCTATTATCCCATTATACTCTTTTGCTGGTAACGTGTACTGTTCTTCTAGTGAACGCTGGCCAAAACACCATCACCCGGCAGTCCACGCAGTCCTCAATCACTATTCCGTTCGAGCAAACCTTCCGCGACCTCAGTATCCAGGGCGATGACCCGCGCCGCACCGAACTCGCCGCCTTCAACCAGTGCGGCTGCGGTTGGCCGCAGCACATGCTGGTACCCAAGGGCACCGAGGGCGGCTCGCAGTACCAGCTCTTCGTTATGTGCTCCAACTATGACCTGGACAGGGTGAGTTGAACGATCAAAAGCGGAGTGCTGGTCAGACTTGCACGTAAGTTTGATCATTCCGGAATCCATCATAATTGGACCCGTGAACCTGAAACAACCGTTCGAAATCGGAAATCAGAATACAGCCGACGGTCATCAGGCCTGCGGTTCCTTCGGTTACGGATAGCTATTATGAGTCTACAGTCTAAGATTCTTTATTTTGGATTTTGCTGACGCTGATGCCGAAACTCCAGCGAAATACCAACTTCTATCAAGTCTGCCATGAAATGAATAGCACAAATTAAGATAAGTAGTTTATTTCTTTCCTCTCAGCTCTCTATGCCATTAGGAATTGAAACTAATTCCTAGTAGGTTTAACTTCTTTCCCGTATGACTCACTAGCGACGAGCGATGTTATCGATTTCTTTTAACTTTAATAAGTACCTATAAACGTAGAGGAACAAGTGATATCAGAGCTAATGGTACTAACTAGGTAGAAGATACTTATTCATTGTACGTGTTCTTAGGTGGACCAACCCGACGGCACGCAGCTGAGTTGCGAACAGGCCTCCAGTTTCTGCGGCCTGAAAGACCAGCTGTTCCCCGACAAGCGTGCCATGGGCTTCCCCTTCGACCGGCCCTCGGGCACCGCCAACAGCATCAACGACTTCATTCTCGACAACATGGCGCTCGTTGACGTCACCATCCGCCTGCAAAACGTCACTGAGGTCAACCCGAGGAATCCACGCAATTAGGGCCCTGACTACTAGACGAATGAAGGCGTAACTAGGGGTAGCACCCGCATCAGATATCATAGTACTGGTTACCTGAAATGGAAGTAGTACAAAAATAAGCAACTGGCTACGACTTCGACCCTGTAGCCACTTTTACCATAAATGATACTGAAATCAATCGCTGGTCAGTTCCTGGATAAAAGAATAGCACTGTTAACAACCCTTTGGCTCAGACCTATTTAAGAAAATTTTACCACCTGCTGGTTACGCCTCGTCTCAGTACTGAAATTGCAAAAAATCTACTTATTGTTCCATGACAAAATGGAGGCAGGAGAAGTTGCTAGGATTATATACCTAACTAAACAACTTATTTTCATTTCATGAAAGATTTTATTTGTACTTCGAAGTTGTATTGGAAGGAAAAGTAGATATGGCACGGAAAGGCATCATGGATTTAGATTAACGTATAATTATAATATAATTGAAGCATTAAAAAATTGAGGCTGATAGACTTAGTTTTGTAAAGGTTGTTACTAGTTTTATAATGTACAGAATAGGTATACGTAAACCCGTTTATAGCATAGATTTAATAAAGCAAAACAAAAATCATCAAATATTTAATTTTCTTTTTCCCAACGATCTTCGATTAGATGAGAGAGATAGCTCACATAATCTTCAATATTTATATATCAGTCAACATTTAAGCCCGTCACAGACATCTATATACAGGTATTTATATACAGAAATAATTAATATATTATAGTAACATATCCAAGATATATATTTTCATACTAGTTGACAAGATTATTATTAAGATTTATTAGACAAAATAAATATATATTAATAATAAAAAACATCAGGGATAATTTTACACAAATCGACATCATCCTAAACTAAGCAAGCTTGTACTATGGGTACTAGGCCACGATATACATAATCCATACTAATATTACAAATGCGACTGTCTGTCTGTTACCGCTTCACTCTTAAACCGCTGAAACGACTTGGATGAAATTTGGTATGGAGATAGTAGTCCCGGGGAAGGACATAGGCTACTTTTTATCCCGGAAAAATACCCTTATCCGCGATAAACGAATTTAAGGCGGACAAAGTCGCGGGCAGAAGCTAGTATACAGATAAATTATAATACTTAAATACATAGAAGACATCCAAGATCCAGGAACAAACATTCTTGCTCATCACACAAAATCTTGCCCTGGCCGGGGATTCGAACTCAGGACCACTAGCTTCGTATGCCGCTGTACAACCCACTGAGCCAAACATGTAAATATATAAAATCAATTCGATTCTTCTACCAACCACATAGATAATATGGGAACAGAACTGCATACAGACTTGCCGTCAACTAGCATTTACTTGGCAAGTCTTGTTCAAACTAGGGACTGAATACCCGCTTATTATTCAAAACTTTTGTAATATATTATAATGAACTAATTTCAAAGTGCATAAAACTTACCTAAATACATTTAATAAAATATAAGGAATATTGTGAACTTATAAAGATATATAAGTTTAAATGAATATCAGTCACAGTCCCAGTTTAAACCCTTGTAGATATTTTATGAAAATTAAAATTAGTGTTAATTTAGTATCTCTTTATTTCCTCTCTTTAGTCACAAAGATATAGACTGAAAAAACATTTATCCCTTTGTGATACTTTAATTTCCCGAGCCTTGCCTCTTGCAGGAGTAACTTCATGGTGGAGCTCTGAAGTCTTGGATTTTCACTTGATTCAATCACACATTGTTCTAAATGTTTCATCCATTACCCAGTAGAACCCTTAAGTGTAACGGCTTTTCGTTGCAACCCCTGAATCTGTAAAAAGATAATACTGTTTACATTTGATAAGAATAAGACATTATCAAAATAAGACTGCAATAAATCAGGCCTATCATTTTGGTATCATGTTGTTATCAAAATAACACATTTTCGGCTCGTGTTTGATATCATCATTAACATTTTGCTAAATGCCATATGCATATCAGTTACAACTGTATAAACTATATAGTATATACAGGATGATTGGTACATTCAACCTGATCACTGAAGGAGGTTATGATAGAGTTCATTTGCAGTAATTTTCGTCTGTTGCAACGAAATCGTATATAAAATATTTTTTAATATTGTAAATACCCACTTATCAAGAGCGGGAGGAGAAGGGATCCCAACCCTCTGGAACCCAATTAAGTAGGAATAGGATTGATTACATGGAATGGCAGACAGGCAAATGTACACAACCATTGTTACATGTGGGGGTAGGTATAAGGAGGCAATAAAAAATGCTTAGACAATTATATTAAAGACAGATTAGTTACCTCTCCATCTCCTGGTACAGCTCCCACAGCATCACTGAAAATAAAGAATGGCCTGTTTTAGTTACTATGTTATATTTCAATATTCGGAATTACAATATTTTTAAAGATCAGGCCTATCATTTAATATCACGTGTTGATCATATAACACATTTCGGCTCTTGTGTATTTTCATCATATTAAATTTAGGATAAACAAAACATGTTAATAATGGGACGTTGTTATGCAACGTTCCAATTCACATGTATTCTTCAATTGAAAAATATTCCTTGTGAAAGGGTGTAAGATACAATTTTGAATTTCGAACCCACATGGGGCTGGAACGTTATAACACTACTATGTCCTGAATGAACAGAATATAGCTACTCCCTAATAATTCCATTAGGCAGATGAAAGATGTATAACATTTTAGGTTAGGCCGCACAAGAACAAGATAACAATTTACAACGGGCCAGCTTAAAGCAAACACGCCTACACAAACATACGGAAGCATATTCGGGTGTGACCGATAGTATTTGCAGTTGTAATCTTATCTCCTTGTCGGAACATCTTGCAAACATTTATCGTAACCCTTTTTATATTATCGTTGCTATCGGAAAGCTTGGGGGATATCATCTATTCTCCCAATATCGTTACAGAGTTGCCACTTGAGCACGTGCTGTACAGGGACGATAGAATGGACTTGGAACACGTGGCTGCTAAATTTATATAAGGTATAAAGGCAAACAAAAGCGAGTAAATGGTTTCTTACCTGATGTAAAGGCTTCTTGAATTGATTTCTTTTGACTTAGCCTTTAATCTACGCTTACTTAAATAATTAAATTTAAAAAAACGTAGAGCGTTATAATATCACCAACGTCTCGCCATCGCCAAATAAATACCAAATGAAAGAATGAAGTATATGAAGATGAAGTGAAGTGAATGAATGATAGTGACAGTGAGTGAAGGAATTCACAAATGTGAAATGATTGAATGAACGAAAAAAGACACTACATCACTCATTACATGAACGAATGAATAAACAAAGTGCGTTTTTCTCAATAAGGCTTAACACACAAGTTCAGCTAAATAAATTAGAAAACTAGCCAGTGTTTGCAAAATAAAATCAACTGAATGCACTAAAGAGTTTGATGCAACTTATAATTTAACCTGAAACTGTAAGGCACATGCCTATGCTAAGGAAAATGTTTTTGAAAGTCTATTTTCCTACTGAGTCGTCGGCTTACGCTCACTCATAATTTTGTGCAGTACAAGTATTTTATGTGAGCGAGACGTCACTATACGAACTTCGAAGCAGCCCCAGCATGTTGATACATCTTAAGGGGCTCCCATACGCGAATGACCTTCGATCCGTAGCTCTTCACTTTTTTGTGTTGTATATGTCTCATCGCGTTGACAACCACGCACCGTTGTTACCAATATACTGGTTCAGTTTATCTTCACGAGTCACCGAAACACAGACAGAGATAAACGCCATCAAAATTTGTTAATTTTACTACAAAAACTGGTTTTCTCTACTTTTCTTAAAAACTATAAAACCAATTTAAAAACCAGTTGACAATTTTAAAGTGAACATCATTACTCACTTATTGGTTTTATCCCCAGAGGGGCTACTCCAATAGCCGAAAAACGAAGTTCGTATGGCGCCATCCCGCTTACTCAAATACAGCATAACATGACAGCGAGAGGGACAGCACGTTACGAACTTCGTTTTTCGAGTTTCAGAGTAAGAAGGGTCGAAGCGTCGCTTGACGAGGGAGATACGAATCTTTTTTTTCTCTTCATTTATTCAGTATTATAAACTGCATAAATAAATAAAAAGTATTACCTACATAACGTCAACTATTGAATGAACTGCGGTAGTTCAGGTGACCGTATTCGGTACGTGTGCGCTCGGCCTTACATCAGCCCAGCCAGCCAAGCGCCAGCCGCATGAACTGAGTAATAACATAGATAATTATGTTCTCATTGCTATGTTACCGCATCCTAATACCGGCACTACGCAATGGCGCGAGTGAAGACTAAGGCGAGATAAATTGCCGTTTTAAAATACGAGAAGGGTTGCAACATTTCAGAAAAACTTCAATGTATCTCGGCCTTGCCTCAGTCGCCTCGACTCGGGCCAATGTGTAGTCCTAGCAGAGCCGGCCTGTGTATACAGTATACTTACACATAAATGAACATACTCTCGCTCTCGGCTAGAGGGGTTACTCCGAAACTCTAAATTCGAAATTCGTAACGTGATGTCCCTCTCGCTCTCATGTGAAGCTGTATTTGAGTAAGCAGGATGGCGCCATAGGAACTTCGTTTTTCGGGTTTCGGAGTAGCACCTCTGGCTTCGCTGTTTAACACTTGTGTGTGATTTGAGCCGAGCGCGATAAGCGTTGCCGTTATTTTTAAAATATCGCAGCCTATTAAAAACAGCAATGTATCTCGGCCTTATCGCCCAAACACGCCAATGTGAAGTGCGGGTATCGTTTGCGCGGAATCGGTATTACTAGATATACATATATGGCTTTATAATCTCAGTAGGTGTAGGTACTTCGTGGAATCATCGAAGTTGGACTCGTTTTGTTGCTCTCTCACAAATATTGTATAACTGTAGAGTAAAAGGGACAGCACAATGTGGAAGTGTACGAACTCACAACATGGGGACGTACCTATATATATATATATATATATGTAACGATTTTTTACCGGACCTCAACTAGAGCGCCTACTCCCAGAGGGCCTACTACGAAACCCGAAAAACGAAGTTCGTAACGTGCTGTCCCTCTCGCTCTCATGTTACACTGTATTTGACTGAGCGGAATGGCGCCATACGAACTTCGTTTTTCGAATTTCGGAGTAGCCCCTCAGGATTCTAAAAACGAAGTTCGTATGGCGCCATCCTGCTCACTCAAATACAGCATAACATGAGAGCGAGAGGGACAGCACGTTACGAACTTCGATTGTCGAGTAACCCCTTAGGTAATTTGTTACCCACTATGTTTTGACTTACAGATCTGACCTGCAACTCACTTCATTTCCCTCTGAAACTTTTTAATCCAGTACATAGTCTTCTTTAAAAAAAAAAACCTGAACTGTCGCGCCCTGATTTGAGAGCAGCCGTGATGTATGCGCTAGTGTAGTAACAGTAACGTAAATCAAACGTAAATTTCAACACACGGACAGCATGTAGGCGGTTGATATGTCAGCCCTTCATTTTTTTCCGGCTGCATTCAACTCGTGTGCCAGAAAGGATGAAGTGGCGTTGAAATCGTCACTCAACCAAACATCCACAGTTACCCGGTTAAGCTCAGTATGCACCTCATTTCTATGCTACGTCGTAGATACCAGGTGCAAACTTGGCTCAACCGGTTAGTAGACGGGTATTTATCCAGTTTAGTTTGAACGTTTAAGCCCGTCACAGACGGAGCGATATATATTAATATACCGAAAGATATCTTACAGTATAGCTAAGCCCCTCACACGACAAAGATACCAAAATATATATTTCTGCCGCCATTATGCTCGTAGCCGGCGAAGCAAGAGGATGTTTTTACAATATACAGGCTGTTTGTGAAACATGATTTGTTGCATAGTTTGTCAGAGGGCGATTATGATGCCGGATTTGATTTGCATGTTACTTTATCAGCAAAACTAAAATCCGTCTGGACTCAAAAAAACGAGAGAACGAAGAAAATTCAACTTATGCAATGATCCGTCTTTTATACAATTCAGTTAGTATTTTAGAATATCAAGAACAATGTTTAATGCATAATATTTTCTTCTGTTTCCGCGATTATTACTCATTGAAATAACGGATTATATCGCGTATATTATCTCATTTTAGTTCCCGACGTTTCGGAAGCTTTCCAGCTTTCCATGGTCACGGGTGGACTGTCCACCATAATATACGCGATATAATCCGTTAAATTGTTTTATTTCATTGTTTAATGCACTTCACAATCTGATCCACCTGGTTTTTGAACTGAGTTACTTTGTCACAAGTTCTTGCTAAATTGGTATTTTCGTATGCTATTTAAAGATATTAAGACTAAAATTGCTTATTATAACCTCTTGGTTGTGTTTGCCGAAATGCATTATGTATGCTGAACATTATAAATACTGCTCACAATTTATTCGATAAGAGCGACCTGTAAATCATCTTCCAATTAATTATAATTTGGGAAAACGATTATTACTTCATAGGAGATCAAAATTAGCGATGTGGCGATTGAATGTACTTTTTTTTCTCTACAAAAATGGACCATCCTATTGTCATTGTCCACCGTCCAGCTCCATCTTCAGACCCTGGATATCATATAGGACTAGAGAACTTGCTAAGACAGACGAAATAATATTATTGCGTTTATCTTGTTTGGGTACTTTAGGAGTTCATATCCTCAATGTCACCGTCTACCTTCGGACTCCATCATCAGACCAGCTCCTTGGTACCATACTGTTGCATTGTCATCGAAGATAGATAAATTTGAGCCCAATCGCACGTCAAAAAAATAACCTCCTGTAGTTGCGGCAAAATATACTCAAATATATCGTAAAGGTGCGTCCTCATTTGTATCATTTGCCCGTATCAGATCATCGTCGCGTAGCATGATCGCGTGTCACGATCACGCGTTTGGACGTTGCGCCGATCCGATCACTCGAAATCCATTTGCTACGCGTATCATACACTTGTATCGGAAGAGTGCGGCATTATCGGCGCGCCGACAGTAAGCGTCCAAGCAGCGCGATACGCAGTCATGCTACGGCACGGTGATCGGATACGAGCAAATGATACAAGTGTGGACGCACCTTAAGATATCTTACGGTATCTTAAGATACCCAGCTATAATATATATTATCGCTGCGTGTGGGGACTGTCAAATAGTAGGCAAAATATATCGTAAGATATCTTAATATATATTATCGCTCCGTCTAAGACGGACTTTAGGCGATCGCTAAGTGTTCCCACCACGCAAAGCCAGCATCATATAGTTAGGTAGCAGTCAAAGCGGCCAAATATATCGTAACACATCCTTACTACCATGCAAATAAAGATCTATTTAGATATATTTGGCTACTTCGGTCGCTACGAAACAAACTATTTTGTTTTAGGTACCTAGATTCATCTTTACAAATATCACAGCGGTTTATCTATAAATTATATATATAGAGATATTCTGACCTGACATCACCTGACTGCCCCATTGCCAAGCCAAAAGCCTTGTATCTAAAAACCGAAATTTTGCTGAGATTATATTATATGACATAGATTTTAGAGAGAAAATACGGACGATTTTTCTAAATTATTTTAGGACGCGAAAGATATAGGTGGTGGGAAGCTCAGGGTGGGCCACCAAGTTTAAAAATGTCTAACAAAAGTATGTACAGTCAGCGTCAAATAATCTGTAACAGCCAGAGCGCCAAATGTATCGTCACTCATCTTTGTGCCTATTCAATAGGCACAATAGGCCCTATTGTCATAAAGATGTGTTGACTTATATTTGGTGCTTTGGATGTTACACACTATTTGACGCTGACTGTACCTATATGTATTTTACACCCGCTCCATCCTTAATTACAACTTCTAGGCATTCTTTATTATGTTTATTTTCTTCTAACCACCGCAGTTTTCTTTCTTACCTATTTTATTTAACTCCTTACAGATACACGCTTACAATATATTTGCTATTCAAAAAATTCAGGCGTTGTAAAAATACCTAGCCATATCCGTAAAGGCCCTATTTATTATAATAATAAAACCTTGAATTAGCTAAGAACCTACTGTAACGAATTATATTCTACAGTACTAATTAGTACACGTTCGTGAACTAGATGCATACTTAGCGCTACGATATACTAATACGGTATTACGGTCAGACTATATGTACTTCATGTATACACGAATTTGTATAGGATACGAAACGGCGAACCCTACTCCTTTAAAATATATTTGCTACAAGCCAGCTTGTTACATAACATCAGCTACAACCCAAATGTGTAGATATAAGTACCTATGGACACAACACAAGTACGTTACCTACGTATAGTCTCGTGGACTAAATGTCGTAAGAGCCATTAGGTTCCTTCGAAGTTAGAACCTTCTGGGTCCAGACGCTGTTTGGGTGTCCAGTGGCGCCCCCTGTCGGGCCATTCGGTCCCCGACATGATAATAATAATACCTCTCCCCTCGGCTGCCACGGCACGGCGTCTTGCCGCCATCTCGTCGAGCCCAGCCATGATACGCGCCATTTGAAGGCGTGCCATGTGCATTTTTCGCGCGCTAACTTGAACTGGTCAGAGGAGGCCAACATTCCTTACAATGTTTAGCTTGAACTATGACTATCATGATATGCTAATTTCATAGCTCACAAGAGGTTTCCAAAATAAATAAATGTATTTTAAAGAAAATATCCTCAAATACAATGGTCTTTTTATTAAATAAAAAAAATACATTATTTTCAGTTCTATAAGTACATTAACAATTTAGTAAACTTTTACCAAATCAACACTCCAGTCTAGTCTGTTTATCTGAGATCAGAAATAAATAAGGAGTTACCAATGTGTATGTGAGTCTGTGTCTAAATTCCGTTACGATTTTAAAAGACAAGTTGGTGTTGAAAATTGTTCTTAATCTAAGATTATACTCTACCTTAACTAAGCTATAATAACGATTCATGATTATATTGTACATACATAGTGGAACATACTTAAATTAAATATTTTACAATAGATTGGATGCTCTGTTGAACCATGGTCAGACTAAATTAAACTAGGCATACCTACATTTGTAGTTTTCAACAGCAATTCCCTAAATAAATAGGATCACTTTCAGGACGCCCCCTAGGGTGCACTACACACTTATAGGACTACTGGATCACTGCATAGACAGATCTGTCACCGCCCGCTGCATCCGCGGGCCTGGGCAAGTCACAACAATGTTGAAAACAAGAAGCTATTTTACATAGTCACAAAATATACCTTTTGTAGCATATATCTGTAAGTCGTATTCCCGTATTATACACTGAATGTACAGCTTACACAGGTAGAGGTATTAATCTGTTTCCAAAATAGCATTCACACAAACTAAATTGTCACTATCGCGCGACGCCGTCCGTCGTCAGAGTGCAGGGTCTATATACACAATACTGGTGAGTCGGTAAAAAGGCGTGTCACGGGACACGCAAGAGGGTTCGCGCCGGTTCCGCTGCGCCGCGGTGCTATTTCCCCTTGGCGGTGATGGTGACGCTGGACTTGGCCGGCTGCGGGATGATGGTGATCTCGTCGCTGATCTTGAGCGGCTTCAGCAGCGGCTCCGAGTCGGGCAGCTTGGCGCCGCCGGCGGCGGCCGCGGGCGCTTTGCTCTTGTCCATCACGCGCTTGGCGACCACGCTGTGCGCCGAGTACACGTGGTTCTCGAACTGCTTGTACATGCCGAACGTGGCCGTGCACACAGTGCACTTGTAGGAGAGGTGCGCCGGCTTCAGCGCCATGCCGTGGTCGCGCGCCACGTGGCTCAGCAGCTTCCACTGGTACACGCGCCCGCACACGGGGCAGCGGCCCGCGTCCTTGCCCTTGTTGGCCGCTTCCTGCATCGAGCTCGTCACGAGCCCGTGCGAGCCGAGCAGGTGCCGCTCGAGACCCTGGTCCGTGAAGAACCTGAACTGGCACTTCTGGCAGTTCAGGGGCGGCCGGTTGTAGATCATCTTCGGGTGGATCTTGACCTTGTGGATCCACTGCATGTGGTTCCGGAGCTGCTCGAGGTCCTTGATGTAGCCGTCGCAGATCTCGCAGATGACGAAGGTCGCCTTCGAGTTCGGCGCCGCCTGCGAGGACGACGGCTGCGGCGCTCGCGGGAGCGGCGTGATGGATATCTTCGGGGTGGAGTTGTTGACGCCCTGGCTGTTGCCGATGGGGTAGTTGGAGATTGTGGCGATGGTGGAGGGCGAGTTGTGCATGATCATGACGCCGCCGCGCACGAGCGGCGCGCCGGGCAGCGGGCCGGCGCGCGCGGAGCCGGCGAGCGGTGGGCGGCCGCGCGGGCGGCCCAGCGCCGGCAGCAGGCCGCCCGGCGACGCGGCCGCGCCCAGCGGCGGCCGGCCCAGCGCGCCGCCGCCCACGTGCAGCCGGCTCGCGCCCGCCGGGAAGCTCGCGGCCGCGTTGTTGCGCGCGCGCGTCAGCTTGGGTATCTTCGCGGGGGGCTCCCACTCGAGCGGCGGGCCGAGGTTGAACTCGGGCTTGAACTTCTTGGCGCAGGCGATGAGGTGCCGCGCGAGCTTCGTCTTGCTGTTGTCCTCGAAGTGGCAGTTGGCGCACTGCTGGTAGGCGGGCGCCCGCTCGAGGCGCCCGCGGATGTTGTGCTCGGCCTCCATGTGGAACAAGATGTCGTGGGGGCTGCGGATCTCGAAGGCGCAGGTGTTGCATTTGTAAATGTTGTTCTTCATGTGTGGTGCCTCTAGATGGTGCGACATGACGAGCATGGATTCAGTTTTGAAACTACAAAATTCGCATCGTATCTGTTTTAGGGCAAAGGGAGCATTGGTTTTCTTACTGAACTCTATGTTCTGAGTGAGTGAGGTGATTGCGGATTCTGTGGCTTTTGTACTTCGTCCGGCTTTTTTCTCTTTGTAAAGTTTCCGATTCTGGACCTTTAAGAGATCAGTTTGAACATACTCTTGTACGAGATTTAGCCCAATATTGATAAAAAACTGTCCCAGAGTACAGTCAAAGTAGCTGTCTTTTTTGCCAGGGAGCCCTTTTGCATTTAAATCTTTTACATCTCCTATGGCGTCATCTTTAACTTTAAGTATTACAGTTTCTTCTTCACTCATAGCTTCGTCCGAGTCATAGGATGACCCATCCCATGAGTCATCATCATCATCCCCACCATGTTTTCGTTTCTGCTTCTTTTCTTTCTTTTCTTTGACAGGTTCATCCTCCATACTCTTATCTTCCTTGTCACTTGCTTCTTCTTCCACTTCTTCCCCTTGTGCTATTCTTTCTTGTTTTTCCTTCTCCTTCCTTTCCTTCTCTGCCTTCTCTTTCTCAGCCTTCTCCTGTTCCTCTTTAAGCTTTATTTCCTCCAACTCCTTCCCAAGCTTATCAACAAATTCTCTAAAGGGCTCAATAGATGGTTTCTCATATACATATGGGACAATAAATGAGGGAGCCTCCACTACAAACATGTCGTCTGTAAGCGAAGGCAAGATATTAGGTTGTGGTTGTGGAGTTGGTGTTGAGTTATTTTGATTGGTTTGTGGGACATTGTTGGTAGCTTTGCTACTTACCGGAGTAATAGTTGTACCCCGAGCCGCAATGCTTTGGCACAAATTCTGGGCATCCATTGCAGATGTAGAAGGAGGTTTTTGAGACACAGGTGTTGCACCCTTTCCAGCTAAGATGGAGTTTGTATCAATGATGACCACAGTTGGTTCTTTCTGTTCTGTGTCATTGGGTCTGTTCTGCTTGGCTGCCAATTCAACTAGACTTTTAGTGTCACTGATCACTATGGGTTTGGTTTTGTTCTGAGCTTGGTTCAAGGGGTCTTCAATGGAGACTTCCTCTATATCTGATTCATCGTCTCCATTTTCAATTTTTGTTTCATTCTCTTTTTCTTCCATAACTTTGTTGCTGTCCTGGGAATCTTCTGAACTATCATTTGAGTCTGTACTTGAATTGGATGACTCTTCATCGCCATCATCATTGTCATTGTCATTAGTGACCATGCAGTCATCATCGTCATCACTGGTGATCTCATGCACCTCAAGGCTGGGAGATACCGAAACACCATTCTGGCCCTGAGGTTCATTTTCATTCTCAGAATCACTGCTGTCTTCTTTTGGTTGGCTTCCTTGTGAAGTATCATCATCACCTTCTGTGCGTTCATCTGCAAAGAAAAGAATAGCTTGTGTTAGGATAGCCACAAAATACATTCAAAAAAATTTATATAACAGTAACACAAGTAAAAACATAAAATTACATTAACTTAAAATCAGCTGTTCCATTAAAACCTTATTGGGCAGTTATTTCAATTTGGCCTGATCATAAGATGTTTTAATATATTTAAGTGGGTCATATCAAGAACTTGAACGTCTTGGCGAGCGAACGCCGTGTACCGACTTAAAAAAAAAGAGTAAACCAGCACGAAAAACGTAAGAAATCGAAACATAACCATTAAACATCAGCGCCCTTAACCTACAATCAAATGCATCTCTAGGGCGAAAAATAAAAAGGCTTTGCAGGAAAAAGATCTTATTCAACAAATAGCGTCACCAAATCATGTGGTGAGGGCACCGCCATATGGGGATCCATGGCATTTCTTCCCAATTATTATTCTTAGTATTTAACAGCAAATAATGTTAAATCATACCATCAACACTTTTAGGAATATGTATTAGCATTTAATAATTACCTGTGGCGGTAGATATCGACATAATCTCACGATTTTAATACCGAAAACCAAAAAAATAGCACAATAGCACAGTAGCGGAAACCAAACCAAATCAAGCTGTCATTTTTAAAGGTTTTTAAACAAGACGCGTTCTCTCCGTTCCGAACTCAGCTAGAGGTTTGAACTTGATCAAGTTCAGCTGAATTAATAAATAAAAAAATAATAATCAATTGCATTAAAAATAGTATATACGTCATACTATATTTATAATAAATCTATAAATTAGATAATATGTAAATTCTCAAAAATGAAAAAAAAACTGTCCAAATCGTCTGCATAAAAGACCTTACGTTAAAAAAAAATGAACGTAGGAATGGGAGATTGGATGGAGAGGAATACATGAGATAGGTGGAGGGGGAAAGACGCGGTATTCGGATAGCGCGCGGCAAAAAAAAGCGCTAAAATTCAAAATTATAATTCTTCATTAACTTTCCTTATAGAATATGAATAAATAATAAATCTCGTGTGTATTATTGTAACTACTAATTATTCTTTATATGTCATAAAAAACATGTAGGATTTCAGACTACAATATTTAACTTAGTTACATGTCTAAATATGAGCTTAGGTGTTTGATTCAACACCAGATTTGCGATAAGTACACCGCAAAATGTTAGAGTTAGTGATGTCTGCGAATTCCAAATAGTACAAATACACAGAAATTATGTCTCGAAACCAATAAAAACAGTTGACATTTCTATTACCTACTCATTTATTATATTTTACAAAAGTTCTACTTTTACACTAAAACCTTTAAAATCATAAAAACCAAAATAATGATATTTTGTGTTATACGTCGTTAAATTCGTATTTATACAGGCAGAGTACAGCAGAAACTATTATTTTAAACCTGGGCCTGTAGTTTCACCCAAGTGGTTTGTTGGGATCATACTTTCCTTCTCGCTCAAATACTGTATAACGGGAGAGTGACTGAGAGGGATGGCACCTTTCGAACTCGAAACAGGAACTTGCCACTAGAAGTAATAGACCCTCTTGGCAATCGAACTCTGTTGCAATTGTAACTGTAAAGTTATTTCGCCAAGATGAGGCGATATGATTATATTTCTAAAATAATCAGAGATTTACATCGAAAATGATGTAGCCAATTTCGGCGAAAACTTTATTTCCATAATTGAGATAAGTAATTTAAATTAAAAAGGGCAGAATTAATTACAGAGTGAAGATTGTAAAAAATACAGCAATAATAAAAACAGTCAAAATTTTAATCAACCATACCAATGCAACAGGAATTTCAATTAATTATTTCAATCTCTTTATACACAACATTAAGTACTTAAATAATTAGGTGCAATATAGTTATTATTATGTACTAATTAACAACTAATTTTAAGGCAGTTAAATAATTAGAATACTTTTTAATACACTTTAATACACTACGATAGGACTTTATTCAGCTTACTTAGCTTAAGCTTAACACCTACTTTACAAAGTTCCTGTAAGTTTTACATGAGCAAGCATGCATTCAGAAGCGTGTTTGTAAAGAATACATTTTTAATTTTTTAGTTTGTACCAATTTAATAAAATATTGCAAAATATTAGTTTTCTACTGATTCCAGGTCGTCCTCGTCTATTTCTTGGA
The DNA here is from genome assembly GCA_905404275.2 of Hedya salicella. Lineage (NCBI taxonomy): Eukaryota > Metazoa > Arthropoda > Insecta > Lepidoptera > Tortricidae > Hedya > Hedya salicella. The sequence continues at coordinate 6,989,660 of FR990114.1, read as the reverse complement.
GAGCTGGTGTCACTCCAATATTATCATCAGGTTTTCGTATCACGCCCAGCTTTTCTGCCGCATCCAGGCACTTTTGAGCATACTCTTTAATTTTGGTTTGTTCAGGATTCTCCATTTTAGTCAAGGCCATCAGGATTTCCATCACTTCCGTTTCGAATATCTTCGCAGCAATGTCGCGGTCCCCATTAATAATGTTGAGTACTATGTAAGTACCTCTATACTGAATTTCAGGAATAGGATTGGCAAGTAAACATTTTAATGTGTCCAACCAAGGTCCAACATCCAAGAGCTTTCTGCAGCAGATCTTGCTTACTGAAGTAAGGATACATAAAGCACCAGCCGCTGCCATAACAGTGTCAGCATCTTCTTCTTGGCAAAGGATGTAGAGATATTTAGTTTTGTCATTATTACCTTCATAAGATTTGAGAACTTCTTCAGATTGAAGCAAATTACAGATACATTGTGTGGCTGCCCTGATGAGCATTGTGTGGTCTTCATAAAGATAGTGCTCAATTTTAGCCAGACCTCCTTCCTTAAGTATCCTATTCCTAGTGGTTTCGTTCATTCCAGCCAAGTTGCAAAGGGCCATCAAAGCTTCAAAGTTCTCTAAAGCAGTGCAGTCAGGATGTAGTAGAGCTACCAAGGGTCTAATAACTTCTAGATTCCTCTGACCAGGGAATGCTACTTCAGGGTTGATGGTAATTCCGATCCTCGCTAAAGCTTGAGCAGCTTGCTTTTTTCCTTTGTCAGTCCCTTCCAAAGCCATAGGTATCAACACTTTTGCTCCACCCTGCTGAACCACAATGCCTCGTAATTCTTGAAGGCTACAGATAGCATTAAATACTCTTGATATTAGTTCTCTTGAATTATGGCTTTCTGTTTTGGAAAGAGCTACTAAACCAGTGGTTACTCCAGCTTTGGCTAAGATAGTTATCCTTTTATTTATAAAGTCTGGATCATCTAATTCATGTTGCTCTGGGACATGGTGTTTGGCAAACTTGGCTAGTTCCAACATTTCAGGCATAAGCTCCTGTTTTTCATAAACATTGCATAAATTAACTAGAGTAGTGACTACACCATACAGACACGATTGATCCCCAGTTTTTGCCAGTTCAATCAGAGACTGAAGAGCAGGCTTGTCTTCCACAAGTTTTTCTTTCACATCAGCATCCAATGTGAGATATGACAGACCTTCAGCAGCCCACTTCCTCATATCCTTGTCTTTAGCTGGATTGACAAGGAACCTCCTGCAGGCCTCGGCTAATTTCTTTGTTGAGCCTTCTGCAAATGGACGAACAGAAGCATCATCTCCTCCAAAACTGCCAATTTTGCAGAGACCTACCAAAGCTCTGACTCGAACAGAATCATCTTTGCTCTGGTATAGTTTTTTAAGAATGTCAACACCTTTGTCAATGATAGCTCTTGCTTTGTCTTTCTTTGAGGCAGCGGCAATAAGACATTCACAGGATACTTTTTGCTGAAGTACATCCTCAGTTTGAGCCATGACCAGGATCATCTCCATTATGCCCTCCTTGGAAATAATATAGTTGCCTACGTCAAGAGGACCCCTTAGAAGGGATGTGATGGCTACCGTCACTCTTACTTTAGACTCCAGGTCAGGTGAGAGAAGCTTGTCTCTGACAAAATCATCAACATGGCTGTTAAAGTTCTCTCTTGCTTGGTCATAGTACATGTTCTCATAGATCCTCGCTAAACAGGCAGCTGCAATGGTCCTAGATGAATCCGTAATGTTCATGGCAGACTCATATTTGAACTCTTCAAGTTCACTGCACACTTCTAGCAGTCTCTCCAGACCCTTGATTTCAACAAATCTTTCTGCCCAGGTGATTGCTGTGTAATGACAATTCCTCATGATCAGTTCCATGATTGCGTCTCTAGCTTCTCCACTGATGACTCGGTTTGTGATGGAGTATGTTAAGCAACTGAGAAGTGTGTCGATTTCACTCTTATATTCCTCACACAATTTTTGGTCAGGCTTGCTGTCTTTCTTAGTGTCCATGCCAGTGAATGTGTTCAGTATAACTTGAAGACAGTACTGTGCTGCACTCACCCTCTCCTCAATATTACTGTCTATGATTTCTAACATCCATGGGATGCCAACAATCTTGATAATATTCTTTGTTCGCTCAATATTGCCTTTGCATAGCTGGCTGATAACCCTTATGGCATTTGTACAGATATCTTGGTTCTTTTCTACTTTTAATAACTGTTGTATTTTCTGCACCACACCACTGTTGAACATAATGTTGGCACCGGCATTTTCTTTGGCCAGCACAACCAGGTTAGCCATAGCCTTTTCACGTTTTTCTTTGTCTTCTGCTATATCGAACACCAGCTTGAACATCTGTTCGACCTTATTGCCGGTCTGCGCGGCCAGTCGCGAGCGCTCCTGCACCACGGCGTGCAAGCGCGCGAGGACAGGCTGAATAGCCTTGTTAGTCGGCTCCACCGTGAACACAGCCTTAGCATCTCTGTAGGCCTCTTCGAACTTCTCCAAACTTTCTAAGGCCTGTGCTCGGCGGAATAAAGCCTTCGGGTCCTCCGGCACGATACGTAGGGCTTCATTGCAGTCTTTCACCACCTTATCGTACTCCTTTGTTTTGAGATAAGCGGCTGCGCGATTCTTCAGGTACGTGGCATAGTCCCGGCTATCTTTCTCGGATAAATCTACCGCCTTGCTGTAGTACGAGATAGCCTCCTCGTAGTTTTCGGTTTTGTAGAAGTCGTTGCCTTTATTCTTGTAAGTTTCAGCTTCCTCGCTGTGTACACCCATTGTTACGGTTCACTGTAATGATTGCGGTAACGCGCGTCGGCCCGCTTTTAAAGCTCAATTAAGGAATATTCTGGTAAAGTCCCGAACATTGCAAATGCATAACTAAAATAGAAATTTATTTTTATTCTCCTCCATATATGTAAAATAGGCTGAAGTAAGAAGGTATGTATTACAGTTCTGGAACGTTCTGAATCTATATTTCATCTGAAATGAAGTGACTGTAATCTAAAAATACTTTTTAATCATGTATAAAAAAATATTTTAAAACAACTATCGTCTACATATTTATTTTAAATATCGATTCTCTTATATTTTTTATTATTTATGTTTAAATACAGTATAATGTGCTTAAACTAGCAGAATTCATTAAATTGCATAGTACCTACTATTTGAACGCACAAGATGATTAAACTGTCAAAGTTGTCAATTTCCGGATACCATAGTAATTTATTAAAATAATTTATTAAAAAATACATATATTAATATTATATTTAGTTGGACAAATCTTACATCCTGGGAAAATATAAAAAAACTGCATTTTATTCAAACTCGAACTTCTATAGATTTACCATTAAATGTACTGTCTGGTTGTTGAGCATTCAGTATAGTCGTATGACAGAATGTGATGATATATTTATTATCTGTGGTCTTGTTTCCGCCTGACTGTTCCTCGTGCGTAGCTTTCACGCCGATTTTGTTTTAAATATTGTATTAAAACTCAAAAAATGGCTGCTATAAGCTTGTTAAATCCTAAAGCTGAATTTGCGAGAGCCGCACAAGCTTTAGCTGTAAACATATCAGCCGCTAAAGGTATTCAAGATGTCATGAAAACTAACCTCGGCCCTAAGGGAACAATGAAAATGTGAGTAATTTCTATATAATCGGAACTTTCTGTAGTTTTAAGCAATGTATCATATTATTTTCCGCCTTTACTTTAATAGTCAAACGCCGATACTTGCCTATATTATGTTTAATCATAAATACAGTGAAATCAAAAATCATATGGAGTGTTACCCGCTAGCGATGTCCGCCAGTGGGTGAAATAATACTTGATATTTTGTTGTTTGATATTTATTATGATTATAAGTGCAAAATATCTCGGACTCTTTAGAACCATCCTGGAAATGAACATAGTAATTGAGAAGATTTCATTGCTTTAACTAGCCTTGTTTCAGATGGATTCAAATAAAGGATTATAAAAACCACATTTTTACATATCGAAAATATTCTGATTAAATCAAGAAATTCTTTTCAAAAGTTCTTTAGTCTAAAAGAGTGTAGACCACAAATAGATCCATTTGGAATGTTGTTGTCTACCTACTCTACTTTCACATTGCCACTCCAGTATCAGGGTGTGTCGTAATAAATTAAGAAAATATCAAAATACCCATTTGTATTCATTAATATTCTTTTTTTACTTTTCTGTAAATTTAATTAAAACATATTAAACAGTACAGTAAATCTAAATTATATCTAAAAATATTCTTAGTTGGAAATTTGAAATGTAGTCAGTGTAATGAAAATGAATGGAGATCTCCACAATCTTAGATGAGCCGTACCGCTGTACTGCAAACTACAAGAATTGTCTGATAACTCACCCAAACACACTTTCTCACACACTTTTGGATCCAAATCGTGTTAAAAGACTGATAAGAGCCGACATACTGATTAAGGAGTTAGAACAGTGGTCCCACCTCTTCAAACACCCATCTCCTTCAACTCACTTGCTTATAGTCCATTAGTCTCATCGCAGATGCAATGAAATCAATTAAAATTATGAAGTCTTGGAAACTTAAAAAACAATGCCTGCCCATTCTGGAAAAATCAAGAGTAACATAATTTTACATTGCTTCATTAATATTAGCATGTATTAGCATTTTCTCCTCAGTATGCCTCATTTGTGAAATGCTGCTTGGTAAATTATTAAAACAAAATAATTAAGCCCTTCTGGCATGTATGTACACCTTTATTTGTTTTTTCAATGTGGGTAGTTTGCACGAATTGTAACTTTGACAGAGGAAAATGTCATCATTTCTCAGTTAACCCGTGAACATAGAAAGCTGAAAAGCTTCTGAAACATAGGAAACTCAAATGAGATAATATATGGGATATAATCTGTTAAATTGTTTGACTTCAATGAGTAATAATCATGGAAACAGAAGAAAATATTATGTATAAGCTGTGTTAAAAATATTTTTATTCATTTTGCAGGTTGGTATCAGGTGCTGGAGACATCAAAATCACAAAGGACGGCAATGTGTTGCTACATGAGATGCAGATCCAACACCCGACTGCTTCGCTGATCGCGCGTGCTTCCACTGCACAGGATGATGCTACTGGGGATGGCACCACATCTACTGTGCTGCTCATCGGAGAGCTGTTGAAACAAGCTGACATTTATATTAGTGAAGGTTAGAGTCATTTGCCTGCATGTATACACTGGCAAAAGACACAATGGAAACTCCTGGTATTTCAATTTGTGAAAATATTGTTCTACCAAATTATTGTTCTATGATGTTATTTCGATTTTTTTTATACTACTAAGGTGGCAAACAAGCGTACGGCCTGCCTGATGTTAAGCAGTTACTGCAGCGTATGAGCGCTTGCAACGCCAGGGGCATTACGTGCGTGTTGCTGAATACACTACTTTATAATTATAATTTTTATGCCTTTGCCATTTCCTTGTAAATTAACTATTCTGAGACTATTTAAGATTACTTCCATACGAAAAAAACTATTTTCAGTAAAAAAGTGTATGGAGTTTAAATGGCTAAAAAGATCAAAGCTGGAGCATGTCAATTTATTATTTCATGTGATACTTGAAATAATATTTTTTTTAAATCTTTACATTATTATAAGTTGTATAAATGGAATGTCTTTACATTGAAGATATTTGCAAAAAAAGTGATTGTAACAGACTATTTCGAAGTCACTGAAATGAAAATATTTTTATGATTTTTTTGTAGTTTTGTCATTGTGACTTCGCTTCACGCCAAATCGGCTGGACCAATTTCAACTTTATTTTGGCACATGGGTAGCTGGGTATCAAGGGTTATAACTTTTCCTCCTCCATGAACGAGCAAGCCTTCTAGTGACAAATATAACTGGTTCATTACAGGTCTGCACCCGAGGATCCTGACGGAGGGCTTTGATGTGGCGCGCAATAAAGCACTAGAGATTTTGGAATCCATGAAGATCCCTGTTGAAATCAAGCGTGAAAATTTGCTAGATGTTGCCCGCACATCTTTAAAAACTAAGGTACAAACAACCATTACTTTAAATAAATATTGGGTGATTTTAATTTACAGAGTGTAGTAACATAATGATACTGAGCAAAAAAGTCCCGTGTAGTAAGTAACCTTCTGTTCTTGTATTTTATTTTTGATCATATGGTACCTTATAATAACTTAATACCTAACATTACTAAGCATTTTAGGGTTCCGCAGCCAAAATGGCAAAAACGGAACCCTTATAGTTTCGTCATGTCCGTCCGTCCGTTGGTCCGTCACAGGTGTTTTACTCAAAAACTATAAGATGTATATTGATGACATTTGGAATATAGGTGTCTTGCGTAAGCCGCTACTTAGTTTGATAGTTAAATTAAAAAAATATATATTTCTAGGGGGGGCACTCCCTCCATACATGTAACCGAAACTGAAAAAAAATATATTTTTTACTAAATATCAATGTGTGGCACATCATTCCACAGATCTTCTAAAGACACTTTGAGATTTCTAAGATTTTTTATTTATTTATTGAATACATTCGGAAACATTCGCTCCGAAAGTAGCAAAAATTGTGTCCCCCCCCTCTATTTTCTAAACGGTATGTTCAAAAAAATATGAAAAAAATGACACGTATAAAGCTTAATAAGTACTTCCAACGAAAATTGTTTTCAACATGATCGGACATACCGTTTTTAAGTTATTGCATATAAACTACGCTTCTTAGCAAAAGAACGTAAATGCCGGGGAGATACGCTCTTTTGTCAGTTTTTTTTTTCATATCATATTTTTTCATCTGTAGTGCATTTTATTGTATAAACGGCTGCGGAACCCTACATTGAGCATGGTCCGACATGCTCTTGGCCGGTTTTTTTTATAGTAATTTTCATGTCAGCATTTTTTAACATTGTAGGTCATTTGTTGTATAATTTTGGAGCCATTACGTTGATGTTGTGCTCCATTAATGAGGTATTATATTTTTTTACAAGTACAGCTGGTTCCTAGGTCGCATGTTACTGCTTAGGTTTGTCTCTCTTATTTTAAATAGAGTGGCATAATTTTTATAAAATAGCAGCATTCATAGATGTACAAGCAGGACAACTTTAATATCTTCAGAGATTTGAAATGTGGGCGGCAACTCTCCTTTAGGCTTGCAAATAGCCCCTAATACAACGCTTTTGGTATCTGAACAATGTATCTCTGGGTTCATACTTAAGACTAACGAGTTGAATCACTGTCAGGTTCACGCCAGCCTGGCCGAGGTGCTGACAGACGCATGCGTGGATGCCGTGCTCGCCATCCGCACCCCCGGCACGCCGGTGGACCTGCACATGGTGGAGCTGATGGAGATGCAGCACAAGACTGCTACCGAGACCACGCTCGTCAAAGGTAAGCTGAGGGGCTACTCTGACACCCGAAAAACGAAGTTCGTATGGCGCCATCCCGCTCACTCAAATACAGCATGCCATGAGAGTGAGAGGGACAGCACGTTACGAACTTCGTTTTTCGGAGTAGCTTCTGCGGTGGTGAGGTCTGGCCGGTATGCTAACACCAGGTGCACGCTAACCTGATTGACGCATTCGTAGACGCCATACTCGCCAAAAGGATACTGTTTGCACGAAATTCACCATGCACGGAATAATTGGCATTTTATTTTTTTAAATACTTTCTCTGTTTAATTATACAAACCTATGTTAAATTTTGCGTTATTTTATTAAAGAGAAAGAGTATTTTATCAACCTGATATTCTCCTTTAGGTCTTGTATTGGATCATGGAGCGCGCCACCCTGACATGCCGAAGCGTGTTGAAAACGCATACATCCTGACGTGCAACGTGTCGCTCGAGTACGAGAAAACGGAAGTCAACTCCGGCTTCTTTTATAAGTCTGCAGAGGATCGTGAAAAACTGGTCGCCGCCGAAAGGGACTTCATCGACCAAAGAGTCAGGAAGGTAAACATGATCTTACTTATCTTGTGACTAAGCTGTCAGCAGGATCTTTTGTGTGTTGTTACCTCTTTGTCTTATATATATTTGGCATATACCAAAGGCCCGCAAATAACCCAATAACAGTCCTATTAGCCATTATGCTCTTATCAAAGAACTTAATTTTATTCTCCAGAGGGCATTCATTCATATAATATTAATCATAGTCCTGGGTTCAAATCCCGGTAAGGGCAAATATTTGTGTGATGAGCATAATTATTTGTTCCTGAGTCTTGTATGTTTTCTATGTATATAAGTAATATATCTATTAAATATATCGTTGTCTAGTACCCATAACACAAGCCTTATTGCGCTTACCATGGGACTAGTTCGATTTGTGTACAATTGTCCCTGTGTGTTGTTATTTATTATAGTATGTGCCCTCATTCTCACTACATATGTTATCTATTTATTTGGCCAATGAACATATCTTCTGGAGAGTATCATTAGGGATTGGAAGATTGGATCTTTGTATACAAACAGATTTTCAAGTTAATTCCGATAATAATTGATTACAGATTATCGCCCTCAAGAAGAAGGTATGCGACGGCACCGATAAGACCTTCGTAGTGATCAACCAGAAGGGCGTCGACCCGATGTCTCTGGACGCCTTCGCCAAGGAGGGCATCGTGGCGCTCCGCAGGGCCAAGCGCCGCAACATGGAGCGCCTGGCGCTGGCCTGCGGCGGCGTCGCCATGAACTCCGTCGACGACCTCTCTGAGGAGCACCTCGGGTACGCTGGGCTCGTATACGAGCATGTCCTCGGAGAGAACAAGTTCACCTTCGTCGAGGAATGCAAGAACCCTCAATCCGTCACCATCCTCATCAAAGGACCCAACAAGCACACTCTTATTCAAATCAAGGATGCGATCCGTGACGGTCTGAGAGCTATCAACAATACCATCGAAGATAAAGCTGTGATCCCTGGTGCCGCTGCCTTCGAAATTAAGGCTAATGTTGAGCTCCAGAAATTCAAGGATACGGTCAAAGGAAAGGCTCGTCTCGGCATCCAGGCATACGCTGAGGCTTTACTGGTTATCCCCAAGACTCTAGCTATTAACTCTGGTTATGATGCCCAAGACACCATTGTGAAACTGCAGGAAGAGTCCCGCTTGAGCCCAGATCCCATCGGACTAGACTTGAGCACTGGTGAAGCCATTAAGCCTATGGACTTGGGAATAGTTGACAATTATATTGTGAAGAAGCAGATCCTGAACTCCTGTTCCGTGATCGCCAGCAACCTCCTCCTCGTCGATGAGATCATGAGAGCGGGCATGAGCAGCCTCAAAGGATAATTGAAATTAATTATTTTTTGAGGTATGAAAATAATGTCTCAAAACAATTATTTTGCTTTATTGAGAATAATTTTAGTTCACAATATTTGGTTTTTTAACATTGCATTTAATGTTACTACATATATTCTTATGTTACTCTTCCCTCACTTTTGCATAAATGCTGTCCACAAGTATTAATATTAAAAATAATACGACTAAATTATGTTGATTTTATTTTCCATATTTCCACAACCCAAAATGGAAAAGATTCATAAATAGTATAAGCGACTACGAATGGAAAGGTCCCTATGAAGTTATGATTGACGGGTTATAGAAACAGCTCTTTGGGAGATCCACATGATTACCCAACAGGACTAGGATTCGTTTGTAGCAATAGCTGGTTCTAATTATTTATCAGGATATTCAGTATACACCGCGAAAAAGGGGCACCGAGCGGGTTTTTCAGCAATAATAACAAAATAAAACCAATTATTGTAAAATTTATGTCGATAAGTTTACTCAACACGTAGATGAACATGATGTATGAAAACAAAAAAATAAACAATTTTCCACTCATTTCAACCCTTAGTACATGCGTGCCTGCTCAGCGCCTCTTTGTGCGATGTATGTCTGTCAGTTCTTGGACCTTCAATAATTCGTCGCACTCGTCAACAAACATGTAGTAAAAAATCTAATTATCAGATAGGTATTGACAAAACAATTTTCAGTACTCATTTACTTTGCAAATGGTTTAATTCAGACCCACCGTAACCCTTGCCATACACTATGAATTGATGATAGTATATTGTTTGTACTTAACCAACATTTAATTAATTAAGGATGTAAACATTAATATAAATCGATTTACCTTATTCTAAATGTACTATCACCAGAGCCGTAGACAACAAACAATAAATTCCAAAGAAATAAAAAACCCAATAGGCCATGCCTCCTATATTATGAATATTTTTTAAAGTAATCGTAATTTAAATTGTACAGCATTTATACCTGCTTAGCTGGCAACTTCGCATATTTTTCATGTAGCTTCATTATTTGTGGTATTTGAATGAAATTTAAAGGTATGTCCAATACATACCCAACATCTTTAGCATTATATTATTATTTATGTTTATTTCAATGATTCATCACTTTTGCTTGCTTTTATTTTCTTACACACAATATATATATACACATGAACTCATTTTTTGACGACCGGTTTGGCTCAGTGGGAGTAATGTTGCCTGCGAAGCTGAGGTCCTGGGTTCAAATCCCGGTAAGGGCAAATATTTGTGTGATGAGCATAAATATTTGTTCCTGAGTCTTGGATGTTCTCTATGTATATATGTAATATATCTATTAAATATATCGTCGTCTAGTACCCATAACACAAGCCTTATTGAGCTTACCATGGGACTAGAGCGATTTGTGTAAAAATTGTCCCGTAATATTTATTTATTTATTTATTATTTATTTTATTTATTTTTAGAGCTTTAGTAGTGGCAATATCATGAAATTTTAGATTGTGCCAGCTTAACTATTGAAAATGTATAATGAATATATTGAAAACATGTTCAAGTAAGTTACATTCATAGTTCTCAAAATAATCAAGAAAAACCAATAAAAACATGCGACGTTGCCTGTTAGGCAGCTGTAAGCCTTTTTAGTGTAAAACACTTTTGTTAACTCAATATACACCTGCACCTGTCATACTCTATTATTAAATTTATCATAATAAAAAAAAACCGAAACAATGGTGTAAATTCTTAGAACTATGATCATTTTTATTACCCCTAACCCGAACATACAGTTTTGTTCATTTTGAAAGAGTAAGCAAATATATTCAGAATCTGATTTGATTATCCAGGGCTTACTTGATAATAAAGTTACAACACAATAATTATTCGAGATCAGAACAAAACGCCTTCGCCTATTCGGAAAGGTTGGGGTTTAACACTGATTAGTAATATGATTACACATACACAAAAACAGCTCTAAAATAACAATTAAACGCACAACATTTACTTCTCACTATGTTACGGCTATTTAAGATATACGCAACGAAATATGCATTTAAAAATACAACAAAATAGGAGAAAAAATCTCAGACAACTTGGTAAATATAAAAATAAATAAAAAATAACACACCCACGGGAATCAGAACTGACTAGTCAGTGACCGTACAGATGCTTTCCAAAAATGCATTTTATAAAGGGTTCTTATTCTTATAGACTAAACAAAATAGTAGGAATATCACCAGTTCTCATGATAGGCTGAAAAATCCCCAAATCGATTGGATATCATTTGGCACCACAAATCAGGAGTCTGTCATTTAAATTTTAAATATTTTCTGTCTAAATAAGTGGGAAAATGGGAAAGTAAAAGCCTGATCAAGAGTTCGAACACTTTCAAATAGTATCAGTTCCATAGAACAAATAGGAGGTACCCCAGAGTTACCACAGGATCATACCTGATTTGAGGCATCTGTGGCGCTATTATTGAGCTGGAATATAGTGGTGTAGCCATGCTTCTAACTTACTGGGGTGCGCACGAAATGTGTGACTAGTAGAACCCTAGGTACAGTCAGCATCTGTTATATGCAAAGCGCCAAATATATCGCAACACATCTTTATTACTAGGCACAAAGATGTGTGACGATATATTCGGCGCTTTGACTGTTGCAGACTATTTGATACTGACTGTACCAACTCAAAGGAAAGGGCTTAACAAATTTAACTTCGCCCACGCCGAGATTAGTCGACGCCACGCCACTGGAAGTAAACATTGACATTTCATACAATTTCGAGCCAACTAAGAATCGAACGACGGATTCCGAACTTAAAATAAAAATGGAGCTTTTCTTAAGTCGCATATAAACCCTTTTTGGAAGTATCGTTTAATTGCTCTTGTCTTGCTTCTGGGCAGCGGTGGCACGCTCGCCGCAGTCGATGGAGGCGACGTTGAGCGACGCCACGATGCCGTGCAGCACGGAGATGCCCGCCTTCACGAAGGCCACCGGCATGGACACCAAGGCGATCAATTTGTACAGTCCAATCCCCAGAACTGGAACAATAAACATTTAACATTGATTTAAATTTAGATTATTATTTATCAGTTGCATCATCATCTCCCTGACCTTATCCCACTTATGTCGGGTCGGTACAACATGTTTTCTTCTTCTATTCATCTCCATTATTCGCCATTTCAGCGCTTACTCCTTTCTTTCTCATGTGCCCTCTCACACAATCGATTCATCGCTTTTTTGGCCTACCGATCGCTCTTCTTCCTTGGACATTCATCCCTAACATTCTTCTACCAATACGACGCTCATCCCTCCTCATTACATGCCCATACCACGCTAACCTACTGCTCCTCATTTTGTCCGTCATGGGTGCTACTTTCAAACTTCCCCTTATATACTCATTTCTAATCCGATCTTTCCTCGTCACTCCACACATCCATCTCAACATCCATCTCAGATGCATGCACTTTTCTTTCGTCCATCACTTTCGTTGCCCAACAATCTGATCCATACATTACGACAATTATCAGTTGCATAATTTTACTTATTTATTTTTGTTTTCTACCTAGTTTGGTGTTAACTGTTTTCTTTCTTCTTTTTTTGTATATATGTATGTATAATTATATGTTTATTTATATTTATATGACCTCTTTTTAATTATTTGTTTATTACATTTTTTATTTGTATACTTATCTCACCAACTACTTATTCCTGGCTTTTTTTTTGGTATTTTCGCTACCCAAAGGTTTTCCGGAAGAAAACGGTCTTTAGCGTTAAGACCGCCCATTGTTTACCTTAGTATATGTTAAGGCTCAGTTGCACTATTTCTCTTGTTGGTGTGCAATAAAGAATTGTTGTATTGTATTGTAAATTAATACAATTATCACTTATTATAACAACATTAACAAATAACGGGAATCATCGTGTATAAGGTTTAAAAATTAAACCACGCGATAGTATTTTGTATGGGGAAATTAAGAACTTTGTTCTGCAGGTATGTTAGATGTGTTAACTTGCGTTTATCGAAACGGTTTCATAACAAAAATTATCATACCTTTAATTATTAGTTCTTAATATTATCATAAAATAAAAATGGACTTTCCCACCCAATTTTAAAGACTTATAAAACAAGCTACACGTAAGGTATCGCGACCTCAAAATTTTAACGTAGTTTTTTATTTTGCTTGTTTTATCAGAATCTTAAAGCAATTTCACATTTTTTTACAAATACCCTATTAAGGATACGGTTTGCCATACTGGACCCAGTCCTTTGCTGTGCTATAAGAGTATTGTATTATATGTATTTCTACTCATAAATGACCATCATGTACAAATGTGGCCCTCAAAGATCTTTAAAACGAACAGTCTCCTTCAGAGGACATTATGACACTATCTAGGTTGTCAGTGTATCTCGTGTAAATACATTTTATAGAAGAAGGACTGATATCTAGATTGAAACAGACACTTTCAGAAGTCTGAATCCACCAGTAAAGTCTTACCTAATAATGCAAAATATCCAAATCATAAAACCTAAAAAGATGAAATTTGTAATGGTCCATTTCAACAAGAATCAGCTAAACGATTGTTTACAACATGTTCTTTTTCGTTTTTATTACACTAGTACAGGGGTCTTCAAACTTTTTGACTCAAGGGCCACACTGCACTTAATATAAATTCGTGCGGGCCAAGACTTTGGTTTCATGGCGGGTCATGGGGTAATACATTAGTTAGTCTAAGCTTTCAGGGGGTACCGACTGTACCTAGTAGATAACGCATAAAGAACGCACTTGGTGTTGATTATGCTATGATTGTAAAAAATGAAAACAGTAAAAAAAATGCCCCCGTACTACATTTACAACACTTCATAAACTGTATTATCATAATCATAAGCAAGAACGAATCAATAGATAACAAGTAGGGCGTTTTTTTCCAACAGAGTGGTAAGTAAGTACTGTATCTGGAGAAAGAAAGCAAGTAATCATTGTACTGGCTTAGGCGCAAACTACACACAAGAGACGTAGGACGAGGACGCGGCGCCCCTTTCATACAAAATGTATAGAAGCGTCGCGCGCCGACGCGTCCACACCCTGTCTCTTCTGTCTGTTTCCCAGCGCGACGTTCCTAAACATTTTGTATGAAAATTCATTAAAGGGGCGCCGCATCTTACCAATCAATAAATTTGGCAACATCTCGAGGCAAGCAACATTACCTGACATACTAGAGTGTCTCATAGAACTGTATGTAGATGTCCAATATTTTTCATTAATTTTGCTTATCAAATATTGTAAACGAATCCTTACTCAATAAATGTAAAAGTGTGTTTGTTTATGTTTGAATATGGATTGGTTAGTGGTACAAGTTACTTGTTACGCAGGAAAAATGCACTGTTTCCGGGAGATAATCAAGATACCCTTGTTATTAATCATAGAAATAAATCATCTTTGTCAGATGATAAGATATAATTATAATATACATTCAATATCAAAATTATTTGCACATACTTTGAATAAGTCAATTAATAAAATGTCAATATCTATTGTTTACTGAATATTACCAATTAATTCATTCATAAGAATTAATCTTTTGAGCGCCCAGCTTTGATGGTAATCTGCCCCAGACACAAAGTAATAAATCAAATATACAGTGTTACGAGCAAAATTTATTCCATAGTATAGCACCTGAATTGAATCTAAATTAGTTGATGACTTGATGACAGTCAAATTTACATTTAAAATTGAATGTCGCTCCAAAACAGTTTAACAAACCATTTATTTGTCGTATTTCTTTTTAGTATGTTTAAACCAAAACCTTTAAAGGTGCGTCCACACTTGTATCATTTGCTCGTATCCGATCACCGTGGCGTGGCATGACTGCGTATCGCGCTGCTTGGACGCTTACTGTCGGCGCGGCGTCTACGCCGCACTTTTCAGATCTAAGTGTGTGATACGCGTATCGACATGGATTTCGAGCGATCGGATCGGCGCAACATCCAAACGCGTGATAGTGACACGCGATCATGCCACGGGACGAAGATCTGATCGGGCAAATGATACAAATGTGGACGCACCTTTAAATGTCTCCTTGGTTATTTTCCCAAAATAAAAAACTTTCTCTAATGCATTCCCAATTAAGTAACCATTCAATATAAGGAATTCCATTCTTTTGAAAATGTGTTAGCAATTACTTTATTAGATTATGCCTATTTTTAACTGACTGCTCAAACGTAAAGAATGGTGGCCTATGTGGCACAGTAAAGAGCAAACACATAGGCTGATTTTGATGATTTTTACATAATGAAAACCAAATTTACCTGTAGGGCCGCTGTAGAAATGCATGACATACAGAGCCGCATAGAAAGCTTCATTGCCAGCACACATGAAGAAAAGCACATTCTTGTTAGTATAGTACAGGCGCATGATGGGGTTGCCAGACATATCTATCAGTTTGTGCGACGCCTTCCCTTGGATGGTCACCGAATGCAAGTACAGCCAGTGGCAGGTTATGTCAATAGCCATGGACATCTGGAACCAGAAGGTGTACTGGGGGTAGAAGGTTGCCAGGGTCATCATGAGGCCTGCAGTTCCAGCACGGTCAGTCAGTTGATCCAACATTGCTCCGAATTTGGTACCTGGAGGGAATAAAAGTTTAAAATTAGCTACATCAACAAAATGAGACAGAATAAGTTAATATATGTTCAGCATAGGTATTATGCATTCTAAGCCACTGAACTTAATAATGACTTGTCAAAATTGTATATGTTACACTTTTATCCATATACTATCTTCAAAATAGCATCCAATACAAGAAAAAAAAAAAAAAAAAACAATTCAGTTAACTTCAAAATTCAAATAGTCCGTTTCAATTATTATTTTTACATTATCTTCAATGTACAAATTTCATTTTTACAAACTTTATGTAATAGTACTAGAAGATGCCCGCAACATTTTCATCTGCTAAAAAGCATAACACTCTTTTTTTAATGTATCCTATAACCATCTGTGAATGCCAGCTACCCATGTATCAAAAATAGTTGAAATCTGTTTGGCCGTTTTGGCATGATGAATTCAGTAACCTTCAAATAGTCTGTTTCACTTATTATTTTTACATATCTTCTATGTATGCTGACTGCAAATACGGCAATAATGCACAAAAGTGTATTCTGCTTAGCAAGAAAGATTTATAATAAGTTACCCACAAAATTAAAGGAACTGCAGATTAATAAATTTAAAAAGATTTGAAATAAAATTAGAATTTAGCAAAGCTATTGCTGGATAAATGCTTCTATACATTATCGGACTATTTTACATGTGAATTTTAATTTCTAATAATTGTATTGCTTTACTGTTTGATAATGCTGACATTAATTTTGTATGTAATTTGTTCTAATCTATTTGTATTTGTAATGTTTTTTATTTTATTTCGCATGGTATAGCTGCTCTAAAATTGATGTTTTTGTATGCCAACTGGCAAAACATAGTGCAACTCTCATAATGATATTCCGCCTGTAACTAACCTATATTTTACAAAATAAAACACTGACTTTGTATGTACAGATAATTTTTACAACTTTATATATAGTATACTAGAAGGGTAGAAGCTCCTTGCTACATTGATCTGCTAAGAAATCATAAAACTCTTTGTTTTTCTTGAGCATAGTTGAGTAAAAAGTATCCTATAGCCATTATTAATGCCTAGCTACCCATGTATCAAAAATAATTGAAATTCGTTTAGCCGTTTGGACATGATGAAACCACAAAAACACATACAAAAAAAACGAAAAAGATTTTTTTTATTCAGGGACCATAATTTAGTCCAAAGGTATCACTCTTTTTTATATCTTCAATGTACAGACATTTCAATTTCATAACTTAATAATAGTAAATATAGAAGTACTAAATAATATCATTAGCTCAACAAAAAAGTCCAATAATCTCTTATTAAATTATCATCATTAACAATTGCCAACAACAACTTTTCTGTGCGTATTAATAATTGTTATTTTCAGTATAAGGTCAACCTAATATAGATTAAGTAATTGAATTAAGTGATGCCTTATACTTACTCTGATTAAAGTAGCGTGCTGCATGGCCATCGATGGCGTCCAGCAACGCCGAGATTACATAGCAGGCCACCGCGAAAACACAGTGTGTCGGCATATAATAGAAAGATATTATAGCCAAGATAACTCTGGCGAATCCTGAAATGATACAGTGTAAACAATACAATTCAATCGTCACTATGTTTTTCTAGTTACACATAATAAGCAAAATACTAACCAATTATATTGGGGACAAAGAGGAATATGTTTTCTTGAGCCTCAGGCATCTTGAAAGGTTAATAATTCGATTCAAATTAAGTTTAAATAACTCGAAAATATAGGCGGCACCCCAAACACGATACTTCGCAATTAAAATCAGCAGAATGAGTGAATGATATGAGAATATTGAATTGAATTGAGAATGATATTATGACATTTATCGACATAAATGAACATATTCATGGAATGGAATTCATTAATTTCATTCATTCATTCATCTGTAAAAATATTGAATGAATTAAAATGAAGTGTTTAAAACATATTATTCCATTTATTTATGTTGTATTTCATTCAAGAATTTAAGATTTTATTAACTTAATATAATAAAAATATATCAAAACGCAGACGGTATTGCCAGAAAAAAAAAAACCACAGTTGACGCAGTTTTTCGCTTGGGGGCGTCGTGTTCGTTAAAAAAATGTTAGTAGGAATCTGTCGAAAGTGATGAATTCAGTTTTGCTAAGAGTTAGAACTTTAGTTATGTTGTAGGGAAATATTTAATCATGGTGTTTTATTAGCTAGGTAGTGAAATATCTAATTTCGAAGGGGCAGGCGGTGATTCCGGTGCGGAAAGTCATAAGACTTGTGTCATCTGACTGCACTTCCTTTAAGATGGCTCCTCCGCCGGAGTATGATAAGGAACCAAAAGCCCCGGATAAAAGTGCGAATAACATTACCAGTGAAGATTCAAAAGCTTTGTATACTCTAGTTAATGAACATCAAACCAATTCGGACTCTAAATCTACGAATTCATCTGCCAACGCCGAAGTGGAGGTAAGTTGACCTCTTTGCTGCCATTTTATTTAAATTTTGAAGTCTTTGCGAGTGCTCTGTCGGTTTAACCACCGGCTGTAGCTAATAGGCCTTCGCGTGCCGTACAAATATTTCGTAAACAGAAGATTTTTGTCGAATGTGAGTGGTACTCGACACGTTTCGTGTGTACGAAAGTGAAAAATGGCGAAGCAGTTGAATGTCAAAAACAATTTGCAGTTTTTATCAAACAAATGGTGAGCATGAGTTTGCATTATTTATAGCCTTTATTGTCTACTACATAGTGATTATATTGCCATTATGACACTAACATTCAGTTCCTTTGTTGGTGACAAAACAAGAAGAATAAATTGTGAAAATACCTACCTATCACTACCTACAGAATTTCACCAAATGAGCTTATAATGGTTAATGGAAGAACTAATAATATTGATTGTCTAAGTATTTAAGTGCATAATTTAAACATAATAACATTTAACATTAAAAGTAGGTTGTAACAACAAAAACCAGCCAATTTTAAGTCAAGGTTTCTGCACAATCACAAAATAACTGCTGCTGATGGTGACACTTGTATATAGCCATTTAAATCGGTTTACTTCCACAGCTTTTTATAATGTCTGTAAATACCAAATTATTAAAAAGCTGGATTACATCACAACCTAATATCAATTTACTATGTAGATAAGTGGTTAAAAAAGGGTGCATGCTTTAGATTAGAAACATGTGAGGTTATTGCCTAATAAAATTTTGACAATCGGTATCTGAATCAATTGTCATAGCCCATACAAAATCATTACATTTGATTCTGTTTCCAAGCTACAAACACGTTAGGCAATAGGGGGCATGGCCCATGTAAATGTAACCACATGGTTACGTCTGCATGTTTTGGGGAAATTAATCTATTTTGAGGCATAGGGCTCCTAAATCACATTTAATTGACAATTTAATTCCTATTCAGGAATTGGTAATTTGGATAAATATTTATGTAAGGTTGGCATAAAAAAAAGAAAATAAGGAGTCTGCTTCTTAAATGTATTATTTCTATAACTTTAGTTCTGGACTTTCTTTGCATTTGACACCGGAATGCATGAAAAGAACAGCTACAATGAACCAAAAGTAAAAAATGCGACCTGCACTATTGCTATCTCACTCACTCTTACCTGTATTGTGTGTATTGGAATAGGGTACTTGACTGACAGATCAAATGAGTTCCAATCATCAGTAAGAAGTATGAAAGGAAAAAAGGTTTATGACATCCTAATTCTATGCGGTGAAATTGCCTCCTTATTTTTAGTTTTTGATCATTTTAAAATTGTGAAAAGCTTAACAATAAGTATTCATGAATGTTTTCTACATATTTTCAGAAATAACATTTAACTGCAAGTGTGACATCATTTATGTTGACTACAGGAAAGTACCCAAGTGTTCACATCTTGTGGTGCCATGTTTAGGGTTTGCAATCCGAATTTTCGGATATTCGAATAATCTGGATTATCCGCTATGCTTGATATTCACATTTGAATTCAAATAATTCAGATAATTTGAATACCACCAAAAATAGACGGTGTTCATTATCTTGAACAACACTAAGAGATATATTGTTATTTGTATTCCTACGTTAGGTTTTAAAATCATTTCAATAATGATTTCTGATGTAAATTAAGTACTTATAGGTCTCTAAAGGCTTAAAACTTTTTGCGCCAATTTTTTGTTTGGGGTAATTTTTGTAATTGCATTGGTGGCTAGTCGGTTAGAGATAGGTGGGGGATACTCGACCTAATGTCATAGGGGTCTGTCATAGCAATCAAATGGAATTGTTTTTTTTTCAAGATGGCGACTTCAAAATGGCGGCAGATTTTCAAATTGCTCCTAGAGGGGACTGAAATTTGGTTTTGGGTCTTTAGGTCTCCCATTCAATTAATTATTGATCAGGTGCTCAAACAAATGTCATAGCGGTCGGTCACAGCAATCAAGTGCTGAGTTTTTTTTTTCAAGAAGGTGACTTCAAAATGGTGGCTGATTTTCAAATTGGTCAGAGAGGGTTGAAATTCGGTATCAGGGGGTGCAATGGTACTTATGATTACGAATTTGTAAATACATAAAATCACACCTTTATCCCATTATGGGGTAGGCAGAGACTACCTCCTTTCACTTGCTACGGTCCTGGCATACAACTGCCGCTTCATCAACAATGATTAATCCCTTCATTTTGTGCTGTCACAACCCTTTCGCTTTGTCTCATTCACACACAGAATATCATTATTTCTCGCATCCTACATCTGACATACTTCGTCTATTTTATCATTAATTCCTCCCCTTACATTTAACGTAGCAAAGCGGCTCTCCATAGCCCACTCTTCGCTCTCGCTGGTACTGAGACGTGATGAGTTGCGAACCACATCGCCGCCATTTGCGTTCCCACGAGCAGCTAGGCAAAAAAAAAATCGAACCCAGCAGAGCCCCGCATATCAGGTAAGGGTCTAGCCTTATTCTGGGGTCCCAGCAATTCGGCACGCTAACGACTACACTCGCCTCTAGCTACGCATCCATCGGTACGGCATACCTTGGATTGGCGGAATAGGTGGAAGGATAACAGGGTAAATAAAGGAATTGTACGAATTTAGACAGGAGAAAGGGTTTAAGGATACTACTCTCCCGGAAGACTATGTATGAGTCAGTAGCAGCTCGGGGAGCCGGGGTCGCATACCGGTATACCATAACAAAAATGCCGGTAAGGCAACTTCGTATGAGTAAGCCCTGACTAAATTCGGACAAGTTTGGACAAAATCGAAAAATTACAAATTGGAGCAATCACAGCTTGACCGACGGCCGTAGGCACGACGATGAGCGTCGAAATAGGCGAGAGACGAGAGAGGTGTGGAGCGTGACGTTGTTACGCGAGCCAGAGGGCCCGAAGGGCCCGCATGGCGAGCCCACCCAAAAACTTTCTTTAATCTGTAATTTTAGCTCGACTGAGGGCCGCAGCGATCGCGAGGCTGCAGGCCAAGCTTCCGTGCAGCACCGAAGGTGCGGAGTTTCACCACCGGCTCCCACCTACGTGAGCCCAGGGGGCCCTGTGGGCGCATTTTACAAGACTTGCTCCTCGGCTAGTGAGCACGGCGTCGGCTTTAAGCCGGCTGCTGCCCAACGTGGGCGACCCGAGGGCCTTATGCCGCAGGCTCTTCGCGGGGATTGTGAGGAGTATGGCCCTATTTGGGCGGACCGGCTTTCGTAATAAAACAAGTCGAGGCCGCAGCGCGTGATGGCCCTCCGGATTATCCGGGGGTATACCACAGTCTCCCACGCGGTGGCATGCGCCCTTGCTGGTACACCACCCTGGGATCTTGACGTCCAGGTGCTGGCTGAAAGATACCGCATAAGATCAGGGGCAAGAGCGAGGGGAGAACGCCCGGATCCCGAGAGAGCCCAACGACAAGCGATAGACTGGCTCAAGGAGAGGTGGAAGACGGGACTGGAGGAGCCCCCTTATGATCCCATCATTCGAGGGCTGGTTGAGCAGAGAGTTTGGCCACTTATCGTATAGGTTGACACAGGTGATGTCCGGGCATGGCTGTTTCGGACATTACCTGCATCGAATCGGGAGGGAACCGAGTCCAGCATGCCGCCAATGTGGGGACCTGGACGACACGGCCAACACACCCTGCGATCGTGCAGCAGGTGGGACGCAGAGCGACGAGACATGATCGCGGTTATAAGAGTGGCTGACGTCTCGCTGCCTAGAATAGTATCTGCCATGCTGGCAAGGAGGGCAGTGGCCTCCTTCTGCAAAACAGTAATGCTGCAGAAGGAGGCCGAGGAGCGGGAGCGCAAGGAAGACGTGAACGCGCACCCGCTCCGTCGCAGGCGGAGGGGACGGAGACGGAGGCAATTCGCCATCCATCTGAACCCGTAGTGTATCCAGTGGGTTGAGGGTCCACACTCCATGGCTTCACTCGTTTGGGGGAGGGTCGTAGCGTTTTGCAATACCTCCCTCTTTGGCGCGGGTCCCCCGGCTAATAGTTGGGCCGTTCTGCGTAGCACCAAAGGTGCGGAGCGTCACGATTAGCTCTCATCTACTAGCGTTAGCCAACACGAGGCCAAAGGCCGAGCTTCAGAAGGTGTGGAGCGTCACGACCGGCTCCTACCTACGCGAGCTCAAATGCCCACAGGGCCTGCAGGGCGAGCCCACCCGGATTTTAGCTCAACTGAGGGCCGCAGGTCCGAAGGCGAGTGACAGCCAACGCGAGGCCGAAGGCCGAGCTTCCGCGTAGCACCAAAGGTGCAAAGCCTGACGACCGGCTCCCACCGACACGAGCCCGGGGTGAGCCCATCCAGACACTTGCAACCTCTTTCCTTGTCAAGCAAACACACCCGCATGCAGACTCCTTTACCTTTTCACTCTCCTTTCACTCTCCCACTGCAAATTTAAAAACTCGAGCGACTCCTGCCTCTCCAATTATACACGAGTGTGACTCCCGATGACAAAACATAGCCCACACAAGGCTCACGGGTCGCTTGTGCTCCCGCGCACAATGCGAACACCAACGTTGTTGACTTAAATTCACACTTGTATTTCTAACGGCAAATTTTATAATTTTGAGTATGTTTATTGTTATGTACACTTTTATTTTGCCTTATAAAGACAACTTTTTGCTATTAAACAACTTGGAGTCTTTATTTTATTCTATTTTCTACAACATGGAAATAAACCAAAAAATCCGGATAATTCGAATTTAAGAAACAGATAATTCATATTATCCGGATTCAAATAATGAACGGATTTTGCAAACCCTAGTCATGTTGTTTTTATGTTTATTTAAAAAAAAACGGTATTTTTTTGTGAAACTATGAATATTTTAAAATTTCATTTTTGCATTAATTATGTATTGTTCTTTCCGCCTGGTTAAAGATATTAATTTGTGGCAGACAATGCCTATTGTAGCCCGGCTAGTCGTCGGGAATAAAAGATAGAACGTGGTAATGTAAAACATATAATAAAATTAGACTATATACGAATAAAGAACATAAACTAAACAGGATTCAGTCAGTACGCGGCACTAAATGGAAATCACTGGCCTTATCTGAGCTGGGAGGTAGGACGGTTGTGGAGATTCAGCTCCCTTTCCAATTTTCCATTACCAGCTTTCCAGGAAAGCATTGGATGGAACCGTCGGCCGAGGTGCGACTGTAGACTGCAGATAGTTTTTCAGTGGAAAACTTCAGCGAAGAAGAAAGGGCTGTAAAAATGCTCCACGTAATGGGTGGTTCAAATCAACCCAAGCCTTATTTTTTCATGGTTAAGACCAGTGAAAACGAAATAAGACTTGGATTGAGTTGAACAAAACATTACTCGAAAATAAAGAAAAATAAATATACACAAAATGTACCTGCGAAGGGCAGCCCTTGTAGATATTACAAAATACTATACAGTTTTTACAGTTTCGTTTTAGCACATTAATTAGTAATATATTTTAAATCTCAGATCTTTCATAATTAGTGCAGCATAATTAGTCCAACGAGTCTGAACCTGTCTCCCATAAACAAAAAACAAACGTGGAACTCAATTTTTTCTGATGCTGTTTATTACTGGCCAGTATTGTGCCAAGGAGGTTTGCCGCGTTACACTATGTTCATTAAAAATATATAAATATTACTATTGCATGTCAACTGTGTCATGTCATTTGACATTTCCTTTGTCTGTGGTTTGGCTTTCACTAAACCAGGCTTTACACTCTCCGTGGAGCGCTCTTCGCACAACGTAAGTAAGAAAAAGGTGCCATCAATCTTGAAAAAAGTAATAAAAACATAATGAAATATTCAGTCTAGAATGAACATCTATTTATTTAATAAGTTCCCAATCCGAACACAAATAGTTGCTACTGTTGCTAGTTACTAATTATTATTTACATCTTTACTATTATAAAGTTATTACTCATTGAAATAAAACAATTTATCGGATTATATCGCGTATCATTTTAGTTCCCGACGTTTCGGAAGCTTTTCAGCTTTCCATGGTCACGGGTGGACTGAGAAAAGATATATTTTCCTCTGTCAAAGTTACAATTTGTGCAAACTACCCATTTTTTGAAAAACCTTAATTTCGAACAGTGTAAAGTAGTTTCTTTTCTCCTCAGTACGCCTCATTTGTGAAATGCTGCTTGGTAAATTATTAGAATAAAATAATTAAGCCCTTCTGGCACATGTGTAACTGTCTTTACAGCTTAGGCCCATCTGGCATGTGTGTACACCTTTAATTGTTTTTTTCTCCTCGGTGGACGTTTGTGGGCACCTTCTAGTATAGAATAAAACTTTAGTTTTACTTCTAGTTAAAATACTTAATTGTGCATTCAAATCGTAACTTTTTATTTAATTTATATATCCTAGTTTTTTTGAAACCTAAAATTGCATACAACTGAACAACAATGCCTCCATAGTGTAGGAACCGTAATATCTATCCGAAATTCCCGATTCCTGTTTATTATGCAAAAGGTTGATGAACCTTCTTATACCTAAATGGGAAATGCTAGTAATTTGTAGATAAATTATTTTTATGAAAATTGGGGTCTTGTAATTTTCACTTACCCAATTTGTTAAAAAAATGTTGTTGTTATTGGAGTATGTTATGTAATTTTTTAGTCCCAGTACTACTAGTTAAAAGCAGATAAAATTATGTTTTTTAATAGACTGGTACAGCTTTTAGGTACATAAAATGTTAATTGCATGTAGAAATATAAAAGTAGACCTCCAGCAACAAATAAACTAGACCAAATTTTTTTGCACATTCAGCTAATATGTTTTCAAATAACTATTATTTCGATGAGTGATTTCCCAAATTTTAGTATCCTTCTATTAGAAACACAAAGAATTGTGACAAATTATATTTTTGAAATCGAAATTCGCTTATAGCATGCACTTGTAGTGGACAGATTGGCAAGAAAGTTGTTATACCTATTTAGATCCCACACCAATGTTTAATAACTTAATTCTAACGAAATAATAATAATAATAAAACATAATAAAAACATATTACAGCCGTGATGTCTATCGGCGAAACATACTTATAATTAGATACCAATGTTAGGCGCCTGAACTAGGATAATCCTATGTTTCAGGCAAAAAAAAGGTCATACAATTAATTCATATGCAAAATTTTACGACATAATCCTTATTAATTATTAAAATAAATTAAGAAAGTATACAGTATAGGTACAATATTTATGCGTACTTAAAGTAAAAAAGTATATAAACCAAAAAACTAAAACGTATGGAATACAATTTACAAAATTAAAAAATCATCTACTCATAACTTCTCTGTATCATCGTAAGACATGTTTCGTAGGGCGACCTTAAATGTAATAAATAATACCTACAGAATAAGTAGAGTAAACAAAAATAAAAAATGGTGTGTAAAGACAGGTTATAATTAAATAAGTCAAGTTTATGGTTGCAAAGAATAGTTCTGATTATACTCCATGCAAGAATATGAGTGAAATTAAAACAAGTATTTATGCACATATTAAATTTCAACCACATTCGAAAGTCATGAATGTAATAATTAGTCAGTAATCTAATTAACTCTTTATTTTATCTCGGTTCAGTGTGAGCGGCTGTGGGATGTAGAGTAATGGTTTATTTTTTTGCCATTGTCAGTGGTTCGGAACCAGTAAAATACTCAATATATGTGTAGACTCACAGAAAGCTGATGCTGGTAAAGGCACCTAATAAACCAAAACCTAGAAATTGCACATGTTTACTAATTTGCACATTAAACTATTATTTTGTTGTGGAAGTCAGTAGATTTGTTGCACGATTAGTATTGTTTGTATTTTTACGCGTATCTATTCTTTGTTCGTGTTTTTAGCCTAAATTTAGTTTTTTGATCCTTGTTATATTTTTTTGCACAATTATCGCACCTGTTGGTCGTTCATCGTTTTAAACATCGTTAGGTTAGTAATATTTTCTTCTGTTTCCGCGATTATTACTCATTGAAATAAATCAATTTAACGGATTATATCGCGTATATTATATTTTTTCATGGAGAGCTGGAAAGCTTCCGAAACGTCGGGAACTAAAATGAGATAATATACGCGATACGCCTTGATAATAATGGTATCTTTGAAGATGAAGTAAAAAAAACGCGTAAGTATTATCCATCGGAAACAGGCAGGCGTCTACAGTTACAATTACATACTTTAAAATACATGATACGGACAAACTTTCTCTTAGGAGAAAACAATACTCGAGCCAAATGTTCTCGGGTTACGTTTGAGGTATGACTACAATAGTGAGTACCGGGATGAGTCGGGTTTCGCATACTATGTTTGAGGAGTGACAATTTTATCCCTATTTCCATCGTGAATATTCTTTAAAAAAGAACTTTCCGTTCGAACTTTAAGGTTGAATATACAAACAGAGATACGAAAGAGGTGACTTCATTGAAGGACTCACCTACATATCTACCTAGTTTTTCGTACATACGAGTATTGACGTAATTCGGACCACCATGTTGCCTACAGTTGGATTAGCAAAAGCTAACAATTCGAACTGACTACTTCCAAATATGTATGACCGTAAAGCACGAAGTAGAAACCACCTGGTCTCGTCCAAGTTATAACATTTTTAGGGTTCCCTAAAATTTTTAAGAGAAAATAGTATCTAAAACTAAGTACCTATAAAAGTTCACCAAAATTACATATTCGCTTGTTTGCCATAGAGCCGACTAAATTTTGGGTCAAGAACTCGACTTCAAGTTTCGTTTAAAATAAAATTAGTAATTTAGGTAACCGAGAAAAGTATACCGCATTTTCATATCTAGAGTATAAATCCTTACCTACTGAAGGCTACAATCGAGAGGGACACGTGGTTTTTGAGTTTTCCGTCGTATACCTACTCATGCTGTCGACTTTTATATGGCTCGAGACTTTCAATTTCCTCCCAAGTGGAAAAGTTTGAGAAGGACAAAGGGAAGTTTATTCGAATTCTGAAACCTGCCCGCTGCTACTTCGTCGACCGCGAGTGTGGAAAAAACAACCGAAAGTGTTTATGGTCGATCGATTTATAGCAATCTACGACTAAGTAGTTACATAATCTATGCAAACTTTGGTTGAATTACTTTTATTTAACGGGTCTTACGTGGTGACGTAAACGTAAATAACATAATTGCTCAATTTATAATATAGGTAAGTACATAAAATAAAATGGCTAATTTGTCCAGAATATACTGCTTTTCATTTGCCAAAAAAAAGCCATACAATCCGATTTTCTGCGGCGTTCTATCGTTGTCGTATTGATATTTGAGTAGGTACCTTATTCTACTATTTTTAAGAAGATGTTGTCAAATCTGCTCAGACTTGTCCACAGACAGTGCCACATAATCCTACATCACACCACTGTCAATATTTTTCTCGACCTATATAAAAACAAGCTAAGTTTTGAAAGCACGGGCGCGCGAATGTGACCCGCACTTGGCGGATTTTTTGCCACGTAATTTTCAAATGAGTATCGTTACTCGCTTATTGTGGGCGTCGCGAGTACGCTTTTATAAATCACTCGTAGTGTATATTTTAGGCAACTGACTAATTTCTATCCTCGTCAAATGCAACGAGGTCGCAATTCACAATGACAGTCGCTTTATGGATATGTATTTATTGTCTAATTGAGTCATTGTGCAAAATAAGCGTTATTTGCTGTCTTGTCTAGTGTTTCCGCGGTATGGCATGGGGAAGCGGATGGTATGCTATTATCTTTCGGGAAATATTTTGTTTTTTTTTAGGATAGGTAGCCTACGGCACCTTTCGGCCCGTACCTATATACTCAGACTCAGACTCTAATAAAAAAACATGTTGCCTTCTCTGCCCCAATCTCTAAGCAAAAAACACGTCGATCCGTTGTTCTGTTTCTGTGTTATGGCAGGACAAACAAAAAAACATTTACTATCCACGCGGAAGTGTTTGTTCGTTTGTACGCAATAATAAAAAACAAGATAGCAATGTAACGAGGGAACTTGCTGAGGCAATGACGGAGACTGAAATATACGTGATTCCCGAAACATATGTGCCCAAAATACGTTGCAAAAGCATACTATGCCACTCTGACGAAACGGTAACAAAATACTAGTATCACATAATTAATCAACGTGGATCAACTAAGTTACAGTTTGGCCTGATGATTGTCTAGTCTGATAGTAAATGTCTTAACTTAAAGGATTAATTTAAAATGTTTTGCGCAGTATAGATTAAATGAATAAATCGTTTAAATAATGTCTTTATCATCGATTCCGCAATCTCCGCGTGCAATAAATGCATGAAAGACTAACCGATATGGACGCAAACATGCTAAGTACCTACCTACTATTACTATTGCTAGGTATATGTGTTAAATAGCGTAGAGTCTAAGATCCAATTTCACCATGCACTGTTAGCGTTAATGGATGATTAACAGGAAATTATGCCTGTCAAATGGACGACATTGATAAGCGTAATCGGCCATTATTAACTAACAGGATTTGTGAAAACCGTCACCATTTATTGCTGCTTATTATTCTGTGAAGTACCCATTTGTAAGCCGTGGGTTATTGGGTTAGCATCTTGTTTGTCCTTAGTGTAAGTAATTGTTTTATTCTTTAGTATGATGTAGAATGAATAATAATGACCACTCGGATTTTCGTACAATCACATAATAATGCGACTCTTTGGTAACCCCTGACAAAAGAGGGGTGTTATAAGTTTGAGGTGTGTGTCTGTCTGTGGCATCCTAGTTCTTGAAAAGATAAACCAATATAATCGAATGTGTTAGCTTTACGTCAAGAAAATCAGTGAAGTAATTTGATAACTAACGGCTTTAAAACAAAACTAGTTGGAGTCTTGGGTTTTTTCATTATCTATGTATTTAAACAAATAAACAAAAATATTACAAAACACTGATATGTACAAAGGTGAAGTTATCTTTGTGAGGAATCTCTTCGCGTTAGCTTTTGATCAAATGAGAAAAAAAAATATACATCAAAGAAAATAGAAAAACCAAAATTGGAGTACACATAAATTATAAAAAATAGGTACTTACCTATAATATATACAAACAGATATAATACTAATGCTATACCCACATTTTAATATGTATCCTAAAGTTAATACGCTAATATTTAAATCAAAAATGTCAAGAAACATAAGAAAGCAGAGATAATCTAGTCTAGTCAGGGTCTGTCAGCTATAACTTTTTTAGCCTGGCCCACAATGGTGGCACAGGTTGTGATTGCCTCACAGATCATAAGTCATTCCATATTTTTCGGAATGAACAGTAAAAGATTTCCTGTATGTACGGGACTTATTGGCCGGAAAGGCAAGAGAAAAATTAGCACTCATACCGGTAGCACACCTTCGCCGCGAAACCGCTCCCCTAACTGCAACAGCCACTATCGGAATCCTTGGCGTCGATATATCGAGTGAAGTCCAATTCCGCGGCCATCTAGAGGGTAAGGCCTAATTAGCCTCTAAGAAGCTCGGCGTGCTCAACAGATCGAGACAGTATTTTACTCCGGCCCACCTCCTACAGCTTTACAAGGCACAGGTCCGCCCGCACATGGAATACTGTTCTCATCTGTGGGCTGGGGCTCCACAGTACCAGCTTCTCCCTCTAGGCCGCATTCAACGGAGAGCGACTCGTATCGTCGGTTGCCAGCGTATTTCAGATCAGCTTGACTCCTTGGCACTGCGTAGAGATGTAGCCTCGCTCTGCATTTTTTATCGCTTGTATAACGGAGAGTGTTCCGAGGAATTGTTCGGGTTGATCCCAGCTGCATCTTTCCGCCTTCGTCCTACGCGACAATATTTCCATCCTCACCACTTACATGGTTGGCAGTCCACAACTGTGCGTTTTTCTAGAAATTTCCTGCTTCGCACGACTGAACTGTGGAATAAATTGCCGCATTCAGTATTTCCGGACCGATGCGATCTTCAAACCTTCAAGAAAAGAGCGTACTCCCACCTGAAAGGCCGGCAACGCACTTGTGACTCCTCTAGTAATGCAAGTGTCTA
This sequence comes from Hedya salicella, assembly GCA_905404275.2. NCBI lineage: Eukaryota > Metazoa > Arthropoda > Insecta > Lepidoptera > Tortricidae > Hedya > Hedya salicella. The sequence continues at coordinate 6,959,245 of FR990114.1, read as the reverse complement.
TGGGCGACAGTGATCGCTTACTACCAGGCGACCCGTCTGCTAGTTTGCCCCCTATGCCATAAAAAAAAAACCGCGAAACGCCATACAGAGCGCGCGAAACTAAAGCGGAACTTCCTTGGGTTTGACGTTTCGCGGCGGAGGTGTGCTACCGGCATCATTTAGAATGTCAGCATTTTGCTTTGGATGTGTCGGGGCATTTTATACGGTTCCGGATTACTTGTTTCTGTTCATTGTTAGAAATGGTTATATTAAAAACGTTAAATTTTCTGTGATTAGCTATGAAACATATGTAACGATAAATATTTGTTCCTGAGTCTTGGATGTTTTCTATGTATGTAAGCAAATTTATGTATTAAATATATCGTCGTCTAGTACTCATAACACAACCCTTATGGAGCTTACCATGGGAGATCGAACTATTTGTGTAAAATTGTCCTGTAATATTTATTATTTTATTTAGTTATTATTTATTTGATAATATAATAAATAAATATTACAAGATTTTTTTTACACAAATCGAACTCGTCCCATGGTAAGCTCAATAAAGCTTGTGTTATGAGTACTAGACGACGATATATTTAATAGATAAATTTGCTTACATACATAGAAAACATCCAAGACTCAGGAACAAATATTTATGCTCATCACCCAATATTTACTCTTACCGGGTTTTGAACCCAGGACCTTCAGCTTCCCAGGCAACGTTACTCCTACTGAGCTAAATCGGTCGTCAATTATATTTCAATAATTGAGTGGAATTACTATATAAAATGTGGCCCTACCCACTAGGCATTGCCTGCATATTGTGCTCACCGCGTAAATTGCGCTTCGAATAAGAATGTAAACATATTCGGAATTCGGATAGGTACATCTACAATTCAAGTTCCCCCTGGCATTATGAAAAATAATACATAAGGATAAAAAATTAGTCGGGACGGTTCACGGTAGGAATATTGAATTGAATTGAAAGAAAACTAACGGTTGCGTGGTATCCTCGATGTGCGAGCGAGCCTCACGTGGCTGATGACTTATTCATTTATAATTTTCTTGTTATAAATAATATTGCTCTACTGAATTTTCCCTAGAGACATTTCTGATAACGCGTGACGTACACTCTCGTCGAGACCGGGTGAAACATCCAGCGGGCCTAGGACGATTTATCGCATGATACATAAATGTAAAGTACCTACTGTAACTTTTTGACATATAGGTATGTAAATGCAAGCGTGATGGATGATTTATTATTTATCTACATTGGAATTACGATTGCTTGCATGTCTAGTCCGGTCACGACGAGAGTGTACAGCCGCCATTACTGTATCTATATTGAATAACGTAGGCGCGAAAGGCCAGGGCGGCCTGTGGTCGTAAATAAATTACAAGACCCTAATGAGTTACGTATTTACGAACTTAATTACAGGTTAATCGGCGCTAAAATTAGTTCCACTTTAAAATAGCAATGCAGGGCACATTCATTAATTGTAATTAAGTTCTTTGCCTAACGAGTAATTCATTAAGAAAATTGATTAGTCTGTACCATGCATCGTAGATAATTTAGGTGCAACTGTTTCTATGTATTGAGCGAGTTCGCTAAATCGGTGTATTAAAAAGCGATCCTGTGAAAAAACATGTTATGAAGTTGTAAAAAACTAGCCAAGTGCGAGTCGGGCTCGCGCACCGAGGGTTCCATACAAAATATACGCTACAAATGGCCGTATTTATGAAAATCCATTGTTAGCAGAGCCCTACTCCTAAGCAAAATGTACGCGATGTTCGATCATTTTATATTGGTTACTGACCTAGTCAGACAGGCATAAAATTGTACTGTATTTAAATACATCATTTGTACTGTGAAAATGACAACTGTCTGGCTATCACGGTTCATATTAAGATCCAGCCTGGTGACAGGCGGACAGACAGACAGATAGATAGACAGACGGAAAGCGGAGTCTTAGTAGGGTCCCGTTTTACCTTTTGGGTACGGAACCCTAAAAATATTTAAAATTGTGTCGTGTGAATACTTTTTTATTCAGTTATTTGTACTGCCTTAAGCCAGGTATCCACCGCACTGCGCGATCTCCGTACAGTTTACCGTCTTCCATTGGAAGAGGTCTAGCCTGGACTGGAGCTAACGCATTATCGGTTTTTGATGTTCATCTTAGGTTCATATCCAGATACTAATCAGACAGGACTGCGTGGTCATAAACTTGAAAAACCCCGAATATTTGGAGTGAACCGCATTTTCCCCGGTCATGTTTGATTTAATTCAGTTCAATAAGGTTTTTTTCTGATAAAAAACATTTTGATACATTTTGAAAACGGACGGCTTCCAAACTAGGACAAATCCGGAGAACCCCGGACAGATGGCGGGCCTAGACAGAGAGCGAGTGTCTCGTCATACATATTAGGTAGATACAATACCTCTATAGGTAATAGTATCACTCACTTACTTACACGTATAAGCTAGTATATTGAGTTTTGTTTTTCTTTTAAAACTACGCTTATTTATGATTTTCGAGAAAAACTTAGTTTGGGAAATGAAAATGGGAAACGTAATTAGCCCATAAATCTGTTAACCTTATCAAACATTTGTATCATCATCTGATACTTTTATTCCCCGATTTAGGGCTGCCATATTGATTACATCAGGTTGGTTTGTTTGTTTATAATGATTTGTAAGGAGGTATGTAGCTGGCCGCAAGTTTTTATTTTCAGTGTCATTGAAAATTTGTATGGGATTATATGGCTTTCTTTTAAACCCTAGGTGCTAAATGTACTACTTTAGTCTCGCTTCGCGAAGCTAATGTAACGTACTTTTTGAGCAGGAGAAGTGAAAATGTTTATATATGGTATTAAGTATTAGCATCAATAGGTACGGACAGCGGTTATACACATAGGTCACTGGATCCCGCGGCGGAGTCGCGCGGCGCCGGCGCCGGCGCCCCGTCGGTGTCGCTGTCTGTAATGTAACGGACACCCTACTGGTGTTGATCACCGTGGATAAATGAAACTATGTATTTAAGCTTTCTAGGTCCCCATGCGTTTCAGTTAGGCGTTGATGAACCAGTCAGTTATTGGGATATTGGTGATACATAATTGTAGGTGTCATTTTTTAACCGACTTCAAAAAAAGGAGGGGGTTCTCAATTCGGTTGTATTTTTTTTTATGTTTGTTACCTCAGAACTCCGTCATTTACACGTATAATTTTATTTAATTTTTTTTTGTTCTTGAGTAGGTATATCCAAATTGGTCCCATAAAATTTTGGTAAAGATCTGATGCCGGGATCCATGAGGAATCGAAGGCATTCCTTGAATATTATGAGAACATCTATGGCGATTTCGGTATTTATTACAGTAGTTTAAGCATTTACATTTGAAAATCACCATTTGGTGAAGAGAAACCGATGATGAAGACAAAAGCCATGCCCATCAGTTACCACAGAGCGCTCTACCAGCGTTATTTAATTCGCGGATCGCAAGTCGATTTAGAAAATTATTTTTTCGGCTAAGAGTAGGAATCTCCAAGTTGATCCCATATAATTTTGGTGAGGATCTGATGATGAGATCGATAAGGAATCGAAGGAATTCCTCGAATATTATGAGCACATCTATGGCGATTTCGGTATTTACTACAGTAGTTTAAGCATTTACATTTGAAAATCACCATTTGGTGAAGAGAACCCGATGATGAAGACACAAGCCATCAGTTACCACTGAGGGCTCTACCAGTGTTATTTAATTCGCGGATCGCAAGTCGATTTAGAAAATTATTTTTTCAGTTAAGAGTAGGAATCTCCAAGTTGATCCCATAAAATTTTGGTGAAGATCTGATGATGAGATTGATGAGGATCGAAGGAAGTTTCAAATATTATGGGCATATCTATGGCGATTTTGGTGTTTATTAAAGTAGAACAAGCATTTACACTGGAAAATCATCATTTGGTGAAGAAAAACTGATGATGAAGACACAAGCCACCAGTCACTAATTAGGGCTCAACCAATGTTATTTAATTCACTAATCGCAATATAATTATTTATCATATTTTGCTTAGAGGCAGAAATTGGTTAAGATCAGGGTAGCAAAGTGGAGAACCAGAGAACTCAACGGTTAACGGCCCTGATTCTGAAATAGCAACGTTCAGCTAAAGGTCGTGAGCAATTGACATTAGAATGCAATATGGCTGTAAGTGCCGTATAAAAGTCGTAGAAGTCATAAAAGTCGTGTATTATGTGTGGCTTCGATCGTCAGAAGGCAGATATCGTAGTCTTCTTATTTCCCTTAACGATCTCTCATCATGTGGTCGATTTAATAATTTGTTGGCGTCCAAATCTAACAACGCTATGCCTTCCAAAGTTTTGACACGGTTTAGTGCAACATATATTTGCCCTTTAGCGAAATTCTTTTTATCAGGGTCTATCATAGCTTTCTCGAGGGTGGTACCTTGTAGCTTATGAACAGTAACAACCCAACTTAATATTAAATGTAACATACGAGGCTCCACATCTCCGTATCCCCTTGTCACTTGAAACGTTAGTACATGATGGAGGTATGGGTATGCAACCGTCACTATCTACCTAAGACAAACAGTTTCTTCGTCAAATTTTTACGTACGTGTTTTTACGTACTGAGCTTCCGGGAGCTCCCCGTCTTCCAGCTGACCTCGTCTTAGGGCCGGCCATTTTTTTTTATATGCCCATAGCTCCATTCACTAGTCCATCAGAGACGGAAATATTCCGTCTCAACATCACTCGAGATTCAACGCCAATTTGAGTTGTGAGATAATTCTTTAAATATTATGGGTCAGTTGAGACTGTTAGTCGTATTCTTTTAAACCAGCAAGCTACTGGACATAACCATTTTGACCTAACCAATTCTTATAATTTAGATTTTATTTACAATAGTCTTATCTACAATTGGTCTTATTTATTTACAAGAGTGCCTCCTCAATCTTCCCATTTTGAGCTCTAAAAATACTTTACATTACTAAAATCCATCACTAATAAGCAAAAAAAAAAAAATTTAATAAAGAAGAACCGACGACAAAATAAACTAAAAAGCCAAAAATGATATTTTATGTACGGTACGGATCACATGTGAATCACCTTTTGAAGACGGTGCCAAACCTGAAGTAAAGTCCTTTATCCAACAAAAATACGAATTACTATAACTAAATTTAGGTAATAACTAAAGGCTCGCCGCCGCGGTTCTTGCGTGTCATTAGTGTTAATAGTAATAAATGAATGGTTTGGCACCGAATTCAAAAGGTGATTCACATGTGATCCGTAGGTACTGTACATAAAAGAGCATTTTTGGCTTTTTAGTTTATTTTGAACCGGTTCTTTTTATATTTTAAAATTTTATAGGTTCAAAAATTGTTTTGTATGTAAACGGATCGTTACAAAAATTACCAATATAAAAGGCTTTTTGTTTCGCTATGATGTTTACTCGTTCTAGGTTTCAGCAGCGTAGGCGTCACAGTTACGTACTATTCTGAATTCAGGTACTGTGTAAGGCTTGGGAAGTTGGCCCATACCAAGCCGTTGGGAAATCTTGAACGCTTTGTAAGAGTTTTCTCAAGTTTTCATCAGATTTTGTTGTAATTATTTATCCGTGAACTGACTTCAGTCCCTGCAGGTAAAGTTAATTTGAAGACGTATTGAAATATGTAGGTCTGTTGTTTAGTTCACTTTATATTGGCAGAGTGCAAAGCGGGTGGAGGGGGTAGCCTAAACGATCACAGCGCTCGCTACGGCTAAAATTGTCATTTTTGTCGCTGACTTGAGCTGTCAAATCCATATTGCAATAAACATTTTCTAATCGTTTTTGTGATAAAAATATGGTCCTGGTAAGATGTGTTGTTGTGAATTGTGTAATATAGTAAAATAACACAAGATTTCATTAATATTTTTCACAATATTTACTTACTTTTTGTTTGACAGCGATGACAATATTGTCTATAATGGCCGCCTCTCACGTGGCGCTGTCGTCGCGCTCGGTCCCAATTGCATTAAGAAATATGTTGTAGTTACATTACATTTTAGTTTCTGCTCTGGTAAAGACTGAATTAAATGTTAACCAAGGATAAATGAAATCTATACCTACGAGGATCCTTTACGTTTTATTGTTCAAGAATCATGTTAATGTATATCACCTTTCGTTAGCATATCGGGCTACCAGTGTAGGCAGTTAAACATTCTCATAAGCATCAAATATAGCTGTGACTGCAAATTACTATGAATTCAGAGCAACTTATTATTAACCTCCGATTATTTTGCTCGTGTTAAGCAGTTCTAAGACTGCGTAACTTACTACGACCGACATCCTCCGGTCTTCGCGAGTTTAAATATGTGGGGCAGTCATAACTGGGTAATTTTATTGCTTAAATGCAATTAAAAATAGAATAATCAGGGCATATTATTTGGGTTAGATAGCCGTTCGTTGTCGTCAAGTCGTCTGATCGTCCGTGCATGCAAGGAAGGCGTTGTCCAGAAAAATGAAGAGAAATTTCTGGCATAATTCCAACACTGCAGGTTATTGTAAGTTCCAAAAGTGCTGGCATGTCTCCAGTGCATTAGTTCCTTTTACACGTAAATTTGGCGATTAACTCATGCATTTTAGTGAAAACACCCGTAAACTCTAAACTCAAGTCGATTTACCCCGCCATTGTGATTACGGTTTCATTGTTACGCCTAAACCGGATTTAAAAGCTTAAAATTCAAAATGCAAGGGTGATTGTACGAAGCGTGGTACCGTTATGCAAGCGTCTGTTTCGGACGCAACAGTTAGTTTCGCCCGGCACTAAATCCGCGTCGAGAGGGAAGTGCGTATAGGAGCAAGGGCGCGCCATCGATCCCGCGTGGCCCGACCCTGACCTCATCCAGGCGCCGTGATACCACCGGCTGGGCCCTCGATGACGTCAATGCCATGCCACCTAGCTTGCACAACCTTTATGTGCATCTCTTCACTCATCATTATGGCGCTACCCTGCCATAATAGCCCAATTAGTAATCAATGTCATTACTTTGAAAAGCTCTTATCTAGTGCCACCGTAAAGTTAATCAATAATCAAAGTTTACTGCATTACAACTGCTGCGTATCATTATTCACAGCTACATAGTATCTTCTTTGTTATGTATATCTATCTATGTTAGCTTTTCTGATATTTCTGAAACTATTTATTGTATTTTATGCTTAAAATTTTGAGTCTTGTTTGTTTCTAAAAAGACAAAACTGTATGCGCCGTCTTATGCAATTCGTAGCTCTACTTTTACAAAGCCATATCTGACCCAAGTAGTTAGATGCAATATAGATACACTTATATGTTTTACCTGTGAAAGATATATAAGGTTCCGCCTGACATAACAAAGGAACGATATACATTTCATTTTCTTCCTCTTTACTATGTAGTAACGAACGAGAGCCTCAAAAATTAGATGATTGGATTGACTTCGTCTATTTTACACTTCCAAAACGCGATGCTACTCGTACTATTGGTATGTCACTTCGACAAAGTACTAAAATAATTACCAAATGCTTTTGACGTTGATTAAACACGTTTCTAATAGGGAACGCGCGCGTCACCTCTTATTAATTATAGTTTCTAATCTTGACTAATTATCACCCGTTTTCGAATTGTAATGTCCATATTTATCTCCGAAAATAACATTTATATCCTACGGATATCCTGATATGACTAAGCAAAGAACGCACATTACAAGATAAACTTCCGTAGTAAAGCTCCAATGATATTATTCTTCCATTGAAGCGGTTATATTTATACCAATAAATAAATTTCAATAAAACAATTTAAACAGATTCTATCGCCTATATTCTCTCATTTGAATTCCCGACGTTTCGGAAGCTTTACAGCTTCTGTGTTCACGGAGTAGTCTGAGAAAAAAAATGTCTTTAATTTTTTTTCTTTTAAGTTAAAATATGTGCAAACTATCCACTTTGCGAAAACAAATAGAGGTGCATATATACCTGATAGGCCTAATGTATAAAGACACATGTGCCAGAAGGGCTTAATTGTTTTAATACCTATAAAAACTATTAGCGTTTTACAAAATGAGGCTTACTGAAAAGAAAGAAACGCCGCAAAGAAAACTCCCAGACTACCTCATTACTAGAAGGTGTACGCAACTTCGTTCGCGAAGGAAAAAAATCGTCAGAGTACTTGGGAAAAAGTATCCTATAACCTTCTGAGGATACCCAGTTAAGGTGCGTCCACTTTTGTATCATTTGCCCGTATCAGATCATCGTGCCGTGGCATGACTGCGTATCGCGCTGCTTGGACGCTCACTGCCGGCGCGGCGATCATGCTGCACTCGTCCGATATAAGTGTGTGATACGCGTAGCAACACGCATTTCGAGCGATCGGATCGGCGCAACGTCCAAACGCGTGATCGTGACACGCGATCATGCCACGCGACGATGATCTGATACGGGCAAATGATACAAATGTGGGCGCACCTCTACGTGTGCCATAAATAGTTGAAGTCCGTTTAGCCGGTTTGGCGCGATGAAGTGACAACGACACATACAAAAAATAAAAAATAAATGTTTTTCGTTTCATTGACCTCCAAATAATCCGTTACAATATATTTTTTTAAATTAAGTTTTAATGTACAGATATTTAATTTTTACAACTTTATAATATAGATATTATTTTAAAAACAAAGACTAGGTAAATTACTTTTGACCAGATAACATATTTTTACACCGTTCGAAATTATGGTTTTGTAGTCCTGTGTCTTCCTTATTCCTTAATTAGATGTACAACAGGATCCCAAGCTGGTGGTAGCGACAACTCATCTCCTCTTATTGATTTCAATAGCCTCGCGTAGCATTCAGGGAAAATTATTTTTTCTTTTTGGCAAGGATATAAAGACTATCTAATCTAACTTAATTGAATGGTTTGGTTTGTCAGTTACATGCTCGCAGACTGCAGACCTTTTACATCGAGGGTGCTCGATATCTGCTATGCGATCCTTCACCAGGGTTTGCTGCGCTTCGTTTGACCAATGTATGAAACACTACACTCGCAGTCTTTGCAATGGGGTGCTACTCTTCGCGGGTCTAAGGTATTGAGACATCTTCTTCTACGACTTGAAATATGTTTGAATGGAAGCACGCTTCAAGATGTTCTCACACAACAAATTCATGTTTTCTGGGAATTCATAATTTCGGTGGTTCGTCGTGCGCTGCCGGCACGACCGGTCGTGAGGCCTTTGTCCAGTAGTGGACGTTTTTCGGCTGACTGGACGATGATGTTTGATGATAATGGATATTTTATTTGATTAAATGACGAAGGAACGCTTTAGGTCATTGAAAGAAAAGCGGCACCAAAGAGTCCAATGAGGTGAAGCAACAAAAACATGCAAAATTCGCCGACCTATCCGAAGTCGATCTTTACCGCAGCCTTTGGCTCAAATGGCAGACTCTTCCTTGGCAAGTCAAGAGACACTAGTTCAAGTTTATATATTTCTAGTAATGAAATTAAACGTAAGGTCGGTATTCCTTTCATTGTGTTATCTTTATCTTGATAACATTTCAATAAACGTTCAAAAGTCAAACGAACTGGAAAATTGAAGCCCAATTTCTAATTAGGGCTATCAATGTTCGATGTAATCAGCCATTAATAATTAGCAGAGCATGGTCAAATTAAACCTAAGGATAACGTGATCTGATGTATAAAAACGATAGTTATACTTCTACTAGCTTCTGCCGGCGACTTCGTCCGCGTTAAATTCTGTTATCGCGGATAAGGGTATTTTTCCGGTATAAAAAGTAGCTTATGTCCTTCCCCGGGACTCAAACTATCTCCATACCAATTTTCATCCAAACCGGTTCAGCGGTTTAAGCGAGAAGAGGTAACAGACAGACAGGCAGACACACTTTACTAGCCATTTATATTGGACTTTTTCGGAATTATAGCGACCAATTCGTTTCGACTCTTTAAAGTAATTTTAGACCGGTTTGGAGTAATTACATATTCGTTTTATTTACGTAATGTGGTGGATACTGTTGTAATGAGCGCCGCGTACGTGCGGACAGGTAATTATACTGGGCGATATATTCATTCGCTCGTTCAATGGCTAACGATCAGTTAAAGTTATAAGGAAAGTCTTAGGGACAGTTGCATCCACTACATTTAACGGGCGGATTAACGTTAAAAAGAAAACCTTAATATTTCTCATGCTACAAGAAAATAATGAATGTAACCCTCCTTTTTACGTAGAGCACCGTTTAATTTAATTCGATTGTGGAAATAATATAGATTACAATAGCACTAGAGCTCTCCCCCTGCTAGTTCTGACCGAACAACTACACAATCATTCAAAAAAGGTAAATAAATGATTTACGAGTCTTTATATTGTCTATTTTAATCATGTTAAGGTTTATCAAGATGTGTTCATTATGTTGTGATAAAAATTTTCACTTATAATTATAACATTTTTATTACTTTTTCAGCTCGTGTGCATATAATTATATATATCACCCTTGAAATAACTGTTAAATCAATAATTACACGACATTGTGCCCCGCCTAATCGTTAGCACAGTTGGAGTGCGCTAAATTACTGCTAATTCTTCGCCATGAGTACATTGCGTCATATACTGTCATTATATGCCTAAAAGTCCTATATTTATGAAGTCTCATAGAGCCATACGTCTTTATGTCTTCGCACGTTGATATAGTACGTGCTGTTTTGTGAACAACGGTTCCGCGAGTGACACTCACGGACGTAGGGTTACCGGTGTGACCAGCCATTTACATTGGATACCTATTGAAGACTTGATTTTTGAACAAAGGGCTCATGTCGATTATATTAAGCAACTGCTTGTTTTTATTCATTTTGTATGTTCGTTAGCAACCCAATTAAACTGCTTTGTTGTTAAGGCGTTACTTTTGTGATTATTTCATTTTTAACACGCTTTTTTTTATTAACCACACGCTTACTTAAAAGTGGTTATCTTATCTCCAATTGTGGAGTTTGGAGTTTATTTTTTGTTGACTACCTTCAAAATGGTTCCATTCACATAGAAGAAAAAAACACTTGGAAGCAAAATAAGTAGGGGGTGACAATTTTGCAATTTTTGAACCAATGTAAGATTTTGACATAGCAAGGGAAGGCGGGGTTGACAAAAAAGTGATATGAATCGTTTTATCATCTATCTTCTATACCTATAAAAAAGTTACGAGACATAACTATTGACAGACAACGCACAGCCTAAACCGTTAAAGGAAGGAACCTGTAATAATGTACAAAGCGACCGCTTCTCCCTCTACCCTAGGGTCACCCCAGTCGATTCTAAGTGTTTGTCATTGAATAGGAAGGATTCTTTGAATTATGTTCTAATGAGGTGATGTAATAATTCACGTCAGAATTTTAGTTACTGGCCTGGCAACCCTGCACTGCGAGACGGTGTGTCTCGTAATCTCGTCAGCGATTCGGCATTTTTGGCATCCGTCCACATATCGGCATCGCGCCGTGAATTATGACCTCCATCCGGAGACCAGACGCGTTATCTTGAACCACTAATTGTGCTCTAGCTGACAATATTAACAGACACTAACTTTTTAGTTAAGAGAAGGGACGCCTTAATAGATCAGGGTCAATCTTTAGCGTTTTTACGCCGTTTATTTTTTGTCATTATCCGTCTCAGCAAATTTCATTAAAAGCAATGATATTCTGAATTAACTTTTTATGAATCCGAAAAACCAGTCCCGAGCCTAAGTTTTTATTTAGCCGCAGTTTTCTCGACATATATTCCCGTTGTGGCGATAATCATGAGACATAATAAAGCAATGATTGAAACGTGCGGTCAAAATAATCCGAGATTCGCCATCAACACTGGTCGACGAAGCAAATATAGGGACAAAATAATAACAATAGTGGATAACTTAGCTCTGGACGAATCACGCTTTAGTTAGATGGGGCAGACCTCAAATAAAGTGAGTCGTCATCTTGAGCTTTACATTTTTATTCATTCTAAGTCTTTATTTATTCTGCCACTAGCACTGCTTAGGATGGCCTGGTCACGATTACTCCTTGGCGATGTTAGTCTATGGCTTGATTCGATAAAAGTCAGTCTTCTAATGAGAATACTGCACCTACATCTTTTCATCCTTTTGGGAGTTGACATTTAGATTACTTGCCGCCATCATGACATTTTTGTGTTTGTATAGTAGCGTCCACGAGGTACAATATTTAGCGTTTCATCTAGTTATCCAAAGTAAAATAGAAAACATACCTAATTTTGCACATGTATGTATGTGTATGTCAGCCAATTTTCAGAGTAAGCTTGATTTATAAAAAGTAGAAAAATGACTGCATAATTCTGTTTTTTCAATTTATTTACAAGTAACCGCTTGCCTACTCAATCTATACAGTATATACAAATTATCTTATTTTGGCGACGGTGCCATATAAACGATGTGTAAAATATTAAAAATTGCCGACTTTTGTAAGTTGTGACACGATGGCACCGACTCCAAAATAACATTAATTGTATATACTGTATAGATTGAGTAGACAAACGGTTGCTTGTAAGAAAATTGAAGAAACTCAATTATGCAGTTATTCTTATTACATTTTACTTTTTTTTGGAGTCAGTTTTATTTTTTAGTTAATCTTTACTTAAAAGTATATCTCGTGGAGATTCAAATAAGCTCTGACACGGCTAGGATACATTATTTTATTACAGAGATCCGTTGCCTATCTTCCGGCTCTATCATTAAATCAATTCGATGGTAACATTCTCATCAGAAGAGCTTAGCTATTTTAATCGACGTTCTCTTGTCTTCTTCATTAGTTCCTCTTCATTAATATACACTTTCTGAATACAAATGTTTATTATGTTTCTTATAATACCAAAATCGCCACATGTATGTCTACAATATCAATTCCTCATGGATCTTCTTCTTTTTAAAAAAAATCTAAATTGGTTTATAAATGACGGAGTTCTGAGGTAACAAACAAAAAAGTACCAAATTGATAACCATTATAACCAACTCCTTTTTTGGGAGTCGTTTAAAAATCTAGACGCCTTGGTATGGGCTCGCTTTTTAGGATTAGCTACATCAAACATTAAAGTACTAATGCAAGGATTAGTAACTTGGAAAAATGCCCTATTCAAGTCTATGTTCACGTATCCAAGCCACAATGTCAGATGCAGACTTGAATAATGTTATTAACACCCCTCTTGAAGGTTAAAGATAACGAGTTTCAACATTCAGGGTGGCTGATATAGTATAAAACCGGAAACTGACGTCACAATTTGTTTGACCGCCCGATAATTTATTCGTGATGTAACAAATGTAACAGTTATCGTTTTTTTCCCTCTATTTATCTTTCTACATCCAGCGATTTGTTTCATTGCCCGGTTAGCGATAGTATCGATAATAAATTCGTTTTGCGTTCTGTGTCGCGCCGAGCATCGTAATACCTATGATATTATAAAGTTGTTAAAATGAAATTTGGATAAGTGAAACGGGCTATTTTAAGATCACTGGACGATTTTTTTTGTCTTTGCGTTCAATCACGCTGATTGACTGGCCGGATTTAAACTTTTTTTTAGTACAAAGATAGCCGGACATCTGAGGATGGTTAAATAATATATTTATGCTGCTTTCTACCAGACTACGCTAAAGCAAATAATCATTTTGCAGGTGCCTTCTAGTGTAGGAATATTGGGTTAGGCGTAAAGTGGCGTGACTATCGTACTAACCAAGGTGAACACCGTTCAGACGAAACACATTTAACGGTATATTGTTTTCATACACTGTTGTTACCTTTCTCTTCTGGGTGGATTTTTTTGTCCCTATTTTTTGTGACCTTGAGCAATACAGCATCCAGCTTGTTATTTATGTAGAACATGACATATTACGTGCCTTACTTATTAACAAAACGATGTGTGTGGTGATGATCATCATCATATTAGAAAAAGTTTGACTTAGGCGAATCATACTTTAGCTTTAATTTTTTTTCAGGGGTCTATCAATAGTTATATTGAATTGATTGATATACACGGTATTTATTTATTTCCTTTAATTTTAAAAGGTGGGCGTACCCGTCAATACGAACATCTTTTCGTATCGGGAGAAATTTCGGAAACGAAAAACAAATTTGCGATTTCATACTATGTGTTAGTAGTATTATTATTATTGTTAATTTGTGGGCCTTCTGTATGCCGCCTCGACCAGATTTGATCTATTGTGGCAGCCCTTTATTAGAGTTCATTACTGAGGCCCGTTGAGTCTAGGAATTCCCAAATTCTTTGGGCAGTGAAATGTTGTATCTCTTCCGGGGGCACGACATGTTGCCCTAGGTAGATACTTCTTTTCCTCATGAGCGGTCCACAGGAGCAGAGGATATGCATTGCAGTCTCCTCTGTCTCTTGGCAGAATCTGCATACTGCGTCCTGTTTCATACCTATTTGAAACAGGTGCTTATTTAGTTTGCAGTGACCTGTCAGGATTCTTGTTATTGCGCAGGTTTTTGGTTTTTTGAGCTGTAGTATCTCTTTCGACAACTTTTGCTCGAATCCCTTAATTAAGGTTTTCGAGTGATTTCGAGTCGTTGAGCAGAACGTATGCCTTTCGTTTTGTGATCCCACAAAAGGGTTCTGGGCCGACTTGGGACAAGTCCGCGCCTTTATTGGCGAGTATGTCTGCTCGTTCGTTTCCGTCAATGTCGGAGTGTCCTGGTACCCATCTAAGTATAACTTTATTGGAATTAGCCAGGGCATTTAGGTTATTTTTGCAGGTTTGCACTAGCCTCGAGTTAGTCTCTAGGGATTCTAGTGCAAACAGGGCAGCTTGACTGTCCGAGTTGATGTAAATGTGTGTTAGTAGTAAAGTAACTCAAACAAAATGGAGAGAATTTAAAGTTTTTTTTTGTGTCTGATATGTCTTCCCATAGGAACAAAATAATAATAATGAAAGGAAATAAAATAAAAATGAAACACGGTGTATAGTATCGTAAAAAAATGTGTCTATTTACTCGATGACGTCAGAAGGAGGGTTTTTTTTAGTGTATTCCTTTGGTACTATCTACTGCCTAAACGTCTTAATGGGTTTGATCATACGAGTATGAGATGAGGTGTGAGATTCTTCTTGGTTAAGGGAGTGACATAGGCTATAATATTTTTGCAGTCGTGTTTTTTTAGAGGGGTCAGAACACTCAAGTACAGATTTACTTTTAATTGTGTCTGTAAACGTAGCTCCAATATTCAATATGTTAATTGTATTAATAGGTATAGAGTAACGTCAGCAAAATATCTATTTTTATGCTGTGTGTGACGTGTAACAGATCAACGCGCTGTTTACTGTCGCGTAATTGATGTAGGGCAACATTGTCGTTAACGCAATATTCTCAGTCATTACAAGACTTGGTGCCCGCCCCGGCCCGGCTTCGCACGGGTGTACTAAAGAAGGACGAAGATGTGACCTAAACTTCCCTTTAGTGTACTATCAGTTGCCCGCGACTTCGTCCGCGTAGAGATGCAATTTATAGTTTGCAAAGTTTCACCCCATAAATTATAGCCTATGTCCTATTCTGATATATAAGGTACATAACTGGAAAGTTTCATTAAAATTCGTCCAGTAGTTTACGAGATTAAGTGGAACGTACATACGTACTTTCACGTTTATAATATAGATAGTAAGATAGGATGGACCATGTAATAAAATATTTTTTTGAAGATATCCTTTATATCTTTTATCTCACTTATTCACTGACTTCTTATATGAAGATTTTCAAACCCAAAATATTCATTTTTCCGTGTAATTTAAGTATATATTCTTACATACAAACTTCGTCCTGACAATCACAAACACAACAGAAAAATAATTTGCTAAATAGTGCACCCGTTCTAAAGTGATGCGCCAACCTACATTTCTTCAATTGATTTTATGTATATACTAGAAGGCGCCCGCAACTTCGTTCGCGGAGGAGAAAAAGTCATAACCCCTCTTTTTTACGACAGCGTAGTGGGGTAAAAGTATCCTATAACCATCCGGAGATACCCAGCTACCCGTGTACCAAAAATAATTAAAATCCGTTTAGCCGATTAGGCGTGATGAACCCGCAACGACATATATACAAACATACAAAAAATCCAAATAAAATATTTTTCGATTTAGTGACCTCCAAATAGTCCGTTACAATTTTTTTTAATATCTTCAATGTATAGGTATTTAATTTTTACAACTTAATAATAGTATACATATAAGATTTTTGCGCCAATTTTGGCGATTTTGAAGTTAAAATACGATGCCGTACGTATACGGCGGCAGATCTAAATTCTTTGCGATGGTTTTAGTGTGCAGACAGTAGATTATTGTATGTAGATGGAGTCGATGCGAGATAATGAAGCCCTCAAATGCTGCTGAAATCAAAGGTTCCAAGATATTATGTTCATTGAGGGCAGCGTTAATGTAACCGGATATGTAGCTGTTAAAAGAAAAAACTGTTTTTAGGGTTCCGTAACCAAAATGGCTAAAACTGAACCCTTATAGTTTCGTCATGTCCGTCCGTATGTCACAGGCATTGTACCAAAACCTACAAGATATATATTGAAGAAAATTGGAGTAAAGGTGTCTTGCATAAGCCGCTAGTTAGTATGGTAGTTAAATAATATTTAAAAAAAAATAAGAAGCGTACTCCATACATGAAGATGTAAAGCTAAAAAAAAATCTCTGAAAGAAGAAATTGTGCAGAAATATTACACTTTACATATAAGGGCATAAAAGAAAGCGGAGACTGGCTTTTAATAAACAACACTGACTAGATTTTGACAATAACCTCACGTCATTCTTTTTTTAAATGGAGACTAGGCTAAAGTAATTGTTCTATTGTGTAGTATAGTTAGAATTATGCCATTGTAATTTTAATAAATAAATAATTATTAATAGCTGTGTTTACGACTGTCTGTTTCTTAGTCCATACCGAACACGAGGAACTTGTCACATTATAGTCTGAGAAATATGAAATCTTGTCTATAAACCTATATTCTATAACTGTCCTTTGATCCCTACAGAGCAATGACGTTATATTATGGATTATTGTGGTGTACCGTGCATTTCCCTTACATTTTAAGAAGCTCATAGATCGCGCGGTTGGCATCAACCCCAATAAGGCAAATTTGATTTGTGATTATTGATTATATTATAATAGTATAGATTTGAGTTGCAAATATATGTAAACTCATATAACAGTACGACAGTGTGCCCGTGAACGCGGGTCCATTTGATAACAGGCGTGATTACTTTCTAGCCTTGACATTAATGTGGTGGCTGCTTATTGCCGTTTTACTGCGGGCATACGCGTGGACAGTGCTTTATCGACGCTATTTCGCTTACTTAATTGTAGGGTGACCTTGACACTAGCGACATTTTGTCAATACGACCCTGCAGGCTACTTATGTTCCAAATGAGTAAAATGAGATTAATGGCTTTGAAATGTCTTTCTACAACTGAAATGTCTACCACGTGCTCAGCTTCGCATGTTTATATATATCTCGAAAAAAGTTCCCGATTTCCTTGAAAACCTCAACCGCTTTATCTTGGACTTGGTACTTACAACATTTTGTTATTTCTGTGTAATCTTCAGTGATCTGTGGAAGACAGTACATTAATTTACACAAATTGCTAAACATCGGTAAAAATATGCTATTCGCGGCAAACTTTAGTGATATAAACCCCTACAAAACAAAACAAAAAGATTGATTTTATAACCCTTTGATGGATACTAGTATATAATTAATTTGATTACTGACTTGATTAATTACTTTTAGAAATCCACGCCAATTGGTGACTGGGAGGAGTTCAATAAAAGTCTCAAATTGACGTTGATGTCTACTTGTGTAATATCGGTAGTATCATTTTATTACTGTATCTAAGAGATAATATTGGAATATTTAGCGGCCCAATATTATTTTATAGCTTAGTTAGAGCATGGAGTAGCGGGAAATCCCGGTACTGGCATACTCAAATTTCCTGGGAACGTGTTGTCGGCTTAGCTGACCTGTGTCGTTGTTGCAGAACAACAAGGACGTGGAAACTTTGGACGACGGGCAGCTGCGCGCGCTGCTGGATGAGGCCATCACGTACAAGTGCCCCAAAGATCGCGAGGGCAAGAGCAGTCTGTTCAAGGTAAAACTATCAGTACGTAGAGATGTAGGTCCTTAATACTTTACGGGTAGTATTTTAACGAGTGACTGTAAATTAAAGTTTTAAGTGAGAAAAAGAATTAATTTACGTTATAGTATTACTATGTGAGAGACTGACTGCGAGTGACGAGAAATCAACAGAACAGCAACTACAAAATTTGAGTTAATATACAAAATGAGTTAATTCATAAAATTTGAGCGACCTAATATTTGTTTGAGGGTCAACGTTACTACTGCATTTTTGTCAGTATTTGGCAAATGATTTATTTATACTGATGCCCGTCTCCCTTCGCTCGCTCCGCTGTAGATGATCACAATACAAACCTAACCTATCCTTCAGTTTTCGGTTTTAGACCCATTTTGATAAAGCAGCTTACAAAACGTTGCTTAAAGTGAACTTTTTAGTAGTTCATCATGTAAAACCTCAATTGGAAAAATCGTCTCTATCTTAATATTGAAGTTGCCCTCTCTGTATTTCTAGTCGCTCACTTAGTAATTTAGCCGCACGACTAGAATCTTAATATCTGAAATGGATTAATCACATTTTGTAAGCTCGTTCTGAATGTTAATTATTAATCAATATTCGACGTTAATTTAGTTAATTTTTCACCTACTCAAATTCATACCGCTTAAGTGATTAATACAGTATCTCATCATCAGTCGCTAAGTTTTTTTATTCGATCGTTTTATACTTAATTCCAAATAATTTACTAGTAATGGTCGTGAAGTTGACTGCCCCAAATCGCTTGCCCGCAAATCTGATACAATCAGACATGTAAAAGTGCATTTGAGGTATACTTGCAGAATGAAGTTTTGATTCGTTTTCCAATCCCTACACCCCGGGATTGCTCACATAAAAAAACCCAGGTTAAGCGGATAAAAAATTAAAATAACCAGGTTTTTTCATATAAAAAATTTAAATGTTACTCATTCTAAAAGAGCATAGTTAACAATAATAAGTAAATGGTTATAGCGTAGAAAAACATATGGTGGTACTATTAGGTATTAAGAGTCCCCGGTAAGCTCGGCCGAATTTCACCTTCTTATACAAACGGAGTTTCGTTTTCATTTTAAAACTACATGTTGCATTGTAACGAAACTTTGTATATACAATGATATGGGGTATATCTAGCCCTGTAATTAGTTTATATGGCTCCAGTTTATAAAACAAAAGAGGTAAAGCTAAAAGAAGTTTTGTATAAACAACTTAAATTTGCTGTATTTTTTTTTACTATGGTACCTGAGGCTACGTAAACTAATTACAGGCATGCATATATTTTAACTTATTCTAAGTACAAAATTTCAGAGCAAACTAGCCAGTCGTTTTAAAATGAGAGCGTAACTATGTCTGTATGGATAACCGAGCTTACCGGGGACTCTTAAGGTAGATTTACTCAGTGGCGTGCGGTACATATAAGCACAAAAGAAGTGCCTCCCTATGATAATATTTTAACTGCCTACCTTGGCCCAAAACCCTGAGCACGCCACTGTTCTTGTACTAGAGAAATTATACTGCTATTCTGCTTGCGTGTTGTCACTGTTACAATTCCGGCTAGTTACGTCATTAAGAGGATCGTGAACTACCTTCACCTTTTTCCGAATGAAAAAAAAAAATTTTCAGCAAATATCAATCTGGGCCACATATTTCAACAGTTGTTCTAAAAACACTTTGAGGTTTCCAAAAATAAATTTTGATTTAGTGAACATTTTCCGAAATATTCGCTCCGAAAGTAGCAAAAATTGTGTCGTCCCCCCCTCTCTTTTTTAAACGGTATGTTCAAAAAATGTGAAAAATTTTACAAATATAAAATATAAAGTGTAATAAACACTTCCAACGAAAATTATTTTCAACATGATCGGACATACCGTTTTTAAGTTATTGCCAAAAAACTGCGCTTCTCAGCAAAATGACGTAAGTACCGGGGAGACACGCTCTTTTGTTAGTGTTTTTTTTTTTCATATGGTATTTTTTATCATCTGTAGTGCATTTTTTTGTATATACGGCTGCGGAACCCTTCATGGGCGAGTCCGACTCGCACTTGGCCGCTTTTTAGTGTATACTTTCTTTGGAACGCTCGGTGCCTGAGTCGGACTCGCACTTGTCCGGTTTATCCTTTCCCGATGCTTTAGCCAACATGATCACACTTCGACGATTTACCCTTATGAAAAAGACGCATGACACTGGTTGGTACATGTCGAATAGGCCCAGACGAGGGCAAATATGCCAACGACCTCTTTTCCTGCCTTTTAAAACCTCATGTTAGCGCAGTGGGAATACCGCGACGGGTGGCTCCTAAATTGGCACGCAACGGAATACCTAGTTCTCGAAAACGGTGCTTTTTTATACGTCTGCGGCAAATAATACGTTTATGTATGTTCATTTCGTTCACATTCCAATTTTGTTACAGCCTATATCGTCCATGTTCCCAATACGCGTTGGCTGCTGTTGTTTGGCATCATCACTCTTTGACTCTAGGGTTAACCGATATCAGTTAGAATCTAAGCTCTAGGGCTCCGCAAAGCTTCTGTAGAGGCTCCACGATACTATTAGGTTTTTTGAGTGAAATGTTTCTGATTTTGCATTGTAATTGAATTTACATCGTGCGATGATTAGTAGGTTAACAATACTAACTCCGGTATGAATAACATAACCATAAATAGTTTTTGTTTATTTTACGGCTCTGTCAAATATTTCGCTTTCAAAAAGGGTTCCGCCGCCAAAAAAGAATGAGAACCGCTGAGTTAGGTTGATCGATTATTCACATTTACCCACCTTAATTAATCTGTTTGTTAAGTGATACTGATAATCACAAATAAAATATTTATAAGTACGAGGGCGGTCCCAAAAATATCCGACCTCGCTTAGATACCAATACAAGCTGAAAAGTAAAAAAAAATCGTACTTGCGAAACTTAGGCCGGGTTAAATTGAAAAAGAAAAAAAGACCGGCGAAGAGCATGTCGGACCGTGCTCAGTGTACGGTTCCGCAGCCGTTCATACTGATGAAAAAAATACGATATCAAAGAGTGCACTAGCAAAAGAGCATATTTCCACGCCACTTACAGAAGTGCAGTTTTTTTGGCAATAACTCAAAAATGGTACATCCGATAATGTTGAAAACAATTTTCGTTGAAAGTATTTATGAAGCTTTATCTTTGTATTTTTTTCTTTTCATAACTTTGGACATACCGTTTAGAAAATAGGAGGGAACACAATTTATGCTTCTTTTTTAGAAACCTCAAAATGATTTTTTAAAGATCTGTCGAAATATATGCCACACATTATTATTTTCTGTTTTTTTTTCAGTTTCGGTTTTTTAAATTTTATTATTTAAGATTTATTTATAGGATCACTATTTTATTTTATTATTTAAGATATTTTACACAAGACACCTATACTCCAAAGTTCATCTATGTACCTACATCTTGTAGTTATTGAGTAAAATGCCTGTAACATACGAACGGACATGACGATACTATAAGAGTGCCTTTTCTGCCATTTTGGCTACGGAACCCTAAAAACGGCCGCATTTAGAGAATAAGAAAGTGTTGTTTCATCAGGACAATGCACCAGTTCACACGTCCACTAGTATAATGACTAAAATTAATGAGTTGAAGTTGGAATTGCTTCCTCATCCACCTTATTCGCCAGATCCAGCTCCCTCGGATTATTTTCGGTTTACTAACATGAAAAAATGGCTCGGCTGTAAAGGATTTGCATATAATTAAAAGGCAGAGTCTGTTGTTGATGACTATTTTGAGGACCTTAAAACTTATTACTATAATAAACAGGGTATCGAAGCTATTGAACATCGCTGGGTAAAGTTCATTGCGTTTAATAGAGAAATCAATAAGTTTATTCCAATTATTTCGCGTTATCTTTGTTATGCCGCCCGCCCGGCTACTTCTGAGGGGCTACTCCGAACCCCGAAAAACGAAGTTCGTATGGCGCGATCCCGCTCACTCAAACACAGCTTAACATGAGACGGAGAGGGACGGCACGTTACGAACTTCGAATCTTGACTTTCGGAGTAAGCCCTCCGGGACCACCGTCGTACAACAAGCTAGGGTGTTGACACTTTAAAAATATACTCGTAGACAAATTGGGAGTTTAGTTGAATTAAGAATAATGTTGACGATTTGGGAATGTGGTCAATATTTCCTATGAGTGGACGAGATGGGACACTGGATGAAGTGGGAATGTTGACGAGCGAGGAAGTTGGCGAGATGTTAATGTAGTCGGAGTGAAACCAAAAGTTTCGTTTTGATAGATCCGGCAAATAAAATGTCTGTTCTGTTCGTACGCTGTAAGATCATTCTGTGGTAAGGTAACCGACACCAGAACTATAAATATTTTTGACTGTCTAAATTATGCAGTTATTTTTTTATTGTGAGTAATTACAATAATTTTTTTTAATCGGTTTTTTTTTTGTTAAAAAAAATATTTGTTTTATACTTTTTAGTTAATTGTTACTTAAAAGTGTATCTTGTGACGATTGTAACAAGCCCAAACACGGCTAGGATACATTATTTTAATCTGCACATCCGATGCCTACCTTCCAACTCCACCATGAAATCAGCTCAGTGATACCATTCTCAGTTTGTGACTATGAAGTTGCCTTACTAACTTAATCGAGATATCTTATACTCACCTGTAAATCATTTATCATTGAGCGATTTACACTTTCTGAATGCAAATGCTTAAGATGGCCTTATAATTCCAAAATCGTCATATGTTTGCCTGCAATATTTGAGGAGTTCCTTCTATTCCTCATGGATCCCATCATCAGATCTTCACCAAAATTATATGAGACCAACTTGAGATACCTCCTAAAAAAATAAAAGAAAAAAAGGCTCCGACGAATAGGCTTGTGTCCTAAAAAAATATAATTAGTCCGTCAGTTAAATTATCAGAAAATATTGGACACGTATTTTTTCTTTTGTCAATTAAACAAAAAATGATGAAGATGTAGTCCGTTAAAGTTCCCCGTGACGTCACGTCATGCGCCCGCACTCCCAAACTTTGACGCGCTTTATCTGTCTTTTTTGTTTGATTAACAAAAGAAAAAATATGTGTCCAATATTTTTTGATAATCTAACTGATGGACTAATTTAATTAGAATAATATTTTTTTGTACCCAGAAGTAGGTTACCCTATTGAGAACCTCCTCCTTTTTTGGAAGTTACAAAAATTAAATCAGGTAGTACCTCTGACCCCACTAACTTTAGACCAATATCTGTACTACCGCCATTTAGTAAAATTTTTGAAAAGCTAATTCTATATCAATTGTTAAAACATTTTAATTTGAATAATAGTAAGCAATTCGGTTTTACGCAGGGTCGTTCGACATCCAACGCCGGAGTTGAGCTCGTAAAACACATTTTCGATGCCTGGGAGGAATCGCGAGATGCTGTAGGCATCTTCTGTGATTTATCTAAGGCCTTCGATTGCGATAATCATGAGACACTGATCAGGAAGCTACACCACTACGGAGTTAAAGGATCAGCACTAAATTTATTAGAGTCTTATTTAAATGGTAGAATACAAAGGGTTGACGTGAATGGAAAGCGTTCACCGGGGTCATTAGTCTCTATGGGTGTGCCGCAGGGATCAATATTGGGACCTTTCCTGTTCCTTATCTATATAAACGACTTGCCACACCTCGTAAAGACCCACCATGAGATAGTTTTGTTTGCAGATGATACGTCTCTAATTTTCAAAGTCGTACGAAATCAACGATCCTACAATGACGTAAACAATGCTATCTGTGAAGTAGTAAATTGGTTTAATGTAAATAATTTATTGTTGAATGAGAAAAAGACTAAATGTGTTAAGTTTGTCACGAGTAACGTAAAACACGAGCAAGCAAGCGTTATGGTTAAAGGTGAGGAACTGGAACTAGTTAATAGTACAGTCTTTCTCGGTATAACATTAGATTCTAAGCTCCAATGGGGTCCCCATATTGCTAATCTCTCGAATAGACTTGAGTTCTGCAGCGTTTGCAGTAAGTAAGATTCGTCAATTAACAGACGTGATAACGGCTCGATTAGTGTATTTCAGTTATTTCCACAGTATTATGTCGTAGGGCATCTTACTATGGGGCAGTGCTTCCGACATTAATACTATATTTGTTCTGCAGAAGCGGGCTGTCCGTGCGATATATAAAATGAACTATAGAGACTCGCTTAGAGATAAGTTTAAGGACATTAATATAATGACAGTGCATTGTCAATACATTTATGAGAATATTATGTATGTACATAAAAATATTACCGACTTTAAGAAGAACTGTGATATACATAATATTAATACTAGAAATAAGCATAAGCTCGCAGTGCCTGCTACTAGGCTCCATAAAATAAGGAGATCATTATTTGGTAACTGTGTGAGATTTTATAATAATCTTCCTAGCAGCATAACTGAGTTGTCTATTGGTAAATTCAAAAATATTGTGAAACGAAAATTATTTTCTAAAGCTTATTATAGCACACAAGACTACATGAATGATGAAGCCGCGTGGGATTAATGTAAATAGTAGCGTCATGCAGGTATATGAATAATTATTTTAACGAATACCTAAGGTATTATTATTATTTTAATCTTAATAGTTTTATATACTCTGACATTTAGAATTTTATTCTAGACACATTCTAGATTATTTATTTTTATTGACAATCCTTTTGGGATTTATCTTATTCATTATTATAATTTTTAAAATGATGATTTTATCAATAATATTACACTTAAGTTAAATGATCTGATTAGGTTTTTCTGGGTTTCCCTAATCCTTGCAGCAAATGTTGGATCATATTGTATTTCTCCCAGCAAACATTCACTCTCATGTAACTGACATTTCGAAAGTGCTTGTAACTAGGCCTACTTGAATAAAGATTATTTTGATTTGATTTGAAATATATTTCTAGGGAGGGCACTCCATCATGTAACCGAAGCTGTTATTTTTCACTTGCTCGGAAAGTGGCTCTTATTACACCGTGTTTATGGCTGTAATAGTATAGGTATGTAATGTAACGCGTTTTTTACATTACATAATCGCACTAGTGCCTTTTCATTAAAGTTTTTTTTTAAACTTCAGGATATAGGTTTTAGGTACAATAAACATTTTAGGTTATTTTAATAAATCTAAACTGGTACATGTAAAAAGCAATTAATTTCAATAAATAAATAAAGTTTTCTAAACAAAATAACATTTTGATGGTATTAAATTGATATAATTATTCAGTTTTGATATATTATTAACGTTGGGCTGATTGGCCAATTAGCCTTTGCCTCAACGCTCGTGCGCGCGCATAGACAAATACACGCGCCATTTTGATTTGATTTGGCATATTTAATATTTACAATTATTTCATATTAAAGTATGATATATTTTTTTTTATGTGAATATTGTGTAAATAGTTTGAAGCAATAATATTTAAAATATAATCATTATGTAAATTTGAGGTACTGATGACGGATTAATATAAAACTTACGACTACAGGATTGGTTACGCACGTATAACCTACACGAAATTTTAAGTCAGGTACGATTGTTTTTTGCTTTTTTTCTTGCAAGTGTGTTGATTAACGTCGTATGAAACTCGTGTGCATTGGTCGTTATACTCTCGGCTTTATATAGCACTCGTCTACGACTCGTGCTGCAAGATATAACCTCGAGTGTGATTACCAACGTACCACACTCGTATCATAATAATGTACTATTTCAGCATACATCAACGTGTGGCACGAATTTCGACAGTTCCATTAAAAAGACTGAGGTTTCTAAAATATTAAAGTAGCATAAAATGTGTCACATAACTGTTGCTCCAGTGTGCAAAGGTTAGAACTATCTGGCTGCCTTAAGTCAAACCCACTTTGTATTTAGGTATAACACGTCCACTGGCGCCAACTTACGCAATAACATTTCTGGGAAATTATACCACGCGTTTTATTCCGCGAAAACTGCGTATCGGGCAAAAATGTAACAATGAGTGAATAAAATGTTACGTTTGTAATAGGATCCGTGCATTATACTTACTTATCGGTGTAAAAGGCCTGCTTACACTTTGAATAGTGATTAGTGCAAGTTCATACATAGTTCGGACAAACTTGCGTTTTAGTAACAAATGTACGAACTCGCACTAATCACTTGTCAAAGTGTAAACATGCCTTTATGGCCTCTTTACATTTTGTTGAGTGATTAGTGCGAGTTCATACACTTCCTACTTGTGGTTAGTGGCAAATGTATGAACTCGCACTAATCACTAATCAACGTGTAAACAGGCCTTTAGTCAAGACGCTTGCATAATTAATTGATTCTGCACTTTGAGTGTCTAATTGAAGATGTAATCTTTGACCTAGTATCTGTTCGATATTGGTTTCATACTTGTTTCATATGATTGATATCATTTGATAAATTATTGACAAATAATTGCCCCCAACTGTATTTGTTCTTTGGAGGAAAAAGTCATTATAATAACTTTTTTATTTATTTCTCCCTTATAACCGAGTAAAATCATTTTGTAACAATCCGTTGGATACCCAAGGATAATAAATATTTGGCACTCGTTGAGTGCAAAATATTTTTTTAATCCTTCCTGCCATTTTAAATTTGTGTAAATTATCTTATCTTACTATTAGGGGTCCTTAGATATACACTTCGACCCAGTGGGATCTTTTGTGTAATTACCCCTTCTTGCTACTCAATGGTTCGAGGTCGGGAACTTGGGATAGTCTGTCCTGTTAAAGTTCCATTCAATGGAAATACTCTCCAGCTACCCTTACCTTTTTCGACATTTCGACTGGATTACTGGACACTTTTTGGCCGATTTGATTGCAGTAAAAAAGTATTGATAAAAGAATCACTCGATTTTAATCGCGATTATATAAATGATTTTGATCAAGTAATTTAAATCGTATCAAGCCAGAAACTGATAAGGATATTTTTACTTCCGCTACATGCGTTTGAAACGTTTCGTTTTATGTGATAGAAGAAAGCTTACGTTTTAGACACACGGGGTATATCGGACGGTACAAGTTCCGGGTCGCACCGCTGAGCTTAAGTGGGTGCATCGAAAATTTAAGCAATTTTTAGTGAGATTTTTGTCACTATCACTATTATATATTTTTTTGTACTAGTATATGAAACAGGCTGGTTTTCACATATGTGTTTTTTGACTATATAACCTATTCAGCGCCTAACGCGGAAACATGTAAGTTTAAAATTTCAAGGATAGAAAATAAAAAATCCGGAAACGCGACTTCATTTTCCGTTTCTTGGCTAGTTTGTACAAACGACAGATTAAATAAACGGGTAAATTATGTAAAAATGTCATTCTTCCCTTTATCTTTTACGTCACCAACTTAAATGTTAAAAAAACATAGTAATATCTTCGATTTCATTGTATTTTTACATCTGGCGCTTACGTCAAAAAACCCCAAGCATGTAGTGTATTAGCTTTCTCTTTCTTTGATGCGCGCGAGCAATTAGTCCCTTATTACAAATAACGCCGTATAATAATTATAGGCCGGCTCGGTCTTTCCTTGACGACGCAGGCCCTTAAAGTAGTCGGTCGTATTTGCAGGAGCTCCTCGAGGAAGTGGAGCAGGACGAACAGGACGAGCAGGCGTGCTCGGCGGCGGCGCGGCTGGGCGGCGGGCGCGCGCGGCGGGGCGGGGCGCGCGGGCGGCGCGCACTGCCGCACTCCAACTCGCTGCAGGACCTCGTGGCCGCGCTCGCCGCCGAGCCCGCGCCGCGCCGCGCGCGCCACCCCGCGCACCCCGCACACCCGCCCGCGCCCGTGTCCGCGCGCGCGCACCACGGCGGCAGCCTGCCCTCCGGCGTCGACACATGTACGTGCATAAGCATATACTCATCATGCCCGAACCACACTTCGCTATGCGTTATTTGTTATGCGACTACGCTGTATTCGCTCAAATATTTGTTATGTGAGCGAAAAACAAACACGGCATCCACACTTCGTGCCGGTGTGCCAAACTTGGTGTTTGGTATCCTTTGAAGTGTGTCAAAAACCGACAGGTGGACGGATAGGCGTATTTGCTATTCGCGCTTATGCGTTATGCGGGCAAATATAGCAAATATAGACGAATGGACCCTCCACACTTCGTAACAATAACGCGCATAACAAATAACGCATAGCGAAGTGTGGTCCCGGCATCATACGAGTAACACGATACGGGCACATGATGATGACATACTTAACTCACGGCACTTCTTGCGGACAGATACGACGCTCTGTCGATACATGAACAGACATGACAAATCAATTACAAATGTATATTAGACACAATCTTACACAAATGTTAATATAATACAGAATAAACAGTTATATTATCTTCAAAACGTCATCAGCCTCCGTCCATTAATTAGCCTGTGCGAGTGAACGCGTTGCAAAGCACTGAGATTTAAATGCCTTAGGGAGGCCGCACTTGTCTACATCATCGATCCTCAAAGTGTGTTCCTCGAAGCCCTGGGGCTCCGTAAGACATCTCAGAGGGCTCCATCGGAATAATATAAATATGACAGCACATCAAATTGGTTACAGTTTAGTAACAATATAGATCATTTCAAAAATTTCTGCGCACTTTCCCTTTTTAAAATCGACGACTAGTCTCAGACGATTAAACTCATTGCCTGCGAGTGTTTCCCGATAATTTTAATTTGGGCTTGTTCAAGTCAAGAGCGAATAGGCTGTTTCCAGACGAGCATGATACATCCGCCGCCGCATCGTCCCTGAACAACAGGTGAGATTGCGGCGAAATGCCCGTCTATCATCGATTTAAAAAAAAGTGTATTTCAAAAGCGCTGAGATCTCAAAATCCATTATTTGCCTATCACGTTAAAACCGGCTAGCCCAAGTCACACATAGTCATTAGCTAATGAGCTTCTCGTGAAACGCAAACCACTTTTCACACCTCAACAAGTGTTCTGTCATACCTTTTACATAAGAAAACTTGGCCTCTGCTCTTAGCGTAAGTGGGCACGCGACTCATTTTCGTGCGACAAATATTATCCATCTATTACAGTTGCAAGACAGTGACGAAATGCCGTGTCATGTAACAAAGGCTGTCATTTAAGGTCTACGTTATCTTTATTATAAAACCCAGTTACTTTACCGGCGTGATGCATTATTTTGCGAAAAATCTTAACTATATACTTAAGTCTTAAAAACTGTGGACAGTAATACGAGGCAAGGACCATTAAAACACGAGGACTGACCGTCTCCATACAAAAAGCCGTTCCCCGAAATTTACAAGGGCCATCTATGTATAAAAAATATTTTTTACAATTATTCCACTTTGCAAGCATGACACAGTTATGAAATGTTACGATTTAAATTATAAATAAAATACACATATACATAAATAAGATAAAAGTTCGTGAGCAATTTCTTTGCTGGCAGAACCGAAGACTCTTAGAGTATCTGCTTAATTCGTTTCATCGCTATATATATATATGTTATATATCTATTAACCTTATATATATTTGTGTATGTATTATATATATTTTGTTATTCATGTATTTAAAGTATATAAATATGTGTTTTTGTAATTACACAAGTCTCAGCACCGCCCACAATTTTTCTGCTTTGCCCTAAGGTTGACTGGTAGAGAATGCCTTATGGCATTAAGTTCGCCTTTTGTACAATAAGTTTTCTTTTGTGCAATAAAGATGAAATAAATAAAAAAATATATTATTAGCTATTTGCGAACTAATTGTTACTATACTATGTTTCTTTATTCAATTATAACATAGTTAAATGTTTATTTTTAAAACCCCATCCAGTTTTTGCCAGAATAGCTCCTTGCGATCGGAACACGGTCCAAAGTATGGCAACTGTCAGTCCTCTTGTTTTAATGGTCCTTGATACGAGGGCAGGTACTTATATAACCGGAACAACAGACGTCTTGTATAACACTATACTTTCGCGGTTTGTACACATAGATTCACATAAATATGAGGGATCCTTTATTAACTAACGTTTCGACGCAGTTCCCGGTGTCACGGTCGCGGATGGACTGGTGAAACAGCGAGCTGTCGCCGGAGAAGTCGGCCAAATGTATCAATACCCGACAAATTTCTTGCGTGAAGATATATCCCTAAGTAAAAAAAAAATGCTCACAAGTATTTTCCATTAAAGCCGTCTTACTATTACCTCAGAAAGATTATTTTCGACCGCTGGAAATGTACAGACGAAAAAAAAGCTTTCCTAATGCTGAGAAGTTACTAATTACAAAAAATGTGCTAAAAAATTGCCAGTGGTAAATTTTAATTATTAAATCACTTAGTAAGAAAGTACTGTGTTTTATTTATCATTTATTTATTACCCTTATTGAATTATTCGTATTCGCCGTATAGCAGGTTCGATATTCGTATTCGTGAAAGAAGTATTAGTTGCATCACTAAATAGGGAGTATTCCTATTTCACACCAAGCGTGTGATGATGTTTACTTGCTATGGAAATTAACACCATGCGATGCCACTGGACCAAAATCTGGGTATATCCCTCATGCATATCAAAGATACATAGTGACTTTAAGTATACGGGTATAGAAAATGACTGGGCAGGTGCTTCACACTTTATCTAAAGTACCGATGTACCATGCGCGTAGCTGACGCACGGCGCACTGCATATATAGTAATATTTTTTAAAGGTATTTGGAGGATTACAATTAGGTAACCCTTATGTGACATTAGAAAACAGTGTCATAGTAAATATACATACTCAGACGACTTCAAGTCGCAAATGTTAACACGCTGATACTCTGTAGATTGTCGTCGGCCCCTATCAAATTGATTCACATTTCTACTTCCAATTGGTGTGCCATAATGAAGAAAAGGCATTTTACTAAAAGATTACATGAAATGTTTATTTGCAGCGTTTCTTCTGAGCGAAGAGCCGATGCGCGGCACGGTCGGCACTACAGGCGGCGCTGAGTACGTGGCCACGGTTCGCTGCGTCAACCCCTCCCCGCTCGCCGAGCGCCGCGTGTCGGCCAGCGACGCGCACTGCCCCGACACCGACACGCTCAGGTCAGTCGCAGTACGTGGCCACGGTTTTCAGGAATTTGTTTGTCATCGAACGGTCCGGGCACACCGATATTACATATGTCGAATTATAATGCGGCTTACGGACATTAACTATCCATTCGACTTTTATAGGTCTTTCTTATATAAGTGAAGCGGTGTCGCGTTACGTTCCACTTCCAATACGTTGACGTAACTAACTCATGAACGTCGGTATATGAGCACAATAGAATAGAGCGGTGCGGTGTTGTTGCAGGCGGAGCAAGCCGGTGTTCCCGATGTACACGGCGCGCGCGACGCTGGAGATCGGCAGCGGCAGCGTGTGCTCGGGCCGCGCGGTCACCACCACCACCGCCTCCAACCAGGTGCGTACCCCCCGCCGCCCGCCCGCACCGCCGCACACTGACGAAGGTAAGAGACGTGCGGACAGACCGCGCGGCCCGCGCGACGCGCCTCGCCCGCCCGGCAGGGAGCCCCGCGAGAGAAGCTTCTGGGACGACGGCGCGTGCGTCGACAAGTGGTACCGAGGTCTCGAGGCTTACGGTTCGCCCTTGGATCGGGTCAGCCGCACCGTCCTGGCCGCCAACGAACATTTCTATCACAACGTCGATACCTACTCTCTCCAACACGATATCAATCTGATGGATCCGCCGAGTAGCCCTTTAAAAATATTATCTAAAACTTCTATCATAAACACGGAGCGCATTAATTTAGTTTCTAAAAGTAGCGATAAAGACATTTCCGTAACTGTTAGTGAGGCTTTTGAAGCTGCAAAATATTCCACAATGAGCGTCAATCATGACTATAAACCATACAAGATATTAGATGTAAAAGATGTAGAGGAGGCCATGGCTCGACGAGCATATCGGGAACGAGTAGGACAGGATTTAGTCGCGCCATCTCTGTTCTCTTGTAATCCAAGCAATGTTAGGAGCATGTCGATAGGTCCGTCGTTACCCCAAGTTATTACCGACAAACGTAATCAAAATGCTAGTCTTAGTGATACCCGCGATAAGCCGGGCAAAGATAAACATAATCGTAATGCGCGTAATAGAAATGACCAAAACGCGAATGTCAATGTCATCACTGATAAACCGGCATCGGCCAAGCCTGCCGATAAAAACAAACCAAATAATCGAAGTAAAATGAATCGCCGTAACATAGAACAAATTAGGTCACCTTCACCATTATTAAATGTTTACTCTCACTTGTCTACTAAAATTAAAAGTGAAGACAAAGATACAAAGGTTGAAGTTAAAGACAAAAACCCTCGATATGATAAATCGGTACCTGAAAAAGTCTCGGACCTCGCTAAAACAGTTGTAACAAAAGAAAACCCTCGAAATGATGAAGCGGAATCTGAAAACGCCGCAGACCTCATTAAAACTATCGTAACAAAAGAAAACCCTCGGAATGATGAAGTGGAACCTGAAAAAGCCTCCGACCTCGTAAAAACTGTCATAAGAAAAGAAAAACCACAAAATGAAGCAAAATCAAAAAAAGTCGAAGACTTCGTTACAGTGACAATAACAAAGGATAATTCTCAGAATGATGAAGTGGAACCTGAAAAAGCCTCAGACCTCGTTAAAACTGTCATAAGAAAAGAAAAACCACAAAATGAAGCAAAATCAAAAAAAGTCGGAGACTTCGTTACCATGACAATAACAAAGGAGAATTCTCAGAATGATGAAGAGAAACCTGAAAAAGGCACAGACCTCGTTGAAATGATACTAATAAAAGTAAAATCTCAAAACGTCACGGAACTTGTAGAAAAGAGTACCACTGAAGAAAAACGCCGTAATGAAGACCATGGACCAGAAAATACAAATTTGGTTGAGATGGTTTCATTTGATAATTCATCTAAAGCAGAAAGGCCTACAACAAGTGATTTTTCACAATTCATAGAGAATCAACATCGGTTAATGCGAGCGATAGAATCTAATAATAGTAACGAAGAGAGACTAGAAAGTAGTCCTTGTCATCTTGAAACTACAGAAAGAAATAAAATAACAAAAGACCAAGAAATAGAAAGAGACGTCGAAAGACAAAGCGAAAATCTATTCATACCGGCAGTTGAAAGAGCGCTCGTTCGTTTCGATGACACCGACTCTGAAACTAAAGACATAGAAATGGTGGACATGAAGAGGACTGCAGCATTCAAATCCGATTCGCAACTCGCCAGCGCTTCCCATTTCCTAACGCTTTACAAACGCTTACTCACATCTCCCTGTAACATAGATAACACCATAGATATTAAACCTGCCGTCGATACCAAGCCCGTACTGGCATCGCTCGAAACTGCCAAACCACCTAAGAAGAAAAAAGATAAAATAACAGCCCGGCTGTCCAGAAAGCCGCACAGCGAAAACTCTAATAAGAAGAAAGATATCATTAGAAACGCTCTTAAGCTTTTTTTCGAAAACATGACACAAAGCGATGGTAAATTTGCCGGATCGACCGCCACGAAAGAGGTAACTTATTCGCGCATTAGTTTTTTTTATACCTTTGGATGTTAGCTGTGTTCTAAGTTTTCCGTATGTCCGCAGGTCGATTCCGCTATACCGTTTAGTTGCATCACCACTCCTGAGGTGGTAGCCAGCTGCACCACAACGGCGTCGGCGCAGGCGGCGGTCGCAGTTGACCCCAAGGTGACTTTAAACTCCGATGCGACGCTTCACACACTACACCACACCATTTGCAAACTTTCGACGAATCTTTGGTGTACTGTCGCATTCTAGTCACGCTTGAAAAAACACATCAGGCTATTGTACCGTGTGCATAGATAGTTTCATCAATTAAACACAGAACTAAGTTGATTTGGAGCTCACAGCTTGTATAAATTGGAATGCGACGCCGCATTATCTTTCACGAATCGAAGTGCGCGGCACAACAGCAGCAGGCAACTGCGTAAATTTCAATTAAAATTTCGCACGGTTTTAGATAAGGTTAATAGAGTTACGCCTTTTTAAATAACATAATCGATTAAGTCATCACTTTGAATTGTTGAACTTGGTGAAACAGTTGTTGTCGAATCGTGTTTTCATGCGGAATGCCGCGTTTTCGCTTATCGTTTTCCGTCGTGCAATGCGATTCATTTACAATCAACAAAAGCATGTTGCTATCATTCGAAAATTTCACCCGCGCTGCCATGAGCCACACCACGCGAGAGAGTAGGCGGAACTACGACATTCGACTTGAAGTCTATTTACATACACGGGTGGAGATTGATTCTTATAATGTCGCAATTTTTTGAGGTGTGCTACCTGAGACCTTATCTTATGAACAGGATTTGTTTTGTGGAGATTAGTGTGATAGAAAATTATTCGTTCTGAGTGGATTGGATAACGTGATAAAATACTTTTATATATGTATAAACTATTTTAAAGTAAAGGTTATATTTAAGCCGTAATATACAGGGCGCAAACTCGTATGCCGAAAAACTGTCAAATATCTACAAGTTATTTAATTCATGCTGAAGTAATTTATTCTGCTACCTCAAAGAATTCCAATAATTTGAAGCTGGTAAACATTTATATCTTTGCCAATACTCCATGCCTTATGTCCACTGGAGTGTAGGCCGGATTATTCATAGAGGCAGTGTTGGCAAGACCTACGTAGCATCGCTCTGCCTAGGGGCCCTGTGGTCTAGTTAGAGCCAGGGGCGTACAACGTAATAGTCCAGCCATTGGAATCGAGCTATATAAAGTTATATGCGCCTCACCACTCTGTAAGATATCCATCTAGTTAAGAGAAGTGGCTCGCCGAGCATTGCATTTTCCACTTGCGATAAAATCCATTATAAGCGATATTTGTCATTTCTCTATAACACGACCGTGTCAGCGCCAGTTATAACGTCGATCGTTCCAGAAAATTAGACGTTACTCGCTTTAAATCCGGTCTGAGCCCGTTTCCGAATCGTCGGTCCTCACGCGCACAAACAGATGGTGGGGGAACGGTCGCAGCCGCTGCAGCTGTGCGGGTGTACCGCGCCGTGGCCAGCCTCACGGGCGCCTGCGCGCTGCGGCCGGCCGCCCGGCCCTCGCTCGCCCGCGTCCGCGCCCGCCAGGTGTCAGACAGTCGCCACCCAGGCCAAGGAACGACCTTAACTAGATACGTATTCTTCGAGTGAGCCCACCCACTTAGCCGAATAACAAAGGAATTGTACATAAACGATGCTATTGTCTGCTTTACTTCTCGTAACCGCAAACCCACAGGACAGTAATACATGACCCCCTTGGAAGATTATTACATTATCGACTCTATTTCCTAGATAGTAGATTACAAAATAGAACACTAATAGAATAATAGCTATCACAAATACTCTAGTGTTCAGAATTAGTTATACTTGTTATGGCCATTTTTTGGCCGGATGCTGCACTTTGTGATGAAAGCAAGCCGCTTTGCACAGTGATGCAAATGTACTATTTTAGTCTCGCTTCGCGAAGCTAATGTGACCTACTTTTAGCAGGAGAAGTGAAAAGTTTATTATATACGTTACTTATAAAAAAATCAGAAAAAAATTATACTTTAAAGGCCAAGCCACACCGGATGCGTGCGCAGCACGTGAACGTGCGCGTGTGCGTGGCGTGCACAGCACCTTGTCAAACCGAGAGCTGCGCACGCAGAGCTGTGCACGCAACGGTGGCGCACGCTGCAGCACCGTTGCGTGACTAGCCGCCATTTTGTTTTGCGTACTCTTTTCATTATGCTCGATAGCAGTTCGTTAGACGAAGAAGAAGCTTTACTGCTTCTACTTTCAACTCAAAAACCTCGTGCAGCGCCAAAAAGACTGTGGGTTCATGATATAAATGCAAGCAGACAAAAATACAGTGAATATCACAACCTGTGCCGAATCGTATGAAGATCGTTTTTTGGTATATTCATATGTCCAGAGCTTCTTTTGAAGAACTCCATGGTTTAATGGAGCCTTGTATCTATATTGAAAAATGGTACGAACTACAGGAAGGCTAGTTCCCATAACAAGCTTTTATACGGCGAGTTTTTATAATGTTTGTGTTTTTGGTTATAAATACATTCGTATTTGCGCACAGGTTCTATATTTTTTCCTTTTATTTGGCAATGCATTACAAAAACCTCCACGCGCTACGGCCAAGTTGTAAATAAATACAAGAGAGCTGTACACCACCTGCGCAGCACCGAGCAGTGCGTGTCCCGACCTGTTCGGTTCGCTGTCTCATAGGGAACGCCGGTAAATACAACGTCATCACAGCACTGCGCTGCGTGAGCGCGTGCACGCAGCACGCAGCCGGTTTGTCTCGACGGAGCTGCGTTGCGTGCAAGTCACGCGCACGTGCACGCCACGCAAGCGGTGTGCCATCTACTATGACATTCCATACGATACAACGCGCACGCCACGCACTCGCTCACGTGCACGTGCTGCGCACGCATCCGGTGTGTTTCGGCCTTAAACTACCGGCAAAACACGGCATCTAAGTTTTTTTTTCTTACTTGATTTCTAAAAAAAACTGTATGCAACATGAATGGTTTAATGCATATACATATAACAGAGCAAATTACAAGTATTATAAAAAAAATTCGACACCGATACCTTTCACACTTCACGAAATATGAAAGTTTAAATGTGAGCTCAAATGTTTTTAAAAAATATTTCAAAAAATTCTACAAGCTAAACTAATAAACCGATTTCTATTTTTAATACCCTAAATAAAAGGGTAATACATGCATTATTTAAAAAATATATATACTGTTAACTTTTTGCAAAAAACACCATCTTAAGTATATTTTTCTTACTAGATTTTACTTGATTGCTTAAATACATTGTATGTTGTATGCAACATGAATGGTTAAATGCATATATATATTTCTGAGTAAATAACGTATTATAAAAAACACCCGACACCGATACCTTTCATACTCCACGAAATATTTATGTTTAATTGTGCACGCTTTTCTGACAAATAAATTTTAAGAAAACTTCAAGTGCGACGAGTCCTCTGATTTGAATGTATAATGTTAAATGAAAAGAAAATACCAAATTTATAAAAAAAATAAATATAAAGTTTGTTCCTGGTGCTAAATTACGAAAAAATATAATTAACTTCAAAATTAGTAATTATTTTTATTCAAACGTGACTACATTTGAAGACAAAAAATCAAAACGAAAAGGAAAAGTCCTTTTGAAGTACTTGTACCATTCCAATACTACAAAATCACTGATATTTTATACATGGACTGTGTTGCTGGAGGTTATTGTTGAATTGATTACCATTAGACCTAAAATTTTGCGCCTACCAGTGGAAATCAGTGGTCAGCATATAAAATAACCCTGCATTGAATATTATATTAACTTTGATTTGTACAGAACCTTTGCAGGATTTACACTGGACAGTGCAGGGGTGAAACTTCCGCTGCTGCGGGTCAAATCACTTCGTTTTTTCTCTACTATCACCGTGCAAAGCGGCTTGCATTCATAATAAAGTGCAGCATTTTGTCCATAACAAGTATGACTAAATGTTATTTTTCTCTGTGTCCATTTTAAAGTAAAGGGTAGGGTAGGGTAGGTAGTGGGGTTCATAATTCAATGCACTTTTAACATGTGTGAGGCTGCAATTTGGTTGCGTTTACGAAAAAACAAGCAGGAAATAGTATTGTTTATGTACAATTCCTTTGTTATTCAGGTAATTGTGGATGGGCTCACTTGAAAAAAATAAATATATACCTACTAACTATTATATTCCCTTGTTAGTATGGATCGAATCTCGCACCGGCACTAACATTTATATTTACTATCGAGCTAGTCAGATGGAACAAATAAATGGTGGTCATAGGAACGCTTAAACTACAAATCATAAACCTATCGTGTTTGGTTTGGGCCCGCTTGTCTCGATAATCTATTTGGTTAACATAAAATAGTACTGTCGACTTCTTCAGTACCTCCTTTAGTTAGGTCTTTTACTTTATTAGGTTTCCATAACCATCAAATCAACGGAACCCTTAAAGGAGCATTTATATTGTTATCCGTCTCTACGACTGCAGCAATAAAATCTCTTTCTCGGAAACGGGTTGTGGAATCAAATTGATATGTATACCGTATACCACAAAATTACTACATTCAATATAAATAATGTTTGAATACTTTGTAAATCAATAGAATACTACCGAAGGGCTGGCAGCTTCCTCGTACAACGTATCAGCATGCAGCGACGAAATGCCAGCATCTTCGGATCCATCCGAAAGAAAGCACCTTA
This sequence comes from Hedya salicella, assembly GCA_905404275.2. Classification (NCBI taxonomy): domain Eukaryota; kingdom Metazoa; phylum Arthropoda; class Insecta; order Lepidoptera; family Tortricidae; genus Hedya; species Hedya salicella. Next base: position 6,920,794 of record FR990114.1, on the reverse strand, counting down.
GATTTATTTTAGTGTATTTATTTAATATTTATTTATTTAAGTATATTTTAGTTTGTTGTAAATTTTCCCATGGACCTATTTATCTATAATTTGTTAAAGATTAATATTGTTGACCTAATAAACTTATTAATGAGTTATAATTTAAAGGACGCAATCAAATAGAATAGATCAACATATACTAAATAGTATTGATTTATCATTGACTTGTTAATTAATGTTTAACGATAAGACTTTCTATTTTCGGCTAATAGTAATCTGTCACCTTGTTTACAAACACGCGGTTTGAGTTCGTGTTCAATCGTGTGATCCCGTGAACCTAAAACTACGAAATTGTGAACTTTCAAAATGGCTCAACAATTAAGTCTGTGACTGTACCTAGTTTCTTTCTCCTGTGTAGTTGTATCTATTTAAATTCATCCTGTGTTTGAATTAATCTATTCCTTTTTAAATTGTGAAACAGAATTTGTTATAACTTGATGTTTTATAATGTTCTGTTATTGATGGAGTGGGTCGAGTTTAGTTATTCTTAGTTCTCGGTCGTTCCTTGGCCAGGCAGTTGTGGTACTTGTGGTCGGTAGTCGCAAAATGGCTGCTTCTTAATATGCGGTCTACGTTTATTTTGATCTAACTGATATGTTATTCGATAATTAGTAACGTCACGGGAGATTCCGGTAAGACTATTATTTGACTTTTTAGGGTTCCGTAGCCAAAATGGCAAAAACGGAACCCTTGTAGTTTCGTCATGTCCGTCCGTCCGTCTGTCCGTATGTCACAGGCATTTTACTCAGAAACTATAAGGCTGAAAACAGTGCTCGACCGATGGTACGCGCGTACGGTCGGTCGGGTGTAGCTATCGCTGAAGAAAGCTTGAGCGCGTTCAAACTGATGCTGACCGTCAGCGCGTACGCGGCCATACAAAACACCGCCGACCGACTGTACGCGCGTACCATCGGTCGAGCGCTGTTTCCGGCCTAAGGACCTATACTGATGAAATTTGGAATATAGATGTCTTTTGTAAGCCGCTACTTAGTTTAATGAATGAATGAATGAATGAATGAATGATAATTTATTCGCTGAATATGGTCACATTAGCTGGTATATAAATAATGCTTAGTAAGTATCTAGCATATTCTACCGGGAACCGGTGTGCGAATTTATACAATATTGTGTAGGCACTAATTAGTATCTAACTTAACAAATTTGTAGGTATTAGACATTTAATATGTAAGAGTACAATATAAAATAAAAGTAATAAAATTCTAATTATTTAACATTTGTTGTATAGTTAATAAAATTGCTTAATATCTATTAAGTCTACATGTACTTTTTGCTAAGAATTCTTTAGTTGAATAGAAACATTGTGCAGTTAGCCACAATTTGAATGTTTTATAGAATTGTCTCAGGGGTAAGCTGCTTATTTGCAGTGGTATAGAGTTATAAATTAATGAGGCCATATAATAACAATTGTCTCTATACAATTTTAGTTTTGGACCAGGCATTTTAAGAGGCAGATTAGTTTCAGCTCTAAATAATAGTTAAATGAAAAAAATATGTATTTCTAGGGGGGGCACTCCATACATGTAACCGCAACGCATGATATCAATCTGTGGCACATCATTCGACAGATCTTCTAAAAACACTGATATTTCTAAAAAAAAATTAAACTAAAGCGCCGGGGAGATACGCTCTTTTGTTAGTGTTATTTTTTCATATCGTATTTTTTCATCTGTAGTGCATTTTTTTGTATAAATGGCTGCGGAACCCTATATTGAGCATGGTCCGACATGCTCTTGGCCGGTTTTTATTTATCTTTCATATCATAACTAGCTACTCTCTTTTTAGTAAAATGCGTGAAAGACAGTGATAGCGTGTCGCGCCAAATCGGCTTTTGGATTCTTAAAAGTCCCCGGCTAGCTCGTCCGAATTTCACCTTCCCATACAAACGGAGTTTCGTTCTCATTTTAAAACTACGTGTTGGATTGTAACGAAACTTTGCATATACAATGATATGAGGTATATCTAGGCCTGTAATTAGTTTATATGGCTCCAGTTTATATAACAAACGAAATACAGCAATTCGCTGTATTTTTTTACTTTGGTATCTAAGCTACATATACTAATTACAGGCCTGCATATATCTTAAATTATTCTAAGTATAAAGTTTCAGAGCTTGTTAGTTTGAATTAAGTTTGTTTTTAAAAATAAACGCATTGTATATTCCCAATTTCTTCTTTACCTACATCTTCTACCATGGAACTACTGAGAAAAAAAGTTTTAGCAAATGGGGAATATGTACCCATAATCAGTATCATATGCAGCTTTCGAAATCCACCGCAGTCTCCTAAAAAATCAACAGGTCACTGAAGTTTGTAAATGGTGTGAACATGTGTGAGAATAACTCACGCTGAGCGCTTCGTGTATATTGAAAAAGTAGTTTGTCAATAGTACGCTATGTCTAAGTTGGTTCTGTCAGTTCTCGTTATTATTTTCTTCGTGTGTCTAACTGAATATGTGAAATTTACTCCTTTTTCACAACGGAAAATGTTAGCTTTTACTCTAAGAAACATTACAAGATTTATCTCGAAAATGTTATACCTGACCTTTAGCAATGCTAAATGTTAAACAAAATATTGTTCGATTTATGAGTATACAGCAGAAGGAATTTAATGGCGTCGAATTGGGTATTTATTTACCTCGACGTTTTGTACATATCGGTGCGCGCACGGTCTCGAAGGGACTCATGGTCGTATTGATACGCATGGCATATTTTTATGCGTTCAAGTTCCGTTTTGTTGTGATTGTGTGTGACAATCTAATCTGTTTAAATTAGGTTTATTAAGTTATTTATCTGTACGTCTTATACGGGCCGTGAAAGCGTTACGCATTTATTTTAGTCCACAATAGACACCCAAATATGCAAGAGCTTTATGCATACGTGGCATCTGTTGCATTCAACATCCTGATTGCTCGTCATCTTGAGTATCTTTCCTTCCAGTATTCCAACGCTTTTCCCACTCTTCGGTCTGGGTCGAGGTAATCTTTCGGTGCCGATTGGTTGCGTGTCTCAAAAGGCGTAAACTCGTCATCAAAATGTTTATATTTCGTTAGATTGTTTTTTACATTTGGTATTGCATTGGCGCCCATCACCATTTGGAGCCTTCATATCTTCCATTTGTTCCTTTCGGGTATTGATTGCTACAATGTCATCGGACCATCGAGCCGTAGACTGACCTGGTCTGGTCTACAGCAATCAGATCGAGGCCTTCACTCAGTCTTTGACTCCATCGCTAACCTGAACTCTGCAACTGATAGCTACCGATTACTGTATACGTTACTTATGTCTTTCTGCGAATTTCGTGGTCGCGGATTTTAAACGGAATCAGTGTCCAGAGGTTTCACACACCTGTGATGTCAAACTGAAACCAAGGTAACGCTTGTGGATCTAAATCAGTGCGTAAGCGCTTCAGAGCTCATTCTATGTTGAATTAATTGTAACATATATGTGTTTATTAATTACAACTGGGGTCTCCGAACTTGGAACCACATTTAATTGGCTTTTGACGTGGTGTACCGACAAGACCGTTACGGTAGACTGGGTTTGTAAATTCAATGAAAGTCAAAATATTTTGTTCGGAATAGAATATTTGGAGATTAAAAGTACAGTGCCGTACGATGCCTTTATATCTTCCCAAAATCGATTTTTTCTCTCTTATTATTTATTGAATACACTCCCAAACTTAAACATATATTTTTTTGTATAAACTTTCACTAACGGTTATATCTCCTTAGTTGTTGATTTGTAGAAAAACTTTGATCACCTCTACATACCCTATACTATAAAACACATGTAGCAAATTTTATGTAATCTTCAGAAGATAGAGCGTTGTCTGTAAATCTGTATGTCAGTCACTTAACTGATTTGTTTATAACTAGTCTGTAGAGACCCCTAAAACAGCATTGCGAACGAGTGTCGTCGTATACCTACGTAGTAATTTCGGTGGTGTACTAAACGTGTGTTGTGTGGGAGCAGCCGGCGCGAAGCATGGCGGCGTCGACGTTCAACGGCGTGCCGCTGCCGCGCGCCGGGCCCGCCTTCAGCGCCGCCGCCGCCGTCGCGCAGGCCGCCGCCGAGGAGTTCAAGGTCTGTACGGTGCTCGTCGACCAGGCCAAGGCTGCGTACACATACAGCCGGGCCCGCCTTCAGCGCCGCCGCCGCCGTCGCGCAGGCCGCCGCCGAGGAGTTCAAGGTCTGTACGGTGCTCGTCGACCAGGCCAAGGCTGCGTACACATACAGCCGGGCCCGCCTTCAGCGCCGCCGCCGCCGTCGCGCAGGCCGCCGCCGAGGAGTTCAAGGTCTGTACGGTGCTCGTCGACCAGGCCAAGGCTGCGTACACATACAGCCGGGCCCGCCTTCAGCGCCGCCGCCGCCGTCGCGCAGGCCGCCGCCGAGGAGTTCAAGGTCTGTACGGTGCTCGTCGACCAGGCCAAGGCTGCGTACACATACAGCCGGGCCCGCCTTCAGCGCCGCCGCCGCCGTCGCGCAGGCCGCCGCCGAGGAGTTCAAGGTCTGTACGGTGCTCGTCGACCAGGCCAAGGCTGCGTACACATACAGCCGGGCCCGCCTTCAGCGCCGCCGCCGCCGTCGCGCAGGCCGCCGCCGAGGAGTTCAAGGTCTGTACGGTGCTCGTCGACCAGGCCAAGGCTGCGTACACATACAGCCGGGCCCGCCTTCAGCGCCGCCGCCGCCGTCGCGCAGGCCGCCGCCGAGGAGTTCGTAGCGGCGACTAAGAAATAGTTTTACCTCATTTGAATCAAATAAATATTAAGTAAATTTCTTGGGTGACCGTACACCTATCACACGAAGGTAACGGCTCCCGCAATAAAGTTCCAAATGTACTTGCCAACGTTATGCCTTCATACGAAGACAACGAATATACGGACATAGATCGGGTTGGCTTCCATTGTCTACGTCTTTCACCGTTACATTCGCCATCGATTTTAAGGTACGTTCCATAATCATGCACGCACATAGATTACGAATACATTTTTTGAAAGTGACCTGAGCCTTGAACTATCTTTACACGTGGAAATTAGAGTTTTTGTTAGTAAGTACATAAGGTTAAGTAACTTCGTTTCGGAAATGAGCGATCTTCCGTATGATATCCGCGTATCGGCTCATCTCTTTCCTTTTCGTATTGCAGAAGTCGCTAGACGAGAACGGTAACTCGGTGCAGGGATTCAGTTCGCCTCAATCGGGCTCTAGTCAACAGAAGAAGCAGCGAAGAAAAAAGTCGTCCAAAAACGAGACCGTCATCAAGTCGCACCACATCGACGGGTACCAGGGCAACAAGGATCTCAACGAGGTGCTCCGGTTCATAGAGTCCAACGAGCCCGAGCGCCCCAAGCGGCACGACGACAAGAAGAAGCGGTCGGCGGAGCGGCGCAAGGACAAGGCGCCGCGCGCCTCCAGCCTCGACGACCTGTCGCGCGCCGCCCCGCCGCCCGCGCGCCCCGCGCGCCCCGCGCTGCCCGCGCCCAAGCCCGAGCGCCGCTCCTGGGGCGACGAGCGCCAGGCCTTCTACTTCCGCGACCCCAACCCCGAGCCCGACCCCGAGCCCTCCGACTTCCAGACCGTGACCAAGAAGCGCAAGCCGCGCCGCCGCGCCGACGAGACGGAGCGCGAGCGCTCGCGGCAGCGGCCGCGCGCGCCCTCGCCGCGCTCCCCGCGCTCCCCGCGCTCCCCGCGCTCCCCGCCCTCGCCGCGCGCGCGCTCCGAGCGCTCCAACGACTCCACCGACGACCTGGACTCCGTGCACTCGCTGCCCGCGCTGCCCAGCCGGCCCGCGCCCGTCAGCTACGCCGACATCGCGCGCGCCAAGCACAACATCCCCGACCTCATCGAGTCGTGCCACTACTACGGCGAGGGCGAGCCGCCGCCGGCCGCGGCGCCGCCCGCGCCGGGCGACGCGGACGGGTACCCGGCGCTGGAGGCGCGGGGGGGGGCGCCGCGCGCAGCCCGCGCCGGCCGCGCGACGCCCCGACGTGGTGGCGGACCGGCGGCCGGCCGTGATCCTGCTGGAGTCGGCGGGGCGCGCGCGCGAGCTGGACGGCGTGACGTTCGGCTTCGACGTGAACGAGCAGCTGCTGGGCGGCGCGCGGCGGCGCGAGCCCGTGGCCGTGCGTGCGGGCTGCGCGGCGCTGCGCTTCGTGCCGCCCGAGCCGCCGCCCGACGCGCACAAGCACGCGCTGCTGCAGATCGTCGACTACGTGGGCGCAGGTCGGCACCTCACCCTCTTCCCCTTTACGCTGAGTTTTGTAGTGTACAATACAGGATGTAGACCGCCGAGGGACCGGGTGTGTTGTCCTTCTCTCCTGGAGATATAAATATGTATTAAATTCGTCCGCGGAGGAGAAAAAAATCATAACCCTCTTTTTTCTTCAGCGCAGTCGGGTAAATAGCCATAACCGTCTGGTACCTAGCTACCCGTCTACCAAAAATTTGGCGTGATGAAGCCGCAACGGCATATACAAAATAATCAAAAAAAAATATATTTCCATTCAGTGACCTCCAAATACTCCGTTACAATATATTTTTTGAAAATATATTTAATGTACAGACATTTAAATTTACAACTTTATAATAGTATAGATGTTTACAAACTTTTATTTAATTTTCAATGTTTTATTGAATTTTTCAATAGTTATATTACAATTTCGGATTGAGCTAAAATTTGACATATGTGACGTAACATACACATATATGATAATGCAATATTATAACAACATCGAGCCGATCTGATGACAATGGAGCCGAAAGATGGTCTAAGGAACTACAATAATATAACGTAATCCTACCGAGTTTGGACTCTTGGATAGTGTCAATGAGTAGTTGACTGGTATTGATAGTAAATTACGGAGATAAAAACATATCATCCAATTATTTATTATTATTATTATTAATAGTCGTCTACCCACACTAGGACACTATTGTATCACATATCTGTTGACGTCACAGTCCACGTACCGCGCCAGCCGAAAGCAGCTGTAGTAGATGTCAGTATTGTAATGGTTTCGTTTCGTTTCCAGCGTGGGAGGACGTATTGCGGTGCGGCAGCGGCAAAGTGCGCTACTTCAGCGAGTGAGCGCGCCGCCGCAGTGCAGTGAGACTATTGAAATGATTGCAGTGGGAACTCACCGCGGTGAGTCAGTGTCAGTGAGCGGCGAGGCTGCGGCCGATCCAATACGAGCGTATCTTAAGTGTTTTCGCTGTGATTTAAAGTGACTCTATTTTCGCTTGTAAATAAGATGTACACGATCTATTCTGAGCATTTATTGCATTCGATTCGCACTCGAAAAACGGCTGGTGGCGGCCGGATGGATAGTAGAATGTTGGTCGGGACCGTATTCTGATAGACTTATGTCGAGGTACCGAGGCCCGACGGGTCGGCGGGGTCCGGACCCCCGCGTGTTTCGGTTCGAGGGAGAGCGGGATTTGTTTCTGTTGATGTTTATTATTGTGCTTGATTTTGTTATGTAATCACAAATATTTGGTAGACTTTCTCTAACTAGCCGCTGTAGAACTCTCGACAGTCTGATTTGTTATGTATTTTTAAGTTTCACCGTTTTAAATTGTAAATAAAATAAAGATCTTATAAGGTGTATCTAGCCATATAAATTAAAATGGATCTAATGTGAATGAATAACAATCTTAACCGATATATATATTTACGAATGTGGAAGTTAACCTTATTGTGTTTGAAGGTTTGACCAAGCCGTGTATTAGTCTAATGATACATTTGTACATAGAGCAGAATGTGTCTGTCTGCGCATGTTGGCACTCTCGCCGCATTTACGTTAGCAGTAACGGATAGCTTGTGAGTCGCGGGTCCCCATACATCGCCTGTCATGCGCGAATACTAGGTAATAATCATTTTATGTTTGTTCCTATAGATTATATTGCCGTCGCAGGGTTATTGCTCAACCGGCACTAACCTAGTCAGTGTTCGATTATATCTATGTGTATGTAACATAACAAACTGTCATTGTCGGATAATAGTGCTTGGTTATGGTGCCAAGAGTTCACAATTTGCTGTGCCAAGCAAATACCAATGTTATTAAAGATAAATATTAATTTTAAGTATATAAAATGCTATTCAATAATGTTACATTTGATGTGATTGAGCTTAATAATACTTATCTAGGGCATTGCATGTTTGTTCAGTACATTTATGCTTCTTGAAAGATTCTTAGAACTCGAAGTTGACTGCCGTCGATAATGACCCGCGCCAGTACAAGTGTTCATGCGAGTGATATAGGGCTAAACGTCTCCTGTTCCTTTACGTTAGTAGGGACTCACTGGCCCTTGGAATATAAATATAATGCTTGGGTCACTATTGGTAGCCCTGCGACTAAACTTATTTCTACTGCATTACATGTAACGATTACCAATATCACGACTGCAAGGCGCAGAATATATCGCGAAGCATTGCGGAAGCGTTTTTAGTACGTCATGAGTAGGATTTTTGTCCTCATGTGTAATCTGAAGTGTAGTCCTATAATGTAACAAATGGCCACAAGTATACCTAATGTAAATAACACGTGGTGAGGCCGGTTAATTTTAATGTGGTATAAGTTCGGATAGCTTTGTTGAGATTTATTGTACTAAAGGGACGCTCATATCAAAGGTATAGAAATATTATTTATTATTTCTTTCCCTTGTAAAATATGTAAATAGATACGCAGAAAATATTGGATTTACGTTAGTGCATATTAGATGTTGTAGGTGAAAGATCTCTGGGTTTGGATGTTGTGACAATAGTGAGGCAGCGCGGCGCGCGACCGTTACCAACAGCTTGTCTTTTACGACGGTGAGAGATGGCTCATTATTGGCCTTTCCGTACGCGACCATATTAAGACGCCATACTAATCTTGGAATGGGTTGCAAGGCTAATAAATATCGTTATACGTGGAGTAATTATCGTTATATTAGACAAAAATGGAGTTTACAACAATGTTTACAGTCTTGGATTTTTGCCGATAAGCTTAGCAATATCAATATTGAGAGTTATGTTGTTTACAAATATTGAATGTTTTATTACGATACATATCGCAATAAAACAGGTTTAGATATTTTGTATAACTGCGTGATACATAATTAAAACTAAACGCGGATACATGTGTAATTGTATATAGCCTCGACATTCAACGCGAGTTGCGCGTGCTTATCCTACAGGAGCCCAACAATGTCCACACATTAAGCTCGGTTCGGCAAGAAAGCCATTTTAAAATGAGGAAAACGAGCACAGTTGCAAGTCAACATTCAGTGCGCGCAGTATATATTTATAACAAAAACTTTTGTTTGAAATGTATGGTAGAACCATCTAAACGTGACATCATTGAAATGTTTTAAGCTTTCTTTGTAGGTAACAAAAAAAAACATATATGCACTGCGATCCATCCTGTAAATATCGAACTAAAGAATAAAGTATATTAAGCTGTTGAAGAGATTATTTAACGTGTCAAACACTTAATTGCTATTAATGTACTCCGCACTAATCATTTATCTGTTTATCCTCAAATACTTCAAAGGGCAAACTTCCAAGAACGGAATCGTGCCGTCCCCTAACTCAAATCTTACAAAGCGGAGTTGGGAGCAGTCTCTCGGCCGTGCGTCGCGCTGCGAGTGAAGCGCAGACTTTCGCCTGGTTGGTACGGATGTGTGAACGTGTATTCGCACACTTTCTTTAAACTTATAAAGCTTAATGTTGTATGCAACGCCTCGAGATCTAAATACTACTTACTGCTGTGTAAAGGAAGAATGGATGAGCTAAATTAAAATAATTTCAGAGCTGAAAATAAATGTAATTATTTTTTTTAGGAATTGGAGTGATACAATTACTTAGGAAAGAAAGCTATTTGGCGATGTGTAAATGTATAAATGAATGTTGCGAGGTAAGGCTACGAGTGTCTCCTTGCCTGAGTCGAGAGTTTATTCCCAAAGATGATTTAATTTTGGTTCCAATAAACCATTGTATATTTTGTCAGTGGACGTAACTATTGTTTTTGTAATTACACTTTATTCAGGCAAAGAGGCAATTGATCTGTATCATAATATCTTATCAATATGAGGAATTATTTATCTGCTTTTTACATCTAACTCTTTATTTCTGCATTTTTTCTCTGCTCAGGCTCGGTTTACCAAAGGAACTGAAGACGGCTACTCTATACCTAAACCAAACCTGGAAGTTTACGAATATTTGACTTTAAAAGTACTTTAGTCTTTATTTTAAATAATTTTTTTTAAATATTACCGTTTTTTAAGTATTTCTGTTTGCTTGTTAAGAATCATCACATCTACTGCTGTAGTGCCACTTTCTTGTATACTATTAATTGGATAGCTCAAGAGTCCAAGAATGTACTATCAGTCGCAAAATACGTGAATGATGAGTCTGTCTCCTTATATTGTGAGAATTGAACGATCAAAAACGAAATAGGACAATCATTATCTAGGCTCTACGGATACCCACAAAAGAATTTAGATAAATATTTTATTTTATGCAAATAATTTTTACTTGAGCAGGGCAAAAATGGAGAGATTTTAACTGTAAAAGATTTGTTTATAGACGGTATTGTAACCAGCTGCAATTTACAGTTATGTACTTTTTCACTGTTTCCGTTTTCTTAATAAAAATGTTGAAAAAAATATTTATTTTTTATTGCCACGTGCTGCCAGATGTCGCCCATGGGCGGCGTGACATTCGACATGCAAATATTAATCTGACAGCAGCACCGCATCACCAGCCGCTCCAGCTCAGCTGGCTGGGGTAATGTCTACTTAACTTAGGCCAGTGCGCCTACCATAAGTTCGGCGCGAGCGAGTATCGCGCGCTCGATGACGGTCTATCTCTTTCGCACTATTAGCGCGTGCGAGAGAGGTGCACTGACACTCGATACGAGATACTCGCTAGCGCCGATCGTAAACTCAGCTCATGGTAGGCACACTGATGGTGCATCACCAGTCTTGCTGATACTGTTCCACGTATGTTGATAAGTTTTGAGACGAACAAAAAAAAAATCTCGAATACTATTTAATGTATTTAAACGAAATTTAGACGGTAGAGAAATCATTATATTACGTATAAAATAAAATATAAATTATTCAAAATCCGCCAGTCTCCTGAACACGTCTGTCCAATCGTGTGGGCCTTTCTTCAATAGTGGCACGAATCTTATCCAGCTGAATACGCTTCGCCTCTCTATACAGGATGATCAATCCAAATGGGTCAGTAGGGAGAACTCAGAAACTAAGAGAGGTAGCGAAATCTGTTCTGAGGAACCATGGTGTCGATTTTAAATTTAATTATAATGGCATTCAAATTTTAGTCTTACTAACTTTAGACTTTACTTACTCTAGAAATAATCTTTGCATCCAGGAAAATGGCTACATTTTGATCATTTACTTAAAAAAATAAGTATCTTATTTTTGTGTTTTTCTTTAAATTTTTTAAACAAGATTCCATTAAAGTGCGTTCCTTGTGACTTATGATTCCCACCATCAACAATAACAAAGTAAAAATTTGCAGAATTTATAACATTGTTTACAGAGATTTTGACCAGGTTCGATTCCCGGTTATGTATGAGTTAAAAAGAAAATTGAATGCCATTATTATTAAATTTAATAAAAATCAACGCCATGGTTCCTAAGAACAGATTTCGCTATCTCTCATAGTCTCTGACTTCTCCATACTGACCCATTTGGATTGATCATTCTGTATTAGGGCTTGCTTAAGACACTCCAGATTTGGGTGAGACTTGTGACAGACCCTCAGCTCCAATCAGTCCACACTGAGTAGTCCAGTGAGTCTAGGGGTACACGTTTGGACTTGATGATGGCCATTTTTCCGTACTGATGAAACCTGGTGAATTGTCCCTTAGCCACTTCTGTGTTGACCTCGCCTTGTGTGATGGAGCGGAATCTTGTTGAAAAATCTAGTCTTTATTTTAAAAAAGGGTTTTTGATAGTGGTTTCACAATACCTTCAAAGATGTCTGGTTATTTAATTATGTTTTTCCAGTATGAAGATGTCGAGAAAGTGTGCCGAGTACTCACTGGCACGCTTCCTCTGCATCTTCATATTGGGTGTGCTATCTGACTTGACGAGCGAATGCCATATGCAGGGTGTAAAGGCACGACGATCCTTTCCGCAAAAGGGGAGTGTTCAGATTTAGTACTGTATTTCCTCTAAAGAAACTAGGCTTAAATTCGTAAGCGTTTTGAAGTTATAGGCAGTTAACTTCTAATGCAAAATACTGCAAGTGACAACCCTCATTAGGTTCAGTAACATTTAACAATAACACACGGGTCAGTGACCATTTTCAAAACAACATTTCTACCCATAATATTTCCCAGTCAATATTACAATTGTGTGAGTACACTTACATGTATGTAGATAGTACGTAGTAATAGTTGGGTTGTCACGAAGAACATTAATTAATTTTAATATTTTTACTAATTGTTCGTAACAAAAATCTAAACATAACGAATCGATTCACCATCACTTAAACTAACCCCCCTTTGCGGAAAGGATCGTCGTGCCTTTCCATCCTGTATATGCCCAGACGGTTGAAGGTTTGTATAGAATGAAACCGCATTGAAAATAAAACTAAGCATTTCTATCTTCGTGCACATATACACCAGCGAACGAAAAAACATAAAGCATACCTAGGCGTCGCAAAATGACCGCACGAAAACTGAATCGAAAAGGCGGGGCGTCGAAACTGGGTCAAACGAGCTGTCAGTTGCATATGGCGGCGCTGCATGACTGTCGTATTATTTCACTTCTCAAAGTGAAAAAAATATACCATATTCTTCTGTAAAACTGTGTATTAATAATTCTAGAAAATACAAAAAAAAAGGTGGAATTACATTTCATATGTAAAAATTACGTAAAACATAATTATTTATTTTTTTTAGCCGGAAGAGATTTTGTACAGGAATGGTGTTATGCCACCTTACTTAAAATGTTAATGTGTGAATGAAAAGGCATTAAGATACCTATTGAATATGTGATATATTATTTGTTGAGATACATGTTTTCATGCACATAACTAATTTATATACAGTGTTTGAAAAAGGTTCAATTTGATTTAATAGTTATCATGCACTTTAGGAATATGATGTTACCATTAGTTATTGCATCTGATCGGGGTCATCCTAACTAAACTTTTGATTTTGATCTCGGGCATATCTACTTTTAACCGACTCCAAAAAAGGCAGGGGATTTTCAATTCGTTGTAATGCTTCTTGCTTTTATTTTATGTAAGTATGTGTTCCCTGATCATTTGAAAACGGCTTTGACCGATTGCAGATTTTTTTTACTTATAAAGAGGTATCCCAATTTTACTTAGCCTCATATAATTTTGGTGAAGATCTGATGATGAGATCCAGGAGGAATCAACAGAACTTCACAAGTATTGAAGTTATCTTTATAGCGATTTTGGTTCTAAAGAGCCCAAACTCGGTAGGATTGCGGTAACTTATCACGAGAGTTCTTATGCCCACCTTCCGGCTCCATCATCATATCAGCTCGATATTATTATAATATTGCACTGTCACCAAACTTACAAGTTGACAAAATTTTAGTACAATCAGAAACCGGCAAGTGGTTCTACTAATTTAGCTTCCAAGATTTGACACATACAAACATACTAACACGGCAAGAATAGAAGTTTGTAAAAATGGCGCTAACGTATGCAAGCTCCATTTATGAGTTTTCTTAACCTACGACAAAAGTTATGATTACCAGTGGCTGATTGTCTGTTTGAATGTAAGTTTAGCAAGCTATAAAATATGCATACTCGTATGGTCGTGTAGTATTCACAGTATACGTCTGCTACGTTTTTTAGTTTCATTTGCGGAAGGTTATTCTATGATAATTTAAAAATAAAATATAACTAAAATTATATTTAAATAATAGGTACGACAACTCAGCCTACAAAATTAGTCTATATTGCATGTGATGTGACCATCTACTAAGCATACGTTTTCATAGTCGCCGTCATGTTGGTACCAGGGGCCGGACCACCCTTTCCCTGGCTAAAGCCTTTCAATGGGCTTCCCTTTGTAATGTATAACCCAGTAAAAGACTTACAGATTCTAATTGGTAACCCATACATTTGACTATCCCATATTATAAGGGGAACCTAAGAATAAGGCTAGCCCTTTACAATTGCTAACCGATATTCTCTTTATCTTGCTATCCACTTTAAAGGGTTACCCTTATGTTCATAGCGCTTAATATAAAACTTTCCTTTTCAACATGTCATACTTTAAGCCTTAAGAGAATGAGACAAGACTAGTTCTAACTGGTATTATGCGAGCAACGGCGACGCCCAACGCGACGGTCGCGTGATCATGCAATCTCTTTTACACTCACTTCATTTAGTTTATACCTTTGTGCCTCGCCTTTTCGCCTGTTCTGTTTGTTTGTTTTGATTTATTTAGTTGCCAATTGTTCATGTGGACTTTGCGAATTCGCTGCGCTATCACACGACACAATATATAGGTAATTTTTGATCGTTAATTTTACTACACACGGTGCCAGCGAGTAATCCTAAAGATTTTAACTGCGTATTCTATGTCATTAGGAGCAAAAATGTTTAACGAACCCCATTCAAATCCAGTTTTGAAGATATTAACACTTTTTGACAGACTCCCAAAAACGGAGGTGGGTCTCAATTCGATTATATTTATAAAGATAGAAGAAGAGAAGAAATTCTCCGTCATTCATAAACCATTTATTTATTTTTTGTTTAAAAGCACCATGCAGTTTCGTCCCATTTAATTTTAGTGAAGATCTGACGATTCATGAGGAATTGAAGGAAATCATTAAATAGACTTAGAATTTATATAAGGTGCCACCAAATGGTCCTGATGATGGACCCTGAGGGTACCTCTACAAAACACAGGTTTGGATCAACATAGACGAGTGCTTTTTAGTTTAATGGACTTAGATGATGAAGATGACAGACATCACTTTAAGTGAAAAATTCATCCTAGGTGTCTTGTCTATGGGGGTGCAGATTCTGAACATGGCATCAATTTTGGAATTCAAGATGGCGGAAATCACTTTCTCATAAAAAAGTCATCATGGGTGTCGTTTTCCAGGTTTTTGGGGATGCAGATTTCAAGAATGAGGTCCATTTTGGATTCAAGATGGTGGACATCACTTTCAGTAAAAAAGTCATCATTGGTGTCGTTTTCTAGGTTTTAGGGGTTGCCGATTCCGAAAATGGCGTCTATTTTGGAATTCAAGATGGCGGACATCACTTTCAGGGAACAAGTCATCATGGGTGTCGTTTTCTAGGTTCTTGGAGGTGCCGATTCCGAAAATGGCGTCCATTTAAGAATTCAAGATGGCGGAAATGACTTTCTATGAAAAACTCTCATGGGTGTCGTTTTCTTGCTTTATAGATGTGCTGATTCCGAAAATGGCATCCATTTTGGAATTCAAGATGGCGGAAATCACTTTCTCATAAAAAAGTCATCATGGGTGTCGTTTTGTAGGTTTTATGAAGTGCAGATTTCGACAATAAGGTCCATTTTGGAATTCAAGATGGTGGACATCACTTTCAGTAAAAAGTCATCATCGGTGTCGTTTTGTAGGTATTTGGGGGTGCCGATTCCGAAAATGGCATCAATTTTCGAATTCAAGATGGAGAAATCACTTTCTATTAAAAAGTCATCATGGGTATCATTTTCTAGGATTTTGGGGCTGCCGATTCCGAAAATGGCATCTATTTTAGAATTCAAGATGGCGGAAATCACTTTCAATGAAAAACTGTCATGGGTGTCGTTTTCTTGGTTTATAGGTGTGCTGATTCCGAAAATGGCATCCATTTTGTAATTCAAGATGGCGGAATTCACTTTCTCATACAAAAGTCATCATGGGTGTCGTTTTCTAGGTTTTTGGGGGTGCAGATTTCGACAATGAGGTCCATTTTGGAATTCAAGATGGTGGACATCACTTTCAGTGAAAAGGTCATCATGGGTGTCGTTTTCTAGGTTTTTGGTGGTGCCGATTCCGAGAATGGCGTCCATTTTGGAATTCAAGATGGCGGACATCACTTTCAGGGAACAAGTCATCATGGGTGTCGTTTCCTAGGTTTTTGGGGGTGCCGATTCCAAAAAAGGCATCAATTTTCGAATTCAAGATGGCTGAAATCACTTTCTATTAAAAACTCATCATGGGTGTCGTTTTCTAGGATTTTGGGTGTGCCAATTCCGAAAACGGCATCAATTTTCGAATTCAAGATGGCGGAAATCACTTTCTTTGAACAAGTCATCATTGTTGTTGTTTTGTAGGTTTATGGGGGTGCCGATTACGAAAATGGCATCTATTTTAGGATTTAAGATGGCGGACATCACTTTCTATGGCAAAGTCATCATAGGTGTCGCTTCCTAGGTTTTTGGGGGTGCAGATCTTGACAATGACATCTTGAATTTCAAAATGGATGCCATTTTCGGAATCAGCACCCCCAAAAATCTCGAAAATGACACCTCTGATGATATTTTTACTAAAAGTGATGTCCACCACCATCTTGAATTCCAAAATGGACCTCATTGTTGAGATCTGCACCCCGAAAAACCTAGGAAACGACACCCATGATGACTTTTCATAGAAAGTGATTTCCGCCATCTTGAATGCCAAACTGGATACCATTTTCGGAATCGGCACACCCAAAAACCTAGAAAACGACACCTGTGATGATTTTTTCCCTGAAAGTGATGACCGCCATCTTGAATTCTAAAATGGACGCCATTTTCGGAATCGGCACCCGCAAAAACCTAGAAAACGACACCCATGATGACTTTTCATAGAAAGTGATTTCCGCCATCTTGAATTCCAAAATGTATGCCATTTTCGGAATCGGCACACCCAAAAACCTAGAAAACGACACCTGTGATGACTTTTTCCCTGAAAGTGATGACCGACATCTTAAATTCTGAAATGCACGCCATTTTCGGAATCGGCACCCTCAAAAACCTAGAAATCGACACCCATGATGACCATTTTACTGAAAGTGATGTCCACCATCTTGAATTCCAAAATGGACCTCATTGTCGAAATCGGCACCCCCAAAAACCTGGAAAACGACCCCTATGATGACTTTTTCCTGAAAGTGATGTTCGCCATCTTGAATTCTAAAATGAATGCCATTTTCGGAATTGGCACCCTCATAAACCTAGAATACGACACCCTTAATGACTTTTTTATAGAAAGTGATTTCCGCCATCTTGAATTCCAAAATGGATGCCATTTTCGGAATCGGGACCCCCAAAAACCTAGAAAAAGACACCCATGATGACTTTTATAGAAAGTGATTTCCGCCATCTTGAATTCCTAAATGGACGTCATTTTCGCAATCGGCACCCCCAAAAACCTAGAAAACGACACCTGTGATGACTTTTTCACTGTGATCCAGTAGGTACCTCCAAGGTCCATCATTAAAACCCTATTAATCGTTAATACTCCTTGTCACTGAAAAATGCTTGACTGCCTGGAAGGTCTTTATATTCTTGCGACTTCATATTTTAAAAAATAGGCACAAAGCACAAACAAGACACGCCAAGCTAAACCAAAGCCACACGCCAAAAAGCAATTCATTCAGCAGGCAGCAAGGTCAAAACAAAATCCAGTGAAGTAGGTAATGTAATACTGCTGACGGTGTGGCTTCCTTCAGTAGTGGTATAAAAGAGATAGCGATGCGCGTCCTATCTTGTCGTCATTGTGAGAAATTAACCGGTGAAGTTGAAATTTTTTACCGGTTCATTGCGTTTCCCAAAAACGAATTACGAACGAATTTGGCACTAACGGGTAGCTAAATAGAACAGTTCTAACCGATAACTGCAAACGGAAACTAAACTCTTTTCGTTCGCGGATCAATGACCGAAACCGGTATGCCAAAAGAAACTTTTTCCGATCCCTGACTAACCCATTATAGAACTGTTCTATTGCTGCTTGCAAGAGGGTGAAAAAAGGACTCTAATCGATTCCCATTCAAATATCGGATTAAAAAAATGAGTTTGCAGGTGACGGATCAATATCTGGGGAATCTGCTAAAAAACAATATAAATAAAACACTACGAAAGCAAACGCAAGAGTTACTGTAAAATAAATACTTGTAAAATACCCAAATTGCTATAGGATAGGAATGAATGCCCATAATATTTGATGACTTCCCTCGATTCATCTATGATTCCACCATAAGATCCTAATTTGTTGGCAATAAAACTACTTAAAAGATTAAAAATACAGATCGGTCCAACCGTTTTTGAGTTGATCAGCAACCGACATACATAAAAAATCCGATTTTCGACGAACTACGAACCTCCTATTTTTTAGACATTTAAATTTAGCACAGAATTAAAAAAAAAAATTATTATTTTCGGCACAAGAAATTGACTACTTAATAATAATAACAAGAAAATACTAATTTATTTATTACGATGCGATGTTAAGGTAAAAGGTATTAAATAGGTACTTCGCGTGCTGATATGCCCATATTCCACTTTGTGTCGGTGGTGGCATTGTAGTACACAAACACAAAAAAAAATTAACTAAATATGACAATATCGCATAGTACTTTAACCCGATTCTAAGCATTGATAGCTGCCGTACAAAAGAAAACAAAAGCGGCAGTCCTTGTCAAAATAAACAAACTTCACTCGCACAAACCTGATGCGTATATCAGTAACATCCCTGGTTTGAAGCGGTCTCGCGCAAAAATCAAGAATGCCGCCGCCGACAAAGCGCTCAATAGTCTCGCTCAATGTTACCTACGCGTCGTAAGCTTTATAAAATAAAGGTAACCCTTTGTTAGGCTAACCATTTAGTAAGGATTGGTGAGCCAATATTCTTATTTTTAAGGGGAATTGTGATACCGCTTGTTCATATGGGTTAGCGCTTAGATAAGGGTTTTTAAGGCTAACTGATTGGGGCTTGATGTTCTTAAGCTTAGCCTTATGCAAAACCCTTTGAAAGGGATAGCGGGCCGGTCCCTGGTTGGTACTATAAAACGTCAGCGCTAGAAGCTAATCACAGCCAGTTATTCTGAAATTGGCAAAACACAATTATTTGTTTTAGGTAATAGAAAGTAGACTAATATTTTGGTCAACTCTTATTGGTCACACAACGCGCATGCGGATTAAGAATATTTACACCGTTTTATACTGCAATTTTGTATGAAGCTCGCGTTCAATGTTTTTTTCGTTCACTGATATACACTGGTATATGCTGCTGTGATGTATTCGCATTTCTTCGCGTACAGGTTTATTTTATCGGGAAAGGGATAATAGACAAAGTCTGCGACATTATATATTTTATTTTATATTCAACATGATACAGATGTTATGGCTTTGTATTCAAATATCATTCTATTATAATAAAAATATTAACAAATTATCTTACATCCACTTGACAATGTACAATTTGTAATAGATCTTACAAAATATCCTAGACCACCACGAGATGGTGTCAACAGCACACTCCAACTGGCTATCTTTCGATCGAGATATTGGAATATGCTTTGATATCACCTCGCACTCGTTTAACACTTACATAGACATCGCCTATTTCATCTATGTTAAGGCATTAAAGTTAGTTCACAAGTCCGTTTCCTATTTGGACGTAAAGAGCTAGGTTGAACGCCCACTACATACATTGCACATGTCTCCCCAGTCCAGTGTGGCGCGAAGCTATTCTACAATGTGACAATCACCCCGATCGGTTATTTCTTAAATGTGTATTTGGATTAATAGCAACGTATCCAGAAAATTAAACAAGTAATCAAGACATCAAAATCACGCAGGTAAATCTCCCTTACAATACATTTAACTCTTATCACCAGTCTTCATGAATATTAACAAGCGAACGATGTAATAATTATTTCATTAATCTACAAAGCACTTGCGATTTTTGTAAGAATTATTTCAGCAAAGTCACTCGTGTTTTCTTAAATTAACAATGTATAGTGTAGGGTGAAGACTTCGTTGTCTGCGGCTCGTGCGGCGCACGGCAGTGGATTATGGCGGCCTAGCCAAAAACAAAATAAGTGAAAATTATTTGTTCTAGGCATTTTTCAATTAATTTGTTAGCAGGTGATACTATAAAAATGAAAAATTATAGAGGAAAAATTGATCAATTAATTCGTTTTTCGCTGGGCGGCCAAAATGGAATGTCGCTTATCCAAAAGCGTCCGACTTGCGACGGTTCGATTTACGTTTTACATAGTTCAAACCGCGTACACGTCGGTCGGGCGCCCCGTTCGGACGAGCGACAAAACAGATAAACTAACCGATTAGGCTTCAACGGTCTGCGGATATCGGGCGAGTAGAAACGGCTACAAATAACGTATTTACACAAATAGAAATCGAAACAACTTAAAATTTGAACACAACAATAAATTAGAAAACGACCACAACGCGGCACGGAATGAGACGAAAATTTACGTAGGAAACGATCGCGCGGCGGGTCGACTCGATCGTCCATCGGGCCCGCCGCGCGACCGTGGCGGACCAGGTCCCATAAGAAATCTTCGGCGTCGTTCGGCAGACGCGAAAACGCACAAAACGAAGCGGAGGGCGTCGATCGCGGAAGCTCGAGACGAGAGGAAGTCAGGAGACTCGCGCCGCCGCCCCTTGGCCGCCGGGCTGGCGCTAGAAGATGTCGGGGCAGCGCGCCCAGTCCTGCTGCTGCTTGCACTGCCAGTAGGTGTCGTTGTACAGGTGGCGCAGGTGCGGCTGGCCGGGCGCGGCGGCCTGGCGCGAGAACCACAGCGGCGCGGGGGCGGGGGGCGCCGCCGCCCCGCGCGCCGCCGCCGCCTCCGCCTCCGCCTCCAGCTCCCGCCGCTTGCCGCGCTGCTTCTCCTCCAGACGAAGCTGCAAATTATACGGCTCCCGTTATTCAGAGAACCTGACCATTGGAAAACCCGAGGGCGGACGACTCGATTCAGTTTTTTGTTGATGCCGCATTTACTCGTAAATACAGCAGCGTTGCAGCGTTTAACGGTTAAAAATAAAAAACTGGCCGAGAGCATGTCGGACCACACTAAGTCTAGGATTCCCCACCGTTCACACGAAAAAATACGATATGAAAAAGTGCACCAACAAATCCGTTGTAATTAGGTGAAAGTCAAATGCATACCTATGTAGCTGTTAATAATCCTCACCACTGATCTACTTCTTTCAGTAAAATCTCAATTATTACAACTTAAAAACAAAACGAATTGTAATGAATTCATTTCAAATAAATTAAAGCAGTTTAAAGCAGTACAAATCAGCTCAGCACATCAAAAGTGGATTTAATTGGCGTCTAGATGTCCAGCTGTCACCTTTACATTAACTATATTGAATACACTAAGTTAATTAAAGTAGGCTAGGATAGATTTCGGGGAGTGTGCGGCAGGACTGAAACTGATTCCGTCACTACGGGACTAGATGTGGATTTGGGTTCCACCCTTTATATTGTTGATATAATATAGACTCGAACCAAGCGATTTGCTTCTGCATTCATCTTTAGTACGGCTAAAGAGTGGTGGAGTGGTGAACTCTTTTCTAGCAGACCTTTTACTAGAATAATAGGGCCTTATAATTTGTCCCTACACCAATTATTTATGAAGAATCTACAACAAAAATCAATGATATGGTCCTTTAGGGCGTCTCTATATTCTACACATTTGAGGAAACTAAAAACCACTACAATATACACGGATTTTATATACTTCTTTATATTGACCATGTCACTATTTGACTTTAAAATACATGTGACTACATCCTGAACATTTCAAAAGCACTCCACTAAACAGTCTGCTGGATATGACAAATATGTTTTCCGTCAATGATATTTTTGTATTTTATGTATTTAGTACTTATTTTATTATAGTATAGACAAAAAAGACAAATTTAAACGGGGATAGCGTAGTTGTTGTTTAAAATCACTAGGAAGGAAATACCTTTACGTTATGATAATAGCAATAAGCAAAGATACAAGTTATGCAAGGTTTAAAAGAAACACCGTTTGGCGGTCATCATCATCAATATCAAATCATGTCATCAAATTAGCGTCCGTTCATACCATATCTTGTTAAAAAATATTGATGAAACTATAATTAATGGCACTCTGCTTTGTTTTAGAGAAAAAACATACGATAAGAAACAGGTATCCATACTAATATTATAAATGCGAAAGTGTGTCTATCTGTCTGTCTGTCTGTTACCTCTTCACGCTTAAACCGCTGAACCGATTTGGATGAAATTTGGTATGGAGATAGTTTGAGTCCCGGGGAAGGACATAGGCTACTTTTTATCCCGGAAAACTATCTTTATCCGCGATAAACGAATTTAAGGCGGACGAAGTCGCGGGCAGAAGCTAATCGTTTTATAAAAATAAAATTTATTTTTTCTTCAATGAATAACGAATTAAACGCCATTGATATTTTAAATGCGTGGAATTAATGGTGTAAAGTAGGAATAAGTATGATGGGGTTACAAGAATGCACAAGATTTAGTGATACCATATGTAGAAAAATAGTATGTTTCAGGGACATCTACCGAAGAATCACGCAGGCCTAGTCCAGTACCGTGATTTTAGCCATTTGGTTTAGTTGAAAACAGTGTGGAAGGAGGGTGGCTGTCAAAATAACATTAGTTACTTATTTTTCTAAAAGTACTGCTCGGCGGTCAAAATTTTAAAAATAAGCACGTTCGTCATCAAACGCCACAGTTTACAAAGTAATAATTTCATGAAAAAATACAATATACGTAATTTTCTTATGTACAAAACAATAATGGCTAGAAGAAAGTTTATTGTGACTATTTGTTGCTTAAATAAAATAAAGTAAACAATATTTGACAATGCGGTACCTTTTCCGCGTTGGCCTCATCCCACAGCCCTTCCTCCATGAGCCGCTGGTCGGGGCGCAGGCGCGAGTCCGTGGGCGCCACGCCCGGCTCCGGCTCGTTCAGCTGCGCCGCTAGCAGCGTGAAGTTGTACCATCTACACAAATACCATTCGTTATTATCAATTATCATCATCAGCCTACATACGTCCCACTGCTGGGCACTTGCCTCCTCTAATGGATGAGATGGAATGAGCTGTAGCCTCCACGCTAGCGCGGAGCTGATTGGAGACTTCACATACAATCTTGAATTTCTTCGCACCCTTGAATATCATATTAATATACTAGCGGGCGCCCGCGACTTCGTCCGCCTTAGATTCATTTATCGCGGATAAAAGGTATTTTTCCGGGATAAAAAGTAGCTTATGTCTTTCCCCAAAACTCGATATTTTACTAAAGTTCCTAGCTTTACTGTCCATACAAATTTTCATCCCCGTTTTGTCTCCCTAAAAGGGATGAAATTTGACATAAATTATAGCCTATGTCCTATTCTGATATATAAGGTACATAACTGGAAAGTTCCATAAAAAATCGTCCAGTATTTTTAGAGATTAAGTGGAACGTACATACATACTTTCACGTTTATAATATGGTAAGTGATATTGTCCGCACGGCACGGCACCGGACACGACACTCACTTGTCGGAGTCGGGCGGTGCGTCGACACGCTGCCAGGCGACGACGAACTTGCCGGTTTTGCAGACCGTGTTGTCGGGCGACGCGCTCGTCACCCGCGCCACCTCCACGCGGCTGTCCCAGTGCCCCTGCAGTAATGAGGATATTGTCCGCACGGCACGGCACCGGACACGACACTCACTTGTCGGAGTCGGGCGGTGCGTCGACACGCTGCCAGGCGACGACGAACTTGCCGGTTTTGCAGACCGTGTTGTCGGGCGACGCGCTCGTCACCCGCGCCACCTCCACGCGGCTGTCCCAGTGCCCCTGCAGTAATGAGGATATTGTCCGCACGGCACGGCACCGGACACGACACTCACTTGTCGGAGTCGGGCGGTGCGTCGACACGCTGCCAGGCGACGACGAACTTGCCGGTCTTGCAGACCGTGTTGTCGGGCGACGCGCTCGTCACCCGCGCCACCTCCACGCGGCTGTCCCAGTGCCCCTGCAGTAATGAAGTTATTGTCCGCACGGCCCGGCACCGGACACGACACTCACTTGTCGGAGTCGGGCGGTGCGTCGACACGCTGCCAGGCGACGACGAACTTGCCGGTTTTGCAGACCGTGTTGTCGGGCGACGCGCTCGTCACCCGCGCCACCTCCACGCGGCTGTCCCAGTGCCCCTGCAGTAATGAGGATATTGTCCGCACGGCACGGCACCGGACACGACACTCACTTGTCGGAGTCGGGCGGTGCGTCGACACGCTGCCAGGCGACGACGAACTTGCCGGTCTTGCAGACCGTGTTGTCGGGCGACGCGCTCGTCACCCGCGCCACCTCCACGCGGCTGTCCCAGTGCCCCTGCAGTAATGAGGATATTGTCCGCACGGCACGGCACCGGACACGACACTCACTTGTCGGAGTCGGGCGGTGCGTCGACACGCTGCCAGGCGACGACGAACTTGCCGGTCTTGCAGACCGTGTTGTCGGGCGACGCGCTCGTCACCCGCGCCACCTCCACGCGGCTGTCCCAGTGCCCCTGCAGTAATGAGGATATTGTCCGCACGGCACGGCACCGGACACGACACTCACTTGTCGGAGTCGGGCGGTGCGTCGACACGCTGCCAGGCGACGACGAACTTGCCGGTCTTGCAGACCGTGTTGTCGGGCGACGCGCTCGTCACCCGCGCCACCTCCACGCGGCTGTCCCAGTGCCCCTGCAGTAATGAGGATATTGTCCGCACGGCACGGCACCGGACACGACACTCACTTGTCGGAGTCGGGCGGTGCGTCGACACGCTGCCAGGCGACGACGAACTTGCCGGTCTTGCAGACCGTGTTGTCGGGCGACGCGCTCGTTACCGGCGCCACCTCCACGCGGCTGTCCCAGTACCCCTGCAGCACGTAGCGCGGCTGAGGACATCAAAAAACTGCTTAGTATACTGAGACCGGCAGGCTTACAAACACATACACAATACTTATAAATGTTATATTATAATAATGGGGTCATCTTTTTAAAACGTATACATACATAAACTTTTACTTCTGATATTTGAAGTAAAGGTACGTTTACTTCAAATATCAGAAGCTATTTATTTATTTGCTCGATAAATAAAGTAAAATAATTCACTCCGAGCCTTTTGCCCATTTCAATCATAATAAATAAAGTACTCAAATTTGTATGGATAAACGATAATTTTAATTTGAGACGATTGGGAACATTAAGTTTCCCAGAGTCATGCATACATATAGAACTTTTTCTCGATACTAACATTACTTGGACTAAGAATGTAAAAATAGTTTATTTTTCTCTTGCTCAATGTGACTTTTGTACAATTTGCTGGATTGAACATAAATTTATACTTTTAGATTAGCAAGAAAAATTAAAAAAGTTTTTCTGACAATGTTTTACTGTGACCTTTTTTTCATCTGCTTTCACGTCAACTCAAATTTGCTAGTTTTTATGTTTTTTGCATAAATGGCTGAATTTGCACTATCATAATATTGAACATTTGTAAAGAACGACGTTCGCCTTTTCAAAGAGATTTCATGCATTTATTTCGTTTTAACTAATAAAATAAATGTTATTATTATTATTAACCGTAGTACCCGTCAATACGATCATCTTTTCCTATGCGGAGACATTTCGAAAACGACAAACAAATAATAATAATAAATATTAGGGACAATCTTACGCAAATCGACCTAGCCCCAAAATAAGCAAAGCTTGTACTTTGGGTACTAGGCGACGATATACAGAAAAATTATAATACTTAATGCCATTCCTTACACTTTGGTTGTTGCAATGGCAGATTATTTCTTTCGTTTCCGAAATGTTATTCGTATTGACGGGTCCTACTATTGTGAACATTGAAGAAAAAAAACCCGTTACTCGTACACTACATTTAAAACGTACTTCTTAGTTTGTAAATATTATCGTAGCACCCCTCGATTGCACCGGTGACCTTTTGTCTCACCTCCTTCCAGTAACCGTCGTCGCCTGTATAACCAAATTCGACTCACCACGCCGTTGGGGTCCTTGATGACGCCGGTGACCTTCCGCTGCGTGTCCTTGCTGAAGTACCCGTAGGGCTGGTACTTGAGGTGCGCCACGTAGCCGGCGGCGGCGCCCGCCTCGCCCGTGATGTCCATGTCGCCGTGGTTGTCCACCCACAGCTTGCCCACGATTATGTTGTGCACTGTTGTCGTCACCTGTAACATCATGACATCAGTGTGTTGGGGGGGGGCGTTCAAGTATTACGTAAATTTTTACCCAAAAATGGTCATCCTATTTGAAATTTAAAAAAAAAATTGTTAAAAACTGCTTGAGAATCTCTGTACGCGATCGTTCTGAAGAGTTAAAAAAAAACAACGTTTTGTAACGCGTAGTTCAAACCCCCTCTACCGCCCATGTAAAGCATCGTAACGTTTTAAAAGAGTCCCCCCTCCCCCCAAATTCGTTACGTAATACTTGAATGCTCCCTTGCTCGGTATACGTATAGAAGTGTCAATATCGTCTCAAAAGTTGATGCGACCGCTACCGAAACTACCAAATCATTACAACTTTGCTAAGACTTTTCAAATCCTGACCACATTACGCGGGCTCACTTTGTGTCATTTTGTTGTTCCAGTGGTAGCGGTTCCCGCTGCGCTTGAACCACAGCTCGCGCATGGACAGCGGCTCGATGTCGATGAGCTGGTGACGCAGACAGAGCAGACGTGTCACCTTGTTGTTCCAGTGGTAGCGGTTCCCGCTGCGCTTGGACCACAGCTCGCGCATGGACAGCGGCTCGATGTCGATGAGCTGGTGACGCAGACAGAGCAGACGTGTCACCTTGTTGTTCCAGTGGTAGCGGTTCCCGCTGCGCTTGAACCACAGCTCGCGCATGGACAGCGGCTCGATGTCGATGAGCTGGTGACGCAGACAGAGCAGACGTGTCACCTTGTTGTTCCAGTGGTAGCGGTTCCCGCTGCGCTTGGACCACAGCTCGCGCATGGACAGCGGCTCGATGTCGATGAGCTGGTGACGCAGACAGAGCAGACGTGTCACCTTGTTGTTCCAGTGGTAGCGGTTCCCGCTGCGCTTGAACCACAGCTCGCGCATGGACAGCGGCTCGATGTCGATGAGCTGGTGACGCAGACAGAGCAGACGTGTCACCTTGTTGTTCCAGTGGTAGCGGTTCCCGCTGCGCTTGGACCACAGCTCGCGCATGGACAGCGGCTCGATGTCGATGAGCTGGTGACGCAGACAGAGCAGACGTGTCACCTTGTTATTCCAGTGGTAGCGGTTCCCGCTGCGCTTGGACCACAGCTCGCGCATGGACAGCGGCTCGATGTCGATGAGCTGGTGACGCAGACAGAGCAGACGTGTCACCTTGTTGTTCCAGTGGTAGCGGTTCCCGCTGCGCTTGGACCACAGCTCGCGCATGGACAGCGGCTCGATGTCGATGAGCTGGTGACGCAGACAGAGCAGACGTGTCACCTTGTTGTTCCAGTGGTAGCGGTTCCCGCTGCGCTTGAACCACAGCTCGCGCATGGACAGCGGCTCGATGTCGATGAGCTGGCCGCGGAAGCTACTGGTGAGTGAGTGCACCAACACTGAGCTCCACTCCACACCGTCGCAGTGCATCGCCACCGTGGGCGGGTGGTGCGTTACCTGCTTTCGGTTATCATGTAACAGTTACCTACCTCATCTGAAAATATGTGTTTTACTAGCCGGACTATCGCGGAGCTTTTAACCCTCACTATAGAGATGTGTAGTGTTAAGGTTAAAAACCCATCAAATCCGATACCTACCGACAATATATGCCTCAAATCCGCCACCCGTTCATCCTTTACCATTCCACGCCTGGTCATTGTCGTGATACACGCGGATGTCAACGGCAATCCTACCGCGTCGGTATAAGGATTTATTAAGCATAGCTGAGGGGAATCGACTGGACAGATCTTAAATACTAGAACTCATAACAATTCTAATAACTCCGTGGTTTTTTTACTAAAACATTTTACACTCCGGGCGGGATTCAAATCCACATCCAACAGGAAATCGCCCTGCGGTTCGAAAAATTTTAAATCGGTCGCTTCTCTAATTTTATATGCCTTAGGGAGGGAAAAAGCGTTCAAAGTATCTAACATGGATGTCCAATGTAAGCTATTTTAAACGTTTTCTAAAACAAGGATATGTTTAAAAAAACTCAAAACGTTGACATTTTCTTCTAAGAATTGTTTTTGTACTTTCGAACCTAAAACTTTTCGTCTGAAAAGTTTCCATTCAACATTGTCACATTGTTATGTGAATGATTTTTTCGCATTCCCGAAATACCAGATTTTGCAACATATCCGGATTATCAATATATACACTCTTAGCTTATCACTGTCCCGTTACACCAGGTAATGATTCCATTCCAAGGATTCATGGAACTAAATCGTTTTAAGAACGTCCTCTACTGAAAATTTGGTATATTGGTAATGTGATAAATCAAGAATGTGGTATTTTGCTAAATCTGGTATTTCGGGAATGAGGTATATAAGCAACGAGCGGATTTTTTATACTATGAATACGTATAAAAAAGTATTTTTCCATAGAATATTTAGAGACATTATTTTCTTGTACGAGTGTGCATGTAAGTAAAAAGAAATAAGCAAGATAACCCAAACACACATTGATAGAATATGATTGAATAGCAGTGTTTCGTATGCAGTAATCTGTATTAAGAAGTGTCCAGCCGTCCTCGCGTACGTGTCGGTATGTACCTTCCTCCAGGTGTACTTGTTCCCCTGGCTAGGGAAGCAGGCGGCGGCGGCGCCCAGCGGCACCACCTGCAGGTACTTCCCGCGGAACTTGGTGGTCATGGTGAACTCCTGCCAGCACTGCCAGCCCGCCGCGCCCTCGCAGTGCTGCGCCACCATCGGCGGGTGGTGCGACACCTGCCCCCCAACCGAACGTTAACCAAACACGGCCGAAATGTGCGCGAAGGGTACGTTCGAAAACGAGATATTCCAACCAGTTTTAACCTTTTGACGTCATGCCCATCAAGACTCCGAATATAATATCAATAACTCTTTCTGCAATCACTATTGTATTTTTAGAGCTTCACTTTATTTTATTGCTGTGGCGGCGTATGGGTCACGTCTTATTCTACTACTTCGCTGCTTGGAGGTCAAAAGGTTAACCCTTGGTATGTTTAGTCTCCACTCAGTACTTTTTATCTTTTTCTTTTCGAATTCAAGGTAAAATGTTACCAAAACCACTGATCAGTGCTTCCGCATACCGAAGGTTAGCGACAATCAAGAGCGCAATAATACTAATTACGACACAAAATTATTGTAATTTGTGTAAAGCTCTGGGCACAAATCATGAAGTTATTTATTTTTATTCATATTTACATGGGTAGATCAACTTTTTCTTGTCGTTATTCTATCCCAAGTCGGGAGACAATAGAGACAAGAGTTACTAACAAGTTAGGCCCTTGAAAATGGACCTTTACTGGCCATAAAATATTTTTTTCTTGCCTTTATATCATTTAAAATCCTAGTGTTAGAGACTCAGGACAGGAGCCATGGCTACGGGCAACGAGGTTTAGAAAAAACATTTCAGTTGCCTATTAGTTTCCGAACGTATATTTAATTGCCATTTAAATAATTGTACGCAAAACAATAATTTTAAAACCACTCTGTTTTTAAGTCATTCTCTCGCTGAACGGCCTTTCAACATCGCGACTTTGGATTTGTGATATTTAAATGGCAATAGACTTTATCATCGCACGGTCAAATTATCGATAATTTTTTTTTTGAGAATTTTGGGATCGGGAGGCGAGTGCTGGGAGGGCGGAAAGGAAACGGTGGCAAGTCGGAGTGGAGGGAAAACGGGCGAGGACCAGTAAAGCAGACAGGACGAATATCGAATATCAAAATAAAAATATTGTATAAAAATGACACAAAACATGAAAAATATCAACTTTACTTATATTTAAATGAAACATTTTTAACGGATCATATCGCGCATATTATCACATTTGAGTTCCCGATGTAATAGGTCTGCAGTCTGTGAACATGTCATTGACAAACCAAACCATTCAATTAAGTTTTGATAATACTTTTATCCTTGCCAAAGACAAAAAATATTTTCCCAGAATGTTACGCGAGGCTATTGAGATTAAAAAGCATCCTAATTTAAATAGAGAAGATGGGTTGTCGCTACCACCAGCTTGGGATCCTATAATACATCTCATCAAGGAACAAGCTAGGCGCAAGACTGCAAAACCTTAATTTCCGAACGGTGTAAAAAATATGTTATCTGAAGTAGTTTAGTAGTCTTTGTTTTTAAAATAGTATAATTAGTAACGAGGTAGTCTGGGAGTTTTTCATTGCGGAGTTTCTTTTCTCCTCTGTAAGCCTCATTTTGCTAAATGCTGCTGGTAACATATTAAAATAAAATAATTAAGCCCTTTTGGCACACATGTAACTGTCATTACACTTAAGGCCTCCTGGCAAGAACACGTACACCTTTATTTGTTTTCTCAAAGTGGGTAGTTACCACAAATTGTAACTTTGACAGAAGAAAAATATATCTTATCATGGAAAGCTGAAAAGCTTCCGAAACATCGGGATCACAAATGTGATAACATACGCGATATAATCCGTTAAAATTATTTTATTTAAATGAGATATAATCGCGGAAACAAAATATTAATTTTCTATATACCGTACAGCTATTTTTTTAGCATGAATTATTTATTGTTTACTCGTTTACTCTTAGAAAATGTTTTGTATACAATAGTTATAAAATTATCTTTTTAAGTCTCGTCTCGTATCTTAACGCGGTACTCGACTGAAAAAGCATACATTATATAACGATTGCATAAAATACTTTGAATGTCTCAATGGCCCAATTTTTAGGTTTCGTTACATTTAGTTAAATACCTAAATGAATATGATATGGTTTCTCTTAATCGTGTGTAAATATGATTGATTTTTCACAATTTCGAGTGTCCCTACACCCTAGGTGTTCTCGAGGGCACACAATAGAGGAACGGGCAAGGGGGATATGGGCGTAAACGTATCACGTTTGAAGCATCGAGCCAATAGGGTATAGGTGAGAAACTTAAGTAAGTCACCTGTTGTATGTAGTAGTAGTGTATCCGTATAGGAAATTTGACGTTCCATATTAGAAAAATGACGTAAGTTCCTAATCAATTTTGTACACTACTACATACAAGACGGGCTTTACTTAAGTTTTTTACCTATACTTGATTGACAAATGAAATCAGCTCTTTTTTATGAACTTTAAAACAACGGCGGTACCGTCATACAAGCTCAAAAGCCAGGCTTGCCCTACTAAAATAATTACCGATCAAGACATTATCTAGTTTTTATAATAGCAAAAAAATATTTTTTTATTGAAATAGCATTTAACTATTCGTAAAAGCGTATCAATATTTAAACTACTACAGGAAAGTTGATTAAATTAAGGGATATTAATAAATAAGTAAATTAACGTTTCCCAAACCGTTCTTATTCTATCATATTTATTTTATTCAACAGTCTGACATCTCTTTCTTTTAAACTGTATTATTTTCGGAATTTCTATAAAACAAACCTAAGCGAGCTGAAGCAGCTTGGAAACAATAAAGGCCGGTCGCGAAGCACAGCGAAGCCACGGATATTGCCCTATGTCTATTTGGGTACTTCCCTGTAGTCAACATAAATGATGTCAGGCTTGCAGTTAAATGTGATTTCCGAAAATATGTAGAAAACATTCATTAATACTTATTTTTAAGCTATTGGCGATTTTAAAATGATCAAAAACTAAAAATAAGGAGACTATTCGACCGTATAGAATTATAACGCCATAAACCTTTTTTCCTTTTAAACTTTATACTTTCTGACCCCTTTGACAGTGCATACAAAGGAACTGATTTGATTTGTCAGTAGAGTACCCTACCCCTACTGTGCGCGTGCGACAGAGACAAATAGACATAGGGCAATGCTCGTTTTTCGCTATGCTTCGCGACCGGCCTTTAGTTATGACGAAAAGAAAATCCCAACAATCATATTTACATGCGATTAGGTACCGTTTAGTAGTGACGATATGGGGAAATGATGTAAGCTTGTCTGTATGTTACCTGCTCGGAGATACACCGCCAGCCGAGGTCCGACATGCGGTCGCACTCGTACGTTTCGCCGAGCAGCGGGTTGAAAGGTTTGTTCGTTCTGGAAATAACAACTTATTGCACAAGGTTTTCAAGTGATTAGTTTCTTAGATTTACTTCTAATCGGATTTACGGCCTTTCAAAATCGATAATATTAAAAAAGTTGTAAAAACTAAATACGATATAAAAAGAAGATAGAAAAAAATAAGTAAAACGGAAAGTCACTGGCTAAGACATTTTTATTATTTATTTGTTGGTGTATATCGAAGGCAAAAAGCGGAAAAGTAGTAACCGCCAACTGAATCCATTGGCGGTTACTATGTTTCCGCTTTTTGTCGTCGATATGTCTTTAAGTCACCGTCATATCAAAACGGCTGGACGGATTTCATTATTTTTAGGGTTCCGTGCCTCAAAACGAAAATGGAACGCTGTAGGATCACTTTGTTGTCCGTCTGTCTTTTTATTACTAACGGTATTACGAGATTTTCGTATATTTTATTCGAATTCTAGAACTTGAATCAGGTGTTTTGTGATTAATTTCCCTTCTCCTAAATACAGTTTTAAAACATTCTAGAAATAGCGCGTATTTTAGAAGATTTAAAAAATCCCTGATCAAAACCCATTCGCTTCCACAATCCATTAATCACCACGCCCCGCGTCTCTTCAACCGCAGGCGACCTCCAAGTGTAACGGTTGACCTATACTTGAAAACTCACATCTCAGTATATACAGGATTTAGAAAAGTATATATGTAATTAATTCATTTCTACTTTTAAGAGAGCATTTTTTTACTTATTTCCATACATTCTTCCAAATAATTTTATGCATGAAATTGAAGATGGAAGCTATTACAAATAATAGAATTCAGGCAAGATTAAAATGAGTGTTGACATTAATAGGTACTTGAGATGGTGATATCTCATGTATAGAATTTATCAGTCCTTATTATTAGGGTCGATATCTTACCCCACGCAACCCCCGAAGAAAGCGAAATCATTAAATATATACACGCGGAAAACCTAGAAAACGACACCTAAGAACACGTAAAGAAAGTGATGTCTGTCATCTTGAAATCTAAAATTGATGTTTTTTTTAATCTGCGCCCAAAAGAAATCAAGACTCATGACTTTAAAATCAACTTTATAAAAGTAATATCTGCCACTTGAAATCCAAAATGGATGCTATTAGCATAATCTGTACACTAAAAAACCTAGTAAGTTATTCTCATGACGAAATACCACCTTGAGTCACAACCCTGGGCAATTTCGTATGACAAGATGGCCATTTGTACATCTCTCGAAATAAAAATAATTGGTTTACTGTTAGATTTACACTGTGGTCACACTGTGGACACTCCCTGCCGCCCGCCGCCCGCAAGCTCCGCCCACCCGCGCTCTTACCGCTCACAGCTCAGTTACCTCAGCCGGTAACTGCGAGGTAACCGAGCGCGGGTGGGCGGCACTTTCAGGGAGTGTCCATACTGTACGCAGTACTCTTTATAATACTGTGCAGTGGTAGTGAGTCTTCCAGACTAATGCCCAATTTCACCATGCTCTGTTGAAATTAATCCAGCCGGTTTATGAGTATATAGTTTGTCTTGTTCCACACTAAATTATGAGAACTATGTACAATAAATAATACACTGCTCCGGGAGCGTACCTGCAGGCGGTGGTGGCGTACGACGACACGGTGAAGGCGGCCACGTACGCAAGCTGCTGCGCGGGGTCGGTGAACCGCGCCGCCTCGTCCAACACGCTCGAGTACTCGTAGTCTTCCGCGAGCCGCTGCAGCATCGACAGCGGCTCGCTGAAGTTGACAGGGATCGGGATCTTTGATAATTCTTTCCCTGAAAATACAGTTGAGTCATTAGCAAAAATGTTCACCGCCGAACATAGGTTTCTCAATGAACGCCACTATGACCAATTGACAAGATTGCAGACTTTATTAGATTGCAGAATTAGTATTAAATTGTAATCCATTTCGTTAGTTCATTATCAAGGAACCCAAACGAATTTTTATAGTATCTAATTTTGAAGATATTCGGGGACGTGAAACGTGAAAGAAGCATATTTACAATCCTCTAAATAAGTAGACGAAATTATGACACTCGTTGTGACTGTCACAACAGAGACTGCTAGAACATAAGAAGAACAGTTATACATTTTCTATACTCATCCGCCTTAGTAATAGAGCTTCTGTATGATTTTCTACACTGTGACTAGGGTAAATTGACAATAAATGGCCAGATTATTTAATTAATGGTCACGACTTTTGTCGGCGTTCGCCACGCGATTTGTAAAAGTGCTCCAGGGTATGACAATACGTTTAGTAAATATCTTTCATCTGAACCCTGGCTTTATAACGTATTTTTACGATTTGGCCAGTAACCGCAGGATGGCCAGTAATAGGCGATTTACCCTAGTTACTTGTCACCTACGCTCTTTTATAATACGGAATATTTGACATGGACTCTTTTTATATGGCATCAAGATACTTCCGAGCATTGTAAGATAAGGTTGTATTTAATACTTCATTACCTTTTGATTTTTTTGAAAAAACCTGATTAAGATAAATTTAACTATGTCACTATTTGGCTGCCCGCGAGTTCACCAAGTCTTACTACTAGGCTACAGTTAGTCGTGAATCGCAATACCTATGCAGTTCTTCATGATGGACCACAGGCTGAGCGGGTAGTTGGGCTTGTCGGGCACGCGCGTGCGCCGCGGGTGACCGTCCACCATCGATACCACTTGCGACACGTGCGGCTGCAACAAACATTACACATGGTGAAACAACTCAAATGTATGGTGCAAGCGGAGAACGAAGACTTATGAATGAAGAAGTTCTTCAATCCGGGCAAGGGCATGTCGGACCATGCTCAGTGTAGGGTTCCGTAGACGTTACGTATGAAAAAGTGCACCAGCAAAAGAGCGTATCTTCATGGCAATTACGTTGTTTCGTTGAGAAGCGCAGTTTTTCGGCAATAACTCAAAAATGGTAAATTCGATCATGTTTAAAAAAAAATTTTTTTTTTAAGTATTTAATCTTATTTATAACTTCTTTCCCAGGTAATAAGTGCTGCCCGAGTAATACTTTTATGATGGTGTTTAACACTTTCGCAACCGATATTATTCTTATTTATTATCAGGCAGGCAGTTGCAGCAACTGATGATGCCTATATCCAATTTATCTAGTGCCTAGATTCTCTGTTCAGTGGTATTCTTATCCAATTTGTTTTTGAAAGTATTGACATTTGGTGCCGAGATTACATCCTCTGGGAGCTTATTTTCAAACAAATATAAAGAGAAATGCCAGGAATAACGGCCACAAAATGATCATCACAAGGCTGTACCAATTTTAACAAACATCTGAAACCCGTGAGACGTCTCAAGAATTACAATGATTTACAGCTGATTTAGAGTAATAAACCTTTTTGAATAGAACTGGTATAAGAAACAAAAGAAACAAAATATCATTTCTAGTACCACAAGTGCATTAAATTCGCCGTTTCAGACCAAATATGAAGGTCAGTGAAGGTAACGAATATGAACATTGTTTATTTGCAATGGTACGTTATGCCATTATTCATGCTTGTGCCGTAAATGTGAGTCATACAAACATTTACTCTTGTTATTTGTAGTCTGCTGTAAATTTATTACTTAAACGGTATCATCAGTCATCTCTCATGAACACATGGTTACAATTAAGGCAACGTGGATTTTTTTGCCTTCAGGTCGGCCGATGCCTCTGAGCCTCGGGGTGACATTGATACCGGACAGTAATCATTTGTATTTCCTGTGAAACTTCTACTTGTGATATTTTTAGTCTTCGTTACAAAAATATATATTTGGCGTAACTGGAACTATATGTGATATTTTAATTTGTTATCTGTGTCTGATCATTTGATCAAATAACAACATTTCAAATTTCGAAGTAATATCGACACTCGTGTTGTTCATTCAACAACCAGTTTTGAAGCTGTGAAAAAATCAAACTTATACATTAACGTAAATAAAAGATACGGCCATTTATACCGCAAAAACGTATATTTCGACACTCTCCCGTTGACATAGACTATGAAATTTGGCAACTAACGTGACATACTACAAATACATACAAAAATCTGAAAACTATACATTACATTAAATCATAAAAAATAGAGATGCAGCGAATAGTCGTACGGCAGAGCACCCGCTGGTCCGTCATTCCCCCCCTTCACGATTTCGTGGTAGGCCGCATAGTGAAAGTTGCACAGTGAGCCCATCACTCCTGTCACTTCTGCTAACAAGCAACAAGAGTATGGCATCGTCACGGTGTTGGTTACTAAGTTTCGTATTTCTAGTGTACTTACCCAGACGGTGATGTCCATGACCTTGGAGTCTG
Source organism: Hedya salicella (assembly GCA_905404275.2). Lineage (NCBI taxonomy): Eukaryota > Metazoa > Arthropoda > Insecta > Lepidoptera > Tortricidae > Hedya > Hedya salicella. Next base: position 6,884,191 of record FR990114.1, on the reverse strand, counting down.
CCGGCGGCTTGCTGGTGGACACCACTGTGTCCACGCCACCCATTGAGCTTTCGGGTCGTTCCTCCACGAAGTAAACCTGAAAGAACAAATGAAAAAAATTAGCAGTTCTTTTCAGAGATCTCCAAGTTTACTTTATACTCTACCAGCGCTTCGGAAAACGTGTATCAATGGTGAGACGTCTATAATAGTATAGAAGCAACTACAAGTTTTATTAAGGCTTTTTGCCTACAAAACATGGAATCCTAGATCCAAATATAATAAGCAGTGATCGTTATCAACGTGCAATTTTCGAGCGAATATTCACTTATTTATTTTCTAGTTTTACACAATCACTATAAAACAAATACTTGCCTACATAGGATTACATCTCTAGATAATAAATGTACACTGTACAAAACCTTTTCCGACCTAAATATTTTTAAAACAATATACGTTAAAATGACATCGGGCGTCAATAAAAGTTGCGTGCAATATTTTAACAGCTTAAATTACCTTCCCGTGACTTCTGTCAACGTCGAAAGGTCATTTAGTTATTTAAAATGGATTTTTTCCAATCGTCGTGAACTACTGACGGCAAAATCTGTTGAACAAATTTTAGTAGTTTATTCAGCATAATTGCAGAAGTGATAGTAAATATGTATATAAATGTTATAATTTGTGAAATATAATAATATTTAAAATATTTGAGTATTTGTTTTTTTGTCAACCATACTTTGCCACCAATTCAGCACGTTGATAACGATCACTGGTAATAAGGGTTCCGTTTTTTTCATTTTGAGGTACGGAACCCTAAAATTACGATGGGATATTTAAATAAATCATGAAGGCGAAACAAATTGACTTTCGAATTTTTAACACCTGTTACACATCTACCTGAAAAGCGTAGCTAATTACTGCTAGTTCATACCATCGTCACCGCCGTATTGACGTCACTGTGTGACGTTTCTATAGTTAAAAACTACTCAATCTGTTTAAAATATATATATTGTTTCCAAACTATAAACCTCCTTCGTGGAATTTGCTAACACAGTGTGCAAAAAAAAGTTATTATATTTACAAATAATGTCGCTGGCCGAAAAATGCAGAAGAAAAACAATTTAATATCTATGACGTTATTTTTTGCGTGTGTTCCACGATTGTATATTTCGCTCGTTTGTTTTTTAATAAAATCATAAATTAAATATAAGAAGATATGTCAACGCCATACATTCAAATGAAAACGCCTTCATTCCGCTGAGCACCAGGGGGCGTTAATTAACTGTGTATGCTCAGTACTGGATGGCGCTAATATCAATACGCCTTTTACGGAAATTCGAATACACCTGCAACATCTATAACGTAACCAGGTGATGATGAAAATAATCTGTCTTCTCAGTCAATAGATGTCGCTTTGCAAACCACTGATAAAAAAAATGGTATCTCGAATGAAATTTTACGCTTAGCAAAACATTTCGAATTTTGAAAAATGACAATCACCGAAAAGAGTACCGTACTGGCAAATAATACATTTATCTCTTTCAGTTTGAATGTGACGTCATAAAAGTGTCATTAATCTTTGCTTGCTCCTTATTACATATTTTTGATATTTTCGATTTACAAGCTACTTGAAAGAGGTTTGATTATAAATGCTGATATCAAACCTCTCAAATCAAACTCAAACTGAAAGAGACAAATGTATATTTTGACAGTACGGTACTCTTCTCGGTAATTGTCATCTTTCCAAATTCCTGCCAAATTCTAATAGTTTTATTTGTTCAAATAAATTCGGACATTGCCATTAACTGTTTACATTATTTAAAAAAAACCCTTGTGCAGCAGATATATATGTACTTTAAAAAAAAAACTACTTGTTTAAATAATATTTTTGAAGCCTTGGAAATACTCGCATATTTATGAACTCCACTGTACTTGATCCCTAGACACCTTTGGGCAGTGTAGTATAGTTTGAGAATCTTTTGATTTGTATTTGTTTGACTTGTGTATGGACCCTGAAAAAGTTGTTAGGAAAATGTGGTTTCAGTTAATTGTCATGAATTTTAGATATGTTGTAGACTTAAGTGCCCTGATCAAAAGTTCCTTCGGGTGTTACAACGGTTTCCGTTCCCGAGATACGATCGTATTTATACCAACAGGCAGACCTATGTATTTTCCCTGCATTGTGTTGTGTTAATCCTTAACCTCGTTTGTGATGATATGAAGACGTTATCTATTGCATTTCTATTGTCAATGTCAGTGCCAAATGCACATTTAGACCACACAAACACCGACTACATGTGGCAAGAAATAAAAGGAAACGGCATTGCATTGTGATCGATTGCTTAAATTAAAATCACTTTCCGCATTTCCCTAGACTTGACCTTGAATATTTAAAAAGTTTGACGGTTGGTGTTTATCAAATTAATTTAAGTCCTGCTTATATAGGTACAGGACAAAATGCTCATGAACGGTACCGATATGTTTGAGTTTGACGAATTGAATGAGCACGACGTAATACGCATAAGAATACGTTCGCGTTTCTGAAGAGCAATCAAACACCAATTATGGATAGCGTTACAAAGCGAAAAAAATGAAGAATAACCATTCCTGGGGTACTATTGCAAGTGCAAGACTGGGGCCAGGACTAGGGGCCAGGTTGTTGTGCACATGTTGCCAGCGTCATATGGTACCTAGGTAATGCACGAAAAACAAACGGAAAATGTAAAATATCCAACCAAGCACGGCATTATTGAATTATGTACTTGATTGTGCATTGGCACAGGGATGACCGATAAAAATAGAAGTACATGATGAAGTAAGTGTGTATAGTAGCTAGAAATAAAATCTATAATGTAAATAAATAATGTAAGTAAATAAAACGTTAAAAGTCGTGAATAAGTACGTGTGTATTTTATTGATTTCGGTCAAACATGCCTTTAAAGTTCGCTGTGGCAGGTAAACGTCAAAACGATCGTCAAATTCATAGAAAAGTGCTACTCGAGTCTCAGGAGCACTGTCAGTATGGACTGTACAAATCGATCGTATCTCGGGAACGGATTCGGAAACCGTGGTAGCACTCGAAGAGACTTTTGATCAGGGCACTTAAGTCTACAACATATCTAAATTTAATTAGAATTTACTTCAAAAAAAAAACACATTTTCCTTACAACTTTTTCGGGGTCCATTATAAAATAATCTATGTTTTTTTCTTATTATTTAAAGATAATGTAATAAATAATATGTATTTAACAATAAAAGTACAAACAAATGTTTTAAATCAGCGTCACCTATGGACGGTTTACCCGTGAGTAGCTACTTTGTCCACTTACAAGCTTAATTGTATAAAGGTCAAGGTAGTTTCTACAAATTGTACTAGATGGCGCATAAGACAATGAGTGTCTTTATTACGATAAATAAAATAAAAACGATCAATGGATAATTCTGGTTGATTTTAACGAAATAAGTTAAAGTAAAAATTTACGGATGCTATAAAATGATAAGACTCGATTTTGAATGAAATAAAATATAAATAGCCGCCAGCGGTGCTCCAAGCGACATCTCTTAAAATTCCTCAATATTATTCGACCGCAGTATGGGATAGTCTCTCTTGTTATATTTTCTCTATGATAAAATGTACGGTTTTTAATGTAGTTTTACAACTAAAATCTAAAAATAAATCCCATAACAGCAGCATAGTTTTCGCCTCGTCAAGCTTCATGCTAATTGAATCTACCAAAATCCACCCGTCGCTTGCCAAAGGCGCGCGTGCCAAGTTAGGTACATACATTACATACCGCATACTTTCCCGACTCGGCGTCACCCATTGACGTTGTTTTGAAAAGTGAATTTTCTCTAGCACGAATACAAGTTACATTTATAACAATACTAGCTTTTGCCCGCGAATTGCGCGTACAGCATTGGTTTTAAAAATCCTTCATTAGTGCACGACGTCTTACAATACGTACCCAAGTAAGACACAAGCTGAATTAAAGCTTAAACAGCCCTTATAATGCTCAAACTGGGTGTTAATGGCTGTATAAGCCCTTATACACCTGAGGTGCACTTGGGTAGGTCTCTAAAGGAATATGAATTTCAAATTCCACCAATTACAAACGGGCTCTATGCTAGGTTCATTAGCGAAGGAAAAAAATTATAACTCTTTTTTTCTTGAGCGTAGTCGGATTAAAAGTATTATATACCTAACCCATAACCATCTGTGGATGACCAGCTACCCGTGTATATAAAATAGTTGAAATCCTTTTAGCCGTTTTGGCGCGATAAATCTACAACGACACATACAATCATACAAAAAACGATTCAGTGACCTTTAAATAGTCCGGACCACTTATTATTTTGATTTTTTTTCAATGTCAGACATTTCATTTTTACTGCTTTAATATAGTATATATGTATTATCGAATGTTTAATATATCAATAATATAATTTATTAAAAAAAAATTAAAGCAATCTGACTGAATAGGTCCAACAGAAAAGAAGGATAAACCCAAGTTGCGCATTTTTCATATGGTACCTATCTTATGAGCTGTTCTATCAGCCCAGTCTAACGCAACTAGGAACAAAAAACTTTTATATGGACTTTGCATGGCAAACCGTTGCCAAAACACTGGACCAGTACGTCAGTACAGTTTATATGTCATGTCAAACATTATCAACCATATTGCTTTGCTTGTCATTGCGGCTCGCGTGTTTTGTATGTTTGTTTTTAGATTTCTAATTAAATTACTCTTAATTGTTATTTAAAGTAGTGAAATGTGACTGAACACTATTTAATGAATACATTTTGTGAAAATGCCACCGAAAAGACGCTTTATCACATGTTAAATTTGTGGAAATCGAGCTAGTCATGAAAATTGCGATGAAGGATGTTTATGGCGAATTTTCTCTGGGATGAAGGCCGGTAAGTATTGCCTTAGATTCTTTTAGCCATATTTAAGTGCAGCGTGCTAAATAAATAAACAAAATTAGATATTTTACATCTATTTTCATTGTGTACTAGGGATGTACTATCTATAACTACAGGCTTATTTGTTTATCAGTGGAAATAATTATACAAAATAATTCGAATTGCGTGAGAAGTTGCATGGAATATGATCATAAAAATACTTCATACCTACGTTTCAACTGAAAGTTTACTGCCATCCATACCAGAACATGTGAAGATTCTTACATTTATTTGTTGACTTATTTAATATTTTGACCTTAGATATAAGAAAATATATCTCTCTTGTAATTATAAAATATTTTCAGATGCAGACAATGGGCCAAGTCTCAAAAGAAGATGCTAGTAAAACAATAAATAATTACATTAAAACAAAAAGCTTGCTATTTTAATTCGGGTTCACATTTAAGTCCAAGCTTGTATTAGTACATTTAAATAAATATCCACTGTACAACATAGGACTTAAACGTGGACTCAATCCTAAACCAAATTTTGATTACAAAAATTGTTGACATGAGCCTATATTCCAACCCAGTCCATTTTATCGATATCGATAAAAATCGCAAGCGTATAGCGTACTACACTATTTTTAGTCTGTTAGATTGGTACTAATGCTGTTTGACGGTTCTTTGTCATACATGTTGGTATGAGTGTGCCATGCAAATTGATTCTATTGGCTAGTATGAGAGTCCCGTCTCTTAAAACGTAGTGGTTATTCTCTTTGTATCAGCCCTCTTCATTTTGGCGTTGGTTTTAGGGAAATCCTATAAGGTGCGTTGAGGTAAGATTTTCCCCCTACTCCTGAGTAGGGGGAAAATCTTACCTCAACGCGCATTTATTTCAACGCAAATTACTCATTTAAATAAAAATACTTAACGTTAATAATACGTAAATTGTAACTTTGACAGAGGAAAATATATCTTTTCTCAGTCAGCCCGTGACCATGGAAAGCTTCCGAAAACGTCGGGAACTCAAATGAGATAATATACGCGATATAATCCGTTAAATTGTTTTATTTTCGGTAAAGTTTTTGTATGCGGCCTTATCCCAAGCACCTTAGTGGATATGCACTATGGGCATCAATATAAATGACGAAGTAATTATCTCTAGCGCTGTTATTTCCTCGATAAACAACTACCAAACTAACGGTAGATCATAAAATTAGAACCAAAGCCATCACTACTTCAAACAATTTTCCATATTCGTTGCAGCCACAACAGTAATGGCAGTTGTATTCGTAGAAACACTAAGTATCATAATAACTAGGTAAAATAGTTCACAACAATCACCGTACATCTTTGTTACACTCTTCACGCGCAGAGTACAAACACTTTTAATCAGTTAACTTGTAAAGACAGGTACACAACAAAACGGTCATAATTAGAGATAAGAAATTCGTTGTTTACAGCAATCGTTTCCAGACAACCACAATCATAATATGAGACATATGATTTAATGTAGACGTCGTAATGGTTATGTAAATGTTCGCTTCAGAACGATTGTCTCTTACGTATTCAAGCTGTTTAAACACTGTTCGCACTAAAAGTGTTCTACTTCACGCACTATCAAGGTGATACAAACACAACTAGTCACTTCATGGTTCGAGGTAAATCTTACCCATAAATAAATAAATATTACGTGACATTTTCACCCGATCGAACTAGTCCCATGGTAAGCTCAATAAGGCTTGTGTTATGAGTACTAGACGACGATATATTTAATAGATATAATCACTCTCATAAGCGTATGTGTATAGTTTGTCCTTCTTTCACGCAACAACTGAGCAACGGCGACTTGTTTAAGTAAAATATAAGTAAGACTATGACATACGCAAATTATTAGCCACAATGTACTCCCCAGGGGTAACCAAATAGGTACCGATTTTTACGCGGATAGTCATAAAGATCTCGTTTATATGGGTATATAACCGATGAAGATAATAAACGATGAAGTTAATATTTAGCCGATTCCAAAAAAAGTGGTTCTGCATTCGAATGTTTCTTATGTTTTACAGTAAGTACGTCAAATGTCAGCAAATCTATCAAATCAAAATATGCTTTATTCAATTAGGCCTCACTTAGACAAGCACTATTGAATTGTCAGTTACATTAAGAGAAGTCTTTGCTGAGAGACATACAATATGATCCAACATTTGTTGCAAGGATTAGGGAAAACCCAGAAAAACTTAATCAGATCATTTAACTTAAGTATAATATTATTGATAAAATCATCATTTTAAAAATTTAAATAACTAATAAGATAAATCCCAAAAGGACTGTCAATAAAAAAGAAAAATAAATCTAGACGTGTCTAGAAGTAGTAAAAGAAGTTTATAGGAAAATTGACCATAGATAGTTATGCACAAAGCGAACAGAGTATTTATCTCTTTGTCAATGGTTTGGACACTTTATGCATTATTAAAAAAATCAATTCTTGCATGTGACGTCACAAAAATCTATGAAAATGGGTCTTTTCTTCTTCAGTTTTTTCGTCTTTAGTTTTACAGAATAAGGTTGTCTGGAAGAGATCGCTGCTTAGCGATAAGACTGCCTGTTGTTGAATGTTTCTTTTGTACTGTTTTGGTATGCAGTAAGGGTTATTGTATTATAACATAGAATCTAGACACATTCTAGATTTACTAATTATTTTAATTTTTATAATGATGATTTTATCAATAATAAGTAAGTATTATACTTAAGTTAAATGATCTGATTAGGTTTTTCTGGGTTTCCCTAATCCTTGCAACAAATGTTGGATCATATTGTATGTTTCCCAGCAAAGACTTCTCTCATTGTAACTGACAATTCGAAAGTGCTTGTATCTAAGCCTACTTGAATAAAGGATATTTTGATTTGATTTGATTTGATTGACATAAATATATTAAAGTGTAAAAAATTGTTAGTAACTCTTTTTTATTCCTCTTTTATTTAGTGCGAAATAATTAATTGTGATACGTAATAGTCAAATTAATTGCAAGCTGATCTTAATCATAAACGATCATGGTTCCCATAGTGATGAAGAACCTGTTTAAACATTTACTCATAAATATCGCTACCAGAAACTCCTCACGATTTATCTATATTATTATAAAGTTGTAAAAATGAAATGTATGTACATTGAAGATATTAAAATAGTTGTTACGGACTATTTGGAGTTTCACTAAAACGAAAAATATTTTTTTTTATTTTATGCATGTTTGTATGAGAGAAGAGGGTTATGACTTTTCCCCCTCCGCGTACGAAGTTGCGGGCGCCTTCTAGTTAAAAAAAAACTTTTACTGCGAAACGTAACAGAGCCGCGCATAATTGTTATCAAACTTTGTATTAGACTGCTTATCTATACTATTATAAAGTTGTAAAAATGAAATGTTTGTATGTTTGCAAGTGTCGTTGTGGCTTTATCACGCTAAATCGGCTTAACGGATTTCAACAATTTTTGTACACGGGTAGCTGGGTGCCTGCAGATGGTTATAGGATACTTTTTACCCGACTATGTTAAAGAAAAAAGAGGGGTTATGACTTTATCTCCTCCACGAACGAAGTTGCGGGCACCTTGTCGTACTAAATATGAAAGGAAGTAAGTTGGTTTCTAATTACTCAAAACCTGGAACCTGGAGTAAATAATAGTCAACCGGAACTAGTGTTATCTGTGTTTATTCAATGTCCGTATATTTTTTTATACAAAGAAATAAAGATCAATTAAAAGTGTACCACTCCAACGAAGACTCATTTGACTGGTCGATTGAATAAGCTGAGTTTTCTAAACATCAAAATATGAAATTTGTACTAGTGTCTTCAATAGAAATTGAAGACACTAGTACCAATTTCTATCCATTACATTAGCGTGACCTTAGAACCCAATAACTACCGACATGCAACTTCCTTATCGATTTATATTTCATGATTTCTCTTTTGCTAGTTTATTTTTTATTCCTATGAAGGGATCAGACATCAGTAGCGACCTGTTTTATAAAAGGCGTCACGCAAGTTTCATGAAATGTTATTACTAGCATGTAGCCATGGTAACCATGGCTTAATTGCTACCACATTTCGTTAAAAATTTACTGGTTAGTGATTTCGTGTTTTTGTTCATTATGATTATAACTGTCCGTACAGTTATGTGTTGTCAGCATTCCGGCGCGCCTACGGGAAGCCCAACACTTGGCTCGCCTGCCAGTTGTCTCTCGACCGTGCTACAATATTCACGACCTAATTAAGTACAGTGAAGTATCATTCCAACTCCCAGATTACATTCCCCATAGGACATAAGTTCCTATAACTATATTTTTGTAATGTAACAATACTAACCTGATATTTTCTTCTGTTTCCGCGATTATTGCTTATTTAAATAAAAAAAAATAACGGATTATGGCATGTATGTACACTTTATTTGTTTTTTCAAAGTTGGTAGTTCGCACAAATTGTAACTTTGACAGAGGAAAATATATCTTTTCTCAGTCCACCCGTGACCATGGAAAGCTGAAAAGCTTCCGAAACGTCGGGAACGCAAATTAGATATACGCGATATAATCCGTTGAATTGTTTTATTTAAATATACTAACCTGGTAAAAAAAGTAGTATAAAAACACTAACCTGTTGAGTTTCTGTTACAATTTCAGGTTCTGAGTCATCGGAGCTCTCCCCGCTTTTAACTTTGTTTTTTCTGTTTACCTGCAAGGATACACACACATGGAATGAACACAGAACAACTTCAACCATGTCAGGTGGACGAATTAATATATTATAGTCCAATGGTTTTGGATTACTACGATCTAAGTACAGTCAACATCTGTAACATCCAAAGTGCCAAAAATATCGCAACACATCTTTATCCTCATGGGCATAAAGATACGTGACGATATATTTGGCGCATTGGATGGCACAGACTATTTAATGCTAATTGTACTATCAGTGACAAAAAATTTAGAAAAGAATAAACAACATTTTTTGCATACTTGTCTCTTTTGGCCAAATATAGACTTATAATGGTTATGTAGATGAAAATAAACTTGCATTACAAAATGTTTACAATAATATGACATGGATATACACATCTAATAATTGTTGTGTCAGTGAGATGTGTGTCAACACACACACACACACATGTCACATTTGCTACTAGGATATTATCTACAATGACTGCATACTTTGAAGACGAAAAATTATACGAACAACCTCATGTCTTGTAAATTACAGAGATTGTATACTTAATTGTTTGGTTACAGACTGATTTATACAAGTGACCACTTTCCATCAGGTAGATCATCTGCCCGTTTGCCACTTATTACATAAAAAATATATATATATACTAGAGAAACATGATAAATAAAATTTGATTAACTCAGGTCTCTCTTGAGCACCAAAACACAACTATAGATAATGGTTTACCACAAGACCAATCTGAGGTAAAGGACAATTAAAAATCTAGAGAGAAAGTCTGAAGTCACCACATTCATTATCTTTTTGTGGCAAATGCCTTATTTATACAAGCACAATTTCTATTGGCAAAATTACAGAAATGAAATCATATATCAATACACTTGTGATAATACAAACACATGGATATGATTCCCTCTCATAACTTTATGTAAGAAAGGTACAATTGAAAGGAAGTTTATGTAGGTATGTTTAATGTTTGTGTACAAGCATTCTCTAATTGAATAGATAGTTATTATGACTGTCATACTCATAACAATCATCTTTAGTACAAATGAATGCAAACCATCAAGTTGGACTAAACCTGTGATTGTACCAAAGGCATTTAACCTGTGTTTACACTTCAATGCTAACTTAAAAAATGTATACTTACAGGTACTTTCATTACAAACGAATTGTGTGCTTTGTCATCTGTGGAGCTGACTCCATCTTCCATGGCATCAAAGAATTCATGGTCTTCGTCCTCTGTTTCATTGCCTTGTCCAGTGCCGTTGCCTCCTGTATAAGATATTTATATCATTATTTTTAGTCACACAACAGTACTTAACAACAACTACACAAGTTAAGTTTACAGATCAAATGATAAATATTTAAAAACTAACATAACTAATATTTGCTTCAACATTTCTAATTACAGTTAAAAATAGGATAGATAAGAGTAATACAAGTAGAAATCTATTTAATTATTGATACCTAAATGGATACTTAATGGATATCCATTCAATTACTTTTACTCTCAAACTTTGTAATTGTTTACTTCCTAAATAACATTATAAGTATTGCTAGTAGGTACATCACTTTGCCAGTTTCCAAAGAATAACCGTTTAATACCATTAAACAGCCATGCAACATAACTACTCATCTCCCGTTAGTGTAGGCTTGTATTTTGACCTATAAAACATATGCAAAGTATTTAATTTCCATAGTGGTCTATATTATTATACACAACTGCAATCAAATTCACTTAAAAGAAATTAAGAAAATTAGATGTTTGAGTTTTATTATTTTGTATATACATTTTGTGTACATTTATAAACAATCTGAGAACCTAAATAGTGATTCATTACTAAAAAAATAACTTGTGATACAATAAACCTATATTATAATGTTACCTACACATTGCTACATGGTGTGTAAACATTACTTTCTGTAATGTAGCAAAATGCAAATGAAATGTTTATTATTAAACAGTGCAACTATTTATGTGAGCTCCTAGTATTTTGATATGATACTCCACAACACCTGCACCATTGATAACTAAGAAGCAACATACAGTGTTATCTTATAAACAACAATGTGTTCAAAACATATAAGGCAGCTGAGTGAACTCATGGAGTGACACTTTCGGTATGGAACAGTCAACCGGTGACTGATCTACCGAAGCTGTGCAATGCAAAATCATGCTAGCAGACACGCGCACATGTGAAACAACCACATTCAAATGGCCACTAAGTGAATTCCTCCACTTATTAGGAGGACTAGAACACCAACCTTGGCATGACAATGATAGCACTAATGCAGATTTTTCCGGTTCTGTGATTGCGCTCACTTACCGCCCATGACGCTGTTACGAAGCACAATTCAATTAGTCATCGGAAACAACAGTGATTAACCCCGAAACTAGCACTACAATAAACAAAACCAAACGAACCCTATCACAATACAAAACCCGACCGATACGAGGCGGCTGCCAAAAGACAACACGTCTAATGCGGCAGACGGTAATTAGATAAACGAATACGTCATATTAACAACCAATTGGAGTTCTTTATATGAAGCAACCTTGAGATCACCTAAAAACTTAAAATGAAAATCTAGCGTTGGGAACGAAACATTTTTGCGATAGCTCGCCGAGCTATCTTACGTACCGAACTGTAGCAGATTTAAACATTTAACATTTTTTTTTATTTTTAATAACTACAATGTAATTAAACCTTGGGAGTTTACAACATTTAAAGGAATTTAATTTTATTATTCGCCCAGAATTTCCGCTTATGTTCAATATCACATCACTCAACTCAGACTCACTCACACAGGTAAAGTGTTGCGTTCTGTTTCATGTAGTTTATGCGCAGCAATAAGACGGGTTTCAATACACTGCGTTTCGTTAGTCACGTTATACACACAAAGGGTACGTTCCGAAACGTATAACTTTCACGAAATAGGTTTTTATTACAATGTAGTAAAAAAGTGAACTAGGAAATTATTAGGACAGGATATATTCGTTTCTTTTTTAACCAACCTTAAAACGAACGGTTTTGTTATCATGGACTTTTTTTTTGCCGAAACTTAATTTTAGGAACTATTTAAATTCACTCTTCGACTATTTAACTTCACTAGGTAATAAAAAAATAAACCGACTTCAAAATAAACTAAAAAGCCAAATATAATCTTTTATGTAAGGTACGGATTACATTTGAATCACCTTTTGAAGTCGGTGCCAAACCATTAATTTATTACATTAAGAACCGCGGCGGGGAGCCTTTAGTTATTATCTACCTACATATATATTTAGTCATAGTAATTCGTATTTTTGTTGAATAAAGAACTTTATTTACTTCAGGTCTGGGAAAATTAGCAACAGAATTAGTAGTTTTTTCTTGTATCTTATCATTGACTTTAAGCAGGAGGCGAGGTAAACACAAAGTTTCAAAACACTCTCTATCAGATTAGGTCTTCCATCTTCAGAAAATCCATTTTCAGATATTTTTACCCAAGACGGATATACTGTTGATTTGGAAGACTGTTGGAAAGAGACCGATATACTGGGAATTTTTGAAAATTGTCTGAAAGAAATAGCACTAGGGCACAAGGGAAAGGGATAGCGATGAACGAGAATATTTTCAGAAGTGTGTAAAAGGGTCAATACGAACTCGTAGCAATGGCTTAAAGCAACGACTCCAGTTTAACCACTGGAGATTCCATACGAGTACATCCCTACTACTCTCTGCCAAAGTAAAGGTACAATTCCAATTTCGACCGCAGTCATCGGCCGCACTTTTCGCCGCACTCCAAATTGTTGTATTGTGTGTTATAGTAACATTAAAAGATTCAATCTTCCGTGTGATGAGACGTGTTGCCGTGAAGTCGCTACACTTCCATTGCACACTGAAAATTGATCCTGTTGTCCTGACTAAAAAGGTACAATTTGGAGTGTGGCGGGACGTGCGGTTGCTGTCTGCAGCCCATCTCGGAATGGTAACTTAATCGCAAAATCTCCGGTTAGTTCATACGGTAAATTGTCAGTGTGGTGTGGGTGATTTTTGTTTGTAGGTAATTTCTTTTAATTGTGTGCGTTTGTAGAAATTGGAGAATTTCCGTAGGTGCTCTACGTGTTTACCTCACCCCCCGCTAAACGCATGAAAAAGTTATTACATATTGATATTCTTTAGTGTTAGTTGTAAGATATTGTTGTGCCCGACAAGGCTCATATTTTGGACTTTACCTAGTATATAAGACCCTTAATGTACAACATGAATTGCAATATATATTATGATTATGATTCGGTAATGACACGGCCTGTCATCTCTATTAGTTAAATGCTCTAAAAGCGGTAACAGACGATGGAATTTAGTCCGGGCCGGACGCGGTTTTGGTTCAGCGAACAAAATCTGCTGTATGCTACAGACGATCGAAGTGATCGAGTTGTAGTGACGACTACATGGTCCTGCTTCAAAAACAAAATATTCTGCCAGTGCATGAAAAAGTTACATTTTTAATAGCAGCCGAGCAATTTCAAAAAAATGATTTTATATCTCTTAGAACATACAACCGCGAGCTGAGGGCGTCGAAGCAACGACAGTACGTGGAACCCGACGCCAACAATTACTCGGCAGGCGGACGCGAACCTACATAATACCACGAATATTTAATACGATTTGCCCAGAGATCGAATGTAGCAGTCAAAATGTCTTTAAAGTCAGGTTAAAAAAGTTGCTATTACATACTTGGAATAAGAGCACAACGTAATTTACCCTAACTAAAGTTCTATTAGTAAGTTTTTTCTATGTATAAAATATAAATAAATATGTATATCATTGTTTAGTTACTAACTCATAACCCCGGTATTACACTATCACCTGCTCATGTGAGGTGATGGTGTAATAGCAAGGTTAGGTACATTTAAACATAAATGGAAAGTGAGTGCTATAATCGCCAATAAACGCATGTTTGGCGAATTATCTGTAAGAAATGTACCACAATATTTATTCTGAGATAAATAAAAAAAAAAAAAACCTTGCCAGTCGTATTGTGTGTGCAGTTGAGTACTGACGTCATGCCTCCTGTATTAACCATGCGTGCAAAAATTCAGCAATTCCGTCGCCTAATTATTCGAGGAAGAAACGAACGTTAACATTTACATGCCTGTATATAGGCCGAATACATGTTTCTATAAATTGCAATTAGCACCATTGTACTGTATTCTTAGCAAATAAATGATTATGATTATGATGATTATGAAAAGACTGGGCTAAATTTATATAAGAAATCGCATCACATAAAATAAATTTAATCGCTTGTATTGATAGTGATGATTTTCGTATATACTTGCGACTAGATCAAGATTCTTTTGAGGAACTTTTACATTTAGTTAAACCACTCATCTCGAAAACTGATAGTCCAATGAGAAGGGCGGTTCCTGCCGAAGAGCGACTAATCGCAACTTTAAAGTGCGTTTAATATATAGCGTTCGCTGTCAATTTTCTCCATTTCTGATGTGCAAACTAGTGGACCGAGACGGACTCAATTAATAATAATTACGGTCACAAGACTACTCAACAAACGGACAGATATCTTGTTTGTGGGTTTGTGCTCTCCCCACGAAATCCGACTACGGGTAAGTAAACCTAGCCAGACCTACCCAGTTCAAAGACAGGTTCTAAACAAAATGCCGGTAGTCTGTTTTATATGGACAGCAGCGGTGCGAAGACGACAGCGATACATGTGATTACTTGGGCGACGAAGTATAGAAGTAATAGATCTTAGCAGCTGGCGAGAGCTTGGAGCTTCACGAATATGACGTAAATATATACCTCGCGGGAGTCAGGGCCGGCTTTAAGGCCGGGCGACCGGGTCGGCCGCCCGGGGCGTCGCAGTCTAAGAGGCGTTTGCTGTATGGGGACCAGGGCGCCTGCCTAACCTCTCAATCAATGACTTGCCCAGGGTGCCTACACGGTTAAGGCCGGCCCTGGTGGGAGTGGTCCAAGGACCAAGCCCGTATTCGTCACGAATCTGTTCTACGCATGTTAAAAACATTCTCGACAAAATATGCGGTAAATGCATTGCATGCATCTTTCTAATAGCTATGCTATACTCGTATCTATTAACATACGATGAGAATCTTTGTTTAGTGTGAAATTATTAAGTGGAAGTATACCTAATATGTCTTTATAAGTTTTGTGTTGTGTCAAATTTTGCAAGTTAAAGACCTCCCGGTTTCCGATTGAGCTAAAATTTGGCATACTTATGTAAGTTAGGTCACAATACAAGAAAAAAAACGAAGGGTTATGACTTTTTCTCCTCCGCGAACGAAGTTGCGGCGCCTTCTAGTTACTCTATAAGTGCATTTGTAAACCACTGTCCAGAAAATATAATCGATGGTCTATTAACCTTTTGACCGCCAATCAGCGAACAAATTAGACGTGACCCAGACGCCACAGCAATAAAATAAAATGAACGTTCAAAAATAAAATAGCGATTGCAGAACGAGGTATTGATATAAAGTATGTCCGGAATCTTTGAACAATGAAATTTGGACGGCATATCTTCTTTTAGGTGCAGGTTGCATTTTTTATTTAGGTAATAATATTGTACTGTCCCTGAAATCGGTACCGGAGACATCATTTTTAAATTTACAGTTTTCTTTTTGCGTCGATTTAAAAAAACATATCCCTCTCATTCAGTGAGAGAGAGACCTGTGACCAGCAGTAGGATGTATATAGGCTGATGAATATAATGAAAAACAAAAAAAGAACATTATACGCTGTTTCATGCAAAATAAAACACTTTTGTACTAGAAATATGTTTATGGATTTTTTAACGCATGGATACCATTTTGAAGTTCTATAAGTGAGTGGTGGTAGCAGTGGGGAGCGGTCTACATAGACACAAAGGCACTGCCTACCAGTGGCATAGCGTCCATATGAGCCGATTTCCACCGGGTTGCCCAAGGAAAGTCTTATACCTTTTTCTTTAAATATAGTAAATGAATAGGCTGCGGCTTCCTTTGTAATTTTCCTGACACCTCGCCTCTGCCCTGCCTACCCTGAATGACTATGGCTCATGGTTGCCTAACATGGTTGAAAAAAAAAAACAATCTTATTAAATACCTGGTCGAAAATGGAATACTGATATTAACTAAACTATAGTACAAGTTTAAGCAACTGGTTGAGGTTTTGAATGAATCTTTTAATTAGAGGAAATGAGCATTTCCCTCTGATTAATAGATTAATTCAAAACAAAAGTACTTAGAACTAAAGCCTCAAATGAATCTGACCTCACTCACGGCTTGCAGTCTCGTTCGTGTTATCCTCTAACTAACCAGCTTAATAATCCATTTGTTCTGCGTCCCGCTCCTAATGCTTCACCTGTAGCCGCATCCGCAGGTTGTCGTGTTGCAGCGCTAGTTGCTCCATCTGTAGTCTGTTGCACATCTAGCAGTGCCGACAGTGACATGCAGTGCTGCGTGTAGTTACGGTCTTTTCCAGGTGGTCATGTTGCAGTGCTGGTTGCTCCACATCGCCTCTGCTGTGCCGTGACTGACCTGTAGTGCTGCGCGCAGTGACGGTCTTTTCCAGGTGGTCATGTTGCAGTGCTGGTTGCTCCACATCGCCTTTGCTGTGCCGTGACTGACCTGTAGTGCTGCGCGCAGTGACAGTCTTTTCCAGGTGGTCATGTTGCAGTGCTGGTTGCTCCACATCGCCTTTGCTGTGCCGTGACTGACCTGTAGTGCTGCGCGCAGTGACGGTCTTTTCCAGGTGGTCATGTTGCAGTGCTGGTTGCTCCACATCGCCTTTGCTGTGCCGTGACTGACCTGTAGTGCTGCGCGCAGTGACGGTCTTTTCCAGGTGGTCATGTTGCAGTGCTGGTTGCTCCACATCGCCTCTGCTGTGCCGTGACTGACCTGTAGTGCTGCGCGCAGTGACGGTCTTTTCCAGGTGGTCATGTTGCAGTGCTGGTTGCTCCACATCGCCTTTGCTGTGCCGTGACTGACCTGTAGTGCTGCGCGCAGTGACAGTCTTTTCCAGGTGGTCATGTTGCAGTGCTGGTTGCTCCACATCGCCTTTGCTGTGCCGTGACTGACCTGTAGTGCTGCGCGCAGTGACGGTCTTTTCCAGGTGGTCATGTTGCAGTGCTGGTTGCTCCACATCGCCTCTGCTGTGCCGTGACTGACCTGTAGTGCTGCGCGCAGTGACGGTCTTTTCCAGGTGGTCATGTTGCAGTGCTGGTTGCTCCACATCGCCTCTGCTGTGCCGTGACTGACCTGTAGTGCTGCGCGCAGTGACGGTCTTTTCCAGGTGGTCATGTTGCAGTGCTGGTTGCTCCACATCGCCTCTGCTGTGCCGTGACTGACCTGTAGTGCTGCGCGCAGTGACGGTCTTTTCCAGGTGGTCATGTTGCAGTGCTGGTTGCTCCACATCGCCTTTGCTGTGCCGTGACTGACCTGTAGTGCTGCGCGCAGTGACGGTCTTTTCCAGGTGGTCATGTTGCAGTGCTGGTTGCTCCACATCGCCTCTGCTGTGCCGTGACTGACCTGTAGTGCTGCGCGCAGTGACGGTCTTTTCCAGGTGGTCATGTTGCAGTGCTGGTTGCTCCACATCGCCTCTGCTGTGCCGTGACTGACCTGTAGTGCTGCGCGCAGTGACGGTCTTTTCCAGGTGGTCATGTTGCAGTGCTGGTTGCTCCACATCGCCTCTGCTGTGCCGTGACTGACCTGTAGTGCTGCGCGCAGTGACGGTCTTCTCCAGATTGTCGTGCTGCCGTGCCAGTTGCTCGACGACCTCCTGTAGCCGCATCTTCTGGTCGCGCTCGTGCTGCAGCGCTCGTGTCATGCGCGTGCTCGAGGCTGACGCTGCGCTCATGAATTCTGAACACGCCTGGACAAAAATATTGTCCCGTTAGCCATTGAATTGCTAAGTCGGTCGTACGACGGCCTACGAAACTGGGTTTCCCGGGTGTTCCTGTGTTTTGGATATATTCTTTACTAGTTTCTGCCCGCGACTTCGTCCGCCTTAAATTCGTTTATCGCTGATAAGGGTATTTTTCCGGGATTAAAAGTGGCCTATGTCCTTCCCCGGGACTCAAACTATCTCCATACCAAATTTCATCCAAATCGGTTCAGCGGTTTGAAGAGATAATAGACAGACAGACAGACAGACACATTTTCGCATTCATAATATTATATATAGTAAGTATGGATATTTAATTACTTTATCTTATTATATATAGCGTTGCCTAGTACCTATCGTATAAACACTGCTTACTACGGAACTAAATCGTTTTTTTTATGATTGGCCCAGAGATTTGTTTTACTTTCACAATACATATAAGCAGCTGCAATGAATGAAGAATTGCCATCGGCAAACTAGACTCGTCCTGGTATGTAACTCAATGAAGGCCCATTTAGGCGGAGAGTTTCTCGCCTCGAACATGCCAATGTCGAAATAATGGAAAAAATATATTAAGTACCACGAATCAACACGGACGATATTGGACGTATGATACATCAGTATATGTCTTTAATATTGTGATAATATTATTAAATTGCATTCCTCTCTATGAAACGGAGAGGCTATACTTTTGAAACCACGGTGTAGGGTTAGTAAAATCAGGGCTTAGGGGCTTCAAGCCAGATGAAGCCATACTTTTTAAGATAAGGTGTAGGGTCAGTAAAGTCAGAGCTTGAGGGCTTGGCTTTTCCTGGGATCTGATAACTTTTTTACAGCAAAAGCGTTATGAGCTTGTGAGTCTTGGCTGTCAATTTTACATGAAATGTTTTGGTGGGATTTACCTTTCGCATACGGTTTACCTGCTAGTCCCGATAAAGCGCAGATTATTTTAATTTTTGTATTTTTCTTGAATAACTAAGAAGCATTATGTACTTGTTTACAAAATATCAGGAGGCCCCTGTATAAGTACAGCACTCACACTGCCCCTCACAGTGACCAATGACATTACTTTCGTTCAATCCATTCATGCCAGCTCTTATGAATTGACCTGTAGAAGCGAACTTCTCTTTGCATCGCCCGATTTCGCTTCACATCGACCGACTTCCGATCGTTGTTGGTTTTCGTGTCGTGGCGATCTGAAGTTCGAACGTTGGAACCGAAGGTCGCAAAGTTACCCGAGTGTATATTCATGCACTTTAAACTTCAGCTAAGTTTCGCTAAAGCTTCGGCGAAGCTTCGTCCAATCTTAACTTACGGGTGCGAAGCTTGGACTCTGACCTTGAAGGAAGAGAGTAAGCTATTAGTGGCGGAAAGAAGGATATTGCGGAAAATTCTGGGACCGACCCAAAGAGAGGATGGAAGTTGGAGACTGAGGAAAAACCAAGAGATCGAAGACCTAGTGCGCGAGTCTAATATTATAGGGGAGACCAAGGCGTCCAGACTCCGCTGGCTCGGGCACGTTGAGAGGATGGGAGAGGATCGTGCTGCCAAGGCCGCTTATCTTGGACGTCCGAGTGGTCGCAGACCCGTAGGACGGCCTAGATATCACTGGAGTGATGAAGTCCATAAAGACCTCAGGGACCTAGACATCCGTAACTGGCGCGAGCTGGCTCAGGATCGCGAAGCTTGGCGTAAACTGGTGTCGGAAGCCAAGATCTACTTTGGGTCGCTGCGCTCAGTTAGTTATTTAGTTAGTTCGTCGAAGCATCAAAACGAGTAGTGTATTGGGGCCTTAATACAAGTATCGTATCACATTATTGTAGTTTCCGTTTCTCGCACGAATGTCAAACATTTGATTTCAATAATCGCGTTAAGATGCCTTCGATAATATCATACGATTTCTTGTCCCAAAACGGGCGGGAAACTCTCTCCATCTAAATGGGCCTTTATCGTGTTAAATCATTAAAGTGTTTTGTATTAATGGTCATTGGCTATTTCTCCATGTGCGGTTAATGTTAATGGTTGATTAACGCGTTACCAGTCTGTCAAAGGTCAGCATTGACAAGCGCAATCAGACATTTAATAAATAACTAGAAGGTGCCCGCAACTTTGTTCACGTAAGAGAAAAAGTCATAATCTCTCTTTTTTTCCGATAGCGTAGTCGGGTAAAAAGTATCCTATAACCATCTAAGGATACCCACCTACCCGTGTAATAAAAATAGTTGAAATCTGGTTAGCCGATTTGGCGTGATGAAGCCTCAACGACACGCACGAACATACAAACACACGAAAAATAAAAAATAAAAAATTTTAATTCCTCCAAATAGTCCGTTACAATAATCTTTTTTTGAAAATATCTCCAATGTAAAGACATTTCATTTTTACAACTTTATAATAGTATAGATTAACAGAGCATGGTGTCATTAGGCCTAGAATAGATTATATAAGCAATTACAGATATATATCTAGTAAATATTGTAAAGTTGTAAAAATTAAAAGTCTGCACATTGAAGATATTTAAAAAAATGGTTCGGAATATTTGAAGGTTCATTCCGGCTAATCGATTTGTACGTTTGTTTGTACAGTAAGGAAACTGAAACACGAACCTTTTTAGTCTTTATTGACCTTATTGTCATTGTAACAAGAGGACTATAAAATTTACGTGTTTCAATGGGGATAACTGGGGACACTGTCAATAAGTATTATAATATTAAAATGACCTGTGATCTTTTTCACCAATAGAGTTGAGCTTCATTGTAAAAGTGAAAACTTTAATATCGATATTATATTATATACGGGGTGGAATGTTTAAATGCGTCAGTACGGGCAGGTACCGGAACTGTTTGTTTAGGGGGTGCTTACGTTCATCATGGCGTTGCAGGATATCCGAAATAGCGTGGCCCGCTCGGAGACCTGCTTGGTGGTGTCTGATGGCGGGATCTCCAGGTCCACCAATGAGCGCTGCAGAGCTGAACCGTGCCGCGCCACCAGCTCCGAACACGTGCGGAGGTCATGGAATCTGTGATAAATTAGTTTTTTTTTTAAATGGTACACATTATTTAAATAACCAGATCCTTAAGTTATAAATAAGTATTAAGCATAAGAGGTAGAGTGCGCTATAATTTTACTATACCCCGTAAAAAAAAGGGCACCCTTTCTTGTCACCTTAGATTGTATAATGGCAGTAAAGCTGAGCTACAACATGGGGTAGGAGGTATAATGGAGCTTCAAGAGAGATATAATAGCGATTACTGGAACTATAAGGGTTATAGAGGTGGCAAATATGTGAAAATTAACTCCTTTGGTGGTAAAACAGAGTAAAATATCGTTTACTAACTTTTTGGGTGCTAAGAAAGCTGCAAATAGGTGAACACTAACTCCTTAAGCGATGCAGTAGATCTATTTGCTATAGTGTCGCTCACTTTATCTTTAGGTTTTATTTAAATGAGTAATAATCGCGGAAACAGAAGAAAATATTATGTTATAGATTATTCAGGGTGTTTTAAAAGAGTCATCAAAAGTTGCACAGACGTAAGTTAAGTATATTATCTGTACTCGGCTCTGGACAAGGGGATAGTTGTACAACTTAAAAATCGTTCTGGGCCGCCGGGTTTACTTTAAATAGTTTACATTTATTTATTCGACACACCAACAAAGTACAAGGCTTTACATTTAATGTGCACTAAAAAGTAGGAGCACTTCTAGCCCGCACCTCAATAACAGATGTGCAATGGCATTTACAAATATTGGACAGTTACTTAAACGTGAAATATAAATTAAAAATAACAAATCAAAATTTTTATAAACAAAGATCAGAAACAAATGAAAAATTTTTTCGACGATACTGGACTTGAACCAGTGCCTTGAGCCAGACCGGGGCAGCACGCTCTACCATCTGAGCTAATCGTCCACACCAGTAGTCGACGAATTTTGTCATCTGTTCTTGCTTATGGATCTCTGTATGGTGCATCCGACTCTTTAGCCGTTAGCGCCGCCTAGTGAAGAACTATGAAGTTACTTCATAGTTCTTCACTAGGTGAAAGTAACTTCATAGTTCTTCACTAGGCGGCGCTAACGGCTAAAGAGTCGGATGCACCATACATTGTTTATAATAATAACACTAGTGGAGTGATCCACTAATAAATTGCAAAAATTGTGATTATTATCATGATATTTGTAAAACAAAAAGTAAAATCAAAATTTTCTTATCTTACATACTACGATCCTAACAATAAAGCGAACTATGAAAAGGAACTACTGCGTACCACAAGCTTGCGAAAGCAGTCTACGCCTCCAGCAACCGATACTATCAGAGTAGACATCCTGACCATGTGCAGTTTGCAGCGTATTGTAGTGCTTCTGTATTCTATTTAGGACGGAATACTTCCCTAAATAGGGGATATGCATGCTTTTTTATTTTTGCTTTATTAAAAGCTCATTCAGTAACAAACAGTAGACAAAAATATTTTTTCGAATAACTATAAAAATAACAAAAATATTTTTTCGAATAACTATAAAAATAATAAAAGATATAAGACATCAAACATTTCATTATATCTCTTTGTAGCAAAACGGAATTTAATATGGAGTTTGTATGGCCGTAGTGGACTATGACGTAACAGTATATGTCGGACCTCTCTGTCAAATTGCCGTCTAATTAGCAGTTTTAAATGCCTATACCATGCGTATTTCTTAGCAGATTTTAATTTTTAACCGACTTCAAAAAAGGAGGAGGTTCTCAATTCGAACTATTTTTTTTTGTATGTACTCGATATATCCGAGAACCGTGAACCGATTTTCAAATATTTTTTTTAAATCGAAAGGTTATAACTCCGAGTTGGTCTCGTTGGCACTAAGTCGGGATCTGATGATGGAATCTTGGAGAAATCGAGGGAACTCTTCAAATGTTATAGGGACATGTACGGCGCTTTCGGTAATTTATTGATAAAGTCAAGAATTTACATTCAGTAAATAGGATTTGGTGTAAGGAAACTGGTGATGAACACCACAGATTGCCACTAGAACTTTACTTCTAAACGGCCAGTGTTTCGAAGGTAGCGATTAGATGTGCCGATTCGGATAGTTAATTACTAGCAGGAAACAAATGTACATGGTGCTATTGAATACGGTACCATAAAACTGGTCTGATGCTGGAACGGGAAAGTACCCTACAGAACATGGTAACCAAACAACGTAACCGAGTCGTGTTTGGTGTTACTGGAATTGTCCTGACAAGCATTCTGAGTTCAGAAGACTTATTTTTTAATCGACTTCTTAATCGATATTTATTACATAATAACAGTACAATATCTACATAACAGTTCTGGTGCTTAGACGAAAGTATTACAATTTAACACGTACCTAATTATGTTTTATTTATTGACAATCATTATTTATGCTTCTGGGTTAAATATAGAAGGCATCTCCTTAATAATAATACTTATGTCACCTATGTTATATTTATATAATGTTTCAATATTTAACAATAATGTTTTATACGCGAAATGTTATGTACCTACACTAAAGATATAATATCCTACCGACTACTTTTGTTTATTTATCGATAATATTGTACACGTGAATCAAATATTATGTACTTACGCTAAATTATTACTTACCTAAAAGATGTATTTACAATATTTACATAACAGTTCGATTATTTACCTATAAGAGATATTTACAATATTTTTTTTATTAATTATATATTACAGTTCCGATTGCTTAGGCGAAAGTATTACAATTTATCATTCAGAAAGAGTAAATTGGTGAAGTGGAACTGATGAATAAGACCACAGAATGCCATTTGACTCCTCAATGATAAATGGTTTACGGGTGGCGATAAGATATCTTGATTAATTTAGTTAAGCAACTTCATAGTCACAAACTTAGATGTCCCTGATAAGAATGGTACCATCGAATTGATTTGATGATGGAGCCGGAAGGTAGGCACCAGATCTATGTAATAAAATAATGTATACTGGCCGTGTTTGGGCTTGTTCGAATCGTCACGAGATACACTTTTAAGTAACGAGTAACTAAAAAGTGTAAATTAAATAAACTTTTAAAAAAAAATAATAAAACCGACTTCAAAAAAGAACTAAAAAGTAAAAAAAAAATAACGCCGTAGGTAATTCAGTTTCTTCAATTTACTTACAAGTAACCGTTTGTATACTCAATCTATACAGAATACACAATTAATGTTATTTTGGCGTCGGTGCCATTTCAATTTTAGTAAGTTGTGACACGATGGCACCGACTCCATTAATTGTATATACTGTATAGATTGAGTATACAAAAAAATACAAGTAACCGTACTTCTAAGTAAATTGAAGAAACTGAATTATGGCGTTATTTTTTTACTTTTTAGTTTTTTTTTGGAGTCGGTTTTTTTTTTGTTAAAAAGTTTTAATTTCACTTTTTGAAATTCTTTTTTACGGTATTTTCATATTTTGCTAAGAAAAGCGATATGTTTTTTTATGTATGCACCCTATTTGTGTAGCAATCTTTCGGTTCCGTTCATGTCTAATGTAAGTCATTATTAACTAAAGTATTAAATTGACGTGCTATGTTCGTTGCGTATTAATTTGAAGCGCGTGTTTTGCGATTTCTTATTTTATTTATTTTGCACAATGCAAGGAAATACGGCGGGCATAATACCTTAAGACAGGGGTTTCCAAACTGACCGTCGCAACGCCCCGGGGCGGCTTTGTTCCAGAGGCGTCGCGAAATGAAATTGTATACATATGCGTAATCGAGACCTGCACGCAAATATCTTCTTTTGCAAGGGTATCGTGAAAAAATTACAATCTTAAAAGGGAGTCACAACATAAAAAAGATTGGGGACCCGTGCCTTAAGGCATTTATTTCATTATTGTTGCATCAAAGAATTTTATCGTACAAAAGGCGAACTTAATTCCATGAGGCATTCTGGGGCAGTTAACCACCAGACCAAACAGAAACTGTTAGCTATTGTTATAATTGTGTGGTTGGTTGTTATTGACTTGGCGGGCAGTGGAACGCGGGTTGTAGGGTAAATTTATTTATTTAAGTTATTATCCTTGTCTTTTTTTATTATTTATCTGGTCCTCATCGTCGCCTGACTCCTGTGCTCTTCTTTCTGCACTATAAACCCACCTGGCAGCCAGCTCGCGCGCGATGCCGCCCGCGTCCTCGCCTTCGCCCTCGGGCCCCACCGCCACCGCTCCGCCGGATAGCTGGTCCTCATCGTCATCTGACTCTTGTGCTCTTCTGTAAATAAACAAAAAAAAATTGAGCCTATAATTCAGAATGTGCATTTGATCTGCTATTGTCTACAACAACTAAAAATATTACACATAAAAAAAATCTTGGCACATCTGGTTTACGAGTTAAGGGTCTCTATCCTAATTCATGCAAATATTACATGAATTAGCCCCTTGGCGCGTTATAGGTGCCTGTGGAAAATCTGTATGAGCCACTTTTGAAAAACGCCATCATTGTTGACCTGAGGGGTTATTCGTAAGTTCGAAACTCAAAGTTTTTATCGTGCCGTCGCTTTTATTCTCGTGTTAAACTATATTTGAGTGAGAAAGACGGTATCATGCGAACTTCAGATTTCGAACTGCGGACGGAGTAATCCCTTTGATGATACAGTCGAAGTTGTCCCTTTGATGATACAGGCAAAATGCATTGTAGTAAGTAGTGCTAACATAGCTTTAGAGAGCTCGAGCGCAGTGACTCGGCGTTAGCGTTTCACTTCATCATGAGCGCGGATATAAAGGTCTGCGTGCCGCCATTGCAGACCTGATGATATACGTGTATTAGACCATACTCACACCACTTGACCTTAGCTTTAGGTAACTCAAGCGCGGTGACCACCTCTGGACGCCTCTTTATCATGAGCTCGGATGTGGAAGGTCTGCGGGCCACCATTGCAGACCTGATGATATATGTAGTAGGTAGCCAATACTAATATGGCCTTAGTTTTAGCTAGCTCCAGTGCGGTAACTCGGCTTTGACGCTCCGCTTCAGCATAGGTTTAAATGTGGAAGTGGAAGGTCTCCGGGGGGCGCCAGTGAAGTACTGACGATGTGTGTTTATTTGACAGTACTAACACGGCCTTAACTTTAGCGACCTCGAACATAGGTCCTTGTCGCGTACGTGGATGTGGAAGGTCTGCGTGCCGCCATTGCAGACCTGATGATTTATTTAGTAGGTAACAATACTAACATTGCCTTAGCTTTCGCAAGCTCTAGCGCGGTCACCCAGCTCTGACGCTCCACCTCATCATGGGCGCGGATGTGGAAGGTCTGCGTGCCGCCATTGCTGATCACGAACGTGCAGGAGTCCGCCGTGTGGATTAACGCACCCAGCAGTGAGATGGTGCCGCGGCATGTGTGCGCCATCTCTGCTTGGTTTCTGGAACAAGGGATTCAAATATTTTAATTAACTATGTAACAATAAGTCTCCGTCAATAATTTATCTTTTGTGACAAGCTATCATTGCCGACTGTATCCATCCATCAACTACTCACCGAAACGTATCTAAAGCGCCCAGACTCGGTAGGAATGCGTTACTTTATTACATCCGGCTCCATTATCAGATCAGCTCGCATGTATACTAAAATTGACCTCGATCGAACGCCAGGAGGTGGTTCTAATTCAGCTCGCAAGATTGGACCCATAAATACTAACTAACACGGCAAGTAAAATGAGAGCTTGTAAGAAGGGATTTTGTTGGTAGTACTTCCTTAATGTTGTAACAGTTCCATGGTAGAACTCCACGGGCGAAAAAACATGACTTCACAGTTCTATAGAAGTACCTAAACAGTCTAAACAGCCAATATCTGTCTATTAGTGCTAGCGGTCTACACCCTGAAATAAAGTAAAAAGCTGCAAATGGGGTTAAAAGTATGAAAATCGGAACGATTGATCTTTAGGCCATAAGAATCAATTTGGCCCGTAGCACAGGAAAAAGAAAACAAAAAAGAAGAGACGTTATGACGTTTTTTGTATGGGTTTTTTTTGTTCTAAAACCTATCGTGTGTGCTATCTAATGAAAGGGCTGACTAAGCCGATTCAAAAAATATATCACATCATTATATTTCAGTTACTCGTTTTAAATTAAAATAAAAATCATTTTCAAAACATACAAAGTTTGGGTCCTCCAAATATGATATGGTTGAATCATTATTTGTAAAATATACCTAAAATGGTATATAATAGCCTCATATCCAACCCCGAGAAAGCAATTTTGAAAATATTAACATTTAGTATTTTTTTATTTCTTTTTAATATTACTGCGATAGAATCGGCCGTTCATCTTTTTCTAGATTATACAAAAAAGTACATTAATACAAAAGAATCATTTATTATATTATGTTTAAATGAAAGAGTACATTTATGTCAGACACACCAAATAAATACTTAAGATTTTTCTTGTTATCACGAGCCATAAAAGGAAGGTTATTTTTAGCATTTACCTAGTCAAATAATGATTTCCCCAAGCAAATATTTAATAATAAATATTTTTAGCATTTATCTATGGCAGGTAATGTTAGCCTATCTAATTAGCTTCACGAAAACTCGTTACAATTGATAAGATTCCTCTCAGTGCTAACTGAGCCGCGGCTGATATTATCATAATTAGCGTCCATTTACTACAGTACGATTACTTTGAGTTTACCACCTGACATATGCTTTTATTTCATTGGATATTCGACTTTAACACTAATACAAAAGAGTTTCTATTACAAACAAACGACGATTAGACAATGTGTAAGTAATATAAACTCTTTTACATTTGTGTTAAAATAGAATATCCAATGGAATAAAAGCATATGTCAGTGGTAAACTCAAAGTAATCGTACTGTAACATGACAAGAACAAAACTGCATTTTCTATACCATTCCTATATACGTAACGTATGCTGTCAATTTTGTCAAACAAAAAACATTTTCTTTGTGTGAACATTTGACCATGCATATATTAATGAAATAATCATTGAAATAATAACAAACTGGCCATGTGTGAGTCGGACTCGCGCACCGAGGGTTCCGTACAAATTTGTAGGTATGTAAATAGTTCGTTTATTACATAAATCCAGGTGTAAAAATTTACGCGATAAATAGCCGTATCTATGAAATCCACTGTTAGTAGAGCTACGCTCCTAAGCAAAACGTACGCGGTTTGGGGGGCATTTTATATACACATACAGGTGAACATGACTGCGTTCTTTCGGCTTTCATCCGAACAGTGGGCTCACTGGGCTCCCCTTGGGAAAATCCGGTAGACTCAGTCTTGTAAGTGCCCTTGCGGCAATTATTTAATTGGTTACTGTCAGTCTCTATGAAGAGAGACACAAAAAATAAGATTTTCAGATGTTTTCTCATTAGTCAAGAGCTACTTTCATACCAAATGTCAAGTCTAAAGGATAACTGGAAACTGGAAGTACCCTCTACAGGTTTTAATTCAACCGCAATTTGTATGGAAACACCTTTTTTAATGACTGTATCTCTTGTAAAATAATTATCTTCACAGACATACAACAAAGAGATAGGCATCATTTCCTAAATTAATGTTTCCAGTTACATCAAGTCACGAGGTTATTTTTTTGATATTATTGCAAATTCCATATGCTTCTATCACAAAAAATAATTATTCTTAATATGAACAGTGGGCAGCAAAATTGTATGAATAGATGTGGACCCTATTGCTGCACAATTATGGTTGAAATTTTGCCATGCAATTTTACTGCCCATTGTACTTACGTAATAAAGACTTTGTTCAATGCCATATAATTATTACAGGTCATTTGCGTATCTTTGTAACATAATTGCGTCTGTTAGAGTTAGTCGATGGCAACAATGACTCATGTTTGATCTTGGCTTACTTGAGCCAAATGAATGATAACTATAATGAAAAGATATAGATAAACTATTTTAGCGACTCTAAAAAATTGCTTCGTCACGGATTTTTTTTTAACTCTGCTAAGCAACAAAAAAATTGTCAACATACAGAGGGCTCTCTGTACCAGAACTGCGAACAAGAGAGTGAGCGCGGACCACACGCAAGCGAAAGATAGACTATTCTTAACCATTTTGGCGCTAAAAATCGTCATGCACGAGGCGCGGCAATGTATAACGAACCACCTGAGTACTGAGGCAGCCGGTGTGAACTTTTGTTTGGCTAATCGGCAACAATGAATCATCTTTGATCTTTAATCACTCGGCCAAACGAATGGCTAACGATCGTAAAGTAGACAAAGATAGGCAGTTTTCGTGACAATAGAGGATTAAGACTGGAGCAAGTGGGAGAAGATGAGAGAAGAATAATATACAGGATAGAAATATGTATCAAAGATGAAAACAACTTTTTACGATACTTAGTGATAAGAGTTCACATTTCTAAAAAAGGAGAGCATGTCGTCACTAACTGTCAGTGACGATAATTATAAAAATAGACATGGGTAAAAAATGTATTTATTATTTAAAATTAACCATTTAAACAAGAATTTGCACAGTGATTTTCATTTTGCGAATACAGTGGTATTGATACGGGAATGATTTGATATATCCTCTAAGCTTATATTGTATATATATATATATATATACAATATAAGCTTATATATATACAAGATGCCCACGAGGAATCCAAAAGATTATAATCACGCTTTCCTGGGGTCAAAAGGAGGAAAAAAAAACAGTATTGTTGATGACTTTAGTGAGTGGTAATAGCGACGCGGAACTTGGCAACATATGTGGCAACGTCGCGATCAAAAGACCTAATGCACTTTAGTTATCATTATCACAATAAATAGTTGAGACATTCTTATTGTGCATCTTAGACAACAAGAATCCCTTTTCCTCTTTTTCATGAATCGGTGTGGATTCATGTCGCCCGTCCCTTATTGTTTTAATATTTTTAACATTTTTTATTTATGTATTTTATTTATTTATTTATTTTATTAAATAGGTATAATTATCACTTACAGAGTAATCCAACACTTGATACATAAAACACAATAACAAAGAACTAGAAACAAAAAGATATAGCATGATTGAAAGACACACATTCATGTAACAAATATAACACATACTTAATTTCTATCTGGATAACACAGTAATTCACATGCGACTTTTGTGAATTCAGTGAGAGAACAGTTAAACAGATCTGTTTTATTTGAGATCCGGTTCAGCATGTTAATGGTCCTGACTAGTGGCGCATTAGCGAGCAAGTTGGTGCGCGTGGTCGGGCGCGCGAGCACGCACGGCGGCGCGCGGCGTCTCGGAGGCGACCCGCGCGGCACCGCCAGCCTCAGTGACTCTAACACCGTAGGGTTGTGCAGTCTACCCCGTAATTCCTTGTATACATTAGCGAGCAAGCTGGTGCGCGTGGTCGGGCGCGCGAGCACGCACGGCGCGCGGCGTCTCGGAGGCGACCCGCACGGCACCGCCAGCCTCAGTGACTCTAACACACCGTAGGGTTGCGCAGTCTACCCCGTAATTCCTTGTATACATTAGCGAGCAAGCTGGTGCGCGTGGTCGGGCGCGCGAGCACGCACGGCGCGCGGCGTCTCGGAGGCGACCCGCACGGCACCGCCAGCCTCAGTGACTCTAACACCGTAGGGTTGCGCAGTCTACCCCGTAATTCCTTGTATACATTAGCGAGCAAGCTGGTGCGCGTGGTCGGGCGCGCGAGCACGCACGGCGCGCGGCGTCTCGGAGGCGACCCGCACGGCACCGCCAGCCTCAGTGACTCTAACACCGTAGGGTTGCGCAGTCTACCCCGTAATTCCTTGTATACATTAGCGAGCAAGCTGGTGCGCGTGGTCGGGCGCGCGAGCACGCACGGCGCGCGGCGTCTCGGAGGCGACCCGCACGGCACCGCCAGCCTCAGTGACTCTAACACCGTAGGGTTGCGCAGTCTACCCCGTAATTCCTTGTATACATTAGCGAGCAAGCTGGTGCGCGTGGTCGGGCGCGCGAGCACGCACGGCGCGCGGCGTCTCGTAGGCGGCCCGCGCGGCACCGCCAGCCTCAGTGACTCCGTAGGGTTGTGCAGTCTACCCCGTAACACCTTAAATACATAGGTAACTAGTGCCAAGTTCCTCCTAACTTCCAACTTGGTATATCCTACCATCCCAAGAACAAAAAGAGTTGGGTACATCAGTGGATAAAACTAATATACCCTATACATAAAACCATACCTTGGCTTAAAACCTTGATGCTGGCAAAATTGATAATATCTTCAAAACTAAGCCAGGTTTCACCAGGGATCATAACATTTTTTGCTCCGAATCCCCTAAGGAATGCATGGGTAAAATCTTTTGGGTTCCTCGCGGGCACCTTGCATATTAGATAAAGCCTATGGTTGGTGCAATAAGATATATATTTACTTGATACATTGAATAATGACCGAAATCTGTTTAAATTTCGGGATGATTATTATTACTAATATGATAAATACACAAAACTGTTCAACAATTTTTTGAGCTAAACTGAGTTCTTTCGTTTAACTCTTTGGCCTTGATTTGCCATTCCGGCCCGGCTTAGACAATAATGTTGTGTGATCACCTCCCTACTCTTCTCTTATCAGGTGATCCTGCCAACTTATTGGTCCATCTTCCATCAGTTGTTCTTGATAAATGGCCAGCCCATATCCATTTCTGTCTTAGTAAAAAGTCTACTGCATCTGTGAGTTTTGTTTGGGATCTTATATTATTACAATTTATTTGGGATCTTATATTATTATTTATGCTCCTCTCTATCACTCTCTGGCAGGTTTTAATCTTTGCTTTTATTCTCTGTGTGTGGATCCAAGTTTGGCAGCTGCTTGGCTTTTAATGTCTTTGTGCATATTAACTTGGTGCTTTGTCTATCTGCATTGTGTATGTTTATTCTTCTCTCTTATTTGCTCTAAGGTTAACTGGAAGAGATCCCTTAAAGGGATAAGTTCGCCTTTGGACAAATTTATTACTTTACTGTCTTTGTTTCACTCTTTTAATGTACAATAAAGTACAAACAAAACAAACAAACTTCTGCCCCCATTTAAATTCTCTTAAGGGAAGATTTTCATCCCAGTGTCTCAAATTTTGAGTTGAGATATGCCAAATATCATCAAAATTGATTCAGGGGTTGAAACGTGAAAAGGTTACAGACAGGTTACTCTTTCATTTATAATATAAGTATAGATAGTGCATGGTACAGTAAGCAGGAGAATTAGTTATGTGTTTTTTTTTACAAGGACTCTACCATCCATTACGCGCATTTGCCTCAGTGGGTTTTACAAAGGCCTATGAAGCTGTCGGTCTTGGGTTCGCAATCCGGGCAGGGCAAGGGTTTGTGTGATGAGCATGAATACTTGTTCCTGGGTCTTGTATGTTTTCTATGTATTTAATTATTGTAATTTATCTATATATTATGTATATTGTTGCCTAGTACCCATGTTACAAGCTTTGCTTAGTTTGGGTCTAGGTTGATTTGTGTAAGCTTGTCCCTGATATTTAACTATTATTTAAAAATGTGGTATGTATAGGCCCCTACTATTTTCCAAGTTCTGGGCCCTTTGGCCAATCTCCATATGCTGGCTAATTTTTTAGTCTAATTTGTGTCTAATTAATACTCTTGAATTATAAGAATTGTTTTCATCATTATTCCGTTAATAATATACATAATAAATAATCAAATATAAAAATGTAATTTCATAGTATTAAAGTTTCGCCTTGCACACATTGTTGAAAAATACTTGTGTATGTAAACATAGAATGTATAAATAGCTGCTAATATATTTAGCATAATTTAATGTCATCAAAATAATAATTTCAATGCCAATTAGAACCACCCAACAGCAATAAATTTATAAATCTCGTTAAATTGCCAACAGTCCGAGTAGTGACTCAAGGGTTCCCACAAGCATATCAATAATTGATAACAGCTGCCCAGACTAAATCACTGTAGGTGCCTGTAGTGCCGCATAATGGGACAACGACGGATAGAAAACTTCACAACTGTCAACTTTTAGCTGCATTTTATCTAAAAATAGGAAAAAACACCAGTGCGTCTTTAGAACGAAAATTATAATGAAAAACTGTGCACAATATAGATACTGCGTACTGAACTATACTGTTTATACATCAAATATCAGACCTGTATTGTCGAACTGTTTATTAACGCAAGAGAATGATTTATTAGCCTTTACCTGTAGTATGATAACAATCCATTCGATAACACGAACCATCTTCGCTGATAACCTTTCAAGTAGTTTGTCCACTTGAAGAGCCACCCTTTCTTTTCAGGATCGCCGGGAGTCGGCTGACCCTTAGGCACAATCGCTTCAGACATTTCCTTATTATATTATGACGATGAGAACAACATAATACAACAAAAAATATTAACCACCTAGGCCACGTCCACCATAATCAGTAGACTAGTTACATTATGAAAGTACAAGAAGAAATGTCAATATCATTTTAACGTTATTTTCAGTGATGATACACAGAATTCTTCTTTGATATTTATAAAAATATTTTTTTATATAATCTTGAAATAAAAATGCAAGAAGTAGTTTTAAAAATTGGTTTAATATTTGTTACAGTTTTGTATAAGCAGTTAAATGATCCTGGAAAGTGGTTTTTGAACGATTCTCAAAATCTTGATAACGAAGCGTTCAGTGAGTTTTCATCTTATGCTAAACTTGAATGCATGTCAAATAAATGTGCCCAGTGTACTCAATGTATTCACCTAACACTTATATTCGCTATCGTGTGGTAAGGCCATATTAGATATTTACTCATGTCACTACCATTCACCAATTCATAATTAAATTCCAAAATCTGACCTTTACCAGCGCATATTCGCTATGTTTACTTCATTTTGGTTTTATTTTCATTAATAAAACGTATCTTAATTTCACTTGTCAGTTACACGAAATCTCATTCACATTTTTACGAAAAATCGTTTAAATGACTTAATAATGAAAATAGAAATTGTCACGTTTCGGAATTTAATTATGAATCGGAGTATAGGTATGGCATACCTACGGACGCATTCCCATTCGCCAAAGTCTATAATAATTGCTATGTCAGTTTAAACGATAAATTGTCAGTGGGTATAGGTTTTGTTTATTGTTTAGGTTTGTAGACAAGCAGATACTGATTATATTGTAAAACAACACTACCGATATTTGGACTCTGCTTAGCGATTAGCCGTGGAATAACTTAACAAAAAAAAATGTTTATTGTCCAAGTATCATTTACCTGTATGTAATTTTTTCATACCACACAGTATTGAGACATGCTGATTTCTTAAATTTACCACTATTTATTCATTTACTAGACTTTAGAAATAGTAATATTTCCATAGTGTACTGTACGTATTTACCTCGTTTCCCTTTACAAGTGTATGTAAAAATTGTTCTGAGATGATACGGCCTTCCATCTCCAGTAGTTTAATGCTCTAAGATCAACAAAAAACATTTAGAGATCTACTCTTACTAGTCGTACTCAACAGACATGGTATAGAAAACTATAAAGTTGTAACCCATATACTTCATGGCTCTATATATTTTTGATTGACTAATAATATCAACTTCATGTAACTATTACAATATAACGTGAGAGTAAGTATTAAATCGCAGCAATGTTTAGGTTTCTCCCTGAAATCAAGCTAATGATGTACTATTGGCAACTCCGTAGAACTGTCAATCACATGGTGACAGACCATAGACAAGAATATGTCGTAATAAATTGACAGATGTAACTTTGACAGCTGTGTACCCATTCTCCGTTTTTTTTAATATGCTCATATTTCGTAGAAGCGGTTTCTTGAACAAGGTCGTCAGACGCATTGTTCAAGGTAAATCCTTTCCCTAAAATGAATTCTCAAATTGTTTTATACTACCTACATGACTAAAGTGCAATATTTAGTAAAGTTTGTAGCTAGTTTAAATGTTTTAAAGTTAGAGAAAACTGTTTGTTTTATCTTGTTAAGAATAGAGCGAAATTCAAATTCTTATTAGTTAATTATTCTTTCGCAGGTTCAGTTGTAGACTTAAATTGTAATAAAATGGGTACTAAATTTTCGCGAACCTGTAATATAAACACTACACCGAGTAAGGAAACCAATGAAAGACGTGAGTAGATTTTATTTTTGATTTTGTATGTATAAATATTATATATAGCATCGGCACATGGGAGTATTTAAGCCAAAAAATCGCATATTAGTGAAATTTATGAAGTTTTCAAGACCTCTTTTTTATATATATTTCCATGATATTTCCTTATTTGTTTAAGAAACTGCCTCATCATCATCATAATAGAACAGTTAATATAATCGCATGTAATATGGCATTCCTCCCAGGTAATAAGGCATTTAATGCTTCCGATTTTGGCCCATGTTTTAGTTGTAAGAACTATCACTGTCTTAAGTGGTAATTAATTTAATTTCGATTTCATTAATGTCTAAGAATTGTTACTGCTAAAAAATGAAGTTGAAGGTATATAGTTTTTTATTTATGTCCATGGTTGTTTAGTTCTACCGTAATGTAACTATTATTAAATTGTAAAAACACAATGTCTGGACATTGAAGATGTTTTCAAAAAAATAAGTGATTGGTATGGACTATTTGAAGGCTCACTTATAATAAATAAATATTACGTGTCAATTTTACACAAATCACTTGGATTTTTGTATGTTTCTTGGTGGCTTCAAAACGCCAAAAGTCTAACGGACTTCAACTATTTTTATTATATTGGTAGCTGGTTGTCTACTGCTGGTTATTGGATACTTTTACCTGATTAAGCTTAAAAAAATGGACATATTGACTGTTTTCTCTTCTAAAGTTGCAGGCACCTTCTATTTTAGTATAAAAGTTTGTGAAAGTTCAGAAACCAGTTATTTCTGGGTGAAAGTTATGTAAAAATATACATTTCAAATATGTTTTGGTGTCTACCTTAATATTGCAGTTACATATAAAAACGGAACCTTGTCACTGAAATGAATTTACAATTAGATAAAAAATAATCTGTTTAGAATAATGTTCTGTTGTTAATTATGGCAAAGTATTGAGTGTGCTTGTCATTTTCTATAGCGAAACCGTATAGATACTCCTCACTAACCCCTGTTAACTAACACTCAGTTTGGGGGCAAGCTAAAATAGTGATGTTGCTTCACATAACTAGTCAATTAATATTTTCTTATAAAGAGTTTTTTGTCAAAATAAAATTGTATTGTAAACAAAAGCAGCAGCATTACAAAAAAATAAAGATTTTGCCTGTTACATCTGTTAATATTTTATAAAATGTTTTTTTAAACTTTTAAAATAGATTTTTACAAGCGGTGAAGTTTGACTTCATATAATTTGGAAAAAATATTGATAATTTATTATGAAACTTACAATAATAAATGATATTATCTCATATTCATAATAATAAAAATAATCCCGGCCAAGTGCGAGTTGGACTCACTCGCCGAACGTCCCATAGAAAATATACGTGTCGAAAGGCAGTATCTATGAAAATCCAGTGTTAGCAGATCCCTCATCATCATCATTTTGTATTTATTTACTGTGGCCATAAAATAATACTGTGTTTAGTATTTGTTGTTATACCGGCAACAGAAATACATCATCTGTAAAAATTTTAACTGTTTAGCTATCACTGTTGCTATCAATGGACAGTGAAGTCTTAGTAATAGGGTTTTGTTTATCCCTTTAAGCTAGCCTAGCAGAACTATGTTTATGTTAAGTATGAATCAGATCTTATGATATGTTATTGTGTGAGTAAGATAACTTCATTTTTTATCGATTCAGATTATCGAAACTGCTCTATCAGGGTTTACTCCTCACTATACATATTAACATATATATTTATTTTAGGTGACACAATTTCACGCTTGGAATCAAGCAGCAACTATGTGGAGGCTGTCGTCTGCCAGCAAGATGACCTCAAAGACAATGAGATGAAAGTGTTTGACATCGGTGAAGACGGAAAAGTACTGCTAGTCAAACAGAAGGGTGAATTCAGCGCCCTTGGAACGAAATGCACCCATTACGGAGCTCCATTAGTTTCTGGTGCGCTTGGAGATGGGCGGCTGCGGTGCCAATGGCATGGAGCTTGCTTTAACATCAAGACAGGGGATATTGAAGACTTCCCTGGCTTCGATTCATTGCCATGCTACAAGGTTACTGTCACTGAAAAAGGCGAAGTTAAGGTAAGATTTTAATTACTTTTATTTTGGTGTATCCAAATGGTTCCGCTCCTGTCAATCAAACATTAGGCCATTTGAGTTACTTAAAAAGTTATACTTAAAAAAAATCCTGTTAAATGTTTGAAAGTTTTAACATGCTTTAATTTTAATAATAATTACATTTTTTTAATTTTTCTTTATTCTTCCGCCTGATGTGATGCTGATAATGTTGATTGTGGGCATCAGTTAAAGAATAATGAGATTACGAGTGATTTTTAGATCATATCGCATCATATGTCAGTGATAAAAATATTAAAAGTCATAAATAAATTTAGTCATAATTAGTTTAGGGTTTTACTTGGATTTGGACCTTATCAGGCACCATTCTTGCGCCATGCCTCGCCCGGGGCATGCTTTGTCGGAAAACCTTACACAGCGAGGCTGCCTCGCCCGAACAGCCCAAGCCATATTTGCTCAGTTTGAACTGGTTTGAAAATTCGCGGCACGAACCAAACGTGGCGTCCACACTGCGAGAGGCAAACGCCTGAGGCACCTTTGAGCAAATTCAAAAACCGACACCGCTCGGCTCGGCCGCGCGCGCGCTCGCCCGAGGCTGAGCGTAGGGCGCGGCGGGCCTCGGCCGAGGCAGCTTGCTCAGTGCGGACCCGCGTAATGACTATAAGCCTTAGTTGAAATTGTAAAGATATTCAGATAGCTTATTGCGATAACTCAATAAATTCAACATACCTACGCATGATACGCATCGTGCTGCTTGTACAATTATGCGCGTATTATCGCATAGGAATTGCCGTGACTAATTGCATTTTCCTGCTCTTGGTTGAAATGGTTTAGTTCTAGCTCTATCACCCTCAGGCCTCAGGCAACTATAAGGACACAAAGTCACCTTGGTTTACGATGTAAATACTTGAAAATAAATGTTATCTAAGTCGCCGTTGTTCAAGCGCTTGAAACAAGATGTCAGTCCGTTTCAGGCAGGGTTATACTATCTCAATCAATATTTGTCCGGAGATTTCAAGATTCAGGACACTTCTTCTAAAAACACTCTGGGCTTCCAAAAAAAATTGATTAAGTGAATATTTTCGGAAATAATCGATCAGAAAGTTGCATAAATTGTGTTCCTACCACCTATTTAAACCTTATGTCACAGATTATCCATACTATCCATACTAATATTATAAATGTGAAAGTGTGTCTGTTTGTCTGTCTGTCTGTCACCTCTTCACGCTTAAACCGCTGAACCGATTTGCATAAAATTTGGTATGGAGATAGTTTGAGTCCCGGGGAAGGACATAGGCTACTTTTATCCCGGAAAAATGCCCTTATCCGCGATAAACTAATTTAAGGCGGACGAAGTCGCGGGCAGAAGCTAGTAATATTATAAATGTGAAAGTGTGTCTGTTTTTTTTGTCTGTCTGTCTGTCTGTTACCTCTTCACGCTTAAACCGCTGAACCGATTTGGATGAAATTAGGTATGGAGATAGTTTGAGTCCCGGGGAAGGACATAGGCTACTTTTTATCACGAAAAAAAAACCCTTATCCGCGATAAACGAATTTATTTCGCGGGCAGAAGCTAGTATAATATATGTCCAAAAAATATAAAAAAAAATATCAAGAAAAAACTTACTTAATAAATACTTTCAACGGAAATTATTTTACATGATCGGATATACCGGTTTTGAGTTATTGCCGAAAAACAGCGCTTCTCTGCAAAGGACGTAAGTGCCGTGGAAATACGCCCTTTTGCTAGTGCAATTTTTCATATGGCATTTTTTCATCTGTAGTGCATTTTTTTGTATCAAAGGCTGCGGGACCCTACACTGAGCATAGTCTGACATGCTCTTGGCGGGTTTGTGAGTTATGGCCGAAAAACTGCGTTCCTCGGCAAAAGTACGTAAGTGCTGGGGAGCGCAAACCCACAAACACCAAACGCAAAATGCCACAGCCACTTGTAGTAGGGTGGGAACGCGATGAGCAATGCAAAAGGACTGTGGAGACTGATTGAATCCTACTTAGGGCTTGAAAGAGAGAAAGATGTTGACTTATAGGGGAGCGTTTGAGACTATGAACTGGTCGCCTCCGACCGACGGCGGGGTAAGATGACACAAATGGGGAGGCGGAGCAAGCCATGGGGAACCTATAAACAGATCGGTACGGTACAGTCAGCTGCAAAAAGATATAGTCGATTAGTCAGTTGAGTCCGTTAAAAAATATCTTCTAGCAATTCCATTGACGGGTACAAAAGTCTAGCGAAGATACTTTTGAGCAGACTATTCGTGTATATCTTTTTGCAGCTGACTTTACAATAAAAAACTGAGAGGTATATGCGCTCTAATTAGCTAGAGGGTAAGAAGTAGTTCAATCAATATCTACCAATAATTAAGTTGCCAAGCAAGAAGGTCTTACCTTATTCATTATTCACTAAAATCGATATTTTCATATAGGAGCCGGGCTAGCGCAACTTGCCCGACTTTCTTGCACTGTATTTTTATTTTATTTAATTTATTTGGCACACTAAACAGATAACATTCAAACTAACATATAACAATACATAGAACAGGCTTTGTAGAAAAATGCCATCCAAAACAAGTATCCACAACTTGATTAAAACAATACAGTAACATCTTAAAATATCCTAAATAAAAAAAAACTATTATCAACGTGGTTAAACTGTTAATCCATACTAAGCCATACTAATATTATAAATGCGAAAGTGTGTTTGTCTATCTGTGTGTATGTTACCTCTTCACGCTTAAACCGCTGAATCGATTGGGATGAAATTTGGTATAGAGATAGTTTGAGTCCCGGGGAAGGACATAGGCTAATTTTTATCCCGGAAAAATACCCCTATCCGCGATAAACGAATTTAAGGCAGACGAAGTTGCGGGCAGAAGCTAGTATAACAATGATGTAAGAAATTTATTTGCTGAGCATCTCAGAACAGAATTAATTTACATTATTGTTACGAGTAATATTTAACAATATTAACAGCTCTTTTTTTTTTGTTTTACAAATATCATGATAATAATCACAATTTTTGCAATTTATTAGTGGATCACTCCACTAGTGTTATTATTATAAACAAAGATCAGAAACAAATGAAAAAAAATTTCGACGATACTGGACTTGAACCAGTGCCTTGAGTCGGATGTGTAACGGCTAAAGAGTCGGATGCACCATACAGAGATCCATAAGCAAGAACAGATGACAAAATTCGTCGACTACTGGTGTGGACGATTAGCTCAGATGGTAGAGCGTGCTGCCCCGGTCTGGCTCAAGGCACTGGTTCAAGTCCAGTATCGTCGAAAAATTTTTTCATTTGTTTCTGATCTTTGTTTATAATAATATTAACAGCTGTTTAACGCGAAAGCACTTGTACAATCTGCCTCCTGAAGTCCTGAATACCAATAATCGTGGATTGAAAATGTTAATATTCTTGTCTTTTGTGACTATGTCGTTGTAATGACGGCACATTCTTACAATGGGTCCCATTACAATCCCATTGAATGGGATTGTAATAGAAAGTATTGTTTATGTATACCTGCAGAGCGAAAACTTTATGGAATTGTATTGAAAATAAAGAGATAGACAATATTTGTTGCGGTACAAAGAGTTGCGTGTAACAATTGTGTAGGTGCAGTGTTAATAACTGTAAGTTGTCAGTAATGTTTGTATTCCATGGTATCTATCATAAGTTACGTTTGGATGCTTCTGACCTTTCGCTACCGCCACCTGGGCGGGAGGTGAAAAATATATTCACTGCTCATTACTTTTCTGTTACATAATAGTTCTTGTAGTAAGGAGACGGCCAACCTACATATTTACCCGACTGCGCGACGCAAACGAGTGGTAATGTGTTTATTTGATTAAGGTGTAGAGTTTGTGACGTTACGGCTTGTAGAGTTAGAAGCTTGGGTCTGCATGAGATCTGGGGCCCGTTTCTCAAAAGCTTGTAACTTGTAGTCTCTTTCCAATAATATGAATTAAAAAGACACTTCCGCTTGTAATACAAGTTACAAGCGTTTATGAAACTGATAACTTTTTAACAGTCGAGCCATATGGTCTCGTCTAGGCAACATTTAAAATGTTTTTGGTGAGATTAAATTATTTATTATCTAGCGCTTGACCAACACCGCTGTACCGCGCCTTTGGTATGCGAGAGTAGAGACGAGGGGGGGGCATAGCAGCCAATTCGCCATTCAGCCATCGTCTGCCCCTCGTCTCG
Organism: Hedya salicella; assembly: GCA_905404275.2. Lineage (NCBI taxonomy): Eukaryota > Metazoa > Arthropoda > Insecta > Lepidoptera > Tortricidae > Hedya > Hedya salicella. The sequence continues at coordinate 6,842,307 of FR990114.1, read as the reverse complement.
CCGTTCGCATACCTCAGGCGCGGTACAGCGGTGTTGGTCACACTATAGTTCGATACCGGGATTTTTCATATGTGTGCCTAATACCTTAAAAAAAACACAACATTACAAGTTTCATCTGAATAATATTAAATCCCAGTCTATGCATTAAGCATAGAAAACTGAAATCCTTATTTTCTTCTGTTTCCGCGATTATTACTCATTGAAATAAAACAATTTAACGGATTATATCGCGTATATTCACCCGTGACCATGGAAAGCTGGAAAGCTTCCGAAACGTCGGGAACTAAAATGAGTGTACGCGATATAATCCGTTAAATTGTTTAATTTCAATGAAATCCTTATTTTCATACTACGTATACATAAGGACTTACTATAATACTTATTATAATGTCACTTTTAATACTATTCGAAATATGATCGTTATTATAAAGTTGTAAAATTGAAATGTCTGTACATTGAAGATCATTAAAACAAAAATATTGTACCGGACTATTTGAAGGTAATTTTTTTTTCTTTATGTTATACTCTACTGTGACTACTGTGTCGTTGTGGCTTCATCACGCCAAATCGGCTTAAAATATATCTAAAATGATTGCACCTTCTAGTAATTTATTATAACTAGTATAAATACTTAGAATAGAATAGTATTAAAAATGACATATATTTGTATTTGTAAGAAATTTGTAATGGTCTGATAAATAAAATTAAACTACTAATGCAGACCGGGGTTTATTGCCTAACGAAATTTTGACACTTGGTATCCGAATCAACTGTCATAGCCCATACAAAAGCATGACACTTGATTCTGATTCCGAGCGTCAAAAGCGTTAGTCAATAGGGGGCAGATGGGTGCAGTTGCCTTTTTCAAAGTGCCTATGTGAATAAAACCACGCCGCGGTCACAAACTAGTGTTATTTATGCATGTCGGAAAACACCCTATGATACTATATCTCTCCAAAATGCACGGTACTCGAGGAAATAGCGAAACTCTGTAAGCACACGTGCAGTAATGTGGGCGAAAGCTATAGTCGTATACAATTTTATTTCTGTTGTATTAACGTCGCACTGAAACGTATTTCAACGTCAGCTAAATGACGTTGCGATTCTAATTTTACCTCCCGATTCTATTTTAAAACTGGAAGGTGCCCGCAACTTCGTTTGTGGAGGAGAAAAAGTCATAACTCCTCTTTTTAGTCGTATATAAAGTATCCTATAACCATCTGGGGATGCCCAGCTACCCGTGTACCAAAAATAGTTGAAATCCGTTTAGCCGTTTGAGGCCACAACGACACATACGAACATACAAAAAAATCTAAAAAATATTTTTTTGTGTTCAGTGCCCGCCAAATAGTTCGGGACAATATATTTTTTAAATATCCTCAACGTACAGACTTTTCATTTTTACAACTTTATAGTAAGTAGTATAGATATTAAGATGCCTCCTGCGTGTTTTCGGAAATGGCATTTAACTGTATGAACTCGTAGTTAACGTGAAGAAAAGTATTATATTTTTTTGTAAAAGATCTGCTATGTTTACTTTTCATTTCTACAACTTGATAGTATAGATACCTAGATCTTAAAGAACATTTATATTAGTTGAATGTAATATGATCTTCGTAGCTTTCCAATTCAAAACAGAAATTACAGACGGATGCATTGGAATATCAAGAATGCGGGGAATCGCGGTACACGATCCGCTTCATCTTTAATTAAATTCCATCCCTGGTTTTCTTTATTTCCCATGACGACGGTCCGAAGCTCGACATTCAAAGCTCGTATCGTTCCGTCCCTGCAATAATCTATACTATTATAAAGTTGTACAAATGAAATGTCTGTACATTGAAGATAGTTTAAAAAAAATGATTGTTACGGACTTTTTGGAGCTCACTAAAACGAAAATTATTATTTTTTTGAATTTTTTGGATGTTAGTATGTGTCGTTGTGGCTTCATCACGCCAAATCGGTTAAACCGATTTCAACTATTTTTGGCACACGGGTAGCTGGGTATCTCCAGATGGTTATAGGATTCTTTTTACCCGCTACGCTGAAGAAAAAAAGAGGGGTTATTATGACTTCTTCCCCTCCGAGTACGAAATTGCGGGGCATCTTCTAGTAATATTATAAAGCTTAAAAATGAAATATCTGCACATTGAAGATAAATAAAAAAAGTTGTAACGGACAATTTGGAGGTCACTGAATATAATTTTTTTTGTATGTTTTTATGCGTCTTAGTGGCTTCATCACGCCAAATCTGCTCAACGGAATTGAACTATTTTTGGTACACGGGGAGCTGGGTGGCAGATGGTTTTAGGATAATTTTTACCCGACTAGGCTGATGAAAAAAATAGGGGTAATGACTTTCTCCACTGCAAATGAAGTTGCGGGCGCCTTCTAGTGTTCTATTATATTATAAAGCTGTAAAAATGAAATGTCTGTACATTGAAGTATGTGGGAGGTCACGAAATCAATTGTTTTTTTTTCTTTTCGTTGTCATTTTGTCCCAAATGTATTAAAATGATTTAAGGGTGCATGTATATGTGTTGGCGGCCTGGTCACGCCAAAACGGCGATAAGTTTTTTATAATTCGCGAACAAACTTGCCCAGAGAAGGAGGCCTTCTATTTTCAAATAAATTAAGCTGTGTAAATTGTACCCTAATTATAATATGATTATAGGGAGACAGATTTTATGTCGGTAAAAAAGAAGAATGACCCACTTACACTAAAGGCTCAGAGCAATCATTAGGCCAGCGTATTGCACCATAATCCATTTATAATCCGCCGCACATAGCGTTGAAAAAGGCTGGTAAAAAAATTTCGTTTTATTTTTTTTTATTACTAATACAGTAAAAAAAGATACATTTTCGTCAGCAGCGGCAAAATCATAAAAGATTTAACTGCCGCTGTGTTCGCTCAGTTAAATATTAACAACATTTTACTGGAGTAAATCAACTGCATCCCACTACTGACAATACTAAAAACCGGCCAAGAGCATGTCGGACCATGCTCAGTGTAGGGTTCCGCAGCCGTTCGTACGAAAAAATGCACACTACGGATGAAAAAACAGTGATATGAAAAAGTGCATTAGCAAAAGAGCGTATCTCCACGGCACTTACGTCCCTTTGTTGAGAAGCGCCGTTTTACGACAATAACTCAAAAACGTTATATCCGATCATGTTGAAAACAATTTTCGTTGAAAGTATTTATATAATTTCGTTGAAAGTATTAATCACTTTCGGTTACAAGTATGGAGTGCCCTACATTTATTATTATTTAACGATCAAACTAAGTAGCGGCTTACACAAGACGCCTATACTCCAAATTTCATCAATGTGCATCTTGTAGTTTTTGAGTAAAATGCCTGTACGGACGGAAATGACGAAACTATAAGTGTTCCGTTTTTGCCATTTTGGCTACGGAACCCTAATAAAAACGGTACCAACATTTTAACGTAACCTAACCTATGCAAATTATATTATGCTGGTAAAAGTTTCCTGATTTTTGGAATAGGGTAATAGACAATAAGCAATAATAAGTTGGAAACGAAACTCCTGAGCAGTTGCATTTCCACTCAGTCACGTTACGTAGTGTACCATTTCAGGACACGTGATTTTACTTCCTACTTAAATTATTTGTTAAATTAATACTTTATCATTATTTGCTATAAATAAAACCAATGATGAGTGCATTAGGTAATCTAATCTTAAGATATAATCGTCATAAATATTTTTTCTTGCAATTGAAAAAGTCCATTCAGCTTAACAATTTGTCATATTAGGTAATGTGACTGATAATTATTAGTACTCGTTGAAGCTATGTTCTAACGATAAAAAAAAATCGACACGTCAAGAAAAAAACAGCTGAATTACAAATAGCTCACCAGATTATCTTGAATGATAGATGTTCTTAGAACACTTTCGGTCAAGTCGCCTTCAAACTAAAAAACCGCTTCGTACGATTAGCATTCACGCACTAAAGTTTGCTCCACTTCAATACATTGAAGTTAACAAAAAATTAAACCAACGACTCCAAAAAAACACTAAAAAGTGAAAAGTAACTGCAAGTTTCTTCAATTTACTTACAAGTAACCGTTTGTGTACCCAATTAATACAGTATATACGCGTGCATAGCGTTTATATAAAAAAAAGTTTGAAAATCTGCGACTCTATGTAATGTAATCTATGCCAGGTCTAGCCATTTATATCAGTAATATCAGTATAGGTATTTGTCATACGATAATATTTAGACTACTTTTTGATGTGAAGACATATGACATTTTTTATTACAATAATGGCTACCAGATGTAAGTTAATAAGAAATAATAATTGCAATCCACTTCAGTCTAAGCGGAGGGGCAGCTCTGAAGTTCGAAATTGCGCCGTCCCACTCTGACAAATACAATTTAACACGAGAACAAGAGAGACGGCCGGGTAAGATCGGAGTAACCTCTCTACTCACTCAAATACAGTTCAACTCGAGAGTAAAAAAAAGAGCCTTTTTATTTCCCATTAAAAGGACCGTTACATAGTTACATTGAAACGTAATTATAAATAACGTTATATATGATTTTTCGTGATATTGTTTAATGGTTTACCCATTTGAGGGTATAGGCCACCTCCATATTTCGCCATAGCTGTCTGTCTGCTGCTTAAGGACAGCGCGATACAAACTTCCCTTTTACGAAGTAGGCTCAGTTAAGGCAATTTATGTTTCTTTATATGAAATGAAAATAATTAACTTTATTTGAAGTAGGGGCCGCGATGGCACTTTTTCGAGTCTGAGTCTTTCGGCTTTAATCTTTATATCAATATCGTATGTCTGTCTAGACATCTTCAATGTGAATACTAGACGCTATGTTGTATGATAATGAAGTGCTCCACACAATGACGAATTATTCATGTTTTTGTAGACGTGGTGATGTCATGTTTCTAATCAGTCACAAGATATGTAATAACATGGCATTTTAACAATGTGACTACATCCTGAACAGAGCGAACTCGTATGTACTTTGGTCGCCATTACTCTCTTATTTCTATTAAGTATATACTCGTATCTTAACATAGATCCCTTGGGTTCGTTTTCTTAAGTTAGTTTTGACATCGTCTTGATGGAGCAATATATTTTGACCTGTGATCTACAACAAAACAACATAGCCAAGCTAAAATGAGGCACTTTTCGAGCAGAATTGAACATTGCATTTTAACAATGTGACTACATCCTGAACAAGGCGAACTTGTACCTATGTACTTTGGTCGCCATTACTCTCTTATTCCTATTATATATTCGGTTCTTAACATAAATCCCTTGGGTTCGTTTTTTTAACTCAGTTTTCACATCGTTTTCATGGGCCAATATATTTTGACCTGCGATCTACAACCAAAAACTTAGCAAAGCTAAAATGAGAAGTGAAAAAGTAATCAATTTGCCGCATTATTCGCGGTTGTTCCTTGGAAGGAACTGTTTCCAGAACTAAAGGTGCTGCTGCGACAAAGGAACAAAGGCGAAAAACAGTTCTCAGTTGTTCCTTTAGCGCATGTAAAGGAACAAAAGCGGAGGAAGAGTCGCAGTGGCATCTTCAGTCCTTGCAAAGGAACAAAGACGAAAAAATAATCGCACTTCTTCCTTCAAATCTTATAAAGGAACTAGTGCGAAAAACAATCACAATTGTTCCTTCGAACGAGCAGTCTAAGGAACTACCGCGAATAATCCTATTTGCCAAGATTTAGTTACCGAACAACCTCCACATTAGGTACATACCTGTATAGGCTAGGCTTGTCTCGTAGTGTCAATGTCAATAATTAAGTTACCACATGTGAATATATATAATATATTTTGGGTAAATCAAGTTTTTATTTACCTCGTCGCCAAGGTTACGTCTCCTGACGAAAATTACTATTTTAAACGATTTAAAGGCAACCAGAATATTCATTTTCTAGCAGTTCAAATTTCAATACATTTCCATTTTTCAAGGGTCCATCGTCAGAATGTTAATAACCTACATTACTACCATTTCTCAGAGTACCTCTGTTGCTATTGTCTCTTGAGTTACGGCACAAAATAACTGGAAGAAAAAGTTAATCCACCTATCTAATAGACCCTACCCTGTCCTAAATTTCATACAATAAATTAAAAATAACATTGAGATTAGAAATGCAATTTAGATTAAATGTAATTAAGATACAAGGAATCGTAATCGCTAATCGATGAACTTCAAACGCTTGAGTAGATTAGGGTTCCCTATCATGAATTATAACTAAGAAGATCAACCTGTCGTCAACTGCCGACGTGAGGGCGTGGTAAGCAACGATATTCCTTGGTCACGCCGGGCGTCTAGAAAGTCTGACCCATTCTGCCGATAGCCTGACCGATACGAGCGTGGTGTCCCTAACTAACCAGACTTCCCCAGTTCGACTTCAGCGGGCGTCTCCCCAGTTACGGCGAGCGAACGAAGTTTAAAATTTTTAAATTTATTACTTCCGGTATATATGTATATTATAATTGTAGGTAAGAATTGATTATATAGGTATTTATTTTCGTCTTTGTGTATCATAGATCATTTCGTGGTAGTAATTCAAGAACATCGCCAGTTTTGTCAATATTCGCTAACTCGCTACGCTACGCTGATTTGCAACTTGCAACTTTTGTTATCAACCTACTTTCGATCGCTCAATAATCCACAATTTGTGTGACGTGATTATCGAATGAGGTTTTAAAGTATGACGCACATATGTCGACGCCTAATTGTTATATGTATCACCGGTTCGGTTATGGTCAGTTTTATAGCGCTACAGATAAATAAAACAACAAATCATATAGGTATTCGTAACTTTCTGTCCATACTAATCCATACTATCCATACTATAATATTATAAATGTGAAAGTGTGTCTGTCTGTCCGTCTGTCTATCTGTCTGTCTGTCTGTCTGTCTGTCTGTCTGTCTGTCTGTTACCTCTTCACGCTTAAACCGCTGAACCGATTTGGATGAAATTTGGTTTGGCGATAGTTTGAGTCCCGGGGAAGGACATAGGCTACTTTTTATCCCGGAAAAATACCCTTATCCGCGATAAACGAATTTAAGGCGGACGAAGTCGCGGGCAGAAGCTAGTAATATTATTAATGCGAAAGTGTGTCTGTCTGTCTGTCTGTTACCTCTTCACGCCTAAACCGCTGAACCGATTTGGATGAACTTTGGTATGGAGATAGTTTGAGTCCCGGGAAGGACATAGGCTACTTTTTATCCCGGAAAAATACCCTTATTCGCGATAAACGAATTTAAAGCGGACGAAGTCGCGGGCAGAAGCTAGTACTATTATAAAGTTGAAAAATTAAATGTCTGACAATTGAAGATATTTTCAAAAAAAATATTGTAAAGGACTAAGTGGAGGTCACAGAAACGTCTTCGTATGTTCGTATGTGTCGTTGTAGCTTCATCACGCAAAATCGGCTAAATGGATTTCAACTATTTTTAGTACGCGGGTAGCTGGGTATCTCCAGATGGTTATAGGATACTTTTTACGCGACTACACTGTCGAAAAAAAGAGGGTTATGACTTTTTCTTCTCCGCGAACGAAGTTGCGCTCGCCTTCTAGTGTTGTATGAAAAAAATGCAATTGTGGAGTACTGGCGTGCCCGCACAGGGCGATCAGCGCCTCTTTGTGCGATGTATACCTACTTACTCTTAACTTAACAACGAGCTTCCGTTGGGAGACGGAAAGCAACTTACTATACGCAGATTCGATCAACTTTTTATACGTCTCAAAACATTATTCTCAATCAAAACTTTAATTTAAGGCTATGTGTACATTTTGTGAGCTGTGCCAGTTGTAGATCAAGGTGTATTTAATTTAATTATCTATGTGGTAACCAGAACTTATTAACTAAAGAGCAGATTTTAAAACTAGGTACTTGTTCAGAATGAATTACAAGGTGGTAGTTTCGGATGATGATGTTAGGTTTTTTTTATTGTGATCGATCCGTTGGTTTGATATTTATCCCGAAACTACTAAGGTATTCTGTTTCTATACCATGTTTGGTACGATTGATATTGGATATAATAAGTAGGTCAAAAATAAACGACAAATGCTGCTACTTTTTTTCGGACCACTTCTTGTTCTCTATTATTTGCCTACCTACCTATATTAAATTTAGTGTACACCGGATTAGTAGGTACTACATGCTCGCCTTGGCTTTGGTCCGAGTATTAGTGTGTACCTTAGCTTAGCTTTTGCCGCATAAAACGCGTGGAACGCATATGTGATATTTGATACTTTTTGATACAAATCTTTTGAAATACTGAAAACTGTCATATGTGTCAATGGAAATAGAGTTGGGCCAATGGGGAATGGATGAAAAATTTCAAAAATCTTGTAATTTTGTTTATAGGTAGGAATAAGCCTCCTTATCGTCAGAAAAAAAATTATTTTTAATATGAGTTAACTAGCGTTATGCGTCTTTCCTGTGGACACCCGAAAGTTAAGGGCTTTAAATACTATATTTTTTTAGTGTCCTATAGGCGATGTACAAATTGATTAATACTCTATTTCTAAGCGATAAAAATATCAGTTATATGTACATTTGTGTATAATATGTCGGTGACCTGACTTAAGTATCCAGGCATATTCGTGGTTTTGAACGCACAATCGGTACACATTTGCAACGGTGTTCAGGTTCGAAACCTGGCTCAACTTATTTTTTTCTTTTTTTTGTGTTTAATTAGTTAAGTAGTTTCTATTATTCTTATATAAGTATTCATATATGATGTAGAGGGGAAAACAATATTTTTTTTCATCCAATTAAAAACTTCGTTCTACTAGCAGGCCTCAAGGGCACGTTACATATCTGATTTTAGAATAAACAGAAAAACATTCGCAATCTACATTAAAGTTAATAACAGTATTACAACAGACAAACACTTGGGCAGATTTTACAGGGAGATGTATATATTGTCTCCGGGTCTAAGAGGTATAGATATACATAACTTAACCTATACTTTCAGAGATAGGATGTCTAGGCGTCAAAAAAGGAAAAAAATAATAATAAGAGAGAATTCTAACTTTAATGGAAATGTAGAAAGTTCCCGTAGTTAAATCGAAATTTAAAAAAAATTTACATCTATGCCCATATGTTAAAAACTGCAAAGACTTTTTTGTTCGACTGGTAATTTATAAATTGTTGAATTAGTAAATAAAACGTAAATAATACCAATGTGAACCTTTTCTGTGGGCACTATTAAAGATGGGTTTCAACGCTTTACAACATGTAATCAATTTTGATCATACTTAACTAGCGCCATCTAACGGAGACCGCATTGGCAAACTTTACTTAATGGTTTTTGCTAATGCCATTTTAATTCGTTCAATGGGGATGTCTACTGTCAAAATGCCACAGTTATTTTTAAAATAAGCCAAGTAAATTGTATGATGTATATAAATCATCATTAATGACAATATGATGGACAAATTCCTTATAAGTATTATAAGTGACTGCGCTGTGGTCACGCCATCTAGAATTAATCTTGGCAAGCCTTCTCATTCTGGTATTTTGCTCGTATAAGGGTATAAATAAGAATGAAAACATATAATAAAAAAACATTTTATTTCGTAAACATACTTATGTTGCATTCCACCAACATTAAACAATTTTAATTAGATTAACAGATGAAACAAGTATTTAGTTATGTTTATGTTACATTTGTCTAGAATTTCGCCACCTTTTTGATAGTCTGGTGTAGTCAAACACACCCAAAATAAATAAAAAATGAGATAAACAAAATAACCAATTACAATTAATATATCTATATGTAGCTATTGATTAAAGTATTTATTTTAACCACAATGAAGAGGCACTCAGTGAATCAACATGTATGTAGATAAAAACATGCATTACACGCTTCCATCTTAAAATACTATAACATCACTCGGGCACCTACTTTATTAACAATAAAAAAAACTAACTGTATGTTTAATGTTGATAGAATAGCATCACTATAATCCTCTTTATTACATTACTTAATACTTCAAGGCTCTGCCGTCATTGTCGATAACTTTTTGCAGCCTCTCACTAATGCCGTTTACCGTCCCTGAGGTTTTGGCTCGTCCTCACGTTGGACAGGTCCCAGTTAAGGACCATTTGGCCCCATACATTTTCTATCAGATTTAAGTCTGGGCTTTATGACGGCCAGATAACTGTTGAGATATCACTTTGGGAGCCGAGCCGAGTTATCAGGTATATTTGACCCTCGGGATAGGCAACTCGCACAGTTGGCAACGTGACGTCACGGAAAATTACCAAGTATTTTTCACTATTTATGCGACCACCGACTTCTATAATTTCGCCTGGCCCCATAATGACTTCCAACCCCAATAAGCTAATGTTATTCTGCCGCTAGTTCTGGTAGGTAAAATACAAAATTAGTCATATCTCTTCAATCCTGCTGGATGCATGTAAGTGTTTGCGCACTGTTTTACTGTCGTTTTGGTGGAAAGGAACGGGTCTTCAGTGTGCCTTGCGATTATATCCCGTGCAGACTGAGGAGTAAACATCACAGGAGCAAACCTTGGCCGCTTCCTTTCTATATCTTCAGTTTCTCCATGCTGATGCCGTTTGATTCACAATCTAACGGTTTTTCTCTGTAAAGAAACGTTATTTATATTTAATTATCCTTATAACTTTAATAGACCATAAACAAAATAAAATGATGCAATTCATTTATAGTGTAGAAAAACGTCATTTTCATAATGCTAAATACTTATACTAACTATAAGGTATTCGTAATGCGAATTGTTATGTAATTATAAATTATAACAAAGTATAAATAGCATGTAATATGATGTTATACGTAAACCAGTTTTAATAATTTCCTTTGACATCCTAGACAAATGAATAAACGAAGGCAAAGACCATTAAAATCATTAATATATATGAGCTATAGGTAAGTTTATAAAATATAATTTATATATTCAACTTACCGTTAAAAGCAATTGATGAGCAATTTAGCTTATTGACGTGTTGTTTTCAAACAACACCACTATTTTCACCTTCAAAAATGCTGTTAATTGAAGCATTATTTCAAAATATAAAAGTGTAATAAATATGTAATGTAAACCGTGAGTTGTTCCGAGAGCAATAGTCGAATTATAGATAATTAACGACATTGCCCACTAATGTAATTGCCTAATACCCGCAAATAAATAGCTTAAATTGTGGGTTGTTATGATATGAGACGGAATTCATACTGTTGAAAAAAATTATACATATGATGCGCCCTAGCAATGTTAATTTGAAACACTGATCTCATCCTGTCCTGTGGTCTAGTGGTAACCGCGCTTGACACTGGATCAGAAGGACGAAGGTTCAAACCCTGCCTTGGGATGTCAGAGAATGTTTTTTGACTTCTTAGTCAAGCTTGCTAGGAATTATTCTAAGCGAAATATGCATTCTTAAGAAATACAATATTTGCAAATGAAACAAGATGATGATGAAATAACATTCGGTGAGTGCTGCCATCTAGAATATGATAGTTTGAACAGGTCGAATAATTTGTTTAGTGAGACACTCGCTCGCCCAGTGCTGCCACCGAATATCAAAGAGGCTGAATTGATAAAAACAAGGCAATCAAATATGAACATTGAATGTTGAGTATAAAAGTGCCCTCGAGGCTTACTACTTGCAGAATAAAGTTTTGAATATTGAAAAAAATTAAAGGTTTCAGAAAAGTAATAACTTCCTTTTATAATTACTGATATGTTTTTAAATATTGTGAACGTTTTCAATTGTCAATTAAAGAATGGATTTTAATTTTACGCAAATTGATAAATCCGCCATTTATGAAGAAATGAAATGCCTTTTAACCCCTGTTTTTTTTAAAATACATTCTGGGTAATTGATAGATTCAGGCGTTACTTTGCGGAATTCCATACTAGATCAATGGATTATAGTTCCTTTGCTGTTCCGCGAGCTTGTGTCTTGGTTAGATGTGACAATAAATTGTGCTCACATGCGCATATTTTCACGCAGTTTCCATAACAAATACGCATGCAAATACTCAATGATTTTCTCGGGTGGACGACGGTCCGGCACAGTACAATTTATTGTCACATCTAACCAAGACACAAGCTCGCGGAACAGCAAAGGAACTAAAATCCATTGATCTATACTCTGGGTGTTACATACCTATATTAAAGTAAATCATGCAAATTCGTTTTAAAATAATGAAAAAAAGGAAAAACAGGGACATACAACCGGGGCTCGAACTCACGCCACTAGAGACTTCCAGTGCGCGTTCATAGCCACGAATATGCCTGGGTACTTATGTGAGGTCACCGACTGTACCCAAGCCCTTAACTATTGCGTTGTCCACAGGAAAGACGGCTAAATTCTAGAACCAGTATGACCCAAAAAGATGAAAAAGTGTTGGTGGGCCTATATGACAGCTTATACGGTACGGCAATAATAACAGTACATTTACAGCCATTTTAATCGAAAACATCAATGGTGCAGTTGCCGTACCGTATAAGCTGTCATATAGGCCCACCAACACCTTTTCATCTTTTTATTTTTTTCTAAGCCACAGAAAAATGTGTAATTTTTTTCTGACGATAAGGAGGCTTATTCCTACCTATAAACAAAATTTCAAGATTTTTGGAAATTTTCATTCATTCCCCATTGCATTGATTCTCTTTCCTCACGAAATAAATTATGTTTCCCTTACCCCACCTGACCTTAATTTGCATAGCATTTGTATCTGTAACAAGAACACCTGCCCAAAACTTGATAGTTATAGTGGTCAGGGTCAGTTCTAGTAGTGCAGCGCTGTAATCGCTAAAATTAGTAAGGTAACTGTGACTCAGTCAAGGTCGGCCGTAAAGTCACAAACGCGGCGAAACATAAGCAACTCGATAATATGATTGAATCACACGAACATGTGGTCATTCTGTGCGAGATGTTTACTTAGTTCCGGGCAAATGCATCAGTCATGGCCCTATGACTCATTTTGCAGAATATGTTTCTCGTAAATAATTTCATTATAGCTTGGATAGTTTTTCGCGAAGTTTCGTTCGCTTTGGCGTGGTTATATTTTGCATATTATTCCGGAACTGTGCAATTTTTCCCACCCATCCCCCAATCGTTCACGTCCAATGAAAATTTTCCTAAACATGCGGTCTTATGATCCCCCTCCCAATCTTTGGCTAGGACCGCGGCTGTCGCTCTAGCGCAACTCTCCGCGACTACGCTTGTCGCGTGACATAGCATCCCCCGTTTTTCTCGCATTGTATTGAAAGGAAAGAGACAGACAATCTGTTGCGCGGCAAAGAGTCGCGTGTTGCGCGAGTTGTGTTAGAGGCGCTGCACCTCTAGCACAAAAATTGTCCGTCTCTTTCCTTTCAATACAATGCGAGAAAGACGAGTGAGGCTATGTCGCGCGGCAAGCGTAGTCGCGCAAAGTTATACTAGACCGGTAGGCGCGGTCCTACCCGAAGAATAGGAGGAGAGATCATAATAATGCCGAATTTTTCATAAATTGTCTATGTTTAGGAATATTTTCATTGGACGTGAGCGATTAATAACTAGAAGGTGTCCAACTTTGTTCGCGGATGATAAAAAGTCTTAACCCCTCTTATTTTCGACAGCGTAGTCGGGAAAAAAAGATCCTATAACCATTGAGGAAATCTGTTAAGTCGATTTGGCGTGATGAAGCCACAACGACACATACCAACATACAAAAAATCCAAAAAATATATTTTGCAATTCAGTGACTCCAAATAGTCCGTTGCTACAGACATTTCATTTTTACAACTTTATAATAGTACCTATAGATGATTTTGCATGGCAAGGGTATATTGCTTATCTAGAAGCACCGAGCGCAGGCGCTCTCAATTTAATCCAGCAAAGTAATTAACAATGAAATTATACGTGGTCTTAGAACAAGTGTGAACCGCGACGAAGGCACGTAAGCGCAATAGTGCAAGACTGTGTGCAGCTAATTTATCAAAGAAAAACACCCGCCAAGACAATGTCGGACCATGCTCAGTGTAGAGTCCCAAAGCCGGTCATACGAAAAAATGCACACCAAAGATGAAATAAACTTTTAAACAAAAAATAAAACCGACTCCAAAAAAACTAAAAAGTAAAAAATAACGCCATAATTCAGTTTCTTCAAATTACTTACAAGTAACCGTTTGTATACTCAATCTATACAGTATATACAATTAATCTTATTTTGGCGTCGGTGCCACGGAATAATAAAAACAAGGGAAGCGGCGTACGACCCGTTTAATAAGAGAACCGATGTCGCCAAAATGCACACTATCACAATAATGCGCACAGATAAATGTTCAAGCTGATTGGTCAACGTTTCTTGTGCAAAACGAAGTAAAAAACTTTGATCTGCTAAAGTAATTAAAACCTGATGCCTATGGTATAATATCCCAATTCGAGCATAAGGTTTAGGACTTACGACTTATCGGATTCGATTATTATCACTCGAGTGAAAGACCCACGCTGCCCTACCAGGCAAAATAACCATATGTGTCATACACGTTGTATGGCACATATGCTTTTTCAGTTATTAGGGCAGAACGCCACGTGGCGTCGAATAGAGAAATTAATTGCAAGAGTTCTTTTTAACGACATCTAGCGTCGAGTAGCTAAACTAAGAAGTATTTAGGGATGTGCAATGCTTTTTTGTAACATCTATATCGATAAAACTGGCCTGGCTGCATATGGACAATGCGTTGTGTAAGATTATAGGTAAGTAAATAGGTTGGACATTTTTAATGCCACCTGAAGGGAAAGTACTCTAAACAATGGAGATAGCAAATATCGCTAAAAGGAAACATTCCTTTAGTTTTGAAAAGGAAATAACTGCATTCAAAGATTAAAAAAATATTATATTAAGAGGATCGTTGTCCGCTTGTTACAAACACGGTTTTCATAAAAAGCTGATAATGTTTTTCACCTTATAGACAAAGACGAATTTGCATGAATTTTGAAAGTGGTGTACGTAGGATGGAAAACTAGTATACCGTGTTGGATTGTTGCCAGCAAAAATAATTATTATTCTAGTGTGTGTATGAAATTTGCATCTGCTATCTGCTTATAACTTTTACCGTCAACATTTTTTTTGTAAAATCAAAACATTTAAACCATGTTTTACACCAAACCTACATTTGCAAAACTCATGCAAATCGGTCTACGCAGCTACGTTTATAGGGTGTCAAACTTTACTACGTACTCTGATGCCTACACGTAAGGTAAAGATTGTAAAAATATTTCCACACAAATGTCGTTTAACAGAAACAAAATCAATTTTTTTATTTGAAATAAAAAAACATAACAGAATAAGTTTGACTAGGTTTAGTTTGTAGAGTTTAGTTTTAGCTTATTTTAGAATATTGTGGTTTGTTTTGTAATGTCTATTTAAAAATAACAGAATTAGAATTCTTTTTAATAATTAAATAAAAAATATTATATACAAAAAATACAGTACAACAAATATTTCACTGGCCCTGAAACAACACATATTTATTAAGTAACTGCCTTTTGGAAATTCTCAACTTTAACTTTAGTAAATGATGTATGCGCACATTGAGGTAACGCACAATAACAGCTTTAATTAAATCTGTCACATGGTTAGACGCCGGGAACTCTCCTAACTGATGGTATGAAATTGAATCAAATACATTGGACTCAACGAACTGCCTCAGAATCTTAGCAACTAGTACATCCCTCTTGATATTCGTGGTATCCCAGGTTTTGAGAAATGACTCTGCGACAGTACATATTTTTATTACATCCTTTGATGGATACTGTAGACCCCCTTTATCTTTTAGCGATGTTAATTTATGGAGATCTGAATCTTTTTCCGCAATAAGCGCTTTTGCACAAATATCGCACCTTATGGATTCTATCATCTTTTTTACTATGAAACCAGAAATGTGCACTATGGCATGGTGCGCAAATTCAGATATGTTTTCGTCGCAGTCATAATAGTCCGAATCTTCATTTTCTCTGAGATATATTTCCTCGTCTGTAGAGCTGAATCCCGACGTCCTATTGATTCTCTCTTCTGCAGACGAACAGTTCAATATGCTTAAGTTTTCTAACGCCGAGCAGTTTCCTCGATTCGTGTCTCTTAATTCAACATGCACTAGCATTTTTTTATAGGCAGCTATAAACTGCCTAGCCGTAGGGTTGTTATTGGATCCCCCATGACATCTTATATTACAAAAAAAAAGTTCCAGATGGTCCTGACTTAACTTGTAGAACGGTAGATATATTAATATCTTACTTTGAATTAAAGTAACGTACAATTGCTTTAGTGCTTCAATGCAGTTGACAAAGCCGAGGAAACCAGTTTTTCGCAAACTTTTTAGGACTGGAGTTCCATCTTCTAATTTAAGTTTGGATATATATTCAAACGCCATGCTCAAAAAATCAAAAATGTTGTGAGCATTGTTTTGGTTGAGGGCTTTTTTGAATCCATGTTGGTGTAGGTTCTTTGAATTAAAAACATCAAAGATGTTATTAAAAACCATTAGAAATTTTTCAGTAGGCTCACTTTGCGAAAAAGTTTCAATTTTTAAGTCCTTTCTGCAAAATTCGATAGATTTAGCAACGCTGAAGCTAAACAGTTGTGTCGCCAACTTCACCTTCATTCTTTCATTTTTAAAATTAATATGCCGGCCTTTTAATTTGTTGGCCAAGTGGAAAGTTTCTTTGTATTGTAAATTGTTTAACTGTTGTAAATATTTCCATTCTATCTTGTTTCCGTCTGCGTCTATAAAAGTTTTATAATTCTCAAAAGAGTTTCTAATCAGTTTTATCATGTGGCTTGGGTCTAACACAGCGACGACCGGGTCACGCGTAACTGGATGGTCGAATTTGACATTAAAGTCTTTTAAACAGCAACCAAGATGTCCAGCCATAGAAACATTTGCTGCACAGCCGTCAAAAGTTACAGCCACGATTTTTATTCCAGCATTGTGAGCTAATTCCAAGCATTGCTTAACGAGCTCAGCTCGTTGTAATCCCGTAACGCCGTCAACAAGGAAGAAACCGACTGGTACCTTGAAATCACTGTTGATCGCCGTAATTAAAAAAACTAAAGCTTCTTTCGCTTCAGGCAAGTGATCTCCTTCCAATCCGGTACCCATATCAACATATCCATGGAATTGTCGTCCATCCCATTCAATACGGCGTCGAATACTCATCTCATCTAAAACCAATGTTCCAACAAGAGGAGAAGTGGAGGAGTCAGTTTTGTGTTTAATTGCAGTGAAGGCTTCTTTGGTAAAACCGGGTCCTCCACCAATCTTCGAGTACCACTTCTGCAAGGTCCTTGGATGAGGCAAACTCGTATTGAATACTCTACGCACGTATTCGTATGCTTTTGGTGAGTAGTAGTTCAGAGTAAGCGCGAAACTACGCAGAGCGGGTGAGTATTTCTGCCTAGACACAACATTGGCTTTGACGTTGCTGACTTGCCGTGCAACTAGATCTTGAACCTACAAAAAAAAAAAAAATATACGTTACTGTCAAATTCTCACTTTTTTAGTTAGAAAAATAGCAAAACAAAGATAATTTATGTCTTGTATGCCAGCATTAGTAGATTGACCTAAAAATATACAATTAAGCGATATTAGAATGACAATAATAACTAACCTGCACATTTAGGTATTTCAAACTTGTTAAATTTTCACTGCTAATTGAAAACTTTTCTTGTAATTCCTTTAAAAGCTGTTCAACATGTTCCAGCTTCCTTTTCAATCTTCGGCCTTGTGTTTGCAATCTTCTTATTTTTAGTTTTTGTTTTTGTACTCTACCTTCAGCCCATCGTAACTTTGCCTTTAATTTTTGTTTTCGTGGACTTGAGTTAGTTGACGAAGCTACAGTAATATTGTCGTTTTCAGAACTTGGCGGACCTAGTAAGTTGACAGGATCTTGTGTGTTTTCGTCGTCCCGAAGTTTTTTATTTACAACTGGACCAAACCTCCATTTTGAATTCAGTTTCTTTCTAACTTTTTTGGACTCTTCTGCAACACGTTTTTTTTTTATTGGTAACACATCGTCCTCATATTCTTCTGCTGCTCTTTTTTTTGATGTTCCTGGTTCTAATCGTCGTTTTTTAGCCACTATACAACAATCATTGTCGATTCTATTTACATTCTCTTGTTTCCTTAAATTTGTCAGAACATAAATGCTTAGCGTGGGAACAGCCTTATTCTTTAAAAATCTTCTGCCCCTTTCTGACAAGAGCAAATCATTCTGACTAAAATGTGCAGAACAAATGGTGCTAATTTTTGTTAGCATCCAGTTTTGTCTTCCCGTTGCATCAATCCATTTTTCTTTTATAAAAGGATCTTGCG
Source organism: Hedya salicella (assembly GCA_905404275.2). Classification (NCBI taxonomy): domain Eukaryota; kingdom Metazoa; phylum Arthropoda; class Insecta; order Lepidoptera; family Tortricidae; genus Hedya; species Hedya salicella. The sequence goes on along the minus strand of FR990114.1, from coordinate 6,823,944 downwards.
GAAATCTGTAAAGTGTATTGTATAATGACAATAATGTTAATTTTATTGTACGGTCATCTGCAGAGAAACGGGACCGTCACTGCATAGAATTATTTATGTTGGGGGGGTCACGTTTCTCTGCAGCTGACTACAAATATATACGTAAGAAAGTTAAAGGACTAGCAAAAAAGTATTTCATCTCCGTCATCGTTGGTCAGCAATGCGCATGTGTTGCTTCTGGTGTTACAGGTGTTTTAAGACGTCGATAATCACTAAAAACCAGGTTCAAAGCCTGCTTGTAGTGTGGTATAAATAAATAAAACCAGCCATGTGCGACTCGGACTCGTGCACAAAGGGTTCCGTAGCATTATCTAAAAAAACTATATAAAAACGTTTGTTGTATGTGAGCCCCACTTATATATTTATTTTAGTCTGTGTGTATTATTTTGTTGTTATAGCGGCAATAAAAATACATTATGTGAAACTTTCGATTGTCGGGCTATCACGGTTCATGAGATACAGCCTGGTGACAGACGGACGGACAGGAAGTTTTAGTAATACGGTCCCGAACCCCTTTGGCTACGGAACAATAAAAATAAAATAAAAACTTTATTGTGTGGGTAAATGAGTGTACAGGTACACATTTTCTGCTTGTGTACGCTCAAAAAAGTTCTAGCTATACACACAAACCATGCAGATGCACATTTATCTACCCAAAATATTTCGCATTTGTGAAGTAAAACAAATCGGTTTATCGATATCGATACTCTATCGACTACACCCTCGCACTAAATGAGTAGCGTGAATGTGCTGCAATCTTCTAGAATGTTTTGTAACTATTATGACAGATACAATTCAATCTTATTACAGTTACATAAGATTGATTTTTGTATTGTACAATGTTAAAAAATGAGGAACGAAAGCAAAATTTACATGAAAATGAAAATTTAATTAAATAACACTCACCGATGATAGGAAATGCCACCATTAGCTAGATTTTTTATCCGGCTAGCATTCCTGCACTCCAGAATGGAGCAATACGGCATATTTGTCCTTGTTTTTTAAGCTTATCGAAAATTGCTTGTGCGTCTGTCACGAATAAGCGGCGGCGGCGTACTAAGCGCGGTTGAGCACTGCAGTGCCCATCGTTGGGACACGTGCCACGCCTACTTTAGGCTTCTACTGTTTTTTCTGTTCTGTGGTCGGTGCCATATAAAGAATGTGTAAAATATTGAAAATTGACGATTTTAGTAAGTTGTGACACGATGGCACCGACTCCAAAATAACATTAATTGTATATACTGTATAGATTGAGTATACAAACGGTTACTTGTAAGTAATTTGAAGAAACTGAATTATGGCGTTATTTTTTACTTTTTAGTTTTTTTGGAGTCGGTTTTATTTTTTGTTTAAAAGTTTATTTATTTTACACTTTTTAGTTAACCGTAACTTAAAAGTGTATCTCGTGACGATTTGAACAAGCCCAAACACGGCTAGGATACATTATTTTATTACATAGATCTGGTGCCTACCTTCCGGCTCCATCATCAAATCAATTCGATGGTACCATTCTCATCAGGAACATTTAAATTTGTGACTTTGAAGTTGCTTAGCTAAATTAATCAAGATATTTTGTCGCCACCCGTAAATCATTTATCATTGAGGAGTTCCGATGGCATTCTGTGGTCTTCTGCATCAGTTCCACTTCACCAATTTACACTTTTTGAATGCAAATGCTTATTATGTTTCTTATAATACCAAAATCGCTATATGTATGCCTACAATATTTGAGGAGTTCCTTCAATTCCTCATGCATTCCATCATCAGATCTTCACCAAAATTAAATGGGACAAACTAGAAAGTACCTACTATGAAACCAAAAAAAAAATTTTGAAATCGGTCGTAGTCTTCGAGTAATCGGTGAACATCCAAAAACATTCCGTCGAATTGAGAACCTCCTCCTTTTTTTGGAAGTGCGATTTGAAAAAGTGCACTAGCAAAAGAGCGTATCTCCACGGTACTTACGTCCGTTTGCTGAGAAGCGCCGTTTTTCAGCAATAACTCAAAAACGGTACATCCGATCATGTTGAAAATAATTTTCGTTGAAAGTATTTATGAAGCTTTATCTTTGTAATTTTTTTCATATTTTTAGACATACCGTTTAGAAAATAGAGGGGGGGGGGGGGCACATTTTATGCTACTTTCGGAGCGATTATTTCCGAAAATATTCACTGAATCAAAAAATATTTTACAAACCTCAAAATGTTTTTAAAAGAACTGTCGAAATATACGTGCCACACATTGATATTTGCTGATTTATTTTTGACACAACTATAAGGGTTCCGTTTTCGCCATTTTGGCTACCCTAAAAAGAGAACATAGACCTACATATTACATGTAAAAATAAATACCTACACTGGAACATATAACCTCCTCTTTCGAAGTCGGTTAATAATTGAATCTCAAAAGCAATTCCCTTGTGCCCTTTGGTTAAGTTTTCGTTGGTACAGGAAGTCTTTGTAGGGTTTGGTACCCAAAGGATTTCAGCGGAACCATTACTAAGCCTTCGCTGTCCGTCTGTCGGTCACAGGTCACTCTTCAACTGTCATCATCGTATATTGGCAACGAAACATTTAGGAACCAATAGGTGTAGGTATGATACGCCTAAAGATACGAGTATTTACTTAGTTATATCACAGGTTATATCTATGCTTATCAACTATGTATTGATTTTAAAGACCAGACATAATAATGTTTTTAAGTTATTTAAGCATTCCCTGGAATGATTCCTACCTAAAAAATAAGTATTATAATTAACCTGCGGTTTCCCCCTTGTACAGACAATTAAGTATCCTATATTCGAAGCCCTGGGCTGATCTGTGTGTGTGTACAAAGTTTCATCTAAAAATCAGTTTGATTGTTTAAGTAAATTTCCAATGATCGTCTCAAGTTTTCAAATTTATAGTTTCTAGGTATAATACGATTAATATATGTATTAGGTGTTAAAGTATTAAATTGCCGTTTAGTATGGAGTATCTTAAGAAAATTTATTTTTCCGTTCTAATGTTTTAGGAATATTTTAGGAATGGCTTATCCAAAATTAATAAAATTTTATGGGTATGTGCAGACAACATTGAATAAGTTTTCAAAAAAGTAAAAAGATAAAATAAAATATAATAAAGAATTACATGACATGGGGCAATGAGAATGAGTGAACCGAGTTGTTCTCAAAATGTGTAAGGATGGTGGTTTACATGTCATTCAAATAAACTTGATTACAGTCTACTTTTTAAATAAAAAATATTTTATTAAACCGGCAATTTCATACTTAACACCTATTATGATGACAAGATTCGCCAAATGCCGAATTCCTGTAGAACCTTGATACTTTAAGTATTACTGAGCGAAAAATTGAGTTGTTCGATCTAACAAATCAATCTGTATGCTTCAGGTCCGAGCTAAGATCAGCGATCTGAAGAGCAACAAGCGCATCAAGGACTTGGGCTGCGTGTCGTCCACCGACAACGCCTCCGTGGTCATCATCGGCGGCGGCCCCTCGGGCGCCACCTGCGCCGAGGCCCTCCGCTCCGAGGGCTTCCGCGGCCGCATCACCCTCGTCGCCCGTGAGAACCACCTCCCCTACGACAGGATCAAAGTCTCCAAGGTCGGCCCCGCTAATGACATAGAGAAACTCCAAGTCAGAACCTCCGAATACTACCGAGACTCCAACATCGACATAATCAAGGGAATCGAAGCGACCAAAGTCGACACTGACGCCAAATTGGTCCACCTTAGCAACGGCACCACGCTACCTTACAGCTCTCTATATTTAGCCACCGGATGCAAACCCCGCGTGCCTGACGTACCAGGAATAGACTTAAAGAACGTCTACACTGTTAGAGACTTCCAGGATTCGATGGACATTTTGAACACTTTAGGCGACAATGCAGATAAGAATGTCGTCGTATTGGGCCTGAGTTTCATCGGTCTGGAAATCGCCGCGTCGTGCGTAAAGAAGGCTAAATCTATGACGGTAGTTGGAAAGGACGAGGCGCCGCTCGCACTAGTATTCGGTAACGAAATAGGAAAGAGTCTGCAGAAGCTCTTCGAGGATAATAACGTTACGTTCCACTTCAAAACTACGATTGTCAAGTGCAATGGTGAGAACGGTGTTATCAAATCAGTGGAGCTCGCCGACGGGACCACACTGCCCGCTGATATGCTCGTTTTGGGCGTGGGAACTACCTATTACACTGATTTCCTAAAAGATACTGGTATCAATCTGGAACCGAACGGCGCGGTCAATGTTAATGACAAGTTGGAAACGAATATCAAGAATATCTACGCCGGTGGCGATATCGCGTACGCACCGGTCTACAGTTTTGGGAATAAACAAATGAGCATCGGTCACATTGGTCTGGCGCAGTACCACGGACGCGTCGCGGCTTTGAACATTCTGAAGAGGGAGGCTCCTTTAAGGACAGTTCCTTACTTTTGGACGATGGTATTCGGTAAATCCATCAGATACGCAGGCTGTGGACGCCCGGCCAGTACGATGATTGATGGCGATGTTGCTGGACTCAAATTCGTTATGTTCTTTTTCGATGAGCAAGACAGGGTGATTGCTGTAGCATCGTGCACTAGAGATCCGATCGTTTCCCAGTTTGCCGAGTTCCTCCATCAAGGGAAATCTTTGTACAAGAAAGATCTCAAGGATGACGCTTTTGCGTGGACCAAAACTATTAACTAATTTTACACAGGCCCAGGATATTTAAGAGCTTGTTAATTATTTAAGTATAAGCTGATAGAAGTACAAGGAACCTTTTGTATTTCTACTTGCAATATTTTACTTTTATGTGTAGTCTCTTCTTGAGCACAACTGCAGTTATTTGTGATATAGTACAATTAAGGTACTTATTAATAGATTGAATGTGATGTTGAAACTTATCTTGGGAACATAATATATGTCTTGCATATATGAGCTACAAGATTGTTATAGATAATGTTAATATATCTTACAAACAGTATTAGTTACAGATTTTTCAATGTTTATATAAATGCCATGTTACAATAAATATAGTGTTATGTGAGCTATGAATGATTTAAATTAATCCTTTTTTTTTCTTCACTTAAGGTGGCTTGTCCAAGTATGCAAAGCATGTAAGAATACTGAATGTGATATTGTAAGTTCATATTATCATGTAACTATATACAATTGATGTGCATGAATAAAGTTATTATTTATGTAAATTAACTGATGTTTGTTTCATTCCAATAAGAACCAAAGTGTATTGAGAGCTAATTTATTGACTAAAACTTTTAATCCAAAATTCTAAATGAAATAGAACTATACATTTAGCAAGATTACAAGAAAATCCTGAGAACTCCCCAGAACATAAATTATAAGATTAATTCATATTATTGGTACAGTCAAGGAATTAATTTACATACCATTTTGTACCTTGTCACTATGGCAAGGTACAAAAGGGTACACAAATTAAATTCCTTGACCATACAACAAAATATAAGATACCAAGCATAAATATATTAGGGTTCTACATTACTACTACGTTTTCATTCATTGCTTTTGTACAAATACCAACAAGTGTTTTAATTTACATTTCTTCAATATTGCTGTAGTGTGAGAAAACTAAATGATGAAACCTTCATATTAAGGTATTTAAACAGTTACACCAAAACTACCAATCTAGAATTATGTTTAAAAGCTTATCCCTGCAAAGACAGGGGCCAGGATGTAAGAAAAGATGAATCCATTATGTACTGGGATACAACTAGACAGGATTTACTCATATCTTCCATTGCTATGTGCTAATCCCACGACTCCTTGACTCTGAGGTGGCCGAGTCGTTCATATAATGTCACATCATTTTTGAACATTCTTCTTGAGTTATCCTTAAATTGTTGTATCCTTTTTTCATGTTTTCCCAATGCCACTGCATGGCCTGCACTCTCAGCCTGGAAAAATGAAGTACAAAAATCAGAAGAAATTCTTACATACATCAAATAGTCTTGAAATGAAATGAAATATATTTATTTGCTATAAGATATGGTACAATTAGATGTTATGTTGTATAATTCGGAGCAAAGACATATCTTGCTAAATACTAGCATGCAAAATTATAGTATTAATTAACTTATCATATTCTAACTAAATACAGCTCATGTTTTGAAGAGCTCAGTTGTGGAATAAAACATTTTTTGTTTAGGCCAATTATGTAGCTTACTTTTGAACTGGTTGATGGGCAGAGACTTAAAACTATCTGGAATTGCATTATATATCCTTATGCACATCAGGTAACTATTTTTCGTGAAATGGGCGCTACTGGGATCCATGTCCATTACGAGCCTGTTCTGATGTCTAGTGCTTCTAGGATATACATCTTTAGCTTTTTTAAACAATTCAGGGTGTTTCTTTAAAATTGCCACTTCAAAAATATACATACATGGCAGTGTTAAAATTGTATGTTTCACAAATAGCGGCTTACATGATTCTTGTGATGTTACACCACACATTGTGCGTAGACATTTTTTTTGCGCTATGAATGCTCAATTTACATCAGTAGAATTACCCCAAATAAGAAGGCCGTATCTCAATACAGACGCAACATATCCATGATATGCCATGAGAATAGTATTCCAGGTCGAAATATTGCGAAGACGTCTTAAAACGTATATGAATCTCATGACCTTATTGCATAATAAATCTACTTGAATTTTCCAATTACAGTTCTATCAATCGTTATTCCTAAAAATTTTGCAACATTTACTTCTTGAATTTGTGTATTATTGTAGCTAACATCTAATATCATAACTTTATTTCTCACATTACAAAATTGAACAAATTGTTTTTTGTGAAGATTAACTGATAAATTGTTTAATTCAAGCCATTCTATTACCAATTTGATTGTGTCATTGATTTCATTATTATAATGATTAATATCATTGCAAGTCACTAAAATTGATATGTCATCCGCGAAAAGTGTACATTGATGTGTAGTTACATCTGGAACGTCATTTATGTATGTTAAGAATGGGAGCGGGCCGAGTACACTTCCCTGTGGCACTCCTTGGGTATTTGCCACGTACGATGACCTGTGATAGGAAGTAACATTGTTTATTAAGTTCAAAGCGGCAAGTGTAGTGCTTTTGTTTTTTTGAAAACCATTTTGTTCCCTTTTAAGAATTTTGTGTTTCTCAAAAAAAGAAATGAGCCTTTTATAAATAGCTTTTTCAAATATCTTAGATATGATCGGTATAAGCGTTATGGGGCGATAATTACACATCAATGATTTATCCCCTTTTTTGAACAGAGGTTTAACTACGGAATATTTCAAAGCATCTGGAATACAGCCCAATTCAAATGACATATTTACTCAATGTGTTATCACAGGTACACTAGTTCATCGATACATATTTTCAGACTCCTTGTCGTGAATCCATCATATCCCGTAGAATTAGTATTTTTGAGTGACCGTATTATGTTACTTATTTCGTTGTATCCCAAAGGAGTTAAGAATATAGTTTGATTTATATGTTTTGAATTCGTGTTTCTAATGGACGACCCTATTATTTGGCATTAGTGCGTTGGATTAAATACTTGTTGAACTCCTGAGCTATATGTGAAGGATCGTCAATTATAGCCCCATCTTTGTTAATTTCCGTTATAAATTGATTGTCCATGCGGTCTTGGTCTGGTCCGTCCTTTATAATGTCCCAATATGCCTTGCTTTTATTTGTAGAATTTTGTATGTACTTATGGTTGCGTAATTTTTGGGACTTATTAATGGAATTTATTAGAATTTGAGAATATTTCTTATATTTTTGTCTATTTTCCAGAGTTTTGTGTTTGTAATATTTGAAACGTAACGCTCGCTTATTTTTAGAGCATATTCTAAGACCCTTTGTTATCCATTTCGGTGTTTTGCAGTTTACTGGCACTTTAAATCTTATATATGGGAAACAGAGGTCATATAATAAGCAGACTAGGTCGTGAAATGAATTGAAAGCCTCATTCATATTCAACAGATTAAACGTTTCAGAAAAACTTAGACACTTTAAACATTCACGATATTTGCTTATGTTACTGGCACTATAATCTCTTTTAGTCACGAATGATACTGTGGTTTGTGTATGTTTGTCTTTCACGGGAATATTTAGGACTTGAGCTGTTTCGTGATCCGATAGGCCTAACGGAAGGAGCTTGCCTTCTGCTTCTTTTATGTTACTGATAATGTGGTCTATTCATGATTTTAGCCGGGTAGGCTTCGTGATGTGAATGCTTAAATTATGTCGTAGGACCAAATCATTCAGAGAAGTAGTAATCTTATTCTGTATAATTGTATTTATATTGAAATCTCCGGTTAGCCCGATTTTCTTATCCTTTTTTTTAGCTAATTGACATAAAACTGTGTCAAGTTCTCTTAAAAATACATGTACATCAGAATCCGGAGTGCGATATAACGTAATTACTATAATTTTATTACTAGTTAATTCTATTGCACAACATTCAAATTCATTTTGACGTGCCCGCTTACTAATATACAAGTTCTTTGAATTTAAGTCCTATTTTTGTGAGGACACATACTCCTCCTCTATTTTTTTTCCTAGAAAAGAAAGCCAGTGCGTAGCCTTTGATTTGAATATTTGATTCACAACCGCTTTTAACAAAGGTTTCGGACAGGCAGATGACATCAGGATCTTTCTTCTCTTTCTGCAGGGCTGACAGAGTTAGTTCCAGTAGTTCGCGTTTTTGTAATACGCTAGCAATGTTTTGGTGCAGAATTATGAAAAATTGATCTTTAGTAACGAAAAAGATTACCGTCACTTTGCTTGCTTCCTTCGGCGAATTTTGACGGCTGCTGTGGGTTATCTTCGTCTTGAACTTAGGCTTATAATATGCACCTTATATGTATACTATGCATATAATACTTAACACATTTACTGTTGCCAAACATAACAATCTGACAATGTCACAAGCCCAAAACTGTGATCACTCTATTAAGATCACATAAATATTTGCCTTTAATGGAGATTAAACATGGATCAGTTCTAAAGATGGGTGATTTCGAATGATTTTAGAAATCAATTAATTAGTTACTATTTATTTTACTATTTAAATGGGCCAGGCCGCGGAGCGTTTCAACCGCTGCACTTTTATGTAACAAATTTTTTACATCATATGTGACGAAATTCGATAAATTTTTTGAATAGAAATAGAAAATGATGCCTTGCCTGCCTTATGCCGAAAACTCCGATACGTTTGTCAATTTTATTCACCAGTAATTTGTTACATAAAAGTATCGGCGGTCGAAACGCTCCGCATCCGACCCAAATAACAAAATAGTAGTGTACTAATCACTACAGTTGAATGAATGTTCGACTTTCAACTTAGACTGCTGTACGATGTGGCGTTTACCGCTAAGTAGCAATGGGCAACTTTGAATGATACTAGTAGAATTATTCTATTTTTAAGTTGTCTAACTGGCGGAGATTATAGAGTGTGTGACTTCAACTCAAATTGTTTTAGGCGAGATTGACAATCTTCGGCTGACTATTATTCTTGCTACTATTGAGCTCTCACTCTCTGAGTTCTCTGAATTTTGACTTTATTAGAATGAATCTCAACTATTTGAATAATTCAAATGAACATAAAAATCTAATAATTCGAAAAGTATCATTCAGTCTCCTATCGCTAATCAGTTCTCTCTTAAGGGTTAAAAACCAGCAAAATTTGTCAAGTCTTTGGTATTAAAATAGTTTCTACCAAGTTGGATTTCTGTATTACATACAATTTAAGTGTAGCAGTAGAACATGTCACTCTCGTATCGGTTTTGTCAACCACCAAATATATGGTTCCTCTATAACATTACACCACAAAATGGTCTGGAATAGATGCAAGGGCCTCTAGTAATAGTAGTGTAATGAAGAGATTCTGAGTAGAATTTTTAGCTATGGTTTTGCTTTAAGTGACTGCCCATACAAAAAATATAATATCGAGTTAGATTAGACAGCTATATTCACAAGATCCCTAATTTTAATGATATTCGTAGGGTCTTATTTTACAAAAAGTGTACACAATGATTATGCCACTGAAATATTGAGATATATGGAAAATAAATGAATACAAACCTCGGTGAGATAGGGAAACCGCAAATAAAACATATTTTTCTCTTCGACTTCAAAATCTTGCGCAAGTCTACGGAGATGTACCGGCTCTACCTTTTGTACCAGACGATCTTTACCCCTGAATAAGTGGCCATTAGGCAGTCGATTACGCCTTAGTAAAAATTGTGTTAATTTCATTTTTGTTTATAAAATAGAACAATTTTTCCACTAGGAATTAAGAATGGTTTTTGAGGTTAGAATGGATAGCATATGTCAATGTCACAATGACAGCAAGTAACTAGTCCTATTTCAGATATATTTAAAACTGCTGTTTAGTCACGGTTTTTTCAATTACCAAATTAAATCGGGAGTACCAACTGACGGATAATTTAACATTTACATACATCACTATTTTCTTAAAACTGAAAATATAAAATACAGTTCTATATTTTGTTATTGTTATCCCTATTTCACTGAAAATGTTACTTTTGAAATTGTTACAATTTGGGATACCGATGGTACAATAATTTTTCGAATGAAATATCCAGCTATTGTGTGAATTTTATTGCACAACACTAGCTATCTATGATGGCCGTCGATTGGCTGTCGGACGAGTGTAGGGCTTTTATGTAAATAAATTTTGGAGATAGCAGTTCACTTGATGTGGGTTTAATATTAAGTAATAATTCATAAGTATGGGATCACGGGGCTGACAGTGATATATTTCAAAGCAGTCCCCGGCTTTGGTAAGTGTATTTAATTTCTATTCCCGTCAGTAATTAGTACGCTTCTGGGGATTGTTTTGGAAGGCTTCTCTTTTATTTACTTATCGACAACAACTGATCAATAATTAATAATTATAATTGCTAATATCCTCGATAATGCATTTTAATTGAGGTCGTTTTCTCCAACAATACATTGACCGAGACATATTGGAACTTCGTTTCGGTATTTACCCTTTCACTTTATTGTACATTATTTTCGTGCTCTACTTATTTTGATCTTTTTGGAGACACCTGACGCATTCAGCTGCTTATTTCCTTTCAAAGTGATCCAAAAAAGTGGAGGTTTTATTACATTTTGAGTTAATTTTCTCTTAGATTGTAAAGTAATAACTTAACACTAAAACTGACCTACTTAGATTTTCTTTGCCTTATCGGACTATTTAGACGAAGAGCTGACTATCTTCTCGTTACTTGACCCTACTTTTATTTCGCATTAAGTTATCACTTCATTTATTATAATAACATTCATTCTGTTATAATATTTATAATATCATTTTGGCAATTTGAATGAATTTAACAGTAAATTTGTTTAGGCTTCATATAGATATATTTCAAACCAATATACTTTTATGTAAGTATAATGTAACATGATTTTTTCATATTGGTAAAACATATTATTCACACATATTTATACCGTTTTACTCAATATATTATTATATTAACTTTTCTGAAACTTTTGTCATACTTGATGCCTACCCTTTTGCAGGGCATTGCCCTGTTATCTCAAATGGCAGTTATGCACTAGTAAGTAAGTACAAGCACTGATTGGGAACAGGTGTGCTTGCATTAATCTGAGATTATTCAATCACTGATTTACTATTATCCAGACTTTTGACTGGTTGCAGTAAAGTTACATGTAAGTCTACATTTTTTTGTGATCAATCTTTGTACTAATAATATCACACTAGTAGAAAATCAAGTAACAATATGAAGACTGTGGTCCAAGTTTTCCCCACACAAATAAGGAAAGAAACATTGAATACCTCCATTTGCTATCAATTTTATTAAAGTAGAATCTATGAATAACAAACTGTTATATATGTAACTACATATATGACAGTTTGTTATTCATGTCCCTCAGAATATTGCCATTCTGTGCACTTTGAAATCCTTAAATTAAATCAAAACAAAATAAAAAAGTTAGCCTAACAGTGCAATAATTGAATTTAATTCCCTATTAGACCTTTTGGCTTAATTTAAGAGAGAAAAAGAAAAAGGTAATGAAATAGTTACAGTATAGTGCATTTTAAAAGAGTTTTTGTATTACATGTTGAATGGTTGGCGTGAAAAGTAGTTTATTATTTTATGCCGACTTTAACAATATCATATGCATTGATTTCTCCTAGAATTTGTGCAAAAATAGTCTCAATTAATAGACTAGTTTCTTAACATATTATACACATAAATACATGAAAAAAAATCAAGATTGTCATAACTGTGAACCAGTGCATTATTCTCTCATGCTGTACTGTATTTAGTGTTATTGAATTATTGTTAACAATATCCTCTCAAATATCACTGTGTTATGAGATAAAACATTGTTTTAATATCATGTCTGGTCTCAGCCACTGTAGACTTCACTGCTGTAGTCTCATTCCAGGTGTGCTCTAATTAAAATTTGTTTAATAATCTTAGTCAGTATCCGAAAGTGAGTAAAAGTGGAATTGATATGATTGTAAAGCTATAAAATAATCTGGACACTGATGTAACTATTTAAGGAAATTTACTGAATTACTCTATAGCCTATTTATTACTATTTATTCCCACTATGAACATTTCTCAATCAGAAAATCTGAATCCAGAAAATAAGTTGTTTAAAAATATTGTGTACACAGGTTTGTTGTTAACAGAGGTAGCTGAAAGATTTAAATATAGGCCTAGATGGGGAGTTGGCAACCTGCAGCTCTATTGGTGTAAAATTGCGACATTCTAATTCGATACGAACAAAAACATTTAAAGTACTTGTCACATCTCTTTGCCATTTTCACTTGCGTCTCACCTGTACAACACAGCCTTCTATTTCAAATTTATTTCAAAGTCGTAGTGGCCCCTTAAAAACTACCAGTTTTTTTTGCTTTTGGCTCTTCAGCCGCAAAAGGTTGCCGACCCCTGGCCTAGCTAGACTATACTTGATATTGTCAAATTAAAACTTTATTTAACCAAAGTGATACCAAATGTTCCTAACATTAATTTATGTTTTTTTACATTCATTTACAATCATTTATTCTGCACATTTATAGTAATGCAAATTTGCGTTACTTGTAGGAAGAGATAGTCCCACAGCCGTGTCTATTGTCTAATTGTGCCCTCATCATTGTGAAGGCATGTCCTTGTACTAACTTCAGACATAAGGAATGACCTTAATTGTTTCTGGTTTCGCAAGACTTATTCTGGTTTACTACTAGTGTGGGATTTGAGAGGATGTGTGTAAGATAATATTATGCATTAAATATGCAATGTTTGTTTAACATATTTTAATTGGTTTTCTTTCGTGTATCCTGTGTGGATACTGCTGTTATTATTGTTATAACACATATTTTAAGACAGAAGTTTATAAATCTTAGGGGCTTTTATTCGTCCGCGTATAATTTGAATTTCAAAAATCCTCATCTATATATGTTTCTAAAGGAGTTTATGTGTATAAAATTCCTAGTTTTACCTTCTCTGGTTTAGGCTGTATGTTGACTGACAATAAGCTAAGTCACTTTACTTCTGTATAGTAATGTTAACTTGGAACTCTGGACTGCAGTCTGGGCTAGCATAACTGCCGTTTTTGCATGGAGTGAAAAGGGTAGACAAAAATGCTAGAAGGGCTGGAATACAATCGACACCATTCCATTCTCCTTTACTTACGACTTTCTATCTCTCTTTAGCAAGAAGCTTCTGAGCTTGATCTAGGAAAACACGACATATTCTATCTCTTTTTAAGTCAGTGATGTAATTCAATTGTATAGTTTTTGTCGTCAAATAAGTTATTGTTTTACAACCTTCAGCGCGGCGTTTATACAAGCTTCTTTACAGTATATTATTACTAGGTTTTCCCACACCGTCAATCACATGTCAATAGAGTTATTTTTCAGGATAAAACGGAGCCTATCCTATGTCAGTGTTGGCCCATATTCTAGTTTTATGTATGAATTCACCTCACTCTCTCTTCTTTTGTTACTATTTGTGATGGTAAGTGTAAGTTACATCGTTATCAGAACTGCATTTATTTTTGTGATTGCCATGACCGTAAAATACACAAATAATTATATGGATACAGATAGTAACAGGAAAATGTGGTGATATACCTATTCTGATGATTAATTTCAAGTTATTTTTAACCTACCTCAGACATACGATTTTTATAAGCTCTAAGTCTATGTGATGTGAGTTTGTATACTTACTTAAACTTCCGGATCTATTTAAATGCCTCTTTTTACTTAGATAGTGGTTTAAGTGTGGAGTACTTCTTAGCTATGCTCAATGAAAAAAAGTCAACCGAGTATTTTTGTTTAGGTTGTGGTTAGCTATCAAATAATGTTGGTATTATGGTAGTGTTAGGGCACAAATTGTGATTATACTCAGTCCCGTGAATATCATGACGAGCTGTATTGGAATTTAACGACGTGAGTAACTGCTCTGTAATCTAAATACGTAACGAATAAAATACCGTGAGTACCATCCGTCCCCGTACTCCCCGTAGGAGGATGTCCAACCTGACTCCTACTCTTATGTCAGTAGGAACTCTCCCTCTTCAGCGGTTCACCAGTTGATTAAGGAGACCCATAACTTCGACATGGCCAGCATTCAACTAATCAACTCTTCAATCTAATCTTTGGAAAGTCAACAGCGGGAAACTCCGTTGACTGAAAATGTGGACCATACGCCACGCGGTACCCAGATACGGGTGGATGATCCCCCAACGAGTCATGTAACTGCTTGCTAGGAGTCTATGCTTCTCCTGGATTTGTGTTTTTTGTTTAATTGGGTAGGTCTTGCAGACCTACAAACGGGAATGCTATTCGTGGCCACTTGGAGTAGAGTGGGACTGTGGTGCGTAACGCTCAAGGATTGCAGTGGTAGGTTGAACCGGTTCAACGTGAAAGAGTGAAAGAATCGGATCAGACATAAGAGGATACATTCAGACAGTAAACGTGTTAAATAACTCTTATTACTTACGACAAAAGCTGTTTCGTCTCCATGTATAAATGAATGACTTATGTTGAATGTATTGTTCGCAGAGAGATCCCGCCCCCGGCAGCGCTCCTTGGCTCGTCTCATCATGGCGCAAGTGGGAGCCAACATGGAGTACCAAGAGTACAAGTGGGCCTACTCAATCATGGACTCCTCCAAGTAAGAAATAATATATTTTTCACGTTCACTGTAGCTTTGCGTAGCGGGGCTGAATTGATTGCTTTAGGCCCCTAGGGTTTAAAAGTGTGGCTCCACGCCATCGCATCTGGCTGTTCACCGCGGCAGGGCCCCAGGACCGAAGGGTCCTTAGTATCAATATTAACAACACGTCGTTTATCAATTATGAATACTTAATGATTTAATATAGGTTTTCGCTCTTTTCTTACAATCAAAGTGAAAAGCAGAGTCCGTAGCCATAACGCGAGGCTAAAAGCAATTTTCGCACTCAGGTATATTTGTCAGCAGGTAATCAGTAATCACTTCGTGTTGGAAGGGCTTGTTTTAGCCCCTTGTCATAAAATGTATTACAGAAAATGAAGTTCTCTCGACATGTTGCCAGAGCATGCGTGGTGCTGGTATTAATATTTGGCCGCTGAAAAGACAAAAAAATCGTATTCATACGCAGGCTTTTTTATCCCACTGTCAAAACTTTAAACAGTAAAATACGATGGCGGATGTCTACGTGTTAATGCACACAAAAAAATCTCAATGTTCTGTCAATGTTGGGTATATTAATTGCATGATCAGTGGACGGTAGCGGTATTTATATTGGGCGTGGTCAGTTCTGTGTCTGCCTGACCGAGTTATGTTGGTTTCATTTTACGGGTTGATTGTTGAAATTTCTCTTATTCGAGCTATAGGTACCGTCTGTGGCTTTAAAATACATCAAAAGAAAATAATACACTTAAATAAATCTAAAACAGTATGAAAAATTGTACACAACGGGTAATTTTTCAGCTGTAACTGTTAGGATGCGTATCCACCAGAGCTGTACAAGGTAGCTAAGCGGTGTGCGAGTAAAATTGCACCAATAGGAATACATACTTAATTTTCCTCACTCAGCGCAGCTCTGGTGGATATTGGCTCAGCAAAGCGAGGTTTTGTACATATAAAACAAGTGAGAAATGCGTGCGAGGGATGGGAGCGAGGAACGTATGCGAGGGATGTGCGATGCTATGTGCTGCACTACCATTCAATAGACGGTGTTTGTTGGAGTCGTCTACGGGGAATAGACATGGATCGGTGGAGAACAAAGATGCTTTTATATTAAGCACCGCTCATTTGCACACATTTTCCAGCTTCGCTATGCATCCTCGCTCTGCTCAGCTGACTTGCACATCTCTGGTGCAAATGCTTATACCGTTTCACACTTTCGCTACGCATCGTCGCACCGCACCGCTACCCCGCATAGATCTGGTGGATTCGCAGGCTAAGGGTGAATTTCACCGTCATGTGTGAGCGTTAAAACCTGATTTTGCCTTTGATATATCCGACCTTGACAGGCGTAATCAGCTATTAATAATTAACAGAGCATGGTGAAATTCGGTCCCAGAATTGATAGTATCAGAGATATAGGGTAAATGACACACACCCACACAGAACATTAGTTAGCATTTACTGCGCCATTTATAAAATTTAACTATTTATTACAATGTGTAGTTAATACTTTTAAAAAATTGTACATATCCTTTATCTAGCTAGACCACGGCTATATCTTATTTTTGTGATTTGGCCAGTAACCGGAGAGTAATAGGCAATTTACCTTACCCTATAGTCACTACTTAGAAAAAAGCTTGAATCTGAAACGAAACTCGGGAAAACAGCAATAAGTGAATCCTAGTATATATACCAGGGGCAACCTGCCGTTCCTTGGATATGAAGGCTCTATAGATTCGTTTTTTTTTTATCAAAAAGTACTATTTATTGTAGGCGAGAAATTTTGTTGTGGCTCTATAAAAACTTTGAAATTTTGAAAATTGTATTTTTTGACTCTTCTGACTTAAAAGATGCCGACCCCTGGTCTATACTATTATAAAGTTGTAAAACCAGAGAAGAGGACGACGGATCATGCTCAGTGTAGGGTTCTGCAGCCGTTTATACAAAAAAATGCACTACAGATGAAAAAGATACGATATGAAAAAAAGCACTAGCAAAAGAGCGTATCTCCACGGCACTTGAGTTCTTTTGCTGTGATTCGACTACGCTGAAGGAAAAAAGAGAGGTCATGACTTTTCTCTTCTGTGAACGAAGTTGCGGGCACCTTCTAGTTATTTATAAACCTGCTTGTATTATAGTTTAATAGGTATAGTCAGCCTCAAATGTAGCTGGACATTTTTATACGGTGGCATAGTATAAGCTGGGTATCCACAGATGGTTATAGTTATAGGATACTTTTTACCCGACTATGCTATCGATAAAAAGAGGGGTCATGACTTCTCTTCTGTGAAAGAGGTTGCGGGCACCTTCTAGTTATTTATAAACCTGCTTGTATTATAGTTTAATAGGTATAGTCAGCCTCAAATGTAGCTGGACATTTTTATACGGTGGCATAGTATAAGCTGGGTATCCTCAGATGGTTATAGTTATAGGATACTTTTTACCCGACTATGCTATCGATAAAAAGAGGGGTCATGACTTTTCTCTTCTGTGAACGAAGTTGCGGGCACCTTCTAGTTATTTATAAACCTGCTTGTATTATAGTTAAATAGGTATAGTCAGCCTCAAATGTAGCTGGACATTTTTATACGGTGGCATAGTATAAGCTGGGTATCCACAGATGGTTATAGTTATAGGATACTTTTTACCCGACTATGCTATCGATAAAAAGAGGGGTTATGAGTTTCTTCTTTGCCAACGAAGTTACAGGTACCGTCTAGTGTTATATAAAGTAACTACGTTTTTCGTTACAGCAAAGTGACGATATCGACGGCAAAAATTAGTAACCGCTAATTAAATCTATTGGCGGTTAATACGTTTCCGCTTTTTGCCGTCGATATGCACCTGTAAAGATTATCGTTGTGTTGCAGGTAACTTGGTTATTTGTGATTTAAAACTTAAATCAAATTTGTTTCTGAACAACTAAGCTTACTAAGTGCACACGCTGTCGTAACTAAAATTCCTTGCCCAACTACGCAACGATGCGATGGTTAGAAATTATTATTCTTGGGGACAAAACTTATTGCCACAATATTTTGTAATCCTGTGTCGCTCGGTGGTCAATAGCACGGCTCTCGAACGGTCTCTAACTATAAAGTTACACAGAGAGGAATTTATTACAAATAAATAATAAATAAATATTACTGGTAAATTTTTACACAAATCAAACTAGTCCCACGGTAAGCTCAATAAGGCTTCTGTTACGAGTACAAGACGACGATACAATTTACTTATACATAGAAAACATCCAAGATCTGGAACAAATAATTAGGCTCATCACACAAATACACTTGAGACAAATAAACCGGGCCACCCACCACCCTGGAACGACGCGATTTTGTAAACTCCGTAATAAAAACTACAAATACTCCATAATAAAAACTAAACAAAACAAATAAATTCATAAATCCCAATGTGTTTTCATCAATTATAATCGTCATGAAAGGTAAAACTTTGACAGTTGTAAGTTTTATAATTTTTGAGTAAATCGGATTAGAGCGCCAAGGTAGCGGGTGGCCCGGTTTATTTGCCCTTACCGGGATTTGAACCTGTCGTCAAAATTTATTACTGGTACGAGGTACTGAAAAGTAATGCTCAATATTTATTGAACGAAATTAATGAAACTTCTTTATTTCGGATATCATAAAATCCATAGTGTATTAGTAAAAGGTATTATAAATAGGTTGGTAAGTACTTATAATTGGGAACTTAATATTTTAGTCTATGTAATAAATAGGGAAAACCTCTGTATAGGACAGTTGTATCTGCCAACAACTGCGTTTAGAATGTTGGGACTTTGTCTTACAGTACGATTACTTTGAGTTCACCACTGACATATGCTTTTATTCCATTGGTTTTCGATTTTAACACTAATGTAAAAGAGTTTATATTACTTACACACTGTCTAAACGTCGTTTGTTTGTAATATAAACTGTTTTGTATTAGTGTGAAAGTCGAATATCCAATGGAATAAAAGCATATGTCAGTTGTAAAGTCAAAGTAATCGTACTGTATATGCCCCCATATTGTCTTTGAGGTTTTGGTACTTTTCGGTCTATTTCGTAACCAAATGTTCCGATATTAAATCAGAGTTGCAAATACCTTATACTGGCAAAAAAAATATAGCAGCGGGCTTGTCTTACCTATTTACCGTAGAACCGATACAATGGTATATAACAATAGGGAAGTTTCAGAACACGTCAAACTTCCAGAACTTAAAAAAAAAATGTAAGTGTAATTGGGTCCTACACCACGATTTAAAAGAAACGAGAAAAGTGAAACAATAGGGAAAATGCATCATTTTTTATTTTTCTTTTATTAAAAGCTCATTCATGTAACAAACAGTAGACAAATTTTTTTTCGAATAACTAAAAATAACCAAGATATAAGCCATCAAACATTTCATTCGATCTCTTTCTAGCAAAACGGAATTTAATATGAAGTTTATATGGCTGGCGTAGACTATGACGTAACAGTACATGTCGGACCTTTCTGTCAAATCGCCGTTTAATTAGCGGTTTATAATGCCTATATCATGCGTATTTCTTGCCCGATTTTAATATTAATTTCACTTTTTGAAATCGTTTTTACTGTATTTTCATATTTTGTTAAGAAAAGCGATAAAAAAAATCATGCATATACCCTATTGGTAACTGAAACAATTTATGCAAAATAGTTCGGCTGTATATACTCTAGTTAGAACATTCAGCGTTCACAAGCATATGGAATCATTTTGTGGACAACGGTTCGACCAACGGTTCTTTTCCGTGATTATAATCAAAATTATTAACCATGAAATTGTGTCAACTCGCTGGACCTTAACATGGCAAGTGCTTCAGTCACTCAGTTTTGTATTCTAGTAATTGCTGTAACCATAGAATAGGTAATAAGTACAAGTACAGAAGGTTCTCTTTTTTACACGCTTATTTGGTCGACTTATATGTAACTAAGTCGGAAAATAGGTAACTATGTAAACAAATCTTGCAATGCTGGGTTGTCGCTACCACCAGCTTGGGATCCTGTAATACATCTCATCAAGGAAGAAGCAAGACACAGGACTGCAAAACCTTAATTTCCGAACAATGTAAAAATATCTTATCTGTTAAAAAGTAGTTTACTATAGTCTTTGTTTTTTAAAATATTATTATGAGTAATCAGGTAGTCTGGGAGTTTTTCTTTGCAGCGTTTCTTTTCTCCTCAGTACGCCTCATTTATGAAATGCTGCTGTGTAAATTATTAAAATAAAATAATTAAGCCCTTCTGGCACATGTGTAACTGTCTGTTTGGATTAAGCCCATCTGGCATATATTTACTATTTTCTCAAAGTGAGTAATTTGCACAAATTGTAACTTTGACAGAGAAAAATATATCTTTTCTCAGTCAACCCGTGACCATGGAAAGCTGAAAAGCTTCCGAAACGTCGGGAACTCAAATGACATTAATATACGCGATATAATCCGTTAAATTGTTTTATTTAAATCTTGCAAGTTAAAGGATCATGGGCACTTTTATATAGAAATTGGGTCTAGTACCAACACACTTGAAATTAATGTTAGTAGATAGGTCTAATGAGTAGTCATTGTACAAGCCGGACGCTGGTCACAGGAACTCTGTAATAAAATACCTCACGCAAACTTTTGTTTTGGCCCTTAGAATCGTCTCGGTGAGTAGTTGACAGATTTTCATAAAAAACACAGTAGGCAATAAATAAAACCTTGTCACAAAAAATTAAGTTTGACAGAAACTTATTACTACTTGAACATTTTGTGACAGTTTTTTCTGGTATCGATAGTGGTCGTCATTTTAAGTAGAAAGTAGAATTTTTAAGTGGGGGTATGGGTTTATCAAGTCGGGGATTTAACGGGCCCGCTTACCTACGTCTCTTTTTTTCTATTTTTTCGGTAACGTAGAAACGCCGAACGAAACTTAATATCAATCTGACTTCACGTACGAAAAAACCTGACTAGAAACCACCCGATAGCATTTTCCGTATATAGATAATCGCGTCTGCGGCTTTGAGTCGATTACCCATCATTACGTATTATTACATTAGTCGGGATGTAATTAACAGGCTGGGCACGCGATGCACTATAATGACCACTGTAGATAACACATTAGAAACTGTTATGGAAAGGTCAGTGAAAACCAAGGCACTGCAATGCAGACAAGACGAAGGTTGTAGGAAAGTCTTAATTTTCATTGTAATATTACGATACCAGTCGGTTGCACAAATAAATAAATATCATAGGGACAAGCTTGTGCTAGTACCTAGTACTAACCACTAGGCGACGGCGTACATAATATATACATAAATTATAACACTTAAATACATAGAAAATATCCAAGACCCAGGAACAAACATTCTATTATAAAGTGGTAAAAATGAAATGTATGTAAGATATAAAAAAAAGTATTTTGAAGAACAGTTCACAGATGTTATAGGATACTTTTTACTTGACTACTCTGAAGCAAAAAAGAGGGTTATGGTTTTTCCTCCTCTGTTAACGAAATGGCGGGCGTGGCGGGCACCTTCTAGATTTTTCAATAATTATAATTACATAAATAAAAACTTTAAAACTTTGTATAATTCAGTCGATGAACATTATCTATGCATCATTCAATCAAGATAATATAAACTGGCCGTGTTTATGACAATTATGAGATACCCTATACCTCGTTTAAGCAAGTTTAAACACGAGACGGGCTCACTTAAAATAAATGAAAGTAACGCCTAGAGAACATGGCTGCTATAACACTAATTATGAAAAGCGAGGGCCCGCATAAGCCACTCCTCGTTTAATTGACGGCAGGGTTCAAGAGCTTATAATTTGGTGTCACGACCAATAACTTATTAGCCCTTGGTTTTGATAAGTTAAGTTCATCATCATCAGCATGATGTCACTGCTGGACATATGCCTCTCCCGTGGCTTGCCACTGAGCTGTCTTGAGATTTTATTTACTTTTCGTATGTCGTTCCTCCACCTAGCTGGTGGGCGCTGCACTACATTTACCCAGACGCGGTCTCCACTTTAGAACATGTTTGCCCCAACGGTTGTCGCTTCTACGACAGATGTGATCGGCCCACTGCCACTTCAGTCTGCTAATCCAGTGACCTATCACATACACATTTCTAATTTACTACTTCCTATTTCGTCCGCATTCCTTACTTGTTCACATTCATATTTCATCTACACTCCTTACTCGTCTCAATTTGTTGAGTTCCCTACAGTAACGCGTGAGGATGTAGACGAGTTGGGATTGTAGGCGACTTAGGAATGATCTACTGTGGGAGTTCCCTACAGAAACGCGTGAGGATGTAGACGAGTTGGGATTGTAGGCGACTTAGGAATGAGCTACTGTGGGAGTTCCCTACAGTAACGCGTGAGGATGTAGACGAGTTGGGATTGTAGGCGACTTAGGAATGATCTACTGTGAGAGTTCGCTACAGTAACGCGTGAGGATGTAGACGAGTTGGGATTGTAGGCGACTTAGGAATGAGCTACTGTGAGAGTTCCCTACAGTAACGCGTGAGGATGTAGACGAGTTGGGATTGTAGGCGACTTACGAATGAGCTACTGTGGGAGTTCCCTGCAGTAACGCGTGAGAATGTAGACGAGTTGGGATTGTAGGCGACTTAGGAATGAGCTACTGTGGGAGTTCCCTGCAGTAACGCGTGAGGATGTAGACGAGTTGGGATTGTAGGCGACTTACGAATGAGCAACTGTGGGAGTTCCCTACAGTAACGCGTGAGGATGTAGACGAGTTGAAATTGTACGTGACTTAGGAATGAGCTACTGTGGGAGTTCCCTACAGTAACGCGTGAGGATGTAGACGAGTTAGGAATGTAGGCGACTTACGAATGAGCTACTGTGGGAGCTCCCTACAGTAACGCGTGCAACGCGCAGTAAGTGTACTTTTTGCTGCGCGCCCTGATCGCGTAGTGCGCCGTGCGCCCGCCTGGTGTGGACAAGGTGAACCTAAACGTTTGGTGTCACGGGCAATGACTTGTTAGATCACACAAGTGTTAATTTGTGCTCCGTTACAGTTAGTGATTCATATAATTATAGATGCCGAGCGGCGAGATCGGCGTGAATAATAAATATGACTGTTACACAAACTGTATGCATGTAAGTAAGGGGGAGAAATTTAGTCACTATGCTAAACTTTATTATTCGATATACCTATTTTACTAAAAACATGGAAAAGGCTCCCTTCTGTAGGTAAGTTAGTGGCTCTGTTAGCTTTAGACCTCGTGAGTCTTTCATACTACGCCATTTTGAAAAAAATCCTTAAACTGAATCGACAAAAAATGATTATTGATACTGTTCACAAAATTATACCAGAATCGGTTGAGAAAAGCGGCCTATAAAGGAATACATCCGGACATACATACGACAGCATTTTTGCCTAAGCTGAAACGTGGACGCTTCGCACATTACGCCCGCTCAGTCAATTACACTGGAGGTTGCAAAAAGCTGTCGTCTATTTCAAGGCCTTTGTGGCTATTTCCGTTTGTTACTATCCTATCACCCCCCAGTGGGGCAAATGAGAATAGCCCAAAATGTGTCATTGAATTTACGATTCTTAGAAGATTTGCATATCTTTCTGCAGAATACTGGAAGGAGATTAAATATCCCGCTTTAAGGTCTAATTACATAATGCTCTGTTAGTTATTTACGGGTGCTTACGCCTGATGCCTTCGACCATTTAGCAGGCGTTAATCAGAACTAAAAGAGCAGGATGATATTGTGTCAATTGTAGCGTTTACTGTTGGTTCTTCGATTAGTATGAGTACCGTTACAACTAGCAAAGTTTTATAGTCTTCAAATTGTCTTTAATTACATATCAAAGCATCTCAACTCCTCGTTGTTCGTAGATTTACATAAGTCGGGGAAACTGTATGAATGGGATGGTTGCGTGACTAAACTACCGTATCGTCGATTACCTAATTTCATTGTGAACTAACAACCGTTTAAATTATAACATAGAACGATTAGGTACCTCGCGTTGCGTAAAGGTCGTTGATTTTCACAATACAACTCGGAAATATACCCATACTTTTGGTCGAAATTGTGATGAACCAATAATATGGCCCCGGTTTAAAAAAAAAACATAAAAAGTAGGTTAATACGAATTACGTCAGTCAGTTGCCCCATTTCATCTGGATTAATTTATTTTTTACTGCCTAGTCGTGATCATAAATTTTGGCTAACGATAACATTAAGTTATATTAACAGTTCTATCAAAAAAGTATAACCATGTATAACAATTACTTTTAATAATAGAGTACCTAATGGTACTCATAATAGGGAATATGCATGAATTTTTATTTTTGCTGTATTAAAAGCTCATTCATGTAACAAACATTAGAGTTTTTTTTCGAATAGCTATAAAAATAACCGAGATATAAACCATCTAACATTTCATTCTATCTTTTTCTTGCAAAACAGAATTTAATATGGAGTTTATATGGCCGGAGTGCAATGTGACGTAACAGTGCATATCGGACCTCCCTGTCTAACTAATAGTTTAAAATGCTTATTTTATGCGTATTTCTTGGCCGGTTTTAATTTTAATTTCACATTTTGAAATTGTTTTACGGTATTTTGATATTTAGTTAAAAAAAGCAATAAAAAAATTCATGCATGTACCCTATTGGTAATTTAAAAGTTTTCTCGAGCAGCAATGGAATGCAAACACGTCGTACAGTCCGCATCAAACAGCCAGACATGTATCTTTATGTATTTATACTTCAATAAAGATGTGTTGCGATATTTTCGACATTTTGGATGCTACAGACTATTTGATACTGACTGTGGTAGTTGATAGCGTTATATTGAATTCCGAATTAATTTGTAAGAAAAAAATCTTAACAGAAGATATCAATTTATATTCATTTGCAGTATTTGCACTTAACTTCCTGCGCTTTAAAAAATATGTTACTATGAAATACACACTACATATACTCTGATGACGTATCACCATGATTTATTTTATAAAACGAAACAGCAAGAACAAATAAGTTCAAATAAAGTAGTTGTTATTTTTATGTTGCCAACAATCTTCTTCTTTGAAATGTTTGATTTGTAAATAAAATAAGTAACCGGATCTTTTCTAATGGTTGGCCAAATGTTTCACCTTTTTTGCAACGAAGTAAAGGTTCCACCAGAACGTGTACTTTGTCAGGTACGTGACGGCTATGACAGCTATTTCAAAAACATATGAAAAGTCCAAGAATTCACTACCAATACAAAAGCCAAAGTTATAAAATATAAACATACCAAAAAATGTCTTTCTAACTTTCTTAGAAGTATGCAAAGAATGGCGTCACGTGCCCGACATTCTGGTGGAATGCACCTAAACAAGATTACGTATTTTTAAGCCCTACTTATAATATTGGCTGTATGCTGATCATTATGTTTATTGTCTTAGAGTGTCGGCGTGCCTGATCTCAATGCTGCTCATAGTATACGGCAGCTTCCGTTCGCTGAACATGGAGAGGGAGGCGAGGGAGCGTGCGGACCGCGAGCGCGAGGCGTCGCTTCTAGGAGGTACCAAGCCGCCGCCCAGCCAGCCCAACAGTGAGTGTTGTCTCATTGCTGCTGACAGTATACGGCAGCTGTCGCTCGATGAACATAGAGAAGCAGGCGAGGGAGCGCGCGGATCGCGAGCGCGAGGCGTCGCTTCTAGGAGGTACCAAGCCGCCGCCCAGCCAGCTCAACAGTAAGTGTTGTCTCAGTGCTGCTGACAGTATACGGCAGCTGTCGCTCGCTGAACTTGGAGAGGGAGGCGAGGGAGCGTGCGGACCGCGAGCGCGAGGCATCGCTTCTAGGAGGTACCAAGCCGCCGCCCAGCCAGCCCAACAGTGAGTGTTGTCTCATTGCTGCTGACAGTATGCGGCAGCTGTCGCTCGCTGAACTTGGAGAGGGAGGCGACGGAGCGCGAGGCGTCGCTTCTAGGAGGTACCAAGCCGCCGCCCAGCCAGCCCAACAGTGAGTGTTGTCTCATTGCTGCTGACAGTATACGGCAGCTGTCGCTCGCTGAACTTGGAGAGGGAGGCGACGGAGCGCTTGGACGCTCAAGAGCTGCTCCAAATAGGTCAGTTAAATGCTTAAAAAATATTGGACACGTATTTTTGGCGTTTTCAAAGAAAAATAATACTGATAAATCGCATTAAAGTTTAAAGAGTGGGGGCTCGTGACGTCATTACTAAGTATAAACTTTACCTAGGCGTGACGTCACCCGACATTTTGACTTAATGTATCTCCATAATTTTTTGATTACCAAAAAGAAAAACATACGTGTTGAATATTTTTTATTATTACAATCTACATTACGGACTAATAATTTAGTCCCTATTGTATAGTTTTCCTGCGATTTGTCCAAAAAAATAACTTGCCTATGAACGTGCATTGCAGATGTGCAGACACTCAACACGATGCAGGCGCTGTGCTTCCCGCTGGGCTCGTCCGTGGCGCTGCTCATCATGTTCTTCTTCTTCGACTCCATGCAGACGCTTGTCGCGATCTGCACCGCAAGTAAGTACTAACAACCATAGGCACGAGAAAAGGATAGAGGTAGACATACCTCTTTACGCTATATCATGACCGTCCTCTTTACGCTAGTTACAAGCTGTTTATCAAAATGTACATTTAGGTTGCAGTTTAAGACGCAGCCCCCAGGCATTTAGCGTGAGAAAGAGGCAAATATTAAATGTATAGTATTTAGAAACGAGGCTACTTATTTAGCTATAGATCGGAATACAAAGTGGTGCGATGACGCACATAACTTGATTCGACGAAACGCTAATTCATGTCGATAACGTGTTCCAGTAATAGCGTGCGCGGCTCTGGCGTTCCTGCTGACGCCGCTGTGCCAGTACGTGGCGGGCGGCGGCAGCGGCGGCGGGTCGCGCGCCGTGTGCGGGCGGTACTCGGCGCCCGAGCTGGCCGCGGCGCTGCTGGCGGCCGCCATCGTCGCCGTGTGGGTGCTCACCGGCCACTGGCTGCTGATGGACGGTGGGTGTCTCCCCAGCGACGTGTCCGCTGACCCGCTGTGCCAGTACGTGGCGGGCGGCGGCAGCGGCGGCGGGTCGCGCGCCGTGTGCGGGCGGTACTCGGCGCCCGAGCTGGCCGCGGCGCTGCTGGCGGCCGCCATCGTCGCCGTGTGGGTGCTCACCGGCCACTGGCTGCTGATGGACGGTGGGTGTCTCCCCAGCGACGTGTCCGCTGACCCGCTGTGCCAGTACGTGGCGGGCGGCGGCAGCGGCGGCGGGTCGCGCGCCGTGTGCGGGCGGTACTCGGCGCCCGAGCTGGCCGCGGCGCTGCTGGCGGCCGCCATCGTCGCCGTGTGGGTGCTCACCGGCCACTGGCTGCTGATGGACGGTGGGTGTCTCCCCAGCGACGTGTCCGCTGACCCGCTGTGCCAGTACGTGGCGGGCGGCGGCAGCGGCGGCGGGTCGCGCGCCGTGTGCGGGCGGTACTCGGCGCCCGAGCTGGCCGCGGCGCTGCTGGCGGCCGCCATCGTCGCCGTGTGGGTGCTCACCGGCCACTGGCTGCTGATGGACGGTGGGTGTCTCCCCAGCGACGTGTCCGCTGACCCGCTGTGCCAGTACGTGGCGGGCGGCGGCAGCGGCGGCGGGTCGCGCGCCGTGTGCGGGCGGTACTCGGCGCCCGAGCTGGCCGCGGCGCTGCTGGCGGCCGCCATCGTCGCCGTGTGGGTGCTCACCGGCCACTGGCTGCTGATGGACGGTGGGTGTCTCCCCAGCGACGTGTCCGCTGACCCGCTGTGCCAGTACGTGGCGGGCGGCGGCAGCGGCGGCGGGTCGCGCGCCGTGTGCGGGCGGTACTCGGCGCCCGAGCTGGCCGCGGCGCTGCTGGCGGCCGCCATCGTCGCCGTGTGGGTGCTCACCGGCCACTGGCTGCTGATGGACGGTGGGTGTCTCCCCAGCGACGTGTCCGCTGACCCGCTGTGCCAGTACGTGGCGGGCGGCGGCAGCGGCGGCGGGTCGCGCGCCGTGTGCGGGCGGTACTCGGCGCCCGAGCTGGCCGCGGCGCTGCTGGCGGCCGCCATCGTCGCCGTGTGGGTGCTCACCGGCCACTGGCTGCTGATGGACGGTGGGTGTCTCCCCAGCGACGTGTCCGCTGACCCGCTGTGCCAGTACGTGGCGGGCGGCGGCAGCGGCGGCGGGTCGCGCGCCGTGTGCGGGCGGTACTCGGCGCCCGAGCTGGCCGCGGCGCTGCTGGCGGCCGCCATCGTCGCCGTGTGGGTGCTCACCGGCCACTGGCTGCTGATGGACGGTGGGTGTCTCCCCAGCGACGTGTCCGCTGACCCGCTGTGCCAGTACGTGGCGGGCGGCGGCAGCGGCGGCGGGTCGCGCGCCGTGTGCGGGCGGTACTCGGCGCCCGAGCTGGCCGCGGCGCTGCTGGCGGCCGCCATCGTCGCCGTGTGGGTGCTCACCGGCCACTGGCTGCTGATGGACGGTGGGTGTCTCCCCAGCGACGTGTCCGCTGACCCGCTGTGCCAGTACGTGGCGGGCGGCGGCAGCGGCGGCGGGTCGCGCGCCGTGTGCGGGCGGTACTCGGCGCCCGAGCTGGCCGCGGCGCTGCTGGCGGCCGCCATCGTCGCCGTGTGGGTGCTCACCGGCCACTGGCTGCTGATGGACGGTGGGTGTCTCCCCAGCGACGTGTCCGCTGACCCGCTGTGCCAGTACGTGGCGGGCGGCGGCAGCGGCGGCGGGTCGCGCGCCGTGTGCGGGCGGTACTCGGCGCCCGAGCTGGCCGCGGCGCTGCTGGCGGCCGCCATCGTCGCCGTGTGGGTGCTCACCGGCCACTGGCTGCTGATGGACGGTGGGTGTCTCCCCAGCGACGTGTCCGCTGACCCGCTGTGCCAGTACGTGGCGGGCGGCGGCAACGGCAGCGTGTCTTCTTAGATCCTTAGCCCTCCTACCGTCATCTAATTTCCTTCTGGCTGGGCCGAAATCGAAAACTTTTCGGGGCCCCTGGGAAAAAATTAAGAGAAGCTCTAAATAGGCATGGGGTCTTGTTGGAATTTTGGCACGGTAAGGACAACCATTCCGTACGAGACGTGGTTGAAGATAGTGATTTTTTAAGTAGCTTGTCACATTTTCTCAGATCTGTATTTGATAAAGCCAGTTGCTGAACAATGCGTGTAATTTGTCGCACCATTTCTGTCTGCGCCACCGAAATCGCGGCACCTACTTGGCGGATAAGCTGACTTAAGATATAATTTGTACACAATTATAGTCATGTACTTCACTTGGCAATGCTTCTAATCTTCTAAAACTGTCCACCAATAACTGGTATATATTTTTTCCAGCAATGGGCATGGGTCTCTGCGTGACGTTCATCGCGCTGATCCGGCTGCCGTCGCTGAAGGTGTCGACGCTGCTGCTGACGGGGCTGCTGCTCTACGACGTGTTCTGGGTGTTCTTCTCGTCCTACATCTTCACCACCAACGTCATGGTCAAGGTGGCCACCAGGTCAGTGCCAGCAGGCGTGGGCTTGTGACGTAATTTAGTTAAACATTTTATAAATTCAGCGGGATTCAAAATCGCGTCACCAACGGCTTACGGGCTAGTATGAATGCCTTACTAACTGGGGTTTAGAAACCTTTGCTGCGCCATCTGCCGTAAGGTTCTGTGACTTAATCGATTCGCTAATGTTTGTGTGTGTTCAGGCCGGCGGAGAACCCCATGAACGTGGTGGCGCGGCGCCTGCAGCTGGGCGGCGCCATGCGCGACGCGCCCAAGCTGTCGCTGCCCGCCAAGCTCGTGTTCCCGTCCATGCACCACCAGGGCCACTTCTCCATGCTGGGTAACTGTCCCACACTTACGGAACCCCATGACCTAATCCCAACACACACTTCACTTTTCTTTCTGCCATGCCACGAGTCAGATTATACCGGTTAAACCTACCTCCACCGTCTATGTGTCTTGCAAACGACGCCCCTGCTCTAAGAGCCGGTCCAGATGAGGCGTTTTACGCGCATTTAGAAAAGAAATACACTATATGCTATGCTAGGGTGAGAAAACGAACGCTCTTCTCATTCTAGTGTATAACATTATCCTTTTCTAAACGCGCGTAAAACGCCTCATCTGGACCGGCTCTAAGTGGCCGCGAATGGCATTCCCGACTATGACTTCGTACCAATAACTGGTAAGGAGGTTTAGCCAGTCCTACTCAGTTCGTACACTTACGTACTTCACGTATAATGACAAACAATCAGTGCAACGGTGAACAGTTCCCAATTATTCTAAGTAAAAACTGATCACGTTACCTTGAATCTTTGCTAAGATCACTCTACCAAGTCATCTGCTAAAGAAACTAAATCAAAATCTGTTCATTAGTTTCTGAATAAAACAAAAAATCATAGAATAAAGAGAGAGAGATAAAAAATAAGCTTGATTACCCCACGAACTCGTCACCCGAAACGCCATAGCTTGGATTTAATCAGTGGTCTGTCATTGTTCATGTATTCATCAAGTCCCCTTGGACAGGGCTGGGCGACATCGTGATGCCGGGGCTGCTGCTGTGCTTCGTGCTGCGCTACGACGCGTACAAGAAGGCCACGCTGGTCTGCCAGATGGGCCAGGTGCCAGGACCTCGCTCCATGGTAAGCTTCACTGCTTCCAAAAATCCTCGAATCCGAACATAACATTTTGATGCCAGCTGTACACTGTGAGGTCACGACGAGAGTTTACGGCTGGCAGGACATGCATCAATCAGGTGATGCATGTCCTCTTTTATTCACTTGTAAAGTTCGCAAGGCGAGAGTGTACAATATTTATTACAATTACTCTTCTCAAATAGTCTTAACGTTTGTCGCACAAGCTGGTGATTTTTCAATTTCAAATAACCTGAAGGTTTTTCCAAAACGTTTTTCCGTGCGTGGTTTGTTTCCTAAAATCAGGTTCATTCCATTGAGCATCTCGTACTTAAGGGACCAGTGCTGCCTCTACAATCAGCATTAAAGATAATCGTTCTATCTGATTGATAAGCCAATCCCAACACGTTTTCGTTAAGCAGGAGAATATTTTCAGGGGTCCCGACTGACGTACTTCCACTGCTCGCTGCTCGGGTACTTCCTGGGGCTGCTGACGGCCACAGTCTCGGCGGAGGTGTTCAAGGCGGCGCAGCCGGCGCTGCTCTACCTCGTGCCCTTCACGCTGCTGCCGCTGCTGACCATGGCCTACGTCAAGGTCGGTGATCATCTGCAGGGCTCCCCCCTGACGTACTTCCACTGCTCGCTGCTCGGGTACTTCCTGGGGTTGCTGACGGCCACAGTCTCGCCGGAGGTGTTCAAGACGGCGCATACCGTGTACCCATGTACTCAATAAAAAATATATCCCAGAAATAGAGTGAGAGCAGCTTAAAAAAACTTTCGGAGCAGCTCTCGTACTCTAACAAATAAAAGTGTATCTCGGTGTAACACAAGTTTGTTTTCACCTCACTCGCTCGGAAAGGTTCCATTTACATCGCCAAATCTGTGTGGAAGTGTTATCCGCTAGCGTGGAAGTCATTTGATGTTCGAAGTTATTAGTTTTATATGTTTATTTGTTTGTTTTGTTATGAGTGTGTTATGCGTGCGTTATTTGTCAATTTTCTTTTGAAAAAAGCATTCGGTTTTTTATAATTTCATAGTTTTTCTTAAATCTCACATTTTCCTAGCTGTAGTGAGGTGAAAAATTGTGTTACGAACGGCTGCAAAATTATTTGGCTTCTCGTGCCTTGAAGCCTCGTTAGACTCAGGAATCTTTATCTGAACCACTCACTGCGCTCGTGCTTTTTTTTTAAATATATTTCATAGCTTTATTACATCACACATTTCCCCGCTTTAGTGAGGTGAAAAGTTGTGTGTTTCGTACGGCTGCAAAATTATTTGGCTTCTCGTGCTTTGAAAGCCTCGCTACGCTCAGGATTCTATATTGGAACAATCTTAGATTCCTTCGCTTGCTAGGCTTTCAATTTAAGCACTCGCGCCAAATAACAACTGCAGCCCGGCATAACAAATAACAATTTCCAGGGCGACCTCCGGAGAATGTGGAGCGAGCCGTTCATAGCACCGCCGCCGGGCAAGGGCGGTGCCGACTTCGACGTGTGACTGCCGCGCGGCCCCCCGCGGCCCCCCCGCCGCCCCCGGAACACTGCTCGCGCTCCCAACACCGACACCACAACGCCATCCAGGCTGGCACTAGAACGACTATATCACTTACGTACAGTCGGCATCTAATACTCTGTAGCGTTCTGAGCGCCATATACTGCCCCTGTTAAGCGAAAAAACGGCATCTCAGTGAAAGCGAGCTCCGTATTTTTTTTGTAAATATAGTTTCAAGTAAAATTCAGACAGGAAAAACATTAGTAAGGTTTTTTTTTATATGATTTAAATAAGATACCGTTATTTGGTTTAGTACATTGGATGTGTATTTTGTAAGCTATCGAATGTCACAAACCTTTTTATGTTTTTGTTTAAATACCATCGTCACATGTCTGTCTACAGAATTATTGCTACAGAATATTGCATGCTGACTGTACGTTCTGCTCATGACAACTCGGCTACTGACGTACCTTGTGATTACGGTGGTGCGGTTCACTTAGCACTGCGTGCGCAATACGGATCGTGACGTAACCACGAGTGAACTGGGAAAAGCATAGCCTTATTTTATTGATGGGATGACGTCGCGTCAGTTGAAACGACTTTATAGAATTGCATGGCAGTCTACAAGTCTTTACGCGCACATACACCTATATATAATATAACAAACATAAGAATTAAAACGATAGGGTATTTGTATCGAGGGTAGATTTTTTTGTGAAATGTCAAAACACTATATGAGCAGAATTGAATGGCGTCTTTAAACTCAATGGTCAGTATGCCTTTTAATTTTCAATCGTTATGTAGTAACGAAACTGTATTTGTGCTTAGATTTAATCAGTTATATTAATTCCAGACAAGTACCCAATCGTTTTAAACTATCTACTTATGCCGTGTTTCGAGGATACACTGATATTTTCTTTGTATTTAAATTCACAAAAAAAAAACGAGACGAACATGGACTTTTCTAAACATATTATGTCGCCTTCTCTGTCATATATGTTTGACGGATAAGTAACTGTTAAGAATAACAGCCAAGAATTTTTTTAAGCGCAAAAAAGTCATTCCACAGTAGGATCACTGCCAATGGGAGTCCTAAGAGTAGTTTTAATTTGATATTTGTTTATGGTTTATGTACAATTTGTTCCCGTCTAGTGTCCATTTCACTGAAACTACAAGCTACAACCATCTCGTTCATTTTTCAACCGATATATATAGATACACTTAACTGTATATGAACCGCGCTAATGGAGTTGAGATCATAGTTGTTCAGGGTTGCCATTTAAATCGGCCCGTTTTAAAAACGAGGAAAATGTTACCTGCCAGGTCAAATGAGTGATTTTAATACAATTAACAAAAAAATGACTTCAAGGTGAGCGTGGAATGCAGAATCCTCATCAATATGGAAGTTATAAAGGCTCTGTTTTTCACTTTAAGGTGCGCAACCCTAAATATTTGGCAGTAACGGCAGCTGCAATGCCAAACAATGAAGTATGTATTCCGCTGTACGTGAGAACATTAATTAATTAGAACAATTTTTCACAGTAGTTGAACCGCCTCTATATTTTTTTCTAAATTTTAAAATTATGTATAGTGCAAATTAAGTTCGCGTTTGTTCCGCTCAATCGAGAGTATCCCTCACGAATCTATTTCAATTGTTTATGGAACTCAACTCTCAGCTCGCGAGCTACCGCTGACCTATAAATGAATTGCATTAATGGTAAAGTGAAGACATATTATAAGGTGTACGTTAGGCTAGATACGCTTTGTTTATAATTATAGTTACGTTTTAGTCGGAAAGTTACACAGGGTAACTTTAACACCTCGTGTAAATTTAAGGAATCAGGACCAGTGCAGTGTTGTGTATTTAGTTGGTTAATACCAAGAAGCTTATACAGTACGCACAGCACTAATTACATAATATTATAAACCATAACGTGCAGTAAGCCCGGTGAGCGCCTGCCAACGAATTGAGTATTATAACGCTTTCTGGGTTGCAATACGGGCTATCGCGCTTAATTTCACCACTAAGTACACTGGTGTAGAGTGAAGTCTTTACTTAAAACAGGCCACAGCCCCCATTTCGTAATAATAACACGTTGCGTTAGCAAAACACGGTAACATGGCGTATCGGACCGGGCTTCACTATTAACGTTTTATCTGTTAGACACAAAACTATTAGCTAGAAAGAGATAAAAAAGCCCCATCGCCAGTGTCGTGATTCAAGGTCAAATTTTCTGTCGTCAAATAGCTGAAATTTGATATGAGTTAATAGAGCAACCTTAAGTGCAGTATGTAAGCTTCTTGGTTAATACATTTAGGTATGAAGCTCCGGGATTCCTTGTGGAGTAATCCCGGAATCCATCAAGCTATGAATCAAAGTGGAGAATGTCAACTTGTCCGATATGTGGCAGCTATGGCAGCTACCTTAATAAAATACAGCTCTGCAATGATATCAAATAT
Source organism: Hedya salicella (assembly GCA_905404275.2). Lineage (NCBI taxonomy): Eukaryota > Metazoa > Arthropoda > Insecta > Lepidoptera > Tortricidae > Hedya > Hedya salicella. The sequence continues at coordinate 6,789,145 of FR990114.1, read as the reverse complement.
TATCAAACTAAATTGTAAAAAAAATAGTGCTACTAATGGGACACTTTTACCTCGCTAAAGATCAAAGTAACACTATATAATATCTAAAATCATTCAAATAGTGACGTTCTGCTGTTTAACAAGAATTTATATTTGAAGCGATTTTTGTTTTGTATTGTGTCACTTTGATATTCATGGAGCGATTTGGTGGAATGTTCCCTACGGATGTTCATGCAAAGATTGGTACGTTTTTTTACAACACTTAATTATAGTATATATATTTATCTCCTAATTTTAACTATTTCAATGCGCATTTGATAAGAAAATAACGCGAATTCTATCTACAGTGAATATCGCTCGCGTAGTTGGCATTGAACGGAATAAGTAAGGTGTTCTAACGTGCATCACTAGAAATGGTCACCTAAGTATATTATGTACAGTCAATTGCCTATAAAATTGTGGGTGCGTTTAACCTTCTCCAATATTTTTAATTTTTACTATAAATTTGATAGTAGTGTAATGTGCTCCTGAGGTGTTTCTGGAGCGCTATAACATGGGTTTTTTTAAATAATCATAATAATAAATTGTTTATTTGCTAGAATATGGTAATAACACTAATAATAATAACACAATCTTACGGCTTGTTTGTACATGCATATTCAACCTGCATTCAGGTGTGCAAATTATTACAATGTCATAATTGATGAAGCGAGGGCTCGGGGCACATAAAGTGCGGCAACGTATGTCTGGACGGCTACTTCGATGTTGCATATATCTATAGGCGACTATCACTACTCCCCATCAGGTGTCTACCCGTTAGCCGTTTATCACTTATATAAAAGAAAACTAATTACAGCAGTCTAGAATGTTGTGAGATGTTGAATGCGCTCATATTATACATACCTTCATATATTTTTTTCACGTAAATACGTTATCACTTATGTTATATAATGAAACTCTTGAGATGCATGCAACAAAAACTGGCATTGGATTGCATGAATATTACGCTTATTTTAAAGAACAAATTATGTGTATTCGAGAACGATCATTTTGTTTCCATACCCTCACAACACCATACTCAGTTACAACGATATGACATCACAATACTCAGTGGGAAGCGTTTGCAGGATTTTCTGATCAGGTTTTCATATGTTCATTGTATAAATAGCTACTTGCGATGCATCTATTGTATTACTAGGCCAGTAACCCTCGGCGCGCGAGTGATTAAACCAAGCCAATGGTGCCAAAATATTGTGAATAACGCCAAATGAAAATGCCCGGGGGTTACCATGTCTCAGTTTTAAGTAAATTTATAGAATTTGCAGATATGCAAAGATCTCTCTAGGAATCTCTTAAGGTAATCTATGGATTTGATATATTTTGATATAATAATTGTGTCACGAAAGCGTTGGTTGGGCTCTTTAAACTGTTGTATGTCGAAGCATACGATTTTTTTGCGAATGTTTACTTGTAGTCATTTTGTAAATGCCAAGTCATCATTTTGGTTGTCCGAGATCAAACTTTGTTGTCACTGCCTTAGACTGATCTTTTCAATAGATATTTAGAAGTTCTATGTGTTGAGGAAGTATGCCGTTAGTTGGAAGTAGATGTAAGCTACATCTTATGTTGTTATTCAGACAACTGTATTGTTGTTGTTAATTATTTGATTGAATTTAATGAACGATGTTATGTAAGACACTACATCATAAGATACATAAGGTAAATATATACCTACTTGATATGTGTGATTTGATTTTTTAATGACTTTTACAACTCTATTTTTCATTTGCTTTTATTGAATGTTTTAAGTAGTTGTAATTGATAATAATAAGTTTACAATGTGGAGATAAACTTTTAACAGTATTTTCTGATTATGACAAAAAGTGATATAATTTATTGAGGCTTACATAACTATGTATGGAATATGGATTGGAGAAGCATCAATTTGCCTGTTTGTATTGTATTAGTGGTTATGATAAACTAAATAAATGCTAATTAATAAATTGTTTCTACGGAATGTTTAAAAAGTAACAATGTTTTGTCTTTTTTAAGAATAATGAACCATTATGGTGCATTTTAGATTTTATTGTGTAAAGTATCATTCAGAGTTTCCATTGATGTACATACAAACATATAACTTTAAAAGATTGATGTTGTATCAAGTATCACGTCTTTTCAGAGGTGCACTACAGATGTAAATAAAGCCCAAATTGACATTCAGTATCCACAAAATTGGGAAAATGCATTTAGTATTTTTATATAAGTACTGTCAAGGAATATCAACTGCAATACCTAATAAAAATATTAGATGGAAATAAAAACATATTTTATTTTAAATTCATACCTATCATTATAATAATCAACACCTCTTTGAAGGCACGCTAGGGCTCTTGGGTAGGGCCAGTGTTGTGCAGATCCCTATTACAGAGTTGGGACTATAAGCAAAAGATGATGATTTGAAAAAGATCAAGGTCAGCTTGTGTGTCTGCTCATGTCAATACTGGTGTTTTTGTCTCATCATGTTGTTATAGGTGTTAGTGTATTTATTTACATTTCTATCCCCTAAAAAATATCTATCTCCCAAGACCTAAGTTAATTAAGCAAATAATTTTAATTTTTGCCACATATGCCAGAAATTATTTTTTTCTGGCTTAACTTAAAAGATCTGGATAGCTTTTATTTTTGTCTGTACCTCCCTTTGAATGTCGTCAATTTGACTAGTGGGCAAAGAAGTTCAAGGAAATCAAAATGTTAGTCTAGATCTTGGTTTACTTCAATTCTTCCACAAAATGTCTAGTCAGTTATAGAAAACTATAAACACTCAATTTGTGATATGATTCACACAATGATCGGTGTATTAATGTGATCTTGAGATGATCCATAGTGGAAGTGATAACCTCAGAGGGACTCTGAATTTAACGATTGCACTGCAACATATCACTCGCATACATACAATTTAACAAGAGAGTGTGGGAGAGAGACATCCCTAAACTAGTATTATACAGAAGGAAAAGAAGTGTGTTCATAATTAAGGCCTATCATTAAAAAACCATAATTATTTCATAGTTATCTATTTATTGGCTTCAATTTCTTTATTAGTGTCTCTTTTCTGGATGAACCTCAACTGCTTCTTCCTCATTCTCTTCAGCTTGGCAGAGTTTGTGATCACCTGGACCACCTCAGCTTTGGCTTTGTTTTCAGCTGATCGTTTGATGTTCTCCCTTCTCCTTTCTTTCCTGGACAGCTCTTTTTGTTTCAATTCTTCTAGTACTTGTCTTGATAAATCCTTAGTCCTCTTCAACTCTAAGCGAAGAGCAGTCTTCTTTTGGAAATCTTGTGTTAGCCCTTTTGTTTTATTTACTGTAGCAAATCTGCAAGATATATTAAGTAATTAGTAGAGCCCCACATACTACAGGATACAAACATATAATATATACATAAATTACAACCCTCAAATTACATCAAAATTTGTGCATTACATTACGAGATTAGCCTGGACTGGATACAGGCTCGACTAGAATAGGGATAACAAAATGGGTTGAATTATAAAATAGCAATTATTATACCTTTCTTTCTTTGTTTTCCAAAAGCGACCAGATTTAGGACGTCCCCTAATCGCTTCTTTTTTTTCTTTCTTTACTGTTTTCGAAGAAGACTCTGTCGCTTCATTATCATTTGTGCTTTCAGGTTCCTTTTCTGGACTTTGTTTCAAATTTTCCACTATCGAAAGAACCTGATCCTCTACAGCTTGTGCCATTTTGAAAACTTCTTATATCTTCTATATTAGTAAATATCCCTAAGGCAAATTAAAATTGAAAATAAACACGTGGAAACCGTAATGAATGAGAGAAAGACCTCAAAAGAAACGTCAAGTCAATTCAAGATTGACACTGTCAAATGCTGTCAATTTACAACTCGAGCGAGTGAGAATCGTTCAAACCACAGTTTTAAATGATGATAATGAAGTGTTGGCTAACCGGTATTTACCCTATCAATAACCCAAAGGTAATATTGAGGTATATGTAAAAACGCTACGCCAACGCTAAAGTTTCTGAACGTATGAAAATAATCACAAATGAATCACAAATCACTTCTGTCACTCAGTGCTCAGTCTAGAGGAAGTGGATTTTGATAAATTTGTGTTATCGGTTGAAGTTTTCTCAGAAATTTTGTCAAGATCCTAATAGTGTACTTGATTTAGTAAATTGCTGAAACGCTGTGATATTCTTCTTGAAAATAATCAAGGGGAGGTGTTTCCAGCGGACGATATCATTTAAGGAAAACAACACGGAATTATAAAAATGCCTGTATGTCGCGTTGGAATTGCATATGATTTAAAATTTTGTTGCTTCGAGCGTGTCTCTATGTTTTAATTTCGTCCTTCGTTCACAGGCGTATCACTCGACGTTAACAGACTACACTCAGTCTATCGGCAACTTAGCTCTACTGCCACTGCGCACGGCCACCCGCGGACCCGCCCCGAACAGCGCTAAGTTGGAACTAGACATTATAGATGAAGCACTTAACTATTTTAAGGCCAATGTGTTTTTTAGGTTCTATGAAATCAAGGTTAGTTTTGATGTCTCTAAATGTTTTGTTCAACTTACTACAGTGTATAACACTGAAATAAAATCACTTTGTCACTTTCCCACTCACTAAACTGCGTTTTTTCAGTTAACTTGGGTGCAATAGCCACTTTAAAAAATAAAAACGTTATAATTACATTATTGCTGTAAGCTTTTAGAGAAGATCTTGTATTAAAAAATGATTTTAAATTGTTCTTGATAATGTAATCCCTAAATGAAGAATTTACTACAACCAACCAAAGCGTTGTTTCCGATTCTATATTTTATATCTGCTCCTGAATTACCTAAAAAGCAAACATATTAAAAATAAACTCCCCTTCAGGCTCTTAACTATGTTCCTCCTGAACTCCAAACTGTCAATTCCTTTGCATCATAGTCTTTATGTGTTAAAAAAAATCTTATGGTTGACTTGTAGAATGTCATTTGGTATTAAGTATGCCATTTGTATTTTTAGGGTTCCATACCCAAAGAGTAAAATGGGTATTTTACCCATTACTAAGACTCCATGTAGCTAACAGGCCACCTGATGCAAAGTGATTATCATTCCCCATAGATAGTGCTACACCAGAGGAGTCACCCACACATTGGCAACCTTTGAGTACCCTATTAACAAGTTACTTTAAGAAACAACATGGGTTTTTTCAAGTTACTAATTGTTTTCAGTCTGATGCAGACAGGGTACTGATTTACCTAACCCTGTACATCTCGGAGTGCCTGAAGCGTCTCCAGAAATGCTCCAACAAGAACCAGGGCCAGCAGGAAATGTACATGCTGGCCATATCTAAGTTTGACATTCCTGGAGAGGCAGGATTCCCTCTTAACTCCGTGTATGCCAAGCCGTCTAGCCCTCAGGAATCTGGTGTGTATTTGTAAGGACATCCTTACACAGATTATGAATATGAACATGTTCGTTTAAAATAGCAAGAAAACAGCAGATTTTAATTGTTTTGCATAGTGTAGAATAGTGGTTGGCAAACCTCGGCTCGTGAATCACATGCAACCCTTAAAAAAAGTTCTATTAAAATTTGGTGTACAGTGATAAACCTGAAACAGAAAACAGCGGCTCTTTGAGCTTCCGAAAAATCTATACTTTTCTGGCATCTGGCTCTATGTTTAAAAAGTATGCCATCCCCTGGTGTAGAACATTATAGAGGTTAGGTTAGGTTAGGAACCTGAAACAGAAAACTGCAGCTCTTTGAGCTTCCGAAAAATCTATACTTTTCCGGCATCTGGCTCTATGTCTAAAAAGTATGCCAACCCCTGGTGTAGAAAATTATAGAGGTTAGCTACACTAATACACCTGAAAATGGCATAGGCTCCTTCATGAGTTATTCCTAAGAAATGTACGATTGCAGAAGCATGAAAGTATTTATTTGTAAGATGATTGAAAAACTGTACAAAGTAAATAAGATTAGTTTACATTTTGAATAAATAATAAAGCCTTTATTCAGCCCTATGTGTGTGTGCCTTACATAAGTATATTTATGAATACCACATTTTGATTCTAAAACGTTATAACAGACACCAGTGCCCTATCCCACAAAACTGTACAAGTGTACAATTCGACAAAATTGTTAAATTGTAAACAAAAAAATGTACCACAATAATTACAAATATGTATTCGTTACAAGCTTGCAGTATACAAATATGTCAATTTTGTGAAAGCATACCACAAACAATAAAGGTATGTCACGACAGCTACATAATTGTAGGATTGTTGATTATTAAATATACAAGCGAAAAATTGTAAGATTACAAATACAAATATGTAATGAAGTGTTCTATTAAGGAAATTAATACAAGAATTGCTTCAATGTCACCATGGTCATTATCTTCAATATTGTCTTGAATGTCTTGTTCTGCGTCCGTTATCAATGGTGTATACAGGTAACTGTTTAAGCCTAAACGCTTTTCTAGATTATGCAATATTACACATGTCAAAATAACCATACTGGCAGTCTTTGGTTGTAGTCTTAAATGGTTAAGACACGGAAACTTTTCTTTTAGTATCCCTAGTGCGTTTTCAACCATTCGTCTCATCGATTTGAAAGCACTTAAAAATCGATCCAATGCTGCGTTTCTTGGTATGCGAGCTGGAATAATTGGGGTTATTAACCACTTTTTTAAACTATAACCTCTGTCTCCCAATATTACGGCATTGGGGAAAGGTCTCCATCCGTTATCCCATTGCTGAGATAACGAGGAGCACCTTAAAACCCGCGAATCATGTACGGAGCCAGGCCATCGTGCATTCACATAAAACAATTCTAAATTGGGTCCACACACTACCATAACATTTATAGAATGATCTCCGTGTCGATCAACAAAACCAGCTTCATTTTGATGTGGAGCATCTATCGGTATTAATGATCCATCTATAATACCTGCGACCCTGGGAAAATTTACATCTGATGCTGCAATAAAATCATGAGAAATTGAGTTTCCATTAGTTGACCATCTTACTTCACTTCCCAGCAATTTGTCCACTATTTGTCCACATACGGCGTGAATCGAACGGCACATTGTCATTTTGGGAACACCATGAGCATCGCCAGTGACGTGATATTGGGATCCTGAGCCCAACCATCTTAAAACAGGCAGTAACTGTTGTTTAGGATCAAGAGCGTGACTTCTTCGTGTCGGATGCCTAAGGTTTCCACCAATAGTCTGTAGTAAATATTCGACGGTAGATTTACTCACTCTGAACCTCTGATTAAATGTAAAATCCGTTATGGTCGAAGTTAAATTTATACGTTCTCTATATGTCCTAGGACGTCTTAGAATTAATTCCTCTTCACTATCACTGCTACTTGAACTAAAAATTTCGTGGTACGAAGGGTTAAAATCGGTAAATATGATAAAATATACTGCAATTACTAGTATTCGTAGTAGTAAGAGGGTGTGACACTCGTTTAGAGAATTGTTAACTTGTAGGTACAATTCTACATATATGTATAATTATTACTACAATTTAATGTAGCACAAAATAATTGTCAGCTACAAATTTGTACGTTTTCCGGAAAATATATGTATCGTATGTAAAGTTTTGTGATACAATAAATTGTAGACTTGTCGATACAATTTACATATTTGTAAGAATTTTCCACTACAAATTTGTTGCTTGTATATTTTGTGGTACGCACACTTGTATTATTACAAACTTGTAACTTGACACATGTAAAATTGTAATTGTTAGTTTTGTGGGATAGGGCACAGATCTCAATTAAGTTTATGGCAATGAGTGTAGGTTGCTGTTGTTGTTTATAGTTACCTATTTATGCACATGTCGTATTTTAAGATCCTGTACCAATAAATAAGGATACTGATTATACTTGTTATATTTTGCAGATTTGATGAGACAGTACTTACAGCAACTAAGACATGAGACTGGACCTAGAGTTTGTGAAAAGGTATGCTTTTGAAAATTGTTGTTTTATATTATTAGCCTCTGTTGGCAGCTAGTGCTAGTTTCCTATAGTATAGCCAGAGGCGGATTTACCCTAGGTAGGGCCAAGGGGTGCATGGCCCGGGGCGGCGTAGCAACCCTGAGTACTTGGCCGGTTTTTTTCCTTACCTTCTGTGCGGCGAAAACTTGCGCCAAATTTCAAAAATGTAGCTACCGAAAAACTAGGCAGTGGCATGCACTAAGCTCATGGTGGCCCCTGGGATTCTGTCCTGTAAGCCTAGAATTAACATGAGGCCTCCATTTTTACTTTTGCACCTACCTTCCTTGATTACCTATCTTTGCCACTGCCTTGTACTTTTTCTGGAAAAATAATACCAGATCATTCATTAGAAAGTCAGTGTAAAAAAATATCATCACATAAGAAGTGAAACTAGCAGTGGCATTATTTTTCTAGATAGAAGTATTAGGCCCCTCTGACGCCTAGGTACGGATCCGACCAAAGCATTTAAACCGTAATAAATAAAATAATAAATAAACATTAGGGACAATCTTACACAAATCGACCTAGTTCCAAACTAAGCAAAGGTTGTACTATGGGTACTAGGCGACGATATACATAATATATAGGTAAATGATAATACTAACCTTAATTTTAAGACCGGTTTGGCTCAGTGGGAGTAACGTTGCCTGTGAAGCTGAGGTCCTGGGTTCAAATCCCGGTAAGGGCATATATGTGTGATGAGCATAAATATTTGTTCCTGAGTCTTGGATGGTCTCTATGTATATAATATATCTATTAAATATATCGTCGTCTAGTACCCATACATAACACAAGCCTTATTGAGCTTACCATGGGATTAGAGCGATTTGTGTAAAATTGTCCCGTAATATTTATTTATTTATATATATAGAAAACATCCAAGACCTAATCACACACACTTACCCTGGCCGGGATTTGAACCCGGGACCGCTAGCTTTGTATTGTGCAACCCACTGATCCAAGTGTCATTGACCGTCGACCTTATGTTAAAATTTCATTTAGCTTTAAATGCTTTGGACGAATCCAGACCTAGCGTCCCCGAGGGGTTAACCGTTGTATGAAACTATTAAAAGTAATGCCGGTAATAAAAGTTGCTAATGATACAATTCATATTATTCCAGGTATTTGCAACTGAAGATGGTAAGCCCAGCAAGTGGTGGCTCTGCTTTGCCAAGAGGAAATTCATGGACAAGTCACTCTCCGGCCCTGGACAGTGAAACAATACCCACAATTAAATATTTTATTACTCACAATAATTATAAGCATTTAATTTACATTTATCATGATTCTTACACATTTATTTTCTTTGTATAAAAGTGCATAGTAACTTAATTTATACCTACATCTAGATTTATTATTATCATTACAATACTAATAAAAATATTGAATCCAATTGGCGGGGTTTGATTTGTGCTTTTGATTGACAATGTCTTATTAACTGTAGGTATAATGTGTATATTCTCCGACATAACGCATATAATGGACTTCATAATACAGATACTTTAATACCTTTGACAGATGACTCAAAAAAGATTTATATAAAAATTAACACTTAATTATCTTTACACAATGATTCAACAAATCACAAAGTCATCAACATTATACATCTAAACTATTTATAGAATCGATTGACTTATTTGAGGTTGGAATAATTTAAAGACCATATTCTTTGATGAGCTGGCCGGCTATCACGAGCCTCTGTATTTCAGATGTACCCTCATAAATTTCAGTAATTCTTGCATCTCTGTAATGTCGCTCTGCAGGCATATCTGATACGTAGCCCATGCCACCCAGAATCTGAAAAAAAAAGTAAAAAAAATAGTTCATTTTCCCTGACGTAATTCTGTTCGCTACTGAATTCTTAACTTCGTGACAAGCAAGCAATTGTTTTCTTCAACATTCGTGTTTGGCAGTTATATTTTAATGTAATGTTTTTGAAATACATGATTCGTGACGAATACATAAAGATAACAAATAGTGAACATAAGTTTACGAAAAGATTCTTGTGTTGGAAAAAACGACCATCAATTTGAAAATACATTACATGACCTAAATTGACTGCCCCGTGGAAATGCCTGCTGAACATTCTTATTTACACGACATATGCGAGCCGTCCTTCTCTCAGTTATGATAAGCACGATAGAGAGGGAATGATATAGAATATTTATGAGGTTATGAGATTTATATTATTTTATAGTTTTGCAGATGAAGTTAACTTATAACGACCTCCCCACTGTGGTACGGTCAAGGAATTTAATTTATATACCACTAGCTGCTGCCCGCGACTTCGTCCGCCTTAAATTCGTTCATCGCGGATAAGCGTATTTTTTCGGGATAAAAAGTAGCCTATGTCCTTCCCCGGGACTCTAACTATATCCATACCAAATTTCATCCAAATCGATTCAGCGGTTTAAGCGTAAAGAGGTAAAAGACAGACAGACAGAGACACTTTCGCATTTATAATATTAAGTATGGATTTCGTACCTTGTCATAGTCAAAATCAATATGAAAGCCGATAGAGATTCCATATCAATGTCACTATGACAAGGTACGAAAGGGTACACAAATTAATTATACTTGACCGTACCCAGGACACCACTCGCATACACTAAATGAACTGGGCCACAGTGCCCTGAGCTGGCGTTCAAATTAAAATGCGACTGGTTCAAAAATACCTAGATGGACTGATGGGACGAGTATGTTGCTGCCTGGGACAGAGTTAACGTATTCACCGCCGGCAACGCATATATGCGTTCACAGTCATACAAGTTTCAAAACCACGTGGAGACGAGGCAGTGAATGCGTTAATAGTTCAAATAAAGAACCTCCTTTTTTTTGTCTAGTTGCAATAAAACAAATATAAAGCCGCACCGTACGAGCGAGAAAGCGACCTATTTTTGCAAACATTACTCAAAAAAAATGTTCGCGCGTTTCGCACTGCACGACACACGTTAATGTATCACAAACGACCGCATGAGTGCACTGGAGACCGCCTTGGCTATAGCGGCCTCCATAGAGAAAGGCCGACTTATCGTCCTTGAGTCTGACTCCACCTGCAGCAATATGTTAGATAGCTTGCTTTCGATGGTCTACACGTTAAATAGCACCTGTATGCGCACTGACGGCACAGATACGTTGCAGCCTCGGACGCCAGCTTAGCCATGGCGGCCTTTTTCGTGAAGGGCATGGCAGCTTGTTGTCCTTAAACGAAGCCACGGTAATCCTGCAGCTTATATATAATACCTACATGCACTGATGTGACATATGGCTGCCTCCGAAGCCGCAAGCTTCGCCATGGCGGCCTCCTTCGTGAAGGGCTGCTTGCTGTCCTAGAGCCGCACCGCGCTACTCCTGCAGCTTATATATAATACCTGGATGCATTGATGTGACAGATACGTGGCTGCCTCCGAAGCCGCAAGCTTCGCCATGGCGGCCTCCTTCGTGAAGGGCTGCTTGCTGTCCTAGAGCCGCACCGCGCTACTCCTGCAGCTTATATATAATACCTGGATGCATTGATGTGACAGATACGTGGCTGCCTCCGAAGCCGCAAGCTTCGCCATGGCGGCCTCCTTCGTGTAGGGCTGCTTGTTGTCCTTGAGCCACGCGGCGCGCCACGTCAGCAGCCGCGACGACTCCAGCTGCAACGCCATGTTGGACAGCTTGCTCTGGATGGCTTGCAGCTTCATTATGGGCTTGCCGAAAGCCATACGCTTCGATGCGTATTCCATTGCGACGTCTAATGAGGCCTAAAACAATGGGTTGATTGTAAGTTGGTAGACACCAGCAAGTGTGTAATATTCTTTTTGGTTTCCGTGATAGTTTGTTTTGTCATTGGGAACTCCAATAAATATATATTAGTTATGCTATGTAATTCATTAAAATTGTTTTAGTTAAACCAGCAGTATTATATTTATCTTCTTTGAAACAAAAAGTATAAGATTAATGCATTATAGTTCCATTGCTTTTCTGCGAAATAGTGTCTTGCTTAGATGTGACAATAAGTTGCAAAGTAACGCTGATCTATCCACAAAAAGTATAATGGATACATCAGCCATATAAACCACAAAAATTTGGTGTGCTTAATGAAAAATACTATATGTAAATAAGTCTAGAGGCAACATTATTCCAAATTTCTAGAATTTTGCTACATATGAAGCAACAAATTACATAACAGTAATTGAATTATATATAACTGAAGCTGCACTATTTTTCTTGAATTTATTTTGGCAACCATTAAATAAACAAATTTGAAAATTTAAATTGAATTAGTTATTCAATCAATGGTCTTTGTAGAAATTTAAGTATTTTAAATGATATAGTTGAAAGTACCTGTGCTATGCCGAGGGCCTGTGAAGCAATACCAATTCTGCCAGCATCCAAAGTCATCATGGCAATCTTGAAGCCCATTCCTGGCTTGCCCAACAAGTTTTCCTTGGGAATGGCACAATCCTCGAAAATTAAAGAGCATGTTGAAGATCCTCTGATACCTAATTTATCCTCCTTTTTCCCTAAATCTAAGCCTTTGATAGGCTTTGGTATTATAAATGCAGAGATTCCCTTGTGTTTTAAGCTCTTATCTGTAGTTGCGAAGAGGACAGCAGCCTTGCTTTCATATCCATTGGTTATCCAACATTTGGTTCCGTTTATAATCCATTTGTCCCCGCCATCTTTGGCTGTGGTTGAAGCTGCCCCAGCGTCTGAGCCATTTCCAGGTTCTGATAGGGCAAAGCAGCCCACAGGGTCACCTTAAAATTTCAAAGTAAACATTTGAAAGGTTCTTTAATAATATTACACTTTACATTGCTATTATATTTTTAGTTTTGTTAAGTTTGATTCATAATAATATTGTTATTGCATATAGCTTCTGAAATGTTGGGTATTCAAATGAAAAAAACAATATAATCCATTTAATTTTTTTTTTTTTATATTATTGCCAAATTGAGCTGAAAGAAAAACTTAGTCATAATAAGAAAAACAAATGAGGGTTGGGATTTACCAGAACAGAATGGGGTAACAAACTCCTGTTTCTGCTTTTCATTGCCAAAGTGTGTCACAGGCCCAAGGTACAAGGAGTTGTTGACGGACATGATTACGCCAGCTGAGGCGCATCCTCGGGAGATCTCTTCAAGAGCTATGGCATATGCTAGATAGTCCAAGCCAGCACCGCCCAGTTCTTCCGGCGTTGCTATGGCCATGAGACCTAAGTCACCCATCTTCTTGATGGCATCTCCTGGGTACAAGTGCTCCCGGTCGAATTTAGCTGCGTTTGGCTTCAGCTCACCCTCCGCAAAGTCTCTGCAAGTCTTTTGTAGCATTTGGTATGTGTCGGAGAGAGCTGATAAGGACGCTATGCATCTTGACTGCCGAAGAGGAGCTATAATTGTTAATGCTTGCGTTAGGTATCTGATCGTGGATTTTCCAAAAATAATAACATTTACGATTATGAAAATAAACGAGTGTTTTGAGTTCAGAGAAAACAAGACAGTTATATTAACTTACCGAATACAGGAACCGATTTGGTTAAAACACTCAACATTTCAACAAATGAATTATTAAAAAAAACAATATTTAAACTACAAGTTAACGAAAACAAAACAATGGTAAAAAGTACTTTGAACTCTGAAGCTGTCAATCGAATAGTTCTTAAATTTTCTCTGTCAGCTTTATAACGTTGGATTGACTAGAATTAAATATCGTATAAAAGCATTTCTGTTTAATTGATTGTAGACTTTAACAGTACATAAATATTGGTGATTATTAAAAGTAGACGTTTAAATATTACGATTTTGGAATGCACCATTCGCATTGAACTCTTTAATACGACTCGAATCATTCGATTTTTAAGTTTATTCGAACAAACCGAATAGTCGAGAATCATTCCAACGAAATCGACAATCAGGTAACTTAGAGAAGAGTCCGCATGTTGCACGTGCACACCGCCTTTTAGAGCATTTAACTACGTGGTTCAGCCCAATAGCCCAAAGCACTCGTCCGCGTCAGTTAGCGGTATGCGGTAGTTGCCACATCGAACAGCAATCGAAGTCGAACATTCATTCGATTATAGCAATAAGTAAAATACTATTTTGTTACCCGAATGGTAAAATAAATAAAATGGAACTAATTAATCGATTTCTAAAATCATTCGAAATCGCCCATCTCTCAGTTCTCTCACTGGCTGCTGTCAACTTGTTTTTGTACACCTAGGATCAAGTATGATACTTGATCCTAGTTGTACACAAATGTTTTATATGTAAAATAGGTAAATAATGGAGTATAGAACTAAGGAGAACAATCTCTACATACCTATTCCCGTTAGACACTTTTTATTAGGTTTCCGTACCCAAAAGGTACAACGCTGTCCGTCTGTCTGTCTGTTTGTCTGTCAGTCACCAGGCTGTATCTCATGAAAGTGATAGCTAGACAGTTGAAATTTTCACAGATGACGTATTTCTGTTGCCGCTATAACAACAAATACTAAAAACAGTATAATTGTATGGCTGTCTGTCTATATCACTATCAGTAACCAATGATCGAGCACCACGTACATTTTGCTTAGGTGTAGGGCTCTGCTAACACTGTATTCCTCATAGGTACGGCCATTTGTACAGTATATTTTGTACGGAACCCTCGGTGTGCGAGTCTGACTCGCACTTGCCCGGTGTTTCCCATATGAGATTATTCTCCTTACCTTTCCATTCTCCATGTGTCAAATGTATTGGACAGCCTAGTGCAGCTTTCCAGTCGAATAATGGAGACCATTCGTCAGTTGAACAGCTTTTTTTGAAAACTTTAATATTATAATAAGTGGATATTAAATAAATAAAGAAAACAAATTCATTTGCATTCGAAGAACAATTTTTCTTACATAGGCAACATTAACAAATGTCCGTCAGCTATTTGTCAAACAAAAACATCTCGATAACACGAAAAAAATAACAATTTACAATGATAAAATGGAGATACTATTAAGATTTGTACCATCAAATCCAATAAGATTGACCGCATCTAGACTTTTAATTAACCAAGTAGCTCATTATACTAGGTAAGCTTACTAATTTTAATTTCTATAATATCCAAGGATTACGTACATAACCTCTCAATCTAATTTAAATTTTTAGATTGGCTGAAGTTGGAAAACTCGAAGCCCCGAAGACTTCAGGGAAATATGACACCGGGCAGTTAATTTTACATAAAGTGTTCGGGTACAGAGGAGTGATACTGTTCCCTTGGCTGGCCAGAGTGTATGATAGAGATGCGTCCAATAAGAAGGAAAATCCGGAAGGCTCAGGCTCCGGAGAAGCCTCCGGGGACACGCTCTCCAACGTAGGCAAAGAAGTCAAGGGCAGGACTCACACCTTCTACCAGGTGCTCATAGACACAAGAGATGCACCTTACATAGTAAGTGTATTCACATTACTACTACTGTACTATGCATTATTCCTTCAGCATGGCTTTTACCTGGTTGAGCTACGATTTACGTAAGATCCCACACTGATATTATATTACTACTTTGAAGAGAGCTTATATTTTATACTGTTCAAGTACCCTTTGAACACCAACACTCCCATGCCAACAATGATAAAGGTGTACATAAACTGTTGCAATAGTAATTGCTAGGTGTGTGACTGACAACTTCATTGAAATATGATAGCAGCCAAAAGGTTAAAGGTCAACCCATATGTCAAATCATAAGTAAAGAATATTTTGTAGTGACAGAACAGTACTAATGGAAGGTTGTATAGCCTAGCTCAGGGGTCGACAAACTTTTTAGATGTAGAGCCAGATGCCGGAAAAGTATAGATTTTTCGGAAGCTTAAAGTGCCATAGTTTTCTGTTTCAGGTTTACCACGGTATACCAAATTTTAATAGGACTTTTTTTAAGGGGAACTTTAAGAGCCGCAAGTGACCTTTAAAGAGCCGCATGCGGGTCCCGAGCCGCAGTTTGCCAACCCCTGGCCTAGCTATAAGTAGTTGGGGTTGATACAAAATAGGAATCATTGTTTAGTGAATGTTTACAATACAATCAACTTTTAACCAAAAATTGTTTACTTAGTCAAAATAATCTACTTTGTATATCTTCCTTAGTTCAGTATGATGTATGTATATGTAAGCTCTTTTCAGAGTATTAGCAATATTCCATGGCTTACATATATTTTGTTTCTATGCTAAATATATTTATCTTTCTTTCAAATATAAGTAAATTTTCTGTCATAAAATGAATTAAGTATTTCCTTAAAATCCAGGGTTGTATGTATGGGAACACAATTATTGGTGTTTGGCTTTCATTACAATATTAAATTGTTATATTTTGGCTGTGCAAACAAACATCGACATGAGACCTGAGTGGAAAAAAAGGTACCAGTTAAAGTGATTACAAATAAATGTTTGATTAACTATACTAACTCAAGTGCTTATTGTTGTGATTTTGCCATACACAAGTATTTAACAGTCTAATTAGCGACCATGACATTCAAACACATTGAGATTACGGAATGGTTACTCACATTATTAAAGTTGACTATTTTCAAGAGTAGTGGCACCATCCCATCACGCAAAATAGGCGCACCATAAGGGAGTTGCGGAAAACTAGTCTGCATATATCTATATCTATATCTAAAGTTAACTGCTGCTGTAGGTGCATTCAACCAGAACTTTGTCGGGTATGTGACGGTTATGAGAGTTGCCTTTCAAAACATATAAAAAGTCCAAGAATTCACTACCTATACAAAAGCCAAGTTATAAAATGTTGACATACCAAAAATTTACTTCCTAACTTTCTTAGAAGTATAAAAAGAATGTTGTCACGTACCCGATAATCTGGCGGAATACACCTGTATATATAAAACTTGAATAATAGATGTAGTTCGGAAGTTGGCCAGGTCTCTAATTTTATTATTGAGTGTCTCGGGGCCCTCTGTTCCTGAGTGCCAGGGCCCCGTGTGTATAAAGACGTGTGTGTGCGTATAAAGACGGCCTTGCATGTTCTACTGAAACATGTTGAGCATTACTCAACTTTAAGAATGTGAGCCACTATTCAGTAATATAAACAGTCTAATAGTTGATTTTACTGTATGTTGTGTTGCATTTGATGTGCTTTTGAATGGTTTATATGTAGGTTTAAATTTAATCATTATATTATGAAAGACTGCAGAATAACTTAAGCACTGAAATTTTGGTGGTGAGAAAATAAGTTTTGCTTCTTAATTTTGTCATGTTAGTAAATTTTGATTAGAAAAATTCTCTTCATGTGTGAAACACTTGTTTGTTTTTGAGCATCAGTGTATTCTTTTCCTTACATTATTGAAGGATTGTTATTATGATTGTATTAGTATGTGAAATTAATTCAAGTTTAGTATTTATTTTATGAGATAGGACAAGAGGCTAACAAGGGATAGGGAAGAGTGGCACTTATTCGATTGACAAGAGCATAGCTCTTTAGCAAACAAACACATAGGCATTGTAAAAAACCTGATCTATTAATTCAAACTACCTTCTCTTTAATAATCCTTTAACATGATTTCGCAGTATACTTATATATCGATAAAGTTTTAGTTTAATGATGAGCGGTGGTTTAGTGCAGCGGGAGTAACGTTGCCTGCGAAGCTGAAGGTCCTGGGTTCAAATCCCGGTAAGGGCAAATATGTACGATAAGTTTTTCTTTTGTGCAATTTTGGCTTTTAGACAATGCACCTTTTGCCTTTTGGGCCGTTTCGTAAAGTCGAACAGACATAAATTACATCTCGCCATGCAAGCAGTATGCCAGGCGTTTATAATAATAATAATAATAATTCTTTATTTCGGACTATTTTTTTTTACATCCATAGAGTGTTAGTAGTACTTAACCTATGTTAGTGACGTACAAGAAACTTACAAATTATTTATTTATTTATTTCTAAATTGGGCAACCCTCCTCGTTTGACTGATCCAATGATGTAAAATTGGGCAGTCGTATCTGTCAGCAATGCCATTCAGGATACTGTTGGAACTCTCTCTGAGTCTATCTAGCAACGAGGCGATTCTCTTGCGCATAATGGCTAGGAAACCGTCCGTGCGGGCCTCAGCAAACATAAGTGAGGCACTACACCACCTGGGCAGTCTCAACAGCATTCTGGGTGCATTATTATATTGAACACGCAGGGCGTTGTAGGCTCCTTTAGTGTACACAGGCTGCTCGAGTAAATGACTTTTTTTTTTATTGCATAGGGGGCAAACGAGCAGACGGGTCGCCTGATGGTAAGCGATCACCGTCGCCCATAGACACTTGCATCACCAGAGGAGTCACAAGTGCGTTGCCGGCCTTTCAGGTGGGAGTACGCTCTTTTCTTGAAGGTTTGAAGATCGCATCGGTCCGAAAATACTGCATGCGGCAATTCATTCCACAGTTCAGTCGTGTGAGGCAGGAAATTTCTAGAAAAACGCACAGTTGTGGACTGCCAACCATCTAAGTGGTGAGGATGGAAATATTGTCGCGTAGGACGATGGCGGAAAGATGCAGCTGGGATCAACCCGAATAATTCCTCGGAACACTGATGACTGGCTAAAAGCTTTGAAAAGTGTAATTTTTTCCTCTGTGGTACATCGAGCAAATTTGCGGGCAAGCATATTTGCCCTTACAGCCAGCGCCCTGCGCTCCCGCTCAATATCTAGGTCATCATTTAGGTCATTCGTAACTATGTGACCCAGATACTTGACCTTTTCAACTACTGCCAGGGGGGTCCCGTTCAGTAGAACTGGAGGAACAATATTAGGCCTTACCCTTCCCGCCTTAAAAACCATGACCACACTTTTGTTTGGGTTATACTGCAGTCCATGTGCTGCAGCATACGCCTCACAAACCGCCAACAATTTCCTAAGAGCACTGATAGACGGACTCAGCAGCACCATATCATCTGCATAGCTTATGTTATTCATACAGATTCCATCTATGTAACAACCTACATGCATACTGCTGAGTCCGGCTATCAGCTCGTTTACATATAGATTAAACAGCTTAGGAGACGTAAGCCCTCCTGCCTTACCCCACACTCGAGTTTGTACTCAGCAGACAGTCCATCGGCCCATCTCACCTGGTTCACCTGGTTATTGTACCAATGCTTTAGTATATCAACAAATGCTACCGGAATACCTGTCTCCTCTAGCTTCCGCCATAGAATGTCATAATCGACTCTATCAAAAGCTTTTGACAAATCGAGGAAACAGGCATAAACCGGAGATTTTCTTCGCGTATAATAACCTACAGCATGTTTAAGGGACAAAATTGCACTTTCCGTGGACAGCCCCGTTCTGAAACCAAATTGAGCGTCCTCTATCCTGAGGTACCCGTCAAGAACCGTGTCAAGAAGACTATTAAGCAACTTAGCAGCTGTCGTAGCAAGTGAGATAGGCCGATAGTTGTCTTTGCTTGACAAGTCACCTGTTTTATTTTTGGGTACCGGAATTACTATTGTCCTCATAAAGGCCTTAGGTAGGTATGCATGACTCAGACACAGACTAAGGAACATGGCCATCACCCGGGGTAGGTGAATGCCAGCATTTCTGAAGTGCTCGATGCTGAGACCGTCGTGGCCAGGTGACTTACCACTTTGCATCTTCTTTATAACTGTAGCGACTGCTTTAGCTGTAAAGGCAACTCCAGCCCCGACGGTCCCCTCACCGTGCACCGACCCCGAGTTCTCACGAGTAGCAATTAGTGATTTGACCCTAAAATGATCCTTAAATAATTCTGCGATCTCAAATGAGTCGCACTTATCACCTACGCTCACAGGCAGGCCAGCTTTCACGTCCATTTTCTTTGTGGCCTTCCAATAACTTTAAAAATTACCATTCTTGTGGGTCAGGGCTAGTTTATCCATGCTTAATTGGTCCTGCCTATCCCGGCACCACTTCAATTTGAATTTAAACTTTCTTTTACTTTCATACATTAAGTTGTACCACCTACCCTGAGGAGGTATCCCCACTAGGACCCACTGTTGGAAGTGAAGCCGGGCCTCCCTGTGCGCATCAGCCACATGGTCATTCCAGCCACCTATATAGCCACCTTTTCTACGCCTCTTGCATTCAAAAGTCGAGCTTGCCGCCTCTGACATCACTTTTATTATGTCATTATACATATTATCTAGGACTAGAAAATGCTCACTATTGCTACAGTTTTTATCACAGCAGTGACTTAACATATGAGGGAAATCAATATCTTTCAACCCGCCGTGGCATAGCTTACGATACTCTTCTATTTGTTCCTCGGTTCTAGTACCCAAAACTACTTTATTACTTAGCCCTTTAACTTAAACACCCGTTTACAGTCTGCTATTGTTCGATATCAGCAAAAAGAGATCAACAACAAAATCGAAATACCAATAGCCAGATAATATTTCGTAAACTATACTATTCATAGTATATATACAATATAAAAATACCAGTCCGTTAATTATACATACCTTTGATAAGCACTTACTTTGCAGCGCGCTCAGACTGAAGCAGTGACGTTCCTTGGCAACCAGGAGTCATCTCGAAGCCTCTACGCCATTCCGGGGCTGGACTACGTGGCACACGATGACATCATGCCCTACTCCTCCGTCGAGCGAGTACCGCTGCAGCATGAGCTGTTCGACAAGTTCCTCATGCACAACCCCGACAAAGGTACAGTAAACACACACAGACGCGCGACGTTGCTAGGCAACCAGCCGTACTCCTGGAGACGCGCTCTGCAGCACGAGCTGTTCGACAAGTTCCTCATGCACAACCTCGACAAAGGTACAGTAAACACACACATGACGCGCGACGTTGCTAGGCAACCAGCCGTACTCCTGGAGACGCGCTCTGCAGCACGAGCTGTTCAACAAGTTCCTCATGCACAACCCCGACAAAGGTAAAGTAAACACACACAGACGCGCGACGTTGCTAGGCAACCAGCCGTACTCCTGGAGAGGCGCTCTGCAGCACGAGCTGTTCGACGAGTTCCTCATCCACAACCCCGACAAAGGTATCATAAAGGTAACATACTAATGTTATAAATGCGAAACTGTGTCTGTCTGTTACTTCTTCACGCTTAAACCGCTGAACCGATTAAGATTAAATTTGATACAGAGATTGTTAAAGTCCCGGGGAAGGAAATAGGCTACTTTTTATTCCGGAAAATTACCTGTATCCGCGATAAAGGAATTTAAGGCGGACCAAGTCGCGGGCAGAAGCTAGTAGTCCATAAACAGATAAAAAAAATAAGATTTCAGATTTATTTCGTGGATTGTGCTATAAGAGCTACCTTCATAAAAATGTGTTTCCATACAAATTGCCTTCCATGGAAAACCTATAGGGTACTTCAAGTTGTCCTAAAAACTTGAAATTTGAAGTTTTTAGGACACTGGATACATCTTTTTTAATGACTATATTTTAGGATTACGTTGACTCAGAAGTTTAATCTTTTTTACAGCTTCAAGTGACTGCAAAAATAATAATGCTAACATAAGTTTCTATTCCTCGGTCACAGATCCTCCGTTCATAGCGCAGGAGACTCTCCGGGCGTGGCAGAAGAAGAACCATCCCTGGCTGGAGCTGAGCGACGTGCATCGCGAGACCACGGAGGGCGTACGAGTCACCGTCATCCCTTTCTACATGGGCAGCCGCGAGAGCCAGAACTGTGCCGTCTACTGGGTATGTACCCGTATACAATACGAGTGACACTCTGCGCGTGGCTGAACCACCCCTGGCTGGAGACCACGGAGGGCGTGCGCGTCACCGTCATCACCTTCTACATGGGCAGCCGCGAGAGCCAGAACTGTGCCTTCTACTGGGTATGTACCCGTATACAATACGAGTGACACTCCGCGCGTGGCTGAACCACCCCTGGCTGGAGACCACGGAGGGCGTGCGCGTCACCGTCATCACCTTCTACATGGGCAGCCGCGAGAGCCAGAACTGTGCCTTCTACTGGGTATGTACCCGTATACAATACGAGTGACACTCCGCGCGTGGCTGAACCACCCCTGGCTGGAGACCACGGAGGGCGTACGAGTCACCGTCATCCCTTTCTACATGGGCAGCCGCGAGAGCCAGAACTCTGCCGTCTACTGGGTATGTACCCGTTTATACAATACGAGTGACACTCCGCGCGTGGCTGAACCACCCCTGGCTGAAGACCACGGAGGGCGTGCGCGTCACCGTCATCCCTTTCTACATGGGCAGCCGCGAGAGCCAGAACTGTGCCGTCTACTGGGTATGTACCCGTTTATACAATACGAGTGACACTCCGCGCGTGGCTGAACCACCCCTGGCTGGAGACCACGGAGGGCGTGCGCGTCACCGTCATCCCTTTCTACATGGGCAGCCGCGAGAGCCAGAACTGTGCCGTCTACTGGGTATATACCCGTATACAATACGAGTGACACTCTGCGCGTGGCTGAACCACCCCTGGCTGGAGACCACGGAGGGCGTGCGCGTCACCTTCATCCCCTTCTACATGGGCAGCCGCGAGAGCCAGAACTGTGCCGTCTACTGGGTATGTACCCGTGTATAATACGAGTGACACTCTGCGCGTGGCTGAACCACCCCTGGCTGGAGACCACGGGGGGCGTGCGCGTCACCGTCATCCCCTTCTACATGGGCAGCCGCGAGAGCCAGAACTGTGTCGTTTATATGCCACATGGGTATGGACCAAATGAAAAACCGGACGCAGAGCCGTAACTAGCGTTTTATTCATCTACTGTGAGCTTCTACAACTTTATATATGACTAAAAACTTTGCCCTGGCTTGGTCATTTTTACAACCTTTAGAATATGTGCTCGTACTCCGCTGAGCATTGTGTGACAATAGTGACAGAGTTACATAGAAAAATGCCAATAATGTAGACGACTAACATACTGACAACTGTCCACCGACCCTTGAAAAATTGACCTGTAAAGGCTTGAAAAAAAAATTGTTTCCCTTATATCGTTTAAAATCGGGGCATTGACCCAGGAGACGTAAGCATGGCAACGAGGTACGGATAGATGCTGATTAACCCTGTTGTGTTTATGCAGTGGCGGTACTGCATCCGCCTGGAGAACCTGGGCGCCGCGGCGGTGCAGCTGCGTGAGCGGCACTGGCGCATCTTCTCGCTCAGCGGCAC
The DNA here is from genome assembly GCA_905404275.2 of Hedya salicella. NCBI lineage: Eukaryota > Metazoa > Arthropoda > Insecta > Lepidoptera > Tortricidae > Hedya > Hedya salicella. Next base: position 6,766,034 of record FR990114.1, on the reverse strand, counting down.
GCTCGAGACCGTGCGCGGCCGCGGCGTGGTGGGGCAGGAGCCGGTGCTGGCGCGCCACTCGCCCGCCTTCCAGTACAGCAGCCACGTCAGCCTGCAGGCGCCCTCGGGCCACATGTGGTGAGCGACTGACCGGCTTATATGTTCTCGCTCAGCGGCACGCTCGAGACCGTGCGCGGCCGCGGCGTGGTGGGGCAGGAGCCGGTGCTGGCGCGCCACTCGCCCGCCTTCCAGTACAGCAGCCACGTCAGCCTGCAGGCGCCCTCGGGCCACATGTGGTGAGCGACTGACCGGCTTATATGTTCTCGCTCAGCGGCACGCTCGAGACCGTGCGCGGCCGCGGCGTGGTGGGGCAGGAGCCGGTGCTGGCGCGCCACTCGCCCGCCTTCCAGTACAGCAGCCACGTCAGCCTGCAGGCGCCCTCGGGCCACATGTGGTGAGCGACTGACCGGCTTATATGTTCTCGCTCAGCGGCACGCTCGAGACCGTGCGCGGCCGCGGCGTGGTGGGGCAGGATCCTAAATTCTACTTGAGGATTCCGATTCCATACTATGAAACGGCAGTTTTTTTTTGTTTCCTACTTGTGTCCCCATAGGAAAAGTTATCAGTATTGACGACGCCACCTGGTAAAATTTAAGAAAATCAATAAAAACACAGTATATTTAGTATAAGTTTTTTCTTAGGGCTCTAATTAATACGTACAGTTGCGGAATGAAAAAGTTTATCACTTTTGAACGTTAGTACCATCACGAAGAGTCCAAAAGTGACGAACCTTTTCTTTCCCCGACAATACATAGTGAAGTGTTTTGATTTGTTTGCGCAGGGGCACGTTCCGCATGGAGCGCGAAGACGGCTACACCTTCGACTGCCGCATCCCGCCCTTCTCGCTCGAGAGCAAGCCCGACGACGCTGCGCCCGCGCCGCCCGCGCCCTCCGCGTGACCTCTGACACGGCCGTCCTGACAACGTCTAATATGGCGACGAGGGAAGCAGAACTAAACGATGTTATTTAGTTGTATGCCCAATGAAACCTAGTTAAGTCACCACTTTTGATTATACATCGGTTGCATCACCTTCAAAATTTTCTTATCTACTTAGTAAAAAGAAATACATAACTAAAAGATTACTTAAGGTTTCTTTATGCGAATTTCTTGAGATTAAGTTATAGATAAAATACTCTGTGATAGCATAAAGTTCATTATATTGCGACATCGTTTACCATACTAGTATGTTAAACGATAACATGTAGCTCCCGTGTGTGTATGAATGTTTAATCTGTTTCCCGAATTGCTAGAAAAACAAAGAAAGGGATCTGCAACAACATCGCGATTGTGATCCGACTGTTAACACCATTTTATGGAAACTGAGAAACGAAATTCTACTTCTAGCTTAAACATGTTCGAATTAAACTTCAGCTTGACAATATGAGTATAACAGTAGACAGTACAATATGAATACTAAATATATTATTTATTTTAGAAAAACCCAGATCCTATTTGCAGTAACATAAGTATGAACTATTTATGGAGGCGTGATTTAATTAGATATGAAATTAATATTTTCTCCGTTCTTTAGTAGAACAGGGAATTAACAGCTTAAGAAAATACCTTCTTATTTTACGATGTGTCTTCTAATATTGATTCAAGGCAACAATTTAAAATGGAGATGTAACAGAACAAATTTGTCACACAAATCATATAGTAGAATATTACCAATGACACCCTAGACGAATTTAGTTTTTCAGTGTTCCTCGCTCGGATCATTTAGGATGTGATGGATATGAACTAATTATAACTGTTATCTTATGACGACATCATTCTAGATCATTCTTTAGAATAAATAGCGTGTCGCTCTCCGTAATAGTTGTATTTATTATATATTATAATTTAATAATAGTTAATATTATGCACTTATGTTCATTGCATCCCTTGTTGTTGGAAATTCTTTAGTCATTTTTTTAAATAAATACATAGATCTTTATTAAATTACAGTATTGTGAACGTTTTATTATTATTCATATTGAATTGCCCGTGGTGTAGAAATAAAACATCCCAAGTATTTCTAAGAGGTTTTAATAATGACTCACAGAAATTAACTAGTTAATGGAAGTATACATTTTTCATTGCACTATACACATTCGTTAAAGCTGTACAATACATTATTTTGTACAAAAAACAACAATGCTAAAAACATAATCCCTAGTATTAAGTAAGGCCAGATTAGAAAACACTATGTGGGAAGAACAATCCTTACATTTATAAGTGCGTGGAGGCTTTGAAGTATTGACAAGTCTGTAATAGTCCTAATCAGTATATATTACCACTGGACTGGCTGATATCAACATAGTTTTGTACGTATCTGATTGTCGCCATTTTGGCGCTGCAGGCACTGATAAAGTCGACATACTGATACTAATAGGGAATATGCATGAATTGTAATTTTTGCTTTATTAAAAGCTCATTCATGTAACAAACAGTAGACAAAAATAATTATTCGAATAACTATAAAAATAACCAAGATATAAGCCATCAAACATTTCATTCTATCTCTTTCTAGCAAAACAAAATTTAATATGGAGTTTATATGGCCAGAGTGTACTATGACGTAACAGTGCACGTCTGTTCCTCTCCGTCTAATTAGTAGTTTAAAATGCCTATAACTTGCGTATTTCTTGGCAGATTTAAATTTTAATTTCACATTTTGAAATCGTTTTGACGGTATTTTGATATATAGCTGCGATAAAAAAATTCATGCATGTACCCTATTACATCGATCGTTCGTTATTACATCTAAGTTTGCGTCTAGAGCGTTTGGGTGGGACTAGAAATACTATTCTAAAGTTCATCATCATACACGGCGCAGATATTATAAAATGAGACGTCGAACTGACAAATTACACTAGCAATAAAACTTGCAGAGGCTGACTTCCTCAATTTTCGTTTCCATTGATTAAATAAGGCGACATTGAAGCGATTTAAATGAGCCAGTATCGAAAAAAAGACTGCATTTGAAAAAACGCTCCTTCAACGTCTTAATTATTGGTTTATTTATTAAGCCAAATAACAAAATAGAATAAATATAAACATTTGGATATCGATATCGGAATTATCGATATGACCTTGAAATAGTTTACGTCACAATAAGTTCAACGGGACACTCGCTGACCGCGGGGGGCGCTTCAAATTCGTACACTAAATTATCAAATGTATCGGACAGCCCTATCCAGTGGAATAATAGAGATTCGATTCTATAATAGATTTGAATAAAAGAGGCTCTATGATGATCGCGTAATAAATCCATACTAATATTATAAATGCGAAAGTGTGTCTGTCTGTCTGTTACCTCTTCACGCTGATACTGCTGAACCGATTGGGATAAAATTTGGTATGAAGATAGTTTGAGTCCCGGGGAAGGACATAAGCTAGTTTTTATCCCGGAAAAATACCCTTATCCGCAATAAACGAATTTAAGGCGGACGAAGTCGCGGGCAGAAGCTAGTAGATGATAAAGCATTCGTCATTCTTGCACTCAGCTTGTCGGACGGTGCCGGCCGTTTTGTCATTAATCTATTGCACTATAAACGCGACTGAATAGGCCCTCTGATTGGGATTTGGGATACCTCATTGGCCTTATTTGGACAAATCGATTTTAATACACATATATCCCATCAATGACAATTTGGCAAACGAGCTTCACAACTTTACAATCCAAGCTGTCATCACCACATGTTGTACATTACAGAAACAATTTGTCACAGACAATTCCATTTCGCATAATCGGTCTACGTATTTGTCGAAACTGTCAAATACTGTTATTTTAGGCTGACCTGGAATATTCTAACTGAGTCTGGGGGGGGGGGGGGGGGGGTGTCATCTGTACTAATATTATAAATGCGAAAGTGCGTCCGTCTGTCTGTCTGTTACCTCTTCACGCTTAAACCGCTGAACCGATTTGGATGAAATTTGGTATGGAGATAGTTTGAGCCCCAGGGAAGGACATAGGCTACTTTTTATCCCGGAAAAATACCTTTATCCGCGATAAACGAATTTAAGGCGGATGAAGTCGCGGGCAGAAGCTAGTTTAATATAAAAACAATTGATACATTTTCATACGTCCGAGCGTACTTTACTAGAATTTTGAAATTATCAACGATTTCTTACATTTTTTTTATTTCATATTTCAAAAGCACCTTTAGTGGAAAATAATTTGAAATGACATTAATTTGATAGGATAAAGATAATAGACTGTACGTTTAGTATATTATACTTTTCGTATAATTTTCATAATATGGAAACCGTGTAAGGTACCGTCGACTAGTACTAAAATACAACATTTCGTCCCTCTTATTTTACGGCTTTTTGACGATTTTCGCCATTAAAATATCATGCTTTTTGATAAATTTAAAGTTCATTACAATATGTTTAGAGCCAACAAAATATGCGATACATAAAATAAACATTTTAGGAAACATGAAATGGTTGTAATAAATCTAAATACTACCAAGTGATTAAAGTATTTGAAATAAGTTGTTCGATGCTGTGAACGTTATACCATTTGTTTTTATAAGAAATATTACACACCGTGCGGCAGGATACTTTCCTGCCAGATCCTTCTTAACGACCGACCGAGTGTATAACTGAGTCGTCGCTCGAGGTAAGAGAGCCGCAGGGCGTGGCAACAAACGGGTTCGAAGGCGACAATAGTACATTACTACACAGGCCGGGACGAAAGGGGTTGCCGGCCGAAGACATATAGACGGATAGGTCTGAGGCGGGCAACCCCATATTTCCCGCCGAGGTATTTATAGTGTTTTTTTCAAACATGCAATGCAATAAACAACAAAAAAATACAATATTTTCTTCTGTTTCCGCGATTATTACTCATTGAAATAAAACAATTTAACGGATTATATCGCGTATATTATCTCATTTTAGTTCCCGACGTTTCGGAAGCTTTCCAGCTTTCCATGGTCACGGGAGGACTGACAGTCCTCCAGAAGAAAATATTGTATTTTTTTGTTGTTTATTGCATTGCATGTTTGAAAAAACACTATAAATACCTCGGCGGGAAATATGGGGTTGCCCGCCTCAGACCTATCCGTCTATATGTCTTCGGCCGGCAACCCCTTTCGTCCCGGCCTGTGTAGTAATGTACTATTGTCGCCTATGGAAAGCTGGAAACGCATGGTCACGGGAGGACTGTCAGTCCTCCCGTGACCATGGAAAGCTGGAAAGCTTCCGAAACGTCAGGAACTAAAATGAGATAATATACGCGATATAATCCGTTAAATTGTTTTATTTCAAAAAAATACAAGTTTTATTTTTTAATACGCATTGTGGCAGAATGTCATGATGCCTGTGCCACAAATTTATGTGGAATGGAAATTAAAAAAGAGGACTTTGCCGGCCTAGGCCTGCATGATTTGTATGAAATTCCAATAACGACCTCTTGTCTTAGGCGCACCTGAAACGTCATACTTCGCAGCATATTATAAGGAGCATAACATCAATATTTCACTGCATATTTGAGAAAAAACAGTTAGTTATTAACCTTTCGTCTGTGACTAGGATTCTGCCCACAGTTTGGGCCATCTTATTGCATTTATTTTACAGATATATTGTCGCTAAATACAGCACAAATTAGGGCACAAATTATTATTACAACTCATGATTTTTTGAAATCTCACATATCAAAGCTAAGTTCAGATTACTCCTGTTAATATCAACTGTTTCAACGGGCGCAATCAGCTTTTAGTCAATCGTTAACGCTCAGAGCATTGTGAAATCCAGTCTTAAACTTAAGTATTTGACCGTTCGACAAATACTATTGTATTTTTGTTAAAGTACACTTTGGCTATCGGCTTATGAAATACAAAGGCACTTTCATTTCCTCTGTCACTTGTCTTTGGCAAAAGAACAATGCATCTAAAATTATTTATCACAATAATGCTCGTTATTATTTTTATACATAATACGGATCGTTGCGGATATATAGATGACGTGGCCACATCTTATAATTGATCACTTATATAATGTGGCCGACCATTTAGAGCCTGCGCGCCGCCAAAAAGTCAACGACGCCCCGCTTAACGGAGCTCCTATTACCGCTCTGAGGGTCACAAAGAGGCACGACCGAAACGGTGAAACGCCGCATTTTGTTTTATCTAAGGGACTACGCTCCACATTCAAGTCGACGGAGCGGAGACGGAAAGGAGAGGAGGACATTATGACGTGATCAATTATAAACATCTGACCACGATATATATTTATTGCTGACTATTTATATGTGTCGTTTGTGCTCACGTCACTTTGGACACCTTTTTGTCGAAATGTCTGTAGAAATGCGGTTTCAGAATATCTCTTGTTCGGGATCTCCACCAAATTGCTTGAAATTCCACAAAAATCTACAGACATTTGTATCGAAAGCGAGGCGGTTGAAACGCCTGAATAATGTCTTATTTTATGACAATGATTTAGTCACACATGGAAAAACGCAATTTTACACAAAAAATCTCGCGTTTCCAAAGCAACCGAACCTTTGGGCCTATGCACACCGCCTTTTTAAACGTGCCGTCGCCACAGAGCTGTTTGCGCTCGTGGCGATTCCAACACGTGTTTACATTGATATAAATGCGTGTCACCTGCAGGTTTTTTACGGCGCGTTTGTATTCGCGCGCGTCTCTACTGCCGGAGTTTCCCGCGGGAGAAGGCGGGGCGCGGGCACGGATCTACGCTACTAACGCGCGTTAGACGCGCGTCTGCATCTATACAAACGCGAGACTGAAAAATTCAGGTGTCTACAAGCTGCGTATGACTCGCGTGCGCAACGCGTTTGGAGCGATGCATTTCAGATCCTCTAAGTGCAAGTCCAGGTGAGGCGTTTTACGCGCGTTTAGAAAAGGATACCATTATACACTAAAATTAGAAGAACGTTCGTTTTCTCACCGTAGCATGTAGTGTTTTCTTTTTTTATACGCGCGTAAAACGCCTCATCTGGACTACCACTAAAATGGTCATTCTGACCAAAAGAGACAAAAAACGCGATTGTATCGATTAAAACGCGTGTCGACGGAGCAAGCTTAAAACGCGGCGTGCAAAGGCCCTTAGTTTAGGTTTAAACTCATTTACAATCCAATGTTCTATAGTTCTACACTAAACAACCAAATATATACCAAACGCATTTTGGGGGCAACACTACAATGTACAAACATATAAACAAGGTTAGGTTTAATACTGAATGAAATAATAATGAATGATAAAAATCAATTTAGCGAATTAATAACTAAAACCATAATAACAATTAGTGTGAAAATATATTAGTGCGGGTCTTTCCACAATTGGCTTAAATCACTATTGCATTAATAAATGTTATAAAACCTCGTAAAACCTAGATTGTTCTTTTTTTTAAATTTTGTACCTCCATTAATTCCACAAAATGTGTAAGCGGGGTCTTACGAGGCTAAGCCAATTGTGAAATGACCAATTTATAATTTTTTTATAACTTATCTTCAACAGTTTGAGAGGTATGTTGTGTTTCCCCGAAATTTTCAACAAAAATCGTCTACTCTTACGCATAGGTTTCTCTCAAAGATCGTTACAACAAACTAAGCCCAAAATTAGTGTCTAAGACCCAGTACGTTTTCGTATTACATCATTTACACGGAGTTCATAAAACTTCATAGTTATTTTCATGTTTGTTCCAATTATGGAACAACGGGCCAGTATAACAAATAGAGGTCACAATTACCGTGCCTGAGTCAATTTCATTAGTGTCACCGCATTAATGGTGCCTTCTATTACAGATTCGACTGGCATTTTGAGATATTGTGTAGAGGTACAGTACCTCTACACAGGAGGTATAGTATCTCATTCGAATCTGTAATGGAAGGCATCATTAATGCGGTGACTAATGAGTGCGGTTGAAACGCTCTGAAATTGACCCGCCTGCTATTTGAGCGCCAAGCTCGTTGACGGAAAACTCCGATTGATTCCTTTTTGTCGTATTCCTGATTGCACATATTCTTGTTTCAGCATATTCCTGTTTGGACGTATTCCGTTTTAGGCATATTCTTGTTTCGAGTTATGGTCACATTTAAGTAAATTAATTATACTAATGTATGTGTTGAAAATAAAAATAACGATACCTAGGATTAATTTAATTTGTTGTATATAATAATGATTTACGCTGAAAACGGAATGTGCTGAAACAAGAATATGTCCAATCAGGAAGAGGACGAAAAAGGAATCAAGCAAAACTGCTAACTTTATATGCTAACCTTTCCTACATGTACAAATTTATCATAGAATGTTTTATTTCATAGAAGTATAAGTTCTTTCTAACTATTTTATGTCATTTCCGTTACCCAAAGGTTGTCTGGAAGAGATAGCTCTTTAGCGATAAGACCGCCTATTGTTTACCTATTTTATGTTAAGGCTCTATTGAATTGCTTCTATTGTTGGTGAGCAATAAAGAATTGTTGTTGTTGTTGTTGTTGTTGTTGTTCATAGACTGCTTTTTCTTTGGAACCGTCAACTTTTTCGGATTGTTATAAAACAAACCTAGTGTAATGGTTTTTTTAGTTACATTTTCAGAAATCATGATTTTGGTTTACCGTTTCATTGAAAAGTTTTTGCGAAATGAAAATTTTGTGGCATGAGAATTTTGCGAAATTGTGAAAAGTGAAAAATTGACTTTGACTTTAAAATTAGTTTCCCAGAGGTGTTCAAATTATATATTTTCTCGCTAGTACGTGCGTTATGTGGACTCAAAATCTACGGATGGTTCATTTTTATGTCATTTTTTTGATATCATTTTTTATATCCTGGAAGTGACATTTGTTCACGACAATCGACTGTATACATTTTAACTATGGTGTGTACAGATAAGCAACAAAAATTAAAAAGTTAGCGGTCAATGATATGATTTTTTTTCTTACTAAACAATATAGACCAAAGTAAAAAAAATATTCAGTCGATTATGGTAAACAAAAGTCACATCAAGGTTTAAAAAAAATATCTAAAAAACGATACGATATGTACATTATTTAATAATCCTAGGGTTACAGGGATAAACACCGTCACGATGTTTGAGTTACAGTTTGCCGTCAACGAGATTTTCTGCTTATAACGCTCAAATATAGACTTTTCATTCAGACATTCGTTCCAAATACCAAGGACCATAAAACAAGAGGGCTGACCATCTCCATACGCCGTTCCCCGATATGTACAACGCCATCTATGTAGAAGAATATTTTTTTACAATTCTTCACCTTTACAAGCGTGACACAGTATTTAAATGTTACGATTTATTTTATTTGCGAACTAATTGCTACTATACTATGTTTCATTATTCAATTATAACATCGTTAAATGTGTAGTTTTAAAGCGCTAAAGAATATCTCCTTGCGATCGGAACACGATCCAAAGTATGGCAACTGTCAGTCCTTTTGTTTCAATGGTCCTTGCAAATACGAAACATCAGGCCTAGCAAATAGAGGACGCATCTACCGCGCCAGTTGTATGATGAGCGCGGCGCACATCTCAAAGAACTCCATGGTGTGGTGGCCCTGTGGCTGCGACCCGGACTGTAGGCTGGCGGCCGGCGGGGCCATGGGCGGCGGCGGGGCCATGGGCGACGATACGTCCTCTTCTGTGTCTTCCTTCTCACCGGAGAGCGACTTGAAGTCGAGGAGGTACGACTTGTAGTCGACTTGGTAGAGCTGGAGCGACATTTTCACGTATTTTGTCGTCATTTTGTTTAGCGTGCGGACCCTGTGGATTTTGTTCTAGTTAGGTAAATTATAGGCATAATATCTGGGTAGGCTGCCAGGCATAATGTATGGATAGGGTTCGGAATCCCACTCGACGCAAAGAATTGTTTCACTTTTACGATACGATACGGCCGTTCAGACAAAGGCACAGCCTACCCAGAATGAGCACGGCTCCATATTTTTTTTACTAACACACTGTCTCATCCGGCACTAGGAGGCATTCGGACTGACGAGTACCGTGTATGTCTGAAAGCTAATCTGACGAATAACCCAACTATCATAATATTTTCTTCTGTTTCTGCGATTATTACTCATTGAAATAAAGCAATTTAACGGATTATATCGCGTATATTATCTCATTTTAGTTACCGACGTTTCGGAAGCTTTTCAACTTTCCATAGTCACGGGTGGACTGAGAAAAGATATATTTTCCTCTGTCAAAGTTACAATTTGTGCAAACTACCCGTTTTTGAAAAAACAAATAAAGGTGTACATACACGCCAGATGGGCCTAAGCTGTAAAGACAGTTACACATGTGCCAGAAGGGCTTAATTATTTTATTTTAATAATTAACCAAGCAGCATTTCACAAATGAGGCGTACTGAGGAGAAAAGAAACGCTGCAAAGGGTTGTTTGCACAAATTGTAACTTTGACGGAGGAAAATATATCTTTTCTCAGTCCAACCGTGACCATGGAACGCTGAAAAGCTTCCGAAACGTCGGGAACTAGACTGAGATAATATACGCGATATAATCCGTTAAATTGTCTTATGTCAACCCAACTATCAGTTAACAAATATGGCGAATAATGAGATCTGAAGAATAACATTAATCTAACGAGAAACGTTTCCGGCTTAGACGCAACATGACGAATAAAGGATTTGACGAAAAGCAAATCTGGCAATAAACAGGCCTGATCGAAAGCAATTCTGGTGAATAAATGACCTTACTGATAGCGAATTTAGTTAAAACAGTAACTGGCGATTGACGTGACGGACCAATATCGCATCTGACCAAAAACGTATCTGACTGTTCACGTGACGTCCATGAGAAGCTTACCTGACGTGGTAGGGGTTGATGACCTTCCACTCGTAGTCGAGCGCCTTCATCGCTCGGAACACCTCCAGCATGATGTCGTTGGGCTTGCTCTGCGACCGGATTCCCAAGTGCCACTTAGCTCTGTACAAACGGAAATCTATATTTTACTGTAAATCTGACTTTTAGAATAAAATATTTAAACAAAAAGCTTTTATCATAAGTTTCAATTTGTGTGACATTTTTAGATAGTAGATTGCCATCAGATCTATACGCAAACCTAAAGGTTACGCATACAGTGCGCATACACATCCGTTTAAAGCCCAATGTCGGTCGTTAAGATGGTTAGAAAATTAGCCAAGCTTTAAAAATGTTTGCTTGTGTCGACACAAGCCATAAGCCAACAGGAAAAGTAGTCACCCTCAAAGACACTTTTACCAACTGCTTCAGTAAAGTTGTCCGATTAGCGAGCCATGGCTTTCAAATTCGCTGAGTTTGCGCACTTTCGTTTGATGGCAGGCGCAGCAAATGTATGAGAGCGAATATCGTTAGATTTTTTGCAATGGCACACATCGTCCCCGCCCCCGCTATCGAACGGAGGTGTCCACTATTGTATATATTATTCGTTATACTGTGTCAAGGGTATACGAGATGAAGCCACGGACTATGAGCTTACGTCGTTATCGCGGGTACAAAAACGATTTGACAGTACAGAAAGATTATGAAAAACAAGCAATAACAGACGCGAAACTCATTTTGAGGAACATCTATGCCTACTCCTACGAGTTTAAAATGTATCACACATTAGGTATTTCTAATACCCAACCTCCATACTTGACTTGAGTACCAATACAACTTAAATAGATTAACTATGCAGTCGCAATGCAAACTCTTTAATAATTTTTCCTATTTGACATTGTCATTTGTTAGTAAGTACATTATCAATTGCCGAGTGCTTTTAAAATGCCGCGAAGGAAAAAAAACGTGCGATGAATTTGTGGAGTTGTGGACAACGGATTATCCTGAATTACAGGCTCGCGATACAAAATTATATTGCACTAAGTGCAATGTTAGTTTCCCCCAGAGAAAAGCTTCTATGGAACGACATTTTAACTCGGAAAAGCATACATCCGTCAAAAAAGATTTTAGGATGGAATTGACCAAATTTATGGTAAGCTGTAATATACCATGGTCTCAGTTAGAAAATCCCATATTCAAAAATTGTATCAGTAACTGCGTCTCTGGAAAGTTCAAAAAAACTGTGGAGGTCCCTTCGGAATGTTTGTTGAGATAGAATTACGTAAATCAAATATACGACGAAGAAATGCAAAAAATTAAAAAGGAGTTAGAAAATGCTTTTATTTATGTGAGTGTTGATGAAACAACAGATGCCAGGGGTCGTCCAATTGCTAATGTGATAGTCGGTGCATTGCTTGAAGATGCAGTCGGAACTCCACATGTATTGTCAAGCAAAAAATTGGAACAAACTAACAATATAAGTATAACGGTCCCGACCACAATAAACATGAGAAAATGTTGTTATTATTAACTGATGGTGTAGGGTACATGAAAAAAGCGGGTAGAACATTGAAAAAAAAATTACCCAAACCTTCTCCATGTCACATGTTTGGCTCATGGTCTTAACAGAGTTGCTGATCAAGTTCGCGTTCTTTTTCCAGAAGTGAATAAATTAATATCAAATGTAAAAAAAGTTTTTCGAAAATCGCCAAAAAGAATAAAACCAATTAAAGAAATGGTTAATGGAATACCCTTACCTCCAAATCCAACGATTATTCGTTGGGGAACGTGGATTGAGGCTGCGACATACTATAACAAGTATTTCGAGGAAATAAAAGGCGTTGTGGACACATTTCGTGATTCTGCCGCAGCATGTATCAGAAAGGCAAAAAAAGCATTTCGCAGTGCGAAAATTCGGAATGATTTAAATTTTATACCGAAATATCTTCAGGTACTTCCAGACGCTATAAACAAATTGCAGTGCCCGAATCTATCTCTCAGTGAAAGTTTAGCCATCGTTCAAAAAACATACAAGCATATATCAAAATTAAATTTGAGTGCTAATGGAAAAAGAATACTTAAAATGCTGAAACATGGCTTGAAGAAAAATACTGGATTTGACATAATAAAAAATATTAATGAATTGATACAAGGGAAGGCGATAATACTTGAATCATCATTACGAGTTTGTCACACTACTCTAGATTATTTCCATCGTTTCAAGTATGCACCTACAACAACAGTCGATGTTGAAAGATCATTTAGTCAATTAAAATGGATATTTACTGCTAGACGCCGCAAATTGACTGTGGAAAATTTAGAAAAAATCTTTGTAATCTATTACGAAAACCAAATAATACATGTGAAAAATACACGTTAGTAAAAATTACACACGTTTTTTCTTATTTTTTAAATAGACTTTCTTCTAAGTAGGTAAGCGTTTAATTAGTAGACGATAACAGTTATCTTCACACAAGTACGTACATATTGTTAAAATTGTTAAAAAAAGACGTTAAAAGATAATTAAATTTACTTATTTCCTATGTATAAACTTGTTAACTAAACAGATGGAAACATATGACAACAGTTTAAACCCATACCCCTTTGCGGCTGTATTTTTTATTGATCTTTTCTAGAGAAAACTCTCCACATGTAAAGAGCTTCTTAGATGTTTAGTAGCTGTAGGCAGAATACGTCCGTTTCTACCAAATAGACATTCTGTTTTATCTGCTCTTTATCTGATTGGTAATTGTACCCGCGATAACGACGTATGACTATGAGACGCAACAAAACGCAGATTTGGGGCGAAGTCAAGTAATGTACGATATCCGTCCGCAGACGTACCGCTTGACGGGCGTGCCGCGCGCCTTGTCCTGCTGCGGCACGGCGGCGGGCGAGCTCTTGTCGCTACCTGCAAGTAATGTACGATATCCGTCCGCAGACGTACCGCTTGACGGGCGTGCCGCGCGCCTTGTCCTGCTGCGGCACGGCGGCGGGCGAGCTCTTGTCGCTACCTGCAAGTAATGTACGATATCCGTCCGCAGACGTACCGCTTGACGGGCGTGCCGCGCGCCTTGTCCTGCTGCGGCACGGCGGCGGGCGAGCTCTTGTCGCTACCTGCAAGTAATGTACGATATCCGTCCGCAGACGTACCGCTTGACGGGCGTGCCGCGCGCCTTGTCCTGCTGCGGCACGGCGGCGGGCGAGCTCTTGTCGCTACCTGCAAGTAATGTACGATATCCGTCCGCAGACGTACCGCTTGACGGGCGTGCCGCGCGCCTTGTCCTGCTGCGGCACGGCGGCGGGCGAGCTCTTGTCGCTACCTGCAAGTAATGTACGATATCCGTCCGCAGACGTACCGCTTGACGGGCGTGCCGCGCGCCTTGTCCTGCTGCGGCACGGCGGCGGGCGAGCTCTTGTCGCTACCTGCAAGTAATGTACGATATCCGTCCGCAGACGTACCGCTTGACGGGCGTGCCGCGCGCCTTGTCCTGCTGCGGCACGGCGGCGGGCGAGCTCTTGTCGCTACCTGCAAGTAATGTACGATATCCGTCCGCAGACGTACCGCTTGACGGGCGTGCCGCGCGCCTTGTCCTGCTGCGGCACGGCGGCGGGCGAGCTCTTGTCGCTACCTGCAAGTAATGTACGATATCCGTCCGCAGACGTACCGCTTGACGGGCGTGCCGCGCGCCTTGTCCTGCTGCGGCACGGCGGCGGGCGAGCTCTTGTCGCTACCTGCAAGTAATGTACGATATCCGTCCGCAGACGTACCGCTTGACGGGCGTGCCGCGCGCCTTGTCCTGCTGCGGCACGGCGGCGGGCGAGCTCTTGTCGCTACCTGCAAGTAATGTACGATATCCGTCCGCAGACGTACCGCTTGACGGGCGTGCCGCGCGCCTTGTCCTGCTGCGGCACGGCGGCGGGCGAGCTCTTGTCGCTACCTGCAAGTAATGTACGATATCCGTCCGCAGACGTACCGCTTGACGGGCGTGCCGCGCGCCTTGTCCTGCTGCGGCACGGCGGCGGGCGAGCTCTTGTCGCTACCTGCAAGTAATGTACGATATCCGTCCGCAGACGTACCGCTTGACGGGCGTGCCGCGCGCCTTGTCCTGCTGCGGCACGGCGGCGGGCGAGCTCTTGTCGCTACCTGCAAGTAATGTACGATATCCGTCCGCAGACGTACCGCTTGACGGGCGTGCCGCGCGCCTTGTCCTGCTGCGGCACGGCGGCGGGCGAGCTCTTGTCGCTACCTGCAAGTAATGTACGATATCCGTCCGCAGACGTACCGCTTGACGGGCGTGCCGCGCGCCTTGTCCTGCTGCGGCACGGCGGCGGGCGAGCTCTTGTCGCTACCTGCAAGTAATGTACGATATCCGTCCGCAGACGTACCGCTTGACGGGCGTGCCGCGCGCCTTGTCCTGCTGCGGCACGGCGGCGGGCGAGCTCTTGTCGCTACCTGCAAGTAATGTACGATATCCGTCCGCAGACGTACCGCTTGACGGGCGTGCCGCGCGCCTTGTCCTGCTGCGGCACGGCGGCGGGCGAGCTCTTGTCGCTACCTGCAAGTAATGTACGATATCCGTCCGCAGACGTACCGCTTGACGGGCGTGCCGCGCGCCTTGTCCTGCTGCGGCACGGCGGCGGGCGAGCTCTTGTCGCTACCTGCAAGTAATGTACGATATCCGTCCGCAGACGTACCGCTTGACGGGCGTGCCGCGCGCCTTGTCCTGCTGCGGCACGGCGGCGGGCGAGCTCTTGTCGCTACCTGCAAGTAATGTACGATATCCGTCCGCAGACGTACCGCTTGACGGGCGTGCCGCGCGCCTTGTCCTGCTGCGGCACGGCGGCGGGCGAGCTCTTGTCGCTACCTGCAAGTAATGTACGATATCCGTCCGCAGACGTACCGCTTGACGGGCGTGCCGCGCGCCTTGTCCTGCTGCGGCACGGCGGCGGGCGAGCTCTTGTCGCTACCTGCAAGTAATGTACGATATCCGTCCGCAGACGTACCGCTTGACGGGCGTGCCGCGCGCCTTGTCCTGCTGCGGCACGGCGGCGGGCGAGCTCTTGTCGCTACCTGCAAGTAATGTACGATATCCGTCCGCAGACGTACCGCTTGACGGGCGTGCCGCGCGCCTTGTCCTGCTGCGGCACGGCGGCGGGCGAGCTCTTGTCGCTACCTGCAAGTAATGTACGATATCCGTCCGCAGACGTACCGCTTGACGGGCGTGCCGCGCGCCTTGTCCTGCTGCGGCACGGCGGCGGGCGAGCTCTTGTCGCTACCTGCAAGTAATGTACGATATCCGTCCGCAGACGTACCGCTTGACGGGCGTGCCGCGCGCCTTGTCCTGCTGCGGCACGGCGGCGGGCGAGCTCTTGTCGCTACCTGCAAGTAATGTACGATATCCGTCCGCAGACGTACCGCTTGACGGGCGTGCCGCGCGCCTTGTCCTGCTGCGGCACGGCGGCGGGCGAGCTCTTGTCGCTACCTGCAAGTAATGTACGATATCCGTCCGCAGACGTACCGCTTGACGGGCGTGCCGCGCGCCTTGTCCTGCTGCGGCACGGCGGCGGGCGAGCTCTTGTCGCTACCTGCAAGTAATGTACGATATCCGTCCGCAGACGTACCGCTTGACGGGCGTGCCGCGCGCCTTGTCCTGCTGCGGCACGGCGGCGGGCGAGCTCTTGTCGCTACCTGCAAGTAATGTACGATATCCGTCCGCAGACGTACCGCTTGACGGGCGTGCCGCGCGCCTTGTCCTGCTGCGGCACGGCGGCGGGCGAGCTCTTGTCGCTACCTGCAAGTAATGTACGATATCCGTCCGCAGACGTACCGCTTGACGGGCGTGCCGCGCGCCTTGTCCTGCTGCGGCACGGCGGCGGGCGAGCTCTTGTCGCTACCTGCAAGTAATGTACGATATCCGTCCGCAGACGTACCGCTTGACGGGCGTGCCGCGCGCCTTGTCCTGCTGCGGCACGGCGGCGGGCGAGCTCTTGTCGCTACCTGCAAGTAATGTACGATATCCGTCCGCAGACGTACCGCTTGACGGGCGTGCCGCGCGCCTTGTCCTGCTGCGGCACGGCGGCGGGCGAGCTCTTGTCGCTACCTGCAAGTAATGTACGATATCCGTCCGCAGACGTACCGCTTGACGGGCGTGCCGCGCGCCTTGTCCTGCTGCGGCACGGCGGCGGGCGAGCTCTTGTCGCGCAGCGGCGCGATGCGCTCCGGGTGCGGCCGCCCGCTCTCCGTCACCGCGGGGGGGGAGTTACCTGCAAGTCATGTACAATATGTACCCAAAGTGATGTTGCCTGATCTCAAAATGTCAAAAAATTATATAAGATCCTGATAAAACGAGAAAAATAGGGAACTACGTTAAGATTTTGACTTTGATAGATTTCGATTGAGCCTCTAAAATTGAAATAATATAATAATATAGCAAGTCATGCGGGTCGTGCTCTTTTACAAGGTACTTAAGGTAAGGTAGGTAAGGCTTTCGTACACTTCGATGATAGCCCCAGTGCCTTTTACGCTACAGACTAACTCATCGCGTGCAATTTATCGCACACTTCGGTGATAGCCCCCGCCAGACGTGTTACACTCCGCATTTGAAGCGCGAATCTACCTATAAATAAGTACCAAACTTTGCGTGCCCAATGAACAGGGTTGTCACGCACCTACCGAAGTACTATTTTAAGTTTTTGGCGTAGATGTGTCATAACCAGTGATCGTAATTTGGTAACATATTTGATGCAGCGATCATGGTACTGCGCTATAGATATGAAAAATACCAATTTAAACGATTAAACATAGTTAATATCGTCGACAGTGACCGTAATCCATCATTTCGGTTGAAATTTGCCACACTTATGGCACTCTGCCATGATCGCTACACCAAAAATGCTACCAAATTTACGATCACTGGTAATAACGTTTGTGGGTTGCTAAAATAATACATGTACGCGGCTATTTTGCTAATAATACTTAAGTTGTGTAAAAGCGGCTTTGTAAAGATGAAACAGATATCCTTCTGTATCTGAACCTTTGGTTTGACATGTTTTTTTAATGTAAAAAGTAGCAAACGGGCACATATTAACTGAAAGTCACTTAACTGAAAGTGGTCATCGTCGCCTATGGATATGTGCAACACCGGAAGAGACTTTTATTGTATACATTTTGAATATTATCAGACATTTAGTTTACATTTGAAGGAACTTGACTTATTGCTATTGTAATTGTATTTTATTTTTCTTCTATTAATCTGATTATTATCCTCTATTAACTACTTAATAAATTAATTACTAGCTACTATATTATTTTAATTTTTAAAATGATGATTTTATCAATAATAAGTAAGTATTATACTTAAGTTAAATGATCTGATTAGGTTTTTCTGGGTTTCCCTAATCCTTGCAACAAATGTTGGATCATATTGTATGTTTCCCAGCAAAGACTTCTCTCATTGTAACTGACAATTCGAAAGTGCTTGTATCTAAGCCTACTTGAATAAAGGATATTTTGATTGATTGATTGATATAAATATGTACAAAAATTATAATTAGTCTTGAAATGAAACTGTATCTTATTTTAAATGACTGAGTGATTATATATCACTGACAAATATTTTCAATTATTTTCACATGTCTATCAAGACTAAATGTATAATAGGAAGCAATTTATATAAACTAAGATCGTATGTTACCATATGTTCATTGTGAATAAACGATTTCATTCATTCAAGAGTTGTTAACCCTGTTAACTCGTTTCTATTCCTAAGTCCTTAATAGGGAATATGCATGAATTTTAATTCATCATGCCATCAAACATTTCATTCTAAGAAGTTCCTTCAGAACTATGATTTAATATCATACAGTTAGTATAATATTATCTGTAGTATAATAAGTACTAGCAGTCACGTCACATTGTTTAGCTAGCTTATAGAAAAAGTATGCTGTGTTTGCCTGTAATTGGATAAACACTCTTGTCTTTATGTCCATATGATATCAGTGTAATTTTATTATGTGTTGTATCTGTTGGCAAACATATTGATAAATAAAATAAATAAAAAAAAAACTATCTCTTTCTAGCAAAACAGAATTTAATATGGAGTTTATATGGGCGGAGTGCACCATGACGTAATAGTGCATGTCGGACCTCTGTCTAATTAGTAGTTTAAAATGCCTATATCTTGCGTATTTCTTGGCCGATTTAAATATTGATTTCACATTTTGAAATAGTTTTTACGGTATTTTGATATTTAGTTACGAAAAGCGATAAAAAAAAATCATGCATGTATTGCTGTGGAACTTATGTGTTAGTGTAACTCACTGGCGACGTAGAAGTCCTTGATCTCGGCCTTGGCGGCCTCGTCCGCGATGCGCTTGTTGTCTATGACGAGGTGGTAGGCGATGGCGAGCTGGTCGTGCGGGTCGCCGCTCAGCAGCGCGTTGTGTACCTCGTGCTCCTTCACTCCGAATTTGTCACACACTTCCGTGATAGCCTCCGTGTCGATCACGCTGCTGTCCTGTCGATCGAATAGTATTTTTTTTAAATCAGGTGTTTTTTCGATGAAATCATAGTACAGTACTACAGAGGCCGGGACAAAAGGGGTTGCCGGCCGAAAACATATAGACGGCCGTACAAATATACAACAAAAAATCAGAGTCTGTGCGACAAATGTATGTGGAATGGAAATTAAAAAAGAGGACTTTGCCGGCCTAGGCCTGCATGATTTGTATGAAATTCCAATAACGACCTCTTGTCCTAGCCGCACCTGAAACGTCATCCTTCGCAGCCTATTATAAGGAACATAACATCAATATTTCATTGCATGTTAGAGACAAATATATTAATAAACGATAAATATAAATATAACCCCATTTTGAAATCTGCCGTGCTAGTTTAAAATACCTCTTTGAGAAGTCTTTTGATAGAAGTTTTCATATATCTTACATCTTTTTTCATTATCACGGTAGAAATGTTCGCAAATATACCTATTTTATATAGAAAAGCAAATCCTCATTCTATAAGAGCGTAGGTGACAGTCACAGCGTAGAGAATCATGCAGAAGCACTATTACTAAGGCGGATTTAGTATAGGTTTCGTACTGCTGTTCTTGTGCGCTGTGACTGTGTCATTTAGAGATTCGTATGCTTCCTTCTCATTTTCCCGAATATCTTCAAAACTAGTTGCTATTTTTTTTTATAATGAACTAGCTTCTGCCCGCGACTTCGTCCGCCTTAAATTCGTTTATCGCGGAAAAGGGTATTTTTCCGGGATAAAAAGTAGCCTATGTCCTTCCCCGGGACTCAAACTATCTTCATACCAAATTTCATCCAAATCGGTTCAGCGGTTTAAGCCTGAAGAGATAACAGACAGACAGACAGACAGCCACACTTTCGCATTTATAATATTAGTATGGATTAGTATGGATTAACAAAATGGGTGTCTGTATTTAGTTCATTGGATCCTTTTAGAGAACTCAAATTTTGTTCTTAGAACACCGAGTATTACCTGTTCAACAGGCGATGGGAACAAGTACCCCGGCAGGTCCTTCTGGAACCAATCGTGCTTCTTCACGTCCTCAATACTGGCTCTCTTCATGGGGTCCACCTGCAGCGTGGTACACAGCAGGCTGACCACACTCTTGTTCAGGTATTCCGGGATGGGGAAGATTCCGGACTTGATCTTGCGGAAGAGGGTAGGCACGTGTTCGTCGTCGAAGGGGAGGGTCCCGCAGAGGAGGGCGTAGAGGATGACTCCGCATGACCACACGTCGACTTCGGGGCCAGCATAGAGTTTGCCGGATATTACCTGCGGAGTAAATGGAGTTTTCAATTCAATTGATTTCAAGTATTTATATGTAGCTGCAAAGAACAGTTGCTCGACTTTGGACAGTCCGAATGTGTACGAGTAAGTTCCAATAGTCATGTGAATGTTGACATAGGTATGTGCAACATTGATACATTGGAATATCTTTCTAAAGGCTATGGTGTGAGTATAAATTTTAAATACTTATATCCAATACGAATCCTCGTATCTTTGAAAATATAAGATCTGATTATAGTCCTGTGATCCGTTTGAAGAATCTAGAAGGAAGGAATGAAATGGAACTTAGATGGGAAGCAGCATAATGTGGAGGTTTTTGGAAAATCACCAACGATTGTGATGCCGAGACTGAAGTTGGTGTAATTGAGATTGAACGCTGCCATTCTGCAGTAAGTGGTGAAAAGTAAAACGTCATGTGACAGCAGTGCAAAGATCTGCTGGAAGAATCTCGAAGGAGATATCGAGTTAAACTCATCTATGGAGTAGCATAATAGGGAATATTCATGAATTTTAATTTTTGCTTTATTAAAAGCTTATTCATGTAACAAACAGTAGACAAATTTTTTTTCGAATAGCTATAAAAATAACCAAGATATAAGCCATCAATCATTTCATTCTATCTCTTTCTAGCAAAACAGAATTTAATATGGAGTTTATATGGCCGGAGTGCACTGTGACGTAACAGTGCATATCGGACCTGTCTGTCTACTTACTAGTTTAAAATGCCTATATTATGCGTATTTCTTGGCCGATTGTAATTTTAATTTCACATTTTAAGATAGTTTATACAGTATTTCGATATTCAGTAAAAAAATGCGATAAAAAAATTTCATGCATGTTCCATATTGGGCGAGCCCACGAGGTCCTCAGGAACTCGCCGTCCATCATCATGTTGGAGCGGCCGAAGTCAGCGATCTTGACGTGCATGATGTGGTCCAATAGCAGAGGGTTTACTCCGAATCTCGAAATTCGAAGTTTGTAACGTGCCGTTCCTCTCGCTCTCATGTTAAACTGTATTTGAGTGAGCGGCATAGCGCCATACGAACTTCGTTTTTCGGGTTTCGGAGTAGCCCCTCTGGTTCCAGCTTCAAGTTCCTGTGCACGATCATGTGCCAGTGATAGTCCACATTTGCTAGAAGAATCTAGAAGGAGATATCACGTTATACTTCTGGAGCAACATAATTGGGCGAGCCGCACGAGGTCCTCAGGAACTCGCCGTCCATTATAATGTTGAAGAGGCCAAAGTCAGCGATCTTGACGTGCATATTGTGGTCCAATAGCAGGTTCCAGCTTCAAGTTCCTGTGCCCATTCATTTGCCAGTGATAGTCCAGATCTGCTAGAAGAATCTAGAAGGAGATACCATAGCAAACCGACTAGAACCAACCTCTGGAGCAGCATAATTTGGCGAGCCGCACGAGGTCCTCAAGAACTCGCCATCCATCATCATGTTGGAGAGGCCGAAGTCAGCGATCTTGACGTGCATGTTGTGGTCCAATAGCAGGTTCTCTGGCTTCAGATCCCGGTGCACGATCATGTGCCGGTGGCAGTAGTCCACACCGGAGATGATCTGTTGGAAGAATCTGAAAATGCCCCATTAATTAGAACTTCCAATTTGTGTAAGTCTGAGTCACTCTTTAAAACTGCGATTTTAAACGATATAAAGGCAACAATATTTTTTTCTACACAAGGTTCATTTTTCAAGGGCCCATCGCGTCAGTATGTTAGCCTAGACTATATTAGCATTTTTCTAAGTAACTCTGTCACTATTGTCTCCTAAGTTGCGGAACAGAATAATAACAAATGAAAAAATGATCCACCCAAACTTTTATTCAGTGCTAGATTGGGAAGATACGTCTGAAATGTGTGGTCTGTGTGTGCTATGCCTTAATTAATGTTACCATGTAAAATAGGCAAATTCGTTCGTGACACTCCCATGGTCTGCGGGCGATGGGGGGAAAGACAGGGCGGGCGGGTATGAAGAGTGAGCGCGGCGGAGCATGATGACCTTGCCACGCGCATACCTCATACCCGCCCGCCCTGTCTTTCCCCCCGTCGCCCACAGACCATGGGAGTCTCACGAAAGAATTTTCCGGGCTTAAGAGGAAGCTTGGCCGAATTTCACCTTCCCATTCAAACAGAGTTTCCGTCTCATTTTAAAACTACGAGTTGGATTGTAACGAAACTTTGCATATACAATGACATCAAGTATATCTAGGCCTGTAATTAGTTTATATGGCTTCAGTTTATAAAACAAACAAAATACAGCAAAAACAAGTTTTGTATGAAAAACTTAAATTAGCTGTATTTATTTTACTATGGTATCTGAAGCTACAGAAACTAATTACAGGCCTGCATGTACCTTAACTTATTCTAAGTACAAAGCTTCAGAGCGAACAAGCTAGTCGTTTTTAAATGAGAGCGTAACTACAACAACAACAATTCTTTATTGCACACCAACAACAGAAACAGTACAATAGAGCCTTAACATAAAATAGGTAAACAATAGGCGGTCTTATCGCTAAAGAGCGATCTCTTCCAGACAACCTTTGGGTAGCGGAAATGACATAAAATAGCTAGAAATGAGTAGGTGGTGAGATAAGATTACATATAATACAAAAATAAATAAAAACAAACATAAATATTATACATATACTAAACATACATACTACTATATATATATATATACAAAGTAAGAAAGAAAACTATGATACAGTTGACATCAAAGTGATTAGAAAACCAGAAGCAGAATTAAAAATAGAAATTATGGGAGAGATAAATAATGATCCTTTAACTTAGTTTTAAAAATAGGCAATGACTTCGCTTGCCTTAAATCGAGTGGAAGAGGGTTCCACAATACAGTAGCCCGGAATGTAAAAGAATTTGTATAAAACTTTGACTTTGATGATGGAACAGCTAGAAGATAGTTTTGAGCGGACCTTGCTGATAGAAGATAACTAAAACGTTCTTAGGGATAGCGGGGAGTCGCAGGATGAAAGAGTGTATTATAGAGAAGAGAAAGAATGTGAGTGTTACGACGAAGATGGATAGGGAGCCACTTGAGTTGTGAACGGAAACTAGACACATGATCATACTTGCGTAACCCAAATATAAACCTAATACAGATGTTTTGAATTCGCTTAAGTTTAAGTTTAAGTTGCTCCTCTGAAAGATCTAGATAGGCAGCATCAGCGTAGTCAAAAATGGAAAGGAGTAGTGTTTGAGCAAGCGCAATTTTAGTGGCGATAGGAAGAAAATTACGAAGCCTCCTCAGTGAACCCACTGCGGCGAACACCCTCCTGCTAACCTCATACATAGTGCGATCCAAGATTATACCTAAATTCTTTACAGAGTGAGAAAAAGGAATTTGAACACCATTAAATACAATTCTTGGGAGGCCAGCAAAGTCAACTTTAGAAATCATCTTTGAGCTGCCAATGATGATAACTTGCGTCTTCGTAGCATTAACTTTCAGGCCATAGCTACTAGTCCACTCCGAAATTAGCTCCAAGTCACAATTTGCCCTGGTTATGACCGACGGGAGATCGCCGAGTACACCCTGAGAATATATTTGGAGATCATCAGCATAAAGGTGATAAAAAGAAGATAGATTATGAGTAATGTAAATAATAAAAATTTAAAATAGCAGTGGAGACAGCACACCGCCTTGCGGAACGCCAGAAAGTATGCTGCACCAAGGAGATCGGGAAGTATTCACCTTTATACGCTGCCGACGATTAGGTAGGTAACTATGAAACCATTCAATAACCGCAGGAGATATGTTAAGAGAACGTAATATAGCCAACAAAATTTCAAAATCAACAGTGTTGAACGCGTTACTAAAATCCAGAAGCGTAAGCACCGTAAATTTTCGGTCATTCATACCCAACCGAATATCATCCGTAATTTTTACGAGAGCAGTATTCGTACTATGACCGGATCGGAAACCGGACTGATATGGATTTAGAAGATCATTCCGATTTAGAAAAGAAGTAAGTTGCTGAAATACTAAACGTTCAAGGACTTTGGATAAGAAGGGAAGAATGGAATCGGTCGGTAATCTGAGAAGGTCGCAGGATTGGATTTTTTCGGTAAGGGAATTATATCAGCATCCTTCCAGATAGCAGGAAAGACACTAGATGAAACAGAAGCATTCAGGATACTGGCAATTACAGGAACAAGAAGGTCAAGCAGAGGAAGGATCATACTACGGCTCACATTATTAACATCAACGGCGTTGGAAGTAATGGCTAGTACGTTTTTCTTAACATCACTGTCGGAAAATTGAGTTAGAGAAAAAGGATTAAAGTCTGGAGTTGGGAGAGATGAAAGATAACCAAGGGTCCTGGTCTTAACAGGACCGCTAAAAACGGAAAAAGAAGAGAAATGCTGATTCAGAAATGCTGATTCAGCTGATCAACTACGTTTGTATGGAGAACCGAGCTTACCGGGGACTCTTAACTATGTATCTTGACTGAAATTAAGCTGAACTGTTTAGTATTTGAGAAGTACTCATGAGCTACATCTTTACGTACGAGCGGTGTTCCGAAAGTTTTTAACTGCTTTCACTCTATTAGTGCGATACTTTTTTTGTTGATACAATTATGTGGATAATTTCAATAGTTACGAGCTGGGATAAAATCGTTAGGGAACAGCAAAAAAATATTCACATCATTTTTAACTGACTTTAAAAAAGAGGAGGTTCTTAAAGTGTCGGAACCTTTTTTTCTCCCACAAGTCCTTTTATGGCCTTTCTATATTTTACGAGCAAGTTTTTATTTTTTAAACATAAAATCGGTTTTCGGAACCAAATCTCCAACAACTGTAATAGAAAATGCTTGTGATATTTTTATTTTTTTTTAGGAATTTTATGTACTGGTATCTAGCTTTAAGCCAATGCTTGTGATAAATTCTTAACTTAGTGTTGCTGTTTTTCATGTAAAAAATCACTAAATGATTTTATCAACTTCACCTTTTTTTGTGAAGATGTGCAGTCCCTAATCCTAGTCTCACGACCTATATATATTATAGACTCGTTTCCGAAACCTGCTCAGTCTCACTTATGGTCATGCAATCGAAACAAATTACGTGGGTAGAGACAGGAAAGATTCATAGTTAGCAGAGCAGAAAATATTGTGTGTAAAATATAGTAATGACATGTAAATTAATCTTGGACCATAGCAAAACATTGGTATTGTGACCCGTTCATTGCATATTCGATAGGGCTCTTGAGTGTTGACAAGACCTATTTAAAAAAAAACCAAACCTCTTTCATTGACACCACCACATATGTATTGAAATTACCCACATAATGGTATCAGTAAAACATGAATAGAGTAAGATCAGCTAAAAACTTCCAGAACAACCCTTGTATTCAGGTCAACGACTTTTGGCTGATGTTTCATGATAGTCACACCAAAAAATTTTTCATACTGACCACTAAATCAAACAATCGAGACATAAAAAACTAAACTATATTTAAACCAATAAAGAACTAAATGTGCCTGCTCATTTTTAGATCTACTGAATTTTGTGACTCACATGCAAGCTTGCATTTACTACAAATTGATTGTTTATGACATTCTGAAAAATAAAAATGTTGATTTATCCTGTCAAAAATGCCATACTTATAGGCCCCTCTTCCCCATTGGGTACTCTGGGCATGTGCACAGGGCCCATATCCTCACCGGGGGGCACCGAAAGATCTTAAGCAATGTTTTATTGTAAATCCAAAATGGTTTCTAAATGTATTATTGAGGGCCCCCCATTTTTGAATAGGTGGCCCTGGCCGGCTACTCCTCGGTGCCTCAGGGCCCTCGCATAAGGATGGCCTTGCATACTTATATCTATCACACCAACCTGCGAGCCTCATGCTCTTGTAGCTTGCCACGCTTCACAATGTAATCAAACAGCTCCCCTCCGGACACATACTCCATGATCATGAAGATGTCTGTGGGAGTGGAGATCACCTGGAAGAATGGATCTAGTTTTTACTTTACTTTGAAGATTATTTCAAAACAAAATATTTATACTAGGCCTGGGGTCGACAACCTATTGAGTCTGAAGAGTCAAAAATTATAATTTACTAAATTTCAAAGTTGTTAAAGAGCCACAATTTTTTTTCTTGCCAACTACAAATAGATAAAGCTATTTAATAAAATTAAAAGAACTATTTATTGGGCCTCAGCTTCATATCCAAAGAGTTGCATGTGGCTCATGAGCCGCAGGTTGCAGACCCCTGTACTAGGCCAAACATTTTTTTGAGTTCGATACAGATACTTTATGTTTAGCTTGTTGGGCAGTTTTTAAGAGATTGAAGTAATATTTTCACCAATATTTCTCTTATTAAATGGTTGTTCTGTAACATACCACACAAATAAGTGGTCAACATCCCTATTACACTCCTTTCAGCACAAACAAATCATGGATTGATCTCTTATTCATAAAGATCATAAAATAAACATGATTGTCAACAAAGACATCCATAATACATTGAAATTATAGTCAAATGAGTTTCCGATTGTTTACAGGTCATGGTCACAACCCTACATAAATTCTGAATGTTGACTCATGTCTACATTTGGACTCATCAAAACATACAAACAATTTTTTTTTAAATAAACAGATAGTTTAGTCAACATTAAGGTCCTGCACTAATTACTAGTTTCTGTTTGGCCCTATGGTTGACTGGTAGAGAATACCTTAAGGCATTAAGTCCGCCATTTGGAACAGTTTGTATTGTGCAATAAAGTTTAAATAAATAAATAAATAGTAAAATATAGTAGTAAAAAGGTTGGTTGTTATAACAATATTGTTTTATAGTATAATATTGTGACATTTTCTTTGTCGATACACCATATATGTTAATAAGTTTTTACTGTACTGTAAGTGTTTACCTGGTACAACTTAATGATATGGGGATGCCTGAACAGCTTGAGGTTCTGTATTTCCCGACGGATCTTCCCGACAACGTCCAGGGACTTGATTTTCTGTCGATTCAGGATCTTCACCGCAACTTTGTGCTTGGTGAGCTGGTGCTCCCCGATCTTGACCTTCCCGAAGGTGCCCACGCCCAGCGTGGCACCCAGGGTATAGTGCCCGATCTTAACGATGGGCTGAACCCCGCTGGCCACGGGTTTGTCTGGCTTTTCGGACATCTTCACAAGGAAAACTGTTACGTGACAATAACCTTACATAGGGATCCTTCAAATTTCTAATTAAATCGCGATTTTCAATCGCATTGCACGATCTTGCCTCTAATTTGATACGAAATTACAATACCTATACAATACAAAATACGCAGGAAACACGAGATAAATATTTTTTTGACAGACTGTCAACAAATAATGTGTCAAGTTGGAAAGCGATTTGAATGTAGGGTTCCGTGAAATACTTGTCATACACGGATAAAACTGTTCTGAATCTTTTAAAAATGCCAAAAAAAGTATGCTTCATTATTTACATATAATATTTTCTTCTGTTTCCGCGATTATTACTCATTTAAAAAAAAAACAATTTTAACGGATTATAAGGCGTATATTATAATATTTGAGTTCCCGACGTTTTGGAAGCTTTCCAGCTTTCCATGTTCAGATCATATACGCGATATAATCCGTTAAATAGTTTTATTTACATGTAGTTTCCTTAATTATGTTTTTCATATCAAAACCAATTGTAAGAAGCTATCATTAATTATTGACGACCATAAATATTATCTAGTGATGGAACCCTAGTCGTTAGTACAATCAGAGGGACTACTCCTAAGCTCAAAATTCGAAGTTCGTATGACGCTGTCTTACTCTTTCAAATTTAGTATAACAAGAAAGCGAAAGAGACCGCATGATAAAAACTTCAATTTTCAAACTTAAGAGTAACCTTTCTGAAACTTCTTCCCTTTAGATAGAGATGCGTTCTGGTTTAACGCATGCAACGCTGTTTAAGACTTTAAAATATAGAAAATATCAGCAATATTTGTGCTAGTTGTACTTTCGTAGAATGCTACTGAGAAATAGGTAAAATAATGAAATGCTTGATGGTTTTATTGATTTTCAATAAAAAGGACGATTACAATCTAAAGTGCTTTATGCGCTGGCAACTCATATATCGCCGAGCAGCGCAGCGCCCCGCCCCCTTCATTCCCCGCTCCGCTCAGCACTCGACCATAGCCTACATTTTGAGGAGCTGTCGTAAAATATCAATATTTTCGGACTTTTATGTGTTATTTACTTGATTTCTGTGAAACTTTACATCTTCAAGATGGACAAGTGTGGAATATGCATGAAGCCCGCTGTTGTAAGTGTTTGATTTCGAATTATGTGCGATCTTTTGTGTTATTCCATTATTTCTTTTTTTGTTTTCTTTGGATTGTTATAAAAATAACGCCTTTAGAAGAACATTCTGCTGGTTTAGCTTCACTTTTATCGCTTTTAAGTGAGTCTGAGCAGTTTTGCAGAGGTGAAATCACATTTTGTGTAGTTCTTTTTGTCCGTGAACGTAAAAAAACAGCACCAGCCTGCCGCGCATTTTTTTTTTATTTCTTTCCTGACCTGGCCGTGTGTTTTTTTACGTCTGGCTCAGCTCCGTATAAAAAACAACTGGCTTGTTTTTTTCTGAACACGAATAGGTAGTGACTTGCCTGCAGTTGATATTAACTGACATTGGTTTGTAATGTAACAAAAACAAGTCCAATGTTTTTACTATGTTGTTAATTTTATATTGGATTTAATTTCATTATCTTGCAAGTATTTTTTGAAGTTTGTTGTTCTAGTTTAAATCTTATTAAAAGTTTGGGTCACAATATTTGCTATTTGGATTTGAATAAATATGTATGCTATGTACACACATTAATGAGCTTTAAAGGTAAAACCACCTATATTATTTCTTTTTTTTTTAACCTAATTTATCAATAACTTTTTTTTTTTAATTATAGCAATTGTTTGAGACGGGCAAGGACGGAGTGTATGCCTGCTTTAAGTGTCAGCCTCTGGTCCCGGAGGTGACCATAGACATTGACGACAATGTTGCGCCAGAGGATGCTACAGACCCACTTGAGGTGTCTGAGGTAACACATTTTGGAATTTCTTACAACTACATGTTCAGAAAACTAATTACTTTAAGACTTCAGTTCCAATATAAATATAATGTCATTTAAAGTTGCAAACTCAATGGGATCAAATTTTACAGGAGGTACAAAAAACTTTACTTTAACAATATGGCGTTGGGTTTTTTATTTCAGTTTTTAAACTTAAACGGTTTCTTCCTAACATTTAAGAGTTCTGACATTATATGCATTCAGACTTTAACTAGGTATCTAAAATTACCAAAACATAATGTTGAAAAAAAATGGAGTTAAGAGGTTAGCAACTTTACCGATAACACAAATGATATTAAACCTCATTAGAAAAGTATTATTATACTAAAGTAGTTTATGACCATGAAAATAAGAAACTAGAAACAGATAAAAGTGTTATTTCATAAACTCAGCCTGAGTATAAATGAAAAAAAAACTTAATATGTTATTAAAATTAAAATCCCCTATTTAGGATGACTTATAATGAAAAGAATAATTTGACACACTATTCAAGTCCATACAATATAAAACAAATACACAGGAAACTTCAAATAAAAATATCTTAAGAGCTTTATCCTGCTTTTTTGTCTCTTTCTAATAATATTTATTTAACTTGAAAACTCTATTATTTCTACTGAAAAGCGTCTTGAAAGACAGACGGACAACACAATAATACTATAATCACTGTCAGATTCAAATGATGAGAATTTTGAATTGGGTAAAGATAATAATGAGGTCTATTCTTCACAAAGGTGACTGCTAATAATCTATGTACATATCTATCCTATACTATTATAAAGTTATGAAAATGAAATGTCTGTAATAGAAGATATTTTCAAAAAAATGATTATAACGGACTATTTGAAGATCACTAAAACGAAAAATATTATATTTGGTACACGGGTAGCTGGGTATCTCCAGATGGTTATAGGATACTTTTTACGCGACTGCGATGACGAATAAAAGAAGGGTTATGACTTTTTCTCCTCCGTGAACGAAGTTGAGCAGTTATGCACCTTCTAGTACTATTATAAAGTTGTAAAAATTTAATGTCTGTACCTAGAAGACTTTGCAAAACCTAAGTGAAACGGAAACTATTTAAAGGTCATTCAATCTAAAGATATTTTATTTTTGTTTTTTGCATGTGTTATGGCTTCATCACATCAAAACAGCGAAACGGATTTCAAAAAATGTTGGTATATGGGTAGCTAAGCATCCACAAATGGTTATAGGATACTTTTTACCAGACTACATTGAAGTAAAAAAGAGGGTTATGCATTTTTCTATTCCGCGCACGAAGTTGCAGGTACCTTCTAGCATTTAATTAATATAATTAAAAAGTAGGGCAATTTTTTATAATATGAAGTCTGAGTCATGCCTGTTGCATGGCGCCAACAGAACTACAGACAGCTCTTGAAATTTGGCACAATCATCATGTTATGTCTATAAAGACAGGGCACAGTCAACAAAAAACATAAACTTGCTTAATAATTTAATAATTTTTATTTCAATAAACTTGCTTAGTCAACAGGACGTGAACTGTTCAGGCGTATTAAAAGGACCTATCTCTTCTGTAATTCTAAATCTACATTCAACCTTAGATCTTACTAACTAGGTTTACTTTCTGGTACATATAATGTCCTGGTACTTTCTGGTAAATAGCCATAAGTTAGGAACACATTTTGAAAAGTCAAAATTTAAGTAAGAACTGGTTAAAAAAAAACTACTTCTGTATTTTTATGAATATAGAATTATCAAATTATCAAGTATTCGCATTCATGACACAAATATATTTGCTCTTAACTTTATTGCGGTTTGTGTGCTCGTCAGGTAGAATCCCTACCAACTAGTAATCACTACCACCTAAGCTAATTGTGACTAGGGCTGCCAAATGATAATTTATAAAAGAGGGCACTGGGTTTAAAAAATGTCTTGTTTTTGAATGAGGATGTTTTTGGCAATATTGTGTGTGACATAATAATGACCGTTTAATGTTTAAGCTATCTACATCTATACTATAATAAAGTTGTAAAAATGAAATGTCTGTACATTAAAGATATTTTCAAAAAATTGATTGTTAAGGACTATTTTGGTGGTCACTAAAACGAAAAATATTTTTTTTTGGATTTTTTGTATGTTTGTATGTGTCGTTGTGGCTTCATCATGCAAAATCGGCTAAACAGATTTCCACAATTTTTGGTACGCGGGTAGCTATTTCCAGATGGTTATAGGATACTTTTCACCCGACTACGCTCTAGAAAAAACGACGGGTTATGACTTTTACTCCTCCGCGAACGAAGTTGCGGGCGCCTTCTAGTATATAAATATAAATCATTTGAAGAAATGTATGTTCGCGCATCGCTTCATAATGGCTGTACCTATTTGACTAATTCTTTTTTTGTTGTTGTATTTGTACTTGTCAAGACAAGAAGTGAGTGAGTGAGACAGAAGATATATGGGAGCTGTTCAAAAAGTACTTTAGGTCTCTTTTCCTTCTAAGTACCTATACCCCATGCGGAGCCAGTGCGGACCGCCAGTTTATAAAACCCGACTGCGTAAAAAAACTAAAAAGAAAAAACAACAGTACCCTAGAAATTTGTTAAGTTATAATGGAAATGTTTCATGATTCATGATCGATACTCACATAAAACAAATAATAAATTCTAATATGGAAAATAGCGATTTTAAACAGTCGGGACCAATAAGAAATTTAGATCAATGCAAATCTTCCCAACAATGGGTCAAAAGAAACCTAATAATGATTTTCAAATCCCTATTCAATGATACCCCAATCGATATAGTACGTCGATATTCATTTTTTTATTTTTCACAATATGGCGTCTCATTTTTGCCATTTTGAGTTTTCATCATTTTCATGTCTTCCGTGAATTTGGACAGTTAAGACAAATCGATTGATGTAAGAATCATTAAAATCAGTCCACGCGTTTGGTCTCTAGAGTGCCAGATAGGAACATACATACATACATACATACATACATACATACATAGACTGGTAAACACATTCCTTTGCGTCGCGCAGTCGGGTAATATAACTAGAAGATGTCCGCAACTTCTTTCATGGAGGAGAAAATTTCATAATATGGTTTGGGGGTGAAACGCGACATCTATACTATTATAAAGTTGTAAAAATATCTGTACAATGAAGATATTTTCAAAAAAATATTGTAGTGGAGTATTTGGAGATCACTGAGTCGAAAAATATTTTTTTTGGATCATTTGTATGTTCGTATCTGTCGTTGTGGCTTCATCACGCCAAAACGGCTAAACAGATTTTTACTTTTTTTTTGGTATATGGGTAGCTGGGCATCTCCAGATAGTTATGCGATACTTTTTAACCGACTACGCTGAAGAAAATAAGACGCTTATGATTGTAGTCTCCAAAACGAACGAGTTTGCGGGCGCTTTCTAGTTCAAAATAAACTCATTTAAATAAAGCAAATCAAATAAATAAATCAAAATAAACTTTGTATGAAAAAAAAACAAAGATAACCCCGAGGCGGAGTTTAGTTTCATCGAAGTTGTCACGATCTGTCCTTCCGTTATGAAGTTGATCTACGCGGTTACGAGTAATACGCTCGGAGATTAGCCCGCCTGCCTCCTTTACGATAACATCTAGCAACCCCAACCACAGTATAATAAAGAATATTACGTACAGTATGGACACTCCTTGTAAGTGCCGCCCACCCGCGCTCGGTTACCTCGCAGTTACCGGCTGAGGTAACTGAGCTGTGAGCGGGAAGAGCGCGGGTGGGCGGAGCTTGCGGGCGGCTGGCGGCAGGGAGTGTCCACAGTGTGCCCTAACCGAGTCTAGTACATAAGTTCCACGGCTGTACTTATGTACTGGTTGCAGGAGAGCACTGAGAATGACAGCTCACTGTACTGTGGCATTTGCCACAAGACGTTTCAGAAGAACATGCAGCTGCAGAACCACATGCGGAACCACCGCGCCGAGCGGAGATTCGTCTGCACCTACTGCAATAAAGGTAAGGAATAAGGAACACTAAAATCTAGTTTGGTTATTCTACAAAAATTTAGGAAACTATATAGGTACGGGCAGAAGTGCTAAAAAATAAGCGGCAAAGTGCGAGTCGGACTCGCGCACCGAGGGTTCCGTACAAATTTTTACTTATCCTAACTTTATTACCCGGTACCGGTTGAGTTAAGTTTGCACCTAATATCTATAGCATTGCATACAAATCAGGTGGAAACTTAACGCAAACGGGTTATTCAAATAGGTTTTCTGCAAATTAAAAAAAAATAGCTAGTTAGAGACATGGCTACATTTTTTTTTAATTGTTCGAAAATGTGCAAGTCAAGCCCTTTCATATGATAACCCATTTGACCCTGTAGCTAGACTTTTAATTTTTACCCCCCCATATTCGTCGTTTTTATAGAAAATTAAAATATAATTTTAAATATTTCCTGTGCAATACATGTGGGCTGACCATGTTTATAAATATTCTAAATTTCAAATTTTAGTTAGCATAAGTAGTTTTTAAGATATGGCGCTTTAATAGTCGGACAGACAGACAGACAGAGTCACACCATAAGGGTTCCTTTTGTACCTTTTTGGTACGGAGCCCTAAAAAGCATGCTCACAAGCTTGCTTTAAATTAGCATGCTCTGCAACTGTACTCATTTGCCAGCAACATTTGCGTGTTTTAAGCATACTCATAAAATAAGCATGCTCAAAACCTGTTCAGACGCGCTCGGAGTAACGCCCTCTTCTACCCTCGACTCAGGCAGCATGCTCGAAAATCGAACGTCGGTTGATTTTTTAGCATGCTCTAAATGCATGCTCATTATTAGCAATGTTGTTACACAGGTGCTACTTATGAGCACTTGCTCAATAAAAGCTTGCTTTCGTGTTAGTAATGAGCACGTCTATCCGTACCATACGTCTATTAAGGTAGGGACAGACGTGCTAAAAAAAACATGCTCATAAGCTTGCTTAAAATTAGCATGCTCTGCAACTGTTCACATTTCCCAGCAATAAGCATGCTTGTTTTAAGCACACTCATAAATAAGCATGCTTAAAGCAAACGTACGGACTGTTCAGACGCGCTCGGAGCACGCCCCCTTCCACCCGCGCCTCAGGTAACACGCTCGAAAATCAAACGTCGGTTGATTTTTCAGCATGCTCTAAATAAGCTTGCTCATTACTAGCAACGTTGTGTCACACGTGCTACTAATGAGCACTTGCTCAATAAAAGCATGCTTTCGTGCTAGTAATGAGCACGTCTATCCGTACCATACGTCTATTATTGTCGGTTGTCACATAGAGGACGTATGTGTCAATAACTTGAGCTATGTGGATGACATTGTTCACCCTTAATTAGGTAAAATGCGTCCAAAAGCGAGATCTTGCAATTTAAAGCGGCTAAGAAAAGCTACCGAATGCTGAGTCCGTTTTGTTTTGTTCTGTTTTGTCTAAATTGTATTATTAACTCTAGATATATAACTTATTTTATTGTCTATTTATAAAGAAAACGATCCAACCTACATTAAAACATCATCAGAATTTCAACCTTATAATATACAGTTCTAAATTTAAAATTTTGTGTACAGGTTGGATCACTTTCGCAATTATGATATCAAGGGAATTAACACTGTTTTTTTGAATCAAGAAATAGAAAATTGAGCCTTAGTGCGCTTGTAGGCAAAGTAGATCGTATTAGGCAGTAAAATGGTTAACATACCCTGCTACTCAACACAGCAGTAAATGACAACATTTTTTTTCTTTTCAGCATTCTCCCAATCCAACAATCTGCGCGCGCACCTCCGCATTCACACCAACGAGCGACCTTATAAGTGTAACGAGTGTGGGAAGGCCTTTACTCAGGTAATTACCATTTTTTTCAAACTAGCCAACGAGGTATTTTGGCTTAGGAGTGGCAGTCGTGTCTAGTATCTCAATCGGAGTACTTGTGATCCATCAATATGGTAAGGCCTCGTTCGCAGGAACGCTTTTTCAACGAGCGTTAAAAAAACAAATTGATACCCATGTATTTATTCGCACGACAGCGGTTTAAAAGCTCTGCGCTTTTTTATCGAGCAATGTTCGATTTTCGACGTTGGGCGTCGGATGTTAAAACAAAAGGGGGTGCAGAACTCGTCGGGTACATCGGGTTTTAACGCGACGCTTTTTAAACTCTCGTGCGAACCGGACCTAAACACTGTTGGACTGTAGTCTTGCCTGTTTAATGCGTTAATGTGAAATTAACGCATTAAACAGGCAAGACTACTCGTTCAATATTTATCACGTCAGTACTGTACCGTGTCTCGTAGACTACAGTGGTGTAATGGATGTGAGGAGGTTACGGAGACTGACGTGTTACAGTATTTACTGATCGTGTAATCTAGTATATTGACAGATGACCATATTACGTAAAGTCATGCTTGAATTGGTTACCTACGAGACAGGCTGCGCCTAGTGTAAGGGCCAATGCAACCTCAAATTGCTTACTTTTAGGTGCATCTTTTGTCATGTTTTACTGTGGAACATTGTTTTTTGTATTAACTCTATTATGATATTCGTGAACAACAAAGAAATTTGAATTTATCACAAACTGCCATTACGTAATTCAGAAATCTAAATACACTACACGATC
Organism: Hedya salicella; assembly: GCA_905404275.2. Lineage (NCBI taxonomy): Eukaryota > Metazoa > Arthropoda > Insecta > Lepidoptera > Tortricidae > Hedya > Hedya salicella. The sequence continues at coordinate 6,729,693 of FR990114.1, read as the reverse complement.
AATAAATATCACGATATTTGATAAATATCAGTAGATCACAATATTTATTGTACGTCTAGCCTTCGCTAAGGTAGTTTCCTGAAATCATATGGAATAATCGACGTAGTTCGTTAATTTTCTGTCCACTCTGGGATATTGCGTATGGAAGTGTTTGGTAAATGTGTATTTCTCCGGGCTTTTCAACCGCTGCTAGCAGGCTGTCCCGAATAGTGAAAAAAAAATACTGCAAGTGCGAGTCGGACTCGCGCACCGAGGGTTCCGTACAAGATATAAGCTACAAACGGTCGTATCTTTGAAAATTCAATGTTAGAAGAGTCCTACTCCTAGGCAAAATGTACGCGGTGTTCGATCATTTTATATTGGTTACTGACATAGACAGCCAGACATAAAATATACTGTTTTTAGTATTTATTGTTATAGCGGCAACAGAAATACATCATCTGTAAAATTTCAACTGTCTAGCTATCACGGTTCATGTGATACAGCCTGGTGACAGACGGATGGATAGCGGAGTCTTAGTAATAGGGTCCCGTTTTACCCTTTGGGCACGGAGCCCTAAAAACGAGTTATACTAAGATTAGAACTAAATACATTAAATATATACAAAAAAAAAACAGGAATAAAGCGCTTTCGCCGTTGCTGCTCATTTCATTGGCGAACCTTATCCTGTGAATCCTCTCCGTTACGTCCCCTACTCACATCTTTTCTACTTATCCTTGAATCGATCGCGTTGTTAGTGCCACTATGTATTTTTATATATTTTTGTTTTGGTATGGCAAAAATATAATCATTAATAGATAGGTCGTTTTCAACAACATCTTGAATAAGATGCTGTTTAATATTTTTTGGTAGGACAACATCATTGATAATTTAGTCTAGCAAAGATTGAAATGTCAAAGATGATTGATTAAATTTGTCATATAGGAGCCCGGGATCGGCTCAAAATTCAGGACTCCTACGACAAAGTCAGAAAAGGTGAGAGTTCACAAAAAACACCTCTCACCGACAAAAATTCAGAAAAACAAAATATAATTACACAGGTGTAGGTATAAATAGTTGCCTTCCAGTAATTTCAGGTTCTTATATTGGGATAGGAAAGAAAGATGTTAGTTGGTATGACAATTCTTTTGTCATACCAAAACAAAAATATATAAAAATACATCGTGGCATTAGTTACCGAGATAGTACGTGTGTCTGGCGCTAAGTGCCGTCCGGCGTTAGGGGACTTCCTCTTGCGTTATGTGAACTCAAAATATCTTATTTTATATGGGGAGAAAATATAAAATGCACACCTCTGGGAAGCTTAATGTTCCCAATTAACGAAAGGTCGCGGGTTTTGTCCAAGCAAGTATATACTTGCCTTTGTACCGGTTTTTCTGCCCTTGTTATATAACAAGGGCAGAAAAATCGGTTAAAAATACAAAAGCCGAAGATTTTGTAACAAATAGTGACAAAATTCGAAGAAACGCTAAATGGCCTCTGTAGCCTTGTTGGCAGAGCGTGCGCCCCGTTAAGGCAGAAGACACTGGTTCATATCCAGTCGGAGTCTTGGATTTTTTCATTATTTACATCTTTTGTATTTATATCCACTTACTTGCTTGAAATATAGTATTTATTTATTTATTGTATGGCGTTAGTTTACACTGCGTGTTTATTATAATCTAAATTTACAATTTGTGAGATAGTATTGAACTCTATTTATCTATACTATTATGAAGTTGTAAAAATGAAATGTCTGTACATTGAAGATATTTTCAAAATAATTATTGTAACGGACTATTTGGAGGTCACTAAAAAGAAAAATATTTTATTTTTATTTTTTTGTATATGCTTGTGTGTTGTGTGCTTCACGATAACCTTTTCAAGATAGCGGTGCCCTATACCAACTACATATAAGCTCAAAGACCAGCTGCTGAAAAAAGTGTCATCTATGAAGGATCTAGGTGTTACGCACGACTCGAAGCTCCTGTTTGACATCCATGTTAATAATATTGTTGCAAATGCTACCAAATCATTAGGTTTTATTATGCGTAATTCATTGAATTTTACACGAGCAAAAACTATTAAAATACTATTCTGTACGTATGTCAGAAGCAAACTCGAGTATGCGTCCCAAATTTGGAACCCTTGTTACAATACCTATGTAGACAGATTGGAACGGGTCCAGAAGAAATTCATTAAATACCTTTGTTTCAAATTAATAACTCCGTTTGTGTCTGTTAACTATGTTAATATGTGTAAGAAGCACCATCTCATTCCCTTATATAAGCGCTGGGAAATTGCAGATATTGTTTACATCCTTAATATAACGAACAACAATGTAGACTGCCCGAAATTACTCTCTGGACTTTCCTTCAATACTCCATCCAATACTCCATTTCCCTCCCCTCTCAATTCCCTTTTCCTCGCGTAATTATAGGAAGAATAGCTTTCTGTTACGTGCTGGCAAAAGTTTGAATAACCTAACTAAAGAGCTGGATATCGATATTTTCAATAGTAATATCCCAACTGTGCGGCGTAGGATAACGGACGGTTTCTTTGAATGAGCGTGCCTTGACCGGAGCATTGTTTGTTGAATTTAATTTAATTTAATTTGGTTGTAGTTTAAACTTGTTGCAGTTTATTTCACTTAGTCATAGTAATCACTAGAAGGCTCTGCGATGTTGTGCATTATGTGAGCGTCTCTATTTTGTATCATGTTACTACCGGTGGGAACCTGTAATTGGCTTTCTGATACTTATTCTATGCCGCAAATGTATTACTTTTAGCTGTTGGTTGTCCGAATAAATAAAATAAAATAAAATAAATATGTTTGTATGGGTCGTTGTGGCTTCATCATGCTAAATCGACTAAACGGATTTCAACAATTTTTGGTACACGAGTAGCTGGATATCTCCAGATGGTTATATGATACTTTACCCGACTATGCGAAAGAAAAAAAGAGAGGTTATGACTTTTTCTCCTCCGCGAACAAAGTCTTCTAGTATTAGAATAAAAATGGTGATAGGTAACTATAGTTACCAGAAGCAAGTGAGTGGATAAGAAAACAGCGGGTTGTTTAAGTGTCGGCTATTCTTAGTTACGTGCAGTAACTTGCGTACCTCTGTAAAATCCTTTCCCTATAACGTGACTAATCCCTCAAGTCTAACAGATTATTGGCTAGGGCCGGCGCTGGCTTGATGTCGGTTGTATTAGTTCGTGCTTGTGTTTAGTGTTGTGGTGCTTGCAGGTGACCAACCTCAACAACCACGTGCGTCTGCACACCGGCGAGCGGCCCTTCGTGTGCCCCGAGCCCGGCTGCAACAAGGCGTACGCGCAGGTCTATACTTCCCACCGATTATCTAATACTAGGGGCACATTAAAGTATTACACTTTTTTTGACAAAGCCATTTCCAATGCTAATGGCTCACTTTTGTAGACCCTAAAAGATAAATTCGAATATATAAAATTTGTCATAAGTGCAAACCTTTCAGTGACTTACGTATGTTGTTTTTATAAAATTTGGAGTTTGTCAGTAGCTAAAATGCTGCTCTTTAAGCTGGTGTTCTAGCAACCGATTTTTATATGATATCTTTGATTACCAATGGTCGAAAACTAAATAAAATTCTGTTTTGTCTGTAAAGTTTTCGAAAATGTGTCATTGTACGTTGTACCTATTTAGCCATTGATGAGGGAGGGTTAAAATGATGATGACCAAATTGACCAAAATGCGTGATTGTCATGCAGGTGACGAATCTGAACCAGCACCGCAAGCGGCACCTCGGCGGGCGCAGCGTCGAGAGCACGTACGACTGCACCATCTGCGGCCAGCAGTTCCAGCAGCGCAACCACATGTACTCGCACAGGTGATTGATACTCGCACACAACCTGAACCACGACACACCTCGGCGGGCGCAGCGTCGAGAGCACGTACGACTGCACCATCTGCGGCCAGCAGTTCCAGCAGCGCAACCACATGTACTCGCACAGGTGATTGATACTCGCACACAACCTGAACCACGACACACCTCGCCGGGCGCAGCGTCGAGAGCACGTACGACTGCACCATCTGCGGCCAGCAGTTCCAGCAGCGCAACCACATGTACTCGCACAGGTGATTGATACTCGCACACAACCTGAACCACGACACACCTCGGCGGGCGCAGCGTCGAGAGCACGTACGACTGCACCATCTGCGGCCAGCAGTTCCAGCAGCGCAACCACATGTACTCGCACAGGTGATTGATACTCGCACACAACCTGAACCACGACACACCTCGGCGGGCGCAGCGTCGAGAGCACGTACGACTGCACCATCTGCGGCCAGCAGTTCCAGCAGCGCAACCACATGTACTCGCACAGGTGATTGATACTCGCACACAACCTGAACCACGACACACCTCGGCGGGCGCAGCGTCAAGAGCACGTACGACTGACACAATCGCATCGTGCTAGAGACGTTTTCTTTTACCGTATGTACGTGTACACCTGTTAGGCTATTAAGTTCCGCTTATATGTATGTGTGCCGCCATACAGCGCCAACAAAAGTGTTTTAAAGTTAAATTTTAACAAATTGTATGTGTTTGTTACCAGACGTGAAGCCCACTACGGCGCGAACAGTCCGGCCCGCGCGCGACCCGCGCTGGCCCCGCACATGTGCAAGCTGTGCGACAAGCGCTTCAGCACCGAGCGGCAGCTCGTGGCGCACGTGGCCGAGCACGTCACCACGTCCGACCAGGACGCCGCGCAGGACGAGGACGACAGTCAGTACCGCCCCCTTCCGTTGTCCTGGTAGTCGGCCCCGCACATCTGCCGGCTGTGCGATGCGTCGCGCTAAGCGCTTTAGCACCTACATTGATATGATTAATGTAGATTACACAATTTACACATTCGTCAAGCAAATGATCCTTGGTCTGTTATGAGTGTGTTAACCGACATGTTTTGTCTTCAGGCGAAGGCACGTTCGCGTGCGTGTTCTCGTCGTGCGCGGCGCGACTGTCGTCGCCGCGCGCGCACACGGAGCACCTGCTGCGCGCGCACCAGCTGCGCGTGCACGCCGCGCGCCCCGCGCAGCCCGCGCCTGCGCCCGCGCAGCCGCCGCGCCGCGGCCGCCCGCCCAAGGTGAGCTACACTAGAGTAGTGACAGACACACGGAGCACCAGCTGCGCGTGCACGCCGCGCGCCCCGCGCAGCCCGCGCCTGCGCCCGCGCAGCCGCCGCGCCGCGGCCGCCCGCCCAAGGTGAGCTACACTAGAGTAGTGACAGACACACGGAGCACCAGCTGCGCGTGCACGCCGCGCGCCCCGCGCAGCCCGCGCCTGCGCCCGCGCAGCCGCCGCGCCGCGGCCGCCCGCCCAAGGTGAGCTACACTAGAGTAGTGACAGACACACGGAGCACCAGCTGCGCGTGCACGCCGCGCGCCCCGCGCAGCCCGCGCCTGCGCCCGCGCAGCCGCCGCGCCGCGGCCGCCCGCCCAAGGTGAGCTACACTAGAGTAGTGACAGACACACGGAGCACCAGCTGCGCGTGCACGCCGCGCGCCCCGCGCAGCCCGCGCCTGCGCCCGCGCAGCCGCCGCGCCGCGGCCGCCCGCCCAAGGTGAGCTACACTAGAGTAGTGACAGACACACGGAGCACCAGCTGCGCGTGCACGCCGCGCGCCCCGCGCAGCCCGCGCAGCCGCCGCGCCGCGGCCGCCCGCCCAAGGTGAGCTACACTAGAGTAGTGACAGACACACGGAGCACCAGCTGCGCGTGCACGCCGCGCGCCCCGCGCAGCCCGCGCCTGCGCCCGCGCAGCCGCCGCGCCGCGGCCGCCCGCCCAAGGTGAGCTACACTAGAGTAGTGACAGACACACGGAGCACCAGCTGCGCGTGCACGCCGCGCGCCCCGCGCAGCCCGCGCCTGCGCCCGCGCAGCCGCCGCGCCGCGGCCGCCCGCCCAAGGTGAGCTACACTAGAGTAGTGACAGACACACGGAGCACCAGCTGCGCGTGCACGCCGCGCGCCCCGCGCAGCCCGCGCCTGCGCCCGCGCAGCCGCCGCGCCGCGGCCGCCCGCCCAAGGTGAGCTACACTAGAGTAGTGACAGACACACGGAGCACCAGCTGCGCGTGCACGCCGCGCGCCCCGCGCAGCCCGCGCCTGCGCCCGCGCAGCCGCCGCGCCGCGGCCGCCCGCCCAAGGTGAGCTACACTAGAGTAGTGACAGACACACGGAGCACCAGCTGCGCGTGCACGCCGCGCGCCCCGCGCAGCCCGCGCCTGCGCCCGCGCAGCCGCCGCGCCGCGGCCGCCCGCCCAAGGTGAGCTACACTAGAGTAGTGACAGACACACGGAGCACCAGCTGCGCGTGCACGCCGCGCGCCCCGCGCAGCCCGCGCCTGCGCCCGCGCAGCCGCCGCGCCGCGGCCGCCCGCCCAAGGTGAGCTACACTAGAGTAGTGACAGACACACGGAGCACCAGCTGCGCGTGCACGCCGCGCGCCCCGCGCAGCCCGCGCCTGCGCCCGCGCAGCCGCCGCGCCGCGGCCGCCCGCCCAAGGTGAGCTACACTAGAGTAGTGACAGACACACGGAGCACCAGCTGCGCGTGCACGCCGCGCGCCCCGCGCAGCCCGCGCCTGCGCCCGCGCAGCCGCCGCGCCGCGGCCGCCCGCCCAAGGTGAGCTACACTAGAGTAGTGACAGACACACGGAGCACCTGCTGCGCGTGCACGCCGCGCGCCCCGCGCAGCCCGCGCCTGCGCCCGCGCAGCCGCCGCGCCGCGGCCGCCCGCCCAAGGTGAGCTACACTAGAGTAGTGACAGACACACGGAGCACCTGCTGCGCGTGCACGCCGCGCGCCCCGCGCAGCCGCCGCGCCGCGGCCGCCCGCCCAAGGTGAGCTACACTAGAGTAGTGACAGACACACGGAGCACCTGCTGCGCGTGCACGCCGCGCGCCCCGCGCAGCCCGCGCCTGCGCCCGCGCAGCCGCCGCGCCGCGGCCGCCCGCCCAAGGTGAGCTACACTAGAGTAGTGACAGACACACGGAGCACCAGCTGCGCGTGCACGCCGCGCGCCCCGCGCAGCCCGCGCCTGCGCCCGCGCAGCCGCCGCGCCGCGGCCGCCCGCCCAAGGTGAGCTACACTAGAGTAGTGACAGACACACGGAGCACCTGCTGCGCGTGCACGCCGCGCGCCCCGCGCAGCCCGCGCCTGCGCCCGCGCAGCCGCCGCGCCGCGGCCGCCCGCCCAAGGTGAGCTACACTAGAGTAGTGACAGACACACGGAGCACCAGCTGCGCGTGCACGCCGCGCGCCCCGCGCAGCCCGCGCCTGCGCCCGCGCAGCCGCCGCGCCGCGGCCGCCCGCCCAAGGTGAGCTACACTAGAGTAGTGACAGACACACGGAGCACCTGCTGCGCGTGCACGCCGCGCGCCCCGCGCAGCCCGCGCCTGCGCCCGCGCAGCCGCCGCGCCGCGGCCGCCCGCCCAAGGTGAGCTACACTAGAGTAGTGACAGACACACGGAGCACCAGCTGCGCGTGCACGCCGCGCGCCCCGCGCAGCCCGCGCCTGCGCCCGCGCAGCCGCCGCGCCGCGGCCGCCCGCCCAAGGTGAGCTACACTAGAGTAGTGACAGACACACGGAGCACCAGCTGCGCGTGCACGCCGCGCGCCCCGCGCAGCCCGCGCCTGCGCCCGCGCAGCCGCCGCGCCGCGGCCGCCCGCCCAAGGTGAGCTACACTAGAGTAGTGACAGACACACGGAGCACCAGCTGCGCGTGCACGCCGCGCGCCCCGCGCAGCCCGCGCCTGCGCCCGCGCAGCCGCCGCGCCGCGGCCGCCCGCCCAAGGTGAGCTACACTAGAGTAGTGACAGACACACGGAGCACCAGCTGCGCGTGCACGCCGCGCGCCCCGCGCAGCCCGCGCCTGCGCCCGCGCAGCCGCCGCGCCGCGGCCGCCCGCCCAAGGTGAGCTACACTAGAGTAGTGACAGACACACGGAGCACCAGCTGCGCGTGCACGCCGCGCGCCCCGCGCAGCCCGCGCCTGCGCCCGCGCAGCCGCCGCGCCGCGGCCGCCCGCCCAAGGTGAGCTACACTAGAGTAGTGACAGACACACGGAGCACCAGCTGCGCGTGCACGCCGCGCGCCCCGCGCAGCCCGCGCCTGCGCCCGCGCAGCCGCCGCGCCGCGGCCGCCCGCCCAAGGTGAGCTACACTAGAGTAGTGACAGACACACGGAGCACCAGCTGCGCGTGCACGCCGCGCGCCCCGCGCAGCCCGCGCCTGCGCCCGCGCAGCCGCCGCGCCGCGGCCGCCCGCCCAAGGTGAGCTACACTAGAGTAGTGACAGACACACGGAGCACCAGCTGCGCGTGCACGCCGCGCGCCCCGCGCAGCCCGCGCCTGCGCCCGCGCAGCCGCCGCGCCGCGGCCGCCCGCCCAAGGTGAGCTACACTAGAGTAGTGACAGACACACGGAGCACCAGCTGCGCGTGCACGCCGCGCGCCCCGCGCAGCCCGCGCCTGCGCCCGCGCAGCCGCCGCGCCGCGGCCGCCCGCCCAAGGTGAGCTACACTAGAGTAGTGACAGACACACGGAGCACCAGCTGCGCGTGCACGCCGCGCGCCCCGCGCAGCCCGCGCCTGCGCCCGCGCAGCCGCCGCGCCGCGGCCGCCCGCCCAAGGTGAGCTACACTAGAGTAGTGACAGACACACGGAGCACCAGCTGCGCGTGCACGCCGCGCGCCCCGCGCAGCCCGCGCCTGCGCCCGCGCAGCCGCCGCGCCGCGGCCGCCCGCCCAAGGTGAGCTACACTAGAGTAGTGACAGACACACGGAGCACCTGCTGCGCGCACACCAGCTGCGCACGCTGCACACCCTAAATGAGCTAAACGCTATTTCATCCCAAATTAGGGTAGTATTTAAGGTCGGCAACACGCAAATTATGCCCCTGGCGTTGAAAGGTTTATACGCTACGGGAACTGCTTTACATACGGCAGGTAGTACATTTGTTTGCCACCTGATTAGTACACTTGGCGTCACTAAAAACGCATCTTTATAGGATGACTTGGCCATCGCACCAAATACGGCCAAGTGCGGCAAAATAATGCGGCCAAATTTACGCTCACTCAAACATAAATGAAGCGTGGTTCAGAGCCATAATAAAATTAGGTAGGTTTTGTTGCATGTAGTTATCGTGTGCGATTGGCGAAGTCATTATATTTATTAAACACATAAAAATGTGTAATATTGAGACTGTCACTGTGGGTACCTGGTTTGGCTTTTAAGTAACGGAAAATTGTATGAGCTGCAAAATTAATTTGTAATCGCGTATATTAATATAAAATTTCAAATTTACTTATGCATTTTATATATCTGGAAAACTAGACATTTTGATGAGCGATCAGTCAATGAAAAAATTAAGGAATTTAGACTTGCAATATTCTTTAAAGTACTGGTTCAAATTTAATGTAATTTTTATCTTGCTATGTAATGCCCTCCAGGTCACTGAACATTTTTGCTTTTAGTTTTCTCTACAACGTAGTTACATGGGGGTCGAAAATGGCCCAAATCGCTTCCGTGCCCTTTTTGCTCTTTTGCTCGACTTGGACGGGGCACTGCTGTGCCCCCAGATGTGCGATTGTTTGACGCCAAGTGTAGTGTAATAATCTGTGATTTGATTTATGTGCAGGGTTGTCACCTGCAGTAATGATATCACCTCATCGTTTTTCTTATCAAAGAGCTATAACTTGATTTAAACCAACACGATTTTCACTCATTATTTATCTATTTAATCTTCATTGCACAAAAGAAAAACTTATCGTACAAAAGGCGGACTTAATGCCATAGGGCATTCTCTACCAGTCAACCTTGAGGCAAAGCAGATAAATTGTGGGCGGTGCAACTAATTTACAGACATAATTTAGGAAGATAAATACTTGGATACATACATATTCATATAATATATAACTATATATATATATATATATATATATATATATATATATATATAAATAAATTCAGACGAAACAAGCTAATCAGAGAAGCTAAGAGTTTGCAGTTCTGCTAACTAAGAGTTCGCGCAAAGATTTTTTGAAAGCGCACTTGTTTGGGGCTTTCTTAATCTTGAGAGGAAGTCGGTTCCAAAGGCGGGCCACTTGAATGGTACAGGAGTTGGACATAAAACCTGATCGGTGACGAGGGATAGAAAGAGATAGATTGCCATTATCACAACACAATAAACGGGGCTTAATCGTCTTTAGATATGATATTATTTAATTACCTTTCGTTGGTAATTCTTCGACGTTTCGGACGTCGCGATACGTCCATGGTCTCGAAGGAACTAGAGAGGCGAGTATCAACATCTTCTATCCGCGCGAGTTTTACGATCTACCCGCGATTAAGCCCCGGTTGTTGTGTTGTGATAATGAGCTATGTCTAAATTTTATTTATTCCTAATAAACGTGGGGTTCTCAATGATAAACGACATAAATAAATATCAATATAAAATACTTATCCCTTATTATCCCGATTGCCTATCATAAATATCGTATATTATTGTTTCAGATTATCAAAGTCGAATCAATGGTTGACATCAAAGACTCAATATTCAACGATGTGAGTATTTCATTGTAAACTTTTTTTTTCATAAAATAAGTTATGCGATAATAATACCACTATTTTTCCAGGTGAAAATCATAAAGGAGGGATCTCAATTTCTACCTAAATTAAAAGTGCAGAGTTTGTTCCAGTGAGTACGATTGTTGTGGGTTAGTAACACAATGGACATGATTCCGGTGAATGAACGGAGCACTGGCTGGTTCGTAACGCAGTGGACATTGTCCTAGTGAGCGAACAGTACCACTGGTTAGTCCATGACACAGTGGGCATTGTTCTAGTGAGCGGGCTACTGGCTGGTTCGTAACACGATGGATTTAGATTCGTGACATAGTGGACTTGTTGAAAACGTCAAATAGCGATAAGCGTTACATATAAAAAATATGAACCTTGTTATTGCAACTTTATCTAATATAGAATTAGGGCATGGAAAACCGCAGTCTGGAGTGCTTCAATGTTCGATTTTAAGACTTTATATTTTGTAATAAAATGCTATTTAATGTAAACTTTAAACAAATCGGAGATATAAATAAGTTTTTTTTCTATTTTATTTAAATGATTTGGACTTGATGGTCATTCATATTAATTTTACTGTTGTTTGTTTTAATAAAGGTATGCCACAACAATAAAGTACTTAAATAAGTATATGTATAAAGTAAAGCCTATGAGGCAAGATAAAGAATGTGAAAAAAGTTTCAGCTATTCAAACTTTTTTTTATCGTCCTTTGTGCACCCGTGCCCCGCGCCCGCCGTACCACGAATCTCGCAAACTGTCAATAGATAAATGAGGGTTATACCTCCCACTTTAGTCGTAATACAGTCTGGTTCAAGTCAGCGTCAGTCTGGATTATTTATATTGACTCGTGGGCTTTAGTGTAGTTAAGAATAGTCATACCATTTTTCACAAACCACACCTACACGACGGCATAAGATGGCGGATGATATTTTTGGGGGTTACCCTGTGCCTCTATGTGTACTTGTATGTAGAGAGGCCACAAAATATGGCATATGGAAGGAAAGTACGTTAAATTTGTAGGGAATGAAATTTACGAATTACTTATTTTTTATAATAAAATTGAATGTAGTTTCTGTTAAGAGGTTTACATAGCTGTTTAACTGGCAACGTCGATTTTTTTATTTATTTTGATACATAGGAATTTAGCTTAGACATGTTTTCCATACATTAATTACGTCTTCGGAAATAAATTTCATGATATTACCACAACTAAAGCTCTAAAAAGGAATTCATGTCTATATTTTGTTTTGTAAAAAATAAAGGCGAACGCTGTGAATCTAGTCCAATTAAACGCAATATAAAGCTAAAGTTGTAGGATATGTATTGAACATAACTTTAAGTTTCTTTCAAATATCACAAAATAATGAAGCTAAACGAAAAAATATGCGACGTTGGCCAGTTATTAAGTAGAGGTATAAACGCAATGTAAAAATTGCAATTTTCTATATTTAATGTACTTTCAATTTTTATGGCCTGTTCGCAAGCCACTTCGTTTCTAAAGTGAGTAAATTCAATCACAATAAAAAAACTAATTAAATGCTATTGTTCGCAATTATTAACAGTGACACAACACAACAAAACAAAACTTAATCGCATATAAATATGATGATGAGTTTCCTTCGAGACCATGGACGTAACGTCCGACACGTCGAAGAATTACCAATGAAAGGTAATTAAATAAATCATATTCATACGCGATTAAGCCCCGTTGTTGTGTTGTGATTATGAGTGAAGATCGTGTAAGTTTAAATCAATGTATTAACAGTGGCGTAGCTAACTACTGTTCCCGGTGAAAAACAAAAGATTGGCTACCCATGTCGGTTGGAGCTTTGTTAGTCTGGGGCCTAAGGCTGGAAACAGTGCTCGACCGATGGTCAGCGCGTACGGTCGGTCGGACGACTTTTGTAAGGCCGCATACGCGCCTACGGTCTGCATCAGTCTGAACGCGCCTATGCTTTCTACAGCGATAGCTACGCCCGACCGTATGCGCGTACCATCGGTCGAGCACTGTTTCCAGTCTAAAGCCCGGTTTAGATTATCTTAGTGTTTAGTAAAGTGATTAGTAGAAACGTGTAAACGCGACTCGCTTTAGTAAGGTTCTAGTTGCCTTTCAACTAAAATCAAAATAGAATTGGTTTCTATTTTTGAAATATAAACGTTCACTCGCACGTGTACTAAAGCATTTGCCTCTCTAATTGTACTAAAGCACTAGAGTGCACTAAGATAATCTAAACCGGGCTTTAAGCCCTTGAGAGCCTCTGGTAGCAATGCCTCTGTGCATTAGCGCAAAGACTTTGTTGTACGTTAAATGAATCCGCTCAGTTTAAAACCGAAGTATGCATTAGCTCTTCTCAATAAACGCAGTTATAAAAGCATCTCCGACTGTCGTAGTTCTGGTTGTAAATGTAAGTACTATTTTACATGTATGTACTAATGCTTAATTGAGGTGGAGAACTAATAATAAAGGCCGATGCGATTGCAATAATAAGAGATGCACATTAATAATAGTTTATTATTAAATAATAAGTGTTCAGTGCGGCACACGTGAAGTTTTCATTTTATAAAATATATTAAAAAAAATCGACGACAGATTTTTTTTCATTATGATGAAAATTTTAATGCACCTTTTTACATTGTAATTTTGTGAAGTGCATTACTTCGTCGTCAAGTTTCAGATTTGAATAGCCATTGTAGGATACTAAGCACTCGTATATTATAATTAAGGGTGCATTTTAATAAAAATATAGATTAACAATATCTTCTGAGAAGCATACTTGTACAGTTGGCATCAAATATTTGGATAATTGAATTGGTAATCATAAAAGTACCAAATATTGTCATTTGGACGAGTAGTCGAACATCTAGCCCGCACAGATTGATTTGTTGCCGACTGTACTCACAGTGATAACTGATAATTCAGCAATGTATTTATCTAAATTTTAAAAGTTAATGTGATTTAATGTAAAGCTATTAATAGATTGTTTAAAGTATGTTTAAGAATCTAATCTACGTCGACGAGTACTGGATAAATAGTATCAGTAGCACACTAGTGATCTGCGGTAATTTACGGCTAAATGTATCCTTTTCGCCCTTATGAAATGTACTGTTGCTGGAAAGGGACGGATGGAATATAATTGTGTCGACGCATATCATCCTGAGTCCACGTAAATTACTACGTGCTTGTAAACTTTTTCCGAAACTAGGAATAAACTTTAAGGACTATTGATTTTGATATGCATTGACACATTTGCAATAAATCGTAGTGAGCTGGAGTGTTTTAAGACAGAGTGCACGAAATAAGTTGATTGATGATTTTGATATGCATAGACGCATTCGCAATAAATCCTAGTGTGCTACAGTGTTTAAGACAAGTGCACGAAATAAATTGATTGATGATTTTGTTATGCATTGACGCATTCGCTATAAATCCTAGCTGCTAGAGTGTTTTAAGACAGAGTGCACGAAATAAGTTGATTGATGATTTTGATATGCATAGACGCATTCGCAATAAATCCTAGTGTGCTAGTGTTTTAAGGCAGAGCGCACGAAATAAATTTCAATGCGATTTCATTAAATATGATTTTTATCCTAAGTACCAACACAGTCAATTGAAATAGTCTTCTTGAGAGTACAAAATATGTAATATCTATTTGAAGGCAACTTCTACATCAAAATTACATACATGGTTTTAAAGATTTTAGTTGGGGGAGTTTATTGTAATAAATGAAAGTATAAATTGTATTTTTTAGCGCTGGCGTTAATTAGATACGATTAGTGTCAGTAATGATCAGATTTAATCATGCAGTAGAATATGCTGGCTGCAAAAGAGCTTGAATATTTTTTGTAAGTTTACTTCTAATAATATCCTCATTACTTTGAAATTTTTTTTGACAAGGGCGTGCGTTTCTGTCGACTAAATTTGCTATCAGGCTACGGTCATGTGATAAGCATACATCCTTTTCTTATCCCTTCATCCAGAAAGAGACGAACCCTAGCTTGTTAGCATCTCCATACTTCGTCACCAAAGAATAAAAAGGTTTTATTAAACTATTTATTGGATAATTGTAATCTAAGTTGTATGATTATGATATGAAATACAATAAATATACTAACGTAACGCAAGAGACACGATTTACAGGTTTGATAGAAAAATTAAGAAACTATACGCCAGAGCATGGTTTATATCAACTGATTAAAAGTTACAAGTGGGTAGAGAGAGTGTTATTCGTTTAAGGATAACGGATTTGAAATAGGTACATAGATAACAGAAAAGTGACACGGGAGATAGAAGTCAACACAAGAGAAAAAGAAAATGAGTCTTAAAGTTAATTATTCAAACAAAGGGTCTCAGTATTTACGCGCATCCCCTTATCCGAATGTGAACCGAGATATCACCAATAGTTCTCCAAACCTAGTTCAGGTTGTTGACATTTCTTGTCCAACGGACCTCACGTGACAGTGGTATCAGCTGATGATTATATGATTTCAGTAGACTCATTGAGGGCATTTTTGTATCAACAATATCTCAAGCATAAATATTTCTAGATGTTATATAGTTAAAACCTTTTTATTCTGTCTTATGCAATAGTTTAGGCTAAGGTGCAAATGTTCCTATGAGTGTTAGATTACGATCAGTGTATGATATGCGTGTTGTACAGACGACCATTATAGTTCTAGCCTTGTTAAGTGTCAGTATTTCGGAGATTTTTCTATTAACATACAAGTACGGTATCAAAATATACATATTTCAATTATATTGTGTCTTATTGCTAATCTAAAGCCATACAATTTAGATTTTTGATTCTGCGGAAAACTAAAGTCCGTTCCCTCAGATTGACAAGCTGAAGTGGCAGTGAGTCGTCGCTATTGGCCGAAGAACCGATGGAGTAAACTTGTTCTTCGGATGAAACGTTGTGCGGCGTCCTGGGACTCGGCAGCGGTTCGTGCTCAGTGACGTAATCTTAGTAGCCAGCAGTGGATTAAAATGGACGATAAAATTCTTTATATTTCCTCTCTATCCTCTGATATGTCTTCTGGAGTGACGTCAACGCGTTTAGCGGCATTTTCTTTTTTCAGTGCTGAAATAAAATGCTAGTGTCAGTTTTGCAGACATAACTCCTTTTAGTTCTCTCTTTTATTTTAAAATGCTATGCAAGTTTGCATGCTCATCGCCGCGCTGGTTTGTTGTAATATTATAGGCATATGATACGATTGGGTATTCAATATGGGCATTCACAAACCGCTGCAGAGTTCAAAGAAGATTATACTGATATAAATAAATAAATATTTCATCTGGGGTAGATTTTTTTTGCATTTGTGTATGTTACCACGTCGCCACACTATTAGTTCCAGGTCCAACCAGGTGTAGGATGCGAGGACGCGTGGATGGCGAGAAGGGTGCGGAAGGCGAGTACCACGACGCGCAGCCGCATGGCAGTGTACATGGCGGGGCTAGAGGTTCGGACAGCACGCTTGTTAAATACACACTACCTCGTCGCCACACTAGCAGCTCCAGGCCCAGAAGGGGTAGGCACAACGCTTGGATGACAAGCAGGGCGCGAAAGGCGGGTGCCACGTCGCGCAGCCGCACGGCGGTGAACATGGCGGTGCTGGCGCCGCAGCGGGGCGGGTCGGGCAGCATGCGGCGCGCCGTGCGCTTCTGCACGCCGCCCTCCATCAGGCGGTGGGAGCTGCGGCAAAATAATAAGCTGGTCATCGTGATTAGGTATACAAAAGAATCACGTGACTCGTGTCATTCCGCCAATAAAGGTAATATTTTGTATCTGTGGTACGACGTCACCGTCTGAATGAGTCGCGTGGTTTTGTTGCTAACTTTTTATAACCCTTTCCAGTGAAGCTAATACGATTGTGCGGACACGGAGTGAATAAGTTAGCTATGCTGTCGCAGCCCCCCAGTTCTTAAATTTAAGATCCGGTACAGTTCATCATTCCCACGTTAGGGAGGGTGACCTACACTACTTTGCCTATGTATTACCCAATCCTGAGCTGTTCCTTGATCGGCGTGGTCTCAGAAACCGCCATGTAGGGGTACGTGAACGAGGTGTACTTGATGGCGCCGAGGTTACACTTCTCGTCTTCCAGAAACGTCCTCTGGATCTGATCGTAGCCGCCAGTCACTTCCACATGGAATGCGTACATGCCCTGGTGAAAAAGGCATGTTTTGTTAAGTGCAGTGGGGAAATCGACTAGTTGCCATGTTCCAACTAGTCGATTCCCCCACTGCACTTTAACGATAACGGGAACCCCGAAAAATTAAAAGCCTAAAGCTACTAGGTCAAGTAGGGTATCTAATTTATCATATGAAAGGGCTTGATCTGCATATTTTCGATCATTTTTTTTTATTGTGCTTAAATTTCGTTTTATCAAGGAAAATGTGGAAAAAAAATACAAACTTTCCTCAACCGGCCAGTTAAGTCGGAATAAGTGAAAGTTTGTACTGACCGTACTCGGTGCGCGAGTCAGACTCGTACTTGGCCGGTTAATTTCGAGGCGTTTCGGTGTTTTTATTTTATCGTTTCGCTACTGAGCGGCAAAACATAAGTTTACTTTTTACCTAAGTATACCTGTTGATTACACGATTTTCACTAATTATCACACGACAAAAATGGGGCTTTATTGCGTATAAATATGAAAATCTTACCCTGCAAGATGATAACAATACTCCGACCCGCCTCCAGTTCCTTTGATGACCCTCCTACATAATTACCGATCATCGGCGAGCAGGCGGGACGCAGTAATACGTTAGAATGAGATGGAAATATATGGTGCTCTTTCTAACGTATAACCGCATCGCAAGTGCTCGCCGGTGATCGTGTATAGGGGCCATGAGAATGGACGTAACGCGACGTCGACGATTAAGCTCCGTTTTCGTTGTATTGTGATAATTTGCTTTGTATGTTTCTGGTTAAACATTTCTTACCTCTCTAACTTTGCGAATACCTTCTTCGATGCTGAGAAAAGCCTTTTCTCCCTGCGGTAAAATTTTACGCTGGCTCAAGACGCGGTGAATTGGTCGTGTCTCGTGCTGTAAAAAATACAGGTATTAATTACTAGAACAGAAGTGTATCGCCTATAAATACTATAAAAAGTAAAACTGACGAAATATTATTTCCAACGATGAATGTTATCGCTTGGAACTGCTTATCATTGTGTTTCGATAGAGTAAGTAATATAAAGAGTTGTCCGCACTTTAAGAAGGGCAACGTCGAGTGGCGTAGGGTGATCAAACTTCTCTACTATACTACATTTACAAAATGTAGATGCCTTACAGTGGTCATTAATTCAAGAAAATCTTATAGCGCCATCTCTCAGTTGGAAAATCTTTGTAGCCTTATCATATCAAAACAGGTGAACGAATCGTAACCACGATATTGTTTTTTTTTTTTTACTTAGATGTTTGTATCAATTTTGTAATTGAAAAAGGAAGTGATGTTTTCACATTAAAAAAGTAAATAATCTTAGACAAATTTGGTTCAAAAATGATGGAACTGCATGAAAATATACGCATATATACTCGGATATATCCGAGGAGGGTTATAAGATACTTTTTACCCGACAGTGCTATTCAAAAAAGAGTTATGACTTTTCCTCCCACGGGTTCGAATTTGGAATACGGCTAATATCTGCCGGTTGTACAGCGCGTCCTCCGAGCCGCAGGCGATGGGTGACGCCAGCAGCGAGTCGAGGGAGTTGATGTCGTTGGTGGGAACTGCAGGAAGGCCACGGCTGTCACCATGTAGTGTTCTCTGTGTACTGTGAATATCTGCCGGTTGTACAGCACGTCCTGCGAGCCGCAGGCGATGGGCGACACCAGCAGCGCGTCGACGGAGCCAATGTCGTTGGTGGGAACTGCAGGAAGGCCACGGCTGTCACCATGTAGTGTTCTCTGTGTACCGTGAATATCTGCCGGTTGTACAGCGCGTCCTGCGAGCCGCAGGCGATGGGCGACGCCAGCAGCGAGTCGACGGAGTTGATGTCGTTGGTGGGCGACTGCAGTAAGGCTACGACGTTGGCGGAGTACGCGGTGTACAGGAACATGAACGTCATGAGCCCGAGGAGCAGGATCTGCCGGCCTGTATGGTAGTCAATATTATTAGATTCAGATTGAACAAGGATCATTAAACCAAGAGAACTGTCAATTTCCATACTTTGGACAATGCTCAGACCGCAAGGGGATATCCAGGCAAAAACTAGATGGCGCTTTATAACTAAACATTTAAAGATGTATCAATTGAAAAAAAAACACGGTACGGTAACAATAACTTCGTAAGCAGCTCATAATAAACCAGTAATAAATAAATCTTAACATCTAAATACTGTATCGGACTTGCAAAGTTGAATGTAAATTATTATTCTTATACATAGATGGCGTTGTATTCTAAAGCCATTTGTCGGGGAACGGTTTTTTATATGGTGATTGACAGTCCTCTTGTTTTACTAATGAATGACAATAGTGACCTAATTGAGGGTAGGGAAGTAAACAAGAGACCGCACGGTTTCAAGTAAGAACTTCAGCGGCCGCTATATTACGCTAAAGCTAATGAATTAATTACAGTTTATGTACGAGTCCATACCTAATTGCCAGAGTACCCGACCTTGAGAGAGTAACGTGATAACATCCCGGTTTAATATTCTTCATGAGTTACTTTGTGAAATTCCATATTATATTATGGGATAATTCATAAAAATAATTACTGACGCAAGTGAGCACAACTTAGTATATTCACAATCACAACTAATCAAGACGCTATTTAAGCGAAATAGCAGAGGAACTATTGACCAGTAATATGGAATTCCGTGAAGTAACTTCTCAATGTAACGCACTATCAATTAATCAAAACAGAGGTCAGCCGGCAGTCGCTCCAACGTAGGGTGACCAGATCCGGTTTTATGGGGCAACTAGGTAAAAATACGGGCCAGAGGACACTTATAAAAAAAATGTTTTTTCAATCAAATTTGAAATAATCGATTTGTAATGTATAATAATTGCTAACTTTCTTAATAAAGACCTTCAAAACAATATTAAATATAACCTATACAAATAAATTGCCTTTCTGCACTACCTTAAAATTATATATTTTTAAATAAGCGGATGCGGGATGTCTACCGCAGCGTGCGAGAACATATTGTTACAATAGATTTTCTGTGTTAAAAAAAATCTCGAAAAATTCATATCTGGTCACCCTACTCCAACCTAACCTTCAGAACACAATTTCTTTTACTCTCTCATTATCTCTCGCGAAGATATCGCACAAACTACAAATGCCGTATCTTGTGGTTAACAGCTGAAAGAAAAGTAACCAACTTTCAGGTGATGGTACTATATTTTTTCAGGACTTATTTTTGCCTGCAGCTTTTATTATGTCAGCAGAACTCGACAATATTGCTGGGAAAATATGATAGAGGATGTAACATTTTGAGAAAATTTAATAAAACAAAAAACTTAGGTGTCAAGTTTATTAAAGCAGCTTAGTACAATCTCTGGGGCGGTCCCATGGTGGATTTCATATGAAGCGAGCGCACGTTCTGCCAGTGCTTCTTCAGAAGAGACACGAGGAAGTTAATGGAGAGATGCACATTCTGTGCAAGCTCATCCGGCGTCATATCCACGTGACCGACAGCCACAGAAAGGCACAATACCTGGAAAATGAAGAATAATTAGTACAGGTTGCAGTGTCGAGTTAAATAAGGATTTTAGGATGATTGATCAGTGATAGTTAGTCATCAATGTATTTCAATAGATAATACATGCAATTTATTAAACATCATTTAGATTTTGAAATTATAGCAAGGTATAACCACGGTTTTTTTTTTTATTATTATCTCTTCTGGTCAATTCTGGCCATTTTAGAGGTTCTGTAGTGGGCGCCTCAACTGCGAAGGAGGAAGCGCCAGGATGACCACGGTGAGACATCCAATTACAAACTAGCATGGGTGTTTTACTACTACTTTTGAAAGAAAGTACTCCTACTGTTCTCTATAGATGTGAATATGATAGTCTGCCAAGCAAGGTTCTTTAACACCTGCACTATTTGTAAATTAAACAACCAAAGAGAAAATTTAGATTAAAATTTTATATATTAAGCATTAAATTTTTTATTAACTAACAATTTCTTGACCTTAATGAACGACCATCTATCTGTATTGTCTTCATTATATTGTTTATCAGCTTCATTTTGTACATTCCAGTCCGAGCAGTCTTTAATCTGTAGCTCGGTTGGCAGAGTGTGCACCCACCCCAGCAAAACACATGACACTGGTGCAAATCCAATCAGTCTTGAATGTTTCATTATTTATATCTTGTATTTATAAGAAAATGGCCCTTTTTTGCAAGTTTTAGTATAATATAGTAATAGGACAAGTAAACTTGGGATAAAATGGTTCAAAAATTTGATGAACACAAGTACAAATAAAGTTGAAAACATACCTTCTTCATCTGGAACTTGATGGTGGCTTTAACCTCATCAATCTTTTGTGTCATGGACTCCTGGTGGGAGAGCAGACCAGGGAACTTGCCAGCCTTGTTCAGACCCGGGCCCAGCAGACGCGGGATCTGTTTGATGAGAGACTCGGAAGCCAGGAAGGCATCATATCTGGAAAGGATTGAATGATCTGTAGTGTTTTCAGAAAACTGGCACAATTTGATGAGTGACCAGTAACTTGTACAAAATGTAATAATATTAAATTCATATGCAAAAAAACATATGGGCTTAAATTAGTCCACCACAGTCGGCGAATGACGTCATCTGACGCCAGTGTCTGCATATGCCAGCGAAATGTCGTGGTTCATAAACTCTAAATATAATATCTATAAATCATCCTGTGATCATATATTACTTCGCTGCTTGGCTATCAAGAGGTCAAGTTTTACACCACTATCCTTAGAGTCCAACAACATGATTAAAATAGTAAAGGCACTCACTTCTTAGCTAGTTTTTTGACAAGCTTCTTGTTCTTGTTAAGCTTCTTCAGAGCCTCGGCATCCATGCATGGTACATCCAGGTTCTTGGCCTCGTCACAGTGCTGCTGGTCTCCAAGGATGCAAACCTGCATCTTGGGGCGGGGGATGTACTTTAGCCTGAAATTGACATAAATTATGAGCAATAGCCATAAACACACTATTATTCGAAAATTCTATGATTGATCAGTGAAAGTGTGTCATCATTGTATCATCATTAGATAATACATGCATTTATAAACATCATTTAGTTTTGGGTTTGTAAGCTTTAAAGTTTCCTCACGTTACGTCTGGCATCAAAAAGCCTCTTTTCAATATAACGAGGAGTCTTGATTAGTAAGAGTTATCAGAGGCTTACCAATCCTGGAAAAGACCTTAGGTTAGTTCGGAAGGCCGAAGCCCGCCTACCCGATATTTAAAGACTCTGGGTGGAGTCCCGTCAGGCTTGAGCTGACTCCCTGTATTATAACCACTCTGGTGGCCGCATGGCGACCACCAAAACGCTTAGTACAGGTAAACGTACTTGACGGTGCCAGAGAAACGCTTGTCCTTTTGGGGGTCATAGTTCTTCAGACCGATTTGGATTTCAACGGTCTCCAGGAAGCGGCGCTTCTTGTCCTTTGACGACTGAAGCACGGCGTTAACGCACTCATAGAGCGTATCACGAGATACTTTCGACCTAAAATTAATGAAAGCTCAATTAAGATCCGTCAATAGGTTAAGTTTATAGGTTATCTTAACAACGTGTTTAACATTCTAATCATTTGCAGTCAGAATGAATATATTACAGTAACATTCTAATGTATTATCGGTTATTATAACAGTTTGTAAACTTTAAGAATATAATAGTATAGAAACATTAAAAATTAAATATACTCACGACATTGTCGACGAATTTCACCACTCCTTACGAAAGTGACAACCGAAAGAAGGAAGGAACGTGAACGTGGAACGTCGAAGTGGGGAGAGGGGAACGCGTCATACATTTTTTTTATGTAATGGATTCTTGTGGTTTTGCCTGTTCGAGCGATTGACATTATTATTTTTGTGTTAGCTATAATGAAAAGAGTTTGGATTAATTAAATTTGATATAATTGACTGTATTGTGGATTTTATTATTGTATCGCTTTGTAGGTATATTTAAATGATTTATGTTAACTATTTAAACTGGCAATGTGTATATGTAATTGGTTTCTAGGAATTGGCTGTAACCATTTGAATATTTTGTACGTAAACAAGGTTTTGTCTCGAATAAACAAAAACCATCTACCCACAAAATCTTACCAGCTATCGAAAATGGGTCGACTGCAGTTCCTTGTTGAAATACTAAGCACAACGTGTCAAAAATTCCATCCGATATTTTTTGAAGACGTGACATCTTACGCTGCGGATTCTGCAAAAAATATCTGATTACTCTCAGCTTACACGTAGCTTAGGCAATACTTTTTTAGCCTTAAGCACTTATTTTGGTATTGTATAAAAAGTGTCGTGTCAATTACTTACAATATCATCCTCTCGAAAATAAGCCAGAAATAAAGTTAGGCTTGATGTGAAAATCAGGACTACAATAGAAACCCAAACGCCAATGCTAAAGGGCAGAACGTAGATATTTGTCACTGATGCTAGAGCAGGTTTCTTGAAAATAAAAAAAGCTTGTATTGGAGCTGGAGTTAAGACGAAGTTCAAGTATTGTGACCGTTCTTTTGTAGGCATCATTACGGATCCTGTGGAAAATTCAGTTTATTACAAGAAAATATTAAGTTTATTAGTTTTTGTGGGTACATTCAAATTGAACAAGCAATTGCTTAAAAGATAAGGCCCCGACACCCGTGGAAAATGCTGATGACCACGCACCCATCAGGCCGCAAGACTTTTGGCTGAAATTGAAATTCGGCTTTTGATCTAGTTTCGGCTCAGAAAGGAAGCTGAAACTTTTGAGGTACGTAAAGTAAGCAGTTAAATTGCAGTTTATCGGTCACTCTAGACATGTATTGATAATATAGATCAGAAAAAGGGTTAGTGTTTAATGAAAAAAACGGGCTAAGTGCGAATAGGACTCGCGCGCCGAGGCTTCTATACCATCACAATTCAATAGTTAATCATGAGACACTGATCAGGAAGCTACACCAATACGGAGTTAAAGGATCAGCACTAAATTTATTAGTCTTATTTAAATGATAGAATACAAAGGGTTGACGTGAATGGAAAGCGTTCACCGGGGTCATTAGTCTCTATGGGTGTGCCGCAGGGATCAATATTGGGACCTTTCCTGTTCCTTATATATAGAAACGACTTGCCACATCTCGTAAAGACCCACCATGATATAGTTTTGTGTGCAGATGATACGTCTCTAATTTTCAAAGTCTTACGAAATCAACGATCCTACAATGACGTAAACAATGATATCTATGAAGTAGTAAATTGGTTTAATGTAAATAATTTATTGTTGAATGAGAAAAAGACTAAATGTGTTAAGTTTGTCACGAGTAACGTAAAACACGAGCAAGGAAGCGTTATGGTTAAAGGTGAGGAACTGGAACTAGTTAATAGTACAGTCTTTCTCGGTATAACATTAGATTCTAAGCTCCAATGGGGTCCCCATATGGCTAATCTCTCGAATAGACTGAGTTCTGCAGCTTTTGCAGTAAGTAAGATTCGTCAATTAACAGACGTGATAACGGCTCGATTAGTGTTGTAAAGTAACGCGCCTATCCGTCCATTAAAAAATATAATTATTTGTTACCTACACTTCATTAGCACGCGCGGTTGCTATGCGAACAAGAAGCGAGCGCAAAGGCGGGAGAGCGAGAAGGAAAATGCTGTGAAAAGAGATGGGAGCGATCCGCCGCATCGCCGCGTCGACGGGCAGTGTTCGCACGGCAGCCGCGCGGCCGCAAGTAATATTATTCTTGTTTCGTTGATCATCGTTCATATAACTGTTTTCTTACATTCTGTGACTGTTGTACCTATTAAAACGTTTTGGTTCACTCGTGTGTTTAAAGTCTAAAATAACAACCCTGCACCTAACTACAAAAGCTGGTCCTTCGAGCCGGATGTAATAATAATAATAAGTAGCCATGAGTGACCAAAGTCAGAAGCCAAATACACGCAGTCGAGCGAAGATGACGAAGTCAGGTGCCGATACAGCTCCACAGCTCGCGCGGGACTCCACGGGGGGTGGTCACAGCGACCACGGAGATGTAACACAAATACCACCGTCGGAGACTTGGACGCCGGCTTCAGAGCGCACCTTACGGCCAAACAGCAACGCCAGCCACTCGTCGAGACTTAGCCAGGCCGGCCGCGAAGCGCTACGAATGCGCGCGGAGTACGAAGCGGAGCTGGAAGTGGCTAAGCTCAGGGAAGGTTTAATAAAGAAGAAACTCGCCCTTGACATGGCGGAACTAGCTATGCAGGAGGAGGAGGAGCGAGACGGCCCGCCGGGCAGTGTCACGAGCGGAGCATCAGTGCGCGTGGCGCGCTGGCTCAAGGACACGCCCGTCACCCCGCTGCCGGGGCGCGCGCCATCGCCGCCACCGCCACGCGCGCTATCGCCGCCACCGCCACGCGCGCCATGCACTCGCACCTCATCGCCACGCGCGCCATCGCCGCCGCCACCGACGGAAGGTATTGCTAACGGAATTGCGGCGCGCCGACTGGACAACACGCCGGTTCCGTGGCGCGCGCCCGCTGTAACGCCACGTGCTCCATCGCCGCCACCAAAGAGCCAAACTGACATTGATCGGTTAGCGGAGGCTATTGGCAGGCTGGGACGAACGAGGAAAGTGCCGCGACAAGTGCACGAGATCCCAAGTTACGATGGTAACGCGGCAGACTGGCTCAGCTTTAAAAAAGCCTACCGCAGTACGACGGAGATGCACGATTTCGAGCCGTTTGAAAATATGGCGCGCCTCAGGGTCGCGCTCGTCGGAGAAGCGAAAACCGCGGTATGCGATCTGTTAAGAACCTCTTCCGACCCAGAGGAGGTCCTTAAGGCGCTTGAAGAAGACTTCGGACACCCGAGTCGCCTTCTTGAGTGCGCCATAAAGAAAGTTCGTGATTTACCTAAAGTTAGCGAAAACGGTTTCGAGATTCGTAACTTTACGACCACAGTACGAAATTGTGTATCGGTGTTAAAAAGCATACGTGCTGATGGTTATTTAAATAATCCGCAACTAGTGAACGAACTATTAAATAAATTAACTCCATATCAACGTGCGCAATACGGAGAATTTGCGATGCGTTTGGACAATGATCGTGGTGTTGATTTACGAGTGTCTCCAAATCTTAACATTTTAGTGGACTTTCTCAGTCAATTAACGCGTGCATCGTCATACTACACGCCGATAAATATAAGCGCAGGCGGCGCAACGAGCGAAGTGCGCGCGCCGCCGCCCGCCGGTCGGCGTGATAAGGGTGTGGCCCCAGTGCGAACGGGCGGAGCGAGCCACCGTGTACACACGCAAGTAGAAACAATTGCGGCCGTTACTAAGACTGAGAATAGTAGTAAAGTCGCGTGTGTTAAGTGTAAAGCGGACCATAAATTAAGTGAGTGTAGTCAGTTCAAAAACCTCACTATTGATGAACGTTGGGATTTTATTAAACAAAATAGACTGTGCTTTAAGTGCATAGTAAAAACTCACTCAAGTAGGTATTGTCGTGCGAAGCGTTGCGATAAGTGTAAGTGGTCACATCACGAGTTACTTCACAAAGAGACGCAAAACGCAGCGCCGCCCGCGGTGGGGCCACCGCCTACTGCGCTGCCACCGTCGTCGTCGTTTACGCTCGCGCCCGCGCCTTCCGCGAAATACGAAACTTTGACGAACGTTGGGGAGTATCGTGCGCGTGCCTTGTTGAAAGTGTTACCTGTGACAATAGTGACAAGTAATGGTGTCGAACGATCCTCGTACGTTCTTTTAGACGACGGTGCATCTGTATCGCTTATAGATGATAAACTCGCGAGTGATGTCGACGGACCTGTAGTGCCATTGAAGTTGATGACCGCGCGCGGACATTGTGTGACAGATAATAATTCGCGAAGTGTCAAAGTCGTGGTGCGCGGCCCGAACGGAGTGAGTCATTACATTTCGGTGCGCACTCTGCGTAATGTTAACTTGCCGTCGCAGACGTTACCAGCGCGAGTGCTCGAGGAGAATGCACACCTCCGGGACCTGGATTGCAGCGAGATGAGTGAGGCGAAACCCATGCTTTTGTTGGGACAGGATAACTGGAAGCTCATTGTCGGCCGGGAGATTCGACAAGGTAAATCTGGTCGTCCAGTTGCTTCTCTTACTAATTTAGGGTGGGTTGTCCATGGTCCGTTAGGTGGGGGGGTTAGTGGTAGTAAATACGACTCTGCCAACTGCATGTCCACGCCGCTTGACGATTTGCACGCTTTAGTAAAAGCTCAATTTGAGTTAGAAGCTATAGGCATTTCTGAGGTTTTACGTAAAAATTGTAAATCGGAACGCGCTTTGGAGATATTAGGGAATACATGTCGCCGCGTGTCGGACAACCCTCAACAGTGGGAAGTAGGCTTGTTGTGGGCTCGTGACCATATTGAGATGCCCGACAACTACGAGTACGCGCGTAAACGCCTAGCCAGTATAGAACGTAAAATGGATCGCGATCCTAATTTCGCGAATGACTATACGAGGCAGGTGGAGAGATTATTAGCCGCGGGTTACGCGCGTAGACTTGACGGTTTTAAAGCGAGTCCTGTGTGGTACCTTCCACATTTTGGGGTCACGAATCCGAATAAGCCCGCTAAATTAAGACTTGTATTTGATTGTGCCGCTACCTACCAAGGCACGTCGCTGAATGCGCATCTACTGAGCGGACCCGATATGATGAATTCTTTGTTGGGTGTGTTAATTAAATTCAGATCGGGTAAAATAGCGTTCACCGCTGACATTGCTGATATGTTCATGCGTGTCAAAATTCGTGAGGCTGATCAGGGGGCTCAGTTGTTTTTATGGCGCGGTCAGGATCGAACCAACGAACCCGTAATTTATGTAATGAACGTCATGATTTTTGGTGCAGCCTCCTCTCCCACTTCAGCCATTTACGTGTTAAATAGAAATGCTAAAGAGTTCGAGAACACGCATCCTGCAGCGGTGGAAGCTATTAAAAATAAACACTATGTCGATGACTATCTTGATAGTGTTGATTCAATAAAAACGGCACAACAGCTGATCGCTGATGTCACCCACATTCACCGAGCTGGTGGTTTTGATATTAGGGGGTGGGTGACAAATTCACCTCAATTAAATGAAAAGCTGCCATCTGTTGTACCGGGTCGAGTTAAATTGGATAAGTCGGAGAATGAACGCACGTTAGGTATGATCTGGTGTCCGTCGAGCGATTGTCTGAAATTTGATTTGTCGTTTAAGCGATTGCCGACTGAATTAGTTCAAGGTCAGATCAAACCTACCAAGCGTGAGTTCCTCAAGTTTATCATGAGTATTTTTGATCCACTGGGGCTAGTATATCCATGCGTAATACAATCGCGAGTCCTTATGCAACGTGTTTGGCAGTCAGGAATAGCGTGGGATGAATGCATCAAGGACTCCGAGGCTACTACCTGGTTTCAGTGGTTAACTAAGTTGAAAGTTCTATCATGCGTAGCTGTACCACGGTGGTACGGCCTCCAACTGACATCAGTAGACCTTCATGTCTTTGGAGATGCTAGCGAGAAGGCGTACGCGGCCGTAGCATTCTTAGTAGGTACTGATGTTAGTGGCAATAGGGTATGTACAATGGTGGCAGGGAAAGCGCGCGTAGCTCCCGTCCGAGTCATATCAATTCCGCGCCTCGAGTTACAAGCAGCGGTGTTGGCGTGCAGATTAGCAGTGTCAATAAAATCAGAAATAGATTTCGACATTACCAACTTGTATTTATGGACTGATTCTAAGACAGTCCTTATGTGGATAAATTCTGACGCACGAGACTATCAAAAATACGTTTCACATAGGCTAGCAGAAATTGATAGCTTGAGTAAGAGAAGTAGCTGGCACTGGGTACCTTCCGAGTCCAACCCTGCTGACGAGGCGACCAGGATGGACTGGCCTAATGACAGGGGCATGTGGCTTTCGGGTCCCCCTTTTCTCTGTAATCCACAGGTACCATGGCCGAGCTGGAGCCGAGAGGAGCCCGCCGTTGACGATCCCGAGCGCTTGGAGAAGGCGTTCGTGACGGCTGATGGCAACCATCCTCTGATCGACGTGACGCGTTACTCCAAGTGGACGCGAGCTGTGCGCGTCACTGCGAGCGTGCTTGCTTTCATAAGCACGTGCAGATCTCAGCAGAGGACGGCAGAACTCACGGCGGAGAAGTTGCAAGAGGCCGAGCGCTTTTTACTGAAGCAGTCGCAGGCTCATTCTTTTCCCGATGAGCTGAAGGCTCTGCGGGCAGGAAGCTCGCTGCCCAAGTCAAGCCGTCTAATAAAGCTTGACCCGATGCTGTATGAAGACGGACTGCTACGCGTCAGGGGACGCCTCAGTGCTTCGACCGAACTATCATTCGACGAGAAACACCCAGTGATCCTTGCTGGTAACTGTAACACCACACGACTGTTAGTGCACCACTACCATGAACGTGCGCTGCACGCCAACCACGAAACAGTCGTTAACAATGTTCGAGAGAGATTCTGGGTGACCTGCATCCGGCCAACTGTGAAAGCAGTCGTTGCGCGCTGCCAGTACTGTCGCGTGCAGCGCGCGCGACCTAATCCTCCGAAGATGGGTGACTTACCGCCCGTCAGGCTTGCCACAACTCGACGAGCATTCGTCAACTGCGGAGTAGATTATTTTGGCCCCATGGAAATCACCGTAGGACGGCGCCGGGAGAAACGGTGGGGCGTGTTGTTTACATGCCTTGCCACACGCGCCGTTCACCTCGAGTTGGCTGCCTCTCTTAGCAGCGACTCTGCAATACTTGCCCTGCGTCGCTTGATAGCGCGCCGCGGACAACCGGCAACCATCTTGAGCGACTGCGGCACGAACTTCGTCGGAGCGAACAGGGAACTGCGCGCCGCCTTACGAGAACAAGATACCAAGCGTGTTCAAGATGGTGCTCTAACAAAGGGCATCGAGTGGCGCTTTAACCCTCCGGCAGCTCCACACATGGGCGGTTCCTGGGAGCGGCTCGTTCGCTCCGTGAAGAATGCCCTCCGCGCTACGCTGAAGGAGCGAGCGCCATCTGAGGAAACATTGCACACCGTACTCTTAGAGGCGGAGCTGATAGTGAACAGCCGCCCACTAGCATACGTTTCTGGTGATCCCGATGAACCGGTCGTGCTCACACCGAATCATTTGCTGCTTGGGACAGCAGCGGGTGACACACGGATGACGACCTACGATCCTGCTGATGTCGACGCGCGCCGCCAATGGAAGAAGGTAAACGGACTGGCCGATATGTTTTGGCGACGGTGGACTCAGGAATATCTGCCCACCCTTCAGAGACGGCAAAAGTGGGCTACTGCGACGGACTCCATTAAAGTGGGTGATGTGGTGGTGATATGTGACGGCAAACAGCCGCGTAATATGTGGCCCCGTGGCATTATAGTCAAAGTGTTTCCGGGAAGTGACGGTCACGTTCGTGTAGTAGATATAAAGACGGCTACTGGGTCGCTGCGTCGACCAGTTGCACGGATAGCCGTGCTACCTACAGACAGTACATTTGTCGGGTGAAGCCTCCAACTGGGGGGTGGTAATGTAAAGTAGCGCGCCTATCCGTCCATTAAAAAATATAATTATTTGTTACCTACACTTCATTAGCACGCGCGGTTGCTATGCGAACAAGAAGCGAGCGCAAAGGCGGGAGAGCGAGAAGGAAAATGCTGTGAAAAGAGATGGGAGCGATCCGCCGCATCGCCGCGTCGACGGGCAGTGTTCGCACGGCAGCCGCGCGGCCGCAAGTAATATTATTCTTGTTTCGTTGATCATCGTTCATATAACTGTTTTCTTACATTCTGTGACTGTTGTACCTATTAAAACGTTTTGGTTCACTCGTGTGTTTAAAGTCTAAAATAACAACCCTGCACCTAACTACAAGTGTATTTCAGTTATTTCCACAGTATTTATGTCGTATGGCATCTTACTATGGGGCAGTTCTTCCGACATTAATACTATATTTCTTCTGCAGAAGCGGGCTGTTCGTGCGATATATAAAATGAACCATAGAGACTCGCTTAGAGATAAGTTTAAGGACATTAATATAATGACAGTGCATTGTCAATACATTTATGAGAATATTATGTGCGTACATAAAAACATTACCCACTTTAAGAAGAACTGTGATATACCTACATAATATTAATACTAGAAATAAGCATAAGCTCGCAGTGCCTGCTACTAGGCTCCATAAAATAAGGAGATCATTCATGGGTAACTGTGTGAGATTTTATAATAGCAACTTCCTAGCAGCATAAGTGAGTTGTCTATTGGTAAACTCAAAAATATTGTGAAGCTAAAAATATGTTCTAAAGCTTATTATAGCACACAAGACTACATGAATGATGAAGCCGCGTGTGATTAATGTAAATTATAGCGTCATGTTTACATTAATTAATTTTTAACAAATACCTAAGGTATTATTATTATTTTAATCTTAATTATTTTATATACTCTGATATTTAGAATTTTAGTCTAGACACATTCTAGATTATTTATTTTTTATTGACAATCCTTTTGGGATTTATCTTATTAATTATTTTAATTTTTAAAATTATTATATGTCTCCCAGCAAACATTCACTCTCATATAACTGACATTTTGAAAGTGCTTGTAACTAGGCCTAATTGAATAAAGAATATTTTGATTGATTGATTGATAGCCATATTTACAGAATGTAATGAAAAATTTACAAATATAATATTTCTAGAAGATGCCCGCAACTTCGCCAGCGGAGATGAAAATCATAACCCTCTTTTTTTCTTCAGCGTAGTCAAGTAAAAAGTATCCTATAAACATCTGTGGATGCCCAGCTACCCATGCACCAAAAATAAGTACTTAGTAGAAATTTGTTTGCCGGTTTGGCCACAAAAAATCCAAACATTTTTTTTTCGATTCAGTGACCTTTAAATAGTTCGTAACATTTTTTTTTAATATCTTCAATGTGACATTTAATTTTTACAACTTTATAATAGTACTAGCTGTTGCCCGCGACTTCGTCCGCGTAAAGATGAAATTTATAGCTTACAAACTTTCAATTCCTTTTTCGTCCCTAAAAGGGATGAAATTTGACATAAATTATGTTCTATTCTGATATATAAGGTACATTACTGAAAAGTTTGATAAAAATTCGTCCAGTAGTTTTTGAGATTAAGTGGAACGTACATACATACTTTCACGTTTATAATATAAAAGTATAAAGACATAGGCAGGATAGGATAGGATACGATAGATAAGGCTTCCGTTTTTACCAACTGTGGTTCGAAATCCTAACGATTAAAGGAGTAGTTTCACCTAGACCAAGCCCGCGACCTGCAAACTACGGTTTATTGGCCGAAACTTCAGCCGAAACTGGATTTTTGGCTGAAACGGACCGTAACTTGAGTCGGTCACAAAAAAATATTTCAATCAAAATCGGTTCATCCATTAGAAGCTACGATGCGGCAGACAGACACTACACATGTAAAACTAAAAAATAAGACCCCGTTCACAGGGCCGGATCTAGGGGGCAAACTGGGGTAGGAACCGGCCCCGGCCGGTATTTTCAGAGGGCGCCGAATCCATAGATTTTAAAAGACAACTTTTTGACAAGGCTACAGTGGCGTGGCGTCAAACATTATCCATAAACAAGCCGGAGCTAATTTGGCTCGTTTTTTCTTCAAATACTGTAGTCAGCTGTCGGTAAATGGATAACTCGGTGGGAGAATTCTATGTTCGCCACGCCACTGCAAGGCTACCAAAATACAAGTTAGATAAGTGACCTGATAGGTCGGCGCGGCCCTCCTCGATCTCGCGGACGATTCCGTTGTACCGGCCGTCGGGCATGGGGTAGCCCCACGAAGTTGTCCGGTTCAACACTTTGGTGCCGTTGACCCATTCTACGAGGTGCGTCGTCATGTAGTACATGAGCTTTGTCAGTGTGTCTACTTCGCGGTGCCTGCGGAAATATTATGAGCTCAATGTTTCGTATATGTTGTGAATTCTTATCACACCGGCGTTGCGTCGAATAAAAATACGTATCCAAAAATAATGAATAAGGCAGGCTTGCACAAAAATGTTAACCTTAACTTAGCGTTAATCTGACAGTTCTGGTATGAATCTGACAGGAGTTAAAATCTAACTCTGAGTGAAATTCGTTAAACCTGGACTGCGCAAGCGGCCCTAAGTAAGTATTTGAAGTAGTTTATTTGTTTAATTTGAACATTGATTTAAACTGACATGATCTTCACTCATTATCACAACACAACAAACACATTGGGTAGTTAAATAAATCATCCATACTAATCCATACTAATATTATGAATGCGAAAGTGTGTCTGTCTGTCTGTCTGTTACCTCTTCACGCTTAAACCGCTGAACCGATTTGGATGAAATTTGGTACGGAGATAGTTTGAGTCCCGGGGAAGGACATAATCTACTTTTTATCCCGGAAAAATACCCTTATTCGCGATAAACGAATTTAAGGCGGACGAAGTCGCAGGCAGAAGCTAGTAGCGTATAAATACGCGATTAAGCCCCGCTTTGTTGTGTTGTGATGAATTTCATTATATGAGTACCATATGACTAACGGGATCGCGGGAATGGGCAGTGTAGCGTTCTCCTGAAACCAGGCGCGGTCCTAGCTAAAAGATTGGGGTCCTAGCTAAAAGATTGGGGTCTTAGCCAAGGGGGGGGGGGGGACGGGCACGGGAACGGTTGACGGCTGTGACCCTCCTCTCTTTTAGGACCTCTTGGAGCATAAATAACACACGAACAGGTACTGCAGGCTTCACTTCGCTTGCCAAATGTGGCGATTATGCCCAAAACTCTCAAATTACGGGAATTTTAATGTTCGCTGTAGACAACTCCGGGTGAATAGATCAATGATATGATACGTAAAATATTTCTAACGGCTGATATTCTTACAGATAGTCTGGCATATACTGCAATGTCCGGTTATCCAGTATGACGGTGGCGGCAACGATCTCTGCTCCGCCCATGTTGCGCCGGCGCATTGCAACAGGGCCTGGATGTGGCCGATCGAATCCTGCATGGGGCTGTTCGGACTCGGTGCCAGGCCGGCCGGACTTTGTGGTCCACGTGCCGTACTCCTCCCATATTAACGGGAGATTACTTTTTATTTTGTAAACTGGGAAAAAGAGAAACTTATACAGGGTGTTTGGCAACAAGATGCAAAGCCGAAAATACATGTCTGGCATGTAACTGGCCTAATCTTTACCAAACACTCTGTATTATTTAAATAGATAACGATTTTCTTCATAATTTATATTATGTAGCTAAATAGTGTCTAAATTATATAACCTATAGTAATAAAAGAGGCCGCAGGGCAGCTTTTGCTGTAGAGAGGGGCGTTAGAGCTATATGCTGCAGGGGTGGAAGTTTCAAAGAGCATAACGCCGCGAGCAACATAACGCGCTGTCGACACCCCTGAGCACTCACGTCCGTGTTGCTTCCGGCAGTCTGTCGTCACCCGCCACATATAACGATCTATTTGGTGGTAATGGCGGGAGATTAATTTCTATAGCAATAGCAAAAAAATTGCCCAATTCTCTTTCCATAAAATGCAATAGTTCCAACATCTGCTGGGACCTTATCATGGACGTATTCTCTCATTGATATGGTCAGGAACGGTACCCAGCAGGAGTACCTACAGCAAACTGCTCTATGTGTTGGATCCATATCTCCACGCAAGCCTGCCAAAAACCCGGGACGTATGACGAGCCCGTGACTCAAGGCTAGCAAGAATAAAAAAATCCTGAACAAAAAACTATTTCTAAATATCATGCCAAAAATCGGGTCCCATTAGCAGAGTGCCTATGACGCAGGCAGCATTCCCAGGATAGCGACTGCTAAGACACTTGCTCAGGGCCTTGTTGGGCCCGTGCGCGCACAGGTCTCATGGGCCGAGTGCCCAAGACGCAGGCAGCATTCCCGGGATAGCGATTGCTAAGGCACTTGCTCAGGGCCTTGTTGGGCCCGTGCGCGCACAGGTCCCATGGGCCGAGTGCCCATGACGCAGGCAGCATTCCCGGGATAGCGATTGCTAAGACACTTGCTCAGGGCCTTGTTGGGCCCGTGCGCGCACAGGTTCCATGGGCCGAGTCCTCGACGTCAAATGCCACAAACAGTCGTAATAGGCTCTCAGACAACTATATATGGCCGCTTCTCACCCATAAAAACAGTAACGTGATTAAAGTATTGACAGACAACGCACTGCCTAAACTGGTGAAAGTAGGAACATGAAATTTAAGCACATTCCTTTACAGACGTAGAGGTGCACTAAGGAAGATTTTTTAGAATTTAGTATAGTACTTGGACGAGGACTAGGGCAAAATCTAGTGTTTAATTTATAACCTTATTTAAAATTATTTTTATAACGATTTTAATTAGTCTGTAAGTCTAATTTCAACGGTTGTGAAGTAGGTATAAATGTTAATAAAAGATAATCGTGCATGATAAAGTATTAAGTTCTGTCTTCCGTGATTATTTACACGTAGACGTAATGTATATTATTATTTATCCTATTTGTCTTCAAGTAGGACATTTAGTTTATAGTACTAACCTTACCTTAGTTTTGCCCGCGGTTTCGTCCATGTTACCTAACAGTTCAGCCACGATAACGCGCGACTAGCGACAAACGCAGCGGAATACAAAAATGGGTGCTCCAACACACTTATTGACGGTTCATAATACCAGTGGTTGAACTACGACACCTTTTTGTCTAAATACTTGTAGATTGTAATGTGATTTCAAACCATTTCTTACAACTTCACTCCGACAAATAACTTAAAATAAATAATTAAAATTATAATCCTTTATTTCAGCCCTGCAAAACCTTATAACTACCTATGTTTGTACATATAGCTCGTGCTGCTACCGCTCTCCTCTTCCTTTCCAGATCTAAATCACATTAAGACGTAAACCTATCAACTCGTTTCAAAGAGTGCAAAGGTACGCCGCACATCACGGCTCAGTTGTTGGGTCGTGTTTGTGTGCTTTAAAAGGACCACTTTTCTTTTAGTAGCATTACCTAGACCATGCCGCTCGACATAATACCTCATACATATGGCGATAATCAGTCCATGCACAGGGTTTTCAGCCAAGGACGCGAACAAGCTTGAGGATATTTTTTTATGTCATTTATTGCGGTCGTTGGCGCGTGTGCCACCTCGTGTGCTGATGTTTATTATCATAATCTTCAACTACATAATATAATGAAACTGTAAAACGTCGTACGTACCTTCATGCAAATGTATATAATTGCCTCGTTGGTATGCGACATAAACCTCTGTGCCCATATCGATATACAAGTTAGATAAGCGTTCTTCGGTGTCTATTTTATAATCATTTGTCTCAGTATCTAAATTATTTTCTCGATCATCGTCGACGAACAGCAACCATCGCGACGGGCTCTTGATTGATCTCTTCTTAATTGCCTATAAATTGAGGTCCATTGTTAATTTACTTAATTACAAGCTACATACATATACCTAAGATTGGAACGACCGCTTTAGCTCAGCGGGAGTAACGTTGCCTGCGAAACTGAAGGTGCTGGGTTCAAATCTCGGTAAGGGCAAATATTTGTGTAATGAGAATAAATATTTGTCCATGAGTCTTGGACGTTTTCTATGTAACTATATAGGTCAATAATATATCTATTATATACATGTTGAGTTTGCATTCATTCCATTTATATATGACCTACGCAAACTTGTTTTAACGTTCAAGAAACTTTTCTGTTTTGACTAAGATGTCAACATGTCTTGTCTTGTTTCTTGGCAAAATTAATAAACAAACACGTGAAAAACTAGCCTATCGGTGATTAAACACTTATCAGTCGTCCCTAAGACTGTGTTTCTAAATTCTGCAATAAATAACAGGTTATGGGCGCAGCTCCCATCCACGTTGTTGTCTAGTACTCATAACACAAGCCTTATTGAGCTTACAATGGGACTAGTTCGATTTGTACTAGGTAGGTTCCTACTGCCCGTCAGTCTATCAAAATTCGCCACAGACTCTTCGAAACGGAAACGCGGCTTAGGTAAGATCATGGACGAATTAAACAAGAGGACTCCAGTCCAGTAATAAAACTAGATGGCGCTTTAAAACTGAACATTTACGATGTTATAATTGAAGTATTCAGTAACAATTAGTCCGTAAACAGCTACATAAACAATGTCACGCTATACAATAGCTAAGCAGTGTCACGCCAACAAAGTAGAATGGTTTGCAAATAATAGTACTTCTAAGTAGATTAGATGGCATTTTATATAACCGGGCAATCGTTTTTTGTACGGTGATTGCCAGTCCACCTGTTTTATCTGTCCATGGATAAGATGCTGTACATACCTTATCCAATAATCCCCACGTGTTTTCACTTTTCAATTCGGCTAAGTGAACAACATTATCACTGTTTTCAGAACGTGTGCGTGTGCCAGTTTCAGATGCAATTTTAAATTGTTTACGATCTTCCGATAATGCTCGGCATAACTGCAAATGTAACTCTGGAAGAAACGACAGTTTCATCTACTTGATGGGTGATTATTAGCGTTTTAACCGTCTTATTGAAGTCTCCAATATTAACGAATTCCATATGAGTTGTGTTGTGGTGCTATTTTCGGTTGTATTCTAGAAGTCGTTTACGATTGTTATCAAAATTATGTTGATCACTTTTATGAATTGGCCAATATTACGAACAGAGTAATATTTAAGACGGTTAAAGCGCTCAAATAATTACCCTGATGCACTATAAACTAACTCTAATTACCTGAAAAATAGTACCTAATAGTAACTTATAAATAATTCAAAAATCGTGCTCTGATGAAAGCATTTCCTAGGTGTATCGCAATCCTAGTGTTGTGCGAGGAAGCTGCTGGCATCCTCCTCGATATACGACTGGTTCGCATCGGGTACCACTGGTTTTTTTAAACCTTTTAACGAGGTCCTTACGGAAGTTGCGGGGACTGGGACCCCCAACCTATTGGTTCTACTCAGAATGGAACGAAATTAAGTATACCTACTCGGGGTCAAGACTTGTTCAATTTAATGGTTTTTTTTTAACTAGTTTATATTTCGGTAAACATCACATGTACATAATATAATATTTTTCTATTGAATTAACAAATTTAAAGTCTTCCAATGCTTGTGTCTGTTTGAAGTAAACTTGTACTCTATTCGAAACTTTGTGAGCGATCGTTGTGTACTTTCGGTGGATTTTATCTCCTCAGGCCCCAAATTAATTCAATGGTTTATCTATTTAGCTTTCTATCTATTCGACTCGGGCAGCTCCAGCACCAAACAGACTGCTAGACGTGAGGAGCCCAAGACATCGTATGTGTGAGTGACATTTATATAGAATCATCGCGACATTAAGCGCGTCTCTTACATTATCCTATGAATCTAATCGAACAGTATCGGTCTTATGCGATGCGCTTCTAAGTTTCACTTTACATACACCTTATGTACCCTTACCTATGTTCGCGTCTTAAATACTACAATCGTTTGATTTCTTAAGCGGATATGCCATTTCATTAGAATAGATACTTACAATAGAATATTAGTCAAATTGATAAATAACTTTAGTCGTCATTGCTGAGCGAGTTAAGGTAAAATAGATAGTAAATCATAAACTAACTTACTTTTGCTCAGTCGCAAGTGTGAAACGACCGTCGAAGGTCTCTCTTGGTGTTGCAAGAAGTCTTTTAAGAATTCAATACGTTCACTTTTTATGAAATCATAAGATTGCGCCTTATCAAAACAAACGAATATCAGAATAAAAAACAATTTGAAGTGACCCATTCTTGATCGTCCACGATTCACAGGTAATTTATCCAAACTAAGGAAGTAAGGTCATTACATCCACTTTAAACTCAATTTTAAAAACATCAAATTATCAGTCTTGTTGGACGTAGCATTTTATGCTTGCATTTTTTATTTGAGATGGCGGAATCAGACTTCAGCCATGTTATTACCTAGTCGTTCATAATATTGGGTTTTTTAGTCGATGCATTGCAAAATGGAGGAAATGGATGATTTGATAATAACATATTACCATAATGCTTCCTAACAATAATTGCAACATACACATAACGATGACTGAGAAGTCATATTTCATTGAGATATGGCTACCAACAAAATCTATGATCACTAGCTTCTGTCCGCGACTTCGCCTGCCTTAAATTCGTTTTTCGCGGATAAGGGTATTTTTCCGGGATAAAAAGTAGATTATGTCCTTCCCCGGGACTCAAACTATCTCCATACCAAATTTCATCCAAATCGGTTCAGCGGTTTAAGCGTGAAGAGGTAACAGACAGACAGACAGACAGACAGACAGACAGACAGACAGACACACTTTCGCATTTATAATATTAGTATGGACTTAAATATTTACTAAAAACTTGAAATTTTTGAAAAAGGTGTTAATAGTTACTTTTTTCTTTATCTATAGGTACTACATACCTATTATAAAGTTGTAAAAGTGAATTCACATTAAAAAAATAAATAATTAAAAAAACATTGAAAATATTTTCAAAAAAGCTATTGAAATGGACTATTTGGAGGTCACGAAACGAAAAAAATTTTTTTTTAATTCTTTGTATGTTTGTATGTGTCGTTCTGGCTTCATCACGCCAAATCGGCTGAACGGATTTCAACTTTTTTTGGTGCACGGGTAGTTGGGTTTCTCCCGATTGTATATAGAATACTTTATAACCGACTAAACTAAAGAAAAAAAAAAGGGGTTATGACTTTTCTCTTCCGCGAACGAAGTTGCGGGCACCTTCTAGAGTATTGAATAAGGTACAATGGTGTTAAAATAAGTTTACATAAAAAGGATCAGTAAACAAAATTAAAACTAACTTGGTATATATTTATAGTTCGTCATTTAAAAAGTTTTTTTTTGTTTGTTAACTTTGATCTCTTTTGGCCTGTAAAGGTGCGTCCACATTTGTATCATTTGCCTGTATCAGATCATAGTCGCGTGGCATGATCGCGTGTCACGATCACGCGTTTGGACGTTGCGCCGATCGGATCGCTCGAAATCCATTTTGCTACGCGTATCACACAGTTATATCGGACGAGTAGGCCGCCGACAGTAAGCGTCCAAGCAGCGCGATACGCAGTCATGCCACGGCACGGTGATCGGATACGAGCAAATGATACAAGTGTGGACGCACCTTAAGGCCATTTTAGAGTTACTGAAGTAGGTTTAAAAAGTTATCCACAGAGTAATAGTAATAGTACTTCTATATCAATAGATTTTTCAATTGTTTTCAGTACCGTTTATCTGATAGTGCAGTTTTATTTATGTTTGCCAACTTATTATATATTTTAATAGCCATTACGTCGGTACAGTCACCAGCATAAATATCTGACATGACTCTATTTCTAGGGCCGTTCGACGTCCGTTTCGTTTAAAAAACCCCTCGTTTTTTCTTCAGCGTATAGTAAAGTATCTTATAACCATCTGTGGAAAACCAGCTACCCGTGTACCAAAAATAGTTGAAATCCGGTTAACCGGCGACGGTTAACGACACATACAAACATACAAAAAATAAATATTTTTCGTATCAGTGACATTCAAATAGTCCGTTACGATAGTTTTTATGTCTTCAGATATGTTTCTTGTGCTTATTACATCGCCTTTGATTTTTTTCTACTTTTCGAGCTTGCCAAGTGCCGTCATAACCGGTAATTTTTTTGGTACTTTTGGCCTGAGATGACGAATTTAAAACGGCTGTTTATGATGAGCACAAAGTACAGATATCTTCCTCATTTGTTTCATACTTAGTCGGTGGTCTTGCGGGTGAGTTAAGTTTGCACCTATTCTCAATGACAGATGATATACAAAGGAGGTGCAAACTTACTTTAACAAGGATATAATTACCTAGGTACGTGAGTATCAAGGGATTATGTGACCTTTACAACTCGTCGCTAGTGTTGTATCATTGTCTTCCCCAGTCATATACCCCTTCCGGACGTGACCGATTCCATCGACCGACTTGTTAGCCTTGAAGCCATCCAACCACAGGCGTGCATAGGGTTTTTGGCCAAGGTAGGCAGTTTTTCTGTGCCTATATAGAGCCATGGTCGTTCAGGGCTTCAGGGTAGGCAGTGCCTTGGTGCCTATATGGACCGCAAGCCACTGTCAAACCAATAAATGCGCGCGCCCGAGCCCTTAGCTAGTGGAACCTTCACAGTGTTTGTGTCTTCTCTTCTCCAAGTGGCCGAGGATAGCATTCCCGTTTGCGGGTTTGCGCTCCCTCCACTGAATCCGTATAATCGTGACCCTGGATTTCGCTGAGCTTCCACATGACATGAGCTACAACCTTATTAACATCATCATCAGCTGAAAATCGTCCGCTGCTGGACGTAGGCCTACCCCAAAAGAACGGCACTTTGGCCGGTCCAGTCCCGTGGCGTCCGCCTCCTCACCAGTCACCACCTTCTAGCCACGCTGCGTCTTCCGTTACGTGTTCATTCGATTTGATTTTGATTTGATTGATTGATTCATGAAATCGTCGGCCCCATCAGCACGCCACTTAAGTTCTGCAATTCTTTGATCTGATCAGATCGGGCAACAATTTCTGACCATCTGGTGGCCCTTATAAAGGTAGTGACAATACCAAGGCTTGCTGGACCGGCAAGAGGACTACAGTGTTGCATTCCATTCGCTCACGGCATTCCGGACTGCGCGTACGCCGTTCATTGTTTGTGTGTACTTGTTCGTTGTTATTGCGTGTAAATCACAGTATTTTTTTTACAAAGCTCTTACGTCTTCGGCTTTCTTCCGTCAATAGAAAAGTAAGTATGCAATATCTATACTAAACTTCTGTAAAATCTGTAAAAATGAACGTATACTAGTTTATATTTTACTGAACGTAAGTTTAATTAAGCTAGTCAAAGGTCCCTGAATCGATTTTTTTTCGATGTCTGTTTGTTTGTCATTCATTGTAGCCCACCTCACGAGAAAACGCCTGATCCAAGTTTGCCCATTGTAATGATGATGAAGAAAAAATACTTAATTTCCCTCCAGTTTTCGCGATTATCACTCATTAAATACCTATATAAATCAATTTTGGCGGATTATTATTAGACAGAGAGGGGTTTAAGTTGTTTTATTCAAACGTAGGATTCTATATCCCAACTTTTTCGTGTAAAAGATGTTTTGTCTTCGTTTTTCTTTATTTTTGCTTTTCGGACCAAAAAAACGTTTTTTTGATTGAGTTCAATTGAATCAAATCGAACAGGTACCTATCCAACGCTTGACATCAAGTTTAGTATTAATTTAATGTCAACATAGCTTTTTACTTACACAAACAAGTATTATATACTTAGTTTTGTCAACTTAAGTACACTTTTGTATTTTTTATAGAAAAATAAACCATAATACTCAAGGTAGTTCATTCATTGGTTTCATTCTTTCATTTGCTAGAATTTTGCGTTCATTCACTGGTGATTTTCCATTTTTTCCTATACAGTGAGATATAACTTCAAATTGTGCAGTGCTATTGAAAAAGAAAAGCGATTTAAGCAAACTAGAATAGTTGTTTTTACTGTAAAAACATTAATCTTTGAATTTAACTATCCGTATCAGCCTAAAAATATTTTTTAAAGATGGAAATTTCCTTAAGTGATCAGTCACTGGAGCACTTATCCTATAGCTATAATATTATGGTGGGGTAACTAGGTAACGATGTAGAGGCACAGCATGGTAACTAGGTAACTATAGTTACTTATATTATCACAACAAAACTGGACTAAATCGCATATAAGTATGATTTAAGTGTTTCTTGGACGTGTCGGACGCCGCGTTACGTCCATGGTCACGAGGGAAAGGGGGAAGTGCATAGAACAAAAAATTATAAATAACATTTACACGCGATTATGCTATGTGTGTTGTGATAATGAGTGAAAACATATACGATTTTTGAAAGTAGTTTCAAAAATTCAAAGCCCAAAAAGTTAAACTTCAAAGCCGACGAAAGTGAAATGTTCCGTTGTGCGACGAATATTTTCAATACAATATGGGACCGCCCATTAGTATTTTTGCAAAAAAAAGGGTCAAGAACGGATTTTGGACGTTGTGTTTCAAGGAAACCGAAAAATGTTAAAAAATGTCCGTAAGTACTTATTTGCATGAGACAGTTCCTTATTTTTTATGTAGAGGCCTCAAGATTGAGTAGCACTGAAAATCTTAATGAAATTTAAGAACCCGATTACCGACAGTTATATTATATACTAGCTTCTGCCCGAGACTTCGTCCGCCTTAAATTCATTTATCGCGGATAATGGTATTTTTCCGGGATAAAAAGTAGCCTCAAACCCGGGACTCAAACTATCTCCATACCAAATTTCATAAAAATCGGTTCAACGGTTTAAGCGTGAAGAGGTAGCAGGCAAACAAACAGACACACTTTCGCATCTAAACATATAACAAAGCTGAAGAGGGTCAAAAGTCTGTACATGGAAGATATTCGAAAAAAATTGGCCGGGGATACTTAAAACCGATAACAGAACACGTTCCAACAGTTTTTAGAGTTTTTGTCTGTTTGTCTGTTTATTTGTGCGCACATCACGTGAAAACGGCTGAACAGATTTTGATGCAACTTTACAAATCTGTCGAGAAAATTGCCGGTCAGGTTATAGGCTATAAAAATTCAACCCCTGAAAGGGGCGGTAGCCACTACACTTAATTGAGTTAAGGTTTTGGTCCTTTATGCAACAAAAATACGAATTACTACTCGTATACCTAAATATAGGTAATAACAATAACTAAAGGCTCGCCACCGCGGTTCTTGCGTGTCATTAGTGTTAATAGTAATAAATGAATGGTTTGGCACCGAATTCAAAAGGTGATTCACATGTGATCCGTACTGTACATAAAAGATTTTGGCTTTTTAGTTTATTTTGAAGTCGGTTCTTTTTTTATTTAATATTTTTTATTTATTGCTTTTTAGTGATGGATTTTAGTGATATAAAGTATTTTTAGAGCTCAAAATGGGAAGATTGAGGAGGCCCTATTGTAAATAAATAAGACCAATTGTAGATATCACTATTGTAAATAAAATCTAAATTATAAGAGTTGGCTAGGTCAAAATGGTTAAGTCCAGTAGCTTGCTGGTTAAAAAAAAATACGACTAACAGTCTTAACTGACCCATAATATTTAAAGAATTATCTCGCAACTCAAATTGGCGTAGAATCTTGAGTGATGTTGAGACGGAATATTTCCGTCTCTGATGGACTAGTGAATGGAGCCTTTGCGCATAATAAAAAAAAATTACTGGCCCTAAGACGAGATCAGCTGGAGGACGGGGAGCTCCCGGAAACCGTGTACGTAAAATTTGACGATGAAACGATGTTGGTCTTAGGTTAAAAGATAGTGACGGTTGCATACCCATACTTCCATCATGTACTACGTTTCAAGCGACAAGGGGATACGGAGATTTGGAGCGTCGTATCTTACTTTTAATATTAAGTTGGGCTGTTACTGTTCATAAGCTACAAGGTACCCTAGAGAAAGCTGTGACTGTGATAGACCTTGATAAAAATAATTTCGCTAAAGGGAAAATATATGTTGCACTAAGCCGTGTCAAAACTTTGGAAGGCATAGCGTTGTTAGATTTGGACGCCAACAAATTATTAAATCGACTACATGTTGCGAAATCGTTAACCGACATAACAAGACTACGAAATCTGCCTTGTGACGATCGAAGCCACACATAATACACGACTTTTATGACTTCTACGGCTTTTATACGACACTTACAGCCATAATGCATTCTAATGTCAATTGCTGACGACCTTCAGTTGAACGTTGCTATTTCAGAATCAGGGCCTTTAACCGTTGAGCAGTTCTCTGGTTCTCCACATTGCTACCCTGATCTTTACCAACTTCTGCCTCTAAGCAAATAATAAATAATTATATTTC
Source organism: Hedya salicella (assembly GCA_905404275.2). NCBI lineage: Eukaryota > Metazoa > Arthropoda > Insecta > Lepidoptera > Tortricidae > Hedya > Hedya salicella. Next base: position 6,685,029 of record FR990114.1, on the reverse strand, counting down.
GGTTAGTGAATTAAATAACATTGGTTGAGCCCTAATTAGTGACTCGTGGCTTGTGTCTTCATCATCAGTCTTTCTTCACCAAATGATGATTTTCGAGTGTAAATGCTTGTTCTACTTTAATAAACACCAAAATCGCCATAGATGTGCCCATAACATTTGAGGAATACCTTCGATTCCTCATGATCTCATCATCAGATCTTCACCAAAATTTTATGGGATCAACTTGGAGATTCCTACTCTTAACCGAAAAAATAATTTTCAAAATAGACTTGCGATCCGCGAATTAAATAACACTGGTTGAGCCCACAGTGGTAACTGATGGCTTGTGTCTTCATCATCGGGTTCTCTTCACCAAATGGTGATTTTCAAATGTAAATGCTTAAAGTACTGTAATAAATACCGAAATCGCCATACATGTGCTCATAATATTTGAGGAATTCCTTCGATTCCTCATCGATCTCATCATCAGATCTTCACCAAAATTTTATGGGATCAACTTGGTGATTTCTACTCTGAACCGCAAAAATAATTTTCTAAATCGACTTGCGATCCGCGAATTAAATAACACTGGTAGAGCCCTAGTGGTAACTGATGGCTGGTGTCTTCATCATCGGTTTCTCTTCACCAAATGGTGATTTTCAAATGTAAATGCTTAAACTACTGTAATAAATACCGAAATCGCCATAGACGTGTTCATAATATTCGAGGAATTCCTTCGATTCCTCATGGATTCCGGCGTCAGATCTTCACCAAAATTTTATGAGACCAACTTGAATATACCTAATTATGAATAAAAAAATAAATTTCCAAATCATCGTGTAAATGGCGGAGTTCTGAGGTAACAAACATAAAAAAAAATACAACCGAATTGAGAACCCCCTCCTTTTTTTGAATTCGGTTAAAAAGATACGGCCGTTTATGCCGCAAAAAACGTATATTTCTTATATGTCAGTCTGTCTATATCAGTAACGAAAATAAAATGAGTAATGAGTAACGAATATAAAATATCGAGCACAGCGTACATTTTGCTTACGAGTATGGCTCTGATACGGCCGTTTGTAGCGTATATTTTGTACGGAACCCTCGGTGTGTCGTACATTACAACAAAATACATATTTGTAGAAACAAAATTAAGTAAAAAAGTCAATACGAATTGAAATAAAAAAGGTTTTTTTTAGTTATTCAAAACTTGTTTAAACATTCGGCAGCACGCGCGGAAAAAGCCAATACCGCGCATACTGATTGGGATAGGGAAAAATTGAAACTTTTATAGAAAATGTTATTGCATGAGTTAAACGTTTTGTACCTACTCCACCCACAGGCCAAATAGACTTACAGAATCGTCAGAATCTTAATTCCTTTTACTGTATCTACCTAAGCATAATCTATCTATAGTTCTAAAATAAATGCAATACTTCTATTTACACACTAGTAACTAAAGCTACCTAGGTATTTAATGACTGTTAGCTATTCAATTGTGAATTGAATCAATAATCACCAAGAGACTTGATCATTCATTGTTTGCTTCCGAAGTTGGTAGTAGGTAATTTGTTAATTACGAATGAGGATGTGTGTAATTTATTACGTCACTGTCAACTAACGTCTATTATTTTATTGACTTACTAGAAGAGAAGGTGTCCTCAACTTCGGCAGCGGAGGTGAAAAAACCATAACCCTCTTTTTTACTTCAGCTTAGTCGGGTAAAAAGTATGCTAACAATCTGGGGATGCCCCGCTACTCGCGTGTCGTACCAAAAATAGTTGAAATCCGTTTAGCCGTTTTGACGTGATGATGATGCCTCAACGATGTTAAATAATTTTCCTGACATGATTGGAATTTTGGCCATGTGTCAGGAATTTTGGCCCTTGGTCAGGAATGCCACCGGAAATATCAGAATTTATTTTTTGAATATATGTATATTTTTAGTAATTTACCTTTCTTTATTGACATTAATACAAAACAAATCAAAACTTTCTCTAGTGGGTACAACTATATAACCGTAGTTACACTGAAAGTGCCGTATTGAATTGATCGTCGTTTGCGTAAAGGTAACTCTCCCACAATGTGATTTGATTATATCTTACTTTCCCAAAATAAGTAATTTTGCGAATTTATCTGTAGTTAAAATAAGTTATTTTTTAAATACATTAAAAAAATAACGTTTAAAACTAACATAAATAAATCGTGAATATTTCCAGTATTACAATTTTTATTTCGTAAAATGTATATTTTATTCATATGAAAAATTTCTCGTGGTTCTCAGTATGGTAGCTGAAACGTATAAGAAACACAACATCAATATTTAATTGGATATTGAGAAAAAGTATCTTTAAAACGATTTTGGGGGAAAAATTAAAATGTTTAATTCTGATCGGATTTCATTGTTTTTCTATTTCATTGCGTGTTTGAAAAAAGAACACATTCCTCGGCCTCTATTCCACTTGGCTGGCTGGCTATCCCTATTTTCCCAGGCTCTGCAGTAAAAGTAATGTACTACTTATTTTATGATTTGTAACCTCCAGTCAGCCGGCAACAATATCAACATGAGAGTTTCTCTGGATTATTCCTTACTTTTAATTAAACATTAAAATAACAATTTCAGAAGGCTGGCCATGGAGCGTTGGATCGGAAAGACGGTAGTGGTGACCGGCGCAAGCGCAGGCATTGGGGCCGCCATCTGCGTCGCGCTCGCGAATGAAGGCATGCGGGTCGTGGGACTCGCCAGGCGGGCACCACTGGTCGAGGTGAGTCGTGTACTACCCGGTTATAATAATAAGTAACATAACTATCGTGAGACTCTGAGATATTTAAATCACATTAGCGGTTACTCACGTCGTAAAAGCCGAATACTGCTCGACATGTTTCAGTCCATTACGAGGACCTTAGTCTAAAGCGATGAGTGGACACCAACGCTGCCCGCCTCGCACTGCGCGCCACAAGGGTCTGACAGCCCGGCAGCAGGCGCAGGCGCGGGCGGCGAAGGCACCGATCTACCGTCGTTTTAGTACTCAGACTAATATAATGTAAATACGGCCACAATATCTGTGAACCTCGCCGTGTGATGTTATGTTGGCGTTCTGGGGTATGAGGGCTATGATCGCGCCGCGCCGCGCTTCGACGGCAGCAGCAAGGAATTCTTGCCGGCGGTGGCGGCGTGGCGGCGCTTATAGATATTCTGAGTACGGTGCGAAAAAAAACATGTTAACAATGAATACCAAGAACGCCGACGTAACGTCGAACAGCGACGTGCACAAATATTGTGACCGTCCGTATATAAATTACTAGGCTTCTGCCCGCGACTTCGTCCGCCTTAAATTCGTTTATCGCCGATAAGGGTATTTTCCGCGGTAAAAAGTAGCCTATGTCCTTCCCCTGAACTTAAACTATCTTAATACCAAATTTCATTCAAATCTGTTAGCGGTTTAAGCGTGACGAGGTAACAGACGGACAGACACTTTCGCATTTATAATATTAGTATGGATATGGATTATTAGTATGGATTAGTATATTAGCATATATTAGTATGGATATAGACCGGACCGGACCGTATTTTTAGGTCTGTGCCCAAGCTTTTTTAATTCAAGATAAATATTATAAGATAAGGTAAACGTAAGAATGCTTGACAGCTTAATAAGTAATGTTTATTTGTCACCTCTATTGCTACGAAATAAGGTTGAAGGTGTCAATGTCAACTAATGGAACAGGGTCAAATAGGTACTACTACCTAACTTTTTGGGTTTTTGTACAATGTCTTAAAGTCTCCTTCTCTATATTCTTATTTAACTATTTCTTTTATGATATTTTAAGACTTTATTTAATGGTCTTTCGTGATCCTGATCAGATCGTCAGTCTCTCATCTTGGGGGCCTCTCTTTGTAGTAATCTCCTCTGTCGAAACTCAAGAACTTTTCTGTCCCACCTGCCTTTGGTTATACGAGCAATGTGCTCCGCCTACTACCACTTAAGTCTAGCAACTCTCTGTGCTGCTATGTGGACGACTTTGGTTCTTTTGCGGATCTCCTCATTTCTGATTTGATCACGCAAGGAGAGTCCTAGCATAGCTCACTCAATTGCCCTTTGGCTGAATTTGAGCCATCTTTTGGCAGCCTCTTGGATGAGGGTAGCGCAAGAAAGATCTAGGGCTTTGTCCAGCATGCAGTGGACGTCTTCGGGCTGCTATGATGATGATGATTGTAATACCAAATGTTTCCGCCTTTAGAAACTGAAGTCACGGGTGTCGGGTAAAGGGAGCATCGTAGCGCGACAATGCGACGTGTCGCAGCCGAGCGAGGTTGCTGCCACGTTCCAGTGGGTGGAGGACACGTTTGGCGGGACCGATGTGCTCGTGAACAACGCGGGGGTGTTCTTCGGGGGGACTATGACGGGTGAGTGCCAAAGGAAGTATCAAGACCTAGCGCGATAGTGTGATGTTTCGTAGCCGTGCGAGGTGCTTGCCGCGTTCCAGTGGGTGGAGGGCATGTTTGGCAAGACCGATGTATTCATCAACAACGCAGGGGTGTTCTTCGGGGGGACTGTGGTGGGTGAGTGCCAATGGAAGTACCAAGACCTAGCGCGATAGTGTGATGTTTCGTAGCCGAGCGAGGTGCTTGCCTCGTTCCAGTGGGTGGAGGGCATGTTTGGCAAGACCGATGTATTCATCAACAACGCAGGGGTGTTCTTCGGGGGGACTGTGGTGGGTGAGTGCCAATGGAAGTACCAAGACCTAGCGCGATAGTGTGATGTTTCGTAGCCGAGCGAGGTGCTTGCCTCGTTCCAGTGGGTGGAGGGCACGTTTGGCAAGACCGATGTGCTCATCAACAACGCCGGGGTTTTCTTCGGGGGACTGTGGTGGGTGTGTGACAAAGAGAGTAACCGTACCCGATAATATGATATGTGTCACAGTCGAGCGAGTTCGCCAACTCTTTCCGGTGGTTGTAGGACGTGCTTGGCGGGATTAACGTGCTCGCGTGAACATCGGGAGGTGTTCTTCGGAGCAACCATACCAGGTGAGTGGCAATTGAGTTGCAATATGTCGCAACCGAGCGAGGTGGCTGCCACGAGCATTCAGTGGCGGGCACAGGGTTTTTGCCCGAGGTAGGCAGTTTTTCTGTGCCTATATGGAATCATGGTCGTTCAAGGCTTCAGGGTAGGTAGTTTCTTTGTGCCTGTATGGAGCCATGGTCGTTCAGGGTAGGCAGTGCATTTGTGCCTATATGGAGGTATGGTCGTTTAAGGTAGACAGTGCTTTTGTGCCCATACCGACCGCACACCACTGCATTTATTGTGGCATGACAATAATGACAGTGCGATGTACCATAGTCGAGCGAGGCTGCCACGGTCCGTTGTTGGAAGACAAGCTCGGGGAGAAATATAGACAGATAGGTGTTGTCTTCAAAGCAGTGTTTTCAATCATTTCCGTGTCGCGACCCTGCTAAGAATGTATTTTTTTTTTATAGTGCATACATCGCAATCGAATTGTTCAGCGATGCCCCGTGGTTTTGCGTCCTACCTATTGAAAAGCTTGATAACCTACTGTTGATCCGATTTTAACAATATCTATGCAATGGCAGCCAATGTTAAAATAATGTTATTTGAGTAAATATTGTAATTTATAGACGTGGGTCCTCAACAAGTGACAGAGGAAGATCTTCTGAAGACCATCGACATCAATGTGAAGGGAGTCGTGGTCTGCACGCGGCACGCTGTGGCCTCGATGAGGAAGCGCGGCATTGACGGGCACATCGTCAACATTAACAGGTCAGTTATATAACAACGACGCTGTTCTAGATCTAGATAGATTATACTATTATAAAGTTGTAAAAATGAAATGTCTGTACATTGAAGATATTTAAAAAATAAATTGTAACGGACTATTTGGAGGTCACTGAATGGGAATATATATTTTTTTACTTTTTTGTGTCGTTGTGGCTTTATCACGCCAAATCGGCTAAACGGATTTCAACTATTTTTGGTACACGGGTAGCTGGGTATCTCCAGATGGTTATAGGATACTTTTGCCCGTCTACGCTGAAGAAAAAGAGGGTTCTGCTTTTATTGGTTGCTAGTGAGAAGGTGCCCCCTAGTACTCTATAAGATACCCTATACTCCAAATTTCATCAATATACATTATGTATAGCTTTTAAGTAAAATGCCCGTTACATACGGACGGAGGGACGGAAGAACATGCATTTTTAGGGCTCCGTAGCCAACATGGTAAAATGGAACCCTAAAAATGCACACTTAGTATAATTTTGTAATCTTATACCTTTCTAGAGAACGTTCGCTTTTTGTATGGAGAACATAATAGATTGGTAACATTTTATTTACATAACGAAACAGAGAATTTCCGAGAACGGCTCAACAATGCATTCCCAACATATATCATTTCATTAAAAAATCGAATGTGACTCTAACTGGCAATACAACTGCAGCTGCTTCGGTCGCGGTCGCGGTGTGCCTTTTGAGAATGCTTAAAGTCACTCAGCGAACAAGGCGGCGTAGGACTGGTCTTTATGGGGATCCTTGGGAGGTCTTTGTCCATTGTCTAGCAGTAGACGTATTTAGGCTGATATGATGACTGTCAATAATTTCAGTATCGCGGGACACTACATCCCCTTCGAGCCCATGTTCAACGTGTACCCAGCCACTAAGCACGCCGTCACCGGAGTGTCTGCTTCGCTGGATAATGAGCTCGTCGACTTCGGCAGCAAGATCAAAGTTACGGTAATTTTCATTGTTTGAAACGTTGATCCCAGCAGCAGTAGCCGAAGTATATTCGCTGGTGGGTTGATGGGATTTCCCCAACGAATGCTTTTGATGGTCCTGCGCCGCCTGCCTACAGTGGACAGTCGTGACCTTCACCAGATCATCAGTCCATATTGTGACGGGGCTACCATGTTGGGTATTCCAGCAAATGGTCGCCAGTAAAAAATGCGTCGGCTCAATCGGCCATCAGTTCTACGAGCAATGTATGCCCAGGCAACATCCACAAAAATAGGTATAGCAACTCTTCATGCCATGTCAGTAACTATTCTTCTTCTACAGATCTTTAGATTCAATTCGATCTCGTGGATATACTATGAGAACAGCTCTTTCCAGTGTCTAGGGCAATGCATTCTGTACCGTGTTCCCGGGAACGAAGCCCGGCGTTATCGTAGTGAGCTCGTTGACTTCGTCAGTAAGATCGAAGTCATGGTGAGCTAAAATACGTGAAAACAATTATAAGTTATCAAATCGCAACCAGTAAACCTTTCAAGGCGAATGGCAAGAATTCCCAACACTCAAAAAATTGCATATCAACCAATGGTCCTGTCGAGTCTAAGGTAATTCCAAATTATTATGAATTGTAGCTATTTTAAGAAAGGAGTAACTCTTCAAAAGGCTCACTCCTCTATGAAAAACCGTATACAAACAAGATACTTTTGAAAATACACTCCCCAAAAGTGAATTTATGGTCTTATTACGAGGCGACGCCTGTATATCCGTTTGCTGACCTGACCGCAGACTTTGGAGATAGTTAATTATTATTTGAGCTTGTTTGACATCAGCTGTTTCTCTAATATTTCAGAGCATATCTCCTGGGCTGGTAGCCACAGATTTAGTGGGGGCCAACTCGGAAGGCCCACTGACGGCACCCGCGCTGCGCCCTGAAGACGTCGCCGACGCAGTGCGTTATGTCGTGTCGACACCGCCCTCAGTCAACGTGAGTATTGATTATATATATATCCCTGGCTGATAGTAGACTTTGTAGAGGCTAATGAACGTGCAGGGTTCGTCAAGTGTGGTTCAAGGGTGTCATATAGGATAGGTTGGGTCCAAGCCACTTTCCTGCAATACAATACAAATACTCTTTTCACTTCTCCTGTTCGAAAATACGTCATATTAGCTTCGCGAAGCGAGATTAAAATAGTACATCTAGCTCCTAGGGCTTGAAAGAAAGCCATATAATCCCAAACAAATGTCTATGAAACTGAAAACTTGCGGCCAGCTACATACTACTTACGAATAATTAAAACAAACAAACCAACCTGACCAGATTGGCCAAAATTTCTGATTGAATTGCTCAAACTGTACTTTTAATTTTTCATGAACTAAACAATTTTAATCTTAAGTCTTTTTTATTTTCTCGCTGTCGAAGTGAAAAGCAGAGTGTTTAACACGTGGCTAAAAGCCATTATGACAATCAGACATATTTGTCCTCGCTCACTTCCTGAGCTTAGTCCAAATAATCACTTTGCGTCATAATGACTTATTTTAGCCCCTTGTCAAACAATCTACTATAATTGCACAGCTTAAATACACAGAAGTACATAACATGACAGTTACAGTCGGAATAAAGAGAGGTAAACAATAGACGGTCTTATCGCTAAATAGCGACCTCTTCTAGTCAACCTTTGGGTATTTTCCAAAGTCTGGAAAGGAATATAGTAGTGATCCCGATGATTCGATCGATTTGGAGCTCCAATTCTAGGGGCCAATGCAGAGGCTCCGCTGACTGTGATCCAAAAATATTACCGACATTGTCCAATACTTTGGGACCAGCTCGCTCTCCTTCAATATGACTGTAATTAGAGCTGGTACAGCCTGGCCACGTGACCCCAGCGTGGCGCCGTCAGCGTAAAACGATGGAGCCTGAATGAATCACGTTACCGCGTCGGGCAAATACCCAGCGCCGTGTAAGCAAATGCACGCGCGTCGTGTAGATGTAAGGTGAGGTGAGGTATAGATGTAATGTCGCACAACCCTTGGCGGTAACGTGAAATGGCACGGCGCCTTAGGAAGATACGGTGCCTCGCACCGTGTAACTATTTATGTGCGTCTGCTTAATACGGCACGGCACCGTGAATCTGCACTACGCTGCAGCGTGCTTTTTCAGACGCCGCGCCGTTTCCCGTTGACGGCACCGCGGTGTGGTAATGTGAGCAAGCTCTATGTATGAATGTATGTATACCAGTTACAAATACAATTAAGGCAAATGATACAAGTACCTACAAAGGCGAACTAAGCCCTATAACTGATCTCTTCCAGTTAATCTGTGAGCAAGTGAGTAAAAAATGAAGAAGATAGACAAACTAACACCAGTGGCAACACAAAATGGCTGTATTATTCGTATCTATGGGCGTTTTTCAAAAAAAGTGTACTTCAACTTTTTTCAAAATACCGACTATTTGGGTTCATCTTACACACAACCATTTGTGCATTTGAACCTCATAACAAAAAGTGTCCCAATATTTTGCATGTAAAAATGCTTAATACTCAACTACAAAAGTTGATCCTCTTTTTAAAACGCTCATATACAGGTTGGAAAGGCACGACGATCCTATCCGCAAAGGTGGGTTAGTTTAAGTGATGGATAATCAATTCGTAATGTTTAGATTTTTGTTACGAACAATTAGTAAAAATGTTAAAATTAATTAATGTTCTTCGTAGTGAGAACCCGACTATTACTACGTACTATCTACCTACATGTAAGTGTAGACACATAATTGTAATATTGACTGGGAAATATTATGGGTAGAAATGTTGTTTTTATAAAGGTTACTGACCCTTGTGTTATTGTTAAATGTTACTAAACCCAATGAGGGTTGTTACTTGCAGTATTTTGTATTAAAAGTTAACTGCCTATAACTTCAAAACGCTGACGAATATGAGCCTAGTTTCTTTAGAGGAAATACATAACTAAATCTAAGGAATCACCCTCTTGCGGAAAGGATCGTCGTGCCTTTCCACCCTGTATATACTTACTCTCATGTAAAAAGATCATTATTTGTTTCAGATCAACGAGTTGACCATAACGCCTGTTGGTGGAAAGAGGCTATGAAATCTCAAAGATAACTTTGTTATATTCTAGTTAGGTGTTTTGGAGAAATATGTTTATTTTGATATCAAATATTTATCTTTCTCATATATGTATGTGTACGTGTTTGAATGCTGAAATTGTCTTGACAAAGGTAAACTTTCCCATGCTTCGTACTGTGTTTTCAATAATTTGACACCCTGCTTTTCACCTCTATTGCAATCTGTGATTGCAATTTAAGTACTATGGTTAAAGGTGCCCACAGATGGGACAGTGTGATTTTATTTGGCTGATTTTGCTTGAGGTCGGAGCTTCGATGGACCAGCAGTAGGTGACCCGGAGAGCCGTTGGAGTTGTGTTCGTATCCCGTTCGAAGAATATTTTTTTCAACTTTTCGCTTTATTCTTTATATTTATTGGGACCGTGTCTAACGCTGGGATATTTACCTCACGTTGCATATTTTATTGTTGTTATGTACCTACCTATATGTTTTACAATACAATACAAATACTCTGTATTGCACTCCTCAAATACACAGAAATTCAAAAACATGAGAGTAGTACCATCAGCCACACTCTTAACTCCTCGTATGCTTAGACACGGATTCGTGCAGAATACATGTGTTGTGTGTGTAAGTTAAGTGATACGACTGATATCACAAACGTAATATTACTCGATCGCGTAATGCCATATCACCCATCACTCGCAAGAAACTAACATCACACCAAACATTACTCGATAGGATATTACTTTGGCGCTGACGTAGCTACATATCGCAGCTCTATTAAGGTGCGTCCACACTTGTATCATTTGCTCGTATCCGATCACCGTGCCGTGGCATGACTGCGTATCGCGCTGCTTGCACGCTCACTGTCGGCGCGCCGATCATGCCGCACTCTTCCGATATAAGTGTGTGATACGCGTAGCAAATGGATTTCGAGCGATCGGATCGGCGCAACGTCCAAACGCGTGATCGTGACACGCGATCATGCCACGCGACGATGATCTGATACGGGCAAATGATACAAATGTGGACGCACCTTTAGGCGCAGGCCGCACTGAAGAGACGTGGCGCCCCTTAATGAATTTTCATACAAAATGTATAGAAGCGTCGCGCTGCAAAACAGATGTTGGTAAGTAAGAACGCAGCCATTCTTTATGGTTATATTTCTTTTTTACTTAGTCTATGGTGACTTGTCATTCTTTATTAACGGATTATATCGTATTTTTGCCGAATCACTCTTTTTCATTTAGTACAAGTTTCAGTCAATTTCCTTCATGGTACCAGATAATTCAACTAAGCGGGTTACTTATGAGAAACATTTGTTTTGTATAAATAAAATGGATCTGCGTTCTGGAGGGGATGTTGGTAAATAAGAACACAGCCATTGACTTTATGGTTATATTTCTTTTTTTTACTTAGTCTATGGTGACTTGTCATTCTTTATTCGTTTATTTGTATTTTTGCCGAATCACTCTTCTTCGTTTATTCCACGTTTCAGTCAATTTCCTTCAACAGACAGAAGAGACGGGGCGAGGACGCTTCGGGGCGCGTCGCTTCGCTTCTATACATTTTGTGCGACGCGTCCTCGTCCTACGCCGAGTGCTAGCGAGACAAGAACCCTAATGGTGCGTCCACATTTGTATCATTTGCCTGTATCAGATCATCGTCGCGTAGCATGATCGCGTGTCACGATCACGCGTTTGGACGTTACGCCGATCCGATCACTCGAAATCCATTTGCTACGCGTATCACACACTTGTATCGGAAGAGTGCGGCATTATCAGCGCGCCGACAGTAAGCGTCCAAGCAGCGCGATACGCAGTCATGCTACGGCATGGTGATCGGATACGAGCAAATGATACAAGTGTGGACGCACCATTACGATTCTTGTCTCGCAAGCAGTCGGCGCGCGGCGCGGCATTGCAATGGCCGGCGACGGCGGCCGGCGACGGCGGCCGGCGACGGCGATCGGTATCATAAAATTACAGTGAGATATCACATCACTCGAAACATTACCTTTTACCAGCCACGCAATAGCATTGCGTTGCGTACGGCATAATGAAGTGAAGGCGAACTATATAGCGGCTGGCAATAGGTAATGTTTCAAGTGATATGATATCTCACTGTGATGTTACGTACCGAGAGCTGTTATATGATATGGCATTACTTTATGAAGTTCTGTTTAGCGCATGTCTACGTGCAGATCATTTAAACTGTATGTTAAAATGTAATTTAAGTTCAATGTGGTTAGCAAAGTTTTCATATCGCATACGAGGTGGTTATGTGACCTTATTGACTTGGGCCTAAGGCCTACAACTGATCACTTAAGTGTATTGTTGTTTGTATGAGTGTTATACTAATACTTTTAAGAACGAATTTTAGAGATTAACTTTTTTCAAAGAATAAGAAACTTTACTAATGAATAGATGTAATTATAAATATTATAATGTAATATTTCGTTTCATTGTCGTAATACATCATATATCTACGGACAGGTAGCTATTGCCAATGTGAAACTTATTACGCAATCTTAATTCAAGTAGCATTTTTAAGGTTTCGTAGTAAATTGCCAATAAATTACCTAAACAGTTTCGTTATACGAGGGTGGTCCCAAAAATATCTGACCTCGCTTACAAGGCAAACTAGCTGAAAAAAAAACAATGTTCGAATCCTACGGCGCGTTAATATGAAAAAAATAATGCTTCGTTCTTTTGTTTTTGTTTCACAGCCATTGATAGAGATTGCTCAGAGTTCTGAGCCCGTATCTGTCCGTCCGTAAGTTTATCATTGGCAATAAAATCAAAAACTATGAGTAGGTACATGATACGGGTATGTATACAAGCCGGGAAGCTTATGAAAACACGATTCCGGCTATAAAGTAATATATTTATAGGAAGGGATTTAGAAATGGTTATTATTAGTTGTATTCGATCTAAAGACTTTGGTCTTTATATGCAACTGTCGCGTTCTGACAACTCTAATTCTATTCTCGTCCAAAGTACAAACCTCTGTCATCCATCAACAGCCAGCCATTGGTACCAGTCCTACATGTATTGACGAAATTCTATTATCCTATAACCTGAAAAAATCTGGATGTGTCGCTACTTCACAACTACTTTAAAAAATCATTTCGACGACTGCTTACAGAAGTATATTTCAACATATGAAAAATAAATCGCGTGACAGAATCCCGATAAAAATATATTGATACCCATTATTATTTAGGGGACAAATGCGGTAAGTACGTTATTCTTAACGTGTGGCGATGATTTAAACCGACGCGACTTGGGAATTACCTATTCGCACATGTATCATACAACGTTTCACAATGCATATGTTTAAAAAGTGCCTCTTTGTATGGACCAACATAGGCACGTAAAGTGCTACTTACCGCACACGTGCGATAAAGTATTTTTGTATGCATATATGGTCCATAATAGACTCGTCAAGTACTAGTGTTCCAAGCATATGCATTATAAAAATAATTTAAGAAATCGTAGATCAAAATCTGTCATCAGCACAAATAAATACGTAATCGTCATTATAAAATGTACTTCTAAATAAGCCAGTCTCCATTTAATATAAGGGCCGATTAACTACAGAAAGCCGCCTATAGCCTTTGGAATATCGATGGTACATAATTTTATTGTTAAATTATAAGAAAATATTGAGGGTTATCAGAAGTCAGAAACAGTTAAGGTTTGCTAAAGGGCGATGGAACGAAGTATTCTAGAGTAAGAAACATGGAATGAAGACCACCAGACTGAAATCGAACTGAGTTGGTCACGTCTGCCGAATGCACTGTGATTTTGACACATATGGGCTGAATTACTCACGGACTAGCATCTGCGATATGGTTACCGTAGAAGGGGCAGACCGAGAAGGAGATTGCGGGATTATCTGGATAAATACTAGAAGACTGGTGGGATCTCGCTCAGCATAGGGAGGAGTGGAAAAAGAGAGGGCAGGCCTATGCCCGGCGCAAACGGGCTAAAAATAAACATGTAAGTAGGGGTAAGGTAAAAAAAATAGCAAATATCGATGTGTTGCAACTACATCAACATGTCATTATTTCATTACTGGATGCATTCGATTAGATAACGACGTTTATTGCACATGGGACGACTAAACTGTCAGTATAAATTACGACTAAGTATCTTATCAAAATATGTATAATCCCTAGAAAAAAGCGGCGCAGGACTTTGTTTTATAATATGTAAGGGATTATATTAGGTGCGGCTAAAAAATGGTGAGCCTAAGGTATTTCAAGGTTGTACATGTGTTCACGGTACTACAGGTCGAACGCTTAACTTAGTCTGTTCCTGAGGTATCGGAGCGGTACGGGAGGGGTGACAAGTGACGTATAGCGAGGCAGTTAGGACACGTCATGTCACGTATCATATGTCAAGGCTTAACGCATAACTGAGTCATGGGCATGGGCACTCTGCCATGGGGTCCCAATTTTGACCAGTATATATAGAAATAGTTTTTATTTATGGGGTTGTTCTTTTATTATTATAGTCGATATAATTTAGATAATATATTTCACTAATATTAATTCTGTATTTGATATTTATTTAAATATAGATCTATATTTCATTAAATGCAAATCCATACTAATCCATCCTTACTATCCATACTAATATTATAAATGCGAAAGTGTGTCTGTCTGTTACCTCTTCACGCTTAAACCGCTTTATTTGTATGGAGATAGTTCGAGTGCAGGGGAAGGACATAGGCTACTTTTGCTTTCCGCGATAAACGAATTTAAGGTGGACAAAGTCGCGGGCAGAAGCTGGTATTATAAATGTAAAAGTATGTATGTACGTTCCACTTAATCTCAAAAACTACTGGACGAATTTTTATGAAACTTTCCAGTTATGTACCTTATATATGAGAATAGGACATAGGCTATAACGTATGTCAAAGTTCATCCCTTTTAGGAACGAAAAAGGGGATGAAAATTTATATGGACAATAAATATTTTTTTACGCTAGGAACTTAAAATCTTGGTAATATGCTTCACATTTAAATTTGTAAAATATCAAGTTTTGGGGAAAGACATAAGCTACTTTTTATCCCGGAAAAATACCTTTTATCCGCGATAAACGAATTTAAGGCGGACGAAGTCGCGGGCGGCCGCTAGTACTTTTATATTTTAAATGCGAAAGTGTGTCTGTCTGTTTGTTACCTCTTCACGCTGAAACAGCTGAACTCGTTTGGATGAAATTTGGTATGGAGATAGTTTTGAGTCCCGGGGAAGGATATAGGCTACTTTTTATCCCGGAAAAATACCCTTATCCGCGATAAACGAATTTAAGGCGGACGAAGTCGCGGGCAGAAGCTAGTAAATATATAACATAACGCAACTTCGTTCGCGGAGGAGAAAAAGTCATAACCCGTCGTTTTTTCTTCAGCGTAGTCGAGTAAAAAGTATCCTATAACCATCTGGAGATACCCAGCTACCCGTGTACCAAAAATTGTGGAAATCTGTTTAGCCGATTTTGCGTGATGAAGCCACAACGACACATATAAACATACATAATATCCAAAAAAAAAAATTTTTCGTTTTAGTGGCCACCAAATAGTCCGTAACAATCAATTTTTTGAAAATGTTTTCAATGTACAGACATTTCATTTTTACAACTTTATACTAGTATAGATTATGATATAAATAAACATTTTTGTTTTGCTAATAAAATTACGTTTTATTTTATAGACATTGACAAGTAAAAAGTGAATTGACAGACGGACCTATCAAATAGTTTATGGTAAACATGAAAACTATGCAGAGTGTGAAATAAGTTTGTAACAGATTAGGTAGGTTTTGCAGTATTTCTTTATATACCACATTAAGAGACCCGACCAAGCTGCGTGGAGAGCTTGCTCTCGAGCAAGCCACGTAAAACAGGCCTTGCGAGAAGCAGTCCCCACTAAGATATATTCCTGCAGTTTTCAGTGACTGCCCCTGAGACTTATTGATCATCATCGCGAAACAGACGTTAAGTGGGGGCTGCAGCCTTTTTAATTCGAATGGGTATTCCGAGGGTATAAATGGTATCCGGGGTATGTACAAAGATTCCCTTTGAGCACAGCCAGTACGCAACGTTCCATTGCACAACTGGGGCTAATTGAAATTTCGTAACACAAACATTACTCGAGCACCCACTTTTAAGATAAGTATGTGAGACGGTAGGCCGGGTGTGTTAACGCGATAGTTTATGGCATCATCCGTGTTCACTACAGATCGAGTCTATAGACTTGTATTCGTATTCTGAACCTTCGAACAACTTCAATAAAATGTTAATAATAACAGAAGCCAGCGGGCCTTGGTGGTGGTTTGAACGAGCAATTCTGACATCTAAGAACGACCAGCGGGCCTATGATGGTCGCGTTTATCACGCGATAAATGATATGATAACGCGCCTGTCACTCTCGCACTCACATACGTGTCAGAAAGTGACGGCAGCTATGTCACTTTTTTATCGCGTGACAAACGCAACCATCATAGGCCCGCTGGTCGTTCTTAGATGTCAGAATTGCTCGTTCAAACCACCACTCCATGGACTTGCTGTGTAGATTTTGAACATCTGGGTAAATTTGAAAGATTAGGTCGTCAACGGTCCGCACAACTAAGGCGAGATCAGATGGAATTGTAATCCTTCCTTCAGTTTCGGGATATTCTCCATTTCCTATTTTAAGAAGAAGGTCAGATAATTCTCTAGCGCAAATATCGCCCTTGAGGTGCATTCGCATATTTATCTTAAGGTGGAGTTTTTTGATTATATGCCCAATATTTGAAGCCTTAATGCACGTTTTAACTTCATCAGTTCGAGTTCCCCTCGGAAATACGGGCAGAGTCTGACGAAAGTCTCCAGCTAACAGCATAGTAACTTCACCCATCATAACTTTGTTCCCTCTAATATCCTTCAACTATTCGGCGCTTCACAATACCATTTAGGCGCCATTATAATTTCGTCCCTGACTGTTAGCTCTTATTTCACCCTTTTCAGAAATGAATTTCTAAGAATGCTGTAATTCGATTTCTTAGTTTTAAATTAAGAGTCTATACGTGAAATATTATAACAGTTATTCAATTTATTACAGGTTTTCCATACCAACTTTCAACCCCAATTTAACCCCGTTAGGGGATGAATTTCCAAAATGCTGAAAGTAGTTTTCTTAGTTTTAAATGAAGAGTCTACGCGTGAACTATTATAACAGTTACTCAATTGATTACAGGTTTTCCATACCAATTTTAAAACCCAATTTAACCCCGTAAGGGGATGAATTTCCAAAAATGCTGATATTAGTTTTCTAAGTTTTAAATGAAGAATCTATATGCAAAATAGTATAACAGTTACTCAAATAATTGCAGGTTTTCCATACCAACTTTCAACCCCAGTTTAACCCCTCTAAGGGATGCATGTCCAAAAATGCTGAAATACGTTTCATTACTTTTACATGAAGAGTCTACATGCGAAATATAATAACAGTTACTCAAATAATCACAGATTTTCAATACAAACTTTCAACCCCAAATTGACCCCGTTAGGAGATGAATTTCCAATAATCCTTTCTTGTGCCTTGCCTACGTTATAAATAGTGTCCACTGTGAAAATTTCAAGTCTCTAAGTTCAGTAGTTTCGGCTCTGCGTTGATATGTCCGTCAGGACTTGAACGAATAAGCGTTTACAACTAACGCCATCCAGTTACGCAAACAGGTACGAACAAATTTCAGAGTAAACAAAAAGTGATGATTTTTCATTTATTGGTAAAAAGAACTTGTTTTATGTATTACACGGAGAGAAAATTCTAGTTTAGGTAACCAGAATAAAGTTAACTTAACCAGATTGTCGTGTAATATATACGACAGCTAACTATTTTGTCGACTTTACTACAAAAATCTGGTAATAGCTTACAAGAATATCTACCACAGTTAAACATAATGCTGGTACACATAATTAAAATTTGTGTATAGTGCACAAAAACCTACCTGTATCCATTACAAATAGGTTTTGTTAAGTATAACGGAATTGGTATCGTTCGTAACACAATGGTTTATTTTAACGGTAACGACTAATAGATTATTATTATTATAGTGATGTAGCGATCTACCCGACACTACAGTGACTATTAACAAATTTAATGCAATTATTACCAAGTTCAGATATTAGCAAACTATATATTTTTTTGACACTATACTATATACAATTCATTGTTAGAGCCTATATTATTTGAGGGTTTCTCTCGATTTCCCTGGTATTTCATCATCAGATCCTGACTTGGTGATAAAGAGACTACCTCAGGGACACACTATAAAGAATACGACTAACAGTCTTAACGTACCTACCTATAACAGATGATTTTTATAAGAATTATCCTCTAACTCTTAACTATTAAGGAGTTGTACCTTCCTTCATCAGCTCAGCATAATGAGATGATGACTACCATATGCAAATACTTAAATAGCTTAAGAAAATATATGAAAAACGTTATAAGTGCCTATAAAATTGGAGGATTGCCTTCGATTTCCCTGGGATCCCATTATCAGATCCGAACTTGGTGACAATGGGACCACCTCGGGAGTATATCCTTTCAAATAAAAAAATATTTTTTATAATCGGTCCACAATTGGCGGAGTAATCGGTGAACATACATAAAAAAAAAATACTTACTGTCGAACGTATAACCTCCTCCTTTTTTGGAAGCCGGTTAAAAAGAGGTAGATATGTTACCTACACAATAATCCACGTGTCAAAATGGTCAGGCTCAGACACACTAATCATAAATATTTTTAGACGCTTTTATTGAGTAATTAGTGAAAAATCTCATTATGCATGACGGCATTTTTGTTTATTTGACGCATAATCCAATATCTAGACACGCGGGAGCGTTCAATTGATCAAACTGTAACTACTTTTACAAAGACAGCCAAGTTCAAGCTAACAGAACTGGCGAGCAGCACCGTGTGTAATATTACACGAACCATTTGGATAACAAAGTACTCTGTGCGTGAGACTGAGTTAAGGTTTGCCAATTGGCGGTTTTTTTTGTGCCATTTTCGGAGCCCGTATAACCTATCTACCTCTTTTTATGCTATATCATTGGTTGTAAGTAATTCGTATATTTTTTAAACATGTTAATTAATTAACGCGCAAATTTACATATTTCTAAAATATATACAACGTAGCGTTAGTATTTTAAGTTCCTTGAAATATGTTTTGCAAGTAGTTAGTTGTTTTCTTTTTGTTTAAATACTAAAGTTCGAATGAGTTTTTTTGTTGGGTAAAGGGCAATAGCGGTGCGGTTTCCCCATAAGATCATTCCATATTTAAGCCAGAAATCTATGTAGGCAAGGCATATAACAAGTTGTGAGTGCGGTATGCATTTTCGTTGCTTTTTAGACTTCGGGCAAATATATTAAACTCTCGCCATTTTCCCTCTTAATATGTTTTATTTATTTATTTACCAGTTTATATTTCTGTTTATAACTAAACCTAAAAACGGTACCTCCAATATATTCTCTAATTGAAAATTATTGTAGGTACCTAATATGAATAGACCTGGCGCTTTTTGGTAGGTATGGAAAATGAAGTTATATTAGTTTCGTCTTGGCATAATTGATCTCAAGATTGTGATCTATCATCCAAATAGTTATTTTGTCAAGTACAGTGTTAATCTTTTCATTAAATACTAGTTGGGTTTTGGCATGCTATAAGGAAGGAAAATGTCATCGGTACTTAAATAATGTGTACACTTTTCGTCGGTTATTTTAAGGTGGCATTCCGAGACGGGCTGCAGACCGTAACCACACGCCCCACTGTACTCCAAATTGAACCTTAATTGTAAGGTAAAGAGGTTAAATTTTCAGTGTGCAGTGGAAGTGCAGCGGCTGCACGGCGACACTTCTCAGTACACGGAAAATTTAAGCTTTTTACCTAACTATTAAGGTTCAATTTGGAGTGCAGTGGAACGTGCGGTTACGGTCTGCAGCCCATCTCGGAATGCTACCTTTAGGCAGGTCGTTGATATAGGTACGTATATAAGAAACAATAGATATCCAGTTACACTACCTTGTGGAATTGAGATATTGATTGTTTTTCTGTCGGACCGTACATTTCTTATTTCATTGGAACTAAGCTCGAAGTATGACGGCCTGGCGCGGGAAGCGTTTTATCTGTACATTGCGCGGTCGAGAAGCGCAACGCACTGTGGCTTGTTGGGATCACACGCAATGAATTAGAAAAACCGCTGCCGCTGCCGTCACCGCTCGATGTCGTGGCCAGGCTAGGCCATGAGACTTTGTTTCCCTTGTCTTCCTTTCCTAACGATATCCAACCTCTGGACTCCAGATCACTTCATCATCGGGCGTGCGCTGACGTCATTGCCATCACCCAACTTGCCTGACATAACGCAAAACCGCTTAGACAGGTTTCAGAGGCTTGAGACGAAAATGCTGCCTGCTATATTATTTTCGTATGGCATTGTAACCAATTCTTCTAATTCACTAATAACCGCGGAAACAACTATCTGCCGATGCCAAAACTAATTTTGATATCCCATAAACCAGTTTCTTTCATATGTATATGGTAATCACCCTTCTTAACTTATAATCGTAGTGAGTGGGTGGTTTAGTGTGTAGTTAGTTGGCAGTTTCTTCGACTCTGAGGTATACAAAAAAATTATAAGAATATCGTTTCGTAAACGTACGTAATGTTGTCATTTTATGTTCCAGTGTTGGTTGGAACTTGGAATTATTCGCTTGTCCATTGTGCATAGTTAGGGATAATTAGGTGTAATTTCCTACTTAATGTGCAGTTGAGTGCGATAAATATTATACCTACCTACTACTTAAATAGAAGTGTCAGTCACTGTTGGTCAGTGGACACCGAGAAGAGACTTGTGTGGTTGTGTTAGTGATATTAAAGGTAAGGTTCGGTTATGTATAGGTTTGCCCTATGTCGAATGCACTGTATTAATATGAACTAATTTCATAATAAATGAAAATCCAAAGCCATTTCTAGAAGTGGGTTTCTTTACAGATGAGATAACCGGTTAGGTCAAAACCGATTTCATTTCAATAGTTTTCAAGCGCACTTGGTCAGAGATGACTAACTTGATTTGACAATTTTACGGTTAGACTTATTTGTTTACGAAGATATGTCACATTGTGTTCGTAAATCTGAACAGAATTTATACATTTCTGATATGAACTAAAACCAATCAATCGATTGATTGAGGACTTTGTCAAGACGATCAGATTATTTGACAAGCTGATCCGATTAATCGTAAAAAATCCCAACTTGATTTGAACCGATATATAAAGATGAGTCATAACAAAACAAAGCTAGGTTTCTTAAACTGCAAGCAAAAACATTGTTCGTAATTTTATACTTTTCTTGGCCTATTTGTATACTGTTATGTGGTACGAGTAGTACCTACTAGTTACAATATCAGTGAACCTCTCTACGTGACATCTTATCGCCGCTCTGGGTACCTGCGAAGCAAAAAAACACGTTAACAATGAGTATTCCACAATTTGGCATGAATCTCTTTGTAAACTTACTCGTTATTAACGTGTTTTTTTCGCACAGTACCCAGAACGCCGACATTACCATATGTCACGTGGTACAGATATTGCGACTAGGTATTTAACCTTCGTAGCGTTCAACTTCGGAAGTAGGTATTAATTAAACTTTATGCGCCAGACGCCAAACAAAAATAGTATATTACTGCAGAGGGCGGGAAAAGTCATTTCGTGGACGAGTATGGTTTGTACGTATCTTGGTAATTACGAATCCACGAAATGACATACCTTCCGAGGCCTGTATACTGCTTTTCTCAAAATTTCCGAGGAAATAGAACGATATTATATATAGGAAATAGAATGTTTGTATAAAAAAATTGTAAAAATAACACGGCAGAAAATCTTTGAAAATGATACCCGCCCCATTTTTACGGTTCCGTACCAAAAAGGTAAAAAAGGAACCCTTATGTGGGTAAGGCCGCGGAAAGTTACCAATATGACATGGAAGTAACAGGAAAAAAATACGTTATTTTACCATAAAACGTAACATAAGTCGTTATAAAGCTCTGATCATACTGGCAAATATTCTGATTAAATCACGTAGCTAAGAAAAAAAATACAAGTTATAAAAAATGCGAGCTCTAGGCGAGAACAGCGGGAAATCCAAATATATGGACATCGGGAAATCCGGAATTCGGAAAACAAGAAAAATATTTTTCGTCCAAGCTGAAGCATAGACGCTTGGCTCGCTCGGTCGATTAGGTAAGTACTTACATGATTTTATTCGCCTCATCATCTACATTCGTACTACTACTGCTACTCTTATGTGATCGTTATCTATTACAAAATTAGAAAGATTAATAAAATAAAATTCGACTCTTTATATCAGTATCAATTTTTGGGTTTTACAGAGCATTGAGTAATCTATAATTAATTAAAATTATATTACTAAGCGTATCCTATATTAATTTAATTTTTTGTTATATTATTACATTATTTATATTTAAGTTTGTGTGTACACGTAATCACCGATTAAAATTGTGTATACTTAGTGCGAAAGAATTGTTTAATTTGTTTTAGGTATCTACTGTACATACCTACAATTTCAAATATCTTACGATGATCCATTTAACCTCAGTACTGTCTTTTGTCATTAGAAATCTAATAAAACCTCATTTAAGTTAGTATATTCTGTGTGCATTTCCCTTTACCATAGATTTTCGTTATGTTACATAGAAAATACGTTGCATTTTGCAATAATGTATCATGTTCGCAACGAAAGTGTAATGTATTTTTGGAAAAAAAAAACTGGATTATCATGATAAAGTACCGACATTTTGAATACAATAATATATGTCACGTGCGTGAAACCATTACACTATTGTATGAAAAAAAAGGTAGTTAAAAACAATCACTACTTACCTTTAAAATTACACAAGCACTTTAGAGGTTTTTTCCAGAAACTATGACCGCATCCACTTTGAATGGCAATAGGGAAGATGCATGAAATTTTTTCATCGCTTTTCTTAACGAAATATCAAAATACCGTAAAAACTATTCCAAAAACAGAAATTTAAATTAAAATCGGCTAAGAAATACGTATGATATAAGCATTTTAAACTACTAATTAGACAGCGATTTGATAGAGAGGTCCGACATAGACTGTTACGTCACAGTCTACTACGGTCATAAAAACTCCGTATTAAATTCTGTTTTGCTAGAAAGAGATAGAATGAAATGTTTGACTACTTATATCTTGGGTATTTTTATAGTTATTTGAAAAAATCTTTTTGTCTACTGTTTGTTACATGAATAAGCTTTTATAAAGCAAAAATTCAAATTCATGCATATTCCCTATTGTTGACAAACTGACGGGATTGGTCTTTCTTACCGGTGTTTCCCTACTAGAATATGAGTTGCCAGTGTACGAAAACGAATTTCTACCAAAGTTTATTTAAAAACAAGCTAAATGAAGCGTTACGAAAGTATTTGTAACACAAGCGTGGAATTATGACCCAATAAAATAATAAAATAATATTATCATCACTATTCCGCAATCGGCAGAACAATCGTTATATCATAAATTTTAGTTTAAAACAAAAGTCTGGCCATGAAAGTTAAAATATCATGAAAATAACAGAGCTCTTAGTACTCGGGATCGAAAAAATGAATCGACGGAAATTTATTTTTAGTATTTTTTTAAAAGGGCTTAAATTAATTATCTAACTTGCGACCCTGACAGTTTTTATCCCTACATATGATAAAATTATTTTTGAAACTGTAGAGATTAACAGTTTTTTTTAATCAGCTTCGTAAATTTGAAACGTCCAAATTGGTAACTTTTCGCGGCCTCACCCATGTGAGACTGTCTGTCTGTCTGTCCGACTATTACAGCGCCATATCTCAAAAACTACTTATGCTATCTATTAAATATATTTTTATTTTCTAAAAAAAAGATCATTATGAAGGGGGGCAAAAATTTTAAGCCTAGTCACTAGGTGGAGTAGGGTATCATATGAAAAGGGCTTGGTCTGTACATTTTTGAACATTTTTTTTTATTGTGCTTAAATTTTGTTTTATTAAGCTAAATGTGGTAAAAATACCCCCCCCCCCCCCCCCCCCCCTTATCACCGAAGCTTACCTATATCATATCTGGTTAAGTATAAGTTTGCCCCTCATTTGTATGTGACGCCATAGATACCAGAGGCAAACTTAACTCAAGCGGTAAATTAAGTCAGAATCGGAATAAGTGAAAGTTTGCCCGGTTTTATTTTGAAGGATATTAAAGTTCAAAGTTTTGGGTCCGAATTGGATATTTCGTTGCACATAAAATATAGTTATGAAATTAAATAAAAAGAAAACCTATAGGAATAGGAAATATAAATATATGCATTATTATTAGACTCAGGAGTCTTGTACGTTTTCTATGTATATAAGCAAAATATATCCTTTAAATATATCGTCGTCTAGTACTCATAACATAACACTTATTGAGCTTACCATGGGACTAGTTCAATTTGTGTAAATATTAAACCGTAATATTTATATATTTTATTTACAAGCTTTTATTGCTGACTGTACTTTTCTTTGAACATCCGTTAACTACTCATAGAGATGATTGTAAAGAGCCCAATTTCTGTAGGATTGCGGTAGTTTATTATAGAGTTCCTATGACCACCATCCGACTCCATCATCAGATCAGCCGGTCTAGCACAACTCTCCGCGACTACGTTTCTCGCATTGTATTGAAAGAAAGAGACGGACAATCTTTGTCGCGCGACAGATGTGCTAGGGGTGCAGAGGGCTTACTCCGAAATCCGATATTGGAAGTTCGTATAGTGTCATCCCTCTCGCTCTATTTTAAATTGTATTTGAGTGAACGGGATGACGCCAACGAACTTCGAATATCGAATTTCGGAGTAGCTCCTCAGCTCAATGGTATCATAATATTGTATTGTCACCTAATTTATTTAAGCATGTCAAATTTTATCTCAATCGGAAACCAGGAAGTGGGTCAAATTTAACTTGCAAGATTTAACTTGAACATACATATTGGTACAAACATTCCAAGTTAAATATAAGCTAGTAAAACCAAATCAAAATTAGTCCGTCCGTTTCACAGACAAACTAGAGATTTCGCCGGGGGTACGAGAGAGTTTAATAAGATCGTAGAATTTGAACCTATGCCATTTACATAATGCTGAGAGGAATAAGTCCGAACTGGTGCTGGATAGCAAATTCAATAAAATGTCTCGAAAGGACCCTGCGTTGGCTTCGGCTCTACTTAAATATGCCTTCCAAATGACCGGGCCCATGGCCCGTGACTCACGGAAGTTGACACTACACGAGTATTATGATAATAAACACGATAATTAAAGAGTAAGTATCAAATGAAAGGGGTTATCATCATTAGTAATTAACATTGGCCTTTTGTCACATAAGAGCCATTTTACACTACATGATTTGTTTAAATTGTATCGCGGTTGGTCACTAAATGTGCCAGGGCCCGTCACTGTCGCTATAGTTGGTATCTTTCACCTTATTACATTGCAATAGAGGTCAAACATTGGGACGTTTACCTTATCATCCACATCTTCTCAAGTCCTATACAGTGATTAGTTCAACAAGTATAGGGAAGCGTGGGGTAATTGGCTGCTACTAAGGAAAATTGATAACGAAACTCATACTGTCCGCAATTAAAAATGAATGAATCTAATTATTATCTGGGAAATATAATCACAGAGAGGAAATTGAAAATAATAACATTATCTATAATTAAAAAAACAGGCCAAGTGCGAGTCCGACTCGCGCACCGAAGGTTCCGTGCAAACTTTCAGTTACCCTAACATTATTATATTACCCGGTTCCGGTTAAGTTAAATTTGCACCTGATATAGCTTTGCCTACAAAAAGGTGCAAACTTAACGCAACTTGGCGTTGTTGTTGGCAAGGCTGTCCAAATATGTCTTTTTTTTTAAATACTATACTTTTTATGATTTCATTGCAAATGTATAGTTTCCAGATTTCTGTATGTATTTGTAGTAGGTATGTCACAATATTACTTACCGAATTTCATAGTTCTATTTCAACAGAAGTACCCTATCATTTTGATTCCCTTGAGAGTGTTGAAATATACGTTTTTTGCGGCATAAATGACCGTATCTTTTTTTACGTTAATATAGAAGTTTGATTTTTTACAGCTTCAAGGGACCGCAAAGCTG
The DNA here is from genome assembly GCA_905404275.2 of Hedya salicella. Taxonomy (NCBI): domain Eukaryota; kingdom Metazoa; phylum Arthropoda; class Insecta; order Lepidoptera; family Tortricidae; genus Hedya; species Hedya salicella. Next base: position 6,658,980 of record FR990114.1, on the reverse strand, counting down.
AGTATATGGTGTTAATTTCAACTCGATACCTCCACGCGTTCTCGAGATAAATGGTTTTGACAGACAGACGGACGGACAGACGGACAACAAAGTGATCCTATAAGGGTTTTCCGTTTTTTCCGACTGAGGTACGGAACCCTAAAAACCTAAAGAGCATGTCGGACCATGATCAGACTATGGGTTTCGCTGCCGTTCATACAAACAAATGCACAACAGATGAAAAAAATACCATATTAAAAAGTGCCTAGCAAAAGAGCGTTCACGACGTCCTTACGTTCTTTTGCTGAGAAGCGTAGTTTTTTGGAAATAATTTAAAAAAGTTACCTATATGCGATTATGTAAAAAAAAGAATCGTTGAGAGTATATATTTATTAAGCTTCATCTTTGTATTTTTTTTTTCATATTTGTTGGACATAAGGTTTAGAGAATAGAGGGGTGGGGACACATTTTATGCTACTTTCGGAGCGATTATTTCCGAAAACATAAAATATAATATTCACTAAAACATTTTTTTTAAAGAAACCTCAAATTATTTTTAAAAGACATGTCGAAATACACACACATTCATATTTCCCGAAAGAACTACATAGTTAATTTGAATTAAGTAGCGACTTATACAAGATACCTAAGCAATTTTGACATTAGCCTTGTACGTAGGTCACTCGATAAGTCGAGATGCTCGAAATTCGAAAATGGAACGCACCTGAATTATATATTTTTAAAAAGCAAATTTATTTCAAAATAGAACACAAATTGCCGATTCGCTCCAATTTAAAAAATGAATATGTTACAGTAATTTTTCTAAAACGGTTCCCGCGTTTTTTTCTTTGTAACGATGGAGCTTAACCGCGAACATTTGCGTGCTATGATATGTTATGATTTTAAATTTGGTTTATCTGAACAATTGTGTTTGCAACGATTGCAGTCAGCGTTAGGAGATTCTGCTCCTTCACGGGCAACAGTGTTTAGATGGTTCAACGAATTTAAAAGGGGTAAAACCAGCCTCGAAGATGACCACCGAAGTGGTCGCCCACAAACAGCAGTAACTGCAGAAAACGTGTGGACTACTGAAATGTTGGTGCGAGAAGATCCACGAATAACATACAAAGACATAGAGAATATCTTAGGCGTCAGTTCGGGGAGCGTTAGCATCATTCTACATCAACATCTTGGAGTAAGGAAGCTCTGTTGTCATTGGATACCACGTTTGCTCTCCGATACTGAGAAACAGGCTCGTGTAGATTGGTGTCGTGAGATGCGTCTACGATTCGACAACGGGACATCGCAGCGTGTATCGGAAATAATTACAGGTGACGAAACATGGATTTACCAATATGACCCGGAAAACAAGAGGCAATCGTCAGTATGGGTCTTCTCAGAGGGAAAGTTACCAACAAAACTACAAAGACCTCGTAACGTCGGCAAAAAAATGGTAGCTAGTTTCTTTCCACGAGGCGGACATTTATCAACATCAATGCTGGAAAATTATACGTCAGTCAACTCTGATTGGTATACTACAGTAGCATTGCCGCAAGTTTTCAAAGCAGTGGGAGAGAGGAGGCCAAAGACTGGACTTCGGGGAATCTTGCTGCATCACGATAACGCCTCTTCACATACGTCTCTCAGAACAAAGGCGTTTATTGAGAAAGCTGAGATAGAAACCTTACCACATCCACCCTACATTCCTGACTTAGCTCCCTGCGATTTATTTTTGTTCGCGGCGGTGAAAGAAAAAATAAAAGGGAAGTTTTTTTCGAGTGCTGAAGAAGCCGTGGCTGCATATGAAGAAGCAATTTCGGACCTATCTGATGAAGACTGGCAAAAGTGCTTCTAAAGTTGGTTCAAACGAATGGAACTTTGTATAGAGAGTAATGGAGAGTATTTTGAAAAAATGTAAAATAAATAATACTAATATCTTCAATAGTTTTTTTTTATCTCAAAATTTATCGAGTGACCTACGTATTGTAATTTTTATCGTGAAATAAATTCTCTTATCTCATGCGTACTAGTACTCGTATTATACCTAGATACTACTTAGTTAAAGAGAATTATCTATTGTAAATTCAGTCACTGTTGTTCAGTGGACGCCGAGAGGACGCTTGTGTGGTTGTGTGATAGATTTCAAAAGTAAGGGTAGGTTTGTATGCATACATTTACCCTATATGTCAAATTAATTTTAATTGATATGATACGATCCAATTTTATACAATCTACGATGTAGCTCAAGCAGAAAAAATATTCACAATTTTATACAATTTCTGGCCCTTATTTATATTTTTGTTTTGTGAATGGAAAATGAATCCTTTTTTTAAGTAAATTTTGGAGTCGTGTGCCGCGTGATTTTTAATTTTAATAAAAAGCATTGAGGATGTCTTTGCGGTACCAGAAATTTTAAAGCACCCTATTTTTTTTATATAATTTCTGATCAACATACTTACGAAATCTACAATACGGTCAATTTAATACTTGTACGTAATGCTCCAGCTCTTCACTTAGAATAGAAATGGAAATTATTGATGCTTTGTTTGATAATGTAAGTACATCTGTTTCATATTATGAAATATAACTAAACAGGAACGATTAAGAACAAAATAGTGGCCATCTGAAATTGTGTCAAATAGTCCTATTTTTTTTAACAGACTTCCAAAAAAGGAGGAGGTTATATGTTCGATTGTTTGTAAAGTAAAAATTAAAAGTCTAGCTACTAGGCCAAATAGTATATCATATGAAAGGGCTTGATCTGCACATTTTTGTTATTTTTTTTAATTGTCATTAGAATTTTTTTTATCAAGGAACCTATCCATCCCCCTCCCCATTTATGTCCGAAGTTTACCGAACGAAAATTTTGGAATTTTCACAGTTTGTATAAATAAACATAAATATTACACGAAAATTATAACCGTGGTCTCTAACTAGCTAATTTTTATTTTATTTTCAAAAACCTATTTGAACAACCCGGTTGCGTTAAGTTTTCACCTCATTTATGTGCAATGCTATAGATATAAGGTGTAAACTTAACTCAACCGGAACTGACTAATATCATAATGTTACCCTCGGTACGCGAGTCCGACTCGCACATGGCCGACTTCGTTCGCCTTAAATTCGTTTATCGCGGCTAAGGGTATTTTTTCAGGATAAAAAGTAGCCTATGTCCTTCCCCGGGGCTGAAACTATCTTCATACCAAATTTCATCCAAATTGGTTCAGCGGTTTAAGCGTGAAGAGGTAACAGACAGATAGACAGACAGACATACACACTTCCGCATTTATAATATAAAGTATGGATTGTATGGTTTATTCGTAATGTATACTTTTCCAAACGTGATGGGGGCGGCTATCTTGATGACGTCATAACTGAGATGGTCTAAGGGCAGTTTTAGGAACCAGAGAAATCATACAAAAAGTTGCTGCCGGTAGGTATCCGGATGGGAACTATCATGGTGCGGCCATCGTAAGGCAGAACGCTAGCTTTCTGGCAACGTGATTTGATTTGCCTTTCTTGGCTCTCGACATTTGAATGGTTAATTATTATCACAAACGCAACCAAACCGCCTTTAATTGGGTATGATTGATCTAATTACCTTCACTGTGCTGGTAAGTTTTTGACCTTTCGGCTACATACTATGTACAAAAAATAATGTCATAAAATCGCCAACCAAAATCAATAAAATTGCACTAGTAATCCTTTAAAAAATAAATTAAGGTGATATGGAGCGCTGGATCGGAAAAACTGCAGTGGTGACCGGCGCGAGCGCAGGCATCGGCGCCGCGATCTGCGTGCGGCTCGCGAACGAAGGCATGCGGGTTGTGGGGCTCGCCAGAAGAGCTGAGCTGGTGCTGGTGAGTCTCTGCACCTTTGTCGATCTATGTAAGCCTCTTTGATAGCTTCAGAAATCCTAAATTAATGGCATATCATTGACAATGACAACCGTTCGTTCCCAGTTCCCAGATAGTTTGAACTCGCGCGATCACCATTCACCATCATTTTCCTGCCCTTATCTTATCTTGCCCAAAGAATAGGTCTTGCCATTCAGCGAGAAAATGCTGCATCCTCGGCACGATGATAGAGGGTTAAATTTTTAAAATATATAATAAGATTTTAGTTTTTAGTTTATGTATGTAGTTTTTAGTAAATTTAGTCCATATTTTGTGTAGATAGTTTTAATTTGATATTTAAGTTTATTTTAAGGTTTGTTGATTACATAATATAAGTTTTTGTCATTATTGGGACCAGATTACCGATTGTATTTTTCTTTGAAAATCCGTTAACTACTCATCGAGATGATTCGAAAGAGCCCAAACTCAGTAGGATTGCGTTATTTTACTATAGAGTTCCTATAAACACAATCCGGCTCTATCATCTGATCAGCTCTATGTATATGCCAAATTTTAGCTTAATCGGTTACCGGGAAGTGGGTCAAATTTAACTTGCAAGCTTGGACCCACACATACTAACATACAGTAAAATCTTAAACTTGACGTCCCTCCATAAAATGTTCTGTGGGACAGTAATAAAAATACTATAATTTTGTGTCGCAATATCTAAAAGACCTAAGACTCTTTTCTTTATTTCACCTTTTTACGAGTAAGCTTAGTTTGATTCCACATTTTTTAAAGTAATGACGACTTGTTTGGCTCAGTGGGTTGCACAAACGGCGTGTGAAGCTGGCGGTCCCGGGTTCGAATCCCGGCCAGGGCAAGTGTTTGTGTGATGAGCACGTGTTTGTTTCTGGGTCTTGGATGTTTTCTATCTATTTAAGTATTATATTATAATTTATATATATATTATGTACTAGCTTCTGCCCGCGACTTCGTCCGCCTTAAACTCGTTTATCGCGGATAAGGGTTTTAACGATCTCCATACCAAAATTCATTCCAATTGGTTCAGCGGTTTAAGCGTGAAGAGTTAACCAGACAGACAGACGCACTTTCACATTTATAATATTAGTATGGAAGTATGGATATCGTCGCCTAGTACGATGGACGATTTGTCCCTGATATTTTTTTTATTTTTTATTTTAATGTTGAAAAATAAATACCTTGCATTCTTCTCTTGTAACCTCACAGAAATTGAAAGCGGAGGTGTCAGGAACCGGGGAGATCCACGCTCTGTCCTGCGACGTGGGAAAACCGGCGCAAATTGCGGCCGCATTCGACCGCGTAGAGCGCGAATTCGGGGGCACTGACCTGCTTGTCAACAACGCGGGGCTCCTACCGCAGGGACAAATTACTGGTGAGACAAACATGTACCTACAGACTACTTTCACAAGAGCTGGCGCGGATTTTGTTTGCAACAAGTACTTATATTTCATATTCATATTAAACCCGTGCCAGCTTTTGTGAAACGACCTGTACGTAACATTACCGTAAAGCCTTCCAACTATATAGCCCATTTCTCGTTTTAGTGACCTCCAAATACTCCGTAACAATCAATTTTTTGAGAATATCTTCAATGTACAGACATTTCATTTTTACAACTTTATAATACTATAGATTTTGTCAAAATATTAAAGATAGGAATACTGGCTGAAAAAAAAAAAAATCTATTATTCAAATCTTGAAAAAAGAAGATGCTTCGTTTTTTTGTTTTTGTTTCACAGCCATTAATAGAAATTTGGAAATTGTGACATTAAAATCGAGATTCAAAGTCGCCATTATAATGGCTGGTCGTAAAACGCCCCATATACTAATCGAGCGATACTGTGATGTCACTCATGTGATAAGTGTCATAAAATAAGTAATAATAGTACAACAAGTGTATAGAGGAGTGAGGGGTGTTCGAACATTTTTTTATTAAGTATATCCGTTAAAAAGTGCGGTTAAGTGTATAGTTGTCCTGTATTTTTTCCGTCTTTGAGCCGAACTTTGAACGAATCCTCATAAGACATGACACCCCGCTTGCGTGACGTGTGCGTACGCAGCGCCGTGTCATCTCTTATGAGGATTCATACATTACAACGTGCACGCCACGCGCACGTTTACGTGCACGTCACGCACACGCATTCGGTGTGACTCGGCCTATAATCGTATACTTCTGTAGAACCTGCTATTATATGACCCCTAGCGTTTTAATCACCTTATCATCGCCACATTATTGGTCACTTCATAAGAGTAAACAGCATAATTTTGATAAGAATTGCAGACTCCCGCGACGTTAACAAGATAACCGAAAATATCACCACAATTAAAACGCTCAGTATTCATCCATAAAAACGAAATATAAAAACAAAAGGCGTAAAAATATTGTTTGCTCTTATAACATGCAAACAAAACACGCATTCTCTTCAAGATTTTTCATATTTCTAGGACCATTTATTTAGAATAGATTAAATGCGAAATTGGAGCTATATCGACTTATCTACGCTTTATGTAAGAATACGTTACGTGATTCACTACATAACATGGCGTACGAAGATACAGAGAATTTAGTCACTGTCGTGAAATAAATGCTTGTTTTAGATTTTTTGTAGTTTTGTGTAAATTTTAGTATTTAAGTTACAATAAGTTGTATTATAATATACATGAATATTTAATTTAAAGAAAATTATGTAACATTAGGCTTTCCTTTTGCCTGAAACACAGGGCGAACCCTAGTTCAGGTTAAATAAAATCTGAATTGAATTGTGTATTATAGAATTTAGCCGTACCTCCCCGTATATTATGTCGGTTCAATAAATATTTTTTGCCCTTGGCTTCGATTTCTTAAGTCTGTCTTGACTTGACAGCCTGCTCAACCGACCAATATATTTTGACCTATGATTTGGAACACGTACCACTAATTCACGTGTCTAGTTATATTAGGGACCAACTGAAGGCGGTCGAGTGCGAAATTTAAGAATGACACCCAAGTATCCAGTTGGTTGTGGGTGACCGCGGGCTGTTTTTAGAACCTGGCTTTGAACTAGTTAGGTCTGGCGAGGCCTTGTTACCTGTAATAGCATTCAGTGGGGGAACGCAAATTCACAAAATGGAAAAGCTGCGGCCATTACAGTAAACTTAAGGTGACGTAGGTTCAGAAAACGGATTTAAAAAAAAACCTAGCTTTTGGATCATAATACGGCTGCCATAAATTTAATAAGCAATCTGGAGGCCTTTAGTCAGGGACAACAGTTATTCGAAACCTGAGTTTTTGAATTTCGCTCCATAGAAAAAAAACGCTAATAAAGATATAAAATACATTTAAAAAATTCGTAACAAATTATGCACAAAATCTATATATATATATTTTTTTAAATCGGCAATATCATGTTAGAGGGAACTCAGCTATTACTTTTTATTTATTTAATTTAAACGCACAAAAAATTAAAATTAAAAAACATGATCCGCGTTCCCGAGCACGCACTTCTAACTCGCTCAGTGAGAGGGAGAGAAGAGCATGAACCTACGTCACTTTAGTATAATTTCATGACTTCTCTTCTTCTATCTCAAGGTGCGTCCACATTTGTATCATTTGCCCGTATCAGATCATCGTCGCGTAGCATGAACGCGTGTCACGATCACGCGTTTGGACGTTGCGCCGATCCGATCACTCGAAATCCATTTGCTACGCGTATCACACACTTGTATCGGAAGAGTGCGGCATTATCGGCGCGCCGACAGTAAGCGTCCAAGCAGAGCGATAGGCAGTCATGCTACGGCACGGTGATCGGATACGAGCAAATGATACAAGTGTGGACGCACCTTTATATAATGACGAAAGTTGTCTATGAAATGAAAATTGTGTGAAATGAAACATTGTATGGATTGTTTGCTTGCGAAATGGAAGGACACTCTGATGACGTTAATAAAATTCTGTAGCGCGTTGTCATGGTTACGTCCCCTGAGCCGCTCTTTAAAACTACGATTTGAAACGATATACTTAAAAGCAATAAAAATATTTTGTTTAGCCAGCAGTATATTAATAGTCTAGATTATTAGTTTTTTTCTAACCACTCGAGTGAGTGCAGTTGCATATACAGAATGATCAATCCAAATGGGTTAGTAGGGAGAACTCAGAAACTATGAGAGATAGCGAAATCTGTTCTTAGGAACCACGGCGACGATTGTAAATTTCATATTAATGGCATTAATTTTTTTTTAACACGAGAGATAATTAATCTTTGCATCCAGAAAAATAGCTACATTTTGAACATTTACTTAAAAAATATTAACATCTTATTTTTGATTTTTGCTTTCAATTGTTTAAACAAGATTCCATTAAAAATGTGGTCCTTGTGACTAATGATTCGCAGCATCAACAATAACAACGAAAAAAGTTGCAGAATTTATAACATTGTTTAGGTAAAGAGATTTTGACCAAGTTCGATTCCCGGTTATCTATGAGTTAAAAAAATGAATGCCATTTCCGTTCAAACCAAAATCATAATACGTGAGTGGATAAGTAACTCTGACACTAATGTCCCCTGAGTCACGGGATAGAATAACAACACAGAAAAGTTGCTGCAGCCGGGTAATTTAAATTACATTCAATCAATCAATCAATCAAAATATGCTTTATTCAAGTAGGCCTAGGTACAAGCACTTTCGAATTGTCAGTTACATTAGAGAAGTGTTTGCTGGGAGACATGCAATATGATCCAACATTTGTTGCAAGGATTAGGGAAAACCCAGAGAAATCTAATCAGATCATTTAACTTAAGTATAATATTATTGATAAATACATCATTTTAAAAATTAAAATAATTAGTAAGATAAATCCCAAAAGGATTGTCAATAAAAAAAGAAAAAAAATCTAGAATATGTCTAGAATCTCATTCTACTTAATTAAACATTACCTAGTAGGTATCGGAAATTATGAATAAGTAAAGAAATGGGCGTAACGCGACGTCCGAAACGTTGAATAATTACTATTGTCGTCATTACGTGCGTTATAACAGGCTTCAAGCATCACGTTTCGGGTAGAAGTCGAGAAAACTGTAAAGGAATTTCACATAAAATTTTAATGTAAGCTGAAGAGTTCATGAACTGTTTAAACAGCTGAAATTCTAGTGGCTGAATGGTGTTCGGACCAAAGATATCTAAATAATTACGTTATTGCCTATATTACACACGAACTGATATAAAGAATACAAATCTGTATGGTGAATAAATTTAAAATATTGTCTATACGTAAGTCACCAGAGACCATAGACAATATTTAAAATCCTCTGCATTTTTTTTACTGTGTTTTTGTCTTCGGTAAACGCGATATTGAATTGTCTCTTGAGTCGTGTATTTTTTATTTCTTTGCATATGTTTGACAAAAACACTATACATGCTTGGCCGCGAAAAGGGCTTGCTGACTTCGTATCACTATCCGGCTTCCCTACGATCACCCGTCTATACCTACTCACCCGGCAAGCCCTTATTTGCCGGCGCCTTCAGTAATCTACTATTACACGCGATCCCCATTTTTATCGACTTCAAAAAAGGAGGCTCTCAATTCGTCGGAATCTTTTGTTTGTTGTGTTGTGATAATTTTTGAAAACTGTGTAAGTTTAAATCAATGTAAAGTATGAATAATGAAGGTTCCAGCAAATTAATAAATTTGAATTTGTAATGAAATATTTGCAGAGACGAGCCAGAATCCCCTGAGCGATGAGGTAATCGAGCAAATGATCGAAGTGAACATCACGGGACTGATTCTGTGTTCGCGGCGCGCCGTGGCCTCCATGAAGAAGCGTGATGTTGAAGGCCACATCATAAACATTAATAGGTTATTATCTTAACAATTTACAGATGAATAAGTTTCTGTCAAAAATTTCATTTTTGTGACAAGCTTTTATTGCTATACTTTCCTTTGAACATTCATTAACTAGGTACTCACCGAGCCCAAACTCGACATAGTTGCTAAGACCATTCCTGTGTGCTCACCATGAGCTGAGTTTACGATCGGCGCTAGCGAGTTATCTCGTATCGAGAGTCAGTGCACCTCTCTCGCACGCGCCAATAGTGCGAAAGAGTTAGACCGTCATCGAGCGCTCGATACTCGCTCGTGCCGAACTCATGGTAGGCGCACTGCTCCATCATCAGATCAGCTCGATATTATCATGCTATTGCATCGGCACCGAATTTACATAAGTATGCCAAATTGTAGTTCAATCGGAAACCGGGAAGTAGGTCAAAAACTTGCAAGATTCCACCCGAACACGTACATTGCATATCAAATAAAAACTTGTAAAAAATGATAAATATTTATTAAACGATAAGCGATTTTAGTGTAACTAAGTATCTTAAGCTAAATAAATAGGCAGTTTATTTTATGACATGCTTATCTACATAAACATAAGTCATGCGTACCTACTTGTACAATGTTAAAACATATCAAATTTTATACGCAATAATGTAATTTTACATGCAAAAGAATAGAAAAAACTGTAAAATTCATAAAAAATAATGAAATTTTTCTATGGTTTTCATATGTAAGAATTAATCATTTTTCGTACATGTTCTTGCGTTTTTGGAAATTGTACAGTTGTTTTTGCATGTAATATTACATAATTTATAACAGTGTAGGGCAGGTTAAGTACATGTACCAGCATTGAAGTTACTTTTAGCCCCCGCACTAGACGACCTCGTATCGCGAGAAGCCAAAAAATGTTGTCCCATTCACAAAACGAATATACATGGAATCATTTGAAATCCAATCATCCGGAGATACCAAACATGACTGTTAGGGTGGTTCACAGATGTATGGAGAAAAAAAAAGTTTCATATTTTATGCGCGGCACCCTCTAAATTTTTTACACTCTCAATAAGGAATATTATAGCAAAGTTTTATTTTTCTATTCGGATTGGAAGGCGGTGCTCATCGAACCTTAAGTTTCTAAAAAAAATTAATTTTATACCCATATTATGTTTTCGGGTAACTCGCAAAATAAGATTCAGACTGGCATAAAACACACAAATATATCTTTATTTAGGCACTTTTAAGCATTAAAAATTAAAAATCAAACAATTTAACAGAAAACATCTGACCTATTATAAAAACTAGTCTAAGTTTCTGGTGGGGTATTTTTCTGTATCTATTTTGTCCCAAACTGTCTTAAACTTCTTAAATAATGGGATATCTGGCGAATTTGACGGACCAAAGCACAAAGTAAATACCTTAGCCAGAATCAATTCCAGTGTGTGATGGCGACAAGCCAGCCAGATGAGCTCTCTGCCTAACTTTTTCTCAATAAGGATGCTCCTTTGTTCTTCCCTGTATTAAAATTAGTTTTTTTTGTAAAATATAAGTTTAAGCCGAAATAACATGACACGGGTCTATTATTTTTTATGTTCTCTAGCAATTTGCTTTCACAAAATCTCTACAGAAGTTAATAAAGGGTTTGGTAACTTTTTAGTACTTTGGAGGAAGAATTGTCCGAATACGTTGAGTTTGGGCAGCTATTTATGTCCCTTATTTTATACTACTGTCTAACATATAAGTATATAAAAATAAATCAAATCGGAGCCGAAGAGTTGGGTACCTTTCCTTGTCAGTACGAGTAGCGGCTCACACAAGTCACCTGTACTCAAATTTCATCAATGTACATCTTGTAGTTATACGGGCGAACAGACGGACAGACGGACGGACGGACTGACGGACATGACGAAACTATAAGGATTCCATTCTTGCCATTTTTGCTACGGAGCCCTAAAAAAATGTTAATTAAAATGAGCTTTATCATCATTTCAGCGTGGTCGGTCACTACATACCTTCGCTGCCAGTTGTCAACGTGTACCCGGCGACCAAGCACGCCGTCACCGCCTTTACCACGCTGCTGACGGACGAGCTGGCGCATGCGCAGGCCCGCATCAAGACAACCGTCAGTACCACAAATAGATACCGATACTGCTAACTGTGCGACAGGGGGCTTCACGGGAAGCGCCCTGCCTGGTTGCTTTCAAAGCTCAACCCTTTTGTCGGCACGCCCCCCGCGCTTCTCTCCCTTAGACCACAATCAGAATCGAGTGTAGCTGCAATAGTATCTATATATACATTCAACAACATTCATTTATATATAACAATAACAAAATACAGGCATTCTGATAAAAAATGATATCGAAAACAAGTATGCACAGCATGATTAAGAAGAGCTCGCTTAAAATATCCTATACTAAAGATATCCTAAATTTGTTACTTAGGTACAGGTTGATTGACAAGAGCTCGCAGGAATGCATTGAATGAGTGAATGATATTATCTACTAGCTTCTGCCCGCGACTTCGTCCGCCTTGAATTCGTCTATTGCGTATAAGGGTATTTTTTTCGGGATAAAAAGTAGCCTACGTCCTTCCCCGGGACTCAAACTATCTCCATACCAAATTTCATGGTTTAAGCGTGAAGAGGTAACCGACAAACAGACAGACCGACACACTTTCGCATTTATAATATTAGTATGGATGTATGCATATCAAATGATTCGGTACAGGTCGATTCAGTAAATGATTATGAATCGTGTTTTAGACATTTTTGCAAAATGCATAATAATTGATAACATTTCAAATTTCCAAGTAATATTAAATCTATACCCATTTTGTTAATTTATTATTATACGTAGAGATTTTACTGGCTTAGTGCTTTCTAAAAATAAAAAATAATGTTTGTGTAATTTGTGCGGAAAACGACTTATTTGGGCTGGGACAAAGTTACCGCGCAAAATTTGATAATGACCCATAAATAAAATAAGACTGCATGATAGTAATATTTGTATCAAACCGTTAAATTTACCCTTTCGCATACGGTTTACCTGCTTAGTCCCAATAATGTGCAGATTAATTTTATTTTTGTATTTTCTTTATAGTTGAATCATCGAGAGCGTGGAATTGCATATGTAGTAGTATTGTTTGTTTACAGGCATTCTATATTTGAATTTTCTATTTTCTTGTACTATCAGCATACAAAGAGGTTGTTATATATATATATATATATCGAAGAACTAAAAACAAAAATAATGTCAGTGTGAAATTGACAATATTATTTACGTTGTGCGTATATTTTTACATCTGATTTGATTGTATTCTCAATTAATTATTGTGTCCGCCCGTACGACTATGAATAATTTCTATATTTTAAAAAAATATGGCTGTAAGTAATTTTGGTCCTATTGAGAGTCAAAGTAAGCAAATAATTTTCAACTGTTATAAATATTTTGAAAATGAACTGACGAAAAATTTTAACTTGCCTTACACCGCTGCCCAGTTAGTTGAAAAAGCTACAGGTGTTTGTCTCTCTACTGTTTATAACATTGTGACTGAGAGCAACAGCGAGAAATTCGCAACAACAAAGAAATTCACCTCCCGGAAAATAAAAAGTTGCGTCCTTGTCCGTCATCAGCAGTAGACGATTTTGATCAGGAAGTCATCCGGAGAACTATATACAATTTTCATCTGTCCCATAAGCAATTTCCAACCTTAAAGGGACTCCACTCTGTGTTAAAATCCGATATAGATTACAAATTTGGCATTTCCACCTTACGAAAACAAATACAAAAATTAGGATTTAAATGGAAAAAGACCGAGAACAACCGAAAAATATTAATGGAAAAACACAACATACGACTGCTAAGAATAAATTACCTTATCAAAATTGCGGAATATCGATCTCAAGATAGACCACTAGTTTATACTGATGAAACCTACATCCACACTTCACATGTTTCCGGAGAAGCTTGGACCGATAGAACAGAATTTGGTGTAAAAAAACAAATCAGTACAGGCCAGCGGTTAATAATAGTGCACGCAGGAGGAAAAGATGGTTTTATTCCCAACGCTTTGTTAATGTTTAAGGCAAACCAAAAAACGGGAGATTACCATGACCAGATGAACTTTGTCAACTACGAAAAATGGTTAAAAGAAAAATTAATACCGAACCTCAAACCGAATAGCGTACTTATCGTGGATAATGCGTCCTATCACAACAAACTTTTGAATCGTGCTCCAACGTCAAATTCTAATAAACAAGAAATGATGGATTGGTTGACAGAACACAACATTTCGTATAACCGGTTGATGTACAAAACCAGTTTGTATGAATTAATTAAAGAAAATAAAGAGCGGTTTCGCGAGTACCACATAGATGCAATTTTAAAAGAACATGGCCACTCCGTATTACGATTGCCACCGTATCACCCGACATTCAATCCGATCGAAAATATTTGGTCCATGGTAAAAGGATATGTAGCAAAAAGAAACGTTTCATTAAACATGCAAGGCATTATGAGTTTAGCAACTGAACGAATGAATACCATCACTGCTGAGGACTGGGAAAATATTTGTCACCACGTCGAAAGTGAAGAAAATTAATATCGATGTCAGGAAGGAGAAATGGATCAAATAACAGACAATTTTATTAACAATACTTGTGACAGCTCAGATGAAGAACATGATAGCGAATAAAAGAAAAAAACAGAGGACTACTACTTATTCCACTTCTTGGGTATGTCATTTTATTAAGTTAAGAGAAAATTATTCTCCTTTTGTTGCAAACGGTACAACCACTACAAATGCAATTCCATCTTCTCGATAATTCAACTATACCAATGCAATGTCGAATGAATTGAGAATTAATGAGCAAGGTTAGTTATTGAGAGTAAGAGATCTGAACGGGATCCTGAAAGTATTTCTACAGGTGTTCTGCCTTTTCGCAGAACTATTTTTGGCCGAATTTCATTTGCCAACTAACGTTTCGCCGACTTTTCACTTTGACAACTAACGATTACCAAATTTTTGTATGACAACTTTTCATTTAGCAGAATTATTGTAAAGCAGATTATTATTATGCCTCTAAACTTTTGGCAGACTAATCATTAGTCAAATCTTTCACTTGGTCGAACAACTTTTGGACGATTAACGTTTCGTTGATGGAACAGTTCCCTTTTCATACATTAGGCAAGTTACAAATAAGAAAAAGATACATACCAATGCTTACATATTTTTTGGTTGGCCGAAACTCTGGCAAGGAAGAGTAACTGCGACAAAATGGAATATGGGTCAAAACCCAAAAACTGTAGGTTAGGTTAGGTTTGTTTTATGACCATGGATAGCGGAGCGAGCGAAGCGAGCGGAGCGTCAGATTGTACAATTATATACCTTGTTCCGTCGCAGTTCACAGCACCAATAATACACATCTTTCGATACTTTGCTCTTTTCATACGTAAATCCATTCAAAAATAACTTCACTCCGCCTCTTGTAGTAGTAAAAACTGAGCACTGGCAATAAAACATACCACAAGGCAATTGGCAAGTATAAACACTTATCGCTTATGAGTCAATGTATTCATACTTACTGCTACATTATTGTCATAAAAATAAGTGAGCGCTAGCGCTTACCCACGATGTATTAATAAAACGGAGTTGCTAAACGAAACGCTACTCAATAAAACATTTGGTAAACAATAAACAACTAAGTGTATATTATGCCAACTAAAACATTCTGCTACATGAAAGGTGGCATTTTAAACATTTACGTAATAAAACACAGACCAAAAGTTAAGTTGGTAACGGTGAGGTTGGCAAATAATAAGTTGGCAATTGATAAGTTGGGAAATGAAAGGTCGGCGAAATAAAATTCCGCGAAACGGGAGTTGGGAAGTAATAATCGGCGTAACAATTTTCTGCGAAAAATAAGAAAACCATTTCTACAATCTGCCCTCTGTGCGCCTACTATGAGTTCGGTACGAGCGAGTATCGAGCGCTCAATCTCTTTCGCACTATCAGCGCGTGCGAGAGAGGTGCATTGACTCTCGATACGAGAAACTCGCTATCGTATCCTATCGTAAACTCAGCTCATAGTAGGCACACTGAATATCGTGGGCCATATGTCGCTGTTTGCCGACGTGTACCCGAAAACCAAGCAAGATCAACGTCACCACCTAGTGAACCCACAGTTACTGATGTGCAAATCGCGGAAACTTTCCAAAATACTTAAAAAAGGTCTTAAGTCTTACTAACTCATATGTTTATAAGACCTTTTTTAAGCATTTTTTTATTTAGTATATAAAAGGTCTTAAGTCTAGTGTTAACTTAGCTGTTTAAAAGTCCTTTTTTAAGCATTTTGGAAAGCAATTTGCACATCAGTACCCACAATGGTGTTTATAAATCGTGGGCCACTATAGCGTATAGGTCCCCGGTTGATGTTAAATGTACTCTGCAACCGAGCACACTGAGAGGAAGTGAAACTCCTGGCCCACTTAATTAAAATTGAAATAGAAGCGCCTGGTAAAATTTACTGGCAATGCCTGACACAAGCATTTACGCATTTTCTGCGACAAACATCTCAAAAATTGTGCACATATTTTTGTTTTAGAGACCCTAATTCTGGATGTATAGTGTAGATACCAAGGACCATTAAAACAAGAGGACTGAGACTTGTCATACTTTGGATCGTGTTCCGATCGCAAGATAGAAGAGATATTCTGGCAAAAACTAGATGGTGCTTTAAACCTAAACATTTAACGATGTTATAATTGAATAAAGAATCCTAGTATAGTAACAATTAGTTCCCTAATAGCTAATAATAAATAAATCGTAACATTTAAATATTGTGTCACGCTTGCAAAGTTGAATAATTGAAAAAAAATATTCTTATACATAGATGGCGTTGTACATAGCGGGGAACGCCTTTTTGTAATCAAATAAAATAAGATCAAAATATCCTTTATTCAAGCAGGCTTAGATACAAGCACTTTCGAATTGCCAGTTGCAATGAGAAAAGTCTTTGCTGGGAAATATACAATATGATCCAACATTTGTTGCAAGGATTAGGGAAAACCCAGAAAAACCTAATCAGATCATTTAACTTAAGTATAATACTTACTTATTATTGATAAAATCATTATTTTAAAATTATTAATAAGTAAGATAAATCCCAAAAGGATTGTCAATAAAAAAGAAAAAAATCTAGAATGTGTCTAGAATTAAATTCTAAATGTCAGAGTATAATAAAACAATTAATATGCGTGTACCAATTAACTATTTAAAACTTTTACAATTATGTTATAACTAATTTATAATTGATACACGCAGAGGAGATGTACAAATTCTTCAGATCAATGTTAATATAAAATATGAACTAATATTTTTTTTCAGAGATGTATAAGGTCTCTAGGCGTCACGACATGCGATAAAATTAAATATAATAATTTGACTGAATTCTACTGAGATGTATAAGGTCTCTCAGGAGTCAAAGTGAATAATACATTCAAAATAATAATTATTAAATCTAAATTTCTTAGAGATGTATATGGTCTCTAGGCGTCATAACATGCAAAAAGATAAAATTAGTTAATTAAAATCCTCAGAAATGTTTAAGGATATACCTCTATAAATAAAACAAAACTCTTAGAGATGTATGCAGTCTCTAAATCAAATAAAAAATGAATAACTTCAATCGAGTACAGGATGAAGTCTCTCACGTCATCAGTTCATTAAATACACCAGTGTTTGCCTACCAAGGTAGTTACTAGGTATACAATTAATTTGGCCCTTGCTAGCATGAACAGACCGGGCCCCACAAACGGCACCCGTTCACGAGCATGACATATATCTCAGCCATCAATCAGATGGTCAGTCCTCTTGTGTTGATGGTCCTTGGTAGATACTTAGAGCATTTAACTACTGGAGAACATACCATACGAATACATTACCCTCTGCCAAAGTAATAAACTGTCAGTGTGTGGGTATGTTTTTGTTTGTAGGTGATTTTGTATCGTGTACGTATGTAAAACAAAAAATACAACCGAATTGAGAACTACCTACTTAGTGAGTCTGTTAAAAATAAGATTATTTCCGTAGTGTGCTGTACATGTTTACCTCACCCCCGCTGTAAATGGACGAAAACTGTGTTCGTTAATGACACTGCTTGTCATCGTGGTTAAATGCTCTAAGATATACTATGATTTGTTTTTATAACTGAACATCAATATTCACGTATGAATACGCAGGTTTTTAACACGCTTTTATTAGGTTGACCTGTATGTAACAACTATGTAATGGAATCTAAGGTAACAAATTTAATCATCTTCCAAGGATCGTAGCGTCATGAAAATTGGCAGCTGTACGTAGTTCTGATGACAATACAATAATATGGTACTGTCGAACTGATCTGATGATGGAGCTGGAAGATATGAACTGGAACTTCATGATGGAACATCGTATCATAGCTGTGTTTGGATTTGTTAGAAAAGTCTTGTAAAGCGTGTTTTTCTAGTGCTTTTTAAACTAGTAATTTATTTTGTGACGAGCGTATAGCAAATTCTACCACTGATTCTGTTACTGGCGTTGCGTTGTAGAGCATCTCCCCCGGTTTGGTGGATACGTCGATGGGTCGCGCGGTTAACGCGGGGCTGCCCGTGCCCGCCGACGCTCCGCCCATGCTGCGCTCTGAAGACGTCGCCAACGCTGTCGCATATGCTGTATCTACACCACCCGACGTCAATGTAAGCTAACGCGAATGTAAGCCTGGTTTTAGTTATACGCGCGTGGTTGGAGGACCTGAATGTCAAACCGTCATGATTTCAATGTAAGCGCATCTGATCTGAACATTACACTCTGTGCACCTCTCTGGAATGTGACGTTGTCAATGTTGACTGTTGAAAATGGCGAGCGGAGATAGGTAGAAATCCGCGCTCGCCATTTTTTACAGTATATAGACAAATAATTTGGCAGCAATTAATGGCACCGACGCCAGAATACAATTAATAGGCTTGTGTCCTAAAACGTATTTTTTCTTTTGTGAATTAAACAAAAAAATATGAAAATATAGCCCGTTAAGGTGCGTACACATTTGTATCATTTGCCCGTATCAGATCATCGTCGCGTGGCATGATCGCGTGTCACGATCACGCGTTTGGACGTTGCGCCGATCCGACCGCTCGAAATCCATTTGCTACGCGTATCACACACTTATATCGGGAGAGTGCGGCATGATCGGCGCGCCGACGTGACCGTCCAAGCAGCGCGATACGCAGTCATGCCACGGCACGGTGATCGGATACGAGCAAATGATACAAGCACCTTTAGTTCCTCGTGACGCCACGCCGCCGTGCTACCATTTTTCATACGGCGTGACGTCATGCGCCCCACTCCCAAACCACTTTATCTTTGTCTTTTTTTGTTTGATTGACAAAAGAAAAAATACGTGTCCAATATTTTTTGATAATCTAACAGACGGACTATTTATTAATTATTAGAATAATATTTTTTTGACCCAGGACCCTACCCTACCCTATTGTATATGTCGCAGGGAAATGGCCAAAACAGAGATTTGGACAAATCTCGAAGGGGTATGACCAAATCACGCAGGATGTTGAAATGGTGAATTTATTTTGCCATTTGCCTAGAAAACATCAGTCATTTAATCCAATCCCTGAATCTGTTTAGTGAAATGACTAAATGAGCCAAAAAGGCATCTCGTTTTTTCATTTCACTAGATTTGTTTAGTGTTTTGATAAAACCTCTGAAACACTTGCAAAGTCAACTTGTTTTTACTTGGAACTGTCTGTCTGTGCCGATTAGGGTCCTACTGGGATGTAAATAAAAGTCGTCTGTATAACTGTAGGCTGGTTTATTATATTAGGTTAGTATTTTATATGTATGTTTTTTTCAGGTGCTGGAGTTGACGATTTCAGCCCTTACTGAGAAAAGGTGTTGAACAAACGATTGCTGAAAGTGTACCCCGCTGGCTACGATGAAGAGTGTGTTATTATACCTATTATAGATAGTATGGCAGAAATCATGTTAAACTCAGGAAGTTACAATATAATGCGTGATTTTTTTACTTAAAGTTTTTACATTATACATCCATTATTATTATAAAAACAACGAAAACAAAATAGAAAATAAATGAATCTATAACTAAACTTTTTTTATTTATTTTTTATTGCTTACTAATATTGAGTAATTCTTTCAATACATTCTTTAAAAACAAATTAGCAAATTATTAAAAAAGAAACCAAGCCATTAAATAAATAAATATTAGGGACAATCTTACACAAATCGATATAGTCCCAAACTAAGCAAAGCTTGTGCTATAGGTACTAGGCGACGAAATACATAATATTTACATAAAAATACAATGTATAGATTATAATACTTTAATAATTTATTTATTATTTATTTATTTATTTATTTATTTCAAACAGATTACACAGCTTAACAGTGAGATACCAAGGCGCTGTGAAATGCATACAATGTTAATCTTAAATACTAACATTAAATTGTTTTATACAATACAACAATAACAATATTAATAGGTAACAGAAGACATACGATCATCCATCGCCTCACATAACCTCTTACATTCATCACAAATCATCTTCCAACTGCTTGCAAAAACATCGCAGTCAGGTGCTGATCTGAGAAGCGCGTTCAGATACTGTAAAGCGCGAACTAACGGCGATTTCCGGTACGCTACTTAAATACATAGAAAATATCCAAGACCCAGGAACAAACATCAGTGCTCATTACACAAACACTTGCATGGGCCGCGCGGGATTCGGACCCGCTATTGCGGGAGTAGGCGGAACTTTATTTACAACCGCAAGTTCGGGTCGGGCTCCCGCACGAAGGGTTCCGTACATTCCTATGCATGCCGCTTAACTTGTTTTACCATTTCGTTGCTTGTCGCCGGGCAACACAACCTTTGCTCAGTGGGTGCACGATTTCTTATTTTTCCGACGATAAACCCTCGGGGTTATTCTCTAACGAAATGTTGACCTTGGTATCCGAATCAACTGTCATAGCCCATACAAAATCATGACACTTGATTGTGATTGCGAGCGTCAAACGCGTTAAGCAATACGGGGGCCTCTCTAGATAAACATCTAAAAAAAAACCTGGACGCGCACCAAACATTCAAATCATTAGAGCCATTTCCGTGAAACAAATACATACAAAAATTACTCTTTGGAATTAATAAGATTTTCTATGTAAATGTAAGAACGTAAGCAGATTTTTATTAACTCGAACTGTACTTTAAACAAGAGAGGTGTGTTTGACGTAGCATAATATAATTTATACCCAGTTTAAGGAGAGCGTACGTAACTAAGCGGTTTTTCCATAGTTTTTCTTTGAGGAAAACAAAAGCGACGCAGCCGCGTCATTTGAATCACTATGCCATGATGGTAAAGTCCCGTTAAGATACCTACATAGGTACCCTCATACTGATTCTATAATTTACTCTCACATGAATTTGACAAGTAAATTATAGAATCAGTGTGAGGGCGAATCTCCAAAAAGATGGATGGAAAAGTCGGAGGAGGGCGGCCTCGGCGTGTGTATCTCGATCAAATTGCAGAGAACCAGCCAAGAGCATGTCGGGCCATGCTCAGTGTAGGGTTCCGCAGTCGTTCGAAGAAATGCACTACAGATGAAAAAATACGTAAATACCACAATTTGAGAGCGATTATTTCCGTTCCTAAGTATTTTTAAATAATATATGAATAAGTGTCGAAATATATGCAACACATTGATAATTCCTGGATAAAAAACAGTTTCGGTTACATGTATGGAGTGCCCCCGCTAGATTTTTTTTATTATTATTTAACTATCAAACTAAGTAGTGGTTTATACGAGTACAGCACACCTATACGCCAAATTTCATCAATATAGTTTTTGAATAAAATGCCTGTGACTTACGGATGGACGGACATGACGAAACTACAAGGATACCGTTTTTGCCATTTTGGATTTTCGGAATTCCTAATGTCGATGTCGTCTCTCCTAATGTACCTATCGTTTGTCCTAATAATGTATCGTTTGTCCTAACACATTTTTTTTAGAAACCGTAAATTCTTTAGGATATTTTAAAAGATCATCGTATAGATTAGGTTAGGTTAATTTTATAACAATTCTGAAAATTTACTGTTTCATAAAAAAATGCGATAAACACGAAAACAAACGATACATTAGGACAAATGATGTTAGGGATTCCGATATAGATCCGAAAAGATGAATGGATGTCAATGAAGTGAAAGAAGTGTGTAAGGACCGTAGAGTCTGACATTCGGAAGCTTCCCCAGTGGAATACAGGTTAGGTTAGGTTGGTTACAGGTTAGGTTGAGTATAGGTATGTATGTATGTATGGAAAGACATGTCGTGATAACTTCAACCGAAATAAACTCAGTCTCGGGACTATCTTTCGGTTACATTAAAAAAATACATACTGTTGACGATATTTGCTCAGACACGTTTTTGTTGAAATTTTGTGTACCTAATTCCGAAATATTTCTTAAAAGTCTGGGATCAATATTCACATATATATGGCCGTTTAGCGTATATATTTTGTACGGAACCCTCCGTGCACGAGTCCAGCTCGCTCTTGGCCGATTTATTAATTTGAAATAGCCCAATATTGGTGCAATTACTAGGCCGATATAGGCGTCCAGTCAGATTTCTTAGTGATACCCGTAATTATGATAATAAACACAGTAATTAACGATACCGGAATGGGGTTATCATAATGATGTAATTAACATTGACCATTTGACATATACATAAGAGCGGTTGTGCACTAATCGATTTGCTTGACTGATATTTGCCACTATAATAATTTTGTATCTGATCTACTTATAGCATATGACCAAACCAACTTCAAGCATCTCTTTTTGCCCCTTTTTTGACTGGTAGAAAGTGCCATTTGACATGAAGTCCGCCGTTTGTACTTTCCTTTGTTTTGTGCAATAAATTTTAAACAAATAAATAAATGATCAGAACAAAAAAGGACCGAAGAGAATTACTGGTATGCGATGAAATAGGTGTGACACTGAAATAAATGGATTTCAATCAATATCAAGTGGCTGTTTACCTTGATTGGGAATTTCTTAATATATTCAATGAAAATATGAAGAAACTCATTACTTAACACATAACTGCATCGTATAACTATCTTTAAAACATGCTTGGTTTCATTGATACCATACTTCACGTCATTTAAAATACACACAGCTCATATCATTAATTAAATTTAATTGTGCAATCCAAATGTATAATTGCCTAAAGCCTAAACTGGAATTTTGATCAATAAACTAGATCTAATTAGTTGAGTTAAGTATAAAAGCATAACATAAAATCATTTAACCTTAAGGAAGAGCGGTGCCACCCAACACTGGCTTTTTTTGCCTACCTGGTGGCTCCATCACCTTAGACTATAGACAGTGTATTTAATGAAATAAAGAATTTTGTATTTGTATTGCAGCAGTACGAGTTAAATTTATCAATCATTTTACTTAGTTGCCCTTAACCAGATCCAATTGTAACAGCAAGCAAACGAAGAAAGTGTTGAGTGTTTGTCAGTTCCCCCCTTTTATGGAACACTGTACTCATCTGTGGGCTGGGGCTCCCCAGCACCAGCTTCTCCCTCTAGACCGCATTCAACGGAGAGTGACTCGTATTGTTGGTTGCCAGCGCATTTCAGATCGGCTTGACTCCTTGGCACTGCGTAGACATGTAGCCTCGCTCTGCATTTTCTATCACTTGTATAACGGGGAATTTTCCGAGGAATTGTTCCCTGGCGCATCTTCCTGCCAACGACTTACGCGACAGTGTTTTCATCCCCTCCACTTAGATGGTTGGCAGTCTACAACTGAGCGTTTTGCTAGAAATTTTTTGCCTCACACGACTGCACTGTAGAATAAATTGAGTATTTCCGGACCGATGCGATCTTCAAACCTTCAAGAAAAGAGCATACTTCCACCTGAAAGGCCGGCAACGCACTTGGGACTCCTCTGGTATTGCAGGTGTCTATGGGCGACGGTGATCGCTTATCATCAGGAAATCCGTCTGCTCGTTTGCCCCCTATAACATAAAAAATAACCAAAACTGATATTTGTTTCATTTGTTGGTTGCTTCGATAAAGTTGATTGAACTTATAATGTACAGATACAGAACTGGGACAGGTTATAGCAAAAAAAAATACTGACGGAAATAGAAAAAGATGCAGTAGAGTCGTTATATGATTATTAGGATATTATCGCTTTTTATGTAACCTATTTGAATTGCATTTCTAATTTTGTGATAGCGGGGTTACTGTAGCAGTTTTATGACAACCATAATTGCCATCAACCATGATATTTATGGGGGGGCAACGGGGGCCTAGGGCCTCCACAAGGGAGGGGCCCCCACAAATAACATTTCTAAAAAATGGTTTAAAGGCCAAGCCACACCGGATGCGTGTGCGTGGCGTGCACGTAGACGTGCGCGTGGCGTGCGGGTTGTAAAGTACGAATACCCATAAGAGATGACACACCGCTGCGCACGTGCACGCCACGCAAGCGGTTTGCCATCTACTATGACATTTCATACGATACAACGCGCACGCCACGCATACGCGTACGTGCACGTACTGCACACGCATCCGGTGTGTTTCGGCCTTAAATGTATTCGGAAAAAATTAATAAAAAAATTAATAGGGGCCCCCACAAGTGAGGGGCTCCACAAATGAAATAAAAAAAATGTTTATTGTATTTGGAAAATTACTAGGGGCCTTCAGAAGTGAGGAGCCCCCACAAATGAAATTTCTAGAAACAATAAAAAAGTTTAATGTATTTGGAAAATTACTAGAGGCCTCCACTCATTCATTGCCCCAGGGCCACCAGAACCCTAAATCCGGCTCTGCACCCCCTGCAAACGTTCCTGGCGCTCCGGGCAATAAAACTCGGGCGCGGGATGTGCGCGTACGATTCTTTGTATCGATGAAGTCGATGAAAAACATAGTTATTATGTAATAAATAATGAACAATAGTCATACGTATATTTACTACCCAAGTAACACACAAGCTGTATTAGAGCTTAACTGCCTTATAACACTCAAACTGGCTGTATAATGGCCGTATAACCAAGAGGTTCTTATACAGCTTGTGAGCTACCTGGGTACCCAAATATACACACAAAACAAACTGGGCCTTTCTCTTTCAATCTCGGGAAGATAGGAGATCGGGATTTTGACTCACCCTGATTCCTCACACTCGCTGACTTTGTCACATGGGCTCTGATAAAAAAATTATTATCGTCTTGCAGCAGATTGCAACTGCCCGATATGGCATATCTTTTATTCACGGTGGAAATGAAGTATTTTATTGCAAAGATGAACTAGAAGAGTTTAAAATATGACTAAATTTGTTTGATAATGTTGACACACATTATGTGAACTGCCAATTTAAAAAAAAGCAAGCAAATAAACTAACTTTGCTCCGCCTCAGATCACCATTTGCTAGTAAGATCCATCTTATGCAAATATTAGTAATCCAAAAATTCCAAAAATAATGTAAATATGCTCTGACAGCCCAAATCTATCCGTGATATTTAAATTTTAGTCATTAAAAAAACATGTTGTTCATTATTTATTTTCGACACGTATGCCTCAGTTGGTTGCACAACGGCCTACAGAGCTGACGGTCCCGGGTTCGAATCCCGGCCAGGGCAAGTGTTGTGGAATGAGCATGAATGATTGTTCCTGGATGTTTTCTTTGTATTTAAGTATTACAATTTATCTATATATATAATGCATACCTACGCCTGGTACCCGTAGTACAAGCTTTGTATTGGGACTAGGTCGATTTGTGTAAGATTGTCCCGATTATTTATTTATTACTAGCTTCTGCCCGCGACTTCGTCCGCCTTGAATTCGTTTATCGCGGATAAGGGTATTTTTCCGGGATAAAAAGTAGCCTATGTCCTTCCCCGGGACTCAAACTATCTCCATACCAAATTTAATCCAAATTGGTTCAGCGGTTTAAGCGCGAAGAGGTAACAGACAGACAGACAGACACACTTTCGCATTTATAATATTAGTATGGAAGTATGGATTGCCCACCATTTCTACCAACTAGAGAAACAGTGTAATAGAGACTTTACATAGACAGGTAGATAATAGGCGGCCTTGTTGCTAAAGAGCGATCTCTTCCAGACAACCTTTCGGTAGCGGAAATGACACAAAATAGCTAGTAATGAGTAGGTGGTGAGATAAGATTATAAATAATACACAAAAAAATAAAAACAAACATACATACATACATACATACATACACAGACATACATACACAAACATACATGTACAGACACACATACATACAGAGAAATACTTTAGTACCTATTCGTAACTCGTTCTAAGCCGTAACTAATTGCTAGTATTTTTTGTAGGAAAATTGGCTTACTTCTATTATAGGTACCTAGTCTAGTGCTTATGGGGAATCACGGTGACTTTTGCTATCAGCGTCGCGGTGTGTATGCATTAGTCTCTCATTCGCAGTATGACCCTCTACGCGACTTCAAAATATTAAATTTGAATTCTGAATGAAATATTTAGGTTCGAGAATCTTCCCTTTCTTCCTTCCCGGACTCAGGATATTAATTCTCAGTAATGCGAGCGAAGCTGAAGGTAAATGCTAGATCATTTTGTAGGAAAATGTTAGCTCATTGGAAAATACGGTGATGCATTGCTCTCTGCGTCGTGTGTATCAGTCTACAATTGGCAGCCCAGCCCTCTACGCGTCTTTGAAATACTGTTGAATCAAAAAAAATTGAGGTATGAAAATTCATTTACATAATTAATTATAACATTTATAACCCCCAACGAGTAAAGAGCAGGGGGGGGGGGGGGATAAATGTTAGTGTCTTATGTGTGTCTATGTAGGTATTTGAGTGTCTGCCTGTGGCATCGATTGCTCAAAAATGTATATCTATTTCGATTTGGCGCGATGAAGACCCACACAAACATACAAAAATATATTTTTCGATTTAGTTACTCTTTTTTTCTTCAGCGTAGTCGAGTAAAAAGCATCCTATAACCATCAGTGGATGCCCAGCTACCCGTATATAATAAAAATAGTTGAAATCCGTACAGCTATTTTGATGTGATGACGCCTCAACGTCACATACAAAAAAATTATAAATAAAAAAAGAACCGACTTCAAAATAAACTAAAAAGCCATAAATAATCTCTTATGTACGGTACGGATCACATTTGAATCACCTTTTGAAGTCGGTGCCAAACCATTCATTTATTACTATTAAGAACCGCGGCGGCGAGCCTTTAGTTATTATCTACCTACATATATATTTAGTCATAGTAATTCGTATTTTTGTTGAATAAAGAACTTTATTTACTTCAGGCTTGGCACCGACTTCAAAAGGTGATTCAAATGTGATCCGTTCCGTACATAAAAGATTATTTATGGCTTTTTAGTTTATATTGAAGTCGGTTCTTTTTTATTTATAAATTTTTATTTTTTGCTTTTTAGTGATGGATTTTAGTAGTGATATAAAGTATATTGTAGAGCCCAGAATGGGAAGATTGAGGAGGCACCTTGCACGCATCTCGAGTCTTTGGAAGTAAGAAATGTAAAAGGGTTAGTTCATTGTACCTTCCATCATCAGCTCAGCGTGAAATGATGACAACCAGAGGAAAAGAACTGATAACTTTAGAAAAATATATACAAAACATTGTTAGTGCCTATAATATTTGAGGTTTTCTCTCGATTTCCCTGGTATTCCATCATCTAATCGTGACTTGGTGATAAGGAGACGACTTCAGGGACACACTAAAAAGAATATGACTAACAGTCTTAACGTATCTACCTATAATAGATGTTTTTTTTAAGAATTATCCTCTAACTCTTAACTATTAAGGAGTTGTACCTTCCGTCATCAGCTCAGCATGATGAGATGATAACTACCATATGTAAATACTTAAGTAGCTTAAGAAAATATATGAAAAACGTTATAAGTGCCTATAAAATTTGAGGATTGCCCTCGATTTCCTCGGGATCCCAGCATCAGATCCTAACTTGGTCGCAATGGGACCACCTCGGGAGTATATTCTTTCAAATAAAAAAAGAATTTTTAAAATCGGTCCACAATTGGCGGAGTAATCGGTGAACATACATAAAAAAAATACAAACTATCGAACATATAACCTCCTCCTTTTTTGGAAGTCGGTTAAAAAAGCGAAAATATTTTGTTCACTTCTGCTCAAAAAGTACGTCATATTAGCTTCGCGAAGCGAGACTAAAATAGTACATTTAGCCCCTAGGGTTTAAATGAAAGCCATGTAATCCCATACACATTTCTATGAAACTGAAAAAAAAACTTGCTGCCAGCTGCATAATCTATAACTTATTAAAAACAAACGAACCAACCTCATCAGATTTGTCAAACTTTCTGATACAATTGGAACGTCATTGGTATCGGTATCAATAGAAACGACTCTTGATAAAAATTCGTTATACTGATATCGTAAATCGAGGTCACCAATTTTCATGCCAATTTTGAACATGCTTCGTTTAAGAAATGTAAAATTATAGGACGCCAATACACACTGACGCGGTTCTAGAGGAAAATAGGTGAGGGGGTGGAAGTCATAGTAACGGCTTTTTAATTCGTTTATGTTTACAAGATTCTCTTTAAAGAGAAAGTATGATGGGGGTAACGGTAAGGACCTCTGTGAGCCCTCTCCCCTCTCCCAGAGTCACCACTGGCACACTGTGTAGTATTAAGTATTTACTGCGTACCTACATAGGTAATAACTAGGTAATAGAAAGTCAGCAAAATTAATAAAAAAAAATACAAAAATTAATACAAACTCAAAAAAATAATTCAGCACCAACATCTATGCAATAATCTACTTTTATTTTGTAGTCGTTGCCGCCCAAACAAATGGCTAGATCAATAAATAAATACATAAATATACATAAATTTATCTATACTTATAAGCTGTAAAAAATAAATGACTGTACTATGAATATATAAAAAAAACCGGCCAAGAGCATGTCGGACTATGCTCAGTGTAGGGTTCCGCAGTCGCTCATACGAAGAGATGAAAAAAAATGCCATGTGAAAAAGTGCACTATCTCCACGGCACCACGTGCTTTTGTTGAGAAGCACCGTTTTTCGGCAATAACTCAACAACGGTACATCCGATCCATGTTGAAAACAATTTTCGTTGAAAGTATTTATTAAGTTTTACTTTCTAATTTTTTCATATTTTTTGGACGTACCGTTTAGAAAATAGAGGGGGACAATTTATGCTACTTTCGGAGTGATTATTTCCAATTCAATGCAACAAATATTTTTTAGAAACCTCAAGTTATCTTTAAAAGAACTGTCGAAATAAGTATGTGCCACACATTGGCATTTGCTGAAAAAAAAAAACGGTTTCGGTTACATGTATGGGGAGTGCCTACCCTAGAAACTATTTCATCAATATACGTCATGCAGTTTTTGAGTAAAATGCCTGTTACATACAGACGGACAGACGGACGGGCATGACGAAACTATAAGGATTCCGTTTTGGCCATTTTGGTTACGGAACCCTAAAAAGTGCTCCCCTTCGGCATGGTCCCGAAGATGCTGGCATCATTTCCCCGCTGTATAGCATTGCTGCTACGTACTTACTTATCACAAATGTTGACATAGGTTTATGTTGAAATAACACGAAATAGAAGGATATTACGTGACCTTGAATATTTGCAGAAATAACAATAGCATGTGCCAGTTAGTTATGTTATGATAAGGTCTTTGATATCAGCAGTTGCTATTTGTCAAACCGATTGCTTTGGGATCTATCTAGTGTTTGACATACTTAGGTATTATTAGAACAAATATCTAGGCTTACTGACTTTTGAAATGCTTTGTTGCCTGTCATATCATATTGGAGGTATTCCAAAATAATGTCGCATACGTAACGGTTATACTGGTAGCCACTACGACAGCTACCTTAAGAGACTCCAAACGATAATGTATGTCAGGGTGTGCACGGGGTAGACTGAGAAAATATATATCTATCTCTGTCAAAGTTACAATTTGTGCAAAGAAAACTACCCACTTTGAGAAAACACGCCGTGAACACGGAAGCTCCAAAGCTTCTGAAACGTCGGGAACTCAAATGAGATAATGTATCTACGCTATAGACTCCGTTTAAGGTGCGTCCACATTTGTATCATTTGCCCGTATCAGATCATCGTCGCGTGGCATGATCGCGTGTCACGATCACGCGTTTGGACGTTGCGCCGATCAGATCGCTCGAAATCCATATTGCTACGCGTATCAAATACTCCGATCGGACGAGCGCGCCATGATCTCGATGGTGCGACGTCCACACTAGCGATCATGACACGCGATCATGCTACGCGGTTATGATACGCCGCGATCCATCTCGAGTCGGTTTTTGCCCGATCATCTTCTGTCTCGTCCATTGCAGCTACGCGTGAAAGAGATGGCCGAGAGGCGTGGCTTGAGTCGCTGGCGCAGGTGTATTACGGCGAATTTCCAAAGTACCGCCGACGCATGGGCGCTGCTGTCCACGCTGGTGCTCGGCGCTCGCGGCTTATCAGCTGTCATGATAATGATCATCAAGTTTGTGCACGGGTGTTAACGAATTTGATGTGCGATCGCAGAGTGCAACAGTTTTACACGGAACACAACGCTACTACAAAAGAACGATCACGCGAAAAATGATGATCGGCGAAATGCCAAAATGATCGGAGCGGTGAAACGATACGGCTAGCGTCCAAACTGCAGCATGCAAAATGATCGGCGCGGTGATCGGATACGGTGATACGCTACGGCTTAGTGTGGACGCGTTTCTTGACGCGGCGGCGCAAATGATACGGAATGCCGACAGTGAGCGTCCACGCAGCGCGATACGCAGTCATGCCACGGAACGATGATCGGATACGAGCAAATGATACAAGTGTGGCCGCACCTTTAAATTGTTTTATTTAAATGAATAACTGCATAATTTAGTTTCTTCAATAACGTACAAGTAACCATTGGTCCTCCCGTGACCATGGAAAGCTGGAAAGCTTCCGAAACGTCGGGAACTAAAATGAGATAATATACGCGATATAATCCGTTAAATTGTTTTATTTCAATGAGTAATAATCGCGGAAACAGAAGAAAATATTAACGTACAAGTAACCATTTACTTAATCTATACCTACAGTATACATATATGTAGGTACTTAAATTCATAATAAAAAAATATTTAGATAAATCGCATTTTAAGTTTAGCAGTGGGGCTCATAACGTCATAACGTATAACGCGTACCTACGCGTGACGTCACACTTATGTACAGTTTGTATTTATACAGATAAATTGTACAAAATATTTTTTTCGCTTTCATTTTCGCTCAATGTATCGATTTTCTTCTAATACGTAACATAAAATACGTCTCCTATGTTTTTTATTAATCTACAAGACGAACTAAAAATTAAAATTTAGCATCACTCATCATTATATGCATGTATGTAGATAGGTAAACATGGAGCGGTGGGTGGGCAAGACGGCTGTCGTGACCGGCGCGGGGTCCGGCATCGGCGCGGCCACGGCGGCCGCGCTCGCCACGGCGGGGTTGCAAGTCGTTGCGGCGGATATCGTTACCGAGCGGGCCATCGGCGATGTGAGTGACTACGGTGGGCGATGCTGTGGGGACCGGCGCAAGGTCCGGCATTAGCGCGAAATCGGGCAGCGGCGGCGCTCCGGGGTGTGACTGTGGATATCGTCGCCGAACGGGCCATCGGCGATGTGAGTGACTTCGGTGGGCCATGCTGTGGTGACCGGCGCAGGGTCCAGCATCAGCGCGCAGTATGGCAGTGGCGAGGCTCTCTGAGTTGTTACTGTGGATATCACCGCCGTGCGGGCCATCGGCGATGTGAGTGACTACGATGGGCCATGCTGTGGTGACCAGCGCAGGGTCCAGCATCAGCGCGAAGTCGGACAGCGGCGGTGCTCCAGGGTGTTACTGTAGATATCACCGCGGTGCGGGCCATCGGCGATGTGATTGACTTCGGTGGGCCCTGCTGTGGTGACCGGCGCAGGGTCCAGCATCAGCGCGCAGTCTGGCAATGGCGGGGCTTCAAATTGTTACTGTGGATATCACCGCCGTGCGGGCCATCGGTGATGTGAGTGACTACGGTGGGCCATGCTGTGGTGACCGGCGCAGGGTCCAGCATCAGCGCTAAGTCTGGCAGCGGCGGGGCTCCTCCGAGTTGCTACCGTGGATATCGTCGCTGAACAGGCCATCGGCGATGTGAGTTACTTCGGTAGGCCATGCTGTGGTGACCGGCGCAGGGTCCAGCGTCAGCGCGAAATCGAGCAACGGCGGCGCTCCGGGGTGTTACTGTGGATATCGCCGTCAAACGGGCCATCGGCGATGTGAGTGACTACGGTGAGCAATGCCGTGGTGACCGGCGCAGGGTCCAGCAGGCCATCGATGTAAGTACGGTGGGCCAGACCAGTGCGAGGTGCGGCATCACAGTGAGTGGGGGAGCTGCTGCGGGTCACCGTGGATCTCGACGACGAGCGAGCTGATTTTTATTTATGTCACTCTACTTATAATACGGCGGCACATATTTGGGTGCCTCCTAAAGAGTTATATCACTTATAATACACGACACATCTTTATTAGGACCTACCTAAAACAACAGCATTGATACAAAGTCAGTTAGCGGTCACCCGAGCATTTAAAAACAGTAATTTGCATATTGTTCATATTAATC
This sequence comes from Hedya salicella, assembly GCA_905404275.2. Lineage (NCBI taxonomy): Eukaryota > Metazoa > Arthropoda > Insecta > Lepidoptera > Tortricidae > Hedya > Hedya salicella. Next base: position 6,626,526 of record FR990114.1, on the reverse strand, counting down.
GTCGCTTTAAAAATTTCTAAGTTGACAAACATAAGGTGGAATTTATACAAATGAGGATAATACGCGTGCGCCAGGCGAATAGTCAATTTTATAAGTATTATTATTGGTTTTATCCGGGTTCACGGCAAAAGGTTTTGTTTTGAGTGCGTCATGCCCTCAGCAAAAATGTCGATACGTGACCATAATCAATACTTTACTTACACCGAATACGCGCAGATTTATTTTTGTCATCTAATGAAGTCGTTGGCGTGTGCTGTCATTATATCGTGACTGTGGCGGTGAACATGTTAAAAAGACAATCCGTCACTTTGGTATAATTTGGAAGACATTGTATATAAGATATGGTTCTATTATACAAAGATTGAAGACTTGCTCGTTGCCTTTGTCATAATAATAATTAGAATTGGTCGTTTCGGAGAATTTACCAACTGTTGCTGAATTCAGTATACTCAGATATATATTACTCGTATAATATACAGCCGAGGATACTTCAAAATTTAAGGTTGCAAAAAGGTTGTATCCACACTAATCAATCGATCGTCGATCTATAGCATCAACTGACGTTGATCGATTGGTGTAATAGCTTTGGCTATGTATGGTAGAGACTATCGATTGACGTCGATCAATGCTATTCTACCATCGATCGAGACGATCCACACCTAATTGTTCTTAAAACATCTCAACAACTAAATATTTCTAACAGAATATATACCAACAACCAACACTTTTCAACCAATTTATTTGTACACCCATATATATAAAATATATGAATAATTTGAACTATCCATACTAATATTATAAATGCGAAAGTGTGTCTATCTGTCTGTCTGTCTGTCTGTTTGTCTGTCTGTCTGTCAGTTACCTCTTCACGCTTAAACCACTGAACTGATTTGGATGAAATTTGGTATGGAAATAGTTTGAGTCCCGGGGAAGGACATAGGCTACCTTTTATCCCGGAAAAATACCCTTATGCGCGATAAACGAATTTACGGCAGATGAAGTCGCGGGCAGAAGCTAGTTCACTATATGTTTGACGACCGGTTTGGCTCAGTGGGAGTAACGTTGCCTGCGAAGCTGAGGTCCTGGGTTCAAATCCCGGTAAGGGCAAATATTTGTGTGATGAGCATAAATATTTCTTCCTGTGTCTTGGATGTTTTCTATGTATATAAGTAACTAGCTTCTGCCCGCGACTTCGTCCGCCTTAAATGCGTTCATCGCGGATAAGGGTATTTTTACGGGATAAAAAATAGCCTATGTCCTTCTCCGGGACTCAAACTATCTCCATACCAAATTTCATCCAAATCGGTCCAGCGGTTTAACCGTGAAGCGGTAACAGACAGACAGACAGACACACTTTCGCATTCATAATATTAGTATGGATATATTAAATATTTCGTCGTCTAGTACCCATAACACAAGCCTTATTGAGTTTACCATGGGACTAGAGCGATTTGTGTAAAATTTTCCCGTAATATTTATTTATATACGTTTAACATCGTCAACAGAACCTCGCACTATTGCTGAAAGCCGAAACCTTGAAGAATGTGACTCCGAAGCAAGTAGACGTGACCGACCATTGCAGCCTAGAGGAGTTGTTCCGCTGGGTGGACCGCCTCGGTGGCGTCAGCGTGCTAGTCAGCTGCGCCGGAGTCATGTACCCTGGGCAAGTCACTGGTGAGAGTAACTTACTCATATCAGGACATTGTAGGATTGCCCTACAGGTTGACGTGGCCGATCATTCCAGTCAAGAGGAGTTGTTCCGTCGGTTGAATGCGCTCCGCGTCAGCATGCTGGTCAGCTGCGCTGGAGTCACGTACCCCGAGCAGGTTATTTGTAGAGCCACTTCGTCATACTAGGACTTTGTAGGATTAGCCCTTAAGGTTGACGTAACCGACCATTCCAGTCTAGAGGAGTTGTTTCGCAAAGTAATCCATACTTAATAATTTAAAAGCGAAAGTGTGTCTGTCTGTCTGTTACCTCTTCACGCTTAAACCGCTGAACCGATTTAGATGAAATTGGATACGGAGGTAGTTTGAGTCCCGGGGAAGGTCATAGGCTACTTTTTATCCCGGAAAAATACGTTTATCCATGATAAAGCAATTTAAAGCGGACGAAGTCGCGGGCAGAAGCCAGTATTTATATAAAGTCAATGTGTTCCCCTGGGTGAACCAGCTCAGCGTCAGCATGCTGCTCAACCACGCTGGAGTCAAGTACTGACTGATCTCATTAACCAATTTTGATCTGTCCTACATCACATTATCAAAGATTTTGCCGCTCTAGCTATCGTTATATAATTATTTATGAAGACAATGATTTTTTACTACCCTGATTTTTCCAGTATGTGTACACAGTGTAGACACACTACTTGGAACGTGGAAAACAATATCAGACAATAAATTTAGAAAATAATTGTGGACATCCGAGACTGAGACTCGAATATCGTGGTAAATATCATGACTTCCGTCACTCAGGTGGTCAGTGCACAAGAAACAACGATCGGAAAATTCCAAGATATTTGATAACATACTGATAGACCAGAGTATCTGCTGTACGTATAGCCTTCTTCCTACGCCTTTGGGCGATTGCGCTCTACAAGGAATTTTAGTGTCCCGCCGTCCGATTTTTCACAATGAAATATAAATTTAATATAGGACCGTAAAAAATCGGACTGCAGTACAGTAAAATTCCTTGTAGTGCACAATCGACCTTAGAGTATTTAACCAGTGGAGATGGCAAACCGTATCATTACCGAGCATATTTTTCATTCCCCTTTAGCGGCTAGTGGCTTTTTAAACAATGGTTTAATGCTTTAAGTCCTAAGCCTCAAGCAACATCAAGGGCAAGTTACTTACTCGGGAACAACAAAATAGCTCCAGGTCCATCATCATTTTATCGTTATTAAAATAGTGTGGGCGTAATAATGAACATATTGAATAGTCATCAGTTTCAAACGTCCCGGATTTTTAGGAGACTTGCGTGGATCTAACACATCCGAGTTTGTTCACGACGAGAAGTTTCCTGTGAGCCAGTGACTGTACTTCTGCTGGGACCCGTTCCTGAGAATATCAGTGAGAGAGTATGTTCATGAGCAGGTTCCATCTAGGGCTTGCAATTCCGGAGTTGGTTTGTATGACCAGTATCGAAAATTCCGTAATTTCCGAACTGGCCATACTAACCATACACTTCCGAAATTGAAAGCCCTAGTTTTAGCAGATGTTGGATTGGAACTATTGCATTTTTGGGAAAAATAATCAGGCTAACAGAATGTACTCGTAGTTTGGATGGAGAATTTGTTTGTGACACAGTTACCTTAGTTTAGCAATTTTCGGAATGCCCAGAGACTGGTGCGAGTTAGGCATAGACTAGTAAAGTCGGGGAAACTCGTCCATGTGATTAAGGCCAACGGTTTACAACCGACTGCCAGCACTCGTCACAAATGCGCTGTCACTCGTCAGCTTCAAGACACGCCTCAAACATTGGCTTATCGAGCACACTTTTTATAGCTTCAATGAATTTACTGAGTACCAAATAGGTACTTAAATCTATATTAGGTATTAATTTTTAATACGTACAATTTAATTTATGTTATAAATGTAGTGATGTATTAACATTATTTTAAGAGGATTTATACCTGCTTAACTGGCAACGTCGCATATTTCTAGGTTTTTCTTGATTATTTTGAGAAATATGAATGTAACTTGGACATGTTTTCAATACATTAATTACGTTTTCGGTAGTTACGCTGGCACAAAGCAAAATTTCATGTTATTGCCGCAAATAAAGCTCTAAAATGAATTCATTTCTATATCTTGTTTTGTAAGAAAATAAAGCCAAAAGCGATGGTTAGGTGAATTAAACGCATCATAAATTCTAAAGGTGCAGGGTATGTATTGAACATACCGTGAAGTTTCATTCAAATACCACAAAATAATGAAGCAAAATGATAAAATATGCGACGTTGCCAGTTCAGCAGGTATAAACGCTCTTAATCCACAACTTTGCATCATGTTATTATTGGTACACGGGTAGCTGGGTATCTCCAGATGGTTATAGGATAATTTTTACTCGACTTCGCTGAAGAAAAATCCGCGTACGAAGTTGCAATGCGGGCATCTTCTAGTTATGAATAAATGAATATGAATATCAATGTATTCTCAGACGTGGGCAATAACGTCGTCAGCGCGGAGAAACTAAGCCGTGTGCTGGATGTGAACTCCAAAGGGGTCATCTTGTGCGCCAAGTTCGCTGTTGCCTCCATGAAGAAGAACGGCATCGATGGCCACATCGTCAACATCAATAGGTAAGCGACTATCTCTTTAACCACAGAGGGGCTACTCTGAAATTCGAAGTTCGTATCGCGCCATCTCGCTCTTTGAAATACAGTTTCACTTGAGAGCGAGAGGGATGCACTGAGGTCGCGTTCATACGACATATCTCTGAAAATCCACAACATTCAAACTGTAATTTGTTATTGCCCAAGTACTTAGTAATAGCCAGCCTACCAAAAACTATAAATAGTTTTGAAGTAATTGGAGACCATCATTATTTTTTGACCCTCTGAAGTGAACACACTTACACCACGTGATTAACCTTATCAGTGAGTCATTAAAGTGAAAGCTGTTTGTTTTAGAATATCTATAAAAATTTTGGTTTTATCTTTGTGATTCATTATGGAAATTCATGATAAAGGTATGTTTTCTAATTTTTATTATTATTTACAGTCATTCTCTTTATAATTTTGTATCTATATACCTGCTACGAATCACTTAATTTTACACAAAAACATTACTTACCTGTGTTTTCAAATTGAGATTCAACGTAGTTCAGATCCTTTCATAGAAATAATATTATATTTGAAATAAATCTTGAATAATGTAGTATCTCTCATTTCAGACCTACTTCCCGATTTTGCCCGTTCTCTGATAATATGGCCTCTACGCTTTTCGTAGAGGGAGCTACGAAAAATATCGAATTGTCATAACATTTGTTTGTTTTCTTTCAGGTTCTTTTTTGCAGGTGCAGTTTACAAGAATGCATATATTTGAATTATGGAGTAATTTTAAAGGATCAAACAAGGAAAAAACTCAACAAGTACTAGAGGAAATTTTTAAAAATGTGCCGGAAAATAAAAGTTTTAATACTGAGACATTAATTAATCGTATTACATACTTAACCACAACGCTGATCGCTTTCTGGAAAAAATCAAACAGGACTCGAGAGAATTTAATTAGAATCAACGCAAAATGGCTGGCTTTCCTTGAAACAATTGAACTAGTGCAGATTTCGGAGGCGTTGCCCGAACGAGAAAATTGTACTTCGAACATCGGCCGCCCACTAAAGGATTATTGTAATGATGATGGAAATCTTCTTAAATATATAAAAGTAGAAACTGACTGACTGACATATCAAGGCACAAGCCCACACCGCTGGTTCTAGATATTCCAAATTTGGCACGGCTTTAGTAGGTCAAGGGACGCACTAAGAAAGGAATTTTATGATTATTTCCCTCCGCGAAAGAAGTTGCAATCTTTTACCCAGTAAATTATAAATGTAGTGTTTCCTCATTAAAAAAAACCGCCCAAGTGCAAGTCGGACTCGCGCACCGAGGGTTCCGTACAAACTTTCACATACACTAATATTATTACATATGACCCGGTTCCGTTATATCATTGCATACAAATAAGGTGCAAACTTAACGCAACCAGGTTGTTCAAATTGGTTTTGTGAAAATTAAAAAAAAAATTGGTTAGAGATTTAGTTATAATTTACCTGTGTATAGATATATGTGGACTGACCATGTTTATAAATATTCCAAATTTCAAATAGATAGCATAAGTAGCAGACAGACAGACAGACAGAGTAGCACAAAGGTTTTTTACCTTTTTGGTACGGAACCCTAAAAAGAGCAGAATCATTAAAAAATCCTTATTTTCTAGCTTGGCGGGACACTACATACCGTTCAGCTCCCACATGAACGTGTATTCGGCCTCCAAACACGCCATCACCGCCTTCACTGCTCTCCTCGACAACGAGCTAACCGACTTCGGCAGCAAGATCAAGATCACAGTAATGAAATAATGATCTTTATATCCTATCAACATCTGTAGATACTCAGCTGTCCGTGTATCAAAACTAGTTGAAATTCGTTAAGGCGATTTGACGTGATGAGGCCACAACGACACATACAAACATACAAAAAATCCCAAAAAAATGTTTTTCGATTTAGTGACCTCGAAATAATCCGTAACAATATATCTATCTATATCTACACTATTATAAAGTTGTAAAAATGAAATGTTTGTATGTGTCGTTGTGGCTTCATCACGCTAAATCGGCAAAACTTAAACTATCTTTTTAAATGTAGGTACAAACATTTCATTTTTACAATTGTATAATAATATAGATGACTAGATGGCGCCCGCAACCTTGTTCACGGAAAAGTCATAACTTTTTTTCTTCTTCAGCATAGTAGGGTAAAAAGTTTCCTATAACCATCTGTTTTTGTTTCGGCTTTCTTCTCATCAGTGGTTTCCTCTTAGGAAATGTCGTAGAGACAGACTTGTAAAAGTGACATTGCGGCCTACTTCTTTACTTTTATGCAGTTGTAAAAATAAAATGTCTATACATTGAAGATATTTAAAAAAATATATTGTTACGGACTATTTGGAGGTCACTGAATCGAAAAATATTTTGTTTTTGGTTATGGTATATATCGTTGTGGCTTCATCATGCCACAACGGCTAGACGGATTTCAACTATTTTTGCTACATGGATAGCTGTGTATCCACAGATGGTTATAGGATACTTTTACCCGACTACGCTGAAGAAAAAAAGGGTTATGACTTTTTCTCCACCTCAAAGGAAGTTGCGGGCATCTTCTTGTGCTACTGTAAAAAAGTACATTTTTGGATAAAATATGGCAAGTAGAATTAGAAAAGAAAATATATTGAAGAGCAAAGAGTAAACTAGCTTAAAAGTCAGCGTTCGAAGTTCGAATAAGGGCGACCATTTCCCTCTCATGTTAATCTATATTTGAGTGAGCGGGACGGAGGTAGGATACGAATTTCGTATTTTGAAGATCGGTTTGTCCCTAATTTGTCACTGGTCTCTTTCAGAGCATCTCTCCGGGCTGCACTCTCACAGTACTAGCGAGCCAGTCCCTGGACCACGTCTCAGAAGCACCCACGGTGGCTCTTCAGCCCAAGGACGTCGCCGGAGCCGTGCTCTACGCGCTCTCTACGCCACCCAACGTCAATGTATGTTTCAAGAAGACTATAGCTTGATAAGTTCTGTGGGCATGAAGTGTGCGCGCGGCGGAGCACCATGATCTTGCCACGCGCACACTACTTACTCGCCTCCGCTGTCTTTAAAGCCGAAAGAACTTGTCAAGCTATAGATATTCCATATTATAGAAGCTCAGATTTTACAGAGCGATGTTAATAAGGGCTTTCTTTACAAGCTTTCATTTAACTTGCGGGGCGGGTATAAAGTGTGCGCGCGGCGGAGCACGATGAAGCTATCGCGCGCTCACTTCTTACTCGCCCCCGCTGTCGTTCCCTTTCCCCCCGTCGCCCGCATCCGGGGGAGTGTCACGATAGAAATCGTCAAGCTATAGATATTCCATATTGAAGCTCATATTTTACAGAGCGATGCTAATGAGGGCCTTTTTTACAAGCCTTTATTTAATTTGCGGAGGTGGGTATAAAGTGTTCGCGCGGCGGAGCACAATGACCCTGCCGCGCGCACACACTCGCCCCTGCTTTCCCCCGTTGCCCGCAGACCGTGGGAGAGTCACGAAAGAACTTGTCAAGCTATAGATATTCCATATTAGAGCTCATATTTTTACGGAGCCTTGCTAATGAGGGCTTTATTTAAACCTTTTTGAACTGGGTAGGTCTGGCTAGGTACCTGTAAACGGAATCAGTGGGGGGAGCGCTAACTCACAAGCGGGAATAACATCCACGGTCACTTGAGCATAAATATTTTGTTCCTGAGTCTTGGATATTTAAGTAAATCTATTAAATAAATTTAAGTAAATCTATTAATTATATAACACAAGCATTATTGAGCTTCTATAGGACTAATTCGATTTGTGTTAAAATTTACCCGTAATATTTATTTTTTATTACTTATTTATAGGTAACGTACTCATTTTACGGCTACAGAACCTGGCTTTTTTCCAGATCAAAGAACTCACTATCACCTCAGTGGGAGAGAAGCGGCTATAAGAAAAGTATATAATTTAGCACATACGAGTATATTAAACAATATGGCACTTATGACTATTGTGTTATGGCATTCGAGGAGCTGGAGGAGCCGAGGGCGAGCACGCTGGTCCCGAACTGCAGGATGGCGCGGAGTATGTCCATCTTCAAGGTCCAGAGCGGGGAGGAGGTGGATGACTGCTGGCCTTGTCGTTGCTGTGGGATGAAATACATGATTACTTATTATAACATTATAATATCCAGGCCCAGAGGTCATGAATCCACACACATCTTAATAGATCTACGAATGAGTCAAATAACATTGAAACCCAAGTAACACACAAGCTGATTAGAGCTTATACAGCCCTTATAATGCTCAGAGTGTCAGTATAAGCTCTTATTTTTTTATTTTTTTTATTATTTATTTAGGCAACAAACAGTGACAATTAATAACTTACTAGCTATTATTATTACGGTAAATGACCTGGAGTGCCATAACTTGAGTTCTTATACAGCTTTTGTGCTACCTGGGAACAGCGCCGTCTCCCAGCCGGAATATCTTAGCGGTCTCATAACGTCAAAATGACTTAGCGAATATTAGCCCTTTTCGGTACAAGGATAGCTAATAATAATATTCGAGTATGATTATAGGATACATAAATATGACTTTTGAGACTTTATTCCTCCTTCGCGAACCTTTATTTTAACAAATAATATGAAATGCGAAGTTTTGATGAATCGATCGTAGAGATATATACTAATACCTAATGAAATGACCAGCTAGAACAAGTCCCGAAGAAACGGCTTAAAAGCTTAGGAATGATGGTCAGCGAAGAGTGATAAGTATCTCTAAAGGAGCATACGAGGCTTGCGTCACATGATTAAAGAAATTGCGTCGCAGTGGTTTTGCCACACGTAATTTGTAGGTACTCTGCTCGGGCAGTTTGGAAAGCCACTATAAATATTCGCTATGTAGGGTAAGCATACATGTATACACGGCCCCGAGACAAAATATGTATGTAACTATATAAATATTTGTTGGCAGTGCTGTGTGGGTCTCCTGTTCCCATCGTCAGCCGCTTAAAGCGACACGGCATACGTTAGCACAATATAACGAATATACAGTTGTCCGACACCTTAGATATCGGGCAGCGTTACCGTCCAATAGAGCGGACGCGAAAGGTGTGTACCAGTAAAATGTTCGTTTCGCTGTCGAAAAATCTTGCGCCTGCCCTCAAAGGTGCGCACACTCTGCGCGTTTGGGGGCAACAGCCCGCATCACCCGCGCCCCCGTCAGTTCCCCTCCGTCGCGCCATTGCTCTACGCCTGTCCATTCGTCGGCCAGCATTTGGCATTAATCTTTTATATCAATTAAGAATAGGGTATTTGACAGCAGAAGAAAAAAAATGTAAAAAATATATAAGATCCTGATATAAAACAAGCAATATAAAAAACTACGTTAAAATTTTGAGTTCGATACCTTTACGTGTAGCTTGTTTTATGAGTCTTTAAAGTTGGGTTCGAAAGTCCATTTTCAAAGTATAAATGACTTTAAAAATTATACTTTTCCTGTACTAATTATAAACCCTAATTTATAACCTTTACCTACTAGCTTTAGGTTTGAGTTTTAAGAGTCGGACACGTCTGGTTCCATAGGAATGGGTACACATTTGGTACGGTTCAAAAAGTACTATTATTCAAAAAGTTCGCAAATACGTCGAAAACACGTTTTTTGTATAGGAATCCCCAACAATTTTTATTATTTGATGTTCCACCAGCCACATTATACCAATTCTTTAAGCTTTTTAATAGTCTATCTATTACTGTTCAAGAGTTAGAGCCATGTAACAGATAGATGGACATACGGGAAGACAGATAAACTCTATTGATGGTGAAACTACTTTTCTTAGTTTTTAATAATGAGTTAATTCGTGAAGGAGTAGGTATCATTTCCAAAAATATAATTTCCACAAACTAACTTTTAACCCCCATTTTTTTAAACTCATCTTAAGGGATGAGTTTAAAAAAATGGTAAAATAATTTAGCTACTTTAAGGATAAATTATTTAAAACAGTTTTTTGATATGTTTTAATAAAAAATCCTGTTAAGAAATGATATGAAAAAATGTTTCCATACTAAATTTCAACCCCAATATAACCCTCTTAGGGGATGCATTTAGAATTTAAATTGAATACTATTATTAGGATATTAGGATTACGATGCAAATGATTGTAGCCTAGTACAAATATACTCGTATTTCATCATACCATGCAATTTACTGGTCTTACATAACATCTAAAGAGAAAAGGGCAAAAAATTTCTATTTCTGAAACGAAGGTTTATGGTATGGTGCCTAATTTTCTGAGGTTTGCAACAAGGATTAAATGAAACAGGAATAACTATGAGCCCACTATTTTATTTACATCATGTTCTATGTATTGCGCCGTATAAAGATTATTTACAATTAAATTAATTGGTTAAGTATTTATTTTATTACTATAATAAAATAAACAGTCTTATAATTGTTTTCTATTTGTACCTTACAACTGTTACCGACACAAACATATTATCCTTAGGCAATCTACAAGTTGCCAGAGAACCGTATCGATATATCGCCATAACATACAGATATCGAAAACTTGGTAGCATTTTCGGTGCAGGCATCACGGTAGAGTGTTAGTTGTGATACATTTCAACCAAAATGTTTGATTAGAGTTCATGTCAACAATATTAATCGTTTAAATTAGAAATTTCCACATCTACAGGGTGTTTGGTAACAGGATGCAAAGCCGAAAGTAGATGATAGTTTAGACCATTTAAAACACCTTAAGCCATACATGTCTTAGACAAATGTTGTAATGTTTTTTTTTTTATTTGAATTTTAAGATTTTTCTGAGAACACTCCTTCTATTTTCGAAAAATTAGAATAACATTTCTCTAAGACATGTCTAGCTGAAAATGTTCTAAATCGCCTTAACTATCATCTACTTTCAGCTTTGCATCCTGTTACCAAACACCCTGTATAACGCAACACCGTGATGTCTGAACCGATAATGCTACCAAATTTTAATGTCTGCTTATATCAAGTCAGCTGCAGAGAAAAGTAACCCCCCTGCCATACTAACATTATATGGCAGAGGGGTCACGTTTCTCTGCTGCTGACTGTACTAGGGGCAAATCCCCCTGCTCCGCCTTAATCATGGAAACTCCAGAACTTGATCACCAGGGTTTGGAGCTCCCCTTTGAGCTGCTGGCGGACATGTCGCCCGATAGCCCCATGAGGAGGCTCAGTAGAAAGCCAGCTGAGTCCTTCATGACGTCAGGTTCACCGCTTTCGTCCGAGGAACCCTCTGGTGCCTCACCCTGAAAAAAGAATAGTTACACACACCATGTTGCTGCTAGTGGCTTACGACAATTTATATGTTTACCCATACATATAGATAATGTAAGATCACTAGGTGCAAAATAAGACAACAAAAAAAAATACAAATAGAGTAAATACCGTTTACATATAATCAGAAAATGGTTATCGTTAAACATGTACTTGGAGTACATGTCTACTGTACTTACAACTTCATTAAATGTAATTATTTCATCATTTATTGACTTTTTCTCAATCAACGGTGTAATGTCTAATTTCAATAATAATCTTTTGACTTGCTACACCGTATTTACCCCAGGGTTTCTCAAGAATAAGATCCATTTATACCAAAATAGCATTGCCATCGGATCTACATTTACGTACCAAATTTCAAGTCAATCTGACAACTAGAACTGTTTTTAATGCATTCACAAGATATATCGTTACACATAACGCGACTGGTTTTCATAATCGCCATAAGTGATCAGTAAATTCCTTATTACATCAGGTAAGCATGGAAAATTTAAGAAACGTTGTAAACTGTAATTAGATGTAATTGACTCACCGCACTTGTTCCACTAATGAGCTTAGATAATAACTTTCCGAAGAATTTTCCATTATTTTTCTGCAACAATTAAGAATTAACTAGAAAATCATGTCGAAATCTAAATACTTAGATATTATGTATAAATAAAGTAAAGTAGAATAATTATAGAACTAGTATTGGCAGATTAAAATTCGAGATATACATACCGCTCCACCCCCAGTAATGGTGTCCAATGACGTCAACAGGTAGCTGGCTATTATGCTACCCGGGTTCTCCTCTCCCTCTGACAATAAGCCCACGAACAGGCCGATCCCAGACGCTATGATACTGTTGAGATCAATGCCGTCTCCCTAAAACCAAAGTTTATTAGTAAAAACACCGTAACGGGAAAGAAAACCTTCCTGAGATAATTCGACTTTTGAGAAACGTTTGGTGAAAAATTTCGATCGAATATCGTAAATAACGGCTATGTTAATTAAGATAAATTTTCGGGGCTCGATCCTCAAAACGCTGGAGCTTTAAGAGTCTCAATCCAGTTCGTCTAAGCAATTTTTGGTAATGCTGCTTGTGGCTCATGATTCTTCGAAGGATTTCGAGCTATGAGTTTACACACATTTTGTGTCCTAGTGGCATATAATGAGCAAGAATGACAAATTGAAATTTACATATGCGATGTGGAAACTTGATGCTTGAAATAGAATAAATCAAACTTACGCTAAGATTGACCACTATACCACTGATTGTAGCTAGCAAAGATCCCAGATCTGACTGACCGTCTTCCTGAAAACAAAATAATAAATTGGTTTCGGTTTTAATAATAGTGCTTCTTAATCTATTTTGAAAATTAAAAACTTGATAGTCGAAATGTGTTTTCATAAGCCTCCCGGCTATAAATTAAAACAAGATCACAAATGTGGACCTCAGAGATTAGAACTTATAAATACACCAATAGCGGAACAAAATTAGATACAAAGTCTGACAGCAAAAATTACATATCAGATAAACGACTACGTATTCTTACTTCTTAGCATCATCGGCATATCTTTTGTTACTATTATTTTCAAGGTAGCACAATCAAAACCTGGCAAAAAAATCGCACAGGTTTTCAAGTGCAAGAACGGGTTAGTTAACCCTATCGACAGGTAAGTACGTTCTATATATATTTAGTTTTAGAGCACTTACGCTATACAACTGGACGCAAAGCAATGAATTACGAATAACACAATAAAAAATAATATTTAACTTACACCACCACTCAATCCAGCCAGAATACCTAAAATACCGCCTCCATCGCCTTCTGGCGGCTCATCGGAATCATAATCGGAATCGTTATCATCGTCTTTGTCGCCACCATCGTCATCATCATCATTGCCATTCCCATCAGATGCTGGTTTGGAATCCGAGTTTTGCTGCGATGCATTCCCATTATCATCATCATTATCATCGTCTTCAAGACTTTCTTCCTCTGCCGCATTATTTTCCTCAGACTTCTCTTTGGACTCCGAAGTATTACTTTCACTGTCGCTGTCTGAACCAGTCTCATCACTTTCTTGTCTTTGGAAAGGAGGTGGTTTCAAATCGAATGAGTCGTCAATGTCGATTTCATTGTCTTCTAAAAATTGTCTTCTTAGCAGTTTATTTTGTGGTAATTGAAGTGGCAATAGCTGTATTGGGTAGCGTTTCAGATACTGTCGAACCATATTGCGTAGCATTGCCTGGAACTGTTCAAGAAATTTGAGAAGAGCGGAGTTTTTAGGTGGTGTCTAAATAGCAAATTTTGGGTGAAAAGCGAGGTGCAAACAGGACTTACCTTTGTTTACGGTTAATTATGTGCAACTCACAAAACGTGCAAAACTGCTAATTTTATTTAAGTTTTTTTTATTAAATAAATACTCCTAAATTTTGGAGTCAAAGATTTCAAACAAAAAACTATCCATCCGTTCAAGAATACTATAAGATGACACAGACTGACACACAAATATATATAAAAATGTTAAACGTATAACGCCAATCCCCTTTCGTCGGGGTTTAAAAATAGAGCCTCCCTAACTTATTTTTAAGACCATACGGAATAATACCATTCCCGAAATTTACCAAGCAAAAGTTTGTACGGAACCCTCGGTGCACGACTCAGTCTCGCACTTGGTTATTTTACATACTATTTTAATGCCAAACTTGAATCAGGTTCAAGGGTAGTTTTTAATTGTTCGGATTCTATTAACGTTTAACAAATAATTTATATATACACCGTGGGAACGAGTAACTCGACAGACTATAACCATAGTACAGTCACCAGCATTAATATCTGCCACAACAAAGCGCGTATTAAATATGACACGACTTTATTTCTATGGCCGTTAGGACGTGTCAGATATATTCGCTAGCTTTGTTATGGCAGATATTGATGCTGGTAACTGTACATTGGTATAAAGTTCCGGTATATATAAGTTTCACTATTTTTATTTTTAACTATTCGCGTGTAAAAACTTATTGTAAAACTTAACTTAATACGAACTGGCCAAAAAGCTTGCAGGTACTTTTGTGTATAAAAGTATTAAATAAGTGGCTATCACATCATTAAGGCGTGATGGTCATGAGATTAAGAAATTTATGAATTTATAAAAATATTTTTTATGGTCAACTGTGACAATTGCGTCTATGGCTCTAATGCGTCTTTTAAACGTTTGACGGTATCCGAACATTTTACTACTACCCTTAACTTTCCCGCTTAATGTTTGACACTGTTACTAATGCAGAGAGAGCAAGGGTCGATGTAAAGTGTTCAGTTTCTAAGACGTCATCAAAAGACGCATTTAACCCTTAGACGCAATTATCTAAGTTGTCCTTATCTTAAAAATTACGCGTCTTCGGACTACATGTCATAGTCCATACCACTTTTTTCTACTCGTGAATAACAACTCAGAGAATCATACTAAATAGGCATACTTTTTACATTGGACCATCACTCTTTACTCTATGATTTATATTATGTGTCACTGAACCGTAATACCTATATTACGCAACTCCGCACAGAACTATAATAATGAATTTCAAAAAAAGAACGCGTGTTTCATTTACTGTAGTTTATGGGTAACTCGTAGAAAAAGTATTGTATATAATGGTTATATAATTAACTTTTAAAGTCTTGTACCTTAATTAAGTAAACGCGGTACTCGCCTGAAGAAGCATACATTATATAACGATTGCATAAAATACTACATATATTATGCTCCAATTAGGCTCTACATTCGATGGTATAAAGTTTGTCGGGTTACTCGTTTCCACCGTGTATGTACCTTAATAACTTAAGAGTCCCCCGCAAGCTCGACCGAATTTCACCTTCCCATACATCGTTCTCATTTTAAAACTACGTGTTGGGTTGTAACGAAACTGACCTGTAATTAGTTTATATGACTCCAGTTTATAAAACAATCGAAATACGGCAAAAACAAGTTTTGTATGAAAAACTTAAATTCACTGTATTTTTTTTACTATGGTATCTGAAGCTATATAAACTAATTACAAGCTTGAATATACCTCAAGTTATTCTAAGTACAAAGTTTCAGAGCAAACTAGCTAGTCGTTTCAAAATAAGAGCGTAACTACGTTTGTATGGAGAATCGAGCTTGCTGGGGACTTTTAAGTTTCTGATTGTACCTAACTTGGATTGCAACCTTGATACATTTATTAAATTTTAATGAGCTACTAAAACAAGTTCGGTGCAAGTTGCGTGTGCCTTGACCAAGACATTTAGTGCAGCGAAGCGTTGCCAAGGTTGACGGGAAGTGCAACGCAACCTGGTTCAAGTTCAACGTAAAGGCGACAGAATTCGAAAGTTTCGCCTCAAATACCGAATAAAACATAACGTGTTCACACAAAATGTGCACAATTACACCACACACAAAACCTGTAAACTAGTGTTTTTCAACGTGTGGGTCGCGAACCCTTAGGGAACCAACTTCAGGCTCTTGAAAATTAGCGTGAATTTGTGATAGCGAACTTTATATAGTTTGACCTGTATCGCTGTACCGCGCCTTAGGTATGCGAGCGGCGAGACCGGGGGGCAGACGACGGCAGAATGACGAATCAGCGGCTGCTCTGCCCCCCCGTCTCGCCGCTCGCATACCTAAGGCGCGGTACAGCGGTGTTGGTCAAGCTATCAAAAAATTCGCTAGACTAGACCAAAAACTTCATCATGGTACAACTTTCCTAGTCCAGTGAACCATGGGAACAAATAGCCCTTTTACTGGTTAATACCATCAAATAAATTAGTGTAAGAGAGTGAGTATAGCGGCTCCGTATTGGAACCACTACGCCAAGAGTATTAAGATACACCAGATTGAATTAGGTCGACCGCTCCGGGTGCGTTTCCTGTATATGTGCGTGAGACCACGATCCAAACGCAACACTGCTCTATGAATTTACAGGAAACTACACCCGAGCGGACGCTCCGCGCCGGGCAGCCTTAAACATACACACCATTTTCACAACAAATGGGACTTAATCGCGTAAAAATATGACTTATTGATTAACCTATTCAGGTCGGACATGGCATTACAACGATTTCAAATGGTCCTAAGAGGCAAGTATAAAAGGGATAGGAAAGTGGGGGAAATACCGTCTAAATAGTGCAACACACGATGAACAGCAAAATTAGGTAATCATTTTAGTACTTTGTCGCAATGACGTAACAATACTGGGACAATTGGGGGTTCATTCGTAGTTCGTATCGTGGCGTCCCTCTCGCTCTCATGCTAAGCTGTATTTGAGTGAGCGTTACGGCGTCATACGTTTTAGATCTTCGGATTAGTCGCCCTGGGGCCCTGCCGCGGCGACCGGCCCAGGGTGGCGGCGCTGGTGCCACTTGACGGAGTAAAACAGTCACATTAGCTCCGCTTCACAAAGCTATTATGAGAAACTTTCCGGGCATGAGAAGTGAACGTCATATTTATACCGTTTTTGGTCCCGTTTGTTGGAATAAAAAGAACAAGTTATTAGCTACTCACGGTATTGCCATTTGACGACGGGAACAGTCCATTCGCCAACCTCAGAAGACTGAGAATATTGCTACCACCCCCCGTCGCTGTGGACGAGGTTTCGAGTGACTCCGGGAAGTCATCGTCGTCATCGTCGAAGGAGTCTGTGTCTCGGACCCGAACTTGGAACTCCTTGCGTTTCTCCGCGTAGTTGGTGGTGACTGGTGGTAAAGTGATCGCTGGGTTGATGGGCACTTGAGATGGCTCATCTACCGATGAGGTGTCGGTGCTCTGGAAGCGAAAAGTTTGGAGGTGAGAAAGTGAAGACAAAGGACTGTGATCTCTTGCATCAATAGTGGCGTGCGGTTTATATAGACACAAAGGTACTGCCTGCCTACCCTGGACGACCATGGCTCAATTGCAGGCAGATGGAAACTACCTACTTTGAAACTTGCCTACCAAAAGAGGTTTCTTAAACCACAAGTGTCCAGTGGCGTGCGGTCCACATGGACACAAAGGCGCTATCTACCCTGAACAACCATGGCTTCATTACAGGCACAGAAAAACTGCCTACCCTGAAGCCCTGAACGACCAGGGTTTCATATAGGCACAGAAAAAAATGCCTACTTTGGCCAAAAGCCCTATGCAAGCTATTGTGTATCAGAGTGCGTTAAACTATGTATTTCGACGACACGTTTGGCTAATGTGGTTGCACAACGGCCTATTACGAAGCTGGCGGTCCCGGGTTCAATCCCGTCCAAAGCAAGTGTTTGTGTGATGAGCACGAATGTTTGTACTCGTTGTCTTGGATGATTTCCTTGTATTTATTATTTTAAGTCGCCTTGTATCCATAGTACAAGCTTTACTTAATTTGGGACTAAGTTCGACAATTTGTGTAGATTGACCTTAATATTTTTATTATGTTATTATTATACAAAGAGAAGTCTGACTTAATTATTCGCCCAAACCCTCGGGCTTCCCACTATGATTTTGTCCAGTTCAGCCCAATCTCTCGAGCTGCCCATAATTCAAATTCAAATTCAAAGTTTTTTATTTCAGACAACATGATCCAAATTTGTTAGTAAGCTTAAGTAACTAGAGTTGTTAGTATCTTATTATTAATAAAGATTTAGTCCTCTCTGAGTTTCCGCATCAAAGGACAATCGATTTTATTGCCGATCATATGTAGAATGCTGTTGCTGCTTCTCCGCACCCTATCCAAAAGTGAGGCAGTTTTCTTGCGCCAAACAGCATCGAAGCCGTCCGTGCGCGCCTCGGCAAACATTGATGATGCACTGCAGCACTTCGGTAGCCGCAACAGCACCCTAAACGATGTTGTCCAAAAATAAGGACAGACTCTTCGAAATTATCACTGAGGGAAGCTACAGTTAGAGCAAGTTCGAAGTATACTGTTTTTTTGGGTACTTGAAAAAAGGTAAACCAAAAATCACGTGACTCACGACATCCAGGCAGTGGCGTTGTACCACAGATACAACAGCTAACCTTGATTGGCGGAATGACACGAATCACATGGTGTTTTGTTTACTTTTTCCCGACTGCGACGCAAAGGAGGGTAATGTGTTTATCAGTCTATGTATGTATGTATGTATGTATGAGTGTTTAAAATCGCTACGTACCACATTAGAATTTATTATTTGTTTTATGTGAGTATCGATCAGGAATCATGAAACATTTCCATAATAACTAATAACTTAACAAATTTCTAGGGTAGGGGAAGGGGGGTGAGATCGGTTAGCGGGTAAAACCAGATAGCAGTTTATTTCACATTTTAGCTATTCCTGTCACGCTTAGGCACGTTAAAAAGTTTCCGTAGATGGCGGTCAGTCTGTGTGCAAATAGCGTCCAGTGTACTGTTGTGTTTAGCGTCGGCGTAAAAAAAATTAAAAATACAGGTAATTGATGTAAAATTTGTACAAATTTTTTCATGAATCAGATCAGTAACTGTTTAGGAATATGTATGCAAGTAATTTATATCGCAACAATGTCTATTTGAGCATTTGCCATCGTTTTCCTTACTCGTGTTGATCGATGAATCAATACGAAATTTTAATATTTGCTAAAACATGGTCGTTGGGTGCAACCAGACGGCGTGATGTCGGGTATCTGATTTCACCCCAACAATTATTTTGTCATAGAATTAGTATTGATTGATATTTTCTTTTTACAGATTAGTATAATTATTGCAGCGAAGTTATGTAAAAAAGTATAATAGACTGCAATGGTCTGACTCTGACATATATGTATGTATGTAAACACTTTATTGCATATAGTAACCAGTTACAAATGCAATCAACTTAATAGATATAAGTACAAAGGCGAACTTGTCCCCATTAGAGATATCATCCAGTTAACCTTTGAGCAAGTGAGTAAAGATATAAGGAAGATAGAGAGATACATAAAATACTAAATAAACACATGTACGAGTATAATGTAATAAAATAATATAAATAAATAAATAAATACATGCTGACATGACATGCTGTTAGTTAGTTAATTAATGCCGTTATGGAAGGCAGAATGGGATATTTGCAAGCTGCAGATACTTACAACGTACCGAAATCTTCTCTAGAGGACAGAGTTAAAAAAATAAGTGCTGGAGCCTACTAGTCTAAACGACCACCATCACCGTAGCCATCTTGTTCTAATCAACATGACGAATTGATCGTAACTCCAAAAGATATCATGCCAGTTCCTCATCTCTCAGAGAGGAATACAAAACCAATATTTGTATACAATGTACAGATTGTTTATAATGGGCCCACGAAGGCTGCACCGGATGTTAGTACACGGTGCAGCAGCGGGAACTGCTATTTTATACATGTGACGACTGCAAATAATTAGTATCCGCATTTATCCCATCTTTAAAAATGTGGTATCCGGTTTCACTCTTATACAAGGGGTGAAATTGGATGTTTTAATTTTAAGTAATTGTTGATTTTATCTCGAAAATAATTGTTGGATCTCTTCAATTACATGTCAAAGCAAAGTAAATAAGTTGTTCATATCCACGTTAATTTGATTTCAAATATATCTCTATCCAATAATTAATAACGATTTTTTTTCCTTAACTATCCGGAGTCACCCCCCCTTCCCTGGATTTGATTTTTTCTTTTTAGTTTTTTACGCGGTCGGGCTTTTTGTTTTTTTTTATTATTATTATTTTTAAATAGGTAACTAAAAGAACAGACTATAGATACTTACTACTCATAGTACTTAGGATAAGCAAAAAAAATGCCCTCGTTTTTGTGTTTATTTTCAAAATTTGCGAAACCACAAGGAAACAGAATTAGTGAAAATATAGTACAAGAGCTGTCAGACGAATACAAAGAGTCCGAAAGGAACGTTATGTTGTAAGAAATAGAGTCTAATTTAATTGCAAGTTTGAATTTGATTAGCATATTTCATTTTGTATTAAAAATATTGCTTTATTTTTGTATCTAAGTGTTAGCAAATTTTCTTTAAATTCGCTATTGAAGGGTTCTAAAGTGACTAAGGCCACTCAATTTTTAAATTCACCAAACTTTTATTACGAGAATAACGGTTAATCTCGGATAGTAATGTCAAAACTCCATAGTAATTTGTCATTACTATTTGAGAATAAGCGTAATTCTCGGAATAAAAGTTTGGTGAAAAACAGCCTAAGAGATTGTGAGTAGATACAATAATATTATTGAGTGACGAATAAATATCTCGTTTATTTCAGTTTGTTAATTATCAGGTGCAAATCGTTTTTTTTTTTAACCTTAGTAGGAAAAAAGTGAATCACTTTGTAAGCGATATGCAATATATTTGCGAATATCTATGAGTGATTGCTAATTAATCGTAACTGCAGTTAGCCGCGTGACCGATGGGATTCCCCGAGCCGCAGCTGAAAGTTCAAAATCCTATGAGACCGCTTAATATAAAAATTACCTAAGTTAGGTATATAAATACCCGGAGAAATCAGATCTGAATTCTCAAAGTTGGCGACGCATTTGGAATCTGTGTTGTGTATATTCTTGGGCGTCGGATTCCTCTTACCATCAACCGGACTCCTCTCCTCTTCACCTTACCTTACCATCAAAAGATGATGAGATACCCGCGATCCCTCGCTGTATTTGTCAGGGAGGTCTTGCTCCCGCCATCCATCCCCCCTTGTCACCCAACCCTCATGCCTCACTTTCACGCGCGGGCGACTACACCTTAGCCTTAAAACTATAGCAACATAACAGGACTCACCATATCAATCCGAGACTCTTCAGAATCCAGCTCATTGTCGCTGTAGCCTCTTCTTAATCTCGGCACATCTACCGGTACTGAGAAGGCGTTTCCCAGCAAGCACAGCGCAAACACAGTAGCTACTCGACCTTTCTCCATGGTTGACACTACTGAACTGCCGACATAATGGTAAAGCACACATTAGCTTGCCTAATAGAACTGGATTCGGGAAAGAATCATCCAGTAGTTCCAGTTGGCTAATTACGACGGGTATTTTAAATTGTGTTACGACATGTCGCGAAGCCATAAATGAATTCTCGAATCGTTTTTGATTATAATACATTGGGAATGTAGGTCATAGGTACTTTAAAACGTTAATAGAAGTTAAGTCAGTTTGAAGCTCGAGTAAGGTGCATAAATTAATAACTATAAAGGCTCGGTAGTACCAATTATAATATTAAAAATGAAAATTAAATTAAGTGCTTATTTTAGAACCATTTCGCAGTAACGTAGCACTTGTATTTGTGTAACATACTCCGCTCCGCTAAGAGGAAATAAATAAATACCATTTTTTTTTTATAGTATCTAGTAAGAATAATTTTGAAAATATACGTTTCCTTAAAAGTTCATAGGTAAAAAACTTAAGTAAGTCACCTGTTGTACTTATATAGTAGTGTACAAAATTGATATGGAACTTATGTCATTTTTCTAATATGGAACGTCAAATTGCCTATACGGATACGCTACTACTACATACAACGGGTGACTTACTTAAGTTTTTCACCTATATGTAGACATACGAGTAGATAGGTACATGTGCCAAAATAAATGCCAATGAGTCATTGGCAATGACTCATGTCCAGATAATTCCGCCCGTCAAATGGTTCACATTCACCGAGGTAATCAGGTGTTAATAACTAACTGGGCATGATGGCATTGTGCATTAATCAATAAAGATATGTCCTGAGAATGTGCTATTGCAATTAATTTGAAAGTTATTCCGTGTAAAAAGGTGCATTTTCATGGACTGTGAGTTTTGATATGTGTCGATATGTAAGTGAACTTTACAGGTAGCGGAGACATACCTGTGTGACTAGATGTGGAACTGACGGGCTTCCCGCGATGATTGCTCCACACCGCGACGCGAGGAATATCTTATAACGATTCTCGGTTCCTGCCGCGTCTACAGCGTGTTCTTACTCGTGCTGTACACAACCTTTTGTTTAACATACATGCAGTTTTTTTCAGAGGAAGTAATATTTAACTTCATGAATCTAGGTTTAGGGTACGACTACTTTCTAAGCTGGGAGTTCATATGGGTAAAGGTACAACAACATTATTGTTTATGTTCCGTAAGATTTGCTGTCACTGCATTTCCTTTTATTTAATCTAAATTGTTCCCTTTGTTGAATGCCAAATTATACCTCATTAAAATCAATTTTCATTTAGGTACAGTCAGCATGAAATAGTCTGTGGCATTCAAAGAACTATATAAATCGTCACGTATGTAGGTATATTTTTAACCGACTTCCAAAAAAAGGAGGAGGTTCTCAATTCGACTATTTTTTTTTTATGGATGTTCACCGATTACTCAAAGACTATTTGACCGATTTCAAATATTTTTATGCTTATAAGACTAAAGATGTGTTGCGGTCCAATATAGTTCCGCGCCAGGCGCTAACTCATCATAAAAAGTATATGACCAAAACGAGACAATGGGACATTCGAAAAAATAGGTCCATATGTATACTGCAACTCATCTTATATGGCGACTTGGATGCGATATAAAGATTATTTGATGCTGACTGTACATAAGATCCTCAGGCATTAGTATGTTAAGGAGAACCTATGGTAAACACTTGAAATTCGGTCTAGGACCTTAGAACACTTTAGCCGGCATAACTTCCATGGTCGCATAATGGGGAACATGCATTAAATTTTTCGCATACATTTTTAAAATACCGTTAAAATTATTTCAAAATGTGAAATTTAAATTTAAATTGACCAAGAAATACGCAAGATATAGACATATTAAACTACTAATTAGAGAGAGAGGTCCAATATGCACTGTTACGTCATCGTGCACTCTGGCCATATAAACTCCATATTAAATTCTGTTTTGCTAGAAAGAGATAGAATGAAATGTTTGATGGCTTATATCTTGGTTATTTTTATAGTTATTCGAGAAATTCTTTTTGTCTACTGTTCGTTACATGAATGAGCTTTTAATAAAGCAAAAATTAAAATTCATGAATATTCCCTATTGCTGAAAACATGTGGAATTATCAGTGTATTTTCAGTTCATATGAATTATTTATTCGAATCCCACTTTCGCAAGTATATTTTTATTGAATTGTCAACGAGGATATCATTCATCATCAATTTAACCAGGATCTTGGGTGTTTTAATATACTCTGTTTTTTAATTCAAGACCAAAATTTAACGTCAACGGGCGCACTTTCGCTGTGATCACTGCATACCGGTTTATGTGTCAGTATTTTTATCAGTAAAACTTACCCTAATATTACTGGTTGCGCGATTTCTCATTCATGTTTTTATGAAATAATGCTTATTTGTTAAATCATCAAGATGAGAACTGTCAGATTTTGCTCTTGAATTAAAAATCTGAGTTTAGTTGGAATGACTAATTTTACAAGTTTTTATTTAACTTGCTGTGTTAACCGTTTGTATGTTTCTATGGGTCAAATATTGGAGGGTAAATTAGAGCCACTTCCCGGTTTCCGATTGAGCTTTGCCATACTTATATAAGTTCAGTGACAATACAGTATGTGATACCTTAATGATCTTATGATGAAGCCGGAACGTGGTCATATACATTATGTAATAACACAACGCATTTCTACTGAGATTGGGCTCTTTAGGACTCGATAAGTATATAGTTGACGATAAAAAATGATTTTTTTTACAGAAACTTATTAATATGTATATCTTCCTGTGTATTGTGTATACCTTCCCGAAAATATGTTGGGTTCCTTTTTAATACAATATTGATACAAAGGTCTAAGTAGAAAGAAAAAATAATTGCGATCCACTGCAGTCTAAGCCGGAATCGAACCAGCTTCTCTGTTTAACCAGGACAGCGTCGTGAACCATTAATCCATCAGACGTCTTCCTTCCTCCTTCTCCACCTTTTTAACCTTTTGACCGCCACAATCCGCGAATCACGTCATCGAAATTTGTGCCACTGACGCCAGCGTCGGCATATGCCCACCAAATTTCATTGTTCATAATCTCCAAGTATCAATAACTCGTTCCGTAATCAGTTTTTTATTTTTATGGATTTTTTTATTCTGCTGGTGTGGCGTCTAGATTACGCCGTATTACTTCGCTGCTTGACGGTGAAAAGGTTAATGTTAGATAGTGGATTCGGCATCAGCCTGTATGGGGGGCGTGATGGCTGGAAGGCCTGCGTTGCGGCACTCGAGTTGCCAAACCAACGCGTCGTTGTTCCGCAAATTATCGCGCTTCCTCGCGGTCGCTTCCCTTCGGCGGGACGCGTTTCTACTACCTTCCGTCAACTGGGTTTTGGGTTAACAGGTTCACTGTCCCCGTACAAAGCGATTTCATTTATTGACAACCAAAACTCACTAACTATCAAATACAAGGTCAGGTGGGGTAAGGGAAACACCGGGGTAAGAAAAACTTTGTAAACGTGATACTGAAAACTGACATGTGTGTCAATGGAAATAGAGTTGGGCCAATTGCATGGTTTTTTTTTCCCCCACGAAATAAGGTATGTCTCTCGTATATATATATAGTAGCGGCCGCCCGCGACTTCGTCCGCCTTAGATTCGTTTATCGCGGATAAAAGGTATTTTTCCGGGATAAAAAGTAGCTTATGTCTTTCCTCAAAACTCGATATTTTACTAATTTAAATGTGAAGCATATTACCAAGATTTCAAGTTCAAAATATTTAGTGTCCATACAAATTTTCATCCCCTTGTTCGTCCCTACAAGGGATGAAATTTGACATACTATGTCCTATTCTGATAAATATATGTATAAGGTACATAACTGGAAAGTTTCATAAAAATTCGTCCAGTAGTTTTTGAGATTAAATGGAAAGTACATGTGGCATACCTTTTCTACATGGATAAAGGAGGCGCTAAATTTTATTCTTATATTATATTCCGCACCATTATTCTATTATATTATTTTTCTTAAACACGTTAGTCGATAGTCGATATTCAATTATCGACACCGGCTATCGAGCGTGGAACCGCGCGGCCCCGCGTCATGACATTTCTCCGAACTAGTCGAGACCCGCTCGCCGTACGTCAAAAAACACTGCATTTCTTGGCTGACAATCTAAGTGATATAAAACTTGTTTTTGTTATTAAACATTGTGTATTTAGTGTTAAGTATAAACTGTGAAAAATGGTAAACGTTAAATTGTTAACTGTGTACGGTTACGATAACGTATATATTATAGTTCGTGTAAGTGTTATTCGTTAGACGATCAGTTGTAAACAATACAGTGAGTGTCAACTTTTAAGGATTGTTTCATTGAACTAATAACCACAATAGATCCTCCATATACATATACATCGACGACCGATTTGGCTCAGTGGGAGTAACGTTGCTTGCGAAGCTGAGTTCCTGGGTTCAAATCCCGGTAAGGGCAAATATTTGTGTGATGAGCATAAATATTTGTTCCTGAGTCTTGGATGTTTTCTATGTATATAAGTAATATATCTATTAAATATATCGTCGTCTAGTACCCATAATACAAGCCTTATTGAGCTTACCATGGGACTAGTTCGATTTGTGTAAAATTGTCCTGTAATATTTATTTATTATTTATTTAATTTAATACATACATACTTTCACGTTTATAATATAGTAAGGAAGTAAGGAAAAGAATATATAAATAACCCCCCTGGTCTCGCTAGTCATGTTCTGATAAATTTTCGCATGTTTCCAACCGTGTCAGAAAGAATAGTTCAGTGGACACGCGCACTCACGCGAAGACGACAACTGCGAGGTGGCATTATTTACATGCCGTACCCATTCATTAGGCCATATACTTATACTTTGTGGCAAATATTAAGCAATGTCAACTGGACGTTTAGTATAACCACTCACTTTGCTTTTGGAACTGTAGTTACTACCATTCGTATTCTAATATAAATAGAGTTCCATACTATATGGGTGACGTGAGGACTTAATTTTCGACACGTAATTAGGGCATTTTGCCTAATTTTAATTGATTCCGTTGTGAAGACATTGTCTGTTTCTTTCCTTTCAATACAATGTGAGAAAGATGGGTTAAGCGATGTCGCGGAGAGCTGCGTGAGCCCGGCAGGGCTGAGGCAAAGCGACTAACGAAGTCCCGGGGGTGTCCTTCCTGTCGGTCTAGCACAACTCTCCGCGACTACGCTTGTCGCGCGACATAGCATCACCCGTCTCTCTCGCATTGTTTGAGAGGAAAGAGACGGACAATCTTCGTCACGCGACCAAGAGTCGCATATAACTATAACGTATAACTGTCTTTACACGTTAGGCCCATCCGGCATATATATACACCTATATTTATTTTTCCAGTTGTAAATTTGCACAAATTGTAAATTTTACAGAGGAAAATATATCTTTTCTCAGAAGACCTCGTGAACACGTAAGCTGCAAAGCATGATATATAATACGCGATATAATCTGTTTAAATTGTTTTATTCAAATTTGGATAGGTAAATATTTATGAGATATTATGGTGTTTACCTTTGCCCTTGACCACTGCCTTGCCTGGTAATAATTATGGCAGACTTGGAGTGGGAGAGGAGGGAAACGGTAGGTATAGATTTTGAGTACAATTTTCAATAACTACCACAGATATTAATTAACATTTATTAATTAAATACTACAGAAGGTTTCATATTTATACAACTAACAAACATAATTATACAGCTTCCCTTTAGTATATAAACAACAACAGAACAACTACAAATCCAATTTCTATTTACAAAGATTAACTACGTTTAAGTACAGTTAATAAAATAAGCAAAAATTCCGTATACAGCGTTTATTACATTTACCAAATATTAGGGCGTTTGTGCACTACAAGGAATTTTACTGTCCGGCGTACGATTTTTCACAAACTAGTATAAATTTAATGCGGGACCGTACAAAATCGGACTGCAGGACAGTAAAATTGTTTGTAGAGCACCATCGCCCTTACACGTAGAAAATTACATAGCAATTTGTGTTGCCTATAACATTTGTTTGTTGCCTGTAGCATTAATTTCTAATCTATACTATTATAAAGTTGTAAAAATGAAATTTCTGTACATTAAAACTGCACCGACGCCAAAATAAGATTAATTGTATATACTGTATAGATTCAGTATACAAACGGTTACTTGTAAGTAATTTGAAGAAACTGAATTATGGCGTTATTTTTTACTTTTTAGTTTTTTTTGGAGTCGGTTTTATTTTTTTGTTTAAAAGTTTATTTATTTTACACCTTTTAGTTAATCGTTACTTAAAAGTGTATCTCGTGACGATTCGAACAAGCCCAAACACGGCTAGGATACATTATTTTATTACACAGATCTTGTGCCTACCTTCCGGCTCCATCATCAAATCAATTCGATGGTACCATTCTCATCAGGAACATTTAAATTTGTGACTATGAAGTTGTTAGCTAAATTAATCAAGATTTTTTGTCGCCACCCGTAAATCATTCATCATTGAGGAGTTCCGATGGCATTCTGTGGTCTTCTGCATCAGTTCCACTTCACTAATTTACATTTTCTGAATGCAAATGCTTATTATGCTTCTTATAATAGCAAAATCGCTATATGTATGCCTACAATATTTGAGGAGTTCCTTCAATTTCTCATGGATTCCATCATCAGATCTTCACCTAAATTAAATGGGACCAACTTGAAAGTACCTTCTATAAAACCAAAAACAATTTTTTTAAATCGGTCAAATAGTCTTCGAGTAATCGGTGAACATCCATAAAAAAAATAGTAATAATAAAAGAAACATTCCGTCGAATTGAGAACCTCCTCCTTTTTTTGGAAGCCGGTTAAAAAGTAGCATTGAGTCAGAAATGGGTGATTCTACGAGCGTTTCAACCGCTTTCAGTCCGCTGATTGCATTATTAAGCATTCACACTTAGATCCACATTACCATTTTCTGTTATTTTGTAGAAGTATAGAAATCCTAAATTAAACAACCGAAAATTTTAATCAGACCGAAAGAAAAAAGATAAATATTGTGACCAGCGGTTAAAACGCCCGTGGATTCACCGAAATCTATGAAAAAAATCACCCGTCAAAGAAATTCAGTATAAGCCGTAAGCAACTACGAGACACTAGAAAATCTTATTTAGCGGAATTTCACGATATGATTTATTAATTGAGTTTACCTTGAAGTAATTACTTCAAGTTCATTGACAATCAATGGGCAGGTACATACCAGATTATGACTGATTAAAATGAAGTAAAATTTACGAACATAATTAGAAAGAACATATTCCAAGAATCTAAATAATCGATTTTTTTTGCCAACTAAATACATCAAACCTATATTTAAAGGAACGAAACTGATCAGAGTGGCTCGGATCAGAATTAAAAGTTCATATCGTCCTGTCCCTCTCGCACTCGTGTTAAACAGTATTTAAAAGAGCAATAGTGAACTAATCTTAAGTTTCGCAGTAGCCCCTCAGATATTAATCGCAATAACACCAAACAGTAAGTACTTGTGAGTGTCTCCCTACGAATGTTACTTACCTACTGTTTCAAAAACGGCATTCACTTTCCTACTCACTCTTTCCTCTGAGCCCCTATTTATCAGTTGACAAATGCTTTCAAGACGGTTATTTGCGTTAGTATTAAACTTACACTAGGCGTTACAACTGACTCGTGTCATTCCGCCAACAAAGTTAATCTTTTGTATCTGTGGTACAACGCCACTGGCTGATGACTCGAGTCATGTTTGTTTTGTTTATCTTTTTTACAAGCTTTTATTTATTGCAATGTCATATTTGTAGGGTTAAATCTGGCAAGTTAAATTTGACCCACTTCCCGGTTTCCGGAGAAGCTAAAAATTTGCATTTGTAAATTGGATGACAATGGAATTATATTATGACATAGAGAGCTGATCTGACGATGGAGCTGGAAGGTGGCCATAGGAACTATGTAATAAAACGATCTAACCCCCTTGAGTTTGGGCTCTTCTTGTCACAAAAATGTAATGTTTAATAGAAACTTAAATTATTTTACTACTACCTAAAATAACTAGAATAATATAATTGATTTCCACAGAATTTATTAGACCGTGGGAGCCTCAGATTCTCCAGCAGGACTATGACCACCTTTATCGAGTCCTCCGAAACGTCTGGAACCCGTATTTGGTAAATCGGTCCCATAAGAAGCATCAGATCGTGGCGGCCTTAGTTTTTTCAGCAGAGGTATAGCGACTCCCACCAGCTTCATCCAGACGATTGAACACCTGTATTTTGGCTACCTTTATCCCACACGCGCTGAAGAGGACAGAGATTTCTAGAAGAGGTATGGCAAGTCCTACCAATTCCATCGAGGCGGCCAGACTCTGACAGGAACCACACTCACACTGGTCTTAAAAACTAATCGGTGCCCACAGACGCATCAGACCGCGGAGGCCTCAACTTCTCCAACAGGGGTATGGCGACTCCTACTAACTCCTCCCAGGCGGCTAGTCGCCGGCATGGACCGCATTCGCACCCGTCTTCGATCAGCATATCGCCTTCCTCGAACCTGATGTAGAATAATAATATGATCTCGTATAATTTCGTTTACATCACAGTATTAAATGGGTAGATCAACTTTTTCTTCACCGGACACAGGAGACAATAGTAACAGAGATAGATAGATAGAGATCATCTAGATCAGAGGTTCTCAAACTTATTTTGTCTACTGCCCACTTTAAAATATATTGTTTTTCAGCGCCCCCTGATTTTTTTACTTAAAAACCACTATAACTTTAAATTAATTGAATTATAATGTGCTATATTACCCCCAATATTTTCTGGGCCCCTTATCGCCCCCCTCTAGGCCTCCAGCGCCCACAAGGGGGCGTTATCGCCCACTTTGAGAAAAACTGATCTAGATACTTATCGTACCTACTGGCGAGATAGGCCCCCGAAAAATTGACCTTTAATGGCAAAAAAAAATATTTTTGTTAACTTCTGACTGGGTTTTATGAGGAAATAACCATGGCAAAGCGGTACAAACAAATTTTTATCCCAAATAATATTGCATTGGTTATTTTGCTTTATATTGAGCCTGAACATTTCTCAGGTGAGCATTCGGTAGAGACTTATGGGTATACGGTCAGTTGCAGAGTATAGTGACCCGTCCGCCATACAAACATTATATTGCAGGGGGTTGAGAGGGTTATGTTTCTTTGCAATGACCGTACTTAAGCTTCGAAACCGCCCATCCTTACCGTGAGTAGGTATATTGATATTATTGTACTGTTCGCAGCTCTGTTTTTTCGGATCGGTTTCATGATGAAACTCATATTAGACACTATGCACTTCACGAACAAGAATCAGTCGAACTGCTGAACAGTATAACGATACAAATCCTAAGCCTTCTAGCCAGCTAGTGCAGTCGCTATCTTCATCTTCCGATCCAGTTTATAGGTGCAGTTCATGTTCGACGCTGTGTGTTTTGACCAACGACAGTCGATCGCATTTTTTCAATAGCTTAAAGGTACAAACCCTAGGTCATCTCCTGGTCACCCAGTGCCGTCACCAACCTTATCCTCTAAACCAGTGTCGAGGTGCAATTCGTGTTCGACGCTGTGCGCTTTGAGCACCAACAGCCGGTCTAATTATTTCAATAGCATAAAGTTACAAACCCTAGGTTGTCTCCTGGACACCCAGTGCCATCACCGTCCTCGTCCTCCGAACTAGTTTCGAGGTGCAGTTCGTGTTCGACGCTGTGTGCTTTAAACACCAATTAGGCCATGTATTATTTCAATAGAATAAAATTACAAACCCTAGGTCGTCTCCTGAACACCCAGTGCCATCACCATCCTCGTCCTCGGAACCAGTTTCGAGGTGCAATACGTGTTCGACGCTGTGGGCTTTGACCACCAACAGTCGGTCTATTATTGCAATAGCATAAAGTGACAAACCCTAGGTCTTCTCCAGAACACCTAGTGTCATCACCGTCCTCATCCTCCAAAGCAATTTCGAAGTACAGTTCGTGTTCGACGCTGTGTGCTTTGAACACCAACAGTCGGTCTATTATTGCAATAGCATAAAGTGACAAACCCTAGGTCTTCTCCAGAACACCCAGTGTCATCACCGACCTCATCCTCCAAAGCAATTTCGAAGTACAGTTCGTGGTCGACGCTGTGTGCTTTGAACACCAACAGGCCATGTATTATTTCAATAGCATAAAATTACAAACCCTAGGTCTTCTCCTGAACACCCAGTGCCATCACCATCTTCGTCCTCCGAACCAGTTTCGAGGTGCAGTTCGTGTTCGACGCTGTGCGCTTTGACGAACAACGGCCGGTCGAACTCTTTGTTTGAATAGTTGTTGTTGTCGAGGTCGAACTTCACCTGCAATCGTAATAGCATTGTGTTTGGACAGGCTGAATGGGTTTGAAACAATAGATTATTAATTTTAAACAAAAGTAGAATATGTACGGTATTTTAAACAAAGGTAAAGGTATGATATATGTTTACTTTAGGGGTAAGGTTCATTATCGTATACATATTTTCAGACTCTTTAGTAACTATATATTAGACTAGAACATGCCCGCAACTTCGTACGCGGAGGGGAAAAAGTCATAAACCCTCTTTTTTTTCTTCAGCGAAGTCGGGTAAAAAGTATCCTATAACCATCTGGAGATAGGAACCAACTGGTTTAGCCGAATTTGCGTGATGAAGCCACAACGACACATACAAACATAAAAAAAATCCAAAAAAAGTTTTCGTTTTAGTGAAATTCCAAATAGTCCGTAACAATCATTTTTTTGAAAATATCTTCAATGTACAGACATTTCATTTTTACAACTTTTTAATAGTATAGATATAAAAGCGCGCGGTGAACAGACTATAAACAAAGGTTTTTCTTTGACTTGTATGTAATTTATGTTTCCGAATGATTTTCCCTTTAAACACATAGACACGACATATATAACTAGGAGCGTAGAGGCTCATTTTAAGTATCCTAAACAAAATAAATCAAAATTAGGACCCGATTAATAAAATGATTTGATCTATTTAAGGCGACCCTATTTTTTTTCTTTAAACAAAGTTTCATATATTTAGGCATTAGGCACTCACACTCATTTGTTCCGTACAACTGTATACAAAAAGTAGTAACAGAATTATTATACTTCACAGGATTGCGTGCATGTTATCATTAGGGTTCCGTACCAAAAAGGTACAAAAGGAACCCGAGTATTAAAGCGCCATATCGCAAAAACTACTTATGCTAACTATTTGAAATTTTGAATATTTATAAACATGGTCAGCCCACATGTATTGCACAGGAAATATTTTAAAGTATATTTTTATTTTCTAAAAAAATGACGAATACGCTACTGGGTCAAATGGAGAAATATGAAAGGGCTTAACCTGCACATTTTCGAACACCCCCCCCCCCCCCCCCCCTTTATCTCCGAAGTTTACCTATCTAAAATTTTGATTTTTTGACAATTTGTATTAATAAACATAAATATTACACGAACATTATAGCCATTGTCTCTAACAAACAATTTTCTTTTAAATTCGCAAAATACCTATTTGAACAACCCGGTTGCGTTAAGTTTGCACAGATGACATATCAGAGCTTAAAAAATATATACCTAAAAAACGGTTCCCCTTGTTTACGCATATTATTTTGTCCGGATCATCATTTCGCCGATTCATAAATTGGCATAATTCACTTTTTTCTGAACACGTGAACTTTTCATTTTTTTTATAAAACAAACCTAACCTAACCTAATGTATTTAACTGGATAATGCCTTAAAAAGTCCTGAAATTTGTACTGTTTCTGAAAAAAATACATTATGACAAATTATGAATTCGGCCAAAGGATGATTCGGGCAATCGAGATTATGTCAGATAAGGGGAACCCCTAAAAAACAAAACAATCTAAAAATAAACTATTTATACATTCGAAGTCCAAATAACGTGCATTGTCCAGAAAATATAGGGTGCGTTGGGGTAAGACGGAAGTATGGGAATGTTCGAAAGGTGGACTTTATTTCAACGCCTTTAAGATTATTTTCGGTAAAATTTTAGTCTTTCCCATACTTCCGTCTTACCCCAACGCACCTTATACGATATAAACACCCCGGGGAAACTTAATGTTCCCAATTGTATACAGGGTGATCAATCCAAATGGGTCAGAATGGAGAACTCAGAAACTATGAGAGGTAGCGAAATCTGTTCTTAGGAACCATGGCGTCGATTTTAAATTTAATAATAATGGCATTCAATTTTTTTAAACTCTAGAGATAATTAATCTTTGCATCCAGGTAAATGGCTACATTTTGAACATTTACTCAAATAAAATAATTATCTTATTGTTTTTCTTTCAATTTTTTAAACAAGATTCCATTAAAAATATGTTCCTTGTGACTTGTGATTCGCACCATCAACAATAACAACGAAAAAGCTTCGAGAATTTATAACATTGTTTACAGAGATTTTGACCAGGTTTGATTCCCGGTAATGTATGAGTTAAAGAAAATTAATGCCATAATTATTAAATCTAAAATCGACGCCATGGTTCCTAAAAACAGATTTCGCTATCTCTCATAGTTTCTGACTTCTCCATACTGACCCATTTGGATTGATCACTCTGTATAATAAATAATGAGTGGCTAAATACTTATGAGCGGTAAGTACATGTATTATACAGTCTCCCTAGCCACTGCTTTGTCAGGCGGTACCTATTTTTAGGGTTCCGTATCTCAAAAGAAAAAACGGAACGCTTATAAATAGTATGACTTTGTTGTCCGTCTGTCTGACCATCTGTCTGTCTGTCTGTCTATCAAGACCCTTTTCGCCAGGAACGCGTAAAGGTATCAAGTAGAAATTAACATCAAATACTTATGTCTGCGGTTCCTTAAAGCTGTAAAAAAATCAAGCTTCTAAGTAAACGCAATCCAAAGATACAGTCATTAAACGAGGTGTTTCCATATAAATTACAGTCCAAGGAAATCCTATAGGGTACTTCCAGTTGACTTGAGATTTGGTATGAAGGTAACTCTTATAGCACAAAACACGAAATAAATTTTAAAATGTTATTTTTTTATGTCCGTCTGTTTATGTCAGTACCTAACTAATATAAAATGACCCCACGCCGCGTACATTTTGCTTAAGAGTATAGGCCTCTGCTAATGTTGGATTTTCGTAGATACGGCCGTTTTTAGCGTACACCTATATTGTGCATGGAATCCTCGGTGCACAAGTCCGACTCGCATTTGACCGGTTTTTTTACATGTACTTCCATACATTTCGTGATATACCTACTCACGTGGTGTTTTATTTCCGGATCGCTGGCGCGCCGCTCGCCCCCAGTCGGCGCCTCGCACGCCGCGAACACCGACTCGTCATCTGAAAATACAAATTAATTAATCGATACTATACTAAACTCTGATTATTAATTCAAGACCAAAATCTGACAGTTCTCATCTTGGTTATCTAAACAAATATCATTTTTTCATAAAAACATGAATGAGAAATCGCGCAACCAGTAATATTAGGGTAAGTTTTATTGATAAAAATACTGATACTTCAACCAGTATGCAGTGGTCACAGCGAAAGTGCGCCCGTTGACGTAAAATTTTGGTCTTGAATTAAAAATTAGAGTATACTCAAAACAAAATAGGGGCCACTGTTGCGCGGAGAATTTCTGTTCGGTTTTTGTGGTTACAATAAAGTAATTTTATCTCAATTCAAACTAATAAAACAATTGACTATTTAATTAATCGATTATTAGTTAAACAAAAACAAAAGCTTTTTTAGCTGCAGTGTGTGAAGTAAATTTTACCAAGTAATATACATTATCACGTTACGATCAAAATTTTTGGAGGCCCCTGTATTGTTTTGAGCAGTATATTATAAAGTTGTCATTCCATGAGGGTTTGGACCGTAACCCGCCACGCTGGTCCGGGGCGGGTTGGCGGGTCGCCAGGGTCTCGTCCGTTGGTCAGCAGCGTACACAGAGTATGTGAGGTTGGCTTGGGCCCCCGAGAGATGTAGGTTGGGAGCCCCTTTCACACAAAAAATGAAATGTCTATAAGTACATTGAAAATATTTCCAAATAAATATAATAAATAAATAATATATAATATAATGTTACGGACTATTTGTAAATCACTGAATCGAAGAATATTTCTTTTTTGTGTGTTTGTATGTGTCGTTGTGGCTTCATCACGCCAAATCGGCTAAACGGATTTCAACTAGTTTTTGTACACGGGTAGCTGGATATCCACAAGTGGTTATAGAATACTTTTTACCCGACTACGCTGAAGAAAAAAAAGGGGTTATGACTTTTTCCCCTCCGCGAACGAAGTTGCGGGCATTCTTCTATAATAATTTATAAATACTTAGTTTGCGACTAAGTCGATTTGTGTAAGATTATCCCGGATTTATTTTGTATTTATTATTCTTATTATTTAATTAAATTCGCCATTTTAAAATGAATCAAAGAAATTGTAAAGTCTTGTAGGTACAGTTAACTACAAAAATATTATCTATGTACCTAATTTACGTGGCCATAATTATAACGGCAGGACTCTATATAGGAACAGTGTTTATGTCAAGATATTCATAAATGCATTCTTTTCTTTAGTATTTTTGCAGCTAACTGTACCTAAATGTTATTTCAAATATACCGTAGTGTCGTTTAATAAAATATCAATGACCCTATAACAATTTCGTTATTTTGAATGACTTAAATAAACAAGCGATACTGTGCAAAATCACAAGTCCAACAAATTTGCTTGTGAATCAGATAAAAGTCTAAAACCCCTTTTTACTTCATCGTAATCTGGTAAAAAGCATTCTACTTATAACAATCCATACGAACACCCAAAAACTTTATAACAAAAAATTCTGACCCTAGTTAGGTTAGGTTAGGTTAGGTTCGGTGGAATATAATTTTATTAATATATCTTCAATATAAAAATAAATATATAAACAAGTTCGAAACTCGATTCGTTATTTATCATTATAAATTTTATTGGATCACTAATCATTATTAGTGATCCAATAAAATACAAAAACAAACAAAAACTGTCAGAATGACCCCGACGTGATTTGAACACGCAACCTTCTGATCTGGAGTCAGACGCGCTACCGTTGCGCCACGGAGTCCTGTGATATGACGGGCGAAATTTACAATTAGACCATGTAAGCTTAAATACATTGTCAATATAGCGCAATTGAAATACATTCTCTTTTAACTGATAATAGTTTAAGATAATTGGGTTGAGTAATAAGATAATTGAAATAATTAGCTGACCGAATAATGATTAATGATAATAAAAGTGGCATACATAACTGTTCTTATTAATTTGCAGATTAATTTAAATACTGATAATTTATGTAGATACTATGCACCTTGCCCGCAACTTCAGTCGGATCATAAGCTCTTTTTTTCATCGTAGTCGGCTACCCGTAAAAATAGTTGAGACACAACGGCACGAAGAAACGTATAAAAAATAAAATATTTTTCGTTTCAGTGACCTCCAAATAGTCCATTGCAATATATTTTTTGAGCATATTTTCAATGTAGAGACATTCATTTTTTACAAATTTTAACAGCATTAATAGCAGTTTGTGGTTGAATGTTTTCAACCTCAAACTGCATTTTTTTAAGCAAGTTAAGAACTCATTGAAATAGCTTTATTCACAAAACAATGCGGTTTTGGAGAATATAGAGAATTTAAGCGCATCAGACTTTGTTTGATAAATAACACAATTATAAGGATGAATAAGTTTTACTTCATTATTTTATATGTCTTGGAAGTTTAGAGAATAACAGACTAATAACATGATAACATATTGGAAAGGTGAATTCTCCTTCAGAGTCGCCGTCCACATTCATGTATTGAAAATGTCTGACGATTTCAGGCTCCTATATAACAAGATGGATCAACGATCTGATCAAGATCGCTGGAATCCGATGGATAAGGGCGGCGCACGACCGGTCTTTGTGCAGATCCTTTGAGATCTTTGTCCAGCAGTGGGCGAAAACAGGTAAATACTCGTATTTATCTGTCATCTGGTGATGATTCGATGATGACGATGCTAACGCAACGATAATAAACTAGGTAGGTATAAATTAGTTTTAAGTTACAGGGCACCACCGAAAATCAGCGTCACGGCTCGCGTGGCATAAAGCTGAGTGGTGACCCCTTGCAGCGTCGTCAAAATGTGTTTGTTATCTATATTTTTTGTTTACGCTGGTGGCGTTGAATAAATATGTTTTCTTTCTCTCTTTTCTTTAACACCATCGAGTGATGAAGCTATTCTGAAGGCACGTAACTTTCTTAGACAGTGTCTTTCTATTACTTTTATATTCTCTGGACGTAGTGAAGCTTGAGTGACCTTTGAGCCTAAAAACTTTTGCGTGAGTTGGTTTGGCGTTTATTTATTTAATCTTTATTGCACAAAATAAAAACATATCGTACAAAAGGCGAACTTAATGCCATAGGGCATTCTCTACCAGTCAACCTTGAGGCAAAGCAGATAAATTGTGGGCGGTGCAAGTAATTTACACACATAATTTAGGAAGATACATACATTATCATATAATATATACCTTTATATATATAAATTCAGACGAAACAAGGTAATCAGAGAAGCTAAGAGTTTGAAGTTCTGCTAACAAAGAGCTTTGCGCAAAGATTTTTGAAATCGCACTTGTTTGAGGCTTTCATAATCTTGAGAGGAAGTCGGTTCCAAAGGCGGGCCACTTGAAAGGTATAGGAGTTGGACATAATACCTGATCGGTGACGAGGGATAGAAAGAGATAGATTGCCGGGAAAGCGAAATTGACGGTCACGAGTTACGCCGTAATAGTGAAAGAAGACCCTGCGTGGGCGTTGACCATGTTTTCTATGCAGTTAATAGGAGCGGATTGGTTGGGGAACGTCGCTCACAGTTGGTATCTAGGAAGTAACTGAAAGTTATTTATATAAGACGCATTTGTTGTAAAAGGTGTTTGTTTGCACTTACTACGTGTTATAAATGCAGAGGCAGACTCGGCCTACAACTGTGATTCCCACTATAATATAACATTGCTAACCTATGAACGCAGCGAGCGCGGCGGCGGCCTGCCTGGTGTACTCGGGCTGCAGCGGGCTGTGCGCGTGCGCGTTCCACAGCGCGCGCGCCAGCAGCGCCGCGGCGGGCGCGTCGTGCGCAGCGGCGGCGGCGCGGAGCGCGCGCGCAGTCACGCGGCCCGCGGCGCGCGCGTCGCAACCCGCGCCGCACACGTTCACT
Organism: Hedya salicella; assembly: GCA_905404275.2. Classification (NCBI taxonomy): domain Eukaryota; kingdom Metazoa; phylum Arthropoda; class Insecta; order Lepidoptera; family Tortricidae; genus Hedya; species Hedya salicella. The sequence goes on along the minus strand of FR990114.1, from coordinate 6,587,731 downwards.
AACACGCCGGCGGCCGCGCACCGGACGCTCGGCTCCTCTGCAATACATTTTCATTGTTTTGGAGGAAAAAAAATAGTTTTAGGCTGGTTTTAGTGTCACACTGATCGTCGGCGCCGAGGGATCGGCGCGTAGCTGGTCAGCGTCAATTATCGGCGCGAGTCGTTTTAGTATCCTGCCGCCCACTTGACTTGTGTCCACATCGCCAGCCTTCTGGTTAATTGGGTATCGTGAGCTCCCACGGGGGAAAAGAGTGTTGAAAAGTAATGCATGGTGATATAACCCTTTTAAACATCGTTTGCCTATAGTTTCACACTCCAGGCTTTGAAGGCAATTTTTCGAAGGCATATCCTTCTACCTCTTTCCTTCGGTCCTCGCATTAAGGACACGCGAGAAAAGAGTTTAGTCACTGTGCCTACTGTGCCGCGTCACTTTATCTTGGGCTTAAGGGTACAAAACGGGAGCAAACCTAAGTAAGGAGAGCCAACATACTATGATGAAGGAAATGAAACCCCACCATACTTTAAGCAACTGTGCAATTTGTACCGTAATTATGATGATTATAGGGGGGACAGATTCAATGTCGGTCTAAAAGAAGAACGATGTATATGATCTTGAAGTATGGTGTATGGTTTGATTTCCTTTATCATCTTATGTTGGCTTTCCTGAAAAGGTTTACTCTAGTTTTATATAGTCTAAGAAAAAGCCCAAAATAAAGTGATGCCGCACTGTGGGCACAGCCGCTAAACTCTTTTCGCGCACGTTTTAATGCGAGGACCAGCAGGAGGAATTGCTGATTGACAACATAAAAAAAGACAACAAAATTTAATATAACTACATTCTCTTTTTTTTTTTTAATATTTCGACTTCATATTAAGAAATGCATTTCATAGTTTCCTCATTCTAAAAGAGCGTACACAACAAATAGAAACAGAGCTTCTTGACGGACACAGTGTAATTATGTTCAGAATTTCTATGAAATAAACCTAGCTTAACCTATTGGGTTCTACAGCTGGGTCCAAAGCGGAGTTGTGCGAAATGGACCAATCAAGGTGCGTCGCTGTTGACACCCACACAAGCAAATTTGAATCTACGGAATGTGATTGGTTAATGTCGCACAGCTCCGCTACAGTAGAGCCGCAGCTTAAATCCGGCTTCACTGCTAGTATTTCGTACACAATTGTACACAATTGCTAAAAAAAATCTTGATGTTTTTGTCGGTTCCGGAGTGGAGAGAGATGAAGAAGCGCAAATTAGGAAAGTAAACGGTTGGGAACTGAGGCAGTTTGGCAAAAAAAGTTTGGTATAGTTGAATCATCGAGAGCGTGGAATTGCATATGTAGTAGTATTGTTTGTTTACAGGCATTCTATATTTGAATCTTCTATTTTCTTGTACTATCAGCATACAAATAGGTTGTTATATATATATATATCGAAGAACTAAAAACAAAAATAATGTCAGTGTGAAATTGTCAATATTATTTACGTTGTGCGTATATTTTTACATCTGATTTGATTGTATTCTCAATTAATTATTGTGTCCGCACGTACAACTACGAATAATTTCTATATTTTAAAAAAATATGGCTGTAAGTAATTTTGGTCCTATTGAGAGTCAAAGTAAGCAAATAATTTTCAACTGTTATAAATATTTTGAAAATGAACTGACGAAAAATTTAAACTTGCCTTACACCGCTGCCCAGTTAGTTGAAAAAGCTACAGGTGTTTGTCTCTCTACTGTTTATAACATTGTGACTGAGAGCAACAGCGAGAAATTCGCAACAACAAAGAAATTCACCTCCCCGAAGAATAAAAAGTTGCGTCCTTGTCCGTCATCAGCAGTAGACGATTTTGATCAGGAAGTCATCCGGAGAACTATATACAATTTTCATCTGTCCCATAAGCAATTTCCAACCTTAAAGGGACTCCACTCTGTGTTAAAATCCTATATAGATTACAAATTTGGCATTTCCACCTTACGAAAACAAATACAAAAATTATGATTTAAATGGAAAAAGACCGAGGACAACCGAAAAATATTAATGGAAAAACACAACATACGACTGCTAAGAATAAATTACCTTATCAAAATTGCGGAATATCGATCTCAAGATAGACCACTAGTTTATACTGATGAAAACTACATCCACACTTCACATGTGTCCGGAGAAGCTTGGACCGATGGAACAGAATTTGGTGTAAAAAAACAAATCAGTACAGGCCAGCGGTTAATAATAGTGCACGCAGGAGGAAAAGATGGTTTTATTCCCAACGCTTTGTTAATGTTTAAGGCAAACCAACAAACGGGAGATTACCATGACCAGATGAACTTTGTCAACTACGAAAAATGGTTAAAAGAAAAATTAATACCGAACCTCAAACCGAATAGCGTACTTATCGTGGATAATGCGTCCTATCACAACAAACTTTTGAATCGTGCTCCAACGTCAAATTCTAATAAACAAGAAATTATGGATTGGTTGACAGAACACAACATTTCGTATAACCGGTTGATGTACAAAACCAGTTTGTATGAATTAATTAAACAAAATAAAGAGCGGTTTCGCAAATACCACATAGATGCAATTTTGAAAGAACATGGCTCCGTATTACGATTGCCACCGTATCACCCGACATTCAATTCGATCGAAAATATTTGGTCCATGGTAAAAGGATATGTAGCAAAAAGAAACGTTTCATTAAACATGCAAGGCATTATGAGTTTAGCAACTGAACGAATGAATACTATCACTGCTGAGGACTGGGAAAATATTTGTCACCACATCGAAAGTGAAGAAAATAAATATCGATGTCAGGAAGGAGAAATGTATCAAATAACAGACAATTTTATTATCAATACTTGTGACAGCTCAGATGAAGAACATGATAGCGAATAAAAGAAAAAAACAGAGGACTACTACTTATTCCACTTCTTGGGTATGTCATTTTATTAAGTTAAAAGAAAATTATTCTCCTTTTGTTGCAAACGGTACAACCACTACAAATGCAATTCCATCTTCTCGATAATTCAACTATATAATGAAAGGTTCCCTAGCAAATCATACACAAAGCTAAGTATCACTCAGACGAATTTACTATATAAATTGAACTGCTGTACTGCTTCTTGGGCTCTGTAACTGTCACAATCGCTAATGACGTCATTTAGAGAACCGTATACTTCGTTCACACGACACGTTTAGCTCAGGCGGTTGTACACCGGCGTACGAAGCTGGCGGTCCCGGGTTCGAATCCCGGCCAGGGCAAGTGTTTGCACGATGAGTACGAACGTTTGTTCCTATTTCTTGGGTGTTTTCTATATATTTAAGTATTATAATTTATCTATATATTATGTATATCGTTGCCTAGTGCCCACAAGTTTTGCTTAGTTTGGGACTAAGTCGATTTGTGTATGTCCCTGTGTTATTTTATTATTGTTATTACATTCTCCTTAATATCTTCAAAATTATTAGCTAACAATAGAATAAAAAAATCGATTCCTTGATAAAAAAAATACTAAGAGTGTTAATTTAATGTTACCTATTTAATTTTTTTAAATGTCGTCAATTACCTCTAGCTTCTTATAAAACTCAATTATTTTAATCCACTATCATTTAAAAGTGAAAATATTACAATAATTGTGCTATTAAAAACCTTTATGTACCTAATTGGTAATTTCGCCACCTTTATCATACGACTCCGTGGCGCAACGGTAGCGCGTCTGACTCCAGATCAGAAGGTTGCGTGTTCAAATCACGTCGGGGTCACTACGCCTCTTTTTGTTAATATTTTGCATTTCATTGAATCGTGATAAAAGCGATCAATCAAGTCGAGTACCAAACTTTTTTTTTTAGCGCAGCACGTCACCAAACTGCTGATATATTTACGGTAGCGCAGGAAAGCTGGTAGCGCGTAGAGCACGCTCTCAAGTATAATAAAATGCCCCGTGTGCGATAGTTGTCGAGCGCGCGCACCACCTCATACGCCCAGCACGTCACCATCAGCTGGCACACGTACCGTGGTGCAGGAAGGCGGGCAGCGCGTCGAGCACGCCCTCGAGCACGATGAGCTGGGCAGCGCGCGGCGAGCGCGACAGGTTCCCGAGTGCGCGCACCGCTTCGCACGCCGCGCCCGCACCTCCCCCTCCACCCAGCCAACGGCACGTCACTAATAACATGCGACCAATATATTTAGTAACTGTTTCTGAAAAAAATACCAATATAGGATAAACTAAACTAAAGTGGGTCGACGATCGCATAACAAGAACATACTAGTTCTATGTTACTGCAAAGTTGTTATTTGGCGCGAGTGCTTCAATTAAAAGCCGCGCCTCGCTTCGCTCGTGGTTCAAATTAAAATTTCTGTGCGTAACGAGGCTTTCAAGGCACAAGAAGCCAAATAATGATGCAGCCGTGCGAAACACACCACTTTTCACCTCACTCAGCAAGGAAAATGTGAGATACAAGTACACTTACTATAAAAATATAACAAAACCAGTTTTATTTTTATTTGAAACTAGTGTCAATGAACATACAAGACACACGCATAACATATCAAATAAATAAACATATAAAAAACTATAAAGTCGAATAACTTCTCCACGCCGCGCAGATTTGGCGCTCTAAAAAAAAAAAAAAGATTTTTTGGAAGTCGGTTAAAAAGGAACTTTAAGGGACGAGAAAAGGTACGCGCGAGCTCACATCTTCTCCCCTGCACCAAGCGCTAACGGTGTTCAATAACATTCTAGACAGTGACGGCGAACTGGACATATTTTTCAGCTCTGAATCGAAATTTTTGACAACATCAATTCGCTACATGGAAGGAGTAGTAACGGCTAGCAGTATCTAATCCTTATATTTATATTTTGTAATGAATCAAGTGAATTGAATTGGATCTAATGTACCTAACGAGTTTAAAATAATCATACTTATAATCAAGATTAATGTATAATGTAATTAACTAACAATTAGCACGTAAGGTATATCTGTTAGTGATACTCATTATGTATATTGAATAAATAAATAAATAAAACTTTTCCGAGCTAGGTAGTTAGGTAAAATTAATAGATATTCCCAAAATCCAAATACAATATAAATGGGTTAGCAGTTTAATACTCGTACCTACTCGTATTCCTATACAACACCAGCAAAGAGGTAGATCTCTTCCCGTCTCATGGTGACAATATTCAGAGAGGTATGAAAGTGCCTCACACTCATAACAACTCGAACAGAGTGCCTTGGCGCCGCTGTACAACTGACACCAGGTAAACCATTAATTACGAAAAGGTCATATTTAAAAACAGACTAACCTCTGAGTGACTTTAATTTTTATTGAGCTAAGCCAATCAGGTGAGGTTATTGACCATTGACTGCGGCCTATGGTTCTTTTTTTTTCTTTCTTTTTTTATACTACTAAGTTGGCAAACAAGCGTACGGCCTGCCTGATGTTAAGCAGTCACCGCAGCCAATGAACGCTTGCAACGCCAGGGGCATTACGTGCATGTTGCCGACCCTTTAAGAACCTATTCACTCCCCTCTTGAAGAACCCCATACTGTCACCTCCAGGGAAAACCACGGCAGGTAGGTCATTCTACATTCGGAGTGTGCGCGGTAGAAAATTCCTTTGATACCGCACGGTGCGCGACCATTTTGGTTCCAAGGTATGTGGATGAATATCCTGCCGATGGCGAGTGGTGCGATGGTAAAAGGTGGCTGTAGGCATCATGTCAAACAATTCCTCGGAACACAGTCCATTATACAAGCGGTAGAGTACACATAAAGAGGCGAAGTCCCTCCTTAGACTTAAAGGTTCAATACCGTTTGTGAGCATGGGATCGTCAATAATTCGTACAGCGCGTCTTTGAAGCGAGTCAAGACGGCCAAGCTGATATCCAGGTGCTCCAGCCCAGAGGTGACAGCAGTACTCCATATGGGGACGGACCTGCGATTTGTACAGCAGCAGTCTTTGCCCAGAGGTGAAGTACCGCTTCGCTCTATTTAGGACACCGAGCTTTTTTGATGCCGGCTTGGCCTTCTCTTCCAAGTGACCTCGGAATTGAACGTCGCTCGAAATATCAATACCTAAGATCCCAATGCTCTTCGAGATGGTGAGAGCCGTGTTCTGGAATTGTGGGGCCACAGTAAATGGGGTTTTCTTAGCGGTAAACGCGCAAACTTGTGTCTTGGTGGGGTTAAATTGAACTAAGTTTTCTCGACTCCAATCGGAGACTCTAGATAGAGTGGTCTCGATTTCAGACACAAGTTGTTCGCGACTTTCTTCCACAACGGAGCGAGGGATGTTTGCTCGGCCTGTATAAAGCTCATCTCCGGTACTGTCGTCTGCATAACAATGAATACTATCGGTGGACAGCATGTCATTGATATGCAGCAGAAACAGCGTTGGAGATAGTACAGAGCCTTGCGGGACGCCAGCTTTAATAACCATGGTTTTGGAGCAGCTGCCATCAACCACGGCTTTTATGCTTCTGATGGTTAAAAAGCTGGCGACCCATTTGCACAGACCCTCGGGCAGTCCGTAAGATGGCAACTTCGATAGAAGACCCCGGTGCCAGACCCGATCGAACGCCTTGGCTATGTCTAGGCTAACTGCCAATGCCTCACCTTGACTCTCAATGGCCAAGGCCCAGCGGTGTGTGAGATACACTAGAAGATCACCAGTGCAGCGACCGTGGCAAAAGCCGTATTGAAGGTCGCTGATCAAATCGTGTTCTTCTAGGTATCTTAGAAGTTTCGTGTTTATCACACGCTCCATCACCTTTGAGAGAAGGGAGGTGATAGCGATAGGCCTGTAATTCGATGGATCTGACCTGTCCCCTTTTTTGGGCACTGGATGCACATAGGCAGTCTTCCACGAAGACGGAACCTGCTCTTTGTGGTAAGAAAGCGCGAATAGACGCGTTAACCAGGGCACAACTCGGGAGCACACTGCTTGAGCACAACTGCCGGTATGCCGTCTGGCCCACTCGACTTGTGAACATCTAGACAAAGCAATTCCCGCCGGACATTCCTTTGAGTGAAGGTTATCTCCGGCATGGAGTATCCGCAACACGGGATGTTAGGTAGTACGGTGCTTCCATCATCGTCCAAAGTCGAGTTCGAGGCAAAGAAGGTACCCAAGAGATCGGCTTTTTCTTTAGCGCTGTGGGCCAAATTACCATCAGCATTTCGCAGGGGTGGTAAGGACGACTGACAGAAGTTTCCCTCGGCAGCCTTGGCGAGCGATCAGAAGGCACGACTTCCAGAAGGGTACCCTGCGAGTCGCTCACCAATTCTGCCGACGAAATCAAATTTAGCCTTGGCAATTTCTCGTTTACTGGCCCTCGAAGCAGCATTTAATTTGCGTTTCACATCAGATATTTTAAGATCCTTATTAGTACGGGCCGTGGTCCAAGCCTCATACAAGTCTTGCCTTAGAAGTCTGGCTTCCTTGCAGGGCCGATTAAACCAGGGCCGTTTTTTGGCTCCCGCAGCTACTAGTGCAGTGGGAATAAAGCATTCCATACCCACCAGGATTGCCTCAGCGACATTAGCCGCGCCGGAGTCAGGATCTTCTGATGCGAAACAAAGCTGCTTCCACGGATACGATGCATAAAAGTCACGCAATCCTTCCCAATCTGCTGACTTATAGTGCCACATGCGTCTTAGGTTAGTTGGCCGAGGTGGTTCGGGCCGCGCGTATGGTACACTTGTCCGGATAAGACAGAGATCGGATGAACCCAGTGCTGCAACCACTGAGATCGTATATTCGTCCGGACGTGTGGTCAGCAGAAGGTCCAGTAAAGAGCTTGTATGGTCCTCAATATCAGGTATTCTCGTCGGAGAATGTACCAGTTGGGAGAATCCATAGGCCAGAGCAAATTCATGAGCAGATCTCCCCGCATAGTCAGTGGACCGAGACTTCAGCCATTTGACATGGTGAGCGTTGAAGTCTCCTAAAATCACCAACTCTGCGGAGGGATACTGCTCAAGAACTTTGTCAGTCGTCGATTGCAGGTGCTCAAAGAGCCGAGCCGTGTCCGTGTCACCGCTGTGAGACCTGTATAAGCACACGTAGATGCAGGTGTGGCCACCATGGTCCACGCGCACCCACATAACTGGCAGGTCTCTGTCTTCATAGCAGAGGAGACGGTGGCAACAGATATCCTGCCTGGCGTACATACATACTCCGGCTCGTCTCAGGAATTTGTGTTCGAGCATGTAACCGGGGTAGAGTAAGTACAATGTATCGGCAGGGCAAGATATCTGTGTCTCCGTTAGAAATAATAGGGTCGGCTGCGCAGTCTCTAGATGTTGATGGACTGCGTTTAAATTTGAATGAAGTCCCCTGACATTGCAAAAATCCACTCTAGTGGAAGAGGAGGCCGCTGGTAGGACACTTTCATCATTTCTTTTTCTTTTCTGGCCATTGAGGGAGGTTTTAGGGTTCAAAGGGATTCGCTGTGTTGGTAGCCTAAGGGACAAAATATATTCATTGAAATAAAACAATTTAACGGATTATATCGCGTATATTATCTCATTTTAGTTCCCGACGTTTCCAACCAACCAACGAGCTCCAGATACCACGTTCCAAGCAGAATCCCAGTATGAAGAAACCAACAGTCGAGCGTAAACCTGCCGTATTACCATATGTGAAAGGGGTCACAGACAAGATCGGAAACATCTTGAAGCGTGCTTCTATAAAAACATATTTCAAGCCGTTGAAGAAGGTGTCTCAATACCTTAGACAAGTGAAGAGTAGCACCCCTTTGCAGAGTGCAGGCATTTATAAGCTGGACTGCGAGTATGGTCTTTCATACATTGGTCAAACGAAACGCAGTGTATCAACCCGGGTGAAGGAGCACATAGCAGATGTCAAGCACCGTCGGTGTAATAGGTCTGCAGTTTGTGAACATGTCATTGACAAACCAAACCACTCAATTAAGTTTGATAAACCTTCTATCCTTGCCAAAGAAAAAAGATATTTTCCCAGGATGCTACGCGAGGCTATTGAGATTAAAAAGCATCCTAATTTCAATAGAGAAGATGGATTGTCACTACCACCAGCTTGGGATCCTGTAATACATCTCATCAAGGAACAAGCGAGACACAGGACTGCAAAACCTTAATTTCCGAACGGTGTAAAATATCTTATCTGTTTAAAAGTAGTTTAATAGTCTCTGTTTTTTAAATATTATAATTAGTAATGAGGTAGCCTGGGAGTTTTTCTTTGCAGCGTTTCTTTTCTCCTCAGTACGCCTCATTTGTGAAATGCTGCTTGGTAAATTATTAGAATAAAATAATTAAGCCCTTCTGGCACATGTGTAACTGTCTTTACAGCTTCTGCATCTGGCATGTATGTACACCTTTATTTGTGTTTTTTCAAAAAATGGGTAGTTTGCACAAATTGTAACTTTGACAGAGGAAAATACATCTTTTCTCAGTCCTCCCGTGACCATGGAAAGCTGGAAAGCTTCCGAAACGTCGGGAACTAAAATGAGATAATATACGCGATATAATCCGTTAAATTGTTTTATTTCAATGAGTAATAATCGCGGAAACAGAAGAAAATATTATGACAAAATATATTGTGAAAAACCTACCAAAAAGTCGGAATAGGTAGAGCAGTTTTTCGGCGCGGTGTACGGAACTGTTATAGTAACCGGGTCCACTCCGGTCTCCTCCTCCGGCACGACTACTACACCAGTTGGTGGTTCAGCCTCCCAGAGTGGGTGCAGGATTAAGTCATTCCTGGGTTCGGGAACCCTACTAACCTGCGGGCGGCCAGCGGACAGCCGTTTCCCCGGGTCTCCCTGATCGCCGCGCCGAAACTCCGCGCCTACACAGACTAATGGCCGTATTATAAACACCAAAGGTCCCCTGAGCTATCAACACAGCGCATCCCACGAGCTCTGGCGACCTTACTCACCACAGGAACACAACACTACACGAGTGCAGTGTTATTTGGCTGTGATCTTCTGTAAGGTGGAGGTACTTCCCCAGTTGGGCTGCTCCATTTATGAACAAGACATGTGAATGTCTCGTTGTGCCCTACCTCTCTTGAAATTCTTTTTTTGATGAATTCTTTCATCTGATGCCCGATGAGTGACACTCTTCACGTACCCTGGAATATTTTGTCGAGCGGGTCGGGCGGTGCGGGTGGTCCGCGAAAGAACGTGACGTTCTTGAGCGTCGCTACCGCCTCGCTCCTTCACCTGACAAACAAGTGACGTCTCTTCACGTACCCTTGCAAATCTCGTCAAGCGGGTCAGCAAGCGGATCGGGCGGCGAGGGCGGCTCGCGGTAGAACGTGACGTTATTGAGCGTCGCTAGTGCTGCCGTGGCGAGTTCTTCGCGTCGGTCCATCACACCATCTTCTGGTTCCTTTACCTGATGACATACGTGATAATAGAGTGGTGATGTGTACAAGGAAAGCAGTGAAATTAGCACGAGTCAATTAACCCGGAATAAGTCTCGATAAAAACATACAATAGATGACGTTATTAAATTAAGATTATTATTCTTACGCAACAGAATAGAACCTTTAATAATGGCTTCTTAACTTGTTAGATACTCAGTCAAACGTGAGTCCCCTTCTAGGGCATTATCACAAAAAAACGATATGGTCGCAAAGGCCTCCTTCAGTGTAATTCGCTTCACAAGGCACAGGCTATAAGCTGCCAAAGTAGCACACAAGCGGAATAAGGGCTTATACAGCTATTTTACAGCCAGTTTGAGCGTTATAAGATTGTGGTGATACTTAGGTGTAGAGACAAAACACAGGCTGGCTACACGAAAGGCTGTGGAGACAAGCTGACTGACCGTCGGACCAGGCTCAGCTAGCAACAGACAGGCCAGAAGGGCGCGCACGGTGCGCTCGGCGTGTGCCGCGGCCAGCCCGCGCCCGGCGCGCTCTGCCAAGCACAGATTGGCGACCACCCGAACAGTCTGTATAGATAAATGGAGTTAAAATAAGTTTCTATCGAAAAACACGACGACGACTTGTGACGAGCCTTTATTGCAGATGGTACTTTTCTTTAAACACCTTTGGGACGATTCTAGTGAGATCAAACTCGAAAGGATTTGGCAATTTTATTAGTTTATTTACTTCTGAAGATTATTCAAATGGAACTTTAGATTACCTTGATTAGAACATCTTCGTTGGATCCATCGGAGCCACCCATGTCAGTACCTGCAATAAAAAATTGTACCATGTCAAAATTTCATACTTCAGTAAAACTTTGTTCTCAATCTTCATGGCATCATTTAGCCTATGCTTCTTTTCTTGCCTGGATATTGGACTCACCTACTAAATGAATGTCAGGATCTGTATCTGAGTCCCTGATTTCATTGTCGTTCCTCTTCGTATACGACTCCAGGATAGTCAGAAGAACGTCAACACCGCCTTCTTCGTTGTAAATCTATAAACAAATTAAGGGTAGTGTTTGACGCCAGCCAAATTGCCGTTGCACTTTTGTCTAAAATACAACATAACACAAAAACATTCCAATGTCGCCTGGGAGGGAAATAAAATCAGCAGCGGGATACGCAAAATAAATAAATAGAGTTTCAGCAAAGCCGGTAACTTTAAGAATAAATTCCTTGTAAGAGCGCGTACGGTAAGTTTGGTAGCCATTAATGACGAACTTGGAATGGTATTAAGAGTTTAGCAGGAATAGAAAGGTGTGACGTAATCTCGCGATTCCCCTAGCAGTATAATAGTCATAGACGGTCATTATAATATTTCCAAATTATACGTGTAATAAACACCCCACATCTTTTGAATTGACTCACGTTTAGGCGAGCCTGCTCGTCGGCGGCGGCCATGTTGCCGAGCACGTAGGCGAGGCGCACGGCGAGAGGCGCGCGCGCCGCGCACGCCGCCAGCGCGCGCAATAGCGCGCCCGCACTTGCACCGCTCGCGCACAGCCACGCGCAGCACGACTCGTCCGCTGACAGCACGCTGTGAAACAGATTAACTATTGAATTTCCTTCGGTTCGATGTTTCATCTCAACAGTTTCGGTTCGGTTTTTCTTGTCGACAAGCTAAGGGTGCGTTTCCACTGAAGCGGAGCCAAACAAAATGTACCAATTAATCGAATTTATGTAGAAACACACCCTTAAGTTATGTCACTGCCCCAGTCAATGACATATCATATTAAGGGTGTGTTTCATACTGCAAAGAAACTGAAGATAGTATGTTTGATCTCGAATTACATTGCACAGAAATTCAGCACTCACGGCATTGCTCAATCGTTCGCTTATGATTATATAGTCTCGCAAATACGCCGAACAGCTACGAACGCACCGCTCGTAACGAACGAGCGCCGCTCACTCGCCGCTCGCGAAGTTGCATCGCTCGTTCACCTGAGACAGCGCGCGACGTTGGTGAGCACAGCACGGTCCGTGTGATGCGCAAGCGCAGCAAGCAGCTCGCCGAGTGCGCCGCTCGCGACGAACGCGCGCGCTGTTCGCTCGCCGCTCGCCAGGTTACGCAGCGCGCCGGTTAATTGATACAGCGCGTGCGTTGAATGCTCTGATACGCCTCGGGGGTTTTCCGCTTTCTGTCAATCAAACAAGCACATAAGAAATAGTACATTACTGCAGACGCTGGGAAAGAAGGGCTTGCTGGGTGAGTAGGTGTAGACGGCCGACCGTAGGGACGCCAGGTAGTGATACGAAGCCGGCAAGCACTTTTCACGGCCAGAGGCATGTATAGTGCTTTTCTCAAACATGTGCAATGAAATAAAAAAACTACACGACAAAAGTTTTTTTTTTTTAATTTTCCCTTCAATCCCTCCATAATATTTTTATTTTTTACGGAAGTCGGTCGTATTTCGCGTGTGTAGTGTTTGAGTAGACCCTATTATGGCTGTTATTTACAACATGATAATAAGAATCTTAATTTCTACAATAAATAAAATAAATGCAGAGAATTTAAAATATTGTCTATGGTCTCTGATGACCATATATATGATGGACCACACAGATTCGTGTTCTTAATGTCAGTTCGCGTGTAATAGACATTAAAGCGGATATTTTTAGGCCAATAACCATTCAGCCACTAGAAAAAAAATTCAAAAATATAATTCAGCTGTGTAGCCTATGCATATCACAGACGCCATGTTTACATTAAAATTATTAAAAAAATACTTCCCGGCCTAGGTTTTCAATTTTGTATGAAATTCCTTTACGGTTCTCCCAAGTTGTTCCGCCCGAAATGAGATACGTTGAAGCCTGTTTTACCGCACGTAATGACGACATTTCACTGCATGTTTGAGAAAAAGTAAATTATTGACAAGTGTAATATCAATGAAGAATAAACTTTTGTCATTGATTAAAAATCAATGTAATTTGCTCACTGCGTTGTTCAGTATCTTCAGATGCAACGCCGCCAAGTGCAACGCGCCGGCGCGGTGCGCGAGTGCGCACAACCGCGGTTCCAGCGCGAGGAACCGCAGCGCGCCCGCACCGTATACGCAGCACTCGCCCTCTGACAGTGGGTCTGCGCGGCCGCAGCCTTCGACCAGTAGCTCTGAAAGGCGAAACTTGTAATGAAACTGAATTTTCTATTATTATAGCTGTCATCACATTTTAATCCAGAGATATCCGCTGCTGAACATGGGATGAACGCCCTATTTTATCACGCGCTGTTATTACTAACGGCTGATTACGCCTGTTAATATCGGCCGTTTGGCAGACGTAATCAGTCGTTGTCAAATTAGCCATAAGTTGAAGAAAAAAAGATCATATTGCCATAAACGTCAGCGAATTAGCAGTTGTAGTATACGTAGGTATTGTTTTTATTCTAGGATCATTACTCTACAACTCCAAATGGCCGAAGATCACATAATCAGTTGAAATTTGTAAGGAAACTGTAAACCTAATTTCAACTGAAGAAATATAGTTCCGCGAAAGATTGAACTTGTGCCCAACTTCGACATTCGAAATTTGAATATTTTATTTATATTTTACTCGATGATGAATAACTTTTTTTTTCATAATAGATAGCTTGCTGGCTCTGCTTCTTGGGCCAGTTATGCTTAAGATTTCACTGTAGATACCCACCTAACAAATTAGTGTTCCTGAAGAAGTGATCGTTCTTATCATTCCTGGCGATCTTGAACACCAGTTTACAAGCAGCAGCTAGGTGCGCCCCCGTCACTCGCAACTGAAAGTCATTGACGTATTTAACAGAAATAGCCAAAGTGTAAACTATGATACTCTCAAGTGGTAATATGACAAAAATAGTCATAAGGTCGTAACGTCACCCAAGCTTCCAGATTACTGGCTGGACCAGAATTAACTTAAAACCAGTGGAATAGGGTGCTCAAGTGATTTAAAGTTAAGCTGTAAAGGTGCGTCCACACTTGTATCATTTGCTCGTATCCGATCACCGTGCCGTGGCATGACTGCGTATCGCGCTGCTTGGACGCTTACTGTCGGTGCGCCGATCATGCCGCACTCTTCCGATATAACTGTGCGCGTATGCGTAGCAAAATGGATTTCGAGCGATCCGATTGGCGCAACGTCCAAACGCGTGCTCGTGACACGCGATCATGCCACGCGACGATGATCTGATACGGGCAAATGATACAAATGTGGACGCACCTTAAGCTAACTGGAGTTGGACTCTCTCTTTGGCTTGGAATTATTCCTTAAATAAGCATAGTTCTTACTTTATTATGAGCACCTGTTCATCAACGGTCTATACAACGGTATATTGCACAGAGCAAACACCACTTGCCCCGCAGACTGTTTACTTTTGTCTTTTCTGAACTGCTCTGATTCTCTTGAATGTATGCAAACTATAGTATACAGTCTACTGTTGCAGTCTCTTTCAAACTACTCTGATGCGTTTCCATGTACACTGGACAGCATAATTGCATGGACATTTGTCAGAAAGTTTGCTTTGCAGCGAAACGAGACGCCATCTATCCGGTGACGACATTGGTTTCATAAGGTCTTACTAGATGGCGTTGATAACATCAAAATATTTAAAAAAAAATCTCGGTTGAACTTACGATTGCCAAACACAATCTGTTTACACAATCAATTTACATTATGGAACGTATTTTCAGAATCCAGTATTTTTTAATGCACCTTCAATTAAATATTACTTAGATTCACCATCATAAACCAAAGCCATCGATGATTTTGCTAATTCAAACACAAAATACAGAAACGCTTTTTTCCTATACCGTGTTTTGTGATTTGAACCCGGAACATTCGTCGTATAGATCAAGTCATTAAACCCCTTAGCCATCAAGCCATATTCGACATTAAATGAAAACATGAAATTTATAACCGTATTTGTAATCACTAATCACCTACGTTTGCAAGGCATGCGTTTAGTGTTAATAGTTTTTTTTTAATTTATTTTTTACTGAGATTATTTAACAGCTGCTTAAACAAAACATTTTTATTTAAACAAATAAATATTTATAATTAAGTCACATGTTGAATAGTTGTTGAATAGTGCAACAATTATATAAAAATAACCGCCCATACTTAGAGGGTAGACTTAAGATTATGAATATACCGTAATATAGTTTTTATACAAAGACACTGTTCGTTCGTTCTCTTGTGGCTGCCGTCCGTTTGATTGTATTTTTGATTGAGTTTTAGTATGTATTTAGTTCTTTTATTTTGTAATAATGGGTTCTCGTTGCAATATTGACTTAGCCACAATGTTACAAATAATTACTTTGTATAGTCAAGGCAAAAATTTGACAGAAATTGCCACAGAAACCGATGTAAGATGTATTATTGTTTACATTTCTTTCTAGATTTTTTATATTAGTTATATCTGTATGCTAATGTAATAATTTCTGAACATTGTTACAGAGGAAAACAGTTGTGTTATGGGTGCGAAAATTCACAGAGGAAGGATCATATAGGATCTGCACCGCCAAAGGATCGGTAGACCTCGACTTCTAAGCGCACAGCGGCGTCAAAGCATGGTCCAGGAATATGAAGAAAATGGTTTTCCACCAACAACCCATTACACCCGTTTATTTAACATAGGCGTTGACACTGTTCGCCGTGTTCTGTACACAGTGAGGGTTTACATCCTCGCAAGCATGCAGTCAAACCCTTGCTGACTCCACAGCTCAAAGAGCGAGACTAAAGCTTGCTCGAGAATACTTAAATGCCGATTGAAGTAATGTCATTTTCACTGACGAAAAAACGTTTCACTAGTCAACACGGACGTTTTAGCTTGTGGCGTCGAAATAATACGCGTTATAATAACGATCACGTAGTGCCCAATGTGCAATCTGGTCGCATTACAGTGAATATGTGAGGTTGGATGAGCGGGGCCGACCCGGGAGAACTTGTCAAGAGTGCCCAGTCGGGCTAATTGCTGATTACGTCAATGTGCTGGAGGAGACCATGATTCGAAATGCGTATCCGGAGGAAGAATTACCCATAATTTCATTTGTGCAGGATAATTGTCTTATACATCATTCCCAAAGTGTGAGTGAGTGTTTTCGCCGGCGTTATAATATAAATATCATTTCGTGGCCTGCTAGATCACCAGATTTAAATCCCATTGAAAACCTGTGGCTATACAAATTAAGAACAGAAGTAAGTGGAGATAGGGTTACACTGATGTTTATTAGTAGTTAAACAGGGCGTTATTGCGTTAATTTTTATATTTTTCTATACTATGATAGTAAATAACTACATTTTTATACTACAAAACGGGACTCAATCACATATTGTTTTTTTTTGCATATACGCTATTTTGTGACAGTATTTTACGATATTTTTTTCATCACTCAGTCTTTGAATTATTAAGAAATGATAAGTTAGTAAAAGGTAAATGTTAGAGTGCGTTCGCCTACAATGATAACCAGTCTCAGATTTGTAATTAATTGTATTCGCTCATAATACTGTTTTGTTGAAGGGAAGCTTCAATCCTCTTTCCAATTTTGGAAATAAATACTTAAGCTATACCCTCAAAAAAATCTTAAGAAGAGATTTTACTTATATTATAGATTAATAAATTGTGTTATTTATCTTGAATAAATATTGTGTAAGAAATAAAGTTGTTTTTTTTTCATTTCAAGGTTGTATTATTTCTAGTTGTAAGTATAGATAGTTATTAATTGGTTGTAATTTAAAAAAACCCTACTTTTGAGGAGTGGCATTATAAGAGAACTTGTGACTATTTTTCTTTTACCTTACCTTTTATGAATACACACAGTCAATTGTAAATTTTCTTGTAATAACTATATAATTTAATAACCATACTAATATTTAATCAGTATTTCGATTGCTATAAGTGTACGTATTCATAGTCAATATTCAGGCAAAGATCCAGGCACAAACAATGATTATTTTGTTTCAGCCTAGTCTATGTATCAATTGACTACCTATCTCTTCATATTATATGATATAATAATAGATTTTCATCCTTGATGACTTCCAAACAACTAGCAACGCAACTTTTTACGGAAATTTGCATCCAAAGTAGAGTATTTTCCAAAGGAGGGTAATAATGAAATAATGATCTTTATTCTGTAAGTAGGCCACAAGGGCACTTTTACAAGTCTGACTCTACGGCGTTTCCCAAGAGGAGACCACTGAAGAGAAGAAAGCCGAAACAAACTCAACAGTCAGTCATTTTTTCGAAATAACTCTTATGTCTATTACAATATTCGTGCTTAGCCTAACCTAAATATATGTTTTGAGTATAAACTCAATGCGTAGTTCTTCAAGGAAACATATCAAAACTTATAAAAGTAAAAAAAAAAAAACTAGAAAATAAAAAAGCAAAATAGTGATTTTTATTTAAAACAACTTACATACGTTTGATATGCCACCTCATAAGAACCGTGTCCCGGTAAAAGTAAATTATTTGGTTTCTGTTTTGGGCCATGCATTTTTGTCTGTTAAATAGTCCTCTACCCTATAATAAGCCTTTGCCATTAGGGACTCTTTTAAGTACTTTTTGAGAGCTGGTAACGATAATTTCAAAGCATCATCTGGTAGCTTATTATAAAAATGTATACATTGGCCTACGAATGATTTGGCTACTTTACGAACGCGGAACTTTCTAATAGCGATTTTGGTTTTATTTCTAGTATTAAAATTGTGGATATCTGAATTCCTAGTAAAAGACTCTATGTTCTTAATAACATAAATAATATTCTCATAAATATATTGGGACGCTATAGTTAATATGTTGATGTCTTTAAAAAGTTCTCTTAAGGAGTCACGGGAGTTCAAGTTATATATAGAACGAATCGCTCTTTTTTGTAACACAAATATAGTCTGTATGTCAGCTGCTTTGCCCCAAACCAGAATACCGTATGACATTATACTATGAAAATAACTATGATATACTAAGCGAGCAGTATCAACATTGGTCAATTGTCTAATTTTTCTAATGGCGTAAGCTGCTGAACTTAATTTACCTGCAAGTACTGCTAAATGGGGACTCCATTGCAAGTTCTTGTCCAATGTTATACCTAAGAATAATGCCCTATCCACCATTTCTAAACATTCACCATTGAGCGATATAGCAGAATCCACTGCTCTAACATTCGGTAAAGCAAATCTAACACATTTCGTTTTCTTAGCATTCAATACCAGATTATTAATATTAAACCAGTCAAGTACTTTAACTAGTACACTATTAATTTCGGAATAGTCTGTTGCTTTCCGGTCAACTTTGAAAATTAATGATGTATCATCAGCAAATAGTACTATATCAGAAAGATTTTCTACTATAGATGGTAAGTCATTTATATAAACTAAAAATAGAAATGGCCCTAAGATAGAGCCCTGTGGCACTCCTAGCTTAACTGCAGCTTCACTGGATTGGGTTCCAATTACAACAACTGTTTGTGTTCTATTGCTGAGATATGAAGACATAAGGCTTAAGGCATTTATAGACAGGCCATAATGTTCTAATTTCAAAATGAGTGTTCTATGATCAACGCAATCAAATGCCTTAGAAAGGTCACAAAAAACTCCAATTGCATCACAAGATTTCTCCCAGATGTTGTAAATATATTTAATGAGTACAGATGCCGCATCAGCCGTGGAACGTCCCCTTGTGAAACCGAACTGTTTACTACTAAGTAGTTTATTTCTATTGAAGTGTCCCAGCAGATCCCTCAACATTAACTTTTCGAAAACTTTACTTAATACAGGTAGTATCGATATCGGACGGAAATTAGTCAAGTCACTCAAGTCACCTGATTTAAAAAGAGGTATGACTTTACTAAGTTTCATAAGATCTGGAAACACGCCCTCTGATATGCAATTATTATAAATCAAGGCTAGATAGGGTGCAATTGAGTCTATGATATGATGAACAATTTTTACTGAAGTTCCCCATAAATCCTCTGTTTTCTTTAAATGCAGTGACTTAAATGTTTTAATAACGTCTATTGAATTTACTTGACTAAATTCAAAGCTTACATTGCATTTGTTAAAATTAACATTAAGTTACAAATGGGCTTCAGTCGCAGATGATTGAAGATATCTTGTAGTATTAATTGCAATGTTGGAAAAATAATCCTCGAATGCCGAGGCAACATCGTTCTGACCATTTCCTGTCATAATGTTGACTTGACTATTGCGAGTTTTTGTTTTACCAGTTTCTGTTTCTGGTAATCTAAAGTTCCACCTTGCTTATTATATTATTTTTATTTAAGTATAGTGCCGTAATATTCATGTCAGCGCATATGTTATTGAAGTGTGGATGAAGTTAAGTATGTTTAAAAACCTCGTAGTTTCATGAAGAGACAAAGTATAAATGGCGGTATATTTGCAATGAGTTCTTGTTGCAGAACAGACTCTGTTCTGTTACAATAGTAACAATACGCATGAAAGATAAATTTTAGAACAACCTTACTTAAAAAAAACAACATTCCAACGAATTGAACACCTCCTCCTTTTTCTGGAAGTCGGTTAAAAAGAAGCGTGTTCCAAAAGTTAAATACAGGTGCCATTTTAATTTCAGTGGAAGCTTTTCTTTAATAGTATTTATATTTCATCCATGTAGTAGATTATTCAATTACAGAACAATTTTAGTGCTTGTGAGACATACATATCACCAAACAAAGCATTAAATTCTTCTTGTTCGTTTAGATAACAACGCCATCTTTTTTATTTTTTTGTAACCATCATGCAATGCTGAGAGCTACGTGCTCTCAGCATCTTATGACAGCCAAGCGATTATCGTCTTTGCCATGTCCATGCAATTATGCTGTTGATAGTACAAGACACGACAACCAACACATATTTAAGTCCTTGCTTACCGTGAGCATGGCCCTGGCTATAGCGACCAGCACTCTCTCATCGTCGCTATCGATGTGTGTGTAGAACGAACGTAACACCATCTCCCTCAGACTGCTAGCTGGTGCGTTCTTCTCTAAGTTGGCCTGAATCGCTTCCATTAAGGAGACTGTGCGCTCAACATCTCGGCTGCGCTGCGCAAGAGCTTCGGAGAGCTCCAGCACAGTCATACTGCAACATTAAAGTTTTAGTAGTAGGTTCCTAAACGAAAGTGTGACATCATGTACATGATGATGAACATGACTGAACAATCTTAAATTGGTTAAGTCGGATCCGGAGTTCCTCATGATGGATGATTATGCCGTGCCTGTTTATCTAAATGTCTTCTTCTCCTTCTGGTTCCATTATTGCGAAGCCAAATCTACGTGGGGTCCTGGTATTCGAAGTGGAGATACGTAGGTACCTATCCAGATCTCCAAGTGGCCAGTTGGGCGGAGAGGTGATTGACGGTTATGGTTCCAAGAGGATAGCTAGCTACCAACCACTTTGTGCGGCTATGACTTCGTCACCTTGAATTTGTAACCACGTATCCCAGAGCCAAATCAACGATAAGGAATACCTCTCCAAGTCTCCAGATGGTGAAGCATTGGGCAGTTGAACAGCCAGATGTTTGATGGGTATGCTTCCAAGCGGGTAGCTGCCCCCCACATCGTAGGACTGGGACTTCGTCGTCGCGAACTGTTTGCGCCGTATCCCAGGATCAGGACTCAGAGCTACAAGTGGACATATTGGAGTTATATATTAAAACAAATAAAAGTCAAATTTTGTTTGCCATAGATTTGAAGCCTCATTTTGCAAATGCCACTTCAGCTTCGACATGTAATTAACAAAAAAATAAAACCGACTCCAAAAAAAAGTAAAAAAATAACGCCATAATTCAGTTTCTTCAAATTACTTACAAGTAACCGTTTGTATACTCAATCTATACAGTATATACAATTAATCTTATTTTGGCGTCGGTGCCATATAAAGAATGTGTTAAATATTGAAAATTTGACGATTTTAGTAAATTGTGACACGATGGCACCGACTCCAAAATAAGATTAATTGTATATACTGTATAGATTGAGTATACAAACGGTTACTTGTAAATAATTTGAAGAAACTTAATTATGGCGTTATTTTTTTACTTTTTAGTTTTTTTTGGAGTCGGTTTTATTTGGAGTCGGTTTTATTTTTTTGTTAAAAAGTTTATTTATTTTACACTTTTTAGTTAATCGTTACTTAAAAGTGTATCTCGTGACGATTCGAACAAGTCCAAACACGGCTACGATACATTATTTTATTACATAGATCTGGTGCCTACCTTCCGGCTCCATCAATTCGATGGTACCATTCTCATCAGGAATATTTAAATTTGTGACTAAGAAGTTGCTTAGCTAAATTAATCAAGATATTTTGTCGCCACCCGTAAATCATTTATCATTGAGGAGGTCCGATGGCATTCTGTGGTCTTCTGCATCAGTTCCACTGCACCAATTTACACTTTCTGAATGCAAATGCTTATTATGTTTCTTATAATACCAAAATCGCTATACGTATTCCTACAGTATTTGAGGAGTTCTTTCAATTCCTCATGGATTCCATCATCAGATCTTCACCAAAATTAAATGGGACCAACTTGAAAGTACCTTCTATAAACCCAAAAACAAATTTTTGAAATCGGTCAAATAGTCTTCGAGTAATCGGTGACCATCCATAAAAAAATAAATAATAATAATAAAAGAAACATTCCGTCGAATTGAGAACCTCCTCCTTTTTTTGGAAGTCGGTTAAAAAGTAACACTACACTTTTTTTAATTCGATTCCAACCAGCTATTGACCTTACTTTAATTGACTCGGTGGGGAGTGTATATTATACAGAGCTAAAAATTTCGATCGTTGGTTCAATAACAGAGTGTACGTTCATTGCGGATGAGGAGACCCATCTGCTCAATTACAAGCCTAGCGGTTCTTGGTAGAGTCACGTCTAATTGGTCTCAATTTATAGATTATATTAATTTTATAGTGTAGCATACTGCTGTAAATCTGTTTACATTTACTGTTCAGTTCCATGCCGTATCCACTGGTCGTGAAGTCGTCTCCGCTGTCGCTCCCAAGCGGGCGCGATATCGATATAGCGTGGGCCAGGTCTGGTTCGGTTTTGGATCCTAGAATACAGACGATTAATATATGCCTGCGTTTTATATCCAAATCTAAGTAGATAATTGTAGAATACACCCTGGTACCCGTAAATATTGAACAATTGTGAACACAATGCCAATATTGCCAATTGATATGCAACATTTGAAAAAAATGCTCCTTTTCATGATTGCGATAAACATGAAGAAAAATAATAAAATATTTACAAAAATATTGACATTACGATGAATATACTACTGGCCAGTTTCATCGACCACAATTAACGGACTGGATTAGTGATCAAAATAAATGTACCGAGCACTGGCGTGGCGCCTAACATGTTGTTGGTAAAGCCGTAGTATATTTTCTCTTATGTTTTCCTTAAAAGCAGTAGAATTCAGATCCCGAAAAATCCATAGCAAAACAAAAGACTGTTGCAATGAAACTAGTATTAGAAACATTTTTTTATCGATATCGATAGTTGTGTAATATGAGATAAAAACGGACCGCCAAATGAAAAAAATAATAATACAAAATTTCACATAGGTTTGTATAATTATACAGGTACAGATGCAATTTCTTCCTGGAATTCCACGTCAGTACACACAGCAGCACATGACATCTTATTGGGTTTGTTATAGTGATAGGAGTAGATAATCATTATTTTTTTACCATTCTCTGGGAGAAGATTGTTTCGTTTATCACTATAAAGCCATTTATGTATACTAAATGAACGTTCGACTTCACTCGACGTCAAGGAAGCAAATTTATAAAACTCATTGTAATTGGTAACTTATATTAAGTTACGTTGCGTTTTAGATGGAATAACACATATAAAACAAACCCTTAACTTATCACTTCTTTTGCGTTTGGCGTGAATGATTATAAAATAATGTACCTAAACATATCGGTATGTTTTTTTTTAGACAAAACTTACTCGATATTCATAAAAAAATGTTTCTAACACTAGTTTGATTGCGACAGTCTTTTGTTTTGCTATGGATTTTCCGGGCTCTGAGAATTAAGTACTCAAATGCCTTAAAGTACCTAGGCAAGCCGATGAGAATCGAATTTTCAATTAACGCCACGCCACTGATGTACACATACCTTCAGGCGTTGAATGTCCGGTGGTATTCCTCCGGTGCAAAGGTTTGCTTTTCCCGCTGAGGTGTGGCAGCTTTGGAAAACCGCTCCAGCCATCGCCAGCTCTCTCCGTTCCTGTCCGCATGGGTGGTCGACCCTGAACAAAACGTTAGTGTTCACAGCAAGAATGAAGAAATCCAGAAGTCTAGACAAGATTGTTATAGAATTATCATTCCCTGCCACTTTTACCCATATTTTTGTGGACCGTTTTACTATGATCGCAGATTTTACACCGATACTTTCGATTTACTAGAGAATAGAGGTAAACAGACCGATAAGGTCATAGCTACCATTCAGCTCTCTGAAACAATACAAGGGGCCCAAGTGACGCGATTTACGAAAATTTATGGGAGAATAACTCGGAATTTTCACCACAAATAAATTCCGTCCCCTAGTGTTGTAACATTCTAAAACCTCAATTTCATGGCAAGTTTCTGGTGCCTTGAAACTTGGCGCCATATATATCGCAATATCATATAATGAACTGATCCCAGACCATTTAATTGTTAGATAACTTTGGAAGCCCTTTAAGAACTGTGGTTGATGCTCATTATCCAAACTTACGGCCGGTTTCTTTTTGACATTCTGCGTGTCAGCATACATGACGCTGCTCAGCTCTTCCTCCAGGCCAGCGATGCGTGCGTCTTCACCACTCTCGCACAGGCTCAGGTATTTGAGGCTGTCGATGTGAATAATACACTCATATTTATACTACAAAAGTCAAATACAAAATAAAAATCAATTGCGATCTACTGCATTATCAGTCGGAATCGAATTTGGCTGTTTTATCAGAATAGGAACAGGATACGTAGATCTCATCAGATTTAGCGCATGGCTTGAACTACTAATGGCCAATTCATGAATGGAAACCTTGAATCTAAAGATGGAACGAGAGCTGCTCGTCTCCATGACAAGAAATAATTTTAAAAACAGACACGAAAGTTTATATTACTGTGTTTTTGTTTTCGACACTATATAAATATACCTACTAGTAATAGTTGTAACTTGCATGATGTGATGACGATAAAGATGGTAATGCCATCTGCGAATGCAATAGTTACTTGCATTATGTAGGTATGTATGTATGTATGTAATCACTTTATTGCATATAAACTAATACAAAAAAATAGGTATTTACATAACATAGATATGTACAAAGGCGAACTTATCCCTGTGAGGGATCTCTTCCAGTTAACCTTTAAGCAAATGAGAGAAAAAAAAGTATACATTAAAGAAGATAGACAAACCAACTAATTAGGTAATATGCACAAAAAAAACGAAACCAAAATATAATTATGATTTGAAGTGCATGGACTATCGCGTTGGTTAAACTTGCCAACTAAAATCTGAGATGTTAGTTACCTACCTATGTCAGCGAACGTAGAACATAGCGCTGGCTCTGGCACTTGATCAGGATAGAGCAAGATTGTGGTTAGGCGTCCATTGATCGCGTCGCGCCTCTCAAAAGACTTCATCTAAGTATACTTTACGCTAGTCTTTTAACGCCTTTGGCATTATTTTGGCGCCCATCATCGCCTGGCGCTTAGAGCCAGCGGCACCGCTCACGCTACTCTAGAGACGGCACTGCATAAACTTAAAGTAAACTCAAACTTGCTAAAACTCACTCGAAGGCGCTGGGTGGGCGCGGGTCTCGCCTCACGCGCTCGCCGAACAGCACACGCTGTGGCTCGCGCGGGGTGAATGGGCGGCGCGTGCGCAGGGGGCGCAGCGCGCCGCCGTTGCCCGCGCTGCTTGATGCGCTGTTCATGTCTGTAAGAATTATTATCAGTTAAATCTCTTAAAAGGGCTCTAAAAAACAATCCACTTTTTGTAGTGTTAGCAGGGCCCTACTACTCCTAAGCAAAATGTATTACGCGGTGTGAGGTGACTTTACATTGGTTAACCAAGTAGCACAACTTAGGTTAAATAGGTCGTATATCACATCTATTTAGATACTTAAGTGAAATATACAGCCATTACTAAGTTCTATATAGGTGGAAAGAACCCCTAAGCAACCAATATAGAACTAAAAGAAGAAAACTTGCAGCCTATTTTTGGTTCTAAATTGAATCCACAAGAGATCTCACAAGTACCTTAAGTGGCAATCACTCATTGACCGAATGACTAAACGCAAACGTCAAAGTTCATTTGAGTGGTGCGGCAACAAGTTGGGTTTTTTAATGTGATCTGCCATTTTAATTTTGGATGACATCTGTTTGGTAAATGATTAAAACGTCACGTTAAGCATTGAAATAAGCACGAAATTCTTGCGAATGATTATTTACCGTGAAACTATAGTAGGTTTCTTTGTAAATTTTGATGCGCCTTTGATTTGATCAGGAATATTTAAAAAGAGAGTGCTAAATCAAATAAGGAATTAATACTGGTAAGAAATAAATATGTTAAAAACCTGACCTAACGATTGTAGGTTACGTACAATGTTAAAATAACATCGTCACAACTATCAAAAGTCTGTGATACATACGATAGCTGCTGTCGGAGGCTCGAAAAAAAACCAAAAACTTTACAAACTACTTTTAATTAAAATAAAATTACATTAATTATAGCCTATAGGTGACAAACGCTCGAAGTATGAACAGAAAGTAAAAATCTAATTAACTGCACTATTGAGGTAAGCGCGTGCCGTGCTGATGCGGCGCCTCGTGCCTTCGCAGTTGCTTTCTGAGTCAGGCAGTTTGTGTGCTGAATCGGCGATCCTCTTTATGGTGCAATATCTAACTCCTCCATCCGCAAATCGGCAATTATTTTCCAACGTTTAGTGAAAAAATTGCCGGAATTTCATTCTTGGGAGGACAGATTCCAATTTTTTCAGGATCTTCGTGTTGGCTCTGGCTGCTTGGCTCTGGTTCCGGGACGCTTGTAGCTGCGTGGCTGCGTTTGTAGTATTGGTTTATGACGGCGATCGTGAGTGCACATGCACCTATTATGAATACATACAATGGTATGGTTGTATGATATAGGCTGATGGATTGCCCCGCGTCTATCTGAACAGAATTCTGGGAAATAAGCCTATTCTGTGCGTCATGTAATCCTTTCAGGTCTATAGTCTTTAGATTGATGTGGCCGGAGACTGCGGTTCGCTTCTCGAAGTCGTGTGTGATTTCGGCTAGCTTCAGGGGGTGTCCCTGTATTTCGTCCTTGTCGTTGGCAATAGTGAAGTGCGATGTCCGTAGGTAGCAGTTGAGTGGGATGGTGACGAGGTAGCTTCCGTGTAGTGAGGTATAATCTTCTCTATTACAAGATAGCTGTACTTTTGTTGGCTGAGGTAGTGAGATGACGTAGTGCTGATCATCGAGCTTCTCCATGGCTGGTTTTGAAAGTGATACCGTCGTCAACTGGCAGGTTGTTTGGGGGTCTTCATTTTTGATTAGCCGGTGTATGCAATCTGAAGAGGTACGGAGTTGGAGGCTGGTTCCTTTCTCGCAGATGTAGTGAAGACTGAACTTCGGGCATTCTGCCTCCATGTACACGAATGCATTCCCGTGTGTTGCTAAGAAGGGATATGGCGGGATAAGGGCGAGTTGGTTTTTATTAGGTACTATGGATAATTTGAATATGTCATATACTTCTGATGCAACTATGGGAAATTGAAATACGATAACTATCTGCTTATCGGTGTAATAGGATCCCGGGCGTATTATATCGTAATATTCTCGTGATTCTAAGTCTAAGATTCTATCCTGGCCTTATAAGGACTTTAACCTATCTAACATGTTTTTAAGACACTAATTTCTATCATAGAATGGTGCGTACTAGAACTACGTATAAAAGCTTAACTATTCTCTATTCTTATAAGTTCCTGATTTAAATCTTCTACATTTTCGCTCAAGATTATTAATAGCTGGGCTAGTTTTGCGTATTTAATTAAGCTATTTTCTCTATAGGCATTACTTTCTAGGATTATTTCTAGGGTGGAATTGATTTTCCTTTGATTTTCCACTAAGGTTTCCACTATATTGTCGTGACGACTTGCCCAATCTTTGCTTAGACTCACGTGACTATTGAGTTCTGAAACTATTTTATTCTGGTTAAGCTGTAAATTTTTTGACAAGTTGTTATAGTAAATGGCATCTGTTTGGTCAAGATTTCCGCTAATACTTTTTATGATTGACCCAAGTCCGTCTACAAGGCCTCTTTTGGCTCGGGTTGGCTCTAGAGTTCTTAATTGGTTCGATACCTTTCCTAATTTATCTAAGAGATAGTTGATCTGGCTTTCATAAAGGAGGTACGTGTCATTAACTAATCTAGTTTTGTATGTCTGTAGCTGTCCAGAAGTTAAGCTAATTTTGTCTTCGATATCGCCAAGCTGTATGTACTGTAGGTAAGTGTGGTAATGGGTCGTAAGTCGCATTGGTCCAAGCTTGTAGGGTAGAAGTCCGGGTCCGTCGGCTAAGCTCTCAAGTCTTATCTCTGAGCCTTTCGTCAGAAGGGCCGTCAGCAGCAAAAGAATCCTGTAACAAGGTGTTTGTCTTAGGAGTGCGTTTCAGCCGCGATTTCGCTACTGGTCCAAGTTTCTTAGAGGTATATATGTGTATAGGGAGATCTGCTAGAACTGTATCCTGGGTATAACGTGGGGCAGTTTTTTGTCGGCTCGCTAAAGGGTTCCTTATAAATACTTGCTGTTGTGGAGTGTATTCTACTTCGGGTTCTCGGTTTTTGTTCCTACTTTCTATTAGAGAGGTTCGGTTGGCAAGAGATGAGTCATTAATTATATTATAGACCTGTTGCATCTGTTCTTTATGGTTTTGAACGTATTGTTGTAATAAACGCTCGGTGATATCAATATCAAGCGGAGTCCTTGGGTCAAAGTGTCCTGTCAGTAGATCAAAAGGTCTGCATTTAGTGAAACTATGAATAGAACTGTTATAGGCTATAAGGGCATAGGGCATGAGATTTACAATGGGTTCATCTTTTTGTTTTAATTTTAGGATACGGAGGTGTTCAAGAAGGGTTGAATGAAAGCGTTCTATAATACCGTTGTCATTTGGAGAATGAGCTAGGATTTTATGATGATTTATTTTATGGACTCGGGAAAATTCGGCAAATAGCTGGTTAGTAAATTCGGTACCGTTATCTGTAGTTATAGTAATAGGGACGCCGTGGTGTGTGCAATATTGCAAAAGGGCTTGAATTACGCTAACCGCGGTGCCGTCACGCAGATGATACGCTTGGCCATACTTCGTGAATACATCCATAAATGTAACGTACTTTTCGTTATGGACGGTAAAGAGGTCCATATGGACTGTCTCGAAAGGTTTGGTTGCTGGGGGTACAATATTAAATTTTGGTCTAATCGGGTTCCTATCATATTTGGCTTGGCCACAAGTGGTACATTCGTTAATAAATTTAGTAACCTGATCTTTCATTTTTGGCCAATAAAACTTCCTGGAGAGGGCTAGGTAGCACTCTGTAATGCCGCGGTGGTTAGTTCTACCGTCATGGTAGTTACTAATTATCTCTTGTTGTCTAAGATAATCTTTGACATTTTCGAGTTCTAATTTAGCGAGCATGAGGTTCATTGTGGAGCTTTTGAACTTATTCTGGATAATGGGGATGATCTTATACATGGCGAGTGGGGGCTGTATAAGGAGGCCTGTTTTAACCTTAGGATTCACATATTCTTTAAGGGCATTCACTAAGTCGGTTTCTAAGTTTGAATGGGATATTTGAACTGATATACGTGTATGAGTGTCAAACGGCTTGGTTACGGCTGGTTTTCTTTTCACGTCATCCACCATAGTGAGTATAATTTGCCTATGAAATCTGTTCAGTGGTTCATCAGTGATTGGAACTTCTAGTATGGGGTTCTCTTCGCTGGTGTGAACAGTTTCGGTAGAAGAATCTCCTATAGTTCCAGGTATTTCTGTGGGGTTAGGTAGTATCGAACAAAGCTCGTCAGCTACTAGGGGCTCAACTTCCTCGTTATGGATCTCTACTCTGGATAGGGCGTCCGCGTTGGTATTGGATTTCCCTTTCTTATATACAACTGTATAGTCGTACTCACTGAGTTTTAATCTCCATCTTGTGAGACGTGAGTTAGGCTCCTTTATATTAACGATCCATTGCAGAGGTTTGTGATCTGTAACGATCTTGAATTTTCGTCCATAGAGATAAGGGCGGAAGTATTTGGTCGCCCAAACTATAGAGAGCAGCTCCCTCTCTATCGTGCTATAGTGAATTTCGCTCTCATTAAGAGTGCGGGAGGCGTAGCATATTGGTCGATCAGACCCTATGGGACCCTGGGATAGTACAGCGCCCAAAGCGACGTTGGAGGCGTCTGTCGTAAGAACAAATTCTTTGGAAAAGTCTGGGTATTGTAAGAGCGGATCGTTCGTAAGAAGGGTTTTGCATTTTTCGAAACAATTGATGTAATCGGAGTTAAGAGATACCCTATTACCTTTCTTAAGGCACCTAGTGAGGGGCTTTGTTATGTGGGCGAAATCGGGAATGAATTTTCTGTAGTATCCGAGAAGGCCTAAAAATTGCTTAATTTCCCTTGGCGTTTTGGGTATGGGATACTTTTGAATTGCCAAGACCTTTTCAGGATTTGGCTTGATACCTTCATTGCTAATTATATGACCAAGGTAGGCAGTTTCAAGCTTCAGGAATTCAGATTTGTCCATCTGAATCTTGAAATTGGAGTCTCTTAATCTTTGGAAAACTCTCTCAAGGTTTACCATATGTTCTTGGAGGGATGTACTGAATACTATGATGTCGTAAAGGTAGACGAGGCAAATTTCGTTTTGGAGACCTCTCAGGACGTTGTCCATGACCCGCTGAAATGTACTTGGTGAGTTTTTCAAGCCCATGGGCATCCTGAGGTACTCAAAATGACCCTGTTCTACGTTAAAGGCTGTCTTAGGGATATCCTGGGGGTCCATTTCGACTTGATAAAATCCGCTGGCCAAATCCAGTGTAGTAAAGTAGTGACACTTTCCTAGTTTGTCGAGTACATCAGTAATGTTCGGGATCGGGTATTTGTCGTCTATTGTCTTGTCGTTTAATTTACGAAAGTCGACTACCAAACGCCATTTTTGTTTCCCTGAGGCATCCACCTTTTTGGGTACAACCCAAATGGGGGAACTCCAAGCGGAGTCTGAAGGTCGAATGATTCCCTGATCGAGCATTTTAGTTATTTGGTCTCTGACTTCCTGTCTATGCACAAAGGGGTAGCGGTAACTTTTGGTGTAAACGGCTACTTCATCGGTGGTTCTTATTCGATGCTTGATTTTATTTGTGAAGGTGAGTGGTTCCCCTTCAATATAAAAAACGTCTGCATAGCGGGAGCAAAGTAATTCTAAATTAGTTCGCTCTTCCCTATTTAAATGGTCGGTACGTAATCGCGATACTACGTCGCGTGCGCGCGTATTATTACAATGCTCCGTGCGCATGCACTCGATACTGTATAGGTCAGCTTGCGCTGGCTGGTCGAGTGAAAAGATTACGTCATTCGGAGATGGGTTTTCGACTTCTATATATCCGCGGTTATTTTTAACTATTGTAAAGCAGGGATGGATCATGCAATTACTAATTATTTGTTGTCTTACTAAAACTTCTCCGTCAGAGGTATTAATTGGTACTCAAATTATCTTAGACGTGCCGGCTGGGATCATTTCTTCGAAGTAGTTAACATTATTCGAGCTATACATGCGTATTGGGTTACTCGAGGCTCGTGTCTGTAAGGTATTATTTTTTAGATCAATTTGAGCTTCCCATTTTGTTAATAAATCTAATCCTATAAGGCCATCAAAGTAGTCATGGAAACGATATATGAATAACTTGATATTGTTCGTATCGTTAAATTCCGGAAAACAAGGTAAGGTCACGGAATAGTTATTCCTAGTCCCAGCGTGAACGTTGGTGACCTCAAACGGGTCATAGTTAAGCGGGTAATTTGAAAAATAACGCTCTACGGCCTCTGGGCTAATAAAAGATTGATTAGCGCCTGTATCTATCAGGAATTTAAGCGGGGGGTCACTAATCTGGATAAAAGGTAATTTCCTCTGGGATTGTAAATTTATTTCTATTTTGGCTTTTGTGACTGCTGGTCCGAGTGAAAATCCGACTCCTCGCTAGTACTGGGCAGCGCTACGTCATTCTGCTGACAATCGTAAGTTATTTCCTCGTATTGCCCGGCGGCGGGGTCATGATCAATGTACGAGTAATTGTCGTAGGGCGTACCGTCATAGCATTCTGGTTGCATATAAAAGTCCGTGTAATAAGAGTCGGTCGTGTAGGGTGCGCATTCATTAACATTCATCTCGCGGGAATTATAAGAAGTTTGATTTGACTGGGGCAAGGCTTTCGGTGTGTAGGTTTGAACTCCACTCATAGGTTTGGGGGTTGAGTTGAATTGCGGGTTGTTCCTAGGGGGCAATCGGAAAACGTTGCTCTGTGGATTATAATTGGGTGGACGGGCACTGAACATTTGCTGAGTCCTGGTCGGCATACGGTTTTGCGGTCGTGGTTGTATCGAGTTGAATTTAAAGGGTTGCGGGGATGGCTGTACAGGACGTTGT
The DNA here is from genome assembly GCA_905404275.2 of Hedya salicella. Classification (NCBI taxonomy): domain Eukaryota; kingdom Metazoa; phylum Arthropoda; class Insecta; order Lepidoptera; family Tortricidae; genus Hedya; species Hedya salicella. The sequence continues at coordinate 6,555,624 of FR990114.1, read as the reverse complement.
CCAGCAGGAGCTGGCCAATTCTGCATCTGAGGCTGAAATAATGGTCGAAGCGGCAAATATCCTACGTTAGGGAAGGGTGTGGTCACCCTAACTGGCTGTGAGGGTTTTGCTGGTTCGCTATGCTGTTGCAAATATATTACGTTTAGCTCCTCTTGAACGAACTCAAGGGCCTTCTCTATGGATTCGGGACGCATGCATCTAATACGTGACCCTAAAGGTTCTTTTAACCCGCGTACAAAGGCTTGCATAGCTACCTTTTTATAAAGTGTCCGCTTAGCTTCTATCGTGGTGTTAATGCTCTCATGTAACGAAACATAAGTCATAATTGTGCTGAGAAGTGTCTGGCAGTGGTCATAAAACTCTTGGGGTGTCCTATTACCCTGACTGGCTTTTGAAAGGTCATTGTACAGTGCGGTTTCGTCACGTTGATCGGAAAAGTTATTAATAAGGGCGGTCCTAATACCTATCCAATTTTCGGGGATGCCATTACTATTGATAGTACTTGCAGCTGTACCAGTGATCTTATTGAGAATACCATTTAGAAGGCATAGGTTGGACAATTCATTTCCGACTTCGTTACTCATATAAGCTTCTACTATCTGGTCGCATATTCTAACAAATCTTGTAAGAATATTGGGGTTGCCGTCAAAGTCTGGGACTAGGCGTAGGGCCTTGTAAATATCGTCCGGGTTTCTAGCCATTATAATATCACTCTCAAACAAATTACCTAAAGAAATATCTAAATCTGAGCTATCCAGATTCCTAAATAAATCTATTCTGTCCCGGCGAGCCTGACTCGATGCAGGTTCCCGGGGTCCCGAATTCTTGGGATGAAAAATCTTAGAAGGATATTAGGACTAAGAATTAAGGAAGCAAGGAACACGAGAACGATTCAAGTGTACTTACATATGCTTCATTTCTGGTCTTCTTCGAAGGATCGATTGCTGGATACACCTCCGGTCTGCAGCACGTAGATTCTTCTCTTGATGAAGCTTTAAGAAGCCAGCTGCCCGCGATCGCACGCGCTCGTTTGCGATTTTAATTTCGGCGGTCGCGAAAAGCCTCAAGATCCTACCGACTGCGCCACATACGATAGCTGCTGTCGGAGGCTCGAAAAAAAACCAAAAACTTTACAAACTACTTTTAATTAAAATAAAATTACATTAATTATAGCCTATAGGTGACAAACGCTCGAAGTATGAACAGAAAGTAAAAATCTAATTAACTGCACTATTGAGGTAAGCGCGTGCCGTGCTGATGCGGCGCCTCGTGCCTTCGCAGTTGCTTTCTGAGTCAGGCAGTTTGTGTGCTGAATCGGCGATCCTCTTTATGGTGCAATATCTAACTTGCGTATGTGTGATAAAATTATTTGTATCTTGCGAGTGGCAAGGACTCCATTTTGTAAACATGGCGGAACAAGATCTTACAGTGTTTATTTTAACTTATTTGTTCTCTATTTGGAACTAAAAGGTCTGAAAATCACTTATTTGCATCTTGCGAGTGGCAAAGCAGTGAATGCTATTACTAATACCAACTAATACTAATTATTTGCTGTTTCCTATTAACTTGTGATTGTGATGAGTTTAATGTCTGGAACTTCATATCAACAGAAACAAATGTAGAAAACAAATTTGTATCAATAGAGTGACGCACGACGAATAATATTTTGATAGAGGCAATAGGAACATAAAATATTAAATGTCCTAATTTTGGTACTGTTATTAGTTTGAAATAAGTGAAAATAACTGATTTTGGTTTCAAGAACCTCCTATTGAGACTTAATTATGCGTTGGAGTGGCAATAAGGTACTTTTAGGCCTTAAAAGTTGCATTCTTTTTAGGTTCCAAAAGGGCCGTAAAATTATCTCTTTAGCCACTATTGGTGATATACTGCTCCATTATACTAGTCATTTGGAATTAAAAGTTCCAAATAAGGGTATGTTCTCACTTATTTGTAAAAGTTGCTTATAAGTGACTTTAGGGCTTTATATAGCACTATTGCTTCTTATTCAGTGACAATTAAATCCTGCATGCAACTTTAAGTAGCAAAATCGACTTTACCCAACCATAAACTAGTAATAACGTAGAAACAAAAACGTTCCTAAGCAACTAGAAGTGACAGGATGAACTCAATATACAATTTTGAGTTGTGTTTAAAGCTATAATTAATCAAACGCTGTTATACCACTCATTTAGAACATAAAGCTATAAGATAAGCTGCAAAATTCACTAATGTGCTGCTTGGGTACTAACTAAGACGGGCCGGCATAAAAAAATAAGATTTTCAGATTTATTTCGCGGGTTGTGCTATAAGAGCTACCTACATACCAAATTTCAAGTTTCTAGAACGACTTGAAACTACTATAGGTTTTCCTTGGACGCCAATTTGTACGGAAACACCTTTTTTAATTACTGTATCTTTGGATTGCGTTGACTTAGAAGTTTGTTTTTTTTTCGAGAGTTTTAAGGGACCACAGACATTAGAATTTGATGCTAATTTCAACGTGATACCTCTACGCGTTCCTGAGAAAAAGAGACGTACAACAAAGGGATCCTATAAGGGTTCCTTTTTTTTCTTTTTGAGGTACGGAACCCTTAAAAGAGTATTGTGTGTATCTGTGTGACTGTATATCTAACAGTGGTATCATTATATAAACGGATGAACGATTTCTATTTCATGTTTGAAAGGTGATTCGATCGAGAGTCTTAGCCACCATTAAGAAAATCGGTGCAGCCGTTTTAAAATTAACAGCATTTTTCGTTTTAACGATTACTTGTGCCTGAGTATTTCAAAATGGAGGAGGTAATTAAGGAAATGCACAAATCTAATTTACAAGTAAGTTACTTTAATGCCTATTGAAGTATCATATTTGTTATTAGGGTTCCGGAGCCTAAATGGAAAAAACGGAACCCTTATAGTTTCACATGTTCGTCCGTATGTCACTCAAAAACTACAAGATGTATATTGATGACATTTGAAATATAGGTGTCTTGTTTAAACTGCTACTTAGTTTGATGGCTAAATAACAAAAAAAAATATTTCTCGGAAGGGCACTCCATGTATGTACCCGAAACTAAAAAAAAACAGCTAATATCATTGTGTGGCACATATTTCGACAGTTCTTTTAAAAACACTTTTGAATTAAAAATGTTTTATAGTTGAAATATATAACAAAAACACAAGTCGCGTCCGAATACTGAGTATTCAGACGAGACGCCTGGTACAACACAAGATTACAAGCATAACTATTATTGCCATTCGGAATCTTAAATCACACTAATACAAAACATACCTGAAAAAACCTTATCGAGCTCAAACTGTAAGTGGACGACTGAGTTCCATAACCTCTATGAATAATTAAAGCTGGAAGTAAATCGTTGCCGGCATAGGTATGGTGAGCTGTGGCCTGGTCGCCATGGCAACCAAGAAACAAGGACGTAGGGGTGTGCTGTGTGTAGCTTATTTTGTCAAGAGTATGTTCTGACTCTCAAGTGTTTAAAAATATGGAACAGATCTTTAAAAAGTATAATGAGCTTCTAAAAAATTAAAAATAATTGATTGTTGTTGGTTGACGAACAGAAGATCTTGAAATTGATTTTAAAATTTTCAATTTCAATGAGGCGTAAATTGGCGAGAAACTGTTTTGAATGAAACTATTCCGATTTATCTTTTAGTTTACTTACTTTCTTTTTTTTCCATTACTTGCAGGTAGTTGTGTATGTTTACGATCGTATTATGCGACGCGATTTATATCTGAGTATTTTGATTTCTTGTTTTGATAAAGCTATTTTTTTTATTATCTAACTGACGGACTAATCAGAAATTTGTACAGTTTTTTTGTATTTCAAATTTTATTCAAAATGGCGGAGCTCACAAAGCCAGTTGTATCTTGTATCAATACATGACGTATTTTGACTGAATAGTTGACTATAGACTTAGTATCGGCCGCTCACTATTTCCCTACCGTGTAGGCAGGCAAGTACTGTAATATAAACTAGCGTGGTGACCGAGGCAGCGGGGTCAAACACCGAGTGAGCGTTCCAATCTTGATTACTTTTAACTAGATTCACAAGGCAAAGTAAAATACAGGTTGGTGCCTGAAAATATTAATATTTCATAACACTTTTACCTACGCCATATGTTAAAGAAGTGTCTCAGTTGAGTGTGATACAGTTGGCTTATGAAAATATTGAGCATACGAAGAACCTTGTAAATTCTAAATCGATATTTTTTTTACTTCTATGATAAAAAAACTAAAGAAGAAAAACGGATTATAATGCAAAATGCAAAGATCTTCTCACGGATAGCGACAAAATTCGAAGACAAGCTGGCTGTACTCTCTCCTGATACTCATGGATTTCTCAGTTGCGAAAACGAAGATTATACCTAATCTCGTTAGTCTTGTTTCTGATGTGGTCCTTCCATATCATCCTTCGATCCAGGTGGAAACCCAAGTATTTGATACAGGTTGATTGTAGTAGTGTGTCGAGACCCAGGTTGACACTAGCGCAAGTTTAACGTCTAAGGGTAAATGTAACGTCGTGACATTTGGTGCACTTTTTTATGCCCCATTTGGTCAGCCAGGCGTTTGTGTTATTGAGCTGCTCTTGAAGCAATCTGCTTGCTTCGGTTGAGACGCGGCTGCAAGCGAGAAACGCCGCGTCATAGGCAAAGGTCGCCACAGCTGATACCTACTCATTTTTGGGGTTTCGTACCTCAAAAGGAAAAACGGAACCCTTATAGGATCACTTTGATGTCCGTGCGTCTGTCCGTCTGTCTGTGTCTGTCAAGACCCTTTATCTCGGGAACGCGTGAAGGTATCGAGTTGAAATTAAAATTATATACTCAGGTCTACAGTCTCTTGAAGCTGTGAAAAAATCAAACTTCTACATTTACGTTAAAAAAAAGATACGGCCGTTTATGGCGCAAAAACATATATTTCAACACTTTTTGAAATTGATGAAGAAGAGTACTTCCAGTTGTTCTAGAAACTTAGAATTTAGCTCTTATAGCACAATCAACAAAATAAATTTGAAAAACTATTTTTTTTTTATATAGTAGTATCAGTCTGTTTATGTATCTCAGTAACCAAAATAAAATGATCGAGCACCGCGTACATTTTGCTTAGGAGTAGGGCTCTGCTAACACTGGATTTTCATAGATACGGCCATATGTAGCGTATATTTTGTACAGAACCCACGGTGCGCGAGCGCCGGTTTTTTTAAAAATAATTTAGGGTTTTTCAGCATTCCAAATAACTTTCCAAAAACAAAACGTTTTTTACGCATACGTAAGTCAAAAACGACTCATTCCCCGCCCACTGCCACTTAAGTTTAGCAACTATTTGAGTTATGTCGATGACATTGGTAAAAAAAAACTGTGGAGCGTGCTCTAAAGGCACTATGCTCGTGTGTGCACAAGAGAAAATGCTTTATTAAGTAGTAAACCATAGGGTTTGAATCTAACAGTACCAAATGTCGCAGTTTCACTATAACTGTAGTCGTTGATAAAACCACTTACAAACACTCATCGCGAAAGTTTTCCATATTTATGAGCTATTACCATTTTACTTGCGTGAAAGAAGTCAAATTAACTCATAAAAAGAAGCAAAACCGCGACCATGAACGTATTCGGCACTTTTATAGCCCTTTGCGCCGCGACCGCGACCTTTGTAATATGAAACAGAAATTTCTTTGTCCTGTCTTTTATATTGAGACTTCATATCCGTTCTTAGCGAGCGGGCAACATTGAGGTAACGTCAAACCGCCTTTCTAATAGACTAGTGTTTTTTAAACAGTGGGTCTCAATCCCTTAGGGGGTCGCGCAACATAAAGGGGGCGCAGTTACATACTTCAGCAAAATATTTGTAACATTTTAAAACAGATTTTTGAATTAGCGCAAAAAGGGAGTCGCGAAAATGTTTTTCCATTAAAAGGGGTCACGTCATGTAAATGGTTGAAAAACACTGCTATACGAGTACCTACTACCCACAAGTATATTCATCATCAAATAGTCTCTAGAGCATCCAAAGCGCTATATATACCTATATTGTTACGTATCTTTATTTTATGTCTATAAGAATAAAGATGTGTTGCGATATATTCGATTCTGACTACAACTATAATCCAAATTATTATGAACTCTCTCTGAACACAATTTTTCTCCTTTGCCCTAAGGTTCAAATCAAATCAAATCAAATCAAAATATCCTTTATTCAAGTAGGCTTAGATACAAGCACTTTCGAATTGTCAGTTACGAGAAGTCTTTGCTGGGAAACATACAATATGATCCAACATTTGTTGCAAGGATTAGGGAAACCCAGAAAAACCTAATCAGATCATTTAACTTAAGTATAATACTTACTTATTATTGATAAAATCATCATTTTAAAAATTAAAATAATTAAGATAAATCCCAAAAGGATTGTCAATAAAAAAGAAAACAATCTAGAATGTGTCTAGAATAAAATTCTAAATGTCAGAGTATATAAAACAATTAATATGCGTGTACCAATTAACTATTTCAATATTGTCTTAATTATACTTAAAACTTTTACAATTGTGTTAAAACTAATTTATAATTGATACACGCAGAGGAGATGTACAAATTCTCCAGATCAATGTTAATATAAAATATAAACTATTTTTTTTCAGAGATGTATAAGGTCTCTAGGCGTCACGACATGCGATAAAATTAAATATAATAATTTGACTGAATTCTACTGAGATGTTTAAGGTCTCTTAGGGGTCAAAGTGAATAATACATTAAACATAATTATTATTAAATCTAAATTTCTTAGAGATGTATATGGTCTCTGGGCGTCATAACGTGCAAAAAGATAAAATTAGTTAATTAAAATCCTCAGAAATGATTAAGGATACTCTATAAATAAAACAAAACTCTTAGATATGTATACAGTCTCTAAATCAAATAAAAAATGAATAACTTCAATCGAGTACAGGATGAAGTCTCTCACGTCATCAGTTCATTAAACACTGGTAGGCAGTTACTAGGTATACAGTTAATTTGGCCCTTGCTAGCATGAACAGACCGGACCCCACAAACGGCACCCGTTCACGAGCATGATGCATATCTCAGCCATCGCCGCCCTCAACCATATTTTAGGGAAGGTTGCGACCCGATCAACGACGCCACCGTAAGCAACGACCTTTAAGCGAGCATGACATGCTCCCACTGCCGGGCATTAAACACTAATAGTATTGCCCGGTGGGAGACAACAAATGTGCTCTCATGTTACATTAAATGCGAACTATTATTAACTCTTAAAATAATGCTTACTTTACATACACAAGACTAAACTACTGGCTTAAAGACATCTTTATCGTCTAAAAAGTAATTTACAGTATAATACGCCTTGTTTAGGTGACGTTTTATGTGGGACTTAATTTTGCTGCAAGGTAAATTCACTACATCGGTAGGTATTTTGTTATAGAAGCGTACACAGTTCCCCGCGAACGAAGTTCCGACCTTGCGGAGATGATGAGCAGGCATGGCAAGCTTGTTCTTATTTCTTGTATTGTAGTGGTGAATGTCACTGTTGTGTTTGAAATCATGTTGATTTTTCCGAAAGGTGAGAATATTGGTTTCCCTGAATTTTTCTCTCAGTGAGGCACGAGCTCCCAGTGCATAGATTGAGCGTACTGCCCGTTTTTGTAGTACGAAGATGGTTTGTATGTCCGCCGCCTTGCCCCACAACAGAATTACATATGAAATTACACTATGAAGATAACTGAAGTACACGAGCTTTGCCGTCTCGACGTTTGTTAACTGTCTGATTCGCCTCACTGCATAGGCTGCGGAGCTTAGTTTACCTGCAAGAGTGGCTATATGCGCATTCCGTTGCAGTTTAGAGTCCAAAGTAACACCCAGGAATACTGTTTTGTCTTCAAATTCTAGCACATCGCCTTTCAATGTCACCTTGGCACAATCTACTTGTTTCACATTCGGTAATGTGAATTTGATGCACTTGGTTTTCTTGGCATTTAAAAGTAAGTTATTTACAGTAAACCAATGTACAATAGTAGACGGCGCATCGTTTATAGTAACGAAGTTATTCTCTCTTCTTTTCACTTTAAAAAGAAGAGAAGTATCATCTGCGAATAACACAATATCATGTTTATCTTGCACAAGGTTTGGTAGATCATTGATATACACTAGAAACAGAAAGGGGCCTAGAATTGAGCCCTGGGGTACCCCCATAGCAACAGATGACCCAGTTGATTGCATCTGTTGTTGACTCGTAGAGAATGTCTTATGGCATTAAGTTCACCTTTTGTACGATAAGTTTTCTTTTGTGCAATAAAGATTAAATAAATAAATAAACTCTCATATTGGTATGACGCACTACTTATTTTAAACTTGGATGAGGTCTATACATATTATATTTTCACATTTAATTTATACACTTTACTTGAGTGAACCCAAGACCCAATCCCTCGCATTCAAATCAAAAATTTACTAATAATAGTGAAGCTAAATGTCAAATGACATTTAAACATGGAGTTTAAATGCTCTGCACGGATCCGTGTCTAAGCATACGAGGGTTTTATAAGTAATGATCAAAAGTAGAAAAATCTAATTGGTTTTTGTGGATATTATTTTTCAAACACCTGACGTGACGTTTGTACAGTTCCATTGTATGAATACATATTTACGTTGGTCTACAGATTAGTAAAAAAAAAAACATGACATTGACAACTAACTTTTTAATTTTTCTTACTTATCTATGTAGACCAAAGTAAAAATATATTCATACTAGGGAACTATACAAATGTCACGGCAAGTGTTTAAAATAATAAGTACTTGCGCCCAAGATGGCCCGGTTCTTAAGATGGCCCACTTTCATATTATGCTTTAAACTTCCTTGGCTTCGATATAAAGTTGCAGTTTTATCTACGGTACAGTCAAGGAATAAATATCTATGGTACAGTCAAGAAATTTCGTACCTTGCCACAGTCAAAATCAATATGAAAGTCGATAGAGATTCCATATCAATGTCACTATGACAAGGTACGAAAGGGTACACAAATTAAATTCCTTGACCGTACTAACCGAACATGGGCGCAAAAATTTTAACTCATTCAAACTTTAAAAAAAAAAACAAAATAATTGATAGTGGGCCATCTTAAGAACCGGGCCACCGTGGGTATCGTATATTTAAAAAAACAATACGATGTAAAACTAAACTATTTGTAGATTCTAAGTTCACATAATTTAATAACGAATACTATCGGGAAAAAAAATGTACACCTCCGACAAATTTAATGTTCCCAATTAAATGCACAAGCGATGTCGTGGCTCAGACTTAAGTTCCAAGTAAAGTATAAGATGTAATGTGACGCAACACTTTACATAGAGACGACGGCTTTCGCGTGACTGGGTGTAATTTTATTCACCACACTGTCGTGGGGCCGAACACGAAATAAAAACGGGTTTTGCTGAGAAACGCATTAAAACTATGGCGATAATCGTAATGATTTGGATATTGTTCGGTAAAACCAAAGTATTCAGAGTCCCCAGTAAGCTCGGTTCTCCATACAAACGTAGTTACGCTCTCATTTTGAAACGACTAGCTAGTTTGCTCTGAAACTTTGTACTTAGAATAAGTTTAGGTATATGCAGGCCTGTAATTAGTTTATGTAGCTTCAGATATAGTTGAATCATCGAGAGCGTGGAATTGCATATGTAGTAGTATTGTTTGTTTACAGGCATTCTATATTTGAATTTTCTATTTTCTTGTACTATCAGCATACAAAGAGGTTGTTATATATATATATATATACATATATATATATATATATATATATCGAAGAACTAAAAACAAAAATAATGTCCGTGTGAAATTGTCAATATTATTTACGTTGTGCGTATATTTTTACATCTGATTTGATTGTATTCTCAATTAATTATTGTGTCCGCCCGTACGACTACGAATAATTTCCATATTTTAAAAAAATATGGCTGTAAGTAATTTTGGTCCTATTGAGAGTCAAAGTAAGCAAATAATTTTCAACTGTTATAAATATTTTGAAAATGAACTGACGAAAAATTTAAACTTGCCTTACACCGCTGCCCAGTTAGTTGAAAAAGCTACAGGTGTTTGTCTCTCTACTGTTTATAACATTGTGACTGAGAGCAACAGCGAGAAATTCGCAACAACAAAGAAATTCACCTCCCCGAAGAATAAAAAGTTGCGTCCTTGTCCGTCATCAGCAGTAGACGATTTTGATCAGGAAGTCATCCGGAGAACTATATACAATTTTCATCTGTCCCATAAGCAATTTCCAACCTTAAAGGGACTCCACTCTGTGTTAAAATCCGATATAGATTACAAATTTGGCATTTCCACCTTACGAAAACAAATACAAAAATTAGGATTTAAATGGAAAAAGACCGAGGACAACCGAAAAATATTAATGGAAAAACACAACATACGACTGCTAAGAATAAATTACCTTATCAAAATTGTGGAATATCGATCTCAAGATAGACCACTAGTTTATACTGATGAAACCTACATCCACACTTCACATGTCTCCGGAGAAGCTTGGACCGATGGAACAGAATTTGGTGTAAAAAAACAAATCAGTACAGGCCAGCGGTTAATAATAGTGCACGCAGGAGGAAAAGGTGGTTTTATTCCCAACGCTTTGTTAATGTTTAAGGCAAACCAAAAAACGGGAGATTACCATGACCAGATGAACTTTGTCAACTACGAAAAATGGTTAAAAGAAAAATTAATACCGAACCTCAAACCGAATAGCGTACTTATCGTGGATAATGCGTCCTATCACAACAAACTTTTGAATCGTGCTCCAACGTCAAATTCTAATAAACAAGAAATGATGGATTGGTTGACAGAACACAACATTTCGTATAACCGGTTGATGTACAAAACAACTTTGTATGAATTAATTAAACAAAATAAAGAGCGGTTTCGCGAGTACCACATAGATGCAATTTTAAAAGAACATGGCCACTCCGTATTACGATTGCCACCGTATCACCCGACATTCAATCCGATCGAAAATATTTGGTCCATGGTAAAAGGATATTTAGCAAAAAGAAACGTTTCATTAAACATGCAAGGCATTATGAGTTTAGCAACTGAACGAATGAATACCATCACTGCTGAGGACTGGGAAAATATTTGTCACCACGTCGAAAGTGAAGAAAATAAATATCGATGCACGGTGATTCCGCTCCCGTACAAGGGCGGCCATAAATACCTCAACTCCAAAAAAAGCCATTTTTTCGATTTTAAACTATAAAGGGTTATTATACAAGCATGAAATATATCATTAATAACATTTTTAGACATTTATAATAAACTTGTGTGACTATTTTTATTAAAAAAATATCTGTAGTCAAAACCATTTTATAAAACGTTATTATTTTAAACATAAAGCCATTAGATAAAAAAAAATTGTAATTAATGAAAACATAAATGAAACAGCATACTACATAAATAATAAAAATATTTATTTCAAGACTATTTACATATATACAAATAAGGTTATATTAAAACAAAGCGATTACTTACTATTTATACATTCAATATTACCTACTTACTATTTACACACAACAAGTCCAATACAGATTTAGACAAAGAACTTTTTTTTTTAACAGGTAACCTTCTCAAACTTGATATTAGGGGATCTGAGTGAAGAAGAAGTCGATTAATCAAATCAGTATTAGTCAAAACGCGGTTCATTTTTCGTGTGTGATCTAGTCGAAATGCTTTATAGTATTTGTTACTCGCTTCAGCTGCTTCTTCAGACAGTTCTCCTATAGACAGTAGGCCGTGATTGATAATGTCAGCACCATGAATCAAAATTTTGTGGACAGAAGCAGGCAAATAGTACCATGGATATTCGGCAACTAATTGCCGTGCAGTTTCTAAAGCGAAATCTCTGAATTTTGTCGCATCAATGTTATATCCCGAATTGATACACTGAAGTACAGTCCAACAACGATCTAGGAGATCCTTCTTAATACCCGTAATTTCAGCTGAAATATCTGAGCTTGAGAAGAACCGCCTAGCAGTGTTGCCATCGTTCGATGTCCCGCTTCCGCCACTTTTGGGTTTATCGATAATAAGACCTAACTTTTCCCTAAATTGCGATTGTATAAGTTTTTTTTTTTCAGCTACAAGTCGTTTATCGCTATCAGACCTAGCTTGCCATTTCTTAACCTCTAACTTGTAAGCGAGATGAATGAAATATTCAAAAAATCGGATCAATGCGTGAAGTGGAGACATGCCATATTCATATTTACTTTCGTCAGTTGCTTTGCACAAACATACATCAATTTGATTCATCTCACTTGGTAAAGCTTTACATATATAACATCTAGTTGAAGAAACATCACTAAGTGCATTACACACCTTACCATCGACCATAGTAAGTTGTAAGCTATGATTAATTGTGTATTCGCATGCATTTGTCTTGAAGATAGTCGGTTGCAAGTTACTTATTTTCTGTTTGAAATAAGTCTCCTCTTCAACTGATACTGCAGTTGTTTCCTTAAAAAACTGAAAGCGAATAGGTCTGCAGTATCGAGTTGAAGAAGGACGAGGATTTTTCCACAAAATGATTGAGTTTTCCTTATTATCCGGGTTTAAAATAAGTTGAAGCGGTACATATGAAGTAACAAACAAGCTACTATCCACAAGAGAAGAATCTGAGAAAGTTTGTTTGTATTCGCTATGTCCTGTACTACCATCAAATTCCCATTTCCCAACCAAAGATATTTTATTTAAAGACTGGTCAGGTATTTTATCTAAAATATCTTTTTGAGACTCAAGAATCCGAGTGGCAGTGTGATCTAACAAACTCTGAAGTTCGACTTCGGCTGATGATTCAGTAACGGCTACAGTTGTAGGGTAACATCTCTTTTAGCCTTTACAATGCGTTCATAGGAAGGCATACAATCTTTCAGTATATTATTATGTATAAAATTCTTAATTAATAGATATTGCTTTCTAGAAATCTTACCTTCTGCAATAAGTGACAAAACTTTGTTTTCGTCGACTTTTGTAGAAGTTAAGCTGGAATCAGCAGAAGCATTGAGCAGTGTATTTACAGCAGACTCGTCAAAATTAGATAGTTCCGCCAGTCTCCTTCTTTTAGTGCGTTTACTACTTTCATTAAAGTTTTTCCTCGGACGGCCACGAGAAGTGGAAGGGGAGGGGTCGACGTTATCATTCTGCTGAGAAATACGCTGCTCGATACTTTGGATCACATCAATGTATTCTACATCATTAAGCCACTCTGCATATTTATGTAGAAATATAGACTTTGTACATCTTGTTTTTTTCCAATAACATGCAATTCGTTTACATAAATTCCTTATTTTAACCCTTAAATTCTCTATGCCAATATTTTCGATGTTATCCGAAATAATTGATGTTTCCGTCAGTGTAGTAAAAACATGTTGAAATTTTTCTGTATCAGTTCCTTGTCCAGAGTGCCAAATATCAAAAACACTACGTTTCGAAATAGAACACCTTAAAAATGTACCTAAAACAAAGATAAAAACATTTTTTAAAAATCGGATTTTTTTCGGCTACCCTACTCTTGTTCTTTGAAACCCCTTTTACCTAAGAAGAGGTCAAAAAAGGTCGATGAAAGTTACAGCCCTTATTAAGGACACTTCCATCTATAACATAATATATGTGTCAAGTGCGGCAAACCTCGGCATCAGAGTATAACTCTCAATGAAATCATACTTCTTAAAAATTAATCGTAAACGACAGACCTCTACTAGAAAATTATTTTAAAATATAAGCACGCATATTTATATATAAAACATAATTGAAAAATAAAGTACATACCCTCTTCTTGGATTTCCATAATAATACCACGTGGACACACGCAAATAATAATAATAGTACACAATAACAAAGTGATTAAGTTGCGGCGACAAAAACACACTACTAATTAGGGTCGAGATGCGTTCACTTTCGTTGCACAAAAGTAAATGATAATAGTACTTTATTGCTGTGCTATATATAGTATTTAGAAGATTGTCTATCGGTGAATCATTTTACTTACTTTTTAGTCCAGGATACGCTCATGAATTTTTTCGATTTATGGCCTACGGCGGAATCACTGTGCGATGTCAGGAAGGAGAAATGGATCAAATAACAGACAATTTTATTATCAATACTTGTGACAGCTCAGATGAAGGACTTGATAGCGAATAAAAGAAAAAACAGAGGACTACTACTTATTCCACTTCTTGGGTATATCATTTTATTAAGTTAAGAGAAAATTATTCTCCTTTTGTTGCAAACGGTACAACCACTACAAATGCAGTTCCATCTTGACGATAATTCAACTATACCATAGTAAAAAAATATAGCGAAATTAAGTTTTTCATACAAAACTTGTTTTTGCTGTATTTCGTTTGTTCTATAAACTGCAGCCATATAACAGTTTCAAGTCTAGATATACCTCATGTTATTGCGTTTGCAAAGTTTCGTTACAATCCAACGCGTAGTTTTAAGAAACGAACGAAACTCGGCCGAGGTGAAATTCGGCCGAGCTTACTGGGGACTCTTAATGGTACTCGGCCAGGGGCGTATTTACCCTAGTGTCAAGCGGGCCATGGCCCGTGGCGGCGTGGCAACCCTCGGTGCTCGAGTCTCTGCTTGGCCGGTACTCTCTCTAACACGCACTTGGCCGTTTTCTTTCCTTAACTTTTGCGGCGGTGAAACTTATTGGCCCAGCCGGTCTAGCACAACTCTCCGCGACTACGCTTGTCGCGCGACATAGCATCAGCCGTCTTTCTCGCATTACATTGAAAGGAAAGAGACAGACAGTCTTTCTCGCGCTACAAAGAGTCGTGTATCATAGTTGTGCTATAGGTGCAGGGCGCCAAATTTCAAAATACGCCCGTGTACTGTTGCTGCCCCACTCACTCGCACCTGACAATATATTTGACACTCGTGACCAATAGAAACACGAACATTTCCGAGTACTACTAGTATTCTGGTTTCACTGTACCTACTTATTATTATGCCTGGACTTTTTTCGTGTTGCAATAATAATGTGATTACCTAGAAACATTGTGAAAAACAATGTTCAAATTACTTCAATTTCCTGAAATGATAATCTAAATAATATCCCTGCCAAGTTTGAGTAGCTATAATGACGACACTCAACTCGGCAATTGACCCTTGGACAGAAAAACTTAGCGTAAGTAAGTAAAGCAAATGCTGTTTGACTGAAACTAGTGTTGTGATTTATAGCTACATTTTAGTAGCTAATACGGACACTCAACTCAGCAATTGACCCTTGAGCAGAAACATATAGTGTAAGTATATAAAGCAAATGCTGTTAGACTGAAACTAGTGTTGTGAAGTGAATTATAGCTACTATTGAGTCCTAAGGGTTCCGTCGTAAAAGTCGTAAAGCCTCGCGAGCCTTAACCCCTCGTATGCGATGTCAACAATTCGGCAATCAAATTGAAGCTACCTATTTAAAAATTTATCATAGAGTTTAAATACTTTGCACGGATCCGTCAGTGTCGTAACGTACGAGGGGTTACAGGCTTGGGCTTTCGTGCAAGACTTGCAAGAAGTCGTATTGACGGCCTTCCAACATTTAAGGTGAGCAAGTCTTTACGTGGCAAGCCTTTAAAAGCCGAATTGAGCTCTATCTCATTAACACTATGAAACTATTTGGAAACTTTTGCATGATTTGTGTCGAGCTCCGCTCATTCAAATGTTACTTGCGGGAAAGACTTGCCAATTAAATAACGATACCTCAATGATGCGTTTCTAACACACGTCTGTACAGCATGCTACACGCTTCGCCCGCGTGATTGTGACACACCTGTCAGAAAAATATTGCGCAACGCGATTTCTTCACTCAATGCGACTAGTGCTAGACTTAGTCTCGCTCAATAATAGGTTTCAGGCAGATTTCTGGGTTAGGGTTCCATACCAAAAAGGTAAAAAGCCACCCTTAATTGTCTCTGTCCATCTGCTTGTCTGTGTCGGACTGTTACAGAGTTAATCTCAGGAACTGTTTATGATATCCATTTCAAATACGGAGTATACAAAGATGGCCAGCCCAGTTATATAGCAAATGATTTTTATTGAAATATATTTTTCTTTCCTATTATAAGGATGCAATAAATGTCGATGAGTGCCGAGATAATGTTTGAAAGTAAAAGACTGCGAGTACTTGGAGATATTATAATTCCAACAGTCAATCGTACACTGAAGGTTAACTTAAAATGCTATTAGGTTGAACGATGCGTGTGCCGGGTTCATGACATTATTTGGGGTTAGTGCAAAGTACACCGGCACAGATATCGTTGCAGAAAAGAATGTACATCTTTGTACAATTTGTATTGCATCTCTTTTGTTTTCTATGTCAAACGCAAGAGTTATATTACGAATATTTGGTAAGTATGGTATCGCCATCACATGAGACTGGAACTCACCTCCGTAGAGCGCGGCGCGCGCCTCGCTGATAATCTCGGCGGAGGTCTTACGCCGCGGCGGCGCGTAGAACGGTGCGCCGGCGCCGCGCCGCGCGCCTCGCTCGCTCATTGCCTCCGTTACTAAAGGGAAAGCAAACTGATTTACCAAATTCAGTCATACCCAGTCCTCAATTTTGGTCCGCTTAACATGATCAGCAATTAATCTTAACGAAATTTTGGCAGCCATCTTGAAAACAAAAAATCAACACATTAATATGAAACCTGTGAAGGTGAAATGAGCTTTCAAATCCCAAAAGACATTATGTGCAGTTGGCAAACTTTGTACAGTTCCGTTGATGGTCATAAATGGAAGAAGGCTAAGTCACCATTTTAATGCTTAGTGGCATCAAAATTTCCCCCATTCCCCCCCTCCAACCTTCCGGACCCCCGGTCTTAATCCACTCTGAACCTCCTAAGGAACAACTATGCCAAATTTCAAAGGTTAAGGAAGTGCAAGGCTCCCATACAACGCAACGTGATGATCGCAATGGGACCTCAGCTGCTATTAGTCTCTATTTTGACAATACGTTTGGCTCAGTTGGTTGCACAAAGGCCCACGAAGCTGGCAGTCCCGGGTACGAATCCCGGACATGACAAGTCTTTGTGTGATGTTCACGAACGTTTGATTCCGGGTCAGGTCTTCTTGGAAATCCCTAATGTCGTTTGTCCTAATGTATCGTTTGTCCTAATATATCGTTTGTCATGACGCATTTTATTGAGAAACCGTAAATTCTTCAGGATTTTTTACAAGATTTATTAATTTATTTATTTCAATATAAACTTACAGTGTGTGCACCAAAGCGTTTATATGAGACTTATATACCTATTTGACATCAAAAACATTTAAAAGAAAGACAGAAAAAACACTGAAATAACCATTAAATCAATTATTTATAAAAAAGAGGCAATTACTAAATTGTGGACAATGAACAATGCAAAATATATAGGTTTAGAAATAATATAAGATAGTCCGAACATCAATAAAAAAATATAATAATAATAATCAACAATGTCAGCGAGTCATGCAAATCAATAATAATATTAATAAAATCATAATAAACATTGCAATTAAAACATACTAAACTAAAGATCATCGTATAGATTAGGTTAGGTTTGTTTTATAAGAATCCTGAAAAATTTACAGTTTCATTAAAAAATGCGTTAGGATAAGCGATACATTAAGATAAACGATACATTAGGACAAATGATGTTAGAGATTCCGATATAGATCCTTCTGGGTCTTGGATATATTATCGATCGCCTGGTATACCCATAATACAAGCTTTGCTTAGTTTGGGACTAGGCCAATGTGTGCTGTCCCTGTTGTCCCCCTATTTAGCTTTAATACAACACGTGTTTGGTATCTTACGTAACTGTGCTGTACAAACAGCAGAAGGGCGACTCAGAAACTCAAAATTCGAAATCCGTATGACGCCTTCCCACTCACTCAAACACACTATAAGACGAGAGCAAGAGGGACGGCACGTTACGTTCTTCTAACTTCGGAATTCACAGTCAAATACAAAAGGTATGAATTATTCGATTATGAAAACTGGGGCACGTTGCGAGGGCGAGCGAGCATGATGTCTGCCTGTCTAATTGTCTGTCTATGGGAAGATCACGCCACCCATTAGTTAGTTGCCTGTTTTAGTTATAATTTTAATAATTGGCACTGTGATTACAAACAATGCTATTTTACTCATATACCTATTGAAATGCAACTCCTATAATAAATGTTGGATGTTTACAATGTCCTTTCATAAGCAAAGTTTGCAGTCAATTCGGAGGCAGTGGGTGAAAATTTACACCGAAATAGTAGATTGTTAACCAAGGGTTGAAAGTGAGCCATTTTACCTGAGATATTTCTGGCGCTCGAACGAACTGAGAGCGCCAATAATTCGAGGGTGAAATGGGTAATTTCACCCGAGTTAAACACTCTACTTTTCATTTCGACTGTGAGGAAAATAAACTGAAACATTATTTTAATATCAATCAAAATAGATCGCCATCGTCATTTAATGTATTGTTGAGTTTAGATATATGAAAAGCTTTTACTTTAATAATATGACTTAGCTCAATTATTTTCAACTCTGTGGCTAATCGTAAAAATAAAAAAAATACTTTCCACCCTAGGGATGGAAAAGCTATTTTCCACCCAGCTACCCATGAAAATTTTACTTTCCAAGCAGGAGAGATGAAAAGGCAAAAACAAATACCCTTTTAAGTTATATAAATAGAAGCTTGAAATGATTAACTCACAATCTGATAGGTAGGGTGCTTTATAAATAAATATCTGACCTAAACTAATATAAATAGGTATGTACGGATGTGATAACCCGCACACATTTAATTCACTCACCTTTTTAATAGGATAGGTACTTGACTGACAGACCAAATATGTTCCTTTTCCTTTTTGTGAACTGTCATAACGTTCAGAAAGTATGAAGTTCTGTGCGGTCCTCCTTATTTTTAGTTTTTGCACATTTAAAAATCGCCAAAAATTTAAAAATAAGTACTCATGGATGTTTTCTGAGTATTTTTATAAATAACATTTAACTGTAAGCGTGACATCATTTATGTTGACTCCAGGAAGGTGACGAATGTAAGTAGTTTTTTTCAAAAACGTTCGATTGTTCGGGTGGCAAAATAGTTTCCTTATCTATAGTATTATGAAATTGTAAAAATTAAATGACTGAACATATTTAAATAAATAAATTGAAGATATTTAAAAAATATATATAGTGAAGAACTATTTGGAGGTCGCTGAATCGAAAAAATATTTTTTTGGATTTTTTGTATGTTTGTATGTGTCGTTGTGGCTTCATGACGCCAAATCGGCTAAACGGATTTCAACTATTTTTGGTACACGGGTAGCTGGGTATCCAAAGATGGTTATAAAATATTTTTTACTCGACTACGTCGAAGCAAAAAGAAGATTATGGCTTTTCCTCGCAAACGTAGTTACGAGCACCTTCTAGTAGGTAATGCATAATTTTAAACACATTATTGACTTTAACTTGCCATTTTATCCAAAACAAATATTGAATTGGAGACAAAACAAGTTTCATTACTCACGCGAAGCAAAGTAGTTTAGCTTACTCATCTAGTTAATAAATTCAACTAAATTATAGACTTCGTACGAAACTACAATTCGAACAAGCGCAATCAAATTCACATTAAACCACCAATATTTAACAGTAAAAACAATATAGAAACATAGAATAAACAAGGACATACCGGACAGTTTGTTTATGTTTACGTGCTTCTGTTTATGTTGGACATAAACATGTGTCGTAGCGGACGGGTGCTACGAGCGGGGTTCTACGCGGCACTGCCGTAGGCGCGTAGCCGCGTAGAGGGGCCAGCGAATTCAAAGTATTTTAATTTACCCTTTAGCGAAGCATAATGTGTACTTGTAATTTCATTGTTAGTGTTATTTTTACATTGCATGCAATGTAGATAAGCCAAAAAAAGTACAGTCGGCAATAACAGATTAGCTCAAAAATGTGTTCATATTCAAATTGAAATTGTTTATTCTGTAAGTGAGCCACAAGGGTATTTTTACAAGTCTGAGTCTACGGCGTTTCCCAAAAGGAGATCACTGTTAAGAAGAAAGCCGAAACAAACTCAACAGTCAGTAATTTTTATAAAATAATTCCTAACTATTACAATATTAGTACTATTTTCCCATCTTAAATATAACTTTCTAAGTAAAAACTTAACCGAAGAAAACATATCAAAACTTATAAAAGTAAATTCAAATAGTTTATGCTCGTTTTTTGACAGGTACTTATTTAGCCTAACCCCTCCGAGGTCCAGACACGCTACGTGTGCTACGCCGTAGCCCGTAGCATCCATTTTCCCGCTATGTAGCGAAAACTCCGCGTAGATCTATGACGCATATGCGTGTCCTTATTGACCTCGAATGAGCCACAATTTTTGCTGATAAAAAAAATAAACAACGACAGAGATTAGAGACAGGGAGTAAATTTATGCTACTTTCGGAGCGATTATTTGAGAAAATATTCACGAAATAAAAGAAAAGATTAGAAACCTCAAAATATTTTTAAAAGAACTCGAAAATAGGTCACACATTGATATTTGCTGGTTTTTATTTTCACTTTCTTTTACATGTACCCCTGCACTCCATACATAGAAATATTGTTTTTGTTAATTTAAATATCAAATTACGTATCGTATCCCACAAAGCTATTTATTACGCTCTTCTTGGGTCAAGTCTGATTTTAGAGCCAAATCCCACACTGTGCGCCCCCAGCATTGTATGTTTTTTTTGTAAGTATTGTTCTGAAGACGAGTATGAAGTTCACACATCGCATATTTTAAATTACCGCTAAAATATAGCTAGGGTGTTACATTGCACTATTAAATAGTTAATATTATCTCTTTATCAAACCTCTTTAGATAATTATATCGAAGCAGCTTACCTACGACACTCACTAAGAAACAATACTTGTCAATATCGTCTGACAGTGTCATTTGTAAAGACGTGCTATTAAATATTTTATGTCTAAGAGTAAGAATAGTGAATATATTTTTACAGGAAAAACTTGGTGTGAACACTAGTATATGGAACGATCGATAATTGAGTTTATCGATATAGGAGTCCTCTACCTTTCATACAATTTTGCCCCCTGCATTCCCATGTGTGGCACATCACCTTTCAAAAAATTCGTTTCGATCCATTCGTTTAGGAGCTGCGATGCCGCAGACAGACATACAGAACACACCTCAAACTTATAACACCCCTTTTTGCGTCGCGGGGATTAAAAATATACTGATCCGTTATGTACAGTCAAGGGCAAAGATACACACCAGAATTTTCAAAAATATGTACACACCCCCATTGTAAAAATAAAACGTCTGTACATTGAAGATATTTCCAAAAGAACTATTGTAGCGGACTATTTGGAGGTTACTAAAACGAAAAATATTTTTTGTATGTTTGTATGTGTCGTTGTGGCTTCATCACACCAAATCGGCTAAACAGATTTCAACTATGTTTGGTACAAGGGTAGTTGGGTATCTCCAGATGGTTATAGGATACTTTATACCCGACTACGCTGAAGAAAAAAGAAGGTTATGACTTTTCCCCCTCCGCCTATGAAGTTGCGCCTTCTAGTAATAAATAAGGTTAGGTTATATCTTTATGAGATTTTGTGGTGTTTACTTATCTTTGCGTTTGACGGTTTGTACATTGTCTAATGCACAAAAGGGCATGCACGAACTATTTACGATTACAAATGCGAGTACATATACACGGTGGGAACGAGTAACCGGGCAGACTTTCACCATCGAAGGTACAGTACGATTACTTTGAGTTTACCACTGACATATGATTTTATTCCATTGGATATTCGACTTTAACACTAATTTAAAAGAGTTTATATTATTAATAACAAAGATCAGAAACAAATGAAAATTTTTTTCGACGATACTGGACTTGAACCAGTGCCTTGAGCCAGACCGGGGCAGCACGCTCTACCATCTGAGCTAATCGTCCACACCAGTAGTCGACGAATTTTGTCATCTGTTCTTGCTTATGGATCTCTGTATGGTGCATCCGACTCTTTAGCCGTTAGCGCCGCCTAGTGCAGAACTATGAAGTTACTTTCACCCCGAGCAGATACCTTTACAGGTACCATTGCTCGGCGAGAGGTGGCGCTATTATCAAGACTGTACTTTTTGTTTTTTTTACAAATATCATGATAATAATCACAATTTTTGCAATTTATTAGTGGATCACTCCACTAGCGTTATTATTATTAACAAAGATCAGAAACAAATGAAAAATTTTTTCGACGATACTGGACTTGAACCAGTGCCTTGAGCCAGACCGGGGCAGCACGCTCTACCATCTGAGCTAATCGTCCACACCAGTAGTCGACGAATTTTGTCATCTGTTCTTGCTTATGGATCTCTGTATGGTGCATCCGACTCTTTAGCCGTTAGCGCCGCCTAGTGCAGAACTATGAAGTTACTTTCACCCCGAGCAGATACCTTTACAGGTACCATTGCTCGGCGAGAGGTGGCGCTATTATCAAGACTGTACTTTTTGTTTTTTTTACAAATATCATGATAATAATCACAATTTTTGCAATTTATTAGTGGATCACTCCACTAGCGTTATTATTATTAACAAAGATCAGAAACAAATGAAAATTTTTTTCGACGATACTGGACTTGAACCAGTGCCTTGAGCCAGACCGGGGCAGCACGCTCTACCATCTGAGCTAATCGTCCACACCAGTAGTCGACGAATTTTGTCATCTGTTCTTGCTTATGGATCTCTGTATGGTGCATCCGACTCTTTAGCCGTTAGCGCCGCCTAGTGCAGAACTATGAAGTTACTTTCACCCCGAGCAGATACCTTTACAGGTACCATTGCTCGTACTGTAGAGCCTAATTGGAGCATAATAACATGTCGTTCGATTTATTGATTTTAACTATTTACATAAATGCATTAATCTCAAAATCGCATGACTATCACGCCTTTGTGATATGAACTAGCTACTTATTTACTTTTATACACAGAAGCAGTCAGTAACTGCTTGATTTTGGGCCAGTTTGTATTAAGTTTTACAAATTTCCAATTTCTGAATGCAGATGCACGCTTGTTATTGGTGCATAAACAGTCTCTATGTTTGTATTTTTACTGATATTGTTTTTGTACTCTTGGTATCTTATAAATAAATAAATAAAAGTTTCGTATCCTTTACGCACATTTTTTTTCTTTATTGAGGGGAGTTCATGTCGAATATACTCGTATCTATCAGCTTTTCGTCACATCTTCATTTCACGCGAATATATAAAAATAATAATTACTCTGACTGAATTTTTGCAACTGAACGTTATACCAAATGAGCTACTAAACTCGATAGTTAAAGTCTGTCAGATTCCTCGTTCGCACCGTGTATAGTCTAGGGGTAAATAAATATTAGCTGTGTTGAGTCTGAAAGTGCTGCCACAGTGCCTGTTTTTTGGCA
Organism: Hedya salicella; assembly: GCA_905404275.2. Taxonomy (NCBI): domain Eukaryota; kingdom Metazoa; phylum Arthropoda; class Insecta; order Lepidoptera; family Tortricidae; genus Hedya; species Hedya salicella. The sequence goes on along the minus strand of FR990114.1, from coordinate 6,532,105 downwards.
AGTTTTGTTGTGTGTTTCTCCGCGACTACGTTGTCGCGCGATATAGCACCACCCGTCTTTTTCGCATTGTATTGAAAGGAAAGAGACAAAAAATCTTTGTCGCGCGACAAAGAGTCGCGTATCACGGTTGTGCTAGAGTTGCACTCTCCCGCGCATGTCCCTCACTTATTAAAAGGTTGTAAGTATACATATGAAAGCCGTGTAATTGAATCCATACTATATTAATATTATAAATGCGAAAGTGTGTCTGTCTGTTTGTCTGTCTGTTGCCTCTTCACGCTTAAACCGCTGAACCGATTTAGATGAAATTTGGTATGGAGATAGTTTGAGTCCCGGGGAAGGACATAGGCTACTTTTTATCCCGGAAAAATATTCTTATCCGTGATGAACGAATTTAAGGCGGACGAAGTCGCTGGCAGAATCTAGTTCTTAATAATACACCTTTTTATAGTAACAAAACATGGTAATTCCGGGATAAGAAGTAGCCTATGTCCTTCCCCGGGACTCAAACTATCTCCATACCGAATTTCATCCCAATCGGTTCAACGGTTTAAGCGTGAAGAGGTAACAGACAGACAGACAGACGGACACACTTTCGCATTTATAATATTAAGTATGAATAATCTTTTGTATCTCCGGTTTCTAAAAAAATAGTAGCAAGGGCAGGTGTATTTATCTATGTATAATCTTTATCAGTGAATGATAAGTGGATTTGCATGTCTCTGATAACGGATGACCTTGGAACCAGCGCGTATCTCGAGTATCCCGGCAGTGTCTGAACAATGCTTCAAGTTATCAGAGGATATGGGATTCATTAAACATTGTTATTAAATTTTGTTATTATTATCAGTGCATACTGCCAGCGACGTAGCTATCGACCTACGGAACTGAGACATGCGGGCTGGGCGTATGATGGTTGCTTTTGTCACGCGATAAATAAATTACATAGCTGCCGTCACCTTCTGACACATATGTGAGTGCGAGAGTGACAGGCGCGTTATCATATCATTTATCGCGTGATAAACGGGACCATCATAGGCCCGTTGGTCGTTCACAATGGGACTCATGATAGATAGCTCAGAATTACGCAACGTGCATTGGAAAGGGCTATGCTCGGAGTTTCTCTGCGTATTACATGGAGTGGAATTTCCTGCCTCGCACGACTGAACTGAATTAATTGCCGCCTGCAGTATTTCCGGACCGATGCGACCATCAAGCCTTCAAGAAAAGAGCGTACTCTCGCCTGAAAGGCCGGCAACGCACTTGTGACTCCTCCGGTGATGCAAGTGTCCATGGGCGACGGTGATCGCTTACCATCAGACGACCCGTCTGCTCGTTTGCCTCCTATGACATAAAAAAAAGTGGCAATGCGCGGGACATGTAGCCCTTAGAACGGATGGCTATTGGGAAAAAAAAGGCCTGGAGTGGCGACTATGCATAGGAGAGCGCGGCGTAGCGGCCCCCGTAGTCGGTCAAGTGGTGGACGGATATCCTCGTGGGGGTCGCAGGGAGTTGGTGGATGCGATCTGCGCAGGATCAGACTTTTGAAAAAGTTTTCCGATTCCATGACCTTAAAATTGTCCGTATCATTTAATTTTTTGAAAATGTCTTCGATGTACAGACAAGACATTTCATTTTTACAACTTTATAATAGTACTAGCTTCTGCCCGCGACTTCGTCCACCTTAAATTCGTTTATCGCGGTTAAGGCTACACTTCCGGGATAAAAAGTAGCCTATGTCCTTCCCCGGGACTCAAACTATCTCCATACCAAATTTCATCCAAATCGGTTCAGCGGTTTAAGCGTGAAGAGGTAACAGACAGACAGACAGACAGACAGACAGACAGAGAGACAGACAGACAGACACACTTTGGCATTTATAATATTAGTATGGATAGACTAGAAAGCAAGCAAGTTTGTACCGCAGCTACCCGTGTATCAATGTGTAACGTGTGTGTGTAGTTGAATTCCGTTTAGCCGTTTTGGCGTGATGAAGCCGAACCGACACATACAATACAAAAAATAAATATTTTCCGATTCAGTGACCTTCAAATAACTTACTCTGTTTCACCAATTTTTTTTTAAATATGTTCAATCTACAGACATTTCATTCTTGCAACTTTATAATATTATATGTACATTAATAGGGTTTTTGCAGGTTACTAAATGTCTGAAAATAGGCAAGCCACTCAGATACTAAACTCAACTAATTAGTATGAGAAATCAAGCCTACCGTAACAATTAGTTTAGTGCTAGTAATCTAGGCTCTGCGATCGATGGGCGTGGGGCGTAGCTTGGCAACCCGCCAGTGGTAAACAAAAGGCGGCGAGGCCTCTATTTAACGTGCGCAAAGATCTTGTGCTCCATTTACCTGACAATGAGTCGAAGAGTCGAATTGTGGTTGTTAAATTTGACCCACTCCCCGGTGTCCGATATTATGGAATCGGAAAGTGGTTCTATAACCACTTTCAGTTTCTATAATGTTGGAGAGTTCCTATGAAGTCTATAATAAAATAACGCAATCCTAGCGAAATTGGGTAGTTAGGGTCGTATCACAACGTAAAGTAACATTGCATTGTTCCGCGACCTACAACTCGTTTTCGAAATCGAAATCTATTATCAGTTTGATATTCAGACTGGATTATCACCATACCACCATACCAAAGAACGCCACTAGATAAAAAACTGTGCCCACAATATTTTTTAAGAACTTGAAATTTTATGTATTTTCTTCTCATGAATCACGAGTACTGATAATGTTTGGAGATGATAATTAATTATAACTGTTACTCATTTAAATAAAACAATGTTAACGGATCATATCGCGTCTATTATTCCTTTGAGTTCCCGACGTTTCGGAAGCTTTCCAGCTTTCCATGTTCACAGGTTGACTGTGAAAAGATATATTTTCCTCAGTCAGTTACAATTTGTAACTGACTGAGGAAAATATATAAAACTACCCACTTTGAGAAAACAAATAAAGGTATATACATGCCAGATGGGCCTAATCTGTAAAGACAGTTACACATGTGCCAGAAGGGCTTAATTATTTTATTTTCATAATTTACCAAGCAGCATTTCACAAAATGAGGCGTACTGAGGAGAAAAGAAGCGCTGCAAAGAAAATCTCCCAGGCTACCTCGTTACTAATAATATTATTTTAAAAAACACAGACTAAACTACTTTTTAACAGATAAGATATTTTAACACCGTTGGGAAATTAAGGTGTTGCAGTCCTGTGTCTTACTCGTTCCTTGATGATATGTATTACAGGATCCCAAGCCGGTGGTAGTGACAAAACCCATCTTCTCTATTGAAATGAGGATGATTTTTAATCGCAATAGCCTCGCGTAGCATTTTGGGAAAATATCTTTTCTCTTTGACAAGCATAGAAGGATTGACAAACTTAATTGAATGGTTTAGTTTGTTAAAAAGCATCCTAATTTCAATGGAGAAGATGGGTTGTCGCTACCACAAAGGCTTCGTCGTGAGATACTGCGGGATATTGGACGAAAAAAATCTCCCAAACTCTGCCCAACCGAGTCGGATTCGACGCGCGATGGTTGACCTCTATCAGGAAGTTGGAACTACCTAGCTGGACTGTTTATCCTGGATAGGTATTATAGGTACATAGATATTCACAGGAATTTACTGAAAGGCATTTCACATCATTTTTGTATTGTCCTTCTTTGACCTACGTATTTAAGTAATTTCCTTTTAATATCCGTTTCAACGCCATCTTTATTTATGTGCAGCTGGCAAGGCACATAAACACGGAAAGACTCACAGGCATTTAAAATGCAGATAACAGTAGTATTTATTTTATTTATGTCAATTGTTGCGTGTGAAATATGCTTTTAGAAACACTTGCGTGAAACCCATCCACGAGTCATATACTTATTTATTGTGAAACGTACGTATATTTGACATTTTTAGCTCGTAAATGTTATTTTAAACAATAGTTAATAGCTTTGCGATATAATGCAAGAGAATATGCTGATATGACTCTATTTCTAGGGCTGATAGGAGGTAACAGATATTTTCGCCCGCTTTGTTATGGCAGATATTGATGCAGGTGACTGAACTGTAATAGTACCAGTATTCGTTTTTTTTTCAAAGGCTTCTGCAGACTGTGTGTATAGGTGTACAACTACATACACAAAAGCATTATGAAGAGTAAGCGTAACTCGTGTCAAACTCTCAGGCCTTTTCTATGAGCAACAGGAATTTACTCCGACCTTTTTAATTCTTGTTCTTCAATTTAGGGCTACATGCATCAAAAGGAAAAATCGGAACCCTTACACTTTACAGGATCACTTTGTTGCGCGTCTGGCTGTTTTACGGTGTATGTCTGTCTTTCAAGACCTTTGTTCTCAGGAACGCGTACAGTTATTAAATTGAAATTAACTTCAAATACTCACGTCTACGGTTCCTTGAAGCTGTAAAAAAATCAAGCTTCTAAGTCAACGCAATCCAAAGATACAGACATTAAAAAAGCGGCCAAGTGCGAGTCGGACTCGCCCATGAAGGGTTCCGCAGCCATTTATACAAGAAAATGTACGACAGATAAAAAAAAATACGATATGAAAAAAAACTAACAAAAGTCCCCGGCACCTACGTCCTTTTGCTGAGAAGCGCAGTTTTTTGGCAATAACTTGAAAACGGTATGTCCGATCATGTTGAAAACAATTTTTGTTGAAAATATTTATTAAGCTTTATATTTGCAAATTTTTTCAAATTTTTTGAACATGCCGTTTAGAAAATAGAGGGGGGGGGGGGTGACACAATTTTTCCTACTTTCGGAACGAATATTTCGGAAACTGTTCACAAAATCCAATTTTTTTTTTAGAAACCTCCATGTGTTTTAGAAGAACTGTCGAAATATGTGTCACACTTTGATATCTGCTGAATTTTTTTTTTCAGTTTTGGTTACATGTATGGAGTGCCCGCCCCCCCCCCCCTAGAAATATATATATATTTTATGTAACTATCAAACTAAGTAGCGGTTTACACACGACACCTATGTTTCAAATTTCATCAATGTACATCTTATAGTTTTTGAGTAAAGGGTTCTATAAGGGTTCCGTTTTTGTCATTTTGGCTACGGAACCCTAAAAAGGTGTTTATATCCAAAAAAACTTATAGGGTACTTCCAGTTGTCCTAGAAACGTGAAATTTGCTATAAAGGTATGTCTTATAGCACTCACAAAGTAAATCTGAAAATCTTTTTTTATGTCTATCTATAACTATAACACATATAAAATGACCCTACACCGCGTATATTTTGCTTAAGATGAGGGCTCTGCTAAAACTGGACTTTCATTGATACCGCCGTATTTTGCGTATATTTGTACGGAACCCTCGGTGCACGAGTCCGACTTGTACTCGGCTGTTTTCTTTATCTGATAATCTTACTTCCGAGTCACTTATATCCTCATTGATGATACTGAGATCAACTTTACTGGTGGTCGGTCGTAGTTTTGAAAAATAAATATAACGTACAAAAGTATCTGAGTGCATTCGGTCTATTGTAGGTACCTAGACATCACAATCATCAAACACGATATCAGTCAGCAGTCAGTAGGTACAATGAGATAATGAGCAGTTCGTAAGAAGTAAGAAAAAAGATGAGCGACATTGTTTCCCGATTTGTTTACAAATTCACGGAACATTTGAAACAAAAACTTACGTTTCTTATGTGCCTATTTTGAACGCAGATCACCACAATTAGTTAAAAACACAAAAGTTTAAAATGATAAACACATCACAACAACCAGTTTCATCCTTAATATATATCGTAAAATATTGTATTGATGTTTTAATGTCAAAAATGTCAATAACAAATGATGTATCTAAGTCAAAACAGGTAGATCCGTAAAAAGGTAAGTTTGTACTAAAGTAATAAGTTAAGTAGTATTAGCAGTGGTAAAGTCATTTGTATTTTACCGTAGAATCGACAACCGTTGGGGTAGATTTGTTGTTATCTGAAGACCGTGTTTCGGAAAAGGAAGCATAGAACGACCTCATAATGCAGGGGTTTTACGCGCAGAATGATTGATGGCGGCTGGAAAAGAAGGTTGAAGATCGTGCTAAAGTGGCTCACCCTTGGACATACCTATGTCCAGCAGCAGAAATCTGGTAGGTACAAGTCGATAATGACGATATTTATTTTCCGTCCTGATCATCAGTTATCGCGATACATTTTCCTTACGCTGGAGATGACAAATTGTGTACCTAATTGCCATTGCCAAACAAAGTTGTTCATGTTCAATGGTCATGTAATTTAGCGGAATGCAAACTCAACACGTACCTAGTTACAAGCACACTACGAAAATATTCCTATTTACGCAAAATGCTTAAACACACGCAATTATAATTAATAACCGGCCAAGTGCGAGTCGGACTCGCGTACTGTGGGATTCGTACAATATATACGCTACAAAAGGCAGTATCTATGAAAATCCAGTGTTAGCAAAGCCCTACTCCTAAGCAAAATGTACCTACGCGGTGTTCGGTCATTTCATATTGGTTACTGACATAGACAGACAGACATAAAATTATTCTGTTTTTATTATTTGTGGTTAGAGAGGCAACAGGCAAATTTCAATTGTCTAACTATCACGTTTCATGAGATACAGCCTGGTGACAAACGGACAGACAGACAAACGGATAGCGGAGTCTTAGTAATAGGGTCCCGTTTTACTCTTTGGGTACGGAACCCTAAAATTGCTCTAAGCCCTTATGCTTATGACAACACTTTGTAGTGTCGTTTAACTCAACAACGTGTAAGATCGTAATATCATTTGATTATAATTATTTGCTCAACGCATAATATCGTTTAATCATAGTGCCTACGTTATATAAATACCTCCACGATGATCAACATAACCAGCGTTGGAGGAATACAGCCATTGCCGAACTGTACAATGTACTTACAATACTAAAGCTGCCTTGCGTCATTTTACCAAGTGCGTTGCTATGGAGCTGGGCCCTAAAGGAGTCAGGGTGAGTTCCATAGTTCCTGCTGGTGTCAAGACGGAAATGTGCAAATCATAATCAACAACAACAACAACAACAACAACAATTCTTTATTGCACACCAACAATAGAAGCAATACAATAGAGCCTTAACATAAAATAGGTAAACAATAGGCGGTCTTATCGCTAAAGAGCGATCTCATCCAGACAACCTTTGGGTAGCGGAAATGACATAAAATAGCTAGAAATGAGTAGGTGGTGATATAAGATTACATATAATACAAAAATAAATAAAAACAAACATACATATACATATACTAAACATACATACTACTATATATATATATATATATATACAAAGTAAGAAAGAAAACTATGATACAGTTGACATCAAAGTGACTAGAAAAACAGAAGCAGAATTAAAAATATAAATTATGGGAGAGATAAATAATGATCCTTTAACTTAGTTTTAAAAATAGGCAATGACTTCGCTTGCCTTAAATCGAGTGGAAGAGAGTTCCACAACACAGTAGCCCGGAATGTAAAAGAATTTGTATAAAACTTTGACTTTGATGATGGAACAGCTAGAAGACAGTTTTGAGCGGACCTTGCTGATAGAAGATAACTAAAACGTTCTTTGAGATAGCGGGGAGTCGCACGATGAAAGAGTGTATTATAGAGAAGAGAAAGAATGTGAGTGTTACGACGAAGACGGATAGGGAGCCACTTGAGTTGTGAACGGAAACTTGACACATGATCATACTTGCGTAACCCAAATATAAACCTAATACACATGTTTTGAATTCGCTCAAGTTTGTTAAGTTGCTCCTCTGAAAGATCAAGATAGGCAGCATCAGCGTAGTCAAAAATGGGAAGGAGTAGTGTTTGAGCAAGCGCAATTTTAGTGGCGATAGGAAGAAAATTACGAAGCCTTCTCAGTGAACCCACTGCGGCGAACACCCTCCTGCTAACCTCATTCAGCTGCGGCACCCAGGAAAGAGTGCGATCCAAGATTATACCTAAATTCTTTACAGAGTGAGAAAAAGGAATTTGAACACCATTAAATACAATTCTTGGGAGGCCAGCAAAGTCAACTTTAGAAATCATCTTTGAGCTGCCAATGATGATAACTTGCGTCTTCGTAGGATTAACTTTCAGGCCATAGCTACTAGTCCACTCCAAAATTAGCTCCAAGTCACAATTTGCCATGGCTATAACCGACGGGAGATCGCCGAGTACACCCTGAGAATATATTTGGAGATCGTCAGCATAAAGGTGATAAAAAGAAGATAGATTATGAGTAATGGAGTTAATAAAAATTGAAAATAGCAGTGGAGACAGCACACCGCCTTGCGGAACGCCAGAAAGTATGCTGCACCAATGAGATCGGGAAGTATTCACCTTTATACGCTGCCGACGATTAGTTAGGTAACTATGAAACCATTCAATAACCGCAGGAGATATGTTAAGAGAACGTAATATAGCCAACAAAATTTCAAAATCAACAGTGTTGAACGCGTTACTAAAATCCAGAAGCGTAAGCACCGTCAATTTCCGGTCATTCATACCCGACCGAATATCATCCGTAATTTTTACGAGAGTAGTAGTCGTACTATGACCGGATCGGAAACCGGACTGATATGGATTTAGAAGATCATGCCGATTTAGAAAAGAAGTAAGTTGCTGAAATACTAAACGTTCAAGGACTTTGGATAAGAAAGGAAGATTGGAAATAGGTCGGTAATCTGAGAAGATGGCAGGATTGGATTTTTTCGGTAAGGGAATTATATCAGCATCCTTCCAGATAGCAGAAAAGACACTAGATGAAACAGAAGCATTCAGGATACTGGTAATTACAGGAACAAGAAGGTCAAGCAGAGGAAGGATCATACTACGGCTCACATTATCAACACCAACGGCGTTGGAAGTAATGGCTAGTACGTTTTTCTTAACATCACTGTCGGAAAATTGAGTTAGAGAAAAAGGATTAAAGTCTGGAGTTGGGAGAGATGAAAGATAATCAAGGGTCCTGGTCTTAACAGGACCGCTAAAAACGGAAGAAGAAGAGAAATGCTGATTCAGCTGACCAATATTGAGGTCTTTAGAACAGGAATCCTGCTGAGATTTCCCAACTCCTAGCGACTTAAGAAATTTCCACACTTTAGAAGGATCACCATTTTCAACAGACTTGTGAATATGGCGCCTTTGCGCATCACGGCAAACAGTACTACAACGGTTGCGCAAAGTGTGGTAACGTGATTTGTTCTTAACAGAAGGGTCATTTTTATACCTAGACTTGGCCAAATTTTTCTTCTCAATAAGCGTTCTGATCTCATTAGTGAGCCAGGGAGCAGGAAGATGTTTCACCCTGATAGGCCGAACTGGAGCGTGCACGTCATAGAGCTGAGTAAGAAGCGAATTAAATAAAGAAATCTTTTCATCAATCGTGTCAGCCCCAGAGATGACACTCCAGTCCACCTTCATCGCATCATTACGAAGCTTATCCCCATCATAATCATCAAGCGTTACCGACTTAGTCGCACACAATGAAAGAAGAGCGGCTCAACTGCCGTTACAGCATATGATAGAATGCGAAGAAGTGGCTGAACTTATAGGATTTCTAGCCAGCGGCAAAGCTAGAAGCATCACGGGCTCGGAGCATGTCATAGATGCAGGGCATTTGCTGGGCGGAGATACTCCAAAATATGGCGATAAGTGATGATAAGTTAATTTTGTAAAAAGTTTTGATATAGTTGTAGTCGATGTCAAAAATAACTGATCATCATCTGATCATTTTACTATTTAGTTACAAGCACACACAATATTGCAATAGTAGTTTGATAGAATATAATAAATAAGGTATTTAAATAATAAGCAGCTTCTGATGATGACTGTACATACCTATAAGTAATAAATCTATATTTATTTATTTATTTATTTATTAAGAACAAGTTACATAACATTACAGTGTATACACCAATGCGTCATGAACTGAACAAAGTTTATTTAGACGGCAAAACGGCGTGGCCCCGTACGTATATACATATAAGAAGTCTTGGCTGATTAATCAACGCAGAGACGAAACTGCTGAATCTAGAATCTAGTTTTTTTTTACAGTATGATACTTTTATAACGTAGGGAACGAATATATTGATAGAAATTTGCCGAGAAAAAGGCTCAAACACAAATTCACGCAAACGTGTCGCCGGCATAGGAATAAGAATGTTATGATCACAAAGGTTGTGTTACTGGCAACGCACGTGTTAAGTTTAAGACATGAAGGTTTACATGTAAATAACAGGGAGCATAGATGTTGGTAATTTTTTAGCCTTTGGCATGTTAAGGCCTCTCAAAGACATACATACATACAAACTTACACAAAATCCAAAAAATAAACTTTTCAATGCGGTTAACTCCAAATAGTTCGTTTCACTTATTTTTCTGAAAATGTACAGACATTTTATATTAGTATACATATATTTTTTAATTATTCATGAGAATCCAGTTATTTGGAACGTACCCACCGAAATGACAATCAACGTCAATTTCAATGTGTCAATTTTGACAGCGAGCAGCGAGCAATCAAGCGTGAAGCTAGAGTAGAGTAAGTTGAACAACATACACACAAACTACTAAGATATACTATAAACATATGTATATTTTGTTTCTGTCCCCTTAGATAGAAATGATTGTACAAGTGGCTACAAATACAAAACCAACCCTTTCACTTTTGCTGTCCAATGTCGTCTAGTCCATGTAATTGAACGATATTATGGACTCAGCACCTAGAAATCTCTTCTTTTACGAATTATGCAGACTATGTCTCGAAAATGAAGGTTTCTGTGATGTATTTGAAACCAGTGACTTGCTCGAAGATATTTTCGCTTGCACAGGCGTTAAAGTAAGTGCAATTACATTGAAATATCCTGTTAGCGTCATGTCTTTGGTATATAATAATTATATTGTTACTGTTTTAGGTGTCTTCTACAGATAACTTACCGCGCAAAATATGTGTCAAATGTTCAGTAGTAGTTCAGAGTTCGAAAGAGTTGAGAATCCTCGCTTCTAAGAATGACGCTCATTTGCGTATTCTGTTTGGCAACATTCAAAATGACGAGAACTCTGATGACAATATTATTAAGGTAATATAGTGTTCTTTTATAATCTTTTTTTATCCTCATTTTTTTGACTCATGGGCAATGATAAGTAAACACCACCAAAAATCTCATAAAAATTATCTTTACCTTATTAAAGAAAGAAAAGTAAGAAATAAAACATTTTTATTCGTTGGCATAGCCAAAAATTTAGTGAGAAACAAGTAAAAGCACAAAAAATAAAAACTATGTAGCCACTGTTTAGAAAAAAGCCGAAACAAACAAACATTCCGATTTTTTTTCTGAGTAACTCTTATCTATTAGTACTTTTTTTCTATAATGGCTTTATATGCCTCATGCTTAAAGTGCTTGATAAATATATATTTATTAATAGAAGAAAGAAAGCAGGAGAACCCACCATGCCATTTTGTAATTAGTCACACAATATTATTTTTTTTACTGTATTAATTTTTCACAAACAGGGTGGGCTAATTATGAGGTTTAGTTTTATAAAACCCGTCTCCAACGGTTATTGGTCATAATCATAGCCACTCATGAACATAATCAACACCAATTGTGTTCCTTATACGTTATCTAGATACCCCCTGAAGACTAAGGCTACTTAACTTATGATGGCCAGCCATGGAACCAAAGTCGGCCCGCATTACATTTGCTGTTGACTATACCATGGTGTTGGAATTTGAAATATTGTTAATTAATCCAATTTTCTTTTTTTTACAGACATCTGTACCTCCGATCCATGAAAGTCCTCTCAAACCTGATACTAGTATTAGTCGCAATAGCCAAAACAGTTCAAAACAAAAGATATCAATGCTTTTAGAAGCATGTGATGAAGACACACAGGTATTATTTTAGTGATTATTTCAACCTAACTGTGGCAAATCCAGGAGGAGTTATGAATTTCTTATGCAATAAGCGGCGAATGGGCAGGCGAGCCACCTGATGGAAAGTGGACATTGTCTCGACTCCTCCATCGTCGTCCATATTGATACCTTAGTTTACTCTCATACTAATTACAGTATTTTTGCCGATGGAATTTCAACTTTAAGTATTTGTGCACTAACATACTAATTACAAGCATTTTTCTTAAACAGTTAGTATGATTGTGCTCTAAGGTATTGATATTATGCCAACGTTTGAGTATGCTGTTAACCCGCTTCTTGAAGAATCTTGTGTACTCCGGAAATACCTCAGGGCATGATTTAAGCAAGATTACTTAAATCATGCCCTGAGGTGTTTTCGGAGAAGTATAAAATGAAATGCATGTTTGTATGAAAAGAAAACACCTCATCCTCAACAAGGTGGACCGATAATCTGGTTAAAATCACAGGAAATTATTGGATAAGGGTAGCGCACAACCAGTTACTCTATATAACATACCCTTGACGACGGCCATTATCTAGCAGTCTTTTTGGCTGAAATGACAATGATAACTAAGTTACAATGTTGATCCAAAAATGCATGATTTCTAAAGATTAGCAAATTGTTTTGGCCACATTGTTAAAACCACAGGATAACATTAGTTCTCTGTAAATGTTTGTAAGATTAGAAAATTTATAATATTGTCTTCTGTTTCCGCGATTATTACTCATTTAAATAAAACAAATTTAACGGACACCTTGTTTTCCGAACGGTGTAAAAATATCTTATCTGTTAAAAAGTAGTTTAGCATTATTTGTTTTTTTTTTTATATAATTAGTAACGAAATAGTCTGGGAGTTTTTCTTTGCAGTGGTTCTCTTCTGAAACAATTGAGAGTACGCCGCATTTTGTGAAATGATGCTTGGTAATTTATTAAAATAAAATAATTAAGCACTTCGGGCACATGTATAACTGTCTTTACAGATTAGGCCCACCTGGCATGTATGTACACCTTTATTTGTTTTCTCAAAGTGCGTAGTTTGCACAAATTGTAACTTGGTCAAAGTTACAATTTGTGCAAACTATTGAGAAAATATAACAAGAGAGACTAACCATACTGCGGTTGAAAAATGTTGAGTAATTTTAAGAGATGTCGCTTGGAGGCTATTTATATTTTATTTCATTTGAAATCAAAAGTCTTATCATTTTATCGCATCCGTAAGTTTTTACTTTAAGTTATTTCGTTAAAATCAACCAGAATTATCCATTGATCGTTTTTATTTTATTTATGATAAAAAAGACACTCATTGTCTTATGCGCCATCTAGTACAATTTGTAGAAACTACCTTGACCATACAATTAAGCTTGTAAGTGGACAAAGTTGCTACTCACGGGTAAACCGTCCATAGGTGACGCTGATTTAAAATTTGATATGTTTATACTTTTATTGCTAAATACATACTATTTATTACATTATCTTTAAATAATAACAAAAAATCATAGAATGTTTTATACTAGACCCCGAACAAGTTCTTAGGAAAATGTGTATTTTTTTAAAGTAAATTCTTATTAAATTTAGATATGTTGTAGACTTAAGTGCCCTGATCAAAAGTCTCTTCGAGTGCTACCACGGTTTCCAAATCCGTTCCCGAGATACGATCAATTTTGTACAGTCCATACTTACAGTGCTCCTGAGACTCGAGTAGCATTTTTCTATGAATTTGAAGATTGTTTTGACGTTTATCACCAACAGCAAACTTTAAAGGCATGTTTGACTTAAATAAATAAAATACACACGTACTTATTCACGACTTTTAACGTTTTATTTACTTAGATTATTTATTTACATTATAGATTTTATTTCTAGCTACTATACACACTTACTTAAATATGTCCTTCTATTTTTATCGGTCATTGCTGTGCCAATGCACAATCAAGTACATAATTCAATAATGCCGTGCTTGGTTGGATATTTGTCATTTTCCGTTTGTTTGTCGTGCATAACCTAGGTACCATATGATGCTGGCAACATGTGCACAACAACCACTTGTCCTGGCCCCAGTCTTGCCCTTGCAATAGTACCCGAGGAATGGTTCTTCTTCCTTTTTGTTCGCTTTGTAACGCTATCCATAATTGGTGTTTGATTGCTCTTCAGAAACGCGAACGTATTCTTATGCGTATTTCGTCGTGCTCATTCGATTCGTCAAACTCAAACACATCGGTACCGTCCATGAGCATTTTGTCCTGTACATAAGCAGGACTTAAATTAATTTGATAACACCAACCGTCTAACGTTTTAAATATTCAAGGTCAAGTCTAGGGAAATGCGGAAAGTGATTTTGATTTAAGCAATCGATCACAATGTAATGCCATTTCCTTTTATTTCTTGCCACAAGTAGTCGGTGTTTGTGTGGTATAAATGTGCATTTGGCACTGACATTGACAATAGACATGCAATAGATAACGTCTTCATATCATCACAAAAGAGGGTAAGGATTAACACAACACAATGCTGGGAAAATACATAGGTCTGCCTGTTAGTATCAATTCGATCATATCTCGTGAACGGAAACCGTGGTAACACCCGAAAGAACTTTTGATCAGGGATCAGTCTACAACATATCTAAATTTCATGAGAATTGACTGAAACCACATTTTCCTAACAACTTTTTCAGGGTCCATACACAAGTCAAACAAATACAAATCAAAAGAGTCTCAAACTATACTACACTGCCCAAAGGTGTCTAGGGATCAAGTACAGTCGAGTTCATAAATAGGCGAGTACATATTTCCAAGGCTTCAAAAATATTATTTAAAAAAGTAGTTTTTTTTTAAGTAAATAAATATCTGCTGCACAAGGGTTTATTTTTTTAATAATGTAAACAGGTAATGGCACCAAAATATTTGTTCTAACGATGTCCGAATTTATGTAAACAAATAAAACTTTTAGAATTTGGCAGGTATTTGGACAGTTGATAATTACCGAGAAGAGTACCGTACTGTCAAAATATACATTTGTCTCTTTCAGTTTGTTTGGTTTGAGAGGTTTGATATCAGCATTTATAATCAAAAATTTCAAGTCGCTTGTAAATCGAAAATATCAAAAATATGTAATAAGGAGCAAGTAAAGATTAATGACACTTTTATGACGTCACAGTCAAACAGATAGAGGCAGATGTATCATTTGACAGTACGGTACTCTTTTCGGTGATTGTCATTTTTCAAAATTCGAAATGTTTTGCTAAGTATAAAATTTCTTTCGATATACCATTTTTTATCAGTGGTTTGCAAAGCGACATCTATTGAGTCAGAAGACAGATTACTTTCAATATCACCTGGTTACGTATAGATGGCGCAGGTGTATTCGATATTCCGTAAAAGGCGTACTGATATTAGCGCCCTTCAGTGCTGAGCATACACAGTTAATTAATGCCCCCTGGTGCTCAGCGGAATTAAGGCGGTTTCATTTGTATGTAAGGCGTTGACATATCTTCTTATATTTAATTTATGCTTTGACAGAGGAAAATATATCTATTCTCTGTCAACCCTTTAACGATGGGAAGCTGTAAAGCTTCCGAAAAATTGGGTACTCAAATGAGATAATATACGCGATATAATCCGTTAAAATTGTTTTATACAAAATTAAGTTATGGTTTTTTTTTTCAGTGCACTCCAGTGATTGGGCAAACAATATCTTTGAGAAAAGATTTGTTTCGTCGTAAGTCTCCGGTAAGAAATATTACATTCTGTTTATATTAGAAATTATCTCATTTGGATCCAATTTTATTGCCATACGAATTTTATTCCAAAACAAAAAAAAGGAAAACAAGCTTTTATTATTAATTTACTTAATGTCCCTTTATAAAATAGCTTAGGAGTAATCTACGCTCAAAGTTGGATTTTTTAAGACACCTAACCGAAAAACCTTCTTGGTCTAAGATCGGATAATAGCTAAATTCAATTCTAAAGCTAGGAGGAGAAGGTGCATACGTTGAATGGGTATAAGGCGGGCATATAGGCCCGCCTGCGGTACGGTACAGAGTCCGGAAAATCCATAGCAAAACAAATGACTGTCGCAATGAAACTAGTGTTAGAAACATTTTTTTACCGATATCGAGTAAGTATTGTCAAAAAAAAATATATTAAAGAAAGAAAAGTAAGAAATAAAACATTTTTATTCGTTGGCATAGCCAAAAATTTAGTGAGAAACATTAAAAGCACAAAAAATAAAAACTATGTAGCCACTGTTTAGAAAAAAGCCGAAACAAACAAACATTCAGATTTTTTTCTGAGTAACTCATAGATAAGAGTTACTAGTAGTACTTTTTTTCTATAATGGCTTTATATGCCTCATGCTTAAAGTGCTTGATAAATATATATTTATTAATAGAAGAAAGAAAGCAGGAGAACCCACCATGCCATTTTGTAATTAGTCACACAATAATATTTTTTTTACTGTATTAATTTTTCACAAACAGGGTGGGCTAATTATGAGGTTTAGTTTTATAAAACCCGTCTCCAACGGTTATTGGTCATAATCATAGCCACTCATGAACATAATCAACACCAATTGCGTTCCTTATACGTTATCTAGATACCCCCTGAAGACTAAGGCTACTTAACTTATGATGGCCAGCCATGGAACCAAAGTCGGCCCGCACAAATTTATATTAAGTGTAGTGTGACCCTTGAACAAAATGTTAGTGCAAGAAAGTACTAAACTGATCATTTGCTGTTGACTATACCATGGTGTTGGAATTTGAAATATTGTTAATTAATCCAATTTTATTTTTCTTACAGACATATGAAAGTCCTCTCAAACCTGATACTAGTATTAGTCGCAATAGCCAAAACAGTTCAAAACAAAAGATATCAATGCTTTTAGAAGCATGTGTTGAAGACACACAGGTATTATTTTAGTGATTATTTTTACCTAAATGTGGCAAATCCAGGAGGAGTTATGAATTTTTTATGCAATAAGCGGCGAATGGGCAGGCGAGCCACCTGATGGAAAGTGGACATTGTCTCGACTCCTCCATCGTCGTCCATATTGATACCTTAGTTTACTCTCATACTAATTACAGTATTTTTGCCGATGGAATTTCAACTTTAAGTATTTGTGCACTAACATACTAATTACAAGCATTTTTCTTAAACAGTTAGTATGATTGTGCTCTAAGGTATTGATATTATGCCAACGTTTGAGTATGCTGTTAACCCGCTTCTTGAAGAATCTTGTGTACTCCGGAAATACCTCAGGGCATGATTTAAGCAAGATTACTTAAATCATGCCCTAAGGTGTTTTCGGAGAAGTATAAAATGAAATGCATGTTTGTATGAAAAGAAAACACCTCATCCTCAACAAGGTGGACCGATAATCTGGTTAAAATCACAGGAAATTATTGGATAAGGGTAGCGCACAACCAGTTACTCTATATAACATACCCTTGACGACGGCCATTATCTAGCAGTCTTTTTGGCTGATATGACAATGATAACTAAGTTACAATGTTGATCCAAAAATGCATGATTTCTAAAGATTAGCAAATTGTTTTGGCCACATTGTTAAAACCACAGGATAACATTAGTTCTCTGTAAATGTTTGTAAGATTAGAAAATTTATAATATTGTCTTCTGTTTCCGCGATTATTACTCATTTAAATAAAACAATTTTAACGGACACCTTGTTTTCCGAACGGTGTAAAAATATCTTATCTGTTAAAAAGTAGTTTAGCATTATTTGTTTTTTTTTTTAAATATAATTAGTAACGAAGTAGTCTGGGAGTTTTTCTTTGCAGTGGTTCTCTTCTGAAACAATTGAGAGTACGCCTCATTTTGTGAAATGATGCTTGGTAAATTATTAAAATAAAATAATTAAGCACTTCGGGCACATGTATAACTGTCTTTACAGATTAGGCCCACCTGGCATGTATGTACACCTTTATTTGTTTTCTCAAAGTGCGTAGTTTGCACAAATTGTAACTTGGTCAAAGTTACAATTTGTGCAAACTATAGAGAAAATATAACAAGAGAGACTAACCATACTGCGGTTGAAAAATGTTGAGTAATTTTAAGAGATGTCGCTTGGAGGCTATTTATATTTTATTTCATTTGAAATCAAGAGTCTTATCATTTTATCGCATCCGTAAGTTTTTACTTTAAGTTATTTCGTTAAAATCAACCAGAATTATCCATTGATCGTTTTTATTTTATTTATGATAAAAAAGACACTCATTGTCTTATGCGCCATCTAGTACAATTTGTAGAAACTACCTTGACCATACAATTAAGCTTGTAAGTGGACAAAGTTGCTACTCACGGGTAAACCGTCCATAGGCGATTTAAAATTTGATATGTTTATACTTTTATTGCTAAATACATACTATTTATTACATTATCTTTAAATAATAACAAAAAATCATAGAATGTTTTATACTAGACTCCGAAAAAGTTCTTAGGAAAATGTGTATTTTTTTAAAGTAAATTCTTATTAAATTTAGATATGTTGTAGACTTAAGTGCCCTGATCAAAAGTCTCTTCGAGTGCTACCACGGTTTCCAAATCCGTTCCCGAGATACGATCAATTTTGTACAGTCCATACTTACAGTGCTCCTGAGACTCGAGTAGCATTTTTCTATGAATTTGACGATTGTTTTGACGTTTATCACCAACAGCAAACTTTAAAGGCATGTTTGACTTAAGTAAATAAAATACACACGTACTTATTCACGACTTTTAACGTTTTATTTACTTAGATTATTTATTTACATTATAGATTTTATTTCTAGCTACTATACACACTTACTTAAATATGTCCTTCTATTTTTATCGGTCATTGCTGTGCCAATGCACAATCAAGTACATAATTCAATAATGCCGTGCTTGGTTGGATATTTGTCATTTTCCGTTTGTTTGTCGTGCATAACCTAGGTACCATATGATGCTGGCAACATGTGCACAACAACCACTTGTCCTGGCCCCAGTCTTGCCCTCGCAATAGTACCCCAGGAATGGTTCTTCATTTTTTTCGCTTTGTAACGCTATCCATAATTGGTGTTTGATTGCTCTTCAGAAACGCGAACGTATTCTTATACGTATTTCGTCGTGCTCATTCGATTCGTCAAACTCAAACACATCGGTACCGTCCATGAGCATTTTGTCCTGTACATAAGCAGGACTTAAATTAATTTGATAACACCAACCGTCTAACGTTTTAAATATTCAAGGTCAAGTCTAGGGAAATGCGGAAAGTGATTTTGATTTAAGCAATCGATCACAATGTAATGCCATTTCCTTTTATTTCTTGCCACAAGTAGTCGGTGTTTGTGTGGTATAAATGTGTATTTGGCACTGACATTGACAATAGACATGCAATAGATAACGTCTTCATATCACCACAAAAGAGGGTAAGGATTAACACAACACAATGCTGGGAAAATACATAGGTCTGCCTGTTAGTATCAATTCGATCATATCTCGTGAACGGAAACCGTGGTAACACCCGAAAGAACTTTTGATCAGGGATCAGTCTACAACATATCTAAATTTCATGAGAATTGACTGAAACCACATTTTCCTAACAACTTTTTCAGGGTCCATACACAAGTCAAACAAATACAAATCAAAAGAGTCTCAAACTATAATAATAATAATCTCTCCCAAACTATATATAAACTCTAACTATATAAACTCTCTCAAACTATACTACACTGCCCAAAGGTGTCTAGGGATCAAGTACACTCGAGTTCATAAATAGGCGAGTACATATTTCCAAGGCTTCAAAAATATTATTTAAAAAAGTAGTTTTTTTTTAAGTACATAAATATCTGCTGCACAAGGGTTTATTTTTTTAATAATGTAAACAGGTAATGGCACCAAAATATTTGTTCTAACGATGTCCGAATTTATGTAAACAAATAAAACTATTAGAATTTGGCAGGAATTTGGACAGTTGATAATTACCGAGAAGAGTACCGTACTGTCAAAATATACATTTGTCTCTTTCAGTTTGTTTGGTTTGAGAGGTTTGATATCAGCATTTATAATCAAAAATTTCAAGTCGCTTGTAAATCGAAAATATCAAAAATATGTAATAAGGAGCAAGTAAAGATTAATGACACTTTTATGACGTCACAGTCAAACAGATAGAGGCAGATGTATCATTTGACAGTACGGTACTCTTTTCGGTGATTGTCATTTTTCAAAATTCGAAATGTTTTGCTAAGTATAAAATTTCTTTCGATATACCATTTTTTATCAGTGGTTTGCAAAGCGACATCTATTGAGTCAGAAGACAGATTACTTTCAATATCACCTGGTTACGTATAGATGGCGCAGGTGTATTCGATATTCCGTAAAAGGCGTATTGATATTAGCGCCCTTCAGTGCTGAGCATACACAGTTAATTAATGCCCCCTGGTGCTCAGCGGAATTAAGGCGGTTTCATTTGTATGTAAGGCGTTGACATATCTTCTTATATTTAATTTATGCTTTGACAGAGGAAAATATATCTATTCTCTGTCAACCCTTTAACGATGGGAAGCTGTAAAGCTTCCGAAAAATTGGGTACTCAAATGAGATAATATACGCGATATAATCCGTTAAAATTGTTTTATACAAAATTAAGTTATGGTTTTTTTTTTCAGTGCACTCCAGTGATTGGGCAAACAATATCTTTGAGAAAAGATTTGTTTCGTCGTAAGTCTCCGGTAAGAAATATTACATTCTGTTTATATTAGAAATTATCTCATTTGGATCCAATTTTATTGCCATACGAATTTTATTTCAAAACAAAAAAAAGGAAAACAAGCTTTTATTATTAATTTACTTAATGTCCCTTTATAAAATAGCTTAGGAGTAATCTACGCTCAAAGTTGGATTTTTTAAGACACCTAACCGAAAAACCTTCTTGGTCTAAGATCGGATAATAGCTAAATTCAATTCTAAAGCTAGGAGGAGAAGGTGCATACGTTGAATGGGTATAAGGCGGGCATATAGGCCCGCCTGCGGTACGGTACAGAGTCCGGAAAATCCATAGCAAAACAAATGACTGTCGCAATGAAACTAGTGTTAGAAACATTTTTTTACCGATATCGAGTAAGTATTGTCAAAAAAAAAATCATACCGATATGTTTAGGTAGATTATTTTAAAATTATTCACGCCAAACGCAAAAGAAGTGGTAAGTTAAGGGTTTGTTTTATATGTGTTACTAGCTTCTGCCCGCGACTTTGTCCGCCTTTAATTCGTTTATCGCGGATAAGGGTATTTTTCCGGGATGAAAAGTAGCCTATGTCCTTCCCCGGGACTCAAACTATCTCCATACCAAATTTCATCCAAATCGGTTAAGCGGTTTAAGCGTGAAGAGGTAACAGACAGACAGACACACTTTCGCATTTATAATATTAGTATGGATTCCATCATAACGCAACGTAACTTATATTATACCAATTACAATGAGTTTTATAAATTTGCTCCCTTGACGTCGAGTGAAGTCGAACGTTCATTTAGTATACATAAATGGCTTTATAGTGATAAACGAAACAAACTTCTCCCAGAGAATGTTGATAAATTAATGATTATTTATTTATTTATAAGTATGTTCACACAGCATTACAGACTAGATCTAATACACTGTGAAACTAAATGTAAACTTAAGTTAACAATCAGATAGGGACACTAGTTATCCTGTCATCCATCAACTCAGTACTTCAAACACGCATTACATACAGCCGTCCATCGCCACGCAAACAAATCGCATTCCGGTGTTGAGACCAGAAGTGCATTGAGCAACGTCAAGGCGCGGAGGAGCGGTGAGTTCCTGTGCGACACAGTACGAGCTGCAGGCACGGCCAACAACGCGCGCATGCGGGGTCTAAGCGTAATTCGAGGGACATCCGGAACGTATAACCTTACCAAATTATCCACTAGCTCAAGGCAATCAGACTCTCCTCGCAGCACGCGGCAGACTAAGGTAAGCAGACTCAAGTTGCGCCTCACTTCTAGGGAATGGAATCCCAAGGTTCCGAGAAGAAACTTTGTAGGGTATAAGTATGGATAGTATCCATAGATTTTTTTGTATAAAAATCTCAAAAATGTTTTTTGGACTTTTTCCAAAAGCAAGCTGTAGGAAGACTGGCAAGGGTTCCAGACTATAGCGGAAGACTCCAATTTACTCCTTACTAGAGCATTATATAGCTGTTTTATAACAGACGGGTCGTAAAACTCTCTGGCATTGCGCATAACAAAACCCAATCTACGAAAACCATCGGCGGCAAGAGCCCTAATGTGAGCGTGGAAAGTTATATGAGGATCAAACACTATACCCAGGTCTTTAACAGAAGAAACCCTGTTAACTGTTTTCGATCGCGTAGATAACTTGCAAAGAAGTTAAGCAGATTTGGAACGAAACCAATACTGTCAAGTTTTTGGAGAAGTACATCGTTATCTACACGATCAAAAGCCTTCTGAAAGTCAAAATATATGACATCGACTTGGATGCCTTTGTCTAGGTACTCAGAAATGGTGTCAGTCAGAATTAATAGGTTCGTATTAACCGAACGGTTCTGCCTAAACCCATGCTGAGAGTCGCACAAAAAAGATTTTAAGAGTGCAGATAGTGTCCGATGGAGGATGGATTCAAAAAGCTTCGCAAGGGTAGGTAGTATGGCTATAGGCCTATAAATTTCCACATTGCCAAGGTCCTTAGACTTTGGGATCGGCCTTACCCGCGAGATCTTCCATAGCTTGGGATATGTGCCCGTGGATAGCGATAAATTAAATAAATAATGAATAGGTGTTATAAGAAAATCTCTACAACCCTTCAAAATGTAGGCCGGCAATTTATCAGGCCCTACCGCGCTATTGGGTTTAATGTATTTGATAGCAGTTTCTACCTCCTGGGGTGTTATCGTTGTAATACGGATATCGTTTGCGGATGATTTTTGACTGCTATCACTATGAAAACAATTAAGAAGTGGAGCATCGGGTAGGAAGACGCTTGAGAAGAACCTGGCAAACGCTTGAACTGTATCAGGTCCCTCATACTGGGTGCCTTCGAAAGCTACCTGTGATACAAAACCACCCTTTGATTTCAAGCTGTCTATATGTTGCCAAAAAGCGCGAGGGTTACTCTTTACTTTGGCTTGAATTTGACTAATATACACGTCATACGTGGAGCAAATTCTTTTTTTGATATCCGCCCTTAATTTGGAGAAATTGTCGTATATACTACTGTTCTTGGTAGCCTTCCATTCCCGATGAAAGTCGGCTTTCCGTTTAATGTCCGTTATCAAGTCGGCGGTGAACCATACCGGATAGCGACGAACTCGCTCCTTGCATCGATGTTTTTTCGGAATACATTCATCGAAAATCCTATATAATATGTTATAAAAGGTTGCTACTGCTACATCAACATCCACCGAGTCCAGAACGTCCTGCCAGTGTGCTTCAGAAACAAGGTAGTAAAGCAGCTCGTAGTTCCCCCTTTCAAAGTTCCAGTCGCGATGCGCATTAATGTTGCTGGGATCAATTTGTTCAGTACACTGCCGCGCGGCTGCCTGGAGTGGGATTGATATTTCTAATGGCGGGTGGTAATCATCTCGTCGCGGAACGAGACCGCCGCCTTTAATCTCAGCAACTCTGACGCCACGTATGACCTCTGACACCAACACTACATCTAGTTTTCCACCATGCGCATTCATCACATCATTCATTTCAGTCAAGCCACATACCGAAAGAAAATATCTATAGTAGCACAGAACATTTTGAGACGTATAGCGAGGATTCAAGTTTCAGTCTCCTACAATAATTACTACACAATCTACATTTAACAACAATGATTCTACATTCTGAAACCACCTCAAGTACACGTCGTCTGGAGCACTCGGGGGAATATAGACCACACATAAGTAACAGGTGACGTCCTTTATGGTGCAGGTAACCCACAAGTCTTCCTCTTGAAGCGATTCAAAGTCAGGAGAGCGTCTAAGTAGCAGTCCGAGCCGCACCGCCAGAAGTACGCCTCCACCACGGGTCCCGGAGGCGCGGTCTCGGCGCAACACACTCCATCCTCCAGAAATCAGCTCAGCATCATGGATTGCCTCTGTCAGAAATGATTCGGTTGTAGCAATTACGTCGCAGTCGAGAGACAGGAGATTTAGCCTGAAGAAGTCTAGTTTCGTATTAAGACCTCTGACGATCTGGTAAATTACATTCAGAGCCAAAGTATTATTCTGATTGCCTCGAGATGTAGTTGCCGCTTGTTTGGGGTTTCCGAAATAACCACGGTTTTACACGGGCATTATCTGGCCATAGAGCCGGCGACAAGCAGCCATCGTATAAAGCAGGCAAGATCCCAATTTTAAAGGATTTATACTCGCCCTTAGGTTTAAGCTCGACGACCGTACAGTTGCCTTCCGGATATAAGGATTGTAGGTAGGCATGAATTTCATCAACTCCAGAGACCATATTCCAGAGGTGAATATACTTTCGGTATTCAACAGCTCTGAGAGGTGTCGTGCCAGGACCCGCCGTGCCGCGGACAGAGGTAAACTGTTTTTTTCGTCTACGAACTTCTTGGAACTCACCCCCAGCTGCTTCATCCATGGAGCCACTCTCAGGTGTTACGCTTCGGCTGCTGCGCGAAGCTGAGGGCGGTAAGGCCGGTAGGTCTGCAGGCGGGGTCGGCTGTGCTCCCTCTATCTCAGGTGCAATGTTATTGTTTTCGGCGGTAAGTCCCATTGCGCTTGTATCTTGATCCTCAATCCTTTTAGACTTCAGCTTACGCCGAGGTTTATATTTGCGGGTAATTTTGTCGTCATCAGGATTTAGCATCGTCGATTTTGCACATTTGCACGAAGACGACAAATCCACTTCCAGCCTCCTTAATCTGTCGTCAACCGCCTCAAACCGGGCCGTACATTCGGTGAGTGCACTCTGGTATAGTGTAATCGCAGAGACTGCGTCCATCAATTGTTCAGAAAGTAGGCTCATCTGGTCACGCATTAGCTGCATTTCGAGCGCAATAGAAGGCAAATCACCAGAAATCTGCGAGGACGGGACCGAAGTTACGATAGATGTCGAATCACCAGACGTTAGCAGAGGCTAACGTACGTTAGGGATCGAAGTGGCTGTAGATGATGATTTTCTAGGGGCCTGCGACGGCAGGTTCGGGGTTAAGCTCTTGTTCCGACTTACTATATTTTTTACTGAGGTGGGCGTGCCAACTGGGGTGTCACAGTTACGTCCACCCTTTTTAAGACTGCTGCAGTACTCAGGGCATACCCAAGAATCAATTTCTTTCATAGAAAGACTCTTATTAGTGCACAATCGATGGTAAAGCTTACCACAGGTCTTCACCATGCACTGCAGGTACTCCTCACTGACAACAAGCTCCTTCATGCACGCGCAGCATGTTAGGTCGGCGCTATCAACCCTATTCATTGTATACGCGGAGAGAAACCATACTAAAAGCAACTCTAGTACTACCGCAAACGCTATTTATTTCCTCCTCACGATCGTCGCGGCGTCATAGCACTGTGCAGCCGTCACACGCAGCTCGTCACAATTTCGTAGCCACTGACGTCACACTCCCGTAGCACGTAGCATATATGTAGCACGTTGTGTTCGGTAAAGACCGGTGATCTTCGTCGATGCGCCGAAGTGAGCGAGAGGCAAATTATGGCGGTGCTCTCTTTCCCCCGAGGTGTAGTGCGGGGCCGCTAGCTTTTGCGCTCGCGTCGTCAGATCGCGATAAGACGAATAACAGATTTATTTGGTGCACACGAATATGCAAACCAATAATATAACAATAGTGGCGAGAATCTGATCTCAAGCACACGTATTTTAAGACTCAAACGATAAACGCGTCCGTTCTCAACAGTGTCAGGGACGGAGATTATCTACTATCACTATCACAAACCCAATAAGAAGTCATGTGGTCCTGTGTGTACTGAACTGACGTGGATTTCGAGGAAGAAATGCATCTGTACCTGTATAATTATACAAACGTATATGAAATTTTGTATTAATTTTTTTTTCATTTAGTGGGCCGTTTTTTCTCATATAACACAATTATCGATATCGATAAAAAATGTTTCTAACACTAGTTTGATTGCGACAGTCTTTTGTTTTGCTATGGATTTTCCGGGCTCTGGTACGGTATATAGGCCCACCAACACCTTTTCATCTTTTTATTTTTTTCTAAGCCACAGAAAAATCTGTAATTTTTTTCTGACGATAAGGAGGCTTATTCCTATCTATAAACAAAATTTCAAGATTTTTGAAAATTTTCATCCATTCCCCATTGACACGTAACACACAATTAGCACGTAAGGTTTAGCTGTTCATACTAATTTGTAATCTATAGGTACTATTATAAAGTTGTAAAAAAGAAATGACCGTACATTGAATATATAAAAAAAAAGATTGTTACGGACTTTTTGGAGTTTACTAAAACGAAAAAAAAAAATGTTTTTGGACACGCAAACATACAAAATGTTTGTATGTGTCGTTGTGGCTTCATCACGCAAAATCGGCTTAACCGATTCAACTATCAGTAGCACACGGGTAGCCGAGTATCTCCAGATGGTTATAGGATACATTTACCTCGACTACGCTGGAGAAAAAACGAAGGGTTATGACTTTTTCTCCTCCGCGAACGAAGTTGCGGGCGCCTTCTAGTGAGTAAATAAATTGAAATCATATTTCTAGGACTTTATGGAGTGTAGAAAACTAAGGAAAACAATCTATATATCCAAAGTGTCCGTCAAAAGGCGTTAAATTGGTGACGCCACTGTAGCAAGAGCGAAAATAAATTACCATAATCAAAAAACCCCGCAGCGTTGCAAGATAAATCATTTTAAACACGATTGAATATTTAAGGTATAGCCGGGTAAGATCGGATGGTCGCAATTGGTACCAAAATAGTAGTTATTTTACATTACTGGCAATACCACGAGGGACGCCATTTCACCCCGCTCCGCCCCCTCTCGCCAGTTTGTAAAATAGTAACCGCTCAGTCGTATCAGTCGTGTGTTACCCGAACGTTTAAAAAAAGTGTCATAATGGTATGTTTTAATGATAAAAGATCGGATATTTTCAACGTATGCACCTTCTTCTCTTTGCTTTAGAATTGAATTTAGCTATTATTCGATCTTAGATCAAGAAGATTTTTCGGTTCGGTGTCTTGAAAAAAAAAATCAACTTTGAGCGTAGATTACTCCTAAGCTATTTTATAAAGAGGCATAAAGTAAATTAATAATAAAAGCTTGTTTTCCTTTTTATCATTGGCATTCAAAATTTGAAGGTAAAAGTTAGTGAGAATCAAGTTTTTTTGTGACGCTCTTCCAACTCGCCGAAAAAATGTCCGATCTTACACGGGTCACATCAGAAAAAGAAAGAATTGAGTTTTTTTTCCTAAAAATTTTTTGAAACTGGTTGTTGACTTCATAGTATCTTGCTAGTCTAGCGCCATTATGGACGGATTTAAACTATTATTTACAGCTTTCCTCTGGACCCTTTATCATTTTAATATATGACTATGTTAAAATATAAGGCCATTTATTCCTTCTGAACTAAGTATAAATGAACATTATTTCGCGAAGTGAGACTAAAATGTAGTAGTATTCTGCTCAAATGATACTGTTTTAGTATATGTACCTATGTATAGACCAGATTACGATTTAAAAAGAAATTAAATATATCATTCTTAAAATAAATAAATCGCATAACAATAAAGGAAAATAGTTACTTGTTCAGCAATAATAACTGGCTTTAAGAATAGGAGAAGACAATTTAAACCTTATTTACACACATTTTGCAATTTTGCAGAGTCCTATTAAAAAAGAATCTCGAACAGAAGACTCGCACTCTCAATTACTAGAGCTGAAGGTAGAAGAAGAATATCGATGTAAAAAAGTGAAATTGGATGATAGTGAAACAAAAGAATTCGTTTGTGACGTAAGTATTTTCTGCTGGAGTTATTCGTTTTTCAATGTTTTTTTATGAACATCAGACATGTAAAAGTGCCCCGGAGGCCTACATTCCGAATAAAGTTTTTTGTTGTCATTTACAATATTGTCATCATCCCTATTATATAAATATGTCGGAGATATGGGGCTTGAACAGGGGCGGAAGACTCGCGAAGCGCGAGACATTTCGGAAACGAAAAAAAAACTGCGATTTCATACTAATAAATAAAATTATAAATAAATATTACGGGACTATTTTACACAAATCGAACTAGCCCCATGGTAAGCGCAATAAGGCTTGTGTTATGGGTACTAGACGACGATATATTTAATATATATATTTACTTATTATAAATAAAAAAATATTGCTCTTACCGGGATTTGAACCCAGGACCTTCAGCTTCGCAGGCAACGTTACTCCCACTGAGCCAAACTAAGTGTTAAAGCCTAGTATGAACTCAACTAAAATGTAGGAAATGGCAGATTTTGTTTTCGTTTCAGAAATGTCTCCCCATAGGAAAAGTAGTTCGTATTGACGGGTTGTACTACCACCTGTAGGAATTAAAGACTTAAGAAAACGGTGTATACATTACATATTTATCAGAGGCGAAGCTACAGAAAAATTAAAAGGGTAGCCGAAGCGTATTCATTTACTCGTATTTAAAGAAATAGGAGGTTATAATGTAGATATGGGCCGACGGATTTTGCCGACAAATCGGCGCTGAGGTGGCCGACTAATCTTCTGACTAGTCGGCAACGCCGATCGTTGGTTTCGGCTAAGTTCGGGTACAATCGGGAACGTTGGTTTCAGTTCGCTAGACGCGCCTTGCGCCACTCGTCATGTGTTCATATTTTGACATGTTTGTTTTGTTTGCATTTTAGTGATTAGTTGCAACACCACTGGTGTGATTCTTATTATAGTAAAAAAATAAGATAAACATTGAAATTGTCTTATTGTGTTAGTGAAACAAAAAAACTTGACGCAAATAGTGGTACTTATTTTTTTTCCAGTAATTGGTCATAATTTTAGCCACTCATGATCGATCATAGTCAACACAAAGTGCGTTCCTTATGCGTAGGGCTTCCATCCCTCCGGGTTTCCCCGGATTTGTCTGGGGGCCGTCCGGGCGCGCTTTTAAAATGTGTCCGGGTGGAACTCTTTTGTATCAGGGAAAATCTTATTGAACTGTATAAAAACTAACATAACCCGGGAAAATTGCGATATCCTCCAAATATTTCAGGGTATTTGAAGTTTTTGTCCGGGTTCGGTTATAGTTAAGATCGCAGCCCTACTTATGCGTTATCTAGGTACAGTACAGTCCAAGACTACTTAACTAATGTATTACCCCATTACCAGCCATGAAACCAAAGTCTTTACCCGCACGAATTTATATTAAGTGCAGTGTGGCCCTTGACTCAAAAAGTTTGAAGACCACTGCAGTAAGTCGTAATGTGCCGAATATTCGGTATCTTTTGCCGATTAGTCGCCGACCATAAATGTGGCCGGTTAGTCGGCTTTCCCGACTAGTCAGTATATCTCTGTTAAGGGAAAAGAAAGGCTTATAAGCCTTTCCTTGGACAACTCGGTCGGAATCGGCTTATATGGACGCCACTTATACCTTACCAAGTTATTAAATTTAATTTCCAGATATGCCGCAAAAGCTTCGACAAACACAAGAAATTATATCTACATCAACGGTTTCACAATAAAAAAATCCTCTGTCCGTTAGATGCCTGCGGTAAAAAGTTTGCTACCAAGGGAGATCTACAGAAACACCTGCGCACGCACACTGGGGAAAAACCATATTTATGTAGAAAATGTGATAGAGGTTTTTCTCAGAGGGTGAGTCTGAGAGCTCACATGACATCGGTACATGCAAAAATTAAGGACGA
The DNA here is from genome assembly GCA_905404275.2 of Hedya salicella. Taxonomy (NCBI): domain Eukaryota; kingdom Metazoa; phylum Arthropoda; class Insecta; order Lepidoptera; family Tortricidae; genus Hedya; species Hedya salicella. The sequence goes on along the minus strand of FR990114.1, from coordinate 6,502,291 downwards.
TAATAATGAAACATAGCGTACAGTCAAGGGCAAAGATGAATATCCTCACAAAGTTCCAAAATATGTATACATAATTTAAATAAAACAATTTTAAGAGTCCCCAGCAAGCTTGGCCGAATTTCACCTTCACATACAAACGGAGTTTCGTTCTCATTTTAAAACTACGTGTTGGATCGTAAAGACATGAGGTATATCCTGGCCTGTAATTAGTTTATACGGCTCCAGTTTATAAAACAAACGAAATACAGCAAAAGCAAATTGTGTATGAAAAACTTAAATTCCCTGTATTTTTTTTACTATGGTATCGGAAGCTACAAAAAGTAATTACAGGCCCGCATATACCTTAACTTATTCTAAGTACAAAGATTAAGAGCAAACTAGCCAGTCCTTTTAAAATTAGAGCGTAACTACGTTTGTATGGAGAATCGAGCTTACCGGGGACTCTTAACGGATTATATCGCGTATATTATCTCGTTTCGGAAGCTTTTCGGCTTTCCGTGTTCACTGGTTGGAATATATGAAAAGCTTCCGAAACGTCGGGAACTCAAATGAGATAATATACGTGATATAATACGTTAAAATTGTTTTATTTAAATCAGTAATAATCGCGGATACAGAAGAAAATATTATGTATACATAAACCTTACTGCAATAATAATAAGACTTGTATAGATATTTTTGAAACTTTGTGGTGTATACATTATTGGTGCCCTTGACTGTACAAATTCGTCTTTGGCAAATATCAACTTGGTTGCAATGTAGCGTATCTATCTTAACGAATACAGGGATGTCGACAGTGTGTGATGTTTCTTGGCTCTAGAACCTTCTAGAATGGTTTGGAATGAGCCACCTGTTGTATGTACTGATAAGTAGCGACAGGTTTCTAAATTTTCGAAACGTTCCTCAATAAAAAATATTTAAATGTAGGAAATTTCTCAAAATAGAAACTCATTCAATTCTTGTGAAAGTTTCCAGAAATTTCCAAGAACTTCTCCAATTTTCTGGAAACTTTCCACATCTTGCACACCTGTGGAGTAGTCCAGAGTTTTATGATAAACTACATACCTATTTTTAATCGGATGGGTAAGGGTAAAGAGCCATACAGACAAATTAACTATTTAGTTACGGTATTCTAAGGCTTCATTCGCACGAGCGCTTTTTCAACGGGCGTAAAAAACAATTTTCTATTCGTCTACTATCTGTGAATAAGAACTCCGCGAATCACACTAAAAAGGCATACTTTTAGATTGGAGCATCACTCTATACTCCATGGTTTATATTATATGCCCTGTACTATAATAAGATATAATACAACTCTGCGCAGGACTATAATAATTTTCAAAAAAACTACGCTGTGTTTTGGCAATTCTTTTTTTAGGTGTGTTCTATTTATTGTAGTTATATAATTAAATAATTAGCCCAGCAAGCTTCGTGAAGAAATTATACGAATTGATAACCATATTATTTATTCACACGAAGGCGGTTTTAAAGTTTTTCTACCGAGGACTGTTGGATTTTTGATGTTAAATCGAATTGAGTGTACGGAACCAGGCCGAATTCACTCTTTTACAGCCGCCCGCGCTGTGGGCGCAGTCAAGTCAGTCACCCGGGAGCTTTGACGCCTGAGGGTTGTCATGCGCCGCCGTCGCTTGAACTTCAAACATTAAAAGACAATGGTTTCATCTTGTGAAGTGTATGGTTGTAAAATTAAAAAACGGATATTACATTGTCGTTATTTAAATTGCCCAAGATTACAGGTATATGTTATAAATTATTTAATGCCATGACTGTGACTGTTACTTGTAACAACCCTAGCGCATGCATCGATCGCGTGATCGCGCGGCGAGAAAGAAATTTCGGCTCTAAGCATAAGTTATAAGCCTTCATTTTCGCTCGGTTGCAACAAAGTGCTATTAATTTTTGGTATTATTATTACCGGTTAGTTTTTGCTAACGTGCGAATCCTTGTTTATTGTATGAAAACACGCGAGAGTGAATTACGAGTATCTTATACCTATTATCTGATCGGTGACGGAACTGCCAACGTTGTCGGGTTTTATAGCGACACTTTTTAAACTCTCGTGCCAATGAAGCCTAAAAGACCGTACCTAATTTCTGATACACAGACATTCTAACGCAATAGTTTGCATTAAATTCGTTTCAATCTTAAATAACGTAACAAAAAGTACAAATGCAATTAAAATAACGAAAACATTCGCCGGCGCCACCCGCAGGCAGTGATCAGGCATTGTAAGCTTTAAGAGATGCAATGTTTTGGTTGAAATTTACTCGACGGTAATGCCAGGGTCGTTCAAAATAAAAATTCTATTGTAAAAAAGTTTTATTGCTCTTTACTCTTACGGTTTTGGAAATACTGTACAAATTTTAAGTATTGTTAGACAAAAATTAAAGAATATACACCATGGAACGGTGTGTTAATAAGTATATATAGGTTTAAAGTATACATACATATACATAAGATTTAAATTGATATCACCTTTTGAATGTTACTCCAGTCATTTTACGGTTTCGCGAAACATTAATTCAAAATACTCTGTTTTTTTTACTTCAATTTTAAAACTTATCTAGGACACTATATTTATGAGTCAAATCAACTTTAGACCCGGAAGTAGGTAGTAGGTATACAAGATACTCGTAAGTGTCAAAAAACGCAATATTTTTGATATTAAACATAGTAATGGTATTTTTTATTTCCAAGCATAATAATATTTTTATATCTATAAAAATCAGTGAAAAGTGAAATCACACAAAACATTACACGAAAAGCCACTAAATCAACAAATTATATGGCTTTGCTGATATGTGTCCTACGTTAACAGATACAGTCTGACCAACACCGCTGTGCCGCGCCTTAGGTATGCGAGCGGCGAGGGGGGGCAGGGCAACCGCTGATTCGTCATTCTGCCGTCGTGCCCCCCGTCTCGCCGCTCGCATACCTAAGGCGCGGAACACCGGTATTGGTCACACTATAGTAATATGTAGGTAGAGATATTAATGACGCATTCATAATTATTATTTGTGCGATTAACTTCTATTTTATACAGCAAATATTCGTTTTTTTCTGTATATATCCTTTACACTGTAAAACTCGGCTATTATCAATTATTTGCATTACACCATACCAGCGATAGCGGTCCCGTTAAATGACGGGAGTATATTGAATCATATTGGAAGTCAATATTGTTATAGTCAATTTTAAATGCAATATCAAAGCATGTGATGTTGTTATAAAGAAAATTAAATACGTTGACGATCGAAAATGCATTTTTATACCGATACCTAAGTATGTATGTCTAGAATCATGCATGTTGAAAATGATTATCAAGACTATAACGTATTTATAGAATGAAGACGTTAGGTCAATCTGTGTTTTATGGTTTTTAAACCAGTCGACTGAAACTTTTTACTATTTATTGTTAAAATATATAACAACTCATTTTTATCGACAAATTTCTTGTTGGATTTTTAGTTATATCCATCGTTATCCGTGTGTTTGTGTGATATTATAGAAAAAAAACATAAAATCGCCCCTCGAAAGCATTGACTGCTATAAAAGTGACAACACATTCACGACCGACATATTCGTAGCCGATAAAGTTGATATCAGACGGTTAATTTTTTGTTCATTTTCGTACTTTGGCCAATCTTTAGCGTTTTTACGGCGTTTATTTTTCGCCATTGTCTTCTCAGCCAATATCTTTAAAATTCTATTTACAGCGCCACATCTGCGTTGAAAAGTCATTTAAAGTTCGAATTTATATTTTTTATATGTTTATTTTTCTAGGAGTGTGTTTCGTAGCCTCATTATCATTAGTTTTAAATGAAAAAATAATTGTTTTCTTATAACTTTATAATTTTTCTTACCTGACACATTTTCCCCGCTGTAGTGAGGTGAAAAGTTGTATGTTTCGCGCGGCTGCAAAATGATTTGCCTTCTCGTGCCTTGAAAGCCTCGTTACGCTCAGGAATCAATTTTAGATTCCTTCGCTTACTCGGCTTTCAATCGAAGCACTCGCGCCAAATAACAACTTTGCAGCCTTGCATAACAAATAACTATTTATGAAACCGAAAGAAGGGACTGCCCCGAAGCTGAGTTTATTTTGGTCGTCAAATGACTATACAACCGAGCTGCCGAAACGAACGAAGATTTGCCCATCCTGCATCTTTCACTCAAAGTGACAAGTCAGAATGTCGAATGAAGTCACTAGTGAACCAATCCAACAGTTGGATATCGGTATTCGAAGCATTCACTCGAGTGAGCAGTAATTCAAGTGAACCGTCCGATATCACCTTAACAAAAGATAAAACCGGCCAATAGCATCTCGGACCATGCTCAATGTATGGCTCCGCAGCCGTTTATACAAAAAAATGCACTACAGATGAAAAAATACGATATGAAAAAAAAACACTGTTGAGAAGAGCAGTTTTTTGGCAATAACTTAAAAACGGTATGTCCGATCATGTTGAAAACAATTTCCGTGGGAAGTATTTATTAAGCTTTATATTTATAATTTTTTTCATATTTTTTGAACATACTGTTTAGAAAATAGAGGGGGGACACAATTTTTGCTACTTTCGGAGCGAATATTTCCGAAAACACTAAGTCAAAATTTTTTTTAGTAACATCAAAATGTTCATAGAAGATCTGTCGAATGATGTGCTACATATTGATATATGCTGAAAAATTATTTTTCAGTGTCGGTTACATGTATGGAGTACCCCCTACAAATATATATATTTTTTATTTAACTATCAAACTAAGTAGTGGCTTACACAAGACACCTATACTCCAAATTTCATCAGTATACGTCTTATAGTTTCTGAGTGAAATGCCTGTGACATACGGACGGATGGACGGACATGACGAAACTATAAGGGTTCCGTTTTTGCCATTTTGGCTACGGAACCCTAAAAATGAGTATGTAGCGAAAACTTACTACGAGCTGAGCGTCCGCCTAGCGGGTTCCCGGTCGTGAATGTGTTAACGACAAGTGTTTCTTTTGAATGGTTACTTATTTCTCGTTGTCATATGACTACATTGGGTGCGCTAATCGCTGTACAGTGTTTTAAATAAAATAACTCTTTATTACACACCTCACAAAACAGTACCAAAGAAAATAATACATTCGCGGAGAGGCAAACGACAGGCGGTCTTATCGCTACAGCGATGTCTTCCAAGCAACCTCAGGGTCGTGGAAGAAGTTGAGAAAAATAAACTACACTTATAAGTAGGTTGCGCAAAGCGAAAGTATGTATCTATATATATATTAAACATAAAAATAGATACATATATAAATAAATACATATAACTTTAATTTTAAGTCTTCTATAGAAATACTTTTTTCTAAGTCCTTGCATGCCTAGCAGTTGATTGCTGTCCAGAAGTTGATTGAGTTATGTTTTTTGTTATGATTTTAACCGATCAAGTTATTCAATACATTTTTAATGATTTTGAAGGGCAAGAAAAAGAATTTGAAACTAGATCACATAGAATCAAGAAATATTTTTGTTTTACACCTAACTATTTTTTTCTCTATAGCCTAATATAGAATAATCAGATTTTCAGTAAACTGTTATAATTGCGTGTTGCCTCGGCTTAAACTTGAAACTTCCTTGGTCTGCCATCTCACTCTGCCATACAGTTTAATTTAAAGGAATGAAAGAGAAGTACGGCAAAATATGAACTTATAATACCAGCCCTGGTATTAAATCTTCCAATTTGTACTTGGTGGAGGGACAGTCAGCATCCACAGTACCAAATGTATGGTTAACCTTTTCGACGCTTTGACAAATAAAAGAGGTATCACTCATATGTCATGACATCATTAACTTTCATGCTAACATGGCCCGTATGTCAATCGGTCTATATGGTCTAATTGCCTTGACGTATGTTTAGTGGAAATCTCTATTGTTGGAAAAGCGTTTATGGAACCGGCCCCAAACCTTACGTTTTCTTACAAGGAGGGGGTGGGAGGACCAATCACTTAAGTGGTAGCAGCTGGGAATTTTATTCCCATTAGTTACCACAAGTAACAGATAGGGGAAAAAATTCGGTTGCTACCAGTGGTACAAGGTGGGATTTTTGAACCCGCACAAGGTTTCGATTATTGTTGTCCTGTCCACTTAAAGGAAACAATGCCATAATGTTTTTGATCGCAAAACACGAAAACAATTAATTACAGCTTGAAACTTCAATGGATTATAGAGTCTATGTCCATAAACTATAAATAGTAACAAAATTTCTGTCCTATTTTATATTGACTACACTACACTACACTTTTTTTTAGGACTAAGACTAAAAAATCTTTGTTATCTTTAAAAGAATCTTTGATCTCATTATTTTTGTGAAACTATACATATTTACTATGTACTTACAGGTTAAATAAAGTACTGAATGTATAAGGAGTTTTATTTTGGTAGGGTGGGTTGGGCTTGGGCAGGATGGGAAAGTTCGAAAGGCGGACTCTATTTCAACGCCCTTAAGAGCATTTCCGGTAAAATTTGAATCTTTCTCATACTTCCGTCTTACCCAACGCACCTTACTGCGTATGTACCTAATGGTGCGTCCACATTTGTAACTTTTGCCCGATCAGATCTTCGTCGCGTGGCATGATCGCGTGTCACGATCACGCGTTTGGACGTTGCGCCGATCCGATCGCTCGAAATCCATGTTGCTACGCATATCACACACTTAGATCGGACAAGCGCGGCGTCATCGCCGCGCCGACAGTGAGCGTCCAAGCAGCGCGATACGCCGTCATGCCACGTCTCGGTGATCGGATACGAACAAATGATACAAGTGTGGACTCAACTTAATAGACACAGTACAGTTAAGTCAGCATCAAATAGTCTGTAGCATCCAAAGCGCCAAATATATCATCACACAACTTTAAGCCCATAAGAATAAAGATGTGTTGCGATATTTTTGGCACTTTGGATGCTACAGACTATTTGACGCTGACTGTACCTAGATAATAAATATTTACAGCAACGTTTTGCCTAATTCTTTACATATTCATGATCATTTAGTGATCATTTCTGCCTTCTAAGAAAAAACCGGTCAAGTGCGAGTCTGACTCGCGCACCGAGGGTTCTGTACATATCATATCATATCATTTATTCATGAACAATTTTACATCGTGTTTGAAATCTGTAAATAACATACAAAAATTACATAGTTTAATTTAAACAACAAAATTTCACCCGTCACACAGTCTTAAATGAAAGAAAACTAATAAATAGTAATAATAATTCATTCAAATTTTTATTTTAAGTGTCATATACATAAACATGCATTATGGGTAAGTTGGAATAATTTAATTCAAAAACAATGTCAATACAATGCTTTCGGCTTGTAACCACAAAATTTCATTTTACCTCATTATCAATATTCCCAGATCTCAAAACTTCATGGTCTCAAAATACCTAAATTGCAGAATGCCTAAATTTTTTTCACAATCAACCGAAACCTTCATATCGCCGATGTTCAAAATACCTTAGGCTCGTAATACCTAAACTTCAAAACAGCATTATGGCAAAACAACATATGCTTAAAACAACCAAACCTCAAAATACCTAAATTTATACTACATGGAGATAATACTTACATTGCAAATTATCCTTTTACTGCACAAACTTCGTAGTTAACCATTTTCATAGAATACCTATCCTACTTTAATGCTGGCCACTTGAAATCGAAGTAATAATTAGATGGATTATGAAATGTGTCAGGCAAAACATCATTCTGGTTGCAATTATTTTCATAGCAGTTTAGTAACGGGTAAATGCAAAATAATAAACCATGGATCTGGTTTTTATTACCAATCAGAAAGGCGGCCGAGCAGATTTATATAACGGTCACATATAACTAAAACACAAATATAACTTCGGGTATACAAATAAAAAAACTGGATATACAATGTGGCGATGCGTAAATCGCTCCGAGCAATGCAATGCATCTATAACAATAGATGAAATAGACGGAAAAGTTGCGAGGGGAAGTGAACATGTGTGTCGCTCTCATTATGAAGAAAACATACGTGATGTCGTAATGGACACTTGCAAAAAAGCTGTTTGTACGGAAATGTCACCAGTACGAAAAATATTCGAAAAAGCAGTTGTGGAAATGCATGACGTCGACCAGGAATTTATCATGTGTTCATACGAAGAAAAAAAGGAAACATTACGTAGAACGAGGCTTAAATTTTTGGGACTGGCAAAATCAGAATTCACGGTTTTAGAAGATGTCAAAATTGCAAATTATAATATCACAAAATTTTTTAGTGTTCGATGATGGAACCAACGACAAGATGTTGATATTTTCAACTCTAATTAGCAGGCAATACTTAGAAAGCAGTGCGGGGCAAGAGAAACAATATTTCGGAGATGGTACTTTCAAAAGTACACCCAGACCATTTTACCAAATTTATAGCATTCACATAGATGCAAGTCCGGATAGGAGATCAACTAACGTGATTCCAGTGGTGTTTGCGTTACTTCCTAACAAGAGGGAGGAGACGTACTATAGATTGTTCTCATTTCTGCGACAAACATTAAATTTGACAAATTTGAATGCGACTTTGAAACAGCAGTCATAAATGCCTGTAAAGCCGTATTCCCGGATGTTCAATTGACAGGCTGTCATTTCCATTTTGCTCGTGCTGTGAATAAAAAAGCTAAATCATTGAATATGGTAACCAATGAAGAACACGAAATTGTAACATTATGTGCGAATTTGCCCCTTTTACTAGCAGCTGAAATAAACAATGGCTGGTTGGATATCCTAGATATGGCTCCAAATACACACACAATGTTGATTTTTAAACAATATATGGAGAGACAATGGATTCGATTAGGTGGATCTATCATCAGCTGCGCTCAAGATAGGCATCGCAAACAACCTCCCACAAATAACCCCGTAGAAGGGTTTCATAGACGCCTCAACACTCGCATGCCTCGTAACCAGACTTTAATGCGATTTCTGTATAAATTTAAATCGGAAGCAAAATGGCAGGATTATCGAATCAAGAACTCTCTATTTACAGTAAGCAGTAGGAAATGGAGGGAAATATATTTTGACAACCAGTACCAGCAACAAAACAGGGAACTGAATAATGGGGTCATAACGTCTGTGCAATTTTTGAAAAATGTGTGTCTATTGAAGATACGTCTACATTAATTAAAAACCTGTATTTGTGTGTGTGCACTGTAGGTTCAATAAACTTGTTGTAAGGTAATATGTAAGATACTTAATAAAATAAAAAAAAGCAATTTTTATAGCATATACATTCTTTTATTTTTAATTAAAGCCGTGGTAACCTACTAGTCTATTTCGAAAATGTAGGGTAGAGCGGGGCACATTGAACAGGAACTAGAAATTACCACGTTTGTGGACAATTTTTTTACTCGTGATACACGCATGTGTAAGTCAACCATCACATCTCTCGTCAACATCTCTGTGGACACTCGACTTTAGGAGAGCGGCAGATTGATGGAGGTAAAAGATAGGTGGATAATATCAAATAAACACTCGTAAAAAAATTAGGCATTTTTGGAAAAATTCCTAAATTTAGGTATTTTGAGGTTGAGTTGTTTTGATATTTTGTCATTTCTGCCATTCGGTAATTGAAGGATTTGTGCATTTCAATCTTCAGGCATTTAGAGAATATGCCGTTAAGTCAAAGTCATAATGAATTTCGTTCATTTTAAGAATGTTAAAATTTGACATTTAGGTTTTATGAGCTCATGGTAATTTGAAAATAGGGAGTATTGGCAAATAAGGTATTATGAGATTTAGTGATTTTAAGCCCAAAGCAATACAATGTGCTAAACTTAATTATAATTGTTTGATGAAGTCATCTACTGAGTAATACGACTTTTCTAACAGGAACTTCTTAAGCCTTGCATTGAAAATTTTACTATTTGCCACAGTTTTGAGGTCAGTTGGCAATTTATTATAGAGGTGTACCGATTGGAAATATGCCGCGTGTTTAATTATGTTCAGCCTAGGGACAATATTGCACGATATATCCTTGCGTCTTGTTGAATATTTTTTTTCTTTGTCTTCTATGGTCTCCCATTTATGAAGGTGCTTTACAAAGTCTGTGAGCAGTTCGAGGATGTAGAGGCATGGAACAGTTAAGATTCCAAGATTTTAAAAGTTTTCTCGGCAAGATTCGCGCTACAATAGTGCGAATAGCCCTTTTTTGCATTTTAAAGGCAGCATCTGCATTATATTTATAACTATTGCCCCAAAGTTTGATGCTATATCGTAGCTTGGATTCTGCAAGAGCATGATAGACCATTTTTAGTTGTTGAATTTGTATCGCATCTCTCAGGCTACGAAGAGCATAGCATGCAGCTCCTACTGAGTTGTTCAACGCTTGTATTTCATGTTTCCAGTTCAGGAGCGCATCAATGTTGATCCCAAGATACTTCGGTTTGTGAGATTTGTACCCCATTCAACTCAACGTCTAATAGATCTGTCGTTCTGGTAGTTGCCTTGAATAACATGACACTGGTTTTACTAGGGTTCAATTTCAAATTATTCACCGTGAACCATTTGTTACATAGCAATAAAGCAGTATTAACTCTGTTATTTAATTCTGTCATATTCTCTGCTGAAACAACAGCATTAGTATCGTCGGCAAACACAATTAAGTTGGTATTTGGTACTGAGGTGAAGATATAGGGTATGAGGTCATTCAGAAAAATTATAAAAAATAGCGGGCCTAAGATTGATCCCTGAGGGACACCACGATTAACAGTAACCATTTTAGATTGGTCTACTGTTTCAGTACCATCTACCACCGTTTTCAGTTCAACGTACTGTTTTCTGTTTATGAGATACGATTTAAGTTTACCTATAAAAATATCATGATCAACCGTGTCGAAAGCCGCACTGAGGTCTAAGAACACTCCTGCCACTATTTTTTATCGTTCATTTGAGTCACAACCTCATGAATCAGGGTATCAATTGCTTCACTAGTACCAATACTTTTTTGATACCCAAATTGGCGGTTATTGAGGACATTATTAAGAACAAGATGTCTCTGCAGTCGTACTCGTTTTTCGAATACCTTAAATAGCACAGGTAGCAAAATAGGTCTGTAATTCAAAGGATCACTTTCTTTGCCTTTTTTAAACCCAGGCAATATCCTCGCAACTTTTAACTGTTCTGGAAACATTTAATTCAAGACAGTTATTGTAAAAACTCGCAAGAGGCTCCGATAAAAGATCTAAATTATCCTTAATCACGGTAATCGGTATTTCGTCATGACCTACTGATGACTTAGGTTCCATAATTCTCACGAGATTATAGATTTCAAGTGCAGTTACCCTCTCAAATACCATAGACTGACTAACTCTCTGAGTACTCTTTTCAAGTAACTCTAGCGATGTCAAAGTGTCACTTGAGATCGCCACGTTACCATGATCAAAAACCCTGGAAAAAACATCCGCCTGTTCTTGTGGATCATATATAATCGTGTCAGTTTTAAGGATCAAGTTGTTCCTTACTTTTGGTTGGGACTTATTTCTTATTTACAAACTCGCTTATTCCGATTTAAGATAAGATAAGATATTTATTGCAACCAAGTTACAGACTTAAGTCTAGTTACAAGGAACCTTGTCGGGTGTAGCAAACATTTTTATTAGGTACAAAATTAACTTAAATCTATACATACACTATGTCTTAGGTATAGTTTTACTTGTTTATGTAAATAAAAACGTCGTAGATATTTCAATCACCCATGAATTCCGTGACAGAGTAATAACATTTATCAAGAAGTACAAGTTTCAGTTTAAATGGCCGATTGAGTTAAGTTTGTCTCCAGAAAACTTTGTAAACACCGAACGAGGGAGCCGTTGTAAAACCTATGGAAACGCATTGAAGGACAGCTGATGATGATGCACAAAATAATAATTTGAAGTCTCTTCAAGATGTAGTGCTGAGTTCATTATTAGAAATGAAATCAACTAAACTTCGGAGATAGGGGAGGGGCGGGGGGAATCGTTCGAAAATGTACCGATGCCCTCTCGTATGATACCCTAGTTGACCTAATAGGTAGACTTAATTTTTAACCCCATATTGTTTTTTTTTAGAAAATGAATATATTCTTTAAAATGTTTCCTTTGTAATAAATTTGAGCTGACCATGTTTAAATACTATTTCAAAGAATCTGTTCCATCATCATCAATCACACACTTAAGTCACCATTATTTTTGATTTATTTTTATTAAAAGTATATGATTATTCTCTGACATTAATTATTTTATTGTTAATAATTATTGTTATTCATAATAAAAAGCAAACTAATTATTCCTAATAGTAACTAATTAAATATTGTCAAATTGCATGCCTTTTCTGGTAGAACATAAGTAGCACTGTATTTATCATTATCATCTTATGTAACTATGTTCTTGCAATAAACTAATTGATTGATTGATTAGTAGACCTTATTGGCATGGACATGAGGCCTACAGACGGTCATTTAAGTGGGTTGCTGTTTGTTATATTTGATGTTGACAATTTTTTTGTAATCTATACTATTATAAAGTTGTAAAAATGAAATGTCTGTACATTGAAGATGTTTTCAAAAAAAATATTGTTACGGACTATTTGGAGGTCACTAAAACGAGAAATATTGTTTATTTTATTTTATGTATGTTTGTATGTGTCATTGTGGCGTCATCACGCAAAATCGGCTAAACAGATTTCCACAATTGTTGGTACACGGGTAGCTGGGTATCTCCAGATGGTTATAGGATACTTTTTACCCGACTATGGGTATAGGTTATGACTTTTTCGAACGAATCTTCTAGTAATAATAAAAAATCTTTGTTATCTTTAAAGGAATCTTTGATTTCATTAATCTTGTGTAACTTTATACATTCGATGGCTGTGTGACTCAAACTCGTATATGAGAAATGACCACTTTAGGGAAACACATAAAAACGTTTTTTTTCGTGTTCATTGTACTGAACATGTTTAATGTTTTTTAATATTTAGACAGCTAATTTGTCATTTTAAAATAATCCAAATCAATAATAGCTAATTTTTAAATACGCTTTTCGTGTGAGACGAATATGTGTCCATACGAGTTTGAGTTATACAGGTATGGCACTATAAGATGTTATACGTGTTTCTGCCATGGGCTCGATTTACTTATTTTGTTGAAATAAACGACAACTGACAGCATAAACTTGATACCTTTTACCATCATGTTCAGCGTTTGATAAATAAAACATTAATTTGTAAGGTTCACATATTATATTATTAACATAGGTAATGTAATAATGATGAACAAAACTAAACTGGTCTTCTCTTCAGACTAATAATACTGTGGTGATAAAAAAAACGCTCTTCTGCAGCTCTTGAACTTGGGGGGGGGGGGGCTTAAGTTATCTAATAGGGACTCGAGTCTTCTGTATTCCGCTCGAGTTTTATGTTACGCTCAAGGCTTTTGGAGCAACCTGAGTTATTATTAAAACTTAACAGAACTAGACTTACAGTAACACTTGAGATTACGCGACTTTGTAAAGTAGGTACTTAGTGTAGCAATACATACATACCTCCACATGCTAAACAGTACATTTTAGAGATATCGATGTCTGGAAAATCATACTGATTTGTATTTGGCTTATTGCAAACAGTACAACTATCTGCTATCGTTCTTAGTAAATGTGAAGAATTGATGCTCCATCCGAATATAGCATTTTGGAATATCTCCATTTTGATCGATTTCGGAAGACAAAGTTTTAGAATGTCTTGTATAATATGGTGAAACTGTAACATAACAAAATACGCTTTAAAAAAGGTGCAACAAAAATACTTGTTCGTATGCAAAGCATAACGCAAGTTTGTCATATAAAGTACACTTACACCATCGAAGTCGTTTCCACTTTTAAAGTGAGCTATGATTTTTTTATTTATGTTTTTAACTATTCGAAGCATAACGAGATTATAGAGTGTTTTTTCGTTTATGACGTGTATTTTATGGAAAATGTCGTTTGTATCATCCATATCTTGCAAATGATTGAGCTTAAATAAAATGTACGTTAATGACTTAAATATGGCAGGATATCTTTTTTTTTCATCTAAGTCAGCCAGCAGTTATTCATATGAAAGGTTGTCAAAAAAAGGGTGGTAATCTTTCTGTATCACCATTTTATATGATTGTAGGTCGTTATATTTTCGACGCGTGATAGGTAGTGGTCCTTGATACAACCGTGGGACATCATTATCTGACGAAACAGTGATTGGGATCATGCGTCGGGGAAGAGCCTCCCAGTCATCGTCAAATGATAATTTGTATAAAATACCCTCTCCGGTATATTTCAAGGCACGCAGGTCATTTACACACGGGTCACCAGTTCGATTGCCCGGTCGTATAGATTTATAGTACTTGAAGTACTATAAATCTATATTGAATACTTTTTGAAAAACGTATAATCTATGTAATTGACAGTATAAGATTCTCTTTTCCTGGACTCTTTTATAATCTGTACGTTGTTAGCGGGTACGTAGATTTCCTTGTTCTTTTTTTGCCTTTCAATGTTTGCGTGTACAGAATCCGCTTCCATTTGTGTATGCCCTTTAACGAGATACTTTTGAAAGATTGTCACATCATGTAATTTGGCAAAATGTAACAATGAATTGGACAATGTAGCGTTCCAATTTTGAGAACATCCATCGCTATAAAGCACAATAGGCACGTCCGCATGTAAGCAGTTTTTTTCCAAAAAATCTATTATACAGGAAGAAAATACTTCGGCATCCATAGCTCCATCGCATTCGTGCCACACATAACATGATACTTTTTTAGTACTTAACTCATATATAGTGAATTGATGACAAGCCAGTTTCTGTTTGAAATACAGAGATCCAGCGGGTAATTGAGGTATTAATTGCACAGCTCGGACGTCCATTGTGTAAACTTTTAATTTGCCTTCGATAGCCAGAACTTTGTCTTGAGTTTTCTCTAAATGAGCCCTATCCTTTTGAATCACATGCAAATTATACGATTCCAGTGACAAACTGTCATTTTTAAATGAATAGCACAAGTCACATTGATCTTTGCGGGGCTTAAATAACCCAATGTTCATCTCGTGCATTAGCTTCATGAAGAGTTCGTAACTAGGTATTTCTTTACGTGGCACGTGCTGGTCTTTTAGATAAGTTTGAAGGGCACGATACACGTCTCGACCTGATGAGTATGTCATTTCTAAATATTGTTTGGCCGTGTCATTTCAACAGTAATGGGAGGGCATTTTAGGAGCGTTGTTTAAAAACTTTTTAATATGGTTACGTTTTTTTGTGTCCAGCTTTCGTGTCTTTTTTTTACAATCGTTTTATTTATTATGCCATGGCAATTAGCATTCTTTACCCAATTTAATACACACCATTCACCAATGTCCAAGGTATTCAAGAACATCGTTTTACATACTTGCACGTTTTGGTCCTTAACTTTTAGGAAATATTTCAATGTACGTTCTCTACGCGATTTTTTCGAATGGGCATTAACAGTTTCCTTTGTTACAAGTGCACACATATAAACCTTTCTTTGTTCCCATGACATATTGCTCCAAAATGAGTTGAAAATGTCTTTTCTGTCATCTTCTGTAATTATGGCACAGTTCTTTGAAGTACTTTTCAAACAATTTAAAGACGTACAAGCCTTCTTTAAACTCCTTCCTCTCCGAAGCTCCAAATCTGTCGATGTTTGATTTTTCTTCCTCAAGATGCTGTAATATGGTTTTCCTTGCTCTCTTGCTTTAATCACTTTGTTTCGTTTCCATTGATTTTTATCTCCTAACCTTTTTCGTTTACGTTTCCTTGAAGTAATTCCCGATTCTTCGTCTAAATGTTGACACGCAGTCCCTGGTATACCTTCAACATCATGAAAAGGAATAAAACGATCCAAGGAGTCATCACCATCAGACTCAACGAGAATTTCCATATTGGGAACCATATTTCCCGTTTTCTCATCCAAAACATAATCTGTAAATACGTCTCCCACAAAATCTTCATCAATTAAAGAGTGGCCTTTTGTGAAATATCCCGATCTATCGTCCAATATCAGCTGGTATGGCCCTTCTACTGAACTTGCTGACATTGCTACAATTTTTTCCAGAAACTCATTCAATGCGATATTAACACAATAAATTAGTTCTTTCTTGAAAAAATCCGCTACTCAAAATGACAAGACTTACGATTGACGTCTGTTCTTAATTCAAGAGACAACTTTTTAAAATAATGAATACAAGTAGATATCAATTTAATATCAAACTATGAAGGGTGTATAAATAAATATATTTTTATTTTCATGTAATCAATTTGTATCAAGAGTGTTCTAATCTTTGCATAACATTATCATTGACGTATCAGCCTTTATTACTCGTATCATTAGTTTTACACAAGTATTATAGTAGTAGGTTGGGTTGCGTTAAAAATGTGTTGCAGCAAACTTGTATAATTATTTACGAGGTTGTGTCATACTCGTAACAATAATGTTTCAGTACCAAATACGTGTTTGGGTTTTGAACAAATTTATACGTAAAAAATGTGTTTCATTCTGTATGCTTTTGCCATAACGTAAATCGTAAAATTTTACATAGGTTTGTATAGTTATCTCATTTTTGCCAAAATTTCATATACGAGTTTGAGTCACACAGCCATCGATATGGCAAAAAGCGGAAACGTAGTAACCGCCAATGGATTTGGTTGGCAGTTAGATACTACGTATACGTTTTTTGCCAGTGGCGTAGTTACCGAAGAGCTAGACGGGGCGATGCCCCGGGGCCCCCAAGCTCAGGGGAACCTTGGACCCTGGCCAGTGGCACAGCTACAGATTACCTAGACGATGCCGTATCGGGGCCTCCAACATTTTCGGGGCCCTTGGTCCCAGGGTCGTATTTTGAAATTTGGCGCCCTGGGCCAAACTTTCGCCGCCTGTTGCCGCTGTTTGCCGCCCCGGGCCATAGCCCCTTTGGCTCTAGGGTAAATACGCCCCTGCTTGGTCCCAGAACAGAACCTCAAACTGGCTTGGGGCTCCAATCTTGTCTTTGGCACCTCTTTCTGCCATCGATATATACACTAAAATAATTGCATCACTTTGCATTTTTTCATCTGCACCCTATAATTTTGTAAATTGTTACCCAAGACTGACAAGTGAGGTACCAAATGAAAGCTGGCAATATAATGCAGTAGAAAATGTATTAACTTTCAAGAAACTTGCTGTCCAAGGACTGAAAAACGTAGGAAAACTGAAAGCTGTCGGAAATGTATGAAAAATTGATCTATGAAAACGGGGAATAAAAGGACAATTTAACAACCATAGAATTTATTATTACTGATTAATGACTGGTGTTGCCACCCCTAGCTCTTATTACACAATTCAGGCGTTTTGGCATGGATCTTATCAACTTCCTCACGTAATCCTGGGGGATGGCATCCCACTCCTCTCCAGCAAGGCTTCCTTCAGCTCCGCAACATTGGACGGGGCAGGATTCCGCTTCTGACCCTTCGTTTTAGGCAGTCCCACATGTGTTCGATGGGATTAAGGTCCGGGCTCATCGCTGGCCAGTTCATCGTGGTGATTTCCACCTCGGCAAGATAGGTGGTGGTGTCTCCTGCGGTATGGCAAGGGGCATTATCCTGCATAAAAATGAACCCCTCATGAAACATACCTTTGTAAGGGACAACGTGCATCTCCAGAATCTCGGTAATGTACCTGGCAGCGTTCAGACCACGTCCACGACCTCCATAAGGCACGAAAACCAGCTCGGTACGGCCGTCGTAAGAAATGCCGCCCCAAAACATAACAGAACCTCCTCCGTAGGCGACTCTCTCGGGAATGCAGCACTCAGCAAATCGTTCTTCTGGTCTCCTGTAGACTCGTCCTCTTCTGTCGCTGCCGTTCAGGCACATCCTGCACTCGTCCGAAAAGAGAACCGGGGTCCATTGCTCGATGGTCCAGTTCACATGATTTGCGGCAAATTCACGCCGTGTTCTTCGGTGTTGTGGCAGCAACTTGGGCCCAGTGGCAGGTCTTTTCGGTTTCAAGTTGGCTTTCTTGAGTCTTCTCCTGACAGTCCACGAGTGGACTCTGGCAGTCACTCCTCGGACCTCACGGAGTTCCTGCTGAAGGGAAACGCCTGTCTGGTGACGATCTCGGAGAGCTGACGTAACAATGAAGCGGTCGTCCCGCTCCGATGTGCACCTTCTGCGGCCGGTTCTTGGTCTTGAAGTGAAGGCTCCAGTCTGCTGGAACCTCTGGTAGACTCTACAAACTGTAGATTGCGTTAAATTCAGCTCGGCAGCTACTGAACGTTGGCTACGGCCCTCTTGCAGCAAACGGACGACTGCGGCGACTTCAGCTTCAGTGGTATCCATGTTTCCAGGTTATTCTTCACGGGAACATATGCGGGCATGTGTACCGGTCGACTTCTGATAAGTGACTGATAACCCCCCACCCCTGTACCCCCGTTAAATAGGCGACAAAGGGAGCTCAACTTGTGCCCTTATTAGGGCCGTAACGCCCACCAACCACGAAAATGCCCACAATGTGAAAAATAATGTGTAAATTTTCATGTTTGTTAGCTTTTTGCAGAGCTTATATTTCAGCTAACAAAACCTCATTAAAATATTTTTTTAATAGATCCCCGTTTACAAAATTATAGGGTGCGGATGAAAAAATGCAAAGTAATGCAATTATTTTGCTCGTGAGTGTATACTATGCACTTACTATGTACAGGTTGAATAAAACACAATGTAAAATAAGGAGTTTTATTTTGGTACTGTGATTATTGTGTATACATAGATATGTAATAGACATAGGTAGATAAAATATATTTACAGTAACATTTTACCTAATTATTTACATATTCTGCTATAATCACCGATCATTATAATTTACGAAGTGGGTGAATCAACTTTTTCTTGTTACACTGTCCACTGTTCGGTAACACAGGAGACATTAGTGACAGAGTTACTCAATAAAATGTTAATTAATCTAAGCTATTAGGCACTGGTCTCACCGAGGGCGACGAAACGATTAGCTATCGGCGATTTTCGCGCCCAAGAAACGAACAAAAGATTTAGATCCTGTGTTAGTAAACGAGACACATATATTAATAGTTCGTCGCTGGCTGTTCACACAGCCGGCGACAACTCTCTCATATATGTATCTCTTTTATTGACACTTAGTCTACATCTATTGTGCGTTTCTTGAGCGAGTTGGGCGAGAAAATAGTCGATTGTTGCCCGATTTTTCGCCGGCGGTGGGACTAGTGCCTTAACATAGATAACATACTGATAAGATAGGCCCTTGAAAAATGGACCTTTGGCTAGAAAAATAGTAGATTATTTGACAAGGGACAAAAATGTCTGAGTGTCATAATAGCTTTTAGCCACGTTAAACACTCTGCTTTTCACTTCGAATGCGAAAAAAACATTGTATATTTCATGAAAAATTAAAAGTATAGTTTGGGAAATTCGATCGGAAATTTTGGCCAATCTGATCAGGTTGGTTGGTTTGTTTTTAATTATTCGTAAGTGGTATGTAGCTAGCCGGAAGTTTTTTTTTCAGTTTCATAGAAATTTGTATGGGATTATATGGCTTTCTTTTAAACCCTAGGGGCTAAATGTAATATTGTAGTCTCGCTTCGCGAAGCTAATATGACGTGCTTTTTGAGCACGAGAAGTGAAACTATTTTATTGCCTTTATCTATACTATTATAAAGTAGTAAAAATGAAATGTTTGTACATTGAAGATATTTTCAAAAAAATGTATTAAATATAAATTTTATCTACATATTTGGAGGTCACTATATCGAAAATGTTTTTTTTTGGTTTCTTCGTATGTTTGTGTGCTTGTATTGTATGTGTCGTTGCGGCTTCATCACGCCAAATCGGTTAAACGAATTTCAACTATTTTTAGTACACGGGTAGCTAGCTGGATATTCACAGATGGGTATAGGATACTTTTTACCCAACTACGCTAAAGAAAAAAATAGGGGTAATGACTTTTTCTCTTCCGCGAACGAATTTGCGTTTCTCGTATCATTTAAAACCGTGGTTGAGTACGGACAAGTTGATTGACCCAAGTATTATCTTAACTCCATTTTTAAGTTCATTTTCACCATTTTCTATCCAATAACAGAGTAACGGCTGGTTATTTAAGCGGCTACTCACGTCGTTAAAGCAGAGTACTGTTCGACATGCTTCAGTCCATTTCGAGGACCTTAATCATGAGACACTAGTGGATCCCGACGCTGCCCTCGCTGATTATGCCTGTCAAATGGTCGACATTGACAGGCGTAAATATTATTAACTACAGGTCTAAAACTTAATTGAGCCTGTTCCTGAGGTACTGATGTGCAAATTGTGGAAACTTTCCAAACAGGTAAGTTAACACTAGAGTTAAGACCTTTTTTAAGCATTTGGATAGTTTCCGCAATTTGCACATCAGTATCCTGAGGTATGGGAGCGGTACGGGAGGGGTGTGTTTACGGAACGTCAAACGACGCGAACTTCAGCCGGCCGTCAGGCTTGTATAGCGAGACAGTTAGGACACGTCACGTCATGTCACGTCACTTGTCACCCCTTCCGTGCCGGTCCCATCCCTCAGGCTCCCCAAGAAACGAACAAAAGATAATCGCTCCCGTGTAAATAAAAGAAAGAGATATATTTATAGTTCATCGCTGGCTGTTCACACTGCTGGCGATCTATCTCTCTCTTTTATTTACACGGAAGCGATTATCTTTTGTTCGTTTCTTGGGCGAGATAATCGCAGATAGCTCATCGCTTATCGCTGGCGTTCGGACAAGTGCCTCAGGAGCATACTCAGTTAAGCGTTAGACCTTTAACAGAGCATAGTAAAATTAGGCCTTAATAACGATTTAAAAATAAATATGCTAAACCACTTTTAGTGGTAAGATTGTCTTGTTTCGTACACGTATACAGGGTGTCCCAAGAAGTAGTGACATACTGAAGCTGGGAGGTAGAGGACCTAGAGGGCTATCTAAATCACCCCCATGTATGTTCCGCGATTTTTCGTATTTTCGGAGTTATGACTTTTTTTTTTAATTTTTCACCTATCGCCGAGTACGATGAGATTTTTATTTATGGTGACGTTTATTTGTGGTAAGAAACTATTTCAATCAAAGATACCCTGAAAGATGGATTGGTCGTTGCGGCCGGGGTGACGCCTGCCTTATAGCCTGGCCTCCACGGTCCACCGACCTAAACCCCATTGATTTTTTTGTATGGGGATACTACAAAGACCTCGTCTACTCAAGAGAATGCCGCAATTTGGACGAGTTAACCCGGAAATTGAGAGTAGCAGAAGAAACCATTAAAAAATAATAGAAGTGCATTCAGACGTTTAAAAGACAACTTTTTTCGGCGATGTCGCACTTGCATTAAGCAACAGGGGGGACATTTTGAAAATTTCTTGTAATTAAACACCTTGTAATTGGTTTTACTTTGTTTGTATTAATCATCATGTAAATTAAAATTTTGCACCTACCACATTTAGATTTCAATTTTTTGATTGAAGCCTTATGAATAATAAAATGAAATTTTCAGGGTAGCTACCTCATAAATAGAACCTTTTTAAAAGCCCGACGGTATTTTTTTTTATGTGATTTTATCTTTTTAAAGCCCCTTGAAGTTGTGAACATATTGGGTAATTTTATCATTTTTGGCATTATTTTTTTTTTTATTCCATTCAAAGATCTAACGATAATAAATGTTACCATACTGAATTAGCCTATCTATCAGCTTAGCACACAAAAAAAAATCAAGCATCTACCGCAATAATTCACGTCACCATAAATAAAAATCTCATCGTACTCGGCTATAGGTGAAAAATTAAAAAAAAGTCATAACTCCTAAAATGCGAAAAATCGCGGAACATACATAGGGGTGATTTAGACAGCCCTCTAGGTCCTCTACCTCCCAGCTTCAGTATATCACTACTTCTTAAGACAACCTGTATAGACCCAATCAATGCAGTCATAAATTGGTTTTACCAAAAAAAATGCTTAAAGACAAAAAGGGCGTCATCATTCGTAACTTTCTTAGGCTGGATTTCACCAAACTTTTATTCCGAGAATAACGCTTATTCTGGGATAGTAATGTCAAAACTCCATATTTATTTGACATAACTATTTGAGAATAAGCGTAATTCTCGAAACAAAAGATTGGTGAAACCCAGCCTTAGAATACACTAAAATAATACGGTTGCCGATTTGAGAATACAACGCCCTGTTAAGTTAAGGGCCTGGCCACACCACCGTAATCAGCAGAGGCCGGAATTCACGTAGCACTTTAATCTGTCATTAGTGAGTTCTCACATATCGACTTTCAACGTATCCATACATTATCTTCAAAATAGATTATTACTAACTTATCGTGCCATGTACCCAGGCACTGGCAATTAATTTGATGACCTTAAAATAGCTGTTTTATAGACATTATGTCACCATGTCAGTCATTAGTCATTAGTCATTTTTGTTGCAATTTCCTTCGAATAAATATTGTAATAGGCCTTGAAATAAGAAAGGTATTGATTATTTGGCATCAAGACTGCCTGTTGTTTAATCTTTTTTTAGGGTCCCGTACCCAAATGATAAAATGGGACCGTATCACGAAGAAACCCGCTGTCCTGTTGTCCGTCACCTGGCTGTATCTCATGAACCGTGATAGCTAGACAGTTGAAATTTTCACAGATGATGTATTTCTCTATAACAAGAAATACTAAAATAAAAACAGTATAATTTTACCTGTCTGTCTATATCAGTAATCAATATAAAATGATCGAACACCGCGTACATTTTGCTTAGGAGTGGGTTCTGTTAACACTGCATTCCATAGATACGGCGGTTTGTAGCGTATATTTTGTACGGAACCCTCGGTGCGCGACTCCGACTCGCATTTGGCCGTTTGTTTTTTTAATTATATTCTATATTGTATTTCATCGATATATTGTGTACCTATATCCAAAGTCGCTAAGTGAGAACTCACTAATGACAGATGAAAGTGCTATGAGAATTCCAGCATCTAGTAATCAGTTATCCGACTGAAGATAGGAGCCGTGAGTAGTGAGTCACTATTTTCTTACTCTTTATCTAAAAATACTAGTAGTAAAATGGTTACTAAATGCTGCTTTCTGAGTTAAAGATGCGTAAATTCAACTTTACACACAAATACATTTCTTTTTAGCGAGAAATAGATGAAAGTTGTCCTGTATGTCATTCTATCCAAGCGTGGACATGTAAAAAAAAGTAACGTAGATAATACAAGGTCGAATTTTTTGTCTTCGAAGGATGATTAGTTTTTCAACCTCAAATATATTTTGGTAAATTCTAAAAGAATTAAAACTCTAAACAACAATTTAATATTGCCTCAGAGTCTTGAAAATATCACAGGAAATTTAAGTGGCACTAAAAAGTATCATTTTTCATTTATAGCCAAGATTTAAAAGATTTAAAATTAAAAGCCTCTAAAATAAAAAGGTATCATTTTGCATTTACAATGGCAAATTTGCCAGTACAATCTGGCTACTTTAAGTTTCCACCTTGTTTGTATATGTCGTCATAAATACAAATTGTTCATTTATTTATTTAACGTTCACTTCAATGGATTTTTCAGGCCAAATAAGTAATTGTTTCAAAGACGCTAGTATCTTAACGTACCGTTTTGAGATATTTAATAATTTAATCGAATGTGTGAAGTAACACTAGTTACTGGGGTTGCCATACGTCCTGTTACGCTGCGACATGTCCCAGTTTGAAGCGTGGTGCCCCGTATCCTGAATTTAAAAAAGTATATTGTCCCGGTTAAAAAAAAAAAAACAATAAGCACTAGATCGTAAATAGATATGCATGTACGAACGTATAATGCGAATGCTTAATTTGTTGCTTATAACTTAGACTTTTAAGTATATGAAAATATGAAGGGTCACCCAAGTGACCTAGTAAAAATCCTTTTGAACTCTACCTACACTACTTTTGCTTCATTTGTCGCAGTCGAAATCCTCATGTTTATGACACCGGTACACTAGTAGAACAAGTTCTTAATTTTTTTTGACATCACTATAAAAATAACAGCCTGTATATGAATAGGTACATGATAAATACAAACTTACAGTAACCGCCTAAAAGGGTAGTGAATGGTACTTAACAGGTGTGAAATTCATACCCAAGACGTCTTTTATTGCCGAATCATCGCAAAACCTACACCAAATTTGAATTTTCTATTAATTTTTTATACTAAAGATAATCTTCATAATCATAACATACTTATTTACATACATAAGTTAAATTCAATAACCCCAACTCAATATTAAACCAGTTTTAAAAAGTATGTGCTAGCTCTATAAACATTTATATTCAAATGGTAAATAATAACTACACAAAATTTAAGTTTCAACAATATTAGTATACCGATAAACAACCAAGTAAGTTCATAATGAAAATATTAATAGCATAAAATATTTTTCAACAAGAAACTCACAAAATTGACGATTCAGTAGTTTAATTAAGAATGTTTCTTATTACTCTATGACGTACGTGAACTTATATCTGTCTCACGGACTACATTTACTATTAACCTGACGTTGATTGAAGAGTGGAGGAGTCAGTGGAACGCATAGAGCAGTAGAAGGAACGTGCAGACGGCGACCACGACGCCCACGATGAGTGAGTCTCGTCGCTTGCGAGCGTTTATTCGGTACATCAGGCTGTTCAGCATTGGGAACCTGACAAACATACGCCTTTACAATATGAAACAATATAGTCCGAGATACAATCATCAGTAACTTTACTTGATCTAGTATCAGCATAAAACCGGCACACGGTCAAAGAAAATATAAAGTAAATAGGCAATCAGTTTTTAAACAGTCATGATTTTTGACGTGACATCGTCTTATAAATCGATGCACGCACTAAAAAGCATGACTCATTGTCACGTTCGGTTGTCACGTTCCGCCTAAGCCGAGCGTGCAAGCGAGAGCGCGGAACAAGCGATAGAGAGGCACGATCGGCCTATGCGTTCGGCTTGTGAATTCATAAAAGTAAGCGATTTTTAATCAGTGTTCGACGTTATGACCTTATCACGTAAAATTATCGTCAGTAAACCAACTTTACAGACTACCAATTTTTCGTATGTTAACAAAACAGCTGATACCTGGCAGACGAGTGACTTCCGCTGTGTTTATGATAGTGATACTATTCTTTCTGATGTCTGTGATGCGGCTTCACCGTAGTCGAGTACTCGTATAAGGGCTCTCGGAAAAAGTTTGAGTTCGGAAAGTCTACACCACTGGTCGTCTATATAGAGCCGTATCTATGGGACGACTGACCTGTTGGTGATGTCGTTGAACCTGGTCTGCATCCGTTTGAAGGTCTGCCGCTGCGACGTGAGGTGATCGCGCGCCTCCATCGCAATGTTTATCTGCTCGTCCACTAGTATGTGTGAACTGGAACAAGAGATATTGTCGAATGAGGATATTGAAAATGTAGCATTTGATGTCTAATTATACCAAGTAGAAAGATGCCCCCAACTGCGTTCATGCAGGAGAGAAAAGTCACCATTGAAATCCGTACTATGGACATACAACATACAAATACCAAAACATATCTTTGACTCAGAGACCTTCAAATATTTCGTTTTACTTATTTTTTTAAAAACATTTGCAATATTTATTGTGATATAGATACAAATCAAAGAGCAAAGAAAAATACGATTGCTCTCGCACGTGGTCACACCAGGACTCGAACCCGGTACTTCCTGATTACGCGTCAGGTGTGTTACCCTTTCACTAGCGAGCACTGTGACGTAGGCATCGAATTTATCTATCTGCTTTGACCCCTGTGCCTATATTTATTTTCAATATTTACCTAACTTTAGAACAGAGCAAGATCGCTTTCTTCTAAATTTTATCTCTTAGAATTGCCAACGGATAAGGAAGACAGGTTCTCAATTGGCTACCACTAGAAGACGCCTCGTAAGCAGGCAAAGGTTGGAGTTGGGCATGGGATAAACGGGCATCACGTTCATTTTTACCACGCACTTGCAAGTTGTGGAATAACCTTCCCACTGAGGTATTTCCAGAGCGCTATAACATGGGATTTTTCAAGAGGCGAGTTAACAGGGCTCTCAAAGGTTGGCAAAATATGGGCGATTCCTCCGGTGTTGCACATATCCATGGGCGACGATGACTACTTGCCATCAGGTAGCTCGTCTGCTCTTTTGCCACTTGCTACATATAAAAAAAAAAGTTGTACTGGTCCTGGCCGCTGAGGCCGACATTGGGGCTGGTGCCCTTAGCTCCTCTCGCTCGCCCTTATGTCTTCATCAACTATCAGTAGTATTGAACAGACAGTACCTGTGCAGGTGGTTCGCCTCCTTGGTATACTGGTCCCGGCGGCTGAGGCCGGCGGAGGGGGGAGGGCTGGCGCCCCTCAATAGTTCCTCTCGCTCGCGCCGCGCGCTCACCCGCGCTGAAGTCTTTGTGAACTCTTGTTGATAGTCCTATATACAATCCAAGACATGAGACTGAGTGGTACTGCTATAATTTTGGTGTAATGACAGGAGTAACTCGAAGACCGTGCATTTATTTGATTTAAAAAATACTTTTGTTTTTTATACTATAATTTGCATTCACATTAAAATTATTGTAATTGGAATTTACGTTTCATTACGTTTGATTTGACGTATATAAAGGTCTTTATCATGTAATCATATGCCAAATTCAATAAAATCAAGCTTACATGGAAACACTATGTTTTTTTTTATTTTAAGGTCTAGATCTCACAAAGAGCCACACTTCGCAATAAAGTCAATAGGCATGTTTTCTGTACAGTAAAGTCACAATAAATTATGCGACGCTTACACTTAAAAGCTATTCTGAAAAAAAACTATTAATATATATTTCACGCTTTTCACGATTTTTTAATGACCAAGAATTAAGGTTGAGCAGGCAATTTAATCATACAGAATTATGTTGTCATAAACCTTTTTTTCTTTGCATTATCATACTGTTGAAGTTCATAAAAATGGGCAGATTTGATGTGTCAGTCAAGTACCTATTTCGCAATAAAGACGTCACATCAGTTTTATTAATTTTTAAAATAAATAAACACGTATAGAACTTACCATAAGAATTTCCCTATGCCTCTTTATGGTGTGCATAGTTGCTGTACTGTTTGGAGCTATTTCGCCCATTTTGTCGTTTATTGATGATAGCTGGAAATATGAACCAATTATTACTTTAGGTTTATGTTGTACTGTCTGTCTTTTCTACTATTATAAAGTCGTATGAATAAGTGAGACCACAATTTGAAAATCTATACTATTATAAAGTCGTAAAAATGAAATATCTGTACATTGAAGATATTTAAATAGTAGATTTTTTGACAAGGGGCTAAAATAAGCCATTATGACATTTGGACGAGCTAATGAAGTGAGCGAGGACAAATATGTCTGAGTGTCATAATGGCTTACAGCCACGTGTTAGACACTCTGCTTTTCACTTCGACTGTGAGAAAAAAAAAAACTTAACGTTAAAATTGTATATTTCATGAAAAACTAAAAGTACAGTTTGATAAATTTTATCAGAAACTTTGGTCAATCTGATCAGGTTGGTTTGTTTGTTTTTAATTATTCGTAAGGAGTATGTTTTGTCATAGAAATTTGTATGGGATTATATGCCTTTCTTTTAAACCGGCTAAATGTACTATTTTAGTCTTGCTTTGCGATGCTAATATGACGTACTTTTTGAGCAGGAGAAGTGAAAAAATATATATATTGTAACGGACCATTTAGAGGTCAAGGAATAAAAAAAAATGGATTTTTTGTATGTTTGTTTGTGTCGTTGTGGCTTCATCACACCAAATCGGCTGATCGGATTTCAATTATTATTGGTACAAGGGTAACTATGCTGGAGAAAAGAGGGGTTAAGACTTTTTCTCCTCCGCGAACGAAGTTGCGGGCACCTTCTAGGCAATATTTATTTTTTATTTTTTTATGTATATGTACGTCTTTGCAATCTGGTTCTAGTGGTTCTAGAAAATCAGTCCAGACATGATTATCAGCATTTCTCTAAATGCCAGGTCTTTTTTATTGCTTGTAATATATCCTTCTCTTATATACCTTGTTCAGCAGTTGCTGCAGCTCCATAGACATGGTGTCGAACATGTCCTCACTATTGATGAGAGGCACAGTCTCGGAGCTGAGACCGGATGTGCCTGGACTGATGCCGAGCTTGCTGAACGCCACAAGTTTCACGTCTATGTCATTTTCCAGGGTTCGGGCTTGCTTCCTTAGCTCTGGTGAAGTATTCAAATAATATAGAAATATAAAAATACCTAAAGATTCCACAATCACGTTAGCATCATCATAAGCGCTAAGTTGATATAAACTAAGTGACATCACAACCCCCCCCCCCCCCTAAACTTTAATGCGCTGAGTATTTTTTATTATGTAACTGACGGATTAATTAGAATTTCGATTTTCAAATCCAGTTATCATGACTATTGCATACAAAAAAGAGTTTCATAATCATACTGTGAAATCAAAGCCAATGAACTCATAGATGCTGATTGCATTTTTTAATTAGATATTATGTGAGTCTAAAATCTGAGACATCCTTTTAAATTTCCAGTTTTAATGTAGCAGTGAAATAATGAAATGAAATGAAAGGGTTCTGGGCCGACTTGGGGCGTGTCCGCGCCCTTATTGGCGAGTTTGTCTGCTCGTTCGTTTCCGTCTATGTCGGATTGTCCTGGTACCCATCTGAGTGTAACTTTATTGGAATTAGCCAGGGCATTTAGGTTATTTTTGCAGGTTTGCACTAGCCTCGAGATAGTCTCCAGGGATTCAGTGCAAACAGGGCAGCTTGACTGTCCGAGTTGATGTAAATGTGATGGTGTCTTAGGTTCTTGTCAAGGTTTATCTCTGCGCATTTATTTATGACAAAGACTTCCGCTTGAAAAATTGAGGCCTCTGTACTCATGCTGACACTGACATTGAGTTTTGGTCTCTGTCCATAGACACCACATCCCACATCTCTTCCTTTCTTAGATCCATCCGTATACCAGATGTGACTCCCCTCTTTGAAAGACATTTGATTGTTTAGCCATTTGTCTCGAGTATAACTCAATGCGTAGTTTTTCAAGAAAACATATCAAAACTTGTAAAAGTATAAAAAAAAGTAGAACATAAAAAAGCAAAATAATGATTTTTTATTTAAAACAACTTACATACGTTTGATATGCCACCTTATAAGAACCGTGTCTCGGTAAAAGTAAAATATTTGGTTTCTGTTTTGGGCCATGCATTTTTGTCTGTTAAATAGTCCTCTACCCTATAATATGCCTTTTTCATTAGGGAATCTTTCAAGTATATTTTGAGAGCTGGAAACGGTAATTTTAGTAGTGATTAGTAGAGTAACGGTAGTGATTTACAAAGTTTATGGATTTTATTCCCTTACCATCAGATACTGACCCGATAGATAATGTCCCGTAATATTTATTTATTTATAAATAAAATACCTATTCATGGGACTTGAGAAATGGTGGGATCACAAAATATGTATGGGATGTCGGAGCAACACTTTAGCTCAAGTATGGTGGGCAGCCAACATGATCATGTCATGACTCATTTATCTGTATTCTTATCAATTCAGCATAATAATATACCGTAAGACATAAAAATGTTGTAAATAATATCAAGATGAAAATAAAATTGCATCACACCACTGCAAAGTGAATACTCTTTTTATTTTATTATTCTGATAGCAAGCTATTATTATTTTTTACTAAACAATAAACAAACAAATAAAAAATATTGGGCAAAACAAAAAAGGATGTAATGATTTGGTTGGTGTTGGAACTGATGGAGCAAGATTAAAAGCCAAAGGTTCTCCGGTGAGTATGTAAGTGTGTATTTATCGAATGAGCAGTGTTTCATGCAACGTCACAAGACAATGTCAACTTTTTACTGTTTACAACAATTACGATAAGAAGTAGCGGTACCTTCCCACGAAGAGCCTGTGAGAGTGCCCATTTTGGGTGGTTACTGTCTTGATTATCACGTTTCACTCCGATCTATCTTCCTTGAACACTACTTTAATCAAATTTCGCAAAGAAATGTAACAGTTTTCGTTAATTGCTGTAAGGATTCATCAATTTCATCATAGACTTAGTTGACAGATGAACACCCGACACAGTACAGAAGTGCAAAATGACGTTTTGCAATTAAATGTTGCCCGGCACAAAATTGGACTCAAAGTTAACTTTATTTTCTGATCAAAAACGGATTTCTTCAACACTTTGTAGTGATTCTTTTATTTATTTGTAGCTTATAAAATCTAAATTTGTGTAGTTTTTAATATTCTGTGTGAATCTTTTTTTTTGTTTTTCTTAAATATTGCTATCGTGAAAGTGCTTATTCATTTCACAGTAAATTGTAAGAAAATATTGTAATTGATAATTTTTGGATAGTTATTTCTGCAGTGATTTAATGTGGTACATAGCCTGCATTTGATTATTTCGTGATATCTCTTTTGTACTTTTGAGGTGTATCCCAAGAGGAAAAGAGACAACAGTATAATTGATATCTAAAATTATCTGAAGGATATGAACTTTACGAAATCTAATTTATAATCTGAAAAACTAGGTTAATCGGTTAGATGATTAATATTGCAATTACATTACATTTTATGCAGCATTGAAGTTACACTACATTTTATTCAGGTAGATACATTTTAAGTAATATAATATCATACTAATAAAAAAATATGAACCAATGACCCCTTGGTATGCAGCCGTATTGAACTGATTTTAACTTGTGATTGTCTATCTCTTTTTCTCATTAGATATTTGGATTTGGTAAATAAGTTTTATTGAGAGGAAAGTATATATTTTGCATTGAAATGTATACTTCTTAAACACAGTTAATATTTCCATTAAAATATTAGACCATTAACATTACTATAAGTAAATTTGTCATACATTAACAAACTATCGGTTTCCCTTTCACTCACTGTCTCCCCCACCCACCCGTTTGTCCTTTGTTTTCGATTCGTCGACGTCGATTCCCCTTGGTTCGTTTCGCAAGAAGCAGCGCAGTGCGATACATAGTGAGGTGTGTGTTCAATTTTAAAGTGAAATTTTTACAAAAACATTTTGTTTTGTTGAGTGTATCATAGTGTTATTGTTAAGATTTTTAAGTGAATGTTTCTTACAAAATGTAAAAATACTATTCCAGAGGATATTTATAAGCAAGGACGTAATCAGCGTAATAGCCAGCCAAAATGGCTGCTGCTAACAAACCTTTGCAATTTGATAAAATATGTCGCGCG
Organism: Hedya salicella; assembly: GCA_905404275.2. NCBI lineage: Eukaryota > Metazoa > Arthropoda > Insecta > Lepidoptera > Tortricidae > Hedya > Hedya salicella. The sequence goes on along the minus strand of FR990114.1, from coordinate 6,470,901 downwards.
TGTTTGCAAATCAAGAAAGACATGAGGCCCTTATTCGAGCAACTTACTGCAACGATGTTGATGGGCATTTCCAAGGTGCAGGTGAGATAACGAATTGTGATATTTTGGGAATGCATTGCTCTCTTTCACACTCGTACAGAAAGTGTATAATGTTGGTTGACCGACAGAGGTCCACGCATCGCGTCATCTTTGTTTAGAATTCAGCAACCAATTTGTACTACTGTGGCAGTATGCTCATTCTCCAAATTTGATTGAGAAATATCTTTCTGTCACTGTCTGGCGTGAGCATGGTGATGGGAGCGAGTGAGATGCGAGAACGTCGATGTATGATAACTTGAGTATTTCATATGAGATGGGGGACCGGGACAGATACTTAATTGAATAACTTATCTCGTGTTGTCATCCTTATCAGTGCTGATAACAGAAATGGCGGGAACGAAATTATTTGAAACTTGTCGTTGAAGAGTTTTGAGACGGAGAATTACACAAATACATATTAAGGACTGGATTTTTTTTAATTAAAGAAGAAATAGGGATGTTAATACAAAATTTATTAATAATTAGTTTGTTTATAGGTTAGTTTCTGCCCTCTTAAATATTATTTGTTATATATACATCTTTAGATAATGTCATACGTAATCGTTAATCTATATAGGCAGAGCATCAAAGATCGAACAAATTATTTATTCAGAAACTAGTTTACTCCCTCAGAGTGATCAAAATAAGATTAAACATGAAAATTATTGATTTCTTTAATGGACACCTAGTTTTGAAAATAGCTGATCATCTTCAATTGGTTAACAGATTATCATAGCTGAGAGAACACACTCAATTAAGTCTGTTTAGGAGCTACGAAGCCAGAGCTGTCTGTGACAGATGCCCAGAAGCATACATTAAATTTATAACAACCCTCTTTGTGAATTTTCACAAAATATTTTTAATCAATTTGCTATGGCGAACATTTGCCTCTGCATTATCGTTAAGGTTCCAATATCATTAGAATGTTGCCAGTGTCAACTTTTTTATTCAGGTGGCAGTGGGTGACGGTCTTCCCGCCCAGTTGTGCCTGCAGTGCGTGCACCAGATCTCCCGCAACCACGCGTTCAAGGATTTGGTTGAGCGGAATGATGTCACGCTGCGCGAACATGCCAAGCATATTGCTGAGGAAGCGCAGAGTAATGAGGTAAGTGATTAGTTATTTTTTTAATACTACAATGATGACATACAATAGAAGGTACTGTCTGTCTGGTGGTGCTGATGACAAGAGAGAACTGCCGTTAACGCAGCTTATGGACAATGCCAATATACGTGCATTGCAGTTCCTCTAAGAACCTGTTAAACACCCTCGGGAAGAACGAGATAGATAAGAATAAGAATGCAGTGGGCGTCATATTGAATAATATAGCATTTAGTACAGTAAGGCTGCCATACAAGTTCAGTTCTACTAGTACAGTACTATAGTGCAGTAAAACCATAATATTAAGAATCCTCTTCCTTGCATCGGTTTCCTCATTGCTGAGGGTCATAGTGATGATAGTTTCCTCGGAACAATCTCTCTCAAATGATGCGCTGACATCTGCTCCTATCTGAAGCCGAATGCAGAGCATTGTCCACTGTGGTGTCTGATTTCACTGTAATGTAAATACTCTGTTTCAGGAAAAAGTCCTCAGCCTGGTGCCGGATGCCACCCAATACATCCAGTATATAGAGCTACCCATGAACAGTACACCACCACTACTTGATGGGCTCTTCGAGCCTCTGCAGCCTGAGAAGCCACCTGAATTTGTTGAATCGAAAGAGGTAAGAGAGATACAATAACCACCTTCAGATGAAGATCCACCAACAGATTAATATACATGTAGAAAGATGCTGTGCTAAACGACAGTATCAAATATCCTCAAATCACCATCATCATGAGGCCTAGTGCAATTTGACAGATGATTCAAGCAGCATCTAAGTGCGTGAGAAAAACTTCCTATGATTATATAGACCTATCCAAGAACGTCATACCAGACTACATTACTAGAATACCAGTAAATATGCAGTATCAGGTAAGGTTGGAATTCGTTTTCTTTTGCCTAAAGCAATTACTATTACATACCTATACTGAGACGATGTTGGCAAGGAAATTGGTCCTTGCTAGCATGTGAAGCAAATCAGAAATGTATTAATGGATAGTCCAGGGAATACACCTTTGTTCCGAAATGTATACATATTATATTTGGCTCAGCGGGTTGCACAATGGCCAACGATGTTGGTGGTCCCGGGTTCGAATCCCGGTCAGTGCAAGTGCTTGTGTGATGGGCAAGAATGTTTTTTCCTGGGTCTTGGATATTTTCTATGTATTTAAGTATTATAATTTATCTATATTTTATGTATATCATCGCCTAGTACCCATAGTACAAGCTATGCTTAGTTTGCAACTATAAAACATAGCTGTAATTTATTACAATGATTCCTAACCTTTTTTCCAACTCGAAATTTCCATTTAGGTATTGCCAGTGTGATTTTGATTCGAAGTAGGTATTATGATGAACAATTAATGATACTTATAATCTGCTCTTCCCTCAGATCGACACACCACCACCCAACAAAGACGAATCCGCCCTAAACTCAGACGAAGAGAACTATCTTCAGCTGGTAGTATTCCAGGCTACGTCGTCCGTGGCGCCTGGCCGCCATGTTTGCAATCTGTGCCATAAGGAGTTCAAGCACGCGCGCTGGCTAAAGCTCCACATGCGGTCGCATAGCAACTGGATCAAGGCCAACTGCAAGAAGCCCCCCAGTTGCCCAATCTGCGAGAGGACCTTTAAAGCAAGTATCAAAATCTAGTTTTGGCTCAAGCTAGCTACACTAGCTGCCCTTCAATGGAATCAGGATCATTTCAAACTCGCACAAGGTCAACTGCAACAACGTCAAGGTCAACTGTAGTAACCTCCTATGTGCTCCTTTGACCTTCAAGGTAAGTAATGCAAGCTCAAGGTCACTGGTTCAAGCTGCACTTGCGGTTGCATAGCAACTGGATCAAGGCCAACTGCAAGAAGCCCCCCAGTTGCCCAATCTGCGAGAAGACCTTTAAAGTATGTATCAAAATCAAGTTTTGGCTCGAGCTAGCTGCACTAGCTGTCCTTCAACGGAATCAGGATCATTTGCAACTCACACAAGGTCAACTGCAACAACGTCAAGGTCAACTGTAGTAAAAAGCAGTTCAACTATATCATCATGAAGGTCTATTACAAAAAAATCAAAACCAACTGTAAGAAAAGAAGCCTCCTATGTGCTCCCTTGACCTTCAAGGTAGGTAAGTAATACAAGCTCAAGCACACTGTTTCAAGCTGCACATGCGGTCGCATAGTAACTGGATCAAGGCCAACTGCAAAAAGCCCCCCAGTTCTCCCTTTTGCAAGAGGACCGTGAAGGCAAGTAGCCTAGAATTCGCAGTTCAGGCTCAAGCAATTTGCACAAGCTACACTTCAACTGAACAACTGCAATTGGATCAAGGTCAACTGCAACGTGATCAACGTCAACTGCAGCAGTATCAAGGTCAACTCCAAAAGTATCAAGGACAAATGTAAGATTAAGGTCAACATCTGCAATCTGTCCGACTAGGAGCTAACTGAAGCTGCACATGCTGGTCGCATAGCAACTGGATCAAAGAAAACTGCTAGTTGCCCCGTTTGCGATGGCAGTTTAATTTCAAGTTCTAGCTCAAGCATGCTCCACAAACCACACGTAAATGAATCAAGGTCAACTGCAACAGGATCAATTTTATGTGCAAGGTCATTTCAATCCCACCAGTGAGATACCCTTCAAGTCAAGTGCAAATGATGACACTTGCTTCACATCCATCTATTTTTTAGATTTTTCATGAAAAAATATTTCGCGATTAGTGAACTTCTCAATAGGGAATATGCATGATTTTTATTTTTACTTTATTAAAAGCTCATTCGTGTAACAAACAGTAGACAAAGATATTTTTTCGAATAACTATGCAAATAACCAAGATATATGCCATCAAACATTTCATCTCTTTCTAGCGAAACGGAATTTAATATGGAGTTTATATGGCCTGAGTGGACTATGACGTAACAGTACATGTCGGACCTCTCTTTCAAAACGCCGTCTAATTAGCAGTTTAAAATAGGTGTGGCAAATTTCAACCAAAATGATGGATAGCTTACCGTCGAGAATATTAACTATGTTTAAATTAATATTTTCCACATGTACCACAATAATCACATAGCACAATACCACCCAAGTAGCACACATGCTGCATAAGAGGTTATACGCCATTATAAAGCCAGTTTCAGCGTTATAAGGGCTGTATACGCTCTAATGTGAGTGTGCTACTTGGTCATGTTCGCTGCATCAAAAATGCTACCAAATTTACGATTACTGGTTATAAATATCGCAATTTAAAGTAAGTGCGGCTTCCTTAAAGAGGTTTCGTGATACCCCAGGGGGCAGCGAATCACTGAATTAGATAGAAGTTTTTTTGTGGCATTAACTTTGCGAACGGTTTAGCTCAGCGGAAGTAACGTTGCCTGCAAAGCTGCAGTGGGGTTCAAATCCCGGTAAGGGCAAATATTTGTGTGATGAGCATATATATTGGTTCCTGAGTCTTGGATGTTTTCTGTAAATATAAGTAAAAATATCTTTTAAATATATCGTCGTCTAGTACTCAACACAAGCCTTATTGAGCTTACCATAAGACTAGTTCGATTTGTGTAAAAATTGATCTGCAATATTTATTAATTAATTTAACTGATGTCTTCTATCCCCAGGGTCCAGGCATGCTAAAGATGCACATGCGTACTCACGAGCAGCGGCCACCGAAGCAGCCGACCTGTTCGGTCTGCCAGCGCAACTTCCCCACCAAGACATTACTCTACCGCCACCGGCAGACGCACTTTGAGCAGAAGACGCACCAGTGCTCCGTCTGCGAAAAAAGGTGTGCAAATATGAAAAACCGGCCATGAGCATGTCGGGCCATGCTCAGTGTAGGGTTCCGCAGCCGTTCGTCCAAAAAAATGCACTTAAGATGAAAAAATACGATATGAAAAAGTGCACTAGCAAAAGAGCGTATCTTCACGCCACTTACGTCTTTTTGCTGAGAAGCGCAATTTTTTGGCAATAGCTCAAAAACGGTATATCCCATCTTGTTAAAAACAATTTTCGTTGAAAGTATTTATTAAGTTTCACCAAAAACACTTCATATATAAACACATTACCCTCCTTTGCGTCGCGCGGTCGGGTAAAAATTGTCGGCCAAGACTCACAAGCTCATAACGTTAAGCTACTTTACTAACCCTACACCTTGGTTTAAAAAGTATGGCTTGGCCGTTTCATAGATCTATTAACAGTGAAGTTCAAATAGTCTGTATCATTTATTTATTTGAAAATATCTTCAATGTATAGACATTGGACTTTCCCAAAAAACGCTTCATACTAAAGCCTACAAGCATGTGACGTCACACGCTAGTATCTTGTATAGGGAAAATAAGAACTTTGTTCTGCAGCTATGTTAAAACTTGCGTTTGTAGAAACGGTTTATAACAAAAATTACAAAACATTTTATGGGTTATTGAATGGTATTATTAGTTATTAATAATTTCATACTTTAAAAATGGACTTTGGAAAACCCAACTTTAAAGACACATAAAACAAGCTACACGTAAGGTATCGAACTCAAAATGTTAACGTAGTTTTTTATTTTGCTTATTTTATCAGATCTTATATAATATTTAAAAAAAAAACTACTGTCAAATACCCTATTTTATTTAGTACCTCATCTCGCTAAAATGGCGGGGTGCGGGGGGCAGCAAGGGCACCGTGATTAGCTAGGCGAAGCTAAGGGCCTTATCACACTTGCGAGTTGCGAACGTGTTTTCTATACAAATATCAGTTGCGGCGAACTCGCTGCGTGATCGCCTTCATACAAAATTCGTTCACAACTCGCTAAGTGTGATAAGGCCCTTAGGCGAGCGAGCAAGAGTCACGTCCACTGCTAAGTGACCCGATACTGAGAGAATGTTTGGGGGCGTGGCGGCTGCTTGGTGTTTTTTGAGCTTGGCTTACGGGGGCGCCTTTGTATGCGGGGTTACCTAGTCCATGGCTAAACCGGTGGACATAGAAATTTCGTAGTCACGTATGTAGTGTGTTGTTTATGATCTGTGTATGTCAACAGGTTCTACAGCGGCTATGCGCTGCGGTCTCACATGGCGCGGCACAGAGGAGAGAGGCCTTACGTTTGTTCCATGTGCGCTAAAAGCTTCTACAATCCGACTGATCTAAAGGTGAGAGTACCTTCGAAATCCAGTCAGGCTAGATATCCATATTAATATTATAAATGCGAAAGTGTGTCTGTCTGTCTGTCTGTTACCTCTTCGCTTAAGCCCCTGAACCGCGGGGTTATTGCCTAACGAAATTTTGACACTTGGTATCGGAATCAACTGTCACAGCCCGAACAAAATCATGACACTTGATTGTGATTGCGAGCGTCAAACACGTTAGGCAATACGGGGGCCGATTTGGATGAAATTTGGTATGGAGATCGTTTGAGTCCCGGGGAAGGACATAGGCTACTTTTTATCCCGGAAAAATACCCTTATACCAATTTAAGGTGGTCGGAGTCGCGGGCAGAAGCTACTTATAAATAAACTAGAACTTCGTTCGCGGAGGAAAAAAAGTCATAACCCCTCTTTTTTTAGTCAGAGTAGTTGGGTAAAAGGTATCCTATAACCAGCCAACCAGCCAACCAGAGCTACCCGTGTGTCAAAAAAAGTTGAAATTCGCTTAGCCGATTTGGCCTGATGTTTCTGTGACCTTGAAATAGTCCATACTTATTATTCTGCCTCTGTATAGTAGTTAGTCATAAAAAAATATGCACTTTCCCTATTGTAATTTATTTAAAACCAATGCAAAAAAACTTAAATAACTACGGAAACAATTGGAGACGGCAGAGCTCCGCATGGCATCTTGTCAAACTTCTCATTTTCATCCTCATTCATCTTAAACGCCTCCTCAAACGCTATCTTAGCTTTTGGTGCCAAAAAAATTGGAAACTCTATATGGAAGCGCACGATCAAATTCCCTTTTGCTTTTTTCGGGCATGCAGGTACCGGCAGGCCCTCATCCTCTATGATTTTCTCGTACGTTGGTGTTATAACGTCCGATATCTTGGTTCGTATGACCCTGTCATCCAAGGTTCTTAAAGTTATATCCAAGCCGCATATAGCTTCTTTTAGAGTCACTTGTTTGATTGTTAGTAAGTTGCTATGTCCGGAACGGACGTACGTCTCATGTGGACGGTCTTCTGTGACGAATATAACGTCAGCTGGGATCCTAGTAGGTCCCTGATCGCCTTCCGCTTTGAACAAAAACTCTGTGTTCGGATATATGCCTGGAGAAAATGGTATCGATAGTACCTTTTCCCGTAGTTTCAGCTCCGAACAAGTCTCATCAGTGAACACTAATCGCTGGATTTTCATTTTCTTCAATCCACCTTTGTATATCTCCTCCAGAGACAGTGAAAGCGGTCTAATAATGGGCACATCTTTCTCTTTATAACCTCTGCCTAATGGAGACTCGAAAAGTTCCGGCGGGTTTTCGTAATAGTCTAATAAGTTTGCATAGGGATTGGCTGTTCCGAAGAAGTCGTGAAAGGTCTTAAGTGGGTCGCCGTGGTATGCGTATGGTTGTATGAATTCTGTAGGCCCGGGTACGCCGCGCTTTAGCCCTTCTTCTCCGTACTGGTCGTAGACTGCCCTATGTTTGTGGTTCACGAGGACCTCGTAGGCTTCGCCGATGAGAGCAAAGATGCGAACCATGTTGTCATCACTGTCGTATCTCTCGGGGTTGTATTTGAGAGCTAAACGACGGTACGCCATTTTTATCTCGTACTGGGTGCACGATCGTTTGAGTCCCAGAATGCCGTAGTAGTGGATACCCATTTTATAAATTACAATAATATAAAATTATTTGTCAAAATGTTGTGAGATGTGAATGACATGGCGTTGTCAACTTTGGTTGTCAATAAGTTTTTTAAAACAGATCCGTAGAGATAAAAAAAGTTCTTTATCTTATTTACTTATTTAAAAATATATCGCACAAATAAAGTGAGAGTAGCTAAAAACTTTCGGAACAGCCCTCGTACAATGAAATAATAAATTGTTGGATTCCAGTGTAAATCGTTTATTATACAAAAATATTATACATTTTTTTTCAATATGTATCCCAAATTTACAGCGTACTAAGAGCAGTTGGTGAAATATTTCCTCGATTAAGCGCAAATATAATCGACCAACGAGACAAGACAAAATTGTACGAGACAAAAGGAGGATTCTTATATTATAAATTATAAATCTATCCATATTATACAATTGCTGCCTTACTGGGATCATGATTCCAAAAAGAATCTTAACAACACGAAGTGCTTAAAATGTATGGGCATTTATAAGAGTTACCACCATAACGCCCTTACTAGTTACTTCAAAACGGACACCTATGTATAGTTATAGGACACTTTACCCCACTACCCCGAAAGAAAAAAGCTTCTACGCGAACAATGTTGTCGCACCTTCTAGTCTGAAATACGAATGTTACACAGTGAACTAAAAACCGTAGTTCCAGAGGCCAGTGGATGCAAATAAAATTAATTCCAGGCAGTATCATATATTGGGCACATTTTTTTATAGATAAAGAGTATCGACATAGACAAGCATAACAACATGCGTAGGATCGTACTCTATTGTATTAGTCTAATAATACCAGCAAACCGTACACTTTCAGGTGCATTTCCGTCTCCATACCGGCGAGAAGCCTCTCAAATGCTCGGAATGTAACAAGACCTTCAGGCGACACTCCACGCTCTGCCAGCATATGAAGAAACACCGCGGCATCAGGAATCACGTGTGCAACGTGTGCAACAAGGCCTTCTATGAGGTGTCTAAGCTTAATGCTCACATGAGAGTGCATACAGGTTAGTAGCATTAGATAGTTCGATGGCACGCCGCATAAAGTATACTTCTATCACAGTTTCGATAACAGAGGTTACAGAGGCCCGTTTCTCAAAAGCTTGTAAGCGGAAGTCTATCCAATTCCAACAATTTGAATAGGGATGTAGACAATTTCTGTGGTATTATAGAACGACTTTTCAATAATAGAAATACTGGTGAAGAACTACTTCAATGTCATAAAAGGACCACGAGATACAACTACGTTAGAATCACACTTTGGGACTCCCAAAAAACGCTCCATACTAAATCCTACCCTGTATGGGGAAGTTAAGAGTCCTCGGTAAGCTCGGTTCTCCATACAAACGTAGTTACGCTCTCATTTTAAAACGACTGGTTATTTTGCTCTGAAACTTTGTAATTAGAATAGGTTGAGGTATATGCAGGCCTGTAATTAGTTTATGTAGCTTCAGTTACCATAGTAAAAAAATACAGCGAATTTAAGTTTTTCATACAAAACTTATTTTTACTGTATTTCGTTTGTTTTATAAACTGGAGCCATATAAACAGTTTCCGGCCTAGATATAACTCATGTCATTGTATATGCAAAGTTTTGTTACAATCCAACACGTAGTTTTAAAATGCGAACGAAACTCCGTTTGTATGGGAAGGTGTAATTCGGCCGAGCTTGCTGCAGACTCTTAAGAACTTTGTTCTACAGCTATGTCAAAACTTGCGTTTATCGAAACAGATTCATAACAAAAGTTACCAAACATTTGATGGGTTATTCAATAGTATTATTATTTATTAATATTTTCATACTTTTCAATTGGACTTTCCCACCTAACTTTAAGGCTTATAAAACAAACTTCACGTAAGGTATCGAACTCAAATATTTTAATTAGGATTGGTATCAGAGAAACCACCAGTTCGCATCAAAATGTTAGTATTATTTGAGTACAGTCAACATCCCTATTAAAAAGAGACGTCCCCTTGTATTACAAGTTACAAGCGTTTATGAAACGGGCTCCAGGTATAACCAGATATTTCACTCTCGCGTATTTTCATATAAAAAATAAAAACCGGCCACGTGCAAGTCGGACTTGCGTACCGAGGGTTCTGTACCAAATATACTCTACAAACGGCCGTATTTATGGAAATCCAGTGTTAGCAGAGCCCTACTTCTAAGCGGTGTTCGGTCATTTTAAATTGGTTACTGACATAGACAGACAGACATAAAATTATTCTGTAATTAGCATTTATTGTTATAGTGGCAACAAATACATCTGTGAAATTTTCAACTGTGACAGACAGACAGCGGAGTCTTAGTAATAGGGTTCCGTTTTACCCTTTGGGTACGGAAAACGAAAAACAGGCACGTGTTTTAAAAAAAATCAATAGCTCGTTATGATTCCAATGATGTAGGATACTCATGAAAAAAAAGGATTTTCACTTCAACATAACTACTACCGTTATGAGGAAGAAAACCCGAAATAGGGAATATTCATGAATTTAAATTTTTACTTTATTAAAAGCTCATTAATGTAACGAACAGTAGACAAAAATATTTTTTCGAATAACTATAAAAATAACCAAGATATAAGACATCAAACATTTCATTCTATTCTATAAAAAACAGTATTTATTATGGAGTTTATATGGTCGGAGTGCAGCATGACGTAACAGTGCACGTCGGACCTCTCTGTCTAATTAGTAGTTTAAAATGCCTATATCATGCGTATTTCTTGGCCGATTTAAATTTTAATTTCAAATTTTCAAATCGTTTTTACGGTATTTTTATATTTAGTTAAGAGAAGCGATAAAAAAGAATCATGCATGTACCCCATTGCTACTAAAATTGTGAATATCTCGGAATTCTCGGTAACTAATAATTTTCGGACAGGGTATTACATGACCTTTTTTGTTGCAAATGTACAGTCACTAGCATCAATATCTGCCATAACAAAGCGAGTGAAAATATCTGACACGTGCTAATGGTCCTAGAAATAGAGTCGTGTCAGATATTTATGCGCGCTTTGTTGTGGCAGATAATAATGTTGGTGACTGTACTATAACCCCTTGAAAGCAATCAATCAAAAATCTTAATCAATCAAAATCAAAATATGCTTTATTCAAGTAGGTACAAGCACTTTCGAATTGTCAGTTACATTAGAGAAGTATTTGCTGGGAGATATACAATATGATCCAACGTTTGTTGAAAGGATTAAGGAAAACCCAGAAAACCCAATCAGATCATTTAACTTAAGTATAATATTATTGAGTTAAACTTCATTTTAGAAATTAAAATAATTAATAAGATAAATCCCAAAAGGATTGTCAATAAAAAAGGAAAATAAATTAATACTTTAATAAACACTAGAAAAACACGCATTTATACACATAGTGTCTATCTTCCGGCTTCATCAGCAGACCTTGAAACCTAATCGTGGTCAAAGGTCATTACAAGACTTTTCTAATAAATCCAAACACAGCTATGATACGATGTTCCATCATGAAGTTCCAGTTCATATCTTTTGGCTCCATCATCAGATCAGTTCGACAGTACCATATTATTGTATTGTCATCAGAACTACATACAGCTGCCAATTTTCATGACGCTACGATCCTTGGAAGATGGTTAAATTAGTTAATTTAGATTCCACTTAGTTAGTCACATACAAGTCGACCTAATAAAAGCGTATTTTTTTTATTTTATTTAAGGCCTACAAATTGGATGTTACAAAGTACTAAATAACAATATTGAAAATCACTGCTTGGACATTATCGCACACCCTAAAACAGTAGACACAACATGCAAGTACAGAGAACAGTTCAGTTTTAAACATTAACACTAAAAACTATATAAATAAATTAAATTTAAATGAAATTAATAAACTAGGAAAGTAAATTTTAATTGTTGGCTTATTTGAGCTTTACTTTAGCGGAGGCTAAAGAACACGCAAAAATATCTAAATTAAATTGAACACTACTATGTGATGCACTCATTCTATACAGAGGTGCATGCTTGCCTATATTGGTACGACATTGCGGAAGAGAAAAAGGCTTTCTATTGCACAGGCGCGAGGGACCACAACCTTAACATTTTCTAACAGCTCTGGACAGTCGACCGTGCAAAAGTTTTAAAAAAGAAAAAAAAAATCTAGAATGTGTCTAGAATAAAATTCTATTAAATAACCAATCACCTGCATATTGTGTTCAGGTGAGCGCCCATTCGAGTGCCAGTTCTGCGAGCGTCGCTTCGCGCAGCAGTCGGCGCTCATCTACCACCGGCGCACGCACACCGGCGAGAAGCCCTACTGCTGCAAACTGTGCTCCGCCAGGTTCACCACCTCCTCCGCCAGGAACAACCACATGGTCACACACACCGGCAACAAGAGGTCCGTAGGTTTCCACACTTTTGTAATGTCTCCTCTACCAGGGCTCGAAAACCGGTATAGGCTATTCATAAATTACGTCATTTCAAATTTGGGGTGATTTATGAACAGCCCCTAGGGAATATGTAGAATTTTTGTTTTTGCTTAATTAAAAGCTCATTCATGTAATAAACGGTATTTTTTTTCGAATAACTGCAAAAATAAACAATATAGGTATAAGCCATCAAAAAAATATTCTATCTCTTTCTAGCAAAACAGAATTTAATATAGAGTTAATATGGCCGGAGTGGACTATGACGTAACAGTACATGTGGGACCTCTCTGTCATATCACTGTCTACTTAGTAGTTTAAAATGCCTATGTCATGCGTATTTCTCGGCCGATTCTAATTTTAATTTAATTTTTTGAAATCGCTTTTACAGTAGTATTATGATATTTTGTTACGAAAAGCGATAAAAAAAATCATGCATGTACCCTATTCTCTCCATGCAAATTAACCGCTTTTTTCGTTCAACTACGGGATTTTTCTTATATTTTATTAACATTCTAGAAGTTGAATCAGGTGTTTCCAAAGGTATGTGCCTTCTCCTTAATACACTTTTAAAACATTCAAGAAATTGCGTGTGTTTTAGAATATTTATAAATAACGCTTCCGAGCCCAGTCCTCTACACAATCGCCGTATCGGCAACCAGATAGGACGCTGTTATACGTTAGAAAGAACGCCATATATTTCTAACTCATTCTAACGTATTGCTGCGTACCGCCTGCGCGTTGATGATCGGCGATCATGTAGAGGGACCAGTGTTAGTATATTGGTGTGGGATAGACATTTGGGGATTGTACTATTGTTCGTAAATACCACAACAAAACGGGGCTTAATCGCGTGTAAATATGATTTATTTAATTACATTTTATTGGTAATTCTTGGACGTTTCGGACGAGGCGTTACGTCCATGGTCTCGAAGGAAACTGAGTTTCCTTTGAGAGGTGATTAAGCCCCGTTTTTGTTGTGATAATGAGTAAAGATCGTGTAAGTTTAAATCAATGTGTTCGTAAATAATTTATGCATTTACAAATTAACGTCTGTCATATTTTATTGCCCAGGTTTGTGTGTCCAGTATGCTTCAAAGGCTGCACATCTCGAGCGGAGCTGCGAGTGCATTCCAGCAAGCATACGGGCGAGAAATTATTCGGGTGTTCGCTGTGCAACGCTCGCTTCAGCTCCGCCTCGTACCTCGCGGTGCACCGCCGCCACCACACCGGCGAGCGGAAGTACGTGTGCAACGTGTGCGGACGAGGTTAGTAAAGGAAACGACTACCATGATCACTTTTACAAATAGGTGGCATTCACTGGCATGCACAGGATGTTTGGCCAAGGTAGGCAGTTTTTCTGGGCCCATATGGAGCCATGATCGTTTAGGACTACAGGGTATGGCAGTTTCTCTGTGGCCTATATGGATCCATGTTAGTTCAGGGTAGGCAGTGCCTTTTGTGCTTATATGGACCTCACGCCACTGGTGGCATTCATAATTTGGGGTCATGATTCATTGCAAATAATACTGGGGGGAGTATTATTCGGGTGTTTGCTATGCAATGCTCGCTTCAGCTCTGCGTCTTACTTGACCATCCACCGCCGCGACCACACCGAGAAGCTCAAGTACGCCTGCAACGTGTGCGGACGAGGTTAGTACATTATCGAAAACCCAAAAATGACACTCGTGACGATTTTAAAAATACGTGTACCATTTTTGACTTAACAATAAACTCCATATCAGACACTGGACATCATGAACGACACAGCTAACGTCAATTTTTAATTTACAGCTCTAAGCTCTGGCAACAACCGTCTTTACCAATGTACTGTTTCAGTTTATCTTCACGAGTCACTAGAAAAATCTGCGTTCGTAAAGTAGCCAAATCATTAGGCCTATGTATTCATTTCTATAATAAATTACAAGATGATGCTTTGAAATTACCTTTTCCAGTATTCCCAAAAGTATCGACAATTACACCCATAACAATTTAAAACCTCATATCTTTGTTTGTTCTCTTGCTCTTTGTAAAGTGACCGTGGTCATCATGGTGTTAGAGATTTCTCCAAAATTATGAGGCGTCATCTTGGATACCGGAATGGCATTATTTCTGAAACTCAACCATTACAGGCCCACTAGAAAGGACTCAGGGCTAGCCTGGAAGTTAAAATTAGGGCTTCTGATATCCGTGTTACACGCGAAAACGTGTTCTTAGCACCGGTGGTACTAAGATCTCGTACCACACGGTCACGCCAACATACGTAGCCGTGTCTGCGTACGGCCACGTATCTGCGGATCTCGGCTACGCTGCTCGGTTCCGCCGCTCCGGTATTGAAACGGCACAGACGGATCCACGTGTAATTAAGGAACGCGTGTGTACACGTGTAACACAGAGCTACGTATCTTAATTACACCTGCCGAACGGCTCGGCTACGGGTACACGAAACATGGATACGACCGCGAGCCCTAGTTAAAATCAACGTCATTTTCGATTTGTCCGAAGAAATCTCGAACTCCTGGTTACATTCTAAAGAGATATCTTTTTGCAGGTTATATGGAATCCGGTTCCTTCAAGAAGCACCTCAAAACTCACGAGGCCAAGCCTGAAGAGTCTCCAGAACCCCCCGAAATTGAGAAGGTGGAAGAGGAACAGAGTCAAGTGGTAGAAGAACAGGAGAGTCAGCAGGAGACAGCGGTACAGACTCAAAGCGTGGAGCCGGCGACGCAGCGACGATACAAGTGTGGGATGTGCGTGAAGACCTATCTGTATCTGCATAGTTTGAAGAAACACATGGCTTCTCATGCGCAGGTATGTATATGTGATGATGTATATTCATTAAAAATTGGGCGACTAATTTCAGAATGTAAGAGAGTGGCTGAACGAGAGTGCGAAAGCGAAGCGGGCACGATAGTGTGAATGGACGAACTTTTTATGTACATATAAATAAGGTAGACTAATAACTATAAATTGGTGTTGTTTTGGCAATAGCTGTTAAGGCACAAATGTTTAGTATAATTAAATAATTAAAAAAATATGTATAGCTAGCTGTTCACTAGTTCTCGGTGACGTCGTAAACCTTTATTCAACACATTCACGACCGAGGTTTTCGTAGCGCAGCCGGTATCATGGGAAAATGCGTATATAGTGAAAACTTACTACGAACAGAGCGTCCACCTAGCGGGTTTTCGGTCGCGAAAGTGTTAACTGTAACTTCCTTGGGTATAAATAATAAATAAATAATATGACTTAATTTCTCACTTAACAAACTGGTCTTAGTTTTCGTTTTAGGAGTTGGTAGCATGTTTCTCAACATACTGTTATTTCTTAGTCCTGGAACAAGTTGCTGCCTAGCATACTGTAATAATCCGGTGTAATCATTTTTTGAGCAATGCTCATCGTGGCAACTAAGCAGTATTTATGTTCCTTGACTAAAACTTGCTATATCTACAGAATTAAAAACCTCTGTAGACATTTGACCATGTAAAGTGTAACTATTTCCTGTTTGCATAGCAACAGCTGCAGCAGCAGCAGCAGCAACAACAGCATCAACAACAGCAGCATCAGCAACAACAACAACAACAACAACAACAACAACAACAACATCAACAACAACAACAACAACAACAGCAGCAGCAGCAACAACACCAACAAGTGCAAGTTCAAGTGCAGCAGCAAGTCCAACAACAGCAACAACAAGTGTCGGTGCAGCAAGTGGGCGCGCAGCTGCAGCAGCAAGTGCTGCAAGTGGGCGGCGTGCAGCAGCTCACGCTGCCGCTGCACGCGCAGCAGCCCTCGCTCGTGCAGGTAACACCTACAGGGTCAATACAACTGCTTCTGTACCTCGAGTTAACTAAACTACACGTTCTATGTCTAGCTGTTTTTGTAATAACGTACAGTATAGCTAGTTTCACGTGAGTTGAGGTCACGCACACAATAACACTGTCATGTAATGACAGCAGGATTTTGAAATTAGTGTTCTTATATTGTACCGATAGCAAGTTCAACAGTAAAAAAAATGTAAGATAGATCAAAAAGTTTCTTTTAACTATTTTGTTGAGTACTTATTATAAAAGTACATACAATTATTCATGGACTTCAAACAAAACAGAAAATAAAAGATTTTGGTGATTTTATTCAAATAAATTGTTTATATGAATAAATAAAAGTCAGATATGTGTAGGCATATGAACATAATATTAATCGTAGAAACCAAAAAAAGAAGAAAGATACCAGATAATGGAACCTAGGATTGATGATTTAACCGAAAACCATAACCTTGTAATCAATCTTAACGAATCAGATAAAGATATGCGAAGTGACGATGATTTATAAAAGAATTTCATTTTTATTTTTACTGTTTTAATACCTACCTATTAAAAATATAATTAAGCGTTTTTATTTACATTCGCTCACTCATTTCATTCATTCACTTTTTTATTTTTTTGCAATCAGTACTTCGTGTAGCTGTGTGTGTAATCATTCATCTCAACTCTCGTGGAACTACCTATAGTATCACGAATATAAGTTACATCGGCAATCTTCGGCCACGCTGACGAGTGCTACTAAGTACCGTATGGAATACCATTTCAATAAAGACCTTGTTGCACTATACGTACGGTACATATGCAATGACAGGTAAACTCGTGCTCTCTCGCTCATGGCGACTGACGCGGCGCCAGACAAAATGGCGGGCGCCGGAGCTAACAGCGTCACGCGCAAAATTTTGGCCGATGGGCGTTGAAAATTTAACCCGCGCTAACGCGCTGCCTTATAATTGGTTAATCTGTTTGAAAAAAATGCTTTCTGCGCAGGTACATCGTTGTAACTTATATTTGAGGTACTTCAACGTTAGATTTGTTTTGATAATGACGTTTGCTGTGTACCGTGATCTAACTATTTCATCCTTGCTTTCCACGAAATCACTACTCTCATGTTATTGATTTTAACGAAAATCTTGATGTTTTACCATCACGACCTTCGTGATTTTTAAAGTGAATTTCTTCACTAAGAAACTATATTCTTAAAATACTAAGATCTAAATATTAAAAAAATTTCAAGCCTCGTCGAATCTTTCAACAAATTGCTTGTCATCGTCACATTTTTACAACTTTATAATAGTATACAAATATTAACTAAGTCAGGAATATGTAGATAACTATGCAAACAAATCTTGCACGTTAAATTTCACCTACTTCCCGTATTTCGATTGAGCTAAAATTTGGCATATTTATGAAAGTTCGGTGACAATGCAATATTATGATACCACCGATCTCATCTGACGATTGAGCCGGATGGTGGTCTTAGGAATTCTGTCATAAAATAACGCAGTCTTATCGAGTTTGAATCGCCTCGGTAAATAGTTGTTGGAAGGTTAAAGAAAAGTACAGTCGGCGACAAAAGCATGCCACGAAAAATGTGTTTTTCAAATAGTAGATTGTTTGACAAGGGGCTAAAATTAGCCATTAACAGGAAGTGATAATGGCTATGCAAATATGTCTGAGTGTCATAATGTCTTTTAGCCACGTGTTAAACACTCTGCTTTTCACTTCGACTGCCAGTAAATAAAAAAGACTTAACATTAACATTGTGTATTTCATGAAAAACTAAAAGTACAGTTTGAGCAATTCTATCCGAAAGTTTGGCCAATCTGATCAGGATGGTTTGTTTGTTTTTAATTATTCGTAAGGAGTATGTAGCTGGCCGCAAGTTTTTTTTTACAGTATCATAGACATTTGTATGGGATTATATGGCTTTCTTTTAAACCCTAGGGGCTAAATGTACTATTTTAGTCTCTCTTCGCGAAGCTAATAAGACGTACTTTTTGAGCGGGAGAAGTGAAAAAGTTATTGTTGGTTACAGGCCGGCCACTCCCCGTACCCTGTGATATCTTCAGTCCAGTCGCTGCAGTTACAGCAAACACAGCAACAAGTCAATACGGTAAACAGATTTATTACTTTTAACCGTTTTCAGGGTTCCGTACCAAAAGGGAAAAAAGCGGCCAAGTGCGAGTCGGACTCGCCCATGAAGGGAACCCTTTATAAAAAAAATGCTCTACAGATGATAAAAAATACGATAAAAAAAACACTAACAAAAGAGCGTATCTCCCCGGCACTTACGTCCTTTTGCTGAGAAGCGTAGTTTTTTGGCAAGAACTTAAAAACGGTATGTCCGATCATGTTGAAAACAATTTTCGTTGGAAGTAGTTTATTAAGCATTATATTTGTAAATATTTTCATATTTTTTGAACATACCGTTTAGAAAATAGGGGGGGGGGGGGGGGGGGGGGGGCACAATTTTTGTTGGAAAATATTCACTGAATCAAAAATAGGGAACATGCATGAATTTTTTTCATCGCTTTTCTTAACGAAATATCAAAATACTGTAAAGACTATTCCAAAAAGTGAAATTAAAATTGGCCAAGAAATACTTATTATATAAGCATTTTAAACTACTAATTAGACAGCGATTTGAGTGAGAGGTCCGACATAGACTGTTACGTCATAGTCTACTACGGTCATATAAACTCCATATTAAATTCTGTTTTGCTAGAAAGAGATAGAATGAAATGTTTGATGGCTTACATCTTGGGTATTTTAATAGTTATTTGAAAAATTCTTTTTGTCTACTGTTTGTTACGTGAATAAGCTTTTAATAAAGTAAAAATTAATATTAATGCATATTCCCTATTGTTTTTAGAAACCTGAAAGTGTTTTTAGAAGAGCTTTAGAACGATGTGCCACACATTGATATTTGCTGAAATTTTTTTTTTTCGGTTTCGGTTACATGTATGGAGTGAAATATATATATTTTTTATTTAACTATCAAACTAAGTAGCGGTATACACACGACACCTATGCTCCAAATTTCATCAATGTACATCTTGTACTTTTTGAATAAAATGTCTGTCACATACGGACGGACAGACAGACAGACATGACGAATCTATAAGGGTTCCGTTTTTGCCAATTTGGCTACGGAACCCTAAAAAGGTCGCACCATAATGGATATTATGGTGCGAATCTGTCTCTCCGACTGTTACAATACTATATCTCAGGAACTACTTGAGGATATTATTTATTACTGTGGTTAAATTTCGATTTATAAAGGCCAAAATACAATCCCCCATCACCGTAGTTCGTGGTCATCATTTTTGAACAATCCGGTCGCGTTAAGTTTGCACCTCCGACCTCCGTTGTATGCGTTGCTATAGATACGAGGTGCAAACTTAACCGGCGCAATATTTTGGGATAAGTGAAAGTTTGTACGGAACCCTCAGTGCGCGAGTCATACTCGCACTAGGCCTGTTTTTTCATATAACGTATATGTATGTGAGGCGAACATTAACGAATATATTTTTGTCATCAGCAACAACAGCCGCAGCAGCTACAGGTGCAGACCATACAAATACATCCTCAACATCAACCAATTCAAATTCATGTAAGTCTACAACTGTCTTCACCATACATTAAAACATACATTGCCTGCGAAGCTGAGGTCCTGGGTTCAAATCTCGGTAAGGGCAAATATTTGTGTGATGAGCAATAAATATTTGTTCCTGAGTCTTGGATGTTTTCTATGTATATAAGTAATATATCTATTAAATATATCTTCGTCTAGTACCCATAACAGAAGCCTCATTGAGCTTACCATGGGACTAGTTTGATTTGTGTAAAAATTGTCCCGTAATATTATTTATTATTATTTATTTATTTATTATATGCAAAATTGTTTTTCTCAAACATGCAATGAAATATTGACGTTGTTTATTTATTTATGTATTTAATGTCAAACACATGCAAGTTAACGTTACTCACCAAAACACTGTGGTCGTTACAATAGGCCAAAAAGTCTTACGTCGGGTGCGGCGCGACGAGAGGTATATAATGATATTTCATAAAACATTACAGGCCTAGGCCTCGCCCCACGTTGCCGGTGAGGCGGCGAAAAGATTTCATTGTTTCATGTTGGTTTTTATTATATTTCATTTCACTGCATGTATGAGAAAAACACTACACATACTCCGTCGAGAAAATGGATTGCCAGTCACGAATCATAATGGCAATCCCTGTTTTATCATGTTACTTCTGTATATAACATTTGTAAACAGTATTAGTTGTAACTTGTAAAGTAGTCATGTAAGTGAATTCTGTTTTTTTTTTATGAGAAATAAAGTTCCTTAAACATATAGTAGATTGTTAACCAAGATTTTAAAGAGACCCATTTCACTCGAGATATTTCTGACGCTCGTGGAAAGGGCGAAGTGAGAGCGCCAATAGTTCGAGGGTGAAATGGGTAATTTCACCCGAGTTAAACACTCTACTTTTCATTTCGACTGTGAGGAAAATAAAAATAATAACTATCATCATCGCAATCGCGATATGAATAGCTTTTATTTTAAAAATATGACCTAAATCAGTTATCTTCGACTCTGTGGCTAATCGTAACAATAAAATACTTTCCACCCTAGGGATGGAAAAATCCATTTTACACCCGGCTAAATACCAATGAAAATGTAACTTTCCGAACAGGAGAGATGAAGAATGTATTACATCGGTCAGACAAACCCTATTGATTTATTTTTAGTTCCCTACTTGCAGTAGAGTTTTGGCCGTTTTGAGCGTAATTTTTTTTTATTTATGTTTCCAGGCGGTGGGCGTGCAGCAAGTGCAGCAACAGCAACTGCACGTGGCCACGTCCAGCTGCCAGACCATGCTGCCCAACATATTGCAGGTATAGTTGTTTGGACATGCTTAAACAATGAGGTTATTAAGTTTGCTATTTGTGTACATTCTTGACGACACGTTTGGCTTAGTTGGTTGCATAACGGGGGTCTCCTTCGAAATCCTAACATACTTTTTACCCGACTACGCTGAATAAAAAAAGAGGGGTTATGTATGACTTTTTCTCCTCCGCTAAAGAAGTTGTGGGCGTCTTCTAGTGTAATATACAGACCAATTATAATATTGAAATATTCAGAAAACATCCAAAAGCCAGGAACAAAAAACACTTGCCTGGCCGGGATTCGAACCTGGGACTGCCAGCTTCCTAGGCCGTTGTGGGGATCTATATCGGAATCCCTAGTGTCGTTTGTCCTAATGTATCGTTTGTCATAACGCATTTTTTTTTTAAACCGTAAATTCTTTAGGATATTTTAAAAGATTATCGTATAGATTAGGTTAGGTTAGTTTTGTTTTATAACAATCGTGAAAAGTTTACAGTTTCATAAAAAATGCGTTAGGACAAACGATACATTAGGACAAACGACGTTAGCGATTCCGATAAAGATCCGCACAACGGCCTTCGAAGCTGGCGGTCCCAGGTTCGAATCCCGGCCAGGGCAGGGCAAGTGTGTGTGATAAGTACGAATTTTTGTTCCTGGTTCTTGGATGTTTTCTGTACATTTAAGTATTATAATTGGTCTATATATTATACTAGAAGGTGCCGACAACTTCGTTAGCGGAGGAGAAAAAGTCATAATCCCCCTTTTTTTCTTCAGCGTAGTCGGATAAAAAGTATCCTATAAGTAACCATCTGGAGATACCCGTGTACCAAAAATGGTTGAAATCCGTTCAGCCGATTTTCCGTGATGGAGCCACAAAGACACATAAGAATATAATATTTTTCGTTTTAGTGACCTCCAAATAGTAAGTTACAATCATTTTTTGAAAATATCTTCAATGTTACAGACATTTCATTTTTACAACTTTATAATGTATAGATATATCGTCGCCTAGTACCCATAGCACAAACTTTTTGCTTAGTTTGGGACTAGTTCGATTTGTGTAAGATTGTCCCTGATATTTATTAATTACTAGTAGATGCCCGCAACTTCGTCAGCGGAGAAAATAATCATAAACTCTTGTTTTCGTCAGCGTAGTCGAGTAAAAAGAACCCTTTGACCATCTGTGAATGTCCAGCTATCTGTGTACTAAACATAATTAAAATACGCTAGGCCGTTTTGGCGTGATGACATACCATTTTTTTTTGCAATGTACAGACATTTGAGTAAACAATAATTTTTTTTTTCTTTAACTTAACTACGGGCAGAAAATACTTTTGTGCGCATATTCCTGCCATTTGTGAACAGATTCCACTATGTTCCTCACAGTCAGTTTGTCAAAATTTTCTTGTTATAATTTTTAACTTCAGACGCATAAACCATTGAATTTGAACCAGTTTTTACCGGTTTTAGGTACGGTTTATAGCTATATCAAATAGTCTATAGCATACAAAGTGCCAAATATTAGAGGCATTAATACTCATACTCATTTATTCATAATGAATAGATACATTATATGTAATAGTCTAGGCATAAAGACACGTGACGATATATTTAGCGCTTTGGATGCTATGACCTGATAATATCAGATTTTATAAAATGTGTATCTTAGAGGAAATCATAGAAAATGTATCATAATGTTTATCTTGTTACAGTTGGGTGGCGGTACTGTCGCGGTGTCAGGATTAAGTGGGGCCGACTTGGGCGGCGTTGCGCACCGCATCATTCTGCAGCCGCAGCAGCAACATCCCCACCACCCCACAGTCTACACCATACACCACTAACATACACACTAACACACGTCGACAACGTTTACTAGTCGACGCAATGCACCACTTGCTTACCATATACTAGTCGAGACCATACATTTGGGTAAAGTATCAGTTTGGGAAACTGTCCATTTATTACTAACCCACACAATAAATTACAAGTTGACCCCATTCATCAATAGTAGATTCACGATCACGACTCAATATAGTACCTTAACATTCGACACCGTCCAGCGTATTTGGGTCCATATTGGCTCGCATAAAAATGTAAGTCATATTTTTGGAGCGCATACCGGTCTTGATTCATATTCATCATTCTTACGCATCGTTACTTTAATGATAGTGTCCGAAAGCATAAACATCAAGGGTCATAATGTTATTACGCATAATAACTCTGGTCATAACGTATGAAAGCATAATAATGCAAACGTCATAATCTTTTTATGCATAATATTTGTTACAATTATAATATGTTTTTTAGTTAGGGTGATCTCATGGTGCGATGAAAAAATTGTCCTCTAAATATAAGTTAAGTCGTCTGTGGAACCGATCTGCTCCGGCGCTGCGGGAACGGCGGCCGCTCCGCCCGGACCAACGCGGGGCGCGGCGGCGCTCCCTCTGCGCCTGCGCGAGTGTAATATATACTAGCGGTGGGCAGTCAACAAGTGTGCTGCTCGGCGGCGGCGTCACTATAATTAAAATCAATGAATTATAATATATGGTGAAATTATTATTTTCAATGGTACACAATAAACAGCATTGGTACATCAATTTCCACAAGAATAAAATTGCTAATATCATTTCTATCTCTGAATTCTACGCCGCTGCAGAGTATGCTCTGCAGCGGCGCCACAATCGATGCCCATTATTTCGTCCTCCGCCATAGGTACAGCCATAGAGATCACAGGTACATGGTGTACCTTCGACGTACATCATTTCACCATATAGTTCATTGATTTTCATTATGGTGGCGCCGGCGCAGAGCAGCACACGTCAAGACCACGTGGAGTCGGGATTGTCAGATTTGGTTCTGTGACATTCTTGAACTTAATAGCAAAAAATAATTGTTACTTGAATGAATCTTTAAAAATATGCCCTGAGTTTCATGACTAAATTATGCTTATAGAATTTAGGACAAATGATAATTATAACATACAATTTATTATGCGCATAGATATGTATGACAAAAGACTAGTATGCGCTTAAAGTTTATGCCAGATAGGTATGTTATGACAATCAAAAATATGACTATAGTTTGTATGTGAATAGTGGGGTACCCAGTGTGTTTACTATAAACGGGTAGTCAAGACCGCATACAAGTTAGCGCCCAGCTGTGATGTATTCGAAATCTTTGTCAGGAAACATATACCACGAACTGACACTATAGACAATTTACCACCATACACTTCAATATCTCTCACTAGTCTACACTGTTTATGACCAACCAACTGCATACACTAATTGACACTATACATAAACACCCATAAGTTGAGATTATTCACTAGTTAACACTATCCACCACTAACATTGACATCTTAGCAAGTAGTTAAAATCCGATTAAGACTATTTTGTGCCTATATACAAGCAATCCAACTCAATTATAAGCAATACCATTTATTTACAGGTATATACAGCCGTATTAAAGCAATTACTTCCAGTAATAAATCCATCGTGTCTTATATCGTTAATGTTTCGTCTAACTCAATGATGGCTACTGCAATTAAATTCACCTCTAGGAGGCGCTAGTGAAGACTTTGGTCTTTAGAAATGTCAAAAATGCACTGAACTTTTGCTCTGCGAGTTTTTCATAGCGAAATATCAACTCATGATTGTGATATATTTTGCTATATATAAGATACAGATCGATGAATGTTAAGAACTACGAGAGAAGAAAATTTTATGTAGGCTTAAATAATAACTCATTCAGATAGATTCTTCCTAAAAGGTATTTTTACGACGTAAAATTTCTAAATATTTGAATTATCACAACACAATAAAACGGGGCTTAATCGCGTGTAAATATGATTTATTTAATTACCTTTCGTTGGTAATTCTTCGACGTTTCAGACGTCGCGTTACGTCCATGGTCTCGAAAAACTGTTGTTGTGTTGTGATAATGAGTGAAGATCGTGTAAGTACCAATCATCAATCTATTTGGATTACGTCACTTAATTCAAAGGTGCGAATCATAGTTTGAATAACTGGGTGATTTTAAGGGCCTATTCAGACGTTCCGCAACCACTTGAAAACTATTATATAAAAATAAATAGTTATATTCACATGGACGACTCATTTCACCGGTCTGTACTATATAAAGTGTACTAGAAAAGTCAGACGTCAGAACCTCAAATTTTACGTGTTCGTATCCTACGAATAGTAAAGAATACAATATTGTGTAATAATCGTCGCAAGTCGACAGTGTAGTCAATATTTTTAACATTGTTAACACCACTTTATACGCCATATATGTAAATAAGCTAGGAATAAAGTTAGACCTAGGTTGCATTCATAGTTGGTACTACAGCGTAGTTCTTTGTCAGTTATGAGACGTAAACTTCCTTAGTTAGGGCTGATTTGATTGGTAACAAGTTCGAGCTCATATTCCTACTTGCATTTAGTGGCAAATGTATGAACTGGCACTAAATGCCTGAATCAGGCCTTACTGCGTTAAGGTACTTATCTGAAGTGAGAAAGGAATATAGGTAAAATGGATAAGAAATGCCTATGGTGAATGAATAGGTAGACGTTTAATAGGTATAGTTTCAGAATACTTCTTGAGCATAACCTTGACTGCGCAGTAACCGACTTAGGTACAATGTACATGCGCAGATCCGCCATTTTTGTTAAAGAAGTTCGCCGGGATCTGTATTTAAAATTTATAGTTTTCCGTACTGCCCACAAACAAACGTAGGTAGATAAACATCATGCAAGAGGCAATCCTTAGATTTTTATTTATTCTAATGTCAAATTTCACCACGCTTTCTTAGTTGATTATACCTGATTAACAGCCAATCTGCCATCTTATAGAAAAACCTATTTTGGATGACCTGCACCTCTAGCACAACTGGTACGCGACTCTTTGTCGCACGACAAAGATTGTCTGTCTCTTTCCTTTCAATACAATGCGAGAAATACGAGTGAATCAGTCGCGCGACAAGCGTAGTCGCGGAGAGTTGTGCTAGACCGCCTGGAAAGGCGTGGGACAAGACTTAGGCACGTGAGCAAAGACAGTGAAGTACACTTGCATAAGTCATAATGTCGATACCTTAGAGCACAATCGTACTAACCCTTTGAGGAAAATGCTTGTAATTAGTACTTTAGTGTACAAATACGTAAAGTTAAAATTCCATCGGCAAAATACTGTAATTAGTACGAGTGTGAATTAAGGTATCGATGTAATGAATAGCAGTTTTGTAAAGCGTCAACTTATTTCTAAACTTTACCTTCTAGCTTTACTTCCTGAAACTTTGTTAATGGTTCACGAATGATCCTAGGCCAACATTATTGCACGACATCGTTCACATTTCAGTTTGATATCTATTCCACTTTAGTAACTGGAATGACGTTTGATTCTGGACTCACCAGGTGGAAAGAAGGATACTGATGTTTATCCAGAAGTCACCTTATTACAACAACAAAGCGGAGCTAAATCGCGTCTAAATGTGATTTATTTTATTGAATTACCTTGCGTATGCTTTGTAATTCTTCGACGATTCGACGCGTTACGTCCATAGTCTCGAACGAAGTCCACGATTAACCACCGTTTTGTGTTGTGATAACAAGTGAAAATCATCTAAGTTTAAATTAAATTAGAAGCTACGTATGTTGAATTGTTCTCTTGTCTTAAAATATTTACTATTTTATTTTTATTGATGCATTGAGTGAAGAATGTGTCAAATAGCTACGTGGAAGAAGTCGTGTAAAGTGTTTTATTTAGTAAACTGTAGATAATGTTTATAGTAGTTATAGATTAAATAGGGAATGGTTAATATATTTATTAGTACAAGTTGTCATAGGCTTTTTAGCATAAGCTTGGATCTGATAGTATAAGCTACTCTCATAAGAGTCCCAATTTAATAGTGATCATGTAGCATATACAACTATGTATCGTGTTCATTGAAGCAATAAATATATTTTATATTATGCATTTAGTTTGATTTTGTCTTGAAATGACCTTGTCAACCGTTACTTTTGATTCTATAACAGACAAGTAGATAATATTTAGTACAGAGTACAGTCATCAATCATCATCCAACGTCTCTATCCAGACACGTATATTTGTGCCCATAAGATTTAATGTTTCGTTATATTTTACACTTTGGACACTACAGAATATTTGATACTAACTGTACACTGAATCCTTGGAATCCGAGCTGAAGAAAAGTTAATTCACCTCAATTCTCGACCAGATGACCTGTAATTCTAGCATAACTGAGACGGGAGTCTGCCACGTGACAAGTGTTTAAATATTCAGTACAGAACGAGATGGGTAATGCCTCCAGCTGGCGTTTTTTGCACGGAACTTACACTTAGCCAGAAAGTGATTACATACCATCTTATGTCTTTCATATATCCCAAAGAAAGTGGTAGGAGATATCATCAGCGTATTACAAGGCCAAATATTCAGTTTACATTGGCCAGTCTTGAAATCTCCCGTATTAGAATACGTATAGTAACGCCTGAGTGAATTCGTAACATTGACAGCCAAGTCAGCTGCAAGCACATCTAGATAATGAACGCATTCATAAACATCTCGGCGCATTCATAAAGTCACTAGCCAGAATGCAGAAGTCTACGCCAAGCATTTAAAGGCACTGGTCCCTACGCCGACGAAAAAGCGAGCAACTATCGACTATTTTCTCGCCCAACTCGCTCAAGAAACGCACAATAGATGTAGACTCCGTGTCAATAAGAGAGATCCACATATATGAGAGTTCTCGCCGGCAGTGTGAACGGCCAACGATGAACTATTAATACATGTGTCTCTTTTATTACTAACACAGGATCTATATCTTTTGTTCGTTTTTGGAGCGAGAAAATCGCAGATAGCTAATCGCTTCCTCACCCTTGGTGGAACCAGTGCCAAACACTGGAGATGCCATAATACATACATTTTCCATTATCGTGGGTTGGTTTATAGTATAAAAAATAACCACACACTGTCAATTTATTGTATAAACTTTATAAAATAAATTGACAGTGTGTGGGTGTTTTTTTCTTTGTTGTGCATTTGTATCCAATTGTAACACAGGTTAAAAAATAAAAGACGAGAGTACTAAAAAATATTATTATTACAGTATATTACAATACAGACAAATTAAATCAATCTTATTTATTTAAAAATGCATTTCATTCTATAATTCCGCTAAACTAAAACAGTGACCAGGTTAAATTTATTATTCCCAGCTACCTCACAAAAAAACCCTCGAAATTTACTATTTTCTTTAATGAAAAGTTGGGACTAAATTTTCAGAGGGGTGTTCTTACTTTTTAATCGAGAACAACTGTTAGAGGCGACTGGTAATAATAACTTTTGTTTCATTTGATCATATTAAGAGCCCTCACACACATTATCGACGAATGAATTAATTAGAGATACGCGCCTGAGTAGAGCGATATACAAAACAAAATGCGGTTCAGTGGTTCGTAACTTAATTTTGGAATTGGTAGTTAGTATTGTCGTTTCGTTCACTCAAATAGTGATTTACAGGAAAGTAAAAGAGACAGCTATTGTCAGTATGAAGTTATGGCAACTCCCTGTTTGCTTCACATTTGAATGGATTCACGATTGGATTTTGCCTAGCTACTTTCCAAACGTAAATACATGGTGTTAGGGCTCACAATTCTCACACTTTGGCACATAATGTAATTCGATATTATAAATTATAGAAACCCGGTCACTGAAACGCCCGCGTACCAGACACAAGACTTAGCGATACAGCATACAGCTAAACAAACCACCCTAACAATATAGTTCTGTTTTTTAGCATTAGAAATTAGGTAAATATTACCGATCCGTTACAAATGCAAAAAATAATGTTTTACCATCTTATTTTATCGAATAAGCTCATATTTACTTCAATCTCATCTCTTTTGTTGAAGCCTATTGAGAAACAAGTGAACTACGAAATTATTTAACTAAATACAATTACGAAGCATTACTTACTATATATATATAACTTTTATTGAAATGTAGAGCGAATTTGACACAAACATTCGTCTTTTGTTTCAGATGAAAACAAATGGAAATAGAAGGCACTAATATAACCAACTCACGTGCTTATGATTTTTGTTTGAACTTTATTTATATTTGAAATAAGAATGTAAATACAGTTGCAAGAAGGCACTAGAGTGGATAATATGGTCAGTCGCTGACATTTTACCACGCGAGTGAAAATGGGTGCTGGCACCTATATTTATTGGCCCACTTTTGAGCGCATAATCACCCAATAATACACGCATTTGTTTCCATTTAACGTTTTTCGATATCAAACATGAAATACTTTAAGTTACATGATATGATTTCTTCTATTTATTGAATAACTTACTTAAATAAATGAAAACTTCCTAATTTCTTATTCATCAATAAGAATAGTAAGTTTCTACAACAAAAAAAATTATAGTCACAAAATTATCTCATTTCTCTATTGCCCCTGATAAGAAAAAAAATATATATATTATTTTTAATGCTAAAAAACGAAGTATAAGCTATAAATAAAGAATTACGAACCCTATTCCTAGAAACACACCATTAGGCTAGACGACACTACTTTCAAAAGGCCACAAGTTCCATATCGTCCAATAGTCGATTATATTCAGTCACTTTGTTTATGCCAGCACTATAGCTTGATAAGTTCTTTCGCGACACCTCCGTGGTCTGCGGGCGACGGGGGGAAAGACAGCGCGGGTATGTGGGCGCGGCGGAGCCCGTTGACCCTGCCGCGCGCACACTTCATACCCGCCCCCCTGTCTTTCCCCCCGTCGCCAGCAGACCATGGGGGTGTTACAAAAGAACTTATCAAGCTATACACACTCGCGCGAGTCGAAGCGAGGCCGGGATAAATTGACGTTATTGTAAAACGCCAATGTACCTTGTTTTCCTCTCCACTCGCGCCAATGTACAATGACGGTATTATGGTACATTCCTTTACATTAATGTCAAACTTGAACAACATATATACTAATTAGGCATTAACATGATGCGTGCGTTTTTACATTTTAATGAAAAAAGTAGCCTTTACTTTTGGCCTTGCTCGAAAATGTATACTTTTTTTAAAGAGGCGACCACAATTTTATTCAAAATACGCAGACACCGTAAACGCAATAACGTGATATGGTTATGCGCCAAGTTTTTAACACATTCACTGCCAGCAACACACAAATGAGTTCAAGTTCATATAAGTTCAGCATACCTTCCAAACTGGAGCTTAAAGCTGGCAGTGCGTTTACGCGAAGAACACGTGACGCATAAGACTTCATCGAGTGTATACAGGAGTGAAGTTACGCAGAAAATTGAGACTCATAAGTAGTGTTGTGAATTAGAGTTACATTCCGAGTCTTAAAGACTCGAGTCGACTTACGAGCCTGTAAGGCTCGGGTCGTCAAGACATCTGTTATTTCTGCTCATACCTGAGTAAGTCTTGTAAGAAGTCGCCTTGACGGCCTCAGTTTCTTAGTCTTACGAGTCTTTACGACACCAGCCTTTAAGACTCGAATCTCTCGAAACGAACTCGGAAAAACTCATAAAAATACGTATAAGTGACTTTTACGGTGCGGCAGTATATTTTAAGTAGCAGCGTGTTCGATGCTCCCCCCGGCAAGCTCGGTTCTCCATACAAACATAGTAACACTCTCATTTTTGCTCTGAGACATTGTACTTAGAATAAGTTAAGGTATATCCAGGTCTGTAATTGGTTTATGTAGCTTCAGATGCCATAGTAAAAAAAATAGGTACAGCGAAATTAAATTTTTATACAAAACATGTTTGTGCTGTATTTAGCTCGTTTTATAAATTGGACCCATATAAACTAAATACAGGCCTAGATATACCTCATTGTATATGCAAAGTTTCGTTACAATCCAATACTTAGTTTTAAAATGAGAACGAAACTCCGTTTGTATGGGAAGGTGAAATTCGGCCGAGCTAGCCGGGGACTCTTAAAGAAATAATGATCTTTATTCTGTAAGTAGACCGCAAACGCACTTTTACAAGCCTGAAGTCTTACTCAGAGATCGTGAACTGCAACTTTAATTAATAATAAGCCAATAGTTTATCATGTCAACGAACATATTATAGTTATGTCATTCAGTACGTAGTTTAATATACAAGCATTCATTAGATAAACATTTTTACATGATACTATTTTGAGAAAATATAGGTCCAGACATACAGAAGCGTATCACTTACTCAACTTTTCTATCTAGTTTTAACCTTTTGAGCGCCAGTCGGTAAATAACTTCAACGAAAATTCGTGCCACTGACGCTAGCATATGCCGACCAAGTTTCATTGATCAAAGACTCCAAATATATCAATACGTCATTCTGCAATCACTATTTTATTTTTTAAGGGTCATTTTATTGCTGTGGCATGTGGGTCACGTATTATTTCGCTGCTTGGCGGTTATACGGTTAATTCTAATAGAACCATCAGACTGTAGACCATGCAATGAGATATTTTGTAGACCAACGCCACATTGGCATTTTTTTAAAGTGCCACAACTCACCAATCACAATAATTTGGCAGCCATGGTTTTCTCTCTCTCGGCACAGGTGGTGCCAGCTGGAGAAAATTATATAAAAAAAATCACTGCAGCAGTGGCGTGGCGTCCATATAATGGTGCGTCCATATTTGTATCATTTGCCCGTATCAGATCATCGTCGCGTGGCATGATCGCGTGTCACGATCACGCGTTTGGACGTTGCGCCGATCCAATCTCTGGAAATCCATTTGCTACGCGTATCACACACTTATATCGGAAGAGTGCGGCATTATCGGCGCGCCGACAGTGATCGTCCAAGCAGCGCGATACGCAGTCATGCCACGGCACGGTGATCGGATACGAGCAAATGATACAAGTGTGGACGCACCTTAAGCCGATTCTCACCGGGTTGCCCAAGGAAAGGCTTATAACCTTTTTCTTTTAATATGAGTAAATGAATACGCTTTCCTCGTAATTTTCGGCTTCTCTTGTAATTTTAATGACGCCACTCCTCTCCGCACTCACAGATGCAACAGTAGAACAAAAGTCAGCCCAATTTTGTAATTTTTAAGTACAATTAATTTTCATGCCATAATACAAGGGAATAATTCGCGTGCCACTGTAGAACCGCAACGCAAAGACTTCGGTAGGTTAGTTTTCTGTAATCAGTCAGCGGCAATCAAATTAAGGTGGTATAGTCTGACAGGCAATCTCACCATAGCCGTTAAAAACCATTGTAGTTTACAGTTATAATAACAATAAATAATATATATAACTGTGCAGTGAGAGTCTTGACTTAACTACAATTGAAATATCATGGATAGGTTTGGGTTCTCTGAACACATTCATATTTTTGGAATTTTCGGATCACTATTTCTTTTTTAAATGTTATAATCATTAAATGGTGATCTGTAGGCCGTACAAAGTTAATTCCTTTGCTTTTTTTCGTCAATTATAAAAAGAGCGTTAAAGTGTCTTATTGGCAGTTTACATTTGTGTCATAACTAGTGACGGATAATAATAACGACACGATAAAAAAACGGTATATACATCATTTAAATGCAAAGTTGTTACTCAAGGCCGCTTCGACTTGGCATAAGGGTCCGGCCACGACAACGCGCGACCAGGAGCGCGGCAAGCTAATTTGTGATACATTGCGTGTGATGCCAACTAACTGCTGTGCGGCGAGTGTCTCGACCGCGCAATGCACCCCAAATATACAACAAAATTCCATCTAATATTAAGAATTTAAAATTAGACAAATTAAAAAGGAACTGACATCACTGTTAACTCAGAAATGTTACTATAATGCTCAACAGTTCATTAATGACACTGATTTATGATTTTATTATTAATAATTGTTTAGATATTTACGTTGACTTTAATTTATTCTTATTTTTTATAGATTTTCTATTGACATTGTTTTAATTTGAAATTATTTGATGCATGTTATTAAATTAAATTGTATGTTTAGGGTCTTAGAACCCATACATTTGTACGCCTACTGGCAAAACATAGAGAACAAGCAAAATGTAACACCAACTCTGTACTTACCTATGTTTGACAAATAAATATATTCTATTCTATTCTAATGAAGAGAGAATTCGCTGGCCGCTCCGCTAGTCTCGCGTTGTCCTGGCCACATTGTAAGATATACGTCGAGATATTCCTACAGGGTTTTACGCGAAACGATTTCTCTTACTATCCGTACAGTTTATACCCACCCCTGTCACAGTAACAAGCCAACGTCACTCAAACTAGAGCCATACATGACGTTACTGAGATAGGGTTCTACGGTGATACGCGAAGGCTTAACATAGAACTTTTTGATAGATATTTCATTCAAATTAACCCATTTCTATACTACTGTTGCATATGGAGTATAAATATGGCCGTAAACATTCCCCTTCTAATAATTTTATCACGATTACCAGACAGTGGCATAGGTTTTTTTTAAATATTAAGTCAATTATATTACATTCGATGACTGCGTAATGCAAATTCGTGTTGACTTACAACTCACAATGATTATTATTTATTTTATTTATAGACATAAATTTAAATACTATATTTGTGGACTAATAGTCACATGACTTAGAAAACTATTGTTGAACGAAGATTTCCCCGCGGTTTCGTACGCGTGGCCTATTATTTTATCTATCCCTTGAGAACTGTATTTTTTTTCGGGATAAAAACTATCCTATGTCCTATCTAGAGTCTCAAACTATCTCCCTACAAATCTTCATCTAAATTGGTTCAGTGGTTTAAGCGTGAACAGGTAACAGACAGAGTTACTTTCTCACACTGCCACAATAGATCAAATCTGGTCGAGGCGGCAAACAGAAGTCCCACAAATCAACAGACAGAGTTACTTTCTCACCTATAATATTAAGTATGGATTCGCGACAATAGGGATGATGCATTGTGACTTTTGTGCGTCAACAATGTTTTGGCTCACAAAAACGTTGTTGCAACAGACGGGAAGTTTTACTTACATGTTTTGCTAACATGTTAGACAAACAATGTTTTGTTAGATTTTCGTGGCAGCGGACGCGCCTTAACTTGCGGACTAATTAGAATTTTGATTTTTATACCCCGTCATCACGCCTATTCGCAAATGCCGCCTATGTAAAATACCGGATTATCAATATATGACACTCTTAGCTTACCACATTCCCGTTACACCAGGTTATAAAATTGAAAGCTACTCATGGAACGAAATCGTTTTAAAAATGTCCTATATACTGGAAATTGTGTATATTGGTAATGTGATAAATCGAGAATGTTCAACGAGCGTGCCCATTGCCTTTTTTGTAAAACAAAAGAATTATTAGCACATTCAAGAACTCAAATCAATTCAATGGATAATTTAATTATTCGTGCGTTTCAACCGCCTCGGTTTCGTGTACTCTTGTCGAAAGTGTCTATACAGGGTGCCCACAAGGAATCCGAAAGACTTAAAACACGCATCTCTGAGGCCATTTGTATACTTTTGTAGATTTCCCAGCTATTTGGTGGAGAACCCAGATTTTTAAGAAATATTTAGAAATGCCATTAAAATTAACAGGTACTTCCACATGGGACATGGCCCCTCTCAAGTCTTCTAAAAATGTATAAAATGCAAGTAAAATAAAATAGTGTATTGTGCAATAAAGTCTGATTTACTCTTCATATTTTATTATTAGTGACCTCCCTCAAATAAATCAAGCTGCGATTGTACCTGCTGTGCAGGTGTTAATAATGCAACCCGCATGCTGACGGCGGTTGGAACGCTCGGAAAATCATCCAAACAAGATTGGGCGATTTCGAATGATTTTAAATTAATTAGTTACTATTTATTTTACCATTCGTATAAAGGTGGCATTCCAAGATAGACTGCAGACCACAACCGTACGTCCCGCTGCACTCCAAATTGAACCTTAATGGTAAGGTAAAAAGGCAATTTTCAGTGTGCAGTGGAAGTGCAGCGGCTGCATGGCGACACTTCTCAGCACACTGAAAAATTGAACCTTTATAACTTACCGTTAAGGTTCAATTTGGAGTGCAGCGAAACGTGCGGTTTCGGTCTGCACTTCTGCGGCCCATCTCGGAATGCCACCTTAGCAAAATAGTAGTGTACAGTCCAATGAATGTTCGAATTTCGAGTGCTTTACGATGTGGCGATTACCGCTAAGTTTGTAGCGTTGGGCGACTTTGAATGATACTAATAGAATTATTACATTTTTAAGTTGTCTAACTGGCGGTGCTGGCGAAGGCGTGTGACCGACTCGAATTGTTTCGGGTGAGATCGGTAATCTTCGCCGCCCGTCGCTGTGACATGACTATTATTCTTGCTACTAATTGAGCTCTCACTCTCTTTAAGTTGTCTGAGTTTCGACTTCATTCTAATGATTCGCGACTATTCGAATAATTCGAATTAACTTCAAAATCTAAAAATTCGAATGAATTTAAAAAGCGAATAATTCGATTAGAATCTTTCAAAGTCGCCCATCGCTAACTCAAACACGGCCGCCCTATGCTAGTTGCGAGCAGCCTCACGTGGTGTCGTAGTGTCGGTCACTGCGTGGCGACGGCGACGTCGCGCGGCAGGTCGCGGGCGACGCGCGGCCCGGCGTCGTGCGGGAGGCCGGCGGGGAGGCGCACGTCGTGTCGTCGTGTCGGTCACTGCGTGGCGACGGCGACGTCGCGCGGCAGGTCGCGGGCGACGCGCGGCGCGGCGTCGTGCGGGAGGCCGGCGGGGAGGCGCACGTCGTGTCGTCGTGTCGGTCACTGCGTGGCGACGGCGACGTCGCGCGGCAGGTCGCGGGCGACGCGCGGCCCGGCGTCGTGCGGGAGGCCGGCGGGGAGGCGCACGTCGTGTCGTCGTGTCGGTCACTGCGTGGCGACGGCGACGTCGCGCGGCAGGTCGCGGGCGACGCGCGACGCGGCGTCGTGCGGGAGGCCGGCGGGGAGGCGCACGTCGTGTCGTCGTGTCGGTCACTGCGTGGCGACGGCGACGTCGCGCGGCAGGTCGCGGGCGACGCGCGGCGCGGCGTCGTGCGGGAGGCCGGCGGGGAGGCGCACGTCGTGTCGTCGTGTCGGTCACTGCGTGGCGACGGCGACGTCGCGCGACAGGTCGCGGGCGACGCGCAGCGCGGCGTCGTGCGGGAGGCCGGCGGGGAGGCGCACGTCGTGTCGTCGTGTCGGTCACTGCGTGGCGACGGCGACGTCGCGCGGCAGGTCGCGGGCGACGCGCGGCCCGGCGTCGTGCGGGAGGCCGGCGGGGAGGCGCACGTCGTGTCGTCGTGTCGGTCACTGCGTGGCGACGGCGACGTCGCGCGGCAGGTCGCGGGCGACGCGCGGCGCGGCGTCGTGCGGGAGGCCGGCGGGGAGGCGCACGTCGTGTCGTCGTGTCGGTCACTGCGTGGCGACGGCGACGTCGCGCGGGAGGTCGCGGGCGACGCGCGGCGCGGCGTCGTGCGGGAGGCCGGCGGGGAGGCGCACGTCGTGTCGTCGTGTCGGTCACTGCGTGGCGACGGCGACGTCGCGCGGGAGGTCGCGGGCGACGCGCGGCGCGGCGTCGTGCGGGAGGCCGGCGGGGAGGCGCACGTCGTGTCGTCGTGTCGGTCACTGCGTGGCGACGGCGACGTCGCGCGGGAGGTCGCGGGCGACGCGCGGCGCGGCGTCGTGCGGGAGGCCGGCGGGGAGGCGCACGTCGTGTCGTCGTGTCGGTCACTGCGTGGCGACGGCGACGTCGCGCGGGAGGTCGCGGGCGACGCGCGGCGCGGCGTCGTGCGGGAGGCCGGCGGGGAGGCGCACGTCGTGTCGTCGTGTCGGTCACTGCGTGGCGACGGCGACGTCGCGCGGGAGGTCGCGGGCGACGCGCGGCGCGGCGTCGTGCGGGAGGCCGGCGGGGAGGCGCACGTCGTGTCGTCGTGTCGGTCACTGCGTGGCGACGGCGACGTCGCGCGGGAGGTCGCGGGCGACGCGCGGCGCGGCGTCGTGCGGGAGGCCGGCGGGGAGGCGCACGTCGTGTCGTCGTGTCGGTCACTGCGTGGCGACGGCGACGTCGCGCGGGAGGTCGCGGGCGACGCGCGGCGCGGCGTCGTGCGGGAGGCCGGCGGGGAGGCGCACGTCGTGTCGTCGTGTCGGTCACTGCGTGGCGACGGCGACGTCGCGCGGGAGGTCGCGGGCGACGCGCGGCGCGGCGTCGTGCGGGAGGCCGGCGGGGAGGCGCACGTCGTGTCGTCGTGTCGGTCACTGCGTGGCGACGGCGACGTCGCGCGGGAGGTCGCGGGCGACGCGCGGCGCGGCGTCGTGCGGGAGGCCGGCGGGGAGGCGCACGTCGTGTCGTCGTGTCGGTCACTGCGTGGCGACGGCGACGTCGCGCGGGAGGTCGCGGGCGACGCGCGGCGCGGCGTCGTGCGGGAGGCCGGCGGGGAGGCGCACGTCGTGTCGTCGTGTCGGTCACTGCGTGGCGACGGCGACGTCGCGCGGGAGGTCGCGGGCGACGCGCGGCGCGGCGTCGTGCGGGAGGCCGGCGGGGAGGCGCACGTCGTGTCGTCGTGTCGGTCACTGCGTGGCGACGGCGACGTCGCGCGGGAGGTCGCGGGCGACGCGCGGCGCGGCGTCGTGCGGGAGGCCGGCGGGGAGGCGCACGTCGTGTCGTCGTGTCGGTCACTGCGTGGCGACGGCGACGTCGCGCGGGAGGTCGCGGGCGACGCGCGGCGCGGCGTCGTGCGGGAGGCCGGCGGGGAGGCGCACGTCGTGTCGTCGTGTCGGTCACTGCGTGGCGACGGCGACGTCGCGCGGGAGGTCGCGGGCGACGCGCGGCGCGGCGTCGTGCGGGAGGCCGGCGGGGAGGCGCACGTCGTGTCGTCGTGTCGGTCACTGCGTGGCGACGGCGACGTCGCGCGGGAGGTCGCGGGCGACGCGCGGCGCGGCGTCGTGCGGGAGGCCGGCGGGGAGGCGAACGTCGCGGAAGAAACGGTGGCGACGCGCGTCCTTCGCGCTGATGCGCTTCATCGGGTCGTACACGAGCATCTTGCGGAGCAGATCCATGCCGACTTCGTCCAGGTTCTGCACCTGGGGGTCGAATGACGACTATTAAAACTTAGGGCTCGCGGTCGTGTCCGAATTTCGTGTATAGTCCAGTCAGTTTACGGACCGCTAGTATGGTGAAATGGAAATAAATGATAATAACTGAGTTTTCCACTCTAAAGGGTACATATTAATATTAGTAATAATGTATACACATAATACAGCAAAATATGAGTCAATTAAGTTTTTTTTTTTTAATTATAAAAAATATTTCAAAAAAAATATTAAATTTTTTTTTTCTTCATATTGATAAACTAATATTTGCTCTGTAACATACAAGACGAATCGCACGAACAATAATTAAGGATGCTTCATTATTCTTTACCTACTTATTATTATTATTATTTCTGTTAACTTAGGACACATATCGATATATATTTTGAGGTACCACCTGCACGTTGCCGCCAAGGTATACAAAGCCTTGCCATTTGAAATCAAGTCCCTACCGGGCACTAAATTTATGGCCTCTCTAAAAAGATACCTTATTGATCTATGTCCATATAATTTAAATGAATATTATAAGTGTTATGTTTAATTTGTTAAATTTGTGCATACTTTGCTACACCAAACTTGGTAAAATTGTATTGAAACATTTATATTGTAACACCTCTATGTACACACATACAATTAATGGCAAATAAAGAAATGAATGAATATCAGCAAAGCCATACATTTTCTTGATTTAGTGGCTTTTCTTGTATTTTTTTGTGAGATTTCACTTATTACGGAATATATATAAAAATATTGTTACGCCAACACATAAAAAATACTATTACCATTTTTAGTATTAAAAAAATTGCATATTTTGACACTAATTTTATATACCTACTTCTGGATCGAAATTTTGTTGGACTCATGAATATAGTGTCTTAGAATATGGTATAAAATTGGAATAAAAAAATCAGGGATGAATCGGATTATGAATTAATGTTTTGCGAAACCGTAAAATAACTGGAGTTGTACCCGTCGCCGGGTCCCTGTTTCCGTGTTAGACGGCAACAGTTCTCTGGCCCGTTCAGCATGTGTAATTACTTAATTAGGTGGCACGTGTACACGGGTACACGTATCTTAAGACACGAATCTGACCCGCCCGCGACGTTTCGTGGAGATTCGATGCGTGCTAAGAGCTACGAATTAAAA
The DNA here is from genome assembly GCA_905404275.2 of Hedya salicella. NCBI lineage: Eukaryota > Metazoa > Arthropoda > Insecta > Lepidoptera > Tortricidae > Hedya > Hedya salicella. Next base: position 6,431,551 of record FR990114.1, on the reverse strand, counting down.
CATATCGTGAGACTCGTTATACAGTTTCTTTACTTTTGCATTTAAACTGATTTTCGAGAGCATGACCATATAAATATTTTGTGAGTCTAAATTATAGGGTTATCCAGGTTTATAGGATACTTTTTACCCGACTACGCTGAAGAAACAGCGAGAAGTTAGGACTTTTTCTCCTCCAAAAATGTGAAGGACGTATACGATCCTCTAAATTAAGTTATTATCGAAATTGGGCCACTCACAGCGCACAAGAAGAACAGCAGTTCCATTTCTATAGTAAATTCGTCTTGGTAATGATTTTGTATTATTTTCTACACTGTGACTGCCACCTGCGCTCTATTTGTCATCTCAGCTCTTTTAGAATGAGTCACTTTTTTGAAATGGATCTTATGAAATCTGAATATTTTCCAAATACAAAAATGCCCAGTTGCAAATAATAAATTGATGCTAGAGTTAAGATTTGGTGTTTTATGAAATATGGCTTACAACTTATGTGTATGGTCCAAATTGAAAAAATGTGGTTATATTTAATTTCATATCCTCTATTTGATTTCATCGGAAAAAGCCTGGTACAATTACGTGATTGTGAAGATTGAAGGTGTTCCAGTTGGGGAAGGTGGGCTTGTAGTCCGGCAATGACGTCACGCCGGGCCAGATCTCCTCCGTGGGTGTGCGCAGCATCCTGCAATCATCAATATAGTTACTATAGGTGAAATGGTAGAACGAGTTATTCGACAGAGGGCTTAATAGGTAGAATTGCGAGATTTCTCAAATTCCCCGAGATATTTATTATTTTTATTTAGGCTGATTGTAACTTTAAAAAGGCGGGATTGGTTGATCTTATATTCGTTTTATTTAAAATTAGAAGGCCCGCAACTTCGTCGGCGGAGGAGAAAAAAAACATAAGCTCTTTTTTTCAGCATGGTAGAGTAACCTATAACCGTAAGTATCCTATAACCATCTGTGGATACCAAGCTATCCGTGTACCAAAAATAATTTAAATCTGTTTAGCCGTTTTGGCGTGATGAAGCCACAAACATACATACAAACATAGAAAAAATAAAATATTTTTATTTAAATAAAACAATTTAACGGATTATATCGCGTATACGAGGGTTGCTACTTATATATCCGGAAACAAAAAAACAAACAAACGTACACGGCTGAAAATAGTTTTATTGTTTTTCAAAGTATTCCCCTTGATGATCTATGCACTTTTGCATTCGCGTGAACCAATTTTTAAAGCACTTCTGCCACTCCGCCTGAGGTACCTCCATAACGTGTTGTTTGAATGCGTCGACAGCATCTTCAGCGGTCGAAAATCGTTGACCGCGTAATTTATTCTTTATATTTGGAAATAAATAAAAATCGTTGGGTGCCAAGTCAGGGCTGTACGGCGGATGACCCGTTAATTCCACATTTTGACCCTCCAAAAATAGAGTTGTTTCGCGTGACGTATGACAGCTGGCATTGTCATGATGAAGAATGATTCTTCGTCGCTGGTTAGTTTTACGAATTTGTTCAAATACTTCCGGTAAGCAAATGGTCGTGTACCACTCTGAATTAACCGTTCTACGGTTTTCTAGTGGCACTGTAGCTACATGGCCATTAATACCGAAGAAGCAGGCCACCATTTGTTTCAATGTACTTTTTGCACGAGTAACTTTCGTAGGGTTCGGCTTATTTTGAAACACCCATACCGTTGATTGTTGCTTCGTTTCGGGATCGTATGCATAGATCCAGGATTCGTCACCTGTATAGATGTTATAAACGGCTTTTGAGTCACCACGGTTATATTTTTTTAACATTTTATTGCACCATTCGACGCGAGCATGTTTTTGCTCATTTGTTAAGTTGTGGGGTATCCAACGCGAACAAATTTTTTTTACAGCCAAATAATTATGTAATATGCTATTAATGCTGGTCATAGAAATACCCAGAGTCGCCTCTATCTCGCGGTACGTAACATGTCGGTCGTCCATTATAAGTTTTCGCACAGCCTCGATATTTTGTTGTACAACGACCGATTTCGGGCGACCTGCCTTAACTTCGTCCGTAAGCATACTACGTCCACGATTGAACTCACTAAACCAGTGATACACAGTAGTTTTAGATGGGGCTTCATCACCAAAAGTTAAAGTTAGTTGATCTATGCACTGTTGTTGCGTTAAACCACGCCGAAAATCATAATAAATCATAGCACGAATATTTTCACGAGTGAGTTCCATTCTTGCTGCGAGATGACATTTAAAACCCGTCAAAAACAAAACACGAGCGTTAATAAGGAAGAAAAAATATACCTTATATACTTAAAAAAGTTCAAATTTTACCATGGCGGTCAAATATGCTATTTAAGAAGATTGTAATCCCGGTTTCCGGATATATAAATAGCAGCCCTCGTATTATCTCATTTGAGTTCCCGACATTTGAGTAATTAATTAAACAAATATCTTATCTTTTAAAAATAGTTTAATAGTCTTTGTTTTTTTAAATATTATAATTAGTAATGAGGTAGCCTGGGAGTTTTTCTTTGCAGCGTTTCTTTTCTCCCCAGTACGCCTCATTTGTGAAATGCTGCTTGGTAAATTATTAGAATAAAATAATTAAGCCCTTCTGGCACACGTGTAACTGTCTTTACAGATTAGGCCCATCTGGCATGTGTGTACACCTTTAATTGCTTTTACAAAGTGGGTAGTTTGCACAAATTACAACTTTGACAGAGGAAAATTTATCTTTTCTAAGTCCACCCATGACCATGGCAAGCTGAAAAGCTTCCGAAACGTCGGGAACTCAAATGAGATAATATACGCGATATAATCCGTTAAATTGTTTTATTTAAATGAGTAATAATCGCGGAAACAGAAGAAAATAAAATATTTTTAGTTTCAGCGATATTCAAATAGTCCGTATCACTATTTGTTTAAAAATATTTTCAATGTACAGAAATTTCATTTTTACAACTTTATAACAGATAATATTATATATAAAGTTGTAAAAATACATTGAAGATATTTAAAAAAAAGTGATTTTAACGGACTAATTGGAGGTCACTGAATCGAGAAATCTTTTTTTGGATTTTTTATATGTTTGTATGTGTCGTGGTTTCATCACGCTAAATCGACTAAACGGATTTGAATTATTTTTGGGAAACGTAACTGGGTATCCATGGTTATAGGATACTTTTTACCCGACTACGCTAAAAAATAAGAAGGGGTTATGACTTTTTCTCCTCCGCGAACGAAGTTACCGGCATCTTCTAGTAGACAATAAGTACCTAAAGATTCGGAAGAGCTGGTCAATTTCGGAGTCGCCCTGGAACAGGGGTTTTTTGGATGACATCTCAGAGAAGATGCAGCCCACTGACCACATGTCCACTGGGCAGGAATACCTGCAGAAATTTAACATTATAATTGAGTGAGTTTGAAATAGGGAATATACATTAATTTTTATTCTTGGTCATTCATGTAACAAACAATAGACAGAGATATTTTTTCGAATACTTATAAAATAAAATAAACCAAGATATAAGCCATCAAACATTTCATTCTATCTCTTTCTAGCAAAACAGAATTTAATATGGAGTTTATATGGCCTGAGTGCACCATGACGTAACACTGCACGTCGGACCTCTGTGGCTAATTAGTAGTTTAAAATGCCTATATCTTGCGTATTTCTTTGCCGATTTAAATTTTAATTTAACATTTTGAAATAGTTTTTACGTTACTTTGATATCTAGTTACGAAAGGCGATAAAAAAAATCATGCATGTATCCTATTGTTTATACGGTGCCTTTTTTAGGCGCCGTAATTTAGGCGTCTCAAAGTAGTCCTCGTCTAAATCAGCCTTGGTTTTGTGTATTAGAATACTTTACCTCTGACTTCCAAGCAGCACCTCCGGTGCCCTGTACCACAGCGTGACCACCTCGTGTGTGTACACGCGCACCGGCACGCCGAAAGCGCGTCCCAAACCGAAGTCAGCCACCTACAATGTCAATAAATAATTCGCTCACTCAAATACAGCATAACATGAGAGCGAGAGGACAGCACGTTACGAACTTCGATTTTTGTGTTTCGGAGTAACCCCACTGTAGTAGGCACTAGTCCCACCGCCGGCGAGAAAGCGAGCAACTACCGATTATTTCCTCGCCCAACTCGCTCAAGAAACGCACAATAGATGTAGACTCCACGTCAATAAAAGAGATACATATATAAGTTCTCGCCGGCAGTGTAAACAGCCAGCGATCAACTATTAATATATGTGTCTCTTTTACTAACACAGGATCTATATCTTTTGTTCGTTTCATGGGCGAGAAAATCACCGATAGCTATTCGCTTCCTCACCCTTGGTGGGATCAGTGCCGTACTCTGGTCGAATAAAATAAGAGGACTGAGAGGTTTAGGGAGAGACATCTATACTATTATAAAGTTGTAAAAATGAAATGTCTGTACATTGAAGATTTAAAGTGGGACTGGGCTGGTCATGTTTGCCGCATGCCGAGTGAGCTGTGGGCCAAGATTGCTACAAGAGTATATACCCGATAGCTCTAAACGGAGACGCGGCGGCGATGGCGGGACGAACTTAGACCGCTTTCTTAAACAATGGCCAGAAACCGCTCAGGACAGAGAAAAATTGGAAGAAGAAGGGGGAGGCCTTTGCTGTGATTATGAAAAGTCACCCCATAGGAAGATCAGCAGTACAATTTCTAGACTAAAGCTGCCTCAGTAAGTGTTGCTGTATATTTTTCTATGCTGTGACTGCCACCTACGCTCTACTCGAACCCTTATAGTTTCGTCATGTCCGTCCGTCCGTCCAGCCTCACGTCAGAGGCATTTTACTCAAAAACTACAAGATGTACATTGAAATTTGGAGTTTAGGAGTTGTGTAAGCCGCTACTTAGTTTGATGGTTAAATAATAAAATAAGACATCTAGGGGGGGAACTCCATGCATGTAACAACCGAAACTGAAAAAAAAAATCAGCAAATATCAATGTGTGGCACTATATTTCGACAGATCTTTTAAAATCATTTTGAGGTTGCGAATTTTTTTATTTTATTATCATTTAATAATAATAATATAATAATAATATAATAATAATAATGATTTATTGCCATATAAAGATTGCTACATTTAAAAACACATACAGTGACTTCCACACTAGGCTCAGCTTGTATCGTGGAAGTCGTACCATACACGAGTTTACAACAGGGTTTGATGCGGCTAGTTTATAAAACGTATGAGGCACGAAATCAAAGCAATACATAATTTACCAAGAAAAATAGCAATAACATAAGGTAACTTTACGGAGCAGTTAAAACAAAGCTAATCAAACAATTTGGCATGCAGTATAGAATGAGTTAAGTCGAAGAAGTGCGGCTAAGTTAATTTGTGGGTGTAGGTGAGTGTAGTGTGAGTAGGAGAGGGAAGGATTATAATGAGTAATTTATCTCAAAGCTTCTTCAGCCTGATCATATGTCCAGGACAGAAGGAGCTCCAGTACTCGCATTTTGGCCGTAGCAACTCGGCAGAGTTTGATGTCGCATACTTTAACAATATTGTTATATACTAAGGGCAGAATAAATACTCTATAGCGTTTTGCGAATGAAATTTTTACGGTAGGAAGGGGAGCTTTACATAATCTTTTCTTTAGTAGGTCAGGATACGATGGGAGTTGCAAAATACTCTTGTGCATGGTGATATAATATGACAATCGCTCCGAAAGTAGCATAGTGCCCCCCCACGACGTCTATTTCCTAAACGGTATTTCCAAAAAGATGAAAAAGTTTACAAAATTAAAACTTAATAAATACTTTCAACGAAAATTATTTTCAACATGATGGGATATACCGTTTTTGAGTCATTGCCGAAAAACGCTGCTTCTCAACAAAAAGACCTGAGCATGGTACGACATGCTCTTGGCCGGTTTTTTCTCTAATATGCCTTCCTAAACAAAAAGTTGGTAACTGCATCTGTCCGTCTCTACCATACATACCTTGATGATGCCAGTCTGGTCGATGAGCAGGTTCTGTGGCTTGAGGTCGCGGTGCAGAATGCGGCGCTGGTGGCAGTACAGGATGGCGCTGTTGATTTGGTACAGGTAGCTCTTCACCATGTTGGGGTTCATCAACTGATAAGAAACAATGTACGTTTCAGTTTAGCTGCCAGGAGTAATAGTTAATTTTGGGTATAAATAGAACTACGGGAAATACTCATAAATGGCCACTGTCAAATAGAAAATTAAATGATACAGTAACAATATGTTAAATTCTTTAGCTTAGCAGTACATATCAGAAAAATGCCCTCCCAGCTCAAATTCTGAACTAAAGTCAACATTAGAAACATGCATAATTTGTCACATACTGTTTTAACATAGTTTATTAATAACTCATTATTGAATGTTATAAACAAAGATGAGAAACAAATGAAAAAAAAAATCGACGATACTGGACTTGAACCAGTGCCTTGAGCCAGACCAGACATAATTGAATGGCTGAAAAAATCCATACTTTGAGGTGAAGTAGTTTGTATGAATCAATCATTAAATTAAAGCTACCGAATTCTGGGTAATGCAAGTGACGCTGTGAGTAAATCCTTATAAAACTATTTTTTTTTATGTCTTAACATACCCTCCCAGAGCCCAATGAGTCCATGTATTTCTTAAGGTCCATGGAGAGAAACTCGAAGATGAGGAACAGCCGGGACTCCTCCATGAGCACATCCTCCAGCTTCACAATGTTTGGGTGGTTCAATTCCTTCAGCAATGATATCTCTCTGAAATAATATGTCGAAAGTGTTAATTTTCTTGGCATAAAATGCTTTTATGAAATGACATATCTATACTATTATAAAGTTGTAAAAATGAAATGTCTGTACATTAAAGATATATCGAGGTTCCTACAACGATAAAACATTTTTTATGGATTTTTTGTATGTTTGTATGTGTCATTGTGGCTTCATCAGGCAAAATCGGAAAAACAGATTTCAAACACTTTAAGTACATGGGTGGTTATAGGATAACCATCTGAAGGTACCCAGCTACTTTTTACCCATCTACGCTGAAGAAACAAAGAGGGGTTATGATTTTTTCTCCTCCGCAATGTAGAACGGTGCATGCCATATTTAAGTAAGATAAATAGTAGCTTTATATCAAACTTAGGCCCATACTCATTAACATCTAGTTGTATGCTAAAAGTCAATCTTACTTTTGCATTTATAAAGTACTAGCTTCTGTCCGCAACATTGTCCACCTTAAATTCGGTAAAAAGTAGCCTATGTCCTTCCCGTGAACTTAAACTATCTTCATACCAAATTTCATACAAATTGGTTCAGCAGTTTAATCGTGAAGAGGTAACAGACAAACACACTTTCGCATTTATAATATAAGTATGGTTTATTTTAAGCCTGTGCCACACTGGATGCATTTTGCAATCAGGTCAATTCATACAAGAAACCTGTGAAGCTGCTCTTTTTCTTTAACTTAAATAGGATTACTAATAGACTACAATCAACAAATATTGTTACAAAATGTCTGAATTTTTATACTTTATCTGTGAACATAATAGAGATGTTGACCCATGTTGAATTTCAATTTTTTTTGGAATCCTTATGAATGTTTCAAGATCCAAGTAATGAAATATAGGCAATTTTCATGATATAAATTGCAAATTACTTGGTTTATCATATAGCTATCCTAAACTACTGAATAGATGTCTTCACAATATCTTAGCAATTAGGACAGAGCCATTTATGGCGCTTAGTAGGAATTGTCTAACTTTGAATATCATTTCTGCCTTATTTTTCTCAAATTGGCTCCCATAAAGAGACGTTTGATACCAACTTAATAAAACAATAATACACATGCCTATTGGATCAGTGTCCAATATTACAGTGTTAAGTTTACTACATGTCTCAATGAAATGATGTGGAAACATAATATTGCATAGCATTTTCTAAGAAAACATAATGCTTAGATAAGCTAAATTGTTAATCTACTTTAGCAAGCTTAATGTAAACAATAACATATTGTTAGATATTGCAGTCATGTTGCGAGCTACGTACGATGTATGATAATATCCTTGGATTTATATTTCAGTAATAAATCAAGCAAGAGTTAGGTTATGAAAATAGGAAGGATTTTTATAGGTTCTATTTATACCTTATTTTTAAATCGTGTTCTGATTTTTATAATCCATTTATGCAACGGGAAATTACTCTGCAAAAACGAGATAGCAACTAACCTGATCGCAGTAGATGGTATGCCTTCATCGTCTGCTTCCAACCTAATTTTCTTCATAGCCACAAACTGGCCAGTCACTTTGTTTTTTCCTTTGTACACCACACCGTAAGTACCTTCACCGATTTTCTCTATCTTAATGAAATCTTCCATTTTGCTTAAGAACAAATTGTAAGAATTACAAAAACGTTGTCAGCTTCAGATCTAGAGACAAAGCAATAGATCTCTTTCGGTTTTACGAGCACATGGAGAATTAAGTACACAAATTCGAGTCGCGAAATATCTAATTTATATATTTAGGAGCATTAACCCGCCAATTCTTCTTATTTCTGATAATTATTTCCGTAACGTACCCAAATAACGACTTCAAACGAAAACTTTTTAAATTCTCTTGACGAGCAGTAAGTTTGTGTACGCATCAATGTTGCCATAGTATTAACCACAACTTGCACATCTACAATAAGTTTTGTATGTAGTTCAGCTTAAATTGTACTGGAATAACATAACTTCATATTTAAACAAAAAACTAGATATGTTTAAGTAGTACCTTGAAGCGAAACATTTACGTTAAATGGAAGTCATCCGGTTATTTAATTTCCCATATTCTTACGTTTTATTTACACTGGCAATAATATTATTATTTATTCATTATACGCAGAATTTTTCCACTTTACTTTGCATTTTTGTGTCAAATTCTTAGTTAGCCTGAAAAATATATATTTTTTGTATTTTTGTGTTTTCTTGTTTGTAATTTGGAGAATTATGAGTGAGTTTTTTCGAGTTCATAGGTATGTATATTTCTATGTATATATTCTCTAGGAGTTACCTTTTCATGCTCGAAAATTACCTCAATCAGAGCGCCTACTCCGAAATCCAAAACACGAAGTTCGTATTTCGTCATCCCGCTCACTCAAATACAGCATAACATGAGAGCGAGAGGGACAGCACGTTACGAACTTAGATTTTTGTGTTTTGGAGTAACCCCTCAGACCTCAATAGCTTAATGTGCGAAGCAGGGCTAAAGTGGCAGTTTAGCCCCTATGATTTAAAAGCGGCGAGCCACTTCTCGCGCGGCCTGCACCAACCTCATCGCCCTCCCCAAAATAAGGGCGCACACAATCTAAAATGGCGCAAGCCAAAACGGGCACCTCTGCAAGTCTGCACCCCTCGCGGGGTGAAAGGGAAGACACCACAACATAAACCAGGCTCCGGTCATTCAATGAGCGGATCTAGCGCCGCCGCACCGGGATTGGCCGCCGCGGCTTGGCCCCAGGACCGTAGGGTCTTAAGTATAAGTATAAAAACACGTTGATGAACGTGCGCTATGATTATTGGTTTAGTAAAAAGCACGACATGCTTGCATGAGTTATTTAAGTCGATGAATAATTTAAGACCATTATGTTCACATTCGACGTAAAAAACATAGAGTTTAACTCGAGGCTTAAATAAAAGCCATTTTGACACTCAGATTGAGTATATTGAGCTCCAGTCCTGTGCTTCGTTTCGCTCGTTCATGCAAATAATAAATTCGGGCGTTTCCGGCAAATAGTGAGGTTGACAAAATAAACAAGAATATAGAGGGGCGTGGTTTCCACGATGAATTTGAAATACTTTCAACTTCTAAAAGGTTTTTATTTGAGTATTCTGTTCTGTTTACAGCAAAGTAGATAGGTGTAATTCGTTTATGGTTTAGACTAGCTAATCAAGATCAATTTTACTATACATAATTTTATAATTATTGAAATTACAGCGCCTGATAAAATACAAATAGCAACAATATGCTTTCCCAAATTATTTACAACGAAGGCAGCCAAACGTGAGTTGGACCAAGGATCGTTAAAACAAGAACTGGCAATCTCAATACAAAAAGCCGTTCCCTGATATGTACAACGCTATCTATGTATTGTATATAGAATCATTATTTAAATAAATAAGACGGGGACACTCTTACACAAATCGACCTAGTCCGAAACTAAGCAATGCTTGTACTATGCGTACTAGACGACGATATACATAACATAGACAAAAGATAATACTTAAATACATAGAAAACATCCTAATACGTGCTAATCTACAATGGGGAATGGATGAAAATTTTCAAAAATCCTGAAATTTTGTTTATAGGTGTTGTTTATAGATTTTTCTGTGGCTTAGAAAAAAATAAAAAGATGAAAAGGTGTTGGTGGGCCTATATACCTGCCGTATACGGTACGGCAAATGCACCAGTGATATTTTCGATTAAAAAAAATACAAACTATCGAACATATAACCTCCTCTTTTTTTGGAAGTCGGTTAAAAATGGCTGTAAATGTATTGTTATTCTAGACGTACCGTATAGGTATAAATAGTACAGTAACAATCAGTTCGTACATAGCTGTTTAGGAACTGGTTGTTACTGAACTAGTTATGTTTCTTTGTTCAATTATAATATCGTTATTTTTTTTTAAAGCGCCATTTAGTTTTTGCCAGAATACTCGAAGTAGGTTGGGTAATTGGATACCTACTTTTTATCCGATTACGCTGAAGAAAAAAGAGGGTTATATTTTCGTCAAGAAGAGGGTTATAGTTCCCCGCAACTTCGCTTGCGGGGAACCCTTAGTAGTATCCAAGTCATCCAAGGAAGTATGTAAGGAACCAGTAATGTACATGGATCCAGTTATGTACAAAATTGTATTTACAAGCGAAAATTAAGAAAATGGAGACAAATTAAGCAGTAACAACATTTGGACCATAAAGTATAGACTTTCCATAAACTATAGAAAAATATGACATGCGCGTTGACCATTTTGTTCATAAAAAATAAGATAAATAAAATTGTGTTGCGGTGTTTTTCTGTAATTAAGCAATTTTCTTAAGAAATCGTTAAGAAGGTTGGGTTACGTTTTTGTATATATTTTCTAATTTCTTTACATAAAATTATTATTAAATTACTTCGTAAGAAACTTAAGACATTGAAAAAATATTATTGGAAGGTTATGGCGCGCTAGAATATAAATGGAATTATTTAGAGACATCAAATGAACATAAATTAAGTTAAAATAGAGACAAAATAAAATCTTAGAGCTAAACTTATAACAAACTAAACTATACAAAATTAAACTTTACTAAAATATTCACAAAACTAATCAAAAAGCTCGCCCCGCGCCCTTCCAGACGCAAAGGTGCCCATCACGCTCGCAGCGTTGCCACGTTGAACCGCGATCGACAGTCTTTGCATCAGGAAAGACCCGGAGCGAGGGTCTAGACCTACCTCTCGTAAGCACCGCCCCAGCTCAAACAAAAAAGATTTGGCTTCTGAGCACCAACACCCGGACGTCTCCACCGCAAGCGGGACAAATAAATAGCTTGTTAAAGCCGAGTATTTGTCGCGCTTCCGTAGAGCTGCCAGCTCAGCTGCTGCCCCTGCCACCTGTATGGTACGAGTAATGTGCAAAGCCGCAAAAGTGCTAACACACGTAGCGTCCTAAAGCAGGAACCTACCTTTTTGCCAGGGCACGAAAGTTAGACCGTCAGGCCTTTTGCCATCCAACCGGCTAAGACTAGGAGGTTCCAGGACGCAAGGGATATTGGCTGAGACCAACGCTCTTCGAATGATGTCATTGAAGGCGTGGTGGCGGGGAAATCTACCAGCACAACGAAAACAACTCAAAGCGTGGTGACCGTCTCTCTCCACCATAGTACCGCGGATGCATACGTGAGGTTCACAAACGTCACAGCCTAGGCGGAGAGCAACGGCCACCCGCATCGTGTCATTGTCAAGAAGGGTACCCAAATGAGGGGAGGGGAGCGCATGAAGCCACGCCCCAGCCTCCGACTTCGACACTGCATTCAACCTCACCCTGTCCGCACCTACTACGTTCTTAAACAAGCACCCAAAAACTCGCTTTACTCCTATGTCATCCCACAAACGCTGACGGTCTGATCTGTCAGGCACTGCCGCGCCCGAGTTGAGCGCCATCCAGGCTGCCAAAGCATCTTTTAGAGACATTGTTTATTACTGGATCATATTTTTTGTAGATATCCAATCTTCGACCATTGTACATAATTGGTTCTTGGCAATTTTTTATGGCTATCCAGTGATGTACAATTTGTTAAAATGAACTAGAAAATTTCTCATCAAATAAGAAACCAAGAAAATCGGAGCTGTCGAGAAAAGAGGGTCGAAAAGAAACTTGTTTTTGAGGGCACGAATTTCGAAAATGGCGTCCTATTTGAAATTCAACATGGCGGACATCACTTTTTGTGAAAAAGTCGTCATGGGAGTGATTTCCTAGGTTTCTGGGGTGCAGATTTCAAAAATGGGGTACATTTTAGAATTCAAGATGGCGGACATGACTTTTAACGAAAATGTCATCATGGATTTCGTTTTCTAGGTTTTTAGGGTTGCAGATTTCGAAAATAGCGACCATTGTGGAATTCCAGATGGCGGACATTAATTTTTATGAAAAAGTTATCATTTCCTAAAAACGTACAAAACGACTCCCGTTTTGTAGGTTTTTAGGGAAGCAGATTTCGAGAATGGAGTACATTTTAAAATTCAAGATGGTGGCCATTACTTTTAATGAAAAAGACTGGGTGACATCATGGGTGATGTTTTCTAGGTTTATGAGGGTGCAGATCTGGCACTCTATAGTGCCATGAACTTTAAAATGATGTCCACCCCATCTTGAATTTTCGAAATCTGGACCCCCAAAAAACCAATAAATAATCATTAAAAGTGATTTCGGCCATCTTCGATTCTAAAGTAGACGCCACTTTCGAAATTTGCGCCCCCAAAAATCTACAAAACGACACCTATGATGAATATTTTCACTAAAAGCAAAGGCCGCCTTGGATTTCGAAACGGATCCCATTTTTGAAATCCGTCCCACCAAAAACAATGAAAAGATACCTATGATGATTTTTTCACTAAAAGTGATGTCCGCCATTTCTAATTTTAAAATGGACGCCATTTTCAAAATCCGCACCCCCAAAAACCATGAAAACGATACCTATGATGTTTTTTTCACTGAAGATGATGTCCGCCATTTCTAATTTCAAAATGGACGCCATTTTCGAAATACGCACCCCCAAAAACCTAGAAAACGACTCCCATGATGACTTTTTCGTTAAAAGTAATGTCCGCCATCTTGAATTCTAAAATGGACGCCAATTTCAAAATCCGCACCCCCAATAACCTAGAAAATGACTCCCATGATGACTTTTTCGTTAAAAGTGATGTCCGCCATTTCTAATTTCAAAATGGACGCCATTTTCGAAATCCGCACCCCCAAAAACCTAGAAATCGACTCTCATGATGACTTTTTCGTTAAAAGTGATGTCCGCCATCTTAAATTCCAAACTGGAGGCCATTTTCGAAATCCGCACCTCCATAAACCATCAAAACGATACCTATGATGATGATGATTTTTCGTTAAAAGTTATGTCCGCCATTTCTAATTTCAAAATGGACGCCATTTTCGAAATCCGCACCCCCAAAAGCCTAGAAAACGATTCCCATGATGACTTTTTCGTTAAAAGTGATGTCCACCATCTTAAATTCCAAAATGGACGCCATTTTCGAAATCCGCACCCCCAAAAACCAAGAAAACGACTCCCATGATGTCTTTTTCGTTAAAAAGTGATGTCCGCCATCTTGAATTCCAAACTGGACGCCATTTTCGATATCCGCACTTCCAAAAACTTAGAAAACGACACCTACAAAGTGATGCTCGCCATCTTGACTTCCAAATAGACGCCATTTTCGAAATAAATAAATGCTTCCTTGATAAAGTGTCGATTATTCGGGTGTCCATTCCAGGATCTCCACTGTCCATTCAAGGATTTTACAAGGAAATCAGGCTCTTAAAATTTTTAGTCATTTCCTCAAAAAATTATTGATTTTTTATACTTTTTATTCCCTTGTCTTAAAGAATGTTTATTCAGGGATATTTTAATGTATTCAGTACCGTTAAACTTGAAAAGTGAACGAAATATAACCAAAAGAAATAAAAAAAATCCTTAACCCGTCCATAACTGGAGCCGTTACGTTACGTATTCAAAATTCAACGTTGAAAGTAGAATGAAATCGTCGTGCATACCGAAGATTTTTAAAATTCTATCTATCAGTAAGTAACCTACGTATTCCTCGAAAATATTTTCGAATGTGTACAAATTCGAATATAAGTTTCAGCACAATTCTCCGTGACTTCCCTTGTCGAACCACATCGCATCACCCATCTTTCTCGCATTGTATTGAAAGGAAAGAGACAGACAATCTTTGTCACGCGTCAAAAATTCGCGTATGACAGTTGAGCTAGTGGTGCTGGTGCTCCAATTATTATTGAAATTAATCGAATAGTTCTATGAACTCTTAATCACTATTAATGTACGTATTTTGAATAAGCAGATTCCGGAGCTACAAAATGCCGAGTCATTTACCTATTGCAATAATGCACATCTGTGCAAATATGCAGTTTAATGCACGTATATGTTATTTAAGTGCATGGGATCGGGTTAATCATAGAGGGGTTAATGTTCTGACTCTAGGTAATAGTTAGGTTAATTTAGTACACTGCGTCAGTTTCAGTAGGTACCTGAGTACCTGCGATAGTCCATATACCTACGGGTCGTTTTTCTGTCTGTCTATTTTCTGTACTGTATCATCATATTTGAGCATTTCTAAAAAAGTTTGTATACATAGATTTGTACGGGAATGTTAACTGTCACAAAAGTAGGTAACTTTACATTTTTGTTACCGAATTTTTGAAATGATAAACATTACTATTATTGATTATTTTTTATAATGAAGATTGTATTGATCACTTTCTTAAGTATCCAATTGAATCAAGAAAACATGAATCATGAAACAATAATCATTAAAAATATATTGGTAACAAAATAAGAAACAATTAAGGATCCGTTAATTGATGTACAAACTTTTTCAGAAATGTACAATTACGGTACGAGCAACATACTTCTTCATTTATTTTAAATTAAACCATAGAAGGTGCCCGCAACTTCGTCAGCGGAGGAGAAAAAGTCAAACTGTACAATTTTACGAGGAGACTTCGACTGCTTGAAATTAGTAAACAGAGTAGTACGCCTGCAAATCGCCTTGCTATCAAGGATCTGTTTCCGCCCACGCCATAGGCATTTACTCGCTGCACCAGAGGCGCGCACCGTCTCTCGCAGAAGCTCACCATTAGTTCGAGCTCTGCACTGTCTCAATGCATGTCTCGCATCAGCACCTGACTGGGATATTTTTGCAAGCAGCTGGAGTGATATATGTCGGGAATGCTTAGAGTTTTGTGAGGCGATGGACGAACATCATTGTTCTATTTTATAGATGCATATATTGTCATTTTTTTATGATTTATCGATAAACGGTTCATTTAAAATCTCCATTTTATACATATTATAATTCACAGTGATTTAGTTTTTACTGTTAGCTGTGTAATTATTTGTAAATAAATAAATGAATAAAATACATCACTCCTCCTTTCATATTCGGGTTAAAAGCATCGGTGGATACTCCGCTATCCGTGTACCAAAAACAGTTGAAATCCGTTTAGCCAGTTTGGCGTGATGAAGCCACAGCGACCCATAAGATTATACAAAAATTAAAAAAAAGGATTCAGTGACTTTCAAATAGTTCGTGTCACTTATTCTTTTTACTTTGACAACTTTAAAATCTCTATTTGTCTAATAAGTTTTAAATTGACTTAATTGTGTCGTTATTATAATATATATTTAGGTACTTTATTTTAATGTAAGATCGTGAATGAGAAAATTCTTTTGTTCTCAGTAAGATTTTGTTGAAAATGGTTTTATAAGAAGTAATAACATTGTAATATGTACACAATAATGAAAACTAGAGGCCGTAATGTAAAATAAGAATATATTTTGATTGTAAAAAATAAAGTAGGGTTTCAATGACATCATTGATTGACATCACAAAGTTTCAAGGGCTAACATAAGACTATAATCCGTGTAACTAGTTTTATGTAAAAATATCTCAAGTATCGACTTCCTAGTAAAAACGTAAGAGAACTGTCTCCCTGATGCGCCGCGTGCATGACAGCTCCAACAGCCTCGTGCGCCTGGTGCTAGAGACTCCTGCCTGCGCGTTTTAGAAACACTGGTACTCAGTATACATTTGTAAATGTATGCTTCACTATGGACATGGTCTGAAAATTAAATATTTGAATTTTGAATTTGAAAAAGTAATGATATCCCACTAAAACATAAATGTAAAAGATATTTCGGAAAACTGCCAAGTTAGGACTCAGAATCTGAATGCATTAACCTGCAATAAATTGGTTATACTGTTAACAATCTAGTACCAGAACTGGCACCTTTTGAAATAGGTACCACTGCTTTTGGCAGAGCATGAGGACTAGGCTTATTTTTTCACATTTATGTTTTGGTGGGATAGGTACCTACATTTTATGGGCTCAGGTCTGAAATGTCCGTTTGTTGTTCCTAAAATGTCCTAAGTACTCCCAAAATGTCAAAAATACGATTAATATAAATTTCTTACTATCAGCGCCTTGCTGTAATCGTGGGCATTTTTTTTTGTAACGTTGTGGTGGAAGTGAAAAGTCTTTGAATGTTTTTTTAAGAAGAACACCTCAGGAATTATAGTCTATCATCATCTCTGTAACTTCCAACGGGAACATACTTGAAATGAGTATCAAACTTATGTAGCTGTTCCTCAAAAGTGCATTTTTGGGATGTGTAGGTTTGACGATAAAATATAGAAATACTTCACGCATACGAGTGAAACCACGATTGAATTACAATATACACGTCTAGTCTTATACTTTATCAATACACAAAAAAACCGGCCAAGAGCATGTCGGACCATGCTCAGTGTAGGGTTCCGCAGCCGTTCATACAAAAAATGCACTATATAATATACAGACGAAAAAAAATACGATACAAAAAGGAGCACCAACAAAAGAGCCTATTTCCACGGCACTTAGGTCCTTTTGCTGAGTAGCGCAGTTTTTGTCAATAACGGTATTTTTTTCATATTTTTTGGACATCAGGTTTAGAAAATAGAGGGGTGGTGGGACATAAGTTATATCCTCCTTTCGGAGCGATTATTTCCTAAAATATTCACTAAATCATTTTATTTTAGAAAATTAAAAATGTTTTTAAAAGAGCTGTCGCAATATGTGCCACACTTTGATATTTACTGTTTTTTTTTTCAGTTTTGGTTACATGTTTGGAGTGCCTTAGCTATCAGAGTAATTTAGCTATCAAACCGAGTAGCGGCTTATACAAGGCACCTATCCACCGCAGTAGTTTTTGAGTAAAATGCCTGTGACATACGGACGGACAGACATACAGACAGACATGACGAATCCATAAGGGTTCCGTTTTTTGCCATTTGGCTACGGAACCCTCAAACCACTTATTTATTCAAAAACGTGTTCATCAAACATGCAATTCTCCACAGTCAGGTTTAGACAGTCACAGGCAGCATTTTCATTATCTTCTACATACTCTGTTACTCTGCTGACAGCAAATTTCTTCAAGTGACAAACTCTTATTATTTAAATTCAAAAGATACATCTTCAATCATACCGGCCAGTGTGTGAATAATTTGCACATCTTTGCTCTAACACCATAAGGTGCGTCCACATTTGTATCATTTGCCCGTATCAGATCATCGTCGCGTAGCATGATCGCGTGTCACGATCACGCGTTTGGACGTTGCGGCGATCCGATCACTCGAAACCCATTTGCTACGCGTATCACACACTTTTATCGGAATAGTGTGGCATTATCGGCGCGCTGACAGTAAGCGTCCAAGCAGCGCGATACGTAGTCATGCTACGGCACGGTGATCGGATACGAGCAAATGATACAAGTGTGGACGCACCTATAGAGGTCAGAGGCGGACATTCAGAACTTTTAACACAATCGAATTCTAAATCAATCCATTTTGTCAGCAAATGTACCCAATTAGATACGACTTTAACAAGTTCTAACGTGTATACTGAGAAAATGTCACTTTTTTGGGTTCCGTAGCCAAAACGGAACTCTTATAGTTTCGTCATATCCGTCTGTCCGTCCGTATGTCACAGGCATTTTACTCAAAAATTAAATTTGGAATATAGGTGTCTTGTGGAAGCTGCTACTTAGTTTGATAGTTAAATAAAAAAAAAATATTTCTAAGGGGGCACTCCATACAATGTAACCGATTTTTTTAGCATGTGTGGCACATCATTTGGCAGATCTTCTAAAAACACTTTGAGGATAAAAAAAAAAATTGACTTGGTGAATATTTTCGGAAATATTCACTCCTATTTTCTAAACGGTATGTTAAAAAAATTTGAAATAAATTTCAAATGTAAAACTTAATAAATACTTCCAACGAAAATTGTTTTCAACATGATCGGACATACCGTTTTTAAGTTATTGCCAAAAAACTGCGCTTCTCAGCAAAAGGACGTAAGTGCCGGGGAGATACGCTTTTTTGTTAGTATTTTTTTTCACATCGTATTTTTTTTCACCTGCGGGCCTATGATATCACGTGATAAATGATATGATAACGCGCCTCACTCTCGCACTCACATACGTGTCAGAAGGTGACGGCAGCTATGTTACTTGTTTATCGCGTGACAAACGCAACCATCATAGGCCCGCTGTAGTGCATTTTTTGTATAAACGGCTGCGGAACCCTACATTGAGCATGGTCCTACATGCTCTTGGCTGGTTTTTGATGTTAAATTCTTGACCACTGCTGTGGTTGAATAAAAATGACACTTTTTGTACCGGAAGCAGCTATTAAGGTTGATTTTTCTACGAAATTAGTCTCCATTTCAAGTAGATTATTGCATAATAAGATAGAATTCAGGGTTTTGAGTTGTATAGCAAAAAAAAACAACCAATCAAGCTGAATGCGTAAATGTCACCTTTTCTTGTCTGGCCTGAGTAAACACATAAAGTCATCTGCGTCAATATAACGTAGGTGTTTAATTTAGCAGAATGTAAATTAAAATTAAACGTGTTGGAAATTATTTGAAAACATGAAGCCAATAACATATTCCACGAGTAAGATGCGACCTTCAAGCTTTCAAGAAAAGAGCGTACTCCCACCTGAAAGGCCGGCAACGCATGTAACGAATGCAATGAAGATCCTAATTATACTATCCATGGTCACGGCTCCAAATGTAGCGAACTTAACGAAATCCTAAAGAAGCTCATTGGTCTCGGAACCAAATGTAACTTCTAATGTGCCCTATTAATCCTGTGTGCGGAATCAACTGTAATGCCTAATGAGACTCCTAATACCACACTCCACTACCTGGAATACACCTAACAGAATACACCTACATGAACACAGTCTAAATCTTATTACTACACCAACTATCTTGTACTGCTTTCTACTTTAATAATGTGCATCTGAATTTGAATTACGCTATTATAATAATATTGGCCATAAATGTGATCTAAAAACCCGTTGTGATTCGTCTAGTTTAGTAGGACTCTACGTTGCATAGTAACCTGAAGCTCTTTTATGGAAGAACCATTATGATCGCTCAGTATATTTTTAATTGAAATAAACCTATCTTTTACTGATGTTAATAAATACTACTCTTATTTCCGACTTTATCTTTATCCTACTTTCCTGTCCTAAAAACATACTCTAATTGCATACTTTGTTATGATATACCTGACAGTTACAATTATTTATATGATTTTGAGAACTAACTACTCTATCCTATTATTATTTATGCAATTTTTGTATAACTAGTCTTTTATCCATTGATTAGAGAATTCATTCAGTAGAATAGTAAAGAGCTCCCTCCATCAATGAGAAAGTCAACAATAAGGATTATTAACCCTAAAAAGATCTGGTTAAAAAAGTAACACTTTTAAGATTTATAAGGAGATGATGGAAGAATTTAATTAGCAAAATTACTCTTTATTCTGGAATTTCAAACTATTGTGGAAACTAGAACACTAACAGATATGATTCATTATGAAATATCAAGAGATAATTAGAAGTAGTTGGCTCGAATACAATTTTGGAGTTCGGTACAGATTCACAATATTAACTGCGCTGGCTCGATACTCATACTTCGTTGAACTTAAGCTCTAGTTATGCTAGAATAGCTTCTATGAGTATCTTCTATGCTATTATAGATAGATTTTTGTGTCGAATGATTATTAGAGGGAGTTGTAAACTAAATTTTAATATATGAAAAATGGATGACTGACTATGTTACTACATGAGATAATATTGAACTGCTAGAATAATCTCCTTATTTTCCCAAAAGTACTTTCTTGTAAATTATAAAGGCAGCTACCGGACTAAGAGTGTTCGTGTACAGAATAGGCTTCCTTCATGCTTATCGGATACAAGACATTTCCATACTTGGAATCAAAATATTGTTTAAAAATCCTTCCCTGGATTCGATTTCTATGTTACTTCTTAATTTTACAAGCCATAAAAAATGTCATATTCCCCGGATACCGAATGAACACCAAGTCAGATCTTTTTACAGGTTTTATGGCACCTGTTTTCAAGAACTGTTTCTTGAATTTGCCATTTTCTCAATTTCTTTGATATTTTGAAAGAAAACGTTCTCTACGTTAAAATCAACACAAATCCTCTCATTTATGGATTAAGTGAACTCTTCTATTCTTTTAATCTCTCTCTGAAATCATGCGCCATACATAGACGATAAATATTATTTCCTTAAATGAATTATATGTTCACTGCTATGTTCTATAAACATATAACTATATTTTTACTGGTCTGTACACATACACACTTCTCACGGGTATGCTAATATTGATTTCCTTCGATTATCAATATAAATCCTTCTTGTATAAAGGATAGAGTGAGCGATCAGAGTTCTGATAAATGCTTCAATAACCTATATATTCTTATTTGCAAAATTATTATGTTTCTCATATAATTGATGTTAAAACACGTTCTTTTATTTCACTGTACTCTTTGACAAGGAGACCTTGTGTAGTTACTTTAATTAACCATGATTATTGATCACACTAGACACTGTTCAAAGATCCCATCTAGTTCTCTTCTAGAAGATAGATCTTAGGCCATTCTTAGCAAAATGTTAGGGATGTTCAATAATACATTTATAACTTGAGATTTCGTCCATTCCTTTAGACTAACCTCATCTCTATTGCAAAACAGGTTCCATTACCAAATTGCACAATAAAACATTAATCAATGTAACACAACTTCGTATTTCTAATCACGACATTCCTCTCTTATTTATGGATTAAGTGAACACTTTTATTCCTTAACAAACCCTGGAAACTACTTATCCTTTCGTACTTGAAAATCATACGCCATTCGTAGTCGATAAATAAATGTCATTCCTTCTCATGAACACATGTGCACTGATTACTTGTTATTTTCCTCTGTACGCTTCGACAAGGAATCTCCAAAACCTATTGTACATTATTTCCTTATGAATGTTAATCAAACAAGATGTTATACAGGATTCGTCAAGACTCTTTGTTTGACGATTCATATCCCAGCCATTCTTAGCGAAACATCGGTCTGATCCACAATATCAATGGAATGAGTATTTGCCCTTTCTTAGACAAATAATCACACTACTTTTAAAAACAGATTCCTTCATCGAATCGCACATTATCTCAAAAATACATTAATTTACAAAAAAGCATGTAATCATGACTTTCTTTGTTGAAAAATGAAAACTCCCAAAATCTACTAATTCTGTGAGTGATGTCTTTGAACAGCGTATTTTTCTACCAAATTTCTTATTTTCCAATCATATATTATTCGGCTACAGAATTATAAGATTCTGTCTATCAGGTACATTTCTATTTATATAAGTCTAAATATTTTGATAATAATATAAATTTAATCTCCTACTTTTAATCTTGATTTTGATTTGATAAAACTACCAAAAGATGGTGTAAGTTTGTATTTAGTAACTTGTCACAGACTATATTTTAACAGTAGATTCATGTCTTTAATATTTTTGTGAAGAATAATTTTAAATGGTTTTAAGTTAAACACAGTGAGAATACAATTACATAAATGATATTAGATCAATGTTTAAAATAAAGTATTAGGTTTGGTTAATGAAAATGACCGAATATTCGGAGGTTAAGTAATAAGTTTAATGAAAACCCTTATTCCCAAAATAAGTAATGTGTGTGACAATCTCTACCCCAAAATAGCCTATTCTACTGTGAGCAATACTAGAGGAAATTCCTCACATTTACATTTAATCGTGTAAAGTGGTGTATGGACCCTAATTAAGCTTCTAAATGCGTTCGATGAGTAAGTCGATATTTGTGTCTAATACTCGTGTAATTGTCTCCCCCTGACGCGGATAATGAAACTCCAAGGTGCGTTCAAGTAAGACATTGGCCCTATCCGTGTAGTATTATGGTTATATATACATAAATTAACGGGAGACCAAGATTCAAAAACCATAGCTGGTATCCAAGGGTGTGGAAATCCCACATGTCCTCCGTAAGGTCCCCTCTTCCTCCGACCTGATCAATGAATCTTGTAGGCAAATCACTGCACTTATAAATGGCTAGTGTCCAGACTGCCTAATCTGGATAAATTACTGCGAGTCTAAAATGTCCTCGTTTATCACTGTTACAGATAAGAACATTTTATTTGATAACCATGTACCAAAACATCATTCTGGCATAAAATTTGCTTTCTAGCTTAAAACACAAAAATCCCCAACAAAATTAATTTAATAATTAAACATAAATCCGACAGAAATTCCCCTTATAATTGTTTACTACCTCAAAATGCCAGAGACTGTGTTACTCTCGTTCGACGATCAAGTAAAAAGTGCTCCCAACTTCTCAAATGTTCCCTATTTATACTAAAAATCGTGGACATAATATTTTCTTCTGTTTCCGCGATGATTATGTGGACATGTTGGACATTTAAAAAATAGGTATGTAGGCATTTATGATTTAACGATTTGTTTACTTTTGTAGTTTAGGTGGTATACCTATAAGAATGAGGTATTTTTATCTAGTAACTATAGTTTGATGTTCAAATCTGTTTTATGAGATTAAGAAGGGGTGGAAAAATATTATTATACGAAAAAAAAATAATGTCGTGCACATTTGATCGTTACACGCACTTGAGACTCTTTCGGCGATGCAAGTGTCTATGGGCGACGGAGATCGCTTACCATCAGGCGACCCGTCTGCGCGTTTGCCTCCTATGTAAAAAAAAGCAAGTGGCGAGACTGCCCTAGTCAGAGATAAGCAGATATAAGGTAATGAGGAAATCGATGCTAGCAGGAGAATTTATTAGAATATAATTACTATCGTAAAACCACCAAACTATAGTCCTAAATCAGCCAACTATGGTCGAAATTAAATCCAATTTTACTCACCTAGTTAGGGTTATATTATTATGAATGTGACCATGGGCAAAATCATTTAATTATAACTTTAACGTATTTTTCGTCAAAATCTTGAATAATGATTATTTCATGTTATTTTCTTTCCTGACCGTAGTTGGGTTGCCTAGACTTATCGTTGGGTGGATTTACGGTATTATAAAGTTGTAAAAATTTAATGTCTATACATTGAAGATTAAAAGAAAATTAAACGGCCTATTTGAAGGTCACATATTGAAAAATACATATATTACAAGCTTTCAAATTGACTTGCACTATCTTTCACTGGGTGCAATCTTGCAAGTTAAATTTGACCTACTTCCCGGTTTCCGATTGAGCTAAAATTTGGCATACTTTACAAGTTTGATGCCAATGCAATAGTATGATACCATCGAGCTGATCTGATGATGATCCAGGAAGATAACGTGGTCATAGGAACTCTGTAATAAAATAATGCAATTCTACCGAGTTTGGGCTCTTTAGAATCGTCTCGGAGAGTAGTTGATGAATGTTCAAAGAAAAGTACAGTCGGCTATAAAGTTTTTTATATAAATATTTTTTTGACAGTAACTTATTTTTCATTGAAATAAAACAATTTAACGGATTATATCGCGTATATTATCTCATTTTAGTTCCCGACGTTTCACACACATAGCAGATGTCAAGCACCGTCGGTGTAATAGGTCTGCAGTCTGTGAACATGTCATTGACAAACCAAACCACTCAATTAAGTTTGATAAACCTTCTATCCTTGCCAAAGAAAAAAGATATTTTCCCAGGATGCTACGCGAGGCTATTGAGATTAAAAAGCATCCTAATTTCAATAGAGAAGATGGATTGTCACTACCACCAGCTTGGGATCCTGTAATACATCTCATCAAGGAACAAGCGAGACACAGGACTGCAAAACCTTAATTTCCGAACGGTGTAAAATATCTTATCTGTTTAAAGTAGTTTAATAGTCTCTGTTTTTTAAAATATTATAATTAGTAATGAGGTAGCCTGGGAGTTTTTCTTTGCAGCGTTTCTTTTCTCCTCAGTACGCCTCATTTGTGAAATGCTGCTTGGTAAATTATTAGAATAAAATAATTAAGCCCTTCTGGCACATGTGTAACTGTCTTTACAGCTTAGGCCCATCTGGCATGTATGTACACCTTTATCTGTGTTTTTTCAAAAAATGGGTAGTTTGCACAAATTGTAACTTTGACAGAGGAAAATACATCTTTTCTCAGTCCTCCCGTGACCATGGAAAGCTGGAAAGCTTCCGAAACGTCGGGAACTAAAATGAGATAATATACGCGATATAATCCGTTAAATTGTTTTATTTCAATGAGTAATAATCGCGGAAACAGAAGAAAATATTAGTAACTTATTTTTGTTCCTTTGCGACCGCGTCACATTAAAATCCATTCAACAATTTTTGGTAGAAGGATAGCTGGGCATCCACGCAGATTATAGGCTACTTTTTACCCGTCTAAGCTGAAGCAAAATAGGTTTACGACTTTTTTCTCCTCCGCAAATTAAGTCATGGGCACACTAGTAAGAAAGATGAACATTGAAATAACAGTTTTGGTACATGGATATAGCTATACATTCGAGGACGTTATACGAGTACGATATTATTTACCCGACTACACTAAAACAAAAAAGAGGGTTATGACATTTTTTGGTTTACTAATGTTTGGCAAATTATGCTTCCCCAACTGTTTCACTTCCCAAATATTCATTTCCCAAACTTAGGTTATTTCGAAAACAGTAAAATTTTCATAAGTTCTATAAAACAAACCTAACCTAACCGAGTGAGCTCTAGACAATGGCTTAAAAAATATCGGAATTTTCTTGGGTTTCGGAGAAAAGCGCGAGTTTGGGAAATGAAACATTTGGGAATTGAGGCAGTTTGGGAAGAATAGTTTGCTAAAAGAAAGTATCCGCATTTTTTTCCTCTGCGAATGAGGTTGAGGGCACTTTCTAGTACTTAAGTAGATATAGGTACTACAGAATTGTTTGTCTTTCACAGGCGGATGGTAATCAAATGAAAATGAAAAGGTTTATTTCAGGTATCAATTCCCATATTATAAATACCTTATAACACATACATATGAATTACTAGACGGCGGCCGCAACTTCGTACGCAGAGGAGAAAAAGTCATAACCCGTGTTTTTTTCGATGGCATTGTCGAGTAAAAAGTATCATTTAACCATTTCTGGATACCCAGCTACCCGTGTACCGAAAGTAGTTGAAATCCGTTTAGACGATTTGGCGTTATGAAGCCACAACGACACATACCAACATACAAAAAATATGTTTTTCGATTCAGTGACTCCAAATAGTTTGTTGAAATTGCACATTTCATTTTTAGGGTTCCTTAGCCAATGAAAACAACGGGCAAAAGGAGGAGCAGTAGGTAGCGTGGTATGGGCATGTAATGAAAAGGGATGAACGTCACATTAGTCAAAGAATGTTAGGGATGAATGTCGAAGGAAGAAGAGCGATCGGTAGACCAAAAAAGCGATGGATTGATTGTGTGAGAGACGACATGAGAAGGAGAGGAGTAAGCGCTGAAATGACGAATAATGGAGATGAATGCAAGAAGAAAACATGTTGTACCGACCCTACATAAGTGGGATAAGGGCAGGGAGATGATGAATTTTTAATGATCTGATTAGGTTTTTCTGGGTTTTCCCTAATCCTTGCAACAAATGTTGGATCATATTGTATCTCTCCCAGCAAACACTTCTCTAATGCACTGTACCTGACAATTCCAAAGTGCATGTACCTAGGCCTACTTGAATAAAGCATTATTTGATTGATTGATTTACTTTACTAGAATAACGAAATATTTAATATTTCCTTAACATTTTTGGTCGTCATAATTAAATTCTGGGTTAACAATGATTAGTTCGGAGTCATGTGTTTTAAAATAAGATAGCGAGATGTTATAGTTTGGGTTATAATTTTACATAAAAATGGAGATTAAACTTCGGCGTTCATGAAATATTTTTGGGTTATCAATGATTAGATTGGAGACAGTTTCTAAATTATGATAGTAAGTAAAAGTGTTATAATTTTGATTATTATTTCACATTAAAATGGAGTTTAAATTTTGATGATCATTTACTATTTTCTGCAGTAAAAAGTGTTTTTTGGCGCTATATTTTATTATATCTGGTGATCCGTTAAACATATGCCATTTATTTTGGATTGAATGAGGAAATGAGACAAACAGAGGAGCTAATCCGAAATTCGAAAAACGAAATTCGTATGGCGCCATCCCGCTCAGTCAAATACAGTATAACATGAGAGCGAGAGGGACAGCACGTTACGAACTTCGTTTTTCGAGTTTCGTAGTAGGCCCTCAGAGTCGAGGGCAAAAGTATCAAAGTGGTGTATCGTTATCAGGAATAAGTATTGCCACTTTGGAAAATGTTACCCAATATTCCACATATATATTACCTGTATGGGCAAGATTATCTTATATCTACTCGTAGGGGAGACCGGGAAACTTGTCTCACGGGTTTGTTGCTACACAACGGCCATAACAGAAAATTCCGGTGTCGAAAGATCGCGAGAACTTCATCTAGGAGGGAGATATAGGCCTAGCGATCTTTCGACATCGGTTCATAGTGGTTATGGCCCTGTGACAACCGACCTTACCCCGTATCCTTATAAAATTGTGAAAGTCCAAAGCCTGTACAGTCACCAGCATTAATATCTGCCACAACAAAGAGCGCATTAATATCAGACACGACTCCATCTAGGGCCGTTCGAACGTGTCAGATATTTTCGCCCGCTTTGTTATAATATAACAAATCAGCTATAACTTCTATAGCAGATATTGATACTGGTGACATATTAAGATGAAATTTTACTAAAGATAGTGAAATAGGCATTTGGAGGTGTGGGTGTAAATGTGTGTATGTATGTGTCATTGTAACGACATCACGAAAAAATTGCAGGACGGATTTCAAATATCTTTGGTACAAAGATAGGTGGTCATCAGAGGCTGATAATAGGATTTTTGCCTGACTACTCTGTGACAAATAAGAAGATTAAATGACTAATTTTGACCATTTTCTCTTCTTTCTTTAGTTACAAAATATAATCAGCATAAAAAAATCTTTAACCAGCTGTGCTATGTTTTCGGTACTTATGAAAATTGGGTATAAGTCATTATTATGCTTTGGAACGAATGAAACTTTGGTACCTATTACATAGTGGGCTTATCCATTTACCCTGATGCTTTCTTTGTAAACATTCTGGAAGGTAAAATTAATGGAAGAACGGTCAGAGGAAGACCAAGATTAAATGATTTTAATCAAGTGAAGGAGATATTGGATAGGGTGTCGTATCAAGACATCAAAAGGCTAACAGGGGATAGGGAAGAATGGCGATTAGGCCATCGACAAGAGCTACTTTAAGTTACGAACGAACCCATGAAGAACATTGAAGAATATTCTCCATATGCTTAATATCCCCGGGAACAGCACTATCTACTGGTAACCCACATTTCTAGATAAACCTTTATCTTAGTTCTGCCGACGCCGCGTTCTGGTCACGTCTCCACTATCGGACACATCGCGTGTCGCCCATATCATTATCTACAGATTCCTTGAGATAATTACGCATTGAGACGTTATTAAAAACCATTGGTGACGTGCCGGCGTTTCATTTGGACAGTCTCCATGTGACCACTGAGGAAAATGTGGTGGAGGATAGTTTTGGTTTTTAATTTGTTGGCGATTATAGATAATGTAAGTGATACTTTATTTCTAGAATATTTTGGCACATTGACGGTATTTGATTTTATAAATATGATTTCTATTCGAGTCTTTGAATTTAGGACGACGTCCGAAACGTCAGAAAGTTGGGTCATTATTGGAGCGTTTTGTTCCGTAGACATGGCACGACGTCCGAAACGTTAGACAGTTGGGTCATTATTCGAGTGTTTATTCCGTGGACATGGCCCGACGTCCGAAACGTCAGACAGTTGGGTCATTATTCGAGTGTTTGTTCCGTGCACGTGGCACGACGTCCGAAACGTCAGACAGTTGGGTCTTTATCTTGTTCAATGATCAATGAATCATGACATTCGAGTGTTCGAGATGACCATAGTTTCACCATGTCTATCCGTCCATCCGTCTGTCCGCAGCTAAGCTCAAATACTAACAAGGAAAGGTACCTACGCAACTGTGCGGCTCCAATTTGATTTATTTTATATATGTTAGAGAGTACTGTAAAATAATAGGCACGCATTTTTTTTTAGCTGCCCAAACTCAACCTATTCGGAGAAATTGTTCTCCAAAGTACTAAGTGTCCAAACCCTCTTAACTTCTGTAGAAAGTTTTGTTAAAGCAAATTGCTAGTTAATTACTGGCCTGATTATATGTTGGAGAACTTAACAAAACCGGCTAAGTGCCAGTCGGACTCGTGCATAAAGGGTTTCGCACGACTGTATTAAAAGAGAGAGAGGAGATAAGTGGGGAATGGTCATTTTCGTGTATTTTCTTAAATAATTTCAAAACTATTTATTTTCAAATAAAAAAATATATTTGAGATTTTCATAATGAGCCTTTCATTTGATGTGTCACAGGATATACATAGTTTGCAACGCTTTTTTTAAATATTTTCTAATTTACCCCCCAAAAGTGGCCCCTATGTTTAAAATTCATTTATTTAGTTACAAAGCCGTCTTTGGGTCACCGATTTACATAAGTGTGCCAAATTTCAACTCAATCGGTCCAGTAGTTTCGGAGCAAAGTGGCTGCGACAGATACGGAACCCTAAAAATAATGAACCGGTGTTTATTTCGGCTAAAACTTATATTTTACAAAAAAAAACTCTTAAGTTTCATACTTCTCATTCTTTCACTCACTTCACTTTGGTTATTTTGTTAGTTTTTTTGTTATGAAACTATGTAGTACAGTCAACAGCAGAAGAAACTGATGAAATAGGGTCCCAAAATAATATATACAATCAATTAAGTCAAATGTTAATGACAATTGTAGTTTATTAAAAGTAAATAAACCCGTAACGTGTCACAAGTAAGTGATCACCATTATTTCGATCTTTGAAAACTAAGTGACATGCCATTCATACAGTTAAATTCATTGTTGAGTGTTTCAAATGAAAGTGATTATGATTATCTATAAAATACGGGCTTTTAGGACACCTCGGAGTATATGTTACATGTTCGGTTAATCTCTGTTATATTCGTCAGACAAACATGGGAAGCGACTATTAACGTATCTCGTGTCCAGTCCACCAAGGTTTGTAATAAGTTCTTATTACATCAGCTTGATTTTTGGAAATATTTTAAATAAATCCTTTTTCGGCCGAGCTTTCATTTCAACAATTAACACTATTTCAAATTTTTTACTACTTTATTTAATGAGCTGGTTACAAAATAAGTGAAATTTTAAGGTACCCGTATTTTTTCTTTTTCGTAATAACTCATGTTTTCATACAAAAATAGCAGTTAGAAAAGTATCTCGTTCTAAAAGGGCATATAAAAAAATGACGTCATCTTCCCAACCAGTATTACAAGCACAAAAAACTAGATAATACCAGCGCAAATAAAAAGTAGTAAAGTGTTTTCTACACTTCAGATCGCTGGTCGTGTAAAAGCACCTTAAGTAAGCTGTTTAGTGCCATCTATTGTTAAAATACGTGAAAATAGTGTGAGAAGGACATTTGACATTGACACTCGCGGTTGTTGATTAACAACAAATTTTATTCAAAGAGAATATAACCACTACGTTTTAATTTTATTAGTTAATTCATTAAAAGAAGCTGTACTTGTGGCATGTGGCTTAGTAAATGTACAATCTCCTTTAATAAAGAGTATATTATAATATTGCCTATATGTAATTGTTTCATGTGACTAATTGGCTATGTACATGACCTTTTAACACTTGACCCCGAGATCATAGGGACAAATAGGAATGTTTTCACAGGAATGAAATAAAAATGTCATGACATGAAATAGTAGTTTTTGATACAAGTGCGGAACGTGTGTCATTTTGCATGAGTCCCGATGTGGGAGACTAGAGAAGAATGAAAATTATACGTCTGCATGTGGGTCAATCAATGTTTTTTAAAACATTTGCGAAAAAAATACGCAGAACTATAAATAAAACCAAAACAATAAATTGGAAAAGTCATAAACACTTTCATTTTTTTATTACGCACGATTTGTAGCTACGAAAAGTATCACTTCTAGAGCAACTGTATTAAAAATTTACATTACACTTTCTAATTCTATACAGAAGCTTTCAGCGGCTGTTACTACATTTTCAATTTAGGTTTTGTCCATATTAACCCTATAGATTGAAACCTTTTTATTTTCCTCAAATTTAGGGCTTGCGATACAGAATAATCCTCTCTCTCTATTTATAGCATGCATTTGCAGATTTATCTGTGATTTAATTTGTCACATATAAGCCCATCTTTGGTAAAATACTTTGGTAACATCCACCTTTCGAAGCTGCACAAACATGACAGTGAACATCCAGTATAGTTTCATTTTCTTCATAAACATGCAGTGACCTAATTCGGTATTGCGCTATGCATTTTCCTGCATCTCGCATGACTTCCACATATCCTACAGCATTGTCGACATATACGAAGTTCGGAAAGGCAACAATGCTTTTGCTCCTCTTATTTGAACTGGATTATATTTATCACTTGCCGTACTCGTCCATCATCATCATAATTTCCACACGTGGCAGATTCGTGCTATCAGCGTGAGAAAAACCATCTGACTCTCGTCCATCATCATCATAATTTCCACACGTGGCAGATTCGTGCTATCAGCGTGAGAAAAACCATCTGATGTCTTCAATGGAATGCCAAATGTATAATTTTTGGATGCGATATGAGAGTCCAGTGGGAAAGTGACAAGTCTATTATGGTCTTCGAAAACGTGCTAATGAACCAACAGTAAGAAAATTTTACGATCAAAAGCCGATAAACAGTTCTGACAATCTCTCTCTCGATAATGCAAGGAAAGTGACGTCACACTTCCGGTTCACACTAATTGGCGATTTTTTCCAAAGTGAATAGAAAAAAAATCCAAAAATATTTTTTTTGATTACAAAATACATTTTACCACAAATGGTTTTCGAATTAAGATCTTTTAAAAATATGAAATGTTGTCAGTTTGATATTTTTCGTTTTTTTGTTAGTCACTTTTGAGTATTATTCTTTAGGTATTGAAGTTTGTATTTTCCAGCTTTCCATGGTCACGGGAGCAGTCCTCCCGTGACCATGGAAAGCTGGAAAGCTTCCGAAACGTCGGGAACTAAAATGAGATAATATACGCGATATAATCCGTTAAATTGTTTTATTTCAATGAGTAATAATCGCGGAAACAGAAGAAAATATTGAAGTTTGTAGTTCAGACAAAATTATGACATCGTGAATTTTAATTTTAAACATATATTTGTCGCTTCGTTCTGAGTCTCGATGTTGCTATAGTCAATTTCTTTTGACTAATTAAAACTTCAGTTATAACTGACACTTTGGTATAATTTGTAATATCTGGGGTGTCATGCTAGAAGATGTTTTGAAATGTTGGTTTGGATCACTTACTTTTGACGTTGACTGTACTAACTAGTATGAAACTTTGACGGATATTTTTTTTTGTAAAAAGATACAGATATGGAAATGCCCGCAGCTTCGAGTAGCATAACATGTTTTCAGTGATTTTTGGTTGTCGACGGTAATAGGTAGTATTAAGACTGCACACTTACATTTGGTATTTACTTAGGTTAAGTTATGTGTTTTGTTCATGTTTATGGACCCACTGAAAATCAGCGTGGATGCACTACATGCACCAACACATGCTGTGTGGGCTTCTTTTTTGAAATACCACCAACACTCACTCTTGTTTTTCTTCTTTAATCATAAGCACTATGATGATGTAGTGCCTGTGCGTGTTTCAAAATAAATCAATCTTTCTTTCTTTCTTTCTTTAAAAAGATGGTTCCATACAAATTGTCGTCAGTTGAAAACCTATAGGGTACCTAGTAACTTGAAATTGGTATGAAGGTACCTTTTAGCACAACCAACGCGAAAAGTCTGATAATCTAAATTTTTTGTCTGTTTGTCTATGTCATTCACCACTATAAAATTACCTCACACCGTGTATATCTCGCTAAGGAGTAGTGGTCTGCTAACACTAGATTTTCATAGCTCCGGCGGTTTTAACGTATATTTTGTACGGAACCCTCGGTGCGCGAGTCCGACTCGCACTTGGCAGGTTTTTGTGGTTCCGTAGCCAAAATGGCAAAAACAGAACCTTTATAGTTTCGTTATGTCCGACCGTCCGTCTGTCTGTCCGTATCTCACAGGCACATTTTACTCAAAAACTGCATGATGTGTGCATGATGTATATTGATGAAATTAGGAGAGTAAGTGTCTTGTGTAAGCCACTACTTACTTTGATAGTTAAATATCAAAAATATATTTCTAGGGGGGGCACTCCATACATGTAACCGAAACTGAAAAAAATAATTTCCAACAAATATCAATGTGTGGTGCATACTCGTATTTCGCCAGTTCTTTTAAAAATACATTGAGGTTTAAAAAAAATGATTGAGTGAATATTTTCGGAAATAATCGCCCCGAAAGTAGCAGAAATTGTGCCCCCCTCCCTCTATTTTTTAAATAGTGTGTACAAAAAATATGCAAAATATCGCAAAATAAAGCTTTTTAATAAATACTTGCAACAAAAATTATTTTCAACATGATCGGATATAGGTACCGTTTTTGAGTTATTGCCGAAAAACTGCGCTTCTCAGCAAAAGGACGGAAGTGCCTTGGAGATACGCTCTTTTAAAAATAAATGAATAAAATAAAATAAAAATACTTTATTTCAGACCGGATGATGCATAGCATGTTAGTAACAATTGACTTAATACTAAATTAGTAACATTTAACTAACAATTTTGTTTTTTAAATAATAAATTCGGCAACGCCCTTGATCTTGAAAAAATTTAGTTAAAATTAGTAAAAGTATATTGTTAGCATAGCTCGACGAACCACTGCTTCAAGG
Source organism: Hedya salicella (assembly GCA_905404275.2). Taxonomy (NCBI): domain Eukaryota; kingdom Metazoa; phylum Arthropoda; class Insecta; order Lepidoptera; family Tortricidae; genus Hedya; species Hedya salicella. The sequence continues at coordinate 6,397,888 of FR990114.1, read as the reverse complement.
TTTATATAGTTTGCGACCGACACAACCAAAGGGCTCAGTCTGAAAACCAGCGCTGGACTTTTTGCCCAGCACACGCTGAGACTGAGACCCATTGCCTCATATTTGACTAAGTCATTGTTTTGTATGTAATTCTTAGTATAAGTTGTGGCAATAAATAATTTTCTGATTCTGATTCTGATCTGTCCAACCCAGAACGATAAAATCGGACAGTCGAATCTACACGCTATTGCCTGTAGAACGCTGTTGGCGCTTGTTCTCACCCTGCTTACTAGTGAGACTATCTTTTTGCGTATTATTGCCTGGAACCCGTCTACACGAGCTTCGGCAAACATGCCCGAGGCACTACACCTCCTCGTCAGCCCCAACAGCATTCTAAACGCATTATTGTATTGGACGCGCAGGGCGCTATAGGCTCGCTTTGTATATCTAACCCACAGGCTGCTCGAGTAAAAAGATTGCTTATAAGCTTTAAAAAGAGTTATTTTTACTTCATATGAACATCGAGCAAACCTGCGAGCAAGCATATTACTACGAATCGCTAACGCCCTGCGCTCCCTCTCAATATCCATATCATCTTTCAGATCACTCGTTATAATATGTCCCATGTACTTAACTTTGTTTACGACCGACAGCTGACTACCGCTTTTGCTAATGCAATTTTTCATATCGTATTTTTTTCATCTGCAGTGTATTTTTTTGCTATATTTTAATATTTTATTATATTTTTTTGTAACCCTACACTAAGCATGGCCCGACATGCTCTTGGACATTTTATATATTTGCGTAAACGTCTATAACGAAGGATTTTGCCAGCTGTATGTAAACTATGTAATAACAAAAACTTTCCGAGCACATTGGAGATTAAGTTTTTTCATGATTATACCTACTTTTTAATTACTATTCTACCTTGAATGTAACATTTGCCGACATTATTATTGCACTGTTAAAACAAGTCTGAAAGTGGAACTAATTTGATTAATTACTTAAACAGTAGGTATGCGTCATAGTCATGTCAAATACAGCTTTACAAACAGAATAAATTACAAAAATTTGGTACCTACACAGACTAACTAAGAGTACGTATCAGACTGCCAACTCAGAAACAAATATTATTTGCACTAGGCAACTATATTTAATCTGTACGATTAGTGTTTTTTTTTTTTTTTAATTTATTGAAAGCATTAGCAACAAAGCTATCAGCTTAAACAGTATACATAAAAATCATAAACATAACAAAGATCAAATAACAAACAGAACAAGGACAAAAATAAAAATTAGTTAAGTATGTTATTATACAATGGACTATTTATATTTTACCTATAGTATGTGAAATGAAATTATAAATCGGAATATAAAGCTCAGGGAGTTTCAATAAATTTTGAACAGAGTTGGGAATATTATCCAAGCCTAAATCTTTACATACACAAATAAATAAGAGCCGTTGTAAATGAAATTGTGGACAATTAAAGAAAATATGATCAAGATCACATAAAATAAAGTTACAATATGAACAATGAGAGCTATCATTTAACTTTAATCTAAATAAGTGTGCAGGAAAGAGACAATGACCTACGCGTAATCGACAAATAGTTGTTATAAAATCTCTCCCTAGATATTTTGGATGTTTTTCAAACCACGTTTTTGTACTGGGGACCGGGACTATTTCAGCCAACCATTTACCTTTAAAATTTCTAGAAATATTTAGAGAATTAGACCATCGATTAATCATATTTTGCCTAACAAATGAAACTAAATCCGATTGCGGTACTTTAAAGTCACAAATTTGAATATCCTGAGTTGATTTGGCAAGAGAGTCAACAAGCTCGTTACCCATGATTCCTGAATGTCCCGGTACCCAACAAAATTCAACAGAAAAATTCCTATTATTCAAGCTATTTACGATTAGTGTTGACTGATGTTAATTTTTTTTCTATTCGAGATATGGCAAGGGATCGTAACGTATTCAGCCAAAGTGGTCTAGGTTCATTGAATGAGGTCTAATATTTAGAATTAATAGTTCCCGGCACGTAAATTTGAACACGTAACTTCAGTAATTGTATTTACGTGATCAAGTTATATGCTGAGAATTATACCTCAGTGACAATAAAATAAAACACACATTATTTGTTAGAAGATTTATTTTTCAATTTCTTTTAAAATTTGTCGTAAGCTTTCTTCTGTATTGCAAGTAATACGCGGTTTTTTAATCGGACTACATCTGTCCCATTTAATATTTTGTTGGTTGTGTTGCACCAATTCATAATTGTAAATCGGACAGTCAGAGCAATGAAATGACTGAGAATAGTTTTGTGCTTATTACTCATTGAAATAAAACAATTTAACGGATTATATCGCGTATATTATCTCATTTTAGTTCCCGAAGTTTCTTAAGCTTTCCAGCTTTCCATGGTCACGGGTGGACTGAGAAAAGACGTATTTTCCTCTGTCAAAGTTACAATTTGTGCAAACTACCCATTTTTGAAAAAAAAAACAAATAAAAGATTACATACCTGCCACACTAACACACATGTGCCAGAAGGGCTTAAATATTTTATTTTAATAATTTACCAAGCGGCATTTCACATATGAGGCATACTGAGGAGAAAAGAACAGTGCAAAGAACAACTCCCAGGCTACCTCATTACTAATTATAATAAAAAAATTTAAACAAAAAAATAAAACCGATTCCAATTCCGCCATAATTTATCTTATTTTGGCGTCGGTGCCATATAAAGAATGTGTAAAATATTGAAAATTGACGATTTTAGTAAGTTGTGACACGATGGCACCGACTCCAAAATAAGATTAATTGTATATGTTTAGTAATTCTGTCGATGTTCCAAATAAATAAAATAAAAAGGTGTATACATCGTCAGGTGCTTGCTGTAAGTCCCGATTAATAGTAGCTAAACACAATGTCAAAACTGTAAAAATCTAAATTATCTGTTTAGATGTAAGCTAAATAATATATTGTACACCCGGAATGGGTAGGTGTTGAAACCAGCATGAAATAATTTTCCAACCCATATATTGATACAGGTAAACAATAAAGTATTCTATTCTATCCATCCATACTAATATTGTAAATGCGAAAGTGTTTCTGTCTGTCTGTCTGTTACCTCTTCACGCTTAAACTACAGAACCGATTTGGATGAAATTTGGTATGGAGATAGTTTGAATCTCGGGGAAGGACATAGGATACTTTTTATTCTAGAAAAATACCCTTATCCGCGATAAACGAATTTAAGGCGGACGAAGTTGCGGGCAGAAGCGTTCTATATAATTATTACATGTGACTGAATTACATGTATGTAAAGCAAGGACAAAGTCAAAGTCAACATTTTCTTTATTCAAGTAGGGTCTACATGCACTTTTGAATCGTTATATTCAACAAGATTTTAAAACAATTTAATGATAAAAGTTGTATAAAAAAAGATACAAAATTATATTAGTGAACGTTATAAAAATGAAATAATAAATGAACGCAGACGACAGTCAACAATTCAACACGTTTATCTTTTCACTACAATATTGATATTCCATTGTACAGATATCAGCACAAGATGACAACAATGGGACAGAAACACAGACCAAACTGTGCTGTCCATGTCCACCTGGCTGGAATGGCGATACAACAAGCCTGGCTGCACAATCCATGGACCTTGCATCTAGTACCGCTAGCGCGGCGCTTAGTCCCGTGGGTGTGGAATCTGGACCGGTGGGCGGGGCTTCAGCTCGCGCCGCTCTGGGTGGCATGGACGACTGTCCGTGCCGTCCTCGAGACGCCGACTCCGAGGGCGCCGCATCGCTCTTCTTTCCTAACGCAGTCCGTGCTTTTGGGAATGTCGTGAGGTAAGTTCCCCCGCTTAGTGAAGTAAGTTGTGTGATGTCTCTTAATATTAACAGTATCTTATGTACATATGTAATAGTTAATTGGTACACGCATATTAATTGTTTTATATACTCTGACATTTAGAATTTTATTCTAGACACATTCTAGATTTACTAATTATTATAATTTTTAAAATGATGATTTTATCAATAATAAGTAAGTATTATACTTAAGTTAAATGATCTGATTAGGTGTTTCTGGGTTTCCCTAATCCTTGCAACAAATGTAGGATCATATTGTATGTTTCCCAGCAAAGACTTCTCTCATTGTAACTGACAATTCGAAAGTGCTTGTATCTAAGCCTACTTGAATAAAGGGTATTTTGATTTGATTTGATAAAATATTAATATGCGCGTGTATGTGTATCTCAGATCAATATGCACAGATCAATATATTCGTAATAATGATAGTGGCCCAAAATTATGCGCTTACAGGTATTTTATCCGAGTAAATATTAACTTCTTGAAATACAAATATCCAAATAATGAAAAAAATTCAAGACTCCGACCGGATTTGAACCAGTGCCTTGTGCCTTGCCGGGGAGCACGCTCTGCCAATTGAGCTACAGAGCCCAGTCAGCTTGTCTTCAAATTTTGTCACTACTTGTTACAAGATCTTTGTATTTAAACCAGCTTTTCGCCGTCGCCGTTCGTAAAAGTATATATTATATAGTATAGTATCAAAAAAATCAATGTAAATATTAACTTATAAAATAAAAAAACTAAAAATAATAACTTACTTTAGGCCCGATCCAAAGGAAGAGTCGAAGCCACTTCTGCATCCAGAAGTTGACCTTGCATCGTCAGTGCTAGAGACCCTTCGAGAGGCCACCGACGAAGAGTACCGTGACGCACTTGAGAGAGACGCCGCTCGAGCCACTGCTTCCGACATCACTGCACTCGCTGATGTCCTCACTGATGGCGCCCCAGAGGAAGCCAGGAACGTCGTTACCATAATTGTAAGTCCTAGAGACATGGAAACTGATGATGCTCTTCCTGAAGCATCACATGTACAAGAAACAAGGTGTATACATTCTCCTTTAGGTAATCCTAGAACTTCATTCAGTTTAGAATATTTACAAAGAGCTCCGGATCCTCAGAAAGGTATCGAAGATATACTTAATTTACCTCTACCAAGCGGTTTGCTTCATAGGCAGCGTGACAGTAATTTAGCAGCAAGTAATGTTCTTGAAAATATCGTAAAACCAGACGATAATTTAAATAAAATATTGGATGGCCTAAGGCTAAGAGCAAACCCCAATGTGCTTAACTTCGATCCCAAAAAAATAGGTGAAAATATAAACAATATATTAAATAGGGCAAACTTAGGTATCACCGCAGGAAACAGTGATTTAGACCGCCGTGTAACGGCAGATTCTAATGCTGCAATTGACTTAGCGAATGATCAGATGAGCAGAGAGGTTGATCAAGACAATGATAATATCAGTACTGTACTCGAGGAAAACAATTTCGACCGACCGTCAGACAGTCAAGCTAATTTAGATGACAGCAATACCTTATCTGTTAATAATGATGAGACGATTTTTAAAAATAGTGCTAAAAATACAGGTCTTTTGAAATCTCTGTTGCTGTCCCGAAGTAATGGAGAAAATCATCAATTTCTTCCTCAACCAGACACTGCTCCTCTAAAAAAATTATTCAAATTAAGAGATGTGGAACTTATTCCATTAGATATACTAAAAAAAATACCAAAAACAAAAATTAATGTACCAATAATTAAAATAGACCCTCTACAAAATACAAACGCAAGAAACCCAATTAAGTTACCAACACAGTCGGTTTTATTTGGTAAACCGTTTAAAATAACAGGTGAAAATGAGGAAATGAGTTCAAATCAATTGGATAAAGATACGGCTGCAGAAAAAACTGTTAATATTCAAACTATACCCCGAAGAAAAGTTGTAACTACAGACATTTTAGATGCTGTACCGAGTCCATCTGAAGATAACTGTATAAGGTTGAAACCAGAGGCTGATAAGTCAGCAGGTGTGAATATGGAAGAACTTGAAGGCTCACTGCTGAATTCTAGCACCGAAACAGTTGAAACAAATGATGCATTAGCTAAACATGTGGTAGCTAGGGAGGAGGATGATAAAGACATTTCTGATATCGGTAGTGTAGAAAATATACAATTAGAGAGTAGTGAAGTAACCGATAACGTAGAATCTGATGTTTCAGAAGATTTCAAAATTTTTGATGATACAGAACCACCAGAACAAGAAAACAGCAATGATATACAAATTGTCTCTCAAGAAGATTTAGGTGAATTTTCACCAGTGACCATTGATCTAAGTGAAATTGATGAGACAGAAGATAGAAGTAATGGCGTTACAGAGAAACTTCTGCCAGTTAAAAAAATAGAGGAAATCAGAAAAAGTGTTATTGATACTCTAAACTCTTTACAAAAAAACAATAGAAATGCAATCGAAAGTATAAAACACGACGTTGAAGAACTATCTGAAGAACGAAATCAAAAAATGGATGTAATCAGCAATGAAAACCAACTATCTAACGTAGAACCTTCAATTGAATCTCTATCATCAGCAATTACCGTTGAAGAAGAATTAAGAGATACAAGTGAATCAACAGAGTCAGTCAGTTTTCAAGATCTTCAAAAAATGTCAGATTCTATTTTAATGGCCAGTGAAAAAAACGAACATAGATTAGACCCTGATGACGGAAATATAGCAGAGTCTAAAGAAGATGATATCAATTCTGAAGAAATCAGCGAATGTGAAATTGACGACGTTCTAGTAAAGGACAAATCGCAACGCATGGAAATAAAACCCAAAACTGACTTAAATCAGAACACAGATGACGACACTAATATATTAAAGGAAGAAAAAACTATATGCCCGAGTGACTTATTTGAGACATCTGTTAAAAACAACCATAAGAAAAGTTCAACCGATGTTCAAAATAATGAAAACGAAGTGAATGATTTAGAACCCTTGGCAAGCGATCCAATCATTAATATACTACGACCGACTTCACTGACTAGTGAACCGATTATCAATTTACTGGGACCCAATTCTAAATCACTTGTAGAACATCTGAATGACTTTGAAACGAAACTACGACAAAGTATTGTGCAACCTACAACTCTTATAAATGCAGAAGACTTAAATATATTTAGGACGCCTAGTTTTAACATTCCAGATATATCCGGTTTAAATGCTAATCTTCCTACTTTAGATGAAATTAGGACAAGGGTCTCTGAAATATTGAGCGGTTTGGCAAGAACCACAGATGAAGACGACAATTCTTCAGAGCTAGACTCCGATGATTTTGCTTCAGAAGTTAATCCTGTGGTATCCAAAGCGGCCAGCTCTTCTAGTCCGATGTCCATTTTGCCGGCTTTGAAACCACTTGAAGATATTAATCTAGACATTGTTCAATTAAAACCTCTTCCGTCAATACTTGGATCTAGATCTCATGCACTGAGCGTCCCTGGGTTGAACTTGAACCGATATCAAGCTAAACTAGCAGTTCCCAAGTCACTAGACCTAAAACCATTAAATTTGGTTTCAACTTTGGGCAACAACAGAGGTCTCCTAGGAGCTACATTATCTGTAGGGCCTGAAAAGAAAGACAATAATGACAGATTTAAATTCAGCAATCCCGATTTTGTTAAGACGTTCCGTGGAACAGAAAATAACCCCAAATTAGCTGAGATAACAACAAGTCTACATAAAAACGCATTGAATCTATTGAGCATCCCAAGTACAAATACACCTATATTACAGGCGACCAATATGGCAAAAAACTTTGCTGACGATTTGAGATCTCACACCGAAGACACTATAAGAAGTATTCATGAATCACTAAACCCTTCTTCTTTAGGTGACATTCACAGTAATGTAATTAAAAATGCCAATAATTTGTTGAGTTCTGGTAGGAGTAGCGTTGAAAAAACTTTGCATCCGAATACCCAGGTAACTGCTGCTGTTGATAACCTTAGATCACAGACGGAAAAAACATTCAAACAATTACAAAATACTTTACAGTCTTCCAGAGCTTCGGATTTGAGTGATGCTATTCAGAAAAATACCCATAAAATCCTAAAATCGTCAAGGGGTTCTGTAGAAGCCACGGTTGATAATTTTAAAGCTCAATCTGAAAATACTTTCAGAAATATTCAACAAACATTAGACACTTCTGCATTGTCTGACATAAGCGATTCTATCCATAAAACTGCTGAAAACATTTTAAGTTCTTCACCAATAGCTCCAGCAAGAGATATACTTGGAAGTAATATGCAAGTTGTTCCTCCAATAGACAAAGTAGCTGATCATGTTAGATCGCACACAAAAAGCGCGTTTAATTCTATTCAGCAAACTTTAAATTCACCAACTTTATCTGATGTACATACTTCTCTTCAAAAAAGTGCGCAGCTAATATTGAACTCTCCCATTACGAACACTGGAGGGAGAAATCTACAAAGTGCCTTGAAGCCAAGTACGTCCATAGATGTAGTTGTAGATAATCTTAAATCTCAAACTCAAAGCACCATGAGAAACATCCAGAACTCATTAAATACTCCAAGTATCGCTGATGTAAGTGCAACAGTTCAGAAGCATGCACAGAATTTATTGAATTCCCCAGTAGCCTTTACTGGACGGGATGCCTTTGAACAAGTCCTACAACCAATAAATTTAGCACCACACGCGGCACAGGTTGCAAAAGATTTACAAAAAACATTAAAAGCGACGCTCAAGAATAGTTCTATAAAGGACTTACCACCGCTTCCACACCCGAATGATGTTATTCAGATGATATCCAGCCACCACGAGGATGTAAATGATAAGTTATATGCTTTACACACAGACTTAAACGATCGCCTTGAAACAATTCACAACGAAGTTACTGACCCTGAAAGGCTGCGGTCTATCCTGTCTCCACCCGGTAATAGACATTTCGAATTATTTGCTATACCACTTCCTTTGGGTGTAAGAAGTATTCCCAGCGATAAAAAACAAACAAAAGCAAGATTGCAATCTAAGCAACCATCACTTACAACACAAAGAAATCAACCAAAAAAAAAGACATCTAAAGCATCTAAGCCTAGAACAGAAACAGCAAAGCTAGGTTCAATGCAAACTGCTACAGGCAAAGAGAAGAGCTCACCTAAGTCGTTCAGGATACCATCGGCTGCGAGTTCACCTATTCCAAAGCATATCAACAAACCTATACTGCCAGTGACCCCTATAAAGCCATTCAAAGGTTTGCAAGGAATAAAAATGCCCCTTTTACCGAAGCCAACTCGAAATAAGGTTACAGTGACATTCGGATCTACAACACCACGCTCTCCAGCTGTTAGTAAATCTAAGGAAGTTCCAACGACTCTAAAGCCTAGGGTTTCCAATGAAAAACGATTCAAACTGAAACCCAAAGGCCCAATTCGGCAACCAACCCCGTGGAAAGGGTGGGGACAAGCAAGAAGCGCCCCTAAACGATTAGACCCTTTGACGTCACCGAGTCTAGCTTCAAATGTTCGAACTCCATTAAAATCGAAACCAATAAAGCCAATAACTAAACCATTGAAGACAGAAACATCACGTTTCTCATCTGCATCTACGAAACCTAAAGCCACATCAAAACCACTTTTCAAAAGTACTCCTTTGACGCAAACACGATCTAGCAATCCTGGCAGTCAGTTGTTACCTTTAAATAGGCCAAAAAGTCTTTTCCTATCCAAATTATCAGAAGCTTTAAAGAGTAAACCAATTGGTATTAATTTGGGTTCCTCACGTGCGACAAATAATGAGGAACTGACTCCAGCCGCGTCTGAACTTTTGGAAAAAGTCGTACCTCTGGATGAACCACTGAAGGAAAACGTGCCGTATAAATGTAAGATGATGTGTGTCAAAGTAGATCTAAATGATGAGTGACTTAAAAAATCTGTTTTCATTCGTTGTCATAGAGCGTAGGCAGAAATGCTTCAGGATATAACCTATAGTCGCTTTTAACTATTTATCTAATTTTTTTTTGAGCTGGTGCTAGGAATCGTTCGTTGCTGATAAACTTTAAAATGACTTTTTTCTACTCGTAAACATATAGAATGTATCATATATCACACTAAAAAGGCATACTTTTTAGATTGGACTTTCACTCTAAACTCTATGGTTTATATTATATGTCACTGAACTATAAACCTGATACAACTCCGCACAGAACTAGAAACGAATTTCAAAAAAAGAACGCAGGGTTTTTGCAGTTTTTTTTTAGCTTTGTTTCATTTAGTATAGTTTATGGGTTACTCGTAGAAAAAGTATTGTATACAATAGTTATATAATTAGTTTTTTAGGTCTCGTTCCTTAATTAGACCACTCAGCAAGCTTCGTGACCTAAACGTGGTACTCGACTAAAAAAGCATACATTATATAACGATTGCATAAAATATTATAATATAATAATATGTTGATGCAGTTTGAATTAAGTACATATATACTTATTATTCCTCAGAAATCACTACCTACCTATTGTGTAATATGGAAATTGTGTTGCTATTTATTATTAGATATAAGATAGTACGATGTGTAAATAGAAATTAGAATCTAAGTAATATGTATAAGTGATACTGATTTTTATACACTCTTTTAATAAATTGTATTAATTATAAAACAATAATTTATTATTTCGTAATTTTCTAAGGCTGATTTATAAGAGGCTTGTGTCCTAAAAAAATTAGACTATCAGAAAATAATGGACTCTTATTTTTTCTTTTGTCAATTAAACAAAAAAATACGAAGATATAGCCCGTTAAAGTTCCCCGTGACGTCACGCCGTGAGACCGTTTCTCGCATGGCCTTACGTCATGCTCATGCGCCCCCAGTTCCATTCTTTAACGCACTTTATCTTTGTTTTTTTTGTTTGATTGACAAAAGAAAAAATACGTGTCCAATATTTTTTGATAATCAAACTGACGGACTAATTACAATTATATTTTTTTACCCCAGAAACTGCCCTCCTACGAGTAACATTATCTGATAACAGCATAGAGCATCAACAGAGAGTTCTACTCTGAAATTCGATATTCGAAATTCGTATCGCACTATCTCGCTCACTATAATACACTTTACCATGAGAACGAGAGGGTTGCCACGTTACGATACTGCGAATTTTGAGATTCAGAGTAATCCCCTCAGAACTCGTCTCTGCTGTCTGTCTTTCACTCATACATACATACATATACTCACGCCAGTATTCCACTGAGGTAGGCAGATACTATACCTAATGCCAGATTCCATGGTCCTTGCACACATCCTACGCTTCCTTTACATCCATGCATCTCTTTTTTCTTCATACACGTTCGTCTGTGGCCGCTATAAGAGCAAATAATCCAAATAAAACTCTTGAAATATTCACAAACCGCTTAATAAAGCGGGTATAAGGCCGTTATAACAGTAGGTAAATTACAACATGTGGCGCTAAGGAACCCTCGGTTTGCGACTCCGACCCGCACTTGGACGGTTTTAATTCAATATCTAAATGACTAAAGGTGCGTCCACACTTGTATCATTTGCTCGTATCCGATCACCGTGGCGTGGCATGACTGCGTATCGCGCTGCTTGGACGCTCACTGTCGGCGCGGCGATTACGTCGCACTTGTCCGATCTAAGTGTGTGTCAACGCATATCAACATGAATTTCGAGGGATCGGATCGGCGCAACGTCCAAACGCGTGATCGTGACACGCGATCATGCCACGGGACGAAGATCTGTTGGGGCAAATGATACAAATGTGGGCGCACCTTGAGATATACGAATATGTCGATATTTCATTCAGAATTATGTAATTGCTAATCTATTCCGCTTAGATGCTATATGTGATACATCACCTACTTAATTGTGGGTCAAACGTGTGAATTGTAGGTATCGACTGCATTTAATAAACCTATTAACGTTTAAAAATAAAACAATAGTCTTCATGCACCTGGCGCATTTATAAAAGAGCTGTTATTATACCTACATTGAAGATATTAAAAAAAAAACTATTTTTTGGATGTTTGTTTGTGTCGTTGTCGCTTCATCACGCAAAATCGGCAGAACAGATTTCAATAATTTTTGGTACACGGGTAGCTGGGTATCTCCAGATGGTTATAGGATACTTTTTACTCGACTACGCTGAAGAAAAAAAAGAGTGGTTATGACTTTTTCTCCTCCGCGAACAAAGTTGCGGGCGCCTTCTAGTACATTAAATTAATAATAGGATGTATCTACTATGAAATGCAATCGGTGAACCGATTTGTATGACAAAAAAAACGGTCAAGTGCGAGTTGGACTCGCGCACCGAGGGTTTTGTTCAAAATGCATGCTAAAAACGACTCACCTGCGTATACCGTGTGAGTTCATTTTATGTTCGTTACTGGCATAGACAGACGAACATAAAAAAAAACTGGTTTATTTCGTGGGTCCTGCTATAGCATATACGGAGCTACCTTCATACCAAATTTCAGGTTTCTAGGACAACTGGAAGTACCTTATAGGTTTTCCATGGATGGCAATTTTTATGGAAACACCTTTCTGTTTATTACTATATCTTTGGATTGCTTTGACTCAGAAGCTTTTTACCGCTTCAAGGGAGCACAGATATAAATATTTGATGTCAATTTCAACTTAATACCTCCACGCATTCCTTAGAAAAGGGTATTGACTAGAAAGAAAGTGACCCTAAAAAGGTCTCGTTTCTTCCTTTTGAGATAGACTTGTGTAGTCCGCGAATGAATGAATGATGCAAATGAAGGATATCAGTTAGTATCACTCTTTCACTCTCTAGTTCAGTACAGATTCATGCAGTTTAGTAGTACCCAATCACTCACTCAATTAAGCCCTTCTGCTTCCGGCACACACGTAACTGTATTTACAGATTAGGCCCATCTGGCTTGTATGTACACCTTAATTTGTTTTCTCAAAGTAGGTACTTTGCACAAATTGTAACTTTGACAGAGGAAAATATATCTTTTCTCAGTCGACCTGTGAACACGAAAGCTGAAAAGCTTCCGAAACATCGGGAACCTAAATGAAAATTATGTCACGCGATATAAACACTATTATTTAATACTAGATAGACGGCGGTGCTCGCAACTTGGTTCGTGGAGGAGAAAAAAATCATAGCCCTCTTTTTTTTTCAGTGTAGCCGAGTAAAAAGTATCCTATAACCATCTGTGAATGCGCAGCAACGCGTGTACCAAAAATTGTTCTAATCCATTTAGTCGTTTTGGTGTTATGAAGCCGCAACGACACATAAAATTACATACATATGTACAAAAAAATGATTCAGCGACCTCCAAATAATCCGTTAAATATATATTTTTTAAATATCTTCAATTTACAGACGTTTCATTTTAATTTTGGGGTTTAATAATGGGTTGTATTTGTACAGGTGACATTTTCAAAGATAGGTACTAAAAATTTAACGGTTTAAAAATTATGATAATTCGTTTATATGACTTACATCAACACTTTTAATTATTACGGGAATCTATTGATAATTCCGCATAACGGGAACTAAAAAAATGGCAACACTTATATGTTTTCTCAGAATTGTACTGATGTTTTGAAGACCGCACGGTCAATGTGAGCTTTGCACAGCTGTTCCAACAATTGGCTGATAATATGCGGGACCCAGGGCAGCAGTGTGGTTCCGACAGCGGGGCCGGAGAGACGTCAAAATGGCGCTTGGGACGGCATTTACACTGCTGATATTGGCAAGCGTTGCCACTGGTAAGAATTAACATAAGGAACTTAGATGTACGTAACATTCTTAGGCAAAAGTTATCTTATTTCTGGCTGTTAACAACTAGCGTGATACCACCCAACTTAGATATTCAATAATCAATTAATCACCCAAGTATGCAGCTATGGGGGAAATTAAATCGAACGTTTACCGCCTAGTTAATTAGTTATTGTTATAATGGTTCGAAAGCGTAAAAGCGTCATCATTTCATAATTCTGGAGTATTTTTTGTCAAAATCTTTAATAATTATTATTTATGCAGGGTGACTTATATAAAGTCGTGAAAAGAAATATAATTTTTCGATGTACTGATTTTGAATAACTAGTTCTTATGGCAATGAAATACCATTAACATTATTTTTAACCATTACAAGCCTCTATGGTCTCACTTAGGTATATTCTCTTTCGGTTACCGTATAAGTAGGGGTGTCAGAGCTGGTCCCTTCTCATGTGTCAAATGCTTTAAAAATTTAGGGTGACCATGAGTTATTATAAATAACAAGCTAGAGAAGGTCCTGGGTTCAAATCCCGGTATAGGTAAATATTTGTGTAATGAGCATAAATATTTGTTCCTGAGTCTTGAATGTTTTCTATGTATATGAGTAATACATCTATTAAATATATCGTCGTCTAGTACCCATAACACAAGCCTTATTGAGCTTACCAAGGGACTAGAGCGATTTGTGTAAAAAATTGTCCCGTAATATTTATTTATTAACTAACCGTTCAAAGGCCTCTAAGCTACAGTCGATGTCAGATAACTTTGATCGCCCTTAGAATATTACAAAATTTCCGTTTTTGTTATAATACCTAGGTAGGTATAGGTAGTATGTTAAAAGAAGATGAGATTAATCAATAATTACTGTACCTTGGTCGTAATGTTGCCAGTGCGATTAGTATGATATTTTTAGCTTATTGGTAAAAGTCACTGCCCTCTGCATGATAATTAAAAATGGCATGAGATTATGATCTCCCTGACTTACATCTTTTGTTACATAGTATAAAAGCATGTAAATTGACGATGCGATCTTCAAACCTTCAAGAAAAGAGCGTACTCCCACCTGAAAGGCCGGTAACGCACTTGTGACTCCTCTGGTGATGCAAGTGTCTATGGGCGACGGTGATCACTTACCATCAGGCGATCGTCTGCTCGTATGCCCCCTATGCTCCTCTGCCCTAATCATCAATAATTCGACCACGGAAGTCAGACTGATGGGTGATTGAAACGGTGCGATAAAGCAGAGAGCATGACATCATATGACCTGCGATGCCAGCTGGTTTAATAACGTCTGTGAGGCGTTATAGGGTCACATTTTATTGTTGTTTTGACGCAGTTCAAATTACAAAGCTTCTGCGTATTTCGAGCTCCCATGAGACAAAGCCGTTTATGCAATTATCCCTCTCACTGTAACGTTTGTTGTAAATGTTTGTAACGTCCTATTTGGAGGTCACTGAATCGAAATAAATCTTTTTTGGATTTTTTGTATGTTTGTATGTGTCGTTGTGGCTTCATCACGCCAAAACGGGTAAACGGATTTCAACTATTTTTGGTACACGGGTAGCTGGGTAGTGGGTATTCTCACAGACGGTTATAGGATACTTTTTACCCGATTTCGAATGATATATTACTGTATTATACAGACGTAAAAAAATCAAACCGAGCATAAAAAGGTGAAATAAAGAAACACAACAAGACTCTTAAACGTTGCCTTGTGATTCTTTACGGTTTATCTCAAAAATAAAAACCTGCCAAAAGCATGTCGGACTATGCTCAGTCTAGGGTTCCGCAGCCGTTCATAGAAAAAAATGCACTACAGATGAACAAAATACGATATGAAAAAGTGTACTAGCAAAAGAGCGTATCTCCACGGCACTTACATCCTTTAGCTGAGAAGCGCAGTTTTTTTGGCAATAACTCTAAAACGGCTCAACCGATTTTATTAAATATAGATTTCATTGAAAACACTTAGGTATAAGGCCTCCATTTCATGAATTTTCTATAAATTTTTGACCCGTGGTTGAAAAGTTAGAGGGGGCGGGGGGCGCTATTTTTTGGATTTCCGGAGCGAATATTTACAAAACTGCTGAATTTATTAAAAAATAATAACCCCTATTATTTTTAAAAGATCTATTCAATGACACCCCACACACTAAGGTTAGAACGAAAAAAAATCTCCACTTTAGGTCTACGAGAGGTACCCGAAAAAAAGTTTCTTTTTTAGTTTTTATTTTACCGTTTTATCGGCGTAATACATAGACATAGTCGTACCAAATTTCTGCTTTCTAGAACTAATGATCACGGACCTAAGTCGCGGATGGACAGACAGACGGACATAGCGTAACTATAAGGGTTCCTATTCCTCGTTGACTACGAAACCCTAAAAATGGATGACAACAATGTTTAAAAGTTGTGGACTGACTTGTTTGGGGCTAATAGTTGATTCAACCGTTTATCATTGCTTGCATAAATAAATAACGCATATTTATAGCAAAGCAATTTACTTACAGTAATACTAATTTGCTCAGTGATAACGATGACACATCAAGAGGTAAGTTGTTGACTCGAAGGCATGAATATTTTTTCCTGTAAACAAGTAGGTTTTTTTTTCAATAAGTATTTTAGTGTGTAGAAGCCGTGCGGTTTACTTGAGCCAAATGTATACATAGACGAGTTGCTACTTAGATGAGTTCCTATTTAAAAAAAAAAGTGTAGACCAGTTGCTTTTTAGACAGGCTGCTATTTAGAAGAAATGCGGCATAGACGATCTGCGACTAAAATGAGCAACTCTATAGATGAGTTGCTAATTAGACCCCGTGAGGCTGACCCCCTAAGGCACTTGTCCCACCGCCGGCGATAAGCGATGAGCTATCGCCGATTTTCTCGACCAAGTAAAGCTCGGGTTTCCTAGGATAGCGGTGCCGTCACATAGCGGCCGTCTCCATACTTCGCACTTACTTCGCACTAGTACGAAGTATGGAGACGGGCGCTATATGACAGCACCGCTATCCTAGGAAACCAGAGCTTCACGAACAAAATAAATGTAAATAAAAGAGAGAGATAGATCGCCGGCAGTGTGAACAGCCAGCGATGAACTATAAATATATCTCTCTCTTTTATTTACACGGGAGCGATTATCTTTTGTTCGTTTCTTAGGGAGAAAATCGCCGATAGCTCATCGCTTACTCGCCGGCGGTGGGACAAGTACCTTAATGGGGGAGGCGAAATATCGCTGGCACAATATTAAAGGGTTCTATGTTTCACTTCTAACGAATTGAAGTTTAAACATTGTCATAGTGAAAATGAAAATGTAACGTAGAATGAAACGACATATATTGATGAAATTCGGAGTATAGATGTCTTGTATAAACCACTGCTTAGTTTGATTATTAAATGATGAAAATAAACCCGAAAGTTGCATAAATTTTCGAAACCTTATGTCCAAAAAATATGTAAAAAGAACTGAAAAATAAACCTTAATGAATACTTTCAACGAAAATTATTTTCAACATGATCGGAAAACCGTTTTTGAGTATATTTTGAAAAACGGCGTTTCTCAACAAAATGACGTAAGTGCCGTGGACATACGCTCTTTTGCTAGTGCTTTTATTATATCCTATTTTTTCCATCTGTAGTGCATTTTTCATATGGATGGCTGCGGAACCCTACCCTGAGCATGGTCCGACATGCTCTTGGCCGGTTTTTTTTGTTAATAAGTATACAAAGGTTGTTTTTCTTTATAAATACTTTTTCTTTTTGTATTTTTCATATTAAATAGTAGGTTATATTGTAAGGAGCTGTTAGGATTTAGGTTTAGGCCTGCTAGATCTGACACGTTTGTTTACAATGATCAAAGCTCCATAAATAAAGATTAAAAAAAAATGGTAGGGGAGTTTTAAAAAGCGTCTCAAACCAACATATTGCTGCTTCCCTGTCGCTAGAATCTAGTTAGGATAAGTGTAATAAATACTCGCTTAAGGATTAATTGGCTTAGGACAGAGCTTAAGACACAAGGGCAGCGTAGCTATTTTTGTTCACAAGAGTTATGGTATTGTATTTCTTTATTATCTGTAGGGCTAGTTAATCATAAAGGTGTGTGTATGTGTGCAGCTGATAGACCATGTGCAGCTGATAGACCATGTGCACCGCGGCCGTATCCGGGCAAGTCGGTTGTGTGTGTGTGCAACGCCACATACTGTGATGACATCACTCGCGAAGAACCCAAAGCCGGAAAGTACGTCGCTTACACTTCCTCAGAGGTAAGTACTCGTAAAGTATTCCATATTTGTTTTGACATGAAAAAAAGGCTAATGGCCCGGCCACGCGCGACTATAGATTGATATGTTCTTTCGTGGCACTCATATGGTCTGCGGGCGACGGGGGGAAAGACAGCGGGGGTGGGTATGAAGTGTGCGCGCGGCGGAACACAATGTCCCTACCACTTGTCAAGCTATGGCGGCGCGGCCAGCGAATTCCCTCTTCATTACGCGTTCGAGGCGCTCACCGCACAGCAGTTAATTTGCATCCCACGCAATGTATTAGGAATTCGCTTGCCGCGCCGCTGGTCGCGCGTTGTCGTGGCCGGGCCCTGGGTAAACAAAGCTGGCATTAGCGGTATTGTACAGTAAGCATCAAATAGTTTGTAACATACAAACCGCCGAATATATCGGCAACACGTCTTTATTGCCATAAGCACAAAGATGCTTTACGATCTATTTGCCGTTTTGGTTGACGGCGGGGGACACCAGCCAGTAGTTTTTTATCCTCCCCTATGGGTTCAACCACATATTATGTCATTAGGGTTGCCACCTTTATATTTGAAGAAATATAGTATTTTTCTTAAAACCTTGCCAAAATATAGTACTTTTGGGAAATTTAGGGAAAGAAAGTACACGTTCATTCATTCATCATGTTTAAACATATTATGTTCTATTCTATTCTACAAATGACAATCCTATATCAGTTAATTGCACACCATTTGAGTGATTTAGTCGATTTTTATGCAAAAAAAGTGAACGCATTTTTCGTACTATATTATTCTTCTATAATATATAATACAATTGACTGCAATATAGTACTCAGTACAGTTGGCAACCCTATATCTCACACTGAATTTAGATTTTTCGGAGCCCCCCCTCCCGTCATCACGTCTGGTATGATATAAAATCACCTAATTATAGTCCAGCCTATGATGGCCGCGTTTATCAGGCGATAAATGATATGATAACGCGCCTGTCACTCTCGCACTCACATATGCGGCAGCTATGTCATTTATTTATCGCGTGACAAACGCAACCATCATACGCAGGCGCCACAGCTATAGCTATTGACAGAAATCCAAGTGACAATTACTACTCACTAAAATCATCCCTTTTTGGAAAAATAATCGTTAATTTTATTCAAAGAGATAATTTACACAGATAAGCGAAATTTATGTACAAATGACGACTAAACTAGATTGTCTTCTTTTTTGCTGAATTTGACTTGGTTCATATATAATATTTTCTTCTGTTTCCGCGATTATTACTCATTGAAATAAAACAATATCAACCCGGGTGAAGGAGCACATACTCATAGCAGATGTCAAGCACCGTCGGTGTAATAGTTCTGCAGTCTGTGAACATGTCATTGACAAACCAAACCACTCAATTAAGTTTGATAAACCGAGAAGGTTTATCAAACTTCCTTGCCAAAGAAAAAAGATATTTTCCCAGAATGCTACGCGAGGCTATTGAGATTAAAAAGCATCCTAATTTCAATAGAGAAGATGGATTGTCGCGACCACCAGCTTGGGATCCTGTAATACATCTCATCAAGGAACAAGCGAGACACAGGACTGCAAAACCTTGATTTCCGAACGGTGTAAAATATCTTATCTGTTTAAAAAGTAGTTTAATAGTCTCTGTTTTTTTTAATATTATAATTAGTAATGAGGTAGCCTGGGAGTTTTTCTTTGTAGCGTTTCTTTTCTCCTCAGTACGCCTCATTTGTGAAATGCTGCTTGGTAAATTATTAAAATGAAATAATTAAACCCTTCTGGCACATGTGTAACTGTCTTTACAGTTTAGGCCCATCTGGCGTGTATGTACACCTTTATTTGTTTTTTCAAAAATGGGTAGTTTGCACAAATTGTAATTTAGACAGAGGAAAATACATCTTTTTTCAGTCCACCCGTGACCATGGAAAGCTGAAAAGCTTCCGAAACGTCGGGAACTAAAATGAGATAATATACGCGATATAATCCGTTAAATCGTTTTATTTAAATTGGTTCATATATTTTTTTTTACTACTAATGGGTCCAGGAATACGTGTTAAAATCTTTCATGTTTCTCGCGGGCACTGTGTATATACTTGTCGTTTATCTTTCTAGTGTAGTGACATACCTCATGAAGTACGAATAGTATTGTTTAATAGTAAAGAGTTATAATAGAGTAATTATTATCTTTCAGGCTGGATTACGGTTTAAGAAACATGGCGGCAAATTTCATAGCTACTATATGTGGAGTGAGTATGAACAACATTTAGGTCGTTATTAGACTGTTTCAACCACTTTCCAACTATTGTTGTGGAGGTCCCAGATTTCAAAGAGATAGTTTGATTGAAACCCCATTCAAATCTACTGGAATTCCGACAAAAATGTGCATGTTACGAAAAGTTATGGACATCTTTTCAAGCCTGTTGCGTAGCGTGGACTGATCTAGACGGTTCAGTCGTATTATCAGGGCCCTTTTTTTTTAAAGAGAATGATTATCATCCACAATACGCCTTCGCGCGAGGCCCCATTAAATGTGAAGCCGTGGGCGAGGGCCCGCTTCGCCTTCGCCTAGCTACGCCACTTGGGGAAGCTACAGCTCTAGCTCTCTCTTGTGATCTTAGGGAAAGCCACCTATCGCGTGCGAGCGACAGAGCGAACCGTACACGAGTGAGCGCTAGAGCAATTTTCGCAGCCATTGCGGTGCTTAAAAAGTAAACGCTCGGTCTTAAGCTGGAAACAGTGCTTGACCGATGGCACGCGCGTACGGTCGGTCGGGCTTATTGATCGCTGTAGAAAGCATAGGCGCGGTTTGTTCAAACTGATGCTGACCGCCAGCGCGTATGCGGCCATACAAAACACGCCAGATCGACCTACCGTACGCGCTTACCATCGGTCGAGCATTGTTTCCAGTCTTACGACCCGGCCACGACATTGCGCGAATTGCGGCGCGGCAAGCGTGTTATCTGTTCATTGCGCGGTCGAGACGCGCAACGAACTGTGGTTAGTTGGAATCACACGCAATGAATTAAAAAAAACCCCTGCCGCTGCCGCCGCCGCTCGTGTCGTGGCCGGGCCGTTAGGCCGCCAGTAGGTAATTTTTGCAGCACGGCATATCGCGGAGAGTAGTCCGCGCCTGGGAAACTATTTAACGATTTAAAATAAGAAGTTCGTAGCTATACCTCTCACTCTTGAGTTAACTGATATTTCTCGGCTGATATTACGAGCCGGACTGCGGGACAGCTCGACACAAAGTTCGAATTATGAAGTTTGAAATAGCCGTCGTTCAATACTGTTATTTATTCCAGATGAGAGCTGCTCACATACGCTGGAGATTGACCCGGAGACAAAGTTCCGGGCCATCGAAGGATTTGGGGGCTCAGTTACTGACGCAGCTGGCATCCACTATAAGAACCTACCGGCGGAAGTCCAGGAAGAACTCATCGAGTAAGTTCACTTTCCCAATCAGCTGTGTGAAGAGAAAAGATTATGGGTTAGTTGCATCTACCCATCGCACTGACCGGTAGTTTAAATGGCAATGGAAATCCTAAAAAAAAAAATGGAGCTACCTTGTTACCTTACGTGTAGCTTGTTTTATAAGCCTTTAATATGAATAACTGCTTGACAAGTTCTTTCGTGACGCTCTCATGGTCTGCGGGCGACGGGGGGAAAGACAGCGGGGCTGAGTAAAAGTGTGCGTGCGGCAGGGTCATTGTGCTCCGCCGCGCGCACACTTCATACCCACCCCCGCTGTCTTTCCCCCCGTCGCCCGCAGACCATAGTAGTGTCACGAAAAAACTTGTCAAGCTATAGGTAATAATACAATTGAATAACACATGAAATGTATAGTAACTTTTGATATGAAACCGTTTCAATAAACGCATAATTGCAGAACAAAACTCTTAATTTTCTCACACAAGGTAGGAACGTGTGACGTCACACGTTCCTAGGCTTCAGTATGGAGCGTTTTTCGGGAAAGTCCAAAAATGAGATTTTAACATTGTTGTGTCTCGTTGATCGTTTATCAGATTGAAGTAGTTTTTTTACCAATGATTGTTTTTTTTATAAAACAATTTTAACGGATTATATGGTATAGATTATTTCATTCGAGTTCATTTGGGAACTCAAAAAAATCGAGTTAAGCTTATTTAAATGAGTAATAATTGTGGAAACAGAAGAAAATATAATGTTTCTTTTATTGAGAGGTCGTTATTATAACTTACCACAGAAAAAAGTTGGCAAAAATTATTAACATCGCGGATATAAAGTACACCTGGCTGGATTGAAATAAGGTGCATTTTTTTTCTACTTTTTGACTAGAGTTACTGCACTTTTAGTTAGGAGGGCATCAGCGCTCCATCGCGAAAAAATATTATTCTAATTAGTCCATCAGTTAGTTTATCAAAAAATATTGGACACGTATTTTTTCTTTTGTGATACAAACAAAAAAATACAAAGATAAAGCGCGTCAAAGTTTGGGAGTGGGAGCGCACGGCGTGACGTCACGGGGAACTATAACGGGCTATATCTTCATCATTTTTTGTTTAATTGACAAAAGGAAAAATATGTGTCCAATATTTTCTGATAATCTATCTTACAGGCTAATTATATTTTTTTTAAACATAAGCCTATTGGTCAACGCAACGGGCGCTCTTACAAAAAAATTAAATATCATTAGAGGTGACTAAATAACTTGTAATGATCTTATTTTTAACCGACTCCAAAAAACGCAGAAGGTTCTCAATACGTCGGAACATTTTTTTCAGGGATGTACCATTACAATTTTATACAACTGTGGATTAGAGAGTCAAAGTCGGGCGTTGTTGCCTAAACTATAAAAATGCATGAGTAACTTAACAACCAAGCATCTTGGGAATAAAATTACGAGAACAGATAGCCAACAAGGAAATACGAGAGAAAACCAAACTTGCTGACATATTGGCTCGGATTGACCACCTAAATTGGGGATGGGCAGGTCATATGCTGCGCTGCAAAACAAATAAGTGGAGTCCCAAATAACACCACAAGATATGTATCAGAGCTTATACAGCTCTTATAACGCTCAAACTGGCTGTATAATAGCTGTATAAGCCCTTATACAGCTTGTGTGCTACTTGGGGTAAGCAAGTCACTCTATGGTACCCGAGAGATGGCACTAGGCGGCAGGGACGCCCTATAATAAATATATAAGCAGATGGGAAGACGACCTTCGGCTAACTTTGGGGCCATATTGGAAAAAGGTAGCTAGCGACAGAGCCCAATGGCGATTGTTGGAGGAGGCCTATGCCAAGAGGCACACCGAATGAAGGGACATATTGTAATGTGAATTTAATCAAGTGTTGTGTAAACCCTTGTTCGGAAATAAAGGCTATTATTATATTATTAACTAAACAACCACACAACCAACAACCATCTTCATCAAACCAGGTTCCTCATTAAACACAGTTCTCAGCCGTTGTGATTAATCGTTTCTCCATTTACTTTATCACCAGGTCGTACTTCGGCAAGTCCGGACTCGAGTACAACATGATACGCGTGCCCATTGGAGGCTCCGACTTCTCCACACATTACTACGCGTACAACGAGCTGCCTCATGACGACTGCAACCTTACTAACTTCTCGCTGGCGCCCGAAGACTTCAACTACAAGGTATATAAGCTGTGTGAAATGGACCAATAGGCTTATGTCCTAAAAAAATATAATTAGTCCGTCAGTTACATTATAAGAAAATATTGGACACGTATTTTTTCTTTTGTCAATTAAACAAAAAATGATGAAGATATAGCACGTTAAAGTTCGCCGTGACGTCACGGCACATAAAGAAAGATTAAGCGCGTCAAAGTTTGGCGCTTTATCTTTGTCTTTTTTCGTTTGATTGACAAAAGCAACAATACGTGTCCAATATTTTTTGATAATCTCTCTGTCGGACTAATTAGAATAATATTTTTTTCTTTACCCAGGAAACTACCCTATTGGGCTAAGTCGCGTTCGAAATTGATACAAACAAATTTGAATATGAGGAATGTGATTTGTTAATTTCACACAGCTCCACTTGGCTCTGCTCCAGTGGAAGCGCACCATTACATTTAAAATTTTCACGGGGCCTACTTGGTCATTTGTAAATCACGCTCCAAACGCGCAGCCAGCCAATAAGCGTGATTTGTAATAAGGGACACATTTATTGCTCACGTGCATCAAAGAAAGAGAAAGCTAATACACTACATGCTTGGGATTTTTTGGCGTAAGCGCCAGATGTAAAAGTACCATGAAATCGAAGATATTATTATGTTTTGTTAACATTTAAGTTAATCACTTAAAAGATAAAGGGAAGAATGACATTTTAACATAATTTAGCCGTTTATTAATCTGTCGTTTGTACAAACTAGACAAAAAACGGGAAATGAAGACGCGTTTTCGGAAAAAAAATCTATCGAGGAAGTTTTCATTAAACATGTCTCCGCGTTAATCACTGAATAGGTTATATAGTCAAGAAACATATATCTGAAAACCAGCCTGTTTTATATACTAGATTTGACAAAAATTGCGCTACAAAATAGCTTAAATTTTCGATGCATCCCCTTAAACATAACAACTAAAGGGGCTTACAGCTCTGAATGACCGAACCGTAGCTTTTTACTTTTGCTTTTTTTACTTATGTGTCTCATTGTGTTGACGATGACTTGTACGGAGGCCTAGCCAGACCAGAGGCCCGTTTTATAAACGCTTGTAACTTATTACAAAGCGGAAGTATCTTTTTAATTAATATTGTTGGAAAGAGACTTGTAATACAAGTTACAAGCTTTTGAGAAACGGACCAGAGCCGGTCTAGCACAACTCTCCGCGACTAAGCTGTCGCGCGACATAGCATCACCCGTCTTTCTCGAATTGTATTTAAAGGAAAGTGACAGACATTCTTTATCGTGCGACAAAGAGTTGCGTACCACGGTTGTGCTAGAGTTGCACTCTCCCGCGCATAAAGTCAGGCTCTAAAGAACAGTGTCGGGGGCTAGTTACATGGTCTTGGAATAGGGTTGCCATCTTGATTATAGTTGAAACCGACCAAAAAAATTTAAAAAATCCTGAATATTTGGAGGGAATGGCATTTTTCCCCGGACAGGTTAGATTTATATATATTATATATATTCGGTTCAATAATTTTCTTTGATACAAAAAGAGTCCGGGTTTTACCCGGATACATTTTAAAAGCCCGCCCGGACGGCCCCCGGACCGCCTCCAGACTAGGACAAATCTGGAAAAATCCGGACGGAAGGAAACCCTATGCTGGGATGGCGTGATTTTTACAAGTTTTTATTTATCTTGCTATGTTAGTATGATTGGGTCAAATCTTGCTGGTTAAATTAGACCCACTTCCAGATTTTCGATAGAGCTAAAATTAGGCATACTTAGAAGTATTTAAGTAGCTACGTAGTAACCGCCAAAGGATTCAGTTGCCGATTACTACGTTCCCGCTTTTTGCTGTCGATATTATAACAGATCAATGGATTATAGTTCCTTTGCTGTTCCGCGAACTAAAGTTCGCGGAACAGCAAAGGAACTATAATCCATTGATCTAGTATGGAATTCCGCAAAGTAACGCCTGAATCTATCGATATTATAACACCTTCGAGCTGATCTGATGATGGCGCCGTATAAAAAAAACTCTGTAATAAAATAACGCAATCTTGTCGAGTTTGTGCTCTTTAGAATCGTCTTGATGCGTAGCTAACGGATATTCAAAGAAAAGTACAGTCGGCAATAAAAGTATGTCACAAAAATTCAATTTTACACAGATACTTATTTAGATTTTGTAAGCTATATGTGTTTTTAAACTATAATATTGATACAAAGATCTAAGTAAAAAGAAAAATTAATTGTGATCCACTGCAGTCTAAGCCGGAATCGAACCAGCGCCTCTGTTATACCGGAATAGAATAGAATAGAATAGAATTGTATATTTCATGAAAAACTAAAACTACAGTTTGAGCAATTCTATCAGAAAGTTTGGCCAATCTGATCAGGTTGGTTTGTTTGTTTTTAATTATTCGTAAGGAGTATGTAGCTGGCCGCAAGTTTTTTTTTCAATGTCATAGAAATTTGTATGGGATTATATGGTTTTCTTTTAAACCCTGGGGGCTAAATGTACTATTTTAGTTTCGCTTCGCGAAGCTAATATGACGTGCTTTTTGTGTTGCAGATCCCAATGATCCAGCACATCAATTCCGTGGCAACAGCGGACGTGCACATAGTAGCCACGGTGTGGTCCCCGCCATCCTGGATGAAGACCAACGAGAGAATCAATGGCTTCAGCTTCATCAAGCCTCAGTACTTTCAGACTTTCGCCGACTACATTGCCAAGTATGTACACAATACTAAAACGCTAATTCGTTTGTAAACTTACTGAGTAAATTTGGGTGAAACAACTTTTAGACCCGCGTCAATCTGTCTACAACTATACTTCTCAAAACAAAATATGGGCCACTTTTGCGCGGAGAATTTCTATTCAGTTTTTGTAGTTACAATAGACTAATTTTATCTCAGTTAAAACAAATAAAACAATAGACTATTTAATATATCGATTATCAGCCTAAACAAAAACAAAAGTCTCCATACTATCCATATCCATACTAATCAATACTAATATTATTTGTCTGTTACCTCTGTACGCTTAAACCGCTGAACCGATTTGGATGAAATTTGGTATGGAGATAGCTTGAGACCCGGGGAAGGACATAGGCTACTTTTTATACCGGAAAAATACCCTTATCCGCGATAAACGAATTTAAGGCGGACGAAGTCGCGGGCAGAAGCTAGTAATATATATTTTCACGTTACGATCAAAATTTTTAGTGGCCCCTATATTGTTTTGAGGAGTATATTTTTTTGTTCTTTTTTGTATGACTTTATCTTAAAAGGCTTCAAGCGTAAATGTACGATTTTTTATGGTATTTGTTCTGTATCTAGTTCCTGGAATGACTAAACTAACTTTTGAAAATATGGTTTATATGATAGTTCAGTTTCTATTTAACACTTTCTTGCATTCGAAAATTCGAATATATTTCTTTTGACGACCGGTTTGGCTCAGTAACGTTGCCTGCGATCCTGGGTTCAAATCCTGGTAAGGGCAAATATTTGTGTGATGAGCATAAATATTTGTTCCTGAGTCTTGGATGTTTTCTATGTATATAAGTTATATATCTATTAAATATATCGTCGTCTAGTACCCATTACACAAGCCTTATTCAGCTTACCATGGGACTAGAGCGATTTGTGTAAAATTGTCCCGTAATATTTATTTATTTATTTTATTATTTATTTATCTATTTCTATGTAATTAATATGGATTTTTACAGAGAGGTCTATAAAAATAAAGATTGCGTATCTAGTCTCTCGATAAACATTGATAGACACTTCACTACCCGTGTACCAAAAATAGTTGTAATCCGTTTAGCCGATTTTGCGTACAAAGTTCATGTTTCCATTTATTGACTTCCGAATAGTCCGTTACATACTTTTATTTAACTTGCAATGTATGTTTGTTCAGGTGGAATCTTGCAAATTAAATATGACCTATCCTGGTTTCCGATTGAGATTAAATTTGGCATATTTATTTAAGTTCGGTGACGATGCAATAGTATGATACGAGCCGGAACCGGAAGGTGGTCATAGGAACTTTGTAATAAAGTAATATAATCCTACCGAGTTTCAGCTCTGTAGAATTGTCTCGGTGAGTAAATGATGAATGTACAAAGAAAAGTACAGTCGGCAATAAGAGCTTGTCATAAAAATATTTTTTTTGACAGAATCTTATTGAAAACTAGAAGGTGCGAGGTGAACTTCATCTCCGAGGAGAAAAAAATCATAGCCCTCTTTTTTTACTTCAGCGTAGTCGGATAAAAAATTTCCTTTAACCATCTGGAGATACCCACCTACCCGTGCACCAAAGATAGTTGAAATCCGAACATACAATAAAATGCAAAAAAAAAACTTTTTTCCGATTCAGTGACTTCCAAATAGTCGGTCACAATATATTTTTTTAAATATCTTCAAT
Organism: Hedya salicella; assembly: GCA_905404275.2. NCBI lineage: Eukaryota > Metazoa > Arthropoda > Insecta > Lepidoptera > Tortricidae > Hedya > Hedya salicella. The sequence goes on along the minus strand of FR990114.1, from coordinate 6,369,941 downwards.
GTACAGACATTTCATCTTCAATTTTTTTTAGGTTTGTGCGGGAGTACAAGAAGCAAGGTATTGACGTGTGGGGCGTCACCACAACAAATGAACCAGTCGACGCCGATGTGCCGCTTACCAAATTCCAGGATTTGGGTTGGACACCCGAAAAAATGGTAAATTACGAATTATAAAAATATCTTATTGACGTAATACCTATAAAACGTGATACATCATTTGGAATTAATTCCGCGTGAAAAATAAATATTTTTTAAACTGAAAAAGAGTGCAAAACCTAAAAACCTGTCACGTCAATGAAACTGAATTTTCTTAAATTATATTAACAGAATATAATAATAACCGTTTATCGCCTAGTTCAATAATATTAAAAAAAACCAGTCAAGTGCGAGTCTGACTCCCGCACAGAAGGTTCCGTCCAAACTTTCACTTATTCCGACTTAACTTGCCGCTTGAGTTAAGTTTGCCTTGCCTCTGGTATCTATGGCGTCACATACAAATGTGGGGCAAACTTAACCAAACCGGGTTATTCAAAAATGATTTTTGGTGATAAAAAAAAAAGTAAGACAGATATATATATGGTTTTAATTTTCGTGTAATATTCATATAAACTTACACAATTCCAGAAAATTCTAGATTTTTCTGGAATAAAACTAGTGGAGTAAAACTGTTTAAAACACAAAAAAAACCCGTTCTTTTCCCGTGAAATGTTAAATTATAAATAAAATTGCACGAAGTGTCCTATACATTCCCGCTGCCCACTCTGACAGTTTCCGCAAAATTCAGTGTTTTTTTTTTTTTTTTCATTTATATTATAAGCCATACATCTAATGATTAAGTCGGCTTAAATATACTAACAATGTTACTTAAACTTTAGGTGTAACTATAAACATTGGGACTGGAACTTAAGGATTATTTTTATAATACTGAAATCTTAGGTTCAGTGAGTGATTAATAAAACTTAAAAATGTACCACTGTATTCGGTAGTGAACCCTGAGTGTGCGGGCTCCTCGTAGTCGCGCTGGATACTCGCCTTATGCAGTATTATCTTATTTATTTCGCTGCGGCGTTATAAAAGAAAACCACCATTATTTTAGTTTTTTCGGAGAGAGCTTTTATTGCTACAGACAAAATATACATGGATCAGTTATGGCGCATACACACTTCACATTAGAGCGGGTATAAATTATCCAATTTACTTAACACTGAGCTTAAGATTTGATGGAAGAAAAAGAGGAGATCCCCCACAAAGCACCCAGTTTCTTTTAAATTCAGTGTTGTTATTTGCAAAAATATGATACATATGCTATATGATAAAGAAAATTGCCCTTTGTTGTTATCACAACTTGTGATTACCTCAAAGGGCAAGACGATGGTAGCGATTGTCTGAAGTTCTACCACCACTGTTTAACAATAATATCGATTTTACAGGGCAAGTGGATTACTGAAAATCTGGGCCCGACGTTCAGAAATGCTTCTGATCTCAAACATTTAAAAATACTGGCAGTGGATGACCAGAGAGCTACTCTTCCAATATGGTTTACTAAGGTGAGTAAAATTTGTCTTAAAGTACTCATAATGGTCAACAGACTAGAGGTAAAGTGTACAAGAGGTAAGTACATTACTTACCAAGGGCTGTAAAAGAAAGAAAACCCAACATCGCAGGTTTTTGTGTCCGGGCCGCAGGCGAGGGTTGTAAATATGCGATAGAGGGCTTTCTTTTTTACTGCCCGTGGTGAGTTCACAATGTTACGTCTTCACCTGGCTATAATGGCCATCACATTATGGCCAGGTGAGACGTAAAGATAATTAATAGAGCGTACATAATTTATTTCACATAGATCAAGTTAACGTGATAGTTTGCACTTTGGACTAAAGTTCAATGTCAAATAATATCGTTAATTATTTAAATCTTTAATGAAATGAAATGAAATTAAAAACATTTATTTCGAGTAACAAGGATTCATATAGTTTGTTAGTAAAATAAAATACCTATAGCTATAATGTTAGTAAATACACACTCTCACGAAACTCACACAAAATACATACTTCTTGACACATGCTGTTCACAGCAGTGCCTCATGTAGGGGCAGTCAAGCCCCTATCGAGCGTAGGATGGGGTTGGGGCTGGCTCGCACCCGGCGCACCAGGGACGTGCATCTTTTGCGCATGGTCGCATAGAAGCAGTCAATGCCCGCTTCCGCGAACGTCCCTGATGGCTTGCAGAAGCGAGGCAGCCCCACCAGCACCCGGAACGCATTATTATATTGGACCCGGACCCATAGGCCCGCTGTGTAAAATATCTCCATAAGCTGCACGTGTATAGAGAGGTACAATATGCTCGAAACAGTCTAAGCTTTACTTCCCTAGTACAACGTGCGAACTTACGGGTAATCATGTTAGCCTCCACCGACAGGGCCCTCCGTTCCCGCTCGGTGTTCATATTGTCCTTCAGATCGGACGTGACAATATGACCCTTTCTAATGGACTACCGTTCAAATTAATGGGAGGAACTTCCAATATCCGGTTACACGACGGTTCTAAAACCATGTACTGGCTTTTAGCCACATTATATTTAAGTCCATGTTTAATGGCGTACTCCTCACATACTTGTAATAATTTGCGCAAGCCACAAGCCGATGCGCTGAGCAAAACCATGTCGTCAGCATAGCTTATATTATTCACACATTCTGAATCAATATGACAGCCGACGTGCATTTTGTCCAGCGCCTCGAGAAGCACATTTATATACAGGTTAAATAGTGTGGGTGATTTTAACCCCCCCTGTCTCACGCCACACTCCAATCTGTACGGATCTGACAGACTACCTGACCATCTAACACTATTGACCAGTATAACATACCAGTACTGGAGAATCCTAACTGTTTCAGTAGGTACTTTAGCATTTTCTAGTTTTTTCCACAAGATATTATAGGAAACCAGGTCAAAAGCCTTAGACAGATCTAGGAAACAGGCGTAAACCGGTATCTTCCTGTCCACGTAATACTTGACCGTATGCTTAAGGCACAGTATCGCCAGAGAGTATTCCTTTATCTATGGTATCGCGCTCTCAGTAGATAACCCGGAGCGGGAGCCGAACTGGTTATGACTGAGACGCACGTAATTATTTAACTGTGCATTAAGCATACGAGTACTATCAAATACTCAGCACTATACTAGTGCATCAATAGAAACTTCGTTTATTTTAAAATTATTTCGACCTAAATAAATATTTTTATACAATAACGTGTATAGACATCTTTTAATAAAAACGAGGCAATTCTTAGTGGTTAGTGTTATGCACTTTAAAAAGTTAAGACTAAGCGTATATTTTTACTTAAAAATGTAGAATAGAGTTTTAAATGAGTCTGTGAGAGTTGAGTGTGATGTGAGTGGCCAGTGCCATTCATAAATTTAAAATTTTATGCTGCGGCATCTTTTGTTCTTAAAAAAACGTATAAATATGTAATTAATATACGTTTAATAAAATACCTACCCTATAAATGACGCATTATCATTGGTCAACTCATCACAAGAACATAAAAAAAAAACTAAAACTGCGGAAATCCAAATTGCATCCCGTCCAGGGGAACCTCGTGACGTGGATTAATACCTATATTGCAACAAATGTTGGATCATATTGTTTATGTCTCCCAGCAACCACTTCTCTCAATGTGACTGACAATGCGAAAGTGCTTGTACGGTCAAGGAATTTAATTTGTGTACCCTTTTATACCTTGTCATAGTGACATTGATATGGAATCTCTATAGGCTTTCATATTGATTTTGACTATGAGACTGTGACAAGTTACAAAATGGTATGTATATTAAATTCTTTGACTGTACCTAGGCCTACTTGTATAAAGCATATTTTGATTTGATTTGATTTATATCTGTTTTATTAACGTAGATTTGTATTACGATTGCAGGGTTTTTTTTATGTTGGCAATGTTTTTTAGCAAACTCTGGTTTTAATAATCAATGTAACCTACACATATTGCCTGCTATTATGTTCCTGGACTTGACCACTTGATACGACTTGTAACTTGTATGTAATGACCGTCAGATGGTGAAGGAAACCCCGCAAGTGCTGGACTGGATAGATGGCGTGGCTGTGCACTGGTACCTGGACAAGCTTACGCCACCCTCTTTTCTGGAGTTGGTCACGAAGAAGCACCCTACAAAGATGGTCATCAGCACGGAGGCCTGCGAAGGTACGAGGGCTGCTCCGAAAGTATTTAGCTGCTCTCACTCTATTCATGCGTAGAGAATTTAACTAATGGAGATGCCATACTAATACATTAATCGTGAGATCTCCGGTTACAGGTCTAAAGTTTAACTGAGTCTATTCTTGAGGTATGGGAGCGGTAGGGGTTATGGGAGGGGAGGGGTGACAAGTAACGTGACATGACGTGTCCTAACTGTCTCGCTATACAAATTTGACGCCCGACTAAAGTTACAGTAGTACCACGAATATAAGTTACATGGGCAATTTTCGGCCACGCCGACGATTGCTAACATGTACCGAATGAAACCGAACGTGTGACCATTTCAATAAAGACCTTGTTGCATTATATGTACGGTACATATGCAATGACAGGAGAACTCATGCTCTCGCTCATGGCGACTGACGCGGCGCCAGACATAATGGCAGGCGCCGGCGTCGCACGCAAAATTTTGGCCAATGGGCGTTGAAGATTTTACCCACGCAAACGCGCTGTCTTATAATTGGTTAAGCTGTTGTAGGTGATTGACGTCCGAATCACATAGAAACAGACTGTAGCGTGATTGACGTCTGAGTCAAGAAGCGAGACAAAACAGAAATCGACTGGACCGCTGAAGCAAACCAAGCATTCGAGGCATGTAAAGTCAGCATCAAAAACGCAGCTTTACTCGCTCATCCTTCGCACCATGCGGCATTGGCGATCTTCAGCGATGCTAGCGACAAAACCGCAGGAGCCGCGCTAAATCAATTGGTAAACAACGCATGGCAACCACTCGGCTACTTCTCAAAGAAATTCACCGACGCACAGACACGCTACTCCACATTCGACCGCGAGTTGACAGCAATTTACATGGCAACGAAGCATTTCCGCAAGATGTTCGAGGGAAGAGAAATTATTATCTACACCGATCATCGACCGCTCACATTCGCATTCACCAAGACGAACACAAACAACGAATTGCCACGTCGGACACGTCAACTGCTATACATATCCGAATTTACCACGGATATACGACACATCAGTGGATCGCTGTATGCAGCCGCCGACGCTCTATCACGAATAGAGACAATTTCCTGCCCATCACCAATCGACTACGAACAACTCGCCGAAGTAGAAGAAAGAGACAGCAACATCATCGAAACTCTCGCACAACAAGGAAATCTAACAATCAAGAAAATAACTTTACCCGGATCAAACGCAAAACTACACTGCGAAACATCAACAGATTACCTACGTCCATACCTACCAAAAGAATATCGCCGCATCGCATTCAACTCTATTCACAACATAAGTCATCCTGGAGTCAAAACGACTCGCAAACTTAAAATAACGCAGCGATACTTTTGGCCAACGATGAACCGCCAGATCGCAGAGTGGGGACGATCTTGCTTACACTGCCAACGTGCGAAAATCATTCGACACACATCGAGTCCGCTGTCCACTTTTCCGCCAACCGACCGCTTTCAGCACGTGCACTGTGACATCGTCGGCCCGCTGAGTACAGCGGCAAGCGGATGCAAATACCTACTGACGATGATAGACAGAGCAACCAGATGGCCCGAAGCGTTCCCGTTATGCGAAATAACAGCAGAAGTCGTCGCCAAGACAGTTTACGACGGATGGATTTCGCGTTTCGGCTGTCCCGCTACAATCACTACGGATCAAGGAAGGCAATTCGAAAGTAGAGTATTTGCGTCCCTTTCACGCTTGCTCGGCATCGAACGAACCCGGACAACACCGTACCATCCGCAATCTAACGCTATCGTCGAACGCTGGCACAGAACACTCAAGGCCGCACTAAAAGCAAGACTACAGACAACAAGAAGTTGGATCGACGAAATACCTACTGTCCTACTGGGAGTTCGCACCGCGATGAGAAGTGACACAAACGTCAGCGCTGCCCAACTAACTTACGGCTGCGGTGTACGACTACCGGGCGAATTCCTGGGATCGACGCCGCGTGGCGACTCCGCCGCCGAATCCAACATGGACACCGAATTCGTGGAACGATTGCGCGAAGTTATAAACAAATTGAGACCTATGCCGAACCAGTCACATAGCAACACAAGACCTATCTTCGTACACCGTGACCTTCAGACATGCGACAACGTTTTTGTACGAGTCGACGCCGTAAAGAAGCCACTACAAGCACCTTACGACGGACCCTATCGCGTGCTGAAACGAAATGGAAAGGTTTTCACACTGCAACTACCTAACCGGCAATCCAACATCTCAATAGACCGTCTAAAACCCGCATATACGATCATCGAGCAAGATTTACAAGAACCTACTTCGACGCAGACTACGCAGAGTTCCTGTAACAACGCTACCGCCAAACAAAACACATCTACATCAACGCAGATTACACAGAGTTCCTGTAACGACACTACGACCGAGAAAAACACACCGATGCAGAACCTGAAACAACAAACACAAACCAACTCAACACCTACCAAAGAAAACCGAACAACCCGCAGTGGACGTACTATTCGCCTGCCGGTACGTTTCCACTAGGAGGGGAAGCATGTAGGTGATTGACGTCCGAATCACATAGAAACAGACTGTAGCGTGATTGACGTCTGAATCAAGTAGAAACAGACAGGATTGACGTTGTGTTCTGCCTCGGTGAGGAGTCAGCGTTGCAGGTGCGAAGTATGTGGCACGAAGCACGGAGCACGAGACGATGTTCACTCGACGGCGGCCGGCAGCAGAAAGAACGAGCGCGGACTGCAGCACGCCTTATATGCACGCGCGCCGCGGGACGCGTAGCGTGCTGAGGTAGTTGAGAAACTCGGCGTTCCCAACTACCTACATGTAGGTTTCCCTTATTGTAATTAAATCTAATTTTATCTATTTCTAATTTTATGTGTTTAGTATCGCGGTAGTTGAGAACACTAGGTTCACAACTACCAACGCAAATTATAAAAATGTTAACCTAGTTTTACTATATAAGAAGCAGATATTTAAATAAAAATGATTACCATTACCATAACCACCTGAACTGCCTTTCAATCAAGCAGTCCCCAAAGTCTTCGGGTGGTCAAAAATCACTAAACTGTTTTCAGAAAATGCTTTCTGCGCAGGTACATCGTTGTAACTTATATTTGTGGTACTACTGTGCGCGTCGTTTGACGTTCTTTAAACACAGCCCTCCTGTACCGCTCCCATACCTTAGGAACAGACTCAGTTATGCAGTTTATACGGTAAATTTTCAGTGTGTGGGTGATTTTTTGTTTGTAGATAGGTTGTTTTTCTTTTAAATATGTGCGTTTGTAGAAATAGGAAAATTTCGGTTGTGTTAAAAATGTAATTGTAATTAGCCCGTCAGTGAGATTATCAGAAAATATTGGACACATATTTTTTCTTTTGTCAATTAAACAAAAAATGATGAAGATATAGCACGTTAAAGTTCCCCGTGACGTCATGCGCCCCTACTCCAACTCCCAACCTCGCTTTACCTTTGTCTTTTTTTGTTTGATTGACAAAAGAATAATTACGTGTCCCATGTTTTTTGATAACCTAACTGTGGGACTAATTAGAATATTATTATTTTTACCCAGGAAACTACCCTATTGTACCAGCAAAATATATGTCGCATGAGAGCAGCTAATAACTTTTGATTTGATTTGATTTGATTTGATATCCAGCTAGTCTTGTAATAAAAAGAGGCACAATCCGTCCAGCCCTTTTCACGTGATGGCAGCAAATAGGTACAGTCAGCTGCAAAAAGATGTACACGATTCGTACGTTCAAAAATATCTTCTCTCAACTCTATTGACCGGAGGACCATTAAAACAAGAGGACTGACCATCTCCATACAAAACGCTGTTCCCTGATATGTACAACGCCATCTATGCATATATTTTTTTTTACAATTATTCAACTTTGCAAGCGTGACACATAATTTAAATGTTACGATTATATTACTAGAAGGCGCCCGCAACTTCGTTCACGAAGGATAAAAAGTCATAACCCCTCTTTTTTGTTTAGCATAGTCGGTTAAAATGTCCTGTCCAAAAATCCTTTAACCATCTGGAGATACCCAGCTACCCGTGTACCAAAAATAGTTGGAATCTTAAAGTGCCATCTAGTTTTTGCCAGAATATCTCCTTGCGATCGGAGCACGATTCAAAGTATCGCAACTGACAGTCTTGACAACTTGTTTTAATGGTCCTTGACGGGTAGTTAATAGAGTTTACCCATATCTATACCTACTCTGATTTTTAATTCAAGACCAAAATGTAACATCAACGGGCGCACATTCGCTGTGATTACTGCATATTGGTTTAAGTGTAGGGATTTTTATCAATAAAACTTACCCCAATATTACTGGTTACACGACTTCTAATACATATATTTTTTTTAAAATAATGTTTAATTGTTTAGAGAATAAAGATGGAAACTGTTAGATTTAGATCTTGAATTAAAAATCAGAGTTTAGATAGATAGAATCTTTATCCTCGATAAACAAAATATATTGGAAACACCGAACAAAGCTTGGTCACCCAGTTTCTATATTATTATATTATGTTTTTGCAGGTTCTATGCCTTGGCAGAAAGAAAAAGTATCCCTTGGTGATTGGTCGCGTGCCCAATCGTACGTGGATGATATTATACAGGTACAATTTTTACAAGATTTTATTTTTCACCTGTCCCGTTGTCCGTCGGTCTGTAACCAAATCTTGCAGGTTAAATTTGATCCACTTCCCGCTTTCCGATTGAGCTAAAATTTTGCATACTTATGTTAGTTAGGTGACAATGCAATAGTATGCTACCATTGAGCTGATCTGATGATGGAGCAGGAAGGCGGTCATAAGAACTCTGTAATAAAATAATGCAATCCTACCGAGTTTGGGCTCTTTATAATCATCTTAGTGAGTAGTTGATAAGAGAATGAAAAGTACAGTCAGCGATAAAAGCTTTTCACTAAAATGTTTTTTTTTGACAGAAACTTTTTTTTATTAACGTAACTAATATTTAAGTATATTTACATTTTCACAAAGTTTCTATAGGTTATTTATCTTTACTTGTCCTAAATAGTAAATAACATTCTGACTTAAAAGTGCACATTTTTCGTCTTAAACTCGTTTTTTGTAAATAAAGTAACAGGAATTAATATTTTTAGTGCCACATTGCCAATTTCATACTTACATTAAATTTATTCCCTTGCGAGAAAACAGCTGGTATTGGCATTAAATATATATTTTTAGGTTACAATGTTGTTTACTGTTAAGGACAAGTAAGGATAAATAGCCTATAGTATAAACGTAAAATCATAAAAGAAACATGTTTCTTATGGGCGTTTTGCGTACGGTGGTACGGAATCCTCCGTGTGCGAGTCTGATTAGAACTCTGTCTGTTAGGTGATTTGTTCCCTTGATCTTGCACAATATCGATTCTCCAAAATACACTTCGCATAGCAGGTATCACAGAAATATTTGTACATACCCGAATTGCATAAATGCGTAATCATAATACTTTGCATAATTACCAGTTTGTATAATAGTCATCCCAAATAACAGAAAACTGTATCATCGCATTAAATTCTGCAGAATATTAAATAACAGAACTGATATTGCAGAATTTAAATATAAAGAATTTAATTGAATTTTTAGCGTGGTTTAGCATCGCTTAGCGGGCGCTTCTTCGACACGCTCACAGCCCTCAGTATAAAAAAAAACATCCCAAACAACTTATAGAATATAAATAATATGAGTAGTTAGGTATATTTTTCTGCGTATTAACTATTCGGACATGCACATTGCATGACATTCGATTTTATGCAACATATTAGTAAATCATTTACTTCAGTAAATATTATCTGAAAGTCGTTAAACATGTTTTAAATCTCTGGACAAATTTAGACATAAATAGAAACGGTTCACTAATATTAATATGTTCTTGTTCACTAAGACTTGTCGACATTGCTTGATTCAAAATGTTACATTACTTTTGAACTTAATTATGTAAATCATTTCCTTCCATTTTGATACCATATCCGAATCTAGTTGCCTATATATGTATGAAATCTCGACAGGAAGCGAGATATCTCCATGATGGCATTTAGTAAAGCGCTGTACCTAGGCATATGAGGCAATTGCCTTTGGGCCCAACGCTTCTGAGAGCCTATACGGCGTACCAAGACGCCTATATTTGCCTAAAGGTAGCAGGGGCCCCGAGATTTGCGTTGCCTGCAGACCTCTGTGTTAAACCCGGGCCTTGGTCGTATCCGAATTACCTTTTGATACCTTTAGTAACGTATCAAATCATATTTTAGTTCCATTAATTACATGGAGCTGAAATATTTTTTATGAATCTATTGACATTGATAATGTATTTTACTTATATTTTAAACTAGCTTCTGCCCGCGACTTCGTCCGCCTTAAGTTCGTTTATCGTGGAAAAGGGTATTGTTCCGGTATAAAAAGTAGCTTATATCCTTCCCCTATCCCCATACCAAATTTCATTCCAATCGGTTCAGCGGTTTAAGCGTGAAGAGGTAACAGACAGACACACTTTCGCATTTATAATATTAGTATGGATTGTTGACATGTTTTTATCAATTGTTAAAGATAACCATTCTGTAATTATTCATATTATTATTATTTATTACTATAATTTAAGCATGCACACCTAAAAAGGTATATAGGGTTTTCGGTGAAACTGTTTTATGTAATATGTAATGGCATCTGCAAATAGGGTACATGTATGAATTTTTTTTATCGCTTTTCTTTACTAAATATCAAAATACCGTAAAAACTATTTCACAATGTGAAATTAAAATTAAAATCGGCTAATAAATACGCATGATATAGGCATTTTAAACTACTAATTAGACAGATAGGTCCGATACACACTGTTACGTCATAGTGCACTCCGGCCATATAAACTACTAGCTTCTGCCCGCGACTTCGTCCGCCTTAAATTTATTTATCGCGGATAAGGGTATTTTTCCGGGATAAAAAGTAGCCTATGGCCTTCCCCGGGACTCAAACTATCTCCATACCAAATTTCATCCAAATCGGTCCAGCGGTTTGAGCCTGAAGAGGTAACAGACAGACAGACAGACAGACAGACAGACACACTTTCGGATTTATAATATTAGTATGGATCCACATTAAATTCTGTTTTGCAAGAAAGAGATAGAATGAAATGTTTGATGGCTTAAATATGTTGGTTATTTTTATTGATTTTCGAAAATTTATTTTTGTCTACTGTATCTAACATGAATGAGCTTTTAATAACGCAAAAATAAAAATTCATGCATATTCCCTATTGTAAACCTGAATTTCCATACACGCAATAAATCATTCATTCATTCATTCAATGAAAGGTTATTATATAGACTTTATCCCAAAGTGCTATGATACTGCAATTTTGCGCTGGCATCTGGAAGCGAACGCTGATTCTATTAAGGAAAAAAAAGGTTAAATCATAAAGAAAAGGTTAAATTAAAAAAAAATTGCTTCTGTAGGACCTGAACTACGATCTCGTCGGCTGGATCGATTGGAACATGTGCCTGGACAAACAAGGCGGCCCTAACTGGGTGAAAAACTTCGTCGACTCCCCTGTCATCGTGTTCCCAGAGAACCAGGAGTTCGTGAAGCAGCCCATGTTCTACGCCATGGGGCATTTCGCCAAGTGGATCCCACGTGGCTCGGTCAGGCTGGATGTGACAGAGGAAAAAGAAATGCTCACTCCATCTGTTCAACACGTCGCGTTCTTGACTCCTCGGAACACAATTGTCCTCGTTCTTCAAAACAAGTACGTCATTCTATTGTGATTTTATTTAGTTGGAGAAGTTCTATGCGTAGTGGGGTTATCCAAGTGGAACGAGAAACACCCCATATTGGAGTGAATATCAAGGGGTCTGGGGTCTGATCATGAAATAATGAACTTTTCACCTCACTCGCTCGGAAATGTTACGTTTATAGCGTAAAATCTGCGTGGAAAAGTCGATTGTTTCCGCTAGCCTGGTAAAGTAAATTGGAGGTCGCAATTTATAATTTTTAACATGTGTATGTGTTTATTAAGTTATGAATGTGTTTTGTAACTTCATGGTCACTAGTGTTAAATGAAAAATTAACATGTGGTTTTGTTAGATCCTCACATTTTCTTCTCTCTGCCTCTTGCCTTGAAAGCCTTGTTACGCTCAGGAATCTATGCTTGAACCATTCGCTTCGCTCGTGGTTCAATTTGAGATTCCTTTGCTTACTCGGCTTTCAATCGACGCACTCATCACGTTAAATGAAATCATTGCAGCCTTGCATAACAAATAACTATTAATTGTACAGGGGCGCAGCCAGAACAGTGCGCGTGCAGATCTATGATGAACACACAATGCTGTCACTCGAGAAGTCTTCTGTCACCACCGTCGAGGTGGCCTATAAGCAGAAGGACTCGTAAAGAGAACTAGGTATATAGCAGGAGGTAGCAGAAGCAAACAGCTCTAGTAGCAGTACTAACCTACCTTAGCGTGTGACAATAAACTGTTTGTGAAATACACTCGTTTCAATTCATACTCTACCTCAAAAACTCAAACTTCGAACCGCCTTTCCGAGGTTTCATAGGCAGCTGGTGCGCAATAAAAGTAAAAAAGTAATGAGAGTAAATTACCCGTCTCAGTCATCAAACAGTTACTACCTCATTTTCTCCGTTTGGCAACAAATAAACGTGCCAGAAAAAAGTAGGCAACTCTATTTGATCGCTTTATTTAGGTCGTATACCTACTAGCGTAATAAAAAAAACCGACAACTGTTTTTTTTTTTCGTTGAGCCGTCTATAATATATATTAGCTATTAAGATCGTTATTTGTTGTGACTGTACGGGTATTAATTGCAAAAAACATTTAATTTTCTCCGAGCAACGATTACCCATTAAGTACCTACACGAATTATTCAGGGGTACGCTACATAAATACAACAAATTTTATCTAATATATCACAAATTACTATCACAAACACGGTATATCATAAATCCCATAGTTATAAATCCGAAATTTAAAAATGTCTAACGTTTACAGTTTATACGTTTAAATTAAAATGTCCTGCATATTTCCTCGAGGGACAGTCATAAAACGTCTCAGAATGTTACCTTAGCGGAGAGCCTCTTGTGTTACTTAGTCGTAATGTTTCTTCGTTGTTCTTTTCTTCCTGATCGGTACGCGGTGGGCGAGCTAAATGTGATCATGATTATGTGTAACATGACTAGTTAGTAACTTTGTTATAGCACTTCCGGTTTTGCAACATCAATTGAAATATTTTTTAAAGAAGTGGCGCCATCTCTGTTCCTAAGGGGTGAAACTTCCGCTGCTGCGGGTCAAATCACTCAGTTTGGTCTCCACTATCACTGTGCAAAGCGGCTTGCTTTCATCACAAAGTGCAGCATCCGGCCAAAAAATGGCCATAACAAGTATGACTAAATAAATTGTGCTTACATGCGCATATTTTCATGCTGTTATTTAAAAATCCTCAATAATCTTTCAGGATTATTTATACTGTCTGGTGGTGGTTTATTGTATTTGCATGCGTATTTTTTTGTGGAAACTGCGGGAAAAATATGCGCAAGTGAGCACAATTTACTGTCACATCTCCAAGAAACTATTTCGCGGATAAGCAAAGGAACTATAATGCATTAACCTAGATTTTTAAACACTAAACATTGATCTAGCAGAAAAAACACTAAATTGGGTTTTAAATTAATTTTAGAATGTTAATGTTCTTATACATAAATTTCAGGATTATCTACAGAACTTGACCTACATTTAGACCTATTTCTTATGTCGCGGAGTCGACAACAACGTATATTATTAAAATCGCACTTGGCTCACCTTTTTATATTGATGTTTTTGATGGGATGTGCGTTACGACGGCCGTTATAACAGCAACCAATAAATTAAAGTTAATAATGAATTTTCCTCATGCAAAAAACTTTCTCCAACATGCTCAGAAATGTTGGGGTAGAGGCCATTATTGATTGGAAACTAAATTGATTTGAGTTTAATACATACTTGTGGATTCCTACTATGTATATCATCCTTGTCTATCATTGTATCTATACTAAGGTATACCCGGGTAAGACCGGATCAAAGGTAAGATTGGATGAAAGCAACAAGTGGCAACAAGAGTGCGTCGCCATTTTAGCCCTTACGCACACTATGTTGCCAGTAAAAAAATATCTACCGTTTCGCTGGAAATTGCTTTCATCCGATCTTACCTTTGGTCCGGTCTTAAGGTATATATTATAAAGTTGTAAAAATGGAATGTTGGTAGGAAATAATATATTAAAAAAAACCTATTGTACGGGACAATTTGGAGGTCAATGAAGCAATTTTTTTTATTTTTTGTATGTTTGTATACGTCGTTGCGGCCTCATCACACAAAATCAGCTAAACGGATTTCAATATTTTTTGATACACGGGTAGCTGGTTATCTCCAGATGGTTAAAGGATTCTTTTTACCTGACAACGCTCAAGAAAAAAAGAGGGGTTATGACTTTTTCTCCTCCGCGAACGAAGTTGCAGGCGCCTTCTAGTAAGTTGAATAAGTAAGCACCAGTACCAGTTATCAACAATAAACGATCATGGTCCTAGTTGTTTTTACGAAGTTGGTCTCGAGGCGAAGAGACTATCCCTACATTGCTGGATAAAAGGTCCGATATAAAAGGCACAGCTCCCGGATTCATCGCGTATAATCAGGATACGGCCCTAACTACCACCAGCTCAAGATTACCCACAAGGTGACCCCAATGTGGAAATTATTACGGCCCGGCCACGACATCGAGCGGCGGCGGCAGCGGCAGAGGTTTTTCTAATTCATTGCGTGTTATTCCAACTAACCACAGTTCGTTGCGCGTCTCGACCGCACCATGGACAGATAAAACGCTTGCCGCGCCGCAATTCGCGCAATGTCGTGTCGTGGCCGGGTCGTTAGACGACCATTGTTGCGATAGTTGTTTCTACGAAGTTGGTCTCGTGGTGAAGAGGCTATCGCTACATACCTACATAAATCACGCCTCTTGCCCATAGAGGTAAACAGAGAACACTTCTATCCAATTCCTACGAGATCTCCATGTATGAATATGAATGATAGAAGTACAGATGTAGTGAATAATTGTTTCCCATCGTATTTTCTCGGAAACGTTCGTATTTGTCATGTTACTTCAGTCAACTTCGGTACTTTTTGTACTGTGACCGACTGAAATACGAGTAGCAAGACACGTTCGTACGTTTTCGTGAAAATACGAAGGACTTTTGTACATTTCATATACATTTTTTCTAGTGAAAATATTTTCTATCTTCCTTACTTTAGCATTAAAAAGGCGACCGATTTATGAATTACCTCATTCTAATATTAAATATAATATAATATAGCCTGTTCACGTGTCAGAAACACCGACCTGAGCTCCGGAACTGGTATCACAGACGTGGGTGTAAAAACCGCCAGACTCAAATGGGACTGGGCTGGGCATGTCTGCCGTATGAACCCGGATCGGTGGGCCAAAGTAAGTTCCGAGTGGATCTCCCAGGATGGCTACCGGAACCGAGGCAGACCGAAAAGGAGATGGCAGGACGATATGGACACATTCTAATATTAATGAATAAATAATGATTACCAATTCCGGTTTTATTTCGCCCTAAATCGAATCACAACAACATTAAGTAAAAAAACATGAATTACGGAATTGTAAAACAGTTCGATATTACATGCCCTACTTCCATACTCTTTGCGGTTCAGCAACATTTTTTATGAATCAGTTGAATTTGTTTAGCCAACCGTTCGTGTGAGCATTAATACCACTTGATCCAGAGGTTGTGCAATATGTCCAGACCAGGGCTTTTCTAGTTCTGAGTCGTACGAGCCGTACAACTTACATGATCGGAGCTGATGAACAGCTGGTTTCGATAGGCTCACACTCGCGCTAGACAACAAACATTACAGTGTCCTCAACTACACCAAACAGTTACTACGCCAGAAATTATTCATGGCAGTAGGAAATTTCCAAGAAATCATGGTCTTAGAAGACATACGTTTTGTTACCAATAGTAAAGTACATAAGTCAAAAGTCAAAAGTCAAAAATGTTTATTTGTCCAACATAGGTAAGAATAGCTGTTACATCATTTTTGTACCACTACGTGGTGCCGTTGGGCATACAAATAAAATCACATGTTTAATGTACATGCACATGCAACAAGGATTATTTAAACAATTGAACTCAATGCATAAACAAGAAAACACAAAAAAAAGAAATGGATGGATATAAGTAATTCATTAGGTATGTCAATTTCATTATCAATTATTGGTATTAGTCAAAAATTCTCTTATCGAATAATAGGCTTTTCCTATAAGAGACTCTTTTAAAGTTCTTTTAAAATCAATGTCACTTTCCCTTCTGGTTACAATTATTAGTGGTAATTTGTTGAATATTTTGTGTGCCATTCCAAGAATACTATTTCGCAGCAATGCTGTGTTACTTGGGTGCGCTTTTTTTTTTTTGAAGCCCTTGACTTTTGAACTTATTAAATAGGTTTGGGTTAGTAATCACAAATATTTATATTTCATATATGTATATACAAGCATTTCTGCTCCAACTCCAATTCCAGACTCCCGTTATACCTGCGACAGGTGCGGAAAGGCATGCCGGGCTCGTATTGGACTCTACAGTCACCGAAGAAGATGCGGAATCTGAAGATAATGACACCCTTTACGGTCGCTGCAACAATCATCCGTTACGGATGTAGTGGCCAATGATGATGTATATACAAGGTAGTGTTAGTATTTTTAGTTTTATAAAATATGGTTTGCATGACTCAGTTGGCTTAAGACCACACATTGACCTAACGAACTTCTTTTGAGAAATGAAAGCATTATCTCTATTTGGTGAACTTCTCCAGAATATAATTCCATAACTTAAAGTGGAAGTAACATACGCATGATAAGCTGTCAATACAGATGACTGATTAGCAATTTTCCTCAGATTGTACAAAGCATATGAGAAACTACTCAGTTTCTTACATATAAGGTCAATCTGGTTGTTCAACGTCAACTTATTATCTACGTTACGCCCTAAGAACTTTGTTACGTCGTTTTTAGTTACATTATGTCCTTTATAAGCTATACTTAAATTAATCGGTTTGAGCCTTTGTCTAAATGTCATAATATTAGTTTTGCCTATTTTTATTTTTAAATTGTTATTCGTAAACCATTTTATAATTGTTTCTAATGTGTTGTTAATGTCAGATTCGTATGTTTCTTTATTCTGTCCTGTAAATATGACTGTGCTGTCATCAGCAAATAAAACCATCGTGTACATTATGGCCTTATAGTATATCGTTAATATATATTAAAAACAATAATGGGCCTAATACACTTCCTTGGGGCACACCGTAACGAATCTCTCTGAGACTTGATGAGTAAATTTCGTCAGTTTTTGTTTTTCCAGACAGTCGTTTAATTTGTGTAAGTTCTTTTCGATTAGTCATATAGGATTCGATTAAACTAAGTATGTTGCCGCGAATTCCGTACGCAAATAATTTGTCAAAGAGAATATTATGATCTACAAAGTCAAATGCCTTTGACATGCCCATGTATAGAGCACACACTGGTATTTTTTTTGTCCATGCTTGTTATTACTTTTTGAAGTAAATCAAATATTGCCAGATTGATTGACTTTTTCTTGCGGAATCCTTTTTGTTCCTGCGCGAATAAATTGCTTTCTTCAAAATAATTGTATAAACTAATATATATCACTTTTTCAATTATTTTAGAGAAAACAGAAATTATTGCAATGGGACGGTAGTTATTAATGTTACGCTTGTCATCTTTCTTAAAAAGAGTTATAACTATGGAAACTTTAAGTTTAGCGGGAAATACTCCATGTGCAATGCACAAGTTTATAATGTAACTGATTATAGGGGAAATAATATCAGATACCCTTTTCAGAACTTTTGTATGTACACCATCAATACCAGTGCTGTCGGTGTTTTTTAGAGAATTTATTATTAATTTTATACTATTAGGGTTTGTCGGATTCATAAATAGGGAGTTGGAGTTAGATGTCAAAGTATTCTTATAAGTTAGAGTTAAGTCAGTTGATTTGTTACTATCAGGTATTGAATAAACTTGATCAATAAAATAATTGTTAAATTCTTCAGCAATATGTTTAGGATGTGTTATAGTGTTGCCGTTAGATACTATTTGTTCAATGTTTTCTGTAGGATATCTAGATTTAGACTTGCTTATAATTTGCCAAGTCGCTTTACTTTTGTGTGTGGAGTGTTTTATGAAATGGTCATTTTGGGATTTACGTGTCAGGTTTATAATTTTCTTCAGTCTTTTAGAATACGTTTTGAACTATTTTTTAAAGTCTGAATTCTTGGAGAGCCTATATTACCACAAGAGGTCTCTTTTTCGTTTGCAACCTATTTTTATACCTTTTGAAATCCATTTTGGTTTGCTAATGGTGGTGATACGAATTCGTTTTTTTGGAAAACACAACGTATAGAAAAGATCAACAGTTTAAAAAAAAAATCAAAGGCTTCATTTGGACTATTGGCACAGTAAACATTATTAAAACTAATATTTTGAAGACAATTTATAAATTTTACAATAATTTCCTCACATAAATCAGTTTTTTGTATGTACCAGTAAGGAATACAACAGGTTTTCTTTACTGGACATTTTAGTAATTGAGCAGTGTGATCAGAAAGGGCAAGTTCTAATACCTGGGTCTTAGCGCCTCGTAAATTATGGATAATGTTATCTATACAGGTGCCGCTGCTAAGTCTAGTCGGCTGGGATACTCCTAGTTTGAGGTTATATCCAAATAGTAGATCTTTGAAATGAGTCGAATGTGTAGTAGTTCAGTAGTTAATAAGTATATCTTCATAAAACAATTTAACGTATTATATCTCGTATATTATCTCATTTGAGTTCCCGATGAAAAAATGACATCATCCATCATCATCATCATCATCATCATCATCATCATCATCATCATCATCACCATCACCATCCCCATCACCATCACCATCACCATCGCCATCATCAATATCATCATCATCATCATCATCATAATCACCATCATCATCATCATTATCTTTTACTATCTTCGACTCTGTTGGCTACTCGTAACAATAAAATATTTTCCATTCTATGGATGGAAAAGCTATTTTTCAAACGGCCCAAAATAATAAAATACCCATAAAAATTAAACTTTCTGAACCGGAGAGATGAAATTTTTATTTTTTGGATTTCTTGTATGTTTGTATGTATCGTTATGGCTTCCTCACACCAAAACAGGTAAACTGATTTCAATTACGGGTAGGCGATCAGCCACAGATGTTTATAGGATACTTCTTATCCGACTACACTTCAAAAAAAGAGGGGTTATGACTTGTTAGTTCAATTGGGCACGTTCTAGTTCAATTAACGTTTTCATCCTTTATTTCTCCCTCTAACTTTATTTTATTTGAGTGGACATAAATTTTGTTTTTTTGAGTGGGTATATGTGAATCAGACAGCAACGAAAATTAACATTTATAAAGAAAATGACAGTGAATGTTTAAGCAGCTGTGAAAAAGCAGGTATTTACAAAATATCGTTTGTTGAAGATGGAAAATTTTGGTCTTACGTGTACCTTACTGAATAGGAAGACAATACACAATATAACATTGACTACTTATGTATTCATTTTTCGTAAGTAGGTAACAATTTTCATTTGTTTTGCGTGAGTAAATACATCTAAGTTCAATATTTGTTGATGAGCTGATTATTTATCAATTTAATTAGACTTGTGTATATAAAACATTTTCAATCGTCTTGCGAGAATAAACACATTTGAGCCTATAGAATATAGGTTAGGATCTAAATTTTGTTGCTGAGCTGAGACTTTGTCAGATGTAGATGATTGCTCAGCTTCAGCAATATAGGAAACAAGACCCTTGATATTTAGGAGAACGAGGGTTTATTATGAAATGTTTTCGGTGCAAAACATTTAGGATGAAAAATTGGCAGCCAGTACTGACAAACTCGTCATAACGCTTTCGCTGCAAAAAGTTATCTGATCCTGGGAAAAACCAAGCCTCTAAGCCCTGACTTTTCTAATTCTACACCTTGGTTTAAATTGTAGGGCTTCATGAGGAAGAGTTGCGCGTTGCTTCAGTCGCGTACGAGCGATAGCCCCAATCGCATTCTTAGCGCATCGGCGTGCCGCTGGGAAAGCCCTATGTTGGCCTGCTGGATAAGTGTGCATGCGCACTAAGCACCGAGGGCCAAACTGCTGTGTTTATTAATTATTGTTACTGCTAACACTTAGTTTCATAAGCACACTTTGTTACTACAAACCTATGACAGGACAAAGCATTAAGCCAATTTTTTAAATTTATTTCTTGTGTTTCAAATCCGGTGAAAACCCGGCTTCTGAGTCAAATACCCAGGTTTTACCCGACTCTAAATAAATCCGGTACGCGGGTTGCGTTCACTAGTACTGGCGAAGGTATTTGTTGTACTGTATTCTCGTTTATGTCAGTTTGACGACATGTTTAGCTCAGTGGGTTGTACAACGGCCAACGAAGCTGGCGGTCTCGGGTTCGAATCCCGACAACAGCAATTGTCTGCGTGATGAACACTAATGCTTGTTCCTGGGTCTTGATGTTTTCTATGTATTTAAGTTTTATTTTTTTATTTATAATTTATTTATATACTAGCGGCCGCCCGCGACTTCGTCCGTGTGTAGTAAACCTAATAAGATCCTTGGTCACGGCCCCAAATGTAGCAAACCTAATAAGCCTTAAAGTACCTTATAGAAAAGCTCTCTATTATACTATCCATGGTCACGGGACCAAAAGTAGTACACCTTATAAGCAGTGCAGTAAACAATTGCAATTTACTTAAGCTATGGCCATGGGAACAAATGTAATGACCCTAACGAAATCCTAAAGAAGCTCATTGGTCTCGGAACCAAATATAAGTCCTCGTAATGTGCCCTATTACCACACTCCACTACCTCGAATACACCTAACAGAACACACCTACATGAACACAGTCTAAATCTTATTACTAGACCAACTATCTTGTCTTGTACTGCTTTCTACTTTAATAATGTGCATTTGAATTTGAATCTCGCTATTATAATAATATTGGCCATAAATGTGATCGGTAAACCCGTTGTGATTCGTCTAGTTTAGTAGGACTCTACGTTGCATAGTAACCTGAAGCTCTTTTATGGAAGAACCATTATGATCGCTCAGTATATTTTTAATTAAAATAAACCTATCTTTTACTGATGTTAATAAATACTTCTCTTATATCCTGACTTATCTTTATCCTACTTTCTTGTCCTAAAACATACTCTAATTGCATACTTTGTTCGTTAAATTATGATATACCTGACAGTTACAATTATTTATATGAATTTTGAGATCTAACTACTCTGTCCTATTATTATTTATGCAATTTTTGTATAACTAGTCTTTTTATCCATTGATTAGAGAATTCAATCAGTAGAATAGTAAAGAGCTCCCTCGATCAATGAGAAAGTCAACAATAAGAATTATCAACCCTAAAAAGATCTGGTTTAAAAAAGTAACACTTTAGGATTTACAAGGAGACGATGGAAGAATTTAATTTTATTTGCTTTAAGTACCTAGGTACATGTACACGCAAATACAATTTTATAATTGAAAATTTAGTATAGATTTAAATATTACAATAGCACAATTGTATTTCCTTACTATACTAAGAATTATGTTTTAATTGTCAAGTGCATTAGCAAAAAAATCATTGAATGAGTAGAATGGTCTGTTTATAAAATACTCATTGATTTTTTTATCAAAAGCTCTAAAGTTACTACATTCCTTTATGTCATCATTTAGCTTATTAAACACTTTAATAGCAATGTTATTAAAACTATTATTAAAATGAGTATAATGAGATTTAGTTACAGTTCATTTATTTTTTATTTCTTAGATTAAAGTTATGGAATTGCGAGGCTGTTGGATACCTATCCTTATTCTCAAAAACATAAATACACAGGCGATACAGATATAGTATTATACTACGTCCGGCCCCCGGACACCAGCTTTCGGGGACTACCCCGAGAGCTCCTCGCCATCCCGCCCTAGGCAGGATGGCGACTCACAGCCTCCACCGCCGCCGCGAGCAACCGCTCGCGCGGCACACGCCTGCGGCCCCCGCGCCGCGGCGTGTCTCTCTCACGCCTACCCGGCGCACTCACCGGCTTAGCCGCCCCCTGGTCGGTGCCCTAGCCGCGCTGTCCGTACCCGGTCCCGCTAAAACGGATGCCCCGGGGAAAGACACGCGGCGACGGGCTCAAGAAGCCGGCCAGGCCCGCTAGCCGCTGGCCTCAGCGAGCACTGCTCGCGAGGCCCCCCCCTCTCAGCTAGCCGCCGCGAGCCCCTGCTCGCGCGGCCAGCGACAGCCACGCTGCCCTCCCCAAATCGAGGACGCACGCCCGGCCCGTCGTCACGGGTCGCGACCCCGCCACAGCCCTAAGTGCCCACCGTGGCAAGCAGGGCCCCCCTGCACCCCCCCACGGGGGTGTAAGAGAAGACACGGTTAGTATATAGTGGCGTAATAGTTAAAATATTATTATCTACAAACATGTTTCTATGTGTAACTGGTATGCCTTTGGATCCCACAATAAATCGTAAAGCCTTCTTTTGCATGACTAGCACAGAGCTAATATTAGTACCATTGCCCCAAACTTCAATGCAATATCTGATAATGCTCTCAAACTAGGAGTAGTAAACAGTTTTTAATATGTTAGTGTCTGCAATTTTTGATAACTTAATTGCACGTAAACTAAATGTAATTTTTAGGGTTCCGTAGCCAAAATGGCAAAAACGGAACCCTTATGGTTTCTTCGTGTCCGTCCGTCCGTCCGTCCGTATGTCACAGTCATTTTACTCTTAAACTACATGATGTATATTGATGAAATTTCTGCTTCTTTAGTAGGTTAATAATAAAAATAAATATTTCTACGGGGGGTATTCCATGCTTGTAATCGAAACTGAAAAAAAAAATTTTTAGCAAATAAATCAATGTGTGGCACGGCGCATATTTCGACAGATCTTCTAAAAAGACTTTGTAGTGTCTAAAAAATCTTTGATTTTGTGGATTTTTTTCGGAAATAATTGTTCCGAAAGTAGCATAAAATGTGTCCCACCCTCTATTTTCTAAAGGAATAATCCTTTAAAGGAATTACAAAGATAAAACGTAATAAATTCTTTCAACGAAAATTGTTTTCAACATTATCGGATATATACCGTTTTATTTGAGTTATTGCCGAAAAGCTGTGCTTCTCAGCAAACAGACGTAAGTGCCGTGGAGATACGCTCTTTTGCTACAGTGCACTTTTTCATATCGTATTTTTACGTCAGTAGTGAATTTTTGTTGTATGAACGGCTGCGGAACCCTACACTGAACACGGTCAGACATGCTCTTGGCCGGTTTTTCATATCATGTTTTTGTCATCTGTAGTGTATTCTTTTGTATGAACGGCTGCGGAACCCTACACTGAGCATGGTCCGACATGCTCCTGGCCGGTTTTTTATAAAGTGGATAAGGCAACATTTCCGGAAATTATTATGGTGCTGATAATTTAATTTAAATTATTAGGTATAAACTTAAAACCCAAAACCAAAAAAATTAAGCAAGCATAACGAAACGAGTGAAACAAAAATGTGGATCTGAACAAAAGGCATGAGAACACTTGTACATGCCGCACCTCGATTTATAAATGTCGCATTTATGTACACTTTATACAATTTATAGGTATATTACTTTTGCTTTTTTATAACTTTCAGTTTGGTTGTCTTTAAATATTAGTACCATGATCAGAACTACCACATTTTCCTACCATGTGTTGACTTGGCAATCGCAGTAAACAATCAAATTTAATATAATATGTATTACTTGTGAGATACATTGTATTTTCATGCGATGGCCAAGTCAATCTATTTATTTTTTATTGTTTTTCTTAACAAAATAACAAAACCCCGTAAAAATGATTTCAAAAAGAGGAATTTAAATTAAAATCGGTCAAGAAATACGTATGACATACGCATTTTAAACAACTAATTAGACAGCGATTTGACAGATAGGTCCGACATGTATTGTTAGGTCATAGCGGTTTAAGCGTGAAAAAGTAACAGACAGACAGACAGTTACTTTCGCATTTATAATATTAGTAGGTATGGATACAGATGGGACAACGGAATTCTTTTTTTAAAATTTCTTTTGTTTTGAATTGTTCTGATGTTTGGAAGACAATGTGCGCTTAGCACAGCTGTTCCAACAAATTAGCCTATAAAACGCGGGTCGTGTGATTCAGGTCCTAGTGTGGTTCCGATATTGAAGCAGACACTTCAAAATGGCGCTTGGGACGGCATTTGCACTGCTGATATTGACGAGCGTAGCTGCTGGTGAGAATTATGCTATACTAGCTTCTACCCGCGACTTCGTCCGCCTTAAATTCGTTTATCGCGGATAAGGGTACTTTTCCGGAATAAAAAGTAGCCTATGTCCTTCCTCGGGACTCAAGCTATCTTCATACCAAATTTCATCCAAATCGATTCAGCGGTTTAAGCGTGAAGAGGTAACAGACAGACAGACACACTTTCGCATTTATAATACTAGCTTCTGCCCGCGACTTCGTCCGCCATAAATTCGTTTATCGCGGATAAGGGTATTTTTCCGGGATAAAAAGTAGCCTATGTCCTTCCCAGGGATTCAAACTATCTCCATACCAAATTTCATCCAAATCGGTTCAGCGGTTTAAGCGTGAAGAGGTAACAGACAGACAGACAGACAGACACACTTTCGCATTTGTAATATTAGTATAGATTAGTATGGATTTAATGGTTCTGTATCGGAATCCCTAACGTCGTCATTTATCCTAATTTATCGTTTGTCCTACCGCATTTTTTATGAAACTGTAAACTTTTCAGGATTGTTATAAAACAAACCTTACCTAAACTAATCTATACGGTGATCTTTTAACAAATCCTGAAGAATTTACGGTTTCTAAAAAAATGCGTTAGTACAAACGATACATTAGGACAAACGACATTAGGTATTCCGAAGGAGACCCATATTTAATACTAGGAGGCGCCCGTAACTTTGTTCGCGGAAGAGAAAAAGTCAGAACCCTCCTTTTTTACTTGTCCCGGGAAAGGACATAGGCTACTTTTTATCCCGGAAAAATACTCTTATCTGCGATAAACGAATTTAAGGCGGACGAAGTCGCGGGCAGAAGCTAGTTTTAAATAAAACGATTTAAACGGATATCTCGTATATTTTCTAATTTGAGTTCCCGAACGTTTCGGAAGCTTTACTTACAGCTCCCGTGTTTACTAAATCTATTTGTTTATAAAATCTTGCGAAAGTTATCTACCAAAAATTTCTAAGGTGTTTCCTAAGTTTAATGCAAGCCATTTTCCTACTAAAGTTTCAATTTTCAGTCATTATTGAGCCGGCAATGCGGTTTTGCCTAAGGACTATGCATTAATCAAATATTTTTTAATCTCTCTCTTTCTAGTTCTCTCTCGCTCTAAAATATCGCTGTTTTCATGTAGCTCTTTTTACAGAGCTTCAGCGTATTTCTGGCTCCCGTGGGACATTTACACTATAAGACATTGTAATGGGTTTATTTTGACCAATTGATTAATTTTCTAGTTAAAGTTACAAAAAGTCCGCTAACTGAATTAGGTATAGTAGGTACATAAGTTTCCCACAGATGCGCATAAACATAGTTATTTTCTGGGGCTCCTTTGCAACCCCTAATAAAATACCATAATAACTTTGCCCTATACACTATTGCATTTATTTTCCATAACGATTGTATCAATCAATCAATGAATCATTTATTTACCAGAACATACGGTATATAAGATGTTATAGTGCAGAAATTGATCCTTAATTTATTCGGCCGTTAGGCATGCGAAAATTAAGTGGAAAAATATAACATAAATAAACGTAAAAGTCCTGACTGACTTACTGACTGACTGACTGACTCACTTAAATCAACGCCCAGCCCAAACTGTTGGATTTAGAGAGTTGAATTTTTCACAATAGGTAGTTTTTATAACGTTAGTAGCCACTAAGAAGGGGTTTTTCAAAATTCAGCCCCTAAGGGGGTGAAATGGGGGTTCAAAATTTGTATGGGGAAACAAGATTAGTTAGTCTATTTTACTCGAAACTTTACAGCACTCTTTCTAACAATAAATGAGTAAACACGTGTTTCAGGTTTTTTGAGAAATCAACTTCTTAAGGGATGAAATGAGGGTCCAAAGTTTGTATAGTGAAATCAGATCAGTTTCGACTATTCAATTTTAAACATCACACAAGTATTTCTAACAATAAATGAGTAAATACGTGTTTCAGGGTTTTTGAAAATTCGACCCCTAAGAGGATGAAATGAGGGTCCAAAGCTGGTATGGGGAAATCAGATCAGTTTCGACTATTTAATTCTAAGCTTCACACGAGTATTTTTAACAATAAATGAGTATGTGTTTCAGGGTTTTTGAAAATTCAACCCCTAAAAGGGGAAATTTGGTTACAAAATGTAAAAGCCGACATGGATATTGTTTCTTTGGTTTATCCGGTCGCTCATTACGAAAACGACAACGATTTTAAAATACGACGTGGCGGAAGAGAAATACTATCTCCACTGTCGGGGTGCGATAGGGTTGAAATGTCAAAATATCAATATGAGTATCGTTTTTATCGTTTTTTGGGACGTTAATTACGAAAAGTGCATCGATTTTGAAATCCAATTTAGTGGACGTGAAATATCATCTCCCTGTTAGTGTGCGATGGGGTTGAAATGTGAAAATATTAATATGGGTGTCTTTTTTATGGCTTTTTGGGACGATAATTACGAAAATGGCATTGATTTTGAAATCTGCCGGGGTGTGATGGGTTGGAATGTCTAAATATCAATATGGATGCCGTTTTTATGGTTTTTTTAGACTTTAATTACGAAAATGGCATCGATTTTAAAATCCAACATAGCGGACGTAAAATATCATCTCCCTGTTGGTGAGCGATGGGGTTGAAATGTCAAAATATGGGTATCGTTTCTATGGTTTTTTCGGATGTTAATTACGAAAATGGCATGGATTTGGAAATCTGCCGGGGTGTGACGGGGTTGAAATGTCTAAATATAAATATGGCTGTCGTTTTTATGGTTTTTTGGGACGTTAATTACGAAAATGGCAATGATTTTGAAATCCGACGTAGCGGACGTGAAATATTATCTCCCTGTTTGTGTGCGATGGTGATGATTGATGAAATGTGAAAATATCAATATAGGTGTCGTTTTTATGGTTTTTTTGGGCGTTAATTACGAAAATTTCATCGATTTTGTAGTTTTATATTGTGGAAACGAACATTCTTGTCATTGAAAGAATTTGTGCCAAATTTCAATTCAATCGGTCCGGTAGTTTCGATCGAAAATCGGTTGTAACAAACGGACTCCCCAAACTTTGTAACGAAACTAGGTTGCAAGTCAAGGTTTGCACCGGAACGTAGTAGAGGCCACTATTTTAACCAGATCTTGAATTGTACTCATTGTTTTGCGCAGGGAAAGTCCCGCTTTTTAGGGTTCCGTAGCCAAAATGGCAAAAACTAAACCCTTATAGTTTCGTCATGCCCGTCCGTCCGTATGCCACAGGCATTTTACTGAAATAGTACAATATGTATGTTGATGAAATTTGGAGAATAGGTGTCATGTATAAGCCGTAACTAAGTTTGATAGTTAAATAACAAATAAAAATATATCTAGGGTTAGTTACATGTATGGAGTGCCCCCATAAATGTAACTGAGAGTTTTTTATTTTTTTATTTTAGCAAATATCTATCTGTGGCACATATTTCGATATTTATTTTAAAATCACAATACAATACAATAACTCTTTATTGCACACCTCACAAAACAGAGTAAAGAAAACAATACATTCAAGGAGAGGCGGTCTTATCGCTAAACAGCGATCTCTTTCAGACAACCTTTGGGTAGTGAAAACTGAAAAAACTGACGTTTCTAAGAAAAAAAATTGAGTTAGGGAATATTTAGTGTCCTCCCCCCTCCATCTATTTTCTAAACCGTAAGTCGTAAAATAAATACATTCGTAAAACATAATAAATACTTTCAACGGAAATTGTGTTCAATACGATCGGATGTACGGTTGTTGAGATATTGCCGAAAAACTGCGCTTCTCAACAAAAGGACGTAAGCCGCTGAAGATACGCTCTTTTGCTGGTCTGTAGTGCTTATTTTTGTAGTAACGGCTGCGGAACCGTACACTAAGCATGGTCCGATATGCTCTTAGCTGGATTTTAAATTCAAAATTACCCCGAATATGACGTGAGCAAAGTCGCGGGCAAAAGTGTCTATTCAAGAGAAGAAATCTGCATTAATCGTAATCTCTTAGTAGTATTAAGTCATTGCCGGCGTAACAATTATTGCAATCATTTCTTTAAAAAAAATTGAGGGAACTGCCTTCACCAAAACGTCCTATACCGTAACCTCCAGAAAGTAACAGAAACTTTTTCGAAAACCGCATCTAAATCGGTTCAGCCAAACGCGAGATAATCGCAGACAAACATACATACCTACGTAAGGGTCAAACTGAGTACCTTCGATTTTGTAGGCGGTTAAAAATTACGTTTAGTACGCGGGCGAAGCCGCGGGCAAAAGCTAGTATAACATACATTAACTTTAACATGTTAAAATTTAGTCATCATCCCCATTGTCGTTGTCATGACTTAATTTCTCTTACTGATCCATATACGCGTAGATAGACTAAAGTAAAACCTTATACAGTCGGGTTAATTATACAAATGTCACAAAGTGGTTTTCAAAATATGTAGGTAAAACTACCTTAAAAAATTAGGACATAGATATAAAATGTAGAAGAAAAGAACACTATCAAATGTCACCTCCAAAAAACATGAGGGCATTAAAGTACCTAAACAATGTTTCCTGTTTAACGACTAGGTAGATAAGCAAATTAGTTCGTTAGGTATTTTAGTTGCCACCAAGTTGCCTCGTTAATTGACGAACCTTGTGTGTTAATTGACTAGGATGTTTTAGAAACTAAAATAAATTTAGCTAAGGTAAATGTTGCAGTGCTCGAACCTACCTCAATAGTAGGCACGTTTAATTTTAATGAGGGTTTTTGGAAATAACACCAGTTGGCGCCACATTGACGTAAGGTCCATTTGACAAGAAGTGTCAAACATCCTGCGCGGTGATTGGTGGATTTTGTAAATTTTGACACTCGATTTTAGAAAACCCTCAGTGACAATATTTTTGGATTCTTGTCGTCCATCTTGGACCGGAAACATGAATTGGTGTGGATCAACTCATTAGTTTATTATTTTTAATATCAAACCGTATCCTGGCATGCGCCCCCACTTCGAAACTTTGACGCGCTTTATCTTTGTCTTTTTTTGTTTGATTGACAAAAAAAGAAATAAGTGTCCAATATTTTTTGATAATTAAACTGACGGACCAATATGGAATATGCATGAATTTTTATTTTTGCTTTATTAAAAGCTCATTCATGTAACAAACAGTACCTAGACAAAAATATTTTTTTCGAATAGCTATAAAAATAACCAAGATACCTATAAGCCTTCAAACATTTCATTCTATCTCTTTCTTACAAAACGGAATTTAATATGGAGTTTATGTGGCCGGAGTGCACTGTGACGTAACAGTGGATATCGGACTTCTCTGTCTTATTACTAGCTTAAAATGCCTACATTATGCGTATTTATTGGCCGATTTTAATTTTAATTTCACATTTTGAAATGGTTTTTACGGTATTTTGATATTTAGTTAAGAAAAGCGATAAAAAAAATCATGCATGTACCCTATTAGACTATATTTTTTTTACCCAGGAAACTACCCTCCGATAATTTATTTTAACGTTTACTTGAAATTCCTGATTTACAATTCCCAATTTTTATGGTTAACAACCATTTCGTTTACCTTAATTTCATATTCTTGATGTTACGAAAAATCAAGGATACATTTTCCGTTTCGTAAGGTTTACATACCACACACACACATTGTCACATATTTCGTGGCCTCTTTTGTAATCTTTGAGCAATTTGATGCTAAATATTCCATTTTATGACAACGTTCCCTATATTTCTTGGGTCTATTGTCTGTAGGCATACTAATATTATAAATCGCTGAACCGATTTATATCAAATGTGGTATTCAGATTATCTGAGACGGCATTGGGACAGCAATAGCATATAGTTTTAATTTGGAAAAAATCATAAGGTTGTCTGGCAGAAATCGCTTTTTGACGATAAGACCGCCCGCTGTCTACCTCTGATTGTGTTTTGTAAATGCATTATTTGTAGATCCCTGTATATTTGCGCGGTGAGCAATAACGAGTATTTTGTGTAATATTGTATCATCTCTTTAGGATTAGAAAAATGGGAGCTCGTATTGGGATTCAATCAATGAAACATAAGCTAATCAGTTTTCGGTAACGCGCTACGGAAACAGGCTAGTTAATCACAAATGTGTGTGCGTGTGCAGCTGATCGACCATGTGCAGCGCGGCCGTATCCGGGCAAGTCGATTGTGTGTGTGTGCAACGCCACATACTGCGATGACATCACTCGTCAAGAACCCAATGCTGGAGAGTACGTCGCCTACACTTCCTCAGAGGTAAGTGGTCGTATACCGTATTTGCTTAGGTGTCAGGGCTTATGTACACCGCGTTTTATAAACGCGCTGTGGACGCGTGGCTGAGTGACCCAATACGTGTCAAATCAAATAGAGTATATGAATGGTTATATGCTAACATTCCTCAATATCTTTGTCGGAATGACTTTTTGGGTTTAGTTTTGAATGATAACTCCAAACAGTCAATTGACTTTCATTGGATTTAATAAAAAAAAATCAGGTATACTCATATGTATATATTCACATCAATAAGTGTCTGTAATAAAGCACTTATTTTGGAGAATATTTGTAACTCATAATTAGGTCCATAAAAACTAAATTTATCTCATCAGTGGTCTATCTATACAAGGAATCGAACCAACAGTAGCCATGATCGTTTCGATCCAAAGGAACCAAAAAACTGTTTAAAGAGCACTAAGTTGAATTATGCAAACATTTTAATTTCGTTCTCTGATTGCATGTTGCCTTTGAAAGGTGTTAGTTACTCTGTACCACACAGGGGACAGGTGCAGGGCTGTGGTAGGTAAGTCCTACGGACGCGGACGCAAGTTACAATTGTCCCCCTGGATGATGTGACTCCTGACGCAGCCGCCTGGCTTAGCAATAAAGTCATTCTTTGACTGCCTGGAATTTGCCATACGATTAAATAAATAACATTTTATTGCCGGATCCAATGTTAGTCATAAAATCGTGTGTCATTCTGAAACCGTTACTTTTCCAGGATCTTTAAAAAGGTTTTCTAGTAGGGCCCATTTGGTTAGGTTTGTTTTGTAAAAATCCTGAAAAGTTAACGGTTACGTAGAAAAATGCAATAATGAAATGACTAAAGAAAATTCAAACAAAATGAGACTTTTGATTTTATAGCAGTAAATATAGACCCCTTCAGTTCACATAAAATGTAACGAAAGTATATAATTAATGAAATACATACTTATACAACGTGTCTTTG
Organism: Hedya salicella; assembly: GCA_905404275.2. NCBI lineage: Eukaryota > Metazoa > Arthropoda > Insecta > Lepidoptera > Tortricidae > Hedya > Hedya salicella. The sequence goes on along the minus strand of FR990114.1, from coordinate 6,338,038 downwards.
ACTTCTGGACAGACACCGAAATCCCAAGTAGAGTTATTTCTTAGGAATGCTTTAATATTATATATTATTTGATGAGATGAATATATTCTTTTTTATTAATTACCATATATATCGACGTACAGGCTGTTCCGAAGTATTCAATCCTAAATAAGTCATTTATCCGTTAATACTATGCCGTTTGGTATAAGATTTTGTACATCAGTTAGAAATACCCTATTGTACACATATTTTTAATGCTTGTCCAGAGGCCAGAGATACGTTGTATGTATGTAATGTAGGTAGGAGTGGCGTGGCGTCCATATAAACCCATTCCCACTGGGTTGTCCAAGGAAAGGTTTATAAATAACCACCTTTTTCTTTAAATATGAGTAAATAAATACGCTACGGCTTCCCTCGTATTTTTCCTGACGCCACGCCTCTGGTAGGTAGAAATGTTTAGTTTAATAGTAAAGCGCAATAACGTAATAATAATGTTCCAGGCTGGATCACGATTCAAGAAACTTGGTGGCGAAGTCAGTAACGTCAATAAGTGGAGTGAGTATAAAAAAAATATCTATCAAGTATTATAAGGGTAATAAAACTTTTAAACAAAAAAATAAAACCGACTTCAAAAAAAAACTAAAAAGTAAAAAATAAGGCCATAATTCAGTTTCTTCAAATAACTTACAAGTAACCGTTTGTATACTCAATCTATACATTATATACAATTAATCATATTTTGGCGTCGGTGCCATATAAAGAATGTGTAAAATATTGAAAATTGACGATTTTGGCACCGAGTCCAAAATAACATTAATTGTATATACTGTATAGATTGAGTATTCAAACGGTTACTTGTAAGTAATTTTAAGAAACTGAATTATGGCGTTATTTTTTACTTTTTAGTTTTTTTTGGAGTCGGTTTTATTTTTTTGTTTAAAAGTTTATTCATTTTACACTTTTTAGTTAATCGTTACTTAAAAGTGTATCTCGTGACGATTCGAACAGACCCAAACACGGCTAGGATACATTATTTTATTACATAGATCTGGTGCCTACCTTCCGGCTCCATCATCAAATCAATTCGATGGTACCATTCTCATCAGGAACATTTTAATTTGTGACTATGAAGTTGCTTAGCTAAATTAATCAAGATATTTTGTCGCCACCCGTAAATCATTTATCATTGAGGAGTTCCGATGGCATTCTGTGGTCTTCTGCATCAGTTCCACTTCACCAATTTACATTTTCTGAATGCAAATGCTTATTATGTTTCTTATAATACCAAAATCGCTATATGTATGCCTACAATATTTGAGGAGTTCCTTCAATTCCTCATGGATTCCATCATCAGATCTTCACCAAAATTAAATGGGACTAACTAGAAAGAGCCTTCTATAAAACCAAATAAATTTTTTTTTGAAATCGGTCAAATAGTCTTTGTGTAAATCGGTGAACAACCATAAAAAAATTAAAAAAAACATTCCGTCGAATTGAGAACCTCTTCCTTTTTTTGGAAGTCGGTTAAAAAGAAAACTGTGCAACTTTTATTATAATCGATACTAGTTGTGAACGCGGCTTGGTCCGCATGGGATTCGATTAACCCCATTGATTAAAAAAACGTGTTCTTAGAAAATGAACTTCCATAGGAATTAAAGTTCAAGCATAACCAATTTTTAATATATGCGTATGTAGTTAGGTAAGCAGAATAGTCGTGATAAGGTAACAGAAATATTAGCCTAACTATGGCACGATCCAAAGTGGAACTTGGTCTCTAATGCCTATTTACCATACCATTATTTGACGACCGGTTCAGCTCAGTGGGAGTAACGTTGCCTGCGAAGCTGAGGTCCTGGGTTCAAATCCCGGTAAGAGCAAATGTTTGTGTGATAAGCATAAATATTTATTCCTGAGTCTTGGATGTTTTCTATGTATATAAGTAATATATCTATTAAATATATTCCTCTTCTATTATCCATAACAAAGGTAGGGTTACCAGATACGAATTTAGAAATTCCTGACATAATCCCTGATTTGCGAATAAAATTCCTGACGCTTGCCTCGAGGGGGTTGGGCCCAGTAAGTATGTAAGTTTCTAAGTGCTAAAAAACGTATATAAAAGGGTTTTTTTTTTGTATTAATTGTAAATAGAAGAACGATTTACGAGTATTCATTCGAAATGACATTTTCGTATTCCGGCCGCATTCCTGACAAACGGCATAAAATCCTGACATGTCAAGAAAATTCCTAACGTCTGGTGACCAAGCCGCAGGCGGCTCAGTTAAACAGTAGATAGTATGAATTTATGAATCAGAATCAGATATTTATTTGTAAACGTAGGTTCATAACAGGTCTTATATTAAGTAAAAGTATCACCATGTCGAGCTGTTAGGCATACAAATATTTCATGTCAATATGCAATTTCCTGCTCTTCCCTTTCCTTGTATCTAATACTTATATTTAAGTTTTTATTTATTCCAGATGAGAGTTACTCGCATACGCTGGAGATAAACCCAGCGAAGAAGTTCCGGACAATCGAAGGATTTGGGGGCGCAGTGACTGACGCAGCTAGCATTCACTACACCAACTTCACGGCGGAGGTCCGGAACAATCTCATCAAGTAAGTTGAGTCATCTAAAGTTGGATCCTTACTCCTCTGGGCTAATTATAGATATTGGACCTAGACCACCTAGACTCAGGTTTATGGCGTGCTGAGACTAAAGCCCCTTCTTGCAAGGCAAGACTGCCTTGAAAGATAAACGGGGGCTCTATTCATACCACGCTGGGTGGCTGGCTTGAAGGACTCTTGAAGAACTCTATCTCAAGAATGGGTCTTGCTTACCACGTGATAAATATATGATAAAAACATCTGTCCCTCTTGCACTGGCATACTTATCAGAAATGACGGGTATTTAATTTAATCACTTATTTATCGCGCGATAACGCAAGCATCATGGACGCTACAGCAATGATGGAAAGCCGACTACGTATATACAAATGCTTTGGTACGGAGTGGTCACGAAGTCTCTCTTCAAATCTTCCATACATTCCCAAAGGATTTGCTTGTTTGTAGTAGCTGACGAAGTGTCGTTGTCTCCCGATGAGAAATGGGACTTAGGACAGGCTATCCCTTGGCTATCAATGGATGCGCATGACATTGATTTTGTTTCCCGCTCGAATTTCAATTGCAACTTGTATGGGGTTCTTCAAGAGGGGAGTGATTAGGATGTTAAATGGTGGCAGCACGCACGTAATGCCCCTGGCGTAGCAAGCGTCCATAGGCTACGGTGACTGCTTAACATCGGGTAGGCCGTTCAATTGTTTGCCATCTTAGTTGAACAAAAAAATAAACTGCAACCCATTTCACGAAAGTCAGTTAAGAAATATGAGCAGACATACCAAAACTCGGACGGACAGACGACCGCGACAGTATTTTTGCCCGAACCGAAACGAAGATGCTCTACACTCGCTCGGTGAATTACACCATACAAATTTTATGCATGAAACACCTTATTGGCTTATTATTGGCTCACCACCTTATTTGTATCCAGCTCGTACTTCAGCAAGAGTGGACTCGAGTACAACATGTTGCGCCTGCCCATCGGAGGCAGCGACTTCTCCACGCATTACTACGCATACAACGAGCTGCCAGTCAACGACACTAAGCTAACCAACTTTTCACTGACGGCCGAAGATTTCAACTACAAGGTACATTATTCGCTTCCATGATATGTCTGAATTGTTGCCTTAGACTGTAATGGAGGCCCTGACCGCTTCATGCAGTACTACGCGTACCACGAGCTGCCTCGGGACGACGGGCAGCTCACCAACTTCGTGTGATTATTCTGGTCAGTCCGTTTCTCAAAATGACCTTCTTCCAACGAAAGTCTCTTTCCTATAATGTCTGCTATTTGTTTCCCATGATGGTGATGGCACTTTCCTAAACTACTCGCTTTCTATTATCCACTTTCAAAAATGGCCTGCTTCCTATAATATCCGCTTATTATGATGCCTAAATCATGTATCCCATTAGTAGAACTGAACCAAATTAAAAAAAAAGATTTTTAGAAATAAATCGTTTCACAGTTACCATTTAAGAATCGTCATAGATCATAGGAAACTGGCAATGTAGGAAGAAGACCTATTTGAGACAGACATTTTAGGAAACAGTCAGAACGAGCCTGAGCCATTTTTCTGATCATGTCGCGATCATTCATTTGCATTGCTTGAACCGTGATAGGATAACATATTTAGTTTTATTAAGTTGGAAAAGAGGAACGTACTTTAGCCGCATTTTGTTAGAATCAGTATGGTCAGGATTAGCATTGGCATGACAGGAAAAGCCTCTTTTTACAAACTTTTATTCAACTTGCAATAACTATGTTTGTTGGGGTGGAATCTTGCAAGTTGAATTTGACCTACTTCCCTGTTTCCAATTGAGCTAAAATTTAGCATACTTATGTAAATTCGGTGACAACGCAATAGTATGATACCATCAAGCTGATCTGATGATGGAGCAGGAAGGTGGTCATAGGAACTCTGTAATGAAATAATTCAATTCTCTCGAGTTTGGACTCTTTAGAATTGTCTCGGTGAGAAGTTGATGGATGTTTAAAGAAAAGTAATCAGTCGGCAATAAAAGCTGTTCACAAAAATGATTCTTTTGACAAAAAACTTATTTATTTTTATTTTTTAAACTAAGTATATGTCTTCGTGTCGCAGATCCCAATGATAAATCACATCAAATCTGTGGCAACATCAGACGTACACATCGTGGCTTCGGTGTGGTCCCCGCCAACCTGGATGAAGACCAGCGAGAAGGTCAACGGTTTCAGCTTCATCAGGCCTCAGTTCTATCAGACTTTCGCCGATTACTTCGCTAAGTATGTACCTAATACCTAACGCTATTTTGTTTGTAAACTTATTGAGTTACTAACCAGTTTGTTTTGTTTCAATAACTGTATTATATTGACTCAGTTTCTTCATTGAAGAACAGCGCCATCTTTTTCACTGTCCAAATACTTGCTGGAGAATCAATGGGACGGAGACGAAGCGTGATTCGCGTGTCTTGGAGTATGGCTAATGCGTATTTAAAAATAAGAAAGATACAGAGGGCGCTCTAGATAGTCTTCCAAAATTTCGAGCCACGTACTTAAAGTTCCGATAGCTCAGGCTGGTCAGAGCACTTCAGCTCTGATTGACCTTCGATCGGTAGCTCTTCGCTTTTCCGAGTTGTATCCGTCTCATCTTGTTGACAGCGACTGCTTTACCAATATACTGTTTCAGTTTATCTTCACGAGTCACCGGAACCAAGATAAATGCCATCAAACTTTGTAATTTTTACGACGAAAAACTATTTTTTGCCACTTTTCTCAAAAAATACACGCTTTTTAAAGAAAATACTTGCGTAGCAAGATAGGTCTTTTCATAATGAACAATTAGGCATAAGTTTTGAGTCCATCAAAGGTTTATTGAGAGACTAGATACGCAATCTTTATTTTTATAGACCTCTCTGTAAAAACGCATAATTAATTACATAGAAATATATTCTAATTTTCGAATGCAAGAAAGTGTTAAATAGAAATTGAACCATCATATAAACCATATTTCGAAAGTTAGTTTGGCCATTCCACGGACTGGATACAAAACAAAAACCATGAAAAATCGTACATTTACGCTTGGAGCCCCTTAAAGAAAAAGTCGCAGGTTCAAATCCTGCTTGCAATTTAGTAGGTCGAATTAATTTTTGCCTTTACAATCGAACTCTGTGTAATAATATTAATTGTATATTACGTACTACATACAGTATCTGCATGTTTTTAGGTTTGTGCGAGAGTACAAGAAGAGTGGTATTGACGTGTGGGGCGTCACCACTACAAATGAACCTGTCGACTCCCTGTTGCAGATTACCAGATTCCAAAATCTTGGTTGGTCACCTGGAGATATGGTAAATAACTGCAAATACAAATGTCTTTCTACATTTTTTTTATTTACGAATTCAAAAATATCTTATTGAATACAAGATTTTGCCCGCGACTTCGTATGCGTGGAATTAGTACTCGTAATTTGGGTAGCTCATTTTTTATCCAATTTTATTTTTCACCCCCCTGTTTACACTTTTAATGGATGATTTCGGGAATGAAAACTAATCTATCAGATAGACACACTTTTGCATTTATAATATTAAATATCAATATGGAATTGGCGAAACGGCTCGTCGACACCACAGGTGACCAAAGAGCTGGCAGCTTCCTCGCCCAGCGTATAAGCTTAGCCATACAGCGAGGTAATGCTGCCAGCATCTTTGGTACGATGCCACGGGGGCCCTTTTTAGATTTAGTTTAGTTTTATTTTTATTTTTAACTTTTAGTTTTAATATACTTAGTTTTATGTATTTTTAAGCAGTATATAACTAATTAATTATGTACAGATATTTCATTTTTACAACTTTGTAATAGTCGTAGGTATTAGAAATTTAATATGATTACTTAAATTATTATATGATTGAATTTATTTTAAATTATATGGATAATGAGTTCGTATCATTTGCATCATATATTACTTTTCTATCGAGGTTGTTACAATTCTTTAAAAACCTGAAAAATTTGCGCTTAACACTATTATATAAAGACGAAACTGCTGCTTGGCGGCAGGCTATTAGTGGTCCTCTTGTTTTAATGGTTCTTGGCTTGGTGGTGATAAGACGATGGTAGCGATCTCGTGTCAAGTCCTACCACTACTACTGACTCTTGTTAAAATTACATATATTTTCCAGGGCAAATGGATTAGTGAAAATCTGGGGCCGACGCTAAAAAATGCCTCTGATCTCCAACATGTAAAGATACTGGCGGTGGATGACCAGAGAGTCACTCTTCCTATATGGTTTTCCGTGGTAAGTAGCTTTATATCAATATTCTAAGATACACCGATATACACTTATAGTTCACTTAAGATTCACTGTTAAACGCGTCCCGGCACCGACACTAGACTTCGCACCGTTTACAGCACTCACTGAGTCCCCGACACTGAACACTCCTTAGTTCACTTTTATCACTTCATTTTTCACTTCCTCTTCTTTGCACTTGTTTCTTCTTCACTTGCCACTTTAAGACTGCCTCCTGCTCCAGCATTAGATTTAGATTATTACCAGAACTGTTACGTTGTAGAAAACCAGTAAGGCAACTGAACTGGAGCCCGTCACTGTCCTATTACGTGTCACCTTAAATCGTTGAAGTGAGGTGATAAAGATCATTTTAAATGCCTCATTAATATTAAATTGACACCCATTTGGTTAATTAATCATCGAGGGACCGAAAACGTATTCTTTTTAATTTTTATAGCAAATACCTTAGAAGATATTCGGGGAAATGAGAATAAAATATACGATCCTCAAAATTACGTCACTGGGCATTATGATAGTCACAGCGCACAAGAAGAATATACAATTTCTATACTAAATCCACCTTAATAGTGCTTCTGTAATATTTTCTCCGCAGTAATTGTCATTTAAGCTGTACTTATCATATATGCTCTTTTGAGTGGAGGATTTTTTAAATGTATTTTAAAAAGCGCCAGGGTCGGGCTTTTGTTGTACGGATATCGATTCTGTAATATCATTACATTACAGATTATAGTTCAAAGTAATGTAGGCCATTGCACATAGTTATTGAACTCGTTAAAGATATTACTCATATATGTTAAGGCTGTAAATAAACTACTATTATTACATTAACATTCCTTTACATTAAATTGAAATAATTATTCAGTTTATTATATTATCAATGTTTAGCTGTTTACCGACTTAGCCTTTGTCTCGTCGCTCTTGCGAGCGAAATTCATCAAAAACTACTTTTGATATCTATTTGAAAGGAATATTTATAAACATACCCATGTCTTGCAAAGGAAATAGGTATTGAAAAATATATTTTTATGAAAGTCTAGCTACTAGGTCAAGTAGTATTATATCATATGAAAGAACTTGGTCTGATTATGAGACTTGTAACTTGTATGTAATTGCCGTCAGATGGTTAAGCAATATCCTAAAGTGCTGGACTGGATCGACGGCGTGGCGGTACATTGGTACGTGGACAAGTTTACGCCACCCACGTTCCTGGAACTGGTCACCAAAGACCACCCTACGAAGTTTGTCATCAACACGGAGGCCTGTGAAGGTATTTCAATATTTTCAACACACTTACTCGTAAAGTGGTTCTTATTGAACTGTTTTTATGGATGTAATCCACTCTATTAAACAAAACTTGTTTATTACATTACATTATCGCACAGTGCCTTTTCGTTACAGTGTGTTTAAACGTCAGCAAAGAGGTTAAGATACAAAAACCAATAAAGGTTTTTTTATATATCTAATGTGCTACTCACTCACTTTCAAGAAATAATTTATTTTTCTGAAGACAATAACATGCCCTTGCATTAAATTGAAATAATTATTTAGTTTATTCTATTCTCAATGTAATGTTTGTCTGCTTGGCGACTTAGCCTTTGCCTCGTCGCTCTTGCGAGCGCATAGACAATAATGGCACATAGTACACCATTTTGATTAGACATATTTATCATATCGGGGTAAGCGGGGAGTAAGCGGCTTCTGTGTGGTGGCTCCTCTCAGGGATTGAAGATATTTGGGCGTGGGCTACCTTCTAAATAGAGGGTTATAATAGTGGGCAACATTATTAAAAAAGTGTCTAGATGTCATTTTCATCCAGAAAGCCATACATGGTGGGAATTTCCATTTGCTTAGGTTAGCCATTACATGAGGTATTTGTTTTCTTATGCAAGAACCTATTTCGCCTGACCTGAAGGAACGGAACCCGTTGTTAACCTAAAAACAGAGTATAGTACAAGAAGTCAATTTAGATAGATTGTAGGGATTTCATAATTTAATGCAACCTGAAAGATTATGACTGCTAAATACATTATTATATTTTTACAGGTTCCATGCCTTGGCAGACAGAAAAGGTATCCCTGGGTGATTGGTCGCGCGCCCAATCTTACATCGATGATATTATTCAGGTATATTTTATGTATATGACTTTCCTAGTGTAGGTACACTTAAGTTTAGGCCGGCAGTGCGGGGATACGATGTGACATGGGGGTTTGGCGGGTAGGTAGCGGGCGTAAGGCGTTTATTTATTCTATATTTATTTCAAAAAGCGTAAATTACCAAATTTGTGAAAAAGCGTAAATTAAGCCAAACTATACAATGAAAACGCAAATCTGATATAAAAAAAATAACTTTATGCTAATGTGCCTAGAACTTCGTGTTCGGGCCCGTTTTCCAAAGCTTGTAACTTGTAACAATTGGTACTCTTTCCAACAATATGAATTAAATAGAGACTTCCGCTTATCAAACAAGCTACAAGCGTTTATGAAATGGGCCCCATGTATTTGGAAGCGAGCTTTAATTCCACTAAGGCAAACCATAGACATTCATATATACAACTGAACCCGTTAAGGTGCGTCCACACTTGTATCATTTGCTCGTATCCGATCACTGTGCCGTGGCATGACTGCGTATCGTGCTGCTTGGACGCTCACTGTCGGCGCGGCGATCATGCCGCACTCGTCCGATATAAGTGTGTGATACGCGTAGCAACTTGGATTTCGAGCGATCGGATCGGCGCAACGTCCAAACGCGTAATTGTGACACGCGATCATGCCACGCGACGATGTTCTGATACGGGCAAATGATACAAATGTGGACGCACCTTTGGCGGATACTACGTTCCCGCTTTTTGCCGTCGATATATTTATTCAATGAAAGCTGTTCCACAGGATCTGAACTACGACCTCATCGGCTGGATCGACTGGAACCTGTGCCTGGACAAGCAGGGTGGACCCAACTGGGTAGAAAACTTCGTCGACTCCCCTGTCATCGCGTACCCAGAGAACCAGGAGTTCGTGAAGCAGCCCATGTTCTACGCCATGGGGCATTTCGCCAAGTGGATCCCACGTGGCTCGGTCAGGCTCGATGTGACGGAGAACAAAGGTTTATTCGTCGCATCTGTTGATCACGTCGCGTTTTTGACTCCTCGGAACACTATTGTTCTCGTTGTTCAAAACAAGTAAGTTATTCTAATATTATTTTGCAAGATTTTATTGAATTTGCAATGTTTGTATGGTCAAATCTTGGAAGGAAGATTTAAATCACTCCCCAGGGACCTATTTGGTATACCTACTAATTTTCATGACAGTACAATAACATGGCACCATGGAGCTGGTCTGATGCAGTCGGAAGGTGGTAATTGCAACTCTGTAATAAAATAGCGCAATCTTACCGAGTTTGTTTACTTTAGAATCGTCGCGAACTTAATTTAAAACGCCGATTAATTTCTTACGATCTTCAAAGAGTAAAGCTAAGAACTATAGCAGTTAAAAAAATAGGTTCATTCGGTAAAAGCGCTTTGTCAAACATTTAGGTAAACTTGTTTTACTATTGTTGAGTTAGGAGGGTCATTCAAACGTTCATTACACGTCACTTTAGAGAACACTTGTCATGCCTGACGATTTTCATGTAATTTTTAGAATAGAATTTAGAATTCCAAGATCTCCACCAAATAGCTCAAAATTCTTTAGGTTCAATTCGTTCACCTTCCCATTTTGTCAACTTCTTAGCTGGTCTTCTGTCCCATTTTGTCCACATTCAATTCCCAAAACGTCCTCTTCCTATCCATCTCGTCCACATTCCCTTGTCGTCTACATTCCTAAGTTATCCACGTCACCCGTAGTCCCAATTCAACCACGCTTCACGCTTCAAACTTATAGAAACTAGATATCAAATCAAATCAAATCAAAATATTCTTTATTCAAGTAGGCCTAGTTACAAGCACTTTCGATAATATCGATTAGCAGATTATTGATTAAAAAACCCGTTGGTACTAAAACAATAATGCATATTCCTTTTGACTTAATGACTTGAGCAATAAAAGGAAGTGGACGATTTGGGATTGGCGTTGTTGACGAGCTAGGAAGTTGACAAAATAGGACGGAGAACAAAGTGAATCTAAAGGTCCAAATGACACAAAAATCGACAGATACTTCAACAAAAATATGTCCGCAAAAGTGAGGCGAGTGAACACTACACTGCAGTGACGTGGCGTCCATATAAGCCGATTCCCACCGGGTTACCCAAGGAAAGGGTTATGACCACCTTTTTCTTTAAATATGAGTTAATGAATACATTTCGGCTTCCCCTGCAATTTTCCTGACTCCAAGCTTCTGCTACACTGTAAGTTTAATAAGGCATTTTGTATGTTAAATCGTTTTGTTTTACTATTTACAGGGGCGCAGACAGAAAAGTGCACGTTCAGATCGGTAACAAACACACCGTGCTGTCGCTAGAGAAGTCTTCTATCACCACACTCGAGTTGCCCTACTAGCAGTAGGACCTTCTCCAAGCCCTACGTATACAGTACAGGAGGTAGCCAAAGCTGTTGAAGGACTACTAGTTGCACCTACCTACCTCATGTGACAATAAACTATTTGTGAAATACACTCGTTTCATTTCATACTCTCCCTCAAAATCTCAAACTTCAAACCGCCTTTTCTAAGTTTTCATAGGCAACTCTATATGCCTCTGATTCGCAATAAAATTGGGAAAAATAATGAGGGTAAATTACTTATCCCACAAGACAGTTACCCGGATGCCTTTCGTGTCGCATTACGTTGATTGTCCTAAAATGTTTTGGCCGAGAATTTGTGACATAGGTAGGTGTACTATGTCAGAAATTCTCGGCCAAAACATTTTAGGGTGAGAGGTGCACAAATGCTCATATTGTTACCGTACACGGTCACAATATAACCGTAAATATTCCTTATATTATTGACGTGATAACGTCTTATAAATCGATGAACGCCGGCTGCATGCACGAAAAAGCATGAATAGAATAAAGTAGAATAAAGCTTTATTCAGGATAACACATCATAACAAATTTAACATGACAAAATAGACAATACAATGTAAACGAGAGATGTGAACCTAAAATGGTCTCCACTCAGCAATGCCGTCGGCTTGGTTAAGTATACCACTGCCAACGGCGCTGGTTTTCTGTGGAGCCAGCGGGGCGGTTGTGCAGGATAGCATACTGTGCGACTTGTTAATATATATATGTATACAAATATATGGAGTAAATTTTATATAAAGGTAAATAGTATTATAGACGATTACTCATAATTACAACGTCGGTAGGCGACTGACTCATTGTCACGTTCCGCCTGAGCCGAGCGTGCAAACGAGAGCGCGGAATAAGCGATAGAGAGGCACGATTGGCCTAAGCGTTCGGCTTGTGAATTCATAAAAACATGCATTTAAAAAAAAAAACAGTGCTCTTCAAATTTGAGGTTGCTACTTACAAAATAAGGAGCGGACTTATGCAAATTAGTACCTAATCAGAATTGTTCTCTGTTTCTTAGATACAACGTCACGTAGATCCGCTCCTGGACAGACAGACAGCCACGAAACTTTCGCATTTATAATATTAGTAATATATTAATATAAGCATGGATGACCTACAAATCCAAGTAGTTAATTGCTTTATTAATAGAAAATTAATTAGTTTACTAAGATAAGGTGTCAAAACAAATAATTTAATATATCTCGGTCACGCGCGAAACTGACAATATGAAATGCGAGACTACGTGCTTTATCGAATTATACGCATGTGTGTTAAATGTCTCAATTTAAATACCTAACTACTTAATTGTTTTGTGCTCCGTTCTATCATCCGTATTCAAAGATTAGGGTTAAGGGAAGGTGGGGAATAGTGGATCTCATGGGGAGCAATGGATTATTGCGTATATTTTTGATAAAAAATTAAATTAACATCTGTTTTATTTGTACTTTGATAACCTATCAGGCACTCTTTCAATCCGTCCCATGACAAAGCAATAAATGTATTATTTCTTTAAAATATAGGCAATGAGCCACTGGTCTTCACGAGATCCACAGTTCCCTACATTCCCCTACGATAAATGAATAATATATAAATATAATCGAACTAGTCCCACAGTAAGCTCAATAAAGCTTGTGTTATGAGTACTAGACGAAGATTTACAACAACAACAACAATTATTTATTGCACACCAACAACAGAAACAGTACAATAGAGCCTTAACATAAAATAGGTATACAATAGAGCCTTAACATAAAATAGGTAAAAATATCGCTAAAGAGCGATCTCTTCCAGACAACCTTGAAATGAGTAGGTGGTGAGATAAGATTACATATAATACAAAAATAAATAAAAACAAACATACATATTATACATATACATATACTAAACATACTATATATATATATATACAGAGTAAGAAAGACAACTATGATACAGTTGACATCAAAATGATTAGAAAAACAGAAGCAGAATTAAAAATATAAATTATGGGAGAGATGAATAATGATCCTTTAACTTAGTTTTAAAAATAGGCAATGACTTCGCTTGCCTTAAATCGAGTGGAAGAGAGTTCCAAAACATAGTGGCCCGGAATGTAAAAGAATTTGTATAAAACTTTGACTTTGATGATGGAACAGCTAGAAGATAGTTTTGAGCGGACCTTGCTGATAGAAGATAACTAAAACGTTCTTTGAGATAGCGCGGAGACGCAGGATGAAAGAGTGTATTATAGAGAAGAGAAAGAATGTGAGTGTTACGACGAAGACGGATAGGGAGCCACTTGAGTTGTGAACGGAAACTTGACACATGATCATACTTGCGTATAATTTACTTTGGATGATATAATTATATACATAGGAAGTATCCAAGACTCAGGAACAAATATTTATGCTCATCAAGACTGAGCTCTAACGACATCAAAAATAAGTAACGATAGGGTAACAGAGTCGTACCTCTAAGGGCCTATACATATGTACTGTGTTTAGGGTTCCAAAGCCAAAATGGCAAAAACGGAACCCTTATAGTTTCGTCATGTCGGGTCGTTCGTCCGTCCGTATGTCAAAGGCATTTTACTCAAAAACTACCTGATGTATATTGATGAAATTTGGAGTATAAGTGTCTTGTATAAACCGCTACTTAGTTGAGTAATTAAATAACAAAAAAATCTATTGATAATTCGATATTTTGCGAAATTTGGTATTTTGGGAATGCGGTATATTAGCAACGAGCGCTCGTAGCGATAGTTTACCTAGTCAGAATCTATGACTCTTCGGGCTCGATAAGATTTAAAAGGAGTCGATGAGGAATCGGATCCTATATACTGTAACGCGGCAAACCTCCTTGGCACAATACTGGCCAGTAATAAATTGCATCGGGAAAATTTGAGTTCCACGATTGTCTTTTGTTTGTGGGAGACAGGTCCCGACTCGTTTGACTTGAACTTGTGCTGTGCAAATTATGAAAGAACTGAGATTTAAAATATATTAATGATTAATGTGCTGTTACAAAACTCTAAAACTTTAAAAATTGTACAGAATTTCGCAATATTGTGTTAGATTAAATATCTACAAGGGCTGCCACTTAGCAGGTACATTTTGTATATATTATTATTTTTCTTCATGTTCGTGTATTGTTCTGCTCAACTCAATCCAAGTCTAATTTCGTTTTCACTGGTCTTAACCATGAAGAAATAAGGCTTGGGTTGATTGGAACCACCCATTAAGTGGAGCATTTTTACAGCCCTTTCTTCTTCGCTGAAGTTTTTCACTGGAAACCTATCTGCAGTCTACAGTCGCATCTCGGCCGACGGTTCCATCCAATGCCTTCCTGGAAAGCTGGAAATGGATAATTGGAAAGGGAACTGAATCTCACAACCGTCCTACCTTCCTGCTCAGATAAGGCCAGTGATTTCCATTTAGTGCCGTGTACTGACTGAATCCCGTTTAGTTTAAGTTTTTATTTGTATATAGTCTATTTTTATTATATGTTTTAAATTACCACGTCCTATCTTTTATTCCCGACGACTAGCCGGGCTACAATCTTTGCATAAAGATATACGAGGCGCTTAGAGTGTGACATAGAGTACTTTTTATCCCGGAAAAATACACGCTTCGAGGCAAAACAAAGTAGAGGGAGGTCACGCGGACGAAGCGACGGGAAACCCTGGTGATGACATTTAACTCCTAGTGATATTTAACCTACCGATTATGCAAGGGTTTTTTAAATAAGTACAATAATAAAATAACGCTGATAAATTTCATTTACTTCATTGACGTCACTGCTCTTCCGTTTCGTCACTTAAATGCAAAGTAAACATTATTACTATTCTGTTCGAGTTATACATTTCATAACAGACTACTGACTGTTATTTCTTTTAGGGTTTATTTCACCAACGTAGTAAGTCTTATTCCAATAATAAATCATTAATTAGTCGTGAGTGAATTCATTACGTTTCACCGATATTTATCCTAAGGATAAAATCTCTATACTAGAGTAAAATCTTATACCACCAATTTCGGCTGAGTAAGCTCTTAATCGTAGTATTGCCATTGCCACTGTTAAGTCAATTGCATATTTATTTCTCACTAGCTTCTGCCCGCGACTTCGTCCGCCTTAAATTCGTTTATCGCGGATAAGCGTATTTTTCCGGGATAAAAAGTAGCGTATGTCCTTTCCCGGGACTCAAACTATCTCCATACAAAAAATCATCGAAATCGGTTCAGCGGTTTAAGCGTGAAGAGGTAACAGACAGACAGACAGACAGACAGACTGACAGACACACTTTCGCATTTATAATATTAGTATGGATTAGTATGGATATGGATTTGATGTATTACTCATATAAATTTAAAAAATACGCATCATCAATGCTCAAGCATGGAAAAAACTGTCTATCGTAAGATTGGGTGCATTACGATTTCATTAAACGAACTATGCGAAAGTAAGTTATCCGTAGACTAGCTTGGTGAAGGGAAATTGAAGGGTAAATCGTTAGAGTAAAGTTAGAGTATTCTCTCCTCTATGTCCGATTCTTTCGCTATCTTCTACGCTTTAAGGCGGGTTGAACCGGTTCAACGTATACACCGCGTCTCCACCCTTCTGTAAGTGGGGATAAATGAACCTACAATGAGCGTTTAAAATGCCAGCGGGTCCATGATAGTCGCGTTCATTACGCGATAAACCCATACTAATATTATAAATGCGACAGTGTGTCTGTCTGTCTGTTACCTCTTCACGCTTAAACCGCTGATCCGATTTGGATGAAATTTAGTATGGAGATAGTTTGAGTCCCGGGGAAGGACATAGGCTACTTGTTATCCCGGAAAAATATCCTTATCAGCGATAAACGAATTTAAGGCGGATGAAGTCGCGGGCAGAAGCTAGTAATAAATAAATCAATATTAGGGGACAATTGTGTACAACTAGACCAATCGAACTAGTCCGATAATCCCATGGTAAGCTCAGTAAGGCTTGTGTTATGAGTAGGTACTAAACGACGATATATTTAATAGATTTATTTACTGATACATACAAAAACATACAATACTCAGGAACAAAATATGCTCATCACCAGTGATCGTAAATCTGGTAGCATTTTAGGAGCAGCGATCATGGTATTGCACTATAGATGTAGAAAATACCAATTTAAACAATTGAACATAGTTACTGTTGTCGACAGTAGCCCCAATTCATCATTTCGGTTGAAAGTTACCAGATCTATGACACACAAACGCTACAAAATTTACGAACACTGCTCATCACACAAATATTTGCCCATAGAGGGATTTCAACCCATAATGCGATGATAATAAGCGTCTGTCACTAGTACTCACAGAAGCTATTTTTAACCGGGTTCCAAAAAAGGAGGAGGTTCTAAGTTCGACTGTTTGTATTTTTTTATGTATGTTCGCCGATTACACGCCAATAGTGGACCGATTTTAAAAAATCTTTTTTTATTTGAAAGAATATACTCCTAAGGTGGTCCCATTGCTACCAAGTTGGGATTTGATGATGGGATCCCGGGGAAATCGAGGGCAACCCTCAAATTTTATGGGCACTTATAATGTTTTTGACTTTTTTCTATCGTGGAACACCAGGTGTCTCGTGAGGAATCCGTAAGATTTTAAGCACGCATTCCTGAGGTCGTAAAAAATGTTATATGAACCCAAGAATATTCAACAACAAAAAAAGAAAGAAAAATCTTGTTCTATTGATTTTTGGACATAAAAATTTAATAACTTTTGCTTCTCTATTAAATGGGTCCCTTTTAATAAAATGGTAACGAATATTTTTCCAAAAAAGAATGTCTTTAGTGAGTGGTAGCTGTCACATTGATGTCTGTCAATTGCGACACGACACTTGGAAACATTTGTGTCAACATGGCGGTCAAAAGAGCTTAATGCGCTTTAGTAATAACAATACATTTTTTTATGACATAGCAGGCAAACGAGCAGACGAAGTCGCCTGATGGTAAGCGATCACCGTCGCCCATAGACACTTGCATCACCGGAGGAGTCACAAGTGCGTTGCCGGCCTTTCAGGTGGGAGTACGCTCTTTTCTTGAAGGCTTGAATGTCACATCGGTCCGGAAATACTGCAGGTGGCAATAGTCTACATGTAAATTGATAATATCTTTAAAACTAAGGTAGATTTGCCTGGGGCTAAATTTTTTTTTTTTGGTCCTTATGACCTCTGGTATACGCTGGTAAAATTATGCGGGATCCTCACAAGCACGTAGGCCTTAAAAATGTTAGGAGACAATTTCAAAATACCTAATTATTTACCGTCAAGCCGTCCAGTGCATCAAAGTGGTGCAAGAAAACACGTGCATTTCGATTTATCAGGGTGTTACGCAATTACTTATTCAAAACATTGGATGGTACAATAAAAACAGCAGTAGATGGCCACTCAGCACATATAGAACAATGGATTTGATAATTAGGTTATCGGTTACTGCGCTCTGTGTGTGGTGTTTTTGGATTAACCTCGTAAATGCTGGTAAGAATTCTGAAATATAAATATACTAGACGGCACCTGCTATGTCGTTCGCGGAGGAGAAAAAGTCATTTGCCCTCTTTTATTCTTAAGTGTAGTCGGGTAAAAAGTATCCTATAACCATCTTTAGATACCCAGCTACCCTTTTATCAAAAAAAGTTGAAAACAGATTTGGCGTGATGAAGCCACAACGACACATAGAACATACATACAAAAAATTTAAAATAAATATTTTCCGTTACAACATTTTTTTAAATATCTTCAACGTACAGACATTAAATTTTTACAATCATAGAACAGTATAAATGTCGCAGTAATATTCAAAACCAGGGTTATTGAGAACAGTAAGTTTTTCACAAGTGTATGTGTACAGTACGATTACTTTGAGTTTACCACTGACATATGCTTTTATTCCATTGGATATTAAACGGCGTTTAGACAGTGTGTAAGTAATATAAACTCTTTTATATTAGTGTTAAAATCGAATATCCAATGGAATAAAAGCATATATCCGTGGTAAACTCAAAGTAATCGTACTGTAGATTATGTAGATTATGGTTGGCATAAATATGGGGATTTTGACCCGGACAATTAAAGCAAAACTAGTGTTGGTAGAAATCTAAACGGGACTTTTCTTCAAAAAACAACAATTGACATATACTTTTGTGTACCTATGGATGTAAAAAGTAATACGGACTATTAGAAGGTCACTGAATCTGTAATTTTTGTATGTTTGTAAGTATGTGTCATTGTAACTTCATCAAGCCAAAACTAATTTCAATTATTTTTGCCACACAGGTATCTACAGATGGTTATAGGATACTTTTATTCGACTATGATAAAGAAAAAAATAGACTGAAGAAGTTTGTTGGCATCTTCTAGTTACGTAAAAACACTGATCATAGCGCAAGTTTATTAACGATGTGTTAATACTGAAACTTAGGACCCACCGAGGCCCGCTTCCACGCTACGCTTTTAAACTCTGCTTAAAAGATAATTTTAGCCTGAAATGAGGCGCTTTTCGAGCAGGATAAGTTAATACGCAAAATAATATGGTATGGTATTTGTTATGCAAGGCTGCAAAGTTGGTTTTTAGCGCGATTGCTTGAATTAAAAGCCTCGCAAGCG
Organism: Hedya salicella; assembly: GCA_905404275.2. NCBI lineage: Eukaryota > Metazoa > Arthropoda > Insecta > Lepidoptera > Tortricidae > Hedya > Hedya salicella. The sequence continues at coordinate 6,319,031 of FR990114.1, read as the reverse complement.
AGGGAATCTAAAATTGAACCACGAGCGGAGCGAGTAGGTCAAATACAAATTTCTTAGCGTAACGAGGCTTTCAAGGTACGCAGCCAAACAATTTTGTAGCCGTGCGAACTTTTCATCTGACTTCAGTGAAGAAAATGTGAGATGTAAGAAGAACTATGAAATTATAACTAATCGATTTATCATTTAAAACGATTGATAATGAACCTACGAAAAACATTCATAACAAGACAAACAAAGTAAACGCATAAAAAAATATAAATTCTAACTTTAAATGACTTTTCCACGCTAGCGGATAAGATAAACATTTCCACGCAGATTTGGTGCCGTAAACAGAACTTTTCTGAACTAGTGAGCTAAAAAGGTATTTTTTAGTCGACAGGCCATGTGCACCGCGGGATTACGGCGAGGGGTCCGTGGTGTGCGTGTGCAATGCTACATACTACGATGAGATCACACGCGAACAGGCGCCGCTGGGAGACTATTGCTACTATACTTCTTCCAAGGTACCCACAACATCATATACCGTCAAATTCATTCACTCACCCGTGTACTAAGGCTGCAAACTGCTGTTGCTAACGCTGCGTTCACAAAAATGTTTTCGTACGTACAGTTCTCCGTAGCGCTACCTACCTATGGTCTCACCGGAAGATCAGTGCTGGCTTTAGAGCCAGCATTATGCTGAGATGGGACCATTTCGGGGCATACTTAGTTTAGTAATTAATGTTTTGTATTGTTGTATAAATATGCCCTCGAATAAATGGACAGGGGGGAGAGCCATCGCTCGCAGACCATGGGAGGATCGGGGAAAGTCAGCGCAGCGGGGACGAGTAAGAAGTATGCGCGCGACAGGTTCGCCGCCGAGCGCACACTTCATACCCACCCCCGCTGTCTTCCCCCGTCGTCGCCCGCAGTCCATGGGAGTGTCACAAAAGAACTTGTCATGCTATAGCAGTTTACAACGTTGTCTGTGGGACAAACTAAATCATGGTTTAGTTTGTCCATACTTTCTTGTGTTTCCACGATCATCATTAATTTAAATAAAACAACTTAAACTGATTATACCGCGTATATTATCACATTTGAGTTCCCGACGTTTCGGAAGTTTTTCAGCTTTCGTGTTTCTTGGGTTCGACTGCGAAAATATATATTTTCCTCTGTCAATGTTACGATTTGTCCAAACTACCCGCTTTGGAAACAAATATTATGTATTTATTTTCTCAAACGTCGGGAACTCAAATGAGATATTATATGCGATATAATCCGTTTAAATTGTTGTATTTAAATACACTATAATTTTACACTCCCCCCACTAAATCTAACGATATAGTTGAATTATCGAGAAGATGGAATTGCATTTGTAGTGGTTGTACCGTTTGCAACAAAAGGAGAATAATTTTCTCTTAACTTAATAAAATGACATACCCAAGAAGTGGAATAAGTAGTAGTCCTCTGTTTTTTTCTTTTATTCGCTATCATGTTCTTCATCTGAGCTGTCACAAGTATTGATAATAAAATTGTCTGTTATTTGATCCATTTCTCCTTCCTGACATCGATATTTATTTTCTTCACTTTCGACGTGGTGACAAATATTTTCCCAGTCCTCAGCAGTGATGGTATTCATTCGTTCAGTTGCTAAACTCATAATGCCTTGCATGTTTAATGAAACGTTTCTTTTTGCTACATATCCTTTCGAATATTTTCCCAAATATTTTCAATCGGATTGAATGTCGGGTGATACGGTGGCAATCGTAATACGGAGTGGCCATGTTCTTTTAAAATTGCATCTATGTGGTACTCGCGAAACCGCTCTTTATTTTGTTTAATTAATTCATACAAACTGGTTTTGTACATCAACCGGTTATACGAAATGATGTGTTCTGTCTACCAATCCATCATTTCTTGTTTATTAGAATTTGACGTTGGAGCACGATTCAAAAGTTTGTTGTGATAGGACGCATTATCCACGATAAGTACGCTATTCGGTTTGAGGTTCGGTATTAATTTTTCTTTTAACCATTTTTCGTAGTTGACAAAGTTCACCTGGTCATGGTAATCTCCCGTTTTTTGGTTTGCCTTAAACATTAACAAAGCGTTGGGAATAAAACCATCTTTTCCTCCTGCGTGCACTATTATTAACCGCTGGCCTGTACTGATTTGTTTTTTTACACCAAATTCTGTTACATCGGTCCAAGCTTCTCCGGACACATGTGAAGTGTGGATGTAGGTTTCATCAGTATAAACTAGTGGTCTATCTTGAGATCGATATTCCGCAATTTTGATAAGGTAATTTATTCTTAGCAGTCGTATGTTGTGTTTTTCCATTAATATTTTTCGGTTGTCCTCGGTCTTTTTCCATTTAAATCCTAATTTTTGTATTTGTTTTCGTAAGGTGGAAATGCCAAATTTGTAATCTATATCGGATTTTAACACAGAGTGGAGTCCCTTTAAGGTTGGAAATTGCTTATGGGACAGATGAAAATTGTATATAGTTCTCCGGATGACTTCCTGATCAAAATCGTCTACTGCTGATGACGGACAAGGACGCAACTTTTTATTCTTCGGGGAGGTGAATTTCTTTGTTGTTGCGAATTTCTCGCTGTTGCTCTCAGTCACAATGTTATAAACAGTAGAGAGACAAACACCTGTAGCTTTTTCAACTAACTGGGCAGCGGTGTAAGGCAAGTTTAAATTTTTCGTCAGTTCATTTTCAAAATATTTATAACAGTTGAAAATTATTTGCTTACTTTGACTCTCCATAGGACCAAAATTACTTACAGCCATATTTTTTTTAAATATAGAAATTATTCGTAGTCGTACGGGCGGACACAATAATTAATTGAGAATACAATCAAATAAGATGTAAAAATATACGCACAACGTAAATAATATTGACAATTTCACACTGACATTATTTTTGTTTTTAGTTCTTCGATATATATATATATATATAACAACCTCTTTGTATGCTGATAGTACAAGAAAATAGAAAATTCAAATATAGAATGCCTGTAAACAAACAATACTACTACATATGCAATTCCACGCTCTCGATGATTCAACTATACCTAGCCAGTCCTACAAAGTATAAAGTCAGATTTTAAAGCTCGCACGTGATGACTCGATAAATGAATGGTAGTTATTATATCATACAATTATAACAGCATGATGCACGATCCTTTTAAAATATATGGACAATCATACACCTTGATTTTACTGTGATATACAAAACAATACAACATTTTTTTAATGAACACCAGCAAGAAAAACGGTAGAATACGGCTTAAGAGTCCGGCTTGAGAGTTTTTCTCGGGTGGACGCCGGACCGTCAACATCTCCTGCATCTCCTGATGATGCCTCGTAGAGAGGCGAAACACGTGTCGAGGATTATACTGTTTGGTGTTGGTTTGTTGTATCTGCATGTGTATATTTTTTTTTTATGGAAACTGCATGAAAATATGCGCATGTGAGCACAATTTATTGTCACATCTAACCAAGACACAAGTTCGCGGAACAGCAAAGGAACTATAATCCATTGATTTAAGAGTCCCCGACAAGCTCGGGCGAATTTCACCTTCCCATACAAACGGAGTTTCGTTCTCATTTTATAACTACGTGTTGGATTGTAACGAAACTTTGCATATACTATAACATGAGGTACATCTACGCTTGGATTTAGTTTATATGACTCCAGTTTATAAAACAAACGAAATAAAGCAAAAACAAGTTTTGTATGAAAGACTTAAATTCTTTGATTTATTTTTACTATGGTATCTGAAGCTACATAAAACTAATTACCGGCCTGCAATATACCTTCACTTATTCTAAGTACAAAGTTTCAGAGCATAGATAGTCGTTTTAAAATGAGAGCGTAACTACGTTTTGTAAGGAGAACCGAGCTTACCGGGGACTCTTTAACAAAAACGGCGGCCGACAATAGGCAGTCTTATCACTAAAAAGCGACTTGCAGACAACCTTTGGGTAGCGGAAATGACACAAAATAGTTAAAAATTACGCCAGTAATGGTGAGATGTATGGCACATAAGTATAGTTTATGCATTTGGTAATGATTCATTTAATTAATGTATTTACGATTAATCGTATCCCTGAAATCAAATAGTATAAGCCTTTGATTTCAATTTTCAGTCCGGCTTGAGGTTCTGCAGAAAATCTGGATCATTCTGCTCTTCAGAGCAAAACTGTAAGTACATTTTACATACTCGTATATAGACTTACTAGCTTTTGCCCGCGACTTCGTCCGCGTATAGCTCGAATTTCAAAGAATCCGAAAGTCCGTAAGGTAGTTTTTATAAATACTGAAAAAATATTGCAGTAGGTACTTCTTTATATACCACTAACTAAAAAAATGGCTTGTAACGGATAAATGATAATGTCCCCCCCCCCCCACTTCCTATTTAAACCATTTAGTAAACGAAATATTCAACGAAATTTGTTGTCCCACTTTTAAATGTACACTCAAGAATCACACGTTTCTCATACAAACTGTTACCCCTTATTTCAACCCTTTCAGGGATGAATTTCCAAAAATGTTGAAATTAATTTTCTAGATTTCTAGATTGAAGAGTATATACGCGAAATACAAAGTCTGTCTGTCTGTCTGTCTGTCTGTCTGTCTGTCTGTCTGTCTGTCTGTCTGTCTGTCCGTCCGTCTGTCTGTCCACTGCGTGATAACCGTAATAGCTAGACGCTTGAAATTTTCACAGATGATGTATTTCTGTTGCCGCTATAACAAAAAATTGTAAAAGCAGAATAATTTTATGTATGTCTGTCTATATCAGTAACCAGTATAAAATGATCGAACACCGCGTACATTTTGCTTAGGAGTAGGGATCTGGTAACACTGGATTTTCATAGATACGGCCGTTTGTAGCGTATATTTTGTACAGTGCCCTCAGTGCGCGAGTCCAACTTGCACTTGGCCGGAAGATGGCACTGTGCAATGTGTGGCAATTAATTTATTGACGTTTAATTTTGTTGTAATTATTTAATCAATTATTCAATTTAATATGTTGATATCCGTACCCTCTCTTCTAAGCTTAGAGTTAATTTGGCAAAATCCTTGTTCAGTGGCTTATTTACACGTTTCTACGTTTTGTACAAATAAACAGACAAACAGATAAACAGACAAAAATTCTAAAAACTGTTGGAATGTTACTCCATCTTAGCGATGACCATCTGTATTTATTCTTCCTATGCGGTCGCAATACGATTAATATTTCTTGAATTCGTTTCATCCGTGAATGGATTTGTTCGATAATTTTCACAAAATCATTTTTTCATAGTAGCGAATTTTCACATCGCGTTCTTTCATGATCGGTAATTTAATTATTCGTCTTTCTTAATGTAGCGATTTCTCATGAAGCGTTTTTTAATGTTCACGTTAATTTTTTTCGCTGATTTTACCAGTATGTTATTTTATCAGTCGCATATATTTGTAGTATTTTTTTTCCGAACTCGATTTTTTACATGTTGATATTTTATTATTCTTATAATATAAACCATACTTTTGTAACAAAATGTTTATCATTCAAAGATGATCGCAAATCCAAAATGTACAATGGGCTCCGGCTATATTAAGATATACTCTTATTTGTATGATACGTCATATGCGGAAGGTGTGTTCTTTGCTTAATCGTGTAACTAGTATTACTGTTGCTAGGTTACCAATTGTTGATTCATTATTTAGAAATGAATATGTCGCAATGAACAAAAGGTCATGTTATTCCATTTATTGTTAAAAAAATCCCCTTTTATGAATGAATACCCTCAAAATTTGTAGCCTACGTCCTATTCTAATATCTAAGCTATATTACTGCAGAATTTTACGCAAATCTGATATGTAGTTTTTGCGTTTCAGCGTAACGTAAATTCTCACAAACATTCACGTTTATAATATATTTAGGACATAGAATAATTTCTCGATTTTTTCCTATATTCAGATATAGTCAAGGCTTCATAGGGCTAAATTTACAATCATAGCGTAGGGAACAGGTTAAATATTCTACTAACGCTTCCAATATTCTATCCAGCTGGCTGTATAAAGCTGGAGCTGTTCCCGGAGGAGGTGTTCCAGACGATCCAGGGCTTTGGCGGCGCCGTCACGGACTCAGCTGGACTCAACTGGCGCGGTCTGCCTAAGAGCTTACAAAACGCCATGATCGAGTAAGGTTTATTTTATTCAGCTACCTGTATGAAACTGAAAGCATTCTAGATAATCCGAGGCTTAGGTGGCGCCGTCACGGACTCGGCTAGACTCAACTGGCGCAGCCTGTCCACGAGTCTGCAAAACGCCAAGGTCGAGTATGGTTTATTTTGTGCAGCTGCTGATGAGACTGAAGGCATTCTAGATGAACCAGGGCTTTGGCCACGCCGTCACAAACTCTGCCGTTAACTACCGAAGTGCCTGCAAGACGCCACGATCAAGTCAAGATTACTTTGTTAAAATGAGTTTGAAGGCATTCCAGATGATCCAGGGCATTGATGGCATCGTCACTGACTCGACTGACCGTAACTGGCACAGCCTACCCAAGAGCCAGCATAACGCCATCATGATCGAGTAAAATTTATTATATTTAGCTGCCTAATGAGACTAAAGGCATTCCAGATGATCCAGGGCTTTTGCTGCGGCGTTATATAGCCTGAGTAGCCTGACCATAACGCCATGATCGGGTAAAGTTTATTTTGTTTAGCTGCCTATGAGGATGAAGGCATTCCAAGTGATCCAGGACTTTTGCTGCGCTGTGATAAAGTTTGCCCGAGAGCTTCCATAACGCTATGATCGAGTAAGGATTATTTTGTTTAGCTGCCTATGTGCTGAAGGCATTTTTAATGATCTAGGGCTTTCGCCGCGCCTACTCTGCTGTAAACTGCCCAAGAGCTTGCTGAACACCATGATCAAGTAAGGTTTATTCTATTTAGCTGGCAGTATCAGGAGCTGTTGGAGATGTTCTAGAGGACCAGGGTTTTGGTGGCTGAGTTGGCTGAACTCAACTGGCATAGTCTGTCCAAGAGCTTGCAGAATACCATGATCGAGTATGTTCATTTTGGTTCATTAACAGCTGGAAAACTCCTACTTCAAGGATATTTACGAGTATAATGGTAGGGTGCTGCCCTCATCTAGCGGTTTTCTACGATCTTTACTAGATCTTCGGCCTAACTTGTTGGGGGCGTGCACTGCATTTTCTGGTAATGTAGTTCAATACCCCACTCAAAACCCTTCTGCTCCAACGGCCATCGTTTCTACAAACAATGTGCTATGCCCACTGTTATTTAAGACTGGTAATTGAGCTATGTCGACGTTCTTGCCTCTCTTGTGGATCTTCTCACAATCACAGGAAATAACTACAGGAATGTAGAAATCTACGAAATGAATGAAATAAGTTCCAGTGTTTGACACCGTTATTTCTCTTTATATTCCCTACTTGCCAATAGGGCTATTGCAATGAATTAATAATTAACGCTCCGACGACTGTGGTCGTGTTAAGCAGTAGGGTATTAATCTCATAGTAGTTTTTCTCGAGTCATGTAGAATTAGGTAGAATTATATTATGAACATTCTATATTTTATTTTCTATAATTAATTATTTGTACTCATTAGTTTTAATTATCTTAAACATTTGCATGCCTGTATGTAAATTACATGTAACAACTTTGTAACTGTATTCTTGGCAAATAAATCTTTGAATCTTGAATCATATTGTCCTCTAGTTCTTCACAGTACTCCCCTTGGTTTAATTCTCTCTCTCTCTCTCTGTCTCTCTCTCTCTCTCTGTCTCTCTCTCTCTCGCCTTAAGTCAAGTTGAACCGCTTCATTATATCTTCCAGAGTCCTTGTGGCTGGTGCACTGCGTCCCTCTCTCTCTCTCTCAGTGGCCGGCTAGCAATCCTGTTAGTGATTTTGCGTTGCCCTTACTGAATTCGATTACTAATGCCTGTACTAGCCAGACCTTCCCAGTTCAGGTCAAAAAAACATATGCACTGATTCATTTTGAACTGCTTAATTTATGTAAGGTCCCTGATATTTATCTTTTTTTGCAGGTCTTACTTTGGTCCCACAGGGATAGAATACAACTTAATTCGTACTCCGATCGGCGGCTGTGACTTCTCCACACACGTGTACACGTACAACGACTACCCTGAGGAAGACAAGTACCTTAGCAACTTCTCGCTCGCAACCGAGGACTACTTGTACAAGGTAATCTTTATTTATGCAAGTCATACGAAGTTCAAGCTAGATTTCAGTATCAGGACCCTACTAAAAATCAGCATTGGCTTGCTTTTTTTGTAGTCATATTATGTTTGGGGGTTCTTTCTTTCTTACTTTTCGGGGGAAATGTTCGCTGAACGATTTGTTCTTTTGCTGGACTCACAAGAAAATGAAAAGCAAAGTGATCTAGTGAATCTGAATATTCTCAACATCTACAACTTAAGGATGGAACATGGGCTCACACTGAGCACCATGGTAGCAGAATGAAGATTGAGGAATCCATTCACGCACTTCCATTCCATTGTAGACTTATATACTTACTGAATACCTGTGGAATTTCAATACGCTAGTAACTATCCTAACGGTGCTAAAGGCTTGCTCTCGCAAGATACAGAATAATTCTTATACGTGATTCCGTCTCTGAATTACGACAAGACGTGCCTATGGATCATGGGTATGCCCCTCGTCATCAAATAAGTACAAAACCAGCGAAGTAGGCCTTACATTGCCGACCTTTAAGAGCCTTCAAAGAGCTCCATGTTACTTCTTTTCCTTGAAACTTCAGGGGAAGCTCATTTATTTTTCAGTTCAGCTCTTATTTACTTTAACGCATTCCAGATCCCAATGATCCAAGAGGCGCTGAAAGCATCTAAAGGGAACGTGGAGATAATGGGTTCATGCTGGAGCCCTCCCATCTGGATGAAGACCAACAAGAACATAACCGGCCGAGGGTTCCTTCTCCCGGAGTACTTTCAGACCTTTGCCGATTATCACCTCAAGTGAGTTTTCTTCTATTACCTTATTGAAAGTTACTTGTGGGAATGACTAGGTGCTGACAACTTTAACCCGTCTGGATGTAGAACATCATGGCCCGAGGGTTCCTTGTCTCGGAGTACATCCAGACTTCTACCGATTACCACTTCAAATGAGTTTCTCTCATTACCTACTGAATTCGTTTTGAGCCCATGTGTCTAGATGAAGACCAGCAAGAACATCACCGGTAGATAGTTCTTGCTGCTGGTGTACTTTACGACCTTGGCGACTGCCGCCTCAAGTGAGAATATTTTCATATATACTGAAGGTGTCTTGTGATAATGTAGAGGTGTTAGCTGGAGCCCGTCCGGATGAAGGCTCTCCTCCGACCCTTCCTGAACAAACCAACAAGAACATTACCGACCAAGGAATTTCTGTTGCTGTAGTACTTTCAGAACTTTGCCGATTACCAACTCAACTGAGTTAGTTCATTACTAGGTTTTACCCGTGGTTTCCCTCGAGTAAATTGAGGAAGGTACGCTACGGTGGTTAGAGCATGTGGAGAGGACGAGTGAAGGTAGACTGAGAATGATAATTTATGTCGAGAAGATGGATGGAAGAGTTGAAAGAAGGCGGCGTTGGCGTGGGTACCTCAACCAAAGTGCAGAGATACTGAAAAATGGGCCAAGTGTGAGTCGGACTCGCGCACCGAGGCTTCCGCATAAAATATATACGCTACAAACGGCCGTAACTATGCCATTTACAGAGCTCTACTCCTAAGCAAGATGTACGCGGTGTTAGATCATTTTACATTCGTTACTGGAAACTGACATAGACAGACAGACATAAAATTGTACTATTTTTTATATTTGTTGTTATAGCGGCAACATAAATATATCATCTGTGAAAACTTCAACTATCTAGCTATCGAGGTTTATGAGATACAGCCTGTTGACAGACGGACAGACAGACAGACAAACATACAGACGGACAGTGGAGTCTTAGTAATAGGGTCCCGTTTTACCCTTTGGGTTCGGAACCCTAAAAAAGCCAGGTGAGGAATACCCGCAACCGATGAGCGTGTATGAAGAGAGGCATGAATGTAAATGAAGCGAAAGAAGTGTGTAAGGATCACAGAGTCTGGCATTCGGTAGTCTGTGCCCACCTTAGAGGGATACAGTGGTGAGTAGGTATAGATGTTTTGGTTATTTTTCGTAAACTGATAATTTTTCTGGCGGGCCTATCATAGGGACTTAACATGCAATAAATATATAATAAAAGATCCATCACTCTCGCACACCACAGTGTGCGATTGACCCTTAGTTGCGGCCATCTTTATTACGTTTTGTATTATTATGAGTTTTGCCACGGTTTTAACTTAATAAAGCATCTACAGAAACTCCCGTTGCGATATCTTCCTTAATTTCGTAATTATAGATTTTATTCCGAGAGGTCATTGACCTCCATAAAAATTGTTTTGATCGACATTTCCTTCCAGATAAAAACTACCGTTTAAATTGAAATACTTGATAACGGTCTGTCTAAAGTACCTTCGTTGTTTCAAGTTTCAAGGCTCTGACGGCGTCAAAAATGACCAAACATAATTAAGTATTAAACGGACGCATTATCTTTTAAACTATGAAAATTGTGTAGAATTAACTCGCAGGAACTCGGAGATATTGCGTTTCTAAGTTTTTTCTGATATCTATGGAAATAGGGTTGCCACAAGAAGTTTAAGGAAAAGTATTTTTTTATTATTAATTAAACTCTTGGTTCCGATACTCACGGGCTATGTATCATCCGGTCATTTGGGAGGCTTTGAGAGGCTGGCACAAAGGCACTTTCGAGACATTTAATATAATCTGCAATGGACCACTAGTCGGGACAAATTTCCGCATGATGTAGGACTAATAAAAAGGCAAAGAAAGAATTAAATATATCCTGGTATTATGTTGAGAATATTAAATAGACCGGTTACAATGAGCTATGAGAGGAAATCAGCGGACACCTGCAGTAAATCAGTCTCAAGGCATCATATGGGCCCCACAAAAAGTAGCACGCGCAGAACGACAATGGGGAACATAACTATAAGGTTGTGGTTGTAGAGAGGTGACTTTGTATAAGTCAGACCCCGGTGATACGATCAGCAGGACGCCGGCGTTATGACATTTTACACTTCCAACCTAGAGCATAGGTTCCGCTCTTGTGACTCCAATCTGGCTGGCCGGTTAAGGGAAGCACAGAGGCGAGGGCCACATGTAAACGGCCCTCTGGAGGTTAGGGGTCCGCGGTGTCGCCACTCACCGTCAACTCTCTATGAGCTGCCCCCGCGGGATCATTTGTATTATTTTTATTTTACAACATTTATAATTTGGCCCTGCCTTGCTAAAGTGAAAACATCGGATTCAATGTGCAGTGGGTTATACTGAACATTATCTGATGTTACTTTTAGAAGGCGTAGAACTTTACCGGGTATAGGGACACGGTTTTGTTTTATTTTTCGTAAACGGAGGGAAGTTAGGTAAGGGTCGGATGACTCTAGTGCTCTGTGGAACAAGTCTAAATTATTGAAATAAAACAATTTAACGGATTATATCGCGTATATTATCTCATTTTAGTTCCAGCTTTCTATGGTCACGGGAGGACCATATGTCCTCCCGTGACCATAGACAGCTGGAAAGCTTCCGAAACGTCGGGAACTAAAATGAGATAATATATGCGATATAATCCGTTAAATTGTTTTATTTCAATGAGTAATAATCGCGGAAACAGAAGAAAATATTAAGTCTAAATTAGTCGTTTCGCGGTCTAACTTCATGGTATGGTGCTCTAGATCATAACGCCAGTATTTATTCCTCGATTCGCCAGCTTGCTCAGACAACGTACCTATCGGTAGTGAACTGGATTGTATAATTTTTCTACCATGAATCAGTATCTTGTGTAAAGTGACGGGCATGTAGAACCTGTACGTACTTTACTGCAAGAGACCAACAAAATTCGTCAAATTTTTCTGCATCAATATGCAACCCACTCGATAGAGCTACTAATATGGTATGTAAGTGTTAACGGGTCCACTCCGCTTCTTCAGATAATATGTATAGGAATTGGGTTTTGACAAATGTCTAACGAGAGCGGACCCCTTCCCAATTCCACATCATATCCTTCATCGAAGATTGATTTGGATAAATCAGGCAATCAAATCACATGGTTTTGAATACAGACTAACGATTTTAATGTTTGAGATGTGAACACTGCATTGCCTGTTCCCAAAGGTTCAAAAAGAAACGTTATTTTTAAATTAAATTAGTATTTATGATTATATTCATAATATTGAAGAAGGCAGTTCAGTCGCACTAGTAATGACTCCGAAAAGAAAAATACGTATCTTATTGTAGACTATATGTGACAACCCTAAACTAAAATTTTGGAAATTAATATCTCCGTATTCCTGCGCTGGACGCGACTGTTTTTTTTGTGATAATAGTTATTATCTTGTTCAACAATTGTATATAAAAAAAAAATGCGTCCGTGTATAGAATAGCAAAATAAAAAAAACACGCATATAGAAAAGTATTTTTTTAAGTTTTAAACCTTATTTTGGTATTATTAAATAAGGTCTTGTATTCTGTGGAACATTCATTGATTAATCTGCTTCAACAAAATCATAAATGCCTTTCTTTGGTTTCTCAGGATTTTTCTCGATTTTTTTATATCTTTTAAACTAGGGTACGTAAAGCCACAAGAGTTTTAATAGAAGATTTTTTTGGTTATCGCGTATTCAATAAAATAAATAAACTTTTAAATAAAAAAATAAAACCGACTCCAAAAAAACTAAAAAGTAAAAAATATTATTATTATTATTATTATTATTAAAAATAACGCCATACTTCAGTTTCTTCAAATTACTTACAAGTAACCGTTTGTATACTCAATCTATACAGTATATACAATTAATCTTATTTTGGCGTCGGTGCCATATAAAGAATGTGTAAAATATTGAAAATTTACGATTTTAGTAAGTTGTGACACGATGGCACCGACTCCAAAATAACATTAATTGTATATACTGTATAGATTGAGTATACAAACGGTTACTTGTAAGTAATTTGAAGTCAGTTTCTTCAATTATGGCGTTATTTTTTACTTTTTAGTTTTTTGGAGTCGGTTTTATTTTTTGTTTAAAAGTTTATTCATTTTACACTTTTTAGTTAATCGTTACTTAAAAGTGTATCTCGTGACGATTCGAACAAGCCCAAACACGGCTAGGATACATTATTTTATTACATAGATCTGGTGAGTACCTTCCGGCTCCATCATCAAATCAATTCGATGGTACCATTCTCATCAGGAACATTTAAATTTCTGACTATGAAGTTGCTTAGCTAAATTAATCAAGATATTTTGTCGCCACCCGTAAATCATTTATCATTGAGGAGTTCCGATGGCATTCTGTGGTCTTCTGCATCAGTTCCACTCACCAGTTTACACTTTCTGAATGCAAATGCTTATTATGTTTCTTATAATACCAAAATCGCTATATATATGCCTACAATATTTGAGGAGTTCCTTCAATTCCTCGTGGATTCCATCATCAGATCTTCACCAAAATTAAATGGGCCCATCTAGAAAGTACCTTCTATAAAATCAATATTTTTTTTTTTTTATCGGTCATATAGTCTTTGAGTAATCGGTGAACATCCATAAAAAAAAAACCTTCCGTCGAATTGAGAACTTCCTCCTTTTTTTGGAAGTCGGTTAAAAACCGCACAAAATAGGCATGGCCGCAACTAAGGGTCAATCGCACACGGTGCACACGCATTACTTGCCAGAAAGTGACGGGTACTGTTTATTACCTATCGCGCTGTAAAAGCGACCATCATACGCCCATAGGATAGCCTAATCGACACAGGTTTCATTGAATTTAAAGTGGGTTTCCAATTGAAAGGTCTAGATATTTTATTTTATTTTTATAATACTAAGGTGGCAAACAAGCATACGGCCTACCTGATGGTAAACAGACACCGAAGCTTATAGACACTTGCAAAGCCTTTTTTGTATTTACTCAGCTTATTATAGCTTGACAAGTTGCGGGCGACGGGGGGAGACAGCTGGGGTGGGTATGAAGTGTGCGCGCGACGCGCGAGCACTATGACCCTGCCGCGCGCACCCGTGGCCCGCAGACCATGGGAGTGTCATGTCATGAAAGAACAAACCCACATTTGTGTTTTTGCTCCACAGGTACATCGAAGCGTATGCTGAGGAAGGGATCCCCATCTGGTCGGTGACCACCACTAATGAACCGTTCAACGGGCTCGGCACCAACATTCCGTTTAATACTTTAGGATGGACCCCCCAATCTTTTGTAAGTTTTTTCACCATCATGGCTACTACTGGACGTAGGCCACACCCAAACAGTGGGGGGGTCTCCCATGAGCCCTGGGCTGGTTTTAGGACAACAACTACCACAAGATGCAAAATTTTCCTAAATAACTAGAATTTGAACGTGTGCCCCCTACACGGCAAGGATACATTATTTGATTAAGGAGATCCGATGCTTACCTTCCAGCTCCATCATCAAATCGGTTCGGAGGTACCAATCTCATCAGGAACATATGTTTGTGACTATGAAGTCAGTCGCTTAGCGAACTTAATCTACATATCTTATCGCCACCCTCAAATCAGTTATCATTGAGGAGTTCCGATGGCTCCTGTGATCTTTTTCATCGTTCCACTTCACCAATTTATATTTTGTGAATGCAAGTCTTTGAATTATTTCTCAAAATACCGAAATCATATATTTCTGTTCTTCCTTCGATTTCTCATGATCTCATCATCAGATCTTCAACAAAATATGAAGATACCTCCTTTCAAACAAAGAAACTTTGTCCAAATCGGTTGAGCTATTTTTGAGCAATTTGGGAACATACAGGAGGAAAAAGCAACACGCATAAAAATGAATTGAGAACCTTTCTCTGTTTTGGAAGTTGGTTAACAATATTACTTGCTACTCAATAGCTTGTTCTACCACCTCCATAAACCAGATGATAGATTGCAATGGAAGCATCTGGGATTCCTTTGACTCTGGGTAACCATTACCAAATTTCGTCATTATCTGCCTGCCGAGGGCCTGACATCCACAGTCCACACAGTATGTGCTTTATTGCCTCTGCCTCCTCGCCACACGTTTTACCGTTCTACAGCTCGTGTTGTCAGAAAGTACTAGCTTGGCCAATAGTTCGTTCTTTGAATTTACCTGTGGACAACCTCGTTATGATTCTGAGTTTTCTTTTGCAGTATTTTCACAGGGTTTTGATCCAGCCTGATTCTACTCTTTCTATGAATATTTTCCTTTACATGCCTTGCATGCTTGAAAGTTTTTCATGCCTCAGGCCTGCCACCCTCTCAGTCTTGTTGGCGTTGGTTTTTGGCATGGCAGTTAATGACTGTTAATATGGTTCCCTGTGAGAGTCCCACAAATAGTTCAGGTCCTACGAAGTTAGTTGCAGACCCCTTTCTAGCTTACTCATCTGCGTTTTCATTACCGATGAGGCCTTTATTCCCTGGAATTCCGTACAAGTTGCACCTTATTGTGCCTTCCGAGCTTGCTCAAAGCTTGAATGCCTATAATAATATTACCTCTGTTATAGGGTGAATGGATTTCAAAGAACTTGGGCCCGACTTTACGCAAATCCCCGTACGACGTCAAGATCATCTGCGGAGATGATCAGCGGTACCACCTGCCCCTTTGGTTCACTAAGGTAAGCACAATTGACTTATAATAAATAAATATTACAGGACAATAGGGATGAAGACAACTTTTTTATGTGGTATTTTATAGAACCGACCATTCAATAACAGAAATACTGGTGACAAAACTACTTCAATCATAAAAACTCCACGAGATACAACTACTTTAGAATCAGACTTTTGGACTTTCCCAAAAAACGCTCCATACTAAACCCTACGAAGGTATGACGTCACACCTTCCTACCTTGTATGGGGAAATTAAGAACTTTGTTCTGCAGCTATATTAAAACTTGCGTTTATCGAAACGGTTTCATAACAAAAGTTACCATATATTTCATGAGTTATGCAATGGTATTATTATTTATTAATAACATGTACATTAATAAATTAACATTAATACTTTAAAGGCTCATAAAACGAGCTACATGTAATGTATCGAACTCAAATTTGTTTTTTAGAATTTGTATTATAAAAACCACCTTCGCATCAAAATGTTATTATTATTTAAGTACAGTCATCATCCCTATTATGTACACAAATCGAAGTCTAGTCCCACGGTAAAGCTTGTGTGATGAGTACTAGTCGACGATATAATAATCACACAGTACTTTAAAATAAGGTACAGTTTTTCGTAGATATTTATAGCAAGTAATTAATTTATTAAGGAGTTAATAGAGTGATAATAATCAGATTAATAGAAAAAAAAAATACAATTAAAATAAGAATAAGTCAAGTTCCCTTAAATATATGTAAACTAAGTGTCTGTCAATATTCAAAATGTGTACAAAAAAAATTCGTTAATACTGTAGAAACAATTATCAATCAATATTTTATACAACTTTTGTTTTAAACTTGCGTCACATGTTTATAGGTAATGTCTTAATGTCAGCTGGTGTTTTATAAAATATACTAATGCGCATGTTATGAGCGCTTGTTCTTCTTTTATCTGTTCTATTTAAATGTTTCATCCCTGCAGATGGTGGAGGATGTGCCCGAATCGCTGCAGTACGTAGACGGTATAGGCGTCCACTGGTACGGGAACTCACTCAGCCCATCCTCGCTGCTGCGCTATGTCAACTACAAGCACCCTGACAAGTACATCATAGGCACTGAGGCTTGCGAAGGTACTATTTAATTTTTTAAGCGACTTCCAAAAAAGGAGGAGGTTCTATGTTCGACAGTTTGTATTTTTTTTAATGTATGTTCAGTTGTTCACCGATTACTCCTCCAATTGTGGACCGATTTTAAAAATTCTTTTTTATTTGAAAGGATATTTATTAATAACATACTGTTATAAGTCAATACAATTAATAGTTTATGTCGCAGTAAAAATATAATTAATCAATCAATTAATATTTTCTTCTGTTTCTGCGATTATTACTCATTGAAATAAAACAATTTAACGGATTATATCGCGTATATTATCTCATTTAAGTTCCCGACGTTTCGGAAGCTTTTCCGCTTTCCATGGTCACTGGTGGACTGAGAAAAGATATATTTTCCTCTGTCAAAGTTACAATTTGTGAAAACTACCCATTTTTGAAAAAAAAAAATCTCAGGCACATGTGTAACTGTCTTTACAGCTTAGGCCCATCTGGCATGTATGTACACCTTCATTTATTTTTCAAAAATGGGTAGTTTGCACAAATTGTAACTTTGACAGAGGAGAATATATCTTTTCTCAGTCCACCCGTGACCATGTAAAGCTGAAAAGCTTCCGAAACGTCGGGAACTAAAATGAGATAATATACGCGATATAATCCGTTAAATTGTTTTATTTCAATAATCAATCAATTGTGAAATGATAATAATCAAACACTAACGTACATAAATAGATATTTACAACTTATGTATAAGTGTATAATTAATAGTATACCCATTCGCGTTACAAAGGGAGTTAAATTGGTAGTTATAGAAATTATTTTCCTGGAGCCATTATTAGAGATGCGTAGCCAAAATGGCAGAAATGGAAACCTTATAGTTTCGTCATGTCCTTCCGTCCGTCCGTCTGTCCGTATGTCACGGAAACATGAAACGGAAAAGAAAAAAATCAGCAAATATCAATGTGTGTCTGCGCACTTCATTCGACAGTTCCTCTAAAAACACTTTGCGATTTCAAAAAATACTTTTTGATTTAGTGAATATTTTCGGAAATATTCGCTCCGAAAGTAACAAAACTTGTGTGCCCCCCCCTCTCTATTTTCTAAACGGTATGTTCAAAAAATATGAAAAAAAATACAAATATAAAGCTTAAAAGGACATACCGTTTTTAAGTTTTTGCCAAAAAACTGCGCTTCTCAGCAAAAGGACGTAAGTGCTGGGAGACACGCTCTTTTGTTAATGCTTTTTTTTCATATCGTATTTTTTTCATCTGTGGTGCATTTTTTTTTGTATAAAGGGCTGCGGACCCTATGCCCTACATTGAGCATGATCCGACATGCTCTTGGCCGGTTTTTACCTTTTTGGTACAGAATCCTGAAAATTACATAAATTCCGTATCAATTCTATAGTTCTATAGGTTCCGTATGTACGGCTACATGCAAGCATAAGTGAGGAAACTCATCTATTGTCTGTTAAATAGGATGGAGAACATTTGATGTGGTCCTTGGAAGTTGGACAAGAGCACAGGCCTACTGCTCAGACATCATAAATGTAAGTATCTTGTAATTACATCATCAACATTATCATTTGATGTGGTCCTTGGAAGTTGGACAAGAGCACAGGCCTACTGCTCAGACATCATAAATGTAAGTATCTTGTAATTACATCATCAACATTATCATTTGATGTGGTCCTTGGAAGTTGGACAAGAGCACAGGCCTACTGCTCAGACATCATAAATGTAAGTATCTTGTAATTACATCATCAACATTATCATTTGATGTGGTCCTTGGAAGTTGGACAAGAGCACAGGCCTACTGCTCAGACATCATAAATGTAAGTATCTTGTAATTACATCATCAACATTATCATTTGATGTGGTCCTTGGAAGTTGGACAAGAGCACAGGCCTACTGCTCAGACATCATAAATGTAAGTATCTTGTAATTACATCATCAACATTATCATTTGATGTGGTCCTTGGAAGTTGGACAAGAGCACAGGCCTACTGCTCAGACATCATAAATGTAAGTATCTTGTAATTACATCATCAACATCATCAACATCATCATTCGCTTGTTCTTATCCCATTTTTGATCCATACTTTTCTATCACTCGTCATCCCATCACTCGCATCCTCCCTATAATCACATGTTTGAAATAAAATCAATCAAATTTTAGACAGCCAGGTTAGTCTGTTATGTACTCGTACTACAGCCAAGTAATAATAGGTGCGGCGAACTCCGCCATTACGTCGCAGCAAAAGCACATGAGTAAGACACGAAACAGAGGCCAAAATTCTCAAGTAGGATTCTTAATTAGCTGAAGTAAACTGACAGGTGTCAACGTGAATATTTCGTTGCTTAGAAAGAATTTTACAAAAGTAGGTATACATAAAAATACGTGTAACCGGTGATATTATGGTAACTTTTATTCATAAGAAATACTGTACTTCTGCCATAATGAAGTAATCACGGTCGACGTGTGTCCGTAAACGTCAGATTACTCCAGCTAATTAAAAATCCTACCTTGAAGAATGCGCAAAATGTATACCTAATTTGATAGGGTTGGCATAGGTGGACAATATGAAATAAACACGATATTGATCCGTCTTTTAATCTGACAAGCCAAGCGAAGCGCAAGGGTACTACCTACCTTTTCTTCAAGCGCTTTTTCGTTTTTTGAACCCTCATAACTTGGGTTTGGATAATACGAGATAAAAAAAAAACTCGGGATATGATGTCAATACTAGACCTATTAAATGATGATCCCGATTGTTAGTCATCACAATTCTTAGAGTACTTCCTGAAGTCCTAGAAAGCTGAAATTGGGTATGTAAGCTAGTATTAGTACACAAGCAACAAAAAAAAATATTTTTACCGTTTACCCCCAATCCCATAAATTAGGGAACGGAAGTCTGTATAGGTTTTCCCATTCAAACTTAATTTCATGCCGGAGACCTGAAAATTTATATGAATACACGGACTCGTTATTATATTAGAAATTAAGCAATACGTGATTCAGGTTAAAAAAAAATGTCGTAGGCAACTTACAAAAAGAAGTGAAATCCCACCAAAAATATTTTCATGTAAAATGCCATGACGAAACCATATGGCTCGCACTGTCAAAAAGTTGTCCGGTCTCATATAAAGCCCATTTTCTTACTCTATACGCCCTAACTTCACAAACTACACCTTAGTCAAAATATGGTATCTTGGCCGTTTTGTAATGAACAGTGAATATGTCGCAGGAAAATAGCCAAAACAGAGATTTGATCAAATCTCTAACGGATTCGCCATTTTAACATCCTGTGTGATTTGGTCATATACCTTAGAGATTTGATCAAATCTCTGTTTTGGCTTTTTCCCTGCGACAGATACATTTTTCACCTTACGCTCATGTGACTTTAGCGAAACGACCAAACCAAGATGGTTAACACTGACAGTGCGTTTTTGCGACAGAATGTGTACAGAAAATGTGCGTATAACCGACGTCATCGCGTATACACAGCGTTATGCATCGGTGTGGTAGGTATGAGTAAAAATCGTGACGTCCAAATCACGTCACTGCGTTGACAGTGCGTCAGCGTAAAATACGCTCATTCGGGCACACACGTTTCATACGGGACATTCAAGCATCGACCACACCGCTGAGCAGCGGTGTGGTCAATGCTTGAATATCCCAGTGCCCGACACTGTCCCATTAGTTGGCTGGCACTTTCAACCTCAATTCGAAGCAATAGAAGTGGCAAACAGGGTGTCAATTATTGGAATGAAGCTGTCAAATATTGGGCCGTTTACTTTATATATCGTTAACTGCATTGATATTAAGTTATATGTACCTAACAAGAAAAAATAACTGCGATCGTAATAAAACACATTTCATATTAAATAACCCAAAATATTTCCGTATGAAAATATATTGATCCCGTAAAACTCTAAATACCTATCGTGCTAAATCTGGGTTTTTTGACGACCTGCTTCTCCTGCGGATCTTCCACGTACCGGACGACGCAGCGTGGCGTGGCCTCCATCAAGGTGGACCGACCTGGACAGAGGGATTATGTACTCTGTAGTTCGAAATTTAAAGTTTGTATCGTGCCGTCTCTCTCGCTCTCGCGTTAAACACTATTTGTGTGAGTGGCATGCCACCACAGTCTGTTCATAAATTACGCCATCTATTTTTGACGATTTTGACCCCCCCCCCCCCTAAAAATGATCCCCCCCCTACCAAATAAAATTTTGTCATTTCAAAATAATGCCTTTTTAGCAACAGTTTAAACATAGAAACATGAATTTCATTCCTTTTTTTTACTCATTGAAGCACTTTTTAAAGATGCGATAGATGATGTCATCTTGGGTATGACCCTCCCCCCCCTGCTTCGTCATGCTACCATCCTTCGGTTTTCAAGCCCCCCCCCCCATTTGAAATGACGTAATTTATGGATAGTCCCATATCTCGAACCTCGGAGTAGCCGCTTAGAATCGCGGTAAGCCATTGGATGAGGGCGACGCACGACCGATCTTTGGTGGAGAGTTTTGTCCGGCAATGGACATTTCTCGGCGAACATTATGATGATGTAATGTTGTGTTCAGGATCTCATCTACAACCTCGTCGGCTGGATAGACTGGAACCTGTGCCTCGACGAAGGCGGCGGCCCGAACTGGGTGAACAACACGGTGGATTCACCAGTGATCGTGTTCAAGGATAAACGGGAGTTCGTCAAACAGCCCACGTTCTACGCCATGGGGCATTTCTCCAAGTGGATTCCGCGTGGATCCAAAAGAATCAACATGGCTGGCAACCTTGGCGAATGCCTGGAAGTGGTGGCATTTAGGACGCCTGAGCAGAACATTGTAGGCGTCTTGCAGAATTTGTAAGTAGATATTGTCAAGCTTTTCTTTTTTTATGCTATAGGGGGCAAACGAGCGGACAGATCGCCTGATTATAAGCGATCACCGTCGTCCATAGACACCTGCAACACCAGGTGGGAGATGCCCTTTTCTTGAAGGTCGCATTGGTCCGGAAATACTGCCGGCGACAATTTATTCCATAGTTCAGTCGTGCGAGGCAGGAAATTTCTGGCAAAACGCATGGTTGTGGACTGCCAACCATTGAACAACACTCTGGGCTCGCCAGTAATCGTTGCAGACTTTTAAAGTTCAGCAGGCAGCCCATGTTCTACGTCTGAGTCAGTTGTCCAAGTGGAAACCGCGCGCATAATTTTTATAATGTTGTACAAAATTTTGGGCTCACCAGTTATAGTTATAGACTAGAGGGTTTATCAAAAAGCCCCTTTTTTTTACGCCATGGGGCGCTTCTTTGGGTGAATTCTAAAGTGACTATCAAGGCATGTATCAATATCTAAAACTGGTGGCGTTTAGAACTCCTAAGCAAAATCTGTAAGTATATTTTGTCATATTTATCTCATCGAGTAACACTATGGGCTCACCAGTAAGCAGCAGCAGCCGTTGAAGACTAGGCGAGTTGATTAGGTATCCCATGTTCTTCTCATGCATTATTTCTCCAAGTGGATCCCGCGCGAATCCAAAGGGATCAAAATGGCTGTCAAGCCTGGCGGGTGTCAGGAACTGGTGAGATTTAGAACGCATGCATGGATGTTGTAGTCGGTTTGTAGGATTTTTGAATAAATATAGCCATTTATCTCATTGAAAAAAACAATAAGGGTATCTGCAGGATAACCAAAATAACAGATATAGCTCGCAGGATTGCATGGTTGAAGTGGCAATGGGCGGGCTATGAAGCCCGAAGAACGGATAGACTTTGGGGCAGTAAAGCCCTGGCGTGTCGACCATAGGACGACACATAGGAAAGGGCAGCGTGGGCGGCCCCGACATATATTCTAAAAAATAATTTATTATTTTTGACTGAAAATATTATAAATGTGAAAGTTTGTGAAGATCGATGGACGTTTATTACTTAATAACATGGATTTAGATGAAACGTAGCACACAAATAAATTAGGCCACGATTTAAAAAAGTATAGGATGTTTTCTTCCCGATAAAGCGGCCGAAACTGCCGGTATGCTAGCTTTCCATCATTTGATGAACTGTCTAATCTTTATTTTGTTGTATTTCAGAAACTCCAAGCCGCAAACCATCGCAATCAAAGTAGGTAAGAAAGAAGCATCGATAAAGCTAGAAGGAGAATCAATCACCACTGTGGAGTTCCCATTCGTCAATAGATACTTCGGCATACGTCGTGGTTATGTGCGGTCGTCGTCGCGAGCCACTAAGTATTGAAGCCATATTAGTAGTTTGTAAGTCGCAGTTAACTGAATATGTCTGCAATTTACGTAAGACAGTCTAATCCGCATCAAGAAATAGATTTTACCACGTATTCATTACGAGTAAATGATGTTAATATCGACGTCTGCCTTATTTCAATTATTTATTGAAAAATATATATATACTTTTATAATTAAAACAATTAACTAAGGCACTTTCTTTTAACCGATTATTTAATCGAAAGAATGAAAAAGAAGATTCAAAAATCAATCTTTCGCTGTTATAATACCTAACTTTTTTCCACAACTTAATGTAACTTAGTAAACAAAAAAGTAAAACCGCGTAAATTTTGGCGTCGGTGCCATATAAAGAATGTGTAAAGTATTGAAAATGGACGGTTTTAGTAAGTTGTGACACGATGGCACCGACTCCAAAATAACATTAATTGTATATACTGTATAGATTGAGTATTCAAACGGTTACTTGTAAGTAATTTGAAGAAACTGAATTATGGCGTTATTTTTTTACTTTTTAGTTTTTTTGGAGTCGGTTTTACTTTTATGTTTAAAAGTTTATTTATTTTACACTTTTTAGTGAATCGTTACTTAAAAGTGTATCTCGTGACGATTCGAACAAGCCCAAACACGGCTAGGATACATTATTTTATTACATAGATCTGGTGCCTACCTTCCGGCTCCATCATCAAATCAATTCGATGGTACCATTCTCATCAGGAACATTTAAATTTGTGACTATGAAGTTGCTTAGCTAAATTAATCAAGATATTTTGTAGCCACCCGTAAATCATTTATCATTGAGGAGTTCCGATGGCATTCTGCATCAGTTCCACTTCACCAATTTACACTTTCTGAATGCAAATGCTTATTATGTTCCTTATAATACCAAAATCGCTATATGTATGCCTACAATATTTGAGGAGTTCCTTCAATTCCTCATGGATTCCATCATCAGATCTTCACAAAAATTAAATGGAACCAACTAGAAAGTACCTTCTATGAAACCAAAAATAAAAATTTGAAATCGGTCGAGTCTTCGAGTAATCGGTGAACATCCATAAAAAAAAAAATATTCCGTCGAATTGAGAACCTCCTCCTTTTTTTGGAAGTCGGTTAAAAATTAGAAAATTGGCCAGTAACGCTTCAATTTCCGCTTTCATGTGCAAAGTGGCTACATGATATTCATTAAGGTTTATTATTAAACTTGTAAATTTCCGAAAATTATTAATATTTTGCTGATTTGCCTTTGTCTAACAATGTTAAAAATACTTTCATTTTTCTCAAATCAGGCTTCTGAATCATAGATAATTGAACTATTGGCACGCAACATTAAGATGATTGGGGGTAAGTGGGTGGGAATACGAAGGCTTAACTTGATTTCAACGCCTTTATTCGTCTTTTCGGTAGAATCCGTCTTGAATTTGTTCAGTAAGGTACTTTGCCGAACAAATTTTGGATCCACTTTTAGGGCCAATTTTTATTTTGTCGTAGTTTTTAGGGTTCCGTAGCCAAAATGGCAAAAACGGAACCCTTATAGTTTTGTCATGTCCGTCCGTCCGTTTGTATGTCACAGGCATTTTACTCAAAAACTACTAAATGTATACTGATGAAATTTGGAACATAGATGCCTTGTCCGCTACTTAGTTTAAAAAGTTGTTAAATAAAACAAAAATACATTTCAAGAGGGGGCACTCCATACACGTAACCGAAAATGAAATAAAAACATTTCAGCAAATATCAATCATTCGACAGACCTTTTAAAAACACTTACAGGTTTCTAAAATTTTTTTTGGTTTGGTTTGACACAATTTTTGCTCCGAAAGTAGCAAAAATTCTGTCCCCCCCCGTCTATTTTATAAACGGTATGTTCAATAAATATGAAAAAAAATACCCATATAAAGCTTAATAAATACTTTCAACGAAGATTGTTTTGAACATGATCGAAAATACTGTTTGTAAGTTATTGCCAAAAAACTGCGATTCGCAGCAAAAGGACGTAATTGCCGGAGAGATACGCTCAATTGTTAGTGATTTTTTAATTTCGTATTTTTTTCATCTGTAGTGCATTTCTTGTTTAAATGGCTGTGGAACCCTATATTGAGCATGGTCCGACATGCTCTTGGCCGCTTTTTTTTATTAAAACATTTTTTTTAAACTACAGCGAAATAAAAATGGACCCTTTAGCGGGAGGCGAGGTAATCACGTACATTATGCTACGGAAATATGTCTATTTCTAGAACGCACATAATAAAAAAATCACCTACAAACACAAAAACTATCCTTCATACCAAATTTCAACTGAAAGTAAAAAACAACTGTAAGTAAAAATTAAATTAAAAAAGTGAATCGGGCGAGCATAATTTGAAGGTCTCTGAATCCAAAAATCCATTTTGTGATTTTTTTGTATGTTTGTGCCGTTACCGCACCTAAAAGACCGGACATATTAAATTATTTTGGGTAAACGGCTGGGATGAGCATCAACCAATGGTTAGTTATAGAATAGTTATTAGGTACCCAAATACGATGAATAAGAGTGTTATAACTTATTCCTCCGCAAACGCAATCTTCTAGTACTTAATAAAATTATATATCAGTAACATAACTTTATCTATCACCTGATCAACACGGTGTCCAAAAAATAGAGATTCAAGGCAGGAAAAACAATGCTAAAATATTATTATTGTTACTAGAATGAATTGAGATCAGGAAACTCACCCAAAAAGCATTTAATTAACGACTGATCAATACCAGTATCGAAAAGTAGACAAGCAATATTAGTCATATAAGAATGATTATTGCCCAAAGAGCTGATTGAGATTAAGACGCCTAACTACGTAGAATTTATAAAAAGCGTTCGACATATAAATACTTGATGAATATCGGTTGCGACAAGAAGAGGCATAAGACAAAAGAAGCAAGATTAGCCACAAAAATCATTATTCTGTACTTAATAATTGAAAGAAGAATCAGTAACGTGAATTGGGCAAATAGGAAAATATATACGAAAGATGGGAGAATCATGTTCAATCTTTATAAAAATTTGCACTCTATAGGTGGTCCACTTTCATCTTTTTTTTGTATATATTAGAAAATTAGTACAGTATCAGAGGTGAGGTCACGAAAATAAAGGTGGTTTGCCACTGGTGAGGCGAGGCGGGGCGTGGCGGGGCGAGAATTGAAATCACGCTTTTCCACTAAAAATTGTCGTTAATAACTATCGCGAGTAGCGATGGGCGACTCCGAATGACTCCAGTCGAATCATTCGACTTTTAAGTTCATTCGAATTATTCGAATAGTCGAGATTCATTCGAATGAAGTCGAAACTCGGAGAACTTAGAGAGAGCATAACGGGCGGTGGCTGCGGCCGGCCGAAGATTGTCGATCTCACCCGAAACGACTCGAGTCGAAGTCGAAATCACACGCCACGCCAGTTAGGCAACTTAAAAATCGAATGATTCCACCAACATCATTCAAAGTCGCCCATCGCTACTTAACGGTAATCGCCACATCGAACAGCAGTCGATGTCGAAATACACTACTATTTTGTTATTCGAATGGTAAAATAAATAGTAACTAGTTCTTCGACTTCTAAAATCATTCAAAGTCGCCCATCGCTAATCGCAAGCACGCGCGAGCCCTCGCGACCACGCGCGAGCCCTCGCGTGCCTGCCCGAGCTCGCGGTTGACATTATCGCGCGACCGCCGTAGATTGTAGGCTTGGACGTAGATGTAGTGCTGTTAAGTGCGACTTGAAATACACTCGTGGTTGCTGTATCATATCTCGTGAATTAGTATTATTAAATATGGTAGTGGAAGAAGAATCGGTTGAAGATACTGCAACAAGAAATAATCTCATAGTGCTTTGAAGAAAACGAGCTCACCGTTACTGGGTTCGAAATCATATAAAATATCACAATATGCATGGCGAGTTTCACACTATGTTTATGACTCTGGATGACCAAAGTTTTGAAACTGCTAATGTGGAAAAACATGGAATTTACCACGCCGACATGACCGAGCACAACGCGAAAAGCCCCGAATGTAGTTTCGGTTTCGGTCGTAATTTCGGCAGGTTTGCCGCCGAAACTCCACTGAAACCTAAATTGAACTTTCGGTCGGACATTATTTAAATTTTATTCTACCACATTTCTTCCGTAACTTATTAGTTTATTATACACCTGGCAAATTACAGTTTTCTAATACTAAGAGTTTCTGTGAAATAGTACGGACGTACGAAAGGAGAGATGGACGAACATACCGAAACTATAAGGGTTTAGTTTTTTGCCATTTTGAAAAGAAAAGACATAAACGGCAACGAACAACAAAACGCTTATCGATCGCGTGAAGCGTTTTTCTGTTGCCGAGTTAATTTATTCTCTGACGAAAGCAAAATGGTTTATTTTTACACCAACAAATATTTCAATTCATGTCCCGCACATCCTCGTCAATCCTTACTATTTCCACCGACCGAAGATGCGCTAGGAGGAGATTGAAAATATGCAATACAAATTGAAATTCCCCCCTCCGTCTCGTCTCGCCTCGCCTCGCCTCTCCTCGCTTCACCGGTGTAAAAAATTGATTTAATTTCTACCCTATTTTGCAAGCAATAAGGTTCATTTTTACACAAACAAATATTTCAATTCAAGTTCCGCACATCCTCGCCAATTTTCACCGAAGATGCGCTAGGCGGGGATTGAAGATTTGCCATACTAATTTCAATTCTCGCCCCGCCTCGCCTCGCCAGTGGAAAATCACCTTAACAAGGGAAGCCGAAGCGTATTCATTTACTCATATTTAAAAAGAAAAACCTCATGGGAATCGGCTTATATGGACGCCACGCCACTGGTACTTATATAATATATATACCTACTTGGCATTCTTCTTCAATTTAAAAGCTGCGCTCTTGTCGGCGTAGCAATCGCCAGCCGTTTCTTTCTTGGGCTTTCTCCTTCACTTCTTGGTAAGACATGTCTTTAACCTTTTCTTTTATTTGCTCAAAGTAATTTCGTCTTGGCCTTCCTCTACCAGGCTTTCCATCGATTTTTCCTTATATGATATTTTGGAGGAAAAAGTCATGTCTAAGCAGATGGCCTATAATATTTTCTCTTCTATTTTCTATTAGTGTTTGTATTGTCATCTTCCCTCTTATCCTATTCAAAACCTGTTCATTTGATATTTTTTCCGTCTAGTTTATGTCTTTCATCCTCCTCCAGCACCTCATTTAAAACTCTAACCTCTCCCTATCTTTCTGTATCAGAGTCCATGTTTCACTGCCATACAATGCTACAATGCATATGATTTTATAAACTGTTTTCTGGTTTTCATCGATATTTTGGATCTGAATATGTTTTTTCGTTGTTAAATGCCTGTTTGGTTACAGCTATTCTATCAATAATGTCTTGCCTACATCTTGATTTACTATTACTACCTAAATATTTAAAATGTTCAACTTGTTCAATTCTTGTGTTCATTGTGGCATTGTGGCATTCTTAGAGTGCTAGCGGTAGGTACGCCAAAAAGCTGCAAATGGTGGTAAACTCATGAAAATCGGAACGATTGATGGGCCATACGAATCAATTTGACCTATAGTACGAAACAAAACAAAAAAGGAGAGGAGTTATGACGTCATCCCTTTTTTTGTATGGGAAAAAAAATGTCCTGAAACGTATCGTGTTTTGTGTAGTATCTCTAATGAAGCTTTTAAATTGCTAAGTCAAACATATATCACATCATTATATTTCAGTCACTTGTTTTAAATTAAATTAAAAATCATTTTCAAAACATACCAAGTTTGGGCTCCTCCAGATATAATACGATTGAATCATTATTTGTAAAATATGCCTAAAATTATATGTTATAATATTTTTTTCTGTTTCCACGATTATTACATTGAAATAAAACAATTTAACGGATTATATCGCGTATATTATCTCATTTGAGTTCCCGAATCCCTACGTTTCGGAAGCTTTTCAGCTTTCAATATATAGTTTTTGAGTTATTGCCAAAAAACTACGCAAAAGGAAGTAAGTGCCGTGGAGATACGCTTTTTTACGAGTGCACTTTTTTGTATCGCATTTGTTTCAAGTGTAGTGCATGTTTTTTGTATGAGCATGGTCCGACATGCTCTTTAAGTTGGTCGAAATAAATGATTTATTATTATTATTTATTTATTTATTTAATAGACGCATCAACAAAACACAGACTTATACAAGTAAAAACAAATATCAATATACAGGGACCACGTCTAGCCTGTACCTCAATACAGGTATGCAACAGCATTCACTATAATAGCCGGTTAGACGTCAAATTTAGACAATTAAAAAAAGAAAAACGAACTATCTATACAAAAATTCAATCATATTGGAAATGGCACGTTAAATTATTTCTAAAGCACTAGCATTTTACGCTTCCGACTGGGTAGACTATCCGAGTATATATCCAGGTCATACGCTTTCTGGTGTTTGTTGTACAGTGTCTGTAATCTTTACAGAGCGGAAAACTTGCCCAGGTTAGTCTTGGCCAGCTTAGGTCGGAAGGTGGTGATTCGTGAGGACCTTACATTAGCTTAAGGCACGACAAAGTTCAAACGCTCCAGTATAAGTCCTTCATGAACTGCTCCATTGACTAACTTGTGTAACAAAACAAGATCTAAGTAGGCCCTTATTGTACGTAGGGAACGCATCCTGAAATACTCGAGCCTGTCGTCATAGCAAGAACGTTTGCCGATGCCTTTAGAAAGGTTTTTAAAGATCTTAACCGGTTTTTCACATAAACTTTGGCAGAGAATGCATCTCCAGTGGTTAAATGCTCTAGGAGTCACTCCCACTTAACTTATAGTTCCACTGTTATACTGTGTAATTCATTTGTATAAATAAAAAAAATGCTTGTGTCATTGCAAATTCTGCTTATATACTTGCTATTTGTGGGTCTATATCGCCATATATTTTGTTAGCTGAAATTGTTGTTCCTAATATCATTTGTCCTATATATTATTTGTCCTATCGTTTGTAGTATGTAATGTTCATTTGTCGAATGATTAATGCGCATAATTGTGATGTTCCTAATATTTTATGTACTGAAATTGCCAATAACATTACATTGATGTAAACTTGTTTCTGATTATATATACGTTAATATATTAAATATTTATTACGTTAAAAATTTAAAAAATGTTTTATTAATGAACCTATCCAGGCTACAGAATGTTTATAATAATAATAATAATAAGCCCCCCAAATCCAACCATACGTCCGAATCGACCATCAGATTCACATGCGGGGCGGACACACGATACAAATTTACAGGCGTGGCAAACATGGCTCTGGGCACCCATGTATATGGAGATGAACTTAAGAAGTAAACGTTTAGGGACGCTTCCCGGGGGCAATCGCCGGGGCACACCTGGAGCTGACGCTGGGTGTCACAGTATGCGAACCGTCAGCGGAGAGGAATTGAATAGGCGGGCTCCCTCCGGTTCTTCCGAAAATGCTACAGCCAACCAAATCGACGATAGACAGACAGACTATGACGATAGTCATTTAAGTTCAACTGTAGAGCCATACAGTCCATCAATAGCATCATTTATCTGCTAGCTCACGCAGAGCACCCACGCCCGACTTAGATGTGGCGCAGGAGGCGAATGCCTTTTTGCCTGCGTCCACTAAGGCTGGGAAACCGAGGGTGCGCATGAGCTGGAACAAAGATGTAAACCGATATGCGCACCTACTACTACATTACTAAACTAGAGACAGACATGACCACTTATCGTAGAAAGTTGCATGAACTTTTCTCACGCCTTTACCCCACTGTTAAAGTTACCGAACAACGTGTATCCGACCAAAGAAGAGCAATTATTAGAAATAAATTACTAAGTGATCAAGAACTAGCCCAACTGAAAGAAGAATTACATGCACAATTTAATGAAGACATAGAACATAATTTAAATACCACTGCTACTACACCATCGCTTAATTAAGATGATACACAACATTATCCACAGCAAACCATTTACACACAATCAGACATCTCGCACAGATCCACCCAAACTGAAACTATAACGTTAACTTTAGAAAATGAAATAGAAGCCTTAGCTGACCCCAACTCTATAACGGAACCAACTGTACAAAAAATTGTTGATAAATTTCATACTGCAATCGCTAATTACTCTGGAATGGACCCAGCTAGTAGACCGAAATTACCAAAATCAAAATACAGTAATCAACTCTCTCAATTTGTTTACCTATTTGATCGAGACATACTGAACCGATTCCTATCTGACGACACGCAACTAACAGACATTCATACTCTTATTTACTGCACAGCGGTAGTCATCTCTGAAGAGCTGAATTATAAAATATCAGAACACTCAACAAACATTAGGAAAAAAGACATTAATAAGCCTCCGTGGCAAGTTAGACTAGAAAAAGATATTGAAAAACTAAGAGCAGACTGCGGTAGACTCACCCAATACATAAATAATAATAGGTCTCGGAAAGTAGTGAAAAGAGTAGAAGAGATATTTAGAAGTAGGTTTACACACACTAGACATGAAACAGATAATAGAAATCCAGAAGAATACTTAGATACATTGAAGCAGAAATTGGCGCTTAAAGTACATAGGCTCAGAAGATATATGAAATCACGAAAACGGAAAAATGACAATATTTTATTTACCACAAATGAAAAAGGATTTTACAGGAGCATGCGCAGTAATACGCAACGGGCACAGACAGATACATCCATGCCAACACAGATACAGCTTGAGTCATTTTGGAGCAACATATGGGAAGAACAAGTAGAACATAATGACAAAGCAGATTGGATAGAGACAGAAAGAAGTAAATGGGATACAATAGAAGAGATGGCATTTGAGGATATCACAGAAACAGACTGATTATTACTCATTGAAATAAAAAAAATTAACGGATTATATCTTTTCTCAGTCCTCCCGTGACCATGGAAAGCTGGAAAGCTTCCGAAACGTCGGGAACTAAAATGAGATAATATACGCGATATAATCCGTTAAATTGTTTTATTTCAGACATAAGGAATATTACAGCGAGACTTCACAATTGGAAATCACCGGGGATAGACAAAATACATAACTATTGGTATAAAAAGTTAACATCACTACATAAATATATCGCAAAAAATTTGACTGATATTATATTAGGCAAACAAAATATACCTAAGTTTATAGCTACCGGTATAACATATATGCTGCCCAAAACAACTCATTCCACAGATCCATCCCAATACAGACCAATAACATGCTTACCCACTATATACAAAATATTAACGTCAGCAATAACTAGGAAAATCAATTGTCATATAGAACACAATCAGATTATATCGGCGGAGCAGAAGGGATGCAGGTGGGGCCACATGGGATGTAAGGAGCAGCTGATTATAGATTCTACCATCCACAAACACGCGACTGCAAAAAATAGAAACCTACACTGCACATATATTGATTACAAAAAAGCCTTTGATAGCATCCCTCATTCCTCGTTACTACACATTTTAAAAATATATAAAATAGACCCGAAATTAATACACTTTTTACGTAATATTATGTCTCAATGGAAAACCACTCTTCAAGTAAATGTCGGTAATAATACAGTAATCTTAATGCAGGGATCTTGGCCTCTAAAATGTTCTTGAAACTTACATAAGTATGCATATATCTCTCCGGCGTGACTCACCCATTACAGGTATAGAGTATCAGAGCATCCATTCAAACTCGGTCCATTGCGGGATGTGCGACATTGACAGCAGCTACAGTATTCGCGAAATGTGTGGTCAGCGTCGAACGCAGGACTGTCGGACTCGTCACTGCTATAATATGAACAGACAAGTATCAACTCATGATCACAACACAACAAAACAGGTTAATCGAAGGACAGACGAAGCGCACCATCGCTGACAGAGTCAAGGAACATATCGCGGCTGTTATGAACCGGTTGGTGAATAAGGCCAAGCGCGCACGATAATATTCTTACGAGCGTGTGGTATAGGATAGAGTTAAAACACCTTGGCAGTTCCACGTTAGTTTATTTGCGACTTACAGTAGCAGGGATTCACTGTTAAACGCGTCCCGGTACCGATACTAGACTTCGCACCGTGTATAGCACACACTGAGTCACTGACACTGAACACTTTCTAGTTCGCTTCCACTACTTCACTTTTAACTTCCTCTTCTTTCCATTTGTTTCTCCTTCGCTTGCCACTTTAAGACTGTCGTGTGCTCCACCGTCGTCGTCTTTTATACCCGTTAATTTCGCTCGTCTTTTGTCACATTTTATCGTCATATTTTTGTTATTCTGCTGTTTTGAGTAGCGTCGTCTTTCTAGTAAATTGGGCTGTGTCGAAGGTTCTAGCATATTCGAATCCCATACATTTGTCCTTTTATTTCCATAATGAAATGGTCAACGTCTAGCGGCTCGCCTTGAGACTATTGGAGAAGCAGGTTCCTAAATGTTGACCCTTGGAGAGCGGAACGCCAACTGAGCGCCACCGCGAGGCCCGGGTTGCGATTTTACTATCGCAGTGCGCGCGGGGAGATGAAACTCCGTGTGTTGCAATTTACTTATGCGATAATCGCGTCGCGAGCAGTCGCTGCCAAATGTGATAAATGACAATTTTATAATCGCTCCGATTTTTTTCTCGTATATGCGCGCTCTGACATATAAACCCATACGTTGCATTTCTGCGACAAAATTATCGCACGACAAAACATCGTGGTGCGCGGTTGGCCTAAGTCCGCTATTGCAACACATTTACTAGAATCAGGACCAGACGACTAAGTGTAATTAGTATAGTAGAATCGTACGTGAAGCAATTAGAATCAAGAAACACTGAAATTTCAACCGGGATGACGGTTTCAATCTTTCATTTAGAACACTATAGGGCGTAACGGAGCACCACGTTTATACCGCGGTGCCACCAAAGTTATACGGGTTACCAAAGATACATAAACCTGGTGCTCCGTTACGCCCTATAGTGAGTCAAATCGATGCTCCTACCTATCGATAAGCTCGGCACTTAGCAGGTGTGCTTTCTTTACTGCGAGGGAAGACGGAAGCATACACAAGGGACTCATACCATTTTGTCAGTAAGATTAAGGATTTGAGACTAACTGATGATGAAGTTATGGTCAGTTTTGATGTCCAGTCTCTCTTCACATGCCTATCAGTTCAAGAATGTATCGAAATTGTGAAAAGAAGATTGGGTGAACAACAGATGGCAATAGAATATGCTGAGTTATTACAACACTGCCTTACATCTGGCTATATGCTATGGAATGGTGAATTCTACGGGCAAGTTGATGGTGTGGCAATGGGGTCTCCGGTCCTGTCGTCGCCAATATTTTCATAGAAGACTTCGAGGAGAGAGCGCTTTCATTGGCACCTGTCAAGCCGAGGATCTTTAAAAGATACGTAGATGATACCTTTACTATTTTACCTAGATCTAGTGTTTCAGCTTTCTTAGACCATCTGAACTCCATGCATAGTAAAATTAAATTCACTATCGAGTTGGAAAATCAAAATTCACTTGCATTCTTAGATGTGCTAGTAATTAGAGGTCCTGAAAATGACATAGGTCATACTGTATATAGGAAACCTACGCATACAGATAGGTATTTGAATGGCAAATCTCACCACCATCCCTGACAACTTGCTACAGTGGGTAAATCTTTGTTTCAGAGAGCCAGGAGTATCTGCGACAATCAACATCTGACTGCTGAGTTAAAGAATGTCAAACGTGCGCTTCGAGCCAACGAGCTCCAGATACCACGTTCCAAGCAGAATCCCAGTATGAAGAAACCAACAGTCGAGCGTAAACCTGCCGTATTACCATGTGTGAAAGGGGTCACAGACAAGATCGGAAACATCTTGAAGCGTGCTTCTATAAAAACATATTTCAAGCCGTTGAAGAAGGTGTCTCAATACCTTAGACCCGTGAAGAGTAGCACCCCTTTGCAGAGTGCAGGCATTTATAAGCTGGACTGCGAGTGTGGTCTTTCATACATTGGTCAAACGAAACGCAGTGTATCAACCCGGGTGAAGGAGCACATAGCAGATGTCAAGCACCGTCGGTGTAATAGGTCTGCAGTCTGTGAATATGTCATTGACGAACCAAACCACTCGATTAAGTTTGATAAACCTTCTATCCTTGCCAAAGAAAAAAGATATTTTCCCAGGATGCTACGCGAGGCTATTGAGATTAAAAAGCATCCTAATTTCAATAGAGAAGATGGATTGTCACTACCACCAACTTGGGATCCTGTAATACATCTCATCAAGGAACAAGCGAGACACAGGACTGAAAAACCTTAATTTCCGAACGGTGTAAAATATCTTATCTGTTTAAAAGTAGTTTAATAGTCTCTGTTTTTTTTTTAATATTATAATTAGTAATGAGGTAGCCTGGGAGTTTTTCTTTGCAGCGTTTCTTTTCTCCTCAGTACGCCTCATTTGTGAAATGCTGCTTGGTAAATTATTAGAATAAAATAATTAAGCCCTTCTGGCACATGTGTAACTGTCTTTACAGCTTAGGCCACCTTTATTTGTGTTTTTTCAAAAAATGGGTAGTTTGCACAAATTGTAACTTCGACAGGGGAAAATACATCTTTTCTCAGTCCACCCGTGACCATGGAAAGCTAGAAAGCTTCCGAAACGTTGGGAACTAAAATGAGATAATATACGCGATACAATCCGTTAAATTGTTTTATTTCAATGAGTAATAATCGCGGAAACAGAAGAAAATATTAACTGGTTATTAGATATATTGTTTTTATACTCGATTAAGCCCCGTTTTGTTGTGTTGTGATAATGAGTGAAAATCGTATAAGTTTTTTTATGTCATAGGGGGCAAAGGAGCAGACGGATCGCCTGATGGTAAGCATTTCCATTGCCAATTGACACCTGCAACACTAGAGGAGTCACAAGTGCGTTGCCGGCCTTTCAGGTTGGAGTACGCTGGTTTCTTGAAAGTCGCATCGGTCCGGAAATACTGCCAGTTTTGGTTACTTTAAATCAAAGTCACGTATTAACTATTCGAATTCAAAGGTCTCGCCCTGGTTTCGTTTTCTTAAGCCAATTTCGACAAGCTGTTTGACGAACCACAATATATTTTCACCTGAAATATGGAACATTACCTCCACTCCCACCGGGTTGCCCAAGGAAAGGCTCATAACTACCTTCTTTTTAAATATGAGTACAGGAATATGCGTCGGCTTCCCTTGTAATTTTCCTGACGCCACGCCTCTGCTAGTTATAACTGAACGACGAACTGAAGACGGTTTGAAGCGAATTTTCAGAATGACACCCCAGGAAGAGCCTATTGCGGCTCATGCGCATCGAATCGAGTGACGTCTGTCGTAATGGACGCGAGAGTTGTGGCTCATAATATGAGATTGAGCGCTCGGGTGACAACGACTCATGTCTACACACTTATGCTGGACTTTAAAAACCTCCGTATTTACGATTTTAAAATAAGGTATAGATTACTTGTTTACTTCAATAAAAAAACTTATATTACAATCAATATAAACAAAACAAAATGTTGAGTAAGCGTGACTCGTTACAAAATATCGCGAGTTTTTTGGTAATGAAAATACAGTTTTTCTCCGGTTGATTCGGCAGGAGCCGGTAACCCTAAGCGCATGCATCGGATCGGTCGGACCAGGCCATTTAATTCCTTTAAAAAAAAATGAAATTGGTTCGGTCGGCTAATGAATGTTATGAGATTGTGCGCTCGGGTGAACATGGCATGCCTCGTGACATTAGGACAATCCTGTAAAAGATCTTGTTCTCGAGATTAACGCCAAAGTTTCTTTGACACCTCGCTAACGAAGAGTGATAATGAAAAACTAAAACAATGACTTTGTAAGTTCAATCAATCAATAAATCACAATATTCTTTATTCAAGTAGGCTTAGATACAAGCATTTTCGAATTCTCAGTTACAATGAGAGAAGTCTTTGCTGGGAAACATACAATATGATTCAACATTTGTTGCAAGGATTAGGGAAACCCAGAAAAACCTAATCAGATCATTTAACTTAAGTATAATACTTACTTATTATTGATAAAATCATCATTTTAAAAATTAAAATAATTAATAAGATAAATCCCAAAAGGATTGTCAATAAAAAAAAAATTTAGTATGTGTCTAGAATAAAATTCTGAATGTCAGAGTATATAAAACAATTAATATGCGTGTACCAATTAACTATTGCAATATTGTCTTAATTATACTTAAAACTTTTACAATTGTGTTATAACTAATTTTTAATTGATACACGCAGAGGAGATGTACAAATTCTCCAGATCAATGTTAATATAAAATATAAACTATTTTTTTTTCAGAGATGTATAAGGTCTCTAGGCGTCACGACATGCGATAAAATTAAATATAATAATTTGACTGAATTCTACTGAGATGTTTAAGGTCTCTTAGGGGTCAAAGTGAATAATACATTAAAAATAATAATTATTTAATCTAAATTTCTTAGAGATGTATATGGTCTCTAGGCGTCATAACATGAAAAAAGATAAATTTAGTTAATTAAAATCCTCAGAAATGTTTAAGGATATACCTCTATAAAAAAAAAAACTCTGAGAGATGTATACAGTCTCTAAATCAAATAAAAAATGAATAACTTCAATCGAGTACAGGATAAAGTCTCTCAAGTCATCAGTTCATTAAACACTGGTAGGCAGTTACTAGGTATACAATTAATTTGGCTCTTGCTAGTATGAACAGACCGGACCCCACAAACGGCACCCGTTCACGAGCATGACGCATATTTCAGCCATCGCCTCCCTCAACCATATTTTAGGGAAAGTTAAATGTCCCAGTGCACGGCACTGTCATAAAATATTCGTAATTTTCAACCTTTATTAATAACATTTGAATTAATGGGATATCAATTATTGGAATTATTGTGTCGAGCATTAAAACTTTCATCTTAAGTGATAAAAATTCGGATATTCACATACTTATTATAGTACAAGAAAAAAATGTTTTAGAAAATGTAATACGTGAATATGTGATAAATCCGAATTGATAAATTGATATCATCTAAAAATTCAGCTATCGATATTTTGTGTTTATGTATAAGTAGTAAGTATTTATATATAAGCTAAATAGAGTGGTTTCGGTAAACAGGGTACGATATTTCCAACTAACTATTGCTGCTGCCTATGAAAAAGTGATTAAATTAAGATATATTTCCTACCCACCATTCCACCACAAACAAAAAAATTGCAGCGGAATTCCTAGGAAAAAATATTAAATTTTGCTCTAGTTTCTTGGATACACTTCACTCATGGTCACCCCAAAACTACGGCTTCACACTTCACTGTGACTCATAAGTAGTAAACGAGCTTACCCCTCGCCGCTGTGCGCCAAATCCGCGTATGTGCATATTGTTCTGCTAAACCCGCTATCTGCACTGAGAAGTGAGAACCGTGGTGGGTTAGTCATTCATAAACGCGACGTTCACATGTTTACCTTTGTACCGTCTGACTGTGATTCATGTTTAAGGTTCCGTAATGTAAATGTCCGAGTGACTGACTCTGTCTCATTAGTTCTCACCGCCTTCGCTGGTGAAAAACAGTTTGCTATTTATTCCTCTATTGCTCGCACTTTGGTCTTCGAAATAAGATAAATAACTATCTTAGAAGACCCTTTTTATTTATATTTTAGGCTAAAGGGAGTTCAACAATTTTTGGTACACGGGTATCTCCAGATGGTTATAGGATACTTTTTACCCGACTATGATAAAAAAAAGAGGAGTTACGACTTTTTCTCCTCCGCGAACGAAGTTACCAAAAATAGTTGAAATCCGTTTAGCCGATTTTGTGTGATGAAGTCACAACGACACATACAAAAATAAAAAATAAAAAATCTTTTCGGTGACCTCTAAATAGTCCGTTACGATATTTTTTTGGAAAATATCTTCAAAATTCAGCTTTTTAATTTTTTTTTTATTATAGATTAGAAGGTGCAACTTCATTCGTAGAGGAGGAAAAACTGATAACCCTCATTTTGCTTCACAGCTGTTCTTGTAACAAAAATGGTTGATATCCGTGTAGCCGTTTTGATATGATTAGGGCACAAAGATGACACATATGGCCGAGAAACAGGCTCAGGTCTCTGAGGGAGTCTTAAATGACGTAATAATCAATTTGGAAAATAAACTATTTGTATTTTCATTACATTAGCGGTTGGCTGGCCGGTTAGCCTGCTACGAGGACCTTAGTCATGGGCGACAAGCGGACACCGACGCTGCCTGTCTCGCACTGACAGACGGATTCACTGTATAATGGTACGAAACATGTCGAGGAGTACTCGTCTTGTACAACGTAAAATAACAGCTAATATAATCTAAATCAGTTACCCTCATCAGGCATCAACTTTTTTGTCATAATCATCATTTGGCATAATGCAATTTTTTCTGAATCAGTACAATTTTCAGGACTTTTCAAGGCATATCCTGTTAAAAGGTTAGGTTAGATTTGCTTTATAACAATCCTGAAAAGTTTACGTGTTCAGAAAAAAAATGCATTATGCCAAATGATAATTATGTCAAAAAGCTTTATTCCAGATGAGGGTGAACCATCTAAATATGTGTGATACTCACGGTCGTTTTCTAAACCATTAGTGTTCATAAATACGCTACGGAACCATTTAAGTACTTTAATTAGGTACTTACCATTGTTGTCATAAGATAAGTATATGAAACTTGAAGACTGTTTTCCATTTTAAACTAAGTAGGTTACCGAATTTATGAGTCAGCTAAAATACAATAATTAGTCGGTTGCTGATGACACGACATCTATTATAATTAATTACAATGAATCACAGGGAAAATAAACAATCAGTTGTTTTATTGCAACGACTTATTCACATTATTATTGGACTTTATTCCTTGTAATTATTAATAATGTTTAATTTCTTTCGGACACATTTATTTAGAAGAATGTGCATAAGAATTTTGCCTTCATGGCTCAGCGATCCAAAGCAAGTCTTGGCCTCCAATACGAGTTTGCGCCACTTGTCCCGATTTGGCAGGCTGACAACCCATGGAAAAACAAAGCTATTACGAATCCGACACGGGGATGAAACCGATCTGATCCCAATACCGACGACTCACGGCGAAAACTTACGGACCTCTTATTAGTATAAAAATTACACGACTTAATCCCATTTTACCGTGCAGAGTAATGGAATTCACTTCATATGAACATAGGTAAGGTCCACTGGGTCAATTACGTTTATGGGTAAATGCGTCTTTTGATGACGTCTTAAAATCGTAACACTTTACATCGACCGTCGCTCTCTTTCCATTTGTAACAGTACCTACCAAACATTAACAGGGGAAGTCACAGTTACAAGAATTCGGATACCGTCAAATGTATAAAAGACGGTTTTGCCCCATAGATGCCATTGGCCCAGTTAAGCTCAATTGAAATTAAATGAAATTCAGTAATTACTTAAGTGAAATTCGTTTGCGCGAACCGATTGCAATCAAGTTTGGATACATTGGAGAGTTAATTAATTCGTTTGATAATTTTGCGATTTGACACATCTCAAACTTACCTACATCATAAGCAGAAGCCTATGTTTAGCAGTGAACGTCTGTGGCTGATACATAATTTGATAAAGAATCCAAACGTAAAATCAGTAATACAAAGGAAGTAGGTACAGTCAGCGTCAAATAGTCTGTAGCATCTAAAGCGC
Source organism: Hedya salicella (assembly GCA_905404275.2). Classification (NCBI taxonomy): domain Eukaryota; kingdom Metazoa; phylum Arthropoda; class Insecta; order Lepidoptera; family Tortricidae; genus Hedya; species Hedya salicella. The sequence goes on along the minus strand of FR990114.1, from coordinate 6,278,192 downwards.
CAAATATCTGGCTTCTCGCTGAGTGTGCACCAGCTGCAGTCCCGCCACTACGTACGTGCACACCAGCTCGTTTGTGGAGCGAGTGCCGTGGCCGCTGCAGCACACCATCGCAAGTGCAGACTTCTGGTCGTAGGGTGTAGTGTTTCGGCAGTTCCGGGGCAATCTGCCGAATCCTACACCAGATCAGACGACGCAACGGAGCCACGGAGTTACGTCGCCTAAATCGAACTAGTTTTTAAGTTTTTCTGTATGTTTTTGTTTTTTGTAGTTCATAGTGCCTTGGTTTTTACTATAATGCCGTGTAAGTTTTTGAATAATAAATAAATAAATATATCGTGTCACATCTTTATGCCTTTAGTAATAAAGATCTATGGAAACACATATATAAAGGCGTCAAGATGTTGGACGATATAGTTGGCGCTTTGGATGATACAGACTATTTGACGCTGACTATACATCGATGACTGAAAGTCAATGTCCGTCAGATAACAAAACACAGAGTGAATTACACAAATGCGTGTCATACATGTCAAAACTGCAGATGCGATAATAGGAAATAAGGTAATTAGTGACCCAAATCTCTATTGTTATCGTCCATTTATTTAGGCGAGTACAGTCAGCAGCAGAAATAGATATACGCGAACAAAGCGCTCAAAATCGGCTCGAAAGCCGAAGAAATCTATAGACACGGTGTTGTGTTATAGAGCATAGTTTGCTGAAATCAATGTGTAAGTTAATTAATCGACACTAACCATCCATACTAATAAGTATAATAAATTGCTAAAGTAACTCTGTTTGTTACATTTTCATGCTTAGACTGCTGCACCGATTTAGATGATATTCCGTATGGAGATAATAAATAGTTGGAGACCAGAGGCGTGGCTTCAGGAAAATAACAAGGGATGAGCATTTACTCATATTTAGGTTGACCCCCCATAGCGGCCTACGCTATGCAATGCACGAAAATCCCAGCTCCCGGGGAAGTGCGGGGGTGTGGGGAGTTGGAAGCGGGTGATTTCGTGCGTAGCGTGGGCAGAAAAGTCGCCCTTATAGAAAAAGGCAGGTATAAGCCTTACCTTGGGCAACCCGGTGGGAATCGGCTTATATGAACGCCACGCCACTGTCAAACCACATAGCATTTTTTTTAAGTGCCGATTTTAGTATGGGTGTTACTAATTTCAAGGGATACCTGAAATTAAAACATACATCTTTTAGCACCGTAAACATATCAGAAAACACGTTTTGACACATCATAGCTTTTGATTTATTAGCCTGCTTGCCTAATTTATATTGTTATATTATATTGCGCAGCTACTTTTTCGGTTGACTGTATCTCCACCAATAAACTAACACAATAGGGCTATTCTTGTGAATGGTAACACACAATGCATTTAATTTGTGTCCTACATTAGGGCCCGTTGCTACAGATTACGTGACTGTTTGACAGTTGACATAGGAGAACTTCGCCTGGGGTTTCGATTGTAATGTTTTTGTATGCATCAGAGTTAGCAACAAGAGTAGATGCGGGGAGATAACACACTCAAAATAATCTGCATTAACCTTATTTTCTTGATAATAGAGACAGACTAAAGTAGGATTTGTAATTAAATGGAGTAAACTGACAGGTGTCAACGTGAATATTCCGTTGTTTAGAAAGAATTTCACAAAAATATAACATGAGAATACTTATAATCGGTGATATTAGGGTAACTTTTATTTATAAGAAATACTGTACTTCTGCCATAATGAAGTAATCACGGCCGACGTGTGTCCGTCAATATCAGTTTACTCCAGCAAATTAAAAATCCTACTTAAGAAGCTGTCCGTAACCCGCAACTTCATTTGCGAACAATAACAAACACAAGGTGCGTCCACACTTGTATCATTTACTCGTATCCGATCACCGTGGCGTGGCATGACTGCGTATCGCGCTGCTTGGACGCTCACTGTCGGCGCGGCGATCACGCCGCGCTTGTGCGATCTAAGTGTGTGATACGCGTAGCAACATGGATTTCGAGCGATCGGATCGGCGCAACGTCTAAACACGTGATCGTGACACGCGATCATGCCACGGGACGAAGATCTGATCGGGCAAATGATACAAATGTGGATGCACCTTAATCCTCTGATTGCTTCAGCCTAATGGGGTAAAAAGTATACTATAACCATCGCCGGATGATTAACTAATTTAACTATCCTTGTACGAAAAATTGTTGAGATCCATCCGATCGTTAAGATGTGATGAGGCTGCAAAGATATTTCGACTGAGGGATGGGGCTGTTATTAATGTAGTAAATAATGTAAAGGCAACATTTTACAATTTTATAACAGAGGCATTAAAAAGAAAAGAAAGAAAGAAAGTAAACACATTTATTCAACGCCAGCATAAACAAAAAATACAAATAACAAAAACAATTGACGACGCTGAAAGGGGTCACCACTATCTAGTAGCTTATCGCCACTTCAACATAACTGGCCTCTGGCCCTCATGCCAGCACTCCACCGGCTTGCCGCAAAGTCCTGGTTGGCGCCCGGTTGCCAAGCGAAGCCTAACGTTCTTCATTCAGCCAAATTCACCACCTCTAAAACGGTCTAGAATAGACCGGACGAGACTAAAGGAACAAAAAAAAAACTCAGCTTTATGCCACGGCAAGCCGTGACGCTGATATGTGCATTGCTACTAATTGATATTAGTGTTAAGTTATTAAAGGACATAATATTCTAATAGTAATCTTAATAATCTGTTTTAAGGTAAATTAATCGAAAACAAACATTGACCTGTTTTAGTAGCATTCTCATAGAAAATAAACAAATTAGCAAGTTGACCGCCAAAAGTCAAATAATAACGCATTTCAATACAATCCGTGAACTGATATTTTCTACAAAGTGTTTCACCAGTTTGACATCTATCCTAATTAAAACATAAAAGTTCATTCAACTGATTCATCACTTACGAGTAGGTACAGTAAGTTTCAAAAATATATACACGATTAGTCCATTCAAAAATATCTTCTCTCAACGCTATTGACGTGTAATAGACTTTGGCGAAGATATTTTTACGCACTAGTCGTGTATTTTTGCAGCTGACTGTAATAGCTATAGGTTTGCCACCTTTTTTTTGAAGTAATATAGTATTTTTCTCAAAACCTTGCCAAGATATAATACTTTTGGGAAATTTTGGAAAAAAATAGTAGGTACACGTTCATTCATTCATCATGCTTAAACATATATACAAATTACAATCCTATATCACTTTATTGCACACCATTTGAGTGATTTACTCGATAAACGCGTAGAGGCTACGAAATACCTAGGAGTGATAATCGATGAGAAACTTAATTTCAAACAACATATAAGTGCCACGACTAGAAGGGTGAGAAAGCTCACTTACACAATGAGGCTCTTAAGAGACGTCGCAGACCTCGCGACCTAAAGATCGGTGTACTTCGCTCTATGCCAATCTATTCTAAGTTACTGTATCCTGGCGTGGGGAGGCTCAGCGACATCTTCTCTCATGCAGCTTGAACGTGCCCAGCGGGCTGTCTTTAAAGTAATGCTAAAAAAGCCAACACGTTTCTCAACTGCCCAACTTTTTAAGAATGCTGCAAATTAGTTCTTAATGCCCACCGGGAAGTCTCGACTAAGGTTATCTCGACCGAGTCCGATAGACTCCGGCAACGCTCTTTTAAGTTGCCTTCAGTTTGTACTAAAACATCCTTTTCGAGACGCTTTAGCTCATACCTGAAACCTTTCATCTACAATAAATTCTGTAAACTTTTCGATCTGAGTAAAATGTCTCTCTATGAGGTAAGAGACACTATCGCAAAGGCGTGCATGGAGTGGAGTTACGATGAAACAGAGCACTTCTTAAAAACTCAGTTATAATTCGTTAATAAATGCGCATAAACCCACAGACACAGACGCACTCACACACACACACAGACACCCACATTCACACACTCACACTCATTGGAACTTAGCTACTTGTTACTTAGATTATGTAGTCATAATTTGAAATAAAAAATAGTCATAATTTGATATAATACCATTATATATGTTTCTCTTTCATCCCCATAGTGTAAGCTGTTAAAAATAAAAATTTGTTTGCCAACTGCACCCTTGGATCGCAAGATACAGGCTTAGCCTAGTTTGTGATCCGCGAGTACTGTATATCTGTTGTAATATTATGGTTTTTTTGGCTAAAATAAATTACTTATTATTATTTATTATATTATCATGTTTATACAAAAAAGTGCAACAGTGGAGTTAGCAATGAAAATATAGTATTTTTTGTATTATATTTTTTTTCTATAATATTTAGAACAATTGACTGCAATATAGTACGATACTATATAATATAGTACAGGTGGCAGCCCTAATCGTGCCTTCACGCTTCAAGGCACACACTTCAGTAACTCTATAAAAAAAAAAAAAAAATCCTTCGAATTGAGAACCTCCTCCTTTTTTTGGAAGTCGGTTAAAAATGGCTCTACAGGCCAAAAGAGATCAAAGAGAACAAACGAAAAAGTGGCAACCCTAAATAGGTATGACGTTTACTTATATGACAAAACAATACTCAGTAATCACTAACAAACTTCCACGAACTAAAGAGTATCGAGTAAATATTAAAACAAAAATAATAAAAACAAGGAGAAAACACAATGTATAAAGTTGTAAAAATGAAATGTCTGTACTTTGAAGATATTAAAAAATATGTATCGTAAGGGACTATTTGGAGGTCACTGAAGCATAAAAAAATTTATTTTTATTTTTTATGTTTGTTTGTGTCGTTGCAGCTTCATTTTGCAAAATCGGCTAAACGCATTTCAACTATTTTTGGTTCAGCTTGGCATCCCCAGATGGTTAAAGGATACATTATACCCGACTACGTTGAAGAAAAGAGAAGGGTTATGACTTTTTCTCCTCGAAGTTGCGGGCGCCTTGTAGTAAATATAATAAAGGCAGGAAACGACAGAATATATATAGATTATTCACTAGAAGTAACATTCGCGGTTTTGAACGCCGCTGTACCGGTTAGTTAAAACGGCCGCGAACTGGACGAGTCAGTCACTCCGTCGTGCCGGGCCAAGCTGGTCGTTTGTTATTACTTCTACTATATTATATTTATTCAGAATGAAGATGAAGATGTTGTTTGGAGTGTTTGGGGTGGTGGCGCTGTGTGGGGGGGCGGTGGGGCACACTATGCACCTAGGGTCGTGTCCCGTCGTCGAACCTATGCCTGGTTTTGAAATGAACAAGGTGAGTTGTTGACTTTATATGTGAAGCCTTTATGCTTTCGGTTCGAATATACTAACTTTATACATAAAGATTTATCTATACCTACTGTTATAAAGATGTAGAAATTAAATGCCTGTACATTGAAGATATTTTCAAAATAATGATTGTAACGGACTATTTGGAGGTCACTTTGTATTTTTGTATGTTTATTCTTTTTATCCGATTGAGATGTAGTTCCTCCTCCGCAAACGAAATTGCCGGCTCCATCTAGTTATTTTATATAATACATAAACTTCAGTAGACATTCTGTAAATAACAATAATTGGAAATAGATAATTACACGTATTGATTTATGAACTCTACTGTACTTAACTGAAACAATTTAATACAGATATTATACAAGATATATAGTCGTTGCATACGATATCGAGTAGTGTAAGTCATTAAAAAGTAACAGTAGTTAATTAATATCAATTAACAGTGAGATACTTAGTTGTTAGTGTGTATAAATTACAAATGACATTTTAACTAACGAATACTTTAGTATTTATATTTATATGTTGCGTGACTAGTAGAAGTAATCGCTGCATGCTTACTCGATAAATATTTGTATGCCACGAAATGGCCAAACATAGTGAAACTATTTTGTACCTCTGTATCATCCTTTGTTATATGTTACCTATATTTTTTTAATTATTTTCTTACTTACAATCGGATAGAGAAGACTTCTTATATGATACTAGAAGATTCCCGCAACTTCGTACGCGGAGGGGCAAAAAGTCATAACCCTCTTTTTTTCTTCATTTTTCTATAACCATCTGGAGATAGCTGGCTACCGGTGCCAAAAATAGTTAAAATCGTTTTAGCCGATTTTGCGTGATGAAGCCACAACGACACATACAAACATACAAAAAATCCAAAAAAAATACTCTTTGTTCTATTGAATTCCAAAAAGTCCGTAACAATATTTTTTTTGAAAATATCTTGCATATGTTGTGATCAAAGTTACAGAGAACAAGGGAAAAATCCGAATCGTTTAAAAATAGGATCTTGGTAATTGATAACAACCAATTACGTAAAGAGGGAATGTCTCAATGACAAGATAAAGCAATCGGTTGACAGTAGGAAATAACAACAAAAAACCTCGTTACACTATTGGTAGCAAGTGACTCTATCGATTGTTAAAAGTATTTGTAAAAAAACAAACAGTAGTTATTTTTAACCAATCCATTCACAGAACTGAACAACATTTCAAAATCTCGCTTTTGTACTAGTTATATACCTCTATTGCCCCATGTGTCGATCGTATCGATTGAAAATCGAAAGTATTATATGAAGAATTTCTATTATCATCAAAAATAGTTATTTAAGTAGGTACTTTCTTTGTTTCTTTTGTAAAATACGTGTAAAGTACGCGCACATACTTACACTCGAGGCCGAAAGTATGGAACAAAATTGTTTCCTTTACTATTGACAGTTTCCATTTATTTATTTATTTAAAATTATTATTTTTGCGTATTGGTAACGAAAAACTTACATTAGATATCCTAAAAAAATAAAAATACATTCAAAGTATGAAACAGATCGTCTCTTTTAATTACCTTTCTACAAAATGTTAAATTAAAATATTCGTAAGCAGAATGCGAATGTTCTGTTTTCATTTTTCCATACTTTTGGCTTCGGACATCAAATAAGTGAAATAAATATCACTACTCGGTGAAAGTATTTTAAACGTAAAAGCAGGCGTCGTGGTGATCCCTGACCCTGGCTTTATCCACTTAAATACGTCATTCCAAGAATATAGAATCGTTCAAGTTGTGTAGAAGTTAACGGTGTCGATGATTCATCTGCTTATCTGTGCCCGGGTGACAGTCAGGTCAAGTTTGAGTCTTTGTCTATGTTATCACTATACGTCTTTATCTATTGATTCATTAAAAAACGTATAGTAGATAGGTAGTCTGCATCAAATGAGGAGTGTTTTTACAAACAAGTTTATTTTTCTATACTTTCCATAAGCCCTTTTGAAAAGACACACACAACAGATAGTTACATATCAAATGTAAAGTGCCAAATGATTGCAACTCATTTTTCTTCCTAGAGACATACAGATGCGTGACGGCATATTTGGCATTTTGAATGCTAGATGTTGTAATGTAGGTACATTGGAAATTTCAAGAAAAAAATGTGGAAATGTAATTTGGCCTTAAATTATACTCACACTTTTCTCTCTTCCTTTGAGGTATTAAAATGGTAGATTTCCTTTATCTATTGCTAAGTAATATCAGCTTATTACAATCTAGAGACATGGCAGTGTGTCAGCCAAGTCGCACTTCAAAATAGAGCGTGTAATAAAATAACACACCGGACTTGAACTATTTCGGGCCACATTTGACACCCCAAAATTCAAAATCGATTTGCGCAATTTGTAACTACGCGTACTACCAGAAAAAATAAGCGTGGCTGTACCTAGGTTTCTGGATATTTAAATAGATAAAAATCTGTAATCACGTATACCTACTTACTCTAAAAAAAGTAAATATATCCCATCAAAAACATAAATATGAAATAATGTTAAATTCGTTTCGTACGTCAATTGTCTTGTAGCTCCCTAAATCATAGCTCCTATCATGCGTAAAATTTTTAAATTGCTTAAAATGATTTGCTTTGTTATTTGATATTCAATACAGCGACTTTGCAAGTTTTCTCTTATTCAAACTCTACTTGATTGATCTGAAGTCTGAACTTCGAGTTACTCACTTCCTTAACTTCGACACACATATTCGAATACTTGATTGACTAGATATTTTCCAATGACATACTTGTACAGTCACCAGCATTAATATCTGCCACAACAGACCGCGCATAAATATCTGACACGACTCTATTCCTAGGGCTGTTAGGACGTGTCAGATATTTTCGTCCGCTTTGTTATGGCAGATACTTATTGATGCTGGTGATTGTACAAGTATGTCATTGGCAAAGACCTAGTAAATCAAGTATACGAATAAGTGAGTCGATTTTAAAGAAGTGATTAACTTGAAGTTTAGACTTCATATCAATCAAGTAGAGTAGAGGTGAGTACTTGGACTCAAAGATTAAAGTAGATGGATAAAAACTTGCCAAGTGGCTCTTTGAGTAGCAAATAACAGGAGGTTCGAAAGAACTTGGTTTCCAGTTACATCTCACTTCTTTTATTAGCGACACTGTTAACGAACTTGGCATTTTTCAACGTTTATGTTTTTGATGGGATATGATATAGATTGCAAAAATCAAAACACAAATAAATATTATACTGAAATGTTGGACACTAGATCCTGAATAAACCTACTGACCTACTTAAAAACTAAAATAAAAAAAATATGTATGACTCAAAACGAAATGTTTCTATAAAACGAAAATTCTATGAAATGTCTGTCGATGAAAGAGAAAGATTCTAAAAGGTTAAAAATGATTCCCCTCCTTATCCTTTGTACGCGATATATCAATAGAAGTCTATACTATACTTGTGTCTGTTGGTCTAGTACAATGCGTCTATTATTTAGGAAAGCTCAAATTTGGGCGTGTCTATTATCGTGTCTATTGATCGTTGTGCATTAAGTATGAATGCACTGTTAAATCGAAATACCGAGTATTCCGACTTAGGTACTCGCGGAGCTGACAATGCCAATTATTGGGACACCGTCAAACACAGTGACCTAAATTGTACCGTTGTTCTAAAAATTGTTGACTTTCAGAACGCACGATTTTTCTTTTATAAACAATCGAAGTTTATTACAATTAAATGTTCTTAATTAACAAACCTTTATGTAATTGACATTGATCTCAATATTATTTTCTTAGTTCACTGAACTTCATATGTTTGTTTTGCATTTTTTGCATGAACGTGACAAAATTTGTTCAGCACTTAGTCATATATGGAGTTAATATGTATTTGTAGGTCAAACGGTATTCCTATGAACAGTGTTTTATTCTGTGCCTATATCTTTGTATTGGCAATATTTCAAATTACCAAGTAACTAAGATGTATTGGGTTAATTTACAGTCCTTTTTTACCACAAATTAAATAAAACTGCCTTTAGGCATCTAGCATCTGTGCGTTTGATGGCCATGTGCTGGTGAGCGTTGATATGGTTGTCTAATATAATGGAATTATGAAAAATTTAAACCCATTTCGTTAATAATAATTTCGTCCAGGGACCAAAAATATTTTTTATAGCAATTAGTTTTCAAGATATTAGGGAAAATAAAAAGGAAGCATACCAATAAATGACGTCACTAGGCGGAATTGTGACAGTCACAACCATAGACATAGTTAAATCCTTTCCATGGTATGTCACAAAACACACGAAGAACAGAACAGTAGGTAGGTACCAAGGACCATTAAAACATGAGGACTGACACTTGCCATACTTTGGATCGTCTTCCGATCGTAAGGAGATATTCTGGCAAAAACTAGATGGCGCTTTAAAACTAAACATTTAACGATGTCATAATTGAATAATGAAATATAGTACAATAACAATTAGTTCGCAATTAGCTAAAAATAAATAAATCATAACTTTTAAATACTGTGTCACGCTTGCAAAGTTGAATAATTGTAAAAAATAATTCTTATACATAGATGGCGTTGTACATATTGGGGAACGGCTCTTTGTATGGAGATGGTCAGTCCTCTTGTTTCAATGGTCCTTGGTAGATACCTACTTACTTATAATTTTTGAACTAAATGGTGAATGAATGAAAATTTTCAAAAATCTTGAAATTTTGTTTATTCCTACCTAAAAAAAAAATCAATTTTTTTGAAATATTTACCGTATAAGCTGGCATTTATGGCCCACCAACACCTTTTCATCTTTTTATTTTTTTTAAGCCACAGAAAATTCTGTAATTTTTTTCTGACGATAAGGAGACTTATTTAAAATTTCAAGATTTTTGAAAATTTTCATCCATTCCCCATTGTCCTTAGTAATATTGCTACCGTATGATTTTTTACGCTGTGGCTGTGACCAGATAGTTGTCACCTACGCTCTTTTAAAATGAGTGACTTTTGAAATAGCCCTTTTAAAATCAAAATCAAAAACTTAAAATTAGGTTATGGTCCATTGGGGTAAGACGGAGTATAGGAAAGACTAAAACTTTACCGATAATGCTCTTAAAGGCGTTGAAATAAATAAAGTTAACTTTTCGAACTTCCCCTACTTCTGTGTTATCCCAACAAACCTTTTTTGTCTATTAGATTTAATTGGAAAGGCTTCACCAACAATTATAGTCTGCCGTAAGTAAGTACTGATACGAGTACCTATCAACCGACATTTGGTGTTGTCTCGTAATGAATACCATTGTTTCATGCAAAAGGCATTGTTTGTGCTTGAATCGGCGTACCTTATATTACATCAGATACGAGAAATGAACATTTTTAATGGAATTAGTGTTGAGTGCTGAGACATTTACGTACTTCGTCAGCCGAGGTGAGTAAAAATCTTCTTTTTTCCTTCGGTGTAGTCAAGTAGAAAGACTAGAAAGTATCTTATAATCATCTGTGAATGCCCAGCTGCCCGTGTACCAAAACATAGTTGAAATCCCTTTAGCCGTTTTAAGATTCGCCAAGGTTATAAATTGTTTAGTAGTACTTGTTCGGTGTAAGCTATCTCCTGACCAGGAACCGCAGGATCGTCAATGAAGGAACTTCAGGATATACAAAATCTTAATTTATTACTTATTTACAAGTGGTTAGAAAGGTAGCAAATAGCTAAATATGTATACAATGTGTTGCCGCTACGGCTGTGAGGTGCAGTCTGACGGAGCGGCGGGGGGTGACGTATCCGTGACGTCACCGGAGAACCGGTAGTGTGCAGTTGTATAAGCACCCTTATGTTGCGCCAACAGTACTTCTCACTTACTTAATAAGCTGGCTCGGTGACCCAAAGAGGATATTGGCCTTAGACACGAGAGAACGCCACTTTTCCCTTTTCTGCGCCACTTCACGCTCATCGGGTACTCCGAAAATGGTTAGATTTATGAGGGCTTTATCACTCCAGCGATATCTGAGGCGGCCCATCAAACGTTTTCCTCTGGGACGGCCCATGTACGCTCTCTTCACTGCACGATAGTCTTCGTCTCCCTCCTCTCCTCCAAATGATCTCCTGCCAAAGAAGTCGTGTTACCTTGACTTCGCCAATTATGTTCGGCATCTTTACAAGGTCTCAGTGGCGTGGCGTCCATATAAGCCGATACCCACTGGGTTGCCCAAGGAAGACTTATAAGCGAGCGTTCAAATGTTACGTAACGACTTTGAGGCGAAGCCTTGTAAAATGTTACGATGCATTACAGGGGTGGGAGGGGGTCTGAACTACACGTTACGTAACATTTTTTTATAACCCTTCAGAACGGTCGCGGACAGAATTTTTAAATTTTCTCACGCATTTTGTAAAACGTTTTTTTTTCTCAAATTTCAAATGGAATCACCACTTGAAAATTTTAGGTAAAAATGGTCACATGGTGATTACGTAACGTTTTAATAAGGGGGAGGGAGCTACAGAAAAACGTTACGGCACGTTACAGGGGGGGGGGGGGGGGGGTTGAAAATCTACGTAATACTTGAACGCTCTCTAACCACATTTTTCTTAAAATATGAAATTTTTTCTTAAAGTAAATGAATACCCTTCGGCTTTCCTTGTAATTTTCCTGACACCACGCCTCTGCTAGGTCTTTCAGATCCCCGTTCTTCCTCCGCCTCCAACTCCCGTCTTCATTCCAAATTGGTCCCAAAATCTTCCGCTACAATTTCCACTCAGTCACCAAGAGCTTGCTCTCTTCTTTCTGGGTCAGCGTCCAGGCTTCACACTCATCAAAATTGGCTTAGTGACGGTTTTGACACGACTCTTTGTAGGTCTGCTGATCAGCTTGGCCTATAGGACTCGATGTAGCGCTGCAGAGCATGTTGTAGTACTACTAACAGCTGTAATTTCTTGGTTGTTTGTTCAGTTGCTGGGCGTGTGGTACGTGATCCAGAAGACCTCGACCGGCTCTAGCTGCATCACCTACAACTTCACGAAGACTTCGGAACCAGGCACCTATGAGCTGGAACAGGTCTCGCAGCACTTGGTGTTGGGACTTACGCCACTGAAGCACGATTACAGGTAAGACATTTAACACTTAATAACATTGAGAACTCATTGAAAACATCATTTCTATTCATTACCTGTTTCTCAACTTTATTATACTTTAAATAAGAAAATATCAATATATAAATTAGACTTTTACAACTGTAAAAAGTCAATCAAAAAAAGTGTCTGATATTTCTTGATATCTGTGGTATTTCGAGTTATCCCGTACTTCTAACAAATAGTTTGAATCCCAGTAAAAATGCCAAATACCCCAGTTATCGATACTGTCCCATAGATGGCACCTTCAACCTGAAATCAGAGCAATAGAGGTGAATTTTTGGAATGAGGGTATCAAGCATGTGTTTACTTTACAGGCATTTCGATAAAAAGTATCCACGATAGTGCGGAGTAATAGCTTGAATAATGATCAAATTGGGACAATGGTACATTGTTTTATGAGGGAGTAAATTGAAAACATTATGACAAAAGCTTATTACAATCTGAGTGTCATAACGGCTTTTAGGCTCGGGTGGCGCCAACACACCTGCATTTGCAACGGTGTGCGTTTTCCTTCAAGCCGAATGTTTCTTTTGCCGAGCTTTTCAAAATGTTGTGCCGTCACGAGCCCCCACTCTTAAACTTTAATGCGATTTATCTGAGTATTTTTTTATTATTTTCAAAAGCTCCATTTTTTTATTATTTACTACGGACACATTACAATTTTGATTTTCTACCCCGTCATGATGCCTATTGGGGGTTCAGATAATTATCTTCACGGGACTGACCGAAAATTGAAATTCGTAGTTCATATTGCGGCGTCCCACTCATGCAAGTACACTTTAACACGACAATGAGAGGGACGGGACGATACGAACTTCGAATTTTGAACGTAGTAGGCAGTAGCCCCTCAGCTGTTAAACCCTGCATTTTCGGTCAAGGTTATGCTTTTGATTTTCAGATACACTGGTGTTCTAACCGTGCCTGACCCAGCAGTGCCGGCTCGGATGAAAGTTCGATTCCCTCTCAGTAAGTATTCTGTGTCCTTACCTTCTTACACACATAACAGAGTAATCGTTGTCGTGAGGTGCCCTCATGAAATAAGTTTCTATCAAATATTACATTTTTGTGACTAGTTTTTATTGCGGACTGTGCTTTCTATAAGCATCCCTCAACACATCGAGACGATTCTAAAGAGCTCAAACGCGGTAGGAATGCGATATTTTAATACAGAGTTCCTAAGGTCACCTTCCGGCTCCATCATCAGATCAGCTCAATGGTATCATAATATTGCATTACTAGAAGGTGCCCGCAACTTCGTTCGCGGAGGAGAAAAAGTCATTACCCTTCGTTTTTTCTTCAGCGTAGTCGGGTAAAAAGTATCCTATAACCATCTGGAGATACCCAGCTACCTGTGTACCAAAAATAGTTGAAATCCGTTTAGCCGATTTTGCGTGATGAAGCTACAACGACACATACAATCGTACAAAAATCCAAAAATAAATTTTTGGTTTTAGTGACCTCCAAATAGTCCATAACAATATTTTTTTGAAAATATCTTCTATGTACAGACATTTCATTTTTACAACTTTATAATACTGAACTTACATACGTATGCAAAATTGTAGCTCAACCGGAAATCGAGAAGAGAGTCACGTTTATAACTTGCAGGATTTGACCGGATAGACATATATGTAGGTATACACATATTGCAAGTTAAATAAAAGCTTTTAAAACCGCTAACAGAAGTGCTGCTCTTATGCTGGAGCCAATATCACTGCGGCCCTAATTTAATCGGTCAACTTCATGGATTAATAAATGGACAAATTAAGAAACATCCCAAACTGTTTCTTCGCAAATCTCGCATTTACCCAATCTTAGTTTTCTAAGCAAATAGTAAACATTTCGGAACTCTTATAATGTATAATAAGGACCTAAACTTATCTATCCCAAAAACACTTTTTTTTTCAAAGGATCCCCAACTTTCTACTGTTGGATTTGTTTTGTTCTTTTTTATCGACAATCTCCATATGAAAAATGTGCGTCGGAGGTGCAGATTATTACTGTAAAGTCAATGCAACGCTATCATATTAAATATTGTAATGATAATTTAACATTGAAAATAAATTAACTGTGTAATTTATACCGTAATTAATTTGATAATTCAACACAGATTCAATTCGGTAAAAAAGCAAAACGACTCAGATGCGTCTAAGGCACGCATTTAAAATTGCGTTGATAAATTCCTACCCAACAATTAAATCGGCTATATTTGCAGGTGTGGCAGGCTCCGCGAGCTACGTAATACTGGCTACTGACTACACGACTTACGCTGCGGTGTTCACATGCCAGAGTGTCCTATTCGGCCACCGCCGCTCTGCTACCATTCTCTCGAGGAGCAAGGAGCTCGACAAGATGTACGTCGATAAGGTTAGTATTGGCAACCATGTATTTGAAGACGCGAGGAAAGGTTTCCAACAAGATACCAGGAATATTTTCGATGAGTGCAGCCCACGACCGGTCGTTGTAGAAAATGGGAGGGGCTTTTGTCCAGCAGTGGGACCTCTTAGTCCTATCGTCTGTGTGATCCCAAGAAGCTTGACAAGATGTACGTCGATAAAGTTAGTAACTACGTATTGGAAGACGCGCGGGAAGGCTCCCAACTAGATCTCAGGAAATCATTGCATTGAGGCAGCGCCCAACCGTTCGTTTTAGAAATCCTTGGGAGAGGGGGCTTCTGTCTAGCAGTGTCACCTCCTAGTCCTATCGACTACGTGATCCCAAGGAGCTGGACAAGATATACGTTGATAAGGTTAATATTGGCGACCACGTATTGAAAGTCGCAGCGAGGGAAGATTCCCAACAAGATCCCAGGAACCTTTTGAATGACGGTAGTCTACGGTCGGTCTTTATGGAGGTCCTTGGGACGGGCTTTTATCCAACAGTGGAACCCTTTCGGCTGATATCATGATGATCGACTATATGATTCCAAAGAGCTCGACAAGATGTACGGCTATATGGTTAGTATTGGCGACCACGTATCGGAAGATGCAGCGAGGAAACGTCCCTAACCAAATCCCAGGAAACCTTTGTATGAGGGCAGTGAATTAAACAAGAAAGCCATTCACAAATTGGCATTTCAAGCACGATATTAACTGCTAGAATCGAATTATTGCTCCTTACCCGGAAGCTGGCCCTCACTATCATACAATTATAGGGCATACTCAAGAAAACTAGGAAAGATGGTGATCTTTTGAGTACTGTTTACTTTAATACCCTCGAGCATATATTATGTTAGGAAATGCATTCAACAATTAAAATATGTATCAATAAATATCAGGGACAAACTTACACAAATTACCCTAGGGCCTAGTCCCAAACTAAGCAAAGTTTGTACTTTGGATATTAGGGGACGAAATACTCGTACATAATATATAGATAGATTATGAATTGATACGAGGGAATACATAGTAAACATCCAATACCCACGAACAAACATTAGTGCTTATCGCACAAATACTTGCCCTGGCCGGGATTCGAACCCGAGTCCGCCAGTTTAGTAGGCCGTTGTGCAACCAACTGAGCCAAAATTGTGGCCTAAAATTCAGAAGAAGATCTGTGTTTGGCACCACGACGCTCCCTTAGCAAAAAGGGGAAACCCCCTCAGGGAAACACCCCTTTATGACCTACTCATAGTAAAAAGTCTCAGGGTGCACTGACCTTAGGCACTGTCACTTCTATATTTTTTTCCAACTGAGTTTTATTTAAACTTACCTAACCTTTGTTATCCACAGTTGCGCACTAAGCTGTCCTCATTCGGTGTGAGCCCGTTCGACCTCTCCATCATCTCGCAGAAGGAGTGCCCTGCACACATCAACGGGGAGACAGAGGGAGTTAACATCAACATCGAACCAGACACTTTCTCGTCACATAACATCGGACAGGCTGTGAGGAAGACCGGTGGAGTCATAGGTACTAGCTTACTAATAGTAACAAGCATCATGAAGGTGTATCTCGGGCTCAGGGCACAACATGAACATCGAACCCGACATGCTTACGACACACAACATTGGGCAGGCTGTGAGGAAGACCAAGAAGAGCGGAGTCATAGGTTACTAGACGTCACAAGCATCTTGAAGGTGTGTCCCATGCTCTTAGGGGGCGTGAACCTCAACATCGGTTCTTTAACGTTCTCCTAGAACGTCGTCGGATAGCTATAAGGAAGGCCAGCGGAGTCGTAGGTACTATAGCTTATTAATATTAGTCATGAGCATCTTGAAGGAGTATTCCGTGCGTAAAGTACTTATATTATAGAGGGCGTTAACATTTACATCGATACTTATACGTTCTCCACCTACTTACAACTTCTGCAGGTAATTCCTATAATAAAGAAGACCAGCAGAGCCATAGGTCAGTCACAACTATCTTGTACTTAAGAGTTTGTCACCTCGCCCCACAATATATATTTCCCTATAGTGACAAGGCCTAAGTAATTCATACGGAAGGCCCTAGGCTCTGACCCCTTTTCACTCGAGATAACTACGTGAAAATAAACGAGCGACATCGACATCGGGAAGTCCATTAACCATAACCATGCCATCGTGGAATTCATAAAATACTATATTACGTATAAGCCTTAGAGAATTTAACCACTGGATCTCCAGTCATCTTGCTATCTGGCAAGCCGTATCATTACCGAACAAGTTTTTCGTGCACGTTTCGCGGGAGGCGAGGTAAACAAGTACAGCGTTGAAACGCATAGTACTCCTATTCCTCAAACGTACCCAATAAAAATATGTAGGCAAAGAACGCACATTGACAATTTATCATATAAACTGACAATCATACTCATATACTTTGACAGAGGGAAATGCGTCCGTATGCCATTTAACCACTAGAGAAGTTTAATTATCGCCCATAGTAATAAGAAGAAACCCTTAAATACATACAAATGAGTATGATGGAGGTTAGTATTATGAACACAGCTTACCAGACGCTTCAGTTCTAAATTGTATTTTTCCAGCTGATGGCGTGGAATACGTAGTGGAAGCCGGTAAGAAGGTGTACAACAAAGTGGCGAGCAGCAAAGAGGACCTGACTGAAGCTCCGGCCGGCAGTGCCAGAAACTACGACGCTGATGCTGAATGGATGCCTTGAACAGCACGTGACATGCTGCCACCTCGTTTCATCCCGACAATAAACCTTTACTTTATTAGAATACTGTGGCATTATGATGCTCGCTTTTCGCGAAAGGTGACAAAGAACCTGAGGGGTTATTCCGAAACTCGAAATTTGAAGTTCGTAACGTGCCCTCTCTCTCTCGCTATCACGTTAATCTGTGTTTGAGTGAGCAAGATGGCGCCATACGAACTTCATTTTTCGGGTTTCGGAGTAGTCCCTCTGCTTCTTTCAGACAAGTATGCAAGTGTAAGTGACAGATGGTTTATATATTTGTCACTTGATAAACGTGACCATCAGAGGTTGGAGACGAAATCATAGAATACGAGCTGCTATCGTATTGGGCGCTTTTATACTTAATCGTTCGTCGACACGACACGATTTTACCATAACAAGATCAATTGTGGTCTTCAAGTGCTGATTATAGTTTTCCGATTTTGTCGTGAAAACACTATGATTTATGCTTAACACAGTGAAGCACAGTGTATTGTTATGCACCTCAGTGACGATTATTTCATGCTATTGGGCAAGACTGCAACAAAAAAAAAAATCTAGCGCCGAAATAGCGGTGGACTGTACACACACAGTTATTGCCTTGTGCATACACTTTACACTCTCATATTTGCCCGACGACATAGTGGGGAGCTTGGTGGCCTGGGGCGATAACAAAATATATTCCATACCATGTCGTTATCGTCGAAGGAAGTATAAACGCGACTCCATAGGGAAGGTGGGGAGCAGTGGATCGGTGAGGAAAAGTAGATCATTGGCTATACTTCAGAGAAATAAAAGATTTACCTACCTGTCATGTTTGCACTTTGATAACGTATCAGGAGCTCTTTAAATTCGTCCCATGACACAGATATAAATCTATTATTTCTCTTAAATACAGGCATTGATCCACTGCGCCCCACCGTCCTACATTTGCATACAGTAATACTCCCATTGTGCGTCCCGATAAGGTTGTGTCGGAGATCAACAAAGTATCAAAGCGCCCTTTTAAAATATATTATAATTAAAACCAATACTGCATCTCGCTCGTTACCGTTATCAACAGATCTCTAAGCACGTAACAACTGTAAATACGGAATTAGAACATATACATCTACTAGAACGTATACTAGTAGCGATGCAGAAGAGTTCGTCCGATACTAAATACATTGATTTAAACATACACGATCTTTACAACACTAAAAAACTGTAATAATTAAATAAATCATATTTATATGCAATTAAGCCCCGTTTTGCAGTGTTGTGATAATCAGTACTAGTTAAATAACTATTACATTTATTTTGATATTTATTTCATGCTTACGACTGCATCAAACGACTAAGTAGGTAATCTGTGAAGTTAATAGGAACAATAATAGTAATGTTTAATGCAGTTTATTTTCATCGTTTAATAGGAGTCTGATAGAAAAGTGCTCGGTTGAACCAGGCATTGAACACGGCCATTCTTCATTTCATTATAAAATAAGGATCTTTTTAACTCAATTTTGTCAGCATCAAATAGTTGATAGCCTCCAAAGCGCCAAGTATATACACATCTTTATTGTTATATGCATAAATAAACACGTCGAGATATATATGGCGCTTTGGATGTTACAGATTATTTCATGCTGACTTTACATAAACAGCTAAACCACTGTTGCGACAGGTATTTTTGACAGCGGGTGTCAAAACTTTGTTTGATTTTTTGACATGTTTTCTCAAAGACCGGCTACAGTGGTGCAAGTGGGTGACAAAATAATGTCAAGAACCATTTCATGAAACAAAGTCGATCGACTAAATAATTATGTATTAGGAATTTTAGTGAAAGCAATAAGTCTAATCCCAGTTGAGGAAACATCTCAATAGTTACAAAGTGTCATATATTACCTAGTATTAATAATACTCAATATTTTAAGCATTTTTATTGTATAAAGGCAAGATGCTATCGCCGCTATATTGCCGTCATCTATTTTGGAACTTATCTCAGATGAATAGAGATAAAAAAATGTGTCTACATTACAAATTAAGAATTTTAACTTGACCGTAGGTACAGACACCAAAGAAAGTTATTGATATAATATACAAGAATATCACAAAATACATATAACTATGACAAGTGACATAATTTTATATTTTATGTAGAAGGATTAAATAGTCAAATTAAATTGGCGTTTTAATTTCCTACCTAATTAATAAACTGTCCATCATTATCATAATCAGCCAAAACTAGGGTTGCCATCCGTCCGGGTTTCCCCGGATTTGTCCTAGTTTGGAAGCCGTCCGGGGACCGTCCGCGCTGGTTTTCAACATGTGACCGGGTAAAACCAGGACAATTTTTGTATCAGGGAAAACCTTATTGAACTGAATAAAATCTATCACGTCCGGGGAAAATGCGAGTTCGTCCAAAATATTCAAGATTTTTGAAGTTTTTGTCCGGTTACGGCTATGATCAAGATGGCAGCCCTAGCCAAGCGTGGCGGTCCATATAGGCACAAAGGCACTGCCTGCTCTGACAGATCATGGCTCTATACACGTACAGAGAAACTGCCGATCATGAATCCCCGAACGACCATTGATCCGTATAGGCACAGAAAAACTGCCTACCAAGGGCAAAAACCCTGTGCTCGCCACTGGCCAAAACACGCCCCCTGCTGGACAAAGGCCCTCCCAAACTGGGTAATGTGGAGACAACGCTGTACAGAACTGTTCAGACATCGGGGTTGCCGGTCACGGCGGAGACTATGGATCTATGTGGTGGCGTAACGTCTGTATCAAAAAACAATACTTATAATTATTTAGCGGGTCAAAGATGTTTACTGAAGCCCGCACGGACGGCTTTCACGCCATCCGGCGAAAGAAATTAGCATCTCTCTTATTCAGACTGCGGGGCAGCAACAACAGCATACTCAGCATGATTGCCGGCCGATTTGAATGCCCAATAATTTTTAGTTTAATTATTTATGTCATAATGACTGTAATTGACATTCGACATACTTATTAATTTATTATTTACTAACACTTATCTTTAAAACTATGTATTTTACTAACAAAATGGATCAATGTTATCTGATAAATAAATAAATTTGAATTTAAATTTAACACTAGCTTCTGCCCGCGACTTCGTCCGCCTTAAATTCGTTTATAGCGGATAAGGGCATTTTTCCGGGATAAACAGTAGTCCTATGTCCTTCCACGGGACTCAAAGAATCTCCATACCACATTTCATCCAAATCGGTTCAGCGGTTTAAGCGTGAAGGGTAACAGACAAACACACAGACAGACAGACAGATAGACAGACATACACACTTTCGCAATTATAATATTAGTATGGATTAACATGTTATTAATGTTATTTTGTTTTATGTTGTTTGGTATTACAGTGCTGTGATGAGAATGGGATTGAACATGACAGTTTCCCTATATACTTACGTCAAAGTTTGTATGAACTAACAGCTATCTCAATTCCAAACTAATCGCGGTTCAGTAATACACGGGTAGCTGGGTATTCACAGAAAGTTATAGGATACTTTTCAACTCACTACGCTGAAGAAGAAAAGAGGGTTATGAGATTTTCCTCGTCCACGAACGAAGTTGCGGGCAACTTCTAGTTATAGAAGTAGATAGAGCACGTCCATATAATAGCGTTATATAGGTACCTGTGGTTAAATAAAATGCCATTGAAAAAGTATTACACACTCAAACAATGCACGATGTACCTAGATAATAATAGTTTGATTTTGACGACCGGTTTGGCTCAGTGGGAGTAACGTTGCCTGTGAAGCTGAGGTCCTGGGTTCAAATCCCGGTAAGGGCAAATATTTGTGTGATGAGCATAAATATTTGTTCCTGAGTCTTGGATGTTTTCTATGTATATAAGTAATATATCTATTAAATATATCGTCGTCTAGTACCCATAACACAAGCCTTATTGAGCTTACCATGGGACTAGTTCGATTTGTGTAAAATTGTCCCGTAATATTTATTTATTTAATAGTACATTACTACAGGGGCCGGAACGAAAGGGGTTGCCGGCCGAAGAAATATAGACGGCCGAGCAAATCGAGTGCTTTTTTCAAACATGCAATAAAATATACAACAAAAAAATCAAAGATTTGTTTTCTAATACGCATATATTGTGGCAGAATGTCATGATGCCTGTACCACAAATTTATTAGGAATGGAAATTAAAAGAGGACTTTGCCGGCCTAGGCCTGCATGATTTGTATGAAATTCCATTAACGACCTCTTGTCCTAGCCGCGCCTGAAACGTCATACTTCGCTATAAGGAACATAACATCAATTGAGAAAATAGCTATTTCTCAAACATGCAATGAAATATCGACGTTGTGTTCCTAATAATAGACCCCGAAGTGTCAGATTTCGGGTGCGGCGCGACGAGATGCACATTATGATAATTCCATAAAAAAAAAAAATTAAAAAAAAAACCGACTTCAAAATAAACTAAAAAGCCAAAAATAATCTTTTATGTACAGTACGGATCACATGTGAATCACCTTTTGAATTCGGTGCCAAACCATTCATTTATTACTAGTAACACAAATGACACGCAAGAACCGCGGCGGCGAGCCTTTAGTTATTGTTATTACCTAAATTTAGGTATAGTAATTCGTATTTTTGTTGGATAAAGGATTTTACTTCAGGTTTGGCACCGTCTTCAAAAGGTGATTCACATGTGATCCGTACTGTACATAAAATATTATTTTTGGCCTTTTAGTTTATTTTGAAGTCAGTTCTTCTTTTATTTAAAAATTTTTTTTTTTTGCTTATTAGCTTTTTTTTTTGATTTTTTTAAATTACGTAAACACACAAAAATATATATACTAATACGCGTTACAGAAACCTGTTAGAGGTTTATACGTGACGCGAATGTTTCGCACCGCTCACAACATTATATAATATAATACATACACGGATCGATAACTACAAGTATTAGATATAATAATAATAGGGAATATGCATGAACTTTAATTTTTGCTTTATTAAAAGCTCGTTCATGTAACAAACAGTGGACAACAATATTTTCCGAATAACTATAAAAGTAACCAAGATACTTATAAGCCATCAAACATTTCATTCTATCTCTTTCTAGCAAAGCAGACTTTAATATGGAGTTTATATGGCCGCAGTGCACTGTGACCTAACAGTGCACATAGGACCTCTTTGTCGAATTACTAGTTTGAGATGCCTATATTACGCGTATTTCTTGGCCGATTTCAATTTTAATTTCACATTTTGATATAGATTTTACGGTATTTTTGATAGTGATGGATTTTAGTGGTGTAAAGTATTTTTAGAGCTGAAAATAGGAAGATTGAGGAGGTCCTATTGTAAATAAATAAGACCAATTGTAGATAAGACTATTGTTAATAAAATCTAAATTATAAGAATTGGCTAGTTCAAAATGGTTAAGTCCAGTAGTTTGCTGGTTAAAAAGAATACGACTAACAGTCTCAACTGACCCATAATATTTAAAGAATTATCTCGCAACTCAAATTGGCGTAGAATCTCGAGTGATGTTGAGACGGAATATTTCCGTCTCTGATGGACTAGTGAATGGAGCTATGGGCATATAAAAAAAATGGCCGGCCCTAAGACGAGATTAGCTGGAGGACGGGGAGCTCCCGGAAGCTGTGTACGTAAAAACACGTACGTAAAAATTTGACGATGAAACTGTTGGTCTTAGGTTAAAAGATAGTGACGGTTGCATACCCATACCTCCATCATGTACTACGTTTCAAATGACAAGGGGATACGGAGATGTGGAGCCTCGTATGTTACCTTCATATTAAGTTGGGCTGTTACTGTTCATAAGCTACAAGGTACCACCCTCGAGAAAGGTGTGATAGACCCTGATAAAAAGAATTTCGCGAAAGGGCAAATATATGTTGCACTAAGCTGTGTCAAAACTTTGGAAGGCATAGCGTTGTTAGATTTGGACGCCAACATATTATTAAATCGACCACATGATGAGAGATCGTTAACGGAAATAACAAGACTACGAAATCTGCCTTCTGACGATCGAAGCCACACATAATACACGATTTTTATGACTTTTACGACTTTTATACGGCACTTACAGCCATATTGCATTTTAATGTCAATTGCTCACGACCTTTAGCTGCACGTTGCTATTTCAGAATCAGGACCGTTAACCGTTGAGGAGTTCTCTGGTTCTCCACTTTGCTACCCTGATCTTAACCAATTTCTGGCTCTAAGTAAAATATGATTAATAATTATATTGCGATTAGTGAATTAAATAACATTGGTTGAGCCCTAATTAGTGACTGGTGGCTTGTGTCTTCATCATCAGTTTTTCTTCACCAAATGATAATTTTCTAGTGTAAATGCTTGTTCTACTTTAATAAACACCAAAATCGCCATAGATGTGCCCATAACATTTGAAAATTCCTTCGATCCTCATCGATGTCATCATCAGATCTTCACCAAAATTTTATGGGATCAACTTGGAGCTTCCTACTCTTAACCGAAAAAATAATTTTCTTAATCGACTTGCGATCCGCGAATTAAATAATACTGGTAGAGCCCTCAGTGGTAACTGATGGCTTGTGTCTTCATCATCGGGTTCTCTTCACCAAATGGTGATTTTCAAATGTAAATGCTTAAACTACTGTAGTAAATACCGAAATCGCCATAGATGTGCTCATAATATTCGAGGAATTCCTTCGATTCCTCATCGATCTCATCATCAGATCTTCACCAACATTTTATGGGATTAACTTGGAGATTCCTACTCTTAACCGAAAAAAAAAATTTCTAAATTGACTTGCGATCCGCGAATTGAATAACACTGGTAGATCCCTCAGTGGTAACTGATGGCTTGTGTCTTCATTATCGGTTTCTCTTCACCAAATGGTGATTTTCAAATGTAAATGCTTAAACTACTGTAATAAATACTGAAATCGCCATACATGTTCTCATAATATTCGAGGAATTCCTTCGATTCCTCATGGATCCCGGCATCAGATCTTCACCAAAATTTGATGGGATCAATTTGGATATACCTACTCAAGAACAAAAGAATAATTTTCCAAATCGTCGTGTAAATGACGGAGTTCTGAGGTAACAAACATAAAAAAAAATACAACCGAATTGAGAACCCCCTCCTTTTTTTGAAGTCGGTTAAAAATTGCATGCCATGACCTGCAAAGCGACCTTTTTTGTTTCAATTCGCTCCGAGCGCCGCTGCGCCCCGGGGTGCGCCGCGCCGCCCCCGCTGCGATATAACTTATGTAAAAAAATATTTATTATATAAGAAATAATGTTTTTTTATTTCATTGCATGTTTGAGAAAAGCTCTAAACAAGCCTCGGCGCGAACAGGGATTGTCGGCCTCGTATCTCTAGATGGCCTCGTTAACACTCGTCCGACAATCCCCTACTTCGCAGCCTTTGCAGTAATGTATTATTAGGGTCAACAGGTCAGATTGATAACAGATTTGGGAAGGGAAAAGTGGAAAGTATCGTATGTACTTTGCACTATTTTATTACAATACATATTTGAATACAATATTGTTTTAATAAAACTTTACATATTCACTGAAAAAACAACTGAGATATGAAGTTTTTAGAGACGAAACACACCTATTTTTTCCATAGTGCGCCTCTGCGACTTACTAAAATCGGGCAATTATTATTATTATTATTTTTAAACTTAATTTGTTTTAAGCAGACCGATGGAATCATCCAATTAAAATTTATATCGATATTGTTAGAATTGCACCCCACTCTGACACATTTCACGCTGACTGATACCTACCACCTACTCAGTGATAAGGGAACCCGAGTACCTAACTAACGTACCAGTCAGTGCCATGGCTCCGATAGAAACGTACGTTTTTGTAAGCCTAAGGTCTACAGGCCTTCCCGACGAAGGTCTTATTATAACAAATTTGAATATGATAGCGGTAAAAAGTGAAAATTTCCGAAACATGGAAGGATCGGGAAACTTGAAAATCGAAAGCAAACAGTGTTTCGAAGAGACCATCGATGGAAGCGTATTTGGCGAGTTCAACAAAAATCTTGATGAGCCTGTGTGTCTCATAGCACACAATGGATTTCGATACGACTACCCCTTACTGAAAAGATTGTTAGATGCATCATTTTCCAAAAAAATCTTGTGCGCGGACGCCATGCACGCTTTCTACGATATTTATGAGCCAGATAACCAAAAGACTTCGAGAGATACAAGGCGGGGGGGAGCGTTCCCGTGAACTGATAATTACATCAGGAAGGGAAGCTACAATTGGGAAACATTGTATAGGAGAGAGCTGAATGAAGATCCACCATTCGAACGTAACACGGCGGTACTGAAGATTGCTGAGAAACTCTCTAGTCAGTTTGCGGATTGGCTGGAGGAGAACCACTTTCGCTTTGACGAAATTCCCTTTGGCGTCTCTACGGTCGGCCCAGAAGACCCATTGAAGAAAGAAGATGCGGGAGAGCCGGGTCAGTCGACCAATTCATTCGTACCAAAGCTGGAACAGGAAGAATAGCGGACTTGGACGCACATTGCAACTTCAACTGGTATACTGGCAGGTTGGTTTTCGTAACCCTTTCTTTGTGTCCGCATAGTCGGGAATTTTATAACCTCTGTAATGTGTTAATTATCATATAGTCAGAGAAAAAATGACTGACTCGTGAGTTTGTTCCGGCTTACTTCTCAACATGGGTCTCTTTTTGGGAAATGCCGTAGAGTCAGACTTGTAAAAGTGCCCTTGCGGCCTACTTACAAAGAAAGATCATTATTTCATTAATAAAGTCAAAGTAAAATTGCACAAAAGAAAACTTACCGTACAAAAGGCGAACTTAATACTATAAGGCGTTCTCTTAAAATCTTATCTTTTCTTTTCTTAATCTGATGAACGAGCCGGATGGTACTCTTTAATAAAATATCGCAAATCGTACCGAGTTTGGGCTCTTTAGAATTATCTCGATGAACAGTTGACGGGTTTATAAAATTCGACACAATTAATAGGCATATCAAACCGAAATTGAAAATAATTCACTGTAGGTACATTGTACAGATTATTTTCGTCATAATAAAACGCAAAGTAGATTCATTCTTATTTCACACTAGCTTTTGCCCGCGGCTTCGCCCGCGTACTAAACGTAATTTAACTCTAAATTGTTGTGTAACTTGGTAAATATTGTTTAAAAATACTGTTGCGTTACTTTGTAACATAAATATAGTATGTAAGATATCTACTTAAGTAAGAATATAGATATTAAGATTTTGCAATACCCTTAAAGGTCCATGTGATACTTTTATATATTTTATAACACTTTATAATTACCATGGTACGCAATAAAGAATTGGAATATGAGTATGAATTTTTAACCGTCTACAAAAAGGAGGTTCTCAGTTTGACCCTTATGTAGGTATGTATGTTTGTCCGCGATTATCTCGCGTTTGGCTGAACCGATTTAGATGCGGTTTTCAAAAAAGTATTTGTTACTTTCTGGAGGTCTCGGTATACGACGTTTTGGTGAAGGCAGTTCGCTTATTTTTTTTTAAAGAAATGATTGCAATAATTTTTGAATTGTTACGCCGGCAATAACTTACTACTACTACGAGATAATGATTAATGCAGATTTCTACTCTTGAATAGATACTTTTGCCCGCGGCTTCACTCGTGTCATATTCGGGCTAATTTTAAATTTAATAACCAGCTAAGAGCATGAAGAACCACCATGCTTAGTGTACGGTTCCGCAGCCGTTACTACAAAAATAAGCACTACAGACCAGCAAAAGAGCTTAATCTTCATGCGGCTTACGTCCTTTTGTTGAAAAGCACAGTTTTTCCGCAATATCTCAAAAGCCGTATATCCGATCGTATTGAAAACAATTTTCGTTGTACGTTTTTATTAAGTTTGACGTTTGTAATTTTTTTATGACTTACGGTTTAGAACATAGAGGGAGGGGGGAGGACACAAAATATTCCGTAACTCAATTTTTTCTTAGTGAACTCAGTGCAGTGTTTTCACTACCCAAAGGTTGTCTGGAAGAGATCGCTGTTTAGCGATATGTCCGCCTGTTGTTTACCTCTCCTTGAATGTATTGTTTTCTGTACTCTGTTTTGTGGGGTGTGCAATAAAGGGTTATTGTATTGTATTGTGTTTTTAAACTAAATATCGAAATATGTGCCACAGATTGATGTTTGCTAAAATAAAAATAAAAACACTTTCAGTAACATATATGGAGTGCCCTCCTAGATATTTTTTTATTTGTCATTTAACTATCAAACTAAGTAGCGGCTTATACATGACACCTATTCTCCAAATTTCATCAATATACATCTTGTAGTTTTTGAGTAAAATGCCTGTGACATACGGACGGACGGACATGACAAAACTATAAGGGTTCCGTTTTTGCCATTTCAGCTACGGAACCCTAAAAAGCGGGACTTTCCCTGCGCAAAACAATGAGTATAAGTAATTCAAGATCCCGTCAAAATGAAACTTTGTCTAACTTTATTGATTAATAAATAAAATAAATAAATAAAATCGTGGCCTCTACTACGTTCCGGTGCAAAGCATTGACTTGCAACCTAATGCCGTTACAATGTTTGGGTGGTCTTTCTGTTACAAGCAATTTTCGATCGAAACTAACGGACCGATTGAATTGTAATTTGGCACAAATGCTTTCAATGACAAGAATGTTCATGTCCACAATATAAAACTTCAAAATCGTTGCCATTTTCGTAATTAGCGTCCCCAAAAACCATAAAAACGACACCCATATTGATATTTTGACATTTAAATCCCATCGCACAACAACACGGAGATGATACTTCACGTCCGCTAAATTGGATTTCAAAATCGATGCCATTTTTGCAATTAACGTGCCAAAAAACCATAAAAACGACATCCGTATTGATATGTAGGCAATTTCAACCCCGTCACACCCCGGCAGATTTCAAAATCGATGCGATTTTTGTAATTAACGTCCCTAAAAACCATAAAAACGACACCCATATTGATATTTTGACATTTTAACCCCATCGCACACCAACAGGGAGATGATATTTCACGTCCACTAAATTGGATTTCAAAATCGATTCCATTTTCGTAATTAACGTCCCAAATAAGCATAAAAATGCCACCCATATGGATATTTTGATATTTCAACCCCATCGCACCCCGACAGGGAAGATAGAATTTCTCGTCCGCCACGTCGGATTTTAAAATCGTTGTTGTTTTCCTAATCAGCGACTGGATAAACCAAAGAAACAATACCCATGTCGACTTTTAGACATTGTAACCAAATTTCCCCTTTTAGGGGTTGAATTTTCAAAAACCCTGAAACATGTATTTACTCATTTATTGATAGGAATACTCGTGTGAAGTTTAGAACTAAATAGTCGAAAGTGATCTGATTTCCCCATTAAAAACTTTTGACCCTCATTTCATCCCTTAAGAAGTTGAATTCTCAAAAAACCTGAAACACGTGTTTACTATCATTTATTGTTAGGAATACTCCTGTAAAGTTTCGAATAAAATAGTCTAACTAATCTTGTTTCCCCATACAAACTTTGAGCCCCCATTTCACCCCCTTAGGGGCTGAATTTTGAAAAACCGCTTCTTAGTGGATATTAACGTTATAAAAACTACCTATTGTGAAAAAATCAGCTCTTTAGGTCTAACGGTTTGGGCTGGGCGTTGATTTAAGTGAGTCAGTCAGTCAGGACTTTTACAGAAGAACAATAAAGGAATTTCAAACATAAAGCCATGGGCAACAAAAAAATTGTCTCTTGTTTCAGAGGGTTTTATTTCCTGTATTGACTATCTATGGTATAAGCGACATCCCTCCCGGCCAGTTTCGATGACGTCACCAGAGTGGAGCGAAGTGCTTTAGAAGCCGCTCCCGCGCCAGCAGCGCCCTTCTGCTCCGAGCTCTCGTTGAAAACACTTGTTTGCCTAGCTCATTGCGTAACTTTAAAATTAACCATTATATTAAGGTTGGATTTTGTAAATTTTTATTTCATTAAATTAAAATAATTTAGCGTGGTATACTTGTTTTTTTATTACGTTTGAAAGTTGCCGCTAAAAATGGCATAATGCCAATTAAAAAACCGGCCAAGTGCGAGTTGGACTCGCGCACCGAGGGTTCCGTACAATTTTTTACATACCATAACTTATTACCCGGTACCGGTTGAGTTAAGTTTACACTTGATACGAGTATCTATAGCATTCAATACAAATCAGGTGCAAACTTAACGCAACCGGGTTGTTCAAATAGGTATTTTGCAAATAAAAAAAAAATGCTAGTAGAGACATGGCTATAATTTTCGTGTACCTAATATTTATGTTTATTAATACAAATTGTGATAATTCCAAAATTTTCGAAATTTTCAAAAACTTCGGAGATAAAGGGGGGGAATGGTATATTTTTAAATTTTTCCTGTGCTATACATGTGGGCTGACCATGTTTATAAATATTCTAAATTTCAAATAGTTAGCATAAGTCGTTGTTAGCGACGGCTTGCGTTTTAATATGTATTTTTGTAATTCATCTAAAATAAAGTGGTGTAATAATTGCCGACGATTGTAAAATAGGCAAAATAGCAATAAGTTATAAATATTGTTGATATTTTATGTTTAACTTATAAAACGGTGGAGTATGCGCGTCCAACCAGAGACGAGTACGCTCGCAGCGCACGCGCATGCTCCGCCCACCTGACCACCGCGCCCGAGCGGCACAGTCGAGTTTGGTAGAAGCCACCGCGGACACTGCAACTGCTCTTGAGTCGCGTCACACTGCATTCAGTATCCTGCTGCGCCCCAGCTCCGTCGCCTGTGCCTGGCACCCTATTTATTAAGTTAAATAGACGTACGGAAGCCGAAGTTCGGAATTTTTATTTCGCCCTTCAACGGACCCGTTCCCGCGACTACGCCCTGCGACTATTTGTCGAAGCGAAGCCAATTGCGTCTGGAGGACCCATTCCCAGACTGCCGCTCGCCTAGACTGGTCCTTCGCCTGCCATCACCAGTCAGCCCACGACAACTGGCCCTCTTGGAGGCGCCACGCGCCTTGTCCGAGCCTACACTGCCGGTTGTCGCTGACAGTCGTTTTAGAGATATGGCACTTTAATAGTCGGACAGACGGACAGAGTCGCACCATAAGGGTTTCTTTTGTACCTTTTTGGCACGGAACCCTAAAAATATATACTTTGTGAATGTGTACCTACCTATTTACTTTTTTATTACTTATTTAACTAGACTAAATCATGTAATCAATAAAATAAACAAAGCATGACACTTATTGTTAATACTTTATTAATAAGGTATTGATTTTTTAAATAAATAAAATCATCATAGATTTGGTGACAACAACATTAACACGAACAGCTTACAAAAACATAGTTGAAAACATATTTTGGCAGGAATAGAAAAAAACAAATGCTTATACGATTCATTCATACAAAACACGGGTGGTTTTTAATTATTAAACCACGTGGTGGATGGAGATTGATTGCACACCGCCAGATCTAAGAGCGGTTAAGAGTAATCCTCGTAGTAAGTATTTAAAACAGTGCGCCAATGTAATTTGAATTAAATATATTAGTTGAACATTCGTATTATTTCCTTGGATTTATTTGTGAAAAGCATTATACAAGCCTTGGCGCGATTGTCGGCTTATCTCTAGATGGCCTCGGTAGCACTCGGCCATCTGTGACTATTAGGCCGGGAATCCTTTTTTGGTAATGTATACTATTTCTCAAACATGCAATGAAATATTGATGTTATGTTCCTTATAAATAGGCTGCGAAGTGTGACGTTTCAGGTGCGTCTAGGACAAGAGGTCGTTAATGGAATTAATACCAATCATGCAGGCATAGACCGGCAGTCCTCTTTTAATTTTCATTCGACATAAATTTGTGGCACAGGCTACATGACATTCTGCCACTATGCGTATTAAAAAAAAAATGTTTTTTTTTGTTGTTTATATCATTGCATGTTTGAAAAGCACTATACATACCTCGGCGGGAAATATGGGGTTGCCCGCCTCAGACCTATCCGGCCTCGCATATGTCTTCGGCCGGCAACCCATTTCGTCCCGGCCTCTGAAGTAATGTACTATTTTTTTGTATGTGTGTGTCACGCCACAACGGCTAAACTATTTTTGGTACACGGGTAGCTGGGCATCTACAGATAGTTATAGGATACTTTTTCTCAACTGCCCTGGACTTTCCGAATTGCCCTGGGACTGGTGACCCCAGAATAAGGCCTGGTATGCGGGGCTCTGCTGGGTTCGAATATTTTATCCCTAACTGCTCGTGGGAACGCAAATGGCGGCGATGTGGTTCGCAACCCATCACAACTCGGTCCCAGCGAAAGCAGAGTGGGCCGCTTATGGAGAGCCGTTTTGCTACGTTAAATGTAAGGGGAGGAATGAATGATAAAATAGATGAAGTATGTCAGATGATGGATGCGAGAAATATTGATATTCTGTGTGTAAATGAGACAAAGCGCAGATGTATGCCAGGACCGTAGCAAGTGGAAGGAGGTAGTCTCTGCCTACCCCGTAATGGGGAAAAGGCGTGATTGTATGTATGTATATTTCTCAACTACGCTGTAGTAAAAAAAGGGTAATTATTTTTTTGTACTTCAATGACGAAACCTTGCCCAGTCCTGCGCCACCCGCATCCAGCTGACACCAGCGACCTGCATCAGCAGAGCCCGGAAAATCCATAGCAAAACAAAAGACTGTCGCAATCAAACTAGTGTTAGAAACATTTTTTATCGATATCGATAGTTGTGTAATATGAGAAAAAACGGCCCACCAAAAGAAAAAAAATAATACAAAATTTCACATAGGTTTGTATAATTATACAGATACAGATGCAATTTCTTCCTCGAAATCTACGTCAGTACACACAGCAGCACATGACATCTTATTGGGTTTATTATAGTGATAGGAGTAGATAATCCATACTAATATTATAAATGCGAAAGTGTGTCTGTCTGTTACCTCTTCACGCTTAAACCGCTGAACCGATTTGGATGAAATTTGGTATGGAGATAGTTTGAGTCCCGGGGAAGGACATAGGCTACTTTTTATCCCGGAAAAATACCTTTTTTCCACGATAAACGAATTTAAGCCAGACGAAGTCGCGGGCAGAAGCTAGTCATTATTATAAACGAAACAGTCTTCTCCCAGAGAATGTTGAAAAAATAATGATTATCTACTCCTATAAAAAAATAATTCTAACACTAGTTTGATTGCGGCAGTCTTTTGTTTTGCTATGGATTTTCCGGGCTCTGATCATCAGGTCATAAGACCACCTTGTGGGGCGCTATATACGCTGCGAGGTCACCACTCAAAAAATCGTCGGCCACAGCGGCCGGAAAGCAGGTAAAACTTTAAGACTAAAAAAAACACGATCACTAACTTAGGACAACAAGCTGTATTCAATTCAATATATTCTGTACTGTTATTATCAAACTCTTCATAAACACTAACAGACAATTTATTCATATCTACCGTTACACAAATACTTAAAATAGTTTTATGTTCGACTAAATAAGAAATGCATTATAACTATAAAAATTATTGTTTGAAATATGAAGTGTATGTATTTCCCCCTAGGCTACAGTAAGGGAAATTGAAAACACGTACCTTTTCGCTCTTATCAGAATGATAATAAAGACTAAAAATATACGTGATTCAGTTTCCCTTACTGGGTTCCAGGGTCCCATTAAGGCTTCAGATCTCAAAAAAACAATTTATTGCCTACGAATATTACTTAACAAGTTTTTACCTGTAAGTGCTGTTTACCGGTATCGGTCGAGCAAAATAAATAACGTTATTTTAAACAAACATTATTATTAAATAAAAAACCAGCTAGCGATACAACGAAATAAAAGCTGGAGACATTTTGAGTCTTGTTTTTATGAGTTTTAGTGTTATTAATCCTGTCAATTGATTAGTTCGTCTTCACTGTGTATTTTTCGGCAAATTGGTGTGTAATTATGTCAATTACATGTATTTGGCAGTAATTTGAAACAAGTCAAAATACCGTCAAAATGTGTCGAAGCATATCAAAATCACCACGTCAATTAGTAATGGAATTGAAGTTTATTCAAACAAGAAATACACTAAAATTTCTAATCTTTTATTTCGTGTTACTCTATTCCCGCACAGTGTGACATAATATCACACGAGAGTAGTAGAAAGTAGCCGAAGCCGCAGGCTGAGGACTTTAATGTACTCTCGTTTGTAATTCCGGTACCGCCCGAGTAACACGCAATGTTTTTCATCACACTTGTGAAGAAACTAATAAATCATTAAGTCGGAATAATATTGTTACTTTAAGTGTCACAAGGCGCAACATTCTCATTCCATTGATAACATAAACAAAGGTTTCGTTTTTTATTTCGTCCAACAAAGGTTTTGTTCCGAAACTATTGTTTAATTTTGTTGCATACAATCTTTTACGTAAATTAATAATTGTAAAATAGTGTAGACAAGCTATTTTAACGTATTTAACTATAGCGTCGACGCGTATTTATTGATATTACATTATGTATAATTCAAATTTGTTGATTTTGACTAATTCCGTTCGGTTCCGTTCTAAACCTGGCATATTAGAGTAGTGAATGCAGTAAAAAAATTTTATTAAAAAGTCATTACGCCCGTGGCGTTAAAGGAAAAAGAAATCGCCTACGGTTTTAATTAAGATCTTGTCGCTCATTTTGCTTGCTTGTAATTGACAGGACAATTGACGTTTACGAACAAGTGTGATGAAAAAAAAAAACATTTGACGCGCGCCTCCGCAAATATTTGACATCTGATGCGCTATAGAAATGAGGCAGTCCCAATCACCCGGAACGCGTTAATATACTGGACTCGGAGGGCCCTACAGGCCCGTACTTCGAATTGACATACAAATTTTAAGGACATGGTTGATTTAGATTTGCATCGACACAAATAACCGTACTAACGCTACAACATATCATAGACTTAATATTTTCTTCTGTTTCCGCGATTATTACTCAGTGAAATAAAACAATTTAACGGATTATATACGCGAGGCTATTGAGATTAAAAAGCATCCTAATTTCAATAGAGAAGATGGATTGTCACTACCACCAGCTTGGGATCCTGTAATACATCTCATCAAGGAACAAGCAAGACACAGGACTGTAAAACCTTAATTTCCGAACGGTGTAAAATATCTTATCTGTTTAAAAGTAGTTTAATAGTCTCTGTTTTTTAAATATTATAATTAGTAATGAGGTAGCCTGGGAGTTTTTCTTTGCAGCGTTTCTTTTTCCCTCAGTACGCCTCATTTGTGAAATGCTGCTTGGTAAATTATTAGAATAAAATAATTAAGCCCTTCTGGCACATGTGTAACTGTCTTTACAGCTTAGGCCCATCTGGCATGTATGTACACCTTTATTTGTGTTTTTTCAAAAAATGGGTAGTTTGCACAAATTGTAACTTTGACAGAGGAAAATACATCTTTTCTCAGTCCTCCCGTGACCATGGAAAGCTGGAAAGCTTCCGAAACGTCGGGAACTAAAATGAGATAATATACGCGATATAATCCGTTAAATTGTTTTATTTCAATATCATAGACTTATTAGAAGCATTGAGTGATAGTCGTATTTTTGAGAAAAACACATTGTGAAATCCGGTTCCTTGTTGGAGCTCGTTTGTACAGTCACGGGCAAATACCACACACCAAAGTTTTAAAATATGTATACACCAACTCTGCTGTCATTGACCAAGCATCGGCG
Source organism: Hedya salicella (assembly GCA_905404275.2). Lineage (NCBI taxonomy): Eukaryota > Metazoa > Arthropoda > Insecta > Lepidoptera > Tortricidae > Hedya > Hedya salicella. Next base: position 6,242,900 of record FR990114.1, on the reverse strand, counting down.
AATATCTCCGTTTCAGGTTGGGCAAAAATGCTTTTGTATGTCCGTCTGTCCCGATGTTCTACTCAACAGGTTGCATTTCTCAACTGATTCTCGTGAAATTTCGTGAGCAGGTTCGATATTTATATGTTTTTTGTTCGTTCAGTATTTGGAAATTTCAAGTATTTGGATTTTTTTTTGTGAGTCGCGACGTTTACAGCTCACAGAGCTTAGTGTAATAAGGTTTGGATATACACAGTGTTTTTTTTACTACCTTTAATTTGAACAGGTGATAGTACCCGTCATTACGAAACGATCAACTGTTCCTATGGGAAGACATTTCGAAAACGAAAAAGTAATCTGCCAGTCCCTTCATTTTGGTTGAATTACTACATAAGTAGTATGTAATGGCAGATTTTTTTCGTTTTCGAAATATCTCCCTATAGGAAAAGTGGTTCATATTGACGGGCACTACAACCTATTAAAATAGGTAATAATAAAAACACTATGTATATCCAAACCTTGTTACTACTAGTAGCTCTGTGAGCTCAGCAGACGACGCGACATGCTTACAAAAAAAAAATACAAATGCTTAAAATTTTCAAATACTGAGTCGACAAAACAACCACATAATTATCGAACCTGCTCACAATATTTCACGAGGATCGGTTAAAATAAAAAAATAAAAAATTGGGTGTATACATATTTATGAGACTTTGTGGTGTTCACTTATCTTTGACCTTGACTGTACGCAATGTCGCCGCCAGCTGCAAACTTAAACTAACAGGGTATGGGCACAGTATAATAAAGAGTACTACGTACAGTATGGACACTCCCTGACAGTGCCGCCCACCCGCGCTCGGTTACCTCGCAGTTACCGGCTGAGGTAACTGAACTGTGAGCGGCGAGAGCGCGGGTGGGCGGAGCTTGCGGGCGGCGGGCGGCAGGGAGTGTCCACAGTGTGGTATGAGAGTATGGGTGTTTAAGGAGTGCACCGCTCGAGGAATCGCGGGTAGAGGCAGACCTCGCGGATGTGGTAGCGGTCGAGCAGCCAGCACAGGAAGCGCTCCAAGCCCAGCCCGTACCCGCCGTGCGGGACCGAGCCGAACTTGCGCTGGTCCGTGTACCAGTAGTACGGGGAGGGGTCGATGCCCTCGCGCTTGTAGCCTGAAACAAGTGGGCGTCAGGTTAATGGGACGACCGGTTTGGCTCAGTGGGAGTAACGGGTCTCCCTATATGTCGTTAGTCCTAATGTATCGTTTGTCCTAACGCATATTTTTCAGAAACGGTAATTCTTCAGGATTTTTTTAAATGTCATCGTATAGAAATAAAACAATTTAAGAGGGTGTATACCTGCTTAACTGGTAACGTCGCAATTTTTTTGATTATTCTTGATTATTTTAAGAAATGTGAATGTAACTTGAACATGTTTTCAATCCATTCATTACGTTTTTGATAGTTAAGCTGAAGCTGGCACAATGAAAAATTTCATGATATTGCCACAACCAAAGCTCTAAAAATGAATTTATGTCTATATCTTGTTTTGTAAGAAAATGAAGACAAAAGCGATGAGTACACGAATTAAACGCAATATAAATGCCAAAAATGTAGGATATGTATTGAACACATCTTTAAGTTTCATTCAAATACCACAAAATAATGAAGCAAGAAGAAAAAATATGCGACGTTGCCAGTTAAGCGGGTATAAACGCTCTTAACGGATTATATCGCGTATATTATCTCATTTTAGAGTCCACCCGTGACCACGGAAAGCTGAAAATCTTCCGAAACGTCGGGAACTAAAATGAGATAATTAAGCGATATAATCCGTTAAATTGTTTTATTTCAATGAGTAATAATCGCGGAAACAGAAGAAAATATTATCATCGTATAGATTAGGTTAAATTTGTTTTATAACAAACCTGAGTGTTTAGTTTAAAAAAAAATGCGTTAGAACAAACGACGTTAGGGATTCCGATATATATCCGGGAGTAACATTGCCTGCGAAGCTGAAGGCCCCGAATTCAAATCCCGATAAGGGCAAATATTTGTGTGATGAGCATAAATATTTGTCCCTGAGTCTTGGATGTTTTCTATGTATACTGACGACACGTTTGGCTCAGTGGGTTGTACAACGGCCTACGAAGCTGACGGTCCTGGGTTCGAATCCCGGCCAGGGCAAGTGTTTGTGTGATGAGCACGAATATTTGTTCCTGGGTCTTGGATGTTTTCTATGTATTTAAGTATTATAATTTATCTATTTATTATGTATATCGTCGCCTTGTACCCATAGTACAAGCTTTGCTTAGTTTGGGACTAGGTCGATTTGTGTAAGATTGTCCCTGATATTTATTTATTTATTTATTTATTTTATTTATACGAGTACAAGGAAACTGAAAACTTCGTCCGCGGAGACAAAAAATCTTAACCCTATTTTTTCTTCAGCGTACCCGTGTACCAAAAATAATTGAAATCCGATTAGCCGATATGGCGTGATGAAGCGGCAACGACACATACAAACATACAAAAAAATATTTCGATTCAGTGACCTCCAAATATACCGTTTCAATAGAATACAACAATTATTTATTGCACACCAACTACAGAAACAGTACAATAGAGCCTTCACAATATATTTACAACATTTTTTTTAAAGTATCTTCAATATACAGATATTTCAATTTAACAACTTTATAACGTCATCAATCGTCGAGTAGTCTTAAAGTGGCAAGCGAAGGAGAAACAAGTGGAAAGAAGAGGAAGTTAAAAGTGAAGTGATAAAAGTGAAGTAGTGAAAGTGAACTAGAAAGTGTTCAGTGTCAGTGACTCAGTGTGTGCTATACACGGTGCGAAGTCTAGTATCGGTACCGGGACGCGTTTAGCAGTGAATCCCTGCTACTGTAAGTCGTGAATAAACTAACGTGGAACTGTCAAGGTGTTTTAACTCTATCCTATACCCCACGCTCGTAACAATAGTATAGATGTCTTGTAACGAATGTTATGAATAAAGATTGAGTCCCCAGCAAGCTCGGCCAAATTTCACCTTCCCATACAAACGGAGTTTCGTTCTCATTTAAAAACTACGTCTTGGATTGTAATGAAACTTTACATATACAATGACATGAGTTATATCTAGGCTTGTAATTACTTTATATGGCTCCAGTTTATAAATAAATGAAATACAGCAAAAACAAGTTTTCTATGAAAAACTTAAATTCGCTGTATTTTTTTTACTATGGTATCTGAAGCTACATACACTAATTACAGGCCTGCATATACCTTAACTTATTCTAAGTACAAAGTTTCAGAGCAAACTAGCTAGTCGTTTTAAAATAAGAGCGTAACTACGTTTGTATGGAGAACCGAGCTTACTGGGGACTCTTAAGGAATCTGACGGTAGAAGCACATACCCTCCAAGAGCTCCTCGTAATTCCAGGACCTCATAGAGCCGCCGACGATCTCGCCCACGCCCGGCATCAGCACGTCCACGGACTCGGTGAGGCGAGGGTCGTCTGCGCAGCGTTGCATATAGAACGACTTGATCTCAGCTGGGAACTTGCAGAGCAGGATGGGTACACCGATCGCGTCCGTCATCTTGCGTTCGGGTTGTTCTGGGATGTCCTGTGGTAAGAAGAAATAAAGAAAGACTAGAAGATTGTTTGACAAGGGGCTGTTCATAAATTACGTCATCTATTTTTGACGATTTTTGCCCCCCCACCCTTAAAATCATCCAACCATCGTAATTCAATTGACCCCTACCAAATAAAATGATGTCATTTCCAAATAATGCGTTTTTACCAACAGTTTATACAAACACGAAATTCATTCCTTTTTTTACTCATTGGAGCACTTTTTAAAGATGCGAAAGATGATGTCATCTTGGGAATGACCCCCCACCCCTGCTTCGTCATGCAACCATCATCCGATGTCCAGACCCATTGGATAATCTGATCAGGTTGGTTTGTCTGTTTTTAATTATTCGTAAGTAGTATGTATCTGGCCGCAAGTTTTTTTATCAGTTTCATAGAATATTGTATGGGATCATATGGCTTTCTTTAAAACCCTAGGGGCTAAATGTACTATTTTAGGCTCGCTTCGCGAAGCTAATATGACGTACTTTTTGAGCAGAAGAAGTGAAAAAGACATTTATTTAAGCGCATATTTATACAGCAATACAAAAATAAATTACTATAACTAAGTATGCCCCGAAATGGTCCCACCTCAGCATAATGCTGGCTCGAAACCCAGCGCTGATATTCTGGTGAGACCATGTGGGATAACGTTCCGCCAGTCACTAGGATTCCGTAGACAACTGCAAAACTGAAAGCTTTATAGTTTCGTCATGTCCGTCCTTCCGTACGTCCGTATGTCACAAGTATTTTACTTAAAAATTAAAAGATGTATAATGATGGAATTTATTTTATAAGTGTCTTGTATAAGCAGCTACTCGGTTTGATAGTTAAATAACAAACAATAAAAGTTCCAGTTGGGGCACTCCATACAAGTATTGGAATCGAAATGTTTTTTTTTATTAAGTGAATATTTTTGGAAATAATCGCTCCGAAAGTAGCATAAATCGTTCACCTCCTCTTTAATACATTCATCATCATGTTGAAATTAATTTTCAACAAAAAATCTTTTCAACATGATCGGATACATAGTTTTTGAGTTATTACCAGTGACCATAGGTCGAGTATATTTACCTACACTTTGAAGAACAGAGTCGAAAAGTGCAGACTCCCTTACGACTAGATTTTCTACTTAAGTCCCGGAATGTGACTTAAAATTTATATAACTGTTATATATTAATGTGTGTGTACATATGAAGTGAAAAATAATTTATCCGCTGTTTTTACCCCTATTTTGCACCATTTGTATGATTTTCGGGATACACCTTGGAAAAAAAATTACTGCCACTTCCTGACGTCGGATTGAGTTAAAATTTGGTAAATTTATGTATCTTTAGTACAGGAATATGGTACCATGGAACTGGTCTGATGACGAAGGCAGAAGGTATACCATCGGAACTTCTAAACTAAACAAGATAAACCCATCGTGTTTGAACTTAATTGGTTGGTTTTAAAGTGCAGTTTACGTAAATAAGTACAATTGACAAAATAAGCTTGTTTAAAAAAAAATGTTAGTTTCATAATAGGGTGTCCTTATTTTTGAAAACTCAAAATATTGTAGTTCGTGGTCGTGAGTGTTAAATTCAATTTAAACGTATTATATTGCGTATCATTAGAATTCCCGACGTTTCGGAAGCTTTTCAGCTTTCATGTTCACGGGTCGACTGAGAAAAGATATATTTTCCTCTTTGTCAAAGTTACAGTTTGAGCAAACAAATAAAGGTGTAGTTATGTACATGCCAGATGGGAATGTGTAAAGACGGTAACACGTGTGCTAGAAGGGCCTTATTAATTTATTTTAAAATAAGCTACCATGTCTTGGAATAGTAGTTTATGCAACAGCTACATAATGAGAGGCTTTAAAATACGAGTGTAGTTTTATGAAACGAGCGTTAGCGAGTTTCATAATAGGATCACACGAGTGTTTTAAGGCCTAATTATGTACAGATGCATACACTACTTTATCTACACACATATCATAAGTACTCTAAGATGGGTTCAGAAATAGCCGTAGGGAAATGCTCTGCATTACTAGTGCTACCTGTAAAATATCAATAGGCCATAGATATTAAAATAATGCAATAAAAAATAAATTTGAACAAATACAGAAGGAAACAAATTATTTATTCACATAAATTCGTGCGTTTGTTCATTCTCCAATCTAAAAAATCTTTATACTTTTTTACTAGTACTAAATTTGGCTACGATTTTTCTGACAACAAGTTATTTGTTGCAATCGTGGCTGCATTTACAATATCCGGCGGAGTGTTCATATAGTGCATTCATATTCATATTTTCAACTTAAATGTAAATTACAAACTACTTTTCACAATTCGTAACAGCAAAGTCAACAAATAAATGACAACATTAATGGCGGCAATTCGATCCTCCGTCAAAACGAATGTATTTTTTTTAAATCATAGATAAACTAATGAAGTCCTTATTCTCATATCACTTGAGATCAGATGTCATGCGGTTTATATAAAAAAAAACATACTGAATTGACGTTTCATATCGATAACTGTTTTAATATCTATGGAGACTAGAAGAGATCTACTTGCGATTAGACAGCTGTTCCAAACTCATAACGTTACAAAAATCGCAAAAATCTATACTGAAATACACATTACATTACCTACTACCACAGACAAGAAAGTTCTCATAGTAAAATTGGTTGTAATAATGCTGGTCATTTCCTACGGTTTCTGAACGCATTTTGGAGCACTAATGATATGTGGGTAGATAAAAAAACTTACATCTCCAAATTCATAGAAGGAGCCGTCTTCCTTGGTAATGTTGTGCTCCTTTAGATATTCCAGCGCCTCCGTATACGCCATCCGCTTGAAAGGTCTCTGAGGTCTCTGTAAACAGTACATACAATTTATCATTTTTAACACGCTTTTATTAGGTTCACCTGTAACTAAGGCAGTATGTTATAAAAAAGTTAGCTGTCAATGTCATGTTTTTTTTTAATTTTTCTTATTAATATAAAGTAAAAATATATTCATACGAGGACATTTTACAAATGTCACGACTAGTATATAAAAAAATAAACTATTTGCGTCGATTCTGAGTTGACATAACGTATACTATCAAGAAAAAATATAAAACACACACCTCTGAGAAACTTAATGCTCCCAATTGTTTTTGGACATTTATAATTTTTAAAGACCCGACGTGTCTATTTTAGGTACAGTTCCCTGGTATGAATACATCTTTCTTTGGTCTACATAGATAAGTAATAAAAAATAATAAGTTAGCTGTCACTGTCATGGTCTTTTTTTAAATTTTCTTACTAATCTATGTAGACCAACGTAATAATGTATTCATACGAGAGAACTTTAAGCCTCTGAGGGGCTTCTCCGAAACTCGAAATTCGTATGGCGCTGTCCCGTTCACTCAAAAACAGCTTAAAATAAGGGCGAGAGGGACGGCACGTTACGAACTTCGAGTACCCCCGCTGGAGTATATCAACAAATCGCGTAGTAAACGCAGGCAGAATTTGTGCTAAATAATCTGGCCAGTTATTGTCCAAATTACCCTATGTAAAAAATCTTGCAGGTTAGATTTGACCCACCTCCCGGTTTTCGATTGAGCTAAAATTTGGCATACATGTACAAGTTCGGTGAAAATGCAATATTATGATACCGTCGCGCTGATCTGATGATGGAGCCGAATTGTTGTCATAGGGACTCTGTAATAAAATAACGAAGTCCTACCAAGTTTGGGCTTCTTAGAATCGTCTCGGTGAGTTGTTGATGGATGTTCAATGAAAAGTACATTCGGCAATAAAAGCGTGTCATCAAATGTAAATTTTGACAAAAACTTTTCAAAACCCTTTGGTTGCAATAGGAAGATTAGTGATTTCAAGCTTTAATACCATCTTTCGAGCCGGCTCAGCAGGAAGAACTTGATGAATGGACACTCCGCCTCTATGCGGTCACCCCTGTATCATTGAGGGCATACCTTGAAGTTGGGGTTGAGGTCGTACACGAGGTGCGCGTCGGGCGAGGCCAGCACGCGGTCCACCACGTCCACAACCAAGTCCTCAAGCCGGTCCAGCAGGCCGTCGAACGTGAGGAACGGACACTCCGCCTCTACGTGGCTGTACCTGAAATATTTTATTTTTATAGGTTTTGGATACGGAACGCTTATCTTGGACGTCCGAGTGGTCGCAGATCCGTAGGACGGCCAAGATATCGCTGGAGTGATGAAGACCAAAAAGATCCCAGGAACCTAGACATCTGTAACTGGCGCGAGTTGGCTCAGGATCGCGAAGCGTGGCGTAAACTGGTGTCGGAAGCCAAGATCCTCACTGCGCTCAGCTAGTTAGTTAATATACAGGGTGATCAATCCAAATGGGTCAATTGGGAGGAGTCAGAAACTATGAGAGATAGCGAAATCTGCTCTTAGGAACCACGGCGTCAATTTTAGATAGAATAATATTAGCACTCAATTTTAATTTACTCTGATTTATGTATGAGGGAATCGAACCTTCAACAGGAAAATGGCTAACATTTACTTAAATGAAATGATTTTCTTATTTTTGAGCTTTTCTTTCAATTATTTAAACGATCCATTCGAAATTCTAAAAAGATTCCATTAAAAATGTGTTCCTTGTGACTTATGATTCGCATCATCAACAATAATAATAACAAAAAAACTTGCAGAATTTATAACATTGTTTACAGAAATTTGGACCAGGATCGATTACCGGTTAATAATGGAATAAAAAAATTGAATGTCATTATTATTAAATATAAAATCGACGCCATAGTTCCTAAGAACAGATTTCACTATCTCTCATAGTTCTTGACTACTCCATACTGACCCATTTGGATTGATCAACCTGTATAATATATTACAGTTTTAAAAAATGACTGAACACTTGGCTAAATGTCGTCTAGTCCTCTACTGCTCGACGCAGAGGAGTCTGCATTCCAATTGTATGGGAACTGCGTAGTCGGTGTGCAGTCGACTTACCCTTAGCCAAGACTTTGTTGTCAAATTGTTAAACCGTGTTCAGATATACTAGTGCATCCTCGTCTGTTCCTATAATGGATGGCGACTATACAACATACTGGCTACATAAAGTACATGAACGTTCCTGTTGGACACAGCTGTGCCCCAATGATCTCCGCGAAGGGCATCTAGCGGCTTCCCGCCATTTTAAATTTTTTAGTCTTTGCGCTCTTTACGGAGCGGTCGAAATCAACTGACAGTGCTATTAGGCGTAGTTGTTGCTCGCCGCATGATATACCGCCATCTCTCGGGACTTGTAGACAGTCTAGTGCACCCAAACTATGAGTTGCGATTCACAAGTAGGTTTGAATTTTTTTGATACATCATTTTGGAAAATGACTGGGTTGAATACTGGGAACTTACTCGGCCAAATGGCGTCTAGTCCTCGATTGCTCGGCGCGGTAGGACTGCGCGATGCAGTACACGTCTCCCAGCGCCGGGATACAGGTCTCCAAGTACAGCTGAGAGCTCTGGGTCAGGTACGCTTGCTCGCTGCGGAGCAAAAAAAAAATGTATTATCACTACACTATTCTTATAAAAATACAACAAGATATCTAATAATGAGAAATTCCAAGACTCCGATTGGATTTGTACCAGTGCCTTGTGCCTTACCGGGATACACGCTCAAAGCTACAGTCCACTTAGCGAGTCTTCGAATTTTGACACTATTCGTTATATAATCCTATGAATTTTGCATTTTTTTTACTGGCTTTTTCAAAATTTTCATAGAAAACCAGTGTTTGTTAACACTTTCACGGTCAAAATTGGCTGGGGCTTTTTTCACTTCTGCCTAGACTGGGTCTGCACCATGGTGATTGGCGTCACTTTCGTGTAGTGTTCTAGTGAAGCGTCTGTGGGGCGTGACGTCACTCACCCGAAGTAGCTGAACTTGAACAGCGTACTGCCGCCCTCGCACTGCGTCTGCACCATGGTGGGCGGCGTCACTTCTGTGTAGTGTTCCAGCGAAGCGTCTGTGGGGCGTGACGTCACTCACCCGAAGTAGCTGAACTTGAACAGCGTGCTGCCGCCCTCGCACTGGGTCTGCACCATGGTGGGCGGTGTCACTTCTGTGTAGTGACGCAGTGAAGCGTCTGTGGGCGTGACGTCACTCACCCGAAGTAGCTGAACTTGAACAGCGTGCTGCCGCCCTCGCACTGGGTCTGCACCATGGTGGGCGGTGTCACTTCTGTGTAGTGACGCAGTGAAGCGTCTGTGGGCGTGACGTCACTCACCCGAAGTAGCTGAACTTGAACAGCGTGCTGCCGCCCTCGCACTGGGTCTGCACCATGGTGGGCGGTGTCACTTCTGTGTAGTGACGCAGTGAAGCGTCTGTGGGCGTGACGTCACTCACCCGAAGTAGCTGAACTTGAACAGCGTGCTGCCGCCCTCGCACTGGGTCTGCACCATGGTGGGCGGCGTCACTTCTGTGTAGTGACGCAGTGAAGCGTCTGTGGGCGTGACGTCACTCACCCGAAGTAGCTGAACTTGAACAGCGTGCTGCCGCCCTCGCACTGGGTCTGCACCATGGTGGGCGGTGTCACTTCTGTGTAGTGACGCAGTGAAGCGTCTGTGGGCGTGACGTCACTCACCCGAAGTAGCTGAACTTGAACAGCGTGCTGCCGCCCTCGCACTGGGTCTGCACCATGGTGGGCGGTGTCACTTCTGTGTAGTGACGCAGTGAAGCGTCTGTGGGCGTGACGTCACTCACCCGAAGTAGCTGAACTTGAACAGCGTGCTGCCGCCCTCGCACTGGGTCTGCACCATGGTGGGCGGCGTCACTTCTGTGTAGTGACGCAGTGAAGCGTCTGTGGGCGTGACGTCACTCACCCGAAGTAGCTGAACTTGAACAGCGTGCTGCCGCCCTCGCACTGGGTCTGCACCATGGTGGGCGGCGTCACTTCTGTGTAGTGTCGGGCAGCGAAGTGGTCACGGAAGGCGCGCGTCACCGCCGCGCGGGCTCGGAGGACTTTCGATGTGTTCTCACCGCGGATCATAATGTGCCTGAAATTTGTTAATAATATACAAACGTTGGACAAATCTCATACGAATCGACAAAGTTCTAAGTTACTCTTAAAGAAGCTACTATAGGTACAGTCAGCACCAAATAGTAAATACTAGTTGTAGAGTAGCAGGCGGATTTCACTGGTTTTTGGGGGTGGCCAAGTAATGAATGTGTAAGAAGGCAAACTTATCCCTTTCAGGGATACCTTACCAGGGCCCTTAAGAGCAAATGAGATAGAAGAATAAACATCATAGGCCCTTTTACAGCCTAGATGAATATTATATTATTATGCTATTTGACTGATGTTATGTTTTATTTTTATTTTTTTCTATTATTTTTGGGACTAATTCTGTGTCATAATTAGTCATAAATGATAATCTAATTGAAATAATTTTATTATTAAATAATTATATTACTGTTATAAGCACTTTCATAGTTTTTTAAATAATCTGTTGACATAATTGTATATCTTGTATGTGAATTTTACTATTTAACCATTTTGAGCTGTTTTCCTTTTTCTGTGCACTTTGTAATTCTATTAGTATATTTTATTATTGTATTTGCATGACTTGGTCGGATATTTGCAAATAAAGAAGTTGAATTGAATTGAATCAATGCAGATAGACAAAATTACAAGTTACTAAGTGTTTTTGATATTGCCCAAGATGCATATGTTGTTTCAGCAGTTAAAAAATATAATGAATTTGCATTGGCCGTCTTTATTAATGTGTTTTGGACTGTGAAGTACCTTTACCCTGAACATTGCCACTGAAGAAATCGCAACTTGACTGCAATAAGGGCACGATTAAAAATCGTTCAAAAGTGAAGGTGCATAATGGGTTGTAAGTTTTAGCGAGGCGTGTAAAACCTTCGGCGATAAACAGGTTAAAGGGGTTAAATTTTGGAACGAGCTGCCGTTATCTTTCAGACAGTTTCAACCTGTAGCATCACTCAAGAGTAAATTTAATAAGTTGTGGCTTTCCAATGTACTGTGAAATGGTCAAAAAAGGTTTATAATTTATCATATAGTATCATTACATACTAGAAGGCGCCCGCAACTTCATTCGCGGAGGAAAAAAAATCATAACCTCTCGTTTTTTTCTTTAGCATAGTCGATTAAAAAGTGTCCTCTAACATCTGGAGATACCCAACTAAGCGTGTACCAAAAATAGTTGAAATACGTTTAGCCAATTTGACCGATGCTATCTTAAAAAGAGGGGCTATGATTTTTTCTCCACCGCAGACAAAGTTGTGGGCGCCTTGTAGTAATATAGAAAAAATAGGTATAATGACCTGTTGTCAAGCTGGACATCAACCAGTGCCTCCTCGTTGAGGATGGCATCAGCTCCGCCGGGCGGAGCCAGTCCCACCAGCTCCCAGTAGTCGGCTGTCAGCTCATGACCGCCAGGAGCCTGTGTATAAACATCATAGCTTAGTAACAATAACTGCTAGAGGAGACATCTTCTGTACATATTGACATTTGGGATTTAATTCTAGAATCATTTTAGACAAGTACAAATTGTTTTGTATACATATTCTTGACAACCCGTTTGGTATTTTAATTATTATAATGTTTACTCATATAAATTTTATTTCAACGTTATCCAATTTTTATCAATAAATTTCTCTAAAATCTTTATGTAATTAACGATTCAAAAGTGCTACTTCAAAACTACTTGAATAAAGTAAAGTTTGACTTGACTTCGACTTTGACTTATTCTAGACCTATGGTTGAAAACCTGTTTTCCTTCATAGAACTACAAAATAAGTTTAAGGACATTAATATAATGACAGTGCATTGTCAATACATTTATGAGAATATTATGTATGTACATAAAAATATTACCGACTTTAAGAAGGACTATGATATACATAATATTAATACTAGAAATAAGCATAAGCTCGCAGTGCCTGCTACTAGGCTCCATAAAATAAGGAGATCATTCATGGGTAACTGTGTGAGATTTTATAATAAACTTCCTAGCAGCATAACTGAGTTGTCTATTGGTAAATTCAAAAATATCGTGAAACGAAAATTATTTTCTAAAGCTTATTATAGCACACAAGACTACATGAATGATGAAGCCGTGGGATTAATGTAAATAATAGCGTCATGTATGTATATGAATAATTATTTTAACGAATACCTAAGGTATTATTATTATTTTAATCTTAATAGTTTTATATACTCTGACATTTACAATTTTATTCTAGACACATTCTAGATTATTTATTTTTTATTGACAATCCTTTTGGGATTTATCTTATTGATTATTTTAATTTTTAAAATGATGATTTTATTAATAATATTACACTTAAGTTAAATGATCTGATTAGGTTATTCTGGGTTTCCCTAATCCTTGCAGCAAATGTTGGATCATATTGTATTTCTCCCAGCAAACATTCACTCTCATGTAACTGACATTTCGAAAGTGCTTGTAACTAGGCCTACATGAATAAAGAATATTTTGATTTGATTTGATTTGAAATCCACTTTTTTGTGGATGAAATACATCAAAGCTCCTAAGTTCATTAACAACTTCACGACCACGGTTTTCGTAGCGCTACACGCGTAACCGATAACATGGGAATCAATGGGGTAAAGTGTCACGAATTTAAAATTATTTCACTTAATCTTGTTTCAATTGCTGCTACTCACCGTTTTTCCTTCAGGCAACTGTTCCAGCTTGCCATGAATAGTAACTGAAGACTCTGTCGACAGGACCTGAGCATCATAAGTTTGGCACAGAACTCCATGGAGAACACATTGAAGAAAGCCCGTTCCGTCGCGAAGAGTGAGGAACGTAAGCGCTTTGCCTTGCCTCCTGAGCCGGTGGACCCAACCGCTAACGCGAATGCGTTTACCACGGTATTCTGGGGCTGTTGAATGAAAAAAAAAACATATTATTGTAGAATTTATAACTTTCATCTGTGTGAAGTCCTCAAGGTACAGTTTCAAGTCTGATTGTACCAGTGGCGTGGCGTCCATAAAAGCTGATACCCACCAGGTTGCCCAAGGAAAGGCTCATAAGCACCTTTTTCTTTAAATATGAGTAAATGAATATCCTTCCTCATCCCTTGTAAATTTTCTTGATCCTCACACCTCTGGATCCTAACAACTGTTAAGAAGTTTTGACGCCGAATGTGAGTAACATTGAAATTTTGATTTAGATTTTTGCAAATCTTAAATGTACTAATTGGTTGCTAGATTTTATCGAATACAAACGTTAATTATAAAAGCTGCCAGGCTGCGCAACTCTGATTCTATCTGATCTGTAAATTTGCTTATCATGCAACATAGTTCAACTGTCTTTCTCTCACTGTATTGAAAGGGAGGAGATGGACATTCTGTATCGGGTTACAAAGAGCCAAGTATCACCGTTGTGCTAGGCCTGTTCAGCGGCGGAGGCAGCCGACAGTTATGAGCAATCTAGTTAAGCCACATAATTATCTATTTTCTTTTTTTGAGGGTTTACTATGCTTTATTTTTAATGAATCAATTTAGTTTAATGAATTAAGTTTAGAATTAAAAAAAAAAACATTATTTTATTGGGAATTCCCCAGTTAGCCATTTGCATACTTTGTTTGTGCAGTGATGCAATACTGCACCATATTGCATGAAATGTCACAATCTGTCATAATCATATATCTGCATGTTTTTGCTTAAAGTTCTACATAGCTTTTTGAATTGAAAAGTCTCAACTAGTTAAAAATAATGTTAGTATTATTTATAATATAACACTCACTTTGATAAATCTTCACAGCTGTTGCTTTCGGCAAGCTAGGGTCATTATGGATGACAATTTTCTTAGCTTCCTCTAAGTTCTGTGCCCTCTTTTCGTTAGCTTCTTCATCTTGCTTAGCCTTATCCGCAGTCTTATGGACTTCTCTCACCCAGAGTTTCTGAATCTTCTTCAACTGGGATTTCGCTGCTACATCGTACAATTTTCCCTCTTCTTTAGCATCAACATAGATTGTTGGAAAAGGTTCTTTCCCAGCCCGACGCATAGCCTGTAGAATCGTTTTGAATGGCTTATCTTCTGTCCCTTCTCCAGTTTCATCATTACCTCTCTTATCCGAAGTAAAAATCTCCTCTGAAAATGAACTTCATTTAGCAAATCTGCATACGTGTATCAATAGTGCATTTAGGTTATATTGCATTGTTATAACTCACTTAAAGATAATTTATCGATACCGGTTTCAGCCATTGTAAAAATTAATAAAATAAACTATATCAGAACTCAAACATGTACTAGATTGTAATTAAACGGGCAGTTATGCGGTGTGCCGCAGTCTACCGCACCGTGTATCTATCGAATCGAACGAAATGACACAGCCGGGCCGAACAGCGAACACGACGTCAAGTCACTGAAAAAAAAGAAATCAACCACAGATAGCATACAATATGTTTGACAGTGACATCGACGTTCAGAATATTCAAAACAAATTTAATCGCGTGTTTCAAAACAAAGATTCTACGAAAACATAACTACGAAAAATAGATTTAGACGAATTAAGGACCCTTCTTTTTAAAGTCTGTTAAAAAGCACAATATCATAACAATTAATAAAATGAAAGAATATTTTTATTCATGTAATATATGTATAGTAAAACGCCGAAACGTGATTCTGTGATTTTGATGTTCATAATAGTAAAAAACCAGCCAAGTGCGAGTTGTACTCGTGCACCGAGGGTTCCGTACAAATTTTCACTTACCCTAACTTTATTACCCGGTACCGGTTGAGTTAAGTTTGCACCTGATATCTATAGCATTACATACGGGTTGTTCAAATAGGTTTTTTGCAAATAAAGAAAAGGTAGTTAGAGACATGGCTATAATTTTCGTGTAATATTTAGGTTTATTTATACAAATTGTGAAAATTACAACATTTTTGCTTGCTAAACTTCGGAGATTAAGGGGGGGAATGGTGTTTTTTTTTCACATTTTCCTTAATAAAACAAAAATTAATGACAATAAAAAAATTAAAAAATTGTTTTAAAATGTGCAGGTCAAGACCTTTCATATGATACCCTACTTGACTCAGTAGCTAGACTTTTTAATTTTTACCCCCTCATATTCGTTGTTTTTTTAGAAAATTAATATATATTTTTAAATATTTTCTGTGCAATACATGTGGGCTGACCATGTTTATAAATATGACAAATTTCAAAAAGATAGCGTTAGTAGTTTTTGAGATATGGTGCTCTAATAGTCGGACAGACAGACAGACAGAGTCGCACCATAAGGGTTCCTTTTGTACCTTTTTGGTACGAAACCCTAAAAAAAGCACTCTTCTTAGTCTGCAATATTGTGATGAAGGCAACTACGGAACCCTACGGTCCCGTCACCGGATTTTAAAGTATCTATTCCGATTGCTAAAATTCATCTTTTCATTGTAAGGTGTACCTTCAAGTTGGTCTCATATAATTTTGGTGAAGATCCATGAGAAATCGAAGAACTCCTTAAATATTGTAGGCATCCATATAGCGATTTCGGTATCTAAACCAAAATATATTAATAACCAGAGGGGCTACTCCGAAACCCAAAAAACGAAGTTCGTATGGCGCCATCCCGCTCACTCAAATACAGCTTAACATGAGAGCGAGAGGGATGGCAGGTTACGAACTTAGAATTTCGAGTTTCTGAGTAACGCCTCAGAAGTGTAACTCATGAAGAAGACTACGGAAGGCCACCGTAACTCTTCAATGATAAGTGATTTACACGATTAAAATAGCTAAGCGACTTCAGTCACAAACTGCCTGAGTCTACTTTAATGCGGTCCATTTTGTATGTTGTACATTTCGTATGTTGTACATTTTGTATGTTGTACATTTTCAGTCGAAGCCATTATATTAGGGCACATATATTATTCCTTGTTCGTATGTTTAAACAGATAAAAAAAAATAACAGTTCAAACTGTAACATGAGAAAATATGTAGTGCGTAAGCTAATAAACGCAAGTTGTGTTGATTGTATATGATATAAACATTCATTGCTATGGTTTTAGTATCAGGCGCTTAGCAGACTATTTGTATTAGAAAGTTTGTGATATCGTACATTAGTAGATTCATAGATTCAAAATTAAAAGAAAAACTCAGTTAGTAATAAGAAATTATTTGATGTTTTATACATGTAGGTAACTATATGTGCTGGTATTTAAGTATTATAATGGTGGTTCTGCTGAAAGGTATTCTATTGGTACTCAGCAGAACCAACTTGCAATAAGTTTTACGGCAAACTTAAGGATATAGATTTTACATGAATACTAGAGTATTATAGATATCAAATATTTTTTATTCAATTATTATTAAAAAATGGTCAGGTGATTCTACCGGAAAGCATAACACTACCTATCACATTACATCTTGACGACATCCCCACCAATCTCCACAATACCTACTTATTTTGTGACACTTGTATCTTTAATATTACCACATGTAAACTATTACCTTCTCATGTAGTGAACTCTCTGTAGAGTACAGTACTTAAGATTAATCCCACCAAAAACATTTTCATGTAAAATGTTGCCAAAACGAGACTATATGGCTCGCACTGTTAAAAAGTTATGAGAGCCAAGCTTCTAATTCTAACTCTACACGCCCTAACTCTACAAGCCCTAACTTCTTAAACTCTACATCATCATACATCATAGAAGAATTTGTGATTACCTTTTGATGATAAAATCGGGGTTTTTAGATATCAATAAAATCTAAAGTAACAAGAGCTATACAATTGAAACTTTATATCTTTAATAAGTCCACTATTTACATTCTATCTGATATAATCTAAACCCAAGTTATGGGGGTTCAAAAAAGCGACGAAGCGCTTCGAGAAAAGGTACTTAGTGCCCTTACGCTTCGCTTGGCTCGTCTTCACTGGGGCACTACCGTGCCCCCAGATCATCTTCGTTGCTGAGGGGCTACTCTGAAATTTGATATTCGAAGTTCGTATCGCGCCATCCCTCTCTCTCTCTCTCATGTTAAACTGTATTTGAGTGAGCGAGATAGCGCGATATGAAAAATATCTAATTTCAGAGTAGCCCCTCTGGAGCGAGGAAGGTAACTTTATGGTGCTGGGCTAATATACACGATGCACGTTGTTATGATACATTGCTGTGAGAATCCGTGAAGGCGTTGTTACGGTTCGCCATGATCATTATTATCATTTCCAAGGAAACTCTACATTGTGCTGTTACTATGCCAAGTATGGCATTTCCTAGGAAGATATGTTTTTGCAATTTTATAATAAAGTCATCAGGTAACAAAAATAAACACATTACATATATTTTTTATTTTCCATATAGGTTAATTACATTCTTAGACATACCCAATACCTAATAGGAGGAATCCCTTATCAAACACAGCAACTATAATTTACTTTTAAGAAAGGATATCCATTGGATTTTTTCGATCAAGTTATTTTAGGCAGTCATAAACACATCAGCGTTCATGACATATGTCTCGCAAAGATTCTTAGTCTCGAAATCTTGCATAAGCTCAGAGTCTAAATACTGATTAATGATGGCCGCCACGCGTAGATCATCAGTGGCGTGTGTGAGTGGCGCGCGCAGATCGTGCACGGCTACAGGGAGGTTGGAGAAGCGTTGTAGTGGGTGCGGAGTGCTTTGCTGGCTAGGAGAGCGTAGGAGGACTACGCGGGAGTTTAGCACGCGGGGCGTCGCTTCAATCCGTTCTTTTGCGTAACGTCGCGTCTGCGTTACGCGCGCGTACGCAGCCTCGATAAGCGTCCTTGCGTACTGCGCTGAATGGGTCACGCGCCCGCGTAGCACACGCATGCTTGCTTCCACCTTCAATTTCCAAGATGGCGCCTCTCGAAGAGCAGTCTCAAGCTGTGCAGTGGATTTATAACCCATTAGAGCGTACATGTGACGTGCTACAGCAATTTGCAGCGCCTGCTCAGAGTCCAAGTCGACTCCGGCGCACGCCACGTGAAGTTGGTCTTCTAATTCGGATAGGAAGTCTTCTGGCCCACCGCCCAAGCAGAATACAGTTCCTGTTAATCCTGTTGACCACATAAATTCGATTAAATATGGAAGCTGGTGGAAATTGCTTCTTTACCGTCACCAGTAATGGAATGTTTCGTAGGGTGCCGTAAGATGGGTGACCTGAACACAGATGCCTGTAAATTAAATATCCCAAGTTAGAGATGCAAAAAAATAGAGGCATCAAAAGGGCTCAAACAGAGATATTTGACAAGCAAAGTGATACAATTAAGTCAGAGTGCAAGACCGACCTTGCCCCTTAAGAGGACACCGTTAGGTTCTTAAAGATACTTTGACATTACGCTTCTGATGTGATAATAAAAACGCATTACCGTGATCTTCTAGTATAGCAGCCATCTCTAGAGCAGTCAATACTCCCATCTCGTAGCCCAATAGGTAAAACTTTTTGGTCGCGTCAACTGATTTCAATAGAGTCTGCGAAACAAATTGGAAACAAACGGTTAGTAGGTACTGCTTGAGTAAATATTTTTGGCAAGGAAAACTAGTTTCCTTGCGTTGGGTCTAATCTAAGACTGTGTTTATGAAGATCTGTTTAGACTCGAAGGCTTCAAAAATTTTGAGCATATCAGCAATAAGCAAAAATAAAAGCAAGGACCATGCTCAGTGTAGGGTTCTGTAGCCGTTACTACAAGAAATGCACTACAGATGAAATAAATAGGTACAATGTCAAAAAGTTCACCAGCCAAAGAGCGTATCTTCGTGGCACGTGTTCACAATTTAGGTAACTTTCGGATCGATTATTTCCGAAAATGTTCAATAAATATTTTTTTTAGAAACCTGCGGGCTTGTGATGGTTGCGTTTGTCACGCGATAAATAAACGACATAGCTTCCGTCACCTTCTGACACGTATTGTGAGTGCGAGAGTGACAGGCGCGTTATCATATCATTTATCGCGTAATAAACGCGACCATCATAGGCCCGTTGGGTGTGTTTTTAAAAGAACTGTCTAAATATGTGCCACACGTTGAGCTTTGCTGAAAAATGTTTTTATTTCAGCTTCGGTTAAATGTATGGAGAGAAGAATATTTATTATTGTTATTTAACTACCAAAGTAAGAAATTATAAAAGGCTTTATTATACTCCAAATTTCATAAATATACATGTAGTTTTGGAGTATGCTTAGTATATATGCTTGTGATTATTCGGACGGACGGACGAACGGACAGGTGGACATGACAAAACTATAGGCTTTGCTATTTTGGCTACGGAACCCTAAAAAGGAAGAGCAATTATTTCACACACCTTCGCGTATCTTGTAGTCATTTCCTGGTTAGACTCGCAAGGCCTATCCAGGCCAGGCTGCATCACAAAAGCCTGTAGCTTCAGCCGTTCACACATAAGCCGGTAACGGTTGTGATGGCCCTCCAGGCCGGGGATTACGCACAGGAACGACTGCGAGTGAAGACAGCTGAACTCATCGTCCCTCTAGAATTAAATATGTTGATTTTGAGCCGACGTCTAAAAGCAGAAGGATCTCTATTTATCTTCCTAGAAGATCATTACTCACTTGCATATCATTACAATACAATAGGTAAGTATGTACTCTATTGCACACCAAGAGATAATAATACACGACACGTATATCTAAAACACTATTATGGTATTGGTAAACGACAGGCGGTCGTAGCGCTAAGCTATATCTCCCAGATAACCTCAGGGTAGTAGAGTTGACGCATAGTAGACAACCAATGAGTAAGTGGTACATGAGAAGATGGAAGACAAATTAATCCTTTTAAATATGCTAAGTAATATAAATGACAAAGTATGTTTAGTTTGTATTGCCGTAATGCAGCAATGGATTAACAGACAGGTATAGACAAAACAAAAGAGAGATAGCAGGCTACAAAAAAATGAACAATTCCTGAAAGATAAGCAACATCTATCTCATGGAGCTATATAGAATTGGTAAGTAAGGAGGTCAATCTCATAAAGGAAAACAGATGAAAAGGAAAACAGCGGAAAACAGTAAATAATAGTTCCAAATCTATCCACAATGGCGCTAGAGTCGGAAGATAGTATGAAATCAACAAACAATTACAAAACATTTTTATCGAAATGCTACTCAATCCTTTGTTCTTCTTGTGATGTAAATATTCAATCGTGTGAATGATTTTATTTGCATCTTTGCGGATATTTTTGGCATTATTATGGTCATTTATTTTATGCGCTTGCTACAGTAGCGCCAGCAATTTAACGCCTTTTGACGGACACTGGACCTATAGAGATTGTTCTCCTTAGTTTTCTACACTCCTTAATCTATCTACTATACATGGGCTACTGCTGGAAAAATCTAATCGATAAATAACCCACCAGTTCGCTGTACTGCGAAAGTGTAGGCAGTGACACCAACTCAACCGTGGCCAGCAGTTCCTCTGGGTCCACATACGTGAACAACGCATTCAATCCTTGTTTGGGAGTATACTCGCCCTCTTTTGACATTTCTTCGATATCTCTTAACCTGCAAAATAAAAAACCATCCACACCACTTACATAGTATTTTCTCAGTTGTTTCGAGGTATCTGTCTGATTATTTACATGGTTCATTAGATCTCAGTTTTTGGTAATTAGGGGGTTCTTTCAGTATGTAAGTTCGTGGCCAGGGACGTATTTTGAAATTTGGCGCCCTGGGCCAATAAGTTTCAGCACCCCAGAAGTTAACGAAAAATACCAGCCAAGTGCAAGTTGGACTCGCACACCGAGGGTTGCTACGCCACCCCTGGCTGTTTGCCGCCCCGGGCCATGGCTCCCTTGGCCCAAGGGTAAATGTTCGTGGCACCATTTTTTACATACTTCTAACAATGTTTGGGAGCTGATTGTTGGTAATACAATATTTCATAACTTATTTTCCACATTGGCAGTATTTTGGTTGTTATTCTGGTCAAATATATAGATTAGATTGACTGATGTTGCTTCTATTCGTAATTACTTAACTTACTTGTCCATGGTCAGTGAAAGTATTTTCTCTTCATCAATTGAAACGTTGTGCGTATCCCTTAGTGAAATAGAAATTGCTAGTGCTTTGTCGGAAGGTACGCCTAAGTCTTGCAATGTTGCACTGCCTACAGCATCTTTTGAAATCGTAACTCCTGCAAAACGGCATTTGAATGTTAAATATCTTCAAGCGAAAATCATCATTTTTATCTATTACCCGTACTTGGGATCGGCGCAGCATATTGTTTTATTTTCCATTGCTACTTATCACACGTCGTCTCATCGCATACTTCTTTTTTATCCATATCATCTTTCTTTTTTGGTTATTCCTACTTCTATTACCTCTTCTCTAATAAACAATACATTCGTATTTAATGCTTCTTTGATCCTCATTGATCATCATCTTGTATAATCTCTACATTCATGTGTTTAATTTGATAAGTGCTATTAACACAGATCCCGTACTCAGATTAATTAGAATAATCTACATATACTTAACGACTTGCTAAACGTCGATGATAATTAAAAACAAGGCGTAGTTATGAAAATGCATGTAACGATCCGCATTTACCTGCCACTGCAGCAATTTGCTCTCTAAGAGGCTTAATCTTTTCATGCACATGATAGTGTGCTAGAATTGCAGACTGTCCTGAACATAGACCTTGCTCCACGGCATTAGTTATGTCCCTGGCATCTACTGACGCTGTGTTTTCCTATAGGACAATGAAATCTATTATTAAAGTTGCGACAATACGTAGTTTGTTGTTATACAGATGATTCTTGTTATTACTTGTCTGTAGACTTTGCTTTATTATATTAACAGAATCAATCGGACCATGATACTCGTAAGTAGCACATGACCTTTCGGTGCAAGATTTATTATGACCCAAATGATGGTGGACAAAAACATTTTGTAGGTGAGGGTATATTTAAAAATGTATATACGGGTAGTTTCATCAGCCACACAATTAAGTGACCATTGGTAGACGCTACTTCATTGGCATTAACATTAGGCTTACAAATGGTCACTTAGTGTGTTGCTGTTTGTTCATGTACAAATAAACGAATGCTTACGGTTGATATGTGAAGCATCATTGCTGGCAATCGGTCGTTTCCTCGAGAAAGGCATACCCGCTGTCCAACAGAGTTGTTAACGCCTACTACAGCAAAATACCTGAAATAAATCATCTTGATAACGTTAATTACCTTAATACACGAAAAAAGAAAATTTGTGGCTTTCCATAACAAAAGAGTTCTTACAGTTTACAGTCCTGAGTCAATCGTAAAGCTACAAGGTAGCCTGCCCTCAATAACCAACGTTCCATACAGACTCAAAACATTTCTACCGTCTACCCTTATTTCAAACCCTGAGCACACAGGTTATATGTAAAGGTACAATTCCATTTCCAACCGCAAACAGCAACCATACGTCCCGTCGCATTCCAAATTGAACCTTATTAGCAAGAATAAAAGTTTAAATTTTCAGTGTGCAGTGAAAGTGTAACGACTGCGACACTTCTCATTACACAGAAAATTGAACCTTTTAGCATTACCATTAAGGTAAAATTATGAGTGCGACGGAAAATGTGGCTGCTGTTTGTAGTTGAAAATGGAATGGGGAATAGATGAAAATTTTCAAAAATCTTGAAATTTTGTTTGCCTCAAGGGCAATTTACGATGGGCAGTAACATGTTTAGAAACAATACGTACTTCATAGTAGGACACGTTTTTCTGGCTGCAAGATCTAAATTTGTTACCACCATTTCATACATCTTTTGCTTTTGGCTGTTCATTTCGTTGGTTACCATAAGAAATATGCCTTCAATTGGAGCCGTGCGCAAACATTCAGTAAGCAGATTAGTTATTATTTTACTGTTTGTAAGCTCATCCAATGTTATTTCCACTTTGACACCTAATTTCTTCCAAGACCTGTGAAATGACAAGATTTTAATATACTACTATATGTAAAATCCCAAGACTCCCAAAAAGAGGAAATGAATTTGATCGAAGTTGTTAACGAATCTGTAGCTAATATCTCGTCAATAATTTCTAGGACTGTAAATATTTGAACCTCATTTTATAAATTGTATAATTCAATGTCTCGAAAATGTCGTTCATTCCTTTTCTCATTTTCACCGTCGAATGTATATGTTGACTATCATGACGTAGGTACACACACAGAGCAGAATCGTGACGCAAGGAAACAAAAAAAAATTAAAATGATAGAATGAAAAATGAGGAAGACCAAGGTTACAGTAGCAGCTCTAAGAATATGAATTGCACTTTAGTGCATGTGGGCAATGTAAAAGTTATTGAATACAGAACACGAATCAGAAGACGAATTCCACAAGATGAACTGAGCCAAAGAAAAGCGTGCACCATTAGTTATGTAAGTATTTGATAAATCAGTATGGAAAAGTTCTGAAATATCTGTTAAAATAATGCTGATGATTTATTGTCATTATCAAAATACGACTAATTTAGATAGTCTGTCTGTGAACTTTCATTTGTTGGAGACACGCACTCTTTATTCGCAGGGGGGTGTATATCATGAAGCATGTTTCTGATTCTCGTGCTTATATCACA
This sequence comes from Hedya salicella, assembly GCA_905404275.2. NCBI lineage: Eukaryota > Metazoa > Arthropoda > Insecta > Lepidoptera > Tortricidae > Hedya > Hedya salicella. The sequence continues at coordinate 6,218,729 of FR990114.1, read as the reverse complement.
TTTCTTACTTCATCAAGGGATGTGATCGCAGCATGGTGGCTGAGAAATGCAGGTGCAGTGTTCTAGCTCCACGCTTCACCAGCCTGTCGGCTAGTTGCATCGCTGGCCCTTCCTCGTCGCTAATTAATAGTTGGCAACGATCAGACATGCAGAAAAGTCTGTTGATAAAATAAAGATCCATAAGAAAAAGATATTCAACATACATAGCTACTGAAGAATGATGTTAGATTCTAATTGTAAATGATAATATACTTCAAGAAAAAATATCTACAATACCTAACAGAAAAGAGTGGAAAGGCTGCATGAGCTAATTCTCGTATAATGTCATAGTCTATAATGTAATTTATCTAGATTGGGAATGTTTTCCGTGTTTATTGTAAAAACAGGTATGTAAAAGTGCCCTTTAGGCCTACTTGCAAATAAAATTTTGAATTTGTATGTGTATCTTCATTTTCGTTTACCCATGTGACCGGGGTCGCACATCCCGACTCGATGGCTTGGGCTAATGTGCCTTGTAGTTTCCGTGTGATTCACCAGTAACTAGGTGAATGTCGTACCTGTCGCACTTGGTTACTTGGGGCATGAAGGTTATGGAGCAATCAACAAGAGAAGCGGGTACCTTATCTTAAGGCACTGTACAGGTGGTGTCCCAATCAGAATTTCGTGCTATATCAGGGCGAGTGCTCTTCTAGTTAAACCAAAGCTGGTGACTGCTGGATGGACTGGATGCCCTTGCTTATTGACATTTTTACATGACACGCGGTCAAATATCACATACACCTTGCAGCTTCAGTGAATTAACACTAACAATTTTAATGACTTAAGCACCTGGGGCATGTAGGCAGCAGGCTGCAAGCGTATCAGCACTTTGCCCCGATGGCTGCTCGCGGCTAGAAGATGGGAGGTTCGCGTCGCCTCCTCTAATGTGCACTCGTACCTTGATGTTGCTGTGAATCAAAGCTAAGATACTTTAAAGACTTGGTACCTGGGGCATGTAGGCCGAGGAGCAGGCTGCAGGCATAGCAGAACTCTGCCACGATGGCGGCTCGTGGCTAGCAGGTGGAAGGCTCGCGACGGCTCCTCTGGCATGTATGTCACGCGTGATAGGGGACGCACGTAACCGGACTGGATTCCTTGTGCTATCATGCCTTGAAGTTTCTGTAAATCATGGTTTCTGATGAGCTTCTTCTGGGAGATAGAGGAGCGATGAGTATTCTGCTGACCGAGACGCAATACACACAGCTCAATCCATTGGGAAGGTTCTAAATGCAAGGATCTATGTAGTGAACTGTAGAAATTGGTAAAGGGCTGCCATAAGAAGATACTTACTTAAATAATAAATCAATAATTAAATATTACGTGACAATATTTACACGAATGGAACTAGTCCCATGGTAAGCTCAATAAGGCTTGTGTTATGTTATGAGTAGGTACTAGACGACGTTATATTTAATAGATATATTTACTCATATAAATAGAAAACATCCAAGACTCAGGAATAAATATTTATGCTCATCACACAAATATTTGCCCTTACCGGGATTTGAACCCAGGACCTTCGGCTTCGCAGGCAACGTTACTCCCGCTTAGGCTAACCGGTCGTCAAATGACATCCTTTCATATTTAAACTTAACTTACTTCCCGCAGATCCTTATCTCGCGGTTCAAAAATAGACGAGAAGTCCACACTCATGAAACTTCGATCATAAGTCAGCTGGTTCAGTCCGAACATGTAGTTATCTTGGCTTTTCAGTGGGCTTGTATCTAAAACGATTCCCAGTTGTCCACAGCATCTCACAAAAGTCTAGAACCAGTATAATCTTTAATCAATCACGTAAAAATCTAAACAAATTATAGGATAAATTGCCTATTCCCTTCTAAGGCACTGGTCCCACCGAGGATGAGGAAGCGATTAGCTATCGGCGATTTTCTCGGCCAAGAAACGAACAAAAGATATAAATCCTGTGTTAGTAAAAGAGACACATATATGAATAGTTCATCGCTGGCTGTTCACACTGCCGGCGACAATTCTCTCATATATGTATCTCTCTATTGACACGGAGTCTACATCTATTGTGCGTTTCTTGAACGAGTTGGGCGAGAAAATAGTCGATATTAGTTGCTCGCTTTCTCGCCGGCGGTGGGACCAGTGGCTTAGAGCATTTTATTACTGGAGATGACAAACACGTACAGCACACTACGGAAACATTCAAACGCACACAATTAAAATAAATCACTCACAAACAAAAAGCACCCACACACTTCACCGTGTAAACTGACAGGCGATTTTGCAAATACTTTGGCAAGGGGGAATGTGTCCGTATGGCATCTCCAGACAGACAGCGGGAGGGGTATGAAGCGTACACGCGGCGGAGCGCGTTGCCCCGCCGCACGCACACTTCTTACTCACCCCCGCTGTCTTTACCCCCGTCGCCCGCAGACCTGGGGAGTGTCACGAAGGAACTTGTCAAGCTATAGCGTGGTGAAAACACAAAAGCTGTGATTAAATACTCCGGCCAGTTATTGGCCATTTACTCCCTTCAATGGCTTTTATGGTTCAGCGTATTCTGGTGAAAAGTATCCTATAACCATCTTCAGATGTTTAACTATCCTTGTACAGTCACCAGCATTAATACTTGCGACAAAAAAGCGCGCATAAATATCTGACGCTACTCTATTTCTAAGGCCCTTAGGACGTGTCAGATACTCGTATTTTCGCTCGAGTTGTTAAGGCAGATATTGATGCTGTGACTGTATTAAAAATGGTTGTAATCCATTCAACCGTTTTGACGTAATGAGGCCGCAAAGATACATACAAAATTTAAAAGATTATTTTTTTCGATACAGTCACTTTAAATAGCCCCCGTTATTTTTTTACCACTTATTTTTTTTAAATATTATAAATGTTCGTTGACTTATTGTACTCGAGCTTAATCAGCTTTGACTGCTGTTGATCGCATTTTTTTTTCTATTTACTTAGGTCTTTATACCAATACTGTAACATTTGTGTTATGTATTTACATTTAAAAAGTATTGCTAATATTGCTACAGATTATACTTGAATAGATATATTGAATTTTAAAAATCAACTGACATATACATTTTTTTTTCTCTCTCTCTCAAGTGAATTTCTTTGCTAACAAATAATGAAAAAATGCTGTTGGCGAAAAGCCGGTTAAAATGCAAAAAAAAGCAAAGATCTTGTAACAAGTAGTGACAAAATTTTAAGACAAGCTGACTGGGCTCTGTAGCTCAATTGGTAGAGCGTGCACCCTGGCTCAAATCCGTCCAGAGTCTTGAAATTGTTTCATTATTTGGACCTTTTTATTTCAAAAATATTGTAAGCATTAAGTTTCCCAGAGGTGTTAATATTTTATTTTAATTCTATAGTGCACGTTATTTCGACTCAGAATGTACAAGCAGTTTATCTGGTCTATACAGATTTGTAAGAAAATTTAAAAAGTTAGCTGTCAATGTCAAGACTTTTTTTTTAATTTCTATACTAATCCATATAGACCAAAGTCTATACAAAGTATATACAGTTGAGGCAACTGCACAAATCACATATCAAGTTTAAATAAATTAATAGTTTAAAAAACACTAAAAAAAACACGCTTTACAAGACTTTTCCAAACACAGCTATGATACGATGTTCCATCGTGAAGTTCCAGTTCATATGTTCCGGCTCCATCATCAGACCAGTTCGACAGTACCATATTATTGTATTGTCATCAGAACTACATACAGCTGCCAATTTTCATGACGCCACGATACTTGGAAGATGGTTAAATTAGTTACCTTAGATTCCTTTACATAGTTAGTTACATACAGGTCGACCTAATAAAAGCATGTTAAAATATACATGTTTAAAAAACAACACAGCTTAAAAATAAACTATTTGTACATCGTGAGTTCAAAAATCGAGAAAAAAATCAATATTAACAACTCTGTGAATCTTAATGTTCCAAATTTTTACCGTTTTAATTTCGCCCTGTCCACATGTTACGATAATATCGGCGCCTCGTCCACCAGTATTCCTTAACACCAAATCCGCAAAGTTTATATCTCGAGAACAGCCAATATGATCCTCTGAAATTGTATAAAATACAATATCAACATACGAGACTGTGTGCTGGTTTTGGTTCCATTACAGGCCGAGTCACACCGGATGCGTATGCGTGACGTACACGTTGACGTGCGCGTGGGTACGCGTTGTAAAGTACGAGGATAATAACATAAGAGATGACACACCGCTGCGTACGCAGACGTCACGCAAGCGGTGTGTCATGGCCTTACAGCCTTAGATTCACTCCATCGAGGTTATCATTATCATTCATCACAAACAAAAATGGCTACTGCTGGTCATAGGCCCCAAAAAAGGTCACCATGACCGGTCTTGCGCCGCCCGCATCCAACGGACTCCAGTGACCTTGACTAGGCCATCAGTCAACCAAAAGAAAATTTAACAAAAAAGTCAAGTCAGTGATCGATTGTTCGTAACTTAAGAGCTACCCTCTAGTCAGTTGAGTAATCACCACTCTTAATTATCCCCTGTCAGCCTTTTGGTCTCCTGATACGACACAGCCCACTTTCTGCTTCACTGGATTAAAGTAAGTTAATCTTCATCTGCCCCCTTTTCCATTCTAAGGTATTAGCAGGACCGAATGAGAGCCCAATGAAATTGAAAACTATACAGAATAGAAAAGGAAAGATGATGGGTCACTTGATGCGACATGATGCTCTCTTTGTAAACAATCTGGAAGTCAGTAATCAGAGTTCTAAAAAACGCTGACTTACATACATACAAACTTCATATTATGTTTGTACTCTACACAACGCATATGGGTAAAGGCAGATACTAATAACTAGAAAACTTAAGTATTACTTCTTGCATTGAACATAATTGATATGGAGCATAATAACTAATTTTTCTAATATATAATGTCAAATTGTGTATACGGCAGTGGCGTGGCGTCTGTACAAGCCGATTCCCACCGGCTTGCCCAAATCAGGACGATTTAGCATCGATCTCTATTGCTACTAAAGAAAACAGTGAGCGAAATCTACCCCGGCTTGCCCTGAGTTTTTATTTAAAAAAAAAGAAAAAGAAAAATAAAAAGAAGAGAAAGAAAAATATATTTATATCATAGAAAGCCATATTTTTTAGGTTAATTATTTGACGCCACGCCACTGAGTATACGGTGACTTCTACATATAAGCAGGGCCTTACTTAAGTTTTTACTAAACACATCTTTGACCTGAACTGCAGGTACCTAATTTTATAGTAAAGGATATCTGAAACCTAAAATGACCTTTTAATTCCGGGTATAACTTCATCAAAAACTGCTTCTTCTTCATATCGCTGACGGCGACGAACACTACGCATTTCAGATGAAGAGCAACCGATATCAGTGCTTGGCCTAAGGCGCCGGCGCCTCCGTGGATGACCACGCGCATTCCGTGTCTCAAATCAGTTTTAAATACCTGAAAATAAGAAATTGATATGGGAGCTTTTATACACGTTCTTGCCAATCCAACGTCAGGCAATGCACATATGTTGTACAGCGGGCCTATGATGGTCGCGTTTATCACGCGATAAATGATATGATAACGCACCTGTCACTCTCGCACTCACATACGTGTCAGCTATGTCACTTATTTATCGCGTTTTTAAATTAAGTAGTACGATTTGGTAGCTTCAAGGTTTAGTTTTGTATTGTTTCAATTTATTACATTTGTGTGTGACATGGTTCTGACTTTTACAGGGCCGATATGTACATCTGTATAAAGGTCCTTAAAACAAAAAATATAAAAAAAAGAAATTGAATTGCCATAAAAATATTGCCCTTGTCTTTATTTATTTTTACGTCAAAAGGCTATTCTAAGATACTCATTTCAGGTGTTTTCATTTAGATTCGTTTGGTTTTTTATTGCCTAAGAGATATTTCGAGTGACGTCACTACTGAATGACGTCTGTACTAGGGATTGGCAAGGACAAATAAAGGTCAAAATTAAAAACCCGAATAACTTATCCTCGTTAAAAATGCTACATACCAATTGAGAACATTAAAATTTCAGGTTGTGCCAATATAAGGTCTCTCAGAACGCACACTCTAACGGATCCAGACATACTCATCATAAGCGCGAGTACTTATGTACAAGACAGTCGAATGCGTGGGTGTACGGTAGTGACACGGTGGCAGCATACTCTTAAATCCAACCATCTGGCACTGACCAATGAAGTACAGCCTGTGCCAATACTCAGTCGCTCAGTGCGCCAACTCTCGCCACGCCCATCACTGCAGCTGGTTCATCCAGGTGCATCAACCCAGTTCAGAGCACCACCTCGCATTACCTCTTCACATGCTATCCAGACATGTTTATCACCAATACTTACAAGGCAGTAGAATGCATGGGCGTAGGTCAGTGACATGGTGGCTGCGTCCCCATACTCCAATGTTCTGGAACTGGCCAATGTTGTATAGCCCGTGTCAGTACTAAGTCGCTCAGCGCGTCTAGTCACGCCACGCCCATCACTGCAGCTACATCATCCAGGTGCATCAACCCAGACCCACGGTGGCTCGGAGAGCTGGCTGCCTCGCATTACCACCTCACAAGCTATCCAAACATGTTTATCACCAATACTTACAAAGCAGTAGAATGCATGGGCGTAGGGTAGTGGCACCGTGGCTGCGTCCTCCATATTCCAATGGTCTGGGACAGGCCATAGAAGTTCAGGCTGAGCTAATATTCGGTCACTAAGCGCGCCACCTCGCACTATACCCATCACACGTTGCCCGCTATAAGAAGTATGTTTTATTAATCTTGTTCTACCTCTTTAAAAATAACTACTAGCAGCTATTCTGTTCAAAGCGAATCATCCCTAAACAACGAAAAAAATTAGGATAGGCAGAACAATAGTTTGGTAACTGTTTAAGCATCATTGCACCATCGCACCATCCATAATTTTTCATTCGTACAGAAAGAGCAACGGAGTTTTTAATGTGTTACACCTAGAGATGGGTCGTGGGTATTTACCCAATCTACCCACCCAGGTAAATACCCGGTAAATAGGTATTTACCGGGTATTTACCCGTATCTACCCAAATGCACGGGTAGATACTTTTTACTTTAGGCAAGCCGATTCACGGATTGAGGTTTGCAATAAAAGTCTACAGAGGTTGTTTACTACTTCTTTTAATCAACAAAATTAAAAATTAGCAAGTGTAACGTAAAAGGTAAATAAAATCAACAAAAAATCACAAATTTTGTCGACGAGAATTAAATGTTATTAAAAATATGTTCTATTCCTTATTTAATGTGACTTATAATTGAATCAAGAGATAAAAAATAATGACTTTGATAGCAATTGTTTGCAAGTCTCGAAAGTTAGCTAGCGCTAAAATGTTTTGTTAGAATCAGTTACATTCCAAATCGTCAAAACACACAAAAAAATGCATGAAGTCAACTGTGTAAATAAAGATATTCTTATTTGCAGACGTGATTGACTCAAATTATTCACCATCACTGTTGCTAAAACTAGATTGATTACTAGAGTTTGAAGCTTCTTCAGTTTCTTCTTCCAGTAATTCGTTGTCCACGTCATCGGTAGTTTCGTCTTTCCGGTGCATGATATTCCAGTTATACGAAATAAAAGTCAATTTGCCTGCTCGATCCAATGTTAGGCGATTTCGTTTTTTGCTATATATATTAGATTGCGTACTGAAAGACCGTTAAGTAGCGGCAGATGTACACGGGGCTGTCAATATCCACAGTGCAATTTTACTGAGCCACGTGGATCCGCATATACCTTTCCACCATGTGGCTGGGTTCATCTCTCTCACATGGCTCCACACAAAGCTTTTGCCCCAAAGGCCTTCTTTAGCTTTAAATTTAGCCAAATTTGGCATAACGTCATGATTCAGAGCGCTTGCCATATTAAAAATGAATTCCACGGCGTCAGTCTCTTGAACTTCATTCAATTCACATCCTCGCGAAACGGGGTCCAATAAATAAGCTGCAAGATGAATCGGTTTGATGCACATCTTTGTCCTCTGTTCCGTAGTTGCGAGGATTTTATTTTTATCGGCTTCTTCGATTATATTAATTTCAGGTAGCACAAAGTGTAGTTTTAATTGCAAGTCTCGAATAGTAATGAAAACTTTATCCATATTTACTTCATTTGACTCCAATTTGAATATGGCATCTTTTACGGGTTCCAGAATGGAAATGCACTGCTTATTCATCTTCCAGAAATCTTCATCCAACAAAGTCATCTTTATTTCAGGCCGCAGGCTTATAGACCCTTCATGAACAGCTAAATTCTGAAGTGAAACTTTAGTGTTTTCGAGGCTTTTTAAGCAAGTGTGATAACTGCCCCATCGAGATTTACAAGGCAGTTTAAGTGTTTCTCCTACGCCTTTTTCCTTAACTGTCTTTAACAATATTGCTGTTAAAACCTGGCTTTTCTTTATTGATTTAACACAATCCACGGCTAGTCCAATAAAAGCCTTCAAAACATCAATTTGAAGTATGTCGTGACACAAGAGATTCAGTGTGTGTGCAGCACAATTGATGTATGTTACATGGGGGTACTCATTCTTCACTAAATGGAACGCTCTTTGGATATTTTTAGCATTATCGCCTACAAGAACTACAAATTTGTGCTCTCCGTATTCTGACATAATCTTCATTATCTCTTGAGATATGTATTCTCCTGTGTGGCGGTTTTCTTTAGTATCTAAGCTTTTTACGAGTACATGCTCAGGTTTGGATATTAAAAAGTTTATAACTCCCTCATTGTGACCGCTACTCCATCCATCACATTTCAAGTGAAGTTGATTCTGTACCTCAAATTCATTTCTGAAGTTTTGATGCATATCCTTGTGAATTTGGTCTAAGTATTTGGTCGATACTGTTTTTCTAGTCGGTATTTTATAGAGCGGTTGTAGCAATTCAAAGAATTGCAACCAAGCTGGATGCTCGACCATAGCCATAGGGGCTCCACTGACAAATATGGCATTACTTAAAGCTCTGTGCAGTACTTTGTTATAATCTTGAGAGAATTGCTTTAATGCTGTTGCTTCTATGTCCACAGTCGTATCATTATTAATAATATTTTGCACGTTTTCACTTAGCATGCTTCGTTCCTGATTTTTCGACGTTGACGCTATCTCTTTCAAACTTTCTTTTATATTCGGAGGATACCTCAGACAGGAATTTAAGTGTTTTTCCATTTTATTCACATTGGGAACTTAGTATTTTTTCTCACAAAATCTGCAAATGACTGATTTACTGTCATTTTCACTGCGATAATGTTTCCAGATATTTTCACGCTTTGGTTTGCCCATGTTGCGGTTCCTGGAATAATATATTATACGCTAAGTTCTAGATTTTGTTTTGTGTCAAGGATGGTTAAAAAAAGAAAAACAGTAATAAATAAAGTAGATTTTAATATCTTTGACCGTAAGAGTTATAAAATAGACCCTGGAAACTAATTGAAATACATATACGAGTACGGAGGTAAATAATCTTATTTGGACTTCAAAATTGAGATTCAATGCAGAAAAACTCATACTAAAATTACATACCTGAACTAGTACGTTGTTAATAAAACAAACTGCAACATTGCCACTAGTTAAAGTAACAAAGCAATGTTACTAAATTGACACTTGGAATGGAACTGGCGGAAACTTTCACTTAAAAAATCACCACGCGCAAAGTTCTTCAAAACCATATAATTCCAAATACACCACTGAATGCTATACTAACAATGCGATGCGAAGCAATGGGAAGGGATTAGGTCCTATGTTTGCTATTGGCGGTAAAAGGAGAGGGGAAACGGTCGCGGGATAGAGTGAGATAGAAATATGCTTCTGTTTGTCTGCTAGCTTGAATGATGCGTCATAATATAATTTTATTGACGTTAAGGGTGGAGGTGATCTTTGCGTTAAGGCAAGTGAAATAAATTTAATATATTCGGCGAGAGTCGGTTGCTATTGAACATTATAATGACACCAAGGATTAGACCATTTTCCATTATAAGTGAAATAATTAATTTTTTAGGACTTTTAAAGTAAATATTAGTGTACAATCATATATTAACTCTTAAAATGCTGGACTTGTTAATGATTACCAATGGCAATCAAAACTCATAATCAAAATATTATTTAAATTACAGTCTAAATATAAGTATTGCATTTTTTTAAATTAAATATTACAATTAATGATCAATTTAGCATTAACTCTAAGCCCAGATATGACTAAATATATACAACTTAGAAATAAGAATAAATACCCGCGTATTTACCCGCGGGTAGGTAAATATCGGGTATTTACCGGGTAAATACCCAACATTGGGTATTTACCTGGGTAGTTACCCATCTCTAGTTACACCACAAGCACAAGTCTCCGTTATCGTAGCGTAGCCAGTCTAGTTATCAGCGTTTTTCAATTAGAGGTAAGTTATTAAAAAAACTAATTTTGCTATGTTAAAAATTTGTTACGTTTCGGTGGTTCCACTAAAATCCATTCCATAGTAGCTGTGGCTGGAATTATCTTCAGTTTCGATCGGTATTTCTCCGTAAGCTCGCTTAGCATCATTGAAGTTTGGTCCGGCATAATGAATCTGAAGTAAATTATGTTCCTACTTTAGAGTTATACTTTAGAGTTAGATTCTACATTGGTCAGAATACCATCGATTGGGGTTGCTTTGATTCGTGGGGTACTCCGTAGATCAAAGTAACTTTAGTCGACGCTACTAAATTGCTAGTTTACTATACCTTGACTGGGATACCAGACCCTGCACGTCCAGCAGTTTCTACCCATCGAAGAGATTCCAGATCGCCTATTGTAGCACTCTTCAAAGCTATTCCACAGTTGGGGCTGACTTCTTGCTGAAGTAGTTCATAGTACTCTCCACCCCATTCATCCTGGTGAAAGCAGTACATATGTTACAGGCCAGCTCTTTAACTGACACGTCGCCTGCGGTCAGAAAGAGGCGCGTGGGTGTGCTAACACGGAGATTTAACGAAATGTAGCGGAAGGTGTCCTGCCGCGCTCACAGCTTAATACCCCTTTGTCACCACCACCACGAGCTACTTACCGCAGGCGACATCGTAGTTAAACGCTAGGCATATAGTAGGATAAAAAAAATATCAAAAATAACGATACGGTAAAGGTTTTTTAACTTACATGATTAACTACATTGAACGCTAAATCCAAATCTGGTAGCACACTCATATTCAGATTTCCAGAAGTATTTTTGAACATAATTAGATATATTTGGTTGCATTCCAGTTCGCTTCTCCATTGTTTTATGAGATCTTTAAGTCCAGACATCATAGGGTAAGGTGTGAGGACTGTCATTCTGTGCTGCGGTGGTAGATTTGTTCTTGCAGTTTGTAACAAAGTGAGGTCGGAATTGGTCCGAACTGAAAATGAACTAGTCCCTGCAGCTAAAGACTTGGGTCTCCATTTGATTAGTTCTAAGCGAATTTTCTTACTACTGTGTGCCGAAACTACACTGTACAAAGCCGAATGTTGGATACGACTCGTTTCGTCTAAGTCTTCAGCATTGATGATAAACATGTTGCGTCGTAAAAGTCGGTATAAAATTTGATAAAGCTATAACAATAAAAGATATTGTATATAAACTACTAGATTTAGTACAATCTTTGTCTAAAGTAAGGTTTGTGGTACTTACATTATCATTCCTTGTCAAGTTTTTCACTAAAATCAAATCAGCTTCTTTCACTAAATCATCTAAAACGACACTATTATGCATATTATTAAACTTCATGACAATTCCAGGTGCGGCATTTAGAAGAGTTGCTACGTCCTTGAATACATAGTCTTCTCCTCGTTTTTCGTAAATTTCGAGAATATTTATAACATTTTTGCCAATATTTTCGTCGACAATCTGTACGAACACTTGCAGAATATTTTGCACCTGAAACGTAATTGTATATTCAAAAATCATTATCGTCTTAATATTTGTCTAATGACAAATCAAATAAAAGTTAATTATAAATCAAGCAAAACTCAGAATGGTAAAGATTTGACGGGAATTTGGTAAGAACATTACAGAATAGAAGAGAGATAATGTTTCCTTACACGATATGACCCTTTTCATAGCAACATAGAAGGAAAGGTTAAAAGCAGACGAGGAAGGGTTAGACGGAGACAGCTACACTCTTTATCCTCGACACTGGTGAGAGTTTAACTTAAATACTTAAAATTAAATACAGTCTGGAATAAGTTTGGAAAAGATCTGTCTGGTAAATATGAACAATCACCTTTAAATCGACCGTAGTCCGGAAACGTGGCACAAAGTTTAACGCTTTTAATGCCAACTTGTTTTCATCCGGGGAAACGATCGTACGGAACCTTATGGTTTCCAACAATATACCACCGCAACTAAAAATGTTTAAACATGTGTCATAACTTGATTAAATTATACATATTAACACGTTCACTGTCCCCGTACAAAACAATCTGACACTGTCATAAGTCCAAATGCGCATCCTGTATGGAGAAGTGACTCCACAATCGAGGCATGGACTCCTTACAATTAATTGCGTGACCCGCCATTGGGGGCGCCAGAACAGTGAAAGTGTAAAAATAACAAAATAAAGCGAACAATGACGTAGTAAAGGGTAAAAATTCTCGTACCTCGCGTTGTCTTGTATTTCACAAATATTCGTTTTCATAACATTCACACCATTGATTTGAATCTTACTGTTGTTCAAATGTTGCTTGATGTCTATAGTAATCTTCCTTATGTATGTTGTTTGAGAGATTCCATCGTGAGGTTGCCGAAGAACATTCAGTTGCAGCATACCATCAATGAGGGTCACCCAGTTGCCCTCCCATAAGAGGTGGCCCTCGGTAAATGATGCGTTTGTGTTATAGATGCTTCGAAATTCGCCTCTGTATAATATTGGGCGTATTAGAATTTTCTACCGGTAATCAGTTCTATCCTTAAGCAGTAGTTTTTAAAGTTCGATTGGAAAGGCATCTGGATGCTATGTCGCCGACTTTATTGCCAAACAGACACAGCAAGAGTTGCGAAATATAGGGATTCTGTTTGCTTGTTCAATTTCAGTGTGCTTGAGTAAACCAAAAACCAGCCGTACAACACACACAAACACACAAGGGGAGACCTCCAAGAGCTCACTATCTCAGCAGCAAGATGAGTAATTTCTCATCATTGTCCCTGCGATATTGTACTTGCGTTCAGTTAGGGTCAGCCATTTCATAAATAGTATAGGCCCCAAACACGTGGCTTCACGCCACATTTTCTGGGGTTCTTATTAATACATTATTAAATCAAATCTTCTTCCTTTATCTTTGACGTCAAGGTGTATTTGTAGTTAAGTTGGTAATGTAAGAGTCTGATCCTCAACATGGTCTAACTAATACAGCTGATCATAGGCGAGTTGAGGTAAAAAAATAATGTGTTCGAGTTATGAGCAATAAGAATTTAAGAACACCCCCAGTGAAACAATAAAAGGTATGAAAATCGTTGAATGAAATATCCTGATTTTTGTAGAATAAAAATATAGATATGGGAGGTAGGGGAGCATTTGGCAGTTAGTTTGGACATCACCTAGTGTGTAACTCGAGACGGTAGTTTACTTCCTTCCGACGACCCAATGTTCCCCTACCTCCCCTACTGATATTCTGAACATACTTACCCATAACTGTAGTGTCTTTCGTATAATATTTTGTACACGTCATCAGTAGTAAGGTTCAAAACTTGTTTACTGTCCTGTTCTTGATTGAAGCCTCTAGAAACGCTCGTTGATAGCCCAATGATGTATCCAGTAGCTACTTTGGAATTATCTTCCATTACCTGAAAACATACATTAGCATATATTCATACTATACGTAAGTTTCACAATAGGGAACACAAGCAATCGATATGAAAAGCCTGACGCACCTAAAACACTGTCGTACTTTAAATCCTTGAACAGACCATCTTTCAACAAAAAATAAACTAAATCAAATTGAATCATTCATTTAGGAGCTTCAATGCCACAGACAGATACACACGTCAAACTTATGACATTCCTTTTTTTTGGTCGGGATTTAGCTGCTTGTATAATTGATTAATTGAGATTTTTCGGATGGTTAGGCCAATTTTCTTTTATGTGGTCTGAATACTTCACATACATTTAGGAGACGTTATGATCCTTTGGTAATCATAATACTAACTTATAGATGAAATTATAGGAATGATAGTGTATCTTCGTTTGTATGTGTGCGTGTACTCGTAACTCTTCTGAGACCTTCTAGAACCCGACTTTGTACTGGCTGACTCAAGGTTTTGTTACCAGTAATTTAATTTTAGCCAAGCCAAGTGAGGGGACGGCCACTTGAATAAGGAAACACTATATAAAAAAGTTTACGGACCGGCGGAGTTAGATGAAGGGGTTGAACCTGTCTAATGGTGTCGGTGTGGTAACCTATCCCAACTACATTACTCGACGAAAGCTGAGTAGATTCAGTTAAGTCCAACATTTGGTCGCTCAGTTGAGGATTTGAAGTCCCGTCACAGTATGAGCTCCGATTCTGCTGAGAGTGCCAAGTGTATTCCGGAGTTTCCACGTGACACCCAGATGTAGCATTACACTTCGAGCAACTTTAATATGTAAGTTACTTAGTAAAATATGATCATGGGCCCCTGATGTTCGAAATGTTTTGAATGTGAATTGGAATCCTCAAATAATCCAGTCCTCCGGTGCAGCGTGACGCTGAGACGCAGCTGCCGCGAGTTGTGCACGACGCGCTGCCAGATCAAGTGCATGTCGCGGTACCGCACCGAGAGTTCAAAGCCACGTCCACGTATCACATATCCTGAATGTTACTTGACGGAAGCAGAGATGATTAACCTCCCTCTTTAGCAGTTGAAGTCCCGTCACAGTATGAACATTAATTCTGGTGAGAGTGCAAACTCCTCACCTGTCGACCATTATGAAGAAACAGCTTTAGCTGAAGGGTGTCATATTCGGGAGTTTATGCAGCCAGTTAAATGAGACCCAGAAGGCATATAAATAGTTCCTTGATGTCCAAAATGTTTGAAATTTAATTTGTACCTCAAACAATCCAGTCCCTCGGTGCAGTGTGACGCTGAGACGCAGCTGCCGCGAGTCATGCAGGATGGGCTGCGAGAACAAGTGCACGTCGCGGTACTGCACCGATACTTGCTTTCGCGGCACGCCCATCGACATCGCTAGTGTGTCCCACACCGCCACCAGGGCGCCCGCGAATGGGTATACCATTTTGCCTTAGTAAAAAAGAAAGACTAGGTATTAAAATCAGTAACGAGTAGTCTAATGTATTCGATACAAATTTTCTGATACTATGAAGAAGAAGAAGAAGAAGAAGAAGATACATTTATTTTGTAAACAACAACAAAAATTACAGTACATTGGAAAAGTGACATGTATAGACTTAACCTAGACTTAAAGCTAAACCTAGGAGCCATAATCAATCATATTTGTGTTTACAAAAATGGAGTCCACTCAGCATATGTCAGAGCACTCATGAGTGCCATGACGCTGATCTTCCGTGGATCCAGAACAGGACATGTGTGAGACAGCGTGCTGTGTATTTACGCTGTGTACCTACTCATTTATGTGCGTGCCTGTGTGAATGGCATATATGTATAAAGATAAATACATAAAATTAAATTAATATGGACGAAATAAACACAATAACCATGATATATATATGTACTTACACCAGCCTATCTTTAAGAAGCATTATCTATACTATACTATCATATTATAGATGCGAAACCGTGTCTGTCTGTCTGTCTGTTACCTTTTCACGCTTAAACCGCTGAACCGACTTGGATGAAATTTAATATGGAGATATTTTGAGTCCCGGGGAAGGACATAGGCCACTTTTTATCCCGGAAAAATACCCTTACCCGCGATAAACGAATTTAAGGCGGACGAAGTCGCGGGCAGAAGCTAGTATTATATAAGTTGCAATCAGCCCTTAACTTTACGGTCGTGACAAATTGAAGTCTAACATTGCCAATTTAAGTTGACGTAAATGATGTCAAAGATTCGTACAACTATAACAGTTTTGTTTTCTTGAGCTTATTTACAAAAATGCAAGCAGAAACTCGGAACAACTATCATTTTATCATAACATCCACAAATATAAGTACCTTTTATAACGTGACCTTGCAAATAATTATGCTCCTTATCATGAACAGATATAACAAACTTGCAAGCAGCTGCTTCTTTTCTGTTAGCACATACGTAAAGTGGCAAAAACCTGAAAAAAAACCAACGATTTAGTTTTGAACTATCTGACATGGACAATTTAAAAGACTTTAAAGGTACTTTAAAAACTTACCATGTCTCATTGTGGGCCCATTCTACTAAATGCGATAAAAGAGGAGTGCCAGTAGAAACAGGAAATTCAACTTTTGGGTACAAAACACGGATATTTGGGTAATACCCTTCCATGTATAACCTGAAAAATGCAGATTAATTGAAATAAGAGTGTTGTGGTGGCAGGCTAAAGACCAGTAGGTAAACTATAACAATTGGTCATAAATTTGGAAGTTTGAAGGATATTGTGGATGTAATCAAATCAGAATTAATGTGCGTAAACTGGAGTGAGATTTCATATTGTTTATTCAGTTTGGTCAAATAAGGGACGTTTAAACTTTTGTAAAGTATAATTTCGTTCCATTTTTGTTTCACTTACTTTCCTATGGCTTCCAGAAGAAACCGTGCGTTGTCTGGATGGCCACGCCGTGTCAGTGGCACATGAGAACAAGACCCTGGGAGAGACCGCTTAAGAATGGCCTGTAAAAGCCCGTGAGGTGCCACCTCCACCAGCACAGCATTAGATGGTATTAATCTGGACGTTTCTTCAAACAGTACCGGTCTCTGAAATCATCAATCACCAACAACCCGGTTTACTACAAGGCAAGCAGTGCCTGATTCTAACGAACATAAGGAGAGAAGGTAGCAGGTTTTTGATGATCTTCTCTCAAAAACGATTGCTTCAAAATATGTTTGTGGTATCCATGATCCAGAGTGTTATACTCGGAATTCACACTTTACCCGATATTTTCAACACACTGTTTGAGGCAAGACCAAGTGGAGTTCGGGGGGTCAGATAAGGAGGATCTATTCCAGGATCTTGGATACCACAGACATATACTGGAGAAATAATTCTCGAGAAAATATCATCAAAGGACCTGCCACTCGGTATTTTTCTGTTGTGAAGGTGGTTTTTAAGGGAAGATGTAGACCGTGCCGAAGGAATAAATATTTTTTAAAGTGGATAAAATAATTAAATTTCAAAGTAAATCATATTCACCAAGAGATTGTTAGTATGGTACTCGGCTGAAGAAAACTTGGCAGCTTCGTCATCCCAGTTCTTCTGTGGCACTGAAGTGGATACCCAACGCTCGCTCCGGAGTTTTGGTGTTTTGATGACTTCGGTTAAGTACATGAGGAGGCCAGGCCCTGCAATAGTAATTATTTGATACCAATAAATGTACGCCTTAGGTATGAAGATATGATATTAAAATTTCCACAGAGCCCGGAGTCGACACTTGAACCAACACGATAAATCATACCGGTAATGAAGGGTTAAGCTGGTTTCCTCGATAAACGGCTAGCCGAAATATCTCAAATACTTACTTAGTAAAAGATATGAGCACGTAATGGGGAGGAACAAAAATCATGTGACGAGGAGAGTTAAATTTAAACATAGAACTTTATAGAAGAAGATAAAATGGATCAATTGTGTCAAATATGATATGTATAAGAAGGAAGTCACGAGATAATTGATAAGAAGTAATCCATGAAAAAACTGTCTGCGCCGCCGACCCCAAAATAAATAAAAGGAAGGGGCATCATGATGAAGCACTCAGTAGTCAGGAAAAGACTCATAATACCAGTAAAGTTTACCTGCTTCGGCGATGTAACGGGAATGATATGCGATGTTGGAACAGGGGACTTCCTTAGCGAAGATGCCCTGAGCAGTCAGCTGTGCCACGAACTCGGTCATAGCTTCCGCCGGGCCTGATATGGTGCTGGAGTCTGGTCCATTGTGACAGGCTACCTCGATTTCCGGTGGACACATCGTGGAAACCTATACATATATATAAGCAGATGGTTTACTGTTTTTTTTTTTAATTTACTCTAAACACTGCATTTCAAGAGCAAATGTACTCATTACTTAAGTAGATACGAGACAAAAGATGTCATATTTCAGACTATACGGACATAATAAAGGAAATTAACAGATTATAAAGTTGTAAAAAATAAGGTCTGTACATTGAAGATATTAAAGAAAAATAAGTGATACGGACATTTAAAGGTTACTGTTTCAGAAAAAAAAAACATTTTTTGTGTTTGTATGTGTAGCTGGGGCTTCATCACGCCAAAATGGTTAAACGAATTTCAACTATTTTAGGTACAGGGGTAGCTGGGCATCTACAGACGATTATAGGATACTTTTTATACGCCTACTCTGAAGAAAAAAAGGGGGTTATGATTTTTCACATCATGAAGATCATGATATTAGTAGAAAAGTGGGATTGACGAAAAATATAGTGATGGTAACGATTGTACTCTTTTATTTTGATGCCTTATTTCAAGTATATCAAAACTTAAGGAGTATAGTTTTTACTTTGCCGACCTGGATATACTGTAATCGATTTTTGAAGGACTTTATTTCATAGTGGAATGGGAATACCCCACCGAGAGGAGATATCTTATATTTGAGAATTCGTGAAAAAAAAGTGGAGTTCTGCTAATAGTGTAACAACGAAGAAGAGAAGAAATACAGTGTTTTTTATTTAACAGACTGTACGTACTTTTTCGAATCCAATCCCAACCGCTGCCATAGAACCGCGTATGAATGGAGTTTGAACGGAGACCAGCCCACGACTGTACGCCGAGAGGATCATTTCTTCAGCCGTGAAACAGCCATCGGCGTAGGCGCAGCCTAGCTCGCCCACGCTGTGGCCTGCGAGTTACCATTTATTGATTCCTGTAGTTATGGTGTGTTCAAGGAAAAAGGGACATGGATGGTCACGGATCCGATGGGGGAAAATGCCAGTCAAACACAAAATAATTTATTCCGGTGGCATGGAATCAATGGACCTGGAAAGCTTTGGAGCATAAAATTGCCTCAGCCATACAGTTACAGAGAAGAAGGAAAGGAAAAGTCGTTGCTATTAGTTTAGCAAGGTGCGAATGAGTAATAGAGGGTTGCAAGATCAGCGGGGTTATTGCCTAACGAAATTTTGACACTTGGTATCCGAATCAACTGTCATAGCCCATACAAAATCATGACACTTGATTCTGATTGCGAGCGTCAAACGCGTTAGGCAATACGGGGGCTGATTTTTTTAACTGGAACACATTTTCTATGTGTAGTGGTCTTATTTTGGTTAAGACTAGCCAGCGAATTCAAAGATCTTGTGATATTTATTTCTAAGGAACTTACTTCGGATTTTACAACTTACCGATAATTTTATCTGGAATTAATCCTAATTCACGAAGTACATCTGTGAGGCCAATTTGGATAGCCGCAATGCCGACGAATGAGTTCAGTATGTTGTCAAAGATAGTTTTATCTGGCGACGTAATAATGTGGACGATGTCAATGCCTTTCGGTTCCAATACTTGGTGGCAACTGTAAACAAATATTAAAACGTTAGTTATGAAATGAAATAATGACCTTTATGCTGTAAGTAGGCCGCAAGGGCACTTTTACTAGCCTGACTCTACGGCATTTCCTAAGAGGAGACCACTGTTGCGAAGAAAGCCGAAACAAACTCAACGGTCAGTATTTTTTCTAAATAAATCTTATCTGTTACAATATTTGTACTTAGCCTATACTAAATAGGTCAATAAGTTTAATCTCAATTCTCTCTTCTCACTCAGTTCTTCAAGAAAACATATCAAAAGTTATAAAAGTAAAAATATATTAGAAGAAAAAAGCAAAATGTTTTTTTTAAACAACTTACGTACCTACGTTTGATATACCATCTTATTTATTTGGTTTCTGTTCTGAGCCATGCATTTTTGTCTGTTAAATAGTCCTCTACTTATTTGCCTCAGTATATAATAATTTAATGTCTTGTCTGTATACTCGACGGAGTGACGGTAGTTTGCTTACTCAATATTTTTTTTACCCTTTCTGCCAAGGAAATACACGTCATTACTTTCTTACGCAACACACCCACCAGTCCCAACGAGCCTCCTATGTCATAAAAAAAACGATAAATCAGCCTCCCATCTGCTGACCCATTCCAGGAGTGCTAAAGTGAGACTAGGAAAATAAAGTATTGGTGGTTTACATTGCTCATCGCTATTCCATTATGTATAAAGAGATATCACTAAACAAGATATTATGGAGAGATATTATTTGACGACACGTTTACCTCAGTGGGTTGTACACCGGCCTACGAAGCTGGCGGTCCCGGGTTCGAATTTCGGCCTGGGCAGGTGTTTGTGCGATGAGCACGAATTTTTGTTCCTGAGTCTTGGTATTATAATGTATCTATATATTATGTATATCGACGCCTAGTGCCCATAGTACAAGCTTTGCTTAGTTTGGGGCTAAAAGGTAGATTTGTAAGATTGTCCCTGTGTTATTTATTTTATTTATGGCGATAACAATGAGACATGACTATTTCGGTATTCCAGTCGCACAAAAGTGTTATCACTTTCGTATTACTAAACTAGCATTCGTTAGATATTTGATCACACGCTATTCGACTTATGCATATTGCTTATAGATTAATTGTATTGCTTTTAACTGTAAAAACCCCAACAAAACGCACTGTCAAACTGACGTAAGAGAATCCAATTGCAATACGAACTCTCATTAAAAAAACCAAATGTGATTCAAATAGGATCCGTCAAAACTGACGTACAGGTCCATATTTCTCAATCGTGACAAATGTCGGGTGACAGCGACAATTCCACGTACATTGTGAAATAGGGGCCTGCTGTATAGCTTGGCACACCCGTACTCTACTGATCTATTATAATTATCATTTTACCGTTGAACGGCAGCAGCGAAGATAGGTATGCGCATGAGCTGTGTGCCCATGCCAGCCCACTGTGAGCCCATCCCGCTGTACACGAACCACAATGGGCGGTCGCTGCCGTCGAAGTAGTCTGCCCTTTCGCAAACGCTCTTTGTTTTCTTTTCTTCATCTTCATCTACAAATTCAGACATATTTAAGGCTCTATTCAAACGTACCACAACCACACGACAACGTAGCCACAAAAAGTCGTGACGCAGTGGTTACGTGTGAATAGTTGCACTGCAGCTTCGTGCAGTTGTTTTGAAGTGGTCCGACCACACGTTTGCGTTTGACGGCAAAATGTGGGTCATGTGAATATAAATATTTATTTTCATATAAATTATCGCCCGACCATTCAGTCGTCGTTGTCGTCGTGTGGTTGTGGTTGTTGTGTGGTTTTGGTATGTCTGAATAAACCCTAAATAAGAAAGGTATAAAGGGCTCTAAGGTTGTCTGGACATCAGATATCATAACAGATTATCAGTTTTTTCATGAGCACGGCACGGCAGCGTATTTATTCCGACAAACCTAATCGCTATTGGTGGTATAGAGTTAGGTTGCGTTTCCACTGAAGCGGGGCCTTAGCTTACTGTGCGGATAAATTCTGCAGATGCAAATTCGTTTGCGTTGGTTTCAACAGCGGTGACAGCGGTGTAGCCTGATTTATTTATTTTGTACAGCTGCGGTTCCCTCCGCGTCAGTGGAAGCGCACGCTAAGGTCCACCTAATTAGGTACTCCTGTCAATATCTATACGAGTGAGTCTGAGTCAGGATGATCCCTAGCAAAATGCGACGAATGGCTATCTTGTTCTATTGTTTTATTTTGTCAAAATTGGTGTTCAGAGCATTATTAGAAATATCATAAGGGGGATGTTACATGTAAGCTTGAAGTGGCGCTTGCGGAAGGGAAAATGAACATTAATTTATAATATCATGTAAACTTACCTAGAATGACAAATCCTCTCCCTAAATGACCACTTATCCTAGTGGAATGAATATTATGCAGCAATGCCAGTTCCTCCGGGTCAATTGGTCGGGTTTTCAAATCACTGATAATATTTTTCACTGTCTCATCCTGTCTTGCAGAGATTGTAACTAAACGAGGAAGATTGCACTGATATTTCGTCAGATCCTGAAATCGTGAGTGAAACAAACCAAATAACAACAGATTATTTTTTTTTGTCAGCATTTTGCTGACAGTACTTTACTCTTGCAGTTGTACACCATCGGTCGCCTCCAACACCACAGATGGAGAACCAAAGTGAACTGATATAGATAAGATACTTTGGTTCTTCATTCGATTTCATTATTTCTGACCTATCTCACAAAAAATTTTCGAGCATAATTGTTTTTATTGTTCCTTGGGCAACCTTGAGCATTCTTATAAGGTCTATAGCAGCGGTCGGCTACCTTTAGCAGCCAAGAGCCACATAGCGGCTAACGAAATTGACGCGGGCCGTACTTTCATAAATTGTGACTTTACTCGTATCAGGCAAAGGTATGCGTGGGGCCCGCGAGCCGCCTGTTGCCGACCGCTGCAATGGTGTATAGTAAGCAGATCGACGTGTAGGCACAATTTAATGTGAGTTAACTTACCTTAGGTTTATAATGTCCATGTAAAAGAACATGGGAGTTGATGCCAGTGACTGATATCCCGTTGACACCAACGAAAGTACGCTTAAAGGGCTGATGGTCGGTTACGACGCGCATGCGCCCTTCCCGTATAGCCGCCACGTCTTGCCGAGGGTTAGTGCAGTGGAGGTTACCTGCCAGCTCACCCTTATGGTATCCTAGTAGCACCTGTAGCAAAATGCATCAAGATGAGGGAGAAGGTAAATGTCCCAATGATGCCTTGACAACGTTTGATCGATTTTTTTAGTGTTGCACATTGTGGGTACTTTGTAAGAAGGCCATTTTAAGAAATACACATTTTAAGAAACGGATTGAACGAGCCTAAGCCCCGAAGTGGCCCCGAAATATCTTTTAAACGCTCACGTCGCGGACTGTACCGACTTATATCAAATCAAATCAAAATTACCTTAGTTATTGCAGTAATTCCTGAGGCCGCCTCACAGTAACCCAGATTAGACATCACGCTACCAACCAAGAGCGGCTCAGTTCTATTCTTACAAAACACTTTATCAAAAACCTCCAACTCTACTCTATCTGCCTCTCTGTCACCTGCAAGAAATATGGGATTATCAACAGTTGATACAAACTTATAGACTCCTAGAAGGCACCTGTAACTTTGTTCGCGGAGGCGAAAAAGTCATAACCCCTCTTTTTGTGAAAACCCAGCTACCCGCATACCAAAAATAGTTGAAATCTGTTAAGGCGTGATGAAGTCACAACGACACATACAAACATGTAAAAAAAATAAAAAATATTTTTCGATTTAGTAACCTTCAAAAAGTCCGTTACAAACATTTTTTAAATATATTAAATGTACAGATGTTTACATTTAACAACTTTATAATAATACTCGTAGTATACATAACGTTAGGATATAAATATATAGGATTCGACGATCATTGTCCCGATAGTCGTTTCGGTAAACGGTATTATAGCGAAGAGTATCCCCGGGTCTCCTTCGGAAACCCTAACCTAATGTCGTTTGTCCTAATGTATCGTTTGTCCTAACGCATTTTTTTCAGAAACCGCAAATTCATCAGGATTATTTTAAAGATCATCGTATAGTAATTTTGTAACAATCCTGAAACGTTTATAGTTTCATACAAAAATGTGTTAGGACAAGCGATACATTAGGACAAACGATACATTAGGACAAAACGTTAGGGATTCCGATATAGATCCGTATGCCGACCAACATCTCAAGAGACTCTCGCTAGATGGCGGGATTAAGGGTCAGATACAGAAGGACCTGGACGCGCATTCAGGAGGTTCCTCTCTCAGCAGCCCTAACCACAGGTCGGGTTATGCCCACCTGTTACCACTAACTTGTCACCAGTGGTAACAGCTGGGATTATTCTTCCCCATCTTTTACCAGTGGGAACTAATGGGAATAAAAAATCCCAACTGTTACCACTAAACTGGTAACTACTGGGGTTTTTTTACCAGTTGTTACCACCAATTTCTTTAGTGGTAACAGTCTAACAGATGAAGAAAAAATCCCAGCTTGAGCTCAGTCCCGCTGCCGGTGGCACCATAGGTTGAGTTATTTATAATATGTTTATATTTTGTATGTGCATTATTAATTTGTATATTTATAATAAAAAAAAACTTTATTATTAGGTCTAATAATTTAAATTAATAAAGAGGATATTTAGAATATCATTAAAAAAAATTCGTCGTTTAGCCGTTTCCTATTTGTTGGTTGATGGTCATTCCTCAAAAACATTATTAGTGTCTTGATTTTCTTTTATTTCTTGGACGGGTACACAATATCGGCTTCTTGGTAACAGAATATTAGAATCAGTCTTGTAAAACAACGATTTTTCATCATTATAGACAAATAGCCAAAAAAGCTTACCTGACCCAACGCCTTCAATAAATTCGACATCATCGGGTGATATTTTTGCGTCCTCATAAAACTCTTTCAAAAATCCTGACATACTGACAGGATCTCTATAAAAGCCGTATCTCGGCCCAGTATGGCCGTCTACCATCTCAAGGAATTTATTTTTAACATATACAACATCGGCGTAAATTCTAAAAAAAATGCATTAATTTTATTAAAAAGCTCACAGTGCCCTGCGCGTACACTATAATAACGGTTACAGGGCCATGATGGGGCTGCCACGATACTGTAGTGCTTCAGGGATGTTCGTTGAGGCAAGCGTAGATACTTTCCAGGCCATCATACGCAAACGAATCGCATCCCTGTGGCGCCGTATCCGTGGCAGCCGCAACAGCCTCGTAGCCGTTATTGCTGGTAGGGTAGACAGCCCATTGTTTGAGCATTGGACGAAACACCACTTGGGCTCATGTCCAATAAATTAATTAATTCATCATTAAGTAACCTTATTTAATTATTATTAGTGACAATACTAACATAGATATAAGCTCTTCTATTTTCTATTTTTTACTAACAATTAATATGGATTGTATTATCTGAAATAAATAATAATAATTATTATTAATTTATTTCATTATTATTATTTCTACCAAAGGTTGTGAACAAACCTAGTTGGGATAGCTTTTTAGCACAATACTAAGTATGGTATTTGACAAAAGTAAAAATAAATTATTTTTTACTTTAACTAAATAAAATAAATACAGTTATTAATGCTTTCCGCTAGATACTTTTAATATTCACTTTCAGTCTCACTTTTATAATGAACCTACTCAGAAAATCTACTCGTCTGGTCTTGATATCTGGATTATTATTGATAGAAAATGCTGACGCAGACTTGGAAACCCAAATTGTTCATATCCATACAGTTAGTTTAATTTCAAATTAAAATAGAAAGCCCTTCGGTCACATGTGTTTACACATTAGGCCCACCTGGCATGTATGCATACCTTTATTTTTCATTTACATTTTTTTTAAACAAACTACCCACGTTTGTTTAAAAAAAAATGTAACTTATCTCAAACTACCCGTAAACTCGGGAGCTGTAGAACTTCCGAAACACCGGAAATTCAAATGGAACAGTATATGCGGTATAAGTTAAACGTCCCAATGCTTGACTGCTTAATTATAATTATTGACACATTGCATGTTACCTTTAGTGCTACGAATAAAGGATAAAAGTGTCAACTAATGGGACAGCGTCGAGCAATGAGACATATACGTTACTCCGTATAAACATTTTGATTTATATGAGTGATAATCGCGGTAACCTAAAGGTGCGTCCACACTTGTATCATTTGCTCGTATCCGATCACCGTGCCGCAGCATGACTGCGTATCGCGCTGCTTGGACGCTTACTATCGGCGCGCCGATAATGCCGCACTCTTCCGATACAAGTGTGTGATACGCGTAGCAAATGGATTTCGAGTGATCGGATCGGCGCAACATCCAAACGCGTGATCGTGACACGCGATCATGCTACGCGACGATGATCTGATACGGGCAAATGATACAAATGTGGACGCACCTTAAGATAATATTAGAACTATACTAAAACTACTATCTATTTAATATTTTCTTTTGTTTCCGCGATTATTACTCATTTAAATAAAACAATTTAACAGATTATATCGCGTATATTATCTCATTCAGTCCACCCGTGACCATGGAAAGCTAAAAAGCTCCCGAAACGTCGGGAACTCAAATAAGACAATATACGCGATATAATCCGTTAAATTGTTTTATTTAAATTACTATCTCTTTATTTATACATGTCCTAGATTACCTTAAAGCATCTTTCGCCTTTTGTAGAAACAGTACATTAATAGCTTCGGACCTAGCGCAGCCATCGGAGTTTTGGTCGTATGATTTGGTTTTGCCATCGTTGCAGAGCGTTATTGTCCTGAAATAATGGGTGCCCCTTGTTTCGCCGACAAACTTTTTATCGAATATCATTTCACCGAAAACGTTTCGCCGAATTTTTACGTCGCGTATTTTCATTTAGTGTAATTTTATCTCATCGACAGTTCATTTCAACTTTTATTAATTCGTAGTTTTTTTTTAAGGAATATTATTTGATCGATGATTCATTTCGTATAATTTTGAAATGGAGGAGGGTCATTACATCGATTTTCATTTCTTCGACGTTTTATTTCAACTCATTCTTATATAATCGAATACATGTAAATTTTAATGGCAAATGAACGGGTGCCTGTCGTTTTCGCATAACGTTTTTTGTCCTAAAAAAGTTTGGCCGAGAATGTTTGGCATACTGTTGAATGGCATACTACTCGTTTGTCCTAATCTCTGTCTCATTTAAAGTCCTCAAGCAAGTTTGTCCTAATATTGATAACTCGAATTACCTAAAGCATACTATTCCTTACATGAATTGTCCTAAGAATTATTTTGCCTATTATTAAATTGGCTACACTTACAGCACCTAAACTAAACTATGGTAGTCGTGAAGTCAGAAGCGTTACTTATTCTACTTTAAGGCAGGTCAGACTTCGGTTAGGTTAGGTACGACGACGAACGAAGCGAGGAGGAGTGTTAGGTAGAACTGTGACCCTAACGAGCGAGCGAAGCGAGCGAGCGAAACGCCAGAACCAACAAGGTTGAGAAGGTTAGGTTTTGCTGCGTTATTATTGCGACAGGCAATATAGCACAAGACAGCAGTAACAATTTTACTACGAGCGTCAAAACCATGAATACCCACATCAGGACATTACTATTTCGTTGCGCTCCGTTCACTCATTGATAATTATGCGAAATATTGCATATTGAAATGATATTACGTGAAGTAAGTTTTATGTAATTTAAAAGATTTTAAACGATAAATTATGAAACGTACTTCTATGAAATAATACATCTGTGTAATGAAACATCCGCCATTTGGAAATTCGTGATATAAAAATACTCGTAATGAATTTTCGATGAAGTGAGTTGTCGATGAAATGAAAATACTTGAAACGTTATCTTTGAAGTAAAATTCGACGTAACGAGTGTCGGCGATTCAAGTGTAAACCTAATATCGAATTTATGCAGTCAAACTTTAAGTTCTTTCGGTCGGTATAAACAAACGCCTTCA
The DNA here is from genome assembly GCA_905404275.2 of Hedya salicella. NCBI lineage: Eukaryota > Metazoa > Arthropoda > Insecta > Lepidoptera > Tortricidae > Hedya > Hedya salicella. The sequence goes on along the minus strand of FR990114.1, from coordinate 6,191,025 downwards.
GCCGATAGTTCCGTTATTACGAAGTAGTAAGTCTAGTTGATGTCTTTGACACTTCTGTCTTTCAGGTAGACATTCCATAATGTGAATAGATTTAAGGGCGCAAGCACACGTTGACACCCTAGTTGCAGCAAGCGGCGTCTATAGATTGCGATAGTCCATTAGCGTTAACGACAAATACATTTTAAGCAGACATCCAGTAAGGTGGCTGTCTACTCCTATTCAAACCCTTTAGCTGATGTCTTTGATACCTTCCGTAATGTAGGGAGCTCTGAGGATGCAAGCACAAGTTGGCTCCACCCACGATGGCAGCTTCACAATCGCCCCTGGTCATGGCCAGATAGGCCTGCTCGAGAGCCACAGTCGAGCTGCAGCAAGCGGCGTCTATAGATTGCGATGGTCCTTTTGCGTTCAGCCAGTATGAGACCCGATTGGCAAACATGGATTTGTTACACCTGAAATCAGCATGTACTAAAAATAAACACATCAGATAATGACCTACCTATGATTAGAGGACAACGGATTACTGGTTCCGAGTTAATACCCAGTGGTTGCTATGTACATACATGACCCAATTTTTTTTCTAATTCGTGAACGGTCATTGGCAGTGCAGTGCAGCTGCAAAACTAATACGTATTTATATGGTGTGTACCTTCCTACTTTGGTCTACTATAGTATTTGGCAATGCATATGACACGAGAACAAATAAAACAAAAGATTACACATTAAGACTCCCCCGAGTGAAGTTGTTAAGGCATTTCATTTGTCTAGTTTTAATTGATTCCGTTGTAACACGAACATTATTCAAACAATTTATATGGGAACTTTTATTTTATGGCGGAATCACTTAAAATTAGGCAAATGAAATGCCTTAACTACTTGCCACAAAATTGGTCCTCACCCTCCTAAGATTCGCCATCATAAAGGATTCTTTGGAGATTTTGAGGACTACCAATAGCAAGCCAAAAGCTTGTTATGAATTGCACACTATTCACTAATATTTGCTCATCAGGTATTAACAGAGGTAATTACCCGGCAATACCGAAGCCAGTTCTCGACGTAGCGACATAGAAAGAAGCCTTTTCTGTTTCTGAAAAACAGCTTCCGATGTATACACCAACTTTTTTCCCAGAAAGGTGCTCTGGACTAACTCCTGCCAATGATAAATGCCAGGATATATAATTATTCATAAGTAAGAATTATAAATGGAATAGTTACTTTGTCAATATTAATAATATTCTCTTAGGGTAGCTGTTCCAATATATTAAATTGGATCAACTAAACATTGATTTAAACTAACACGATTTTCACTTCTTATCACAACAAAACAAACGAGGCTAAACCGCGTGTAAATATGAATTATTTAATTACATTTTGTTGGTGATTCTTCGACGTTTCGGACGTCGCGTTACGTCCATCTCGAAGGAACACGGACATAGAACATGGACGTAACGCGATGTCCGAAACGTCGAAGAATTACCAACGGAAGGTAATTAAATAAATCATATTTATACGCGATTAAAGACCGAGACACACCGGACGCGTGTGCGTGGCGTGCACGTCGACGTGCAGTGACGTTCGCGTTGCGAAGTACAAATCCTCATAAGAGATGACACAGTGCTTGCGTTGCGTTACGTGGGCGAACGCAGCGGTGTGTCATCTCTTATGAGGAATTCGGTGTGACTCGACCTTAAACACAGAATAAGTAACAGTACAACCTTAAGCCCCGCAGACATTATAAAACAAATGAAAGTCTTTTATTTATATTGGCAAAAATAGTACTATTTTATGTAGTAAATTTTTAGAAGATTTTTCATTGAGAGGGGGGGCATGTCCTCTGTTGCCCCCCTCCCCCCTTGGGACCGCACCTGTAATAGATTAATCTTTGAAACGTTATACGCCTTTAATTTCACTGACCTGAATCGTAAATGGCTTGATAAGCTTGCTCCAGAATCTTCCGCGCCATCGGGTCCATACTCCTGCTGAGCCGGTAATGGACTTTAAAGAACTGCGCATCGAAGCAATCCAGCTTCGGAATCGTTCCGACGAATGGTGATACTTCCGGATGGTCATACTCCCAACGAGGCTTCCCTGACGTCACTGGGTTTTTCTGCCGATCGAATGATGTTAGGAGTCAAGACGTCAGGAAAACAAGTAATGTAAACATCCCAATGTTTGACAGCTTATTTCCTATAATTGACACCCCATTTGTCACCTCTATTGCTACGAATTAAGGTTGAAGGTGCCAACTAATGGGACAGTGTTGAGCACTAGGAGATGTTCCTTATATTAGCGCCGCAAAATATAACCTTTACAGGGTGGGAACGAGTAACCAGACAGACTTTAACCATCCAATGAAGACCCTAATTGGAGCATATAAAGTGGATAATATGTAATCCAAAAACGAGTAATTTTTGATTTATTTTCTGTATAAGCATCAATGATACCTACCTAATTCAAAATAATTAACAACAAAAATAAACAACAAACCTTTTAATACCTTAAAATAAACTTAAATATCAAATTAAAATTAAAATATATATTAAATAATATATATTAAAATTGAAAAAAATCGCTGAATGGCAAGACCAATTTTTTGGGCAAGGATGCTGCCGGCTTTGCGATCCCCGGTGGAGTCCATGAGCCTTCTGGCCAGCTCTTTGAAGAGCCTGTGAGCCTCCAGGCCCCATGGACCCATGGTCTCGACTCCGAATGGGGTGAAATTGTATTCGGCCGAGAGCACAGTATTTGATATATTAGTCGAATACTAGGTATCGACGGCCAAAAGCGGAAACGTAGTAATCGCCAATGGATTCAATTGGCGGTTAGTACCTTTTTGCCGTCGGAGTTGTAAAAATGAAATGTCTGTACATAGACTTTTAAAGATACTTTCAAAAAATATTTTATCAGACTATTTAGAGATCATAAAATGGAAAAATACTTTTTTGGTTTTTTTGTGTTTGTATGTGTCGTTGTGGCTTCATCATACCAAAACGGCTAAACGTATTTCAACTATATTTGATACACGGGTAGCTAGGTATCTACAAATGGTTAAAGGATACTTTTTACCCGACTACGCTAAAAAAAGAGGGCTTTGGCACCTCTAGTATATGCATAGTATTAAAATTTATTAGGGACATCTTCTAATCAATCAAACTTCGTTCGCGGAGGAGAAAAAGTCTTAACTCCTTTTTTTAGCGTAGTCGGGTTAAAAGTATCCTATAGCCATCTGTGGATACCTAGCTACTCGTGTACCAAAAATAGTTGAAATCTGTTTAGCCGATTTGGTGTGATGAAGCCTCAAGAACATATACAAACATACAAAAAAATCGATTCAATGGCAAACAAATAGTCCGTTATAATCATTATATTTCATTTCATTTTTACAACTTTATAATAGCTTAGATTAGTTATGCACAGTCCGTCCGCCTATCACAGAGCTGTATTCTTTTATGCCTTATTAATTTAGTAGTTACCTTATTATAAAGAATGTCCGAGAGATCCTTGATATGATGGGACTGCGGGTAGAGGCCAGAAATACCAGATATCACTACCCTGTTCCCATCTGCCACGGGCGCCGCTTCAGCCCTTGGTTTATGCTCTTGTGGAGTAGGCACCATTATTACGAACCTGTTTCACGAAGATGCAAAATTGATATTATTCACATGTCATATCAAACGAGGTAGATAACCGATGTGCATTTCGCGCCAAACTCAAGTATTTATTAGAATTATTTCCTATATTTGGGTGAGGGTCAAAAAGTTGGACCATCATTAGCCGTAGTTTATACTAACTGGATGAGAGTGAAATGTTCCGTTGTGTGACAAAAATATTCAAGTTCTAGTTAATTGATCGTCGCACAACGGAAACTTCATAGAAAATTTAATTACGTGAAATTAACGTGTCCAAGTTTTTGTACTCTGCCGATTTACCGCCTATAACCTATCTCTTGCCTTTAGAATCGGTGCAGCACGCTTTTCACTTCCATACTGTCATATCAGCCGTCATCGCCCCGCTTAATTTCATCTTATCCCCCACATTCATACTAAGCGCATGGCTCTCGTCTCATCGCATCACGTGTTCGTACACTGAAAGTATCTCCAAACGACGCTAGGCGATCTGGCAACCACTGAAAATATGTCCATACCATACGACGCTAGGCGATTTGGCAACCACTGAAAGTATGTCCATACGATGCTAGGCGATCTGGCAACCACTGAAAGTATGTCCATACGACACTAAGTTGGCAACCACTGAAAGTATGTCCATACGACGCTAGGCGATCTGGCAACCACTCAAAATATCGCCATACGACGCTATGCGATCTGGCAACCACTAAAAGTATGTCCATACGACACTATTAGGCGATCTGGCAACCACTGAAAGTATGTCCATACAACACTAGGCGATCTGGCAACCACTGAAAGTATATCCATACGACGCTAGGCGATCTGGCAACCACTGAAAGTATAATACACTCGCGGTTTTTACACATTATTAACTGTCAAAACATAATACTGTCTCAAGCTGGCAATTAGAAACATGTTTTATCGTTATTGTTAGTTGTAAAATACCAGCTAGAAAAAAAATGGTCACCCAATTTTTTTAAAATTTATATTACTGTAAGCCATATATGTAGCCGTATATCTATTGAAAGGACGTCCAGCTTTACTCGACATCAAGGTAACATATTTATGAAACTCAATAAGATGATGATGATGATCGGGAAAAATTATCAGTGAGATAAGTTTTATTGAGAAATTATGGCTTTTTACTCCTATCACAAAACAGATAAAATGTATGACGTGGACTTCAAAATATAAATTGCACCTGTTTCTATGTATATTATTTTATACAAAACTATAACGACTACTCACGTAAGAGTTTCTATTTAATATTTCTTTAACATTTATTGGACCGTTTTCTCTCCTATTTCACAAGTATATTGTTAAAAAAAGCTTTTAACATTAGTTACATTGCGAGAGTCTTATGTTTTGCCGCGTTAATTCTGACATCTGATTATTAAAACATAAATATGTTGGGATGCTGTTACATGAAACAATCGAAGAAATGGTTGACGTGGCGAAATACAAAATAGGTATGTACCGATATTTGCCAATTTTTATTTTAACTTTTAGGTATATACTATGTTTTGCTACCTCACTTCAGTATGCTGTATGCTACAGTAAAAGTCGTAGTGAAACATAAGAACAAGCTCCGCTGTTTATATTTGCGTAATGTTTGTAAATTTAATCATAGTCAACGTGTATGTTGTTGGTTTGTTTATACAATACCTGTATCTGAATTTTATAAATTAATAGAAGGTGCCCGCAACTTCGTTCGCGGAGGGGAAAAAGTCATAACCCCTCTTTTTTCCTTCTCATAGTCGGGTATAAAGTATACTATAAACATTTGGAGATACCCAGCTACCCGTGTACCAAAAATATTTGAAATCTGTTTAGCCAATTTACCGTGATGAAGCCACAACGACACATACAAACATTTCATTTTTACAACTTTATAATAGTACTGGCGGCCGCCCGCGACTCCGTCCGCCTTAGATTCGTTTATCGCAGATAAAAGGTATTTTTCCGGGATAAAAAGTAGCTTATATCCTTCTCCAAAACTCGATATTTTACTAATTTAAATGTGAAGCATATTACCAAGATTTCAAGTTCCTAGCGTAAAAAAATATTTACTGTCCATACAAATTTTCATCCCCTTTTTCGTCCCTAAAAGGAATAAGGTTTGACATACATTATAGCCTATTCTGATATATAAGGTACATAAGTGGAAAGTTTCATAAAAATTCGTCCAGTAGTTTTTAAGATTAAGTGGAACGTACGGTCGACTACAAAGATATGTATCCACTTTTGGACCTTATTACAATGCATGTGAAAAAGTGGATACATATCTTTTTAGTCGATTCATCACGTGAAATCGGCTTAACTCTTTTTGATACACAGGTAGCTGGGTATTTACAGATGGTTATAGGATACTTTTTACTCAAATACGCCGTGGAAAAAAAGAGGGATTACGACTTTGTATCCGCCGCGAACGATGTTGCGTGCACCTTCTAGTTAAAGAATAAACAGTCTTCATATCACTTTATAACCATTGAATATTGATTAATTAGTGTTTTACATTTCCAGTACTAAATAAAATTAATAGTTAAGTTTACATGTTAAGTTTACAGGTTAAGGTTACATAGATGTCATTGAATTAATGCGTTATGTGAATATATTAATTTGTTATACATACTTGCAATGTTTTATGCAGTACTAAAACTTTTATATAATCTGTGTCTGTACCGATGTATAAGTACCGAGGGGTATGTAGGTACACTTATACAATACAATACAACAATTCTTTATTGCACACCAACAACATAAACAGTACAATAGAGCCTTAACATAAAATATTGTAGACAATAAGCGGTCTTATCGCTAAAGAGCGATCTCTTCCAGACTACCTTTAGGTAGCGGAAATGATACAAAATAGCTAGGAATGAGTAGGTGGCCAGATAAGATTACAAATAATACAAAAATGAATAAAAACAAACATACATATTATACATATATATTATACTAAACGTACATACTAAATATATATATATATATATATATATATATATATATATATATATATATATATATATATATACTTTACATATATATATTTATGTTAGAAACCTTGGGAATACAGATATTTATGAACTCGACTGTACTGTATAGTAAAAAATATTTATATATATATATATATACATTACATATATATATTTATGTTAGAAGCCTTGGGAATACAGATATTTATGAAATCGACTGTACTGTATAGTAAAAAATATTTATATATATATATATATACATTACATATATATATTTATGTTAGAAGCCTTGGGAATACAGATATTTATGAACTCGACTGTACTGTATAGTAAAAAAATATTTGTAGGAAATGTTATCCAATGCATGTAAGTCACGTAACGCATTATACAAATTGAAATGGTTTTAAGCTACATGCATCTTATCTTATTACTAAGGGTCATTACGAATACACTTCGACCACGTGGGATCATTTGTGTTACTACCCCTTCTTGCTACTCAATGCTTTGTTCTACCATCTCCATAAACCAGATGATAGATGCCAATGGTCTAGGTCTAGGTCTAGAATTCGTTTGGCCTTGGGTACCCAACACCAAATTCCTTCATTCTCTGTCTGGCGAGGGTACGACATTCACATAGTATATGTTCCAATCCGTGTTGTCAGAAAGTCCTAATTTGGCCAGGCTTTTGCCTCCAAAGTGACCTATAAACACACCCATTATGATTCTGAGTTGTGTTTTGTGTCTGAGCAGTCTGATTGACCCCTTCTATGAATAACTTTGCATGCCTCAGGCCCTCCACTAGATAAGATAAGATAAGCTAAATGCAATTGAAAGACAAATTTCAAATAATCACTTTATTTAACGTCTAATATAAAAAAATCCATTAAAAACTTAAAGTACCCATAATTGCATATTCTTTCAACAACAATTTTAACACAAAATTTAAGCACAATACAAAGTAATTAGGTATAAGTTTTACGAGAACGCCATTACAATATCATCATTCAGCGGACATAGATCACAATGATTCATATTCTCAAACGATTCCAGATATTCTGGATCCAAATACTTGTTAATAATGGCGGCACATTGTAAATTCTTTGGAATCTGTGACAGACTGGAGCGCAATTCATGAACAGCAACTTCTTGTTTCGTATAGCCGCTCATAGATTTCAAATTAAATGGAGACGGTAATTCCGAACGTATAACAATGATTTTTGAACGCAGTGAATACGGCCGCATTTTATGATTCCTTATTAACTCTATTTTATTATACGCAGACTTTAAATAAGAACGAATGAATTGAGAAGTATAAGCTTGGCCGCGGCATGTTTTTACGCAGATTTCTACTTTCTCATGCCAATTCCTTGCTTTTTGTAGGCGATCTGCTAGCTCTGGGACTTGACGGCCCATCATCAGGTTGGTCAAATGTTGGAGGACGGTGGCTTGCAGTTGACCATCAGTCAGTCCTTTTAGGTTATACTCCAGTAAAGATTTAATCTCCTCAGGCGTGCCGCCGAGACAGTAGACGGTGCCGGATAATCCTGCAACAATATTACATTTTTAGCTAAATCTTAGATTCACATCGGCTGTGGGCGGACCTCTGCATGTGTGCACTCGAATGTCTGCAGATCAGAGAGATGACGGGACACTAGTGGCAAGCAAATTAAATTTGCTCCTGACAGTACAAACTGAAAACCACGACCACTCTGCAATGAGTAGAAGGACTGAGAAAATAATAAATAAATCTAAGGTAGATATTTGTAAGATTTGTGGTTAGCGTTTCGGAGGGTTTTTAGGGTTCCGTACCGAAAAGGTAAATAAAGGACCCTAATGGTGCCTGTCTACCTGGCCGTCTGCCACAACGCTTTATTACAGGAATAACCTATGCTATTTGGAATAGTTGTGGAGTGTCTTTTTAAAAGGACCTATTTCTGTATGGAAGTCATAGAAAATAAATACTGACATGACTAAATGTGCATTGGAGGTGAAGGTTAAATTCTTCATAATTTGCAATAGGTATCCTTACATTAAGTGAATTTCTGTAATCAATGAAAAAAAAACCGGCCAAGTGTGAGTCGGACTCACGCACCCAGGGTCCCGTACAAATTTTTACTTACCCTAACTTTATTACGCGGTACCGGTTGAGTTAAGTTTGCACCTGATATCTATAGCATTGCATACAAATCAGGTGCAAACTTAACGCAACCGGGTTGTTCAAATAGGTTTTTTGCAAATAAAAAAAAATTGCTAGGTAGAGACATAGCTATAATTTTCGTGTAATATTTATGATTATTAATACAAACTGAAAATTTCAGAATGGTGTTTTTTTCACATTTTCCTTGGTAAAACAAAAACTAATCACAATAAAAAAAGCCCTTTCATATGATACACCCTATTTGACCCAGTAGCTAGACTTTTAATTTTTACTCCCCCTCATATTCATCGTTTTTTCAGAAAATAAAGATATATTTTTAAATATTTCCTGTGCAATACATGTGGGCTGACCATATTTATAAATATTCCAAATTTCAAATAGTTAGCATAAGTAGTTTTTGAGATATGGCGCTTTAATAGTCGGACAGAGAGACAGAGAGACAGAATCGCACCATAAGGGTTGCTTTTGTACCTTTTTGGTACGGAACCCTAATGACCAGTATGGATGCCTAAAATAAGCCGAAAAAAATAATACTAACCTATAATAATAACCGAAAAGAAATAAGTGAAATAGGGTATTACATGAAAAAGCCACAGAAATGCACATTTTTAATCTTTTTTCAATACTTAGTGTTTAAATATCTATCTCCTAAGTTTACCAAGCGAAACTATTTTAAATCATCACGTTTTTTAAATGTTTAAAAAATAACTTCTGAATAATCCGATTAGGTTAAGATCTCCATTTTCACCTCATTTGAATGTGGCGCTATATATCCAGGTATAAACTTAACTGGCCAGGCGACTTTACTGAGATAGTTTGAGACTCTAAAAAGGACATAAGGTAGTTTTTATCCTGGAAAAATACACGGTTGCCAAGGGATAAATAAAATAGTGGGCTACACGCGCGACGCCGTGGGGAAATCCGAGTTCCTTATAAACAGGGTTGATAGACATTTCCATCCCTGCGCCAACGCAACTACAAAACCTCAAAAATAGTCATTCCATGACCAACACGAGCAAAAAAAAAAATCGGCCAAGTGCGAGTCGGACTCGCCCACTGAGTGTTCCGTACAAAATATACGCATCAATGAAAATCCAGTGTTAGCAGCGCCATACTCCTAAGCAAAATATACGCGGTGTTCGATCTTTATATATTGGTTACTGACATAGACGGACATAAAATTATACTGTTTTTAGTATTCGTTGTTATAGCGGCAACAGAAATCCATCATCTGTGAAAATTTCAACTTTCTAGCTATCACGGTTCATAAGAATGAGCCTGGTGACTGACTAACAGACAGACGAACAGCGAAGTCATAGTAATAGGGTCCCGTTTGACTCTTTGGGTACGGAACCCTAAAAAAAGAATTCCATTAGGCAATAATAAATAAATAAATAAATAATAAATATCAGGGACAATCTTACACAAATCGACCTAGTCCCAAACTAAGCAAAGCTTGTACTATGGGTACTAGGCGACCATATACATAATATATAAATAAATTATAATACATAAATACATTGTAAACATCCAAGAATAATTCTATTATTAGCGCTTACTATTGCTTTGTGCAGTATAATTTTTATAAATTATTCCTTAGGAGTCTTACCAAGAAAGTACGCAGTTTCAAAGTATATCACTCACGTAATCGCGAAATCTGCGTTAGTTTATACTGTAAATTGCCAGTATGTGGGTGTTTTTACAAGCTTTTATTTACTTTCACCTGTCCCGTTGTCTGTCTGTCGGTCTGTAATCAAATCTTGCAAGTTAAATTTAATCCACTTCCCGGTTTCCGATTGAGCTAACATCTTTCATGTAAGTTCGGTGAAAATGCAATAGTATGATACCATCGAGCTATGCGCTACCATGAGTTCGGCACGAGCGAGTATCGAGCGCTCGATAGCGGTCTATCTCTTTCGCACTATTAGATACGAGATACTCGCTAGCGCCCATCGTAAACTCAGCTCATGGTAGGGCACACTGATCTGATGATGGAGCAGGAAGGTCGTCATAGGAACTCTAATAAAATAATGCAATCCTACCGAGTTTGGGCTCTTTAGAATCGTCTCGGTGAGTAGTTGATGGATGTTCAAGGAAAAGTACAGTCAGCGATAAAAGTTTGTCGCAAGAATGAAACTTTTGACAGGAACTTATTTCGTTTGTACATTATTTCTTTTAGCTGTGTGCGTTTGTAGGAATAGGGATATTTCGTCTGTGTGCTGTACGTGTACACCTCACCGCCGGCTAAAATGCATGGAAAATTTGTTCGGTAATGAGACGGCTTGTCACCTCCATCAGTTAAATACTCTAGAAGATCACTCACCATAACTCTCAAGAATGGCTGCCATTTCCAAGACTACTAATATCCCAAGCTCGTAGCCCAATAAGTAAAACGATTTTGTATCTGTCATTCTTTTTATCATGGTCTGAAATTATTAAAAACGTTTATTAGCTAAGTAAATAAATGTAAGTAATAATAATAATGTAATGTAAGTAAGTAAATGCACTAGGAATGAAAAAAATACGATATAAAAAAGTGCACTAGCAAAAGAGCGTATATTCGTGGCACTTGCGTCCTTTCGCTGAGCAGCGCAGTTTTTTGCCAGTGACTCAAAAACGGTAACATCCGATCATGTTCAACATAATTTTCATTGAAATTATTTATACAGTAGATATTTTCGGAAATAATCGCTCCGGAAGTAGCATAATTTTGTGCCCCCCCCCCTCTCCTCTATTTTCTAAACATGTCCAAAAAACATGAAAAAGTTAAAAAAGATAAAGCTTAATAAATAATTTAGAAGAAAATTATTTTCAACATGATCGGATATACCATTTTTGAGTTATCGCCGAAAAAAGCATTTCTCAACAAAAGGACGTAAGTTGTGTCATGGAGATACGCGATATCGCATTTTTTTCACCTGTAATGCAATTTCTCGTATGAACTGCTGCGGAACCATACACTGAGCAAGGTCCGATATTGTCTTGGCCGATTTTTGTACATAATATTCTTCATGGAATTATAACTTACATTAACAAGCCTCTGTGCCATGTCGGGAATGTTAGTGTCCAAGTCGTCGATATTCGGCTTCAGTACCACGGTTAGCAGCTTCAGTCGTTCGCACAACACGTCAAACCTCTCGTGATTGCCATCGATTCCCGGTACTATGCACAGGTATGTCTCGGCGCTAAACACGTCGTCGTATCGCTGAAAAGTAAATCATTAAGGGCCTGCATCGTCAAGGATAAACCACGCCAAAACGCCGAGCCGACCAATGAACGTGATTTGCAATAAGGGACGCATTTATTGCTCGCGCGCATCAAAGAAAGAGAAAGCTAATACACTACATGCTTGGGGTTTTTTGGCGTAAGTGCCAGATGTAAAAGTACAATGAAATCGAAGATATTATTATGTTTTGTTAACATTTAAGTTAGTGACGTAACAGATAAAGGGAAGAATATAATTTTTGCGACCATTTTGGTTCCAAGGTTGTGGATGAATACCCTGCGGATGGCGAGCGGTGCCGTTCTAGAAGGTGACCGAGTAGGCGTTGCTTGCATAACTCCGAATCCTACCACTAAATCACATACCATTTCTGCATTATATAGGCGAGTAGGCATCAGGACCAGTTCAGTGGACTGCACCATTTCGTCGCCATTAATCGCCATGAAATATGCCCCTAGACCAGGCTCTTCCTTGTTGGCATCGGTAAACCTCTCTTGGAGTTTTTTCAACCTATATATAAAAGACAGCAGTGAGAATTATTTCTTTGGAGAACGATGAGTCTTAATCCACATTATTTTTATGTGGAGTGGCAAACATGTAGCGGAGAAATGATCCACTTGATGTGAAGCTGCCATCGTCACGTATAGACATGTGCAACACCACCAGATGAGCCGCCCAAACGTTGCCAATCTGTAAGTACCCTAGTTTGCTCGCTTGATGAAGTAATCATGTTATAGCGCTATGAAAACAAATCAGGAGGGAGCTTATTCTATGGCGAAGGCTAGACGTACAATACATTTATCAAACATCGTGACATTTATTGGTCGTCTAGTCTATTGTATTGGCAGATGACAATATTTGTCATGGAAATCTAGCTTTCTAAATTCCGTAATAGTGGTTTGTAATAAATATTAGCATTCGTCAATATACTTAGATTACACGATCAGTAAATACTGTGATATGTCAGTCTCCATTTCTTCTCCACATCCATTACACGACTGTAGTCTGACGTTTTTTATTTCATACACGTTAGACAAATAGTGAAGAGCATGATGTGGACGAAATTTCGAAAAACATCGATAATACCGGAACCAAACCCTGTGACGTGCATAGTTGCATACGGGGGTTTTCGCCTATAAGTCCAACTTGCAAGTTCGTGGCAAAAAATTGCGCAGCGTCCACTTGTTTTTTTTTTCATGACTTTTCGATGGTTTTCTCAAAGTTTCACTAAACTTATTTAGTAGTTTTATGAAAACACAAGCTTCATACACTGACTTTCGGATTTATATACCTAAGTGGTAATAACAAAGGCATCTACTGAATTTTAAGCCAAGCATTGTCAGGTTGAGTTTCCATAAAATTGTCTTTTCCCTTTGGTTGAATTTTCACAAAAATGTATGTACGACTTAAAACAGTTTTATAAAATTGATATTACTTACTGTTTTATCGTCATGTGGGGAAGCGATTCCTTTGGCAACACAATATTATACTTCTCCTCCAGCAAATAGCACAGCTCCTGAGCCCGTCCCTGGTCCAGACCAACCTGCTCCAAAATCGCTCTCTGATCCGTCGCACTTGTGATTCTGATACCTGGAAACAGTAGAATTGTCGTAATGAAGATCATGGTAGTACATAAAACCGTATAAAACATAATGGTTTGATTTTATTGCAATTCAAAGTTGACATTGAATTCAGAGCCATCTCTTGCTAGTACGTAAAAGCTGGATAGAGTGATTTTTTATTAATATTACTTATTAAACAAAGTACATATTTCTTATTCTGCAGCTTTTGCAGTAAGTAAGATTCGTCAATTAACAGACGTGATAACGGCTCGATTAGTGTATTTCAGTTATTTCCACAGTATTATGTCGTATGGCATCTTACTATGGGGCAGTGCTTCCGACATTAATACTATATTTGTTCTGCAGAAGCGGGCTGTTCGTGCGATATATAAAATGAACTATAGAGAGTCGCTTAGAGATAAGTTTAAGGACATTAATATAATGACAGTGCATTGTCAATACATTTATGAGAATATTATGTATGTACATAAAAGTATTACCGACTTTAAGAAGAACTGTGATATACATAATATTAATACTAGAAATAAGCATAAGCTCGCAGTGCCTGCTACTAGGCTGCATAAAATAAGGAGATCATTCATGGGTAACTGTGTGAGATTTTATAATAAACTTCCTAGCAGCATAACTGAGTTGTCTATTGGTAAATTCAAAAATATTGTGAAACGAAAATTATTTTCTAAAGCTTATTACAGCACACAAGACTACATGAATGATGAAGCCGCGTGGGATTAATGTAAATTATAGCGTCATGTAGGTATATGAATAATTATTTTAACGAATACCTAAGGTACTATTATTATTTTAATCTTAATTGTTTTATATACTCTGACATTTAGAATTTTATTCTAGACACATTCTAGATTATTTATTTTTTATTGACAATTCTTTTGGGATTTATCTTATTGATTATTTTAATTTTAAAAATGATGATTTTATCAATAATATTACATTTAAGTTAAATGATCTGATTAGGTTTTTCTGGGTTTCCCTAATCCTTGCAGCAAATGTTGGATCATATTGTATTTCTCCCAGCAAACAAACATTCACTCTCATGTAACTGACATTTCGAAAGTGCTTGTAACTAGGCCTACTTGAATAAAGAATATTTTGATTTGATTTGATTTGATATTTCTAAGATAGTTTCCTGCAAAACTGTATTTTACAGTTTGACTGAAGGCACAAGTTAATTTTTAATGCTAAAAATAGATATCTATGAAATGTCAATTTGGTTTATTGAATTAAAAAATGAACTTTCGATAAGTATTTTACTTAAATGATTCGTCGTAAACTCTTTCATGTTGTGTTAATATAAGACTTATGCGTTTTTATAAAAAACAAGTTACTCCAAAATAAATTGTCGTTCATGCCTAAGTCCATGTATGAGGGATTATTATACCATTGAACTTGGAACTTTGATGATTATAGTTTTGTATTTTCATCCTTTTTAGGGTTCCGTAGCCAAAATGGCAAAAACGGAACCCTTATAGATTCGTTATGTCTGTTTGTCTGTTTGTCTGTCTGTCCGTCCCGTATGTCACAGGCATTTTACTCAAAAACTATAAGACGTACATTGATCAAATTTGGAGCATAGGTGTAGTGTGTAAACCGCTACTTAGTTTGATAGTTAAATAAAAAAATAGATATTTCTAGGGGGTGCCCCCCTAGAAATCGAAACTGAAAAAAAAACAGCATATATCACGGTTTGGCACATATTTCAACAGTACTTCTAAAAACACTTTAAGGTTTCTAAAAGAAAATTGTTTTAGCGATTTTTTTACGAAATATTCGCTACGAAAGTAGCAAAAATTCAAAAATGTTCAAAAAATATGAAAAAATTTACAAATATAAAGCTTCATAAATACTTCCAACGAAAATTGTTTTCAACATGATGAAACATACCGTTTTGAAGTTATTGCCAAAAAACTGCGCTTCTCAGCAAAAAGAAGTAAGTGCCGGGGAGATACGCTCTTTTGTTAGTGTTTTTTTTTCATATCGTATTTTTTTTCATCTGTTGTGCATTTTTTGTATAAACGGCTGCGGAACCCTTCATGGGCGAGTCCGGCTCGCACTTGGCCGCTTTTTTTATCTAAATGTAATATATTTACGCTTACCTATGAATACTGTAGGTTTGAACTTATTTTTTTTCATTCTTATACTTCGAAGCAAAACTGTAACTATACCTGGTAAAAGCGCGATTTCCTCGAGTAATGGTCGCCGTGGGTTACTGTGCGCGTAGCCAAATATAACATGTTGCCCACTGCAAAGGGCTCTCTCAATGACTTCAACGGCAACCAACGATTTAAGCTTTGGTCCAGATGACGTTTCATCACTAATGTGCCCGATTTCGTCGAACTAAAACATGAACAGAATTAAATAGTAAAAAAAAAACAGGTTGTCTACTACAAAGAGCTCTCTTGATAACTGCAGCGACTGTTGACTGAAATAAATAAAAGATTCTGTCGAGTTGCCGTTTCAAAAGTAATGTGCCCAATTAATTTCATCGAGCTAAAAATAAGCAAAGAGTTAGCCAAAAATAACACGTTGCCGGCTGCAAAGGGTTCTCTCGGTGTCAACGGAAACCAGCGATTTAAGATTTTGCTCTGGTACTGCTTCATTACTTGTGCCCTATTTCATTACACTAAAAATATAAACAATGAAGAATAAGCTTAATTAAAGTAACAGGTTGCCAGCTGCAAAGGGGATATCTTGATGTCAACGGAAACCAGCGATTTAAGCGTCTGTTAAGATACTGCTGCACAACTAATGTGTCCAATTTGATCGAACTAAAATCATGAACAATTAACCAAAACAAAGTATGAAGGTGCCCAACTTTACAATAAACTCCCTAAGCATTTAAAGAATATTAAATCAGTATATCGTTTTAAAAAAATGCTCAAAATACATATATTAAATATTAACACCGAAAAAAGCACATATTAATTAATACGCACAAATAGACATAAATAAACAAATACAATATACTCACACAAAATATAGAACAAATTAATGCAACTACGCTATGCCGCTTCCAGTCTGCGTAAATCAGTGATTTTTGTTATCTTGTTTACAACTCGGTCCTGACCAGTATTATTGGGAATATGTATGTGATTGCAGTCGCGGTGTTATCTAGATTTACCCTCCTTTCATGTTCTCGCTCATTGTAAATACATTATGTTTTATTTTAAGTTCTCATAATAAGTGAATTGTAAATTCTTAATGAGAATAAATGATCTATAAACCTAAACCTAAAACTAACAGATTGTTCGAAATAAGATTGTTAAAAGAGCAATTTGAAGATGGCAACCTACACCTACAAATTGCTCTTTCAAAGACTGCTAAGGCAACCTGCGATGTAAGCTTCGGCCCACATACCAATTCATGTCACTAATGTGCCCGCCTGCATCGAACTAAAAACAAGAACAATTAAAAAGTCAAAATAACAAATTGTATTTTTTTTTTAAAGAATATACCTGATTAATGTTTTGCAACTGCAATGAGAGTGACGGTAATCCATAGAATGCTCTATCGCGACATATTTCCTTTGCCAAGTGACTTTCGCTTATCACTGCAAAACACCTGTGAAAAATGCTTTCTATAAAAACAGTAAAACTCGAGCCTAAGAAGATAAATGAATATAGAAACATCAATGGAAATAGATTTATGCTGTTGTACCAATTTCATAAATTACTTTCGCTTTTCCTCTACCCGTGGCTTAGGTCCAGTGAGAATTAACCCCATCTTATTTAGTTCTAGGTACAGAAAAGGGGAGGCCTGTTAATTTCAGCTTTCTAGAGCTGGGTCCAAGGGGTCTCCTTCTAAATCCCTAATGTCGTTTGTCCTAATGTATCGTTTGTCATAATGCATTTTTTTCAAAAACCGTAAATTATTCAGGATTTTTTACAAGATCATCGTATAGATTAGGGTAGGTTAAGTTTATGTTATAACAATTCTGAAAAGTTTACAGTTTCATATAAAAAAATGCGTTAGGACAAACGATACATTAGGACAAACTACGTTAGGGATTCCGATATAGATCCAGGTCCAAGAGTGGACGGGAAGTAGCAACGGCCGTAGGAGTGGGTCAGATTGGACTTTTCTTTCTTTATGTACTAGTGAAGAGTAGTAAAACTTAAGTGATAATGGGCAGGAGGAGGCCGACGACTCCTTAAGTAGACGACTTCTAGCTGATGATGATGATCAATAGAAAAATATTGATTACTTACTTCATCGAAACAAACAGTTTTCTGGACATCGCATCTATACTTTTAATTATTTGTTCTTGCGCTTCTTGACCATTACTAATATCTCTTGCTATAAAAAACACAGATTCCACGACCCCAGTTTGTTTGCTGTTATGTAAAAATTCTATTAAATCCTCATTTCTGGATGTTTGATTAAACACGGTGTAAACTTCCACCCCTCGTTTGCGCCATACCCTGCAAAGAAGATTGTTATCGTTATTTGTCGGTCATCAGTACTATTATTAAAAAATCCATGTGCCTTACAAAGGCTCAATGCAGCCTATGAGCGCTTGCAATGGCCCTGGCGTTGCAAGCGCTCATAGGCTGCGGTGACTGCTTAATTTAGTAGTACAAAAAAAAGGATGCGGTTAACGTTGATACTGCTTATCGATGAATAACCCGTGCTCGATGAAACAGTAATACATCTTTAATTTTTCATTCAAGTTTTTATTTATTGACGTTTAATATGTTATTTATTTTTATGTTATGTTATAAAGTTATAAATTATAATTTTTACAGTGTGATCTATAAAATGTTAACATTGATAACACCGCCATCTCGGTCGGAATATTTTCGCGGCTTCACTATGTCAAAACGACTAGAATATTTGGAACTCGATTACGCTGAAGCAAAAAGACGGTTATGACGTTTTTCACCTCCATGAACGAAATTGCGGGCATTTTAGAGTAAAAAAAAATACCATTGCAACCACATCTATATAGTGTCTTGCTGTTTAAAATTTAATGTTGTAAAACTACCAATGGAAGTTTTAATTTCACGCTAGTTCGAAGAAAGCCTTACCTTTTCTTAACGTTGAGGTAGCCTGAGGAACGTGGTAAGTAGAGGCGTAGTCGCCTAGCACCCCGATTAATTAGTCTATCCGCTAGTTGCAAGCTGAGCACGTCTTCATCGCTTATCAATAGCTGGTAGTTGCCGGGAGAGCAAGCCAGCCTGTAATCAATGGCACGTTCAGTTAACTTTAAAAGATAAGATAATATTACAAAATTAATGACATTGATATCACTCGGTTACGGTGAGATGAATTGCCGCCGGACCGATGCGATCTTCAAGCTTTCAAGAAAAGAGCGTACTCCCACCTGAAAGGCTGGCAACGCACTTGTGACTCGACGACCGACGACCTGTCTTCTCGTTTGCCTCCTATGTCATCAAAAAGTAGCAAGAACATCAGCATCACCGGGGCGTAGGATGCTCCCGCGATGATAGCTTGCCACCAATACTCTGAAGGCTAAGGGGGCTTTGTGGGAGGAGTATGTGGCTTGAGAGAGTCTCTTAACGCGCAATAAAACGCCAGCGAAGTAGCGGGAACATCATCTGCAACACCAATGCTTGGAAGCACGCATCCGCCATGGTTGCTCGCCGCTAAAACTCTAAAGGCTCCGGGGGCTTCGTGGGAGGAGTATGTGACTATATCATCATTATAATTTTTACCCGCAACCTTGGTTGCGCTAGCGAAGAAGAGGGAACATCCGCATCACTGATGCGTGCTAGCATAGCACACTTGCGGAGTACTCACCCGCGGAGTACTCAGGAGGTTTCCTGGAGGCCATGTGACAGCGCTTGAGCTTGCCATAGAGCTCTAACCGTTTTGTAGTATAAAGGCCGCGTCATAGCCACCTTGGTTGCGCCAGCAAAATAGCGGTCTCCATCAGTAATCTGGCGTGGTTGCTCACCGCTAAAAGTGTGAAAGTGAAGACACGGCGGCGGGCCTCATTGGGGGAGTAAGCGCATCATTCAAATACGTAATAATAACTACCTTGGTTGCACCAGCAAAGTAGCGGGAACATCTTCATCTGTAATCTGGAGTGGTTGCTCACCACCAAAAGTGTGAATGTGAAGCCTCGGAGGGCCTCATGGGGGGAATAAGCGCATCATTCAAATACGTCATAAGTGTCATAACAGCTACCTTGGTTGCGCTAGTGACGTAGCGGGAACCTCCGCATCACCAATACGTAGTAGCACGCGCCCGCGATGGTTGCTCGCACCTAATAGTCTGATGGCTCGGGGGGCTTGGTGGGGTGAGTATGTGACGCGAGAGAGCGGTCGAACGTATCCCTTCCTTATACCTTCACTCACTAACGCGTGCAATTTCTGTAAAACCAAACGTTTAGTTCGATTTGGATTGAATACATTTAGCATAGCGATTAACGTTAAAAACGGCATAAACAACAATCAATCCTCCGCCTTTAATAACTTTTTAGGGTTCGGTAGCCATAATGGCAAAAACTAAACCCTTACAGTTTCGTCAAGTGCGTCCGTCCGTATGTCACAGGCATTTTACTCAAAAATTACTGAATGTGTATTGATGAAATTTGGACGATAGGTGTCTTGTGTAAGCCGCTATACTGAGTTTGATAAGCTTGTAAAATTTGCATAACAGAGTCTATAAATGATAGTTATGCCAAACTGTACCTGTAATTCTTCAACGTTATTGTTTTCAAGGATTTCCGAAAAATCAACCGCCATGTATGACCTATTTCTGGTCATGTTAAACATCCCATAAGAGAAGTTTTCCTTCGTATGCACTTGCACAGTGTCTATGACCTTCCCGAGACCGGTACAGCAACTGAGAGACGCCTGAAATAAGAAAATAAAATAGATTCGCCGGTTGACAACCAAATTTTTATCAAAACTCCCCTCTCTAATCCCCTCAAGTTTATTATCCACACAAAATTGGGCCCATAATACCCCTTCCATTAGTGGCCAATTCTATCGGCCGACTCCGGCCTTGACCACTGTCGACTATTCGACCAATCAACGAGCCCAACCGAGTGCTTTGGTCTTTGTCGAGCGCCCATAAGGTCAAAAAATGATGCTCGACCTGATCAGAATGGACAAAATTTCTGACCGTCTAGTAGCTCCTTTTTTATTAGAAAAGAGGTGCCTCCAGATTCGTCCCATTTAATTTTAGAGAAGATCTGAAGATGGGTTCCACAAGGAATTGATGGAACTCTTCAAATATTGTAGGCATACTTACATATGGCGATTTTGGTATTATAAGAAACATAATAAGCATTTGCATTCAGAAAGTGTACATTGGTGAAGTAAAACTGATGAAGAAGACCATAGAGGGCCACTGGAACTCGTCAACGATAAGTGATTTACGGGGAGATCCATTTCAATTAAAATAGCTAAGCAATTCATACTCGCAAATTTAAATGGTCTTGATGAGAATGGTACCATCGCATTGATTTCATTTCAATTTAAGTACTTACCTACAAGTAACCGTTGTCTACGCAATCTGTACAATATTTACAATTAATGTTATTTTGCAGTCAGTGCCATGTGTCACAGCTGACTAAAATCGTCAATTTTCAATATTTTACACATTCTTTATATAGCACCAACGCCAAAATAAGATTAAGTATAAATATACATATACAATAAGTAGACAAACGGTTACCTACTTGTAAGTAAATTCAAGAAACTGAATTATGCAGTTATGTTTTTACTGTTTTTTCGATCAACATCATAATTTATTGTCAATACTGATGATAATTACTAAATACATACGTTTTTCAGCTTTCCTTTGAGACTGTTTATGACGAGATCGCATCCCTCTCCTTTAGTAGCACTTAGAACCATATCGCAGAAAGAAATGTCACGGGAATTACCAATGCGATTTGCTGAAAAAATTATTGACACATGAGGAAAGTATGAAGCTTTAATTTGGGGTCAGTTTCATACTTTTCCTTAATTTTTCGTATATTGTATCTAATACTCTATAATATAATCTGAAATTAGCCGGCGGGAAGGTAATAATAACGCGACGCTCCCTGCCCACTGCAGCGAGGGTTGCCAGATGGTCGGGATTTGGATTTTCCCGAATTTTTGTATGTGTTCCCGACTCCCGACAAAGTAAAAAATCTCCCGAAAAAGAACTCAAATATGCAGGGTTTTAATAAAAACAGAGTTGATTAGACTCAAATTAAGGAAAATTTATTGATTTCAAGTCTTGTTTCAATGGTGGAAAAGGACAGAAAATCTAAATCTGTGAAAAGTAACACAAAATAAGTGCATATGGCAAGCTAAAAAAATAATTACTTTATTATTTTTTGTTGATTATTGATAAAATGATAACATAGGTCAGGAGTGAACCACTTTTTTGGTAGTATTTATTTAAGTGTGTAAGTACTTTAATTTGATTTTATTTTTGTTTCTCCCGACCAAAGTCCAAAAATCCCGAGAAAATTGTTTTTCTCCAGATAAGAGGGTCATTCTATCTGGCAACCCTAACTGCTGCTATCTGCTTAAACGTCATATTTTTCGAAGTAACTTTACTTAAATATTATCTTCTGTTTCCGCGATTAGCACTATATAATCCGTTTAAATTATTTTATTGAAATAACTTTACTTTATTTCATGGAACTAAGTGTAATTATTATTTGTGCGACAGTCCAAGTGTTTCTGATTTTGTATTTTATGAATGCAATTACCTAGTTGTGAAATTGTTAATATAAATAATTCGGTTTTAAGTTTATCTATTTAAGGATATAGTTGAATCATCGGGAGCGTGGAATTGCATATGTAGTAGTATTGTTTGTTTACAGGCATTCTATATTTGAATTTTCTATTTTCTTGTACTATCAGCATACAAAGAGGTTGTTATATATATCGAAGAACTAAAAACAAAAATAATGTCAGTGTGAAATTGTCAATATTATTTACGTTGTGCGTATATTTTTACATCTGATTTGATTGTATTCTCAATTAATTATTGTGTCCGCCCGTACGACTACGAATAATTTCTATATTTAAAAAAAATATGGCTGTAAGTAATTTTGGTCCTATTGAGAGTCAAAGTAAGCAAATAATTTTCAACTGTTATAAATATTTTGAAAATGAACTGACGAAAAATTTAAACTTGCCTTACACCGCTGCCCAGTTAGTTGAAAAAGCTACAGGTGTTTGTCTCTCTACTGTTTATAACATTGTGACTGAGAGCAACAGCGAGAAATTCGCAACAACAAAGAAATTCACCTCCCCGAAGAATAAAAAGTTGCATCCTTGTCCGTCATCAGCAGTAGACGATTTTGATCAGGAAGTCTATACAATTTTCATCTGTCCCATAAGCAATTTCCAACCTTAAAGGGACTCCACTCTGTGTTAAAATCCGATATAGATTACAAATTTGGCATTTCCACCTTACGAAAACAAATACAAAAATTAGGATTTAAATGGAAAAAGACCGAGGACAACCGAAAAATATTAATGGAAAAACACAACATACGACTGCTAAGAATAAATTACCTTATCAAAATTGCGGAATATCGATCTCAAGATAGACCACTAGTTTATACTGATGAAACCTACATCCACACTTCACATGTGTCAGGACAAGCTTGGACCGATGGAACAGAATTTGGTGTAAAAAAATAAATCAGTACAGGCCAGCGGTTAATAATAGTGCACGCAGGAGGAAAAGATGGTTTTATTCCCAACGCTTTGATAATGTTTAAGGCAAACCAAAAAACGGGAGATTACCATGACCAGATGAACTTTGTCAACTACGAAAAATGGTTAAAAGAAAAATTAATACCGAACCTCAAACCGAATAGCGTACTTATCGTGGACAATGCGTCCTATCACAACAAACTTTTGAATCGTGCTCCAACGTCAAATTCTAATAAACAAGAAATGATGGATTGGTTGACAGAACACAACATTTCGTATAACCGGTTGATGTACAAAACCAGTTTGTATGAATTAATTAAACAAAATAAAGAGCGGTTTCGCGAGTACCACATAGATGCAATTTTAAAAGAACATGGCCACTCCGTATTACGATTGCCACCGTATCACCCGACATTCAATCCGATCGAAAATATTTGGTCTATGGTAAAAGGATATGTAGCAAAAAGAAACGTTTCATTAAACATGCAAGGCATTATGAGTTTAGCAACTGAACGAATGAATACCATCACTGCTGAGGACTGGGAAAATATTTGTCACCACGTCGAAAGTGAAGAAAATAAATATCGATGTCAGGAAGGAGAAATGGATCAAATAACAGACAATTTTATTATAAATACTTGTGACAGCTCAGATGAAGAACATGATAGCGAATAAAAGAAAAAAACAGAGGACTACTACTTATTCCACTTCTTGGGTATATCATTTTATTAAGTTAAGAGAAAATTATTCTCCTTTTGTTGCAAACGGTACAACCACTACAAATGCAATTCCATCTTCTCGATAATTCAACTATACGTAACTAAGTTTAGTTAATATTATTTTTAACATAATTATGACTTGGATGAAAGGGCGAATTTCATTCTAATACAAGTTTTTAACTTAAAAGGAGGATTCGACAACTTTGTAAACACTGTTGAAAATAAATAATTTTGAATTCATGACAGTGAAATATCTGGTAATATTACTCAATCTGTGGCAATCATACGTACTCATCAGCTACCTAAGTTAGAAAAATACAATACCTTTCAAGTCCGGAAACAACTGCTTCAAGAACAGTTTTTTACGAACGTCGCCCACAGTCGTAAACACTTCCAAGCCCAAACCCAGTGATATTGAGATGAGCGCTTGCCCAAGAGCGCCTGCGCCACTGTGGATCAGTATCGTCATTCCCTTGTGGATTGTGGTTTTGATAGCCTGATGAACATAAACAAATTAGATCCAGTTAGCAAAAGTGACACCATGTAAGGCAATTGGACTTTGGGGTGACAAAGAGTGTGATGGATGATACGAAATGCTGAAATAGGGTATTTGAAAGTAAATATATATATATATATAAGATCTTGATAAAACAAGCAAAATAAAAAACTGCGTTAAAATTTTCAGTTCGATATCGATACCTTACGTGTAGCTTGTTTTATGAGTCTTTAAAGTTGGGTGGGAAAGTCCATTTTTAAAGTATGAAAATATTAATACCTAATAATACCATTCAATAACCCATAAAATGTTTTGTAATTTTTGTTATAAAACCGTTTCGCAAGTTTTAACATAGCTGCAGAACAAAGTTCTTATTTTCTCTATAGAAGACTGTGGCGTCACATGCTTGTAGACTTTAGTATGAAGCGTTTTTTGTGAAAGTCCAAAAATGTGCTTTTAACGTCGTTGTATCTCGGGGTGTTTTTATGATGTTGGAGTAGTTTTTTTACCAATATTTCTATTTTCTTCTGTTTCCGCGATTATTACTCATTGAAATAAAACAATTTAACGGATTATATCGCGTATATTATCTCATTTTAGTTCCCGAAAATGAGATAATATACGCGATATAATCCGTTAAATTGTTTTATTTCAATATTTCTATTATTAAGACGTCGTTTTTTAACGAACCATAAAAAAATGTTTAATCTGGGGGCACGGCAGTGCCCCCGCCAAGTCGAGCAAAACAAAGACACGCCGTACCATCTTTTCTCGAAGCCATTCACGTCATTTTCGACCCCCAGTAATTTATTTGCTGATGAAGCTAGAAGCCTGAATTTTCAGTAACCAAGAGGGCATAATACACTTTAGGTATATTCCAAATTACAGTCAATTATAACTTATAGTTAAAGATTTATTTCAAGTCAAAGTTCCTTAATTTTGTCACTCACTCACTCACCCATCATAGAAATTCTAAGGTACTTCTAGCAGATTTACAAGGTTCAAATTTTGAACCCTATTAGTGTTTAGTCTGTAAAGCACCAGAAAACTTAAATATTCTGCAATTTCAGTCTAGTATTCCAAATATAACAGCCGTATAAATAATTTTGTAATTCAATAGAAATGTATGCGATTACAAAGTTACATTTACACCTCAGATAAACAATACAATTTTTCGTTACTTAAAAGCGAAATAAAGGAGGGGGAAGGAAGAGGGTAAAGAAGAGGGGAAAGAGGAGGGTAAGGAGGGGAGAGCAGAAGGAGAGGATGGTGGAAAGAAGGGGGAATTGGGGAGGTGGAAGAATGGGGAATCGGAGGGGCAGAAGGAAAGGAGGGGGAACAAAGGGGAAGAAAGAAAGAGGAAGGTGGAGAACAGAGAAGATTAAAGGATGGTAAGGGGTGAGTGGAAAGGGACTTGGCCATCGCACGGCAACATAATTAAATCTCCTTTCAGGCCAAGTTTACGTTCAGAAGGCTAATAAAATTAGGTAGGGTTTGCTGCATGTAGTTTATTGCCATGTGCGATTGGCCAAGTCGTTTTATTTATTAAAAATATGAAGATGTGTAATATTGATACGGTCACTATAACGGTCACAATAACATGTTGCTAGTTAACTAATTCGATGAACATTTATGAATGACAAAGGTGTTGGATAGATGCTCACATGGATAGGTACTACTGAACAAATTATCCGTCACAATAACATAGTGTTAGTTCGGTGAACATTTATGAATGACAAAGGTGTGGGATAGATCCTTCCCTGGATAGGTACTACTAAATAAATTAACCGACTTGGTTATAATATCTCACAACTTTTTGTGGTATAAAAGATTGCGAGACTTGGCAATTTTTTTACATGTTATGTTTTTGATGGGATAGCCTATTACTGTACTGAAGCTCAGGTATTGTATTTACATGTATTCTGACTGGCTTTCCACACTACTTTTACATCGAATGAAAGAGCATTAGTATGAAGCGCACTCAACTTTATGCCTTTTTACACAAAATTCATAGAAAGCTTAATTGCCGACTACATATATAGCTGATTGAAATTCGGCTGCTACGCTACGAGACGTAATATGTGTGTTGGTAATAACGTAAAAGGTATCAATCAACATTAAGCATATTAGCAGTATAGTACCAAATTGTTTTGGTGTTTCATCAGACAAAAGTACCTACGCATCGCAGAACACGTGAATGAAAAGTTGATGGGAACGGTGGTGAGAACTCAAAACAAAGCAGCCTTTTAATTAAAGAAAAGGCAAGGAAGCACGCGTAGGTATTTGTAACCTATAATACGTCAAATCAACAAAAAGAAAGCAAAACACAATACTAACAAGACAATAAAATGCTTGCACATATGGCAACGGAACAGTAGCTGCGTCTTCCAAATCCCAATGTTCAGGCACTGGCCATAGCAACTCAGGACAAGCGTTGATTTTACTGCATATAGTTCCATTCCGTGCCACCCCGAATACTCGATCCCCCCTGAAATTATAAATAAGCAAATGTAAGACTTTATATGCATACATTCTTCCGATAATCTAAAAATATACTTAAAATAAGATTAGAAGAAGTAAAATGGCGATAGGCGTTATCATCTTCCACAAAACCATTCACGTTTTGTGGGAGGTGATAACGGCTATCCTTCTGAAAGCGATGAGTAAACAAGAAATACATTAAAGGAAAATGATCTAAGTATAAGGAATAAGGTCGAGCAAAAGCTACCTTTCAGTTATTCCACTGAAATCTAGTCCATATCCATCATTTTCATTAACGGTAAAGATTTCCGCGCGAGCGCGTTTGGCATCATAAGCATTGAGTCCCGCATAGTAGACCTGGAAAGGCATGAATATTATCAAAATTTCTATAATCGCACACTTTACAGTTCGCTAGTGATTTTTTGCTAGTTCAGGATGGTTATCAGCAAGGACCATTATTAAAACAAGAGGACTGACCATACAAAAAGCTGTTCCCCGATATGTACAACGCCATCTATGTATAACAATTTTTTTTGTAATAATTCAACTTTAAAGCGTGACATAATTGTTAAATTTTACGATTTATTTATTATTAGCTATTTGCGATCTTATTGTTACTATACGATGTTTCTTTATTTAATTATAACATAGTTAAAATTTTAGTTTTAAAGCGCCATCTAGTTTTTGCCAGAATATCTCCTTGCGATCGGAAGTCGGAACACGATCAGGTCAGACTTTTTGTTTTAATGGTCCTTGGTTATCTGGCACCAATGTTGTTCACCGTTTGATACTTTATCATCTTTCTTCATTCATTATGGTGCACTTATGCAAGGGTCCGCCCACAACCAATTTGACCTGGTTGGCGCATCGCCTACTGATCTTCTACGTTTCTGATTCCTTAGATAAATCATACAAGGGCTTAACGTAGGGAAAAAATATAATAAGTTTATCTATCTCACCTTAACGGCAATTCCTCCGGTGACTTCAGGAACTTCCACCCAACTCAAAGAATCCAGTTTGCCGATTTGTGAGCTTCTTAATGCCGCTGTTCGTTTAGTTGACATATTGTTTGGTAAACGCATGTAGTATTCTCCTCCCCATTGGCCCTGTTCAAAATTAAGATCTTAAGAAAGGTATACCTGTTTATGTTGCAGAGAAACGAAACAGAGATTTGGCCAAACTCCTATAATTTACAATTACGATAAATTTTCTGCATTGTTCGTGATTTCATCACTAGATTTGTTTAGGGAGCTTTAAATTGATCTAATTTTGACATCTGCAGTCAATCGTCCTTATTCATGAGCGAATTGATATCGGTTTCTAAGACTTATTCTCTATATGAAAGAATGATTTTAATTTTCAAACTTACGTGGTTCAAAATATTGTACGTCAAATGGAAATTTGGCAAACAATCAAGTTCTTGGTCTTCGGCTGAAGTATGGTTTATGCTTGCCACATTGATGTTACGATTGCAAAGCCTTTTTTGCTGTTTTATGACGTCTTTCAGACCTAAAGGAGGCGGATTAGACGAAAGAACAAAAATTCTACTTTTAGGTGATAAATTGGAACAGGTAGCCTGTAAGAAATCTATTTCAGATGAATTTCGAACGGTTAAAGCAGTAGTAGAAGTGCTTGTAGGTGGTCTCCACAAGGCCAATCCTATTCTTTTTCGTCCTTTTCCTCTCACGCAAACCGGTCGATACAAAGTTGCTGGATAAAGTTCTTCGGTTTCTACTCCTATGCTCACGATGAAAGTGTTTGGTTTTAAGCATTGGAATAAGTCCTGGAATGTCTTAAAAAAAAAGAAATTATGAATTTATTAAATGCTTGGCAGTTCTTAATGAATTATGTCGATAGTTTCAATTAGAACTTACTTGAATATTCGAAAGTAGATCGTGTAATATTAGTACATGAGGTTTTGTTTTAAAATCTTTTAATGACAGCAAATCAGTCTTCTTGAGTCTTATTAATTCATATTTTATTTCCGGGGGGCTCGATAGTAAATCCTTAATAGTGTCGACTATTGAAGGTTTATTACAACCATCAATGTCGAAAATATTAATTGTGCTACTATGCACATTTTCCATAACAATTTGCATAAATACGTATAGTGTTGTGAAAATCTGTAAAAAATACGATTTTATAAAAATGTAAGCACAGGCACTATTTTTATAATATAGGTAAATAAACGTCATACATCTGCATCCTCCTGAAGAAAGAATGGGAAGAACTCTAACGATTTTAGGTCAGCCAACTGCCTTGTGATGTAAGGCTTGTCCACAAATGTGATTTTTTCCATTATGACACTGCCGCATCTGTAAAATAATGTACATTGTTTAATAATTCATATGGTGGTCTTAAGGGAGCGGGGGTTACAGAAATGACCCCTCCCCATTTCCCAAAATTGCTATAATGTTATTCCTGACGCTTTAGCAATGCAATTCATATGTAAGATATTTAATGATTCACTCCACAAATCATACACTTTAGAAATAAGATTATTGAAGTTTCCGCTTTAGAACAAAAAATAAAACAAAAGTTATCGCTAAATAACAAAAGAACCCTTAGTACGGTGTAACCATATCATGGATGGTCGTCACTTTTTAAATAATAATAAAACAACATGTTTTCTTGAATGTATACACTTTACATGTTCAATAAGTATGCGAATTCGTTTTAATAATACAAAGGAAAATACCTAAATACGCGCGCGTTTCGCCTGTATCTACTAGCCAGAGTCGCCACACTTCCCCCTGTCCTGTTGCTTTGGTCGTCGGATGATGAGCATTACGCACACATGCACAAAACCCCACAAGCACGCGCCAGAAGCTCGGTGCTCTCTTAAAGTGTCTAACAATGTTTCCTCTCTCAATCATTCTCATAAAACTGACTTGCGCCTGCCCTTAAAATTAGGTGCGCAAACTAAGCTAATTTGGGGGCGACGGTCCGTACCGCCCGCTTCCCTGCCAGTTCCTCGCCGTTACTCTGCGAGAGTACATTCGTCGGCAAACTGCACAAAATGGTAAACAGTGTCCAAATTTTCTTACCGTGTCATTTCTTGCAATCCGTATAACTTCACATCAATATAGTCTGAGCCAGTTTCTGAATTTTGAGCATAATGCGTTTTTGGGCTTATGCTTAAAGTTTTAATACGTGCAGGCTGAGAAATAGCATAATGTGAAGTTCTTAATGCGTTTAACTGGAATAATCCATCGATGAGTGTCACCCAATTATCATTCCAGATTAATTGAGCTTGTTCGAATGCCTCGTCGGTTTTGAATATGCTTCGGAATTCTCCTCTGAAAAATATAAAACATAACTTATTGAGACGATTCTAAAGAGCCCTAACTGGGTAGGATTGCGTTATTTTTTACAGAGTTTCTATGATCACCATCCGACTCCATCAATCAGATCAGCTCGATGGTGTCTTATTGTATTGTCACCTTATTAACATAAATATGCCAAGCTTTAGCTCAATCGGAAACCGGGAAGGGGATAAAATTTTACTTGCAAGATTTGTTTACATAGTTCCTACATAGGTACTTACTGGCAGCTACAGTGCGCCTACCATGAGTTCGGAACGAGCGAGTATCGAGCACTCGATGACGGTCTATCTCTTTC
This sequence comes from Hedya salicella, assembly GCA_905404275.2. Taxonomy (NCBI): domain Eukaryota; kingdom Metazoa; phylum Arthropoda; class Insecta; order Lepidoptera; family Tortricidae; genus Hedya; species Hedya salicella. The sequence goes on along the minus strand of FR990114.1, from coordinate 6,160,490 downwards.
GCACTATTAGCGCGTGCGAGAGAGGTGAACTGCCTCTCGATATGAGATTATTATTATTATTGTTGATTTGTGGGCCTTCTGTATGCCGCTTCGACCAAATTTGATCTATTGTGGCAGCCCTTTATTAGAGTTCACTACTGAGGCCCGTTGAGTCTAGGAATTGCCAAATTCTTTGGGCAGTGAAATTTTGTATCTCTTCCGGGGGCACGACATGTTTCCGGGGGCACGACTTCTTTTCCTCATGAGTGGTCCACAGAAGCAGAGGACGTGCATTGCAGTCTCCTCTGCCTCTTGGCAGAATCTGCATACTGCGTCCTGTTTCATACCCATTTGAAACAGGTGTTTGTTTAGTTTGCAGTGGCCTGTCAGGATTTTTGTTATTGCGCAGATTTTTGGTCTTTTGAGCTGTAGTATCTCTTTCGACAACTTTTGCTTGAATCCTTTAATTAAGGTTTTCGAGTGGTTTTGTCCTTTTACGAGCCTACATTCCTCGATTGCCTTAGATCTATATAAGTCATCGAGCAGAACGTATGCCTTTCGTTTCGTGATCCCACAAAAGGGTTCTGGGCCGACTTGGGGCGTGTCCGCGCCCTTATTGGCGAGTTTGTCTGCTCGTTCGTTTCCGTCAATGTCGGAGTGTCCTGGTACCCATCTAAGTATAACTTTATTGGAATTAGCCAGGGCATTTAGGTTATTTTTGCAGGTTTGCACTAGCCTCGAGTTGGTCTCCAGGGATTCCAGTGCAAACAGGGCAGCTTGACTGTCCGAGTTGATGTAAATGTGATGGTGTCATAGGTTCTTGTCAAGGTTTATCTCGGCGCATTTATTTATGGCGAAGACTTCCGCTTGAAAGATTGAGGCCTCTGTACCCATGCTGACGCTGACATTGAGTTTTGGTTTCTGTCCATAGACACCACATCCCACATCTCTTCCTTTCTTAGATCCATCCGTATACCAGATGTGACTCCCCTCTTTGAAAGACATTTGATTGTTTAGCCATTTGTCTCTAGGGGGTATTTCCACTTAGTAGAGTTTTGTGAAATTATTTTCCTTGGGCATGCCATCTGTAGGCATACATAAAGTTTTGATTTCAAACACTGCATCCTTGATCTTAAGCAGTGCTCGATATGCGTCGATATGAGACACTCGCTAGCGCCGATCGTAAACTCAGCTCATGGTAGGCACACAGATGAGTCTTACAAAAAGCTCGTTAAGAAAGAATTAAGATCGCCTTTAAAGACGTAAACAAAAAAACACAAGAACCTTTTTTTTGAACACGTTTAAACGATAGCCGCCGCGTTGAAAGCAGACGTTCTGCTGTTAAAAAAATGTCGTTGCTAATTCTTTCCTTTTTTAATGTAGTATTGAGCCGATTTTAATATATATTTTTAATAAACTTCAGCTGTGTTTTTTTTTATTTAGTAAGTGTTTTACCAGTACTTACTTGTATTCGTATCCCTTTTCGTAAAGTAACTTGTAGGTATCCTTTGAGGTTAATACTAAAGAATCTTTGTCCACAAACTCTATATCTACGAGTGTGTCAAACACTGATACGATAGTGCCTTCTGCAATTAAGCCGTGTTCGTATGAAACCTGAGAAGAAATGAACGGAACCATCATTTTAAGTAAAACTCCAATTGAACTCAAAAGCTCTTCCAGGAGATCCCTTACATGTACCCCTGTATAAGTGCGAGCACGGCACAATTAATTACATTGGATAAAGCAGGATCTAAACTTATATTTAGTACTTTAGTTTTATAACAAAACCCCCTGTTTGTCGACAGGATAACGTTAGACAACGATGAAACCTAAACCACGAACACAATTAAAAAATAAATAATTTTGACACTTGGTGGCGGAATCAACTGTAATAGCCCATACAAAATCATGACACTTGATTCCGATTGCGAGCGTCAAATGCGTTAGGCAATAGGGGGCGGGTGTCTTGTTTAAGCCGCTACTTAGTTTGGTAGTTAAATAACAAAAATAATATTACTAGGGGGCACTCCACACATGTACACCTAGCAGAACCTAAAAAGTATTTTTTTCAGCAATCATCAAGTTAAACAGTTCTATTTAGAACATTTAAAGGTTGATAAGCAATTTTTTAGATTTAGTAAATATTTTCGGAAATAATCGCTCCGAAAGTAGCATAAATTTTTGAAATAAAATAATTTAACGGATTATATCGCGTATATTATCTCATTTTAGTTCCCGACGTTTCGGAAGCTTTCCAGCTTTCCATGGTCACGGGTGGACTGAGAAAAGATGTATTTTCCTCTGTCAAAGTTACAATTTGTGCAAACTACCCATTTTTTGAAAAAACACAAATAAAGGTGTACATACATGCCAGATGGGCCTAAGCTGTAAAGACAGTTACACATGTGCCAGAAGGGCTCAATTATTTTATTCTAATAATTTACCTAGCAGCATTTCACAAATGCGGCGTACTGAGGAGAAAAGAAACGCTGCAAAGAAAAACTCCCAGGCTACCTCATTACTAATTGCACTTTCGCAATGAAGATAAGCTCTTTTGATGGTGCACTTTTACACATCGTATTTTTTCATCTGTAGTGCATTTCTTTGTGGTGACGGCTACGGAACCCTATACTGAACATGGTCCGATATGCTCTTCGCCGGTTTTATTTTAGGATTTCACTATATTTACTGTATGGATTCGTCTATCTTATTTCCCTGGTGGAAAAAAAATAATCAGAAATTATTACGTACCTCAAAATGACCGGTGCCTCTTTGCACAGACACTTTCAAATGAAGAGCCTCACAATCCGTCAGACGCGGCTGGGCATAAAACAGTATGTCTCGTAATTGGACCGGGAGGGAATGCCGCGGTTTCGACAGCGACATAGCCAAAGTGTCCCATACGGAGACTAGGGCGGCAGCAAATGGAAATACCCTCGTCCCTGAAATAGTTTTTATATAAATCCAAATTCAAATAGTTTATTCTGTAAGTGGGCCACAAGGGCACTTCTACGCGACTGACTCTACGGCATTTCCTAAGAGGAGACCACTGTTGAGAAGAAAGCCGAAACAAACTTAACAGTCAGTTTATCAAAATAATTCTTAACTATTGCAATTAGTACCTAGCCTATGTTAATTAGTCTTAAAACTTTTACAATTGTAATATTTTTTTCTGTTCCCGCGACTATTTCTCGTTTAAATAAAACATATCCTATACGTGCGCCAATTATAAATTAGTTATAACACAACTGTAAAAAAAAAAAAAACAATTTAACGGATTATATCGCATATATTATCTCATTCAATTTCCCGACGTTTCTTTTCTCAGTCAATCCGTGACTAAGGAAAGCTGAAAAGCTTCCGAAACGACGGCAACTCAAATGAGATTATACGCAAAATAATCCGTTAATTTTTTTTTTTTTTGCAATTGTGTTGTAACTAATTTATAATTGGTACACATAGAGGAGATGTACAGATTCTCCAAATCAATGTTAGATACAATAATAATATAAAATATAAGGCGTCACGACATGCAATAAAATAAAATATAATAAATTAATTGAATTCTACTGACATGTAAGGTCTCTTAGGGGTCAAAGTGAATAATACTTACATTAAAAATATTATTATTAAATCTAAATTTCAAAGAGATGTATATGGTCTCTAGGCGTCATAATATGCAATAAAATATAATTATTTAACTAGAAATATTTAAGTATATACCTTTAAATACGTCTTAGTAAATAAAGAAAAAACAAAACAGAACAAGTATTAAACTAAATTTCTTAAAGACGTATACAGTGTCTAAGAGTCTCTAAATGAAATAAAAAATGAATAACTTCAATCGAGTACAGGAAATAAGCTAAAGACCAAAAAATTCTCAACTATGACTAGGATTGGCTGAACTAACTAATCCCATCAAAGTTAACAATCATCATCATCATCATCATCATCATCACCAACCAAAAGACGTCCACTGGCGTGATTACCGATTTGTCCATGTTCATTAGTTCTAGCCTACCCGCCCAAAGGCTCTACCAAGATCATTGAGCATCGAACTTAAGTCCTCCGCGGTTTCAGCCATGATTACAATACTCATATCGTTGGGAAACCGTAGGTGAGTAATGTACTGGCCGTTGAAGTTGATTCTTATGCCTACCCAGTTTTAAAAACACCTTCCAGTGCAGGGGTAAAAGTTTTGGAGGAATGACATCTTGCCCTACTCCCTATATAAAAGTTTATATGATTTTCTGTTTGGTTTTTCGGGATAGGTTTGAGTCATGAATGACCTGTATATTTATGTAAATAAATATATTTAATATTAAATACATCATAAATACCCGTCGTAGGGGACACTCGTTCTGTAACTTTTTGTTTGTCGATAGTGGGGCTTTTAGCCACTTTTTCCCGCTGACAAAAACGAATAATATTAAATATAATTTTCCTTGTTGAACTATACGCGGTTTACCACGTTCCGACATTATTTTATACATAAATCTTGTGGGTTTTGTCATGGTTTTGTATATAAAAATACACAATGACGTATAAACGACAGAAGTTTGTTTATTTTTTATAAGACAGGTGTCTAAGGTTTGATTGCCATGTAAAATTCATAATGTTAGTTCCCGTTACTGCCCCGACTCTTCTCTTTCAGAACAAACTCTACAGACTTATTTAGAAATTCCCAATTCTGTTTTCTCTCTCTTAGTACTTACCGTCTATAACATGTCCGACTAAGTACCGATACTCGTCATCGTAAATTGTGACTATAGGTGTGTATATCGTAGAATGTTGACGATTGACAGAAACGTAACGACACAGTTTCCTTGAAAAAAAAAATAGTTAGGACATTGGCAGTTTGAACAATGAACATAGGTACGCAGAATATTATAGGGGAGACCAATGCGTCCAGTCTCCGCTGGCTCGGGCACGTTGAGAGGATGGGAGAAGATCGTGCCGCCAAGGTCGCTTATCTTGGACGTCCGAGTAGTCGCAGACCCGTAGAACGGCCTACCCGTGCACCAAAAATAGTTGAAATCCGTTTAGCCGGTTTGACGTGATGAAGCCACAACAACACATACAAACATACAAAAAATCCAAAAAAATATTTCAGTTTCAGTGACCTCTAAATAGTACATAACAATTTTTTTTTTTAATTACAGATATTTCATTTTAACAACTTTATAATATTGAAATAAAGACTTTATTAACTTTATAATAGTATAGATATACTGGTAATTACCATGGATCAGAATGCACCCATTGTACTAAATGCGACAACGAACGGGTTTCCGTCGAGACCGGGAACTCTATCCGTGGATACAGAGCGGCAATGTCAGCGTCGTAACCACTCATGTACAATCTGGAAAAAAAGATTATTTTACTAACGTGAAAACATCACACAATTTTGCAAAATTCAAAAACTAACAGGTATAGTGTTTTTTGTTTCGAATAACAGATTCTAGTTAATATTTTCGTCTATTTCCGCGATTATTACTCATTTAAAAAAAACAATTTAACGGATTATATCGCGTATATTATCTCATTTGAGTTCCTGACGCGACGTTTCGGAAGCTTCTCAGCTTTCCATGCTCACGTCACGGGTGGGTCCACCCGTGACCATTTAAATGAGATTCTAGTGAATAAATTACATTTACAGAATTCGATAACATATTGTGTACTTATTTATTATTGCACTTAAACTTTTTCATGGTAAGTAACGTATTTTACTTTTATAACAAAACTAGAAGGCGGCGCAACTTCGCTCGTGGAGGAGAAAAAGTCATAACCCCTCTTTTTGTCTTCAGCGTAGTCGGTAAAAACTATCCTATAACTATCTGGAGATACCCAGCTACCTGTGTACCAAAAATAGTTGAAATTCGTTTAGCCGATATTGCGTGATGAAGCCGCAACGACACACACTAACATACAAAAAATAAAAAAATAATAGTATTTTTTCTACTCGTCGACTTTAATCCCTCAATAAGAACTTCATAGAGTAAACTTTAATAGCATACTTTTCAATGTCGGATACTCTATGGCACTTCCAACTGAACTGAAATATTCATAAGCCAACACTTTGAATTGAAGTGTTGGCAATATATAAAGTGCAAAGTGTTGGCTTATGAAATAAAGTGTTGGCTTATGAATATATCAGTTCATTTGGAAGTGCCATAGAGTATCCGACATTGAAAAATATGCTATTAAAGATTACTCTATGAAGTTCTTATTGCGGGATTAACGTCAACGAGTAGAAAAAATATTTTTAGCTTCAGTGACCTCCAAATAGTCCCTTACAATACATTTTTTAAATATTTTCAATGTACAGACAATGAAATGTTTTACAACTTTATAATAGTACTAGCTTCTGCCCGCGACTTCGTCCGCCTTAAATTCGTTTAACGCGGATAAGGGTATTTTTCCGGGATAAAAAGTAGCCTATGTCCTTCCCCCGGACTCAAACTATCTCCATACCAAATTTCGTCCAAATCGGTTCGGCGGTTTATCCGTGAAGAGGTAACAGACAGACAGACAGACAGACAGACAGACAAACAGACGGACACACTTTCGCATTTATAATATTGTATGATTAGGCCTTAGCTGTTTTTCACGTTCTAATTCTATACAAAAAAATAAGTAGAAAGAAAAGCTTATTGTGATCTACTTTATGTCATGAGTATTGCACTGCAGCGATTGCGATAACTTTTTTTTCTAGTTAGATCCTTGTATTAATATTTTAATCGGAAGCATTTGAAATATACTGTTGCAGGAGGATAAAATAAACAGTTGGATAGAGAAGATACTTTTTACAAGAAAGTTTAAAATGTTCCAACAGAAAAAATAACTTTAATGACGATTAACGATTATTAAAAACAAGAGTGGGAAGATATTAGGTCACATTTTACGTTATGGTAACTATATGCATAGAATAAATAATATAGGAAAAACTAGAAGTGAATAGGAAGATTAGAAGGCCTAGAAGGACATACGTGGAGCAAATAAAAGAAAAATGAACCCTGTATTGTACAAAGAAATACAATTTAAAGCGGAATGTAAAATATGCTGGAAATATAAATACCGACAACTACTAAATACTTAGGTACGCTGAAAGCTGTCTCTATAAGATGAAGACTTACTTTCCGATCGCTTCCAAAAGGAATAAGGCGTTGTCAGAGTGCCCGCGCCTCGTAAGAGGTATATGTTTGCAGTTAGACGGCAAAGACCTCTTCAGGATGGCTTGTAATAGTCCGTGAGGAGCTATCTCCACTAGCACTGCGTTACTTGGGATCAGACGAGCGGTCTCCTCAAACAGCACTGGATTCTACAAAAAAGGTAACTACTGAACTATGTGCTAGAAAAAAAAACAGATCTTTGGGCATATGCGATTTAACCAGCACCACCTCGAACCTTGAGTTGTACTAGGCAGTCGAGCCCGAATCCCGCCAAAGTCCCGACAACACAAAACATGCTAGCAAGTTTCTGCTACATACGTATTTTCCCATTTTCTCGGTAACAAGCTTAGCGGTGTGAAAACCTTGGTCGTGACAGTGTTCATTCATTTAACAGAAGATCGGAACACAGATAAAGTTCTAACTCTAACCCCAGTGAACACCGAATACCAATGAGTTTTTCTACTCTCACAGGAATTACAGACATGAGCAACCTAGGCTTATGTTAAAAGCTGAACCCAAAAAGAGTGCTAGGAAATAACCAGCTTATTCAAAATTTACCTAAGAGACTTACAAGTAGATTTCAATAACTCACCAGTAGATTGTTTGTATGATACTCCGCTGAAGAATATTTGGCCGCATTCTCATTCCATCTATTTTGGGGTATTGATGTGGAAACCCAGCGATCACTGCGGGGTTTAGAAGTCACTATCACCTCGCTCAAGTACTTCAGAAGTCCAGGGCCTGTGAAAGTGTGTTCCAAAATCAGTTACAGCAAACACTACCGAAAGGCTGGCCTAAGGTAAGGTAAAAAATATAGTTATTATGTGGAAAGTTTATCAACATGTATAATTAAAGAAGGCTTGGATAAAGTCAAGATCGACAGTGGGTTATAGCATCATAGAAAATAGGTAACAAATACCTAATAGGTTCTACCCCAAAATAGACTTCACTGCATCTTGACAGTAATATTGCGTCGAACTAGACCCGTTTCGTAATGACTAAATAGCAGAACACTGTTTCAGACCGGCGAAATATAATAGAAGAATGATACAGGAGTTTTTGCTCAGAAATAGGGCAATAGGTTTTTAGATATGGTAAGGGTCAATCAAGCTTAAGTGGGAGTTAGCCAGACATGTCTGATATTCTACATCCTAAACCCATGAGCCAAACTTATCTTATATGAGTGATCCTGTTATCGAAGCCGAGGCAAATCGAAGAGGAGATGGTGGAATAATCTAAATACATTTCAGAATGCGTGACAGGAGTATGCACTTTGGCGTGACGACTGGCAAGAAAGGGGAGACCCTAGCACACACACTTTTTACCTAACCTTAAACTATTTTGAAACATATTAACGGACAGTATTTTACCTGCTTTAGCAATATATCGCGAATGATACGCGATGTTAGAACAAGGCACCTCCTTCGCGAATATTCCCTTTGACGTTAACTGGACTACGAACTCTCGCATCACATTGGCTGGCCCCGATATGGTGCTGGACTCAGGTCCATTGTGACACGCCACTTCGATTTCTGGTGGGAGCATAGCTGAAATCTATAACAAGACAACTTAGTACCACAAGTTTGCGTAGCTATTAGGAAGGTCCTCACTTTTCTTTTTGCACTTGGAAACCCTCGTTTTAGTCTAGACCATAACAGCAAAAGGCAGACTATAAACTGTAGGTGAACGAACTCCAAGCGTTCATGTATTCACTTATTGTCACCGGTTTCATACAGCCGACTTTTTAAGATTCGCTGATGGTGGTTCCGTGATTCCCAAAGTATTTGAGGTAACATAAAAAAAGTTTTACCTTATCGTAACCAAGACCAACGGCAGCCATGGCACCTGTAATAAAAGACGTTTCAATGGAGACAAGCCCTCGGCTGTACGCGGATAAAATCATTTCCTCTGCAGTCAGACAGCCGTCAGCGTAGGCACAACCTAGTTCTCCGACACTGTGCCCTGAAACATAAACATTGAATTCATACAATTGGTATTGATACTATTGGATCTAGACATGATAAGCATTATATAGCCAGTATGCAGCATGGTTGAAAGTGTTGAAACGATAAAGATACCTATAATTTTATCAGGAACCAAGCCAATCGCAGTCAAAACATCTGTAAGTCCTATTTGAACCGCGGCGATTCCGACGAACGAATGCAGGATGTTATCGTAGATGTTTTTGTCGGGAGTCGTCAGGATGTGAATGAGGTCCACGCCTTTTGGCTCGAGGACCTTGTGACAACTGAAAGAAATGTTGAGTTTAGCAGAGCTTTCCAGCATAAACATTTTTAAATTTCAAAGATGAAATACAGAAAGTGTTTTACGTTGGACGCGTAATCCAAAGGTTCGATTCTTGGTGTGACCACGTGCGAGAGCAATCGTGTTTTTCTGGGCGCTTTGTATCTATATCAAGGCATTCGCATTTGTAATGTATACCTAGAGGTATATCCTAAGGATCATAATACAGTCGTACAACGAGACATTCTTGACAGAATCTCGCGGCTTTCGGCGAGAGATGTGGGGCCCAAATCTACCATCTTGAAATCCATAATGGATTAAAGGGTTGAAATTTCCACCCCGCAATTTTAATTTATCAAAAAAGTATCGGGCGCTATCTATAGATACAAAATGGTGTCCGCTTTTGGAATTAACGCTACATAGTGAAACCTTAGAAAACGACACCAATGGCAATTTTTTCGAAGTGTCTACCATGAGAGAACCCTGGGCTATTATACCTTTTAAAATGGAGGTATTACCTTTAGTATTTAAGCTTGGATAGGGGTAAGTAAGTATTATATGTAATTAAGTTTACCGTTGTATGGCGGCGGCGAAAATCGGTATGCGCATGAGTTGTGTGCCCATGCCGGCCCACTGGGAGCCCATCCCACTGTAGACGAACCACAACGGGCGTTTTGCATCGTCATAGTAGTCCGCTTCTTCTCTGTGAGTTATCGTTTCATACTTCTCATTAGTTGCTGTAAAATATTTGGTGTTTTCAATAATTATGGCAAAATTAAAATCGATTTGAGGAAATATACTTCAATTCTTTAATAGGATTCTTAACTTTTAAGCCGTTAGCAACAATTCGATTTTAAAAATATAATATGACACGTAGTGAAGAGTAAAACCATCAATTTTAGATTATTGTTTGACATTGCTTTTTAACCCCCGACAAAAAACGTTAGGTTAGGTTTAACGTGTCTTTGACTCTTTGTATCTGTGTATCTGTCTGTGGCATCGTAGCGCCCATACGGATGGACTGACTTGAGTGCGGTTTTTTTGTGTCATAGATAATTTTATTCCGAGTGTTCTTAGCTTTGTTTGATGAAAATCAGAGTACTCGTCTCCAAGATATTCAGCTTTTAGTGGAACAAGTGACCGGATCTCAGCCAATATTGAAGCTTGGAACTCCAAATTTTGTCATTATGCTCATTTGTGTCGGGGAGTTTTTAATTTTTTTAATTTTCTATAGTTTATTTGTAGTGCAAGTATCACTATGAAATTAGTAGGGAGTAAAAAAACTCATCCCATTGTGAAACTGGTGTAATTGGTATCAACTTTTTTTTATATTTATAAGTAAATCTGAGTGTAAATCCTTACACCCTAATTCCTAATATTCCTAGTTACTTATATATTCCTAAAAATATTATAAACGTGAAAGTTTGTACCGATGTATGTATATACGTTCCTTTTAATTTAAAAAACTACTGAACGGATATCAATCAAAACTTCCCAGTAATGTTGTTTACATATAAGAATATCACATAGGGATGCAATTTATAGCATCCCGACGCACACGGATGCAGTCTCGGTCAACGGCTTGTTAATTATAAGTTCATCACAATTCTTCCTTTAGGTGACGTTTAAATAATTGATAGATTCAGGCGTTACTTTGCGGAATTCCATATTAGATCAATGGATTAAAGTGCCTTTGCTTTTCTGCGAAATAAATAATTATTTCAAGAAAAAGCAAAGGATCTATAATACAGGAGATCGAATTCGAGATCAAAATTGTAAACAAATGGGTTGCCACCTTAAAAAATTAACGCAAGCGGTGGTTAATATAATCTTTGAAATACTAATAAAAACTACCATATTCAGAGTTAAATAGTACCGTACGAGTAGTTACAAATATTTCTCTAAGTTAAACAGCAAATATTCTTTTTTTCTACTACATATTTGTGTAGTTCAAATAAAATATACGGAGATTTAATTTATACCACTGGTAATGATCAGAAGTTGTGAACATTTGTTTAGTAATAGTAATTAAAATAATAACCAGTTTCTTTTTCAATTATTCAGTAACAACATGCAGAAAAAACTTAATTTAGTTAGACCATAAGGCTTAATCGATTAATGTCATAGCCAGCGGCCATTTCAGTTTATCCGTCAGTCCGTCACACGACATTATTTATTCGTTGTCTAACCTTTGTCGAATGAATGAGCTTCTCGTTTTTTGAAGTTTGTTATTGTTACATTCAAACAAACATTTGGTCCATAAAGTTCGGATATAAGCAAATAAGATAAAAAAAATGATTTACCCCAGGCGTTACTTTGACGTTGACAATTGTATGTTTACATTTTTGATCTCGAATTTGATCTCCGACTTTAGTGTATAATTGTATCCCGTCGTATTTTCTCGAAAACGTTCGTATTTGTCATGATACTTCAGTCAACCTCAATAATTTTTGTACTGTGACCGACTGAAATAGCAAGACACGCTCGTACGTTTCCGTAAAAATACGAAGAAATACTATTATACACTACATCTGTACCTACAATCCACATTAATCTAAGTGGCGTTTCATTGACTTTGTTCGTGTAATTTTTGCAAAAGTAATTGAAAACGCGAGATATATTTCTTTCGTTACCTTGATTGAATAAAAAGTTCCCTAATCTACCTATAGTACCTATACTCAGACCAAACTTCACGCATATCTCTATAGCAGTTGCTGCGTGATGCGAAACAAACATATACAAGTCTCTGATTTTATTACAGTTTTATACCTACTAAGGTACCAGATATAAACCTGCAATTTTATATCGAAACCAAAGAAGATGAACTAAAAAGATGAAAGTGGGCCATCTTAAGAACCGGGCCATCTTGGGCGCAAGTGCCCTTAGTATATTTCCTAACGTATTGAAAATTAAAAAAAACATGCCACAATTTGTTTTATTAAAATATGAAAACAATAAACTATAAGAACATTGACTAGGCAAACTTTGCTCCTCCTTACTACATGTTCATGGAGCAAAGTTAGGTCAAATCTGCTCATTAAATAGTAATCATAGCACAGAAACGGATTCCTGAGGAAAACAAACAGTGGTGTGACTATTTGTCATCACATATTTCAGGCGTGTTCTTAATTTTCTTGACTAATTAACATATTTAAATGAAATTACAAGCCCGTAAATATGTTTTCGGGATTGGAGCATACTTATCCTAGGTGGAACAAGGTAGGACCAGTTTATTTGATTTAGATTTACTTACAAAATATTCCGAATCCTCGAGCCAGATGCCCGTTAATTCGGTATTTATGGAAATTATGTAGCAGGGATATTTCCTCAGGGTCCACTTCGTGTGACTTAAGATTGTCAATCAACTTCTGGACGGCAGCCTCCATGCGGCCCGACACGGTCACCAGGTAGGGTATCTCCGATTGGTAGCGGGAAAGGTCCTGGAATAACGAATTATAACATTTTATTTATTAATTTATTTAAACTTCATTGGACAAATAATAAGTAAAGTACAAATGGCGGACTTAATGCCAAATGGCATTCTCTACCAGTGAATCATAGGGCCAAACCCGCCAAACAGCGATGGACACGGAGACTCTCTACATATCCAGTAAACATAGCATAAGTTTTTTTATATATATACTTTTTTTTGACGCCCGGGTCTCCCCATTACATCGCTGTAAGAATAGATTAAGTTATAATCTAATGGACCCGGAGACAATATACATCTCCCTGTAAAGTGTGCCCAGGTATTTGTATATTGCATTAATATTGCTATGGACTATAATGTCATTATATATTATAGACTAGCTGTGCCCGCGGCTCCGCCCGCGTGGAATTCGGTCTGTGTCAGTAAGCGGCTAATTCACCCCTCTCCCCTGGAGCCGAAACTTGAAGTAAAGTCCAGATAAAATGTTAAACAAATACCACTGAATAAAACTACCATATAAAATCAATCTTTTTTCGCACTTATTTAAATTTTTGACGTGATTTAAAAGACATAGAGTATGTACTTAGAGGTGTATATCGGACGATACAGTAACACTTTTCTATTTTTACTTCCTTGACTGTAGTACTATCTAAATGAAGTCCATGGCAAATATCACCCAAATCGGTCCTCCAGTCAAATCAGTCTAATCATGAAAAAGTAAGAAATATAAACATAGAAATCCATACTTCCTAACAACCTTTCGAATTTAGGTCTAATATTATTTAGAAGTAAGATTAGAGGAAAGGTGAATATAGATATTGAGGCCAAGTATTTACATTTTATTTAGTTATGTTTATGTATGCACAACTAAATATGTAGGTACATATAATTATATCTACAGTTCCATACTCCAAAAGTAGGTATGTAAAGTATATTTACATAACATTGGCATTTTACAATATTTTTTTGTACACCACGTTGTGAGTCTTCCCGGTGGGCATCAGCACGAACAGCTCCGTGCAGCTGGTGTCGCGCGAGCGCGCCACGTAGAACTACCCGTGTGAGAAACAGTCCATCGTCGCAGGTCCACGCCAGCAGCGCGCAGCGTCTGCCCCTGCGACTTGGTGATGGTCATGGCGAAGCAGACGCTCACGGGGAACTGTAGGCGCTTGAAGCGGAGCGGGAAGTTGCTCGGAATGAGGGGGGTGCAGGGGATGAACACAGCTTCTCCGGCGCCGCACCCCATCGGGATTTACGCCTCGATGAGGTTTCGCTGCAGCTGCACTACTTTTAGCCTAGTTCCGTTGCATAACTTTGGAGGTGACAAATTCCGAAGAAGCATGATCGGAACTCCAACTTTCAGGGTTAATGTGTGTGCTGCGAGTCCTGAAGCGCTCAATGAGTTTAGGAACTCCATCAAGTATGTTGTGACGAAGCGTTCATCCGAGACAGTGTTAATGGAATTATATACTGCCTGTTCACCTTCCATTTCCACCAATATACGCGCATTAACGGCTCTCTCACAAACCGAAGAGTTTTCACGTCGAGTCACCTGGCTCAGGTCTCCTTATACGCTCCGAATGTGATCTTCAACGGACGGAACGATCATGCATAACGTCTCTGGTAATCGAACCAGGCCGTTGGTTTCCTCCAGAAGTCCTTCTCCAACCTGAAGCAGTACCTGGGCGAATTCTTGCACATGTGAGCCTCCTCCTTTTTGATACCACCGAGCCACTTATCTCGTATTTTGTTCTATTATTAAATCACTTATGCTATTAAAATTGTTAATATCCGTACCCCCTCTTCTAAACTTAGAGAGAAATTTGGCAAAAAGGTATTAATTTTAGCGCCACCTGTTAGTTTCGCAAGGTACTCGATACTCGTAGGCTCGTAACATATGTTTGAGAAAAGTTTGCACCTCCTTCTTAAGTAGCGCTATTCGATTCAGATGCAAACTTGATTCAATCAAGTGTAGTGGCTACCCCCCTTTTAAGGGTTAAATTTTTATAGCCTATAACCTGGCCTCTTCAGCTTTATTATATTATATAGATTGTGAATGTTTTTTTTCTGTTTATTGTAAACTCAAACATGTAAAACTGCCCTTGAGGCCTACTAGCAGAATAAAGATTTGAATTTGAATCTTGGAGAGCTATGCATTGAGCTATACTTAAAAATATATATTTGAGATAGATTAAGTACAAATATTGTAATAGATAAGAGTTGATTTGCAAAAATGACTGACTGTGGAGTTTGTTTCGGCTTTCTTCTCAACAGTGGTCTCCTCCGGGAAATGCCGTAGAGTCAGACTTGTTAAAGTGCCCTTGTGGCCTACTTGCAGAATAAACTATCTGAATTTTGAATTTTTGAATTTCATGCATGACATTTGTGCAGTGGAATAATCAGTCAGTACTGAGAGTGTTAGGACATACAAGTAAATAATGCATACATAATTACTTATTCCTGTACTAAGTATATATGATACAATATATGAAATTATACACATAAATAATAAATACAAAATATATACCAGCTACTGCATAGAAGACGGACGCTACTCGAGTTCTTGTTTCAGCTGATGCCGACGAAAACTATCTTGCTTAGGGCTTGTCTAATAGAAAGGGTACTTACATAATTCTAGAGACGGCTTGCCTGGACGGCGAAAGAGTCGTGTGCTTTTTGCAGTCGATATACATTATTTCATTGTTTATAGTTAAATGGTATTTCTAAAGATACACAGGAAAATCTATGACCACGTATTTATACGCTTTAGGCGTATTATACACTAGACTTCGTTTGCGGAGGAGAAAGAGTCATAACCCCTCTTTTTTTCGACAGCGTAGTCGGGTAAAAAGTGTCCTATCACCATCTGAGTACCCAGCTACCTGTGTTCGAAAATTAGTTGATAAGTACTGTGTGTGTTTTAGGTGAATAAGTCTACCACAGTCACAGTCAGTAGTCATGTCTCTCGCTCAAGAGGCGGTGGCAAAAGTGGTGCGTTGGTTATCTCGCAGCACATAATGATAATACTTACTCATGATGAGCAGTTCAGCGCAGGCGCTCTTGACACCGGCGCGGTTGACGGCTCGACACACGTACTCGTCGAAGTTAAGCCAATTTAACCTAACCTAACCAAAGGAACCTAAAAATTCTAGAATAAAAATACTTTTATTTCACATTACCTTTGGTTTCTGATGCCCGCCGAGCAGCACATGCCCGTTCATCCCTGTGTACGATAAGCTGTTGACAGCGGCATATGAGCGATGGAAACGGTGGGGGTCAGTCATGACACGTAGGCGTCCGTCGCGAATCGCATCTACGTCTTGCCGAGGAGAGTCGCAATGAAGAGTTGCAGCCAACTCTCCTCTCTGATAAGCCAGTAATAACTGCAAAAGGAATATTTACCCGTATTAGATTGACACGATGTATATATTGTTCAACAGCTGGTGCCTGCTACTTTCGGCGTATGCTTTACATATATACTAAGCCATCTCCTGGACGAGCCCAAACTTGGTTTGTCTCGAAAATATTTTTTGGATGTTTAGAAAGCAGGTGGCCTAAATGTAATGATGTAGTTCATTTTAATTTTAATTTGTAACTTCATCATACAAAAAAGCACCACCAGGATAAACAATCTTCAGTTACTATATGACTAAATACTTAGTTAGTGTCAGTTTATACTGTTAATTCTACGACTCATGTTTTGTAGATTTAACAAGTAGGTATAGATATTATTTAAAATCCCGATTTCCACTTGAGAGCTTCTTGGCCAGCATATGGCCTGTATTTAGTATGCAACATGTACGTTTCTCTGGAGCTACAACCGGCTCACGAAGGTTTTTTAACCGACTTCAAAAAAAGAGGAGGTTATCAATTCGGTTGTATGTTTTTTTTTATGTTTGTTACCTCAGAACTCCATCATTTACACGACGATTTGGAAAATTATTTTTTTGTTCATGAGTAGGTATATCCAAATTGGTCCCATAAAAAATAGGCGAAGATCTGATGCCGGGATCCATGAGGAATCGAAGGAATTCCTCGATTTTTATGAGCACATCTATGGCGATTTCGGTATTTTTTACAGTAGTTTAAGAATTTACATTTGAACATCACCATTTAGTGGAGAGAAACCAATGATGAAGGCACCAGCCATCAGTTACCACTGAGGGCTCTACCAGTGTTATTTAATTCGCGGATCGCGAGCCAATTTGGAAAATTATTTTTTCGATTAAGAGTGCAAATCTCCAAGTTAGTCCCATAAAATTTTGGTGATGATCTGATGGTGAGATCGATGAGGAATGGAAGGACTTCCTCAAATATTATGGGCACACCTACGGCGATTTCGGTGTTTATTAAAGAAGAACAAGCATTTACACTCTAAAATCATCATTTGGTGAAGAGAAACTGATGATGAAGACACAAACCACCAGTCACTAAAAAGGGCTCAACCAGTGTTATTTTATTCACTAATCGCAATATAATTCTTTATCATATTTTTCTTAACTAACTTCTGTAGTTAAGATCAGGGTAGTAAAGTGGAGCTGATAGTGGAGAACCAGAAAACTCCTTAACGGTTAAGAGTTACAGGATAATTCTTAAAAAATACGTGTATTATAGGTACATACGTTAAGACTGTTAGTCATATTCTTTATAGTGTGTCTCTGAGGTGAACTTATCACCAAGTCAGGATCTGATGATGGGATCCCAGGGAAATCGAGAGAAACCCTCAAATATTATAGGCACTAACAATGTTTTGTATATATTTGTCTAAAGTTATTCAGTTATATTCGTCTGCTATTCATCATTTAATGATGCTGAGCTGATGATGGAAGGTACAAGTCCTTATTAACTGTCAATAGTTGCGAGATAATTCTTGAAATATTATGGGTAAGTTGAGACTGTTAGTCGTATTCTTTTTTAACCAGCAAGCTACTGGACTCAACCATTTTGACCTAGCCAATTCTTATAATTTCGATTTTTATTTACAATCAAATCCTCCTCAATCTTCCCATTCTGGGCTCTAAAAAATACTTTATATCACTAAAATCCATCACTAAAAAGGCAAAAAAAAAAAAAATATATAAAAAGAACCGACTTCAAAATAAACTAAAAAGCCAAAAATAATCTTTTATGTACGGTACGGATCACATTTGAATCACCTTTTGAAGTCGGTGCCAAACCTGAAGTAAAGTTCTGTATTCAACAAAAATACGAATTACTATAACTAAATATAAGGTAAGGTAATAACTAAAGGCAAGCCGCCGCGGTTGTTGCGTGCCATCTGTGTTAATAGTACTAAATGAATGGCACCGACTTCAAAAGGTGATTCCAATGTGATCCGTACCGTACATGAAAGATTATTTTTGGCTTTTTAGTTTATTTTGACGTCGGTTCACTTTTTAATATTTTTTTTATATTTAATACCACACTCTATAGGTCTCTGAAAAATGTATTAAAAATTCAAACACATACAAAAAATGGATGTCGTCATAATTGTCCTCCTCCCGGGAATATTTTTGAGAACTGCCGCTCAAAATAATTATTTTAACATAGAGTACGTATTACAATACAATCAGCATCATATAGTTAGTAGTAGCCAAAGTGGCCAAATATATCCTAACACATCCGTACTGCTATGCAAATAAAGACCTGTTTCGATATATTTGACTACTTTGGCCGCTACGAACTATTTGATGCTGACTGTAACAAATGGCTATCCTGTATCTACATCGATTTTCTATCAACCACCCTGGCAAGTTTATAAAACTAAAAGAAAAATGGCTCCGCTGCAGAACATGCTGCAAAGATGAAACATGCTAAATATTCTGCATTGGAAGCAGCATACGATTTCGTTCCGGTCGCCGTTGAAACAGCGGGACCCTGGGATTGCGAAGTCCGCGAGCTTCTTAAAGAACTCGGCCGGCGAATACGAAACACGTGTGGCGATCCCCGCTCTGGGTCATATCTGGCTCAACAGGTCTCCATAGCCATTCAGCGAGGAAACGCTGCTGGCATTATGGGCACCTTTGAGCCAGGTACAATACAGGGTGGGGTCCTTTAAGTAACGTTAGGTTAACTTTTGGAGGATTTGTACATTTTAGGATTGATTTATTTAGCTTAGAATTTGTTTGTTTTATTTTAGTTTTAGCTGAATTGTACATATTTATTTTTATGAAGTATTTTAATGAAAAATTGAAACAACTTTTATAGAACCTTTATGCATGACTATTTGTCTGATAAGATAGATCACTTCATCACTTAAATTCGTATGAAAGGGCCCAATGGGTACGAAGACCACCCTTATAAATGTAGTTTGCTGCCACGCCACTTAGCGCGAGCTTAAAATTGGTACTCACTTTTATAATGGCCGATCCTCCAGAGGCACATTCGGTGTATCCGATATTAGAGACGACGCTGCCTAACAACAGAGGGTTAGAGCGATCCTTGCAGAGGATTTTCTCAATTGCTTGTAACTCTGACTTGTCAGATTCCGGTATGCCTGAAATTATAATCAATATCTAAAATATGAGTAAATAAATAAAATCAGAAGTCGTAATCATAATGCAATGTTTGTCCTTCGTTAGTCATAAACGCCAGTTTTTCGGAAACGGTTAAGTTTTTACAGATGTTGCAAAACAAACCAACGCGTTGATTTTAATGCTTCTAATATTACTAATGGGTTCTAAAGAATTACCTTTTAAAAATGCTAAGAATGTTACGGTTTGTGAACAACGATTTGTTGGATAGACGTTTCGTTATGAATTATGAATGATTTTAGATAATTATGGGTAACAAGTATTGAATTTTTTATTCTTAGTTGTCTTTTCATTATAATTTGTAATAATTATATATATTACAGTAAAATTTAAACTATACATGTAACTAAACTAAACAAAATGAAACGAACTAAATCTAAAAATGGGCCCTGCGGCATTGTACCGAAGATGCTGGCGCCGTTTCCTCACTGAATCGCCAGACTGATTCTTTGAGCGAGGAAAGTGCCAGCTCTCCGGTCGCCAGTAACGTCTGTAAGCCTCTTCGAAATGTCTTTGGAGAGGCTTAATGCGCTAAGGCCCCACGGACCCAGGGTCTCAACGCTAAAATGAATAAAATTATACTCAGCGCCGAGCCTTTACTGAAACCTCATAGTTTGTGGGTAACGCCCTTAGAAGTTTACCTTTGAGACAAAATAAACTGGTAAAGCGACACTAGAAATTTTGTGAATCTCCCGCCCTCCGTACCGAATGGGAAGGGATCCTTGGGTCCAGGATGGCTAGCAAAGCTGAGAATTGAGAACGGATTCTAAATTATTTTTGATTAAGGTACCTATTTATTTGCAACAAAAGATTTTAATGGTGCCAAAGTGCACCCGCGAAGCACATAGGTAAGTTTTAGAACGAAAAGACAGAATTTAATAATTTAAAGTGCGAAATGTGGACTAATTTCAAGCAACGGTGGGAATGATTTTAAAATTTTGAGATAAAATTTTGAATATATAGTCAGAAAAACATTAATCAAAAATATGATCTTAGGAGACAATCAGTACTTTTGTCAACAATTTTAATGATAGGCGGAAAGGTCGTAAAATTTTTGTTATAAGTCATTGATATCGTAACAGGAATTTTGAATGAATAGTTCACACATATTGAAGCTCGAGAACGATTTGAATTTATTTTTGATGATTGAGAGATCGAAGTACAGTGTTTATTTACATCACCTCCTAAAGTCCCGTCGTCTAGATGTTTATTTTGTAAATAAGCATTGAATTTAAAATGTTATGTCATGCAATAGTATGAAACGGACAAGCAATACTTTTTAAACCAAGATGTAGGGTTAGTAAAGTCAGGGCTTAGGGGCTTGGCTTTTCCTGGGATCTGATAACTATTTTACAGTGAAAGTGCTATGAGCTCATGATGTGAGTCTTGGCCGCCAATATTACATGAAATGTTTTTGGTGGGATATACCTATACTTTACCTGAGCCGAATCCTTCCACGTACTCTACCAGAGACGGTGGTACCCCGGCTTCAACGTAAAACTCATGGAGAAACTTGGCCAAATGTTCGGGATCTCTTTCGTACCCGAAATTAGAAGTGTTGTCCTTGTTGGCTGCCAAGCCATATTCAGTTTTTGCGTAGCAGAGATTCGCATAAACTCTATGGCAAAACATGAAATAGAACAAATTGAATTATCAGAAGAAACATATGACTTTGGTGGAAAAGAAACTTTTCATTTTTTTATTGCCAAACTATTTAATAACCTAACTAACCAATGATCATCAGCCGTTAATACTAATTAAACATGATCATTTTCAGCCAAAACCTAACCTGTTTATACGTTAGTGTCATATTTCGCAACACTAGTTTATTAGGTGTAGTGGTGTTAGTTGTAATTATCAATCAATATTATTGCTTGTGGGTAAATCCTACACAAAAAGTCAGTTCTTCGATATCAAAAACTGTTGAGTCAAAGCCAGAAAAATGAAAAACTTTATTTATAATACGTATGTAAATATTGAATCAGATTAATTGCTTTTCCGCCAAATAAGTTTGCGTAAAAGCAAAGGAACTATAATTCATTAATCTGATATGAGATTCCGCAAAGTAACGCCTGAATCTATCAATTAATATTTAGTCATCTTATATTATTTAATGTTCAAAAAATGTATACACATATAAAAAATTAGCTTGATTATGAATATTTTTTCATAAATATCTTATGTTTATCAGGCTATATAGACAGTTAACGTACAGCGTCAACTTTTAAAAGAAGAGACGTATTTATAGAGGTGCACTAATGAAGGATTTATTGAAATTCTAATGGGGAATCATATACGTAGGTCACTCGATAAGTTTTGACATGCTCGAAATTCGAAAATAGAACGCACCTGAATTATATGTTTTTAAAAAGCAAATTTATTTAAAAATAGAACACAAATTGCCGATTCGCACCAATTTAAAAAAAAATGAATATGTTACAGTCATTTTTCTAAAACTGTTCCCGTGTTTTTTCTTTGTAACGACGAGTGCTATGATATTTTATGATTTTAAATTTGATTTATCTGAACAATTGTGTTTGCAACGATTGCAGTCAGCGTTAGGAGATTCTGCTCCTTCATGGGCAACAGTTTTTAGATGGTTCAACGAATTTAAAAGGGGTTAAACCAGCCTCGAAGATGACCACCGAAGTTGTCGCCCGCAAACAGCAGTAACTACAGAAAACGTGTGGACTACTGAAATGTTGGTGCGAGAAGATCCACGAATAACATACAAAGCATAGAGAATATCTAAGGCGTCAGTTCGGGGAGCGTTAGCATCATTCTACATCATTATCTTGGAGTAAAGATGCTCTGTTGTCGTTGGATACCACGTTTGCTCTCCGATACTGAGAAACAGGCTCGTGAAGATTGGTGTTGTGAGATGCGTCTACGATTCGACAACGGGACATCGCGGCGTGTATCGGAAATAATTACAGGTGACAAAACATGGATTTACCAATATGACCCGGAAAACAAGCGGCAATCGTCAGTATGGGTCTTCTCAGAGGGAAAGTTACCAACAAAAGTACAAAGACCTCGTAACGTCGGCAAAAAAATGGTAGCTAGTTTCTTTTCACGGGGCGGACATTTATCATAATCAATGCTGGCAAATTATAGGTCAGTCAACTCTGATTGGTATACTACAGTAGCATTGCCGCAAGTTTTCAAAGCAGTGCGAGAGAGGAGATCAAATACTGGACTTCGGGGAATCTTGCTGCATAACGATAACGCCTCTTCACATACGTCCCTCAGAACAAAGGCGTTTATTGAGAAAGCTGGGATAGAAACCTAACCACATCTACCCTACAGTCCTGACTTAGCTCCCTGCGATTTCTTTTTGTTCCCGGTGGTGAAAGAAAAAATAAAAGGGAGGTTTTTTCGAGTGCTGAAGAAGCCGTGGCTGCATATGAAGAAGCAATTTCGGACCTATCTGATGAAGACTGGCAAAAGTGCTTCCAAAGTTGGTTCAGACGAATGGAACTTTGTATAGAGAGTAATGGAGAGTATTTTGAAAAAATGTAAAATAAATAATACTAATATTTTAAACAGTTTCTTTTAACTCAAAATTTATCGAGTGACCTACGTATACCTGTCTTATACGGTAAGGCAAATGCAGCATGGATATTTTCGATTAAAATTGCTGTTATTGTACTGTTATTCTTGCCGTACCGTATAAGGCGGCCATATAGGCCCACCAACACCTTTTCATCTTTTAATTTGTTTCTAAGCCACAGACAAATCTTTAATTTTTTTCTGACAAATATGAGGCTTATTCCTATAAACAAAATTTAAAAAAATTTGAAAATTTTCATCCGTTCCTCATTGTACGTGGACTTTTTATAAAAAGCTTTGACACAAACCTTTTGCTGTGTTTATATTTCTGCAACAAGAAGACATTTGTAGCTTCTGAGGCCGCCTGCCCATCTGCGTTCATGTCATAACACTTTGTTTTTCCATCTTTATTTTGAAGTAACCCTCTGCAAAAAAACAGAACTCACTTTAGTATCTAAATCAGAGATGGGCGATTTCGAATGATTGTAGAAATCGATTTATTAGTTACTAGAGTCTGGCTATAATATCTTTACCCCACTAATTTTTATTGTTTTATCTGTGCTTTGGTATATAGCAACACTGAATATAGGGCACGAAATAGTTTTAGGAATAATAAATAAATTACTAACCCTACATAATTTATTCTCAGTGCACTTAAGAGGCTGCTAAAAGCTAAATGACTTCACTTGAACATTATTTTAACAAAAACCATATTGGTGTTATTCAAAAGTACTAAGATTGGTTAATCTTACCAGCCAAAGGATTAATGCAATGTTAACATTGCCGCTTTTCAGCGATAACCGCTTCTTGCTGTTGCTTTACAGCATCGAAGTTAATGATCATGCGGAAAAGCAGTTCCCGCTGACCACTTTTATGTGGTTTTCCCGTAGTTAAACCTTTATTTTTTAAAAACCAACGCACGTAAAGATGAATTGTTTCTGAGACACATAAACAACTTGACGTCCGTGACAGATACAAAACATTGCCATATTCAGTTTTTATATATTTGACAGTTCATGTGCTTGGAAGAGATAAAATGGTCCGACTCTATTTATTTTACCATTCGAATGACAAAATAGTAGTCTATACTTATCAATACAATCAAATGACTGTTCCACTTCGATTGTTGTACGATGTCGGCGCTTACCACTAACTGGCGAAGATGCGTGCGAAGGGGGGCGTGCAGACTCTTTCGCAATTTTTTTAGAATTTTCAGTCGAATGAATCTCTACAGTTCGAATTATTCGACTAGTGTCATTCAAAGTCGACCATCACTAATCTAAATTTCATACATTTATTCAAAATATTGGCTAAGTTGAGCAACCAGCTTTACCTTCCGTGCAAATGAATAATAAAACTAAGCCTTTGTAGTAGTATTCGAGTAAAACGAGTATACTGATAGCTACTCCATTTTGGCATAAGTAATGTTCCTTATGTCATTAGCAATGTACCGTCCGATCCCTACTCAATACAACCTTTACGCTACGTATCCGAGAAGGTAAGTTATACAAAGTATATTTTAAAATATTATCGAACATCACTCGTTCTCGTCTCACCTAAATAAGTTAGATTTAAAAATGATCACCGACGAATACAAGTAAACAGCTCTGTACAATTCCTTGATATTTTCTTGGAGCACCGTAACTCCGATACATGGTTGAGGTCGGTCACAGAACCTATAGGTATGACTGGGTTTACTAATGTTTGACCAAAAAATTATTGACAAATGGTCATTTGACAAACAACGTTTCACCAAATGATCAATTGGGAAACGAGACATTTGACAAAAGTATTATCTTACAAAAACTCACTTAGCAAAAGATCAATTAGCAAACACTACACTTGGTAAAATTGTTAAAGAATAAAACATCAATTGGCCTTTTTTCATTTTTCCCAAATAACATGTTTCGCAAATTAAGTATTTTTCCAGATGTCATTTAACAAAATGTTATTTCATAAAAAGTACTTCTTTTTTTCAAAGAAATAATTCTGCATGGTTGCAACTTTTATTTTGGGCAGATTATTTACAGGTTAGTTGCGAGATTAGATAGAAGGCAAGCAATCATGCGTTATGACGCTCCGCTATTGGTGGTCATAATACAAACCTAACCTAACCTACGTTCTAAGTTTTTTCCATGATTAGTCTAATTGCCATTTTTTGAACGGATTGATAGAATATTAATGTTGAAAGACGATTATTCAGAAGCCAAATTATTAAAATCGATTTCTTGTCATTTAAAATTATAAATACGTATTACACATGAACATTGTTAGCAAATATCTTAATAAATAATAAATATGTTAAATATCTGAATTAATAATAATTTTCGAAATAATGTGTATTAATTTGACCCATATCATATCTATTATTAGATTTATTCATAAATGAAACACTTGTCAAATAATACATTTTACCAATGGTTTTTAGACCAATAGTAGTTTTGCCGTATAACACAATTGTTAAATGTTCATTTTGTCTAATAATTATTTATAAAATGTAAATTTAACTGTTGATCATTTGGAAAAGTGAGTCATTTGTAAAATGACTAGTAGTAAAATGATCTCTCGGCGAAACATTTTTTTGCCAAGTGTAATTTCAAGTGTTGTTTGTCAGGTGTAATTTTGCCAAATGACTTTTGGTCAAACGGCAGGGCACCGTATGGCTGTGCAGTAATCAAAACATCATATAAGGCGATCTAGGTAACTAAAAATTGGTCAGTAGAAAAGCAATGTGGGAACAACTAAGAGATGATTCTGCCGATACTTACCTTTGATAATGGATGTAAGTTTGAGGATGCATCACGACCCTACTGGACCCAACGATGGCAGCATCGCACACCCCTGTAGATATGTCCCGGTACGCCTTCTCGAATATCACCAAAGAGCCGCAGCAGGCCGAGTCAATGGTCATGGAAGGCCCCTTTAAGTTCAGCCAGTAGGAAATTCGGTTTGCTACCATAGCCCGGTTGTTTCTATAGAGAAACCGTCAATTAATAATTTGGTAAACTCGATTTTCACATAATATCAGGGTCACTATGCAATTGCTTGTTCCAAGCACTCTCGTGGACAACTTGATGTCGAAATACCTGCAGATTTTGACGCAATTTCTTAAAAAAAATTAAGAATCTGTGATTTACACTAATTAGCTGCAAATTGAACAAAATGTACAGACACCTCTACACTTTTTGCTAATAAAAGTGAGCTGTTCAAATGGTCGAATAGTGACCCGCCACAATGAAACGGCACCGTAATTCAATTCCTAATAATGTCCTAGACTTTTTGGGCAAGTCATTACGCCCATTGGCTCAAATGGACTGAAGAGGAGAGTATCAACATTTTCTAGCCGCGTGAGATACCCGCTTCTCTAGTCCGTTATTTTTATATTGATACGGTCGTTTTTATGTGATAACTAAAATAATCAAAAATACAAGGTAAATCCTAATGTTTGACATTCCAAATTCCAATAGCTGAGATCAAGTTGTTCACCTCTAGTGGTGATTTTAAGAGTCGTGGGCGGGAGTGACAGGGGTGATGGGAAGGGTCTCGCTGACCAAGTTTTAATATGGGACCAACCTTAAAATCGCTAAAATATCAGCTGTTTCATACTTTCCGGTAATCAATCAATTAACTCTTACTAAGCTTATTTTTTTCACTATTTTGTGGTTGGCCCCATAGTAAAAGTTGCTCAGTGTGACGCTCTCCATCACCTCTAGCTGTCCCTGCCACTCATGATCCCTGTTAGCCAGCATAGCTATTTATGTATTTATCGTGTAGCTTTAGTTTACACTGCGTGTTTATAATCTAAACTAGCTTCTGGCCGCGACTTCGTTCGCCTTAAATTCGTTTATCGCGGATAAAGTAATTTTTTCGGGATAAAAAGTAGCCTATGTCCTTCCCCGGGACTCAAACTATCTTCATACCAAATTTCATCCAAATCGGTTCAGCGGTTTAAGCGTGAGGAGGTAACAGACAGACAGACAGACAGACAAACAGATAGACACACTTTCGCATTTATAATATTAAGTATGGATTTACAATTTAGATTTATAATCTTTTACAATGTAGATTATAAGCTATGAATTAAGGTTGAATGTGTTATACATCTAGGAGATCGAGTAAGGTTGTTTGATTGGTTGGTTGTCACACGACGGCCATAACAGAAAACTAAACGACCGAATAAGTTCATCGAGAGATGTCCAAAGATTACGAGAGCTTTATCTAGGAGGGAGATATAGCTCTCGCGATTTTTATTCACCGGTTCAGAGTCCATTATCGCCGCTGTGACAACTGACCCGTAAGACAACCTTATTTGTCACCCCTATTTTACTGTTTTTATCTTAGGACCTAGTTTCCCCATTATTAGTTTCAATCAAGGACCTTTAAAACAAGAGGACTGACCATCTCCATACAAAAAGCCTTTCCTCGATATATACAACGCCATGTATGTATAAGAATTATTTTTTACAATTATTCAACTTCGCATGCGTGAATTATTTAAATGTAACGATTTCTTTATTATTAGCTATTTGCGAACTAATTGTTACTATACTATCTTTCTTTATTCAATTATAACATCGTGAAATGTTTAGTTTTTAAGCGCCATCTAGTTTTTGCCAGAATATCTCCTTGGGATCGGAACACGATGCAAAGTATGGCAAGTGTCAGTCCTCTGGTTTTAATGGTCCTTGGTTTCAATTCATCAAGAAGTACTCACCCTAAAATTCCACCGGAACTACAGAATGCGAAACATTTTTCTGATTCCGTGATTCCAACAGCCATGTAGACTCCCACCCGTAGTGTGGCCAATTCTGTTGGACTTATTCCTGTAAAAAAGGAAAAATTAAGAAGTAATCAGCGAACCTTCCGAAATGTTCATTAAAACTTTTTGTGACTGATAAGATAATAGACTGTGAACCATTCCTGTGCCCGTTAACAAGTCCCGATGTCTCGTGAAAATTGATTCGCCTAATTAAAAAATACAAAATAGTTTATTTGACAAAAAACAGCTTATTCCATAATTTGAGACTATCCGTCACAGACCAAACTAGGCTGAGCCTGTATCTTGACCATGTGCGAGTGCGGTTAACAATGAAAATTAATAATAAAATAAAATAACGCTTATTTTAATGCACATTCTTACAAATCCAACGTCAGACAATGCACATATGATGTATAGGTAGCCATAGGGTAAAAGCCGGATAGTTGCACCACTTTTCAAAAAAGCTCTGTAATTCAAAAATATGTACTTATTTAGAACAATTCAAAGTGTATTTCAAAACATAGGTTATTGATCTTTTATAGAAGCCTGTTTTTTTAAACATATGTCATACTGGCTTAGAGGAAATCCTGTTTTATTTGACCTCTAAAAAGAGGGATACTTGCCTACTGTAGCGGACAGTGCCTTCCGTTAAAAATGATTCGGGGGATTATTGCCTCATGGGAGGATAGTCGCATTTTTGTTTTTATTTTCAGTTATAAACATACTTATAATAATTAAAGTAATTAATTCTTATTATTGACTGCAATCTTTAATTAAGTCCTAGTCACCTAATGCTTTGAGGGATACTTCCTTCACGGGAGGATAGACGCCTCTTTGTTCAGATAGAAATAAACTTGTATTAATTAAAGTAATCAGTTTTTTTTAATATTATACTCAAGTACCAATTAAACATGCGTTATTATAATTATAGAATCGTAACAAAAATAGACTCCAAACTTAAAATTAGGTATCAACTATTAATAAAATATTATCATTAAAGATACAACAATATGTCCATCACCTTTGACATTAGCATAGATAAATGTAAGTCTTCGATATTTATTATTAACTGAGATCATTTGTTAAGTAGGTACGGATAGGTAGTTATTCTTTTTTATAGTTTGAAAATATAAAATAACGACAAAAACAGACTCCAAGCTTTAAATTCGGTAACATGTAAGTTATTAATAACATATTGATGCTTAAAGATAGAATCCTGTGAAATGCTCCTGGTAAATTATTAAAATAAAATAATTAAGTCCTTTTGACACATGTGTCAGACTGTCTTTACAGATTAGGCGCATTTGGCAGATATTAACACCTTTATTTGTTTTCTCAAAGTGGGTGCTTTGCACCAATTGTAACTTTGACAGAGAAAAACATATCTTTCTCAGTCAACACGTGAACACGGAAAGCTGAAAATTTTCCGAAACGTGAACTCAAATGAGATAATATACGCGATATACTCGGTAAAATTGTTTTATTTAAATGAGTAATGATCGCGGAAACAGAAGAAACTATTACTTACATCAGTACGGACTGGATGTAGCTAACCAAATCAGGCGGTATGAAGACCTCAGGACGGGACTCGTACTAGCTCGAAGTTCATTGAATATCCTTAAAAAATACCGTGATGAAGATCTCATTCCTACATACGTAGGGGCATTTTCGGTAGTGAAAGCACTCTCCGCCAAGCTAGTGTAAAGTTACTGTGCAAACTTATCCACAATACCCGTTTTTCAGCTCACAAATTTGAAGAACAGATGAAGGAAAAGAGTTACGAATTGCAGGTGATATTAACAGATGATGATTTCAAAAGTATTGTTGAAGAAGGTGATAGACGTTATTTATCTAAATTTAAAAGTTGCACTCGTAAGAAAACTGCTTAGTTTGACAAGATAAAAACAAAACGCAGTAGGAAGGAACGAAACGCTCAGTGGAGGTAATCGAACGTCAAACACAAATGCTGTTGCATCTGTAGTAAACATGAGCTCAAAACAGCTGAGCGATGATCAGACCTCGCTTCTTAAAAAAGGGCTTAAGTAGCTCCACAGACTATTCTCCTCAAAAGGGGAGATTATAATCGATGTGGAAGATTGTCCGGACCAAAATTGTTTGCGTAAGGAGGATTTGAAAGCCGTATGCCAGGATGTCTTTAATTTTAAGACGAGCTTAAACTACTAAAGTTAACTTATCCATAACTGATATTTAACGCTTTGAAGAGCTAGCGTGAAGACCCAGACATCACCATTCTTCGAACTGACAAGGGAAATGCGACAGTTGTTACGGATACTAATGATAAAAACCAGAAAATGAAAGTACTTTTGTCACACGCTACAACGCACAAGCTTTTTAAGCGAGATCCAACGGCGAAAGTAATAAAAACTCAAAAGCACTGAAAATCTTAATCTGGATGTGAAAAGTTTAGTACCCGCTTGCCCGGTGCCACCAAAGTTTTATGAGTTACCAAAGATACATAAACCTCGTGCTCCGTTACACCCTATAGTGAGTCAAATCGATGCTCCTACCTATCGATTAGCTCAACACTTAGCAGGTGTGCTTTCTTTACTGCGAGGGAAGACGAAAGCCTACACAAGAGACTTGTACCATTTTGTCAGTGAGATTAATGATCTGAGACTTATCAATGATGAAGTTTTATATATCACCATCACTACCACCACTCTGTCAACAGTAATGCCACCACCACCACCACCACCACCACCACCACCATTAAAACCACCACTACGACCGCCACCATCAGTACTATCAACTTATGGTTTTTTTTATTGGCTGAACGCCATGATATTAATAATAAATAAATATTACGGAACAATTTTACACAAATCGAACTAGCCCCATCGCAAGCTCTATAAGGTTTGTGTTGTGGTACCTTTTACCTTTATATTCCGCTACTTTATATGACGTCATACCGTTTAAAACGCTACAGAATTTTCGCTGTGCAATCTGTCAAGCACAAACATTTACGGCCATCATACAAATATCTGCCCTTACTGGGATTTCGACCCAGGATCACAGCTTTGTAGGCATCGTTTTACCCACTGTGCTAAACTGGTTGTCAGCATTTTTATTAAAATAAAACAATAAAATTATTAATGCGCCTAAAATGTTGGTTTAGATATCATTAATTATATGCTGCTTTCGTGTGGAGGATAGTTGCCCCTAAGGCGACTATCCTTTTTGGTACGAATACTTGCCCTTTCAATTTGTGAAATGAATAAAAGCTAATTAACAATCAAATATAATAAATAATGTAATTTAAGCCCTAATGGATGCATAGAAACAAACATTTTGCTAAAACCACAATCAGTAATAAAGATATTCAACAGAAAAAACTTACCAATATAATTTCGACGCTAGTCAAAAGTTCGCCTCGGAAGATTTTTGCTCACACCGTCGAAACGCGTCTACTTACTACAACGGTTTGGACGGCACTAAGATCGACGCGGGAGGGCCTTCCGAGTACGATTTAGTGTGAACGTCATTCGCAAGCCTAACATAGTGTATTCGAACCTCAGGCATGTATCCCCCACGGGCAACTGTCCTGCTTTTACCCTAATACAATACAAAAACTCTTTATTGCAAACCTCACAAAAATAGATTACAGAAAGCAACACATTCAAGAAGTAAACAACAGGCGGTCTTATCGCTAAACAGCGATCTCTTCCAGACAACCTTTGGGTAGAACACTCAGATACAGTTTAACACGAAAGCAAAAATAACGGCACGATACGTAATTAGAATTTCGAGCTTCAGAGTAGCATTTCTAAACTCCCAGGTATAAAAAAACTAACCGGCATCAAACATGGCCTGGTAAGAGTTCTCGAGCACCTTCCGTGACATGGGATCGAGAGTGTGGGCGAGACGGTAGTGTATCATGAAAAACTGCGCGTCGAAATGATCCAGACCCGACGTGTGGCCGTAATACTCGGGCAACTCCGGATCCTGTAGTTGCCATCGCGGCTCGTAATGCTTCACGAGATTCTCCTGCAACAGAAAATATTATCATTATCATAAACATCATCATCATCTTCAATTCTAGTTGGATATATGAGCATGGCTTTTGAAACATTGGTCACGAATCTGTTAGCTCTGTAATTCTTATAATGCGATGTGATGAGTATGACATCTTGTCAGGTCCACCATTCCATTTTAAAGCCCAATCGGCCCAATAATACATTGCTCCAATCTGCATCCCAACCTTATTGTAAAGCTTCTCAGCGAACACCTCGACGTTATGGTAGCCAAGTAGTTGACCCACTAGTATATAAACGTAACAGCATTGGGTTTAATCGGCACAATAGCCCATTGCTTCAATCTGCATCCCAACCTTATTGTAAAGCTTCTCAGCCTAGTAGCTAACCCAACATCTAGTATATTAAGGCAACAGCATCGAGCTCCATCGGCACAATAGCCCATTGCTTCAATCTGCAGCCCAAATTTGCTGTAAAGCTTCTCAGTAAACTCCTCGACGTTCCTGGAGCCTGGTTGCCGGCCGAACATAAATCATGGCAACAGTATCGGACTTAATTGATCCAATAGTTCACTGCTCCAATCTTCAGCCTTTTTCACCTTGTTGTAAAGCTTCTCAGCGGACTCCTCGATGGTATCGCAGCCTGGTAACAGGTCCGACATGTCAGTGATGACAACGGCATCGGGCCTGATTATTCGAATAGCCAATGCTCTAATCTACCCTCTTACCTTGTTATAAAGCTTCTCAGCGAATTCGTCGATGTTATTGCAGCCTGGTAACAGGCCGGACATGCCAGTGATGACGACAGCATCGGGCGCTAGCTGTGCATCGCCCGGCTGCACCGCACCAATTTTCAGTTCAACCGTAGGTTCTTGCGGTGTGGGCGCCATTTTGTCACTGGACTCTTGACAACAGGACGACCACACATATATTAATCGTATATTTTATACATGTAAGCTAAACGTCCCAATATTTGACACACTGATTCCAATACATCTCGTTTCCAGCTCTGTTGCAATAAATTAAGGTTGGATGACGTCAACTAATAGGGCAGGGTCGAGCACTGCGACAATTACTTTATTATCTATACTATTAAAAAGTTGTAAAAATGAAATGTCTGGCTGTATACTGAAGATTTTTTCAAAACAAATATTGTAACGGATTATTTCGTTCGCGGAGGAGAAAAAGTCATACCTCGTCTTTTTTTCTTCAGCGCAGTCGGGTAAAAAGTATCCTATAACCATCTGGAGATACCTACCTACACGTGTACCAAAAATAGTTGAAATAAAAATATTTTTTAATTTTTCCTTTGCAATACATGTGGGCATTTATAAATATTCTAAGCTTCAAATAGATAACATAAGTATTTTTTGGCATATACCGCTATAATAGTCGGATAGACAGACAGAAAGGAACCCTAAAACCGCAAGGTATATGTATAAAATAATCTCAGAACGTGACAACACCGTGCATAGCGCAACAAGGGAAATTATATTGAATATTATTCGGTTTTGTCAACGGGAAAAAGCGGCTAAAAGTCCCACTATCGACTTACGAGAAGTCAAGAACGTGTGTCCACTATGACGGGCATATATGTCCTATTTAATACTAAATTATTATTTTTGTAATAGTACCCTTAAGTAAATAGTCTCCGACACAAAATCGGTAAGTATATTCATTCAAAATATATTAATTTACATAAATATACAGGTCATTCATTATGTTAAAATAACTTACGTGACAGTGTTGTCAGCATAGCAAAAAACATCAAATAGCACCGGCTCGCCCTCAACTTCCTACGACTCTTCTTTAGCCGCGAAGACTCTAACGTTTATTTTAATAAAAACCTGTGGGCGGTCGAGTTTTGCTCGGAGGCACCGACTTCAAAAGGTCATTCAAATGTGATCCGTACCGTACATAAAAGATTATTTATGGCTTTTTAGTTTATTCTGAAGTCGGTTCTTTTTTATTTAAAAAAAAATGTTTTTTAGTGATGGATTTTAGTAGTGATATAAATTATTTTTTAGAGCTCAGAATGGGAAGATTGAGAAAGCACTTTGCACGCATCTCGAGTCTTTGGAAGTAAGAAATATAAAAGTTAGTTAGTTCATTGTTCCTTTCATCATCAGCTCAGCGTGAAATGATGACAACCAGAGGAAAAGAACTGATAACTTTAGAAAAATATATACATACAAAACATTGTTAGTGCCTATAATATTTGAGGGTTTCTCTCGATTTCCCTGGTATTCCATCATCTGATCCTAAATTGCTGATAAGGAGACTATTTCAGGGACACACTAAAAAGAATATGACTAACAGTCTTAACGTATCTACCTATAATAGATGATTTAAAAAGAAAAAATTCTCTAACTCTTAACTATTAAGGAGTTGTACCTTCCGTCATCAGCTCAGCATGATGAGATGATGACTACCATATGCAAATACTTAAATAGCTTAAGAAAATATATGAAAAACGCTATAAGTGCCTATACAAATTGAGGATTGCCCTCGATTTCCCTAGGATCCCATCACCAGATCCCATTTTGGTGGCAATGGGACCACCTCGGGAGTATATCCTTTCAAATAAAAAAGATTTTTTAAAATCGGTCCACAATTGGCGGATTAATCGGTGAACATACATAAAAAAAAATAGTAATAAATGAAAGGTGATTCAAATGTGATCAGTACCGTACATAAAAGATTATTTATGGCTTTTTAGTTTATTTTGAAGTCGGTTCTTTTTTTATTTTATTTTTTTTATCAGAAATAACATTTAACTGCAAGTGTGGCACCATTTATGTTGGCTACAAGAAAGTACCCAATTGCTCGCTTAAAGTAATAGGATAAAACACTTACCGGATCGATGTGATTGTTAACACAATAATGCAGTTAATAAATGATTGACCGTTCCAACGCGGAGTGTCATTGCTTTTTATGCCCAAATTCAAATGAGAGTAATATGCAAGTACAAATAATTAATTTCCGGTGAATTGTATGTTAATATATCGACGGTTGTAATTAAATAAATGCTCAATTTTTTCTTACCTTGCTTGGGTCGTGGCTTTGGCTGCTTGGAAAAATATTATGTCTGACTTTTGGTTTAGTAGCAAAAAGGTGAAACATGAACCTTATGGTGCGACTGTCCGTCTGTTCGACGGTTACAGCGCTATATCTCAGGAACTACTTGTGTTATCTAATCTACTATCTATTAGCAATTTGGAATAGGTATAAATATGGTGAGCCCAAATGTATTTCAAATAGGAAAAATCAAAATATTTTTAAATGTTCAATTTAAAGGGCTTATATCGCGTATATTATTTCATTTGAGTGCCCGACGTTTCGGAAGCTTTACAACTTCTTTTTGTCTTTGTCTGTCTGTCTGCCCTTTTTACTTATGTCTGAGCTCCCTTGAAGCTGTAAAAAAATCAAGCTTCTAAGTCAACGCAAACCAAAGATATTTAGTCATTAAAAAAGGTGTTTCGATACAAATTGCCGGCAATGGAAAACCTATAGGGTATACTTCCAGTTGTCCTAGAAATTTGAAATTTAGTATGAAGGAAGCCACAAACTACGAAATAAATCTGTTTTTGATGTGTCTATCTATGACATTACCCAATATAAAATGACCCCACACCACGTACGTTTTGCTTAGGAGTAAGGCTCTGCTTACACTCGGTTTAAATTGATATGGCCGTTTTAGCCTATATTTTTTACGGAACCCTCGGTGCGCGAGTCCAACTCGCACTTTACAGGATCATTAATTCGTATTACGTGATAGTAATTGGCTACGGGGTCCTGTAGCTCGCTGGTCCAACTACAGCTTATTCACTCTTGCTCTGAAGACTACTTAGGTACTTTTCACACTCTCAGTTTACACAAATACATATAAAACGGAAAACATACTAACTCTATATCAGAGGTTCTCAAACTTATTTTGTCTACTGCCCACTTTAAAAATAAATTGTTTTTCAGCGCCCCCTATTTTGTTTTACTTAAAAACCACTTTAACTTTAAATTAATTGAATTATAGTGTGCTATATTATTATCGGAACTTATGTATACTAATATTATAAATGCAACAGTGTGTTAGTGTGTTTTTTATTTGTTTGTTTGCGTCTCTTTTTTAATTTCAAAACGGAGCGACTAATTGACCTGATTTTTGGGATAGGCATAGAAGAAAGGTCGGAGAGTGATATAGGCTACTTTTCATCCTGAAACAATCAAATCTCTATCTATCTACGTATATGCACGAGAGAATCCGCGGAAAAGTTACTAGTAGTAAATTTGTTTAGTTTTTATTTATACAATCAAACAGGATAGAATTATGAACTATCTAAATAATTGATGTTGTGCAGTAAGTTTGAATTTCAGACTTTTAAAATATTAAGTCGATGAAATTGCAACCCCCCCTCCCCCCACCCTAAACAACTACAACACCCCCAATTTTTTCTGGGCCCCTTACCGCCCCCCTCTAGGCCTCCAGCGCCCACAAGGAGGGGGCGTTATCGCCCACTTTGAGAAAGACTGCTCTATATGGTCGTATAATGTGTACCTACCACAGGCGTGGGGCGAGGAAAATTACAAGGGAAGCCGAAGCGAATTCATTGACTCGTATCTAGAGAAAAAGGTGGTTAAAAGTCTTTCCTTGGGCAATCCGGTGGGAATCGGCTTATATAGACGCCACGCCACTGGTACCTACTTAAGTACCTTTTTCTTCAATTCGGTTTCAGCTACAAACTTTTTTCAAAGTAGTGATGTTATTTCATCGCGTGACTATGATCCTATTATAATTCTTGCCTATATAAAAGTGGAAATGTGTTTCTTTAACAGTTGGTGTGTGGGACTGTATTTCTTTCACAGAGCAGCAGAGCAACACCAAATATATGAAGATAACTTTCTCGCACGCACGCTGCCACGGAAACATCCTAATATACATATATGTATAAACTAAGTAACTTTGATAAAAGTTTCAGAAGAGATATCGGAAAAACTAATTTGTATTAATAATGATAGGACAATAAAACAAAAATATAAAAGAGTACAAAAATAAAAACTTTTAATCTAAATCACTACAAAAATCATTCAGCAAACGTCTTCGAGAGTTTGTCTATTACAATCTTCGTCCGTTCCGTCAAATACTGATCAACCTGCCCCAGTATTTTAACGAAATGCAACATTTTCTGTACACCTTTCTTAAATTGTTCCATCTTCTCCGCGCTAGATGGCTCTTCGTACGAATCCCTGTACGTTTTGAATATCATTGGCGATCCCAATATCGGCGCTTTCAACGGTTTATCGTATAAGTTTAGTCTCGGAACTTTTATTGTAGGGATTCTCAATTTTGGGTTGTTGATTCTGGATAAGCCCAGTTTTGGTATGTAGCCCTTGGGTGGTGCTATGGCTATGGGTGCTTGGGTGTCGCTGAAGCCTTCCTGGTCCATGTCATCGACCACGACGAATTTGCCGTCCTGCACCGCCTTTGGGATGGCATTGTGGATCAGGTCGCAGAAGGAGTGGACGTCGAAAGTCCCTTTGTTTTCGGATAAAGCTGATCTTGTTTTCGTAATGGAACGAAGGAGTGGTGAATCCTGGAAATATTAATGTTTATAATTTTTCTTTTTATAAAAGCACAAGCTTATAGAATACTACGAAGGCCGCAATTTCGTCAGCGGAGGAGAATAAAATCATAACCCCCTTTTTCTCTTCAGCATGGTCGAGTAAAAAGTATCCGATAACCATCTGGGGATTCCCAGCTACCCATGTACCAAAAACTACCAGTTTCAGTTAGTGAACAGTCGCAATTATGCTTCGATAATGTTTTACTTACAATTATAATACAATTGCCGAAAAAGCGGACAAAACCGGGGCAGATTCTACTATTGTTGTACTTACTCTTTTAAAATAAAT
Source organism: Hedya salicella (assembly GCA_905404275.2). Classification (NCBI taxonomy): domain Eukaryota; kingdom Metazoa; phylum Arthropoda; class Insecta; order Lepidoptera; family Tortricidae; genus Hedya; species Hedya salicella. Next base: position 6,122,923 of record FR990114.1, on the reverse strand, counting down.
GTATGCTTAAGTCCTTTGAAGACTTGAGACACATTTGTATCATAATAAAGTTTGTAAAAATGAAATGTTTTTACATTGAAGATATTTCAAAAAAAAATGATACGGAGTTTATGAGGGTCACTGAATTGAAAATATAAAAAATAAATAAAAATAAGAATATTTTTTTGTATGTCTGTGTGTCGTTGTGGCTTTATCACGTCTAAACGGCTAAAGAGGTTTCAACTTATTAGACATTTCAAATACTATATTTGTTACATGGGTCAACAGATATACGATACTTTTTACCCGCCTACGCTCAAGAAAAAAGTGGGTTAAATTTGTTTTCTCCTCCGCTGACGAAATTGCAGGCACCTTCTAGTGATATACAGGGTGTTTGGTAACAGGATGGAAAGCCAAAAGTAGATAATAGTTTAGACTATTTAAAACATCTTAAGCCATACATGTCTTAGACAAATATTATTCAAATTGTTCGACAGTAGGAGTTTTCTCAGAAAAAAATTAAAACTCGAATATACTTAAAATTTGTCTAAGACATGTATGGCTTAAAATGTTTTAATAGGTCTAAACTACCACCTACTTTTAGCTTTGCATCCTGTTATCAAACACCCTGTATGTGTCTGATCTATGCTATGTGTCGTTCATCACAACGTCTTTGAAATATCGACACGAAAATATTGTTTTCATCTCTCCTGTTCGGGAAGTTTAATTTTCATGGGTTGATAGCTGGGTGGAAAATTATTTTTTCATCCCTAGGGTTTTTTATTGTATCGATTAGCCACGGAGTAGAATTCAGTTACGTCATATTATTAAAATAAAAGCTTTTTATATATCTAAACTCAGCTATACATTAAATGACGTGTTTAATACGATCTATATGTTTTTTATAACATTTGTGAGTAGTATTTTACTTTCCTCGCAGTCGAAATAAAAAACTAGAGTGTTTAAATCGGGTGAAATTATCTCGAACTATTGGTTATAATATGTATCTCGGGTGGATGGGGCACTTTCAACCTTAACAATCTACTATTATTTTTATACTTAATAGCATTATTTTTACTTACGCGATCATTTAACCCACAGTTAATGGTTACTCGCAAAGGTGACGGCGCGCCCGCGGTCACCTGAAACCATCAACACATTTTTTTACATGTAAAAATAAATTGAACCTCTTTTTATCGCAAACACAATATAACTAAAGGAAAAAAGAGAGATATCGCTAAAAAACAATCCACTCTTTATTGCACACCGCAAATGCACAGAATTACAGAACTTGAGAGTTACAATTAAACAGAGGTAGCTAACAGGCGTTCTTATCGCTAGATAGCGATACCTTCCAGACAACCTTTGGGTAGTGGATTGTTTAAAAGACAATTTTAATTGAGACCTTAATCAAACTTTTCTATGACAAGCACTTAATATCAGCACTGATTAGTGATTACTGTCTCAGTCAGGTTGAACACTAATAATTTAATTGGTGATAAAACGAATGTTAACTTAAATCACTGCATCCATTCGTCCAGGTATTTTTTTTACACTTAATACTACAAAATATCTACACATAGGTACAAAATACTGCAAGGAACTGAATTCTTTGCACAGTATAAGTAGGTACGCCAACGAAGCATTTTGTCCTCTATTTCTACACATTCAGCGTAATAAACAAAATATCAAAACAAATATTAACCTCAAATAATAACACAACCAGCGCTATACGATACATTTTATCCAAACCTACACTCAACTCATTTTATTAGTCTCACGACAGCACGTTCGGCGATCTCGGCGCAGACTCAGCAAATCGGATGCTGTTCCGACACGACCCATTTCTTGTTACGTTCGTTACATGCAAGGTCAATTACACAACGAATCATTACAAATGCTTATCGTCTTTACGTGTCTTCGTACCGAGTGATCGTCATTTAATGGAGTGAGGATGAAACTGCAGTGGATAACGCGGAGCTGCTATGCGGGAAGTCTGTTGTTCTATCTCATTGTAAAGTTTTACTTCGAGAATGCACTTAAGAAGACATCTGCTGGTGATAATGGTCATCGCGGTCATTGTGACTGTCACAGAGGTTCGTACTTGTAATGTAATATACTTACATAATATAAGTCATATAATAATATACATAACGTGATTGAGTTCACAAAAATGGTCGTAAATCATTTACCTTGTGTTTAATGAAGTGGTGTTTGTTAAAAATGTAATATTGTAATTTTTTGTTTATTTCTTGACATTTTATATTTGACATAATATTATAGTATGTATCATGCATTGGATAAAATAGTCTGTAAGTGATATGTACCTACCTACATAATCCCTACTTCAATACTATATACTATAATATATACTGTATACTATTTACTATATTGTATTGTATTGTAAACACTTTATTGTACATACAAACAATAAAACAAAGAAATTAAAGTAACATATTTGTACAAAGGCGAACTTACCCCCTTTTTAGGGATCTCTTCCAGTTAACCTTAGAGCAAAAGAAAGAGAAGAGTAAACATCAACGCAGATAGACAAACCAACAAGTTAATATGCACAATGACATGAAATCTGTTACACATAAACCCTATATACTATATACTATCCATATTAATCCATACTAATATTATAAATGCGAAAGATTGTCTGTCTGTCTGTCTGTCTGTCTGTCTGTCTGTTACCTCTTCACGCTTAAACCGCTGAACCGATTTGGATGAAATTTGTTATGGAGATGTTTGAGTCTCGGCGAAGGGCATAGGCTACTTTTTATATCGGAAAAATACCTTTATCCGCGATAAACGAATTTAAGGCGAACGAAGTCGCGGGCAGAAGCTAGTAACAAATAAAATAAATAAATAAATAAATAAAACTAGCTCATGCCCCTCGACTCATCGGCGACTATTCGATACTCTGTCGTCTGTGTTTGGTTTATGTCGAGTAAACGAATTTCAGTTTCATTTTGAATTGTATGAAATATATCATATGTTTCTCGTATTAACTATTAAATTAACTTACTCCCTTAGGAGAAAGGTATCATACTGTAAAAAATCATACTGTAAAAAGTTTATAGATTCAGTGGTTCGGGGCTGATGAAAAGAAACAGGATTCTGACATACATAAAATTACGTAAAAGGAATATATAAATCTCTGTTGGGTATACATAAAGTTTTGAAACAAAAAGATTTGAAATTATAGTTTTGCAAATAAGGATACTCAAAATCACAAAACGAACTATTTGGAGATCACAGAGTGAAGAAAAAAACATTTTTATTTTTGTAAATTTTTATGTGTCGCTGTGGCTTCATCACGCTAAATAGGCTAAACGGATTTCAACTATTTTTTGTTCACACGTAGCCAGGTATCCACAGATGGTTATAGGATACTTTTTAGTGGGTGCCCGCAACTTCGTTCGCGGAGGAGGAAAAAGTCTCATCCACTTTTTTGCTTCAGCTTAGTCGGGTAAAAAGTATCTTATAATCATTGAAATAAAACAATTTAACGGATTATATGGCGTATATTATCTCATTTTTAGTTCCCGACGTTTCGGAAGCTTTCCAGCTTTCCATGGTCACGGGTGGACAAAAAAAAAGAAAAGAAAAGAAAATGGAAAGCTTCCGAAACGTCGGGAACTAAAAATGAGATAATATAATATACGCGATATAATCCGTTAAATTGTTTTATTTCAATGAGTAATAATCGCGGAAACAGAAGAAAATATTATCTTATAATCATTTGTGGATTTGTATCCACTATATGCCATGTATCAAAAATAGTTGAAATGCGTTTAGCCGATTTGGCGCGATGAAGCCACAATGACACATACAAACGTACAAAAGAATACAATCATTTTTTTGAAAAATCTTTTTTTTTCTTCAATGTATAGATAGACATTTCATTATTACACCTTTATAATAGTATAGACATACAATCTAATGACTACATATATATGGGAATTCGCATGTTGATGGGAATATTTACCATCAAAACGTTTTAATATACATTCCACGAAATTTTACACCGTATTTTCTCGATACACATAATTATTTCTGTCGTGTGTGAAGTAAGGATTAAGAGAAGGTGATATCGCAGCCGGTTGGTTGCTTCTGGTCACTTGGCTTGTTTTTGTGAACGAAATAACTGTCCACTGGGTTTTTTGTGTTCCGTTCCCAAAGGGTAAAACGGGACCCTTTTAGTAAGACTTCGCTGTCCGTCTGTCTGTCTGTCAGCAGGCTGTATCTTATGAACTGTGATAGCTTAGACAGTTGAAATTTCCACAGATGATGTACTTCTGTTGCTGCTATAACAATAAATATTAAAAATATTATAATTTTATGTCTGTCTGTCTACCGCAACCAATATAAAATGATCGAACACCGCGTACATTTTGCTTAGGAGTAGGGATCTGCTTACACTGAATTTTCGTAGATACGACCGTTTGTAGCGTATATCTTGTACGGAACCCGCGGTGCACGAGTCCGACTCGCGCTTGGCCAGCATTTTTATTGTTATAAGGACTTGTATGCAAACGTACATATCGGCCATTTTGAAACCAACACCACCCAGTGATGCGTGATATGGCATCACGTGATCAAGTAATATTGCGCTTGTGATATCAGTTGCATCACTTACACATGTCTATTATGACTTCCTGTCTTCTCATACACCCTGTGAGGGTGCAGGGCGGCCTGTACCTTGAGGCATCTTGGGCTGTGGCTGGGTGCGACGGATCGCTACACGTCGGGCACACGCCCGACCCGTCACTACGGATAGCGACGGGTCAGGCTTGTGCCCTCATTTTGAGGAAGGCGATAACTACACTTATAGTTGGGCATTATATTAATGTAGCTTTTTTTTAGGGAAGTCGGCTAATCCGCGCCTCGCTGCTGAAGCCAGAGGGCTGGGATTGTTTCACCAGCAGTTCGGAAGACAGACCGTTCGCGTACCCCTTGATACAGCAGTTGGTGAAACTCAAGGACATGGCCGTGAGAGGCTTTAAGGCTGTTATGGACTTCGCTAAGGATAACAAGCTCCACTGAAGAAGAAAACATGCAGGCCTATGATGGTCGCGTTTATCACGCGATAAATGATATGATACCGCGCCTGTCACTCTCGCACTCACATACGTGTCAGAAGGTGAAGGCAGCTATGTCACTCATTTATCGCGTGACAAACGCAACCATCATAGGTCCGATGGATTATTTACAAAGGTCATACAAGGTTTTGCACGTCTTAAATTGAATTCAAATCTTGTGAATTCTGGTCATTTTTATTAAGTATTTGAATTTTGACTGGTATGTAATTTCAAACGTAAGTCCGTTTATGAAATGGAATCGTACCTGATAGGAGCGATTATCTACTCTGTTTTTTTTTTGTTTGCTGATGTGGACTATTTGTAATAATTAGATCAGCACGAAAAGTACTACAGTTTTAGTGTACTCCTAGTAATCCAGATTGTGTTGTGTGCTAACAACTAACAACCAGGAAAACAGAATTCGATTTAAACCTGATAAGCTTTATGTAGATGTAGGTTCGACTATTATTTCGAGTAGATTGAGTACAATCTATCTATTAATAGATTCAGGACATGTCCTCTATATAGGAAGAATTGAAGTATGTTCCCATACATTTTTAACTAAACATATATTTTGTACTTAAAGATATTATGTAGATCTAAGTGAACCGTGCCATATTGGTTCGGATTATAAATTATTTATTTATTTATATTTAGTTCTACACTTACATTGTTATTGTATGTTTTTAAGTGTCAATTAAAACAAAATAAATTGGTACTCGTATAAATATTTTATTTTATCATATTTTTAGTAATTTTTTACAGCAATAATAAATCGATTTGTATTTTTTTTAATTAAACTTATACATGATTACTGGTCTTCTCGTAGTTTCTTTATTTCATAATTTCCTCTTTCTCCTTATACATATTATGTCCTTAAATACTGTTAAGATACGTCAACCAAATTATCTTCCTTCCTTAAGCGACAGCAGTCTTCATCCCAGAGATTTCGTCAAGTTTCTAGTTTCCAGTTCTTCCACAAATAGGTACCTATATGAAACTAAGAGGTCGTCCCAAAACAGGCCTACGCATACGTCGGAAGAGCGCTGCAAAAATAAATAATTGAGTCTTAGCTAGTAAGGATATAAAGATGGTATTTATAACTTATTGACAATCGTCATTATGTCGCACATTTTATTCTGATTTCTGATACTCAAGGACAAAATTAGAGAAAAACTCGCAAAGCATCGTCTCAAAACAATAGCCAACTGGGGACTTGGACAACAAATCGATGAACCGATGAAAAAATCCCCGTCCGTCTAGAAAAATGCTGGTAATTTTCGAACGACTCATCTCGTTCAACCACCTTTCTAGAACCATCCATAGTTTAGAATATTTTCTCTGAAATCACCAATGAAAGACAAAAAAAAAATTTAAATCGGTATATCTGTTCAAGCGCGATGATGCCACAGACAGACACACAGATACACGTCTAACTTATAACATCCTTCTTTTTTGTCAGGGGTTAGCTTCAGGGCTACCTATTTTTATCTGTATGTTACTGTTCTTAAAAAACTATTTCAGTAAGTTATTTTAGTAACAGTTTCTTGAACCTAAGGAACTCAGGAATTGTCAAAGAACCTTTCAATTTTAAATCTAGGAGGTCCTTGAAAATAGTTCTCTTCAATACTTTATCTGTTAATGGCAGTTTAATGGTACCTAGTGTTTTCTCCAGCGGAGATTTCCCGATAATCGGTACTCTAAGTGGGTGGAATGTTGACAGACTTGGCAACCTTGGCATTCCTAGTAATGGAGGTGGCAAAACTGGCAATAATGTTGGCGTTATAGGCGGTATAAAAGGAAGGAGTGGCAAATGTGGAATTGCTGGTGGTAATAACGGTGGTAGCAAAAGAGGAGATGGCAATATTGGAGACGATGGTGAGAAAGGAGATCTTTTTAACTTCGAAGCCTTTAAAAGCGAAGGAGGAGGTTTGGCTGGTAATTTTGGTATAGATAATGGAGGTAAAGTTGCTAAAGCTGTCAGTTTCGGTAGTTTTGGTTTCGGCGGCAAGGTTGCAATACCAGGAAGTTTTGGTAATCCAGGGTTAACGTTAATGATGACTGGTGAATGGTGTGAAACTTTTCTGACTAGTAAAGGCCCTGGTCCAGAACGCTTCAGGTCACCAGCGATAAGCCCAAGGTTAGCCTTGATGCTCTGTGTCGAATGAATCTGAAACGGAAGAAGTAAGATACTATTGAGTATTGAGTTCACGTTATAAGAAATCTAATTTTAGAACAGGTAAAGCCCGAAGCTTACAGAAGTTTGTATTGAGCAACACTTGAAAGTACCCAGAATTTCGTTGACAGAGAAAAAAAAGTCATAACTCTCTTTTTTGTTGTAGCGTAGTCGGTTAAAAAGTATCCTATAACATAACCATTCTCGGATTTCCTGCTATCCTTGTACCCAACATGAATAAAGCTGTTCTGACGTGATGAGGACGCAAATATATTCCGACTGAGATATATGGCATTACGAATGTTCATGCATTTTTAATCATGATCCCTGTAAGCCAACTGGATTATGATTATAGTATAGATATTGTAATAATTTGTCGATTATGGGAGAGGGGGGGGGGGGGGAGGCCCCTAAATGTAGGACCCTCGAACAGGACAATGTAGTTTTTTTAAGTAGTTTCAGGCTAAATTTATTCTATAAAAGTTTAGAGACTTTACGGTCCTAGCCACAAAACTGTCCGTAATACACGCCAAATCGCCTAAACGGATTTCAACTATTTTTGGTACCCGGGTAGCTATATCCACTATCCACAGATGGTTATAAAATATGTTTTATCCGACTACGCTGAAAAAAAGAGGGGTTATGACGTTTTCTCCTGCACGAACAGAGTTTCGGGCACCTTCTATATAAATACCCATAAAATCCCGATGTCAATCGGTTTCAATAATGACACCAAATCGGCTAAACGTATTTCAACTATTTTTGGTACACGGGTAGCTAGGTATTCACAGATGGTTATAGGATACTTTTTTCCAGACTATACTGTCGCAAAAAGACGAGATTTTTATGTATATATTTATTTAGAACCTGATTTTGAACTAGGCAGGTCTGACTTTAGGTCACCTAACCAGTACTCGGATGTGAGGAGAGCACACAAACAAGAATGCTATCCGCGGCCAATTGGAGTAAGGTGAGAACGCGGTGCGCAAGGACTGCGGTGGTAAGTTGAACCAGTTCAATCTGGTTTAAGGTGTTGAAGAGTCAGATGTAGTCTGTACAACCATTAAAAAACATTTCCTTACAAATGGTCTTCGCGTTTCTGTCTTTTTACAAGGTGATTATGATAATAATTAATGCCAAATACTTACAAATAGAAATAAACATAGAACTATAGTTAAAGTGTGGATATATTTCACGTGAACTCTGCTATTAACCTCCATTTCTGAATTTGTTTTAAACAAATATCTTGTAAACCGTTGCTTTATATTAAAAGTTCCTTTTGAAAAGATTACGTTTGTTTATTATCAGATCGTTATCGATATAACACGTTACTCAACAACAAAGGAGTTTATTGTGCAAACGTGTTGGCTTATTGTGTATTCGATGTCATCTCATTGTTCTATAAGCCAAGCCAAAAGAACATAATTACAAGGGCCATTAAAACGAGAGGACTGACAGTTGCCATACTATGGATCGTGGTGCGATCGCAAGGAGATGTTCTGGCATAAACTCGATGGCGCTTTAGAACTAAACATTTACCGAACGATATTGTAATTGAATAAAAAACCATAATATAGTAACAATTATTTCGCAAATATCTAATAAAAAATAAATCGTAACATTTAATTACTGTGTCACGCTTGCAAAGTTGAATAATTGTAAAAAATAATTCTTATACATAGATGGCGTTGTACATATCGGGGACCGGCTTATTGTATGGAGATGGTCATTCCTCTTGTTTTAATGGTCCTTGATAATTATAACGACTTATGATGGCGACGAGATATGAAATTCGTATTATACTTGCGTATCTCTGCGAAAATTTGAACTGCTTCGTTATATATGACGCCCTCTTAAAGGATCCTAAAAAGTTTACAATGAAATAAATAAGGCTTTTGAACCATCATTGCGATGAGCCATCAGTAAACACCACCTTTTTATAAAATTCATTAAAAAAATCATTTTAGATAACTAATTTCATCCGTTTCCTATATGGATGAAATATAGTAGACTAGCTTCTGCCCGCGACTTAAATTCGTTTATCGCGGATAAGGGTATTTTTCCGGGATATAAAGTAGCCTACGTAGTAGCCCCGGGGCTCAAACTATCTCCATACCAAATTTCATCCAAATCGGTTCAGCGGTTTAAGCGTGAAGAGGTAACAGACAGACAGACAGACAGAAGTCCGCAAATGCATTTTTACAAGTCTGCGGCATAAGCGGCATTTTTCAACAGGGCACCACTGTTGAAAAGAAACCCGAAGCAAACTCAAGAGTCAGTCATTTTTTCTAAATAATTCTTGACTATTACAATATTAGTACTTAGCCTTAATAGATCTTTCTAAGATGAAATGAATTACCAATCTAATTCAAATGGTAATCTTTAAAGTTGCACCATAATCAAATATAAAACTACCCAACTTACATCCATTAGCATTTTGGCCTTCAGGAGAATATAAACGTAGACGTAATATTTAGCATGCAAATATAATAAGAAAAAGCATATTTGTTGACTTAACTAAATTAAAATTAATTTATTTTAATTAACTTCCTTAATAATATCCTATTTACAAATAACTTAAATAAATACAACAAATTACAAAATAATTAAACACTTAAACAATAATAATATGTACAAATCAATATTGATTTGATTACTCAAATAACTCGCCCCGAGTCATTCCGGGTGCAAAGGTGCCCATCTTTCTAAGTATAAACTCAATGCTTAAGTAGTTCCCCAAGAAAACATATCAAAACTTATTAAAGTAAATGATTTTAATAATTTCGATACAATGTTACTGTACTTCCTCGATAACGTCACAGAATCAAATGTGAATAAATGTAACTTGGGTCTAAAACTTACCTCGAGTTCCAAAAAGCGAATTTAAGTATATCTTGTGGTTTTAACTATCCCTTGCAGATCTGTATTATATAAGGTTTTTTTTATTTGATCCTTTAAGTAAAGTAGCTGGTAGCAGTGACAGTGACGGAATGGTTTGATACACGAGCGAAAGTTTTGTATTTATAAACAAAATATGAAGCAAAAGGTACCGAAAAATATACAGTTTTTATTGGGACCCTTTACTTTTTTTTAATAACGAGTATGTCCAACTGCTGGGCAAAGGCCTCTCGGTGGAGTGTATGTTCCTGCGCGTCCAGAAATAAATGCTTTACTTTTATACTTATTTATTTATTGTTTGTCACTTTAGCGGCCGCAATAATATATATTCTGTGAAAATTTCAATTGTCTCACTATTACTGTTCAAGCGTTATATAGAGCCCCGAGACAGACCGGTGGAGGCTTAGTAATACGGTTCTGTTGGTACCCTGTGCGTACGGAACCCTAAATAAGGCCATTTGTGATCGGTTTTCCCGCCAAATAACCAGGCACAAATGGTGAGAGGTGAGAGGTAAACGACAAGTCCGCAGCGTATAGGAAATGAATACACCAAAAATGTGTTATCAGAAGGTAAGACTGCAGCGACACTGTGTCTGGTTTCACCGAAAGTTATCGCCAATAATAATTAGCTAACGCCAAATGATAATTGATCCAAAAAACGCCTCGAAATATACATATGTACATGTAATTAGTATTAAAATAATAAATATGATTTTAGAGTATTTCCTGACAATCAAGGTCTCTTTCACAATTGAAAATAGCTCATTATTTCAATCAGATTTTATAACTTATACGCTAATATCACCACGTTCGATCTTATCATAGGTGAGCTTAGGCAATGTTTCCCAGACTTAGAGGCCCTATCGACGATACGGACGCTATCACATTACCGCTATCTCGTAACCATACGAAATAACCTTAGCGTATCTTTATATACGATACATGGGAAAACTTTTATTCATAAATAATTTCGGATCGGGTAGGGAAAGTAGACAAAATGGGGGGACACGTTTTTTGGTCCTCCCTAGGGATATTTCTCCTGACATCGAGTTATATCCACGCCTGTGATGAAAAAGGATTATGTCTGGTAAAGATTCTGCGATTAACTCTTTAGAAATTACTTGATGTGTTCCTTTATCAACTCAAACAAAAGAAGGCTAATTGACATTAATTAAATGAAAGCGAATGCTGGAGAGTTTGACTCCTGTCATTGTTCCCTAAATCCTTTTCTACTAAGTAATACGGCGTCTAATCATCTCATAGTTTAATGCGACGTAAACCATCTATAATACTTTGAAATACTCCTAAATATTTAATTTCCTTGTAGTATTTATAGAAACTTATACTAATTTCACTCATTATTTCAGCTTGAGACGCTGAAGGGCCTGAAAGAGTGCAAAAAAGCCGCGCTAGCATCGTAAGTATTCAATTTGACTGTATTATTTTCTTACAATTGTATGTTAACAAATTCGGCTTTGTAAGCCGCACTCGGGTATATGACCGACGCTCGTGATGGTAATGAAGCCAGGTGCGCCATTAACGGATACGTCAAAGAGGACGATATATTTTAATGACCTGTAATAAAAAGTATTATTTTTCAGGTTATTCAAGCCGCTTAATAAGAAGCTTCTACTTGGTAAGTAAATGTTTCTCATTCCTTAAAGCAAAACAACAAATAAATCAGAAGTCAGTGAAAATAGAGTTTAGAAAATCGTTTAGTAAAAACATCACCCCACAATATATCAAAGTTTATCCAAATTAAATCTTATTCCTGATACAACTTCAAATTTAAATATAACGGCACCCTATCGGTTGGTTATGAGTATGAAGGATAACTCTTAAAAAAACCAGTTCTGGGGCTTTTGGTTGCTTGATTCACAGTAAGCCCCGCCCATCAATCTTTTCATTGTCACTCTAAGGGTCGAATTATATTTTTTTAATGGCCCTTTTTTCAGATAAGGACTGCTACGATGAGCCACCGACGATCCTCCTGATGCCGGCGGGCGCGCCGCCGCCTCCTACGCAGCCCGTGTTTGTGACAGCCCCACAACCCTCACCACTTTTGTACTCCTCGGCTCCTTCGCCATACTCCTTGCCACCACCATCACAATGCTTACCACCACCGCCTCCTATACTATTGCCCCCTCCACCGCCGCCTTCAGTCGTCCTCCCCGCACCGCCTCCATGCAGTTGCCTACAGGCACCACCCGCTCCTCTAATACTCCCATCGCCCGCGCCTCCGCCACTTCTATTACCTCCTCCTCCGCCACCGCCGTGCTTCCTTCCAGCGCCCCTACCGCCGCCTCCTCAAGTGGTTTATTCCTCGCCGCCGCCCCCTCAACAACAGATTTTCCTGCAGCCTCCTGCACAGCAACAAGTAGTGTATCAACGGCCGCCTTCGCCTCCGCCATTTGTGCTGCAGTCGCCACCACCACCACCGAGCTTGCCGCCTCAATACATGTCACGGCCTGCGCTACCAGCTCCGTTAGCGTTGCCGGCGCCATCTTGTCCGCCTCCGCCGATAATGTTGCCCGCACCTGCTCCGCAAGTGCAGTATCTATCGGCGCCACCGCCGCCTCCAGCGTACTATTCGGCGCCCGCGCCACCGTGTGGTTGCTTGGCGCCCCCGCCGTCCTGCGGCTGCGCGCCGGCCCCACAGCCCATCGCGGTGAAGAGCTACATCGTCCCCCCGCCCATCCCCTGCACGCTCGAGCCCAAACAGCTGCCTTGCTCGTGCAAATGCAAATATTTATAAGTCTACCAAAACGCTGTTAGGTTTAGTCGTATTTATTGCAATAAACACAATTTTCATAATTTTACAGTGGCTTACAGTTCTTGAATTTTAAGTGAGATTCAGCTAGCGATTTACCTCTAAGTACTCATTACCACGCCCCCACAATTACCATTTCGTCGTGTATGCACGCGATGCGATACATTTCTCGAGTACACTTCTAAACACCTTTGCAATTCTAAGTCATTACCCCGTAAAATTATTTTGCAATAAATACATTCTAAGAATAAACATTGGTATTAACGTATTACGAAAATTATGATTAAATAATGCTTGTTTTATTTGTTGAATCTAAACTGAAACAGAAAAAAAAACCAACTTACAGGAGACCGAAAACCAATTGTGTGTCTAACTGTACTCGCATCTACGATTCTCACATTTATCATTTATTCTATGTATGGTATTCTTCCTTCCCGAGGTAACAAATAATTATAAGACATGTTAAGACATTTCTGATACATTACAAGGTATCAGATCACTCTTACCCTCTCTGTCGCAACGTCACAATGTTAATTCCGGCTGTTGCCGCGTTTTTCAAGTACAAAATCGTTAGTTGTATCATAATCCTAGCGTGTGAAAATGAATTTGGTAAGTATTCAATCGAAAACTACTAGACTAAGGTACTAAGAGATAAAAAAGTTTTAAAATTAGTCTTCGGTGGACACGGACCATGGGGCCCGCTCATTTGGTGAACACGACACGACTGGCGCCGAAGTCAACAGTACAGTGGCCCTTTCGAGACATTTAATCTAATTTGCGATGGAGCACCAGCCGGGACTTATCCCTCTCTGCATTTGTAAATTTATGCAGACACGAACAATTCCCGCACGGTGTAGGACTATGGAAAATAAAAGAAAAACCATAACCTGGTTCTATGGGGTGAATATTAAATGGACCGATTGAATGGGCTATGGAGTGAGATTACCAGACACCTGCCAAAACAATATCTCACAGCAAATTTATACTGGCAGGCGGTGATACTTGCTGTGTACTTCTGGGCCCACTAAACCGGCAAGCCAGAGCTGGTAACCCACAATCGGGTCCCGGCGGAGCAATCAGGTCCGTGGTGTCGCTACTTAGCTAAGCTTGCCAAAGCTGAGCTGCAACTTATTATTATTCTCTTAAAGTTTTGCAATTGTGGAAAATAAAGAGAAATTAACACTTAGGTATGGGTTTATAGACAAATGGAATGTAATACATGTCCTGGACGTACATAAATGTGCCGTCGCTGAGTATTTATGTGGCCTTAAAAAACTGAATTAATAGTATTTAAATAAAACAATTTAAACGTGTTAGAAACTAAACCGGGGACAACCCCGTGAATGCGTAAGCTACAAGGCTTCCGATACGTCGGGAACTCAAATGAGATTAATATACGTTTCGTTAAATTGTTTTATTTAAATGAGTGATAATCTCGAAAACAGAAGAAAATATTACAAATTAATGAAAACTACGTTTCTGCCGCTATTCTATTCGTATTGTATTTACATTTTTTTTTTTTTTTAAGGATTAAAACTTGATCCGTGGCTTCTTTACTCCGATATAGCAAAAGAAACTGTTTTTTTTTTATATAATTAAGCAGAATGACATGAAATCAACGTCCATTTCGGAATTAAGTATACCTATTCCGTATTTTTATTAGTAACTGCAGATCTTACTTGATTTTTAACCGACTTCCCAAAAAGGAGGAAGTTATATGTTCGATAGTTTGTATTTTTTTTTATGTATGTTCACCGATTACTCCGCCAATTGTGGACTGATTTAAAAAAAATATTTTTTAAATGAAAGGATATACTCCCGAGGTGGTCCCATTGCCACCAGTTTGAGATGTGATGATGGGTTCCCAGGGAAATCGAGGGCAATCCTCAAATTTTATAGGCACTTATAACGTTTTTCATATATTTTCTTAAGCTATTTAAGTATTTGCATATGGGAGTCATCATGCTGAGCTGATAAAGAGTTAGAGGATAATTCTTTAAAAAAACATCTATTATAGGTAGATACGTTAAAACTGTTAGTCATATTCTTTTTAGTGTGTCCCTGAAGTAGTCTCCTTATCATCAAGTCAGGATTAGATGATGGAATAACAGGGAAATCGAGAGAAACCCTCAAATATTCGAGGCACTAACAATATATTTTTCTAAAGTTATCAGTTCTTTTCCTCTGGTTGTTATCATTTCATGCTGAGCTGATGATGGAAGGTGCAATGAACTAACCAACTTTTACATTTCTTACTTCCGAAGACTCGAGATGCGTGCAAAGTGCCTCCTCAATCTTCCCATTCTGGGTTCTAAAAATTTTTCACTACTAAGATCCATCACTAAAAAGCAATAAATTAAAATTTATAAATAAAAAAAGAACCGACTTCAAAATAAACTAAAAAGCCATAAATAATCTTTTATGTACGATACGGATACATTGAATCACCTTTTGAAGTCGGTGCCAAACCTGAAGTAAATAAAGTTCTTTATTCAACAAAAAAACGAATTACTATGACTTAATATACATGTAGGTAGATAATAACTAAAGGCTCGCCGCCGCGGTCTTTATAGTAATAAATATATGGTTTGGCACCGACTTCAAAAGGTGATTCAATGTATCCGTATCGTACATAAAAGATTATTTATGGGTTTTTAATTTATTTTGAAGTCGGTTCTTTTTTTATTTATACTATTTTATTGTTTTACGATTATATCGATGAAGTGAAGTGAACGACACCTGCTGGATACATAAGTATACTAGTATAAAGTTGTAAAAAAATGTCTGTACATTAAATACATATTCGTAAAATTACTTACAAGTAACCGTTTGTATACTCAATCTATACAGTATATACAATTAATGTTATTTTGGAGTCGGTGCCATCGTGTCACAACTTACTAAAATCGTAAATTTTCAATATTTTACACATTATTTATATGGCACCGACGCCAAAATAAGATTAATTGTATATACTGTATAGATTGAGTATACAAACGGTTACTTGCAAGTAATTTGAAGAAACTGAATTATGGCGTTATTTTTAACTTTTTTTTTTTTTTTGGAGTCGGTTTTATTTCTTTGTTTAAAAGTTTATTTATTTTACACTTTTTAGTTAATCGTTACTCAAAAGTGTATCTCGTGACGATTCGAACAAGCTCAAACACGACTAGGATACATTATTTTATGTAGATCTGGTGCCTACCTTCCGGCTCCATCATCAAATCAATTCGATGGTACCATTCTCATCAGGAACATTTAAATTTGTGACTATGAAGTTACTTAGCTAAATTAATCAAGATATTTTGTCGCCACCCGTAAATCATTTATCATTTGAGGAGTTCCGATGGCATTCTGTGGTCTTCTGCATCAGTTCCACTTCACCAATTTACACTTTCTGAATGCAAATGCTTATTATGTTTCTTATAATATCAAAATCGCTATATGTATGCCTACAATATTTGAGGAGTTCCTTCAATTCCTCATGGATTCCATCATCAGATCTTCACCAAAATTAAATGGGACCAACTTGAAAGTACCTTCTATAAAACCAAGAAAAAAAAATTGAAATCGGTCAAATAGTCTTCGAGTAATCGGTGAACATCCATAAAAAAAAATTAAAAAAAACATTCAGTCGAATTGAGAACCTCCTCCTTTTTTTGGAAGTCGGTTAAAAATAAGTAAAACGGGCTAATTGAAGGCCACTGAATTGAAAAATAATTGTTTTTATATATTTTTAAGTAATGTCATCATCGTGCCTAGACAGATTTGAACTATTTTCGCTACACGGGTCCCTATATAGCTGGACAGATGATTATAGGACACTTTCACCCAACTACACTTAAGCATAATAGAGGGTTATGACCTTTCTCCTCTGCGAACGAAATTGCTCATCTTGTATGATTTGAAAATGTCCTCCTTGTGTTATCGTAGAGCAAATGCGGCTGGTACGAGATCTGTCGACCCATGGCATGCGGTCCACCGTCACCTGTGACCTCAGTTTATTGGACCAGGAGCTCAGAAGTCTGCAAGGAATCTTGTACATCATACGACCCAACGACACATTGCTAGAGGAGGTGTGTGCCATTAATTACGCTTCTACTTATCGCTATTAGCTCCGCAGTCGTGGTTATCATAAATATAAAGGATAGCGAATGAATAAAGGATAGGGAACTGTTGTTACCTGCCTAATGGAGTTTTATTGTGTCGACAACAAGCTCAGCAGTCCGCAGGAAGTATTGTACATTGTTATTTTTTCCCCTCACTAGCTCGGAAAGCCGTATTTTATCTTTTAAGACAAGTGGGTAGAAACGCATTTTCTCCACTAGTACATATATACAAACACGCCTTTTTCCCATTACGGGGTAGGCAGAAACTACCTCCTTCCATTTGCTACGGTCCTGGCATACAACTGCCGCTTCATCAACATTCATTAATTTCTTCATTTTGTATTGTCACTACCCTTTCGCTTTGTCTCATTCACACACAGAATATCAATATTTATCGCATCCATCATCTGACATACTTAATCTATTTTATCATTCATTCCTCCCCTTACATTTAACGTCGCAAAGCGGCTCTCCATAGCCCACTCTTCGCTCTCGCTGGGACCGAGACGTCATGGGTTGCGAACCACATCCACTAGTGGGGAAAGAGATTTGACCTTGGAGCGTGTTTAAGTAGCTTTCGACAGATAACAATACGTAAAACGCTCATAATAATGATTCGTTCGATTTTAAGTCATAAACCTTAAAATTCTATAAGAAACATTTGTTATTTTTATAATGATGTTGAATAATTAAATAATAATTCTGAACGCATAAGTTGAGTCGATGCAATTACAAAATGCATCGTCAGAAATGTCAACATTGTCAGCAAAATTTTACTTAATAACTTTTCTATTGATGATGATTCTAATTAACCTGATGTGTACAAATAAATACGCTGGTGGAGGTTTGCTAACTGAAATCGATAAGGTAGTAGACAGGTGGAGAGGTTATTGCGAAAACTTGTACGCAGACGCAGCGGCGGCATCAATAAAACTTCACCACAACTTGGCCGCTGTTCCCCTAGAACCTGATATCCTGAAGTCCGAAATTGAATTTGCTATAAAGAAGCTTAAGGGAAATAAATCGGCCGGAAGTGACTGTATTTTGACCGAAGACTTAAAACTCATAGGGGATAGCGGTGTTTGCCTTCTACAAAGTGTATGTAATCAGATTTGGAAAACAGGAGAGTGGGTCAATGATTGGCAAGAATCCACTCTCATACCACTGCACAAGAAGGGTTCGACCAAGCCCTGTGGAAACTACAGGACCGTGGCACTCATATCCCATGCAAGCAAAGTTCTGCTTTACGTCATCAAGGAACGCCTCAAAGCTTTTCTGCAGTGGCAGATTCCATCAGAGCAAGCGGGATTTGTCAAGGGACGTGGGACAAGAGAACAGATTGTGAATGTCAGGCAGATTATAGAAATGTGCCGCGAGTTCAACATTCCAATGCTGATGTGTTTCGTCGACTACTCAAAAGCATTTGATTGTGTTAGATGGGACTGTCTATGGAACATCTTAATAGAAATGGGAGTACCCAAGCATCTCGTTGTTCTCATTGCAAACCTCTATCAGGATGGAAGCACAGTTATAAAGGTGAACAATGTTTTATCGAAACCTTTCAAGCCACAAAAAGGGGTTGGACAAGGTTGCATTTTATCTCCAATTCTCTTTAATATCTATGGTGAATATATCATGAGACGAGCCCTGGAAGGTTGGGAGGGTGGAATATCTGTTGTTGGCAGGAAAATAAGCAATTTAAGATACGCAGATGACACTACCCTTTTTGCATCGTGTGAGCAGGAACTGGCTGAACTCATTTCTAGAGTAGAGAAGGAGAGCGAATTAGTTGGCCTCAGTATCAACAAGGCAAAGACCAAGGTGATGGTAGTAGACAGACCAGGTACGCTTATTCGCTTCAATGAGATCAGGGGCCTAGAATTTGTTGATCAGTTTGTTTACCTTGGCTCTCTTCTTAACAACGAGGGTGGCAGCGAAAAGGAGATCATCAGAAGAATCGAAATGGCCAAAAGAGCAATGACTAAACTCACTAGGATATGGAAAGACCGCAATATATCCCGCAAAACTAGGGTGAGACTGGTTCAAATGTTAGTTTTCTCTATCTTCTCCTATGGCGCCAAATCCTGGACGATAAGGCAAAAAGAAAGAGTGAAAATCGACGCATTCGAAATGTGGTGTTGGAGGCGTATGTTGCGAATCCCATGGACCGCACACCGAACCAACATGTCCATTCTCAGGGATCTCAAAATAACCACGAGATTGTCGAATATCTGCTTCCAGCGGAAACTCAAATATTTCGGACACGTCGCTCGAAGAAACCCGGATAGCTTGGAAAAGCTGATGGTAGTTGGTCACGTTCACGGGAAAAGACCGCGCGGTCGATCGTCTACCCGTTGGGCAGACCAAATAAAGACGCTAACTGGCCTGCCAATACCTAAAGCTATTAGGACCGCAGAGGATAAAAATACCTGGAAGAACATGGTTCAGCAAGTTGCCAACATTTCACAGTAGACACGAGCTTCAGCAATGAAGATGCCGACTAAGCAGAAGTACAAATAAATACTTATTTTTTATGAGTTGATTTTTTGCATGTTGCACTTTACTCGCTATAGTGAGGTGAAAAATTTTGTGTTACACACGGGTGCAAAATTGTATTTAACTTCTCGTGTGTTGAAACACTCGCTACACTCATGATTCTATTTTAGAACCTTATCAACTATAGACTCATTTCGCTTGCTCTTGTTTCAATTCCACACTCGCGGGTAAAATACAACTTTGCACCCTTGTATAACATATAAGTAATTATTTCTTCGTTTCGCTCTAGCTCCGTGGTTGTTGGTCATCAAAAAGGGAGCTGTTGTTACCCGCTTAACACTGTCTCATCCATCTAGATCATCCTGGTTCATTTACCGCCATCTGGCGGTACGTCTGGTACGAATTACTTAGAGCAGACTGTACGCCTACCATGAGTTCGGCACAAGCGAGTATCGAGCGCTCGATCACGGTCTATCTCTTTGACACTATTAGCGAGTGCGAGAGAGGTGCACTGACTCTCGATACGAGATTTTCGCTAGCGCCGATCGTAAACTCAACTCATGGTAGGCACACTGAGCTACTAGTCGCTAACGGGGCAGTGTCGAGCACTGGGACATTTACATTCCAGTTGTTGCATTGCGCTTACTTAAAGCGAATGTTATTACAAATTTAACATTTAAATTAGTAAAGTTCATTGGCTGAGATAAATACACAATGAAACTAAGATCAGCTACACAGTCTTCTGAGATCTAATATTGCCGGAACAGGAGTTAAAGCAATCTGCACGGGATCATGTACACCATACGATCCAACAACACCTTATTGGATAAGGTATGTGTCTATAATTTCTTGACTTAGTTGGATCAAATTTTAAGTCCCATAGGTGCAAAGGGCTACCACAGTGCGCTGCCATTGCGTTACTAATAAATGAGCAAATTCTGTCCTAAACTGTTTCATTTCTCACATATTTCATTCCCTAACTAAAATTTTAAGAATACCTATACAACAAACCACACTTAGTTTATTGTGGTCTACACAAAGGTTTAAAAAAATCCGAATTTACGTTCCGCTTCGGAGAAAACCGTGAGTTGGATACTTAGAACTGAAACTCTATTTTTTGTTTTTTAATAAACCCATACGTGTTGGGTATATATATGGATAGGTCTTCAAAAATGATATTGAGGTTTTCAATATCATTTTTCTCTAAACGTTCGCGCGAGGGACACATCCAAAGTGGTAAAATGTGCCCCCACCCCCCCCACCCCCCCCCCCCCCGCCCCTGTAACTTCTAAAATAAGAGAATGATAAAACTAAAAAATATATATGATGTACATTACCATGCAAACTTCCACCGAAAATTGGTTTGAACGACATTTAGTAAGTAGGTTTTTTTAATACGTCATAATTCGTAAAACGCAATTTACCTTTCATTTAATCAACTCATATATTATACAACATAAACATAAACCTTATACATAAACCGTGAACCATTATTTTCTTTTTGTACGGAACCCTCGGTATGCGAGTCCGACTCGCACTTGGCCGCTTTTCTTCACCTTAGTACACATGAGAGAGTGTCGAAAAGTGAAACCAATTTCCTGAACTACCGTACCACAGGCTATTGGAATGATTTTCTTTGTACTGATTTGGATTTTTGTATCTTATATCAGACGAGAGTCGAACACTTCTCTATGTGGAACAAGTGGCTCATCATAGGCGACGAGGTCCCTGGTCGCCTACACAGAGTCCGATACGACGCTGACATAGTTCTGCTCGACCCTCGGCAGGAGACTGCGATTGTTGATGGTGAGCAAGCAATTCATAATTCTATTTAATACAAAGGAATTTATTTCTTTCAGGCAATAATAACCTATCTTTCAATATCATCAGTACTCCAACAAAACACCACGACTGTAAAATATAATACTTAGCTTATATCACTTCAACGGCCAATCTAACACCTCACACCTCAAAATCCATCAAGGTGTACTGGTAAATCGTGCCAAAGAAATAGAAATGCATATACACACACTGGAAAAATATAATCTCACTTTAAATACAATACATGTTTATACGATAAACACTAAAACTTTAAGGCCTTAACAATTTTTTTCTTTCTTTGTGCCTTATTATAGCTTAACCAATACTGCTGTACCGCGCCTTAGGTATTCAAACGGCGAAACAGGGGGCAGATGACGGCGGAATGACGAATCGCGGCCCGGCCACGACTTCGAGCGGTGGCGGCAGCTGCAGCGGTTTTTCTAATTCATTGCGTGTCATCCCAACTAACCACAGTGCGTTGCGCGTCTCGCCCGCGCAATAAACAGATAAAACGCTTCCCACGTCCCCCGTCACCCGTCTCGCCGCTCCGTATACCTAAGGCGCGGTACAGCGGCATCCGTCAATTTAGGTGTCCTTCTTGAACTTGTCGATTTCTGCCTTAATAAATACTGTTTTGATGGTATTCATCTCCTTTATAGCAATGGGCAGCAACACGTTAGTAGCATACCAAGAGTCCCTGTCCTTCGAGGACGTATATGTTCACCTCCGTGATGGAGCCTCGCGGCACCCCTGGGCGGTCTGGACCCCCGCCGGCTTCCAAACATTGCACGAGCGCGCACGCATAAGGCGTCGGTTGGACCTGAAGCAGTACCCCATGAGGATCGCCACACCGGTATTTGGAAGAAAGAAAGAACGAAAGAAAGAAAGAAAATACACTTAAAAATAAAATACTAAATTAAGTATGCCCCGAAATGTTCCCACCTCAGCATAATGCTGGCTCTAAAGCCAGCGCTGATCATCCGGTGAGACTATAAGTAGCGCCACGGAGAACTATTTCATCATCATTCTCAATTCTGGAAGTACTTTTGTCTGTATTTAATTCCAGAACCGGCTCGATCCACTAATCATCGGTTTCTCAACAAATGCGATCCTACTTAGCTTTCCACTCCCGGATATTTGTACTATGGCATGGCAATTTCGTGTTCCTGCGCCTTTCATCCCACGCAATTTTTGTCCGAGCGGAGTCTGATCTAGAACATGCCATCCACCATTAGATGTGACTAGCATACTACAACTTCAGCTTACTAACGTTGAACATCTTGATCCTATGATGGATAACATCGTTGCGAGCGAGTCTGATCTAGAACATGCCATCCACCATTAGATGTGACTAGCATACTACAACTTCAGCTTACTAACGTTGAACATCTTGATCCTATGATGGATAACATCGTTGCGAGCGAGTCTGATCTAGAACATGCCATCCACCATTAGATGTGACTAGCATACTACAACTTCAGCTTACTAACGTTGAAAATCTTGATCCTATGATGGATAACATCGTTGCGAGCGAGTCTGATCTAGAACATGCCATCCACCATTAGATGTGACTAGCATACTACAACTTCAGCTTACTAACGTTGAACATCTTGATCCTATGATGGATAACATCGTTGCGAGCGAGTCTGATCTAGAACATGCCATCCACCATTAGATGTGACTAGCATACTACAACTTCAGCTTACTAACGTTGAACATCTTGATCCTATGATGGATAACATCGTTGCGAGCGAGTCTGATCTAGAACATGCCATCCACCATTAGATGTAACTAGCATACTACAACTTCAGCTTACTAACGTTGAACATCTTGATCCTATGATGGATAACATCGTTGCGAGCCTTATCCATGAAATATTCAAACAATACACCAGTAACATACCCCGATTCAGTATTCTTCAAGAAGCGGTCTGGGGCCCCGCCGGCTTCCAAGCGTCGTATGCCCGCACAAGCGCATACGGAACACAGATTCTGGGGATCATAATAGCGGAAAAATTTACGTAAATTGTCTAAGTGTAGGAGGTTTTTCAATGGACACTCCCATGGATTCAGAGTGGAAAATAATTGAGACCAGTGACAATGTCAGAATAAACATTTCTATATACTCTGATCTGATGGATATCTATATCTAATTTTCATACTCAACATACGAATTTCAACTAGCCTTTTGCCTTGTAGCTTAGAAGCCACATTGGTGTTGAGACCCAGCTACATACAGTGGCTACAGAGAATGCATAAACTATCACTTACTATATACACATTACAGTATCAAAACAAACAGAGGCATGAAAACTTCTGAATTATTCAGGTGGGCCACTACGACGAGTCGTACAGCGGCACATTTGAGGATTACGTGCACGACAACACAAAACCAGAGCGTGACTCCGCCATCCGCTGCGGCTACGGAGCCTCCTCCCTGGTCCTCGAGTGGCTCAAGGCTAAGTAACACATCAACTTGTTAACGTTTAGAACTGTATTATATAGAACATTTGCGGATTATTTGTACGACAATACGCAAGCAGAGCATGACTCCGCCATCCGCTGCGGCTACGGAGCCTCCTCCCTGGTCGTCGAGTAGCTCAAGGCTAAGTAACACATCAACTTGTAAACGTTAAGAACTGTAGTTATATAGAACTTTTGCGGATTATTTGTACGACAATACGCAAGCAGAGCCTGACTCCGCCATCCGCTGCGGCTACGGAGCCTCCTCCCTGGTCCTCGAGTGGCTCAAGGCTAAGTAACACATCAACTTGTAAACGTTAAGAACTGTAGTTATATAGAACATTTGCGGATTATATACACGAGTACACGACACCACGGAACCAGAGCATCACTCCGCCATCCACGGTGGCTACGGAGCCTCCTCCCTGATCCTCGAGTGGCTCAAGGCTAAGTAACACATCAACTTGTAAACGTTAAGAACTGTAGTTATATAGAACTTTTGCGGATTATTTGTACGAAAATACGCAAGCAGAGCGTGACTCCGCCATCCGCTGCAGCTACGGAGCCTCCTCCCTGGTCCTCGAGTGGCTCAAGGCTAAGTAACACATCAACTTGTTAACGTTTAGAACTGTATTATATAGAACATTTGCGGATTATTTGTACGACAATACGCAAGCAGAGCCTGACTCCGCCATCCGCTGCGGCTACGGAGCCTCCTCCCTGGTCCTCGAGTGGCTCAAGGCTAAGTAACACATCAACTTGTAAACGTTAAGAACTGTAGTTATATAGAACATTTGCGGATTATATACACGAGTACACGACACCACGCAACCAGAGCATCACTCCGCCATCCACGGTGGCTACGGAGCCTCCTCCCTGATCCTCGAGTGGCTCAAGGCTAAGTAACACATCAACTTGTAAACGTTAAGAACTGTAGTTATATAGAACTTTTGCGGATTATTTGTACGAAAATACGCAAGCAGAGCGTGACTCCGCCATCCGCTGCGGCTACGGAGCCTCCTCCCTGGTCCTCGAGTGGCTCAAGGCTAAGTAACACATCAACTTTTTAACGTTTAGAACTGTATTATATAGAACATTTGCGGATTATTTGTACGACAATACGCATGCAGAGCGTGACTCCGCCATCCACTGCGGCTACGGAGCCTCCTCCCTGGTCCTCGAGTGGCTCAAGGCTAAGTAACACATCAACTTGTTAACGTTAAGAACTGTAGTTATATAGAACATTTGCGGATTATATACACGAGTACACGACAACACGCAACCAGAGCGTCACTCCGCCATCCACGGTGGCTACGGAGCCTCCTCCCTCGTCCTCGCAAAGCTCAAGGCTAAGTTAACTCACCACCTTTCTAATATTAGGTAGTCGTGTACTACAGTACCTAATAATAGCATATCTGTCTCTAAAACTCGGACGCCACAGAAAATCAAACTAGTGACTTTATTTATAGCGTGGCGTGCACAGGGTTTATGCCCAAGGCAAATCAAATCAAATTAAATCAAAACATCCTTTATTCAAGTAGGCTTAGATACAAGCACTTTCGAATTGTCCGTTACAGGCAGACAATTAAAGGGTTATGTGATCGGTAGGGTTACCGTACCTATGGAGCCATGATCGTTCAGGGTAGGCAGTGCCTATGTGCCTATATAGACCGCACGCCACAGCTTTATCGGAGCCCTCATGCCATGTGGATACCCACGAGTTGTTGAATCTGTGAGCACCCATGGCATGTTCTAGAAACTTGATATTGATCAAAAGTATCATTTATGATCATGACTGACAGCACTGGTCATACTAAATTCATGCATTTCCCAATCGGATGACTTTATTTTTCTCCCTTGTAAATATTTGACGACACGTTTGGCTCAGTGGGTTGCACAACAGCCAACAGCCTACGAAGCTGGCGGTCCCGGGTTCGAATCCCGGCCAGGGCTAGTGTTTGTGTGATGAGCATGAATGCTTGTTCCTGGGTTTTGGATATTGTCTATGTATTTAAGTATTATAGTTAGTTTATATATATATTATGTATATCGTCACCTAGTACCCATAGTACAAGCTTTTTCATGGTGACATCACGAAGTTAATATCGTTGTTTGTACTACGACACAGCCTACTCAAGTATTAAAGTACAAATCGTTATCAAATCCTTTTAAGTATAAATAGTTACTAACGATTTAAGAACCGTATTCCTCGAAATTATTATTTACCATAAAGGTTTTAAAAAATAAATCCATGCCAATTTTTATTAACGTTACAGAGAAGTGTTAACGCAAGTGGAGTTGTGGGGTACAGAAGTAGGTAACAGCAGCATGTTTACAAGATTGGCGGACGGGACTTCGGAGCTGAGTGGTGGAATCCTACGGGTGCAGAAGAAGCGGCTTTCAAAACTCGACTACGTCGTACCCATGTGGCCTTTCAAGTGAGTTGAAATGCGAGATGGCCAGCTGTGAGTGATGGGATCTAAACTATAGGACATTTTGACTGCATCATTCCTTCATATAATGGCTATTCAGGGCAGTTTATTAGGCCTATTAGGCCTTTGAATTTTGCAGAATTTAATTTGATATTAAACTACGATTTTTTGATGCAGAGTTGGGTTCACGTACGTATCAGAGCGGGAGAGCAGCACCAATATGTTTGTGATGCCGTTCACGGGTGCTACATGGGTGGCGTGTGCGGTTAGTTAACTTATTTATGTACTATTTATGCTATAAACATAAAATACATGTAAAAACACAGAATATACCCGGTAAGCCCCGTCTTCCGGCTCTCACCTAGGGACAATATAATACTACCTATTTTGTTAGGTACATATATATGTCAGACGTGAGCTGCCCAAATGGCCAATTATACTTAATCCTTATGTTAATAATTGACAGCGGTATAACCTTAAAGTTAAGAGTTTTTTTAACCCAGAAAAGCTAAATGGCAAGGCTTGGGATGAAACCCTGGTCATTTGCCATCCAATTATATTCTTTATTTAAATTTAATTTAATTGATCTAGGTGATCACGCTGATACTGGCGTTAGCGCAACGCGTGACGGCCAAAGCTACCTCCGAGAAGGAAGGCGCGTTCATCGCCGTACTCGCCACCTGGTTACAACAAGGTAGATCTCAATTTTTCATCATCCTCATCATATTGTTAAAGCCACTCACAGT
This sequence comes from Hedya salicella, assembly GCA_905404275.2. Classification (NCBI taxonomy): domain Eukaryota; kingdom Metazoa; phylum Arthropoda; class Insecta; order Lepidoptera; family Tortricidae; genus Hedya; species Hedya salicella. The sequence continues at coordinate 6,095,947 of FR990114.1, read as the reverse complement.
TGAACAAAGGCCTTACCAAGGACGACCGGTCGTACGCCGCCTTCGTACAACGATTTCCCGCGACCTTTTTTGTGCTTGTCATACGGGGAGAAATGATGTAATCCTCACGTTTGGCATGCCAGTTGGCGATCACAGTAATGTACGCTGTACTGACTGGATCCTGCCTCCCATCCTAAGGTGGTCTTGGACTTGGACGTACTTTTATGACATACGCCGATCCAATTTTTGATCAAGATACACGTACATACACAATACCACGGCTGGTACACGACTGAATGAATTTAGATTCAGATTTTTTCTATTGGCTCCGTTAAGACTACTGTAGTATTCACGTTTTCACGTACACAGTACCTATATCTGTATGCGTCACTATATATTGACTTGGCTCACCAGCATACAACCACTCGCTCGGACGGCCAGTAACCAACTGCCCCACCCCACTTATGCCGAGTGACGTATATGCATGAGAGAAGTATATAGCAACACTACAGAACACTACAACTACCTAAAAGTTTCTTTGCCTAATCAATCTCAGTGTAGACTAGCGTAGGTAATAGTAATGGCACTAATGGCATGAAAATTGTGGTTCCTATTTATAAATGGAAGCCAATTTTCATCCCACAGTACAAAATCATTGACTGGCATTCAACTTACGATAGCCATTTATAATGCCACGTATTATTATATTATTTGCTGAGAGCTTCAAACATTCACAGATGCCAGTGCCGTTCCGGAGGGTGCATCTGGACGTCTCACATTCATAGTGTTGTCTGTCTGCTCCATGTTGGTGTACGCGTACTATACATCAGCTATAGTATCTGCCCTCATGAGTGCTGGCGGCGGCGGCCCGACTTCACTACGCGCGCTCGCGGACTCCCGCTACGGCCTCGCTTCTGAGGACTATGATTGGATTCGATATCACATGTTTGATGTATGTACGGTCACTACTGATGTTTCCGTAAGGAGGAGCCGGGAAATGAGGCAGTTTGGGATACTTTAGCGAAATTAAAAAATCCCTTGTACTGGATGTCAGTCACATCATGATACACAATAGACATAGTAGCTGCCGTGATGAGTACAGACAGCGGTGCGCCTGTCAAATGATCTACATTGTTAGGCGTAATTGGCTATTAATAAAAGTAACACTGCATGTCGAAATTGGGCCTTAATGGATAGTCTGGTTTTTAGGGTCCCGTAGCCAAAATTGCAAAAACGGAATTCTTATAGTTTTGTCATGTCCGTCCGTCCGTCCGTCCGTCCGTATGCCACAGGCATTTTACTCTAAAACTACAAGATGTATATTGATGAAATTTGGAGTATAAATGTCTTGTGTAAGCCGCTACTTATTTTGATGGATAAATAATAAAATAAAAAAATCTAGGGGAGCACACTCCATTCATGTAAAAGAAACTAAAAAAAAATTCAGCAAGTATCAATGTGTGGCACGTATTTCGACAAAGCTTTTTAAATAATTTTGACGTTTCTAAGAAAAATATAGATTTTGTGGATATTTTCTAAACGGTATGTCCAAAAACTATGAAAAAATTACTAAGATAAAGCTTGATAATTACTTTAAACGAAAATAGTTTTCAACATGATCGGATATACCGTTTCTGATCTATTGCCGAAAAACGGCGTTTCTCAACAAAAGGACGTAAGTACCGGGGAGATACGCTCTTTTGTTAGTGTTTTTTTTCATATCGTATTTTTTTCGTCTGTAGTGCATTTTTTTGTATAAACGGCTGCGGAACCCTTCATGGGCGAGTCCGACTCGCACATGGCCGCTTTTTTATTTTATTTTTCCAATTCAAATCCAATACGTTATTCTGCTAGTGGGTCTCAAGGGCACATACTTGTAGATGTCTAATTTTACAATTAACAGAAAAAAATACAACCTACATTTTTATTTTCTTGACGGCAATTTTTTTAGGTTTTCAAGCCGGATTGGCCCGAGATAGAGTACCTAAAGCGCAAGAAGCTGCAGTCGATGACGAACTTCTACATGGGCACCGAGGCGGGCATGCGGCTGGTAAAGGAGGGGACCACAGCGTACCACGCGGAGTACAACCACGTGTACCCGCTCATGAGGATTCTAAGTGATGATCAGGTCTGCAAGCTGCAGTACGTTCACACCGTGCCACCGGTAAGCCGCTTTTTTTACTCATAACGGTATCACACTGCAAGATAAGAGCCCTCTCATTCTTGTGCCCCGTTTTGAACAATCTCCCGTCAATCAGCATACAGGCCGAGTCACACTGGATAAGTGTGCGTGACGTGCACGTAGAACCGCGCGTGGCGTGCGCGTTGTAAAGTGAGAATTAAGAGCTGCATACGCATACGTCACGCAAGCGGTGTCATCTATTATGAGGAATCGTACTTTACAACGCGCACGCTACGCACACTTCTATGAGTAGGTTACGTATACGCATTCAGCGTGGCTTGGCCTTAAAACTCCTCAAATAATCTCCGTCGAAATCTTAGAGCGTTTAACTAATGGCGATGACAAGCCGTGTCATTCCCAAACTTTTTCATACATTTTTAGCGGGGGGTGAGGTAAACACGTAGGTATAGCAAACTACGGAAGTATTCCTAATTCTACAAACGCACATAATTAAAAGAAATCACTTTCAAACAAAAGAACACCCATACACTGACATTTTACCGTATAAACTAACCGGAGATTACTTTGCCATGGGGAAATTTATTTTTATTTATTTATTTACAAATAATTACACAGCTAACAGTAAAAACTAAATCACTGTGAATTATAATATGTATAAAATGGAGATTTTTAAATGAACATCGATACATCATAAAAAAATAACAATATATGCATCTATAAAATAGAACTACGACGTTCGTCCATCGCCTCACAAAACTCTAAGCATTCGCGACATATATCACTCCAGCTGCTTGCAAAAATATCCCAGTCAGATGCTGATGCGAGACATGCATTGAAACAGTGCAGAGCTCGAACTAATGGTGAGCTTCTGCGAGTGACAGTGCGCGCCTCTGGTGCAGCGAGTAAATGCCTATGGCGTGGGCGGAAACAGATCCTTGATAGCAAGGGGATTTGCAGGCGTACTACTCTGTTTACTAATTCCAAGCAGTCGCAGTCTCCTCGTAAAATTCTACAGGCCATCGTCAGAAGCTGGTTATTACGCCTTACTTCCAGAGAGTGGAACCCCAATACTCCTAGAAGGAATTTTGTAGGATAAAGAAAAGGGTAATATCCGAACATCTTTTTATATAAAAATCTTAGAAATATTTGCTGAACTTTCTCTAGAAGTAAGACGTAAGAAGCCTCATGAGGGTTCCAAACTATAGAAGCAGTTTCCAGCTAACTCCTGACGAGGGCGTTGTAAATCACTACTATAGCACGTGAACTGTTAAAATCGCGGGAGTTTCGGATAACAAACCCTAACCTGCCAAAATAATCAGACACAAGAGTTTTAATATGCTCATGAAAGTTAAGGTAGGGATCAAACGTGACGCCCAGATCCTTAATAGCACAGACTCGGTTTATAACTTCTGCTCCTAACAGATAGTTCAGATTAATGGGATTGAGCGAACGACTGAACGTCATTACAGAGCATTTCTCTATATTAAACAGAAGCCTGTTATCTATGCTCCACTGATGCTGTAGGTCGATATCGTTCTGCAGAGAACTACCGTCAGCCATTTGCTGCACCCCATAAATCAGTTTTAAGTCGTCCGCGTAGAGCAGGCACCTTGCACACTTTGGAACTGCAGTAGGTCATTTATCATAATCCCGAAAAACAGTGGACCCAATATCGAACCCTGGCTGACTCCAGAACGAGTATGATAACATTCTGAAACGAAGCATCCATGTTGTACATACTGTTGCCTGTCGCGTTTAAATGCTCTAAGATCGAAACATAAATGCACACTTTCGTATTATTGATTTGTTTTTCCATATAATGCTGCAACGAATCAACGAATTGATGTGATTGCAAAAATTCGATCCAATCCGAGACACATACGAGACAACATAAATATACTACTATTGTTAAAAGAAACAAACTCTGCAGTTCCCGAAGAATAGCATACCTACTTAGCATAGAATGTTTAGCCTGATAGGGAGATAGAGGCCGGTCGGTCCTACATGCTAAATTTTGTTTCGCTGCTAACCGTTTCTCATAGCAGCCACATACCAAAAGATCCGTTTCGCATGACACTCGTATACCTAAAAGGTCCGTTTTTTATGACACCCGTAAGGAAAACTTTAATACCGTTCAAAGACTATTTGTGACCGTTCACAGCAAAAGGGACCACGTTAGGAGTACGGAGTTATTGGTACTATTTAAAACTACATACCACCTACATATAAGCTATTCGGCTATCTATTCTCTATTAAAATTGAAATCATTTATTTACGTTACGTGTTAGTGGGTCACAGAAATGCATACGTTTGTCAAGGAAATTGAAACGCATACCTTAGCTCTTGTCAAACGGTTCTTTTTGGAAAATGTATATCAAACCAAACATAGCTTTTGGGAAACGTACATTGTGGGAAACACATATATCGGGAAACTTTAGTGATGGGAACGGATGTTTTCGCAAACGGGTAACACGTTCCAAGACCCTACATTTCTTGATAATACATGTTTTTAGTTAATATTTGGTAGAAAATGTTGTGTAGAAACAGATTTTTGAAAATGTGAATAAATAACCTAGACACGCGATCCAAACCTACTTCACGTTTTGTGGCAGGTAATGACATGGCTGATAACAACAAGACGCGGACAGTGGACCGATGTGCTCCGCACGGGTGGCGGGTGGCTCCTCGAAACAGGACTCGGCAAACGAATGATATCTCGTTGGCAAGTGAAGCCCCCGCCCTGCAGAGCAGCGCTGCTCGCCGAACGCGTCAGTTACGGCGACGTGGCGCCCCTAATCATACTCACGGCCGTGGGCTTTATAGCGGCCATAACTCTGCTGCTGCTTGAGCGGTCCGTCTTCAAATGGCGTATAAGAGCCAAGCCCGTTCATAGCGATGTAACGCGAGAAGAGGATATATGATTGATTTACTTTATCACAATTCTCACGCTATATGCATCTGTTACCCGTAGTTTCGCAAATTTTATTAATCGCACTCTCTCATTTTCATCTTTTGCCATGTTCCATAATATCTTGGAGTTGGACACAAAATCTTTGTTCATTATAAGAGTAAACAAAGATTAGTAAGTAATGTAATGAAACCTATATAAAACTAACACACAGATTTCACACATATACGTAAAATGTTTTTTGTAACAGTTCCGGAGGTATTAAAGAGACATACACATAAATCACACACGCGCGTTAAAAAGATCTTACACGGGTACGATAAAAATTAAATTGAAAGTCAGAGCGGTAGAAGAGAATGTTCAGGCACAATTGGTTAAAAACTGAGGGTACATGATTCGGGGAAAGGTACGGTAAGGTTTAAAATTGCGGTAACCGGGTGAAAGATGAGAACGCATGGAATGGTTAGATGAATGAATTACCGAATATTAAACCTAACGTAAGAATCACTCTGGCGAAGTAGTGGCCGATTGGAATTTGGAAAAAAATAATATAAAAGAGAGGCCAAAACTTATAATATAAAATTAAAGGAAAACTGCAAAACATGCACCGTAACCTAGAGTTACTTAAAAATGGTTAGGACGCATAAAGTCCCACTCGCAGAATGTCCCTTCGTCCCTTTCGCGAAATGTCCCTTTCCTAAATGTCCCTTACGCAAAATGACCCTTCTGCAAAAGGTCCCGTTCGCAAAACGCCCCTTCACATAAATAAAGTCCTGTTCACAAAACGTCCCTTTCGCAAAACGGCCCTTTCGCAAAATGTCCCGTTCGCAAAACGTCCCTTTCGCAAAATGACCCGAGGGGCTATAGCCTAACCCACTCGCAATCGCAATTGTTTTCATTTTGAAAATTGAAGGCTTGTCTGTATACAAAATGAAAATATAACCTAAACTAAATTGGCTGATAGACGGGTGAGTAAGTACGCGTACTTAAGTGATAATTACTAAGGAAAAGTTTTCATGTAAAAAACTAGTGTCTGTGAGTTGGCCCGCCAGGTAAAATCAAAGGTGAGTGGATATGTGAAGTCCCCATTCCACACTAAGGCCAATGTAGGGATTATTATTGGCTATATCTTATGAGAAAACTCCTAGTCTCAACTTAAACAAGCTTTTTCTTGACGGGACATTTTGCGAATGGGTCATTTTGCAGACGGGACGTTTTGCGAAATGGGCGTTATGCAGTAGGGACTTTCAGCGAAAGGGGCTTTCTCAGAAGGGACGTTTTGCGAAAGGGGTGGGACCTTTTGAGAAAGGGACGTTTTGCGAATGGGGTATTTTACATAAGGGACCATTTGTATAGAAGGCGTTTTGTGAATGGGACGTAATTTTGGTGGAGGTACATTCTGCGAGTGGGACTTTATGCGTCCTAACCTTAAAAATTAGGCTAAACTGCGCTCGTAGTAACTCTGCGGGATCGAACCTGTAACAGTGAAAGGGTGGAAAAAATACAGCCTTAAAAGGGTAGGGGAACTGGTTTCGAGAATTGACGAGAAGCGCCGTTGGTGAGCAGCACACTTCCGCACCTGTTGGAGGCCACGGCGTCCCGTTCAGGCGCGTAGGACGTAGGATGGGGCGTCTCCCATACAGGAAAACAACCGACGGTTAAAGGATCCCGTACCCGGAAGCCAGACGTTCCTTTGGTCTGGCTTAAACCACTTCTGTACGCAGGGGCTCCAAAATGATCCCAATCTCGGACCTCATATCAGCCACTTTTGTCTGCAGACGGGCATACGAATATAGAGGCTCCGAAACACCTTCAAGACCATACCCCAACCACTTCTCGTAAAAAAGGACAATAAAATTTTGGCTTTAAAATTGCCACAGCACATCACAGAGCTGGTCCGATGCAATCTGTTTTTGAAACAACCGTTTCTCACAAGAACAATGACATTTGGAACAGAATCCTAACATAACATTTGAAATACAAAAACTAAAATATTTGGCTAAAGTGAAACGGCCAGTCACGCGGAAATTAACTGAGAAAAAAGGTTACAGATAAAGGCGACATGTATGCGTTACGCTACGACGTCACTCACGAACCCAACACAACGACTTACACCTGTGGCAATGGCTAAGAGACCAATTAGTTCACACGAGCAGCACTAAATGACGCTATAATCTAAACTCTAAACATAATAAAGTTTGAAGAAAAAAATATGTAGCGATACCGCTACAGTAATTTATAAAAATTATAAACCGCAGCACAAAACCCACAAATTATTTTATATAATTGTTGTTTACATTGTACATTTCAATTTTCCATAGATAAACGCAGATCAGTTGTAATATTTTAGGTACTAGGGTGGTGGACGGTGGCCCTTGAGAAATGATTTGGCAAACGAATAGTGTCCCATTGTAAGTGCACGCGCCTACAGAGCCGCAGGCCATGGGCTTTATAGCGGCCATGATTCTGCTGTTTGAAAGATCCATGTTTCACATGGAAAGTAAAGTCTGTTCGTAGCCATACATTTCTAGAAGATACAAATCATTAATCTTTCGAAACCCTTGACGTTATAACAATCAGAACCTAAGTTAGTTCTATACTTTTTGAACACTTAGTTACTGCTGTTAATATTTTTTGTTAATAATGTTAGTTGGCTGGTTACGTCTATACAGTACCTATCAAATACTAGGAAGTATTTGATAGGTACTATCAACCGTTAATCAGGCGTTAAAATTAACAGAATATGGCGAAAATAAGTCTTAGATTAAAAAAAATACCATGCTTACAATTCTCATATACCAGATACCTTTCTTATAATCACTAAATGTTATCCATAATTGAATACATAGGTACATTAATTATCTCAGCATACAATAAACGCTTTTTAGTTAAAACTGTTGTGTTGTTTTTATTTCAAACTCGATCTATCAAGTACCCAGTGTTGCCACTTAATCATTGCCAACTCAAACATTTATACCTAGTTATTGGTAACAGGGTGGCCCCAAAAATATCCGACCTCACTTACAGATAGCAATACTGGCTGAAAAATAAAAAAGAGAATGTTCGAATCTTATAGTGAGATAAATTGAAAAAAGATGCTGCGTTCTTTTGCTTTTGTTTCACAGCCATTAATAGAGATTGCTCGGAGTGATTTTGCAAACATGGGCAACTGGGACGTCGCACGTTCCTAAGCTTTAGTATAGAGCAATCTTGGGAAATCTCAGGGAATGGAAAAAATTGAGTATGTCAGGGAGTTTTTATGAGATTAATGTAGCCAAGTTTTCTATTATTGAAATTTCGTTATATAACATACCACAGTAACAGTTATCAAAAGTTGTCAATATCCGTATTGAATGAATGAAGTTCAATTTCTCGTAGAAATCCCCCGTTAAGATACGATTACTTAATTATGAAACAATTATCTCCACTTGTTACGAAAGTAAAAACTCAGCGTAACAAAAAACTCAAATTCCCAATACTACGTGCGCCATGCTGCCTCACAAAATCTTAATTTATTATCAAATCTTGTCTTATCATTCACCATTACGCTTTCCTATCTCCCAGAGATCACGTCTGAGATGTAATTGGTCAATAACTTCTGTTTATAACCATGGAACACTTATCAAAGGAAACAATGTGAAAATTGATTTGGAAGGCGTTAGACATAAATTTAAACTAAAGTATAAATATGATTCTATTCTTGATAGGGTTAAGTACGTTTAGTATAGGACTCAGCCATGCGACGAGCTGTCATAGTTTGCAGCAGTCACAGGTAAGTTCATCTATCTCATTTTCATTATTTTGTGCGAGAGAGCGCGCAATAAAGAAATCTCTGTCCAGGCGGGTGTTATGCTTGGGACTGAAGTCCGGTGAGAGTTGGTTGGAAGTTGTATTTATTCAACAGACAGTAAACTTCGTTAGAGCGATTCAGAACATGTCAGAATTGTCAAACAGGTGACAGAAGCGACACAATTTAATAGATGGGTAAATGATCATGGATCAAGATCATTTGGCAATTTTACAACTTCTTTGTTTGATATCTCAATAAAGTGGTAATATATTTTTTTTAATTTATTCAAATCCAATAACGTAACCAGACTATTATTAGTCCAGCTAAAAGCGTTAAAAGTAGGCAATATTAACTAGTTATGTAGGAAAATACTTCCTTTCCTTGTAACCGAATACTTTTTATAGGTTAGTGTGTGATAATTTATGTCGATTCTACTGTAATTCACTTACTAAATTATTTCTCATCGTATTTCAGTTGGCATCGCTGAATGAACGAATGAATCAGATGATCAACGCGCTCTACCCGTCAGGTAAGCTAAACAATTGAATAGCTCATTCAGCAAATAAAACGCTCAGTAAGATATTAAACATTACCTCATTTCACAGCATTCTCCAAGGCCAAGGCAGCGCCGTATCAAAGTTCGACACCAGCGCCACCGAACGAGTACTCAACCGTACCTTCCTACGATCCTTCGTGTTACCAGGGTTACCAACAGATGAGCCCGTCACCGCAGGTCATCTACATGTCCCAGCCTAACGCTCCAACGACGGTAGCCTACACGCCCCCCGCACCTGGCAGCCCACCTACTGTCACCATTTCAACTACAAGGACTCCGTGCTACCAGTATGAAGGCCAGGAGTACGCGTACGGGGAACCGAAGTATCCTCCCCAGTATTATGAGTACGGGTATCCTCAGTACCCGCCCCCGTACCCAGCGCCGCCGCCGCAATACACGCCGCCAGAATGTCCTTGTCAGCAGCAGAATGAATATCCTCCCCAGGCACCTTGTCCTCATAGACCTTACCCTACGCAGAGCCCGCCACCAGCGCAGCCAGAGTATAATCAAGGAGGCTGCCCGCCAGCGCCCCCCTGCTCACCCCCTCCACCTTACACTGCCGGACCTTACCAGCCGCCTAACTACTCCCCGCCATCACCGTACCACCCCCCGGCATCTGCCGCGCCACCATACCCTTCACCACCATCATATCCCCCATCTTACCCTCCTACATCTTACCCGCCGCCACCTTACCCCTCCTACGGCCCTCCAGCATACCCCCAAAGCCCGCAGTACCCCCCAGCTCCAACCTACACGAACCCTCGAGACATGATGCTGCAACCACCACAATATCAGTGAATCTAAATTACAAAGTTAGTTTGCACCTAGTTTGTATGCGACATAATATTCACCAGGTGCAAACTTAGGTGGTTAGTAGAATAATTTATTACTTTTTTAGTGTATTTTGTTTATGTTACATTGATTTGTTAATATAATACTGACAAAACTTTGTTTATTGTATAATATAATACCATCTAGTCCATTATTTACTTAATGGCTAAGTATAGCTTCGATACGGAAAGGTTTACAAATTTAATGAGCTTCCAAATTACATTGGAATGTAATATGTATGGTTTTCAAGGCAAACAAATCAGAGGTTACTTAAGGTTACTAGGTACAATAACGATACCACGGCATAGGATTACCCAGTTTTAATTATAACCTACTAGTACAATTGAAATACCTATCTGTAACGCAAAGTATTACAAAAGAATTGGATTCATAGGACAAGTGCTCCAAAGGGCCAGTAATCGAAAAATATACTTAATAAACATTTATTGTCAATCTTATCTCACTTTTTATTTTCTCACTGGTCTTTCAAACGTGCTAGAAAAAGAAAAGGACCCTGGATAATTCTTGAAACAGCCTCATTAGGGCGGCATTATTATATTTTACGGAAGTGGTCTTTTATTAATGATGTCTAGTTCTCGGTTTAAAATGATTGTCATTCGACATTTTTAATGAAAATCAGATAAGTAAGACTTATTATAATTTGCGAAAATTAAATATTTATAAATCTTTAGAAGATTTATGTATTTATTTCTTTATTTAATCTTTATTGCACAAAAGAAAAACTTATCGTACAAAAGGCGGACTTAATGCCATAGGGCATTCTCTACCAGTCAACCTTGAAGCAAAGCAGATTTATTTCGTTTATAACACGCAAACATAGTCTGTTCTATGTTTCTGCATACCGACAACGACCAATAAATGGACATTTAACAAATTTTTAGGGTTCCGTAGTCAAAATGGCAAAAACGGAAGCCGTATAGTTTTGTGTCTTTGCGATGTCTTTAAAGTTTCGGTTTTGGTTTGGGCTGAAACTGAATCCAAAGCCGATATTCGGTTTCGGACAAAAATCTTATTTCGGTTATATATATCTGTTATTAGGTACTGGCGTTTCTTACGGTTACGACTTCATTGCACAGGTATTTTGCTTTTCCGCAATAAGTAAAAAATAGTTATTTGTGGAACAAGAGAGCAAAGTTATTTTTTGCTGCGAGTGCCGATTGTTGAATGCCGAGCAAGCGAAGGATTATATTATGGTTTCACTCGCTACGCTTGTCATTCTAAGTTAAAATCCTGAGCGTAGCGAGTGATTCAAACGGTACGAGACGCAAGTCACTTTGGTCTCGTGTGAATCATACAACTTTTCACCAAAGTAAATATTAAAATGATTTTCCTGCATCATTGTGGATTTTCTTACAGTGGCGCCACAATTTAACGCATTTTGTATATATAGAGTTTCACCCCGTTTTTCGTCCCTAACAGGGAGGAAATTTGACGTAAATTTTAACCTATGTCCTATTCTGATATATAAGGTACCTAACTGGAAAGTTTCATAAAAATTCGTCCAGTAGTTTTTGAGATTAAGTGGAACGTACATACATACTTTCACGTTTATAATATAGGTAGGATAGGATAGTAACCTCCTTAGTTCTATAGGTACCCCATTAGTTCTTCTTTCGGTGTCTTATTCGAAAATCGAGAATCAAAATCGCATTTTGCACACTGTTTGCTCGCAGCAAAACCTCCATGTTTGGACAGGTGAGGTGAAAATGATTTCGTCGGTTTCATACTGGTTTCATACGAATGCAAGAGATGGAATTGACAACGTTTCATTTTGTTAACCAGGCTTTTTTTTGATGAAATCAAATAGACGATAAAACATTTAATGTAACATTGTAAGATTTTCTAATAATATCCCGATTTCATATTATAAAACAAATAATAATTTCAAAAGTTCCTCTTCCTCATTCTAAAAGAGCGTAGGTGACAAGTAGAGAGTAGAGCGCAAGTGACATTCACAGCTTCGAAAATCATACAGAAGCAATGTAACTAACGCGTATTTAGTATAAAAATTGTACTGTTGTTCTCCTTGTGAGCTGTGACTGTGTCATGTCTTCCGAGTTACGTCACTAAGATAATCGTATGCTTCCGAAATATCTTCAAAACTAGTCGCAATAAAATAAAAAAATATATATTTTTGGGTTGGGTTAATTTGTTCATTTTTGGTTCTGTGTGTCTCTCTGTGGCATTCTAGCTCTTGAACGTATGGGCCAATTTTGATTACTTTTTAAAGGGGACTTCATCGAGTGTTCTTCACTATGGTTTAAAGAAATCGGTTTAGCCGTGTGAAAGTTATCAAGTTTTTTTTTACTTGATTTGAATCGTGCGGCCTTTGCCGTTATATCGGTAAAGGAGTATACGTAAAAAAAATCGGCTGTCAACAAGTTGGCAAATAGTCAAGTCAAGATATACACATGTCATCGTCATTTTTTTAAATTGTTTAATTTACCATGTTTATAATTTGACTGTATATTTTCAAATTTGACATTGTTTGTAATTTTTTTTTACTTGTCTGATATTTAGGTAATTACATTTCCTAACACATGATAATGGATCCCTGTTATCTGAATTAATAAACGAATGGAATTGGATTCAATTTCTTCGTTATATTTCCCTATCATCTTCACCACAGCTATAGATAAATCGGCGATCAATGCCATCTATCGACATCGATCGATAGGTTCTGGTCTCTAACGTCCAGTTCCCCAAACGTCCATTCCTCAAAGGTCCAGTGCCTCAAACGCCCCTTCCCCGTATATACCTTAAATTCTCACTGACAATACGTATTCACACACAACGTATTCACACTTTTCGTCCAAATAAACTAGCCGTCGTTGTTAAAGTTTGGGAATCTCTGCTTCAAATAAAGGTCTTTCGAAAAGTGTTACCGAATGGAAGCATAATCATTATAAAAATTACACAATGTGATACAATTCCTATTGCATTACTAATCAGTGTAATACTGGCCTGCAATATGACCCGTTTGTTTCCTAATTAAACGATAAACAATGCGTATATAATGTGCATATGTTACGGACAAATAACACTCAGAAATGAAGCCGTACTTTATTCTAGTCTTGCTAATACAGGTAAAGACATTTTTTTACGTTGAGTTATGTCTGTTATTATTATATTTGTAATAATGAAATGTCTGTCCATTGAAGATATTTTGAAAAATGTGTTTGTAAGGGACTATTTAGAAGTAACTAAATCATAAATATGTTTTGCTGTTGCACCAACTATTGTTGGTACACGGATATAGGTACAGTGGTTATGTTTATGTGGTAATGATTTTTTCACCTGCGCGTACGAAGTACGCTCTTCTGGTTTTTTGAACATTTTTGGTTCCAATCTTGCGTTTTTAATCGTTTCAACTTGAATAGTCTTATTATATTGTAAAGTTCTGTGACATTCAAACGAGAAACTGAAATATAAGTAAAACCTAGAACTCCTACAAAAAACATATAGCGAAATTATGTATAAATAAGGAACTGACATTACTGAGAGTAATTTCAAATCATTGCTCACTAGAACATTCATAACTTACTCGTATTTATGTACACATAAACTACAAAATAAAGAAAAAACAACTCACTTTTTTCACCGACGAACGCATAAATCTTTCACAGTACATTAACCCAATATTATGCATATTAAATTCTGAATACTGCATTTTATATTTATTTTAATTAAAGCAAGTGTCATGCAATGTCAATTACTTTTCAGGGTTCATTCACATTTGCTTCCGAGCCCGACGATGACTGCGAAACACGCGAAATTCTGAAAACAAAACCAGAGTTTGAGGACAATGTTGTCAAAGAATTCAATGAAGCTAACACAGATTGGATTGACATGTTTCTTGAGACAGCCCCGGCAGGCCTCTACCCATCCAGCTCCGCCGCTATGATGGCACACGCTACCAACTCAGACAAGTCTCCCGAAGAACAACTTGAAGATATCAAAGCTATGGTGAATCAAATAACAGAAGTTATACAGAGCGAAATGGCCAACCTTCTTTCAGAAGCCATAGCTCATTGCGATCATGAAGAACATACTAAACATAAACGATCAGTTGAATCTCCTATGGACAGCAGTCAGCTGGTCATGAGGCTTTTAAAGCACATAAAGTCTAACAATGAGTATCAGAACATTGCCATTGAGAAGATGATGACAGCTCAGGAAATCGCTGACAAATATGGCGTCAAATATACACCTAATGAAGACGTTTTAGCTGATCTAGCTAGCTTCTCATCCAAACAATCCGACGAATTATCTTCTATCTTAAGCGGCGCGAGTGCTAATAATGAGCAAATTGAATTTGTCCCCTGTGAGGAAGACAATGAAAACGCCGCTGAAAACAGCACCTACTATGTTTACGCATTGCACATTCCGGAAGAGCAGATTCAACCGCAATTCAACTCTTACCCACCTCATGACTACATACCCGAGCAAGTTCAGTACAGTCCAGTAACCCATGGATCTCATCATCATCACAGCCCATACTTTCCAGAAACCCAAATACCCGCCCCTCCTCATCACGCACCAGTCTGCCAAAGACCAGCTTTCCACGAGCCATACCCTCCTCAAGAATACTATCCTCCACGCAGCTCTATGGAACCTATTACTACTACAACAACCATAGTATTGCCATTTGAAGAGCCAGCACAACCTGAGCAAGAATTAGTGGGACAAGTCTTCGAAGAAACAGTTTCTAATAAAGTCTTCATCGAGCAAGGAGAAGAGCCAGGCTCCACTGATGTCAATCATGTCATGACGTATACTGTGTCAGAGAAATCTCACTTCAAAACTCCTGAGATCGCGAAGTTGCCGCAACAGATGCAATACTACTTCTTTTTGATGAATTAGTTTGTAATTGGGATTTCCTTTTGGGACCGTGGACCTACCATTTTGGGTCACTGATCAGAGTACATACCACACGTGGTCGCTATGTTCCATTGCTCAATTTACGGCTCACTGCCTCATATTCATACCTAGTTCCACCGCACTAGAAATTTCTAGAAAGAAACATAGGCAATATCTTGAACATTGATTGTAGAGGTATTTAGAAGTGTATTGTGGTATTCAGTGGCCCCACCAGTGGGAAAAGGTGGGTCTACGGTCCCAGAATATGGAACTTAAAGAGATATTGTCGGAATTGTGAACCGTCATGTTGTCTTTCGTTGTAAATATTCAAAGACTTAAGAGGACAACATAATTATACATTCCAACAATACACTCTCATCGCATGTAAGCAAACATGTAATGGGTATATTTTAAAGCAAGTTTGTGAACTTGGCTGTTTGTTAAAAGGTCGCTGCAGTCTCCATTTCCCAATTCTCGACACAAAGCACTGTGGAACTTTGTTTTTTTTTTCAACAATATATGTTAATGTTAATTTTAAATTCTGATTAAAAAGCTACAGTGATTGAACCCTTTAGGGTTCCGTACCTCCAAAGGAAAAACCGGAATTCTTATAGGATCACTTTTATAATAATTTCAATCTAGCATCCGAAACTTTTTGCGGCTTAGAATATGCATGCTTTCATGCCATTGACTATCAACGTTGTATATTAACCATAGTATAGTTTTAAAATAAGAACATATTTCGTAACTCCTAGTCACGGTGTCATGGCCACCAAGTACAAGTTTAGTTAGAGCCTACCTTTCTTCCTACTGTACCTACCCGGCATCGTCTTGAGGACAGTCTCTATTTCAACCCACCTCTGCTCACTTTGTGAGATATACAGGATGTCCCTACAACCAACGCCAAATTGAAGTTGGGTGATAGAACAGCTCATAAGCTATATTAAGTAAATTTTACCTAATAACAGTACATGGTTTTCGAGACATTGGCACTTTTAAAAAACGAAATATTACAAATTCGTTTTCTAAAGTGCCAATATCTCGAAATTTTATAAAGGTCAAATTTACTTAATAGCTGATGACCTGTTCTATCGCCCCTCTTCATTTTGGCGTTGGTTTTAGGGACACCCTGTATATATTACAGGGGTGATAGTGTTTGAAGGCGAACGCTCCCTTTTAAAGCCCACTTCCCCACCCCTGCGTCTCATGTCTTACCGTGACCGAGAACTCAATCAGTTATGCAGCAGCTAAGTCCACAAAGTTCTTATTTGATTTTTATTCAAAATCGCATCTGAAGGACTACTCTGACGCTCGAAATTCAAAGTTCGCATGGCGCCGTCCCGCTCACTTAAATACAGTTTACCATATAACCGAGAGGGACGGCAGTACACGAACTTCGAAGTTCAAAGTAGCCTCTCTGATGAGTCATCTCGATGTTCGAAAGTTCTTATGGTACCGCCCCTTCGCTCTCGTGTTAAATTGTATTTGTTGTGCCCCCCGACAGCACAATACGAACTTCAAATTTAATAATAATAATATCAGATTCTAATTAACACTCGTGCAATCTGCCCGCACGATATAATGTGACGAATCCGAATATGGATTTAGCGCCCTTACTAAGGACCGGTTTCTAACTATGCGGAAAAATAATAAAAATATTTAACTTACGATATATTTAATAAATACAGTACCTTAAACTAATACATCAATAAACTCATTTAATCTTTGGGTCGACATTTTTGGTTTAATTTACGTGACTAATGTGCACTCATCTTTGTTCATTTCTAAATAAAAAGAACCAGAATACAATACAAATACTATACATAGTTTAATTATTTGGTAACTTAAATTATCTCAAAGCAAACTAACTTTATAATTATAAAATTACGACACTATAGTTACAAAACTTATTATTGCTGGTTTAGCTATCACAAAGAAAAGGCACTCAGTTTTAATGTTGTAGAAGGTAACATTATTTCTTCGGTGAATACTTTACTAAGAAAACTCACTTGTTTTTTATTTGCGTCAGGTATATACTATTATAAAGTTGTAAAAATGAAATGATTGTATGTTTGTATGTGTCGTTGTGGCTTCATCACGCTAAATCGGCTAAATGATTTCAACTATTATTGGTACACGGGTAGCTGGGTATCTCCAGATGGTTATAGGATACTTTTTACCCGACTTTGCTAAAAAAAAAGAGGGGTTTGGTTTTCTCCTCCGCGAACGAAGTTGCGGGCGCCTTCTAGTCTTACATACTATATTTTAGTGCCTATAGAACAGGTCTTGATAATTAATTTTCCATTAAGGTTTGAACAGGCAGTAAGGTCCCAGAAGTTCCAGAATGTTCATTATATTTTCCAAACACCATAATACTTAAGACCGCTGTGAAATTTTACACCTGCGGGCTTATGATGGTCGCGTTTATCACGCGATAAATGATATGATAACGCGTCTGTCACTCTCGCACTCACATACGTGTCAGAAGGTGACGGCAGCTATGTCATTTATTTATCGCGTGACAAACGCAACCATCATAGGCCCGCTGGAGGCGTAAAACTCTGCTCAGCTTATTTCAACGTTTAGTGAACTAGTTTTTACCTACTGATAGTATCCAAAGGCTTTGTAAGTAAATAATGTTTCTTACATAATCGATCCATTTTGCAATTGTGCCAGAATAGGATACTTAGCTGACGGATGAAATTAGTTCTAATAAAAATATAACTAGATCTATGAGTGTCCTTGATGTAGGCAACCTTGTATTGCCTCCAGCGCATGCGTCGAGCTACCTGTGCGCGTAGTACGCGCTGTACGCGCCATTGTGACCCGTGTGGGGCTGGTATCTGAAAAGAGAATGTCTTATTAAAAAAATGTGACCTTAGGTGAAAATAATATGGAAATTATGGATAGATTTCAGTACATACAAGTATAGTCACTAACATTCATATCTGCCTCAACAAAGCGCGCATAAATATCTGACACAACTCTATTTCTAGGGTCTTTAGGACGTGTCAGATATTTTCGCCTGTTTTGTTATGGCAGATATTGATGCTGGTGACTGTACAGTCAAGAGCAAAAATAAGCAAACAGCACAAAATTTCATATTTGTGTATCCAAACCTTATTACTATGACAATAGAGTTGTTGTGTAAATACTTTTGAAACTTTTCGTCTGAATTTATCTCTGCCCTTGATTGTACCACAAATGCAGCGCAAGAAGAGGCAGGATACTATTTAAGGACGGTAAGTTTATGAAGGCTTTTGTCCAGCAGAGGTCTTCTTAGAACTGAAAAACTGTGTTAGACCCTAACACAAATTATGCTATGATATTTATTAGCTTTAATTTTAAAAAAATGTTCTTGTTCACCATCTTTTTCTTTTTTTTGATGCTCGAATGTTTAATAGGTATTAGGAGTTTTTAGTTTTATTGTAAGCATAGTACCCGCAAAGGAACTAGTAATTTTCCAGTAGTCATTAGGGGTGGTCTGAAAACCAGCGCTGCGTGCGCAGTGCAGGACAGTTGCCCTGCGCCGCGCCGCAGCAAACGCTGAGTCCACACCTATTGTCACTCTATTTATTCTGCTTTCCCTGTTCTTAGCCATAAGTTAGTAGGTAGTTAAGTTTTGTTAGTATAATTTTTTTATGTAAGTACTTTGTTGTATGCCAATAAATATATTCTATTCTATGGACTGATATGATGATAATGGTATCAGAATCGCGCACCGTAGTACATTTGCCTTAAGTCAAGAGAAAAAGTAGATCATCATTTTAGTACTTTGTCGCACTGACGTAACAATACTGCAACAATTGCGACGCGTTAAAGTAGTGAAAGTGACAGGGTACTAAATTAATCATCTACTTTTGCTGTTGGTTGACTATACCTACTGCTTCTTCGAGGATAATAATGAAGGGTGCTCAAACGTCCTTAAATAGTCAAGCGCTGGGATTAGACTCTATCGCCTCTGCAAGATGCTCGAAAGTAGGCTCTAGTATTGCTCTGGATCTTGCTCATAAACACTACAGTACACGGGGCAGTATACTACTACGGAGTGCGCATGCGCGTAGAGTGGGCCGCACGCGCTGGGCTCCGTGGTGTACGCCTGCGACAGCTGCAAACACGCGTCGGGGCCGTCTTGAGATACTATAGTACACGTAGCAGTATGCTGACCAAATTGGGTGCGCACGCGCTGGGCTCGGCGGCGTACGGCTGTGACAGCTGCGAACGGG
The DNA here is from genome assembly GCA_905404275.2 of Hedya salicella. Classification (NCBI taxonomy): domain Eukaryota; kingdom Metazoa; phylum Arthropoda; class Insecta; order Lepidoptera; family Tortricidae; genus Hedya; species Hedya salicella. The sequence goes on along the minus strand of FR990114.1, from coordinate 6,076,633 downwards.
CAGGGCTTGGGACAATCTACAAAAACTACAGTACACCACCACATGAGTGAGCGTGCACGTAGAGCGGGTCGCGCGCGCTGGGCTCGGCGGGGTACCGCTGTAGCAGCTGCGGGCCCTCTACAGACAATACAGTAGATGTAGCAGTATACTGATCACACGGGGTGCGAATGCGCGTAAAGCGGACCGCACGCGCTGGGTTCCACGGCGTACGGCTGCGGACACGGCTTGGGGCCGTCTACAGACACTACAGTACCTACATGTTGCAGTATACTGACCGCACGGGGTGCGCGTGCGCGTATAGAGGACCGCACGCGCTGGGTTCCGCGGCGTACGGCTGCGACAGCTGCGGACAAGGCTCGGAAGCCGTCTCCCGCCGCCGCACGGTGCCGCGCGGCTGGCTCTGCTCCGGGGGACTAAAATAAAAAAATGAATCTGTTTTATTTCTCTTTTTTTTGTAACAAATAATATATAACTTACGTTAGACGCTCACGAATTGTCACAATACCTTAAATGTATTATATACTACTCATTAAGTGAAATGTAATTATATTTTTTTTGAGTAAATAAATGTCTAACCAGAAAAATAGTATTTTTGTGACAAGCTTTTATTGCCGACTGTCCTTTTCTTTAGGTGGCGGTCTGCATCAAACGCCGTAGGTCGCGTCCGTCGTCTGCTGGAAGCCGCGTCCAGTGCAAACTGCCGGTCTAGCACAACTCTTCGAGACTACGCTTGTCACGGGACATAGCATCACCCGTCTTTCTCGCATTGTATTGAATGTCGCGGGACACAGAGTCGCGTATCACAGTTATGCTAGAGGTGCTGCGATGGTCACTCGATCAGGACGCGACTTCCAGCGCAAACTGCGATCAGTTTCTCGCACGCGCTCAACGTGAATGAACGTTGAAGTGATTGAAATATGAATGAACAGACAATTTAAAAGTTTTTCTTGAAGAAGATGAGTAATTCGTCTTGCTCTTTGTAAATTTCAACATCTTCGACGACAGTAACGCGGCGTCCGTGACGCCCGAATGCTCCGAAATGACCGCGTAGGCAGCGTACGACCTATGGACGCGGCGTCGGCGTATGAGAGAGACCATACAGTACATTTCCATAGTAATTATTTGTACTTCTCGTACAGCGTCACTACAGATTATAATATAATAGTTGTCACGCCGGACGCGACTTCGGCGTTTGTTGCAGACCACCGCCTTAGACATTAATTAACGAGACAATTCTAGAGAACCCAAAATCGGTGGGACTTTGTTATTTCATTACACTTTGTTATTTTGTTACCTTCTACAACATTAAAACTGAGTGCCTTTTCTTTGTGATAGCTAAACCAGTAATAATAAGTTTTGTAACTATAGTGTCGTAATTTTATAATTATAAAGTTAGTTTGCTTTGAGATAATTTAAGTTACCAAATAATTAAACTATGTATAGTATTAGTATTGGTTTTGTATGTATTCTGGTTCTTTTTATTTAGAAATGAACAAAGAAGAGTGCACATTAGTCACGTAAATTAAACCAAAAATGTCGACCCAAAGATTAAATGAGTTTATTGATGTATTAGTTTAAGTTACTGTATTTATTAAATATATCGTAAGTTAAATATTTTTATTATTTTTCCGCATAGTTAGAAACCGGTCCTTAGTAAGGGCGCTAAATCCATATTCGTCACATTATATCGTGCGGGCAGATTGCACGAGTGTTAATTAGAATCTGATATTATTATTATTAAATTTGAAGTTCGTATTGTGCTGTCGGGGGCACCACAAATACAATTTAACACGAGAGCGAAGGGGCGGTACCATACGAACTTTCGAACATCGAGATGACTCATCAGAGAGGCTACTTTGAACTTCGAAGTTCGTGTACTGCCATCCCTTTCGGTTATATGGTAAACTGTATTTAAGTGAGCGGGACGGCGCCATGCGAACTTTGAATTTCGAGCGTCAGAGTAGTCCTTCAGATGCGATTCTGAATAAAAATCAAATACGAACTTTGTGGACTTAGCTGCTGCATAACTAATTGAGTTCTCGGTCACGGTAAGACATGAGACGCAGGGGTGGGGAAGTGGGCTTTAAAAGGGAGCGTTCGCCTTCAAACACTATCACCCCTGTAATATATACAGAATGTCCCTAAAACCAACGCCAAAATGAAGAGGGGCGATAGAACAAGTCATAAGCTACTATATTAAGTAAATTTGACCGAGGATTCCGTGAAAAATATACGCTACAAACGGCCGTGTCTATGAAAATCTAGTGTTAGTAAATCCCTACTACTAAGCAAAATGTACGCGGTGTTCGGTCATTTTATATCGGTTACTGACATAGACAGACAGACATAAAATTATTCTGTTTTTACTATTTTTTGTTATAGCGGCAACAGAAATACATCATCGGTGAAAATGTTAACTGTTCATGAGAGTATCACGGTTCATGAGATACAGCCTGGCGACAGACAGACAGATAGCGGACAGCGGAGTCTTAGTAATAGGGTTCCGTTTTACCCCATAGGTACGGAAACCTAAAAAAAGGTAAAAAAATACATTTTTTCTAACCAACATATGTATTGCGAAAGTAACTCAGTCTGTCTATATATATATTTGTTATCTTTCCACGCTTAAACTGCTGTAACGGTTTAAATTACATTGGGTAGTGAGATAGTTTAAGACCATGTAAAGGACATAGGACAGTTTAAATTTCAGAAATCGTCCCTTAAAACTGAGAAAAGGCGAGTGGAAGTTTGTACGGGGAATCAATCATTAACACATTAAGCTATTCAGTTCACGGTAGCCAAAGCTGTAGTATATACTAGTAAACAATAAAAAAATGAAGAAACTAAAAAGCTATTAATACATAATTCTATAATATCTATGAATAAAATAATATCGAACGCATTTTCATATCAGGTATAATAATAATACAACAAAAACTTTTCTACCGCCCAGCAGGCGAGGTCCTATTACAGTATCGCGTTAATTTCTATTTTGACAGCGAGCGACAAATGGCGATCATACGTTACTAGTGACGTTATTAATCGACTTTACCAGGAAGCGAGCAAAAAAACTATATGAGTAAAGTTTTTGCGCCTGTTTGCGCATATGGGCGATTCGTTTTTTTCTGCTTTCGGATATAATTAATGGCTTGATTGTTTACTTTGGCCTTAAGGATTGTTTATGATATTTTGCTGAGAATTAGGTTTGCTTATTTTAGATACTAATTAGATGACGGGACGTGAGAGATTGGTCGGATGTACAAACTTTGAAAAAAAAAAATATCGATTAAATCCAAATGAATGGGCCAATTTTCTTTAAATAAAAATACGAGGAATTGAGCTATTTTGTTTTATTGCAGCTAAAGTTTTCGTAGAAAGTAGTAAAAATTAGGTTCAATAGCTTGCTTCGTAGATAGGTAGTTTACCTACCAACTTGAATGTTCCTGATATGTGTCCTTTTTTCACGCAACAACGACGCAACAGCATGAAGTGTTCTTTGCATAGACAAATGGTCGAGAAAAGTTGGGTATCTTTCACTGTATGTACAGATATTTATTTATTTACACTTTATTGCACAAAACAAAAGTAAGTACTTAGAGAGATGCATGAAAATGGTGCAGTGGGAAAAATCATTCAGTACTGAGAGCGCTAGCATATATGTATATATACACTCGGGTGCAAAGAAATCGGACCACCCCAGCATTTTTAGAATTTTTCCGTTTGCTATTAAAACTGTAAGCTCGACCGTAACAATTTAAATACTACGTGATAGACAATTTTCTGCCCTATCAAATGACACCAATATTCAAGGGCGGGAATGGATATTGTGCAATATGTGGCCGTGGAAATCACCCCCCTCCAACTGCCTCGTTAACTCATGCACTAATTGGCCACTTACCATTAGGCATAAAACCAGTAATTATCATTGTTTATGGATCATTCGTAATTGATACGTCTTCCTGAACACTGCTCTCATCGACTCGACCCTGAAAAACTGAAGAAACATGGATACTACCCCAAATGAAGCCGCCCAAGCAGTTGCCCTGTTGCAGAATGGGCTTAGTCAACGTGAAGTGGCTCGACAACTGAACCTATCGAAGTCATCAGTTCAACGTGTGTACCAGAGGTTCCGCGAATCAGACGTTCTCCAGAAGACCCGGAACAGGCAGAATTCGCAGTACTTCAGAGAGAGATGACCGTTTTATCGCTATTTCCTTGCTACGAAATCGTCGATTGAATGCTGTTCAGCTTCAGCAGAAGCTCCGAGAGACCCGGAATGTGTCTATCAGCCGATGGACTGTCAGAAGAAGACTGAAGGAGAAGGAATTGACAGCTCACAGGGCTGCCAATGGCCCAAAACTTACCCCAGGACACCGCGGTGCACGACGTGTCTTCGCTCGCGAACATGAAGATTGGACCCTTCAGCAATGGAGGTCCGTACTTTTCTCTGACGAGTGCAGGATAACTTTGTTCGATAATGATGGACGAGCACGAGTTTACCAGAGGCCTGGAGAGCGGTTTTCTCAATGCTGCATCAAGGAACGTGTTGCCTATGGTGGCGGGTCAATCATGATCTGGGCTGGCATTTCTCTGGAAGCGAAGACGGACATTGTGTTCATCACAGGGCCAGATACAAGGCGAAATGCGGGCGGTTTGACTGCTCCTCAATACGTAGAGGAAATCCTGGCTGATCATGTGGTTCCATTTAAGGGTTTTATCGGCGATGACTTCATCCTCATGCATGATAACGCACGGCCGCATACAGCCCGGACCACTACGGACTACCTGGAGGAGGTGGGCATCAGCGTTATGGAGTGGCCAGCACGAAGTCCTGACCTGAACTCGATTGAGCACATTTGGGACGAGCTAAAAAGAAGAATCCGAGCCAGAAATCCCGCCCCTGAAACTTTATTGGAGCTTAGGTATGCGATCGAAGAAGAATGGGCGGGCATCCCTCAAGATACCGTAAGAAAATTAATAAGGTCGATGAAAAACCATATGACGGCCTGTCGTAGGGCTAGAGGAGGCAATACACGATATTAAATTGCTGAAAATTGTTTTAATTTTTCCTCGATTTCCTTAGAACCACAGTTTTCCCCTTAGGCAAAAGTTTTACTCCAGGAAGCATTTTTAGGGCGGTAACGTTCTAAGCCCTGAAAATCTGAAAGTATTGGCCGCACACCTTCGGAAATCAGATGAATTTATAGAGGAAAAGCTTAGCATTCATATGGTATATAATATGTTATGGTCACCCTTACAGTTTTATAAGAAATTGGAAAATTATTAAAAATGCTGGGGTGGTCCCATTTCTTTGCACCCGAGTGTATATACCATTATGGTCTGCTTATGGGTACAGTGAAAAAAGGAATTGTTTGTAAAGTGCCTTCATAGCTTTACATCACGAACATGTTCTTGCACCCATCACCGAAAAGAAGCTCAAGGAGGACAGGATTTTTTATTAAGTCTCATTATCTCATTTGGTCGTCCTTTATCTCAAAGACGTGACGGAGGACAGGATGAGTTGACACGGGATATTATGCGGCGAGAATGAAAATACAGTAAAGAAAGCTCATTAGGGCTCGTCCAGATATCATGTGATCGTTTATGAGGAGGGGGTGGGGGGTCAGAAAAAAATCACATATTACCGCGGTCGCGTGTGGGACATTAATCGTGACCTTTTTACCTATACCACCTGGCCTGCCGGCCCGTATCCTGAAGGCAGAAGAAAAGAACCGCTCTCATTCCATCGTGTGAATGCTGACGCAAGGTGAGTGCATGATATCTCATTGACCGTTTATCCAAGTTGTAGCGTTTTAATTTACCGGCGAGTACATATTGGTGCTCGATCCAGACTGTATGCGAATTGACATTGCATCGCTGTAAACCGCATTATTTGCATACATTGTTCTCTTCTTCTAAAATCTTTGAAGGTGAATGAAATTTGCGCGCCTCGCTTTAGAGAGAAGCCATTCGCAAGTTGGAAATATGGTTAGTATAGCACCGTCCAGTTTGACTTAAAGTAGCAAATACAGTTTAACTCAAGATTCAGTAGAATGGTTGATAAGAAAAATTACAATTGGGGAGGAGAGGTCCGAGAGGACATCACGTGTGTCGACCATATCAAATGATTTCTGTTGATTTTGTAGGTCCGTTACCCGTTACACGCAAACAAAACAGCTACATGCTCGTTATAACTTGCTGTTTCTTTAAATATTGCGAAATTTTTCCCTTGCGTCGCGCACTGCCGACGCTGTGGTCTGAAGATAATATTTTCTTGGTTCATGGTATTCCACAAACTATATTTCTCGACAATGGCAGTTCATAAGTACTGTAACTAAGGCCCTATTTGAAAAATATAAAATCCCTAATGTACACGACTCAAATTAATACTGTTGAGCGCTATAATAAAACAATAGTTAGCTGTCTTTCTACATTTGTCCAAAACGATCATCGGACTTGGGACACTTTTGTTTCCAAAATTAAGTTCGCTATCAACAATTCTGTCAACGAAGCTACTGGCTACACACCGTCTTTCCTTGTGTATGGCAGAGAACTTATTTTGTGTGGATCGCGCTATACGGATAATGACCTTCGTGACGAAGTGTCATTTCTGCCGCGTGATTTCTATGCTGAAAACCTGGGGTGTCTTTCTTCTGTGTTTAACGATGTGCAAGCTTCACTAAGGCATGCACATGTAAAGAACACTGCTCACTATAATTTGCGCCGAATTCAATGTAGGTGACCTGGTCTTTAAACGCACTTTTGTATTAAGTGATAAAGACAAATTCTTTAGTAAGAAGCTGGCACCTAAATTTATAAAATGCCGTATTACTGAAAAACGGTCTCCTCTCGTTTATGTTTTAGAGGATATGTCTGGCAAGGATTTAGGGGTCTGGCATATTAAAGATTTAAAACTTGTCAGTAACCTTCAGTAATGTGTAAAACCCTAAGGTTGATACAACTTGTTGTTAGTATTAGTCATATGTGTAATATATCACAAATGCCTTTTGTATGCTAGGTCGCGTCGTAGAGCCTCAAAGATGGTTTCGTTGCTTTTATGTTTAAAGATGAAGTATGTAAGAATATGAAAGATGATCGTATGGAAGCTTAATGCTTATGGCAGCTTAAAGATTTACATCGGGTTTTCTTTAAGAACAAAACCCTTTCACTGGCGCCCGTACTTAGTGGGTTAATACACATCGGATTCCTCTTTTCTTTGTAGTTGTGGTTAGTGTATGTTTGTGGCTTCTTTTTGTGAAACGTGTTTTTATTCTTTTCTTTCCTTCTGCTTGTTTTTTTTCCTGTTGCTAAAGTGTACTAAGTCCATATAATAGATAAATATATCAGTTATTTATATTATTACCATCACGACGTGTAATTTTTTTACAAAGCAGGAAAATAAAAAAATAACGATATTACTCAATTACTAACTGAATTCATACTTGGTTAAAAAACACGTCTTGAATGGGGGGAGGGGTAGCGTTATAATTACCAAATTAAAATTAGTTTTATTGACACAACATGACATATTTAACCAATATACATCAGAATAATATAGTTTTTTTACAAACAAAAAAACAATTTAAACATGTTGGCCATGGGTACCAACTTTAGCAGATGCTGGCCTTACGTCCAGCGCTGATTTTCAGTTTGGCCCCTTTACAGGAGAGGTCGTAGCAGTAGGTACAAATTACATTTTACTTTTCGTTTGCACTGTGCATACTGAGTCTCATTAGTTTGTTCTTGTTAGTAGTAGTTAAGGAAGAGAGTAAGAGAGTAAACACCAGCTTATATTTAAATGTATGAATATATAACAACAATAACATTAATATCAATATCCATGCACCCAACGTAATATGCATCGATAAGTGTGAAGCGGGTAACGGCAGTGTCCACTCGTCACTCATAACAAATATCACCAAGGGGGAGGAGGGGGTCAAAAGTATGCCAAATATGATCACATGGTTTCTGGACGAGCCCTTAACAACCCGAGCCGCCCCAGAAGAAGAAGCAGACCACCGGTGACGTGGTGGTTCATAGTCGAGAAAGAGATAAGGATGAGGATACCCAAACTGAACACGCAGACAACCCAGGATAGAATATCCTGGCGCCAACGTACGATGACCTTGACCCCAGCTAATCTGGGAAATGGGCTGGAAGACCTTCATAGCTTCACATAAAAAGGTTTGCTATATAAAGTACACTAAATTAACATCATAAAACTCTGCACGTTTCCCAATAATGCAAGCAAGCTGGCGTGCTCAACTACCCACGTCTGGATATTTCTATATTCTATCGGCCATTGGTGGGATCGTGGAAAGAAAACTACCGCTCGTGGAGAAACTAAATTTTTAACCCGCGACAAAAAAGAGGGGTCTTATAAGTTTAACGTGTCTGTGACTCTGTGTATCTGTGTATCTGTCTTTGGCATCTAAGCGCCCATACGGATGGACTGATTTGAGTGAGTTTTTTTTTGTGTCATAGATAATTTTATCCTGAGTGTTTGTTTGATGAAAATCGGAACACTTGTCTTAAAGATATTCAGCTTTTAGTGGAACAAGTCGGGGGGTTTTATTTTTTATACCTAGCTTATAACTTTTTACTCGCATAATATCAAGTATTCACTAAGCCTAACTGAACCGCACGTCGCTGTATATAGTACCTACGTTATCAACCCGTTATTACCCGCTTAACTGGCAACGTCGCATATTTTTTGGTTTTCCTTGATTATTTTGAGAAATATGAATGTAAGTTGAACATGTTTTCAATACATTCATTAGGTTTTCGGTAGTTAAGCTGGCACAATTCAAAATTTCATATTAATTGCCACAACTAAGGCTCTAGAAATGAATTCATGTCTATATCTTGTTTTGTAATTAAATAAAGGCAAAAGCGGGTGATTGGTGAATTAAACACAACATGATTCCTAACGATGTAGGGTGTGAATTGAACATACCTTTAAGTTTCATTCAAGTACCACAAAATAATGAAGCAAAATGAAAAAAATTGCGACTTTGCCAGTGAAGCAGGTATAAACGCTCTTAACGTTTCTTCTATGTGTAGTACAATGACTGTGCAGTTACTTTGTATTCCTGTAACGCCTATCTGATGTCCCATTTCACCACAGTAATGTCAGTATTTAACGGCTGCTTAAGTGCTTAAGTCTGTAAAATCCTCCAATCCACATACACCGGTATAATCAGTTATTAATAACAAACAAAATATGGTGAAATTAATCATTAGTGGAACAGCTTAAATAGATTGAAATAAAACAATTTAACGGATTATATCGCGTATATTATCTCATTTTAGTTCCCGACGTTTCGGAAGCTTTCCAGCTTTCCATGGTCACGGGTGGACTGAGAAAAGATGTATTTTCCTCTGTCAAAGTTACAATTTGTGCAAACTACCCATTTTTTGAAAAAACACAAATAAAGATGTACATACATGCCAGATGGGCCTAAGCTGTAAAGACAGTTACACACGTGCCAGAAGGGCTTAATTATTTTATTCTAATAATTTACCAAGCAGCATTTCACAAATGAGGCGTACTGAGGAGAAAAGAAACGCTGCAAAGAAAAACTCCCAGGCTACCTCACTACTAATTATAATATTTAAAAAAAACAGAGACTATTAAACTACTTTTAAACAGATAAGATATTTTACACCGTTCGAAAATTAAGGTTTTGCAGTCCTGTGTCTCGCTTGTTCCTTGATGAGATGTATTACAGGATCCCAAGCTGGTGGTAGTGACAATCCATCTTCTCTATTGAAATTAGGATGCTTTTTAATCTCAATAGCCTCGCGTAGCATCCTGGGAAAATATCTTTTTTCTTTGGCAAGGATAGAAGGTTTATCAAACTTAATTGAGTGGTTTGGTATGTCAATGACATGTTCACAGACTGCAGACCTATTACACCGACGGTGCTTGACATCTGCTTTGTGCTCCTTCACCCGGGTTGATACACTGCGTTTCGTTTGACCAATGTATGAAAGACCACACTCAGAGTCAGAAACAGAAGAAAATATTAGCTTAAATTCAGTTAACTTAACATTATTTACTTTTGACTTAACTACGAATCTTGTTTCACACTGAAACTCTTTTCATTCGTTGTTTTACGTATTAATTAAGTGTTTCAGTCAGAAACAGTAGGAATTTCTGAAAATCTACCGACAAGACAACTAGTCGTCAATGTAGTTAAAAAGCACATGCACTTGGGCCCACATATAGCTCCTGATTGGTCAATATCCCTAACGGCAGTTAATGTGCACATAAATTGGCTCGCGCCGCATGGGCGGAAAGCAGAAACAAACCGCGGTCCAAACGTACCTAAGCGATAGAATAAGCAAATAAATGGTGAAATCAAAACTGTAAGTTAAAAAATCGTAATAAAATATTTTTGTGGCAACGATAACTTAAAAAAATCAATCCATTGTAGTAACCTAAATGGCGGTATTTATTTATTTATTTAATCTTTATTGCGCAAAAGAAAAAACTTATCGTACAAAAGGCGGACTTAATGCCATAGGGCATTCTCTACCAGTCAACCTTGAGACAAAGCAGATAAATTGTATCTTATTTAAAATATATTGAAAAATCCTAACAAATGTTTCCCCTTTCCCTAACTTAGTTTTTCTTACAATTATAATTACAAAATTATTTTTTTTAAACTAACTTCTTCTGAGCACGGCAGGACATCCCTTTTACCACCGTGGCATTGAATGGCAATCCAAGGCATATTCTATGTCTAAACTTGTATTTAAATTTAATTGAAAGAATCTTGATCGACGCAACGACACGCTGCGGTGTACTGAGGGACTACTCCGAAACTCGAAACTCGAAGTTCGTATGGCGCCGTCCCACTCACTATTACACGAGAGCAAGAGGGGCGGCACGATACGAACTTAATTTTTTGAACTTCGGAGTAAACTCTGTATCGTGGGTCTACCTTTACCTTTCCCTTCGCCCGACCCAATACCATTTTTTGAATGAGGGCCTTTTTTAAAAACCCTGACACTTGCCAAGTCTGGCCGCAACCCTCGCAAAGAGTCAAAAATTCTGACATGTCAGGACAAATCCTGACGTATGGCAACTCAAATCGTATATAAATCCTATTCACTAATTCAACTACTTTTTTTTCGAACACTATACAACTGTGTGTATATATAATCATTCACCTATACTCTGATGCCGATACCTACTCGTGTACCGCAAATACGATTTTAAAAACCATCACAGGGACATATATTCGGTGCCTGACGTTTATACCTTCTAGTAAAACTATATGTATCGAAGTAAATCTTCATTATGTCTCCGCTTTCCAGTTTATTTCATACTAACCGCTTCCAGTTGTAACATCCGTAATGAAACAAAATTACACACTTCACCGTTCTAAATTACCCTTGTCTTTCAAAACTACACAATTTAATATTACTACCTCAAACTTTTTATTTTGGCGGGAACGGGAAACGCCGTGTCCGCCATTACTGTCACTCATAACTCTTTACTCTATGGTCGAGTCGTAAAAGTAAATTGTCACCGGCTGTTGAAAAGCTCCTGTGCCTCGAGAACACTGATAATAAAACTCATTCGTATCTATGGCTTGATTCATGGCCAGTATTGTGTCATTTTTGACAAGAGGATGTTCCGTAAAATGAGTTTTTTTTATTTAATGGTAAAACTCCTTCCATAATTCGATTACCCAGCTCAAGGGGTATATTTAATGCCCACATTAGGGCGAGTCGATGCAAGGACAATACATTGACCTTATTTTGGAGGTGTTGCAGTCCTTAACGTGTTTAAAAAGGGCAATGTATCTCACTGTCGTCTCCTCTCAGTCCAAATTGTAGAAACGGCATAACAACATAGGTCAACATACAGATTATGCGCTAATTAAATACATCGGTATCATATTACTAGGTTTTCCCGCAGTTTCACTGCAATTATCTTTTGCGAGATAAAAAGTTTGGGAAAAATCATTTCATTCCGCTGCCCCTATAAAACAGGACAAACCAATAAACAAATAGATCAGTGTCGCATTTTATAACAGTAAGAATGCTATCCGTGACGTGAGAGACTATCTTAAACTAGCTAACCAAATTGTTCCGTCTGGAAGTAACTTAAAACTCATTGCCCTGATTAATGGCCAGTGTTGTGACATGGGGGACGTTCCGTAAAATGTGGTTTCGTTTATTTGATCGTAAAACCGATTTGAAGGGTTTATGACACTTACCAGTCGTCGGGGTCGCAATCCCGGAATCCTTTTGCGAACGGGTTGCTAGCTATTTTAAGTTGCGTTATCTGGAAAAAAAGCGTTTTCGTTAGAAATTAAGACCCCAACCTACCAATTTATACGGAAATAGTATAAATGCAGTAAACACTTAATTGGGAGCATTAAGTTTTTCAGACGTGTGCATTTTATATTTTAACAAGCTTTTTACTTGCATAGTATGTTTGTACGGGTCAAATCTTGCAAGTAAAATTTTACCGACTTCCCCGTTTCCGATTGAGTTAAAATTTGGTATACTTATGTAAGTTTGGTCCCAATGCAATAGTATGATACCATCGAGCTGATCTGATGATGGCGCAGAAATGTGGTCACAGGAACTATGACAAAATAACGCAATCCTACCGAGTTTGGGCTCTTTAAAAACGTATCAGTGAGTAGTTAACTAACAGGTTAACAAACGCCGCCAGCATCTTGGGATCATTCCCGCTAATGAACGATAATAATGAATGATAGGTGGGTTACTTAGTTCTTTATGTAGTGTTAGACGAAGAAAATCGCTACATAGGAAATACGGAACAACACTACTTTCATGTCAATACTTTGATGTGTCCTCGCACTAGACCGATTTTTGACAGTTGAATGATTCCCCCGCGCGTGGCTTAAAAGAGAGAATGTTATTAATTGTAAAAAGTGTTCTTGATTGAAATAAAATATAATAGCAACTGATTTGTGCTTATTAGTAGTTATATGCATCTTATCTTGTATAATACTTATTTATTAGAGTGACTTTTACTACTTTATCACTTATCATTAAAATGTATTTCTGTTATAATTATTACATAAATCAATATTCAGTATACATAACGTAAAAATAAACTTTTCGTAGATTCTGAGTTCTCATAAAAATAAACATGACAATGACAGCTAACTTTTAAATTTTTCTTACTAACCTGTGTAGATCGTAGACCAAAGTGAAAATGTATTCATAATAGGGAACTCTACAAATGTCAAGTCGGGTGTTTAAAAACATATCCAAATAATAATTCCATATAGAAATATGACATTTGTACATTCTGAGTTTTCATAACGTAACTACTTATCGGGAAAAAACATAAAATAATATTTTATTTCTGTCAAAGTTACATTTGTGCAAACTACCCACTTTGAAAAATCTAAACTACAATAAAGTAGAACATTATGCCAAATGAGCCTAATGGTAAAGACAGTTACACATGTGCCAGAAGGGAATCATTAATTTAATAAAAAAATCATAATGCCACCTGGGCCCTTCAGGCTCAATACGTTCACTCCGTCGTCTGTTTGTTTCAGTAACTAAAACTCAATCGATGGTGGTTCTTATAGGCAGTGGCAGAACTATAGACGGACTCTGGGAACACGAAGGTGCGGTAGGGCACGGTGCTCGGCGTGCTACCTCGCAAGAACCCGACAGAACCATAGCTATGTTGATACTCACCCGATGGTTCTCGTAAGCAGTGACAGCGGTAAAGCAGGTCTCTGAGAACACGAAGGTGGGTTAGGGCACGGTCTCCAGCGTGCTCGGGCCCTGGTAGGAGCCCAATAAAATCCTAGCTATATTGATCCTCACCCGATGGCTCTGGTAGTCAATACCGTCTGTAAAGCCTGTCTCTGGGAACACGAAGTTGCGGTAGGGTACGGTGTCCAGCGTGCTCTGGCCTTGATAGAAACCCAATAAAATCAAAGCTGTCTCGGTACTCTCCCGATGGTTCTGCCCTACAGAACCCTAGCTATGTTGATACTCACCCGATGGTTCTGGAAAGCAGTGACAGCGGTAAAGCCAGTCTCTGCGAATACGTGTTCTGGCTCTCGCAAGAGTGCAATAAAATCCTAGCTGCTTCGGTACTCACTCCGATGGTTCTGATAAGCAGTGACAGCTGTAAAGCCGGTTTCTGGAAACACGAAGGCGTGGTAGGGCATGGCGCCCGACGTGCTTTGGCCCTCGCAAGAGTCCAATAAAATCCTAGCTGCCTCGGTACTCACCCGATGGTTCTGATAAGCAGTGACAGCTGTAAAGCCGGTTTCTGGAAACACGAAGGTGCGATAAGGTACAGTGCCTGGCGTGCTCTGTCCCTCGCCCGGCAGGAACACCACATGTAATCGTGGCTGATATCGGTGCATTGAGTTCAGGATTATCTGTCAAAAAAATCGTAAGATAATTATTTAAGGTTTTCAACAGGAGGACATGGTAAATTGAAGTCCTGGGTTCATGATAACCGATATTATAGAAAGAAGTAGAACACTACAGATCTCTTTTGGGGATCATTATTTGAAAAATGATGGAGGTAGTAAAGTAATCATGACAGTCGTTTTTAAAATTTTCAGGCATATATATTTCAAAACACGACCATGAGTTTGATTTCATCCCATTGAACTAGTTAATTCTTTTTTCTGCTATATTTGCTATATCGCTCCTACAGTATTTCATGACTTTTTATATTGAGGTCTTTACTAAATTTGTGGTGGGGGTACTTACATAACAAGCTGTCGACTTCGTGAAGGAAAACTTCTGGCTGAAAAAGTGTACTGCGGTTTTCGCGGCCGTTTAGTTAACATCTGGCCCCTATTTCACAATCGTGACAAATGTCGGGTGGTACTGACAATTTCACGAACATTGCGTGCCCAGTATAAAGTAAGAAGATGTATCGAGCTAGCGGGGATCGCCGTGAACATAAAATTGTTGTTATCACCTAATAATTGTTACGATTGTGACATAGGGACCTGGAAGTGTTAGTGCTTGTTTATTTTTAATTGTGTATACTATTACTATGTGAATTTAAACTTACTTTTTCATTACTCGTATCGTCCAGTTGGTTGTCAGAGAGTTTCAGTTTCGCGGAAGAGACGAGCTGCCTCGTCCAGTGAACTTTAGACATGGGAGTCTTGACTACACTGAACTTACGTGTCCATTATCATCCAATTGGTTGTTGGTGAGCTTGAGCTTGTCGAAGGAGACGAGCTGCCGCGTCCAGTGAGCCCCCGGCGCGGGGGAGTCGGGGTGTACGTGAATACGGGGGGGCGACACCGGGTCCGCTTTGCCCGCCACCACCCAACTCGAACTGCACATAACGGAACACATAATAGGGTCTTGTACTTCACATGCGCCATATATATGTATGACTCACACAAAGCAATCCGTACCATAACTTTCAATAATAAACCGTATTAAAATCATCTCTACTATTATGAAGTTGTAAAAATGAAATGACTGTACATTGAAGATATTAAAAAAAAGAATAGTCCATATTTAGACATCACTGAAACGAAAAATGTTCTTTTTGGCTTTTTTGTGTGTTTGTAATGTGTCATTATGGCGTCATCAAAATACGTTTAGCCGTTTTGGCGCGCCAAAACGGCCAAACGTATTTTAGCTTTTTTTGTACATAGGTAGCTGGGCATACCCAGAAGGTTATAGGATATTTTTTAACTCGACCATGTTGAAGAAAAAAAAGAAGGTTATGATTTTTTTTCCTCCGCTGACGAAGTTGTGGGCATCTCCTTTAAGTGACACAATGTTTACTTTATTAACCAAAAATATATTTGGATTCATACCTGTATTGAAATAAAACAGAAGAAAATATTTCATACCTGTATGTTATGTTTTATACTCTGAGAAAATGCATATAGCACATACTGTCAGCGGTTCTATCCACCACCACGATATTCATCCATTTGGTCCAAAGATTCCTCAGATATTATAATAGGTATCTCCTTATTTTGGAAAGGTGCCTTAAGGTGCGTCCACATTTGTATCATTTGCCCGTATCAGATCATCGTCGCGTAGCATGATCGCGTGTCACGATCATGCGTTTGGACGTTGCGCCGATCCGATCACTCGAAATCCATTTGCTACGCGTATCACTTGTATCGGAAGAGTGCGGCATTATCGGCGCGCCGACAGTAAGCGTCCAAGCAGCGCGATACGCAGTCATGCTACGGCACGGTGATCGGATACGAGCAAATTATACAAGTGTGGACGCACCTCTAGGTAAGCACACTTATTGTTTCAATCACCGACGCAACGCAAGACAGTGTTAATAAGTTTAATAAATGTATTTTATGTGAAGGCTCTATTATACGGTTTCTGTTGTTAGTGTGCAATAAATAATTGTTGTATTTTATTGTACTTCTTTGTGGGTGGGATCTGTGGCCGACTCAGAATCATCGATCTCAAACGAATGGCCATTTTGAATGCGTTTTTTTTATTGGGATAGCTGTTCTTTTAAGTGGTTCTTAGCAATCCATACTAATATTAAAAGTGTGTCTGTCTGTCTGTCTGTATGTTACCTCTTGACGCTTAAACCGCTGAACTGATTGGAATGAAATTTGGTATGGAGATAGTTTAAGTCCAGGGGAAGGATATCGGCTATCTTCATCCCGAAAAAAATACCTTTATCCGCGATAAACGAATTGAAGGCGGACGATGTCGCGGGCAGAATCTAGTGTCTGGATAAAACTGAACTAAACATTGATTTTAAACTTACATGATCATCACTTCGATTAAGCCCCGTTTTGTTGTGTTGTGATGAAAACAGAACTAGCCATTTAGATAGTATGGGAGCTATTGTCGGAAATTGGCTTTGGTATACAAACCTGTGAAAAGCGTATCGGTATCTCTTGTCATCGAGCGGCACAAAGTCTACGAGCAGCAGATAATCTGCATTCGGCAACAGCCCCGCAAGTCTCGCCTGTGCATCATAAATAAATAAATATCAGGGATAATCTTACACAAATCGACCTAGTTCCAAACTAAGCAAAGCTTAAACTAGGCGATGTTATAGATAAATTACAATATTCAAATACATAGAAAACATTCAAGACTCAGGACCAAATATAGCTCATCACACTAACACTTGCCCTGGCCGGGATTCGAATCCGGGACCGCTAGCTTCGTAGGCCGTTATACAACCAAACATTGGCGGAAAATTTTACAAAATTATATCTTAGACCGTTTTTTAGGGTTCCGTACCTCAAAAGCTAAAAACAGAACCCTTATATGATCATCTATAACTTTATTGTCCGTCTGTCAAGACCCTTTTTCTTAGGAACACGTGGAGATATCAAACAGAAATGAATATCAAATACTCCATTTTGCAATCCCTTAAAGCTGCGAAAAAAATCAAATTTCGACGTCTACGTAATCAAAAGATACAGTCATGAAGGAAAGGTGTTTTCATAAAACTTGTCGTCAATTAAAACCCTATATGGTACTTCGATTTGTTCTAGCTACTTGAAATGTGATATCAGACTCTCGTATCGCAACCAACGCGAAATGTCTGAAAATAAAAAAAAATTGCCTGTCTGTTTATGTCAGTAACTAATATAAAATTACCCCACACTGCACTGAAAAAAATATTTTTCAACAATACAACCAGAACGTATAGTTGTAAAATATATAGTTATTACAACTAAAATCTGGTAGTGCTAAGCAAAAATAGTGTATAATGTATAATGTGGTTTGTAACCGCCACTATATGAACATAGTTAATCGCGGTTTGCTACTTATTACAATTTGTATTGCATAGATAAAAATGCAAGCGTAATAAATACAAAACGTTTGTGTTATTTACAATACGCATTGTAACGTGAACAATTGGACTGCATAGATAAAGATGCCAGTGTAATAAATACAAAATATTTGTATTATTTACGATACACATTGCAACGTGAACGCATCTATTATGTTGTGTTGAAGTGGGGAGAAAGCGCGGGCGGCGGGGGAAGAGAATGACATCCATCACATTACATTACGAACCGTTATTTATTAGCCGGCCGGCATGCGAATGTTGACTGTATTTATCTCCTTTGCGATATATCCAAAAAGGTTTTATTTGTAAGTTAGTTTGCGTGAGTGCTTTTAATTGAAAATGGACGAGGAAGTGACAAACTTGTTAAAAACTTGGAATCTTCAAGAGTGTATAGACGTTTTTGCAAGTAAGTGAATTATTTGTTTGAAACCTATTAGCTACTTAGTAATGGATCGTGTGTGGTAAATAACTTTGCCAAATCATGTAAAACTTATACTTTCTTGGATCGCACTCGTTATTTTGTGCGAAGACAAAAAAATCAGCATATGGGCTCGCTCGGGACTTTCTGTTAGTAAATATAACGATGGCGGGCGGCGCTTCAAGGTTAAGTGAAGCGAGAACATAATGGCGTAAATAAATCCCTTTGTAGGTATTTGCAAATAAACCTGGTGGATATTTTTCAAAATAGTTTCGTTGTTTCGAAATTACTCTCTGCACGTTATAATACATATACAATCAATTTATCACCTTAATTGAGCCTATTTCTTCAGGAGTTTCTGTACCTACCATCCAAAAGAGTACATAAAATTGAAAAGTCATTAGATAAAATAGGTTGAATAAGTATGTTATTACGTTATTACAAACATCTCAACTTAAAACCACTTTAAACACTACTATGAGGCCAGGATTTTCATATGTACACACCATAAAATGTAGGTATTTTATATGTATGATGTAAGTCAGTCCCGCCGATTTCGTCTATGGGGCATCATGAGGGTTCCTATGAACCATGATCATTATTTAGTAAGTAGTACCTAAGTATGGCCATGCTTGTTTTTTTTTCAGGAAACAAAATTACCCGAAATTGCATTAGTTTCTTGAACGACAGCATGATTGAAGAATTGATTCCAATTATTGGGGACAGAGCAATATTAAAAAAAAATTTAGATAATTGGAAATTAATTGCAGCAGAACAGGTAAGCTGATATCATTTTTGACCTTAAACAAAATTGTACTTGAATTGTAGGGTTTGAGTTGGGACTGATAATCTTTATCCAATAACAATAAGTTGTGTTTGAATTGATATTCATAATAAAAACGATCAAAATCTATATTTACATGAATGCTCTGAAAATTATTAAGGATTGTTCTTTTTTCAGTGAATGTTTCTGATGACATTGCTTGGATATAAGCTTCTACTGAACCATGGAAACTACTAGAGCAAAAATGGAAGAATACTTCGAAATTTAGACGTGAAGAAGCTAATAACTTGAGTATTTCTCAATACATGGTGCAATATCCTGGTTTAATGAAACCCACTGGTTATCATTTACTATGCATAGACTTTGATGTCATGTATCCTGAAGCAACAGACAATTTATATAAACATTTTATGCTGTCAAAGAAATCTATTTTTGAGTTAGCAAGCGTCAAATATAAATGTAATAAAATCATGAATGAAACAATAACATCTATGAGAAGTCAATGCCAAGGTAATATTTCTTTACTCTTTATTTAATAACATAGTAATACGGTAAATTGGGAACCGGACGTATGTCTGGTTCCTAATTTACTGTGTTACTATTATATTATTACAATTTATTAAATAACATTGTAGATGTAAAAAAATCTGATGTCAGTGGTCACGGGACACCCAACAGAAGCTAAGCTTCTTATGTTTAGATATAAAGTCACAAAGTATATTCGTTATCATTTATATATATACGTACATCCGGAGTTTCTTTGATTCTGATATTGTTTTGTGGTTCGAAGCCAAACATCGCTTATCAAAGCTGTCTGCAATTGTGTCTAGCAATAGAAGAAATATTTGCAAGTCTCTAGCTATTAGGCATCAATTAAAGTTGAATAACTTGTTTCTCAATAAAACCTATGAAAATTAAGTACAGACGGGACCAAAGAGGCCTGCAGATGATAATAAACAACAAACAATAATAAATAGATTAAACTTAAATTCTGAACTTATTGAAGAGTGTAATTGGCTGATCATTAACGGGACACGGTACAATCATAGCTTAGTGTTAACATTAGATGTAGTTAGCGACGGGATGCCTATTTTTGGTATAATTAATAACATTTTTGTGAGCCATAAAGATATAATATTTGAAGCAAGTCTTTTTGAAACACAGTATTTTGATGAAAGAACATGTTGTTTTGTTGTCTCAACACCAATTGAAACAGTAACTGAATATTACTTGTACGACACACTTTATAGCTATGTGCCAAATACCCTGACGAGAAGTCGTGATAATGTAATAACTTATATTACACTGAGGTCTTCGATATAGTTTTAAGAATTGGCTGTGTGAAATAATTCATATTGGCTAAGGCATTATGTTGATTATGTGAATTAATACCTCGTGTCAAGCTGTCCGTTTATCACTTGAGAGTTTAACTTGTGAAAAATACCTGTGCCTGTGCTTATCCTCAGTTCAGGACGGTTTGTAGCTTTTCGTACGCATTTTTTTCGTTACTAGCTTCCATTTTACAAACTCTCAAGCGGTAGACGGACAGCTTAAAAAGTTTCTACGAAGTACACACTTAGAAATAATCTTGTAGGTTTTTTTAATGATGATTCAAAGATACGACAGTAATGTCTAGATGACCAATTAATAGTAGGTATAAAGCAATTATAATAATATTTTATAAATAATATACCTTTATAAGCTAAACGGTTTTAATAAAGAGTTGATTTAATTTTTCGAATATTATTTACAAATACAGCGTGTAACAAAAGCTTGTGGCTGTACTTCACCTGGTCATGCTATTATATGTATATGCTGATCCACATCCGTAGGTTTTTTTTTTTTTTTTTATGGTTATTAAGTATACTTAGTAGAGTGACCGGGTACCGAAAGCATGACCACAGATTTTTGTTTAAATAATCCCTATTGAAAGGGCCGATTAAAAAAAAATACATTTGCTTTTTTTTCAGAATTTAGAAATATGTTTTTTCTAGTCAGACTCGTGGTTAGGTACTATTAATCCTGATAAGACAAAAAAAGTGTCCTAAAATTTTCATAAAATGTTTGTATTTTCCATTTCGTTACGTCAATAGCACCTACAATGTTGAATATCTTATACAATAAAGTAACGGAATAGAAATAAAAAAATACACTTTTTATCCTATCAGGATTAATAGTAATCACGATTCTGAGTAGAAAAAACATTTCCAAATTCTGAAAAAAAAGCAAATCATTTTTTTATTAATCGGCCCAATTACAAGAATTGCTGCTCTGAGTACAATCCGTTCTTGTTACGTGAACAATATATAATCGGTATTACAAACAAATCAGTCAGTCAGGGTTACTAAAACCATAGTTGCTACTAAGGACTGACGGGTAAACATAAAAATATTTTCTAGTAATCAGTACAATCCGTTCTGTCCCGTAAACAATATTCGTCAGTATTGCTAACAAACCAGTTTGTTAGGTTTACTAAAACCCTTGTTCCTACTACGGCCTGATGTGTAGACAATACATTATTATCTAGTAACTATAAAAATACCATTTATTTATCATTAATAAAATCTAATGAGGCTAACATTTCTGCAATGTAGACGTTACTATGTGCTTCGTAATATTAACAATTTGGATATAACTAGAACTGTCTGGTTATGCTAACAAAGAGTTTTGTCGTCACATATACAGCAAAACAGTACTGTATACATAACAGGATTCTGGTTGCCAGTACGAGGTATTTTTTTCAGTGTGCGTAGGTAAGGAAATTTTGCTTAGGAGCAGGGCTCTGCTGCGCACACTGGTTTTTCTTAGATACGTTTTTTATCGTATTTTTTTACGGAACCCTCGGTGCGCGAGTCCAACTCACACTTGTCTTGCTACTAGGTAAGTACATAAATATAACAATATATACATACAAGTACTGGGTGCCTGTGTGAATATACTGATATATCGATACATAATTCTTCAGCATAGCGTTGAATCAGACTGGCAGCATTGCAATTTAACTTGCATGCAAAATGAAATATTCGTAATTGACGGGTAGGTAGTCGACTTGCAATACCCGTATAAGTTACAGTTGCAACGCAGTCAGTGTTGATAAAATTTGAGCTTTTGCGGTTTGAAGTTTAATCCTTTGATAAACTCGGATTGTCCCCTTAGCTATTCAAACTGCACAGAAACCCACCTGTAACGCGGGGAACATGCGGCGCCCTGCTTTAGTAACAATCATCTCTGTGCCGAGCTCATGAAAGCTGCGCCAGAGTGCAGCTAACTCTAGTGTGGCTGTGCAGCGAGCTACCGCAGGATGCAGGGCCGCGGAACCGCCGCCCGCGCCGACGAACTAAATCAAAAGATGTTTAAAATTAGGAAAAAATAAAGAAGGGACAATATTGTGAGGAAAAGAGACTTATGAAATTTTTATTTAAGTAGAAACGGCTTATAGCGAAAACTTGAATGTAAATAATAAAGCGAGAAGTTGAAAACGATTTGTCTCCAATGGCTATCCGGGCCAACACGGGTTACCTACCAATAGGGTAGATGCATGAATTTTTTTATCGGTTTTCGTAACTAAACATCAAAATACCGTAAAAACTATTTCAAACTGTGAAATTAAAATTTAAATCGGCCAAAAAATACGCAAGATATAGGCATTTTAAACTACTAATTAGACAGAGAGTTCCAACGTGCACTGTTACGTCATGGTGCATTCCGGCCATATAAACTCTATATTAAATTCTGTTTTGCTAGAAAGAGATAGAATGAAATGTTGATGGCTTATATCTTGGTTAGTTTTATAGTTATTCGAAACAATATTTTTATCTACTGTTTGTTACATGAATGTCCTTTAAATAAAGCAAAAAATCAATTAATGCATATTCCCTATTGTCATCGAAGCCCCGGGCTCAAGCATCAAATTTTTCAACCAGCTGCTTCATTTTTGTAATATCACTTAGGGAGGCTTGTAGCGATATGTACCGTAAAGATCTGCAACTTTTTAATACAGCAACATCGTCTCAAATTACCTATTTTGAAGATCGATAGTAACGATGTGCGACACCCTTGCGATTTTTTTATCAAAGCAGAAACACCTGCTAGCTAAAAGCTAAATTAATTGATAGACGATTGACGGTCCGGCGTCTACCTGAGAAGTCAGTCAGTGCGTGTCTTCTCGGGTCACATCGTCACCATCAACATCTCCTGCATCTTCTGATTACACCTCGTAGAGAGGCAAAATACGTATCGAGGATTATACTACCTGGTTGTGGTTTATTATATTATTATGTGTATTTTTTTGTAGACACTGCAAAATATGTGCATGTGAGCACAATTGATTGTCACATCTATCCAAGACACTATTGGAATTCATTAATGTAAAAGCTATTTTTTTCAACTTTTCGCTTAAATATTTAAATTACATTTAGGAAAAGAGTCTGCCAATTGTTTCCGTCGATTTGATTTCCCTGCCACAGGATTTAAGAAGATATGGTAGTTCCAAGGTAATTAGACCTGCCTGCGTTGTACCCAAAAGGCTTTGAAATTAGGGCCCAATTTCATATTACTGACGTCTGTCAAATATTCTGTAAATTAAGTATGTAAGAATGGGTGGATGATATAGAATATAGGGGCAATGTAGTGTGTAACGTGTAACTCACCAGACGCGGCGGCGGTTGCGGTGGCGGTGCGGCTGGCGCTCCGTGGTCGCGGCAGGTGCTCTCGCTGAGTGCCTGTAGTGGCGAATATGTACTCCGGGGACATACTGAGTTCTAGAACAATAATAGACGACCGGATTTGATCAGCGGTAGTGATGCTAACTGCCAAGCTGGCAGTCCTGCATTCAAATACTGGTAAGGGCAAATATTTGTTCCTGCGTCTTGGATGTATTAAATATAATTTAAATACAAAACTTATTGAGATTATTATAAGGAACTCTTTGAGCATAATAATTGAAATACATTTTAATAAAAAACCAGCAAATTCGTTCACAAGAATGAAAAGACACTCACAAAATTTTGCTACCAGCAGTGGTTTAGACCTGAAGGGCGATCTTAAGAGGGTGTATACCTCCTGAACTGGCAACGCCGCATTTTTTTTGGTTTTTCTTCATTATTTTAAGAATTGTGAATGTAACTTGAACATGTTTTCAATTCATTCGTTGTGTTTGCGGTAGTTAAGCTGGCACAATCCAAAATTTCATAATATTGTGACAACCAAAGCTCTAAAAATGAATTTATGTCTATATCTTGTTTTGTAAGAAAAAAAGGCAAAAGCGATGAGTACATGAATAAAACCAAATATAAATGATAAAAATGTAGGGTATGTATTGAACATATCTTTAAGTGTCATTCAAATGCCGCAAAATAATGAAGCAAGAAGATAAAATATGTGACGTTGCCAGTTACACGGGTATAAACGCTCTTAATGAGACCTTACCTCTCTGATAGAGTGATGCAACGGCGGAAGAGTTGCAGGCTCGAGTTCGCGCGTGCGCTCTAGGGGTGGTAAGCTGAACCCACTTCGCGGGCACTGCCCATTTGAGATTATACCTGTCGACAATATACAGAACTTATTAACATCCAGATTATCCTTGCCTTAAGTGAAACGATGAAGAGGAAGATAAGGTTTTCATGGCAATTGCCCGCAATACGCTATATGTCTGTCCGTCATTTAAATATCTGGGTCGTTACGTAGCCTTGACAATGAACTTGTATAGAAAGAGAAAAAGGGGCCTTGGCAGTGAGGGAAAATATGCTCATATTGCTCATCCGTAGTTTTGCGCTGCGTCGTCCTGTACGCGGTCTCCACTCGAGAACCTGTCTGCCCCAGCGGCCATCCGTTCTACGACCAATGAGCCCCACCTACTGCCACTTAAGGCTAGCAACTCTAGTCTTTATAGCTACTGAGTATATACAACTAATAATAAATATCTACAAAAAAATTGTCAGCATATCTACGTTACATGTACATATATGATTACCATGTGGCAACCGACAAATTGCCTTCCTTTGCAAAATCTTTATAATCGTACGAAGGTTGACCTTTTAAGAATACATTGCAATAAAAATACTTCACATGCAATTAATGCCGATGTACAATTTAAAACTGCAAATATATCTAGATGCCTATTTTCACGTCGTATCACGTAATATCAATCGTAAAATAAAATGCAATAATAATTTTAAAAAATATAACGATGCAAGAAGAATTATTATGACCACGATTGAGTATTTACATCAGAAGAAGAACGAAGGACTGAGCAGCATTTTGATAAAAATGATTTGTAATCTATACTATTATAAAGTTGTAAAAATGAAATGTCTGTACATTGGAGATATTTTCAAAAAAATGATTGTTACGGACCATTTGGAG
The DNA here is from genome assembly GCA_905404275.2 of Hedya salicella. NCBI lineage: Eukaryota > Metazoa > Arthropoda > Insecta > Lepidoptera > Tortricidae > Hedya > Hedya salicella. The sequence goes on along the minus strand of FR990114.1, from coordinate 6,051,274 downwards.
GTCACTTAAACAAAAAAAAAATTTTTTTGGATTTTATGTATGTTTGTATGTGTTGTTGAGGCTTCATCACGCAGAATCGCCTAAACAGATTCCAACAATTTTTGGTACACGGGTAGCTGGGTATCTCCAGATGGTTATAGGATACTTTTTACCCGACTATGCTAACGAAAAAAAGGGGGGTTGTGGCTTTTTCTCCTCCGCGAACGAAGTTACGGGCGCCTTCTATAATTAATATAGGTAATTGGTTGTTGACTTTATACTGTCTTGCTACTCTAGCGCCATTCTGGATGGATCTCGAACTATTATTTACTGCTTCCCGATTGACACTTTTTCATTTGTTTTTCATTGTTTTTTCTATATAAAGGTGCGTCCACACTTGTATCATTTGCTCGTATCCGATTACCGTGCCGTGGCATGACTGCGTATCGCGCTTCTTGGACGCTTACTGTCGGCGCGCCGATCATGCCGTACTTGTCCAATATAACTGTGTGATACGCGTAGCAAAATGGATTTCGACCGATCCGATCGGCGCAACGTCCAAACGCGTGATCGTGACACGCGATCATGCCACGCGACGATGATCTGATGCGGGCAAATGATACAAATGTGGACGCACCTTAAGATTAAAGAAACGGAAATAGGAAAGGTTACTGATGTGCAAATTGTGGAAACTTTCCAAAATGCTTAAAAAAGGTCTTTTAAACATGTAGGTTAACAGTAGACTTAAGACCTTTTTAAAGGATGTTTGGAAAGTTTCCGCAATTTGCACATCAGTAGGAAAGGTGCCTGCTCGTGCTAAGAACCACAGTGCAGAAAAATTACCTACATCTTTATAAGGTTTTGATCGTGGCCTCAACGCTTGAGAGACCAACTAAAGAGAATAAGGATTTGATTTTTTTTTCTGGATTAAAGGATAATATTATATTTTAGCGGATATGTATTTAATCTAAATACTTTACTTGGACTAGTCAAAGTATACATAGTTTTATCTACTATATCAACAAAATGACGCAAATTAATCCATACTAATATTATAAATGCGAAAGTGTGTCTATCTATCTGTCTGTCTGTCTGTCTGTTACCTCTTCACGCTTAAACCGCTGAACCGATTTTGATGAAATTTGGTATGGAGATAGTTTGAGTCCCGGGGATGGACATAGGCTACTTTTTATCCCGGAAAAATACCCTTATCCACGATAAACGCATTTAAGGCAGACGAAGTCGCGGGCAGAAGCTAGTCTGCTATATTAGTCGTTTTATCCACACCTTAGTTATTTGGGTTTAAACTCGCGCACTGAGGGTTCTTTACTACCGCGCTTTTACTTTTTTGCGCTTGATAAACGGGATGATCGACGCAATAATACATTTTCTGGAAAATTTTCGACAAAGTACAGTTTAACAGTTATCAATATACAATTTGGGATACACAGGCAGACGGTCGTAGTAAACTTTCTAATAGAGCTCTCCTGCAAAAGCACGCACTATGTTTTTGAGTGACTTAGCATCAAAAACAAAAAGGAAATGATGAATGATAAGTAGGCTAACATATAGAATAATTATTACTGCCATTATAAATGTATTATCACCACCAACCTCATTTTATCACCGTCGTCAATTTCAAAACAGTTACACTACTTCCACTTACACCATAAACAAAAAATATTCTCAAAAAAAAGTTTAATGCGGTCGTAACTTTGTAAAAACCGTAAAACGTCCTGCCGACCGCGGACGTCTCACTCAACTAATTGGTGTAATGGCCGAATGGCGGGAAACTCAAAATAATCCAAAATGGCGGCTATAATTTCAACGGATGTCAAGCGACATAAATAAGACGGGCGATGAAAACTATACTTGCGTGGAGGCGACAATGATCCTGTTTTATTTTGGGGACGTTGTTTAATTTTGTTTACAGACTGTTTTAGTTTGGAACCGAATGTCATTGTGAAGCAAGTATTTAAGATTTCTAAAAAAGTGTGTACATAGATATTTTTAGGCACCTTTACTTTCATAAAAATAATTACTTTCCTGTTTTGTTGCCATGTCTTTAACCCATGCATATAAAGTCGTTTCTGACCCAGTAAACAATATAATAGAAAACTAACTAGCTAGTCATAACCCTTTTTTTTACTTCAGCGTATTCAAGTAAAAAGTTTCCTATAACCATCTGTGGATGCCTAGCTACCGGTGTACCAAAACTAATCGAAATCCGTTTAGCCGTTTTGACGTGATGAAGCCACGACAACTCATACAAATACACAAAGATCTAAATTAAAAAAAAAAATGTTTTTGTCCTTCAAATAGTCCGTTTCACTTTTTTTTTAAATATCTTAAATGTCAAAAATCGCATTAAATTTTTTAAATTTTGTAACAGTATAGATGTGCCAATTTGTACGAAAAATATAGGAAACAAAAATAGTTTAGGGCACATATGGGCTAATGATAAACAATACTAATGTGGAATATTTTTTAGAATTAAAACTGTGTAGAATATTAAAAACGAATCAATAAAGCATTAGTTAATAATCAAAACTCATTAAATATATGGGTAACGAAATGGAAACAATCAAAGATGCGTCAATTTTGATGTTCTATTCGTTCACTGTGTACATTTTTTTTTATAAATGCTCATCCATAGACTTTCGGGTGAAATAAAACGTGACAAAGTTGTTCTTTTCAATTTTCGCTGCAAGTGTGCTGTACTTTGCAAGTCGCAAAATTGGGAAGTCAGTTAAGCGTTACAAAAATCTTTTTCATTCCCACTAATTTATACAAATAGGTTAAGTTAAGACTGTATAAAAATATAGTCCTTTGAGCTTATTGTAGCAATTTTCGTAATACAATCTAAAAAATCATGATATATTGAACAACATACCTAAATATTTAATATTTCAAGTTTGTAATATTTGTATAAGCAAATTCTTCTTGGTAGGTTGCTCACACAGATACCTAAACATTTGATTGTTCGTATTAAAGTTGTTTACCGTGCAAATACATTAGCGCACCCAGTACTGTTTGTTTGCGTAATCTAATTAATCACAATCTTTCGAAAAGTCTTATATTCAAATGCATGTCTTATTTTCGTGAAAGGAAAATCATAACGCACTTAGATTATATGGAATTGAAGAAGAATAAAAGATGTACGGTCAAGGAATTTAATTTGTGTACCCTTTCGTACCTTGTCATAGTGACATTGATATGGAATCTCTATCGGCTTTCACACTTATTTTGACTGTGACAAAGTACAAAATGGTATATAAATTAAATACCTTGACTGTACCCAGACCAGGTTACTTATACATATATTCCTCCAGCAATAATATGTAGAACTTGATGGTGCCCGCAACTTCGTCATCGGAGGAGAAAAAATCATAACCCTCTTTTATATTTAGCGTCGTCGAGGCCCAGCTACCCGTGTACCGTGTAAAAATAGTTACTATTGAGGTGATGAAGCCACAACAACACATACAAACATACAAAAAAAAAATTAGGGACCTGCAAGTCCGTTACAAACATTTTTTTGATAATATTTTCAATATACAAAAAACATCCTGACAGAGTTACGTCAAGCACTTGTCGCAACAAAACATCATTTATCCGCAATATCGTCGCTTCGGACGCCTCGGTATCATGTAGTCGGAAACAATAAATTTTTACCATTTTCAAGGAGTAAGGCATAATTGTCACATTATGAGTTATTTGTGGCATCCCTAATGTGTCACATTCGCGAGTAAATCACACTGTTTTTATGGCAAAACGTTACAACGGCAATTTGTGACAATTTATACGTAAATAATTTAATTTAAATGTGTAATAAATGGAATGTTGAACGAAATATGCTGGAACGAAATGACTGTGACAGAATGTAAGTGGCAGATTCAGATTAATCGTTTATTGTTTGTAAAAAGGTGACATTTTGTAATATTGTTCTTAAGAATTCCCGGTAAGCTCGGTTCTCCATACAAACGTAGTTACGCTCTCATTGTAAAACGACTAAACTAGTTTGCTCTGAAACTTTGTACTTAGAATAAGTTATAGTATTATTACAGGCCTAGGCCCATGAGGTATATCTAGATATACCTCATGTCATCGTATATGCAAAGTTTCGTTACAATCAAATTGTGCGCGGCAGCAGCAACGAGCCACTCAGGGTGTTGGCCGAAAGACTCGACTGCCCAATTATAAAGTTTTGGGTTGAGGTTGCTATTGGGAGAGCTAAGTAGCCGCGATACCTACTCTTCGCACTCTCAATAACTACTAATTTTATACTTATTTTTTACTTATTTTTATTTTAAATGCTTATGTCTACTAACCTAGTAAATAAGATTAAAATAAACGATTTTTATTTTATTTTATTTTTATTTATTTTTAATCCAACACGTAGTTTTAAAATGAGAACGAAACTTCGTTTGTATGGGAAGGTGAAATTCGGCCAAGCTTGCCGGGGACTTAACCTTGACAAAAAAAGAATTGTTATAAGTGTATCGTGTGTAGTGTGTATCAGCAGACGCTGGGGCCGATGAGGTTTTGAGTGGTGACCGTGCACACAGTGGTTATCCATACTAATATTCTAAATGCGAAAGTGTGTCTGTCTGTCTGTCTGTCCGTCTGTTACCTCTTCACGCTTAAACCGCTGAACCGATTTGGATGAAATTTGGGATAGAGATAGTTTGAGTCCCGGGGAAGGACATAGGCTACTTTTTATCCTGGAAAAATACCCTCATCCACGATAAACGAATTTAAGGCGGACGAAGTCGCGGGCAGAAGCTAGTAGTTTATGATGAAGAGTACGTAGATGAAGTGATGTCCTGCTGAATCTGGCTAAAAGTCGCTGGAGTCCGATGGATACTGGCAGCGCAGGACTTACAGGTACCTAGTGTCTCAATCGAATCAAAGTATACATAGAATCACGTTTAAACTATTGAAAGCCGTTTATATTCTGCATCCGAAAAGCACGGATAACGTATGTGTCGCCGCGGATGTACGGACTTCCTCCGTGATCATCATCATCCGTCTTTCTCGCATTGTATTGAAAGGAAAGAGACCGACAATCAATTTTTCGAATAGCTATAAAAATAACCAAGATATAAGCTATCAAAAATCTCATTCTATCTCTTTCTTGCAAAAGAGAATTTAATATGGAGTTTATATGGCCGGAGTGCACTGTGACGCAACAGTGCATATCGAACCTCTCTGTCTAATTGCAGTTTAAAATGCCTATATATTATGCGTATTTCTTGGCCGATTTTAATTTTAATTTCATACTTTGAAATAGTTTTTACGGTATTTTGATATTTAGTTAAGAAAAGCGATAAAAAAAAATCATCCATGTACCCTATTGTGCTAGAGGTATAGCCATTATTGATTTGTGACTACAGACGTGACTACGTTCGTACGAAAACTAGAGATAAATCTCGGAAATTTACCACTTACACAAGAATTTAGTGTAATTTCCATCTCAGGGATAACTTTTCCTTGTCGTTAGTACGTATATGTACTCGTAATACCAATACACATATAATACCTTTTCAAAACCCCGACAAAAAAGGGGGCCGTTATAAGTTTGACATGTATATTTGTATGTTTTAGTATCTGTGTAACATCTGCATATTACCTTATCTGTGTATCTGTGTCTGAACATAGGAACGAATGGAATTTTGTTTTTGCTTTTTGCGTTTGAAAGGTGACTTCATCAAGAGTGTTCATTGCTATGATTTAAGAAAATCGGTTCAGCTGCTTCTTAATTATCAACCTTTTTTTTGATCTATCGGTTCTTTTTTCGGTTTCGATTTTTTTTTTATGATCCCGGATGACTTGTAACTGGATTCTTCGTAGCCTTCACTATTTTGTATAGGTACAAAAGAAAGGCCTGTTCCTAACATTGTAAGTTGAAATATAAGACAACATAATTTACGCAATCGGTGATTAATAGTTGCCTGTGATACCACGTGAGGGGCAATTAGACCGCCCGAAATAGCGATCGGTAACAAAAGGAGCGTCGCCTCGCGATAAATCCGCATTGATTGAGCGCTATAAATCCACGCGGCGCCCGCGCCGCTCCGGTTACCTGCAGGGCTGCCAACACTAAACACAAGTTTTAATAACGCTCATTTTTTTAAACCTAATTCTAATTATTTTAATTAATTAACGATGAAATTAACAACTATACGTATGTATGGGCATAAGCCTCCGTTTAATACAGCTATAGCTTTAGAGCGCTTTCACATTAACCGACTATGCGACAACGTGACTAACTCGCCGTGTGTGATACCGATCCAGCAAATAAATAGTTGATAAATAGATTCAACGGAATACCTCATTTCATAATCTTCTATAGAAAACTTAAACCAAATTACGTTATACTATCGCAGGCTCTTCTTTATATGTTCTACTACCCATCTAGGGGTCGAAGATGCCTTGAAGATGCGAGTACATAGATGTATAGATAGCTGCGCGGTATAGAGGGTGACTGGGTGACCATGATCAGTACCAAAAGGAGCATCGCCATGCACATGCCATGCGCCCGCGCCATCAGTTTACCTGCAGGGCTGCCAACACTATGCTATTTTACCTATACGGAAAAAGATTGTCAATTTAGTACGCCAGATGTAAATTAAATAGTCAAATGACGAATGATTATAATGTTACATTTTTAACAATATTCGACTATTTAGCCGCACAACATAGTGTTCACAAACTTATATTTAAGGTCCCCAGTCGCAAACATGTATTGTGCGATAGCCACGCGATTATGTCGTAGAATATGAAAGAGCTCGGTGATAAAGGAGGCACAAGGTGATACATTTATAATAATTCTGCATTATCAATGAAACTAACTAGACGTTATTTGAAAAATAACGCGCTATAGCGGGTAATTGGTAAAAAAAGGAGGCGCCCGCGCCGCTCCGGTTACCTGCAGGGCTGCCAACACTAAGCATAAGGTTTTACTAATGCATACAGAATTCATATACCGAAAATCCAAATTTTCCTTTAGCTGGTCAGTTGAATAAACATGCTCTTTTTCCTCGTAGTGCGTTTTTATTAACATCAGTTTATGAGGTGGGATAATATAACAGCCATAATGGTCAATTATACACACCATAAATTACTCAAAATAGGGCTTTTGATCCAGATCCATTTTGTATGGGCAATCCGAATTATTCCTTTCTTTCATACAAAATGGATCTGAGTTTGACTTTCTTACGTCTGTAGGTAGGTATATGATGGTCGCGTTTATTATACGATAAATAAATGATAAACCGCATATCACTCTCGCACTCACATATTTGTCAGAAATTGACGGCAACTTTGTCATTTGGCCAATATAAATGAAATGGAGAGTATTCGGCCGGTATTAAAAACCTGAGGATTCTCACGTTGACTTCGGTATATATACTGGAATTATGTAAGTTTGTGAAAAAACAAAATCGTTTATTTGTACAGACAAGGGTAAATTCCCAAGAAGCAAAAATTGGAGGAATTGAAGTAAATTAAATAACACTTTTACAAACCTGAAAATTATAAAATCGGGTATCTACATGCCATGTGACACTAAAAGTATACCTATAGCGGCAGATATAAAAAAAATAGAAAAGAAACATTGTTTTGTAAGAAATTTTTAATAGAAAATCGTTCTTATAATTTACACGTTTTTTTTTTAATTTTAGTTATAAGAAGAATTGAGGTCATAGATTAAGTTATAGAATAAGCTTTTATACTGCTGTGCCCTAACAAGGTTTACGCTGGAACATATCTTCAAATGTAACATCTTGTAAAGCCCATAAATGCAATAAAAAAATATGTTTGTAATTATCTGCCGCGCTATAAATGCAACCACCATATGCCCGCAGCACCTCTGGCACAACTGTGAAATGCGACTCATTGTCACGCGACATACATATTCTGTCTCTTCCCATTTAGTACAGTGCGAGAAAGACGGGTGATACTATGTGCGGGACAAGCGAAGGCGCGAAGAGAAGCGCTATCCGGACAGGTGACAGCCCTGCGTAGTTTGACACGTGTGTAAAGGTGACACGTTTGATTTAAGCGCGCTACAAATTGTAGTACCATAATCAGCGCACCATGCATTATTGGGAATTAATAAATTAAATAATTAACATAGGTTTCCTTTTGAGATATATCGTCATTTGAGCGTTTATTCACCACACATTCCTGGACACTTTCTTGTAGAAAATCTTGTAGATTTTAATTAAGTCATTTTTTTTTTTTTGGAAGTCCAGGATCAACTCCCAATAATACAAAAACCTACACTTCAAAAAAATATGTCCACGAAAATGTAGCATTTGAAAAGCTTAAATAACTACCCGAATGCCTTACTTTCACTTTAAATAAAATAACTGTTGACTTTAGGCTGTGATTGTACTAAACTGGAATAAGATTTATTTGATGATTATGTGAGAAAATTACCATTACTTTCAGCCCAATGAGTACCTTTTTTCTAAGCCATTATCGCATGGTGTCAAATCTCCCGCTATCCGCTTCTACTATCGGTTCAGCTCAGTGGTAATGACCCTGCCTGCGAAACTGACGGCAAATCCCGATAAAGGCAAATATATGTCTGAAAAAATGAAATGAAATCGTTCAACATGGCCCATATTAAATCAGGCAACATGGCCCATATTATAAATACCTTATGGAGTAACATACATATTCGTATTAATATTAACATTAAAAAAAAACTAAACCTTAGGTCATATTTTTAACTATGATGTGTTACGCAAATCCGAGGTTTCAGGTAGCCGACCGCGGAAACGCCGGAACATGATATTTGATCCTGAGTTTTGGATGTTTCCTAAAGTAATACATCTATTAAATATATCGTCGTCTAATACTCATAACACAAACCTTAGAGCTTACCATGGGACGATACAAGTCCTCGGTGAGAATTTGATAACTGAAAAGATATAAGAAGATATTGGGCTCTCTTTACCATTTGGCTTAGAAACTTCCACTTTACTCCTGTCAGCCCTGCGGTAGGTTGCCACGTGCGTACGCGCATAATGGGCGACACGTATGATTTACCGCGCTACAGATCGCGCCCGCCCTCACAACTCAAACAAACGCGTTATTATAACTTATAACGCAAATCGAACTAAACAACCGAGATATTTAAGCACTGATGAATTAATCTGTGTTGGGTTGTGTCTTCATTTGTTACTTTGACAGTACTTTAATCGAGTTATGTGTACAATCATATTTTAGTAAGGGTTTATAATATTTTATACTACGTTTATGTATGTAGGTACATATAAGCATCAGAGTTGAGGTCACGCAGACAATTTCACATCATGTATTGACAGCAGAATTTTAAAATTTGTGTTCTTTTTTCGTACCGAAATCAAATTCAGTTGTCCACTTCTCTTAGCTATCCATGTGCTCTAGACTTTACCCACAATTCATACTTTCCTTACCCTCCATTTATATTAATTGTCTCCCCCCCTTGGTTGATGGCTGGCGACGTTCTTGATTCGTCACCATAAGTCCCGCCATTGGCTTGGTTCTCTTAAGTCAGTTTTGATTTGACAACCTGCCTCACGGACCAATAAACGAGTATTCGACCTGTGATCTGGAACATGTACTACGACTTTGTGTGTCTAGTTTGTCATGACAGTTTAACGCAAATATTCAGAATTACACCCCTGTCTTATAGTATAAAGAACTAAGGCCAATTCTGAATATTGACAGATAGCCAAGAGTGTATCGCTTGCATTACATAACTTAAAAACCCACTTGATACACTCACCGCATACTTGACATGTCATGATTCATTGCACTTAGCTTGTTTACAAATAGACAGTAGCGGATTAGCAAGGGGATGTGGTCCCTTGATCACATGTCGGCATTGCAGGCGAGCCTCGCTAACAAGCGATCGACGATAATAAATATAGCGTTTTCTTGTAAGACATTGTTACAGAAATGGTCTAATTAAGGGCCTGTGTCGTCAACGAAAAACCACGCCCCAAACGCTGAGCCGGCCAATGAGCGTAATTTGTAATACGTACGCATTTATTGCTCCTGCGCATTAAAGAAAGAGAAAGCTAATACACTACATGCTTGGGGTTTTTTGGAGTTAGTGCCAAATGTAACAGTACAATGAAATCGAAGATATTATTATGTATTTAAGTTAGTGACGTAAAAGATAAAGGGAAGAATGTAATTTATACATAATTTTGCCGTTTATTAATTTGTCGTTAGTACAACCTAGACAAAAAACGGAAAATGAAGACGTGTTTTCGGATTTATTTTCTATCGAGGAAATTTTAAGCAAACATGTTTCCGCGTTAGGTGCTGAATAGGTTATATAGTCAACAAAAAACACATATTTGAAAACCAGCCTGTTTCATATAAGGTGCGATGGGGGGACTATAGAAGTATCGGAAATCATCACAACACAACAAAACGGGGCTTAATCGTGGTATAAACCATGGACATAAGACCATGGACGTAACGCGACGTCCGAAACGTCGAAGAATTACCAATGAAAGGTAATTAAATAAATCATATTTATACGCGATTAAGCCCGTTTTTGTTGTATTGTGATAATGAGTGAAGATCGTGTAAGTTAAATTTTACTGAAAATGCTCCTAAAAGCGTTGGAATAAAGTTCACATTTCGAACTTTCTCATATTTCCGTCTTACCCCAACGCACTAGATATGACAAAAATCTCACTAAAAAATAGTTTAAATTTTCGATGCACCCCCTTAAGCTATCTATCTCACTTATTTAGTCATCTTGTCGTTTCAGTAAATCTAATAGATGCTGACCAGAGTAATCTTTCTATGAAGCCGAAACTGAGCCTGGTTTGATCAAAATCGTCGTTCCAAAACAAAATGACGTTTGTAAGGGCCAATCAAGACGCACAGAATAATACATTGTAAAAAATATGAGCCTATCAAGTGGCTTATTAGCTTGATTGGAAACTTCTTTATAGAATCAATCACAATATGAAGAACCTCATTATTAAGAGATGATTGCAGCGGTACTATTTAAATTGATCAAATATGTGAACATTTTACTTAGTTGACCTTAATCGGGTTATTGCCTAACGAAATTTTGGCAATGGTATCCGAATCAACTGTCATAGCCCATACAAAATCATGAACATACCTCAATTTTTTTAATTTATCAAATACTATTTCACCACAGATTTATAATAATTATATTTTTTTGGTGGCATTGTTGGGAAGTGTATTATATTATGAATATTTATGAAAGTGAATTTATTGTATGCCAAGTCTGGCTGATTGTGCTGGCCGTATTGGAAATATCGTACCATCTATTGTTTTACCCACAGTCACCAATAAAAATATTTGACTTTGACTTTGACTTGATTCTGATTCCGAGCGTCAAACGCGTTAGGCAATAGGGGGGCAGGTCGCATTGTAAATTGTAACATAAAATAAACGAAGGGAATGTTGGGTTCCACCAAAACTGATATTTGTTTTAATCGCAAGTTAATTCGAACTTGATTGAACTTATAGTGAACTTGCTTAGCGCAATCCATTTATTGTGCGATAGCACGCAAAAATGTTATTCCAAACAATCAATTTTAAACTTCACAGCAATATAAAACTTTTGTGATATCTTTTATAGTGATTCAGTAATCTTCTTCGTCTCATTCTTTCTCTTCGCCTTTTCCCACATTAATTGGGGTCGGCTCTCCTAATTACTTTGCGCCAGGTCAGTCTGTCCTGGGCTGACAGGTCTTGGATTTGGGCTTTTTCCATTAGTTTGGTCAACCAGACCACCATGTCAAGGGAAAGCGTCCTCTACCTCTGCTCCTCTGCGTGCTTTTCGTACCATGTGTTCATCATCTCTTCGCATCACGTGACCGTACCAACGTAGGCGAGTTTCCCGGAGCTTTTCGGGTACAGGGGCAATTTTAAAACTACCGCGGATGTATTTGTTCCTGATTTTATCCAATCTCGTAACTCCACCTGCCGATCTCAGCATCTTCATTTCCGCAACATGAAGTTTGTTGATGTGAGTCTCCTTGACGGTCCAGCATTCAGCACCATATAACATTGCCGGCCTTATTGCCGTCTTATAGTGATTCAGTAAACGAATTAAAATTATTGCTGCAATCATTGCACTTGATATGCTCTGGTGGAAACAAGTTTCTTGTTTGATTCAATCGTTTTTTTTATGTAACTACTATATACAGGGTGCTCGTGAGCATTGCGAGAGATTTTAACAGCATGTTCCTGACCATATTTTAAGTTAAAAATCTTAATTAACTTCGGCTAAATTCGGCTCGGGTTTCGAGATATTTCCCTTTTCCTGTAAAAACGTTTTAATTAAATCTCCAGTATGAAACACCTTTATGATAGCAACGTTGCGAGACTTAACAGTCTAATTTGACTGTAAACGTCAAATCCAGTTGTCACTATGAGTGTTTATCAACAGAAATATTTTAGTAAAAAAAATACATCTGATGCTGAGAAGGGTTTCGCAACTGATTTTTTGAATGAAATTTCACGTGTTTACTATTGAAAGCTTTCACTGATGCCAGGGGGCAAGTAACAAAAAAGAGTGATTGTGCACTGTTCCCCATCGTCTGTTGTTGCACATGCTTTCCAGAGGATATTGAGAAGGCTCGTAAAATACGACTGGGAGTAGGGGAAACTACTAGTAAATCCTATTGACGTAATCATTTGACTAATAAATGTAATACTTACTAATTATGTGTATTCTATTACTGTTACAACAGTTAGAAAGGTGAGTAAAGATTAACTCTTATCAAGACTTCATTCAAAGTGATACAGCTATTAACACTATGAATGCCCAGTAAGGAATATTCCTTACTGGGCATTCATGGTGTTGGGTTTGGTTTCAGTTTCACTTTCAGTCAGCCACAAAGAAAACTACTTTGTGCACTCAAAGGGTTTCACGTTTTTCTGCAGATGACCGTACTCAGTTGATTTTGTATCATATGGACAGTAAATATCAGGGACAATCTTACAAAACATACCTAGTGTCCTAGACCCTAGGTTCCATACACATAAGAAAGTTTAAGTTAAAAACGTAAAAGTAACATGTTATTACAGTCCCTACATAAATAAAATATGAAGTATTTAGTTAAATTTATTTACTCAGCTTTTTATTAATAAATCTCATTACACATTACACATCACATTTTATCAATACTTTACTATCTAGATTAATATCTACTGCTGCTTACTACTGCTTAATAGCAGTCATATCCTTTTTTATTTAGCCGTCGCAGCTGATAAAACGCCGTCTGCAGCATCAAATACTCAAGGCACACTGATGATGTAATAAGTCGGACCACAAAGCACTCGACATAACATTTCTTTAGCTTTCGTTATTAAACGACCTACTGGCCGTCACATTAAACTGGTCCTCAATTTCTTATTATTAAGAATTTGGTCTCGGTGATACTTTAGAACAATTTTATTAAACATGCTTAGATATTTTAGTTTTCGATTTTTCTTTTTTAATTTTAGATTACAGTATTTACAGTTTTAACGCTATAATGAATACCAATAATATCAATCACTCGTATGAAAGTCATTATGAAAGAGGAAATTTAGTTAAGGTAGAACATTTTCAAGTGGCCAGTTGCTTTTATCGTAGCTACTAAAGTACCGATAACGATACTCTTGAATACATTAAACTACCTCTGTTGTCTAATAGTAGATTCTGACAAGTGGAAAAGGTGTGTTATTTATTGAGCTAGTCTATGTCGGTTGACAAGTCATGTCATAAATTTTTCATTCGGTAAAAATAATTATTGTATGCTATAACGAAAATGCCTCGTCCGCGTACCTACCCACCGGAACACGTGGCACACATAATTTTTAAATACGGTTTCTGTAATGGGAACTCTGTGCAAGCTGTGGAAGAGTATAGACGTAAATATCCAAATAGACCTGTGCCCCATCATACCACTTTTGTGGGCATGTTCAGACAGTTACGTGAAAGGGGTATTCAAGCGAACAAGTCTGAGCGAGCTATAGGATTGGACATCGTGACTGAAAACAGAATTCTTAACCTAATTACCGAGGATCCAACTCTATCAACCCGTGGTGTGGGTATTACTTGCGGCGTTAGTAGTGAAGCTGTTTGGAGGTGTTGGAAGAAGCATAACCTCCATCCTTTCCATTATAGGAAGGTGCAGGGGCTAATAAAAAATGACGGGTTTTCTAGGGTAGTGTTTTGTGAACGAATAAATGGAAAACTTGATCAAGATCCAAATTTTTTAAGAAAAATATTATGGACCGACAAAGCTCAGTTCACGAGAACGGGGATATTTAATTCCCACAATTTCCACAACTGGATGGAAGAAAATCCACATAAAACGTGGGCTTTCTCTCACCAACACCAGTTTTCGGTGAACATGTGGGCAGGCATAATAAATGACCAATTGATAGGGCCGATAGAGTTTCCGGCTAGATTGAATTCGGACATGTATCTAAATTTTTTGCGCAATGATTTAAATGATCTCTTGGAAGACATCGATTTGGAAACTAGGCGGGATATGTGGTACCAATATGATGGAGCACCTCCACACTATGGTCTAATTGTTAGGAACCACCTGGACCGAGAGTTTCCAAATCGATGGATTGGTAGAGCGTCTCCAGCAATCCAATGGCCACCGAGGTCTCCGGATCTTACGCCATTGGATTTTTATCTTTGGGGTACGTTGAAAAATATGGTTTATTCAAAACCTATTCGTTCCAGGGAACAATTGGTTGAAAAGATTATGGAAGCTGCTGAGCAATTGAAACTCAGGCCTGCCCCACTTGCAGACCAAATACGTAAACGATTAAATTTATGTCTTGAAAAAGATGGATCGCATTTTGTTTTTTTTTTTAAATTGAAATGATTAAATGAATTTACTTTTTTTAACTTGTGTTTTAATGCCAAATGTATTTTAAAAAAGTACAAAACGAAACAATTTTTTTTTCGTTATTATGTTCAACAGGCGTATCTAACCCTGCATAGTAATTTGTATGCTACGGTGGATACGATTCTGTATTGCTGACTGTACATACAATTTATAAATTAAATAGTTAAGTGTTTCACGCCATTGTGTCGTTCTTTAGTTTAAACCCACAATAATGTCAAAGTGGCACTAAAACCCATGTTTTATGTTTTCTGCCTTTTTGGGAATATGAACGTGTGCGTATGTATGTAAATATCAATATCAAGTTAATTATGGAGTCGTACTTTGCAGCACTTGAGATTGTTGATAATGATAACTGAGAGTGATAGGTAAGGGACATTGTATTTTGTGTACCAACCTTTTACTTTCATTCAATGTAGTACAGCTAACTCGAAAAAGAAGAAGCTAAATCGTAATTTGAATAATCTATGCCCAAAAGAAAAAAGCATATGACATTGTCTATTGTAAAAAAGAGATAGCAATATCAGACGTTGCCAGCTCGTCCTAAAGGCACGTTTATACTACGTTAGCAATTATTATGTATGAAAATAATAATAAAAAAAAAACGTGTTTCGACCTAAGTTAATATACCATTTATTACTTCTTATAGCCTCAGGAATTAGTAGTTAAAATCTCTCGCAATGCTCACGAGCACCTTGTATACTCATAAAATAACGACTCCCTTAGCTTTCAGACGCAGTATCCTTTGTGTTTGAAAACTTTTAACTAATAAGATGAAACTAAATATATTTATTTGCAGGGGAGTGTGGTCCTTTGATCAGATGTCGGCATCGCTGGCAAGCCTCGCTAACAAGCGATCGGCCACGCCAAGCAGCCAGGGGTCACCCTAAATATAGTCAATCTTGTGACACATTCAAATGATTTAATTACGGTCACCTCAATTATATTTTGTGGATTTCAAATAATAAATCGTAAGTAAAAGCAAAGAGGTAATAAAAAAATCTAAATTCTAATTAGTATGTCAGTTAGATAATAAAAAAAATATTGGACACGTATTTTTTGCTTTTTAAATATGATAATTAATACTTTAGAAAAATCGCGTTAATGTTTGGAAGTTGGAGCTCGTGACTCCTGACGACACTCCCAGTACAATTTGTATCTGAGAGTGACGTCACGCTACATTTATTTCTCGCCTCGCGCGACTTTATTTTTTGATTTCGTAAAAAAAGAAAAATTATGTCTCCAATATTTTTTATTAGTCTACATGACAGACTAATTATTTAAATTTTGTCATCTTCCCTATTGGCCAAAAAGTACCAACTATTACAAGTCTAAAGCAGATCTATATCGGAATCCCTAACGTCAATTGTCCTAATGTATCGTTTGTCCTAATGTATCATTTGCCATAACGCATTTTTTTCAGAAACCGTATACTTTTCAGGATTGTTATAAAACAAACCTAACCTAACCTAACCTAATCTATACGACAATCTTTTAAAAAATCCTGAAAAATTTACGGTTTCTGAAAAAAATGCGTTATGGCAAATGATTCATTTGGCAAACGATACATTATGACAAACAACATTAGGGATTCCGAGGGAGACCCGTCTAAAGCATCCTTAATCCTTCGATCACACTTGTCCTAACTAGGATGCTAACGACAGGGAAGCAGTGGACATTGGAGTGAGACGCTTTGACTCCCCTCCCCAATTTAGGATGCTAAATTCAACCAAGTGTAATACTCGTTTTTATAGGTACACTGTAAGAGGATACGTACAGATTGTAATGAATAATTCGTATATATCCTGTTGTCTCAACCTACGCCCCACGCGCCGTACCGTCCACAAGCTAATAGACAGCAAGGACGAACTTTTCCGACAAAATACAACGGCAAAACATTTTTCCCTACATCTGTTGACGCTGGCTCAGTGACTCATAGAGGATCTTGGCCTGTAACGGAAGATACTATTCAAGCCAAAGTGCAGAAAGATCTGTGCGCTCTTGAAATACATTGTAGATAAGGGCTCGTCCTGCAATCATGTGATCATATTTGGCCTACTTTTGCGCCGAGTTATGATTCGTCTATGATGAAATTCTGGCTTACGTTCTTCGCTTCCTTGTGAAGTATTTCATGCATCTGAACGTTTTTTTGGACTTTGGAAAATATAAGTTGCAGGTCTGACACGTCCTCCCAACGAATCAAAGATCATAAGGTAATTTTTGGAAATCAGCGTATGGTCCACTAAGTTTTGGCGTTATTCCCAGCGACTGCCGCAGCAGAAAAGAGGCAAAAGTCTTTCCATCGTGATCTTCGGGTTTAGGAACGCACAGCCCACAAACAAGTTCTGGACGAGCCCTAATATGCCTAAATTCAAGAATTATCTATGACTTTGAATTAGGGCTGCCATCCGTCCGGGTTACCCCGGATTTGTCCTAGTTTGGAGGGCGTCCGGGGGCCGGCCGGGGAGGTTTTTTAAGAGTGTCCGGGTAAAATTCGGACACTTTTTGTTTCAACGAATCCTTAAAACCCGAATTACACCTAACACGTCCGTGGAAAAAATTTATCTACTCCAAATATTCGGGGTTTTTGAAGTTTTTGTCCGGGTTTGGCAATAATAAAGATGGCAGCCCTACTTTGAATCTACCAGTGAGCGCTTCGGAATGTTTAATACCTTTCCCAGTAATTCTCGATTCCTTTATTCAAAGTATTGATAGCCTTCTTGCTTTATTTCGCATGAAACTAGTAATGGATTAACGTTTATTTGCTCAAGATCGGTGTTCTAGGAAAGCGCAGACAGGGTGTCGCGACGGTGCATTGTTGTGACTGCTGATTGACTTATGCTTGCTTGTCCCGCTATTCTTGGCTGTTACAAAGATCCGACATCTATCAGGTTTATTTATTTTGACGACCGGTTTGGCTCAGTGGCAGAAACGTTGCCTGCGAAGCTGAGGTCCTGGGTTCAAATCCCGGTAATGGCAAATATTTGTGTGATGAGCATAAGTATTTGTTCCTGAGTCTTGGATGTTTTCTATGTATATAAGTAATATATCTATTAAATATATCGTCGTCTAGTACCCATAACACAAGCCTTATTGAGCTTACCATGGGACTAGTTTGATTTGTGTAAAATTGTCCCGTAATATTTATTATATTTTTTTATTTATTATTCACGATTCTGTTATTATTAGCTATAATTTATTCCAGAAGAACGGTTTACAGTTACAGTAACTACCTAGAGTCTAGTATTATAATAGAAATATAACAACAAATAATCGGTGACCAAATGAAAAATTTCCGAACGCGACAATTATCTATTATAAAGTTGTAAAAATGGAATGTCTGTGCATTGAAGACATTTTTAAAAACTAAATGATACAAACTATTTGATGGTCACATTCGGCTATTTTTTGCTGCGTTTGTAATTTTCAGGAGAATGTTAGTTTAATGTGTAGAAAAATATACTAATAAATTGCATAAAAAAGTTATTTATTTTGGGTTTATAAAGTTCATATTAGAAATGTTGATAAATTTGTTAATGAGTGAGTGAGACAAAAGATAATAATAATAATTTATATGGCCAAAAAAACCATACTATTACAACAGAAATACAGTACTCGCGGAACACAAACTAGGCTAAGCCTGTATCTTGTGATCCAAGGGTGCAGTTGGCAAACAATTTTTTGTTTTTAACAGCTTACACAGGAATATGGGTTTGAAAGAGAAACATATTATATAAGGGAGATCTTCAAAAAAATATGTCATTACATGTTCCATACAGTAATTAAAAGGAAATTTAGGTCTCGTCTTCTTCCTTAGTACGTCCGTACGAAGCCGGGGCTAGTCCATAATAAAAACGATAATTTGCAAATTGAAGCGATTTTCTTACAGCATATCTAAGAACACTCAGGATGAAGTCACCTTTTGAACAAAAATAAACGAAATGAAAATTGGTTTGGGAGTTACGATACCACAGCAGGCTATCCCCACGCGTTCAAGGCCGCGCGATAAATACCGATCTCTAAGTATCTCCTAGAGGACACAAATACTAGTGTGCTGCCGCATTTAACGTTTCCCACGCAAACGACTCTCGCACGCAGCGTGCGTCCTGGTTAATGTCAAATAAAACAAAATGACTGACTTTATGCAATAGATTTTTCACTTCTCCTGCTCAAAAAGTACGTCATATTAGCTTCGCGAAGCGAGACTAAAATAGTACATTTAGCCCCTAGGGTTTAATCTTTTAAACCCTAGGGGCTAAATGTACTATTTTAGTCTAGCCATATCATCTCATACAAATTTCTATGATACTGAAAAAAAACTTGCGGCCAGCTACATACTCCTTACGAATAATTAAAAACAAACAAACCAATCTGATCAGATTGGCCAAACTTTCTGATAGAATTGCTTCATGAAATATACAATTTTAATGTTGTCTTTTTTATTTTCTCGCAGTCGAAGTGAAAAGCAGTGTTTAACACGTGGTTAAAAGCCATTATGACACTCAGACATATTTGTCCTCGCTCACTTTGCTGGCTCGTCCAAATAATCACTTCGTGTCATAATGGGTTATTTTAGCCCATTGTCAAACAATCTACTATAGAATATTTACCACAATTAAATTTTTTAATAGAGAATTCTGGCACGGGAGAAAGCAAATAAATACCTACCTACCTAGTTGATTAAGGTAAAAAAAAATGTAATTGTTTTTATTGATTTACCTATATTGATTACCTAGATACCCCCCGGAATAGCTAAAATATCAAACGAGCGAAGGCGCGAGTAAAAGCTAGCGCTTACAAAACGGAGGCAACCCTAGCGCACATTCCAATCCCGCACCACCCTCGTCCAACAGGAGCGGTAGGCATCGATAGCGGTGGGAAAGCTCTCCGTCCATACAACTGCTGTATCTGTTACGTAGTAACTTGTTTATAATCTGTGACCGTAGACAGACACACAGATACATATCCCGAAATTACAATACTCTTCTTTTTGCTTCTGTGTACATATTTATAGCATTGGAATGGATGGACTGACTCCATCGAGAGTGTTCTTAACTATTAAAAAAAAAGCTCAGCAGTTTAAAAAATAACAGTTTTATCTAAATCTGTCAGGGGTTTTATCGACCCACCGATTACTTATTTTATAGATAACTATAGTCTACGTGCTACTAACTCAACGCACAGAATCTAAAAGTCTAGACATCTGACACAAGTTTACATAATCATGACGCCACAATACCGATACGTTGTAACGACCCGATAATGCACTAGCTGTTGTGATTGCTGACGGACCGCAGCCAACCGCTGCTATTCTGGTCCGCCCACGGCTCCATGGCCGAATGTAGCTAATTAAGATTAAGATTTTATAACTGGCAAGTTCGTTTGTGACACTCTATGGTCTCCGGACGACGGGGGGAAGGACAGAGGGCTCAGGTATGAAGTGAGCGCGAGGCAGGGTCATCGTGCCCCGCCGCACACACTCTTTAGGTGGTGCATCGAAAATTTAAGCTATTTTTTTAGTGAGATTTTTGACCATTAAGTCTACGAGTATATGAAACAGGCTGGTTTTCAGATATGTGTTTCGTTGAGTATATAACCTATTCAGCGCCTAACGCAGAAATATGTTTGTTAACAATTTCATCGACAGAATAGAAATTCAAAAATGCGTCTTTATTTTCCGTTTTTTGTCTAGTTTCTACAAACGACTGATTAATAAACGGCTATTACGTCACTAACTTAAATGTTAATAAAATATAATAATATCTTCGTGTTCATTGTACTTTTACATCTTACGCCAAAAAACCCCAAGCGTGTAGTGTATTAGCTTTCTCTTTCTTTGATGCGCGCGAGCATTGACGATGCAGGCCTTTCATATCCGCCCGCGCTGTCTTTCCCCCCGTCGCCCGCAGACTATGGGAGTGTCACGAAAGAAGTTGCCGGGCTATAACTCAACGCACAAAATCTAAATGTCTAGACATCTGAATCTGACACAAGTTTACATAATCATGACGCCACAATACCGATAGGTTGTAACGAACCGATAATGCACTAGCTGTTGTGATTGCTGACGGACCGGTGCCAACCGCTGCTATTCCCGGTCCGCCCACCGCTCCATGGCCAAATGTAGAGAGTTGTATACAATATATCGATACTTTTGGACTCAAAGGGCGTAAACGCCACAGAGATTCATGATGGATACGACTTTTGAATTTACAAGTATCGATATGTGCCTTGGTCGCATGTAGCTTATCTATCCATACTATATATACTATATACTATATATCCATACTATAATATTATAAATGCGAAGGGGTGTCTGTCTGTCTGTTACCTCTTCACTTCACGCTTAAACCGCTTAACCGATTTGGATGAAATTTGGGATGGAGATAGTTTGAGTCCCGGGGAAGAATATAGGCTACTTTTTATCCCGGAAAAATACCCTTATCCGCGATAAACAATTTTAAGGCGGATGAAGTCGCGGGCAAAAAGAAAAAGAAAGAAAGAAAGAAAAACAGTTTATTTACCATAAAATTTACAAATCACAAAGAAAGAACAGTGATTTCCATACTAGGCAAGGCCTGTTTCGTGGAATTCAGTACCAAAAGAGTTGTCATAATAATGCGGGTATTTATAACTGATGTTATAATTAATGTAAGAAACATTTGGCAGATATACATAGGTATTACACTCACTATTTTAAGATGTGGACATGTTTGTATATGTGTGTAGTGTGTAAGTTAGTATGTGTATGTATGTGCACAGTGAATGAGCAGAAGTGTGAGAGGTAAACAGCAGCCCTACGAGAGATAACATTTCTTGGGATCGATGACAAAATTGCCGATCACTACGTTTACCTTCCTACACATTAAGTATTTCCTCGGACGTGTCGTAGTCCCACGATAGCAAAAGGTTCTGTATACAAGCTTTGGCCTCATTAACCCGATAATACCTTATATCACAAAATCTTACCATCTTATTATATATGTGTGGGAAAGAAATGCTGAAAATCGTTTCGTAAAGGCAGTATTAACATAAGGTTTAGGGATTTTATAGATTCTCCTAAGTTCAATGTCTGAATACTCTGGCGATCTTAGAGTTTTACTAGGAACATACATAGTGACACGCAATAAGAAGAGTCTCCGGACACTCAGAACTTGAGTTTCTTTGAAAAGTTCAGAGGTAGGGTACCGACGAGGTCGTCGCAAAGACACTTTTAAAACCTAGTACTATTATAAAGTTGTAAAAATTAAATGTCTGTCAATTGAAGATATTAAAAAAAAACTATTGTAAGATATTTTTAGGATTTTTTGTATGCTTGTGTGTCGTTGCGGCTTTATCACGCAAAACTAGCTAAACGGATTTCAGCTATTTTTGGTACACGGGTAGCTGGGTATCTCCAAATGGTTATAGCATACTTTTTACCCGACTACACTGAAGAAAAAAGAGGGGTTATGACTTTTTCTCCTCCGCGAACGAAGTTGCGGGCGCGGTCTAGTCAATTATAAAAGTACGCACGTTCGTTTGCGGAGGAGTGAAAAGTCATAAATATAACAAATAAAAAATCTATGCCATACCAATAAAACCGGCCAAGTGCGAGTCGGACTCGCCCACCGAGGGTTCTGTACAATTTTTTACTTACCCTAACTTTATTACCCAGTATACTGAGTTAAGTTTGCACCTGATAACTATAGCATTGCATACAAATCAGGTGCAAACTTAACGCAACCGGGTTTCTCAAATAGGTTTTTTGCGAATTAAAAAAAAAATTAGCTAGTTAGAGACATGGCTATAATTTTCGTGTAATATTTATGTTTATTAATACAAATTGCGAAAAGTTCAAAATTTTCGATTGCTAAACTTCGGAGATAAAAAAAATTAGGAAATTGTTCAAAAATGTGCAGGTTAAGCCCTTTCATATGATACCCCATTTGACCCAGTAGCTAGACTTTTAATTTTAACCCCCCCTCATATTCGTGTTTTTTTTAGAAAATAAAAATGTATTTTTAAATATTTCCTGTGCAATACATTGTGGGCTGACCATGTTTATAAATGTTCCAAATCTCAAATAGTTAGAATAAATAGTTTTTGAGATATGGCGCTTTAATAGTCGGACAGACAGACAGACAGAGTCGCACTATAAGGGACCCTAAAAATGGTAAAATCGGCTTAACTGTTTTCTCGCGATGCATAAGACTGCAAATGCAAAGAACATCATGCGTACGATACGCACTAACATTAATACATAATCGTCAACAATTTAGAGGGAGCCCGCAACTTCGTTCGCTGAGGAGAAAAAAACCATATCCCTCTTTTTGAGTCAGCGTAGTCGGGTTACAAGTATTTTACAACAATCACCAGTGGGTGCCCAGCTACAAAAAAATTGTGATAACATTATCTGTTCAGCCATTTTGGCGTGCTGAGACCGCAAAGACAATACGTTTGTATAAAATCCAGAAAATACTCGTACATATATATATATATTACTGAAATAAAACTGTTATGTATAAAGCACCGTTACCTGAGTGGCTACTTTTAACTCACTACCGATTGAGTTTACTTTAATATATTGTTCTACACGTCTAACGTAAGCGTCCCAATTATCGTTAGTAATATTAAAACACTCCACATGACCAAACGGCATTTTTAAATACGAGAAGTAATGCACGCGTCTTTAGAATTAATAACACTCGTTCGCCAGTGTTGGGAAGGTAGGCGCGTCAATGAAACAAGACGATCCGATATTGACTGACATTTATTGCATACGAGCAGGTAACGGTGCTTTATACATAACAAAAACAATTTAACGGATTATAAGGTAGTCAACCGTGACCATGGAAAGCTGAAAAGCTTCCGAAACGTCGGGAATTATCTGAGATAATATACGCGATATTCAATGAGTAATAATCGCGGAAACCGAAGAACATATATATATTATTTGGCGTATATGTATAGACATATCTCTTTTTTACGACTTAGGTAATGAAGTTATATTTCGTAACATACATGTAATAGTTTAAGTATAGGTAATCCGTAAAGTTTTTTAATCCTCAAGACCCTCAAGTACCTAATTCTAAGAATCAGCATAAATATTTGCACCAATCTATATATATAATCAAGAAGGCTATCGAATGTATATTCATCTGTTATTAACCGACTTCCAAAAAAAGGAGGAGGTTCTCAATTCGGTTGTTCACCGATTACTTAAAGACTATTTGACCGATTTCAAATTTTTTTTTTTGGTTTTATAGATGGTACTTTCTAGTTGGTCCCATTTAATTTTGGTGAAGATCTGATGATGGAATCCATGAGGAATTGAAGGAACTCCTCAAATATTGTAGGCATACATATAGCGATTTTGGTATTATAAGAAACATAATAAGCATTTGCATTCAGAAAGTGTAAATTGGTGAAGTGGAACTGATGCAGAAGACCACAGAATGCCATCGGAACTCCTCAATGATAAATGATTTACGTGTGGCGACAAAATATCTTGATTAATTTAGCTAAGCAACTTCATAGTCACAAATTTAAATGTTCCTGATGAGAATGGTACCATCGAATTGATTTGATGATGGAGCCGGAAGGTAGGCACCAGATCTATGTAATAAAATTATGTATCCTAGCCGTGTTTGGGCTTGTTCCAATCGTCACGAGATACACTTTTAAGTAACGATTAACTAAAAAGAGTAAAATAAATAAACTTTTAAACAAAAAAATTAAAACGACTCCAAAAAAACTAAAAAGTTAAAAATAACGCCATAATTCAGTTTCTTCAAATCACTTGCAAGTAACCGTTTGTATACTCAATCTATACAGTATATACAATTAATGTTATTTTGGAGTCGGTGCCATCGTGTCACAACTTACTAAAATCGTCAATTTTCAATATTTTACACATTCTTTATATGGCACCGACGCCAAAATAAGATTAATTGTATATACTGTATAGATTGAGTATACAAACGGTTACTTGCAAGTAATTTGAAGAAACTGAATTATGGCGTTATTTTTAACTTTTTAGTTTTTTTGGAGTCGGTTTTATTTTTTTGTTTATGTATAATTACAAACTCATGTGTCAGTCAGTTTCTACAAATTTAGTTGAAGTTGAAGATAAATAATTATTAGGGGCATTTCATGGCAGAATAAAAACGATCCACTTTTAGTCGCTTTTCCAATAAAAGCTTTACTTGTAAATCTTTTGTAAGTCGTATTACAAATTAATGACCCTTAAAACCAATAATTGAGTATTTATTTTATCATAATTATGGAAACTTAGTACCCTGTCATTTTAAACCAATCAAACATACTTCAAACTATCGCAGTACTGTTACTTAATGCGACAAAGTCAGATGTGTAGCTTTGTATGTTGTGCGTATGGTCGCGGTCCGTCGGCATCCCTAATGGTGATTTGTGTTTCGAGCCTCGTTAGAAGCTACCAAGCCGATGCGCACGCGCCATTTGGACCACACAAACTTTACTAATAAGTCTAATAACTTAATGTAGTTATAGCTAATCAGGTTCTTCCTAAAAAAGTGTTTTGTTTATTGTGTTGTGTTATATATTTTCCTGCATGTACTGCTGTAGTAGTGTGCTAATTTCAAGTCCATCATTGGTACTCTTCCGGGTGTACACAATAAATCCTCAGAGGGTGATTTGGGTTAATACTGTTCACAGAACAGAAAAAACGGTTCAAAAACAAACGGTCCTAAAACGTATGCTCGAATTCGGATATTATACCATAGACATAAGGTTTTAATTATGTTACCAACTAAAAGTTTTTAATTTCGTTTTGCACAAGAAACGTTGACCAATCAGCTTGAAGATTTATATGTGTGTGTTATTGTAATACGTGCACCGATTTCGCCAAAACGTGCGTTTTGGCGAAATAGGTTCTCTTATTAAACGGGTCATAAGCTGCTTTCCTTGTTTTTATTATTCCGTGATACGTTCCAGGCCGATACTACACGGAAGGCAAATAAGTATATATAGAACACCCAATAAATGTATAACAGCCCTCTTTTACGTGAAATGAAGCCTTTGACATTAGACTTATATTCCATCTTAGTTATAATCATCATTCATTTATAATTTTTATGATTTGACTCTTGTCGGGGCATCATTCTAGTCCTGCCTCCTTAATGCAATTTCTTTAACACTTATCTTTTGTATTAGCTCGTCGTGTCGTATTAAATGGCCGACCATTTTCCCTCTTCAAGTTTCTATAGCATGTAAATAAAATAAATCTTTATGAATTCGTTGCTAAATTATGACGAGAAAAAGGGACAAATTGACAAACCAAAATAATACACGTTCGTGTTTATAGTAATGAGTAAAGATTCAATCATGAAACTCCTTTTCTAATCACCTGTTACACAAGTTGCAACCCAATAACTAAACTATTTTAAGCTATTAAATTAAGTTAGGGTGGAATAATAAATGTGAATGAAAGCTGAGCGCAGGGAAATTTGTTTCAATATATTATATTTATTTATACGAGTAAATTCCACTAAATGTCAAACAAATAAATCGTGCGCCGGCGCCGAAAATATTGTCTTTTGGAGCTCTTCATTACGCGAGTCGCGCGCGCGCGGTGTGGAGACCGACTTGTATTTTGAGCTGAAATTGTGAAAAATGAATCAAGAAACGATGTACGGTCTCGATTTTGCTGATAGAAAAACCATTATGAATTCTGTGTATAAGAAACTAGCCCATACCTAGAAAATTATATTCTTATTAATTAAATATTTTAAATAATAATAAATTGATCAGAGATTTAAGAAAACTGCCAAATTTGCGATGATAGTTAACAAACCAACGCAATACTTGTCTCTTTTTGGGATATGACTACTTTTGGAGACTTGGAAGAATGGAAATGAAGTTAATTTAAAAAAATATCCGGGCGTCGTCGCGAGGAACACACCTATTTTACATTTGATCACGATCTTAGTAATTCTTAAAGTGAATTTCTTTACTAAGAAACTATATTATTTTAAAAACAAAGATGTAAATAATGAAAAAATAATGACGACTTCGAGTGTGCCTTATGCCTTGCCGGGGCGCACGCTCTGCCAAATGAGCTACAGAGTCCAGTCAGCTTGTCTTAAAATTTTTGTCAGTATTTGTTACAAGATCTTTGCATTTTGCATTTTAACCGGCTTTTCTGCCGTCAGCGCCATAGTGAGCATTTATGAAACTAAATTTTCACCCTAACAGAGCGAACTTTACAGTTAGCACATGTTAGTCAGAGATGTCGCTGTAGTGTAAACATTTATTATCTTCAAAATTCATGCCATTCATGAGACATTTCAATTTCATACCACTTGTTAATATCAAGAGTTTATAATATTTTCTTCTGTTTTCGCGATTACTACTCATTTAAATAAAAAAAATTAACAATTTAATCGCGTATTATTATCTCATTTGAGTTCCCGACGTTTCGGGAGCTTTTCAGCTTTCCATGGTCACCGGTTGACTGAAAATATCTTATCTAAGTGGATAATCCTCTGTTTTTATCTGTTAAAAAGTAGTTTAGTATTCTTTGTTTTTTGAAATATTATAATTAGTCAGGGAGTTTTTCTTTGCAGCGTTTCTTTTCTCCTCGGTACGCCTCAATTGTGAAATGCTGCTTGGTAAATTATTAAAATAAAATAATTAAGCCCTTCTGGCACATGTGTAAGTGTCTTTACAGATTAGGCCCATCTGGCATATTTGTACACCTTTATTTGTTTTCTCAAAGTGGGTAGTTTGCACAAATTGTAACTTTGACAGAGGAAAATATATCTTTTCTCAGTCAACCCGTGACCATGGAAAGCTGAAAAGCTTCCGATACATCCGATGAGATAATATACGCGGTATAATCCGTTAAATTGTTTTATTTTAATCAAGAGTCTATTTATTGCAATTGGGAATTGATGAAAATATCAGAATTGCTTCGAATTGCTTCAAATTTTTACTGGTGATAGGAATAAGCCTTGTTAGCACCAGAAAAAAGTTGCAGATTTTTCGGTTGCGTCGGTAATTTATTAAAAATAAAGAAGTTTTTAGCCCGCGGGTTCTGAGCCCACATCGGCTGTTTAGTGGTAAAACCCAGATCAACTAAAAGTAAACTGACGATGACAACCGCATTGACACTTTTGACAGCTGTCTTCACAAACATAATCTTGTTTACTTTCGCTGTGTGTGATTCCGTTTGCCTTCAATAATTTCTTAAATTTTTCGACTTGTTTCTGCCCTCGGACCTTGATAATAGCCTGCCTGAACGACGACTTACGCTTACGCCCTTGATTTGATTTTGTTACCCTATACGACGACCAACAAACTCCTGAAATGTATTCTTCCATACTAATGCAACTGACAGATATGGAATTATGACGCGGGGCGGGAAGTGACGACCTGCGGTGTACGTAAATCAAACTGAGGCCGCCATCAGGCTTAAGTGGTGTTTAGGATCGTTACTAATAACTCATTTTAGAGATAATTGTTACCTGCGCTCTTTTTATTGAATCTAGTACACCATTTAGGCCATAGTATTGGAATACAATATTTAGAGCACAGTGACAACAGTCAAAAATATCTTCGGGTAAGTTAAGCAAGTTGGATTCATTTTTTACCCGACTACATCAGAAAGAGGGTTATTCTTAAAGTTGTGTCTCATGCCCCATTTTGAGTTTGTCGTAATGGTTGGCAGTTTGAACTTTGATTCGTTGCAATCTTGCAACGTGTTAAAGTAAGCGATCGATCAACCAAATGAAAATCTGGGCCACTGTACTGTAGAACCTTGTCGCAAAAAGTGACCGGCCGTTCACTGATTTGTCAGTCAAAGTAGTCACTTTTTTGTGAAAAAGTTTTATTATGAAAATGTTCTACAGTGGCCTAGCGTTCCGTTTGGTTGACCTCCTACCTAAATATAAGTAATGTGTCAACTTACCAAATAAATTCAAATAATACATTTATTTATACATATTTCTTAGTTTACTGATCTATCTTTTAGATCCAAAGAAATCCGATTGAAATAAACCATCGAGGAATGTTTTTTATTACAAGCTTTTATTTAATTCCTATTTATTACACTTTTGTAATGCTATGATACCATCGAGCTGATCTAATGATGGAGCCGGAAGGTGGTCATAGGAACTCTGTAACAAAATAACCGAAAACAACCGAGTTTAGGCTCTTTAGAATCGTCTCACACGGGTGTTCTAAGAAAATATATTAGTCAATAAAAGCTTGTCTCAAAAATGAAATATTTGAGAGAGAATCATTTTGACGGTACAAAAAAGTTGATATTTTGGGGTACGGTAGTGCTCCTCGCCACGACGAGCCAAGTGAAGCGCAAGGGCATTGCCTAGCTTTTCTCAAAGCGCTTCGTCGCTTTTTTGAACCCTAATAACTTGGGTTTGAATTATACCAGATAAAAAAAATACTCGAAATATAATTGCAATTGTGAATTTATTAAGCGTATAAAGTTTCGATTGCATTGCTCTTACACTTACTTTAGATTTTATTGACATCTAAAAAACAAAAAAACCCCGATTTCATCACTGACTAACTCACCGATCATCAAATTAGTCATCACAATTCTTAAGGTACTTCCTGAGGTCCTAGATTAACTGAAATTTGGTATAGAATGAAATAAGCAAGTTCCCTTTTACTCTTTGCCGTAAGTAGTTAAAGCAAGAATGTGAGGCGTCACAGCCGTACTAATTGGGCTAATTTATACAGAAGCGTACGGTTCGGGTTGCAGTGATTTGTAGGGTATGGGAACGGATTCCTGAGGGGTCGCTACGATGTTCGAAATTTGAAGTTCGTATTGCGCCGTTCCGCTCACACAAATACAATTTAACACAAAGGTGACACGAACGGCACGATACGATTTTTGAATTTCGAACGTTGAAGTTTGCGCTCTGGTGTGTTTGGCAATTTTTACGATCCCAAGTAACATAGTCGAATCTAAAATTCATGCATAAAAGTCACTACAAAAAAGGTTTAAATTGAAAAACAACTTATATAGAAAAGTTTACAGTTTCATAATAAAATGCGTTAGGAAAAACGATACATTAGGACAAACGACGTTACGGATTCCGATATATATGTATATATATAGTCATCTTACCCATAACACGACTGTTATTGGGTTTGTGTAGAATTGTCGTCTATTATTTATTTATTTGTCAAAAAAGAATCCTCAGGTATAATCTGTCAATCGTTAATAACACCATATGAAAATTGGGCACAAGTTACCACCGCTGTGACGTAATACGTTAAGAGTTTAGCACTAATGCTATTTGTGAAACCCAATATTGTTAGATTGCATATTTCATAAATAATAGATATAACAACCAAACCAAAACAGAAACGTTGCGATAACGTGTGAAAAAAAGTAAGCGCAGAAGAAAGACACAGAAAGCCTTCGCAATCAAATAGTTTGAAAGATGGCGCTGTTCTTTTGCCTAAAAAGAGAGTATTCTTTAAATCAGGTCCAATACAGAAAGTCGAGGTTAATTATTTTATAAGAGCATATGAGTAAATCTTTGACGGCACATTAGAAGACTTAGTAATAAATCGGATATAAATTCAGTATCCATTCAAAGCCACAGGCGTCATAAAGTTTTATACCCGCTTGTTTTTATGCACCGTTTGACTTTTCATCGCGTCGTAACATTCGTAACTATCACAGCAAATTTATTGCTCACACAAACTTATTTTACACACATTTACAGACTGTCACATATCCAAGACGTATTAACAGCTAATATAAACGTAATGTACAAGACTTAAAAGCTGATTTAGAATGGTAAACTGTTAAAAGGAGTATAGTGGTATGATTGGAATAATGTTGGTTCGTACGCATGTGTTTGCGATGAGATGAGTCCTTATGAGAACGACTTCTGTTTACGTAAAACAGGACAAAGAATTGAGTGGGCAGGGTTTATTTAAGTTTTAATATAATATTTACATTAAGTATACGTATATATATATTAAAGGCTTGAATCATTTAGTTATATTCATAAAAAAGTTTAAAAGTATTCTAACAATAACCATCCTCGGATTCTTGTACCATAGATAAATATCTTCTATACTCTCTGATTGTACCAAACATGGTTGAAATCCGTGTAGCAGTGTAGCGTAATGATAGCACAAAAAACACATACATACATACAAAAAATCCATATTTTTCGATACCAGTATTTGTATTTTACTTGTATGAAAATATCTTCAATGTGCGGACATTTTATTTTTACAACTTTATAATACTATAGATGATAAAAAAATATTCACCGCTGTTGAAACTTGAAAGCACTTCCTTAAAGTGTGGCTCACACCACACTTCAAAGATCTAATCCGCTTATTATAAACGTTCAAAATTAAAATAAGAACAACAAACAAAAGACGACCACCGACCGTTTATTTAGGTTGCGCATCGCCCGTTACTCATGAATAGACGTTTATCTCAATCCCATATTGAATTTTATTTCAGCCACACATTGATACGATTTAAAAACAAACAATTTTGAAATTAGAACGTTTTTGGCGCAAAAAAAACAATCAGTGCTGGGTGATTTTATGCGGGATCGATTATGTCATAATATTTGTATAGATCGCTTTATTTCAATTAATTTGTGAAAATAAGAAAGTAGTTACATAGGTGCCTAAAGAAAAGTTATGTTCATGTAATCTGCGGGCACGGCGTATCTCATTTGAGTTCCCCAACCCAACCAACCCCAAGCCAATGAGCTCCAGATACCACGTTCCAAGCAGAAACCCAGTATGAAGAAACCAACAGTCGAGCGTAAACCTGCCGCATTACCATAAGTGAAAGGGGTCACAGACAAGATCGGAAACATCTTGAAGCGTGCTTCTATAAAAACATATTTCAAGCCGTTAAAGAAGATGTCTCAATACCTTAGACCCATATAGTAGCACCCCTTTGCAGAGTGCAGGCATTTATAAGCTGGACTGCGAGTGTGGTCTTTTATACATTGGTCAAACGAAACGCAGTGTATCGACCCGGGTGAAGGAGCACATAGCAGATGTCAAGTACCGTCGATGTAATAGGTCTGTGAACATGTCATTGACATACCAAACCATCCAATTAAGTTTGATAATCCTTCTATCCTTGCCAACGAGAAAAGATATTATCCCAGAATGCTACACGAGGCTATTGAGATTAAAAAGCATCCTAATTTCAATAGAGAAGATGGGTTGTCGCTACCACCAGCTTGGGATCCTGTAATACATCTCATCAACGAACAAGCAAGACACAGGACTGCAAAACCTTAATTTCCGAACGGTGTAAAAATATCTTATCTGTTAAAAAGTAGTTTAATAGCCTTTGTTTTTAAAATATTATAATTAGTAATGAGGTAGTCTGGGAGATTTTCTTTGCAGCGTTACTTTTCACCTCAGTATGCCTCATATGTGAAATGCTGCTTGGTAAATTATTAAAATAAAATAATTTAGCCCTTCTGTTTACAGATTAAGCACATCTTGCACGTGTACACCTTTATTTGTTTTTTCAAAATGGGTAGTTTGCACAAATTGTAACTTTGACAGAGGAAAATATATCATTTCTTAGTCAATCCGAGACCATGAAAAGATGAAAAGCTTCCGAAACGTCGGTAACTCAAATGAGATAATATACGCGATATAATCCGTTAAATTGTTTTATTTCAATGAGTAATAATCGCGGAAACAGAAGAAAATATTATAAGTTTAAGTTGACTAATTCGGTGAAATTTTATGACAAAGTTGTTGGATATAGATGCTCCCATAGATATATGGGTACTAAATAAATTAGCCGACTTGGTTTTATTTTTTCTCATGACTTTTCGTGTTACAAGCGGTGCGAGACTTGAAAATTTTTCACATGTTATGATTTTAATGGGATTATATATTTATTTACAATCAGGTTCAAACAAAATAAAACATTAAAAAGATATACTGGCGTTCGTACTCGCATTACAAAAAGTAACCACAACTACAAACATTTTTGGCTGTTTTATTTATTTATTTAATCTTTATTGCACAAAAGAAACACTTATCGTACAAAAGGCGGACTTAATGCCATATTTTCGTTTGTACCTATTGTATTGATAATGTAACTTGATTCATTTTACTGACCGTTTCATTAGAATTATAATACAAAAAAAAAACATTCCGTCGAATTGAGAACCTCCTCCTTTTTCGGAAGTCGGTTTAAAAAGTTACATGTATGAGAATTATGTTGATTCAAACTTCTGAAAACGCCATGTCACGATATCGTCAATGTCTATTTAAACATGTAATCGATGGCCAAGTATAGTTAGACTCGCGCACCGAGGGTTCCGTACAAATTTTTACTTACCCTAACTTTATTACCCGGTACCGGTTGAGTTAAGTTTGCACCTGATATCTATAGCATTGCATACAAATCAGGTGCAAACTTAACGCAACCGGGTTGTTGAAATAGGTTTTTTGCGAATTAAAAAAAAATTAGGTAGTTAGAGACATAGCTATAATTTTCGTGTTATATTTATGATTATTAATACAAATTGTGAAAATTTCATAATTTTCGATTGGTAGATTTCGGAGATAAAAAAAATTAGGAAATTGTTCAAAAATGTGCAGGTTAAGCCCTTTCATATGATACCCCATTTGACCCAGTAGCTAGACTTTTAATTTTTACCCCCCCTCATATTCTTCGTTTTTTCAGAACATAAAAATATATTTTTAAATATTTCCTTTGCAATACATGTGGGCTGACCATGTTTATAAATATTCCACATTTCAAATAGTTAGCATAAGTAGTTTTTGCGATATGGCGCTTTAATAGTCGGCCAGACAGACAGACGGACAGAGTCGCACCATAAGGGTTCCTTTTGTACCTTTTTGATACGGAACCCTAAAAACAACCGAATTGAGAACCTCTTTTTTTGGGAGTCAGTTTAAAAATACAAATAATTTTCAAGAGTCTTAAACGATTTAGTATAACCATAGATAAGAACAGGTTCAAACATAAACTTAATACAAATGGGGCTAAACATTGTAATGCTATAAAGAGATACACAGACACACAGATATTCTATACTATTATAAAGTTGTAAAAATGAAATGTCTGTACATTGAAGATATTTAAAAATAAAATCTATTGTAAGGGACTATGTGGAGGTGATTGAAGCAAAAAAAAATGTTTTTGGATTTTTTGTATTGGTATATGTGTCGCTGCGGCTTCATCGCGCAAAATCGGCTAAACGGATTTCAACTATTTTTGGTACACGGGTAGCTGGGTATCTCCAGATGGTTATAGGATACTTTTTACCTGACTACGCTAAAGAAAAAGGAGGCGTTATGCCTTTTTCTCCTCCGCGAGCGAAGTTGCGAGCGCGTTCTAGTATACGATAAAACTATTTTCATCGAAGGTAAAGATATTGGAATAGGTATAGTTTGCTCTTCAAACCAACTCGTCAAAACATTTCATTCTAGGCATCTCAGACAATCTAGTCACCTCATAAACATACGAGCTAAAAGAGTATCATATCTTATGACTGTCAGATTCTGAAAATAAAGAATCAATCTCAATCATCGCGTGTTTAGTTAAGGGTAAGCTAAGCGCTTCCGAAAATAATAATTTTCCAGTAAATCATCTGTAGCTCTAGGGTTATCATTTGGCGGGAAGCTGACCGGATTCTTTCGAATTTGCATACGTCAAACTATATTTAATTCATGGGCCTTTTAATATATTGCAAACGATTGGTCTTCAGTTTTCAAGACAACGCTGATGACTGAAACCGATGAGCTGTAAGACTGAATATGAGTCCACGAAAAGACAATAAAAGCATGAAAGGAGTCGAAAATATATATTTACCGACTTTCACGCTATTTTAATAATTTACCTGGAAGTCTATTCTGGCTTATTGTCTACTGTTTTAAATTATTTTTATATTTGTTTTCTTCCGTATATTTTTATTTTTATGCTGTCCAATTTTTGTCAATAAATTGCTCTAAAATCCTTTTGTAAATAACGATTCAAAAGTGCTTGTAGCTAGGCCTACTTGGCTAAAGAAACTTTTGACTTTGACTATAATTATTTTAGTGTATGTATTGTCTTCCAATGTGACAACCCTATCTGTAGCAAAGTCAAACGCGCCCGCCCACGGGACGTCATTGTTTGTTTGTATTACTAAGCGTGTAATACACGATTTTGTTTCATATTTTCTCGCACACTTAAAATAGATGCTTAGGCGTGAGAATTTTTAATGGAACGTCAAGTACTTGCTTACTTATTTTAAGTATTGACTCATTACTGACAATTTATTGCTTACTAGTTTCTTCCCGAGGTCTCGTCAGCGTAGCATACGTTATTTGCTTATACTCCGGGAATATCATTACCACCAAAAACATTCTGTAAAAACTAGCCAAGTCTCGATGGAGCTGCTTGTTTATCTCTAAAAAGTAATGAAATCTAGACAAATTCGTGCCAAGTCTAAGGTTCTTTACTGCGATTTTTTTTATTATTATAGTTAATGTTGTGTGACTTGGCCGTTGAAGGGTTCACCAGGGTACAAAACCAGGTGCTCCATGACACCATTGCACCAATCGTTGACAGTCGGACGTCGGACGGTTCGCAGTAAAGAACCTTAGAATTGGCACGACTTTGTCTAGATTTCATTACTTTTTAGAGATAAACAAGCAGCTCCATCGAGACTTCGCTAGTCTTTACAGAATGTTTTTGGTGGGATTTCTCTTCTTTTCGTAGAAACGTGGGCATATTGATTTATTTTATTCATTAAATGAAGCGACCCACCAAGTTGAATATTTTTTGTAAAGGCGGTATGTTGATCTCTGATAGTTTGGTTGGGCTCTTGTTTTTCTAATCAGGGTCCCCAGGAACTCCAGATCTCCGATTATCCTAGTTTTATAGTTTTCCCTTTATGTGGCCATTAAACCTTAACTCTGTGCCAAACTTCAGCTCTCTGAGTTTATGGGAAGTACTAGTTCTATTCTGATGATCATGAGTGAGTGAGTGTCATAAATGCGAAACTTTGCTTTCGCTTAACTTCGGAACTAAATGACCTACAGACTTGAAATTTTGGATCTTAAGTATGTGATTATAGCTTACTGGATGACGAAAATTTCTTCGTTCTGGTCTTATCCAGAGGTTCTCAAATAGGGGCCTGAAAATGCGGCGAAATGGTTCCAGTAAAAGATGGTACGGCAGTGTTTGCTTCGCGCTCGACTTGGCGGGGGCACTGCCGTGCCCCCTGATTTTAAAATACGATTGTTTTGTATTATATGTTATTATTTATCCAAGTAATATAAAATGCATTTTTCCAAGTAAAAAACTAGTCTCCTGTCCGTATTCTATTCTATGCAAAATAACATGTTTACTCGTTGCTCTTGCTGTTGTCGCGTGGAAAACGAACAAGCCAACTAACATCCCTTTCTTTAATAATATGGGTAGATGTTCAAAGATCTGTCAAAATAGGCAGGTTTCTGGGTAAAAAATGATTCTAATTAGGCCGTCAGCTAGATTATCAAAAAATATTGGACACGTATTTCTTCTCTTGTCAATCAAACAAAAAAAGACAAAGATAAAGCGCGTCAAAGTTTGGGAGCGGGGGCGCATGACGTCACGCCGTGCGAAAAACGGGCGCATGGCTTGACGTCACGGAGAACTTTAACGGGCTATATCTTCATCATTTTTTGTTTAACTAACAAATGAAAAAATACGTGTCCAATATTTTCTGATAATCGAAATGACCAACTTATTATATTATTTTATGACACAAGCCTATTAAAAAAAAAAATTGGCTTATGGTCAGTCTGAAATGTTTATGGTCGTGAAAAACTACTATACTTACTTCCGGAATCCTTCTAAATTATGTGCCAGTCGGTTACATACATAAGTAAGAAAAAATCACGCGACAGATGCTAAACACAAAGAAAAGAAAGATATTAATGCGTTTTACATAGCATACGCTTCATTATTACATAGTTAGAGCCAGTCGTACTAATATAATTAGATCATTATAGATTCATTGGGTAATTGCTTACTTACTTTACAGCTGTACTGTAGCTGTAGTATAAGGCTCATTGATAGAATAGAAACTACTAATCGCTTAGATTGTCTCTAGCATTCCCTCTCATGGTCTCATCGTGTAACTGCATTCCGAACAGCCGCGTTCCAAATTCAAATTCGAATACCGAACAAATCTTTCCCGTCAAACCGCCACGTCCGACAGCCGCGCACCTCTAC
The DNA here is from genome assembly GCA_905404275.2 of Hedya salicella. Classification (NCBI taxonomy): domain Eukaryota; kingdom Metazoa; phylum Arthropoda; class Insecta; order Lepidoptera; family Tortricidae; genus Hedya; species Hedya salicella. Next base: position 6,014,152 of record FR990114.1, on the reverse strand, counting down.
CCGATGAAAGACTGATCGCCCGCTTAATCGACTCAGCCCGAACCAAAGGCAAACTTATTTTTCTAATTCTATTTTTGAATGTTTCAAGATTGCACAAACTTTTTGCGTTCTTAAAAAGTTTTGGGTGTACATAATGGGTGTACAAAATGTGACGATAAGATAACAACACGTGTAAAAGTGACGAAGTCTGCAACATGTTGTTTTTTTGTTTGCGTCTATGGGTTCCGGGTAGGCGAGGGAGCACTCGTTTAAGCCAATTGGTATTTTTAAGATCGTAAATTATCCGGCCATATTTAGGTTTATTTAGTTGAATCAGTTTCAACTTTTATTTTTTATTTACCTAATGACGTATGAAAAACAAGTTCATCTCCGCTCCAAAATATCGATTAAGGTCAAATGTGGGTGGCCCGTGATGAGTCAGCTAAAATTAAAACTATCGGTGATTGACGCTTCAGAAATAAATTTTAACTTTTTATTTCATGTGTTGCCATAGGTAAAATTTGCTCTAGTTTTCCAAATAATTGACGAATAATTTCAATTTTTTTACACGCCGCGGTAGGTACTTAATTTGATAAATAACTAATTGAAAGGGTTCCTTTTGTACCTTTTTGGTACGGAACCCTACAAAGTGTTATGATTTTTTTTCTTCTCCGCCGACAAAGTTTGCTTCTTCTAGTTTACCAAGAAAATCACATTCAAATTTAAATCTGAAAATGGTTTTTTGATGCGGTATTGCCCGCGAACCAAATATATTACATTGATGTGATGAACTCGAATCGAAAATTTTCGTTTCATTGACCTTGAAATTATCCCTTACAATAGTTTTTTTTTAAATATATTTAATGTACAGACATTTCATTTTTACAAGTTTATAATAGTATAGAAATACTAAGTATTGTCGCCGTCGTCTAGAACCAATAGTCAACATTGCTTAGTTTGGGACTAGTTCGATTTATATAAGTCTAGCTTCTGTCCGCGACTTCATTCGCCTTAAATTTGTTTATCGCAGATATGGGTACTTTTCCGAGATAAAAAGAAGCGTATGTCCTTCCTCGGGATTCAAACTATCTACATTCCAAATTTCATCTAAATCGGTTCAGCGGTTTAAGCGTGACGAGGTAACAGACAGACACACTTTCGCATTTATAATATTAGTATGGATAGTATGGATTGTCCCTTGTAATTTATTTACATTTAAAAGAACGTGACAATTTCCCAGCGTCTGCCTAATGAGTTAGTATCAAGTAATTAACTGCTGTCTATCACACTGCCTGGCATCTTTACAAATTACAGAATATACAGTAAAGTAACACTTTCATACTAAATGTTTCTAAAACAGTTTGATTGAGATGTCCGGGCTCTTTTGTACAACGATTAATTTTAAATTAAATGTACAATACTTTGACAGGGAACAATATAATTCTATAACCATCTGTGGATGACCAGCTTAAAGGTATTTTTCCGGGATAACAAGTAGCTTATGTCTTTCCCCAAAACTCGATATTTTACTAATTTAAATGTGAAGCATATTACCAAGATTTCAAGTTCTTAGCGTAAAAAAATATTTACTGTCCATACAAATTTTCATCCCCTTTTTCGTCTCTAAAAGAGATGAAATGTGACATACATTATAGCCTATGTCCTATTCTGATGTATAAGGTACATAACTGGAAAGTTTCATAAAAATTCGTCGAGTACTTTTTGAGATTAAGTGGAACGTACATACATACTTTCACGTTTATAATATAGTAAGGATCAGGATAAGGATTAGTATGGATATACTGTATAGATTGAGTAGACAAACGGTTACTTGTAAGTAAATTGAAGAAACTGAATTGGGTACTTTCCTAGTCAACATAAATGATGTCACGCTTGCAGTTATGTTATTTCGGAAAATACGTAGAAAACATAAATGGATACTTATTTTTAAGCTTTTGGTGATTTTAAAATGATCATAAACTAAAAATAAGAAGGCAATTTGACCGTATAGAACTATGACGTCATAAACCTTTTTTCTTTTCAAACTTCATACTTTCTGACGGTTTTGACAGTTCATAAAAAGGAACTGATTTGATCTGTCAGTCAAGTACCCTATTGTGCAGTTTTTTTTATTACTTTTTGTTTATTTTATTAAAATGCTTGATATTGTGACATACTAACAGACGTTCATGAAGAAACTATAAGAGTTCCAATGGCCATTTCGGCTACGGAACCCTTAAAAGAGCAGATTAAGAGTATAATAAAACACAGTATTCTTTAGTTTTTCTCTAGTTTTACGAGCAGTAAACTTTTTCGTGACAGTTGTTAAATCATCCTTTTTTCTGAGTTCGATAATCTGTTGTCATAAAATAGTTTACGCATGCGGCTAGAGATACAAAGTGAATGTGCGTTGAGACAGATGTTTCGCGATAACTTTATTATAAGGCCCCTATGTTTAGGGTTCCGTAGCCAAAATGGCTAAAATGGAACCTTTATAGTTTCGTCATGTCCGTCCGTCCGTCCGTATGTCACAGGCATTTTACTCAAAAACTACATGATACATTGATGAAATTTGGAGTGGAGGTGTCTTGTGTAAGCCGCTACTTAGTTTGGTGGTTAGGTAACAAATTAAAAAAAATCTAGGGGGGCACTCCATACATGTAACTGAAACTGTTTTTTTTTTCAGGAAATATTAATGTGTGGCGTAGTTCTGTGGTGTGGCAAATATTTCGACAGATGGTATTTTAAAGTAATTTTGAGGTTTGTAAATTGTACCTATATATATATTTTTTATTCAGTGGATATTTTCGGAAATAATCGAACCGAAAGTAGCATAAACAGTGTCCCTCCCTCTCTATTTTAAAACATAAAAAAAAATACATAGACAAAGCATCATACATTTTTCAGTTATTGCCGATAAACAGCGCTTTCTTTTCAACAAAAGGACGTAAGTGCCGTGATAAGCTCTTTTGCTAGTACTCTTTTTTTGCATGAACGGCTGCGGAACCCTACACTGTGCATGGTCCGATATGCTCTTGGTCGTTTTTATTTCAATAATTAATAGGTAAGTGTGTAAGGGTTCTACTAGAATTCAAAACACTTTCTTTTGTTGCGGGCATTTGACATAGATGTACTTATTCTACATTTTTCGTACCTATATTCTGTACGTTTGTCATGGTGTAGATTTTGCTAATTTATATTTTGACTGTTTGCACGTTATGCGTGCAGTTAGCATTTTGCGTATAATTGTACATTATCAGCCGAAGCGAAAAATAAAATTCGTAATAAAAAAACACATTTTGGTATTTGCTTTGATTCATAATTTGATTTGCTTCTTAGATGAGATGAGATAAGACCACTATATTGTTTACCATTACTCATACTGTTTAAGTATCTATTGTTTTGTTTTTATGTGAAAGTATTGTATTGAACTATTTCATGATAACAACCGATTATTTCGCTAACTAAATCCATATCCCTAGAATGTACAACTCTTGAACTGTACAAAAAACGAGACCTACTCTAAAATGCATATCATGTCATTCCACTCACTCTCATACTTTATAACGACAGAGGAACAAGGACCGCACAATACCAGCCTCGAATTTCGATCTCCAGAGTCGACATGTCAATGGGGATTGATGACCGTCGGGGTGGGCGCGTTTTTCTAGTAATTAGCCGACCCGCCAGAAAAACGCCACTTATGAATGCTCGTGACGATGTTTTTTAAAAACAATGCTTTAGTTTTGTGGTGAGACAATATTTGTAATGGTTATTTATTTAATATTTTCTTTTGTTTCCGCGATTAATATTCATTTAAATAAAGCATTTGAGTTCCGAAAGTTAAATGGTTATTTATTTATTTCTTTTTTATTAAACAAACGAAAACGTATCGTACAAAAGGTGAACAAATGCCATTAGGCATAAGGTAATGCTTATGTAATATTTAAATGTGTAAATATGCTAATATTAAGGTATTTTTTATCTTTACTACATATTATAATATTTGTAAAAAAGGCTGTAAATTCAAGAAAATGATTGTAACGGACGATTTGGTGGTCACTGAATAGAAATATGTTTTTATTGGTTTTATTGTATGTTTGTATTTATCGTTGCGGCTTCATCACGCCAAATCGGCTCAACGAATTTAAACAATTTTTAGTACACGGGAAGCTAGGTATCTCCAAATGGTTATAGGATACTTTTTACTCGACTATGCTGAAGAAAAAAGATAGTTATGATTTTTTTCTCCTCCGCGGACGAAATTTGCGAGCACCTTCTAATCTAGAGTAATATAAATCAATGAAATACCAAGATTGATGACCAAACCTGGCAAGTTGGCTTCAGTTAAAAATACCTTATTCAAATTCGGTTAAGATAAAGTTAGAACTCCGGGCAAAAAACCCCAATGCCTATTATAAATTCAATACTTTATTCTGCAAGTAAGCATCAAAGGCACTTAATACATGTCTAATTTTACAATAAACAGAAAAACATTCACAATCTAGATAATTACATTATAGTTCATAGCATTATACTTAGGACCATATGACGTCACGTTTGGCTCAGTGGGTTGTATACAACGGCCTACGAAGCTGGCGGTCCCGGGTTCGAATCCCGGCCAGGGCAAGTGTTTGTTTGATGAGCACGAATGTTTGTTTTTAGGGTCTTTGATGTCTTCTATGTATATAAGTATTATCATTTATCTATATATTATGTATATCGTCGCCTACTACGCTTAGTAAGTACATGCTTTGCTTAGTTTAGGACTAGGTCGATTTGTGTAAGATTGTCCCTGTGTTATTTATTTTATTATTATCCTTCTCCTTACTATCCACTCAAGTGCTCGTGATTTTGTTTTGAACTCTATTTATACTTGAAATAGGGGTGGTGACATGCAACTACAGTTGCGGAAAGCACTCTAGTGGATTATAAACGTGAAAGTATGTATGTACGTTCCACTTAATCTCAAAAACTACTGGACGATTTTATATGAACCTTTCCAGTTATGTACCTTATATATCAGAATCAGAATAGGACATAGGCTATAATGTATGTCAAATTTCATCTCTTTTAGGGACGAAAAAGGGGATGAAAAATTGTATGGAAAGTAAATATTTTATTACGCTAGTTACTTGAAATCTTCGTTGGTTTTTATCCCGGAAATATATATTTTATCCGCGATAAACGAATCTAAGGCGGACGAAGTCGCAAGCGGCCGCTAGTTATATCATCAATTATGATTAATTGAAAAAAATATATATCTAGACGACTAGACAGTAGTAGTTTGTTTAAAAGATTAGAAAAATTAAGATTTTTTTTTTGTTATAGGAGGCAAAAAGCAGACGGGTCGCCTGATGGTAAGCGATCACCGTCGCCCACAGACACCTGCAACAGCAGAGAAGTCACAAGTGCGTTGCCGGCCTTTCAGCTTTGACTACACTCACTGTTTCATCTCACTGGAATAGATGAGGAATAACATGATACCTGGGTAAAGTTAAAACTCCGGGAACCCTAATACCGATCAGGCACCAGGGTTAGATCGTTCCCGCGTCCATTCATATATCCGTCAGCGCCGTGCGCTGGCGCCGACTGACGTGTGACGCTGCGCAGCGCTTTTGTCATTCCCACAATTCCCAGTTAGTCCCAACTATTTTTTTTTTTATAAGATCCCTTTTGGACGATTTCAAAAAACTGTACGTGTTTATATGGGATTACTTAAAACAATTGGGATGTTGACAATTTTTCTCAATTTTTTTCTTTGGTTCGCTCTAGAATGTCTCTCAATAATAGAAACATCGGTGAAAAACTACTTTAATCTCATAAAAACTTACACTACAACAATGTTAAAATCACATTTTTGGACTGTCCCAAAAATCGATCTATAACGTGTGACGTCACACATTCCTACCTTGTATGGAGAAATTAAGAACTTTGTTCTGCAGCTATATTAAAACTTTCGTTTATTAAGACGGTTTCATAACGAAAGTTACTGTACATTTCATGGGTTATTCAATGGTATTTTTAGTTATTAATATTTTCATACTTTAAAAATGGACTTAACCAACTAACTTTGAAGGCTCACAAACAAGCTACACGTAAGGTATCAAACTCAATATTTTTCGAAACTACCAATTCAACATTTTATTTTTATTTAAGAACAGTCAACATCCTTATTTATGAATTGATTCCTTTGTTTAACGGAAGTTAGTCATACAACATATCTAGTGGATAATTTTCGTCACACAAAGGAATCAATTAAATTTTATTTTAATTAATGCCCTTAACTATTAACTTCTTTTAAAACGACCCTTTATTTCGCTAAGTAAAAGCACCAATAAAGTTGACATGATGGATTTGATTAACAATAATTGCAAAACTAACCGATGACGGTCATACATCGATACTTTTGGACTCAAAGGGCGTAAACCCTACAAAAATTAATGGTGAATACGACTTTTGAATCTACAAGTATCGATATAGTCAAACAAAGACAAAATCATCATTTAAATACATCATCGATACAGTTGTATATTGTAAGGTCAATTGACGGATAAACTACTCAAGTGGAACTATGAGAAACAAAAAATACGTTTATCTCAATATTCGTATGATTATAGAAGAGCTATAAAACAACTGAAACATCGGAAACAAGAACTCAAATGAGTTAAACAATATAATCCGGGAACAATATAAACGAACTCAAATGAGATAATATTCGCGATATAATCCGTTAAATTGTTTTATTTCAATGATTAATAATCGCGGAAACAGAAGAAAATATTACAATATAATCCGTTAAACTTTAAACGGACTATATTGTAATATTTTTGATTAGAAATTATTTCGAAGAAATCATTATGGATAATCATCACGCGAAATTGCAAAGCCTTTTTATACCAAATAACATGATCTTGCTGTCGCATAGAGTAAAAACACACTCAAATCGACGTGTAGTTTCAGAATATAAGATTCATTTTTGCAGTCGCAAAGACTGATTCCAACAAGTGAAAATTTTGAGAAAATTCTCAGACATTGCCGAAAACTTCTCACATTCAATCAGAATGTTATAGTAAATTGCTAGGTGTAATGAAAGCGCAAGAGGTTACGCAGCCGGCGGTGGCTCTACGGCGTAGAGGGCCAATATTAGTCGTAGCGTGCGCGCTCGTAGCAAATAAATTAATAGATACTAACGTAGGGACTTAATTACAGCACGCTGTACAATAATAAATCCTAAACGTATATCTGTCAGTCTGTCTGTCTGTTACCTTTTCACGCTTAAACCGCTGAACCGATTTGGATGAAATATGGTATGGAGATAGTTTGAGTCCCGAGGAAGGATATAGGCTACTTTTAACCCCGGAAAAATTCCCTTACCCGCGATAAACGAATTTAAGGCGGACGAAGTCGCAGGCAGAAGCTAGTTTACAATATATTTAAATTCCAATGGAACAGTACGTCGGCTAGATGTAACAGTAAAGAATCATACTACTTACTAGAAAAAAAAAATATAGATCAAGATTCAATAAACATTCCGTTTTAATATAATTATTTAGCTTATACATAAAGTAAAGTGTAACTATCATACTATCTACCTAATGTAAAGTGTTCACAATAATTATTTTTTTAGTTATATGCAATTTTCTAAATGGGTTTTACACCTTCTATTGTATTTAAGAATGGAGCGCATTCTTAATTAGGTATATTCAAAGTCGGGTTAAAGGATGAAATCAACTAAGTATACAAATAACCCTCACACTGATCACGGAAAGATGCCAGACCTTTACTTAAGCTGGTAATTAGATGAAAAGGGAAACTAAGTCGCAAGAACTTAAAAACTTAAAACACTGACCATCTGCTCTAATTAGAGGTGTACTTTTATACGAATTGACTTAATTTAACAATTTAATTTATCTGGAAATATATTGGAAGATTCATCTAAACTTTACGTAGGTACCAGACGCGTGGCGCCAGGAAAATTACTAGGGCAGCCGAAGCGTATTCATTTACTCTTATTTAAAGAAAAAGGTGGTTTTAAGCCTGCCTTGGGTGGGAATCGGCTTACCTATATGAATGCCACGCGACTGGTAGGAACTTAAGCGCAAGGCGAAGTATTTACGTCACAAGGAACAGGAGATTTAACCGTCTAAATAGTTTTTAAATAATACACTAGTTAAAAGTTTGATGACCAACTAAAATAAACTGAAAGTCGTCAAAACTTTACTAAGTTGGTCGACTTGGTGTGCCTTAGGGACGCTAAGTCGACCATAAGCACTAGGACACTGACCGTCAATCTGCCGTTGGTGCCACTCGCCTCGCCACTCCTGTCCCTCCATCACAACATTCGACCGATAATTTTTTCAACGGGACACAATAAATCAGTTTTCTGCGCGTTAATCAAACGCGCGACGCTAGCGTTGCTGCGCGCGAGTTGAGCGGTTCTGTCGTCGGCGCGCGCGCCGCCCAGACACGCCCACCGCCCACCGCGCCACCACCATCCTTTATTTCATGGACCTACTAAATCCCAGTCTAACTAAGCTTGCACCTCACTTGTACGCGTTTTCATACATCCTGGGTGCATACTAAACTCAATCGCGTCTGAAGTGGTTTCGTTTATGCGAGGAATAAATTGTAGATTTATGAAGCCCTTATTTATTTTATTTACTTCAAGTATGTGTACCTGAGTTTGGATATTTGGGTTGTTTTGGTAATTTGTAATAATGTGAGCAATAAATTGTGGATTTATGAGGTGTTAGCAATAAGTCTGTTACAACATCTGCATTTTCATAAGTACTTAATTCGGCCTACGCTCCTGTACAGCGCCTACCTCATACTCTTAGGTATAAGTATACTGAATTGTGTAATATTTACTCAAATGTATTTTCACCGAAAGAGAAAACATGAACGATTGGTCCGTCGGTCGCTTGCCACTGCATCGATACCTGCCGTCCTAGAGCCTACTGGTTTGGCAAGAGATGACGGCAAGCGTCCCGACGGAGCAACGTTGGTGCCGTGGAGGTTGGGTAGAGCCTTTATATGGGACGCTGCTTGTGTCGACACGTTCGCACAGTCCCATATCAAGGCAACCCGCTCGCAGGCCGGCGCTGCGGCTGACCAGGCTCAGGTTCTCAAGCGTCGCAAATACTCGTCTTTACTTAAAGACTATGAGTTTGCGGCGCTTGCGGTAGAAACTTTGGGTCCCTGTGGTCAGCCGACATGAAGAAGTTTATGGGGGCCCTATCGGCGAGACTGATCGACGCCACGGGAGACCGTCGCGCTGGCGGCCACCTCTCGCAACGAGTTTCTCTCGCAATTTAGAGAGGTAACGCCGCCAGCGTGATGGGGACCATGCCGCAAGGCGAACTTTTAGACGGGGTTTTCTTTTTATAATAGTATTTAGTTTTGAGTTAGTATTAAGTTAGTTATAGATTCATTTATTTCCTATTTTGTTTTCGTTGTTTTTATAATAATAATAGAAAACATGCCTGACGTATTTTTTGTAAAACTCTGAAAAACTGATTTTTCTGTCCAAATCAATACAAAGATAATTGATATATTGAGGCGTTACTTTGTGGAATTCCTTATTAGATTAATGGAGTTTAGTTCCTCCTTTCTTTTCCATCAATGAAATTGGCTTTTTTTCTCGGGTGGACGTCGGACCGTCAACATCTACTGCATTTCCTGATGATGCCTCGTAGAGAGGCGGAACACGTGTCGAGGATTATTCTGTCTGGTGGTGGTTTGTTGTATTTGCATGCGTATTTTTTTGTGGGAACTGCATGAAAATATGAGCATGTGAGCACAATTTACTGTCACATCTAACGAACACAATATTTTGCGGGAAAGCAAAGGAACTAGGTTTAATCTATTAATCCAATAAAAAGATATAAAACACAACATTGTAGTACTTAAATCCCCACCTTACTAAACATCACTCGTACGCAACCTTCCATTTCACGTTTCCTAGAATGCTTATTTCATAGAATTCTCATTTCATCGACAATATTTTTCCGCTAAATCCATACAATTTTCACGATTTTTAAAAAGATCATCATGTACAAGCCGTTAGGTTAGGTTAGGTTTGTTTTATGTAAACCCTAAAGTATTAACGGTTTCAAAGAAAAAATCTTTCTATGAAATGATATTGTCACTCCTTTGAAAAAAACTTATATCTCTAAACAACTTCAGGAATAACGACGTATGTGCATAGTAGGTCCATATACACTTACTGCGTTTTTACTTGAAGCAAAATGAGATACGACTTTTTTTTCCAAAGTAGTGACGATAATATATGTCGACAAAATGAAGTATTCGATAAAACAAGGTACAACCCTCATACGTACACAACACATACACATAATTGGTAGGTAGGTACAAATAAATAAGAACGATTTTACCGTGTAGGTATTTTGCATTTCAGGCTTAGCGATGTCCATCTGTGACATCTGTGAACTTGGAAATTTACTTGAGAATTTCTTGAGAACGTGAAGCAAGTAACTCACTCCGTCTATAGGTGAAAACTTGAGGAGCGTTTTTTGGGAAAGTCCGAGAATGTGATTTTAACATTGTTGTATATGAGTGAGTTTTATGACATTGAAGAAGTATTTTCACTAATCTTTCTATTATTGAGAGGTCGTTCTATTTCATACCACGGAAAAAAGTTGTAAAAAGTTGCTAACATCTCAATTATTGTGGCTGACTTTTTCGATAACAGACAAAAATACATGGCCCAAAACAGAAACCGAATAATTTACTTTTACCGGGACACGGTTCTTATAAGGTGGCATATCAAACGTATGTAAGTTGTTTTAAATGAAAAATCATTATTTAGCTTTTTTATTTCCATATTTTTTTTTACTTTTATAAGTTTTGATATCCCTATTCTTGAAGGACTACGCATTGAGTTTATACTCAAAACATATATTTAGGATAGGCTAAGTACACATATTGTAATAGATATAAGAGTTATTTCGAAAAAATGACTGACTGTTGAGTTTGTTTCGGCTTTCTTCTCCTCAGTGGTCTCCTCTTGGGAAACCCAGTAGAGTCAAACTTGTAAAAGTGCCCTTGCGGCCTACTTACAGAATAAAGATCATTATTTCATTAATAAATGCGACAGAAAACTGATAGCGGCTGAAACGCCGGCATTCAACCCATTAATTGATCGACAGTATACTGTGACATCACTAACCACTTTTGGTGCTTCTCAAGCGCCTACTTAATAAATCTAGTTGTATAATGAATAAGCACAGCTGGTACTACATTTGCGATTGACTGTACTAGACGCGGCAAATGTACCTACCATCTATTTCGGCATCAGCATCTGTCCGTGCATGTACTATATAAAGTAACGTGCACGTATTTTTACGGCGTCGGCGCGAGCGGAGCGGATCCGTCGGCGCTGCGTAAACATGACTGCAGCTGCCAGGTACGCTGAGTAAACAACACGAATATATATACTGCCCGCTGGTAGGTATCATTAGTTATAGCAGTGGTTCTCAAAGTTTTTGACGATAAGGAGCACTTTTTAAAACGGCATATTTTATGGAGCCCAATAAATAACATAACAGAAGTCACAAAGAGCTTACCACGGGATCGGACTAGTACGATTTGTGTAAAAATCGTCGCGTAATATTTATTAGCTTATTGCATAAAATATACTAAGATATCATAAAGTTAATATTTTCTTCTCTTTCCGCGATTATTACTCATTGAAATAAAACAATTTAACGGATTATATCGCTTATATTATCTCATTTTAGTTCCCGACGTTTCGGAAGCTTTCCAGCTCTCCATTGTCACGGGTGGACTGAGAAAAGATGTATTTTCCTCTATCAAAGTTACAATTTGTGCAAACTAGCCATTTTTGAAAAAACACAAATAAAGGTTTACATATATGCCAGATGGGCCTAAGCTGTAAAGACAGTCACACATGTGCCAGAAGGGCTTAATTATTTTATTTTAATAATTTACCAAGCAGCATTTCACAAATGAGGCGTACTGAGGAGAAAACAAACGCTGCAAAGAAAAACTCCCAGGCTACCTCATTACTAATTATAATATTTAAAAACAGAGACTATTAAACTACTTTTAAACAGATCAGATATTTTACACCGTTCGGAAATTAAGGTTTTGCAGTCCTGTGTCTCGCTTTTTCCTTGATGAGATGTATTACAGGATCCCAAGCTGGTGGTAGTGACAATCCATCTTCTCTATTGAAATTAGGATGCTTTGTAATCTCAATAGCCTCGCGTAGCATTCTGGGAAAATATATTTTTTCTTTGGCAAGGATAGAAGGTTTATCAAACTTAGTTCAGTGGTTTGGTTTGTCAATGACATGTTCACAAACTGCAGACCTATTACAACGACGGTGCTTGACATATAGCACATAGCAGATGTCAAGCACCGTCGTTGTAATAGGTCTGCAGTCTGTGAACATATTTAAAAAAAAACCAGCTATTTTTTTTTAACGAACCTACGAAACACACTGATAATAGTTCTAACATGACAAACAAATAAACATGTTAGTAGTAGGTACATTGCGGCCGAGATCAGTTAATAAGCCATATTGGTCGAGTATGACATACTGGACGGACCGAGTCGTAGGCGTATAATACGAGGCCAGAATGGTCTTTACGGTCAAAGCTTGTATAGTGTTTTTCTGAAAATTTTTACTTAAATTTATTTTAGAATAATATACTAACCCCGCCTTAATTCGCATATATTTTTTTAACATGGACTTTGCCTTTAGTTATTTTCACGGTCTTATCATAGGTATCAAATTTTTAATGTATTTTTTTATTTTTACTTCAGAAATAATGTTCATATAATAACTATAGAGAGGTATGGAAGAAAAAAACATGCTGCGCCGGCCCCAAGTAAATGGGATAAGGACAAGCGAATGATGAATGTTCATATAATAACTGATACTTTTAAAAAAAAACATAAAAAATACAATCCCAAAATACTAACATTAATTTCGAATTGCTTCTGCTATTTTACATGGTTTAATTATGAACCAAACGCAGCTTACAAACTATTTCCGCGCAAACGTCAGTGGCACATTGTTTTTCTTTAATCATGTTTTTTTTTTTAATCTGCTATGACTGTCAACCTTTTTTATTTATCTTTTCCTGTATAAAAAATGCAATCTTACTTAATAATAAAAACAATTAGTCGTGTGGATATTAAAAATAAATAATCAATTTTTAAATATTAATATATTTGTCGAACGTAAAATAACGTTTAAGATGATTCATGAACTTCTTGAATTCATATACGACCTCATCGCACTCTCATCTTAAGTCTTGGTACAGATCGGTTTTGAGAAAAAATATAAATTCGAATTTCAAATTACTTTTGCACGCTAGCGTGCAAAATTGGTTTTTTCATGCAGATTTGGCGCTGTAAATGGAACTTTTCCAAGCGAGTGGTGTGAAAAATATATTGTTTGGTATTTTTGTATGTATGTTTGTGTCGTGAACGGCTAAACGATTTCAACTATTTTTGGTACACGGGTTTCTTTTATCATTACCGGCTATTATCCACAAATGGTTATAGGATACTTTTTATCCGACTACGCTTAAGATAAAAAGAGGTTATAATTTCTTTCTCGTCCACTGTCAAAGTTGCACCTTCTAGTTATTACATAAATTTGTCTTAATTTCACTCGCAAATTAAATAAATGAAAGGAATGTCGCCTTTCCGCCCAATAAGTCGAGCACATATAGGAGATCTTTGACAGTCCACTCGGTTAAATTATGAAACACGTTGCCGGTGTCCGTTAAGCAGTCACAAACCGTGGCATCATTTAAAGAAAACTTTTAAAAGTTATGGGTGTTAGACCCCTGACCTCGTCATTTAATATTTATCCGTTTGTGTATTATTTATTATGTTTATATATAAATATTTATTTACACACGTATATTTATTTATTTAGATGATATACATGCTATTATATTACTATTTATTATTTAGAGTTTATGTGTATGTGTATGCTACTTTAGCTTTCAATTGTTTTAATGCCATTGTGCATATTTACTTGTTTTCAAATCAATGCCATTTCTTGAATTCATCTAGTATATAACTCACTATTGCGTTATCAAAGGATGTTTATTCTTCTCTCTCATTTGCTCGAAGGCTAACTGGAAGAGATCCCTTAAAGGGATAAGTTCGCCTTTGTACAAATGTGTTACTTTACTTTCTTTGTTTTATTGTTTTTATGTACAATAAAGTGTTTACAATACAATGCAATGTCCTCTGGCATTATCTCTATTTTAACTAAAATGTGGGTTAATTTGAAGTGCTGTCATATTTACATAGTTCCAGTCAAGCCTCCTAAGATGTCTTAGAGAGCCCTAGGGCTCTGCGGACCGCACTTTGAGGACCGCTGAGTTATACCCCTGTCGCATTAACGGCACTAATCACTCGAGCTTGAGTGGCGGTGGTTTATGATTACAAGTATGCAAATTAATTTCTTTCACTATAGTTGATAAAACAGTAATTGATAGATTATATATTAACTTTATGTCGATCAGTTGCTTCGTAGCCGAATTGAAGCAGCACAAACAAAATAATCTACTCTGAGCTTGAGTTACAAGTAGTGGCACACGTTCTTTTCCCGCCGACCGTATAGGTACACTGCAATGTACTCGTACCATCTATTTCGGAGCATTTGTCAGTGCATGTACTGTATAAAGTACGTGCACGTATTTTTACAGCGCCGGCGCGAGCGGAGCGGATCCGTCGGCGCTGCGTAAACATGACTGCAGTCGCCAGGTACGCTGCGTAGACAACACGAATATATATACTGCCCGCTGATTATAGAGTTACAAATGTACATTAAAGGAAAAATGATTTTCTACCCCAGAGAACCCCTGTCGCGGCGTTAACGTGACTGCAGCCGCCAGATATGCTGAGTAAACAAACACGAATAGAAGTCGCAGGAAAAGGGAAATTGCCAAAACAGACATTTTAACAAATCCCTAAGGGATGAATTTTATTATTTTATCATTTGCCTAGAAAAAGTAGTGAAATGATGAAATCAGCTAAAAAACACTGTTTAGCATGTTACAGTGGAGACTTTATCATTTTACTGAACGTGTCTAGTGAAATGATAAAACAAGTTGGCTTGCGAGATCGTTTCGTTATCTGTGACGCGTTTCAGATATTTTATGTGAAATGAAAAAACGAGTTGCTTTTTTTGGCCGATTTCATCATTTTACTAAACGGATCTAGGCATTTCATCAAATGACTGTTTTTTTCTAGGCAAATGATAAAATGGAGTCGCCATTTTAACATCGTGCGTGATTTGGTTCGTGGAATTTGTTCGAATCTCTGTTTTGGCCATTTCCCTGCAACATATACATATACTGTCCGCTGGTAGGTATGACGTTGTAAAGATGTCTGCATATTAAAAATGTTTTCAAAAAATAGTGATACGGAATATTTTAAGATTACTGAATCGAACATGTTTTTTGATTTTGTATGTTTAGTATGTCTCGTTGTGGCTTCATAAGGTCAAAACGGCTAAACGCATTTCAATTATTTTTGGTACACGGGTAGCTGGGCATTCACAGATGGTAATAGGATACTTTTTATGCGACGACGCTTATTAATTTAAAAAAAAGTTATGAATGGCCGTAGGTATTTATGAAAATTCAGTGTTAGCAGAGCCTTGCTCCTAAGCACAATGACTTAAACAAATATTGAGGAATTTCGTATGTTACTTTTAATACCATAGAATTATAGGTTTTCTTGTAATCGATAAGGTAAAGAGCCTGTAGTTTTTTATTCAAAATTTTAGGCCCAGTAATTTTGGAGAAGTAGGTTAATTTTTGCATATTTTCTTAAATAACATCAAAGTTATTTATTTTATCAATTATATTTTTAACAAAAATAAAACCGTCTCCATAAAGAAAAGACTAAAAAGTAAAATAGTAACTTCATAATTCAGTTTCTTCAATTTACGTAAATAAAACGGTTACTTGTAAGTAACTGTTACTTGTAACTTTTTAACGTTTTTCTACTCAATCTATAGGTACAGTATATATCTACAATTAAGACAATAGAGAAACTATTGACTGTTGTGAAATGAATATTGTTTTAGTTTTAGATCACAAAGTTTGCATCGTTTTGTTGTTAATTTTAATAGAATAAGAATTAATTTATATTAAGTATAGTTTGCATGAGATTTAGATAAATTACGTCAGCCCGGCAGTGCCTCAAACACAGGGAATCCTAGTTCAGGCATCACATGCTATTGTTATCCATATGTATGATTTAGTTTATAGTAGTTTATAATGACTGTAACATGTTATTTAGCAAACCTTTATAATAAAAAAAAACATTCCGTCGAATTGAGAACCTCCTCCTTTTTTTGGAAGTCGGTTAAAAATAAATATGTACAATTCAGCTAAAACTAAAATAAAACAAACGTATTTTAAGCTAAATAAATCAATCCTAAAATGTACAAATCCTCCAAAAGTTAACCAAACCTTACTTAAAAGACCCCACCCTGTATTGTACCTGGCTCAAAGGTGCCCATAATGCCAGCAGCGTTTCCTCGCTGGATGGCTATGGAGACCTGTTGAGCCAGATATGACCCAGAGCGGGGATCGCCACCTCTGTTTCGTATTCGCCGGCCGAGTTCTTTAAGAAGCTCGCGAGCTTCGCAACCCCAGGGTCCCGCTGTTTCAACGGTGACCGGCACGAAATCGTATGCTGACTCCAATGCAGAATATTTGGCGTGGTTCATCTTTGCAGCATGTTCTGCAGCGGATCCAGCACACCGCAAAGTTTGTTTCAAATACATGTTATTTGAATATTTTTTTTTATTAATCTGATATAAATTGTCGCCTTCAAACCTTCAAGAAAAGAGCGACGGTAATCGCTTACCATCAGGCGAACCATCTGCTCGTTTGCCCCCTTTAGCTCAAAAAAACTATATAAACAAAATAGGAACTGTTACAATTTAATTATGAATCCGAGTATAGAATGACGGCCTTGTTCAAGTGTTTTCAACTATTTCCAAACACTTGGATATTTGAGTTAGGTCAATATAATTCCAAGGGTGCGATATATGCGTGGGTTATATAGTGTTATTTGCCTTGCAATGTGAAATTAATCAAGTTCAAATAAAATGAACTCGATGAGCAGAAAGCAAAAAAAAGCTCTGTGACTATTTTGAAATATGTCGGATGAAACATAAATACAAATATTTATATAGGGAGTACATATACATTGTAACTAATTACTCATTTCTACTAGCGTTCCAGCGAACGGTATAATACTTCGATGTTTAAAAATTTTATGCATTTTCGAGGGCGTTACTTTCTCCCGATCTTACTCGCTTACACTTACCAAAGCTTGCACGTGGGAGCGAGACAGGGCGTCGTGGGCGGGGCCTTGCGCCGCCGCAGCATCCCACACACGAGTTTCGTAGAAAATCTTTTGTAAAATGAAATAACAAAACAAATCACTAGCTAATAGATACTTAATGAATCAGTCGAGGGCAAAACATCTCGCCTCGTTTAAAAAAAGAACAGTCAGTTGGAACCTTTTCGATTTCAAGATTATACATAGTATAGTATTCAACAACAATTTAGTTAAAAATATTTTCTTTCGATTTGACGGATTCCTGTTCTTTTAAATTGGAGACATAGATAGCTTCAATTATAATTAGGGATAATAGGCATGATGATTGGGTATGAAAATCAAAATTCTAATAAGTTTGTCGGTTAGAGAATAAATAAATATTGAACACGTATTTTTTGCTTTTTCATAATAATAAAAAAATACTCAGATAAATCGCATTAAAGTTTAGGAGTGGGGGCTCTTGACGTCACTCCTTGGTAAAATTTGTACTTAGGAGTCACGCGACATTTTGACTCAATGTATCGCCTTTATTTTTTGGTTATGTAAAATAGAAAAAAATACGTGTCCAGTATTTTTTATAAATCTCATGACGGACTAATTATGAAAATTTAGTCATCATCCCTAAAAGGGATGGTAGGATGGAAATCTTTCCAGGATTATCCTTGCTCTTAATATTATTGTGAAAGCATTTGGGATGTATTTCTTTCACTTAGCGACATAGATAACAAAACAACGAGTCGGTCGATGTGATTTTTTTTATACGATAAGAAGCGTTTGTTGTGTATTTTATTTTAAAAGACCGTGTGAATTAAAATTGAAACGATAGAATATACAGAAAACTGTCATAAAAATTGCATCAGCAAAAGAGCGTATCTTCCTGGCACATGCGTCCTTTTGTTACGATACGAAGCGCAATTTCATGGCAAAAACTCAAAAACGGTATATCCGATCATGTTGAAAATAACTTTACGAAGCGATACCTTTGTAATTTTTTAAATATTTTTGGACTTAAGGTTTAAAATATAAAGGAGGGACACACAATCTATACTCCATTCAGAACGATTATTTACGAAAATAATCACAAAATAAATAAAATAGTGCCCGCACGTTAATTTTTGCTGGAAGAATTCAGTTTCGACGGAGAGCCCTCCACCTCCCCGCCCCCATGTAACCATGATCGTTCAGAGCTCCATGGAAGGCAGTTTCTCTGTGCCTGTATGGAATCATGATCGTTCAGGGTAGGCAGTGCCTTTGAAGTCCATATAAGCATATGGACTGCACGCCACTGTTTGAGACCCTGGGAACGACATACAGGGGTGGTAGTTTATAAGCGAATCAGTAATTTATTTATTTAAACTTTATTGCACAAAACAAAAGTAAGTACAAACATCGAACTTAATGCCAAAAGGCATTCTCTACCAGTCAACCATAGGGCCAAACAGAGATGCATGAAAATGGTGCAGTGGGGAAAAACATTCAGTACTGAGAGCGTTAGGATACACAAGCAAATAATGCATACATAATTACTTCTACCTATAATGATATACCTATAAATATATAATTATAACTTACGCTACTCAGTCCTCGAAAACGCGGTCGCGGGCGAAGCCGCGGTTAAATACTTGTTAAGCTATCTGTA
The DNA here is from genome assembly GCA_905404275.2 of Hedya salicella. NCBI lineage: Eukaryota > Metazoa > Arthropoda > Insecta > Lepidoptera > Tortricidae > Hedya > Hedya salicella. Next base: position 5,995,158 of record FR990114.1, on the reverse strand, counting down.
CTTCGGCAGGCATTCTGTCTGTGCTCTTCGCATATAGTGTGGGCTGGACCGTAAATAGTGCAGTAACAGACCCAGACATGTTCTAACAAATAGCTCTCAATTTAGCCTCGATTCGAACTGAATGCAACTGCCTAATTTATTACCTAGACTAAATAAACGGGGAAACTTTAAATATTTACTTTTATTATAGGCGGTTCTCCCATTGGTGGATTGATTGTAGGTACCTATCAATAGTTTACACTAAAATTATCTGTAGGTATTTGTACCCATAGTGTACTTTAATTGTAAAAGTAAAAAAAAATGCGAAAGTTATTTTAATTCGTATGGATTTCACACAGACTCAAATATATATCGTCAAATAAGAACAAGACGTCCACCGCTGGACATAAGCCTCCCCATCGAACGCCGTGACCAATCCAGTAGACTCCAGCTAAGTACCTTCACTAGGTCATGAGTCCACCATGTTCTAAGTACTTAGTGCTGGGCATTAAACCGCTACAAACAAATAAGGCATAGCTTACGGATTATAAAATAAAGTTAACTTTTCGAAATTTACCCTACTTCTGTATTATCCCAAACACACCACTAAAAATCGTCCCCCTAGTCAGTTACGTTGCACAGGGTTTGTAGCCAAGGTAGGCGGTGTATCTGTGCCTATATGGAGCTACTAGCTTCTGCCCGCGACTTCGTCCGCCTTAAATTCGTTTATCGCGGATAAGGGTATTTTTCCGGGATAAAAAGTAGCTTATGTCCTAACCCGTGACTCAAACTATCTCCATACCAAATTTCATCCAAATCGGTTCAGCGGTTTAAGCGTGAAGAGGTAACAGACAGACAGAAATACAGACAGACACACTTTTGCATTTATAATATTATTATGAATATGGATGGTCGTTGAGGGCTTCAGGGTAGCCAGTTTCTTTGTGCCTGTATGAAGTAATGGTCGTTTAGGGCTTCAGGGTAGGCAGTTTCTCTGTGCCTGTATGGAGCCATAGTTGTTCAGGGTAGGCAGTACCTCTGGGCCTATATGAACCGCACTAATACTGCTCCCTAGCATTGTTGGAACTATAAAAAATGTGCCACGTCCCGACATTCTGGTGTAATGAATCCTCCTTTGACATTTACTTCATTATGTAATAATAACTTCTTAAACAGAATTAGAAAAAGAAAAAAATATTTGTATCAATTATCTTTGAATAGGGTAAATACTACCCTGTTTCATTGCTAATGCTAAAACAGTACGATTACCAACATGGAATTATTAGATAAGTAAGTACTTAACCATTTTACACGGATGAAAGCAACTTTCTCATAACAAATATAATTTTAAAACCGCTCCGAAAGAAGCCAGCAGCCGCTTTATTTACGTTACTGCGCAGGCGACGACAGCGCTAACGACGCCATCTTCCGCCGCATCTGTCCGTCAGCGTGCGCGCAGCCCGGATGCAACGCGGCGGAGGCACACTGGACTTGGACTTCGAAGCTCATAGTTCGTATGGCGACGTCCTGCTCATTTAACTGCAGTTTAATACGAGAGCAAGAGGGATGGCACGATACAATTTCGAGATTCTGAGTAACCCCGCAGGACCGTGTTGGACAAGGATAATATGAGTCAGTGATTCGATCGCGGAGAAACAAATAATCGGTCAACCGATGAAAAATCCCCGAAACTTCTAGAACTAGTGACACCGTAAGCCGTAACCTCGCGAGCCTTTTAACATCCATATTACTGCCATTTTGAAACAATTCCAAAAACTGAATCGACAATTAATGACCGAACCTGCTCACAAATTTCCCTAAATCGATTGAGAAATACGACCTGTAGAGGAAAAATGCAGATTATTTTGAAACGACTGATCCGATTTTCTTGAATCATAGCTAAGAACACTCTCGATAAATTGACCTTTCTAAGTAAAAAAACTAAATTAATATTGGTCTGATCCGTTTAGGAGCTACTATGCCACAGACGCACAGATACACGGGAAAACTTATAACACCTCTTTTTTGTCGAGGCTTAAAACGGACTTTTTTTGCTTCAGGGTGGTATTAAACAGTATCCTCTTCACATGTATTAATCATCTTTACGTGTCTCACTATACATACACCTATATCACAATTGTTAAATTTCGTTTTGCCGTTTTGGCTTAATAAAGAGGCAAAGATAGTCCCAAATAAATTGACCAAGAGACAGCCTTGTTATCAATTATCATGTATACTTTTAAACACAACCACATACGTTGCGAATCCAAGAAAAAAATGTAGTAGAGAAGTGGCATGAAAAAAAAACAGTTTAAAAACAAATCAGTTTCAAACAAATAAATAAAGAGATTTGTCTTCTAAATTATTACTTACTTAAAATTATTAAAGTAGTAGCTGTTGCCCGCGACTTCGTCCGCATAGAGATGCAATTTATAGCTTACTAAGTTTCACCCCCTTTTTCGTCTCTAAAGGGGATGAAATTTGACATAAATTATAGCCTATGTCCTATTTTCATTTAAAAGGTATACACAACATAACTGGAAAGTTTCATAAAAATTCGTTCAGTAGTTTTTGAATTTAAGTGAAACGTACATACATACTTTCACGTTTATAATATAGTAAGGATGAAAAAACATGAAGCTATGAAAAAGCTGTAAAAGCGCCACCAAAGCACCCAAATGTAGAATGAGCCACCCAAAATAAAAGACCCTGTATGTAGTACCTACTTTAGTGTAAATTGTAAATTATGCAATAGGTATATTAAAAATACAAAAACAACTTCTTAGTAAAAAAATAGTAACATGTTTTACTCGATCCATTATGGCATCCGTTGGTTTCAGTGATGTCAAACGTTTGTGGATGGCGCAAGCGTTTCAAAACTATCGAAAGCAAGAGGCTCTTTCAAAATCTCGCTCTTTCATGGCTCCCCTACAATTAAGTTAAACGTACCATTTTATTTTACCTTAAGTGTAAAATTTACGTGCCTGGGTTACCTTATCGTTTTTTTCTTTATCTCGTTGCCATGGTCACGTCGCCTGAGTTACTTAATCTTTAAAACTACGATCTTAAACGATATACCAAAAGGCAAAATAAAATCTAGCCAATATAGGCCCATTTGTCATGCGCCCATTTCGTCAGTATGTTAAGCCAAGGGTACTAACAACTTTATAAGTAACTCTGTCATTGTCTCCTAAATAACAACAAGAAGAGGTTGTTCCGCCAAACGAATTAATATCAAAACCTGAAACGCAAAATAAAAATCCGCCCAAATATCCGAATCAATGGTCACCCTCTCTGCAATACCGTTTTTGTAAACAGTGGCTTTGTTTACTGAATGCGCGTCGTAAACTGCCTTGTGAACCTCTTATCTAATTCTGTAACTCAAGTGGCTGCTTCCTTGAAGATGCCTTCGGAATAATAACAGTTAGTCTAAGTGCTGTCATGCTTCGGGGCCCAGTCAAGCTTGTAGCTGTAGTACTTTAGGTGCATTCCACCAGAAGTCTACTTTGTCGGGAACGTGACGGCTATGATAGCTACCTTAAAAACATAAAAAGTCCAAGAATTCACTACCAATACAAAAGCATTATAAACTATTGACATAACAAAAATTTTCTTCCTAACTTTCTAAGAAGTATGAAAAGAATAGTGTCACGTGCCCGACATTCTGGTGGGATGCACCTACAGAACCTGGGTTAGATAGGATTACTCAACTTAGATTACTCTGGACAAAATAGACATGATAACTGGGTATGAAAATTAAAATTCTAATTAGTCCAAGTAAAGGTTGTCTGGAAGAGATCGCTCTTTAGCGATAAGACCGCCTATTGTCTACCGTATTTTATGTTAAGGCTATTGTACTGTTTAGTGTTTATGTTGTTGGTGTACAATAAAGAATTGTTGTATTGTATTGTATTGTAGTCCGTCAGTTAAATAGAGAATACGAAAATATTGGACACGTATTTTTAGCTTTTTCAAAATAATAAAAAAGTACTTAAATAAATCGCACTAAAGTTTAGGAGTGGGGGCTCGTGACGTCACTCCTAAGTAAAATTTGTACTTAGGAATGACGTCACGCTACATTTTGACACAATGTATCGCCTTTATTTTTTGATGGAATAAAAAAAGAAAATATATATACGTGCCCAATTTTTTTTTTGTATCTATTAAAATTTAGTCATCATCCTATTATAAATGCACTTTTATAAAGGCCTTGTGAACGTTCCTCTAATTCTGTCCTGAGACATCATCAACCAAAAGACGTCCACTACTGGACATAGGCCTCCCCATCGAACGCCACGACCAGTCCTGCGCCGCCCGCATCCAGTGGACTTCAGCTATTCATCAGAGCATCAGTCCACCTTGTTCTAAGTACTTAGTGCTGGGCATTAAACCGCCGTATACGAATTAAGCATAGAATACGAATCTTTCGACATCATAAGCTAAATACATAATAGTTGTTTCTCTGAGCCGTAGACGATGCGAGTCTTTCAACCCCATGTTTTCTTTTAATAAACTAAAAATCCATAATAATTATCAAACCTGCTTACAAAATGATGCGAAAATCGGTTGAGAAATGCACCCTGCGGTGTCGCACTCGACGGCCTTTAGTTCGCATCCAATATAACTAGGCACGTGTAGCTCTGTTAGCTGAACTCGTGGTCTTTCAAACCCTTATAGAGCATTTAACTAATGGAAATAACAAGCTATGTCATTGTCGCAGGGAAATGGCCAAAACAGAGATTTTAACAAATCTCTAAGGCATATGACCAAATCACGCACGATGTTAAAATGGCAAATCCATTTTATCATTGGCCTAGAAAAAAGTCAGTCATTTGATCAAATCCCTGAATCTGTTTAGTGAAATGATGAAACCAGCCAAAAAAGGCAACTCGTTTTTTCATTTGACCAGATTTGTTTAATGATTTGATAAAATCCCTGAAACACGTCAGTGATGACGAAACGATCTCGCAAAGTCAACTTGTTTTACCATTTCACTAGACACGTTAAGTGAAATAAAGTCACCTAGGTGACTTGATCAAATCGTTTAATATACAATTAAGTTTGATCAATCTGCATTGTACTTTAGACTTTTCACAGGAACTCTTCTTGAACCTCTGAGCTCCAAATACAGATAACTTGCTTAGATTTATAGGTTTAATAATTTTTTTGGTGAACCTAGTTATAGGCGACTTCAGAAGGAAACTCAACGAAGGGCCTATGCCCGAATGGTCAAGGTGCTATATTATTTTTATCAGCAAATATATCGTCCCGTAAAGCTGTCGTCGCGATTCAGGTGAACGGCCGCGCGCGTCTTCAAGATGGCGCCCATATTTCCATCATCGACCCGTCTGATGCGCGCCAAAATAAGATTATTGGAAATTTGACACACGCGCACGCTTTATGATCGACGCTGCTAGACGGGTTTTATGTGAAAAGATCTGTTGCTGCTGACGCATATAAGTGGTCCTTGGATATTTGTGGACGGTACAAATAGAACTACTATTTTTTCGAGACAAGGGTAGTGTTGATAAGTGATTTTACGTGGTATACTCGCTTAAATCTGTCAGTAAGGGCAATCAAATTGCACAAAAATAGCACAATCAATGCATCGTATCGTGGAGTATTTTAGAATACTCTGGTAAAACTAGACAAGACTACAAATAGAAGCTAGGTATATAATGTAATATTAGCAGGCTATGATATCTGCGATTACGCCGGGCAGAAAAAAGTACCAACTGGCGGCCCTTGAGGCCGTACGGAATACAGTTATTAAATTTCATACTGGCGAATATTTTATTCTGTCATACCTACTTTTTGGTTAGAAAATTAATCTGGGAAAGTAATTTTAAATAATTTCGTTAGTTAGGCGTATTACGTATTTAAAGTGCTACCGACCAGCAATGTACACCATCTAACTTGGTTTGACAACTGGCAAGCCGTGATGGGTATGTAATTGTAGATACGTCAATAAATCGGTTAAATAGGTAGATCAACTAAGTCATCGCCCGGTCATCAGCTCTGCGCATCCAACCGCGTTCCGCCAGAATCTTCAGGTCGTCAGTCCACCTGGCGGGGGATCGTCCCACAGAGCAAGTCGTTCGAGGTCTCCACTCCAGAACTCGTCTGCTTCATCAAACATCTGCTCTCCGACAAATATGCCTCGCCCACTGCTACTTCACTTTGCTTATTCTGAGCGCTATGTCGGTGACTTTGGTTCTCCATCAGATATCCTGGTTCCGGATGTCCTTTAGAGAAACTCCGAGCATAGCCCCCTCCATAGCTCTCTGAGCGACCTGGAATTTGTGGACGAGGCCTTTTGTAAGTGTCCACGTCTGTGCCGCGCCATCACTGGATACTGCCCACTTAACAAATATTTATAATCATGTGCTAGGAATAACCGACAGCCCCCTGTACAGAAGTTGCCTGTCGGCTGATAAAACAGCTCTCATCTTGATCCTGGAATGCGTCAGCGTACTTAAACAACGGGCTGAAATCCTCATAGGTGACCTCACCGAGGTCAATCCGGGAAGCCTGTGGAGACATCAGGCGGATCTGCGCTTCTGGATGGAGCTAGGCTGGTTAGACCACTAGGCAGCACAATCCCCACGCACAATGACGGGCCAAGTGTGGAAAATGGAGCCCATAACCATAATTTGTCTATCTTCCTTATATCTTCACTCACTTGCTCAAAGGTTAACTGGAAGAGATCCCTAATAGGGATAAGTTCGCCTTTGTACTTATATCTTTTAAGTTTATTGCTTTTGTAACTGGTTACTATGTACAATAAAGTTTTTACATACATACATACATACAAAACCATACTCCCCAACCTTCCAAGAACTTCGTCATTTATGACTTTTTCCGTCCTTCACCAGCACCACATCTCAAAGGCCTTCATAAATCCCTATCCCTTTGTGCCATAGTCTTCGCCTCTTACCCATTACTTATAATAGTTATAATGCTACACTTACATCAAAAAAAAGTTTTAATTAGTTTCTTTTTGATTTTCCGGGATAAGCTTTCGTTTAAAGTTGCATTATAAAAATATTCGCGCTACTTGTTGTTCTATTGTTAGAATTGTTAGATCAGCATTCACGTATCTCATCTTATATCTATCTGCCAACCATCTGATCGAAGGAGATGAGTGAGAATGGACTTACAACTTACAAGTAATTATCTAAGTAACGCGATTGACTAGCGTGGGCCGAGGCCTTTTCGAAGTAGTACGACGTAGGCTAACTGAAGTTTTTATTTTTTTTTATATCAGGAACAATCTTTCCCTAATCCTAGTCCCTAACTAAGCAAAGCTTTTACTATGGGTACTAGGTGACGATATACATGGTAGTTTTATAGATAAATTATATTATAATACTATTAAATATATAGAAGACATCTAAGTTACGTGTGAAGTATCTAAATAAACAATACCAATTAATAATTTTCATTATTTATTAATATTATAAAACAATTAATACATTGATTAGTAAAAACATGTATTGTTTGAATATTCACTATTAATTTGTAAATTGCATACCTACAGTGCCATCTAGCATTTCTTTTAATCACAACAAGCAACATTTTTGATATGCCACCTAGTGACAACAGTTTACAATACGCTTTCTTTTGAGTATGTTTTGTGTATTGCTATATACTAGATGGCGCTAGTTCGAGCCATGTAAATATTATATCTAAATAAAATAAAATCTTTGATTATGTTAATGACTTTTACTTCAAAAGTGTTAGTAGTGAACTAACTTGATTGTTTATTTATTTTTATCAAATATTGTATTCATGTTTTTCCTGTTTTTCATCCGTTATTTATTTAATATTTCAACTGGCAACAAAACTTGTTTTCGCGAGAAAACTTGTGAGGAAGCATTCAGAATGAGTATTTTGATTGCGAAATTGTCATTTAAATAGAAAAGAAACCGTGATTCAGTGAATTATTTAAGTGTTGTTATTGTGTAGATAATAATAAAACATTATCCAAGTGGAGCTGTTAAAGAAATTGCTAGCCATGGCGGGCCCGTCCGACGGAGACCCCGACGGATGGGTCGAGTTCTGCGAGCGTCAGGCTAAAGCCGCCGCTCAGGAATTCGCCAAGGCTTGTTTCCAATACGTGCAGACCGGCGCCGCAGACCCCACCACCCGACCGGGCGTATCCCATAAAGATCTTCTAAAGAAATTCGTCGATTGTTTTTCTGAACAATTCGAAATAGAAATCGGTAAACTAAAAGCGCAGCACAAGGTCCCGAACGGCACACACGGGACACACACTGGGCACGATGAAAGCGACTACTCGGAAGACACCGATTCCCCCAAAACTCAACACAAACCATTCTTCAGAAGGTTATCCTTTAAAGGATTAAGAAGAGGCAAAGGTCTGTTCCATAAACAAAATTCGGATGAAGTCGAATTATCGTCTAATTTGAACAAACAGAGTAAGACTAAGTTAGCCAAAATAGTTGTAGAATGTAGGAAAGAAGGATTGGTTAATTATTTAACCCCTGAAAGCTTGGAGCAGCCATCGGGGCCCCAGAAATGGGAGAAGTGCAGATTAGCTCTAGTAAAGACTGTAGGTGGTTATATGTTGGAATTCTACTCCCCACCGAAAGCTCAGAAGCCCCGAAGTGGGGTGTTCTGTTTTCTCATATCAGAGGCAAGAGAGACAACCGCTTTAGAAATGCCGGACCATGAAAATACATTTGTATTAAAGGTGGGAATGAGATTATTTTTTTCAATATACCAAGTTTCATGACAGTTGACTTCTGTCATTGTAAAGTGGTTACTTTTTCATATACTGCTTATGCAATAAGAATAAAATTGATTTGAGTAGAACAAAATGGAGAATTTTATCTGGCTGCTGCCCCAAATAATGCACAATACCACTAAATTTCATAGTAAAGATTATTTATTATATCCAAGTGCATTCAGATTTAAGTCAGATAATCAATTATTTTTTATATATATCCAATAAACAGAGGTCACATTATTTTGTGCTCCCACTGATTTTTTTCTTTAATTTTCTTTATTTTAACAGGTGATAGTACCCATCAATATGAACAACTTGTCCTATGGTGAAACAATTTGGAAACGAAAAAGTAATCTACCATTCCCTACATTTTGGTTGAGTGACTACTATCAAGGACCATTAAAACAAGAGGACTAATATGTACAATGCCATCTATGGATAAGAATATTTTTTTACAATTATTCAACTTTACAAGTGTGACACAGTTGTTAAATGTTACAATTTATTTATTATTAGCTATTTGCGGACTAATTGTTACTATACTATGTTTCTTTATTCAATTATAACATAGTTCAATGTTTATTGCGATTGGAACATGATGCAAAATAGGGCAAGTGTCAGTCCTCTTGTTTTAATGGTCCTTGCTACCAGAATGTTGCTGAGGAATGGCAGATTTTTTTATTGTTTCCAAAATGAAATGTCTCCCCATAATAAAACTTGTTTCTATTCTTGTATACTATTGTTTTATAGGTAAAGGTTTATAGTTAATTGAGTGCTCTATTCATATATTTTTTTAATTTCTATCTTCACACCACAGGCTGACAACAATATGGAATATGTAATAGAAGCTGCAGACGTAGATGACATGAAGTCATGGCTTGCAACAATCAAATACTGCATGCGATCAGCGCCCACAACACAACCTCCACCTGATGCGTTACCCGGCCTGCCGGAGCCTGCACCACCTGACCTGCCGCCTCGCAGAGACCTGCCCACTAGCACCAGCAATGTTGACCTAGCCACAGACACCCCTGAAGAGGCTGAATTAGGTAATTTTACCTTATTAGTAAGTTATTTACACTTTTCCTCAGGGACTATATAAAATTTATGTCATTCCTTTGCACGGGCGTATTTTGAAATTTTGCGCCCTGGGCCAATAACTTTCGTCACTCCAGAAGAAGGGCCAGAAGATTAGGAAAAGACTAGCCAAGTGCAAGTTGGACTCACATACCGAGGGTTGCTATGCTGCCCCGGGCCATGGCCCCCTTGGCCCTACGGTAAATATGCCCCTGCTCTTTTGCACTTACCAATCAACGATATATCCAAAAAGATTTGGCATTCTGTCCCATTACACTGATTCAACTGGTCTTAAATTGGTTATGCATTGGTTATGCATTTTTCTGGGATAAAAGTAGTCTATATCACTTACTCATAGCAAACCAATTGCTGTCTAGTGCCTATTACAAAATTATTACCAACTAGTAGTTGCTCCATCAAAAAAAAACATTTTTCTAAGCGGATTTATAATTATAAACACTAGAAAGAGCCCGCTACTTCATTTGCTGAGGAGAAAAAATAGTAACCCTCATTCTTGCACCTGCATGGTTGGGTTAAAAATATCCTGTTACCTTCCTCAGATGCTTTATTTAACTATCCTTAAACTAGAAATAGTTTCTATTCGTCCAACCATTTTGATGCCCGCCATGATGTTTTATGACTTTCGTGAATCTTGCAAAGACAATCAGTTTTATAAATTATATCATAGCATAGTTTATCTTAAACAAGGTATATTAATCATATCATGATTCATACTATAAATATACTTTATTGTGTGTTCAGCTGATGTCTGACTTTAGACTAGTTATGTCACCAGGGAAATATGCAATTCAGGAAACAGATTATAAAAAGCCTGACAAACAGTGTACAAACAGGAATGCGACATGTGTCATACATGTTCTCATAGATGGCGCTATGGTTAAACTTCAAAATATCAAAAGGTACAGAGGTCAAAGCGGATGGATAAATTCGAGGCATATAGCTCAGTGCTCGCTGGTGGAAAGCTTTGACACGTTAGACGCGTAATTCAAAGGTAACAGGGTCAATTCCTGGTGTAACCACATGCGAGAACAATCTTATTTTTCTTTACGCTTTCATCTTTGTATCTATATCACAATAAACAGTATACAGTTGAGACGAATATACGGTTCTTTTCGGTTTACTTCAAAATGTTATTGATTTATTTACCATATTTGAATAGTTAGAATTCGAGGAAGTTATTTGATGCTTAATTTTTATTTAAATGTGATTGATCAACCAAAAATTTTCTCTACAATCACTTATTTCTAAATAGGGTACATGCATGAAATTTTTTATCGCTTTTCTTAAAATATCAAAATAATATTTTCTTCTGTTTCCGCGATTATTACTCATTGAAATAAAACAATTTAACGGATTATATCGCGTATATTATCTCATTTTAGTTTCCGACGTTTCGGAAGCTTTCCAGCTTTCCATGTTTCCAGTCCTCCCGTGACCATGGAAAGCTGGAAAGCTTCCGAAACGTCGGGAACTAAAATGAGATGATATACGCGATATAATCCGTTAAATTGTTTTATTTCAATAAAAAATATCAAAATACCGTAAAAACTATTTCAAAATGTGAAATTAAAATTAAAATCTGACAAGAAATACGCATAATATAAGCATTTTAAACTAGTAATTAGACAGAGAGGTCCGATGTGCACTGTTACGTCACAATGCACTCCGGCCATATAAACTCCATATTAGAAAAAATAAATATATTTTTGTCTACTGTTTGTTACATGAATGAGCTTTTAATAAAGCAAAAATAAAAATTCATGCATATTCCCTATTGCTGTCAGATAAAGTGTCCTTAGATTCATAAATGGAGCATGAGTGGCCAATATCCATCAAAACGTGATCCTAGTGCTGGTACTCCATGATATAATATTTGTAGACTATCTCTAAAAAGTCACTTCAATATATTCCTTACCAATCGCGTTCTTTAAAGCGGGTGTAACGGGTAACTGTTATTGTGGACTAAAATGGAGTATCTATGGAAGAAGTACAGCATTATATGCTAAAAAAAATCTGTAAAAAAGTTCATTTTTGTGACAAGCGTTTATTGCGAACTGTACTTTTATTTGAACATCCGTCACCTACTCATTGAGAAGACAATTCTAAATAACTCAAACTCGTTTGGATTGATTTGTTTTATTACAGAGTTCCCATGACCGTCTGGCCCCATCATCAGATCAGCTCGATGGTATCGTAATATGGTATTGTTACCTAACTTACTTACATAACCCAAATTTTAGCTTCATTGGAAACGGAGAAATGAATCAAATTTAACTTGCAAGATTTGTTTACATAGTTACTTACAAAAGGAAGGAGTACCTTCCTTATTTACTTACAGGTGAACCTAATACAAAACTTGTAATGAGATGTCGGATGTCAGTGAAGGAAAACATCATGAGGAAACCTGCATACATGTGCGGAGAAACTCAAAGAGTGTATGTGAAGTTTGCTATCCGCACTGGGCCAGCTTGGAGACTAAAGCCCAATCCCTCTCATCAATGATAGAGGACCTGTGCCTAGCAGAAAGATGTATAAAGGCTGATGATGAATGAAATGTCTCTCAGCACCATATATGTTTGTATGCACCTCAGGTTCTATAGCAGAAGAGGCTTGTGGCGCGGCTCGCGTGTCGCTGGCGGAATGGCCGTGGTTCCACGGGACGCTGGCGCGAGCGGCCGCCGCCGCGCAGGTGCTGGCGGGGGGACAGTCTGCGCATGGCTGCTACCTCGTGCGGCAGTCGGAGACCAGGAGGGGAGAGTACGTGCTCACCTTCAACTTCCAGGTGAGATATCTTGGTCTTTCCCTCGTGGCTAAGGATCGTCCTCAGCCATTTCCCTCCTTATGACGTAGTAAAGGACTAATAGACTACCCTCTGCATGAAACCACAAGCGTTTTTCATGGTATTTTGACGGCCCCATATATCTTGGTCACAGTACCAATTGTAACAGACTACTCACTGAAGAACTCTGATGGAGTAGGTGTGTAGGGGTGTACATGCTCGTGTTTAACTTTCAAGAACCTTTTTGCCTCAGTCGCCGTTGGTACGTTCGATGTTTGCGGTCACGGTCCCTTAAGTGTTACAATTCGATTTTCTATGTAGGCTACTTTGGTTCTCATTCGATTTTTTTATCAACATAGTAATTGACTACTCAGCATTTATCCGCGGATTCGCGAATAAGTGGAACGGACTATTTCAAGGCCACTGAATCGATTTTTTTTGTATATATGTATGTGTCTTTGTGCTATATTGACGGCTAAACTGCTGGATAGATTAAACATTTTTTGGTACATGGGTAGCTAGCCATCCGCAGATGGTTAGCGATGATGGAAGGATACTTCTACTCAACTATGCTGAAGTAAAAAAGATGCCTCCTAAACTCCTAAGACACCTTCTATAGCTTGACCACAACCGCTGTGCCGCTCCTGAGGTATGCGCGGGGAGGCGGGGTGCGGGCAGGAAAGATCACGGACACACAAGAGTCTGTCGTCGTGTCGGATAGATCTGAAGATACCGAAGTACAATATTTTGACCCTGTATAGGTACATACTTATTATATCCAATTTTTATTATGGTACAATACGATTTTTAGGTAAGCACATCTTCTTCCATTTCGCTACCGGAACTTGAATCATTGTCATCCTGCAAATTTATTATTGTGGGGTCAATAATATTGTCGAAACGGTTGTCGCGATCCCAGTAATCGTCTTTTATATATATTTTTTTGGACATGGTCATCACACCTCTGCCATTTTTCTGCCGTGAACTCCGAAAATAATAAATTCAGTGCGTTTATCTTTTGATCTAGAGAAGAATGAATATGGTTTTGCGCTATATTGTTTTTAACATCAGCCCATACCAACTCGATGGGGTTCAGATCTGGATGGTATGGCGGTGAACGCAGGACTGTGTGCCCATGAGCTTTTAAGAGGTCATTGATTCTGTAAACGGGTTTTTTTTTTCAAATCAAATCATTTATTTATTTCGTGTTACACGACACATATACATATTACATTACATTACTATTATTTTTATAGCTCTACCATAAAATTACATTAGTAGGAGCATGCAGTCCCGCACAGTGTGACATAATAGCACAATCAGGCTTATCAGCTATCATTCTCAGAATGGTATTGGGACTGTCCCGCACTCGGCGCACTAGGGATGCGGCCCGCCCATGGTTGCATTTTTGAGTGGCATTTATAAGAATTTGCAGTTATTTTTTTTTCACATTTTCCGGAAATTCAACATTGTGACGCCGCAGCCAGTTCTGCATTTCACTTTTGAGGTTTCTCATGGTCGGTTTTTTATCAACTTGAACACTGTGGTAAGACGCGTTGTCCATCACAATTACAGAATTCGGCGGCAGTTTATCTTTCAACTTTTCATCCACCCACTTATAAAAAGTAGGCCCGTTCATGTCTCCATGGTAGTCGCCAGTCTTAGCATCGGATTTAAATATAGTCAATGCACCTTCGACCAAGCCATTTCGACTTCCAGCGTGAACGATTACCAAGCGTCGTCCTTTCCCGATGTCAGTGTGAATTCCAAGTTCCGACGATGATTGTGCCAACATTTGCTAACATTGTGACTGGCGTTAATATATGTCTCATCTAGGAAATATATGTTGCGGTTTTCACTTCTATATTTTTTTATTTCTGTCAAATATTTCCTCCGCCACTCTGTAATATTAGGCTGCTCTAAAAGAAGATGTCTTTTCGATCTACATTTCATAAACCGGTAACCCATTGTGTGTAAAAGTTTTCTCAAATATTCTCGTCCACAATTCAAAACACCATTTTCTCTCAAACTTGACAGTAACTTACGAATACTTGGCACTGTTTTTTCGATCTCATAAAATTGATGAATCAATTACATATTTTTTCTTTATAACTTTCGGTTTTTTGGGCGAATTAAATTTCGGTTGGCCCTCATTTTCAATTGATGAATTTCCTACAGATATTACATTTCTTACGGTTTTTTGGCAGTACCCAGTAGCTTCGGCCACAAGTTTGGCGATATTTGCGTCACTTTTATGTTCGAAGCTATTTTTGTCTGCTTTTCTTTTCCTAAAATATTCGGCCACTTTGAAAATGACAGCTTTAACATTTCGAGATAAAGCACGACCCATCTTTGGATATTCTATCTCATGTGCGTCTGACATAGACAGCCCGCAACAGATAACACTACACGCCGCCACGAGCGACGACGGCGGAATGACAGAGCGCAGTGGCTGCTCTGCCCCCCCGTCTCGCCGCTAGCATACCTCAGGAGTGGCACAGCGGTTGTGGTCAAGCTATAGTTAGATAATGTTAATCATAATCATACACATGTGATGACTCTATCGTATCTTATTCTATTTCCGCATTTGTTTTTGCGATGACCTGTTCGAACTCTGATCGGGACAATGGTTGTATATTAATTTCTACTAGCTGCCCGCCCTGGCTTCGTGCGGGTGCACTAAGGAAGAATAAGACACTTAAACTTCCCTTTACTGTATGGAACTTGTAATGAAATACATTTTTGAAAGATCTCCCTCAAGTCTTTTGTCTCACTCACTCCTTATATGGACATTTTCAAACCTATAATTTTCACTATGCCATGCAAATTTTAGTATATTTTCTTACATGCAAACCTTGTCCTGACAATTACAAAACTCAACTCTCTCTTCCTGGCTATGCGTCCCATATTGTGATGGGGTCAGCCATCCTTACAATTCCAAAAAAAATAATTAGCCAAATAGGTTCAGCCGTTCTGAAGTAACGCAGGAACATATACCTAATTATTCAATTAATTTTTATTTATATATATAGTATGGAAGTATATATAGAGTTTGTCCCCAGGGCCGCGCGAAGCACCTGCGCATGACGCTGAGCGAGACGGGGCAGTGCCGCGTGCAGCACCTGTGGTTCCCCAACGTGCACGAAATGCTGGAGCACTTTCGCGCTCACCCCATCCCGCTGGAGTCGGGCGGCGCCGCCGACGTCACGCTCACCGAGTACGTCGTCTGCGCCGCCGCGCACGACGCGCGCCAGCAAGTGAGCATCACCGACATGTAGCCTCCGCCCACTCCCGTGTACCGTACTCGTACGCCGCGAGGAACGAGCCTGTTTGTCTTTTTTTTTCTTCATAAAAACGTTTACATAGTAGACTCTTCCTGCAACAGATCAATAGACTCGAGTCTGCTTGATTAGGAGTGGGATGGCATGGTACTATTACGGATCAGTTAATTGAAGCCATAGTTCTGGGTCCGTCGCCAAATTCTTGGTTGTACGTTTATTATCAGATTCTTAAATATGAATCCATTATTAAATTCATATTTAGAGATCCAATATTCTATCTATTTGTAAATCAGTAGATAGGCATCCACTATCAGATCTACAGTTATGGATCCATTATCAGATCCTAAGTAATGAATCCATTATTAAAGCCATAGTTAGGGATCCCATATTAGATCCATAGTTGTGGATCCATTTTCAAAACCGTAGTTAGGGATTCATTATCAGATGAATAGTTATGGATCCATTATCAAATCCTTAGTTATGAATCCATTATCAAAGCCATGGGTAGGGATCCATTACTAGATCCATGGTCATGGATCCATTATCAGATATACAATAGACACGGATCCATTATGATATCTTTAGTTACGGATCCATTATCTGATATATAGTCATGGATCCAAACCATATTCATAGTAATAGCAAGTGAGTATCACCGACATGTAGCGTCCACTCACGTACCTGTCGCAGTTGACGAGAAACTCTCAACTGAATATTTTTTTAATAATAAACGTTTACTTAGTAGACTGTTGTGCAGTAGATTAAGAGACTCGAGTCGGCTTAAATGGGTGTCGGAGATATTACGGATGAGTTAAAGCCATAGTTAGGGATCCAATATTAGATCCATAGTTGTAGATCCGTCATTAAATCTGTAGATTGGGATCCAGTGTTCTAATGAGTCATTGAAAAGAAGCTATTTTAGACTGACAAACTCGACTAATAAATACATTATGAAGGTCTACTTCAACAGGCATTTAGCAATTTTTTAATATGGATCCATTATTGGAGCATTTCATCAACTGCGCTTGCGTGAACAGATTTTTGTTTAAATGTCTGCTTAACTGGAGATATTCGGTACATGTATCGGACTTCTAACAAATAGAAGTGAAATCCTATTAAAATGTACAGGCATGAAATGATAAAAATAATAATTATTATTTATTTTCAGATAACAAAGATCCATTTGTCCAGACAAAACAAATATAATCTATGAAACTGATTAAAATCAAATCGAAATGTGTTTACGAAAGTGTTTCAGAGCAAACCAATAATGACCTTATAGAATATGTATAGGTCTAATAACTCGTAATTTACAAATAGTAATAAACAAGCCATAAACTCGAAAAAATTTATCAAAAAATCAAATATTGAAATGTAGTAATTATTTCATAGAGGCAATATTCCCACCGGATTCGATTTGAAGCTATAAACATATTTTTTTCTTCTTGTGCACTAACTATAATCTGTCAATTAGAACGCCGCAAATCATACTTGACGATCGGTTTAGCCCAGCTGGCGTAACGTTGCCTGCGAAGCTGAAGGTCCTGGGTTCAAATCCCGGTAAGGGCAAATATTTATGTGATGAGCATAAATATTTGTTCCTGAGTCTTGGATATCTAGTACTCAACACAAGATTTATTGAGCTTACCATGGGACTAGTTCGAGTTGTGTAAGAATTGTCCCGTAATATTTATTTGTTATTAGACTGCAAAGGCATACTTTTTAGATTAGACGATCGCTCTATACTCTATGGTCTATATTGTTTGCCTCTGAACTATAAAAAAATACAATGCAGCGCAGAACAATAATGAATTTAAAAAAAAAACCTTGTTTTCGCGTTGGAGTTTACGATGCCTTTCTAGTTGTTCCTTTCGCAGGTAAACGCCATTGGGGAGTATTCAAATAAAACATATATTGTTCATAGAGATAGAGTTGATAATCTATTGAGCTTTCAAGGTGATTGTAACATTTTTTTTACTATATGGTCACTTTGGTGTTTTGCGTTCAAACACACTATGGCCCTTTAATTGGAAAGGACACAACAAAAACCGAAACTATACCGCAGGCGACGTCTCAGTTAAACGGTTGGGCTGTAGTTAGTTTATATTGATTCAGATAGGTTTTACCTTCTGTTATATCGCTTTTCCGATATTTCGTTCTTTCGAAAGCCATTTTCTGCTGAAGTAATATTTTTGATTTCACTACTTTTCTTTTTTTAATTGTGACCTTTTTTTTATTTGCTTAGTGTTGTTTGCGCTTTTGATGTCATCGAATAAATACTATATATATTTAGTTTTACATAAAATACATGATTTGCCATTATATATATGCACGTACTTTTTGATGATTTGTAGTTTGTAATAAATAAACCTGGGGTTTTTATTTTATTTTAATACTAGAGGGTGCCCGCAACTTCCTTCGCGTAGAAGAAAAAGTCATAACCCCTCTTTTTTGTCAGCGTAGTTGGGCAAAAAATATCCTATCAAAGTAAGGATTTTTTGTATGTGTCTATGTGGCTTCATCACGCCAAAACCGCTAAACGGATTTCAACTATTTTTGGTACACTGGAAGCTGGGCATCTTTAGATGGTTATAGGACTTACCCGACTACTCAAAAAAAAAAGAGGTTTATGACTTATTTTTCTTCCGCGAACGAAGTTCTATTTTCAAAATAAATACGTTACATCAGCATGTTATTAGGGTCAATTTCAGGGCGTTGAAACCGCACTCATTAGTGTCACCGCATTAATGGTGCCTTCCATTACAGATTCGAATGACATACTATACCTCCTGTGCAGAGGTACTGTACCTCTACACAATATCTCAAAATGCCATTCGAATCTGTAATAGACTTAATGCCGTGACTAATGAGTGCGGTTGAAACGCTCTGAAATGAAAAAAAAACCAAAACTATGTCACTGCGCAAGTGTACAACTGAAGTCATTTACAGACTTTGTAATAGAGGCCAAATATGTGAATATGTTTTTAACACAGAGAGAGTTTCAGAGAGACTGAGAAAAAGGTTCGGTAAATGGTTTTAACTGTATGATGTACTTATCTAGGGTATACACATCACTGTTCTTTATTTTTTATTTTTTTTAAGAGCCTAGAATGTCCCACTGGTGGGCAAATGCCTCTCTCTCATTCTTCCACGTGTCCCGGTCTTGGGCAATCTCCCACCAGTAGTTCTGGAAAGAGTCAATCTCGTCCCGCCATCTTCGTCGAGGCCTACCGCGACGCCGGACTCTATTTTGTGGGACCCACTCGGTGGCTACTTTAGCCCACAAGTCCCCCGGCATGCGACCGACATGTCCGGCCCAGTCCCACTTTAGCTTGGCAGCTGTTTGGGCTACGTCGGCTATCCGGGTTTTGGAACATAGTACCGTATTCTTAATCCGGTCAGTTAGTTTCACGCCCAAAATACTACACTCCATAGCTCTTTGGCAAACCTTGAGGGTAGATTTCTGAACTTGTGTCAAAGACCAAGTCTGTGCTCTATAAGTCAAGATTGGAAGAATGCACTTGTCCATGAGTTTACGTTTTAATTAAATCGGAAGGTTTCCCTTCATATGTTCCTTCATGGACCAATAGCTCCTCCAGGCATTCTCGGCGCATTCAGTACAAATTAATACCCTTTTGCACATAACCAGCAGGACCCTCTCCCAATAGGCACGTGCCCACCCGAGTAGCACACAAGCTGTATTAGAGCTTATAGCCCTTATAACGCTCAAACTGGCTGTATAATGGGTGTATAAGCTCGTATACAGCTTACGTGCTACGTGAGGGGTTACTACGAAACTCGAAGGTCGTATCGCGCCATCCCTCTCGCTCTCATGTTAAACTGTATTTGAGGGGGCGAGATGGCGCAATACGAACTTCGAATATCGAATTTCAGAGTAGCCCCTCTGGGCATGGCCCCCAACCGGCCGGCTTCACGGGGGCCCAGAAAGATTTTAAACGACGTTTTTTGGCCCGAGGGCCCTCGCGTGCATAGAGACGGCTATGATAACCAATAAATCAAAAAAAAATATCCGTTACATTACTGAGAAAAAAATGTGTTTTTAGGCCAAAATTGAACACTTACCAAGGGCTGTGAAAGAAAGAAAGCCCAAAATCGCAGGTATTTGTGACCCGAGCCGCAGACGAGGGTTGTAAATATGCGATAGAGGGCTTTCTTTTTTACTGCCCGTGGTGAGTGCACAATTTTACGTCTTTATTTGGCCATAATGCAAGTTTTTGCGTAGCGTGCGGTAAAACGCACATTATGGCCAGGTGTGACGTAAAAATATTTTTTTAGGATAGTCTTTTGTTAATATTCTATTCTGTTTCCACGATTCTTACTCATAAAGAAAAAATACAATTAAATAGTCATTTGTTGCTTATTAAAAGACGATTTTTGTATATTATATTAGTAAATGCTGATAATAATCTACCAATCAAGATCTGAGACTGTTATAAGTTTTAAGCTTTTTAAAGAGATTTGGAGCAATTTTATTCAAAGAAAATTTATATAGGAATGTATACCATCAAACTTAAAACAATAATTTTAGTTTGTAGTATACTGTTGATTCCTAAATACGCATTTTATTTATTGATTTTTGTAAATTTCTATTTATATTATCTTAATTAAGTTGTAATCAATAAAATGTTAAGGAATTATTTTATAAATAAGTCGAAATCACAAAGTACTACATTAATAAATGTAGTTATTGAATAATTAAATGTTTTAATAATCGATGTTTATTATACAAAGATTGTTTTTGTATATCCTGTGCTTTTTCGGTTACTTATCCTAATGTATAGGGATATTAGGTATAATAATTTTGTATATGTGTTTGTCTGTTTATTTTAGCACTGCGTTACGTAACATTGGCTATTTGGCAGGACCTAATAAGTCGTATCAATTGTGAGGCAATTGAAGCTCTAAATATAGAATGCGCATGACATTGATGGACAAGGATCGGAATTTTCATAGCAAAGCAACTGCCGAAATCATCATAGTTAATATAAGTTTTAAACTGGGTTCCGTAGCTAAAGGGTAAAAGGGGTCCCTATTACTAAGCCTCCGCTGTCCGGCTCATATCTTTTGTCTCACTCACTCACTTATATGGAGATTTTCAAACCAATTTTTTTAAACTTTTCCATGCAATTTTATTATATTTTTTCACATAGAAACCTTGTCTTGACAGTGTCAAACACAACTAAAAAAGAATTAGCCAAATAATAGTGTTTCTAAAGTGATGCGCGAACATAAATTTCTTCAACTGATCTTTATATGTCTATTCTATTATCAAGTTGTAAAAGTGAAATGTATGTATTTCACATTAAGATTTTTTCAAAAAATAGATATTTTAACAGACTATTTGGCAATTACTGAAAAAAAAAATTGACGCAGTACAAGATAAGATTTTTCATGTAGATGTCTTTCTAGCTTACTTATACTTAAGTACTTGAACTTGTGTGCTAGTACCCGAGTGATGGTTTCAATATAAAACTACGATCATTTTGTTTTTTGCTGTAAATATTCCGTTCAGGCGTATTAGTGACGTAATTGTTGATAATGTGCATTTAAAGTATAAACAAAGATAAATGTGGTGCATAGTGCAATGTCTTGTGTATTTGTTGTTTTTCTGCATCATGTTTGGTGTTGTCGACTATGCATTATCAGGGATGAAATAGAACAGTGGATTGTCAATCGCCGTACGAGAATATCTAAAATTAAAACCAGATGGCGCTTTAAAAATGTATTAAGTATTGTGACATAGATACAAGTCAAAGAGCAAAGAAAATACGATTGCTCTCGCACGTGGTCAGACCAGGACTCGAACCCGGTACCTCTCGATTACGCGTCGAGCGTGTCAACCCCTCCACCAGCGAGCACTGTGCCAATCCCCTCGAATTTATCCATCCGCTTTGCGAATTGAATGTAGAAGATTATAATACCTTTCAAAAAATAAATAGGTACATGGGTACCTATTTTATTTTTTAAAAGGTATTATAACCTTTGACTTGTATCTATGTCACAATAGATAGTAATGTGGTGTTAGTTTTCGCACATTAAAAACACAGAAACACAAAAAATTGTGTTTCATAGAAATGTATTAAGTATGTTGAAATTTAACAAAGAAAACACATTTTAATTCATTACATATGCAAGTGTAGTTAAAACACTGCAAAGTTTTATGTAGGTATATCATTGTATGTTACGCACGCATCTTTATATGGCAATTGAGAGTCCTCTATTTTATTTATATTTATTCATTGTATTGTTCATTTCTTGCCAGAAGTTTTCGTTTTATTTTATGTAAGTAACATAGCTCAAAATGTTCTTTAAAAAAGAATATAGCTTCATTTATACAAATATAAATATATCACAACATAAAGGAATGTTTGCATTAATGTGACAGACTACGAACATGTGGACGATTTTAAAGCCTGAACACAACACCAAGGGGAGGCACCGTCAACGACATCATCGTCAAACAACGCGGCGCCTTAGAAAGGCACGGTGCCGCGTCGTGCCGTATTGATGGTCATGTTTTTTTCATCAACGAGCAGCTATAGTGTTCCTAGTGTTCAACACTATTATTGTTTTGTCAGTCTGTTTATTGGTCGACCTATGCTTAATTCTAACGGGATTGTGGTGTGTTGAGACTTTGTGAAACTCGTCATAAAGCCTCACTTTGACAGAGAATTCTAAGTCGTTTCAGAAATAAAATGCGTGATATGACATGCATCTAAGGGTTAAAAAATTTAATGCATATTCCTGAGACGACGCCGGTGGTGTGGGGGTCTTTAAAATTTTATTTTAACACATTCACTGCCAGGAACCCGCCTAGCGGACGCTATATTCATAGACGCGAGTTTGCCATATGTAGAGGAACGTGCTTAGCGCTACCAAACGCTGCGCAGTGAAAGTGTTATTTATTGTTGTCTAGCCTCAAATACTGTGACCATGATCGTAGTCCATCACTACATTTAAGCGTGTGGTTTTATGCGGTAGATGCATTGTAACTGACGTTAACGACTATTTTATTACATCTGAGTTTTCTGAAATTGTATCATTAGCTGGTCCGAGTGGATCATTCTTAGGTCTATTTGACAAGTGTCAAATCCCTAATCCTAGCACAGGATTTTGACATTTGTCATATTGACCTAATATCAGAATGGCCCTAGCTGGTATTTATACGATATCCTGGAAACCTTATCGTTAATACGAACCGGCTCTTACGTTGTACCACTGAATTCTGTATATTGCCACTCTGGCTGCTGTGAACTTATTTTTGTACGTATTTGATTATCGCCATTTTGGCGCTGGAGACACTCACTGACCGTTCGAGGCGCTTCAAATTCGTACACAAAGTTAGCTGTCAAATGTATTGGACATGCAGCCTATCCAGTGGAATGAACCACATAGCCAGATAGTTTATTGTCCATTTGATGAAGTAAATTGCTGGTCCTATTACTTTTCATTTCAGTGTCAACACGTCAAAAAAGAGGGTTCTTATGTTCTCAAGCATTGTGACGTCAAGTTTTAACAGCTGTTAAAACTTGACGTGGGTCCGCGGTGGAACTTTCGGGATTAAAAAGTTTTAACATTTCTATGACGTCACCTTTTTATGTAAAAACGTTAGCTGCGCATTTTCCATTGCGAATAAAATACCATATAAACCATACGCTTTACATTAGATTACTAATTCGTATTTAGACTAACTATAGTGTTTATTATCTTTTAAGATGTACAAATCGAACTCATGTTCTTCCAAGCTTTAATCGTAATTCTCTTGGTTGTAAATTTTATTATTAAACTTTTTTTCTGTGGAATGGCTTTCTGTTTTTATTTTGCAGTTTTTTTTTCGTTGTGTATGCGTTTGGTGATGTACTGTTTTTGGTAAGTGTTTTTTTGTGTATATTTTTGCTTATTTAGGTGTAGTTTGGATACCGTACAGTTCCGTAACTTCGCCTGAGATACCTATCTTCGCATATTTTTATAAAAATTGAAATTCCCGCCTTGATTTGCGCAGGTTCTGCACAAAACTACTAAATAGAAAGTGGTTTTTTATGCATGGCCATATTCTCGCATCAATTGTGGCTAACTTAACATCGTTTACGATCAGTGAAGTTTTTTAAAAAAATGGCGAAGATAGGTATCTCAGGCGAAGTTACGAAACTTACGGTACTGAAAGTTGGGCCAAATTGGTTACACACCATCAATATTAATTTACAAGTATGTAGTCACCTACAAAAATATACATTACATTTGGACCTTATTACAACGCAATAAGGTGCGAAAGTGGAAACGTGTGTTTGCCTGGGCAATATATTGTTTTGATTAGTAGCAACAGATCAGAAATTCCCACTTGGTGGTATGGTACAGGTACGTTTTGGTTCAACTTTTAGTAGACAAGGGTCAACTGCCAAAATGGAAAACAAAGTTTGAATCGTGTCATCCCTTTTACTTTTCTGTTAGAAACAAACGAGTAAGAGTGACGGCATGATTTTAAGAGTCCGCGGTAAGCTCGGTTCTCCATACAAACGTGGTTACGCTCTCATTTTAAAACGACTAGCTAGATTGCTATGAAACGTTGCACTTAGAATAAGTTTAGGTATATGCAGGCCTGTAATTAGTTTATGTAGCTTCAGGCACCATAGTAAAAAAATACAGCGAATTTAAGTTTTTCATACAAAACTTGTTTTTGCTGTATTTCGTTTGTTTTATAAACTGGAGCCATATATACAGGCCTAGATAAGATATACCTCATGTCATTGTATATGAAAAGTTTCGTTACAATATCCCACACGTAGTTTTAAAATGAGAACGAAACTCCGTTTGTATGGGAAGGTGAAATTCGGCCGAGCTTGCCGGGGACTCTTAAAGTTCCTTTTGAATTTTGTAATAGATCAAGATCCTCGTATTTTCGTTTTGCTTATTGACTTTTATATAGATCGAGTGTTTGCACTTTTGCTTCATAATTTTGTTCGTTTTGTTTACATGTTGCGCTTGTTCGTAAATTAACTACTAATTCAAATTATTAGGAAAAGTATCCCAATATAGCATTTGTATAATAAAAAATATTTTGCATTTTATGCGTATCACAGCGGTGTTATTAAAACAATATAAATAAATAGAAACACAGATATTGTGACATATTTCAGAATTCTGCCAAACTTAAAAGTGGTTTTCAACTGCAAATCAAATACATGTTAATATCAAATATGCTCTACAAACTTCTTAGAAAAGATTTTCGTTTTATTTCCCCAAATTCCAAATGGGCCAAATGGCCGATATATTTGTATATGCCAAAATGCCAAGATGATATTTAAAAAAACCCTCCAGATTCAAGCCTAGTAACATATGACGTCACGCGTTCCTACCTTGTATGGGGAAGAACTTTGTGTGGCAGCTATGTTAAAAGTTGTGTTTATCGAAACGGTTTCATAACAAAAGTTACCATACATTTTATGGGTTATTCAATAGTATTATTAGTTATTAATATTTTCATACCTTGCATCGATCTCAATTTTTTTTAGTATTTTTATCATAGACACTCAATTTTTTTCGCATCATAATTGTATTTCTATTTGAATACAGTCTACATTCGCAGCAAACTGTAGAGATGTGATGATATTTGATTATAAGAGACACATTAAAATGTGAAACATTCGATTCGATAACTTATATTTTAGACATATCACCGGGGTACGAAAATCAAAATTCTGATTAGTCCCGCAAATAATAAAAAAAATTGGACACCTATTTTTTGCTATTTAATATTAATAAAATAATACTTAGATAAATCGTGTTAAAGTTTAGGAGTGGGGATCGTGACGTCATAACTCTGTATAAACTACAGAGGCGTGGCGTCACGCGACACATTAACTCAATGTATCGGCAATCTTTTTTATTAATCTACATGACGGAAATTAAAATTTCGTCAACATCCCAATTTCAAATGATTATTTTCCAAATCGTGTTGTTACAGCTGGGCGTGACTCACGGCAGTGACGTCAGAATGCGTCGGGCTGAGTTGGAGGCTCTCCTAGTCGCCAGCGGAGCGCCCCACGACCGGGCCGTCGACAACCAATACAGTTTCGTATAAGCACCTATCAAACCAAACCCTGGTCCTAGCACTTTCCAACGATGTTCCAAGTGGACTCAAATCTAAATTTGGATCCAGATGGGGGAGGGGGTTATGATCCTGAAGCTCGTAATTCGAAGTTCATATGGCGCCATCCCCCCACTCAAATGAATATTAACATGAGAGCGAACGAGATAGCTCGATACGAGATTCCGAGTAACCCCTGGCTCTAGATTAATGTCTGATCAACCTTTTTGATGACGCGATCCCCTTAAATGGAAAAATATTTCGTGATCCCCTTTTCGGCGGTGATGTGTATTTAAAATATTATAATAATATAAATGAATGTAACTGCGACACCCTGTATGAGGTCTCGCGACCCCCTAAGGGGTTGCATACCACAAGTTGAATAACACTGCCTTTAGATTGACAATGTGTGACACACTCTGGATCAGAGTTTGCTGTTCTTCCGCGGTTGGCACTTCCGTTACAAATTGGCGCCCTCACTGGATCGGCATGTAAAAAAGAGGTCCAACAACCTTCCAATATAAATATCAAAAAGTCCGATTAAATTAAAGGCATAGAATACTTAACTTAATACAAAGACCTTATACTGGACGACACTGGAGCACAGAAGTACAGGTGACTATAGCTTGACATTGGATCTTTCGTGACACTCCCATAGTCTGCGGGGACGAGGGGGAAAGACAGCGGGGGCGAGTAAGTAGTGTGTCATACCCACCCGCGCTGTCTTTCCCCATTCAATTCTTTTTTTGCCATTTAGGAATTTGTGATTTTTCTTAATATTTAGCGTTGTAATTGTCTTTAGAAGTTATTAACCAACCGACTATTAATCGTAAAAAAAAAGTATTGGAAAGGAAATATTGCTGTTGCGTCACTTTATGCACAAACTTAAAAATGCTCAGTACGAGGTGCCAATAGGATACTATGGTACATACTCAATGAAGGTGCACAATATTAGGACTATAACAAATAAGTTTTCATGTTTCGAAATAAGAATGTTGTATGTGTACGGTCTAAGACCCGCGTGAGAGCCCGCGTCTGTCGCCTATTGTGGTCTGTCGTCTTCTGAGGGGCTACTCTGAAATTAGAAGTTCGTATGGCGCCAGCGCGCTCTCTCAAATACAGTTCAACATGAGAGCGAGAGAGATGACACGTTACGAACTTCGAGATTCGGTGTAACTCCTCCGTCCGTTGTCTGCGTCGTCTCATGTTTATCGTCGAGTTCGGCACTAGTTTAAAAGCCTGTCGATATCCAAATTAGTAAAGTCGGCCAGTTAGGGTCAAGTCCATGCGTCTGCAAGGAGAGATGCCCCAACAATGTCTTTGGTTTGTAAAGTGAGCGAAGCCCCTAACTAGACACAAAGGCTTTGTTTATTTACAAAGCTTTATTAATATCACTGTACCAATAGGCTGAATAGGGGAGGATGAGGAACAGTGGATTGGTGGGGGACAGTGGATCTTTGTCTATATTTTAAATAATAATAATAAAACTTTTTATTTCAAGTAATTACACTCATATTTTGTTAGTATCTTAAAATCTATGGGTTAGTAAGTAAAATTAAATACACAAAATCGGGGCATGTAGCCCACAACAGTGGCGTAAATAGGGACAATCAATCCCAATAAATAAATAATAGATATTTACCTTCATCATGGGAAGAACTGAAAGAGCGCCTAATACGTATCTGAGTGCAAACAAGACGGATATGTAAATGCATTATCCCTCTAAAATATAAGCAATGATCCACTGTTCCCCCCTGATCCACTGTTCCCCACCTTCCCCCACAAATTGTGTTCGTGTAACCTTTTTACCCACAGTGACACATTAAAGGCCAAGCCACACCAGATGCGTGTGCGTGGCGTGCATGTAGACATGCGCGTTGTAAAGTACGAATACCCATAAGAGATGACACACCGCTGCGCACGTGCACGCCACGCAAGCGGTGTGCCATCTACTATGACATTTCATACGATACAACGCGCACGCCACGCACACAAGCACGTGCACGTGCTGCGCACGCATCCGGTATGTTTCGGCCTTTAAATGATGACATCGAAAATGACGATTTATAGTCCAGGAATGAAAAGGTTCGTCACTTTTCGACTGTGTGATGGAATTAAGCTTGAAAAGTGACGAACCTTTTATTCCGAGACTACAATGGTGCATTACACATGCAAAGCCTTTTTCGTCCGTAAAGCGAATCCGCTCAAATTAGAACCTATGAAATATAATTGAATGCCTGTCTTCAATAGTGTGCACTATTTTGGAAGTCAAAATGGCTTTTGTTTCAAATTTTTTAACTTCATTTTATGAATGGACTAAAATCGATTTGTATATTTGTATAAGAAGGTAGCTGCATTTATCGTGGTTTATCAGTCATTTTTAACGGTAACATTTGAGCTCAAAATACATGTAACTTACTTTAGAAAATGCTAGGTCACACATTTATTTCAAATTCTAATTATGAGTGCGTTTATAAAACCTCTTTTTTTTCAGTCCCAAGTATGTAATAGAATATTTAGTTGCTAAATGCTCCAATGGTTGAGACGTCGTCCCAGTCTTAACCAGGATCGATCGCTGTTTTTTTTGTCGATTTTTAACAATTTATACGAAGATCGACGCAAAAAATTGGGCAGGAGTTGAAACTTATAAATGAATTAATTGTTTTGTAATATAATTATTGGTATTAATTTATTTTAATTCATTAGGTTTTTATCAAACTTCATATTAATAGTTGTAATAGATTCTAATATGGTTAATTTCGTGCAATATTGTGTGTGTGTTATTTATTCCGTGTACTTAATAGTATAATTAAATTAATTGTCTTTTTAAACTTATATTATTCTATAAGTTTTTAGTTGGTAAGGCTTAGCCAAATATATAATAATTTCATTGGTATTGATGTAATTTGCTATGTATGTTAAATTTTACACTTGTGTAGATACTATATTTATATATTAAATGTACAGTCAACGTAAAAAAAATGTGATCATTTTAAGATCTTGTACAATTAACAAAGTCATTCGACTTTACCTTGATTTTCACTCACAACCAGGGCTTGTGACCCGGTTTATTTTCCGTACCGGTTAGGGCCATACTCTGAGAGCCTAACCCATAATAAAGGTTACGCTCGCAAGAACATCGCTCTAACCGGTTAATATATCAGAGCGCAAAACAGGGAGCGAAATCCATGTACCGGTTACAGAGCGGTTCTTCCGTGTGAGCGGAGTCTAGGATGAATCTCGTTTAGACAGAATTGGTTTGCTTGCTATGGTATTAGACTCAATTTATCATTTAGTTGACTGTCGTTGCGCCACTATTGGCGCGACAGCGGTCATTGATCCCGTATTCGGATACGGAGTAACCGGTTAGAGAGCGCTTCGAAATAAAGTTCCCAAATCAATTCGTCCGAACGTTACCGGTATAACATAAATAAATATCGGTTTATTTGTAACCGGTTACAAGCCCTGCTCACAAAACAACAAAACGGGGCTTAATCGCGTATAGGTAAATATGATTTATATAATATCGTCCGATAAATCGCCAGATTTCGCGAGTGTGTCGTTACTGTCGATCTAGTGACAACCTTAGTGTTCAACCTAATCACCAAGACCAGGCGCGGGTAGAACGAAAATCTCGCGCGGCAAGATGTTGATACCCGCCTCTCCAGTTCCTTCGAGACTATGGACGAAACGCGACGTTCGAAACGTCGAAGAATTGCCAACGAGCGGTATTAAATAAATCATATTATACGCGATTAAGCCTCGTTTTGCTGTGTTAATTTGATGTATTACTGTTACTTAAACTGTAACAAGTTACTAGTATGTGTGACGTTGACTGTACATATTTTATGGGGGATTTGTATTAATGGTTAATGCTTAAATGTGGATGAAGAATATCAATAAAAATAGGTAGTCTAATATCGGCAGAAAATGCTAGTATGTAATTCATATATGATTATCTGTGACCTATTTACAACAATAATATCCAAAAATTGCTTTCAATATAAAATAAAGATCGCAATTTGAATGATTTTCAATTTTGTCTCTATCTTGGTCGTACTATCTCATTATTGGCTACATATTGACATTATTACTTAATAATGACTGCATAATAACCGAAACGTTTTAACTCAAAATGGCTTATTCAAATAAATAGTACTTTATGCAATTGATACATAATGAGGGACCTTAAAACAATAAGATCACACGCGTGTTTTAAGGCCTAATTATGTTCAGTTGCATACACAAGTTTATCTACATCCATATACTAAATTGTTTGTATGTGTTTCATGTGCAACCATTGAGCTAGGAACCATGTTTATCAAGATATAGCGGCCCGGATCTGTACTATAGTGATCTCATAACTACATCGTATAAGATTTAGTTATGAGAGTAGAATGTGAAAATTTAGTATTGAAAGGCTGGTTTTGAACACATTAAAGAGGATTTACTATATGGTTGTAGATGAACAATTTAAACGTATTATATCGCGTATATTAACTCATTTGAGTTCCCGGCGTTTCGGAAACTTTACAGCTTCCGTAACTTACGGGGTAGAATCAGAAAAAAAAATTGAAAAATGAAATACTATTTGCGATATATCTGTTTCAATTATTTTATTTAAATTAGTGATAATCCCGGAAGCAGAAGATAATATTATCACAATCGCTTAGTTATACAATATCGTCAATGGTGATCGGTGTTATATGTATGTAAACGTGATTTATATGTGAAATCGAAAAATAAAAAAGAAGATATTTTGAAGTTGCCAATTTATATGGTAGACGCGGATAAGAGCGTTGCAGTTGATGTCATTTGTAATAGAAATTAAAATCAATTAACTTAGAAACAGTTTGTGGTTTATCAACAATAAACTAAAAATTTGTAATGCAGTTCTGCCTAGTATCTGGTGATGAAACGAAGTTTCTCCCGGCGTGGGGAGCCTAGTCATTACATTTAGACAACGCGTATGTAGTAAAAGAGTAGTCGTTTGATATAATAGAAACCAAGGACCCTTATAACTATACTAAATTAAAAAAATTAAAAACCCCCGACTTGTTCCACTAAAAGCTGAATATCTTGGAGACGAGTGCTCAGAGTTTCATCAAACAATGCTAAGAACACTCGGGATAAAATTATCTATGGCACAAAAAACCGCACTCAAATCGGTCCATCCGTATGGGCGCTACGATGCCACAGACAGATACACAGGCCACAGACACGTTAAACTTATGACACCACTCTTTTTTGTCCTTACCGGGATTTGAATCCAGGACCTTCAGCTTCGCAGGCATCGTTACTCCCGCTGAGCTAAACCAGTAACCCCAAATTGAAACCCAAATGTATCGCAACATATATTTATTATTTTAGCCTTAAGATACGTGACGATATTTATAGCGCTTTGAATGCTAGACTATTTGATGCTGACTGTACCCGCGCATTAGCCGCCATCTTGGTAAGGTTCCGTGTTAGGCTCTATAGTATGAAGAAAAAAAATTATGGCCTCTCGGCGGTTATAGCGAAACATTTTCGCGAGTCCTATAGTCCTCATTTTTAACCCCCGACAAAAATAGTGGAGTGTTCTTAGCTTTGTTTGATGAAAATCAGAAAACTCGTCTCCAAGATATTCAGTTTTTAGTGGAACAGGTGACCGGATCTCAGCCAATATTGAAGCGAGGAACTTCAAATTTTGTTGTTATGTTCATTTGTGTCGGGGGTTTTTAATTTTCTTATTAACTGTCACTAACTTTTGTTTTTACAACTTTATAATCGTTTCTGGGAATCAAACATTTTTTAAAATGTAAAGTAGGACTTTTTATCCATTGAATTAACTTCAACATTCATATATTTCTCAATTGACTCCTCTGTTACTACTCGCTCTTTGGTTTAAGATACGCCTACAGGGGTTAGTGTAATATCAAATCACTTCGCAGTGACTTAAATCAATTTAACTATCGGTAACATAAATGTAAATAAATAGCTATTGCTAAAGCATCGAGATATGGTCCTTCGAACCGGACTCGTATAAATGTGTGTTGTTTATAGGATAGGATAATGAATATTGATTGTGGCTGCATTTAGCAGAAATTGGGATAATAGTACTGGCAAATATGCGTCCGTATTTAATTTTAACCTTTTGAGCGTCCAGCGTGTTGTCGGGAAACCGTACGCCACACGCCAACCAACAAACCAGTTGTATGATACCGTATAGCGGCCAATAACGTCATGGCGTCTAAGGCACAATTATCCGTTACCGTGATTTGCAGTCTTTGATACCCAAAGGGTTAAAAGGCTAATATTACTAGAGGGTGGATCAACTGTGTTTTGTTATTTTGCAACATTATGGTCTCACCAGAAGATCAGAGCTGGCTCCCAAGCCAGCATTATGCTGAGGTGGTACCATTTCAGGGCATAGTTGTAGTTTTTTTTTTGTAATTTGTTTATTTTTTTGTCTATGCGTCTGAATAAATTTATTTTCTTCTTCTTCTTCAACATAATTAAGGAGACAATAGTGAGAGTTACTTAGAAAAATGCTAATAATCTAGACTATTAACATAATGATTAAGCACTGGTCTCACCAAGGGCGAGGAAGCGATTAGCTATCGGCGATTTTCTCGCCCAAAAACGAACAAAAGATATAGATCCTGTGTTAGTAAAAGAGACGCATATATTAATAGTTCATCGCTGGCAGTTCACACAGCCGGCGGGAACTCTCTCAAATATGTATCTCTTTTATTGACACGGAGTCTACCTACATCTATTTTGCGTTTCTTGAGCGAGTTGGGCGGGAAAATAGTCGATAGTTGCTCGCTTTCTCGCCGGCGGTGGGACTTGTGTCTAAAGAATGGACCTATGTTGACTAGAAAAAAATATTTTGTTGCCGTTATATTCTTAAAAATTGTAGTAACTCAGGAGACACAACCTTAACAATGAGTTCCAGAAAAAAGTTGATTGACCTTAGAAAACTACCGTACAAAAACATGTTTAGATTACAGAAACTGTTACTCGCGTTAATTCTTTTTTAAGTTAGATGGACCAATGCTACCTTCAAGCCTTTTTTCGTGGTGAAACAAAAAAATATTTCAAGAGCTTATTATAAGGTAAACGACTATATCATGGATAGGGATGTCTGGCAGTGATTATCGTCCTGCGCGAATTTTAGGGTAAAAAAAAAAGAGGTCCTACTGTAAAATTTAATTTTATGAATAATGTGTTTTGCTAAAGTACCGCTTTCTATTTGACATTCATAAGTGCATTGTAGTTATGCCTAAACTGAAAAATAAAGAACTTTGACTTTGACTTAAGCTTTCAAGAACAGAGCGTACTCCCACCTGAGAGGCCGGCAACACACTTTTGACTCCTCTGCAAGGATCGTTACCGATATTACTTTAACATGAAATATCTTGCCAAATTCTCGATATTTTAAAATGTTTGTTCAATGTTTGATCATTATTAACTTTCAATTTAGCTCATCAAAACACAAAAAAATCTAATAATAAGCGAGATACCGAAATTGAATATCTAATAATAAGCGAGATACCGAAATTGAATACCGGTTATTTTGTATGGAAAGGATACCGGTATTCGATCCTTGCTCCTCTGGCGATGCAAGTGTCTATGGGCGACGATGATCGCTTACCCTCAAGCGACCCGTCTGCTCGTTTGCCTTCTATGTTATAAAAAAAAAGATAGGCAAACATTTGACTTCGATTACCTATTGAGCACCTAGCATCTCCACACTCAACTTAGCGACATGAGTAACCGTTTCTGTAAGCTAAACAAGCTAATATTATTACCTTTATTATTAATTGCAATAAGGTTAGTCTATAGATGGCGCTCCCATCGAGACTTTCGTGTTAGTATAGGTTTAGGCACCAGCATATACTACGGACGGGGGGATAAAAAATGGGTTATGGGGGTAAGTTACTTTACCCAAATATCTATGAAATTAATTATTTTTTAAATTTGTTTCGAAGATAATTCTGCTGAATGCACCATTTTCTGAAAAATAGTTGTTGTTGGAATTGAAAATATAAGTTAACTTATTAACAATACTAATAATGTTAACGAATTTATTGCTAAAAATATATCGAAATTAAAACTATGTAAGCATTAAGATGTTTGACAATTTTGAAATAAATAAAAGTCTGAATGTAAGACTCCGTTGAAACTGTCTGATTTTCTGCTTTTACGAAGGCTCAGATACATTGTGTATAGATAGCTGTCAGCTATTTCATCATACTAAACGTATATACATTCCTTATGTAAGTGCATGTCTTTTTGGTAAATGAAATATAATTATATTTTGCAAACGGTCGTTTTATTTTATAAAAAGTATTTTACAAGGTAGGTACATTCTTATTTGGTTGCTAAGGAAACTTTTGCGTTGCCAGGATGTTTTACGGCAGTATACAGGGTGATTCAGGAGTCATGAGCAGGACTGAAAGGGATGATGGGAGGGCCGCACTGAGCAACTTTTACTATGGGGTCAACTACGAAAATGCGAAAAAAAATTATCTGTCTACTAATTAGCAATCAATTAACCCTTAAGTAGATCTGCTTTGCTCAGTGCTTTGCTTTATTAAAAGCTCATTCATGTAACGAACAGTAGACCAAAAAATATTTAAATAACTAAAAATAACCAAGATATGAGCCATCAAACATTTCATTCTATCTCTTTCCAGCAAAACAGAGTTTATATGGCCGGACGTAACAGTGCACGTCGGACGTCTCAGTCTAATTGGTAGTTTATAGTACAGTTAGTAGTAATTACCAGAGCTAATAAAATGGCGGTAACACATGAGAATAGTTCCTACAACGAGCTTACAATTAAACCTCTGTACTGCACCTTTGCACGAGGTAAAAATCAGTCATCAAGTAATGGCACTATATAGAACTCTGAGAACATCTGCCTCTGATCTTCCTTCTCCAGCTTTAATTGCAATAACAGGAGACCGTTGGAGCTGCATCGCACCACTACCTGGAATGAAGAAAACATTTTCTATAGGGTAGTTTCCTGGGTAATAAAATATTATTCTAATTAGTCGGTCAGATAGATTATCAAAAAATATAGGACACGTATTTTTTCTTTTGTCTATCAAACAAAAAAAGGCGAAGACAAAGCGCGTCAAAGTTTGGGAGCGGGGCGCATGACGTCACACCGTGCGAAAAACGGTCGCACGGCGTGACGTCACGTATATCTTCATCATCTTTAGTTGAATTGACAAAAGAAAAATACGTGCCTTAATCGCGTATAAATATGATTTATTTAATTACCTTTCGTTGAAGATCGTGTAAGTTTAAATCAATGTGAAAAAAATTACACTTTTTTAGTCAGTCATCCAAAAACCATTTCGAGATAGGTTTAAATAAAATAAATAAATAAAATAAAAACCGTTTATTTCAGACCACAGAGATCCATATTTGTGTTAGTTAGCGAAATCTTATTTACTAGGTTAGTAGACATAAACATTTAAAATAAAAATAAGTAAAAAATAAGTATAAAATAAGTAGCTATTGAGAGTGCGAAGAGTAGGTAGCGCGGCTACTTAGCTCTCCCAATAGCAACCTCAACCCAAAACTTTATAATTGGGCAGTCGAGTCTTTCGGCCAACGCCCTGAGTAGCTCTTTGCTGCTGCCGCGTTTAATAAACCGCTTGCAATTATCAGATTTCCAAAATAAGATTAAGGGTCAATTTCACCGACGTAGTATAAGCCTTATTCCAATAATAAATAATTAATTACACGTGCGTAAACTCATTTTGTGTTTCGCCAATAATTAACCTAAATATAAAATGTCTAAACTAGAAAATAATTTTACACCGCCAATTTCGGCTGAGTAAACTGTTAGATGTGGATTAGTATTGTCATAGTCACTGTCAAGTGAATTAAATAGTTACTTTACAATTGATGTATTACTCGAATAAATGTAAAAAATACGCAGCACCATTGCTCAAGCATGGGACAAATTGTCTATCTTACTTGGGTGCATTACGATTTCATTCAATTCATTCGTGCAACATTACTTAGTAACTATGCGAGAGATTGTTATCCGTGGTGAAATGGAAATGAAGTTAACCATTGAGTAAATGGTTAGATTTAGTTTATACTGGGTTAGCCACTCTCGTGTTCATGGATTGTTGGTGAAATCGACCCTTACTGGGATAAGTTATTCGTGTTTTTAATTTTGACTTTGTACGTACGTGTTTTATACAGTGATTATGAAAAAACGCTTTGCATCTTCCCTAATGCACGTTTAAGTTATAAAACAAAAAACCGGCCAAGAGCAGCCGTTTATACGAAATGCACACAACAGATTAAAGAAAAGATGGCACTGGCAGTGGCACACGTGATGGTACACACATGGCACTCGTCCTTTCGTTGAAAAGCGCAGTTTTTCGGCAATTACTTAAAAACGGTATATCTAATCATGTTGAAAACAAAGTATTTATTAAGCTTTATATTTATTGAAATAAAACAATTTAACGGATTATATCGCGTATATTATCTCATTTTAGTTCCCGACGTTTCGGAAGCTTTCCAGCTTTCCATGGTCACGGGAGGACTGAGAAAAGATGTATTTTCCTCTGTCAAAGTTACAATATATATATAATCCGTTAAATTGTTTTATTTCAATGAGTAATAATCGCGGAAACAGAAGAAAATATTAAGCTTTATATTTGTAATTTTTATCTTATTTTTTAGACATACCGTTTAGAAAATAGACAGGGGACGATTATTTCCGAAAATATCCACTAAATCAAAAAAATATTTAGAAACCTTAAAAATGATTTTAAATAATCTGTCATGATATGTGCCACAGAGAGTGCCCCCCCTAGATTTATTTTATTTTATTATTTAACTATCAAATTAAATAACGGCTTACACAAGACACCTATACTCCAAATTTCATCAATGTACATCTTGTAGTTTTTGAGTAAAATGCCTGTGACATACGGACGGACGGACGGAGATGACGAAACTATAAGTTCCGTTTTTGCCATTTTGGCTACGGAACCCTAAAAACTGGCCTAGTGCGAGTCGAGCATTGTATTAGCGACCATAGCACTGCACATGTTGTGAAAATGTCAAGTGTTTACCTATTACAGTTGAGGAGCTATAGGCCTTACGAATAGCTGAGTCCATTAATGATGTATGGGAGCGATACGGGAGGGTTGACAAATGACGTATATGTGTATAGCGAGACAGTTAGGACACGTCATGTCACGTCACATAGAAATGGAGGAGGCCTTTGAGAAATGGAGGAGGCCTTTGAGAAATGGAGGAGGCCTTTGCCAACAAATGGGCACCTAGCGACAAGTATTAATTATTTCATTAATGCATGTGTTATTTATTTTATTTACAAGTGGATTATTTTATAAACTATTAATTGTGATGTGCACTGTAATGTACGCTAGAAATAACGGCTATTATTATTATTCACTTTATATATTTGTCGTCATAAGTTAGGTGTTTTACAAAATGAATGTAAAAAGTAAAATACAAAACGCAAATACAAAATATAAAGACATTATAAAAAATCTAACCTATGGTGGCACCGGCGGCGGGGCAGGGCCCTAGCTACCGGTGGTTAGGACTGCACAGAGAGGAACCTCCTGACGATGCGCTCCGTGTCCAGGATTACTGCCTTCTGCATCTGACCCTTGGCCCAGCCATCTAGCGACAGTCTCTTAAGATGTTCGTCGAGACTCTTCGCTATAAGATCGTTTGCTGAAACGACTATCGGGACAATAATCGTTGAATCAACTTCCCACATGGCGGTCACCTCGTGAGCCAAGTCAACTAGTACCTGCTGAGTTTGTCCTTCTCAGCTTATTATTATTAATATTATTTCACGTCACTTGTCACCCCTCCCGTGCCGCTCCCATACCTCAGGGACAGACTCAGGTAAGCGTTAGACCTAAAGAGCCCTGTGAAAGACATACAGCGCGCTGCAGCAGAGCCCATACAGGGTTCAATTTAGGCACGAAACCCTAAACTAATGTGGTGGTGGCCTGTTGGCGAAAAAATCCCTTATTTTAAAAAGGCACTTATTAGTTTACCTTAGTGGAAACGGCGAGAGCTTTCATAATGAGCCGGATGTGGTGGAGTTGGTATTTAAGCGTCACGGCTTCCTCGCAGGAGAAGCTCTGCACCATCTCCGAGGACTTCGGCATGTCGATACACGATCTATCCTGAAAATAGTTTTTTTCTACTTGAATAAGAACTCCGCGAATCATACTAAAAAGGCATACTTTGAGAGAGAGAGAGAGAGAGAACATTTATTTGCTTAAACATAGGTGAGTATAAACAGGTGTTAAAGTAAGCTTGTGAACTCTATGTTTTGCCAGATTGGCGTACAAATACTTATTTACACATTAAATATTTTAATTTACAATTCAGTATTATAACTAAAACATTAAGCATTTAAAAAGTCTTTAACTGAGTAAAAACATTTTTCTATTAAGTACACATATAGTTGAAATTTAAATTGTCTTAAATTAAGAGATTTAATATAGTTCGGTACCTTATTAAATATTGTAGGCGCCATTCCAAAAAAACTTTTTCGCATTAATGCCGATTTAAATTGTTTGCTCTGCAATTTGTGCTCATACTGGGAGCGTGTTGGGAATGTCCGACTTTGTGATACTTTACAGAACAATTCAGGGTGACATTTGACAAACTTTTTAGATTGGACCTGATGGTCAATGATAGAGTGATACTCTATACTCTATGGTTCATATTATATGCCACTGAACTATAATACCTATATTATACAACTCCGCACAGAACTATAATAACATACATAAGTACAGTCAGAGTAAAGTTTTGAATTTAACAACAGTTGGGTAATTTATCACAGGGCACTCAAGCCCACGACGCTGCTTACTTTCCCGCGCTAACTACTCACTGTTGCATCAATGAGTTTGTTGGTCAGAATATGAAGTCTTACCTGCATCCCGTAAGTAACAATGCTGACGTTAGGGTGCTCTGGAGACAGCTTTAGCTCCATCACATCGCACGAGCGCTCCAGGTCTGCCAACAGCCCGAGAAAGGCAGGAGCCTTGAGCACCAGCTTGGCTACTTCGGAGGTATCCTCATCTCGGAGCTCCAGCACTGAGTCAGCGGTTTGTGTGGATATCTCGCAGTCGGTCATCACATTCGTTAGTGATTGAGGCTGCAAACTGAATTTGGGAATTTTTAGGAAGACTAGTCTATTTATAGCTTGACACGTTCTTTTGTGACGCTCCCATGGTCTGCGTGGGGCCAGACAGCGGGGGTGGGTATGGGCTCATGCAGACATCACGCGAGGCTCCGAGGGGGGGTCGAAAACCTCACGGCTGACCACGTTGGGGGACAAGATGACCTTATGTGTAGTTTTTTACTGTACCTATGTACCTTGAAGTAACAGTCTAATTTTTCAGAGGTACATTTTCATAACGTATTTAAGGTTTACTAAATACAATATCATTTACTTTAAAATTTAAGTAATGAAAAAAAAAATGGGTTTGAACACATTAAAGAGGATATACTATATAGGCGTAGATAACGAAGCACACCTGTATTAGAGCTTATTATACAGCCCTTATAACGCTCAAACTGGCTGTATAATGGCCGTATAAGCTCTTATACAGCTTGTGTGCTACCTGGGAAAATCCAGTTACGTTTCCAGGGTCATGTTTCGAAGAAAAACCACCATCACCACCAAGTACAACCTTCTGATCCCTTATAATTTCGTAAGGAAGGCTGACCCTGCCAGCCCATGTGGGACAATTACCCAGGGCGAGAAAAACTTACACAAGTAGTAGAGGAGATCCTTCACTTCTGTAGTACATCTTCAAACTAGATTCTTCTCCGGACCCAAAAATATTCAGACATTCTGCCAATACTGCTATACTTATCTGTAACATACAATTCCATTTCTTGAAACATGGCTACTTCAAAATTTTAATACAATGTTGTAATTTCCAGTCATTCAGCCGCATAAAAGTGTTAAGTTTGAAGACACAATAAAGTGTTGCAGTGGTCGCGGCCCTAGCAAACACAGAGGCAAGGGAAACGGAGGTGAGACAGACCAAGGCCTATCCGGCTTTGTCGCCAAGATCGCTACTGCCGCCGCGTCGTCACCATGCGACACATGGCTCTCATACATTTTTATTAATTTTAATATTTTTAATCGCAAACCATTATGGAACTCCGTATTATATTAGATACAGAAACTACACGCCTTTTTTAATTTCTACTAAGGCCCCAAGTCTAAACAGAGCTATAATGAATGATTTTTAATGCAGCGTAAGTTCGCTAATTACATTTTTTACCATACCATAAAGTGTCTAACATCTGAGAAGGGATGCCTAAAAGAATTGATATGGCCTCTGATATGATGGAATTATGAGAAATTTTAAATATCTGAATGAAATATTCCAAAATTTTCTCACTTAAAATAAAACCCACTATCTAGGTAGGCTTACAACAGAGACATTTCATTTTTACAACTATAGTATACATTTTAATAGTGTAGAAGATAGTTTGCAAGCTTACCTTAAACATGACATCAACATCGCTCCTGACATGGTACTCTGTGAAGTTATCGGCCGGGACGTAAGCTGAGGCCTGCA
This sequence comes from Hedya salicella, assembly GCA_905404275.2. NCBI lineage: Eukaryota > Metazoa > Arthropoda > Insecta > Lepidoptera > Tortricidae > Hedya > Hedya salicella. The sequence goes on along the minus strand of FR990114.1, from coordinate 5,954,546 downwards.
CGCACTTGCCTTCCTCCACTGTAAGCTTTAGGCCCTCTGCGAGTGCACAGAATACGGCGGACTGACAATATAAAAAATATTTTAACACTTACATGAAAAAAAAAACTGGTCAAGTGCGAGTCGGACTTGCGCACCCAGGGTTCCGTACAAAATATATGCTAAGATGGACGTAGATATCTATGAAAATCTATTGTAAGCAGAGCCCTACTCCTAAGCAAAATATACACAGTGTGGACATAGATAGGACATACATACTATAAGAGCTAACTTTATACCAAATTTCTAGGACAACTAATAGGTTTTCCATGAATGGCAATTTGTATGGAAACACCTTCTTTGATTACTGTATCTTTCAATTGTGTTGACTTAGAAGCTTAATTTTTTTAAAGCATTTTGGCAGCTGCAGACATATGTATGTATTTAATGTTCATTTCAACTTGATACCTCCACACGTTTTTTTGAAATACCACTTAGTACAGCAGTATTATTAGTAAGTGCATACTTTAAAAACATCTATTCCTTAAAGCAAATGATTTAAACAAGTTCAACAAACCTCTTGAAACTGTATAGCTTTCAGTAAACTACAAAGTGTCTTCCCAGAGTCCATGGATGCTGTGAAGTAGTACTCGGAAATGTCTTCATCCATCTTGCTCTTCAAGTTCAAATGACGATTTCAACAACATTAAATACTGGTCAGCTGTTATTACGTGTGGCACGGTTTTATCCAGTATACTAGCTATTCTAGCTGCCAATACATGTTTGCAAGTGATTTGAACTTTCTTCTCCAAAACTTGGTGTTTAAAAGCCCGGCACGGACAGAAATTTATTCGGGGGAATACTCTGTACACTCGGTCGTTGTCACCATTGATCTCAATCAAAGTTCGGAGTTTATCAGCGGTTGAGTATGCAACAAGACTTGGGTACTTCTCTAAGATATCTAATGCTCTATGCAAGACGACGCCGTACACCGAGTGTAAAACCAGCAAGTCGTTGTCTGAAACTGAACATTGCAAGAATGATTTCACGATAAACATAAAACCAAAAGTAACATCCTCGTAAGACCCAGTGATTTTTTCACTTTTGAATTTCGAACCTTCTTTGATTACAGAAGAGTTAAAAACTCGATTTTAATTTGTACTTGTACAAGTAAGTAAAGTTAAAAACTAAAACTTACATTGCTTTATGTGCAATTGGCCGATTCGATTTTCAATTTGTATTAACGCACATTCGGCTACTGTGGGAATGTTGGATTTCGGATTGTTCATTCTATTTTGCACTTATAACAGTTCAATAACTGTTACATTTCAATTCAAAACAAATTTAATACAACACAACAGCAATACGGTGAACGTCAAAACAGTTTGAAAGACTTGTAAACATCTTGTAAACACTTGTCTTGAACTGAAATGAAAGCTCGAAAGGTGGGCGCGAAATCCACAGATGAACTACGGCCGCTTTTTTTATAATTTGTCGTTAGACGTCACGGTTTTACAGTCGTAGTTGGTGGTTGAATAGTAAGTTGTAAAGTAGTCTGGCTGATGAAAGTAGAACTGTGATAGTCAATTAATGCGGCAACACTTTTGTCAAAATGTATGTAGATGACGTTAGGTGTTGCCACAAATTGACTATCACTTAGATCTACTTTTATTAGCCGTTCGCTGTAAAGTTGTCAGTCGCTCTTATACCACGATAACGACTTAGCATGACGTCTCGACGCCACGCCATTGCTATTACGTTGCCGACTTTGTATTTGTTTACTTCGTGTTGTTATTTATGGTTTTGTTTGAGCAATGGTGTTTGAATACAATATTGTGACTTTATTGAAGCTCATAGAAGAAAGACCGTGCCTTTGGAACAGGTCATCAGAAGAATTTAAGGATAAACTCTTAAAACGGAGGGAGTGGATCGAAGTGTTTCGATATTTGGAGAAAGGTTATGATGAATTGAATACAAGAGAAAAAAATGAAGTGGGTAAGATAATATACTGTATATTACATGTTATTATTAATGGCTCATATCTTTTGCAAAAGCAGGGATCCTTCATTAGAGACGACACACGAGCACGATTTGGTTTTACTTCGTCGTTTGTATTGTAGGGTAAAGATACCAGTCAATAAACATGAACAAAACAAACACTTTCTGCAATAATAACTTTAGAATTAAGTGTATTTCATTTCAATGAAAAGGTAGTGTATTTTTGCCAAATCGTGGTTATGTTTGTTTCGACACAGACAAGACAATAGTTGCAAAATGGCGAAAGGTTAGACCGCATGGCGTGCGTTTAGGTTTTGACTGTACGAATGAATGAGCAATGGAATATGGAATAACTATTTTTGGGCGCCTACACAATAGCCCATGATTGGCGAGCAGGCGGGACGCGGGACGCAGTAATACGTTAGAATGAGTTGGAAATATATGGTGCTCTTTCTGACGTATTATCATAGAAGAGCCAATAAATTTATTGAATGAACGGGGGCGTTCATTCACGAGAATCTTGTAATTTAGATTTTCTATTCATAAAATGTTGCTCGTTTTAGCTGCATCAATTTTTATTTTTCTGATACCCAGTAACACATTTATCTGTTGGTTCCCAATAAGTAAATGAGCTCCGTAAGACATTACTAAACTTGTACATTTATTAAAAACGCGTGCACTTTAAAAACTTAAATCGCATTTAAAGTTATGATTGAATTATTTTTATTTTATGCATATCTACATTGACTACATTAATATCAATTCAGCAAGTAGGTAAATTGTGTTAAAGGTGGATATTTTGGCGAGTATTCATTCTCCTCCTCCTTGCATTGGTTTCCTCTTTGCTAAGGGTCGTGGTAATTTCCTCGGAACAATCAGACGTGGTTATATACATTAGAAATAGCACCATATATTTCCATCTCATTCTAACGTATTGCTGCGTCCCGCCTACTCGCCGATGATCGGCGATCATCTATACTCTGATTTTTATTTCAAGACCAAAATTTAACGTCAACGGGCGCAGTTTCGCTGTGATTAGGGTTTGCAATCCGAATATTCGGATATTCGAATAATCCGGATTATCCGCTACGCTTGAAATCCGGATTTGAATTCGAATAATTCGATATTTTGAATACTACCAAAAATAGACGGTGTTCATTATCTTGAACAACACTAAGAGATATATTGTTATTCGTATTCCTACGTTAGCTTTAAAAAATATTTAAATAATGATTTCTAATGTAAATTAAGTACTTATACGAGTAAGTCCCTAAAGGCTTAAAATTTTTTGCGCCTCTTTATTGTATGGGGAAATTTTTGGAATTGCATTGTTGGCTAGTCGGTTAGAGATAGGTGGGGGATGCTCGACCAAATGTCATAGGGGTCTGTCATAGCAATCGAGTGGAATTGCTTTTTTTTCAAGATGGCGACTTCAAAATGGCGTCAGATTTACAAATTGGCCCTAGGGGGCTGAAATTTGGTATCGAGGGGCCTCCTTCTTCTTTGCCTAGCCTTTTCCCATTTCATTTGGGGTCGGCTCTCCTGGACATTTATCGCCAGGTGTATCTGTTCTGGGTCGTCGAGACGTCAATTTGGGCTTTCTTTAGGTCATTGTTGATGACTGACATCCAGGTTAAAGGGGTCTTCCTCGTTTCTTTGGACCGGTGTTGATGTTCAGGACTTCTCTGGTCATGTGTTCGTCTGGCCTCCTCATGACATGCCCATACCACTTCAAGCGTGTTTCGGTAAGCTTGTCTTCTATTGGCCGGATCTTAAAACTGCCACGGATATGTTCGTTTTTCACCCTGTCTAGCAAAGTGACACCTCCCGCCCACCTCAACATCTTCATTTCTGTTGCATGCAGTTTCGTGGTATGGACCTTTTTCATAGACCAGCATTCAGCGCCGTAGGTTAAGGCCGGGCGGACTGCGGTTTTGTACACCTTTCCTTTCACACGCACCGTCATTTTAATATCGCATAGTACGCCCGAGAGTTGCCGCCACTTCATCCATCCAGTGCGGACGCGGTTGGCTATATCGGGGTCAATCGTACCATCATTTGCTATGACAGAACCAAGGTACTTAAATTGTGTGGCTTCCTGTAGTTGGTGATTTTGGAGTTTAATCGAGTAGTGATGGTTGGATTCAGTGGAGGAACACCGCATGTACTCCGTTTTTTGACGACTGATATTTAATCCCGCTGACTCGATTGCGACTCTCCAAGCTTCGAGGGAATTTTCCAGGTCAACTGGACTGTCTCTGATAAGAACGACGTCATCAGCGTAGAGTAAGTCCCAAGATGGCGTTTTTAGCAGGTGTCCTGTGATGTGTTCTATCACTAGATTAAATAATAGGGGACTCGGAGCCGATTCTTGGTGTACACCAACTTGTACGTGAAAGCGGTCACTTATTCCTGCTGGGCTCCTCACTTGTGTGCTGACGTCCTTATACATGTCAGTGATGACTTTGATGTAGTGTTCTGGTATGAGCTGCGCGCTAAGGGACTGCTTTCTCGAGGTCTACAAACGCAAGATGCAGGTACTTGTTCATTAAAATTGTCACGCTATGTAGCGCATTATTGGTGAGGCGCTCGAACAAATTTCATAGGGGTCTGTCACAGCAATCGAGTGGTGTTGTTTTTTTTTCAAGAAGGCGATTTCAAAATAGTGGCTGATTTTCAAACTGGTCAGAGAGGGTTGAAATTTGGTATCGGGGGTGCAATGGAACATACAATTCCGAATTTGCCTTCAGATTTGGAAAATTCGCATAACATACATACATACATAAAATCACGCCTTCTTCCCATTACTGGGTAGGCAGAGACTACCTCTTGCCACTTGCTACGGTCCTGACATACAACTGCCGCTTCATCAACATTCATTAATCTCTTAATTTTGTGCTGTCACAACCCTTTCGCTTTTTCTCATTCACACACAGAATATCAATATTTTTCGCTTCCTTCATCTGACATACTTCATCTATTTTATCATTCATTCCTCCCCTTACATTTAACGTAGCAAAGCGGCTCTCCATAGCCCACTCTTCGCTCTCGCTGGTATAAAATATTCGAACCCAGCAGAGCCCCGCATACCAGGTAAGGGTTTAGCCTTATTCTGGGGTCACCAGTCCCAGGGCAATTCGGTACGCTAACGACTACACTCGCCTCTAGCCACGCATCCATCGGTACGGCATACCTTGGATTGGCGGAATAGGATGATGGATAACAGGGTAAAGAAAGGAATTGTACGAATTTAGACATGAGTTAAAGGATACTACTGTCCCGGAAGACTAGGTATGAGCCAGTAGCAGCTCGGGGAGCCGGTGTCACATACCCGTATACTATAACAAAAATGGCGGAAAGGCAACTTCGTATGAATAATCCCTGACTAAATCGAAAAATTACAAATTGGAGCAATCACAGCTCGACCGAGGGCCGTAGGCACGAGGATGAGCGTCGAAACAGGCGAGAGATGAGAGAGGTGTGGAGCGTGACGTCGTTACGCGAGCCAGAGGGCCCGAAGGGCCCGCATGGCGAGCCCACCCAAAAACTTACTTTACCCCATGTAATTTTAGCTCGACTGAGGGCCGCAGGCCTGAGGGCGATCGTCAGCGATCGTGAGGCTTCAGGTCAAGCTTTCGTGCAGCACCGAAGGTGCGGAGTTTCACCACCGGCTCCCACCTACGTGAGCCCAGGGGCCCTGTGGGCGCATTTTGCAAGACTTGCTCCTCGGCTAGTGAGCACGGCGTTGGCTTTGAGCCGGCTGCTGCCCAACGTGGGCGACCCGAGAGCCTTATGCCGCAGGCTCTTCGCGGGGATTGTGAGGAGTATGGCCATATTTGGGTGGACCAGCTTTCGTTAAAAAACAAGTCCCTTCTCCGGAGGCCGCAGCGCGTGGTAGCCCTCCAGATAATCCGGGGGTATACCACAGTCTCCCACGCGGTGGCATGCGCCCTTGCCGGTACATGACCCTGGGATCTTGACGCCCAGGTGCTGGCTGAAAGATACCGCGTAAGATCGGAGGCAAGGGCGAGGGGAGAACGCCCGGATCCCGAGAGAGCCCAACGACAGGCGATAGACCGGCTCAAGGGGAGGTGGAAGACTGGACTGGAGGAGTCCCCCTATGGTATCCGTACCATAGAGGCACTCCTCTCATCATTCGAGGGCTGGTTGAGCAGGGAGTTTAGCCACTTATCGTATAGGTTGACACGGGTGATGTGGCATGGCTGTTTCGGACATTACCTGCATCGAATCGGGAGGGAACCGAGTCTAGCATGCCACCAATGTGGGGACCTGGACGAGACGGGCCCAGCACACCCTGCAATCGTGCAGCAGGTGGGACGCAGAGCGACGAGACATGATCGCGGTTATAAGAGCGGCTGACCTCTCGCTGCCCAGAATAGTATCTGACTTGCTGAGTAGCGAGAGGGCAAGGAGGGCAGTGGCCTCCTTCTGCAGAACAGTAATGCTGCAGAAAGAGGACGAGGAGCGGAAGCACGAGGAAGACGTGAACGCGCACCCGCTCCGTCGCAGGCGGAGGGTACGGAGACGGGGGCAATTCGCCATCCATCTGCACCCGTAGTGTAGCCAGTGGGTTCGGGGTTCACACTCTACGGCTCCACCCGTTTGGGGGAGGGTCGTAGCGTTTTGCGATACCTCTCTCTTTGGCGCGGGTCCCGCGGCTAATAGTTGGGCCGTTCTACGTAGCACCGAAGGTACTACGTAGCATCTACGCGAGCCCAAGGCCTGCGAAGGGCGAGCGTTAGCCAACACGAGGCCGAAGGCCGAGCTTCAAAGGTGTGGAGCATCACTACCGGCTCCCACCTACGCGAGCTCAAATGCCCACAGGGCTTGCAGGGCGAGCCCACCCGGATTTTAGCTCAACTGAGAGCCGCAGGCCCGAAGGCGAGCGACAGCCAACGCGAGGCCGAAGGCCGAGCTTCCGCGTAGCACCAAAGGTGCAAAGCCTAACGACCGGCTCCCACCGACACGAGCCCGGGGCGAACCCACCCAGATACTCGCAACGTCCATTCCTTCTCAAGCAAACACTGCGCATGCAGACTCCTTCACCTTTTCACTCTCCTTTCACTTTTCCACTGCAAATTTAAAAACTCGAGCGACTCCTGCCTCTTGAATTATACACGAGTGCGACTCTCGATGACAAAACATAGCCCACACAAGGCTCACGGGTCGCTTGCGGTCCCGCGCACAATGCGAAAACCAACGTTGTTGACTTAGATTCACACTTGTATTTCTAACGGCAAATTTTATAACTTTCAGTATGTTTATTGTTATGTACACTTTTATTTTGCCTTATAAAGACAACGTTTTGCTATTAAACAACTTGGAGTCTTTATTTTATTTTATTTTCTACAACATGGAAATTATCCGAAAAATCCAGATAATTCGAATGTAAGAAACGGATAATTCATATCATCCGAATTCGAATAATGAACGGATTTTGCCAACCCTAGTTGTAGCATAAATAGGTAAATTCAGTTGCTAAGTATTTACGATGGAAGAAGTAAGCTATGTACTTTTTTTTCTAGAGAGGAAGATCACAGCTAAATGGGTAAACATCAGAGATTCGTTTTTAAGATCCCTAAGAACAAGGTCGAGACCGGGAGCCAGGAAGTCATATCTTTATTCTGAACACCTACAATTTCTGTTAAAACGCAGGAAAGTGAACCAGGCGTCAAGAAAATATGAAAATACAGATAAGAAAGTAATATTACACGAAATCAAGAAACCAGAACCTAAATCGTCACCAGATGAAAGTTTTTTCATGTCCTTTGTGCCATATTTAAGGGATATGACAGAAAACGAAAAAATTGACTTACAAATAAATATATTAAATTATATAAAGCAAATTAAGAATGATCGCTTAAATAGTGATCAGTATGATACTGATGATGACAATCAAGATCCATTATATGCTGAATTGATTGATTCACCGTGATGTACAAATTCATGAGGACATTAACACTTATAATTAAACAGTCATTCATAAAGACTCACGTATATTTAAATTACATTAGCGGTTAATCACGTTGTCAAAGCTGAGTATTGTTCGATGTTTAACTCCTCGTATGCTTAGATGCGTATCCGTGCCAGTTCATGAACTGCGTAAGCACGGATACGTTCCAAATCGACTACGCTGAAAGCCTCTACTGACGTAAACAGCCCGCACCGAGGTATCAAATTCTGATTGATTCATGTCTGAGCGGTTATTACGAAACCCAAAAATCGAAGTTCGTAACATGGTGTCCCTCTCGCTCCATATTATGCTGTAGTTAAGTGAGCGGGATGGCGCCATACGAACTGCGAATTTTGGAGTAGCCCCTCTGGTTAATAGTGTCGATCAGTACCCGGCTGTTACAACGTGAGTAACCGCTAATGTGATATAAATATGCCTGAGTCTTACAGTAACTCTCTAGTTAAAACCTCGCGTATATGTAATTTTTCTTTAAAAAGTTCCATTCCATAATATAATACTCCGTAAGTTCTAAGACACATAGAAACTGAGGGCTTATTCCGAATCTCGAAATTCGAAGTTCGAATCGTGCCATCTCTCTCGCTCTCTTGTTAAACTGTATTTAAGTGGCGCCATACGAACTTCGAATTTCAGAGTAGCCATCTGGACTGGACTCTACAACTTCTTCTCCATATAAGGGTATGCATCCACCGAAGCTGACGCGGTAGCTGTAGCGGTGTGCAAGGAAAAAATCCAATAATACAAATTCCTTGATTTCGTGCAGCGCTGGTGGAAATGGCCTAATCGAAGCAAGGTTCTTTATAAACAAAACAAGTGAGAAATGAGTGAAGCAAACGTGAATGTGAACGAGGGATCCGAGTGAGGAATATGAGCCGGCATATTTGATAAGAGCATAATTGCACAGCTTCGCTTCACATTCTCACACATCTTCCAGTTCAGTATTTAATGGAAACTATTTCACAGCTTCACTAGGTTCACTAAACATCCGCGCACCGCTTCGCTACCTTGCAAAGCTCTGGTGGATACGTAGCCTATGTTACTTAGTCTACTACTTAGACACAAAACGCGTTCAACATTATTTTACTTACTGACGATTTCGTTCTACTTATATTTTATTCTGTAATTATTACTTTGTAAGCAGGTTGTGTAATAAATTTTATTTAAATTACTACAATATGGTTTTCTTCCTACATTAGTAGAGATTTACTATAGATTTAAATAATAAGGTAATGGTGGCGCGGAGGAAAAAATATCCTTAATTAGACTTAGACCGACCAACAAACAGATACTCCCCTGTATTCTCTGACCTGTATTTACTTTATAAACTTACCGCTAACGATCGCTTCTCCTGGAGACAGTGATACTATGAAATAGGTTCCAAGTATTTTACTTAGTGGATGCTGCCAATATCTTCTAGAACATTAAATAAATAAATAATAAATAAATAAATATTACGGGACAATTTACACAAATCGCTCTAGTCCCATGGTAAGCTCAATAAGGCTTGTTTTATGGATACTAGACGACGATATATTTAATAGATATATTACTTATTACATAGAAAAACATCCAAGACTCAGGAACAAATATTTATGCTCATCACACAAATGTTTGAGAAAAACATCCAAGACTCAGGAACAAATATTTATGCTCATCACACAAATGTTTGCCCTTACCGGGATTTGAACACAGGACCTCAGCTTCGCAGGCAACGTTACTCCCACTGAGCCAAACCGGTCGTCGAAACATTGAGAAGAAACAAATGAAGGTCAGTAGTTACCCACAATATTATTATGACAATGACAAATAATCTAATTACATTGATTTTCCTTAAAACAGATCAACGATTGGTACATCAAGTCTCTTCTATAGGTGCACTCATCCATATACCCACAAAATAAACTTGTAAAAGACACTGTAAAACTAGGAAATATTAATTTTGTGTAAAAAACTGGTACAGTCGCCATCAGATATAGCGCAGCAGGTAGGGTTTTCATAAATATATAACTCTATTGTCAAGGCGTTCGAGTGCATGTACAGATATTTTTAACCCCCCTGATATGTAGGGGAAAGTGTGAAGGACTCCTACACTTTTTACTCTAGGTAAGCCTTGTAAAACACAATCTTATTCCTATTTTAAAATAAATTAAGCACTGCAGGGAGGTAGTCTAATTATCAGGCTATAATAATAGTGTACTTCGGTGTTGACACTAAGCGTCATTTTCAACCGATAACGTGGTTTATCACTCCACGTGTACAAATGGCTAAAAACCCTGGTAAAATAATATTCGTGCTAAACAAACTAGTTATGACCACGCAGGGTGCATTCGTACAGCCTATGCGTATAAACGGGAATTTTCAATGCTAATACCATTACGTCAGGGTGTTTAATATTGAGGATATGGCCATTGTACGAATGCTACCTCTGTACGAATTTACCACACTTTCCCCTACGGACTATATTTGATGGCATTTGTAACTGGTCAACTATAAACTCAACCACCCTATTGGGCGCTTTTTATAATGTATCGTTCAGCGACGACATCGGACGACTCGAAAGGGTAACTAAATGTATGGAAATTGATAATGTTATATGTACATAGCTTTAAACGGGCTGCATCTTGGCTGCATACATGTCTTGTCGGTGAATGATAAATTTACAAAAGCGCCCATTACTTGACACTTTTAGAGCATGAATAACATAATATTAAAGTTGCGTATTCTAAAAATATAATTACTGAATCGTATTGAAAAAATAAAAAACCTGATATCTTCAAAGTCCGGCCAATTCCTGCCATGAGTCCAAATCTCAGGGCAAATCCTCTAAACAGTTCGTACAGTAGTGACAGTGTAGTGTATCTTTACCATGCTTTACACACGCGCACGAATAGTGAGACGAATATGTAATGCCGTTTCATTACACATTTGTCCCACTATTAGCGCCCAAGTAAAGGATGGAATACACTTATCCTAACTAGGATGCTAACGACAGGGAAGCAGCAATACGTTAGGGAGAGACGCTTGAACTTCCCTCCCCCATTTAGGATACTAAATTCAGCAATCAGCTAGCATCCTAATTAGGACAAGTGTAATCCATTCTTTACAGTTGTTTCTGAACGCAGCTAAATTGACAGACAGTGTCATACTGTCATTTTTATTGTCAGTCAAATTTCAGGTTTGTCTTTTCTGACAAGCAAAAGGGCGAAAGGTTTATCTTTATCTATGTCAGATTCATGAATATTACCCACATTGTTTATTTATTATGAACGACGAGATCATTACGGCATGGAATATTGTTATTAAAGCCAATAATAACCGGCTTTAAAGGTTACTGCATGGGTGAGTTGCGAATTAGTTACGGGTCGATTTTTACACAAATCGAACATGTCTCATGGTAAGCTCAATAAGGCTTGCGTTATGAGTAGTAGACGATGAATTAGTTCATGTTGTTAAAATCATTATGTATTGTGGTGGTGGTAATACGTGTGCGGTTTCAGGCCTCGTTCGAAGAAAGATGCCGGAACACTTGGAGCTGCAGCATCTAGTGGACCTCTCGGCGGGCAGCGGTGATGAGAGCATACCGAACCTGTTAGAAAATAAGCGCCCGCTGATCAAACGGTGTCCGTTCTTTGGGTTAATACTAGCCACACTTTCTTCTTTGTTTTTCTCACTATGCTCCGTCATTGTCAAGAGCCTCGTGAATGTAGACCCGGTGCAGCTAGCCATGTCCCGTTTTATAGGTATACTACTTCCAACAATACCTATAGTAATATATACAAACCAACCAGTATTTCCGAAAGGAAAGCGGATAATGCTCTGTTTACGATCACTGATGGGCACTATTGGTTTATTGTCTAGTTTTTATGCCTTCCGGCACATGCCATTGGCAGATGCATCAGTTATTGTATTTTCGGTACCAGTTTTTGTCTCCATATTTGCTTGTGTGATGCTAAAAGAGCCTTGCGGTGTTTGGAACATAGTATCCATCGTTTTGACTCTACTGGGTGTTATTTTGATAACAAATCCCCCATTCATATTTGGAAGTGATGAAGGAACACATCAGAACCATTACAATACTTTAAGGGGTGCCGTAGCTGCCTTTGCTTCTACCATATTTGGCGCAAACGCATATGTTTTGCTGAGAATACTGAAGGGTTTGCATTTCTCAGTTATAATGACAAATTTTGGGATGTATGCCATTTTGCAAACCTTATTTTACTCTCTGATTGCCGGTGTACTATGTATGCCAAACTGTGGGACAGAGAGGTTCCTCGTTGTGTGTCTCGCCTTATTCAGTTACTTGGGTCAAATTTTACTAACCATGTCTTTGCAAATGGAGCAAGCCGGACCTGTTGCTATAGCCCGTTCTGCAGACATAGTATTTGCATTTCTTTGGCAAATTATGTTTTTCAATGAAATGCCAAGTAAAGCGTCTGTTATGGGCGCAGTTTTAGTTCTCAGTTCAGTAATCCTGGTAGGTTTGCGCAAATGGGCAGTGGCTTTACCTGCGGATTCCGATTTGAGAAATAAATTAGGAGTTTTAGCAAAATAAATAAATATCTTTGAATCTCAAATTGTATGTGTATTATCCGTAATTGATTACATTGTAACAATAACAACTGTTGTGACTCATCAATCACATATTGCTAATTTTATAAATATTTTAGTGATTGTTTGGATTGCTGTGAATGTTTTTGCAAATTTATCACTACCTATTAGGTACATATATACCTGTCCTTTGCTATTCACTAACAAATTGAAGTTAAATAATTGAATACAATACAAATACTCATTATTTTCTAATACAGAATTTACGAAAATGGGTAAAGTTTATCAATAATTATTTACTAATATTACTGGTAAGGAGTTAGGTTCCACTGTTTTTAACAATGCACATATAAAGCTGAAGTTTTCTGTAAAAACTCCTTTGGAGCTGTTCATAAATTACGTCATCTATTTTTAACCAGTTTTGACCCCCCTACCAAATAAAATGATGTAATTTCCACATAATGCGTTTTTAGCAACAGTTCATAGAAACACGAACTTCAATCCTTTTTTTTCTCATTGAAGCACTTTTTAAAGATGCGATAGGATGATGTCATCCCGGGAATGAACTCCCCTCCTTCGTCATGCTGCTACCATCATCTGATGTCCAACACCCCCCCCTCAAACGTAACATCATGACGTAATTTATGAATAGCCCCTTTTCTTTAGTAAATAACTTAGTTGATGCGTAGTCACCTTTCACCCTAACCTAAAAGACTGTTAATTAAGTCCATTGTAACTTGAGTTGTGCCATGTGTGTTGCCTGTTCTAGTCACTTGCTATGTGTTCCTTCTAGTTTTAAGTTAATAATAGAGTTTTGGGCCAGTAAGTTTTTGTGGGTTATTCTCACCTGTTACCACCAACTTGTAACCAGTGGTAGCAGCTGGATTTTTTTTCCCCATCTGTTACCACTAAAGAAATTGGGAAAAATATTGCCAGTAGTTACCACCAATTAGTTTAGTGGTAACAGTTGGGAATTTTTATTCCCATTAGTTCCCACTGGTAAAAGATGGGAAAAAAAATCCCAGCTGTTACCACTGGTGACAAGTTGGTGGTAACAGGTGCCGATAACCCCTCTTTGTGAGTTCAAAGTGTGAGCGAAGTCAACAACTTGAAAAGCTGGATAGAATTGTCCGAATCAATTTAATACGAAATGGTTTACAAAGACAAGTTTAAAAACGTTAGCTACTTTACAATTTGGATGTGGAAAAGATATTGCATTATTTTATTTGGCCCAGTAACCTAGTCATTTTATACTTACATTATAAATAGCGTATTTTGTTAAGTTTATTTTATATTATAATGATTATAATATTTGTTAATTAGAACTAGGGTTTCCAGAAATCGATAATTCGTCGTGTCAGGTGTCAGTTCTATTTGACAAAATCTTGTGCTATGCCCAGTGATTGCCACTATTGATGCAAAATTTGTAAATCTGACATAAAAGAGGACTTACAACCAAGGAAAATAAGAATTTTACTGGCAGATTAGTGTTCAATTGAACTCTATATCGGAATCTCGGATTGCTAATATTAGGGTATAAGGATATTAATAATTTTCATGGCTGTGAGCACTCTTTTATGTCCGCTTGGCAACTTTTGTTAAAGTTTTGCACCGATAGTACCTATTACTGTCTATGATATTATGTCAAGTTGGGCAGCTTGTAAGTTTCCAAGCTGTCAATTATATTTAATGTACTTAAGATACTGCCGGCAAAATTCCAAAGTGAAACTACAGTATACTTCATTAAGTAAATCACATTAAATGACTTGCATGAGCGTACTCTATCGTATAAAATGTATTGTTTACTGTATAATTTATTTTGAAGTATCAGAAATTATTTGCTTGGATCGCTTAAATTATGATCCGTGGATTCTTACAATTCTGGTCAAAAAGATCTAACGCGGCAGAGGCTCCACCTGCTGTTTTGTCGATTTCTGAAAAGTCTTAATAGCATAAGAATATATTTGCCACATATTTTTATCATATTTCCATGCCACTATCACTAGAATTTAGAACATATCACTCGCTGTTCATAGTTCATAATCGTGTAGATCTAGCACACATCATTAGGTAACTTATAAACCTTATTATAGTAGACAAAACAAGGCAATATGTGCTACCCGATTGATTGTGCACCTTGTTTCTATAGCGTTACGACACATACAAAGTACTCGCATCGCATGTTACGGGTCGGCCACAACTACTGATGTGCAAATTGCGGAAATTCCAAAATGTTTAAGGTATTTTAAACAGGTAAGTTAACACTAGACTTAAGACCTTTTATATACAAAAAAATGCTTTAAAAAGGTCTTAAAAACATGTAAGTTAACACTAGACTTAAGACCTTTTATATACTAAAAAATGCTTTAAAAAGGTCTTAAAAACATGTAAGTTAACACTAGACTTAAGACCTATTTTAATCATTTTGGAAAGTTGCACATTAGTAGCCACGACAACGCGCGACTCGCGACGCGTCGAGCGAATTCTCTCTCCATTGCGCGGTCGAGACGCTCACCGGCAGCAGTTAGTTGGCATTACACGCAATGTATTAGGAGTTTGCTTGCCGCGCCGCCGGTCGCGAGTAGTCGTGGCCGGCCTTTAAAGCATTTAACTACTGGAGATGACAAGCCGTGTCATTCCCGAACAAATTCATGCATATTTTCGCGGGGCGAAGTAACCACATATAGCACACTACGGAAATAGCCCTATTTCTACAAACGCACACAATAAAAAAAACACACACACGGACCATTTAACATATAAACCGACCCGCGATTTCCCCGGCAATTTGGCAGAGGGCAATGTATCCGTTTGGCTTCTCCATGGTTAAATGCTCTAAGCATCGTAGTGTGCCGGATAGAAAGACAGGTAATGTTAGTGCAGCAGTTGCACAAAAATATACACGGTTAGTCCGTTTAAAAATATTTTCTCAACTCTATTAACTGGTTAGAGTCCGGCGAAGATATTTTTGAACGGACTAATCGTGAATATCTTTTTGTAGCTGACTGTACTAAACGTTCAGTCAGCGCAAAAAACCTATCTAAGGAATGAGATTATAGATTAGGCTGATTGAAACAAACCTAACCTACATTCTCCAATTGATCTCTAATGTATACATTCTAGTAGTATTTTAGGCTTTTCATTTTCCAGAAGTTAATCTTCTCATTGCTTTGGTACTTTAACCGGAAAATTGTATTCTTGTTAATTATATTTATGAAATCAAGTTTTGTTGGCAAGCAATATTTACTGTTAAGTAATTTTAAGACTAATTAGTTTATATTTATACAACTTTCGTGGTTAATGATGTTTACTTTTGAATAGTTTTGAATTTACTTTAAATTATATGAAAATCTATTTATATCAACGCTTTGTAACTTTATTTTCAATTTCGCGATTTTCTTACCATTTCATTTCATCATCCAAGGACGATTAAGGATTGTGATATTTTTCCTTCTACATCATATAAATGACACTAAATTGATATTATACTGCTTACTCAAATAAAAATAATGTGTAATATTTCATATTGTTTTATTGTTAGGTATAAGTAATATATATATATACATAATACAAAATAAGTCTGTATTTGTACACATTATCATCATCAGGTTAAATATTCTAATTTCTAATGCCTAATATAAGATAATATGCATATGACTACATAAAGGACTAGGTAACTCACCTGACCCAAGGTAGCTCAATGGCGGAAATGATCCCAATCCCAAGATGCTGGCGGCGTTTCCCCGCTGCACAGTAATACTGAGCCTTTGTCCGAGAAACGCACTAGCTCTGGGATCACAGGAAGATCGAATAAGTTTTTTTTAATGTATTGAAAAGTTGGTGCGCCTCTAGCCCCCAAGGACGAGCCGCAAACGGTACGAAAATATAATTGTCACCCAAACGCTATATAATTATTTTAGAAGTTAGATATTTGAATGCTTTACGAACTAGCTTTTACTAGAACCTGAAATAGTCCATCTAGACCAATAGAGACAAAAGAAACAAACAAAAAGACTATAATCTCCGCATTCGTGCAATTTTCCCGCGTTTATACATTGTCATGATGAAGTGTATATACAAAAGTATTAAAAAGATTGAACCATTTCTAAGATAGTGGCGATTTATTTACCTTTCTTTACAGCTGGTGCTAAAGGATCGTCTCTTCTGCTTATATAATAACTAACTAACTATTATGGCTCAGTGAACCAAAATGGATCTTGGCCTCCGAAACGAGAGCACGCCACTTGTTCCGATCCTGCGCAGCTTCCTGCCAATTATCTGCTTGAAGCTGACACAGATCCGCCTTCACACTATCCCCCCAGCGATACCTGGGCCGACCCACCGGACGGCGACCAGACGGTCGTCCCATGTATGCTCTCTTGGCAGCCCGATCTTCATCCATTCTTAGCAGGTGGCCAAACCAGCGAAGTCTGTGGGATTTAGTTTCGCCGATGATATTAGGTGCAGCCACCAACTCCTCAATTTCTGCATTCCTTCGAATCCTCCAGGTGCCATCATCTCTCTTCACAGGTCCCAGGATCTTACAGAAAACTTTTCTCTCCGCTACCAGGAGCTGACTTTCTTGTTTTAGTGTTAGTGACCAGGCCTCACAGCCATACATAAGGATTGGTCTTATAACAGTCTTATAGTAATAAACAGGGTTCGGACAAGTCATCGCAGAAACTGATATGGACATGGGACAAGACTATTATAGAGTCGCGACTTAAGATTATTATTATCTAAAGCTGATATATTATTATCGTAATTTATAATTTAACATTTGACCTTTTTAGTCGCATGTCTGTCATGGATTTGTCAAAGTGGCATGCTTGAAACAGTTTTGTGGTGACAATTTAAACTAATACAATTATTTGCTTTTTTATGGTTATTACTAAATATTATAAATATGGTGCAAATAAATACAATTAACAAGTGGATTAAGGACTACCCCGAGCTCTGTTATCAAGAAAATGTCAAGGAAATATTGTGTACAGCATGTGACATTCGTATTAAACAGTTAAAAAAAGATAATATTGATAAACATATTAGGTCAAAAAATCACAAATTGAAGACAGCTCCGCCAGAAATTTCTTATGAAACTTTTTGCATCGATTTGTTGATGTTCCTAATTTCTGCTAATATTCCATGGCATCAACTTAATAATTCACGCTTCAGGGCATTTTTCAAAAAGTATCTGTGGTGCCCGTGGGAAATACCTGATGAATCCTATATTAGGAAAAAAATCTTGGGTGAATATTACGGACAGAAAATGCAAGAATTAAAAAACATAATGCGGGACGAATTTTTGTGGATTTCTATCGATGAAACAAAGAATAGACATGATAAAAATGCAGTCAATATTATCTTGAGGAATTTGACATTAAATGGTACTTCGTGTTGTTACTTACTTGCTTCCAAGATACTAGATGTAGTGAATGGAGAGACCATCGCTAATTTTATACGTGAGCACTTAAAATTACTTTGGGATAATAATTTTGAAAGTAACACCGAAAAATTGCTGATGTTGTCCACAGATAGTGCAGCATATATGCTCAAGGCTGGAAAGTTGTTAAAAGAAATATTCCCCAATATGTTACATGTTACTTGCATTGCACACGGTCTTCATCGTGTTTGTGAGCAAATAAGATGCGAATTCCCTAATGTGGATCTACTTATAAGTAATGTAAAAAAAATCTTTCGAAAAGCCCCGAATCGTGTTAAGTTCTTAAAAAGTATGTATCCAAACATACCACTTCCGCCTAGACCTGTAATAACAAGGTGGGGTACGTGGCTCGAAGCCGCCTTATACTACCACAAATATTTCACAGAGATCTCAAATGTTTTAACCCAATTAAGCAAAAAAGAAGCCAAGTCAATTAGTAAAGCCCAGAGTGCATTACAAAACCAAAATATAAGACAGAACCTAGATTTTATAAGCACTAATTATGAAATTATAAAAATTGCTTTACAACAGGTACAAAGTACGCAGCTTTCTGTTACGGATTCGTTATTGATTTTGGATCAAGTTCGAATTGTCTTGCATTGGGTAGCATCTGAAACCGTAAAAAACAAAATGGAATATGTATTAGACCGTAATCCCGACTATGAAAATATTAGAGATATTTGTGAAAAAACGTCCCAGGCACACACGGTTAGACCTCTTGATATGTTTTTCAATGGAGCATTACTTACTTCGGTGGACACAGAGCGGTCGTTTTCAATTTATAAATGGATATACTCCGATAACAGAAATCGCTTGAAACCAGAAAATTTGGAAAAGATTCTTTTTCTTTATGTCAACAATACTTTGTAGATCATAAATGTTCCATGAGTATATTGATGCAACCAATGTAATGTCTTAATTATAAGAAAAATATTTTCATTTAACAAAATAACAAGTAACAAACAAATTATGTTTTATTTTTATCTTTTCACTGTACGCATGGGACACAATACGTGAAAAATACGTGAATTAACAATACCAATGTTTAGATATTAGGTATTCCATACTAATTTTACAATAGTAGGTTCTAAATTTAAAGGTCTTAAAGGTAAAAAGTGAAATTGAAAAAACAATTAAAGTAAAATTTAGGTACGTGTGTAGTAAAGTAAGTAAGGTAAATAGGAGTAGGTCTGCGGAATCATATTTATACTGTTATATGTGCGTGTGCGTTTTACATTATTTACTCTTCATATGTACTGCTAACTTATTTGGCCTAAATTTTAAAAAAAGTTTACAGATAAAAAACTCTTTACTCACCACAACAGGTTGTCAAATGTTGATGTCATATATAACATTAATATTTGGATTGACATAAAATTAGTTCATTATTTCGCGAATTTAGTTGGTTGCTAACCAAAACTATGGCTTTGTTTGATGAAGAAGATTATCGACAATTTACGAGACAATTCAGGGCGAAACTGGAAGTAATTACTCTTCGAAAGGGAAAACCTAATTATGGTAAATAACAAAAAATCATACCTACCTCCATCATTACATACATAGGTAGTTTTTTAAAGATAAGTTGAATTAATATGCTTTCGTTATTATTTATACAGTGCCAACTTTCTGTTCCTGTATAAACAATTTTCGGGAAAGATGTTTGCGATTTATGTTGAAACATATCAACAACTTGATTTTTGACGATTGCTGGGAAGATGTCATAGAAGTGTTTCGGCAGTTTCGAGTAAAAGGTTCGAAAGTACAACAACTGTTATAACAACTGTTTACTTTTTTTTATATCTAACACAAATTATTAAATAAAACATCGGTTTGTTCCAGACAATGTAGAAGTTAATGGCTGCGTATGTGCAATGCAACCATCAGCATTTAAAAAGATGTTAATGGAAATACCTTTACACACGTATGGTGAATTCTGGGTTGCAGTAGTAAATGTCATTGAAAAATATAATTAAATAATATTGTACATAATGCGATTCTATTGATCTTGTTCTATTGCCGTCTTGCGATTGTTTTGCGATGACTTGTCCGAACCCTGGTAATAAATAATTGATTTACCTTGTGTAAATAATAGTGATATTGATAATGGGCAATCAATCAATTATTTTTCATTTGAAACAAAGTGATTAATTACAAACTACCAACCTTTAGAAATTAATACTGAACGACACGTTGACACATTCGACCGTGTTACCGTCTACGTATTGTATCTGTGGCTGTCACTCATTTTGACATACAGGTGTTACTGTCAATGACAAGTCAAGACTGTATTCACGTATTCATTTATTCGATTATTTCAAGATTTCTAATCGCATTCTCATCATTTTCTACAAATTTCATAATAAAACTTTTTCTTTGTTTAAATATCTGCAAGTATCAGCAATGGCAGACCGTCTCACTCAGTTACAAGACACAATAAATCAGGTAAACGTAATCGACACTAGCTTACCGCGTCGACAATTAGTTCAGTTTTAACGGTTTCTTTTTTTCTAGCAAGCTGAATACTTTTGCAACAGCATCGGTATACTCCAGCAATTCTCTACGCCTAGTAAATTCCCTGGATTCGACCGCAGCGGCTCACAAACGCCACAGCAGCAGCAAAGTCAAGAGGACTACGCGTTGTTGTTTGCGACGTTGATATCGCGCTGTGCCAAAGATATTGACACGCTGATCGAGTCGCTTCCGAGTGAGGAGAGCTCTACAGAGCTCCAAGTGCAGAGTCTGAGGCGTTTGGAGGCCGAGAATAAGGAAGCTGCTGAGAGGCTTGAAGAGGTTTGTGAAATGTGTTCTAAAACTTCTAAAAGCTATAACAAGATAGCTATAACATTTCAAATGGAAGTGTCCATTTATCTGTTCTGTTTGAGTTTGATAAATATATAGTGTATTTATCAACATGAATTGATCAATTATTTTTTTTTGCCATTTGTTATAAGCTGCATATTTCACCTATTAATTTTTAGGCCAATCTTAATTGTCATAATGCAAGTCTTGACACTAATATTGGAACTGTATCAATCATTATCATGTTTGTGTCACTTACACTTTATTTAATGTGCACTCTGTAAAAAATATTTCTCAATAAAAATTACATTGACGGTGGAAAAGAGAAATGGGATAAGCAACAGCTTGATGGCACTGTAATATACTCATTCTACATTGTACAACTCATTTATATACATATTACTCTTAAAAAAATCTGTTTATATTGTCTAGAAGGTATATTTTGTATTTTAATATAAATATATCTGTCCTCAGGCTGTCCGTCAAGGTGAAATACTGCTAGAGAAAATTCAGGGGGCGCTGAGTGACATTGCACAGTGCCAGCTTGATATGCAGAACCCGGCTCAGATCTTGAACAAAGATACAAAATCTTTATAGGACTTAAAAAAGCATGGCGGGTACCACCGTCGGTGATAAACTGTCACATGGACTGCTGCTTAGTGTAATTTAGAGTATATTAATAGTAGAAGATAATTGGGAATATTACGCATATCGGGAAGTGTCCATTTTATATTCTCCACTGATAGTAGGTATATGTGCGAACTGAGAATCAACAAATACCTTATTTTTATATCAATTTGTTTTTGCACATCATTTTTTTAACACCCGAAGTCACATTTTTACAGTTCCCTCATATGAATACATTTTTGCTTTGGTCTAAGATTAGTAAGAATAATTTACAAGTTAGCTGTCAATGTAAATGTTTTTTTTCTTATAAATCTGTAGACCAAAGTAAAAATGTATTCATAGAAGGGAACTGTACAAATGTCGCAAGTATTTAAAAAATTATATCCATAAAACAATGCAATATAAAAAAAACTATTTGTAGATTGGTTCATATAACATATACTATTGAGAAAAAAATGTACACCTCTAAGAAACTTAATGTTCTCAAGTATAGACTTTATAGTAGACTGTTAACCAAGGAATTTACTTGCTCCAAGTGCGCCTTAAGGCCCGGCTAGACTAAGCGACTTGCATACAAAACAAAATTGGCGCAAAAACTGTATGACGTCCACACCCCATTCCAATTTTGATTTTAAAGGCTTGAACTTACCTCACTTACTTTCTCGACCCGTTTTCCATAAGCTATATTTTTTAAATTTCTATCACAATATTATTTTGATTTGATTTTCCTCTAGCATGGATAAGATTGATATAATTCAATAAATTCCGTCAAAAAGGATGTCGAGAGTAGGATTGAACCTCCGCTATTTCGAAGACGCGTCGGTTATCGGTTGTTTGCGAAAACAAGCTTGTGCCTACCTGCCTACAAAATCTGTACAAACTGGTTAGTGCCAATGTTTGTGCCAATGAGCGTCTTGTCCAAACCATTTGTGCGGTATACTGTTGGGCTGTCTTAGCGCACTTGCTTATTTTTGGAAATCTACATAGTTTGTGTCAATTTTTTGTAAGCTGTTTTGTCAAATAAATAATTTTCATTAATTTTAATTCGCGTTTTGTGCAAACCATTTGTGCGGTATACCGTTTTGCCGTCTTAACGCGCATGCTTATTTGTGAAAATCTAGTTTGTGCCAATTAGCGTTTTGTGCAAGCCGTTTGTGCGGTATACCGTTTCACACATGATTGCTTGTGCAAACTGGAATTTGCGCAAGTATGATTCAGCGTGTAGCCGGACCTTAAGGTTCAATCTTGTCACATCTACAAATATTGAATAAGATTATTTAATTCATAGTAAGTATTTTTCACTGGAACTTTTAACTTTTTTCTTATTCCGTCAAGAAAAATTATACCATTAATGGGTTTCTATAAAATGAAAATTCTCTAATCGAATATTCAATGAATATATATCTGTTGAAGAAATAGGATAAGATTGAGAAGCCAAGTGTACACTACTTTTCGTTTCAACTGTGAAAGTATAAGCCGACTACATTTAAGCTTATCCTTTTAAATACTATAATTAGTCAAGATTCAGTAAAATTGAGTACAAAATAATTAACAGAATTAATATTTTCTTCTGTTTCCGCGATTATTACTCATTGAATTAAAACAATTTAACGGATTATATCGCGTATATTATCTCATTTTAGTCCGCCCGTGACCATGCAAAGCTGAAAAGCTTCCGAAACGTCGGGAACTAAAATGAGATAATATACGCGATATAATCCGTTAAATTGTTTTATTTCAATGAATTAACAGAAATGGTCCCGATTTTTCAATTAGTAAAGATCAAAGTTATTTTTTAAATTTATCATGGTAA
Organism: Hedya salicella; assembly: GCA_905404275.2. Taxonomy (NCBI): domain Eukaryota; kingdom Metazoa; phylum Arthropoda; class Insecta; order Lepidoptera; family Tortricidae; genus Hedya; species Hedya salicella. The sequence goes on along the minus strand of FR990114.1, from coordinate 5,931,350 downwards.
CATTTTGAATGTATTAGCTCACTTCAGATGTATAGTGAGTGACCTTGGAATTCCGAGATATTGTGGCCAGTACTTGGCCACCCTATGGCGTTTGAGAATTACGTCATTCTCAAGCGGCTGTCAGTGGAGATAGAAGAAAGAAATAAAGAAGGGGGTTACTTCGAAATTCGAAGTTCGTAATGTGCCGTCCCTCTCGCTCGCTCCGTCGCTCTCATGTTAAGCTGTATTTGAGTGAGCGGGATAGCGCCATACGAACTTCGTTTTCGGGTTTCGGAGTAGCCCCCTCAAATTTCCTTGTAGCCCCGCCGTCCCACTGCTAGTGGGGACATGGGGAATATAATGTGTACTAAAAATAGTTGAAATTTTATCCGTTCATGAAGCCACAACGACACACACAGACATAAAAAAAAATCTATTCAGTAGCCTTCAAATAGTCCTTATCCCTTTTTTTATATCTTCAATGTACAGACATTTCATTTTTTCAGCTTTATATGATTATATAGATTATTATTATATTAGTACATTTAAATACCTCTGTAGGTAACAATATGACCATTAGGTTAAACTGGTATTTGAACATATACATAAGATAATATATTTAAATTAAATAAATCTCCACTTGGTCCATATCACAGGTCCATATACAATATCACGTTAAAAATTGTAAACAAAAAACTAGAATAGGTATAATATGATTGGATTAGTATAATAGACTTAGTAAATAATTATATATAGTGAAAAACAGTATGAAGCCAAAACATTTGTAAGTTTTATATCAATGAGTATGATTACACTTATATAACTGCTTGATTGTATTATTATTGTGTCTTATATTTATTTATTTATTTTTATTTATTTAAAATTTATTGCACAATACAAACTGTTACAAATGGCGGACTTAATGCCTTAAGGCATTCTCTACCAGTCAACCATAGGGCCAAACAGAAACTAGTAGTTAGTGCAGGATCTAAATGTTGAGAATACAAAAAAAGTAAAGAAAAGAGACACAAATCAACAAGTCAATATGGGGATATATATAAGTATAAATATTTATATACATACACACATATTACATTAAAATACAAATAGATAAATACAATACAATTATAAAATATATATGTACCCTTACACCTGCAAAACATCACACAGACAATCAATCTTGAGATTTATTGAAAAGATGATTGCGCAACATCCGCTTGAAAGAGAAAATGCTCTGAGCTTGTCTTATAGAGAGAGGAAGATCGTTCCATAAACGAATTGCTTGAACAGAGAAGGATTTGGACATAAAACTACTGCTGTGAGAAGGAAGAGAGAGTTTGAGACTGCGAGCAGAGCGCAGCTTACACCCAGGACGGGGTGGTACGTTGTTTCATATACTACAGTTTTATAGAATTTTGTTTCAAATAAAATGTTTCTCATATTATGATTTCATAGAATGGTCAAACCGCAGATTACTCACACTTTAGAAAATTAAATCGTAAATTTTTATTGCAAAGAAATTTTATTATTTCGATATTCGTGTCATAGAATTTCACATCATATATTATTGATCCTTATAATATTCAGTTCATGTAAAACTTATTACCTAGACTACTTATTTATAGAATTGTCTTTTTTATAACTTAAAAATCTCAGATTATCGTTTCATATAATAGTCAACTAACAGAAATCCATGGTCATAAAACAAACCTAACCTAACCTACAGTTTTCGGTCTTTAGCCTAACCTACTAACTGCTAAATTTTAATATACTTCCATGCAAGCAAGCATTCTGACGTTCCGCTATTCATGGTCATAAAACAAACCTAACCTAACCTACAGTTTTCGGTCTGTAGCCTAACCTACTAACTGCTAAATTTTAATATACTTCCATGCAAGCAAGCATTCTGACGCTCCGCTCGCTTCGCTCGCTCTGCTATCCATGGTCATAAAACAAACCTAACCTAACCTACAGTTTTCGGTCTTTAGCCTAACCTACTAACTCCTAAATTTTAATATACTTCCATGCAAGCAAGCATTCTGACGTTCCGCTATTCATGGTCATAAAACAAATCTAACCTAACCTACAGTTTTCGGTCTTTAGCCTAACCTACTAAATTTTAATATACTTCCATGCAAGCAAGCATTCTGACGCTCCTCTCGTTTCGCTCGCTCCGCTATCCATGGTCATAAAACAAACCTAACCTAATCTACAGTTAACCTCTTGTGAAGGATGAGCAACTACGGAACCCTACACTGAGCGTGGCCCGACATGCTTTTGGCCGGTTTTTATTTGAATTATGTTTCCTCTAAAAAAGTGCTATTGTAGTAAAGCGGTGCTGAAACAATTATATTCGAAAGAAAAGTACTGGGACTAAACAATATATGAAACAGTTTCTGTGAAACAATATTCTATAAAAATCTGTCAGCGAATCAAGAATACATAAAAAATAATTCTATTAGTTGATGAGTCTATTAATAAAAAAAAGAGATAATAATATTCATTGATTTGTGTTTCTGTGAAATATGTTTCTTTCAAATAAATAGTCTTTAAAACAATAATATTCTAACTGAAAATACATGAACCACATATTCTTTGAAACATTTCCTGCGAAACGAAATTCTGTGAGATTTCTGTCTGCGAAACAAGGGGACACCCCAGGACGGGCAGTTACAAATGTAAACATAGATTTAAGATAATCCGGTGTGGTTGGATTTAAAAAAATGTTGAAAAGGGTGCAAAGAATTTTTAAGGACCTGCGTTCGCGAATGGGAAGCCATTTTAACTGACGGCGATACTCAGATACGTGGTCATATTTCCGGAGGTTGAAAATAAATCGAATGCAGTTGTTGATTAGCCGATCCAGCTTGCTCAGATACTCCTTGGTAATATTGGAGAAGCACACATCAGCATAATCAACTATGGGCAACAGCAATGTTTGATTAAGGACAGTTTTTGTGGTAATCGGAAGAAAATGCTTAAACCTATAAAGCGCTCTTAAAGTATTAGTCACTTTACGACATACGTCAGACACCTGGGGACCCCAGATTAGACCGCTGTCAATGACCAATCCCAGGTTCTTAACTTTTGATGCAAAGGGAACTGCAATGTCCTCGAACATAATCGATGCCAAGCGCGTAGTGTCCAACAGAGAGAGAAGCCGAGAGCTTCCGAGTATAATGGCTTGACACTTGGATGGGTTTACGGCGATCCCAAAGGTACGCGACCACACGGAGATGCTGTCGAGGTTTTTATTAATTTGTTCAATTGCAGTACCTAAATCGCCAGGACTTGCTTGGATGTATATTTGTAGATCATCAGCATAAAGATGGTAAGAGCATTTAATCCTAGAAGTAATTAGGTTGATAAAAATGGAAAAAGAAGAGGAGAGAGAATACCTCCCTGTGGAACCCCGGAAGCAAGTTCACACCAGTCCGAAAAAGTTTTGTCGGCACGGATCATCTGCCGGCGATCCTGAAGATAGGTGGAAAACCTACTCAGCTGACGATGACGAGACGTTCAAGTGGTCTAGAGTGGCAAGTAAAAGGTCATAGTTGACAGCATTAAACGCGTTGGAGAAGTCGATTAAAACCAACACAGTAAGGTGAGAACAATCCATGCCTTTCCTTATATATACACTACAAGGTGTCAGCAACTTCGTTCCCGGAGGAGAAAAAGTCATAATCCCTATTTTTTTCTTCAGCGTGGTCGGATAAAAAGTATCCTATAAACACCTGGAGATACCCAGCTACCTGTGTACCAAAATTGTTGAAATCCGTTCAGCCGATTTTGCGTGATGAAGCCACAACGACACGACACATACAAATTTTCGTTTCAGTGACCTACATACAAATAGTCTGACTTCAATTGTATTTTTTTGAAAATATCTTCAATGCTTAGACATTTCATTTTTATAACTTTATAATAGTATGGATATATGTGACAGTTTTTGGGAAAAGGTCCCACTTTGTCGATATGGAGTTATGAGTAGTTCCTAATACTGCAGATCATACGCTATCTTTTGGTGAAAGATATATGTCTCTAGGTGCTATAGTTATTTTTTTTAAATTCTTCGAATTTGCAATAGTGAAAAAACGTCAATTGAGAAAACGTTGGTTAAAGTTTGGGACGGCAAAAAACACACTTTTACTTTGAAGTTATGTAGTGGTTAGTATCAATGAAATGGCATACTTTAGGGATTTCAAATTAGTCAAAATCATGTATGTAACCTTAGTAGTTTATATGTTACGGAGGCTTGAACATAAAAAGATAACGAAAATATGTCAATCCTGAATATGGGTTTATTTTCTATATTTATAACATGACACGCAGATTTATCATTAAAGTTGTATTTATAAATGTATTCTCATGCTAAAAAAGACAGAAATAATTCTATGGATCCCTTTAGTTCAGAAATTCAGAAAAAGACTGAATTGAAAAGTACAGCATAAAAAAATACAAATTACAAGTGTATTTTAATATATAACATAAGATCACTTAAAAAACACAGTTATCAAGCATAAAAAGTATTAATATCAAATTCTAAGTACTTTTGTATGCATTATAAAGTTTAGTGATTTTCTATAAGTAGCGTCCCACTTAGTCGATTTACTAAACTTTAGTTCTTGTTCAGTGAAAAGTATGTGTTTTGTATATTTATCCCTTTTTATGTATGAGATAAAGGTTTGTTATTGTTAATCTAATAGTCATTGATACTAATGTCGTTTGTTTGATCTTTTTTTACGGAATTTGAATGGAATTTATTTCCGACTCAAGTTTAGTGTTCCACTTTGACGGTTTGGTTTCGTTCGTATGGACATACGCTAAAAAAATACTACAAGTATAAAATCAGCTTTTAAAACATAGGTGTAATGTTTTTCGAGTTAGTATTTATATAAATGTTATTTTGTATCTATCGGTTAATTATATTTTTTTAAATAATACTGTTTTTTATTTAGCGGAATCATCGATAAAAAAGTCCATTATCGATGGTTACCCAACCCTACTATTCATATTTTGTATTTTTCTTTTCTCCTGCACAAAAAGTACGTCATATTAGCTTCGTTAAGCGAGACTAAAATAGTACATTTAGCCCTAGCAAAAGAAAGCCATATAATCCCATACAAATTTCAATGACACTGAAAAAATAAACTTGCGGTCAGCTACATTCTCCTTACAAATAGTTAAAAACAAACAAACCAACCTGATCAGATTGGCCAAACTTTCTGATAGAATTGCTCAAACTGTACTTTTAGTTTTTCATGAAATATACAATTTTAATGTTAAGCCTTTTTTATTTTCCCGCAGTCGAAGTGAAATGCAGAGTGTTTAACACGTGGCTAAAAGCCATTATATGACACTCAGACATATTTGTCCTCGCTCACTTCGTGAGCTCATCCAAATAATCACTTTGTGTCATAATGGCTTATTTTAGCCCCTTGTCAAACAATCTTCTATTTTTTAGTCGTATTTTTTATGCTGTACTTGTCAATTAATTTTTTATTAACTTTTTGACATAATAACTAACTAAAGGGATCCATAGATTTCTCTGTCTTTTTTAACATGAGCATACATTTACACATACAACTTTAATGATGAATCTGCGGGGCGTGTTATAAATATAGAAAATAAACCCATATTCAGAATTGACATATTTTCGTTCTGTTTTTATGTTCAAGCTAAGGTTACATACATGATTTTGATTAATTTGAAATCCTTAAAGTATGCCAATTCATTTGATACTAACCACTCCATACCTTCAAAGTAGAAGTGTGTTTTTTGCGGTCCCAAACGTTAACCAACGTTTTCTCAATTGTCGCTTTTTCACCTTTGCAAGTTTGAAGAATTAAAAAAAAAAAAACTATAGCACCTAGAGACATAATTTTTTCACCGAAAGATAGCTTATGCTTTCTTATATTACAAACTACTTATAAGTCCATATCGACAAAGTACAAATGTTTCCCTATAACAGGCACAAATATGATATCGACGATTTTTTTCGGTAATCGACAAAGTGGGACGCTGGGCACTAAACTTTGAGGCCTTAAAAAGGTGCTTAAATTGGTCATTTATGGATCGACATCAAAATCATAGGTTTATATCAGTATGTTCTTCAGTTTTCATTGAAAGTCGATTTTCGGTAGGCTTTACCATATTTCACTAAACTGCCCGTAACTCCGAAACTAGGATCGACAAAGTGGGACGTTTTACTAAACTCCGTCACATATATGTATCTTAGTAGGACCCAGGACCATTAAGGGGATGCATCGAAAATTTAAGCTATTTTGTAGCGCATTTTTTGTCAAATCTAGTATATAAATCAGACTGGTTTTCAGATATGTTTTTCTTGACTATATTAACCTTTTCAGTGATTAATGCGGAAACATGTTTAATGAAAATTTCCTCTATAGAAAAGTTATCCGAAAAAGCGTCTTTATTTCCCGTTTTTTGTCTAGTTTGTACAAAGGACAGATTAATAAACGGCTAAATTATGTTAAAATGATATTCTTCCCTTTATCTTTAAAGTTATTAACTTAAATGTTAACAAAACATAATAATATCTTCGATTTCATGGTACTTTTACATCTGGCGCTTACGCCAAAAATCCCCAAGCATGTAGTGTATTAGCTTTCTCTTTATTTGATGCGCGCGAGCAATAAATGCGTCCCTTATTACAAATCACGCTTATTGGCTGGCTCCGCGTTTGGGGCGTGATTTATGAATGACGAAGTAGCCCCTTAATACAAGAGCACTGCCAGTTGCCATACTGCCATCGTGTTCCGATCGCAAGGAGATACTTATTCTAGCAAAAACTAGATGGCGCTTTAAAACTAAACATTTAACGATTTATAATTGAATAAAGAAACATAGTATAGTAAAAATTAGTTCGCATATAGCTAATAATAAATAAATAGTAACATTTAAATACTGTATCACGCTTGGAAAGTTGAATAATTGTAAAAAATACTTATACATAGATGGTGTTGTACATATCGGGGAACGGCTTTTTGTATGGAGATGGTCAGTCCTCTTGTTTTAATGGTCCTTGGTAGGACTGTATTATCTATCTATCTATCTATCAGCAACGGACGTTTACTGTTGAACATAGGCCTCCGTTTTGCTCGCCACAGAGTGCGATTCGCAAACCGCATCCATCGACTCCTCGCGACCCTCACGACGTCATCTGTCCAGCTAGTCGGTGGCTGTCCTACGCTGCGCTTTCCAATGCGTGGTCGCCACTCCAGTGTAGAGTGTGTGGAGTGCTTTAACCCTTTTCCAGGCGTAGTGAGATTCACCGACCACAGAAGTGTTAAAATTTCATCTTTATCACGATGATTTTACCCTTCGTCTATGTCTGATAAGGAATCTAACCGCTTTTGAAACAATTTAAATATTTGTTCATCAGTTTCAATTTAAATATCACATACAAGGGTTAAGTTTGAAAAAAGGTTGACTTTTCTCGAAAAGTTACTTGCTTTGAAATGAATTCCCAATCTTTAACAAAAACAAAAAGTACATTCAGAAAATGTACACACATATTTCTACAATACTTTTAAAAACATTTTGAGGTTTTTAGGGTTCCGTAGCCAAAAAAGTGCGGTTCTCAGCAAAAGGACGTAAGTGCTGGGGAGATACGCTCTTTTGTTAGTGTTTTTTTTTTCAAATCTTATTTTTTCTCATTCGCAGTGCATTTTTTTGTATAAACGGCTGTGGAACCCTTCATGGGCGAGTCAGACTCGCACTTGGCAGCTTTTTTTATTTAATACAGAAGCTACCTGCTTTTCATTGGGTTATAAGATTTTTGAACTTTAAAACACAACAACGTCCAGCACTTTGAAAATTAATTGTTTTCAAAGTGCTGGACGTTGTCTAAAGTTGCAGTGGGTTCCGTCACATATAGGTTTGGCAGGCATCGAGGAGGTTGACCGGCTGGCCGCGGCAGCTGCTTCTGCGGACACGGAGACTTTTCAGTAGATTTTTCAGAGGTAGTCGCTCTGTATAGGAGTAAGTCCTTTAGTTTTTTGACGAACGGTCCCGCAGTAAGGGGATTTGGTATAAGACTATCCAGTCGGAGCCTCCTCGTGTTCCCTGGTTTGAGCATGTCAGGTTATGTAGGGCAGTTATTGTAAGGGCGCTAAGGCTTAGTTCCGGACATGTTCCACTAAATAAGTTTGCACATCTTATGAAGAAAGCAGTGTCGCCAAATTGCGAAGAGTGTGGTACGGTAGAAGATGAGTACCATTTTTAGAGGAATGTGTCCGAACATGCGCTAAAATAAAAGAGACAGGTTAATAATACAATGGGGGTAATTGTAATCATGTTGTTATTTTACAATCTATATTGGCAGAACGCATGTCGGGAGCGCCGAAATTTGTGTACAGTTTTTTTTTGTAAATTATATAGATAGTGTATACAAATTTTGTTGTTTTTTTTTATCAAGTAGTAATTCTGTAAGATGCTGTTAGGATTTAGGTTTAGGCCTGCTGGAGCTGGCATGTTAATTACCTTTGATCAAAGCTCCTTAAATAAAGATTAAAAAAAAATCTTTTTTGATTAGTAAATATTTTCGGACATAATATAGCTACGAAAGTAGCATAAATTGTGCCCCCCTCTATTTTGAAAAATTAAAGCTTAATAAACCTTACACGAAAATTATTTAGAAACATGATTGAATATACCGTTTTTGAGTTATTGCCCAAAAAATAGCGATTATCAACACAAAGACGTAAGTGCCGAGGAGATACGCTCTTTTGCTATTGCACTTTTTCATATCGTATTTTTTTCCATCTGTAGTACACTAGTGCGGAACCCAAAACTGAGCATGGTCCGACATGCTCTTGGCCGGTTTTTTAATTACATTCTCCCTCATCTACCCTTCTTATGTTCACTATAATAGGCACAGATTACGGGATATGAAAATCAAAATCCAAATAATCCGTCGGTTAAATAATGATAAAATATTGGACACGTAGTTTTTGCTTTTTCAAAATAATAAAAAAAATACTCAGATAAATCGCATTAAAGTGAAGGATTGTGACGTCACTCCTAGGTATAATTTGTAATTCTTAACTTTTTGTATGGACCGATGATCTGGTGATGATCGCGGGAAACCGTTGGATGAGGGCGGCGCGCGACCGGTCGTTTTGGAGCCACGATCGCTGCACTGGTGATCTTCTAGTGTATCTCAAACACCGCTGGGCCTCGGACATTGAGACTCAAGGTGAGGCATTGGCAGTTAGCCGAGACATAGCCAAGGCGTTCGATCGGGTCTGGCACCGGGGTCTTCTATCGAAGTTGCCATCTTACGGACTGCCCGAGGGTCTTTGCAAATGGGTCGCCAGCTTTTTAACCAACAGAAGCATAAAAGCCGTGGTTGATGGCAGCTGCTCCAAAACCATGGTTATAAACGCTGGCGTTCCGCAAGGCTCCGTACTATCTCCAACGCTGTTTCTGCTGCATATCAATGACATGCTGTCCACCGATAGTATTCATTGCTATGCAGACTGTTATGCGCTTTACACAGGCCGAGCAAACATCCCTCGCTCCTTTGTGGAAGAAAGTCGCGAACAACTTGTGATTGAGAGCACTCTATCCAGAGTCTCCGATTGGAGTCGAGAACACTTAGTTCAATTTAACCCCACCAAGACACAAGTTTGCGCGTTTACCGCTAAGAAAACCCAATTTACTGTGGCCCCACAATTCCAGAACACGGCTCTCACCATCTTGAAGAGCATTGGGATCCTAGGTATTGATATTTCGAGCGACGTTCAATTCCGAAGTCACTTGGAAGAGAGGGCCAAGCTGGCATCAAAAAAGCTCGGTGTCCTAAATAGAGCAAAGGGGTACTTCACCTTTGGGCAAAGACTGCTGCTGTACAAATCGCAGGTCCGTCCCCATATGGAGTACTGGTGTCACCTCTGTGCTGGAGCACCTGGATATCAGCTTGGCCCTCATGACGCAGTTCAAAGACGCGCTGTACGAATTATTGACGATCCCATGCTCACAAACGGTATTGAACCTTTAAGTCTCAGGAGAGACTTCGCCTCTTTATGTGTGTTCTACCGCCTGTATAATGGGCTGTGTTCCGAGGAATTGTTCGACATGATGCCTACAGCCACCTTTTACCATCGCACCGCTCGCCATCGGCGGGATATTCATCCACACACCTTGGATCCAAAATGGTCGCGCACCGTGCGGTACAAAGGAATTTTCTACCGTGCACACTCCGAATGTGGAATGACCTCCCTGCCGCGGTTTTCCCTGGAGGTTACAGTATGGGGTTCTTCAAGAGGGGAGTGAATAGGTTCTTAAAGGGTCGGCAACACGATCGTAATGCCCCTGGCGCCGTTGCAAGCGCTCATAGGCTGCGGTGACTACTTAACATCAGGCAGGCCGTACGCTTGTTTGCCACTTTAGTACTATAAAAAAAGATCCTTGAGGGAGGCCTTTGTCCAGCAGTGGACGTCCCTGGGCTGATATGATGATGATGATGAACTTATTCATTAGGTACGTAAAACAAGAAAAAATACGTCTCCTATATTTACTATTTATCGATCTACACGCATTAATTATTAAAATTCTGTCATTATGCCTATTATTTCTTTGTGGGGTAACGACCTTCCAATCTACAGGTTAAACAATAATTTCATGCAATGAAGTTTTTCGTTACGGCCTCCAGATTCTTTTCGTTTGGAATTACACCGCCTAGGAAAATTACATACCTATCTTGCTTTGTTTGAGAACTGAACATGTCCTGGGTTAAGATTATAAATCCTATTTTTCCTTGGATTTAGAACGCGTAGCAAACTTATCTTGCTTTTTCATCGATAACTCAACATTTTCCTGGGATAAGAATCGATTAAATAAAGACGACCGAATTTTGCTTGATGTGCGAGGTGTTTTTATTCTTCGATAATGGGATGCATCTAGATAAACCTGGAAGAACTGACCGAATCAACTTACTAAACCAAACACAGATTTTTTAAAATTGGTAACTGACAGACTGCAGCAGAAGTAGCGAAACGCACCAAGTGCTCAAAATGATCTGCATACGATTTTTAGCATGTTTATCCATAGTTACTTCCGTTTGCTGAATGTGCTTACCTACCAGCATCCAAAATTTGTTCAGAATTGTTAAGAGTCGTTTCCGAGATACCTATAACATTTCTGTACTATATTACAATAATTTCTCGTTTATGAGAAGAACTATACAATAAGTCCAGGAATCCGGTTCCAAGGACCGAAATTAACGGACTGTTACCCTTGGAATAGATGTAATTATGTTGTTGAAGTAAAAGATGTGTTTTGTTGAGTGAGTTTAATGACACTAAAAATAAAACTATTGTGCATATTAATGTATGTACAGCTTGTTTGTACAGTATAAAACTTAAAAGGATATTTTTAAATCTAAAGTAGCAATCATTCCCGGCAAACTTAAAAATTCAGTTCCACAAATTGGTCCATCCGCATCGTCTGGCAAGTTGTTAGGACATCTTCACGTCGCAATGCACCGTCTGGCGTGCCCCGGCTCATCTAGGAAACCGGCTGTTGTTCGAATGAAAACCTTTACATTCACGTTCACGCGGCCTCATACCTCTCGCCGACTCACCTGTGCAGTTGGCCAGTTGATAACCAACCTCTTCGCAGCACACACGCCGCGACGCCGCGACGAGTGTTCCATTTTCGAATTTCAAATCCCGATCGTGATTGTTTATGGTTACTTTTTTTAAAACTTGAAAGTGGACTTGGGAAAGACGATGACGGATTTTGAATTTTGTGACTGTTCTCGCTTGAACGTTTAGTGTTTATTTTCCGCTGTTTTCGGAATTCCCTTTCAAAAGGGAGTGGATGTGAAACTGGATAAAGCCCGGAAGAACTGGTTGACTCTCCCAGCGCGCTTCCGCGAAAGGTAAGTGTTTGTTTATTAGGATAAGTGTTTATTGATGAATTTACTTGCCTATTATACTTAACTTGGTATCTATTTGAGGTACACTGAAAGTTGTGCATAAAGTCCATTTCCTTTGCGAATGGTTAACTTCAATGAGCCTTAATAAATAAATGACATAACGGTTTCCCGCTAAAAAATATAGGTACCAATCCATAAATAAAAATATGTTTTTTCAAAACATAGGTACCTACTACGTATTCTAAATTTAAATATTGATACGTATGCAGTAGTTGTTTAAGTATATGTAAAGGGTCAACACACCGGAAGTGGCGGAAATCCCTTTACTTAATTAATAAGCATCTACCAACCTACATAAAGCAGGAAGCTGATAGAATAAGTTGTTATGACCAGTGTCCGGAACGACCCTGTTTATTTATACTAACTTGTAGTAAGTAATTTAAAATTGTTTGTTTGCTTAAAGTTAATTAGTGGCAATTAATTAAGTCACAGGTTAATAATAGGTTACAGATGTTTTTAGTGGTAGCTGTACCTACGCCAAAAAAGCTGCAAATGGTGTTAAACGCATGAAACAGCAGCAGAACGATTGATCTTTAGGCCATGCGAATTAATTTGATCCGTAGCACGAAAAAAAAAAAACAAAAAAGGAGAGGAGTTATGACATCTTTTTTTTTTGTATGGGGAAAAAAATGTTCCGAAACCTATCGTGTGTGGTATCTAATGAAAGGGCTTACTAAGCAGATTTTAAAAATATATCACATTATTATATTTCAGTCAGTTGTTTTGAATAAAAATAAAAATCATTCAAATTCAATTTGTTTATTCTGTAAGTAAAGTTGTGGCCACAAGGGCACTTTTACAAGTCTGAGTCTACGGCATTACAAGAGGAGACCACCGTTGAGAAGAAAACCGAAACAAACTGAACGGTCAGTAATTTTTTCAAAATAATTCTTAACTATTACAATGAAATGAAATGAAATGAAAATAATTTAATCCAGAACTGGTCCATAGTTATAAATAAATAATAATACTGATCTGAATGTTGTCTTAATTATACTTAAAACTTTTACTTAATTGTGTTATAACTAATTTATAATTGGTACACGCAGAGGAGATGTACAGATTCTCCAGATCAATGTTAAGATAAAATATAAACTAATAATTTTCTCAGAGAGATCTATAAGGTCTCTAATAGGTGTCACGACATGCAATAAAATTAAATATAATAATTTGATTGAATTCTACTGAGATTTATAAGGTTTCTTAGGGGTCAAAATGAATAATACATTAAAAATAATAATTATTAAATCTAAATTTCTTAGAAATGTATATCGTCTCTAGGCGTCATCACATGCATTAAGATAAAATTAATTAATTTAACCCTCTAGAAATGTTTAAGGATACACGAGTACTTCTATAAACAAAACAAAACAAATATTTACACTAAGTTTCTTAGAGATATGTATACAGTCTTTAAATCGAATAAAAAATTAATAGCTTCAATCGAGTACAGGATGAAGAACACACAGTCCATTAAACACTGGTAAGCAGTTACTAAGGATACAATTAATTTGGCCCTTGCTAAACAGACCTTACATTTTCAAAACATACCAAGTTTGGGCTCCATCAGATAAGATACGGTTGAATCATTATTTGTAAAATATGCCTAAAACGATACGTAATAGCCTCACATCCAACCCGAAGAAAGCAATTTTGAAAATATTTAAATTTGGTATTTTTTTATTATTTTTTAATATCCTTCCCTTGCTCGCGATTCAATAATTGGCTCGCAGCAAAAAACAACTTTGCTCCCTTGTTGCATAAATAACTATTATCACCCGTACAAAGCCACTGGAAGAGTAGTGAAATATTATGGTGGCTTAAAAGTTGTGCGCTATTGGATTTTAATGCAGAACAGATGAACAAAATGACAAAAACGGTATCTGCCATTAACATCTGGCTATCGAGATTGTATCCTAATAGATAATTAATGGCAGTCTCGAATTCTTCGAAAAACCAGTTTATTTTTTAACCAAGTGTCTGCGGCTGGTTGTCCAATGGGAATTTAATAAAAATAAAAACTCAGCTGTCAATGCCATGTTTTTTATTATTTTACTTACTAATCTATGTAGACCAAAGTAAAAATGTATGTATACCAGGGAACTGTACAAATGTCGTGATGAGTGTTTAAAAAAATATATTTAAGGATATATCTTTGAGTTCGCATAACATATACTATCGGAAAAAAAAAAGTTAAATCGGGTAAAAAAGGTGTGCACACCTTTGAGCAACTTAATGTTTCCAGTTAGGTAGTGTTCTCTTATCTGTGTTATTTTATTACACTTTCTTAGGCTAGAATAATCAAGTAACAGAAACGAGCGAATGTGCATATTAAATAAAAGATCATCGGTCTATCTTGTCGGGGGCCGCCACTCGAGAGCCTTTCTGCCCCGGCGGTCATCGGCTCCTTAGACTACGTCCAACCAAACTGCCTCTATTTGGTGTAATTTTTACGTCATGTCCTGTCAAAATACCCATTACCCTCTGTTTAGTCCGTTTCAGAGCAAAATTTCCTTTCAACAGGCGTGCCAACCGTCACTTCAGTTAAAACCCCTTTATTAATAAATCGGTAGCATTGTAATGCAAGTAGGTCCGATTGCTATAATTATATTTAACTATACCTAATTATAGCAGTGGATCGCACGCTTGCGTTGCCAATTAGGACAGACAGACAGGTGTTTCTATTGAGTTATTACCGTATTAGAATGGTTATATTATTGTCTTCTACGTCTGAAGAATAAATGTTGTATATACAGTTACAACTGACGGAGTAAAATGGCTGCTGAAAATCTTAAATGCTCTCAAATATGGCATATGACGACGTGAATTACGAAATCACTGTGATTGGAGTATTGATTAATTAATTGGCCATATATAGATTACAGAATGATCACTAATGTTAAAGTTTAATTGGTACTGCTCGATGTGTTGTACGTGTTCGTCCGACACGCGTTGCGGCCGCAAATGCTCAAGATTGAGGTCCAAGGATTTGACCAAAATATGTCAGGGATACGACTTTTAACATATCAAAGATTAAGACCAACATCTAAATATCAACGTTGTAGTCATTTACTACTATTTTCCTATGAGCTTGCAGCTTGCTCATTCCAAATTCGAAATACTCAACTACCAAACCAAGTATCTCTTATAAGCAGAGCGGAACCCGGAATTTTGGTGGCACTTTCGATCTGTCATTAGCAAGTTCTCTTATCGATTTCCGATTTATACAATCCATATTATAAATGCCAAAGTGTGTCTGTCTGTTACTGTTCTCTTCACGCTTAAACCACTGAACCGATTGGGATTTAATTTGGTATGGAGATAGTTTGAGTCCCAGGGAAGGACATAGGCTACTTTTTATCCCGGAAACATACCCTTATCCGCGATAAACGAATTTAAGGCGGACGAAGCGGCAGAAGTTAGTATACCGATAAAATACAATAAAATACAATACAGCACACACATTTTTAAAGAAGATTAAAAGTATAGGTAAGCAACAGGCAGTCTTATCTTTAAATAGTGATCTTCTTACCTTATTTCTGGCTAACTGAAAATTTTAAAGCGGTCTATATGCTGCAGATATTGCACATGATTATAGGATACTTTTTTGCCGACTACGCTAAAAAAAATAGGGTTTACACTTATTCTCCTCCACGAATGAAGTATCTCCTAGTACATATTAGAGCGGAGTGATGTCTGATAACGTCTTATGCTCGTGAATGAGTGCAGTAAACTATAATATTTCAAGCCGTTTGCGAGATCCGACCATGCTAATTATACCGCAAAAGATACGAGTCTCATCCACAAAGCGATTTGATTACGTATCTTAAACGAAATATTAGAAAAAACGCGGATGGCGGCGTGAAAGTGTTGACCCCGCAAAACCGGCTCGGCTAGGCACCAATCAACAGACACGTTGGTACACTGTGGATGTTCTACACGGTGGTACACTGCTGTGGTCGTTTTACGAACACATACACTATAAGTACGCGCCATCACCGATTTTTAGGCTTCCGTACCCAACGGGTAAAACGGGACCCTATTACTAAGACTTCGCTGTCCGTCTGTCTGTCTTTCACCAGGCTGTATCTCATGAACCGTGATAGCTAGACAGTTGAAATTTTCACAGATGATGTATTTCTGTTGCTGCTATAACAACAATTACTAAAAACAGTATAATTTTATGTCTGGCTGTCTATATCAGTAACGAATATAAAATGATCGAACATCGCGTACATTTTGTTTAGGAGTAGGGATGTGCTAACACTGCATTTTCATAGATTCGGCCGTTTGTAGCGTGTATATTTTGTATGGAACCCTCGGTGCGCGAGCCCGACTCGCACTTAGCCGGTTTTTTCTTTAGAACCTGACTGAACTAGTGGCGTGCTCAGGGTTTTAAGCGAAGGTAAACAGTTGTTGTATGCCTATATGGAGCCATGGTCGTACAGGGCTTCAGGGTAGGCAGCTAGGCAGTTTCCCTGTGCTTGTGTATGGAGCCATGGTCGTTCAGAGTAGGCAGTGCCTTTGTGCCTATATGAACCGCAAGCCACTGCTTTGAAATGGGTACCGTCTAAGTCTCTTTAACAGTACCTAATTAGATTTAGTGTGGCCACTTAGATGTAGAGTAAAATTTAAAAATAACACATCAACTCCGGTAAAAAAAGAAACTAACAAATATTTGATATCGACACCTTTTACAATATAGCGACGAAAGACAACGGATGGATTTGCGGTATAGACAACAGATTTTCATAATCTTTTCTTAAAATAGATTTATTTATAGCCGCAATTTTGTTTCCATAAGACATTGTTTTAGGCTACAGTTTTTGGGTTGGGATGCGGTGCGCAAGGCAAACACAGTGCGTTTCGAATAGGGTTTAGGTATACAAAGATACGCATTTTTTTTTATATCCCATGCCCAGCTTGCATGGGATAGTTTTTACCCGACTACTAAAAAAGAGGTTTATGGTTTTTTATCTCCCGCGAATGAAGTTCCCGCAACTTTCTCAAAACTCTTTTTCGATTCAGTGATCTCCAAATATTCCGTTCCTAACTTTATAATAGTATACCTACTACTAAAACATCATATTGTATTGGTCAGTAAAAATGTGCACACTGAATTTTGTTTGTAACGTTATAATTTTCAGTTGAATTTTGTATCTATGATTTATTTTCTATTTTCGTCTACTTTTTCGTTAAATTGATGTGACTTTCAGGACGGTAAGAGTCACCCTGAAGTCTGATTACAATGAATTACGTTTCACGGGGCATTTTACGAAAACTTATTTCAAGTAAAATTAGATTTCGAAATTAAATTATCTATGCTGAGGTTGGTACCACTGCCCTATTATACAAAGTATAACCAAAAAGTGTCTATTTTGGATTCCATTTTTTATTTGTTAATCAGTTCATCAGAGACTCACGGAATTAGGCATTATGAGGTGACCTTAAATTCTTTTTTTTGCAATGATAAAATTTATTGAACCAAGAACCTAACTCAAACCTATATTTTTACATAAATAGCTTCTTATACTTTAACACGTCCCAAGTGCAGTGGTATGCATGTGTACCGCGCTGAAAATTTCCGAGTGCAATGGTATGCGTATGTACCACGCGACTACTTCTAAATTGACGTTTATAGTACATAATATATGCAGGATTTACGTATTACTCAAAGTACTTTATATTGGGACTGCTAATGTGTTAAGATTAACATCAGACATTGACACTTGCCCGAACACGAGCATCTTTACCATATCTTTACCTCGCAGTGGCCTCCGGCATATGTTAATATATTGGATACATTCGACAAACCTCGAATTTCCAGTTATTTAATGTTATATTTTAAATGAAAGATTTTATTCGAGTTTCGAACGAGTCGGTTGGTGACGTCATCAGTCTTGTTGATGTTGGTCGTTCGTTATTAATTCGATTAAAGCATTTAATTGTTAGTTTTTGTAATTTGGTACTTACCTGCCCGCTGGGACTCCATGGCTGAGGCACGCTATCTACCTTTGATCTGGTCTTACCCGGGTATACCTTAATCATGGTGTTCACTGTTCTTGTGTTCTCTTTTTTTGGTGATGTCTTTATGATAATCATATAACCAGAACTAACCTTAGAATTTATATTTTTAACTACTAGCACATTATGGACTACTGTCGAAAATAAAGTTATTGAATTTGAATTGTATGGACACGTAAAATAGTGCCTGAAAATGATTGCCAATACATACATACAAAATAATTAGAAATAACTCTTGATCGGTATATGTATATCTTATAGAATATCAGACTAATATCATAAGTAAATCATCTTGGCAATCATTAAAACATGCTTTACAGTAATTGGACAACATGATGAGTTTTATGTACATTTAACAGCCTATCTAATATATCGACTTCTGTTTACAACATATTAGTCCCGTAAACAGTCATAAAAAGTTCTGATTTAAAACAGGATCTTCTAGAAAGAGCACAACCTCTAGATAACTATTATTGCAATTGCTGTAAATATCAAAACTACTAGTTCGTGATCATATTATTACTGTCAGAATGAGTAACGCGCATTGATTAAAAATAATAGGATCAAAACCGGCCAAGTGCGAGTCGGATTCGCAAACAAAAGTTTCCGTAACACGGTATGCAAAAAAACGCCGTATTTTTTTATAGCGGAGGAGAAAAAAATCAACCACAAACTATCTTATTTCTTCAGCGTAGTCGAGTAAAAAGTATTCTATAACCATCTGTGGATATCAAGCTACCCTTGTACCAAATAGTTGAAATCCGTTTATCCGTGTTGGCGTGATGAAACCACAACTACGACACATACAAACATACAAAAAAAATGTTTCGATTCAGTAGTCTTCAAATCTTTTATTAATTAAACAGGCGTAAAAAGGGTCATTTTTAGGGGAATCGACACGGAATAGCTATATGCAGACAGTTGTGCTTCGAGCCCATGAGTCTTGAGTGCAGTTGGATACCACAATTTTGTACAATATAAAAGCCTTATAGAATTTTGATTAAACAATGAAAATGAACCACATTAATCATTGTTATTATTGTTCCTATTACATTGTTTGGTCTAAGCATGTACGTAATTAATATCAAAATAAATGATAGCTGTAATGGACGAACTTTTCAGGGGCTACTTAGTACATTCTGTAAATAAACAAACGTTCCGGCTTAAAAGATAAAGCCTTGCTGGCAGTAGCTGTTGACCGTAGGCTAGATACGCAGCAGAGCCTTAGTACAGGGGTCCCTTGACACGATTTGGATAGAGAACCCTAAAATGTAACATACCCCTCGGCTAGTACGTTTATAAAAGTGTGAGTTCTTATTTGTGCAGCCATTAAGTTCCACCAGTTTTATTATATTAGCGCCATCTTGGGGCTCGCCTTGACATTTAGCGAGTCCGCGGATCCTCTTTTAATTTGTTTGCCAACATTGTTTCTGTTTATTTATTTTAATCATGGCTATATCTCGCAATTATGCGGTGAGATAAATCTGTGCAGTGGCTATTAATAAGGGAGGTATCCCGACAGTCTTGTTAACATAATTGAATAATTACTATACGGAGACGTCTTTATAAAGATATTTCTGGAAAGTCTTACCATAAGACGATTTTTTCACTATAATTATCTTTCTTAGTGCGATATTAACACAATTATGCTGGACAATAAATAAATAATTTAACTATAGAAAACACTTTTAAATCTATGAAAGTTTTGTGACAGAGGCAATTAATAGGCAACAAACTGCGTATGAAATAAATAAATTTTCTTCTCTTAAATGATATTGGGCGACTAGGTTTATCTCGCGGGTCCAGCTATGTAGTAAACGGTCTATTTCAGAAAAAACATGCATTGTAGGACAAAAACTAGCGCTGGTACTCTACGGATTAAAATCCGAAGTTATCTGATGCGTGAAAGAAGGATGAACTAAAAACACTTTTAACATTAATATGGAAAAGGATCGACTTCGAGGAAAGGAGGTAACATTCTATGTTTTTATCTGCCACAAACCTAACGGTATTCAAAAGTTCATACAAATTACAGCTAGGTATTTCAAAATATAGTACCTACGTGCACGAAATTCAGTTTCTGTAATAGTTTACCGCATAATTCTAGACGCCATGCATGAAGTTCAAGGTGCAACTTGCACGAGGATTGAGCAATAAAACCACTAAAATAACGTTGATATGTGTCGGCCACACGAAACTTGGGAGCTTATTCTGAACTGGGCGATAAAGTATCGCATGGAAAATAAACTTTAAGTAGTTTAAACCAACAGTAATTGTTTTTCCCAAATTAATTCTATTAAAATGCATCATTTATTGTTTTAGAGAGGTAATTTTAACACGTTTGCAGCCCAGTGCCCCATATGGAGCTCCACCATTCTGTGTCCTGTATATGTGGTACGTCTGCATGGAAAAAGAGTACAAGAGAGGAAAAGAGAAAAAATATTAAGAAATAAGTATCCATACTTAATATTATAAATGTGAAAGTGTGTCTGTCTGTCTGTCTGTCTGTCTGTTACCTCTTCACGCTTAAACCACTGAACCGATTGGAATGAAATTTGGTATGGAGATAGTTTGAGTCCCGGGGCTACTTTTTATCCCGGAAAAATACCCTTATCCGCGATAAACGAATTTAAGGCGGACGAAGTCTCGGGCAGAAGCTAGTATGATAATATGTGAAGCGAGAGTAAGGAAGACATGGAAGTAGTGTGAAGACTATGCTGTTAATTTCAATACCATCTCAAATAAATTAATAAACTACTTATCCATAGAAAGGTTATCAGTATCTCCATACCAACCTATTAAAAACCACAACTCCGTAAATCATGAAAGTCATTTATTGATGTCATTGTCAAATAACTTATGTTTTATTGCACTTGCTTAATTATCTAATTGAATGGAAACATGTACTGTCTAGTACTGTGTGGACCTTTAATACTTGCTTGAGCAAAATCGATCTGGAAAAAAGATTTCTTGTCTTGTTATGGCGACCACACGCTTGTGTATGCGGCCTCATGGAATAATATTGAAATAATTTACAACGGACTTAAGGAATCGATGACTTAAAGCCAAATAACATTCTCTACCAGTTAAGTATAGGGAAAAACAAAGCATATGAAGTTGGTGCAGGGCAATCAACTTCATGTCCTTTAGTTTTTTTCGTTATTTGATAAAACCTATAAGTTTACCACATTTGATAAAATCTGTAAGTTCTTATATCTCGAAAAACAACGTATTCTAGCAGATACCAGAGCTGAGGACAAGCCCCTATTTTCACACAAATATTTTCATTGAAGTCCACTGGGCAACCGGTGAAATTGAAGGTAAAGTAATGTTTTTTAATACCGTTGTCATGTAGTTTCATGCTTTAATTAATCGAGTAAGGTAAACAGCAATTAACAACAGGAAACTTCGTATTTTCTTGTAATTTCCTTTTAAACAGCAAATTGTATGGAGGACACTAAAAAGTTGATTCACCCTGTCGCCAAAAAAGTTAAATCGCATTAGGAGCGATGGACAAACCTCATGGGGCATTAGGGGCCCAGGGTGGCAATTTTTTAGAAGCGGCAAAATCTAAGGCTGGGCTGCAATTTTTTTTCGATATCGAAAATGCCCCAGGGCAATGCTACAACTATTATTTACAGAATTGTGTAAGTGTTAAAAAAAAGGACTTACATGACAGGGATTTGATTTGTATTAAAAATATCTATTCATTAAAACTTCTTGATATTTTCGTTTTCCGGCCGCTTTCCTGACAAATGGCCAAAACTCCAGACATAATCAGGAAAATTCCTGACATCTGGCAATCTATATGTAAGTAGCCCAGATGGTGGACATAGTCTGCAGCTTCGAAACACGCAAACTCATTTTGTTTTACAACCGATCCGATAGCAGAGTAAAGGCTAATCATCCTTAATCGTCAATATTTGTTCAGTTTCATAACAGTGTTTCAACGGCACACGGATTAAGCATGATTTGCAATTACCTTATTTGATGTGGATCACTCAAGGCTGTCTGCCAAAATACGGTAGTGTAAACCGATTTTGAAATATCTTCTTGCGTTATACTTATGTTTTCTAAAAAAATCCATAATTTGTATTATTTAATTATATGCATACATCGTAATAGTCGAATCTTTGTTGACTTCAATAGATCTAAAGTTTAACTAGCTCCAGACTCAAGTATAAAAAACTCGACCACCGAGGGTTTCGTACAAATTTTACGCTAAAAACAGCCGTATCTATGAAAATCCAGTATTAGCTCTGCTCCTAAGCAAAATGTACGCGGTGTGGGATCATTTTATATTGGTTACTGATATAGGCAAATACACATAAAAAGTAAGATTTTCAGATTTATTTCGTGGGTTGTGCTATAAAGAGCTACCTACATACCAAATTTCAAGTTTCTAAGACAATAGGAAGTACCCTATAGGACTTCCTATTGTGATGAAGTTATTTTTATGGAAACACCTTTTTTCATTACTGTATCTTTGGATTGCATTGACTGTTTTAGCTTCATTGTTTTACAGCTTTAAGGGACCGTAGACATAAGTATCTATATTAACGGCTAGACAGACGGACGGACGGACAGACAGACGGACAACAAAGTGATAATATAAGGGTTCCGTTTTTTTCAAAGTAAGAAACTCTAAAAACATGTCACAATTAGACAAATTAGCCTAAACAATGTAGTCAATATTTGACGACGATCAAGAAAATAAATTTACCGTCATGAAACTCCTGAAAAGAGCAAATAAGGTGAAGATAGGCCTAATTATATTGTTGGCGCTTAAAAATTTGTCAACTACTGTCACATGCTGCTTAATTGCATATACCACTGGGATTTCTAAGCGTGGCACATATGTATACCACGAGACGCGTAACGTGTTAATTTAATGCAGCAAATCAATAGAATATGTTCTTATAATTAGGTATCGAATTTTTTACTTCCGTTCGTTTTATTGTTGAATTAAAGCGAATGCTTAAAACTATCTCAGAAACTGGGGCAAGAGCATTACATGCAGTTTACTTATTTTGAATGGAGGAAAGGCTCAAAACAAGATCGTATTGAGAACGTAATTTCACTTTTTTCTTATTGTAGCTTATTATACATTGGAGCACTCTCGATTGTGTGCTGGAAATAATAATATTATTATTTTATTGTATTGTAGTGATGGTTGGTTGACTTCACGAGTCGGCTAAAATCCAATATGATGATGATTGCAAACTAAACAAGAGCATACTTTATTCAGGGTTTAAAGAGCAGTTTTTCATTTGAGACAAAATATTTTAACCCTCAGATGTATGAAGTATCCGTAACGATACTGAAATCAGTCCAATGTCTATTAAATTCGCTTTTTAAATACAGACTTAATTTTGAGAGTGTATTTTTGATCGGCAGTTGTTTGACTTCCGTATCAATATAGATAGATAGCCTAAGGTCCTTAAGCCGTATCCGTTTACAGCTGTTGTTCAGTTTTTGAGTTATCATAACTAGGGTTGCCACTTTTTTTCGAAGAAATATAGTATTTTTCTCAAAACCTTGCCAAAATATAGTACTTTTGGGAAATTTAGGAAAAAAAATTAGTACACGTTCATTCATTCATCATGCTTAAACATTATATACGAACTACAAACCTATATCACTTTATCGCACACCATATCAGTGATTAAGTCGACGTTTATACAAAAAAAGTGCACAAGTGGTGTTAGCAATGAAAATATAGTATTTTTCGTACTATATACTATAGAAAAATATTTCTATAATATATAGTGTAATTGACTGCAATATAGTATGATACTACCCTAATTTACCTTAATTAAATTTAGTGGCATTATTGGTGCAGCGATCATGGAAGAGTACCATAGGCGTGGCAAATTTCAACCGAAGTTATGGATTAGGGGTACTATCGGCAATATTATAACTATTTTTAATCGTTTAAATTGGTATTTTCCCGATCTATAGCGCAATACCATCATCGCTTTACCAAAAATGCTACCAAAATTTACGATCACTAGTTATCATAACTGAAATAATTGGAATAAAACAATTTAACGGATTATATCGCGTATATTATCTCATTTTAGTTCCCGACGTTTCGGAACCAAACCACTCAATTAAGTTTGATAAACCTTCTATCCTTGCCAAAGAAAAAAGATATTTTCCCAGGATGCTACGCGAGGCTATTGAGATTAAAAAGCATCCTAATTTCAATAGAGAAGATGGATTGTCACTACCACAAGCTTGGGATCCTGTAATACGTCTCATCAAGGAACAAGCGAGACACAGGACTGCAAAACCTTTATTTCCGAACGGTGTAAAATATCTTATCTGTTTAAAAGTAGTTTAATAGTCTCTGTTTTTTAAATATTATAATTAGTAATGAGGTAGCCTGGGAGTTTTTCTTTGCAGCGTTTCTTTTCTCCTCAGTACGCCTCATTTGTGAAATGCTGCTTGGTAAATTATTAGAATAAAATAATTAAGCCCTTCTGGCACATGTGAAACTGTCTTTACAGCTTAGGCCCATCTGGCATGTATGTACACCTTTATTTGTATTTTTTCAAAAAAATGGGTAATTTGCACAAATTGTAACTTTGACAGAGGAAAATACATCTTTTCTCAGTCCTCCCGTGACCATGGAAAGCTGGAAAGCTTCCGAAACGTCGGGAACTAAAATGAGATAATATACGCGATATAATCCGTTAAATTGTTTTATTTCAATGAGTAATAATCGCGGAAACAGAAGAAAATATTATGAAATAATTGGATCAAATTCAAGCCAAATTCAGTTTTAGTTGCTCTTAACTATTCGTCAAAGACAATAGACCGCATTTTTCTCTCGTCATTTTATTAAAATGGAATTGCGCGCGCTATTTCAGTTAAGTGGCGTTATGTTACGTTATCTGTGGTTTATCTACGGTCAGTCGCTGTCGCACGGTAGCTATGAAGGTCGCATTTATATGATAGTCTAGTGTAGTAACGTCCAATCGGGACCGTGAAATTTGGAGCAAAAATCTAGATTTTTACCATTAAAGTGCTTTACCGTTATTGTTGTTTGAGAGAATAATGGCTTTCGATTGTTAGCCTCTTTAGATGATTGACATGTTGGTGTCAATTTTAACTGGCGTCAATGTCTTTCTCTGTATGTACGGTATATAACAGCAGAGCAGGGGCGGAGATACTTTACGGCTATTTGGGCTGCAGCCCACAGGGCCCCATGGATACAAAAGGTCCCCCAGCGCCCGTTGAAAACAATAGACGATACTGTGAACTAAAAAAAAACAATCAAGTAGTTCAATCAAATAAATGGGGCCTTCTTACTCGTACTAAGCAGTATTAGCCCAGAGCCCCAGAAATTCAAAATCCGCCCCTGCAGCTGAGATGAAATTTATACATATATGATTTTTATTTTTAGGGCGATTGTGCATTACAAGGAATTTTACTGTCCGGCAGTCCACCACTATAAATTTAATCTGAGACCGTAAAAAATCGGACTGCCGAAGAGTAAAATTCCTTTTAGTGCACGATCGCCCTTACGCAAAAGAACAACTGAGCTTTTTGCTAGAAATTTCCTGCCTCGCACGACTGAACTGTGGAGTATATTATCTCGTAGTATTTCCGGACCGATACGACCTTCAAGCCTTCAAGAAAAGAGCGTACTTCCACCTGAAAGGCCGGCAACACACTTGTGACTCCTCTGTTCCCGGTGTCTATGGGCAACAGTGATCGCTTAACATCAGGCGATACGTCTGCTCGTTTGCCCCCTAGAGTTATTGTATTGTATATCTCATTTGAGTTCCCGTCGTTTCGGAAGCTATAAAACTCCCGTTTTCACACGTTTATTAGGTAGAGTTCTTACTCTGCAATGAAATAAAAATAGTCAGTGTGTCGCTATCTATCAATAACAGTTTGAAGTAGCTATAAAAACAAGGAATTTGATTTGTTGCTGATGTCGATAAAAAATATATATTATTATTCAAAAACATGTGATAAAATAAACATCTTAGCTCCGAAAGTAGCATACATTTTGTCATTTCCCCCCTTATATATTTTAAACAGCATTTCCGTTTAATGAATGTTAATGAAGCGGCAGTTGTATGCTAAGACCGTAATAGCAAGTGGAAGGAGGTAGTCTCTGCCTACTCCGTAATGAAAAAAAGGCGTGATTGTATGTATGAAAAAAAAGTTAACACTTAGTAAATACTTATACGAAAATCATTTTCAACATGATGGGATATAGTCTTTTTGAGTAATAAATTTAAGGTTCCCGAACTTTTGACTCTCAGAGAGCGACCATGTTAGGGCAACGTAGATAGGGTACACAGAATTCTAATTAGTACAAACAATCTTATCGATAAAATTGATGTATGATCATATCAACGCTAATGTACTTCCAATGCAATATAAGTAACCTCTGAGACTGATTTCAAAATCTATTGGCAATTAGAGAACACCAATTAAAATGGCATAATATATTATTTAGATATGAGAGAGCAGACTGCAATTAATATTGAAGATTACGTTAAAACTATTAAATCTGGTATAGTTATTTCTTACAACAACTTAATAGCAATAATTACGTATCAGTGAAATAGCCCTTCATTGTCATTGAACTCAAGAAGACCCTGTATTAAGTTAAAATTAAATTATTATTTATTTCGGAAATGCATCCATACTGCGTTACTAACGCGGCATGGATATATACAATAATATATGGCAATATTGGCAATATACATTTATAATAAAAATGTTGATGAATAAAGAGAATAATAATCCTTATTACTTACTAGAAATTTCTTCTTCGTTCCCAGAGGGGAAAAGGCATAACCCTCTTTACTTCAGCGTAGTAGGATAAAAATATCACTATCTGTAAATGCAAAGCTACCCATTTACCAAAAATAGTTGATATCAGTTAAGCCGTTTTGGCGCGACGAAGCCACAACGAAAGATACAAAAAAGTGACCTCCAAATAGTCCGTTACAATATATATATATATATTTAAATATCTTCAATGTACAGACATTAAGTTTTTACAAGTTTATAATAGCATAGATGTATACTTGCCAAACGGTTATTTTGTTGCATGTGTTTGCATACGTTATGCCAGACAGCAACATAACGTGTACAATATTAAAAATGCATCGCACACGTTCTGGAAAGCTATTGTTTTATGTAACAATATAATTGCAAGCTGTCAGTGTCTGCTCCGTTTGATGAGTTAGTTGTATGTTGCGATTTGCGATGATTGTCCGGTCCGCCTGCGATTCGCACGAATAGGCAAATTGTATTGCTTTGTACTCAATACAGTTCATTTTTTAATATCTCTCCCAAGGTTGTGTGGAAGACACCGCTGTTTTGCGATAAGATCGCCTGTTGTTTACTTCTGCTCACACGTTACTATATTTACATATTTTGTTTTCTGTTATGTAAGGTACTTTATATTATTACCGTGTGTATGAGTTTAGTTTTCCTGGGAAATCAACTTATATTGATAGTGGTAATTAAGTAACAAGGGATATTATAAATAATAATGTATGAATAATAATTGGAGTAAAATCAGGTTTCAAAAACAATACTTACTCAGATTTCTTTCATTTTATTGGATGGCTTCAAGATCTTACGACGTTTTCTCTCATTAGAGAGAAAACATCGTAAGATCTTGGAAGGGGAATAGCTCTTGGTATTAACCAGGAGCTATTCCCATTTGTGCTTTAATATCCAGTTTTCTATAGATTTTCGTCTTATTCAATTTTTCATTATTAACTATATTATTACTTACTTTTAATTTTAATTTAAAAATTCATTTGAATGTCATTTATCACAACACCTAACCGTGGTTCTTAGCCATGTTTATCGAAGACCAAGTCACCCAATTCGAAGACATTCAGTTATTATTTTATTCGTTACGTTACAATACTTTAAAATCGAATGGAGAACCTGTCACCCGTCATAACATTTACAGAAGACCCGCTGATTACAACGCATTATATCACAGCACCCTTCAATTAGACTCTTCACAGTTGTGACGTAAGCAGATGACACCACACCAATAGATTATATCATCGCCTGACATATTTGATTACCCAATTATACCGTGTCACTTGCAGAAGTGGAAAACCCAATAGTACTAAGTTGCTAAAAATATTATAGTTATACCTTAAACGTCCGAAGTTACGACGACGGTATGTAACCGTTCGATGTACTGATATGTAATGCTTTCGAGATATGTAATAGATAGTAAAAAGTTTTGTGAAGTAAGATACGTTTCACGTAATTGTCTTGAGGAAGAATATAGAAAAGAGTCAGTGGTTGCAAGCAATTTCATTCCTTAGGCCTCTGTAGAACTTTAACAAAGTAAAAAATATTGACGTAGAAATGCTTTATCGATATTTTTGTTAATTGGGTACATGACTTACAGATCAAATGATTTCTATGCACTTTCAAAATGCTCAGAGAGTATGAAAATGAAGATTAAAATAATTTATTTGTACCTAAAACATGAATAAGTTTATATAAAGCTGTTATAGTGAAAAAATGAATAATCATGTGCTCTATGTTTTGCTTTGCGGCGTACAAATTACAATTTTACATGATAAAAGATAACAAAATAAAAATGGAATAGAATAGAGACGTGTCTGAGATTAAACCACAATCAAAATCAATTAATAATTTGTAATAGTATACGATTAATATGAATTAAAATCTTAGCTTAATGTTTCTCTATACATTCAGCGTAAAAATACTTCGTACGAAATTTTGTAATACCAACCACTCTTTATCAAACCCGCATCTTGATACCTCACGAATAGCTACGCTGTTATCAAGGATACATTTCAATTCCAGTTTTCTTTATCAAGAGAATGATAATTACTCAGTGTCCTAACTTAACATAATGTTATGCAAAGGTCACACTGTGACATACCGACTCACGGACGAACGGACATGACAAAACTATAAGGGGTTTTTCTGCCATTTTCGCTACGGAACCCAGAAAGGAGACCACGATAACACAATCGTACATTTGTAGTCCAGGAATCTAAGCGTGGGAGGAAATATGTATATCGGATTCAAATGATTGTTTGCATATTACCGATTAGGCATTATCTGGCGAACTAGTTGGATAAACAGAATCGGTGCCTAATGAATTCACCTTCGCCGGCCCACAAGCGACCTTACTGCTGGCTACCGTGTAGAATTTTTGCTGACATAACTATGTTTTATAACTGTCGACAGCGCAGCAGAGTAATGTTTGTAGACTAATGTATGACTATTAATTATTATAGCGTAATAGTTCCGGTTAACAGAAATAGGTTTTTCGAATGCAATTGAGATCAAATCCAATCTGAAGTATTACATATCAGAGCGCCTACCATGAGTACCTTTTTTTCTTTAGCATAGTCTAGTAAAAAGTATGCCATAACCATCTGGAGAAAACCTGCCCGTGTACCAAAAACAATTGAAATCCGTTAAGCCGATTTTGCGTGATGAAGCCACAACGACACATACAAACATATATAAAATCCAAAAAAAATATTTTTCGTTTTAATGACCTCCAAATAGTCCATAGCATTTATTTTTTTGAAAATATCTTCAATTGTACAGACATTTTATTTTTACAACTTTATAATAGTATAGATAGATTTAGCTTAGGTTATGTAGTTATTTTATATTTGGGTTGGTCCATCCCTAATACAACGGTGCTTTAAAAATAGTCATTTTCGATTACAATTTGAAAGTTGTCAACGTGACAATCATTAGTTTCGAAAATGATTAAAAACAATTGCAATTCAAACTTTTATAATAAAATGTGACAACGCCGTAATTATTGTGTCCTTGACTACTCGTTTACCAGTTTGCAAAATTTAAATGAACTTGAAGATGTTTCAAAATGTATGCTCGTTTTTTCGACACAAATGGATATTAACACATTATCGAGGATTAAAATTGATCGTTAATCTTCTAACCGTCGTTTTGATTCCCTCATACTTCGAATTTGCATTAAAAACTGGTAGACTATAATGAAATAAAATGGTGACGATTGACGCCACGCCTTCCACTTGCCAATAGTGAAGTGCGTAAAACGTTTGTACCAAATAAACAATGTTATAGTATACAATTACAGCAACAAATAAGTTTGTTTCTCACGCAAGCGCAATTCAAATTGAGTTATTGTTTCCTTATTGGTGAAAAGTAAATGTTAAGAGAGAAAGTGTTCTTCTTAAAGTTACTTTATATGCCGCAAATAACTTCCAAAGTGAAAAAGAGTTTTTTTCATGGTTATTGATAAATATTTAGCTGTCTATGTATGAAGAAAAGATTATTAAGGATTACAATAAATACTTAAATGCACGTAAATCCTGCTGAAAGCAATACTTTCTTCGATAATGAATATGAAATATAAGTACATAGTTTTCTTTAATACAAAATGATTGAAGAAAAATAATTTTATTAATTATACTATCTATATTGTAATTAAAAATAACGAATTATGTTTAGCTGAAATAAATATCATGGTTATGGTTACAAAAATGGATCCTCGGCAAATATGCAAACACTCAGAGTGGCTATATCCTTCGTGGATTAAGATAACTTTAAAAGTATTAAGTGACGGAGATGTCGCCGCGCCAATATCAAATTACAAAAATAATAACACTAACCAAAACTACATATGTTTCAATACCGCGAATATTTTAAATTATTGTGTAAGTCGTGCCAGTGTTAACAGATTCTGTCACCAATTAGTCGCATGTGAAAATATAACCTCGAATAGCGTCGCTAAAAGATGGTCAATGATGGCCACCGGCACAGTTCGCGTACGCTTGTGAGTATCGCGTCTTCGTAATTACACCTCACAATAGTAAAATAGTAAGAGAGTTGTATTTTCTGTACACCCTTAAAGTATGTTCCCACGGGAATCTATCATCTCAATTCTTCTGGGTTATAACTGGTCGCGACTATGCTTGTCGCGTGATATATCCCGTTTCTCTCACACTGCTATAGATAGAAAGAGATGGGTAATGTTTCTCGGGCAACAACGTGTGTTGCAGTTAAAACTAGAAAATCCGATTTCCGAAGATAAAACAGTACTTTAGGTATCTATAGGCAATGGCTTTTTTGTTCATTTTAAACCTGACAGCCCTCTTAATGTATTCAAATCTGAAAATTAGGACGCACTAATTTAAAATTCATAACATAACAAGTTTTAAAACGACCATTCTAGAGGTTGTAAAGGTTATAATTATATTTAAGTTTTATTAGAGGCCCTACACATGATCGTAACACGTGGTTGCGTAAAGCAGGTGTTTATAAAGTTGAGATGTTTTCTATAAACTTATAGATTGTATATATTATAGGTAAAGAGATCAATCGACGGATCCAACTCGGATTCCGCTCGTCCAGCATACCTCAGTGCTTGAAGACGAAAGTCTTCAACCAGTGCGTATTACCGGTGATGACCTACGGAGCCGAGACGTGGTCTCTGACTATGGGCCTCTTAAGGAAGCTCAGAGTTACTCAGCGAGCTATGGAAAGGGCTATGCTCGGTACTTCTCTACGAGATTGAATCAGGAATGAGGAGATCCGTAGACGAACCAAGGCCACCGACATAGCATACAGGGTAAGCAAACTGAAGTGGCTATGGGCAGGGCACATAGTTCGAAGAACCGACGGCCGTTGGGGCAGAAAGATCCTAGAGTGGAGACCACGTACCGGCAAGCGCAGCGTGGGAAGGCCACCCGCAAGGTGGTCTGACGATTCTGATTAGGGTTGCGGGGGCTCGCTGGATGCGGGTCGCCTCTATCCGGCCCATGTGGAGATCTATTGAGGAGGCCTGTGTCCAGCATTGGACGTACTACGGCTGAAATGATGGTGATGATGATGATGATTATAGGTACCTATTTCAATTTATGTTTCTAAATATCGTCAATTTGTAAAATCTCATACTAAATTGTGTATTTCTAAATTACTTTGTATTTCTAAACCAGTACATCGGTGGGGACTATTGGATCATTGCTTACTTATATTTCAGAGATATAAAAGATTTATATCTTTGTCGTGAAACGAAGTAAAAGAACGCCTGTTACGTTATCAATGTGCAAACAAGACAGATATGTCAGTTTATTATTTCTCTAAAATATAGGCAATGATCCACTGTGGCCCACCCTCCCCTACATTAGTTATCGTATCCTTAATTTTTTCCACTTGAATGATTAATTGGTTGATGTTTTGTTGATTATTTTTTATAATTTAAGTAATATAATTTCGTAGGGACCCCATCCACACACCTTGGAACCAAAATAGTCGCGTACCGTGCACTGCGAACGAGTAATGGACTCCCTACCCTGGTTTTCCCTGGAGGTTACAATATGGGGTTCTTCAAGAGGGGAGTGAATAGGTTCTTATAGGGTCGGCAACATGCACGTAATGCCCCTGGCGTTACAAGCGTTCATAGGCTACGGTGACTGCTTAACATCAGGCAGCCCGTACGCTTGTTTGCCACCTTAGTGATAAATACAAAATATATTTGTATTATCGATATATTTATGAAAATTAATCATTATTCGTACCTATTGCTTATGATTAAATTGGTAAAATAATAGGAAAGTAACGGCTTTTGTGAAAGTTTAACATGACTATACTACGTACGGTCAAGGAATTTAATTTGTGTACCATTTCGTACCTTTTCATAGTGACATTGATATGGAATCTCTATCGGCTTTCATATTGATTTTGACTGTGACAAGGTACGAAATGGTATGTAAATTAAATTCCTTGACTGTACTTACAATCTTTTTACACATGCTCAATTGAATTATTGCTTTTTAATAATTGTAATCAAGTTGTCTAGCTACTCGAATGTTGCCATGCCTTACTAACCTTCCCTCTGTCTCTGTTGAGGCCTGCTTACATTTTAAAGCTTTTGCATTTCTTTTACAGACTTCTTTTTGGCTCAATACGGCTAAAACTCGCAATTTTTTGAGATCTTATTATACCAAAGGTTTAATAAGATCTTAAGACTTGGGAAAGAGATTTTTTTATTAGAGTTCTAGCTTTTGCCCGCGGTTTCGCACGCGTACTAAGCGTAATTTTTAACCGTCTACAAAGTCTCACTAATCTTATTTCCCCATACAAACTTTGGATCCCTATTTCACCCTCTTAGGGAGTGAATTTTAAAAAATCCTTTCTTAGTGCATCCCTTGACCTTGTAAGGAACCTACGTGCCAAATTTGGAATCTCTGGAACCAGCGGTTTGGGCTGTGCGTTGATATGTCAGTCAGTCAGTTTCATCGTTTAGTTATTATTTAGATTAATTTCAAACTTTATCTGATGTTTTGGCGTTCTAGGTCCGTTGATGAGTCAATCAAATCAAATGAAAAGATATTCGAGCTAATAATATCATATGTTTTATATATTCATATGGACGGCAAAAAGCGGAACGTATTAACCGCCAACTGAATGTTTCCACTTTTGCCGTCGATATGTTTAGTTATAAACAAAAAACCATTACCTATTTACCACCATTACAACCTCAGGCAATTGTGTTAAAGAAACAACTAATGAACAATGACCACTAAAGAGTAATTTTCTATAAAACGGCCAGTTACAACAGTACCGAATATATTATTGATTTACTGTTTGTCATCAGTTTACAATCGGAAGTGAATCGGAAACTGACGTAAGCCTTCATGGGAACCAATGCCGCGCCCTTGAATTGAATAATCGATTATCTACGTTAAATAACCTAAAATATTCGGAACAGTGATTTTTAGTTGGCTGTACCAGCGTTCAAAATCCAGACAAAAGGAGCAAACTTCGGAGGCCAAGAGTCGTTGAGTCGCTGAGCCAATGATTTGAAGGTGGCTTTTTTTATGAGTACAGTACATTTGTTTGTTTTTGTATGAATTCATGGGAAAATGAAAGTAAAGTAGCTCGTTCTAACTGGGTTTTAAGTTTAGTACATGGTTTACTTTTAAATTAATGGTTATTATAACACATACAGGTCTTTTTGGGGTAATGGTTAAATTGAGAGTTGTAGGGTTTCTTAACAATTAAGAAATTAAAATTTAGGTAGATGTTTTCGTAGATAGTGTGTTGTTACATGGATATATATATGTATGGCATATTAAATATATTTTCTATTCTATACGAGATAAACTCGAAATATGTGAATTCGATTTTGATGCGGTTTTTATTAGTGTGAATTTGATCCCACATGCAGGTCTTACCAATTTAGCATACCTATAATTTATGTTTGACGCCCGGGTCAATAGTTTTTATTTAAATAGAAAGCATGACCTGATCATAATTATGCTATTGTCAATTCGTCGATATTCCCGATTATATAATCAAGACAAGTAGCAAAATGCGTACATTAGAAAATCATACAACGTGTTCCCGTATTTTTATTCTCGAAAGCATTACAATAAACGGCTATACCAAGAGCTCATAAACCAAGCCGTAAATGTTAAAATTATTACGCGACTCGCTTGGAAAAGAAGACTTGCGTAGGTCTAGATTACGCCAACGAACTCACTACACGGCGTGATGGCGTTCAGAACGTACCTACTGTTTAACTGCTCAACAATTAAACCAGGAGATATCAGAGTAAATTTGTTTTTATTGTCTTCCGTCGAAAAAAAGGAAACACCTCGACGTCGGTCATAAAGTATAGATTACACTAAGTATGGCATCAATTTAAGGCATTTATACAAGAGGCGTTATTATAACGCTTCCACTACCGTTTCCCGACGCCCGCAGGGACTGTACCACGACGCCTGGGCTATAAAATCTGTTCTATCTCACACTCATTCCTATCGAGGCATCATTAAGCATTTCCATTTAATTTGTATACAAGCAAAGCCCAACCAAGCGAGAACATTTCATCAACATCAGTCGTATTGTAAACCGATTATCTTATCAATGAATCAATCGGTTGCTATTAATCGAAGACACATTGGGAACACTCGGATTGCATCGAATAGTAATGTATTATTAAGTGCTTATTAATTAGCTATACATGAATAAACATTACTATTGTAATGAGCAGTGCAATTGTACATTCCGTATCATTGCTAATTGGTAGGACATAAAAACGCAGTTAAACATTCTAGAAAATTCTAGAGTATAAGTTCTAAATGATGTCTATACCATTTGGTATATCCTATATATAGATATAATATATGTAAATAATTTTTGTTTAGTCTAGGCACTTATTAACAGTGATTGTAAATTTGGTAGCAATTTTTGGTACAGCAATCATGGTCGAGTGCCATGTGTGGCAAATTAAAACCGAAATTATGGATTAGGGTTACTGTCGAAAACATTAACTATGTTTAATCGTCTAAATTGGTATTTTCCACATCTATAACGAAATGTGTTAGATTTGCTTTACCGAATGTTAGAGCAGTGGATTCTACTATATCGCTCAATGATTAATGTTTAGAAATGGTGGATCCCCATTTAGCAGTTCTTGCAGGTAAATTAAGTTCAGCAGCTTACGCTATTAGAAAAATTAGACAATAGACCAATGTTGATACTGATCGCTTAGTATATCATAGTTATTATCATAGTATCATTTCATACGGTATTCTGGTTTGGGGCAAAGCAGCTGACATACAGACCATATTTGTTTGACAAAAAAGAGCGATTCGTTCTATATATAACCTGAACTCCCGTGACTCCTTAAGAGAACTTTTTAAAGACATCAACATATTGACCTTAGCGTCCCAATATATTTATGAGAATATTATTTATGTTATTAAGAACCTAGAGTCTTTTACTAAGAATTCAGATATCCACAATTTTAACACTAGCGATAAAAACAAAATCGCTATTAGAAAGTTCCGCGTTCGTAAAGTAGCCAAATCATTCGTAGGCCAATGTATACATTTTTATAATAAGCTACCAGATGATGCTTTAAAATTATCCTTTCCAGCTGTCAAAAAGTACTTAAAACAGTCCCTAATGGCAAAGGCTTGTTATAGGGCAGAGGACTATTTAACAGACAAAAATGCATGGCCCAAAACAGAAACCAAATAGTTTACTTTTACCGGGATACGGTTCTTATAAGGTGGCATATCAAACGTATGTAAGTTGTTTTAAATAAAAAATCACTATTTTGCTTTTTTATATTCTATATATTTTTTTATTTTTTATAAGTTTTGATATGTTTTCTTGAAGAACTACGCATTGACTTTATATACTCAAAACATATATTTAGGATAGGCTAAGTACAAATATTGTAATAGATATAAGAGTTATTTCGAAAAAATGACTGACTGTTGAGTATGTTTCGGCTTTTTTCTCTTCAGTGGTCTCCTCTTGGGAAACGCCGTAGAGTCAGACGTGTAAAAGTGCCCTTGTGGCCTACTTACAGAATAAAGATCAATATTTCATTATTTCATTATTTCATTATAGCGCAATACCATGATCACCAAAAATGCTGCTAAAACGATCACTGCTGATTAAATCGCAAAATCAGATTGTAGAGAATTTGAATTGTACTGATGACTTACTACAGAGAAGAGATGACTTACTATCTTTATACAACAAATATCATCATCATCATCATCATCATTTCAGCCATAGGATAGGACGCTCACTGCTGGACACAGGCCTCCTCAATAGATTTCCACATAGGCCGCATAGAGGCGACCCGCATCCAGCGATTCCCCGCAACTAAGCAGGTCGTCCGACCACCTTGCGGGTGGCCTTCCACGCAGCGCTTGCCGGTACGCGGTCTCCATTCGAGAACCTTTCTACCCCATCGGCCATCGGTTTTTCGAAGTTTGCTTACCCTGTTTGCTATGTCGGTGACTTTGGTTCGTCTCTGAATCGCCTCATTTCTGATTCGCTCGTAGAGAGATCCCGAGCATAGCCCTTTCCATAGCTCGCTGAGTGACTCTGAGCTTCCTTCCTCTTCCTGATCACCGGTAATACGACAAATATAGACTCTATTACAATGTAGGTATAACGTTTTATATTTAGGTCAAAAGTTTATTATAAATCTTTGAAAAAAATAACGTGGTAAAGATAGATCTTATGACCATGACAAGTTAGCGAGGAGAGATTAATTACAGTACTTAAGCGTAAGTATTATAATTACTACGGGACGAGGTGTTTATACATGGCTATACATGTCGCACCAAGGTGCAAGACATTGGATACGTCATCACCAAACTGAAATGGAGCTGGGCGGGACACGTAGCTAGGCAGAGTGATGGCAGGTGGGCGAAAATGTTAACGGAATGGTGGCCGCTTTCATACGAGAGAAGTGCCTGGCGTCCGTTGGCTCGTTGGGTCGACGACATTCGTAAGATTGCGGGTCACTCCTTGATGAGATTGGCTCAGGACCGGGATAGGTGGCGTGCACGAAGAGAGGCCTATGCTCAGCAGTGGGTGATAAAGGGCTGATATGATGATGATGATGATGATGATACACGTAGCTGTGTCTTACAAGGTTAGTCAAGGTTTTATTTCAACATATTAGTTATTTGCCGTTTTAGTAATATGATTTCCGTTTTAGTGGACTCTTTAGACTCTTTAGACAACTTGGTTCATGTTAAACAAATGAACTCGATAATAAGCGTACGAGTGCAATGCTACACGCCACGCTGCCTGCCACGCTGCCCGCCACGCTGCCCGTCGCTCTGCCCGCCACGCTGTCCGCCGCACTTTCCGCCACGCTGTCCGCCACGCTACCCGCCACGCTGCCCGCCACGCTGCCCGCCACGCTACCCGCCCCGCTACCCGCCTCGCTGCCCGCCGAACGCCTTGCTTCAAGCCAAGCGTACACTAAGAAATTTGTTTGTTGTAGATGTTGTTGATTTGGCTCTCTTTAAAACGACACTTTTCTCACGTTATCAAACTGCTAGGCAGGTAAAGTAGATTAGTTGCCTTGCATAGAAGATAGGAGCCCCGCATAGAGGGACTTCGTCGATCCCAGTTGGTATGCGATGCAAGTGGAATAACTAAAATATGCGTAGTTTTCTCGGAGAACATAGGTACCTACTAACCT
Organism: Hedya salicella; assembly: GCA_905404275.2. Taxonomy (NCBI): domain Eukaryota; kingdom Metazoa; phylum Arthropoda; class Insecta; order Lepidoptera; family Tortricidae; genus Hedya; species Hedya salicella. The sequence continues at coordinate 5,893,371 of FR990114.1, read as the reverse complement.
ACTTTATTTGACCTCTAGATGCATTAAGGGCTACCTTAGCACTGCACTGATATTGTAATAAATATTGACTGTTGAGTTTCTATCGGCGTTTTCTTCTCCACATTTGCCTCTTGGGTAATGTTGGTAGAGTCAGACTTGTAAAAGTGCGCCTTTGCGGCCTACCCAGGTAGCACATTAGCTGTATAAGAGCTTATACGGCCATTATACAGCCAGTTTGAGCGTTATAAGGGCTGTATATTAAGCTCATATGCAGCTTCTGTGCTACTTGGGTACTTACAGAATATAGTTCATTATTTCATTATATGTCATTATTTCGATACAATATCACTTTATTATACATCTCACAAAACAGATTACAAATTAAAGTAAAGATAGTAACAAGTTAAGAACAGGAGGATCTCTTCCAGACAACCATCTGGTAGGGTGGTATCATGACAAGTTCTTTACAGATTTCAAAATTGTCACCTATGTGGAAAATCATTGTATAATAAATAATCAAGTGGAAACTGAGTCTGTCTCAATTATAGTTTTGAAACTTGGTTACAATGTCTGAGTACTATCAAAATGGATGTTCCGGCTCGTTAGCGACATACATGGAAGATCAAGAAAATGACCCGTGCATTGTTGCGCAAGAGCACGTAACAGGGGAGAAAGTGCGATAACTGGACAGACTTGAAAATGGGAGCAAAAAAAGAAGGCGCGTATTCAGGTTCCATTATAAGACTTGTAAATTATCCTTATAGATAATTACCTGTAAGTATGGTGGCTGCGCCGGGGAAGTAAACATTGAAATGAAAATTCTGTTAATACTCAGAACATTTAACACGGGGATAAATTTTTCAAGCACTTTTTTAAGAGGCGTGGTAAACACTTAAAGCACACTACTGGAACATTCCTGTGTCTACAAACGCACACATTAAAGTGTTTTATGTTTTAATCTATGACCTGATATGTGTGTAGAATTTTATTTAAATCCGTTATAAAATTGTCGAAGAGTGATGATATACTTATTGCTATTGCTTCAGAATAATGAAAACCGGGCACGAGCATGTTAGCCGTTTTACTACAAAAAAAAGAAGATTGTGGGGTGGGGGGGGGGGCACACAATTTATGCTACTTCCAATCGATTATTTCCGAAAATTTTCACTAAATCTTTTTATTAAACCTAAAAAAGGTTTTTAAAAGCATTGTCGAAACATATGCCACAGGTTGATTATTGTTGTAAAAATCAACTTCGGTTACATGTATAGAGTGCCCTAGAATTATTTATATTTTGTTATTTAACTACCAAATTAAGTAGCGACTTACACTAGACACCTATTCTCCATATTTCATTGGATACATCTTGTAGTTTTTTAGTTAAATGTCTGTGACATAAGGTCGGACGGACGGACGGGCATGCAGAAACTATAAGGGGTCCGTTTTTGCCATTTTGGCTACGGAACCCTAAAAAAGGTCAGGAGGCCTCCTGAGAGACTGAACATAACTGAGCATTTTTAGGCCAAGTAAAACCTAAGTAGTAACTGGAGTATGCTAGGTTATGGCGTCAGGTAAATTACAAGAGAAGCAGAAGCGTATTCATTTACTCATATTTAAAGAAAAAGGTGTTTATGAGCCTTGGACAACCCGGTGGGAATCGGCTTATATGGACGCCACGCAACTGCAGGTAGTCACATGTTATTTATACCATGGGAGTACCCATTCAACAATACAAACGGATCAATACATTGACGTCGACATGGCCACATGGCGGGACACATTGTAATGAGAATAACAATTGACGTAGATTCAACGAACCACTGAAAGGCGTACCGTGTACGCACAAAAAGATGTTTACGCGTGACGTAATTTGATTGTGAAAAGCCATATACAGATTATACAGGGTGAAGGGACGTAATCAGAAATATTTTTATGCGGCACAATTTTGATTTTAGATGAAATAATAGGATAACGCAGCGTGGGAAGGCCCCCAACAAGATGGGCCGATGATCTGGTGAAGATCGCGGGAAACCGTTGTATGGAGGCGGCGCACGACCGGTCATTATAGAGATCCTTGGACTGATATGATGAAATAATAGTTGCGCTCTAACGAGATAGACAGACGATGTAGCATCTAGATCCTTGTCCAGTGGACTACCCGCCTTTCGGTTGATGAGTTTAGTTTTATTTTAGTCAATGATGAACCATAAATTTAATAAATCACATATATATTTATTTATATCATACTTTTATTGTGGCTTAGCGCCGCATGGCCTAACAAAACTTTATATTGAAATAAGACAATTTAACGGATTATATCGCGTATATTATCTCATTTTAGTTCCCGACGTTTCGGAAGCTTTCCAGCTTTCCATGGTCACGGGAGGACTGCAACGTTTCGGAAGCTTTCCAGCTTCCGAAACGTCGGGAACTAAAATGAGATAATATACGCGATATAATCCATTAAATTGTTTTATTTCAATGAGTAATAATCGCGGAAACAGAAGAAAATATTAAAACTTTATATATTATACTACTCAAAACAATATAGGGGCCACTTTTGCGCGGAGAATTTCGGTTCAGTTTTTGTGATTACAATAAACTAATTTTATCTCAATTAAAACAAATATAACAACTGACTATTTAATTAAGCGATTATTATCTAAACAAAAGCAGAGCCTTTCTAGCTGGAGAGTATGTAAAATAAATTTTACCAACTAATATATTTTCACCTTAAGATCAAAAATTTTAGTGGCCACTACATTGTTTTGAGCAGTATAGAATAATTCTCTGCTTACTATCTAAATTTGATTAACAATATAAGTGTTGAAATAAAACAATTTAACGGATTATATCGCGTATATTATCTCATTTTAGTTCCCGAAGTTTCGTGACCATGGAAAACTGGAAAGCTTCCGAAACGTCGGGAACTAAAATGAGATAATATACGCGATATAATCCGTTAAATTGTTTTATTTCAATGAGTAATAATCGCGGAAACAGAAGAAAATATAAGTGTTGTAATTTTTGACACTAACATATATATACCTACTTTTTCGCATATTTTTTATTATATTGCTTGCCATTTTTGATCGTGACTCTGATATCACCCTATAGTAGTGGCACTAGTCTCTTATTAACGGTATAATAACCCTAATAAGACTTCTTAGACCTGTTTGAGTCATATCGACGTGGTCAATATAGCGTTTCATAACTAGCAAAGTGAAATTTGATGACATGGTGCTTACGCATTTCACAATTTTATTGTATTGAAATTAAGTGTCGACTTTTATGTTTGGAAATTAGTACCGTGTTTATGCGTGATGGTTTTTTTGACGTTACAATGAAGTTATGTGACTGATTATCGGGGGATTGACGTGTTACACGCTTTTATTCCTACTTGATAAATTGTTATGTGGATGGTTATGCTAATGTGCTGGCAACACTGTCTAAAAACTTGGCCAAAAAACCTGTGCAGGCCACTGTTTGAGTCTGATGTTAACATTTGATCCTTCTCAAAATATCTTATTGATAATACTGAATTGGGTACTGTCCTGTAGCCAACATAAATGATGTCACGCCTGCAGTTAAATGCTATTTCTGTAAATACGTAGAAAACATTCATGAATACATATTTTTAGGCTTTTGGCGATTTTAAAATGATCAAAAACTAAAAATAAGGGGGCAAATTGACCGTATACAATTATGACGTCATAAACCTTTTTCCTTTCAAACTTCATACTTTCTGACCGTTTTGACAGTTCATAAAAAGGAACTGATTTGATCTGTTAGTCAAGTACCCTATTAGACTACCGCATGGGCATATTATTTGAATTGCTGGATAAAGGCCTTTAGGCCTCACTCAACACCACCACCACCAACGCTTTTATCCAGCGGCGACCCGTTTTATTTTCACTTTTAAATTCGAAGTTCGTATACCGCCCCTAACGCTCTCATGTTAAACTGCATTTTAATTAATTGAGACATCCCTACATGAACTTCGACTATCGAAATTTAGAATAGTCCCTCAATAAGTCAGTAAATAAGATGACGAAGACTTAAAAGGATAAACTAGAAAAGGCCTTTTGGAAATTAGGTACTTTAAAAAACTATTGCTATCGCATCGCCTCAAGTCCCCCGTATTACAGTGCAAAAGGGACAACTACAGCTCGAAACGATCTGACTTACAAAAACTTGGAGAAAACAGGGTTTCGTAGTACCCTTTTTTCCTCTTCCAAAACTGGACTAATTTTTGTTTTTCTTTCTCATATATTATAACGAGGGTTCCGGCTGTGCTTCTATGTTTTCTGGTTTTCTTTTATAGTAGTTATTTGTTTACTGAACGTGCGCTTATGGCGCCGGATGGTGGCATTTTTTGCAGTGTAAGAGGCATCTAATAAAAAAAAAAAAAAAAAACAAATTATTAAGAAAAATAACACTTAGAGGCACAGGTAAGTATAGATTATATTTATATAAAAAATTTGCTCTAAGACAATTATAGAGGAAACGGGGGATTACGTTTGTATGGAGGAACGGCCACTAGTATATCCTCTTAATTTGGTATTCTCGCTTATCTTCGAGGAAACTTCTTGTCGCTTATCCCGCGATGCTTATCGCTGCTTGTTATGCCGAATTTATGAATGTAATTGCTTATATAGTCGTTTCACATCAGGAAGCACGTCAATCGTACAACGATAATGTTTAGGGCCTTTGTCGGCTACGCATCTCAAGAAACCTGTGGGAAAATATTATTTATCATCGAGAAACCATTGAGTTATAGCCAGAGAGCGGATTCTTGGTGTCATGCCTCGTAATAATCTGGATATGACTACAAGGATTATACAATACATTGATTGAGATTTAATACAAGAATCCGATCTTAGAATCATAGATAAGTAAATTTACGCATATAATATTTAGATTTTGTCCCCGAATTTTGAACCGGGCTGTTTTGACGAAGTCATTAAATCGATATATCTATACTATCATAAAGTTATAAAAACGAAATGTGTGTACTTCTATTTGAAGATCACTGAATTGAAAACAATTTTTGGTGAATTTTTTTATATTTGTATGTCTGTATGTGTCGTTGTGGCATCACGTCAATTCAGATTTCAACAATTTTTGGTACACGGGTAACTGAGTATCTACAGATGGTTATAGGATAATATTTACCCGACTACGCTCCCTCCTCCGCGAACGAAGTTCCGTCAATTTTATTTATGTTAATATTATAATCAAGGTAGTACTTAAATTCTAGCCCGTAGTGAGGCATGCTTCGCTCATAAACACTCATGGTTAAGATCCAGAGATTAGAAAAAACCGTAATCTTATTCGAAACAAATACACAAAAACTGGAAAATTATTGATGTATAATAGTAAAATTTATCGTCACAGGTTTTCTCGTAGTTTTCCATTTGTTTTCGTGAATCTGCAAACTAGTTGCGCATACGACGTAGATGTTTGTTCACCTGCGTTCTCACCTGTTGTTTCTACTTCTGCGCATCGCAATAATTACTGTAGTTCAATATATTGTATTAACGTTTCCTGGAGCTCATTGTTTGAGTTTTGAGGTGGAACGAAGCAAGACGTTTCTAGGCCTGACGTCATTCAATTATGGTATTGTAATAGAAGTTACGAGTATTGTAGAAAGACAATAGCTGAATAATATTGTACAAATAAAATTTAAATTAAAAATACCATCGACACAAAAAAACTATTACTTATAAAGATTAAAAAAAATCTGGGCCTGGGCTTTTAATTTTAATATTTTACCTAATTAGTAATATTTTGTGTTTCAAGCGTCATCGCGTCGGTGACTTTAAATAAGTTTATTCTTCATTTCTTAAGTATAAACTCAATGCGTTGTTCTTCAAGAAAACATATCAAAACGTATAAGAGCAAAAATATAGCAGAAGAATTTATTTTTTGTTAAAAATTTAACCCTTTTTAGTTAATTGTTACTTAAAAGTGTATTTTGTGGCGATTTCCACAAGCGGCCCGGCAACACGGCTAGGATACGTTATTTTATTATGGAGATCCGGTGCCTACCTTCCGGCTCCAACATGAAATCAGCTCAGTGGTACCATTCTAATAAGGAAAATTTAAGTTTGTAACTATGAAGTTGCTTAACTAACTTAATCTTATCGCCACCTGTAAATAATTTATCACTGTGGAGTTCCGATGGCATTCTGTGCTCTGTTTCTTTAGTTCCACTTCACCAATTTACATTTTCTGAATGTAAATCCTTATTACGTTTCTTATAATACCAAAATCACCATATATATTTGAGGAGTTCCTTCGATTCCTCATGGATCCCATCATCAGATGTTCATCAAAATTATATGGGAATTTTAGCTCAACTGGAAACCGGGAAGTGGATCAAATTTAACTTGCAAGATTTGATTACAGACCGACAGACAGACAAAGAGCTTGTAAAGAAGAGACTTGTAATACAATACAAGTTACAAGCGTCATATGGGCTTTGACCCTCACTCTCCCCTATCAACTCCCTATCTCTAGTAAGTAAAAGCTTGTAAAAAATAGACTTCCGCTTGTCATACAAGCTACAAGCGTTTATAAAACGAGCCTTAGTTATCGCCATTTTCCAAATTAGAAGTTTACTAGTCATGCTTCATCTGGGCTTTGACCCTTACTCTCCCCTATCAACTATTTTGCATACTCCCCATGAGAATCTACAAGTGATTGTTTACCATTGCATACATACGTGTTTAACTACATGCACATTTCCATGACCTAACGCTATACTATTGTTCTGTTACGTCTTAATTATACGAAATGTAAATTCTACATGAAATTAAGAAGCGTTTCTTGGTTAAATACTTTCTTTCTCTTATTTTGTACGTTGAATGGGAAATTAAGTATACTTTGGCTACTAATTTGCTTCACAATCTTTATACATCGGTATATTGTAGTTATTCTTTCAAGAACTCTGAAGAAAAAATGCATTTTTACTTTTACCCGACTACGTTACAAGGTAGGTTATGGTTTTCGAGGGTATGTATGTATATATTTGTATGTCAATTTCTTTGACACGCGCGATTCTGACGTATGAGGTGTCGTTAGATTAGTTTTGGTTGTGGGTTAGGGTGTGTATTTGTAAAATCAGAAATATAAAAGTACCCTGAGGCCTACTTCCAATAACAGTGTAACCTCTACCAAATCTTTCTTTAAAAAGTATACTTTGATGCGTTTTGGAGATAAGGTGTTCAAAAATGTGGAAAGATGTCCAATAAGCTGGAACCAATTTGGTTATTTTCAGAAAATGTAGGCCACATATTTGGCCTTACTCAAGGATATTTTCAACGCCTCGTCACTGGTACTTCTAGTATAACAGTGATACGCAACTCTTTGCCGCGAGACACACGTTATCTATCTCTTTCCATTCAGTACAGTTCGAGAGCGAAAGGTGACGCTATGCTACCTATGTATGCTATCTATGTAACGACAGGCTGAACTTTTTTTACCTACATTAAATAGATATCTGTGGTGAAATTTTTAATCAATCAAAACTTGTTTGGTTATTAAGAACAAAGTCAGATTATTCAAGGATATGCTTAATGTCTCATCATTGGTACCAGGAAATCAGGAAAGCGAGAATCGTTAGCCGTCGGAAATAGGAACACGTATTTAAATGATGACCCGAAAGGCAAATGCAACTCCCGCATACCGCCGCGCCAATCAATGCATAATGAGTGTTGCGAGAAATAATTACCATAGCTAGGGCTAGCCGATCGTGCCTTAGCACGGATAACACGGTATCGGTTAAGTTAAGAGCAAAATATTAAAGCGAAAAGTTGAAAATTTTTACGCTTCGAGCGGGATTCGAAGCCACGTCTCCAACTGCACTCGGGCGACTTACCAAGTGGTCCATTGAAGCCCCGAGTTCATGCATCGAATTTTTCCAGTTTACCAGTTTCTTAATTTCTCTCATATGCCATAAACCTAATTCTGCCTTAGACCCAAACCAAATTAAAACCGTCATTAGATATGTAGAGACTAAGGATATCGGCAAGGAAATTCAACTCGGAGGCTTGTAGTGGGTCCTCTGATATTCATATTTAATTTCTGCAAGAAAAGGACCAAACTATCAACATATTTTCCGTGTCTTTTCTGGCGAGAGATCTTTTAGATGTAACAAAATACGTATATTTCACAAGAATTTGGGACTAGTTTTCTAAAAGACTTTTGATAATAACGCTTACTGCTGACAAAACGATTTAAAAAAATCCTAATTGTATAAAACAACCAGTTCCTAATCGGAACTAGCCAGCCTCATTCCAATTAAGTAACCCAAGTCCTTAAAGTAATTGGCACAACGCACATAGTGTGGCTTAGGTCAACAGGGATACATTTGGCGACCGTATTCCTAGCCAAGAACTAATGATGGGTCCATATACCATAAACAAATAAAACATATCATGGCAAAGAAATTTCATTAAAAAGGGTCCTCGGTTATTTATTTTCTGCATGAATACAACCAACCTATCAACATACTTTTCATGTCTTCTCTGACGAGAGATCTTTTTGGAAAAGGTGTGTAAATAAATAAAAATTACAATTGCTCTGTAAAATACTTTTCATAACGGGTAGCTGTTGACAAACAGATTAAAAAAAATCGAAATATAAAATGCAAGCAGTTCCTAATACGAACTAGCCAGTCTCATTCCAATTTCGTAACCCAAGTCCTTTAAGTAATACGCCGCATCGCACGTAGTACGAAGTGTACGAGTAGCTTAGGCCAATAGGGATACCTTGCCTAACCGACATGGCGGCGAAATGTTTACATTTGGTGACCGCATTCTTAGCACTCCGCGGCTTAGCCGAGACTGGATTACTTTATGGTATTTCTAAGCTAGCCCTTTCATTCAATTGAGTGTTTACTGTTTAGTTCAATGCTTGTGTGAACTTAGTCTAACTTTATCTCTAGCATTGTTTAGAATGGATATAATGTACGTAAATTGCTTTATTATAATGATCGATTGTCGTGAAAACTGAGTAGATATTACGTATTTTTAGATAAATTATTATTCTAATTAGTCCGTCAGTTAGATTATCAAAAAATATTGGACACGTATTTTTCCTTTGTCAATCAAACAAAAAAAGACAAAGATTAAGCGTGTCAAAGTTTGTGAGTGGGGGCGCATGGCGTTACAGGAAACTTGCATCCGCCCATACTTTCATACCAAATATTATAGGCCTAACGCCGGGTTTGGCTCAGTGGGAGTAACGTTGCCTGCCCGGTAAGGGCAAATATATTGGTGTGATAAGCATAAATATTTTGTTCCTGAGTCTTGGATGCTTTCTATGTATATAAGTAATATATCTATTAAATATATCGTCGTCTAGTACCCATAACACAAGCCTTATTGAGCTTACCATGGGACTAGAGCGATTTGTGTAAAATTGTCCCGTAATATTTATTTATTTATTTATTATTTATTTTATAACGCATAACTGAGCGGTACGGAAGGGGTGACAAGTGACGTGACTTGACGTGTCCTGTCTCGCTATACACGTATACGTCACTTGTCAGTGTCCCCCCTCCCGTACTGCTCCCATACCCCAGGAATTAAGCGTTAGACCTATAGTACTAATGTTTTTATTTGTTTATTCAAGAAATAGAAGGCGTTCCTTTGGAAGTTATTATGTAGTGCAATAGTTCCAACAGCATGTCCATAGTGTACGGTCAAGAAATTTAATTTGTGTACCCTTTCGTGCCTTGTCATAGTGACATTGATATGGAATCTCCATCGGCTTTTATATTGATTTTGACTGTGACAATGGTATATAAATTAAATTCCCTGACTGTACATTCCAGCGAGCTATGTGGGTTACTTTGGTTCTTCTGCGGATATCCTCATTTCTGATACTATCAAGCAGATAAACTTCGAGTATGGCCCGAGTAGGGTGACGGATGACCTCGTGAATGTCGCCGGGAGTCCGTGGATGCGGTCTGCGCAGGATCGCACTCCGTGGCGCGCTATAGGGGCGGCCTATGTTCAGCAGTGGATGTACGTTGCTGATAGATAGTGTAATTAAAACACTGTAACTGGTACAATCAGCATCAATTAGTCTATAGCTTCCCAAGTGCCAAATATCACCACGTCTTTATTTTTACAGGCATAAAGACAAAGTGACGATGAGCTTGGTGGTTAGAATGCTACAGACCATTTGAAGCTGACTGTACCAAATATCTTGGTCATAAGATGTGACAATGAAAACCTCACGAGTCGCTACTTTGTATTTTTTTCGCTAGTTTAAATACTTATTTGAAATCAAACATGTTGTGAAATAAAAGGTGTTACAGGATAGTTTCTTCTGTTTCCGCGATTATCACTCATTTAAGCAAAACAATTTAAACGGATTATATCGTATATTATCTCATTTGAGTTACCGACGTTTCGGAAGGTTGTCAGCTTTCGTGTTCACGGGTCGACTGTGATCTGTGACTGTGAATATAATCCGTTTAAATGGTTTTATTTAAATTCATGTTACGTTGTTTATTACAATAATATTACAATATATATAATCATTGGATGACATCAAGAGGGCGGAGATAAAAAAAAATGCAAATTACTCGTATGTTTTATACCAGTTCAGTTAAAATATATAATTCTGAAACTTCACGAGCACTGAAATTGTAAAATCGCATTGCCTTTCTATTTCTATACAATGAATTACTTAAAAAGAATAAGTTTCGTAAACAATATGCGGGTGTCGCAATTAATTAAAATTTATAACGATGCGCAGATGTCTCTGGGCCCAGTTTCCATCGCATTGTGCGCCGTTCTCACGGGGTGAAAGCGATGCGCGAGCGCACCTAAGGATGCATTCAGAGTTGGGCGAAATTTATCTTTTACTAGTGGCTTTTGTCCGCAACTTATATAATGATTTGAAGAATTTTTAGGGTTCCGTACGCAAACGGTAAAATGAGATCCTATTACTAAGACCCTGCTGTCCGCCCGTCTGTCCGTCTGTCACCAGGCTGTATCACATGAATCGTGATAACTACATAGTTGAAATTTTCACAGATAATGTATTTCTGTTGCCACCATATCAACAAATACTAAAAATAGTATAATTTTATGTCTGTCACCGCGTACATTTTGCTTAGGAGTAGGGCTCTGCTAACACTGGATTTTCATAGATACGGTCGTTTCTAGCGTATATTTTGTATGTCATCATCATCATCATTTCAGCCTCAGCCATATTACGTTCACTCCTGGAAACAGGTAGGCGATCGCATGCAGCGAGTCCCCGCAACCCTAACCAGGTCGTCCGTCCACCTTGCGGATGGCCTACCCATGCTGCGCTTGCCGGTACGCGGTCTCCACTCGAGAACGAAAAAAAATCGGTTCTTCTTGCAACCTTGCGAACTATGTGCTCTGCTTGCCACTTCAGTTTGCTTACCCTGTTTTCTATGTCGGTGACCTTGATAATAAAGTAGCCTATATCATTCGATTTATATCACAAAAGCCACGTTGATCCATTAATCTTCGAGTATACGTACTTACTTACTCCGATGGCTCAGTGACCCAAAGTGAGTCTTGGCCCCCGATAAAAGATTCCTCCACTTCTAGCGATCTAGCGCTGTCTCCAGCCAGTTTTCGGCGTTCAACGCCGTCAGATCCGCCTTCACACATTTCTCCAGCGATACCTGGGGCGACAGACGGGCCGTGGTCCAGACGGTCGACCCAAATATGCTCTGCTGACACCATGACCATCCCCCATCCGGATTACGTGGCCGAGCCAGCGCATTCGGTGCGCTTTAAGGGCCTGCATCGTCATTCGTAAACCACACCCCAAACGCCGAGCGAGCCAATGAGCGGAATTTGTAATAAGGGACGCATTTATTGCTCGCGCGCATCAAAGAAAGAGAAAGCTAATACTATTAAATATAATACTATAAAAATAATATAATGCTTGGGGTTTTAGGCGTAAGCGCCAGATGTAAAAATACAATGAAATCGAAGGTATTATTATGTTTTATTTAAGATTTAAGTTAATCACGTAAAAGATAAAGGGAAGAATGTCATTTTTACATAAATTAGCCGTTTATTAATCCGTCATTTGTATATACAAACTAGACAAAAACGCAAAATGAAGACTCGTTTACGGATAACTTTTCTAGCGAGGAAATTTTCAACAAACATGTTTCCGCGTTAATCACTGAATAGGTTATATTTATATAGTAAAACAAAACACATATCTAAAAACAGCCTGTTTCGTTAACTACATTTGACAAAAATGTCACAAAAAATAGCTTAAATTTTCGATGCATATTAATTACCCTTAATTTCTCCCATTATATTTGGGACAGCAATAAGGTTCTCTAGTTCAATGTCACAACCCTCCATCCTCCATCCGGTGTTTGCTGTGGCCCGACCATTTTGCGCAAGATTTTTCTTTCAGCCACCAGTAACTTATTTTCATATCTAAGCGTTAGAGTCCAGGCCTCGCAACCAAACATTAGTTCGAGTTAGTTGACGAAAAAAAAAATAACGTTAAATTTATGGATAAAGGGGCAAAATACTTTTTATCCTTCAACGATTTTTTACCATGGGAGTGTCACGAAAGAACTTGCCAAGCTAATAGTAGCTAAATGACAGCTATACTTACATTTCAATTTCTAGTTAGCCTTGACTCTTACATCCATCACTCAAAACCTATTTAAAGTCTTTTGTTAAGCGAATTTCTCTTCAAATTATTCCCAGTCACTATATAGTTACAAAAAGAAATTGTAAAACAAGTCTAAAGTAATTTCTTAGCTGCATATCATCGTAAATATGAGGATGAGTCAGCAGCTTTGTGGCTTGTAATGAACATGCTATTTTTGGCACATTGTTACCAATTTAGTAGATTATTCCTACAAAAGCCTTGTTAATTTAATGTTGAAGATGTTTAAATTAATTGTAAAAGTGTAAATTGTTAATTTAATGCCCATAATAACTAGTTGATGTTTAAACTCATGATAGTTAGAAAGTTGTGAATATGTTTATGTGAGTAGACATAATTCATATTTTATTATTAACTTGATAGTCATGTACGATAAAATGAGTTATTTATATAATACGTATTATATAGGCCTATAAACAAGTATTTCCACTTCTGGTAATGTAAAAACTACTACCTAGCTTATTTGTGGAATGTGAGTTTAAAACGGAAAACTTCATTTATACGGATATTCATTACTACTATATCTTCTTAAGAGTCCTTGCTAACAGTAAACATAAATGCGAAAATCATTTTTTTAGTTGTCTTTCGTTTAGACAGGAAAAAAAAATTCCTATAATAAGTATATTCCTGATTCTATCACTCAGAAAAACTTCGAGCTGTTGGCATACGAACGCATTATAGTCTGCCAAGGTATATGAATGAGGTGATTGACATGTAGTTTATATTGAATAAATTGTCAGTAAAAATAAAAGATACGCACACATTTTTTGTTTGTTGGCATTTTATTACTGTGTGCGTTTGTAGATGTAGGAATATTTCCGTAGTCTGCTGTACGTATTTACCCCATGGCCCACTAAAAGTACATAAAAAAAACATTATTGATACAAAGATGGTACATAAGGTCGTGAGTGACGTATCTTTACCAAACGTAGAGGATTCGTTGTGAATCACAAGCGGTCTGATGGTCTAATGGATTAGGACGCTGTTCCGGTATAACAGAGACGCTGGTTCGATTAGAGCTTAGACTGCAGTCGATCGCAATTAAGTTTCCTTTTCTACTTACATCTTTTTATCAATATTGTATAAAAATATGTGATGTTTTCACATAAAAAAATATAAACAAACATTAAATAAAAAAAGTTCTGTAACGATACGGCTTATCATCTTAAATGGGAGGTCGATTATTCCCTATTTGAATAGGACATAGGGGCCAGTGTGCACGCGCCTTTTCTCGTCATATGTGAAGGTAGAAAACGACTCGACCAGTTTCCTGTTGAGATGTGTCACTATTTTCATACACTAACTCTCTACTACTACCTATGATATTTGTTTCAGGCTTGGATAATATGGTATTTGAAACGCTTCGTTAGTATAAAGTTTTTAGGTAAATACAGACGTATGACGTCACAGTCAAACGGCTTCCCCTTTTTAGTTTTTGGAAAATTAAAAATACCCGAGAGAGCAGCAATTTCGGTTCGTTAAAATAACGTTAAATATTTCCTAAAAGAGTGCAGGTTTGTAAAGTTTTTTAATTCTGTCATAACCTTTATAAAATTCTGCAAAAATAACAGTAAAAAAATTATAGTTATTAGGTATAAATCGAACTCGTAAAATCCCATGACAAAAAATTCAGTAAAGGAGCGAGATATTTAAAAAAATATCATTCTTGGATATTGTTATTCCTATGATAAGATCGCGAACATTCCCAATACAGTTAGGTATTGCAAAGAATAGTACATTACGTCAATCAAAATAAGTGTTTAATAATGATAAAAAAACTATTGTTGTATTTAGGGTTCCGTACCAAACAGGTAAAAAAGGAACCCTTATGGTGCGACTCTGTCTGTCTGTCTGTCTGTCTGTCCGACTATTAGAGCGCCATATCTCAAAAACTGCTTATACTATCTATTTATTAAATTTGGAACATTTATAATCATAGTCTACCCAGATGTATTGCGAAAGAAACATTATAAGATATATTTTTATTTTCTTAAAAGACGACCAATATGGGGGGGGGGGGGGGGGGGGCAAAAATTTTTTATTTATCGTGCGTAAATATTACTTTACTGCTTTCAAATGACTGCTTACTTAATATCATAATACGGACATAATAAGGACATTTGTTACGTTTGTAAACTACACTAGTAGTTGAGTTTGCACTCAGAGCAGAATTACAGCGGGTCATTGACCTCAATAATACGCATTCAATTAAGATATAACGATACGATACGATTTACGTAAATAAATGCTAACTAATGTTGAGTGTTGACGGGCTAGACACGTAAGGATAGTGATTAGTGTATGACTATTTATTTATATTGCATTACGTAAAAGGAAACAGATGTCATGTTTTATTTTCAAGTTGCATAATTCAATTAACAGTTACGTTCAGTAGTAGTTAGTCTAGTCTACTTTTAGAATTTCTTATCAACATAGCAAATTGCTTTCACGCCCGCCTAGTAACTTGTATGTATCTTTTGAGGTAATAAAATAATAATGTAGAGCTGTAAGTATAACTTAAGCTGTTATTGAGATGCAATTTACTTTGTAAATGTCGGTATGCTGAACCTACAGGGAGGGAGAGATGCTAGATGCAGTATGCGATATCAATTTTTGAGTAGTTTCGTATTGAATGAACATGCAATATTATACAATTCAGATACACACATCAGTAATCTATACTATCATAAAGTTGTAAAAATAAAATGTTTGTATGTTTGTATGTGTCGTTTCGTTGAGGCTTCATCGCGCTAAATCGGCTAAACGGATTTCAACTTTTTTTGGTACACGGGTAGCTGGGTATCTCCATATGGTTATATAAAGGATACTTTTTACCCGATTATGCTAAAGAAAAAAGTGGGTTATGACTTTTTCTCCACCGCGAAGGAATCGTATTCATAGTCACAATCATGCTGGCAGTAATAAATCGTAGCGTTACATACATAATAGATCAAAGTGAAGATTTTAATCGAACCAGATGATTGTAATTTGAAGCAGATGAATCACTTGATTAACTGAAGTGGCTTTATAACCCAGAACCTAAACATATATATGCAGTAGCTGCTATATATTTATTCATATATATACATATATATATATAAATATATGTAAACATGAGTAATTATGCATGCATTACTTCTTTGTGTGTCGTAACGCTCTCAGTATTCATTGATTTTTACCACTGCACCATTTTCATGCATCTCTGTTTGGGCCTGGTAGAGGAAGCCATTTGGCATTAAGTCCGCCATTTGCACTTACTTTTGTATTGTCCAATAAAGTTTAAATAAATACAATAATCTTTATCGCACACCTTAAGCAAACAACATCAGACACTTAAATCTAAAACAGTATGAGAAATGGTAAACAACAGGGGGTCTTATTGCTAAGAAGTGATCTCTTCCAGACAGCCTTAAGGTAGTAGAGATGGCGCAAAGTAAACAAGTTTGTAAACTTTGCTTTTTAGCGATGAAATTTTACACAGCGGGGCTAAAATAGTTTTAACCCCCCGTAGTAAGAAGGGCTAAAACTACTATACCGTACTAAAGAAACTATACTAGATATATACAGAGCGCGAAATATACGCGCAGGAACATTATAATCGTTTTTAGCCCCTTGTCAAACAATTTACAATTTCACTGATATAAATACGAGTACCTACATAGCTTTGATCGCGTGTTCACACTAAAGATAAGAGCGAGCGCAGACATTTGCCTTGACACCACCGATCATGCCAACGATTACCCACACATTATAGGCCGTTATAAGTCATGCCCATAGGTATCAAATTGACTTGTCTTGACTCATATGACTCAAGGTGAAAAATGCCTACTGAGTAGTATTTTCCTTTTGGATCGAGTAGGAAAAATCCTTGCTCTTGGTCATGACATGTGTCTTATAAATCCTTGATTTAGAAGGACAAAATTGGCTATTCTCGAAACAAATTGTGATGTGTACATCATGTGCAATAAAATGACTTTGTGTTATTGTAATGTTTGTAATAAAGGGTAGTTCTAAATAGACATACGTCAGTTTGTGACCAGCCAGTACGCGCTATACTGGGTTTTAATATAAATCCCTACTTGGAAACATCATATTGGCGACGAGGATGGGATGGGATGGGACACAAAAAGATATCAAAGAATTGCCACTGAATAAGTTTAAAGGTGTACTCAAACAGTGGCTGATTCAGCAATTTTATTATTCTGTTGAGGAGTTCTTTAACTTTTATAACAACACATAATATTACATCTTGGTCACAGAATCCTTAGTGTAAATTTGCTTGCCTGTCTGATTGTGTATTTCGTTATGTGTCTATTTTTACAATATAAATAACATTGTACCTACTGTAAATAATTTGTTTGCATGCCAGTTTTCTGGTAAAATGTGTGAAACATATACAGTGACGCCATCTTTTGTACCACATTTTATGCACAAATAAAGATATTCTATTCTTTTCTTCTATTCACAGGAGTATAGCGTGTACTGGCTGGTAAATTGTATCGAATACTTTTCTATTAATATTACTGTTACTATATAATACAAATATACTTTTTATTACACACCTCACAAATACACAATTAGAGGTAGACAACAGGCGGTCTTATCGGTAAAGAGAGCGATCACTTCCAGACAACCTTTTTCAATGTTGTAATAATTAAGAATTATTTAAAAAAATACTGACTGTTGAGTTTCTTCGGCTTCCTTCTCCACAGAGGCCTCTTGAGAAATGCCGCTAGACTCAGACTTGGTAAAGTGCCATTGTGGTAATAATGAAATAATAAACTATATTCTGTTAGTAAGCCTACTTACAGAATATATTTTATTATTTCATTATTAATTACTAGCCGGCAAGAAAAAATGGCTGACATAAATAAACGCATGGATCCTTCATCAGTGTTGCTAGATTTTAATTGTAAATAAAAAATAATGCTTGGAATAAAATTTAATCGTACGGATATCTGTTTCTGACACTCATATGTAAGACAATATATTTATCTCTCCTGGAAATTACTTAGGGTCTATTCACAAACCCACACCACAACGCAGCGGCAAAAAGTGGTGAAGCACTGGTCAACTGGGAATAGTTGCGCTGCCGCTTCTTGCAGTTGTTTTGATGTGGTCGAACCACATGGTTGCGTTTGACGGCGAAATGTGGTCCGCGTGAATAAAACTTTTTCTTTGCATATAAATTATCGCCCGACTCGTGGTTGTGGTGTGGTTCTGTTATGCCTGAATAGACCCTTAAATAAAATATACTTTTTTGTAAATAACAACATTAATATCGAATTATTTTTGTTGCAGGTATGGCGCATGAAAATCAATATTATAATTCTAAGGAATAGGTAAACCACGAGTCTCTTTCTTCATGAGTGTCTAAATCGTATGTGTATTTCTAAGAATAAGGTTTTAGTAGCCAAAATAGTTGTATAGTTTATAAGTGCTTAAGGTCCCCACGCAAATGTTTTGGCCAATCAAGTTGTTACGTCCATTTTTAACGCCAACCAATTTGTCTTAAAGGCATTTGGCAAATTTGTTTAAGAAGTTTAGAGGTATTTAACACTTTATAAACTTACTAGCTTCTGCCCACGACTTCGTCCGCCTTAAATTCGTTTATCACAGATAAGGGTATTTTTCCGGGATAAAAGTAGCCTATGTCCTTCCCCGGCACTCAAACTATCTCCATACCAAATGAACCGATTTGGATGAATCCAAATCGGTTCATCACATAGCCGCAATGTAGGTATACCTGTCTAATGCGGCCACGTGGGTCTAAATCTAAAGTCAGAAATTCGAAGTTTGTTAACTCCTCTCGCTCTAGTGTTTACTTGTATTTGAGTGAGTGAGACGGCGCTATACACCGGAGTAGGTCCTCCGACTTGAGTATAATAAGGTACATGTATATGCTCCAGTAGTTGGCATAATCAACCTTAATTCATTACAGTAAAGATGACGAATGGGAGGCCAATTATCGGAATTGCTATGTCAAGCATTTGGACATTTAGAGCCTATGCACACCGCGTTTTTTGTTTCGATACGAACGCGATGCGCATGTGAGTCAGTGAGTCAGTATGCTCCTCTATGGAATGAAACACGCGTTGTGAATAGGCTCAACCTATATCTCTTAAAAAAATTAAGCATTTTGTGCCCGAACATCGATATCAAAATACGAGGTCCATAGATCTTACGCCGCGTAAGTAATTTTCCTAAATCAGGAAGTGACTTTCATACTCGTATCTCTCTTAGATGTTGGTTTCAAAAGTGAACTCAATGTAATATTGATGAAGGTACCTTCTAGAATGTACGTCATTAAGTGTGATAGGAGGTTTTGTAATATAAGGTGCTATACCGTTTCAAATCGCCATGACACGTGACGTCATCACATATCGAGATTTGATCAACTACTTCCAATTGCTTTGCTGGTATGGGATTTCGAGAAGTATGGAGTTCCCGCGGAAATGTGTCCTTATAGTTAGTTGTGAGATTGTTAAATGGCATTACCGGTTTTAAGTTTACGTAATTAATCCCTCCTTTACACTGGAAATAAAATAACAAATGGCTTAACCTCGTTGATCCCCCGGTCCTCACTTGACTTATATGTGTAATATCTATACTAAATATTATAAAGTTATAAACATATGAAATGTTTGTATGTGTTGTTGTGGCTTCATTACGCTAAATCGGCTAAACGGATTTCAACTATTTTTGGTACACAGGTAGCTGGGTATCTCCAGATGGTTATAGGATTCTGTTTACCCGACTATGCTAAAGTAAAAAGAGGGGTTCTGACTTTTTCTCCTCCGTGAACGAGTTTGCGGGCGCCTTCCAGTTCCTTATATTAAGACGATCAGGATATAAATTCGTATAATTTTGACATACTTAAGCAAGTATTGTAATTTATTTATATCGTGAAACAAAATTATCTTATCTTATCTATCTTAAAAACACAACAATACTCCCAGGACCAAGCAGCATATTCAGTGATAATACTATTAAGTTTTAAATTAATTTCTTTTAATTATCGACTATTTTCATGGGCTACATATTCTTAACTAAACCATTTGCGTGTGAACAAACAGTTCGATAAATTGCTCGCGTCTCGAATTAAACGATCAAGTTTTCGTGATAGACCTTTTTGATTTGGAAACTTTTCAATGATAGCTTCCATCGCCATAAAAGTTCCCTAATGGTGTTAGAAACAGGTTTTAATCATTTTAATCATGGATGTCATCTATATACGCAAGTATCTTCAATCGAAAATGTAGGTACATTAGAAAGAACCAAAGAATTTTCGTTTGTTTTGACGTCCCATACGAACGTTAAATAGTAAAGTTGCAGCATGAAAGGTTTGGATATTGAAGATATATTGTAAACTTAATGAAGGTCCTAGATTCTTTTTTTTTGTGTATGTGTTTTTACGTGTTTGTAGCCTTATCTCATCAAAAGGGCCGCACAGATTTAACAGTTTGCGCAAAATATTGAAGGATAATTATCAGTGATTATTTAATAGATATAATTTTGGTAGCATTTTTGGTTAAATGTAGACTTAAAAATAAATAATAAATTCGAAAAAAAAATGCCTGTCTGTTACAAATAAGCAAGTGCACCACCCAGCAGGTTTCAATGTCATCTCATCTGATTCCAAGTTTAAGTTTCATTACTCTATGCCGTCTGTGACTAGGGTTGTCACTTGCCATTTTGCAGTCAAACTTTTACTATCTTAATTTCAGGTGCCATGAACTGGAAAACTACACAAATATAATTAATTAATATGACTGCATAGTAATTAATTATACTCGTATCTATAGTATTATAAAGTTGTAAAAATGAAATGTCTGTACATTTAAGATGTCCTTAAATATCAGAGCAAACTTTGCTACTTTGGTGTTGGGGCGTCGAACCTCCTTGCCGACGCACGGACTAGACTAGTCGACTGTATTAATTAGGAGTTGGCAGACGTTTAATTTGAATTAGTACCGAACAGTGATAGAAGACTACGAGGACAGAGTCGGTTAGACAGTTGACAACGAACAACCGACGAAGAAAGGCGTAACAGGAACGGGACCGGTCCAAAGATGAGCCCGAGACCTTTCATTTGGTAAACTCGCGGGAAGGAACTAGTTATATAGTTGGAAACGAAATAATCTGATGACATGTGAAAATAGAAATATGTCAGCCGTTACAAAATGAAGGGCCAATTATTATATAACACAATGTAATATTTTCTCCTGTTTCCGAGATTATTACTCATTTAAATAAAACAATTTTACGGACAATACGGGACGGGAACAATTTTCCGAGGCGTCGGGAACCCAAATGAAATAATACACGCGATATAATCCGTTAAATTGTTTTATTTAAATAACACAATGTAATTAAATAAACCATTTTTATACGCAATTAAGCCCCGTAGTGTTGTCAAAACGTAAGTTCCTCAATGAATGGTACATGTTTTTTTATGTTAAATTTTAAACTGACAACCCTATTTCAAACGGTAGACACTTCACAATCTAAAGCGTTTTACGATTCAATAAGATAAAGACTCGCGTGCCGCCGACTCGTAAACTTCATGAGCGAGTTCAGGCCGGCGCCAACACCTACAACTTTGACTTGTAACATGAAAAGTGGTTTATACCCTGTTTAAAACACGTATAACTTTGACTATTACACACTATGAGTAGTTTATATCCTGTTTCAAATACCTAGAAGTCTGATTTCTAACACGAAGAGTGCTCTAGTCTATAAGTATAGACTCGAGCACTCTTCGTGTACAAGATACCTATAAGTGTCTTGTTTCAAACACCTACAAATGTATTTTATTTACAACAACAACAACAACAACAACAAACTTATAATTATCTATGGATGCCCCGCTACCCGTACTATATAAATTAAAAATAAAATATTGTTTGATTCAGTCACCATCAAAAAGTCTGTATCACTTATTTTATTGCAAATATCTTGAATGTACCAACTGACAATTCATTTTTACTACTTTATAATTTTGTGTTTCTGTGTTTTTAATGTAGGTATATTAACACCGCCATATAAGATCTATCGTGATATACTAGTTAGCACATTGATTCCTGGTGTGACCATATCTTTGTATCTATATACCACACAAAATCACAATACGTACAAAATGTATGATGATTAAACACAACGAAAATAAAAACCGTCTTACTCCAAGTTAATATTTGTGAGGCAACGGCAACACCAACTTATCATTGACTTACTGCTTGTATCAAAAAAGGATTGTACTTACTAAGAAGACATTCTTGATAGTTTAATACCAATGAATTAAAAAAAACCGGCCAAGAGCATGTCGGACTATGCTCAATGTAGGGTTCAGCAGCCGTTTATACAAAAAAATGCACTACAGATGAAAAAAATACGATATGAAAACAAAATTAACAAAAGAGCGTATCGCCCCGGCACTTACGTCCTTATGCTGAGAAGCGCAGTTTATTGGCAAAAACGGTAGTCCGATCATGTTGAAAACAATTTTCGTTTGAAGTATTTATTAAGCTTTATATTTGTATATTTTTTCATATGTTTTGAACATACCGTTTAGAACTATTTTCTAAACTATCTACTATCTATTTTCTAATCACAAAATCAAAAAGTGTTTTTAGACATTGATATGTGCTGAAAAAAAAAAAATTGTTTCAGTTTCGGTTGCATATATGGAGTGCCCCCCCTACAAATATATATATTTTTTATTTAACTATTAAACTCAGTAGCGGCTTACACACGACACACCTATGTTCCAAATTTCATCAATATACATCTTATAGTTTTTGAGTAAAATGCCTGTGATATACGGACGGACATGACGAAACTATGGTTCCATTTTTGCCATTTTGGCTACGGAACCCTAATAAAAAGTGTTTTAGTAGCCTGGTTTTGAGGAACATTATATATACATGATGGTGAATTTTTTATCAAGAAGTACGAGTATGATTACTAGCAAATAACAATTTCATCCTGCGATTTCGTCCACGCGGATTTTCAATTTTCGTGACTATCCCCGGCTACCCGACCTCAATGACCGGGGTATGTGTTTCATATAAGTTAACATTGCAATATTTCAAATGAAGAGGCCAGTGAAATGAGTTAATTGGAAGCCACAGCGAGCATAGTGCACTGCGCTATGCGGTCTGCTGTGGCGTGCACGTACAAAATTGTTTAGTTTCTAGTACTGAATGTTAGGAGTAGAATGTGAGAAAACTATGAAACAATGCGATAATGTAGTTTATAGATGTCACACAAATTTGTACTTCGGTGTTTTTAATGTAGGTATATTAACACCACAATATGATATATGGTGATATACAGAGCTTTTGAGCACTTTTGAGCTGTCATAGGGATTTCTCAATTATCGACTTCCGATATTCATATTATATTAATGCATTATAGAATTTATAGAACACAACATATTAAAGAAGATTAAAAGTAAAGGTAAACAACAGGCGGTCTTATCGCTTTAGAGCGTTCTCTTCGAAATAACCTCTGGATACCAACTTTTTGGCATTTCTTTAAATAGGAATTATAATAATATCTTACGAGTATGAACAGGATTCCGTAATACACTGTTCTGTTTGTGACGTTAATTTGAAACACTTGTTAGCACTAAAACAGACTTTGAACATGAAATTTATAAAACACTAATCTGAATTGATTAAATGTGACTTTGTCAACTTTTTAATCTTCTTTAATATGTTGAGTTATATAATGGATCGATATAATATGAATATCAGAAGTTGATAATTGAGAAATCCCTATTACAGCTCAAAAGTACCACGAGAATTCCCGACTCTGGTGATATACTTAGTAGACACAATAGCGATGAGAGTGACTATCCAGCTGTCGACTTTCATGAAGGAGGAGTTCTGGCCGAAGGGTGATGTCGTATTCCGGCATTTCCGCGGCCATTTAGCATTGTCCCGAAGATGCTGGCAGCATTTCCTCGCAATATAGTTTGTTAACATATACAGAGCTCAATAAATCTGCCGCAAACTAGAATAAAAGGCAAAACGGAGCGCGGCAGAAAAGTGGTGCATTTTTCGTGAAGCATCATATTTAAAAATTATTTTACAAGAAGGTCCTCGCAAAGATGACCTGCCTATAGCTTCGCAATAGCTAAAGCCATCCCCGTTGCAGACTGTTTAACATTTGTATTGTTAGCGAATAGTGTGAGAATATTATCCAAATATGTATTGCAATCAAATCAAATCAATACATTTCATTCCGGCAATACCCTTAATTAGCTAAATACCTTATAAACAGACATACATGTACAGTACAATATCTATAGGTAAAAGTTTGATGGAGATATCTTTCGGCCAGAACTCCTCATCATGAAGATCGACAGCTGGACAGTCACCACTCTCATCACTAATGGATTAAAGTTCACGTTGTGGTGGCACAAATGTTCGACCTGTCCGATATTTCTTTGCAGCTGACTGTACAAGCTCATCTCATATAATAGCAGTGGTCGTGAATGGTCGCGACCCGCGCTGGCGGCAAAGTTCGCAGATCAAAGCGCGGTGCTGTAACGATGCGCCCTTTCACTTTCGCGCATGCGCGTTCGCCCACGACACGGCAGCGAGCTTTTTGTTAATGTTTACGCTTTTTTTACAAGTGGTTTGTCATCAGTACTTTATTTTTTGAAGAATGCATAGCGTGGGTGGCCTTTGATTAGATGGATCGACGATTTAGCAAAGATCGTGGGAAACAGTGATGGCCGGTCGTTTTAGATAGTGGCGTGCGGTCTATATAGGCACAAAGACAATGCTTACCCTAAACGACCATGGCTCTATACAGGCACAGAAGAACTACCTAGCCTGAACCCCTTGAATGACTATGGCTCCATACAAACACAGATAAACTGCTTACCTTGGCCAAAAACCCTATTCACGGCACTAGCTTAGATTGTATTATATTCTATAGCAGAGCACTTTTATGATCCTTTGGCAAATCGGGTTAGGGTTTTGCGTTCGTCTTCTCTGAGAGAAGAATATGGCGCTCGAATTACTTGTACTAAGCCAAGGTAGAAATTCGATGGAATTAGAACCTGATTTTGAAACGGGTAAGTCTGGCTAAACCTACCTAGTTATCGGAGTCAGTGGTGGGAACGCAAACCCACCTGCTGGAATGTCATCGGTGGCCATTTAGAGAGTGGTAGAGGGACGTAGTCCCCAAGGCACAAGGGCTGCTGAGATAGGTTTCTACCGTGGAACCGGTTCAATCTAACTGAAGCCTTGGTAGAGAGAGAGAGAGAGAGAGAGAAATATTATCGCACCATGAGGAGAGAATGATAAACTCGAAGTTCGCATAGCGCCATCCCGCTCACTTAAATACAGCTTAACATGAGAGCGAGAGGGACAGCACGTTACGAATTTCAAATTTCGAGTTCCGGAGTAACCCCGCTGGTCGCCGCCGGTGACGGAGTTGACGTTAAGGCATCATCAGACAAACTCGCAGTAGGCGTCCTTTCGATGGCTGCTGTGATCTCGTCGTCCAACGTTTATGTTGAGGACATAGGGTTGACATCTTTCAGTGCGTTACTTCTATCGCAAGGCTTACTTTCTCACTCTGACCCGTCTTTCTTCTCACTCCTAATCTGAGCTGGAACCGATGTTGATTAGTCCCAAATATTTCGCGCATAATTTTGTGCTATTTACAGGGGAGTGGAGAAGGAAGATCTACATCTTAAATAAAGTATACACATTCAAGACTAGAATTGCCCCGCCGCATCGCCCGCGTGGCCTATCTATGTGCACACTCATTTATAATAATTTGTCTGATGAAATTAAATAAGAAAATAAATTTGTATTTAAGCGTAAATTGACTAAATGGCTGCAACAAAATTGTTTTTACAATATTAAGGAATATCTATCATGACATAATGGAAGTATAGCATAAGCAACAGTATTTAACATTTTTAATTGTATTTAATTTGATTTACTTTGATTTGATATTAATGATTTGATGACATGTAATATAATTTGCACACCTGCATGCAGTTTGAATACGCATGTACAATTGTAGACTTAAGACCCTGTAACCGTATTCTTGCAAAAAAGACAATTTGATTTGATTTGATAGATTGAATTTAATTAAAAAAAAAAAAAACATAATCGCCCCATTAGCATGCAAAAGGACTACAAACCAACAATTACACTTTAGTGAGGATAAATATAGTGACGATGAAATCGGTAACTTGAAGTCTTTAATTTGGTAAAATACTTTCATCCTTATAACTTTTACAAGTACATCTTTACAATCACAGAATAGGTTCCTATTATACCTAGACAGCACAGCATTCTGTTTGGTTCAGAGTTCAGTTCCTGACAATCATCAGTGGAAAGTAGCATAGGCTGCAATCGGCACGGCGGCGCGCGGCGCTCTCGGCGCTTCGCAGAAATGAAAGCCGCGGCAGGGACTTCCGGACCTTTGCGCTTGCGCATCTCCCGTAGTCATGGGGAAAAGCGGTACGTTTTAAGCGCTGTGACTGTTGTTCCAGTTCCAAAATCACTGTGAAATATCTCTGAGACTATGTTAAATTATGCCTGTTACTCACATATATTCTTTACTTTCTGGACCATAGTTGGGTGCTTGGGTTATAAATGTGAGGTTTTAAAGTTACACATCCAAACATCGCAATAACGAACAAAGAATGATTCTTCCTTCTATTGTCTATTCTCGTTATTCCGAACAAGAGTCAAGTTGGGCTACCTAATCAAGTGTAAATGCCAATCAAAATGGCAAGAATTTTAATGTTTATGCAAGAGTTCACGTCACTTTTATGTTCGTAGCGTATGGAAAAGTTTAGCAACTGTCCATCACAAATTAGACATAAAGTTTAGTGTTTCTTAATTTATGAAACTCATCTCTCAGTTTAAGTGGCAATATCGTCATCTTTATTATCGTCATTACTTGCGTATTTATTACAGAATACTTATTAGAAATATAATTCTTTAGCCATTAGATTGTAACCAAAAGTGAAACGTCAATTTTTTGCCGCTGTCTACATTAATAGATCATCGAACC
This sequence comes from Hedya salicella, assembly GCA_905404275.2. Lineage (NCBI taxonomy): Eukaryota > Metazoa > Arthropoda > Insecta > Lepidoptera > Tortricidae > Hedya > Hedya salicella. The sequence goes on along the minus strand of FR990114.1, from coordinate 5,866,641 downwards.
TAAAAACTTTTACAGATAGAATTCATAAAATAATCCCAACGGTAAATCTCGGAAACTCGACCAATCCCTAAGTATCGATCAATTATATTAAACGACCGAGTTAAACGACATCACATCACAGTCACATGTCATCACACTGTTCGAAAATAATTATATTTGTCATTGACTAATAAAGTTTAATATTGCACGTCAATACGTCAATTATTTTCATATGTATATGTAGGTACTTACGATAATTTCATTGAAAATTGGGGATAAGTTTAGTTTCCAAGTTTTTTCAATGGCAATTCTTTATTGCGCTTTATCTGTAGAGCTCTAGTTTTTTCACAGAAGTGCCGTGGCAGCACAGGCAGAGTTGTAACTTACATTTTATTACCGACAGAGGTTCACAACTGATTTCAGGCTGTGATCATCAATTTTCATCGACAGATATCAATAAAAGTAATAAAACGCCTTTTCAGACACATTGGAATGGATTCATTAAATCTTTCCAACCAATCCCTTCATCTAAAGTAAAAGTGTAGTAAGTACTTTAAACATTCATGTTTCTTGTTACTTTTTCATTTCGTGATGGCCGTGTTATGACACGAAAGATTTATGCTTTTCGAATGCCGTTCAGCGCGATCGCAAAATTATTGAACAATTTTAATTATTGTACCGTTTCCTTGTATGGGTTCTTCATTAATCATGCAACATACTTTCTTGCAAATTAAATGCAAGTTTTCTGAATCACCACGAAGCTGAAAAAACTCATTTTTAAATTCATTTGCTCCAGATTTTACTCAGATTATAATTTACTTATGAGACCAAAATAATTTTTATAGGCTACGATAAAGTTTAGCTTAAGCAAGTGCTACGTTCAATATGTATCAAACAATTTTGCAGAATATTTACAGTTCGGATAAGGTTACCAAGTAATCTCAACAGGAATTGTTTATTCAAAACCATTTTGAGTAACAGTTTTCAAAATTTCGTAATTATTAAAAAAAACGTATAGAACTTTGATGCAGAATAGGTGCAATTGATTTTACTTTAGTTTTTATAATTATATCCTAGAGTTTACGGTGAAAATCTAAGAATTTGTGGGTAGTTTAGCAACGAGCACACAGCTTCGCATTGCTTCGTTTTTCTTCATTATAAAAACTTTACTATACTTTTTTATAACGACTTTCACAGTAAGGAAGCTAGAATTAGGTCTAGATTATAAGTACTATCCAATTATTTATCTTATGCTAGTATTCAAAACCTGTATATCCACAATATTCCACCAACGGACACTAACAACACTTCGTATTTCGGCCACATAGTCCGTAGAGGAGATGAAAGTCTGGAGAAGTTGATCATAGTTGGAAACACGAATGGCAAACGAGCTCGAGGCCGATTTCCAACGAGACGGACAGACCAACTAAAGTACTGTAAAGGTCGTGTCTCGTGTATACGCACCTTTTTCAGAGACTGGCCGTTATTTAAATAATTACTTATTTGAATGAACGATTCGAATAAGGAATATCTTGAGTCTCTGTTTTGTAATGTGATGATGTTTTTGAATGGATTACTATTTTGAATTTGAACGAATAAACACGTAAACTCTCTACCATCTTTGTTTTCGACTACATCCCACAGTACTTACTCGTGTTCCTCCAAGTTTTGCTCAGTCGTAAGGGTCGCAATGGACAGAACCAGATGGAGCCAAATCATCCACTCCAAGGGTAAACGATGATGACCACGATCCTCAGTCATGAGGGAACGACAAGAGAGACAGTAATAATAAATAAATAAATATCAGGGACCATCTTACACAAATCGACCGAGTCCCAGACTAAGCAAAGCTTGTACTATGGGTACCAGGTAACGATATACATAATATATAGATAAACATTCGTGCTCATCACACAAACACTTGACCTGGCCGGGATTCGAACCCGGGACCGCCAATAAATAGTGTTGGTAATCTCTCTCTCCTCCCCACTTTGTTTCCCAAATGATGCGGTCAGCCTTCCTTATCTTCCAATACCCTATCCCTGACGTCGTCTTCGGAAAAATTGCATTATTTTATGTCTGTCAGCATCACATTTGTCCAGGTGGTCTTAGATCACCGTCTAGGTCTCTTTCCGGAGACAGACAAATCGAGCACAACATTGCTGACGTAATCGAGTAGCCTCCTCTATATAAGACATTAAAATTTAGTATTTGAATAAATTCGTCATTAGTCATACACTGCAGCTGCCGAAATAAAAAAAAACATTCTTACGCGGCGTCCTCGTGCGTTACGGAAGTATACGATAAAAAATCCTCTTCATACAGTTCGCACTGCGCGTTTATATAATTGTTTTCAGAAACAATGATAATTCGGCCAAGCGGGAACCGACTCGCGTTCCATAGGGTTCCAATGTTACCAGAGATATTCAGAAATTCAGAAAATATTTATTTGCATAGACACAGTAGGTATACTACTTATACTGAGTATGGGGATGTTACAGTACATCAGCGTGCAAGCGTGGAAATATATAGTAGTCAATTAAAATGATAAAAAAATAAGAAATAAATTCAAAGAAATAATAGAAAATAAAGTGTAAAGAACACAGAGCTGCTCTTCAGTTTCACGTGTTGTGTTTGAGTAAAGTAAAATAAATATTTCAACATTTTCAACCACTCAAAGCAAACAATTTTTCAACGTTTCACTTTAATATTTACATCTATATGTGATTCATTACTACAAGTTCATTTTGAATGATTGATTCAAAATTTCATATTTTGCACCCCAACAGAAAAAAGTCAAAAATGAAAAAGTCGTTTCTATCAACAGTCTGGTTTTTTTTTATTTTACCCTTAGAGTTGCATAGGGTTAATTTACACGTGAATATTTTTTTGTTTACAATACTATTTGGGAATTATGTTATGTTTTTCAACCTTTTATTGTTATTTGTAATGATGTAAAATCGCAACAACAACAACAACAACCTCCTGTTACGATTCCAAAAATACTTACAACATGTTTAAGAGAAGAACGGATAGAATAGACTTAAAAAGATCGCTTCGTACTTTGGGTACTTACGGAACCCCAAAAATACATCTGGCTGCATTCAGACCGATACGGCGCAATTGTTTTTTTTTCGGAAATCCTTCCACGAGCATTCAATGTGAAAGTCGCGATAATTAACTCAATTTGGTTGCGTAATCCTGTTTAATGTTGTGAGCTTTTATTAAAAACCGCTGAATAGTTGTTGAACGGGTCCTTTCTCGGCTTTAGTATTTTATTACGTATTATAATTACACAGGTGTAAACAGGATGCGACTAATTATCATTTAGATTTCAAACAAATATAGCAGTTACCTGCTTCGCTCGCGATACTGAGAACTTAGTAGCGTATGTTTTAATTATTGATTTCCCATATAAACTTAAAAATGCATAATGACAAAAAAGTTTATGCCAGACTAGAAGGCGCCCGCAACTTCGTTCCCGGAGGAAAAAAAGTCATAACCCCCCCTTTTTTTCTGTAGCATAGTCGGGTAAAAAGTATTCTATAAACATCTGGAGGAACCCAGCTACCAAAAATAGTTGAAATCCATTTAGCGCGATGAAGCCAACACACATACAAACATTTAATTTATACAACTTTATAATAGTATAGCCTTAAGAAAGTGTTGCAATCCTTTGTATTTTAATACGGCAATGTATCTCGCCTTTATCACCACTCACACCAATGTGTCGGTAATGTCGGTATGAAGAGTAGATGCCCGCAAGCTATATAGTGATTCGCGCGCCTTTTACTTAGTTTGCTCTTGCGCAACATTCAGGAACTGCATATATTTGGCGAAGTTGCAAAAACTGAATTGACTACTGTTGTCTATTATTGTTTATAGGTCACGTTATTGAATATAAAATTAGACCATTAATATCGGCTTATATTTTCGATCAAAACGTATGGCTTGATGACCTACCGAACTGGTACAGCTCATTACAGTTGTTGTGATATCGCTGTCTCAAACCTGTTAAATAAATGGAAAGAAACAAAAAAAATTAATATTTGTCGCAAGAAAAGAAGTCAAAATTAATTTGCCAACGTAATTTCTAACACAGGGACTCACATAGAAAACTGGGGTAAGAATAAAAAACTAAATCCAGTTCATGCTTTTGAGAGTTGATTGTCACAGACAGACCGTCGCGTTGAGGCTTAAAAGCATTAAAAAAAAGTAAAATTAAATAGTCGGAACAATCTTACACAAATCGACCGACTTAGGGCTCGGCCCCATGACCACGGCACGGCGCCGTCGCCGTGGACATGGGGCCGGGCCCTTATGCAATGCTTACACCATGGATACCTACTAGACGATGATATACATGCTATATCGACGAGTATAATACTTAGATGTGGGAATAGAGCAGGGTAACGCAGAAGTATTTTTCATTTCTCTATATTTACAAATTTACGTCATTATGTACATCTTATAAAAACACCGTCTATCAACTGTCACTCTTTATTTCATTATATTCAAACTTGCTTTCGTCGTCTAATAGCTCGTACCAATCCATACTATATTAATAATATAAATGCGAAAGTGTGTCTGTCTGTCTGTCTGTTACCTCTTCACGCTTAAACCGCTGAACCGATTTGGATGAAATTTGGTATGGAGATAGTTTGAGTCCCGGGGAAGGACATAGCCTACTTTTTATCCCGGAAAAATACCCTTATCCGCGATAAACGAATTTAAGGCGGAGGAAGTCGCGGGCAGAAGCTAGTTCCATGTAAATGTATGGAAAGCATCCAAGCATCAGGATCAAAGATTCATGCTTATCACACAAATAAACCCTTGCCAGGAGTCGAACCCAGAGAATATACATCACCCTGTAAAGTGTGCCCAGGTATTTGTCTGTTGCATTAATATTGCTATGTACTATAATGTCATTATAATTATAGATTGTATTTTTTTTTTCTGTTTATTGTAAAATCAGACATGTAAAAGTGCCCTTGAGGTCTACTAGCAGAATAATGATTTGAATTTTGTTTATTTATATTTTTATTTGAGGCAACAGCTTCCTAAAAAAATCGTTAAATACAATGAATTTGAATTGATACTCTCAGATTACGAGATTCTCAGATTAAAATTACGAGTCAGTAATTTCATTGATCACATTTCATTACATACAAGTAGACATATATCATAACTTGATTCGGAATCTCTAAATATACGAGAAATCAAATACGTACCCAATGATTATTCATTACCTTTAAAATTGAACAGTATATTTATTTTGATTACCTACTTATCGAAAGGGTGATTAGCAGACTGATATGTGAGCATTTCAATTGAATTTTGATTGGCAATCCTGTGCAATAAACATAGAATGAGGCAATAGTTGCTGCTAATGATATTGAGTTGAGATACGCAATGATATTCATCATTTCTCATATTGGATGTCTGTAACTATTGAAAATGTATAGTGGTAACAAAAAGTTACTCCCTATCTTAACATTTCTAAAACCGTACATTTGTATGGGAACGTTAAGTGTCACCAAAGTCCTTTCTTATTTTGTTACCAAATTGTTAAAATTATATACAGTTTTCAAATTCAAGCGGAAGCTTAATTAAATGATCTTTTTAATTTAGCTTAGGGTTTTTATATAATGATAGTGAAAAAAAAAAATGTCCGAACAGCGATTCGCTTTAAATTTTAAAAAATATGGATTTCATAATTAAAAATAAATAAAAATAATCTCTAGTATATTTCCTTAATTATCCAAATGCGTTGTTGAACATCAATCAAAAATACAATAAACACCGAAAATATTGGTAACAAAATAGGAAACAATTAAGGATTTGTTAATTGATGAACAAACTTTTTTACAAATGCACACCTTTTACTAGGGCTGCCATCTTGATTATAACCGAACCCGGATACAAACTTCATAAACCCTGAATATTTGGAGGAAATCGCATTTTTCCCGGACATGTTCAATTTCATTCAGTTCAATGAGGTCCGAATCCGGATACATTTTAAAAGCCCGCCCGGACAGCCCCCGGACAACCTCCAAACTAGGACAAATCCGGGGAAACCCGCACGGATACAACCCTACCTATTACGTTAATATCGATGGCGTTCAACGTTGATGGCTAAACGACTAAGGAGTGAATTTAATCGCATAGAAGGCCTCGGGATTTCACGTAGTGAACACAGTACTGCCATAAAAAAAAATCCATGTTATACAAAATCTATTCAGACCTCAACAGGCGCTCAAATAATGCACCAATTAAGAAAAAAACATTCAACAACGTGCTTTAAGTCTGCCCTAGTAATGTATGTAAAGAAGTGGTAGACAATTACACACATGAAACAATACATACGAAGTGAATGTAAATAAAACATTATAAAGTAAGTACATATATGAGAATGCTACTGTCACAAAAAATTGCTCATCTACATCGTCATGAGGTTCTATAATCTAAATTGATGCCTTTTTAACCGCCTTCAATAAAAGGAGGAGGTTCTCAATTCGGTTGCATGTTTTTAGGGTTCCGTAGCCAAAATGGCAAAAACGGAACCCTTATGGATTCGTCATGTCTGTCTGTCTGTCTGTCCGTCCGTATGTCACAGGCATTTTACTCAAAAACTATAAGATTTACATTGATGAAATTTGGAGCATAGGTGTCGTGTGTAAACCGCTACTTAGTTTGATAGTTAAATAAAAGATATTTATGTGTCAAACATCATTCTAGTAGGTCACTACAGACATTAGTCCTAATTGAAACGTAAGACGATTGTACAATGACTTGGATTATTGGCAAGAACAAATAAAAAAATAAAATAAAATAAAAAAAAGCGGCCAAGTGCGAGTCGGACTCGCCCATGAAGGGTTCCGCCGCCGTTTATACAAAAAAAGCACTACAGATGAAAAAATACGATATGAAAAAAACAATAACAAAATAGCGTATCTCCCTGCCACTTACGTCCTTTTGCTGAGAAGCGCAGTTTTTTGGCAATAACTTAAAAGCGGTATGTCCCATCACGTTGAAAACAATTTTCATTGGAAGTATTTGTTAAGCTTTATATTTGTAATGATTTTCACATTTTTTGAACATACCGTTTAGAAAATAGACGGGGGGGACTCAATGTTTGCTACTTTCGGAGCGAATATTTCGGAAAAAGTTCACTTAATAAAAAAAAATTCTAGAAACCTCAAAGTGTTTTTAGAAGAACTGTCGAAATATGTTCCACACATTGATATTTTTTTCAGTTTCGGTTACATGTATGGTGTGCTCCCCCTAGAAATATCTTTTTTTTAACTATCAAACTTAGTAGCGGTTTACAAACGACACCTATGCTCCAAATTTAATCAATGTACATCTTATAGTTTTTGAGTAAAATGCCTGTGACATACGGACGGACAGACAGACAGACAAACAGACAGACATGACGTATCTATAAATAAGGGTTCCGTTTTTGCTATTTTGGCTACGGAACCCTAAAACGAGGCTTGATATTTGCTAAAGCTTATCGAAACTGGACTGTTGATCAATGGTGGTTCATAATATGGAGTGAAAAATCGAAATTTGAAGTAACAGTTGGAGACAAACTGAAATAAGTGTTTCGTAATAAAGACGAAGTCTATCATGAAGATTACCTTAAAAAGAGTCAAGTTTCCTGCTTCGCTAATGATTTGGGGTTGCATATTAGCCCAATAGCCGACCCACAAGGCTGCAGTTTAAAGATGGCACTGTTAATGCTATCAGGTACAGACTTCTATATCAATTCCTAGTCTGCAACATGAAACCAAGTATGTTTTCCAACAAGATGGTGCTTCATCTCATACTGCCTTAATCTCGGAAAAAGCGTCTGTCTAAATAACATTTCGTCAGATTTATATTCATTTTTAGGTTTCACACATTAATTTCACGCGGGCAACTATGTCTGTTCATTCTACATTCTGTCACAGCGGCTGAGAACTGTTACGTCAACAATACCCCAAACTTTAGCTTGCTTAACCTAACTTGTAACGAAATGTTCTACATTAATGTATGTCGACCCCAGTTTCCTCAATTTAATTAGTTGTTCGTATTGTTTGTATGACGAAACGATGGTAAATGGCAAAAGGCAAAATCAACTACATGGATCAACTACACGAAACGCGCTTACAGTGCTCTACGTGTTCAAATCAATAACGGTTTCAGAATGTTGTTGGGGCTGCCACGCTTTTGCAGTGCGTCAGCAATGTTTGCGGAAGCACGCATGAATGATTTCCATGCTATAATAAGACACAGAATTGCATCTCAAATGTATCGCCTGCGGGCCAGCACCAACAGCTTGCTGGCCGATATAGCAGAGAGATGGGACTGCCCGTTTTTCAGTCACTGGGCGTCTTTCCGGCAGTCCGCGGTGCTCGGTCAGCGTCCGGGAACTTGACACGAGCAACGCGGCACGCCGCGATGGCCCCACAGAACATGATCGAGTGGGTATCAGCTAGATCTTCGCTAGCCCGCAGATACGGGTCTAGCAAAGCGTTCAGGGCTCCCACTAGCGTTAAGTTACGTCTATTCGTGGGCAAGCGTGGTGATCGCGGCCTAGAGTCAGGCGCGAATCGATACCGCTCAATCGTTTCTTCCAGAGTCCTCCTCAATTGCTCATTGGCCTGGGTACTTACGCTACTCGTGCAGTGCTCCTCGTCAGAGCCGGGATCGACCCGCGGCGCCCCCGGCACCAGGTCGAGTGCTGGCGCCGAAACCGGCGACGTAGCAGGTGGATCCCGAGACGACGTGGAGGCCGCGCGAGCAACCAGTACTTCCAGGCGCAGTCGATCAAGCATCGCGTCGTCCAGCAACTTACGCCGTTGGATGGCGCGCACTTGATCGGATAGCCGCTGTGCAGATACGGCGATGGCCGGTTCGAGGGTCTGGAACAGAAGGAACATCCTGTCCCGGTACGCAGACAGGTGGGTTCCCCCCTCTGTAGCCCCGTAGTATGCGCGCATGCAGTGCTCGTTCATTGCTTGAGTCTTATTATTATTATTATTAAATCAAAGAGACAAGATAAGTTCAAGGGTTAGTGGACATACTCAGCTAGTCAGGCGACTATCTATTCGAGAAGCCAGCGGGGAAATTATGGATAAGTTTTACAGGAATCGTTTTTTTGTACAGAAACTAGAGGTGTTCCCAGTTACATCCACAGAGTTTGGTGCAAACTGCACAATAGTTGTCTCAGTCATAGTAAGGAACCAATTTAAGTAATTTAATAGACTGCTATGAGGATGTTTAGATGCGCGAGTCTAATTATTTTGTTAGTATTCAACTACCTACTCGTAAGCTATTTGAAGTATAAGCCTGTTAGCTTCACCATAAGAACTAAGAAGTCCTTCCTTAGATTACCAGCTTTTTTTTATGACTTAGGAGGCAAACGAGCAGACGGATCGCCTGATGGTAAGTGATCACCAGAGGAGTCACAAATGCGTTGCCGGCCTTTCAGGTGAGAGTATGCTCTTTTCTTGAAGGTTTGAAGGTTGCATTGGTCCGGAAATACTGCAGGCGGCAATTTATTCCACAGTTCTGTCGTACGAGGCCTAGAAAAACGCACAGTTGTGTACTGCCAGCTAACAATAAAACAGCTCTTAGACTTAATAAAGCTGCTGATTATGTTCCTTATATGTAAAATCTAAAAAAAGACGATTCAGGAAGTCTATAAGAAATTATGATAGGGAAGTTGAACCGCCAACTACGTTTACTACGCAATAAATATGTTTAATGTATGCAAACATCTTCTTTAATGATAATTAGGTGCGCTTAGTTGTTTTAATTTCGCTTGTGCTTAATAGGAACTGCAAATGCAATTGTACGAGTATATTTTAATTGCATACTTTGTGGTATAATGGCATTCTTGATTTTTATAGATGCCATCTCTTCCTTAAAGTTCTTAGAATTCGGAGTCGACTTTGCACCACTTGTTGCCAGAGAGTCCACATTTACTTTGGACGGAGGTCACAGTGAACCGGCCATTCTGGAGAAGCTGGTGGTTAATGATAAAATGGAGAAAGCTATCTTTCTACACTTAGCCATCTGTTTAACCTGCTTCTAAAATCTGAAAAAAAGAAGAAGCAAAGTTTTAGACTTTTACCCTCTTGCACCAACTAAATTTAAAATGCATATTATTCCCTGGCAATAATCAGCCATACATATAATTGAAACTGACACACACAAAGCATATAAAGGTAGGTTTCAGGTAGCCGACGAAAACGCGGGCTTGTTATGTGCGTGTTAAAAAAATTGTTACAGGAATGAAGTTAGTCTAAACAACCATAAAACGTCTAGTTAACTCTTAGTCTTATTATAAGACGCCGCGTAACACCGACCATCCCCATCCTTTTGCTCGATTAAACAAGCTTTGTATGATATTCTTATAGTTACAAAGATCTAAATAATATAAAAAAATGAAGATTCCGACCGGAGTTGAACCAGTGCCTTGGGCCTTGCCGGAGCGCACGCCCTGCTAATTGAGCTACAGAGTCCAGTCAGCTTGTTTTCCAATTTTGTTACCTGATCCTTGCATTTTTGCATTTTAATCGGCTTTTCTGCCCTCAGCGCCACCGTAGTGACCATTTTTGAAACTAAATATATAGTCGTGCGCCCCGGCAAGGCACCAAGCACTGGTTCAAATCCGGTCGGAGTCTTGAAATATTTTCATTATTTAGATCTTTGTAATTATAAGAATATAGTTCCTTAGTGAAGAAATTCACTTTAAAAATCACGAAGATCGTGATGGTAAAACATCAAGATTTTGGTAAAAAATCAAATTTTGTATAAACACAATGTGCTAGGGCTTATCTTGACAAGGATGGGTGAACCGACAGTTTTAATTTTTTTTACAACTTTATTTAGGTTCAACTGTACCTATGTCACTGACTACATATGTAAACAAATTTCGCAGGCAAAATTTGACCCATTTCCCGGTTTCTGATTGAGCTAATACTTGGCTTAGGTACTTATGTAAGTTAAGTAACAATATAATATTATCAGGACCGTATTATCCATAACGCAATGTAGGCGTTCTTTCTAAGGGGCTCCGTCCCACCTAGAGACGTACCTACCACTTTACACCACACCTTTATAGGTAAAAAGAGGCCCCGAACTCACATTGCCTAGAGGCCTCTGTATGGATTAATCCGGCCCTGAATGTTATAACACCCTGGAGCTGACCTGATGATGGAGCCGGAAGGTGGTCATAGGAACTCTGTAATAAAATAACACAATCCTACCGAGTTTGGGCTCTTTAGAATCGTTTCGGTGAGTACCTACTTGATAGATGTGTAATAAAAAGTACTGTCGGTAATAACATTTTTTGTGGAAATTAAATCGTGTATGTATCAGAATGTAGTTGGGTCGTTCAGAGGAACGAGTTACAGCAAATTCGATGCTAACTAGGCGGGATCTTAGACTATACATTAAACATGTTAACTGTTCGTTACGTAAGCGCACAGATTATTAATTATGCAGACATTTGATGAGCGTGGGGCACAATGTTGACATTTGACAGGTTTCACCCTTGACCTGTGGGCTAATAGATAAGTCATGACTGTCATGACCCGTCCATACGTGTGTGCAAGATATAATAATTGAATTACACTCAACCAAAAATTGAATTTAGAATTTATGGATTGATAATTTAGAGTACCTAAACTTGAAATAAAATCGAGTTCTAACCAGGTCTCGGCTCCTTTAGTAGAAATTTCAGTTAGCAGTTTGTATTGTCGATGATCCCGAACTGACAGACGGCCTAGAACTACTTAGCTTCCGGAGAGATGTTGGCACTCTGTGTTTGTTCTACCGTTTGTACAATGAGGAATATTCTGAAGAATTTTTTGAGTTGGTGCCACCGTCACGTTTCTATCATCGCACCTCCCGACTCAGAAACAAAGTACATCCCCACTATCTGGATGCTTGGCATCCCAAAAATAAACGGACATCACGCTCATTTTTACCCCGCACTTGCAAGTTGTGGAATAACCTTCCCCCTGAGGTATTTCCAGAGCGCTATAACATGGGATTCTTCAAGAAGCGAGTTAACAGGGCTCTCAAAGGTTGGCAAAATATGGTCGATTCCTCCGGTATTGCACATATCCATGGGCGACGATGACTATTTTCCATCAGGTGGCGCGCCTGCCCCTTTGCCATTCGTTACATTAAAAAAAATGATATGCGAGTAAGTATTAATTATTCTTAATTTGTCTACTCATTGTGACTTTTTACAGGTGAAACCAGTAGATACGGTAGCGGTAGAAAAATACATCTGTGTAACGTCAGATATTTTAGTAGTGAAAGTCTCTTACTTCAGTTACCTGTGATCTGGAACATGATACCACTACGTGTAGTTACGAACTGAAGGCGATCGAGTGCAAAATTTAAGAATGACACCCCTGCACATAGTATTCACGTTATAACTGATTCATTAGACGGTGAAAACGGTCGGAAACTGCATAAAATGCGGAAAGGCAGCGTTCATGCACAAACGCATGAGATATAGCTGCCGGCTTTCAACGACCTACATTTTCTATGACCATCTATGGGTCTTATATTATAACTAGAAGCCCGCAACTTCGTCAGTAGAGGAGAAAAAATCATAAACTTCTTTTATCAGCGTAGTCTAGTAATAAATTACTCTATAAGCATCTGCGGCTGTCCAGCTCCCGGGTACCGAAAGTTATTGAAATCCGTTCAGCCGTTTTGGCGTGATGAAGCCACAACGACACATACAAACATATAAAAAAATTAAATATGTTTCTATTGGAATAGTCCGTATATTTTGCCGACCCGTAAGTACTCGTAATATTATTGGCATATAAATAGCAAAAAAATCTATAAAGGGCTAACCTTTTGCGCTTATTAGGTAACATGAACTCCAAAAATATATGTCTTCGCGCATTTGCGATACATAAAAGCTATTTTCGTCCAAAACTACATGCAAATGGGAACCTCAAACTGTCATAATGATGACGCAATGTCTAGAAAACTTTTCAGACATGCGAATTGTATTGGCTGAACTGAGTTTTACAACCAATCATCCCATATATTTACTAACTATACTAAAAACCCCCAAGACATCTATAGAAAAATGCTGATATTTAACTTCTAAATGGCGACTTTGAATTTTATTACACCATCCTAATCTATTTTTTTTATTTTAAGTTGTGTTGTTTTTTAACAATCATGTGTATTTTTTAACCTCCATATGACATTCGTGCAGTCTGCTCGGCTGTATACATATTTACTTTGGTCTTAAGAAATTAAAAAACGTCATGACATTCACAGTTAACTTTTAGAATTTTCTTACTACAGACCAAAGTAATGTATATAGTCGAGCAAACTGCATAAATGTAATTATATATATTTAAATATTATATACCCACCTTAAAATAAACTATTTTGACTGCAAATAACGTGCACTATATCAAGAAAAAAATACAATATGCCACCTATGGGACAACCTAGTGTTCCTAATTGTAGTCCAAAAAAAGATCGACGGACATCTGGCAAAAATAATACACACGCTGACTATAATAAGACTGATAGTAACCTACATATGAAATACTCGACCCAATGACGTCAGCAGCTTTGGCAGACCAGACGGCATCGTTCTGCACTATAATAGTTTGATTGATACGTCTACACGCACCGAAATAGATGTGTGTGAACTGTGAATAGAACGATTTGTCGCGACCTTACGATTTCTATTGGCATACTCGTTTTAACCGGACGTCGACCAGAAAAAACTGGCACTGGTAGGTGACAGTGGCGTGGCGTCCATATTAGTTGATTCCCACCGGGTTGCCCAATGAAAAGCTAGTAAACTTTTTAAATATGAGTAAATTTTATACGCTTCGGCTTCTTTTGTAATTTTCATGACGCCACGCCTCTGGTCTGGTAGGCGATGACTTGCCTCCCGCTTAATGGATATAATGGAAACCGGTTTACCCTAAAGTGGCATAAACTATTTTGGCATCATCATTCAACATAGTTCATCATTAGGCATTTTTTTATTTTCTGAACATGTTAACTTTTCAGGATTGTTATTTTTTACAAAAATATCCTAACTAATACTTATTATCTCAGTTGGTCTAAAATAAATCATTATTATTATTATTATGTAATCAACCTAAAGTAACGTAATGCATTCACCAGGACGATTCCTTTAAAAGTACTGATAATTATATTTCAGAAATAAATGCATTATGCCAAATGATAATTATACATACATATACATACATACAGTCACGCCTTTTTTCCATTACGGGGTTGGCAGAGACTACCTTCTTCCACTTGCTACGGCATACAACTGCCGCTTAATCAACATTCATTAATCTCTTAATTTTGTGCTGTCACAACCCTTTCGCTTTGTCTCATTCACACACAGAATATCAATATTTCTCGCATCCATCATCTGACATACTTCATCTATTTTATCATTCACTCCTCCCCTTACATTTAACGTAGCAAAGCGGCTCTCCATAGCCGACTCTTCGCTCTCGCTGGGACCGGGACGTGATGGGTTGCGAACCACATCGCCGCCATTTGCGTTCCCACGAGCAGCTAGGAATAAAATATTCGAACCCAGCAGATAATTATGAAGAAAAAAAATGCCAGATGAGGGTAAAGGAATGGACAACATCGGTGCGGAGAGCCAAGGATGGGTTGGTGTCACTTGGCTTGGCTTGGCTTCCCGCAGCTCTTGCGACTTGCCTTTCTGACCGACCGGTTAAGGCAAACCAGAGGCGAGGGTCCTGACCCAACACCCGCCATCGGGGTTCACCAGGAGCACTCAGGACGTGGGGTCGCTACTCCCCAACAGCTCGCCACAAGCTGCCCTGCGGTGACTGACTGCGCCAGTAATATTGATATAGTCTACACTCGACGAAAGAAATGTGTGTGAATGAAACGATTTGTCGCTACCTCACGATTTCTATTAGCATGTAAGCTTAACGTCTGATACCAGTTTGCTTGCGTAAACGTTGTAGAAAATAATACGGGTCTCGATTTGGAGATCTTGACTAGAATAACTGGAATTTAAACTCAAACCGTTTAATTGATGGTAATCAAATCAAAGGTTTATAAGTCGTTCAAATTATTTAGAGGAGGAAGAAGTTCCTGAACTTAATGTTACTGGAACAATATCACCTTCAATTTTGAATGGATTTTAAAAATTCTAATTTATCAAGCAGATTTTAGTCTTAAGACAAGCTCAAGATAAATCTCAATATATATTCAGTTACATTGTCTATTAAACATTTAGACATTATAATATCCTTTACATAGCAAACAGGGTAAGCTAACTGACTTGGCAATGGGTAGGGCACATAGTTCGAAGAACCGATGGCAGAGACCGCGTATCGGCAAGCGCAGCGTGGTAAGGCCACCCGCTAGGTGGTCGGACGACCTGGTTAGGGTTGCGGGGACTCGCTGGATGCGGGTCGCCCCTATCCGGTCCATGTAGAAATCTATTGAGGAGGTCTGTGTCCAGCAGTGGACGTCTATGGCTGAAATGATGATGATGATGATGATGATGATGATGAATATTTATTTTTACGAAAATCTTTATGTTTTACCATCAAAATTTTCGTGATTTTTAAAGTGAAATTCTTAACTAAGAAACTATATTCTTATGAATACTAAGATCTGGTTCAAATCAAGTCGAAGTTATGCTTTTTTTTCATTATTAAGATCTTTGTATTTATAAGAATATTATAATAGCCAACCAACAGCCGAATATGGCCGAACCTAAACAGATTTGTACAGTTTTTTAGGCAATTGAGGTACATTTATTTGAAAAGTGAAATTTAAAAGGGCTTTCACCTTGTGGTTAAATGAGTCATTGTTCAAACTTTAAAAAGTGATTCGGTTCTGTAAATATTATATCCTTTTCAAAGTGGAAATTGACGCAATTCGTTTAAACAACTCGTAAAGATTGAGAACGGAAGATGTGTGAATCATGAAATGTATGTTTTAAAAGTCCGGGTTAATCATTTTCACACACATTTGGTAGGATATCGATATATTTTTCAATATATATTTTATCGTCAGGTCAAAGTCCTAGGTAGCATTTTTGTAGTTAATATATTTCGTTTTTAAACGTGGTGATAAGCATAATTAAAATCTGTCCTTCAAATAAACGCAAACCCGAGTGAGAAACTATTTTTTTTATAATGAGAATGTTTTTTCGTTTATTTGGTACACAATTTTTAAATGATCATGATATGCACATACGCAACAGAAAATAATATGAATCTGCGACACTGCTCCTAAGAAGTCTGTCACGAATCAAGATTGTTTGTTTGCTGAAAAAAATAACAAAAATTTAAAATACCAAAGCCATCCACCAAATATGTGTCGGAGAAAAAATATGAAACGAGAGTAGGTAGAGATTTACCTCAAAGAAAAAAAAAACAGAACCAATAGCTTCTAAACTTTTAAATAAGTAGGGCAATGTGTAAGTAAGTAATCCTGTATTTGCTATTCCATAATGATAGTAGATTGCAACGAGATGGCGCGATTACAACTGTACGTAATACATGTTAATTAATGCCACCAGGCGTCGTCAACCATTGGTATCGGGCGAAGTGATATAATTATACAGACATCGACAATTTGTGACGATACTGTGAAGTGATCATTATAATTATAGAGATTGTGTTTTGTGAATAGTTTAGCTTTGCTGGTATACTGATATATGATTTTAGTTTAATGTAAGTGTTTAATAACCATGACTGTAAGACATAAAAGAACAGGTATAAATGCTATAGAGTTTTTATTCCCGTTTATAATTGAATTCTCAAGTCTGGTAGTTATTATTTGGTTTACTTAGCTATTTATACACTAAAAGGTGCTCAGTGCCCACAACTTCGTTCGCGGAAGAGTAAAGGTCATAACCCCTCTTTTTTTCGTCAGCGTAGTTGGGTAAAAAGTATCCTATAACCATCCGTGGATACACAGCTACATGTGTGACAAAAATAGTTAAAATCTGTTTAGACGATTTGGCGCAAATAAGCCACAACGATACATATAAAACATACAAAAAAATCCAAAAAACAATTTTTTTCGTGTTAGTGACCGTTACAATATTTTTTTTGAAAATATCTTCAATTTACAGACATTTCATTTTTACAACCTTGTGACAGTGAAGATATAAATAAGTAAACGACATAATAACTGTCAGATTTGGGGCTTGAATTATAAATGGTAATTAAAACTATAGGATTTGTATCTGTTCTTTTATGTCTTATCTAGGGATTGCAATCCCTCAGCTCATTTAATCCCGTGGGATTGATATGCGGGATTACTCAATCCCGCGCGGGATCCCGCATCTTTGAAATTTTATTATAAAATGAAATTTAAACAATAGATTTTTGTGTAAACATCAACTTTTATTAAACAATTCTTACATTAAGCAACAGAAATTATTTATTTTCTGGTAATTAAGTATAATTCATTAGTAAACTGTTTTCTTAGATTCATCTTTAAATGTTTGGCATAGTTGAATAGTTTGGATTAATTTTAATCGAAGTAAACGAGCATGACTAATTTAACAATGTGCTTTTGTTTATCTGCTTATTGCACGTGTTGTGTTATTTTTAATAAACCGGTATTCTTATAGAACTTATTTTACTTTCAACTCATCGGCGGGAGTAAGTCTAAAGTGGTTCGGATACTTCATTATGTATTTTTTTCAAGATTACATCACGTTCCTATGTATATTGATTTATTATGGTTTAACTGGCATTACAGATAAATAGAAAAGTTACACACGGTAATGCGTCATGAAATAAAGAAAATGAAACTAAATGGCTTTGAAATCAAAGTTACGCAAATTGGGTTATTTGGACGATTCGTGTTTAATGTTGTTGACGACCAAAGTGTCAAAATAATCGTTTTTCCATATAACTTGGTATACCATAGAACGTATGACGTCACGATATGTAATATATATTGTATATATATTCAGATCTTTATTGTCATGCCATTTCATAATTTGTGTATATTACATTCATATTCATAATTTGAAATTATTGTATTCCTAACAATTATTACGTTCCTAATCATTAGTAAGTATGGAGCGTTTTCAGCGCTCAGTAGGAATGCAGAACTTTAATCATCGTTTTTACATTTAGAGATAATTATTTAGTCCCATATAGATACTTGATCCCTACAAAGAACAGGATTGATTTTCATCTTCAAAAAAGGCAACATCCCAATTCACAATCCAAGAAGCTATCTTATAATCAGCCTATCCATTAACCTTCTTAATTTCGGTTTACAATCAACTTAACTTGAGCTTAAGCATCAATCATAACAAAAATATCAATAAACAAGCTCACAACACCATTATGCATGTTATAATACTTTCATTACACTCCCAATCACTACTTCGATTGATTAACATCTGTAATCAAATGTAATGTGATCAAATCTTATAATCTTACCATTCAGCCAATGCAAAACAGCACTTATTGTGTAGTATGTTTATGTGAAGTTTTCTACGATATCGGGTATAATTGAATACAGACCTAAAACTGGCCAAGTGCGAGTCGGAATCGCGCACCAAGAGTTCCGTATCACCGGACCCTTTAATTTTGAATGTAATCTCATTTTGATACTAAGCCCTCTGCCTCACTGGATGCTGACGTCGCCAGCCAAACAATTCATTCTAAGATGTATGGCAGCTCACTCACCTGGCGACGGTTTGGCGACGTCTAAATATTAGGGCGACGTCGATGGCAACAACGCTATGGCGTCCCAGTGAGGCAGAGGCCTTATGTGTTGTTATAGCGAGTTTTAAAGAAGTACACATTCTGTAAAAAAATTAAGTGTCTACTTATTAGTTACGGTACAAGAGTTTAGATCAATAGAAAGTGAAGGTTTAGTAAAAGGGTTCCGTCGGAGCCCTTTGGCTATGGAACCCTGATAAAGTACATTAAGTCGATATACAGTTATTGGGACGGTCGATCAAGAGTTGCCGATCCCTGCACTTTCACTCGTTGATTGATGAGCGCTCACTTGTTTTGCGCCGGCGCAAATTGTTTCCGTTGATTGTACGCATGCGTACTCGCTACCGAATTATATAAGAGTGGGATAAGCCTGATTGTTTATTGATAAATCGGAATAAGTAGACCTGACGGGCGTAAGATGCTCATTTGACTGTGTGGTCGCTGCCTCCCTAATAAACTTAGCAAATATAACTTTTTATTATTATTTATGAATCCAATAAAATAAAGAAACAGTACAGTTGAGTCTTTAATATGAACTACGGTAGATAATGCGGTCTTAGCGCTAAAGAACGCTACTTCCAGTAAATTTAGGGTGCCGAACATGACATAAATAACCAGAAATTTGAAGGTGATATAAGAATTAAAATAAAATGAAAGTGATAACATAACGTAAGATGGTAAATTTAAAATTATGATCTTCTATGGTGTTTGGGTGTGGTTACTGTTTATAGCCGTGGAAATATATAATGGTAATGGTAATTATAAATATATAATGGTAAGAAAATTATTCTTATACGAATAATTAAAAAATAAAAGCTTATCTTCGACGCATGTTATAGCTTTAACATTTCGGGTATTATTCCACCGGTAGAATTAAGGACTGGGTTGTCATAAATATAGAGATTTCGACCGGGGCGATTACAGCAAAATAGGTAGAGTTCAAAAAGGATTTTTTGTCAGAAAAATTGGTAAACTTCATATTAGTATAATAAAAATATAACTTACAAGATTAAACAAATTGAACATTATCATAGTACGTACATACATGCCTATTTATCCAGCTTCAATTTTGATTTCGAGACCGGGACAATCCTTAATGGCCAGGACACTGGAATACGCTTCAAACAGGGATATGTCCTGGCGTACCGGGACGTATGGCAACCCTTCGGTAGAACCGCTAGCAGTTGAAGTAGAAAGGTTTTTAAGTGGCAATCATGTGCCGGAGCACGTAGTGTGGGAGGTCCCCAAAAAAGTGGCCCAACGATCTGGTAAAAATCGCGAGAAACCGTTAGATGAGTTTTAGATACCCTTGGGAGGCTTTTGTTCGTAAGTGGACGTATTTCGGCTGATGATGATTATGATTGGTATTCGATTTCCAATGAAGCTAACAATTAACCAACATGATTTATATAATAATAATAAATAATAAAAATTATTCAAAAAACGTATCTTACAATAATTAAAACTATAGGCTAAAAACACACAATTTAGTGTAGATACAAGTACTTATAGAGCCTGAACTGTCCCTGTGTTTCAGGAAAAATAGGACTAAAATAATCTATTTTAAATATTCACAAGCCGAATGTATTAGTATTGCACAAAATAATTCTTAGTATATATGTTTATGTGTAAGCAAATAATCATCATCATCATCATTTTGAAGTGTTTATCTGTGTTCTGTTGTTGTTTTCTCATTATTTCTTTAGAGTAAAGTTATGAGGAAATATACTTACGATCCTATCAAAGAGGTTCTCTATACAAAGGTCAGTTTTGCAATATTTAGGCCGAAATGTTATTCGCCGAATTTGCAGACACATCCCTAGCTATCGCATTATCTGTGGTCGTTACGGCGTATCAAGTTGATACGTTACGTAAGTTGATAAATAATGATTCTCTATGGTTTGTGGATGTGGTTACTTTTTGTTAGCCGTATAAAGGGCATGGTAAGAACATTATTATTATAAAAAACGATTTATTGGTAGGTTTTCCTTCATTGTATTATTTGTGTATCTTGTAAAGGGGCCTCTATATAAATTATTATACCTATTAGGCGCAGAATCTATAATTTTCCATAACCAACAACAAAATACAAAATTAAATTCTTATTAATCCTTGTTATCAATCGTAGAGTATGGCGTTTTTAAATTACTTTAGTAAAGTTATTTATGGTAGTAAATATGTTACATAGTGTGTGTGTGTGTGTGTGTACTTTTATGCAGATCATTATTATTCTAGATCTACAGGTTTCAGCTAGAGGTACGTATTAGAGTTGTTAACTCGAAGATTCTAGATTAGTAAATCAAGACCTTACTTAATTGCTTTTAAAGCTTCACTACCATTTTTTTTGTTTTCTTATTTCCCCATTTAAAGATTTGTTTTTACTGTGAATAAATAGTACTAATAAGGAAGTTTGTCTGACAATGTTTTTGTGTTTTTTTTTCAGGTAATTGGTCTGCTACCTGTACAAAAAACCGTTCTGAGGTAACAAACATCATTTAAAATTCCCAAATGACGGAAAATTGGCCTTAATTAATTAAACGTTTTATGCCACACTTAGATGGACTTTTTGTTATAATTCAACTTATGTTTTAAATACAATGGTGTTGATGATTTGTTGATATAAATATTACCAGGTTGGTACAAAAAATGTAAATTATAGTCTTCGAGTAACCATTGAAATGAACTTAAGACTGGGCCCTGTAGCACAGGGTTTCCTGGCTCAGGACACGGGGCCGTGATTTATTATGGTGTACATTTTTAAACGATTAAAAGTTTTAATTTTAATTTTTCATAGACATGAATTTTCCGCATTTCTCGGCAATACTACGATATTCTTCCCTTAAAACATACGATTACATGATCAATATAATACAATCTCAACCAAGCACTTACTCTAAGCTAAACGTCACAATGCACCTTAATTCTAAAAATAAGATTGAAGTTGCTAACAAATGGGACAATGTTTGACACTGGGACATTACTTATGTTAATGAATAATTAAGTGGAAGGGAATGTTAAATAAAAGCACTCTTTAACAAAGAACCATGGGCAATTTTGTATGGAAATGACCCCAAAACCAACATAGCTGAGGGTTAGGTCTTTAAATAGGTCTTTAAATCTACTTCATTTCGTTTTATGGGCACCAAGTTGAACTCCATTGCAGAACTGAGATATTCATATGTTAGAGTGAATACAATCTATCAAAAAAACCGGTTTCTCTTAAAAAAAAGAATACCGATCATTATTATAATTAATTATTAGGATACCGAAGTGTGTAAAATAACATATTTTTGTAGCTGATTATTGCTACCTATAAACCTTAACTAGCTTGACGAAAAAAATTTTAAACGGTTAATAAAACACGATATTCCAGGAAAGGTGACAAGTTAACCGTACGAATCTAATTCACGCCATATTCGGTAGGAACTCCTTCGTTATTACTTATTGTATTCACTCAGACTAAAAATATGAATATTGCAGTTCTGCAATGGAATTCGATTTGGTGCCTGTAGAACAAAATGAAGTAGATTTAAAGACCTATTTAATGGCCCAACTCTCATGTTTGTTTGTTTTGGGTCCATTTTGACGCATGGACCTTTACATATACTTTCATCTTATCGACAGCTTCAAGGTTTCCAAATTTTAAAACCTCCACTAAATTATTTAGATCACTCAACATATTCGATGACATCGTCAAAGCACATGACACGGCATAATTTTTCTCACGCTTACAAACATTGCGAAACCCCAAATATTTGTATTTACACATTGAACCCATTAGATTTGATCATCAAATTACCCGTGAAACAGCACCTCCGCTTAACAAATACTGTTTTGTAATATCACCTCAAAGTGTCGCATTGCAGCGTCAGTATAATGTGATATTTCTCGTGTGATATTGTATTACACCGTGATACATTACAAACGAAATTCGATTGTGTAAATCTATACGATAGCAATGTTACACGGCTATATTTCGGCAATATTGCCTTTTTATACGATACCAGAAACATAAATAAAATGTCAAAATTCGCCGAAACCGATACCAATTTTCTTGGTAATTTTGCAACTCTAGCAATTGAAACGTAGCATAAGTTACAAATATGGAATTGAAATACTTATACCAGTAGCAAGTTAACACATAATACTTCGAGAGAACTTTAAGAATAATTATTATTTAGAAAATGTTCAAGATTAACAAGAAGCTTCATGGCAATTTAGATGTAGGTAAGTACCTATATGTATTTATATTTATGTACTACGAGTAGAAGGTACCGGCAGATTCGTCTATGGAACTTAAGTAGTCGAATAAAAAATATCCTATATCCTGTGGATGCCCAGCGACCCGTGTACTAAAAATAGTTGAAATCCGTTTAGCCGTTTTGACGTGATGAAGCCATAACGACATATGCAAACAACACATATAAATATATATATATATAGTTTTATATAAATTGGGTGTCTCACCCTTGTATTTATGAATTTATACAAGTTTGATACTGAAATCCCGCACCAATAATGTCTCTGTTTAGCTAATGTAATGTTAACAGGTACAGAGTGCCCGTATGGTGTTAAGTCGGCCATTTGTACTTTCTTGTATTGTGCAATTAAGAATAAATTAATAGTTTAAAAAACACTAGAAAAACACGCTTTACAAGACTTTTCTAACAAATCCAAACACAGCTATGATACGATGTTCCATCATGAAGTTCCAGTTCATATCTTCCGGCTCCATCATAAGATCAGTTCAACAGTACCATATTATTGTATTGTCATCAGAACTACATACAGCCACCAATTTTCATGACTACGATCCTTGGAACATGGTTATATAAGTTACCTTAGATTTCATTACATAGTTACATACAGGTCGACCTAATAAAAGCGTGTTAAAAAAAGCAACATTACGTACTTGGCCGGTTTTTGTTTATTTTATTTGGTATATTTTTATTTGTAACTAGCTGGTTGATTTATGGAAATTGTAGAATTGGCGTGGACGCTCCTATGCAATGGCGCCGGAATTAAACGGATAGACAGAGACACTATATTTCAACTTGAATGCAACTTGCAGTTCATATGCAAGTGCAGTTGCAATTCAGGGCGTCTGTGGAAACTAAACTTTATGAAATCGGTTAACCTATTTGTATGAAAAAACCATCGGTTTCGGTTAAAACTCTGATTTCCCATACTAGAATTAATCGATTGTATTCCCTAGTTGAAACTCTTATGCAATATGAAAAGTGCCATGGTAAGCTCAATAAGTCTTGTGTTATGGGTACTAGACGACGATATATTTAAAATATATATTTACTTATATACATAGAAAACATCCAACACTCAGGATCAAACACAAATATTTGCCCTCGCCAGGATTAAATTATTTTAACCCAGGACCGCCAGCTTCGTAAGCAACGTTACTCCCGCTGAGCTAAACCGGTTGTTAATATAGGCTTGATTTTTAAAAAAATAATATAAGTACATAAATTATGACTTATGACCATTAATTATTTAAAAAAATACTCTATTTGCTCACATAATAGCGCAAATTTTATCCAAATTGCTGTTACCCCAGTTTGCACCTTAGGTCAAATGTGATTACTGTACATTACATACGATTATTCCAACACAATGGCCGATTATGAAATCGATCGAATGATACCGAATCGGCGCGTGATTCTCTGGACCCGGTTATCATCACGTTTTCTCTCGATTAGTGAAATAAAATCTATACAATTATTTCGATCTTTTGGACACGATTCGATTGTATTTTCGATTTCGACTGTCGAACGTCGCAACGGACGCGGTCTATTGGAATCGAATCGCTAGACGCAAATAGTGTCATACTATTGTTACATTATTCAATTTATTTGAAGACTAGAAGGTGCATTTTGTCTGTGTGGAAGAAAAGATCTCATTTTTACTTCACCAACCCTAGATACGAGCAATGTGCCCCGACCGTTGCCATTTAACTTTAGCAACTCTTTGTGTTACATCGAAGACCTTGGTTCTTCTGCGGATTTGTCTTTGGGGCAGGAAGGTTCTCGAGTGGCAACCGCGTATAGGACGACGCGTGGGAAGGCCCCTAACAAGATGGATCGGTGATCTGGTGAAAATCGCGTAAAACCATATTGATGAGGGCAGCGCACGTTCGGCCGTTATGAAGATCCTTGGGGGTGGCCTTTGTCCTGCAGTGGACGTGCCTGGGCTGATATGACGATGATGAACCTGAATGCATAAAGTATGTTAAAAAAAGTATACCCCCTTAATATTTTCTTCTGTTTCCGCGATTATTACTCATTGAAATAAAACAATTTAACGGATTATATCGCGTATATTATCTCATTTTAGTTCCCGACGTTTCGGAAGCTTTCCAGCTTTCCACGGTCACGGGAGGACTGAGAAAAGATGTATTTTCCTCTGTCAAAGTTACAATTTGTGCAAACTACCCATTTTTTGAAAAAACACAAATAAAGGTGTACATACATGCCAGATGGGCCTAAGCTGTAAAGACAGTTACACATGTGCCAGAAGGGCGTAATTATTTTATTCTAATAATTTACCAAGCAGCATTTCACAAATGAGGCGTACTGAGGAGAAAAGAAACGCTGCAAAGAAAAACTCCCAGGCTACCTCATTACTAATTACTCGTATAATATTTAAAAACAGAGACTATTAAACTACTTTTAAACAGATAAGATATTTTACACCGTTCGGAAATTAAGGTTTTGCAGTCCTGTGTCTCGCTTGTTCCTTGATGAGATGTATTACAGGATCCCAAGCTGGTGGTAGTGACAATCCATCTTCTCTATTGAAATTAGGATGCTTTTTAATCTCAATAGCCTCGCGTAGCATCCTGGGAAAATATCTTTTTTCTTTGGCAAGGATAAAAGGTTTATCAAACTTAATTGAGTGGTTTGGTATGTCAATGACATGTTCACAAACTGCAGACCTATTACACCGACGGTGCTTGACATCTGCTATTATTTCGTTTGACCAATGTATGAAAGACCACACTCGCAGTCCAGCTTATAAATGCCTGCACTCTGCAAAGGGGTGCTACTCTTCACGGGTCTAAGGTATTGAGACACCTTCTTCAACGGCTTGAAATATGTTTTTATAGAAGCACGCTTCAAGATGTTTCCGATCTTGTCTGTGACCCCTTTCACATATGGTAATACGGCAGGTTTACGCTCGACTGTTAGTTTCTTCATACTGGGATTCTGCTTGGAACGTGGTATCTGGAGCTCGTTGGCTCGAAGCGCACGTTTGACATTCTGTAACTCAGCAGTCAGATGTTGATTGTCGCTGATACCCCTGGCTCTCTGAAACAAAGATTTACCCACTGTAGCAAGTTGACAGGGATGGTGGTGATATTTTCCCAGGATGCTACGCGAGGCTATTGAGATTAAAAAGCATCCTAATTTCAATAGAGAAGATGGATTGTCACTACCACCAGCTTGGGATCCTGTAATACATCTCATCAAGGAACAAGCGAGACACAGGACTGCAAAACCTTAATTTCCGAACGGTGTAAAATATCTTATCTGTTTAAAAGTAGTTTAATAGTCTCTGTTTTTAAATATTATAATTAGTAATGAGGTAGCCTGGGAGTTTTTCTTTGCAGCGTTTCTTTTCTCCTCAGTACGCCTCATTTGTGAAATGCTGCTTGGTAAATTATTAGAATAAAATAATTAAGCCCTTCTGGCACATGTGTAACTGTCTTTACAGCTTAGGCCCATCTGGCATGTATGTACACCTTTATTTGTGTTTTTTCAAAAAATGGGTAGTTTGCACAAATTGTAACTTTGACAGAGGAAAATACATCTTTTCTCAGTCCTCTCGTGACCATGGAAAGCTGGAAAGCTTCCGAAACGTCGGGAACTAAAATGAGATAATATACGCGATATAATCCGTTAAATTGTTTTATTTCAATGAGTATACCCCCTTGTTTATTTTCAGATAAATATACTATCAGATAAATAACAGATTATTTGACATCCGGTTCAGCTCAGTGGGAGTACCGTTGCCTGCAAAGCTGAAAGCCCTGGGTTTAAATCCCGGTAAGGGCAAATATTTGTGGGATATAATAAAATAGAAGACCACATTTCCTGCCTCGCACGACTGAACTGTGGAATAAATTGTTGGCGGTAGTATTTCCGGACCGATACGACCTTCAAGCCTTCAAGAAAAGAGCGTACTCCCACCTGAAAGGCCGGCTTGCGACTGCCGCACTTGTGACTCCTCTGGTGTTGCAGGTGTCTATGGGCGACGGTGATCGCTTACCATCAGGCGATCCGTCTGCTCGTTTGCCCAATAACATAAAAAACAAAACATACAAAGATTTAAAAAAAAAACATTCTAGAACCTACTTATATTTACTAAAATATCGTCGATTTGCATCGAAACGATTCGTCGAATATTGAATTGAGCAGTAAGAGACGTACGAACTCGTCTTATTTGAATAACATAGCAATATACATGCTATTGTGCGTCGCACGTTTTTATCCACTAAAATAAGTGCCTATCGTTGAATAAATATTGGGTAAATTACAAAATGAAATGTCAAAATCAATGTGTATACATGGAAATGAGAGCTAAATGTTGGTTCCAACCGGTTTTAAAAATTGTTTGTTACATGATGTCTTTGGTGTTCCATCTATATGAAATGTTTGAGTGGCCATATTCTTATCATGTTTGTTACAGACACATACTATTATAAAGTTGTAAAAATGAAATTGTTGTACCTTGAAGATATTTAAAAAAAATAGTGAAACGGAGTATTTGAAAGTCACTGAAAAGAAAAAAAATGTATGTTTCTATGTGTCGTTGTGGACTCATCATCATCACGCTAAAACGGCCAAACGGATTTCAACATTTTTTTGTACACGGGGTAGCTGGGCTTCACAAACGGTTATATGATACTTTTTACCCGACTACGCTGAAGTAAAAAAGCGAGTTATGGTTTTCCCCCTTTTTCGTTCAAATTGTTAATGTTATAATGTAGTAGGTAAGAATATCTAAAAGTTTAAGTACAGTTACGTATTCTATAACATTTAAAAATCGCAGTTCTTACGTATTTTATACCTCAAACTATAAACCAAAAGCCAAACACATCATAACCATCAAAAGCTGTGAAGAATATGCTTGTGAAATGGCGATTGTTGCGTTATTTCGATACCTTTATGTATTTTTTATGTTATAACACACATTATGTTGTATTTAGAGCCGGATCAGGGAGGTATCGAGTCCATTGAACTTTAGTGAATAGGACAATAAAAGTTACCCTTTTGAGACGGGTTTTATGTAATACTAGACGTTGCACGCAACTTCGTTCACGGCGGAAGAAAAAAGCATAACCCCTTTTTTACATCGGTGCAGTTGGGTGAAAAATATCCTAATAACCAGCTGTGGATCCTCAAGTATCCTTGTAACAAATATGGATGAAATCTGTTGCCGTGATGAGGGTGTAAATACACGTCATACATACAAACATACAAAAATTATCTTTTTTTTTAATACGTTTTATTAGTTTTCTTCTGTTTCCGCGACTATTACTCATTGAAATAAAACAATTTAACGGATTATATCGCGTATATTATCTCATTTTAGTTCCCGACGTTTCGGAAGCTTTCCAGCTTTCCATGGTCACGGGAGGACTGAGAAAAGATGTATGAGGGAACTAAAATGAGATAATATACGCGATATAATCCGTTAAATTGTTTTATTTCAACGTTTTATTAGGTCGACCTGTATGTAACTAAATATGTAATGGAATCTTAGTTAACTAATTTAACCATCTTCCAAGAATCGTAGCGTCATGAAAATTGGCATCTGTATGTAGTTCTGATGACAATACAATAATATGGTAGTGTCGAACTGATCTGATGATGGAGCCCGAAGATATGAACTGGAACTTCATGATGGAACATCGTATCATAGCTGTGTTTGAATTTGTTAGAAAAGTCTTGTAAAGCGTGTTTTTCTAGTGTCTTTTAAACTATTAATTTATTAGATTAAATGACCTAATCTTATGTCACCTATACTTAGTCAATCTTTTTAAATAACCAAACTTTTACACACAGCTCTAAGCTGTACATTCCAAAAAAGTTTAGCCAACATACTTTAAACTCAATACAATTCACGGAATCCTCATTTTAAATTCTAATACCAGACTTGGTTCATCCCATAGCAATTAATAGTGATTGCTATACATTACCGTCAGGCTAATTATTTGCCAGGAAGGAGTCGGCTTCCTATTATTTCCAACACGGAAGCCTTTCATGCTGAACGCCTAAAATATGTACACAATTTTGAATCGTACTTTCTAGATGCTATGACCTTAAATGCAGGAATTGTAATGTGATGGTAAAATGCAAAAATGCTTGTTAGAAGAACTAAATTGATTGTATAATTTATGATTGGTTCTTTTGAAGAGCTAGAAAGAGCTAGATTTTTTCAGCCTATGATATACTACTTTACCATGTAATATTAAGAGTTTGAGCGAGTTACATTCAATGAACCTGCCGTTAAAATGGCACTAACAGCTATTATCTATTCCATAGGGAAACGTCAAATTCCGCGTACCTGAGGGGTTACTCCGAAATTCCAAATTCGAAGTTCGTAACGTTCGCGACGGGGGGAAAGATAGCGCGTCGAACGAAGTTGCCAGGCTATACAAAATTTAACGTAGGTACAGTCAGCGTCAAATAGTCCAAAGTGCCAAAAATATCGCAACACATCTTTATTCTTATGGGTATAAAGTTGTGTGACGATATATTTAGCGCTTTGGATGCTATAGACTATTTGACGCTGACTTACGATTACAGATTGAAACAACCACCCCTTAATGTTTCGCATTGAGAATTATAATTTATAAAAAATAAATATATGAAAAGCATTTAATTTGGACAATGTAATACATATCTTATTAGTATTATAATTAAACTTAAGAGTCCCCAGTAAGCTCGGATCTCCATACAAATGTAGTGACGCTCTCATTTTCAAACGACTAGCTAGTTTGCTCTGAAACTTTGTACTTAGAATAAGTATAGGTAGGAGCCATATAAACTAATTACAGACCTAGATATACCTCATGTCAATGTATATGCAAAGTTTCGTTACAAATCCAACGCGTAGTTTTAAAATGAGAACGAAACCGTTTGTATGGGAAGGTGAAATTCGGCCGAGCTTGCCGGGGACTCTTCACACATTCACTGCCACCGACGCATATATGCGTTCACCTCCATACAAGTTTGTTCGTAGGCCACGCCCGCTGGCAGTGAATGCCTTAAGGTCCTAATCGTGGTAATATTTTGTATCTGGTATGTGGTATGATGTCACTGGCTGAATGACCGAGTCACGTGGTTTTTATTTTGATTAAGAGTCCCCAGTAAGCTCGGTTCTCCATACAAATGTAGTTACGCTCTCATTTTTAAACGACTAGCTAGTTTGCTCTGAAACTTTGTACTTAGAATAAGTTAAGGTATATGCAGGCCTGTAATTAGTTTATGTAGCTTCAGATACCATAGTAAAAAACTTTTAGAGCGAATTTAAGTTTTTCATACAAAACTTGTTTTTGCTGTATTTCGTTTGTTTTATAAAATGCAGCTATATAAACTACATTCAAGCGTAGATATACCTCATGTCATTGTGTATGCAAAGTTTCGCTACAATTCAACACGTATTTTTAAAATAAGAACGAAACTCCGTTTGTATGGGCAGGTGAAATTCGGCCGAGCTTACTGGGGACTCTGAAATAACTGTTAGTATCCAAACGTGCTGCGAGGTTTAGTTTAGTGCTTAATTAGGGCGCTGTCCCATCACTCTGCCACGACGGTCAGCACCACTAGCAAAACTGTGTGATACGCAACTCTTTGTCACGCGACAATGACTGTCTGTCTCGCTCATTTCAATACAATGCGAGAAAGACGGGTGATGCTATGTCGCGCGACAAGCGTTCTCGCGGAGAGTTGTGCGAAACTGGCCGGAGACTATGCTGCCGAGCTAATGAAGAAAGTCGTAAAATATATGGAAACTCCTAACAAAAGACGACCTTTTAAACTAGTACGGCAGTATGGCGGCAGGCGTTACAGTATCGCGGCAGCCTCAACCAGGGATCGGCACCGGTATTTTTTAAATCTTCTAAAATACATGCTATTTCTGGAATGTTTCAGAACTGTATTTAGGACAAGAGAAATTAATCACAAAACACCTGATGCGGAATGCGTCGTTCTAGAATGTCAATAAAATATACGAAAATTTCGTAATTAAACGAAAAAAAACTAATCTTTATTTCGGTTATTTTGTATGAAAAAAATACCCGTTCTGATCCCTAGCCTCAACAACACCCTGAACGCATCGTTATAATATTTGTGATGCGAAATGGTAGTCTCTATGATAGAAATCCTAAAAAACAATTTTCAGTTCGGTACCTTACGTGTAGCTTGTTTTATAAGCCTTTAAAGTTGGGTGGGGAAGTCCATTTTTAAAGCATGTCAATTTTAATAACTATTAATACCATTGAATAACCCAAGAAATGTATGGTAACTTTTGTTAAGAAACCGTTTCAATAAAAGCAATTTTTAACATAGCTGTAGAACAAGTTCCTAGGAACGTGTGAAATTAAGAACTAGTTCTACAGCTATAAAAAACGCTCCATACTAAAGCCTAGGCTTTAGTATGGAGCGTTTTATCCTTTCGGGAAAAATTGAAGTAGTTTTTTCACCAATATTTGTATTATTAAAAGGTAACATATATACCACAGAAAAAAAGGTGTCAAAAATTGTGAACATCCCTATTAATGTTTTGCAAAATTAATGTTTTGTAATAATTTATAATCTAAACCCGACATATAATCTATACCATTGTATCTAGAACTTTTTAAACATGCTGGCAATATCCAAAATGCACAATCATGTGTGTGTGAACCAATTCTCTAAAATAATAAAACGATAGAAAAGCCATCAAACACTGAGATCAGAATCTTTTTTATGTAAATACGACAATAAAAGACACTTCACACGCGTGACAGCTGTATGGTAATGAGATGACATATTGTTTTTAAATGGCGGCCCGCGTCTCACACTTTCTTTTAATGAGGCAATTAGAGACAAGCTTTGGTACATGGCAGGAACAAGTGAAAAGTATTGTGTAATTAATAAAGATAAAACGTCTTTAACAAAACTTCTCCTTCGTCATTTACGAATGTGAAAAAAATCAAACACGCGTCTACGGCCATTGAGATGAGATAGTACTTTGTCCTTATCTGATTCATCTTGGTTAATATCTCCTTTTTTATATCTGTCATATAATAAACTCTATTTTCATTTATTTGGAATATCAACAGCATTACACGTGATATCAATAACAAAGCTTCGAATAAATACATAAAGACAATAACAGTGTAGCCAGAATATCGAAAGACAAACTTCAAGATTCAAATTACTTTTTTGTGAAATCGTGCCATTGCCCTGTGAGCCTGTCTTATCAGACTTTCCAGCCAGCTTTTACCTATAGTCATTTCCCTCGAGTTTTCGATCTGGCAACTCAAAAATACAAAACAAATGACAGAAGACAGGCATGACGGCGCGAAATTGAGGAAATAAAAAAAACTTTATTAGTTTATTATTGGTATGTAAATTCAACTTTCCGTGCCGGACGCTGATGATAGTGATGATTCGAAGAAAACTCTTTAAAACGTGACGTAGTTCCTTTTTGATTTTATTGCAAATCTCTGAATAAATTTCTTTGTAGTCGGTGGTAACTTTTTTTTTATTTACCAACCTAATATCTGTATAATTACTAATTATTTCACAAAACGGAACAAATCACCTTTTTAACGTGTTTATTGCCGCGTTAACCCTGGCAATGCCCCATTAGGACCAATATAATGGCCTCAACAGTGCAATGTTACAATTTCCAGCCATAATAGCTTATTTGGCTTTTCTCAAACGTTACGAATTATTACGTTCGTTTTAAAATAGCTTAACCTTAATTCAGTTTCGTAATTGACCAAGATATGTTGACGAAACTGATCCGTTTATCATATATTTCTTAATCATTTATAAAACATTTTTTTTCTTTTTCTCTATATGGTAGATTGTTTTTGTTGGGTTTTCTAATTCTGTTTCTTGTGTTAATATTTCTTAATTGTAATTATCCTTACTATATTATAAACGTGAAAGTATGTATGTACGTTCCACTTAATCTGAAAAACTACTGGACGATTATTTTATGAAACTTTCCAGTTATGTACCTTATATATTAGAATAGGACATAGGCTATAATGTACCTATGTCAAATTTCATCCCTTTTAGGGACGAAAATGGGGATGGTAATTTGTATGGACAGTAAATATTTTTTTACGCTAGGAACTTGAAATCTTGGTTATATGCTTCACATTTAAATTAGTAAAATATCGAGTTTTGGGGAAAGACATAAGCTACATCTTACCCCGGAAAAATACCTTTTATCCGCGATAAGCGAATCTAAGCGGACGAAGTCGCGGGCGCCCGCCTTTATTATATAAAGAAAAGAAGTCGGTCAAAGACTTTAAAGACAAATACATACATAACTATATGAAATAAAAAAATGTGTTTGCTACTTTGTCCTCACGTGACGCAACAACGGAGGAACAGATCGCCTTTTTTTAGCTCGGGGAAAGTACGGGGTCGGTTCAGGAGTTCACAGTTATATTTTGCCATAGTGTTGTTAGTGTTGTACACTGACTAACTGAGCAAAATGACTTGCTTGTATAATGCCATGGTCAGAAAATGGTGTTACTTTTATAAAAAAACTTACTTAGCAAAACGTTTTGCTATAATAAATATAAAGTACTTAGGCAAAACGATCAAATCTTATAAGGTCTTGCTATACAATGTCTATGTTAGTAAAATGTCTAGGTTGTATAGGTCATGTCTAGGTTACAAAATGTCCAATATACATGAAACGTCGTAATTGCAAATCGACTAGGTTGAACGAAGAATAAATAAATAAAAAATATATTATGGGACAATTTTTACACAAATCAAACCAGGCCCATGGTGAGCTCAATGGCCACCCTTACTGGGGTATAGTGGGTATACTGGGTATGGATAATTTGTACAAATTATCTAGCTCGAAACCAGCTTAGACTGAATACGGAATAGGTAGCTATAATTTGTTATAGCGACTACTTGATATGATTTTCATAGGCACAAGGCGCTTTAAGGGTAAGGGTCTTTCGATTATGGTTGATGAATAAAAATATCGTTTCTTAGGGATAAAGTCAAAAATAACTCAACTTTAATACGGAGTGGATGCAGAAATTGCTATTGCGTAGCATAATTCTTCCAAAAGATATAATTTATGGAAGAGGTATGTATGCGCTTAAGACCACGCGGGCGATCACCTATCGGCTGGTCTGACCAAATCCAAAAAATAACTGGCCTCACTATCACTACTGCTCTGAGAAATACTTCGGTATTTCGGTCACTAAATCCAGCAAAGTATTTCAGGACGGGCACGACCTAATGAAGAGCATGAAGAAGAAGAAGAGATGTATGCACTTATGGATTTTTTGCACTAGCGGACGAAGTTACAGAATCTTCTTGTTGTTAATAATAAAACGCAATTACTGTTCGATGATGCAAGGATGAAATTGCCTAGTCAATAGGTTTGCAACAATGCAAATTATTCATCTTGCATTGTTACTTAACAACCAACCCAACGAATAACCAACGAATAGTGTTTCAAGGATATTGTGACAAACTATTAACTACATACATAGTGAAGTTAACTTTCTGCTATACCTACTATGGTTGACCACCAGGTTATTAGCTTATCTCTAGGTACTGGTATTCTAACTCCCGTGATCTGTATTTCGGTGTATTTGGAATGTGCAACTGATAAAATTAATTTATATTTACAATACCTCTTTATTGCACACCACACAAAATAGAGTACAGAAAACCATACATTCAAAGAAAGGTAAACAACAGGCGGTCATATCGCTAAACAGCGATCTCTTCCAGACAACCTTTGGGTAGTGGGAGACGTTGAGAAAAGAAACTGTACGTATAAGTAGGTGGCGCAAAGCAGTTTGGAATTGAAGTATTGTATCTACATATATATATATATATATATATATATATATATATATATATATATATATTAAACAATCACAATAAGTATAATAAATGCACGCATAGTATGTAGTATACATAAAGGTATAATAAGTTAAATAACTCTACTCATATTACTCAGCCATACAGTCCATAGGACCAGGAAAACAAATCTAGGTGCTATGGAAGGGACAGATAATGGTCTTTGAGCTTGCTCTTTAAAGACCGAGAGTATATTTCTATGTTAGGAAGTTTTTTTTGCACCCAATGTGTGCTTAATACATAATTATCTATATGCGTGTGCGTGTATACTGCCCGCATGTGGACAATACGGGACAAAAATATAACACTATTGGTTTCAATTGCATCTCGTATATGTAGTAGAGAGAGTACCAGAACTGGATCTGCCCAAAAGAGATGACCCTCTGTTCATTTTCCAATGAAATGGATGAAGCGCTGTTAAGATTTTTCTTGGAATCATAAGTTATATTACTACTGTATTGTAAGGGTTAGAACTTCCACCAAATGTGAGGCTGTACACCAAACACATGTCCACCAGATCTGAGGGTTGTAGCTTCAGAAAGCAGTAAAAACTATATATAGAGGTTTTGGATATCTTTTCTATTCGATAGCTGATTTAAGACTTCAAGATAGATGTCTAATCAATCACGGTCAGATTAAAAATGTCTCAAATTCTAATAAAAATAACAGGTGAGACGCATGATGTTCGAAAATAATTTAAAATATACTTTTAACAATACCTAACCCGTCTCAGAATTGCAGCGTAATGGTTTATAACCTTCACAGTATCAACAAATGCCTGATATGAGTTTAAATATACGTACCAATATTCATACCGTTGTCTGTTCAGTAACTAAGAATCTAGGCGACCTAGCTTTGCTCGGTGGGTGACACCTATATAAACTTTAAAGGCAAAACTATGTCTAAATTATTTCATTTATTTTCAATAGCCATTTCCGAGAAACCAACATTTACAATACTTATATACACAACTACATGTGTATCATATATCCTCGAATTACTCGTTTAACGTAATAGGATAAAACTGAGAATAGCCTATTAGTGGTCTAGACTCTAGACATATTATAATAGTAACTGTTGTAGAATGACAACTGACACTGTTCAGTCTTGTACGTGCTCCGTGACGGGTGAAGGGTTAATGGTAGCTTTGTGTGCCACTGGGCTAATTGGCTTGTCTATGGCGCATTTTGTTTTTAATTGAATGATAATAAAGACAAACCACGGAGCTTTTACAGTAGCAAGAGTAAACAGCCGCGAGGGCAAAAACCCGATCAAAAAATCAATTACCTTATTCAAATTTTAGATCGTGTTATCTGTTTGTAGGTACTTATACCAGCTTTTGCTAAACAGAGATGGCATATGTCGTTGATCAGTATCACAGGTCAATGACCCCGTCTTCGGTTCTTATTCTGACATGGTATCTCAATTATACAACAAGCTTATTGGACTGATGAAAACGATGGCGAGATAATTTTGACTAAAATGGGAACCCTTTGCCCAGTACGACATATTAAGAGTAAATAATATTTAGATACAGAATATACATGTCGGTAAATATATACAAGAGAAAGTAATAATTGTATGTATTGTTATCGGAGTTTTATTTCACAAAAACAAAATGTCAGTCACTTCAATCGCATTATTACGAAAGTCAGTATACGATTTCAGAAACCTGATATCAAAATATCTTTAGATATAACAGTGTCGATCGCATTATGGTCGGCACCTAAAGAAAGTGAACGATAGCAAAAAGTAATCGAAACTTTCATTTTCACTGTATTGTACTCGTGCCGTACGCACACGCGGCAATATAGAAAAACTAATCTTTGATTACCTGTGGACGAGAAAAGACGAAGAAATCGAACAATTATGCCAGTTACGAGTATTAGGGTCTATATACACGTGGTAAATTTTTGTTCATAAATTAAATTTTCTTTTTTTTAATGGATAAAAGCACAAAAATACTTTCACTTCACACAACAGTAAACTACATGAATACCACACAAAATAAAAATAAACAAATAGTTTTTACTTATTTATTTTTATAAATATTAATAAATCATTACATTATAAGTAACACTTAATTCCAAAAATAATAATGATACCAAAAAGCAATTACATTCCATTGACTCCATCGATCATCTGCTGCTCACATGCAATTTGTTAATTTTATTAATTATGTGAAGTCATCAATCACAGTTAAATCCAATCAATTACAAACCGCTTAAAATCCTCACAACATAATTTAAATGACCGAAACAATGACAAACATATCCTTGGCCAACTTAACAGCAATTTCGTTATTACTCGATAGCGATTCCCATCAGACAATGAATCGTTTTTGTTGCCATATCGTCCCATTGTTATCGCACCATCGACAATAATTACCCTTTACACTGGCAACACTAGCGATGACCGATGCGGTGAAATGTAATCGGCCATGATTGGTTTTTTCTAAAGAATATCGAGTCAATAGAATTATAATGGCTTCTTCGATGACGACGACTTCGGACGCTTTCTTTTAGTTCTTTTATGATACTAAATTTACTTAATGGTGCCTACTTTAGAAACATTTTTTGATTCTTGTTTTCCAGCATAATTTTAACTATAGTAGGTATAAATTTAGTTTCGCATATTTCAATAAGTACCTTTTTAACTGTATTTTACCTAGTGGCAAATATTTAGGCTTAAATGCTTTCTTTTTAACCGACCTACAAAAAGAGTAGATTCTAAATTTGTCGGGATCTTTTTTATTGAATTTATTTTTATATTAAAAAAGATAAAAGGTCTTTATAAAAGAACCGCCAGGTCTTTTCTGCAAATATATTTATCTTTGTTGGCGTGAGGAAAAAGGCATTAACTTCTTTGCCGTAGTCAGTTTAAAAGTATATCCTTTAACCATCTGTAGATTTCAGCTATATTTGTATCAACCGTTTTGACGTTTTCGTGATGTGAAGACGAATCACAAAGTCATACTTACACAAAGAAAAATAGATCCAGGGTCCTCCAAATATCATTAATGTATAGAAATTTCATTTCTACAATTTTGTGATAGTACACACCACCTACATCTACTTGTACGTAGTTTCTTTTTCTCAACGTCTTTCACTACCTAAAGGGTGTCTGGAAGAGATCGCTGTTAAGCGATAAAGCCGCCTGTTTCTGTACACTGTTTTGTGAGGTTTGCAATAAAGAGTTATTGTATTGTATTGTAATCTATTCATCACGCTAAATCGGCTAAGCGGATTTCAACTGTTTTTGGTACACTGGTAGCTAGGTATCTCCAGATGGTTATAGGATACTTTTTACCCGACTACGCTGAAAAATAAAAAAGGGTTATGATTTTTTCTCCTCCGCGAATGAAGTTGCGGGCGCCATCTAGTAATACAAGATTAACCTACTAAAAATAGTATGTGTTTCACACAAAGCACTTCCCGTCGTACTATCTTTCGATGCAAATACACTTTACTCAACACTTGCACCTTATTTTCCCATGCCCTTTTCCCTACCTATTACATATTACGTTACCTTAATATACATATAATAAAATTACCTGTTATTTCCGCAAAAGAACACCTAAATTGCCATATTACGTAACCGTGGACATCCTAGCGGGTCGCGTGCAAAAACGTCATTTGAGGTGCTACAGACCACACACTACACAGCCGTGATGTGTGAAACTGTGAACTTCGCTTCCTGGTCATGTGAAATGGAGGGTTTAAGTTGTTCGTTTAACTGACCTTATCTCACGGTCGGTGTGTAGTTCACTTTTTAGCTTATGTGTTTGTATGAGTTCTGTACCGACAGTCGGGAATCGGCGTCGGTGTATCAATGGAGTACATTGTGTTATTACATATCACATTCAAATGACCACTCCGTTATTATAAGTGAATCAGAGTAGTGGTGTGCAAATTGCGGAAACTTTCCAAAATGCTTATAAAAGGTATTTTAAACAGGTAAGTTGACACTAGACTTAAGACCTTTTTTATATAAAGAAAAATGCTTAAAATAGGTCTTAAAAACATGTAAGTTAACTTAAGACCTTTTTCAAGCGTTTTGGAAAGTTTACGCAATTTGCACATTAGTGAATAAAATAGAGCTTTTCATTCTGACTGCGAGAGCACCTATAACTCCCACAAATCTAACTCAAGTAGTTTCGAAGAAATCCTGGAAAAAATTTACTACTTCAAAAAAAAAATTGCGTCTAAACTATCACCGGTGTTAAATTTTTAAAATTTCATATTAAATGGTCTTATTTTTATTCATTTTATTATGAGTCCTATATGGCTGCGCTAGAGCTCAATGGAACCGAGAAATAAGCCATTTAGTGATTTTCGTCTTTATTTTTTCATGTTATGCAATATTAAAGTTTCTAATTTGCTATAAAATATAGCTAATAATGTAGACAGACAACATAATCTTACCCATATTATAAACTAAATAGTGTATTTGTTCGTTTATTGCTGTGTAACCCGCAACTTCGGAACAATGTATTGACGTGAATTTTTGGGCTGGAAAGTGATATACGTATCTTTCGTATTAATTAAGCTGAGTGAGGTCCTGGGTTCATATCCCGGTAAGGGCAAATATTTTTGTGATGAATGAACATACATATTTGTTCCTAAGTCTTGGATGTTTTCTATGTATATAAGTAATTTATTTATTAAATATGTCGTCGTCTAGTACCCATAATAGCCTTATTGAGCTTACCATGGGACTAGTTCGATCTGTGTAAAATTGTCCCCTAATATGTATTTATTTATTACTAGCTTCTGCCCGCGACTTCGTCCGCCTTAAATTCGTTTATCGCGATAAAGAGTAGCCTATGTCCTTCCCCAGGACGCAAACTATCTCCATACCAAATTTCATCCAAATCGGTTCAGCGGTTTAAGCGTGAAGAGGTAACAGACAGACAGACAGACACACTTTTGCATTTATAATATTAGTATGGATTATTATAATTTCCAAACCCCAAACTAAGTAACTTTTTTTGTTATTGTAAAGATAACCTTCTGCAATGTAAATAATGTTATACATTCATTTTGATAATTGTACGGCAAAATTCAAACAAGAGGATTGACCATCTCCATACAAACAGCCGTTCCCCGATATGTATACGAATATGTATACACTATCTATGTATACGAATGTTTTTTTTTACAATTATTCAACTTTGCAATCGTGACACAGTATTTAAATGTTACAGTTTATTTATTATAAGCTATTTGCGAAGTAATTGTTACTATACTATGTTTCTTTATTCAATTATAACGATCGTTAAATGTTTAGTTTCAAAGCGCCATCTAGTTTTTGCCAGAATATCTCCTTGCCATCAGAACACGACCCAAAGTATCACAAGTGACAGTCCTCTTGGTTTAATGGTCCTTGATGGTACACAGGGTCTTGGGAAATCAAAAATGTCCTTCTACAACTTAAGGTCTTAGGTGACATCGTGTGTCACTAACCAATAAACAAAAACCTACGTAACTGCTATACAATCCGTGTCCGCGATAGTGCTAATCAATACACTTTATTTAAAGTTTCCCATTTAAGTTCACCACTTACCTGAACACTCGATCAATTGAACAGCTGTCAAAGCGCGGAACGACGTAAAGGCAATAATTTAACATTGGCCGCTGCCATTGTTTCTAACATAATAGGTACGTAACGGCGAGAGGCGCACCATCCTTACGGTATCAAATACCGCATGTTTAGAATACCTTAAGGGTAAATAAATAGCACGCTTCTTATATTTTACTAGTTCAATATAAATGCCGGTTTTAAGGACATTAGAGCTGGGGCCCGTTTCACAAAAGCTTGTAACTTGTAGGTATTAAAAATGGAAGTCTCTTCTTAAGAGTCCTCAGTAAGGTCGGCCGAATTTCACCTTCCCATACAAACAGAGTTTAGTTCTTATTTTAAAACTGCGTGTTGGATTGTAACGAAACTTTGCATTTACAATGAAATGAGGTATATCTAGGCCTGAAACTAGTTTATATGCCTGCACTTTATAAAACAAACAAAATACAGCAAAAACATGTTTTGTATGAAAAACTTAAATTCGCTGTATTTTTTTTACTGTGGTATCTGAAGCTACATAAACTAATTACAGGCCTGCATATACCTAAACTTATTATAAGTACAAAGTTTCAGAGCAAAATAGCTAGTCGTTTGAAAATGAGAGCGTAACTACGTTTGTATGGAGAACCGAGCTTACTGGGGACTCTTAATACATATTGTTAGAAAGAGATTTCCTCTTGTAATTTAAGTTATAAGCGTTTATGAAATGGGCCCCTAGTATTTTGCTTGTATTTTATTTTAAAAGTACGAATTCCAGTTTAGACTTTCCTAGTTTTCCTTTTCTAGACAGATTTGAACACCTAGACAACAGCGATTTTCTAACAGCTAAATGGATTCTATTTAAAAATGGTTGAGAGCACTCATGATCAAGTCGGCTTTCAATCAAAAATCAAATTGGTTTCGTCCGTTCAGAGGCTACGAAGCTACGATACGACACACACATACATAAGTTTACACATGTTATTATGTTTTTCGTCAAGGGGTAAAAAGTTTACTAATGTACGTATTATGATATGTATATTGTTTCCAAATCTATAGCACTGGATCAATGGTTGCATATTTAAGAAGAAGAAAGAAGAACAGAAATTTCAGAAGTTCCTTTAGAATTTTGGTTTAATATCATAGAGTTCGTATAATATTATCTGTAGTACTTATAATTAGTACTACGAGTAGCAGTCTCTTCACACTGTTTAGCTAGCTTATAAAAAAAGCATGCTGTGTTTGCCTGTAATTGAATAAACATTCTTGTCAGATTTATGTAGATATGATATCAGTGTAATTTTATACTAGGTATATTGTATCTGTTGGCAAACCTAATAAATAAACTAAAAATAAAATATTTATATCGCGTTGTAAAATTTCCTTTGTAAGTAAAAAGTGGTAACCCTTGGCTAATCCCTGGATTCCTTGGCTAATCGCGGAAACAGAAGAAAATATAATCCCTGGAAGTTATTGCCAATCCCTAGTCACCAATATACTGATCGTTTCGCACATCGACAACTACTGCGCAACTCGCAGAAAACTCTTAGGGCTAGGCTAATTGGTAACTTCGAGAATGCACCGGGAATCCTGTCATTATTTTATAGGCAGCTAATGTACAGGTTGCTAAGGTTCCCGCAAGTTGTGTAATTGTTAAATTTTGAAAATAACCGACAGGACATTGACATATTGGAAACTAAGATTTGCGCTCACTTTGGCTGCTACAAGTTCGGATACTCTCAGTACGTCCCGAGTTACCATGTAACTATATGAAAATAGTTATTTGCTATGCAAGGCTGCAAAGTTGTTATTTGGCGCGAGTGCTTGTATTGAAAGCCGAGTAAGCGAAGGCATATAAAATTGAAGGATTCCAACGTAGATTCCTGAGCGTAGTGAGGCTTTCATAGCACAAAAAGGCACACCACTTTCCACCTCACAGCGAGGAAAATGTGGAATGCAAAAAAATTAAGAAAGCCAGATTTTTTTCATTTAAAACTAGTGAGAATGAAGCTATAAAACAGGCCCGTAACACAATAAACACAAAGATATTAAAAATTATAAGTTTGAACCACAAATTACTTTTTTCCATGCTAGCGGGAAAAATGGATTTTTCCATGCAGATTTGGCTTTTTCCGGCTAGGGAGGTGAAAAGCCCCTTGGGCAGTAGCACCCGATGGCCCTAGTGTGAATGTCTGTTAGTATCTGGGCAGCGAATTATCCGACAGATGATGTATATTTAGTATCAACTATGTCCTTTTTGCCTGTTGGTCGAACATTCATTTATCGATGCTTGAGTAATGTCATGGACAATTGCTAGTGTAACAAACCTAACAATAAACAATGCCTGCATTCCGTTCGGGTTAGATCGTAAATATTCGTGTAACATCGGGAGCCGTGGGAGAGCGCGGCCGGCAAGCAATCTCACGCAACTATGGTCATGCTATATTGTTGCAGCTCTGATAGCCTGGTAGCTTGAGTTTATGATGCGTGCGATTAAAGGGTTTATTGTTGTTTATTTTCAATACATATTTAATAAAATATTACTATTTATTTTAGTTGTACTGTAATGTAACCTAATTGTGAAAGATACATTGTTTATAACTTAACACGCTTTTGCATTAATAATGTGAGTGGAGACATACCACTTTATTATAATGTAGAATGTTATACGAGTATATTAACTACTGAAAAATACTATGCAATTTCTGCAACAGTACATTGAAATTTGCCAATCAATATAGAACAAGTGGCTCAGTGAGCTGAAGACTACGCGATTCTTATAACTCCCATATCGCCATCATTTTGAAAAAAAAAAACAAAAACTGAACCGACAAAAAAAAGAACATATTATTATCGAACCTGCTCAAAAAATGTCACGAGAATCGGTGGAGAAATGCAATCTGTAGATGACAATAGCCGGACAGGCACTCAAACAAAAATATAGTTGCCCAATCTAAAACGGGGACGCTACGCTCGCTTGGTCAAAACAACCAGAATTCAAACCTCAAAGAATATACACATATCTAATACATTTCGATTGAGTAAAATATATTATATAGAAAAATCGTAAAAAAACATCTAGACAAACCAAAACTCTACTAACTGTTTTTTTGTGTGTCGCTTTGTCTCTTTTTGGTCATGACTATGACCATTTTTTGGTGATTACATGGCGCCTCGCTCCGAAAAATGG
This sequence comes from Hedya salicella, assembly GCA_905404275.2. Classification (NCBI taxonomy): domain Eukaryota; kingdom Metazoa; phylum Arthropoda; class Insecta; order Lepidoptera; family Tortricidae; genus Hedya; species Hedya salicella. The sequence continues at coordinate 5,823,013 of FR990114.1, read as the reverse complement.
ATTGCCTGATGAATTTTAGTAAGACATCAGGACTTTGAGATCCCCTGGTGTGATTGCTTTGGCACGTGGTACCTAAGAGGTTGAAGGGTTACTTGCAATGTCGGAGGGACAGTTCTTACGTAACGGTATAAAAACGGCAGAAATTCTTGATTTATAGTTAGGAGTACAAACGCTGCGTTGTACGCGGTCGAATGTTTACAACGATCCCGCGACGGCGCTCCAATTAAAGACATTCGTTGGTTGTTTTAGGCGGTAGTCCCACGTATCAAGTCTCGATTAGCTCGTCATACCCGCTTTGGTTCCCCGGCTCTGGCGGGATACAAAAACGCATTTCCCCTACGTCAAAAAATCTTTTTCAACATAGGTTAAAAGTCTGTTCGCTCGGCCGAACACTGTAAACTTTATCAAAGATACCAATTTTTTTTTGAATCTGGACATTCTTCAATTTTTTTTATATGGCAAGTTAGTGACCACAAGTTAAGCCATGTAACCGATAGTGCCTGAGCCGGATGTGGTGTGGATGTACTGTACAATTACGTAATTACTATCAGATCATCGATAACAGTGTTATAAGAAATGCACTTAAAATTAATTAGTACCTAATTCAGTTACTAAAGCTTACGTAATGCCATTCAGAATCTCGGTGATAGCAATATACTTAAAACAATTGCATGTCGTCGCTATTCCAATGCCCGATATGCCTGCGAATAGAAAATATTGTTTTTTCAAATTTTAACGAAATATCGAATGTTATTTGATGCCGAAATGTATTATTTAAAAACCAAGCAAATGGATTGATAATCAAGAAATCAGTTTCCTTGCAATTTAAACTTCTGATAAGTATACCCTTTTTCGTATTAGAGGATAAACTCAAACTCATAAACGAAACTGTGCATACGTAACTTGATAATAACAGTAATCAAAATAATATTTTCTTCTGTTTCCGCGATTATTACTCATTGAAATAAAACAATTTAACGGATTATATCGCGTATATTATCTCATTTTAGTTCCCGACGTTTCGGAATCGTTTCGTCCTCCCGTGACCATGGAAAGCTGGAAAGCTTCCGAAACGTCGGGAACTAAAATGAGATAATATACGCGATATAATCCGTTAAATTGTTTTATTTCAATGAGTAATCAAAATGTTTTTTTGTTTAGTATTTTATTTTAAGTATTTTTGTAAAGTAAGTTTTTAATGGATTATTTTAAGTGGAGTATTTTTGTCAAGTTACGGGTATTTTAGTTATGTATTGAAAAGGGGTCACTTTTGTTAAGTATTAAAGGTGCGTTAATTTAATTGGGTATTTTAGTTATTTATTAAAAATAGGTTATTTTAATGGGGAATTTTGTTCAGTATTAAAGAAATGGGGAATTTTTCTTAAATAATAATACTGGGTAAGTTTAAATGGGTATTTTTGTTAAGTAATAAAGATGGGTTATATAATTAAAATATGAATTATAGAAGTTTAAATCGTTACATTTGGACAAGTTTTTTCATCTCCAAAAGTTCACATCATTCTCGGAACGGTTATTCAAATGGTCTTAAAATGAAAGTTGGTCATAAGTCAAAACTAAGTCGCATGCCTGTCTGCTAATATAATTAATGCTTACTCAATTTTAATCTGCTGAATGCGAAAATTAGTACAGGCAGCCACGTGCAACAGTATCTATAACTCCTAATAATTGTCACTTGTTGCTATAAATCCATACGAGATGTGGTAGCTCGCGCATGCGTATTTATCACCCACTACACTTTCCCAACATATAAAGTAAAAGTAGACGGACATGTTCGCCGCAAGTCACACCGTGTCGTAAGTGTTACATTTCGGAACTTTTTTACCTATTGAAACAATAGTATTGTACTTTAATCCAATAATTTATGTATGTATATTTTTATTTTTTATGGTTCACAGTGCCTTGGTTTTTACTGTAATGCTGTGTAACTTTTTGAATAATAAATAAATGGGAGACGCTATGACAGCTATTTTAGCCAACTGATATTCATATGATATCATGTATAAATCACGCAATAATATTGTATTTTTATTAAAAAAATGCATGATAAAAACTATGACAGTTGATTTATGGGCAGTATTCAATTTTTTAAATTAAAACGTAATGATAAGTCAATGGACTTTATAAGGCATAGAAGTGTATGAATTTGTATTTATTACCTTTCACTAAGACTAGAAGTTTGTTCAACACTTGTTTCCAGATATTGGGCAAACAATTTTATTTAAATTAGGGCGAGATACGGTACGTATTACGTGTCATCAACTGAATGTCTGGGATTAAGATGATAAAAAGCGTTGATATAAGCAACAGTTCCGTTGGTTGCATAATTTGGTCGCACCATTTCCATTTCAACGGAGTTTGCATCTTAGGGCGCGTTTTGTTGAGAACTTCCTGTTATATGTGCTGTGAATGTTCGAGGTTGTTCAAGATGGTGGACAATACGTAGACCATCGTAAATAAGTCAAGTGTTGTTAGCTCGTGTACTCCATGTTATTAATTACTCGTAATTGTTGTTAATCTGGTTTTTCGGTGAATTGGTTCACTGTAATGCCGTGTAAAAAAATTGAATAGTATATAATTATACTAATTATTAACTCTCTGTATTTTTTTTAAACGATATAAATTAGCATGAGCTGTCCGGAAAATAACTGTTTTCCCTGCTACAATTATAATAAAATACAGTAAAACCAAAATATCAATAGTACTCGGCTGTATACTGCTGTCCCTTTCTCACTCGTATCTGACTATATATTGTTACTTCTCCTCCAAAGAAACACGAAGACTACCACAATTAGTATTCTGGTTTTACTGCAAGTACTTTGTGTATTATGAGAAGATAAGTTATGAATTCACTTCGGTGTGACGTGCGGCCCTGTCAGGCGTTAATCAGACTTTGCGCTTGCGCCGCTAAATCGAGACCGGCTCATTATGCCGAATTATATAAAACGGACATACGGCTTTCTAAGTTTCTAATGTTTACTAGTTGTCGTGCATCTTCATAAAGTCTCATCATAGCGGCATTTAGACGACAATTAGCATTTATAATTTTATAAAAATGTTGGGTAAAAAATTAAGTGTATTACGGTTTTCTTGTTTACTTATTTTTACTGTGTGTTATTTACGAGTTTCCCACTTTTTACCTTATTGCTCACAAAATATTGTAAAAAAATAATTACTATATTAAGCCTAATACTGTCCCAATGCTGGGTTAAGTTAAGGCCTCCCCCTCTTTCTACTGATCCCAGTACAAAGCTACCTCTGGCCAGTCCTCCAAAAAGAGGTCTAAGATGTCCCGCTGACGAAGTCTGCCGCTTCTCCGTTTCAAGGTTATTGGCTTCCACCCTGTGGTTATCTTGGCCCACAACTCATGCCGCATACGGCAGATATGACCACTTGACCAGTCCAGTCCCACTTCAACTTGGTCGATTAACATCGATGTTTTTGTTCTTGGAGCCAAAAATCCACTCCTTTTACACCTAATAAAAATATATAGTCAACCGACAATTATACAGAAAGTACGATATCGATTTAAACGGACTATAAAAAAATAAATATTAAAATCTGACTTTAGTTTTTACACCAATGGCTGGTAAAATATGAGCAGCTTATCTTAACATCAAAAAATAAAATATTTAAGTACTTACTCAGCTTAATCACAAAAATATTTACATATAATTTGAATAAAGTATCACACTTATTTAATCTTACTTTTTTCTATTGAAACAAATCAATTCAACACAATTTATACTGTGTCACAAAGCATTATTTAAAAACTTAATTCAAATTCAACTGTCACGCTTAAAAATAACGTATGGGTGACCGAAATTGAGTTCAGGTATTACATAAATATGATTAGTCTTGCTTGGGACGCATTAATTTTGTTAATTATTTGAATTTGTAACGGCTGTAAGGTAGGTAGTAAACAACTGAACAGTGAATGTAATGGTGAAAGAACTTGCGTGGTGTTTCTCGTGTGATAAAACAATTGCAATAAAATAAGGAAAAAAACATGAAAATTAGGAATAGGAATCCCTAATATACTGACGATTACATAAATAATATAAAAATCCATACTAATATTATAAATGCGAAAGTGTGTCTGTCTGTCTGTCTGTCTGTCTGTCTGTCTGTCTGTCTGTCTGCCTAATACCTCGTCACGCTTAAACCGCTGAACCGATTTGGATGAAATTTGGTATGCAGATAGTTTGAGTCCCGGGGAAGGACATAGGCTACTTTTTATCCCGGAAAAATACCCTTATCCGCGATAAACGAATTTAAGGCGGACGAAGTCGCGGGCAGAAGCTAGTATAGAATAAGTATAAATCTTGTAACTGTTATATATTTAAATACAAACCTAAAAATATATTATATTCATGTATAGAACTTAAAACTATAAATAAAAAGTTCCTCTGTATCCCTTCCGGATGGCAGGGTGCCCAGACATTGCCATTCAGCGTGGCAATGCTGCCAGTCTTTTCAAGCCAATTCTCTGGGTTAAAGTGCCAGCCTTCTGGTCACCCGAGTTATATACACAAAACTAAAATAGAATCATAGGAAGCGGAAGTGCAGCGCTTATATTACTGAGGATGATTCTATGCGATGGACGGAACAATATGATTGGCTTAGTTGGTAGAGCACTATTCGGGGTCCGAATCCCCCTTACACTGTAGTGAATTGCATTGAGTTTTCCCTTTATTTGAATTTTGTATCAAGTATTTCCACATTGAAGATATAATTAGGACATATTAATTAAGTTCAAATGACATTTAAATAATACATATCTTCGGACAGTGGAAATCTTATATTTGATTACGATAACGGTCATTCTGTCATACAGTCAGCATGAAAAGTAGCTGACAATTTTACTACTGTCATGTGTCAAATTGCATACTAAAATTATCACTTACTTATGATGCTGATTGTGCAAGTAATCGGTGACAAGATGAAAAATTACGGACACTTTTAGAAAAAAAAACTGAATTTTTTGATCTGTAGCTAAGAACGCTCTCGATGAAGTCACCTTTGGAACTAAAGAACTACTTAAATCAGAATCGGTTCGGCGGATTAGCAGCGATGCCACAAACAAACACACAGATACACACCTCAAACTTTAACACCACCCTTTATCGTTGGGAGCAGAAAAACCAAGTACTGCTAGATTCCTTCCGAAAAATGTTATCATGAACCCGTTCGGTTGCTACTGTTCTTTCTTTAATCTCACTGAACTACGATTTAGTGAAAAGCGTACATCAATTAATCGAACTAATTAACTCCATTGAGGTAATATATCTTCACTATGTACATTTATAATTAGACGGTCGTAAAAAAGGAAAAAAAAACTTTTATACCTAACGAAGAATTATTTTATGTTCGGATCTTCACTTTTAAATCTTAATTATGATAGTCCGTTGCTTAAGTCGGTCACTGGAACGAATCTCAAATTTGCGTGTAGATCATATTTACTTGTCTTGGTAATTTTATTAAGACCTCCGATGAAAAGCAACTATTAGCCGTCAACTATATATTCCCACTTAAGCAACATGCAATAGATATAGATTCTGTGTCAATAAATTAATGAATGAATTAAAGAATTAATCGAAGAGGAAAATTATTCATTTCAGGCAACAATGCCCATAAATAAAAACCTTACATAGATATTAAATATAATAATTAAAAAAAACTAAACAACTAGGCCACTTTTTTAACTGCGATGTGTTACGCAAGTTTGAGGTATCAGGAAACCGACCCATGTTCTGGCGTTTCCGGAATATGACACCTTTCGGCCAGAATTTGCGAAACGTCTGTTGGAACACTTGGAACTCTCACTAGGAAGGAATTAAAATGCATATTTTGATGAGTAAGTCCATAATAAAATATGTTTAGGTACGTAGTATGTTATATCTATGCATCGTACGGTAAAAAGTTCGTGTATTCACTCCCCCCAAGAAGACCGAAACATTAACTATGAACTAAGTACATAATTACAATAAAATGAGTATTCTTTTCAATGGTTTTAAAGGTATCACAACGTTTGTGTTCTTCAAAAAGTTTTTATTATAACCTGCCTGTTTGTGTAACATACATAAACATCACTAATCTCTTATGTCAGCTGTTGATTGACTATCTATTGTTTTAGATTCTATACCCCATATTTCCATTTTAATTATCCGCAGATAATCTTGACACCGACGACAAATTTCTACGCATACAAAGGTGTCTAAAACATAATCTGCAATATAAATTCTTAATGCGACACAAAACATCTTTAACAAAGGTATTTTTCTGCTGTTTTACACATGAGTAGTCTCTTTTCTTAAGAAAATAACGACTAAAATAGTATTACGTGGATGTAGACGTAACATTGTGCCGGTACAAAGGGTATTGTCTTAGGTTCTCATGGTGATATCTCTGGAGTAAAGATAGTCGGGAAAGTCACCTTTCTCGAGATCAGAACCAAGATTCAGCTGTACTTTGTAACGTAACTGTACCAGGTCCAATTACCGAGACCTTTAAGGACAGACAGCTGTTTTATTCAGCTTAAATAACAATAGAAAACTAATACGACAAGAGTTAACGATTCGAGGCAGTTTCTGCAAATTATTGGAGAAAGGTGGCGCGGCGACTCTTCAAATCACTTACGTATCATCAGGTTGAATATTACATGAGCCCTTCTATTATTGTTAGTGGCTATTCCAGGCTATATCGCCTCCGTATCACTGCGACCATATCTATTCTTCCCCTACTAGACCAGATCTATTGTGATCGCCATATCCTATAGTTCCTGGTCAAGTTCTGTTGTTGCAAAGAACTTCTGAACTTTTTTGATTCCGAGAGTCTTTATTTCTTCTGAGCACAATAAATGTTTTCCCAGCACAGAGCTGCGGTTACGTATTACTAGGGGCAGTCCGTGAGAACGTGCAAAGGTGTTTTCTCCGTTATTCGGCATAGCCTGCACATCCTCGTGTCACTTTTCCCAATCGTCTACATGTGCTTGTTTAGACAACAGTCGCCTGTAAACACCCTCACCAAAATGCGAAGATTGTTCTTAGACAATGTTAAGACCTCTCTCTTAGGCCATTAATTCATGACTGAGGATCGTGATGATTGGTGTCTTATATTTGGAAAGGAAGACTTTTAGATAGTTCCTCTGAGACCATGGACGTAACGCGACGTCCGAAACGTCTAAGAATTATCAACGAAAGGTAATGAAATAAAATCATATTTATACGCGATTAAGCCCCGTTTGTGTTGGGACAAGGACGACTTGCTTCCACTACATTCAAATCCGCATCATGGTGTGTAGCTGGATGTTCCTGTCCTTTAACTGGTCAGTCCACCAAGTCGGAAATCTACCTCCGACCAGTTTCTCAAGGTTGTTATGGTCTTGCGTTGTACCTAGCTAAAATATTACGTGTCTTCTTTAATTCACCCACTTAGTCTAAGATAACTTTTTATTATGTTTGACACATAAAGAGCAGTCCTTTAAAGATTTCAATGTTGATCCAGTGGTATATTCCTGCTTTTTTCCTTTCAAAAGTGGTTTTAGCATCTGAAATTGTTCGATCAATTTCTCGGAAACGAGACTGGTGACTCCAGTTTTTAGGAGACATCCTTCACGTTTACTTCACTTCTGATTCTGAAATCGTATATTCCACGCCACTGTTGATTGCGGGTACACACAAACTAGCTGTGAGCAAGTCAGGGTCAAAAAGACGAAGTGGGCGGCTAGCTATGATAACTTTATAATTCATCACCGACAGACAGTAGAGATATGTTTGGATAGATAGAGTGATGGTTGGTAAGTATATAGGCTTGTCACCTCGCTCGTCGTATATAAGACTACCGGGGCAATTTAAACGATAATCATAGTAGATTGCGGGATTCGCAACCAACTAAATATGAAAGCGACGCCATCGTTTGAACAAATAAATTGTCGGCACCACACAGTCTGACAATTTTACCCTGATATAAATACACCCACATATGTGCAAGTTTATTTCGTAATATTAACCGGTTAGCTAAGGAAGCAAATTAATCTGATGACTGATAAGCCGACGACCTTTATTTCCCTTTAGCAACTCGGAAGAGCATTGGCTGAAAGGACACGATCGCCGCTTTCCGAACCATTGACCTAGTCGCGGAGGACGACATCTTTTTATGTGGTTTGTTTATGGTTTACGAAGATAAAAGATTATGGAAGAGTTTTTAATACTATATACCTACATGTTCAGCGACTTAACAGTACAATATAACTACCTTTTTTGATTTTATGTAATCGGATAGCAAGTTTACTTTTTAGCAAGCTTTTAAATACGGTTGGTAACGACTCACGATATTCAATGATAATTTAAAAGTCCAATCCAGTATTTCAAGAATTAATTACCAAATATCAAGAGCAGAAATTGTCATGATCTAAATCAATTTGATACTCGGAAAAATGACACTGAATCAGGCTACATATATCTTTCGTGTCTCGTATCATTAAAAGATGTTACGCAACAGTCTTCGGAAATAGAAAAGATTATATCCATTATGTTTCAGTTAAACCAAAGGTTGGCATTGAATAGTATAATTGTGCGAAAGACCATTGTCACTCACCAGGATGATTCTGGGAAAGATCTCTCCAAAAGATAATTTCTTTGGGAACTTTCGTTTCCGCGTTTTGTTTAACCAGCACGTTTAGAGTTAATTATTAGTACTTAAAAGGTTTATTAAAATAAATTACAACTAATATATATAGGTAGTAGTTTTCGTTTAAAGTAGAAGATTTATGGTGTAATGATTGGGAGACATCGTTTTTGGTGGCTGACAAAACCGACACGAGAGCAACGTCTAAATATCCTACCGCAAGCCTAACAAGAGAAACATTTGCGACAGAAAAAAGTAAAAATAAGGCTATGAATAATACTTAACGAATTTAAGTAGAGCTGAACTGTCTGAAGTTATAAATAATATTGAAAGCCTAAAATAAATGTAGAAAATCATGCACGCGGCATTTTTTCAAGGTGTATGGCAATGTTGATGCGTTCTGCGAGGAAGCTGCCAGCGCTTTGGTTACCAGTAGTGTCCTTTAACCTTGTATTGAGAAATTTTATAAGCGATCGCAGCTTATTTGCCATTTGTATGGATCATATAGATAAATATGAAACAAAATTGCATTTAAGGTGCAATGTTATGACGGATGTGTAGATGCAAGAAGACAAGAATGAACAGATAAAGTCGAATCGAATGGAATTTTGAAACAGGTAATATAGGCGTGTGATAAGGAAGGATAAAAACGATGGGACTATTAGGCAGAGAACAAGTTCGCATGAATGTGGAAGGTTCCAGAAGAGGTAGACCAGGAATATGTAGATACTTTGTTAGCTAGTAACGAGTAAGGTGTAAAAGAAAAAGACATGCTGCGCCTATCCCAAGTAACGTGATAAAGGTCAAGCAGATGATGATGAAATGTTTGAACGACTACGCGTAGGCGAATAACTTGATAGTTTTTACGATCGTGTAATATCTTAGATAACAGTTACAGCAAACGTGTATAATCTTTAGCAGAACGATTCGTTAGTGAACAGTTTAGTTGCTAATTGCATTAAGATTATACAATTAAGTTAACTAACATTTGTGTAATAAACGTAGGTATATAACGTTTTTTTGGCGTAGCTAGCTGGGACCGTCAGGGGCATCGTGGGGAAATATTCGCGATCCTCCGGCGCCCCCATCAACGACAGGTGCGGGAAACAAGAGTGTTTTTAGTGAGTAGGATTCTCTCCTCCCTCTTGCAACAAGAAGGATCTATGTAATATTCCTAAGAAAACGTGCTATCCAGTGCTAACATGCTTTATATGTCGAAGGCAAATGCCTCAGAAAAAGAAAGCCAATTAAAACAACGTTTTTGGCATACAAATTTAGTGGTGAATTTCACCCAACACCCATTCACAGTTAAGATGATATAATATAACTCTAGATTTTGCAATGCACATCTCAATAAACCAGTGTACATTGTAAGATGGTAAGATGTAAGAAGGAAGCGCATGTAGTCTATGCGCTCTTACTGCTAAAGAGTAATCTCTTCTAGGCAACTTGTTGTTTAAACAATTACCGCTAGTGTAATACATATCATAAATCCACCCGTCATGCACTTGTCCTAGATGGTAATCCGAGTCAATGTATTCATCTAGTCAATTAGACTCACTCTTAGAACAGTTCACCTAGTTTATGTCGGAAATGCACTAAATATTATGTAAATACGGTCTCTCACGACGAGATCAGCCATTGTTTAGAAACATCTGGAGTTAAGCGGTGCAAGAGTAGAGTGATAAGCGGGATTTTGATAATAATCACATAATGGAATTCAGTGGACTTTCCAGTAGAGGTCTAAAAAGGGTTGGTTAACTATAATGAACCATTTGTATTATATGTTTGTTCAAGCATTAAACCATAATAGGATTCTGATCAATTTATATAACGACGGTCAATTTCATTATAACGAACTACACCACTAACTATACACTACATTGCTTGAGTTCATGATTGAGAAAGGGCACCTTCTACATATTATATACGAGTACTTACTAAAAATTCGACGGTACGGGGTCTAAACTAGATTATATTTAATTGCATTAATTTATTAGGATAAAATATATAAGATGTTTTTTTGGTATTCTGTTATTGTAAGGTTTAGGACACATTCATACTGCAGCCAGTATCTTCACATAATTGCAACAAAGTACTTGAGAAACTGCACAAGTGTTAGTACTGTCGTCACTTGGGCCACCCACGACCAGTCACTTCAATTCATTACCCTGACTAGGAAGCGCCTTCGTCTCAGTCGCACGCTTTCAACATATAAATCTATTGTTTTCTTATTTTTTCTTTTAGTTAGATCGCAGATTACTTCTGGCGCGAGCTCGTGTTATGTTGGCTGAGAATTATGCATGGAAATTAAAAACTGAAACGATTGCAGTTTTCGTAATACTCCAAATTTGACAACTACGAGTATTTATGCTTTTTTTAAGCGTTATTTGAACACTAAGTTACAACATTATATACCTACAGTCATTCATTCTAGCCGTAATTCTTCCAATTTCAGTTTTTATTTCAAACGATATTTTTAACAATGAACATCAATATCATTCAATTATCTTAACAACGAATCTTCTTTCTGTGGCGTTCCAGATAGACGCTAATTTAAAAAACGGTGCTCGCATTGAATGCTCCACGGTCATATGTACCAACACTACCGATTCTGAATAACATGTATAAATATACCGCTAGCTTTTTGGAGCATTTATAGACGGCCAATATTCTAAGATCAGTTTCTATGTAGGCTTAGGCTGTGAGTCTTGTGAAGTATTTTGCGTAAATACTTTCTTAAGTATTAAGATCGGCTTGTATAAAATAAATTATAAATAAATAAATATTACAGGACAATTTTACACAAATCGACCTAGTCTCATGGTAAGCTCAATAAGGCTTGTTATGGGTACTAGGCGACGATATATTTACTTATATAAATAGAAAAAACCCAACCCTCAGGAACAAATATTTATGCTCATCACACAAATATTTGCTCTTACCGGGATTTGAACCTAGGACCTTCAGCTTCGCAGGCAACGTTACTCCCGCTGAGCTGAACCGGTCGTTGTAGGCAATGGCTTTGTACTCTTATGAACTTAGCGTAAATATCATAAAAAATATACAAAACTACTTTCTTTCTGTATGCAGATAAAAAGCCGTGTTGCAGATTGGATATTCGAAAAGGGCACTTTACGGACCTAATATGTTGCGATCAGCGTAAATGAAATTAGTGTTATCTTAAAATAAACTTACTAAATAGCTACTTCGTTCTCAGATTTCAAAATAGACTTAAAACCCGTGTGGGCGTAAGTAATTTTTGTCCGCTCGAAACGGTTAATAAAATAACATATTTATGATGATAGTTTTCTCTACTTCGCACCGAGAACATCAGTTTTTAGCAGTACCAATGCAGTATACTGTAAATTTAACTGCAAACAGTACGGGTAATTGTTGTGTACACACATTTGCACAGTCATTTCGTGATCTTTGAACGAGAATGAAGACTAAAATTAAACTTACTTAGAATGGTCAGTTACGGTCTTTTATTCTTAGAATAAAATTTAGTAAATGTCCTGTATTGTAAATCTGAGACTTTGACATTACATAGTAGCAGTATTTCCATACAAATTTCTGCGCTGCGCCGACGAACAATGTTGTATGGAAACGCTGCGACGACGCCGGTAGTGTGGGGTCGGCCGTAGCGTGTATATGTAAGTGCAAACATGAACTGTAACCCAAATCCGAATATACTTATTCTTATTCGAAACGAAAGATTATCTTACGATTCTGAAGGCTTCTTTCATAGAACCTATTAAAATGTATAATCACCATTACACCAAATTCCCGTATACAGATTTCTCCGATTGAGCATTTTCCCAATGAATTTCTTCAGCAGATTTCGTAAATATTCTTCTTTGAAATAAAATCGTTTCTGTACCTACTTGTTTCATTTGGTGAGATCAAATTGGCAAAATCTTCGACGATCGTGAACTTAAATGCCGAGTTCAATTAAGTATTTATTTATATATCTTCTATAAACGGCAAGAAATCAGACGATTTTCTAACCAGTTTACTCCGACGGATGATTCAAACAATTATTAAACTAACTTCCTAATATAACCAGTAAATATGTGAAAGTGGGAACTGATACAAGCCCTGCGAGTTCCATGTTCAGATGAAGTTTATAGATTTGCCGTGGCACGTACAAAATGGCTTCCGCTTCTAGAATCTTTCATAACCATCGAGAAATTAACTTGACTTTGACAGCTGGAGATTGTCTATGATTAAGTTTACCCACGAGTTTGATTTATAAATCAAGTTTTACGCGTAACGTGATAGCGTTTTATTTTTGGTCGTGTTCGTCGTTTATAAATCTAAGTGATTTATCAGGGTTCGGAGATTCCGATGCTTATATACTGTACATTACAAAGAATATACTACTTACAAGGAGAAGAACGCAAACTGCCATACGAGGAAAAGCGACATACACGTATATACTCCAGTGCGTTGGCGTGATACCCGCAATGAAACTAAACTAGAAGCGGGAAATTTAAATAGGTGTCATCGTTCGTAAAGTGACATTCGAGACGTAAGGGGAACTCGCACTAGGGTGCTCAACTGAGGAATTAATATCGTTGTCCACGGCTGTTCCTTAATGTGAATTGCTGTTTTCCCAGTGTTCCCACATGGATAAAACAATAAACATCTAGGAGAAAAAAATTTTCGCTGTAAAAATTAGTTATATAGACAGGCATTTGACTTCAATCTCACCATGTTGGTTAGCGACAATGAAGCCGAGGATGGAACATGCCTACCTATATTACCTATTCACTCTCGTCTTGAAAATATCTAAGTTATATTGTTCCGGGAAAAGCTATGCTGAAAGAGTTCCACTCTTTAGCTGTCCCGACGAGGAATATGGAAGCAAATCGCTTTGTTCGAGTCGGAGTTATATCAGCAACATAAGGGTGGAACCCAAATCCACGTTTAGTCCCATAGTGACGAAATGGAGAATTTATGACCCGAGATCTTTTAAGAAAAATATTTATTTCTACTTTTTAACTAAAAACACTAAACTTCAACACATCTCAAAGCTTTTAAGTGAAAAGTAAGTGAAAGTTCCCGAAATAAATCGGCCACTTAACGTATTCGATTTTGATTGAACACATTAGTTTCACTGATTCGGAATAGATCGCTAATAGATGCTAACTGCCAATTAACCATAATCTTCAGACCATAGGTCTGACATTTATAAAACCTAGTATGTACCCACTGCTTCGCCCGAAACGTGATGTAGATTAAGTGAGAAGGCTATGTTTTAATGATTGATTCTCCATACGAAGTCCCCCCCCCCCTTTCATCGGCTCAAGAGATGATTTCCGGAACGAAAGTTTCTCGGGGTCTTAAACTCGCGGGTGCGAAGTAACTCTGTTTGTCTCTCTATAACATATTTCGTCTAAATCGGTTTAAAGGTTTAAGCGTGAAAAGACAGACAGACAGAGTTACTTTCGCGTTTATAATAATACGTACTATGGCCTAGTATGGATGGAAAAAAAACCGACCAAGTGCTGGCAGGACTCGAAAAGCCCCGTACCAAAAATCGTTAAATAAAAAAGTTTCATGTAAGGTCCCCCTCCTACTTTTGTCTTATCCCAACGCACCTTAATTGAACCTCCCTTTCAAGTAATTCAATGAAAAGACGGACAGGCTTAGAAATAGGTTTCCATTGGGTCCCTAAAAATGAGCGTAAAATTGATGAAATTTTACGCAAGAAGTTATGAGTCCCGGGAAGGTGAAATTCGGCCGAGCTTGCTGGGGACTCTTAAAGGTAGTTTTATTTTTACAAACCTTTTTTTTTTTCACCGCCATTATTGGGAATTGAACCAGTCGTATATGACTAAAATTGTCAAAACGTGTTTGATGAAACAGATGCAAAGGGTGAACATTAAAACGACACAAAAACAAGTGTAACATCTTACTCTTAAAATAAAATAAAGACTGAGAACTAAAAATAACTCACAAAATCACAAAATTAATTGGTATAGGTAGCAATAAATAATGTATATACCTTACATATTTACAAATACTGGATTGAATATATTAATATATTAGCCATCCTTTAATGTGATATAAACAAAAAGTTTCGCTAAGTGTATAAAATATTCATGTATTCTTCTATAATGCAGACGTTTCTACATCCCCAGGGGTTACTAGTTCATCTTAAAAAATACTAAATTTCAAAATTCACTCCACGCAATACGTTACGCTAGATGAAGTGACGAATAGTGGGAAATTATGGCAAAATGTGGCAACACTGAACGACTCTATTATTATGAGTCAACTTTTTAACATGCAACAGTTGTCAAAAGTCACATAACTGGAGCCTGTTTTAGCTCGGGCAGATCTTGTGACTATTGTAATGGTATGTCGTTTTGAGACCGGCTTTTAGGTAATTCATTACATTATAAGAGGAAGTATGTTCAAACAAAAGTAACTTAATTCACTAATTTTAAGATGACTTCCACTTCACTTACTGAACCTCGAGTTACACTCTCTATTTTTGGCTTCGAATGCGAGTGATAAGCGAGAACTATATACATACTAATGATCTATTTATAATTATATTTAGTGCACGTTTGTTCAGTGATGTGTTGTTATACTTAGGACCCTTCAGTCCTGGGGCCCTGTCCTGGTGTGACGTCGTCCGAGTTGCTTGTCGGGCGGTCGGCGCCCGGGTCCGCTATGCGTTTAAACCCTAGGGGCTTAAAACAGTCATTTTGAGCCAGATTCCCAAAGCTATTATGAGGAACTTTTCGACGAAAATTACTAAGCGTCATGAAAGGGCAGAAATAATCACGTTTATCACAAACGCCTCGTTCACCTACTGGGTTCGTTTCATTAATATTTTATACATTCCTCAAGTAAAATATAATTAAAATCAACTGCATAAATGATCATATAACTATCTCGAAGATGCCAATTTTCTGCCATAATCTCGTAATCTATTTATTTAAAATTATGTGTAATTAACTACCTTCCATTCTCTACCGTCTTGTCTTAAAGCCATATTTTCGAGAATTAAATGTAATTTAGCTAAGTAGGCAGGTACTCGAATATACAAGAGTTTAATTGATAAACAAACCGTGGCAATGTCAAGAATTCATTGGGAGCCCTTATAAATACCTTATAAAAAATATAGACTGCCATTGGAGGTATTTTCAACTAAATCCTGTGCCAACTGTGCCACGAGATGTTTGATGATATTTTAATTAAATTACAATTGACGATAAGGATGAGTACATTAAATAAATATAAGACTCTTAAAGCCATCGGGTCTTGCACACTGTACAGTACAGTATTTATATAGATATCCCCATTTATATCGACTAAGTTTATAAAAATATTTTTCCCTTGTTACAGAGCCATAATGACGGTGAAGAAAGCCACCCGCAGCGGCGGTTACGCCGCTTGCGTCGCGCGGCAAAAACTACACAACAATAACCAGTTCGACATCCTCACCATCAAACCAACCGCTCCCACCACCTACAATATCGTCGTCGGCTTCAACGAGAAGGACCAACTCCAACTTCTCACGAAAGACGACGATGAATTCATAAAAGAGTATACAGATCTTAAAACCAACAAATACGAAAATATTTCCATCGACGATATTACCAATTGTGTCAACGTCGAAAACTACCCTAATTGCGAGAACACTCTAGTCTTTTACGTAACCAAAAACCTGACGAAAGAAGCGATAGCACTAAAATTCGAAAACGAACAGGACTTCAAAAGGATATATTTCACGTACAAGTATTTCAAAATGCGAAACCGACTGACAAACAACGCCAAAAACTACGCAAGCAGCGATAACCTTTTTTCGAAAAAGAAGACTTACGAGATATTTAAGAATAGGAAAAATAGTGTTGATGATTATAGTTTCGAGAAAAGTCGAGCGGAGTTCGATTTGATGCAGACGACAGACAACGATGGTCTGACTTACATGACGGTACAGCATAAGAATTACAATTCCAGATTCGATCAACCAATGAGTCTCATAGACATCAGGAATGAAGAACCTGGAGAAATCGACAGTGTTATATACACCAATGTAGATATACCGACGAAACCGGAGAGGAAAAGGCTGTTCCACAAAAAACCAAAAGCACCGGCTCCTCCGGTACCTGCGACTATCAAAGATAATCAAACAAAAGTACTTAAAGGAGAATTTGTCAGAGTGAACGTGGAGAGAGTTCCAGATGTTGTTCCTAAAGATAACAAACTGAATAAAGTTCCAGACATCCTCATGTTTAGAGAAAGTAAAGAAAAGAAAAATGGTGCCAGCAAGTTATGGTCGGCCAGTAATAAAGGTGAGTCTTATTGTTAAAACGTACACAGTCGATGTTGTAGTTACATAACAAGGAAAGAAATAAGTTCAGTCACGAAGCGTTAATGAACAGGTAATAATCCTAGATGAATTAATAGTTTCTCACTGGGATTTCGTGCAATGGAAAGTTCTTTACAGCAATGCGGTAGATTAATTATCTGCGAGGGCTTCCTTATTTAGCAAAGAAATCATAACTAGGTAATAATGAATCACGATTTGATCAAAACCACTGTTGCAAAACGATTCGCTTTGCTAATGAAATATTGCCGTAGATAGTCTTCTCTGAGATTAGAATGAATTGAATTAGCCATGACAAACATAGGGAATTGAATTTGATATGACAAGTAGTGTAAGTTCTCTGACCGAGTTTCTCATTTGTGTACCGCGTTCGTAATACAATTTTTAAGCCTATTGCCAAAACAATGAAAATATATTACGTGTCAGCACCATATTCTACTAGCGTTACGTTTCGTTCAGGGAAGCTACAATAAATACAATCCTGTCCAATAAAATAAATAAAGGGTCACTTAAGCGAAAAAAATGATGACTATAACGTAAACATTTACGTGGGTATATATTATACGAACAACTATATAATGACGCATTATTAAAAGTACAAGATCAATCAATTTTCCAGCAGCACAGAAACCTCGGGAACTGACCAGTGTTAGGAAATAACCGATCGTTTACAAACATTATTACACAAATACAGTCGTATTCTGTATTATACAGAATAGTTAGTTCCATGCAAAAGTGCTGCGTAACCGTGCGGTGTTCTTGTCAATTTATGAGTATATGATATGAAGTCAAGTTCCGATCCTACAACTTGGACAAACGAATCTAAAGAAGAACAAAATTTTGAATTCCGTACAAATTCCATTTCGAACTTTTTTCTTTTTAAAACACTTTCGTCAACCTAAAAATCAGCCTGAACGGGCACAGAATGCCAAATGCGGAGTTAAAATGCAACCGAGCCAAGGCCGCAGATGTCCATCGCTTTCGTAACCGGTCATTCACTCGTTCACTAAATTCTGCCATAGACAATAGAGGCAATGAGGATTTGCATTTCGTGCACGTAATCTGTGGTGGTCGTGTAATGTTGACCTCACTAGGTTACAGGTTTCCGCTGTTAATCGGTTCAGTATTGGGACATTTTGAATTATAATATAAAAAAGGCAGTTTGTGACAAATTATACTTTCAGTTCGGTTTTATTTTTTGAGTACTTTATTTATATTTAATTGTTTATACTATTCTACTCGATTAGCTTAAAATGTTAAATCCGTTATTCAGTGACAGCCTGATCAGTGTTATCTGAAATTGTGAAGTTCTTAAATATTGACTATTATATCGTCACTACTTTGGAAAAAGCTTGTACTTCTAAACAACTTATATCATTATTGCTCTTCAATTTCATGTCATTAATACTCAAGGGCTAGAGGGACAAACTGGGTAAATTAGGAATAGGTACTATCTTTTCCGGTCCGGTGGTACCGCTATCTACTTGTAGGTACTTCATCATCTTCATATCAAGGACGTCCACTGCTAGGCAAAGGCCTCGCCAAGTAACTCCATAACGACCGGTGGTGCGCCGCCCTCATCCAACGGTTTTCCACGATCTTCAGCAGATCATCGGTCCATCATGTTCGGGGCCACGCTGCATCGTCTGTACGCGGTCGCCTCTTGAGAACTATTCTGCCCCAGCGGCCATCGCTTATCGTATTTCTGTTATCTACAGTTTCCCTCCAATGCTTTAGCCCGTCATTCCAGTATTATATCACAACTAAGTACCAAGTACCTACATTTTTTTCTAGTGTCAGTTTAAGTTACTTTAATGTTTATCGAAGTTGAAATATACATCTTTATCCTTAATAATATAACTACGAGTACCATAGTTTAGTTTCGATCTCATGCACGACATCCTAACAGATACCTTACTGTATAAATTTATCATGACCGAGACAAAGTAAATTCTCTTTGCCTATTTAAAGATGGTCGATATCTTAAAAATGAAAATAATTTTATTTAGCTATGGTTGGTATCTTCTAGTAAGTATCACATACTAGTGGCAGGAGGTCTTCAAGTGTTTATGTTCTGACTGAAGGTTAAGCGCGTCAAAGGCTGTTTTTAGATGTTAGTTTACGTCATTTTGTTTATGGAGTGTTTAGATTTACTGATGATACAACTCATTGTGAGGTTGGTTATGGCATGTCACGATTCTTTACTTAAGTGATTCAGAACCACAAAACTTTAGGATAAAAATATTCAAATTAGATGGTTCTCTGTCGTTTGCCCGAATTTCATATGAAATAATCTCTTATGCCCGAATTTTACTTGCCATAATTTTATATTCCATAACGATTCATATGCCATATTGATCATTGGCCATATTTTCATATGCCATAATTTCATATTCCATAACGATTCATATGCCATTGTAATCATTTGCCATATTTACATATGCCATAATTTTATTCTCCATAAAGATTCATATGCCATAATAATCATTTGCCATATTGTTAGGTGCCATAACAATACATTTGCCATAAATTTAATTTTCCCTATTAACAAGTGTTCCAAAATCGTTTGCCAGAAAATTCGACCGCCTTAATAATAGGCATGATGGCGGGGTATGAAAATCAAAATTCTAACTAATCCCTCAGTTAGATTATAAAAAAATATTGGACAGGTATTTTTTGACAAAAGAATAAAACATACTCAGACAAAACGCCTCCGAATTTTACTATCCTAACCTACAGTTTTCAGTTTTTGACCCATTTTGACGCTCCGCTCGCTTCGCTCGCTCCGCTATACATGGTCACAATACAAACCTAACCTAACCTACAGATTTCGATTTTAGTCATATAAAATCAATCATCCGAAATATTCTTCTACTACCGATTTGTAGCCAGACTCATCACTCATCCGAATTTTTTATATCATAAATTTGTACTACTACCAACCGGGTTCATAATGAACAGTTTCCAGAACATCGTAATTCATAATGTCGTCACTAAGATTATGCTTGTACTCATAATTTTCAATAAACTTGTCAATCATAACATTTAAACGGGTCCATATTGAGTCACATAAAATTGATCCTCCCAATCTTTCTTTTACTACCAATTGTAGCCAGAATCATCACTCTTCCAAATTTTTATATGTATCGTTGTTATGATTCATCATTGTGGGCACCTATTGCTTCGCACTGACGCTACGTCGTCACAACTCGGCCGGCTGCAATAACTTTACACACAAGGCAAAGGGCAAGACTTGATATATACCTCAGCGGCTCGCTCGCTTCGCTCGCTCGATAGGGTCGTAGTTCAACCTAACACTCCTCCTCGCTTCGCTCGTCGTCGTACCTAACCTAACTCACGTCGGACTTGCCTTAAGGTAAAATAGATAAGCTGAATTTATGGTTAGTGAAAAATATATCAAATAATTATTCACCTAAGCAATAATATTCCAACAACCGAACTTATCTACGTCGCTTAAGCAAAATGTACATACTAGTTTTATTCATTTTTTATGAGACGATGGACGGTAAAATTCATTTAAAATTGATTTGTTCATCAAATGTTTCTGTTTTGTTATTTACCTCAAATCAGGAAAGAAACAAAAAAGAAACATTTTATGAACATCTATAGCGTTGCATACAAATATATGCCGGCCAGTTAGGTTAGGTTAAGAGAAAGTTTGTACGAAACCCTTGGTACGCGAGTCCGACTCGCACTTGGCCGGTTTTTGTATGTATGCTTATTATGGCAAATGATTATTATGGCATAAATGATTAGGGATTATGAACATTATAGAAAATATAAATTATGAAAAGTGTTATTATGGTATCTAATATTAGAGATGTTGAACATTATGTCACTTGAGTATTATGGCACTCAAAAATTATGGCATGTAATATTCTAGCCAGTGACCATTATGGCAAATGAATATTATGGCACTCAAAAATTATGGTATGTGATATTATAGCCAATGACCATTATGGCAAATGAATATTATGGCACTCAAAAATTATGGTATGTAATATTATAGGCAATGACCATTATGGAAAATGAATATTATGGCACTCAAAAATTATGGTATGTAATATTATAGGCAATGACCATTATGGAAAATGAATATTATGGCACTCAAAAATTATGGTATGTGATAGTATAGCCATTGACCATTATGGCAAATGAATATTATGGCACACAATAATTATGGCATGTGATATTAGGGCAAATGAAGGTTATAGCCAGTGACCATTATGGCAAATGAAATTAGCACAAATGAAATTATGGGACATGAAGGGATCCCAAATTAGATATTTAAATGTGTTGTTTGGCACTGCCATTTAACCTTAATTCATAGCGATCAGAAGTGAAAAACAGAGTGTTGACATGACGACGTGACATTATAGGAATGAGGGTGTCAAATTATGGCGACGATTACTTTATATTTTAGAATAGCTATAGCTTGAAAAGTTCTTTTGTGACACTCCCATAGTCTGCGGGCAACGGGAGAAAGACAGCGGGAGCGAGTGAGAAATGTGCGCGGGGCAGGGTATTCGTACTCCGCGCGCTCACATCTTATCCACCCCCGCTATCGCCCGCAGACCATAGGGGTGTCACGAAAGAACATGTCAAGCTATAGTATGTCCCTACATTAAAAATATTACTTTGATACTCAATAACAGTTAGGCAGGTCCAACTTCGAGAAAAAGAACAATGGACGGATTCAACTCGGATGGGCAGCGTTTGGGAAACTGCGAAATGTCTTCTCGTCCAGGATACCTCAGTGATTGAAGGCGAAAGTCTTCAAGCAGGGCGTATTCCCTCTTAAGAAAGCTCAGAGTCACTCAGCGAGCTATGGAAAGGGCTATGCTCGGGATCTCTCTTTCAGATCGAATCAGAAACGAGGAGTTTCGCATACGAACCAAGATCACTGACATAGCAAACTGAAATGGCAATGGCCAGGGCACATTTTCTTAGAAGACGGAGAAGCACTCTAAGAAACTTATACAAAATGAAGTCGTAAGGGAATGAAACGGACGAATTAAAGTTTGTGGATATGTATTTCAAAAACTAAATATCAGGTTGAACGTCTGAAAAAAAACGCTTTTTAGCGATAAGTTGGTAGTCTACCTCTAATTGTATTTTTTCCTTCCCTGTATATTTCCTGAGCTTTGGTGGTTTGCAATAAAGAAATTTTAGTAATAGTAACCGACTTAGCTCGCAGGATTGCATGCTTGAAGTGGCAATGGGCAGGCCCTGTAGCCCGGAGAACGATGAGGCAGTAAAGTCCTGGAGAGGCGACCACGCATAGGATAGCGCAGCGTGGGACGGCCCCCTAACTAGGTGGATGGATGACCAAGTGAGGGTTCCGAGGGGTGGATACGGTCTGCACAAACCGCACTCTCTGGCGAACTATAGGGGCCACCTATGTTCAGCAGTGGACGTCCGTGGCTGATAGATAAATTGTAAAGAATATCAATGCAGACGACCACGGACTAAAATCTAGTAACAATATATATTTTTTTAACGGTTCATAAAGATTAGATATACAAATATTTCTAGTTTAGCCATGTTGACACAGAAAGTGGAGAGAGCGCGTATATGTTTCTGCAAACATCCGTCATACAATACAAATAATCTGTCTTCGTACCGGCCCTGTGGCTTGTGCAATTAGATGTACTTAATGAGCAAATAACGCATTAGGATGGTCAATAGCGAATAGTATGCTAAAATGCTTGATTAACAGTTTATAAAATCAGGAGCACTAATAATAAAAACTGTTGTTTTACAGAGGTCATGAATCCAAGAAAACTCTTAACAGCGCTTTCTATAAATTACTTACAATTAGGTAGTATGCGTTGGTAATAGTGTGTCATCTGCTCCCCTATTGCCTAACGCGTTTGACGCTCGGAATCAGAATCAAGTTTCTTGATTTTGCATGGGCTATGATAGTTGGTTCGGACACCAACTGTCAAAATTTCGCTAGACGATAACCCCCCTGGTCATCTCTCGGTTAAAATTTATTAGGACGTCTAAGGATGGTTATAAGATGGGTTCCGCAACCGTTACTACAAAAATTGCACTACACATGAAAAAAATACGATATGAAAAAGTGCACTAGCAAAAGAGCTTATCTCTACGGCACTTACGTCCTTTTGCGGAGAAGCGCAGTTTTTCGAAAGTAGCTCAAAAAACCGATATCCGATCACGTTGAAACTATTTTCGCTGAAACCATTTTTTAAGCATATTAACTAAGCAAATATTTTCTTTAAACCTTTATTTTATTTAAAGAACTGTCGAAATGTAACATATGCCACACATTGATATTTGCTTAAAAATATTTTTCAGTTTCGGTGACTTGTATGGAGTGAACCCCCCCCCTAGATTTTGCTTTTTGTTATTACACTATCAAACTAAGTAGCGGCTTATACGAGACACCTATACTCCAACTTTTATTACTATTCATCTTGTAGTTTTGAGTAAAATGCCGACGAAACTATAAGGGCTCCGGAACCCTAAAAAGACACTGTTCTCAGCCAGTGAGTGAAGGCAAAAGTAGTGAAGATCTGACTGTAAGTATTTTTTTACGATAAGTATTACTTTTAAGGAAAAATCGGTGATAGAAAGTTAAACGTCTATACTTACCGAGTGCTTACCGAGTTGTTACTACGCGTGCACTGCATACAAGAAAGGCATTCCTTACGTTTTTAGGGTTTCGTACCCAAAGGGTAAAAGCCCCTATTACTAAGACCCCGCTGTCCGTCCGTCTGCCTATCCGTCTGTCACCAGGCTGTATCTCATGAACCGTGATAATTATACTGAAATTTTCACAGATCATGTCTTTTTGTTCCCGCTATAACAAAATATACTAAAACAGAATAATTGCTTAGGAGTAGGGTTCACCTACAGCACTGGATTTTCATAGATATGGCCGTTTTTAGCGTATATTATGTACGGAACTCTCGGTGCGCGAATCTGACTCGCACTTGGCCAGTTTTTTTACGTATACCTAAACCGAATGCATCTTCAGCAATGAAGATATTGATAAGATGCAGTTAAAACTGTCTAAGCCAAGGTATTACTTGTACAACTTTATGTCTAACCATCCATTAGCCATCACTATTTATTGTCAATTCAATTGCAGAAGACACTAGAAGATTTACTTGGCAATTGGCAAGTTATTGGCAATCTGTTCGCCAGTGAAATGTCTTCGGAGATAAACTCTGGCGAAATAGTTTTAGTGTTAGTTACGTTTAACAGGTAATCGTCCGTCGGATGCCGCAACCGACGCTTGTCCTAGGCAAATTGGTACGTGCATGCTGCATACCAGCTGATACCAGTAAGTAACGTCGAATACGCTGGTCACACAGTTTTGTTCTGCCAACTTTGAAATATTTGAATTTAGAATTGTGTATTTTTTAAATATGCGTTTTAATTCATTTATGGAATGGAATAATTTATGGCACAGAAATCGATTGACTTTTATTTTTTGTGGCTTCTTGAAGCGTATCATGTCCAATGGAAATGACAATCGATTTTGATGACTAAATCACGTTTTTTTGGCTTTTACGATTTTTAAACGGTCGTCATAAATATTTGGTATTTACACAAGTTGCGTTTAGCTACCAGTTTCGCATCATCGAACTCAATCCGCATCGTGACCAAAAGTCGTAACGAAATTTTGATTGAATGAATTCGTTACGGCAATTACGTGAGTAATTCTCTTCGGTAAAAGGGGCCTATTTATAAGAAATCCTCGCAAAAACCACATTGTGTTTCAGAAGAATAGTTTTACGACGTAAATATGCGACTCTCTCTACCCCCGCCTATTGACGTTATGTGTGAATGAAAAGTTCGGGTTCTTGTTTATTGGCGATAAGCTAGATTTACATACAACACTGCGGAATGCTTTTAGCGTGGAGCTGGTATGGCATTACTGGATCGGTATTAAGTACCGTGATTTTATCTTTAAAAGGTTTAGGTAGATGGACAGCATCCATGCTGTTGCAAAATTGCAGTTTGGACCGAGTTTCTGTTCGCTCCGCTTGCATTGAGCTTGCTGTGCAGTGTGCAGAGGGGCTACTCTGAAACCAGAAATTCGAAGTACGTATGGTGCCGTCCCACTCACTCAAACATACTATAACACGAGAGCAAGAGCGACGGCACACTAAGAACTTCGTTTTACGAGTTTCGGAGTAGGCCCTCAGTTCAGATGACTGCAGTTGTTACGCATTTCAATTACAGTTGTTACAAATTAATTGATAGCAGTTGTGATGCGTTTGTTTTGCAGATCTAGAATATTTTCAATTTGTTGCCGAACCGAAGTTGATATTTCATTTAGACTACCTATGACACAAGAAATTAATTCCACCACAAAGCAGTTATGTATGACACTACTGACACTTCGTAAAGATACCTGAATTGATTGCCACAAGAATCGTTCCAGTTTAGTATTTTTTCCATACAAACAAACATCATTTTACACATGTATAGATTCTCTATTGATTAAAGATTATGTTACAACACTACTACAATTAAATTTGATACAATTATTGTTTATGTACCAACTCTTTGTAACCATAAACAAAACAGCAATCAACATTTCGATTCTTCAATTTTCTACAGCTCCAATTAATCATCGAAACAATAAATAAGTTGTAAACACGCCAATTAACCAAGCCACACGATTAATGGATGGCTATAGACAAATACATGTAATCGTGAAAGGTCTTTCTTCGACATGCGGTTGCTGTAATACAATAACTTGATTGATGTAATCCCATATTTTGTATCTTAATAAACACTGTAAATAATCTGCAAAAGGGCATATCCCTGCCAATTCCTAGGCCAGATTAGACGACGCAACGGAGCTGCGGAGATAGGTCGCCTGATTCGAACTATAGTTTTAAGTTTTTCGGTCCCAGCGAGAGCGAAGAGTGGGCTATGGGGAGCCGCTCTGCTACGTTAAATGTAAGGGGAGGAATGAATGATAAAATAGACGAAGTATGTCAGATGATGGATGCAAGAAATAGAGAGATCAATGAATGTTGATGAAGCGGCAGTTGTATGCCAGGACCGTAGCAAGTGGAAGGAGGTAGTCTCCCAGTACCCCGTAATGGGTAAAGGGCGTGATTTTATGTATGTACGTTTAAATTTTTCTATGTTTTTGTTTATTGTAGTTAACAGTGCCTTGGTGTTCACTGTAATTCTGTGTAACTTTTTGAATAATAAATAAACAAATTAATGATGAGATCTCAAAATTTGTAAAAATTATATAAGATCCCGATAAAACCAGCAAAATACGGAACTAGGTTAAGATTTTCAGTTCGATACCTTTCGTGTAGTTTGTTTTATGAGCCTTTAAAGTTGGGTTGGAAAGTCCACTTTTAATTAAATTATGAATACATATATTAATAACTAATAATAGCATTGAATAAGCCATGTAATATATGGTAGCTTTTATTATGAAACCGTTTCGATGAACGTAATTTTTGACATAGCTGGAGAACCAAGTTCTTAATTTCCCCATACAAGCGTACGAAATTGAGACGTCATAATTTCGTAGCCATAGTATGAAGCGTTTTTCGGGAATGTCCAAAAATTTTATTTTAACATACAACAGTATCCCGGGGAGCTTTATGAGATTGAAGAAGTTTTTCACCAATATTATATTTCTATTTTTGAAAGGTCGTTCTCTAAATAACCACAAAAAAATCATTATCATTACAATAATAACGGTTACTCACTACCTATAAAGTAAATTATAGGTTTTCAGATAAGTTTATAAAAATAATTACAGGCTATAATTATCTTGAAAAATACACGACACGAAGCGCAAGCGTATAAAAACGTTTACTACGGGCAAAGCAACAGGAAGACCTTAGTAAAAAGCTAACGCGAATTACGGGTCTATGTTGAATGGCCATATATCCTCTCAATAGCCATCCCGCGAGCCTTCGATTACGTTTAACTATTGTATGTTCGTCCGGCCGCAGACCGCAGCTCGTAAACCGTTTCCATATTCGCCAACAATGCACCGGGCTGCGCCGTTACACGCTTGTAAATTGTGTAAGTTAGTTCCTTGAAACTTAAGGCGATTCCTGTTGAGATGGCAACCTATTCTTATACTTAACTGCGCCAGAAGTAGGGTTATGTTTTCGAGTGGGTGCTGTATAAGTAAAAAAAATAGGGGAAAATTTTACATAAAATTAACTAGTTCCATGGTAAGCATAATAATGCTTATGAGCACTAGATGACGATATTTTTAATAGAAATATACACGGTGTAACAGAAACAAATGTACACCTCTTATGTACTAGCTGAGCCCATGTGATACTTAACAAATTTCGACCCATGTCGAATTTTCAATAATGATTTTGGACTTTTCATGCAAATAACATCGATCGCCATTTGTATGGGACGTCAAAGTTATTTTGAGAATCCTACCCTTATCTCTAACGGAAAGATGTTTAGTACCTAACACATAAGAGGTTTTCAGTTATTTTTGTGACACGTTGTATATATATAGGCAACATGCAAGATTCAGTGTATACGTCTATCGGATTTTCTATTGCCGCTATTCGATTCTACTTCATTACCTCATTTCCCCAATTCACATACTATATACAACCTCCAACTGCAAGAGACATAAAATCTCCGTATTACCTATGCACTTAAGCCATTCTTACCTCAAAATTGTGTAAGCAATCTCAATAATCTTTGCACTACGGATTGGCGCGAGTCTAGACGAGGCTGACATACATTGACGGTATTAGGAAGTGTGGCAGTCCTTCGCGTATTTAAAAGCGGCAATGTATCTCGTATTCGTCTTCACTCGCAATGTATAGTGCCGGCATTACGACAGAAACCGCACCATATTGGTTTGCTCATTTCGCTGTAAGTTTACGTTTCATCATTGTCAATACGAGATTTAGGTTTAAAGGTCTGTCAAATGGATATGTACTTTATAGATCTGCTGTAAGGCGACAATAACTCAAAGCCACAATTATTCATATACTATAACTCATCAGTGCCTTTACAAGTCTGAAACGGTTATGAAATCAGCATCAGAACATGACATGCTAGTGATTACTAAATATGAAAACAAAGGTTTAACCTATTCATAGATATACACGCGTGGTGCAATTTAATATTTTTATCAGAATTACTTGATTTCAGTATGTAATTTCACTATCCAGTTTAGATCAAAGGGCATGTATTTTGGATAAATTCGTAAAACAATAGCGATGTTGACTGTACTCAAATAAAAGTGAAATTTTGATGTGAAACGGTAGTTTCTATGATAGAAATCTCAAAAATAAAATTGGGTTCGATACCTTACGTGCAGCTTGTTTTAAGAGCTTTTAAAGTTTGGTGGGAAAGTCTACTTTGAAAGTATGAAAATATTAATAACTACTCTAATAATACCATTTATTTATTATTCAACAAGTTACTCAGCATTATAGTAAAAACCGAAGGCACTGTGAACTGCAAAAAATAAAAACATACAGAAAATTTTAAACCTAGTCCGATTTAGGCGACGTAACTCCGTGGCTCTTGCGTCGTCTGGTCACTAAATAACCCATGATATGTATGGTAACTTTTGTTATGAAACCGTTTCGAAAAACGCTATTTTTAACATACGAGTAGCCGCAGAACATAGTTCTTTATTTTCCCATACAAGGTAGGAACGTGTGACGTCACACGCTCCTAGGCTTTAGTATGGAGCGTTTTTTGGGAAAATCCAAAAATGTGATTTATCATCGGGGAGGTTTTAAGATTGAAGAAGTTTTTCACCAATATTTCTTATTATTGAAAGGTCGTTCTATATCTATAGCATACCACAGAAAAAAATTGTCAGCATTCCCATTCATGTCCACATACAAATCGCAACTTAGAAATATTTCCGTGAAAAAAATTTGGTATTCAAGATTGTTTACATTTAGAGCAATAGGATTTATTCCACTACTATAGTAAAGTGGTTCACAAAAATCTTGTACTTTACAAATTTATTCATGTAAGAGCTTAAAGAGAATGAGCAAGTAACATACTGAGCACCTTGCCTGAGGACGTCCTACGCTTCTTTTAGCGAGGCGCGGTCTCGACTCGGTATCAATTTAGTAATGGCATTTCTTGTAATGCGATTTTAATGTGACCAGTTTTCTTGTCTATATCAATTTTTTTAATTGGCGAATGACGGTATATAAACCTCTCGATAGTCATACTTGTTTATCATTCATTATCGTTTTGACTGTTGGTATTGTACTTCTATTGACAACAAGATGTCGGTAAGTATTGTTACATCCTATTTTCTCTATATTTTCCTGTCAGCTTAAATAAAATAAAAAACTTTATATATTGTATTATCAGCTCTTATGAATTAACAATATGTGTGTTTATAACAACTCATCAGATAACTTGCTCAAGTTGGAGCAATATTACACATACAAACATTTTTATTATCCCGCGTCGGATGGCGAGCCTGACGAGCAGCAACCGCAGAAGAGAAAACATATTTCACAGGATATCAATGTTTTTTTTGATAATACACCTAAGGAAAATGAAAATTGTTCAACTGTTGGACAATCTCACAAATCGGGTGGAGTATCATACATCTCTCAATTATGATACCAAGAGGTGCTTAGCTTTCTTTTCTAATTAACAAATTAAAACATCATTGCATCAGTCAGTATGTATTTAATGAAGCTAAAAGTAATTTAATTATAAAACATGCTTTGCTCTGAATTAAAATAATATTTTTTGCAGTCTTCCGTTTCTGCAATTTCTTTCGTGATTTCGTAAATCACCTCCTTTGTTTGCAGATAATGATTATTTTCATCTGCATTATTCATATAATATTTAACACGTACATCTGCATGTTTCCAGTGCTGCTTTTTATCCGAAGTCTTAGCGAGTTTTCTGAGGTCAAATATTTCTATTTTAATAGATGGGTGGCGTGGCATTCCTCGTATCTTCGTTGTCGATGGAGATGTATGATACTCCACCCGATGTGTGAGATTGTCCAACAGTAGAACATTTTTCCTTTTTCTTAGGTGTTTTATAAAAATTCATCGATATCCTGTGAAATATGTTTTCTCTTCTGCGGTTGCTGCTCGTCAGGCTCGCCATCCGACGCGGGATAGTAAAAATGTTTGTATGTGTAATCTTGCTCAAGTCGGAAGTTATCTGATGAGTTTTGTTATAAACACACATATTGTTAATTCATAAGGGCTGATAATACTGTGTATAATTTTTTTAAAATTTAATATGACAGGAAAATAGAGAAAAAATAGAATGTAACAATACTTGCCGACATCTTGTTGTCAATAGAAGTACAATACCAACACAACAGTCCAATCGATAATTGTGAAGAATTATGACTATCGAGAAGTTTATATACCGTCTTTCGCCAAAAAAACCGGATATACAAGAAAACTGGTCACATTAAGATCGCATTACAAGAAATGCCATTACTAAATTGATACCAAGTGGAGACCGCGCCCCGTAAAAGAAGCGTAGAACGTCCTCTGGCAAGGTGGAGCGACGATGTTTGCAAGGTGGCTAACGCCAGTTAAAAGAGAGTGACTGAGCATCGTGCTCAGCACGTTTAGCAGTACACTATATGCTTTGCGTTCTTTTTTGGGTTCTAGCTCAAAGCCAAGAGGTCCTGAGCTGTTTGTTCTTCTCAGCTAGGGCAGCGTAGCGTGAGCAAAACTATACTAATACTACATAATCTATGATTTTTTACCGGGATAATTTCGTTAATGGCCGTGACATCAAGCTACAAGACGGGATACGTCCCGGCATACAGGGACGTGACGTATGGCAACCTTACTCTATATTTTGCCGCGATTGTCATTTGCCACGATCATGGTATTACAGGAGTTTTTCAGTTTTTTTCCGACACTAGCCGAATCCTATAAACCTTAAATCCCACATTGTCATACAATCATCCAGCTAGTATCGTGTAACGTTACAAATATTTACTCGACCTACTGTTAGGCACTAATACTCTCGTATAAGGAAGCGGCATAATCACACAAAGGAGCATATGTCATTCGCAAATAGCCGCCACTTACGTCCTTTACTATGTTAAGACAGGTGTACTTCGTCACATAAAACGTCATATCTTATTGGTAAAGAGGCGTCGCTTACGTTATTTTATTTGTAGTGACAAGCTGGCTACCGCAAAGCACTATGTTATTGGTAAATAAACCTCGCTTACGTCGTTTTATGTGGAGCTGTAAGCGATCTTCGCGGGAGCTTTATGCTCGACCGACGCGCCTTCTGTTACACATGACAGTATTCGTGTCAAGTAAATAATATGGGCGCTCGCGCACGGCACCTGATTCGATTCTAAGGTTACTAAATATTATAAGCGACACACCAGCTATTATCTATTGTCTCTGTCTATTGCGCGACAAAGGCAACAATGGAGAATGGATGCTTGTGTGCTACTTGGGATCTATAAGTATAGATTTTATCCCCGAAAAACAGAAAGTACTCTGACCGAGCAAAGGAAGGCGCCTCGCCGCTAGTCGCGCGTTCTAGTGGCCGGGCCGTAATGTAATGGGAATGGGTGAAAATTTTCAAAAATCTTGATATTTTGTTTATAGGTATGAATAAGCCTCCTTATTGTCAGAAAAAAAAATACAGATTTTTCTGTGGCTTAGAAAAAAATAAAAAGATGAAAAGGTGTTGGTGGGCCTATATACCTGCCTTATATGGTACGGCAAATACAGCATTGATATTTTCGATTATTAAAATGGCTGTAAATGTACTCTTTCTTGCCGTACCGTATAAGGCGGGCATATAGGCCCGACAAATACCTTTTCATATTTTTTTTTTAAGCCACAGATAAATCTGTAATTTTCTCCTGACAATAAGTAGGCTTATAAACAAAATTTGAAGATTTTTGAAAATTTTCACCCATTCCCATTACATTACGGCCCGGCCACGAGAACGCGCGACTAGCGGCGAGGCGCCTTCCTTTGCTCGGTCAGAGTACTTTCTGTTTTTCGGGGATAAAATCTATACTTATAGATCCCAAGTAGCACACAAGCTATACAGGCCTTATAACGCTCAAACTGGCTGTTAATAGCCGTCAAAACTCTTATACAGCCTGTGTGCTACCTGGCCCCCATTTCATAAACGTGACAGGTGACAATTGACAACGACAATTCGACGTACATTGCTGGGTCGCCGAGTAAGTGTATGCCTGGCATCATGATGGAGTCACCTGTCACGTTTATGAAATAGGGGCCTGGGATAAACTTCAAAAACATAATCGGGTCCACACACCAAACTTCATTCAAATTGTTTGAGCCGAGAAACCAATTACATGTACATATATTAAATCAATAATAAACCTTTATTTAATAGAAACTTAATGATAGCAATAACAAACGTCTTATGTCTCCGTAGAACATACAGATACACTATTGCTTGCCTGAACTAGAAAGATCCTGTATCTCAGGCGGTGAGAGTTAATTTAAATACATAGTAATGGTTGACTGGTAGAGAATGCCTTTTGGCATTAAGTCGGCCATTTGTACATTTTTCTGTTGTGCAATAAAGTTTAAATAAATTAATTAATACTTAATAACGATATAGTACCTAAGTAATAAATAAAATTCGTACACAAAGTATTAAATATTAAGCATTTTAAAGAAAATATTTGCTAGTGTATGTAGAACAAATCATTCGACTATTACTAATATCTGTTCATATTATATTTAACTGCATATTAAACACACTCACACACATACAAAAAATACTGTTTCACAGCAAGTTTCGTTTAGTTTGATTAAATCTGGAATACATTGAAATTCTGCTCAATATGCCATTTCCACAAAACTGTCTTGCATTAAAAAATCTAACACACGGCGCATTCTTAAAAATAACGCTTACTTAAACTGCAATGACGGATTGCAATGTTGCAGCATTACTTTAAAAATGTTACATGTTCTTATCAGTTCCTACGGCGCATACAACGTCTCAAAAACAAGTTAATATGTGCAGGCGCACCTCCAATACAAATTGACGAACTAAATAAATCCAGTCTATTACATCAGATCACTCGGAATTCCAAGCACATGCTTCCGCACGCAGCATACACAAATTTAAATAAAACCTTGGATTGCAAGTTTTTGCATTGCCAAATTGGCATGTCAAATATTGATTTGCTATGTAGATTCTTGGACATTTTGCAGCTTCTGTGACTTTTGCCAGTTGGTACAGTGGCCTCACGGAAAATTAACGTAAAGTAAGTTAAGCTCCAAGATTGTGGTGTTAGAAAAAAGTGATTTGTGTGTTGGTTATGCAAATTTTGTGGTGGTTGTGGAAGGTTGAACAACATTATGGATCTTGACCTTGTTGAAGTTTTTCTCTAAAACCTGCTTTTTAGAACTTCTATAGGATAAACCTAACCTAATGTTACTGGATTTTACACAAAGATTCAGAAAATATCTGGAAAAGTTTTCGTTTTCGGAGCAACATGAATAAATTTGGGAAATAACGCTATTGATGCGAAAAGACGGGATAATTAACAATTTTTTTTATGCGGATGTTACAATGGAAACACATACCAATAACGATAATTATATAAGTCTGATGCGCTTACGTGTGTCAGCCAGTTGCATCGTAGCTCTCAAATGCGTAGCGTAAACGGATTTAGGGCGTTTTTAGGAGATAGCTGATTGGATTTTTAGTATGGACAATCCCGGGATCCCGATATGTAAATACATGCATCTGTGGATACTTAGTTACCCATATACCTAAAATAATTGAAATTTGTTAAGCCGATTTGCCGTGATGATGCCACAACGACACCTGCAAACATACAATAAAAAAACCAGCAAAGAGCATGTCGGACCATGCTCTGTGTAGGGTTCCGCAGCCGTTCATGCAAAAAAATGCACTACAGATGAAAACAATACGATATGAAAAAGTAATTTAGCAAAAGAGCGCATCTCCACGGCACTTACGTCCTTTTGCTGAGAAGCGCAGAATTTTGAGCAATAACTCAAAAACGGTATATTGGATCATATTGAAAACAATTTTCGTTAAAAGTATGTATTAAGCTGTATGTTTGTAATTTTTTTAATTTTTTTTATGTACCGTTTAGAAAATAGAGGGGGGGCACAAATTATGCTACTTTCGGAGCGATTATATCCGAAAATATTCACAAAATATTTGCATTATACAAGACACCTATACTCCAAATTCTATCAATATAAATCTTGTAGTTTTTGAGTAAAATGCATGTGACATACGGACGGACGGACATGACAAAACTATAAGGGTTCTATTTTTGCCATTTTGGCTGCAGAACCCAAAAAATGTGATTTGCTTTCAAATACTCCGTAACGATTTTTTTTTTAAATATCTCCAATGTACAGACGTTTCATTTTTAGGGTTCCGTACCCAAAGGGTAAAACGGGACCCGCTCACTCAAATGCAGTTTAACACGAAAGTGAGAGAGACAGAAGACAGCACGATTCGAATTTCGAATTTCAAGCTTCGGAGTAGCCCCTGGTGTTACTTTTAAATTGGAACGACTGCAACGGACAACCAGGCGCCTATTTCACATGACTCTCATATCACATGACTCTCATCCGTCCGCATAACATGTCCATACCACCGTAGGCGATTTGCTTTTATTTAGTTTGGAGTTTTTTTTAAGGAAGTAGTATATTACAAGGAGGCAGAGAGGGAGCAATAAATTAAAATATAGACACTTTAACTAATCAGTACTTAATTCCAAATGGTTTGAATTATATAAAATGAAAAATAAATTTACTGTTATTTTCTAACAAAATGAATCGAGCCAGCAATGTACTGCAGACATATGTGTCCAGTCGGCTTACTTGCATTGACATTACTATCGTTTTCACGAATCAAAATATCTATTAAATACATCAATATTGCTTATTAAACAAATGCACTTATTAATTAAATTGTGAAATATAGCTCATAATACATTGCCAGCGCTATACCGGAGACTCTACAAGCAATCTATCTACATTATTATACAGTTGTATGATTTGTACAACCTGAGAACATTATTTAACGCGGTTGCCTAACAGAAACAGAAAACAGCGTTAAGGAATGATGCTTTTTAATTTTGTTTTTCCGTGTAGTGTACAGAAGATGATAGACCAATAAATCATTTGGCCCCGAGTGCTTCCTTCGGCCTTACATTTACTACCCATTTAGTTATCCTTAGAACACTTCCTTAATCATCTTTCTGGTTCTAAACCGGTTAAAAACATGTCTACGGAGCTTGAGTTAATGCCAAAATAAATGATACCAATTATGATTTCAGAAATCTTATCAAACGAATCTCAAATTACATCTACTTACTTAATGTTGCAAACATAGAGCATATCTTCAATTCTTCATTTGAGCATTAAACTCTGATTTTTAATTCAAGTCCAAAATCTAACGTCAGTGGGCGCACATTTGCTGTGATTACTGCATATAGGTTTAAGTGTCGGTATTTCTATCAATAAAACTTACCCTAATATTGTTCTTATGAGATAATGTTTATTTGTTTAATTCATCAAGATGAGAACTGTCAGATTTTGGTATTGAATTAAAAACAAGAGTTTAGTTTAAAAGTTATACTTGAACTTTTTCACTTCTCCTGCTCAAAAAGTACGTTATTTTAGCTTCGCGAAGCGCGACTTAAATAGTACATTTAGCCCCTAGGATTTAAAAGAAAGCCATATAATCGAATACAAATTTCTATGACACGGAAAAAAAAACTTGCGGCCAGCTACATACTGCTTACGTATAATTAAAACCAAACAACCCAACCGGATCAGATTGGCCAAACTTTCTGATAGAATTGCTCAAACTGTACTTTTAGTTTTTAATGAAATATACAATTTTAATGTTAAGTATTTTTTATTTTCTCGCAGTCGAAATGGAAAGCAGAGTGTTTAACACGTGGCTAAAAGCCATTATGACACTCAGACATATTTGTCCTCACTCACTTCGTGAGCTTGCCCAAATAATCACTTCGTGTAATAATGGCTTATTTTAGCCCCTTCTCAAACAATCTACTATAAGGATTCGTTAACCGAAATCGTTAAAACGGACATTAGGTCCCATCTGTCTTTCTTTGCCTTTCTATATTCAACACTAGGATTTTCCGTGCCCGCCCGCGTGGTCTCCTATTTTATTTATCCCTTGGAAACAAAGCATTTTTCCGGGATATAAACTAGCCTATGTCTTTTCTAGAGACTATCTCCATACCAAATATCATCTATATTGGTTCAGTGGTTTAAGCGTGAAGAGGTATCAGACAGAGTAACTTTCGCATTTATATAAGTACTAGCTTCTGCCCGCGACTTATCGCGAATAAGGGTACTTTTCCGAGGTAAAAGTAGTTTATGTCCTTCCATGGGACTCAAACTATCTGCATACCACATTTCATCCCAATCGGTTCAGCGGTTTAAGCGTGATGAGGTAACAGACAGACAGACAGACACACTTTCGTATTAATAATATTATATGGATTAGCTATTTGCCCATGTGGAAATCTATTGAGGACGCCTGTGTCCAGCAGTGGACGTCCTATGGGTGAAATGATGATGAGATTGTCATGTCATCGAAATACTTTCAGCATTAGACACTTGTGAAATCACTACGTACTTTTCGTTCAAAGCTTGCAGCAATATCGTATACGTTTGTTTAGTATTTTTGACATTTGCGGACAAAGACTAATCCTATTACTTAGCGCAATCATGTAATTATACATATACCTAGGTACGTTTGTATAGATACGAGTATGGCCTAATCTGAGTTGAAATCGTAAGATTGGTTACTTGTTTTTTAAATAAATAAATTTGTTTAAAGTTAGGTGAGAAAGTCCATTTATAAAGTGCGAAAATTTATACCCGTGAAATTTATGGTAACCATTGTTAAGAAACCATTTCGATAAACGCATGTTTAAACATAGCTGCAGAACAAAGTTCTCAATTTCCCCATACAAGGTACTTAGGAATAGGAACGTCTGACGTCACACGTTCCTAGGCTTCACTATAGAGCGTTTTTTGCGTCTTCTAAATAAATAAAGAGAAAATGAGTCTATTTTACAATCGCCATATTTAAATATTTCAAGGTTTTCACCAAAACGCCTAAACCCAATTTCACGGATATTCGTTTCATTTATTCAAACGTAAATTGAATTGGACATCGATACTGAGTTTCGCAAAAATCCGCGATTGAGGATCGAAAGTTCACAAGCAGATAAAGTAGATAACCTGGCTAAATAAACATGGCTGAAATTGTATGTTACTTTTTAACATAAATTAGTCTTGATGATAGTAATATTGGTACATCTTTACTATTATAAAGTTGGAGAAATAAAATATTTGTATGTGTATGTGTTGTTGTGGCTTCATCACGCTAAATCGGCTAAACGGATTTCAACTATCAATCAATCAATCAAAATATATGCTTTTATTCAAGTAGGCCTAGGTACAAGCACTTTCGATTAGTCAGCTAGAAAGAAAGAAAGAAAACTTACATTGAGAGAAATGTTTGCTGGGAGACATACAATATGATCCAACATTTGTTGCAAGGATGGGAAAACCCTGAAAAAACCTAGTCAGATCATTTAGCTTAAGTATAATATTTTTGATAAAAATTAGATTTTAAAAATTAGAATAATTATTTTTGCTACACGGGGTAGTCTGGGTATCTCCAGATGGATAGGTACTTTTTACCCGACTATGCTAAAGAAAAAAGAGAAGTTATGACTTTTTTTCCTCCGCGAACGAAGTCGTGGGCGCCTTCTAGTATTACTTATAAAGGTGGTTACATACTGGTGCACATATAAAATATCCTACTACTTTAAACAAGCAATAGGCGTGGTACCCGGGTACGAAAAAAGTTTGACAAGCGAAACATGATATTAAAAATATGCGGCAAATTTGAAAACATCATGACCTGGCAATACGGAATGCATAGAAAAGAAGTAGGTTTTATAATTGACAGCTTTTTTAATATGTAAAATTGTTGCCATATAAAGAATTCTTTTTCAAGGTCAATATCATGTTTCTCTGGCCAAACTCTAATGCTATTTAGGGTCGATTTGACCAAACGTAGTATACGTACGTAGTAGGTCTTATTCCAATAATAAATGATTAATTAATCGTGAGTAAACTCATTTTACGTTACACCAATATTTGACCTAAGGATAAAATCTCTACACTAGACAAAAATATTTATATACCGCCAATTTCGGCTTAGTCAAACTGTTAGACGTAGATTAGTATTGTCACTGTCAAGTGAATTCCACACTTATTTCACAATTGATGTAGTATCAAATAGAAAAAAAATGAAGCACCATTGCTTGATCATGGGACAAACTGCCTATCTTACTTGAGTGCATTACGATTTCATTCAGTTCATTTGTTCAACGTTCCCGAGTAACTATGCGAGAGTAAGTTATCCGTAGAGTAGCGTGGTGAAACGAAAAAAAGTTAACCGTCGAGTAAATTATTAGAGTAAAGTTATACTAGAGTAGCCACTCTCGTGTAAATTAAATGTTGGTGAAATCGGCCCTTAGTCGTCTCGGTGCCATCTAAAGAAACTGCAAAATGTTCTAAATTGGTGATTTTACTAAGTTGTTACAAGGCCGCCACCGACTCTAAAATAGCGATAATTGTATCAGTAATGCAAATATTGCAAATGTCTATTAAATAGGGATTAATATCCTTACCAATGTTATAAATTCGAAGTCGTGTTAATGATTTTTTTTTTGGCATTCTTTACGGGTCAATGGAGCCACGGACATGATTTTTACATAAGGATCAAATGTAGAGTGACATACATATCTGAAAAAAATCATATATTTAAAACACTTATAAACGAAATAGGTTAGCATTGAAAAAAAATATGACGTATAGAGCTCACAGGTACGTAAAGAATCAT
The DNA here is from genome assembly GCA_905404275.2 of Hedya salicella. Taxonomy (NCBI): domain Eukaryota; kingdom Metazoa; phylum Arthropoda; class Insecta; order Lepidoptera; family Tortricidae; genus Hedya; species Hedya salicella. The sequence goes on along the minus strand of FR990114.1, from coordinate 5,784,078 downwards.
GTGTCTCACTCACTCGTATTCGTAAAGGCTGCGTTGCTGCGACTCAGAGTCTGATGTCCGTCATTTTTTTTAACCGACTTCCAAAAAAGGAGGAGGTTATATAGTCGACTCTTTGTATTTTTTTTTAATGTAAGTTCACCGATTACTCCGCCCATTGTGGGCCGATTTTAATAAATCTTTTTTATTTGAAAGGATATACCGCTGAGGTGGTCCCATTGCCACCAAGTTGGGATCTGATCATGGGATCCCAGGGAAATCGAGGGCAATCCTCAAATTTTATAGGCACTTATAACGTTTTTCATGTATTTTCTTAAGCTATATAAGTTTTTGCATATGGTAGTCATCATGTTATGATGCTGAGCTAATGACGGAAAGTACAACTGCTTAATGGTTAAGAGTTAGAGGATAATTCTTAAAAAAATCATCTATTATAGATAGGTACGTTAAGACTGTTAGTCATATTCTTTATAGTGTGTCCCTGAGGTAGTCTCCTTATCACCAAGTCAGGATCTTATGATGAAATACCAGGGAAATCGAGAGAAACGCTCAAATATTATAGGCACTAACAATGTTGTGTATATATTTTTCTAAAGTTATTCAGTTCTTTTCGTCTGGTTGTCATCATCAGACAAACAAACTGAGCTCATGATAGAAGGTACAAATGAATACGAACTAACCAACTTTTACATTTCTTATTTCCAAAGACTCGAGATGCGTGCAAAATGCCTCTTCAATGTTCCCATTCTTGGCTCTAAAAAATACTTTATATCATTACTAAAATCCATCACTAAACAGCAAAACATAAAAATATTAATAAAAAAAGAACCGACTTCAAAATAAACTAAAAAGCCATGAATAATCTTTTATGTACGGTACGGATCACATTTAAATCACCTTTTGAAGTCGGTGCCAAACCTGAAGTAAATAAAGTTCTTTATTCAACAAAAATACGAATTACTATGACTAAATATATGTGTAGGTAGATAAAAGGCTCGCCGCCGCGGTTCTTAATAGTAATAAATGAATGGTTTGGCACCGACTTCAAAAGGTGATTCAAATGTGATCCGTACCGTACATTATGGCTTTTTAAGTTTATTTTGAAGTCAGTTCTTTTTTATTTAATTTTGTTATTACACATAATATTATAAATAATGATATTCTCAACTCCTTAAATCTTTAGTTTCCTCCATCTCATTATTTAAAAATTGCAGCTCATATAATAGAGGATTGGACTGGAAGAGTACAATTCATTGCATTATAATTGGTACATTAAAAATGTATTGACCTCTAGGCCTTAAATGTAAACTTGACCTCCAGTCACGCAAGCGAACAATGATACTGTTTTGTTTATTCTTCATTTTTATATCTGATATTGTTTTTGGAGAGATACTTATATCATGTCTTAGCTATTTCTAGTAGCGATTGTTAATTAGGGTATTTAATATAGCGATCGTTAATCAATTCGTAATGAGTTGCGTAAACAAACTATTAAATACGCATAAATATAATACAGAACAATACACAGCAGAATTTAGAAATAATTGTTTATCCTTAATTTGGTACGTAGCTAGCTAATAGCTAGGAGATCTAGGGTAGGCAGCAGTTTTAGAACTTTAATATTTAATTTTAGTACGTAAATGAGATAGTTAGGTACCTATACAGGCTGTACTGAATCTCTTCACTATAATGATATAATTGTATGTGCATATAAATGATTTCGTTTTCTTCTTTAAGTATTGAATAACTTCAAAACACACTTTACAATATATTTATGCACTCCTAAATTTGTTATTACGTAAATAATGTAGTATTATGGGTTTGATAAGTGACAAAAGAATATTTAACTTTAACTAATTGTAAATCTTTCGTGTTACAGTGACGACCGGGTACGAGTCAGACCGTGAGGAATGGAGGAGTAGTCGTTCCCAGTTCTCCACCACCGCCTTCGACAGTCTCGCCCGGCCCACGAAGATGGCCATGGCCCTCACTCTCAGGAAACCGCCCCGGCTTGACCCTGTCCCGCAGTACTATAGACTAGCCAGCGAGCCAAAACCGAAACTAACGCCCCTCCCCTTCCGACCAAACAACTTCCTCCAACGACCCCCAAGGCTTCCACGACCAACCACAGAAGCAAAACGGAACATAACCACAGACCATCGCAAATATACATCGCTGCAGAACCTAGATCTACCCATGAAACTGAGCGAGCCGAAAAACAAAACCGAAACGAAAAAAACGAACTATACCAACATATCACACCGGATCTCAGGCCTCACTAACAAATTACGGGACCTGGGTAGTCCAAGCAATACGATTGGGAGGTTTAAAGCACAGTCGCACAATGATGTGGCAAATTTAAAGCCAGTTCTGAAGACTAGGGACGGCCATGACGGCTCGAAGCGGTCCGTAGTGAGGACCTGCAGTGCTGAACCACCAAAGAAAGTTACTTTCAGTGCGTTTGCCACCGTCCAAGTAGTTTAAAATAAAATTATTCGTAGTTTTAGTTTAGTTTTAAGACAAGGCTAGGCCGGGTTTGTGTAAATACAATTGTATAAAGTGGTTTATTTTCTTGTAATGAATTGAAATGTTAGTATTTTTTGTCAAAATTGTTTGTGTTTTGTCTTAACATAGTTATTTATTATCAATTTAATATCTTGCTTTTTGATCCTGTATTTATGTCTATGTTATTGCACCGCTCTTTCACCTGTTATATTTCTATATTTTATATTTATACCCATATATTTTATTTTATTTATTCAAAGATACTTAAATGTAATTATAAATCCTGTTGAATCCCGAAGCTAGTTTAGCTATAAGAACAATGTAACAAAAAATACAGAGTATACAAATAAAATGAACTGCCATGATTATTATAATATGCTCTGTACAAGGTGCCTGCGAGGAATCCGAAAGATTTTAACCACGCATTTCTGAGGTCATTAACGTGTAAAATATGTTACAAGACCCAAGGCAAAATGAGCAAAAAAATCTAGTTTTGATGATTTTTCTACATAAAACTTAAATAACCTTCGTTTCTCTAAGAAAACTATCCCTTTTAATAAAATGGTGATGATTATTTTTCCAAAAAACGATGACTCTAATGAGTGATAACTGTCACTTTAATGTCGGTCCATCCACAGCGACGCTAAACTTAGCAAAGTCGCGATCAAAAGAGCTTAATACAATTTAGTCATCACAATAAATAGTTTAAATGAAAATTAATAATATCTTCAAAACTAAGCCGGACTTGACTGGATTTCATATTAATATTTTTGCTCCCAATGGCCTAAGGCGTGGTTAAAATCTTTCGGGTTCTTGCGGGCACCTTGTATAGGCCTACTGTTGTAACTGTCTCGTCGCCTAATGACGGGGTATGAAAATCAAAATTCTAATTAGTGTGTCAGTTAGATAATAGAAAAATATTGAACACGTATATTTTGCTTCTTCAAAATAATAAAAACATACTCAGATAAATCGCATTAAAGATTTGGAGTGGGGGCTCGTGACGTAACTCCTAGGTAAAATTTGTACCTAGAAGTGACGTCACGCGACATTTTCATTCAATGTATCGCCTTTATTTCTGGATTACGTAAAAAAAGAAAAAAATACGTCTCCAATATTTTTTAGTCATCTAACTGACAGAAATTGCTGAATAAGTTCTTTATGCTCTTGCGTAAGAGTCTGGAAATCTGGATATATTTTTGTATATTTAGCTTTAAAACCCTATTTGTATATATATTGAACGAATGCTGCTTATATTGCGTCGTATCCAAGTCAGATAGTTTTCGGTCACGGTCTCTGTGGCTCGCAGCTTACTTCATGTTGAACAGAAATGCCACCAATCTTTGTGAGAGAGATTGTTGTCGGACTATTTCGGACCAAATACTGGAAATGGATTGTTATTTACGTATTCTATAAGAATATTTATGATAAGTAGCCATAGTTATAGTATTTTTTTGAGAATTTGTTTCTGATCTTGTGTGATTCCTAGTCGATGCTTGCTTTTGCAAAAATTTGGTGCAAGAAGATTCGGAAGCTTGCGGTCTTAGCTTTTTCAATCATAATTTGTATGAATTTATATTTTGATGTTTCGTGCGTACGACTGACTGATATGAAATGAATGAAGTAAATGTAATTTTAAAATTAGAATGAGACTTTTGGAAGGTGCTAGTTTATCGCTGGTAAATAAGTCATCCAATCTCAACTTTATATGAAAACCAATATTTAAAACGGCCACTGTATATAATTGTTATAATCATTTGTATGAACAGTGTAAACTGAAGTTGTATGAAAGAGTGGTAACAGATGATATCTGCCCGTGATAAATGTTAGTATTCTTGGGGATCATCCAAAGATTACGGCACGACTAATGGATTTTCTTAACTGACTGTGTTGTCACTGTCATGTAAATACACGATTTAACCATTTTAATTTGATCTGTTTTTGAGACTTTATTTATTTATAGTATCTATAATGAGATAGTATCTGTTTTAACTCCTACAACACACATTTTATTTGGTATGAGTACCGTTGACAATATGACAGTTAAGTATATATTAACTATTGTATTTCATTTCTTTAACGAGCTATAAACAATTTTCTGTAGCGTAACTTCATTCAGGGCCAGAAAACTGAGTTTTAAAATGTCAATAGTACTTTGCTTAAAAAAAAAACACCACTATGTCTTCAATATAGATGTTGTTCATTGTTTTAATTTATTATACTCTGGTCTCTTTCGCTTTATCAAGGTGAGACAATACTTAATTCCTTTTGGACCTATTGATTGACGTAATCTATGGATGACCCCTTGCGAGTGCAAGACTGTGATGGCACTGAAACGTATAAGAAGAGCTTGTTATAATTAAGTAAAAAGTCATAATAATTACTATTCATAGTGAGTTTAAAGTTGAAAATTAAATTAGAATTTAACATAATTTAATACTAAAACTATTTTCGTAAGTACGCATTATTCTTCATGTTTTGATTTTATTGTGTTTGAATTGTTAATTAATTGTAGTCGCTATTTTCTTAGACTTGTTTGAATCAATAAAAGAGTTTCTGTTAATTTATTCTGTGTTTTGTTTCTTAATACTTACTTTAGGTCTATAAATTAGGTAGGTAGCCGAAGCGTATTCATTTACTCTTATTTAAAGAAAAACGTGGTTATAAGCCTTTCCTTGGGCCACCCGGTGGGAATCGACTTATATGGACGCCACGCCACTGGAATAAATAAATAATTTCCGAGGATTATCTTTTGAGAAACTTGTATGAGTTTGAGTTTAAATAAAAATTTGATATATAAAAACACATACATGTAAATGCTCAAATCGAATATTAACTTCTTGTTAAAATATTTTATTTTAATTAGAGATATTTTAGGAACATATAAGGCCAGTACCTACAGAATATAAAATAAATCGTATAAAACGCTTTTTAAAAATAAAAATTAATCTGGCACTGTTTTAAAATCATTTTTATAATTAAAACGCTATTATCCAAAAACTGTTTCAATTCAAAATGGTGGTTTTTTGCTTACCAAACAAATTCAAGTCAGGTTTATATGTATGTATGGTAATTTCAACGTGAAATCTACTTCCCTATGTTCAGAACACATTAATATTCAATCAATTCATGTAAAGTTAAAATTAGTAGTCGGTAATGTAGAACCTAAGTAAAGAAACTTGACCACATCACACATTGAAGATATTTAAAAAAAATAAGTGAAATAGGCTATTTAAAGGTCACTGAGTCGAATAATATTTTGTTAGGATTTTTGTATGTTAGTACGAGTGTCTTTGCGGCTTCATCATGTCGAAACAGCTGAATGGATTTCAACCATTATTGATACAAGGGTAGCTGGGTCATTCACAGATGGCTATAGGATACTTTTTACCCGACTACACAGAAGAAAAAATATGGTTATGATCAGGAGCGTATTTTGAAATTTGGCGCCCTGGGGCAGTAAGTTACGCCGGCTCAGCAGTTAAGGAAAAACTGACCAAGTGCAAGTCGGCCTCGCGCACCGAGGGTTGTTACGCCGCCCCTGGCAATTTGCCGCCCCGGGCCATGCCCCCCTTGGCCCTAGGCTAGTTATGATTATGAATCATAACTTATGATTTTCTCTGCTCCACTGACGAAGTTGTGGGCACTTTCTAGTGTGTCGATCAGAAGTGCCCGCAACTTCTTAAGACTCTCTTTTTGCCTTGGATATTAACCTTTGAGCGCCAAGCGGGGAAGTAAAACGACGTAACCCAGACGCCAAAGCAATAAAATAAAATGAAGCTTCAAAAATAAAATAGTACAGTCAGCATCAAAAGTAGCTGCCAGTTTTACTACTGGTGCATGTCAAATTGCATATTAAAATTATCACTTACTTTTGATGCTGACTGTACCAAGTGATTTCAGATCGAGGCATTATTGACATTATATTCGACTTTTGACGACCGGTTTGGCTCAGTGGCAGTAACGTTGCCTGCGAAGCTGAGGTCCTGGGTTCAAATCCTGGTAAGGGCAAATATTTGTGTGATGAGCATAAATATTTGTTCCTGAGTCTTGGATGTTTTGTATGTATATAAGTTATATATCTATTAAATATATCGTCGTCTAGTACCCATAACACAAGCCTTATTGAGCTTACCATGGGACTAGAGCGATTTGTGTAGAAATTGTACCGTAATATTTATTTATTATTATTTATTTTTATTATTTATTTATTTATACTCGGAGTTTTTGAACAATGAAATTTGGTCAGTATATGCCGACGCTGGTGTCAGTGGCACGAATTTTCGATGACGTGATATGCCGACTATGACGGTCAAAAGAAGCTCGGTGGACGAATGCGGACTTTTAATTCTACAAACATCGGTCAAATCAAACTGATTATAAATACTAGAAGATCCGATAAATACCAACTTAATCGCACAAAATTAACATGTATGTATGCAAATTCCATACCTGTGTGTGGACACGATGACTTAACGTTGCGGATGTATAGGTTATCGGTGAATGTTACGCTGTTTATCAGAGTTCAGTGTTGTTCAAGACATCGCAAGAGAAACAGGTAAGATTGTGATGTTTTTTCTCTATATTATTTTATTAAAAAAGAGTATTTTTTTCTTTAATTTTTAATGTCAAAACATCACACAATCTTATTTTTTAATTACTATATTAATACAAAGATCCTCGGTAACCGTTGGGGTACGGAGTGGTGCTATAAGGTACTAAGCCTTTCAAAAATTGATAATAAAAAAATACTCGTACCCGTACATAAGTCGTGAGTACCGTATGCTTACCGAAGGTAGAGGATTAATTCGTTGTGAATCACAAGTGGTCTGATGGTCTATGGTTTAAAAAATATAGTGTTCCATTGCTGGGCTTAATAGGCGGAAGGTCTTCTATTAAGTAAATGCGAATATAGGTAATGAAGAGTATTGGAGAATATTTTAATGATTGTGATAAACAGAAAACCTGACACATCCCGGATTGTAAAAAATAATAGGTAGGTTTAGGAAAGTAACATCAAACTTTGGAAGAACTTTTTGTAGCTTTAATACTTTAAGTTTTTGAAATCTGTTGTTGTCTTTTGTTGTCGTACATAAATAAGTATACATATGTCGAAGATTTTTTTAATCCTTAAAGTCAAAGATGGTTTATGAAACTTTAATCTCAAAATTATGTTTAATGACTATTTACAGAATTTGTTTTAAATCCCAATTTGTGCAAGTTTTAGTCAAGTCGCATGTTATAAGAAAGTTAAGATGCGCTAGCTTACTATGAAATTGACACAAGTATACTTTTCGTACCTATTTTTTTGGGTGATCCCAATATGATTAACGCGCTCAGTGCCAGCAACGCACATACTACGTACTTTTCTGTGTTTACAATCATACAAGTTTGTTTTTAGGAACTTGGCTTGACGGTAACTTTGATAATGAATCGTTTCTTTTGATTGGTTTAGATAATCATGTCTCTGGTAGCGAGCGCCTTCGAGTCCAGCAAGATTGTGCCGGATGTCATCCCCACGGCACCCACCGCCACCATCGGGGTGAGTTTTAATTTGAAACTTACTTATTTCAAAGTTTTTCTTTACACTTCTGTAATGACAAACAAGAGTAGGGGAACTTGGTGTAATCAGAGCCCGCGGGTAATGGTAGCGGTGTCAAAATAGGCTGTGACTTCTTAGTGCTTGTAGTAAAGTGCAAATGATGCTGGCATGTGCTCGGGGATTTAAGTTCATTTCCAACGAGCACTAGCGAAGTTCTCTGGGTTTAGTTGTGAGAGGTAACTTGGTGCTTTTTTCTCAGCGCTTATAAAAAAAACACAAAATTATTTCATCTCAAATATGCGTACTGTATTGTAGATATAAATATATATCTACTATAGAAGCATTATGCGTCTGGTGTAGTCCCTGTAAGAACCTGTTTATTCCTACTCTCATGAGGGACGCTTTTTAGGATTCCGTAGCCAAAAGGCGAAAACGAAAACCTTATAGTTTCGTCACGTCCGTTCGCATGTGACAGGCATTTTACTCAAAAATTAAGATTACTAGAAGGTGGTGTGAACTACTTTCGCGGAGAAAAAATCATTACCCCAATTTTCTCAGCGTAGTCGAGTAAAACGTATCCTATAACTATCTGTGTAGATACCCAGCCACCTGTGTAACAAGATGTGTATTGGTGAAATTTGGAGTAGGTATCGGTGTCTTGTATAAGCCGTTACTGAGTTTGGTAGTTAACAAGAATAAATATTTCTATAATCGGAAATAGGCCTAGTAGTTAGGAAGGCAATCGATTACCTTCCGACGATTCCTAATCCCTCAGATCCACCTCATAGAAGCCACTTGTTAAAAGGTTGGTTTAGCCGGCGTTCTAGAAGCATGCACTCTGATCCGGACGACGAGATGACAACACAGCAGCCTTGAATAAGGATGGCTACTGAGAACTCAGAGGCTACTCTGAAATTAGATATTCGAAGTTGAAAGAAACGCGGTGGTCGGACGACCTGGTTAGGGTTGCGGGGAAATCGCTGGATGCGGATCGGCTATTGAGAAGGCCGGTATCCAACAGTGGACGTTCTATGGCTGAAATGACGATGATGATATGTTTTTATGCAGCTCGATGGAAATCGTATGTACTCGTATGCAAACCAGTTTTACTGAATTTTAAGGATTTTATTTAAATTACTACGAGGAGAAAAAGTCATTTCCCCTATTTTTTTCCTCATCGTAGTCGAGTAAAAAGTATCCTATAACCATCTGTGGATACCCAGCTACCCGTGTACCAATAAAAATGAAATCCGTTAAGCCGATTCGGCGTGATACAGCCACAACAATACATACATAAATACAAAAAATATATAGATTCAGTGACCTCCAAATAATTCGTAACATTTTTTTTAATATCTTCAATGTATAGGTATTTCATTTTTACAACTCTGTAATACATAGTATAGAGTACATCCTTCTACTTTGAACGATTAACTCGTTGTATATGTATACATATATTAGTATACTTAGTACCTACTTTTAATCATTTTCCTTTCCGGTCTATTTTGGGTATCGTTCACACCCTATGCCTCGGGTCAAGTACCTACTTGACTATCTCGAAACGGAACATTTCACTGTAAACATACATGTGATAACTCCAGTTTACATAAGATTAATATTTTGGCAACCGATATCGTCAAGTGCGGTAGGTATAGCGTATTTCATCGTGAAAATAAATGGTTTAGACAAGAGATGTTTAGGACTTCAAAATTGATTTTAGATTCGACTATTCTGTTTTTTGCAAATGCCTTCACCGCCTATGAACCGATATTGTTGGCTTCTTTTGCTATATACCTTCATACCCTAAGGTGCAGAACCTGTTACATATGTATTTTTATTTTCTATATACTTTTAGCTGTAATAAGGTATATCCAAATGACGAAGGGCAGTAGGGGAAGAGTTTAGGTGTAATTAAGACAACCGTTTAGTGTATCGAATAAGAACCTCTATTTTTAGAAAAACCCTGTTTATATACATTTAGGTAACGCTGATACAAGCAATATGCGTTTCTATGTCGCAGTAAACTGTTGTGTTACTGCTAAACACTAAAGAGGCTTGTCGCCATACTATATAGTATTATATAGTAACACCATAATACTGATAAAGCCTAACATTAATAAAGCCGTGTAAAAAGTCTAGTCTATTGCCCATTAAAGCACGGCTTCGTTTAGCAGTGCTATAATGTCGCCAAAAAAGCATTATTGAGTGCCACTGCAGAACTTAAGTAAAACTTAACGAACTTTAAATAGTATACTTTGTTACTTGACAATTAAATACTGATATACAATTTTCAGTATGTAATTACATAATCAACATCATTATGTAACGTAATCTTGTAAAGGAACATATTTTTCACCTCGCTATCTCGGAAATGTTCCGTTTACAGCATCAAGCAACAAATCTGTGAAGAAGAGTTCGTTTTACACGCTAGCGTTGAAAAGTCATTTTTCTAAGTCATTTTTTTTTCTTATGCGTTTATTTGTATTCATCACGCCAAATTGGCTAAACGGATTTCAAATATTTTTGGTACACGGTTATCCACCCACAGACGGTTATAGAATATTTTTTACCCGACTAGGCTGAAGAAAAAAATAAGGGTAATGACTTTCGCCTCAGCGAACGAAGTATATAAACGTCCTAATATCCAGTAAAACTGTTTTACAGACGAGTAAGTGCATACTATTTCCATCGCGCTACATCCCCATAGCATTTACCAAGAGGCAGAGTAATTAGTACAATACACGTCATAGCATGTACATTGATAAGGATCCAATTTAGATTAATCTGAGGTAAGTCTGTGATTTTCGGTATAGGTGCGATATTGACGTGCCGTCATAAATTAAAAATAAATAAATGTACATATCCGATTGCAATAATCCTAATTGATTGATGAGCAATTGATTAACATTCACTCGTGTTATAATCACTTTTGCGTGACCTTTTTAATGTATCTACGCAAAGTACAATTTTGCGTGCACTTTCATTTATTACTAGTGGCTGTGTGAATTGTAGCTAAACCTCGCGACTTATTTACAAAAAAAAAATCAAAACAAGTTCTTTTGGCCACTGAGACCCCTATGTGATATCTATACTAGGTACTTATATTATATAGTTGTAAAAAAATATATATACACGAAATAGTATATCTGAGCATTGTATAATTATACATAGTATGGCGACAAGCTCATGGTCGTCCAATGCTCCATTATAAAGATTGTGCCAAGCGGGACATGCAAGCGTTTGACATCCGTGTCTACAACTGGGAGGAGTGCGCAGTAGACAGGGACAAATGGCGCAAATTGGTTTCGGATGGCCGCAAGATTTTGGATGAGGCATGGTTCAAAACACTCGCAAACAAACGTGCCAAAAGACATCAGCCCGGCACTGGTTCACCGCGCACAGGCCATTTTTATATCTGTCAAGCCTGTGGTCGCGTGTGCCGTTCCCGTATTGGCTTACATAGCCACGAAAAACGTTTTTTTCCGACATGACACTTTTTCAATAGTCTGTAAAGACTAAGAGGCCTTTGATTGATGGCGACAAGCCTCTTTAGTGTTTAGCAGTAACTCAATAGTTTACTGCGACATAGAAACGCATGTTGCTTGTCTGGCGTTAACCAAATGTATATAAACTAAGGTTTTGATGAATAAACCCTTCTTTCTTATATTATCTTAACAACTTGTCTTACTGATCTCCTCTACCCGTTACTCCGTCATTCTACATTACATCATTATCATTCCTCCACATTATCATCTTAAATTACTGATAATAAATCCAGACTACTGCTATCGTTAATGATTTTCATTGAATTCAATTCATAAATTACGTACGTATTATAGTAGTTATGTAATGAACCGATCGAAATAGTTTTCATTCGTCAATCAACGATTATCGTTATCCTCGGATATCTTCACAATAATATCATTAAGCTGTCTCGACTCTCGATAAGATATGTATAAGTATAATAGTATTTTACAATTATCATAAAATTATATAACGGTTGATTACAATACTAAAACAAAACAATTCATATATTCAGTGCTCTGGCATATGCTGCGGACTCCATTTTTGTGAACAAAAATATGATTGTTTATAGCTCCTAGGTTTAGCTTTAAGTCTTGGTTAAGCCTATACATCTCACTTTTTAAATGGACTATTGTTGTTTAAAATACATGTGTCTTCATCTTCTATTCAGGGAACCTCTTATAGCATTTCGCTAGTGGAGATGAGATGACAAGCCCTGGCATTACAGAACAATAAACAAGTGTTCATGCATTTCTAGCGGGGGCTGCGGTAAACACGTACAACAGACAAGACAGTACACTACGAAAATATTAATATTCCTATAGCCGCACACAAATATACAATCAAGAAGCACCCACACACTGATAATCCATACTAATAACATAAACGCGAAAGTTTGTGCGTCTGTCTGTCTGTCTATCTGTCAGTCTGTTACCTCTTCACGCTAAAACCGCAGAACCGCTTTGGATAAAATTCGGTATGGAGATAGTTTGAGTCCAGAGGACGCGGACGCGGACGAAGTCGCGGGGAGATGCTAGTTTACCATATAAACTGACCTGAGATTTTGCGAATACTTTGGTCTCCCAAAGTGTTCGCGAAATCTCACGTTCCCCTCTAGGAGAACGGCTCCCCTACTGCCTAACGCGTTTGACGCTCGGAATCAGATGCAAGTGGCATGATGTTGTATGGGCTATGACAGTTGATTCGGATACCAAGTGTCAAAATTTCGTTAGGCAATGACCCCCCCCTGATCCGTATGGGATCTCCAGTGGTAAAATGATCTGAGGGGAACCTAGATAAAAGTTGTGTTATGATTATGACACCAAGTGACATCAACCAATGACAATATTATGATATACACGGTGCCCGCGAGGAATGGGAAAGATTCTAACAACGCATTCATGCGGTCATTAGAAGCAAAAAATGTTAACAGTTATCAGTTTATTTATTGGTACATTGTAATTTGGCAGATTTTATATTTTACCGCTACGAAACCCTGTAGGGCACTTAGGTTATACATATGAACCCCAGGCAAATCTGGCCTAGTTTTGAAAATATTAACAATTTTCATGTAGGTAAACTATTTATTGTGATTACTAAAGTACATTAAGCTCTTTTGATCGCGACTTTGTGACATATGTGGCCAAGTTTCGCGTCGTGACAGCAGATATTCAATAAAATCATCCTTTTTAAAAATTATCGTTACCATTTTATTAAAAGGGATATTTTTCATAGAGAAGCGAAATTTATTAAATTAGTATTTACAAAAATCGACTACACTAGATTTTTTTTGCTGAATTTGATTTGGTTCTTATAACATTTTTTACACTTAATCGCCTTAGGAATGCGTGGTTAAAACCTTTCCTTATATGTAAACAACACACGTGTGCACGTACAATGGACACATAACGCTATTAGTTACCTAGATATTCCACACATAATCAACTTTAAATCGTTATAGATCCTAATAACTTTATAATAACAATCTATTGCACAGTACAATAAAATTTAACCTAAAAATATAATTAAACTAAAACAAAATAAATCTAAATTAAATCTAAAAATGACCCCTGCGGCATTGTGCCGAAGATGCTGGCGGCGTTTCCTCGCTGAATCGCCAGACTAATTCTTTGAGCGAGGTCACCGCCAGCTCTCCGGTCGCCAGTGACTTCTGTAAGCCTTTTCGAAACGTCTTTGAATTGAAGAGGCTTAATGCGCTGGGGCCCCACGGACTCAGGGTCTCGACGCCAAAAGGAATAAAATTATACTCAGCGCCAAGACCACTGTATAAATTAACTTCAAAAATCTCGGGTCTAACTCGATATTGTTTATTTTATCTGAAATAAAAAGTAAATAACTAATTAAATGTAAGCAGGGTACCATTTACAAGATGGATTAACTATTAAGGATTTTGTAACCGAAACTAATGGAATGAAAAATAAACTTATAACCACTGCCATTGAGATTTGTGATTCGAATGTCGCTTGATAAGGGAAATAACTACCTATAAATATATAAATAATCACAGACATTTTCAGCGTAGGGTATTGGATTTAAAACGTGTTTAAGTACAAATTGGTATGAAATCGTTTATCCGCGAGAACTACATTGTTACACGACCAGTTTCCAATTTTCCATCAAAAACTGGCTTCGAACTTGGTCTTATTCCTATAAGAACTTTAATTACACTGAATTCCGTAATGAGCTCACTCATACATCATGAATCGACGCAACTGGGTTAACATTTAAAATTACCCTTTTCACTCCCTTTTTTGACAGGTTAACGACATGATTTGATACAATTTGCTCGAACATTATGTTGTTTTAGCACGAGGTTCCGTTGAATAATTTACAAACTTTAAAATTATGGATGGAAAAAGCTTGCTGAGATTAAATTGGCTGGTACTGTTGTACTGGTACTCGTATGGTCGATAATTACTTTGTGGAGTTTAATAGCTATGTTAAATGAAGCTGAATACAGCATTTTTGTCACAGAGTTGCCACGATTGTATTGTCATCTGAGTCTGAGTATTCGTTTTTAGGGTTCCGTAGCCAAAATGGCACCTTTATACCTTTCATCATGTTCGTCCGTCCGTATGTCACAGGCATTTTACTCAAAAACTTCAAGATGTAGTATTGCAAAAATTTGGATTATAGGTGTGTTTGTTGTACTACTTAGTAAACAATAAATATTTCTAGCGGGGGGGGGGGGGCACTCCACGCATGTAACAGACACTTTTTTTTAGCAAAGATCCCCGTGTGGCACATATTTTTAAAAACACCGAACTTCCTATAAATTACGAAGTGCTTTGTCAGATTCCGGACAGGAATTCATACGGTATCTTAGGGCGGCGTCGCGCTTAGAGTCGAACAGAGGTTGTAGTTCTTCGATATTCTCTGAAAACCAGTCCTGGGATTTGGTCTTCTCAAGTCCGAAAACCTCAGCGGCGCTTTTAGTCAGTAGGTTTTTGACACTTTCCCACTCATCATCTAAAGGTGTGTTGGAGTCCCATGCAGCCAGATTGCTATTTGCCAAACACTCAAACTCACGGCATTTTTCGTCATCCCTAGTATTAGAAAGATTCAATTTTCTTTTACCAGGCGTTTTGGACGAGTGTATTCTTTTATGAGCAATGGCTACATGAGCTGCTACTAACGAGTGGTCGGTGTCACAATCGGCGCTATGGAATGTGCGTGTGTGGATGAAGTCGCGGAGATCCTTACGTCTGGTGAGTATCACGTCCAACTGATGCCAGTGGCCAGATCGCGGGTGTTTCCAAGAGACCTTTCGGGAAAACTTGCCTTTGAAGTATGTATTGGTTACGCATAATTGGAAATCAGTGCAAAATTCCAGTAAACGTTGGCCATTGTCATTTATATGCCAACCCCATGGCAACCAATACAATCAGGCCATGTGGAAAAGTCCCGACCCACACGAGCATTGAAATCTCCTAGAATATAAAGGCGATCGCCACCGGAAACAGTGTTCACTGTCTCGGCCAGTTGGACATAGAAAGCGTCTTTCGACTCATCCGAAGATTTCAATGTCGGACCATAAGCAGCAATAAGAGTAACATAACCGCATTTGCTATTTAGTCTCAAGACCATTATGCGTTCCGAAACGCCGCGCGGAATATCAATGGCGCCAAGTATATCGTTTCGGACTGCAAAGCCGACACCGTATTCGCGAGCATCATTGGAGTCTTTTCCCTTCCAAAAGAACGTATAAGAGGACTCCTGCAATGAGCCTTCGTCGGGTAATCTAGTCTCCTGTAGAGCGCATATTGAGATATTGAGCCTGTTCAACTCTGCATCGATCACAGCAGTTTTACGCAGACCTTGTGCGCAACCGGAACCCCCACAGGTGTTTGGGAGGCCTGTCCTCATAGTTCGGACATTCCATGTTGCAATGCGCATGGATTGGCGAGGCGTGTTTCCAGATTGCTTTTTTGAACCAGGTGTGTAAGTTAACGACACCAGCCATCTAGCCATGGGCTATTGCTCCCTACACCTCAAAGGAGCAAGCTGGCAACGGGACGGATCGGTACCTTACTGTCCGGGGGCTGCCCAGATTAAAGCGGGCGGTAACCGACCGGTGGGTCTACGATGGACCTTCCCACTGTCGAAAGTGACCCCTAGCGTCCGCACTCACGCCCATTTGTGCAGGACTTATAACTGGTGACTGCCACTTTCCGTATTGTTGTCCACGCAGTGAAGCTGACGTGGGTGGAGTGACCTCTCCACAGACATTACACCACCTGGGACGGAATTTAGGAAACGCAGGGGTGCCCAGTACCTGCATTACCCTCTCGGCCTCACTGGCTTAGCCCACAGGAAAGGCGAGCCAATACGTGTGGAGACAGATCGGCTGCAGAAATTTGCCGCATATTTCGGGTAAGACCCTACTCACGCCTTACGGTAACTCCATTCCGGATTTAATTTTGGAGTTTTCCTTCTCGTAAATAGGTTGCAAGCCAATGCTTAGAGGCCCATCTCCCCTGTGTCCAAACGTATGATGTAAGTTTCGTTTGTTGACTTAGTCGTCTCTTACGAAACCCATGTCCTTCCTCAGGGTTGGCGCTATTCTTAAGCCGGACACCACGCGGCGTCAACGACACATACGAACATACAAACATACAAAAAACAAAAATAAAAATATTTTTCGCTTCAGTGACCTCCAAATAGTCCAAATAGTAATCACTGACTTTTTTAAAATATCTTCAATGTACAGACATTTCATTTTACAACTTTGTAATTATTCTGTAAGTTGTAGGCCGAAAGGGCACGTTTACAAGTCTGACTCTACGACATTTCCCACGAGGAGACCGCTGTTGAGAAGAAAGCCGAAACCAACTTAACCGCCAGTTTTTTTATTAAATAACTTTTAACTATTACGGTAGTAGTACTTAGCCTATCTTAAATATTTCTTTTTTAAAAGTATAAACTCCTGCTTAGTTCTCCAAGAAAACATATCAATACTTATAAAAGTATAACAATATAATTGAAGAAAAAAAGTAAAATATGATGTTTTAAATCGACTTACGTTGTTTGATATGCCTTCTTATAAGAACCGTGTCCCATTAAAAGTAAGATATTTGGTTTCTGTTTTGGGACATGCATTTTTGTCTGTTAAATCCTCTACCCTTTAATATGCCTATGTCATTATAGACACTTTTTAAAGTACTTTTGAAAGCTGGAAATGGTAATGTTTAAACATCATGTGGTAACTTATTATAAAAATTAATACCAAATTATATTGGACTATGAATGATTTGGATACTTTACGAACGCGGAACTTTCTAACGGCAATTCTATTTTTATTTCTAGTATTAAAATTGTGGTTATCAGAATTCTTAGTAAATGAGTCAAGGTAGGTTCTTAATTACATAAATTATTGGGACGCTACGGTTAAAATGTTAATCTCTTTAACACCGGGATTCTGGTTAGATATATATAGAACGAATGGGTTTTTTTTGTACCAGAAATATAGTCTGTGATTGGTTGAAAATACTGTATGATGTACCTATTCAACAAGTATCTGCTCATTCATCATCACCATCATCATTTCAGTCATAGGACGTCCACTGCTAGACACTCCTCAATAGATTTCGACAGAGGCCGGATAGAGACAACCCGCATCCAGCGAGTCCCCGCAACCCTAACCAGGTCGTGCGTCACTGCGCTTGCCGGTACGCGGTCTCCACTCGAGAACCTTTCTGCCCCAACGGCCATCGGTTCTTTGAACTATATGCCCTGCCCATTGCCACTTCAGTTTGCTTACCCTGTTTGCTACATCGGTGACCTTGGTTCTCCACGAATCATTTCTGATTCGATATCGTAGAGAGATGGAGTACTTATTAAATATAGATAACTCCAGACAGTTTCGAAGCGGCTCACTGGTCTTATGTTTCAAATATCTATTTAAGAATAATGGTAAGGAAACCGTCCATAGTTTGTCGGTTGTTGGTAATTATTGTAAAACATATCTACCGAATCATGTTTCAATTCATTATGTTCCCTTCCCGTCGGACCACCGAAGCCAAGTCTTGTTCAAACTGTCAAAAATGTCATCCATCCTTCTTCCGCCCCTAGGTGTGAAAGTTTTAGACGATTTGGAGAGGGTCCATCCTGAAAAAAATATGTCCACGCATAAAAAAAAAACATAATCGCCTTGTGGGCCATTATGAAGTCGGTTAAAAAAAATCGGCCAAGTGGGAGTCGTACTCGCCTCGGACCGAGGGTCCCGTACAAAATATACGCTACAAATGGCCGTATCTATGAAAATCCAGTGTTAGCTAGAGCCCTACTCGTCAGCAAAATGTATGCGGTGCTCGATCATTTTATATTGGATACTGATATAGACAGACAGACAAACATAAAATGATACTGTTTTTAATGGGTCTCCTTCGGAATACCTAATGTCGTTTGTCCTAATGTATCGTTTGTCCTAATGTATAATTTGCCATAACGCATTTTTTTCAGAAAACGTAAATTTTTCAGGATTTTTTAAATGATCGTCGTATAGATTAGGTTAGGTTAAGTTAGGTTTGTTTTATAACAATCCTGAAAAGTTTACAGTTTCCTATAAAAATGCGTTATGGCAAATGATGCATTAGGACAAACGATACATTAGGATAAAAGACGTTAGGGATTCCGATATAGATCCGTTTTTAGTATTTGTTGTTGTTATAGCGGTAACAGAAATACATCATCTGTGAAAATTTCAACTGCCTAGCTATCACGGTTATGAGATACAGCCTGGTGACAGACAGACAGACGGACAGCAAAGTCTTAGTACCTAATAGGGCACCGTTTTACCTTTTGGGTGCGGAACCCTAAAAAGGCAAATTTTACTGAACTCCAAACACAGTACCAATCTAGAATAATGTAAACTGCAAGTAAATTGCTTTCTCCGCTCCATCTAAGGCAGCATTAATTGGTGCAAACGTAGAGTTGAACAAACAGACACTTATTCAAGTAATTGGGTTATATTCTCGTTTAATTTTAGCCAAGTTTGGTGCCTTATGCACAGTTATTTTGAATTAAACTTAATGAAAGCAGTTTTTAACAAGCATTTTTGTAACAGGAAACTTGCTGTCACACGATTGTGAGGGCTTTTCTCGAATTCGATTTGAAACTTACTTCATTATCGTTCTCATTTTAAAAATACATTTCTAGCCTGTGGAAGCCTTTTGGACGCCAACGACGCACATATCCGCACCACAGACCGATATATGCGTCAAGGCATATAGACCGATATAGACCGACGGCCATTGACATATAAATAAATAAAATAAATAAATAAATATTACGGGACAATTTTTACACAAATCGCTCTAGTCCCATGGTAAGCTCAATAAGGCTTGTGTTATGGGTACTAGACGACGATATATTTAATAGATATATTACATATATACATAGAGAACATCCAAGACTCAGGAACAAATATTTATGCTCATCACACAAATATTTGCCCTTACCGGGATTTGAACCCAGGACCTCAGCTTCGCAGGCAACATTACTCCCACTGAGCCAAACCGGTCGTCAAATAGACATATGGGTCATGTTAGCGTGAAACTTAATGTCGTTGCGTATGAGTGACACCTCTTTTATTTGTCAAAGTGTCGAAAAGGTTAACCATTAGTAATAGAGGATTGTGAAGGCATGACACTAGTAGCAAGATCGCATCAAGCTCAGTGCTTTCTCGCAGCAGAATCTGCTAGTTGCTGGTGCATTAGTAAGAAGTTTTCGAACTTCTTACTATTATCTTATCTAACTTTACGTAATTGTCTTTCCAGTTGAAATATCCGAGCGGCGTGGAAGCAGCACAGGGGAACGAGCTTGCTCCGACCCAGGTAAAGGACCAGCCCACAGTCACCTACCAAGCTGACGCCGATGCCTTCTACACACTCGTCTTCACCGGTGAGCTCCTTAGTTACTCCTGGCTCAGGGTATCCTGGCTCTTAAGGTGAAGGACCAGCCCACAATCACCTACCAAGTTGATACGGTTGCTTTCTACACACTCGTGTTTACCGGTACCTGCCTTAGTTACTCCTAGCTCAGGGGATCCTGCTCTTAAGGCCAGAGCTCTTCAGATCATCCCACAGTCCTTACCAAGCTGACGCCGATGCCTTCTATACACTCGTCTTCGCCGGTACGTGCCTTAGTTACCCCTGGCTCAGGGGATGCTGCTTTTTGAAGGACCAGCGCACAATCACCTAGCAAGCTGACGCCGATGCCTTTTACACACTCGTCTTCACCGGTACGTGCCTTAGCTACCCCTGGCTCTTATGGTGAAGGACCAGTCTACGGCCACGTACGAGGCTGACGCCGTTGCCTTTTACACACTCGTCATCACCGGTACGTGCCTTAGTTACCCTGGATCTTATGGTGAAGGACCAGTCTACGGCCACATACGAGGCTGACGCCGTTGCCTTCTACACACTCGTCTTCACCGGTACGTGTCTTAGTTACCCTGGCTCTTATGGTGAAGGACCAGTCTACGGCCACATACGAGGCTGACGCCGTTGCCTTCTACACACTCATCTTTACCGGCGACTACTTCAGTTACCTCAGGGTTAGGAATGTCTCTGAAATTAACGGACCGGCCTAGCCCATACTCACATGAGTCTGACACCGATGTCTTCACTGATAAGTATAGCCATCATTACAACTAAATCACCACATACGCGTGCGCGTTTTATGTATGCACATACACATATTACGTGACCACTCACTACAGTAACTTCACAATTTTTTGTAAAGGCAACTGTGGTTAGTATTTAGTAAATTGTTAAGTTTTCGAGATAGAAGCAATTTATCCGAAAAAAAGACATCTAAAACGTCATCTTCTCGTTCGAAAACCTTGCAAGCCGGGGATTTTTAACCGACCTCCAAAAAAGGAGGAGGTTATATGTTCGATAGATTGTATTTTTTTTTTATGTATGTTCACCGATTACTCCGCCAATTATGGACCGATTTTAAAAATTCTTTTTTAATTTGAAAGGATATACTCCCGAGGTGGTCCCATTGCCACCAAGTTTGGATCTGATGATGGGATCCCATTAAAATCGAGGGCAATCCTCAAATTTTATAGGCACATATAATGTTTTTCATATATTTTCTTAAGCTATTTAAGTATTTGCATATGGTAGTCATCATCTCATCATGCTGAGCTGATGACGGAAGGTATAACTCCTTAATAGTTAAGAGTTAGAGGATAATTCTTAAAAAAGTCATCTATTTCAGGTAGATACGTTAAGACTGTTAGTCATATTCTTTTTCGTGTGTCCCTGAAGTAGTCTCCTTATCACCAAATCAGGATCAAATGATGGAATACCAGGGAAATCGAGAGAAACCCTCAAATAGGCACAAACAATGTTTTGTATATATTTTTCTAAAGTTATCAGTTCTTTTCCTGTGATTGTCATCATTTCATGCTGAGCTGATGATGGAAGGTACAATGAACTAACCAACTTTTACATTTCTTACTTCCAAAGACTCGAAATGCGTGCAAAGTGCCTTCTTAATCTTCCCATTATGGGCTCTAAAAAATACTTTATATCACTACTAAAATCCATCACTAAATGGCAAAAAAAAAAAAATTTAAAAATAAAAAGAACCGACTTCAAAAGAACCTAAAAAGCCATAAATAATCTTTTATGTACGGTACGGATCACATTTGAATCACCTTTTGAAGTCGGTGCCAAACCTGAAGTAAATAAAGTTCTTTATTCAACAAAAATACGAATTACTATGACTAAATATATATGTAGGTAGATAATAACTAAAGGCTCGCCAGTAATAAATGAATGGTTTGGCACCGACTTCAAAAGGTGATTCAAATGTGATCCGTACCGTACATAAAAGATTATTTATGGCTTTTTAGTTTATTTTGAAGTCGGTTCTTTTTTTATTTAAATTTTTTTATAACTTCTATACTCATTATCACAACACAACATAACGGGGCTTAATCGCGTATAAATATGATTTATTTAATTACCTTTCATTGGTAATTCTTCGACGTTTCAAACGTCGCGTTACGTCCATGGTCTCGAAGGAAACTGGAGCGGTGAATCAACGTCTTCTAACCGTGCGAGTTTTTCGATCCGAAGAAAGGTAATTAAATATATTCTTTTTAAACGCGATTAAGCCCCGTTTTGTTGTGTTGTGATCATGAGTGAAGATTGTGTAAGTTTAAATGAACTTCTATACTATAATAAAGTTGTCAAAAGACTGTTGCGCGGGTAAATGGGTATCCACAGATGGTTATAGGATACTTTTTACGCGACTGAAGAAAAAAGAGGGTTTATGACATTTTTCCCTCCGTGAACGAAGTTGCGGGCGCCTGTTCGTATTTTTATAAAAGTAAGTATGATGTATCTGACGAAAATAAATACCACGAGAAAATCATCAGTTTGTCTTTTCCAAGCTCAAAACAGGACCGATGTCGTTGCCAAGAAGATTAGCTCGAGTAAGCAAAGGTCACTAAAATACTAACAAATCTAATAGTTTTCTGCACGAAATTGCGATCGACCGTGAAAATAATGTGTGAGAAAGACGCAAAGACCGACGAACGTAAAACAAACATTAACATGAGGTCGCGATCATTAGAGTAACGCAATAATTATATAGGTTGCGTGCTTCTTAACTTTGCTCACATCATACATAATAACTTCGATAATTTTACCTACATTATCGGTGATTAACTATTGTATCCAGCGGGCCTATAATGAGCGTTTATCGCGCGATAGATAAATGATGCAGCATCCGGCACTCTCATACTCATAATACTCATATACATATGGCTGGCCCAATATTACAGGGTTCTATGTTCCATTTTCAGGGTGGTTAAAATTGGACCATATGTCACTATGACAATTTTCAAACTTAAATTCTCTATAAGTGAAAAATAGGACCCTGTAATATTGGGCCAGTGATATATAGAAGGTGCACGCAGCTTCGTTAGCGGAGGAAAACGCCATAACCCTCTTTTTTTGCTTCAGCGTAGTCGGGTAATGAGTATCATATGTATAACCATCTGTGAATACCCGCTACCAGTGTGCCAAATATGAAGCCGCAAAGACGCATATAAACATACAAATAAACAAAAAAACATCAGTGACCTTCAAATAGTCTGTTTCAATTATTTTTCAGAAGATGTCTTCAATGTACAGACATTTCATTTTATAATAGTATAGATGTCGGAAAGTAAGTTAAGTACTTTATTTTATCATATTTGCAAAGAGTAGTATTAGATTCAGACGAATAGACCCACCGGAATATACGTAAAAAAATTAATCTTGATATTCTTCAACCAGTTTGCGTCTATATTCACTACACATTTGGCGGGAGTCGATGAGACAGATATAGTTATATTGACGTTATTCTGAAAGTATGTATTGTCGTCCTTCCTGAATTTAAATAATGGGTAAGTATGTATAAAGCCTTCATCTGCTCTCGCGCTAATGTGTGGTGCATCAGAAACGTAGAAAGCAGAGTGGCTCGTAGTCGATCTAAGAGCAGGAGGACTGATCCGTTAAAGGAATAGACACACATGTGATGCGGTGATCGAATCCGATTGATCCGAACAAATCGTCAGTTCCGAAAATAAAACATCCAACTAGACCAATACCAATTTTGTTGAAGGGCGCATTTTTAGACGCCTATTGCTAAAAAGCTTTGTTCGTTACGCTCCCATGGTCTGCGGGCGACGGGGGAAAAGACAGGGGGACGGGTAAGAAGTGTGCACGCGGCACCCCCCACCCTTACTTGTAACCCCGCTACTTTCAGACATAAAGTGACAATCACTGAGAGCGTCTATTTTAATGTACCGTCTATATTCCAGACCCTGACAACTACGATGGCCCAGAGCCCGTGTACCGCGAATGGCACCACTGGCTGGTCGGTAACATCCCCGGCAACAACGTGGCGGCTGGCGAAGTTCTGTCGGGATATATCGGCTCCGGCCCGCCAGAGGGCACCGGCATCCACAGATACGTGTACATCCTGTACAAGCAGCCCGGCAAGCTGAGCTTCGATGAAGCCAGGCTTACCAACAAGTAAGTCTCGCTCAATATGGCAATACCGGCTAAAGAACAGTAGGCACCAACATCCACAGATATATCTATGTACATCCTGTATACGCAGCCTGGGCTCCTTCGATGAGACCAGGCGCACCACAAGGAAGTCTCGCTTAATATTGCAATATCGGCTCCACAACAGTAGGCACCAACATCCATAGATCTATGTACATCCTGTACAAGCAGCCTGGCAAGCTGATCTTCCATTAGACCAGGCTCACCACAAGGATAAGTCTCGCTTAATATGGCAATACCGGCTCCACAACAGTAGGCAACTACATCCACAGATACATCTACATCCTGTCCCGACAGCCCGACAAGCTGAGCTTTGATGAGACCAGTCTCACCAACAAGTACTAGTAAGTCTGGCTCAATAGACAACATCGACTCGCCGCCAGAGGGCATCGGCATCCACAAATACGTTCATCCTGTCAAATAGCCCGACAAGCCGAACTTGGACCCATCGAAGCTCAGGCTAACAAACACGTAAGTCAGAAAACAGTAAAGGAGTAGGTATTCGAAGAATGTCCTCATGATTTCCTCTAGAGAACTTTTTGTTTTTACAAATATCATGATAATAATCACAATATTTGCAATTTATTAGTGGATCACTCCACTCGCGTTATTATTATAAACATAAATCAGAAACAAATGAAAAAAAAATTCGACGATACTGGACTTGAACCAGTGCCTTGAGCCAGACCGTCTAGAGAAGTTAGAGGTTCCTCTAGAGAAGTTAGAGGTTGCTCATAGAACCGATGGCGGGGCAGAAAGGTTCTAGAGTAGGCGAACGCGTACAGGAC
Organism: Hedya salicella; assembly: GCA_905404275.2. Lineage (NCBI taxonomy): Eukaryota > Metazoa > Arthropoda > Insecta > Lepidoptera > Tortricidae > Hedya > Hedya salicella. The sequence goes on along the minus strand of FR990114.1, from coordinate 5,759,125 downwards.
GACACGGCTAGTGCAGGCCTTTGACAAGATGGACCAACAATCTGATCAAATGAGGGAGGCGCATGAACTGTTGTTGTGGAGATCCTTGGGCGAGGCTTTTGTCCAGCAGTGGACGTCTACAGGCTGATATGATAATGATGAATGAAGTTAGAGGATATATATAGCGAAGGGTTGTATCAGTATCAGTAATTAATTAGGTAAATGGATTATAGTTCCTTTGCTGTTCCGCGAACTAACGTTAACGTTAGTTCGCGGAACAGCCAAGGAACTATAATCCATTGATCTAGTATGGAATTCCGCAAAGTAACGCCTGAATCTATCAATTATTAATTAGGTACAATATCGGTATCAACTGTCTGCTCCGAATTTTGCCTGGCAATTTCAAATAGCAATAGTATGTTGGAAAATTTATTGCAGGAGCCCATTGTTGGACTTTTACGAGTTTCATAAGGTAACCCGTTTGAAATTCGAAAAGCGGAGCCAAACATAGATGTGTCGTTTTTTACAAGCTTTTATTTAACAAGCAATGTTTGTAAGTAGTAGGTGAGGGGGCGAAGTGCGCCTGCCGAGCAAGTACGCCTACCTACCTACTTCATAGGAAAGTAATGACATCAAACATCGATGCAAGAAACTAAATCATAGTTTGGTAATGGTCATAGATCAGTGATTATTACCAAGAACTATAATATACCTAGGCGCACTTTGCCCCTTCACCTTAAGATGATCGCGACAGCAACAGTAATTTTCAAATACCCATTTCTCAAATGTTTCGTTGCCTGGACTGCCTCTGAAGTATATTTTTTCCTCAGATCGATCGACGGCCGCGCAGCATTCTCCACGAAGAAGTTTGCCGAGAAGTACAACCTAGGCGCTCCCGTGGCTGGCAACTTCTACCGGGCTCAGTTCGACGACTACGTTCCTCTGCTGTACAAGAGCTTGGGAGCCTAATCAGCTCATTTCGTCACATTTTTTACCTTTAAAATACGTCTAGTTGCACAAATCTCATTACTATATTCTCTTTAATTAGAGGGCTAATCTTAACTGTTTTCGGCGTTTATTTTTGTCTTGCAGCAAATATCATGATAAGAAATGATATTCAGAATTAACATTTTATAAAACTACAAGATTCAGCCGGACTTGTTCTTGCGTTGTGGTGATAAGTTTAAGACAGCAATTCAAATAGTTTATTGTGTAATTAGGCCACAAGAGCCCTTTTACAAGTCTGACTCTACGGCACTTCCCAAGAGGAGACCACTGTTGAGTAGAAAGCCGAAACAAACTCAACAGTCAGTAATTTTTTCAATGTAGTTTGAGCCGAACGCTCAAAACGCTCGGTGATTCGCCCGGCCACGACTTCGGGCGGCGGCGGCAGCGGCAGCAGTTTTTCTAATTCATTGCGTGTGATCCCAACTAGCCACAGTGGGTTGCGCGTCTCGACCGCGCAATGAACAGATAAAACGCTTCCCGCGCCGCAATTCGCGCAATGTCGTGGCCACGAAACGCGCGACCAGCGGCGCGTCAAGCGAATTCCTAACTACCCGGCCACGACATTGCGCGAATTGCGGCGCGGCAAGCGTTTTATCTGTTCATTGCGCGGTCGAGACACGCAACGAACTGTGGTTTTTTGGAATCACACGCCATGAATAAGAAAAACCGCTGCCGCTGCCGCAGCTGTTCGATGTCGTGGCCGGGCCGTAATACATTGCGTGTGATACCAACGAACTACTGTACGGTGAGCGTCTCGACCGCGCAATGAAGAGAGAATTCGCTCAGCGCGTCGCTAGTCGCGCATTGTCGTCGCCGTAAGAACTCGCTCTCACTCACTTGTCACTATGACACCTCACCTATGACATCTGAGGGTAACTCCGAAACCCGAAGTTCGTAAGGCGCCATCCCTCTCACTCATGAGAGCGAGAGGGTCGGCACGTTATGAACTTCGAATTTCGAACCCCTCTGATGAGTATTTGTGTAACTAGGCATTAGCTAAATAAATACCTACTATAAATCTTGAGCGAGACAGCACAAGCAGTAACCTCTCAGGAAGTGCAGTTTTGTATTTAAAGTAATAAATAGTAAATTACTTAAATAAATACCTATTTAATTTCCCCATGAATACTTAAATACACAAAAAAACACGCTCACCAGAGAAAAAAAAACCCTTAAATAGCACAACTGTGATACGCGACAAAGATTGTCTGTCTTTCAATGAAATGCGAGAAAGACGGATGATGCTGTCGCGCGATAAGCGTAGTCGCGGAGAGTTGTGCTAGACCGGCTGGATTCGAAGATAGACGCGTTAGCTTAGTAGGCAGTGTTATTACTACTAGGCTGACTCTGACTCCTCAAATGATTACCGGTTATATGACGACCGGTTTGGCTCAGTGGGAGTAACGTTGCCTGCGAAGCTGAGGTCCTGGGTTCAAATCCCGGTAAGGGCAAATATTTGTGTGATGAGCATAAATATTTGTTCCCGAGTCTTGGATGTTTTCTATGTATATAAGTAATATGTCTATTAAATATATCGTCGTCTAGTACCCATAACACAAGCCTTATTGAGCTTACCATGGGGCTAGTTCGATTTGTGTAAAATTGTCCCGTAATATTTATTTATTTATTTATTATTATTTATTATAAGTATATATATCGTCGTCTCGTACCCATAACATAATGCTTATTGAGCTTACCATGGGACTAGTTCAATTTAGTTAAAACTGCCCCGAAAAAAAAAAGATTACAGTTTTAAATGAGTTACCAATGTTGACATGTCTGTCTATTTTTTAATTTGACTGCCACAGTCACGAAAAAATAGGTAAACAAAACCAAGAAATTCTGCGTTAAATATTTATTGCCATTACCACAGAAACACAGATTACACATTTGTAAAAACTAGCAAACATGTAAGAGAAACAGTGTACTGTCGGTATGTCCACTCCATAACTGATGCAAGAATGGAAGCTAACATTACAAATTAATGTTTTGAACAGGACTCTTTATGTAACATTGGTAATAAATGCGCAAATAAATGTCTTAATATCTATTTTGGATCTTAACATTAAAACTTTGGAGAACGTTCCTGCCGATTATAAATATAAAGTTTATTTTCATCAACATAAAATACTTTTATGTGAATTATTTACACTTTTGGAAGCTCCATCCAATTAGTAAAAGTACAAAACAACAATTCTTAAAACTACTATCTTAATATTCATATTATTATTACACGTTCATGAACAGTACCTCAGTCAATAGTCGACAATATTCTTCTTCATTTGCTTTAAGCCAATGCTACAAGAAAATGACAATTAAACTTTATCTCCTGTGACATTTGAGTGATAATGATATCTAGATAGGTTCGAGCAAATATTACAACAGATTTTTCAATAAAACGTTGCATTATCTCGAGGTCAAGGCATTCTTATAAACATTTTTTAAACACTTGACGAAGAGAACACTATTCTGCCATACACGTTTGTACGACTCTGCTATCACTAATAGCGTCTTTGGGACTCGAAAGAGATAATAATATTTTTCACACGACAGTCACGGGGCGTAGTTGTTAGATGTACCTACGTGGTGCAAAAACTTTTTCAGCCGTAGCGAAACTCCAAAATTGTATGGCACTATTCAAGAACGTTTTAGCCACATCGACCATTGCAAATGTCCCCATAGGTATACCATCTTTTTGCATATTTATTTTCCTAGCATTTCGCAACTGTTTCATTTTCCAACTCACACTTTTCCAAAACCGGAAAGTTTTCTGCTTTTTGTGTATTGTTGTGTTGAACCAACACTAACCCCAAGTAGGTAATAAAGGTTAGGTTTGTTTCCTAAAAGTTCTGGGAAGAACTTAGCTGGCAAATTGAAAAAGTAGGGAAATGAAGCTATTTGGGGAACATGCCCAAGAGTTGGGAAACGATGTTGAAGTTCTGTTAAGATCCAAACCCACTAGCGGCTTACGCGCCCAGCTGCTTGTAGAGAAGGGGCACATAGTCGTCCCACTCCGCCTGGTAGAAGTTTCCGGCGATCGGGTTGCCCAGCCCGTACTTAATCGCAAATTTGTTTATGGAGAACCCTCCGCGGTTTTCACCGGATCTAGAAGGAATAGTTGTGATAAGTACAAATATCGAAGAACAAAGAAAAAATTGATTCATCTCACTCATGATCTATGGGAATCTAAACCGGTATATATGCATTACCAGTCCAGTAGCGGAACTGTTCTGTCAACGTGTTTTTATCATGAGCCCAAACACATCTTTGCTTTTGAAATGTTTCATTTCTTTAGCGCCCTACACAACTATCATATTATTATGCATAAGTATATCACGCTGATGCCACGACATGCCGCTCTGCGAAATTTGGGATCAATGAAAGAAATCCCACGTTTGTAAGGACGTTCCTTATAGACTCCACTTCACAGCAAACAGCTGCGGCAAGACGGTAATCTAAATCTGTTATAAATTCTCCGTAGCAACTCTACTCACGTGTTAGACAGATTCGTTTCGTTGAACCTCGGCTTCCCAGGCCTTTAGTAAGTACCCCAGGGACACGTAGAGATGTAGTCCGGTGCCCTACGGGAGCCCGGAGCTGACATACCACATCCAAGTTCTAAAGACTCTCGTGTTGGGCGGCCCCTAGTTCGGTGAAGGTTAGCTTTCCGGGTTGTTGGTACATCGGGAACCCGTAGCGATGTAGCCCGGCGCCCGAGCGAGGGCCCGCAGCCGACGTGCCACCCACTAGTTCTAGAGACTCACGTGTTGGGCAGCCTTAGTTCGGCTAAGCTTAGCTTTCCGGGGTACATGAGGATTAGGAACCCGTAGCGATGTAGCCCGGTGCCCAGCGAGGGCCCGGAGCCGACGTACCAATCACTAGTTCTAGAGACTCACGTGTTGGGTAGCCTAGGTTCGTCGAAGCTCAGCTTCCCAGGCTGTTGGTACACCAAGAACACGTAGCGATGCAGACCGGTGCCCTGCGGAGGCCCGGAGCCGACGTAGGCGGAGAGGGTCTCGCCGGCACCCACATTGTTGCCGGGAACGTTCCCAACCAGCCAGTGGTGCCATTCGCGGAATTTCGGATCCACGCGGGACGGCGCGTCAGGGTCTGTCGAAAACAAAAGAAAAGAATAATTCTTTATTCTTCTGTGTCAGTACACGAGTCGGTAAATTATATAAAACTAGGGCACCTTCCGTTACTTCGTTCGCGGAGGAGGATAACCCTTTTTTTGCTTCAGAGTAGATCACTATAAAGTATCCCGTAGGTCCACTACTATCCCATTCAAACATTGTTAAAATCTGTCGGGCCGATTTGGCGTGATGAGGCCACGGAAATGGCTGTATAATTGGCGTGCCGTGCCTTTTCCATGCATTTTAAGAGCCTATAGATCGCTTAAATCATGACTCCGCTCCGAGTTTTGTAATAGTAAAGATTCAGGGAATTTGACAGATTGTCGTTCTAACTTGTTCAGCAAATATACTTAGATATAGAGGTGTTTGATTAAATATTTAAAGCAATATGACGTTTATCTTAGCGACTGAGCAACAACACAACACCTTAAGAACTCTGTGGTCCTAGGTTTGCATCCTGACAAGAACAGATATTTTGCGTGATGAGCACGAAATGTTCCTGGGCCTTCCATGTTTTGTGCATTTATTACTTCTTCGCTATATATCGACGGTGGAAAGGAGAAATGGGATAAGCGAAAGCTTGGAGGTGTTTAGTTATATACCTTATTAACTCATTTAATAAGGTGTATCATTCAAGGTCTCGAAAATGTCGGTTATTTCTCCTTTCCTACGTCGATATGGAGAGACGGATTCTTGATCGGGAATATTTCTAGAAAACGAGGAAGTTCTAAATCATAGGATAATTGATCAACGGATCAACTTACTTTCTTGGATAGAAGTAGAGCAAACGTCTAAGAGTAACTGACCACACGTTTGGCTCAGTGGGTTACACAATGGCCTACGAAGCTGGCGGTCCCGGGTTCGAATCCCGGCCAGGGCAAGTGTTTGTGTGATAAGCACGAATGTTTGTTCCTGTTAATAATTTATCTATATATTATGTATATCGTCGCCTAGTACCCCTAGTATTTACAAGCTTTGCTTAGTTTGGGACTACATCGATTTGTGTAAGATTGTCACTGGGTTATTTATCTATTTATTTTATAACAAATAGGCCGCAAATACATGCGCGATTTATATTTTTATATTAGGCAAATCCGTTCCGTGAATGTGCAGTATTGAATGAATGTGCTGTAGATGCCAGACTATAATGTCACAAAATTACTCCAATGAGTACTTTGATTACTATTCAAAGGCAAATGCAGGCAGGTAGTTACCATTGCTTCTCGTAATGCATTATTAAGTGTACGAAGAACCTTGTCGAACTAGATTCGCGCCACTCTACGTACTAGAGCCTAGAAAACTAGACTCACCAACAGGCCTTGAGCTGAATTGAGGAGATCATAACTGACTAGAGTATTCGCCACTCCGCCATGCTAAGCGTAAAAGCGGTATATCAATAAAATCGTAAAATTGTTTTTTTGTCGCTGCGTTGTCGTGTCGTTGTGGTACGTCTGAATAGAGCCTTAGTGTTGAGATATTAATGAAGGTCTTGAGAGAAAAAAAAACCATAAACTTCCACAAAAACTATAGTAAAAAAGCTGTTTCCGCCTTATATGACTAGACGACTGCGATTTAGCGCTGTGGCAAATAAAGTCGTTATATAGAAAATGAAACAACTGTTTAATCTTGTTAGTAACTACGCAACTAATATGAGTCCGATTGATACATCAACGTGCTAGCCTTAATATACTTGTTATAGATGCCTCCACACAGCAGTTATTTATTTTTATTTATTTATTTATTCTAATGAATTTTACACAGCATAACGGACAACCAAAGCACTGAGAAATTATAAAAATATAATAACGTACATTTATCAAATTAAATAAACATTTACAATTTTAAACTGAAGACAGTAGGAAATCCATCCCCTCGCAGAACCTCACAGATATTCATCACTCAGTACTACCCATCTGCTCGCAAATAGATCACACTCCGGGGCTGATGCGAGGAGCGTCTTCAAGAGGTGCAAATCACGGACCAGTTCGAGAAACGGTTTGTGAACACATTAAATAGACATTTCATAGATGTCTATTTAAGCATTAAAAATTGATTGTAATGGGTATTTAATGTATGCGATTATGTATTAACTTGTTAAATGTATTTCAAGTAAATATACATCAATATATTATATCAGTTTAGCTCATATTAAATGTTTCACAAGCGTGTCAACTGTCAAATTAGTCTATCGAATAAAAACATGAACATTAACTGCCCCGCTAACTCGGTGTAGTTAGATTCACCGCGCAATATTCTGCTTATTACGGTGAGAAGAGCCAAATTACGTCTTTATATAACTTTATAAAACAACTAGAAGGTGCTCGCAACTTCGTTCGCCGAGGAGAAAAAGTCACAACCCCTCTTTTTTTCTTTAGGGTAGTCGGGTAAAAAGCCTCCTATAACTATCTGGAGATACCCAGCTACCCGTGTACCAAAAATTATTTTTGGTACACGGGTACAGTTTAGCCGATTTAGCGTGATGAAGCCACAACGACACATACAAACATACATAAAATCCAAAAAAAATATTTTTCGTTTTAGTGACCTCCAAATAGGCAGTAACAATTAATTTTTTGAAAATATCTTTTTCTCAGACATTTCATTTTTACAACTTTATATATATAATCGTATAGATAGACATTATTTACATTAATACTTTGAAGAACTATTTGAAGTTTAGTGTTGCGTTATTAATGAGGGACCAGCTTGAGAGAAAAACTATAAAAATCCACAAAAACTATAGTAAAAAAGTTCTTTCCGCGTTATATGACTAGACACGTTGAAGTTTATCACTTAGTGCGGTAGGAGGTATATGGTAAAAATAAATTACCCGTGGACCCACCAGGGGGACATGTTGGTGGGGCCATGGGTTTACAACGACATAAAGGCAACAAAAAAAGATCTAGTCAATATTATGGGTCCATTTTTCAAGAACTCATCTCGTTAGTGCGTTTGTTATACTCTCTTGTATTATTAGCATTTTCTTATTCACTCTGTCACTATTGGCTCCAGAGTTACAGAATAACAACAATAAAAAGTTTATCAAACTAGACACTTCGTTCGCAGAGGAAGTAAAAGTCATAACCCTCTTTTTTGCTTCAGTGTAGTAGGGTAAAAAGTATTCTTAACCTTAGATATAACTGCTGCGTGAATGCATCTTATATGCACTTCTAGCACAACTGTGATACGCGACTCTTTGTCGCGCGACAATGATTGTCTGTCTCTTTCCTTTCAACAATGAGACAAATACTGGTGATGCTATGTCGCGCGACAAGCATAGTCGCGGAGTGTTGTTCTAGACCGGCTGATCTATTCTATAAGTGTCAAAATCCGCCAATCGTCGCATAGGATTTTGACACTTGTCACATAGATTTAACGCACCAGTGGGTAATTTTTTTGTGAAGACAATGAACTTTCCACCTAATCAAAAAGAGCGAGATACCTACATTATCTGATCTATGGCAATAATCCCAACAGTCGCAAAAGCATTATCCAATACAATAACCCAACCCTACGCTAATTGCCAAATTGACCGCCAGTGTCGTTTCGTGTAATTTGCTCGTTGGCGTACTAGTAATACTGGTAAGAACGAGCGCCGCCGCCGGTAGAAACAAGACAAGAGGGTTTATATGGGCAAGGCTCAGAGGGGCTACTTCGAAGTTTGAAGTCCGTATAACCCTGCTTATTCACCCAAATACAATTTAACGTGAGAGCGAGAGGGACTGCACGATACGAACTTCGAACTTCGGAGTAATCCTTCAGAAGCGTTTTAGCTACCCGTTCCAGTGACTTTCGACAAATAAAATCTTCTGTTTGAAGGCCGATACAAATGACAAATAAACTATAGCCCGGCTCATTCGTGACACTCCCATGGGAGGTATGAAGAGTGCGCGCGGCGGTGCACGGCGCCCGCGCTGTCTTACCCCCGTCGCTCGTAAACTATGTGAGGAAGTGTCACGAAGTTACCGGGCTATATTTTATTTGTGAGCTCACAAATTAACGCCATTTGCCACTTATGAAGAAGTTTATAACCGCCGAGATTCCATAACACACGGGAACCGCGGTTGAAACGCTTCTGAGCCATACCCAAATAAGCATTAATGAAGGAAAGCAGTGACGTGCCACAGGGTTTTGGGTAAAAGTAACCAGTTCAATCTTGATTACAAGGGTTTTCAATGTCTAGACTATTGTCGTTTAAGGTAGGCAGTACTTCTGTGTCTCCACTGCCGAAGTTCAAACTTACCATTTGCCTTGAGTAAGGCAATTTCTTCAAACTTCACCCAACTCTGACAAAAACACTTCACCCTTTATTTTTCATCCCCAAAAATGGAAGACACAGTAGAGATTTGATAAAAAAAAGTCGAAGTAACACTAAACTGTCGAAATTAAAGTAAAGCACCGAGTATAAAATTTTAGAATTCAGTAGTCTCAGTGAAGTCACGATTTCAATATGTACATGTACACCCATTATCGCAGTGAAATAAATGATATTTCTTTCTTTCTTTCAAGAAAAATCTTACCAGCGCGAGGTACGATCTGCTTAAAATGTATGGGCATATTAGGCATTGATAACGATCGCCAATATAACAAAACCTCAGTCGGAATACCGTTGTCCTCATCACGTCAAAACGGCAGGGCAGATTATAACAATTTTTGACACAGGGGTAGTAGAGTATCTATGAAGGAAAATCCTCGTCTAGTTCAGACACGCAGCGTTCCGCAGAGGTCCAGAATCTATGGAGACAGGTTGTGCAGGGTAAGATCAACGGCTCTAGTCATCAGGAAACTGTTCACCAATACGACAGACTGGCCAGATCAAGGCGCAGACGAGTGCTCCCTGAACGAACGTGGTCCGAGAGCGCAGGCCACAGGGAATAGGGAATATGCATGAATTTTAATTTTTGCTTTTTAAAAGCTCATTCATGTAACAAACAATAGACAAAAATATTGTTTCGAATAACTATAAAAATAAGCAAGATATAAGCCATCAAACATTTCATTCTATCTCTTTCTAGCAAAACAGAATTTAATATGGAGTTCATATGGCTGGAATGCACCATGACGTAACAGTGCACGTCGCATCTCTCTGTCTAATTATTAGTTTAAAGTGCCTATATCTTGCGTATTTCTTAGCCGATTTAAATTTTAATTTCACATTTTGAAATCGTTTTTACGGTATTTTAATATTTAGTTAAGAAATGCGATAAAAAAAATACATGCATATATCCTATTGGAGGAAGATTGTTGAACGCGCTACCGTCAAACTGCATGAGTGACCAAGACTGTTCTGTCCAGAGCACACGCCTAAGGATGGCATAAGGATGGTTATACGATACTTTTTACTCCACAACGCCGAAACAAAAAAGAGGATTACCTCTTACTACTACTACTCACTAGCTCAGCAACCCAAAGAGAGTCAAGACTCGCTTTGGGTTGCTGAGCGCTTGACTCGAAGGCCAAGGCCTTCGACAAGTCAGCGCCACATGTATCAATCTTGTCTGTCTCTTCAGTTACCGGCTTGAAGATCGTGCAGATCTGATTTGACGACACCCGAAGATACCTGGGAGGGCCGACCGGCCTTGACCCTATTGGTCATCCCAAATACGAGTCGTGACGCTCCGCTCCTCAGTACTACGCAGAAGCTCGGCCTTCAGTTCGGTCGGTACGGTCTTCCCAAGTACTTAAATAATATCTATATGAACTTACCGGTCATGGCGACGGTGTAAAACTTGTCCGCGCTGCTGTCCCAGGTGATTTCGGGAATGTCCTTGACTTGAGTGGGGGTGAGTACATTGCCTTCGTTTACGACGGCTCCGCTTGGGTACTTCACCTGATAACGAAAAGATAATAATTAGAAAATGCGATTAAATATTTGCCCTGCGTAATTGCGTATATATTTTTTTTCTGTTGGTTAATCGGCGATTAGTGGGAAGATGACTAATGGCACGTAGGCATAGAAGCCAGCAGCTCCACCATAGTTTTATAAACGGATCCCATTATTCCCTAAAATCACTATAGTCATAACGTAATGATTGTAAAAAACTAAAATGTCATAATTCTGGAACTGCAACATTTTTGAAAGTAGTTTTAACACTTTCGCTGTCAAGCTTTTCGTAGCGCTATGCTTGAATCGCATGTTATTGAGTACGCGTCGAGCAGAGCGCCCGCTTGGTGCGTTCTCGTAGTGAATGTGTTAATTTGTGGCAATCTGGAAAAGTCCACGGTTTCCGAAAAAATGCGATAACTAACCAACATTCGGACAAATATTATACCGTTTTTTTACATATTCCTTCTCAAACTCTTCACAGTAAGAGAAGGTTCGAGAAGTTGTGTTGCCACAGAATTGAATTACATTTTCGATTCAGGGACCTTCTATATCCTTCATACAAAACCCTTTGAAACTTCACTTCTTTTGACTGAAATATCTTCAATAAACAGACATTTTATTTGTACAATTTGACAATGGTATACATTTATTGGACAGCAGTTTCCAAGATGGATACCTACAGTGGCGTGGCGTCCGTATAAGCCGATTTCCACCGGGTTACACAAGGAAATACTTATAACCACCTTTTTCTTTAAATATGAGTAAATGAATACGCTTCGGCTTTTTCTTGTAATTTTCCTAACCCCACACCTGATACCTACTACGGCAGTATTAGTGGTACAATTTTCAGTTCACGTGCTTCTATTAATTACTAATAGTTTATTTATTCACGAAGCTCACAAAAGACCTAACGACGGGTCCATGATAATAATAACAGCTGATATACCAGCACGTACAATACCTAATGATCTCTATTTCCATCCAAAAATATATAATTTACTCAAATTACCGTACTTAGCATAATGCAACCACAATTTGCTCTTCATTTTCTATAATGAGGCGCGGAGATGCTGTTAACTAACAATTTTACAACTAAAACAATTTAACGGATTATATCGCGTATATTATCTCATTTTAGTTCCCGACGTTTCGGAAGCTTTCCAGCTTTCCATGGTCACGGGAGGAGGAAATTGTTTTATTTCAATGAGTAATAATCGCGGAAACAGAAGATAATATTAATTTTACAACTGTTGTAACATCACGCCATAGGTCAGTGTCGCGGTTGACGCTTTGATTACGATATCCATACTTCCATACTAATATTATAAATGCGAAAGTGTGTCTGTCTGTCTGCCTGTCTGTCTGTCTGTCTGTCTGTTACCTCTTCAGGCTTAAACCGCTGAACCGATTTGGATGAAATTTGGTATGGAGATAGTTTGAGTCCTGGGGAAGGACATAGGCTACTTTTTATCCCGGAAAAATACCCTTATCCGCGATAAACGAATTTAAGGCGGACGAAGTCGCGGGCAGAAGCTAGTATTCCATATTACGTTGATTTAAACATACACGATCTTCACTCATTATCACACTGGATTGAGCTTCATAATTCCAAGATCCTTTCTACGGAACGTAATTACTATAGTAGAATCGTACGTGAAGCAATTGAAATCAAGAAACATCGAAATTTCAACCGGGAACACGGTTTCAAACTGTCATCTTCGTGGAATCCAGTAATTAGTAAGTGTAAACAACATCAAATAACGTCCGATAAATCGCCTGACGTCGTGAGTGTAGCGTGTCGGTCTAGTGACGACTTAGTGTTCAACCTAATAATCAACACCAAGCGCGGGTAGATCGAAATACTCGCGCGGCTAGAAGATGTTGATTCGCCTCTTCAGTTCCTTCAAGACCATGGACGTAACGCGACGTCCGAAACATCAAAGAATTACCAACGAAAGGTAATTAAGTAAATCATATTTATACGCGATTATTCCATATTGCTCGTAATTAACTAAGTCTATTGTCTACATTAGTTAGAGTACACAATAAATAATAGTTCAAGTAAGGCTCTCTGTTCAAAAAAAGCGCTAGCAAGTTTCAGTTTTAAGAAATATTGTAAGGACATAATATTTGACAAACAAATTAAGATTCCCCGGAAAGCTCGGCCGAATTTCACCTTCCCATACAAACGAAGTTTCGTTCTCATTTTAAAACTACGTGTTGGATTGTAACGAAACTTTGCATATGTAATGACATTAGGTATATCTAAGCCTGTAATCAGTTTCTATGGCTCCAGTGTATAAAACAAACGAAATACAGAAAAAAACAAGTTTTGTATGAAAAACATAAATTCGCTGTATTTTTTTTACTATGGTATCTGAAGCTACATAAACTAATTACAGGCCTGCATATACCTTAACATTATAAGTACAAAATTTCATAAAAAACTAGCAAGTCGTTGTAAAATGAGAGCGTAACTACGTTTGTATGGAGAACTGAGCTTACCGGGGACTCTTAAACCGGCGAAATTTATATAATGGTCTGATGGATGGATCTGGCTCAGTACTAATAAACCTAACAGACAGATTTGAATTTTTCGAATTCTTTTCTGATCTGTTTTAAAATAGGAGGAAAACATTGTAACGGACTATTTGGAGGGCATTTTTTTATGTTTTGTATGTTTCTCTGTGTCGTTGTGGTTTAATCACACCAAAACGGCTAAACGGATTTCAACTATTTTTGGTATACGGGTATTTTTTCATCTCCGCTAATAAAGTTGTGGAGGTCCTTGGGGAGACCTTTCTTATGTATTAATGGACATAAACCCGCCGAACATTTGATACGATAATTGATGCATACTCCGGGTTTTGACACATTTCCGAGTTTTCCGATGGCAATTATTTATCTATACTATTATAAAGTTGTAAAAATAAAATGTCTGTACATAGAATGTATTTAAAAAAATAATTGAAATGGACTATTTTAGGGTCACGAAAACTATTTATGGTTGTATGTGTGTAGCTGTGGCTTCATCACGCCCAAAAAATCACGAAAATATATAATAAAAGGGCTTTAATCCTTTAACTTACTTTTAGGGTTCCATACTTCAAAAGGAAAACTAAACCCTTATCTTATAGGACCACTTTGTTGTTCGTCTGTCTGTCAAGACCCTTTTTTCAGGAACGTATGGAGGGGAGGTATCAAGTTGAAATAACCATACATTCTTATGTTTGCGGTCCGTTGAAGCGGTAAAAAAATCAAGCTTCTAAGTCAACGCAATCCGCAGATACAGTAATTAAAAAAGGTGTTTCCATACATATTGCCGTCAATGGAAAACCTATTTGGGTACTTCCAGTTATCCTAGAAACTTGAAATTTGATTTGAAAGCAGCTCTTGCTATAGCACAATCCACGAAATAAATCTGAAAATCTTTTTTTTTTTTATGTATACAGTAACCAATAAAAAATGACTCCACACCTACATTTTACTTGGTAGGGCTCTGCTTACACTGGATTTTCATGCATACGGCCGCTTTTAGCGTATATTTCTTACGGAACCCTCGCTGCGCGAGTCTGACTCGCACTTGGCCTGTTTTTTAAAAACATCTTCTATGTGCTGACATTCCATTTTTACAACTTTATAATTTTCATAGTACGTATCTATACTTACATGTAGTTTGAAACAGTACCTATACTGCATGTCATCGTAAGTGGTAACGTCATTCGTAATTATTCGCTCTAGGATTGCATGTGGTCATAACAGAAGCAAGTGTATGTTCAACATGACCAATGTTTATAAAAGTTGATATAGAGCATGCGTATACTAGGGTACAGAGCGATAATATTTAAAGTTACGAGTACGTGGGTGACTAATGAATTTGTTAGTTTTTTTTACTAAGTCGTTATATAACGCAGTCATTAAGAAACGAACAAGAAACAAATTCAGTACCAATAACTTGGCTAGGTACCAGCGGCGTAAATAGAAACCGATTCTCATCGGCTTGCTTACTTTAAGGCATTTGAGTACTCTATTCTACTGAATATAGTACTCAAATGCCTTAAAATAAGATAGCCGATGAGAATTAGGCATTTGAGTACTTTATTCAGTGGAATAAAGTACTTCTACCCATTGCTTCTCCAGCACCTCCAGCACAACTGTAATACACGACTCTTTGTCGCGCGACAAAGATTGTCTCTCTCCTTCCTTTCGATAGTACCAGCGGCGTAAATAGAAACCGATTCTCATCGGCTTGCTTACTTTAAGGCATTTGAGTACTCTATTCTACTGAATATAGTACTCAAATGCCTTAAAATAAGAAAGCCGATGAGAATAAGGCATTTGAGTACTTTATACAGTGGAATAAAGTACTTCTACCCATTGCTTCTCCAGCACCTCTAGCACAACTGTAATACACGACTCTTTGTCGCGCGACATAGATTGTCTCTTTCCTTCCTTTCGATACAATACTTGAAAGACGGGTGATGCTATGTTGCGCGACAAGCGTAGCCGTGGAGTGTTGTGCTAGACCGGCAGCAAGTATTAGGACAGCGAGAGAGATGGCGCTGTTCTTCAATGAAGAAACAGAATCAATATAATTATTGATTATATATCTTATCTCTTTAATAATGACTGTAATGCTTGCCGAATCTTCTTGAGTCTAAAATCTCATTTTTTCAGGATTGTCACCAAACAAAACAAAACTACTGGGTTTTTCAAGCTGAATATGCATAAGTAAACTACGACTATCACCTTTTTTCTGTACCGCGTCGCTATGATATAATATAAAAAGAGATAGATAGGTTACCTACACGATAATCCACGTGTAAAATGGCCAGGTTATGCACACATAAATCTGATAATATTGCAATAACACACTAATCGTAAATGCTTTTAGATGCTTTTATTAAGTAATTAGTGCAAAATCTCATTATGCATGACGGCATTTTTGCTTATTTGACGCAAAATCTAATACATATATATAACAGTCCTCCGTGCGCGAGACTGAGTTAAGGTTTGCCAATTGGCGTAATTTTGGTGCGCCATTTTCGGAGCCCGTATAAGGTTATACGGGCTCTACCTCTACCTTTTTTTTAAGTTATATCATTGAATCCACGCATATCGCGATCCATGTCACGAAATATCAGCGTATCAGTGAAATGAAATGATTTGACATCCGCGATACTGCTTGTCAATCACGATAATATTGATAATCTAAACCCTACCGTTGAAGTGGCAATGGGCGGGCCATGTAACCCGGAGAACGGATGGCCGTTGAGGCAGTAAAGTCCTGGAGTGGCGGCCACGCATAGGAAAGAGCAGCGTTGGACGGCCCGTACTGTCACCAGCATCAATATATGCCACAACAAAGCGGGAGAAAATATCTGACACGTCTTAAGGGCCCTAGAAATAGAGTCGTGTCAGATATTTATGCGCCGTCTGTTGTGGCAGATATTAATGCTGGTGACTGTACTTAGAGCCCGTGCCCCCGACCCTGACATTCTCAAAATATTTTCTGTAGATATCAAGGGCGTGGAGAAAATTACAAGGGAAACCGAAGAGTATTTCTTTTTTCATATTAAAAAAAAAGTAAAAGCCTTTCCTTGGGCAACCCGGTGGGAATCGGCTCATACACCACGCCACTAAAATTGTATGGAGGGAATAATTAGTGGGCTAACTTTTTTGTCATTGAATGTAATACTCGATTTAATCTGTTAAAAATGTTTTACTTAAATCAATTACTTAAACTGTTAAATTTAATTAAGTACACCAGTAAAGTATTTTCTGCATACATTTGTATGGAGAGAATAATGACTGGGTAATTTTTTTTAACGGTGAGTGTGATACTTTATTTAATCCGTGTTGCGAAACGTTTAAAAATTGATTATTTTTAATCCTATTTCGAAGCAACAAAGTATAATCATTTAAATTCATTATATAATTTTAATCAAATAATGTATTATAAATAATTGAATTGCATATTTTTTAATTAAAATATTCAGTAAAAATGTATAAAAACTAATTTCCAATATTCATGTATACATTTTATGTATGGCAACTCTAATGTTAAAATTTGACTTTTTTGGCGGTTGCCATCTTACCTTTTTTTTATATTCACGACCACTGTAACGGACTTACTTTCCAAATAATTCTTTCCATCTTTGGATTATACCAGCTACCAAATTTACAGTCCACTTTTTATTCCATCACCATTATCATAATATCCTGAAGAACTCGTCGAGGAGTTACGGATTTTTACATGGTCCTTACTGATCCTCCGTAAGTGGAATGAAGACAAAGGATTGTGAGATCGAACATCAGGGTCGAGCTTCTGCAACGTACAAGCTTCAGTGAACCGTGGTTATCCAAATTGGCGTCGGGCACATCCAGCCTTCGTGAGAATACAGTGCTGACACTCGTCGTATCCCATCAGCCAGGATATTCAACGACGGGTGAACAAGGCCAGGCCACACGAAGCGTCCCAATCCAGCGGGAAATTCACATACGTGACCAGCAATCAGGGTTACGTTAGCCCATCCAGCACAATTGAACCAGGAAGCTAACATTCAACGGGTTGCAGACATTCAATTGAGCCATCTGAGCACTGACCAGCAACAAAAAGCAGATAGCAGATAAGGACAAAGGACACAAATTTGTGAGATCGTTCCTATTCCTTCTTTCATATCACAATTCATTTTCATTTTGTTGTTGCTTTTTATCCAGTTCATTCATTTCATCCATTGGTTCAACATAGATTCATTAATTTAGGCATTCCACGATAGCCTAAAATTCATACCATATTCCTTTTCTCATACAGCTAGCTTCATTTCATTGTCATCAACTGATCAGTAGCTAGATAATCAAACGTATTTATTGCAGTAATTCATTTTAGTTAGCAAGTATAGGCATAACCTCAGTACTTGTCTATTATAGCGTATATTCACAAATTCACGACGTACTTGCACTTTCATTTCATTTAATATATAACATTAACATACAACACGGTACACTTGTTTAATTTCCAATACAATAACACTGTAAAAAACATTAACTTAAACTAATTTTGTAATAAATCTAAGCGCTTGGTTATCTCAAAACTCAACGCGAAACGATACTGAGCGAACTTGTAAACAACTTACATAATCACATACCGGCCGAGTGCATCAGGCAGGAATCAACGCATAAGGAAAAAGTAATAGTTAAGTAAATTATCTCGCGCTGCCAGATAGGTATTTTAGGTGTCGTTTATTAATACTTTGTTATTACTTTCACATTGGATTTTCAACGAAATATATATATAGTTTTTGTTTTTTCACAATGTCGGCAGAGCAAGATTTAAAAAAGCTTAAATATAAACGCGGGGCTATTAAAGGCAAGCTCACAGCGTTCCAAAACTTTTTACAAAAATCTGTGTCAGAGCCGCGACTTAGCGAATTGCAGATTGCTGAGTTGCAGTTGCGATTCGATAAGATTGTACCTATTTTTGATGAATTTGATGCATTACAGACGGATATAGAAATGCTGTCTCCGGCTGCGAGCGAGGGGGACGTCGGAGATGAGCGTCAGCTCTTCGAAGATGCCTACTACGCGAGCATGTCATCGGCGCAAGTTCTTATACATAGGCATACAACGAGGCGTAACTCCGGCGCGAATGAAACTGAGGTAAGCACTGCATCAACGGTTGTTAAGCCACACAATGCAAATTTTGTTAATTTACCCAAAATTGACTTGCCGCGTTTCGAAGGTGGTTATCATAACTGGCTAGCGTTTCGGGATACATATCTCTCTCTCATTCATAACAACGACTCCATAAATACAATAAACAAGTTTCATTACTTGCGTGCGTCACTTAAGGGCAGCGCGGCGCTTGTTATACAAAGTTTAGAACTGACAAATGACAACTATACAATTGCATGGCAATTACTTTCGGATAGGTACGACAACCAGAAATTGTTAGTAACTAATCATGTAAATGCATTATTTAATGTCGAGGCTATTCATCGGGAGTCGAGCCAGGCCTTATGCCTTACTTGATGTCACAAATAAAAACTTACGTGCGCTTCAAACCTTAGGTCAGCCAACTGACAACTGGGACACACTAGTTGTACACATGATGGCAAATAAATTGGATCCTGTGACGACTAGGGATTGGGAGGAGCGTCGTAATTCGGAGTCGACTGTACCTTCTTTGGAGGTTTTTAAAACATTCCTTTTACAGAGGGCAGACTTTTTAGAAAGTCTCGAAGACATCAAACAAAATAAATTAAAGCATGAGTCATCATTATTGTCTCACGGTCAGTCAAAATCGAAAAGTTTGATTGCGACCACTTCATTTGACACTAATCGGAAAAATTCATATTCACATCAATGTCCCTTATGCAAAAAGGCTCATAATTTATACAATTGTTTTGCGTTTAAAAAACTTCCAGCTGAGGCACGACTAAATAAAGCCAAGTCATTCAAAGTCTGTCTTAACTGTCTTTGTCACGGTCATTCTGAGTCACAATGTCGTTTGTCGCATTGCAAATATTGCAATCAAAAACACAATACTCTAATCCATATTGAACCGCTGCGAGAGGCAGGTTCTAAGGCTAACGTTCCATTAAATATTGCAGTAGTTGCGGGGCAGTCAGTTAGTAATATATCGTCTAATCATGTATTGCTTTCTACAGCTCTTGTAAAGGTTGTAGACAACAAGGGGAAGTTGCAAACTGCACGCATTTTGTTAGACAATGGGAGTACCACTAATTTCATTACGCATGATCTTTGTAGTAGGCTAAAATTACATACTTCCTCGATCAATTCAAAGGTGACTGGGATCAATAGTCACACATCTAATAGTTCGCAAGCATGTTCAATTCAGATCCATTCTTTTGATGGAAATTTCAAAACGGACATTCATTGTTTCGTTCTTCCGAATATCACAACAACGATACCTTCGACATATATACATATACATGAAATTCAAATGCCACAAGGGGTTCAATTAGCTGATCCAACATTCAATAAACCAGCATGCATCGATATCTTAGTCGGTGCAGAGATATTCTGGAGCATTTTAGGCTCAAATCGTATTCAGTTGGGTAAAAATCAACCCACGTTGTACGAAACAAAACTAGGGTGGTTAGTTTCAGGAGGTATAACCCAGCCTAAACCACATACACCTATATGCATGTTCAGTCTCGAATCATCACCTGATTCTAGCACAGACATATCTCGTTTTTGGGAGTTAGACACGGTTGCTGCTAAACATAAAATGACTTCCGAAGAAAACGCATGTGAAGAACATTTTCTTGAGACAACCACACGCGATTCTGAAGGACGGTTCAAAGTCTCTATGCCGTTAAAGGATTCACCTGAGGTACTGGGAGATTCTTATCAACGTGCTTTAGCGACATTTTTGTCAGTAGAGCGTAGGTTAGAGAAGAATCCTGTTTTGAGGAATCTTTACGTTGACTTCCTTGCTGAGTACGAAAGTTTAGGGCACATGAGCAAAAGTAGTGTTAATAACGATTCAGTGTCATGTTTTCTGCCACATCATGGTGTTTTACGAGACTCAAGCACTACCACAAAGCTGAGAGTTGTATTTAACGGATCCTCTCCTACCACATCAGGCAAATCGTATAATGACATCCAAAGGATAGGACCAACCGTGCAAGACGACTTACAGTCAATTCTCTTACGTTTTCGTCAACACAGTTTTGTTGTGACCGCTGATGTGGAAAAAATGTACCGGCAAGTACAAATCGAAGAATCACAGAGGTCTTTACAGAAAATATTGTGGAGGTCGCATCCATCAGAACCAATATCAGTTTATACGTTAAACACGGTCACGTACGGAACGGCTTCTGCACCATTTCTTGCTACTAGATGTCTCACTCAATTGGGATATGATTCAAAAGACGATAACGTCAAACATGCAATTTGTCACGATTTTTACGTCGACGATTTTTTATCAGGTAGGGATACCATACAAGAGACAATCTCATTATGTCATAATGTTACTCGTAGCTTAGAGTCTGCAAAATTCAATCTTCGAAAATGGCATTCAAACAATAAGGATATTTTACTTGCAGTGTGTCAGGATGACAACAGTTCCGGCACTGTTAATCTCAGTAGTGCGGAATCTTCAAAGACTCTAGGCTTAAACTGGCAATGTTTTCAAGATTCTTTAACGTTCTCGATTAACGTTAATTTGCAAAATAAAATCAACAAACGGTCGATCCTCTCCACAATTGCTCAAGTATTTGATCCTCTTGGACTTGTTTCTCCCTGCATAGTAGAGGCAAAGATAATCATGCAGCAATTGTGGATCAGCAAGTGTTCATGGGATGATGAAGTCTCTCAACCAATTAAAGCGGCATGGCTTCATTTTGCCCGTACTATGCCGTACTTGAACCAATTGTCAATACCCAGATGCATAAAACCAGTCACTCCTACTGAAGTTTCTCTCCACATTTTCACAGATGCTAGTGAAAAAGCATATGGTGCGTGTGCCTACATACATAGTGTCGCTAGTGACGGATCTGTCAGTGTCCGTCTTCTGGCTTCAAAGAGTAAAATAGCACCGATCCGCCCTCAGACAACGATTCCACGTCTGGAATTAAGTGGTGCAGTACTTGGTGCAAAGTTATATTCCAAAATAATCTCTTCACTCACGTTAAAATTCAGAGACTGCGTATTCTGGTCTGACTCAACGATTACATTAGGGTGGATTGCATCATCACCACTACATCTCAAAACTTTCGTACGCCACAGAGTAAGTGAAATTCAAGAGCTCACGGCTGGTCGCCAATGGTGCTATGTACCGTCCAAAGATAATCCTGCGGACCTCGTTTCCCGTGGTCTTAGTGCCGATCAGCTTGGTCAATCTTCTCTGTGGTGGTCGGGCCCTCAATTTTTACATCTAGATCAATCACAGTGGCCCGAAAATCCAAACAAACACTCACAGGTGGTTATACCTGAAAAAGTTGAGCAATCTCTTGTTGTGCAAGAACAAAAAGAAAACATGTTCACAAAGCTTATCCAGGATTCATCCAGCTTCACAAAGGTTAAGCGCATCATGGCCTTTGTCTTTAGATTCATTCATAACTGTTGCAAGGAGAAAACCAAACAGCTAGGTAATCTTTCGAGTCAAGAGTTAGAACGCTCTAGCAATTTTCTCTTGCGTAGGGCACAAGAAGACTCCTTTCCCAGGGAGCTAGAAATGCTCACTACAAATAAACCGTTGCCTAGGAAATGCAATCTGAGGTCTCTTTCTCCGTTCCTTGGTGACGACAATCTCATTCGTGTTGGGGGAAGACTGAGCAACTCCAGCTACGACTACGATGTCAAACATCCAGTCTTGCTCAGTCCTAAGCATCATTTATGCAAACTGATTTTCAGATACTACCACGCCATGTTTATGCATTCAGGTCCCCAGCTTCTCCTGGCTACTACCAGGCATAAATATTGGGCTATAAGAGGAAGAAATTTGGCCAGAAGTACGGTTCATAAATGTGTCAAATGCTCTCGATTCAATGGCAAAACTGTACAGCCTGTGATGGGTAATCTACCAAAAGAGCGTGTTGAGTTGGAGTATCCATTCTTAGAGACTGGTGTAGATTATGCGGGACCAGTTATGATTTCCAACCGGAAAGGTAGAGGCAGTACATTAGTCAAGTCATATATTTGTGCATTTGTGTGTTTAGCAACTAAAGCAGTGCACCTTGAACTTGTCACAGACCTAACCAAAGAAGCTTACATTGCAGCCTTAGCCAGATTTTTTGCGCGCCGGGGTAAGCCTCGGACTATATTTTCAGATAATGCTACCACGTTTCAAGGTACTTGTAACGAATTTTCAAAAATGGTCAGTCAATGTTCATCAACGGAAGTAACGGAAGGTATTAAATTTTCGTTCATTCCTGCTTATGCACCTCACTTTGGCGGATTATGGGAGTCCGCAATCGAATCCATCAAACATCATCTTCGACGAGTTCTTGATCAGACTCACATGACATACGAAGAGATGTCTACGCTGCTGGTCCAGATTGAGGCAATTTTAAATTCAAGGCCGCTAACGCCACTCTCCGATGATCCAAATGACCTTTATCCACTGACCCCTGCCCACTTCCTTATAGGACGATCGATTAACTTTGTGCCACATCCACAGATTCTGACATCCAATGTGGGAGCTCTTCAACGGTGGAAGCGCATCGAGCTGCTCAAGCAACAATTTTGGCATCGTTTTTCTAACGAGTATATTTTTTGGCTCCAACAGAAGACTAAATGGCATAGTTCTGCAGGGAAACTTGAAGAAGGCGTTCTCGTTGTCATCAAGGACAAAACACTGCCACCACTCCTATGGCAGCTCGGCAGAGTGACGCGTATCATTCCTGGAGCTGACGGCGTAGCGCGCGTGGCGGACATCAGGACGAAGAGGGGCGTCATCCGACGAGCCTTTAATAATATCTGCCCGCTCCCTGTAGCTATAAATTGAATATCTTCAAATTTCAAGGGCGGGAGCATGTTGCGAAACGTTTAAAAATTGATTATTTTTAATCCTATTTCGAAGCAACAAAGTATAATCATTTAAATTCATTATATAATTTTAATCAAATAATGTATTATAAATAATTGAATTGCATATTTTTTAATTAAAATATTCAGTAAAAATGTATAAAAACTAATTTCCAATATTCATGTATACATTTTATGTATGGCAACTCTAATGTTAAAATTTGACTTTTTTGGCGGTTGCCATCTTACCTTTTTTTTATATTCACGACCACTGTAACGGACTTACTTTCCAAATAATTCTTTCCATCTTTGGATTATACCAGCTACCAAATTTACAGTCCACTTTTTATTCCATCACCATTATCATAATATCCTGAAGAACTCGTCGAGGAGTTACGGATTTTTACAATCCGTTAAAAATGCTTTACTTAAATCAATGAAACTGTTCAACTTAATTACACCAGTAAAGTATTTTCTGTTTCAATTGTTTGGAGGAAATAATGAGTGGGCCAATTTTTCTGCCGGTAAGTGTAATACTCGATTTAATCCGTTAAAAATGTTGAACTTAAATCAAAGAAACTGTTCATTTTAATTACAACTCTGTAATAAAAACCTTTAAATTGTGTTTGTTATCGGAAACAGAAATAAACGCCTAAAACTTAATAACTTGACGTTATTACTTGTTGTATACATGTAAAAAATCAAAATCGCTATATGTATGCCTATTATATTTAAGAAGTTACTTCAATTCCTTATGAATCCGATCATCAGAACTTCACTAAAATGGGACCAACTTAGAGGTAGGTACATCTTTTCAAACAAAAAAAAAACAAAATAGGTCAAGCCGTTTTTGAGTAATCGAGGAACATACATTAAAAACTAAAACTACGACGAATTGAAACCTTCCTTTCTTTTTGAAGTCAGTTAGAAATTAATATTTCAATAGTTATTAAGAGTTGTTATATCACTTTACAAATTTTGATCGAAATTAAACTAGAATAAAATTCGCAAAACGAATGAAAATAATAAAAACTTCATATAATCCCGAATAATACAAATCGCTGCCTTATTAAAGTGTAATACATAAAAACGAATCCATGGAACAACCAGTGAAATCGGCCAACTATTCGGTAAGACGCGTTATCTTTAAAAACTAGTAATATTCCATGAAGTTGAAAAAAATAAAGGTATGTACTTACCGATGCAAGTAATTCTGGAGCCACAGGGATTACATCAGAGACGACCCCGTTGGTGGCGAAAGATTTGGCGACCGACGACATGGCTCTCGTGAAGACCCTAAAATTGACCATGCTGGAGGCTATCAAAAAAATCAACGCACATCTTAGTATCCGAAACATTTTTTAAATAAAAAAAAAACAATTTGAATTTTGAATACAAATGGAAGAACTTGAATTTCGAATTGAGAACGCGAGAGAGCTAGTGACCGGTTCGTCGTGAAATGCTAAGTTCTATATGGCCAGTGTTGTTTATAAGTAACCGGTTTAGTAGCGAGCGTGTAGTGTCATAGCAAAAAGTGTTCGTGTTGTAATTGTGTGCTAATGTTTGCGTTTGTGGATCATTTGAGATTTTCGAATAAATAATGAGAGAATTCAGCAAATATTAATGTGTGACATGGCTCTCTTAAAAAGACTTTGCGGTTTCTAAGTTTCTTTTTTGATTGAGTGAATATTTTCGAAATTTTCTAACCATAGACATAGACATAAGTCCAAAAATAGGAAAAAAATTACAAAGATAACGCTTACATACTTTCAACGAAAATTTTTTTGCTCGGATATACCGTTTTTGAGTAATAGCCAAGAAACTGCGCTTCTTAGCAAACTGACGTAAGTGCCGTTGAGATACGCTCTTTTGCTAGTGCACTTTTTCAGTTCGTATTTTTTTCATCCGTAGTTCATTATTTTGTATGAACGGCGGCGGAGCCCTATACTGGGCATGGTCCGACATGCTGGCCGGTGTTTTTTTTAATGAATATCGCGATATTTTTTGGATTTCGCATACAAATTCCTGAAAATTGTTTCATAAATAGATTATATCAATTCCTCCTATTTTAGTGTTGTGGTACCACGACGAATATTAGTATAACACTATATATACCACATAGTATGTTTATAATAAAAAAAAAAAAAAAAAAAAACAAAAAACCCGACTGCGTAAAAAACTAAAATGAAAAAAACAAGTCCAGTGCCCTAGAAATTTGTTAAATTATAATGGAATCTTTCATGATTCATGATTGATACTCACAATATAAAAGATAATAAATTCTAATATGGAACATAGCGATTTTGAACAGTCGGGACCCATAAGAAATCTAGATCGACGCAAATCTTCCCAACAATGGGTTGAATTCCATTATAACTTAACAAATTTCTAGGGCACTGGACTTGTTTTTTCTTTTTAGTTTTTTACGCAGTCGGGTTTTTTGTTTTTTTTTTTTTTTTTTTATACTTTTTAGTTAAAACTATAAAAGTCAGATAATTTCGCAATCTGTATCGTGGGGGTTATTGAGAAGCTTGCACAGATTTATTACAATGCAATTAAATGAAAATTGAGTGAGAACGGCTTGCTAAACAACTTTAAATCGTTATAGTTCCTAACTGGTAATTCCAAATTATAAATGATAAAAGAAACCTAATAATGATTTTAAATCCCTGTTCATTGAGGTTCTATATCGGGTGGGGTACCCGATATAGTACGTCAATTTTCATTTTTTTCTTTTTCACAATATGGCGTCTCATTATCGCCAGTTTGAGTTTTCATCATTTTCATGTCTTCAGTGACATTCGGACAGTTAAGGCAAATCGATTGACGTAAGAATCATTAAAATCGGTCCACGCGTTTGGCCTCTAGAGTGCCAGATAGGAACAAACATACATACATACATACATAGAGTGATAGCACATTATCACTCCTTTGCGTCGCGCAGTCGGGTAAAAAACCCTAAAAATTAATAAATCAAATAACAAGTTTGGATTAATGGACCTTCAAATAGTCAACTACATGGGTCAATATAATACATATAATATTTTAAAAAGAATATCTACCTACTACGCAAAGAGTTCAACGTTTAATTAATATTTGGAAACAAAGTTGCGGTAAAATTACATTCGTAATTGGTTAATACCTAGCTAATAACACTTAAAACGTTGAGGTAATTAGACAATAAATTTAAGTTTAGTTGTTTAGTTTAGTTTAGTTTTACATTATATTTAAGTGTTCCTTAAAAAATCATAACTAATTTTCATTGTCACATGTCAAATGAAATGTCTGTACGTAGAAGATATTTACAAAAAACTTTGTAACAGACTTTTTGGAAGTCACTGATCGAAATTTTTTTTTTTTGATATTTTTGTATGTTTGTATGCGTCACTGCTGCTTCATCACGCCAAATTGGCTTAACCGATTTCAACTATTTTTGGTACACCATCCAAAGATGGTTATAAGTACATTACTTACCAATGGCTGTAAAAGAAATAAACCCCTAAATCGCAGGTATTTGTGACCCGAGCCGCAGGCGAGGGTTGTAAATATGCGATAGAGGGCTTTCTTTTTTCCTGACCGTGGTGGGTACACAATTTTACGTCTTCACCTGGCCATAATGTGAGTTTTACCGCACGCTGTGCGTACGGTAAAACTCGCGTTAGGTAGTGGTTAGGTGTGACGTAAAGGATATTTTTTACAACTACGCTGAAGAAAAAACAGGAGGCGTTATGACTTTTTCTCATCCGCGAACGAAGATGCGGCGTTTTCTAGTAATCTAATAATGTGAAAAAGTAAAAACGTTCCGCACGTTTTAATTAGATGCACTTGGATGCTCGTAAGTACTTCATTAATAAGGCTCCATTTTAGTGTATAGATGGGCGGTGGTGCCTTGAACACTGCAGGCGGTTGTATAACGCCTTGTTGCTGCATCTGAGCACAAAACAATGTTGAATAATAATAAATAAATAAATATCAGGGACAATCTTACACAAATCGACCTAGACCCAAACTAATCAAAGCTTGTACTATGGGTGCTAGGCGACGATATACATAATATATAGATAAATTATAATACTTAAATACATAGAAAACATCCATGACCCAGGAACAAACATTCATGATCATCACACAAACACTTGCCAAGGCCGGAATTCGAACCCAGCTTGTTATGTTAGGCCGTTGTGCAACCCACTGAGCCAGACGTGTCGACAATATAAATAAACAAGTTTAAAAGTTGCGTACTATATTGAAGCACCTGGAGCCATTCCAGCGTATAAGTGGGTGGAGGAGTCTGAAGCCTGCAGGCGGTTAGCACCGCTGTCGTTGTTGCCTGTTTAGTCTGAGTCTGATCAACAGCCGACTCAAATTGTCTAAAGCTGAAGCTGACACTTTCTCTTATCCATTTAACAAAACAGTACAGCAGTTAGTTTTGCTGTGTTTGCTCAGTATACTCATAATTTTATGAGTCATAGACGAGAAAATGCGACAGAGTTTATGTCATTATTTTTCTTAACTTTGGCAAAGTTTGTAATAAATTTGTCAATATTGCTGCGTTTATAAATAGGATTAATATAATGTTAGGGCGAATCTCCGAGCGTTTTTGTTGTCTCTTCATTATCACCACGACGGAAAGATATGTGGTGATAACTTCGACCAAAGTAAACGCAACCTCGGGATAACTCTCCGGTTTGATGAAAAGTTAATTCAGAATATCATTTCTTGTAACGATATTTCTTGTAAAATAAACGCCGTAAAAACGCAAAGGATTGGCCCGTTAAACATTAATCCATACTAATAATATTAAACCATATTAATACTAATCCATACTAATATTATAAATGCGAGTGTGTCTGTCTGTCTGTCTGTCTGCCTGCCTGCCTGCCTATTACCTCTTCACGCTTAAACCGCTGAACCGATTTGAATGAAATTTGGTATGGAGATAGTTTGAGTCCCGAGGAAGGACATAGGCTACTTTTTATCCCGGAAAAATACCCTTATCCGCGATAGACGAATTTAAGGCGGACAAAGTCGCGGGCAGAAGCTAGTAATATTATAAATGCGAAAGTGTGTCTGTCTGTCTGTCTGTTGCCTCTTCACGCTTAAACCGCTGAACCGATTTGGATAAAATTTAGTATGGAGATAGTTTGAGTCCCAGGGAAGGAAATAGGCTACTTTTTATCCCGGAAAATACCCTTATCAACGATAAACGAATGTAAGGCGAACGAATTCGCGGGCTGAAGCTAATTTCTTTAATAAATTAAGAAGTTGCGAATGTGTTTGAAGCACTTGTATGCTCGCGAGTACTTGATTCATTAGGCTCCATTGTAACGGACAGGTGGGCGGCGGTGTCGGGTCGCTGCAGGCGGTTAGAGCCACTGCCATTGTCACTCGTTGTTTAGTCTGAGTCTGACTGACAACCGACTCAGATCGACTCAGATCGTCTAATAAAACTGAAGGTGAGATTCATTCTGGTCCATTTAAAAGAAAATTGTACGGTATTTTGAAATTTTAGGTTATTTTTGCTTATAGTCATAATTATGTATGAGTAATAGATGAAATAAGTTTCTGTCAAAAAAAACATTTTAGTGACAAGCTTTTATTGCCGACTATACTTTTCTTTGAACATCTATCAACTACTCACCGAGACGATTCTAAAGAGCCCAAACTCGGTAGGATTGAGTTATATTATTACAGAGCTCCTATGACCACCTTTCTTCTTCATCACCAGATCATATTATTGCATTGTCACCAAACGCACATAAATATGCCAAATTTTAGCTCAATTGGAATCCGGGAAGTAGGTCAAATTTAACTTGCATGATTCCACCTGAACAAACATATTACATACATACATACATTCCAAGTTAAATAAAAGCTTGTAATAAAAATAGGGCCGTGATTATGGGATTCCTTTTCTTAACTTTAGCAAGGTTTGCAATAAAATTGTCAATCTCGCTGCATTTATAAATTAGGTTTAATACAATGTCAAATACGAGTGTTCATTTCTTAATAAATTAAAAGTTCCGAACATGTTTGAAGCACTTGTATGCTCATGAGTACTTGATTCATAGGCTCCATTTCAACGTACAGGTGGATGGCGGTGTTGAGTCGCTGCAGGTGGTTCGCGGTACCATTGGGTCTCGTTGTTTAGTCTGAGTGTGATCAACAGTCAACTCAGATTGTTTAATAAAGCTGCAAGGTGAGATTCTCTCTGGTCTATTTTAAAGAAAATTTTATAGAATTTTGGAATTTTAGAATATCATAAAAAAAAACAGAAGAATGCTTCATTGCTGGTTTTGTTACATTAAAATGTAAAACTTTAATTTCTGTTGTTGGTAGAAACCTGAACTAATTTTTTTAATTGAAATAAAATTTAAAATGATTTGATAATTATATCAACTCATTAACAGCTTCCAGGGTTACTACTGAATGAGAGATTTTTTTTTTCCAAACTATTTCAATTCCCCACCTTAGTTTTTTTAGGAAACCGTAAAATTGGGTTCTACACAATGGCTTACAAAATATTTGTTGTTTTCTTGGTTCGGAGAAGCGCGAGTTAGGAACTGAAGTAGTTGGGAAGTGAGGCAGTTTGGGAAAGTTTGGTGAAAAGGAAGGATCTCCTACTTTCACAACTATCACATAAAATATTAATAAAAACTATTGATATCCATACACCTAATATCCTTACTAACTCTGTAACATTATAGCAAGCCAACAGATTTACTTCTTGTTCTGCATAAGATAGATTAGAGACTAGAGTGTATTTAATTAGCACTAATTTAATTTTTAATTAGTTAACAAATATACAAATACAACAATGTAATTATCCTGTCTGATATGGTTTTTAGCATTTGTTTATTTTCATGATAAGTAAATTTCTATGAGTGGTTCCATAACCTAGAACAGTGTAATTTTGTAAAGATTAGCGGTTCTGTAATCAAAACAGCCAAAACTTCTAAGGTTCTTCTTCAGTTCTTCTTCATTTTTTATTTGATTTAGAGACTGTATACATCTCTAAGAGTTTTGTTTTATTTATAGAGGTATATCCTTAAACATTTCTGAGGATTTTAATTAACTAATTTTATCTTTTTGCATGTTATGATGCCTAGAGACCATATACATCTCTAAGAAATTTAGATTTAATAATAATTATGTTTAATGTATTATTCACTTTGACCCCTAAGAGACCTTAAACATCTCAGTAGAATTCAGTCAAATTATTATAATTTAATTTTATCGCATGTTGTGACGAGACCTTATACATCTCTGAAAAAAAAAAAATAGTTTATATTTTATATTAACATTGATCTGGAGAATTTGTACATCTCCTCTGCGTGTATCAATTATAAATTAGTTATAACACAATTGTAAAAGTTTTAAGTATAATTAAGACAATATTGTAATAGTTAATTGGTACACGCATATTAATTGTTTTATATACTCTGACATTTTGAATTTTATTGTAGACACATTCTAGATTTACTAATTATTTTAATTTTTAAAATGATGATTTTATCAATAATAAGCAAGTATTATACTTAAGTTAAATGATCTGATTAGGTTTTTCTGGGTTTCCCTAATCCTTGCAACAAATGTTGGATCATATTGTATGTTTCCCAGCAGACTTCTCTCATTGTAACTGACAATTCGAAAGTGCTTGTATCTAAGCCTACTTGAATAAAGGATATTTTGATTTGATTTGATGAGTTAAATTTTCAAAAACATTTAGTATTTAAAAGGAAATCATACATGTGAAGGCATTTTTCTACTAAACTATAATTTTGCTATAGTTTGTAACATATATTACACCATATTAGGTTAGGTTTGTATTATCCGTAGGTAGATAGAAAAACAATGCAAAAAATATAATATATTCGTCAGATCAAAAAAAACGCTTTTGGACAAATTAATCTGAGAAATTGTGTAATTTAGGGGAAATTTCAAATTTCACACACCTATTTTGTATGTATTTAGTTATCAAATTTGGATTTTGGAGACTTTCATGTCAATGGTCTTGTTTAGTGTTGCGTCATGTGGTGGAATATAACAATAATTAAAAGAATTGAAAGTGATTGTGCCTACCAATATGCGACAATATACACCTACCGGCAAATATGATTGCATTGACCTTAACAATTATACGACAATACAATGCCATATTTGTGTACTACAATATCATCATAGTGTAAATAGAGAATAACAGTACTAACTGTAGACGTTACGTAACATGATAATTTACTTTTAGATGGCCAATAAAAGTGGTTGACTAAGTAAGTTCCAATTCGAAATCATTATCTATCTTACATGCATATGGATCGACTTAATTGTAATGGTATGACGGTAACAGTATAAATCTTAACTTACGTTTATTGGTAGGTCGGTACGTTTAGTACACGATTTTTATGCGATGATAAATGCAAAATAAAATGAAAAATAAACTCGCAACCGCAAATGCACGCCGTCACTACGAAGTACGAACCGGCTCCGGCAGGTTGACACTGACAGTACTACCGCATAGATAATATATAATTTATTTTTAAATATATAAATATGAAATGCTGAATATTGTTTACAACACTCTTACACGTTCCGATTTTGATGTGCTGGCCAACATACACATTTCAAAATAGCTGCGTTTATGGACTCGTTTAGCTATTTCAATTACATTTTTGGAACGCCGCCGATGTATTTGTAACTTCGCTTGACACGCCTGTCATGTAGAAAGGCTAGTGCAGTACATTTGCATTTGGCTGCAAATACTAGTAAATAACATCAAAAACAATCTATATTTCATTAAACATACAACTATGCCACACAATGTTGAATGCCAGGATGTAAAAAATGCGTAAAGCATGCTCGGTGACATACAGTTAACTAAACGCTTAGTAGTGATTGCTTTGGTTCTTGGCATTATTTTGATTTTGAAGGAGTACGTATTTATTTATCCGCTATGAGTCAACACAGGGTTGCTTATTTTTACAATGCGGATGTGGGGAACTTCCACTACGGGCCGGGGCACCCGATGAAGCCGCATAGGTTGTCTGTGACCCATAGTTTGGTGTTGAAGTATGGACTACACAAGAAGATGCAAGTTTACAAGCCGTATAGGGCCAGTGCACATGATATGTGCCGGTTTCATAGTGAGGACTACATAGAATTTTTGGCGAATGTTACACCGCAGAATATACAGAGTAAGTTTTAATAAGTTTATAAACTACTTTTATTAATTGAAATAAAACAATTTAACGGATTATATCGCGTATATTATCTCATTTTAGTTCCCGACGTTTCGGAAGCTTTCCAGCTTTCCATGGTCCTCCCGTGACCATGGAAAGCTGGAAAGCTTAATATACGCGATATAATCCGTTAAATTGTTTTATTTCAATGAGTAATAATCGCGGAAACAGAAGAAAATATTACTTTTATTAAATTATAGCTACAAACAGTAACAAAGTTAAGTTACCAAAGGGCTAAAGAAGAAAATGGGGACTCCTTTTGGTGTGTGGTTGTTGGTTAGGGCCCAACCCCTAAGAGCCTGGGCGCTCAGTGCACACCACCGCCCAGCCCTCTTGAAGCTACGCCACTAGCTACAAACCTCAAACAATATTGACCTGCTTAAATAAAACAACTTTTGTAGAGCTCTAAAGGGCTACAGGCCCAAAAATCTTCCTAAAAGTGTCCAAGTATATTGATCTGCGCCCCATTTTTCCACCTTTGTTTTATGCAACAATTCCATCCCCACAAATTAGATGGTTAGCATTCCACAACTGCACCTCTTCCTAGAAATTTTCTTCCTTGCACAACTATGGAATAAATGATCACTGGCAGTATTTCCCGTACTGATGCAACCTTCAAACCCACAAGAAAAGAGTGTAGTCCCACCTTAAAAGCAGGAAACGCACTTGTGACTAATCTCTTTTTTAATTATGTTATTCCAGCTTATTCAAAAGACCTTCTTCACTACAATGTTGGCGATGACTGTCCTGTCTTCGATGGACTGTTTGATTTCTGCTCAATGTACACGGGGGCATCACTAGAGGGTGCTATGAAGCTTAACAATAATGCATGTGACATTGCCATTAACTGGTCTGGTGGACTTCATCATGCCAAAAAGTTTGAACCTTCAGGTATGTGCCGTTTATTTATTGAAACTTTATTTTACTACACACACACACACACACAAGAAAGTTTGAATGAAGGCCTGGCAACTAGTCAGCTATTAACATTATGCCAATTATTTGTTATTATTAGCTAGATATCCAAGGATGGTTATAGGATTCTTTTTACATGAGTATGCTAAAGCAAGAAAATCGTCCTATGCTAAAGAAGCGGGCTCCTTCTAGTATACACAAAAAGGTGGTTTCCAAAAGGTTCTATGATATTTATGGAAATTTGAAACCTTGTTTGTAACGATATCTGTAGTTTTCACATTATTCAATAATTGTGTTATAGATACATAGATTACATTAAAAATACAGAAACACAAAATAATGTGTTTCATAAAATACTTGTATCCAATGCTGTTCCTAAAACTTTTCATTTGCATCAGTAATGAAATGCTAGCCTTCACCTAAGAATCTTTCTATAAATATCCTAGAAAATGTAATGTTCAAGAAAGATCCTTAGGTGAAGGTTAGACGTTACAGTATATACTGTGATTCTTCAATGCGATAAAAACAGTGTTGTATTTCATTTTTTTCAATATTTATCACATCATTACTGTAACGTGTTTCGTAGAGTTGTGTAATGGATATGGAAGAAATATGGAGACTAATATATCACAGTATTTACTGATCGTGAAATCTAGTATATTGATGGATGGCAATATATATATTACAAACTGCGATTACGGAATTCAGAAATCTAGATTCCCAACCAATACACTAGATTAGACGATCAATAATTATCCCGACATTTTTTTTTTAGGTACATTTGTATAAAAGTATACAAAATGTACCTATCTTTTTTTTTTTTTTATACTACTAAGGTGGCAAGCCAGCGTACGGCCTGCCTTATGTTAAGCAGTCACTGCAGCCTATGAGCGCTAGCTACGCCAGGGGCATTACGAGCGTGTTGCCGACCCTTTAAGAACCTATTCACTCCCCTCTTGAAGAACCCCATATTGTAACCTCCATAGAAAACCGCGGCAGGGAGGTCATTCCACAAAAGGAATGTGCGCGGTAGAAAATTCCTTTGATACCGTACGGTGCGCGACCATTTTGGTTCCAAGGTCTGTGGATGAATATCCCGCCGATGGCGAGCGGTGCGGTGGTAGAAGTTGGCTGTAGGCATCATGTCGAACAATTCCTCGGAACACAGCCCATTATACAGGCGGTAGAACACACATAAAGAGGCGAAGTCTCTCCTTAGACTTAAAGGTTCAATACCGTTTGTGAGCATGGGATCGTCAATAATTCGTACCAAGAGGGCCAAGCTGATATCCAGGTGCACCAGCCCAGAGGTGACAGCAGTACTCCATATGGTGATGTCCCTGCGATTTTTACAGCAAAAATCTTTGCCGAGAGGTGAAGTACTGGTTCACTCTATTTAGGACACCCAGCTTTTTTGATGCCAGCTTGGCCTTCTCTTTCAAGTGACTTCGGAATTGAACGTCGCTCGAAATATCAATACCTAGGATTCCAATGCTCTTCGAGATGGTGAGAGCCGTGTTCTGGAATTGAGGGGCCACAGTAAATAGGGTTTTCTTAGCGGTAAACGCGCAAACTTGTCTTTCGGTGGGGTTAAATTGAACTAGGTTTTCTCGACTCCAATCGGAGACTCTGGATAGAGTGCTCTCGACTTCGGACACAAGTTGTTCGCGACTTTCTTCCACAACGGAGCGAGGGATGTTTGCTCGGCCTGTGTAAAGCGCATCTCCGGTACTGTCGTCTGCATAGCAATGAATGCTATCGGTGGACAGCATGTCATTGATATGTAGCAGAAACAGCGTTGGAGATAGTACGGAGATTTGCGGGACGCCAGCGTTAATAACCATGGTTTTGGAGCAGCCATCAACCACGGCTTTTATGCTACTGTTGGTTAAAAAGCTGGCGACCCATTTGCACAGACCCTCGGGCAGTCCGTAAGATGGCAACTTCGATAGAAAACCCCGGTGCCAGACCCGATCGAACGCCTTGGCTATGTCTAGGCTAACTGCCAACGCCTCACCTTGACTCTCCATGGCCGAGGCCCAGCGGTGTGTGAGATACACTAGGAGATCACCAGTGCAGCGACCGTGACCGGTCGCTGATCAAATCGTGTTCTTCTAGGTATCTTAGGAGTTTCGTGTTTATCACACGCTCCATCACCTTTGAGAGAAGGGAGGTGATAGCGATAGGCCTGTAATTGGATGGATCTGACCTGTCCCCTTTTTTGGGCACTAGATGCACATGGGCAATCTCCACGAAGACGGAATCTGCTTTTTGTGGTAAGAAAGCGCGAATAGACGCGTTACCACAGGGCACAACTCAGGAGCACACTGCTTGAGCACCACTGCCGGTATGCCGTCTGGCCTACTCGACTTGTAAACATCTAGACAAAGTAATTCCCGCCGGACATCCCTTTGAGTGAAGGTTATCTCCGGCATGGAGTATCCGCAACACAGGATGGTAGGTAGTACGGTGCTTCCATCATCGTTCGAAGTCTAGTTCGAGGCAAAGAAGTTACCCAAAAGATCGGCTTTCTCTTTAGCGCTGTGAGCCAAATTACCATCAGCATTTCGCAGAGGTTATAAGAACGACTGACAGAAGTTTCCCTCGGCAGCCTTGGCGAGCGACCAGAAGGCACGACTTCCAGAAGGGTACCCTGCGAGTCGCTCACCAATATCTGCCCTGTAAAAGCCAAAACCATGTTACAAAAAATTTAATAAATGGAAACTAAATACTGAAGACGATATTTGATGAATATGAGTAGCACAGTATTTATTGTAACAGTTCAGTTCAGTTTTTAAGTTTTAATGGCTTCTGTCCATTAGGACAATTTTACCACCGTCAAGGTACTTATTTGATATTTATTTGTACATAGCTTCTAATGCGCTTGTGATCATTACTTGTCACCCACAAGAACCAGTAATAAATCAGCAGTTACACGCTTGGTTGTTTTACTTACGCCCGGCGAAGAGGATGGGATACTTCTAGTCTTCGCCTTAGATCCTGCATTTTTTTTAAATAATAATAATAATAAAAGACATTTATTCACTTTTTGCATAGGTAAATAATTGGGTTTTGACTTATATATGGTGAGGTACAGAAGAATGCAAAACAATGAAAGGGAAGGTGGCTCAGCTTATGTCACTGCCAAGAGCCCACAAGGACAATTGGTCACCAACGCTGTTATTCTGCCACCCCCGTGACTAAATAACTAAATACATTTTGGATGACTATCATGTGCCATGCAATTGTTTTTGAAGATCCAACAGACATGCCTTACAACGGTTTTTAAATACCCCCAGGGACTTGCTATTTCTTACAGGCGGAGGCAAGTTATTCCAGCACTTAGAGGTGGCGTATCGAAAATTGCCCCTAAATGCCTGAAGCCGGTAGTGGAGGAGAAATAGAGTCGCTTTGTGCTCTCATACCTTTTGCCTCTCGTTTTTGCTTCCACTTAAGCTATATGTATCTAAAGTGGATTTTGCATCAAGGAGAGTTTATCCTTATTCAATAAAAGCTCCAAAGTAACAACATTTTAAATTTTCCAGGTTTTTGCTACGTAAACGACATTGTAATAGCAATATTAGAGCTTCTCAAATACCATCCCCGAGTTCTCTACATAGACATCGACGTGCATCACGGGGATGGGGTCCAGGAGGCTTTCTACTTGACGGACCGGGTCATGACCGTCAGCTTCCATAAGTACGGGAACTACTTCTTCCCTGGAACTGGTGATATGTATGAGATTGGGGCGGA
Organism: Hedya salicella; assembly: GCA_905404275.2. Lineage (NCBI taxonomy): Eukaryota > Metazoa > Arthropoda > Insecta > Lepidoptera > Tortricidae > Hedya > Hedya salicella. Next base: position 5,721,779 of record FR990114.1, on the reverse strand, counting down.
GAGTGGGAGGTATTACTCTGTGAATGTGCCGTTGAAGGAGGGGATCGATGATCAGAGTTATGTTCAGGTGAGGTTTTGATTAATATTCTGTTTTATGTATTTTAAAGATATTTAGTTTCGCTTCCGTTTCCGTTTCCAGTTGTCAAACAAGTTGGATGTGATTCAGCTCAGTCCTGAAATCTAATTTCAGTTCGGTGTTATTAGCTGGAAAACAACGAAAAAAGTGTAGTGGGGAAATCTTAAACTTGGAACTCAGAGCAGTGTTCGTGCATATAAACCAGTGTGGTGAAACTCGATCAAGCATGTTGCAGGTTTAACGGTATAAACGACATAGCCATATTGTGTCATAGACTAGGAACTTCCCCAAACACGATTGGAAGCAAGGCTACCAACAAAAACAAACTTTGTTTGATTATTCAAAATAATCAGCTGAAAAAAAAACTATGTTTTTCAAAACTTTGTACTTTGTTATGGTTGAAATGATATAGGATATTAATGAGAAAAAAAGGAATTTTACTTAAACTTATCTGTAAACACGTTTATATAGAAAAAACCGGCCAAGTGCGAGTCCGACTCGCGCACCGAGGGTTCCGTACAAATTCTTACTTACCCTAACTTTATTAACCGGTACCGGTTAAGTTTGCACCTGATATCTATAGCATTGCATACAAATCAGGTGCAAACTTAACGCAACCGGGTTGTTCAAATAGGTTTTTGCAAATTAAAAAAAAATAGCTAGTTAGAGACATGGCTATAACTTTTGTGTAATATTTATGTTTATTTACACAAATTGTGAAATTTTCAAAATTTTAGATTGGTAAACTTTGGAGATAAAGGGGGGAATGGTGTTTTTTTTTACATTTTCCTTAATAAAACAAAAAGTAATCACAATAAAAAAATTAAAAAAATTGTTCGAAAATGTACAGGTCAAGCCCTTTCATATGATACCCCATTTGACCCAGTAACTAGACTCTTAATTTTTACACCCCTCATATTCGTCGTTTTTTTAGAAAATAAAAATATATTTTTAAATATTTCCTGTGCAATACATGTGGGCTGATCATGTTTATAAATATTCCAAATTTCAAATAGTAATAGCATAAGTAGTTTTTGAGATATGGCGCTTTAATAGTCGGACAGGCAGACAGACAGAGTCGCACCATAAGGGTTCCTTTTGTACCTTTTTGGTACGGAACCCTAAAAACCTCGGTGAATATCTCGGAAACTGCTAATGGTCAAATCGATAGCTTTTGAGCTGCTCTATTTAGTAGACCTCTTAGGATTATCGTCCATCTCTGTGACACCCTGTATGCTTGACAAATGATCAACGTTTCTGATACGATTCGTAGATAAACTTAAATTAATATTGATCGTGAATTCCAGGTGTTCAAACCAGTGATATCCAACGTGATGGAATTCTATCGTCCCACGGCAATTGTTCTCCAGTGCGGCGCAGATTCACTCGCAGGCGACCGGCTCGGGTGCTTCTCTCTGTCCACCAGAGGGCACGGAGAATGCGTCAAGTTTGTCAAGAACTTGAACGTACCTACACTAGTAGTCGGCGGTGGGGGGTAAGTCTCGGACTCCATTCAAATACTCAGGCTTCTCTTTAGACGAAACACTGGTGCCGCCTCAACAAACTCCGCTCAGGACGGCAGGTGCAACTATCTGAAATACAAATAGGGATGGAGTAAGACCCTTTTTTGTGGACTCTGGTCTTTAAGATCAAATTGAGCAGCATATCGTGGAGCATTGTCCAAAACGACTACTGGGCTAACCCAATTGACCTCTATATAAATTAAAAAATAATAAATATTAGAACAGAGTTCGATTGTCAAGGAAAAAATCAATGCGACCTACTAAATTGCAAGCAGGATTTGAAACTGTGACCTCTTCTTTAACGCAGAAGTGCTCTGACCAACTGAGCTAACGCAACTTTACGTATGTGGCCTGAAATTTTCGAACACAATCTAGTTAGCGCTATTGCTGCCTGTTGTTTTAATGTAGGATTTTTTTATTTTGCTTGTTTTATAATTAAATATCCTATTATAAATTCCTGCAAATGACCTTTCTCCATACGATTAAATAAATAAACCGTTACCGGGTTGGCTCTGCCATCTTGTTCTATCTGCGAAGGCTTCTTAATTTGCTTCTTTGTTCGTTTTTACAGCTACACTTTAAGAAATGTGGCCCGGTGCTGGACGTACGAAACGTCTCTGCTTGTGGACGAAAACATCTCCAATGAGCTGCCTTTAACAGAGTACTTAGAGCTGTTTGCACCTGACTTTCAGCTGCATCCAGAGATTAGCAGGTAAGGAACATTGGGTCGCCTTTTGTCATAACGGATTTTATTCAGAAACCGTAAATTTTTCAAGATATTTTAAAAGATCATCGTATAGATTAAGTTAGGTTTAGTTTGTTTTATAATAATCCTGAAAAGTTTACAGTTTTGTAATAAAATGCGTTATGGCAAATGACGTTAGGGATTCCGATATAGATCCAGGAACATTATAAGGTCTACAACTCACAGCCCCGGATCTACAACTTGTGAATCGGGGCAGAAGCTTCACCCCTTCTTCACCGCTAGGTCATCATCATCATCATGTCAGCCAAAGGATGTCCATTGCTGGACAAAGGCCTCCTCCAATGACCTCCACAACATCCGGTCGTCCGCCGCCCACATCCAACGTTTTCCCTATTTCTTCAGCAGATCATCGGCCCCTTTTGTTTGGGGACTACCCGCACTGCTTCGTCCTGTACGCGGTCGCCACTTGAGAACCTTTCTGCCCCGGCGTACATTGATTTTACGAGCAATGTACCCCGCCCACTTAAGTCTACCATCTCTCTCTGAGCTATGTCGATGACCTTGGTTCTTCTGCGGATATCTAGACGCGGTAGCGTGTCAAGCCAAGTTCAAGCTTACAGAACTGGCGAGCAGCATCGTGTGTGTATTACTTGCAGAATAAAATTCAAATTGTTTTTTTTTTTTAGTACCAACAATGCAAATAGCAAGCAGTACCTGGAGGCGATAACGAAGCATGTATATGACAATCTCAAGATGTGCCAGCACTCGCCCGCCGTACAAATGACTCACGTTCCAGGTAACAAATCTATTTCTATACTTATTTTTACTAAATTATAAACGTGAAAGTATGTATGTACGTTCCACTTAATCTCAAAAACTACTGGATTAATTTTTATGAAACTTTCCAGTTATGTACCTTATATATCAGAATAGGACATAGGCTAATGTATGTCAAATTTCATCTCTTTTAGGGACGAAAAAGGGGATGAAAATTTGCATGGACAGTTAATTATTTACTAAAACGATTTTTTTATTTTTTGTATGTTTGTATGTGTCGTTGTGGCTTCATCACGCAAAATCGGCTAAACAGATTTCAACAATTTTTGGTACACGGGTAGCTGGGTATCTCCAGATGGATATAGGATACTTCTTATCCGACTACAATGTCGAGCCGAAGTGGCGTGATGAAGCCATAACGACACATCAAACATACAAAAAAACCAAAATAAAAAAATTTGCTTCAGTCACCTCAGTAATGGATTATCCTTTTTTTTATATCTTCCATGTACAGAAATTCATTTTTACCACTTTATAATAGTATAAATTAAGGAACATGTTATAACTATGAAACTACTAATATTTTCTTCTGTTTCCGCGATTCTTACTCATTGAAATAAAACAATTTAACGGATTATATCGCGTATATTATCTCATTTGAGTTCCCGATGTTTCGGAAGCTTTTCAGCTTTCCATGGTCACGGGTGATGACTTAGAAAAGATAAATTTTCCTCTGTCAAACTTACAATTTGTGCAAACTACCCAATTTTGAAAAAACAAATATAGGTCCAACAGGAACCAACATTCTTTCACGTTCTTTTTGTTTAAGAGTAAACCTTATTTAAGTAAGACTAATTTAGTGTAAAAGTCATTTGCACTTACAACGCCTTACATTTCGAAGTAGCAGTTGTGGCCACAGTTAACAATGCAGATAAATAAGTATTGTTCATCGGGTATAAAGCTAAGTGGATTCGCTGTAGAAAAATATTTTTTTATTATATCATCGAGCTGATCTGATGATGGAGCACGAAGGTGGTCATAGGAACTTTCTAATAAAATGATACAATCCTAACGAGTTCGGGCTCTTTACAATCGTCTCGGTGAGCAAAAGTAGAACACAGAGAATAGTATAGTTGGCAATAAAAAACCTTTATTTTTTAATTCGACAGGCGACTGCTTTCCCGAAGACTACAAAATCAAAGACGAGCCGGACCCAGACATCCGCATCAGCCAGGAGGAGGCCGACAAGACCGTGGAGCCCAAGAACGAGTTCTACGAGGACGAGAAGGACAACGACAAGGAGGCACCGGTCAAGGCCGAGGAACCATAGCACGAGGCGCCGCCCGCGGACCCGCCCGCCAGTTGACACGAGCTGCGCAGGTACCGGAAGAAGTTCATGTGACACTGGAGAGGAGTTAGGGGAAGACTCTGGAATCGGTGTATGATATTAATCAATAATTTAATCAGTACCCCATGATAATCTGATCAAGTTAATGTGAAAATAGTGAAGAGAGCTGAGGGTGCGGACTTTGGAAACGGTTCTAGATATTTATCTTTATTTTAGACAGTAGTGCAATGGGAAATTGGACGGGGGATTGGAGAGGAGAGGGGGAGAGGCTCTGGAATCGGTGTATGATCTTAATCACTAATTTAATCAGTACTCCATGCGAATCTGATGAAGTTTATGTGAAAATGTTGAGAGAGCCGAGGGAGCAGACTTTGGAAACGGTTTTAGATATTTATCTTTAATTTAGACTGCGGATGTGCAAATTGCGGAAAGTTTCCAAAATGTTTAAAAAAGGTCTTTTAAACAGGTAAGTTAACACTAGACTTGAGACCTTTTATATACAAAAAAATGCAAAAAAGGTCTTATAAACAAGTAAGTTAACCCTAGACTAAGACCTTTTTTAAGCATTCTGGAAACTTTCCGCAATTTGCACAGCAGTAATTTATGTGAAATTGGATGGGGGATTGGAGAGGAGAGGCGGGAGGCTCTGAAATCAGTGTATTATATTAATCACTAATTTAATCAGTACTCCATGTAAATCTGATCAAGTTTATGTGAAAATGGTGAAGAGAGACGAGGGCTTTGGAAACGGTTTTAGATATTTATCATTAATTTAGCCGGTAGAAATGTATGCGAAATTGGACGGGAAAGAAGCTACCATTCTGTGCCCGTGTGTAAGCCAGAACAGATTTGGGTTACTATTTCTTTTAAAACAGTAGTCTCAGATTAGACAACGAAGTTTTAAAGGGGAGGTGAGCTGAGGGCGAAAACTTTGGAAACGGTGTATGATGTTTATCATTAATTTAGACAACAGAAATATAAGTTATACTGAGAAGGATGGACGATGGCAGACTTTGCGAACAGTATGAGATAAAGTATTAGTCAATAGAAATCAGTGGTGAGACTTAAAACATACTCTTGGGCAAGCCGGAGAAGATTTGGTTAACTATTTCTAATCTAAGGTTATAACAGCAGTAAGATGCTTCAATTGGTTTATAACTTATAATAGAAGCCGGTGGGATTTAGTCCGCAAAGGCTAAAAAATCAAAGCCCATCGGTCTAGAGAGGAAATTATGAGGTTAAGCTGAAGGGGAAGACTTTGGAAACGGTGTATGATGTTCATAATAAGTTAAAAGTAGACATTCAGGTGAAACTGAAGAGACGAAACGGTGGGATTTAGTCCGCAAAGGCTATAAAACCAAAGGCCATCGGTCAGGAGAGGAAATTATGAGGTTAAGCTGAAGGGGAAGACTTTGGAAATGGTGTATGATGTTTATAATAAGTTAAAAGTAGACATTCAGGTGAAACTGAAGAGACGAAACGGTGGGATTTAGTCCGCAAAGGCTATAAAACCAAAGGCCATCGGTCAGAAGAGGAAATTATGGGGTTAAGCTGAAGGGGAAGATTTTGGAAACGGTGTACGATGTTTATTATAAATTAAAAGTCAGGTATTCAGGTGAAACTGAAGATGATGGAAGATGGTAGGACTCTGGAAAGGTCATATGTTAAAAGTATCATAAATAAGTCAGTAGAAGGGTGAATCAACTTTTAGCCTTACACAAATCTGTTCAAACTTTTAAAATTCGTTTTAAAATAACGTCTTTAAATAACGCTTTCTCTATGTTTAAACTGTACATTCTTTCAGTATGTTAAACCTAATGGACTGTAAAATTTCGTATTGGACGCCCAATTTATTGATAAACTCCAGAGATATTTTTGGTGGCGCCAGACACGTCAAAAGTGTGGGTCTAAAAGTTGATTCACCCAGAAGTCAGTTTTGGGCAAGCCGAAGTAGACTTTTTTAAAACTTATATTTGATTAAAGCAGTTCTCGCTACTGGGGTCCACTGAAAAAAAAAACATATCCCCGATCTCCGTCTGTGAGGGACAAAATGTACATGTCGTCTCTATTTCGTGACAATGATTTGGAAAAGGCAAGGCAATTAAAATTAACGTTAAACCCTCCTAGCTATGTCCAACTATGGTCCTAAGGTCCAAAAGGAAAATAACATATAAATATAATCATTATTAAGGACTTTGACAAAAATTCTTAATAATTATGAAATGATTGCGTTTGTGAATGTATTGTAATGATCATATTATATGGCACCTACGCGGGTAAAGCTTTAATTTGGACCATAGTTGTGTTTTTTTTGGGATTATAGTTGAGTGGTTTAACGGAACCTAATTTTAGTATAATCAAGGACCATTGAAACAATAGGACTGACCATCTCCATACAAAAAGCCGTTCCCCGAATGTACAACGCCATCTATGCATAATAATTATTTTTTACAATTATTCAACTTTGCAAGCGTGGCACAGTATTCAAATGTTACGATTTATCTATTATTAGCTATTTGCGAACTAATTATTACTATACTGTGTTTTTTATTCAATTATACCATCGTTAAATGTTTAGTTTTAAAGCGCCATCTAGTTTTTGCCTGAATATCTCCTTGCGATCGGAAAACGATCCAAAGTATGTCAACTGTCAGTCCTATTGTTTTAATGGTCCTTGGTATAATAAATGATCGACCACACCGAAGTTTAACGCTGCGTAACGCTTGTGTCACGTTTTTAGCATACATTCAGCTGCGTTAACGCACCGTTAGCGTATTCTGATAGATGTTTGTTTGGACTTCAAATCATGGCGAATAGAAACGTAAGGAGGCCAGTCTTTGCATATCCAAAGTGTCCATCAAAAGGTGTTAAATGGGTGGCGCCACCCTACTGGTACCCAAGTGCGTAAATATATTTTATTGGCAAGGATGTGTCTGTGACAACAGACGTTGAAAGTAATCGATACATAGCTATACTCTGATTTTTAATTTAAGACCACAATTTTGCGTCAACGGCCGCACTTTCGCTGTGATCACTGCATACTGCTTTAAGCGTCAGTATTTTTATTCCTTATTATCCCAAAATTACTGGTTGCACGATTTCTCATCGATGTTTTTATGAAATTATGTCAAAGAGAAACAAGACTAAATACTTCGGCACATGCTGCCAGCTGCCATATTTTAAAATAATAATAATGAACAAGACTATAATTTGACAAGTTCTTTCGTGACAGTTCCATGATCTGCGGGCGACGGGGGGAAAGACAGCGGGGGCGGGTAAGAAGTGTGCGCGCGGCAGGGAACGTGCTCCGCCGCGCGCACTCTTCACATCCACCCCCGCTATCTTTCCCCCCCGTCGCCAGCAGACTATGGAAGTGTCACGAAGGAACTTGACAAGCTATACATATTTTGCGATTGTAAAGAAAATTAGCATATTAATGCCAAAAACTCCACAAATTTTAGAAAAAATAAATTTGAACACGATTGAATATTTACATCAGAAGAACGAAAGATTTCGTTAGTAGCATTTCGATAAAAAATGTTTTGCATTATTGGTGGCTGACATGACCGGTATTATTAAAATATGGTTAAATTCATTTCATATGCACTTGGTACTCTCCTCAGACTAAGAATCCTATGGACAAGACAGGGAAATAATAAAACCACTTCCGAACGAGATGGTCGTATACAAATTATAACAAGTGACAGAGAGAAATATTATTTTTTGCCTTCGTCATTATTTGTAAAATTATCCGCTCAAATTACGTAGGTTCTTTATGGTAAGCTGTCAGCCATTTTTAAACGTGCTCTTAATTTAGCTGCTTAACAGTTATGTCCGTCCTTTACGGGTATACGCTGATGTCAAGTCTATAGGATTCTTGGTTAGAGGGACTCTAGCATCATTCTGGACGGATTTGGAACTATTATTTACTGCTTTCCGATGGACACTTTCATCTGTTTTCCTATACAATATTAGCCTCCTTACCGTTTTATTCTGTATGCCACGGAATGTCGTACGTAATTTATAGCAGATGGTCTGGAACAACTGACAGTCTACGCCAGGGGCTCGAAATTCTAAGTTTGTATCGCGCCGTCCTGCTCTGTCAATTACGGTTTAATACGAAAGTGAGTGGGACTTCACGATACGAACTTCTATTTCGAAGCTTGGAAGTAGCTCCTCTGGGCCTAAGCTTCAGTGTGATGGATCCTTGCTGTGCTTTAGTATGTATTTATTCATAGGTATGGGAGGATTTGGTAACAGTGGATCGGTGGGGGACAGTGGATCTTTGCCTATATTTCAGAGAAATAATAGATATTCACATTCGTCCTGGACCGAATTGCAAGAGCGCCTGATACGTATCAAAATGCAAACAAGACAGATATGTAAATCTATTATTTCTCTAAAGTATAAGCAATGATCCATTGTTCCCTACTGATCCACTGTTCCCCACCTTCCCCTATATATGTACTTAGTTTTATAATTTACCTACAATGTAGGAATTGTGAGATTGTGTTTTATAAACATGGGTGTTGGAATTTAGTACTTAGATGAAAACAAGATACGCGACAAGGCGATAGAATTGGACCGCGAGAAATATAGCCGCACGGCGCTCCTCCGCCGTCTAATCCTCACCGATGTGTCAACAATGTTTTTTTGTCAGATCGGTGAATGGTTATGATATAATTAACACTTTCACGACTAGTGATGTGCCGTTCCCGGGAATAATGTACGTCGCAAAATATTTTTTAAATATTTTTTTAATATTCATATCATTAAAACAATAAAATAACACAGATAGTGTTATTTTATTATTGTAATGATATTTAAAATGTATTTTTCATCAAAATTTGCAATGTATCATTCGGTAAGGTTTGTTTTATTCAATATGCCTCACTGACACAGACATTTTTTTTTCATCAGTTAAATATTAATGAAAAAAAATAAGGAACTGTCAGATAGAATAATTAAAAAAGGATTTTTTCGTTTTTAAACATGTTATTTCTACCCAATATGAACTTATCTCATATTTTATTTACTTTGTTATACTATTTGTAATGTTCCCCAGTTTGGGGAATATTCCCGGGAACAAAGGAAATTCCCCGCAATATTCTCCTGGGGAATATTCCCGGGAATTTCCTTTGTTCCCGGGAATATTCCCTCGGCACATCACTATTCACGACCAAGATTTTCGTATCGCTACGGGCGCAGCTGATGACATGTAAAAATGCGTACGTAGCGAAAACTTGCTACGAGCAGAGCGCCCACCTAGCGGGTTCCTGGACATGAAACCTTTTGAGCGCCACAATCGGCAAATCACGTCATATGTCGACTAAATTTCATTGTTAAAAGACTCCGAATATAATACCAACACCTCGTTCATTTTATATTTTACTGCTACGGCGTCTGGGTCACGTCGTATTACGTTCGTCATATGGCGCTCAAAAGGTTAATCCCATCTCGTAGCCAGATTTGGTAGCTTTGAAATAGGAAGTCTGGCTTCTCGTCTAAACGATTTTACTATCTCGTAGCGAAATTTAGCCAGCTTCGAAATGGGGCTCCTAATTGCTATAAAATCGGGTTACGAGATTGGACTAAAGAATTATTGTAGTTCCGTCAACTAATCACCTACATGTAGGTATGTATCCTTTGTTTTCATCTACGTTGTAGAATATAAGTTCGTTTTAAGATATGAATTGTGTATGTAGATAGCACTATTTTGGCCTTTTATTATAGGCCTAAAGCATAAGTGAGTCTGTTCCTGAGGGGTGACATGACGTATCCTGTCTTGCTATACACATACGTCACTTGTCACCCCTCCCATACCTCAGGAACAGACTGAGTTAAGCGTTAGACCTGTAGATCCAAGCGTTATTTAAAATTTGTGAATAATAATTATGAGAATGTAAATATGTTTATAGAATTAAATAAATAAATTACCATTTTCCAGTATAAGTATGCGTTTTTTTACCTTTGAAACCAACAAGGGCTTGTACAGTGAATGAAAATATTACAAGGAACCCCTTAACATTGAGGAAACAGAATGCATAACCATGTACGTGGCACTGCCGTTTTGTCCAGATTACAGGGCCTAGATGGCAACCAGACTTGCTAAATTCGGGAAGCGTAACTAACCAAAAGCGTACTAGGGGTACACTAAATGTTTCGACATTTCGGGAAAAATCCATTTTCACTGAAATTTAGTCACATTCCGTTAATCCAGTCAACCTGTTGTTGTATTGCTTTACACATTGTCTGAAATTTAAACATTTTAAATTGGCGAAAAATATATTTTAAACTTTTAGTGTAACCCTAGGATTTAGGTACTAGGGAATGAAAACGGAAACCACCGTTTTAAAAAATAATGATGTATATTATAAAATGAGATATAATTACATTATGCATACTTAGTAGCTACCTAATTTTAAATCTAAGTTATTATCGCTTATGTACCTCTGTACTTCACTCAAGTCTTCTGTTTTATCAACAGTTAAATACTGGAGTTTTTCACAACTTTGTACAATCTGTTTCACAACGGGTTTAGATACTTCTAAAGTACAGTCTAACCACAAATAATTCAAATTCTTTAAATTACCCTTTAATAAATGCAGCATCGTTTCATCTGCGTTTATTTTTGTTTGATATTTCAAGACAAGTTTATGCAAATTTTGAGTACAGCCAAGGAAAAACGTTAGTAGATGGTCTAGGTTAAAATTTTCATTGCCTATTGTCAAATTTCGGAGTTCAGAGAATATTTTTCGTGGTCGCTGGAAATATCGAGGGACAATTAGACATTTTGACTGTGTCATTAGACATAGCGACGTAAGATTTGGACAACACATACCTATTGACAACACTGCATCAAAACTTAACGAAAGATCTATTTCCCATAAGGAAAAATGCGTCAAATGAGCACCTTTAACCTTCAAGAGCTGCTGCATCGCTTCTGAATACGCAAAGAACGACAAATTTAACCTATTCAACCTGATATCACTTACAGAAATCTGTTCCAAAATGGCATCTTTGTCATGATCTGACAAGTGTGTTACGGTCAATTCCTTCAAAAAAGGACAAATTTTGAGCAACTTCTTGATGCCTTCAGCTGAAGCGAAGTGACTGTTAATTTTCCTCAGACTCAAAGGCCCAATATCCACAACTGTTCCGATCATAGTTGACCCAATATCACATGATTCTATCCTTAACTCTTCTAAGTATGGAAGCTCACTGACAAGCATTATAATTCCAGCTTGTGACACACATTTACCTACACGGTTGGCTCTTGCATTGCGCGGCGAATCCATGGCAAGTATACGCAACTGCTTTAAGTTGGCAACCGAACAAAGTCCTGCATCAGATACGTTTCTAGTCAGAACGGAAGCATTGAAAAGTGACTTACAAATATCGACCCTCGATACTATGTTTATTTCTTCAAGTAAGGGACAACTGACGCCAATGACCTTAAGTATTTCGTCTGTGCAAATGAATTTTAGATCTAGGATAACTAGACGGCTGAAATTTGGAAGGTTTTCTATCCAGAACATCTGGGGGATGCCATTATCTAGGTCACATTTGCGGAAGACAGTGAGGTAAGGATGAGTTAGAACATGGAGCTGTATACGAGGATCACCGCGGTATTGGCAGCATGTTCTTTCTGAACAGAGGACATCAAATAACCTGAAAGGAAAAAAAATAACAATTAGTCAGTGACATAGTTTATTTTCTACTTGCATTTACCCGCATTGCAGAAAACCGAGTTGCCTTATATTTAATTATTGATTCACCATACAAACTTGGGGCACTTGAGCTCTGTGGCGTGACATAGGCAAGGCCTATGTCCAGCAGTAAACGGAGATGGGCTGATGATGATGATGATACGAACTTACACCTTTTCCCGCTTTTCTTCCCTAAGAGGGTTTAACCTTTTGAATGCTTTATGTCAAATGCTAAAGTGTCAGTCGCAGACCAAACGCTTTACAGCAAGAGAGTGAAATAGACCTTATGTTACAGTAAATACATTGATCATCATGGTGACTGTAGCGGCCAGTTAGCTTCTACACTTAATTTGTAGTGAAGGGTAGTTGTTGTGAAAGATAGTGAGAGTTCATTATCATCATATATTTAAGAGCTAGTCTCTTGTCGGTGAAGTAATTTCCAGCTTATTCTACCTTCCACTTTTTCTTTTACTTCTTTATATGATGAAACATTTATTTTTTCTTTTATTTGCTCCATATATGTCCTTCTTGGTCTTCCTCTTTTCCCTTCTATTTTTTCTTTTATTATAGACCTAATGTAATCATTGTGACGTAAGGGAAGACCTAACATGTTTCGTCCCCTGTTCTCAATTATTTTCAATAAAGATCTTTTTTCGTTAACCATATTTAATACTTCCTAATTACTTTTCTTTTGAGAGAGAGTTATAGAGAACTAGCTTCTGCCCGCGACTTTGTCCGCTCTAAATTCGTTTATCGCGGATACAGGTATTTTTCCGGGATAAAAAGTTGCCTATGTCCTTTCCCAGGACTCAAACTATCTCCATACCAAATTTCATCCAAATTGGTTCAGCGGTTTAAGCGTGAAGAGGTAACACACAGACAGACACACTTTTGCATTTATAACTATCCATACTAATGGATATGGATAGTATGGATATTGAGAAAATATGAAGACACAGTTGATAGTTGGTTGCTCTTTTACTAGGTGTGTTAAGTTCACTGTTCGTGAATGAAGTGTCAATATATTATATTACTGTGCGACTCAAAGTAGGTTGCAAGTAAGCACAAAGAAATGTATGGTGATGAACCCATACAGTCATGACAACAACACTTTTAGGGTCCCTTGGTGTTCAAAGGGTTAAGGGATGATTTGCAGGATTTAAACTATTCAATGTTCTTCACATACAGGGTCTAATTGTTAAAATAACATTTTTTTATTGAAATGGTTATCTAGTTGGCTCAGCCGACTAGTGCCTGTAATTTGTATTATAGCCATTTCACTGATTGTAAACATTGACAATATAAAGAATTTACCTGTATGTTATTTATTAAAATGAGACGATACGCGATATAATCCGTTAAATTGTTTTATTTCAATGTTATTTATTAATCAAAATAATTACATCAAAAAATACTTATCAAAATAATAACAAAGCAAAAAATATTTTTAGCACAATTAAGAGCTAATTTCATCATGTTTGATCAAGCTTTGATGAAATAAAAATAATATTTGAGAACAAAAATAATGCCCCTAATCATGTTTCTCATACTAAATTTCAATGGATAATAGTTGCTTTAGTTGCAGAATTTGACTTGCAGTCTCCAATTGACCTTGAAGAATAATACCAACACCCACTTATCCCGCTATTTACGTATTGTAATGAAATATGATCTTGATACATATTACGCTGTAGTTTTTGATGCCAATCTTTTTTTTCTAATTCTTAACTTACCTGGCTGGAAGCATAGACATCAATTGGTGCTTCAAAGCGACCGCCCGAGCCTCGCATTCGTGAAAATTACTCTCCGGACAATTAATTTCTATGACATAACAAGCAGAATTAATTAAACTAATACAGTTTTTGACGCAGATTTTAAACAAACTATTTGGCTGTTTTCGAGGCGGCATTCCTACCGATTTCTAAATGGAATTTACATAAAGGAATGAACTACTCAGCTACACGGTGGCCTCAAACGTTACGTATGATTAACAAAAGGATTAGTGAAGCGATTCGTATCTTGGAAGATATTTCTTAGTTTGTTTTCGCACGAATCCGAGAGTTATGTTATTGCCCAGACTATTGTTTAGTCCGCAATCCATTCCTCTTCAACTATTGATTGGTATTTTGACAGTGACAGTTTTCACAATCATTCATTCAATTTCGTTTAGTTCATTATAAAGGTAGTGGTACAAAGCGCGTATTTGTAGCTCGACAGCCTGAATCGCCTGTCTAAAAACTGGTTTTGGTATTCATACGTCTTAGAGCACTTAACTATTGGAGATGGCATACGAATAGGTACATTCTTCACTGGCAAAGTAAACGCGAAATCTCCGGTCAGTTTATACGGTAAATTGACAGTTTGATGATGTTTTTTTGTTTATTGGTGATTTATTTTGAATGTATGAGTTTGTAGAAATAGCAATATTATCGTAGTGTGCTGTGCTTGTTTACCTCACCCCTTCCTAAAATGCATGAAAAATGTGTTCGGTAATGACACGGCCTGTCATCTGTTAGTTAAATGCTCTAAAGATATACGTGCGTTCCATATTCAATCGCAGTTTGATTACTAAAGCGGGAATATTATACCTACGCTACGCACGTTATATCTGCAACGTGAGTGACGATTTTTAGTTAGCCAACCGAATTGTCGCATCTGGAAAAAACTTAAGTAGGATCGTGTATAAATATCTTAAGGGTGTTTTCCAAAGAACTTGACTCCCGCGCTCGCGTTAGTTAACTTGTATTTAACATAGCCATTATTTTCATTTAATATTTTTTTGGAGACGGTGTTATCAAAAGAAATTGCAATTGATCAAAATAGTCGATTTTAATAAGTTGTAAAACGGTTGACACCGACTCCAAAATAACAGTTGAAAAAGGTACGCAGTTATTTTATCACTTTTTTTGGAGTCGGATTTAGTCTTTTTTATGTTTATTTATTTCTCGTTCTTTAATTTATCGTTCTGTGTTCTCGTGACGATCCCAACTAGCCCAAACACGGCTAGGATACATTATTACGGAGATTGTGCCTAGGTTACCCTCATCTCTGGCAAAAACTTTTTGTCATAATCATCATTTCGCATAATGGATCTTTTTCTGAAACTAGAATTTTCAGGACTTTTTAAGGGATCATCCTGTTAAATGCATTAGGTTAGGTTTGTTTTATAAGGTGCTCTGCGGCGGCGCCACCATAATAACAATCAATGAATTATATGGTGAAATAATGTACGTTGAAGGTACAGCATGTACCTACATATGAGCTTTATCGCTGTACCTATACCGGGGGACGAAATAATGGCTATTGATTATGGCGCCGCAGATAGAAATCATATTATGATTTCTATCTATGAATGCTACATGGCGCCGCTGCAGAGTATGCTCTGCAGCGGCGCTACAATCAATGCCCATTATTTCATCTTTCGGTATAGGTACAGCGATAAAGCTCATATGTACATGCTGTACCTTCAACGTACATTATTTCACCATATAATTCATTGATTTTCAATATGGTGGCGCCGCCGCAGAGCACCACATTTAATATATTATATTTTTTATTCATATTTATTAATATTATTATATTTTAGTATAAAGAAAAAAATGTTTGTTTCAAAATGTCCTAATTTTAATACTGAATTGTGTTGCTACAAATATTTACTTTATTGTATACATACTATTATTACGCCGGTGGCTTATGTGCAAAACTATGATCGTGTTTTTTCTGTGCCTTGGAGTCGTTTTCAGCAGGAGTGAAAACATTTTTCAGGCGCCTGAAAACAACGGCAAATGGGGTGAAATTTTGATAAACTGGTATGTGATAGAGCACCCTCTGAAACGGCCTGAAACGGTATTTTAGCCTGCTGCAAACGCCTCCAATGCACAGAAAAAAACATTATTAAAGTTTTGCACCAAAGCCACCGACGTAACACTATAAATAATTCAACGATAATGTTAAAATCCTTGTTTCTGTGAGGTTTTGATGAAAAATATATTACCTATATATAAGAACGATTTCATTTTTTTGTATATAAGTATGTATATGTGCAAAATAATCAAAACTTGAGGCCCCGGGGTAAAATATGGATATATTTCGGTTGTGAAAAATTTAGACAGCAAAATTTTCATATGACATGATAAAGTTTTAAGGGCTCCAGCTTATGACTGCATGCTCTTCAGAAAATTTGTGTCGGTAATCGGGTAAATTTTGTGAAAATATTCAGTGCCACTCTAATTGAGGCTACTTAAAAAATAAGAAACTGACTTAGGTATGCAGACAACTCATCAGAATTTTTAATATCTTTTTTATTCATTGAAATAAAACAATTTAACGGATTATATCGCGTATATTATCTCATTTTAGTTCCCGACGTTTCGGAAGCTTTCCAGCTTTCCATGGTCACGGGAGGACTGAGAAAAGATGTATTTTCCTCTGTCAAAGTTACAATTTGTGCAAACTACCCATTTTTTGAAAAAACACAAATAAAGGTGTACATACATGCCAGATGGGCCTAAGCTGTAAAGACAGTTACACATGTGCCAGAAGGGCTTAATTATTTTGTTCTAATAATTTACCAAGCAGCATTTCACAAATGAGGCGTACTGAGGAGAAAAGAAACGCTGCAAAGAAAAACTCCCAGGCTACCTCATTACTAATTATAATATTTAAAAAAACAGAGACTATTAAACTACTTTTAAACAGATAAGATATTTTACACCGTTCGGAAATTAAGGTTTTGCAGTCCTGTGTCTCGCTTGTTCCTTGATGAGATGTATTACAGGATCGCAAGCTGGTGGTAGTGACAATCCATCTTCTCTATTGAAATTAGGATGCTTTTTAATCTCAATAGCCTCGCGTAGCATCCTGGGAAAATATCTTTTTTCTTTGGCAAGGATAGAAGGTTTATCAAACTTAATTGAGTGGTTTGGTTTGTCAATGACATGTTCACAGACTGCAGACCTATTACACCGACGGTGCTTGACATCTGCTATGTGCTCCTTCACCCGGGTTGATACACTGCGTTTCGTTTGACCAATGTATGAAAGACCACACTCGCAGTCCAGCTTATAAATGCCTGCACTCTGCAAAGGGGTGCTACTCTTCACGGGTCTAAGGTATTGAGACACCTTCTTCAACGGCTTGAAATATGTTTTTATAGAAGCACGCTTCAAGATGTTTCCGATCTTGTCTGTGACCCCTTTCACATATGGTAATACGGCAGGTTTACGCTCGACTGTTGGTTTCTTCATACTGGGATTCTGCTTGGAACGTGGTATCTGGAGCTCGTTGGCTCGAAGCGCACGTTTGACATTCTGTAACTCAGCAGTCAGATGTTGATTGTCGCAGATACCCCTGGCTCTCTGAAACAAAGATTTACCCACTGTAGCAAGTTGACAGGGATGGTGGTGAGATTTGCCATTCAAATACCTATCTGTATGCGTAGGTTTCCTATATACAGTATGACCTATGTCATTTTTAGGACCTCTAATTACTAGCACATCTAAGAATGCAAGTGAATTTTGATTTTCCAACTCCATAGTGAATTTAATTTTACTATGCATGGAGTTCAGATGGTCTAAGAAAGCTGAAACACTAGATCTAGGTAAAATAGTAAAGGTATCATCTACGTATCTTTTAAAGATCCTCGGCTTGACAGGTGCCAATGAAAGCGCTCTCTCCTCGAAGTCTTCCATGAAAATATCGGCGACGACAGGAGACACCGGAGACCGCATTGCCACACCATCAACTTGCCCGTAGAATTCACCATTCCATAGCATATAGCCAGATGTAAGGCAGTGTTGTAATAACTCAGCATATTCTATTGCCATCTGTTGTTCACCCAATCTTCCTTTCACAATTTCGATACATTCTTGAACTGGTAGGCATGTGAACTGGTAGGGATGTGTGCATTTTTTCCAAAATCATATAAGTAAGGAGGATTTGGAGGCCGTACGCCAGGATGTGTCTTCAATTTTAAGACGAGCGAAGTCTCCTAAAGTTAACTTACCCAGAACTGAATTCAACGCTTTGAAGAGCTTGCGTGAAGACCCAGACATCACCATTCTTCGAGCTGACAAGGGAAATGCGACGGTTGTTATGGATACTAGTGATTACAACCAGAAAGTGGAAGTACTTTTGTCAGCCGCTACAACATACAAGCTTGTTAAGCGAGATCCAACGGCGAAAGTAGTAAAAACGACAGCCGAGCTGATAAGTAAGCACTGCTCCGTTACGCCCTATAGTGAGTCAAATCGATGCTCCTACCTATCGATTAGCTCGGCACTTAGCAGGTGTACCTTATTTACTGCGAGGGAAGACGGAAGCATACACAAGGGACTCATACCATTTTGTCAGTGAGATTAAGGATTTGAGACTAACTGATGATGAAGTTATGGTCAGTTTTGATGTCCAGTCTCTCTTCACATGCCTACCAGTTCAAGAATGTATCGAAATTGTGAAAAGAAGATTGGGTGAACAACAGATGGCAATAGAATATGCTGAGTTATTACAACACTGCCTTACATCTGGCTATATGCTATGGAATGGTGAATTCTACGGGCAAGTTGATGGTGTGGCAATGCGGTCTCCGGTGTCTCCTGTCGTCGCCGATATTTTCATGGAAGACTTCGAGGAGAGAGCGCTTTCATTGGCACATGTCAAGCCGAGGATCTTTAAAAGATACGTAGATGATACCTTTACTATTTTACCTAGATCTAGTGTTTCAGCTTTCTTAGACCATCTGAACTCCATGCATAGTAAAATTAAATTCACTATGGAGTTGGAAAATCAAAATTCACTTGCATTCTTAGATGTGCTAGTATTTAGAGGTCCTAAAAATGACATAGGTCATACTGTATATAGGAAACCTACGCATACAGATAGGTATTTGAATGGCAAATCTCACCACCATCCCTGTCAACTTGCTACAGTGGGTAAATCTTTGTTTCAGAGAGCCAGGGGTATCTGCGACAATCAACATCTGACTGCTGAGTTACAGAATGTCAAACGTGCGCTTCGAGCCAACGAGCTCCAGATACCACGTTCCAAGCAGAATCCCAGTATGAAGAAACCAACAGTCGAGCGTAAACCTGCCGTATTACCATATGTGAAAGGGGTCACAGACAAGATCGGAAACATCTTGAAGCGTGCTTCTATAAAAACATATTTCAAGCCGTTGAAGAAGGTGTCTCAATACCTTAGACCCGTAAAGAGTAGCACCCCTTTGCAGAGTGCAGGCATTTATAAGCTGGACTGCGAGTGTGGTCTTTCATACATTGGTCAAACGAAACGCAGTGTATCAACCCGGGTGAAGGAGCACATAGCAGATGTCAAGCACCGTCGGTGTAATAGGTCTGCAGTCTGTGAACATGTCATTGACAAACCAAACCACTCAATTAAGTTTGATAAACCTTCTATCCTTGCCAAAGAAAAAAGATATTTTCCCAGGATGCTACGCGAGGCTATTGAGATTAAAAAGCATCCTAATTTCAATAGAGAAGATGGATTGTCACTACCACCAGCTTGCGATCCTGTAATACATCTCATCAAGGAACAAGCGAGACACAGGACTGCAAAACCTTAATTTCCGAACGGTGTAAAATATCTTATCTGTTTAAAAGTAGTTTAATAGTCTCTATTTTTTTTAAATTTTATAATTAGTAATGAGGTAGCCTGGGAGTTTTTCTTTGCAGCGTTTCTTTTCTCCTCAGTACGCCTCATTTGTGAAATGCTGCTTGGTAAATTATTAGAATAAAATAATTAAGCCCTTCTGGCACATGTGTAACTGTCTTTACAGCTTAGGCCCATCTGGCATGTATGTACACCTTTATTTGTATTTTTTCAAAAAATGGGTAGTTTGCACAAATTGTAACTTTGACAGAGGAAAATACATCTTTTCTCAGTCCTCCCGTGACCATGGAAAGCTGGAAAGCTTCCGAAACGTCGGGAACTAAAATGAGATAATATACGCGATATAATCCGTTAAATTGTTTTATTTCAATGAGTAATAATCGCGGAAACAGAAGAATATATTATCTTTTTTATTTCTTACAAATAACGTCATAATAGGGTATATGCACGAAATTTTTTATCGCTTTTCCTAACTAAATAAATAGTAAAAACTATTTCAAAATGTGAAATTAAAATTAAAATCGGCCAAGAAATACGCATAATATAGGCATTTTAAACTAGTAATTAGACAGAGACGTCCGATATGCTCTGTTACGTCACAGTGCACTCTGGCCATATAAACTCCATATTAAATTCTGTTTTGCAGGAAAGATATAAAATGAAATGTTTGATGGCTTATATCTTGGGTATTTTTATAGCTATTCGAAAAAATATTTTTGTCTACTGTTCGTTACATGAATGAGCTTTTATAATAATAATAATAATAATAAATAACGCAGGGCAGCTTGTGGCGAGCTGTTGGGGAGTAGCGACCGTACCTGAGTGCTCCTGGGGGACCCTGACGGAAGGTGTTGGGTCAGGACCCCCACCTCTGGCTTGCCTTAACCGGCCGGTCAGAGTGGAGTCGCTAGAGTTGCGGCTCGAGGGTGGATGTGGAACGTAAGTGGCGAGTTGGCTTCGGTAGAAAGTCCAGTGACACCTCTCCACCCTTAGCCTTCCGCACCGACGTTGCCCTCAGGCCACTAGATATATGTGTCAGTATTTACGGGGGCCCATCTAGCGGTGGGCAAGTCATCGTCTACCAGTGCCTTTAGCCATGAGACACTTTTTCCTGGTAGATGTCCGAGCAATAACCCAGTATTTAGTGCGTCTGTGCGCGTCCCATGATACGGGCAGGAACATCACCCGCGCGGTGTACACCTTACATTTCATTAAATTGTCGAAAGGGCCTCTACGCGTTGGCTTTGGCTCCGCACATGCCTCCCAAAGGTCCGGGACACCATTGTACCGTGAGCGGGTTCGACATACAGATAATAATAATAAAATAGAAAAAATAGATAGATAGATAAAAACTTTATTCATCCACAACAATAACAACAGAAAATAAATCAATTTTATAAGCTATAATATACACTTGCAATATAAAAAAAAGCACTAAAGATAAAATGTAGACAACAGGACTACATTTTTGACGAAGCTTATCGAGAGTAGTGTGTCGTGGTATGAAATAGGCGCTGACTCAGCATGATGCTGCGGAGAACGCAGCGCTGATCTTCCGTCAGAGACCTTTTACTAAAAAACGAATACTAAATAAGCCGAACAATCAGTGCAGCACTGGCACTTGTTTGGCACTTGGCGGGATTATTGTATGTGTGTGTGTGTATAGTATCGTTATATAATACTATATATACTTAGGTATACATATATATCTTTGTCTTTGTTTTATTTTATATGTGTTTTGAGGTTTTATAGCAGTAATGGATGCATTGGATGTGAAAGAGCAGATTGATGATTTAGTAGGTATTTCAGGTATTTTGTTGTTGTATTGTTAGAAGATGTAATCGAAGTTTCATTTTAAAATTAGCTTTGGATTGTAGGACCCGAATTGGTGGTGGTATGTATGTTGTCTTTGTAGCACAATACCTGAAACCCCCTCGAAAAACGGCAGTGCGGTGCTTTGGAGCTTGTAGTACCAGTGTACGTGGGGCTCTGACCGAGTGACAGCTTCTGTTTCCTGCCCAAACCAGTTTTTTTAAATAAGTAGCTAGGGGTTTGCGTTTTAATCGTATCAAACAGCAGTAGAAATAAAAATTTATGCATATTCCCTATTAACGTCAATAATTCGTTCCTGACACTTTTTTTACCAAAAAATATAAAAAAAAGATTCCGTTGAATTAAGAACCTCATCCTTTTTTGGGAGTCGGTTAAAAATACAAAAGTCCAGTGAGAAGTTCCGGTGCCCTTCGGTGGTCTTCTTCATCAGTTCATTCATACATACATAAAATCACGCCTTTCTCCCATTACGGGGTAGGCAGAGACTACCTCCTTCCACTTGCTACGGTTTTGGCATACAACTGCCGCTTCATCAACATTCATTAATCTCTCTATTTCTCGCATCCATCATCTGACATACTTCATCTATTTTATCATTCATTCCTCCCGTTACATTTAACGTAGCAAAGCGGCTCTCCATAGCCCACTCTTCGCTCCCGCTGGGACCGAGACGTGATGGGTTGTGAACCACATCGCCGCCATTATGGTTTTCATCAGTTCAAATTTACCAATTTATACTTTCTGAATGCAAATCCTTGACTTATTTTCGCTGTACCTATAGATGCTTATATAATATTTGAGGAGTTCCTTCGATTCTTCACCAAAAATGTAATGCAACAAGCATAACGACGAATCGAGTTTTGGGAGTCTGTTAAAAATTATATAAGGGAGAGATCCAAGGAAAATCGAGACGTTTATTTTAAATTTATCTTTATTTTCGTCGCTTTTTCATCGAGTTGACGCCTAATACTAATACAATATTAATTTTATTTTCGTCATAGATATCTATCTCACTAAGTGCTTTTATTATCATTTAATATAATCGGTATCCTTTATTTAGTACAATTTAATACAATACTTTTCTATTTAAAAACTATGAATCGTACCATTAATTGGGCTTGTTATAATAAACATTAATATAATATAGGTAACTGTTTATTCTGAAATATTTTAAGTATGACTAAGGTTGTGCTACGTTACAAAAATGATCATAACATTATAAGTTATAGGTTGGTACTAAATATATGTATAAATTGTACCCAGTTATTCTCACCTGTAATCTATTTCGAAATATGTTCATGTTTAAAATTCGGTTTTTAGCCTGCGTGAAAATTAACCTGATACCACCTAACCTATCTATTAGTATATAGGGGAGACCGAGGTGCTGTATGACAAAAGCGATTTGTGAGATCGTCGATTCTTGGAACCTATTAACTGTCAGCAAGCTCGCAATAGTGCGCGTTTGTTAGCTCGAAACATGAACTAAGAAACGCGCGCTATGACGAGCTCGCTATCAGTTAATAGATGAAAAAAATACGTAATAAAATCTTGGTTTCCACTACTGAATTTTCGTGGGTATAAACAAAATATAAATGTGTTAATGCATATAAAAATTGACTAAGTCCGAAAAAAAACAAAGTCATTTACTAATTTAGTTGACGTAGGTGATGGATATGCGTCGACACAAATAATAATTTTGTAAGCTTTCACAGGCCAATTTAAAATACTTATCAGCTCAATAATGTGTTTTTTACAATTCTGTACCAGGGGGTTGCACGCTAGGTGCGCTATGACGCAAATTTATCATTAAAATAACTGCGTAATTCTCATAATCATTGGATGAAATGAGTGGCGTATTCTTTAGATCCGCGATAACCACGGCCTGATCCAGCATAGGGTCAATAACACTCCTAGGCTGGTCTAGTTCGATCAGTGATATTTGTTTGTCCATGTGACCCTCTGATTTGCAGACTGGACCCGCCCTTAGGGCCCGGCAACTACAATGCGCAACCGGGGGCGGATTCCTGTGCGCCTACCATGAGTTCGGCACGAGCGAGTATCGAGCGCTCGACGACGGTCTATCTCTTTCGCACTATTAGCGCGTGCGAGAGAGGTGCGCTGACTCTCGATACGAGATACTCGCTAGCGCCGATCGTAAACTCAGCTAGGCACACTGATACATTGCGTGTGGTACAAACTAACTGCTGTACGGTGAGCGTTGTGACTGCCCAATGAAGAGAGAATTCTCTCACGCTTCGCTAGTCGCGCGTTGTCGTGGCCAAACCGTAAGCGATAGCTATGTAGACATTTTCAGCTACGTTTGATTATCAAATTTAAGGCCCAGAAATGCTATGTGTGCTACGTCGTAGCAGCGTTTTCTCACTATGTAGTGAAAACACCGCCTAGACGCGTACGCTTACGTAATTATCATGGGCGTCAAAAGGATTACGCAGTTAATAATCGAGATTATTATGTTAAAACTATTTAATTACTTAGCACAAAACAATTGAGGGAGTTAAAAACTGAATTGGGATGAGCCAAAAAAATGCTAAGATACTTATTTCATGCATTTTACATTTGAATAAGTTTTATTTTTTCATTTCCCAGGAAATGTATCGAGTGACGACACTACTGACTGACGTCTGTACTTAGGTTTGGCAAGGGCAAATAAAAGTCAAAATTAAAAACACGAATAACATATCACAGGAATTATATTTCTGAAATCTGGTACTTGCAAGCGGTTTATTAAACCTATTTATTCCTCGAAGTTTTTGAATGATCATACCTTGTAAAAAAATGGCTCATCCTAATTGGGTCGCATGGGATAAGGTCGACGTATCCATTGCTGCAGAGAATCCAACATGTTTGGACTTAATACTGTTAAAAATTCACAGCCCGTGAGATTTGAGATAGCGCTTCGGGTTTTATAAGAATGGTTTGACTTTTTTTTTGGTACTCGATCGGGTAGTGTTAACGGCGCCCGCAACTCGGTGTAAGAAATTTGTCTATTATACGACAGTGTTCAATTTCACCTGAACCCGAATGGTTTTCTCAAAACTCACTGTATCTACACGATGATTCTTAATCGGTGATCAGGAACCATTTTTTATAAGTAAGTAATTTATGGCGGTCACGTTAAAGTAGTAATTAGGTCGATTTAAACAACTTTTTTTTGTAGAAATCATTAATTTGAAATCAATTTTATCCTAAATTCCTTGTCACCCTACTAATCTCTATCTATGAGCCTAGAACCTCTTCAGATAATTAACGGCAATGATTTGACTTAAGACATAGATATCAAATTTTCCGCCTGGCACTTACGTATCGTACGTAACTTCAATTGTAGCATAACCATGTATTCAGTGGTTCTTTGTTTTGATTATGTTTTAACTTTTAATTAATTAAACAGTGAGGAAATTGCGTGAGACCTCTTCAATTGAGTATAATTTTAGCTAGATATTAAGATTTTCCTACTCCTGATCACCGATTAAAAATCATCGTGTATATGTTTGTTTAAAATTGGAATAATTACCGAGAATACTCTAAATTTCGTTCACTTTGTTCAACCGTTCTCACGTTCGATCCTATCTCACACTGCCGTATATATAATTATAGGACTTATCATTATCATAAAATTGTTTGAGGTTGGCGCATCATTTCCACCCACAGCATTTAAGCATTGAAATATGAGTAATATGTAATATTTTCCCTTGAAAAAAAAAAAAAAAAAAAAGGTAGATTCAAATAATAATGTGTGTGTTTAGTTTTTTATCTTGTTTATATTAATACTAATATTATAAATGTGAATGTTACTTACTCCCTCACGCGTTATCCATCAAACAGATTTGGCAAAGGTGAAACTGTATACAGATTTACAGATAAATGTCATGGATTAACTGAATTCCCGGTAAATAGCCGTAGGTACGAAATAAAACTCAAACATCAAATGTTTTACTTTGAATTAATTGATGCCGAGTAGATGAAATGTGCTCAATTTGATTTTATAACATTTATCAACATTATGAAACAAAAGTCAATTTATACAGCATTCAAGTTAGTACCATATATTGATTTAAAACAACGGGTAAAATTGGCACTTTAAATTACTTCAAGGTACTTTGACTCCTTTTGATAAATATATTACATTACATTGATGTTACCAAAAATTAGTTTTAAGCAGTACTTTGTTCCATTTTCCGAACTACTTATTTATAAGATCGTATCGACCTTAATATTATATTAATATATCAAATTATGTATGGCCTAAATATAACTAGTCTATTGTAATTAATTATATATCTTAATTTTGACGTAAACGATTTTAAATGACCCGTTTAAATCGATATTTACAATTCTCTATATTAGAATTATACGATAACACATATAGAATATCTAATAGAATTCGAAAGTTACAAATATGATACCTAAATTTTTGGCACTAGATTCATTTAATGATTAGTTTATAAATGAGTTCGATTGTAAATATATTTCTTGCAAAATAAATATTATTTTAAAGAAATCCTTTAAGTCGATAAAATATAATTATATTCTTTATTTAAATATCTATAGGAACCTAAACATTGGTACAAATATGTGCTTAAAACAATAATGAATATTTCTGACAGCTTAAAAAATAATTGGTTAGATTTTATGTTACATAAGAATAAAATGTTCATACTAGGAACTCGACATCTCTATGTATTTAAGAAAAAATACAGTTAGGCTTAATGTTACATTTCAAAATAAATATACTATACATAATGATGCCATTACTTTTGTGCATTCTAAAAACATCACTGGCTTTAAAATAACATTTTTAAATACACAATTATATACTATTAGTTCAAGTTTTTGACAAGAAACAAGCAGTTACGAAATATATTTGTTAATTCGATAATGACATTCGATGACAATAATGATCTCGAATCAAAGTGAATTTAGATAGATATTAAGGAATAATGCGACAATAAGATCGATACATACGGTTAGTAATGGAAAAGCGACTTGGGTATACCAAATACTAGTAAGATATTGAAATTAAAGAAATCGTAATATAATCTAAGTGATGGTATTCGTATCATAACACTCACCATTTAAATATCTATGATATCGCTAGAAATGATAACCCGTGTGATTCAAATATCAGTCACTTCAAATGGCAATACCACTCTATAGCAGCAGCACTGAAATCAAATAAATAGTCACACCTTTCCCCGTTACTCTAAACTAATCTAGAACTAAAAAAATCAAATAGTCGTAATTTTCATAGAACAAAACAATCACCACGAATAATTGACCGACAACCGCACGGTCGTCGTTACTAACGTTTACATTCGAATTTATACTTAGTTCATTCTCTCGTTCGTTCCTAACTATGCCTCTCTCTCTTATGGTTTCACCTCCATTTCCCTGTTCGTTTAAAGTTTCGTTACAACAAATTTGAGCTGCGTTTGATTCGTTTTGGTTTGCACCAATAATTTCATCGTTCTGTTCAAGTGGTCTACTGTCATCACCATTTGTGTTTGCACCATTAATGCATCCATCGTTCAGTTCAAGTGTTTTACTGCCATCGGGGTCACGGTTCGGTCCGTGCAGCAAACCGGATCAGAGTCTCTTATGGGAGTCTGTACTGGCACTCTTCAAGGACCCAAAGCGGCGGGTCTGTGAGGGCGCCGGTGTGGTTTCCCTGTCGAGGCTGGCTGCTCGTAAGATCAGCCCTCTTTGTCGAAGAGGGGAATCTGACTGCATCTAATGACAAAAAGAAGAGTACATGAAAGACACGTTGAAGATAAAACAATTGTTATGGAACAAATGTTTCTTTAACAATAATTTGAATTATATTAACGCTCTATATAATTTAATACCATGTACCTAATATTTGGACTCGACATAAGTCGATACGCCTCACATTAATTGATTACTATCGTGTTGGCAGCAAACTTACCTCATTTACCTTATTTTGTTAAAATTTTAGTGTTAAGTAGATATTAAGTCATGGTTGGAGGCTGAACACCAGCGGTCTCGCTGAGTCTTAAATCCAATTTACTTTACAAACTACTTTATAAGCTACAAAATCTTGTAATACAAAACAAGTTTATTTTTTGTTGGTAAATAAGTGCCCTTTTAGTATTTATTTATTTAATCGAATGAGTTGGAGTAGTGTAGATACCTATTGATCTTTATCAGTGTTTAGATGTTTAGATCAATAGGAACATTACCTATTGATCTTTATCAGTGTTTGTATTATCTCAAAAAATGCTGTACCAGTGAGTACAGTGGGAGCGAATAAATGCTTTTTAACAACCCGGCATATTAATACTACTGACGAAATTGAACGTAAAAGGTTCTTCAGCTTCACGTGGATCCTCCATCAAAGAGTATTGTGAGGATAAAAAACCCGAAATCTACATATAAATAAGCAAAATTGGAGGAGAGAAAGTTAGGAACCATCTAAGAAGAATACAATGTATCAAAGATAATGGAGTGGAGTAGGTAGTGGCCCAGTCAGTGGAATCTTCCCGTAATATGCACGAGAGCTTAAGGATTAGTTATAATAACTGGACAACTACCAAGAGACTCTGACACATTTAGATTACATTAGCGGTTACGCACATCGTAAAGGCCGAATACTACTTTACATATTTCGTTCCATTCCGAGGACCTTATTCACGAGATACCAATGTACTCGCGATGCTGTCCTACTCACACTCCCTACCAAATTCGCATTGCCTAGTTAGAAAAAAGGCAACTCACAGGTTCTCCAACCGACCCTCCTCTCTGTTTCCTCGGCTCCCTGCCCACCCTGCTCCGTTCCGTGAACGAGGTCTCCAGGGATCTCTGCGACGGATCACTCATGGACTGGGAGAGCAGGTGCGTTGTGGACGAGGAGTTGGAGTCATCGATGTTGGAGTACTCGTCGAGACTGTCCTCGCGCTGCGGGGTATCGGACTCCTGAGAAATTATACGCCACGAAAGGGGTAATAAACGCCAAAACTGCTAAAAATATTCAGGTATAATACTTAAGAACTAGATTTTTTATGTATAAAATATTAGTTTTCCTATTGCATTACGATAGCTGGGGGTAAATATCTGGGCATAAAATCGAAAGTCATAATGGTAATGTTTGTCGGAATTTTCGTTAGTTATAATCGCATTTATCTAGGAAACCGTTAACTTTTCAGGATTATTACAAAGCAAATCTAACGTAATTGGTTCTACAGAATGACTAAAATCCCTGAAAATTTTACGATTTTAGAACGTAAAAAATGATTTTATAACTAACTTCATATTACCACTTTCAATAATTATGCGTAAGAAAGGGATCTGGTCTAGGACTAGCAGTGGAGCAGTGCTTGGCAGATACACGGTGTGCCAGTGTGTCAGCCAAGTTTCGAGTCAAACGGCGTCATACCGGCTGGTAGTTAAAAAATACCACAGTAGAAAGCTATTTAAATGGGATTATGCGTAGATTACAATATGAGAGGAAAGTACAACTCACATCACTCCCTATGTGTAATATCTAGTCTAAGCTAACCAACCTCTTCTAATTCTCGCAGGGTTGTAGAATAGTGGTGTCTCCTATTCTCTTCCCTCTCCTTCTCACGCTCTCTTTTGTCCAGTTCTTCAGCCAGCATCATTACTTCCCAGTCACCACCACTGCCGGCCATGGCTGTAATACGTAAAGTATTCTTGAATGAAAATAAATACACTAAAATTAAATGAACATCATTAACTACCTTTGTCAGCAAACGTTTTGATTTTTTTTATTGACTGACTTTAAAATAATGTAGGTAAGGTCTAGTTCGGAATATTGTTTCTGTTGTCTGTTCAGCAACAATTCTTTAAGCGGACCGTTTTCAATGATTCTTTTATTTACCTCAGAAGAGGCGTCATACAGATTCGATCCAGATTTGGCGGCGGGCTCCATCAGCAATTAATGGAACTCCTGAATTATTATATGCTCACTTATACCACCTTGAGTATTTACTACTGACGTACTGATGATAATCAAATACTTTGATCTGTTCATTGCCAAAGTGGTCATATTATGATGGTAGCACTCAAAGTGCCCCATACACCAACAATGTCGAACGAACCATAGCAAAAAAGAGTGTTTTAGTAGGTACTCACGTCTTATGGGCGAAATACTTCCGTGGCTGGAACTGCCAGCTCTAGCTCTCCGTGAGGTGCTTTCAACAAATTCTTCGAACACCGGCGTTCGAGGGAGTGATTCCGAATCGCTGCTTGATGAAGTTGAGTTTCTGTTAAATTTAAGGCAATTCATTAGTTGCAAAAAAACCTTCTTCATCCACAACATTCACCATCGATTTTATTCTTTACGTTTACATATTTTGTAATATTTTAGATAACGAAGTATAAGGTTCTTACGTGTCACTCCAACTATAATCGCTTCCAATATCGAGAACGACATCGTTGCAGTTGTGTGCAGATTTGTGACTCGAATGCGAACCGCGATGGTATCCGAAGAATGACCCAAGACTGAATTTACGGTGCTGACGTTGCCGGCCTAAGTCTACTGCAAGTAAAATAATCTTTAGTTAGTATAATATTTAGTGGTAAATGAGAATAGAGAAATATTACCCTTGTATGCTCTTAAAAACAAATGATATGACTTATATGATTTAGGCTGCTATTGTAATACTTAGGTAAGTATGTAGTAATAAGCATTTTAAGCATGCACAAATACTAACTTTTCTCCTTCCTTCCAGTATGATGCATTCCAGTATCTACAGAAAGGGTCTTCTTTATTTTAGACTTGGTGTTATCCAGATGAGTGCCGAAGAAGTGGAATGGTCGCATACCACGTTTGCTAGTTCTCAAACTGGACTGTTCTGGGCTAAGCAGAGAACGATCTTCTGAAGTTCCATGAGGAGACAGGGGCCTAGATAAAAATATCAAGAACATTGCAAAGTACACAACAGGGAATATGCATGAATTTTGTTTTTTGCTTTTATTTAAAGCTTATTCATGTAACAAACAGTAGACAAAAAAAACGAATAACGATAAAAATAACCAAGATATAAGCCATCAAACATTTCATTCTATCTCTTTCTAGTAAAACAGAATTTAATATGGAGTTTATATGGCCGGAGTGCACCATGATGTAACAAAGACTTCTCTCATTGTAACTGACAATTCGAAAGTGCTTGTATCTAAGCCTACTTGAATAAAGGATATTTTGATTTTGATTTGATTTTGAGTGCACGCGGACCTCTCTGTCTAATTAGTAGTTTAAAATGCTTATACCTTGCGTATTTCTTGGCCGATTTAAATTTAAATTACACTTTTTGAAATAATTTTTACG
Organism: Hedya salicella; assembly: GCA_905404275.2. Classification (NCBI taxonomy): domain Eukaryota; kingdom Metazoa; phylum Arthropoda; class Insecta; order Lepidoptera; family Tortricidae; genus Hedya; species Hedya salicella. Next base: position 5,690,856 of record FR990114.1, on the reverse strand, counting down.
TTATTTTGATGTTTAATTACGAAGAGCCATAAAAAAAATCATTCATGTACCCTATTTCCTACATACGATTGGTTAGTAATTTATATCAAAGTTACCTTGTCAAATCTTGCATTTCCATGCTTTCTTGATCACTTTGGTCTTCCCACGACTTCCTTTGCCTTAATTTTGCCGCTCGTTTCCTCGAATAAGTACCGGCTTTGCCATCTAGATTTAAATCTAGCCTCTTCGATTTGCTCACGGTCCACTGCTCCTTATTTGAATAAGATTTTTCTGTCCTATTCGATATCCTTTCAGCTAAACTTTGCAGTTCGGAATATGATAATTTTCCTAATTCTATTCCCTCCGTCATTTCAGCAAGTTTTTCTTCTGAAATATCGTCAGTGGGCAACACTGTTTTAGGTGATGATGATTGCTCTGGAACATCTTTTTCTTCATCTTCGGCACTTACTGTAGGTGGTGATGTTGCGAAAACTGTATCCAGTGAATCACCTCTCTGCAAATAAAAGTGTTTAAAGGTAATAGTAGAAAATTTAACGAATATAAGTAAAAAACAATTTAATAATTTGTACCATAAAGCCTTCGTCAGCACCAGATATGTCTTCGCTGCCGGAACTACCATTTTTACATAGAAGGATGTTGGCTGCACTTTCATCTACTTGTTCAGTTGTTGGAGGCTGATGTGAAGGTTCGACTTGTTCTTCAGTAGGGCTGACGCCTGGTAAGCCAAGTCGTTCCAGCTCTTGAATACGTTTTTGAAGTTGGCTGATTATTTCATCTCGTTTTTTCACCTCATTTTCTAAGCTATTAAATCTGCAAGTAGGACAAAGAAATTTTAAGATGCCAAAATGTATTGAACTACATTTTTTATTTATTTATCTAACACTTACATTATGTAAATCCACTAAATAAAGATTACTGAATTATATGCGCTCTCACCTGTCTTGAAATTTTCCTTGGACATCGTGTAAATGTCCTTGAATAACTTGTTTTATTCCTAAAAGTACTTCACCGAAATATTCTTGTTCTTCTAACGATCCTGAAATTGCAAATAGATCTTATTGATTTACGACGTAAATGCAAGTAGTTAGATTTAGTACGAGATTGTGCAGGACCTCGAAGCTAAAACTCACCTCGTAATAGCTTACGTTGATTCGCTACAGCTGATATAAGATTAAGCTTAGGTTTTTCTGAAGGTACTTTTATTTCTTCAGGTCTTAAAGTCTTAAAGCCATACATTGGATCAATATTTTCGTGAACTTGATAATCTGGTTTTACACTAAAATCTATATCCTGCGTGGTAATAGTGGGTTCAGCAGTTGGATCGGTTATTTGATTACTAGGAATAGTAGTTTCTGTAACTGCCTCTGTATTAATTTGTACTGGGGGAACATCTGGCATGGTTTCACTTCCCACTTCTGGCATTTTAAATACATCACATTTGACATCAATTGGAACACTTGAAGGCGGTGAAGGTAAAGTATGTCTGTGAAATGTAACGCTCTTCGAAAACTTTGAGTGCCTTGCTACGTATCCTTCCAACGTCGGAGCTCGAATTAGCCTCTTTAATTCATTGCTCCTTTCTGGACTTTCTGCTGGAGTAACATCTTCTGACAATTTCTTAAGAATAGATTTGAGAGTACGCCTTTCTAGTGTCTCGTTAGATCCGTGGCTTCCAAGAGAATCAATTGATTTTCGTTTATATTTTCTTTTATCCATGGTGCTGCCCTCAGAATGACTTCTTGTTAGAGTATCACATAATAAGTCTTCTGAAGAACTAGTGCAGTCTAAACTTGAACTGCGAAATTTAACTACCTTTTCTAATTCTGCTAGTTTTTGCCGTTCGTTTAAGATTTTCAATTTCTTAACGAATGGCAAACCTCCATATTCTGGTGATAAATCGTCTATTGACCTGTATTTCTTAGCTTTGGGTAATAGCATACCTCCAGTAAAGTGAGTTGCTTTAGAGTCACCTGCTTTTGCAACGTTATTTTTCTTTGGAGAGTAGGTTAATAAATCTAAAGATTTTTCTTGGACGGGTTCCAAAGGGCCTGTTAAGCATATCTTAGGTTTATCTTGGCTAACATTATCACTATCAACTTCAACATTATTATTGTCTATACTAACAAGCTCCGCTGTAACTATTGGCACACAAATATTTACAGCAGTCTCAGGCTTAATTTCTTCTTTAACGTCTTGGCTGGCAATTTCAGCTTCCTTCTTTTCCTCGCACGATATACTTTGACTTTTCGATTCTCCCAAAATAGCAGCTTTTTTCAACTTCGTCCACGGTTTCTTAGGTTTAACTTCTTCTTTCGGTTCACTTTGTTGGATAGGCGTAATTTCCACCGATGTTTTTTCTTGCAATGGCGTTTTAATTTTATCAATACTTGAATCCTTTGGTAAGCTTCCACCAGACTCTTTTGGAGAGCTTCCGCCTTGTAACATTTTTAATTTATCCCTGAAAGTTGAACCCACAGCCTTGGCTGGTGATTTTATTTTACTAACAACGGAATGGGGTATTGAAATTAAGTTGCTTTCAGTTTTAGGGGTCGGCTCTACGACGGCTGCAGGTTTTTCGCTAGCTTCTTTCATTAGTGGTTGACAAACAGCAGTTCCATCCCCTTGGACCTGCAATATTTTATCTTTAAAGCTTACTTTAGGTCGGGACGCGCCGTCACTTGATCCTGAAGAATTTTTCCTGGAATTTTTAGCCGTTGGACTATGTAGCTTTCCCGGTGAACTAGATTCGGAGCCTTTTCTTATAGGACTTAGAGTTTTTATTGTAGGGCTTAAAGGACTTTTTATAGAGCTAGGGCTTATAGTATCTGAACTCGATGCTTGATTGCTATTCATTGGTGTCAACTGATTCTTTTCTCGTTCTTCTTTTGCTTTAAGCAATAAAAGCCTCTGAAGAAGTGGTAATCCTGCACCAATAACTTCAGGTTCTCCATGTGGCCCAGAACTCGTTGAAGGTGTAGGTTGAGGTGGCGGTGAAACAACGGAGGATGTTGAATGACGTTGTTTTGCTGCCTTTTCTTCGCGATCCTGTGCAAAAAAAATATTTTTAATTAGTTTTGTATTTTAACAACATAACATTTCGTATTTCGATGACTTTTAGCGCTACGTGTAAGTAATTGAATTCAGACCTGTTTTTCTTTCAGTAACTTTAATCTAGATAATAATGGTAGACCGGCTCCAATTGGCGAAATACATTTCTCTCCATTTTTACTGCCAGATGTTGTTTCACCAGTATCCTTTAAAGTAAATTATGTATTATTTTACTATCTATCGTGTTTATATTTAATTAGTTGCATTTGGTGATTACTTACTTCTTGATTTATATGCTGAGAATCATCACTTTCAACTCTAGCCATTCTCTTAAGTGTTTTTCCGTCCACAGAGGACCTTTCTCCTGTCAAAGCTTGAAGTTCTAGTGATTCACCGGATCGACGACCTGCTCTAGATCTGCTACGGATAGCATTTCTTATACCCTAAAAATTAATTCTCACTTTTATATTAAGCATTATATAACCAGCATGCTTCGGTAAATGTTGTTATCGAGCATGCTTAGTACATAAATCGTTCTTACAGGTACCTTGACATCACTGCGAAGTTTGTGTACTATTCTTTTCGACGTTTTATCGTCTCCACCTGCTTTATCAGGACTGATTTCTCCTGTAGGAAAACAATTTTACATTAATAAACATCTAACTCTGTTAGAAATAAGTACCAATAGCGAAAGCTAGAACATATTAGTGATTTTTATGTTCATTTTCAAAAATGCCCAACTGTCTCAAACTTGGCTTACGCATATTTTTAAAAGCCATGGCGTTAGTGAAATAAGTACTTAATATTACCTTTACCTTTGGCCCTTTGCCTGGACATGCTTTTAACTTCTTGTAACCTTTTCCTCCCTAAAGTTTGTAAAATATCTTGTGCTTCGGGATAATCCTTCATCGCAGCCAATACATCTTCTCGGGAAAGCGAAAACAACTCCGAGTATCCCACAGAGCGCACGTCTGCTGTACGCCTAGTTATCAAAATTAATAAATTTATTAATAGAATCAATATATTTACCAAAAAAAATTTTATTTCTATTTTTTTTATGTATGTACCACACTTTTATTAGAATATTGAAATATTCCATTCAGTTTGCAGTCGAACGCATTAAATTTTTGAAGTAAGTTTTGAAGTAAGTTTGTGATTGACCTTTGTATCAATATTCTAATATTTTGCAATTTGAAGAATTGTGCAACCGTGTTTTCACGTATTGCCTGATTCGAACACGAAAAATACGATTTGTAGGAAGATAAGCTGGTACCTACTATTGAATTATTTTGTATGTTCGGTTCCGCTGCCGTGCGTAAATATACTAATGTTTAGCTGAATTGTACTATACACGATACCACTACTTACTTATTGAGTCCATCCAGATTCAATATTCCTATTTCACCAAAGAAGTCTCCTGCCATCATAGTCGTGAGCACTCTGCCCGTTTCTGATATCACTTCCAATATACCGTCTGCTATTATAAACATCTCTCTGGCAACTTCACCTGCCGCGAGATATGAAAAAATAATGTTATTAGGGAATACGAAATCCATAAAAATGACGCTCATTCGTAATACGCTTACCTTTCCTACAGATAGAGTCCCCTGGGGTGAAAATGTAGGCTTTCATCTTCAATACGAGATCGTGCAGGAACTCCGGTTGGCACTCTTGGAAAATTGTTACCTGAAATGGTTTTTTATGGCAAATTCAATTAAATGGTACTTAATATATTTCTTACTAATTGGACACCTAATTAACTAGAATAAATATTTTTTCGGGACCGCCAGCTTTGTAGGCCATTGTACAACCCATTCAGCCAAACGTGTCATCGAAGTTTTATAGCGCCATCTAGTTTTTGCCTGAACATCTTATTTCGATTGGAGCACGATCTAAAGTAACTATGGCAACTGACAGTCCTCTTGTTTTAATGGTCCTTGCCTATTTGGGTGATTCCACGGGCGTTTCAGCCCTTGTCACTCCCTAGCAGGCGTGGCGTCCATATAAGCTGATTCCCAACGGGTTGCCCAAGGAAAGGTGTATAACCACTTCTTTAAATATGAGTAAATGCATACGTCTTGGCTTCACTTGTAATTTCCCTGAATGACGCCATGCCTCTTCCCTAGACCTAAGTATTAAAGAAATGGGCCACAATATGCGTTAAATTAGATTAATTATGACAAGAATTCTGATCAGTGGCTACAGTGTAAGGTCAACCGGGTGGAACACGACTACGGGGTAAATGCGTCGTTCGACAATAACATATAAACGCATCATTTTGCAACGATCCCTGCTCTCTTTTTTGATATGTATACAGCCAAATTTTAGGCAGGGAGGATGTGGATGGTTTAAAGTATTCAGATTTTAAGAAATCTTTAACAGACGCATTTGTCCTTATCGATGCATGAAAATCTGCTGCTTGCCGAATCTCGCCCTTTCAATATTTATGACTAGGGACTGACGGTGGTTGAAACGCCCATTTATATTTTGTTTTAATCTGCTATAGTCTTCCTCTCAAAATAAAACAGGCCCCGAAGAAGTTTGCATTCAAAAAGCCCGTGTACAGCTTCTTTGCTGGCAGAACCGAAGACTTAGTTTACCTGCTTAATACGTTTCATCGCTATATATATTTATTACAACAAAATAATGAAAAAAAATTAAAACCATTATTTACTTTTTTTATGAATTTAAAAAAAAATATATGTAGTGGACCTTATCGAAACAAAGCAAGATATCTTGAAAACACAAAATTTATATGAAAAAGCAGTTTCTTTTTGTTTTTGGATTATTTTTCGCATTTTTTCAATAGCATTAACAGAATTAGTCCTTAGCGATTATAATTACGTTTATTTCAAATCAATAGAGCCCATAGGTGTCAAGATATCTTGCTTTGTTTTGGTAAGGTTCACTTAGTACAACATTTGTTTTTTAACCGACTTCCAAAAAAGGAGGTTATACGTTCGATAGTTTGTATTTATTTTAAATTTTTTTTGTGTATGTTCACCGATTACTCCGCTAATTGTGGACCGATTTTAAAAAGTATTTTTTTATTTGAAAGGATTTACTCCTGAGGTGATTTTATTGCCGTGAAGTTGGGATCTGATGATGGGATCCCAGGGAAATCGAGGGCAATCCTCAAATTTTATAAGCAATTATAACGTTTTTCATATATTTTCCTAAGTTATTTAAGTATTTGCATATGGTAGTCATCATCTCTTCATGCTGAGCTGATGACGGAAGGTACAACTCCTTAATGGTTAAGAGTTAGATGATAATTCTTAAAAGAATCATCTATTATAGGTAGATACGTTAAGCCTGTTAGTCATATTCTTTTTAGTGTGTCCCTGAAGTAGTCTTCTTATCACTAAGTCAGGATTAGATGATGGAATACCAGGGAAATCGAGAGAAACCCTCAAATATTATAGGCACTAACAATGTTTTATATATATTTTTCTAAAGTTATCAGTTATTTTCCTCTGGTTGTCATGATTTCATCCTGAGCTGATGATGGAAGGTACAATGAACTAACCAACTTTTACATTTCTTACTTCCAAAGACTCGAGATGCGTGCAAAGTGCCTCCTCAATCTTCCCATTCTGGGCTCTAACAAATACTTTATATCACTACTAAAATCCATCACTAAAAAGCAAAAAATAAAAATTTATAAATAAAAAAAGAAACGTCTTCAAAATAAACTAAGAAGCCATAAATAATCTTTTATGTACGGTACGGATACATTTGAATCACCTTTTGAAGTCGGTGCCAAACCTGAAGAAAATAAAGTTCTTTATTCAACAAAAATACGAATTACTATTACTAAATATATATGTAGATAGATAATACGTATAATAATAAATATATATGGAGCTGCAGTTAAGCCAGGAGTGTCACAAGGCTCTATCTTAGGTCTATTTCTATTTTTGATTTATATAAATGACTTGCCATCTATAGTAGAAAATCTTTGTGATATAGTACTATTTGCTGGTGATACATCATTAATTTTCAAAGTTGACCGGAAAACAACAGACTACGACGAAATTAATAGTGTACTAGTTAAAGTACTTGACTGGTTTAATATTTATAATCTGCTATTGAATGCTAAGAAAACGAAATGTGTTAGATTTGCTTTACCGAATGTTAGAGCAGTGGATTCTACTATATCGCTCAATGGTGAATCTTTAGAAATGGTGGATAGGGCATTATTCTTAGGTATAACACAATACACAATATATATAAGCAGTACTTGCAGGTAAATTAAGCTCAGCAGATTGCGCTATTAGAAAAATTAGACAGTTGACCAATGTTGATACTGCTCGCTTAATATATCATAGTTATTTTCATAGTATCATGTCATACGGTATTCTGGTTTGGGGCAAAGCAGCAGACATACAGACTATATTTGTGTTACAAAAAAGAGCGATTCGTTCTATATATAACCTGTATTCCCGTGACTAAGAAGATAACTTTTTAAAGACATCAACATGTTAACCGTAGCGTCCCAATATATGTATGAGAATATTATTTATGTTATTAAGAACCTAGAGTCTTTTACTAAGAATTCAGATATCCACAATTTTAATACAAGAAATAAAAATAAAATCGCTATTAGAAAGTTCCGCGTTCGTAAAGTAGCCAAATCATTCGTAGGCCAATGTATACATTTTTATAATAAGCTGCCAGATAATGCTTTAAAACTACCGTTTCCAGCTCTCAAAAATTACTTAAAAGAGTCCCTAATGGCAAAGGCATATTATAGGGTAGAGGACTATTTAACAGACAAAAATGCATGGACCAAAAGAGAAACCAAATAATTTACTTTTAGCGGGAAACGGTTCTTATAAGGTAGCATATCAAACGTATGTAATTGGTTTTAAATAAAAAAAACATTATTTTGCTTTTTATATTCTATATTTTTTTACTTTTATAAGTGTTAATATGTTTTCTTGAAAAACTACGCATTGAGTTTATACGCAAAACATATATTTAGGTTAGGCTAAGTACAAATTTTGTAATAGATATAAGAGTTATTTCGAAAAAATGACTGACTGTTGAGTTTGTTTCGGCTTTCTTCTCCTTAGTGGTCTCCTCTTGGGAAACGCCGTAGAGTCAGACTTGTAAAAGTGCCCTTGTGGCCTACTTACAGAACAAAGATCATTATTTCATTATTTCAATAACTAAAGGCTCGCCGCCGCGGTTCTTAATAGTAATAAATGAATGGTTTGGGAACTTTGGGACCGACTTCAAAAGGTGATTCAAATGTATCCGTACCGTACATAAAAGATTATTTATGGCTTTTTAGTTTATTTTGAAGTCGGTTCTTTTTTATTTAATATTTTTTTTTATAAATCATAATAGTAGATTGTTTGACAAGGGGCTATAATAAGCTATTATGACACGACGTGATTATTTGGACGAGCTCACGAAGTGAGCGAGGACAAATATGTCTAAGTGTCATAATGGCTTTTAGCCACGTGTTAAACACTCTGCTTTTCACTTCGACTGCGAGAAAATAAAAAAGACTTAACATTAAAATTGTATATTTCATGAAAAACTAAAAGCAATTCTAACACAAAGTTTGGCCAATTTGATCAGGTTGGTTTGTTTGTTTTTAATTATTCGTAAGGAGTATTTAGCGGGCCGCAAGTTTTTTTTTCAGTGTCATAGAAATTTGTATGGGATTATTTGGCTTTCTTTTAAACCCTAGGGCCTAAATGTACTATTTTAGTCTCGCTTCGCGAGGCTATAATAAGCTGTGCTGTTTGAGCAGAAGTGAAAAAAAGTTCAAAAAAAAAACATAATTTTTTTAGTCGATAAAATTGCATCTACTTTCATTTCAATTCGTTTGTGCACTTTATCCTGGGACACACTGTATATGTTTATGTTATTCATGTATTTAAGTCTATGTCTACATATGCTTTTTTTTAGTTGTTTACACAAGTCTCAGCACCGCCCACAATTTCTCCTTTGCCCTAAGGTTGACTAGTAGAGAATGCCTTTTGGTGTTAAGCTCGCCTTTAGTACGATAAGTTTTCGTTTATGCAATAAAGATTAAATAAATAAATAAAAGAGTTAAAATTACCTTTTTAAGCACGCTCAAGTTGACATGCAAGGCGAGCTCCGTCTTGAGCTTGTCAGGTAGGAGGCCTAGGGCTGTGTTGATGTCGCCACCGCCTTGTATCCGGCCTCGAGACCAGGAGTAGTCATACCAGCGCAGCACCCGTCGCTTCATGCCTCCTGGAACCTGTATTATTACAGCTGTTAACTATAGTTTTGACAAGCTTTAACTAATAAATCTTTAAGTTAACAGACGCATTTGCCCCACGCTCGCATTTATACCTGTTACTAAGGAAGAAAGTAAGTTTAAAAAAAAGCTTCAGTAAAAAGTCAGTAGGTTTTTATCTCCTTTTGTTTATATTTTATTGTGAAATATATAATTATATTATTCTGACTTATCTATACTATTATAAAGATGTAAAAATGAAATGTGTGTACATTGAAGATATTTTCAAAAAATTGATTGTTACGGACTATTTAGAGGTCCCTAAAACAAAATATATATTTTTTTGATTTTTTGTACGTTTGTATGTGTCGTTGTGGCTTCATCACGCAAAATCGGCTTAACAGATGTCAACATTTTTTGGTACACGGGTAGCTGGGTATTTTCAGATGGTTATAGGATACTTTTTACCGGAGTACGCTTAAGAAAAAACGAGGGTTTATGACTTTTTCTCCTCCGCGAACTAAGTTGCGGGCATCTTCTAGAGTCGGACCATTTTATCTCTTCCAAGCAAATGAACTGTCAAAGATATAAAAACTGAATATGGCAATGTTTTGTATCTGTCACAGACGTCAAGTTGTTTATGTGTCTTAAGAAACAATTTATCTTTACGTGCGTTGGTTTTAAAAAAAATAAAGGTTTTTAACTACGGGATAACCATATAAAAGTGGTCAGCGGGAACTGCTTTTCCGCATGATCATTAACTTCGATGCTGTAAAGCAACAGCAAGAAGCGATTTTCGGTGAAAAGCGGCAATGTTTACATTGCATTAAGTTTTTGGCTGGTAAGATTAACCAATCTTAGTACATACTTTTGAATAACACCAATATGATTTATGTTTCAAATAATGTTCAAGTGAAGCCATTTAGCTTTTAGCAGCCTCTTAAGTGCACTGAGAATATATTATGTGGTGTTAGTGACTTATTTATTATTCCTAAGACTATTTAGTGCCCTATATTCAGTGTTGCCATATACCAAAGCACAGATAAATCAATTAAAATTGGTGGGGTAAAGATATTATAGCCAAACTCTAGTAATAAATAATAACGTTGTTTTCATACATTTTTGTGACATGAAGTAAGTAGGTAACTAATTAAGCAATTAGTTACCTACTTACTTCATTTCATACTTATGTAAGTTCGGTGACAATGCAAGATTATGGTACCATCGAACTGATCTGATGATGGAGCCGGATGGTGGAAACAGGAACTCTGTAATAAAATAACGCAATCCTTGGCAGGATTGCGTTATTGCGCTTGGGCCTTTTAAATTGGTATCGGTGAGTGGTTGATGGATGTTAAAAAAGTACAATCAAAAATAAAGCTTGTCACTAAAATTAGATTATTGTCAAAAACTTATTTACGATGCTCTACGTCTGTCGTTCAAATAAATCCACGCGTTTTTCTCAGTCGCGAAAATTGGAGGAACTTAAATGGATTCTGGATATATGAGTGAGATGCCAACGCGTTTCGTAATTGCTTAAGAAAATTGCGGCCCCTAAATCGATACAAGAGTAAATATTTGTGTGAATACTATCAATATATTTCCTTACTTTTGTACGTTTTATAAGTATTGGTTTATCTTTATCACTACGAAAAGGGACCTTATCTTATCTTCGGGATTATACGGGATCTTTAATGAATTGAATTTTTTATTTGCAATATAGGACTGGCCGTGTTTATAACTACTAATTACAAATTTCAAAAAGCAAGAAATTTGATAAGAAAACCTAAAACTGGGTATTGTGATATGTGCAAATAACTACAAATACTTTGTAATACGAAAATCGACGTTGAACCCTACAGGTAATGAAAAAAAAGTTGTATTCATTGTCTGCCATTCCCATGCTATTTTAACGATAACAGTCTCACATAAAAAGTCGTTAAGCATCATGATATTGTCAAATAACACATTATGAATATAACATAGGGACCGCCGAAGCTAAAGACGATTTTCATACGTAGCTATAATTTACTTTAAATGCTACTTTATTAATGCAATTCACAATCGAAATGGGTAGCTGGAAAAAGGTGATTCAATCTATATAAATAAAAATCAATTGAAAAAATGAATGTTCGCGCATCATTTGAGAATGGCTGGCACCTATTTCTTTCTTTGGCTAATTCTGACAAAGTTTGTTATGTGTATGTATGTTAGAAAATATACTATAAAATGCATGGAGAAGCAAATTTTTGGGGCTCAAAGATTTATTTGTAAGAAGTGTGTGAATGAATGAGGCAAAAGATATAAGGGAAATCTCACATTTTTTTTTCATTATTATGGTCCGCACGGTAAAGGAAAGTTAACGTCTCATTTTCTTCCATAGTGGTCGTGCACAGCCGAGCGAGCAGCTGGTTTAAATTATCATCATCATTATCAACCTGTTGCAATCCGCTGCTGGACATAGGCCCCTCCAAGTGTGCGCCACTGAACACGATCCTCAGCCACTCTCCTCCAGCCGCCCCCAGGCACCCTGCTAATATCGTCGCTCCACCTTGCCTGAGGACGTCCTACGCTTTTTTTGCCGAGACGCGGTGTCTACTCGAGAATACGTCTACCCCAACGGTTCTTCGGTAAATATGACCAGCCCATTGCCATTTCAGTTTACTAATTTTTTGGGCTATGTCTGATATAATCAATATGTAATTATTATATTTACCTTATGATGTCTCATGTAGGTCTTAGCCCCGTCAAGGAGCCTCTCAAACTCCAGTCTGTTGGCATTCCTATTTGTGATGACGTTGCCTACTTGGCCTACAATGGTGGCGAAAATGAACACCCCTATAAGGTAGCTCACAATCGTAAAGACGTATCTGAAATAGAAGTGAAATATAATTAATTGGTATAAATAGAACAAAGAAGCAAGACTATGATTTGGGTTTTTTTTATATATGAAACACAAATTTTGTGTTTTGTGTTTTTAATGTGGGGAATTTAACACCACATTATTATCTATTGTGATAGATACAAGCCAAAGCGCAAACAAAAATACGATTGCTCTCGCACGTGGTCACGCCAGGAATCGAACCTGGTATTTCTTGATTACGCGTCGAGTGTGTTGTCCTTTTCACTAGCGAGCACTGTCTGTCTGAGCACTTTGAAAAAGTAAAACCCTCGTGTAACCACGTGCTAGAGCAATCGTATTTTTCTTTGCGCTTTGACTTGTATCTATATCACAATATTGTTTGAGTTTTTAGAATATGTAGCAAGATGTATGTAAAACAATTGAGAAAATGAACGAAACTGATAACAGAATCAAGATATTCAGTGAGCGTGACAGAGAAACTTCTAATGTCTAAAACCAAAGTAATTACAATAAAAGTAAAGTGTTTCTAGAATGTGAAAATTCTCTAAAACATAAAAGTGCAAAGTTTTCGAACAGTTGCAATAATACAAGACACCCCAAAGCAGATACGTATAGAAAGCGATACGATTAAAATATGGCGGTTACAATCAATGAAGGCTGTTCGAAAACTTTCAAAAACCTCGCGCCGAGTTTCGATATCGATGAGTAAAGGAAAAAGAAATAAAAAGGCAATTCCATGAGAGAACTAGTCACATTTATCGTCGTTACCCAAAGTTTGTCGCCGTGAAGCGAACAGCCTCCAAATTTCTGCCGCCGCCATTTTATGTGTATAATACTTCACAAAGGCTGTTTCCCTCCAAAAATGATTTAACAGATTAGCACAGCGCTTTTTCATTTTACTCCCTATTTTTTTAGTTATCTCGTGTTTAATGTTGTTCATATATGATGTGATATAATAAACTAAATAAGGTCACCCGGGACAAATGCGAGTATGGGGCAATGCGTCTTTTGACAATAAAATAAAAAACGCGTTATTTTGCAACTATCCCTGTTTTCTTTTATATACTTATACTGCCCAATTTTAGGAAAGGAGCATGGTTAGTTTCTTGTAGAAATCTTTAAAAGACGCATTTGTCCCATTGATTGTCGCATTTGCCCCGGTTGATCTCAGTTAATTACCCTATATTGTAGCGGTACATTTTCTTTCCATAAAAAAATACTTCGGCTGTAAACTATGTAAATGTATACCAAAAAGGATCATAGAACAAAGGATTTTCATCAGATTGTATGACCATTTTTGATAAAATTCTGTAAATTATGATCATAAATATCTGCGCTGCAATATTGGCCTAGGTAATTTTTATTTGAACATGCCCACAAATAAAACAAAGGATAAGGCCAGCCAGTGTTTTTTGAATATTAGAAATATCTTATAACTTAAATATTACTATTTGCCGAAATCCCACATCTTTATAAATTTGCATGTGGCGTAGAAGAAACAGCCAAAGTGTGAAATATTTTACAAAATATTATAAAACATACACAATACCTACATTATGTAGTGTGATACTATACGATTGGTCAGATCATGTTAAACGTTCCTTAATCTATTATTATTATTATTAACTTAAAAAATATATAGCAAGACGGTTCAAAGAGTTAATAGCATAATCTTCTATCTTTTGAACGAAATAACATTCATAATTTTAATTCTGAAACAGCAGCAGCAAGCACCAAAGCAAACTCGTATGAGTAAAATAGAATTCCATTTTTAAATTATACTTAATGGAGTTGCTAAATTGAATGTATAATTAACAGGTATTATAAAGCGTAAATATTTTAGACATTGAGGAAGTAATTAATATAACTTAATTTAATCGAGCTGAAAGTGGAAGAACGTGGTTCGCGGCTTGTCGGAAGGTGCAATTACTTGGCGCTGGAATCCAGTAATTAAGAATCTTAGCGCATAAGATAATTAATTGTTTGTTGTACAGTGGGCCAAGAAATTGATCTACGTCGTTTGAATATAATGATATACTTAATATAAAAGGTAGATAGGTACCTACACGATAATCCACGTGTAAAAATGACCAGGCTTACGCACACATAAATCTGATAATATTGCAATAACACACTAATCATAAATGCTTTTAGATGCTTTATTAATGAATGCAACATCTCATTATGAATGACGGCATTTTTGTTTATTTGACGCACAAGCCAATATATAACAAAGTGCACGAGACTGAGTTAAGGTTTGCCAATTGGCGTAATTTTGGTGTGCCATTTTCGAAGCCCGTATAACCTATCTACCCCCTTTTTATGTTATATCATTGTATGAAATAGAGTCAAGATTGGTAGACCAATATCTTGGCTAACCGTATAATCAGTCTGTATGTCTCTAGCATCCAAAGCGCCAAATAGTATATCGTCACGTATCTTTACGCTATTCGTAGTACCTAACAAAAACGAGCTATTAGTATACTTGTTGGAGCGAAACCCAAACACCCATATTGCGAATTATTTTCATCGCAATGCAATGGCTCACTACTCACAATATCTATTTGAAACATTGTCATTTGTGAAAAACAATATCTCGCAGTTTACACGCGTAGACGTTCCATGGTAAACAGCTTCGTTCTACAGGGCGCGGGCAGTTCCTCGTCGCATAGCACTTTCAACAAAAAACCCTCGCGTCATCGGCCCAACTTATTTCAAGCGCTGATTTAAGAAATCAGACTTTTAACGACATATGTAGGCGTCGGCTGAAAAACCTTTTGTTTGAAAACCCTCTATACAGTTCATGGAACTGAATTTTTAAATTTTAATTGACATTGTAATTGATATTGTAAGTTTATTTTTTGTTTTTAATATTTTGATAACTATCCTTATTGGGAGATATTTCGATTTGAATATTTTATTTTTGCACTTACATGTTTTTTTATTTATTGCTTTAATTTATGATTTTTTATTGTTTTTAATGGTGTGATGACGATCCTTATCGGGTGATTTGATTTGAATCCTAGTTGATATTTTTATTGTTTTCTGTTATTATTTTAAATTGTTTTGACATTATGTGCATTGTTTATTTTCAATATTCCTTATAATGTCGAAAATTCTTATCTTATCTTAAGATAAAAAGCAAAATATTAGGCTTTGAATGCTACAGACTTTTTGATGCTGATCAAATCATTCGTTGTTCTTGAAAGTCATCAAAAACACGGCGGATTCTATGAATGAGTTTAAGTCACTATACAAATCAATATTATAATGTCGTTGTCTAGTATAGGATAGAATAGAATAGAAGCCATCGTCAGCTGCCGTTGCCTAGAAGCCATCATAAATAAAGCATTGCTTAGTTTAAGACAAATATATTTGAATTTTAGTTACTGTAGCTAAAAATATATCTGGTCCTTAACTCTAAAGATAGGAACTTCAGCGGTGTACATACTTATATTCATTCAAAATGATAGTTGAATACGACTGTCATTTTGTATCTTTAAGTAAATAAAAAAGGCAAATAGAAATTCTACTTTTTAACTTCTAGGAGCCTTAAATAAAACATGTTATATTAATTACAAGAGAAATGAATACTTCATTCACGAAATAATTATATTATATCATGGATAACACAATGCGGAATATTAGGGGCTAAAATTTCCTCAAAGCCCTTTTTGGCTAATGAAGTTAATGTCTGGTGGCAGGTGTAAATAAATACTTAAGTGAAATTTTCAAATTTGATATTATCAAAGTACCCTAAAACCTACTTTGTTTGTGTTTAAATACAAAAAGTTTGGTTATTAGTCGATCTTATTTTAGGTATATATTTCTTTGACTCACATACCAACTTAATGAATTTTCTTAGTTACATAATATTACGTGGTAAGGCATTATCAGAATTTGTCTGCGACTTCAAAAGCAAATGTGAGAATGTCTTAACCGTCTTTTTTTTTTAAATAATTTTGCTTTTACATGTAAATATTTATGTACCTAATACTAGAAGGCGCCCGCAACTTCTTTCGCGGAGGTGAAAAAGCCATAACCCCTCTTTCTCTCTTTAGCATAATCGGGTAAAAAGTATTCTAAAACCATCTGGAGATACCCAGCTACCCGTGTGCCAAAAATAGTTGAAATCCGTTTTGCCGATTTAGCGTGATGAAGCCACAACGACACATACAAACATTGCATTTTAACAACTTTAAAATAGTATAGAAGTTTTATAGAAACGGTTATAGTTATTCGGATCAAAGAAAAAATATTGCACCCACCGAGATTTCGGTCAGCTAGGTTCCGTATACCTACTGGCCCAAAGGGCAGCGAGCACATGCTGAGAAAACCGTTACTAACTATACAGTTAGTAACGGTTTTCTGGCATTATATCTCTCGTATATATACATATACGAGAGATATAATGCAAAGAACTGTTAATCTCTCAAATAAATAAAATAAATAAATAATATAAATAAATATTCCGGCATAATTGTTACATAAATCGATCTTGCCCCATGTTAAGCTCAATAAGCTTGTTTTATGAGTACTAGACGACGATATATTTAATAGATATATTTATGTACATACATAGGAAACATCCAAGACTCAGGAACAAATATTAATGGTCATCACACAAATATTTGCCTTTACCGGGTTTTGAACCCAGGACCTTCAGCATCGCAGGCAACGTTACTCCCGCTGAGCTGAACCGGTCTTCGAAAATAATTCAACTTCCCCAATTAAAGTGATTGATAACTCCAATTCTCTTCAAATCTTAGCGGAAAGAAAGTTGAGAACTAACATTTGTCTCTAGAAACTGTCTGCTACGTTATGGGCCGCCACTAAAATTAAAGATGGCCACAGCAGCCACAGCGGCCACAGCAAAATAAACTTAATCGCAAAATAACCTCGAGAGATAGCGTGCCTTATTTATATTGAGTTAGAGTAAATAAAAGCAAAAACGCTTACTGTATTAAGCATCTATTTCCCGTAGCCTAGTGCAATTTACTGAGCTACGTCCGTCACTTACGGACATTACGGGCTTAATAAAATTTCTCCTCGTCTCCAGGCCAGCCGGATCCGGATATTGAAAAAACTTAGTGGCCTCGAGATACCGACTGGATTTGCAGCTGCAGATTACTCTTATATACGTACGAGTACTAGAAGGCGCACGCAACTTCGTTCGCGGAGGAGAAAAAGTCATAACACTGCATGTTTTCTTCAGCATAATCAGGTAAAAAGTATCCTATAACCATCTGGAGATACCCAGCTGCCCGTGTACCAAAAATGGTTGAAATCCGTTTAGCCGATTTTGGGTGATGAAGCCGAAGATTTTTCGGTTTAGTGACCTGCAAATAGTCCGTTACAATATTTTTTCTGAATGTACAGACATTTCATTTTTACAACTTTATAATAGTATAGATTAGAAATTGCTGATTGGTCAGTTCGATTAAACGAGCTTAAACATCATTCTTAGTCTATTTTTTTAATCATTTGAGCGCTCAAAACGACAGAAATTCATAGCTGCTAATAATATAAATGCGAGAATAACTGCCTGTCTTTTACCATTACACGCCTAAACCACTAAACCGATTTATAGTTTGAGACTCTGAAAAGGACATAGGATAATTGATATGCTAGAAAAATGCACACCAAAAAAAATATAAAATAGTAGGCCACGTGGGCGTAGCCACGGGAATATAAATATTACTAGACACAAAGACACAAATCGAACTAGTCCCTTGGTAAGCTCAATAACGCTTGTGTTATTATAGGTACTAGTCGACGATATATTAATTAAATTGATACATTTACTTAAATACCTATATAAAGTAAAGACTTGGGTAAATCCTAGTATCAATAACATATATATTTATTGGTGTCACGAAAAGGTCTCTAACGATTTGGATGAAATTTTATTATGTATCTTTTTTTGGGTAAGTTATGTTTAAAAAAATCCATGTCTACTGTTTTTATATTTTATATGCGATTATTTCCCGATTATGTCCCATTTGATGTGACAATTGTACGTTTAAATCAATATTTCAAGATTAAACGTTGTTATCATCACCACGTAATTTAAAATATTGCTCTGAGCAAGGAAAAATATTATATTTATCCCGGATATAAATAAGGTTCCCTGGGATCGAAATGCGGTTACCAAGCGGAATACGGGACTTATTAACTTAATATCATAGTTATGCCCCGATAAGGAAATAAGATACGATTATAACTTTAAGCAAAAATATTTACCCTCAGGGAGCACAATATTACTGGGTTTATTCGAATAAATATTATAAATTATAATACAGAGTTCGATTGTAAAGGAACAAATCAATGCAACCTACTAAATTGCCAGGATTTGAACTTGCGACCTCTTCTTTAAAGAATGATCCAAATGATCTATCACAACTTTACGTACGTGGCCTTAAATTTTCGAACACAATATAGCACTAGGAGCGCATGGGGCGCTAGATACAGAGGGTATCTTATTTATTTTTAAATGCTAAGCACTTTATTGACAGGGTAGGCTGAGACGGAGATAGCGGGATGACCTAGATGGATTCTGGACGATTGGCCAGAGGCAGCCGGCAATAGGGAGTTGTGGAGATCTAAAGGAGAGGCCTTTGCCCAGCAGTGGGACACTCGTATAGGTTATTAAAAAAAAAGAGCACTTTATACTAGAGATGGGTCGACTATGGATTTTGCCGACTAGCCAACTAGCCGACTAGTCAGCAACGCCGATCATTGGTCGGTTAAGTTCGGGCACAATCGGGAACGTTCGTTTCAGTTTGCTAGTCGCGCCTCACGCCACTTGTCTTGTTTGTCTTGACAAGTTTGTTATAATGATTTACTTCCTACACCGGCCTGCGTATTTCTTACGACAGTAAAAAAACAATATAAACATTGAAATCATCCATTAAGTCATAATGTGCCGAATATGCGGTATCTTTTGCCGACAAGTTGCCGATTATTCGCCGACTATAAATGTGGCCGGATATATAGTCGGCTTTCCTGACTTGTCAACTAGGTATACTCTAAGACATGCGAATTACGCTACGTCACTGCCCCTACTGTAATTACTGGGTTTATTGTCAGTTTTTAGAAAGGTATTCTTAAGGAAAACCTTATTGAAATCTACCTCTTACGTAGCTTTGCGCTTTGAAATTTAATAGACGAGACGGCGCGTTCCAATATACCAGCTAAGCATTAGTGCTAACGTGTTGGTATTCTAGTAGGAAAATGTGAGAAAAATGGGCTCGCAAGATAACTTTGTATATGAAGAACCTAATAATAATAAGTTTCACTATCACGACCGAGGTTTTCGTAGCGCTACGCGCGTAGCCGATAACATGGGAAAATGCTTATGTATCGAAATCTTACTACGAGCAAAGCGCCCGCCTAGCGGGTTCACGGTGTGTTGACGGCTACTACAGGAAAAGGCGCACAAAATTGAAGACCCCTGTATATCTGCTAGTCCTCAGTGGAATAGACAAATGCTCAAGTCCTCACTGAGCCATTCATTCAACGGCCTACGAAACCAGCTTTATGGCCCTCCTAACCGTTCCCCTGACGCGTTCGCGTCAAGGAAATTTTCACATTCCGGTTTTCCTTATTATCCAGTAACAAGTTTTGTACGTTCTATGTAACTGTGGAAAATGAGTAAACAACTTTATTGCGCAGTTGTTAAAGGAAATCAATTATTAACCTATCGCAGTCCTTGAGGACAGATTTGGCTCAGCTGTAGTGACTTTGGTTGCGAAGCTGACGGTTCCGGGTACAAATCTCGGCAAATAACAGCGTATATTCTTGATTCTTGGAGGTTTATAATAAACTGTGTTTTTAGGGTTCCGTAGCCAAAATGGCAAAAACGGAACCCTTATAGTTTCGTCATGTCCGTCCGTCCGTCCGTTCGTCCGTATGCTACAGGCATTTTACTCAAAAACTACAAGATGTACATTGATGAAATTTGAAGTATAGGTCTCTTGTGTAAGTCACTACTTAGTTTGATGGTTAAATATTAAAATAAAATAAATCTAGGGAGGGTACTCCATACATGTAACCGAAAGAGAATTATTTTTTGACAAATATCAATGTGTATATAATATTTCGACAGATCTTTCAAAATTATTTTGTGGTTTCTAAAAAAAAAATGATTTTGTGGAAATTTTCATAAATAATCGCTCCGAAAATGGCATAAATTGTGTCCCCCCCCTCTATTTTTTAAACAGTATGTCTGAATAATATGAAAAAAATTACAAAGATAAAGCTTAATAAAAATACTTTCAACGAAAATTTTTTTCAACATGTTCGGATACACCGTTTTGGAGTTATATATGAAAAACAGCGCTTCTCAACAAAAGGACGTAAGTGCCGTGGAGATACGCTCTTTTGCTTGTGAACTTTTCATCTGTAGTGCTGCGCAACCCTACACTACACTGAGCATGGTCCGACATGCTCTTGGCCGGTTTTTTATTTCCTTTAATTTTAACAGGTGATAAGTACCTGTCAATACATGTACTTACAACAATGAACGACTTTTCCTATGGGAGATATTATGAAACGAAAAAAAAATCTGCCATTTCCTACATTTTGGTTGAGAGTAGAACAGTCAACAGAAAGAGTAGATGACCATTTCAGTATTTTGTCGCACTGACGTAACAATACTGCGATAATTGGGATGCGTTAAAGTAGTGATAGTGATAAGGAACTAAAAGGATCATCTACTTTTGCTATTGACTATGCTGACACAGAATAAAAAACTTCTTTTTTGTTTCCGAAATGTCTCCCATAGAAAAAGTTACCGCCGACTACTTTGATTTGTCTAAATTGCCCGCTACTGGCCATAGGTCTCTCCAATGCTCCGCCACTGAGCACATGTCTCAGCTACTTTCTTCCAGCTACCGTCAGGCACGCTACGAATACCATCGCTCCGACTAGCCTGACCATTTACTTCCTACGCTCTGCTTATAGATACGCGGTCTCCACTTAAGAATGCAGCTACCCCCAACATTTGTCTGTTCTATGGCAAATATACCCCACTGACATTTTTATTTAAGTCTTCGGGGTAAATAAGTAACTTTGGGTCAAAGTTGGATCATCTCGTTCTGTAGGTATACGATACTTCAACGAAATACCGAACATAGGTCCCTCCATACGCTGAGCAACTACAAATTTGATCGTTTGCATTATATTCATGTAAGTTTTATAATCTATTTACCTGTCCATGATAGAGCAAAAGTTTATCTTCGCAACTTTGAAAATCATCCTCACGCAAAAAGGCTGACCCTTATCAAAAATTATGAAATATCCATTGCGGCTATATTTTACGGTCACGTTGTGCCCTAAAACTTCCATAGGCAGTAAACGCAAGCCTTTGACCTTCTGTTATTTATTGTCTAAAAATGAGGCTCTTCCCCTTTCGAAGATTTATTGTCATCCGAGCGCCTTCGGAAAGCGTTGTTTTCTTTCAGGATTACAAAAAGTTGCGTCAAGGTTTGAGTAGGACATTTCCTGTATATTTTGTTATCTTTAAAGGGCCTAATATTCTTTGTAATATTTTACGGAAGAGGTAATTTAGCGCTCGCCATAAGGAAAACAATAATGTTATTTGGACGAAGCTCTTGACGGAGAATTCAGGTTTATTATTATAATTTAAAAAGTTATATTTTTTAAAATTACATTATTATAGGGAGATAATCCTGAGGGAGAGCTTATGCAAGTTCAAGTAGCTGAATATACTTTTTAACCGACTTCCAAAAAAAGGAGGAGGTTCTCATTTCGACGGAATGTTTTTTTTACTCAACTAAAGTGACGCAAAGTAAAAAGTTACTTTTATTTTCCGCCGCGAATGAAATTGTGTGCCTACATATAAGTCGTCATCATACCTATACATAGGTAGATGAGACTATGACAAGAATTAATTTTCAAACTCATTTCAAATTTCAACCCTGAAATATTATAATCAGTTACTTAGGACGGCTTTTCTACACCACTACGACTAAATCGGATCATTAATTTTACCCGATAGAGTTTCACGAGAACATTAAATTCTGCCCAAACCAGCCCGTAGGCTTCGTTAAATATTATATTTATCTATTGATATTCCTTGAGCACATCTATTTAATGGTGTTCAATACAATAGCGTCGGTTAATTAAGTAATTATAAATTTAAATTTTCGTTTAGAGGCGACTGTTGGGTTAAGTTACTTGTTAGATTGTTAATTAAAATAGGTGTTATTAGATTAGTAAAAGGTTTCGGGAATATTCGAAAGAGTTACGAAGGATGGACGAGGGTCTAAGGGTAACCTATTATCATGGTTATATTCTGATAAATGTACTACATTGGAGAGTACTTGTAGTTTGTTGCTGCCTGCTGAAAGATTGGCACGGATCTTTTATTATTTGAGAAAAATTGTAAGTTTTCTAAAATGATTATCGCGACTGTACTTATACGCTCGCTGAAATTGGATGAGACTCAAATGACTTCCTTTTTTTATTTACATAAAGTGAAAAATATGGTATGCGTATCTCCTTTAATCTCACCGAGTGTGAGATTTTAGTGGTTAGAAGTTTTCGAACATCTACGCTTTGCAATGTAGATTTTAATACATACGCTGAAATGAGAAGTCATCATAAATTACAACACGAGTCGCGACACAAATGCCTGTTCAGACGTACGCACCTACTAATATGGTTTCAGTGTCCCAATAAATGTCAGATTTGTGACACTTGCAACGAATACACTACAAGCTCGGATTAAAGTTGAGAGTTTAGAGCTAGTTTTGAGTCTTAAACTTAAAGGTTTGCCTGAAAGCATGATTGTTATGGTTCAAACCATAACAATCATGATTTTCAGGCTCGGAACCATCATGGCGACATACAAATAAAAAAGCCTTGACAGTCCAAGCCTTAAATGCTCCCGAGTCTATAAGACTCGAATCAATCTCTAATCCACAACTTTAGCTTAGCTTTATCTCGTATCTGTGTTAATCAACTTTTAAGGTAGCTATCCGTAGGTAACTTCTTACAAAATGGTTAACTTTAAACTAATGTAATATGCGCTTACAATGTGTCCTACGTATTAATTAAAACAGGCAATTAGGTTAACAATAACAATTATGACTTTTATTAAAATATATTTCGTAAAATATACAGTTGTAACGCAAGGGACGGAATTGCCTTTCAATTTTAGGTCCTTTTCCTTACATATATACAGGTCATTATTCCAGAATTATGAAATGCTCACTTTTATAGACAATTTTATCGAAACTTCTGTCATTTTTGTTGCATTTCCAGCTATTTTGTAAAGAACAGGAGCCCGTTTATCAAAAACTTATAACTTGTATACAAAATGGAAGTCTCTTTTTAATACATATTGTTAGAAAGAGACTTCCGCTTACAAGCGCTTATGAAACGGGCCCCAGTCTAAGAAATAGTGCAAAATTGAATTTTTTATAAGACCTAGAGCTAAATAGTGAACTAGTAAGAACATCGTAGCGTACGTCTTTCAATACAGTGTTAAGAAACATGATCTGACCAATCGCGTGCATTTATGCTGGAGACATACCCTCTGTTCGACTTGAACTGGAGCAGACGGGACTTCAGTCCCCGTCGCGGCAGAAATTTGGGGCCTCCATGCGTGCTGACACAACAACCTTTGTTAATAGGAGGCAACTCTCTTACCACCATTTTCTACATTACTATAGAACAAACGGGACCTCAAGGATCTCCATCGATACATTAACTAATAGATAATACGGCATCCTTCTATTTCACGTAATTAGTTTTCGCAAACTGCCCCATTTTTCAATAGGGATGATGCACTTTAATTAGTTCGTCATATTAGATAGAAAATCATATTGAAGACGTATTTTTTTTACGTTTTATACAAAAATAATGAAGGTACACTGAATGGATGTCGCGTGACGTCATGGCAAGGTACAGTTTAAACTTAGTTATGACGTCACGAGCCTACCCCTAAAATTTAACACTATCGCTGCCAAGCTTTTCGAAGCGTTACGCCGTATGTAGAACGGGGAAACGCATTGTATCGGCTACGCATTAGGAACAGAGCGCCCGTTAAGCGGGTTTCTGGCAGTGAATGTGTTAATGTGATTTATCTGACTAATTGGTATTAAATTGAAAATGTAAAAAAAACACGTGTCCAATATCTTTTTAATATGTAAATGACGGATTAAATATAATTTTAATGTTCGTACGCCGAAGTTCTTTTATAACAGTTCAGAAATGTGTACGGTTTCTGGAAAAATGCTTAAGTTGGAAAATGAAACAGTTTGGAAAACATAATTAGCGGATAGGTACATAATTATCCATGTTGACACGATTATATAAGCAACAATACGGGTATATTTACTAATGTTTCACCGGCTTATATTTTCCTGGTCGCGTTCCTAATTATTTCCCTACAATTTCGGATAACCATTACTTGTAATAATAAATCCAATGCGTGTTTGTTTATTGTTTCGATCGTGTAGACATTAACGTATTCTCGTCATATACAAAGTATACTTTGAACTTAGTTTGAAGTTGTACAAAATGCTCTCAGAGCAACTTGCAACCGCGAGATGCAGTGTGCATTGTACATAACACTCAGAACCGGCGACGCTGTTACTGGGTCAGATAACTTTGTGATCCAATTTATTGCCCGGTGACGTCACAACCTGGTAGCGAACACGTTACTGAGATTGAGAAAAAAGTTTTGAATTTAAAAAGCGGCTTCAGTATTTGACCGGTTTGCAACCGATTTAAAACATGAAACCCGGTATAAGAATTCGATATGTAAAAATGCCTTCAATAAATTAAAGATTTTATAAGTCGGTTTTGGAATTTTAAACGGTTTTTCAGTTCGAAAACTGGTCAGTCATCTGATGTCAAAAATGGTGGCGGTTTACAGAAACTTTCATGGGTTAAAAACATTGTGTTTTGTTAGTTTGTTGCAAAACATAAAATATTATTACGTGCAAAGTTAGTAATCTTGATATGCAATCCGGAAGCTTTGTAGATAAAATGCACACTGAAAATCTTTTATTCATTTTCGGAGCGCTTAAATGAAACTTTATTTGTCTGGTAATAGTTATGGGAATGTGTGAAAGACACATTTTTATGATCATGAATATATCAGTATTTGCGAGAAGGAAATATTTTTGTTTTATTCTCCATTGATGCCTTTAAATAAAGCTTCCTGTATACTCCTTTTCGTTAGTAAGAGACGTATTTTGCATATATAACACCTTAATACTGACGCGCTTCAAAGATTATACAATTGCTTTAATATTGCAGAGATATAAAGTCTACAATCTGATAATCTGGCTATCTCAAAAAGTTTTTATCGAAAATTACATTGTAAGAAAAGTTGAATACACTTTTATGTTTTTTATAGCTTTACAAATTCTATTAACCCGAAATTCTAAAATGCTGATTCCATATTATCCACCCTTTACCGTAATAAAATCTTGAAATGTTTAAAGCTCATTAAAAAATATAGCTTGCTCGCACGAAATACGATTTAAAATTTGACCTAGCGTTCGGGATTCTTCCGTAGGAACGTAATATACTGCTCACTTTACTGTTTAATATTAAATTCTCAATGGATCACAGAACCGCTAATCCTATAATCCCTCCACGATTGAATGAGCTCAAAAAACATGTTTTGAAATTCGAAGCATTGAAACAAATTCGGTTAGAAAATCGGTGTTTACGTAACCGGTTATAAACAAACCGAGAAAAATAAAGTCTAATAAAGCGAATACGTAATTGAGTTATTTTGGAAACTTCGTTCTTAAATGAGGAGTTCTTAACGAAGCCAGTAGATATTAGTCGTTAAGGGAATCCAATTAAAATCGCGAAGTATTCCATAATCACCCTTGTTAAAAGCTGCG
This sequence comes from Hedya salicella, assembly GCA_905404275.2. Lineage (NCBI taxonomy): Eukaryota > Metazoa > Arthropoda > Insecta > Lepidoptera > Tortricidae > Hedya > Hedya salicella. The sequence goes on along the minus strand of FR990114.1, from coordinate 5,664,833 downwards.
TTTTAATTCTGAATTTCGACGATGCCATTGTAAATTAATTTCAGCTTGTTAACAGATTATTTGGAGGAAATATAAGAAGACAAAACCCAGGCGTTATGGAATTTGATATAAATTTCTGTTCCTTCTATCTTTCGCCACGTGTTATGTATACACTGATAGTTACTAATTTACCGTGTATCAACGATGTAGCTCGTTTATTATAGTTGTTACAATATAATCTATTTCTAATATATGTACCTAACCTAGAATTTAGTTCCAGCAGCTTCGTTCTTGAACATTGACTCATACCCAAATAGCACAGCTGTACAAAAAATTATACAGCCTTTATAATTATAACGCTCAAAATAGAGGTACTACTTATGTGCAAATTGCAGAAACTTTCCAAAATGCTTAAAAAAGGTCTGAAGTCTAGTGTTAACTCACATGTTAAAAAGACCTTTTTTAAGCATTTTTTAATATATAAAAGGTCTTAAGTGTAGTGTTAACTTACCTGTTTAAAAACCTTTTTAGGCATTTTGGAATTTGACGCCATTTGCACATCAGTAATTAGTACTGTACTCCTTCAAGTTTACGTGAACGAAGGTGGAAAGCACTTTCGACCCTGCAAGCGGGTTGAAACTAGGGACTGCATTCATTATTTTTAGTACCCATTGGTACTTTGACCCTACGAGGTTACTTTACCCACCCATAAAGCGCGCAGACATTAACGTATTCTCGTGACTTACAAAATACACTTTGAACTTAGTTTGAAGAGCAATTTGCCACCGCGAGATGCAGTGTGCATTGTACTTTGACCCTACGACTACCGTATGGTACTTTGACCCTACGGGGTTACTTTACCCACCCATAAACCCATATTATTAAATTAATAAATTCTTAAATGACATACACCAAACTCTGTAAGCAGATTAATCAAATGTTGTCGCTTTTAGCAATTAATCAATTCAATAAAATGGGTTTTTACGGGTGGGTACCGTGATTTCGTAGGATTAAAGTACCCGACCTTACGGTATTGGGAAATACGAGTTTTAACCGAACGCGTCGGTACAAATCGGTTAACCGATTGCATTGCATAGTTACAAACTTAGTTCGTTGCCATGGGTACACAGAGTTACAATGGCCAGAGTAATTGGCCGGAAGATAGGGTTACCACAGACATTTTTTTAAATGCCCTAAGAAAATTCCTGGTGGGTATTGATTTGTTTTGTATTAATGTATATTCGCCCGCATTCCGGACAAATGGCCAAAATTCTTGACGTCTGATAACCCTACCCTACCCGAAGACAATTATATTTTTAAGAGCTGCGTTGTTTTCTCTAGTCTGTCTAGTGTAGTATCTGTTCTTTAAAACTATATAGGTACTTATAATGTCTGTATACGCTCTTTTACAGCACTTGTGCTACTTGGGTTTGAATATTTTTCTCAGTGCTTTCTAACTTAATAACATAGTACTCACTCAGCATTAGTCTCCGGGGTTGGCAGGTCCCCAATGGTGGTTAAAGTGAGGGTGGACCAGTAGAGGGACCCCAGGTACTTCCGGGTAAGCGTAGCGTAGTCTCCCGGCCGGTGGGGGTAGGCCCAATCGCCCTGTGGAAGATACGTAGATAAATAAAGGGCTTTCCTCCCATCATAGGCCTTTACATGTTAAATGTGACCAGGTATTGTTCTGTTGCATTAATATTGTTATTATAATGTCATTACGTAAAATCAGTCATGTAAAAGTGCTCTTGAGTTTTGTTTTTGAAGTTGCGATGCCTGGGAGGAATCGCGAGATGCTTTAGGCATCTTCTGTGATTTATCTAAGGCCTTCGATTGCGTTAATCATGAGACACTGATCAGGAAGCTACACAACTACGGAGTTAAAAGATTAGCACTAAATTTATTAGAGTCTTATTTAAATGGTAGAATACAAAGGGTTGACGTGAATGGAAAGCGTTCACCGGGGTCATTAGTCTCTATGGGTGTGCCGCAGGGATCTATATTGGGACCTTTCCTGTTCCTTATCTATATAAACGACTTGCCACACCTCGTAAAGACCCACCATGAGATAGTTTTGTTTGCAGATGATACGTCTCTAATTTTCAAAGTCGTACGAAATCAACGATCCTACAATGACGTAAACAATGCTATCTGTGAAGTAGTAAATTGGTTTAATATAAATAATTTAATGTTGAATGAGAAAAAGACTAAATGTGTTAAGTTTGTCACGAGTAACGTAAAACACGAGCAAGCAAGCGTTATGGTTAAAGGTGAGGAACTGGAACTAGTTAATAGTACAGTCTTTCTCGGTATAACATTAGATTCTAAGCTCCAACGGGGTCCCCATATTGCTAATCTCTCGAATAGACTGAGTTCTGCAGCTTTTGCAGTAAGTAAGATTCGTCAATTAACAGACGTGATAACGGCTCGATTTGTGTATTTCAGTTATTTCCACAGTATTATGTCGTATGGCATCTTACTATGGGGCAGTGCTTCCGACATTAATACTATATTTGTTCTGCAGAAGCGAGCTGTTCGTGCGATATATAAAATGAACTATAGAGAGTCGCTTAGAGATAAGTTTAAGGACATTAATATCATGACAGTGCATTGTCAATACATTTATGAGAATATTATGTATGTACATAAAAATATTACCGACTTTAAGAAGAGCTGTGATATACATAATATTAATACTAGAAATAAGCATAAGCTCGCAGTGCCTGCTACTAGGCTCCATAAAATAAGGAGATCATTCATGGGTAACTGTGTGAGATTTTATAATAAACTTCCTAGCAGCATAGCTGAGTTGTCTATTGGTAAATTCAAAAATATTGTGAAACGAAAATTATTTTCTAAAGCTTATTATAGCACACAAGACTACATGAATGATGAAGCCGCGTGGGATTAATGTAAATTATAGCGTCATGTAGGTATATGAATAATTATTTTAACGAATACCTAAGGGATTATTATTATTTTAATCTTAATTGTTTTATATACTCTGACATTTAGAATTTTATTCTAGACACATTCTAGATTATTTATTTTTTATTGATAATCCTTTTGGGATTTATCTTATTGATTATTTTAATTTTAAAAATGATGATTTTATCAATAATATTACACTTAAGTTAAATGATCTGATTAGGTTTTTCTGGGTTTCGCTAATCCTTGCAGCAAATGTTGGATCATATTGTATTTCTCCCAGCAAACATTCACTCCCATGTAACTGACATTTCGAAAGTGCTTGTAACTAGGCCTACTTGAATAAAGAATATTTTGATTTGATTTGATTTGGTTGCGGTCTATAATACTCGTACGTAATTATATGTATGGGTGTGGGTCAAATCTTGCACGTTAAATTTAATCTTCTTCCTGGATACTGATTGAGCTAATATTTGGCATACTCGGACTTATTTGAATTTGGTGACAATGCAATATGACGATTCTAAAGAGCCCAAACTTGGTAAGATTGTGTTATTTTCCTGTGACCACCTACCGGCTTCATTGGTATTGTTACGTTTTAAATGGGGGGGGGGTTAAGTGTGCAATCGTAGTTTTTCTGTTGTATAAATCCTATATCTTGTTTATCGGTTTAAAAGTGCTTTTCAGTCACGTACCCACCCCCCTAGTAAGTAACAATACCAATCATGAAGCCGGAAGGTGACTGTACCGTTCCATTCAGACAACTTATTAAGAACGGTTTTACAATATTCAATTAAAAAATATAAATTATCATATATTAAAATAAACGTGTTATAATGATGAAAAGGTAAGTATAACAAAATATGATATGTATATTTTTCGTATTTTTACATAAATAGTAGGTTTTTATGTTGATAACGACGTTTAAAAGAAACTAATATTAACACTCATCGAAAATTAGTCATGAATTGCACCAACTATACATAAAAAAAAAATTGGAAAAGTGAAAAGCACTAGTTCACTAAAACCTACAGCTACGTAAAGTAGCACTTTTTGAGCAACTGTATTAAAAACTTTATGACATATCACAAGATTTCTATTCCGATGCGGCAATGACATTGACATCCCCGAGATTGGCATTTCAGCAAACCATTAGAAGATTGAATTGGTGTGCCAACCCTTGTCTCATTTTGGAATTTACTTTCGCTAGGCCAGTTAGAATTGGGAAGTATTACTACAGATAATGGCCAGTCTTATGTTACGCATTTTGAAATTGACTTTTAGCTGTTCTGTCGCAAGTCTGGTAGCATTTCCATTGTAGACATCAAAGTGTCAAAAGTTCTAAAAATTTTGATATTAAGTAACTCTAATTAACCTTTAATTTGACAAACCTTCAAATAATACCCAAGCCTCAGTCAAATAATGCAGAAAAAAATAAATAAAAACAATGTAAAATTAAAAAAAATCAAAGAAAAAGTGTCCAGCTGGCTGGACACTATCAAATTAAGGCTAATTTTTTACACACACTCCATTTTGACACCATATGCACTCTATTTCGTAACAAATGCAACAGTTTTAGAGGAGAGGGGGAGCCATTATTAATACTAAAGTATTAATACTAAAGGTGCGTCCACACTTGTATCATTTGCTCGTATCCGATTACCGTGCCGTGGCATGACTGCGTATCGCGCTACTTGGACGCTTACTGTCGGCGCGCCGATCATGCCACACTCTTCCGATATAAGTGTGTGATACGCGTAGCAAATGGATTTCGAGCGATCGGATCGGCGCAACTTCCAAACGCGTGATCGTGACACGCGATCATGCCACGCGAAGATGATCTGATACGGACAAATGATACAAATGTGGACGCATCTTTAGGTTGCCTTATTTAGCGACGTGTGAATGCTGACGTTTATTTTGTACGAGTAAAATATTCTAAAGTTGTCAAAAACTTTTTACCCAACTACGCTATCGATGATATTAGTGGGTTTAGTTTTACCGATATTAGACTAGCCTATGTTTTAAATGATTGATTTCCCATACAAACGTCCTCTTAGTATATAAGTACGGATTTATTCGTTATAGTAGGTTATTTAGGTAGGTTTGACGACCGGTTTAGCTCAGTAAGAATAACGTTGCCAGCGAAGCTGAACATCCTGGGTTCAAATTCCGGTAAGGGCAAATATTTGTGTGATGAGCATTAATACGAGTATTTGATCTTGAGTCTTGGAGGTTTTCTATGTATATAAGTAAATGTATTAATAATATCGTCGTCTCCTACTCATAATACAAGCTTTATTGTGCTTACCAAGTTCGATTTGTGTAAAAATTGTACTGTAATATATTTATTTTATTTATATTTTTGAATTACATTTATTTAGTAGGACGTCATACATATAAAAACATTAAAACGTAATTAAATAAGTATTCCTATAGTGCGTAAAGCATAACCCTTCTTTGTTGTCGCGTAGTCTAATATAAAATTGTTAGCAGATTCACAATCATAAAATTAGCTTTGTTATAAATAGGTAGTATATAAACAATATATAATTATATACTCGCAAGAAGAGAAAAACGATTGCATGATTTAATAAATTGATTATTTTATCAGTGTGAAAAGAATAACCTTTACTTGCTAGAAAACAGTCGGTTAAAAAGTGGAAGCAAAATCATAATCCAAACTAATGCATCCAAGTGTAAGTCGCATCGTCAAACGAAACGTTCCGTATGTTCCGAAAAAATGTTGCGTGACTTAATAAATTGCTTCTTTCATTTCATGCCATTAATTTTATTTCCACCCATTCTTCCCAGCTTAATAATAATGTTTGCTATATGGCTGGTGTTTCAGATGAGATAAAAGTTACGAGGGTGCGGGACGAATGGAACTGCCAAGCGATGTGAAATGTTTCTCGTATCGCTAGTAAAGTTTTCGAGATAATATCAAGTTTATCGTGAGATGGCAGCTAGGAGGGATTAATCATAAGTTTGTATGGGTTTAAAGGTGGGTTGATTCCGACAGTTTGTAAGTAGGTTATGTGTCTTGTCTTTGAATAATGAATCTGTGGTATGAACTTTGACTTGCATAACTTTATACATCGCAATTAAAAGGGCACCAAGTGAGGACGCCAGTTCTTTTAAGTTTACAAAATAAAATTTATTTTTAAATGTATGTCATTTTATAACTACGTAACATGAAATCGTGGCTATTTTACATCCGTTACAAACGTGTGACAATGACATCACGAGGTACAGTCAGTATCAAATCATCTGTAGCGTTTAAATTGCCAAATATATCTCAACACAGCCTTAATCTTATAGAAATTACGACAAACAAAGATAGATTGTAAGTGTGGAGAATTAAAAATAGTCCGTTTGACTTATTTTTTTGAAAATATCTTCAATATAGAGACATTTCACTTTTACACCTTTATATAGATGTTAAATCATCATTACACAAATTTATATGTTAGCATTATGCTGACTTTACTTTGCATTTAGTACATTTATATTTCTTTGCTCAAAATGAGCGTGACAGCTCCGTCACATATTTTTAGCACATAGCCATTATTGGTAAAAAACCGGCCAAATGCGAGTCGGACTCGCACACCGAGGGTTCCGTACAAAATATACGCTACAAATGGCCGTATTTATTAAAATCCAGTGTTAGCAGAGCCCTACTCCTAAACTAAATGTACGCGGTGTTCGATCATTTTACATTGGCTCCTGACATAGACAGACAGATATACAATTATACTGTTTTTAGTATTTTTTGTTAAAGCGGCAACAGTAATACATCATCTGTGAAAATTTCAACTGTCTTGCTATCACGGTTCATGAGATACAGCCTGGTGACAGACGGACAGACAGACGGTCAGCGAAGTCTTAGTAATAGGGTCCGGTTTTATCCTTTGGATACGGAGCCCTAAAAAGACGAATGACCCACATATGATAAAATCTGCTTTAAAAACTTTAATTTGAAACACTCTATATCGCTTAGCACAGTGTAATTACTTGGAAAATAGTCTATTATTTCACTAACTATCCAATGCAATTTAGTGAGGCTCCAGACATTTAGTTAACAGCGCGTTGAAATGCTAAGCTTTTGTAGTTTGAAATGCATAGCTTGGAATAACAAGAAGACATTCTTCGAAGGATGCCCTAGTAAACTTCATTAGGTGTTTCTATTTAGTTGCAAATGGAACAATTTATAGAGGTATGTTTATAGACTACGAGAACACAATTTAGAAATAAACTATTTGTAAATCCGAATGTACTTCCAGTAACGGGCATTAGAAACCGAGTACCCTAATATGTTTTCAATGATGGTTCCCTATAACAACTTCCGCTACGGTGGTTTAAGCGTGAAAAGATAACAGAGTTGCATTCTCATCTATACTGTTATAAAGTTGTAAAAATGAAATGTCTGTACATTAAAGATATTTTCAAAAAAAATATTGTTACCGACTATTTGGAGGTCACTAAAACGATAAATATTTTTTTTGGATTTTATGTATGTTTGTATGTGTCGTTGTGGCTTCATCACGCTAAATCGGCTAAACGGATTTCAACTATTTTTGGTACACGGGTAGCTGGGTATCTCCAGATGGTTATAGGATTATTTTTACCCGATTACGCTGAAGAAAAAACGAAGGGTTATGAATTTTTCTCCTCCGCGAAGTTGCGGGCATCTTCTAGTTTATACTATTAGTATAGATAGTATGGATGTATTCATAAGTTTATCCATTAACGAATCCTGGTCTTAATTTATTAACGGCCCCCCCTTCTGGTTTGGTTTTCGCCGGTAATAGGTAGTATTAAGACTGCACAATACATTTGGTATTTACTTAGATTAAATTATGTGTTTTAATTGTGTTTATGGACCCACTGAAAATTAGCGTCGATGCACTACATGCACCAACACATGCTGAGTGGGCTCCTTTTTTGAAATACCACCAACACTCACTCTTGTTTTTCTTCTTTAATCATAAGCACTATGATGATGTAGTGCCTGTGTGTATTTCAAATAAATTATTCTTTCTTTCTTTCATTATACAGAAAAAATAAATTATAAACACCTCTATGGAAGTTTATATGCCCAATTATTAAACCACGCCCATATAGCAATGTTTGCTATCGAGCTGCATTAAGGGTTATTAACAAGTTGAAATTTAAAGGAGAGGTATGGTGACATTTTCATAAAAATAAATTCCGACATCTTAAATTCCTAAATGGGCGCCAGTACCAAAATCACTTACACAAAACTTTCAATGTATATTTTTAATTTATTATTTGTAATATTGTAACAAGTGCGCTTTCAAAAGATCTTTGCGCGAACTCTTTGTTAGCAGAACTGCAAACTCTTAGCTTTTCTGATTAGCTTGTTTCATCCGAATTTATTTATATATATATATAAGTTTATATTATATGAATATATATGTATCTAAGTATTTATCTTCCTAAATTATGTCTGTAAATTATTTGCACCACCCACAATTTATCTGCTTTGCCTCAAGGTAGAGAATGCCCTATGGCATTAAGTCCACCTTTTGTACGATAAGTTTTTCTTTCGTGAAATAAAGATTAAATAAATAAATAAATATTTGTAACAATAATGTGATGTTGATATATAAATCGGCCAAGAAATACGCAAGATATAGGCATTTTAAACTACTAATTAGACACAGAGGTCCGACGTGCACTATCTATTACGTCACAGTGCACTCCGGCCATATGACATTATTAAAATTCATGCATATTATTTATATAATTGGTCGGGATATGGAGAAAATATTGCTCAATTGTATATTTTGCACTGTCTTGTCGTATTCAGCCGCTGTTTATGTTATCTCTGCAGTGTGAGACATCAAAGCTTTTACAAGGATAATTAGAGGTTATCAACGTTATTTTATTTTGTTACGACTGAACGTTGAGGGTAATGACTGTAATGAGCTTAGAGATGGGATATTCATTGTATTTAGTCGACTTTAAGCGTAAATTGTGACTGTAAGTCTTCATTAAGATTAACTAAGCAAGTGAACGTCTGTTTTATCCTAATATCCTAATCTATACTACTACTAAAAAATAATACTGTATCGGACTATCTAGAGCAGAGGTTCCCAAACATGTTTATCTCGTAAACCATTTTCAAAGTTGTTTTTCATTTTCTGTTTTGGGCAGACCCCCTGCTTCTAAATTTCTACTAGATTCCCAAAACTCTTAAAAAATGTCACCCTAAAGTCGGAGTGGCAATATAAAAATTAAAATAGCAGATTTTCTTGTGTCCTATTTATCAAAATAATACTTGAGATTAATTACCCCTGGGAGTACACCGGGATGACTTTGGGAACCTTCGGTCTAGAGGCAGCACTATCGAAAAAAATTATTTAGATTTTTTAAAGTTTGTATGTGTCGTTGTGGCTTCATCACGCCAAATCGGCTTAACGGTTTCAACTATTTTTGGTACACGGGTAGCTGCGTATTCACTGCTGTTTATATGGTACTTTTTATCCGACTACTAAAAAGACGGATAATAACATCTTCTCTTCTTATGAATCCATGCTGTACGTAGCATGATGTCATTAACCTGTTTTTGCCCCCGAAAGTAATATTTTCTTGGCGTTATTGATATGGAAGTGGAACCGTATAAATATAGAACTCTTAATTCCGACTAAAACAAAAGATGCTTTAGTGGAATATGATTTTTGGAAGAGTAAAGTTCGAATGGATGACCCTCTTGGCATTCGTCATTCGGTGACACACCGTACACGGTCATCCGATGACACTGCTGTGATGTGCCTCTGATTGGCGTCTTGCAGAAACTAATATGAACTGTGAGTGTTGATGGCCTAGTGTGTGACCACACGCATAAAGCTGAGTTCCCCGCGGACCTATGATGGTTGCGTTTGTCACGCGATAAATAAATGACCTTGCTGCCGTCACCTTCTGACACGTATGTGACGGAGTGACAGGCGCGTTATCATATCATTTATCGCGTGATAAACGCGACCATCATAGGCCCGTGGGATGTTTTTATTTCTGTTCTCGTGTAATCGCTCTGAGTCCCTGGTAAACGGGTGTTGAAGTTTACTCTCAGTTTAATTCCGGATTCCAATATTGATGGTAATCGCCCGTGAGTAATGCCGCGGCCGACGGCGGGCTTTGACCGCCTGTGGGGAGCAGATACGAGTCGGGGAAAATCTATTTTTGTATCCAGAGGGGTTTCTCATAAGTTCTGAATAAAATATTCATATGACGCCGTCTTCCTTCCTCAGATACAGTTTATGTTGAGAGCGAGGGGGTGGCAAGATTCAAACTTCGAAGTAACATACATCTCAGTTTACGAAGTCCTTGCTGGCTTATATTTTTTTACTTTATTGAAGAAATATAACTTACTTAATTTAAAGAAGTTACTTACTTAAAGTTACTTATTTAAAGAACTTATTTTTCAAATACGAGTCTGATTCTAAGGGACCGTTCAAGTATTACGTAACGCAATTTTTGGAGATTTTTGACAGCCCCCTCCCACCGATGTAACGTGCCGTATTGTTTTTCTGTACCCCCTCCCCCCTAGTAAAACGTTACGTTATCACCAAGTGATATTTTTTACCTAAAATTCTCAAGTGTTCACTGCATTTGAAATTTCGAGAAAAAACGTTTTAGAAAATGCGTGAGAGAATCTCTCTACGCGACCGTAGACCGTAAAAAAACAATGTTATGTAAAGCGTAGTTCAGACCCCCCCTTCCGCCCCTGCAACGCATCTTAACTTTTATAAGACCCCCCCTCCCCCAAATTTATTACGTAATACTTCAACGCTCCCTAACCCCAACTGAACTGGTTAGTTAAGTTAATTTTGTAGCTGGTATCAATTGTGTGTGAAAAAGTAACCTCACCGAGTTAAAATTATATAAAATAACACAGATAGATATGAATTTAAATAAAACAATTTAACGGATTATATTTCACGGTTGACTCTCAACCCGTGACCATGGAAAGCTGAAAAGCTTCCGAAACGTCGGGAACTCAAATTAGATAATATACGCGATATAATTCGTTAAATTGTTTTATTTAAATGAGTAATAATCGCGGAAACAGAAGAAAATATTACAGATAGATAATGGTTATCATTTTCCTGTAATATTCGTATACAATAGTAATTTATTATAATTCGACAAAGTTTCGAAATTATCGCTTGGTAAACTTAGGTGATAAGAGGGGGCAAGTAGACTCGATCTCGTCAGACACAGTCGCACCATGAAGGTTCCTTTTTTACCTTTTTGGTACGGGACCCTAAAACTATCGCTGACACGATTCAAGGGTAGCTTACCATTACAAACGGTTTGAAACAACTGGTTCTTACTATCGTAGTATAAAATCAACATAAATTGATTTTCTCTGAGTCGACGCAGCTGCCGGCATTATTCATTTATTGATATAGGTGATTGCCATGAATAAATAGGTAAGTATTGGAATTTTAATCGTGAGCAACCTAGAAAACCAAATTACATCAGAAATCTCATTTTTTATTCAGTCGTTAGTTTAGGCAAGGCAAAGGAGAAGGGACGTAGACTAAATTTTAATTATTATTTCGTTATTCGGAAACCATTTGTGAATAATGTCGAATGGGAGAAACTAAAATTTTGTGTTGATCTTATAATTTACGTTAGAAAAGGTACATTGATATTATAGGATAATTTCGAAATGATAAGCTGTCGTTTAAATGTTATAAACAAAGGTTTTACGCATCTATGTTTAAACCAACTGGGTATTGACTTTATTTTTGTTCATTTTTATAACAACAATATGAGTGAACGATATTATTTAACTGTGCTCACGTGTGTTTGTTTCTTCTTCATATACCTTGAGTAACAGTAAAATACTTGTCTTGTTATAAATCATCATCATTCAGCCATAAAACGTCCACTGCTGGACACAGGCCTCCTCAATTGATTTCCTCATGGGCCAGATAGAGGCTAACCGCAAGTCCCCGCAACCCTAATCAGGTCGTTCGACCGCCCATTTGAGAAGCTTTCTGTCCAAATGGCCATCGGTTCTTCGAACTATAAGCCCCGCCCATTGCCACTTGATTTTCTTACCCTGTTTGCTACGTCAGTGACCTTGGTTCGTCTACGAATCTCCTCATTTCTGATTCGATCTAGTAGAGATCCCGAGCCCTTTCCATAGCCATAATAATTGAGTATTTGCCTCATTTTATATCGGGATTATCAATCTAGCGGCGAATGGGTTGGCTTCCAATCATCGGTTCTGAGATGAGTGTACCTGTGTGTGTTTTGGGGGGATATAATTAAGTATTGGTGTTTCCAATCACTTTGTGTGACAAAATGTCAGGCATAATTTATTTTTCATCTCTCCTGTTCGGAAAGTTTAATTTTCATGGGTGTTTAACCGGGTGGAAAATAGCTTTTCCATCCCTAGGGTGGAAAGTAATTGAGTTACGTCATATTATTAAAATAATAGTTATTTGTTATGCAAGGCTGCAAAGTTGTTATTTGGCGCGAGTGCTTCAATTGAAAGCCGAGCAAGCAAAGGAAGCTAAGATTGAACCACGAGCGGAGCGAGTGGTACAAATATAGATTCCTGAGCGTAGCGAGGCTTTCAAGGCTCGAGAAGTCAAACAATTTTGCAGCCATGCGAAACACACAACTTTTCACCTCACTAAAGCGAGGAAATGTGTGATTTATAAAACTATGAAATATGTATAAAAAAAAAACAAAAAAGACCATTTAAATCTAGTAACAATGAATATATTACGAAATACACTAATAATTTTAACATTCCAAACAAATAAACATATTAGCTACATTACGGCAGAGATCAGTAAATAAGCCATACTGGTCGAGTTTGAGATACTGGACGGACCGAGTCGTAGGCTATAACATAATACGAGGCCAGAATGGTATTTACGGTCGAAGCGTGTATAGTGTTTTTTCTCAAAAAAATAACTTAAAAATATTTCAGAATAATATACTAAGCCCACCTTCATCCGCAAATATTTTTTTAACATGGACTTTGCGTTTAGTTATTTTCACGGTCTTATCATAGGAATCATATTTTTTATGTCAATTAGGTATATTTTTTACTTCAAAAATAATGTTCATATAATAACTGATACTTTAAAAAAGAAATACAATCCTAAAATACTAACATTAATTTAGACTTCTTTATGCTATTTTATACGGTTTAATTATGAATAAAACGCAGCTTAGAAATTATTTAAGGGCAAACGTCATTGGCACATTGTTTTACTTTAACCGTGTTTTTTTTTAATCTGCCAATACGGTCAACATCTTTGAAAAAAAAAACCTCGATAAAAAAATGCAGTCTTACTCAATAATAAAAACAATTAGTCGTGTGTATATTAAAATTAAATAATCAATTTTTAAATAATAACTATTATCGTACATAAAATAACGTTTTAAGATGATTAATTAACTTTTTGAATTCATATACGACCTCATCGCACTCTCATTTTAAGTCTTCGTACAGGTCGGTTTTGTGAAAAAATATAAATTCGAACTTCAAATGACTTTTGCTAGCGTGCAAAAGATTTTATCGCGATTGTGATTGCGATTGATGATGAGGATGATGATGATGGTGATGTTGATGGATAATAGTGATGATGATGGTTATGGTGATGATGATGGTTATGGTGATGGTGATGGTGTTGGTGATGGTGATGATGATGACGATGACGATGACGATGCCGATGACGATGCCGATGATGATGATGATGATGATTTTTTTATCTTCCTCACAGTCGAAATGAAAAGTAGAGTGAAATTACCCATTTCACCCTCGAACTAGAAGAAATATCTCGGGTGAAATGGGTCGCTTTCAACTCTCGGTTAACAATCTACTATTTTACCTTCGGAAGTGAGGATGTTTATTTTAGGGTTTCATAATTTCAGCTTCGACATCAAAGATACAGATTAGGTATAAGTTTTTCGTGATTCATTCATAAAAATGAAATGTTTGTGATACTTAAAAAAAAACATTGAAGATACTTTAAAAAAAGTGAAACGGACTATTTCAAGGTCACTGAATAGATTTATTTTAATTTTTATTTATTGTATGTGTCCTTGTGGCATCATCACGCCAAAAAAAAGTAGTATAAATGAAAATGTCGGTACATTGAAGAAATAAGAAAAAGTTATACGGACTATTTAGAGGTCACTGAATCACAATATTTTTCGATTCAGTGACCGTCAAATAATCCGACTTATTTTTTGAAAATGTGTTAATGTACAGACATTTCTTTTTTACAACTTTGTAATAGTATAGGTCCTTGAAACTACGGGCATGGCCGGGCAAGTTTCACCTTCTTATCCTTAAGTCCAAGGTACGTTCAAATATTCCACGACTAAAGTGAAGTAGAAATAGAACATTACTACAGAGGCCGGGACGAAAGGGGTTGCCGGCTGAAGACATATAGACAGCCGAGCAAAGCGAGGCCGGATAGGTCCGAGGCGGGCAACCCCATATTTCCCGCCGAGGTATGTATCGTGCTTTTTTCAAACATGCAATGAAATAAAAACCAAAAAAAACAATGTTTTATTTTTTAATACGCATAGTGGCAGAATGTCATGAAGCCTCTACCACAAATTTACGTGGAATGGAAATGAAAAAAAGAGGACTTTGCCGGCCTAAGCCTGCATGATTTGTATGAAATTCCATTAACGACCTCTTGTCCTAGCCGCATCTGAAATGTCATACTTTACAGCCTATTATAAGGAACATGACATTAATATTTCATTGCATGTTTGAGAAAAGATATTTTCACTAGAGACCAGTAAATAAATAGGTAACCCTCGCATTTCCCGCCGTCTTGTTTTAGATTAATCGCACGATCAAACCGCGTTTGCCAGCGTGCGGTAAACTAATGTTTGTTCATAACTCCGTCAGTTTAGACGTGTTTACATCACTTGTTGTGTAAGCTATTAATTACTTCTTAGGGTTGGGAAATTCTTGCCTTAAGGCCGGATGTGTTCGGAAGTATTTGGTTTGAGTGATATGTGTTTTAATGAGAACTACCACAACACCTGGCTAATGAAAGATGAGACTGGAATTAACCGCGAAATTTAAAAACAAATTTGCTGCTTTTGTCATTAATTATTAAGTTATTAGTTAGACTAGAAAAACATTTGAATTTGTTTATATCGAGCTCATACAGGCACACCGCAGCTACATTCTTTACGTCACACCACAGACTAATAAGAGATACTACGTATCAGACTGCCAACTCAGAAACAAATATTATTTGCACTAGGCAACTATATTTAATCTGTACGATTAGTGTTGACCGACGTTATTTTTTTTTCTATTCGAGATTGCTATACAGCAAGGTATCGTAACTATTCAGCCAAAGCGGTCTAGGTTCATTGAATGAGGTCTAACATTTAGAATGAATAGTTCCCGGCACGTAAATTTGAACACATAACTTCAGCAATTGAATTTAAGTGATCAAATTCTATGCTGAGAATTATATATCAGTGGCAAAAAAATAAAAAACACATTATTTAATATTTTCTTCTGTTTCCGCGATTATTACTCATTGAAATAAAACAATTTAACGGATTATATCGCGTATATTATCTCATTTTAGTTCCCGACGTTTCGGAAGCTTTCCAGCTTTCCATGGTCACGAGTGGACTGAGAAAAGATGAATTTTCCTCTGTCAAAGTTACAATTTGTACAAACTACCCATTTTTGAAAAAACACAAATAAAGGTGTACATACATGCCAGATGAAATAATGAAATAATGAAATAATTTACACATGTGCCAGAAGGGCTTAATTATTTTATTCTAATAATTTACCAAGCAGCATTTCACAAATGAGGCGTACTAAGGAGAAAAGAAGCGCTGCAAAGAAAAACTCCCAGGCTACCTCATTACTTATTATAATATTTAAAAAAAACAGAGACTATTAAACTACTTTTAAACAGATAAGATATTTTACACCGTTCGGAAATTAAGGTTTTGCAGTCCTGTGTCTCGCTTGTTCCTTGATGAGATGTATTACAGGATCCCAAGCTGGTGGTAGTGACAATCCATCTTCTCTATTGAAATTAGGATGCTTATTAATCTCAATAGCCTCGCGTAGCATTCTGGGAAAATATCTTTTTTCTTTGGCAAGGATAGAAGGTTTATCAAACTTAATTGAGTGGTTTGGTTTGTCAATGACATGTTCACAGACTGCAGACCTATTACACCGACGGTGCTTGACATCTGCTATGTGCTCCTTCACCCGGGTTGATACACTGCGTTTCGTTTGACCAATGTATGAAAGACCACACTCGCAGTCCAGCTTATAAATGCCTGCACTCTGCAAAGGGGTGCTACTCTTCACGGGTCTAAGGTATTGCTATTTTTGGTACACGAGTAACTGGGACTCCACATACGGTTATAGAATACTTTTTACTCGACTACGCTGGCGAAAAACGAGGATTATGTTTTTTTCTCCTCCGCTAACGAAGTTGCGGGCACTTTCTAGTTTATACATATATTGAGAACCTATTAAAAAACCACTATAGGGTGTGTTGGGATAAGACGGAAATAGGGGGAAGTTCGAAAGGTGCAGTGTAATTCAACGCCTTTAAGAGCGTTTTCGGTACAGTTTAAGTCTTTCCTATTCTTCCGTCTTACCCAAACTCACCCTAATTTAGTTTCTCTATTGCTATTTTGTTTTAGCAATTTAAAATGCTAAAATGTCGATAGAATCCAGCCTTAATAGCTTTTTGCAGTGAGCCCAGATCCCTCATTTCCAAGGGTTATCATATCATTATACGCGGAAACGCGCTCGTTGACAACATATTGCCTGTGCATAATTAAAATACCCGGGTGTACCTTTAATGAAAATTACGCTTCAGATAATACATAGAAAAGTAATCTTCAATTGTTTACTAAAGCGAATTAATGGATCATAGTTCCTTTGCTTTTTCGCGAAATAGTGTCTTGGTTAGACTTTTTTTATACCTTTATTAAAGACCTTTGTCACTTATGTGACGATGTCGATGTCGCTATGTTAAAGCTACATACATTTTAAAACTACTAGAACTAATTTGTACCTTATCGTCTACTTATACCTACTTATACCTACTACCTGACAAGTTTATAAATTAATTAATCAGTGTCCAACAGTGGGTGGGCTAGTTCAAGGTTGCACACACCAACCTCGAAGAAGGTCCTATCGGTAATTTCTCTACGTACCGATTCGTTGCGAACTAATTCCATTAATATATGATAGACATCTTCTTTAACATCAAACTTGGCACAATTTAGAGATGGCGTTTTTCGCATTCGGTGTGTGAACTTGTTTAGTGGTATCCCCAATAAAAAAATACGCATGCAAATATAACAATAACAAACCACCACCAGACAGTAGTCTTCTCGGGTGGACGCCGGACCGTCAACATCTCCTGCATCTCCTGATGATGCCTCGTAGAGAGGTGAAACACGTGTCGAGGATTATACTTTTTGCTGGCGGTTTATTGTATTTGCCTGCGTATTTATTTTGGGAAAACTGCATGAAAATATTCGCATGTGAGCACAATTTGCTGTCGCATCTAGCCAAGACATTATTTCGCGAAAAAAAAGCAAAGAAACTATAATCATTAATCTGATATTGAACTCCACAAAATGACGCCATAAGTAAAATAATTGATAGATTCCAATTATTTAACTTAAGCGAAAATTGAAAAATTATAAATCTGATTTGGACTAGTATCTTCAAAGGCTTTCTGGGGCAACACGAGTGTGTTAATCATTTAGACTATAGGAGTTATGCCCAGAATAATAAAAGTGTCTATACCTATACCAGACAGTTATGTGGCTGATATAATGACTGATGCACAACGCATAGCCTTAACTGATAATAGGAAGATAAACCTGGTATACGGAAGGATTATCTAAAAATCAACTCCTTAAGCGTTACCCCAAAATATATAGATATACTAAAAGGTGCCTGCAACTTCGCTCGCGGAGGAGATAATTTCATTAACCCTATATTTTCTTCAGCGTAGTCGGGTAAAAAGTATCCTATAATCATGTGGATACTCAGCTACCCGTGTTTTAAAAAATGTTGAAATCCGTTTAGCCGATTTGGCGTGATGAAGACAGAACGACACATACAAAAAATACAAAAAAAAAAGGTTTAGTGGCCGTAGTCTGCTTATATTTTTCCCCAAAAATCGATATTTTACTAATTTACATGTGAAGCATATTACCAAGATTTCAAGTTCCTAGCGTAAAAAAATATTTACTGTCCTTACAAATTTTCATCCCCTTTTTCGTCCCTAAAAGGGATGAAATTCGACATTAATTGTAGCCTATGTCCTATTCTGATAGATAAGGTACATAACTGGAAAGTTTCATAAAAATTCGTCGAGTAGTTTTTGAGATTAAGTGGAACGTGCATACATACTTTCACGTTTATAATATAGTAAGAAATAAGAAACTAATAAGGATAGATATGAAATACAAGAAATTAACGTAGGCGAAATCAGGACGGAATCTAATTGTCGGAGTATTTTCTCTTTATCATTCATAAAGAGAAAATACTCCGACAATGCCGGCAATAACGAAATAGAACCAGTAAGTCGTTTAATTATTTAAACAGAACGGGGTTAATAAGCGCTGATATTAAAGAAAATAGTTTTCCTGATCAAGTGTTGTATTAAGAGGCCTTAGGCGTTTAAATAATAGGGTAGGCATCGTGCATGCGGCATAGGCTAATGTTTTTTTTTAGAGTGTTGTGATATCAAATGGTTGTCTTAGGTATGTGTCATATGTCAAAATGTACATTATAGACTAAGGTTGAAGAATATTTGGAAAATACGAGCAATAAAAATAACGTTCGCAATCATAGATGTGTGTCACATGTTACTATACATATAGCTTTTTACAATTTCAATAATTTAATATCAGTAATTTAACTGTAGATCTTAAGGGGATGCATCGAAAATTGAAGCTATTTTTTATCGTGAATTTTGTCAAACCTAGTATATAAAACAAACTGGTTTTCAGATATGTATTTTTTGACTATATAACCTATTCAAAAATTAATGCGGAAACATGTTTGTTGAAAATTTCCTCGAAAGAAAAGTTTTGTCTAATTTGTACAAACGACAGATTAATAAACTGCTAAATTATGTAAAAGTGTAATTATTCCCATTTAATAATATATTTTACGTGATTAACTTAAATGTTAACAAAAACATGATATTTCATTGTACCATTAAATCTGGCAAAATAAAAAACCCCAAGCATTTAGTGATATTAGCCTTCTCTTTCTTTGATGCGCGCGAGCAATAAACGCGTCCCTTATTCTGCTCATTGGCCCGCTCAGCGTTTGGGGCGTGGTTTACAAATGACGATGCACGCCCTTAACCGTTTCGCCGCTTTAAGGCCGAAACACACCGGATGCGTGCGCAGCACGTGGACGTGCGCGTGTGCGTGGCGTGCGCGTTGTATCGTATGAAATATAGATGGCACACCGCTTGCGTGGCGTGCACGTGCGCAGCGGTGTGTCATCTCTTATGGGTATTCGTACTTTACAACGCCCACGCCACGCACACGCGCACGTGCACGTGCTGCACACGCAGCCGGTGTGGTTTGGCCTTTACGTCAAATACGAAAGTGTCATTCACACGCCAAAGTCTATGTCACAAGAAACTGAAAATGAAGCTTACTTATATATGTACGTAGGTTGACTTGATAATCTTTACATCGACTTGATATGAAGTCGATGGCGTGTTGGGCACTAAATATACTAACTTTATATCAAGTAAATGGCGGCGAATAGTTTAAGTACCGTAGAAGTAATCAGTAAAAAAACCCACAAATCTAGAAAAAAATGATAGATTTTAAACGGCGGAACCGATTCTCATGAACCATAGCTCCCACACTACACTACACTCCCTATTAAACCCCCACTCAAACACAAAAAAAAACGATATCACGATATCGCTACGAAGCGACACAATCCAATTGGGAACATTAAGTTTCTTAGAGTGTGTCTTTTATATTTTGTTCCCATAGTATACGTTCTGCAAAATCAGAATTTACGAATATTTTTGGATATCATTTGGTAAACACCCGACGTGACATTGGTGTTGTTCCTTCGTATGAAAGTTCTAAAAATGAAATGTCTGAACATTGAAGATATTTTCAAAAACAAAGATTGTAACGGAAGTCACTGAATCAAAAGATACTTTCTTTTGGATTTTTTGTATGTTTGTGTGTTCGTGTTTGTCGTTGTGGCTTCATCACAGCAGATCGGCTACACGGATTACAACTATTTTTGGTATACGGGTAGTTGCGTATCTCCAGATGGTTATAGGATACTCTTTACCCGACTACGCTGAAGAAAAAAGGAGGGGTTATGATTTTTTCTCCTCCGCCAACGAAGTTGCGGGACACTTCTATACAAGTTATATCACTTGTGACATAAATTAGTAAGAGAAATTAAAAAGTTAGGTGTGTTATTTTATTCATTCGAGGAACTGTACAAATGTCACGAGTGCTTAAATATCTATCCATCTTTTTGTAAAGTCTGAGATCACATAACATACTATCGACCATAATTATAAAATGCACTCCTCTGAAAACTTAATGTTCTCAATTCTGCGACCTACAATGAATCATTATTAAACATTTCATTTCCTGGTTCTACCGTCAATTTATTATAGAAAAGTGGAGTAATATAGAAAAATATCATATTATATTTACTTAGGACTGGGTCCAAGTTTTAATATAATTTTATTACTTTTTGGGGTTGAGACGCTTCACTTCGTGTCTCTGCTCATAAAATATCGATAGAAACTTTCCCAGACATCTGACACTTTTAACTAAAAAATTATCTTGAGACTCAGATATATTTCAGATTCAGAGCTTGGCGCAGTGCGAGGCGGGCAGGTTTTGTGTCTACCCGTCGCTCATAACTAAAGCTAATGTATATATATATCGACGGAAAAAAAACGTCTCCGCTTTTTGCCGTCGCTTTTTAAAAAACAATTGAAGATATGTATGTTCGCGCATCACTTCAGAACGGGTACACCTATTTGGCTAATTATTTTTATGTTTGTTTGTAAAAAAATTGACAGGAAAAGTTTTGGATGGAAGTAAATATACAAAAAATTGCATGAAAAAGTGAACATTTTGGGTTTGAAAATCTCCATATAAGTAGTCAGTGAGTGAGTGAGACGAAGATATAAGGGAGATCTTTAAAAATGAATTTCATTCCATGTTCCATACAGTGAAAGGAAGTTTAGGTCTCATTTCTTCCATAGTAGACCCGTGCGAAGCCGAGGCGGACAGCTCTATGATGATGCTATCTCTTTCACCCCTGGTAATATCACGCAAGCGTGAACAAGATAGCATTATGATGTCGGTCGCCAGTTTGTTTTGGGTTGAGTATAGTGTAATCTAAATATGACATCGGCCACTTTTCATACAAAATTAAAACCACCGTATTCCTGTTCTAAATAACATAAGTTTGGGTTTCATTTCGTCGATAGTAGTTTAGTTGAGTTCTGTGACGTAAAAATTCTATAAAAAAATGGGAAGGAAACGCGTACTCCCTAATCTCGGTTTTTTTTAATGTGTTGTAATGTACTAGTATCACCGTCTAGAAATCAATACAGTCATCCGATGAAGCCGTCTAGACAGAGCCATCGTGCGGGGAGCAAGGGGCGGGTGGGGCGAGCCCGAGCTGCACAGTCCATATTAGTTAGTAGCTCGGGACATGTCCCGAGCTACTAACTAATATGGACTTTATGCAAATATCAAATATTGTCATTTATGCAAATATCAAAGGCGTGACTTTATTTATATTTTTTACACTGTGCTAGTATTATAAATACGATGATGTGTTTAATGGCTTTTGGTTTGTCCTTCTTTAATGCGATAGCGGGACAAGAGATCAATGTGATTTTTACAAATAAATAAAATAGGGTGCGATGGGGTAACAAGAAAGTAGGGAAAGTTCGAGATACCTTTAAGAGCATTTTCGGAAGTTTTAATCTTTTCCTTACTTTCGTTTTACTCCAACGCACCTTAGCTAAAATTGAGAGTGACATAGATTAGTCTGGGAAATCTGGGAAAAAATGCACGATTCCTGAGGGATAATAAAACAGTCTCGTTATCCGGGCGGAGCCGCAGTAATGTAAGTCCTGGTATAGCATTCACAAAATGTGCATTAATGTTGAACACAGCACTGACGGACTCTCGACGCTTCTATAATATGACCCCAAGCCCGTAAAGTATTCGTTTTCATAGGTCTCGCCCGTGGCTTCATTTTTCCTTAAGTTAGTTTCGACCACCTGCTTAACTGACCAATATATTTTGACCTGTGATCTGGAACATGTACCACTACTTCGCGTGTCTAGTTATATTATGGGCGAATTGAAGGCGGTCAAGTGCGAAAATTAAAGAATGGCACCCCTGGTATGTAAATAAATGAGAAGTTCAGGCCCCTATTTCACATAAAATATGTTATAAAATTGTCGTTATCGTCGGACCAGTGTCATACTGGTCCGACGATAACGACAATTTTATGTTCACGGCGGTCCCTGCAAGCTCGATACATCTCCTTACTTTATACTAGGCACGCAATGTACGTGACATTGTCGCTGTCATGCGTCATTTGTCACGATTGTGAAATAAGGGCCTGACAGTCAATTGTCAATTTAAGAATTGCATAAGGCCTTTTGTAGTGGTTTAATTGCAGCTGCCGCTATACACTGATCAACACGAAAAAATGGGTGACATCATTAAAATGGAATCATCGTTGCTATTCGCTATTGTACGAGTACAGTGCAGTGGAGAGCTGGAGACTAATGACGTCCTATCATAAAGCGCAGGCTCTCTCTATTATTTTCGTAATGATGTTGTAGTTTCCACCAAAAAGAATGATTTCGCAGAAAACATATCGAAATGTTTTATAATCGTAATGTCCAGTGTTGTCTTAACTTTGATAGTACATATTTTAATGTTATTTAGTCAAATAAACTCAATTAATATAGTGTTTAGTAGGCCTGCCATGTTCGTGTTTACAATGCGATAATCAATTAATAATAAATATAATATAATTATTTTAAAACTACGAGTTGGATTGTAACGAAACTTTGCATATACAATGACACGAGGTATATCTAGGCTTGTAATTAGTTTATATGGCTCCATATTATAAAGCAAAAGAAATACTGCATAAACAAGTTTTGTATGAAAAAATTAAATTCGCTGTATTTTTTTTACTATGGTATCTGAATTAATTTATCCTAACTACAAAGTTTCAGAGCAAACAAGCAAGTCGTTTTAAAATGAGAGCGTAACTACTTTTGTATGGCAAACCGAGCTTACCGGGGACTCTTTAGGAGTGGTCCGAAAACAGTAGCAACATTAGGCGTTTATTTCTGACTTACTTCCAAATATGGCACAGAATATCTAAGTCGTACCGGGATAAACATCAAACCAACCTCTATCAAATAAAAAAAACCCTAATATCATTTTCTGAAGCTACCTGTCGAGGATCGCTGTGTTGCAGTACGATGGTTTGTCAATCAAAGGTGTCGTCGGAGATGGTATCAGGCCAGAAAATTCTTCATACCTAGCCTATGAGTGATATTCTGACGTACAAACCAATCCCGCAGCCATATAACAGGACAGATAGAACGTTGGTTTCAATCACCCTTACGGTTCGACCAAGATAACACGCGCTTAGCGACTCGGCGAGCTAATTTTTTCTTCATTGCGCGGTTGATATGCTCGCCGCACGGCAGTTAGTAGGCATCACACGCAATGTATTAGGAATTCGGTTGCCGCGCCGCAGGTCGCGCGTTATCGTGGTCGGGCCCTTATGCGGGGCATTGTGCGATAGTGGGGGGTGATATTTTTGATGTGCCATTCAGGGCATAGTAACACATAAATGTACGTACTTGGAACCCCTCAGCCTCGGAGAGAAGGAAGTAGAAGCAGCCGAACCAGTGTGCCAGGATCAGCAGGATGTGGATTAGGTTGATGACGCGCCAGAAGTTGGGGTAGACCGTCCTGGACTCGACGATGTAGTAACAGCTCACCGCTCTGTACACCTGAAAGATGCCCTTTTTAGTAGACTGCAACACAATACAATACCTATGTCTTTATTGTTTCAAAAACAGATATCCCCGTATTTTCCTTCATAAATATAAATTTAAGCATATAAAAGCGGCCAAGTGCGAGTCGGACTCGCCCATGAAGGGCTCCGCAGCCGTTTATACAAAAAATGCACTAGAGATGAATAAAAAAACACTAACAAAAGAGCGTATCTCCACGGCACTTAAGTCCTTTTGCTGAGAAGCGCAGTTTTTTGGCAATAACGGTATGTCCTGTCACGTAGTGACATTTCAAGTTTTATTCCGTTTTTGCTTTTTGTTGTTGAGTTGGTAGTACTGTCTCAACGTTTGGATTATCTGCGGTCGATTAATTTCCTAATCTATGGAAGTTATTAAATTAGGGTTACCACGTAATAAATTTTCATGGAATTTGTGATTTTATAGTAAACTTTATGATATTTGTTTACGATATCGAAGTTTTCATAGTTGGTATTATTTAGGAAAATTAAAAAGTAAAATGAAAGTGATGCTGAATTCAAAAGTGTATATTGTCATTTGTTTACCAACACGATGGTTAGAGTGATTTCGTGGGTTCTCTTAAGGTCTTCCACCACAAGAAGTGGTGTTTAATTCTCGGGAAATTATGAGGTCAATTTGTGATAACCCTTTTGTACTGACTGAACGATTGGAAGTGGAAATCTTCACTCTTTCCGGATTGGAGACCAGCCATGAGGGCGCCGTCCAGGCGCTCCTCTATATTTTTATTCATGACCCTTTCGGAGGGTCTTATGGGAAGCGAATTACAGATTTCTGGTGAGATTTAGTGAACAGTTTGAGCAGTGGATTTGGATTCAGTTGCACTATATTCTTCAGGTTTTAACCTCCTTCTGGTCTTTCAGTAAATTACGCGGGTTGGGTTGACACGCACGATGTGGCTTCAAGCATTGCCTTGGAGGCTCGTGGTAAGATATCTTTCTTTTTGATAAGATTTGTAACAGTCAGCTTCTTCTGATGTCTAATGAAGTGTTATTTCTTCTTTCAGCCTGTTGGGTTTAAGAAAAAATATATTTGAAAGTTTAAAAAAATATATTTGGAAGGTTAAAGAAAAATTCTATTTGGAAAGTTTAAGAAAATTATATTTGAATCTGGATGTGAGCGCTGGGTAATTCTTCATCTCCCTTGGTTGAGAAGCCGTCTGACAGCCAATTTACTGCTGTGTACATCCAACACCCACAACAGGCTTCTCCCAAGCATTTTCCTACGGAACTTGAGGTCGGTCAAATTTCCTTATTTTTGTGTCAAGCACTTTTCCTGCTTCGGTCTAGAAAAAAAATTATATATTAAAATTTAAGATTTATTTTAATGCCTAGATCATTGGTGTCCAACATATTTATTGTTTAACCTTATTCAGAAACTGTGTTGAAAACTTTAGCATAGGTATAGAGACTGGACCTGGGTAAAAAGAGCCTTCGATCTTTGTCCCGAACTGAGCTAGCCATATTAAATTGTCACAAGCGGCTACCCTCCAGAGTCCAGTCCCTATAAACCCTAGTCTAATATTATATATCATTTCTTGTAGGAATAAACGAGTTGAGCTCCATATTTGTAATTATTTCTTGGCACCCATTTATATGCACCAACAACACATGAACTACAAGTTGTTACCATACTCCCTAATTTTCTCTGAAACGCCCTTCCCCTGTAAATGCGCAACGTTTCAGTCCGATCATGTTGAAAACAATTTTCGTTGGAAGTTACATACTTCCAACGAAAATGTTTATATTTGTAATTTTTTTCATATTTTTTTAATATGTTCAAAATAGAGTCCGTTTAGAAAATAGAGGAACCGGACGCAATTTTTGCTACTTTCGTAGCGAATAATTCGGAAAATATTCACTACATCAATTTTTTTTTTTAGAAACCTCGAAGTGGTTTTAGAAGTACTGTCGAAATATCAATGTGTTGCACACCACACATTGATATTTGCTGATTTTTTTTTTCAGTTTCGGTTACATGTATGAAGTGCCCCCCTAAAAATATATATTTTTTTTATTTAACTATGAAACTAAGTGGCGGTTTACAAACGACACCTATGCTCCAAATTTGGTCAATGTACATCCTATAGTTTATGAGTAAAATGCCTGCAACATGCCGACGGACAGACAGACAAACAGACAGACAGACAGACAGACAGACAGACAGACAGACATGACGAATCTATAAGGGTTACGTTTTTGCCATTTTGGCTACGGAACCCTAACAATGTTTGAAAATGTGCAAACTTACAATCGAGTCCTTTTATTCGATACCCTAATTGACATTGATTTGGCCTTATCACAGATTATATAATAGTTCTTCGAGCCTTATACATATTAGTAATTTTTCAAGTTTCAGAAGGATAACATAAGTACGTAGTACCTGAGATATATATACCAGAAGGGTTCCTTTTTTACAATTTCGGTACGGAACTTTAAATAACGAGAAGGAACAAAATAGACTATCACATTGCATATTATTTGGCAGCACAAAAGATAAACAAGTATTAACTGCCGTTATGTTTCGGCTTTGTTTAACCTGTCACTCAGTTGGAATTATATTAAGTACGCAGATTTGCAAATGGCGGTTGGGCTATTATCCGTAGTTTCTACACAACTGCAGCTGGCAGACTCTCCAGGTTTAAATAATGACCAGGTCATTAGGTTGCTCGCGGGAGCGTAAGATATATAGCGCGAGGCTTGGGCAACATATGAAACATTTGTCATTCTACACACGTATGGAAACGGTAGTCGATAAAAAGAGGGAACCAAATTCTCTTCGTTGCTGGAAAACAGTAATGCTATACGGTACATGAACGCATTTTTTATCGCTTTTCTTAACAAAATATCAAAATACCGTAAAAGAGATTTTAAAAATTGAAATTAAAATTAAAATCTGCCAAGAAATACGCAAAATATATGATTTTAAACTATTAATTACATGGCGATATGTCAGAGAGGTCCGAGATGTATTGTTACGTCATTGTACACTTCGGCCATATAAACTCCATATTCTGTTATATTTTGCTAGAAAGAGATGTAATGAAATGTTTGATGGCTAATATCTAGGCTATTTTTATAGTCATTCGACAAAATATTTTTCTCTACTGTTTGTTACATAGATGAGCTTTTAATAAAGTCTAAACAAAAAATCATACAAATTTCCTATTCATACTACTTAAGAAAATTGTTTCATTGCATATTCTTATTCAAATACATTTCTGCATCGATTGGTCTAGGTTTCGTATTTCTACGGTGAAAAACAAGCATTTTATTAGAATGGACCATATATTATTTACCAGCAAAAACTGTATTAAAATATTTGTTATTTCATTTTAGGGTTTCCCGCTTTTAAAATGCTATTTATTTAAATATCATCGTCTTCCTCTTGGAAGATAATATTTAAATATATTTATTTAGCATTTGATTCTTCAAAATCACTCCTATTGATAAGTTATGATTATTTTTCCTATTTGGTTTTGCTCTACAGATCTAACGCTAAACTGTGTCTGTTCCTAAGGTATACGAGCTGTACGAGAGGGATGACAAGTGACGTCACATGACGTGTCCTAACTGTCTCGCTGTACACATGTACGTCACTTGTCACCCCTAACACATTGCCCCTTCCTCCCATACCGTACAGACTCAGTTATGCGTTCGGCCTAATAGTAACTTGCAGATTTTTTATTGTATATTATTGGTAAAATTCTTCCTCTTTTAACTGGCTTCTAACCAGCTGCGGACATGGCTACGTCACGCACACGAACACACTACGCTGATGAATGGACAACTCCGTGCAATCGGCTAGTTGTTACTGAGTTACTAAGGCCTACCTTATAGTAACACCTAATTTAGGACCTACCTATAGTTACTAAGTAAGCAGAGGCTTTCATGCGCCATGGTTGCGGGTGGACGGATGGATTTAATAATGTGCATAATCCCCGAGAATTATAATTATAAGGTATTATATTTTACAAAATATGTAAGTAAGTTTTTGTTATCCATAAGCGATATTAACTTAGGCCACAAATATATTATTTTTGTACTCTAGTGTGCACACCTATTACAAACAGCCCCATCGCCCGGGACTATCTTAAAAAATAATGTGAAATTAATAAGGAAATCGTTTGAACTGCCAAAGCACTGAACTATGATATCTTTTGAATTGCGCTTTCACAGTAAATGCAAACATCTTTTAATAGAGTTTATTCGTTTAGAGGCATTTAAATTAATAGGTGCACCCCATTTCACTTCCTACAAAGAAAACGCATTCATTTTTCCATTATATAATCTTCTACTTATTCTCTTAAAGGATCTTCAAAGAGATAATTGGGTCATACTTATTTTTAGTATGAGTTACCGTTATGCGTCTTTTCTGTGGACACCCGAAAGTTAAGGGCTTTAAATACTAATTTTTCTTAGTGCCCTATTAGGCGAAGTTCAAATTGATTAATACTCTAGATCGAAGCAATAAAAATATCAGTTATATGTACCCAAGCCCTTAACTATTGCGTTGTCCACAGGAAACGGCTAAATTCTAGAATCGTATGACCCAATTATTCAAGGCACTTTTACTCCTCTTTGGTGCTTTAAAAAGTGAGAATTGCATAATTTTGATGACACACTCCATACATGTAACCGAAACTAAAATAATTAGCTAATATCAATGTGTGGAACATATTTCAACAGGTCTTTTAAAACATTTTGAGGTTTCTAAATAAAAAATGATCTAGTGGATATTTTTGAAATTAATCGCTCCAGAAGTAGCATAAATTGTATACCCCCTCTCTATTTTCTAAATGGTATGTCCAAGAAATTTTTTTCATCTGTAGTGTGCATTTTTTCGTATGAACGGCTGTGGAACTCTACATCGAGCATAGTCAGACTTGCTGTTGGCCGGTTTTTTTTTATTTCTAGCCAGTAATTAATATTGTTGAAAATAATTTTTGTGAAAAAAAGAAGTTATTTTGCTATAGTTACTTTTAATTATTTAGTAACGAATTACAATATAATTAGTGCGATGTGTCACTTTTGTACCTAGAATATTCTACCACATTATTTCTGAACTGAACAAAAGCTAAACAAACATAACAGTGTAACGATTGTGAAAGCAACGTGACATCAAACAAACGAGTGTTTATTTTCAGCTGTTTTTTTCTAATTGGCAACCTTTAAAGGTTGACTTTACTTGCTCAACACAAAGAAGTTAAAATATTGTATATCAAATAACCGGAATTTGGTTAGTGAACCATGGTGATATTTTTGACGTGATGTCTTATAAATCGATGAACGCCGGCTTCACGCACGAAAAAGCATGGCTCATTGTCAGGTTCCGCTGTGACGTTCCGCCTGAGCCAAGCGTGCAAGCGAGAGGGAGGCACGATCAGCCTAAGCGTTCGGCTTGTGAATTCATAAAAATATGCAATTTTTCATCAGTGTGTTCTTATGAAATGACGTATCACGGCAAATTATAATCCGACTTTACAGTCAACCAATTATTTTTAGCACTTACTCGTACATATAGATTGTAGCGTCCGGAGCGCTTGTCACGTATCTTCATGCCTATACCACACTGTGGACACTCCCTGCCGCCCGCCGGCCGCCGCCCGCAAGCTCCGCCCACCCGCGTTCTTCCCGCTCACAGTTCAGTTACCTCAGCCGGTAACTGCGAGGTAACCGAGTGCGGGTGGGCGGCACTCTCAGGGAGTGTCCATACTGTACGTAGTACTCTTTATTATACTGTGCCTATACTATACGGTGCCGGTGCCTGCAACTGCGTTCACGGAAGAAAGTTGTAACCTCCTTTTACAGCGTAGTCGTTAAAAAGTATCCTGTAACCATCTTTGGATATCAAGCTACTCGTGTACTAAATATAGATGACTTTAATGAGTGGTAGCTGTCACTTTGATGTCTGTCAATTGCGACACGACACTCGGAAACATACCTACGTGGCAACATCACGATCAAAAGAGCATAATACTCTTTAGTAATCACAATAGTTTACATGAAAATTGATAATATCTTCTAAACTAAGCTAGATTTGCTTGGGGTTCATATAAAATTTGGTCCTAATGAGCTCAGTTGTACGCTGGTAAAATTATGCGGGTTCCTCACAAGCACGTTGTATATTTTATGCATGTTTCTTAAGCGAGAAACAAGTTGAAAGCTAGTCGTTTCTCGTTTGCAGTTGGACAAGTGAATTGTATACATTTTTTTGGTGGCCGTACGGCCCCGGTGAGATATAGGCCTTACCGCGAAATAGCGCAATTTGGAGAATGGTCTCGATTCATTCTCCCTATTACAGAGCGCTTCGCGTTCCTCCTCCATTCTAAATCCCTGCTTATTGGTCACATTTGTGAAATCCCGGTAAGAAATTGGATTTGGATTTATAAAAAAAAAATCGGACATGCAGCTGATACTTAAATTCTTATTTTTTGTGTTTTTTATTGCGAGTGAGCATATAAGTTGTGTTTTTGTCGTTAACCCTTTGAATGCCAAAGACGGCAAATCCCGTCACTCGTGCTACTGGCGCCAGCAGTCATAAATTTGTAAAGTTTGCATGTCCAAATGTTGGCGAGATGTGCTGATCATAACAAAGTTGTTCCACCTTATTGTTAACCATATCTCAGGCAAATAAATTTCATTTTATTTCATTTCATTTCATTTCAACGTCGGCATATGCCAACCAAATTTCATGGTTCAAAAACTGCGAATATAATTTAAGTTTTTTTTTTATATTCTTGCTGTGGCGTCTGGGCCACGTTGTATTACTTCTTTTTTGTTTTTGTTTTTTTTTTTATGATATAGGAGGCAAACGAGCAGACGGGTCGCCTGAAGGTAAGCGATCACCGTCGTCCATAGACACTTGCATCACCGGAGGAGTCACAAGTGCGGTGCCGGCCTTTCATGTGGGAGTACGTTCTTTTCTTGAAGGCTGGAAGGTCACATCGATCCTTTGCGGTCAAAAGGTAAATAAATGAGAACGATTATTTATATAGGTCTAAATTTAGGCACTTTATAAATATTAGGGCGTCAGCCATAATTTTTACCGAGAGTTTTTTCGGGCAATATCGCACCACGCACTTAATACGCCACCATCATAGGCCCACGGATAAAATGACAATAATATAAACTTACCTTAAAAAACCTAGGAAATCTAACGATAGGGTTGACACCAATTTTGAGTTGCAGTAGATCCAGGGGTGTCAGTGAGACGATGTCGAGGAGAAAGGGCCGTGACCTTAAATAATGCTTCGCTAACTTCTTGGAGTCGTATACCTGAAAAAAAAAGGTGTGTTAGGTACCCATAAATATTTTTACGAACAAAGGGGGACAATGCCTTACGTGTGCATATCTATACGTAAGTGAATCTTTTAAATAAGCCGTCTTGATAAGAGAGAGGAGCGGGAATAAAACGACAAAGGGGCTTGATAGGACGCCTAGCCCTTTGTTGCGTTATACTCCGGGTATCACGCTCTTGCCCCGCGTGAGGACTGAACTAGGAGCGGGCGCACGTCACAGGAACCCGTCGCGGGGACGCGGGCTATTTGTTCAAGACGGAGCACAGCGCGGGTCCCCGCCATGGGCTCCGGCTCCTAACACTGTCCACCCGCGTCGGGTTTCGTGCTCAACGCAGCGGACGTAATAAAATTTAGAACAGGGTTCTAGCTCTTGTTCTCTGAATACGTATATATGAGATTGTAATTCATTGTTGATTGTGATGCACGGAGTGATTTCCCAAATGATTTAAGTCCGTTTTTTTTAAGGTATACGGGTCAAACGAGCAGACGGATCGCCTGATGGTAAGCGATCACCGTCGCCCATAGTTACCTGTAACACCAGAGGAGTCACAAGTGCATTGCCTTTATTTGTTACATTATTTAAAAAAAAATCTCCAACCATATTGAGCGCGAGTCGTATGACAACCTTAAAAATGTTAAATTCAGTAAACAATGTATTTTTGACTAAACAAAACCAATAAGGAAACATTATTGTGAATTGACACGTGTTTAATATACATTCTTATATTCGGAAATAACGCTCATTATTTTTATGCATGTTTTCAAAGACACTTTGCCCTATTCTCAAGAGCGATGGAGATTTCTCGAACAAAAGACGCAAAAAACGAATTGATGCTTATAGAAAGGTAAAGAATACAGAAACAAACACATATTATGTTGTCCAGAAAATAATTGCAAGACTAAACTTGTTCCTAAACGCGATCATAATGTTAAAAACGATTTGAACTTACTCGGAAAATTTAAATTCAATTGAAGTATTGTCGGATGTAATTTAAGATTCACCCAAAAGTAAGCCAAATTGATCAAGACGAGTCAATTAAATCAAAAGTTGCGTGTTGACGAATTCTGTGATAAATTGTTAATTCCAGATTAATTTAGAAAACATCAGACCTATACTTCCCCATTACATTGGGTCGACCATTTCACCTTCACCACAAGTTCCTAAATAAATGAATTGCCAACATGAAAAAAAGGAAGCAGTCTGATGGTGTTACTTAGAGAAACTTAAATTTCAACATTTTGATCCAGATTGTTTACTATGATATTTAAAGAATGTGTTTAAAATAGACCATTCCTTGAATGATATGAAGAAACTTTACAAGATGGATCGAGGTCGTGGGATGTGATCCTTCCTGTGAAAGTCGTTAAATGAGGTAACTCAAGACCGTTTATCTCAGGGGTCCTGGGGGAGGCTTCTGTCTAGTAGTAGATAACATTTAGTTGAGAAAATGATATCTTGAAAGTAACCTGTTTGCAGCTGCACGACTAGGTTGAACGAACACCATTCCCAAACCAGACGCCAGTGGGGAACATTATCTGTGGACATACCATGAGCCTTTGCTCCAAGTAGCCCGTCTGCCGTCTGCAGCTCGAGTGAGAACACCGCATCGCTGATGCCGTCGCACGCCAGCCAGAAGTAGTGGAACATTATCTGTGCACATATCATACGCCCCTACTTCAGGTAGCCCAGCCACAGCACGACCAGGTCTAGCGCGAACACCTCGCTGATGCTATATGCAGCCAAGACTAGTGGAACATTATCTGTGGATATGCCGTAAGCCCCTGTGCCAGGTAGCCCAGCCACAGCATGACCAGGTCAAGCGCGTACACGTTGCTGATGTTACACGCAGCCAGCAGCAGTGGAACCATTATCTGTGGATATACCCCCTCCTCTAGTAGCTCAATCACAGCATGGCCAGGTCGAGCGCGTATACCTTGCTGATGCTACACGCAGCCAGCAGCAGTGCAACCATTATCTGTGGACGTACCATGAGCCCTTGCTCCAAGTAGCCTGTCCGAAGCTGCACGACCAGATCGAGCGCGAACACCGCGTCGCTGATGCCGTCGCACGCCACCCAGAAGTAGTGGAACATTATCTGCGGAATATAATTCTATTAGTCTAGATGTCTTTTATAAGCCGCTACTAGTTTGGTAGTTAAATATCAAAAAATAAATATTTTTAGAGGAAGCAAAAATTATTTCGACAGTTCTTTTAAAAACACTAAGGTTTCTAAGTATTTTTTTAATTAAACTATGTTTTTTAATTCAAGACCAAAATCTTACGTCAACGGGTGCACCCGCTGTGATTACTGCATATTTGTTTAAGTGTAGGTATTTCTGTCAATAAAACTTACGCTAATATTACTGGATGTACGATTTCTCATTCATGTTTTTATGAAATAATGTTTATTTGTTTAAGTAATCAAGATGAGAACTCTCACATTTTGGTCTTGAATGAAAAATCAGAGTATAGGTGAATATATTATACACAACAAAACGGGGCTTAATCGCGTATAATTATGATTTATGAGTTTTGTTGTGTTGTGATAATGAGTGAAGATCGTGTAAGTTTAAATCAATGTTAGGTGAATATATTCGGAAATAATGGCTCCGAAACTAGTTTATTGTTATGCCCCTGCCCCTTTATCGTTTAAGCCGTTTAACCAAAATATGTAATAAATTACAAAGGTAACGTTTATTAATTACTTTCAACGAAAATTATTGTTATCATGATCGAATATACCTTTTTAGAGTTATTGCTGGAAACTATAAATATTGATTTCTTTGTAGTAACGGCCACGGAGCATGGTTAATGGGCATGGTCCGACATGTTCTCGGACAGTTTTTAAACAATTGAGAGAGTTGCAATGTAACTATTGCTTTCGTTACGACAATATACCTGAGTTACTCACGATGCCATTCAAAATTTGCGGACGTACCAGATTTAATGAACCGACCAAACTAGAACGCCTACAAAGACACATAATTGGGTTAATTAAGCAGGTAGCCATACCGCAACCTAAAGGTCCCAGCCACGCCAACGCGCAAGTGAATTCCTTATACATTTTGCAGGATGCAAATTAATTGCTGTAAGTATGGTGAGCGTCTTGACCGCGCAATCAAAACAGAATTTACTCACCGCGCCTGTTATTACGTTCCTGTAGTAAACCACTAGGGTTTTGCTATGAGTACACATTATGGGAATCGTAGATTTTTAGTTACGTGACGAAAAATGGCCTATGTTACTCTCCGGCACATATTTTAAAATTACGTCGATCAGTTGCTCCGGTGGTGCGTAAAATAAGGAAAACAAATACTTTCGCCTCGTAAGAGAGTACACAATGGTGTTTTTTTTTTGTTTTTGTTTAGCTTCACTTTGCAAATTTTTTTCTTGCATTCAATTTTCGCAAGTAATGTGCAATTCCCATTGAACGGGCCGAGTCGGAGCGCGGCGGAGTGCGTTTTACTAGTTGCTAAATTAATTTGAAGCGTTTGCACAGTAGTAATCACATTTGACTCGCGTGAGACTCGCCCGTTCCCCGCGCGATCACACTCCTCAACTCCGTACTCGCCGCAGCACCCCGCAGTGTGATTTGTTCGCGACAGGGTTTTCAAGTCTGTTGACCGAATGGAAGAGAGTGCTAGAGCGACGTATGGATGGTTATTAATAAGATACTAGTTAACATTTTGTAGAATAGTTCTTTAGTCTTAAGTATGAATCGATGTAACGCCATGGTGTATACTGTCATAATACATATCTTTTATGATTCAATGAATGAAATGAAATGAAAAAAATTAAATGAAATTTGAATGGAATTTTGACCGTTTCCTCGCGGTCGGCTCCTCGTGGCCTCGGACGGCTATGTTCGACCATCATCAGGCCTGAGGAGATAAAGCTACACGTGAGAGGGCTGCGCAAAATTAGAAATGGCGGTGTTGAAATAAGTACGGACTCAAAGGACGACATTTTAAAGTTAAAGCAATCGGCGCAGCCTGTTACCTATGGCCTCACTGTGGATGAGCCACAAAAATGGAGGCCTAGAATTGTCATCATCTGAGTGCCCGCGGCTTTGCAGGATGCGGAAGTTTCTAAATACATCTATCAACAAAACTTAGCCGACAGATTTCAAGATTTTGGAAACGACCAAATTAAGTCATAAATTTGGAAAAAAGGACGCCGAGACCTGCAACTACGTCATCGAAGTCCCTGCTCTTATTCGGAAAGCTCTTATAACAAACGATAGAGTGATCGTGAACTGGTCAGCGTGCCCTGTGAGGGATTTCACTTTGGTGACAAGGTGCTATAATTGCCATCAGTACGGTCACGCGGCGAAGTCATGCAAGATGGAGGTGCAGAGACCTGCGGGCACTGCGGGGATGTAGGTCACGCAAAAAAAGACTGCATTAAAAATACGGAACCAGCAAAATATGCTTCATGCTTGCGCTTCAAGAAGCCGTGTGATCACGAAACAGTTCAGTTCGACTCGTCGTTCATTCAGCCCGACCCGGTTGGTGGGAATACTACATTAGTTATGTCGCGGTAAGCATTAAAAGAAGACGTCAATGTATTAAAAACCCGGCCAAATGCGCATCGGATAACCACGAATGGTATTGGTAATGTCATACCAAGAAAAACACCGAATTAACAAGTTACTTTATAGGCTTTATTTTTAACTTTTTTTATATTTATTATTCGTCGCTATAATAGCCTCCACAGTAATATTGTCGTACCCGCTCGATTGTGATCAGCGTCTTTGTTACTCATAAGAGACAGTTCCTACTTAGTAAAGAGAGAATTTATTCTTTCCTTAAAATTTCGTGGCCAGTAACTGGTATAACTCCAGAATATACACTTTCTTAATAGTTTAAAACTTTTTATACTGTTTCTGTAAGCCCAAGTTTGAGTACTTACTTTGAAGTTAATAAAACTCAACAGTGCAGCTGGCTTCTTGTTGGGCGACGTCGAGCTTATATAGGTCTTATTGCCAATTTGGAGACAGTACTCAACAGTAGAAATCGACTATACCAGGGGTCGATAACCTGTGGCTCACTAGCAGCATGCGGATCTTTTGGAAGAAATTTGCGAATTTAAGGATTCCATGCGAAAAAAAAACTCTAGAAACTCATCACATCTCTCTGCAATTTGCAACCCGGCCGTCTTAGTTAAAACATTCTAAGTGGCTCTTTCAAAACTAGGAAGTCTTGAAATTCTTAGCTTTTGGCTCTTCTGTCTCAAAAGTTGTTGACCCCTGGACTATGCGGTTAGCATGGATGGTAGTGTCTAGTATAATCCCGGTAAGAGAAAACTTGTGTGTGATTAGCGAGGGGAGGAAAAAACATTTCTCCCGAATTTACAGATCCATCGCGGAGAAGATAAACGTCCTTGACGACACGTTTGGCTCAGTGGGTTGTACAACGGCCTACGAAACTAGCGGTCCCGGTTCGAATCCCGGCCAGGGCAAGTATTTGTGTGATGAGCATAAATGTTTGTTCCTGGGTCTTGGATGTTTTCTATGTATTTAAGTATTATAATGTATCTATTATGTATATCGTCGCCTAGTACCCATAGTACAAGCTTTGTTTAGTTTGGGGCTAGGTCGATTTGTGCAAGATTGTCCCTGATATTTATTTCATTTGTTATTTTCTTTTTTGCATATCCGTAGTCGGGTAAAAGTATTATAGAACTATTCCCGGATGTCTAGATATGCTTGTACCAAAAATCGTTAAAATCATACCAGTCGCTTTACACTTCGATAGTAACCTACTCTGAAATATCGATAGTAACCTACTTTGAAATAGCCTGTTTAGCTTATTTAAATGAAAATATTGTACAGACAGAGATTTAATTTTTAAAACTTTATATTAGTATAGAAGTCAAATTTAAGTTGTCATCAAATAGTAAGATTATTTTATTATCTACATGCGCACTAAATCAATAGATATATGTAATGTGTATTTCTGCATATTTGAATGCCAATTCAACGTTAAAGTCCCGACCGGTAGCAAAAAAACGAGCACTATTCATTACACAAGTTATTTTTCCACAGGCATTCCATTTATATAAATAAAATCCAATGTAGCCTTGGACATCTTAAGTAAATCCAACCAATTCAATAGTGCCTTTAAGTCAATGACTTTCGTCCAGGTAGCTCTAGAGTACCTAGAACTAAATTGAACAAAAGGTCACCGAACTGCGTGGAGTAAACAGAAAGTGGATAACGGCCGAAGTCGGAATTGCTTCGTCTAGTAACTTTTACGGTGTGTACGGACGGAAAACTGCAAGAACTCGATGTTTGGTGGATTCTTATTGGATTCTTGTTTTGTGTATGTATGTACATCGAAATGTTCATACATACACAAAAACTGGTCTGGGATGGCGAACCTTCTTTATTCTATACTAGTAGGTACTGATGTGGAAATTGCAGAAACTTTCCAAAAATGCTAAAAAAAGGTCTTTTAAACACGTTAGTTAACACAAGACTTAAGAGCTTTTATACACTAAAAATGCTTAAAAAAGGTCTTATAAACATGTAAGTCAACACTAGACTTTTTTAAGCATTTTGGAAAGTTTCCGCAATTTGCACATCAGTTTACTAGAAGGTACTTCGTCAGCGGAGGAGAAACAAATCATAACTCTCTTTTTCCTACAGCGTAGTCGAGTTAAAAGTATGCTATAACCATCTGACCATGCCCAGCTAGCCATGTACCAAAACTAGTTGAAATCCGTTTAGCCGTTTTGGCGTGGTGAAGCCACATCGACACATACAAACATACAAAACAAACGATTCATGACCTTCAAATAGTCCGTATCACTTTTTTTATAATATCTTGAATTTCCAGAAATATTTAAACTTTATAATATTATAAATGATACAGCCATGGAAGTCGAAATTTTGATAAT
The DNA here is from genome assembly GCA_905404275.2 of Hedya salicella. Taxonomy (NCBI): domain Eukaryota; kingdom Metazoa; phylum Arthropoda; class Insecta; order Lepidoptera; family Tortricidae; genus Hedya; species Hedya salicella. The sequence continues at coordinate 5,626,579 of FR990114.1, read as the reverse complement.
GAGTCTCAATTGACAGAGAAATTGGTGAACAAACATTAAAAAAATTAAAACAGTGGAACAGATAAACTCTCTTTTGAAGTGGGTTAAAAACACAATAGTTAGCTCTGGCGTGACGCTTGGTTTTCGCTAAGGTCAAAAGAAAGAAAGAGACAGTTGTGAACTTGTATGTCTTGTACTTTTATTTATTTGGTGCTACCGATTGCGACGAAGGCGGCTGTTATTTTTACTAACCCAAGGAATCTGTTACGAGAACAATGATATAAATCGCGCTGAGCGTTATTTTACGAGTGCCCGCCCGTATTCGAGGGGTTCCATGGGAGCACGGCCTCCGAGATGTTACATAAATATATAATAACCATGAGGCCGTTTTATTACTGACGCCCCAATTGGCTGCTAAATTAGGACTGGCAACACTTCGTTCGAAAGAAAGGGATGAAAACAATAGCACAGTTAATTTCTGTGCTCTACTGATCGAGCCGCTGAGATGTAGGGACAACCGGACTAGCGCATTTTCCATCGCATAGTCGCGGAAAGGAAAGAGATCAACAATCTTTATCGCGCGATGAATAGTCGGGTGATAGGTATCAGGTACTAGAGGGGTAGATGTACAATTAAAGACTGGTGTGGACAAATGAGTGTGAGTTTGTAACAGCTACACCAAGAACTCAAAATGAACCCAGTCTAGAAAGAAATAAGCAACTTCATGAAGGCATACAGCCAGAAACTCAAATCTCACTGAAACATTTTGCCACAGAGTTGATGCAAAAAGAATCCTTGTTCACTCGTCTGAAGAGAATAATATATCTATAAGATCTATTATAAGATAATAAAGACAAAGGGCTGTCGCTGGACAACCGAAAAGCAGGTTATAGGATAAGAGTTATTTAGAAAAAATGACTGACTGTTGAGTTTGTTTCGGCTTTCTTCTCAACAGTGGTATCCTCTTGGACAATGCCGTAGAGTCAGACTTGTAAAGTGGCCTTGCGGCCTACTTACAGAATCAAGATCATTATTTCAATGAAGCCGAAATCCTAAATTCGCCATTTATTGTGCGTGTTACATCGAAAAAAGCACCTGTCTCGCATAAATAATGCGCACATGTTGGAAATAGATACGTTTTCTGTGTCAGAACCATTGGGCGTTAACAGTTGATCCTACGTATTCGCATTACTGAGTTCTACATGGCGAATGTATTACGATGTGCTGCAAAACCAGATGATTTATGGTGCTTAATGCTTTTGAATCGTATTAAAACAATTCTGTGGACTCGTGTCATGCATTTATAGATACAGAGTTCCCACGAGGAATGGGAAACATTTTAACCACGAATTCGTCAGGCCATTAAGAGTAAAAAAAATGTTATACTCGTATGAACCACGTCGAATTCAGCAAAAAAACCTAGTTAGTCGATTATTGTACATAAAAATTCAATAAATTTCGTTTCTCTATGAACATTTTCCCGTTTAATAATATGGTAACGATTATTTTTCCAAAAAAGGATGATTTTAGTGAGTAGTAGCTGTCACTATTTGATTTCTGTCAATAGCGACACGAAAGAGCAGCCGACCAAAAGAGCTTAATGTACTTTAGTAATCACAATAAATTGTTTACGTAAACAATAACCATATCTTCAAAACTAAGCTGGATTTGCCTTGGGGTTCATGTAACATTTTTTACTCCTAACGTAAGGAATGCATGGTTAAAATCTTAACCATTCCTCGCGGGCACTGTGTATATATGTCTGTATATTGAAATATTTCCATAAATTCGAACGAACTATTTGAAGATTACTGGAATCTATTTTTGTAATATTTTGTTTGTATGTGTTTTTGTACTCTCATCACGTCAATACGACTGGAGGAATTTGAACCATTTTCCAAGTGTAGCTCGACAAAAAGGGGGTTATGTCTTTTCCTCTTCAACGGGCACTTATTAGTTTTGAATATTTCAATGTACAAACTAGGGAGTTATAACATAACTACGTACGTATACAAAACATTCATTTCAATTTATACGATGTTAACACAATTATCCCAACATAAGAAAAATGGAGCTTAAATTGCGTATTAATATGATTTACTAGAAGGGTACCTTCTTCTTCCACTTCGTTTCATTCATTACCCCTATTTTTTCTTTAGCGTAGTCGGGTAAAAAATATCCTATAATCATCAAAAGTGAAGACTAATCCCAAAACTATCGCAATGGGCGATATAACGGTAGCTTCGAGTTGCAAATTTTTTGCAACTTATCGTGCATCCTTATATTATATATAAAATGCGCCCGCAACTTCGTTCGTGGAGGAGAAAAAGCCATAAACCTTCTTTTTGAGCTTACTCGGGTAAAAAGTATCCTATAACCATCTGAGGATACCCGTGTTCCAAAACTAGTTAAAATCCGTTTAGCCGATTTTGCATGATGAAGCCGTAACGACTCATACAACCATAGAAAAAAAAATCGGTTTAGTGACCTCCAAACATTATCTTCAATGTAAAAAACATTTCATATTTACAACTCTATAATATTAATTACCTTGCGTTGCTCGTTTCTCGACGCATCGGACTACACGAAGTAATTTTCTTGGGAGAATGAAACGAAACGAACGAAAAGAGAGAATGAACGGAACTACGTACTAGAGCTCTCGGTCTACGACGTGTTTCGTGTAGACGGTTCGTGTATTCGGGTACGGGTAGTACGGACACGGGTTTCTGACCCGTTCGGAACGGATAATCAAGGTCCGTGTATTTAAGATCCGTTCGGTCCGGTTACACGAATCGGCGGGTTTTAAATAAACGAATCACTACCCGTCCGTAGGTAAAGCTATCATTACAGCTCCGTAGCTCAAACGGCAAAAACGGAACCCTTATAGTTTCGTCATATCGGTCCGTCCATCCGTCCGTATGTCATGATGTTTAGTGATGAAATTTGGAGTATAGGTGTTTTGTATAAGCCGCTACTTAGTTTGATAGTTAAATAAAAAATATATTTCTTGGGGGAGGAGAAGGGGAGAGGGGGTGCACACATGTAACCGAAACTGAACATCATGTTTTTCAGCAAATATCAATGTGTGGCACAAACATTGACAGTTTTTTTATACTGAGGTAACTATTTTTTTTATTTAGTGAATATTTTCGAAAATAATCGCTCCGTAAGTCGCATAATTTGTGTCCCCACCCTCTATTATCTAAACGGTATTTAAATATGAAAAAAAAAACACAAAAATAAAGCCTGAGAAATATTTTCAATGAAAATTGTTTTCAACATGATAGTATATACTGTTTTTAAATTATTGCTAAAAAACTGCGCTTCTCACTAAAAGGCCGTAAGTGCCGTGGATGTACGCTCTCTCATATTATATTTTTTTCATCCGCAATGCATTTTTTTTTGTATGAACGGCTGCAAAACCCTACACTGAGCATGGTTCGACATGCTCTTGGCCGGTTTTTCAATGATCACTTCAGCCATAGGACGTCCACTGCTGGACACAGGCCTCATCAATAGACTTCCACATGAACCAGATAGTGCCGACCCGCATCCAGCGAGGTCCCGCAACCCTAATCAGGTCGTACGACCACTTTGCGGGTGGCCAGCGTAGCGTGGGTGCTTGCCGATACGTGGTCTCTATTCGAGAACCTTCCTGCCCTAACGGCCATCGGTTCTTGGTACTATGTACCCCGCCCACTTCAGTTTGCTTACCCTGTTTGCTAAGTCGAAGACCTCGGTTCGTGTATGAACCTCCAAATTTCTGATTAAATTTCTTAGCGGTATCCTGAGCATAGCCCATAGCTCGCTGAGTGACTCTGAGCTTTCTTAAGAGGCCTATAGTTAAAGACTACTTCTCGGCTAGGGTTTGCAATCCGAATAATCGGATATTCGAATAATCCGGATTATCCGCTACGCTTAAAATCCGAATCTGAATTCGAATAATTCGGATATTTTGAATACTACCAAAAATAGACGGTGTTCATTATCTTGAACAACACTAAGAGATATATTGTTATTTGTATTCCTACGTTAGGTTTAAAAATCATTTAAATAATGATTTCTAATGTAAATTAAGTTCTTATAGGTCCCTAAAGGCTTAAAAATTTTTGCGCCTCTTTTTTGTATGGGGAAATTTTTGGAATTGCATTGGTGGCTAGTCGGCTAGAGATAGGTGGGGGATGCTCGACCAAATGTCATAGGGGTCTTTCATAGCAATCGAGTGGAATTGTTTTATTATTCAAGATGACAACTTCAAAATGGCGGCAGATTTATGCATTGCATCACGTATCCAGAGAGAGCCCAACGACAGGCGATTGACCGGCTCAAGGAGAGGTGGAAGACGGGACTGGAGGATTCTCCTATGGTATCCGTACCATAGGGGCACTCCTCTCATCATTCGAGGGCTAGTTGAGAAGGGAGTTTGGCCACTTATAGTACACAGGTGATGTCCGGGCATGGCTGTTTCGGACATTACCTGCATCGAAACGAGAGGGAACCGAGTCCAGCGTGCCACCAATGTGGGGACCTGGACGACACGGCCTAGTACACCCTGCAATCGTGCAGCAGGTGGGACGCAGAGCGACGAGACATGATCGCGGTTATAAGAGCGGCTGACCTCTCGCTGCCTAGAATAGTATCTACCATGCTGAGTAGCGAGAGGGCAAGGAGGGCAGTGGCCTCCTTCTGCAAAACAGTAATGCTGCAGAAAGAGGCCAAGGAGCGGAAGCGCGAGGAAGACGTGAACGTGCACCCGCTCCGTGGCAGGCGGAGGGGACGGAGACGGGGGCAATTAGTTGGGCCGTTTTGCGTAGCACCGAAGGTGCGGAGGTGATATCATTCAAAACGTACGAGACCTTATTAATAATAAAAATGGCCCGTACGTTGTGCCACGATCCGTCAGCGTCGGTAAGAGACGCGTGTAATTAAGGTCCGTTGCTGCGTGTAGTTCGTGTAGTCGTGTAGTACATGTAGGCGGGTAAACAATCTGCCGAGTTCGTTCCGTTCGGGTTCTTAAACTCGGCGGTATTAAGATCACGGACGTCCGTTCGAGCGTGTAACACGGATATCACATGCTCTAACGTACACAAACCACGCTGCAAGCCTAACACCCTTCTCACTGACGATCAGCCATGGTTCGTTACGCCAAACGAATGGACTCGACGATATGGGGGAAATGTCATTACAAATGAGACATTTCTCTTCAAAAAGGATTGCTTCTTCCATTTATTTACTTCTAAATTCAACCCCAAGCTTTTATTAACAAAACTCGTTTTCAGGCTTTTGCGAAAATGGATTTATGGCCTTTCGGTAAGGCGCTCGTCAACTGTTATACGATTTGTTTTGTTTATTTGTATCATTCCGGCAATTCATTTGTTTCTAGATATAGTAGCTCTTCTTTTACATTAATATACTAGGTACAGTCAGGCTCAAAAGTAGCTTAACACTTTTGTACTATGTTACCGTATTCAAATATTCAGCTACTTTTGCGGCTGACTGTTCCTACTGTTGTTCGCGGAGGAGAAAACGTCACAATCCCTCATTTTTTTCTTCAGCGTAGATGGGTAACAAATATCCTATAACCATTTGTGGATACCCATCTACCCGTGTATAGTCGAGGAATGAAAAGGTTGATCACTTTCGACTCTATGTGATGGTATTAAGGTCGAAAAGTGATCAACCTTTTCATTCCTCGACTGTACCAAAAATAGTTGAAATCCGCTTAGCCGATTTGGCGTGATGAAGCCACAGCGACACATATGTACAAACATACAAAAAATCCAAAAATATTTTTTATCGATTCACGTTGAGGTCAAAAGATAATTACGGCTAGATCTACAACAGTTAAGGGTCTCGAAATGCACACATAGTCTTTAGGTCATTAAAAGTAAATTAAGGCAAATTTTGATTGAAAATAAGGATTCAAGACGATAATAATAAAAACAAATAAGATCAAAACTGCTAGCAAATTGTATTTCAACCAGTGGAAGGAAGCTCGTTGATAAGTTTAATTTGTGGAATTCTTGTGTGAATAAATATATCTGTTTTTCGATAGTTTAGTTAGTTTGTAGATTTGCATAGAGATCGCAAAGTTTTTTTATGCTTGCAATGTTTTCTAAACTCTGGTTTGAATCATTATGCCTGGTAGGTACTATTGTTCTTTACTACTCTTAGTGTTGAATTTTCTAAACAAGCCATACTGAAATGTCAAACGCTGCTACTTAACTTAACCAGGCCTTTACTACACCGATTAAAAAAGTTCAATAATAAAAAGACGAGTTCTTTTTAAGAGAAATCTTCGTTTGAAAGCAGATTTTATGCAAATTGACGGCGCTTCAATTATTAAATGGAATATGAATACCTATAACTCATTTAAGATCGAACTTGCAAAGTGGCACTTCACCACTCCGACATTTTAACTACTGTTCAAAATTAACAGAGAGAAAGGAATCTTGGAAAATACTTTCAATTATCAAAATGCCCTTCACTTTGAGAGAAATACTTGAATCTTTATCAGATTAAGGCCACTTGGGAACAGATTCGAAGTTCCTTGCGCCAACCGACTGTAAATAAGAAATCCATTCAAATACAAAGAGCTTAGATATTTTGACTGGTCCTCTATCTATATATTACTCAAACTCTTGCAAACGCAGTTGAAAATCAAACTTTGCTAACGTTAAAAATTCTTGTAACCTTTCCAGTGAAAGTTTTAGAGGCGAAAGTGTTCTGAAAGTTGTTTTACCAAATGTTAGCGACAGAGAAGAGCTGTCTACAGCCCAAGTGACTCTCGCGGGAGTATTTAAGATCGTACTATCGTTTCGTATTTACTTAGCCGTCGTCTTGGGAAATAATGAAAGTGAGTCCAGAAACCTTCATTGCTGTGTTTTTAAGGTGAGTTGAGCATTTTTAAGAAATCAACTGTTATGAGTGTTGTTCGAAATAAAATAAATATCAAGTTCAAGAAGTCTTTTACTTAAAAGTTTTTCATCTAGAGTTGACAGAGCGTATGGTGATTTAAACTATAATGGCTTTGTTGTCTAACTTCGTTCATTTAAGATTAAGATGTTGTTTTGCTTCTTTAGTTTGAAACTATTAAGAAACTTGTGATTTTATCACTCTGTTTATATTTATGTAAAAGGCATTTCAATATTTTTTATTGATCTTTTTTATTTTAATCCTAGGCTAGACAAAATTTTATTTAGTGTCAATTTTGGAGTTTCTCTAGGCAGTATGTTAAGACCACAGCTGTACAGTAAAAGATATATCACAATAAAAAAGCGTTTAACCCTGTTTCCATCAAAGCATGGGTCCAGAAAATTCGAAGAAATTTAAAATAAAGGTCTTCGTCACTCAGAGTTAAACGGAATAGAAATCCGTAAAAGCGAAAGGGTTGTATTGAATCAGTACGCCCAGTCGGGCGGGAACCGTTCGGAATAATTTTCGTTGGATATATTTTGTAGCTTTGTTTGAATAATGATGCCACATCTCCGAGGAATAACAATTATGTTCTGTTTGTAAACAGGTGACAGATCAATACAGAATGTAGACGGGTATGACAATATTACTCTCACAGGCTACAATAAATGTGAATTGACTTTTTTGAGATCTAACTTACAGTTTTACAAACTTGTGATGGTTAATATGTCAATAGGGCATTTCCAGACTTTTTCTGTCTAATTGAATTAAATGAACTTTGTGCAACTGGGTAAAAGTTATTTATTTATTTAATTATTACACCTTCCGTATTGACAAATTCTTCCATTTCAACATTTGAAACGTGATCAGAAAGATATTTGAAAATTGTACCTAATTTATAGTTTACGAAGGTCTATATATTCGTATTTCTGGTTTCAAAATATGGACAGATTATCACCTGGATTTACATCTAAAAGAGTTTTTAAAAATTTAATACTTTTACATGATCATCGTTCATAATTTGTAGCAGATCGCGTCCACATAAATTTCATACCCATAACCACACACTCTATCAAAATGTCTGAGCAACTTTAAATGTGTCGACAACTAAGCAACCCCTTTGATTTTAAGTAACCTTGTTAAATCAATACAAGATGCTTATGATAGAAAAGAGTAAGTACCGATATAATAAGGATCGACAATGTAATGCTACTTGTCCTCAATATTTGAACGATCGCAGACGGGAGAGTGGGTAATGGTGGGTATTTATATTCTCAGTTCAGTTAATCCGGAGTCTGTATTATTTCCTCGATTACTTTATATCGAAAGCAGGAATCGTTTGTACTAAAACGATTTTCTGCTCGACTTGAAGCGAATTTTAGGAGAATTCGTGATCGATTTTCATTCATTGTTTGTAATAGCGTATTCATATGTGAGTTCAACAATATTATCAGAAAACGATACAAAATAACACAGGTGCCATACTCTGTAGTCCTGTATATTATGAGTATATATTGCAACAATGAAGTATTTTATACTTGTCAGTCCTTACATTTTCCGCGCTAGCTACTTAGCATCGGTGTTGCTAGGAAAATGAGGTGACTTTAAAAGACATTTAAACAACACGCGGGTGTGTCCAAGGAGTTTGTTAATAGTAACAATATTGATGAAGCTGAAAGTGCTAAAATTGCGTTTAAAGATACCACTCACCTGCAACTCAGGAAAGCTCTGTCTAACGATGAGGGTCCACAGATTGTATAGCACGCACGCAGTGATGACCCAGAGCCAGTAGAAATAGAAGTTCTCGTCGGGGTTGACGACAGTCCTCGGCGCCCGCACCTTCCTCCGCCGGTGTCGGTTCGCCGACCTGTGGTCACCGGTCGCCCCTTCTGACCCTGTATCTTCTACCTGAGACGTAATTGATATTTATTTGATTTCATTGGCGCCCTTATTTGGAGATTTACTGTAGAGATTGATTTACTAATTTGATAAACGTTACATTATTTGTGCTTGCCAAATTTAGTATGTTCATTAAAAATTGTGCAAATAATTTAGGGTCAATAATACCCTGTAAATTGAATACCAAGCTGTATTTCCTTTAAAAAAATCTGATCATATCTGATTGTGTAAGCACAGCAACGGTTCAGGAAGAAAAGTTCGATTTCTCAGTCTTTTTCAGTTTATTCTGTACCTGCATTAGGTTTTTATTATTTATAAAGACTTTTCGATAGTTTTAGGTTTTAGATTGCAAATATAATAGTAACAACTTTTAACTAATATTTTCGTAATGTTGTAATGAACAATTTCACAAAAAAAAACATTGTTCTGCAAATGTAGTAATCGGAAATATATGGATTTTTACAAACTTTTAATATGTCTGATATAAAGCAATTAGCAAATACAACATACATATATATATATATATATATATACTATTTTAGACATAATTAAGCGATACCTAAATCTAGGCCAAAAGTATTGTTATCTAAGTTATTAATGTAAGTATATTTCTGAAACTGATACTACCGATATAAAAGGTATTTTCAGTTTTCAGAATGCTTTAAAAATTGATGTCAATATCGCATGATGCAGTAAATTTAATTTATATACCGCAAGCTTATCATGCAAACTGCCGACTCCCAAGTTGTTGCTCAAAATTGCATGAAAATGATTGAAAATTGCAAAATGGAAAGACATTTCGCTGATATCTTTCATGGATTTCTGTGAAAAAGCATTCCAACAATGCAGGTAACGTACGTACGCATAAAAAACAAATAATCGTATTATTGTTTAGGAATACACAAAAAAAGGCTTGGAGCTATATTAAAATACTACTTGATATTTACAACACAGATGAATCAAGTTTACAAGGCTTGAAGTGATAGCAAACAGCAAATTGTATAAATCTTTGCGATGAAATTGTATTTCCAAAATCAGGTCGTTTTGTTTAGCGCTCCAATTTTCAAACCTGATTCATCTATTTGAATCAATATTATCTGAGCCACGCTGTAATTATTATCTGCAAGTACCTAACCTACTTCGGATTGGTAAATATCGTTAAACATGCTCATGAACCGGGGGAATGATAGCAAAATCTCACAGTCTCCTGTGTCTCTGGTATGTGGCGAGTGGAGAACTTCTTCAAAAAGGAGTCTTCTCTCTTCAGTGGAGGTTTCTTTTGCATCGCAGAGCTCAGTTGGACCGTTGTCCGTAGCTTCATCCATCGCTGGTTTGACTTTGTTCTGCATTATTACACAAACAAGTTAGGTACATGCTTAAACAGATGTAGGATTATCAAGCAAAGTTTCCATGCTATTGAAATTTTGTTCAATATTTGATTCAGATAGCCTATATTAGGCAGATATTCACAAAAGTATCGCCAATCTAAGAGTTTCAATTACTTTAAATTTGGATTGGTTGGAAATTGGAAATAAACACACACAATGCAAATTAATCGCCATTTCAAAGATGCCTCTATACACAGTTTAAGATTTTATTTATTTGTGCTCTCCATTTTTATTTATGCTAGAATATAATTTATATACGTGCAAACAATCATCTACCTGTATGTACATGCGGCTATGCAGTATTCACACTAGATAAATAAAATTGCATAAATATATAAAAAAGTATGTCTGTAGAGTAAGATATTAGTGAGTTTGTTTCTATAAAACCACGTAAGTATCTAAAGCTAGAACTAAACTGCATCTAAAGTCAGGAGCTTAAATACTAGAGTTTTAATAAATCTATTCAAATATTTAAACGTTCAAACAGATGCAATTAAACAAGTATTAAACACTGAATACGGATTGATCTCCCAAGTGACAGTAGGAAAGTAGAATCGCTTTAAGGTGAGCTAGTAAGACACAATATCCACAAGAAACACACATATCCAGTGAGTAAATCATTCCCGAAGGCCTAGACACAGACGAAGGTAGCACATTAGTGGGAAATCATAAACAAACAATGATAAACAATCGACAACGAGGCGACTTTACCGTCCCTCCCTCGAATCGAACCTTTTTATTTTCCTGAGAGCCTGGTAGTATGCCATGACAGCTTGGACGTGCCTCCATTTATGGCCGCGTTTGTCAGTGTCAGATTCCTCTCTCTCCTGCATTGTGTCCTGCATCTGCATGGACTTGTGAGAGCTTGACGAGCTCGATGCAATGATCGGTCGCCTATAAATGATGTAGCGTGTTACACGGGACAGAAGTGTACAGTGTGTGGTCTGTTCGTGGCATCCCCACCGTGAGTTTCGAAAGCGACTCAGCGAAACCAAACAAAAGATGCTTTAAATAAAAGTCTAAAGTACCCAGCGCAACGTGGCTTGTCTGAGCAGCCATGTTCCTGCGTAGTGATAAAAATAGACTGACAAAAGAAATGCGCTTTTTGTCGTCATCACTGAAGCTCAAAATTCACGGTCCCCAATACATTGTGGCGAAGAGACTCCACAAAAGAATAACATGCATAGGTACAATAAAATAAATCAGCCTCTCTATAATCGTTCACGGACAGTACAAAGTATCAAATTACGTGTATGGTTTAGCATTACAGTGACGTCTATTCGTCCAGCTGTGCAGGTCGTGAACTAATCAATACTATGCAATTTGCACATATAATTTTGTGATATGCGATGCGATACTGCACCAATTACGTAGGTATCGGTTTGTTTAATGCGTTATCGATTGGTGTCGCTTCCAAGTCACCTCGTATCTCACATTCGATCGTCTTCTACGTTCATTGATACAAACTGTACAGCGTAATGGGATTTTGCTTTTTTTTTGCGCATCACCACGAACATTAACAAGATGTTCTATCGTGTTTTGTATTTCCTTTCTTTGTCTTGAATTTTAGGGACTTGAAGGCCACATCAGCCGCTTACTATCAGGCATTCGTAATCGGCGTTTGGTTCGGGTCGTGCTCATCGCTAGGGTCGCAGCTAAGCTCTCCATAAGCAGTGGGTGCCAATTCTGGCCACTTACATATCATCTGGCCGCGCATTCGTCGTGAATGGCGATAACTTGCTCAACAATCTAGACAGGTTAGGAAAATTACAATTTACTTTTCGTCCTTTGAAATGTCACATGAATGATAATGTTTTGAAACAAATACATTTCCTAGCAAATAATCATTTTGGTTTGCGGTTTATTTGAATTAAATTTACGAGTAAACAGTTTTCGGGACCTAATTGGCTTCTCGGTGAGCCATTCCTTTCTTTCAAACGTTTCCTTCCCAAATTCGATGCTCTGAAAATCAAACTGTGTCGAAGAATGTTGGCAATAAATACAACCTTGAAAATATTTTTAAATTTTTACATTATGTCAACAGAGAATGGCTTGGAGAATGGTAAAATATCTGTTGTTTTTTTACGAACAGACGCGTTCTTGGCATTTTTAGAAAAAGTCAACCCTAAATGCCATATAATGTTTCTAAAAGTACTCCAAGAGATTACACATTGAAGGTTGCCGAAAACGCGAACACGGCTATAAAACCAGAATTATGACATACAAGTGACCTGTCAAAATCAATAAGTTCGATATCCGATGAACCCCTATAAAAACAGTCGTAAAACCGATATTCTTTCCTGCCGCAAGCCACCATGATAATTCGAGATGCCGGGACCTGAAGCCATACTTAGTGTATTGGTAGGACTTATTAAAAAGTAATATACTAATTAGGATGTTGCCAAAGGTTTATACCTAGTTCAGACTACAGTCTCTCACAAAGGTTATTGTAAATCATTTGTAAAGTTCGCTTGTAAAATTGTCCTTTGTGAGGTGAAAATAAATACATTTATTATTATTATGTTCGTATCTCACATTGAGTCACGGGCTCGTATGTTCCGGATTTTTGAGAGGCTTGCGTGGGGATATGGATCCAACACGTAGAGGCCCTTTAGAGAAGTTTGCTGTGGCTGTACTTCTGCTAGGACTCACTCCTGATCATATCAATAAGAGAATACGTCCATGAGCAGGTCCCAGCAGATGTTGGAACTATTGCATTTAAAGAAAAGAGATGTCGGGCTATGAAATTGTAATTTGGATGGACTTGTTTTGTCTATTGCAATAGAAATATGTCACCCGCCATAACCACCAAATCGATCGTTATCTGTGGCGGGTGGTGACTTGCCACTCACTTGATGGGCCCCCGTAATTGCCGTCAAACAAGACAGCCGGATGCAACACGGACGTGAGGACTCAGGGTTGTCGAGAGGTGTGCTGCGCTTTCTCCGAGGTTACTCGCGGCGTTATGCCCTTTAACACTTCCACCCCTGGAGCGTATAGCTCTAACGCTCCTCTCTTATTATTATTATTTTTAACAACCTCGTTCCGTGGTACGTTATAGAACAACCTCTCAATCATAGAAACATTGGTGAAAAACTACTTCAATCTCATAAAACTCATCCAAATTATTTTTTTAAGAGGATAATCTAGCACAAGGCCTTTTGGAAATTAGGTACTTTTAACAACTAATGCTATCGCATCTCTTCAAATCCCCCGTATTACAATACAAAAGGGACAACTGCAGCTCGGAACGATTGGCGAAAACATGGTTTCGTAGTACCCTATTGCCTCTTCCAAAACTGAACTAATTTTATTATAAACAAAGATCAGAAACAAATGAAATTTTTTTTCGACGATACTGGACTTGAACCAGTGCCTTGAGCCAGACCGGGGCAGCACGCTCTACCATCTGAGCTAATCGTCCATACCAGTAGTCGACGAATTTTGTCATCTGTTCTTGCTTATGGATCTCTGTATGATGCATCCGACTCTTTAGCCGTTTAGTGTAATCCACTAATAAATTACAAAAATTGTGATTATTATCATGATATTTGAAAAACAAAAAGTGAACTAATTTTAGTTTTTCTTTCACATATATTATAACGAGGCCTTCGGCTATGCTTCTAGTTTTTCTTTTATATTCGTTAAATTTGTTTACTGAACGTGTGCTTTTGGCGCCGGTCGCATTTTTTGCAGTTATAGAGGTCCTCTAATTCTTAAAATTAAGTATTAAGAAAAATAAAACATAGGGGCATGGCACAGGTAAGTTTAGATTATATTAAAAAAAAAAAACCAGGGAGGGAACGGGGGATTACGTTTGTATGGAGAAACGGCCGCTAGTATATCCTCTTAAAGCGAAACTACCATTGACGCATCAATTTTTTTTTTATTTGAGTTCATACAACATCCCAATTTCGTTACTTGGGTATATCTCCATTATGAAATATCACGCGATAGTTATCTATCATATATCGTCATTTATATGACAAAACACACGTCACTTTCCGAGAGGTATGTGTAGGTGGGAGTGATAGATGCCTTGTCATATTATCACGCAACGAACGTAATCATTATAAGCCTACAGGCATTTCAACCACCATCATTCTCCTAGATACGGCAATATGTAGCGAATATTTTTCACGGAGCCCTCGGTGCGCTAGTCCGACTCGCACTTGGCCTGTTTTTTCTTCATTTCACTTTCTTAGGCTCAATTTAATATTCTTATATTTGTACTGTATTAAACAGTAATTATGAAAAATAATCGCGTTGCATGTTCCCTATGAAGATTGTATCGAAAACACAATTTTTAATACTCATTTTGGCATATTTATTTAGAACTAGCTTCTACCCGCGACTTCGTCCGCCTTAAATTCGTTTATCGCGGATAAGGGTGTTTTTCCGGGATAAAAAGTAGCCTATGTCCTTCCCCGGGACTCAAACTATCTTCATACCAAATTTCATCCAAATCGGTTCAGCGGTTTAAGCGTGAAGAGGTAACAGACAGACAGACAGACACACTTTCGCATTTATAATATTATAAGTAATAAGTATGGATTTGCAACAGGAAATTGATAGTGGTTCAAATGTCTCCCGTGTCAACCAACTTCTACTTCTCTATTGATTTTTGTTTGGCCTGGATGAATTTCAAGCATTTTAACCACACTGAAAGGACCATGTCAAATATAGCTACCACTTAGATCAAGCTACGAGAAGATTCAGTCCCAAGGTTAACTGTTGACTGAACAAATGGGTGGATCAGCTTATTTTTGATGTGACTCTTTCCAGTAACTCAGGAGATAGTGACAGAGTAACTTAGAAAAATCCTAATAATCCTTGAAAAATGAACCTAGCTAGCTTGAGAACATAATTTTACCGTCTTAATATCGTTAAAAATCGTAGTTTTAAAGACTACTTGAGTTGATTGACTCAAATAACTTGACACGGAAGCGGATCAATTATAAATTCATATATATAACGGTTATCCAAAGGTCCTCTCCATTTCGTCATTACGGGACTAGCTAAACTAAAAAACCTAATTAGATTCCAACATACGTCAAAAAAGGGTTGCCATTAAAATGACATATTAGGTGGATCGGTAAATTCTCACTTCTGAAAATGTTATAGGTAGCTGTTTATTTTATTTATAATATTAAAGGCTACATTTAATTTTCCTTCTTAAATAAAAAATCTTTATTTAAATACTCGTCGCAAAAAAATTATAATAATTAATATTTTTTATAGGAGAAAAGTTTAAATTACAATGGCAATAACTCAGGGTTTAATAACATTTGGTACCAATTATTATTCTCATAATGTGCGATTACATTTTTAGGAAAAAAATCAAACATATTTTTACTTACGTCTTCAAAACTTGACAACTGATCAACTGACCTTTATGGTGGATATGGTGATTCTGTGGCGGCCATAACATCTATTGTCACTTCATTCGACATCTGAAGTTTTGATAGCTCGAATGTTTTCTGTATTCGCCGTGGTGATTTCCATTGTTAAGTTTTTGTTTTCTGTTAAGTTTTTCGTTAAGTTTTTGTGGTTTCATTTCGTTATTGTTTCAAGTTTGTGTTTTGCTCGTGGGTTTTGCTTTATCGCAAGTAAAATGGAGCCTGCACCAGGTTCCTCTCACAGCAAAGAGAATGATCCTATATCTCCACCAAAAAAGCGTCCTAAAAGTCATATGAGTGTCTCGGAGAAATTCATGGTCGTGAACTGTTACAAACATACCCACAGTACGTGGCCCACGGGAAAATATTGGTCACGTGTGGACTGTGCAAAGAAAGTGGCTCAAATATTGGGAATATCAGATAGAACTGTCAGGCAGATTATGAAAGAGCACAAAACGGATGAAAACTTTAGTCCTCCCAATAAACCTGGCCCCAAATTAATCATTATTGAAAAACTTGACGAGTTTACCTTTGCTGCAATTAGACGTATAGTTCATCAATTTTTTCATCGGAATGAGCCACCAACCATTCAGAAGGTGAGTAATTTATTATATTATATATGACTGATATTACTTGATTTCAGTATTTTCTTGAATAAACCATGCTAATATAACATTTCTTTGTCTGCAGGTTTTAAAAGTTGTGAATGATGACGCCGACTTGCCAAATTTGTCAGCAAATACAATGCGACAGGTACTCAAGCATCTAAATTTCAAGTATGCCAGCCGGAAACGCCAAAGCTGCCTCATTGACCGAGCAGATATCATTTTATGGAGAAAGCGTTACTTGGACAAAATAAAACAATATCGCAGAGAAGGACGAACATTATATTATCAAGATGAAACCTGGCTTAATGAAGGTATTTTATTTGGATACTAGCCATTGATGTACTTACTATATTGAACTGAATGCCCATCAGCCGGAAAAAGTGGCAGCTATTGGTGTGAGCTTATTTAGGCTGTATATTAACTGTGTGACATTTGTCAACAATGGTTTATTAAGTTTACACACACACATAATATTTATTTAATTGGACACCTAAACGGGTAAACAACTAAGGTTCAGTTGTTCAACACATTTTTTTCGACATATATTTATTAGAATGAAACTGCTAAAGTTAGTTAGGTCCATGTTTCTTTTTAATTTTGTTTGACATTTGTAGTCTGTTTCTTTTATTTTACATCTATGATATCAACTAATAATATATAGCTTTACAAAAAATATCACTAGTCTGTCTGTATCAAACACTCAAGCTAACTTTTACCCAGGATTGGTTTAGATAATCAGAACTTCAGATAATTGTGAGACATATTAAACCATGTCACATGTTTGTAAGAATGTAATTAAACCTATCATAAATTAATCCTCTTAAAAATCAATTTTATATGATATGAATGTGGTGTGCATTTTGAAAAATGATTAGTGACTGTGATTATAAACTTACCAACCTGTCATTACAGGTCACATGAAGAACAAGGTTTGGCAAGATCCCCAGGTTTTGTCATCTCGGCAAGCTTTTTTAGAGGGGCTTACAACTGGACTAAAAGGTCCCTCAGGAAAAGGAAGACGATTGATTATTAGTCATATTGGCAGCGAGGAAGGTTTCGTGGAGGGAGGGCTATTACTGTTTGAGTAAAAAAAAAATAGTGCCGACTATCACAACGAAATGAATGCGAAACATTTTGAAGAGTGGCTGGCTAGTATTTTGCCAAGGTTGAAACCAAACTCTGTGCTTGTTATAGACAATGCACCATACCATTCTAGAAAATTAGAAAGGGGACCCATAAAAAAATGGAACAAGGGCCAAATAATTGAGTGGTTGCAAGGAAGAGGCATTGAATGCGATGCTAGTATGTTAAGGACAGAGTTGTGGGAATTGGTAGAAAAAGAAAAACCAAAACATGATAAACTAGCAGTTGATGAACTAGCAGCCACTCACAATATTACAGTTTTAAGACTCCCTCCCTACCACTGCGAATTAAACCCAATCGAGTTGGTGTGGGCTCAAATAAAAGGGCATGTGGCCTCAAATAATAAAACGTATAAAATGGCTGAAGTAAAGTCGTTATTTGAAGAAGGTCTGCAGAAGGTGACAGCGGAACGTTGGAAATCTTGCATAGACCACGTTATAAAAATTGAAGACAAAATGTTCAACTTAGACAACTTAATTGACGATGTGGTTGAACCTTTTATTATAAATACTGAGGAGGATGATCTAAGCTGTTCAGAAATTGAAGAATAAATATTGTTATTAAAATGGTTGTCTTTTTATTTATTAATAATACAGATCCCACCGTCGTTTGCCCGTCCGTAGTGGCCTAGTGGTTCGGACGTTGGATTTGCAATCTAGAGGTCTCTGGTTGAAATCCTGGCTCATAACAATGATTTTTTTTGGGCTTTATGTACGAAATGTCATTTGAAATTCTCAACTAGCTTTTCGGTGAAGGAAAACATCGTGAAGAAACCTGCATAGGTACATCTGAGAAAAAACTTAAAAGTGTATGTGAAGCTGAAGTCCCTAACCCGCACTGGGCCAGCGTGAGGATTATAGCCCAATCTCTCTCTCATCTTGAGAGGAGGCCTGTGCCCAGCAGTGGGACGCATGTGGGCTGAATTAATATTATTTATTAGTGCAGGTCCCCAATCAGTTTAAAAAAAATCTTACTAATATTATAAATGTGTAAGCTTGTATGTTTAATACTCAATCACACAAAAACTTTTTAACTGGTTAGGTTAACTAATGCACTGGCTAAATAACTTGTGGAAATAACTTATAGTGTTTTATTTTAACATAATTATTGTAGGTACGAAAAGGTTGGTTTTTCCTGAAACGTCACAATGATGATGACACGTGTAACTGTGACATTCCGCCATCTTTGGTATTTTTTTTGACGTATATTGGAATCTAATTAGGTTTTTAAGTTTAGATATGGAGACGTTACACCCTTATGTTGTTGATTAGCACCGACTCGAACAAAGTTCTACAGCCGTTTCAACTACTCTTAGTTTCCTGTCGCATATTTTGAAGCAATGAAAAGTTTTAAGTATAATTAAGACAAAATTGTAATAGTTAATTGGTACACGCATAAATTATTTTTTAAACTCCGACATTGAACATTTTATTTTAGACACATTCTAGACTTTTTTTTCTTTTTTATTGACAATCCTTTTGGGATTTAACTGATTAATTATTTTAATTTTTAAAATGATGATTTTATCAATAATATTATACTTAATTGAAATGATCTGATTAGGTCTTCCTGGGTTTTCCCTAATCCTTGCAACAAATGGGGATCGTATTGTATGTCTCCCAGCAAAAACTTCTCTCAATGTAACTGACAATTCGGAAGTGATTGTACCTAGGCCTACTTTAATGAGGGACAATGAGCGTAAAGATCTGTTGTAACGACATACTGTGATTGCGATACAATTTTAATTTAGTAACATGTACGATTATTATGACTCACTTTTTCAATATATGTGACTACAATTATTACTCTCAGCTATATATGTCGACATCACATCACTAGTAGTCAGTGGTATCGTTTAACTTTAAGATACCCAATATACCACCAAGCGTATGGCCTGGCGTACGGTGGGTCTGAAGGGTGACAGCGCAAACTTAAAGCGGTTGAAACATCTGTAGAATTACCCACAAATCGATTTGTTTCTACATTCCTCGTAAGGAGGCTAAAAAATGGAATTCTCTTCCAGCATACCTTTACCAGCAATATAACTTATATCTCTTCAAGACGAGAGTAAATAGACACTATCTAGCATGTTCCATTGTTGGCTTCATCGTCGCTTACCTACAGGTGAGATTGAAGTCAAATGTTTACCTATTTTACATTAAAAAAAGGTATTTGTGGTAGTGATATCATAGGCAATTCAATCAAGTTACTTAACCAGACTACTACCAAATCTAACATGATCGCAATTATTGCACGAGCATCTTAGGATTGGTAGTCACGCGCATAGGCGAAAGTGACGGACGACTGTTACTTTAGAAACCAAATCAAAACACATACACAAATAAAAAAAAAAGAAACTGCGTAGTTAAATTGAGGTTACACAGTATCAGAACTCAGTCATGAAGCTTTTTTGGCATACTCAGTGTACAAAAAAACATTCCGTCGAATTGAGAATCTCCTCCTTTTTTTGGAAGTCGGTTAAAAATACTACACACGCGTCCAGGTATTTGCAAGCCTCTTCACATCACCACTCGAAGCACCTATCCCACAGTTTGTCGTCGCAGCTTTAGTAAATAGAGCAGGCAAAATCCCGTGAATTAAAAAAAAAAAAAGGTTTTATACATCAACTACATATATCGCTTCTTATTTTTTTTCCAATTTGTTACCAATAACTTTAATGTTTAATGATTATTCTAGATTGATGTTTTATTTTTCATAACAAAGAAAATATAGGATCTCGACATGGCTACCGAAGCAAAGGCAGACCGAAGAAGAGATGGTTGGGTAACCTGGCCGCATTTCAGTACGCATTGCAGGAACATGCACTCCACCAGGACGAGTGGCGAAAAAGAGGGAAGGCCTTTGCCGAGCAGTGGGACTCGTCCTGGTGGAGTGCATGCGAGTACACGCAGGCCAATAAAAATAATAATAATAATATAGTTGCTCGATAAAATCTTAATTTGGTGATTTGTGAGAAAAATCTCATCTGTAGTTATTTTTGGACTTATTAGTTTAAACATTTGAACCTCATACAAGAAAAGGTTTGTCCCAATTTTTTTATTTCAGTTCGTAACATTTTTGTATGAATGATATTTTATTCATATGAACGTATCGCACCTGAGAAATATTTTTTCATATTTTTATGTTCCACATTTTCATAGCAGTTTCGTCATTTTGGTAAGAATGTTTTTTTTTTCTCTTCTTAAACTGACAAGTTCCATTATTTGTTATGCAAAAAACGAATAATTCATCTAGCGATAAACCCGAGCATTATTTGGGTAAAAAATGTCCGTAGTATTTATTTAATATTTAAATTAACTATAGGCCTTCGTCAATTTATCGCTGTGCCATTTGACATACAATGATTATTCTAGTTATATTTTTCTAATTAATCTGATTATATACTTTTGATAATTTCTTAGAATTGTTATCTATAATCACAATCACATTAATGAATTAGTTTAAAGCAGAAGGGAAAGTTTTGTACGGGCACGGATTAAATTAGCGGACAAATTGCACGTCTGCGGAGAGACAGCTGTCATTTGTACAAAATGGCCGAAAAAACTCGAAATATAGGCCTTTCTTTCTTATACGAATAATTTTTATATTATGAATATGACTTTGTTTTTATATTATGAATATGACTTTGAAAATATGGTTTATGTATCTTGATGAAAAAAAGGTAGTATAGATTAATTTTTGTATCTATCTAAAATAGAATAAAGAAATTGTTACATCAAAGTTCAGGGTTTTAATATGATTAGATTTTATGGTTTTCATTTCACGTCAATAAGTACCATATAATAATTCATAGCACTCAAAAATTAGGCTAAAGCGATGGTTTTAGCCCCTAGGGCTTAAATGTGCGAAATTACCCTTAAATTAATTTGACACTTTGTGTCATAATGGTCTGTATTAGCCATATCAACCCCTATATTGTTTTTAATATATATATATTTCTTCGTATCAACACTGAACGCACCTACTTTCTAATAAAAAAATTAGTACCAACAAACATCATATATAATACGTCTGGTATGGATGTTTAATTTTTCATTTGCAAAGTAATCTTCTATTTAAGATACCCTAAAAAGGGGTAAGGCGAGGTTTCCTGTGTTGAAGACTACATATTATTTTGAATACAATTTATCTCTAGTGGCTATTAGCTTAATTCGTAGTTAATTTCGTCCCTCGATTCATTGCAGCCAGTCACGAAGCTAGTGTTTTATTAAATCAACACATCGTAAATTCCTACAAGTTTATTGACATCACACACAACTTACAACTTACTGTAGGATTTCATTACAAAACTTTATGAACTAGTCATTTAATAAAGTTTTTGTTTAGCAATTTTATGGTGAAAATAATTATGATGAAATTAAGTGATGGTGTAATAGCATGGTTAGGTACATTTAGACATAAATGGAAAGTGAGTGGTATTAGCCAATAAACGCATGTTTGGCGAATTATTAGAAAGAAGTGAACCACAATATTCATTCTCAGATAAATATATTAAAAAAAGCTTATCTAAAGTAAAGCATTTCTTTTATTTAGAAATGGTAGCAAAGACGATTTTGTTATAGATAATTTATACATTTTACCTATCATCGTATTGCGCCGATTTTTTTATGACAAATTGAATAGGCTTTGTTGCGTACAATTTATAAAAAAAAGTAGTAAGCACTCGAGAATTTTGGGGACTTTATATATACACATAGAAGTTATTAATTCATATTTAATTCAAATTCAAATTTATTTATTAATTAGACATCAATGGTCCATTTGCTGTTAGTAACAATAAGTATTTTATAAATTAAAATTAGTAGGTATAATAATAATAATTAGTAATTGCAATAAAATTACCTATAAGTTATGACGCATTCATCAACGCGTAGCCAAAATTTCTGAAATCAAAAACTTAATTTTTTAACATTATGGAACTTTTATAACGTAGACAAGCAATAAGAAGGGATATATCTAAACTCATCCTTTAAGGCGGTTAAATTGGGGTCAGAAGACTTAAATATTTTTTATCTAATCTCACTCAAAAATACTTATCTCAGTTTGGTTGTTGCTAACTCAAAAGTAAACGTTCTAAATATGTCTAACCTTCGCTTGAGAATAGTTGCAGTGTCAAACAATGTCAATGCTATACGAGAATAAACTTAATCAATAACTTGAGACAGGAGCCTCTTCCATTTGTCACATCAAACATTCATGTCTAACTGAAAGAGGCAACCCTGTAAACTTTTGGATGTGATTTAGGATTGCCAATTAAGGCTGAATGAAATATGTATTGTTTGAAATCTAAATAAAGCTTCAGAACATAGAAATACAGCTTCATTGGCAGATTTTTTCAGAATATTGTAATAATTTCTACTCCTGATAGTACTTATTAGAAATTTAATGTGACCATTTGTTAAGATTGTTGATACTCAATAATTTTGAAACCCGTCAAACTGATTTAGGTCAAACTTGGCACATATCTGGTTCAGATCAATGGATTAAAACATAAAAACTTAATTTATGCGGACAAAACCGTGGGTAAATAGGAGTATCTGTTTCATATGAAACTGTTTTGCTACTGACAAGAAAATTTAAATACAAGGGACAATCTAAAGCACTGAAGATGCAAGAGATTGAAATATTGCTAAGAAATGACTTTTTAACCAAGGAAAAATGAAGGATGAAACTTTGTTTGAAAAAAGTAAGAAATCCACGCGGGGCCGAATATAGTTATTTCTAACTACAAGATCTAGGTCGATAAAAGCAAAGTTTGATTTTGAGAGCCCTTTATGTTTTAATAACGGTAGCCAAAAGTTTGAATCGATGACAGTGCTTTCTCGAAAACTTTGAGATCGCTAAAAACGGTAAAGAGACTTTGAAAAATTCAACGCCGATAACTTTATCGTTTATCGGAAATTAGAGTTTTGGCACCAGATAATTCTGGCGGAAAATTACTGGAAAAGTTGCAGCAGATGTTTCGAATTCAAATAAGTATTTCCACGAGGTTTAAGTTACTTAAACTTGACGTTTATATATATACCTATTATTTTACTCACAAATTCAATATATTTTTCATTACTTCGTTTTTCTTGTGATGTAAATAGTTAAGAGTATTCAAAATAGTAATTCTTGCATCATAGTGGATGTTTTTTGGCATTTTTATGTATTTTCTTTTACAATCACGATATATATAGTCTTTTTTTCTCGTTAGTGACATTCAATGACTTCAATCAATTTCTTAGTACACCTTGAAGTCTCTAAAGGATTATGTGTTTCAAATCTCATGTGCCTAACTTCAGCGAATTGCGCGTTGCCTGTCAATAGTTGGCACGTTATTGCTTTATTTTAGAAGATATCACTATACAGTGAAGATACTTAACATAGTATTTACTCATGACGTATTATCTCTTTCATTTTATCAGTATGTAGATTTATTATCATACAAGTCACGGGAGTCAATATGAAACTCCTTGGAGTTCTTGGTTGATTGCAATTTACCTTTAAAATACAATTGAACATCATGACATAATATTTTCGAATAACACTCGTGTTCAAAATATCGTCAATGTCATGATCACCTTTTTCATATGTGGTGGAACTTCAACAAACAGTTATGGGATGCTTTGCTGAACGCAATGTCAATAATACATTAACAACTTTATTTATGACATAATCTTCCGTCCTTCTTTCTACTTTATTTCAAATTTCCGAAACTTCGGTAAAACTTTATCCACTTTGTAAAGTAAAACAGCTGCCGTCTAAAGATAGTGTTTGCAAAGAGAGCCGTCGTAAATGCATCGCCTACAGGCCTACCTAAAGTGAATTTAGGTCACGGCATCTGAAATATTTCAGTGAACATGACCTAGACAGCCTAGCGTGTCTGTGAACTTAGACGTCTAGCCAGAAGCTAATCTGTCGACTTTTTTATTTACCATTTAGGGCTAAACTTTTGAAGCTAAGTACCTTTAACAATCACTGAGACCCAATTTTAAAGTCACTTAAAGTCTCAGAAAATGTACTCATGCTTTGTAAATTTAACAAACAAAGTCTGTGTGTTGGCATAAACGTTTATATAGAAAATTAACGCTTGGCAGAATTAGAGAAATTATAAAGAAAATTTATTACAGACATTATCAAAAATTTCAGGAGAAGAGAGAAGCTAAATATTAATAATATTATGGTTGTGCACAACAACGTCACATTGTTTATTTGCTGGAATAAAATGTTCTCGTAACTTCATTAAAAGCAAGAGCTTGATAAATGCTAGGTCATTTCTGCAAACATCCATTTTCCCACCTCTTTGAAGAAAATCAGAAGCAACATTGGAAATTAGTATCGTAAGTTCCAATAGCGAGGCGTTAAATACGTATGTCCTGGGATAGTACGGACAGAATTGGTTGGCTTTCGGAGCAAATGCCCATATCCCTTCATATTGTACGTAAGTAGTTTAAAAAATCATATTTTGCCTTTTTTTCCTTTAATTATATTTTTACTTTTATAATGTTTGATATGTTTTTTTTGGAGAACTACGTATTGATTTTATACTTAAAAACATATATTTTAGATAGGCTAAGTACTAAAGTAATATTGGAATAGATACTGTCTGTTCAGTTTGTTTCGGCTTTCTTCTCAACAGTGGTCTCCTATTGGGAAATGC
Organism: Hedya salicella; assembly: GCA_905404275.2. Lineage (NCBI taxonomy): Eukaryota > Metazoa > Arthropoda > Insecta > Lepidoptera > Tortricidae > Hedya > Hedya salicella. Next base: position 5,601,585 of record FR990114.1, on the reverse strand, counting down.
CGGAGTGTCAGACTTGTAAAACTGCCCTTGCGGCCTACTTACAAAATAAAAATCATTATTTCATTATTGTTAGGCAAGTCTTGTCCCGCTACTTCTAAGTGCAGTGCAGAATGCCTCACGTTATTGCAGTATTCAGAGTATTTTCCTAATAATGAGCCCGTAGACAAATGATTTGGTAGGATCTAACGACTATACATAGAGGCAGAACAACGTTGACAGGCCCTTTGTTCACGGACCGAACCCAGTCAATTATTTATTTATCCGTAAGTAACCGCTGTGAGGAATTAGCGCTATTGTTAACTGACGAACACAAAAAGATGTTCCGATTATTCTGCCCGTCAGTTGTTTCAAACGTTTTCTTTCTTCCCATGCTTACGGTCTCGAACGCTATTGACTGTTCGAAATGTTTACTTTCTATCTTTCGCTTTTGTTTATTGTTATCAGCAGACTAAATGCAAGGACACCGAAACAAAAGTTTCATATATAGGTTACACAATATGTATATATATATATATATATATATCATAGTTCCTTACTCTAGAGTCAATATTCAAACTAGAACCTTCCTATAGTATAATTTTGACTGTACGAAATGTTTACTTTGTAACTTTCGCTTTTTTATCTTTATCGACAGACTAAATTCAAGAACTCCTAAATAAAATAATTTTATATAAACTTTAGCATCATTCTTCATTCTAGTATCAATGTTAAGATTAGTATCTCTCTATAATTTAGTACAAATAAAATTTTGCTCACCTTTGCCCCGGACTTTTGCATTCACTACTAGCGTTGATGCTGGAGTCATCGTCGTCTTCTCTAGAGGTGGCAGCAGACAAAACCCTGGATGATCCTGCGTTGCCCTCACTCCCATCATTGTCTTCACCTTCTGAAGTCCGAGAATTACCTTCTTCTGCCTATGGACAATAGAGAAAAATCCTTTGTTACAAAATAGTTCGGATCATTGTTAAAAATTGCCGGGGGCTGCATCAAGTATTTTAGACGGTTTACCCTTGAAATTTCGACAAACGTTTAATCGAATTTCAGTTCAAAGTCAACGATACGCTTTTTCTCATTTGATCGAATATTCATTACACCCAACAATTAAATGGTGTATTTTTATAACACCGATTTTTAATGTGTGGAAATACTATTTATACTATATACTATTATATATAAATGCGAAAGTGTGTCTGTATGTCTGTCTTTCTGTCTGTCTGTTACCTCTTCACGCTCAAACCTCTGAACCGATTTGGATGAAATTATGTATGTATGGAGATAGTTTGAGTCCCGGGGAAGGACATAGGCTACTTTTTATCCCGGAAAAATACCCTTATCCGCGATAAACGAATTTAAGGCGGACAAAGTCGCGGGCAGAAGCTGGTTTACTATATACCTTATTTCGCAGATCTTTACTTCATATTTTAGTATGTGATATTTTATTATTTCGTTTTAAATTTTACATTGTAGACAATCGACTAAGTACTTTTTTTTGACTTAATTTTCTAGTAAAGAATTATTTTTGTTAGGGACGCCGTTCTAGTTATTAGGCGGAAGTTGGTTCTGGCGTTTCGCTCGCTCGCTTCGCTCGCTCGTTAGGGTCGCAGTTCAACCTAACACTCCTCCTCGCTTCGCTCGTCGTCGTACCTAACCTAAGCCAAGTCGGACCTGCCTTAGAACTAGATTAATGCCGAAAAGCATTTCAATACCTACTTACTTATTCAATAGCAAAATAGGACCCGCCATAAAGTCGTATCGTAAGCAAGTTGGACCTGGGCGGCTCGCTCGCTTCGCTCGCTCGTTAGGATCGCAGTTCAACCTAACACTCCTCCTCGCTTCGGTCGTCGTCGTACCTAAACTAACTGAAGTCTGACCTGCCTTAAAGTAGAATACGTAACCTACTGTTCTGGGAGCGAATTTTTTATTATTAGGGACGCAGTTCTAACCTAACCTAACCTACTGTTCAGGGAGCGAATCAACTTAACCTAATATATCAAAAGTAATTATATTTATTTTATTTTTCAGAAGAATAAGCCTTAAAACATAAGTTGTCTAAACTTGCTTCAGTTTGTTTTTTTTCTTCTTAAAATATGTAATTAAGTATGCAATGAATTAGTTGTATAATAATACGTCGATGAAATAATATAAATTATTAGATGTTCTGTCTTTAAAATAATCTATTAAATGTTATTTTAAGCATTTAAAATTCCTTATATCATTGCACTAATAATTGTTATAATATGTAATGAATAGTCGATGAAGCCATAATACTCCAAGAGATAATATTGATACTGAATATTCTATGAATCGTTTTCGATGAATTGAAATTCGATGAAAAGTTTGTCGAGATTTCAAGGGGCACCCATTTTAGACATCATTGTCGATATCCGTTAGGTACACGTTGTTGTGATTTAGTTATTCTGTTCTATGGAAATATTGTGTAGTGCATTATATTACTATATATTATTACTAAAATTCATGCAAATTCACTGTATATAATAAGTGCATGCAATGTCCTGATTTTTTAATACCATGCTGCTCTAAGTTGGTTCACTATTTTTTTAAATGCTACGAGGTACAGTTAGTGAAGAATACATTCTTCTATCTCTTGATCAACTTTTTTGTTATTATAAGAAACAGTATTGTTATTATTTATTATTTTACCGAGTATTTTATTTCGGTAGAATATTATTGATGACATCAGTTTCGTTGTAGTGTTGAAGGAATATACCCAACAATATTGATCAAGTTGTTCTAGATAATATCATATACATCAAAGAGCGTTCAAAATCGTTCTCTGCTATTAATTTAAACTTGGAAAATATATACATATTACAAACTCCGAAATGTAAAATAAACTCTAAAACCACTTTGATGACGAAAACAAGAGCCCTCGGGGAACTGTCGGTATTAATTAAGAAATCATTTTCGTAACGTAATTTTAATCTTCCTGGAAAATGTGTTGAATAGGGTGGAAAAAATCGATCGGACACAGAGAAATACAACAATAAAACATTAAAGACAGCAAAATTGAGTTCAATAGGCACTGACGTTTTAAGAAATGGCTTAATAAAACAAGGATAATTAAAATCCCTCACTTAGACTGTGATTTTCAGTAAAATGCAACTAATTTACATCCACTTTTATGAACCAATAATGCTATAAATACTTAAACTACTGTAGAATATAACATATAAAATAATTTCATATTAAACATATTAAGGTAACCAACTCTTTGTAAAAAAAATAAAAAGTCGTTTAAATTTTTAGAAACTAAATATTTTTCCATTTACTTTTTTAATATGATAACTTGTATTAGCATTTGAGCTATTCAGATATGTAGATATGCAAAATACAATTTAGTTAATTAACATTCTAACAATATATAAAATCCTAAACTAAATTATGAGGTAAATTAAAACTACTAAACACACTGAAATTAAAAGGAGTTATAAAAATTTAGTACAAAGTTATTTCCATTTACTCAAATTTGGTACCATCAAAATTAAATTCACTGTTCCTTCATGTCCTATTTATTGTTTCCACCCATGGTATATTTTAGCGTTGTTATAAACATAGAAATTAGTTTGCCTTGTATTTTTAACTCACCTGAATACGAATTAGTGGTATTGTTTCTTCATTATGTCTGTTGTACATTTTTTCAATCCTGTACAAGTTTTTCATTTATGTGGATTGCTTCTAGTTTGTTACGCTTATAATTTAGGATTCATTATATATTACAGGATATATACATTGAGAGTAAATTATACCGTAGTATTGGCTTTCAAGTGGGTGAGTATTCAAATTGTGGAATAAAACCAATTGTTCTATCAAGTGAAATCAGTTTACCCAAACTTGTGGCGGGAGGCACAGTGAAGATGATCTATTGTTATTGTTTTACAGAAATGGACATTACATTGTATTAGGCGAATTTATTAGTTTTTATACTAAGTTAGTATGATATTTTAACATTACCATTTCCAGCTCTCAAAAAGTAGTTAAAAAAATCTCTTATGGCAAAGGCATATTAAAGGGTACAGGATTATTTAACAGACAAAAAGGCATGGCCCAAACAGGGAACCAAATAACTTACTTTTATCGGGCCACGGATAAGAAATCATATCAAACGTATGTCGTTTTAAAACTTCTTCTTCAACGCATTGTATATTTACTGTTATAAAGTCTGGTATGGTTTCTTGGAGAACTAGGCATGGAGTGTATATTTATACTTACTTAAAAGTAAGTAAATAAGATTTTAAGTTATATTATAAAGTATTTTAGTTTCTGTCAGCTTTCTTCTCAACAGTGGTTCCTCTTGAGAAATTCCAGTAGACTCAGACTTGAAAAAGTGCAGTCGTGGCTTACTTACAGAATAAAGTTCATTATTTAATTTCATCAGACACACTTTTAAGCTTGCCGTGTACGTGTCAGTTGGGAAATCTGAAAAACATGAAAATCCGTCTAAAAAGCGAAAATGACCAGAGGAAAAATCTGTCACGTTTCGTTATAGCTTTCCTTCTTTGTTAGTTTAACCATTTGGTCGAGCCGATGAAGGTAGGAAACGCAGTTGGGAGTACGAAAAATAAAGTGAGAAACCAATTCGTATGTAACTATGTATATCTGTGTATTTCAATTGAAATTGAACTCACAGGAGACACGGATTAAAAAGATTATGTACTTGGTTTGTATGTCTTGTTTAAGTGTATATATCTGATATTGTATCCAACAGGGTACATGCACGAATTTTTTTTATCGCTTTTCTTAACAAAATATGAAAATACCGTAAAAACGATTTTAAAAAATGAAAATAAAATTAAAATCGGTCAATAAATACGCATGATATAGGCATTTTAAACTGCTAATTAGACGACAATTTGACAGAGAGGTCCGACATGTACATAAATTCCGTTTTGCTAGAAAGAGATATAATTAAATGTTTGATGGCTTATATCTTGGTTATTTTTATAGTTATTCGAAAAAATATTTTTGTCTACTGTTTGTTACATGAATGAGCTTTTAATAAAGCAGAAATAAAAAATCATGCATATTCCCTATTAACCTGCCAAAGGCAACGTCGCGATGTCCTGCTGGCGCCGCTATAAATTGACCTCTAACTCTTATCAATTGTCCGTAATTGGGGCTTCTTCTTGACTTCGATTCTTTAAGTAAAATTTAGCAAAGTGAATGATGCTCCAATATATATGTCCTTTGATTTCAGATATGTTCCAATATATTTTGACCTTTGATTTTCATTTACCATTGTGTAGTAAAGCCATACGATAAATAAATAAAAATACCATTACTTCATTTGTTCGGGCCAAACACGCAGTTTTCAGAAGCCTTTGTAGGTTGTAAGACGTCTTATGCCAACGAGTTTTTTTAATTGTAGATAATATAGATATTTCCAAAGTACACAGCCAACGGCCAATCAATATCGGAGATCGTCGAGAGGTAACATGCATATTAAAATAAGTACTGGGTAGGATGAGAAGTTTGGTTTTCTTGTCACAGAGATGTTTTGGAGGACAGATGGTATTTGCACCAAGTTAATAAATGAGATCTGCCCAATCGAGAAAAAAAGGTGTTACCGAAAGAAACGAGAAAGCGCTAAGTAATGGTAATAAAATAGATATATCCGTTTAGCAATTAAGGAAAATGTACGTGTTAGGTTAACTTTAGTAGGATATCTCGACACGATGCGGTTTAATATCGCGAGATTCACGACAAGGGACTTGTTATGTGGTCTCTTTGATTTACTTACAACGATTTTTAGACAAGCGCGATAAAGTTTTTCATCATTAAGTTATTGTGCCAGCGAATTAAATTTAACTATATTTCATAGTGTGAGGCTATCCAAAAAACTGATGCTATATTTCTTAATGAGAAAGATATCAGTAATGAGATGTCTTACTTTTCTCTGAAGCTTACCGTTCCTCTATTTGAATTCTATATCTTCACTGGACCGCAACTTTGTTCGAACAGTATTCTAACAAATTTAAACGATCCTCGAATGTCCAGCTATTCTTGTACTAAAAATGGTTGAAATTTGTCCAGCCGGTCCAGCACAATTCTCCGCGACTACGCTTGTCGCGCGACATAGCATCACCCGTCTTTCTCGCATTGTGTTGAAAGAACGAGACAGACATTCTTTATCGCGTGACAAAGAATAACGTACCACGGTTGTGCTACAGGTGCAGTAGCCGTTTGGACGTGACGAGGCCGTGAAAATACAAACAATATCTTTGTACAAAAGGTGCATGCGTGATATGCATGTCTTGGAGTATAGCAAATGCGCTTAGCATTTAAAAATGAATAAGATACAGAGGGCGCTACTAGTGTTGTCTAGATTGCGTTAGAGAATTTCAAGCTACGTACGGAAAGTTGTGACAGCTCAGTTGGTCAGCGCACTTCTGAGTTAAAGAAGGGTCGCATGTTTAAATCCTGCATGCAATATAGTAGGTCGCATTGTTTTTTCCTTTACAATCGAACTCTGTGTTATAATATTAATTTAGATTAATTATTATAGACGACCGGTTTAGCTCAGTGGGAGTAGGGATTGCAAATCTGGCCCCCCTTTGAGAAATCCGGATTTTCGGATAACGGGTCGGCTGAAATCCGAACTTCGGATAAATCCGGATATTGGAAAGATTTTTATTTACTACTATGAAAAGAAGAAAAAAACGACCATATTAGAGATAATCAGTATTTTTAATCACAATCAAAGTCTTTTCAATATTTTGTAAACAATAACAGGTCAATGCGTACGCTGCTACACATTTTTTTTTTACAAAAACAAGTTTATGCGTACACTGCTACGCAAATTTCTATCAAAAACATGATTAAGCGCACACTGCAACGCAAATTTTTAACAGAAACAAAATTATGATTACACTCTTATGAAATTTTTTCTTCTATTTTATTATAAACAGTTTTTATTTAGAAATACATTTCTTCAAAAAGATGTATCTTAAGAACACCAACGAGTCTAGTGTCGAGTCGTTTAAACGAGTTCTAAGGCGGTTGCACAGCATCCCAGCTGCGGAAAACGCCCTCTCCGGCTCAACACTTGTAGGTGGGATGGCCTAGAGGGTATGGGTGGTTACACTATTGACCCTGCCTATGAAGTCGCTGGTACCAGGTTCAAATCCTGGTAAGGGAAATTATTCCTGAGTCATGGGTGTTTTTTCTATGTATTTAAGTATTCATAAATATGTATATATCATTGTCTAAGTACACACAACACAAGCCTTATTGAGCTTACTATGGGACTTCGTCAATTTATGTAATGATAATAATAATGTCATATAATATTTATTTATTTATTATTATTTATTTAACTGGTTAACTAGAAAAAAATATGGTTAGGAGCATAAAATTGGAACACATTTTGAAAATATTTTTTGATCGGCGTTATCAGTCTAATTATGTCTATGTCGATGGTAACAAAACGAATAACCGGCACAGCTGCGTTCAATCGCAATATTTATCTTAAACAATTAAAACTTGTTAAAATGTGCAACAATTGCATTTTCAATACTTTGACAACAAAATCCGAAAATTCGACGGATCGCAAAATCTGTGAAAAATCCGGATTTTCGAACTTCGGATAATCCGGATTGCAATCCCTAAGTGTAACGTTGCCTGCGAAGCTGAGGTCCTTGGTTCAAATCCCGGTAAGGCCAAATATTTGTGTGATGAGCATAAATATTTGTTCTTGAGTCTTGGATGTTTTCTATGTATATAAGTAATATATCTATTAAATATTTCGTCGTCTAGTACCCATAACACAAGCCTTATTGAGCTTACCATGGGACTAGTTCGATTTGTGTAAAATTGTCCCGTTATATATATTTATTTATTTATAAAAAAAAATGTATATTAATTTAGATTAATTATTGTAATAATGATTTAATATCTATACAAAGTAGTAAAAATTAATAGTTTTTACATTGAAGATAATATTTATGACCTTCAAACTTACAACTTATTTCTATGAAAATATCTTCTTTAATCCATATCCATACTAATATTATAATTTCGAAAGTAACTCTGTCTGTATGTTACATTTTTAGGTTCACCGCTGAACGGATTCAGATGGAATTTTGTATTAAGATAGTTTGAGACCTTGAAAGAAGATAGAATATTTTTTTATCCCGGATATCATCCCTTAAGGAGATAAAAGGGAGATGTAAGTTTGTATGGGGAATCTAGATAACGCGGGCAAAGCTGCGGGTAAAAGCTACTATAGAGATGTTACATTTTTACAACTTTGTACGAATATAGATATTGACGAGTTCCTTTTCCTCATAATTAAGACATTAATCTCTAGGGTTTTAATGTGCGATGCAGAGAGATACGGAAGGGTTCTCTAAGATCTTGCAAAGAGATAATAAATGATGGGTTTAGTTACAAACAAGATCGTTCAGAGCTGATATGTGCAAATATACAGAGTGGAAAAATCTAATACGAAATGATGGGCATCAACTTTCAATCATTAATAACTATCCAATTAGAAATTGCGAGGGAGACTTAGTTCTATATAAAAAAGATAAATACTGCATTCATAGTTTTTGAAAGTTTGTCTACGCATTCGAACCATACAATGTTTAAAAAAAAAGTTTTACGGTCTTTATTCGTTGTGCTGCTGCTTTTAAATGTATGTGTGGAAGAAATTTTGGGAAAAATGATCACTATCAGTAACCCTTTCAAACTTTGTCCTAAAAATAATTTTATTTTTATATAATTTGTCTGAATCGGTTCAAACATTAAGGAGTCCAAATCAAAAATTATCCAAGATTGCTATATTTATTGCTTTCAGAAATAAAAGTCTCTTTTGTTTTTTTATAATTGGGTAATTCTCATTGCCCTTCATCTAGCGTTCGAATTTTCCACTCCGTATAGGCGTGGCAAATTTTCTTAGTAACGGCAAGCTGTTCTTCAACTGAGGTTGTGATGAAAGCTTATTATTATTATTGCCTCCTTTTCTAACTTAGCCCGTAAAAAGTTTAGCAAATGCGCATGTTTTATGTCGGACTTTGTTTTGAAAACCAACTAGATATATGTTTTTGTAACGCAAAAAGCGACCAAACTTATTGAGTTAAGACTTAACAATCAATTTGATTAAAAAAACTAGGCCACTATTTATCAGCATAACTACCAGTGACGGGCGTCCATATTAGCCGATTCCCACCAAGGAAAGGCTTATAACCACCTTTTTACGTAAATACGAGTATTAGTAAATAAATACGCTTCGGTGTCCCTTGTAATTTTCCCGACGCCTCGCCAGCGCCACTGATAACTATGGTCAATTAGGCCGGAGTTAGGTTCCTTGGGAATTAATAAGGACAAACGTTAAGCCATGGACTAAATTTCTAATCCTATATTAAATACCTTAAACGAAAACCCGTCAGTATGTGTATTCTGCCCGTCCAAACCTACGGTGCCCAAACGTGGTCACTTACCGAGAGTCAGAAATCCAAATTGAAGGTTTGGAGCGGGCAATGGAGCGCAGCATTCTAGGTGTTACCTAAAAGGCAGATCGCGTCCGGAACACTACGCTGCGCTCTGTAACCCTAATAACGGATGTTGGAGAAAAAAACCGCCAGGCTAAAGTGGGATTGGGCCGGTCACGTCTGCCACATGCACCCGGAAAGGTGGGCTATTGTGGTCACCAAATGGGTGCCACAAGTTGGGCAACGTAGACGGGGCAGACCTAGGCGGATATGGCGGGACAATCTGGATGCGTTTCTCAATAACTGGCCGGAGATAGCATATGATAGGGAGTCGTGGAGATCAAAGGGAGAGGCCTTTGCCCAGTAGTGGGGTACTAAATTAGGCTAACGAAAAAGTAATTAATTAAAGTATCATGCCATAAACAGTGATAAAAACTAGGATCTAAGCATCCATTTTATATTGAAAATAGTCAGTTCTTAAAAACGATAGAAAGAATGATAGTGACGTTTATGTTCAATTTCAGGTCGTTCTGTTAGTTCTTTAAGGCTAATTAAACCAAGAAATATCAACCCTTCAACGTGACGTCACTATCATAATCAATACAAAATCCATCTTCATTAATCTACTTCTCCCTATATGCTAGAACAAGAGAAGAATGTTTTATTTTTAGCGATAAATATCTGTCCATACCTCCATACTGATATTGTAAATGTTAGAGTGTGTGTGTCTGTCTGTTACCTCTTCACGCTTAAACCGCTGAACCGATGGAATGAAATTTGGTATGGAGATAGTTTGAGTTCAGGGAAAGGACATAGGCTACTTTTTATCCCGGAAAAATACCCTTATCTGCGATAAACGAATTTAAGGCGGACGAAGTCGCGGGCAGAAGTGTGGTTTCATCACGCCAAATCGTCTAAACGGATTTCAACTATTTTTGGTACACGGGTAGCTGGGTATTTCCAGATGGTTATAGGATACTGTTTGCCCGACCATGCTAAAGAAAAAAGGGATTATGACTTTTTCTCCTCCGCGAACAAAATTTGCACCTTCTAGTAGCTTAAACAACTGGGTTATGTCAAGGAACAATAAAAAAAAACCTTTTATGCGCAAACTGCAATTAGCTCTGCTAGCTATCACAAATTATTTACACGTTAAATATGTAATAGCAATGATGTGAGCGTACTAAATTAGAATGTGCTAATCATTTTAAACTGAATTTCGTCGGCATATTTACAAATTAAACACTTAGTCCCGGTACATATGTTGGGAAGCATTAACGTTTTGCTTAATGACTAACCTCATAACTGACTCCATTCGTTAATTTTTAATCTAACCTTCTGATGTAGCAAATAAAGATCAAATTTCAAAGCTACCTTAAATGGAGATGTGAAATTGAAAATTAAGCTGTCGAAATGTTGATATGTCATAGGGTTTTGTGTTAATAACAGATCGGTGGTTATCTACAATCAAATGTACATACTTAATCAAGTTAATGTTGTTATGCCTGAAGTTCAGATTTTTGGCGTTCCTCGCAGTAATGTGGATATGACTAGGTACAGGTAGGAATGTTTTCTTGGAGAACAACGCATTGAGTTTAAACTTAAAGAAGTATTAATATATTACATATTAATAGATGTTGAGTTTGTTTCAGCTTTCTTGTTAACAGTGGTCTCCTCAAGGGAAACGCCGTAGAGTCAGACTTGTAAAAGTGCCCTTGCGGCCTACTTATCGAATAAAGATCATTCATTACAAAGATTTAATATACTGATTTTGATTCCTAGAAAGACAGTAACAATTCAGTAGATAATCTAAGTTAAGGTAAATTCAAGGTTTTTTTTATACTTCTAAGCGGGTAAATAAGCGTACGACGACATGCCTAATGTCAAGTACCTAGTCACCGTAGCCTACGAACGCTTGCAACGCAAGAAAATATTATTCGATTCCGTGACCTGCAAATAGTCCGTATCACTCATGTTTTTGAAAAAGATCTTCAATGTACATTTAATTTTTACGACTTTTAATAGTATAGATGTCTGTAAATTGGTTACACCGCCCAAAATTTATATGATATTTTGTACGATATTTTTTTCTTTCGTGAAATGAAATAAATAAATATACTATTATTACAAGCTTTTTTTCTTCTTCTTTGTAGCACTAATATGCAATATGCATAAACCGGGCTGTAATCGTAACTTGGGATTTAAAAATGGCGCGCGCAACGTTGTGGATGGAAAATAAGTAAAATGAAGAAATACTCCAGCTTAACTTTTAAAATGACGTTCTTATTGTATTTTACGTACGTAAATTGGGGTCATAAGTAAGTAATTTGTGTCTGGGGACTGTGTAACTTTTAGATAAAATTTAAAAAAGGAGGATGAGAGGAGGTTGCGTCGCAACCAAAAAAAAGATACTGCTTTTCAAATCGTCGTATCTCGACACTGCATCGATACTCAGATACGAGCTTTGTTTCTAGAAGGTATTGGTAAGTGAGTTTAGTTTGATGAAGCACAGAAAGATCATTCCTTTATTTAAATCAGGAACGAAAACAGACCCCACAAATTATAGCCCAATATCAATAGGAAGCGTCTTAGGACCACTCTTATTCCTCCTATATATCAATGACCTACCGGCAAACTTGAAACATAACTGTATTTTATTTGCCGACGACACTACCTTACTTATTAAATGCAATAATAGAAATGATCTAGAAACTGAAACGAATAATGAGTTATCTTACGCTGTTCAATGGTTAGAAAAAAATAGTCTAAAATTAAACATTGATAAAACTAAAATAATTAATTTCCAAAATTATAATTCTCCTTATGTAGATATTAATATACATTTGAACAATACCACGATACAACCTGTAGAATCAACTACTTTTCTTGGCCTTACTATTGATAAAAATCTTAATTGGAAATTGCATATCGATAACATATGTAATAGACTTGATAGATTTGTGTTTGCGCTACGACGGCTTAAAATGGTTGCTTCTCTGGAAGCCGCACTCAATTCATATCATGGATATGTGTCGTCTGTTTTACGCTACGGCTTAATCATATGGGGTAATTCAGTTGACATGCATAGAGCATTTATAACGCAGAAAAAATGTGTCAGAGCTGTTTATGGAGCTCATTATCTCGCTCACTGCCGACCAATATTCAAAGAGCTGAACATTTTACCTTTGCCTTGTTTGTATATATATGAGGTTGCTAAATTTGTAAAAAAACATCCGTACTTGTTTCCTCTGTATGACGATGTCTATAATAAATCAAATGGGAGATATCCTCACAAGTTGTATGCTCCTCGACAAAGGGTAAAAGTTTTTAGTAGAAACGTATATTTAATGTCGATCAAATTGTATAATAAACTGCCTAATGACATAGTTTCTTTGCAATATTCTCAATTTGAAAAAAAAAATATTTAATTGGCTGCTTGACATGTGTTTTTACTCAATTAATGACTTTTTAAATAATTGAATTTATAATAATAAATATGTTTAGAATAAGTAAAATTATTTGTCCTGGTATCGTTATTTATTGCATGTCATATTATAATAATTCTAATTAGGTAAGTAATATTAAATTTTTCACATATTTTTTACTTTTTATCATGGTCATTTTAATGTACCTAAATAATATTTCTACGCCGATCACGGCAGGGTATGCTGAACCAAATGTATTTATTCCAACAATTGTACCATATTCTTAGAAATAAACGTATTCTATTCTATTCTATTCTATTCTATTCTATTCTATTCTATTCTATTCTAATACTACCTGCATTGAGTAAAGTTTTTGAGAAACTTATTCTTAATCAACTTACATCTCATTTTAATGGATATAACCTACTTCATAGCAGTCAATTTGGATTTACCAAAGGTCGCTCCACTGCTGATGCTGGGGTAGTGCTAGTTAAACACATCTTTGATGCCTGGGAAAACGCTCAAGATGCTATTGGGATTTTTTGTGACCTATCAAAGGCATTTGATTGCGTTGATCATAATAATTTAATGCGTAAGTTGGAACACTACGGAATAAAGAACGGTGCACTTGACCTCGTCTCATCATATCTTTCAGATAGAACGCAACGCGTAGTCATCAACGGGATGCAATCAACTGGGTCATCTGTTGCTATGGGGGTACCCCAGGGCTCAATCCTAGGCCCCTTTCTGTTTCTAGTGTATATCAATGATCTACCAAACCTTGTGCAAGATAAACATGATATTGTGTTATTCGCAGATGATACTTGTCTTCTTTTTAAAGTGAAAAGAAGAGAGAATAACTTCGTTACTATAAACGATGCGCTGTCTACTATTGTACATTGGTTTACTGCAAATAACTTACTTTTAAATGCCAAGAAAACCAAGTGCATCAAATTCACATTACCGAATGTGAAACAAGTAGATTGTGCCAAGGTGACTTTGAAAGGCGATGTGCTAGAATTTGAAGATAAAACAGTATTCCTGGGTGTTACTTTGGACTCTAAACTGCCATGGAATGCGCATATAGCCACTCTTGCAGGTAAACTAAGCTCCGCAGCCTATGCAGTGAGGCGAATCAGACAGTTAACAAACGTCGAGACGGCAAAGCTCGTGTACTTCAGTTATTTTCATAGTGTAATGTCATATGTAATTCTGTTGTGGGGCAAGGCGGCGGACATACAAACCATCTTCGTACTACAAAAACGGGCAGTATGCTCAATCTATGCACTGGGAGCTCGTGCATCACTGAGAGAAAAATTCAGGGAAACCATTATTCTCACCGTAGCATCTCAGTACATTCTCGAGAATATTATGTATGATCAACATGATTTCAAACACAACAGTGACATTCACCACTACAATACAAGAAATAAGAACAAGCTTGCTATGCCTGCTCATCGTCTCCGAAAGGTCGGAACTTCGTTCGTGGGGAACTGTGTACGCTTCTATAACAAAATACCTACCGATGTAGTGAATTTACCTAGCAGCAAATTTAAGTCCCACATAAAACGTCACCTACTAAACAAGGCGTATTATACTGTAAATGACTTTTTAGACGATAAAGATGTCTTTAAGCCAGTAGTTTAGTCTTGTGTATGTAAAGTAAGCATTATTTTAAGAGGTAATAATAGTTCGCATTTAATGTAACATGAGCACATTTGTTGTTTCTCACCGGGCAATAGTATTAGTGTTTAATGCCCGGCAGTGTGAGCATGTCATGCTCGCTTAAAGGTCTTTGCTTACGGTGGCGTCGTTGATCGGGCCGCAACCTTCCCTAAAATATGGTTGAGGGAGGCGATGGCTGAGATATGCGTCATGCTCGTGAACGGGTGCCGTTTGTGGGGTCCGGTCTGTTCATGCTAGCAAGGGAGAAATTAATTGTATACCTAGTAACTGCCTGCCAGTGTTTAATGTTCTGATGACGTGAGAAACTTCATCCTGTACTCGATTGAAGTTATTGATTTTTTATTTGATTTAGATACTGTATACATCTCTAAGAATTTTGTTTTATTTATAGAGGTATATCCTTAAACCCTTTTGAGGATTTTAATTAACTAATTTTATCTTTTTGCATGTTATGACGCCTAGAGACCATATACATCTCTAAGAAATTTAGATTTAATAATAATTATGTTTAATGTATTATTCACTTTGACCCCTAAGAGACCTTAAACATCTCAGTAGAGTTCGGTCAAATTATCATATTTAATTTTATCGCATGTCGTGACGCCTAGAGACCTTATACATCACTGAAAAAGAAATTGTTTATATTTTATATTAACATTGATCTGGAGAATTTGTACATCTCCTCTGCGTGTATCAATTATAAATTAGTTATAACACAATTCTAAAAGTTTTAAGTATAAGTAAGACAATATTGTAATAGTTAATTGGTACACGCATATTAATTGTTTTATATACTCTGACATTTAGAATTTTATTCTAGATACATTCTACATTTTTTTCTTTTTTATTGACAATCCTTTTAGGATCTATCTTATTGATTATTTTAATTTTTTAAATGATGATTTTATCAATAATAAGTATTATACTTAAGTTAAATGATCTGATTAGGTTTTTCTGGGTTTCCCTAATCCTTGCAACAAATGTTGGATCACATTGTATGTTTCCCAGCAAAGACTTCTCTCATTGTAACCGACAATTCGAAAGTGCTTGTATCTAAGCCTACTTGAATAAAGGATATTTTGATTTGATTTGATTGATTTGATTTGATTGATTTGATTTGATTTGTTTCGGTTATCAACAGAGGATATGCGGTGATGAGTCACTGTGGAATGCTCAACCCGCGTTAAGCCTGACGGACACAGAGACTTGTAACCGCTCAGATGAAAGACATAGGCTGAACATGACATGGTTGATCAGACGACATTATTCTAGAGTAACTTCTAAAGCTTCTACACTAAAAGCGAAATATAAAATTATTATATTTACTTAAAACAAAACCGGCGTTGAAAACTATAAAATTATTTTTTTTTGTTTTTTAACACATTTTCTGCCAGGATCCGGTCTAGACGGCATTCCGCTCGTAGACGCGTAGCCGATACCAAGCGTTTCCCCATATGCAGAGGAGAGTGCGTAGCGCTACGAAAAGCTTGGCAGCGAAAGTGTTAATTGCTTTCATGGCCAAGATTAACGTAGGAAATTGATACGATATCGAGTTCCTGGTTGTGAACGTAGTAAGGTTAAGAAACTTTCTAACTAACCTACTAGAATGTGCCCACTTCGTCAGCGGAGGAGAAAAAGTCATAACCCCTCTTTTTTTGTCCGAGTAGTTGGGATAAAGTATCATATAACCATCTGTGAGTACCTAGCTACCCGTGTACCAAAAATAGTTGAAATCCGTTTAGACGAGTTGGCGTGACGAAGTCACAACGACACATACAAACATACAAAAAATAAAATTAAATAAATCGATTTAGTGACCTTCAAATAGTCCTTTACACTATGTATTTTTTTAAATATCCTTAATGTTTACAACTTTATAATAGTATGGTTTAACTATAGAAACCAGAAGAGGGAAGATGATAGGGCACTTGATACGACATGGCGGGTTCTTTAAAAACATCATAGAAGGAAAAGTTGAAGGGAAAAGAGGAAGAGGAAGACCCAGGCGCACCTACTTTGCACAAGTAAAGGATAACGTAAACGTCAAGGTTGTACCAAGAAGTCAAGTCTGGCTGAAGACAGAGAAAAGCGGCAGTTACTCTACCGACAAGAGCGTAGCTCCTAAGTGAAATGATGATAATAGTATGTTTTCACAGACAAAGTGTGAGTTTTGCGACATTGAATTTAATGAAAGTTTTCGCAACTGGGTTTATATGGCTGGATATGGATTTTAATGGTGGACGGTTGCGAGTGTGCTGAAATAAATCTGTGGGTTAAAAATAGTAATTATCGTTAAAATAAAATAAGTGTTAAAACATGTTGGTTTTATTACGAGGCCCATCATATCCCACATGATTTTGTGAAAGAAAACATTGGATATGTCGCAATCACATTTTCGGACGAACACCGGCCACACTCATTGTCCGAAGGCAGCGGTTAGTGAAGATAACATGGGAAATGTGCACAGCCCAAAACTTTAATCAGAACTAGAAGGTGCATCTTCATTGGCGAAAGAGTAAAAAGTCATAACCCTCCTTTTTTCCCTACCATCTGCGGATACCCGACTACCCGTGTAACAAAAATAGTCGAAATCTGTTTAGCCGATTTGGCGTGATGAAGCGACGACGACACATACAACACAATCATACAAAAAATCCAAAACAAGAATTTCAATTCAGTGCTCTCCAAATAGTCCGTTACAATAATTGTTTTCAAAATAACTTCAATAATAATAATTAAAATAAATAATAATAATAAATATTTTTTCCGCCATGCATCCCTATCCAGCGCATACTCCCACCAGCCCTTGCAAAATGTGTCCAAATCGTCCTGCCATCTCGTTTTCGGTCTGCCTCGGTGCCGGTAGCCATCCTGAGGGATCTATTCGGTACTCACCTTGGCCCACCGATCTGTTCATACGGCAGACATGCCCAGCCCAATCCCATTTTAATCTGGCGGTTTTTACACCCACGCCTGTGATTCCAGCTCTGGAGCGCAGGTCGGTGTTTCTGATGCGATCAGTTATAATAGTATAGATTTAATTATTAACAAAGTTAAAGGACCAGGCCCAGAAATTTTTTTTTATGTAATCGTCCTCGTATCTCATGCATTTGGTAACGCATTTACATAGATTATCCTTCACATTCAGTTATGCGTAAGGGGGAGCCGAACAATCGCACCCAATATCACCGTCAAATGGGTTTGGTACGTGTTGAATAGAGGTTCTCACAAAAAGTTATCGGCTTGTTATTTGTTGCATTTTCTTGTATGTGTGCGTTTTATTCACGATTTTGTTATAAGACTAAATACGTAAAACCAAAAGAAATAGTAGATCCTCCGATAGAGCGTTTTGATTACGAGTAGCATCATTCAGTTCTATCCTATTCTAAATAATTGGAGTCTGCCTTCATTCTACATGTAGGTAATGCCGCGATGAAAATATCACAGTGATCGGCAGCCTAAAAGTACGAGTATCGCTGTGACTTGTCACAAAGCAACGTTACAAAATCACGTAGGTCGTTCCTGCGCTCGTAGTAATATTTGTTCTGCCGTTCGCGACATTTTGCTTATTATTTTGTGTATTTTTAGTTAAAAGTGTCTATTTACTTCGTTCAATAGCATTTAATTTAGTAGAATCAATAAATGTAACAAAATCACAGTAATATACTATTATGAAATTGTAAAAATGTATTGTCTATACATTGAATATATTCTCATAAAAATAAATGAAACGGACTATTTGAAAGTCTGAATCGTTTTTAATCGGGATTTGTATATTTGTATATGTCTTTGTGGCTTCATCACGCCAAAACAGCTGAACAGATTTCAACAAGAAGGACCGACGATCTGGTGAAGGTCACCAGAAACTTTTGGATAATATTTGGTGCCGGCCTTTGTCCAGCTGTGGACGTCATTGGGCTAATATGATGACGATGAGATTTCAACTATTATAATCTTAGTACAGATGGTTATAAGATACTTGTTACCCGACATCGCTGAAGTAAAAAAGAGGGTTATGACTTTTTCTCTTCTGGGTACAAAATAATCTGGTTATATTCATTGAAATATTATTACTACGTATAGAAAAGGCGGCGCGAACAAAATCAGTGCTACAAGCGCGGCAGTGCGGGGCGCGCGCCGTCATACTGTCATAGGCGCAACACTGAGTGAACTGGGGCCGGCCGACTGCAGTTGAACGGAACACTAAATGATTGGGCGGCGTCTTCTCTATACGTAGTAATAATAGCGCAATGGTTATATTAGAGATTATAACTAGGTCTGAGACGTGACTAAGTCGCAGTGATATTTTACAGTCTTTTTTGGAACTGGAACGACCTTTAAATGTCATCTCTAGTGAGCCCCTTATCGATTTGGGCAACCAAATTCGCAGCAAAATCAGTCGCATAAGTGTAAACAGTCCTTTAGTAAACAAAGGCTCCAAATTCAAAATTAGGATCTCTCCCAACGCCCCGGCCGCTTGCGTAATCTGCGTTAATCCGTTTGAAGTAGCCAATGCTGCGTCGGATTTCAAATTGACAAAAACAAATGACGATACTTGATGGATTTTTAATGAAAAATGTTTTTTGTTCTTATTAAATATATATCAGGGACAATCTTAAACAAATCTGTTGTTTGAGTATTGTTCATGTATCTACTGTGTGTGTCTATATAAATATGTAAATAAATACATCAACCTCGTCCCAACGTAGCAAAACTTGTAGGGTACTATGCGATGATAAACATAAGATTATAAAGAAGCTATATGTCTTAAAAATAACAATTATCATATGCATATAAACTAAAACAAAACCTTATACTAAATCTATGCGGACGACATGGTTTTACTCAGCGCGTCGGCTTGTGGCCTACGTAAGTTACTTCTCGTATGTGAGAAGTATGCCATCGAACACGGGCTGAAATATAATGTAGCCAAAAGTCAGTTTATGGTGTTTGAACCCGGTAGTAAACGGATAGATGAGGTGCCTTCCATAAAGCTCTCTGGTACTCCACTAGAAAGGGTGCGGAGTTTCAAATACTTAGGTCATATTGTCACGACTGATCTAAAGGACAACATGGATATAGAACGGGAACGGAGGGCTCTGTCAGTGAGGGCTAATATGATTTCCCGTAAGTTCGCGCGGTGTACGATGGAGGTTAAAATAACTCTATTCAGAGCTTTTTGTACCTCCCTGTATACGTGCGGCTTATGGAGGTCTTACACGCAACGGGCCTACGGAGCCCTCCGGGTCCAGTATAATAACGCGTTCCGGGTGCTGGTGGGGCTGCCCCGCTTCTGTAGCGCATCAGGGATGTTCGCAGAAGCGCGTATAGACTGCTTTTATACGACTATGCGCAAGCGATGTGCATCCCTGGTGCGCCGGGTGCGGGCCAGCCCCAACCCCATCCTGGGCTCGATAGCGGACAGGCTGGACTGTCCGTACATGAGACACTGTTGTGAAATGCATGTTTCACACAGTGCATATTTTGTATAATATTATATTAATTGCCTACTAACATTAGAAATAAGTTAATGTTACTAACGATTGTGTTTGTTTGTATGAGTCTTGTTACTTGAAATAAATGTTTTCTATTCTATTCTATTCTAAATCACTTAAGTCGGTGCCTCTGGGTAGAGTTCCCATAAGACTGGCTGCGTTCCCTCTCTGGGTGGATATCCCAATCTTTTGAGCGAGGAACAAGCCAGCCCTAAGGTCATCGGCACATTTTTAATTTTTTTTTCTTATTGTGGCAAAAAATTGCTTGGCATCTCGGCTCCAAGGCCAAAGGATTCGACAGCAAACGCCACAAATATATGTCAGTCACTGAGGCCTATTTATTTGCGGCACGGCACTTAGATTGCCAGATATTGTGGATAGAAGATATTTTGAGAAACATTTTCGGAAAACATATATTTCAGGCTATAAATATACTCAGTACAAATATGTTTTTTTAATATTTTCTTCTGTTTCCGCGATTATTACTCATTGAAATAAAACAATTTAACGGATTATATCACGTATATTATCTCATTTTAGTTCCCGACGTTTCGGAAGCTTTCCAGCTTTCCATGGTCACGGGAGGACCATGGAAATGTCCTCCCGTAACCGTGGAAAGTAGTAGTGTTATTATATTTGTTAAATTGATTTGCGCAATAAATAATAAAAATTGCTTAGTAGATACAGATTGTGAAATTAGAGACAAACCGAGATGAGATCTGATATGACTGAGTAGATTAGTCTTACTAGTTCGTCTCGGTCCTTATCGCAGATTGGTTAAAATAAAACGGTCGAGTTCGGCTTATGCAATCAAACTCGTGGGGTACGTGTCAAGTAAGCTTTTCGAAACCTGACTGAAGACATGTAATAACGATACTTTAAGGTGGGTAAAATTTTGCATAAGTCAAAACTACATTAGACTCAAACTAGCGCCCACTGGAAAAGCTCAGTTATTAAAGCGACGAGATTAGTCGAAAGAATCGAATTTATAATAATAAAAAAAAAAAAGAACCGACTTCAAAATAAACTAAAAAGCCAAAAATAATCTTTTATGTACGGTACGGATCACATTTGAAACACCTTTTGAAGTCGGTGCCATACATTTATTACTATTAACACAGATGGCACGCAAGAACCGCTGCAGCGAGCCTTCAGTTATTATCTATATATTTAGTTATACGAGGGGCAAACCGAAATGATCGGGAATTTAAAAAACTATGTGCACTATATACATAAATTATATTTTATTGTTTTTCGAAGTATTCTCCGTTACATTCAATGCACTTTTGCATTCTTTTAAACCAGTCATTAAAACAATAATTCCAGTTTGAAGTAGGCATTGCCAAAATGGCCGATTTATAGGCTTCCACAGCGGCTTCTGGGTTCTCAAACCGCTGACCACGCAATAAATCTTTAATTCTAGGGAACGTAAAAAAATCATTTGGACTCAGGTCAGGGCTGTATGGAGGATGGGACATCAACTCAACGTTTTCGTCGTTCAAAAATTTAGTTGTTTTGTGGGCGGTGTGGGAGCTCGCATTGTCGTGGTGTAAGATGACGCGGCGTCTCGGGTTCCCTTGGCGAAGTTCGGCCAGCACCTCCGGCAAACAAACTGTGATATACCAATCAGCGGTAACGGTTCTTTGTTCTTCTAGAGGAATTGTGGCAACATGCCCCTTTTTTGAGACGAACGAAGCCACCATCTTCTTCGACACGCTTCGAGAACGCAAAACTTTCGTTGGTTTGACCTCGTCATCGAAGACCCATACTGCCGACTGGTGCTTTCTTTCAGGCTCATAAGAATAAATCCAGGATTCGTCACCCGAGACCATATTATAAACGGCTTTTGAGTTTCCTAAATTGTAGCATTTCAGAATAGATCGGCACCAATCAACACGAGCCGCCTTTTGCTCTTCAGACAAATTATGGGGTACCCATCGGGAAATCAATTTTCTGACACCCAACTCACCATGCAAAATAGTGTGAATTGCAGTCATTCCAATGCCTATGGTTGCCCGAATCTGCTCGTATGTCACATCTCTATCTTCTTTTAGTAGTTTTTCCACAGCCGCGATGTTTTCAGGCGAAACCGCCGTTTTCGGCCGACCTGATGAAGGTACGGTGCCAAGAGAGGCACGACCCCGTCGAAACTCAGCATACCACCGATATATTGTCGTCTGACTAGGTGCTTCAATTTCGTATATAGTAACAAGCTCATTGCGACATTCATCTGGAGATAAGCCACGACGAAAGTTATGGTAAATAATTGCACGAAAATTTTCACGCGTCAGCTCCATTTTGTTCATCGAGTTGTCAATTTAAAAATGGAATTAAAAAAATATATCGTTCTTTTTTTTAATTGTAAAAACGGCATCGTGATTGTAAGTCGCCAGTATGCATGTGACAAAAAAGGATTTAATGTAACTCAGTTTAAAGTACTCTATTCCCGATCATTTCGGTGTGCCCCTCGTAGTAATTCGTATTTTTGTTGAATACAGAATTTTACTTCAGGTATGGCACCGACTTCAAAAGGTGATTCAAATGTGATCCGTACCGTACATAAAAGATGATTTTTGGCTTTTTAGTTTATTTTGAAGTCGGTTGTTTTTTAGTTTTTATTTTTTGCCGTTTAGTAATGGATTTTAGTGATAAAAAGTATTTTTTAGAGCCCAGAATGGGGAGATTGAGGAGGATTTGATTGTAAATAAAAACCTAAATTATAAGAATTGGCTAGATCAAAATGGTCCAGTACCTTGCTGGTTAAAAAAGAATACGACTACCAGTCTCAACTTACCCATAATATTTAAAGAATTATCTCGCAACTATTGACCGTTAATAAGGACTTGTACCTTCCATCATCAGCTCAGCATCATTAAATGATGACAAGCAGACGAAAATAACTGAATAACTTTAGAAAATGTATAAAAAAAACATTGTTAGTGCCTATAATATTTGAGGGTTTCTCACGATTTCCCTGGGATCCCATCATCAAATCCTGACTTGGTGATAAGGGGACTACCTCAGAGACACACTATAAAGAATATGACTAACAGTCTTAACGTACGTAACTATAATACATGTATTTTTTAAGAATTATCCTGGAACTCTTAACCGTTAAGGAGTTCTCTGGTCCTCCACTATCAGCTCCACTTTGCTACCTTGATCTTAACTTCTGCCTCTAAGCAAAATATGGTAAAGAATTATATTGCGATTAGTGAATTAGATAACATTG
The DNA here is from genome assembly GCA_905404275.2 of Hedya salicella. Classification (NCBI taxonomy): domain Eukaryota; kingdom Metazoa; phylum Arthropoda; class Insecta; order Lepidoptera; family Tortricidae; genus Hedya; species Hedya salicella. Next base: position 5,578,298 of record FR990114.1, on the reverse strand, counting down.
GTTGAGCCCTTAGTAGTGACTGGTGGCTTGTATCTTCATCATCAGTTTCTCTTCACCAAATGATGATTATCGAGTGTAAATGCTTGTTTTTCTTTAATTAACATCGAAATCGCCATACGTGTGCCCATAATATTTGAGGAATTCCTTCAATTCCTCATCGATCTCATCATCAAATCATCACCAAAATTTTATGGGACCAACTTGGACATTCCTACTCTTAAACGAAAAAATAATTTTCCAAATCGACTCGCGATTCGCGAATTAAATAACTAATGGCTGGTGTCTTCACTATTGGTTTCTTTCCACTAAATTGTTATTTTCAAATGTAAATGCTTAAACTACTTGAATAAATACCGAAATTGCCATAGATGTGCTCATAAAAATCGAGGAATTCTTTCGATTCCTCATGGATCCCGGCATCAGATCTTCACCAAAATTTTATAATATTATATGTTTGGATATTTTGGATATGTTTGGTAAATTATAAAAATAAAATAAAGCCTTTCTGGCACATGTATATCTGTCTTTACAGCTTGGGCCCATCTGGCATGTATGTATAACTTTATTTGTTTTTTTTCAAAAATGGGTACTTTGCACAAATTGTAACTTTGACAGAGAAAAATATATCTTTTCTCAGTCCACCCGTGACCATGGAAAGCTTCCGAAACGTCGGGAACTAAAATGAGATAATATACGCGATATAATCCGTTAAATTGTTTTATTTCATTAATATTATTTTTATGTATCTATCATGGGTTAAATTAAAAGAGTTAAAGTTAAGGTATAGCATACATTGTGAAGTGACAAATCTAGAGAGATAAATCATAAATTTTACATATAACGGGTTTTTTTTATGTATCATACTTAACTCAAAAATAATCAATATAATATAGTACACATTGTCAAGTGACAAACCGAGATCCGATACGATAGGGTGGATTAGTGGAGAGGGTCTGGAACTGGGTCGACGCCCTTATCGCAGACTGGTTAGAACAGGCGAGTTCGGCTTATGTAATCAAACTTGTGAGCTAAGAGTCAAGTAAACCTTAAGAAACTATAGATCGATGGTGAAAATATAGAAATTGTAGGGCACAATCTATTCTCAAGCGATAATGCACCGGACAAACTTAGTTTTTAGAAGCAAGCACGAGAAAGAATGAATGAATGAATGAGCTTTATTTATGCAAATATGGTACATGGATACACGATGTTCATAATAACTTAGTCTCACATATTTGGTCGCTGACGGACGTGTAATAGAAATTTAAATCACCGAAATGTCACTAATAAACATACCTATATTAAAAAAAAAAAAAAGTATAAAAATTTAAATCACCAAATGTTATGAGATGAATAAAAAATATAACGGGGAATCTTCAAAGAATGTGCGTCTCCATTGAAGTGTAGTGTATATGTCACAGTCAAGACTCCTTCCAGGTTAAAACTACTTTTGACTAATGAAAACAGTCAAAAGTGTTTTTTACTACATAAAGCGCTTGGTTAAAAGTAGTTCTGACTAGAAAATTTTGGTTATTATAGATTTAGACTGGAAAATATCGGTTAAATTTACTTTTGTTCAGGACTGGTAGTTAAAATCATTATTGACTAGGAGTATTTAGTAAAATATCGGTTATAATTAGTTTTGCCCAAGAATGGGTAGTTAAAGCTACTTTGAACAAGGATGGTAGTTAAAATTACTTTTGACCAAAAACAAACTATATTTTTTGGTTAAATTAGTTACTCCTTTCAAATATAAAATAAAATGTTTTGATCAATACGTTTGGTCAAAACTAGTTTTGACTTGGAAAAGTACTCAAAAGTCCTTTTGACAGGCCTTGATCAAAACTAGTTTTGACAGAAATTTCAGTCAATAGTACTTTTGAGCAAGGCTGAATCAAAAGCACTTTTGACTAAGTTTTTCATACATTTTTAGCGAGGGTCGCACACGTACAGAATCTACGGAAATATTCCTATTCCTACTGACACACTTAAAACAATTTATTGTTTAAATCAACGGGAATGTATCCGTTTGGAATTCCCAATGGTTAAATACTTTAAGCCGTCAACGGGTTTAAAGATTTACCTTTCGTAAGTTTACATACTGTATAATCTCTTAAGTGGCTACCCAGAAAATTTCGGTAAATTTCACTGTTTTTAAAGTGATATAAATTTATTCCACTTGGTGCAAAAATATATATATTGTAACTTAGTATTTGGCGTATATTTCTGTCAACTGGAATGTTATAATACTTAACAAATCAAGAGAAAAAAAAAGATTCGTAAAGTCCTTTTTCTATCTTCAATTGGTATAGGCTCCCTCATCAAGAGACGTTTAGACATGGTACTAAAACTAATAAGTGAGTAATGATGTTCACTTTAAAATTGTCAACTGGTTTTTCAATAGATTCTTAGTTTTTACGAAAAGTATTAAGAACTGTTTTTCTGTCGATAAAATAACAAATTTTGATGGCGTTTATCTTGGCTTTGGTGACTCGAGAATATAAACCGAAACAGTATATTGGTAACAACGGTTGTTATCGACACGATGAGACATATACAACATAGAAAAGTGAAGAGCTACGGATCGAAGGCCACTCGCGTATGGGAGCCCCTTAACCAGTTTAAATTTGGAGCTGCTACCTAACTAGGTTATCAGCTAAATTATATAACATAGCACCAGCGAGAGAGCACACATTTTGTAGGACGACCGGTGCAAATATCTATACTATTATAAAGTTGTAAAAATGAAATGTGTGTATATTGAAGATATTTTCAAAAAATGATTGTAACGGACTATTTGGAGGTCGCTGAAACGAAAAATATTTTTTTGGATTTTTTGTACGTTTGTATGTGTCGTTTTGGCTTCGTCACGCAAATCGGCTAAACGGATTTCAACTATTTTTGGTACACGGGTAGCTGGGTATTCACAGATGAAACGGTTATAGGATGCTTTTTACCCGACTATACTGTCGAAAAAGAGGGGTTATGACTTTTTCTCCACTGCGAACGAAGTTGCGGGCACCTTTTAGTAACTTATATTTTCTTGACTTGCTCCCTGCCTTAGTGCTGTGATTTCAGTATAAGGTAAGCCAAAGGGAATTGAATTCTTTAGAAAGCTCGGTATTGATATGTTATATTATATCTAAAGGTAGTGGCCGATTGGTTTACCTTTCTGTTGGAAATGAAAGTCATGAGAAAATATATTTTAGGATCATATAAATGTTAAAAAATTTTTAGTTCGGTAAAGAGAACTTGATAATGAAAACTATCTTCATTTGCATTACCGTACTCGAGCTGAAAGTATCCTATAAGTTCAACTGAGGTAATTGCGTCTATAGGGGAAAATGCGTCTTTTAAGGATTTCAGAGAATACTATCATTTTAAACTTACCGTTACAGGGGTAAAGCGGGAGGAGAAGGGACAAAACAGAAAATCAAACCTCGATCAGTTTATTTTTCACTACCTGTTGTCTGGAAGAGATCACTCTTTAGCGATAAGACCGCCTGCTGCCTTCCTCTAGTTGTGTTTTGTAAATGTGTTATTTGTAAATCCCTGTATATTTGTGTGGTGTGCAATAAAGAGTATTTATATTGTATTATATTTTTACATGTGGCACGTCGACTTTTATGTATAAAAAATAATCCGGTCGTATGAATTATAGTATTTTAATAATTATCTGTCGTTTTATTTCATAATTTTAACGATACACACAAAATAGTGAGAAATCCCACCCCGTAGTTGGGGTTAGTAGGGATACCAATTAGGCGAGTTGGGAAGTTGCTAGAGTTGACACTTTGCTAAATCTCACATAAAACGAATTAAAATTCAGGTAAAAATTCGCCTCGCATAGAGAACACCATCTTACGTTCCAAAACCCCAGTAACCAACGTAGCTCTGTTAGCCGCTAAGCCCAAGTGGGACTAGCCTGGACACGTTTCACTGAATGGATACCAGCCAATAAGGTTCGGCGTTGTGGTAGACCACGACGGTGATTTCGGGACGACCTAGACGCATTCTAAAAGGATTGGTCAGTTACTGCTCTAGATAGGGACGAGAGGATAAAAGAGATGAGGCCATTTCCCAACAGTGGGACAGCACAGGCTGATATAAAAATAGCGAAAGCTTACAATTGGTGTGCAACACTCACCATATGTATACATATTTAAACATTTTGTTCTATATACGGTGACTGGGGCGAAGTGCGCCTGCGGGGCAAGTGCGCCTACCTACTCGTAAGTGACGAAAACATGTTCATAGGTCCAACAAACTAAATCTTAGTCCTTGGTAAAAGTTACAGATCTGTGATTATTACCAATAACTAAAATATATATAATATATGTACGCGTATATAGGCGCACTGGCCTAGTAGGCGCACTTCACCTCTCTCGCCTTTACCTTTTTAAAACTTGAAATCCGTGCTTCAAGGAAAATATCGGGAAAATAAACGTCCAAGACAATTAGAATCAATACAAACATTGAATTATTTTAATGTAAGTCCAAAACTTCAAAACCGGTGCGTGTATAGTTAGGGGCCAAATTGATTTCATGTATATCTTGTAGTGTTTAATAAACCGTGTGGCTTTGCTGTGTTTTAGATCCTTTATTCAAAAGTAAATATTGACTTCTTAATCTGGTCGGGTTATAGGCGGCTGCTAACTTTGGCCGCTAACTTCACACCAGTAACTTCAAGATCAACTCAAGCTAACGTTGCCCATGGCTGTACCGTACTAGATGTTCTATATAAACAAAAGCAAACTTATCTCAAACTCACAAACAACTAAGAGTAATCAACATGAAAACAATTATATAAACTCATTCAAACATGCGATACAACATACAAATGCAACAGACATGTAAAATAACATGTACAATACACGTGATTGTACACGTATTTATTTAACGTACTAGGATAACATGTTGATACACGGGGTGAACTTATGTTAGACATTGTTTGGATTAATTTTCATCTAGTGCCATACCTTACAAGCTTATATCTGGTATTGTATCTATGCTTATGTGTGTAATACTATTTACCCTCATCTGGCATAAACTTTTTTGTCATAATCATACTTAAAATAATTCATCATTTAGCATAAGCATAACGCATTTTTTTCTAAAACTGTGAACTTTCTGGACTTTTAAGGTATCATCCTGTTAAATGCATTAGGTAAGGTTCAGTTTGTTTTATAACAATCCTGAAAAGTTTGCGTGTTAAGAAAAAAATGCATTATGCCAAATGATGAATTATGTCAAATGATGATCATGACAAAAAAGTTTATGCCTAATGAGGGTAATCCGTGTAATACTTTGTTATAATTTTACCGCCATGTTTATTCGATCATTGGTTTCATTCAATTATGAACTTTTTCTACTCCAACAACGAAGACCGCCATCTTCTATTCATATACAAGTACACTTTGGTTTTCAGTTGAACAAAATATTGATGGGGCGATTCGGAAGATTATTTGTGTACAAATGCGTTCCCAAAAGATAGATAAAGGTTGGCCTAAATAAATATGCTTCAGTTCATAAATACCGTTTATTTTACACATTCGGTACGTTTCCGTAAAATACTTTTCCTTTGAGATCACATAAGCGTTGGTCTCACTGCTCAAATTGATGGCTGGCACTTTTTAGTTCACTTCTACACGTTTTAGATGACACAGATAGGGAAATTAAAGATACAGCAAAATATGAGACAGAAATCTCTCGTAAACCTCAGTTTAGGACTTTTTCATCAAGATTGACAGCGTGCAAGCAAGACTATTTAACAGACAAAAATGCATGGCCCAAAACAGAAACCAAATAATTTACTTTTACCGGGACACGGTTCTTATAAGGTGGCATATCAAACGTATGTAAGTTGTTTTAAATAAAAATCACTATTTTGCTTTTTTATATTGTAGATTTTTCTTACTTTTATAAGTTTTGATATGTTTCCTTGAAGAACTACGCATTGAGTTTATACTCAAAACATATATTTAGGTTAGGCTAAGCACGAATATTGTAATAGATATAAGAGTTATTTCGAAAAAATGACTGACTGTTGAGTTTGTTTCGGCTTTCTTCTCTTCAGTGGTCTCTTCTTGGGAAACGCCGTAGAGTCAGACTAGTAAAAGTGCCCTTGTGGCCTACTTACAGAATAAAGATCATTATTTCATTATTAAATATTTTTCCTTATCGACACGGGAGTCTTTGATAAATGTGAAGTCTAGTTCTCCGAATATTTTGATGCCCATTCAATCTTGTCAGTGAATTTCGTAAAATCGTCGTCTATTTATTTTGCTTCGGTGAATGTTCGAAGGTGGTTTGCTCATTCACCTCATTACCTACGACGGCTTTTTTGATTTTATTATTACTGGTGAATAATGATGATGAGTAAATTTTAAATGCAGAAGTAAATATTTTAATTTTTTATTAAGAAATGACAACGAGATTTTTAGGTATTGCTTTAACTTTCAAATCCCATACAAGGCGGACTGTCAAACTGACGTAAGCGCATTATTATTTTCAAATATGAAAATAATAATGCGCTTACGTCGGTTTGACAGTCTGCCTATCCAATTTCGATACGAAATGTCATTCAAAAAACCAAATATGATTCAAAAGAAAGCTGTCAAAATTGCGACTCCGATTGCAAATTTGACGTTGACGTTAACTGGTCTTCTACAAAACAACCAAAAATGCTAATTCGAATCCGAACCTGCAGAGAAATGGATAACAATTTGACCAGAAATACTGAAAGGGGTTAAATTGAAACACTAGTAGAACTACCCGAGTACCCATTTAACTTTTTGAGGTTTGCGTTGCGTCAAATCTAAGTCATAGGTATAGTAAAAACAAATTTTAAACTGAGCGCCACGCGAACGCGGTTATAGGTAACCGACCTATGAAACGTCCACCCAAATGTAGGGTAAACTAAGTGGAATGGTGTTCCCTTTATACTCTATACCACGGAATGTAGTAACATATACACATACACATGATATAACTTCACCCTCCCAGTGCAGATCGTCAGAAAACTGTCCCAATTTAAGGGGCTTACATCTCTGAATGAATTTCGATCAGGAGTTCTTCACTTTTTCGTGGTGCATATGTTTCATGGTGTTGATAACGACCGTCTATACTAATATACTGTTCCCGATACCAAGATAAACGCCCTTAAACTTTGTTATTTTTACGACGTAAAACCAGTTTTTGATCTTCTCTTAAAAACTACAAGTTTTTTGAAGGTAAAATGCTTGCTATGGGTATTAGGTGTTTCCGTAATGAACAATTTGGCATAGGTTTTGAGTCTATTAAAGATTTATTGAGAGACTAGATACGCAATCTTTATTTTTATAGACCTCTCTGTAAAAAAACATAATTAAATAAATAAAAATATATTGAAGTTTGTGAATGCAAGAAAGTGTAACATAGAAACTGAACAATTATATTTACTATGTTTGGAAAGTTAGTATCAGTATTCAAGGCAATAGATACACAACATAAACTTTGAACAATTTTCGCTTTTTTCGCTTTTTCAACAAATATTTTCGCTTGGAGCCTCTTAATATTGGCTTCAATTTTCCGATTGCTGAAACACGTAGGGTTATGCTCACCATCATGATCATCATAATTTCAGCCATAGGACGTCCACTGCTGGACACAGACCTCCTCAATAGATTTCCACATGGGCCGGATAGAGGCGCCCCGCATCCAGCGAATCCCCGCAACCCTAACCAGGTCATCCGACCACCTTTCTTTGAACTATGTGCCCTGCCCATTTGCTTACCTTCAGTTTGCTTACTCTGTTTCCTATGTCAGTGACCTTGGGTTATGCTCATGTAGTTATAACCGCGTGCGAGCGAGAAAGCAAATTGCGCGTGTGCGTGAAATTTTTACAACCATTGCGTTGTTCAAAAAGTTAATATTCATTTATTACGTAAGATGCGCGTCAATGTATACCAACAGTCTCTCATGTAACGAGTATAAAAGAAAAACAGAAAACGTTGTTATAGCATATGTGAAAGAAAAGCTAAAGTTGGTCCAGTTTTGAAAAAGGAAACAGGGTACTACGAAACATTGTTTTCGCCAATCTGTATGTAGTAACAGCCATTAACAACTATCCTCTTAACACATTCAAGACCGTGAGCCCGCTCGGCGGGCGGTCTGCTCGAAGCCAGTTTTCGCTACATACGGTTTTTCCTACGAACGTAGCGCTACGAAAATGTTGGTTGCGAAAGTGTTAATAATCGCAGAGTGCGCCGCGTTTGGTAGTGTAAGCATTAAAAACGTGTATTTTGTGCTACCGTTTACGAAGTAACTGAAGATTTTAGATATAAAACAATTTCCTTTTTACCTATCGCTGGAATCCAGTCGACTAATAAAGTGGAATTAGGAAAGTAATAAACAAAGTTGCCCTATCACGGGCCATAGCTATGATTGCCCTACATTATCCCGTTCTAAGCATATAAAACGTCATATGTCCCTGTAAATATCTACTCAGATTGTCCTTTTGCATTTTGACCTATTTCATCGTGTTTTTAACATCTAAAACGTCTTATCTGCCTATAATTTTTTACTAAGATAGGCCTTTTGTGTTATTGGTGGTATGGATAACTACCGCATCGATTCCATTGATTTTGCTAAGTGGTAATATTTGCAAGGTGGAAGGCATGGTGTGTTTAATGGAGTATAAGGTTGAACTTTCCCACGATTGGTCGCGTAATACATGTATTTTTAACCTCTGACGCAGAGACATTTATTTATTATTGAAAGCTGCTCGCACCTTCGTTCGCAAAGGGGAAAAATTTCACATCCTAAAGCCATGATAGAAATATGAAATTTGGAACATAACACCTCGGCATCGTCGTCGATTTTCTTTCCAAGTTGGATGAATCGAGTTGGCTCGGCCGCTGATTGGAATCAAAACTCAAGTTGACTCGACTCGGATCAACTAGATGGTCGCCGTTCGCGGCATCAGCCGTGTCTGCGAGTCGGTGAGTCGAGTCGAGTTCGGCATATTCGAATTAACTTGACTCCGCTGAGTCTCCGCTACATCGCTGCCACGTAATAGTTGATTCGAATCAAGTGTAGGTAATTTGTTTTGACTCGCCGTTTATGTAATGAATTGTAGTTAGCTACTCCGATTCAATATAGGTACGCGAGTCAAACCGCCAGGAGTCGGCTAGTTGACTCAAGTTGCGAAGGAACTTGACTTCGAATCTCGATTTTAACTTTTCTATTGCTTTATTTTCTATGGGTATCATATGTACATTTCTTAGTCAAAATCATAAGTAACCGGGGGGTTTATTGCCTAACGAAATTTTGACACTTGGTATCCAAATCAATTGTCTTAGACCTTACAAAATCATGACACTTGATTTAGATTCCGAGCGTCAAACGCGTTAGGCAATAGGGGGGCGGATCTTAGAGCATTTAAGTAATGGAGATGACAAGCCGTGTCATTGTCATTATCTACCGAATACATTTTGCATGCATTTTAGTGAGGGGTGACGTAAACATGTACAGCACACTACGGAAATATTCCTATTTCTACAAACGCACAGGACAAAAAAAACACCTACAAACAAACAAAAATACACTCATACAATTTACAGTATAAACTAACCGGAGATTACGCGATTACTTTGGCAAAGGGGAATGTATTCGTATGGCATCTCCATTAGTTAAATGCTTTAAGAAGCGGATCGATTGGTATCGTTAAAAAAACCGGCCAAGTGTGAGTCCAACTCGCGCACCGAGGGTTCCGTACAAACTGTCACTTACCCTAACATTATTATATCACCCGGTTCCGGTTGAGTTAAGTTTGCACCTGATATCCAGAGCATTGGTTACAAATGAGGCGCAAACTTAACCCTTCACCACCGTCCAAATATCTCTTTGGACAAAGAATATATTAGTAATGATTTAATTTAAAATTTATAGTTTTCATATTTTTGTGTGCATTTGTAGTATGTCAAAATATTATTTGCCAAATTTCATAGTTGTATGTCAACGGGAAGTACCCTATAATTTTGATTCCCTTGAGAGTGTTGAAATATGTGTTTTTTGCGGCATAAATGGCCGTATCTGTTTTTTAACGTTAATGTAGAAGTTTGATTTTTTCACAGTTTTGGGGAACTGTAGACCTCAGTATATGGTGTTAATTTCAACTCGTTCTTGAGATAAAGGGTCTTAACTTAACAGACAGACGGACGGACAGACGGATAACAAAGTGATCCTATAAGGGTTCCGTTTTTTACCCTAAAAAATAATGCATCTCCTCTATTCAAAAGCCCATGAGTTCACAACAGCTTTGCAACCCTTTTTAATCTTTCATCCGATATTCAATTAAATTTTCGATAGCAAAGGTAAACAAAAACCAGAGGCATCCGACCTGAAAGGTCACGAGCTATATTAAGTGCTCCAAATGAATTGGCTCTATATTTGGTCTTCCCGTGACAGGGCGTGTGCTGGAAATAAATGGTTTTCAGACGTTTCTTTGGGCAGTACAACAAAACTCCATTCAGAATAGCGATCTGAGAGGCTTTATTTATTTATTGATTTTTGTAAAGATAGTCTGCAGGGTACCGTTACCAAGAGTATCAACAGAACCCTACTGCTAAGCTTCCATTGTCTGTCTGCCACAGGGCTGTTATTATTGAACCGTAATATGAAATGGTTGAGCGTGTATCCAGAACAAGTTCATTCGATTTTTGTATTTAAGGAAACGTGGAGTCCATCCGTTCTACCCTTTATTGTATCCTTTATTTATTCTGGGTATGGTGGGGTACAACAGTCCAACGTACTACGAGTGCGCAGAAAACTGTGCCTTACGTCATATTTATTCAAGTTGATTAAAAGCAAGTTATATAACAGTGAATTGTTAAGCTGTGTGTATGTATGTCCCTGACAGGTAATGTGTGGTGCTGTTATCGGCCGCGGCTGCTGGCCGAGCTGCGCGGGCGCACCAACCTGCTCGGCAATGCTCCGCTGACGCGTGCCGTGCGAACCCTTAACCTAATTGCCGAGAACATTGACTTGTTTTCATGTTCCCTGAATGAATTCATAAAGTGTGCATTATACATACCCATTATGTTAGTAGGCGTAATGATATAGGTTAGATAATTACGATATCGTCTGATTAGTTACACTGTCTATTTAGGCTAAGACCCTATAAAGTTAAGGAAAGAATCCTGTACAAATAAAATATTAGAGTGGAAAAAAAATAATGTTGTAAAAATTAAATATTTGTACATTGCAGATATTTAAAAAAAAAGGTTGTTACGAACTATTTGGAGTTCACTAAAACGAAAAATATTTTTTTGGATTTATGTATGTTTGTATGTGTTGTTGTGGCTTCATCACGCAAAATCGGCTAAACCGATTTCAACTATTTTTGGCACACGGGTAGCTGGGTATCTCCAGATGGCTATAGGATACTTATTACCCGACTACGCTGAAGAAAAAAAGAGGGTTATGACTTTTCTCCCTCCGCTCACGAAGTTGCGGGCGCCTTCTAGTAACAAATATTTGGAGGTGAATGAATCATATATATATTTTTTGGATATCTTGTATGTCCGCATGTGTCGTTGTGGCTTTACCACGCCAAATCGGCTAAACAGATGTCAACTATTTTTATTAAGTGATTTTATTAAGTATTAAGAGATTACATAACTAGGTCTAGAAGTAGTATCCTGTACTAAACTAGGTAAATCTGTCATATAGGGTACAGGGGTATTCCGTCGTTCATTCTATGATCGGCTCCTATTGGTCCTTATTTCGTAGATGTAAATAGTAAACAGAGTGGGCTATGGAGAGCCGCTTTACTACATTAAATGTAAAGAGTAATGAATGATAAAATAGATGAAGTCTGTCAGATGATGGATGCGAGAAATAGAGAGATTAATGAATGTTGATGAAGCGGCAGTTGTATGCCAGGACTGTAGCAAGTGGAAGGAGGTAGTCTCTGCCTACCCCGTAATGGGAAAAAGGCGTAATTTTATGTATGTACGTATGTAAACAGTGTATTTTGTTGTGAAAAGTGACCTTCTAAGAAACACTAAATTTCGGAGAAGTTCACTTAGAGAGAATTCGACGGTGTCGCCGGAAGAAACGATCCAATATCCGCTCACAGTCGACAGGTACAAGGACCACAGGAAACGGCAGATCTGTTTGGTTTAGTGATGTGACGTTCCTGAGAATATTGCCCATATCCATACTAATCCATACTTATGTTATAAATGCGAAAGCCATCCTTTCATCTTTTCCGTTCTCCTCCTTCCTCCTACCTCTTTCTTTCCCCCTTCGTTCCCCCTCCTTTCCTCCCGCCCCTCCGCTTCCCCATTCTTCCACCTCCCCATTTCCCCCTTCTTTCCACCATCCTCACCCTCTGCTTTCCCCTCCTTAACCTTCTCTTTCACCCCCTTCCTTACCCTCTTCCTTTCCCACGCCTTGAAGGCTTCGGTTTTAAGTGACGAAAAATTGTATTGTTTATCTGAGGTGCAAATGTATCTTTGTAATCGTATACATTTCTATAGAATTACAAATTTATTTATACACCTGTTATATCTGGAATACTAGACTGAAATAGCAGAATATTTAAGTTTTCTGGTGCTTTACAGACTAAACACTCATAGGTTTCAAAATTTTGAACCTTGTAAATCTGCTGAAAGTACCTTAGAATTTCTATGATCGGTGAGTGAGCAAGTGACAAAATTAAGGAACTTTGACTTGTAATAAATCTTTATAACTACAAGTTATTATAATTGACTGTAATTTGGAATATACCTAAGGTATATTACGCCCTCTTGGTCACTGAAAATTCAGGCTTCTAGCTTCATAAGCAAATAAATTACAAGGCGTCGAAAATGTTGTGAATGGCTTCGAGAAAAGTATAGTACCGCATGCCTTTGTTTTGCTCGACTTGGCGGGGGCACTGCCGGGCCCCCAGATTTAAGGCGGACGAAATCGCGGGCAGAAGCTAGTCCCCTATATTTCCCACTAGCTTCTGTCCACGACTTCGCCCGCCTTTAATTCAGTGGTTTAAGCGTGAAGAGGTAACAGACAGACAGACACACTTTCACATTTATAATATTAGTATGGATTTCATATATTGACGGTGGTTAGAAAAAATGGGATAAGCGTCATTAATTTCAATCATTTAACCTTTACATAATTCTTACAGTTTTATTAGTTTACTTGAAGGCGCACTTCGCAACTTCGTTCGCGGAGGAGAAAAAGTCATAACCTCCCTTTTTTTCTTTAGCATAGTCGGGTAAAGAGTATCCTTTAACCATCTGTGAATGCCCAGCTACCCGTGTACCAAAAATAGTTGAAATATGTTTAGCCGATTTGGCGTGATGAAGCCACAACGACACATACAAACATACATAAAATACATAAAAAAAAATATTTTTAATTTTTGTGACCTCCAAATAGTCCATAACAATCATTTTTTTGAAAATGTCTTCACTTCAATAGTATTGAAGAAGAATATCCTTTTAAATTAAATTAAATTCGTTCAGTTATTTGTAATGTTGCCTCGTTTCGGAGAATGTCCCCAGGAACAGAGGAAGATTGCTGTGAATATTCCTCAATATTCCTGTTCTTAAGAACATTCCCGCGGCACATCACTTATTCGGTGACCCAGTTTTCTATCAAAGAACTGAGGTGACGGAATCCCCAGTAAGTGTTTCGACAGATCATTGAACTCCGTAGTTCATAAATCATTCAATACGGAGAAGTGCATCAAATAGTTTCAGTTTTTATTGCCTCAGCGTCCTGGATTCCTGGTATTCAGAGAGTGGATTTATTCAGAACGTAATGATTCGTAAAGAAAAATGACGTTTTCTGTACCAGTACCTATTGAATCAAAATGCTTGTCTATTTATACTATTATAAAGTTGTAAAAATAAAATGTCTGTACATTAAAGATATTTTGAAATAGAAAACATTGTTATGGACTATTTGGATGTCTTTTATGGACTTTTTTGGATTTTTTGTATGTTTGTATGTGTCGTTATGGCTTCATCGCGCAAAATCGGCTTAACGGATTTCAACTATTTTGGGTTCACGGGTAGCTGGGTATCTACAGATGGTTTTAAGATACTTTTTACCCGACTACGCTGAAGAAAAAATAGAGGTTATGACTTTTTCTCCTCCGCGAACGAAGTTGCGGGCATCTTCTATTAATTTTTAAATGATTATTCAGGAAAATACTCGTTTATGTTCCGTTATAAATATAAAGTAAAACTGATGAAATAATTTCAATTATTTATGACGATCCTTCAGAGTTGTGCTGTTCTAGAGAACGGAGGACCGTTTGGTATAGAGGTAGCATTTTGAACAGAAATATTCCTTTTACCTCACTAGCTCAAAAAAATCTTTTTATAGCGCCAAATCTGCGCGGATAAGTCTATTTTATCCACTAGCGTGGCAGAGTCATTTCAAACGACTTTGCCACGCCAGCCACTGAAGCGGTTTTTTTTTTTCTTTTGTACGTTTGTTTGTGTCGAAGTGGCTTCATCACGCCAATTCGGCTTTAAATAGCAAAAATATAAATAATAATAGAATATTGTTTTGTTATATTTTCATCTCGGATGTGCGTCCTTCTTCTGTTTCTTTGTAAGTTTTATTAATTTAAATTTCACAGTGCTTTAGTAAATACTGTTATACTGTGTAATAGATTTTAATAAATAAATAAACTCACATTTGCCTCGCAGTATTGAGATAAAAAATTGATAAAAAGTATTTCGCGCGGTTGCAAAATTATTTGGCTTCCCGTACCTATTTTGAAAGCCTCGCTACGCTCAGGAATCTATATTTCAGCCACTCGCTCCACTTGTGGTTCAATTTTAAATTCCTTCGCTTACTCGGCTTTCAATTCAAGCACTCGCGCCAAATAACAACTTTGCTGCTTTGCCTAACAAATAACTATTAACACTTCTGATTGCTTAGAATGCGTTTATTGTGGCAGAGCCAAAACAGCTAGGTGTAAAACAGGGCTTCGACTTTCAGTCCTGAATATATTTCTACGTACCTGACTATAAAATATTTATCTACTTTACCGTAACGAAACTCCGCCAAGTTTTACCTGAAATAGGGAAAAATAATCCACCCGAGGCACACGAGTACGGAGGTGTAGTTCTCTCGAATTAGTTCGTGAGATATTACCGAATAGTTGGATAGTTCGGATATATACTTCAAGCTTCAGCAGTTACGTCGGATGAGTGAGGTAGGTACTTTGATTGAAAAGCAATTCCGTTAAGCCGTTCGTTTACACATAGAATTTGTACATTTATCTCTCCTATATTCTAAATAGATTTAGATATTTTTCATAATATAAGTAAATGTCTGTTAGTTAATTAAGGAGACTTTAAATAATCGTTCATCTATACTATTATAAAGTTGTAAAAATGAAATGTCTGTACATTGAAGATATTTTCAAAACAATGATTGTAACGGACTCATTGGAGGTCAAAGTATGTGTCGTTGTGGCTTCATTACGCCAAATCGGCTGAATAGATTTCAACTATTTTTGGTGCAATGGTAGTTGGGTATCACCAGATGTTTATAGAATACTTTTTATCCGACTACGCTGAAGAAAAAAGAGGGGTTATGACTTTTTCTCCTCCACGAACGAAGTTGAGGGAATGTTCTAGTATACAATAGAAATATAATATGATACTTAATTTAGCACTTAAGTTTTAAATCTGTACTTTCTGTTCAGGTTTTTTTGGTTAAAATTATACACAGATATTATCATTAGACATACATACATACCTACCCACACACATACATTCATATATGACATATTCTCGGAAAACATTAACCCTTCTTCTGACTCAGTCGGGTGAAAAAGGGATCAATAGTCAAAAAATCATTTGTTTGTCAGCAATTTATGTATATTCCACAACTTATTTTTCTTCGGCATAGCCGGTTAAAAGATATTCTACAACAATCCTCGGATGTATCTTTCTACCAAAAATAGTTGTGATCCTTCTTGCCGAATTGACGTGATTGATGAGAGCAAAAAGAACATGTATACCAACATACTTACATACAAACAATCTAAAAAAATATTCTACGTTTAATGTCCTTCAAAAGGCCCATTTCTCTTATTTTCATGAAAATTACTTCAATCTACCGACACTACATTTTACAACCTTATAATAGAAGCACAAAGGGGGATGAGTTAGACTCCATTGTGTGACTGAGGTCTTCATGATCAAACTGAGCAGCATACTGTGAAGCAATGTCCAAAAATATGCTATGCGGGGGTGACCTGAATGACCTCTATATAAATTTGACATAAGAGGTTGGACTGATTGTGTAACCTGGATATCTATTATCTATCCATACTATCTATACTAATATTATGAATGCGAAAGTGTGTCTGTCTGTCTGTCTGTCTGTTACCTCTTCACGCTTAAACCGCTGAACCGATTTGGATGAAATTTGGTATGGAGATAGTTTGAGTCCCGAAGAATAACATAGGTTACTTTTTATCCCGGAAAAATACCGTTATCCGCGATAAACGAATTTAAGGTGGACGAAGTCGCGGGCAGAAGCTAGTACTATTATAAAGACGACACGTTTGGCTCAGTGGGTTGTACAATGGCCTACGAAGCTGGCGGTCCCAGGTTAAAATCCCGGCCAGGGCAAGTGTTTGTGTGATGAGCACGAATGTTTGTTCCTGGGTCATGGATGTTTTCTATGTATTTAAGTATTATAATTTATGTATATATTATGTATATCGTCGCATAGTAACCCATAGTATAAGCTTTGCTTAGTTTGGGACTAGGTCGATTTGTGTAAGATTGTCCCTTATATATTAAGTTAGTTTTAATTATGTCCATAACGACGCTGACCCGAATGCCCTCTATATAAATATAATACAAGAGGCTATGGACTGGTTACGTAAGTAACCTGGATATGGATATCATAAAGTTGTAAAAATAAAATGTCTGTACATTGAAGATATCAAAAAAAAAAACAAGTGATACAGACTATTTGACGGTAACTGAAACGATTTTTTTTTTTATATGTTTGTACAAACAGCAACACACATGAGTGATCATCACCTGTAGGCCCTATGTAAATGACAATAAGGTCTAACAATGGTCAGTAAAATGTGCGGCTGATGGTATATGTCGTTGTGGCTTCAACACGCCAAAACGGCTAAACGGATTTCAAACTATTTTTGGCCCACGGGCATTTACAGATGGTTATAGGATACTTCTTATCCAACTGCGCTGTATAAAAAAAGAGTGTTACATTTTTTCCTCCGCTAACGAGGTTTCGGACACGTTTTAGTAGAATTATAAATTCCTGCAACTG
This sequence comes from Hedya salicella, assembly GCA_905404275.2. NCBI lineage: Eukaryota > Metazoa > Arthropoda > Insecta > Lepidoptera > Tortricidae > Hedya > Hedya salicella. The sequence continues at coordinate 5,560,973 of FR990114.1, read as the reverse complement.
AACTTTCGATATACGAATAAATAAGTAGTATAGATCAAAGACAACATGGCCTATTACGTCACACATTTAATATCCTGCAAGGTTCGGTTAGGGTGAGCAAAGGTCTAGTGGCGGAGGTCCGGGCCGGGAAGTTAGTGGGTAAATAAATAACCGGACGGTAAACACTGGCCCTTCAACCGGACTTGTTCATATACGGGCAAAGGTGAGTAAAATGTTACATTGACCTGTTGTGAGAACATTTTTCTCTACTATTACTCTATTAGTAATGAGTCTGTATAGAATACAAAAACACTTTTATATTATATTATATTTTTTAATTTTATTTTTTAACTTTTATGTTATATTAGCTTCGCGAAGTGAAACTAAAATAGTACATTTAGCCCCTAGGGTTTAAAAGAAAGTCATATAATTCCATACAAATTTCTGTGACACTGAAAAAAAAAACTTGCGGCCAGCTACATACTCCTTACGAATAATTAAAAACAAACAAACCAACCTGATCAGATTGGCCAAACTTTCTGATAGAATTGCTCAAACTGTACTTTTAGCTTTTCATGAAATATACAATATCTAACAGCAATAACATTAACGTACGTGTAAATACGCTTAACTGTTTTACTTTTAGGTCACATAGTTTGTATCTTTTTGTATTTCATTTTAGTAGTGAATAAGAATTAATTTGAATTATACTTTGAATTTAGTTTATTAGTAATAATTACTATTAAATTATAAGTAATATGTTCTTTGAATATTTTTTTTATTATTATCTGTATGTCGCACCCGCTCACGGGACAATGGTGTCCCGGACCTTTGGGAGGTGTGCGCGGAGCCGAAGCCAACGCGTAGAGGCCCTTTCGACATTTTTATGAAATATAAGGTGTACACCGCGCGGGTGCTGTTCCTGCCGTTATCATCGGACGCGCACAGAGACAGCACTTGCTAGATGCAGGAACTATTGGAGAGTGATGAGATCTAAATTTTCTGGGTTATGGGATTTAAATGATGGACTAAATACTGGGCTATTGCTTGAGACAATCAGACGTCTACCAGGAAAAAGTGTCCCATGGCTAAAGGCACTGGTAGACGATGACTTGCCCACCGCTAGATGGGCCCCTGTAAATAGCAACACATATAGTGGCCTGAGGGCAACATCGGTGCGGAGCGCTAAGGGTGGAGAGGTGTCACTGGACTTTCTACCGAAGCCAACTCGCCACTTACGTTCCACATCCACCCTCGAGCCGCAGCTCTAGCGACTCCACTCTGACCGGCCGGTTACGGCAAGCCAGAGGTGGGGGTCCTGACCCAACACCTTCCGTCAGGGTCCCCCAGGAGCACTCAGGTACGTGGGGTCGCTACTCCCCAACAGCTCGCCACAAGCTGCCCTGCGTTATTATTATGTTTGTATCTCGCATTAAGTCACGGGCTCGTACGTCCCGTATTTTTGAGAGGCTTACGTGGGGATATGGATCCAACACGTAGACGCCCTTTCGAGAAGTTTGCTGTGACTGTACTTCTGCTGGAACTTGCTCCTGATCATATCAATAAGAAAATACGTCCATGAGCAGGTCCCAGCAGATGTTGGAACTATTGCATTGAACGGAAAGAGATATCGGGCTATGAGATTATAGTTTGGATGGATTTATTTTTGGGCTATTGCAATAGGAATATGTCACCCGCCATAACTACCAATCGATCGTTATCTGTGGCGGGGGTGACTCGCCACTCACTTGATGGGCCCCTGTAATTGCCGACAATCAAGACTGCCGGAAGCAGCACGGACGTGAGGGCTCAGGGGTGTCGAGAGGTACGCTGCGCTTTCTTATTATTATTATTAATAATTTTAATGTTAAGTCTTTTCTATTTTCTCGCAGTCGAAGTGAAAAGCAGAGTGTTTAACACGTGGCTAAAAGCCATTACGACACTCAGAAATATTTGTCCTCGCTCGCTTCGTGAGCTCGTACAAATAATCACTTCGTATCATAATGGCTTATTTTAGCCCCTTGTCAAACAATGTACTACTATTGCACACCTCAGATATACAGAAATACAGAACATATCAGAAACAAAACACTGTTGTTGATTTAAATCTAAATCGAAGTCTAATCTAAGTATTCGTTTCTCATTTGAGTTCTCGATGATTGTTAAAGTATATTTGTTTTCAGCTGAAATTTTGATTTTGAATTTTCAGTTGATTTTAATGTGATATTGCTATTTTGATTGTTTGACAATAAACGTATGCTAAAAGCGATTAGCCTCATCTGGCATAAACTTTTTTGTCAAAATCTTCATTTGGCGTAATTCATCATTTGGCATAATGCATTTTTTCTTAAACTAGAATTTTGAGGACTTTTTAAGGTATCATCCTGTTAAATGCATTAGGTTATGTTAGGTTTGTTTTATAAAAGTCCAGAAAAATTACGTGTTCTGAAAAAAATGCATTATGTCGAATGATTATTATGATAAAACAGTTTATGCCAAATGAGGGTAAACCATGCTAAAAGCGCCAAGTTTTGCATTCGTTTGTTAAGGTAGGTTCAATTGGCGATTACAGTTAACAAATTGGGCACTTTTTGAGATATCACTCCTTTTGGTGGCATATGATAACTCGGTACCCTCTTTCACAGTTATATTTTTAATGGTTTCGATATTCTTAAAACGTAAATAAAACATTATATATGCGGTGAACTCCCGCTTTGTTATTATATTTAACTGTTTCTGTTTGTGTGGAGTATGGTTGTACAAAAGGATAAAGAACAGGGTGACAAGAGAAAGATGTGGAATGGAAGAGGATGTAGTGAAGATAATTGAGGAAGGAAGATAATAATATACTTCGATCGTTTGGGCATGTTGAAAAAATTAGTGAAGCTAGACTGACAAAGACAATTTATGTCGAGGAGATGGATGGAAGAGTGACGGAGGCGGCCTAGTCGAGGGTATCTCGATTACATTGCAGAGACACTGAAAAAAAGGCCAGGTGAGAACGCGCACCGACGAGCGTGTATGAAGAGATGTAAATGGATGTAAATGAAGGGAAATAAATGTGTAAGGATCGTAGAATCTTGCATTCTGTAGTCTCTGCCTACCCCATTGGGATACAGGCGTAAGTATATCTATGAATTTGTGTCTGCTTCTTTAAAGATAAAGTTTTATCTACCCATTAAATGTTGTTCCGATGACATTTTTCCTTTCATTTTTCTCTTTCATTGAGTCATTCACTCAGAAAGAGCAGGAACTGAAAAGATGAAAAAAGAACCTCTGCTAATACTCGTAGTTACGCAATGCCGCTTCATAATCTGCAATATGCAGGTTTATTCGTATTTCGCCGACAATGGGTTCTTTGCGGACTCGCGACCCCATTTACTTTCCACGTGCGCTAAAAGTACTTTACAAGCCCAATGTCTCAGAGGTACATTATTTCTTTACAAAAACGTTATTTACAGAGAAAATTTTATTACTGCGGACGTGCGTGTTACTGTGAAGATTTCTGAACGATCTTTTGCAATTATTGAGTTTACCAACGCTCGTTGATTGGTTTTAACGAAAAAATATTTATGTTTATCGATGAAACTGGTAAGCCTACTTGTTATTTGCAAAATTAATTTGTAAAGGCTTTTCGCATTACCTGTAAAGAACTGGATGTAATAGTTAATTCAATTTGGGCCGCTTTTATACATATTGAAAACATATGGCCAGTGCTAGAGCGATCAAACAGTTATATATTACCGGATTCTGTCTGTCATATAGTGTATAGATTATGTATCCCCGATCTACCCGCCACTAGCCGGAGGAAATATACGACAGTCATTACCCGATCTTGGTGTTTCATTGATGTGTTCCTCATACCTTTACATGGCGCAGCCGGTAGGATCCGAACCTACACTCCCAAAGGGAATCTGATTTCTCATTATAAAAAGAACTATGGCATTCACCTCCTTACAATTACTTTCATGAGGCTATGAGTTACATGATATTTAGATGAATGTGATTACATTTTAAATTCTTAGAGTTTTAAATTGTCTATCGATTCTTATGTCAGTAATGGAGCTGTTTTAGAAGAAAACAAGTAATTTTTGAAACGATTATAAGGATATACGAGTAACACCCCCAGAAATACACCTAAAAAACATCAGATAATTGGGAATATTATTTTTTTAAGAGACGTGCATTTTAAATTTTTGCCCGATGGTATACGTTAGGTGAGCTCAGAATCTACGAAATATCTTATTTTTATATCGAATGGTTTTAAAGATATAATTTTTAAGCACCCGACGTGATGGTTTGGATATGTGACGGTTTCCCTTGTACAAATACATTTTTTCTTTGGACTACATAAATTAGTAAGAAACGTTTAAAAAAAACATGTCATATACAGCTAACTATCAAACAGTCGCGACGCGTGTTTAAAAAAATATATTTAAAAAACATTTACATACAAAAATAAACTGTATGTAGATTCTGAGTTCACATAACGTATACTATCAGGAAAAAAATATAAATTGCACGTCTCTTAAAAAAATAATGTTCCCTGTTTTCAAAGTTTTATAATCATCTTGAATTATGGCTATGTTATGACTTAGGTAGAACACTAACAGTGACACCACTTTTCAGACAAAAAAATACTTAATCAAAATCGGTCCGACCGTTTAGAAGCTGTGATTCTACAAACTTACAAAGATACACACCTTAAAGAAATTATCTTGAATTATTGTTATGACTTAGGCCACTAATAATCGAACACCTTTCAGACCAAAAAAATTAGTTGTCTGTAAAGTCGGATTACGGATGATAATTTTACTTGATAACACCATAAGAAAACATTGATGAAAAATTGCATACTTTTATGAGTTCGCAAGCTGAACGTTTAGGCCGATCGTGCCCCTCTATCGCTTGTTCCGCGCTCTCGCTTGCACGCTCGGCTCAGGCGGAACGTGACAATGAGTCATGCTTTTCGTGCGTGCAGCCGGCATTCACCGATTTATAAGACGTTATCACGTCAAAGCTATGATTTGACAAACAAACTTACGTCCATAATATTCAACTTATAACATCCCTCTTTTTATGTTTAAATTACACTGCGAATAATAATAATTTACACAAGACTTACTATTTAAATGTTAAGACACCAAAGTGAACTGACGTTGAATTTGTTGAATTAAAGTGCTTTTCTTAGCTTGCAATATTAAACTTAATTAATCTTAAAGCTCGTTATCTAGACTTTAAAGCAGTTAAATCTGATTTATACAAACGAAAATTACAGGACATAAAACCGTAAAATGGGGAATAAAATGCCTAGAAAGAAAGTTAACGATTGCAATAAAATGGTGAGTGAGTACAAGGCGGGCAGAGATAGCAAAGAGGTGACTTCTATATCTTATCGCAAGCAAGAAACAGAGATTTTCATTTTTATTTAGAGAAATGTTATGGTGATAAAAGGCATGTCGTGTAACTTAATTGAGAGAGATAGCTCATGTAACTTCTATACTTAAACTAAAAAACCTAATTAGATTCCAACATACGTCAAAAAAGGGTTGCCATTAAAATGACATATTAGGTGGATCGGTAAATTCTCACTTCTGAAAATGTTATAGGTAGCTGTTTATTTTATTTATAATATTAAAGGCTACATTTAATTTTCCTTCTTAAATAAAAAATCTTTATTTAAATACTCGTCGCAAAAAAATTATAATAATTAATATTTTTTATAGGAGAAAAGTTTAAATTACAATGGCAATAACTCAGGGTTTAATAACATTTGGTACCAATTATTATTCTCATAATGTGCGATTACATTTTTAGGAAAAAAATCAAACATATTTTTACTTACATCTTCAAAACTTGACAACTGATCAACTGACCTTTATGGTGGATATGGTGATTCTGTGGCGGCCATAACATCTATTGTCACTTCATTCGACATCTGAAGTTTTGATAGCTCGAATGTTTTCTGTATTCGCCGTGGTGATTTCCATTGTTAAGTTTTTGTTTTCTGTTAAGTTTTTCGTTAAGTTTTTGTGGTTTCATTTCGTTATTGTTTCAAGTTTGTGTTTTGCTCGTGGGTTTTGCTTTATCGCAAGTAAAATGGAGCCTGCACCAGGTTCCTCTCACAGCAAAGAGAATGATCCTATATCTCCACCAAAAAAGCGTCCTAAAAGTCATATGAGTGTCTCGGAGAAATTCATGGTCGTGAACTGTTACAAACATACCCACAGTACGTGGCCCACGGGAAAATATTGGTCACGTGTGGACTGTGCAAAGAAAGTGGCTCAAATATTGGGAATATCAGAGAGAACTGTCAGGCAGATTATGAAAGAGCACAAAACGGATGAAAACTTTAGTCCTCCCAATAAACCTGGCCCCAAATTAATCATTATTGAAAAACTTGACGAGTTTACCTTTGCTGCAATTAGACGTATAGTTCATCAATTTTTTCATCGGAATGAGCCACCAACCATTCAGAAGGTGAGTAATTTATTATATTATATATGACTGATATTACTTGATTTCAGTATTTTCTTGAATAAACCATGCTAATATAACATTTCTTTGTCTGCAGGTTTTAAAAGTTGTGAATGATGACGCCGACTTTTCAAATTTGTCAGCAAATACAATGCGACAGGTACTCAAGCATCTAAATTTCAAGTATGCCAGCCGGAAACGCCAAAGCTGCCTCATTGACCGAGCAGATATCATTTTATGGAGAAAGCGTTACTTGGACAAAATAAAACAATATCGCAGAGAAGGACGAACATTATATTATCAAGATGAAACCTGGCTTAATGAAGGTATTTTATTTGGATACTAGCCATTGATGTACTTACTATATTGAACTGAATGCCCATCAGCCGGAAAAAGTGGCAGCTATTGGTGTGAGCTTATTTAGGCTGTATATTAACTGTGTGACATTTGTCAACAATGGTTTATTAAGTTTACACACACACATAATATTTATTTAATTGGACACCTAAACGGGTAAACAACTAAGGTTCAGTTGTTCAACACATTTTTTTCGACATATATTTATTAGAATGAAACTGCTAAAGTTAGTTAGGTCCATGTTTCTTTTTAATTTTGTTTGACATTTGTAGTCTGTTTCTTTTATTTTACATCTATGATATCAACTAATAATATATAGCTTTACAAAAAATATCACTAGTCTGTCTGTATCAAACACTCAAGCTAACTTTTACCCAGGATTGGTTTAGATAATCAGAACTTCAGATAATTGTGAGACATATTAAACCATGTCACATGTTTGTAAGAATTTAATTAAACCTATCATAAATTAATCCTCTTAAAAATCAATTTTATATGATATGAATGTGGTGTGCATTTTGAAAAATGATTAGTGACTGTGATTATAAACTTACCAACCTGTCATTACAGGTCACATGAAGAACAAGGTTTGGCAAGATCCCCAGGTTTTGTCATCTCGGCAAGCTTTTTTAGAGGGGCTTACAACTGGACTAAAAGGTCCCTCAGGAAAAGGAAGACGATTGATTATTAGTCATATTGGCAGCGAGGAAGGTTTCGTGGAGGGAGGGCTATTACTGTTTGAGTAAAAAAAAAATAGTGCCGACTATCACAACGAAATGAATGCGAAACATTTTGAAGAGTGGCTGGCTAGTATTTTGCCAAGGTTGAAACCAAACTCTGTGCTTGTTATAGACAATGCACCATACCATTCTAGAAAATTAGAAAGGGGACCCATAAAAAAATGGAACAAGGGCCAAATAATTGAGTGGTTGCAAGGAAGAGGCATTGAATGCGATGCTAGTATGTTAAGGACAGAGTTGTGGGAATTGGTAGAAAAAGAAAAACCAAAACATGATAAACTAGCAGTTGATGAACTAGCAGCCACTCACAATATTACAGTTTTAAGACTCCCTCCCTACCACTGCGAATTAAACCCAATCGAGTTGGTGTGGGCTCAAATAAAAGGGCATGTGGCCTCAAATAATAAAACGTATAAAATGGCTGAAGTAAAGTCGTTATTTGAAGAAGGTCTGCAGAAGGTGACAGCGGAATGTTGGAAATCTTGCATAGACCACGTTATAAAAATTTAAGACAAAATGTTCAACTTAGACAACTTAATTGACGATGTGGTTGAACCTTTTATTATAAATACTGAGGAGGATGATCTAAGCTGTTCAGAAATTGAAGAATAAATATTGTTATTAAAATGGTTGTCTTTTTATTTATTAATAATACAGATACCACCGTCGTTTGCCCGTCCGTAGTGGCCTAGTGGTTCGGACGTTGGATTTGCAATCTAGAGGTCTCTGGTTGAAATCCTGGCTCATAACAATGATTTTTTTTGGGCTTTATGTACGAAATGTCATTTGAAATTCTCAACTAGCTTTTCGGTGAAGGAAAACATCGTGAAGAAACCTGCATAGGTACATCTGAGAAAAAACTTAAAAGTGTATGTGAAGCTGAAGTCCCTAACCCGCACTGGGCCAGCGTGAGGATTATAGCCCAATCTCTCTCTCATCTTGAGAGGAGGCCTGTGCCCAGCAGTGGGACGCATGTGGGCTGAATTAATATTATTTATTAGTGCAGGTCCCCAATCAGTTTAAAAAAAATCTTACTAATATTATAAATGTGTAAGCTTGTATGTTTAATACTCAATCACACAAAAACTTTTTAACTGGTTAGGTTAACTAATGCACTGGCTAAATAACTTGTGGAAATAACTTATAGTGTTTTATTTTAACATAATTATTGTAGGTACGAAAAGGTTGGTTTTTCCTGAAACGTCACAATGATGACACGTGTAACTGTGACATTCCGCCATCTTTGGTAGTTTTTTTGACGTATATTGGAATCTAATTAGGTTTTTAAGTTTACTATAATGCTGTTAAAATAAAAAAATAAAACATTGTAGTTATTTAAAAAATATATATTGAACCGGACTATTTGGATGTCACTGCAGATACAAAAATGTGTCGTTGTGGCTTCATCATGCCAAAATGGGTAAACGGACTATTTTTGGTACACGGGTAGCTGGGTATCAACAGATGGTTATAGCATAGTTTTTACCCGACTACGCTGAAAAAAAAATCAGTGGTTATGACTTTTTCAACCCTGTGAACGAAGTTGTGGGGACCGTCTAGTTGAACATATTTGACTCAAACTTAGTGAAATAAACGGCTTAACGGATTTTGATCAGTCGTGAGGTCCTTACGTATCTTCTATACTATTATAAAGTTGTAAAAATTAAATGTAACTTGAAGATATTAAACACTGCTTTAAACTTAGACGATTTGAACTCATTTACCAACGAAAGGTAATTAAATAAATCATATTTATTTTGTTGTTGTGTTATGATAATGATTGAATTTGAAGATATTTTCAAAAAAATAAGTGATACGGACTATTGGAAGGTCACCGAATTGGTTTTTTTTTGTGGCTAAACCCGCTAAACGGATTTCGACTTTTTTCGGAACACGGGTAGCTGCGCATCCACAGATGGTTATAATATACTTTTTATCCGACTACGCTGAATAAAAAACGAGGGGTTATGACTTTTTCTCGTCCACGAACGAAGTTGCGGGCATCTTCTAGTTAAGAATAAAGATGTGTTGCGATATATCTGGCCCTTTGGATGCTACAGGATATTTGATGCTAACTGTAAAAGGATAGCTGGACATTATTAGATGGGATCCTTTTCACCCAACTTCAAAAAGCAAGAAAGCAAAAAATAATTAATAAATATCACGGGACAATTTTTACACAAATCGAACTAGTCCCATGGTAAGCTCAATAAGGCTTGTGTTGTGAGTACTAGACGACGATATACTTAATAGATATATTTTTACTTATGTACATAGAAAACATCCTAGACTCTGGAACAAATATTTATGCTCAGCCCAGTATCTTCAGTTTCGCTGGCAACGTTACTCCCACTGAGCCAAACCGGTCATCAAAATGGTATTACTTTTGGGTGCCCGTTGTTTCGCCGACAAACTTTTCATCGAATATCATTTCACCGAAAACGTTTCGCCGAATTTTTACTTCGCGTATTTTCATTTAGTGTAATTTTATCTCATCGACAGTTCATTTCAACTTTTATTAATTCGTAAAAAAATTTTTCAAGGAATATTATTTGATCGATGATTCATTTCGTATATTTTTTAAATGGAGGAAGTACATTATATCGATTTTCATTTCTTCGACGTTTTATTTCAACATATTCTTATATAATCGCATACCTGTAAATTTCAATGGCAAATGAACGGGTGCCTGTCGTTTCGCATAACGTTTTTTGTCCTAAAAATGTTTGGCCGAGAATGTTTGGCATACTGTTGAATGGCATACTACTCGTTTGTCCTAATAATTTTTGCGCATACTCATTTAAAGTCCTAAAGCAAGTTTGTCTTAATATTGATAACTCTAAAATCGAATAACCTAAAGCATACTATTCCTAACATGAATTGTCCTAAAAATTATTTTGCCTATTATTAAATTGGCTACACTTACAGCACCTAAACTAAACTATGATAGGCGTGAAGTCAGAAGCGTTACGTATTCTATTTTAAGGCAGGTCAGACTTCGGTTAGGTTAGGTACGACGACGAGCGAAGCGAGGAGGAGTGTTAGGTAGAACTGTGACCCTAACGAGCGAGCGAAGCGAGCGAGCGAAACGCCAGAACTTTTGCCTATAATTAAATTGGCTACACTTACAGCACCTAAACTAAACTATGGTAGGCGTGAAGTCAGAAACGTTACGTATTCTACTTTAAGGCAGGTCAGACTTCGGTTAGGTTAGGTACGACGACGAGCGAAGCGAGAAGGAGTGTTAGGTAGAACTGTGACCCTAACGAGCGAGCGAAGCGAGCGAGCTCAACGCCAGAACCAACAAGGTTGAGAAGATTAGGTTTTGCTGCGTTATTATTGCGACAGGCAATATTGCACAAGACAGCAATAATGATTTTACTACGAGCGTCAAACGCCTTAAAACGTTCTCACCATAATGTCATAGATAACTTTGTATGCCAACTATCTTAAATTTAAATAATAATCCTTGTAATAATTTATATGTTAATTAAAAATACTTGAAACAATAAACCACAAAACGTTTTCCATGACATAATACAACTATGTAATGAATCATCCGACAAGTAAAAATATACGATTTAAAATTACTTGTAATGATCATTCCACGAACTGAATTGTCGACGAAATAAAATACATGAAACCTTGACTTTGAAATGAAATTCGGCGAAGTGAGTGTCGACAATTTGATGATAAACCATTACTTTTATCTTCTCCGCGCGAAGTTATGAGTAAAAGACGAGCTGCTCGACATGTTCTTCGACCCGAAACATGTCAGTTCCGACGTTGTCCGCTTCGTACTGTGCGCCAAGCCTTTGATCGCCAGCCAAAAACCGCCCAGAACAGGAAACATTGGAAGAAGAAGGGGAGACTTTTGCTTAGCAATAATAATAAGGCTACAGGGCAGCTTGTGGCGAGCTGTTGGGAAGTGACGACCCCACGGACCCGAGATCTCCAGAGAGTCGGTCAGGGTCCTCGCCTCCGGTGTGTCTTCATCGGCCGGAGTGGATACCTAAGAGGACCCGTAGGACTCTCAGCTCTGGCTTGCCTTCGTTGGCTGTCCAGAGAGGAGCGTTAGAGCTATATGCTCTAGGGGTGGAAGTGTTAAAGGGCATAACGCCGCGAGTAACCTCGGAGAAAGCGCGGCACACCTCTCGACAACCCTGAGCCCTCACGTCCGTGTTGCTTCCGGCGGTCTTTATGACGGCAATTACGGAGGCATATCGAGTGAGTGGCAAGTCACCACCCGCTACAGATAACGATCTATTTGGTGGTTATGGCGGGTGAAGAATCTCTATTGCAATATCCAAAACAAAATCCATCTAAACTACAATCTAATAACCCGATTCTCTTTCCATAAAATGCAATAGTTCCAACATCTGCTGGGACCTGCTCATGGACGTATCCTCTCATTGATATGGTCAGGAGCGGGTCCCAGCAGGAGTACAGCCACAGCAAACTTCTCGAAAGGGCCTCTACGTGTTGGATCCATATCCCCACGCAAGCCTCCCAAAAATCCCGGACGTATGAGCCCGTGATTAATGGTAAGATACAAAAATAATAATAAATATGGTTGTGGCATTGAACAAAAATCTTGGTTAAATACGAATCTAATAAATCGACCCAATCGGTCACATGTCTCGGAATCACAAATGTCTTTCATATGAACTGTCTAGACTGAAATATATTTGTCGTTGGTGGAAATTCGATAAATCGGGAGATAATAAATCCCAGCGTACTCTGAAGGCAATCTGACGCCGAACTTTGGAAAAGGAAAGAAAATGGATCATTTTTAGATAAGAATACGACAAAAATACTTTTACCTTGTATGATAGGTGAATAAGGTCAGCAACAAATTCTACTAGTCAAAAATATCAAAAATGCAAAATCATCATCTCCCTGCCCTTATCCCACATCCACCACATCAAAAATGCAAAATATATAGTCAAAAATATTTATAACTTAAGAAATAAAAATGTGTTGCGATTTGTTTGGCACGTTTTCAATAAAAAACTTATATATACAATTGTATTGTTTCACTTCCTAGAATGTCTATATTTTAACAGAGTTGTAAAAATGAAATGTCTGTACATTGCAAATATTTTTGGACTATGTAAAGATGGTAGAAACGTCAATTTTTTTTGGATTTTATTGTATGTTTGAAATATAAATATTTTATTTTATTCATTTCTAAATAATTTATTCATCAATTCGTTACAAAGATAAAATTACACTGAGTTAAATATAAACTGCAACAGAATGGTACGTCAAATCAGAATTGGGCATTTATAACATATTGCAATTTTATATTCTAATGGATAATAACATTAAATTCAAGCATAATTAACTTATACTATTATTATACATTTATTTATTTTGTATCATATTGTGGTATTTTAGATTTTCTTATTTCTATTCAATATTGGATGTCATATATTCATCAATATTATAAATTGTATTGTTCAACAGAATTTGTTTTACTTGGGACTAAAAATTGTAACGCTATCTATGTCTTTTATACGCTTTGGGAATTTTTCATAGAGCGTAGGACCCATCACCTGAGGATCTTTGTTGCACAGAACTAAACTTTGTATGTGTGGTGTCAAATCGGCTAAACGGATTTCAACTATTTTTGGTACACGGGTACTTAAGTATCCACAGATGGTTATACATACAAATAATATTTTTTATCCGACTACGTTCAAGAAAAAAGGGGGTTATAATATTTTCTCCTCCGCTGACGAAGTTGCGGGCACTTATTAGTATATAATAAAAGACAATACATGGTTCATGGCTACTAAAGGTGTGTCCACATTTGTATCATTTGCCCGATCAGATCTTCGTCCCGTGGCATGATCGCGTATCACGCGTTTGGACGTTGCGCCAATCCGATCGCTCGAAATCCATGTTGCTACGCGTATCACACACACTTAGATCGGATAAGCGAGGCGTGATCGCCGCGCCGACAGTGATCGTCCAAGCAGCGCGATACGCAGTCCTGTTACGCCACAGTGATCGGATACGAGCAAGTGATACAAGTGTGGACGCACCTTAATGGAGTTCTATCTTTATTGTTTTACGTAACTATGGTTAACAAATAAAAATATATTAATTGATTGATCCACCTTCACCAATGCGATCTCTCACTGTCAATGAAACAGGCCCAAGTTTTACATTTGCATTTCTTCGTAGAAAGTTTCGCGTTCCGTTTGCTTTTTCGCTTATTTCTTCGTACTAGCGACAGAAGTAATTGATCAATATTGACATTGTCAAACAGCCAAAGAGCCTACATTGTTTAGGGTTGGAAACACAAATGAAAATATTTCAAATGCGCAAAAGGTAAAATCTTTGCACAATGTCGTTTTGGAATAAGATGCATAATAGGGTACAAGCATGGTTTTTTTTCGTCGCTTTTCTTAACTAAATATCAAAATAAAGTCTAAACTATTGCAAAATGTGAAATGAAGATTTAAATTGACCAAGAAATACGCAAGATATAGGCATTTTAAACTACCAATTAGACAGAGAGGTCCTATATGCACTGTTACGTCATTGTGCACTCTGGCCTTACAAACTCCATATTAAATTTTGTTTTGCTAGAAAGAGATCTTGGTTATTTTTACAGTAATTCGATTTTTTTTTGTGTACTGTTTGTTACATGAATCAGCTTTTAATACAGCTTAAATTAAAATTCATGCATATTCTCTATTGGGAACATTGAGTTTCTCAGTAAAAAGTAAAGGATGTACCAAAATTAAAAATATTCACATATTTTCCCAATATATTACATAGAAAATAATAAAACTATCTACTATAATAGTATTTTATGCAACGGTTGTATAAGAAGGGTCTTAAAACGCGAATGGCGTGGGTTACGATGTGAGCCTTGGCGAACATCGCAAGTAAATACGCCACGAGCGTTTTTAGACCAGTTATACATCGTTGCATACGATACTTTTTCTACGACTACCTACCTACTTTTAAATAAAACAAAATTAGGGTATGTATGGACAGTTTGTTTATTTATGGAAACAAAAGATACTTTATCTGCTTAAGTAAAATATTTAACTAGAAAAAAGAAAGAAGAAAGAAATCATTACTTATTTAATGTTTATTATCTTTTCAATAGTAACTTGGAACTTAAAAAGTTACCATTTTTGGTGGGAACTCAAATATGACGTTTGTCTATGGTTTGTTATTTTTTAAATTTGTTTGCACTGGATATTAATGCCAACTGTCTAGTTTAATAAAAATATCTACAATGAATAAAATTTGATAGTTAAAACAGAATTGATGATGGCTTTGTTACATATAATAATAAATAACATAATAATAATACAATGTTATGGCTTTTTGTATTTTACTTGTTATATATAGTCAAAAACCTACCCTAAGATTGAAAATAAATAAGTATACAATGTTCAACTTGTAAATGTAATAATTAGAACTGAAGCCTTACTTCAAAAATAAGTTAATGTTATTATCTTGGTAAACAGTGCTTTTATGAAAAATGTATGAATTATAAAAGCACGCTAAACTATGCTTTTATAGACCATAGAGTTTATGCCAACTTACTATCGGTCTCATTGTATATGACTTAGCGACTATGTCAATGAAAGATAAAAGTACAGGAGTAAAAAAAATAATAAAAAGGAAGAGGGAAAAAGTAAATATACTCGTATTTACAATGTACTTATTTTTTTCTTATCTGTGTAGACGAAAGTTCATTCATTCATGCGAGGAAACTATACAAATGTCACAACCAGTGTTTAAAAAATATATCTAAGAAACAGTACAATTTAAATGTGAACCATTTATAGATTTTCAGATTATATAACATATAAGTATTCGCAGACTATCGAGTCGTGACATTTGTATATAAAGCTCTAAAAAATTATCCATGTCAATACCTATCAAGTTTTGTAATAAAATAAAGGCAAAAGCCATTAATTAAAAAAAGCAAAAAGATGTAGGGAATGCATTACGTATTCATCATACCTTTAAGTTTCATTCAAATACCACAAAATAATGACACAAACCGAAAAAGATATGCGGCGTTGCCAGTTACGTAGATCTACATTCAACATTTATTCATGAACAACAATGATTGTGTTTGAAATTAGTACATACACTTGAAATTAGTGCATATAGGCGTAAACCCTCTTAACTCTTATCTTGGTAAATGATTTTATTACTTTTTATATCCTTTTTTTGTCAAATCTAGGCGATGTTAGAACTCAAGAAAAAATGTTAAAAGTACGTCAAATTATTTGTAATAAACCAATTAAAGTATTCAATTTTTTAAGGCTTTCACTTCTCATATTTGCTTCGCGAAGCGAGACTAAAAATAAAGCCATATAATCCCATACAAATTTCTATGAAACTAAAAAAAAAACTTGCGGCCAGCTAAATACTACTTACGAATAATTAAAAACAAACGAACCAACCTGATCAGATGGGCGAAATTTTCTGATCGAATTGCTCAAATTGTACGTTTAACTTTTCATGAAATATGCAATTTTAATGTTAAGTCTTTTTATTTTCTTGCAGTCGAAGTGAAAAGCAGTGTTCAACACGTGGCTAAAAGCCATTATGACACTCAGATTATATTTGTCCTTGCTCACTTCGTGAGCTCGTCCAAATAATCACCTCGTGTCGTAATGGCCCCTTGTCAAACAATTTACTATTTGTTTTTAAATCTGAATTATTTTATTTTGGTTCACTTACGCAATGAAAAGTTATAAAACTGTAGTGCATAAAACCCCGGTCGGCCGTATAGTGCGCCGGTAATGTTTTAATATACGTTCGTATGATCATTGTTGTAGGGAAATATAAACTTTTACCTTTTAAATAGCACAATTTAAACGAGCTTTATTGCGTATTATAGCTCTCTATCTCGTCATTTCTATATCTCACTCGTGTTCCCGACATTTCGGAAGCTTTACAGTTCCCCATTTCACGAGTAGGTGAGAAAAATATTTTTCTTCAGAATCAGAATACGTTTATTTGTAAAGGATCTATATCGGAATCCCTAACGTCGGTTGCCCTAATATATCGTTTTTCCTACCGCATTTCTTTATGAAACTGTAATCTTTTCAGTATTGTTATAAAACAAACCTAACCTAACCTAATCTATACGACGTACATTTAAAAAATCCTGAAGAATTTATTGGTTTCTAATAAAAATGCGTTCGGACAAACGATACATTAGGACAAACGACATTAGGGCTACCGAAGGAGACCCATTTGTAATACATAGGTACAGTACAGATAAGTAAGGTGACATGTTTTAAATATTATGAATCTTTATGCTGGACCCACAAATGCAGGTGTAAAAATATTGCATGCAGACTTAACATGCATTAAGTCTCATGAAATTAAATAATAAATAATAAAATAAAAGTACAGTCAGCATGAACTAGTTCTTGACAGTAAAGTTGCCAAATAGTTCGGCACACGTCTTTATAACAGTTGGAATAAGGTTGTGTATCACACTATGTGGCGACTTTTGATAATGACTGTACCACTACTTTTGATGACCAAATGAAAAATTTCATTTTCAATAGAATGTCAGTGTATAATTAAAACTTTTGTTATTTATACAGCTATGTTGACATCATTTACAAAATCACCATCATTATTTTTTTTTTTTAATAATAACTTGGATACTATTTTATACAGATATCGAAACTTATTATATATATTAAAGTCACATTCTGCCACAGTTCCGATAGTTTATTAAAAAGAAATTGACCCATTTCTAAAATACTTTTTGCACCAGGGCTGTTTTGCCATACACATACCTCAGCTTTCCTCGGCCGAAGGTTTGTTTTTTGCGATGGCTTTTCTGTCAAAGTTACATTTATGCCAACTCAACTACCCACTTTGAAAATTTAAATTACAAAAAGTTACATATGCCAATTCAGCTACCCACTTTGAAAATCTAAATTACAAAAAGTTAAATTTATGCCAACTCAACTAACCGCTTTGAAAATTTAAATTACTAAAAGTTACATATGCCAACTCAGCTACGTACTTTGAAAATCTAAATTACAAAAAGTTAAATTTATGCCAACTCAACTACCCTCTTTGAAAATTTAAATTACAAAAAGTTACATATGCCAACCAGCTACCCACTTTGAAAATCTAAATTACAAAAAGTTACATTTATGCCAACTCAACTACCCACTTTGAAAATGTAAATTACAAAAAGTTACATATGCCAACTCAGCTACCCACTTTGAAAATCTAAATTACAAAAGTTACGTTTATGCCAACTCAACTACCCACTTTGAAAATGTAAATTACAAAAAGTTACATATGCCAACTCAGCTACCCACTTTGAAAATCCAAATAACAAAAAGTTAAATTTATGCCAACTCAACCACACAATTTGAATATCTTAATAAGTAATTTTTTTCTGCATTTTGTTGTCATTGTTATTTGGCGACCGGTTTAGCTCAGCGGGAGTAACGTTGCCTGCGAAGCTGAAGGTCCTGGTAAAATATCCCGGTAAGGGCAAATATTTGTGTGATGAGCATAAAGTTTGTTCCTGAGTCTTGGATATTTTCTATGTATATATTTTTTTAAACGTATACATACCTGTGTGTTTTGTAGTCCTGTTGCTTATTTGTCACTTCATAAAGAGTATTACTGGATGGTAGCAAGAACAAGGTAGATATCGAAGGGAAAGCTTGCTATCTAGCTGAAGAATTGAGTTAGGTTCGATTTTCAGAGTAGACCGTGAGGTTA
This sequence comes from Hedya salicella, assembly GCA_905404275.2. Classification (NCBI taxonomy): domain Eukaryota; kingdom Metazoa; phylum Arthropoda; class Insecta; order Lepidoptera; family Tortricidae; genus Hedya; species Hedya salicella. The sequence goes on along the minus strand of FR990114.1, from coordinate 5,542,668 downwards.
ATTAAATAGTTCCTCATACTTATAATTCACAAGATATCTATGAGCTTATGCTGAAGGAGCGAAAAGTAAAGTCCAAATACTCAACTTCATCAGGGATTAGGACTTTAACCTCGCACTCACTACATTACCTAGGATATAACGGCTTAAGTATGAAGGTGGTACGTTAGTCTTATGTGATATAACATACAGCTGATATTCCTTCGCAGCGTACACTGAAGTTAAACCTTTCCTAATTTTACATCAAAATTGCTGAATGCTTACTTTAAGGCTGGTTGGCTAATCCCTTTTAAATTAAATCGTGTATTCGTTTCCATCTCTGCTTTTGCAAAGTTTTAGCTTTTTCAAACATTTTCCGCCATCTCTTATGAACTAATATCATTTTAATTCCAAACAGATCACGTCGAAAATGTTCCTAAAAGATAAAAAAGTGTTATTCCACTATGCTATAAAGTGTCAAAGCACATTCTATTTGAGATATTAAACTCTTTTTTAATAAAAAAGAATCGAGTTAACATTTCAAGTTTATATTTTAAAACTTGTAAGTTTAATACTTTTAAACGGGAAAACTTGTGTTTTTAATACAATACAAACAACTTTTCCTATGGAGAGTTATATTTCGGAAACAAAAAAATCTGCCATTCCCCTACATTTTGAGTGAGTTACTAACTAATAGTATGAAATGTCATATTTTTTTCTTCTGAAATATCTAAACAACTCTGTGCAGATTTATATACTACAAGAAGGCGCTCGCAACTTTGTTCGCGGAGGAGAAAAATTCAAAAGCCCTCTTTTTTTCGACTCGCAGTCGAGTAAAAATTATCCTATAAGCATCTGATACGCAGCTACTAGTGTAGCAAAAATTGTTGAAATCTGTTTTGCCGATTTGAAGTGAAGAACCCACGACGCATACGATTATATAAAAAATCCAAAAAAAAAATCGATTTAGTGAGTAACCTCCAAATTAATCGTAACAATATTTTTTTTAAAAATATCGCAATGCACGGACATTTCATTTTTAAACTTTTTAATAATATAGAATGTCAAACTGTATCTATTTTATACCTATTTCATATCATCGGTCTTCCCTGTACTCATTTCTTATTTGATCCACGTGGTCTAAACTAAAGTAACATTAGTCGCGTGATGTTGGTACACCGGTTGTTCTGATTTGTTCATTTAAGATTACGTCTGGCATTGTGGTTGTTGGCTGAATGACGGTGTGCGTGTGAAACTTGTCCTGTGATAAATGACAAAAGTTGACGCATCGTTACATTTCGGAGTGATATATACAAAGTCTCATCAGACTGATGGGGGCTGGAATTACTTTTACGATTGCCGTCACCGTCATTGTAAGATTATAACAAATAAATGTTGCGAAAGAACTGGTTGTCTGTAAAGTCGGTTTACGGACGATAATTGTACGTGATAAAGTCATAAGAAAACATTGATGAAAAATTGCATAGTTTTATGAATTCACAAGCCGAACGCTTAGGCCGATCGTGCCTCTCTATCACTTGTTCCGCGCTCTCGCTTGCACGCTCGGCTCAGGCGGAACGTGACAGCGGAAGGTGGCAATGAGTTATACTTTTTCGTGCGTGCAGCCGGTCATCGATTTATAAGACGTCAAAAAAATGTAAAAAAGGCTGCCGGGAGTATGCCTTCGCCTTCAACAGGCTAAAACACTGAAAACAAAACTGTATGTCAAACTGAAAATATTTACTTATAAAATTTTCCGAGCCTGATATTAACACGCCAAGTCATATATATTTCTAATTTTTATCCACCCCTCCCACATGTGACCCGATTCTTAGCCTTAAAACCATCTAACCAATCAACGCGTGCGAACGAGTAACTTTCGACTTTATTCAGCGTTCACTCGCTCAGAATTAATGGGCGACCTGATCAGATTGTCTAAAATTTCTGATCATTTACGTAGCTTTTGTTTCTTAGCGTAGTAAAATCGAGACATAATTTCGGAAAATAAAACGTAGTAAAATCGTGTCCTCAATTTTATCCTATTTCGTTTCTCGACGACATCAGCTTATTATGCTAATCTACATATGTTGGGCTCACACTAGATCCCTGTCAATCCGCAGCCGTTTTATTTGCTAGATATTGCTTTAGACATCAGATACTTCATAAAGATTTACGATGTCAACCCACGCTAAGACTTCAACTTTATTCAATAAAAAACGGGCTCGGCAAAAATTTCCGTTGGTTATAACAGCAAATAGAAAACACTCGAAGGAAAATAGAGCGCGAAATCTCTTTGATACCGCAAATAGTGTTAGGACAATGAAAGAGCTTAAGGAATTGTCATAAAACCCACACGATATGTTTCGATTGAGTGGATGTGGACATCAGTCTATTGACAGGTTTATAAGTATTATGGACAAGCTTTGGGCTTTAAAACCACGTGCCTAAGGATTTAATGATTTGCGCTTCATAAATTACTAAAAGGCGAGCGCAACTTGGTTTGCGGAGGAGAAAATAGTCATAACCCTCTTTTTTGCTCGAGTGAAGTCATAATTTGGTTGTTGGAATATGTCGAAGTTTTGACGAAATGAGTCTGCATATGTTTTCTAGACGAGACACGGCACTGTTATCAATTACCGTACATTTAAAGACATCTGTAGATTGCGCTGTTAAGTATATATTTTACAATGAGATATAAACGGTGTCATTTTGACAATCCACGTTAAGCCGCCTTTACGGTTCGACCACGAAAACGCGCTACAGTACGATTACTTTGAGTTTACCACTGACATATGCTTTTATTCCATTGGAAATTCGCTTTTAACAATAATGTAAAAGAGGTTTTATTACTTACACACTGTCTAAACGTCGTTTGTTTGTAATAGAAAGTCTTTTGTATTAGTGTTAAAGTCGAATATCCAATGGAATAAAAGCATATATCAGTGGTAAACTCAAAGTAATCGTACTGTACTAGTGGCGTGATGAACAAATTTTCTCTTCATTGCGCAGTCGAGATGCTGACCGCATAGCAGTTAGTTGGCATCACACGCAGTGTATTAGGTAATTTGTTTGCCACGCCGCTGCTCGCGCGTTGTCGTGCGTGGTTGATGAACCAAGCATGATTATACTCTCATGATTATACTCGTGAAATATTTGTACTTGTTTCAGATCACAAGTCAAAATAACAAGCCCGAGCCGCAGGCGCGGGTCACAAATACCTGCGATTTCGGGCTTTCTTTCTTTTCCAGCCCTTGGTAAGTAATGTACTATTATGTAACGCATAACTTTTTTCAGAGCAGCCGGATTTTGATAATTCTTTTTTATTGGAAAGGGTATTTTAAATCATCTTTGTAAATGTAAAAGGCCGATAATAATAATAACACAACTTCTCAGTCTCAGCCTAATGTCGTCCATTGCTGGACAAAGGCCTCCTCTAAAGATATCCACGTAGCATGTTGATAGGTGTTGCGCTACCATCCAATGGTTTTAGTTTCACGTTTATAATAATATAAAAGAAAGGATTACGAAATGTGTATAAGCAGTAATGTGTACATTTGTGGAATTGGGTATCGATCGATCCAATCTATACTATACGTTACCTCTTTAAAAAAAGTACAAGAATCCTTCAACAATCGGGGTATAGATAGACTAGACATTAAATCTACTTGAAATAAATATTGATTTTAACCCTTCAATAAAACTTTTAAGGTCGTATCGAAAGAAACTTTTTGTTTGTTAATTATTATTTTATTCCCTTTATTACTGTGAGAAAGTTCCTTCCTTCGTATTCTGTAGTACTCAGGGTGGGTTATCGTACGCCTATTTTTTGGTAAAAATAAATCCGACGGTGTTTTATTGACGGTGTCTTTGAGGAGTGGTTTATTTGGTCATAGACCGTTTCATTGGTTCCTTAGATAGTCCATCAGTAGATCCATCTGCTGGTAAAGAGGAAAACAAGGTTCTGTGGATATGTTGTTTTAATGAAAAATGAGTCTGCATCAGAAGTTTTTCTTAACCTATTCATAAACTGGTCGGATTACCGATTGACGTCAGTATCACCCAGAAATAGGCATACATAGATTATTTTTAAACCAACAAAATAATCGATGAAACAAGCAATCGTCACAAGGTTAGTCACGATGAATTTAATTGCGATTAAGTTAATTAAAAGTTTGGACACGCTCATTTGTACACGTGTTATGTGTACACTTGAACAGTCATTGTAGTGTACTGTGTGTGATATAAACTTGTTCCGGTAATACAGAACATAACAATAAGTAATACATACATAAGATTTTTATTATACGGATAAAGGTCGATTTCTCTAAACTCAATTTTGAAGTAGGTACCGAAAGTGATGAAATGTCTTCAAGAAAGGTTTTTTATTGGATGCTGCTTTTATTGTACTTTTTCGAAAACCCGGAACTCTTGGATTTGAATGCCAAACTCGTTTGTCAAACGTCGTACGATTTTCAATCCAAAAAGGGTAGCAATAAAAAAGTAGTTTCAGCCTCTTTGTATGCTGACCACGCGGGTGGAACATAGGCATAACGTCAATGGGTACTTAAAAAAACTCGTATCTCAATTTACTCAAACAAAAAACGTAGTAACTCTGTTTGATGCTAGTTTGCTCTTAGTTACTTACTGCCTTTTTCTTCAAGTCGGTTTCAGATACAAGCGTTTGTCAAAGTACCTAGTGTAGAAATCCTAGTTATAAAATTGCAAGGCCATTTCGAGTCGCTGCGCGGTGAATTTTAAGATGGTCGAAACTGACAACATAATTGTTTGCGATTTTGCAGTAAGATCTTAAAGTCAGGAAAAACTGCGATAAAAAACTCTACACCATAGAAAATATAATTAAAGTAGGTTCATAAGCAATTAGATAGGGGAGTATCAAGATGATAGTGTTCATAGAAAACTAGTTATTAAATTGTGCAATTATAGTAGCTTTAGCACTTCTATTTAGCTTATAGCTGAACTTAATGATCCTTAAGAGGGAAGTGAATATAGGTTTTTGAAGGGTCGGCAACACGCAGGTAATACCCCTGGCGTTGCAAGGGTTCATTAGCTGTGGTGACAGCTTTAACATCAGGCAGGCCTGCTGTATGCTTGTTTGCCCTTAGAAGTATAAAAAAAAAACCTCTTTCTGCCTTCATCGTATTTAGTCAGCTAAAAAGTGTCTTAACTATCCTTAGATGACGAATTGGATAAAAATAGTATAAAGTATCGTATAATAATTATCAGCGATTGTAAATTTGGTAGCATTGTTGGGTCAGCGATCATGGTATTGCGCTATAGATGTGGAAAATACCAATTAAACGATTAAACATGGTGAATATTGTTGACCTCATACATCATTTCGGTGGAAATTTGCCACGGGATTATTACAGATGTGCGACACCGAGTGTGCGACACATCGTATGTGCGACGTATGAGTAAGCGATGCAAGGTATTGCGACATGTCGTGCGACGAATTTTATCATCTGTTCTTGCTTATGGATCTCTGTATGGTGCATCCGACTCTTTAGCCGTTAGCGCCGCCTAGAGCAGAACTATGAAGTTACTTTCACCCCGAGCAGATACAGAGATCCATAAGCAAGAACAGATGACAAAATTCGTCGACTACTGGTGTGGACGATTAGCTCAGATGGTAGAGCGTGCTGCCCCGGTCTGGCTCAAGGCACTGGTTCAAGTCCAGTATCGTCGATTTTGTTTTTCATTTGTTTCTGATCTTTGTTTATAATAATAACGCTAGTGGAGTGATCCACTAATAAATTGCATAAATTGTGATTATTATCATGATATTTGTAAAACAAAAAGAACATAATAATATTTTTACGAGTATTACATTTTTATTTTTGGCGTCATTCATATACCTACAGTTGCAAGTTGATTTCATGAATATATGAGTAAGATAAAAATTTATCGCCTCTAAGCCTTTAGTCCCATTTGGTAGCCAAATTTGGTAGCCAGCTACGAAATGGGAAAAATATTACCATTTTGAAGCGAGCTACGAAATGGAAATTCTTAATTCCCATCTCGTAGCCATATTTGGAACCTGGCTTCCAAATAGGAAACATGTTCCCATTTCGTAGCGAGCTACCAAATGGGACTAAAGGATTCTAAGTCTTCACTCATCCATAAGACCCTAAAAAACTTAATGATGGGCCTATCACATTTAAGCTTTTTAAGCAAGGAAGACAAAGACTGAGTCTAGTGCGTATTAAGGGTTAGCAAGTTTTTTTTATATGAAGACATCTACTTAGTCCGTAGAAACTTAGCTTAAAAAGTTTAATGTATGTGTGTACATTTGTATGGTAGAAGAAAATCGCATACTAGGACTTCGCTCATCCATACTGTTGTACATTTGTGTAGTCGAATAGAAGTACATCGCATACTAGTACTTCGCTCATCCATACTGTCGAACATTTGTACAGTCAAATAGAAGTACATCGCATACCAGCACTTCGCTGATCCATACTGTCGGAAATTTGTATTGTCGGTCACAAATACATCGCACAATTCAACATCGCAGAATTGCTTTGTCAATCAATAGAAATGTCGCACTAGCGTATATCGCACACTCGGTGTCGCACTTCTGTAATAATCCTCACCTTTGGCACTCTATACTAAGATCGTTGTCCCAAAAATGCTACCAAATTTACGATCGCTGAAAATTATCGACCTGGTTACTAACACATAATTACTCACATATAATTAAAAACATTTTAATAAAAACCAGTAAAAAGATGAGAGAAGTTATAGAGAAGAAATAAATCAACCAGTAGGTATATTATCAACTATCACCCATCACTAGCACTCCGAAAATAACCTGACTGCAAATTATTATAGCGTAGCGTAAGTAAAGTCACTCCCGAAACCAAGATTAAGAAATAAATAAATAGAAGAGACAATCATACACGAATCAAACTAGTCAAAACTAAGCAAAACTTGTACTTTGGGTACCATACAACGATATACATAATATTCAGATAAATTTTAATACTTCAATAGTATAAAATATCCAAGATCAAGCAACAAACATTCGTGCTCATCACACAAACACTTGCCCTGGCCGCGATTCAAACCCGGGACCGCCAGCTTCGTAAGCAACCGATTGTGCAACCAACTTAGCCAAAGTGTCGTCAGACTAACCAAACGATATATTAGAACCAGATAGTTACGTTATTAGTCTGTTGCTTAAAATTCAATCAGGACGTTCCTAAATTTCTCAGTTGTGCTCTTCCATTTTGCAAATGAGAAATTATAGAAAATTTCTGAATATTTTTCGGAATGTTCAATCTTTATTACTCTTACTATTCTCGCGAAATATTACTGTGGATTTAGAATTTAAAACAAAGAAGATTCCGACGAATTGAAAGCCTCCTCCAGTTTTAAAGTGGGTTAGAAACGATTAAGTTTGACTTTGCGCTTCTATCGAGCTTACATAAAGGTGTTTAACATGAAAAGTTAGCTAAAGCACGTTCACGGCTTCAGTGTAAACTGCTAGTTTCCTACTTGAAGCCCGCCAGCGCAGTCTTTACAAGAGGTTATTGGAACAAAAACCGGAAACAATCAAATTTTTTGAAGTTTATCTCAAACGCCTAATTTATTTCAGTAAACTGGTGATGTATAAGTTTAAGCCTATGTTTATTTATTTGTCTTTCAAAATATTTTTTTTCATAATATATCGAATCATTATTATCTTTTTTTGAAGATGTAAAAATCAAAACCTTTAGAATGCTTCCCGTGGACTAAGAATTAAAGAAAAGAAGATTTCGACAAAGTGAGAGCCTCCTCCAGTTTTAAAGTCGGTTAGAAAGGTTAGCTAAAGCACGTTCGCGGCTTCAGTGTAAACTGCTAGTTACCTACTCGACGCCCGCCAGCTCACTCTTGACACGCTGCACAAGAGGTTATTGGAACAAAAAGCCTTTTAAATTTAATTTTATGAACTTTACAGCTTAAAATTACTAGTTATATTAGCTTTATCATCTGTTTTTTTTTTCTTAACAACGAGAACGACAAATCATTGATTTAAACTTACACTATCTCCACTTATTATCACAACAACAAAACTTTGAGTCTTTGAGTCCCTTTGCGATTATGGAAACAAACAAATGGTAATTAAATAAATCTTATTTATACACGGTTAAGCCCCGTTTTGCTATGTTCTAATAATGAGAACGACAAAATTGGTACAGTGAAGTGCAAAAATATGTACCGTAAAACCACCCAACTATATTCCAAAATCACCCAACTATGGTCCAAATTAAATCGAATTTTACTCAAATAGTTGGGATTGTATTATTATACTTTGTTGATAGGCAAAATCAATTGGTTATAACTCTAACGTATGTTTTGCCAAAATCTTTAGTAATGATTAATTCTATGTTATTTTCTTTACGGACTATAGTTGGGGCGCCTGGACTATAGTTTGGTGGTTTCACGGTACCACAACTTTATTTCGTTGACATTTAAGAGCGATAAATATTTTACATTTGACTGTACGAAATTCTAAACTTGATATTTTTTGATATGAACAATCAAACTTTAAAAACAACACCAACAAAAGTTGCATATCACAATATTTATATACTCCGATATACAACACATTGCGTATGGATATAATTATGTAGATATACCTCAATTTATAGAAGGTATACGTTTTTATAGGTACAGTCAAGGAATTTAATTCCCTACCCATTTCGTTCAAATGTTGTTAGACATTCGCAATACATTAAGGTCGAAAATTCTATTTCAGTAATTGTATTGAAATGTCAATACATATTATTTGTCACTTCACATTACAGATAACCTCTTTGCAAAAAGTTATTTACTTTTCTAATTACGAACACGTGTCAATCGAGAAAATTGTAGAAAAAATCAAGGGCGTTTTTGGATTCTCCTCAGAGCTGGAAATCTTCGTATCACAAAACGCGTACGTTAGCACCATGTTGTTTTTAATGTTGACTGACGTTTTTCTCTGCTGTGATTAGCTGTTGCTTTGTCAATACACTCGTCTTGTCATCTATATATTATTTGTCGAAATTCATTGTCACTGTCACAGTAATGTGTTATCGAGTGATGTCCTTGTGTTTATTCTGTTTTGCTTTTTGCAAAATGTTTTAACAGTGCTGTGTTTGTAGAACTTTGCGAAAGGACGCTATTTTACACCATTTCCCGTGCTCTGAGAAAATACTTAGTGGTTGAAGTGCTTAAATCGTGATGATCTTGCAAAATTATCGCCCGCAGAACTAGCAAACATTATGTCCAAGAATTCATTTTGTTTATTTGACTGCGCCGAGCAAAAAAACTATTCTCAGTCATTTTATTGCTCTGACTGTCCGATTTACAATTATGAATTGGTGCAATACAACCAACAAAATATTAAAGGAGACAGATGTATTACTTGCAATACAGAAGAAAGCTTACGACAAATTTGAAAAGAAATTGAAAATAAATCTTTTAACAAATAATGTGTTTTATTTTTTTGCCACTGAGGTATAATTCTTAGCATATAATTTGATCACCTAAATACAATTACTGAAGTTACGTGTTCAAATTTACGTGCCGGGAATTATTCATTCTAAATATTAGACCTCATTCAATGAACCTAGACCACTTTGGCTGAATACGTTACGATCCCTTGCCATATTGCAATCTCGAATAGAAAAAAATGAACGTCAGTCAACACTAATCGTACAGATTAAATATAGTTGCCTAGTGCAAATAATATTTTTTTCTGAGTTGGCAGTCTGATACGTAGTATCTCTTATTAGTCTGTGATTCTTCTCGAGCATTTTGGACGGGCGACATAAATCGGTGTGGATCAACTTATTATTTTATTATTTTTAATAGTATGCCTAGGCATTCCAAGCTGCTTACGGCTCTGTTTCTTTCATTTAACCCCCATTGAATATTAAGATAAGGGGACCGAGCATCCACAGTTCACAATAGCACAGGTTGACACAGAAATTGAATGAATCCTCTTGAAATATGCTTCATGTCAATGTAGTTAATCTGTTGCCTAAGTTACTAACATAAAACAATGCATGCGACATGTCAAAGCAACATCGTGCTTTAGCTAGCTCTTAAGGTGACAGTTTGCTGTACGATATTGAACCTTAGATGGGTAGGAAATTAAATTCCTTGACTGTACCTAATGACTGACAGATAAACAAGATAATGAGGCAACTGGGTCAGGCGAAGCCAGGGTTCAAGGTAGCTAGGTTGACTGGATTAACATTATGACATTATTCTCTTATAGGGTGTAACCTACATTAAATTGTTTTAAAACATGATTCGGACTTGCGTATGAAGCGTTCCGTGCCACGGTACGCAATAAACTTTGGTAAAAACAAACTTATAAGGTTCCATCTAAATGAGAGGACTATCAATTGCCATACTTCAACAAAGGGAATATCCAGGCAAAAACTAGATGGTGTTTTAAAACTAAACATTTAACGATGTTATACAATACAATACAATACAAATACTCTTTATTGCATACCATACAAATGTATTATATAAGGATTTACAATTAATGCATTAAACAAAGAAATATAGTACAGTTTTATCCTACTGCTAAAATAGCTCATCATATCATATCGCCAGCATAAAAAAAAATCACTATATGCGTAAATTTAAGCCATACGTTCTTACCCGGTGTCCGATCTTAGTCGAACTTACCTTATTGTTTAGCCATCGTATTTTGTAGGAAAAAAACATTTTGCTGTCTCTACCACCCCCCATAAGCTAACTGAGACAGCATGATAAATAAGAAATAATCCGCTAAAATATGATTGCAAAACATCATTCACTATATCTGTACGTCCATCATCATCAATGATGACCATTTCAGCCATAGGGCGTCCACTGCTGGACACAGGCCTCCTTAATGGATTTTCACATTGGCTGGATAGAGGAAAAGTCGTCCGACCTAGAGGGCGGCCTTCCCACGCTGCGCTTACCGGTACGCGGTCTCCACTCGAGAACCCCAATGGCCATTGGTTCTTCAAACTACGTGCCCTGCCTATTTCCACTTCAGTTTGCTTACCCTGTTTGTTATGTCGGTGACCGTCTGTACGTTATTAAATACAATTGCCGGTAGACTTCTTGAGCATAACCTTGACTGCGCAGTAGCCGATTTACGTACAAATGTACATGCACAGATTTGCCACTTTTACTCATAAAGTTTACCGGCAAATGTACCTACAATTCTAACAAATAATGACTTAATCCCGTAAACAAATTTTAATCATGATTACGAATATAATTATCATATTTTTAGTACACGCCAAATAGTCTGACCGTACATGAGCATCTCGTTGAGATAAAAAGCATCGCATAACACGATTCATGATTGTGAAGGCTCGTTTTATTTCATCCAATTATTTTCTGTTGACCCAATTCTCCGACGACTCCCTGTGGTCACTCGATATGTAAAATTGGCATAAACAAACACACAATTGTTTATTTTCCTGTATCGGTTATTGATATTTACTGATCATTTTGAAATTGCAATTCAAAGTATAACGTGATGATTACTAATTTAAAAGTCGTCACCTACTTTTGTTCATTATTATATCATGTATCAATTTTACAGACAGTAGTCGAATTCAAATAATTAAGCAAGGCATACACTAGGAGACAAATGTCCCGCGATTCGTGCCGGCGACATGTTTAGCGAAATTGAGCGACTTATGTCGGTAGCAACGTCGGGTGAAGACGTGCAACTTCGCGAAACTTCGCCTGACATATCTAACGACATCACGACATTGCGTTTCACAAGGCAGTCGATATCATGACTTAAGTGAAAGCTACGCTGCAACACAGGATAACCGAGCGATGTCGCACGATGTTAACCGGTAACATCGGGCGACATTTCGAGCGAAGTCTAGCAACGTCATGCCACTTCACTCGACGTCACTGGCGATATATGTCGCGTGATAATGCCAGGACATGTCGAGCGAAGTCCGGCAACATCGCGCCACTTCACCCGACATCGCTGGCGCCACGTGTCCCAAGACATTTGTCCCCTAGTATATCGTTGGTTTTAACATTATATCTTTTGTATGCAAATCCATACTAATATTATAAATGCGAAAGTGTGTCTGTATGTCTGTCTGTTACCTCTTCACGCTTAAACCGCTGAACCGATTTGGATGAAATTTGGTATGGAGATAGTTTGAGTCCTGGGAAAGGACACAAGCTACTTTTTATCCCGGAAAAATACTCTTATCCGCGATAAACGAACTAAAGGCGGACGAAGTCGCGGACAGAAGCTAGTTATATATAAATGACCGTTTCAACCCCTCACTTTTCCTCAGATCTGTGCAGAGCGTTTAAACGGTATATTAATTTGCAAATTTTTGATACCCTTTAACCTACCACCTACACCGTTAACCTTTTCGACGCTTTTATAAATAAAAGAGGTGTCACTCATACGCCATGACATTATTAAGTTTCACGCTAACATGACCCGTATGTCAATGGGCGTCGGTCTATGTTGGTCTAAATGCCTTGTCGCATATATCGGTCGTTGCCGTTGAACCTGCGGTGCGGATATATGGTCTTTGGCGTCCAAAAGGTTTAAAGTGATATTGTTTATTAACCATCAATCATCACTTCATCAGTCACCATCGAACATTTCACAGGAATCTCTGCCTAAATGTTGATCAATAAAGGTAAACGGAAGTGTCTATGCGGACTACTCCGACCGATGTACCATATTTTTGCTGTTTATTTCAACCTTCGTGCAATTATTCTTACTTCTACAGAAGCAGTTTAGGCTGTTGCGTCTAATTCATAGTTATTTGTGTCCCATTTGTCCGATTCTCTCCCTCCCGCGCCACATGTCGCGTTGAACCGGTTTAACCTGCCTCCAGTTGTTGTGCCTTTGAGCACCGCTTCTTTTCTCTGTTCGGGCTCCACCCGATAAGTGAAATCACTAATTGTGTTTTGTCACTTCTCGGGTATACGCCGAACCGTCAACGACTCTAGCATTTCCTGATTATGCCTCGCAGAGAGGCAAAACACGTGTAAGGGATTATACTGTCTGGTGGTGGTTCGTTGAATTTGCATGCGTACTTATTGTTTTGTGGAAACTGCATAAAAATATGCGCATGTGAGCACAATTTATTGTCAGATCTAACCAAAACACAATTTCGCGGAAAAGCAATTCCATTAATCTTATATGGAAGTCGTCAAAGTAACGCCTGAATTATCACTCACCCAATCCAACGTTAAAAAATGGTTTGATTGGTCAGTTTCTTTCAATAATTTTATTAAGTAGACGATGGAAATGTAATTTGTGTTATCGATTCATGTCATTCGCAATGCGTAGTTAAACATATGTCCAATGCTAAGCCAATTACTTCGGTCTTATGGTTTCAAGACAACACAATGTTTCTAATTCGAAAATAAAAATAAATGATGGTATCTTCTCGCGTAGTGTTCCTTATTGCTGAGGATCGTGAAGTCCCGATGGAATCAGCTTCTTTCTAATGGTGTACCACCATTTGTGGCTGTTCTTGGCATCGTGTAATGCAAAAACTGCGACGTGCAGTTGGATTCTGGGGATGGACCTGATCTTGTTGGTCTGTGGCTTGTAGTTCATGTGCCATCAACCTTGCCAGTAACGATGAGTTGTTCAAAATTGAGGCCTTCTTTATGGCTATGTGTAACAGATGGTTTACAGTCTGGTTTTGATGTTCAAGTTCGCATAAAATAGATATGTTATGTGACATGCGCGTATGAAACTTGTTGCCGAATTATTAAGAAATACAACACAAAAGTATTGAAATATAATAATTAAAATTAATTATATCGAGTAGTTCAAGGTGTTTCGATTTGTATCGTTTTTAAGGTTCCGTACCCGAAACGGGACCCTATTACTAAGACTTCGCTGTCCGTCTGTCTGTCACTACTCTGCTAACAGTGGATCTTAATAGATGCGGCCATTAGTAGCGTATATTTTGTACGGAACTTTCGGTGCGCGGCTCCGACTCGCACTTGGCCGGTTTTTTCTTTTTCTATCTATTAACACGAGAGCTATATACGCGACATAATCCGTTTAAATATTTTATTTAAAAGAGTGATAATCGCGAAAACCGACGAGAATATTATACATGAGGCTTGAGGCTTGCGTCACAGGTAAATGTCTCTCGAAATAATTCAGCTTTTTTGCAGGATAATTTTTTGCCGACAAAAATTATAAAACGTACGTTTTATAAGAACGTCTTTGCACTGGTGACATTGTTTATTTTTAATTTATTATTATATTGTGGTAATAGATACGCTAATAATATGATTTATGCTGAAGCCATGTTGCCGACGGTAAAAAAAAACAGGAATAAAAAAAAAACCCTTTCATTAGAGTTTGAGTATTTTTACCAAACGAGGCTAATGTTAGTTCGAGACTCTATGGCAATAATGGATTTTGTATAGAGATCACGCCTGGCTCTCACTTTTTTCTACAGTTGGGTACTTTCCTGTAGTCAACATAAATGATGTCACGCTTGCAGTTAAATGTTATTTCTGAAAATACGTAGAAAACTTTTATAAATACTTATTTTTATGCTTTTGGCGATGTTAAAATGATCAAAACTAAAAATAAGGAGACAATTTGACCATATAGATTTATGACGTCACAAACCTTTTTTTCTTTCAAACTTTCGGACCGTTTCCACAGTTCATAAAAAGAAAATGATTTGATCTGTCAGTACATATACTATTACATATACTACTCGTATTTTTATGTTGGGCTCGCTTTACTCGTAGCTCCCTATCAATCTAGCTACTATACTATGGTATATGGTGTCTTAAAAATAAATAAAATAGGCATCAAATAAAACGATACATGCGTTGGTCCGCTTTCGAATACAGTACATACAGAATTAAAGCTAATCATCTGTACTAATTATAAAGTTGTAAAAATGAAATGTAAATATTGAAGATAATTCAAAAAAGTGATACCTACCGACTATTTTAAGGTTACTGAAACGGAAAAAGTATTTTTTAATTTTTTGTATATTCTGGTGTCGTTATGGCTTCATCAAGCTGAAACGGATTTCAACTATTTTCAGTACACTGGTACCTGGGCATCCACAGATGTTTAATGGATACATCTTACCCGACTACGATGAAGCAAAAAAAAAAGGTTATGACTATTTTCTCCTCCGGGCACGAAGTTGCGGGTACCTTCTAGTCATTGATAAGTATCAGGAATTCAGAAACGGATCAATTAACGATGACTTACTTCGACATTATGGTACCTATTTTTTATATTATACATACGTAGGTATCTTCAATATACAGTGAAGCAATGAAAGTAAAGTTTTTACTGCTAGCCTCGCCCTATAAAAGACTAAACTGCGACGCACAATGGATGTCGCGGTCTTAATTTGGAGCAACTATGTCAAGAAATACATTTTTATCGTAAGTTTTATTTATACTATTATATATTAAACTTTATATTGCGCTTAATGTCTTAAATATAGCGATGAAGTCATATCACACCCAGGGTTTTAAGGGCAATTGTAATCTTTGAAAAATCGGCCAAGAGCATGTCGGACCACGCCGAGCGACTTGTGGGCTAAAGTAGCCATCAAGTGGGACCACAAAATAGAGTCCAGCGTCGCGGTAGGCCTTGAGGAAGGTGTTAGGAGGACCTAGATTCCTTCCAGAAGAACTGGTGGGAGTTGCCAAAGACTAGGATACGAGGAAGAATGAGAGGGAGGCCTTTGCCCAGCAGGGGCACTTTAGGTTCTAAAATAAATAAAATAAAAAATAAAATAAAAATAAATATTACAGGACAATTTTTACACAAATCGAACTAGTCCCATGGTAAGCTTAATAAGGCTTGTGTTATGGGTACTAGACGACGATATATTTAATAGATATATTACTTATATACACAGAAAACATCCAAGACTCAGGAACAGATATTTATGCGCATCACAAAAATATTTGCCCTTACCGGGATTTGGAATTAAAATATCATTTCTGTTATATTATATTCATATATTATGAACCCAGGACCTCAGCTTCGCAGGCAACGTTACTGAGCTAAACCGGTCGTCAAATAAATATGACCCACCGCCGACATACAAGAATGCATAATCTCGTGTCAAAAAACAATTCATAATATAATTATAAAGTAGGTACCTATTCTAAAAAATAAGTAATATGCAAAACAAAAATCAATAGGTATGTTGTACTATTTACTCAGGCCAGTTATTTTTAGTCAAAAGCATAACCTTATTTTAGGGGCTGTCGAGATAAAAAAGTACCACTCCATATGGTAGAAAAAGAGTATAGTATTTATTTGATTAATACCAAGGACCATTAAAAAAACAGGACTGTGAGGTGTTTGGATCGTGTTCCGATCGCAAGGATATATTCTGGCAAAAACTAGATGGCGCTTTAAAACTAAACATTTAACGATGTTATAATTCAATAAAGAAACAAAGTACAGTAACCATTAGTTCGCAAATAGCTAATAATAAATAAATCGTAACGTTTATAATCGTAATATTGTGTCACGCTTGCAAAGTTGAATAAATGTAAAGATATATTTTTTATACATAGATGGCGTTGTACATATCGGGGAACGTCTTTTTGTATGGAGATGGTCAGTCCTCTTGTTTTAATGGTCTTTGGTTAATACTTAGAAATCTTAGAACACATTATGCTAATGATATAATTTAAAATACTAAAATTCAGCAGCTTGCGGCGGTTGATCGATTGAATAAAATAAAATTCTGTCAAGTTGTCAACATTGTTTTTATACTCAGATGAGTGTATGTACTATTCATTTAATTCTCACAATCAACCATAAGTATATAACTTACAAAAATACTAAATATACAAAAATAAAGTAAAATGATAATCGTGAATACTTACTACCACTGAACACACTTCCTTATAGGAAGCTTTCTGTAGACCGAATATTGAGGTGCATCATAAATAGGGTTGCCACCATTCTCATTTATCAAACAATTTACCTCTTCATAAACCCAACACACCGAGTCCAACAAACAGACAAAGGGTACAAATACATCCGCCAACTCATTAATGTTTTTGACATATGGAAGGTATCTCAAATCACAATGGACCCCAAAAGGATTCCTTATACCTCTTATCTCAATATCGTATCGCATTTCTGCCTTTGCAAGGAATTTATGCTTAAAAATCTGTGAGGTATGGTCGTGTTTGCGATGTCACTGGTATACCTTGTACAAGTTTGCGAAAGCAAATTTGTCCTCTGATTTATTATTCCACGGTACAACGTGACCTGATGCGTATTAAAAGTAGGGATGTCTCCACTATTACTGTTTAATGTTTTCTTTCACTAATAGCCTCAAGGGTTGGGTTGGAGTGTAATCATTATGACTGATACAAAAAAAAATGATTATAGAACGATTCTTCTTCTTATTTGTCGTCAAACTCCTGGCAGAGTGGTCGTGGTCGTTACATCAGGGTTTGTGGCTAGCTTCACATTTCGTCTTCTCGTACATTCGTGGGATGGACCATTGAGTGCACTTTTAATTTGATCGGTTCAACGCATTGATGACCTGCCGCGCGCTCTTGGGCTTTCAACTTTTCCCTGCACTACAAGTCGCTCCACAGATGTGTTTTCTCGACGGGTGATATGTCCAAAGAAAGTAAGTATACGACATTGCAGGACGGAAAATAGACGTTGCTTGATATCGAGTTCTTGGAGGATTAATAGAACTATTAGGACTGGGAAAACCTTATCTATCCGTATTATATAATGATATACTATCCGTACTAAGTATTATAAATGCGCAAAAAGTGCTGAACCGATTTAGATGAAATTTGGTATGGAGATAGTTTATGACCCTAAAAACCAGACGAGATAGTTTTTATGGTCGTCGTACAGGATAAGGTGTCATATTCGGAGATAGCGCAGGGTGGTACTTTTAAATCTCCATTCCCAGATGATGATTGGGTCAAGGTTCAGAGGAAGAGACTCAAGGATAGATTTATAGGCCACCAAGGAAAAGCAGTAGTATCCTCAGATACTAAATTTCGAGCAGCGGACATTAGAGTCCCTCTATACATCTATAATAAGTCGAAGGAGGTGTCCGTGTGTGACATAGTTGGTTATATAAAAAGTAAAACTAATATTACAGTTACGCTGGATAAAATGACTATGAAAAGGGAAAAAGATTACGACGCTTACAAAGTGTTCGTGCCGAAATACAAGATCTGTATGTTTCTGAGAGATGACTTTTGGCCGAACGGTATTGCATATCGCTCATTCGTGAATTTTAAGAAAAGTTGAAGCTATATATAGTATTAATAATCAATAGTTCTTACAATGGCTGATTACACAAATATAATAAGTTTTAACTGTAGGAACATAATGAAATCAGTGGATTGTGTACGTAACTTGTGTCGCACTGCTGGAATTATTGCACTGCAAGAAACCTGGTTGATGGAGCATGACATCCCTTTTCTAAGCACCATAAGTGATGAATTTGCCTTTACGGGGAAATTAGCGATTGACTCGTCAGTGCAGGTACTTCGAGGCAGACCCCACTGCGGCGTCGCGTTATTGTGGAAGAAGGCGTTGTTTCCGTGTGTCTCGGTCATATGGTGCAACAGTGTGCAGCTAGCGGCTATCAAACTAGTCCTTAATGATCGGCCGTTGATTGTGATGTCTGTGTACATGCCCACCGAGGTGGCGGACCATCTGAGTGAGTTCACTGAGTGTTTGGGTGAAATATATTCTATTGTGGAAAGTAACGATGTGGAGTCGGTTTTCGTGCTCGGGGACTTCAACGCCCACCCGGGTGAGTCGTTCTGTTTGGAACTTATTAATTTTTGCAATGAATAATCTTTAAACTATGTGGATATAGACCTATTACCGAGTGATACTTACACGTACGTTAGTGACGTCCACGGCTGTAGGCGCTGGCTCGAACACTGTGTGGTGACGAGCGTGGCGAGGGCCACCGTCGTTAGCGCGTCGGTGTTATATAATGTATACTGGTCTGACCACTATCCATTGTTGTTGGAATGTAACTTTAATTTAGTTAATGCGAAAGTTACGCCGTGTGATATATTTAGTAGTAATAAAGTAATTTGGGGTAAGCGTGATGCGAGTCAAATAGATAAATATACTGAACTTTGCTACAGTAAGTTTAAGGATGTTTATTTTCCATCAGAATTTACCGAGTGTGCTGATCGAATGTGTAATAACATGAAGCATAAACAGAGGATATCGGATTTGTATGACAATATAATGAATGTTCTTAAACAGGCGGCCGAGGAGTCTCATAAGGAAGCTAGGCGCGGGAAGCATAAGTACATACCGGGTTGGAACA
Source organism: Hedya salicella (assembly GCA_905404275.2). NCBI lineage: Eukaryota > Metazoa > Arthropoda > Insecta > Lepidoptera > Tortricidae > Hedya > Hedya salicella. Next base: position 5,523,337 of record FR990114.1, on the reverse strand, counting down.
TGCACGTCGCCGGCGCGCACCGGGAGGCGAGGTTCTGGTTTCAGTTGTGGGTTTCTTATGGCAGACCTGCTGCAGGCTATGTCTATGACAATATGTTAGAGTCCAAAAAGATTTTTAAATCCAAATTAAAATATTGTCAAAACCACGAGCAGGCTATGAAAATGGAAATAATTGCTAAAAACCACTCTAGAAAGACCTTTGGAAAATTTTGGAAAAGTACTGCAAAGTTAAACCCTAAAATCAGTCTTCCGGTAAACGTGGGCGAGAGGCATGATCCAGAGGATATAGCTAATGCTTTCCAGCGGCATTTTCAAGTGGAATCTCCACTTCCATCGGCTGGGAGGCTCGGGGCTGAGGCTGACATTGGGTCCCCATCCATTAGATTTACTGCAAACAAGTTGCTACTAAAATAAATGGAAGCGGCCTTAGCATCAAGCATCTCAAGTATGCGGGTGTCCACCTCCCGAGGGTACTGGCTTTATTATTTAACCTATGTATCAATCATAGCTACCTACCTGACGAGCTCATGTTTGCTATAGTGGTGCCTATTTTGAAAAATTAAACTACGGACGCCTCTGACATGTCCAATTACAGGCCGATATCGTTAGCCACGGTTGTAGCGAAGGTGCTGGACAGTTTGCTTGATGACATACTAGGGAATAATGTTCAGCTTAACGACGCCCAATTCGGCTTCAGGCCGGATTTATCTACCGAGAGCGGAATTCTATGTCTCAAGCAGACTGTATACTATACTATACATCTCGTGAAACGCCGATATTTGCCTGTTTCGTGGACTTGTCAAAGGCTTTTGACATGGTGTCGTATGACCTATTGTGGCAAAAACTCCGTGATAATACATCTGTTCCGCAAGAAATTACCTCTTTATTCAGGCACTGGTATAGTAATCAAAGAAATAGTGTGAGGTGGGCTGGTGCTTTCTCTGATTCTTATGACTTGCAATGCGGTATTAGGCAGGGGGGCCGGAGCTCGCCTAAACTGTTCAACGTGTACGTGAACGGCCTGATCGAGGAGTTTAGCAGTTCTCATGTCGGATGTCACATAGAAGGGGTTTGTGTAAACAATTTAAGCTACGCAGTCGACATGGTGCTGCTGAGCCCCTCGATGGGGGTGGGGGTTAATAATACGCGGCATACGCGGAGGCCCACGGGCTATTTTTTTTTTTTTTTTTTTTGCAAAACGGTGTACATAACTTCATGCAACTTAAAGTAACTCGCCAAACTGCTAAGACAGTTTGTTGGCGAGATCGCGCTCATATTCATTATTTTTAGCTAATTTATTTGTGTATAATGCTTCTAAAAGTGAAGTTATGCAATTTAAAGCGGGTAACACAACGTACCGAATGGAACCGGTCACACTCTGTGGTTCCCCTTAAAAGAGAGTGGACAGGTTTAAATACCTGGGCCACGATGTCGGACGTCGATGACATCGAGCGCGAGCGCCGCGCGCTGTAACATGTTGGCCCGCAGATTCGCGCGCTGTAGTGTAGAGGTTAAGCTTACTTTATTTAAGGCTTTTTGACAAACCTTCTACGCATGCGGTCTGTGGACTAACTTTACTCAGCGGGCTTACAGCGCGCTGCGCGTCCAATATAATGACGCGTTCAGGATGATGTTAGGGCTGCCACGGTATTGCAGTGCGTCAACAATGTTCGCGGAGGCGCACACGGACTGCTTTTTACCATCATGAGGAAAAGGTGTGCGTCTCTCGTCAATCGCAGTCGTGGCAGCTCGAACAGCATCCTGAGCATGCTAGCCCACCGCTGGGACTCGCCGCTGCTGCAGCGCTATGTGCAACTGCACGCGCCCGTAATGCCGGCGCCGAGGCGCCTTTAATTTAATTTAAGTTAACATAATTATAAAATACTAACGATAGCTCTAAGTTTGTTGCCTCTAACACTATGAATTCAAAGTCCGAAATAAAAGATTTGAATTTGAATTTTATCCCAAAAATTACGTCTAAAAGGGGCGAAAAGGGGGGTGGAAAGTTGCATGGAGACTTACTTGTTAAAACATAGGCTACCCAGTTTTCGATCACGGGGGCACGGTAAATGCTAGTATAATTAAACACTAAATTATTATAAAATTGTAAAAATGAAATGTCTGTACTTTGAAGATATCACCTTCTAGTCTATACTATTTTTTATAAAGTTGTAAAAATAAAATGTCTGAAATTCGTTAAATATCAACGCAATTTATAATGAAAGGTGTGACACAGATGGTCTTTCATTACAATTAAACTAATGAAACATGGTCATGAAACGGATTAGCCTTTTGATGCCACACTGAAACATTCTTTAACCTCGCCTTTGATCTTCCGTGTCAAATTCAACCTCCAGGATAGAAAAATACGTGTAATTACAAAAGGTGGCAACCCTAATCAGAATTGAAGCACGTGCCTTGTGTCACATGTCAAAGGGTAACTAACCCTGGCAAATCCATGTTAAGCTTTCGCGAGTATACTTTACGTGTTGTGAGTAAGGTCTTGTTTTCAATGCACAGTTCAGTGAGTTAGGAGTTCGCTAGGGTTGATAGGCTTCAGATTCGAATGTATATGCTGTTTGCCTTCATAATTATTTCGGCGGGCTGTTGTGATAACGTAATCGAGATTTGTGGGTAGATTTATTGTTGAAAATACTTCATGTTTTAATCTTTTGTGAATTTTATGAGGCTTGAGCGAATTTTAAGGAACAACAACAAAATTTTCATTCTCTTGTTTACGGCAAAGTATGTTTAACATTACAAGGGAAGACGATGCGTATTCATTTACTCATATTTAAAGAAGTCTTTCCTTGGGCAACCCGGTGGAAATCGGCTTATATGCAACGGACGTAGTAATGTGCCGCGGTAATATTACCGTTTCCAGTAAGTTTCTATTTGGAAATATTATCAGTAACTTTCCAATCTTACCAGTAATATTCCCAAAAAGCGGTAACATACAAAAGTAACGAATTATAATTTAAGTTAATGGTTATTCGGCTAGTTTACTACGCAATATGCAAATTTTGTAATTTTTTGTCTCTTTCACTCTTTCTTATCTTAAACGGTACAACAGGACTTTAGGTCGGGCCTTGCCATGAGTCAAAGTGCACGCGTTTTGTGTGGTGTGTTGTGACCGGTCAATTTAAGGTTTCACAATTAAACCAAAAAGTAAAGTGTTTTTTTTTTTTTTGTAGTAAAGTGTATTGTCATTTCACGCAAAAGAATAACAGTACATTTACAGCCATTTTAATCGAAAATATCAATGCTGCATTTGCCGTACCGTATAAGGCAGGTATATAGGCTCACCAACACCTTTTCATCTTTTTATTTTCTTCTAAGCCACGGAAAAAATTGTGTTTTTTTTTTCTGACAATAAGGAGGCTTACTCCTACCTATAAAAAAAATTTAGATTTAAAAAAAAATCCTTTCATCCATTCCCCATTGAAATAAATGTGATTGTATATTTTAAGATTTTATTGTAAGACTGATTTACTAAAAATATACTGATCATTAGAAAAATCGACCTACCCTTTTTCCGGGAATAACGTTTATTGAAATTGTGAATTAAATAAAATGCTTTTAAGAGGGTTTATACCCGCTTAACTGGCAACGTCGCATATTTTTTGGTTTTCCTTAATTATTTTGAGAAATATGAATGTAACTTGAACATATTTTCAATACATTCATTAGGTTTTCGATAGTTAAGCTGGCACAATTCAAAGTTTCATGTTAATTGCCACAACTAAGGCTCTAAAAATGAATTCATGTCTATATCTTGTTTTGTAATTAAATAAAGGCAAAAGCGGGTAATGGGTGAATTAAACGCAACATAATTCCTAAAGATGTAGGGTATAAATTGAACATACCTTTAAGTTTCATTCAAGTACCACAAAATAATTAAGCAAAATGAAAAAATATGCGACGTTGCCAGTGAAGCAGGTATAAACGCTCTTAAATGGTCTGCAAAAAAGGGATGGGTCGATTTTTTTGATGACCAGGCAGTGTATTTATATTTATTAAAATATTATATATTTAATGTAAGCGTGAATGAAACATAATTATTTACTGGAAAAAATTGATTAAAGGTAATAGATAATTTATGTACCTAAGTATGTAAATGTGACTGTAATTAAACTGTGATCGTTGTTACTTTTTGATTATAATGACCACTATTTACTGTCTTTAATTTTCGACGGAGTAGACGTCATTTTTAACGAGATAAAAAGGTTCGTATATAATACTCGTAATTAACGAGACGCTAATATTTCCAGTAATATTGGTAATTTACCCGGTAACATTCGGAAAGTTACTGGTAAGATTGGGAATTTTCTTCTTGAAAGGAGCTATGTCTTTCCTTTCATTATAAATGATGCCTATGGTGACTATTTTGAGTTATTAACTTGAGGAAACCTTAACTTACTATTAAATGTTTCAATCTTTCCGTAAACTTCCGGTAATCGGTAATGTTACCATTAACATTACTGGGAAAATACCCACCTTGGTAATATTATCAGTAGCTTCCCATTACTAAATGGACGCCACGCCACTGCTAGCTACTATGATAAATATGAAAGTAAGTGATACAATTTCAATGTATAGACGTTTGTAACTCAATAACACGTCTTCGAATGGATTTAGATGAAACTGGGCACAATGACAAATGAGGCCATAGATTAAGACATTGAATATTTCGTTCCCGTATTGGCTTACGTAACCACGGAAAATTTTGTTCTCCGACATGACACTGTTTCAATTTTCTGTAAAAGACTAAAAGGCCTTTGATTGATTGATTGATTTAATTCCTAGTTACACAGGCCACAGGTAAACGCTAGTTTATGATAAAATCCGAGGCTTTAGGATAGTACAGTCAGATAGTACAGATAGTACAGTTGCAGAGAAAAGTAACCCCCCTGCCATACTAACATTATATGGCAGAGGGGTGACGTTTCTCTGCCGCTGACTGTACTATAAGAATAGTAACATACATTATTATCTCACTTCTCGAGGTTGTTGACGAATACGTTTATATGACAAACAATCCAGTTAGGCAGGTCCAACTTCGGGAAAGCGATCAATTGATGGATCCAACTCGGATTCGCGCCGTTGGGGCAGAAAGGTTCTCGAGTGGACACCGCGTACCGCGTAAGCGTGGGAAGGCCAACCCGCAAGGTGGTCAGACGACCTGGTTAGGGTTGCGGGGACTCGCTGGATGCGGGTCGCCTCTATCCGGCCCATGTGGAAATCTTTTGAGGAGGCCTGTGTCCAGCAGTGGACGTCCTACGGCTGAAATGATGATAATGACGATGATCATTGACGTTAAGGGAAGGTTGCGTGCTACTTTTAATCCAATATATTTTTAGCATTATAAAAACTATCGATAAAAGTAAACAAAGTAGGTAACCAATTAAGTCCGAAACGAATTATTTTACCCGCCCAATATAATTTAATAGAATATCTATCCATCCATACTAATATAATAAATGCAAAAGTGTGTCTGTCTGTCCGTCTGCCTGTTACCTCTTGACGCTTAAACCGCTAAACCGATTTGGATGAAATTTGGTATGGGGATAGTGTGAGTCCCGGGGAAGGACATAGGCTACTTTTTATCCCGGAAAAATATCCATATCCGCGATAAACGAATTTAACGTGGACGAAGTCGCGGGCAGAAGCTAGTACTAGCAGAAGTCGTAAAAATGAAATGTCTGTACATTGAAGATACTTTCAAAAAATTGATTGTTATGGACTATTTGGAGGTCACTATAACGAAAAATTTTAATTTTTCTATTTTTGGTATGTTTGTATTCGCCAATTAATATACGTGATAACGGCTCGATTAGTGTATTTCAGTTGTTTCCACAGTATTATGTCGTATGGCATTTTACTATGGGACAGTGCTTCCGACATTAATACTATATTTGTTTTGCAGAAGCGGGCTGTTCGTGCGATATATAAAATTACTATAGAGACTCGCTTAGAGATAAGTTTAAGGATATTAATATAATGACAGTGCATTGTCAATACATTAATGAGAATATTATGTATGTACATAAAAATACTACCCACTTTAAGAAGAACTGTGATATACATAATATTAACACTAGAAATAAGCATAAGCTCGCAGTGCCTGCTACTAGGCTCCATAAAATAAGGAGATCATTCATGGGTAGCTGTGTGAGATTTTATAATAAACTTCCTAGCAGCATAAGTGAGTTGTCTGTTGGTAAATTCAAAAATATTGTGAAACGAAAATTATTTTCTAAAGCTTTTTATAGCACACAAGACTACATGAATGATGAAGCCGCATAGGATTAATGTAAATGTAGGTATATGAATAATTATTATAACAAATACCTAAGGTATTATTATTATTTTAATCTTAATTGTTTTATATACTCTGACCAATAAAAATTTATACTAGACACATTCTAGATTATTTATTGTTTATTGACAATCCTCTTGGGATTTATCTTATTGATTATTTTAATTTTTAAAATGATGATCTTATCAATAATATTTACATTTACATTTATACTTAAGTTAAATGATCTGATTAGGTTTTTCAGGGTTTCCCTAATCCTTGCAGCAAATGTTGGATCATATTGTATTTCTCCCAGCAAACATTCACTCTCATGTAACTGACATTTCGAAAGTGCTTCTAACTAGGCCTACTTGAATAAAGAATATTTTGATTTGATTTGATTTGATTTGATGGCTCAATATAGCGAAATTCGATATATTATTCGAGCCTGCGGCAATGATTTAGGGAATGCGATCGATTATTTTTAGTATGGGAAAAAACCGGGTTTTAACGGAAACCGACGGTTATTTCATACAAATCGGTTAACCGATTGCATTCCTTAGGCAATATAGCAAAATTAAATTAAATTGTAAATATTAGCGACTTACCATCTTGAATCTTACGCCAATTAAAACTAAATATGAAATTAATATCATAGCGATTACTGTGAATAGAGGACATTGCTAAAGTCCACAGACTTATATGCTGACGCTATTTCGGACGTATCTAGAAAAAATGTAATTTGCCACGTGGAATTTAGCCCCAGTTATTGGCCTACTTGCGATTGACAGATTCCAAGCTTAAGTGACAGAAGCGCCCTGAAAACCTTTTGACATTTACGACAATAGAACAAAGTTCTTAGTTATTTTTTTTGAGGTTCATTGGATAAGATGAAATAGATTTTGTGAGAAGTCCAGAAAATGCATGACCTTTTGACTTTGGTGTGAATGTACTTTGGTTGTGTAATATGTTTATTTTCGTATAAATGATTCGTTTATGCCAGGGGTCTTCAAACTTTTTGACTAAGAACCACACTGCACTTAATATAAATTCGTGCAGGCCAAGACTGGTTTCATGGCTGGTCATGGGGTAATACATTAGTTAAGGTAGGTAGTCTTAGTCTTTAGTGGGCTCTCCCGATTTCTTTCCACGGGCTGGATTAGAAGGGCTCACGGGCCGGACTTGGCCTGCGGGCCGTAGTTTGGCAACCCCTGGTTTATGCCAATAGAGGGTGCCAAACGTCGTGCTACGGACGATGCTCGATCGTCGATCGATCGTCATGCTGCGACCTTCGAACGTTCGCTTTTCGAGTGCCGCAATGTTTTCTCTCTCGCTCACGCGCAATTCGCTGTCTTCTTTGCACGCAGTTACGCGATGATGATAGTTAATGTGATATCAGACGGTTGACTTTTCTTTCATTTTGCATCTTTCACTCAAAGTGACATGTCTGAACGAAAAGTGAAACATTGATTCAAGTGAACCGTCTGATATCAGCTTTAGGAAGCTCTCATTTCACAACGGGAAAACTTTCAAGGCAGACTACCATTGCCTGCTGTTTTATAGGCGAGGTGACCAGAAAGGGTTATTACTACTGTATCTTATCTTATCTTCATAGCAATTTTCTTTAATCCCACACCGGAAAAGAGGAGTGTTACAAGTTCGACGTGTGTATCTGTGTATCAGGTGTCTGTGTGTCTATCTTTGGAATCGTAGCACTTGAATGTATCGACTGATATTGTTGTGGTCTATTGTGTTTGTCATCATCGAGAGTGTTTTTAGCTATGATTTAAGTAAAAAGAATGTTTATTTCACTAAACGTCTGTGTTCTAAATGTTTCACTAAACATGTTAGGCTAATTTTGTACACATGGGGTATGTATGGGTACAACATAGTGGTCAAAATTGTATGCTCACCAACACGTATTATATCTATGTTTAACAAATACAAAAATCTGATTCTGATTCTGACGTCTACAATTTTCCGCTTAGACTCTAATTTTATATGAAAAGAAACATCTTGAGTCTACATATGTTTTGTTTACAATAAATTTATGACATTAAAGGATAAGAACTAGCCGGGAAGGCTGTTTATTAACATTCTTTTATGAGTGTTCAGTTAACCACTTACTTTTCAGTTTTGTTATTCATGGAGTCATATGTAATTATATTCAAAGAGCGATCGATCCTCTCTCTCTGGGGTCGATCCATGTCTGAGGATCGTGGTCAGCATCAGGGTTGCCCCTGGAGCGGATGATCTGCCTCCACCGGTTTCTGTTCAGCGCGTCTCTTACGACCGTCTACAATTTGGAGGACAACGAGTCTTAAGTAAATCGGTTCAGGAGTGTGAAAATTATCAGTATTTTTAGTTAAGGTTTCTTTATCGGTCTACAGTTACTTGTTTGGTGATAGGATTGCAAGGAACGCACCAGAAATTTTCAACATTTCCCACACAAACAGTAGAGAAAATACAGAAAGCCAACAAATATGAAAACAAGGTTGGAAATAACGAATGTGACGCAATCGACACATAACAACGCAATAATGGCTTCACTCGTATCTTGATAGTATGCAAAATAATCATGTTCTGCGCGACATACGTATATACGTAATACATAGCTTTGAGTCTAGATTGTAGGTTATTTCGTTTTAAAAGATTTGTATGTAATAGATGGCTCTGTAAACAACGGTGCTTGGAGATAACGACAACGTATACGTGCAATGGTATACATCAAGCATTTAGGCGGCATATCGACCTTCATAATTAAGTATAATATGTTCGAGAGCACAGAGGTCAAAAACTTTAAGTAGTATTTCAGATTCGACTTAAATAGTTCTAGCATAAAGGCGTAATCTGCCATTACAAATATATACTATTATTATCGATTCTGAGTATCTCCAGCCAACTTTTTACGAATATCTTCCATGTACAGACTTTCGACCCTCTTCAGCTTTATTATATGTAAAGATAAATTTGACAAAAATTAAATAGGGTCGAATGGAAGAAGAAGAGGGCGGCCTTTGTTGAGCAGTGGGACAGTTCAGGCTGATAATAATAAAAGTGATAATCGACGGAAAAAAGCAAAAACTTAGTAAACACCAATGGAATCCATTAGCGGTTACTGTGTTTCTATGATCGAAAAAAAAAAATTTTTTTTTTTATGTTGTATGTGTCGTTGTCTCTTCATCACGTCATAACGGTTAGACATATTAATGTTTGGTACACGGGCAGCTGGGTATCCACAGATGGTTATAGGACACGTTTTACTCGACTAAATTAAAGTAAAAAAAGAGGGTTGTATTTTTTTTCTCCTCCGCAGAAAAAGGAAGAGGCGGGTAACGAGCCCTGCAGTGCTGCCACAGTGCTGGTATTATTTTTGGTAAGTTTTGTGAATACATAATCTAGTATATATATTGTAGGATATACTATCTCAAAAATGTAGGTATCTAAAAGATAGAGGGCTCTGTAAGCGATGAAGCTAGCGAAGGTGCTAGAAACTTTTCGCAACTGGTTTAATCTTGAGACGATATACTCGAATTAATATCGCTTTGTACATGACATAAACAGGCCGAAATTTTAGGCGTTCAGGCGATGTAATTTTTCTGCTGTATTTTGTTTCATTGTATTTTATTAGTCTGTGATAGTTCTCAACTGCTGAGAAAACATACATTCACTTTCTTTCTCTTAAATAAAATATGTTTAGGGTTGCGTATCTCAAAAGGAAAAGAAAGCTTATAGGATCATCCTTCCGTACCTCTGTCTGTCAAAACCCTTTTTCTCCGGAACTTGAAGATACGTTAAATTGAGATTAATATTAAAGACGAAGGTCTGTGGTCTCTTAAAGCTGTAAAAAAATTAAGCCCCTAAGTTAGCGTAAGAATAACATACAATCATTTATGCGCCAAGTATAAGGAAATTTTAATATTCGCAAGTAAATCAATATCTACGGGGTACTTTTGGTTAATCTAGAACCATGTAAGTTGGCAAAAAGCAACGTCTGAGCTCAACAAATACAGAAAAAATCTGAAAAATATTGAGTAATGTAGAAATAAAAAAAAAGAATTTTCCGACAATCATCAACTTTTAAAGCTTTATTTACTGACTGTCTGTATTCATATGCTCAAAGGCTCATTCTAAATTGTAAAAAAGCATTTAAATCTCTATGGGCTCACACAAACACGCTTACTTTGATTTATCTCCCTTCTCACTCCCTAAACATGTTTTCGCGTCCAGGCACGGCGAGCGGGTGTTTTTCTACAAAAACCTTTTTTGCATAATGGAATTCGCATATCGGCCTTGCATTATTACATACACGTGACGAGACGGGTAACAAAATATAATTATCGACATATTCTGACGATACGTTTGGCTCAGTGGGTTGCGCAACGGCCTACGAAGCTGGCGGTCCCGGGCTCGAAGCCCGGCCAGGGCAAGTGTTTGTGTGATAGGCACGAATGTTTGTTCCTGGGTCTTGGATGTTTTCTATGTATTTAAGTTTTATCATTTATTTATATATGTATATCATCGCCTAGTACCCATAGTACAAGCTTTGCTTAGTTTGGGACTAGGTTGATTTGTGTAAGCTTGACCCTGTGTCATTTATTTATTATTATTATTTTTTCTACCTAAATACCTATTTACGCATGCCTTCCACACCGAAGCTTAACACTTTCACGACCAAGATATTTGTAGCTCTACGTAGTCGACACTGTGTATCCAAATCTGTAAAGGGAGTGTGTATTCCCTTATTTTTTACCTAGTTCGTGTTTTTACCCTACTGTGAGACGAGAAGGTAGTAATGTTTTTCGCTTGTATATTTAATGGTATGTATGTATAAGGATATTTATTTATGGCCATTGATGGTGGCCCATAGTCCCTTAAATAAAAGACAGCCTTTCACCGAGGTAGGTTCGCTCGTTACCTTGTGTCTTTTAGACCAGAAATAGGAGCCCCTTGAAACCGAAATGTACTGCCACATCATGAAGTGATCAATTCTAAGACGTGGCCACGGCATACGAGTATATATATTTCTGTGAGACGCTCTGTAACATTTATGGCTTGTTAGGTTATGACGTATTTGGTTCAGGGGGTGATAGGCTATAAGCTATTATTGTGTAGTCAGGTTTATTTTAAGACCTATGTACATTTCTTTGTTGTCAAGCTTATTTGGTATAAATATATTAAGCAGTATTGTTTTATGTTATAGGGGGCAACCGAGCAGACGGATCACCTGGTGGTAAGCGATTGCTATTGCCCTCCGGCTTGTGCGACTAGTGCCTGAGATCTGAGACATAATTTTACCGCCCTAGGTGTGTAAAGTAGACAATGCCACTTTGTATCACTGTGTCAGTTCCATAAATCAAGTATTTACGTGTCTAGATCAATATCCAGGCTCATACATATTAGATTAGGCTGGTGGCAAGTGAAGGGGAACAAACAAATAGGCAAGATTAAGAATTGATAAATTCAGGGGATTACTGACCCTAGATTTGTAGTAGGTATCGGTTGTAAATGGCAGTCCGGCTACTGATTGCCAAAGTTGATTTGTGATATTGAGAAAAATATCATTTTTGAACAACATAATGTCTGTTTGAAACTTCATATGAAAACTTTCAATGAGCTTTTCTTTACATTTAATACGCACACATTCTTATTTTTGCGTTATTATAAGCTCATTTATGTAACACACAGTAGAGAAAAATATTTTTTCGAATAACTATAAAAATAACCAAGATATAAGCTATCAACCATTTCATCCTATCTCTTTCTATTAAAACAAAATTGAATATGGAGTTTATATGGTCGTAGTGTATGACGTAAAAGTACATGTTGGACCTCTCTGTCAATTCGCTGTCTAATTAGTAGTATGAAATGCCTATATATCATGAGTATTTCGTGGCTAATTTTAATTCTAATTTCACTATTTGAAATATTTTTTACGGTATTTTGATATTTTGTTAAGAAAAGCGATAAAAAAAATCATGCTGTAATAGTCACACTAAGGAAGCCGTACGACGTCGTTATTTATTAGAGAATAACCGAATATTTCGCAACTTGAAAGTATCGTAAAGGTGCGTCTACATTTGTATCATTTGCCCGATCAGATGTTCGTCGCGAGGCATGATCGCGTGTCACGATCACACGTTTGGTCGTTGCGCCGATCCGATCGCTCGAAATCCTTGTTTCTACGCGTATCAGCACACACTTAGATCGGAAAAGCGCGGCGTGGTCGCCGCGCCGACAGTGAGCGTCCAAGCAGCGCGATACACAGTCATGCCACGCCACGGTGATCGGATACGACCAAATGATACAAGTGTGGACGCACCTTAAGTGTACGTAAAGTTTGAACTAGATAACTACCGTGAGAAACCGGGCCGTCAGTGCCTTAGCACGCAGTGCGAGACGAGCAGCGTGGGGTATCGATTCGTCGTTCATGACTTAGGTCCTCATGCACTGAAACATATTGAGGAGCAGGCTTCTGACGACCGGTTTTGTTGAGCGGAAGTAACATTGCCTGCGAAGCTGAAGGTCCTGGGTTCAAATCCGGGTAAGGACAAATATTTGTGGGAAGACCATAAATATTTGTTCCTGAGTCTTGGAATCTTTAGTAAAGCATTATTTTCGCAAATAATGATGTTTAAAAAAGTATCATGTTTCTTTAAATAAAAATAAGTATACTTTTTCGCTATCTTTAAGGGTCTCTTTAACCTAAATAGTTAAGATAACAGAGGGTCATCTGTTACAGTTGACGCTAAGTATCTGTTAAAAGTTCTTTCACCCCGTTGAGCCAATTTAGTATAGACATCGATTTCGATACCTAGCTTTCACTTTTTAGACAAATTGTGCTTGTTACAATGAAAAATGCCTATCGATAACCAAAATGTTGCCAGTTGTATAAAATATCATTCGTGCCCGAAAGAAAACGTGAATATGGGTATAGAAAAACATTTATCATCTAGTCGATGGAAGAAAAATATTGGCTTACAATATATTTGCTAAATATGTCGACCAAAAGAAAAAGGCGTGAAAATTTATGAAATTCCTAGAATTCTTTAGTTATTAGCTGACAAAAAAACATAATGCCATGAGCTAATTATGTAGAACTAGTGTTGGTTTTACGTATTTGATGAAATTAAGAACCTAAAACAGAAAAAATCGTTTGTATTTTTCTGACTGCCACTCAATAAGTTATAGTACAAAAACTGAAGGCTTTCTGTTTTGAGCTTAGCAAAAACTTCGGGTCACCGAGTGCGAGTGAAAGTCAACCATGCGAGAGCAAGAGATCGAGCAACTTTAACACTCAAAAAGTAAACGCACGATTATTATATGCATACTAAGGAAGGAGCCCGCAACTTCAGTTGCGGGAGAAAAAAAATACATAACCGTTATTTACTTCAGTGTAGTCGGTCACACAGTATCCTTTAATCATCTGTGGATGCCCAGCTACCAGTGTACAAAAATAGTTCAAGTCCGTTCAGCCAAGCCACAACGACACATACAAACATACAACTCCACTGCCTTGCGTGCAGCTTAAGACAGACCTGAATCCTCAATCAGGCGACGACAGATACCTTTCAAATCGGACACGATCACTAGCAATGAAGAAATATGGCTTAGAAAAGGATAACCCGTTGTGGGCAGGTGGCCATCCACCAAACACGGGACGGCTATGGCTGTCAGCAGCAGGGGATGTTCGCGATCTCACGTCACCCCTACCAATGCTGCAGTGGGCATACCAAGGAGTTTTAGTCGGTAGCTTCTCAGTGGAGCCCGACATACCCACTGTCCTCCCCGTGGAGAAGGGATCCAATGAGGATTTCTCCTTCTAAAAAAAAAGGTAGCTAACTTAGGATTTGGATCGTATTCGTGGCTATTTTTTAAATTAAATTAACATGTGCATTGTAACATGCCTTGCATAATAAAGATCATTGAGTTTGGTTTGCTTAGCGTATAAGTCTAGCAAAACACTATTGCAAAATTACCCAACGAAATGCATCTTAGATTTCAAATTACCAAGCTCCTCCAGCCTACCGTCGTTACAAGCTATTTCGCTTCCCATTTATATGGTCCATGCGTTGTACCCATCTATTTTTACTCAGGATCGATGCAGATACAGCGTACCAGATCAAAAGGTATTAACTGCATTGGGACTCTCGCTTCACTTGCGCCTTTTCAAAATAGTGGTATGGTGGAGGCTGTTCTCATTTCGAATAGATTAGGCCGAACGGCTGGCGAATTTGAATCTAATCTGAAATTAATCTTGGGAAAGAGATGCGAAGTAAGAAAGCTTGCAGCTTTGATTTGTAGGGTGTTGGAGAACCCCGTAAAGCAAGTTAAACAATTTAGATAGGGTAAATTATTTACTATGATCATTGTGATTATCGTTTTTAAGGAATAGCAAATGTTGATCAGCTTGCAAATTCAAATTTGAAATCGAATAGAATTGGTCGATAATATACTTAGTTTTGATATCTGTTATTAATCCTAAGGCTTTGGTTGCGTGATTAAATTCATGGGCCGCGTAAAGCGCATATATGTTTGTTCGATTAGATTAGTTTTAGATGAGATTAGATTGATTCAGATCATTATTCAAATATTTTGAGTCCATACTCATACTAATTTGAAATTTTAATCTTAAGTAAACCTATATAATAGCTGAACTTTAAAGAAATAAATAAGCACTTGTTATTAATGTGTGAGTGATTATTTTTTATTGGCTGGTTTTTGGAAAAATAATCTTAATGCGCAGACTAAACTAAAAAGACAGAACTAAACTAAAACAAAATAAAACGAACCAAATCTAAATTGAATCTAAAAATGGCCCCTGCGGTATATAATTATAGTGTTTGTAAATATAAGACTTTAAATTAAACAAGTAGTCGATGAGCCATTAAAAAACAATCCTGATAATAAATAAATAATAATAAATTACAGGACAAATTTTACACAAATCGAATTAGTCCCATTGTAAGCTTAATAAGGCTTGTGTTATGAGTATTAGGCGACGATATTTTTAATAGATGTATTTACTTATATAGATAGAAAACATCCAAGATCCTTACCGGGATTTAAACCTAGGATCTTCAGCTTCGTAGGCAACGTTACTCCCACTGAGCTAAACCAGTCGTCACTTGATACGTCTAGTAAAAATGTAATAACTTTCAAACGATTGATTTTGTTGTAGGCTAGCTAAGATCAGTCTGAAAACTCTTATAAGATCGATTTTGAATATGAATGCGAGGCTTGGGCGCTGACCCTGAACGACGAAAATAGACTCTTAGTGGCAAAGATCCCTTAGAGAGCAGATTCTCAGGAAGACTCTAGGACCCACAAAGACGGATGACGAAAATTTGAGAGTCTGAAGGAACGCGGAAATTGAAGAGCTGTCTGAGCCCAATGTAATCGGCGCAAGCAAATCTGCGAGACTTCACTGGCTCCGTCACGTAGAAAGATTGGAAGAGCATCGTGTGGCCAAAAGAGTCTACTTTGGACGACCGAGGTATCGCTGGATCGACGAAGTCCAGAAAGACTTGTGCCAGCTTCAAGGAGCAGATTTTGATTGGCGACAAACAGCACAAGATAGAGTAGAATGGCGGAGCTTAGTGTCGGAGGGCAAGATCTACTTCGGGTCACTGAGTCAGCGTAAAGTATAGCTAAGATCACTCTCGATGATGCCACCTATGAAACATAAAAACTAAACCAAAATGGATCCATTCATTTAAGAGCTACGATGCCACAGACAGACAAATAAATAACATACACACAGTTACACACTTAAAACATAAAACACCCCTTAATTTTTATCGGGGTCAGTGATCACGTTAGTCCAGTCATATTTATTTTTTAACTTATATGAGAATCGTGATATCTTTCACTAAAATACTATAATCTTATTAATACAAAAATCGAAATAATAAAAAAAATCCAAGACTCCCTGGCATTCTCCATTATATAGTTAATATATAAACGCTACTGAACATAAAGCTGATGGTATTCTTACAAATACCAAGATCTAAATAAAGAAGAAATTTCAAGACTCCGACCGGATTTGAACCAGTGCCTTCTGCCTTGCCGGGGCACCCGCTCTGCCAACTGAGCCCAGCGACATTTCAAGCAACTATATAGTTCGCTCAGTTAAGGTGAAAACTTAGTTCCTTAAATACTCATAATGGCTTTGACGGCAGAAAAGCCGGTTAAAATACATAAAAATGCGAAAGATTTTGTTACAAACAGGGACAAATTCTAAGAGAAGTTGACTGGACTCTGTATCTCAGGTAGCAGAGCGTGTGCCCCGGCAAGGCTTGTAGCACTAGTTCAAATCCATTCGAGTCTTGGATTTTTTTCATTACTTATATTTATAAGAATATACCCTTAATGAAGTCATTTTCTTCACTGTCAGTTCTGTTCATCATCAGTCTGTTCAGTCGGAGTTTTGTTCCTTCATTATTTAGATCATGGTATTTATAAGAATACCGTCATAATTATGTTTAACAGTGTTTATAGATTAACAATATAATGAAGTATGCAATTGAAACTCACTTAAATCGCTAATATAATACATTTTCATTATCACTGAGGCCTTTTAATGAATTTCGATACGCAATTAACAAGAGATTAACTCGAGCGATCCTTTTTGTGAGGTCCTCATATAATTTATCACGCTTTTTTAATGAGGAAAACAGTTTATATCTATCTGCTAAATTTCTTCATTGACAGAATTCTTTCAATCAATCAATCAATCATTTATTTGTCCATCATAGGTTAAAAGATGTTACAAATACATAATTTAGTTTCAGTTGTCATACTTAATATAAAATATCTTCTAAAAATTCTTTCACAGAATAATAAGCTTTTTCAGACAAAAACTTGTTTAGAGCTTTTGTAAATGTATTAAGTTCTTCTATTTCTATAATGACTTTTGGTAATTTATTTAAGATCTTAGGAGCCATGCCAACATTTTTTTGAAATAACATGGTTTTTGGTACTGTTGCATATGATATTTTATCGCGTAAGCGTGTACTTTTAAATCTTAAGAATTTATTAGAATTACATTTTACAAGAATTGCTAATTCATAAATATATAAACTAGGAAGAGTGAGAATGTTCAATTTTTGAAAATGGAGTTTGAGCTAAAAATACAGCTTCTCTATTTGTCGAATTTCCCCAAAATATCAAGCCATATCTTAGGGTTGACGTTACGAAAGCGTGATAGGCCGTCAGTACTACAGATTGACTTGCTTTTTTTCTCAAGTTATACAGAGCATAAGAAAATGTGATTAATTCCTTACATATATTGTCAGTTTGAGCTTTCCAAGTTAACTTATTATCTACGCTTAAACCTAAAAATTTCGTGTCGGTTTAATAATTTTTTTGCCCATCATAGGCTATAAATAGATGAGGTGTTTGGTTGGTCCTTTGCTGAAATGACATAATTTTAGTTTTACTTACATTAATTTTTAAATTGTTGTACGTTAACCATTCTATTATTATTTTTAATGTTTTATTAATATCAGCCTCGTATGATGCCAAATTTGTACCAGAAAATATTATTGTACTATCGTCAGCAAAAAGCACCATCGGATGTTCACTGGCCTTTGGCATATCATTAATATAAATGAGGAACAACAATGGACCTAGAATGCTACCTTGTGGTACTCCATATCGAATTTCTCTGACATCTGATGAGTAAGTTTGTTCCGATTTAGTTTTAAGACATAGTTTACTTACTTGAGTGATTTGCTTTCTATTACGTAAGTACGATTCCATGAGACTGTAAACATTGCCGCGTAATCCGTATCGATACAATTTATCTAGAAGTATTTGATGATCAACGTAATCGAAAGCTTTTGACATGTCCATATACAGAGCTGAGACAGGAATTCTTTTATCCATACTCTTTAAAACAGTGTGTACTAACTCAAAGATAGCCATATTTATCGACATTTTTTTACGGAAACCTTTTTGCTCATCGGCGAATAAACCATTATGTTCGAAATAGCCATAAATACAACTATAAATGTACTTTTCTATTATTTTCGAAAATATAGGAATAAGCGCTATAGGTCGGTAGTTATTTATGTCATGTTTGTTATATTTTTTGTGTAATGGTTTTACAATAGCAACTTTTAATCTGTGTGGAAATTTTCCGAGCGTAATACATAAATTTATAATGTGACTGAGCAGTAGTGATATAATAAGGGATACTTTTTTTACGACACTAGTACTAACGCCATCGTATCCCGTCTTGTTTGTGTTTTTAAGTGTACTGATTATATTTTTGATCTCCTCAGGGATTGTTGGTCTCATAAACATAGAATAAGGTACATTAGGTACATTTCTTTCTCTGGACAATAATTGTAAGTAGGTACCTACTTACGAGGGTGTTTCTAATGTTCGCATTCGTATTCAAAACTGCGAACATTTGGGAATTTACAAGGTGACTTTTAAGTCTTGATACAAAATGTTACTTTCCAAGGCTACTCACAATGACGATCAACTTTTAGTATTGGACTAATTTCGAAATCGTAAAAAAAAACGACTTATCTAAACAAAACTTGAAGCTAACCGTAGTCGGTTTGTATGAGGGGTCCACATTTTTTTTAATGGTTTTGATGTTGATGACTTTTAGTATGAGACAAAAAGTTAATCGTCATTGTTAGTAACCTCGGAAAGTAAAATTTTGTATCACATCTTAGAAGTCGAATTGTGTATAGTCAGAGCATTTAAGAACTTTAATTGAATATTCGTTACAACATATAGTAACAGGCACCGTGTAAGTCGTTTTATTTACAACTAAAATCCGTGTAAAAATTCTGTTAGCCAAAAAAGGATTTCATTAATATAATTCCAACTATTTTCATCACATCCCATTTCCCCTTTGTTTTCCCTCCGTCCATTTTCTTCCCTGTCTTGATTAAGCCAAATAAACTCAATGCACTTACATTCAATTTGCCACAAAGTGCATCGGATTTTATTTTACTTTCGCCGCGGAGAAGGAAAGCCGATTAGTGTTCAATTTCAATAGCAAAGTGAACCGATGTTGGCATCGCTTTGAGGCAACGCGAACCGATGTCGAACCACGATTTACGCGCACTTGAGATGAAATTGACGTGAGAACTTGCATCTGCTGCGGAGTAAAGGGACATGCCTAGATGACATCTATATGTACCTAATATTATAAAGTTGTACAAATGAAATGTCTTTACATTGAATATATTTAAAATAAAAGTGATATGGACTATTTCAAGGTCATTGAACAGTATTTATTTTTAAATTTATTATGTGTTTGTATGTGTCATTCTGGCTTCATCACGTCAAAACGGCTGAATGGATTTCAACTATTTTTGGTACACGGATAGCTGATGTGGCATATGCTTGAGATATTTATTTATCTACTACAGGGTACCCTTCATTCGCGGCAGAGGGAAAAGTTATTTTAACCCTCTTTTTTACTTCAGCGTAAAGTATCTTATAATTACTGTGTATGCCCAGCTACTCGTGTACCAAAAATAAGCCACCAAGACACATATGATATAAAAAATAAATTCTTTGACCTTCAAATACTCTGTTTTACTTATTTTTTGGCCATATCATCAATGTACAGATATTTTAGATTTAAAAGTTAATAATCGTCTATCCTACGAGGATAATCTCGCAGCTTCAACCTCAAGGTCTAGTATTTTGTTTATCGTTTAGTTTGATAGAAGTCCAATATTTGAGTTTTTAATATAAGAAGAACATTTTTAATAAAATCTCCCATAATATTTCCACAAATAACGTTTGCAATTACAATACTCAAGTAAAACAAATCATACAAAGACTTTTCCAGTCAAAACATTCACAACACAAACGAACCAATGTCAAGAACTACCGTCACAAGCCGTAAACCTTTCAAATAAACTTAGCAAACATCTCGTCCATCGCAAAGCAAACATTGAAGAAGTAAGTTCTCCACGCGACCTTTTCTTTCCTCATTTTACGGTTCTCCATTTGTTGATTGAAAAGAATTGGGCTAGCAGGAAGCGATAAATAGGCTTGATTACACTTCGCAGCGAATTTCAATCGAAAAGGCCCGTGTAAAAGACCGTTTACGCAATTTATATCACCTGTTCTTGGTTATTTAAAATGCCTCAGGAATGCTCAATAGCTAAATTAAAAGTAGATAGATAGATAGGTAAAATCCTGCTTGTACCCTATTGTATGCCATTTCGTAGAAGTAGCTAAAACAGTCATTAAAGACGTACGACGTCGTTATTTATTAGAGAATAACCGAAAATTTCGCAGCGTGAAAGGATCGTAAGTAGACGTTAAGTTTTAACTAGAGTACCGTGAGAAGCCAGGCTATCAGTGCCCTAGCGAGCAGTGTGAGACGGGCAGCGTCAGTGTCCTCTCGTGGCTCATGATTATGGTCCACGTAATGCACTGAAACATATTGAGCAGTGCTCGACTTCTGACGACTGGCTTAGTCAGCTGGAGTAATGTTGCCTGCGAAGCTGACGGTCCTAGGTTCAAATCCCAAATCCTGGGCAAATATGTGATGAGCATAAATATTTGTTCCTTAGTCTTGGATGTATTCAATGTATAAAAGTAAATATATTTCTATACAACTTCGGTCGCGGATGAGAACAAATCATAACCCCTCTTTTTTTCTTCAGCGTAGTCGGGTAAAAAGTATCCTATAACCACAACCACCAGCAAAATTGTTGAAATTCATTTAACTGATTTTGCGTGATGAAGCCACAACGACACATACAAACATACAAATATCTGCAGTGTTCAGACACTTCATATTTACAACTTAATAGTAGTATAGAATCGTCTAGTACTCATAACATAAGCCTTATTGAGCTTACCATGTCACTGGTTCGATTTTTGTAAAATAATATAATAATTTTACTATAATTTAAACCAACCTAATAAAGTGCATAATATGATACTATTACCTAAATATTACAAGGACTTATTTACTTCCCCCTGTCCCGGTGTCTGTAAATAAATCTTGCAGGTAAAGTTTGACCCACTTCCAGGTTTTTAATTGAGCTAGACTTTTGGCATGCTTATTTAAGTTCGTATATTATCTCATTTGAGTTCCCGACGTTACAGAAACTTTTCAGCTTTCCAACTGACTGAGAAAAGATATATTTTTCTCTGTTAAAGTTACAACTTCTGCAAATTATACCCACTTTGAGAAAACAAATAAAGGTGTACATACATGTACACTTTTATTTACCAGACGGGCCTTATCTGTAAAGACACATGTACCGGAAGGGTTTAATTATTTTATTTTAATAATTTACCAAGCAGCATTTTACAAATGAGGCGTACTGAGGGAAAATAACGCAATCTGCCCGAGTTTGGGATCTTAAGAATCGTCTCGATGAATGAGAAGTGGTTCTGAAAAAAACAACATTTAACGTTCATTTCTGACTTATTTGCAATAAACATATCTTACCAAGTATGGTACAGAATACTAAAACAGTACGGAGATTGATTATGATACTACGGATCTTAACCACTTTAAAAAAAATCCTAATATAATCATCCGCAGCTACCCCCTTGTAATTAATTCTAATTCTAAAGTTTATAGCTCTTCAGAACTCGCTCGTGGTATTTCACGAGACATGTCCGAGCACAAAGATAAATACTTACTTACTCCGTTGGCTCAGTGACCCAAAGCGAGTCTTGGCCTCCAACACGAGAGCTCGCCACTCGTCCCAACCCTGCGCCAGTTCCTGCCAAATTATGGCAGAAAGCTCGCGCAGATCTGCCTCTACCATGTCCCTCCAGCAATACCTGGGACGCCCGACAGGACGCCGGCCTGTCGAGTGGCCCAGGTATGCTCTCTTAACGCCCAGATCTTCCTCCATCCTCCAAATAGAGGAATTGGTGGCCGAACCTAATATCATAGGAGAGACCAAAGCTAAATACTAACATCCAATTTCACCATGCTCTGTTAGTTATTAACATTTGATTACCCCAATCAATGTCCATCATTTGTCAGGCGCAAGCAATCGCAAGCTAACAGAGAATACGGAAATATTACATAAAAGAACAATCGCTTTTAAAAGTCCCTTTAAGACGATTACGCCAATCACCGAATTTCAATTGAAGTGCCGGTGGACTAAGATTGTTTTGTGATTACCTGGAAAAGATGACGGTTTTCGTTTGGGGAGATGAAATCAGTCGTTCGGATGTTTTCAGCTCGTTGGGTCTAAAAGTTTTTATTGGGATGTTTATTTTGAAGTGCTTTGGGACTTTATTTGAAAACCGCAAAGGAATTATACGAGCAATACTTAGATCACCGACTAAATTACTTCAGTCTCTCGTGTCACTTCACTTTTGATGCAAAAAAGTATATATGTATTATTATTAAAGCCCCTTTATTCCAAATATAGACAAATATAGACAAAGTAATAATTTCAATCCCTCGTAATAATCCTTAAAACTTATTTAGTTCATGCATTAAATAAATTCAATCGCAAATTTAATAATTCAAATTTAAAACATTAAAATTGTCAACAATCATAATTAAAATGCATGTCTGTATACGAAAATGTTATTTATGCGGAAAACCTAAAAGCGATCGAGACGTTTTGTTGCGCTTGCAACCTACACTAGAGGTTTTTAATGGCGACCCCATACCAGAAGAGGCAAGAACGATAGGCCTCCCATAAAGAGGAATTTTGATTTGGTGAAGATCGCGAGAGTCTGCTGGATGCACGGCCAATCAGTATTCTTGGGGAGGCCTTTGTCCAGGATTGAACGTCTTCCGGCTGATGATGATTGCCGATTGTATTTAGTTTTTGCACAAGTTGTTCAGTTGCTTGCTATCTAACCAGATCAAGCTCCATGGGTCTGCGTCAATTATAACAAAGATCCTAAGTCGCTCACGGTCTCCATTATCTGACCAGCCAAATCCATGTTTCTATAACATTGCATTGTCACCGAACTTACATAAGTACGCATTTCAGTTCAATCCGTCGCCAACAAGCGATTCTAATTCAGCTTACATTGGCCTAAAGAAACATACAAACATTGAAATTTGATCAAAAGGTTTTAAAAACATTGGAGTGTCTATAAGTATGCATACAATTCCCTGTGTAAACAATGGTCACCGGAAATATTGCCCCACAAAACATTTTACATAAAAGTCAAACAGCGAGAAAAGCGAATGTCAATAGAACAATAAAGTTGCCACAATTCGGACCAATAAAACGCCCCGAATTATAACCAATCACGACACGACCTTGACTCCGTAAGACGAGGACTTGTAATATTTACTTTGCGTCCCGAACAAAACATCCATCTTTTACTTATGAAGGTATTGACTTATAAGTAATAAATATTTTATACAACACCTTTTGGGAGATTGAATGAAACAGCGTAATTGAATTTGAGACTCATATCTCATATTCAGATTGGATAGTATTTTCCTGTGACTTTGCTTGTTGAAATTTATGTTGCTTATTTAATGGGGAATTGTGCATTTGACCAGAAAAGAAGTTCAATAACTACTAGTGTTTGTAACACTTAGAATAATATTAAATTAAGTGGAGAGCTTGAAAGAGTCGTCGTACAGGACGAACCGCTCGGGACCGATGACCTAAAGTGACTGGTGGGATACGGTTAAATGCAGAGAACTGACGACCGGGAAGGGTTATTGTCTAAGGAAATTTTGACAATTGGTATCCGAATCAACTGTCATAGCCCATACAAAATCATTACACTTGATTCTGATTCGGAGCGTCAAACGCGTTAGGCAAAAGGGGTGCGGGTTTGGTGGTATGCTGGACCAATTGGTTCATAAATGCTCCGACCTGACCCATCGAATCTTTCAACCAGTTGATAATTTTTTGGTATTGTTTGTTATCAATTGGCTGGTAACCCGTCTTGGCAGTAGAGCAGTTACAGACGTGGTTTCAAATCCCTCTCGACGGATATAATTTTTCAACTATCCGTTTTAATGTTTATAGAAAATAGTTTATTCATTTCAGAAAAATAAAAATAAATGTATTTGATTCGTAAACATGGATCTCGGGGTCTCTAGAGACGTGTCTCGCTACATGAGTTAGCATTGATTGACAGCTGGAATAATAAATGTATGAACGTGAACTCATTATCAATGAATCATTTATCTTCTATACAACGTAACCTCACTTAACTATTGACAGACAACGCACGGTCTAAACACTGAAGGAAGTAACATGTTTGATAGACATATTATATGACTTAGAAAAGTTCGTAATATTGCATTAAGGAACGATTTATCGAAATTGAACCTACATGGCGAAGAAATGGAGTAATGTTGGCACGACTTCAATAAACCCATGGATGTTCTGATAAATCTAAATAATTCTGAAATTAAAAATGCTGTACTAAGTGGAATTTTAGACTTCGTCGGGATTTGACGGTCGAACTAAGTGGATTTTGCAAGTTCCTTGGGGTTCCATGATCGAACTTAATGTAATTATAGATTTTTTCTTGGCACTATTGTCGAACTAAGTTTGAGTGAGACAGCGAGGAATTAAAATTCCTAGTCCTCCGACATGTCGGACTAGGCTATCGAGCCAGGCAGCGGGAGGGGAGAATTTATCACATTGTTATAAAAAAATCGAATAACACGTGAATGAAGTCGCGGGCAATAGCTAGTGTAGGTACACATGGAAAACGCTGGAATAATATTAAGTTTTTTTTATTGTTACAGGGGAAATATCCGCAGACGAACCAAAGTCCCCGACATATAGATCGCAGGATTGTATGGTTAAAGTGACAATGAGCGGGCCATGTATCCCGGAGAACGGATGGCCGTTGGGACAGTAAGTCCTGGAGTGGCGACCATGCATAGGAAAGCGCAGCATGGGACGGCTCCCGACTAGGTAGACAGATGCCCTCGTGAGGGTCACGGGGAGTCAGTGAATATACGGTCTGCACAGGATCACACTGTGTGGCGAGCCAAAGCAGAGGCATATGTTCAGCAGTGGACGTCCGTGGCTGGTAGATAGATAGAGGGCAAACGAGCAGATGGATCGTCTGATGGTGAGCGATCACCGTTTATAAGTTCACAACAGAAAAAAGTATGATGTCTCAAGACACGCTTAAATAGTTAGCTTGCTTTTGGGTCTCTTTTTCTCATCTGAACGTTTTGCAACTTTTTTCTTCCACTTTGCACGGTCTTTGGACTCTTTGGCACCCATGACCGATCCCCACCGGCGGGGTCGCTCAGCACGTAGTCTTGCAATCTCCTCTACGCCCACTTTCTCTTGTCTCGGTTCCGGTTCAACCTACCTCTGCAGTTCCTGTGCCTTGCGCAGTGCGTACCCCCCAAACTCCAAGTGGCCGTGCATGGCATTCCTGTTTGTGGGTTTGCGCTCTCCCACTAAATCCGATTATTGGTCAGGAGGTCTATCCAGACCTATCGAGTTCAAAGTCAGGTTCTAAAAAAAAACCCATGACCGTTGATATACACCTTAGTTTGCTTCCTTCTATTTATCTAGTTCAGTACTTACTTTTTACTTATTTTTTACTTAGTACTTTTGCTCTCTCGCAATCTTGAACAAGAATAATAGGTGCGTGTACGAAAGTATGTACTAGTTTTACGACAAAGAAGTTTTAAATTTTATTGGATTGGATTATATTATGCCGTAGGTGTCATTGCTCAGATCATGAAAATTCTAGGCATTTCATTAAAGGCCGCCATTTCATAATTTAGCTAAGTAACATCCACCATATCATTTTAACGATTTGCCAAAACCATTGTTTAGCTATATTTGGACCTATCGACTGTGTAGGATGTACATAATCCAGTTACTAGGAGAGTTTATTTTGCAATTTGGCAGTTTGGCCTAGAAATTTTATGATCAGATTTTGTCGTTATATGGGCCTAAAAAAATGTTATTGTTGCTAACCGTTACCAAGACACTCTTCTACCCAAGTAATCTCTTCCAATCCCGTTATAATCTCAGCTTGTTATATTAAAGCTGCTTCTTTGAGCCTTCGATATCCTTTGAAATCGTAAGCCTATTCATCTTTTTAACCGAAAACCTTACCTAAATCTAATATTGACAGATATTATTTCAAATTTTGGATGTTCATTTTGTACGGACGATGGAGTTTGAGATCGAATGCAAGACCTCATATTCTAAAATTTAACTAAGAATGAAGGTAAATATCAATTTACACGTTAGATAGAAAACACTAAATTAATTTGGCTAGAGAGTATGGCGCCGGCACAGAGTAACGCAACGTGCAATGGAAAGGGCTATGCTCGGAGTTTCACTGCGTGATTGAATCAGAAATTAGGGTATCGGCAGAACAACCAAAGTAACCGTTATAGCTCTATTGTTATTTCTGCGGTGGGCGTCCCGGCCGGCGGGGAGGTCGGTGTGCAAGTGCAGTGTGAGGCTGTGGATGTTACGCTCCCGTCGGTCACGTCACTTTTCGTCACGGTCAATGTAATAGTTGGCTGTCAGAGCCAACAAAGTTGCGGAAGCTAGGTGGCGCTAACTGAACTCGTGCACAGAGCCAATAATAATTAATCTACTTGCGCACGGCTCTTCAGGCTTTTACACTCTCTGTCAAACGAATTTGATTGTGACATATGCCATCTCTTTTTGTAGTCTGCCAGAAATTCCAACATTGTTGAGGGTGCAATAACATGAGCTTATAACACATAAATATGTAACTTTGCGTTGGTGATTTTTGACGTTTCAAATCATTACGTCCATTGTCTCAAAGATTCCTTATTGCTATTGATTTAATTATGCAGTATATGAATAATAATGTATTGCTTTTTATAGTCAGTGTTTATTTTATTTCTCGTATGATAGTTAGGTATTATATATTAAATCATACAGTCGAAGTCGAAGTACCAAATTAAATTTTATACCGAATATCGGATTATGGAGGATTAAATAGGTAAAAGTTTAAGCTTCTAGGTCAATCCGATCGAAAGATATTACATAAGTTTTGATACTTGAAAAGCCTATAAGGTTGCCTTCCAGTGATCTGGAATTATGAAAATTGACAAGAAGCCAGATTTTTGGCACAAGAGGTATTCATTTCGTAATATAAGTAAATTTCGTGGATAATGGACTATTATAATAATAATCATTTATTTCAGATAATTGCGTACATAAATGAGTTAGGTTAAAATGACTTATAATGTTAGTTTCGGTGTCAGTTTATTGAGGTACACAATTTAAATTGAATTGAATTAAATGAGGTGGAATTTAATTAAATTAAGTACAGTAATGAACATAAATTATTTAATTATGTTAAATATAATTAGGGCCATCCAAAACCTAAGGATAGGACAATCAAATTTAGTAGCTATTATCTTTAAAATACTGTTGAGACTACCCCGTACACGGCTCAACAGAGATGCGATCTGCTCCCGCCTGATGGCATAAACAACAGTACGTTCGGCTATATAAGGGCGTCCGCTGCGTTGAGAGGAAGCACGGCGCGAGTGTCCGCTCCGGGTGCGTTTCCTATATACATTAGCGTGCGACGGACGACGCAGCGCTGCTCTAATATGCAGGAAACGGCACGAGCACCTCTAGCATAACTGTGATACGCGACTCTTTGTCGCGCGACAAGGATTGTATGTCTCTTTCCTTTCATTACATTGCGGAAAAGACGGGTGATGTTGCTATTACCTATGTTGCGTAACAAGCGAATTAGCGGACTTCACTGGCTAGACTGGCTGGAGCGGACACGCGCGCCGTGCTCCCGCTCAACGTAGCGAACGCCTTAAATAGAGTATGGAGGAGGCGTGGTTGAGGTGGTAACCATTAAAACAAGGGGACTGTAAATTGCTTTATAAAAAGGCGTTGCCCGATATTTACAACGCCATTTATGTATAGAATTATAATTTACAATTACACAACTTTGAAAATTTAAAGATATTATATATTAGGTCAATTATTTGAATATAAATGTAGAATATAATAAAAAGTAAAGATTACGACATACTTATTTAAATTATGAAAATGTGGATTATAATTTCATTAATCTACCAAATAATACCTATATGTTTGTGACACTGTCTAGGAAAAATACACATCTATGGGAAAAGCTGCAGCTTTTCCCATAGATGTGTATTTTTCAGATAAGTATGTCGTAATCTTTAATCGATTCGATCGATCTAAAATCGCGACATTGTGACCAAATATTATTAAAAGCCTAAATTATCTATTATTTTATTTCCAAAATGACTGTGATACCTTGATTTGGTTGGAAAAAGGGATGTGAAATCATGTTTGGTCATTCAAATCAAAATGAGGTAAGGAAGTAAAATTTATTCAAAAGGTATGTTTCATTTTCATTATGTCAGGGCTTGTTTACTTATTTTTTAATAATAGTGTTACTGTAAAACAAGAATATGAAGCTACTTTAATGGTTTCATTGAATAATAATAAACATATATAATTGTTCCTGTATCGCTAGTGATAAAATAAATATATTACTTTGAGATATGACAGATGACAGTGTCAATATTATTTTTACTTTTGGCGTCACTATGAGCGCTGCGATCGATTGTATTACCCTGCCTAATAGTTTGCACCCAGCGAATATAGTTATTTCAATGTCGTGTAAACCCCTTATCCAGTCGTGAAGACCTCTTGGAGCTTACCAGTAGCAGGGTGAGTAATTCCATATTATTATCCCTGCTATAACTTGGGTTCAGGTTCAGTCATCTCTCTCATCACCAAACGTAAAATGCAGTTCACAAAACGTGGCTTTACGCCACAATGTGCGATAAAGTCGTGCTCTGTTGAAAGAATATGTTAATAAAAATTCAAAACAATGCGTCTATGCCGTCCGGCGATTCAATAAAAAAACATTAAACTCAAAATTTTACAATGATTTTATTTGTTACAATTTACCACGAAAAATGTGGTATACTTTTCTAGGTAAGTTTGACAAGCATGTGTTTACTTGGTTGTACGGTTGTATCATTTCGTGAGAACCGTGAGATATTTTCTTTTAGTATTAAGCTCTAAAGTAAGTCCAAGAACTGAAAATGTATGAATTTATTCATGCAGATGGATTTACTTCGTGGAAGCTCACTTGAAATACATTCGAATGACTGTCAACGCATTAGTTGAGAACATGATTTTCATCTGATAAATCTTTAAATATCTTATAATTTCTATCTGGGTACCAACTTTATTTTGTATTGCTATTGTTAAAGAATAAATATATCTTATCATTCGCCAGCGATTTAATGTAAAGATGAAAAAAATCATAAATCTCGATTAATTCCTGTAGTCGGGTAAAAAATTAAATTCATGATTCCAATACTATTTATAATTGATACGAAACAAGGCAAACAATAAGGGTTTAGACAGACGCACTGCATTACAACTGTTTGATAACTGCAAGCTAACTGCGTGCCAATTGCTAGCTAGTGTGCATTTCGATACGAGTTATAGTTAAAATGCAATGTCTGTTGCAACCCTTACACCTTGTTTTTGAGTCATACAGATTTAAGAATCTACAAAAACGTTACAGTAACCTTCAAATACTCCCGCTTCACTTACTGTTATACAAATATCTTCCATTTATTTAATTTGTATCCCTAGTGTAACTAGACACGTGAAATAGTATTACATGTTCCAGATCACAGGTCAAAATATATTGGTTCGTCAACCAGTTTGTCAAACCTGACTTATGAAAAAAGCCAAGCACGAGACTTATGTAAAAGAATAATTTAATCGTATCTAAGGGTCGTATTATAGTAGGTATGCGCGATGCATTCGACTCTGATGCACATTTTGTGAATGCTATAGTAGACTTATCGGTTATCGCTATAAATATAATTTGTAGCGTTATTGATGAACGCGTTTTAAAACTTTCACTTTTAATATTTTTGTAGCACTTCTGTGCGCACTACGCTAATATAAAAAAAAAAAAAAACTTAACACTTTCACTACCAGAAACCCGTAAGTGGGCCCTATGGGAGGTTACTCCTAAGTTCGAAAAACGAAGTTCGTATCGTGCCGTCCCT
This sequence comes from Hedya salicella, assembly GCA_905404275.2. Lineage (NCBI taxonomy): Eukaryota > Metazoa > Arthropoda > Insecta > Lepidoptera > Tortricidae > Hedya > Hedya salicella. Next base: position 5,493,033 of record FR990114.1, on the reverse strand, counting down.
CTTGCTATCGTGTGATAGTGTATTTTATTGAGTGGGACGGTGCCATACGAACTTCGAATTTCGAGCTTTGTAGTAGCCCCTCTACTCGTAGCAGGTTTTTGCTACGGGCGCGTATCCCATGTTATGAGCCAAACGCGTAGCCGTAGCGTTAAGATTATCTTGGTAATGAAAGTGTCCAGTTATTCGAGTAATCTCACTTTTTGCAAGGTTTCTGAATACGAAACTGGTGTTTTAAGTGTCTGTAATTAGTAAACTGGCGACAACCAGTAACGAATTCGAATAGTCATTAAAATCTAGCCTATTTCTCTTAATTAAGCTCTGAATTCTTCACTCTCTAGTTATTAACTGCCCGGACCTGCAGATTGAAACGTTGGAGTCTCGCCAAAATACGCTTTTGTTGCATTCAAATTTTGTAATTGGCCAAGAAAAAGTTTGTCTCTCTCTAATTTTTAGCTAAATTATGGTCTTTCAAAAACACATTTGGGTATAAAGGTGCTCCCTCAATTTGAACATTGGCCTGTAATGTAACGTCACAGAGTCAAGCATTAAACTAGTTAAGGAGACGAATGTTCGTCAAGTCAAGAAGGCAGCACTGTAATGTAATGCTCAAAATCGAATCTGAAATGTTAATTAGAGGCGAATGCTCCAATTTAGGGACCACCTTTAAGTTACTTTATTTATTTTTATCTAAGAACGTAGAGTGTCCCACTGCTGGGCAAAGGCCTCCCTCTCATTCTTCCACGTGTCACGGTCTTGGGCAATCTCCCACCAGTTGTTCTGGACAGAGTCAATCTCGTCCCGCCGTCGAGGCCTACGGCGACGCCGGACTCTATTTTGTGGGACCCACTGAGTGGCTACTTTAGCCCACAAGTCCCCCAGCATGCGACCGACATGTCCGGCTCAGGCCCACTTCAGCTTGGCAGCTGTTTGGGCTACGTCGGCTATCCGGGTTTTGGAACGTAGTTGATCCGGTCAGTTCGTTTCAGTTTTACTATATAATAGGAATTGTTTTTATAAACGAAGGTAAAATCCTCCATAGGCGCAGCAGAATTATGATAATAATGGTTTATAACTCTCGTACCGTATGTACAATACGCACTGTTTTAAATTGCGGCACAACTAAATCCATCCATATACACAAGTATAAACATTATATATAGTTCTTGATTTTATTGGATATTTGTATACAATGTGCAACACCTGTAATGGTCTTTAGGATCACTGAGTTGAAAAAAAACATAGGTAGCTTTGCATTTTATTTTTTGATGTTTGTATATGCGTTGTTTCTAAGTGATTTTGTGGCCAAATAAAAATGGCATCCATCTACTACGAGTGAGGAGGCGATCTCTAGAATTAAATCAATGTTTGATTATTTATCTATCTATCAGTCATTACTGAACATAGGCCTCTCCTATCCAGCTCACTATTAGGTGCGTCCACATTTGTATCATTTGCTCGATCAGATCTTTGTTCCGTGGCATGATCTCGCTCATGACGCGTTTGGACGTTGCGCCGATCCGATCGCTCGAAATCCATGTTGCTACGCGTATCACACACTTAGATTAGACAAGCTAGTCATGATCGCCGCGCTGACAGTGAGCGTCCAAGCAGCGCGATACGCAGTCATGCCACGGCACGGTGATCGGATATGAGCAAATTATACAAGTGTGGAAGCACCAGTGAAGTGAAGAAGAAGCATAGTGTGCGACCACATCCACCGACTTCTCATAACCCTCCATGAGGTCACCCGTCCGCCTAATCGGGGGCTGCTCTACGTTGCGATTTTTATGAGTGGTCGGCATTCCAGGATTTTACTGACCTAATGGCCTTCCGTTCTCTGGGCTACATGGCCCAATCACTGCCATTCAAACTTGCAATCGTGCGCGCTGTGTCGGTTACTTTGGTTCTTTTGCGGATATCCTCATTTCCGATTCTAGCGAACAGAGAAACTCCAAGCATAGCCTTTTTTATTGCCGTTGCGTGACTCTGATACGCCTTAGGAGTCCTACACTACAATACTTTTAGGGTTCGTCTATAACCAGCTTGACTTTAAATGTTTTTATGTCTTGTTAAAAAAGAGATGTAATTGTCTATGATAAAATGGCGTGAGAATGCTGTTAGAGGATTGGTCAACGTTTATCTGATTTAGACCGGTCAGGGATTAATTTTAAAAATAGCCGGAACCAATGACGAGGAATTGGAGAGATCAGCCCAGTTGCGACATTCTGTTGAAGACCGTAAAAGAAGGTGGTTGTTAATACAATTAAGTTAACAATTGCAATTAAAGAGTATACTTGTGTGAGTAATTGCATTAGTACTTTCTTTCACGACCGATTCTACTGAACCCAGAGTTCCTGCCTGCATCAGGAGTGCGTAAGTTTATACTACTGAAAGACATTGAGATATTTTAGTCATAGTTTAATTGAACATATTTTAAAAAGTCAAAAATATTACGTGTATTCCTGAATAATGTTCCATGATTAGAAATTCAGTACAACATAGTATTGACAGTATAGTCAATTCGTTCTGTGGAATCTTAACTACTCTAATCTGCATGTCAACGACTCGGTTATTCGGCAATACGATGCCATTCGTGTGGAACGCAATTTTCCCTTTCAAGTTGGCTTAGAATGCGTATGAATTATATAGGTTAAGAAACTTTCTCAGGAAATAAGGATTCATTCAGTATAGCAGTGTTCAAAAATAAGTTCTTCCTCGGGGTCCCATGGAAGACTAGCGCTGCAGTATTGCATCGATATTTTTATTTCTTTTGCTCGTTGCTAATATACCGCATTTCCGAAATACCAGATTTCGGATAATAAATATCGGATTATCCATACGCACTCTAAGATTACCACATTCCCCTTACACCAGGTTGACCAAGTTATAAAATTGTTAAGAAATGTGATAAATTCAGAATGTGGTATTTTGCAAAATCTGGTATTTCGGAAACGAGCAATTTCTTTCTTAGTTAAACTTTTCTAAGCCAACGACGTATTAATCCATCATAGAGCGATAAAGAGCTACATGCACCAGTATTAAGTTTAGTTTCGGTTTTGACACTGATATGACATGGCGTTTGATTTGCAACTTTTATGTTTGAGGTAGCGTCCAATAGGTCAATAAAAACGAATGAAAATCATTATCAAACACGGGGCAACAAAACGTGCTTAATCGCGTATGAATATGATTTATTGTATTACCTTGCGTTGGGAATTCTTCGACGTTTCGATCATCGCATTACGTCTATAGTCTCGAAGTAAATGTTCCGTCGAGGTTCAAATTAGTTCCGTTTTTTTTGTGTTGTGATAAATACAGAGCTCGGAAAATTTATAGAAATAAAATGTATACAATTTCCTCTAAAATAGAACAAGATGCAATAGTCTTATTATGTACCTACAGATTTTTTTATATTTTTGAATTATATGTAAGCACATAAAATCTCATAGACACATTCATCGTAAAGACAGTTCAGAATGGTTCTTGATCCACTTCTTGACCGTTTTTAATTTGTTGATACTTCAGTTCAGTTCAGTTTTTAATTTTAATGGCTACCTACTGTTAAATTCTGCCAGCGTCAAGTTTTTAAGGCAAGGTACGGTTTTATATTAAAAATATTAAAGCAATAAGTTACTCAACACCGATTCATGTCGCCCGTCCAAGATGGAAAAGAACAATATTTACCATAATTTTTAATTAAATATTTAAAAATAACGACCGATATTTTTACAATTTTTTGCCGTCATAAAATTCAAGTAGGTCACATATATGTGTCTATAAATCTTCTTTAAATAATAACAAACATATTAAAGAATTTAAAAAATGGATTCATTGACCTTCAAATAGTGTAGTACTAACAGCTCTTATTTTTTAGAAAACGAAACGTCTTCAATTTAAAGACATTTTTACAACTTTTTACATACATACGAATATTGCAAATGATATAAAGCTTTTAAAAGTCGATAATTTGCATACGTTAAAATGATTACCGTACTTTAAATCAATTCATCTTTCACGCTCTTTTTCAGATCCGCAGATTTTCATGTGGAAAATAATTCACTAACACTAAATTACGCTAACCCAATTACTAACAGTAAAACTCGTAAATTAAGTTATTGTTTACTTAATTGCTTAAGCGTTTTCATAACGGCTAAAGAATTAATCATGTTAAAATATAAATTTAATTTTCAACTGTCAACATCTGCCTCGCTCAACGTGTATGAAACTTATTCAAATAATAATGACAAAACTTGATGAAGCTCGGTCTTATTTATACATTAATACTTTATTCCACGATACAAGATGGTACTAACGGCGAACTTAATGTCTTTAGGCTTTTTCTACCAGTCAAACATAAATGACTAACTTAGTGAATGGCCGTAACCAACACAAGGTCACCCATACTTAACAAGGTCACCCATAATTCTGAGTATGGGGGCCAAATTCGTCTTTATCGTAGAAACACAACACTTTAAAACTGCCCCTGCTCTTTTTCTGTTTATATTGGCACTACTAGGCCAAATCATAAGCAGGGAGGGTACCGATAATGATTATGAGGAGGGTAATGAGATGGTTTTTTTATCTTCAACCTTGGGACCTGTGATTCAAAAGTTAAAAGTGCGGGATTTGTGCGCTAATGTTGTGAGTGTTGTGTCGTGCTGATAATAATAAATAACGAACAATTAGGTGGTAATTCCAACTTTCACTCTACAACTGTGAGCGGTTTGCATCCAAGAGCTTCTGGGGTCCAGTGGCTGTAGGTTCTACGAGCAATGCACTTTACCTTGCCTTTACTACTGCTCTATGTCTCTACTCTCTCTGTGTGTGTGTACTATGATTCGTGTACGGAACTCAACATTTCCGAATCCGACGTCGCAAAGAAACTCTCGGAAACTCCAACAGACTTATTAATACTTAAAATATTAAAAAAATATTCTTTGTCATCTATTGCATTGTTAGTTGGAATGTTGCGCACTTCGAGCATAATTCCAGAAGCAGCGTTGAAGAAGTTTTACAAGGCACAGGGTAAAAACGACGCAAAATTTGAAATATCATGTTCACTATTAAAATCAAACCAGGTACATGTTAAAATTATAATGTAGTACATGATTTTCATCTTTTTACAATGTCCATAAAATTTTCAGTGATTTGGGTTCAACAATTTCAGAAACATGAAGAAACTGAAGTTACTGTTTAAATATCAGAATACTGATATCAAAAACCCTGTATATTTTTATTTCCGTTTTTTTATATTATTTTTTCATTTACTACGGTTTTTAAGGGAATTTGTCAAACAACCAACCTACCTACCACAACTATTAATTGTATTTTCCTTTCATTGTTTTTGACACGTGATTATTAAGAACAAAATATAAAAAAAATAACTGACAGAATGTAATATGCGCCTTTCCTTCTTCTGGTAGTATCACCAGCACACAGAAAATTCCTTACGATTAATTGATTCATTTCATTATAGGCTTGTGTCCTAAAAATAGTAGATTGTTTGACAAGGGGCCAAAATAAGCCATTATGACACGAAGTCTCTGTCTGAGTGACATAATGGCTTTTAGCCACGTGTTAAACACTTTGCTTTTCACTTCGACTGCGAGAAAATAAAAAAGGCTTAACACTAAAATTGTATATTTCATGACAAATAAAAAGTACAGTTTGAGCAATTCTTTATACTTAAATTGACAGCTTATATATTTTTTTAAACTAATAATGGCCATAGACAATTTTTACTTTTTAATGTGAAGGGCTGCAATACGATCAGAAATTTTGGCCAATCTGATGAGGTTGGTTTGTTTGCTTTTAATTATTCGTAAGTAGTATGTAGCTAGCCGCAAGTTTTTTTTTTCAGTTTCATAGAAATTTGTATGGGATTATATGGCTTTCTTTTAAACCCTAGGGGCTACATGTACTATTTTAGTCTCGCTTCGCGAAGCTAATATAACCTACTTTTTGAGCAGGAGAAGTGAAAAATATAATTAGTCCTGCAGTTAAATATTTTGTTTGATTGACAAAGAAAAAATACGTGTCTAATATGTATTGATAATCTAACTGACTCCATTAATTAGATAATATTTATTTTACACAGTAATCTACCCTATTATCATTCGTATGGTTAAGAATTAATTATCTATAGTACTGTGCATGCATCTATAGTCTTATCAGATCTTTGTCTTTCAATCCGGATAAGTAACTATCAGAAACAATTACGAAGTTGGGAGTTGGGGGAGGTGGGTGGCTCAAGATTCGATAACAGTCGATCAAGTAAATTGAATACTGCCTACATGGATGCCGACAGCAGTTTATCCGTGAAAACATTACCAGTGGACACATAGATATTATCTAGTACCCATAGATTCAATATCTTACAGACAAACATGCTTATTATTAAATATATCTAAGAAGAAAACTACATACTCGATCATATTTTTAAGCAAATACATTCTGTCAAGAAGTCTTTTGATTTAACGCCTGAAACCATTTGAATTAATTGAATTAATTCATTTGAAAAGTGAGTAACTAGATACCACACAAGTTGTATTAAGAGCTTAAACAACTACTTCGAGCATTACAAGGGTTCTTTAAGCTCTAATACAGCTGCGTTCTAATGGGTACTTATGGGTTATGGATGTAATAAACTTGGAAAGACTCTTGTTGGTGAACACACCGGGATTAGAATTCCAATTTGTGATCTTGAAGCCTTGATTATACAATACAGTACAAATACTTTTTATTGGACACACCTCACAGGTATTAACTAACATTTTTTATACATTTATAAAACACAAAAAGACGCCCGCAACTTCGTTCGCGGAGGAGAAAAAATCATAATCCTTCATTTTTTCTTCAGCGTAGTCGAGTAAAAAATATCCTATAACCATCTGAAGATACCCAGCTACCCGTGTACCAAAAATAGTTGAAATCTGTTTAGCCGATTTTGCGTGATGAAGCCACAACGACACATACAAACACATAAAATCCAAAAAAAAAAATATTTTTCGTTTTAACGACATCCAAATAGTCCATAACTATCATTTTTTTGAAAATGTCTTCAATGTACAGACATTTCATTTTTACAACTTTATAATAGTATAGATAATCAGACGTAGACGACCGCTGGTGGTCTTATCGGTAAAGAACGATTCCAGGCAATCGTTTGGTAGTCAAGAATTTAATTATAAAAATATAGTCGGTGGGGCCAATAAGAGATAAGGATGGCAGCTGGAGAAGAAGGAAAAACAGGGAGCTAGAAGACCTATACCTAATATTATTGGCGAGATTAAAGTCACACGACTCCGCTGGCTGGGTCACCTGGAGAGAATGGGAGACGATCGATACGTAAAGAGAGCGTATCAGGGGCGACCGAGTGGAAGACGTCCGGTCGGCCTGCCTAGATACCGCTTTCCACGAGGTGCAAAAAAATCTGTGCGCCTTAAGTACCCCCAATTGGCGGGGAAAGGCGCAAAACAGAGAATAATGGCGTTCGTTCTCTTGTGTCAGAGATCAAGATCCTCTTCGGGTCACTGAGCCAGAGTAGTAAAGTATTAGTAGGCTGTGCAAAATAGTGTAGAATTAGATCATATTAGGATTGTAAGGATGAAACGGCAATGGCCGTGCCATGTAGCTCGGAGAACGGGCGGCGGTTGGGGCAGTACAGTCCTGTCGTGGCAACCACGCATAGGAAAGCTTAGCGTAGGATGGCCCCCGACTAGTTGGACAAATGACAACGTGAGGGTCACAGGGAGTCAGCGACTGGAAGGCCTATGTTCAGCAGTGGACGTCTGTGGCAGATAGATGGATAGATAGCTTTAACTAGCTTATGTTCAGATATCTGTCACTCACACCACATTGACGATACTAATACGAAACTAAGCCTTATGGGAATATGAGTTGCTAACGCGCTACATATTGACGTTTTAATCCGTCAATCGGCTGAACTGGTGGAGCGGATTGTTATTGATGTGGCTAAAGCGAATGTCAGAACAGAAGCTGGCGTTTAGCGGGGTCAAATCCCGACTGGGGCGTGTGTGTATGACGTGCAGCAATCTTTTTTGACGTTATAACGTCTTATAAATCGATGAACGCCGGCTGCACGCACGAAAGAGCATGACTCATTGTCATGTTCAGCCTGAGCCGAGCGTGGTGCAAGCGAGAACGCGGAACAAGCGATAGAGAGGCACGATCGGCCTATCGGATCGGCGTTCGGCTTCTCTTTCACGTTATCACATACAATTATCGTTCATAAACCAACTTTACAGACAACCAATTTTTTTCCTAGGTTTTGGATGTTTTTTATGTATTTGAGTAATATAATTTATTTTTACCTTTTAGATTGTCCCTAATATTTATTTTTTCAGTTGCTATAAATATGTAAAGGATTTGGTTGTAACTACACCAAGATTCTTATAGTAGATCAAAATATGGGCTCCGTCTGAAATGAAAGATATATATATATATCCCGCCGGTTTGGCTCAGTGGGAGTAATGTTGCCTGCGAAGCCGAGGTCCTGGGTTCAAATCCCGGTAAGGGCAAATATTTGTGTGATGAGCATAAATATTTGTTCCTGAGTCTTGGATGTTTTCTGTGTATATAAGTCATATATCTATTAAATATATCGTCATCTAGTACCGATAACACAAGCCTTATTGAGCTTATCATGGGACTAGTTCGATTTGTGTAAAAATTGTCCCGCAATATTTATTTATTTATTTATATATATATATTTTATGTATTTACTTTTAATCTAGGTTGATAGTCTGTTTTATATCATATTAGTTTCGGATTTGTATGGGCTGTTATGTGCTTATCTTGGTTTAACCTAATAATAACACCATATATATTGTTCAATGGTAGATATTTTTTATTATAAGAATGCACAGCTACGAGTAGGTCTTACGAAGAAAAGTTGGGACATGAGAGTCACGTGCGGGAGTAATTGGATGACTGGCATTGAATTAACTTGTTCGAAGAATTTTCATACATATTTCATGTAAATTTATGCATTTGATATAAAAATATTGAGATTAGTATTATGATATGATTTTGGCTAACTATGAAATGAGAATAAATGTGTTTTATGGAACTCGATTAAAAATGTTTCTCTGTGTTATTCATGTATATGGTATTTATTTAGGTTAAGTTTTTGTTTGAAGTAAGGATAGTAAAAAGAAAACACTAGTAACGCAGACATTAAAACAAGGAAAATTAGTTCCGAAACGTCGGGAACTCAAATGAGATATATACGCTATACGCGATATACGCGATATAATCCGTTAAATTGTGTTATTTAAAAGGGAAAGTATTCAATAGGCTTGTGTGCTAAATAATTATAATTCATCGCGATCAGAAAATATTGGACACGTTTTTTTTCTTTTGCCAATTGAACAAAAAAAATATGAAGACATAGCCCGTTAAAGTTCCCCGTGTCATCACGCCGTTCGACCGTTTTTCGCACGGCGTGACGTCATGCGCCACACTCCCAAACTTTGACGCGCTTTATCTGTCTTTGTTGTTCATTGACAAAAGAAAAAATACGTGTCCAATATTTTTTGATAATCTAACTGTCGGATTAATTAGAATTATACTTTTAATACCCAAGAAGCTAACCTATTACATATCATACAACTATATATGTAAATTGCTCGTATTGTTGACACGTTTGTAGATTTCGACTGGACTGAACTATATTATGACATAACGGCAACTTATCTTGATCCTTGAAGAACATGTAAGATGTTACATAATCTCCGAACAGATTTGAGGCCAGGCCAAGTTCGTAAACGGAGGAGAAACAGTCATAACTTACTTTTTTCTTGAGCCTAATACGTAGTCGGATAAAAAGTATCCTATAACCATCTATGGATGCTCTGCTACTCGTGTGCCAAAAATAGTTGAAATCCGCTTAGCCATATTGACGTCATGAAGCCACAATTAACGACACATAGAAACATATAAAAAATCCAAAAAACATATTTTTTGATCCAGTGACCTTCAAAGTGCATTTCACTAAATATCTTCAATGTACAGACATTACATTTTTACAATTATAATTAGCATAGAAGTAATTTTATTTTATTAACAACCGAGAATCTTATTGTGAATACATTTAATTTTGTAATGATAAATATGATGTTACTTACAAGATCATTATAAATGACATATTCATCTGACAATGCTGCAGAGAAATATAGTAAGGATTTTTCCTTCACGAATTGCAGTAGTCAATAAAACCTAAGGTTTATCCTGAACTTTCCACAATAAACCGTCGAACCTAAAGTAGGTAAACACGTATTTCTAAAAATGTTTGTATAGTAAACAACAGAGAGAAGACCTCCCCAAGATGCAAACATGTAGGTATGGCTGTACGGTACCGCTTTTCTCCTGCCGAACGTACGTTACACATACACGTCTTAAAATATTGAACAAAATTTTGACTGTCTTGTGAAACAAAATATGAATATAGTAGATTCAAAACAATGTAAAATCATTCTTCTTCTATACTATTATACAATTGTAAAAATTAAATGTCTATACATTGTATTTTTTATTGAACCTTAACTTTGACAAGTTTTCAATTCCTCACACATTCGGTTTAGAGTCTTAGTAGGTGTGATAATGTGTGAAAACCGTGTCAACTTAAATCAATACTACATTTTGTGTGAGTGACGTACAAATAGATAATTCGGTTTCACGTCACGCACTACTGCTGGGGGCCTGCAGCAACAATAGGTGTAGCGTTTGAAAGGTTTCTTGACTGAGAGGTAATCGAACTTGCCACCCGCGAGACAGACACTAAGTCGGTAAAACACGTATGTTATTAAGTTATTATTTCTTGGTTACATCCGAGATACCTTCACGTGTTTCACCTTTTAATTTAATGACTAACGGCAAGATATTTGCCGTCATACATTTTAATATAGGTACTTACAAAAAACCTTCAGCTTTTTTTGCGTTTAAATGTTAATTACAGAAATTATGAGGCTACTAAACCAGAAACAAAAAAGGCAGTAAAACTCACTAATTCTATTAGTAAAAAATCTTGGAAAAGACTACAGTATTTTACGGACTGTATAGATGAATTACCCAATATTTTGTTTCCCCAGTGGTTCTATTACCATTCGCGTTTTTCCCCAAATTGCTTATTTTCCATTCGTCATTATGGCCGGCATTTAATTTCTTACACGTTTTTTTTTCGAATCGTATTTTTCGCTAAATGCATGTTTTTACCAGTCCGTCTTGTTCACATAAGCATAATTACGCATAATGGTTATTGGTCATACATTTTTGCGCATAATCTTTTACCCATAACGATTAAGAGCATACAGTGTAATGGTCATAAAATTTTTGTGCATAAATAAGCATAAATACGGATGGGCATAATGGTTTTGCGCATAACATTTCAAAGCATATTATACAATCGACATAATAGTATTACAAGTTCGTTGTCATAAATTTGAGTAAACGTAAAACGAGGATTTAACTCAGTAGTACACGGGTAGCTGGGTATCTCCAGATGGCTAAAGGATACTTTTTACCCGACTACGCTGAAGAAAAAACGACGGTTTATGACTTTTTCTCCTCCGCGAACGAAGTTGCGGGCATCTACTAGTTAACAAATAAATTTAAACTGTTCGAGCATACATTTCTTGGTTCCTTTGATGGTTGTGTAAACTCATCCAGAATAGAGTGAAGGTGTAAGGTTTATTTTGTCCCGTTTCGTAAACACGGAAAGTTTTTACGTTACATGCTGGACCACAGTGAAGAGAACCGTGCGTCATGCTGTACTATGCGTCGTGCATAAAAAAGTACGTAATTGTTTTTATAAACTACATTATCACAAAAAAATGGTTGTTGTAATACATTCAATAAATATTAAGTCTTCCAATTACGTTTAATTTACATTTAAAAAGAGATTTACTTGTGACGCGTATACTAGTTAGGTAGTAAATATGATTTATTAATTTACCTTTCGTTGGTAATTCTTCAATGTTTCGGACGTTGCGTTAAGTCCATAGACTTGATCCTCATCGTCCCGTTTATTTGGTTGTGATAATGAGTGAAAATCGTGTTAGATTAAATTAAAGTAATGAAATATAAGTCAGTGAAGCACGTAATTTTTTGATTCTTGAGCACACCACAGCAATTTGTTTGCGTTTAACATTGAAAAGTAAGTCGTTAAGCACGTATGTTTTTATTTCTTGATCACAATGCAGCTTCTTCAACACATTTAACGTTATCGGTAAAACATGTGCGTTTTTGATTCTTGATCACACCACAGCTACTACTATATGTTCAATATTAAAAAGTAGGTAGGTAAAACACGTACGTTTTTTATTCGTGATCACTCCACCAGGTACCTCTAAGGGTTTGACTTTGAAAAGTAAGTCGTTACACACGTAAGTTTTTTATTGCTGAGTACAACACAGTTACTTCTATGGATTTAATATTGAATAATAAGTCGTTAATAACGAACGTTTTTGATTCTTGAGTACACCACAGCAATTTTTATGCGTGTTAAGCGCATAAAAATTTAAAGTCGGCAAAACACATCGTCATATGTTTTTATTTATTAATTACACAACATCTACTTCTATACTTTCAACTTTGAAAAGCAAGTCAGTAAGACACGTATGTTTTGGATTATTGATACCACAACACTTGATGCGCTTGGCATTGAAATGAAGATTTATTATTATTGTTATTGATAAGAAAGCAGTTAAACACTTACGTTTTAGAAACTTGAGCAGACCACGGCTACTTTTGTACGTTTAACATTGATAAGTAAGTCAATTAATACGAATATTTTCATTTCTGTGACCAAAAAATATTTGACAGTAGAAAAAAAAGTTAAATTTATATAAGATCCTGATAAAACAAGCAAAATAAAAAACTACGTTAAAATTTTCAGTTCGATACCTTACGTCTAGCTTGTTTTATGAGTCTTTAAAGTTGGGTGGGATAGTCTATTTTTAAAGTACGAAAATTTAATTAACTAATAATACCATTCAATAACCCATAAAATGGTTTGTAGTTTTTGTTATAAAACCGTTTCGATAAACGCAAGTTTTAACATAGCTGCAGGACAAAGTTCTTATTTTCCATGTACAAGATATAAGCGTGTAACGTCACTTGCTTGTAGGCTTTAGTATGAAGCGTTTTTTGTGAAACTCCAAAAATGTGCTTTTAACGTCGTTGTATCTATGATATTGGTTTTTTCACCAATATTTCTATTATTAAGACGTCGTTTTATAACATACTAAAAAAATTTCCAATAACCTATTGCAGCTACTGCGTCGGTAAAACATACATATACGAGTCGTCTCAATGCGTTTATCACTAAAAAGTTAGTGAACCTTGATGTGTGACAAAACGTTGGAAGTTGTATTTCCCAAATATTTCATTTCCCAACCTTTTTTATTTGGAAACCGTAAATTTTTCAGAATTTCAATAAAACAAACCTAACCTAAAAAAATCTGTTTTTTTTTGTTTCGGAGACAAGCGCAAGTTGGGAAATGAGGCAGATTGCGAATTTGTTTCGGTAAAATTAAATGATCCCAAAAATAAAGGTAGGTGAACCTGAGTCTTTAGTGTAAGTTTAGATTTCAGACGGAAAATGTTTCGAATCCTTTCGTGATAATGTTATCTGTATGGAAAACGTAAACGTGATTCAAACGTTTTGTATACGATGCTTTTGTAGCAAGTGAACTCTGAGGGTCGTAGACATCTGCAATCAAAAGAATTCAAATTTGCTGCCATAAGAACTTAATATGTAACTATTATAAACAAAGATCAGAAACAAATGAAAAAAAATTCGACGATACTGGACTTGAACCAGTGCCTTGAGCCAGACCGGGGCAGCACGCTCTACCATCTGAGCTAATCGTACATTTTTTTCATTTGTTTCTGATCTTTGTTTATAATAATAACGCTAGTGGAGTGATCCACTAATAAATTGCAAAAATTGTGATTATTATCATGATATTTGTAAAACAAAAAGTTAATATGTAACTGTTTGCTGATTAAAATTACTGTTTTACTTAATTAAGTACAAATATGGAAAATCGACAAATCAAAATTATAATAATTAATCCATACTAATATTATAAATCCGAAAGTGTGTCTGTCTGTTACCTCTTCACGCTTAAACCGCTGAACCGATTTGGATGAAATTTTGTATGGAGATAGTTTAAGTTCCGGGACGGACATAGCTACAAAAAAAATAGCCTTATCCGCGATAAACGAATTTAAGGCGGACGAAAACGCGGGCAGAAGCTAGTATCCAATAATAAAAATCCTTGTTGATGAACAAGGAAAATTATCGATCCAGAATATCGTCGAAAAAAGAATCAGTCCCATGGTAAAATTGAAATACTTGATATAGTTAAAAAAAAAAAAAGTTATAATTATTTTTCAGCAGAAATACATTTTGTCAAAATTAATTTTGAACGGTATTACGTTTGGTCAACATTCAAAATGGTTAATTCAAGTGGAAAATTTTCCATTTGGTATTATGACACTAAATCGCTCGTTTCACGGGTTATGTGACTCTCACAATGAAACACAACTGAGCAAAAACTGCTGATTAGCTGCTGCAAAGGATCAGGAGTAAGATGTTGGTTCCGGGAGGATCTTGTATGAGATCCTACCTCCATTAGCCCGAAACGAATTTTTGGGTTCCTTTTTCATTAATTAGCCCCGACATTGGTGCTCAAATGTCTGGAACCAAGCAAGCCGATTGCTATCGATACCTCTCTACTCCTACTTTATCATATATATGCGCTTGTAACGAACATTGCCAATAACAGGGAGAGGAAGTCAAGTGTGAAACAAAATGAATTATGTTACACACACTGAATCATACTCATACCTCGTTCCTAAGAAAAATATTCTTAGAAAGTTTGGAAGAAAACGAGAACGCCAAATGTGAACATTTTTGTGCGCAAATTGTTATTACACGTCAATAACTATTTAAAGAATTATTTTTTCCGGACCGTTATGGAATTAGCTCGCGAAAAGCCTATTTAGCTGTTCAGTCTGAAAAATTGTTTCAAGTCCCGAGTTTGTTAAGCTTTTTTATAAACGAGCGTTGGGTTTTATAAAATTGAAGTGAGTTTGGTCACTTTTTATCGTTAATTCGATTTCAAAAGATATGCTGTAGCTGTTTTTTGTTGTTAGAAGTTTGGCTCGACTTTGCAAGACTTTCACTTAGCTTTTGTATTTTAGTTGGACAATTTCACTTAACAAGAGTTTTTGTAGCGGCCTAATTTAACTTTGGAACTGTTTTAAATTACTTTTTATACGATGAAAATTAGTCTTATTTATTGCGACACTTAGGTTATTAATTATAGGATGAAGTAATGCAGGTTTCAAGAACAATATGAAGTTAATAATAAGTATTTCTCGCGACGTTGTCCGTGTCAGTCATTCCAAGTCATTCTAATGCCTAGTGTCTGGACAGCGATAGTTTATAATAAGTAATGATTAATCATTATAGAAGAATACAAATTGACAATTAATCATTGAATAAATTAATATTACGGCACAAATTTATACAAATTGAAATAGTCCTATGATAAGCTCATTAAGGTTTCTGTTATGAGTACTAGACGACGATATATTTAATAGATATATACTTACTTATATAAATGGACACAATTATCTTCGTAAATCTAGAAAGGATTATTAATTTATTATTCAACAAATTACATTTATTCCATACTAATATTATAAATGCGAAAGTGTCTGTCTGTCTGTCTGTCTGTCTGTCTGTATGTCTATCTCTCTGTCTGTTACCTCTTCACGCTTAAACCGCTGAACCGATTTGGATGAAATTTGGTATGGAGATAGTTTGAGTCCCGGGGAAGGACATAGGCTACTTTTTATCCTGGAAAAATACCCTTATCTGCGATAAACGAATTATATAATATAAAATAACATTTTCTTGCATTACCCGTTTTGTTTTTTGTTTGATTACTAGAAATAAAAAAAAACCTGAAGATTGATATTCCATGAACTTTTCATTTTTTAAAGATACCTACATATGTTAATCCGATACCCAATCATATATTACCATTTCAACTTGTTATAATCTTATTTATTTTGACATCCATTAATAATGTTTTTAGTCAAATGGAGGGCCAAGAATTTAATAAATTTCCATATTTATCTTTCATTTTCCGGTAAAGCCGGTGTAACAAAATGGTACATTATTATTTGAATAATTCAGGCACTCAAATTTTGTGACATCAAAGATTTTTTCGTCCAATTAAGAGTCAAGAATTCAACAAATTTTGATAACTCATGGTATTAAAAGCTTGTAAAAAGTTGGAAATCTGTACAGACAAAGTTGCGAGGTAGATTCTACCCACTTGTATAACAACGTTCGGTTCTACTCCAGTTTCTCAGCGTGAAAGATGATCGGTTCTCTAATTGGCGGATTACGTCACAACCGCTGTCGTTTCGCATTATTTGGTACATTCATGTAGTCAATGTAATTTATGCGACGCTTACGATTAGACGCTATTTCTAATATGACGCAAAAAATCTATTGACACAAAATTTTACGCATTTTCAATTTTAAAATGGCCAAAAACTAAAAATAAGTTGGCAATTGGTATGAGCCAATTTTTAACAAGGTATAGTCATTCAAAAACCATTTCAAAGAATAGGTTTGATAAACCGCTTGCAACTATCCGATTTGAAAAAAAATAATTCTAGGAAAGTAATTCGTGTTTTTAATTTTGACTTTTGTTTGTCCTTGCTATACTCTAGTACAGACGTCAGTCAGTAGTGACGTCACTCGAAATATCTTCGCATCCAAATGTAAAATGCATAAGAGAATAGCCTAATAACGAAAACAAAAACAAGAGCATTTTTTTTCTCATTCCAATAAATGAAAACGTCCTTTTTGATGTCTTCATTACTTAGACATTTACTTATGTAAGTACATGTACATGTGTACGGTTAGCATCAAAAGTAGCTGACAATTTTACTACTGACATATGCTAAATTGCATACTAAAATTACCTATTAATATAAATTAATTATCACTTACTTTTGACGATGACTGTACATGCTTAGAGCAAGTAAAATATTGCCTCTGCTTGTGTGAGTGTAAACGGAACACATGGCCACTGGAGCTTTATTTAATCACAGTCATAATTTTTATGTAATTGGCTACTTTTTATACTTAATGTTCTAAGAATATGTAATAACGTTCCAATATAATTGAAATTAGGAGGTTGTAATATAATATTGTTTTGACAAGAACTGAAAGTTAAATAAATTAATATCAGAAATTTCATTTTTGTAACAAGCTTTTATTGCTGCCTTTCAAGTACAGGCTTTCAAAACATCCATCAATTTCTCACCGAAACGATCCTAAAAAGCCCAAACTCGGTAGGATTGCATTATTTTATTACAGAGTTCTATGCCCACCTTCCAGCTTCATCGTCAGATTAGCTCCATGGTATCATAGTATTGCATTGTCACAAAACTTACATAAGTATGCCTAATTTTAGCTCAGTCGGAAACCGGGAAGTAAGTCAAATTTAACTTGCAAGATTTGACCCGTACAAACATACTGTAAGGGTGTCTCGTGTATAGACACAAGAACGTACATTGCAAGTTAAATAAAAGCCTATAAAAATATTGTTTCTACTCGTGTACTATAATCTGTGAATAAGAACTCCGCAAATCATACCAGAAAGACATACTTTTTAGATTGGAACACCACTCTATACTCTAAGTTGTATATTAAATGACGCTGAACTATAATAAAATATTATACAACTCCGCGCAGAACTATAATGAATTAAAAAAAATAACGCAGGTTTATGCAATTGTGTTTTTAGCAGTGTTTCAAATATTGTTGTTTATGATTACTCGAAGAAAAAGTATGGTATACCATACATATAATTAGCTGTTTAAGTCTCGTACCTTAATTAGGCCACTCAGCAAGCTTCGTGACCTAAACGCGGTACTCGACTGAAAAAGCATACATTATATAACGATTGCATAAAATGCTATTTTAACTGCCATAATCATAATGTTACTGATGTTGCCCGCCCCAGCTTCGCACCGATGTACAGCTACCAGCATCAATATCTGCCATAACAAATAGTCATAGTCATATTTATTGCATCATGTGGTATTTACAGATGTTATTTTGTATTACAAGCTGCAACGTAAACCCCGTAAGGGTACTGCAATTTATTTTACAAGAATAACTTGTTAATTACATTTCCTGCTCCATATTAATACATTTACATACTACTTGTTTATTTTTATATCCAAAAAATCTTGTATATTGTAAATACTATTCTGTAACAAAAACAAATTTAACTTAGTACCAAATTTATGATCCTTCTCAATATTTCTTACGTTGTAGCCCGGCTAGTCGTCGGGAATAAAAAATAGCACTATATATTGTTCTAGGCGCTAATAAAACATAAGTTAAATTTAATTATGACTGTTTATAAAGTAGCCGCGCGGCAACTTGCCGCGCGGCTACTTTATAAACAGTCTTTATTTTTCTCACACACACACGCACTGCGCCTGCTGGAATACTTCTCGGAGAAAATAAAGATGAGTGTAGATGAGATGCACACGCCGTCGGGTTGATCTAATACGGGAACAATAAGGAGTCCGCACACTTAAACCCGCAAATTAAAGTCGACGTACACTGTACGAAGATCGCGATTAGCGCCTTTATTTAAGCTCGAAGGACCAATTTATGTTCTAGGCGCTAATAAAACATAAGTTAAATTTAATTATGCACTGTATTTCGGTTAAATTATGATTTACAGCGGTTCTAATAATGCTACGGCGCTCGCGATTCGTATGCAACTAACTTAACTATAAACTGTCAATACACATGACAGCTGGCAGGTTTGATGTACCGTCTCGTACATATATAAATAAACAACTTAAACTAAACGGGATTCAGTCAGTACGCGGCACTAAATGGAAATCACTGGCCTTATCTGAGCAGGAAGGTAGGACGGTTGTGGAGATTCAGTTCCCTTTCCAATTATCCATTTCCAGCTTTCCAGGAAGGCATTGGATGGAGCCGTCGGCCGAGGTGCGACCGTAGACTACAGATAGGTTTCCAGTGAAAAACTTCAGCGAAGAAGAAAGGGCTGTAAAAATGCTCCACTTAATGGGTGGTTCCAATCAACCCAAGCCTTATTTCTTCATGGTTAAGACCAGTGAAAACGAAATTAGACTTGGATTGAGTTGAACAGAACAATACACGAAAATGGAGAAAAATAACTATATACAAAATGTACCTGCTAAGTGGCAGCCCTTGTAGATATTTAATCTAACACAATATTGCGAAATACTGTACAATTTTAACAGTTTTAGAGTTTTGTAACAGCACATTAATTAGTAATATATTTTAAATCTCAGTTCTTTCATAGTTTGCGCAGCACAAGTTCCAGTCAAACGAGTCGGGACCTGTCTCCCACAAACAAAAGACAATCGTGGAACTCAAATTTTCCGGATGCAATTTATTACTGGCCAGTATTGTGCCAAGGAGGTTTGCCGCGTTACAATGTCTACTGGAATTTTATTATAAATGTTTATGACCATATGGTGTGGACCTGACCTGACAAAATAAATGTTTGTATTTTTTTACACTTACAGAGTTATAATATATATATTAAGGTTAATGTTGAAATCTTTAAATCACTAAAGTTAGGTCTACAACTTTCGATTTCCTTAATATTTACTAATACTCTAATGCATGCTCTTTTGCAGGGTAAAGAGGTTATTGGCATGTGTGCTATTTCCCTACAAAATCACACCATAACTCAACCATGCATGAGCTTAAGCGAAGTATGCTAACCATAGCCGTTTTTAGATTTGTGTATTTCTTCAGTTCATATAACGCATATAATTTGCCAGATATCTTATTTACGTGGCTTATCTTATTAAAGTGGGCGAAAATATCTGATACGTTCTAACGAGGTAAGAAGCATTATGCTGAGATGGGACCATTTCGGGGCATAGTTTTAGTTTTTTTGTATATAATTTGTAATTTTTTTGTCTTCTATATGCTATGCCACTGAATAAATTTATTTTCTTTCTTTTTTTTCTTTCTTTCTAAGAAATAGAATCGTGTCAGACATTAATGCACGCTTTGTTGTGGCAGATATTAATGCTGGTGACTGTACTATGTACTTAGGAAGAAGATGAGATCTAAACTTTACTTTAATGTATGGACCTTGTAATGTTTTTTTTGAAGATCTTCTTTTCACATATTGGAGATTCTCAAACCCGAAATTTTCACATTTTCATGTAATTAAGTATATTTGCTTATGTCCAAGCCTTTTTCAGACAATTACAAAGGAAATAAATAAGAATTAGCTACATAAGTGCAGCCGTTCTGAATTGATACGTGAATATGTATACTTTTACTTAAGTTGATTTTTATTTATATAGATAGATAGATGACTGTGACTGATTCGAGAATAGTTATAGGATACTTTTTAGCTACTACTCTGAAGTCACAAATAGAGATTTGACTTTATTTCCCAAATATCTTTTTATTATTTCCTATAGGACTTACTCAGTTTACTGTTTACAAAAATATACGGAACGCGTATTGTTTTTAAGTCGTGACAACTATGTGTTGTTGTTTGTGTGAGATGTTTTTGTCATTCCGAATTCTAAGTTAAACAATAATCTAGATCTCCATATTGTTTGCTATCGATTTCATATACAAATATCGATAATTTTCTAATAGAAACAATCTGTTCACTATAACAAAATGGACTAAAACAGTTGACATTACAGTTCTATTTTCAAAAACAAATCTGCAAGTCTTGCATGATTCATAAAACAGTAGAACTATTTTGCTGAATTCACTGTTTAGTTCTACAACGGGATATGGTAATCTCAACCCTATTTACTGTATGCATAGGGCACGTGAGAAAAGTAGCTTATGAGTCGTAGATAGTGTTACGGGCAAAGAATAAGAAAAGTGTACCAGAGTGTTAACACTTTCGCAGCCAAAATTTTTGTAGCGCTTCTCTCGTAGCCAATAACATGGGAAAAATAGTATGTAGCGAAAACTTGCTACGGTCAGAGCGCCCGCCGAGCGGCCTCGCGGTCGTGAATGTGGTAATGCCATGAGGGATATATCTATTTATTTCAGGGACTGCATACCGGTATTTCTTTCTATACAATTAAACTGGGCTAGAATTCCACTTTGTATAAAGTGATATCACTAAACTAGATAGTATAGGCATAACAATGTGATATGACTATTTCGGTTTTCTAGTTGCTCAAAGTACCAGTGATATCGCTTTTGTATTGCTAAACTAGCAATTATTTAGGTATTTGATCGCAAGCTATTCGACTTACTCGTACGCATATTGTTTATAGATTGTATTAAGAACTAGCTTTTGCCCGCGACTTCGTCCGCGTATAGCTCTAATTTCAAAATATCCTCCTAAGTGCGCCTCTACATACATCTTCGGCTGATTGAGATTTCGCAGCAACATTACTCGAGCACCCACCTTTAAGATAAGTATGTGAGAAGGTAGGCCGAGTGGGCTAAGTGCATTTAAAAACCCTATGCGATTGTTTATGGCCTCATCCGTGTTCACTACAGAGTCTAAGTACAGACTTGTATTCGTATTCTGAACCCTCGAAAGACTTCAATAAAATGTTATTAAGAACGGAAGCCTGGTCGTTCTTAGGTGTCAGAATCGCTCGTTCACTCAACCACTCCATGGACTTGCTGTGTAGATTTTGAACATCTGGGTAAATTTTAGAGATTAGGTCGTCAACGGTCCACACAACTAAGGCAAGATCCGATGGAATCGTAATCCTTCCCTCAGTTTCGGAATATTCTCCATTTCGTATTTTTAGGAGAGGGTCGGAGAATTCTCCAGTGCAAATATCGCCCTTAAAGTGCACTCGCATATTAATCTTAAGATGGAGTTCTTTTGATTAAAGGCCAAATATTTGACGCCTTAATGTAAGTTTTAACTTCATCAGCTCGAGTTCCTTTCGGAACTATTCGGAAAGAATCTGACGGAAGTCTCCAGCTAACAACATAGTGACTCCACCCATCATACCATAGTTCTCTCTAATATCATTCAAAGTTCTATTCAGCGTTTCAAAGCACCATTTATGTGCCATTGTACTTTCGTCCCAGACTGTTACTCCTTATTTCACACCTTTCAGGGATAAATTTCCAAAAATTCTGAAATTAGTTTTCTTAGTTTTAGATGAAATGTATATGCGAAATATTATAACTTTTACTCAATTAATTACAGGTTTTCAATACAAACTTTCAACCCCAAATTAACTCCGTTAGGGGATGAAATTCCAAAAATCCTGAAATGAGATTTCTTAGTTCTAAATTAGTAGTCTATGCGCCAAATATTATAACAGTTACTCAAATAATTAAAGGTTTTCCATGCCAACTTTCAACCACAATTTAACTTAGTAAGAAGATTTGTTTTCTAAGCTTTAAATGAAGAATCTATACGCGAAATATTATCGCAGTAACTCAAATAACTACAGGATTTTCATACAAACTTTCAACCCAAATTTAACACCGTTAGGGGATGAATTTCCCAAAATGCTGGAATAAGTTTTCTTAATTTTAAAAGAAGAGTCTGTGGGCGAAATATTTTAACAGTTACTCAAATAATTAAAGGTTTTCCATACAAACTTTCAACCCCAATTTAACCCCGTTACGGGATGAATTTTCAAATATGCCCTTATTAATGTTTTTCACTGTACATTAGGAGGTTGTGACCAAAGTTATAAGCGTCTAACTTTAAAAACTACATGTTTCTCCATACAAACTTTCAACTCTTTTTTATGCCTCTTAGGGGATGAATTTTTTTAGCAGCCCTAAATTATTTGTTTTGTTTTTTAGTAAGAAGCTTTTATACAAAGATTCAAGTCTATAATTTTCCAAATGAACAATTTCCATACAAGGGCTCAACCCCTATTTCACCCCCTTAAGGGTTGAATTTCGAAAAATCCTTTCATAGTACACGTCCGCGTACTATATAAAATATACGTTCCAAATTTCATGTTTATATCTTTAGCGGTTTAGGCTGTGGGTTGTCTGTCAATAGGTCAGTAACGCAAGAGTTTTATATATACAGATAAGGATACAATCCAATTACGATACGAATTGTCATTTAAAAAACCAAATGTGACTTAAAAGAGATCTGTCAAAATTGCGACTCCAATAATTGCAAACTTTTCGAGACGATTATCTTTCGTAGTTGACACTCTACTCCATACTCTCTGCTACGGCGTAGCAGCCGGCGTAGACATTGTTTCTGTAGAATACATAATCATGTGCTACGAGCTACGACTTATGACGGTCGTTCAGAAGATATGAGGGTCGAGTCGCGTGAATGTACTTTCGATTGTTTTAAAATTTGAAATATATGGCGCTGAATATTGAAGAGTAGAATGCTCAATCTTTTATGTTTTTCCATTACAAAATTGAGAAAAACGTATTAGTTTGAATGTACTAGAAAATGTGCACCATTTCTAGTATCATTTTCGTATTTCGTTTCACCATTAATACTACCTCATAAAACTAATTGCTCAAATTATACATTTTTTTCGAAATTGTTTGTATGTAAATCACTTTATTGCACATAATAACCAGTTACAAATGCAATCGACGTAAAAGAGATAAGTACAAAGGCGAACTTATTCCTATAGAGATTCGAGATCTCTCCCAGTTAACTTTTGAGAAGAAGAAGAAGGTAGACAAACTAACACCACTTAAAAAAATATTTACGTACTGAGCCTTACAAAAAAATGTTATATTTTTCTTAAACAAACAGATTCAAGTCACATGACCTTCGAATATATTTTTTTGTTATTTAGAATGAAAGTATACCTACTTTACACCTACCTACATAAACAGATTCAAGTAATATAACCTTGAAATAAGTTTTTTGGTAATTTAAAATGAAAGTATTTAGTTTATTTTATTTTCTCTGCTTTGTCATTTCCGGGTACGTAATAAAGTAATTTAAACGGTTTCATCATCGTCATTATCACGTATAATAAGTTAGAGAATTAAATTAGATTACTTAATGTACATGTAAAGTGACATATAAATTAATGTGCTTAAATTGCTTCATTTAAATATCAAATTCTATTGTTTATTATAGTTAAAGCATCAAATGTAGGCACTAAATTGCGCCCTTATTCAAGCTTAATAATGTGGTACCTCCCACGTGATCGTTTACTTCTCTGCTTATACACAAGCTGTCTAAGTGCTGATAAAAGCTTAATAACATAGCAAAACGGGGCTAAACGCATATTTATAGTAGTACTAATATCTTAGATACTAAAGGAAAGCAGAATTAATGGTACGGTAATATAATGAAAAGTGACGATCGTTACTGCGTAAAAGCTTCTTGAATATCCCCACAAAACCCCGACGAAGAGGAAGACTCTCTGCCATATGGTGGCCAATATTAAATGGGAGATGAAAGCACAGGATCTCACAAACATGTCAACCCAGGATAGAGCCCTGTGCTGTGTGTCAAAATAGGTCAAGAACTGAAAACTGCACGTTAGGTTAGGTTTGTGTATTAACCATGTATAGCGAAGCGAGCGGAGCGTCCAAATTGATCAAAAATCGATATGGACTCTTTAATTACCTACCCTTAAATAATTAAATTTCTTAGCTAAAAGTGTTTCTTCAAATAGTTATATCATAAGAAAAGATCTTTTTCAAATCAATGTGAGTGAGTGTGGGCTGGCCTTGTCGTACAAGACCCCAGATAGAACTGGGATTAACGGAAGGCAAAATAAGAACTCCGCCAAAAACAGATACAGATACTCGTATATACAGAGATTTAAAAACTCCTTTTCTCGTTGATTGTTTAAGAAATAGGTAGTTTCTAGATACGTATCAAACAATTTATTGAAGTTAACGTAGCTAAGTATAGAATAAACTATGGCGCATAGATTAAGTGCAAATGCTATTTTAAGTTGGACATTTATGAATATTATTGTGTTTAGCAGAATAAGTAAACAATTCGCTCGACAAACAAAATAAGCGTTTTATTTAAACACGCCAATGTGGCTGAATGAGCATCTGCTGCTACTCAAACATTCTGCCAAATGTTTTATAATTTCACCAGTCGGGGTTCCAAGCGACATTCATTGGGTATTTATATTATTTAATTCACTAAATAAGGATACCAAAGTCGGAGCAGCGTAAAATTTGCAACCGTAATCGGAATTTTCACGTATCTTTTTTGAATCACATTTGGTTATTACAAGCTTTTATTTAACTTGCAATGTATTTTTGGGCGGGTAGAATCACGAAAGTTAAATTGGAGCCACTTCCCGGTTTCTAATTGAGCTAAAATATGGCATACTTACTTATGTAAGTTCGGTGACAACACGACAGTATAATAACATCGAGCTGATCTGATAATGGAGCAGAAAGCGGTCATAAGAGCTCTGTAATAAAATAATGCAATCCTAGCGAGTTTGGGCTCTTCAGAATCGTCCCAGTGAGTAGTTCATGGATATTAAAATGATTTTGTTGACAGAAACTTATTTGAGTCACATTTTGTATTACAATTGGATTGCGTTTACGTGAATTTGACAGTTTCCTTTTATATTGGATTTGAGAGTTAAAAGCAATACAATATAAAAACAATATGCATAAGACGAATAGCGTACAATCAAATATCCAACAAACGTACAATAAATAACCGAATACCGTACAATCAAATAACCAAAATAGTCGTATTTTTGCTATCTCGTTTAGTGATATCACTATATAATAAGTGGAATTCCAGCGTAGTGATCAACTTTGCCGGGGCTTTGCGATATCTACAGTTATGTTATATCTTGGCCATATTACTGCTATAACTGATATATGGATTTTTGATATAAGAACTGAATGGTGTGATACTGACAAGCTGACATATGAAGGAAGATTGGCACAACATTGCAAATAAATACGTTTTAGCGATGTGCTCTATTTTCATATTGCCTTCATATATTGCTGTACTGAGCCATATCCTTTAAGGGCATGACAAATAGACAAACAGCTGTGCCTTAATAACCTAGTTTCTAGTAACGTTTTAACTCTTTGGTTACGGAACTCTAAAACGAAACACGGTGTATAAATGATGTTAGAATTATACAAGTAATTTGAAAGAATATTGTTATTTTGTTTAGCTGAATTTTTCGCTGAATTCACTCAGCGAATAAAATAAACGTTATTTTAAACCACGTCAACAGCTGTCTCGCTATCGGCCGCTTCACAAACATGCTGCAAAATTTTATCATTTCACCAGACGGGGAACTAAGCGATATTCATTACACTTCATATACATATCTCAAAACAAAGATACATGCGAGCCTATGATCATTGTGATGTCGTATTCGCAACATATATTATATATGGGGAATAAAGACTGGCCATGCCTGATCTGGTATCTGTTCCTATATACTGGTTATTTAGAAACAACGATTTATAAATAATCCATACATAACTATAAAATACAAATACATATCATCATTAAAATGTATGAGCATGTATGTGTGAGTTTTTGCATTATACAACGTGTGAGAGTGACAGATTCTACATAATTTAGGTATTGTATTTTCTTAACGTTCCTATTAGGGATTTTTTGCATTTATTATTTCATTTTATAATGTTTTACGTTAAAAAAAAAACATTTTTTTATCAAAACATTACCCTAAAATTTTGTAGTAAACGTTAGATAAAAAATGATGAGAATGCATTAAAAAAAATGGACTTTAACCATAGAATATCATTTCTTGCCAAGAATGAGTTACAGTATAATTTGCCAATGACCTCCATACATGGAAGTAATTAACCCTACGCTGTTTTACTTTGACATTGACTTTTGACTTTTATTATCTATCGTGCGATAAGCGCAATAATCACAGATCCACTGAAGTCAGTAGTCGACGCCTGTAGAAATGCCTCTTGGCGACAACCACGCGATGACGTATCGGTAGTCAATATAGCCTTGATGTAAACTTACACAATATTTATTAAAACAAACAGACTAAACTAGTTTTCTTATGAAGCTTGTATAGTATCCGTCATGAAAGTGATAACCGCTGGCCACATTGAGCACAGAGTTGGAGTCCAAAGGGAAAAGCGTTTGTCCAGCCGTCTGATATTAAACAGGCTATTATGAACGCGCTATAACTTAAGAAGTGTGCGCGCGGTAGGGTCCTCGACGTCATCGTGATCAGCCGCGCGCACACTTCATACCCACCCCCGCTGTCTTTCTTCCCCCGTCGCCCGCAGACCATGGGAGTGTCCCGAAATAACTTTTCAAGCTATAGCTTGTAGCAGATTTCACTATATGTAGGCTTTTGCGCCTTTCCCTATGTTATCGGCTACGCTCGAAGTGCTACGAAAATTTCAATGGCATATTCACACAATGAGTACAGTACAAGATGTTGCGTGAGAATAACACATAACATGTGTATTTTAGACGGAACAATATGTTACGAGAATAGCACATTTTAAACGCGGTTCTTAAACTATCATAAAAGTAAAATAACACATAAACGAAGGCGGCAACACGCCGGAAATATGGAGAACTCCACCATTAAGACGAAGCGACTGAGACATACATTTTTACGAGTGTTCAGTTAGTGGTCCTATATAGCTTTGGAATTAAAATTACGCTATTTGTATGGTTTAACACATTCTCGACCGCGAACCCGGTCGATGGGCGCTCTCCTCGTGGCAAGTATTCGCTGCATACGCTTTTTCCCATGTTATTGGCTACGAGCGTAGCGCTATGATAATGTCAGTTGCGAAAGTGTTAAGCAATTTCACTACAAAGAACCTGCTAAATTGGTGGTTGCGCTGCTTGTAAGTTTTCGCCTCATACACATTGTCCTTGTTATCGACTACGCGCGTAATGATACGAGAATCTTGGTACGTAGTGAAAATGTTAACGAACTTCATAGTTGTTCTGTTCCTGTTTTCGGTTGCGAAAATGTTAAGCGATTTCACTACCAAGAACTCACTATATAGGTGGCCACACTGCCCGTAGCAAGTTTTCGCTTCATACTCGTACGCATTTCCCTATGTTATCGGCTACGCGCGTAATGCTACGAAAATCTTGGTAAGTAAAGAAAGTATCCAGAGCGTTTATACCCGCTTAACTGGCAACATCGCATATTCTTTCATCTTGCTTCGTTATTTTTTGGTATTTGAATGAAATTTAATTATATGTTAATGACATACCCTACATTTTTAGCATTTATATTGTGTTTAATTGTTGCGTGCTCCGAGCGCGTCTGAACAGTCCGCATGTTTGCTTTGAGCATGATTATTTAAGAACTTGCTTATTGCTGACAAATGTGAACAGTTGCAGAGCATGCTAAAGTTAAGCAAGCTTATGAGCATGAGTTTTTTAAGAACGTCTGTCCATACCTTTACTCATATTTAAAGAAAAAGGCCCTTATAAGCCTTTCCTTTGGGCAACCCGGTGGGAACCGGCTTATATGAACACCACGTCTTTAGAATCTATGCAGTCATCACGGGTGGTATTGCTTTTAGTGTACAGAAGAAAGTGTTTCAGGTCGACGGGAGAGGAAATGGACAGGAAGTGATAAAAATGTCGACACGGAGTGGATTGGATTGATGTATGACCGCCATAAAACAGGGTGGATAAAGATAGTTGGATGTGACTACGAATTTATTGAACCATTTGAGAGTGGAAAAAAAATTAAAGTGAACCTAAAGATAAACTATGAAGTCTTCTTCGGTGTTTGTGAGTTTGTTCAGTACCCATAAACATATATTTAAAAAAAATGTTTTTTTTTTTATTTAAGCGTAAGTTAGCTAAAAAAGTAAAACACTATTTTAAAACTGACTATATTTTTCCTTTATTCAGTTGTTTGCTAATTAGGCCACTAACGTTGACCACTTCAAAATGCAGAAGCTCGCCAGCGCAGTAATGAGTGGACGGAGTTTTAAAAGTACCTACCTATTGTTGTCATCGACTCTTGCAATGGAGACTTTGATACTGAGTATTTAAAGTTAAGTATTTAAAGTAAGAAATATAGTTACAATCGATTTATGTTCTTTTTAACCCCCGACAAAACAGAGGGGTGTTATGAGTTTAACGTGTCTGTGACTCTATGTGTCTGTGTATCTGTCTGTGGCATCGTAGCGCCCACACGGATGCACCGATTTGAGTGCGGTTTTTTTTATCATAGGTAATATTATTCTGACTGTTCATTGTCAGATTATTCTTAGCTTTGTTTGATGAAAATCGAAGCACTCGTCTCAAAGATATTTAGCTTTTAATGGACCGGATCTCAGCCAATATTGAAGCTACGAACTCCAAATTTTGTTGTTATGTCAATTTGTGTTGGGGGGGTTTAATTTTCTGTAGTTATGAAAAGATAAGCTATAAATCTAGAACTCACCTTGCAATAGTTTGGATAGTGCCGTCATTTTAATTATCAGTCCAACATACAAATTAATAAAAAGTATTGGAAACGAGTTTTCCTTGTTTTTAATCATCATCTTTTTAGCCATAGATAGTCCATTGTTGGGCACATGCCTTCTTAATAGACTTTCACATGGGCCAGATAGACGCGACCTGCATTCAGCAAATCTTCGCAACCCTAACCAGATCATCCGACCACCTTGCGGGTGGCCTCATCACTCTGCGCTTGCCGGTACGCGGTTTCCAATCGAGAACTTATCTACCCTAACGACCTTCCTTTTTTTAAGTAATCAAGAATAAGTCACAGGAGTTTATACTTAGTTGATGACGTCACGTGCGCCTATTCTTAAACTTTAATGCAAATTTATCTGGGTATTTTACAACAAATTCGAAAAAGCAAAAAATACATGTCCAAAGCTTTTTGTTATGTAACGGATATACTAAATAGAATTTTCCTACGAAATTGAATCACAAATGAGGTGATTCGTAGAAGAATCAAGGTCACCGAAATTGCAAACAGGTTAAACCAACTGAAGTGGCATTAGGCAGGGCACATTCATTCGAAGAATCGATGGCCGTTGGGGCAGAAAGGTTCTCAGTGGAAACGGCGTACCGGCAAGTGCATCGTGGGAAGGCCACTCGCAAGGTAGGCTGCCCTGATTAGGGTTGAGAAGACTCGCTGGATGCGGGTCGCCTCTATCCGGCCCATATGGAAGTCTATTGAGGAGGCCTGTGTCCAGCAGTGGCCGTCCTGTGGCTGAAATAGAATTTAGATTTTCGTACCACGGTGTCTTGCCTGTTATGATGTTGACCAGTTTTAGAAATACTCTGTGTAATATGAGTTGCTAATGTCATTGCACTCATTGAAGATAGAAGAACTTTAAGGCGACCCTCCATAGCGGCACACGCTGCTCACGCTACGCGCGAAATCAACCGCTCCCAACTCCCCACACCCCGCACTTCCCCGGGAACGGGGACATTCGTGCATAGCGCGGGCGCGGGCTATGGAGGGTTGCCGTTATAGGTGCCTACATACCTGCGTAAGTGACTTCAAGTATTTACCTGCAAAATAAAATAACAGTGATTAATACCATAATACTACACTATTTTATTCGGTACCGTCTGCCAAGAAATCGGTCTACCACTTTTTGATTATATCTCATGTGCATTTAGGTTCAAACTTGGTAGACCAATTGGCCGACCGTAAAGTTAGTTCCAAAAAGATATATATAACTTTAAGCATTCATTTGTGTATTGTTTTTGATTGTTTTTGTACTATTTATTCACAATAAAATAATTTATATAAAAAAGAATATACACAATGAGTCCGTTCAAAAATATCTTCGCTAGACTTTATTACCCGTTACTAGAGTTGAGAAAATATTCAATTCAATTCAATTTTATTTCGTGCACAACATGGTATTACAAATATGTTAAACCTAAAAAGTTCAACATGTACCCTGCGAGGGTGAAGTACAGACGAAAAGTTAACTTAACCTAATTATATAATAAAATAAACTATTTAAAATTTTACATAGATATCTAACCTTACCTATATCTCAGGTTTATCCATATTTCTCAAAGCACTTAACTATGTTCTTTAAACTAAAACATTATAATTTCAATATTTAGATTATCTATTACATATTCATTTTATATTCCTTAAGAGTATAAAAAGCATGGGGCAGTAGATAAATTTTGTACTTGTCTTCAGCTAATATATTACTCGGTAGCTTATAATATATTTTACTTCATTTTGAGTTTGGCAATTGTGGCTTGTACTAGTTTGGTTCTCGATCGCATATTTCGTATATGTCGCATATTTTTGAACAGACTATTCGTGTATACCTTTTTGTAGCGGAAAATGACTACTTGGCAGACTCGTGCATCGACGACCGGTTTGACGATCAGGTTGGTTCAGCGGTGGTGACCCAGTGACGCATCTGTACCTCTTCTACGTTATCACGTAAAATTATCGTGCATAAACCAACTTTACAGACAACTAATTTTTTGGGTTTGTATACACCTTCATCGTCGTCTAGTACACAAGTTTTATTGAGCTTACCATGGGACTAGTTCAAGTTATGTTAAAGTATCCTCTAATATAGCTACATAGAGATGACGTCAAATTGTGCCATCAGCCAATCGAATATTCCACTTTTAACAGCGAGGACATCTATTGTGTCCCACGTATTCAACAGATACGAAATGAATCACGCATGGGTCCAATTCTGTCACTAAAACATATACAAAACATACTATCAGTCATATTATTAAGATTCAAATTCAACTGAGGAAAAAGTCCAAAAAAGGACCAATTTGATCCCGACTACGTATATATAATACACGCGACTATGTAATAACATTATTACGGAATTCATCAAGTCCCCTTCAACAATACGTATTATTATGAATCACGTCCCTTCCATAATGTAGCGAATCTTTCGGAAGATTTTGTCAGGTTCTATACAGGATGCTTTATTAAGTAAGAATCGAATGAGATTGGAATGCGGAAGGCGGTAACTTTAGACCATTTAAATCTTATTTATTTTCATATGGGGATTTTCACAAAAACGTATATGCCCCTTTTTGTTTGAGATATTGGATTTTCCGGGTTCGTTTTACTAAGAATCTAGAAATAGCATAAAAACACGTGTAAAAATATGTAAATAAAACATTTGAAACGGATTATATCGCGTTTATTTCATTTGAGTTCCCGACGTTTCGGAAACTTTATATAACTTCCGTGTTCAAGGGGTTTGACAGTGAAAAATATATCCGAATTATTGTCAAAAAATTGATTATATCAAAATAGATCACATAAATATGTCATCAATTTTGATGTAGATACAAAATTCAATCTTGTAACATTTGTATACATATTTGTGTATACAAAATTCAATTTGGTGACAATGTTACGGTAACTTAGTATATGCGTCACAAAACTGACGATATTACTTTTAGTTATGCGGTTACTCACGTTATGAATGCTCGATATGTTTCGGTCGCTTCCAGAATTTATAATCAAACCTCTTTTAAGTCAATTGTTAATCGAATATAACAAAAATATGGAAGAAAGAGCAAGCAAAGACACTTCTATGACGTCACGCTCAAACTGAAAATGACAAATGTATGATTTGACAGTACGGTACTTTTTTCGCTGATTGTCATTTCTGAAAATTCGAATTGTTTGGTTTGTACACAATTTTATGATCTTCTAATTCTTTCAATCATTTAAAAAAATCTTAGTACAGATTTATTGGTTTTCAGTTGCTAACAAATTATCGAGGGGCTTGCTCAGATGAGTATTACTGACAAGTGAAACATTTATATATTAATATTTTTTTAATCTATATTGATTTATAAGTATGGCTAGGGTTATAGGATACTTTTTATTCGATTACGCTGAAGAAAAAAAGGGGTTATGACTTTTTTCTTTTCCATGAACGAAGTTGAGGGCACCAACTGGGTAAGCCCATAGTATTTAGCGGACTCAAAATACTAGTACGTTTCTAAAAACCAACATTCGTCATTTAACTAATTCAATATTTTTGCTTGAATAATGAGAAAGTTGAGAGAAATTAATGTCATACATTTGAACGGCTTCATACTCATAGGAAGAGTTTCCGATGAGGGGCGCTTTTCAGGGGGCGCCTCACACCGTTTGAATCTCGTGGGAGTTCCTTGAAAATACGATAGATGGCGCGAACACAAATATCGTATACTAGAGGTTCGTGGAAGAGAAAAACCGGCCGAATGCGAGTCGGACTCACGCACCGAGGGTTCCGTACAAAATATACGTTATAAACGGCCGTATTTATGAAAATCCCGTGTTAGCAGAGCTCTATTCCTAAGCAGAATGTACGCGTGTTCGACCATTTTATATTGGTTACTAACATAGACAGACAAACATAAAATTATAGTATTTTTAGAACAAGAATAAAGAAATAAAACATATTTAATCAACGCCAGCATAAACAAAACATTAAAAAAAAACAGAAACAATTGACGATGCTGAAAGGGGTCACCACTCCAACTGACGCTGATTTTCGGTGGTGCCCTGTAACTTAAAGCTATAATTTATACCTAGTACTTTCTGTTATAGCACCAACAGAAATACGAGTATACGAGTATGACCTGTGAAAATTTCAACTGTCTAGCTATCACGTAATTCAGGAGATACAGCCTGGTGACAGACGTATAGACAGACAGACGGGCGGACAGCGGAGTCTTAGTAATAGGGTCCCGTTTTACCTTGAAGGTACGGAACGAAGCTTTGTTCATGGGGAAGTAAAACCTCATAACGCTCTTTTTCGCTCCAGCGTAATCAGATTAAATGTATCCTATCCATCGGTAGATGCCCAGCTACCGATGTACCAAATTAGTCGAAATCTGTTCATCCGTTTTGACGTGATGAAGCCACAACGACACATACAAACATACAAAAAATTCAATGACATTAAAATGTTTTTTTTTTCTTTATATCTTCAACGTACAGTTTTACTACTTTATATAATAGACAGATAATATATTTTATAGGTAAAGCCATGAAATATTGTTCAGAAAAATAATTTTCTTTTAAAGCGATATTCGATACTAAATTTTTATGCACCCCTATTTAGTAAAATGTCAAATTTCCCACGTTAAGAATACCTGTCTCCATGATTAATCCATAAAAGTCGGTTACGACTTCATTC
The DNA here is from genome assembly GCA_905404275.2 of Hedya salicella. Taxonomy (NCBI): domain Eukaryota; kingdom Metazoa; phylum Arthropoda; class Insecta; order Lepidoptera; family Tortricidae; genus Hedya; species Hedya salicella. The sequence goes on along the minus strand of FR990114.1, from coordinate 5,458,850 downwards.
TACTGAGATGTTAACATATTATCGGATCCTCGGGGGCTGTTAAATTTTACTACGTCGTTCGTTCCGTCGACAAATTTACACCCAAGTGCATAAAATAGACTGGATTATTACTGATTAGTTATTGAGTACGGATCTGTTGAAAATGCTTATCGTTACCATGGATGAATAAATTAAGAGGACTGCCGCCGTACATAAAGCCGTAAGAATCGTTAATTGCAATCGTTCAACATTGCTACATCTTAATTATTTACAATTCAATTCAATTGAAATATTTTATTTCGGACTTGAGATCCACAGGAATAAGAAAAACAATAAGTTATATATCTAGTGTAAGTAATACAATTTAGACCGAACAGAACAAAACAAAACATTTATTATTTTCGCGGCGGTACAGGGCCAATTTTCAGCGTTTTTACGGCGTATATTTTTCGTCATTGTGGTCTCAGCAAATATTGTTAAAATAAATGATATTCCGAATTAACTGTCTAATAAACCGAAATACGGAGGCGGAGTTAATTTTGCTACAAGTTATCGTGGCTTTTCTTTCCGTTGTGGTGATAAACGTCAGATAAAAATGACGATTGCACCGAGCGATCTAAACGCTTAGAGATTCGCCCTACAGCGATAGGTACGTGAAGCAAAGCAGCACGTATCGCTCGACCAGGGACGAGTCCGAACGCTGGGCCAGCGTACTTGGGATGCTGTTTGTGCTGCCTCGACTGCGGATGAAGAGTGACTCACATCATTTCCCCATGATGGCGTAAAAGCAGTCTGTTTGAGCCTCAGCAAACATCGCCGAGGCACAACAATAACGCGGCAGCCTAAACTCTATATCAATAATTGACGATCATAGCATTTAATCTATTTATTTGATGGGGGATTTCAATGCTCATCCGAATGAACGTTTTTTCACTGAGCTAATAAGTTATTGTGACGAACAAAAGTGGTGTTGTGCCGATGTAGATAAGTTGGGGATTAGTTCGAATACCTATACATTCATTAGCGATGCGCATCTGTGTAAACGTTGGCTGGATCACATTGTAGTGACGCAGTCTGCGGTGTATTCCGTGGGTAAGGTGTATGTCGAAAATTGTGTAACGTGGTCTGACCATTTTCCGATATTTCTTGAATGTGACCTAAATGTATTAGTTCCTAAAATACCTAGTCAAATGCCGGGAAATGGTAATAATAATGTAATTTGGGGAGAAAGATCGGCAAAGCAAATTGCGTTGTTTAATAGGTATTGTCATCAACTCCTAAAACCTATCGACTTTCCTGTGGAGCTAAGGGCATGTGCTGATAAATACTGTCAGGATTCCGGGCATAAAAAAATACTGGATGAGCTCTATAAGAAAATCACACAGGCAATCAGGACAGCAGCGACTGTAGGTAGGGGTGAGAAGAGAAATAGGGCTAAAAAGCAGGTTGCAGGATGGAACGAGTTAGTCAGTGAAGCTCACGGGGTGGCCAGGCAGAGGTTTAATGAATGGTGTATGGGTGGGAAACCAAAAACGGGTATTCTTTTTGAAGAGATGCGTGAGAGGCGCAAGATCTTTAAATCACGTTTGAAATAGTGTCAAGACCATCAAAACCAAATCAAACTGGACACTATCACCACTCAGCATTCCAAGAAAGATTTCCGTGGTTTCTGGAAATCCACAAACAAAATGAAGCCTATGGGTAGCCACCCGGTTGGTGTCGACGGTGTGAGCGACCACAAAGGTATTGCCAATCTGTTTAAAGATCATTTCTTTATAAGATCTCCCTTGGGTCCGTCGCCGATGGAGGAGCTCGGGGGTGAGATCCGTGGTGATAAGCTCGGTCCTGGGTTTACTGCTAAGGAGATTCGTAAAGCCATCCAATATATGAAAAGGGGTAAATCTCCGGGTCATGACGGGCTCAGCGTCGAGCACCTCCAAAATGCAGGACCTCATATATATACATTGTTGGCAATGTTTTTCACGCTATGTGTAAGGCATTCATATTTGCCAGACGACATGATGCGTACGATAGTTGTGGCTGTAGTTAAAAATAAAACGGGGGATTTGTCACATAAAAATAACTACAGGCCGATATCATTGTCAACAATTGTAGCCAAAATATTTGACAGTGTCCTTAATTCACAGTCAAGTGAACATGTGAAATTGCATGACAACCAATTTGGCTTCCGACCGCGTCTGTCTACAGAAACAGCAATACTGGGTCTTCAGCACACTGTCAAATATTACACAAAAAGTAGGACCCCTGTGATTGCCTGCTTTCTGGACCTGTCTAGGGCTTTTGACCTGGTTTCCTACGATATATTATGGAAAAAGCTTGAGGAAACCAGTATACCGCCAGAAATGGTTCGTATATTTAGGTACTGGTATGAAAACTAGGTCAACAGTGTTAGATGGGCTAACGCGCTGTCTGATGATTACAGGTTGGAGTGTGCGGTGAGACAGGGGGGGTTGAGTTCACCTACACTCTTCAACCTGTATATGAACAAACTGATTGAGGTGCTCAGTAGCATCCATGTCGGCTGTCATGTAGACGATGTTTGTGTCAACAACATAAGCTATGCTGACGACATGGTGCTACTGAGCGCGTCGGTCTGTGGTATGCGTAGGTTGCTCAACGTGTGTGAGACATTTGCGCTAAATCACGGGCTTACATATAATGAAAAGAAGAGCCAGTATGTGGTCTTTGAGAGCGATCGCAACAAACCATCGGAGTTTCCTGCAATTTACCTTAATGGCAGTCCCAAGGATAGAGTAGACCATTTTAAATATCTGGGTCATGTCATTGCGGCCGATCTCAAGGATGACCTGGACATCGAACGGGAGCGGAGGGCCCTGTCGGTGCGGGCGAATATGATAGCGCGGAGATTTGCAGGGAGCTCCAGGGAGGTCAAGGTTACCCTGTTTAGAGCCTTTTGTACATCCCTGTATACCTGCAGTCTCTGGGTGAAATATTCGCAACGGGCCTATAGGGCCCTCCGAATCCAGTATAACAACGCGTTCCGGGTAATAGCGGGGCTGCCTCGTTTCTGTAGTGCATCGGGGATGTTTGCGGAGGCGCGTGTCGACTGTTTTTATGCAACCATGCGCAGGCGGGCCGCATCCCTGGTGCGCCGAGTGCGGGACAGTCCCAATACCATTCTGAGAATGATAGCTGATAAGCCTGAGTGTGCTATTATGTCACACTGTGCGGGACTGCATGCTCCTACTAATGTAATTTTATGGTAGAGCTATAATAATAATGGTAATGTAATATGTAAATGTGTCGTGTAACACGAAATAAATAAATGATTTGATTTGATTTGATTGATTAAACCGCATCCTAAATGCATCACTACACTGGATATTATCTCACTATCTATTATTTTCCAGCTATTTTGTGTCATTTCCGCTACCTAAAGGTTGTCTGGAAGAGATTGCTCTTTAGTGATAAGACCGCCTATTATATACTGTGCCTTATCCTCGTAAGTTCCTGCGTTCTTGTATAAGTACAAATTAAAATCGAGTTTTCTGTAACGAACTCTTACGGAATTAAAGAAAGTTCGAAATTAAAAAGTGAATAAATCAGTCTAGGTCTTACGAGATGTGGCTGGCGACGATGTTAAGGCTCTATTGTACTCTCTAATAGACACAAATGCATGGCCCTAACGGAAAACCAAATAACTTTTACCGGGACATGGTTCTTAATGTTCTTATAAGAAGGCATATCAAACGTACGTGAGTTGTTTTAAAACAACATATTTTGATTTTATTTTACTTTTAATTATAGTTTCTTGGAGAACTTCTCTTATACTTAAAAAGGTACATTTAATATAGGCTAAATACTAATAATTGGAAACGTTAAGAATTATTTCGAAAATAATCACTGACTTTTGAGTTTATTTCGGATTTCTTCTCAACAGTGGACACCACTTGGGAAATGCCGGTAGACTGAGACTTGTAAAATTTCCCTTGCGGTCTACTTACGGATTAAAGATCATTATTTCACTATACGAGTATCACTGTTTTCTTGTTGGTGTGCAATTAAATAGTGGATCGTGTGACAAGGGGCTAAAACAAATTATATCTGAGTGTCATAATGACTTTTAGCCACGTGTTAAACACTGCTTTTCACTTCGACTGCGAGAAAGTAAAATAGACTTAACATTAATATTTCATGAAAAATTAAAAGTACAGTTTGAGCATTTCGATCAGAAAATTTGGCCAATCTGATCAGGTTGGTTTGATTGTTTTTAATTATTCGTAAGCAGTATGTAGCTGGCCGCAAGTCTTTTTTTCAGTTTCATAGAAATTTATATGGAATTATATGGCTTTCTTTTAAACTCTAGGACCTAAATGTACTATTTTAGTCTCACTTCGCAAAGCTAATATGACGTACTGTTTGAGCACGAGAAGTATTTTTTTTTGTATTGTATTGTATTGATTCTAAAAATGACTGTAAATGGGAGCAAACGTTAGTTTAGATATTTTAGTACAGTCAGCTTCAAATAACTTGTGACATCCAAAGTCACCAAATAGTTCGGTACACACCTTTATGACAATTGGAATAAGATTGTGTTCCACACTATTTGGTGACTTTGAGTATCATTATCTATTTGTTACTGACTGTACCGTTTAGATGTGACGTACATAAACTGGTAAATAATGTACCACGTCTCCATTAAAGGCCACTTTTCATCAAAGTACCCAGCGGTTGTAAGGAACATATAATGCAATGAACACCAAACCTCGATTTACGACTGTCCGTACTAAACTACAATGACTACTTAGCGGGCCCTAATTCCATGTAGCAAATAACATAAGTCTGTGAGATATCACTAGTCATCACCATCATCATCATCATCATTTCAGCCATAGGACGTCCATTGCTGTGAGACCACATTAGGGCCTCCATTAATAGATTTTGATATGGGCCGGTAATAGAGGTGACCCGTATCTAGCGAGTCCTCGCAACTCTAACCAGGTCATTCGACCACCTTGCGGGTGGCCTTCCCACGCTGTGCTTGCTGTTATGCCGCCTCCACTCGAGAAACTTTCTCGAATCGATTCAGTAACCTTAAAATAGCCTAATTGCCTTCTTTTATTCATTTTCTACGTACAGCCACTTTTTTAAATAATAGTTTAGCATTAGGAATTAATATTATTATGAGAAGTAGGAAATGGAGGAAATTAGTAGCATAGACTATATCGCTAAATTGGAGACACCTAAATGCCTCGTAGAATTCGAGCTCAGCACACGTGACGGGACATGTGTTTTATAGCCAACAAGCGTGGTCACAACAAAGTCGTTACGCGCAGCGGGTGACCACGCTACAAAGGTACAGTAGGACATAAAGAGAAGGCATCTAAGATGAGTGGAGTAAAGAGTTATGATTCGTCCAGATTCTCATCTATAAAGTCGAGTACGCCGTAAGTGTTACTTATGGCAGGATGTGATTCATCGGACATCGATACTTTTATACTATTATAAAGTTGTAAAAAATTAAAAATTAAGTGTCTGTACTATCTTTATATCTAGCTATCAGAGCCCTTGGTTTATCCAGCTTCGGACATAGGCCTCCTCCAAAGCCTTCCATAACATCCTATTCCCTGCCACTTGCATCCAATTTGAACCCGCGTAGCGCCTAACATTGTTGACATGCCAAAACGGCTCAACGGATCAACTTTTTAACTACGCTGAGGAACAAAAGGGGGGTTATGACTTTTCTCGTTTGTGAACGAAGTTGCGGCCATTTTTTAGTTTTTTTTATAACTCCGTCAGGCTAAAATTTATAAGAGCTAACTTTTTTATGCTCATTCAGTTGGCGTCACCGGCGAATAAGGTGGTGAAAAATTGCCCAAAATTATACATTACTTGATTTTGACATATAGCTATAAATACTATATCAAGTTGTTCTTTAAGCTCGCTTAGCATTTTGATGAAATTATATATATATATATAAGCAATTAAACACATCTACATCGATCGGAACCGGTATTTTATTCATTCAAAACATTCGAAATAATGATTCGTTTTTTCGTTCAATTACGATTTTTTCGTATATTCTATTAAAATTCTAGAACTAGAATCAGGTGTTTTGTGATTAATTTCGCTTCTCTTAAATACAGTTTTAAAACATTCCAGAAATAGCGTGTATTTTAAAGGATTTAAAACGTACCGATTCCGGTCCCTGCCGCGGAGTCACATCGGTTAGTTGAGCACGTTGTGACAGTCCATGGCCGTTAAATATCTTACATGAGCCTTATTTCACAGCAAGCAATTTTAAAAGTGGTGATGTTTAAGCATTAAAGCAAACAACAATAAGACTTTCCTACAATACCAAATACATACATAGAATCACACCTCTTTTCATAATAGTACAATGAAAAAAAACTGATTGAAACAAACAAGAAACTTGTTTCCACCAGAGCATATCAAGTGCAATGATTGCGGCAATAATTTTAATTTGTTTACTGCTTTATTATCAAAGATATTACAAAAGTTGTATATTTGCTGTCAAGTTTAAAATTGATTGTTTCATATAAGATGTTTGCATGCTATCGATACAATAAGTGGATTGCTCTAAACAAGTTCATTATAAGTTCGAATTACCTTGTGATTGAAACAAACATCAGTTTTGATGGAACTCAACATTTTCTTCGTTTGTTTGTGCACAATGCGAACTAAGTAAAATGTTCACATGTTTTATCATTTTAAGTCGTACTACTGTAATCATTTGATAAATGAGTTTTTTCATGTTGTGATTGAATCTATCAAGAGATTTCTAATCAAGCTAAAAAGCCACTTGATAGGCTCATATTCTCTCATGTTTTTTTTTTTCAGTGTACTAATTTATATTAAATCATACAAACTTGTTTCCTTAACATGATTGTATGATGAACGTTGACTCTCGAATACGTTTATTTATATTAAATCATAGAAAAAAAACATGTTAAAGAAGCAAGTTTGTATGATTTAATATAAATATATCCACTCGAGATTTGCTATAAGAGTTGAAAGGAAGACCGGTTGTCATTGACAACCATAACATATAAAAAGTATATATGTATGTCGTTTGTCTCCGACAAATACCCATAATAATGTCAAATCATAATAGCGTAAAGTCGAGACAGTGATTTAAGTAGCAGTGTGTTAAGGGAGAGACAGGTATTTTCCTACTGTAGTTTCTCCGTTAGATCTCCCACTGAGCGTAATAAGTACCTTTATTGGACTTTCAATTATCTCTCTATGGGTGTCCCCACTGGGCAGTTGTGTCGAACCAACATCAAAGCACGGCTACTAATAAGGACTTTGTTCTCAGACCTTAATGTCTGTAAAAGGAATATAATGCTACGGCGCCATACGGCATTGACATACGGCAATGAGACGTAGAAATATAATACTTCGGTGCCATACGGCATTGACATACGGCAATGAGACGTGGTCACTCAAAATGGGCCTCATAAGAAGGCTCAAAGGACAATGGAGCAAGCTATGCTCGGAGTCTCCTTGTGTGATCGAATCACAAATGAGGAGATCCGCAGAAGAACCAAGGTTGTCGACATAGCTCAAAGAGTTGCTAAACTTAAGTGGCAGTGGGCGGGACACATTGCTCGTAGAACCGATGGCCGCTGGAGGAGAAAGGTTCTCCAGTGGCGACCGCGTACAGGACGATGCAGCGTAGGGAGGCCCCCAACAAGATGGATGGATGATCGGGTAAAAATCGCGGGAAACCGTTGGATGAGGGCGGCGCGCGACCGGTCGTTGTGGAGATCCTTGGGCCTTTGTCCAGCAGTGGATGATTGGACGTCCCTGGGCTGATATGATGACTTCGGCGCCGCTTTGACCGAGTACGGGGAAAAACGAGAACGAAAAGTTTAAATAATAAGAATATGTAGAAATATTTTGGACGTGATAGAAATTGATTTCAAATTGTCATTGTTATTGCCTATGAAATGAACATGTTCCTACATTCTTCCCTGACCAAGAAGTGGCATCTTCCTGCATAGCGGGCGGTAAACACCAATTTCGTCCCAAGTGACGAGAAATCTGGTACAGCGAAATACCCGTTAAGACTTCCTTACAGTAATTTCTCCATTATTATCTCCTACTGTGTAATAAGTACCTTGACCGTACTTTCAATTATCTCCCTATTGGCGTCCCCATTGGGCATTTGTGTCGACCCAACATCAAAGCTGTGCCACTAATAAGGATGTTGATCTCAAACCTTGTGAATGCTTGTGAAAGGCATATAATACTTCAGCTCAGCTTTGTTTAGAAGAGTTTTGAATTGGATTTATTGTTGTGGGATTATGTATTGTAGTTTTTTTAACTATATATGCTTTTTAGTGGACACCTGGATACTGATGATGTGATTGGTACACCAATTTAAGGTCACTCAGCGAGCTATGAAAAAGGTTGTGCAAGGAATTTCTCTAAAGGATCGGAGAGAGAACCAAAGTTTTCGATAAAGCCGCAAAAGGATTAAACGGAAACTAAATAATTTACTTTTACCGGGACACGGTTCTTATAAGGTGGCATATCAAACGTATGTAAGTTGTTTTAAATAAAAATCACTATTTTGCTTTTTTATATTCTAGATTTTTTTTTTCTTTTATAAGTTTTGATATGTTTCCTTGAAGAACTACGCATTGAGTTTATACTCAAAACATATATTTAGGTTAGGCTAAGCACGAATATTGTAATAGATATAAGAGTTATTTCGAAAAAATTACTGACTGTTGAGTTTGCTTCGGCTTTCTTCTCTTCCGTGGTCTCCTCTTGGGAAACACCGTAGAGTCAGACTTGTAAAAGTGCCCTTGTGGCCTACTTACAGAATAAAGATCATTATTTCATTTCATTATTTATTATTTCATTGCCATTGGGGCAAACGTGTTCTGGAGTGGAGACCTCGTCTTCCAAACGTAGTGTAGGGCGCCCTCCAGCTTACGCGTGGCCTATTTAAGATTTTCCGCTGACCCACGCGTGTACATTGTATCACGGAAATTGAAAAATCCGGTACTTGTTTACTGCAATTGGAAATTGCGTTAAGCGACACTAGAATTCATTGTGACGGAGAATGTAATGACGGAGTATGAAAAAAATTAAGAAAAATTTAGAATTAGTTATATGGGCGTCAACCTGTTAAAAATATAAGTGCAAGAAAAATATGTTTGGTATTACTTTTATTGGTTCCGAGGTTCGTTCCGTCGCCTCCCGTCGCCTACACCATCCTCGTCCTCGTCCTTTTTCGTTTTTTCAGGGTCAGCGGAGTAGCACGTACGGGTCTTGGGGCGTCCCAGGGTCTATTTTCCTGGCCATCCGTTGTGCCCTGGCCAGCGGCGTCTCTAACTGGGTGGCCAGTTGCCGTTCCTACCGTTGGACTCGCATCGTGAGATTTTATGAAGTGGGTGTGGTCGTGATCGTGCTGTCGGTGATTGGAGCCACAGATCTCCTTGCTGCAGGCTCCATATGCGTTGTAGATGTCGCTGGTGCCTCTAATGGTAGTCTCGTGACGAGTGGGGTGTCCTTGGTCGGTGGTGGCAGTGGTGCTGATATTTCCAGTCGTCCCTCTGACATGGTTACCCGAATGCTGTTGAAAACTTTGGGGCATCCTGCGAGCGTGACGTTCACTCTTACCATGTTTATCCTAAGCTCGGTTGCCATTTTTCTGCTGTTGTTTTTAGGGTTCCGTAGCCAAAATGGCAAAAACGGAACCCTTATAGTCTCGTCATGTCTATCAGTCCGTCCGTCCGTCCGTCCGTATGTCACAGGCATTTTACTCAAAAACTATACAATGTATATTGATGAAATTTTGAACATAAGTGTCTTGTGTAAGCCGCTACTCAGTTTGATATATATTTCTAGGGGGGGGCACTCCATACATGTAAATGAAACTGTTTTTTTTTTTAGAAAATATCAATGTGTGGCACGTCATTCGACAGATCTTTTAAAAACACTATGAGTTTTTTTTTTAAATTTGATTTAGTAAATATTTTCGGAAATATTCGCTCCGAAAGTAGCAAAACTTGTATCCGCCCCCCCTCTCTGCTTTCTCGCCTCTCTATTTTCTAAACGGTATGTTCAAAAAATATGAAAAAAAATCCAAATATAAAACTTAATAAATACTTTCAACGAAAATTGTTTTGAATATGATTGAACATACCGTTTTTAAGTTATTGCCAAAAAACTGCGCTTCTCAGCAAAAGGACATAAGTGCTGGGGAGCGCTCTTTTGTTAGTGTTTTTTTTGTCATATTGTAGTTTTTTCATCTGTAGTGCATTTTTTTGTATAAACGGCTGCGGCACCCTACATTGAGCATGGTCCGACATACTCTTGGCAGGTTTTTTTTAATTTTGAATCTGTCTGCGTGTGCTGGTTTTCTTGAGGGATTATTCGTTGTTTCCTTGTGGTTCTTCAAGTTTTTTGTGGTTTCTTCTTTTGACTATTTTTGCCTAATCTATTTAAATAAAACAATTTTGACAGATTATATCGCATATACTATCTCATTTGAGTTCCCGACACTTCGAAAGCTTTTCAGCTTTCCATAATTACGGGTGGCGGAAAATAATATTCTATAAACTATTGTTTACATACATTTGTTGGTCATACCAGCAATATGCGTTTCTACATCGCAGTAAAAACTATCCATTGTTACTGCTAAACACAAAAGTTGAAAGTGGCTTAACCGCCATACTATAGTATCTGAATAGGGATGACGACTAAATTTTAATAATTAGTCCGTATGGTAGATAATTACAAAATATTAGACACGTATTTTTTCTTTTTTACGTAATTAATAAGTAAAGGAGATACATTGAGTCAAAATGTCGCGTGACGTCACCGTATGGTACAGATTATACCTAGTAGTGACGTCAGGAGCGAGGAGTGGAGACTACTAAACCTTGATGCGATTTATCTTAATATTTTTTGATTGATTTGAAAATACAAAAATAACGTGTCCAATATTATCTACTATACGGACTAATTATAATTTTGATTTTCGTACCCTGTCGTCAATCCTATTGTTACAATATAATTCTAACTTCAATTGTATGTAAGGTAAGAGTTCCTTTGAAGTTGGATTTGTATTGTACTTCAAATCAAAATGAAGTCTTAAGATGATTGAGAACTCACTCGTGTTTTTAATTCGGTTAGCATGAATTTTAATATAAACTACCTGAATAACTAAACAGAAGGTGATATAATTTGTGTCTCTAATACCTAAATGTTGATCTCAAGTCGTTATTTGTCGCTAAAACGTATGATTGCCTGGTATTTGATTTTGTTACGAATACTCTTAGCCCAAATTTTAGTGAAAAGATTGAATGAGGTTATGTTATTTCAGTGTAGTGTATGTATGTATTAGTATGTATATTTCTCTTGTTGACTCTGTTTAATGGATTTTAAATTAATTATAAAGTTACAGAATACAGTTGTTTAACAGAGGTCAACATTGCAAGAAAAATCTTAGCAGCGCTATCTACAAGTGTCTTAAAATTAATGAACAATAATAAACAATCGTGAGACTCAGAAATAATTAGATTACACTTGACGGCACGATCGCCTCCCATTTTTCTTTTTTTTATTGTCTAGCTGTCTCGTTTGGTCGAGATACGACCATGTTTAAGTTGTTAATATGGCGCCCATCCCATCCTCCATCCTGTAGGTGACCCAGCCAGCGGAGACGTGTAAAAAATGTTTTTTTTTTTTTTTAGTACACGTTTTACAAATAGACAAGGTTGGAGCCACCTTTGAAAATTATGCTTGGGTCAGGAGACACCGCTCTTCCGTAACAACAATTGTTATACGTAGATACATAAATGCAGATTAGAGTAGGTACAGTTTATTACATATATGTGTGTATGTGTATTATCTCTGTGTGCATGTGTATTTATAATTACTTTAAGTGAGACGAGTAGCTTTGATCTCCCCGATTATATAGCGCATAGCCACCAGCTCATTTAGCTTCTTAATTTCGCGCCAAAGGTTGGGATCCAATTGTTTTATTCTCTGTGTCAGTTTCGATACAAGATTCTTTTTCTGAAGGAATATTGTTAGCTCGCCGCGCAGCCTCCGAAATAGGCGGAGTTCAAAAATGTTTGACGTGATAACGTCTTATAAATTGATGAACGCTGGCTGCACGCACAAAATGTATATCTAGACTATAAATCACCCTACTGTTTTTTATGGCCAATAAAATCCATCCAGAATGACAACTAAATGTGATATAATTTTGAAACGTCTGCTGTAATCCGGCCTAGGATATCATAAATTTTGGCTGATTCTAGATTTTCCGGCTGTCTTAGCTCTACTAGCCCTAGGCTATAAAAGTTGACGTGGGTTTGATTCTCCTTGACATTGAAAATGGTATCAAAGAAGTAGGTAATAGAATTCTGGCGATTACTAATGATTTACTTAAATATTTTATAACAAAAATCTTTTTCTCTAGGATTATAAACAATTCATAACAAGTGAAATAGTTACACAGTATATGGCAAAAAAGTACGTTTAGTATAATACACGTCAAAAAGCACCATATATGTATAAACTAATCTAAGTATAAGTAGTAAGGTAATAAGCAATAGTTAAACCAAAAATTAACTATGAATTTTCATTTTAGCTCAATTTAACTTGTAGTTAAATCGTGACATTTGTTTAATAAGGATAATGACTAAATATTAATAATAAGTTCAACATGTTTTTAAATGTTTAATTAATTATACAATGGGGCCTCCCCACTGATTCGATCTGTAACGTAGTCAGGGTCAATGACATGCTATGGGAGAGCCTTATGTCCAGCAGTGGATGGAGACAGGCTGATGATGATGATGATGAATTGATGATGATTTATGTTTTACTCTCTATTGAAACAACTCAAGTCGGTGTAAGACAACGAATTGCTTAATTAAGGTATTTTATGTCCCTATCAAGAATAACCGTTAATGTCATACACCGTAATATCATACATTTGAACGGCTTCATACTCATAGGAAGAGTTTCCGTTGAGGGGCGCTTTTCAGGCGGCGCTCCTCACCGTTTCAATCTTGTGGCAGTTCCTTGACAATACGATAGATGGCGCGGACAGAAATATCGTATCACTAGAGCTGCTTTTCATTCGCAGAAGAGAAAAACTGGCCTGGTGCGAGTTGGACTCGCTCACCGAGGGCTCCGTACACAATATACGCTACAAACGGCCGTAACTATGAAAATTCATTGTTTGCAGAGCCCTACTCCTAAGCAAAATCTACGTGGTGTTTGATCATTTTATATTGGTTACTGACATGAGCAGACAGACATGAAATTATACTGTTTTTAGTATTTGTTGTTATCGCGGCAACAGAAATACATACATCATCTGTGAAAATTTCAAGTGTAGACACTTGAAATTTTCACAGATGATGGATTCACTATTCATGAAATACAGCCTGGTGACGAACGGACAGATCGACAATCAGATAGGCAGACGGACAGCGGAGTCCTAGTAATAGGGCCCCAATTTACCCTTTGGGTACGGAACCCTAAAAAGGATTTTAGGATGCAGCTCAAAACAGAAGCCAAGTAATTTAATTTACCAGGACATGGTTCTTGAAACAATATATACCAAACGTAAGTAAGTTGTTTGAAAAAATAATATTTTGCTTTTTTTCCTCTATTATATTTTTAATTTCATAAGTTTTGATAAGTTTCCGTGGAGAACAAAACATAATAGAAACATAATATAATATTAACGATAGGCTAAATACAAATATTGTAATAGATAAAAGTAATTTTGAACAATTTACTAACTGTTGAGTTTGTTTCGGCTTTCTTCGCAAAAGTGGTCTCCTCTTGGGAAATGCCGTAGAGTCAGGCTTGTAAAAGTGCCCTTGCGGCCTAAGTACTTACAGAATAAAGATTATTATTTCATTATATCTGAAACTATATTTCAATTCGCCAAGTTCATCATTTGCGTAATGTAAATTATGGCGATATCGTGTACGGGCCCCGTCTGTTGGCGCGCACGCAGCGGCTTATTCAACGCGTTCAAAACGCATGTGCACGCTTTTGTTTTCATATTCCACCGCGAGCACAAATGACGCCATATTTAAATAGTAGTCGAATTTTGAAAATGTCATCGCGACAAATACTCCATTTAGCCACTTTGGTGTTCAGTATTGTGAATCGACAGCTGCCGTCATACCTTTACAGTAAGCTAACCTGGGCACGCAATGCAAGGTCTTCTGAAGTCAGACCCGTAAGATTACTTCAGCTCATATATCCCTCATACCACACAGCTGCGTTTCGTGGTAGTTTTACATATGCCGCCACGAAGTGCTGGAACAATCTGCCTCCGCCCATCCGCGCGCTGCAATCAGTTCATACGTTTAAATTAAAATGTCGTGCATATTTCCTCGAGGGACAGTCATAAAACGTCTCAGAATGTTACCTTAGCGGAGCGTCTCTGTGTTACTTAGTCGTAATGTTTCTATGTTTTTATTTTCTTCCTGATCGGTACGCGGTGGGCGAGCTAAATGTGATCGTGATTATGTGTAACATGACAAGTTAGGAACTTTGTTATAGCACTTCCGGATTTGCAACTTCATTTGTATTTTCTTAGTAATTATATAGGAACATGTGACATGTAGTATATATATATATATATATATATATATATATATATATATATATTTATTTATTTTTATTAAAATCAGTGGTAATTATTTAACATGATACGACATTTATATTTGTATATTATCGCTTGGTCTTTACTTATAACAGCTCAACTGGAATCGTTTGTGTTGTTTAAGTGTTGCCATACAAATTAACTTGTTTATGGTTTTTTATTTTTATAGATTTATAAGTAATGACAAACTAGATAAATTAGTTAAAATAATAATAAAAATACAATTTAAAAACTAATGTTTGATGTAAAAATTGCGTTCGTGATATCACCCACTAGGTCTAAGTATAAATTAGTTTTAAGTAACAGGGTACCACCGAAAGTCAGCGTCACGGCTTGCCGTGGCATAAAGCTGAGTGGTGACCCCTTTCAGCGTCATCAATATTTTTTTTTTTTATTTGTATTTGTATTTCTTGTTGCTGGCGTTGAATAAATATGTTTTCTTTCTTTCTTTCTTTCTTTAGTGTTTTAATTTATATTCTTAGCGTATCCAGTAGTGAAGTTAGAATAATTGATCCTCAGATCCTTCTGAAGGCCCCTCATCGCTTATTTATACTAAGGGGTCTCCCGCGGGGATTCTGTCTAGATAACATAGGTCTCATTTATGCAATCCTATTAACGTTTTAATCTTACGTATGCAGTTTTTCATGACCATGATACTTAAAAAATAGATTTAATAAATAAATAAATAAATATTACAGGACACTTTTACAGAAATCAAACTAGTCCCATGGTAAGCTCAATACGGCTTGTGTTAAGGGTACTAGACGACGATATATTTAATATATATTATTAACTTATATACATAGAAAATATCCAAGACTTAGGAAAATATATTTATGCTCATCTCACAAATATTTGCCCTTACCGGGATTTGAACCCAGGACCTCCAGCTTCGCAGGCAACGTTACTCTCGCTGAGCCAAACCGGTTGTCAATTTCGTAATTATATAACAAGTGTATGTTTGATCAATGATCAATATCGAAGTTACAAGTATTTACGACATGGTTGTTAACTGAAAGTTTACCTGCTAATCATAATTGTGAATAATGTCAAATAAGAGTTATTTAAACAGTACAGAGCTTATTAAAAAAAAAACTATTTTTACTTTTCCAATTTTTAAAACACACAAGCTACCAATTCCACATAAATCCTAAAGAAAAAAAAATTCTCACTGATATCTGAAATTATATGTATTTCAATTCGCCAAGTCATTTTCCCGTACCTTCTTAGCATATCCAGTACTGAACTTAGAATAATCGATCCTCAGATCCTTCTGAAGGCCCCTCATCGTTTATTTATACGAAGGGGTCTCCCGCGGGGATTCGGTCTAGATAACATAGTTCTCATTTATGCAATCCTATTTATGTTTTAGTCTAGATCAAGTTGTCTACTGGTCGCAGATATAGTATCTAGTTTAAGGAACTAAATAATTTATTTTTACCGGGACACAGGTCTTATAAGGCGGCATATCAAACGGACGTAAGTTGTTGTAAAAAATATATCATATATTGCTTTCCTATCTTCTATTATATTATTACTTTAAATAATCTTATAATTTTGATATATTTTCTTGGAGAACTATGTATTGAGTTTAAACTTAAAACACATATTTAGGATCAGCTAACTACAAATATTGTAATATTAAGTTTTTTTTAGAAAAAAATACTGGCTGTTGAGTTTGTTTCGGCTTTCTTCTCAACAGTGATCTCCTCTAGAGAAATGCCGTAGAGTCAGACTTCTAAAAGTACCCTTGCGGCCTACTTACAGAAGAAAGAAAGATCATTATTACTCGTATATTATTTCATTAAAGTAGGCCATCTGAATCTCTTTATGAGATCGAATCTGGAATGAGGAGATTCGCAGACGAACCAAGGTAACAGATATAGTAAACAGGGTAAGTTAATTGAAGTGGCAATGGGCAGGATACATAGTTCGAATAACGATGGCCGTTGGGGCAAAAAGGTTTTCGAGTCGAGACCACGTGCCAGCAAGCGCAGCGTGGAATGGCCACCCACAACGTGGTCGGACGATCTGGTTAGAGTTGCGGGAACTCGCTGGATGCGGTTCACCTCTATCTGACCCTTGCGGAAATCTATTGAAGAGGCCTGTGTCCAGCAGTGGACGTCCTATGGCTGAAATGATGATGATAATGAGGAAATCTGAAACTTCGTCAATGAAATCTTCATGAAAAGCTTAGAAAAGTAATTTCACCATCTTTTGAAACTCATCCCCTTAAGGGGTCAAATAGGGTTTGAAAATTAGTAATAGGAACCAGTACATTTTAAAGTAAGATATCGGAGACTTGAGCATATTCAGTGTTCATTAAGAACTATATATATATTTATTTTAAACTCATCCCGATAACTAATTACGATTTTCGGAGATGGTCCCCTACTTTACGAATTGACTCTTTATTAAAACCTATGCAAAGTAGTTTCACTGTTAATAGTCTATCTGCCCGTCTGCCTATCTGTCTGTCATAGGGCTTGAACGAAAATAGGTAGACACTTGAAATGTTCACAGATAGTGTATTACTGTGGTCGGTATAACAGCAAAAAATTGTAATAATAAAAAAATATAGATTTCTTAAATAAGCTTTCCAGCTTTCCATGGTCACGGAAGGACCATGGAAAGCTGGAAAGCTTCCGAAACGTCGGGAACTAAAATGAGATAATATACGCGATATAATCCGTTAAATTGTTTTATTTCAATGAGTAATAATCGCGGAAACAGAAGAAAATATTAATTAATTATTGTCTTTTAAACACTCCGCTACCCAAAGGTCGTCTGGAAGAGATCACTATTTAGCGATAAAACCATCTGTTGTTTAAATGAAACTTTCATGTTTTTGTATTTTTGTGTAATAGAGGATGAAATAAAGAGTATTTGTATTGTATGGGGGCCTTACGGAAA
Organism: Hedya salicella; assembly: GCA_905404275.2. Classification (NCBI taxonomy): domain Eukaryota; kingdom Metazoa; phylum Arthropoda; class Insecta; order Lepidoptera; family Tortricidae; genus Hedya; species Hedya salicella. The sequence goes on along the minus strand of FR990114.1, from coordinate 5,441,293 downwards.
ATATGCATTTCTCTTTGTTTTATGCGAGCTATTGAGTTTAATTTGGATGGTATGTGAAACGTTTAATTTGTTAAGTAACATAAGGTCTTATGTGCCGTGAAAATACATACACATTTAGACTACGCATCCGATTGGGTACAAAACCCTACATTGAACTTGATCCGACTTGACTGGTTTTGATTATATAATGTCTATTTACACATATTTAAATATCCTTCTATATCCTTTATCTTTAAAAGAGAAAAAATATTTTATAATGGTACAAATGGTGAATGCCATTCAACGTCTATAGAAATAAATTTCAACTTCTTCAAATATCAATAAATAAACATTTGACGATAAATTACCTAATAGTTGCAGACTAAGGTATAAGCTAGTAATAATGTAGATGTAACTTCGAAAAATCTATGTTGCCAGTGTCATGGTTTATTTAAGTCAAGGGACGGTTTTATATTCAGAATAATAGATTAATCAGGGGGCACGGCAGTGCCCCCGCCAAGTCGAGCGCGAAGCAAACACTGCCGTACCATCCTTTACTGGAACTATTTCGCCGCATTTTCAGGCCCCTGTTTGAGAACCTCTGGATAAGACCAGAACGCAGAAATTTCGTCATCCAATAAGCTATAATCACATACTTAACATCCAAAATTTCAAGTCTGTAGGTCATTTAGTTCCGAAGTTAAGCGAAAACAAAGTTTCGCATTCATGACACTCACTCACTCACTCAACAGAATAGAACTAGTACTTCCCACAAACTCAGAGAGCTGAAATTTGGTACAGAGTTAGGGTTTAATGGCCACATAAAAGGAAAACTATCAAACTAGGATAATCAAAGATCTGGAGTACCTGGTGACCCTGATTAGAAAACACAAGAGCCCAACCAATCTATTAGAGATCGACATATCGCCTTTACAAAAAATATTCAACTTCATTTGTAAGTCACACAACATTAACTATAATAATAAAAAAATCGCAGTAAAGAACCTTAGACTTGGCACGACTTTGTCTAGATTTCATTACTTTTTAGGCATAAATAAGCAGCTCCATCGAGACTTGGCTAGTTTTTTACAGAATGTTTTTGGTGGGATGATTTATTCAAAACCTATTCATGCAGCCCGCACAAGATGAACGACATGATTTTTTTACCGTTTTTATACGTATGTAGGTATAGTTTAGTTGTGTAGTCTGTGTGCTAACATGCGTAAAACAAACTATCAGCCAACAAAGGCCAAATCTGTTCATTCGTGAAAAAAAAATATTGGGAAAGATTAAAACTTTTTCAAAACGGTGCCATACTTGAAAAAGAGAAATTTATTCAATTTTCACGGTTCAGTTGGTCTTTATTGTTATGAGGTTTCTGTCTAGTCACAGTAAAAATATTCAAGCCAGTGTCATAACTGCTCGTGACCATTTATTTGTTCATTCCCATGTCACCGGCAACTGTCTACTGCAGTAACTACTAAAAACAATGACTTAAGGGAAAGTTAACTTACTTCAGAGATTACCTTTACGTTAGTTAAGGTTTCCGCCATCGTCCTACGCGACAATATTTCCATCCTCACCACTTATATGGTTGGCAGTCCACAACTGTGCGTTTTGTTAGAAATTTCCTACCTCGCACGACTGAACAGTGGAATTAATTGTCGCCTGCAGTATTTCCGGGCCGATGCGACCTTCTGGAAAAGAGCGTACTTCCACCGGAAAGGCCGGCAACGCACTTGTAACTCCTCTGGTATTGCAGGTGTCTGTGGGGGACGGTGATCGATAACAATCAGGCGATCCGTCTGCTCGTTTGCCCCTTTTAATATAATATATAATATGATTACAATATGTTTATATTTATAATTTCTAACTGGTTGCATCTCTATAACTAGTTTTTCCATTAATCGCTTACAATAAACAAATATTCAATGACAAAGTCAATGATTACACTCAAACGCCGAAAACAGATAAAAACATAACGCGGGAATATCAAATTCCAACTGAATGTTAGGGCACAGGTGCATGTGAGAATAATGGGAGAGTAGGGTACATATTGTCTACTAGTTAGTACCCTTACCGCAACTACTTACTACTTACTCACTCTGTTGGCTCAGCGACCCAAAGTGAGTATTGGCCTCCAACACGAGAGCTTGTGACTCGTCCCGAACCCGCGCCAGTTCATCCCAATTTATGGCACAATGCTCGCGCAGATCTGCTTCCACCATATCCCTCCAGCGATACCTGGGACGCTCGACAGGACTTTATTTATTTATTTAATCTTTATTGCACAAAAGAAAAACTTATCCTACAAAAGGTGGCCTTAATTCCATAGGGCATTCTCTACGAGTCAACCTTAAGGTAAAGCAGATATATGACAAAGCAGAAGAATGTGGACAGTGCAACTAATTTACAGACATAATTTAGGAAGATAAATACTTAGATTCATACATATGTCCTGTAAAAATAGCTGTAAGTGTGGAGAAATAAATAAATAAATATTCATATAATATATACCTATATATATGAATAAATTCAGATGAAACAAGCTAATCAGAGAAGCTAAGAGTTTGCAGTTCTGCTAACAAAAAGTACGCGCAAAGATTTTTTGAAAGCGCACTTGTTTGGGGCTTTCTTAATCTGGAGAGGAAGTCGGTTCCAAAGGCGGGCCACTTGAATGGTATAGGAGTTGGACATAAAACCTGATCGGTAAAGAGGGATAGAAAGAGATAGTTTGCCGGAAGAGCGAAATTGACGGTCACGAGGTTACCCCCTAATAGTGTAATAGTCTGTACGCTCCGATCTTCCTCTATTCTGTCAAGGTGGTCACCGCGTTGTGGAGCGTAGCGGTGGTGGATAGGGGAACGGTCGGTAGTGCAGCCTACCTATGCTATCCGATGGACTCGCTAACCTAAGTAGGACGTGGTCCTCCAGCATTTCGGGGGTTGTACGGCGGGTAAACACCCCTCCCTCGGAAAACCTTAAAGTTACGAAACTGACACGAGAAAATAACCGATCTTACCGCAAGTACTCATTTTTCTCTATCGTGCTTTTTGTCAAATTGATTTATGGCCGCGTAGACCGTATCTAGGGGTATTAAAAATTCAGTCGTGTGCCATGTTTGTGCTCTATTGTGAATTCTCTCTTCATTGCGCGGTCGAGACGCTCACCGCACATCAGTTAGTTGGCATCACACGCAATGTATCAGGAATTCAAATAATTGATAGATTCAGTCGTTACTTTGCCGAATTCCAGATTAACGGATTATAGTCTCCACAAAAAAATACGCATGCAAATATTCCACCCGAGAAAATATTTCCTCGGGCCGGACCGTCAACATCTGCATCCTGATGATGCCTCATAGAGAGGCGAAACACGTGTCGAGGATTATACTGTTTGGTGATGGTTTGTCATATGTACACGTGTATATTTTTGTGGAAACTGCATGATAATATGCACATGTGAAGACAATTTACTGGTCACATCTAACCAAGACACAATTTCGTGGAAAAGCAAAGGGACTATAATCCATTACTCTATCAGGAATTCGCTCGCCGCGCCCGCCGATCGCGCGTTTTCGTAGCAGGGCCCTTAGATTTACTCAGTTTTGTAGCTTAGCTTTGACCTAGCTCCCCGCTAAGCTACCTTGTACATCTCTTATGAAAAAGCAGCCTAACTCCGACCATTATGTATCCTAACAAGAAACGAACGCATCCAACAGACACCCTACTGCGTGCAATATTTTACCTGCGCTCCAGTCACTTGAGGTTTAAAAATCGAAAGCTATGATCATCCCCTGTTTATTATGCGGCGCCTACTTGCTCCGGCTTTATTGGTTTTCCTTATACTAATATTGGGAATGTTAAAAAGTATTTGACTTTGCTAATAACCTTTGGTTTGTCTTCTTTCGCGTAGTTATTGATGCTGAATAAATGTTTCTGGAAAGTTTTCTACTCAACGATCCAGGATGCTGGGATGGCAAGAAATATCGGATCTGGTTTTATGATTCTGAACTACCATTATTAGTGCAGTCACTTGCAAGAATATCTCACGAGACGAGAGAATAGCTAATCTTTTTAAGTGCAGGGGTGTCATTTTTTAGGGTTCCGTAGTCAACTAGGAACCCTTATAGTTTCGCCATGTTTAGACTTAGCTCCGTGATCATTAGTACTAGAAAAGTGAAATTTGGTATGAGTATGTAAAGGCATTACGCCGACAATACGGTAAAATAGAAAACTAAAAAAAAAGCTTATTTTTGGGTACCTCTCGTAGACCTAAAGTGGGAGTGATTTTTTTGTCCCAACCCTTGAGTCTGGGGCGTCGTTGAATGGATCTTTTAAAAATAATTGGGGTATCCAAACATTATTTTTTTATAAAGTCAGCAGTTTTGTAAATATTCGCTCCGGAAATCCAAAAAATAGCGTCCTTCCCCCTCTAATTTTTCAACCACGGGGCAAATTCATGAAAATGAGGCCTTTTAAGTACTTTCAATGAAAACTATATTGAATAAAATCAGTTGAGCCCTTGTCACGTTTGATGGCGATCAAGCGTAACAGTTAACATTTAAATGTTTTTTGTAATTTATTTTTTGTAAATGAACAAAAAAAATAGTAGTTCGATTTCTTCATTGTCATGAATGACATTTGTTCATGAACTTGATTAGAAATGCATCCGTAGTTATACGTATACCTTCTCCAATGATTTATTGCCATTGGATTAGGTTGTGATGAACAAGACAGCTGCGACGTAGGCATGGCTGAACTTGGAATGGGGTCGTCCGGCTATTTCCGTCGAGGTCGAAGGCAAGTCTAGATTCCGAAGGGTTACTCCGCATCTCAAAGTCCAAAGTTCGTAACGTGCCATCCCCCTCTCATGTTGAAATGTATTTGAGTGGGCAAGATGGCACTAATTTCGAATTTCAGAGAAGCCCCTCTGCGCATAATCGGCTTTCCTGACTTCAGAGGGGCTACTCCGTAATCCGAAAAATGAAGTTCGTATGGCGCCATCCCGTTCACTTAAATACAGCGTAACATGAGAGCGAGAGGGCGTAGCAGCGTTACGTTACGAACGTTACGAACTTCGATTTTTGAGTTTTGAAGTAACCCCTCTGGTCTTGCGGGGAACAATAAGGATAGTTTTATACTAAGGACAGGGTCAAACTATTTGCAACATTTCATAAATCCACGGCACATAAAATCGCACAAAAAAATGTAACTAGTTTTGAAAATATTCGGGATAATGGAAAGGAAGCAAACGACGTTCTAAATGACGTCACTAGGTGGATGTGTGTCAGGGCACAAGAAGAAAAGCAGTACGAGTTGTATACTAAATCCGCATTAGGAATAGAGCGTCTTTATATTTATTCTTCGCTCTGTGACTGACAACTACGCCCTACTTGTCACTTACGCTCTTTTAGAATGAGAAAATGAAGATTGAAATATTTTTTTTGAGAATTCAGGATATGTTTTGAAATTACAAAATGTGCGTGTTTGTTTTTTTATCCTCTATTTGATTTTATTGAAAAATAGCCTAGCAAACCGGTATACCGATTTGCCGGTTTACCGGCAAACCGGTCAAATATGTAGCCGGTAAATTACCGGTAAATAAAACACAACACCGGTTTTTTACCGATATATATAAATATTGGTTTACGCTGATGTTTATCAATTTATGTACTACAAAACGCCCGTACTTTATCCATATCGAATGATTTTATGTGATTAAACGACTAAATTACCTTTTATTAGTTTCAAAAATGTTTAAAAAGCTGTCTAGCATTTTAGCCCAACCTAAAAGTTAGCCCACCTAGGATTCATTCTTCTATTTAATTTACACTTAATCTCAGTGTTCCATCTTTTATTTAAGGACATAGAATTAGCTGTTGCATCGTATCTCTATATCACAAATTTACAAAAAAAAACCATCAACCGAAAACTAAAATATTATGTCCCGTTCAGCACTCTAATTAGCTCATAAGTTCGCGAGTTTCTTCCACAACGGAACGAGGGATGTTTGCTAGGCCTGTGTAAATTGCATCTCCGGTACTGTCGTCTGCATAACAATGAATACTATCGGTGGACAGCATGTCATTGACATGCAGCAGAAGCAGCGTTGGACATAGTACGAAGCCTTAGGGGACGCCTGCGTTAATAACCAAGCAGCTGGCCCACTCAACTTGTGAACATCTAGACAGAGCAATTCCCGCCGGACATCCCTATGAAAGAAGGTAATCTCCGGCATCAAGTATACCCAAAAGGCTGCCTTTCTCTTTAGCACTGTGGCCCAAGTTAACATCAGCGTTTCTCAGGGGTGGTAAGGACGACTGACAGAAGTTTCCCTCGGCAGCTTTGGCGAGTGACCAGAAGGCACGACTTTCAAAGGGGTACCTTCACCAATTCCACCGTCGAAATCGAATTTAGCTGTGGCAATTTCTCGTTTACTGGCCTTGGAAAAAACATTTAATTTGCGTTTCACATCAGATATGTTAGGATCCTTATTGATACGGGCCGTGGTCCAAGCCTCATACAAAGCTTGCCTTATAGAAGTCTAGCTTCCTTGCAGGGCCGATCAAACCGCGATCAAAGGGCCGTTTTTTGGATCCTTATTTAGTAAATTGTTGATTGTTAATTTAATCTTTACTCTACTGGTGTTTTTCAATATTATGTTATTTTGCACAATGTGGATTGTTTTTTTTTTTAGTTTATGGATAAAAAATATTACAGAAATGTTAAATAAAATAACATTTTCACGTCGTTTTTATTTCGATCCTCCAATACCAGTAATTTACCGGTTAGTCGGTAAATTACCGGTTTCAAAATTATGCTGGTAATTGCATTCCCTACTGTAGACACATCTCATTTTTCTCACTTTATCCTATCGTGATCTTAATGATCTATTACACCGCTGCTCTAGAGACTGATGACAGCTGAAATGCACGTAGAACCACCCATTACAGGATCTTCTTTACGTATTTGTATTAAAGTCGCAAAGATCTTATCAAAGGCCAGTATTCTCCGACTTAGCAACTCTTTATTGAATGATAACAAAATAAGAAAGTACGGTGACTGGTGATTTACATTTCACTTCTCTCAACGGAGCTCAAGTTAAACAAAACTTTCATCCTGTTGATTATTCGCATAAATATTGTTTATGGACTGTTTAGGTACTTACCTAAAAATGAGAACAAGACATAAAAAATATTTTGTATCTGTGTCAAAATAAGTTTACCCCCAAACTGGCAGAAACTTTTTGTTATAATCATCATTTGGCATTTTTTTCTGAGCACGTAAGCTTTTCAGGTTTGTTATAAAAGAAACCTAACCAAACCATCTAACAGGATAACGCCTTAAGAAGTCCTGAAAATTACACTTTCAAAAAAAATTGCTTGTACTAAATGACGATTATGACAAAAAAGTTTATGCCAGATGAAATTAAGCGGGCAAAATATGACTGACTGATGATCTGAGTCACGTGTTTTGTTTTAATACTATGCTCAAAGTGATTTGCCAGCTCTTGAATCTTATTAGGTAGACAATATCTGGTAAATTGTCAAAACGGCTGAACAAATCGTAGCCAATTTTGGTACAACGGTAATTGAAGATCCGGGGATGATTATGGGATATATTTTACCCGACAATGAATTAAAAGAAATGAGTTTACTTAATTATACTCCATACTTAATTTTATTGCAATGGATCTAGGCATCCTGCGTTTACATCATCATCCTAGTTAATTTAATCACTGGAAGCACCAAACAAAAATCTTACTTATTAATAAATACTAGAAGGAACAGTTCAATATCAACACTCCTTCATTGATCGTCACATCTATACATAAAGTTGTAAAAATTTAATGTCTTTATATTGAAGATATTTTTAAGAAAACTATTGTAACGGACTATTTGGAGGTCACCGAATCGAAAAATATGCAGGTAAACGGATTACAACTATTTTTGGTACACGGTTAGCGTGGATGCTGCTAGATCGGTATCCACAGACGGTTAAAAGATACTTTTTACCCGACTACACAGAATAAAAAATAAGGAGTTATGGCTTTTTCTCCTTTGCGAACGAAGTTGCGGGCATCTTTCAGTAGAATATAAATTTTCTGGAGTGTCTCCGTTTGTAATACTCGTACTTTACACGTCTGTAATAAAATTCTGGAACAAGTTAATTAATTTGGACTAATTCCAAAAGCGAGCCATTAGCTAAGCTATACGTATTCACAATTAACTGTACGTCCACTAAATTCTGAATTACATAAAATTCAGGAACACGTAAATTTATTTGAGGCATTCCAAAAGGGAGCCATTTGCTAGGCTATACGGATACAGAATTAAGTGTACCTACATACACTGAATTCTGAATAACATTGAATTCAGGAACACGTTAATTAACAACATTTCAAATTTTCAAGTAATAATCAACACCCAGTTTTTGAATTAATTATAAACAAACTGTTGTATATGGGGTTAACTGTCACGGGAGGGTTACACGACTGTCAAACAAGCGAGATAGTTAAACACTTAAAATTGTAACTTTGACAGAGGAAAATATATCTTTTCTCAGTCCACCCGTGACCATGGAAAGCTGAAACGTGGTATGATAACTTCAGAAACGTAAAATGAGATACGAGTAATATACGCGATATAATCCGTTAAATCGTTTTATTTCAAGAATTAAACACTGTTTAATGATCTCAAATCAATTCAAATAGTTTATTTGCATTTCATGTTGTACAATATGGTCTTAACGATTAGGTACAGTTCAAACATGAGCCCTGTTGGGCATAGCAATAGCACTAAAAAACTAAGGTGAAGGCCTTGGATGTTATTAAAGTTATATTTGATTTAATAAATAAGCTAAAACAGGTCAACAGGTCAAAACGAGAACTATACAAATTTATGAATTCATTTAATTTTATAATAATTTGATTTAACAATTATTTGATATAATTTAATGATAAATAAAGATAAAGGTCAATGTTAAATTATTATTATTTTTCTGCCAAGAATTCTTGTATTGAATAGTAAGCCTTATTTAATAAATAATTTTTAAGTTGAGTTCTAAATAGGTGTATTTTTCTTTCTTCTTGTATTTCTTTTGGAATTTTATTGAAGATTTTGGCTGACATGGCAAACGCGGCTGAATTTATCATTTTCATTTTGGAGTCAGGCAAGGCCATCTTTTTCCGAGGTCGCAAACATGGTTTATGTGAGTACTGTGGAAAAAGAGACAAATTATTTTTTACGAACATTTCCGCTTCTAAGATGTAGATTGACGTGAGAGTTAATATTTTCTGTGTTGAAAAATATGATTTACAGCTTGTTGTGTTGTCTATATTAACTAATGTTCTCAAGCAACGTTTTTGGAGTTTGAACAGTCGTGTTGCATCTGGACTGTTTTCCCATAGCACTATTCCGTACTGCAGCCAGGCGTGTGCATATGTATAATAGGCAGCCAAAGCTGTCTTAATATCAGTACATTTTTTTAGTTCATATAGAGCGTATGTAAAGCGACTGAGCTTAATCGATATTTGATTGATGTGTTCTTTCCAGTTGATTGTGGAGTCAATTTGTATTCCCAGAAGGGGAAAAGCCTCTACACATTCTAATTTTATACTTTCAAAGTAGTATTTTATATTTAAGCTACGTTTTTGATAGGGTTTGAGTTCCATAAGTTTGGTTTTAGACAAGTTTATTTTAAGATTGTGATCATTTAGCCAAGTCACAATTTTCAACATAACTTCATCCAGTCGTTTTTTTTAGCTCCATGTTGTTTTCACACTGAATTACTAGTGATACATCATCAGCAAAAAGGGTACTCAGACAGTCTATCGTATTTGGCAAATCGTTAATATATATATGAGAGACACTGCCTTGAGGTATGACTGTGTGGCTCTAGCAACCTATGATTGGACTTTCTCTATGTGGCCAGTTGTGTAGTTGTGACGTTCCACTTCAGTGTAATGTATACGGTTTGTGAGATAAGAGACGAACCAATCATAAGGTAATCCTCTCACTCCTATTTCATGTAATATTCGTAGTAAAATATCGTACAAAGCTCTATCGTAAGCTTTGCTCATATCGAGCAAGATTCCCACGGCATATTTCTTATTATTTATAATATTAAGTATATCCTGCATATATTTAAAAACAGCTAGAGTTGTCGATCGATGTTTTCTGAAACCGTTTTGAGAGGCGTTGAATACATTTTACTTTTCACAAAAGGAGTATAGATGGTTTGACATTGCCGTTTCGAGTACTTTGGAAATAGTTGGTAAGAGAGATATTGGCCGGTAGTTGTTATAGTCGCTTTGTATGCCCTTTTTATGAATAGGCTTAATGAGGGAAATTTTTAAATAAATCTGGGAATACTTCTGTAGCAATAGATTGGTTTATAATAAGTGTCAAGGGAAAAACCAATTCCTCCGCACATTCTCTGATTAATACAGGTGGGAGTTCGTCACAGCCAAAGCTGCGTTGCTTTTTTAAGTTTTTCACAATTTTTTGTGGAGTGACAGGGCTTAAGAACAATGAATTTTCTGAGCGACTAATCGTTGACTGTCCTCGCGGACGTGTCGTACACGTGTCAACTGCGCCGACTGATGAAAAGAATTCATTGAAGCAGTTTGCAATTTTTACGGGGTCGTCTGTGAGTTTATTGTTTATACACAGTTTTATATTATTTATGTTTTTTTTTGGGAGTTTATTAGACTGCTCTCAAATAGGTTACAGTATGCAGCGCGCAAACGCACATGTATATATCTAACATCCCTCCACCTTATAGCTAGAACTAAATATCTTAATCGCCCTAAACTAAGTCCACACTTTGACTATCAGTGTCCGGGTCATCGTCCGGCACTGGCGTAGAAGTAGCAAACTGTGGGCTAATCGCCTGACGCCGCGCGCCGCTTAGAGCATACACCCGCGCCCGGTGGCGGTCTAGAGCATACGCCCGGTGGCGGTGTGACCGGCGCCTGGGTCTGACCTGACTCCGGTTACACCGCCACAGGGCGTATCCCACCCTCGTCGCAACGTGTTATATTGTATATAGGGTTAACTGTCACGGGAGAGGTATACGATCGTTAAACAAGCGAGCTAGTTAAACAATGTTTAATCATCTCCAGCAGCTTACAGCGCGCACACGCACATGTATATATCTAATACGAACACAATTTTCTTTTTAGTTGCAACTAGTTTAGAAGATAATCAGGAAAATATGTAGGAAGCGTACGATTCTCTAAGTGACGTCACTAGGTGGATATGACATAGTCACAGCGCACAATAACACAGCGGATGACGGCGGAATGACGAGACCAATCAGCGGTCTCGCTACTCACATACCTAAGGTACAACGGTATTGGTCACACTATAGTGTTTTCTTGATCCAGAATTTTTTACAGACATGTAAACTATGACTATCACACATAAACCACATTTAACGCTAAGCTTGACTCATATAGTGAATATGGCATTAGTAGAAGGATAGCTAAACATCCGACGATGGATATAGGATATCAGTTACACGAAAACGCAGAAGCAAAAAAGAGGGTTATGAATTTTTCCTAATCACTGAACGAAGTTGCGCACCTTTTAGTTATCAAATAAGACTCTCACAATTATGTGAAGATGGCAATAAATTAAGGGGTAAAAAAGAGACTGCTGGATATCACTCAATTAACCTTCAACCTTTTAAATATTGCCAATTTTTCCGCAATAATATTCACAATACGTATTGACGTTATGTATTGGATTCCTAATAATAACTGAAAGAAGTGCCACTACCTTTATTAATACCTAATAAATAACAATCCAAGTAATTAACTGAATTACAGTAATAATCGTCAAGACTGTCGTCTGCGCAGTAAATGAAAATATGGCATCCAATAAAACGAAAGTTTACCGAACGAGAAATGTAATTAATTGTACGTTGTAGCGTTATTTTATACGAGGCAGTATAAAAATGTAATTGTACTTGTAATTGGAATGCTTTTGTTTGTTATGGCTTATGAAAAATTGGAGTGTACAACACGTATGGTATGGTAGTAGATTCGACATTGTTTGTTTTTTTTTTACTCCCTAATTTTATCGAACTATCTAATAATATTTGCAAAATGACGAGGAACGTATTTTGTACTTTTAAGTTATTTTTAATTTTACCACTGATTGATAAAACAAAACTACCTAATTCAGGATTTAATATAAAAAGTAAAAAACATTCTGCCTCTGTGGGCTCATGGTGACAAGTGTCATATTTAGAGGTGGTGAAAAGCGTTACATTTGGATTTCAATCACCGTGACTCTCGTACTAGTTGTAAAAAAATCACTGTGATTTTATTACCTACGACTAACCACGTTAAAGTTACTTTCTGTAATATATACAGATCATTATAGTAATTTTACCGTGATTTTATTTTGTTGCTCACATAACCTACGTGATTTTGTAACCAGTCACAGTTATACTTTTCTAGACCGGCTAAAAATTATGTTAAAGTGTTCAGAGAGCCCAAATCTATCCGTGATATTTCAATGGTAGTCACTTTAAAAAAAAATGGAATGTTGTCCATTGATTTAAACGTACGAATTTCATACGGGTTTTTCGCTCCCCCCATTGATAGATAGATAGATATTTATTTGCAAAGAATAAGTAGGTACATTCGTGCCATTATATGTTATGTGACAATAGGTAGCTTATTCTGCTATTTGTACTTACATACTAGTATGCAAATATCTAAGATATTATTGTAACATATCACGAGAGAGAAAATCCTTTGAAATCGAATGCAGTTACTGGTACGGAGGCTTGGTCAGACATTAGGGAAAAAAATCGGCTAACAGCGAGTCGGACTCGCGCACCGAGGGTTACGTACAAAATATACGCTACAAATTGCCGTATCTATGAAAATCTAGTGTTAGCAGAGCCCTTCTCCTAAGCAAAATATACGCGGTGCTCGATCATTTTATATTGGATACTGATATAGACAGACAGATTTATTTTGTTGATTGTGCTATAATAGCTTCCTTCATACCAAAATTTAAAGTTTGTAGAACAACTGGAAGTACCCTATCAATTTCAAAAAACGGCCGTATCTTTCTAGGGTTTTCTTTCCGTACCTCAATCGGAAAAAAACGGAACCCTTATAGGATCACGTTCTTGTCCGTCTGTCCGTCCGTCTGTCTGTCAAGACCCTTTAACTCGAGTACGCGTGGAGAAGTTTAATTTTTTCACAGCTTCAAGGGACTGTAGACTTGAGTATATATATATAGTTTTAATTTCACGATCTCGATTCCACGCGTTCCCGAGATAAAGGGTCTCATTGACAGACAGACAGACGGACGGACAGAAGGACGGACAACAAAGTGATCCTGTAAGGGTTCTGTTTTTCCTTTTGAGGTACGTAACCCTAAAAATTGCCCATTAAGTGAATATATCCAATAATGGGTCTGTCAGTTTAGTGTCGAAACGTATGCTATTTGATATTAATCGTCAGTTTAGTGTCAACAACTGAACTCCAGTGAAAATTACATTACCATGCCATAAGCGAGCCAATGATGTTAAAAATATAATTTACACTTAGGGACTTGCCGAGTTTCCGGATTTTCCCGATGGCAATTTTTTAATGCGTTGCTTGTATTTGGATAAGATTTTAATGGCGTTTATACCCGCTTAACTGGCAACGTCGCATATTTTTTTCTTTTTGCTTCATTAAATATTTTGTGGTATTTGAATGAAACTTAAAGATATGTTCAATACATACTCTACATTTTTAGCATTTATATTGCGTTTAATTCAAATACTCATCGCTTTTGCCTTTATTTTCTTACAAAACAAGATATAGACAATAAATTCATTTTTAGAGCTTTGGTTGTAGCAATAGCATTGTGCCAGCTAAACTACCGAAAACTTAATGAATGAATTGAAAACATGTTCAAGTAACATTCACATTTCTTAAAATAATCAAGAAAATCCGAAAAAATTGCGACGTTGCCAGTTAAGCAGGTATACACCCTCTTAACCTCATTACTTAGGCAACGGAGCGGAAGAAGAGATCAATTTGTATTTACGTTCTCCGAAATACAGTATTAATGAATGGGGCCCTTTAGGCCTCTTGTTGACCGACATTATACATGACACTAAATCGGGATAGACTAGGATTTAACCTAATTATGCAACGAAGCGGGAGATTAGATCCTAACCGTCGTCTTGTCGCCGCGTGATGTAAAGCAATCAACCAATTATCTAGCTCGGATAGACACTAATTACAAGATATACAGACTCACAGGTTAGATAATAGTACTAGTACTCTGTGCCGCTAGGCTGTCTGTTTTGATAGGTACTATTTAAATCTGCGCGCCGCTAGAGTGAGAATGCGAGCCGTCAAAAATTTACTAATGCAAGGTAATTAAATGATAGTACAGGCCGAGAAGTAAGGGATTGCTGGACGAGTTTGGGGTACACGAGGATAAAACGAGTCCTACAATCCCTGTCCCAGCCGAGGATTGCACAGTGCTTTTCTCAAACAATGTGAAGAAATATTAAAATTAAAATAACTACTAGTTAATCAAGTAAATAATAGTATGTATATTAGGAAAAACAAATGTATAAATTGTTTGATTTGAAACGAAGCGACGAGCTTTTTGAGTTATATTTTGTTTAACCGCACATAAATATAGTACCATAGTTTTTTTTATGTCGCAAGTATACTAACAGTTAGGGGGTTGGCTATATTTAGTTTTTCGTTTGTCAGTTTAGTGTTAGTATGCTAATTTAAAAAGTTAGATCAGCGGACAATAATGGTTTTTCATACTTGTTTTTTTGGTCTAGGCCAAGTAGTCTACATTTATTCTTGGCCGAGCCTAGCCCTAGGAGCCGTAAACAAAAAACTTCATGTCGTCATTTCGTGATAACGTAACTCATTAATTTCCGAGCTTGTTTGAGAAATAAATTAATAGTTTAAAAAACAATAGAAAAACACGCTTTACAAAACTTTTCTAACAAATCCAAACACAGCTATGATATGATGTTCCATTATCAAGTTCCAGTTCATATCTTCCGGTTCCATCATCAGATTAGTTCGACAGTACCATATTATTGTATTGTCATCAGAACTACACACAGCTGCCAATTTTCATGACGCTACGATCCTTGGAAGATGGTTAAATTAGTTACCATAGATTCCATTACATAGTTACATACAGGTCGACCTAATAAGAGCGTGTTAAAAATTAATACCGTTTTGTTGTGTTGTGATAATGACAACATCGTGTAAGCTTAAATTGTTGTTCTTGGCACACATACTTATGTTATAAGAGAACATGTGAGATTTGGCGGCAGATGTGCGGTCAGCATTGACCTCAAACATCGCAATCGTCAGCGCCATCAAAGGCTAGCCTCCGGCCCGGCGCTTTAGAAACAATACATTATAATATTTATTGCACACCTCACAAAATTGAGTACCTACAGAAAACAATACATTCAAGGACAGGTAATTAACGGTCTTATCGCTAAACAGCGATCTCTTCCAGACATTCTTTGGGTAATGGTGTCGAGAAAAAGAAACTGTACCTATGTACGTACAAGTAGGTGGCGCAAAGCAGTTTGGAATAAAAGTATTGTACATCTATACTATTATAAAGTTGTGAAAATAAAATGTCTGTACACTGAAGATATTTTCAAAAAAAAATAGTAATGAACAATATTTTATCTTGGATTTTTTTGTATGTTTGTATGTGTCGTTGCGGCTTCATCACGCCAAATCGGCTAAACGGATTTCGACTACTTTTGGTACACGGGTAGCTGGGTATCTCCAGATGGTTATAGGATACATTTTATCCGAATGTGCTGAAGAACAAAGAGGGTTATTATATTATTTTTCCTCAGTTGGCGAAATGCGGGCATGTTCTTGTATTAGAATGAAAATGGTGACGGGTAACAATAGGTACCAAAATCAAGTAAGCGGGTAGGAAAGGAACAGGAATATTCTAAATTAGTAGTAGGATTTATAATACTTTATTCTCTCGCGGTTTATACAGATTATCTAGTACTATTATAAAGTTGTAAAAATGAAATGTCTGTACATACATTGAAGATATTTTCAAAAAAAAATGATTGTTACGGACTATTTGGAAGTCACTAAAACGAAAAATATTTTGTTTTGATTTTTTGTATGTTGTTTGTGAGTCGGTTAACTTCAAACTGGGTTAAATCAATTTCTGGCATTTTTAAGATTTTTGTATATAATAAAAGGTTAAGAAATTGGTTTTGTTTTTAATTTCATGGGTTAAGTATAATTTCGTGTAGTATTTGAGAAAAATAAAGTTAAGATCACAATATTTTTTCAAAATCAGGTAAATCCATATGACAGTTTATTTCAAATGAAGGCAAGTCCATCAAAGCCAATCAGCGAAAGAAGTTTGTTCAATATGGCTGTCAGTTGACGTCAACTCTGCGTCAATAAATCTAGATAAATCCAAGATTTTTCAAAGATAGATAAATTGCAAACGATTATATCAAATGAAGGTAAATCCAATCAATTTTTTTTTTTTAAAGAATACACTAGAGTTGATCGATTTTTTAATGCTTTAGCCATAATACAAATAATCTGCCTTTCTAATCACCGAATTATCACTTTTTTTCAATAATCTCCCAAGTGGTTAGAATGGATTTATCTGAGTTTGAAGTTAACCGACTCATGTGTCGTTGTGGCTTCATCACGAAAAATCGGCTAAATAGATTTCCACAATTTTTTGTACTCGGGTAGCTGGATATCTCCAAATGGTTAAAGGATACTTTTTACCCGACTACGCTGAAGAAAAAACGACGGGTTATGACTTTATCTCCTCCGCGAACGAAGTTGCGAGCATCTTCTAGTTAAACATAAATATGGATTAGAGTGCGGATTTCGTGAGAGTCATGCCAGTGATAGTAAATGACGAACAAATGGGTTTTAATTTATACTTTATTTTTAGCCTTTCATTTTATTAGGAATTGGGTATTTATTTAATTTACTAGCGGCCACCCGCGACTTCGTCCATCTTCGATTCGTTTATCGCGGATAAAAGGTATTTTTCCGGGATAGAAAGTAGCCTCTGACTTTCCCCAAAACTCGAATATCTCTGCAAAATTTCATCTATATCAATTGAGCTGTTTAAGAGTGAAGAGGTAACAGACAGATAGACGGTCACACTTTCGCATTTATAATTTAAATGTGAAGCATTTTACCAAGATTTCAAGTTCCTAGCGTAAAAAAATGTTAACGGTCCATACAAATTTCCATCCTCTTTTTGTTCCCTAAAAGGGATGAAATTTGACATCCTTTATAGCTCCTATTCTGATATATAAGGTACATAACTGGAAAGTTTCATTAAAATTCGTCCAGTAGTTTTTGAGATTAAGTGGAACGTACATACATACCTTTCACGTTTATAATTTAGTAAGGATTAGGATTTATTTGGACCTTTAACAATAAGCATAATGTACATGCGTTATAATTTACATTTACAGCTTCAGACTTAGCATCTTATTACCCGTGATCGTAAAGGTAGCATTTTTGCTGCAGTGATCATACTGATCATTGTAGAGTGCCAGGAGGTGTAGCAAATTTCAACCGAAATGATGGATTAGGTTTACTGTCGACAATATTAACGATGTTTAACGATGATTGTCCCACTGATTGATAAAGTTTATCATTCCTTAAGACCGTAGACGGCAAATAAAGCATAGTTGATTTGACAGACACAGCGTAGAACATTATACAGAAGCACTTTTACTTAGACGAATTCAGTATCGTACTTGATGGTGCCCGTGGTTCATTCGCGGAGGAGGAAATAATCGTGACTCTTTTTTGTGTCAGTGTAGTCGGCTAAAAAGTATGCTATAACCATCGTGGATAACCAGCTGCTCGAGTCGAAAAATAGTTGGAATGCGTTTAGCGGATTTGGCGTGATGAAGCCACAACGACACTTACAAACATACCTACGAAAAATACAAAAAAAAAAAACCATTTAGTCGCCTCCACAGTATTCTTTTTGAAAATATGTTCAATATACACACATTTTATTTTTACGACTAAGTATATAATAGTATAGATATTGAACTGATATTCTGGGTCGGTTCACGGCTAGCTGGGTATCCACAGATGGTTATAGAATATTTTTTACCCGAGTACTCTTTCGAAAAAAAGAGGAATTTTTACTTTTTCTTCTCCGCGAACGAAGTTGGGGGCGCCTACTAGCACATACTATAAATCAGCCCCATCACATTTCAACAGCTTGAATGAAAACCAATTTCGCACAAGGATAACTGGACACCTAAAGATGGTTATAGGACACTTCTTACCCGACTACACTGGAACCTAAACAAGAATTACGACTTTCTCCCAACGAACAAAGAAACGAAGAACAAAGTTGCGGGCACACTCTAGCAAAGATCGGAACCGGTTTTTTTTAAATCTTCTAAAATACACGCTAAATTTCTGGAATGTTTTGAAACTGTATTTAGAAGAGAAATTGTAACGCGGCAAACCTCCTTGGCACAATACTGGCCAGTAATAAACTGCATCGGAAAAAATTGTGTTCCACGATTGTGTTTTGTTTATGGGAGACACGTCCCGACTCGTTTGGCTTGAACTTGTGCTGCGCAAATAATGAAAGATCTGAGATATAAAATATATTACTAATTAATGTGCTGTTGCTTAGCTCTGAAACTGTAAAAACTGTATAGTATTTTGCAATACTGTGTTGTATTAAATATCTACAAGGGCTGCCACTTTCGCAGGTTCATTTTGTAAATAGTTATTTTTCTTTATTTTCCTGTAGTGTCCTGTTAAACTCAACCCAAGTCTTATTTCGTTTTCACTTGTCTTAATCATGACAAAATAAGGCTTGGGTTGACTTGAAGCAACCATTAAGTGGAGCATTTTTACAGCCCTTTTTTCTTCGCTGAAGTGTTCCACTGAAAACCTATCTGCAGTCTACAGTCGCACCTAGGCCGACGGTTCCATCCAATGCCTCCTTGGAAAGCTGGAAATGGAAAATTGGAAAGAAAACTGAATCTCCACAACCGTCCTACCTCCCTGCTCAGATAAGGCCAGTGATTTCCGTTTATTGCCGCGTACTGACTGAATCCTGTTTACTTTATGTATTTTTTTATTAGTATATAGAAAATTTTATTATATTTTATACACTACCACGTCCTATTTTTTATTCCCGATAACTAGCTGGGCTACAAAATTAATCACAAAACACCTGATTCAAGTTCTAGAGTTTTAATAAAATATACGAAAATCTAGTAACTGAAGGAAAAAAACGAATCGTTATTTCGGTTATTTTGTATGAAAAAAAAATACCGGTTACGAGTCCTGCCCTCTAGTTCTGTAGAAAATTATGTATGTAAGTAAACCAACCCTTATTTATTAAGCTTACAGTTTCCAACTATCCCAGAATAATACGCGCTTATTACACAGTTTTACTGCGGCGACCCACTGCCCCAGTGGTTCATACATAATTCATGCATTCAAATTAAAGAGAAGGATTGTTTGTAAACAAAAACGGTACCTATGGAAGTTTTCAGACGCGGCGCATATATGGCGTTGGAAGTAGTAGTTACTAGTATATGTTCTGTACTTCAGTGATAACTGGAATTATAAATTACTAGAGGATGCCCATTCTTCGTTCGCGGAGGAAGTAAGTCATAACCCTTTATTTTGATCCAGCGCAGTCGGGTAAAAATTATCCTTCAACCTTTTGTGGATGAGCGATACGTTGTACCAAAAATGCTTGTAATCCGTAAGTCGTTTTGGCGCGATGAAGTCACAAAGAAACTAGTTAGTAACTTTGACAGAGAAAAAGATATCTTTTCTCAGTCGACCCTGTCAACACAGCAGCTGCAGAGCTTCCGAAACGTCAAGAACTCAAATGAGATAATATATGCGACATAATCCGTTTAAATTGTTTTATTTATTTGGTAACCTCCAAATAGCCCGTTTTATATATTATTTTGAAAATAGCTTCAATATACAGACACACAATTTTTACAACTTTATAATAGTTAGGTCTAGGTAATAAGAACCGGGGCGACCAAGATTAGCTGGGTCTGGCACATTTTTTCCTTATAAAGATAATACAGATATTGAAACGTACCTCGACCTATAAACTTAGAATCTAAAATGTATTCTAGCCATAATCCTGTTATAATCGTACTTTAAAAGATTGTTTCTTGATGGTAGAAGGAGATGTATTATAGTGTTTTTTTAAACATTTTGAGAATTGTTAAAATTGACATCTATTTTGATTCTGAGCAAACGAGAAAAAAGGTCCATAATTTGTGGTAATGAGTGGTTTCTTTGAATGCCCATTTACGATGATTAGAATAATAGGTATTTTAATAACTTAAGACTATAGGCGCACATCCCAAGATTTGAATTCAAATTCCACAAACCAGACTTACTTCGTTTTGGTCTAGAATGAACAAATATAGAAATTGGGCAGTCAATATCAGATCGTAGTCGGAAGTCGGTGAAATTGAAACTCGGTCGACTGCCGATATCGCTAGTACGAAGCCCGCCAGTTTAGGCAGACTAATTTATTATTTAATTAAGTAATTAAGATACCATTGTTTTTTTCTTTGAAAGCCGGTATTGTGTCCCATTGCTGGATAAATTCCATCCCTCTTGAACTCCAACCGTTCCGAAGCTGTGCTAATTCTGGCCGTTAAAAATACGTCCAGGTAATCCCGCCATCTCCGCCTCGGCCTACAGCGTCGTTACCATCCATTTCGCGGCACCGATGCGACTTTCAAGAACTTACTTCCACCTGAAAGGCTAGCAACGCACTTGTGACTCCTCTGGTGTTGCAGGTGTCTATGGGTGACGGTGATCGCTTACCATTAGGAGATACGTATGCTCGCCTGCCCCCTATAATCTGTACTATTATAAAAATACAACTGTACTTTTAAAATATTGAAAAATATGTATTGTTACGGACTATTTGGAGGTCACTGAATCGAAAAACATATATCTTTTGAATGTTTGTATGTCGTTGGCTAAAGTCACAAACCTTGTAACTCCATTTTTCTTTTTCAAAATAATATTTTTGCACTTTTATATAGTTGAAGTCTGAACGCATATAATAGCAATACTCTTAAATGATAGGAATACTTAAACCGTTCAAGTGTAAAAACTGAAATAGAAAACCTCGGGATACCCGACCGCCATACTGTTGAAGTTACTTTTTTGTGCCTCCTGTTAAATTTGATTCGATGGAGTTACGAGATTTGCGACTTTAGCCGACGATGTATCGTTGTGGCTTCATCACGCCAAATCGGTTAAATGGATTTCATCCATTTTTGGTACACGGGTAGCTAGCTATCCACCGATGACACGTTCTTTTTAGTCTGTTAATAAAAAAAATATTCTATAATAATCTTGCGGGATGACCAGCTACCCTTGTAATATTTAAAAAACTATCCAGCCATATTGCCGGGACTTGGCCATATAGACGCATAAGTAAAGTACATACAAACACACAAATCTCAAAAAAAATATATGTTTTGCCTTCTCATATTATTATTGTTCATTGTTTTTATTAGTTTTGACTTTTATTTTACACCATGACATATATTATTTTAAATTTGATTTTAATTAGTTTCATAGATATTTCAGTTGACCAGCGGGTGTATTGTGTGTATTTGATTTGTCTCCGAAATGCCTACTAACATTTAGTTTTTAAGCCATGTTACTAACACAAATGGATCTTTGCTATCTGAACTTAAATGATGATGATGATGATGATGATGATGATTTTGATTATTATTATCTTTATTTTTATTTATTCTCGGTTTTCGCCGGTATACTGTTATGTACGGGCCTAAGCCAAGTACATACCAGGTAAGTTTTTAAGTTACTATTCAGCAGGTTGTATAGATGTGAAATGTGCGTATTGAGTGTCCGACTGAGGGATAGATTCAATGGCAGATTGTGGGTTATTGGAATGCACGGCTGTTTGCATGGACATCTGAGAGGTATTTTGTGAGATTGGTATAGCTGAAGCGGTTGATGGATGTTCCTGATCAGTTTGTAAGAATTTCCTAACTATTCGACAAGTATTCAGGATGACAGCTTTTTGAAGTAGGCAGTATGTGTATGGTGGGAGATTTAGTGTCTTAAGCGATTGATGTAACTGGTTCGGTATAATTCCGGTAGCTGACAAGACAATCGGTAATATATTAACTTTTTGTAGGTGCCGAATTCGGGTTATTTCTTCTTTCAGTTCGATGTATTTAGTATTTTTTTCAGCTATTGTAGTTTGTAAATTGTGAGTATTAGGGACGGCTATGTCTATCAAGTAGGCAGTTTTGTTTATTTTATTTACTATTGTTATGTCAGGTCTATTGTAGTGGGTCGTTCGGTCAGTAAGGATGGCTCGGTCAAAGTACAATTTGGTTGTGTTGTTGTCTAGGACACTTTCAGGCTCGTATTTGTAGTATGGTTCTACGGATGTAATTAAATTAAATTATTATTAATATTCCTTTTCACAATATTTTTTTCAATATTTTCAATGTACAGACATTACGTTAATTACAACTTTATAATAGTCTACATAGACGGTAGTAAAAATATAACTATCACTGATTTCATCGCTATACTTACTTACAGTTGAGATCATGTGTCTCCTATGGTTACCTGTAAAAAAGACAAGTAAAAATTAATTATGTTGTGAAAATATATATCTGTATATATTTATTATACAGATATTTGACTTATTTACTAGGTTCAAATCCATCTGTCATATTAAGATTGAAGTCGTGTACGATGTCGGATGCTTGGGGCCTCTTCCTCTCAAATAAAAACAGGTTTAGATATAAGTCAGTCACCAGAAAAATCACCGATGTCATTTTCATAGATAGGTAGGTAGGAAGAAATCGATGTAGCCGAATAAATAAAAAAATAGGGACAATCTTGCACAAATTGACCTAGTCCCAAACTAAAGCAAAGCTTATCTATGCGTACTAGGCGACGATATATACATAATACATAGATAAATTATAATACTTAAATACATAGAAAACATCCAAAATTCGAGAACAAACATTCGTGCTCTAATCAAAAGACACAGTCATTAACATTTTCGCTGCCAAGCTTCTTGTAGCGCTACACTCTTTCCGCTACATGTAATGAATTGCATGGTATCGGCCACGCGTCTACAAGCAGGAGCGCCCGCTATGCGGGTTCCTGGCAGTGAATGTGTTAAAATAGGTGTTTCCTTACAAATTGCTGTCAACTGAAAACCTATAGGATAGTTCCAGTTGTGCTAGAAACTTGAAATTTGGAATGAGGGTAGCTCTTATAGAACAAAACATACAAGCGGTAATTTCTTTCCAACAATTAAATATTAAATAGAGAATGCCACTTGTTAGAGGCGTTCAAACAAGTTACAGGCGTTTATGAAACGGGCCTCAGGCCAAAGGTAAAATCGACCTCTTAGCAATAAAAGTGTTTAAAAGTTATGGATAGCTTCTTAACCGGAACATTTTGTTGATAAATAATTACCTGCATCCAAACCATCAATTACAGCTCAAATTCGCGTTCTAATAAATGGTTCCCAAGTCGTTAATCTCTTCAATTAACTCCGCAGACTGATAGATGGCGCTGTTCTCAGCTTTAATTACTATTCAAGTTTGGTGGCTTCTCGATTGATATTGGATACTTGGTGTATTTGTCACGATAAAAAGGGAACTTGCTTTTTAGTAAGCAGTGTAACGCGACAAAATGTTTTCGTTATATATACTATTACAAAGTTGTAAAAATAATGTCTACATTGAAGATATTTAAAGACAACGTTGCGGGCACTTTCTTGTAAAAAAGAAATCTTAGTCGTAACATAATATACTTTAATACATTTTATAAAATAAAATATTATTCAGCAAATTACTGATCAGGAACTGGCAACTGTAATATTGTTAAAATATTATTTTTTGTTATCATAGTACGTGCTACTAGCCCTGATCCATAAGTTTTCGATTAGTAAGAGCAGTTTTTTAGGTTCTTCAGGAAATAATGTTTTAGATAAAATTTTAATAACGTATAAAATTTTAATAGTTCCATTTTGTATGAAAATATTTCATACTTACAAAGTTAAAATATAAAGATACCACTTTTACGAACAGAAGAAATTATTTGATTATTTATTTCTAACTATTTCGGTTACGAATTCAATGGGCGTAAAAGGATCATTATTAGTAACAGTCACACGGCATAGCTATATATACTGAAAGTTTTGCTTCAAGCCCATGAGTCCAGAAGTGCATTTGGAGAGCACAATAGGGAATATGCATGAATTTTCATTTTTGCTTTATTATAAGCTCGTTCATGTAAAAAATAGTAGAGATTTTTTTTTTTTCGAATAACTATAAAAATCAACAAGATATAAGCCATCAAACATTTCATTCTGTCTCTTTCTAGCAAAACAGAATTTAATATGGAGTTTATATGGCCGGAGTGTTACTATGACGTAAAAGTACATGTCGAACCTCTCTGTCAAATCGCTGTCTAATTAGTAGTTTAAAATGCCTGTATCATGCGTATTACTTGGCCGATTTGAATTATGATTACAGTTTTTGTAGTAGTTTTGACGGTATTTTGATATTTTGTTAGGAAGGGTGAAAAATAATATTTATAGTTTATAAAAACAAATAAAGGTGTACATACATGCCAGATGGGCCTAAGCTGTAAAGACACAAAAATGGGTAGTTTGCACAAATTGTAACTTTGACAGAAGAAAATACATCTTTTCTCAGTCCACTCGTCACCATGGAAAGCTAAAAAGCTTCCGAAATGACAGGAACTAAAATGAGATAATATTCGCGATTTAATCCGTTAAATTGTTTTATTTCAATGAGTAATAATCGCGGAAACAGAAGATAATATTTATGTTATTAATTTCAAAATAAATGAGATAGTTGCTTAGTACTTGACTAACTTGTAGTATTATTTAGTGTTTTAGCTTTTTAAATTAACGCGTCTCTATGAAAACCCCAATTATTAAAATTTGCGATGCTACGACGTTTATATCATGCCATGTAAAACATGTTAATATCTACCGAAAAATTGCTACACGATCTCATAAGCTAAAAGGCCACACTTATTAAACGAAGCCAGTAACACAATTTAAACTTTGCGACCACAGCACACAATCTACTTTGCAAGGGCCAATCGCCGGATAGTTGTTAAAGCCCCGTCACACGATGCAATTAATCACTCTTTGTGTGTGTTTACATTAACATTGTGGTTTTAACAATGTATAATTAATTTACGGCACTTAATAAATAGGAAGTTTTAAGTGAGTTTGCGTTAAGAATGTGCAAGTAATTTTAATGTCGTTTATTATGGGTATACTGGTACGGAGACTAAGAAACGGAAGATGTATCACGGATTGGCCTCCTTAGAGATGGACTGTGAAAGAGTAGATGTCTTTGAGTATTTTAAAACATCATCAAGACTTAATTTACAATAATTACATATCAGAGGATGTGTTTTGAGATCTCATGAAGTTAAGTAAAGACGTATTTTTAACTAAGACTTAAGTGACTTGATTAATTTCCGTCCCTTATCTACACTACCTCTATTAAATAAAGTTTTCGAATAGTTAATGTTGAAAGATCTGCTAGGAACTTCTATAAAAATAAACTGCTTATTAGTAAATAGTTCGGTTTCACAAAGGGACGTTCGTTCACGGCTGATGCAGCATCTGTACTCATTAAACATATTTACAACATCTGGGAGGAATCTTGCGATGCAAATTGCAGTTTTTTATAACCTTTCTAAGGCAATTGATTGCGTTGATCATGGAGCACTCATTTTGAAATTAGTACATTACGGCCTGTTTATAAATGCCTTAAGGTTTATGTCTTCTCATTTCAGCGATAGAACACACTATCTGTCCGTTTCTCTCATTCGTCAAATTGTGAACTGTGAAGATTGTATAATTTTATAAATATGTCATTATAACCTTCCCTCACACTACGAATCCGCGACGAGTTAGGCAAGTTATTAAAAGCATATTTTAAAAATATTTTCGAACATCCCACTTCTCGCCTGTCATTGTTAAAAAATTGTTAGAATTAAAGTTATGGCCGACTAATAAATACTGTATAAGATCCCATATTATTTTCTTGGACCTGCATAGCTCCGACAGAAAGGTCCTTGATGGGTCTTCGCAGTAGCTCGTTCCCTGCCCATAGAGTTAAAAAATGATCATAGGTTTTGCTTTGCCTAATGTTTTCGTATGTTTGTATGCAGGTATATAGTGTCTTTGCGGCTTCAACACGTCAAAACTGCTCGGTGGATTTCAACTATTTTTGGTACACGGGAATAATAACGATACTGAGATACTTTTTTCTGGAGCAAAGGGGGTTAATACCACCTTCGCAAACCAAATTGCAGACATCTTCTAGTGGAATAATCAGGCAAAACCTTCTCAATTTCACTTGGCTGATCGATACCAAATAAAACTCTTATTTCCAGACACGAAATATTCAACTTTTTACTGCCGGTAAGTAGAGTGAAGTTTATCTTTCGCTTCACTCGACCCAATTGATATTGAATGTTGATCGAATGTATGTCACTATTAATACAAAACTTACTGTAAGCTTTTTTATATATACTGTTATTTATTATTATTCTTATTACTTTTTTTGACGCCTACAGACCCTTTACATCTCTGTAAGTATTGTTTGAGTTATATAATCTAATGGACCCAGAGACAATGCACATCTCACTGTAAAGTGCGCCCAGATATTTGTCCGTTACATTTATATTGCTATGAACTATAATGTAAATAACTTAATGGTGAATGTTTTTCTGGTTACTGTAAAATCAGACATGCAAAAGTGCCCATGAGTCCTACTTGTATTGTAATTATAAAGTATTAAAGATGAAATGTAGATTGAAGATATTATAAAAGAAATACTGTAAGGCACTATTAGGAATCCACTGAAGCGAAATATATTTATTTTTTATTTTTTGTATGTCTATACAGACACATACGTGTCGTTGCGGCTTCATCACTCAAAATAGGCTTAACGGATTACAACTATTTTTGGTACGTAGGTAGCTGGGTATCTCCAGACGGTTATAGGATACTTTTTATCCGACTACGCTACAGAAAAAAAGTGGGGTTATGACTTTTTCTCCTTCGCGAAAGAAGTCGCGGGCGCCTTCTAGTGCAAAATAGAGTTTTTAATTTTGTCTTGGTTCGTAAGAGGCTAAGATGATGGTTCGCGCGAAGAAGAATGTGGTGCCTTAGCCTTACACAGCCTTATCACAGCCAGGAACCCGCCTAGCCGGCGCTCTGCTCGTAGCCGTTACCATGAATTTCTCCGTACGTAGAGGAACGTTATACTTTTGCTTGCACCTGACTGTACATAATAGGTTTCTCGTATTTCAGGGCACTTATGTGACCGTTTAATCTCTGCTAATTATTTCCAGTCGAGTTGCTACGACCGGCGGAAACTGTCCAAATTCCATTTTGTATTAGGAAATTGGAGTGTTGCCAATTAGCGATTCAACTGTCTCTTGTTTCGGATTTGGCTTGCTAGGCTTAGTTTAGGTAATTGGGTAATTCTATCTGTGAAATGCAAAAAAATAAAGTTTTTATCTTGTCATCGTTGCATTGTGTGTGTTAATTAGGAAGCAAGGCCCGTTAAAACAAAAGGACTGATCATCTCTACAAAATAGGCACCGTTCCCCGATATGTACAACGCCATCCATATATAAGAATATTTTTTTACAATTATTCAATTTGGCAAGCGCGACACAGTTATTAAATGTTACCATTTATTTATTATTACCTATTTGCGAACGAATTGTTACTCTACTATGTTTCTTTATTAATTCTATAACATCATTAAATGTTTATTTTTAAAGCGCCTTCAAGTTTTTGCCAGAATATCTCCGATCCAAACTATGGCAAACTGTCAGTCCTCTTGTTTTAATGGTCCTTGTTTCGGGAACAATATGTTATAGAAATATTTATGTATCCCTAAGTATTTATTTATGTAAATTACGTCTAGAAGTTAGTTACACCACCCACATTTTCATACATGGTGTGAAGCACTTGATAACACCAAGACTCATGTTCTCACTCATGAGTTCAAACTTCGTTAAATATCATCTAGTTAGGCAGGTTCAACTTCGAGAATATGATCAATCGATGGATTTAACTTGGATGGGCACGGGCAGCGTTTGGGAAACTGCGAAGTGTCTTCTCGACTAGGATACCTCAGTGCTTGAAGACGAAAGACAACCAGTGCGTATTACCGGTGATGACCTACGGAGCAGAGACGTGGTCTCTAACTATGGGCCTCTTAAGGAAGCTCAGAGTCACTCATCGAGCTATGGAAAGGGCTATGCTCGGGATCTCTCGACAAGATCGAATCAGAAATGAGATTCGTAGACGAACCACGTTCACCGACATAGCAAACACGGTAAGCAAACGGAAGTGGTAAAGGGCAGGGCACATAGTTCGAAAAACGGATGACCGTGGGGGCAGAAAGGTTCTCGAGTGGAGACAAGCGCAGCGTTTTCAATTCATTGACCTTTAAGTCCGTTACAATACATTTTTTGAAAATATCTTCAATGTACAGACATTTCATTTTTACAACTTTATAATAGTATAGATGTCTAAAAATTATGAAAAAAAAAACGCTTAATAAATACTTCAAACAAAAAACATTTACGATATAATCGGATATACTGCGCTTCTCAACAAAAGGACGTAAGTGCCATGAAGATACGATCTTTTGCTGGTGCACTTTTCATATCATATTGTTTTTTTCCGGCTGCGGAACCCTACACTGAGCCGACATGCTTTCGGCCAGTTTTTAGTTATTTTGAGCTTCCACGTCTTAACTACAAATAGAAAAAAAAAAGATTCATTTTGTATAGGTATGGCATTTCACTGTCTACAAATTAAATCACACTTTATAGTGTTATAATTTTCGAAACAGGCCGCCCAATCTCTTTTTTTTCAAATTGGCTTTCAATTTTCATTCACTTAACTTGTTAAAATACCCCCCGATTTATATTTAACAACAAAAATAATTGCCATACTATTTTATACTCGCAACAACCCCAATTTCAATCAAACTATTAGAAAGTCCAAAAACAAAGTCCATTATAACTTGGATAAGTGCGTACACCTAGCGCCATCCATACATTACGCTCTGAACTACTTGGGTTTGCGGTTTTTCCCCATCTGTCGCTAGGTGGAGCTAGCGTGCTTGTTATAAAGTTAGGGAAAGTTACAAGAGTTCACCGCGTGTTTTAAGGTGATGTTACAGGCAATTATTTTTAGAAGATTTACAAAAACACCGTACAACTTATAAATAAGCTAAGTACCTAATCGCCTTTGTTTTTCTTAGTTTGTTATTTTTACGCTTGGCACAAAGAGGGTAGGTATTAAAAATTTATAAGTAGCTGTTTTTATCTAATAGTCCTTGAGAGGTAATTCTTCATTATTTTTAAGCAAATTCATACCAGCTAATTCTATTACGAGGGATTCTATCGGATTAAAATAAATAGATTTTGCGTTACCTACCTACTGGCCATGAAGACTCTTTAGTAAAACAAAAAAAAATATTAAAAACAATAGTACCTACATCAACTATTATTCAGAAAATGACCACTATTTTTTCAAATATGGAGAAAACTGATGTGAGAGCAGTTATTAATTACTTCGGTTTGATAAAAAATGTGTACTAAGAATATATTTTTGACGTCACGTTTGGCTCACTTGGTTGCACAACGGCACGGCCTTCGAAGCTGGCGGTCCCGGGGTCAAATCCCGGCCAGGGCAAGTGTTCGTGTGATAAACTCGACTGTTTGTCCCTAGATCTTGGATGCTTTCTATGTATTTATGAATAATATTTCTTTTATCTATATTACGTATTAGATTAAAAAAAATGTTATTTGTTCGTGTCGTCCCTGATATTATTAGTTTTAGTTAGTTACGCTTATATTTAAATATTTTTTTGGGCTCCACTGAAAATCAGCGCAACGGCTTGATGTTGGCATCACGCTAAGTGGTGTCCACTTTTAGCGTCATTTTGTTTCTAAACACATTGTACCTAATTTTAAACATACATACATACATACATGTATGTATGTATGTCTAAAATGCATAAAATCACGCCTATTTTCCATTACGGGGTAGGCAGAGACTACCTCCTTCCACTTGCTACGGTCCTGGCATACAACTGCCGCTTCATCAACATTCATTAATCTCTCTATTTCTCGCATCCATCATCTGACATACTTCATCTATTTTATCATTCATCCCTCCCCTTACATTTAACGTAGCAAAGCGGCTCTCCATAACCCACTCTTCGCTTTCGCAGGGACCGAGACGTGATGCGTTGCGAACCACATCGCCGACATTATGGTTTTTGAAATTATTGAAACTCATTGCCTTCCCACGAGCTGCTAGGGTTAAAATATTCGAACCCAGCAGAGCCCCACATACCGAGTGACAGTTTAGCCTTATATTTGGGCACCAGTCCCAGGGCAATTCAGCACGCTAAAGCACACATGCAATTCACTAAAATTAAGTTTTTTCTTTATTTATTTCTATATAGTCGGCCAGTACCCATAGTACAAGCTTTGTTTAGTTCGGGACTAGGTCGACTTGTATATAATTTATATAATTTTTGACAAGAAGATTATTTATGACGCAGCTTCCTGAATGCTACCCAAATATCATATCTGAATCCTACATTATTTGAACTATAACGAACTACTTAAGTTTTTAAAAACTTATGCCAGATTTTTTTTGAATGATTGTTTTGAGTAATCGCTATGAAGGAAGGAATTTCACTTAAACTTAACGACTATCTGTAATACGGCGGTAGTCTTATAGTAGCTCGGTCGCTCAAGAAATTGCTCTACCATATTTTTACTGTATTTTATGTGCGTTATAAGGCTCAAAAGTGGTACTTAGTCCAATTTCTTGGCCGACCGAACATGGAAGTAGATATAGTCTGGCTATAATATCTTTACCCCACCCATTTTAATTGTTTTATCTGTGCATTGGTATATTGCAACACTGAATATAGGGCACTAAATAGTCTTGATACTTGTGTATTATCCTCAACTTTTAAACAAAGTGCAAATAACATTTTAGTATTATATTTAGAAAATATAATATAAAAAATATACATATATTTGTTAAGATAATTCAACTTCACCAAGAAATTGCTATCTAATAATGTGGTACCTCCATCGAACATAACTACTTATTTCTACCATTCTAATTTTATAAAATCATTAATTTCTACCACTCATAACAGAAATTCTTTTTATTTAGAACGAGTTTCATTTTTCTCTTATGATCATCATTTAAAACAGCTGTAATTTAATAGGAATACTAAATAAAGTCACTAACACCACATAATATATTCTCAATGCACTTAAGAGGCTGCTAAAAGCTAAATGGCTTCACTTGAACATTATTTTAACAAAAACCATATTGGTGTTATTCAAATGTACTAAGATTGGTTTATCTTACCAGCCAAAGACTTAATGCAATGTAAACATTACCGCTTTTCAGCGATAATTGCTTCTTGCTGTTGCTGTACAGCATCGAAGTTAATGATCATGCGGAAAAGTCGTTCCCGCTAAGCACTTTTATATGGTTTTCCCATATTTAAAACTTTAGTTTTTTTAAAACTAACGTACGTAAAGTTAAATTGTTTCTTAAGACACGTAAACAACTTGACGTTTGTGACATATGCAAAACATTGCCATATTCAGTTTTTATATATTTGACAGTTCATTTTCTTGGAAGAGATAAAATGGTCCGACTCTATATGTTTCGTAAGGTTAATTTGAGGTAGGTCTCTTAGGTATCGTTACTAAATAGTTATTATATAGGGTGGGCCATAAATTTTTGCAAATAGCAACACTTAATTTTTCGGAAACTGTCAAAGTGAGCGGCGGGATTTTGGCGGGAAACTATAGGTCACTTCGTGCAATTTAATGTATAATGGAGCGTTTACGGAAAAACGACGGGCTTTTTGTGTTACAAAAATTTTATAAAAATATGATGAAATAGCCGCGTTCTCTCGTTGTATGTGTCAGGGAGTTTTTGAAGGTTTGCCTATATGATTGCAGGGGTGCCAACGACGGGACGGGGGACGTCTGGATAAAGTAATTTTTAAAAAATAAATTGCAATTATCTGTTACTATATTACATGTATACTTACACTTTTATCGATGTTTCAAAAGTGCAAAAATTTTTGGCCTACCCTATATAAGGTATGTTTAAAATGCAATAAAAAAATTTTTAGTGAGAAATTAGTTTGCGTTACGTACTTCCATAATGTTTTCAGGTTTTGTAAATTTGAATATCGTCAATACTGCAAAAATAAGTGTAAACGTGGAATATCTTGTTTCGAAATCACATGAAAATTATTTGTGTGTGTAATAAATTAAATTAAGGGGGCATTTGTGTTCATTGAAAGCCTTTCTTCGATTGACTATCGTCAATACTGCAAAAAAAAGTGTAAACTTGGAATATTTTGTTCCCAAAATTACTTGTATGTGTAATAAATTAAATTAAGGCGGCATTTGTGTTCATCGAAAGGCGTGGTTCGATGAACAAGCTTCGAAATTGATATATTAATATACCATTTTACTTACTTCCTTTGTGAAAGCACAATTGACCGTAGAGTTTATAGTGAAATAAACATTAAAAATTTACTCTCGGTAGCCTTTTATTTAAATCGTGTGGATTTTCATTGTATTAAAATGATAATTTACTGGTCGCACGTGTATTTCATACATAGCTTTGAGTTATACAAAGAAATTCACACTTTTATCTGATTTATATTCAACATCATCATCATTTCATTTGACGACCGGTTTAGCTCAGTGGGAGTAACGTTGCCTGCGAAGCTGAGGTCCTGGGTTCCAATCCCGGTGAGGGCAAATATTTGTGTGATGAGCATAAATATTTGTTCCTGAGTCTTGGCTGTTTTCTATGTATATAAGTAATATATACATATTAGATATATCGTCGTCTAGTACCCATAACACAATCCTTTTTGAGCTTACCATGGGACTAGTTCGATTTATGTAAAATTGTCCCGTAATAGTTAGGGAGGCGAATAGGGGAATTTTCGGTAATACTCGAGCGTGGCAGTTTAAGATATGAGAGATACCTTAGACCTAATAGAACAACCTTGTAAAGTATTTAGCTCTATATGTAGTGACGCGCGCCTAGGATAGACGATCAGATTAGTAAAAAAAAAATCGATAGTCTGAAATACTCGAGCGCGTCAGATTGAGATATTGGGGGTTGATTTTAGTGTTTTAAGACTAAATTTAACTAATCTGACGATAAGTCCTTGACGCCGCCGAGTTATAGGGTCGCGAACTTGTAAAAAAAAACGTTAATCCGGCATTCTCCAGCGCGATTTTTTATTTTTTTATTTTGAAGAATATAATCTAAAACTTACTAAACATACAAAATCTGCCGGTTTCCGCATGACCGGAAGTGTGGAGGATGCATTTCGTCTTCCGAAAAACGCGTTGCGGCATATAAGTCGCGAACGATACATTTTCCAAAACAAACTTTAAATAAACAAAAAAGGTAATTTTATTTTACACAAAAAAGGTCTCTTTACATTTTTGTCCAAAGTTAAAACTTTTTGACTTGAAGCATCATAAAAACTCAAACTCCCGGTTTTTTGAGTATATCTCGAAAACTGAGGGTGTTAAAAAAAATTGATATGAAATAACGATGATTAAATTATGTGACTTGCAATTTACCCCCATGCCAGTCAGAGCTATACCAACATTGCCTCAGAACTCGGAACCTCGCCAATTTGTGGAGGAATGCTTACAAATCCGACATCACTGACCTTGCACCAACCGATCATGGGTGGAATGAAAATAATAATAAATTCGAGTTCACGTGGTTTATCGGGAATCAATTGCCCGATGCGTATGAAAATGTTGTTGTATGCTGGATATTCTGGGCAACGAGAATGACACTGAGGACAGCAATGACGAGACGCTTGATTCAGGTAAATTTTTGTACTGCTATAATATTCTCTCAACAAAATTACTGAATAGAAATAATTGTTACGGATGTTGCAGGCACTCAGCAGGAAAGAATTGTGGAAGAAGAAGATGAATTGTATTGAGCAACAATGTAAACAATACAATTATAATACAATTATAATACAATTTTTATATCATTTCATTTTTTTATACAGTAAATAATACAATTCGTACTACATTTCATCTACATTTACGTTGGTTGTATCTATCGCTTTATTGTCATTCTTAAATTCCCCGTTTTATCAAGGAGAACGAAAGGAAAAAAAAGAAACCAAAAAACCTTTTTCGGTCAGATTAAGAGAACCCACCAACATTTTTGTCAGATTAAGAAAATATGCTTTCAGGATACCGAGATAAACCTCCCCTATGAAAATCTGACGCGCTCGAGTATTTCAAAAAAACTTTTTTTTTTTGCATTTTCAAAAATTTATCGTCACACCGAAATCGTCAGTTTTTTTAAAGGGAGCTTCCTTGGGTCCTACTTAACACCCCTTCCGAAAATCTGACGCGCTCGATTTTTTTTTTTTTTTTTGCATTTTTGACTACTTTATATGCCTACCCCCACCACGCAAACCGGCAGATTAGTATACCGTTGTTATCAGAGGCACTTGGGGCATACGTAGTATGAATATATGACGCGCTCGAGAATGCCCAAGTAACTGTTTTTTTTACATTTTTGAAAAACCGTACACGCCAAACCCACCGCTAAAATGGTTTTTACCATACGAGCTTTTCTTTTCGAAATCATTTTATCTTTCGATTTTGATAGGTCTCGACGGCGCCGTTGAATTACGCCATTTAGCTACCTCGCCTCCCTACCTATAATATTTATTTATTTATTTCAGCCATAGGACGTCTACTGCTGGTTACAGGCCTCCTCAATAGACTTCCACCCGCAAGGTGGTCGAACGACCTGGTTAGGGTTGCGGGCACTTGCTGGATGCGGGTCGCCTCTATTCGGCCCATGTGTTTTATATTAGGTCTACTTAAATAGGTACTATTACATATTTTTTGCTATTTCATCTTCGTCTTTCATTTTTTACCCGTGTGCCGAAAAAAAGTGTAAATCCGTTAATCCGTTTTAACGTGATGAAGACACAACGACAAATACAAAACATCCAAAAAAATACTTTACGATTCAGTGACCTGACTGAATAGTCCGTATCACTTTTTGTTAAAACATCGTCAATGTACAGATACGAATATTTACAACTTTATAATAGTATAGACGCAGTTTAAGGTGTTATCTTAACACATTCACGACTGTGAGCCCGCTTGGCGGGCGCTCTGCTCGTAATAGCAAGTTTTCGCTACATACGCTTCCTATAATATAGGCTTCGTAGCCTATAACATAGGAAAAACCGTATGTAGCGAGAACTTGCTATATACGCTCGTGCGTAGCGTTACGAAAATGTCGATTGCGAAAGTGTTAAGCTATTGAACCCCTCATCGAACATTGGTTCTTTGACCTACGAGTATATTCCCAAACCAATTCAGATAAATAGAAGCAAAGTTCGCCGGATTTTACCTGTTCGGAGTGGAACAGGTAAAATCCGGCAAACTTTGCTTCCATTAAAACCAAAAACTAAACTAAGTCCAAGTACAGACTAAGTTCTTTAACTAAAATATTTACGAGGTTTGCGGACTTTCGTAATCTCGGGTCGCAGGAGACCACGTAAAGCCTTGTCTACCCTGCAGCTCATTAAACTGCACTGTAAATTACGTGTAAGATTAGCCGGAAGAGATCCTTTAGACAAATAAAGTTCTGACAAAAATGTGTGTTTAAATAAAACATTATGGTAGTTTCCTGGGTAAAACAAATATTATTTAAAGATAGATTATCAAAAAATATTCTACACGTATTTTTTTTGTCGATCAAACAAAAAAAGACGAAGTGGGGGCGCACGACGACGTCACGCCTTGCGACCGTTTTTCGCACGCACTTGTCACACTAGCGCCATTGAGGACTGATTTGGAAATATTCACTGGGTTCCATTGCCATCTGCTGGACACTTTTTATCCTTTTATCCTTTAAGAGTTCCCCTTATCTCCATTCTACATGGTTCAGATATCGATACCGTTGTTTAGACATTCATACTATCCATACTATACTATAATATTATAAATGTGAAAGTGTGTCTGTCTGTCTGTCTGTCTGTCTGTTACCTCTTCACGGTTAAACCGCTGAACCGATTTGGATGTAATTTGGTATGGATAGTTTGAGTCCCGGGGAAGGACATAGGCTAGTTTTTATCCCGGAAAAATACCCTTATTTGCGATAAACGAATTTAAGACGGACGAAGTCGCGGGCAGAAGCTAGTTAATAAATAAGGACAGGTTCATACGTAATCTGTTTAATTTTTAAGTCGGATTACATACATGATTTGTCTGATTTTGTTATTATTATATTTGTAATTCAGTACCTTGAAGTATTCAATTATCATCGATTTACTCAATTCTTTTCAAATTCGTAAAGATGGAATTGGCGTGGTTATAAAATTAAAAAGTCGTAGGACGTAACTGTTTGCGTATAATACACAAATGTGCTAGAAAAAAACATACATTGAGTTAGTTGGGGCTTAAATTAGCATATATATTACTAGCTTCTGCCCGCGACTTCGTTCGCCTTCAATTCGATTATCGCGGATAAGGGTATTTTTCGGGATAAAAAGTAGCCTATGTCCTGTCCCGGGAATTAAACTATCTCCATACCAAATTTTATCCAAATCGATTCAGCGGTATAGGCGTGAAGAGGTAACAGACAAACACACTTTCGCATTTAAAATATTAGTATGGATTTTTTGGTGATTGTGAAACTTGAGAACTATTGGATATTTTAATTAACTTGGATGAAACGTGTACATTTGCATTATAAATATGGGTGCTGTTATGTGTCAAACACAGATGGTAGAATCTGGAACTATGATGTGTCGATAAACTGAAGTTTTATAATTAAACAGGAAATAGTGCCAGTGGCTCGCAGCGTAGCGAGGCCTGGCTTTTACGAACAGCTATACAAATTCAAATATCAGGTGACACATACATCACTCGTCTCTCTCACACTGTGCCAAATGGAAAGAGACGCATAATACTTGTCACTCGAAATATTATACTTGATTAGCTTAATCCCTCGTCTACTTAGACAGGGATTCGTGCAAAGCAATTAAACTCTGTTAAAATTTCATATAGTTTCAATTGGATTGGCAAATTTTTGGCATCGCATACGAAGTTAATAAAGAAAAATATGTAATTCAAAAATTGATAATAATAAAGCTTACAAATTATAGATAAATGTCAACCTTACATCAGAAACATTTTGTACTACTACTCTTGCTTTACAACTTAAAAAAAAAGCTTCTCGAATTTCAATTTTCATCAGAGTATAATCGTTTTTATAAGTAACATAATGTTTAAAGGAGCTTATTG
The DNA here is from genome assembly GCA_905404275.2 of Hedya salicella. Classification (NCBI taxonomy): domain Eukaryota; kingdom Metazoa; phylum Arthropoda; class Insecta; order Lepidoptera; family Tortricidae; genus Hedya; species Hedya salicella. The sequence continues at coordinate 5,403,772 of FR990114.1, read as the reverse complement.
TATTATCTTCATGGATTCATACTAAATGAAGAAGTTATTCAGAACATTATATTAAAAAGTATGACTTCGTGCAGAACATATCGCTTAATATGTTTCTGTCAGAAATTGTATTTTCGTGACAAGCTTTTATTGCCGATTGTACTTTTCTTTGAACACCCGTTTATCTAAGTACTCATTGAGACGATTCTAAAGAGCCCAAACTCGGTTGATTGCATTATTTTGTTAAAAAGTTTTGATGATCGCCTTCCAGCTCCATTATCAGATCATCTCGGTGGTATCATACTATATATTACATTGTCACCAAACTTACAAAAATATGCCGAATTTTAGCTATTTCGTAAACCTAAAGTGGCTCTCATTTTACTTGCAAGACTTGTTTACATAATTAGTAATTACCGTAAAATGGTGCTTCTTAGCTCCAAAATTTACTCCAATTTAGAAAACAAGAAAGTATTCTAATCAAACATTTTTTAATTTTCAAACATGTCTTATAAATAACTAAAAATTGTATATTACCTGCGCCTTGTAAATTTAAAAAATACGCCACAATCTATTCTGTTAAATATGGAAACAAAAATTAAGAGCATTGTTACACCATGAACATTTAGTAAGGAGCAAAATTACTAAATGTTCATGTAGCAAAGTTAAGTCAAAACTGCTCATTAAATGATAATCATAGCAAAAACGAATTCCAGAGCAAAAAAACAGTGGTGTGACCGTTTTGTCCTTACATATTTCAGCCGTGTTCTTAATTTTCTTGACTATTTAACATAAATCAAATAACAAGCCTGTAAATATGTTTTCGGGATTGGAACATACTTATCCTAGGGGGAGCAAAGTAGGACCAGTTTACGGTACTCCCTTAGTTACAGGTGGATAATGAAAAGCTTGCGAAAAGAAGTTATCCGCTTAAAATTTATTCATGAGAAAGATTCCAGAATTCGTTTCAACGTGTATAACAATTTCCACTTTGTCATCATGATATTAGCGACCCTTTATGCAGGTAAGAACCTGTTTACAGGGCGGCTTATTAAATTGTCCCTCAGTGTACCCGGGAAAGGTGCAAAACGACCTGAAAGGTTTGCCCTCAAAAGGTCCCGTGCAAATATTTATGTTGTCATTTGAAACCTATTAAAAAATGTTCTTTATTTATGTTTTAATTTGAGATAAATTTTAACGAATGGCGAAGATATCGTTGTGGTTTTTAGGGTTGCGTACGTAAAGAGTAAACCGGGGCCCTATTACTAAGACTCTGTCTGTCAGTCTGTCACCAGGCTGTATCTCATGAACCGTGCTAATTAGACAGTTGAAATTTTCACAGATGATGTTTTTCTGTTGCCGCTGCAACAACAAATACCAAAAACATATTCGTTTTATGACTGTCTGTCTATGACAGTAACTAATATAAAATGACCGAACACCGCTAGTGCTAGAGTCCGACTACTAGGGAGCGCAGGATCGATTGTGGTGGCGTTCTTTAGGAGAGCCTTATGCCCAGCAGTGGATGTGTTTTTTATTATGATGATGATGCAGAGTGCTAAATAGGAAATAGTTTAGGCCATTTGGCTCCTTCAGGAGTCTCACTCGGAATGTTGCCCCGGCAACTTATGACTCTGACTTTCATCTAACTGATCCTACATACCCTTGTATCGTTTGTGTAAGATGATACTCCATCAAGCCAGTAATGGTCTACATTCCACAAGGGTGTAAATTACAAAAAAAAAAAAACTAGATATCTTCCTAATTGCAATTACCATCCCCGGCCACCGTTTTTCCACAGATTACTTCGTAATTTAATTCCACTGAATGAATATTGAACGGTCCGAACTGAATTTTAATACCTAGTTCATTAAACTGTGGCTCGGTTAAGCTGAGTTTTAGGAATTTATTGCTTTTAATTTTGTAGACAAATGGCGTTGGCGTCTTACTAATAAATTAAAGAATGGTAAAAACCATCTCGGCGTCTTTAATTTTGTAGACTTGTTGATTTTACTTTTGCAAAAAGTCTGCGATATCTAGGGTATTTTTATTTCTATAATACTATATTCAACTGTTGTTTAGGTGAAGTGACTCCACTGATATACATGTTTGTATGGCAGGAAAGTAGGTAGGTACATGAAAGTGAAATTCCTAGAAAAAAAATCTTTTCACATTATTAGACTAGATATTAGATTATGCACACTCACAAGTCAATAGTATATATATACGGTATTCAATTTAACACAGGCACAGTATAGCTTGTGCTCCAGCCGTGGCCACGGGTTAAACTGCCAAAAGTGGCTCACCCTGGCAATTGTGGCCCATTTCCATAACAATGTTGGCTGAGAGCTCGTTTCCACACGAGTAACAATGGTTTTCTCGTATTGTAATGAATTTTCCGTCAGTTTTAGAAAATTATAAATAGGTATCACTCTTATTAATATATTATTTAAATATTTTTCTTCTACTTAGATACGTAATTTTAGCGACAGGTTCGATTCCCTAGTCGCGCCATGGCCTCATCTGGCAATTGTGGCCCATTTCCATAGTAATGTGGCTCGAACTTGTTCCCCTGTGACTAAAAATGCAGAAGTATCATATATAAAAACTAGATTGAAGTAGTGTTATGAGATTCAGATTACAGAACAAAATTATATATTGCTTCGTCAATTCCCACTATTAACTTTTTTGACTGCATACTGTATATTGGTAGCAAACATTTTAACATTGACTAAGCGACGGTATAAGTCGATTTTTATTTTCAAGTCGTGCCATGGTGCACATTTCCATAACGCTTTGTGGCTTCCACAACTTTGTCTAAGAGCAGTTTTCATCAAGATTTTAAACATGCCAATTTTTTTCTATTTTTCTACTTTGTTTATGAGGGTTTCTGTAACGCAAGCATACTACTTATATTACTGTTCTATTTTGTGAACAAACTTTAAAAAGACTAGTGCGAGTCGATTTTAAAGTGGCGCCATGGCCCAATCTGGCAAGCGTGGCCCATTTCCATAACAATGTGGCTGCGAACTCGTTTCCGCGCGACTAACGACTCGGCTTCCGCGGCTTTGTTCCACACTCGACCCGAAATCCAGACCAATTATGGTGAATTTTATTATTGTTTCTCGATTAAAAGGGGCCTCAACCTTTAATGATAAAGGATGGTCTTACGTTGACTAAGAAGTACCTTTGATAAAGTAAACATCTATACATATAAAGTTTTAAAAATGAAATGGCTATACTTTGAAGATATTAGTAAAAAAAAACTATTGTGAGGTACTATTTGGAGGGCACTGAAGCGAAAAATATATTTTTTGGATTTTTCGTATATTTGTATGTGTCATTGCGGCTTCATCACGTAAAATTGGCTGAACGGATTTTAACTGCTTTTAGTATAGGTAGCTGGGTGTCTTCAGATGGTTATAGAATACATTTTACCCGACTACGCTGAAGAAAAAAAGCGGGACTATGACTTTTTCTCCTCCGCGAACGTTGTGGGCGTATTCTAGTACAGAATATTACTATAATGAACTTCATTGAATTCGTAATCGCACTCGGAAAAAAACGAAAACAATATCAAGGAACAAACACTCTATATCAACTAATATGGCAAGTAAATAACGACCAGTTAATCTAACTGGTGAAAAATCGTAGCAGTCACTAAGAAGGATGTGCAATATCCTTGTATAGATAAAAAACTTAAGTAAAGCCCCTCTTGTATGTAGTAGTGTACAACATTGTTTAGGGAACTTATGTCATTTTTCTAATATGGAACGTCTAAGTGCCTATACGGATACGCTACTACTACATACAACAGGTGAGTTACTTAAGTTTTTCACCTAAACTGGACATTGTGTCGAGATTAATAGATAAAAAATATCGCGAAAAAATTAGTGGGCACGACAAGGAAAATAGAATTCGTTGCTACAATAAAGGGTGGAAAACTATTGTATCTTATTCACGCAACTTCAGTTTATTTATTGATTAATTTATCAATAGATTTGCCAATAGATACAAAACACTATACAATGACACTGATATCATATGGACATAAATCTAACAAGAGTGTTTATCCAATTACAGGTAAACACAGCATGCACTTTCCTATAAGCTAGCTAAACAATGTGAAGAGACTGATATGCTCTATGATATTAAATCATAGTTCTGAAATAACTTCTTAAATTTCTTTTATGCTTAGCCCTACCCCAGTGTTTCAGTTTCAGTAAGTATACCATTGGCAAAGTTGCTGAGTTAGGACATGCATCGATTCATCTTATCAGCGCGGAAATGGCGTGAATCGTGAGTGGCGTGCAATATCCGTGTACCAGACAGCGCGTTCAGCCGTAGCGTGATGCAGCAAAAGGATTCGACAAAAAATAAGATTAATAAATACCAGTGAATAAATCTATACAAATTGAACTAAATCCAATTAAACAATGATCAATTCGTCTTATCGGTGCTGAATCTAACGCGGTGTTTGTAAAGCGGCGTGCAATATCCTGGTACCGGACAGCGTGTTGAACCGTAGCGTAATGCAGTAAAAGGATTCGAAAAAGAAAACATAATATCTGCGAATAATGCTACACAAATTTACCTAAATCTAAATAAACAATTGATCAGTGCTGAATCTAACGCAGTGTGCGTGTGTGAAAGTGGCGTGCAATATCCCGGTACAAGGATATTGCACGCTACTTTCACACACGCACACTGCAACAACATAGCGTGTAGAGCTGTGGTGAAATGGTACGAAATGATTTAAATAAAAAAAACGCAAATACAACGGAATGATCATACACAAATTAATTATTTTAGTTTTTAATGAACCAAACTCCGAACTAAGTAGTGATCAATTCATTTTATCTGTAAAATGTTGAGGTGGTTGAAAAGTGACAAGCAATATCCGTGTACTGGACGGGGTAGTGAGCTGTGGCGCAGATGCAGTGAAACAATTCGGAAATTAATATAACGCAACAATCACAAGATTATCTCGAAACAAGTCAATCGCCACCAATAAAATCCCCGAAACTTATAAAAAGCTGATAATTTTCAAACGGTCGCACCGATTGCCTTGTATAGTCAGCGTCAAATAGTCTGTAACATTCAAAGCGCCAAATATATCGTTACAAATCTTTGTGCCTCTAGTAATAAAAATGCGTGGCGCTTTGGATTTTAGACTATTTGACGCTGACAGCTACTATAATGCTTAAGAACAATATTAATAAATTAATCCGGCGTCCATCCGAGAAGTCACAATCCAGTCTCAATCTCAGGTGGACGGCCGGACTCTTCATCTCCTAACTTTACATATCAAAAGTCGAGTATACTATAGATGTTTGTGGCGCCTGCGCGTGACAGCCCCCACACGCTAGTCACCGAGGATATTGTGGCATCCTACCGCCTAGCACAATGACGACGGTAACAGCAAACATGTTGTCGTTAAAGCCCAAAATATGACATGACATGACATGTTCTATTCTACAGATGACTAATTCTACAGGTTACCAATTCTACAGATAAACTAGGTACAAATTCCCAATAGGAATAATAACTAAATTTTATTTATTAGTGTGTCATGTTCATGTATATTAATAAAAAGTATTTGAGACTTATTTTTATTTTTACGGAATCCAAAAAATAATAGCTATGTATATATTTAAAATGCCGCATGACGTCACGCCTAGGTACTGTTTATACTTAGTTATAACGCCACGAGCTCTCAGTCCTAAACTTTAATGCGATTTATTCGAGTATTTTGAAAATAATTTGCAAAAGCAAAGTATACCTCTTCAATATTGTTTTGTTATAAGACTCTGACTCTGACCGATTAAACAGAATTTTGATATTCATACGCTGGTGTTAGGGCTATTCTATAAATTCTCGTTTTATCATCACAATAAGTAATCAACGGATAGAATATCAATTAAAATCCATCAGATAAATCAGTTTTGTACAATATAAGTTTCGGAAGGGCCACGGTAGATGGGATTAGTTGGACCCCAGAGTGGGGAAAGGTAAAATTATCTGAAAACCAATCCGTCTCAATTTCGGAGGTTACCTTCGATTCATCTCTAGATTAATAAAGTCTTTTATATATGTTACTAGCTTCTGCCCGCGACTTCGTCCGCCTTAAATTCGTTTATCGCGGATAAGGGTAATTTTTCCGGGATAAAAAGTAACCTATGTCCTTCCCTGGGACTTAAACTATCTCTATACCAAATTTCATCCAAATCGGTTCAGCAGTTTAAGCGTGAAGAGGTAACAGACAGACAGAGAGACAGACCCACTTTCGCATTTATTATATTCGTATATGGATAAGAGGCACACGAGCAGACGGGTCGCCGGATGTTAAGCGATCACCGTCGCCCATAGACACCAGAGAAGTCGCAAGTATTTAAGTGGTGAGGATGGAAATATTGTCGCGTAAGACGATGGCGGAAAGATGCGGCAGGGATCAATCCGAACAATTCCTCGGTGCACTCCCCGTTATACAAGCGATAAAAGGTGCGTCAGATAGGTTAGGTTAACACATACATGTATTAAAACATGGGGGATTTTTAATTCCCAGTAACGCAGGCAAATCTGCGGGTTCATGTTAGCAAAAGAATAAACAACTTTGAGAGGACACACTCTTACTTTTCTAATGTAGCCATAAAGTAAACTCTAAAATTGTATGAGAGCTGGTGATGGACTTACTTAAATATTACACGTAGTTGTATAATTGTGATCTTATATAATAATCATAGTATTCCTTAATTTTCACCACACTAAGAAAAATAATACACAGAAAAATAACAAACACTTAACATGAAGCAATAAGAGGCTGTCTCGTTGCGGAACAGCGATCTTTCGGGTAAGTGAATTGTAGAAAGAATATGTGCCAAATTTTGAAAAAGGTGGTGCAAAAATTATAATGTAACCGCAATTTTGTTTCAGTCAATAAGTGGCAAGCTTGTTTCCCAATTATTGATATGATTATGTAAAAAAAAACTTATTACTAGTCTCTAAAATTTCAAGGATAAAGCGTAATTTTATGCCAAAACAGCTTTTTGGTTAATCCAAATCTCGCCTTACAATGGTTTAACCAAACTGGTTAAATTTCATGCCATCCTAGTACTAAAATAAAGTCGTGGCAGGGACTTCAAAGCTCATTCCAACAATGTCCATTAAATTTAAGTACACAATGCCAGCTAATTAGGCAGTTACCATTCAGTAAACGTAGCAATTAGACTCCTTGGGGGCTATCCGTACCTGACATTAAGCATTGTAAGTGCTGCTTTAGTTGTTTCACAGGATTCCTTTTTTTAAAACCCGAATTTGAACAAGGCAGGTCGCTTTCTTCTTCTTTGTCGGTTTCACTCTTGGCAAAGTGGTCGTGGTCATCATTTGAGGTGTTGGTGACAAGCTTCGCAACACGCCGCCATTCTTCTCTGATGGTCGCCTTCCTCGTGCATTCGTGTAGTGGTGATGAGCCATTTACTGCAACTTTTATTTGATCAGTCCATCTCATTGGTGACCTTCCTCGTGGCCTGGTACCCTCAACCTTTCCCTGGACAACAAGTCACTCAATAGACATCTCCCCCCGGTGGCAGGTCTCTTTACCAGTAACCAAACACTGTGCCGTCACACTAACTGGAATGCCAACCCGGCCACATAGAGGATAGGAAGAATGTGGCGCATAACGCTTATGCGTCATGCGCCACATTCTCCTCTATGGACTATTCTCTCCTTATGGACTGCGTTGCAATAGCATGTGGACCATAGAGGCATAAAGGCTCTGCCTACCCTAAATGACCATGGATCTATACAGGCACAGAGAAACTGCCTACCCTAAAGCCTTGAATGGCCATGGCTTCATACAGGTACAGAGAAGCTGCTTATCCTGAAGTCTTGAATGACCATGTCTCTATACAGGCACAGAGATACTGCCTATTCTGAAGCCCTAAACGACCATGGCTCCATATAGGCACAGAAGAACTACCTACCTTGGCCATAAACTCTGTGCACGCTACTGCTGCGTTGGTAGGTTAAACTCTAGCGTAAGACCGGGTAAGTTTTGTGACGTGTAAAATAAAAAGTTTATATTCTGTATTGTTTTATTGTGTGACCCATCTCCTCGGGATAAAACCATTGATACATTCATTTTTTATTATTATGTGAGGGCAATGTCGATAATATTTGTTATTATTATTATTTGAATATAATCAGTACCTATAGGTAGTAAGTACCTACCTTAGAATTTAAACAGAGACGGATAAATGTTGGGTAAATTAAGTTAATCAGTATATCCGATATCCAGAATCATCAAATACTTGGAAATTGTAAAAACTAAGTTACGGTATTCACCTTAAGTTGAATAATACTACGAGTATGTTAGTAGAAATGACCTAAATGCTATTGCAAATCCAATTAAAATTGTATCTTTCTAACCTTATACAGTAGAATTTCAGTTGGACAGAATGCGAAAGAAGAATGGATGAATGGAAGAGGCGTAACCAACTTAGGTTTTATAATAAGATAAGACCTTTTGTGTAAACAAGTCAAAACTGCATAATTATGATAATTACAACCGACCGGATTAAACGCCAACTCTGAGCATGGGTTTATTGTGTTGTTGGGATAATAGAGACATTAGTAAGGCTGTTACGGCAGTAATAACACTGAATTAACTGTTTCACTGAGTTGTTTGAAATTTTAAAATGTTGCGTTAAATCCTTCCTAAGCCTAGCAAAAGTTGGCACATTTAATTGAACGATCAACGCTTTAAATTTACTATGCGTTTCTAGAACGAACGTGACGTCTCTTTTCGTCCAGGATACAGTGCGCACTGGTGATGACCTATTATGGAGCCCAGACGTGGTCTCTGACTATGGGCCTTTTAAGGAAGCTCAGCGAGTAAGAAATGGCTTTGCACGCGATCTCTCTACGAGATCGAATGAGAAATGAAGAGTTTCGTAGACAAACCAAGTAAACCAACTGAAGTGCTAATGTACAGGGCATAGTCCGAAGAACCGATGGCCGTTGGGGCAGAAATCTTCAAAGTCAATTAATTTTATTCAATATAGATTCGTACAGAATACTTTTAAAAGTTCTCGAGTGGAGACCGCGTACCGGCAAGTGCAGCGTGGGAAGGCAGGCAAGGTGGTCGGACGACCGGTACTGGGGCTCCCCCAGTCCGAGCCCGAGCCCAGTCGAGCTGCGTTCGGTCGGACGCAGCGTGCAGCGCTCTATATATTTAAAACTAGAAGGCGCCTGCAACGTCGTTCGTAAAGGAGAAAAATCCCCTCTATTTTTCTTCAGCGTAGTCGATTAAAAAGTATACTATAATATTTGCTCTAAGGTTAACTGGAAGAGATCCCTTAAAGGGATAAGTTCGCCTCTGTACAAATATGTTACTTTAATTTCTTTGTTTTATTGTTTTTATGTACAATAAAGTGTTTAAAATACAATACAATACAATAACCATCTGGAGATACCCAGCTACTTGTGTACCAAAAATAATTGAAATCCGTTAAGTCGATTTAGCGTGATGAAGCCACAACGACACACAAGAAATATTTTTAAATTCAGTGACGTGAATTAGTCTATTACAATCATTATTTTGAAAATATATTCAATGTACAGACATTTCATTTTTACAACTTTATAATAGTAGCTACTGCCCACGACTTTGTCCGCCTTAAATTCATTTATCGCGGATATGGGTATTTTTCCGGGATAAAAAGAAGCCTATGTCCTTCCCCTGGACTCAAACTATCTCCATACCAAATTTCATTCCAATCAGTTTGGCGGTTTAAGCGTGAAGAGGTAACAGACAGACAGACAAACAGACACACTTTCACATTTATAACATTAGTATGGAAAGTATGGATTTGTAATATTAGTATGTATAGATGACATAAGCTGTTATGTTGTTAGTTATATTTAAGTCTTTCGTTATTTTAATACAAATAATTTTCTGGATAGTGTTTCTCAAGGGTACACATGCTGTACGAGTATATCAAAAAGGTATAGATTTTATTGCTAATATCAGCTGAGCGGCACAGGGTCACATCGTAAACTTAAAAATAAACGACGTAAAACAGTTTATCGTCCAAGCGACAAGAGATAAAGGTTTATGTTATGCTCTTATTTCAAAGAAATTCACCTGAAAAGAGATAAATGTTTCAGACATTGTGTCCTCTTTTGACGCAGAACAAATAATAATAAACTTAACCCAATAATTGGAATTAATGTTAAGATAGAGTTCGATTGTAAAGGAAAAAAAAAACAATGCTTCCTACTTAATTGCACGGAGGATTTGAACCGGCGACCTTTTTTTTAACGCACAAGTGCTAACCAACCAACAAATCAAGCCAACTTTATGTACAGTCAAGGAATTTAATTTCCAACCCATCTAAGGTTCAATATCGTACAGCAAACTGTCACATTAATAGCTAGCTAAAAGCACGACGTTGCTTTGACATGTCACATGCATTGTTTTATGTTAGTAACTAGGCAAGAAATTAACTACGTTGATATGAAGCATATTTCAAAAAGATTCATTCAATTTCTATGTCAACCAGTGCTATTGTGAACTGCGGATGCTGGTTCCCCATATCTTAATTAAATATTCAATGGGAGTTAAATGAAAGGAACTGAGCCGCAAGTAGTTTGCGATGCCTAGGCATACTATTAAAAATAATAAAATAATTCGTTTTACATCGCACGTTCAAGATGGACGACAACGATCCAAAAACGCCCTTCATATTTTTTCTACAATTTTCTCGATTGACACTGACTGGTAATTAAAAAGCGAATGATAACTTTTCGCCAAGAGGTTACCTGTAATGTGAAATGACAAATAATACGTATTGACATTTCAAATTAATTACTAAAATAGACTTTTCGACCTTAATGTATTGCGAATGTCTAACAACATTTCAATGAAATGGGTAGGGAATTAAATTCCTTGACTGCATGTGGCTTGAAATTTTCTAACACAGCCTAGTTAGCAATAGTAGCGCCCTCTTTTTTAAGTTTATAAATGCTAGAGTGTGGCTACGGGAATATTACCTAATTTTTTGGCGCGAAATTCAAAAAAATCTTGGGCTGGTCACACTTTGTGTATTAGGAATTATATAGTATTGATACAAAAAAATATTCTTAATTTTCTGTGCACACATAAGGTACTTAAACCTAAGAGAATAAGTTAAACATACGTTGACTTGCACTCAAAGTCAGCTCACATAATTTCTACCACTATGTACAGGTCAGTGAACGACAAACACATATGTTTACACTTCTTCACCGTATACCATCGTAACAAGGCGAAAAATTAAATGTGGTGTGTAAATAAAATCTAGCTCGATAATACCATAATATTAATCCATCATCAAGGACTGTGGTTAGGTTAAGTAGGTATAGATGAGTTAGGTTAGAGTAATGTGGCACCGGCACATGGGCCAAGAGCTTCCATGGACAGGGTGTCGCTCATATATATAGTAATTTTTGGCCAAGATATTTTTATATATTTTATATCAAATTACTTCTGACCAGTCCACAGACTTTTTCTGAATATTGGTTTTCAGTAAGTAACTCCTTACGTTCGAATGTTTTGATTTTATAGATATTTTCCAGAACTTCTAGTCCGTCGATCCGTTGAAACACCTATCGGTCTCTTTACACATTTTGTCCTGTTTATAAAATTGATGTATTAATAAATTCAAGTACATAATCATAGTTATAGGCAAGTGTTACAACTAGTACATAAAGGTATCAAAATATTTATAGAGAACCTGCCTACTAAATTGTTTACGACTTGTAAACATTGCAGTTTTTCGTTGTTCAACGTTTCACGTCGGCTTCGCACATTGTCGTATTACGGACCTCACTCAGTATAATCATTATTAATATTACTTATTTATATTTTCCTTTTGCATGTAAATAAACCGCAGCCCATTTGAATGAATGACATAAATTGGCAACAGATTTAACCGTTTTTTTAAACCATAGACAATTGGTGATACCACAAGGAAATATCTGTCAACAATATTTGGCTAGCCAGACTCTAAGCGCATTAGCCATACTCCAAGACATGCGTATCACGCTACCGTCCGTGTCCCATTGCTTTTCCAGCTATCATTTTTATAATTTAGTGTCGCAACCACTTTAGGTCGTTATATCATGCAAAAGGTCTTCACAACAGATGTGTTTCCTCTGCCAACCCAAAACATGCTTGTGTTTATCTGGCAGGCTTCTTTAACTGCATTGTTCCATCGGGACTTTCTACCTCCTGCCATAATGCTTCTCAGATATACATACCTAAATATCATTTTATTTCAAAAATAAAAAAATAAAACATCAGTTCCTGTATTTCTTTGAAAATTGTTTATTTTAGAAGTGATTCCATACCTTGTCTCCTTTTACCTGGGCCGTGACGTTAAACGATGGAAACGACACGATATAAACGTAACACGGCGATGCAACCAACCGCATACTGCACTTGCAGGCCGACGTCTCCACGGGAAACCACGTGCCGTGCCCGATAGAATCATGCATAGGTCGACCAACATACCTGCACACAACAGTCCTGGTGTGACCACGTGCGAGAGCAATCGTATTTTTCTTTGCGCTTTGACTTGTATGACATAGATACACTTCGATATTGGAGAATAAACAAGACTTCTAGTAACAACTATTTTATTAGAAATAAACTTGAAAGTACAATTTGCAAGGTAAGACATGTGGCATTGACCTGTGACCAGTGGCGACAGCAGGTGTCAGAAAAAGGAAACAACTTAATTATTTTCCTTGAATAGAAGGCTAAGACATTGCAGCATACAGCTTATAGTATTTATATATAAAATGTTATCTCAATAGATACAAGTCAAAGCGCAATAGATAGAAATGTGGTGTTAGTTTTCCCACATTAAAACACAAAAACATTATAGTTGTGTTTCATGGAAAGGACATAACTTATCTCTCTTTACTTCTGTTCCGTGCCTGCTATATAATTTATGATGTTTTCTATACATTTTCGCCACTTGGTTAAATCATCGAAGCTTGCTTGGACGATTTTCGATAGCTTTATCTTGGTTTCTAAGTAGCTATAGAGGGTCCTCGGGTTTGTGTCAATTTTTAAAGCGATTTTAGCGAGTGGTCCTCTTTACGGCCCATTTGCTTATCATCGGAGCTGAGTTTTGCGGAGTTTGTCTCGCTCAAATCTTGTATCTTGCATCATGATTTAGCGCTACCGCTCTCAAGTTTTGCGATATTAAGGTGATACAAACATTATTAAGTGTTTTACGGCTCTCTCTACACTTCTTTGTTTGGTATTTTTATGATGCGTGACAAAAAAATTATTAGGAAGTCTACTTTTGCTTATTACTGTATTAGGACGTTGAATTATTTGCAGGTATTGAGGCTTTTTCATGGATTGTTCAATTTTTTAAACCGACTCCCAAAAAAGGAGACTAGGACTTTTTAACAAAAGAAAACCTACTCCAAAAATAAAAAGTAAAATCAAAAAAATAACTGCATAATTCAGTTTCTTCAATTTACTTATAACTAACCGTTTGCCTACTCAATCTATACATATACAATTAATGTTATTTTGGAGTCGGTGCCATCGTGTCACAACCACAACTTACTAAAATCGTCAATTTTCAATATTATACGGATTCTTTATAGTTGCCAAAATAAAACTAATTGTACATTGATTGAAGATTTTAAAGTCAAGGCACTGTATTTTGTGGCGACCACGCATAGGAAAACACAGCGTGGGCCGGCCCCGACGAGGTGGATGGTTCACGTCGTAAGGGTCGCGGGGAGTCGGTGGATGCGGTCTGCGCAAGATCGCACCCTATGGCGAACTATAGGGAAGGCCTATGTTCAGCAGAGGACTTTCGTGGATGATAGCGACATAGACTGCTGTATTTAGAAGATGTTATGTGCATACTTTCTCAAAGTTAAGTACTTCTTAATTATTTAAGAATCCTGGCTCCTACGAAAGATCATGGACCACAAATTACTTGAAACTCTTCGACCGTTGAATACGTCTGCGAACAGACAGATGGCGGGCGCGAATATTCACCTACTTACGTAACTTTAAATCTTTTGTCATGTAAAATGAATTTATCATCGTCCTATACAAAGATACCTTCGTAATTGCTATGTTTGGCTCATTATTCAAAATATTACTGGTGAATAAAAAACGTATGAATTGTTATAATGTCTTATGAGAACTGATTTATCATTAAACGGTGAATCAACTTTAAGATCACAACCTCCATAACGACGCATACAAAAAATAAAAATAATGTTTCGTTTCAGGGACCTCCAAATAGTCCATTACATTTTTTTTGTAAATATCTTCATTGTATGTACAGTCATTTAATTTTTTACAACTTTATAAGTATTGAAATAAAACAATTTAACGGATTATATCGCGTATATTATCTCATTTTAGTTCCCGACGTTTTGGAAGCTTTCCAGCTTTCAATGGTCACGGGCGGACTGAGAAAAGGAACCATGACCAAGACGTGACCATGGAAAGCTGGAAAGCTTCCGAAACGTCGGGAACTAAAATGAGATATAATCCGTTAAATTGTTTTATTTCAATGAGTAATAATCGCGGAAACAGAAGAAAATAACTTTATAAGTACCTAATAGTATAGATGTTGAGAAATAATGACACCTATAAGAAGCAGTTTCAACATGTTGAAATATGTATAAATAAATAAGTAAATAAATATTACAGTACAATTTAACACAAATAGAATAAGTCCCAGGGTAAGCTCAATAAGGCTTGTGTTATGGGTACTAGACTATTTAATAGATATATTTGCTTATATACATAGAAAACATCCAAGACTCAGGAACAAATATATATATGAACCGAGGACCTTCAGCTTCGTAGGCAACGTTACTCCCGCTAAGCCAAACCGGTCGTCGATATTGGTACGAAAAACAGCTCTTTTCTGCAAAATATCATGTATTTATTTATTTTGAAAAGGCATGGTTACAAGTCACAAACTTAGTCATTAATTAAAGAACATAACGTTCAAGAAATAAATGTGTTTGTTACTCGATTACAACCACGTACAACATTATCTAATAGAAATATATTGTATTCTAATGGATAGCTACATCACAGCGCAATGTCCACAGAAGTTAGTCCCTGTCTAAGCCAATTGCGAATGTAAGGAGCTAATACTAGGTCAAACTGTAAGTAGCGGGAACTTGGCCGTGCTCAGCCGCCGCTGTTAATGTGCGGGTCGCACTGGACAAACCAATAAGAATACGATACGAATGTAAGGAGCTAATACTAGCTCAAACTGTAAGTAGCGGGGACTTCGCCATTTTCGGCCGCCGCTGTTGATATCCGGGTCGCTCTGCACAGACCAATGACAATACGGATTGAAATGAGCTAATACTAGGTCAAACTGTAAGTATAGGGAACATGGCCGTGCTCAGCCGCCGCTGTTAATATGCATGTCGCAATGCACAGACCAATGACAGTACGGATTGTAATGAGCTAATACTAGGTCAAACTGTAAGTAGTGGGAACTTGGCCATTTTTGACATATGTAGATCGCACCGCATAGCCCAATGCGAACTTTACGATTGTAATAAGCTAATATTAGGTCAAGCTGTAAGTAAGTAGAGGTAACTTGGCCGTGCTCAGCCACCGCTGTTAATATGCGGGTCTCACTGCACAGACCAATGACAGTACGGATTGTAATGAGCTAAATACTAGCTCACACGGAAACTTGGCCTTTTTCGGCCGCCGCTGTTGATATGCGGGTCCTGGTCGCTGTTGAAATGACTGCACAGACCAATAATAATACATTCCGAATGTAAGGAGCTAATACCCATGTGCTCACACTGCAATCTAAGTAGCGGGAGCTTGGCCGTGCTCAGTCACCGCTGTTGATATGAAAAATATTATAGAGTGGAACATAGTTTCTCTCGTTTTTTCGGCTAAAAAATCAGGTCCATTTATGGGTCCAAATATTTGGCATGTGTCACAACGGAATCAATTAAAGAAAAAATAAAATGCCTTAACTACTTGCCAAAAATTTGATCCTCACCTTTATATGAAAAATTATCAGTGTATCAGATTAATTAGATGCAAGTCAGATATCAACATTAACTGGGCGGATAATTTTTGCATAGAAGACCCATTCTTATTCAAAAATCTGTTATTTCATTGAAAAATAATGCTTGTTCAAGTTCACGGAAAACAATTCTTCTCGATTCAGTTACCTTCAAATAGTCCGTATTACTTATTTTTTTGAAACAATTTTCAATGTACAGACATTACATTTTTACAACTTCATAATAACTAGTATAGAAAGACAACGTTAAAGTACCATGCATAGCTAAAGGGTGGGATTAATTAACCGAAGTCTTATCGGTGTTTCTAGGAAGCAAGTGGTTGTTGCTTAGGTAACTTTGTTAACATGTAACATGAGCAATTACTTAACTAATATAAACTAGCTGTTTTAAGTGCTTTATTGAAGTTAGAAATTGTGGGAAGCTTGTAGTTTGTAACAGCCCAACTTACATTTATACAAATCTTAACACATTCTAAGATTAATATTATAATAATTGGAGTCGGTGCCAACCGTGTAAAAACTTACTAAAATCATCATACATTTTTCAGTTTTTTTAGAAGTCACCGACGCCTAACTAATACTCGTATTAATGTTATATATTGAGATGACGCAGTATAGTTTTACTTTTAAAGCATTTTATTCGAAGTCGATTTTTTAAATACTCTCCTACTTAAGTTTAATTCAAATACCACAAAATAACGAAGCAAGACCAAAAAATATGCGACGTTGCCATTAAACGCTCTTAAATATGTATCATTTTTTATATTCATTTAAGCCTTTGCTTTAGATTTCTTAAGCCACTTTTGACAAGTTGCTAAAAGGGCCAATATATTTTGACCTGCGATCTGGAACATCCAATAATTCTCGTCATGTGTTCACTTCTGTGTAGTTATTTTCAGGAACAATGACACACCTGTGGGTGGCCACCTTGAGGTTCCAAGAAATTTGTCTAATTAGTCAGTAATATCACTTTTATCTTTTCGTGGGCGTGGCCATGTTGCGTCGTCCTGTACGCGATTCCCACTCGAGAACTTATCTGCTCTAGGGGCCATTGGTTCTACGAGCAACGTGCCCGGCCCACTATCACTTAACACGTTGTGCGCCAGCAACGATCTACTAAGCCCTTACGCTATACCGGCCAAAATGAAATTTTGATCACAAACATTGTGTCACTCACTGGCACTCAAACATAAAATCACGCATGTCACCGGCATATGAGTAAAAATGTTCTGATCACATACGTTGTGTTACTGACAACGAATGTGTTAAGTTTAGCGACTCTTTGAGCTATGGCGACGACCTTGCCCTTGATGGACCGATGATCTGATGAAGATATCGGGAAACCGTTGGATGAGGGCAACGCACGACCGCTCGTTATAAAGTAAAACCTCTTGGGAGAAGCTTTCAAACTCTTAACTCATACTCAAAACTCAATTATTCAAGTATGCTTACAATAGCACTTTTGCAAGTCAATATTAACACTACAGGTGGTGGTCAGGCAGAAGCTTCCAGGCATCTTTGTCTTCTATGTATTGGCTATTTGTATGATAAGCTTTCTTTAATAAAGTAGATTTAACCTTGAATAATATCTGGCATGTATGTACACCTTTATTTGTGTTTTTTCAAAAATGGGTAGTTTGCACAAATTGTAACTTTGACAGAGGAAAATACATCTTTTCTCAGTCCACCCGTGACCATGGAGAGCTGGAAAGCTTCCGAAACGTCGGGAACTAAAATGAGATAATATACGCGATATAATCCGTTAAATTGTTTTATTTCAATGAGTAATAATCGCGGAAACAGGAGAAAATATTAGATTTAACCTTAATTTACTTTCTGTGAGCCCAGTGATTTCTTTAGGGAATTTATTATAAGGCTGTATAGAGTTCCCTAAGAAAGATTTTTCATTTGTTTTAGATAGCCTAAACTTAGGGACCGCTATTTTATCTTCATTCCTAGTATTAAAATTATCATTGTCCAGCAGTGGACCTCCTGATAAGATGATTATAACTTTTATCTACTACTAAACACAACTTTATCTACTGCAAAGGTACAAAAAATCAGTACGAGGAGACTCGTACTGCTTTTTTGTTCCTACTGTGGCATCACCGTTGTCCTTCTAATAATAGAGTTAGTTTCTCGGAGACAGGACCGTGTCCCATTATAGACAAGGGCCTTGTTATTAGCAAATATTTTTAACAATAAGCTTGTTTCCTTAGGGGACATTATTAAATTATTGTAAAGATCTGTCTCTATTGGTGTGGCCTTAGAATCTTTCACAAATTGGTTTTAATATAGATTTGAAAATCGATGTTAACTAATGAGCTCATCGTATGTAATACGTAAAATATGGCGAATATATATTGTGTTTTAGGGGGCAAGCGAGCAGACGTATCGCCTGATGGTAAGCGATCACCGTCGCCCATAGACACCTGCAACACCATAGGAGTCACAAGTGCGTTGCCGGTCTTTCAGATGGGATACGCTCTGTCTGTCCTTCCGGAGTAAGCTCGGGAAATACTACCTTATTTTTTATCAAAAAGGAACTGTATAAATAGAATAGCTTTATAGTTACAGACAATCCGAGACAATTCTAAATAGCCCAAACTCGGTAGGATTGTGTTATTCTATTACAGAGTTCCTATGACCACCTTCTGACTCCATCATCAGATCACCTGTATGGTATCATAATATTGTATCATCACGTAACTTACATAAGTATACCAAAGTTCAGCTCAATAGGAAACCGGGAAGTGGATCAAATTTAACTAACAAGATTTGTTAACATAGCTATTACCTGTTAGTTACAGGTGAACCTAACGTAAAGTTTGTAAAAAAAAGTCTAGAAGGATTGACATAGCTTGGTTATTGATGATGGCTTAATATTTTTCAGAATATATCTTCAATGTACAGAAATTGAATTTTTACTACCTTATAAACTATTATAACATGAAAGATATGTGTTGATTAGGGTATTTCTAACCGATGTACAAAATTTCATACGAAACGGCATAGTATTAACTGATAAATGACTGATTTACGATTGAATAATAAATAAATATTACGGGACAATTTTACACAAATCGAACTAGTCCCATGGTAAGCTCAATAAGGCTTGTGTTATGGGTACTAGACGACGATATATTTAATAGATATATTACTTATATACATAGAAAACATCCAAGACTCAGGAACAAATATTTATGCTCATCAGTCATCACACAAATATTTGCCCTTACCGAGATTTGAACCCAGGACCTGAGCTTCGCAGGCAACGTTACTCCCACTGAGCCAAACCGGTCGTCAATTTTTGAATTGAATACTTCGGAACAGCCTGTATGTAGATACATATGGTACCTAATTATAGAGTATGTATGTAACTAGTATCCATTTAATTTTATCGTCATTGCAAACGACTGATACAGTATGTTACTATAATTGTTGATTTGTTTAAATTGTCTTTTCATCTGCTCAAATAACTTAATAATATTAGAGCATTTCTGAAACGTAACTCTAATCCGTATTTTGGTCTTGGTCCAAAGCCAAAGACACATTCTAGAAGTATTTATGTATAATTATAGAATAAATGTGTAGTTACGAATTCCACTTCTAGTTGTTAGTAGAAGGGATAAAAATATCTAAAAAGTGGCATCAAATTCGTATCTGTTGCTATGAAAGACCGCTCTTAACTTAACCTACTAATGTACTTATTTACTGTCTTTAAATCTCCACTCCAATCCACGTGTATCCCATTGACACTCTGTATAAAGCCACAAAGCGCCGCAATCCAGCTTTTAACGCTTCATTGCAAAAGCGCAATCGTGCCCAGATATTCGCAGTCGAATGTACCAGAACAAAATTTTCACCCCACCTCTAATACGAACTAACTCCTAACTAGATACTATGAAATTTCGACCATTATCGACCGATATGACTCAGTGGGATTAACGTTGCCTGCGAAGCTGAGGTCCTGGGTTCAAATCCCGGTAAGGGCAAATATTTGTGTGATGAGCATAAATATTTGTTCCTGAGTCTTGGATGTTTTCTATGTAGATAAGTAATATATATATTAAATATATCGTCGTCTAATACCCATAACACAAGCCTTATTGAGCTTACCATGGGACTAGTTCGATTTGTGTAAAATTGTCCCGTAATATTTATTTATTTATTTATTTATCGATGTAACTTAGAGGCTAGTGTAGTTAAAGAGTGATTTTAGAGGTGTTTTTATCACAGGTATTAGCAAGGTGGCTAGGTTTTATTCTGTTAAAGCGAAGCTGCAATTGAAGTTTAATCAGCTCCTATCAGCTATTAGACAGCCGTGTTATCTGCAGTAGGAATAAAATACTACACTCATATGTGTAAATGCAACAAATTATCAAAATATCTTAGTATTAACTCAACATAAATGTGATAT
Source organism: Hedya salicella (assembly GCA_905404275.2). Taxonomy (NCBI): domain Eukaryota; kingdom Metazoa; phylum Arthropoda; class Insecta; order Lepidoptera; family Tortricidae; genus Hedya; species Hedya salicella. The sequence continues at coordinate 5,383,276 of FR990114.1, read as the reverse complement.
AACCTGGTATTAGTACGGATTGAAACATATATGTACAGTAAGAGGACACCCTGAATCTATAATGGCACGCTCCATTCAGTAATGGTCCAACGGACTCGTACAATGCGCAGGCAAGCCTGTTACATTGCAGGTGTAATCTATACACCTGCGGTTGGTGTAGACTGTGTCCGCTTATATACTATTGCTAGACACTGACTCAATCAAATAGTTCAGTGGGCTTATTCAATGGACGCACTAGACAAGGCTATTACATTACACGTGTTTTATCTATACATGTGTGGTTAGCGTAGATGCTGTCCGTGCTTTCACACCGTTTGATCAAATAATTCAGGGAATTAGTCCAGCTATCTGGGGTTGTTCGGTGTCATACCTATATCATCTGTGACCCTGTGTAAATTCCTAACCTTTAACTGAGCTAGTATTTAATATGAAAAAAACCATGTAAAAAGAGTCTTATTATGTCCAACGAGGCGCCTGTTGTCACTTGACAGGCCTAGCTCTACGTGTACTCGTAGGCATCTTCACTCGACATTGCCAACTTAACAAATATTTATATGTTCTAGGAATAACCGACACAACGGGACGTGCAGGGCCGACCGGCAGGCCGACGAAATATATGTCCAGATAACTATAACTAAGTGTCCAGCTAATTTTCACTGCATTTCTACAATAACTGGCCAAATTATAATTAACAAAGTATTGTGTAGAGATACAGTATAAGAGAGACCAGGTATGAAAATAACACGGGATGAACGTAACAAATGAGATTCGAAACGAATTATGTGGACTACACACTGATAGCTGTTTTATCGACATGCACCATTTTGTATACTTCCTTCCCTAGCGCCCACGGTACTGTGTGTCAGATTGTGGGTGTAGTGAGTCGGTACCGCAAGCCTACCTCGAAAGTAAGTTTTGGCCTCTTTATTTAACTGTGATTGTTTTTATTAATCAAATTCAAATATTTTATTTTCAGACCATGTCCATAGTGTTAATATACATTATGGTATGCTTAAGCTTGTGTGTTATATGTCAGTAAGGTAGTAGCATATAACTATACGCCTTTCACGTGGGGTTACTGTAGACGCTATTTGATTTGACCACAGATAAACAGTCCAGTTCAATGCGCGCAAAAGCTTGCATTATAGTATTTTATGCAATCGTTATAAAACGTATGCTTTTTCAGCCGAATACGGTGTTTAGGCCACGAAGCTTGCTGAGTGGCCTAATTAAGGTACGAGATTTAAACGATAATAATATAACTACTGTACATAATATTTTTTCAACGAGGAACCCATAAATTACAATAAGCACAGCTAAAAAATAATTGCAAAGACGCTCTGTTGTTTTTTTGAAATTATTATTGTTTTGCCCGGAGTTGTACATTATTTCATTGTAGTTCAGTGGCATATAATATAAATCAAAGAGTATAGTGATGTTCCAATATAAACTATGCCTTTTTAATATGATTCGTGGAGTTATTATGATTCACAGATTCTAGTACACGAGTAGAGAAAACCGGCCAAGAGCATGTCGGACCATGCTCAGTGTAGGGTTCCGCAGCCGTTTATACAAAAAAATGCACTCAAAAGAAAAAAATACGATATGAAAAAAAACACTAACAAAAGAGCGTATCTCCGCGGTACTTACGTCCTTTTGGTGAAAAGCGCAGTTTTTTTGGTAATAACTTAAAAACGGTATGTCCGATCATGTTAAAAACAATTTTCGTTTGAAGTATTCATTAAGCTTTATATTTGTAATTTTTTGAACATACCGTTTAGAAAATAGAGGGGGACACAATTTTTGATACTTTCGGAACGAATATTTCTAAAAATTTTCATTAAATCAAAATGTGTTTTAGAAAACTCAAAGTGTTTTTAGAAGAACTGGCGAAATATGTGCCACACATTGATATTAGCAAGTAGTTGTGATACTTTTTTTCTTCATTCTAGTGAAAAAAAATGGATAGTAGCATTCAATTCACTATTGGATGATTAAAAAAAAAATTAAGTATTGAGAATGCAATATCTATATAAAAAAATTACATTTATTGTGGATTATAACCATGTATGTGTTACTTTTTTTGAATAACTATTTGTCATTTTTGAATAACACAGTTTGGTTAAGTTTGCCTCATTGACTGTTTTTTTTAATCATCTAATAAAAATAATTTACCATACAGAGAAAAAAAATCTTAGACCTAAACTTTACTAAAATATTCACAAAACTAATCAAAAAGCTCGCCCCGCCCCCTTCCAGACGCAAAGGTGCTCATCACGCTCGCAGCGTTGCCACTTTGAATCGCGATAGCCAGTCCTTGCGTCAGGAAAAATCCTCTATATTATTCATATTTACAACGACAACAACAACACCAACAACAATTCTTTATTACACACCAACAACAGAAACAGTACAATAGAGCCTTAACATAAAACATATTTACTGTGAATTTAAATTTGAATGTAAAAATGTGTTTGTAGAGATACAATAATGCCTATTTTTTTCTTTATGCCAGTTCCCCATTAATAGTTGTGCCTAGTGCAAAGCGTCATACCGAAGAACTTAGAGTTAATTAAAGAGGTACTTGCGCAACATATATGTTTGAAGGTAGGTGTGTTTTATGCTTTGGTTTTTTGTGTGTGTATATATTCGTGTACGTGTAGTGAATAATTACAGGGAGTATTTGCAATGCAGTTACAGGAACTTGTCTCTAGTATAGACACATCCTCGATCGGCCGGTCAAATGCTTTCGAGAGCTCGATCAATGGCACGTACGGGTCCATTATACGTAATTGGAAATTGACTGGGATAGATTCCGTCTCTTAATTAGTGCGGACTCAGATGAGAGACGAGATAGATATGGAGGTCGCATTGGGGAATTTGAAAAATCCATACGTACATACATACTATAAAGGCTGTCTGTCAGTTTGTCTTAATTTTTCACGCTTAAACCGCTGAACCGATTTATATGAAATTATTTCGTTAGTGGAGAAGAAAAATAATCATAACCCTCTTTTTTTCTTCAGCGTAGGCGATTAAAATGTATCTTATTAAGTATCCGGTTGAAATACATTCAGCCGATTGAATATGATCTAGCCGCGAAGACACATAAAAACGTACAACGAATTCGAAAAACATGTTTTTGGATATAATAAAATAACAGATGGGTGGTATTTTGGCTGAACAGAGATCTCTTCCAGACCTTTGTACAATAGGAGACAAATATAATTATATTGACAAACATAAACTGTATTGAGTTGATGGCACAAAGCATTTCGGAATTGAAGTACTTTAATTTTGATTGATTCCGTTGTAACACAAAAGTTAGCATATAAATAGTATGAATAATGTTCGTGTCACAACGGAATCAGTTAAAAAATTTGAAAATATCTTCAACGTACAGACATTCAATTTTTACAACTTTATAATAGTATAGAAGATAAATGCTAATCAATATTTACTGTGCCATTAAGTTATAGGAAGTTAAATTTGATCATCAAAAATTTAAGAAATTTTTGTCAGTTAGCGTAGTTTTTGTCAAATCTAGTATATAAAACAGGCTAGTTTTCGGATACATGTTTTTTGACTATATAACCTATTCCTAAATTAATGCGGAAACATATTTGTTAAAAAGTTCCTCGATAAAAAAGTTATCCGAAAACGCGTCTTCATTTTCCGTCTTTCGTCTAGTTTACAAATTAATGAACGGCTTAATTATGTAAAAATGACATTCTTCCCTTTATCTTTTACGTGATCTTATCTTATCTTGACATCAGGGGTCCTTGCGGATACACTTCGACCCAGTGGGTCGGTTTGTTCCACCATCTCCATAAACCGGATGATAGACGCCATTGGTAGCGTCTGGAATTCCTTTGGCTGTGGGTAACCAATACCAAATTTCTTCATTCTCTGTCTGACGAGGGCATGACATTCGCATAATAAATGCTCGATTGTTTCTGTCTCCTTACCACACATTCTACAATCTGTATTGTCAGAAAGTCCCAGTTTGGCCAGGAGTCTTTTGACTCCGGAATGGCCTGTGAACACCCCCATTATAATTCTGAGTTGTCTTTTGCTGTAGTCCCACAGTTTCTTGGACCAGCCCGATTCTACTCTTTCTATGAATAGCTTTGTATGCCTATACGTGATTATCTTAAATGTACAAAATATGATTTCATTGTACTTCTACACCTAGCGCTTATGCAAAAAAACCCCAAGCATGTAGTGAATTAGCTTTCTCTTTCTTTGATGCGAAACATAAAATAACCTTTATTGAAAGTCAACCCTGAAAACATAAAACTATAGAGTAGGCTACCCGTAAATGACAACAACCAAAAAGCCTACTTGATTTTTTACAGTAATAATAAAAATAGGTTTCGTAGTAACTTTTAGAAAACCCTGAATAAAGTTCTAATTTTCGAGTCAAATTTAGAGAAGTGGATTGACAGTTGTTTCTTCTGTGTTTCAAGTCGCCGGTACTTAAAGAGCTTTGATTTTTTATACTGACATCGAAAACAATAACTAGGCTATTAACAGCTATAATCTTCTGTTAAAATATATCTATGAAAATTCATTTATACAGGCAATATATGGTAGTTATACAGGCAAATGGTATAAATCAAATGGTTAAGGGAGCTCACAGAACGGTACGGTCGGGCCTATTACTCGTAATTGAAAATCGACTCGGATAAATTCCGTCTCTAAATTAGTAGGAACTCAGATGAGAGACTTGTGGTGTGGCATTGCAGCTAATTAATTAAGAGTCTAAAACTGTTTGTCATGTACTATTATTTATATACTCGTAATTATCGACTTTATACTAAAACAAGAAGGTGCCCGCAACTTTGTTCGCGAAGGAAAAAAAGTCATAACGCCTCTTTTTTATTCAGGGTAGTCAGATAAAAAGTATTTTATAACCATCTGAAGATACCCAGCTACCTGTGTACCAAAAATAGTTGAAATCCGTTTTGCCGATTTTGCGTGATGAAGCCACAACGACATAAACAAACATACATAAAATCAAAAAAAATATTTTTCGTTTCAGTGATCTTCGAATAGTCCGTTACAATAATTTTTTTGAAAATATCTTCAATGTAAATACATTTAATTTTTACGAATTTATAATAGTATAGAAAAAAAGGTCCAAAGTCGTCGAAATCGCTCCGAGAGAGTGTTGCTAGACCTGAGGAGCTCCAAGTGAAAATGTACGATTTATCATGGTACTTGTTGTGTATTTTGTCCTTGTTATGCTGAAAATAACTTTCCGAAGATGGTATATACGATAGTTCAGTTTCTATTTAACACTTTCACGCACTTGGAAATTTGAATAGGGATGCATTTAATAATACGATTTCGATGCTTACAAAAGAATGATCTTAATTATAAGCACCTCTTATTACGAACGGGAGTAGAGTGGTCGTGGTTACGATAATGGTGTCCACGTTTAGTTCCTCATCCTCGTCCTTCTTCTGACAGACAGCAGCTCTCGCGATGCGTCTCCATTTCACCCGGTTGTCTGCGAAGCGAGTGCACTGTACCATAGTGCTCTGTGTGGTCTTTTTAATAAGGTCAGTCCAGCGGCTCTTGCTTTCCATCACGTCATCCTTCCATTTATATACGTACCTATTAGTATTTTTCCGCGGCTTTACTAGCGCTATCTTTTTCCAACCCCATTTTACCCACTTTAGGGATAATTTCTGGGATTAAAACTATCTTACGCCCTGTTCAGGATCTCAAACTGTGGTACCCTCATCTGGCATATTTTTTTTTGTCATAATGCTGACTGCGCACGTCTCCAACGAGACGTGGATGGTTGAGTGGAGCTTCGAAAACAAGCTACAGTTTAACGTGGACAAATGCGTCACAATTACAGTTACACGCCACTCAACTACAACTAGGAAGTAGGAGGGGCGCAGTTGAGAAGAGTGGACTCTGTGAAGGACTTGGGAGTGCTCCTGAGCAAAGACCGGACATTTAGGGACCATATATGCATTTTGTCCATACTCTTGTAGGGGGCTGAAACTTAGACATCGTATACTAAGCAGGAGCGGGAGTTGAACAGTTTCCACTTGCGTTGTCTGCGTTGGATTTTGGGTATCTCGTGGAAGGATTGAGTCACAAACGAGAGGGTGCTTAGTATCGCACATTTGCCCAGCATCGCGGCCACCTTAAAACAAAGACGTTTGCGTTGGCTTGGACATGTGCAAAGGATAGAACCATCTCGTTTGCCACGAATAACTCTCTTGAGTGAGATTGCCGACGCCAAGCGACCAATTGGACGACCCATGCTACGGTTTAAGGACAGCACAAAGCGTGACATGTTATCTTTTAATATCGATATTCAAAACTGGGAAAGTGTGTCTGAAAACCGAGACTTGTGGAGAAAGACTCTGAGCGATGGTGTGGTCGCACATGATGAAGCCTGGTTCGCTTCTCTTTCCCGTAAGCGTGACTTGAGACTCCAGCAAGCAGCTCATCCCCCTGCATCGACAGGTGCAACATTTATATGTCAATTATGCGGCCGAGGCTGTCGCTCTGGAATCGGCCTTTCGAGTCACGTTCGAAAGTGCCGCACTATATTGGACGCTGCTTAAATCATCTTTCATAGATGCAAGAGGCCAATGATGATGATGATGATTGTTAGTATATGTAAAAAGGCATTCAGAATACATGGTTTTGTACTTAGGCGAGCAGCTAGCTTCACAAATATACTAGCTATTTCAGCTCTGTATAATTCTTTGGTTCGAAGTCAATTAGAATGCAACGCTGCAATATGGGCTCCGCAGGAAAATAAGTACAACCTCATGATAGAGGGGATACAAAATAAGTTTGCAAGGTACTTATACTGGAAACTTTATGGAGTCTACCCGTTCCATCCGTTGATGTACCCCGCACTGTTCGTATTAGGCATAGTGGTGTATAACAAATTAGAAACACGTAGGGATCTATCGCTAGCATGCTATGTGATCAGGGTACTTCGGGGTAATATCTGCAATCCGGGTATATTGTGGCTGCTGGGGCTGAGCGTCCCCGACGAGTACGCAGGGCGGGGGCGACGGCGAGGTTAGAAAGTGATATTAGTAACACATACGATTATGCGAATTGAAATGTATATTAAAATAATGAAACATGTAAGTGTATTAGGAACAAAAAATCTTTTGCAAATTTTAGTTCGGAATACAACACGAAACTATACGACTGAGGATTTTGAATGCAGTTTTTGCGTATTTTCCATACTTATTTATTTCTGTTATTTTTTAGGTAAGCTTCTTTGAAATAACATAACAGAAGATCTTAAGGAATTCAGAAAATCGCAAAATATCAGTAACTTATAATGAATATGATTTATTGTTCTTCATTGATTCTCACGAAAACTGTTAGTCGAATAAATATTTCAAGTTAATACGCACTTATGCATCCGACTGTATTAATATGAGGATACTTACCTACATTGTGGTGCAACATTCTGTTCATCCACAGAATTCTTACCGTTCTATGAACAAATAATTAATTCTTTGCAAGTAATTTCACTTTTACTTGTCACTCAAACATTTACACAAAACTAAAACCACTTCATTGATTGTTTTTCAAGATGGGTTTTATAATCTTATAAACATATGTATAAGAGACGAATTTTGTGTAAAAATATGAACTTATTTAGTCATATTATATTTGTAGTAAATTAAGGGAAACATTCTTTTTTTTAATAAACAAGACAAAGTGTGTTATGTAATACACATAGGTAACCTAAGTACCTGTCAGATCTAATCTCTTAAAAAATGTTGATCAAGTAATAAGTTTTTCTACAAGGAAGTGATATGGTTAAAGTTGTTTGCTAATCGTCATCATATTTTTAAAAATGCCGATGAAGGTAAGCCTCTCAAACTATCTCGTTACTATATTTTATATAGAACGGTTTAGCGGTTTAAGCGTCAAAAGGTAACAGACTGACAGAGACGAGTGTGAAGTTAGCAGCCTAAAGTTAGCAGCCCAAGATAACCCGACCAAATGAAGAAGTCTTGCTGGATTTCTACAAAAATGTCAAAAAATACGTATTATTAATGACAAATCAAAAGTGATTCGCATAGAATTTAATTTTTCAACTTTTGCCGGACGCATTAAAGTGCGAAATATACTCAAATACCACAAAAATCGTTGGTCAGCTAACTTCACAAACCTGGCAGCCCAATTTCAGTGATTAATTACAATCCCGACATGAAGATGTCTAGATTACACTTTTTATCTACATTGATTAGAAGCCTTAAAATTGCTTTCTACTAAATTGCATCGTGTAAACATTGAAAAGAGCTGCTTCTGTCGAAATAAGAGAAACTACACAAATAGAAAATAACCTTAAATTTTCGATGATTTATATAGGCGAATAAACCGTAATTTTCAATGATTTCAATATTTTAAATACGTTCTTGCTAAAAGCTCTAGAGAATGAGCTTTTAGAAACAATATACAGTGCTAACTTACCACGATTACTACAGCCACTGTGGGCCAAGTTAAGTGACTAGCCTAACTTACCGCCGGCTAGTCACCATTAAACAGTACTTTTGACCGATATCAAGATAACAGACCTCTTTTGCAGGAGACAGTTAAAAGCAATAAGGAGTTAGCTATCAGAAACTGATTTTAAAACTCACTGAATTTGCCAAGGTTACTAAAGAATCTGCAGCTGATAGAAAGTTAGCGGCCTAAAATGATTTTCAAGCCTATAAAGATTTTCAACAACTTGAAGACAAAAGACCACTTTGAATTGAAAGATTTTATAAGCTTTGAAGGTAAAGCTTTCTAAAACAGCTTTAAAAACTGACTTCACGAAATTACAACAGCTTTTGTGGACAAGAACAAATCAGTGGCCTAACTTTCTGTAATAGGTTATCTAATAAACCGTTATTTTAATTAAGACCAAGGTGAAAGACCACTCCGGCGTGGATGTCGCTAAAAGCTCTAGTGCATTAGCTTTCAGAAACAGTATACAAAGCTAACTTGCCGAGATTACTACTGCCTCTGTGAGCCAGGCTAAGTTAGCAGCCTAAAATACTGCCGACCAGTAGGTATTAAAAAGTAAGTTTGACCGATAACACGATGACAGACCACTTTTAAAAGAAAACAGTTAGTAGCAAAAAGGTGTTAGCTATCAGAAACTGCGTTTGGACCTCACTTGCAAAAATATAACAGAATCTGCAGCTGATAGAAAGTTAGCAGCCTTAACTGATTTTCATAACAATTGTAATTTTCACCAACCTTAAGACAAATAGCCACATTGAACTGCCAATTTTCAAAAGCTCTGAAGATAAAACTTTCCAAAATAGCTTTAAGAACTGACTTGCCGAAATTACTAGAGCTTTTGTGGACAAGATCAAGTCAGCGGCCTAACTCTCTGTGGTAGTTTATCTAATAAACCGTTATTTTAATTGAGACCAAGATGAAAGACCACTCCAGCGTGGATGTCGCTTAAAGCTCTAGTGCATTAGCTTTCAGAAACTGTATACAAAGCTAACTTGCCGAGATTACTACTGCCTCTGTGAGCCAGGCTAAGTTAGCAGCCTAAATTACTGCCGACCAGTAGCTATTAAAAAGTAAGTTTGACCGGAATCAAGATGACAGACCACTTTAAAAAAAAACAGTTAGTAGCAAAAAGGTGCTAGCTATCAGAAAATGCTTTTGGATCTCACTTGCAAAAAATATTACAGAATCTGCAGCTGATAGAAAGTTAGCAGCCTTAACTGATTTTCATAACAATTGTAATTTTCACCAACCTTAAGACAAATAGCCACATTAAACTGCCAATTTTTGAAAGCGCTGAAGATAAAGCTTTCCAAAAGAGCTTTGAGAACTGAGTTGCCGAAATTAGTAGAGCTTTTGTGGACAAGACCAAGTCAGCAGCCTAACTCTCTGTGGTAGGTTATCTAATAAACCGTTATTTTAATTGAGACCAAGATGAAAGACCACTCCGGCGTGGATGTCGCTTAAAGCTCTAGTGCATTAGCTTTCAGAAACAGTATACAAAGCTAACTTGCCGAGATTACTACTGCCTCTGTGGGCCAGGCTAAGTTAGCAGCCTAAGTTACTGCCAACTAGTAGCTATTAAAAGTAATTTTGACCTTTATCAAGATGACAGACCACTTTTAAAAGAAAACAGTTAATAGCAAAGAGGTGTTAGCTATCAGAAACTGCTTTTGGATCTCACTTGCAAAAAATATTACAGAATCTGCAGCTGCTAGAAAGTTAGCAGCCTTAACTGATTTTTATAACAAATATAATTTTCACCAACCTTAAGATGAATAGCCACATTAAACTGCCAATTTTTGAAAGCTCTGAAGATAAAACTTTCTAAAATAGCTTTGAGAACTGACTTGCCGAAATTACTAGAGCTTTTGTGGGCAATACCAAGTCAGCGGCCTAACTCTCTGTGGTAGGTTATCTAATAAACCGTTATTTTAATTGAGACCAAGATGAAAGACCACTCCGGCGTGGATGTCGCTTAAAGCTCTAGTGCATTAGCTTTCAGAAACAGTATACAAAGCTAACTTGCCGAGATTACTACTGCCTCTGTGAGCCAGGCTAAGTTAGCAGCCTACATTACTGCCGACTAGTAGCTATTAAAAAGTAATTGTGACCGCTATCAAGATGCTACACCACTTTAAAAAGAATACAGTTAAAAGCAAAATAGTGTAAGCTATCAGAAAATGCTTTTGGATCTCACTTGCAAAAAATATTACAGAATCTGCAGCTGATAGAAAGTTAGCAGCCTTAACTGATTTTTATAACAATTGTAATTTTCACCAACCTTAAGATGAATAGCCACATTGAACTGCCAATTTTTGAAAGCTCTGAAGATAAAACTTTCTAAAATAGCTTTGAGAACTGACTTGCCGAAATTACTAGAGCTTTTGTGGGCAATAACAAGTCAGCGGCCTAACTCTCTGTGATAGGTTATCTAATAAACCGTTATTTTAATTGAGACCAAGATGAAAGACCACTCCGGCTTGGATGTCGCTAAAAGCTCTAGTGCATTAGCTTTCAGAAACAGTATACAAAGCTAACTTGCCGAGATAACTACTGCCTCTGTGAGCCAGGCTAAGTTAGCAGCCTAAATTTTTGCCGACTAGTAGCTCTTAAAAAGTAATTGTGACCGATATCAAGATGACAGACCACTTTTAAAAGAAAACAGTTAGTAGCAAAAAGGTGTTAGCTATCAGAAACTGCTTTTGGACCTCACTTGCAAAATTGTTACAGAATCTGCAGCTGATAGAAAGTTAGCAGCCTTAACTGATTTTCATAACAATTGTAATTTTCACCAACCTTAAGACAAATAGCCACATTGAACTGCCAATTTTTGAAAGCTCTGAAGATAAAACTTTCTAAAATAGCTTTGAGAACTGACTTGCCGAAATTACTAGAGCTTTTGTGGGCAAGACCAAGTCAGCGGCCTAACTCTCTGTGATAGGTTATCTAATAAACCGTTATTTTAATTGAGACCAAGAGGAAAGACCACTCCGGCTTGGATGTCGCTAAAAGCTCTAGTGCATTAGCTTTCAGAAACAGTATACATAGCTAACTTGCCGAGATTACTACTGCCTCTGTGAGCCAGGCTAAGTTAGCAGCCTAAATTTTTGCCGACTAGTAGCTATTAAAAAGTAATTGTGACCGATATCAAGATGACAGACCACTTTTAAAAGAAAACAGTTAGTAGCAAAAAGGTGTTAGCTATCAGAAACTGCTTTTGGACCTCACTTGCAAAATTGTTACAGAATCTGCAGCTGATAGAAAGTTAGCAGCCTTAACTGATTTTCATAACAATTGTAATTTTCACCAACCTTAAAACAAATAGCCACATTGAACTGCCAATTTTTAAAAGCTCTGAAGATAAAACTTTCCAAAATAGCTTTAAGAACTGACTTGCCGAAATTACTAGAGCTTTTGTAGGCAAGACCAAGTCAGCGGCCTAACTCTGTGGTAGTTTATCTAATAAACCGTTATTTTAATTGAGACCAAGATGAAAGACCACTCCGGCTTGGATGTCGCTAAAAGCTCTAGTGCATTAGCTTTCAGAAACAGTATACAAAGCTAACTTGCCGAGATTACTACTGCCTCTGTGAGCCAGGCTAAGTTAGCAGCCTAAATTACTGCCGACTAGTAGCTATTAAAAAGTAATTGTGACTGCTATCAAGATGCCAGACCACTTTAAAAAGAATACAGTTAAAAGCAAAATAGTGAATGCTATCAGAAAATGTTTTTGTTAAAAAGTTTATTTATTTTACACTTAAGTTAATCGTTACTTAAAAGTGTATCTCGTGACGATTCAAACAAGCCCAAACACGGCTAGGATACATTATTTTATTACATAGATCTGGTGCCTACCTTCCGGCTCCATCATCAAATCAATTCGATGGTACCATTGTCATCAAGAACATTTAAATTTGTAACTATGAAGTTGCTAAACTAAATTAATCAAGATATTTTGTCGCCACCCGTAAATAGTTTATCACTGAGGAGTTCCGATGGCATTCTGTGGTCTTCTGCATCAGTTCCACTTCACCAATTTACACTTATTGAATGAAAATGCTTATTATGTTTCTTATAATACCAAAATCGCTATATGTATGCCTACAATATTTGAGAAGTTCCTTCAATTCCTCATGGATTCCATCAGCAGATCTTCACCAAAATTAAATGGGACCAACAAAAAAGTACCTCCTATAAAATCAAAAAAAAATTTTTTGAAATCGGTCAAATAGTCTTTGAATAATCGGTGAACATCCATAAACAAAAAAAAAACCCGCCGAATTGAGAACCTCCTTTTATGGAAGTCGGTCAAAAAAGGTCAAAACCCGTGATTCGATTGACTGTGATATTTGCTGCCGCAAATTCCATAAAACATGTTACGTTACTATAGATGAAATTAAAAATAAAATAGATGCTTTCGATAAAAAAAAACAAAATCAGGGGAAATGCGAATTGTGCCGTGTAAACGTATAAAAAGTACTCGTGCGTAAAAGGTCTTCAAACGCTGGTATATTTTTTAAATTTCTTTTTAATTCCTTCTGGCACATGTGTAACCGTCTACCCATTAGACCCATCTGCCAAATACATATACAAATTTATTTGGGTTCTCAAAAGTATCGCCAAATATTTTATTGCCGATTATCAGTTCACAACCAATTTTTCGAATAATTTTATTTCGCCGAAAGAACATGTGTCAATTTATCAAAAGAATTCGTTATATTTTCCCAACCTAACGTTTAACATCTTTATGTTTGGTTTGTTTTTATAAATCCGCTCTATGAAATGTAAACTTTTCGAGTAGTAGAATGGTTTACTTCGAATAATATTACATTTCGTGATAGAATGAAACAGAAGCTCTACTAATCTTAATAAGTGAGCTCTGAAAGCTGTTTCTGAATGCTAGTAAAAAATAAATAAATCAATGAATAAAAAAAAAAATTAAAATAAAATAAAAAAAACATTTAATTCGGACAACGTTATCCATATAGAGTTAGTATTACAATTAAACTTAAATAACTATGTTAGTACCTAAACTTAAGTGCTGAGAGGTCCAGTGCCTGATTAGGGCGCTGTCCCATCTCTCTGCCACGACGGTCAGGAGACTGTGGCGACTGGCGCGCACTCTGCGGAGTGTCGCGGCGTAACGCTTGCGCAGCGTGGCGTGGAATTCATCCACCTGCGCGTCGGCGAACATGCCCGATGCGCTACAGTATCGCGGCAGCCGCAACAGTACCCTGAACGCGTCATTGTATTGTACACGCATTGCATTCATAGCACGCTGTGTGTACCTCGACCACAGGTTACAGGCGTACAGCGAAGTACAGTACGCTCGAAAGAGTGTTACTTTAACTTGAGCTTTACACCTGCTAAACCTCCGGGCTATCATATTGGCCCTGACGGACACTGCTCTACGCTCGCGTTCTATGTCCGCATCGTCACGCAGGTCATCGGTGACCAAATGCCCAAGATATTTAAATGTATAAACCCTCTTTAGTTGCTCGCCATTCGAAAAAATGGGTGGGACATGAGATGGGCACTTGTTCCCCGCCCTAAATACCATGTACTCACTCTTGAGCACATTGTACTTCAGGCCGAGACTCACAGCATAGGATTCACAATTCTCAATCAGTACACGCATACCGCCCACCGAAGGGCTCAGCAGTACCATGTCATCAGCATAGCTTATGTTATTCAAACAAACCCTGTCTATGTGATAACCAACATGCATACTGCTAAGCCCGCCGATAAGGGCATCCATGTACAGATTGAAAAGCATGGCGGAACTAAGCCCTCCCTGCCTGACCCCGCAATCCAAGCCATATTCGTCCGATATTGCATCACCCCAACGAACACTATTTCGCTGGCTCCTGTACCAACACCTAAATATGCGTGTGAGTTCCCTAGGAAATTGCTCTTCGTCAAGTTTCCTCCAAAAAAAGTCGTAGCTAACGAGATCGAAGGCTATAGAGAGATCTAAAAAACACGCATATATAGGCGTCTTCCTGCGAGTGTAGTACTCAACAGCCTGCTTCAAACAAACAATTGCACTTTCGGTAGATAAGCCGGCGCGAAAGCCGAACTGTGCATCATTTAATACTTGTCTAACTGCAAATTGAGCAGGCCGTCGAAAATAAGATATAAGAGTGGACGCACCTTAATATGTAAACAGTTTCGACGCAACTTACCTTCGCTATAGCGCTCATAACACTCATACATTGCACGAAATCTGGCAGGTTATCAACGCAATTGACCGGCATATAAACGCAAAATATTAATAAATGCTTATCACCTGACATTATTTTGAGCGCACTGATCCTAACATTGTCGCACTGTATAAACGAGGCAGATGGAAACATCTTTCTACGCCACAAATAGCGCCGTCCCGCCGTATGGCCTACCGCGAAGCATTGCCGCCAGAGTGTCCACTGCTGAGGTCCCGGTGCAGGCAAACTCATCACTTATCGTATTTAAAAACGCCATGTCATGTGATAAAATCCATGTCTGTCGGTCTGTCTCTGTTTCTGAAAGTTTATACACTAGAGCTTTTAGCGACATCCACGCCGGAGTGGTCTTTCAACTTGGTCTCAATTAAAATAACGGTTTATTAGATAACCTACCACAGAGAGTTAGGCCGCTGATTTGGTCTTGCCCACAAAAGCTCTAGTAATTTCGGCAAGTCAGTTCTCAAAGCTATTTTGGAAAGTTTTATCTTCAGAGTTTTCAAAAATTGGCAGTTCAATGTGGCTATTTGTCTTAAGGTTGGTGAAAATTACAATTGTTATGAAAATCAGTTAAGGCTGCTATCTTTCTATCAGCTGCAGATTCTGTAATATTTTTTGCAAGTGAGATTCAAAAGCATTTTCTGATAGCTAACACTATTTTGCTTTTAACTGTTTTCTGTTACAAGTGGTCTGGCATCTTGATATCGGTCACAATTACTTTTTAATAGCTACTAGTCGGCAAAAATTTAGGCTGCTAACTTAGCCTGGCTCACAGAGGCAGTAGTAATCTGGGCAAGTTAGCTTTGTATACTGTTTCTGAAAGCTAATGCACTAGAGCTTTAAGCGACATCCACGCCGGAGTGGTCTTTCATCTTGGTCTCAATTAAAATAACGGTTTATTAGATAAACTACCACAGAGAGTTAGGCCGCTGACTTGGTCTTGCCCACAAAAGCTCTAGTAATTTCGGCAAGTCAGTTCTCAAAGCTATTTTGGAAAGTTTTATCTTCAGAGTTTTCAAAAATTGGCAGTTCAATGTGGCTATTTGTCTTAAGGTTGGTGAAAATTACAATTGTTATGAAAATCAGTTAAGGCTGCTAACTTTCTATCAACTGCAGATTCTGTAATATTTTTGCAAGTGAGGTCCAAACGCAGTTTCTGATAGCTAACACCTTTTTGCTACTAACTGCTTTTTTAAAAGTGGTCTGTCATCTTGATATCGGTCAATCTTACTTTTTAATAGCTACTGGTCGGCAGTAATTTAGGCTGCTAACTTAGCCTGGCTCACAGAGGCAGTAGTAATCTCGGCAAGTTAGCTTTGTATACTGTTTCTGAAAGCGAATGCACTAGAGCTTTTAGCGACATCCACGCCGGAGTGGTCTTTCATCTTGGTCTCAATTAAAATAACGGTTTATTAGATAAACTACCACAGAGAGTTAGGCCGCTGACTTGGTCTTGCCCACAAAAGCTCTAGTAATTTCGGCAAGTCAGTTCTCAAAGCTATTTTGGAAAGCTTTATCTTCAGAGCTTTCAAAAATTTGCAGTTCAATGTGGCTATTTGTCTTGAGGATGGTGAAAATAACAATTGGTATGAAAATCAGTTTTAGCTCCTTACTTTCTATCAGCTGCAGATTCTGTAATATTTTTTACAAGTGAGGTCCAAAAGCAATTTCTGATAGCTAACACCTTTTTGCTATTAACTGTTTTCTTTTAAAAGTGGTCTGGCATCTTGATATCGGTCACAATTACTTTTTAATAGCTACTAGTCGGCAGTAATTTAGGCTGCTAACTTAGCCTGGCTCACACAGAGAGTAGTAATCTCGGCAAGTTAGCTTTGTATACTGTTTCTGAAAGCTAATGCACTAGAGCTTTTAGCGAAATCCACGCCGGAGTGGTCTTTCATCTTAGTCTCAATTAAAATAACGGTTTATTAGATAAACTACCACAGAGTTAGGCCGCTGACTTGTCCTGCCTACAGAAGCTCTAGTAATTTCGGCAAGTCAGTTCTCAAAGCTATTTTGGAAAGATTTTTCTTCAGAGCTTTCAAAAATTGGCAGTTCAATGTGGCTATTTGTCTTAAGGTTGGTGAAAATTACAATTGTTATAAAAATCAGTTAAGGCTGCTAACTTTCTATCAGCTGCAGATTCTGTAACAATTTTGCAAGTGAGGTCCAAAAGCAGTTTCTGATAGCTTACACCTTTTTACTACTAACTGTTTTCTTTTAAAAGTGGTCTGTCATCTTGATATCGGTCACAATTACTTTTTAATAGCTACTAGTCGGCAAAAATTTAGGCTGCTAACTTAGCCTGGCTCACAGAGGCAGTAGTAATCTCGGCAAGTTAGCTTTGTATACTGTTTCTGAAAGCTAATGCACTAGAGCTTTTAGCGACATCCAAGCCGGAGTGGTCTTTCATCTTGGTCTCAATTAAAATAACGTTTTATTCGATAACCTACCACAGAGAGTTAGGCCGCTGACTTGGACTTGCCCACAAAAGCTCTAGTAATTTCGGCAAGTCAGTTCTCAAAGCTATTTTAGAAAGTTTTATCTTTAGAGCTTTCAAAAATTGGCAGTTCAATGTGGCTATTCGTCTTAAGGTTGGTGAAAATTACAATTGTTATAAAAATCAGTTAAGGCTGCTAACTTTCTATCAGCTGCAGATTCTGTAATACTTTTTGCAAGTGAGATCCAAAAGCATTTTCTGATAGCTAACACCTTTTTGCTACTAACTGTTTTTTTTTTTAAAGTGGTCTGTCATCTTGATATCGGTCACAATTACTTTTTAATAGCTACTAGTCGGCAGTAACTTAGGCTGCTAACTTAGCCTGGCTCACAGAGGCAGTAGTAATCTCGGAAATTTAGCTTTGTATACTGTTTCTGAAAGCGAATGCACTAGAGCTTTAAGCGACATCCACGCCGGAGTGGTCTTTCATCTTGGTCTCAATTAAAATAACGGTTTATTAGATAAACTACCACAGAGAGTTAGGCCGCTGACTTGGTCTTGCCCACAAAAGCTCTAGTAATTTCGGCAAATCAGTTCTCAAAGCTATTTTGGAAAGCTTTATCTTCAGAGCTTTCAAAAATTTGCCGTTCAATGTGGCTATTTGTCTTGAGGTTGGTGAAAATCACAATTGGTATGAAAATCAGTTTTGGCTCCTTACTTTCTATCAGCTGCAGATTCTGTAATATTTTTTACAAGTGAGGTCCAAAAGCAATTTCTGATAGCTAACACCTTTTTGCTATTAACTGTTTTCTTTTAAAAGTGGTCTGTCATCTTGATATCGGTCACAATTACTTTTTAATAGCTACAAGTCGGCAGTAACTTAGGATCCTAACTTAGCCTGTCTCACAGAGGAAGTAGTAATCTCGGCAAGTAAGCTTTGTATACTGTTTCTGAAAGCTAATGCACTAGAGCTTCTAGCGACATCTACGCCGGAGTGGTCTTTTATCTTGAAATCAATTAAAATAACGGTGTATTAGATAACCTACTACAGAGAGTTAGGCCGCTGACTTGGTCTTGCCCACAAAAGCTCCAGTAATTTCGGCAACTCAGTTCTCAAAGCTATTTTGGAAAGCTTTATCTTCTGAGCTTTCAAAAATTTACAGTTCAATGTGGCTTTCTGTGGTCTTAAGGTGAGTGAGAATTAAAATTGGTATGAAAATCAGTTAAGGCTGCTTACTTTCTATCAGCTGCAGATTCTGTAATATCCTTTGCAAGTGAGATCCAAAAGCATTTTCTGATAGCGAACACCTCTTTGCTATTAACTTTTTACTTTTAAAAGTGGTCTGTCATCTTGATATCGGTCACAATTACTTTTTAATAGCTACTAGTCGGCAGTAACTTAGGCTGCTAACTTAGCCTGGCTCACAGAGGCAGTAGTAATCTCGGCAAGTTAGCTTTGTATACTGTTTCTGAAAGCTAATGCACTAGAGCTTTTAGCGACATCCACGCTTGAGTGGTCTTTCATCTTGAAATCAATTATAAAAACGGTTTATTAGATAACCTACCACAAAGAGTTAGGTCGCTGACTTGGTCTTGCCCACAAAAGCTCTAGAAATTTCGGCAAGTCAGTTCTTACAGCTATTTTGGAAAGCTTTATCTTCAGAGTTTTCAAAAATTTACAGTTGAATGTGGCTTTGTGTGGTCTTAAGGTTGGAAAAAATTACAATTGGTATGAAAATCAGTTAAAGCTGCTAACTTTCTATAAGCTGCAGATTCTGTAATATTTTTTGCAAGTGAAGTCCAAAAGCAGTTTCTAATAGCTAACACCTTTTTGCTATTAACTGTTTTCTTTTAAAAGTCGTCTGTCATCTTGATATAGGTCACAATTACTTTTTAATAGCTACTAGTCAGCAGTAATTTAGGCTGCTAACTTAGCCTGGCTCACAGAGGAAGTAGTAATCTCGGCAAGTTAGCTTTGTATACTGTTTCTGAAAGCTAATGCACTAGAGCTTTTAGCGACATCCACGCTTGAGTGGTCTTTCATCTTGAAATCAATTAAAAAAAACGGTTTTTTAGATAACCTACGACAAACAGTTAGGTCGCTGACTTGGTCTTGCCCACAAAAGCTCTCGAAATTTCGGCAAGCCAGTTCTTACAGCTATTTTGGAAAGCTTTATCTTCTGAGCTTTCAAAAATTTGCAGTTCAATGTGGCTTTCTGTGGTCTTAAGGTTGGTAAAAATAACAATTTGTATGGAAATCAGTTATGGCTGCTTACTTTCTATCAGCTGCAGATTCTGTAATATTTTTTGCAAGTGAGATCCAAAAGCAGTTTCTGATAGCTAACACCTCTTGGCTATTAACTGTTTTCTTTTAAAAGTGGTCTGTCATCTTGATAAAGGTCAAAATTACTTTTAATAGCTACTAGTTGGCAGTAACTTAGGCTGCTAACTTAGCCTGGCCCACAGAGGCAGTAGTAATCTCGGCAAGTTAGCTTTGTATACTGTTTCTGAAAGCTAATGCACTAGAACTTTTAGCGACATTCACGTTGGCGTGGTCTTTCATCTTGAAATCTAATAAAATAACGGTTTATTAGATAATCTACCACAGAGAGTTAGGCCGCTGACTTGGTCTTGCCCACAAAAGCTCTTGTAATTTCGGCAAGTCAGTTTTCAAAGCTATTTTGGAAAGCTTTATCTTTAGAGCTTTCAAAAATTTGCAGTTCAATGTGGCTTTTTGTCTTGAGGTTGGTGAAAATTACAATTAGTATGAAAATCAGTTTTGGCTGCTTACTTTCTATCAGCTGCAGATTCTGTAATATTTTTTACAAGTGAGGTCGAAAAGCAGTTCCTGATAGCTAACACCTTTTTGCTATTAATTGTTTTCTTTTAAAAGTGGTCTGTTATCTTGATATCGGTCACAATTACTTTTTAATAGCTACTAGTCGGCAGTAACTTAGGCTGCTAACTTAGCCTGGCTCACAGAGGCAGTAGTAATCTCGGCAAGTTAGCTTTGTATACTGTTTCTGAAAGCTTATGCACTAGAGCTTTTAGCGACATCCACGCCAAAGTGGTCTTACATCTTGGTCTCAATTAAAATAACGGTTTATTAGATAACCTACCACAGAGAGTTAGGCCGCTGACTTGGTCTTGCCCACAAAAGTTGTAGTAATTTCGGCAAGTCAGTTCTCAAAGCTATTTTGGAAAGTTTTATCTTCAGAGCTTTTTAAAATTGGCAGTTCAATGTGGCTATTCGTCTTAAGGTTGGTGAAAATTACAATTGTTACGAAAATCAGTTAAGGGTGCTAGCTTTCTTTCAGCTGCAGATTCTGTAATATTTTTTGCAAGTGAGATCCAAAAGCATTTTCTAATTGCTAATACTATTTTGCTTTTAATTGTTTTCTTTTAAAAGTGGTCTGGGATCTTGATATCGGTCACAATTGCTTTTTAATAGCTACTAGTCGGCAGTAATTTAGGCTGCTAACTTAGCCTGGCCCACAGA
Organism: Hedya salicella; assembly: GCA_905404275.2. Taxonomy (NCBI): domain Eukaryota; kingdom Metazoa; phylum Arthropoda; class Insecta; order Lepidoptera; family Tortricidae; genus Hedya; species Hedya salicella. Next base: position 5,362,599 of record FR990114.1, on the reverse strand, counting down.
CGCAGTAGTAATCTCGGCAAGTTAGCTTTGTATACTGTTTCTGAAAGCTTATGCACTAGAGCTTTTAGCGACATTCACGTTGGAGTGGTCTTTCATCTTGAAATCTAATAAAATAACTGTTTATTAGATAATCTACCACAGAGAGTTAGGCCGCTGACTTGGTCTTGCCCACAAAAGCTCTTGTAATTTCGGCAAGTCAGTTTTCAAAGCTATTTTGGAAAGCTTTATCTTCAGCGCTTTCAAAAATTTGCAGTTCAATGTGGCTATTTGTCTTAAGGTTGGTGAAAATTACAATTGGTATGAAAATCAGTTTTGGCCGCTTACTATCAGCTGCAGATTCTGTAATATTTTTTGCAAGTGAGGTCCAAAAGAAATTTCTGATAGCTAACACCTTTTGCTATTAACTGTTTTTTTTTTTTAAAGTGGTCTGTCATCTTGATATCGGTCACAATTACTATTTAATAGCTACTAGTCAGCAGTAATTTAGGCTGCTAACTTAGCCTGGCCCACAGAGGCAGTAGTAATCTCGGCAAGTTAGCTTTGTAGACTGTTTCTGAAAGCTTATGTACTAGAGCTTTTAGAAACATTCAAGCCGGAGTGGTCTTTCATCTTGGTCTCAATTAAAATAACGGTTTATTAGATAACCTACCACAGAGAGTTAGGCCGCTGACTTGGTCTTGCCCACAAAAGCTCTAGTAATTTCGGCAAGTCAGTTCTCAAAGCTATTTTAGAAAGTTTTATCTTCAGAGCTTTTAAAAATTGGCAGTTCAATGTGGCTATTCGTCTTAAGGTTGGTGAAAATTACAATTGTTATAAAAATCAGTTAAGGCTGCTAACTTTCTATCAGCTGCAGATTCTGTAATATTTTTTGCAAGTGAGATCCAAAAGCATTTTCTGATAGCTAACACCTTTTGCTATTAACTGTTTTTTTTTTAAAAGTGGTCTGTCATCTTGATATCGGTCACAATTACTATTTATTAGCTACTAGTCAGCAGTAATTTAGGCTGCTAACTTAGCCTGGCCCACAGAGGCAGTAGTAATCTCGGCAAGTTAGCTTTGTATACTGTTTCTGAAAGCTTATGTACTAGAGCTTTTAGCAACATTCACGCCGGAGTGGTCTTTCATCTTGAAATCAAATAAAATAACGGTTTATTACATAACCTACGACAGAGAGTTAGGCCGCTGACTTGGTCTTGCCCACAAAAGCTCTTGTAATTTCGGCAAGTCAGTTCTCAAAGCTATGTTGGAAAGCTTTATCTTCAGAGCTTTCAAAAATTTGCTGTTCAATGTGGCTATTTGTCTGGAGGTTGGTGAAGATTACAATTGGTATGAAAATCAGTTTTGGCTGCTTACTTTCTATCAGCTGCAGATTCTGTAATGTTTTTTGCAAGTGAGGTCCAAAAGCAGTTTCTGATAGCTAACACCTTTTTGCTACTAACTGTTTTTTTTTTAAAGTGGTCTGTCATCTTGATATCGGTCAAACTTACTTTTTAATAGCTACTGGTCGGCAGTAATTTAGGCTGCTAACTTAGCCTGGCTCACAGAGGCAGTAGTAATCTCGGCAAGTTAGCTTTGTATACAGTTTCTGAAAGCTAATGCACTAGAGCTTTAAGCGACATCCACGCTGGAGTGGTCTTTCATCTTGGTCTCAATTAAAATAACGGTTTATTAGATAAACTACCACAGAGAGTTAGGCCGCTGACTTGATCTTGCCCACAAAAGCTCTAGTAATTTCGGCAAGTCAGTTCTTAAAGCTATTTTGGAAAGTTTTATCTTCAGAGCTTTTGAAAATTGGCAGTTCAATGTGGCTATTTGTCTTAAGGTTGGTGAAAATTACAATTGTTATGAAAATCAGTTAAGGCTGCTAACTTTCTATCAGCTGCAGATTCTGTTATATTTTTGCAAGTGAGGTCCAAACGCAGTTTCTGATAGCTAACACCTTTTTGCTACTAACTGTTTTCTTTTAAAAGTGGTCTGTCATCGTGTTATCGGTCAAACTTACTTTTTAATACCTACTGGTCGGCAGTAATTTAGGCTGCTAACTTAGCCTGGCTCACAGAGGCAGTAGTAATCTCGGCAAGTTAGCTTTGTATACTGTTTCTGAAAGCTAATGCACTAGAGCTTTTAGCGACATCCACGCCGGAGTGGTCTTTCACCTTGGTCTCAATTAAAATAACGGTTTATTAGATAACCTATTACAGAAAGTTAGGCCACTGATTTGTTCTTGTCCACAAAAGCTGTTGTAATTTCGTGAAGTCAGTTTTTAAAGCTGTTTTAGAAAGCTTTACCTTCAAAGCTTATAAAATCTTTCAATTCAAAGTGGTCTTTTGTCTTCAAGTTGTTGAAAATCTTTATAGGCTTGAAAATCATTTTAGGCCGCTAACTTTCTATCAGCTGCAGATTCTTTAGTAACCTTGGCAAATTCAGTGAGTTTTAAAATCAGTTTCTGATAGCTAACTCCTTATTGCTTTTAACTGTCTCCTGCAGAAGAGGTCTGTTATCTTGATATCGGTCAAAAGTACTGTTTAATGGTGACTAGCTGGCGGTAAGTTAGGCTAGTCACTTAACTTGGCCCACAGTGGCTGTAGTAATCGTGGTAAGTTAGCACTGTATATTGTTTCTAAAAGCTCATTCTCTAGAGCTTTTAGCAAGAACGTATTTAAAATATTGAAATCATTGAAAATTACGGTTTATTCGCCTATATAAATCATCGAAAATTTAAGGTTATTTTCTATTTGTGTAGTTTCTCTTATTTCGACAGAAGCAGCTCTTTTCAATGTTTACACGATGCAATTTAGTAGAAAGCAATTTTAAGGCTTCTAATCAATGTAGATAAAAAGTGTAATCTAGACATCTTCATGTCGGGATTGTAATTAATCACTGAAATTGGGCTGCCAGGTTTGTGAAGTTAGCTGACCAACGATTTTTGTGGTATTTGAGTATATTTCGCACTTTAATGCGTCCGGCAAAAGGTGAAAAATTAAATTCCATGCGAATCACTTTTGATTTGTTATTAATAATACGTATTTTTTGACACTTTTGTAGAAATCCAGCAAGACTTCTTCATTTGGTCGGGTTATCTTGGGCTGCTGACTTTAGGCTGCTAACTTCACGCCGATCTGACAGAGATACTTTTGCATTTATGCTCGTAATCAGTTATCTATACTATTATAAAATTGTAAAAATGAAATGTTTGTATGTGTCGTTGTCGCTTCATAACGCTAAATCGGCTAAACGGATTCCAACTATTTTTGGTGCATGGGTAGCTATATCTCCAGATGGTTATAGGATACTTTTTACTCAAGTATAGAAAAAAAGAGGGGTTATGACTTTTTCTCCTCCGCGAACGAAGTTGGGGGCGCTTTCTAGTTTAGTATAGAACATATTTAATAATATTATAAGTTACATGTACCTATTTGTATTTGTAAGAAATTTGTGTGATACATAAAACTAAAACTACTTTGTTTATTATTCGCTGTTTACCAAGGACCATTAAAACAACAGGACTGACAATCACCGTACAAAAAGCCCCGACATGTACAGCGCCATCTATGAATAAGAATTAGATAAGATTTTTTTTTTTTAATCAACTTTGCAAGCGTGACACAGTTTTGAAATATTACGATTTATTTATTATTAGCTATTTGCGGACTAATTGTTACTATACTATATTTCTTTAGTCAATTTTAACATCGTTAAATGCTTAGTTTTAAAGCGCCATCTAGTTTTAGCCAGAATATCTCCTTGCGATCGGAACACGATCCAAAGTATGGCAACTGTCAGTCCTCTTGTTTAATGGTCCTTACTTTACGAACGAAATGTTACTGTACTATGTTTCTTTGTTCAATAACAACATCGTTACAGTAGCACAACAAATATAAGTTACAACGATGTACCTGCGCAGAAAGCGTTTTTTGAAAACAGATATAACCAATTATAAGGCAGCGCGTTTACGCGGGTAAAATCTTCAACGCCCATTGGCCAAAATTTAACGCGCGACGCCATTTGTCTGGCGCCGCGTCAGTTGCCATGAGCGAGAGCACGAGTTCACCTGTCTGCATATGTACCGTACGTATAGTGCAACAAGGTCTTTATTGAAATGTTCACACTTTCGGTTTCATTCGGTACTTATTAGCACTCGTCGGCATGGCCGAAAATTGCTGATGTAACTTATATTCGTGGTACTATTGTAAATGTTTAGTTTTAAAGCGCCGTCTACTTTTTGACTGATCATAACTTTGCGACGGAGACACGATCCAAAATATGGCAATTGACACCCTCTTGCTTAAATGGTCCTCGATTAAAAGCCATTAAATTGTTTACAATCATATTAGAATAACAATCTACAACATGAAAGGAATTATTAAAATTATCTTTCGCAACGGTTCAAAGGAACCGAGAAAAGCCTTCTAATATTAGCTATCAATTTGATCACGGTATTAAAATTCTACCTTTATTTACTCACAAAGAAGGCAATTTATATCTCTTTGTAAGCTTTACTTTGTTATTATAGAAATAGGACACTAACGTGACTTTATAAAAATAATTTCATTTATTCAGATAATTTCATCCATTTTGTTAGTCAACTAATTTTAGTACACATACATTTAAATTTTTTTCCAAATGACTTTTTTTGTGGTATTTTTTATTACATTTTATACTATTAATTTGTTATCTCTTATCATTTTTAAATATACCTTTAAATAACAAACACGAATTTATTTTTGGTGTAGCAATATCTTTCGATTAAACGGTGAAATCGATTTTTGTCACTTTCTCCATACAAGCTGAACCATAGTGCACTGGTGCGTGTAGCGACATCCAGTGTTTTATAAATGGGCCGTACAGCCTGTCTGCCACGACCTCCAGCGGGCCTATGGTGGTTGCGTTTGTCACGCGATAAATAAATGACATAGCTGCCACCTTCTGACACGTATGTTAGTGCGAGAGTGATAGGCGCGTTATCATATCATTTATCGCGTGATAAACGCGACCATCATAGGCCCGCAGGACGATGTTGCGACTGTTCCACGCCCACTGCGTCATAGACGCGCATCTCTTGCGCATGGTGGCGCAAAAGCAATCCACGCGCGCTTCGGCAAACATATCCGAGGTGCTGTAGAAGGGGGACAGCCGCAGCAGTGACCTGAACGAGTTGTTGTACTGGACGCGAAGAGCGTTGTAAGATTTTTGAGAGTAATAGTCTAGTTTCCTAAAGTAAATTATTTAACAACAGTTGTGAAATCAAATTTACGAAAATACACTGAAAAACAAGGTTAAATCGTGTTTTTTTGCGCTTTCAATTACTTTAAAATCAGCAAAAAAATCATCTAGGGTGGATTCATTGTAACGTCACAACATGCATTTTTCATACATACTTCATAGTAAGAAATCGTTTTGAAGTTTCATAAAAAGTAGCTGATTTGACTGTTTGGAAACCAGCGTATTGATCCACAGGCTGCTCGTTTAAAATGTAAGTACTATATGCTCGTAATAATGACATGTCATTTTTACTTTCTTGGAACAACGAGCAAACCTGCTCAACTTTGCTCCATACTGTTACATATTTATTTAAAAAGTAGTTCCACATCAAAATAATTCTTTAGAAGGAATAAAAGATCAATATTGAAATGATTATGACAACAAATTAAGCGTTTATTGGTAAACTTGTACAATTATTCCATTCAGGTTCAATTGAAGTGGCATCTAAAGTGGCAATGGGCAGGGCACATAGTTCAAAGAACCGATGGCCGTTGGGGCGAAAGGTTCTCAAGTGGAGACCTCGTACTGGCAAGCGCAACGTGGGAGGTTACCCACAAGGTTGACACAAGGATGACCTGGTTAGTGTTGCGGGGACTCGCTGGATGCGGGTCGCCTCTAACCGGCCCATATGGAAGTCTATTGAGGAGGCCCGTGTACAGCAGTGGACGTCCTATGGCTGAATTGATGATGATGATTAGATCAATTTTACCAGGGTCAAGGTTTTAAGCCAAGAAACAGTCAGCATTATACCTATTAGTAGCAGTCAAAGTGGCGAAATACATCGTAACACACCCTTACTGCTATGCAAATAAAGATCTGTTCCAATATATTTGGCTTTTATTTGTTAAACATAGGTGATGGCTGCTTACATACAGATATGTTCAATTATTTTATGTTCCAGTATGTTTTGCCGATTGGCGTACAAAAACATTGGTTTAAAAATATTTACCTACTGCTTCTAAACAAAATTTTGTTTAAACATTATAATACAATTTACGAATTAAGATAATGAATTTGAAAATGGAAAATCTTAACATTATTTGACATGTCTCTGTATGGCATAAAGTTTTTTGCCTGTACTAACATCACTACTTTCGATCACATTCACAAGAATGTGATCGTAAGTAGCGCTCTAGTCATCATCATTACCATCATCACCGTCATCATCGTAATAATTATCATCCAACCAGCCGAATTACGTACCCTGCTGAACTAGAACCTCTTCACGAATCTTCACTCGTGTACAATAGGCATGATGATGGGGTATGAAAATATAACCGCGCGCACTCCGAATGTGGAATGACCTCCCTGCCGCGTTTTTCCTGGAGGTTACAGTATGGGGTTCTTCAAGAGGGAAGTGAATAGGTTGTAGGCAGGCCGTATGCTTGTTTGCCACCTTAGTAGTATAAAAAAATAGTCCGTTAGTAAGATAATAAAAAACATTGGACATATATTTCTTGTTTTTTCAAGATATTAAAAATATACCTTAAAAACTGATTAAAGTCCAGGAGTGGGGGCTCGTGACGTGATTCCTACGTATAATTTGTACCTAGGAGTGACGTCACGCGACATTTTGACTCAATGTATCGCCTTTATTTTCTATCACGTAAAAAAGAAAACAAAAAATCGTGTCCAATATTTTGTATTAATCTACGTGACGGATTAATTATTAAAATTTAGTCATCATCCCTATTTCTATGCAAAAAGTTAACCGTTTAAGAGATCTATCTGTCTATTGTACAACAAAGTTTAGAATACTATGGCATAAACATATATATCATTATTATTTTTCACTCAAAACTACATTGAAATAAAAGCTTTTACGCCGTAAAACGTCTGAGTTGAACAGTAAAATACGAGTGTCGTAAAAGTAAAACTTTTAGAAACGATTCTATGTTTGCGTTGCAATGCATTGTAAATGTCTGAATTTTTAAATAATATTTATGTTATTATAATATCGAAAGACTTCTATTATTATTATAAATATATTTGCAAGAAAAGCCATTAAGGCTACTAAAGTTCCTTTTATCTGGACACGGTTATTATAAGAAGGCATATACCTAAAACGTACGTAAAAAAACATATTTTCCTTTTTTCTTCTATTATATTTTTACTTAAGTAAATTTTGATATATTTTCTTGGAGAACTACGCATTGAGTTTATACTTAAAAATATATATTTAAGATAAGCTAAGAACTAATATTGTAATAGATAAGAGTTATTTAGAAAATAATAGTGACTGCTGAGGTTGTTTCGGCTTTCTTCTCAACAGCGGTCTCCGCTTGGGAAATGCCGTAGAGTCAGACTTCTATACTATCATAAAGTTGTAAAAATTATATGTCTGTACATTGAAAATAATTAAAAAAAAAAATTGTTACGGAGTTTTTGGAGTTCACTAAAACGAAAAATATATTTTTTTGGATTTTTTGTATGTTTGTAGGCGTCGTTGTGGGTTCATCACGCAAAATCGGATTAACCGATTTCAACTATTTTTGACATGCAGGTAGCCGGGTACCTCCAGATGGTTATAGGATAATTTCTATCCGACTATGCTCTAGAAAAAAAGAGGGTTATGACTTTTTCCCCTCCACGTACGGGCATCTTCTAGTGTAAACAGAATAAAGATCATTATTTCATTAGTTGTTTTGTGATAATTAGATTTTACCGTGGTTACATTCTCGTGGCAAATATATTTCGCTTGCCTTTATTTGAAACCGTTTTGTAACCTAAAAAAAACTTTTGTTAATATCTCAAAAACGAACATCTAACCCAACTTTAACGTAAAGAAAAGTGAAGCGCAAACGGCAACAAACCAATAAAACACGAAACAAAACAATTCTGAATCGGAAAAGAATGCATGGATTCCATGAACGAAGAAATACTAACGGCGTTCAGTCGAAAACTAAATATTCAATGCTCGAAGTCTACGACTGCGAAAAAGAAACAATATAGCCGTGTTAAACTGAGACATGTATGAAATGGCACGAGCGCGTGGCGCGGGGGACAAGCTAGAAGCGATTTACACGAAATTAATAGATTTTATCACAGTGTAAAGCCCGGCAATTTTGTTTGTGACACTCCATGTTTTGCGTGTGGCGGGTATGATGTGTGCGCGCAGCAGGGTCATCGTGCTCCGCCGCGCGTACTCTTCGCGCCCTCTATTTTTCCCCCCCGTCGCCCGCAGACCATGGGCGGTTCACAAACGAACTTGACGGGCTATCCATACTAATCAGCTAAATACCAACTGGCCACTTTGGACTCGATTGACAAACGAGCTAGGCGGCTTATTGGCGACCCTACTCTAACTGACAATAAGCTGCAGAGCCTTGAGCATCGACGTGGGGTCGCTCGTCTGTCGGTCTTTTACAGGTTACATTTCGGTGAGTGTGCGGGGGAATTACATGATTTAATTCCACCAGCCCCTTTCCACCATCGGAACACACGACGCGTGCGTTCGTTCCATCCACACGTGGTCAATATTCCGCGTATCAAATCAAATCAAATCAAATCAAAATATTCTTTATTCAAGTAGGCCTAGTTACAAGCACTTTCGAAATGTCAGTTACATGAGAGTGAATGTTTGCTGGCAGAAATACAATATGATCCAACATTTGCTGCAAGGATTAGGGAAACCCAGAAAAACCTAATCAGATCATTTAACTTAAGTGTAATGTTATTGATAAAATCATCATTTTTAAAATTAAAATAATCAATAAGATAAATCCCAAAAGGATTGTCAATAAAAAATAAATAATCTAGAATGTGTCTAGAATAAAATTCTAAATGTCCGAGTATTAAGATTAAAATAATAATAATACCTTAGGTATTCGTTAAAATAATTATTCATATGACGCTATAATTTACATTAATCCCACGCGGCTTCATCATTCATGTAGTCTTGTGTGCTATAATAAGCTTTAGAAAATAATTTTCGTTTCACAATATTTTTGAATTTACCAATAGACAACTCAGTTATGCTGCTAGGAAGTTTATTATAAAATCACACACAGTCACACAGTCACACCCATGAATGATCTCCTTATTTTATGGAGCCTAGTAGCAGGCACTGCGAGCTTATGCTTATTTCTAGTATTAATATTATGTATATCACAGTTCTTCTTAAAGTCGGTAATATTTTTATGTACATACATAATATTCTCATAAATGTATTGACAATGCACTGTCATTATATTAATGTCCTTAAACTTATCTCTAAGCGACTCTCTATAGTTCATTTTATATATCGCACGAACAGCCCGCTTCTGCAGAACAAATATAGTATTAATGTCGGAAGCATTGCCCCATAGTAAGATGCCATACGACATAATACTGTGGAAATAACTGAAATACACTAATCGAGCCGTTATCACGTCTGTTAATTGACGAATCTTACTTACTGCAAAAGCTTCAGAACTCAGTCTATTCGAGAGATTAGCAATATGGGGACCCCATTGGAGCTTAGAATCTAATGTTATACCGAGGAAGACTGTACTATTAACTAGTTCCAGTTCCTCACCTTTAACCATAACGCTTGCTTGCTCGTGTTTTACGTTACTCGTGACAAACTTAACACATTTAGTCTTTTTCTCATTCAACAATAAATTATTTATATTAAACCAATTTACTATTTCACAGATAGCATTGTTTACGTCATTGTAGGATCGTTGATTTCGTACGACTTTGAAAATTAGAGACGTATCATCTGCAAACAAAACTATCTCATGGTGGGTCTTTACGAGGTGTGGCAAGTCGTTTATATAAATAAGGAACAGGAAAGGTCCCAATATTGATCCCTGCGGCACACCCATAGAGACTAATGACCCCGGTGAACGCTTTCCATTCACGTCAATCCTTTGTATTCTACCATTTAAATAAGACTCTAATAAATTTAGTGCTAATCCTTTAACTCCGTAGTGGTGTAGCTTCCTGATCAGTGTCTCATGATTAACGCAATCGAAGGCCTTAGATAAATCACAGAAGATGCCTAAAGCATCTCGCGATTCCTCCCAGGCATCGAAAATGTGTTTTACGAGCTCAACTCCGGCGTTGGATGTCGAGCGACCCCGCGTAAAACCGAATTGCTTACTATGCATCAAATTATTCAAATTAAAATGTTTTAACAATTGATATAGAATTAGCTTTTCAAAAATTTTACTAAATGTAGGTAGTACAGATATTGGTCTAAAGTTAGTGGGGTCAGAGGTACTACCTGATTTAAATAAAGGAGTTATTTTGCTATGTTTCATCAGATCAGGAAACTCACCGCAGTCAACACTGTTATTGAATATATCTGCCAAGTCAGGCGCTATTATTTCTATTAGGGGTTTGACAGCATGGACTGCATCTACTATCCGCACGAAGCGCTTTGGTTCCACTTTGCGTACCGCAAAGGAGTGGAACGCGCTGCCTGCGAGTGTGTTCCCCGACTATTATAATTTGGGCGTGTTCAAGACAAGAGTGAATAGGCTGTTTCTAGACGGGCATGATACATCCTTGACCGCATCGTCACTTAAAAACAGGTGAGATTGCGGTAAATGCCCATCTATTTCTTATTAAAAAAAAAATAAAAAAATATAAATGCGTAAGTGTGTCTGTCTGTCTATCTGCCTGTCTGCCTGTTACCTCTTCACGCTTAAACTGCTGAACCGATTGGAATGAAATTTGGTATGGAGATAGTTTGAACCCAGAGGAAGGATAAAGGCTACTTTTTATCGCGGAAAAATACCCTTATCCGCGATAAACGAATTTAAGGCGGATGAAGTCGCGGGCTTAGGCGCGGGTAGTATATAAGTGCAAATCCCGTTATGATAAGCATAAATATTTATTCCTGAGTCCTGATTTTTCCTTTGTTTATATAGTTAAATATGTATCTATTTAATACATCGTCTAGTACTCCTAACACAAGGCTTAGAGCTTACCATGAGACTAGTTCAATTTGTGCAAAATTGTCTTCTTAACCTTATTATTTTTCTTGTTCTTTATAACTTTGGTATAAACACAAAAACTGCCTCTAACACGTTTGTCCTTAATACACTTATATGGGAAATGTAAACGTGATCTATACATGTTGCGTTGACACCTTACTTTTAAACTAGAGATGTGCAATGGATATAATATTTTACTCCAGTTTATTGTTTTAACCTTGTATTGCTACATAACTACAAATGTAGGAGACATATACATAGTTTAAAAATTGATATACTCACACAAAAAATGAAATTCAGGCAGCTGTGCAGGCGCAGCGCACTTTGGGTGCACTCAGCGATTAGGCCTTGGGGCCATGAGGTATACATTGATGAGGATCGTAAGTAATCTACAAACGTTAATTTTTTGAGCGATGTAATGGTGTCAAAAATTGTTCTATTTCTCATTCTATCACTTGCACACGGTTTTGAGCTGCTTGAACTAAAATCAAAAGAGAGAGCTTTCTCTTCTTGTACTATTCGATTCTTAACTGAAGCTACATTTTTCTATTAAGTTTTAAAAATAAAAAACTAAATTGTAGTGTGAAATATAAAATCTAATTGTGATCGATTCCTGATTGTGTTTACGTTGCATGAAATAAGAACAAACAATAACGTGTTAACCTTTTTTTTTTGCACCGGAACATATTACAGGATCCTTAAAAAATACGAATGAAAAGATCCTGGTCATGGTTCAAGACTACAAAATACTATTATAGTATTTTATATACTCTTATCTATAGGGTACTAAGAGTACTACATCATACTAGTTCCACGAAAGTAACAAATGAACGCGCAGTGCCTTTTGTACAGAAAAATAGTCCATTTTTAAACGCTAACACCTATGACTTGCGCTATCGCTAAGCAGAGATTTAATATAACAGTGAGTAGTGAACTTGGAGCGAATATGAGGCCGAGATTACCAGCTGCGACTGTACTCGTCTTCCAGATTAAGGCTTTTTAATCATTAAGTCGCCGAATTGGAAACGGGCATTGTACCTGCTAAGTCGGTGGAATGTGCATTATAGTTAAAAAGGGTGTATTTAGATTTCATGCACACTGCGTCACTAAAAAGTCTTACAAATACGCGTACAAAGTTCTTTTCCATTGTGTTTAAGAAAATCTCACATGACATAACAACATGGAGAACAAATAGTGTGCTAACTGGTCTATTTGGTTGGGTGGTCTCTTGAATGATCATCATTATAGTAGGCTTTTGGTGATCCAATCTTAAATGAAGGCCACTTCCCGCTTCTTCCAGTCTTGTTGTTGTCCGACTCATCCTGTCCCATTTTCCGTGTTTTTGAGTAATCCTCGACTGTTATTTTACCTACCTACCTAGACTTAGCTCAAGCAAATGAGTCCCTAAATTACTTTCTAGCAGGTTCAACCTTTGTTGTGTTTCAATATTGGGATCCTATCAGTTACACTTTGTTACTTTGGTTTGGTGAAAAAAGGTGATCTTCTTTATGGTTGTAATGGTTGTAAATTATGACATGATCTTTTTTTTTTTATATTATTAAATACCTATTTAGAATAAGTCGTGGACATCACTTAATATAAAATAATGTTATTAATTCATTTATTGTATTATTAATATTGAATTAGTATTTAGAATTTTTAGTTCCTAACATTAACTAGTAGATATCTTTTAATGTTTGTAAATTATTGCTATAAACTATTTTAATCATCGCTAAATTTTTGCACGCCATCTTATGGTATGAACAAGTAATGGGATTGTTTTATGATATAACATCAATTGAAACCTTTGCAAATAAAAAAAAATGATTTGATTTGATTGATTGATGGCCTAGCCTTCAACTTGCTTCCTTAAAGTATAAAAATATGAACTAATAATATCAATCTGTATAACAATAAATAGAGAACTTGGAGCGAATATGAGGCCGAGATTATCAGCTATGACTTCGCTCGTCTTCCTTATTAAGGGTTTTTAATAATTAAGGTGCCGAATCGGAGACGGACATTGTAATTGGAAACCTGGGAGATCGTGCTTTACTTAGTTACTCAGGTCGCATATGCATGAGTCATACAAATGAAACCCTACCTTTTGCATTTCGTGCTCATTGTTGTTTTACAGAAAACCTCAAGTAACACGAAAACTTGAAGAGAGCGGTTATGGCTAGTACATCGTATCATATAACCACTCCCAACCATCACACACTCTTCTTTGCAATGTCATTACTCTCTCGCGGCGCTTAATTTGACTACTAGCTGCAGCAAACGAGTGCCTGAACTACTTTGTATCAGGTCCGATTTGGGTTTATTTCAATAACGCTATTGGCTTTTGGCTTTCTTTGTCAGTTTCTCTCTTGGCGAATCGTGTTCGTGATTTTGATTTGACTCCGAGTTGTGGCATACTTTACTTCATACCACCATCCTTCTCTTACAGCTGACTTTATTCCATGATGTGGGGCATAATTGAAACATTGTCATTTTGACGACGTTTATTGGGCCTCCAAATATGACACGTTACAGGCCTTTTGCACTAGAATCATAGAGTATACATAAAAGAAAGTACACAAAGAGTAAGTAGGCACATATATAAGAAGGAATACTACTAAACACACTACAATTTTGAATTCGAGCAAGAGACCACCTACTTAAATCTTCAATGAGATGAATAGGACGGAAAGTGACACATGATTTATGATTATTGCGTAATTAACCCGGCCATCGCAGGCTTCCGCTTTAATCCAGTAATAGTTTATCTCAAAGGTAAGCTAAGCTTTCTCATGGCCTGATTTCATAGATTTTCCTTGAACTAACAGGAACAGTATTAGACTAATAATATCAGTTTAATAACAGGGAGTAGTGAACTCCGAGCGTATAAGAGGCCGAAATTACCAGACGCGACTCAGCTCGTCTTCTAGATTAAGGCTTTTTAATAATTAAAGCGCGGAATTGGAGACGGCCATTGTTCTTGCGAAGTCGGGGGAACGTGCCTTAGTCAGATCGTATTTGCGTGACTAAGAAGTCATACAAATGCAACCCTACCGTTTACGTTTTTAGCTCAATATTGTCTTAAAGATAACCTCGAATGGCACGACTAGTGGCACGACAGTATAAATAAAGCGATTATGGTAGGTACAACGGGTAGAAAATCACGTAAATACTCCCAACAATTACGAGTTTTTCACTGCATTGCCATTATTCTCTTGAATAATGCTTGGCTATTATTTTGATACACAGGTACACCCGTTCTCTAGAATGCCTGCCAGCGGGCAGAAATGGCAAAATATCGTAAAACGAGCTACCATTCTGATGATACACTTGGCTCACTAGATTGCACAATGGCCTACGAAGCTGGAGGTCCTGGGTTCGATTCCCGGACAGGGTAAGTGTTTGAGTGATGACTGATGAGCACGAATATTTGTTTCTGGGTCTCGGATGTTTTCTATGTATTTAAGTATTATAATTTATCTATATATCATGTATATCGTCGCTGAGTACCTATAGTACAAGCTTTGCTTAGTTTGGGACTAGGTCGATTTGTGTAAGATTGTCCATGCGTTATTTATTTATCTGCCACACATACAAGTGGACCTTCTGTGACCACGACCACTCTGTCAAGACTGTTACGACTAAGACGATGATGATTATTTTGATTACCTAGCTTAAGCTAATGACTCACTGTTTTTTTTTTGTACCAGGTCCAATTGACTCCAGGGATTCGCTTAAATAAAGTCTTTGTTATATGGTTTTTCAGTTTTACTCTTGGCAAATCTATTTTGTGGTCGTTTTCGGGTTTATGGCACATTTTGCCAGGTAATTAAATCCCTAGGCTATAAATATGAATTACAGAACTTTATCTAGGGACATATTAAGATTATCCAGGCTGCACATATCATTAAAATAAGATTTTTCAACATATGGATCTTAGGCATGAGTATTCGTACCTCAAAAATACTCACGTCGCGAAAGTCAAGAATTTGTTGCTGTATGCAAATACTCGATTTTCATGACGTGAGTAATTTTGTAATCTAGATGTGTTCCAATATCACAACAAAACCAAACGGCGTTTAATATACGCGTTGGTAATTCTTCGACGTTTCGGACGTCGCAATACGTCCGTGGTTTCGAATGAACATCTTCTAGCCGTGCAAGTTTTCCGATCTACCCGCGCTTGGTCTTGATTCATTCATTCTTGGTTCATTTGAACACTAATACACACAGATAGGTCATATGTCTATAGTATATAGATAGACCGACAGACACACTTTTTAATTTATAATATTAGTAGGGATTAACATTTACATATACAAATATAAGCATAAAGTAATAAAAATGACCGTTATCGGTGTAATTTCAAAATACGGGTTCCACGGATGTTGCATACATAATCTCGTCTGCCAAGGTGTTTCGGCAGAAAGAGCCTTGGCAGACTTATATATTCCTGAAATGAGGGTTCATACCTACCGACTGGAATTAGTTTCATGGTGGTATCAGATGGGTTTATTTAGGGATTCCGATGGTCACCTTTGACAGCGTCTGCCGAGCACTTCCGGCAAAAAAAATACTGACAGACTTCGCTTTTCTGTATCTTCCAGTAAATTTCTAACTGATGCCATAACTATTATTTCGGTATCAGATGGGTTAAGTGACACCCCTTTTTTTGAACCGGAAATGACTTTCTTTTTCTTACTTTCGGCAAGTTCCGCCGTGGCAGACTAACAAATTCGGACTAAGCATTAGTTTTATGGGAAACCATTGTGCATTTCATCGCGGTATCAAGTCGGTTCGAAATTTTGCGGTCCGCTCTTCTACTATAAGGTTATCACTATACCAAAACGCTACACTGACGACATCAGGTAATTTATCGGATGATGTTTGATGCCGTTTACATTTACTAATAACTGGATTCCACGAAGATTAAAGTTTGAAACCGTTTTCCCAATTGAAATTTCGGCGTTTCTTTTCAATCGGTTTATGTGCGACTACTATTACATATAAAATATTTTGGTGATGATGAGTTAAAATCGTGTTAGTTTAAATCAATGTAAATATATTCCAGTCTGTAGTTTTCCAATTTTAAGAGGTAAACATTAAAGGGACAAAATAAAAAAAATAATGAGACACTGTCTTACCCTAAGCCATTCGATCAAAAACACATTAGCCCGCGACCCGTCCCATTAGCCGCAAAAAGAGGCTTATCCTAGACAACCCAAGCTCTTGTAAAAACCACACTCACAATATAAACAAAGGGTTTTAAATATACTTCTTAAAGGGTCAGCAACACGCACGTAATGTCCCTGGCGTTGCAACGGTTCAAAGGCTGCGGTGACTGCTTAACATTAGGCAGGCCATACGCTTGTTTGCCACCTTACTGATATAAAAAAAAACTTTAAACCCACTTGGCTGGATCAAGTGTTGTTATTCTACCCCGTAACTCAGGAAACTTAGTGACAGAGCAACTTAGAAACATGCTATTAATCTAAGCTATGAATGTAGTAGGTAATGACATTAGCCCTTGAAAAATTAACCTATATTGGCTTTAAGCAAAATATTGCCTTTATATTTTTTTTAATCGTAGTTTTAAAGAGTAACTCAGCTGGTTTAGTACAACTCTCCGTGACTACGCTTGTCGCGCGACATAGCATCACCCTTCCTTCTTGCATTGTATTGAAACGAAAGAGACAGACAATCTTTGTCACGCGACAAAGAGTCACGTATCACAGTTGTGCTAAAGGTACAGGAGTAACCATAGCAATGAGTTGCAGAACAAGATGGCTGTCCCATTTGATACAGATTTCGTTTAGATTAGTACATCTTCTATCCCGTAGTCTCAACCCATTAGCCAAACCGGCCAACATGTCAGAGCATGCTTAGTGTAGGGTTCCGAAGCCGTTACGAAAAAGTGCATTAGCAAAAGAGCGTATCTCCACGGCACTTACATCCTTTTGGAGAGAAGCACAGTTTTTCGGCGATGACGCACTAAACGGTATATTCGATCACGTTGAAAATAATTTTCGTTGAAAGTATTTATTATTGCGTTATTATACTCAGGGTTGTAGGTTGTTAGATTAAAACCAGCCAAGTGCGAGTCAGACTCGCGCACCAAAGGTTCCGTATAAAATAACGGCCGTATCTATGAAAATCCGGTGTTTGCAGAGTCCTACTCCTAAGCAAAAAATACGCAGTGTTCAATCATTCTATTTTGGTTTTTTCATAGAAAAACAGATATAAAATTATACAGGCAACAGAAATACATCACCAGTGAAAATTTTCATCTATCTACCTATTACGATTCATGAAATACAGCCTGGTGACGGACGGATAGCGAAGTCTTAGTAATAGGGTCCCGTTTACCCTTTGGGTACGGAAAAAAACTTCTCGATCCGTTTTACAGTACTTTGTTACTTGGATAATTTTATACAGGATCCGGTCCCTAAATATGTAAAAATGGCAGCGTTGGTTCCCCTTATCAGAGAGTAGAGTAGGAAAATAGAGTGTACAGTGTGGAAATATGATTAAAAGTTATGTGCTCCTAAAAGTTACCCAACTAGAAGGCTTTTAATACTGTGGATACCTAAAAAAGTTTCTACAACAAGTAACGTACTTTTAATTTCTTCCAATTTAGCAATTATTGATTATCGATTAATGCAATGTTAATTATTTAGCATACATCAGAAAGTATATACTTAATGAAGACTTAATCTATACTATTATAAAGTTGTAAAAATGAAATGTCTGTATATTGAAGATATTTAAAAAAACGGCCAAGTGCGAGTCGGACTCGTACACCGAGGGTTCCGTACAATTTTTTACTTACCCTAACTTTATTACCTTGCACCTGATATTTATAGCATTGCATACAAATCAGGTGCAAACTTAACGCAACCGGGTTGCTCAAATAGGTTTTTTGCGAATTAAAAAATAAATTAGCTAGTTAGAGACATGGCTATAATATTCGTGTAATATTTGCTTATTAGTACAAAATTGTAAAAAAATCTAAATTTTCGATTGGTAAACTTCGGAGATAAAGGAGGGGATTTGTGTTTTTTTTTAGATTTTCCTTAATAAAACAAAAACTAATCACAATAAAAAAATTGTTATAAAATGTGCAATTTAAACCCTTTCATATTACGCAGTAGCTAGACTTTAATTTTTTACCCCCCTCATATTCATCGTTTTTTAAATAAATAAAAATATATTTAAAAATATTTACTGTGCAATACATGTGGGCTGACTATGTTTATAAATATAACAAATTTCACATAGTTAGCATAAGTAGTTTTTGAGATATGGCGCTTTTATAGTGGGACAGACAGACAGAGTCGCACCATAAGGGTTCCTTTTGTACCTTTTTGGTACAGAACCCTAAAAAGAGGTATGGATTATTTGGACGTCACTGAAATGAAAAATATTAAATTTTTTGTATGTTTGTGTGTGTCGTTGTGGCTTTATCGTGCCAAAATGGCTAAACAGATTTCAACAATTATGGTACATGGGTAGCTGAATATCTACAGATGGTTATAGGACACTTTTTACCCGACTACGCTGAAGAAAAAAAGAGGGGTTATGACTTTTTCCACCTCCGCTAACGAAGTTGCGGGCACCTGCTCATTATGGATAGTATTAGTATTATTTATCATTAAAAAATTTGAAACAACATTGATAAGTTATGTACAAACTATTTTAGAAATCCTCTAATTTATACCATATTAGGACACCGTAGTAACGACTTAATAGATACAAATCTTTAGAACAATATGTCCAAAAAATCCTTCTACCCGGATCATTCTAACAGGGCTCAAAGGATTTAAAAAAAAATCAATAAATTAACTATAATTTCTTACTTTTAGATCACTCTATTTGTACCTAGTAATAGTCCTATATAGACATTTCATACAAACAATTGGATCAATTGTCATCGTGAAGAAGAATCCATTATACCGATCACATTCTATTTTTCAAACTAAAACACTATTAATTCTGTATTCCGAGAGTTCACACATTTCGTTGTTTGAGTTTACTTGGAAAAGAGAATGTAAAGAGTTACAGAAAAAAGTATACTTAAGGTGTTTCTTCCTTTTATAAGCCTATAATTTAATAGAAACTACAAGAAAAGCATTGCCTTAGGTAGGTAGGTTCAATTTTTGTACGTGTTCCTGTTCAGTTAACGTGACAATGTCCCATTATAATATAAGAAACTAGCTTCTGCCCGCGAACGGCCGCTTTAGATACATGTATGTGTGTGTTATGCGATTAGGCCGCAGCCGGAGAACGGATGGCCGTCGGTGCAGTAAAGTCTTGCAGTGGCGACCACGCATAGGAAAGCGTAGCGTGGGACGGCTCCCGACTACAAACGGATGACCTTGTAAGGAGAAGGGGAGTCAGTAGATGCGGTCTGCACAGGATCGCACCCTGTGGTGAGCTATAGGCGAGGCCTATGTTCAGGAGTGGACGTCCGTGGCTGATAGATAGATAGATACGATTAGGGTTTTTTCCGGGATAAAAAAGCCTATGTCCTTCCCTAGACTTTAACCTTTTAAGCGCCACAGTCGATAAATCATGTCATCGAAAATTAGTGCCACTGACGCCAGCATCGGCATATGCCGACCAAATTTAATTTTTCAAAGACTCCGAATATAATATCAATACCTCATTCTGCAATCACTATTTTATTTTTGAAGGTTCATTCTATTTTATTGCTGTGGCGTCTGGTATTACTTCGATGCTTAGTACTTAAAAAGTTAAGCTTTCTATATACAAAACTTCATCCTAATCGGTTCAGTAGTAAAAAGTAACAGGCAGACGGACATGGCAAAGGACAGGCAAATTTTTATTCTTGAAAACTGTGTTGTCAAATTTTGAAAGAACAAGCAAGTAACAGTTGTCTAAAAGAAAATAAATAAGTTGTCTAAAAGATAAAACATTGTCTAAAAGACAAACACAAAAACACGACTGTATTTTTCATTGGACATCTGTCAACGGAGACGATCCTATAGATAACGAACTGCATTGATTATTACATTTCTGTAATGAGCTGACAGTGCAATATTATGAAACATAGGAGAGATCCTATGGCCACCTAGCTATAGCTGTATCATCAGATCAGCTCGATGGTTTCATAATATTGCACTGTCAGTGTACATAATAAGTATTTTTCATTGGCATGGCGTTTACAACAGGAATGTAAGCCGATGTTAGTTGAGCTTAACTTTATCTTGTCATCTATACTATTATAAAATTGTAAAAATGAAATGTCTGTACATTGAAGATATTTTCAAAAAAATAATTGTTACGGACTATTTGGAGGTCACTAAAACAAAAAACATTTTTTTTGGATTTTATGTATGTTTGTATATGTCGTTGTGGCTTGATCATGCAAAATCGGCTAAACAGATTTCCACAATTTTTGGTACACGGGTAGCTGGGTATCTCCAGTTGGTTATAGGATACTTTTTACCCGACTACCCTGAAGAAAAAACGACGGGTTATGACTTTTTCTCCTCTGCGAACGAAGTTGCGGGCATCCTCTAGTATTTAGTAAACTAACTTATTTACTTGACGTTCCATGATGATCCAGAAGGTTTGGAGTGTTTTTAAATTGATAACTAAATGGATGCAAATCGGATTCTATCTTTTACGCCATGCCTCTGGTAGCTTACAATAAAATGATTTCGTAAACTCCTTTCGTTGCTGTTGTCCTGGTAACTCGATGAATCTGCTCAGTTCCTCAGGTCATGGAGGCGAGAGAGTACAGGGTGGGGTGCACATATTCCTTCGCCTGCATGGCCTGAGGAGCTAAGCACCGCTGTTGTCTTCTGGGCTCCTGGTTCCTGGTATCAGTTTGGTTGACAGAACACATTATAGGTTGGCCGTTTAATTCTTAAATTCACTATGCTCTGTTAGTCATTAAAGGCTGATTCTGCCTGTTTTGACCATTGCTCATTAATCTGTTGTTAAAGCTTAATATAGCATAGTGAAATTGGGTCAAAATGAGTTCTTGTCAGGTAAGCAAGAGGCACCTAGGTATGGCAACAAAGGGATTTGAAGAGAAGCATGCTGTGAGCTGACTAGATACTGATAGGACTAATTTAAACGGTCAACCTCAATGACATCACAAATCGTATTAAGTAATTAATATTAATGCAGTCATAAGATTAGCTAAAGTATGACATTAAGAAGTTTCATAAATAGAGTGACACAATTATTTTTTGATTACTCGCCCCTAGGTGCATCCGAAATACCTCATATTTATCATATTAAATTTGTACATGAGCGGCTTAAAAAATTATTACTGTTTTATTTAGTTCTTTCTTTAAAAAAAACTGCAAAATAATTGCCTTGAATTACTCTCCTATACTTAAAATAATGAACCTACCTTTGATACAAATTATTAAAAAGAAAAGATTTGGAAACGAAAATATTGGGTTTGAGTTACATGGAGTCAAATTGTCTAACATCTCAATAAAATAGAGATTGAGTCACTCTAGTTGGACCATCCTGTATGCACAGTTTCATCAATGGCTATCATTTTTATCTAGCGTGAAGCTAAAAAAATCATTAAACATTTTACTTCAAAAAAACAGACTTCAACAAATAAACTTCAAATACTATGACAGTTATCATAAAATGTATGTACGGTAACTATGCGACTAAAGTACAATTTGTCACAAAAGTTAAACTGATTTGTACTGTAGCATAGCAATGAAGTGTGTTACATTTGAGGCAGACCGTACAATGTCATAACAGTGTATATTATATTGCGACAGGCTCATTATTTTGCTCCGGCCCAGTTATTTATCACGAGCCTATAAATTACAGATAAGCTCGAAAGACAAAGTGCCGTAAACCTTAAATTACGAAAAATTGTTCAGCGAAACAGGGGTTTCGCGCAGACCACGACCCAGCTAAAAATTAACACCGCACGAATATATATAGAGATGATGATCATGTGGAAATTTACTACATGCTGAAGTTACATATTTTAAATTTACCAAAGCACCATTAAATAAAGGCACAATTTTGTTTTCTTTTTTTGTAATATTATGTAAGTAATTAAATAATAATTACAAAAAATAATTAATTTTATATTATAAATAACTTATTTTTCGGACATACACTATACAGAGTAACCAATCCAAACAGGTCAGAATGGAGAAACCTAAAACTAAGAGATTTGAGATATGAAACTTTGGTCATCTGTAAGATTTTACATTTAAGAAAAACTTCTGTAGACAATTTGTATATCTCTTTTAGTTTAGGACTTTCCTACATTGACCCACTTGGCTTATTCACCCTGTATATGACAAAGATTTGTTAGCAATGTAACATTAAAACAATTACTGCTGAAATAATTATTAAAAAAATCGATACGTTATACTTACAAGTGGGAGTATATACATATATATAATTTCAGGAATCTCAAGACTTGCACATTTACACATTTTTCAATTAATAGGTACTTATCGTGAATGCGTTTCGTTATTACAAGAAGTAACCAGAAAAGTAATGAACAGTGAAAACATTTTTCATCCTATGCTCATACGACGATAGCGAAACGGCCAAGCCTCATATTTCAACTAAGGTGTAGAGTTTGTGAAGTTAGAGCTTGTAGAGTTAGGCCCTGTAAAGTTAGAATCTTGGCTCTACATGAGATCCGAAAACTTTTTGACGTGTCTCGGCTATATTTCACATAAAAATGTCTTTGGTGGTATACATATTTTCCAGTAAAGCCATCTGTTTACATGAATAACCAGTATGACCGTGACTAGGATAACATAGCGTACAACGAGGCTCGAATGAAAAGCCGATGGCCTTTTAGTATCCATAGCACGCAATATTGAGCCGCCGCTTAGATTCAATTAAAAATATAGATACGGTGCAACCATTCTTTTGAACTACTAGTAAAATAGGGTCGGTATCAAAACGACTGGAATCTCAAAACGACCAGGACCGCATAAAGACTTGATCGCAAAACGACCACATCTGCAAAAAGTCTTTATCTCGTAATGACTTACTAGTAAAACGACCACAAAGCATAAAGTCCTAATATCAGAACGGCTTACTATCAAAATTACTTATTCGCAAAAAAACCACCTCGCAGAAGGTATACATCTTAAAAAGCCCAAATAACAAAATTACTAGATCTTAAAACAACTTCCTAGTGAAACGACTACAATTTATGGTAGCAAAACGACTTCAGAATAGCAACAATATCCATTCATAGAGTACCTACTATTAAATAAATACCGTGGTTCGTAAGCAGGGTCACACTACCTCTGGATCTAGGCTGTGGGAACTAAGACTATACATAATTAAGTAAACTATAAATGAAAAAGGCACTCTAAACAAGATTTTTTATTCTTTAAATTGCTGGTTTTTCTACGCTTTAACAATAAAACACATATTTATTTCAGATAGAAAAAAAAGTTTATTATAACTTAAATTGCATATAATAGGGCATATGCACACTAACTAAAATAAACTTGTAGTATTTCCTGAACTTAAAATATTATTACACTTATTATTGTGTATTAGTTCTAGTACTCATTTTGAGATTTAACTTAATCTCAGAAATATTTTGGAGAAATTGGAAACAATTTATGTCTCCTTCATTAAGCGAGTTGAGCTCATTTTTGTATTTCCGGTCAAATATAA
This sequence comes from Hedya salicella, assembly GCA_905404275.2. Taxonomy (NCBI): domain Eukaryota; kingdom Metazoa; phylum Arthropoda; class Insecta; order Lepidoptera; family Tortricidae; genus Hedya; species Hedya salicella. The sequence continues at coordinate 5,338,747 of FR990114.1, read as the reverse complement.
TATCTTTTTTTGCGGTTTGTCGTATTTAGTATAGATTTCCGTAACCTGAGGGACTGGTACACGGCTTAAGAAGTGTTTGTTCTGACCAGCATAATACTTTATAAACTTTAGGTTTTTTTTTACAGCAAAAGAAAAAGATTGCTACCACGCCATTCTGAGATTAAGTTTATTTGCGATCTAGTAATTTTGCTATTTGGGCTTTTTAAGATGTATACCTTCTGCGAGGTGGTCTTTTTGCGAATAAGTAATTTTGATAGTAAGCCGTTCTGATATTAGGACTTTATGCTTTGTGGTCGTTTTACTAGTAAGTCATTACGAGATAAAGACTTTTTGCAGATGTGGTCGTTTTGCGATCAAGTCTTTATGCGGTCCTGGTCGTTTTGAGATTCCAGTCGTTTTGATACCGACCCGTAAAATATAATAAGGTCGTGTGAATAATATTAGTATGAATATGATTAATTAATTATGGATACTTGACGTCCGAAATAAATTATTTCATTTCATTTCACAATTACACAACAAACGAGAATAATCGCGTATAAATATGATTTATTTAATTACCTTTCGTTGGTAATTCTTCGACGTTTCGGACGTCGCGTTACGTCCATGGTTTCGAAAGAACACCCCCAATAGGGAATATGCATGATTTTTTATTTTTGCTTTATTAAAAGCTCATTCATGTAACAAACAGTAGACAAAAATAATTTTTCGAATAACTAAAAATAACCAAGATATACGCCACATATATCAAACATTTCATTCTATCCCTTTCTAGCAAAACGGAATTTAATATAGAGGGTATATGGCCGGCGTAGACTATGACGTAACAGTACACCACGGACCTCTCTGTCAAATCGCCGTCTAATTAGCAGTTTAAAATGCCTATATCATGCGTATTTCTCGGCCGATTTTAATTTTGATTTCACTTGTTGAAATTGTTTTTACGGTATTTTCATATATTGTTAAGAAAAGCGATAAAAAAAATTCATGCATGTACCCTATTAAGCCTCGTTTGTTGTTGTGGTAATGAGTGAAAATCTTGTTAGTTTAAATCAATGTTTTACTAGTATTTCTGTAACTTAAAACATAGTAAAACTCGTAATTACTCTCTACACTAACTTATTAGACATATTGCATCATCTAATTAGGATAGTATATTGCTATGATCAATTCATACTCATTTATTTAATATTGTATTAATGATTACGATAGAACTTTCACTAATAAAACATTTTTTAAGCACATTTTGTGGGACAATCAAATTCAAGTTTTGTTATATTTGTGCAAATAACATATTGTACTAAAAACAATGATCTAATATCTTGACTTGATTAAAGTTAACGTAAAGAAAAAAAAACAATGTGATTTTTTTAGAAGTTTTAGTTGTGATTTTTAGTGGATCATCGTTTAATGTGAATAATAATCATCATCATCATCATTTCGGCCATAGGTCCTGCTGAACACAGGCCTGGAAATCTATTGAGGAATATATTTCTACATGGGCCGAGTAGAGGCATCCAGCGAGTTCCCGCAACCCTAACCAGGTTTGCTGCTTGAACGCTTGGCGGTACACGGTCTCCACTCAAGAACCTTTCTGCTTCAACGGCCATCGGTTTTTCGAACTATGTGCCCTGCCATTGCCACTTCAGTTTGCCTACCCTCATGTCGATATGAATAATATTCATGAGTTATAATGGATAACAGCTCGGGTGCCAGACGTGCCTGGGTTTTTGAGGGTTTTTTAGATGACAGTTCCTTTGACATTGTTTTTGAATTCACGTAATTCCAAATTTATATCAAAAATTCAACGTACCTATCTAGATTGAAGCATAGTTTATTCGCAAAATTAAACCTAAACAACAAACAAATAAAACCAATAAAAGCTTGTAAAAAAGGAGTCACGTATCTGTCTCAGTTTGTTTTAATCTACGTGCCGACTATATTGAACTGCAATTGCGAGGATCTCTTTATTTCACGGCATTTATATATTATTGCCGTTTGTATTGAAATAACGATATATTGGCATTTATGTGTCTTTGTTACGTTTTAGTGAAATAACGTCGAGAACTCGTGATCGTACAAAGTAATGTAAGATTTTAAAATTCTAAACATGAAAGTGTCTCGAACTTAACAATGTAAATTGAATACCAATGGGTAGTGCAATAGCTGGATAGGTTGAGGAGATATAAACACATCCACAACGACCGGTCAATCCACGGAATCTCCACAATAAAATCTATCTATCTATGAGCCACAGACGTCCACTACTGAACATAGGGCTCCCCTATAGTTTGCCACAGGATGCGATCTTGCCATCCACATCCACCGACTCCTCGTGACCCTTACCACGTCATCCGATCACCTAGTTGGAAGCCGTCTTACGCTGCGCTTTCCTATGCGTGGTCGCCACTCCAGGACTTAACTGCCCCACCGGCCATCCGTTCTCCGGGCTACATGGCACGTCCATTGCCACTTCAACGATGCAATTCTGTTAAGGTGCGTCCACACTTGTATCATTTGCTCGTATCCGATCACCGTGGCGTGGCATGACTGCGTATCGCACTGCTTGGATGCTCACTATCGGCGCGGCGATCGTGCCTCGCTTGTCTGATTTAAGTGTGTGATACGCGTAGCAACATGGATTTCGAGCAATCGGATCGGCGCGACGTCCAAACACGTGATTGTGACACGCGATCATGCCACGGGACGAAGATCTGATCGGGCAAATGATACAAATGTGGACGCACCTTTAACTTTGTCGGTTACTCTCTGATTCTCACAGGGTTGGAGAGTCTCACCAAGAAAGGCTTATAATTACGTTTTTCTTTGAATATGAGTAAATAAATGCGCTTTTAATACGATCGCCCTCTAACACGATCTGTTAAATCTGAGATCATGATCCGAAAATCTATATAAATTAACAATTAGAACATTATTCAACATTAATGTTCTGCCAGATTTAAATACCTTACTTAGTTTGAGAAATACTCCCGATACCAAAATATAGGCTTCGCAATAAAACCGAGTAATAAAAAAGATAAATCCGAGCAAGCTCAGATTATCCTTGAAACTCCAAACCCACTCTCGCAAATAACTTAGGACCCATCCACCAAGGAACTCAAGAAAAAATCTAAACGAATAACAATGTGAAAACAACCCCATTTATCAATGTCTGCTGCAAACGAGATAGCCTAATAATTCCACCCATCAAAGTAATGTCGTCTCACTCTGACGCATATTTTAGTAATCTACCATAAGCGGCAGATCTCCCGGATTCTGAACTCATGTGGTTTTTACAGCGGCCTATAAAATGGCTTTGAGTTGTGAGTAGTGTTGTAAACGACTCGAGTTTTGCGAGCCCTTTTTTAACTTGAAATAAACCCCAAGAAATACCATAAATCAAGCGTCATTTAATATATAATAAATCAATATAACAGAATAAACAAAAATGAAAAAAAGATCATCAAAATTATATACGGCCGGATATTATCAAATTAAGAGTTACGGTATGACTAAGAACTCCATGAAAAGATTGGTAGTACAGGGCCAGATGGAAGGCAACAGAGGACGAGGCCGATCGCCGACTCGCTGGACCGACCTCATTAAAAATACCACACAGAGCACTATGGTACAGTGCACTCGCTTCGCAGGCAACGGGGTGAAATGGAGACGCATCGCGAGAGCTGCTGCCTGTCAGAAGGACGAGGATGAGGATCCAAATGTGGACACCATTGCCGTAACCACGACCGCTCTGCCAAGAGTGAACGACTGATGATGATGTATGAATTAGAGCAGTTTTTCTAAAAGTGGTCGATAACGCCCCCTTGTGGTCGCTAGAGGCCTAGAGGGGGCGATAAGGGACCCAGAGAAATGTGGGGGTGTTGGTTTAGGGGGAGTGATTTGTAATTACATCGACTTATTTTTTTAAGTCTTTGAAATTCAAACTAACTGCACAACATCAATTATTTAGTTAGTTCATATTTCTATCGAGTTTGATTTTATAAATAAAAACTTAACATATTTCATACTAGTAACATTTCTGCGGATTCGCCCGTGCCTACCTACCTACTAGATAGATAGAGATTTGATTGTTTCGGGATGAAAAGTAGCCTATATCACTCTCCGGCCTTTCTTCTATGCCTATCCTAAAAAACAGGTCAATTAGTCGTTCCGTTTCGAAATTAAAATAGAGACGCAAACAAACAAATAAAAATCACACAAATACACTTTTGCACTTATAATATTAGTTCCTATGATAGCCCGCGAGCACTAGGCTAATATGGCACACTATAATTCAATTAATTGAAAGTTATAGTGGTTTTTTAATAAAAATAATAGCGGGCGCTGAAAAACAATTAATTTTAAAGTGAGCAGTGGACGCAATAAGTTTGAGAACGTCTGACTTAGAGTTTACTAATTAGAATATGATTCGGATTACGTACTACGAAATTTGACTCAACTCGTTCGGACTCTACAATATATTGATACAAAACTAAGCAGAAATGAATAATACTTGCGATCCACTGCAGTCTAAGCCGGCATCGAACCAGTAACTCTGTTATACTGGAACTGCGTCCTGAACCATTAGACCATCCGACCACTTGTCATTCGCAACGAATTAATCCTTTACCTTCGATACGTTACGTCACGTAGTGTCACGCGTAAGTGTGCGATGTTTTCACATTAAAAAAGTATACTCTGTTTAAAACAAAACTTCTAACAAAGTGAGGCTCACAAACTAAGCGAACTTTATATTACGACTCGAGTCTCTTTTCTGCGCTTAATTGATTAAAATGTAGCAAGTTGTGAAAGAAGTGTTGTAATTTTTGTTCTCTGTTTAATTTTGGAACAAAAGATGGCAGTGAAAGACTGCAGTCTGCTAACAAACTCGAACTCTTAATCAGGACCCAAATCGTTCGAGTCATTCCATGACTCACCCTTTTATAAGACTGATTTAGATATAGCTTGACTTTAATTTTGGTATAGCTTGACCAACACCGCCGCAGATTCGTCATTCTGCCGTCGTTTACCCCTTCGCGCCACTCGCATACCTAAGGCGCGGTACAGCGATATTGGTAAATCTATAAGCGATAATGAAGCCCCTGTTGACTCGACTCTGCCCTCAGAGTCTTGGAGTCACTAGGTCCAATCCTATATTTAGAAATCGCTCCCATTACAGTTACTCAACTTGGAGCCGAGTATACTAAAATAAGACTTCAGTAACGGGCGCGGGTTCTATTTAGTATATAGTGACGCACATTGCGAGTTATAAACGAGTGTACTTTTTTTGAGGGCCGGAATGGTAGTTTGCTGGTTTTCGATAAGATCAAGAGAGAGAGAGGCTTCTATATTTACTTGTACTCTTATGCTGTTCCAATTGATACTCAAGTCTTTACACATCACTAGGTGTGAGTTTATGCTGTCAGCGAGGCGTTAGATGGCTGCGTCGTGCTGACTAGATTAAAAAAATTGCTACTGTTTTATGTTTTTCATACAAATGAACCGCATTCTTACTCCCTTTATGGATTTGACTGTTTGTCGGCAGCATCAATGTGTATTTTATAAATTAATCATGTTGAAAAATAGATTTTGAAATCCACTTCCAGTAGCTTTCAGTATTGCGATTATGAAGCTGCATTGGTTATAGTAGGTCAGTGGAAAATTTATAGATGCGATTATTTACATAAAAACTCATACGAATATTATAAATACGAAAGTAACTCTGTTTCTGTTTCACGCTTAATACCGCTAACCGATTTTAATAAATTTTGTATAAAGATGGTACGAGACCTTGGAAAAGATTAAGAATACGTTTTGATGACACCTTTGGTTCTGCACAACGGTCTACGAAGCTGGCGGTCCCGGGTTCGAATTCCAGCCAGGGCAAGTGTTTGTGTGATGAGCACGAATGTTTGTTCCTGGGTCTTGGATGTTTTCTATGCATATCTGGGTCTTGAACATTTATTAAGTATATCGTCACATTGTATCCATAGTACAAGCTTTTGCTTAGTTTGAGATTAGGTCGATTTGTGTTACCCCTCATATTTATTAATATCGGAAATCGTACCTTAAAGGAATGAAAAGAGAGGTGAAAAATTGTACGAAAAATCTCGATAACTAACTGTAATTAACGGTAACTCTAAAAATTGTAACTAGCGGTAAATGCTAGTATTAGATATAAATACGACACGTCTGTCTGTTTGTTACATTTTAACGCGTAAGCCGCTGAAATGATTTATATGAAATTGGGAATAAAGATAATTTGAGACCCTGGACATATCTGTCAGAATCAGCCTGTTTCTTTAGGTGGTTTTTGGATGGAGTTAGCAGACGTATCTGCTTTAATAATAAATTCTTAATCTGTTTTCGTTCGTAATGTCTGCGCACTGTGGTTTTCTAATTAAAAACGAGTGATATTCATGTAAACTTTGATGTCTGCAAATAATAAAGTAATTATAAAATTTAGTTGGAATATTTGACCTCGTTGTAATATTTAGGTGCCCCGAGCGTTATTAATATTGCTTTCGATCCCCAATATTATCGGGTAAGCCGAAATTATTTGCCAAATTTTCATATCCATGTGACACGTAAATCATGTTTACACTATCGGAAACAAGTTTTTGGGGCAATCATTTGATAGATTAATATTATAATACAGAGTACAGACAAAAATCAATGCGACCTACTAAATTGCACCTGTTCCATCTTCTTTGAGGCAGAAGTGCTCTGACAAACTGAGCTATCGCAACTTTACGTTCGTAGCTTGAAATTTTCGAACACAATCTAGGTAGCACTAGTAGTGCCCTCTGTATCTTTCTTATTTTTAAATGCGCATTAGCCATACTCGATGACATGCGTATCACGCTTCGTCTCTTTGCCATTGCTTCTCCAGCAAGTATTAGTACAGCGAGAGAGATGGCGCTGTTCTTCAATGAAGAAACTGAATCAATATAATTATTGATTATCTCTATTATAAAGTTTTAAAAAAAATGAAATGTCTGTACATTGATGATATTTTTAAATAAATGATTGTAATGGACTATTTGGAGGTCACTGAATCGATTTTTTTTTTTTAATTTTTCTATGTTTGAAATAAAACAATTTAACGGATTATATCGCGTATATTATCTCATTTTAGTTCCCAACGTTTCGGAAGCTTTCCAGCTTTCCATGGTCACGGGAAGACTGAGAAAAGATGTATTTTCCTCTGTCAAAGTTACAATTTTTCCGAAACGTCGGGAACTAAAATGAGATAATATACGCGATATAATCCGTTAAATTGTTTTATTTCAATGAGTAATAATCGCGGAAACAGAAGAAAATATTTTCTATGTTTGTTGTGATGCTTATGTTGCGGGCGCCTTCTAGTTAATTATAAATGCGCGCATTTATAATTAACTAGAAGGCACCCGCAACTTCGTTCGCGGAGGAGAAAAAGTCCTAACCCCTCTTTTTTTCTGCAGCGTAGTCGGGTAAAAAGTATCCTATAACCATCTGGAGATACCCAGCTACCCGTGTACCAAAAATAGTTGAAATCCGTTTAGCCCGATTTTGCGCGATGAAGCCACAACGACACATACAAACATACAGACATACATAAAATCCAAAAATCATTTTTTCGTTTTAGTGACCTCCAAATAGTCCGTAACAATCATTTTTTTGAAAATATCTTCAATGTACAGACATTTCATTTGTACAACTTAATAATAGTATAAATGATGTAAAATGTCTCCATGGTCAACACATAATGTTTTGGAGGTGAAAATTATTGTCACATCAAAAATAAAAATTAAAACATAAAGATTACATTAGAGTATTTATTGTATTAGTGCCATGGCTTTTATTTCAAAACCTAGATGGATTTTTTGCAATAAAAGCCTAACATGGGAATAAAGCAAAAAGCCAGTCAGACAGGCAATCCATCACGCTCTCGAATTAATGGTCGTTAGAATGATTGCACAGCCTGTTCCGATTATTTTATTTCTTTAGCGTGATATTCATATACCAATGGCATTGAAAAATGTAAGCGATATACAGGGTGTCACATTTAGATCGGTCAGTATGGGAAAATCTGAAACTATAGGACGTACGACAATCTCCTCTCAGGAACTATGTCACCAATTTTAGTAACAAGACAAACTGCATTCATACATAATATTTTTTTCCGCGATTATTACTCATTGAAATAAAACAATTTAACGGATTATATCTTTGTAAATTATTAAAATAAAATAATTAAAACTTCTGGCACATGTGTAACTGTCTTTACAGCTTAGGCCAATCTGGCACCTTTATTTGTTTTTTCAAAAATGGGTAGTTTGCACAAATTGTAACTTTGACAGAGGAAAATATATCTTTTCTCAGTCCACCCGTGACCATGGAAAGCTGAAAAGCTTCTGAAACGTCGGGAACTAAAATGAGATAATATACGCGATATAATCCGTTAAATTGTTTAGCATTTATACATTTAAAAAAACTGAGTTGTTTTAAATGTATGAAAGCAGTTTTTCTTCATTTCAGCCATAGGAAGTCCACTACTGGACACAGACCTCGTCAATACATTTCCACATGGGCCGGATAGAGGCGACCCGCATTCAGCGAGTCCCCGGAACCCTAACCAGATCGTCTGACCACCTTTTCCACTTTGCGCTTACCTGTACGGAGACTCCACTCAAGAACCTTTCTGCCCCAACGGCCATCGGTTCTTCGAACTATGTGCCCTGGCCAATGCCACTTCAAACTGCTTAGCCTGTTTGCTTTGTCGGTGACCTATTTTACCAATCTCCTAATCTCTGATTCGATCTCGTAGAGAGATCCCGAGCATAGCCCTTTCTCCTCTTCGCTCTGAGACTCTGAGCTTACTTTGTCTACATTTAAATATAAGTATATTAACTAAATTTTAAGGGACAATTTCACACAATATTATTATTATAAAGCAATTTTAATACCGCATGTCATGTTTGCCTGTACTTGGTAGTACTTCTATTATTTACCTTTAAGGCAAACTTGATAAATAAAATAAAATAAAATAAACTTGAATCTACATCTACACTCGTTGGTTTTCGTGTGTTGTATTTATTATTGATATTTTGAGATAATTACACTGATCCAAAAAAAGGAAAGACAGAGTGAGGATTGGCCCGCCACAAGAGGGACAGATGATCTGGTGAAGGCGGCTAAAGTGGCGTTATTCAGGCGAAATAAATAAATATTTTATTCTTGGCTACAATCATGCGTGATGAAGCCGACGATGGAGCGAGTGAATTTAAAAGATGATATCCTATAAAGACCTTAATAGACCTAAGGCCTAATAAGCATGAGATGAGGACGTGGAGTAATTTGTGCAATAAAACATCACAGCATGCCCACAGGATCTAAAAATCGGGTATAAGAAAACTTAAAAATTTAAACAAAAATTTCTACAGGACATCGAAACTCTAGCTATGGAAATCAGGGGGCACGGCAGTGCTCTCACCAAGTCGAGCGCGAAGCAAACACTGCCGTACCATCCTTTACTGGAACCATTTCCCCGCATTTTCAGGCCCCTATTTGAGAACCTCTGGATAAGACCAGAACGCAGAAATTTTCGTCATCCAATAAGCTATAATCACATACTTAAAATCCAAAATTTCAAGTCTGTAGATAATTTAGTTCCGAAGTTAAGGGACAGCAAAGATTCGCATTTATGACACTCACTCACTCACTCACTCATGATCATCAGAATAGAACTAGTACTTCCCATAAACTCAGAGACCTGAAATTTGGTACAGAGTTAGGGTTTAATGGCCACATAAAGGGAAAACTATAAAACTAGTTTAATAGAAGATCTGGAGTACCTGGTGACCCTGATTAGAAAACACAAGAGCCCAACCAAACTATTAGAGATCGACATACCGACTTTACAAAAAATATTCAACTTGGTGGGCCGCTTCATTTGATGTCAAAAATCGAAGGTCTATGCCCACTTTTCTACAAAAAGAAGTGAAATCCCACCAAAAACATTCTGTAAAAAACTAGCGAAGTCTCGATGGAGCTGCTTGTTTATCTCTAAGAAGTAATGAAATCTAGACAAAGTCGTGCCAAGTCTAAGGTTCTTCACTGCGACTTTTTTTTTAATTATTGTTAATGTTGTGTGACTTGACCGTTGAAGGGTTCACAAGGGTACAAAACCAGGTGCTCCATGACACCATTGCACCAATCGTTGACGGTCGGACGTCGGACGGTGTCATGGAGCACCTGGTTTTGTACCCTTGTGAACCCTTCAACGGCCAAGTCGCACAATATTGACTATAATAATAAAAAAATCACAGTAAAGAACCTTAGACTTGACACGACTTTGTCTAGATTTCATTACCTGAGAATCATGTTGCCATTAAGGATAAACTGTGTATCGTTAGCACCTTAAGCAGCTGGAAAAATAGCAAAATCCTTAAAATTATATTGGCAACTTTCGATAACTATGATTATATACACTTATCCACTCCTGGCGGGAAAATTCGCGAGCTTCTGGCTTCTCTCTCTAGCAATCTTCAAGGATACACGCATAAAGATTCTTGCATTTTGATTTTTGGAGAAGAGGACTTCAAAATCACAGAAGACTACGATCACCTGGCGCTCGTGCAAGAGATAAATTCAACACTTTCGTCACTAACTAATACTTATTTATTTGTATGTACACCGACATACATTTGTAGAGCCCCGCTTTATAACTATAGAGTAGAATTGTTTAACACTTTATTGAATCTAGACATCCATACAAATAAGTAAGCACATTTCATGGATTCTAATCTTAATTTAACGTTCGACATGTTTTCTTCCAGCACGGGCAAGATTACAAACTTTGGTATTAAAAATATATTTCAAAATATTAAACGCATGATACATAATGTTGAACGTTACAAAATAATGCCCTCTAAAAGTCAAGAAGAGATCAATCATTCCTTTCGTGAATGAACGAAAATTAAATATTTTTCATCAAAATATAGCTGGGATACTAGGTAAACGCGATTTAGTGGAGTTGCAATTAGACAGTTAAGAAAATCTTTAGGTACAATCAATATAATATGTATGACTGAAACCTTCATAAAAGCCGGCTCTATTACAAATTTAACATTGCAACATTACAAAGTTGCGGTATCTTACTGCAGGGATGATGAAAAAAGAGGGGGATCTTGTATTCTTGTTCAAAATGACCTAGAATTTACACCATTAAGTTCTGTAAACTCGTTCGCTCAGAAGTATGTTTTTGAGGTGTGCGGTTTGGAGATCTCTGCATTTAATTTGGTTGTTATCTGTTTGTATAGAACGCCGACATCAAACGTTGGCACTTTTTTCAGTTTGCTTAGATAATTTTTACAAAAAATCACAGCCAAAAAAGCTAAGCAGGTCATTATATGTGAAGACTGGAATATTGACTTCATCAAAGAAAATAAATTTAAGAAAGAGCTGGTGTCAATACTTTCAAATTATAACCTCAGCAATCGTATTGTCTCCCCGACGAGAAAAAAATCGTGCCTCGATTTAATTGCTAGCAACATTACAAATTGTACACCTAAGATTCATTTCTTAGCTCTATCCGACTACGAGACAGGAAACACTTACATGCAAGTTAAAAGTTAAAGAAACATTTAAAATAGGGCCACAGTTCTGGTATGAAACAGTAAGAGATTACAGCCAAGAAAACATAACAAAGTTTTCTGAATGTATGACTGCTTTATCCTTCAACCAGGTATTTCATGAAACGGACACAAACACCGCGTTTCAAGAATTTCATAATTTAGTTGTTTTGTTCTATAACTTATGTTTTCGTTTCATTAAAATAAAAAAGAATAATAAGCCGATTAAGAACAAATGGCTTACACGTGGTATAAAACGATGTTGTAATAGTAAAAGGGATTTGTACAAAATAGCAATTAAGAATAAAGACAATATTGAACATCTGCGAAAGTATAAAACGTACACGAGGCTTTTAAAAAAAATGCCTCAATAAGGCTAGACAAATAACAAATGGCAGGTTTATTAAAAATGCCAAAAATACTTGTCGAGCATCTTGGCAAATCATTAGGCAAAACTGTGATATGACGCCTTTAAGTAATGAAATTAATAAAATTGTAATTGGTACTAAAGAAATAAGTGATCCTTAAATTATACCTGAAATATTCAATAATTATTTTATAGAAATTTACAAATAAAAAAATAACCAGAGATACATACCATAGCCATAATATAAAACAATTAAAACATAGTATATTTTTATCGCCAGTCAGTTCTGAAGACGTTGTAAAGGCAATTAAAGGGTTAAATAATACAAATGCTACTGGCTACGATGCCATAAGCACAAAAGTTTTGAAACAATGTGCTAGTGCATTGTCAATACCACTAAGTTATATAATAAATTTATCATTCATGCAAGGGATATTTCCAGAATGCCTTAAGTACGCCATAATCAAGCCATTACATAAGAAAGGATCCAAGTCAAACTTAAAAAAACTACCGTCCTATCACTCTTACACCTGTAATCTCGAAATTTTTTGAAAAATTAATGTTTCATAAGATGTCTAACTTCATCACAAAAAATGATATTTTAACCAATAATCAGTTTGGCTTTAAAAAAAATTGCTCAACGACTACAGCATGTTTTCATTTAATAAATAATGTTACTGAAAGTGTAGATAAAAAGGTCCCAATCGTTGCAGTTTTGCTCGATATGAGTCAAGCATTAGATTTTGTGAATCACGATATATTGTTACATAAACTGTATAGATGCGGCATAAGAGGTACAACACAAGAATGGTTTACCAGCTACCTCAAAAATAGAAGACAGCGTGTTGAAAATTCTAAACTTATTGGTCATAACAAGACTGTTTATAAGTCAGAGTATAATGTTAACGGATTCGGAGTGCCACAAGGTAGCATTTTAGGCCCACTGCTATTTTTGCTCTACATCAATGATCTACCTAAAGTTACATAATGACACTACACTACTCATAAAATGAGAAAATATTGCATCGTTTGAAGCTGAGATAAACGAGACATTGTTAGAAATAATTAGATGGTTGGATAATAATAATTTACACATTAACATTACCAAAACAAAAATGATGCAATACAGGACATATAAAAGTAAACATTTAAAGCAAGCTATTAAATATCAAGACACCAATGTAGAGGAAGTGAATTCCACCATTTTTTTGGGAATAAATATTGATTGTTTTTGCTATTGGAAAAGTGACGTTGAAGCTTTACGTATAAAGTAGATAGATTTGTATATGTAATACGTATAAAGTAGATAGATTTGTATATGTTTTAAGAAGAGTACGAAATGTAGTGTCAGAAGCAGCTGCTATGTCGGCATATCATGGATACGTAGCCTCTCTCCTAAGATATGGCATTATTCTGTGGGGAAACTCTGTAAATGCACATGTAATTTTTAAAACTCAAAAGAAGTGCATTAGAGCAGTATCTGGAGCGAATTTTAGAGACCACTGTAAGCCATTATTTCAAAGAAAACGAATTCTGACAGTACCTGCTATATATATCTATGAGATCTGTGTTTATGTTAAGAAGAATCCGTCATCTTTTAAAATAATTAAGACCAAATCGAAACGTAGTGCATACAGAAACAAACTCATTCTGCCCAAAACAAATCTTTTACTTATCAAAAGAAATGTGCATGGAATGGCAGTACAAATATTTAGTGCACTGACAGATTCATTTAAAAAACTGCCACTTAAATTATTAAAAAAAAAAATACTTGACTACTTAATAGAACATAGTTATTATTCAATTGATGAGTTTATTTCTAGTTGTAAATTATGACATGATCAAATTTTTTATATTATTAAATACCTATTTTTAAGTCGCGGACATCACTTAATTTTAAACAATGTTATTAATTCATTTATTGTATTATTTATATTGAATTAGTATTTAGAATTTTTAGTTCCTATCCTAACATTAACTAGTAGATATCTTTTAATGTTTGTAAATTATTGCTATAAACTATTTTAATCATCGCTAAATTTTTGCACACCATCTTATGGTATGAACAAGTAATGGGATTGTCTTATGATATAACATCAATTGAAACCTTTGTTTATGCAAATAAATAATTTTGATTTTTTTGATTTAATTTTTAGAGATAAACAAGCAGCTCCATCGAGACTTGGCTAGTTTTTTACAGAATGTTTTTGGTGGGATAGAATAGTCTACAGTCCGGATGTGGGGCCAACTGCGTTCACATCGACAAATAACCGGATTACGTCGGTTAATGAAGCCTGAAGCCGTCGTTCGGCGCCGGACGGCGTTTCCGCACCGTGACACCGGATACGTAACTACTTATTTACCAACTTCAATAGGAAAATCCGATATCAATTGGTATTCGTATGTATAGATCCAATAACTCCAACATTTGTAGACCGGTTTATATGTTTTGTTTTATAACTGTATGAAGAAACATCTTGAGGTGGTCTTGCATTAATTTCGTTACTATAGGTCCAGTAGTAATTAACAAGCTTAAACAATTTATCGCCAATGCCACACGTGTGCAATTTGGGTGACTGACACTGACATTTTTTCCTAATTTATTTAGGTTTTTAGGGTTCCGTGCCAGAAATGGTAAAAAAGGAATCCTTATATTTTTTGAAATTTGGAATATTTGTAAACATAATAAAGCCCACATGTATTGCAAAGGAAAATTTTTAAAATATATTTATTTTCTAAGAAACGACATATAGGAGGAGGGAGGGGGCAAAAAATTTAAACTCAAGCTAGTAGGTCAAGTAGGGTATCATAAGAAAGGGCTTGATCTGTTAATATTTGTTCTTGTGATAAGATATTGTTTTATTAAGGAAAATGTGAAAAAAAAAACACCATTCCCATTCCCAAAATTTAGAAATGTTCACTATTTGTATAAATAAACATAAATATTACACGAAATGTCTAAAAATGTCTCTAACTAGCATATGTTTATTTTTATTTTCAGAAAACCTATTTGAACAACCCGGTTGCGTTAAGTTTGTACCTCATTTGTATGCAATGCTATAGATACCAGGTGCAAACTTAACTCAACCGGAACCGGGTAGTATAATAATGTTAGGGTAAGTGAAGGTTTATACGGAACCCTCGGTGCGCGAGTCGAACTCGCACTTGGCCGGTTTTTAAATAAAACTTCGAAATTCAAACTACAGTTATGGAATAGCTTCCCTCGTCTACACACTCCGATTGTCCAACCGCGTTCTCATGGACAAATAACCGGATTACGTTGGTTAATGAAAACAGTCGTCCGGTGTTGGACGACATGTCACAAGGAAGGTTCACTATCTAACCCGTATTTCTCATGTACCATAAGTATATACGTATTTACATCTCAAAGAGGTCCCGCAAAAAATTCAGTATCTTAGGTTAAATAGTTTTTTTTTTATATAGTTCAGAGTATTTATAGCAAATTTTCTCTCGGTTAAGAGGAATAACAACCATTCCGTATCCAAACTTTCTATGAAAACCGTTCCGTACCCAAACTTTATATGATACTACAATTACGTGTTATTGTCCTAATTTAGTTTCAAATAATTTTTCACCTATTTACGTATCATCTATAAAAAAAAAAAAAACTGTCTTGTCGTTTTAGAATAATAAAGATACAACGATATTCCGACTGAGACATGGCTTTACGAGTATAATGTTGACGGTTATCAATAACTATAAATTTTAATCCTTTCGTGACCCAGCGCCGCTACGAGTGCTACGCCGTAGCACGTAGCAGCGTTTTCTCGTTATGTAGTAAAAACCCTTGATGCACGTCGTCATGGGCCTGGAAAAGCATTGTGCATTGCGCTGTTAACGTTTTCACGACGAAGATTTTCTTAGCGCTACGCGCGTAGCCGATATCATAAGAAAATGCGTATGTAGTGAAAATGTGCTAGAGTCTGTGCCTAAAGAGAAGAGTGGTAGGATATGAGGGCGTGCCAGTGCTATTTTATGATTTTTGCTATGCTGACAACACTATCACGTTATTATAGTATGACACTAAAGGTCATGGTCATGATGGTATTTCGTAATGTGATTTCCAAATTCTGCCACGACTTTTCTCTTTACGCACATACTCTACGAGAAGAGCGCCCAACTAAAGGGTTCCCGGTCGTGAAAATTTTATGTTAAGAATTTTCTTGAAATAACGAACCCGATAAAGCAGGTTATATAATAGGATAGATATCCATACGAACCAATTTGCAGTGACTATCGATGCTTATTAAAAAACTTACCGATCTTGAAACTGGTAACAAAACTTCCGCCAGTGAAGAGAAGCGATCCATTAATAGGCAAACTTACTCAAAGTTACTTTTGAGTGCCATTTTACTTCGTCAAGTAGTTAAGGCTTATAGTTTTACACTGAGCTGGCAACGTCGCATTTTTTTGTTATCTTTACGCCTACCATGAGTTCGGCACGAGCGAGTATCGAGCGCTCGATGACGGTCTATCTCTTTCGCACTATTAGCGCGTGCGAGAGAGGTGCACTGACTCTCGATACGAGATACTCGCTAGCGCCGATCGTAAACTCAGCACACTTGTCTCTGTGTTTTTTTTGTTTACTGTCGCGCCAAAGAAACAAGAAATTTAAATGAACACCTTAGATTCAACAATCTTTATTTACATCGTGTGTAAAGTTTTGAGTATTTTTTTTAAATTCAAATTTCGAGGATCATGAAAAAAAAAACTTTATTGTTTGTCAAAATGGCATCAACGCATTGGGTTGCAGCGTTGCAACGCTGGCTAGGGGTAAATTTTCGTTCGCAACCAAAATACGGTGTCATTGAGTCCCGACTTGAATCCTATTTGCGGTCTACTTGCAGAATAAAGTTTTGAATTTGAATTTAAATCCTTTGATAGATTTGGGCCTTACATTCCGAAATTTCATATTCGATAGGGAAAGAACTATTACGTTTGAAGAATATAGGGTGTCTGGTGTTGGTTTGTTGTAAAATATTTTAATATGTGAGTTTTACTTCATCCCAAAACTTAAGAACACACAAGGTATGGTATATTATTTATTACAAAAGTCGAATATTATTTACCATTTGTGTAAACTTCTGTAGCGACATAAGTTTAACAATACAGTTAATTATTTTAAATATAACTAAAGAACCCGCTCAATATTACGCAATAAGATGATATGATGGTAGAATGAGCACAGTTTAATTGCGAAACAATGTAAAAAAAATACGAAAAGCACGACGTTGCGAGTTTAGCACAAAGTAAGTATTCGTCTTAAAAATGCAACTTAACAAACGTCCAATATTTGCTAAAGTTGTTAAAGTCGGTGCTATAATGAATTTTAAGGGACCT
Organism: Hedya salicella; assembly: GCA_905404275.2. Lineage (NCBI taxonomy): Eukaryota > Metazoa > Arthropoda > Insecta > Lepidoptera > Tortricidae > Hedya > Hedya salicella. Next base: position 5,321,404 of record FR990114.1, on the reverse strand, counting down.
TCGAGAAGTCAATTCCGTTTTAATTATCTCTTCATTTTGTTTATTTTACCCGACGTTCATTAAAAGTGAGTAATAAGGGCATTACTCAAGCAACATCCACCACATTGTCGGCCATTTTAAACTTTCAATGCTTTAGAATAAGGTGTTGTTTTTGAAGAGAAATTTGGGTAAGATGCGAGTTTCTGAAATTTATTCGTTTCAATGTTTTGTACAGGTGAGATTAACGAGTCTGGCTGGAATTCTGAAATGCGAGAAGGTAGAATTTGGATAGGCTATGTACAAATTGATACGTCTCTGGACTAAAGTCATTTTGTTTAACATGTATCCACCACTTTACAATGTTAAACATTGTGTAATAAAAAGGAATAATAAAAGTATTTTTTTATGGTTCCGTCCTCAAAGGGCTAACTGCTAATGGATCTGGTCCTCCCGTGTGTCTGTCTGTATGAACACAGCAATTCCAATTGGTGTTTTCCATATGTTTAGAGATTAGGTCAAATACTAAGTACAGTCTAAGTTGGTTTGGTCATATCATGCGCAGACCCTGTCATGTCGTGAAAAACTGCGTTTTCATAGCTGTAAGAGAAAGAAATGACGAGGTAGACCACAAACTAAACTACCTGTATAACGAATGTCCAGAGAGACATGAAGGAGCCGAGTCTATCTGTGGACGATACCTACCATTGAAGCGAATGGTGCCTCAAGATTAGGAAAGCCGACCCCGCATAACGAGAAAAGGCGATGAAGAAAAAGACAGCTAGTTATTACGATATATAAAAAATAATAAAGGTTTGGTGTCTTCTCGTCCAGGGTACTTCAGCGCTTGAAGACGAAATCTTCAATCAGGGCGTATTACCAGTAATGACCTACGGAGCCGAGACGTGGTCTCTAACTATAGGCCTCTTAAGGAAGCTCTGAGTCACCCAGCGAGCTGTGGAAAGGGCTATGCTCGGGATCTGTCTACGAGATCGAATCAGAAATGAGGAGTCTCGTAGACGAACCAAGGTCACCGACATAGTAAACAGTGTCAGCAAACTGAAGTGGCAATGGGTAGGGCACATAGTTCCAAGAACTGATAGCCGTTGGGGCAGAAAGGTTCTTGAGTGAAGAGCGCGTACCGGCAAGCACAGCGTGAGAGGGCCACCTGCAAGGTGGTTTGACGCCCTGTTAGGATTGCGGGGACTCGCTGGACGCGGGTCGACCCTATCCGGCCCATGTGGAAATCTATTGAGGGGGCCTGTGTCCAGCAGTGGACCTCCTATTGATGATGATTAATAAGAGTTTAAAATTAGAACTTAGTAACTTTTCACGACTTGACTCCAACCGTTTTATAAATCCGACAAATTCAGTCGACATAAAGCAGTATAAATACATTCAGTAGTAGTGGCTCATTCCGGAGAACGTAATTCTCGATCGGGGGGCGATCAGCAACGCGGTAGACAGCCGATATCACGCACGACCGTTCCTAATAAATTTATATTGGCGGCGCGCCGGAGCAATAAGGCAAGATAGCATTCCGTTGACGGGAACGAAAATGGAACTATTCTATGACGCCTGAGTGGTACGGAGAACGAGTATTTTGTGGCTGGTTAAGGTATTTTTATTTCGTTGAATGGCAGGTATATTTTCATGCTGTTCCAATACTGGCATTACATGTTGCCACGAGTGGAGACGAAACCGAGATGCACGTTATTCAAAAAGACAGAAGTTTAAATCGGCAATATATTTTACCTTCGTCTCGAGTTCGTGTAGTATATTTTGGAGCCCACATACAGCTTTTTACTACTTCAGGTTCGGCGACAATACATCATGACCCCTTGACCAGCTCTTTCCGAACTATGAAATTTAATTTACCTTGAGACTGAAAAATAGAATTTCGAACCTTTTAAATATTTTTTTTAATCACTATCCAGCCGATATTCCATCTTTATTAGAAACTGGAAGGAGCAACTTAGTTTGCAAAAGATAAAAAAGTCATAACCCTCATTTTCGCTTCAGCTTAGTCAGGTAAAAAGTATCCTATTTTCATCTGTTGCCCAGCTACGCGTGTACCAAAAATAGTTGAATTTTCTTTTTAACCGTTTTGGCGTGATGAAGCCACAACGACTCATACAAAGATACAAAAAATCCAAAAAACATATTTTACGATTCAGTGACCTTGAAATATCGTTTTTTTTTATACAAATATTTATTATCTTTAATATACAAATATTTCGTTTTCACAACTTTATAATAGTGTAGATTACGTAGCTTGGTTAGCCTGCTATATTTGTTGAACAAACGTAACCTCACACTTTTGATAACAGGTAATTAAAAAAAATACTTTTAAAAATCTAAAAGTATGTATAAAGGTAACCTATTAAAAGCATTATTTAAATTTATTTCAAGAAAACAACATACATTTTACACGTTACGATATCTGCCAAACTGAATAGCAGTTTTTTTTAATAACACAATTTAAGCGATTATATCGTTGGCAGAAAACAAAGTACCCTCCAACATTACAATAAAATATCTCCGTGTCTGAAATGCATAACTTAAACAACTAATATCAAGAAGAAATTGTATTGTCTACAACTACTAAATCTTATTCATCAAGGCAAAATAACTGACTACTTAATGATTGGCATCGTGACCGTGAGACGACATGACATGTCTATTCTATATAATATACAGGGTGTCCCAAGAAGTAGTGATATACTGAAGCTGGGAGGTAAAGGACCTAGAGGGCTATCTAAATCACCCCCATGTATGTTCCGCGATTTTTCGTATTTTCGGAGTTATGACTTTTTTTTTTCATTTTTCCCCTATCGCCGAGTACGATGCGATTTTTATTTATGGTGACGTGAATTATTGCGGTAGAGGCTGGATTTTTTTTCTGTGCTAAGCTGATAGATAGGCCAATTCAGTATGGTAATATTTACTATCGTTAGATCCTTAAATGGAATAAAAAAAAATTTAATGCCAAGTATGATAAAATTACCCAATATGTTCACAACTTCAAGGGGCTTTAAAAAGATACAATCACCAAAAAAAAATACCGTTTGGCTTTTAAAAACTTGCTCTATCTATCAGGTAGCTACCCTGAAAATTTCATTTTAGTATTCATAAGGCTTCAATCAAAAAATTTAAATCTAAATGTGGTACGTGCAAAATTTTAATTTACATGATGATTAATACAAACAAAGTAAAACCAATTACAAGGTGTTTAATTACAAGAAATTTTCAAAATGGCCCCCTGTTGCTCAATGCAAGTGCGACATCGCCGATAAAAGTTGTCTTTTAAACGTCTGAATGCACTTCTATTATTTTTAATGGTTTCTTCTGCTACTCTCCATTTCCGGGTTAACTCGTCCAAATTGCGGCATTCTCTTGAGTAGACGAGGTCTTTGTAGTATCCCCATACAAAAAAATCAATGGGGTTTAGGTCGGGGGACCGTGGAGGCCAGGCTATAAGGCAGGCGTCACCCCGGCCGCAACGACCAATCCATCTTTCAGGGTATCTTTGATTGAAATAGTTTCTTACGTCCAAGGCAAAATGGCATGGTGCACCATCACACTGCAGTACTATGCTTCTGCGTGTCTCCAAGTCCACGTCTAAACCCCATTAATTTTTTTGTATGGGGATACTGCAAAGATCTCGTCTACTCAAGATAATGCCGCAATTTGGACGAGTTAACCCGGAAATTGAGAGTAGCAGAAGAAACCATTAAAAATAATAGAAGTGCATTCAGACGTTTAAAAGACAACTTTTTTCGGCGATGTCGCACTTGCATTGAGCAACAGGGGGGCCATTTTGAAAATTTCTTGTAATTAAACACCTTGTAATTGGTTTTACTTTGTTTGTATTAATCATCATGTAAATTAAAATTTTGCACTTACCACATTTAGGTTTCAATTTTTTGATTGTAACCTTATGAATAATAAAATGAAATTTTCAGGGTAGCTACCTCATAGATAGAGCAAGTTTTTAAAAGCCAAACGGTAATTTTTTTTAGGTGATTTTATCTTTTTAAAGCCCCTTGAAGTTGTGAACATATTGGGTAATTTTATCATTCTTGGCATTTAATTTTTTTTTATTCCATTCAAAGATCTAACGATAGTAAATGTTACCATACTGAATTGGCCTATCTATCAGCTTAGCACACAAAAAAAAATCAAGCATCTACCGCAATAATTCACGTCACCATAAATAAAAATGTCATCGTACTCGGCGATAGGTGAACAATTAAAAAAAAAGTCATAACTCCGAAAATACGAAAAATCGCGGAACATAAATGGGGGTGATTTAGATAGCCCTCTAGGTCCTCTACGTCCCAGCTTCAGTATATAACTACTTCTTGGGACACCCTGTATATACTTACACACATGCGCCCAGCGCAGTTGAGAAAAGCATTCTATATCCCATCCGTGGATGACCCGCATACGGTGTAACAAAAACAGTTGACATCCGTTTAGCTTCATTCTTACAACTTTAATAGTATAAAATTAGGTATAGATAATATATAAGTATAGGTATAGTATTATTAAATTAAAGGTAATATGTAGACATAGGTATAGTATTGTAATTACCGCTATTGGACAGATTCGTTCAGATACTCTGATCGAATCTGTCCAGTACTGCTTTCTTTCATCTTTTCTTGTGAACAATTTTTGACACATCCTGGCAAGATCTGATAGAATCTGGTATACTATTTAATATTATAGATATAGCTTTTTAAATTTGAGACGCTACTTCGTATTTTCTCCATACGTGTCTCATTTTTTCGTTAGTCGGAACAACGCACATCGACAAGTCCTTCTGTCTCCCGCGCCAGAATAGGCCCCCTTATCGCCCTCGAGAGACGGAACAAGTAATTGGATAATTAGGGCCCGGTGCCCATTACTGGCGTCACGCGAATTGTTGCCTACTGCGTGTTTATTGACTATTGGTATATTACTGCCCACTAATATTTGTCTGAGATTTGCATGAAAGAACTTGTACGACGTTGCTGACCTATCATAAGATTTATTCGTTTCGATGAAATCAAACTAACTTTATAATCATTTGAAAAGGTACTATGTTGATTACTAGGATGTGGATAGAGGGGCTGCCCTGTAAGCCTCTCTCTGTCTCTCTCTCTGTGTGTCTTTGTGTAGTTGTTTAGCTGTATTTATTTTATATTTTTATTAATTTACTGTGGTTAAGTTCACTGGGGTTAAGTTTATTGTTACTATTTTTATTGTTTTATTTTCTTGTTAACTAGTAAAGTAATGTATGATTGATTATTTCATCCCAGTATTCCACATACATTAAGTATCTTAACAATCCAATGTTTTTAAATCCCCTAAATAAAGAACATTCTTTAAAGAAAACACTATGAAAAGACATCTTACAGTTGCATAAGCGGCTTAGCTTTGCTTTCAAGGAACACGCAGACTTCAAACAATACTCGATTGGAACAAAGATAAATAAACTGTATAACGTTCTTGGCTTCTTGAAACTTATACCAGTGTTTAAAAAGAGCTAAAAGGAGCGAATTCTCTATTACTAGAATCTTACTGGATGGATACTTTTAAAATGTATCGATAATATGAATGCAAAATAGAGTTTCTTGTTCTCTTTTCGCACTGTTGTAGAAATAAACAATATAGATTGTCGTGATTGTTTATATTGTATAGTAAAATAAATTCTATGAGGCCTGCATGGTCCAGGACTGCCTATTCGTAAACTAAGCCCCAAATTCCGAGCGGGCGAATGAGCGGAATTTAAAATAAGGGACGCATTTATTGCTCACGCGCATCAAGGGCAGAAGAAAGCTAATACACTAAGCGCCAGATGGAAAAGTACAATGAAATTGAAGATGTCATTATGTTTTGTTAACATTTCAGTTAGTGACGTAAAAGATAAATTAAGGAAGAATGTAATTTTTACATAATTTACTCGTTTATTATGAATCAAAAAAAGCCTTTTTTTGTATCCGTCCGTCTATGTCTGTAACCAATATAAAATGACCACACTGTGCGTATATTTTGCTTAGGAGCAGGGCTCTGCTAACACTGGATTATCCTAGATACGGCCGTTTTTAGGGTAAATTTTGTAACTGAACCTTCCTTGAGGGAGTCCGACTCTCATTTAGTCAGTTTTTTTTAACTTACCGTATGTTTTTTTATTTATTTTCACACTCTTTTAAAGTAAAAGAATAAATTGTCGTAACTTTGCAGTGAAAAAATAATGCTATATATACAATATCAAATAGCGTAAGATTAGGCTTAGTTTTCTTTGTATATAAATGAATTTATTTATAAAATATATTTTCGAGTACTCATAACACAAGGCTTATTGATCTTGGGACTAGTTCGATTGGGTGAAAATTGTCCTGTTATAGACTCTATACTTTGATAAAGTTGTATATAATTTCAAAATATGGACTACTAAATAAAAATATATTTTTTGGATTATTTTGATTATTTGTATGTTTGTATGCGTCGTTGTGGCTTCAACACGCAAAATTAGCTAAACGGATTTCAACTATTTTTGGTACGTGGGTAGCTGGGTATCTCCAGATTGTTATAGGATACTTATTACCCGACTACGCTGAAAAAAACGAAGGGTTATGACTTTTTCTCCTCGCCTTCTAGTATATAATTATATATATTTATAGTTAATTCATACGGATAACCGTAATGGCGATAGACAGTCAACGTCAGAAACTTTAACACATTCATGACTGCAAGCTTATTCGATGGGCTACCCGTATCCGTAGCAAGTTTTCACTACATACGGTTAATTTTCTTTACAAGGCTACAAGCGTATAGCGCTACGAAAATGTCAGTTGCGAAAGCCTTCAAAGCTGGAATAAAGCCCCCCTTTCAATACGTCTGGAGCGTTTCTTTTTTAGGCCTTCCTTTAAATGGAGTATCATCTTCCCCCATTACGAAACGGCCGGGCGTAATGTCTCGCACACACAATTAGGTCCCATATTTCGCTGCTCTGAGGAAACCGCGCGATGCGAGTTCATTGGGTAGTTACTGTTAGTACTCGTATTTCTAATAAAGGTTAATAGATACATGGCTGATATTATCATTTCTCATGCTCTAATAACGGCCTGTAATAGCGTTCATATATTTTAATTTAAATTATTCGAGTTTCAAATGACTCATAATTTAAGCACTAACATCAATACTTTATTAAAAACTAGGCAAACTAGGCAAACTAGGTAAGGCATCAAAACTTATATAAATAAGAAGATTTGCCGCCGCTGAACCAAAAAGGTACAATGCAAAAAGCTTTGGTTACAGATGTAATGATTAATAAGCTAGCCAGACGCAATGTTGGTATACAAAAATGTATAAATCAACAAGCTAACGCTGGAAACATTACAAAGCTGAGATGAAGCCTGTCTTTTCAATATCCCAATAAATATCCTATTTTTAGGCCTTCCGTTAAATGGAGTTTTCTTTAGTGTTTGTTTATATTTTTAATGTGAAAACATCACATATTTTTTGATACAATATTGATACAAAGATCTAAGTAGAAAAGAAAAATTAATTGCGATCCACTGCAGTCTAAGCCGGAATCGAACCAGCGTCTCTGTTATACCGGAACAGCGTCCTATCCGTTAGACCATCAGACCGCTTGTGATTCACAACGAATTAATCCTCTACCTTCGGTAACGATACGTTACTCACGACATTATGTACCATTTATTTTTGAAAGGTTTACTACCTTATAGCACCACTCTAAGAAGATGCGCTTTCGCAACATTTCTTCAAGCTGACCTGCCATTTCAGTAGTGTCAAGCTTACGTTTTTCTTTTCTACTTAGATCTTTGTATCAATATTGTATCAAAAAATATGTGGAGTTTTCTTTTTTTCATTATAACACGATCGGGCGTAACATCTCGCATGCATTGTTCACGAGTTTTACAATTTCTAGTAAAAGTCACAGATATTTGTTATCCATTGTCTTCAAAGCAGGGCTAAAAATACTATTTTAACCTTGAGATTTATAAGTACAGCCAAATATAGGGTTACCACGACCGAAGCATAGAACGATCGAACGTGGTTTCTCGATTTAGACTAAACTTCGTCCGTGGAGGAGAAAAAAAACATAACCCTGTTTTTTTCTTCGGCGTAGTCGGGTAAAAAGTACCTTTTTACCAACTTAGTTCCGTTTAGACGATTTGGCGTGATGAAGCCGCAACAACACATACAAATGGATGGTATGTGTTGTTGCGGCTTCATCACGCCGCATGGAATTTCCATTCAGTGACCTCCAAATAGTCCGTTACAATATATATTTTTAAATGTCTTTAATGTACAGACATTTCATTTTGACAACTTTATTATAGTATACATAAATATATTTTGCTTTGTTATGCACTAAGTCGTATTGTATATAATTAAGTACGTTGATGTGATACAATAATGCTTTAATAACCATCTTACAAAGTTAGTGAAAGAAATGTAAACCTCTAGCCGGGAGCCTTACAGAAACAAAATTCCGGGTCAAAGAAATATATTTTCGGAAAAGATTATGAAAAAACTATTGCTTAGAGCGCAAATTCATTCCTCGTCTGACCTCATTATACGCAAACTCAGATACGTCGCGCTCTGATACCTTCTAGTATACTATTCTCATTCAAATAGGGTAGTTTCCTGGGTATTTATAATATTATTCTAATTAGTCAGTTTTTGAAATAAATATTGAGCACGTATTTTTTCTTGTGCCAATCAAACAAAAAAACACAAAGATAAAACGCGTCAATGTATGGGAGTAGGGGCGCATTAAGTCACGCCGTGCGAAACACGGTCGCACGGCCGGCGTGACGTCACTATATCTTCATCATTTTTTGTCCAATATTTTCTGATAATCTAAACGACGTCGTTTAGATTACGACGGACTAATTCTATTTTTTAGGACACAAGCCTATTACAAACATGTCTTACAACATTCATCAGTTGATCATAGTTGGAAACACGAATGGCAAACGAGCTCGAGGCCGATCTCCAACCAGATGGACTGATCGACAAAGGTCATCATCTTCCTCCAAGTTTTGCTCAGTCGTAAGGGACACAATGGACAGAACCAAATAGAGGCAAATCATCCACTCTAAGGGTAAAAAACCCGATGATGACAACGATCCTCAGTCATGAGGGAATCACGAGAGAGAGAGAGATCATTCATCATCAGCCAGCCATCAGACCCAGTACGCATAGTACGTAAAATAATAAGAAATAAAATAATACGTGGTAGCGACATTTTTTCAGACAACAATTGAGTATTGCCAGTAAAAGAATAGATATTTAAACAGATATATTGTTCATACGGAAAATAAAACAGGTACTAAGTATATATTTGAAAGAAAAACCTAAGTTCCGTAGTAACGCAGTTATCTAACAATGCCGAGAAATTCAATAAAGACAGGCAGGGACAAGAACTTCCAAGTTAATCAAAAAGAGCATATGTACATACTGAATTGGAAGAAACAAACGTCATTTTATTGCGTATTGGTACCACTCTCTCATTCTATAGAAGAAGAGCATAAGTGAATAGGTATATAAAAACATATATGTCGTTTTATTGTCACAAGGGACGTCTCCGCAAATAATTTGGAGGCAGACTGCACGCTTGAGATTTATTACATTAGCTACACATTTTGGGGTTTTTATACGGTTAGTTTTCGAGTTATGACACCAAATTAAGAAGGATAATAAAAATATTAAGAATTCTTAGATGTATGTTTATATTTTATTGGGTTTGATTACTTAGAACATCTACTTTAACTTCCAAGATTTTCGTAGCGCTACGATAGCCGATAACAGGAAAATGCGTATGTAGCGAAAACTGCTACGAGCGGAGTGCCCGCCTAGCGAGTTCCTGGTTGTGAAAGTGCTTCATTCACTACCAGAAACCAGCCTAGCGGGCGCTCTGCTCGTAGATACGTAGCCGATAACGTTTCCCCGCATGTATAGGAAAGTGAGTAGCGCTACGAAGTGCTTGACAGCGAACTTTTTAATATACGTAAGTATTGGAACCTAATTATTTTCCAAAGATACAATTGAGAAGCAACCAATTATGTTTTTTTTTCCTTTCATCCAAAGGTTAAGTAGGGGACACTACACTTTTAATAGCAATTTCTGATAACTTAAAGGGTAAAGTACATGAATGATGTCCATTATTGGGTAGTACTGTACTTAACATGTCCATGATTCACGCAATAATGTTCGCTGTAAGGTCCACAGAATATTTATTTCTGCGTTGTTCATTTTATCGTTCATATTACGACAAAAAAAAATTGACTTGCTTTTGTGGTAAGAAAAATTTGTTAATGATGTTCTAGAATCGCCATATCGCAAGCCTAGTTAATATCATTTAAAACGTCCGCTCTTTCTAGTGAAAATTCATTTTCTGTGTTGCCAGTAGCTTAAATGCATTTTAAATCAAATTAAAGTGTAATTTATTATACAAACGTTTGTGTTAACTGAATTAAAAATACTACCTAGATTCTGATAACAGTTTATGAACAATCTCACCTAGTTTCTCAAAGGCTTATGCTACAATTGCGGTTCATTAACAGGGCAATATTAGTAGCAACGGGTCATTATCGTGAGTTAATTTGTTTGGCTTCCAATAAAAATGGGATAAAATACACTATTTGAATTCAATTTTTATTTAGGACTAAATATTCTTAAATTTAAAACACACGTATTTGAGTAAGGTTTACCTACACACTTTATTTGGAACACATTAATGTTTGTTTATGTTTTTTAATGTGAGCTTTTACATTAAAAAACATATTTTTTATAAAATACTAGCTTCTGCCCGCGACTTCGTCCGCCTTAAATACGGTTATCGGGAATGAGGGTATTTTTCCGGGATAAAAAGTAACCTATATCCTTTCCCGGGACTCAAACTATCTCCATACCAAATTTCATCCAAATCGGTTCAGCGGTTTAAGCGTGAAGAGGTAACAGACAGACAGACAGGCACACTTTCGCATTTATAATATTAGTATGGATTGATACAAAGATTTAAGTAGAAAAGATAATTAATTGCGATCCACTAAAGTCTAAGCCGGAATCGAACCACCGTCTCTGTTATACCGGAACAGCATCCTATCTAGATAGGATGCTTAGACTGCAGTGGATCGCAATTAATTTTTCTTTTCTACTTAGACCTTTGTATTAATATTGCTTGGAACACATTTTCTTATTTTTATTTTTTAATTCAAAAAACGTATTTTGATTTAAAAAATCTTACCTTGGGAGTAAAGTTGGGCATAGGGTTGCAGATAGGCGGGGCCGCCGTGCTCCCGTAGTGCTGCTGGTACGACGAGGTCAGTATCTTCTTGTGCGCAGACGCGTGCGCGCGGTACGCGCTCACGCTCAATTTCATACTTCGCTTGAAAATTAGTCATTAAAGACCTTGTTTTCAAAGTTGATTGAAATTTAAACTTACTATTTACACATTGGACACTTATGGATAAGTTTAATCACTACCTCATTATGTATTTGTAATACTTTGCGCACAACCGTTCGATATTTTTGCACGACATCTGTAAGAAAGAGAAAATAATGTTAGTATTAGTACGTTGTGATTTAGTTTGTTTCACATATACAGGTATTGCCTGCGATATTGTATGTACATATATAATTTAAATCCAAAAATTATAGGGATCATTTGTATTTAGAATTATTAAGCAAACGCAAAATATTTAAATGAAACAATTCTAACGAATTATAAATAATAATAAAAAAATATATACTGCGTAGCTATAATATCTTATTTGCGTTCCCCACGTAAAACGACGTATTCGTTAAAATTGTTTAATTTCAATGGGTGATAATCGCGGAAACAGAAGAGAATAATTATAAACACAAAATAACTTTTAAAAATAAATCGCTAACTAAATGATTTTTTTAAACTATTGTCGACAATATAATAGAACTTTAGCTGATACAAAACTCTTTGTAGGAGATCTATTTTCATTTTTGTATCCTCCTAAAAAGAACACTGAAATCAAAGCCGCAAACTAAAACAAAACATCCACAACAGACTAATTAAGCAAACGAAACTTATCCGTGTTCCAAAGAATAATCTTGAAAGATAGCTTTGGTAACTTAAGAAGCAAATTCAGCATAAACAGGGAAGATCAACCGTTCTCCTCCGTTAACATTATGACTTAAGGGGCATAATCTCGCAGTTGACCTTGATTTTACAAAGTGGCTTAATGTTTAACGATAGCTAGTATTCCACGGGATGGAAAAAACCTAAACATGAAAAACCAGCAAAGAGCATCTATGTCGGACCATGCTCAGTGTAGGGTTCTGCAGCCGTTCATACAAAAAAATGCACCACACATGAAAAAGATACGATATAAAAAAGCGCACTAGCAAAAGAGCGTATCTCTACGGCGCTTACGTCCTTTTGCTGAAAAGCGGAGGTTTTGGAAATAACTCAAAAACGGTATGATCCGATTATGTTGAAAATAATTTTAGTTGAAAGTATTTATTGAGCTTTAAGTTTGTAATTTTTTTTCATATTTATTTCCAAAAATACTAACTGAATCACTACTGTCATTTTTTTAGAAACTTCAGTCTTTTTAAATTAACTAACGAAATATGTACCACACATTGATATTTGCTGAAAAAAAATGTTTTTTCTTACATATATATCTACAAAAAAAAGTGACATAGAGTGAACGATTTCCAATAATATTTGGGTCCATATATACTTTAGAATATACAGAATGCCCAATAATATTGAGAAGTACGAAATCATTATCAGTTACTTGCCAAAAAATCACCAAAAATAAAAATAAACCAATTTGTTGTAGCCAAATCACACAATCACTTGTGGAGACCTGTTTACTCGACGCGGCGTCTGCCTGTATTGGGCGAGTGGGGGGGGGGGGGGGGTTGATCTTGTCCTAGCAAAATACTCTGCAGTAGTTGGATACATCACGGTTTTCGAGATATTGTAAAGTTTTACTGTGTACCATTGTGTCAATGTTGGACAATTGACCCTACACTTCTAACTCTTCCTTTTGCCGCAGTGGAGTAAAATCTCAGAAAATCATCCGTAAAAGTCGTTGGTGAGACTAGACGCCTTAAGATAACGTACCTAACTGATATCTCCCTTAAAGATACGAATTTGTGAATCAGAAGTGGGTTTGTTTTTAAATTACGGCAGCCTAATAATGGATCCGATTGGATCCGATGTCGCTAATGACGAACGGGGAGGATGTATTATTTAACTTCAGTTTTCCTGGTACACAGTAGTGATGGGACACGTGAAAGGTATCGATATTTTATTTTGTTTTACAAGGTTATTACTGGTAGTGAAGCATTATATATTTTAGTAAAAAATGAAACGAGTACCGTGAAATGATAGTTTGTCTGGCATATTAAATAAGATTGTTATTTGATATTTACAAAAATGACAGCATCGCCTGAAAAAACTACTATCGACGAAAAAAACCGTGCATTTCTTTGTGATAGGTATGTGCTCTCCGGCCGACATTTTATCTTTAATCAAATAAAACAGTCAACAAAAAACACCTAATAATTCACTATTAAAATTATTAAAAAGGATTGTGTAATTTCGTTTTTAAAATAGTAGAGAGTATAATATATGCTTACAATAAAATTTTTACAGCTCAATCTATACCGTATATAGGTGTGTTATACGGTATAGATTAAGCTGTAAAAGCTTATGTGGAATATATACGATTTTTCTAAATTGTAACAAGGTCGGACCCTTCTTTATTGGAATTGGTTAAGAAACCGACAAATTCGTACGTATTTCCTAATTTAGTTGCAAAGAAAAAGTAAAGGTAAGATATTGAATATTTGTTCACAAAAAGCATTTACTTATCGTAGGAAATGAGGCGATATCTATCTATCGATTAGCCACAGATTTCCACTGCTGAAGATAGGGCCTCCCCTATGGCTCGCCACAGAGTACGATCCTGTGCAGACCGCATCTACCGACTCCCCGCGATCCTCACGTGGTCATCCGTCCACCTATTCGATACAGCCTAATGAGGCGATAGAGTAACTGGTTGACTATTGATTAAAAGCTGCTGCGAGCAAGGTAATGAGCGCAGCCGTTAGTAACATAACACCGTCCAAAGTAATTTACACTTTCATTCTCCGTCTAACCGGCTTGTCTTAAGGAAAAATGTTGTATTAGAGGAAATACGGGGACAATGACATATAAAATATGGAAAAAATTACATACTGGGTTTATTTCGAATTTGGTAAGCGAGCTGTTTATCACTGAAACCTGATGACGACCATGTTCACAAACCTGTGAAGGGCCGAACATGTCTCATGGTGTGATCATGTCTGGCGCCCACATTAGTTAATTTTATACATGACTCTCTTCTAGATTTGTAACCATTTTTATTTATGTCATGATCTTAGATATCGCCTCCTATCTGAGTTGTCGCCGAAAAACGGTACTTTTCAACAAAAGGACGTAAGTGCCGTGGAGATACGCTCTTTTTCTTATAACATTTTTTTTCATCTGTAGTGTGCATTTCGTATGAACGCCTGCGGAACGCTACACTGAGCACGGTCCGACATGCTCTTGGTAGGTTTTTTATTTAACGGCTACTGAAAACGGGACAATTCTGCCAGCATCCACCTAAGGAGATATATACATGTAAATAAAAATAATAATATAATAATATCGAGAATCATGATGTCAATCTCTAGTCGGCGCCATTCTGTCGAGGGATGTTGGTTGACGAGCCAACCGGGAAACCGAGCATCGATCGAACGAGCACAGTATAAATTTATACTACCTATTATAAAGTTGTAAAAATTTAATGCCTGTACGCTTAAGATATTCAATTTAATATAAATGTGTCGCGTACAAAGCAAGCGCAGCGTGGGGGCTATTCATAAATTACGTCATTTGAAATTTGAAGGGGAGGGATCTAGACATCGGATGACGGTAGTATGACGAAGGAGGGGGGGGGGGTCAGTCCCGAGATGGCATCATGTTTCGCAACTATAAAAATGCTTGCTGAGTAAAAAAGGGAATGAAATTCGCGTTTCTATAAACCGTTGATAAAAACGCACTTTTTGGAAATGACATCATTTTAATTTGGTAGGGGGGGTCATTCGAATTATGATGGTTGGATGATTTTAGGGGGGGGCGGTCAAAATCGTCAAAAATGGATAACTTAATTTATGAACAGCCCCGTGGGAAGGCCACCCGCAAGGTGGTCAGACGACCTGGTTAGGGTTGCGGGGACTCGCTGGATGCGAGTCGCTTCTATCCGGCATGAATGTTAACCCTTTTAACAAATAAATCAATAATCAGGGGCAATCTCACACAAACCGAAGTCCTAAACTAGGCACAGTTTGTACTATGAATATGCGACGATATACCTACATAATATATAGATAAATGATAATACTTAAATACGTCATGCCAGAATAACTCATGCCAAAAAGTGTAAGCGCAAGCAGGTAGTAGGGTGGAATAAGCATGCGAAAGAGGCCCATGCTTGGGCCCGAATTTGTTTTCAACAGTGGTACATGTTTGGAAAGCCAGTTGTTGGAAATGTGTACTTCCCGAAAATTGTTCAAGAATAAGCTGAAGTGGTGTCAGGACAATCAAACTCAAATTAAGATGGACATTTTAGCTACTCACCACAAAGCGAAAGACTTTAGCAGGTTCTGGAATTGCAGAAATAAAATTAAACCTGTACTGTTGTGTGGACCATCTAATGGTCTGTGTGAACCTGTCCAAATCGCTAACATGTTCAGGAACTATTTCAAAGTCAATAGTGAGCTTCCACAAAGGGAGGGGCAGGTTCTCTCTACTGAAACCAAGTGGGCTGACGGACCAATCTGTTTCTCACTTAAGGAGGTAAAACTCGTTATTAAAAATATGACAAAATGGAAATCTCCGGGGCATGATGGCCTCAGTATAGAGCACTTGATACATGCGGGTGCTCATCTACCTCGAGTGTTGAAAATGTTCTTCAATCTATGTATTAGTCATTGCCATCTTCCATATGATTTCATGAAGACAATAGTTGTGCCTATCTCAAAAAATAAAACCGGGAATGCCACCGATAAGTGTAATTACAGGCCGATATCTTTGGCGACGGTTATGGCTAAAGTGTTTGACGGTTTGCTTGACGACCTGCTGTCAAGGCATATAAAAACGCAGGATGCTCAGTTTGGCTTTAAACCGGACTTATCAACTGAAAGCGCAATTCTCTGCTTCGAGCATGCCGTCAAATACTATACCGATGGCAAAACGCCTGTATTTTCCTGTTTCTTGGATTTATCGAAGGCATTCGATACGGTGTCTTATGATATTCTTTGGGATAAAATGGAGAATAGTACGAGTACACCGAGGGAGGTGACCAGTTTGCTCCGCTATTGGTATGGCAACCAAATGAATCAGGTGAGGTGGGCAGGTGCGTACTCGGACGAGTATAGGTTGCAGTGTGGGATTAGACAGGGAGGGCTGAGTTCACCACGACTGTTCAACCTGTACATGGACAAGTTGATAGCGGGGCTCAGCAGCAGAGGTATTGGATTTTCAATAGGCGGAACTATAGTCAACAATATTAGGTATGCGGATGATATGGTGCTGCTGTGCAGTGCGTTAGTAAAACTGCTTAAGGTCTGTGAGGAGTACGCGGTGGTGTATTAGATACAATTCTAGCAAAAGCGAGCTGCTAGTTTTTAAAGCTGGTGATAAGGCCTTTGATGCTATTCGTACCGTCTTCTTGAATGAAGCTCCACTAAGAAGAGTCACAAGTGTTAAGTATCTCGGACATTGGATCACTGATAATCCCCATGATGATCTCGATGTTGAGAGGGAGCGTAGGGCATTGGCTGTGCGCTGTAATGTTAGCCCACAGGTTTGCACGATGTGATACCACTGTTAAAGTAACCCTTTTTAAGGCATTCTGTCAGACGTTTTACACGTGCAGCCTGTGGACTCACTACACTAAGAAGGCGTTCAATGCCCTGCGCGTCCAATACAACAATGGGTTCAGGATGTTGTTGGGACTACCACGCTTTTGCAGCGCATCAGGTATGTTCGCGGAAGCGCACACCGATTGTTTCGGTGCTATAGTACGCAAGAGAACTAACTGCCTCTCGGCGTGTGTGTGAGTTCCAACAGCCTCCTGCTCCTAGTCGCTGAGTATCCTGCTAGCGCTTTATGGAAGCACTGGAATTCTATACACATGGAAGATAGAGGCTGTGTGTACAGTATCTTTTAATATATTTTTAATAATTCTGTATAACTAACATAGTTTATAAGTTTCTTGTAATTACCACTATGGACATGGTCTGAAATAAATATTTTGAATTGAATTGAATTGAATTCAAATACATAGAAAACATCAAAGACCCAGTAGCAAATATTCGTGCTCATCACACAAGTACTTGCCCTGGCCGGGATTCGAACCCGGGACCGCTAGCTTCGTAGGCCGTTGTGCAACCCACTGAGGCAAACGTGTCGTCTAAGTAAATAACTCGGTAGAGTTATTTACCTACCTGCCTTTCTTTACTAAATTCATCATAAATTCAAGTATCTTTTTATGTTAGGCCGTTTTTCAATAAGATGCATTCTTAACAAGTTGGCTCTCAGCCAAAACGGAATTTAATGGTTTCGGAAAGGGAATGCTATCCTACGTTCGTATATTCTGAATGAGTAGCAGAAAATCGTGTATTTTTATTGAAATCCCATTTCTGCCGCAGGTTTGCCTATAAAAAAACGTCTTATTGCTTATTCGTTGGTGATTTTCGGGCCTTTCAACGATTTATTTGCAGTAAACTTTTTTGTGTATTGTTATTTGGTTTTCTGTTGTGTATACAACGTGTCTTTGACTTATGGAAAAATAGATACTGAAATCCCGAGAAGAGTTATTTAATAATTTAAACAAATCAACAATTATAGTAACGTACTGTATCAGTTGCTTGCAATGACGGTAAGTCTTTAATTACCATATATGTATTATGTATCTACATACAGGCTGTTTGGAAGTATTCAATCGTAAATCAGTCATTGATCAGTTAATACTACCATTTGATATGAGATTTTGTATATCTGTTAGAAATACCCTAATCAACCACATATTTTTTATGTTTATCCAGAGACCAGAGACACGTTGTATATAGTGAAGGATAATTTTGAAGCGATAATACGCCAGAAACATCATACTTTTATTTGGAGTGCAGACAATTGGACAATGTTGAAACCGAACGCACCTGTCAGTCTATGTCACCCTTTTCGCGTATGACAGCTGTCACTTGATTGAAAGACATCAGATTGAGGTTAGCAAGGCGCGTAAACAGGCACATTGAATTAGATTGTCTTGAAGGATGAACTTGCGGTGTGGACTACTAGTTTTGTATCAAGTCACATCTTGCTTGGATTAACGCGTTTCGAATAGGCGAAATCGCCCCGCGAAGTGGATTAATCCGTATTTGTTGATGTTCCCGAGATTTGGTTGCCTAAATCAGGGCCGGTGTGTAATTTGTCTAAGTGGTGTGATCCTGTTGGAACTGCGCGTGGCGACCTTAAAGTCACAAGGGAAGTGAAGATTTATTTGTTACATATTGGCCAATATTTAATATATAAACCTCGAAGGAAGTTTAGCAACGCCGTCGGGACGAGTGAAGGAAACGTATTTACCGTAAGTTTTAATATTAAGTTAAGTTTAGGTTCTAAGTTAGGTTAAGAAGAATCCTGCCACAGTAGGACTTTTGTCACCAGATCCCTAAGTGGAGATGGTAACAGACATTTAATGTGAAATTAAAATTCCCTTTTAGGGGAGTTTATTTGTTGACGTATCATATATTATTCTCATGTGTCTTGATGTGTCACTTTCCTACAACAGGGAAAAAGGCTTACAAATATCATCTTCTTCTACCAGTTTCCGGAACTCTGCACAATTTGCGGCCTTTCTACACAGGCAAGCAACGTCAATACCTTTTTCAATTCTTGAGGTTATTTATCAATACAATTCAAATATGGTATCTTTATTGCACACCTCAGATACGCAGAAATACAGAACATGACTGTAAAATTCGAATACGCAGAGGTAAACAACAGGCGGTCTTATCGTTAAATAGCGATATCTCCCAGACAACGTTTGGGTATCGGAGTGTTTAAAATACAACAATTTTAGCTGAGTAGGTTGTGAGAAACAAACAAACTATGAAGAATCAATGTTAGTCGTCTTCGCCCCCTGCCCTTATACCCCTCGATTTGACTTTTTATAATGTTCTTCTATACTATTATAAAGTTGTACAAATGAAATGTGTGTACATTGAAGATATTAAAAAAAAAATAGTAACGGACCATTTGGAATGGAAATATTTATATTTTTTATTTTTTTACGTGTTTGTATGTGTCGATGCGGCTTCATCACGCCAAATTGGCTTAACGGATTTTGACTATTTTTGGTACACGTGTAGCTAAGTATCTGCAGAAGGTTATAGGATGCCTTTTATTTGACTACGTTGAGGAAAAAGAGAGGGTTATGATTTTTTTCTCCCCCGCCGACGAAGGGTACGTTCCAATAACTCATACCCAAAATACATTAGGTGCCATTCTGTTACTAACGACCACTGCAAGTGATATTACGAAGAAAAAACAGCACTGTTGGTCGCTATCATGTTTATTTATGAGTCAAACTCAGTTAAGTTGTGGATATGAATAAAGTTTTTTTACCTAAAAAAACCCGAGCTAAAATTTCATAGGTATCTATCCGACCTCCATGATATATGTTATCCTTGTACCTTCTAACGGATAAAAGATTTTCTTCCACATATTCCTGTAAGCCACACTTACGCGGAGATTTAGCGCTCGTGCCCCGCACGGCCCGCAAGCCCTGCATGAAAGTGTTTGCCAGTAACGTGGTGTCCATATAAAGGCGATTCCCACCGGGTTGCCCAAGGAACGGCCTATAACCACAATTTTCTTTAAATATGAGTAAATGAATACGCTTCAGCTTCGCTTGTAATTTTCATGACGGCACGCCTCTGGTGTTTGCTTAAAACGACACTAGACTTGGAATCCGGGCTTTCTTGCTTTAAGTGACAATTTTATAAAGCTAATAGGTACGAAATTGGCTACGGTCTACCATGGATTACTTAAAAAGTTTACCTTTAAAACTACTTAAAAATAGATTCGGTTTCACTTCGAGAATCGTATACAGGGTGTAATCTTAAGTTAAGCACGTAAAAGATAAAGAGAAGAATGTCATTTTTACATAATTTAGCTGTTTATTAATCTGTTGTTTGTACAAACTAGACAAAAACGGAAAATGAAGATGAATTTTCGGATAACTGTTCCATCGAGGAAATTTTCAACAAACATGTTTCCGCGTTAATCACTAAATAGGTTATATAGTAAAAAAACACATACCTATCTAAAAACCAGCCTGTTTCATATACTAGATTTGAAAATAATTGCTCAAACTTTCGATGCATCCCTTTTAAGTCTGACTAGGCGATTATTTCGTACCTATTACTGATATCCAAAATTAATCTACACGTGTATCTACTAAATTATTATGATCATTTTCAATTAGATGAAGGAGAGGAGGTAAAATGAGTACTAGACCACTGAAAATACGAAAACTAAAACCCTTCTACTAATCTATGGGAGTGTTTAATGTCGAAATTTTGGATATTTCTCGTTTGATTTTTAAAAACTTACTGATGTCATTTTACTCAATAGGTAACGTAACTTCGATATATGTTAAAAGTTTACGATAACTGTAATAGTTACGAAATAATCGCCTGGTCAGACTTAACGATTACACCCTGTATACCCACACTAAAGAGTATTCTGCGAACTCTCAGTGAGCCTACCATGAGCTGAGTTTACGATCGGCGCTAGCGAGTATCTCGTATCGAGAATCAGTGCACCTCTCCCGCACGCGCTAATAGTGCGAAAGAGATAGACCGTCATCGAGCGCTCGATACTCGCTCGTGCCGAACTCATGGTAGGCGCACAGGCCCCAAATCTGTTTTTATGCAAAAATCACGTTAATTTGTTCATCTGCTCTTGCGTATAAAAAGAGCAAACTAACAAATGAACTTTCGCATTAAAATAGTATGTTTGTCGAAACATTGGTTTGCCATCACGCGTTACATTCAGACTTACTACCTATCTAGTATCTATGTTTATGATTTTTAGGGATCCGTACCCAGAGGGTAAAACCGGACCTTATTACTAAGACTCCGCTGTCCATCTGTCTGTCTGTCTGTCTGTCTGTCTGTCTGTCTGTCCGTCTGTCTATCTGTCTGTCCTTTCGGTCCGTCTGTCATTAGGCTGTATCTCATGAACCGTGATAGTATAATTTTATGTCTGTCTGTCTATGTCAATAATCAATTTAAGATGATCGAACACCGCGTACATTTTGCTTAGGACTAGAGCTCTGCTAACACTGGATTTTCATAGATACGGCCGTTTGTAGCGCTCGTTGCTAATATGCCGCATTCCCGAAATACCAGATTTTACAAAATACCACATTCTTGATTTATCACACTACCCATACACCAATTTTTTAGTATAGTTCTTATAACGATTTAGTTCCATGAGTACCTTTCAATTTTATAACCTGGTCAACCTGGTGTAACGGGATTGTGGTAATCACATAATGTGATATATTGATAATCCGATATTTAGCAAAATCTGGTATTTAGTGAATGCGGTATATTAGCAACAAACGGTTTGTAGCGTATATTTTGTACGGAACCCTCGGTGCGCAAGTCCGACTCGAACTTGGCCGGTTTTTTTATGAAATCCTTATAACCTCTTTGTCGTAGGGTGCGTTGGAGTAAGACGGAAGTATGGTAAAGTTCGAAAGGTGGACTTTATATCAACGCCTTTAAGAGCATTTTCGGTACAATTTCAGTCTTTCCCATACTTCCGTCTTACCCCAATGCACCTTAATACATTTTCTCCCACATATTCGTATGAGCGACACTTAAGTGGAGATTTAGCTCTCGCGCCACGCACGGCTGAGGGCCCTGCACTGGAGTGTTTGCGTAAGACGAGACTAGACTCGAGGAACCGCGTCTACGTGCTTTAACACATTCGCGACCGCGAGCCCGCTCGACGGGCGCTCCGCTCGATGCAACTTTCCGCTACTAACGGGTTTCGCCATGCTATTTACTACGAGCATAGCAGTAAGAAAACTATCATTCGCTTGTCCTTATACCATTTACTTGGGGTCGGCGCAGCATGTTTTTTCTTACATACCTCTCTATCACTCGTCATCTCGTCACTTACATCCTTCCTGTTCATGGCATCTCTCATGCAATCCATCCACCTTTTCCTCGACCTACACTTCCTCTTACATCCCTCCACATGCATATCATATGAGGAGCTTAGCAGCCTACATGTCGGATGCCATATAGACGGGGTATGTGTCAATAACATAAGTTATGCTGACGATATGGTGCTGCTGGGCCCCTCAATCAACTCCATTAGGCGACTGATTGCGATTTGTGAGAGTTACGCCGATCGACACGGTCTTAGGTACAACGCCAGTAAGAGTGAGATGGTCGTGTTCAAGGCCCGTAAATATAATCCACAAAATGTACCTGAGATAGTGTTGAGTGGCGTGGCTCTCAAAGTTGTTAATAAATTTAAATATCTAGGTCATATAGTCACGGATAACCTTGACGATGACCTTGATATGGAACGAGAAAGAAGGGCCCTGGCAGTGCGGGGCAACATGCTCATTCGTAGATTTGCACGGTGTACAAGAGATGTTAAGCTGACACTATTTAGGGCGTTTTGCACATCCTTCTACTCGTGCAGTCTATGGGTGAAGCATACGAAGCGCGTTTATAATACGTTGCGTGTCCAGTACAATAACATTTTCAGGATGCTGTTTAAGCTTCCTCGCCACTGTAGTGCATCCGGTATGTTTGCGGAGGCCCGGACAGATGGTTTTCACGCTATCCGTCGCAAAAGGGTCGCCTCGATGCTAAGGCGCGTGAGGAATAGCAGTAACGGCA
Organism: Hedya salicella; assembly: GCA_905404275.2. NCBI lineage: Eukaryota > Metazoa > Arthropoda > Insecta > Lepidoptera > Tortricidae > Hedya > Hedya salicella. Next base: position 5,298,394 of record FR990114.1, on the reverse strand, counting down.
TCCTGAGCATGTTGGCTGGACGTCTGGATTGCCCTATGTTGTTGCACTGGGTGGGCATTTGTACAGGGAAGTTAAAATAAGTTAGATTTAGTTTACTAACACCTAGTTTTGTAAGTTATTGCCATTGGATTTGCTACTAACACCATATGGATCTCGCATCTGAAATAAATGATTTTTATTTTATTTTTTTTATTTATTATATCTAATACCCTTACGACCGTAGGCGATTTGCTCTCAGCTTCGATAAGCTGATAGTGGCACCCGTAGTCGATACTACGGGTGCCACTTTCAGGTTTTCTCATATATATACTCATTCCTTATCCAATCTATTCTCGTCACGCCACTCATCCATCTCAATATTCTCATCTCCGTAACATGTAATCTAAGTATTTTCATCCGTCACCCTTGCGGCCCAACGTTCCGATCCATACATAACGACAGGTCTTACAATGCTCTTGTAGATTCGTAGCACTACGAAAATGTCGGTGCAAAAGTGTTAACACATTCACTGCCAGGAACCCGCCTCGCGGGCACTCTGCTAGTAGACGCGTAGCCGATACCATGCGTTTCCCCGTATGTAAAAACTAATAGGTTTTTAAGGGGTCGGTCGGCAACACGCACGTAATGCCTCTGGCGTTGCAAGCGTTCTTAGTCTGCGGTGACTGCTTAACATCAGGCAGGCCGTACGCTTGTTTGCCACCTTAGTCATATAAAATGTAGAGGAAAGTGCGCAGCCCTACGAAAAGCTAGGCAGCAAAAGTATTAAGCGGCAGTTTTATAAAGCTAAGTTTTATTTCAAATTCAAATTCATTTCCAGCAACTTTCCTTCCGTAAAAACGTTTTTTTGAGTCCAGTGAAAAGCAGTAAATAATATTTTCAAATCCGTCCAATGCTTGACGGTACTAAGTAAGTAAAATTAAATGGTATTAGGTTTGTAGAAACTGCTATTCTAATTGTGAAGTTTGCTGTTGAAGTTGCTTTCGGTGCGAAAAAGAACACGAATTTTTAAATTCAACTTTTAATATAATATGATGTTTTGTACGTGCCCTCAACTCTGGTGCCTACGTTTACCTATCTGAGGATCCTCATTTCATCTCCTCCGTTTCGAGAACTAATTCAACCACAAATTCCGTACAGTACTGGCCTGAAACGTCTGTGACACGATCAAGCACTTGCTACTGGCAGTCAACGTCCAATCGAACCTGCTCTTAATCTATGTAGTAGATGCAGCTAATAGTATATAGATTTATTACAAAAACATAAAAATACAACCAAATTGATAACCAACTTTTTGGGAGTCGGTTAAAAATAGAAAATATTTTTCAAACAGCCTGTTTCACTTAGTTTTATGAATATCTTCTGTACACAAATATATTGATATAAATATTTTTTACAACTTGAACTTTATAAAAGTACAAATGACTATTTAACAAGGTTGTGCTTACCACTTTCCACTTGCCAGTCGAATCGCGCTATCATACAAAGACTCGAATTCGAAAGAGAATGTTTGGCGCAATCGAAACAGGACTTATTACATAGAAACTGCTCAAGAAACAAAAACTATCTGGCGGTCTATCCTAAGCTGTAAGAGGCGTCGACTTCACCTGCAAGGAGACAAATCACACCAACTTTGTTCCCTCGGCATTCGATAACGTTAATAGACTGTACTTACGGGATGAATGGCCTAACTGTGGGCTCAATTCAGGAGGCTACCTTATCAAAATATACTTCCCGTATATTTTTCTTCCATATAATCTATCTATATTATAAAATTATAAAAAATATTGTCTGTACATTGAAAATATTTATAAAATATATTTTAACGGACTATTTAGAGACCTATAAATCGATATTTGTTTTGTACGTTTGAATGTTCGTATCTGTTGTTGTGGCTTGGTCAATTTCAATTATTTTTGATACACAAGTGTTGGGTATCCACAGATGGTTAATAGATAATTTTTTAACCGCTTTGCTGAAGAAAATAGAAATAATGACCTTTTCTCTTCCGCAAACGATGCGGGCACCTTCTAGTCCATACTAATATTATAAATGCGAAAGTGTGTCTGTCTGTCTGTCTGTCAGTTCTCGCTTAAACCGCTAAACCGATTTGGATGAAATTTGGTATGGAGATAATATGAGTCCCGGGGAAGGACATAATGCTTCTCTTTGTCCCGGAAAATTACCCTTATACGCGATAAACAAATTTAAGGTGGACGAAGTCGCGGGCAGAAGCAAGTAATATATATAATTTAATGTATTTGCAAACGGGCAGACGAGCCACGTAATGACCTGATGTAGATAGCTGAAGTTCAATTCAATTCAATTCTTTATTTGTATAAACAAGTGTACAATAAGATCTTATAATAAATATAAAGTCCATTTCTTGTTTGAACATAATATGGCGTACAAATATCAAATGCTCACTGAATACAGGCGGCGCAGTACGTATCGGTTTGTGGTTATATTATCCGTGGGAGGCCTGCTATCTTCGAATGCATTTTGGCTGATGATCAGGATATAAAGGAGGTGCGGATAACTTGGAACGTCTGATGGTCACAGGAAAGTTTGAAGGAAAACGACCAAGAGGTCGGAGCCCAAAGCGTTGGTGTGACCAGGCCCCTATTTAACAATCGTGACAATTCTTAGGTGACAACAACAATTTTATGTTTACGCCGATCCCCGCAAGCTCGATACATCTTCTTACTTTATACTGGGCACGCAATGTACGTGAAATAGGGATGATGACTGTAATCAAATAATAATAAATTTTGATACGAAATCACAGTTTTTATGATGTAAATCCTAAAAAAAAATTGAGTTCGATACCTTACGTTTAGGTTGTTTTATGAACCTTTAAAGTTAGGTGGGAAAGTCCATTTTTAAGTATGAATTTATACATTTCATGGTATTATTATTTATTAATGTATTACAAATATATTAGTAAATAATGATACCATTAAATAACCCATGAAATGTATGGTAACTTTTGTTATGAAACCGTTACGATAAACGCAAGTTTTAACATAGCTGCAGAACAAGGTTCTTATTTTCCCCATACAAGGTAGGAATGTGTGACGTCACACCGTCCTAGGCTTAGTATGGAGCGTTTTTGGGAAAGTCCAAAAATGTGATTTAAACGTTGTTGTGTCTCATGGAGTTTTTATGATATTGATGTAGTTTTTTCACTAGTATTTCTATTATTGAAAGGTCGTTCTAAGTATAACATGCCATGGAAAAAGTTGTCATCCCTATTGTCATTGTCACCCGACGTTTGTCACGATTGTGAAATAGAGGCCAGATCTCAGAGTAGACTAACACTACCGCCGCACGACACCAGGCAGCTGACCGTAACCGATGGAGAAAAGCAGTTGACAAGCTGAAGCGGAGACACGATCCTCAGCAATGAGGGAGTGATTGACAAGGAAGAAGGATATAAAATAGATCGAAATAGTAAAGATAAATTTAACTCCATTATCATAAGGCCCAGTGCACACACCGTCAACAAGAGCCTCGTGTAGAGCGGCAAGAGCTCTTCTTTGCGCCCGAGTGCTTGCATAACAGTACGGCGCGAGCGAAAAATGGCGGGCGGTAAGCTCGCCCTAAAGTCTCCAGACATAATATCAAATACTAGAGATTGCCCGCAACTTCGTTCGTTGAGAAAAGAAAGTCGTATCCCCCTTTTTAGCCTCATCATAGTGGGGTAAAAACTGGCCAAGTGCGAGTCGGACTCGCGCCCCGAGGGCTCCGTACAAACCTTCTCTTAACCTAACCTTATTGGCCGGTTAAGTTAAGTTTGCACCTGGTATCTAAAGCGGTGCATACAAATGAGGTGCAAACTTAAGGCAACCAAATTGTTCAAAACTGATTTATGAATACTAAATAAATATGTTTATTTTATTCTATTCTTATTATTTGTTGTTATAGCGGCAATAGAAACACACATCTGTGAACATTTCAAGTGTCTAGCTGTCACGGTTCATGAGATACAGCCTGGTGACAAACTGATCGACAGACGGACAGACAGACGGACGGACAGACAGACGGACAGCGGAATCTTAGTAACAGGGTCCCGTTTTACCCTTTAGGTACGGAACCCTAAAAATTATAAGCATCAGTGGAAATTCAGCTTCTTAAGTAATCCAAATCTTTAAATAAGGCGATATAAAAAGTCTCGATGGTCAACACATAATATTTTGGAGGTGTAAATGGTCTCCAAACGTCAAAAACAGAAATTAAAATATAAATATTACATTAGAGAAGTAACTATTAAGCTAACAGGCATCACAACTAAGGCTATGTATTCAGTATGTCATCCTCGTCATTAGTCCCTAATTTTGCCATCCTCTGTTAGTATGAAAGTTAGGATTTTGAATTTAGAACCCCGGCATCGTGCCTATAATATCATATCTTGCGATATTTTATTTGCTTCCAACTTCTTACTAAGTAGAAAAGTATCAAGAACAAAACCAATCTAAGGAAAGGGGGGACTATCCTCAATTGTAAGAGGCTTCGATGTCATCGACAGGTGACAAAACTCACACACTTTGTTCTCGCGCATTCGATAGTGCTTATGGATCGTAGTTAAGGGAACGAATGGGAGCAATTGCCCATAAAAAAGTTAAGTTTGCATCAGATATCTATAGCGTTGCATAGAAACGAGGTGCAAACTTGGGTTGCGTTAAGTTTGCACCTCGTTTCTATGCAACGCTATAGATATCTGCTGCAAACTTGTTCAAACAGGTTTATGAAAATGAAAAAAAATGAGATAATAAAACACAGTAATAATTTCGTGTAATATATTTAAATAAATAAACAAACTTCGGAGATGAGGGGGTAGCCCTTGCTTTGTGACGTAAAAAAATACGTTTCCAATATTTTTAATGAATAACCATTATTAGTCCGTAATACTAATAATAAAAATTTAGTCATCACCCTGTTAAAGATTGTTCACTAGGCTATTTAAGAACGTTTTTTTTGGTATGTTATAGAACGACCTCTCAATAATTAAATGGTGAAAAAAACTACTTCAAACTCATAAAAAACCCCCCAAGATACAATAATGTTAAAATCACTTTTTTGGACTTTCCCAAAAACGCTCCATGCTAAAGCCTAACTACGAGCTTAGTGACGTCACACGGTTAGTAGCTTGTATGGGGAAGTTAAAAACTTCGTTCAAAAGCTATGTAAAAACTTACGTTTATCGAAACAGTTTCATAACAAAAGCTACCATTATATTTTACAGGTTATTCAATTGTTTTATTAGTTATTCATATTTTCATACTTTAAAAATGGAATTTCCAACCCAACTTTAAGGGTTCATAAAAAAATCTACACATAAGATATCGTACTCTTAATGTTTACGCCGTTCCTTATTTTGTTTGTTTTATCAGAATTGTATGTAATTTTTACAAATTATGAGGTCAGACAACATACGTATTGGGTCATGTTTTATTGTATGCTAGACGGCGCCCGCAACTTCGTTTGCGGAGGCAAAAAAGCCATAAAAGCTCTTTTTCTCCTCGCCGTAGGGTGAAAAGTATCATATAGACATCTGTGGATGCTCAGCTACCCGTGTAGCAAAAAAAAAATTCGGAATTCAACTGTTTCTGGTACATCGTAGCTGCTTATAACCAACTATAGCAGTAGTTGGTTATAAGCAGCAACCAGGTTGGTTACCAACTGTGGATAGTAACTAAGTAAAAGTATCCTATAGAATACTTCTTAACCGACTATGCTGAAGAAAAAAATAGAGGTAATGACTTTTTCTCCTCCGCGAACGAAGTTCTGATGACTTAATAGGTTAGCTATGTTTACATGACGACCATCTATTCCAAACCTTATGGGAATAGGCATATGGAATGTTCGTTCACATTCAATAAAATCCGCGGTAAACATAAGGTCGTATGTGCCAGGGTACCGAACGATACTTACGCCTTTTTTTCTAACTTTGAATAGATGCATGGTTTTATACAAGGTCGTATGTAACTAGAAATGTACTAACACTTAGGCCTTTCTGATAAGTCTAGGAACCCGCAACGGGAATTCTCCAATTTGTCAAACGATCAATAGGAATAAATCGAGCTGGACGGAACTCTAGAATGAGATTTCTTAGAAATTGTACGAGAAATTTCGTTTTTATATGAACCAAGCACAGATTCCTATTGAACAGAGGCGGCGATGTTCTTTGCATACAAATTTTTACAGTAGTGACGGTACGATATGGCCTGAAATTAAATTAAATTAATTTATATGCCAACTTCGCTTCCGTGGGAATTCCGAATATTCTGCCCTTATTCTCCGTTTGCATCGTAAAGACAGACTCAATGCAAATTAGTTTTATAGGATCAGGGGGTTATTGCCTAACAAAATTTTAACAATTGGTATCGGAATCAATTGTCATAACCCATACAAAATCATGACACTTGATTCTGATTCCGAGCGTCAAACGCTATAGGCAATAGGGCTGGTGTTCGCTGTACGCAATGACAGTCGGTTTTTAAAAGTTGATCTTTAAAATGTAAAACATTTTAGTGTAGGGTCACTGAGCATCGTCCAACATTTTTATGAGCGGTTTTTAGTGTTCCGTGGCCAAAATGACAAAAACTGAACTCTTCTCTGTCAGAGGCATTTTACTATAAAACACAGCATTTTGGATGCTCACTCTACAAGATGACCAAGTCACTTTGTCATTAGATCCTTATTGCGGTCAGTGCGGACAGCCCGGACTGTAGTTCGCTCTATAACGCCCTCCTTATCTACGAATACAAAGGACTATCTCTCTCCCATGGTCTGCGCGCGACGGGGGGAAAGACAGCGCGGGCGGCGGGTATGAAAAGTGCTCGTGGCGGAGCACGATGACCCTGCCTCGCGCATTTTATATTTATACCCGTCCCCGCTGACAATACTAGATGACGCTTTAAGACTAAACATTATCGATATTCAAACTGAAGAAACAGGCTAAGCAAACTGAAGTAGCAATGGGCAGGCCACGTAGTTCGTAGAACCGATGGCCGTTGGGGCAGAAAGGTTCTCGAGTGGAGACCGTGCACCTTTTGTTATTGTTAACTGATAATAATTTACCGAAGGAAATATATCTGCACTGACAGATTAGCATACTGATGTTATTCGTAATGTTATATTTGAAGTTCTAAGTTTGAAATCCACATCCAGATGTTTAATCGTCAAGACTTTCTTGCGTTACGGCTTGCGGTGTCTAAATAATGTATTGTGACCTATTTCAGCGCCATCTGTTGCGATGTTTGTTGTTGTATAATTTGGCGTGGTCGTGCGAGGAATTAATGTGTTTTCTTTATTCCTTCTTTTAGTAAAGCCGAAACGCTGATTCGATTACCGTTTGAGATATACTAGCAGCGATGCAGAAGTTTTCGTTTAGTCAGAGCAGATTTTGAGGTTATCTCATTTGTAAGGAAACATGTTTTAGTGCTACGTATCGTCATAATAAAATTCGAAATTATGTCTTAGCTTATAGAGTACAAGGTTACCGAGCAACAGTCGATACTGCGATCAGTGCGGCGAGCCCGGACCGCAGTTCGCTCTCTAGTGCCTGGATTCAAAGAACCATGACGTTTCCACAGAATACAGAATAGTACAAAGTACAGAAGGCTCTCTCTTTTAATCTTACCGAAAGCCGCGCGTATCCGCGTGCGAGTGAGAGAGCTAACTTTTCTTATGTTTACGCAAACACCAAATAATGCTGCTGTAAAATCTACCTCCCGCTTGAATAATTCCATCCTCAAAGAGCTTCGTATTAAAGACCGTTTTTCATCAACAACGGTGAAATCACGAATACTAAAGTTCTTTGGTCACGTATGCTGAAATGAAGATGTAGATACTGGTTATTCAGGGCCAAGTGGAAGGCAAGAGAGCACGATGCCGATCACCAACTCGCTGGATTGATCTGACTCAAAAAGCTACTGAGTCCATCATGGTCCAGTGCACTCGTAACGGCAGAAATGGAAGCATATCGCTGAGAAAGCAGTCTTCTAGAAAGACTACGCCCCGCAGAACATCTTTCCAGTACATGGAAAATCGTCTGCGCAACCACGTACACTTTGACAAGAGTGTCCGACTTAGAAGAAAGAGAGAGAAATCTACCTATCTACCTAGTCAGGGGTGTATTTTTCGCCCCATAAGTTAAGGAAAAACCTTGCCAAGTGCGAGTTGGACTTGCGCACCGAGGGTTGCTACGCCGCCCCTGGCTGTTTGCCGCCCCGGGCTATGGTCCCCTTGGCCCTAGGGTAAATAAGCCCCTGTACCTAGTACATTTTAATGCATGTAACTCAGAGAATAAAATCCACCAAAATGCAGCAATCTCGTATTAAATGCCCAATGGGACTCACCCGTTAGTTAGCTAGTTTGCCAACTCGCGGCCGAGTTGTCATGATTCGCCGGAACATCCAACTAGGCGTTAACTTTCGCTAATGTAAAATGTGGCTGATAGTTTGGATGGAAAGTTAGTCCAGTGGCAACAGATTACCAAAATTAAATAGTTATGTTCTTGTTTATTCCAAGTAATTCAATCATATCAAGTATTTATGACACTGTAAAAAACGCTTTTTTCTAGAAGCTGGCTTTGAGCTTGATAAGCCTGACTAAACTTTATTTTTTCGGACTTTCCATTAATCGGATTCTGAGCGCAAACCCACCAACGGCTTTGCCATTCACGTCCACTTAGATGTGTAAACGCGTATAGGTGAAAAACTTAAGTAAAATCACCTTAAGCAGTAGTAGCGTATTCGTATAGGCAATTTGACGTTCCATATTTGAAAAATGACATAAGTTCCATATCAATTTTGTACACTACTACATACAAAAGGGGCTTTGCTTAAGTTTTTTATCTATATCATTACTTAACTAACGGTCATGATCATCATGAAAGTTGTCAAACCAACTGATAAAGAGGTAATGGTGTAGAAGGTACTACGGACAACAAAATTGCACGTTTTGGACTCTAATGTTGCAATGTAAGAAATTGGTCTACCACTATTGAACTTCAATGCACCTGAAATGGAGTCGAAAAGTGGTAAACCAATTTCTTGGTCAACCGTACCATGAAATAATGTTATATGAAATGTTGTGGTCGAACTCTATTCATCTAATTTTGCTGCCGATTATGCATAAAAAAATATTTGAAATAGATCATGACATGTGTTCTGATACTCTTAAATCATCAAGACGCTTTAAAACGCAACGGTTGGCCGAAACTGAATGGTGACCAATTTCAGCGCCATTTATTGCAATTTTTGTCGTTGTATAATTATTCATTATGTCTCTTCAAACGTGTCACTGTAACTTTTAGCTGTCTTTCTCTACATCACACTCTGAGATCTTTATTAACTGAATCAGCAACACGCTTCATGACGCGAAGTCAGCCGCCGGTTACAACGTCATTGCGGGAGACGGGCACTTGACAATATTTCGCGCGAATTGCGGACAGGCGTTGAGGGTGCAAGTGATGAGAGACTGTTGCTCGTTACTTAGGCCGACCATTTCATTGAATATAATAGAAGATAAGTTAGTGACAAAATTTGAGAAAGGTATGCTTCGGTGGTTTGGGCATTTAGAAAGGATTAGTGAAGGGAGACTACCAAGGAGAATTTAAGGAAGAGTCGGAAGAAGGCGGCCTCACCGAGGATATCTCGACCGATACTGAAAAAAAAACGAGCCAAGTGCGAGTCGAACTCGCGCACCGAGGGTCCTGTACAAAATATACGCTACAAACGGCCTTACCTATGAAAATCCAGTGTTAGCAGAGCCCTACTCCTAAGCAAAATGTACGCGGTGTTCGATCATTTTATATTGGTTATCGACATAGACAGACATAAAATTATACTGTTTTTAGTATTTGTTGTTATAGCGGCAACAGAAATACATCATCTGTGAAAAGTTGTTCATGCGATACAACCTGGTGACGGACGGACAGACAGACAGACCGACAGACAGAGAGACAGACCGACAGCCAGACACACAGATGGACAGCGGAGTCTTAGTAATAGGGTCCCGTTTTACCCTTTGGGTACGGAACCCTAAAAAGGCCACGTGAGGAGTACCGGGAACCGACGAGCGTGTGTGAAGATATGCATGGATATAAATAAAGCGGAAGAACTGTGGAAGGACCATAGAGTCTGGCATTCAGTAGTCTCAGCCTACTCCAATGGGGTACAGTGTGAGAGCGTATGTATTAATTAAATCATAGTCCAGCCGTGGCAACAAAATAGTTGTTAGGCATCTGATGATACCTGCTATCCATCAAACCACTTTTTGCCCTCTTACCGCAGACAACAAAAATAATCGTCTCAGTTAAACAGTCGGCCTGTATCACCCGGTGTTCTAATTTGTTTCGTGTCGCTAGTTTGACGAGGTGAAGTCAGTCACCGGTAACAACGTCATTGCGTGTGACAGACACTCGACAAATACTCTGGACGAATGGCGGACAGGCGGTGGCGATGCAAGTGAAAAGAGACTGTCAGTTCGTTTCCAGTTTCATCAGTTTTTAAGGTTTCCGTATGTGAATGGTACCGATGGAACCTTATTACTAAATCTTTGTTTCTAGGGCTGTTGAAGCGCAATTCTTAAAACACTTGAAGTGCATTTCTAAAAAAAGTTTGTACATCTATTAACGGATTCTTATTTGTTTCTCATTTTCTTAGAAAAAAAAAAATTTTTGCTTTAAAATCGTACTAGCACTAGCGGTCCCAGGTTCGAATCCCAGCCAGGGCAAGTGTTTGTGTGATGAGCACAAATGTTTGTTCCTGGGTCTTGGATATTTTCTATGTATTTAAGTATTGTAATTAATTTATATATTATGTTTAACGTCGCCCAGTACCCATAGTACAAGCTTTGCTTAGTTTGGGACTTGGTCGATTTGTATAAGATTGTCCCTAATATTTTCTATTTATTTTATTATTATTATTGATTTTTGATTGGTGTTTTACTGATACATTTTCATAATTAAGAGGATATATAGTTCATAGAATCTTGAATGATAATAATTAATAGTATTTGTCATCGTTTAAAAAAATGGTAAACAAAGTCTTTGACTTTTGATGTGTTTATACAAAAAGTACACACTTGTGTAGAAATGCTCTTAACTGTTCAGAGAATAGGGGAAGATAGATGCTTTGGAAATGTGGTGCTGGAGAAAGATGCTTGGAATATCGTGGACGGAGTTCCGCACCAACGTTTCCATACTCCAAGAACTCGGCATCACGATCATCATCGTCTATCGGCTGTAGTACAGTCGCGCATACTGCAGTACTTTGGCCATGTCTCTAGGCGGGATGACAACTCCATAGAGCGACTGGTTGTGTAGGGAAAAGTGGATGGAACCAGGTTGCGTGGCAGGTCCCCTATGCGTTGGACGGACCCAATAAAATCAGCAGTAGGAAACTGCGTATCTGACTGCGCCAGACCATCTGCCAACAGGGAGCGATGGCGGGAAATCGTGCGGAGAGCAGTGTCCGCCTCTACCACCGATGTGGACGCCTCAACGTAACCACGACCACTCTGCCAAGAGCGAAACGACAGAGAAGAAAAGTTCACAGAATATGTACTATTATGGCCAGTATGACACCAAATACTCAATAAAGAAAAATAAAAATATACCTATCTAAAGTCTCTTCAACACAAATAAACGAACCATATCACAGCAAACGACATAAAGCCAGTTTGCCGCAATGCTCCGCTTGAATCGTCCCTCACTTAAGTCGCGTACAATTTGTTATTGTGACTAATGGTCGCGGCGCGAAGAGGAATGGACCGTCAGGTTACTGGAGTCGTAATTGAAAATGTTTAGTCAAATCAATGATTTATATTCGATTACAACACCATCTATTGTTCTTCTCAAGTGGGTGTGTCAGGTTGGAGCGGCAAACAGTGGAAAAATAACGGTGAAGTGTCATTCTGGTTTGGGCGGTTAAGAATGTGATTGTGTTTGCATTATGTGAATACATAATTGTAGTTTAAATATCGAATGTTAATTCATTGCCTACGCTATGCCTGGCCCGGATGGTCATGATTCTTCGGAGGAAGACCCGACATATATATATATATATATATATATATATATAGACATATTTACATATATATATATATATATCCCACTAAAAACTTTCATGTAAAATTTTGACAGAGACCGTATAGATCGCACTGTCAAAGAATTATCAGATCACATGTACACCACAGGTGACCAAAGATGTAAATTATTCCATTAACACTTTCGCAACCGACATTTTCGTAGCGCTACTCTCTAAGCCAATAACATGGGAAAAACCGCATGTAGTGAAAACTTGCTACGAGCAGAGCGCCCGCCGAGCGGGCTCGCTGTGCAAATACAACGATAAAGCAACAAACATCACAGATTACAAAATAAAACGAATGTGACGGTGATACGGTGATATATTGAAGTGATGACCATTTCATTACAAGCAAAGCATCGGATCAAGAAACGCAAATCATTAATAATGTGAGTGAATTATAAAGGCCGAGCCACACTGAATGCGTGTGCGTGACGTGCACGTAGACGTCCGCATGGCGTGCGCGTTGTAAAGTACGAATCTTCATAAGAGATGACACACCGCTGCATACGCACACGTCATGCAAGCGGCGTGTCATTTATTATTAGGATTCGTACTTTACAACGCGAACGCCACTCGCACGTCACGCACACGCATCCGCTCTGGCTCGGCCTTAAATGTTACCAAGCAGTAATTTTATACAAAGATAAACAACAATATTTAAATTATTCGCCCACATCGCAACATGCTTCATTTCCGCAGATGGTAAATACGTTTTGGGGTATATCAATAATAAAGAGCCGGGATTGTATAAACAAGTTTATCCCGAACGCTATAGGTACTTACCAGAGGTCGGAATAGGTAGTACGTATACATATTTACCTACACTTCGCGGGAGGACTTAATTGCGAGGGGTTATAACCACAAAAAGTAATTATTGACTTTTATTGAGAAAATATATAAATAAATATTGATTAAATGTGTGTGTATTAGGTATGTTGGAAAAAGACCCAGGCCCATGCTTAGTTCTCCAAGAAAACATATCAAAACCTATAACAGTATAAAAAACAATAATAATAGAAGATAAACAATCAAAATATGTTTTTTTATTTTATGAAAATCTAATAAACTTGTTAACCGCAATCTATTTATCGTGCCTATCGCAAGCAAATATCTTATTTGAAACAAACAATTCTAAACTTGATATATACAACTGTTGTGATATTTTTAATGATGCAGTAATCAAATTAAAATTGTTGCTGCAAACAATGCACTTGATATGCTCTGGTGGAAATAAGTTTTCCGTTATACTCCATCGTTTTTTTTTCAATGTAGTAGGTGTGCAATAAACCAAAAAACGCTTTGTTTTCCCAAGCGGTAAACAAGTTTCGCACGACATTGATCAATAATGAAAGAGCAGATATTCTGTAAACAATTTGATTTTGAACGCTATGAAACGGGACAGGCGTCCTTCGCGGTACATTGACGCAATTTACCTTCCATTTGCATTTCCGCTAGTGATGTGCCGTTATCTAGAAAATTTCCTTTAGTACTACGGGAAAAATTCTGTGAGTATTGCTCACTAGTGTGGACTCTGTTTTTGTATCCGGAACATCCAAACATTCCAGTTTAAGTTGTTTAAAACTATAATTATTCCGAATTTTCATAATTTGAAATAATTATCAATAAAGGATAATGTTGTTGTAGATAGTAGTTAGTACCTATTGCACAATATATCTTTGTTAGGATATCTATGTCAAGTATATTATCACGAAATACATAGTATGGTGAAAATAAATAAATCAGCATAAATAATTTGTGTTGATTTCAAATTCATTGAAGTGTTCCGATAAACCTACTAAAAGTCCTTGGGTCTGGGTCCGCTGACTTCAGGGTTTTGGTTTATAATTATTATCACTTTTTTCAGATATTTGATCCTATCTTAGAAATCTAAAAAGTATTAACAGTTTTTTTTTTATGTTATAAGGGGCAAAGGAGTAGACGGCTCGCATGATGGTAAGTTGGTAAGCGATCATTGCCGCCCATAGACGCCTGCGGCACAAGGCGAGTCACAAGTGCGCTGCCGGCCTTACAGGTTAGTACGCTCTTATCGCGAACCATTCGAGTGGGGAGGGGAAGGGGAGTGAAGCTCAATTCCGAAGTGTGATATATGATAACCTTAACCTTTGTTACTCTCCAGAACATATTTAACATGTAAAAATAAAATGGTTCACTCGTAGAGAATACCTTTATGGCATTAAGTCCGCCATTTGTACTTTCTTGTATTGTGCAATGAAGTTTAAATAACAAAACATTTTGACGGCCGGTTTGGCTCAGAGGCAGTAACGTTCCCTGCGAAGCTCAGGTCCTGGGTTCAAATCCCGGTAAGAGCAAATATTTGTGTGATGAGCATCAATATTTGTTCCTGAGTCTTGGATGTTTTCTATTTATATAAGTAATATATCTATTAAAAATATCGTCGTCTAGTACCCATAACACAAGCCTTATTGAGCTTACCATGAGACTAGTTCGATTTGTGTAAAATTGTCCCGTAATATTAATTTATTATTTATTTATTTATAAATTAATACAATATGCTATTCAGTTGCTACAGGTTATTTATCCTTATTTGTCCTAAATAGTAAACAACATTCTAACCTAAAAGTACACCTTTTTTGTCCCGAACTCCATTTCCTCGTAAATAAAGTAACAGGAATTTTAATTTTTTGTGCCACCTTGCCAATTTCATACTTTGAATTTATTTCCTTGCGAGAAAATAGCTGGTATTGGCATTTAATGGATAAATAGCCTATATGTTGACGGCATTACGAACAATCCAACAAACAAACAGTATACTACTAAGAATTCAACATGGATTCTGTTACAATACAATAAATTGCACGTGTCTCCCTCGCGATCCCTAACAACGTTTGTCCAAATATCACCAGCCCTTACTGTTTTATCCCAATGGACATTAGCCCTAACAAGCAATTGTCATAACAATTATTTTCCATAATGTAATGGTTTCTCTAAAATTCATTTGTCCGGAGCCTTTTTTTTTCATAACTATCGATATCCTTATAATTTTTATTTTGTTTAAATTATGAATAATAGTATTAAGGAATTTAATAAATAAATAAATAAATAATTAAGGAAAACTAAAATGAGATAAAAAAACTTTAGGGGTTCCGATATATATCCAAATTCCACACCTCGCAAAGCCGAGTACAAAAGAAACAATACATTCAAGGAGAGATAAACAACAGGAGGTCTTATCACTAAACAGCGATCCCTTTTCTCCGAAACAGCACCTATTTTGTTAAGTTTATGGGAATTACCGGACAAAGAAAAAGGTAGACGTCGTGTCGTATCGAGAAGTCAAAGAACTGGCATTAAGTAGAACAGACTAGAGAGAACTGCAGCGACAAGAGTGAAACTCCTAAATAATAATAATAATGGGCATTTAATAAAAAAGTTGTGCCCGCACTTGCTGTTTCAGATAACAGAATTTTTGGGCTCATGTTACTCAGAATCAAGAGCACTGTTTATTTCACGAATAAAATAAAAGTGTCCCAGAAATTTGTGGTGTTTTTTCGGACATACTTTTTTATTTAACACTTTCACTGTCGCGATTTCTCTAGATTGGCAAACTATGTGGCCTGCCCATTGCCAATTCAGTTTGCTTACCCTGTTTGCTATGTCGGTGACTTTGATTTGTCTATGAATCTCTTCATTTCTGATTCGATCTCGTAGAGAAATCCCGAGCATAGCCCTTCCCATAGCTCGCTGAATGACTCTCTGAGCTTCTTTAAGAGGCCCATAGTCAGAGACCACATATCGGCTCCGTAGGTCATCACCGGTAATACGCACTGGTTGAAGACTTTCGTCTTTAAGCACTGAGGTATCCTGGATCAACTACATCATCTTCGGCATTTGTGTAAAAATCACTTTACTCTAATGTTCTACTGTCAGATGAAAGAAGAACAAACCAAGCAACCACCAATAAACAAATTTTCGAAATTACAATATGCATACAAAACACTTAGTAACTTAGTAACAAGTATACAACAGCTTCAAAATAAATAAAATCTCTGCCTTCCTATAGCACTTATTTAGCTGGCTCTTGGGTGGCAACAGATTTAGTTAATTTGTGTCTGTGGCGGAATTATTTGGTATTAAATTGGTTGAGAAAGGTTTGGGATGGCGTTACGGCTATCCTTATTGGATATCGCCTACCTTTTATATAAGACTAGTACGCTTAGGTATATAGTATCGACAAGTAAAGCTTCCTGCATCGATAAAACAGATTTTAAAAACGGGGCAAGTACGAGTCGGACTCGCGCGGGGCAAGTACGAGTGGGTTGCTTACAAAATATTTCCGAAAAAGGGCCGTATTTATGAAAATCCAGACTTAAAAATTTACGACTTTTATATCTTTCACGTTGGTCGTGCTATAAGAGGTACCTTCATTACAAATTTCAAGTATCTAGAACTACTGAAGGTAGTATAGGATTTCAACTGACAACAATTTTTATGGTAGGTTGCACCTTTTTTAATGACTGTTTTTTTCAATTACGATGACTTCCAAATTAGATTTCTCACAGCTTCAAGAGACTGCAGAGCATTTGCTATTAATTTCAGCTCGATCCTCCACTCGTTTCTGGACAAAAAGGTCTTGACAGACGGCAGATGGACAGATGGACTGACGGACGTTTTAAGGCCTCTCTTATGTATCAGTTGCATAAACTGCTATATAAAACTGGATACAGATAACTATCGAAGCCTCAACACCAAAATTTCACCGTTAATATATTTTTTCCCTTTTATCTGTAAAATATACAAATTGAGTGCAGCTCTCGCGAAAGGTTCATTTCATTACCATTAATGAAATTAATTTACATACATACTGACCCAAATTGTAGCTTTATGCACTTCTGATAAAATATAATTTGCAGGAAATTGCTGGTAGCTTGCTTATGATGAAAAGTTGGAAGCCGGTGTGGAATAATAATCTGTTTTTAATTCTATCAGATTTCGACAATGTGGAATTGGAGAGTATGTATAAGTGAAACGAAACGTATCATTTTAAAATGAACGTATCATTTTAAAATGATACGTTTCGTTTCAGAGTTTATGAAAGTTTGTCTTCAGAATTGTAAAAAGCTGTTCCAATAACTTTAACACTCACAACCAAGATTTTCCATTTAGGTTAAATTCATCCACTTTCTCATTTTGTCAACTACCAAGCTCGTCAACAATCATTTCATCCACTTCCTATCATGTCAATAATTTTTAAATGGTCCACCTCCTATGTCGCACACTTTCCAAATTCACTTCCGTCACTTTCATATTTCCGTCCATATTTTTGCTCAAGTCATTAAGTCAAAAGGAATACGCATTATTTTTATTTTTACTGAGTTTTTGTCATGTATCTGCTCATTTATACTATTATAAAGTTGTAAAAATATTTTTTCTTACATAAATGAAAGCATAATATTAATTTTGATAATATTTTAAAAGATTTAATAAAAATATTGTAACGGACAAAATATTCGGAGGTCACTTAATCAAAAAATAAAAAAATATTTTTTGTATAAAAATATATTGAGAAAACGTATTTTACAATAATGATAACTATAGGCTAAAAACAAACAATTTAGGGTAGATACAAGTACTTATAAGCCTGAACTAGGATTCCGTGTTTCAGGCAAAATAGGACTAACATAATCTATTTTAAATATTCACAAGCCGAATGTATACGAGTAGTAGGTATAGCCCAAAATAATTCTTAGATAATAAATTTAAAAATAAAACAATAGTTATTCAAAGATGATAATCAATGTTATTCTATATTAGTTGAAGGTAACAAAAAATAATAAATAATAATATTATTTGGAAACATATTTACTATAAAATAAAGCAATGCTATTCTTATTAAATAGTACGTGGCAATACTTCTTACATTATTTTAAGACGGTCAATAATTTCTCTGTATCTTCGTACGACATTTTTTGTAGGGCATCGCGGAGCGTTCGTTTACAATTAACATAACTGAGTGGATATAGGTCCAATGTAGCATTTAATCTATTGTAAAGAAATGGTCCCAGAAAAATAAAGAACCTAGATGAGAATGCGTGTTTTCTTTGTATGTTTTGAGAGCAAACAATATCTTTACGCCTCTTGTTATTATGTTCAGTTGTAAGGAACTGAGGTATGTATATTTGTTTGTGGCGTTGTGGGTTCGTCATGCCAAACCGCCTAAACGGATTTCAACTATTTTTGCTACACGGGTTACTGAGTATATACATCTGGTTATAAGATACTTTTTACCCGACTGCACTGAAGAAAAAAAGAGGGATTATGACTTTTTTCGTCCGCGAACGAAGTTGCACCTTCTAGTAGATATTAAATGTTTATTTCTAAGTTTAAAGGAGGTCGAATTGGGAAAATGGGCGACATGGCGATGTGGACGAGGTAGAAAGTAGACCATTTGAGAATGTTGACAAGATAGGAAGTGGACGATTAGTGGATGGTGACAAGATAGGAAGAGAACGATTTGGGAATTAAATGTGGACAAAATATAATTGTTGACGAGCTAGGAGGTTGACAAAATAAGAGCACAGGGATCACACTTTGAGTATCGCTGGTCTGTGGAATTGCAGCTCGCAAGTCGATGGACTGATTTTATTTTCCTTTTTTTGTTCGAATGGTGACATCATCGAGTATTCTTAGCTATACTTGTAAGTTCAAGAAAATCGATTAAGCCAATTCCAAATTATTAGCTTTCTTCTAGACTAGAAGGCGTCCGCAACTTTGCAGCCAATTGACGCAATGCAATGTTGCTACGTGTTCGTAGCAGCATTACGGCGTAGAAGTGCTACGCTACACTCTGTTACACAATTATCGGCTCGACACAAACACGAACGACAGGATCAAGCTATGACTAGCTAACTTTTGATATAGGTACCGGTTTCTGACCTTTTTTCAGTGTCTTTACATAATGTTTCGCATACTCTGAATAGAATTATAAAATAAAATCCATTTTAGCTAGTGGGCGCTCTGCTCGTAGACTCGTAGCCGTTACAATGCGTTTCTCTGTATATAAAGGAAAGTGCGTAGCGCTACGAAAAGCTTGACATGTTTACAACCAAGATTTATGTAGCACTACACTCGTAGCCGATAACATGGGAAAATGCGTATGCGTATGTAGTGAAAATTTGCTACGAACAGAGCGCCACCTAGCGAGTTCTGGTCGTGAAAATGTTAAAATATATGAACGTATATAGGGGTCGCCGACAGAATTCCACCTTTCGGTCGAAATATTGTTGTTGTGTCTTATAAAAAACTACAACTATTATAAATAGTATAGAATCATTTTCTTTATAAGGAGCGTTGGATAAGACGTAAGTAGGGAGAAGTTCGAAAGGTTAATTTTTTTTTAACGCCTTTAAGAGCATTTTCGGTAAAGTTTTATTCTTTTCTATACTTCCGTCTTACTCCACCGCACCCTACTCATATTTGAAAAGTTTAGTTGTTTCTTAATTTTTCACGATATACACAACAATGGACGGACGTGATTTCTTGCAATAAGAAATGATCCAATGTATAACATTTGTTAGCTATATTTTTTCCTCTGTATACATGCACGGTTCCCGAACAATACTCCTAAGCAGAATATCCTCGTCATATACTAAGCCACTGTAAATAACCTTATTTATATAATTTACAAATGAATAGTTCGGAAAACCGATGGCCGTTAGAGCAGAAAGGTTCTCCTGTGGAGACCGCGTACCGGCAAGCGCAGCGTGGATCACCCGTAATGTGGTTGGACGGGATGCGGGTCGCCTCTATCCGGCTATTGAGGAGGCTGTTGTCCAGCAGTGGACGTCCTATTGGTCAAAGAGAATCTAATATGGGTGAAACGATGATGATGAACAAACAATTTAAAAACCGTCACAATTTATTTAATTGCGTAATGTGCCAACGGTCGTATAATAAAGGATGCCAAAGACTGTGCGAAATGCAGGAGAAAAAGCCGGGAAGCGACCTTGGGCTCCAAAGCAGCAGCTTCAACTGGGAAAACACTTACATGAAAGAGAGAGAGAGAGAGTTAGAGAGCGAGAGTCTATTAACGTGCGATAATCAAACTACCAAACAAGCTAATTTACAATAAGATTCCTACGTAAAACTTCGTATCGAACTTTTGTTTTTTTTTTTTTTATATAAGTACAATTAAATGTGAGCAGTGCCTTAAAGCTGAGTGCTGACATCTAATTTAAACTGACTCTGACATACACGAACCCTGACAGCTAATTTAGAAGCATTGCAATGTTAAAGTTGTAATTTGGTGAATCGTAAAATGAGGATCAGTGCCGCTTTAATATTTAACATGGTGTTTATTTATTTATTAATTCAATTTAAACTTGACTGCACAAAACAAAAGTGTGTAAGTACAATGGCGCAATTAAATACCAAATGACACTATCTATCAGTTAATTAAAAGTATCCATAGAGCCCAGGGCCCAACAGAGATGCTTGAAATTACTGCAGTGGAAAAAATCTATCTGTAGCGAGACTCTTAGGACATAAAAACAAATAATGCATACATACCTACAAATAATAAATACATAATATTATAACATAAAGGTATGGAAGTTTTATTGTAATATAAATAAAAATCTAAGCTGTCCTTTGTCAGGTTAAGGTCGACATTTTACTATAACACTGTTAGCGTTAACAGCTGATTAAGGACTAATGACGACTGTCATATGAATGACATGGATAGGTGTAATAAACCATGGGCATTTTCACAAAAACGTGTAATCCCCACTTGTCTCAAACTACGGACTTTTTGAGTTCGTTTTGCTCAGGATCAAAAGTTCTATCGATTTTGATAGTTAATAAAATGTGTCCGAAAAAGAGTCAGTTTTGTGAAAACTGTCGATGTTATTTTCATACAAATTTACGGGATATTTGTTTTTACGTGACATTGATAGTGCTCTTGATACTGAATAAAACTAGACCATGAAGTCCATAATTCTGAGACAATAAAGGTAGGGTGTACACTTTTTTAAATGCCCATGTTCAACCTTTGTAAAGTGTCTTCCTATGGCGTCGTAGCTCTTTAACCGAAGCTTTTTACTTCTTACATGAAATAAAATGAAATGAAATTTATTTGCCGACTATGACTACACATAGGTGTTGCAGCAAGTCTTTGGTCAACCATAACCTGCTTAAATTAGCATGCAAAATGTAACACTATTTTCTTGAAAATATATCATGAAATGAGAAGTAGGAATCATGATATTACATAATCATGAATGAGTTAAAATGAGAGCATGAAGTTACAAATTTTGAATGTGAAGGACTAAAAAAAGATTTACGCAAGAATAATAATTCAGGTATTGTCGTATTTTACAATATACTCATAATAGGTCATTTGATCGAGTGTTTTTAGCCCTAGATCATGTTTCTAGCCCTAGTTCAAAATTTGTCTACAGCTGTCCCTCTCCCCACACCTGACAATATATGTGTCACTCGTATTCCCTAGAAACACGAAGATCACCGATTACTATTAATATTATGGTCTCACTGTATTAGCAAATATTAATAATATTTGTGAAACTATGACATCTTAGCATAAGGATGTTTATTATAAACCCTCGCCTCGCAGCTCTTGAATATGCAACAGTCGTTACAGCGCCATCGCGATATTATTGTATAATAATTAAACCAAGCATCCCTTTGTGTAAACAAAAACTTATTGGAATGGTGTTTTGGTGTGTTGTTAAGTTCAACATCAGACAAAAGACTTATAGACATAAAACTAACTCCATCCACAATGGAGCAGAAAGTCATAGCCTTTTTGTGTCAGAATTGTAGGGTAAAAAGAAAAAGTATCCAGTTAATATCGCCAATGTCCTACGCGATAATATTTCCATCCTCACCACTTAGATAGTTGGCAGTTCACAACTGTGGTTTATGCTAAAAATTTCCTGCCTCTCACGGCTGAACTGTGTAATAAATTATCGTCTGCAGTATTTCCAGACCGATGCGACCTGTGGGCGATTACAAGTAAAGAGGCCTAGCCTGACCTACCCAGTTCAAAGTTAGATTCTATAAAAAAGGCTTATTGGCGTTTGCAATCTGAAGACTTCGGAGACATAGCAACCTACTGAACTAAAATGGATTCAAAATTCTACAATGTATTTTGTACCTCTATGTCATCCTTTGTCATGTTACCTATGTTTTAAAAATAAATATATACTTTCTTACTATTCTTTAATACGTTCACTTTCCCCGTAAAAAACTATCTGAAAATGCCATAAGTCCAAATGTGCATCCAGTATGGAGAAGTGACCTCACAGTAAGCATAGACTCCTGACAAGGTCGAGCGACCCACCAATGGGGTTACTCCGACAGGGAACGTGTTAATTCATTTATTCAATTGAACAGAGTGTACAATTCTAGGTGGTCAACACACACACCGAGAGCCGGGTATTGGCATGCACCACGCGCTCCATTTGATTCGGTTTTAATCCTCCCATTTCCTTACACAGATGTAGGTAATTATAGACGCAATACTGATATAAGAGCAACGTAATATCAGTGGAATCAAATACTGTACATTAAATTATCGCCGGCTTCGGTAGTATTTCGAATCCGATGCGACCTTTAAGCCTTCAAGAAAAGAGCGTACTTCCACCTGAAGGGACGGCAACGCTCTTGTGTTGCAGGTATTAAGTTAAGCAACTCTGTGAGCTATGATCTCCTCGTTTCTGATTTGAAGATAATTTGTAATGAAAATAAGTATATGGTTCTAGCTCTAATTCCCCATCATCATCATCATCATATCAGCTTGTAGACGGCCAAGTGATAAAGGCCTGTCTTAAGGATCTTCACATCGACCAGTCGTACGCTAAATCCATCGGTTTCTCGTGATTTTGAACCGATCGTCGGTGCATCTTTTGGTGCCTTCCACGATGCATCGTCCTGTACGCGTTCGCCACTGGAACACCTTTCT
This sequence comes from Hedya salicella, assembly GCA_905404275.2. Taxonomy (NCBI): domain Eukaryota; kingdom Metazoa; phylum Arthropoda; class Insecta; order Lepidoptera; family Tortricidae; genus Hedya; species Hedya salicella. The sequence goes on along the minus strand of FR990114.1, from coordinate 5,275,336 downwards.
ACCCCAGCGGCTATTAGTTTTGCGAGCTCAATGTGCCCCGCTCACTAATTGATTTGAACCTAATCTATCAAAAGTGAGAAACTGAAGAGCAATTAAGTTGATAAATATATCTCAGTAACTAGATGTCGCTGCTCAAAACTATAACCCCTTCAATTATGTCACCGGATAATCCGGGTACATAGTGAAGACTACTACAGTAGGTTTTCGGATGTGAATGATGCCGAATGTATATATTTTACATAATATGTCTGTACATTAAAGATATTTAAAAAATATATTGAAACGGACTATTTTAAAGTTTGTACGTGTCGTTGTGTCTTTATCACGTCAAAACAGCTAAACAGATTTCAATAATTTTTGGTTGACGGGTAGCTAGGCGTCCATAGATGGTCAAAGAATACTTATTACCTGACTACGCTGAAGTAAAAAAAGGTTGTGATTTTTTCTCTCGCGAACGAAGTAAAGTACGTGTTTCATAGAAAGTATATTTATAATTTCTATGAACCTACATATAAACACTTGATGTCTCCCAACCATCTGTTAGTTTTCAGAATTATACCAAACGTTGTTTTTAAAATTATTAAGTGGATGTGCCGGAATGAAACAGTTTTAAGTATTCAATGACGTAAAATTTCCGTAAAAAAATATGGGCGCTATCGAAACTGTTAACACGATGATATAAGTTGGCTATCGTCCAGGGGCCGTGGGAATTAATAATGTTAAGTAGTTAAAACGAATGGTTTGGCAACAATGCAATGCTATTTCGAAGATTTCACTCCGCTAGAATCAGATTGCAAATACAAACTTCAAATAAAACCAATAAAATAGTCGCAAAATATGGTGCGTAAATTTTTATGATGTGTGAACTCTTAAAGTAAGATATCAAGAACTGAATATTTTTACGAGTGAATGAAGAGAACGTGGATATTTGTTTTTAGCTACACGTTAAAGATTGCTCTGAGGAGACTAGCCGTCTTTGTATGCAACGGACATGCCCTGTTAATATTCCATTATGACCTTAGTCTTATCTGACACTTCCATCATTTTAGCCCTACTACGTAATTCTGTAATTAGATATTTTTCACGCACAAGACGTTAATAATTAATTCAGACTGATACATGTCTCAAAGAAGTAAAAAAAAACCGGGATGTGTACTTGTGTATCTTTGGGTCTGTTTGTGGCATCATAACTCTAAACTCCTTTGTCTTTAACGTTTGGAGACGCTTTACACCTCCAAAATATTATGTATTGTAAGACCTTTTACATCTCCTTATTTAAAATTTTGACCACGAAGACTCGCTACATCTCCATTAAACTTAGTATATAACCTTTGTTGCATATACTGTTTTTTATAACTTTTATTTTTTACAATTTTTGACGCCTAGAGACCTGTAAGTATAGGTTAAAACTTAACCGGGTCCATTCAATTATAACTTAACCGTTAAGTTATAATCTAATGGACCCCGATACAATAAACATCTCCCTGTTAAGTGTGCCCAAGTATTTGTCTGTTGCGTTAATATTGCTATGAACTATAATGTCATTATCTAGATTGTGAATATTTTTCTGTTTATTGTAAACTCAGACATGTAAAAGTGCCCATGAGACCTACTTGCAGAATAAAGTTTTAATTTTTTTAATAAAAAGAATCAACCGATTTTGTTTTAGGTATTCGATATTTTAAAATTAAACAAAACTTAACTGGATCGAGAAATAATTATATGATTACTTGTCCTACGGAATCTTTCACGGCGATACCAGGGTATTATAAGTTGGCTAGAGTTCAGCCAACGGGGGATTTAATAATCCAGCTGGATCCGCTGAGTAGCTCAAACAAATGGGTGGCCCCACTCATTACGATACACAATGCGGTGCCAACGAACGGTTTCACTTATCAAATCATTTTTTTGTGAAAAAATTAAATAAATTATCATTGAAAATATCAGTAAAAATTGTAAACGATTTCAAATGATAGATAGATTGTAGGTATTTTGAATCGTTTACATTGCAATATGTTAAATAGCAATAATAGCGGAAACCGAAGAAATAGGGGTTTCCTGTGAAATCCATCCAAATTTAACCGTATGGAAGCGTAACTGAGGGTCAATTTCGGCCCCACGGACTTAATGCAGGTGGGGTTGGAGTCAATACGCAGTGCCGAATCGGCTATCAGTCGTCTGTCCGTCACTGTGTCGAATAGTGTCTAATATCAACGTCGGTTTTGGTTGACGTTTATCTATTTATCTATTATCTATCAGCCACGGACGTCCACTGCTGAACAAAGGCCGCCCCTATAGGTCGCCACTGGGTGTGATCCTGCGCAGATCCCATCCAACGACTTTCCGCGACCCTTACGAGGTCATTTGTCCACCTAGTTGGGGGTCCTATGCTGCGCTTTCCTATGCGTGGTTACCACTCCAGGAATTGACTATCCCGCGGCCATCCGTTCTCCGCGCTGCATAATTCGCCCATGGGCACTTCAACGATGCAATCCTGTGAGCTATGTCGGTAACTTTGGTACTTCTACGGATATCCCAGACAAATACCCTGTGCTTGAAGACGAAAGTCTTCGATCAGTGCATGTTGCCCATAATGACATATCCACTTGAGTGCTTTCCGCAACTGTAGTTGCATGTCACCACTCTTATTTCAAGTATAAATAGAGTTCAAACTAAAATCACGAGCACTTGAGTGGATATGGAACTGAGACATGGTCGTTCACAATAGGACTCATAAGGCGGCTTAGAGTAACGCAACCTGAAATAGAAAGGGCTATGCTCGGGGCTTCTCTTGATAGAATCAAGAATGAGAATATCCGCAGAAGAAACGATTCCAAGTGGATTTGAGTACAAGTTTCATATTATGTAACTGTACAAGTGATCTTGTACGTAAATTCTATAAAATATGACCAAGATCGCAAAATGCAAGCAACTTTGTAACTCCCAGACGGATGAGCCCATCATCATCATCATCAGCTTGGAGTCGTCCACGGCTGAACATAGGCCTTGCCCAATTCACGCCACCACACCCGGTCCTCAGCTCTTCGCATCCAACCGCTTCCCGCCAGTCTCGTCAGGTCGTCGGTCCATCTGGCGGGGGGTCGTCCCAAAGGGCGAGTCATTCGAGGTCTTCACAATTCCAATTCGGTTCGGTTTTCCTATGAACCCATTTTAATAAATTTTCTTATTTATTCTTTGGAGAACAAGTCTTCTATAAGTTTGAGTCTACCAGCGTTTTCTAAGACAACATCACTACTGTTAAGAATATCGACCTTGCTAGCTTAAGGCCCAGTTTTCGATCTTTGTTAGTTTTATCGTCTGGTATATACATATACTACTCAAAACAAAATAGGGGCCACTTTGGCGCGGGGAATCTATGTATAATACCATTACATTTATCTACGTCTAAATATACTGTAAAGCATAAGCGTATATTCGTAATCTCACTTCAAATACGTACTCGGCGCAATAATTCCAGCGCGTTTTAACATAAACATTAGGATCGGGACGGCTCATTTGCCACGTGAATGATTTATGTTCTGCGACGGTTCGCCGTCACTCATAACGCTGCCTGCCCATGGGCGTAGAAAAAAGGTAAACAAATATCACACATTAGGTAGGCAATCAAAGGAAGTTTAGGTGTACTCCTTAAATAAGCTCTCCTCTGACCAGTAATCGCAGGATCGTCAATGAAAGAACTCCAGGATAAGGAGCTCATCCAGAAATCGCGCAAAGTTTTTCGGGACACATTTATTTATTTATTATTTAAAAAGTTACACAGCATTACAGTAAAAACCAAGGCACTGTGAACTACAAAAAACAAATATATACAGAAAAACTTAAAAAGTAGTTCGATTTGGGCGACGTAACTGCGTGGGTCCGTTGCGTCGTCTGATCTGGTGTAGGATTCGGCAGATTGCCCCGGAACTGCCGAAACATCTACGGAACTGAGACATGGCCGTTCACAATGGGACTCACAATGCGGCTCAGGTTCACGCAACGTGCAATGAAAAGGGATATGCTCGGGGTTTCTCGTCGTAATAGAATCAGAACTGAGGATACCCGCAGAAAAACCAATGTAACTGACATAGTTCATAGGATTGCATCTTTGAAGTGGCAATGGGCGGGCCATGTAGCCGGAGAACGGATGGCTGTTGGAGCTGTAAAAGCCTGGAGTGGCGATAACGCATAGGAAAGCGCAGCGTAGGACGGCCCCCGACTAGGTGGATGGATGACCTCATAAGGGTCGCGGGGAGTCGGTGGATATGGTCTGCGCAGGGTTGCACCCTGTGGTGAGCTATAGAAGAGGCCTATGTTCAGCAGTGGACGTCCGCGGCTGATTGATTAATGGATACCACATTATATTTTATAATATGGTATTATATTTTGACTGTTTCGTTCTAAAGCCATAAACATCGCAGAACAATATCGCTGACTCAGAAAACTTATCTTTTATTCGACGCCCTTTAAGAACCTAAGCTATTTATAACAGACCACTGAAAATCATGAATCAAATCCTCTTGCCTCTATTATTCTTTCGGCTTGTATGCGAGAAACGCCCAGTAAAAATAAAGAGCCTCTAGAGAATACTGCCATAGCAAATGTGGATGATCAGTAGGTTAATTATAAATAGATACCTAATAAATAAATAAATATTACAGGACGATTATACACAACTCGAAATAGTCCCACGATAAGCTCAATTAGCCTTGTGTTATGAGTACCAGGCGACAATATATTTACTTATATTCATAGAAAACATCCAAGACTCAGGAATAAATATTTATGCTCATCACGCAAATATTTGCCCTTACCGGGATTTGAACCCAGAACCTTCAGCTTCGCAGGCAACGTTACTCCCACTGAGCTAAATCGGTCATCAGTTATAATTATTACAAGCTTTTATTTCATCATCATCATTTCAGCCATAAGACGTCCGCTGCCGGACACAGGCCTCCTAGATTTCCAAATGGGCTGGATAGAGGCGACTTGTATCCAGCCAGTGTCCGCAACCCTAACTAGGTCGTCCGGCCACGTTTCGGGTGGCCTTTCCACGCTGTGCTTGCCGGTACGCAGTCTCCACTCGAAAGCGTTTCCGCCTCAATGCCCATTGGTTCGTCAAACTATGTGCCCTGCACATTGCCACTTTAGTTTGTTTACCCTGTTTGTTATGTGACCTTGGTTCGTCTACGAATCTCCTCATTTTTGATTCCATCTCGTAGACAGATCCTGAGCAAATTCCTTTCAATATCTCGCCGAGTGACTCTGAGCTTCCTTAATTTCACAGTTTCAGCTTTTATTTAATTTCATATTTCGTTACTACTTTAAATAAAGCTTGTATCTAAAACAAATTCGAAAGTGCTTGTAACTAGGCCTACTTGAATAAAGAATATTTTGATTGATTGATTTCGAAAAAGAACAGCAAGTACATACTAGCGTCATACTACGTTTTTCATTGAAATCAATTGAGACACTATTTTTTAAAGCAGTCACGATTTGTATATATGTTTACAAATCTTGTAAAGAAAATTTAAACCACTTCCCTGGGACCGATTAAGCTGTAATTTGGTACATCTTTGTAACTTTAAATGACAATAATATAATAATATGGCACCATAGTGCTGGCCTGATGATGCAGTCGGATGAATGGTGATCATAAAAAGTCTGTAATAAAATAACGCAATCCTCCTGAGTTTGGGCTCTTTAATATTCAAATAAGCAGAGGTAAACAGCAGGCGGTCTTGCACCTAAGTAGAGATCTCTTCCAGATAACTTTTGGTGAAGTGTTTGAACCACAATAATTTTAGTTGTGTAGGTGTCGAGAAACAGCTATTCAAAAATTCAACATTGTTTATTTCATATATACATTTTCATTATGATCTAAGAGATAGAGCCGGTAGGCAAATATTTGCCTGTGTTGGGAGCTATGAAGTAAAAAAACGCGTACGCATGTATACTTATACATTATAAATATAATATTATGCAAAGTAGGTAAACAAATAACCATGGCAGTGAAATACATTATGTCCTACTGTTTCAAACACTACGACTGTGGCATCGGCAGGGATCCAAATAAAATATGAGTATGTATTGTCGGATATTTCGCTAAATGATCGTGGAGACTCGCGATCGGCGCGTTTTGTTTGTTGTGCTGGCACTCGCTGTCTGCCTTATTTACAACACTCGTATTTCACGCAAACTTGAGTCTGTGTCCTGAATGTAATTTGAGTGTTTTTTAATCGCTTATCAGCTGTTCTAGACTAAAGATGCAACTCGAAATAAATTTATCTTTAAAATATGAATATTAAAGACTGAATTACATCTTATAAGTAAACTAAAAGGTATACCCGCGAACTTCGTCCGCGGAGGAGAAAAAAATCATAAGCCTCTTTTTCTCTTCAGCGTAGTCGGGTAAATAGTATCCTATAACCATCTGGAGATACTTAGCTACCCGTGCACCAAAAATAGTTGAATTCCGTGTAGCCAATTTGACGTGATGAATGATGATACAAAAAATCCAAAAATATATATTACCATTTTGTGACCTCCAAATAATTAAAAAAAAAAACAAAAAAAAACATATTTTGTACAACTTAATAAAAGCATAGATATATACGCGACGGCTTTTAGCACATAGCAGATACACAAAACTTGCTCAAACTGTCTCCTAATACTTTGAGCCAGTTTTGTGTCATTTTACATCCATCTATCTATTTATCAGACGTCCACTGCTGAACATAGGTCGCACCTACAGCTCGCCACAGAGTGCGAATCTGCGCAGACCGCATCTACCGACTCTCCGTAACCGTCTCGAGGTCATCCGTCAACCTACTCGAGGGCCGTCCCACGTTGCGCTTTCCTATGCGTGGTCGCAGCTCCAGGACTTTACTGCCCCAACGGCCTTTTGTACTCCGGGATACATGGCCCACCCATCTCCACTTCAATTATGCAATCCTGTGAGCTATAACAATTATTTTGGTTCTGCTGCGGATATCCTCACTTCTGATTCCATCACGCTGAGAATAAATAGCCCTCTCCGTTGCACGTTCTTCAAATCAAATCAAAATCAAATCAAATCAAATCATTATTTATTTGCTAGAATACAGTCAAGTGGATGTTGTCAAATACATTTTTGTAGTACAGTGTATTCAGTCTGCTAGTGGGCATGCAAATGTAAGGTAATAAATACAATTAAAATTAAAATTATGCACCTACTAAAATTAACTAAGATAGTTCTTCTATAACTACGACTCAGCATGCAAAACAATAAAAATCTTATCCAAACTAATATTATAAATGCAAAAGTGTGTCTGTCCGTCTGTCTGTATGTCTGTGTGTCTGTCTGTCTGTTACCTCTTCACGCTTAAACCGCTGAACCGATTTTAATGGAATTTAGTATGGAGATAGTGTGAGTTCCGGGGAAGGACATAGGCTAATTTTTATCCCGGAAAAATACGCTTATCCGCGATAAACGAATTTAAGGCGGACGAAGTCGCGGGCAGAAGCTAGTAGAATATAAACCTAATATTTTAAAGTATTCTTTTACTGAATAAAAAGCATTTTGTACCAAAAAGTCCAATAAATATTTTCAGAGGCATTTCGGAGGCTCTTACTTGATTGGGTAACTTATTGTACAATTGGGGTGCCATGCCAAATACACTTTTTGCACGCAAGGCTGTTTTTGATTGTTGACAAATGATTTTATGGTTCTTTATCTTTATATATTTCACGATAAAAAAAATCTTAATTAAACGTGTTCACACTCACTCACTCGGAAAAGCTCCATTCTCAGCGCCAAATCTGCGTGGAAAAGTTCGTTTTATCCTCTAGCGTCGAAAATTCATTTGTTTGTTTTGTTATGAGTGTATTTAGTAGGTTCATTATCAAAAGTTATAAATGAAAAAGTAATCGGTTTTTTTATAATTTCATACTTTTTATTATATCTCACATTTTCCTCACTGTAGTGAGGTGAAAATTTGGGTGTTTCGCAAGGCAGCAAAATTATTTGGCTTCTCGTGCCTTGAAAGCCTCGTTACGCTCAGGAATCTAAATTCCTTCACTTACTTGGCTTTCAATTCAAACATTCGCGCCACATAACAACATTGCAGCCTTGCATAACAAATAACTATTGTTATGTATCATGTAACGATACAGTTAATTTATAATACATGGAATGAAACTACACAAATAAAATACTGCACGCCAGGCATTTTAGATTTAACCTCTGCTTAAGCAAACTGAAACTATAAATAAACTGCTTCATAATTTTATAAAATAATCTAGTTAGCTGCCGACTTAATCCTTTCACTGCACGCGCTAGCAATTAAATCCCATTCTCAGTAAGGAGCAATTTAAACAAGCAACTACTCGCTATAAAATATTGAAATGTCAGAAACAGGCGCCAGCCTGAAATAACGGCTTTGGATAGAAAATTCAAGTTTTCTTGTTCAAAATTATGAGCTAGCTCTTAACTACTAGTTGTATTTTTTGCCTGCCATCTATTCTGCATATTTTCTTGTGTTTGAAACGTATTTGTTTGGCATAACAGATTTCGCATAGTTGATTTACGGCCGGGACATTGTATAGGCGCGCGCAAGAGCGATGAGGCAAAGGCAGCCAATTAGCCAAACATTAATAATAGAATAAGCTGAATAATTATGTCAATGTATATAATTATAGTACAAACATTTTTTTTAATTAATTGTTTGGTATAAGTAGGCAACACATTACATTTATTTAAAGAACCATTACTGTTTTTTGTATATAAACTCTTTGCTGGTGCTTAAAAAAAACGTAATGTAAAGGGACTAGTGCGACTATGTAATGTATAAAAGATGCGTGTTCAATGGAGTGAATTAATTACAGTGGTATAAACTTTTTTATCACCGTTATTAATCCACTCCATTAATAAGAGCCACTTTATAAAAAGGAAACATGTTTTTAATTTATATTCGATACAAAATTGTACGGTCATATTTTTGCCGTTAACAGCTTGAAAACCACAAATTGCATAAAAAGGGGTAGTTACAATTTACTGTACTCCATAAACCAACCGTTAAGATACTACTAATTAAAATATAAATACGAAATTAAGGTGGCATCCGACGGTTTCTATTAAGAGCTACTCGCGGGGACAATGGAATTAACCGCACTTTTCCTGGCGTATTGACCGGCAAAAATGTGCCGCAATTTCATTACTATGCAAACCTTAATAATCTTTCGTTGAAGTACTAGGGTTTTTCGGGCGGAGTAAATAGAGTTGCCTTTTTATTAAATAACTAGAAGGCGCCGGAAATTTCGTTCGCGGTGGAGAAAAATACCTTTTAACTTCAGCGTGGTTGGGTAAAAATAACCGGCCAAGAGTATGTCAGACCATGTTTAGTGTAAAAACTGCAGTAGCAAAAGAGCGTATCTCCACGGTAATTATGGCAAAGCGCAGTTTTTCGGCCATAACTCAAAAACGGTGTATCCGATCGTATTGAAAAATATTTTCGATGAAAGTATATTTATTAAGTTTTACCGTTGTAATATTTTCATATTTTTTGAGATAAGGTTTAAAAATACAAGGGGACACAATTTATGCTTACACAGGACATATTTGCATGCTCCCTGACACATATTACTAAGACTACTATGTCAGTACTGTGTAATACTCAGTAAATGTATAATTATTGCATGTGTAAATATTTGAATGTCCTAGTATTAATACTTATTACTCGCGATAGATTTAAGTTATTAAATAAATAAACAAAGTTACTAGTCAGCCGTTGAAATCATGTCTTATTTTCTAAATGTGTAGTATGTTTGATATACTTCTATTTTCCCCTTCAACATAATATCTCTCCAGTTTACGAAGATACTACGCCGTAGATAATTATTACACACACTCTACCTATTAATATAGGTAAATGTCACACCTACGACACCTCGAAATTAATTTTATTCAACTATAATTCAAAGACGGCAGCAGTTTTGCGAGTCATACACTCCAAGAATAGACTAAATTGCGTCTCATTGCGGGAATAGCGTAATAAAGTGCCGACTGTACGCTAACGGGGGTGTCATTCTGAAAATTCAGGTTAACCTTTAAATTCATATAATATTCTTTTGGTTCTGAAACGACTTTATTAGAAATCCACGTCAAACGTATAAAGTTGTAAAAACCGGCCAAATGCGAGTCGGACTCGCGCACCGAGGTTTCCGTGCAAAATATAGGCTACAAACGGCCGTATATATGAATATCCAGTGTTAGCAGATCCCTGCTCCTAAGCAAAATGTACGCGGTGTTCGATCATTTTATATTGGTTACCCATATAGACAGACGGACATAAAATTATACTGTTTTTAGTATTTGTTATTTGAGGGGCAATCGAAATACATCATCTGTGAAAAAATCAACTGGCTAGTTATCACGGTTCATGAGATACAGCTGGTGACAGAGACACAGACGGACAGCGAAGCCATAGTAATAGGGTCCCGTTTTACCCTTTGTGTACCCTAAAAATTAAATGTCTGTACGTTGAAGATTTAAAAAAAAAGATTGTAACGGACTATTTGCAGGTCACTAAATCGAAATGTTGTATGTTTGTATGTGTCGTTCTGGCTTCATCACGCCAAAACGGCTAAAACAGATTTCAATTATATTTGGTCACAAGTAGCTGGGCATCCCTAGATACAGCTCACAGAGTTACTAGTTTTAATAATTTTATAAGGGTATCTTCTTCTTCGTCGGTTTCACTCTTAGCAGAGTGGTTGTGGTCATCACATCAGGTGTTGGTGGCAAACTTCACAACACGCCACCATTCTTCTCTAAAGGCCGGCTTCCTCGTGCATTCGTAGTGATTATGAGCCATTTACTACAGCTTTTATTTGATCAGTCCATCTCATAGGCGATCTTCGTCGTGGCCTGGTATCCTCAACCTTTCCCTGGACCACAAGTCACTCAATAGTCACCTCCACCCGGCGGCATACGTGGCCAAATAAGGAAGGATACAGGACTGCACCGAAGATGACAAACGCGGGCCTGCACCGAAGATGACAAACGCTGTTTGATGCCGAGTTCTCGAAGTATAGACTCCTTGGTACAGAATTCAGTCCACGATACTCCGAGCATTCTCCTCCAGCACCACATTTCTAAGGCGTCTATTTTCTTTTTCTCAACTTCTCGCAGGGTCCACGTTTCTGCGGCGTACAGGAAAATGAGAAATAAGGGTATAGAAGAATGAGTTTTTTCTCAAATCGCCTGTTCTTGTGTTTTCCGACCAGTAAAGTGCGAGTATTGTTCCGGCACTAATCTCCGCCTGTGGCAGACGACTCGGATTGATGGCACTCTATACACGCAACATACAATATCATATATCCATATACAAACGTCATATGCGCCAAGCATGTCGTAGTTACTTACGCTGATTTAGAATTCAATGTGGCGTTTGTATCGTTAATTGAAACATAATGGTTGAAGACTTTAGTGTTGAAAAGGAGTACGTGTTGTAGAAATCTGTTGAGATTTGGGCATTTCGAGTAAAAGGTCGAGCTCTATACTCGAATATTCCTATATGCGGATGACCTAAAAATTTTAAAAAAAATTACATTTCTAACTGATTGTAGTTATCTTCAAGATGATCTTAACCGATTAACTAATTATTGCACAGAAAATAACTTGGAATTAAGTTTATCAAAATGTAACATTATTACCTTCCCTAAAAACAAAAATAAATTTTATCACAATTATATGCTATGTAATGAACAACTGCAACGGGTAGATCTCGACGATCTCGTTCGGAACCTCGGAATACTTCTTGATTCAAAGCTACATCTAGACCAACATGTTAATAAGATTGTCGCAGAGGGTTACCAGATGTACAATTTTGTTACCAGAGCTGCAACCGATTTCAAAAGAAGTAATACTTACATTTATCTATACAATAGCCTAGTCCGCCCTCAAGTCGAATATGCAAGTATCATCTGGGACCCCTATTACAATAAATACATAGATGCTATAGAGAAAATACAATATAAATTCTTAAAATCTGTAAACTACAAAATATATAAAAAAGGTCGATTACCATATACACACTTATTAAATAAATATAAGTTATGCTCTCTTCAGAATAGACGTCTGTTTCTGCATAACCAAATCGACTGCAGCCAACTTGTCTGTAACATATTTTATGTGGTACCCAGAAGCGTTAACCGACGCGAGTCGCGCCCCTACCGGCAGTTCGCGACGGCCCCGTGCCGCACTAACGCCGGCGCACGCTCGCCTTTGCGCCGGCTTCTCGCTTCATACAATCAATATTTCATGCAGATAGACATTTTTCACCTATCAGCTACTAAATATAGACACGCCATTATGCAAGCTCTAAATTAAATTATTATTATTATTATTTGATACGCCTTATACTTTACTATATTTTGTGCTGCATGTTACACTGCTTATTTAATATACGTTAAATAACTGCTGTACGTGATCACTTCCTGAAAACGTGCCGACAACTGACGCCTTACTTGACAAATCAACATCATAAAAAAAATTGAGAAGCGCGTTTTTGTGGAGTGAACACCCGTCTCACATAAAATAACTATGTAGAATTTGTGTGTCTTGTTTTTCTCCATGAAGTGGAGTATTTAACTAAGTATAATCTGTACAATCTTCCACTTTTGACAACCTCAACTCTTGTATGTAATCCGTGGATAATGCTGTTGGCTATGCATATTGTAACACATATATAATGTAACTCTGATTTTCATATAAATTGTATAGTTGTTTGTTATCCCTAAAATAAATACAATAAAAATAAAAATAAAATAAGGAGTAGGGGGAGGGGTTACGTACAATTTGTACTCAAGGTACGTCACGTGATATTTTGACTCAATGTATCGCTTTTATTTTTTGATTACGTAAAAAAAGAAAAAATACGCCTCCAATATTCTTATTAATGTATATATAACAGACGAATTAATATTTATTCATCATCCCTATTATTGGGACAATTGATTGATTTTGATGTGTCTGCGTAGACATAATATCATTATGAATTCGGAAGAATCAGCGTAACATGAAAATTTCATAATTGGATTCAATGTATTATTAATATAAAAAATATGGGAGTTGTGGGGAGTCGGTGGATGCGGTCTGCGCAGGATCGCACCCTTTGGCGAACTATAGGGGAAGCCTATGTTCAGCAGTGGATGTCCGTGGCTGATAGATAGTTTATTATAAAAATGAGAACCGGGAATATAATTCTGCAGCAATGCAAATATTTTAAATAAATAGGCTTTCATGAAAAAAAAAAACAGTTTTTTGTGGACTTTAAGTAAAAATAATTACTGAGACAAATCAAGCTAAAGACAGCTTTATCATGTGTAATTTTTCAATCCCTATAGCCACTTTACACACCCTTTTTTTGACCCTAGGTTAAGAAATTCTCATAGGAAAAAAAAAAATTACGCTTATGCCAAACTGCAGTTCAGTCAGATATCAATAAGTACACGAAACATGAGTTGACTTTTTTCGAATTAAAAACAAGTTAAATAATATAAGTACCTACTTACTTATTGTATGTAGAAATATCAAAGCTTCATATATGTAAAACAATTTTAACGGATTATATCGCGTATATTATCCCGACATTTCGTCGGGAACTGAAATGAAATAATATACGCGATATAATGTTAAAATTGTTTTAGTTTAATGACTTGTATTCGCGGAAACAGAAGAAAATATTATGAGATAAAAGCTTGTTAAAATACTTTTATTGTTTAAAAATACTAGTTCTAGGACAAGATAACTAAATATATTATCTGTGACGTATCGTGCTCAAGCGTTAATGAAATCAAATAGGCATGGTAATTTAAATACTGAATGACGTCATGTATTTAACTCGCTTTAATTTAAAAGCAAACCTGACACCATTCATCGCGCTCTCTCGACTGAATAAGTAAATGATTGGATTCCGTGAAACGACAGGGCACTAACTATTGTGTAACTTTTCTGACGTTGGCGTTAAAGATACAGCTTCAGTATGGTTATTTTAGTTTTTTAAACAACAATAATTATACTTATTATTACATTTAGACAGTGCTCGCAACTTCGTTCGCGGAGGATAAATGTATCAGAGTTCCACGATTACCCCTCGTTTTTTTTCAGCTTAGTCGGGTATCAGGTAAAAAGAATTGTATAACTATTTGTAGATAGACAGCTACCCCTATACCAAAAATAGTTAAAAGTTGCGACCAAACCGCCACTCAAAAAACGGTGACGGTACGGAATCGCAGTGACGCGTCGTATCCGTACCGTTTTTACTGCAAGCTCTCCACACCGCCACTCAAAAAACGGTGACGGTACGGAATCGCAGTGACGCATCGTATCCGCACCGTTTTTACTGCAAGCTCTCCACACCGCCACTTAAAAAAAAGTAACGGTACGGAATCGCAGTGACGCGTCGTATCTGTACCGTTTTTACCGGAAGTCTTCCACACCGCCGCTTAAAAAAAAGTAACGGTACGGAATCGCAGTGACGCGTCGTATCTGTACCGTTTTTACCGGAAGTCTTCCACACCGCCGCTTAAAAAAAAGTAACGGTACGGAATCGCAGTGACGCGTCGTATCCGTACCGTTTTTACCGGAAGTCTTCCACACCGCCGCTTAAAAAAAGGTGACGGTACGGAATCGCAGTGACGCGTCATATCCGTGCCGTTTTGAACGCAAGCTCTCCACACTGCCGCTCAAAAAACGGTGATGGTACGGAATCGCAGTGACGGTCGGATTATTTAATTTCTTTTTTAAATGGTATGTCTAGAATCTGATAATCTATATGTGAAAAACTATGTAAGTACTATCGACAATAACCGAGAAACCCCGATTCGCAAATCTTTAAATTACGTCGCGTTACGTCTTTTTCATACATTTAACGTGCGTCACCGTCTTTTTAACAGCGGCGTAGAGAGCTTGCGGTAAAAACGTTACGGGAACGACGCGTCACTGCGATTCCGTACCGTCACCGTTTAAAAGGCGGTTTGGTCGCACCTTAAATAAATAAATTCACAGGCGTGACAAGATTTACGTCACTCAAGAAAGGTTTCTTTGACAATCTTTATTTATCACTACTCTGTGGGTATTGTCTGCTTCGTAACTTGTTACAAAAAATCATAAAGGGAAAAGATAAGAAACCACAAAAAAATCTTATAACTATATATCTGAACCTACTATGACTGTAGAGTTGGTGTTCGATTTTTGAAACTTTTGAGGTGTATTTACATCTTTGCCCTTGAATGAACTCGTACAGAAGAACAAAATGTAATAACAAAATCTTGCAAAAGAGGTAACATTGTAATGCTACCAAGTCTCAAAAACATCAATTACACTTAGTTTCGAATTACTTAAAGCTTACTTCTATTATTCTTACGAATTTCGGCTGTAAAATAATAATAAAAAAGCGCTAGGCTTCAACGGTATTATATTTTGTCGCCGAGTAAAAAAATCCATTATCTTAATTCATTTCGCTAACATTTTAACAAAGGAGAAATAATGTTTTTTCATTCCGTTTCAAATTACAAGAGTTTACTTTTATTGTTATGAATGAGCGAATAAGTGCGATGAGAAAGCAAAGGGAGAAATAATTCCATTTGTCGGCATTATTGTGTTACACGGTGTTTGTGTACAATTTACTCCGGTCACAAAATAGATTATAGTATACTGCTCAAAACAATATAGGGGTCACTAATAATTTTGATCGTAACATGAAAATAATATATTAGTTAGTAAAAACTATTTTAGTAACGAACTCCCACTCGCTGTCAGACAAGCACAAAGCAAACTTAGCTTCAAGCACATGTTGCGCAAGCACTTCTTTAGTAAGCTCCAAGATTAGCTCTCTCTCTCTCGGTATGATGTTTTGCACTAGGTACATAAAGTAATATGTATGTAAATAAATTCTATTGTGTATTTGTGTAAGTTTATGTGCGTATATATTATAAGTATATCGGTGTATCATATTTCTCTTTAATTTTCTCAGTTTAGAGGCCCTGCACCCATATAATTGTTTCTGTTTAACCCAATGGTTGACTATTAGAAAATGCCTTTTGGCATTAAGTCCACCATTTGTAAATTTTTCAATTGTGCAATAAAGTTTAAATAAATATATTTTTTTTTAAAAGTCTCTCCCTAAAGAGGTTTTTGTTTTGTTTACGCTAATAATCGATCAATTAAATAGTAAATGGTTTTATTTGTTTTAATTGAGTTAAAATAAGTTTATTATAACCACAAAAACTGAACAGAAATTCTCCGCGCAAAAGTGGCCCCTAATTTGTTTTGAGTAGTATACAAATACCTACAGGAGGCCCTCTTTTTTGATCTTACCAAAAGCCACACGTAACCCCGTGTGAGCGAGAAAGCAAACCGCGTGCGAGTGAGAGGGTACAATTTTATCAACCATTGCGGCGTTCAAAAATTTTACGTTGGCTCATTACACCAGAACGGCTAGATTTCACTTATTGTGTGCTGCTGGTTTTCTAGTCAGTTTGTTGTCAACTGTATCATAGTTTTTTCTTCTTTTGTATGTATGTATGATTTTATTTACTTTTGTATTATTTATAATCTTATCTACTCATTTTTTGGAAGCTATTTTATGTCATTTCCATTATCCAAGAGTTGTCTGGAAGAGATCACTGTTTCACGACCGCCTGATGTCTCCTTCTGATTGTCTTTTTTTTTTCATTATTTGTAAATCCCCGTATTTTTATGAGATGTGCAATAATAGTAGATTGTTTGACAAGGGGCTAAAATAAGCCATTATGACATGAAGTGATTATTTGGACGAGCTCACGAAGTGAACGAGGACAAATATGTCTGTGTGTCATAATGGCTTTAAGCCACGTGTTAAACACTCTGCTTTTCACTTCGACTGCGAGAAAATTTAAAAGACTTCGCATTAAAATTGTATATTTCATGAAAAACTAAAAGTATAGTTTGAGCAATTCTATCAGAAGGTTTGGCCAATCTGATTAGGTTGGTTTGTTTGTTTTTAATTATTCGTAAGGAGTCTGTGGCTGGCCGCAAGTTTTTTTTTTCAGTGTCATAGAAATTTGTATGGGATTATATGGCTTTGTTTTAAATCTAGGGGCTAAATGTACTATTTTAGTCTCGCTTCGCGAAGCTAATATGACGCACTTTTCGAGTAGGAGAAGTGAAAAGAGTATTTGTTATGTATTGTATTGGGATAAGTGAAAGTTTGTATGGAACCGCGAGTCAGACTCGCACTTGGCCGGTTATTTATTGCTGTTATGACTGAGCGAGTAAGCGCGATGAGAAAGCAAAGGGGGAATAATTCCATTTGTCGGCATTATTGTGTTACACTGTGTTTATGTACAAACAGCCAAAAATTGGTCTGCCACTTTTCAACTTTATTTATTGTGTATTAAGGTTCAAAAGTGGTAGACCAATTTCTTGATCAACTGTATATTTTACTCCGAGGTTCGTTAAGGGGCTTACAGCTCTGATTGACCTTCGATCTGTAGCTTTTTGCTTTTCCGCATTGTATATGTCTCATCATGTTGACAGCGTCTTTACCAATATACTGTTTCAGTATATAAAATAATAAATAAATATTAGGGACAATCTTACACAAATCAACCTAGTCCCAAATCAAGCAACGCTTGTACTATGGGCACTAGGCGACGATATACAAACATTCGTGATCGTCACCCAAATGTTGTCTTGGCCTGGATTCGAATCCGGGAGCTCCAGCTTCGCAGGCCGTTGTGCAACCCACTGAGCCAGTCTATCTTCACAAGTCCCCAAAACTAAGACAAATCTCATCAAACTTTGTTATTTTCACGACGAAAAACCAGCTTTTGCAACTTTTCTGAAAAAAAAACTCGCTTTTAAAATAAAAGGCTAGCTTAGCAAGTTAGGTATTTTCATAAAGAACAATTTGGCATAGATTTTGAGTCTATTAAAGGTTTATTGAGAGACGAGATACGCATTTTTCATTTTTATAGACCTCTCTTTAAAAATCCATAATTAAATACATAAAAATATATTTTCATTTCCGAATGCACCAATGTATTGAAAAAAAACTAAACTATCATATAAACCATGTTTTGAAAGTTAGCTTGGCTATTCCAGGGACTAGATACTTCTGTATCTTTATTGTTTTTTCAAGGTTTTTGTTCTCGAAAAAAAAATCGTACGTATTAGCTTGGAACCCCTTAACTAAAACGCCTAAGCTTAGGACATGACAGCGAGACGCTGTAACAAATAGGGAATATGCTTTATTTTTACTGTTCCGTACCCAAAGGGTTTTACGACACCCTATTAATAAGACTCCGCTGTTTGTTTATCCGTCTGTTACCAGGCTGTATCTCATGAACCGTGATAGCTACACAGTTGAAATTTTCACCAATAATGTATTTATGTTGCCGCTATAAGAACAAATACTACAAACAGTATAATTATATGTCTGTCTGTCCATGTCAGTACATTTTGTTTAAAAGTAGGGCTCTGCTAACACTCGATTTTGTTACATACGGCCGTTTTTAGCGTATATTTTCTACGGAACCCTCGGTGAGCCAGTCCAACTTGCACTTATCTAGTTTTCAAATGATAACAATCGATCCCATTTCCCGTGCAACCAAAAAATGTCGACCAGTACTACCCGGCTTTTACGCCGTGAGTAACCGCTAATGTAATCAAAATTCGAAACAATTCAAAATTGATTGTCATATTGCCAAACGTAATTATTTATCCCAGAAAATCAAAAATAGTTCTAATATTATCAAAACCACCTGGAAAGTGATTAATGCGGAGACTGGTAGATCGAGGCACGCAAATAGTGATCTATAATTAAAAATTGATGGCAAAATTATAGATTCTAGTTTAGATGTAGCAAGAGAATTTTAAAATTTCTTCACAGATATACCAGTATCCTCAACAAAGTATTTAAATTCATCACCTTCGTCTGCCGTTTTGTTGTTAAAAGAAAACGTCCCAGAATGTAGTAAGGACTTTTATTTTGAACATGTCAGTCCTTCAGATGTAGTAAAGGCATTTAAATCAATTAATGTCAAAAAAACCAATGACCTATGGGGGGTCTCAGTCCATGCTGTCAAATCCCTAATAGAAGTCATAGCGCCTGACTTGGCAGATATATTCAATAACAGTGTTGACTGTGGTGAGTTTCCTGATCTGATGAAACATAGCGAAATAAATCATTTATTTAAATCAGGTAGTACCTCTGACCCCACTAACTTTAGACCAATATCTGTACTACTTACATTTAGTAAAATTTTTGAAAAGCTATTCTATATCAATTGTTAAAACATTTTAATTTGAATAATTTGATGCATAGTAAGCAATTCGGTTTTACGCGGGGTCGCTCGACATGCAACGCCGGAGTTGAGCTCGTAAAACATATTTTCGATGCCTGGGAGGATATCGCGAGATGCTTTAGGTATCTTCTGTGATTTATCTAAGGCCTTCGATTGCGTTAATCACGAGACACTGATCAGGAAGCTGCACCACTACGGAGTTAAAGGATCAGCACTAAATTTATAAGAGTCTTATTTAAATGGTAGAATACAAAGGGTTGACGTGAATAGAAAGCGTTCACCGGGGTAATTAGTCTCTATGGGTGTGCCGCAGGGATCAATATTGGGACTTTTCCTGATCCTTATCTATATAAACGACTTGCCACACGTCGTAAAGACCCACCATGAGATAGTTTTGTTTGCAGATGATACGTCTCTAATTTTCAAAGTCGTACGAAATCAACGATCCTACAATGACGTAAACAATGAAACAATGCTATCTGTGAAGTAGTTAATTGTTTTAATGTAAATAATTTATTGTTGAAGGAGAAAAAGACTAAATGTGTTAAGTTTGTCACGAGTAACGTAAAACACGAGCAAGCAAGCGTTATGGTTAAAGGTGAGGAACTGGAACTAGTTAATAGTACAGTCTTTCTCGGTATAACATTAGATTCTAAGCTCCAATGGGGTCCCCATATTGCTAATCTCGCGAATAGACTTGAGTTCTGCAGCTTTTGCAGTAAGTAAGATTCGTCATTTAACAGACGTGATAACGGCTCGATTAGTGTATTTCAGTTATTTCCACAGTATTATGTCGTATGGCATCTTACTATGGGGCAGTGCTTCCGACATTAATACTATATTTGTTCTGCAGAAGCGGGCTGTTCGTGCGATATATAAAATGAACCATAGAGACTCCCTTAGAGATACGTTTAAGGACATTAATATAATGACAGTGCATTGTCAATACATTTATGAGAATATTATGTATGTACATAAAAATATTAACTACTTTAACTGTGATATACATAATATTAATACTAGAAATAAGCATAAGCTCGCAGTGCTGCTACTAGGCTCCATAAAATAAAGAGATCATTCATGGGTAACTGTGTGAGATTTTATAATAAACTTCCTAGCAGCATAAGTGAGTTGTCTATTGGTAAATTCAAAAATATCGTGAACCGAAAATTATTTTCTAAAGCTTATTATAGTACACAAGACTACATGAATGATGAAGCCGCGTGGGATTAATGTAAATTATAGCGTCATGTAGGTATATGAATAATTATTTTAACGAATACCTAAGGTATTATTATTATTTTAATCTTAATTTTTTTATGTACTCTGACATTTAGAATTTTATTCTAGACACATTCTAGATTATTTATTTTTTATTGACAATCCTTTTGGGATTTATCTTAACGATTATTTTAATTTTTAAAATGATGATTATATCAATAATATTATACTTAAGTTAAATGATCTGATTAGGTTTTTCTGGGTTTCCCTAATCCTTGCAGCAAATGTTGGATCATATTGTATTTCTCCCAGCAAACATTCACTTTCATGTAACTGACATTTCGAAAGTGCTTGTAACTAGGCCTACTTGAATAAAGAATATTTTGATTTGATTTGATTTGATTTGAAATATATTCAGCGCCATCTCTCTTGCTGTTCTAATACTTGTTAGAGAAGCACTGGGACAGTGGTGAAGCGTGATACGCATGTCTTGGAGTATGACAAGACTCCAAAACATGCGTATGTAACATACAGAGGGCGCTACTAGCTACTGCTGACTAGATTGTGTTCGAAAATTTCAAACGATGTACGTGAAGTTGCAATGGGTCAGCTGGGGGTGCCTGTCGTTTCGCATAACGTTTTTTGTCCTAAAAATGTTTGGCCTAGGATGTTTGGCATACTGTTGAATGGCATACTACTCGTTAGTCCTAATAATATTTGCGCATACTCATTTAAAGTCCTAAAGCAAGTTTGTCCTAATATTGATAACTCTAAAATCGAATTACCTAAAGCATACTATTCCTAACATGAATTGTCCTAAGAATTATTTTGCCTATTATTAAATTGGCTACACTTACAGCACCTAAACTAAACTATGGTAGGCGTGAAGTAAAAAGCGATACGTATTCTACTTTAAGACAGGTCAGACTTCGGTTAGGTTAGGTACGATGACGAGCGAAGCGAGGAGGAGTGTTAGGTAGAACTGTGACCCCTAACGAGCGAGCGAAGCGAGCTAGCGAAACGCCAGAACCAACAAAGTTGGGAAGGTAAGGTTTGTATATAAAACATTTTTATTATATTTAATCAGAAATAAGTTTTTTTATTAGTACTATACTAATAGGATCACATCAAAGTAATATTATTGGCTATTGCCATCAGGTAGTAAATTTTTCTATTGTAGATGGCTTTAAAAAAACAATTTTAGCACATTAAATATTAAGAACACTACAATCATTCAACATTAGAATCTTAGCCACAGCAAACGATAGGCCAATAATATTTAGGACAAACGATAATAGGAGCAACAATTTCGGACAAACAAAAATATGCGGATCAAAGTGTATGCCATACGTTATTAGGACAAAAGACGTTATGCGACACAACGATAGGACTAATAATTGTATGCCAATCGATATAGACCCGTCAGCTGGTTATAGCACTTATGGTTAAAAAACAGGTCGCAGGTTCAAATCCTGCGTGCAATTAAGTAGGTCGCATTGTTGTTTTCTTTTACAATCGAACTTTGTGTTATATTTATCTAATAATACCAACGAACCGAATCAATAATTCAAAATATTGCTTTCAATAAACTGGTACTCGGAAATATGACCACGAAATACATGCCTGAATCATTTATATACCGATGCAGAATTATTTCAGTCAATATGAAAATACTAAGATGATTTAACAGCACATTTCTAATTATTTGTCAATTAAATATCTTTGGACAATATTTTGAACGTGAATTATATAATTTTCCCTAGCGATTCTTCATTCCATCATCATCCCTATCATGATTTGTTCTATATTTTTGTTTTCTATTAACGTCTGTTGTTCAACTACCCGCTGGTCTGACAAAATCCAGAAAACCTGCCTGTCACTACTGCTCTGTGAAAAGTCGAAGATCGAGTGGCATAGAAATAGCTGGTTACCGACTCCACCTAAGCATTTCTGGACGAAAACGACCCTCAGTAATGAAGAACACGAAGGAGATAAACGTTCATTATAATTTTAGATTGATGTCTTATTTCTTTACCACCCTTTTATCTAATTTGATATTAGTTCTCATGTTAAGCGTAACTTATAATCTAGTATTCATCTTTGTATTTTCTTTTTTAGGCATCAATAAAACTATTGCATTAGGATTGAACAATGACATATTTTCGATATTGCTAGCATTTATAACTTAGCCTCCCGTGAGTACCTACCTCTATATGCCACATAATAAGCTTAAAAGCTATCTTCTAAATTGATTTACGCCACAATCACACGTCGCCCAAATACTGGCCGAAATTCCCGACAATGCTCAGGTTTCCCACTCACTTAGGAGAAAAAATGGCGGGGAAAATAACTGGCACCTTTCGTTACTTTTACTCAATTTCACTGACCTTTTTCGCTGAGAGTGTTTGATTAAATATGTTCTATTTATGAGCGATGAAAACTTTACTGAAGTACTTGTAGTTCGAAATTTAAGTCTAGAGTACTAAATTAAAAATGTACAATCTCAACTAAATCATAAATGATTTTAGTACAATACAAACGTTTGTATTATACATAATTTATGCAACTTCCAGATCGATTATTTCCGAAAACATTCACTTAATCAAAATTTGTTTTTAGAAACCTCAAAGTGTTTTAAGAAGAACTGTCGAAATATGGGCCATACGTTGATCTTTGCTATTATTTTTGGTTACATTGAGGAGTGCCCCCAGTAAAAAAATTGTTTTTTTGTGATTTAACAACCAAACTAAGTAGCGGCTTATCTATACAAGACACCTACCTACTACCTATACTCCAAATTTCATCAATAGTCATTTTGTAGTTTTTGAGTAAAATATCTGTGAAATACGGATGGATGGACATGACGAAACTATAAGGGTTCCGTTTTTGCGGTTTTGGCTACGTTACCTTAAAAGACACTAAAGTCCAGTGATCAAGCCGTGGTCAAATTTAAAAAAAATCCCGTAAAATAAGAAAACTTGAAAGCAACTGTGCTTTTATGAAGAGTTGACAAGGTCAGTCTGACATTTACCATAGACTTATTTTTTGTCGTAATTGAGGGACTAAAGAGCGTCTTGCTGACCCGTCCCAGGTTCGTATCCAGCAAAAGTACTTACTTTTATTTTCTATCATTATTAAAATCGACAAAAAAAAACCGTAACTTTATTCTAGGATGGAGGTACGTTATTTCTGCAAATGAAACAAAAATCGAGCGATTTGAACAATTTGATCCAATCCATGTTGTCCAGGATATTATAAAACGTAAAAAAAAACAAACAACATTTAAAGGAGTAAATACTATTTTCAAAGAAAATTAGTCACCTACTTTTTAAATAAAGATTGTCTTATCTTATCTCCAAAGGGATTCCTAGTACAGAGTTCTGATAAAGGGTTCTGCTGCTAAGTACGTACTTAATAAATAAATCACCTATATTGTTTTGCTTCTATTAAGATCATATTTAATTGTACGGTGCTGACTTACATGCTTCGAAAATATGCATTGTCATTTTAGAAACAGTGATGCGTAACTTCGATTGCATTTCGTGTCAAAACTTGCGAATGCGAAACATTATTCACACAACGAATGATAGAGAAATCCTTACAGATTTTTTAACTTATTGGCAATATAAAAATCCATCAAAATATAAGCCAAAAAATACATCCCAAACATTCTCCCATGCTCGAACTGAAAGTAACAGATGTGAATTTCAAATCCAATATTCGACTCTGATTAAATCGTGCGATTTTTTCAGCATCGAGAAACATCCATTTTGAACCGGGATTTCTCTCTCACAAAGCTAAAAGCATAGGGAGTGTGTCACGCCCCTGTTAGGTAACCACATTAGTTTTGGCTAACACGAAACTAGACCTTTACAGCTAAAACTCATTTCAACCGAGTTGAGTTGCATTAGGCTGCGTTTCCTGGAGTCCTATTTTGAAAATTCGCATGGAACTACCTTTAGTTCATCTATCTACATCTATTCTATATCTTAATCTATCTGTACTATTATAAAGCTGTAAAAATGAAAGGTCTGTACATCGAAGAAAAATAACTGTAACGGACTATTTGGAAGTCAATAATTTTTTTTTGTGTCGTTGTGGCTCCATCACGCCAAACCACTGGTAATCACAGATGGTTATATAGGAAAAAATAAGTGATATTTTAAGGTCATTGGATCGATTTTTCGTTTTGTATGTTTGCATATGTTTTTATCACGAAAAATTGGCTAAACGGATTACAAGTATTTTTGGTACACGGGTAGTTGGGCTTCCACAAATGGTTATAGGATAATTTTTACTCGACTACTAAAGAAAAAAAAGATGGTTATGATTTTTCCTCCTCTGCTCACGAAGTTGCAGACGCTTTATAGTATATGTATATAAAATAAATTGATGAAATGTATGTTCACGGATCACTTCAGAACGGCTGGCATCAACTTGACAATTTTTTTGTCTTTGTAATTGTCCGTGAATCATTGCAATAAGCTTAAGTGGCGGTGGGCTGGACACATATCCAGACTAACAAATAACAGATGGACCGCCAGGATAACATCGTGGAAGGGTCCGGCTGCTGCTGCCCGGTGAACTGACGATATTATACAAGCGGCTGGCAAACAGTGGATGGAGACAGCGTAGAACAAGGATACTTGAAAATATCTAGAGGAGGCCTTCACCTTCGAGAACGAGGGGTTCTTACATGAATAGAAAATATATATAAACGTAAAATATAATTTTGAACATAATCCTAGCAGATAATTAGAAATAAGTTTATATGTATTGTGTTCTTTAGTAAGAAATGTAAAGCTTTTTTATTTTATTTATTAACTGTCTGCACAAGGTTTTTATGTAAGAAAATATTTTAAAAAATGCTTAGAAAAGTGAATAATTTGGGTTTGAAAATCTCCATATAGGAACCGAATGCGTGAGACAAATGATATAAGGGAGATTGTCAAAAAAATATTTCGTTAGTTAGACATTCCATACAGTAAAGGGAAGTTTAGGTCTCATCTTCTTACTTAGTATTCATATAGTCTATACAACAGGTCACCCCCCTCTAATACTACTCCAATACCTCAGGAACAGACCCAGTTATGCGTTAGGCCAATATTATAAAGTTTTAAAATTATAATATCTGTAAAATCGATCCATTTACATTTTCTCACTTAAGAACAGTCCAAATCGTTTATATAATTTAGAGTTACTTTTCTTCGTAATACTGCTGGTGCAAAGTGGAGACAAATCGCATAAAATTATAAACCAAGTATAAACCACACCGCTCTGAATCCCCGTCACATGAAAATGAAAAATCCTTTTCTTTTTCATGCACGTTCGCGAAAACTTTTACAAATCACCCGTGTGACATGGTAATGTGGCATAGTTTGTCATCGCAAAGGGCCTCAGACAACCGTAGGGACTAGGAAATCAGAAGAAGGAAGGCGTTTGTGGAACGAATTGTTAAATTGTCGAAAAGTTTATACTGACCGTGGTTTCATCGAAATGGCGCTAAAAATATCTTTCAGCTCTTTCTGTTTTAAGATAAAGTGGCAGCGTTCGTCCATAATTTTTAACTCTCGACAAAAAAGAGCGGTGTTATGAGTTTAAAGTGTCTATGTATCTGTGTATCTGTCTGTGGCATCGTACCGCCCATACCGATGGACCGATTTGAGTGCGGTTTTTTTGTCATAGATAATTTTATCCCGAGTGTTCTTAGCTTTGTTTGATGAAAATGAGAGTACTCGTCTCCAAGATATTCAGCTTTTAGTAGAACAAGTGGGGGGTTTTTATTTTTTTAATTTTCTATAGTTAATATACTCTATTGCTTTTTGCTGCTGGATATAATGCATGGTTTTATTCGATTCTTACAAAGTGTTCCCAGTAATCGGCAGCTTTGTACTCTTGGTTACGTAATCTGTTTTCAGGGCTCCGTACTCAAAGGGTTAAAAGTAAAACGGGACCCTATTACTAAGACTTCCGCTATCCGTCCGTCTGTCTGTCTGTCCATCTGTCAACAGGCGGTATCTTATCCGAGACAGTTCAAATTTTCACAGATGATGTATTTTTGTTGCCTCTATAATTTGGTGTTATGAATAACGAATTATAAATTGTTTTTTGTCTGAGTCAGTTGAGAAAACAATCCTTGTTTTAACTCTTTGATGATTTCGTTATGAGTGCATAAATCACCCTGTACATTGAGGATTTCGTTTAGTAATGTTTGGATTTTGGATTACATACATAAAATGTTTACTGAATTCCCCAATTTAGTTGAGCAGGGATTATCAACAGGGATAACAACAAGACTGGAGCATAAACTTGTTGAGAGGATTCTTTGTTGGTCGACGACAAAGGTGAATGACCTCGAATTATTTCAACGGAGAATACCTATCAAATATATTTTTCCACGGCTTCACCACTATACCTTATGTTACAGTGGATTGATTCCTCATACAACCCCGCTCTCCCAACCCTTAAGGGATGACTTCCGGGTGGAAACTACTTTTCCATACCAAATTTCTACTAAATCGTTTCAGCGGCTTAAGCTTGAAAAGGTGAGAAATAACAGACAGATAGACAGACTGGGTTACTTACGAATTTATGATATTAGATTCGTATGGAGTATGGATATATGTATGACATACTAATACTCCATGCCTACCAGGATCACAGAGGAAGGGACACGTTTGAGGAACAAATTGCGTTCGTTGAAAAGTTTATCCGGACCATGGATGGAAAAAGTTTGAAATTGAAAATTGTTTTAGTGCAAGTGCTACTGTTAGGTTTTACTGCTAGTTTACTCCGGGCCGTAATAATGAAACTGGTCTCGCATTTGCTTTCAACAAAGTTCATTTGTAATATTACAAAATTATAGAGAAAAGAGGGATTATGACGTTTTTTCCTCCGCGGACAAAAGTGGGGGAATGTTATAATATCTACCAAGGACCATTAAAACAAGAGGACTGACAGTTGCCATACTTTGGATCGTGTTCCGATCGCAAGGTGATATTCTGACAAAAACTAGATGGGGCTTTAAAACCAAACATTTAACGATGTTATAATTAAATTAAGAAACATAGTGTAGTAACAATTAGTTGGAGAATATCTAATAATAAATAAATCGTAACATTTAAAAATACTGTCAAGTAAAGTCTTACGGCCGAAATGATAATGATGAATCTTGAAATCATTTTCAAAGCTATAATTGGAACAGACTATTTTAAGGTCACCGAAACGAAAAATATTATTTTTTTATTTTTTGTATGTATGTGTCTGCGGCTAATTCACGCCAAAATTAAGCGGATTTTAATTAGTTTTGGTACATAGGAAGCTGAGCCTCCACAGGATGGTCATAAGGTACTTGTTACCCGACTACGCTGAAGCTAAAACGTGGGTTATGGCTTTTCTCCTCTGCGAACGAAGTTACGGGCATCGTTTAATGCTATATATATTTATTTATTTTTAAATTCCTGTACTCAGAATTAAAGTACATAAGACTTAAACAAAATGAACGATAAATATACTAAGTGATTGTTTTATTAATCAAAGTACACAGAAACAATATTTTTCTTTCTATTTCAATGAGTTGACTAATGTGCCCACTTAGGCATTCAGAGCGATCAATCGAAAGTATTATGTTTCATATTTTCATCTTTTGTGCACTAAAATCAAAATACAAATAACGCAATATTTTCGTATTTCAAAAAAAAAATATATTGGCTCACTTGCTTATCGAAACGGATCAGAGCAATGCAATGTTCAAGGAAACTAAAATGATTTAACACAAAAACATATCAACACCATAATAGAAGCCCAAGAATCCAATCTGCTGAATCGCATAGAGATGGAAAGCTTCCAAACGTTTTGCACCTAGATTTACCAAATCCTGCCCAGTGCCAAGAATAAAACACCAAGTCTATGTATTTGAGCACGTACGAGTAGTGAACGTATTGAAAGCGATGCACCATTTAGGTACGATCTCTTTGAGAGGTCTCTGTTTGCGATTTGTTGCAGCTGCCAATTCACACGAGCCATTTAGAATTCCGTGTCCAATTAAGCTTCATCATCATCATTTCAGCCATAGGATGTCCACTGCTGCACACTGGCCTCCTCAATAGATTTCCACATGGGCTGGATAGAGGCGACCCCGCATCCAGCGAGTCCCCGCAACCCTAACCAGGTCGCCTGACCACCTTGTGGGTGGCCTTCCCACGTTGCGCTTGCCGGTACGCGGTCTCCACTCGAGGACCTTTCTGCCCCAACGGCCATCGGTTCTTCGACCTATGTGCTCTGCCCATTGCCACTTCAGTTTGCTTACCTTGTTTGCTATGTCGGTGACCTTGGTTTGTCTATGAATCTGTTCATTTCTGATTCGATTAATTTCTGATTCAATTAAGCTTAATGAAAACGTATTTATGAGTATACGTTAGCACTTGATAAAGTCTTTAAAGGCAGGTGTCCAGTGGTTTGCATATTGTTTTTGGCCAAGGTAGGTAGTTTTTCTGTGCCTACATGGAGCCATAGCCATTCAGGGCTTCAGGGCAGGTAGTTTCTCTGTGGTGAAGACAGCCCTTTAGAAGCTTTATCTTTTTACCCATAATAAGGGGGTAGTTTATTATAACTCTTATTCTAGCCTATTTTGGTATTCCACTGCTGGGCAAAGGCCATTCCTCTCCTTTTCCACTCCTCACTAGGCTGAACAAGGTGTGATTAGTCCTTTACAAAAGCATCCTGATCATCCAACCATCTCCTTTTCGGTTAGCCCTTTTCATGATGACCCTCTCGTAAGTATACTAAAGCTTGACTAACACCGCTGTACCGCGCCTTAGGTATGCGAGCGGTGAGACGGGGGGGCAGAGCAGCTGCTGATTTGTCATTCCGCCGTCGTCGGCTCCCCTGTTTGGCCGCTCGCATACCTAAGACGCGGTACATCGGTATTGCTCAAGCTATACCTATTACATACATTGACCCATCTCATAATGTGCATTCGGCAGACGTATCTCATAAACATTCTAGAAATCATAATAATAAATTAATATTTAGTTCTGAACCAAACATATCGGGAAAAAAAATAAACAGAAAACAATTGACTTAACAACTCTCCAAAAACATTTACCACTACACTGTATTTTAACCACGATAGTAGAAAACAATTTGCAGAATTCCGCAACGATGGAAAGTTTTAAAACGTTTTGCACCTATAGAGCCAGCAAATCATTCCCCTTGCCAAAAATAAAATATTAAAATCTATGTATTCGAATTCAAGCACGTAGTAAACTTCACGGGAAGTATTGAAAGCGACGCACTGTTTACAAGCTCTTTTGTAGGTCTCTCTCGGCAATTTGTCGCAACCGTCGATTCTCACGTGCCAACTTTTAGGATTAAGTGCACAAATAGTAACAGAAACGTATTTATAAGTTTAAGTTAGCAGTACGCATTTATAAGTTTAAGTCTAGCACAATTGTGATATTTGTGATACGCGACTCTTTGTCGCGCAACATAGAGTCTGTTTCTTTCTTTTCAGTACAATTTGTGAAAGACGGGTGACGCTATGTCACGCGATAAGCGTAGTGCGGCGACTTGTACTAGACCAGCTGTTGATAAAGGCAGATCTAGTGGCGAGCACAGGATTGTTGGTCAAAGTAGAAAGTTTTCTGTCCCTATATGGAGCCTTGGTCGTTCTGGGCTTCAGGATAGGCAGTTTATATATGCCTATGTGGAGCTATGGTTGTTCAGGACAGGCAGTGTCTTTGTATATGGACCGCATGCCACTGCAGGTGTATTCCACAAGAACATCTATTTGTCGGGTACGTAACGGCTATGACAGCTACCTTAAAAATATATCTAAAGTCCAAGAATTCACTACTAATACAAAAGCCAAGTTATTGCCATATCAAAAATTTACTTCCTAACTTTCTTAGAAGTATAAAGAACGGCGTCACGTACCCAATATTCTGGTGGAATGCACATGCCGATCTACACATAGGTACTGTATTTAATAGGTAGGTATGTACTTATGTTCTTGTCATATCATCCTAGAAATCATTATGTTAATTGAACTCTTATGAGTTCAAAACAAGTGTGTTATCAAAACAAGAATGTAATACATGCTTAACGGGCCGGCGCATTCAATACAAAAATGCTTTTAGGGCGCTGTTGAGACTGCCAAGCTTCTGCAGCGCATGGCCCATGTTCGCCGAGGCGCACATAGACGGCTTCGATGCCGTCTGGCGCAAGAAAATGGCCTCTCTGCCAGACAGGAAGCGCGGGAGTAGCAACAGCATCCTAAGCATGATATCTGGAA
Organism: Hedya salicella; assembly: GCA_905404275.2. NCBI lineage: Eukaryota > Metazoa > Arthropoda > Insecta > Lepidoptera > Tortricidae > Hedya > Hedya salicella. The sequence goes on along the minus strand of FR990114.1, from coordinate 5,244,492 downwards.
TCTAGTTTGTCCACTGTATTTTTTACGAAAATCTTGATGTTTTACCATCACGATATTCGTGATTAACATCAAGATTTTTGTAAAAAATCAATGTACACTACAGCGACATCTCTAGCTAACATATGGCATTTGTAAAGTTCGCTCTGTTATGGAGAAAATTTAGTGTCATAATTTCTCACCATTGCGCTGACGGCAGAAAAGCCGGTTATAATGCAAAATACAAAGATCTTGTAACCAACAGTGAGAGAATTTGAAGACAAGCTGACTGGACTCTGCAGCTCAGTTGGCAGAGCGTGCGCCCCGGTTAGGTACAGGCACTGATCCAGTCGGAGTCTTGATTATTTTTCATTATTTAGATCTTTGTATTTATAAGAATACTAGCTTCTGCCCGCGACTTCGCCCGCCTTAAATTCGTTAATTGCGGATAAGGGTATTTTTCCGGGATAAAAAGTAGGCTATGTCCTTCCCCGGGACTCAAACTATCTCCATACCAAATTTCATCCGAATCGGTTCAGCGGTTTAAGCGTGAAGAGGTAACAGACAGACAGACAGACAGACAGACACACTTTCGCATTTACAATATTAGTATGGATAGATTGTCCTCTGTTGTGGATAATGGCAGAACTAAATCACTTTTGTGTATTAATTATTACCCATGTAGCACATAAGCTGTATAAGAACTTATACGGCCATTATACGGCAAGTTTGAGCGTTATAAGGGATGTATAAGCTCTAATACAGTTTGTGTGCTACTTGGGTAAGGAACTACCATTAGAATGAGTGAATACTAATATTGTTTGGGCCACTATGTTTTTTTTTTAATTTATTTAATAGTCACACCAACAAAATACAGACTTATACAAGTAAAAACAAATATCAATATACAGGGACCACGTTTAGCCTGTACCTCAATTACATTTGTGCAACAGCATTCACTATAATAGCCAGTTAGACATCAAATTTAGAGAATTAAAAAAGAAATTAAAAACAAATAGAAATAAAAAACAAACTATCTATACAAAAATTCAATAATAATGGAAATGGCACGTTATTTCTCAATTTAGCACTAGCATTTTACGCTTCCAACTGGGGAGACTATCCGAGTATATATCCAGGTCATGCGCTTTCTGGTGTTTGTTGTACAGTGTCTGTAATCTTTGCAGAGCAGAAAACTTGCCCAGGTTAGACTTGGCCAGCTTAGGTCGGAAGGTGGTGATACGTGAGGACCTTACATTAGCTTTAGGCACGACAAAGTTTAAACGCTCCAGTATAAGTCCTTCATGAACTCCTCCATTGACTAACTTGTGTAACAAAACAAGATCTAAGTAGTCCCTTCTTGTACGTAGGGAACGCATCCTGAAATGCTCGAGCCTGTCGTCATAACAAGAACGTTTGCCGATGCCTTTAGTAGGGTTTTTAAAGACAATAAATCGGGTAAAAGAACACTGGACCTTTTCTAGACGGTCAATGTGGATTTGGTAGGAGGGGCTCCCATACCTGACTACAGTATTCGAGTCTCGAACGCACGAAGGTGTTATAAAGTGTTGTAAGAGTCTTAAGCCGCTTAAACTTACGCCCGACTCTCTTGATGAAGCCCAACATTTTAAAACTGCCTCGGACTACATTCTCTATATGGCTATTGAAGTTCAATTTACGATCGAAGATAACTCCCAAATCTCTAATAGTCTGTACCTCTTCTAAGTCTACATTACCAAGTACATAGCTGCTCTTAGTAATGTTCTTTTTCCTAGTGAACTTTATATGTTGGCACTTAGAGGCATTAAGGACCATATTGTTAGTGTCACACCATTTGCTGATATTATTCAAATCACTTTGGAGCAAATGTTGTGTTGAAATAAATCAATTATTATTATGTAAGTCGCACCCGCTTACAGAACACTGGTTTCCAGGACTTTTGGGAGGCATGCACAAGGCTGTTATTATGATTATGCAAGTCACACCTGCGTCACGGGGCAATGGTGTTACGGATCTTTGTAGAGGCCGAAAAAGCAAACATATTATTTAGGTACTAAACATTTTTTCCTGGTTAAAAAAGGTTACAACTCTCAAAGAACATTTTGAAATGCACTGAATTTTACTTGCCACACGCTAAAATTTCCATAAACACCGCGATAATAGAATGCAATCTGCGGAATCGCAAAGAGATGGAAAGTTTCCAAACCCCCTGCACCTAGAGAGCTGGCAAGTATTTCCCCCTTGCCAAGAATAAAATACCAAGTGTATGTACTCGTAATCGAGCACGGAGCGAACTTCGCGGGAAGTATTGAAAACTATGCGCCGTTTACAATCTCTTTTAGAGGTCACTGTCAGCAATAGGGTATTTTCGGTAGTGAACAAATAAATTATGAAATTCGACAAAAATGAAACTGTGTGTGGAAATCCTTAATTAAAATTAAACAATTTAAATGGATTATATCGCGTATACTCGGGAACTCAAGCGCGAACTAACTTGTTATTTTTATAATTAATATTTTACCCAGCTTTTAAAGTTTTCATGTAAGTGAAACTGTGTTTGTTATGAGGAATAAAATGTCTTTAAATCGAACTTAAATAAGTTATTATTTGAGTTCCCGTCGTTTGTTTTTACAAAAATATAATTTTCATGAGGTAAGTAGTTTGGGACTTTCTTGCGGCGCTTCTTTTTCTTTAGTTTCTCCCTCAGTGTGAAACGCTGATGGTTTTTTTTCTATAAAATTATTAAGCCCTTATGGCACTCATCTTTACAAATTGGACCCACCTGGGGTCTACATATACACCAAAGTTCTCCTTCACCGAGGTTCTCGTCATGTGGGATGGTGTTGTCGATGAGCAATGCCCGGAGTTTAGATCCATCTACCAACATGATATCAGGCGTAACAGATATTCAGATTTTGAGTCATAAATGCACATGATTGTTTGAATCTGTATATCACACTACCTGAAACAGGAGCCGCCATGATATGACGTCATAAAGGCAAGAACAATCATACGCTGTCATTTGACCAGTTTGAACCAGTTCAAACCACCTCCTCTGTTCCTGAGGCTTGCGCACCGCGGCCACATAGAGTTGAGACGCAGACGTTCCTACGTTCGATTTTAAGTAACGTACGAGAGTTTGTACCTCTTTAGATATTTGGTGCTATAAAAGTGTTTATGAGCACCATTGTAGATCTGGTAGCGGCAATTATTGCATTTGTACAGCTTTTGGTTCTTGGCGATAGTTTATTATCTTTTCCATAGAGGGGGTTGTTTGGAATGGCGCTCCTATTGCGCTAAATTTGCAAACACTGAGCCGGTATTTTTAACTAATTAAAATGTAATACTTTACTTCTTATATATAGTAAAGTGATGAAAAGTTTAACCTATTGACTGATTATCGTGGAGTATTATTATTAATGTATTAGACAGTGACTATATAATACTCACACTTTTGTTATAAAAATTTGTGATCCAATGGCAAATTAATTAGAATTTGTGAACAAAGAAACCCATTTATTCAGCACATAAAGTTTGTGGAAGTGATTACTATACTGTCTTCTTATTTAGCTCTTATAATCTTAAGATTCACTTAAAGCTACAACACAAGATGCTTTGCGGGTATTGTAGTTTTAAAAATTGCTGCTGTATGTCATCAACCTTTACACTCACCCGTTATCGCTCATATGTTATCGCTCATATAACTCCGCAGCATAGCTCTAAGTAAAATATTTTGCTTGTTTACGCTCTCTTGTCATAAAAAAGTTATAAGCGATGCTGCTATATCGCCTTTATATGCCGTTAAGTTTTAAATAAGCTCTATAACTGACGCCTGAATGTCTAGGTCTTTATTTGTTTTGTTTGCCTACCACCATGATGTCATGATTTAATTGAACTTGACAGATAGCGTTTTCCACGGATAAAAAAATATCTTAATGTATTGTTTATGGCAAGAAAACATATTAATGTTGCCGAAATACACTGAAGAGCAAAAATTTCGGGTAGCCGAAATTAAAATACCCCCAGAGATTTTATCAATAATTTGACACTAGTTTTATTTACACAATATACTTTTCTTTGGAACACTCAACTGTATTAGCAATTCCGTGATCCTACTATAAAAATATCAACATTGAAAAATGATGATATATGTAATATCTCGCTCCGTTACCGTTTTCATTTTCTGTGGGTCTCATGATTCCGATTTAGATCTGAAAACGTAATTTTTAACTGTTATTTTTGCAGTAAAGATGTGAAATTAAATAAAGATCATGATGGAACAAACAAACTTTGAATCCCCGCACTATTGTAGCAAGTATAACAGTATTTTACCGACCCGAAATGTTTGCTCTTGAGTATATTTTTTGCGGCTCTTTATTCGGACATCAGCAGTTTAAAATACTTTTTCTACTCCTGCACTTTTATCTGTCATTTACATAGTCACTAAGTCATATACAATGAGACCGATAATAAGTTGGCAAAAACTCTATGCTCTATGCATGGACCTATAAAATAAGCGGACGGAGTTTATAGAACATGAGAGTGAAGCAACCATAGTAAGTCAGTATCTGTCAAATCGCTTGTCCTTACGAGAGACACACACACATTCAAACCATAGTAAGTCAGTCGGCCGCCATATATAAACGAGACTCCGTTAAATACAGATCTCTCAGAATGACACAATATAATTGAAATATGCCGTCTTGCGCTGTCCAACGTTGATGGAACCACAGCGGGGTGAGGAAAAAAACTCAGAGCGTTACTTTTTATAGGTAACAAACTCGTAAATCAATATTATTTTCAATTTTAACATTTTAAATTGTCATACAATAAGCTTCATATAACGAAACCAGTGTGTTCAATTAAAAAATGGGGTAATTACCCTAAAAGTTAGGGAGATCGGTATTGCGTTAAATTAATTATTTTTTGATGAAAAATAAGTTTATACAACGTGAGAATTGTTATTTCAGTATATAAATTTGTTTAATTATCGTGTAATTACGTCTTAAACTCATCGAAAATATTATTAAGGTTTCCTAGAGTGGACGAATCTCAAAGAAATAATTTACGACATAAAAATTATAAGATAATGTAGGAATTAAATAATTGAACACCATCCAAAACGAGCGTAATCTGTACTATGCATTTTGAGGCTACAAATTTATACTCCACCGAAGGTCGAATGATTAAAATGGTTACTAATTCTTTAATAAAAAAGGCAAGTTTACCAAATGAAAAACTCCAGGTTCTATAAATACTATTAGATTTACCGTTTTAATCCGTTTATTTTGATATTATCCACATCTGAATCTTACATGTGTTGTGTTCTAACCTTTTTACGGGAAAATTATTATTTGAAACCTTTTTCGTGATTGGGGAATTTTTGTTGTACATGGCAACTCTGTTAAAATGCACACATTGACGCGGTCTGCCATTAGCTGGCTTCAGTTGAATGTTCTAAAGACTCCGTCCGCTTGTTTTATAGGTCCATGGCTATATGGTCTATAAAAGCATTGTTTAGCGTGCTTTTATAGTTCATACATTTTTCATAAAAGCACTGTTTACCAAGATAATAACATCTACTTTTTTTTGAAGTAAGGCTTCAGTTCTAATTATTAAGTAAGTAATTACAGCAGTGACAACTTCTTAAAAAACAATATTACACAAAATAAACTCAAATTTACAAGTTAAACATTGTATACTTATTTATTTTCAATCTTAGGGTAGGTTTTATATATTGTAAAATATATAAAAAGTAAAATACAAAAAGCCATAACATTGTATTATTATTATGTTATTTACTATTGTATGTAACAAAGCTATCATGAATTCTGTTTTAATTATCAAATTTTATTCATTTTAGATATTTTTATTGATCTAGACAGTTGGCATTACTATCCAGTGCAAACAAATTAAAAAAAATAACAAACCATAAACAAACGTCATATAAAGTTTTTAAATTCCAAGTTACTATTGAAAACATAATAAACGTTAAATAAATAATTAATTTCTTTCTTCATTCTTTTTTTCTAATTCAATATTGTACTTAATCAAATAAAGTATCTTCTGTTTCCATAAATAAAAACTAGTGTATGCAACGTTGTATAACTGGTCTAAAAACGCTCGTGGCGTATTTACTTGCGATGTTCGCCAAGGCTCACATCGCTACCCACGCCATTCGCGTTTTAAGACCCTTCTTATACAACCGTTGCATAAAATACTATTTTTAAACAGAGTAAAATACCCTATTAGATGCAACCGTTCAATTCACACGTGCCAACTTTTAAAATCCCTTGCCCAAAAGCGTATTCCTTCCTCTTTTGTAACCTTTCTTTTCCTCGTATTCCCAATTTGCCTCAGTTCCTAACTGTTCCATTTTCAACTCCATTTCTTTGCAAAACCAAAGAAAACGTCGTTGTGTAAGACTTAATAACGTTGGGTTTAAAGTCAAAAAATTTAGCTGGTTTCGAAAACGTGATTATTTTCGGTTTCCGCATTTATCGCTCATTTAAATAATAGTATATTACTGCAGAGGCCGGGAAAAGTTATTTCGTGGATGAGTACGGTTTTGAATTTGAATTCAATAGATACGAATCCACGAAATGACATTCCTGCCGAGGCATGTATACTGCTTTTCTCCAAATATGCGAGGAAATTTGACACATGTTTATGTAATTTATTTTCGTACAAATAACACGGCAGACAATCTTTGACAAAATTAAATACACGTTCCCGCCTTAACATTTTTTTAAGGATATTAAAGTTAAAAGTTTTGGGTCCGAATTGTATATTTGGTTCCACATAAAATATAGTAATGAAAATAAATAAAAAGAAAACCCATAGCAATAGTTAACATAAATATATGCATTATTACTTTTAGTTGAATCGGTGATTCCTACGCACAACATTTAAAAAAACATACCTTTGCTACAAAATATTTATCAGTCCCAAAAGATGATTAAGACTGTGAGCACTACAAATTAAACACTGGTTTTTGATGGATAACCAAAAATGTACTTCCTTTACGTCAGTCAAAAAACTAAAGAATAAAAAAGGTATAAAAACATAGACAAAATACAAACACATATAAAAAGGATGTGCTATCTTGCACAAAGACTAAATAAACTGTATTATGATTTGGACGCAATAATTATTGTTTTTTTTTTCTATTATTATTGGCATTAACCATGCATTAACTAAACGCAGAAAACAATTAAAGATTTTTTAAATCTCGGTTTGTGTACGTTACTATTGGCTGTATGGTGAATTTTCAAAGTTTTGGATGAAATTAAAAGTAAAAACCTGCACAATAATGTACACTTCCCAGGCCTGTCCTGTGAAGTAATGCCACTTTTTAGGGTTCCGTAGACAAAATGGCAAAAACGGAATCCTTATAGATTCGTCATGTCGGTCTGTCTGTCTGTCATGGATGTCACAGGCATTTTACTCAAAAACTATTAGATGTAAATTGATGAAATTTGGAACATAGGTGTCGCGTGTAAACCGCTACTTAGTTTGATAGTTAAGTAAAATATATATATATTTCTAGAGGGGGCACTCCATACATGTAACCGAAACTTAAAAAGATTTTTTTCAGCAAATATCAATATGTGGCACATACTTCGACAGTTCTTCTAAAAACACTTTGAGGTTTTTACAAAAAAAATGATTTAGTGAACAATTTATTATTTTTATATTCGCTCCGAAAGTAGCAAAAATTATGTCCCCCCCCCCCTCTACTTTTTAAACAGCATGTTCAAAAAATGAGAAAAAATTTACAAATATAAAGCTTAATATATACTTCCAACGAAAATTGTTTTCAACATGATCGGACATACCATTTTTAACACGCTTTTATTAGGTCGACCTTTATGCAAGAACTATTGAGTGGAAACTAATGTAACCAACTTCCAAAGATCGTAGCGTCATGAAAATTGGCAGCTGTATGTAGTTCTGATAACAATACAATAATATGGCACTGTCGAACTGATCTGATGATGGAGCCGGAGGATATGAGCTGGAACTTCATGATGGAACATCGTATCAGTTGTTTTTACATGCATTTATTAAAAGCGTGTTTTTCTAGTGTTTTTTAAACCATTAATTTATTAACTTATTGTCAAATATCTGCGCTTCTCAGCAAAAGGACGTAAGGGCCGGGGAGATACGTTCTTTTGTTAGTTTTTTCTTTTTCATGTATTTTTTTCATCTGTAGTGCATTTTTTGTATAAACGGCTGCGGAACCCTTCATGGGCGAGTCCGACTCGCACTTGGCCGCTTCTTTTTAAATTGCTTATCGTATCAACGCATATAACGGACGATGGACTTCGCGGTGTGTTTTCACTACAATAATGGGAATATTTCCGAGCAAGTTGGAGAAAATTAATTTTAATGGATTATATCGCGTTTGAGTTCCCGTCGTTTGTTTTTCAAATAATATATTTCATGAGTAGTTTGGAAGTTTTCTTGCAGCGTTTCTTTCTTTTCAGTTTTTCCTCAGTGTGAAATGCTGGTAGTTTTTTTTTAAATAATAAAGCCCTTATGGCACTAATCTTTAGAAATTAGTCTACGTTTACACCAAAGTTCTCTTTCAACCTCGTCATGTGGGATGGTGTTGTCGACGAGCAATGCCCGGCGCTTATGTCGATCTACCAACACCATTACCAGGCTTATTGCCTACAACTATTCTATTCTATTCTAATATAAAACAATAGTACCTAAAGTAAAAAAAAAAAAACATCAAAAAGTAGGTTGTTCTAAACTCTATATGAGTCTAAAATCGATATACCTTTCGTTCGTTACTCTCCACTTAAAACATGGTATCACCTTTTGATTTTTTCTCAAACACGATATCGAACCCGTTTAAACAGTTTAACCTTTTCAATCCACTTCTATATCCCGTGTATCCACAGGAATGAGTACAAATGTATAACTCCTTTACAGTGGAATGGTAGGCGCTAATAATTTGTTCCAACTCCGATCTGGCTTCGTATAAAGGAATGTTTTATATTCCTTTGTCCCATATTCGTTATGAGGGTAATGGTTTTGAATTTCTTACGGCTTTATGCGCCCCTGGTACTTGAATATGGAACTGTGGGGGCCGTTACGTTTTAGGCAACTGAAAAGGTTTTTGTTACGTGTTAACCAAATCGTTTAAGAAAGTTAAGGGCCGGGGATGGAGTTATTTTATGTGATTATTTTCCTGGTTTGAAATGAGCACATGAATTTTTATAATCAATTAATCAATCATTTTATTTATTTGCTAGTTAACAATGATGCATACAGATTGTTAGTAATATTAACTGAGGCTACGGTGTTAGTAAAATGTGAAATTTATTCGACTGTTTGAAATCGGTTTGAATGTTATTATTATATCTGTGGGATAGTGCGAGATACTCTGCTCTTAAATAATACATACATAAAATTATTTTTAATTTAATACTCTACCCTAACTTTAAGAGGAATTAACCTTGAACCTTGTCTTATCTTATCTAAATGTACTCAAAAGTCTTTGACCATTTAGCCACTGGGGATGCCATACAGATACATTCCTATCTGCCAAAATTAATCACTAAATCGCGGTCAGTTTGTTTGGTAAAATTGCGGGTCTTTTTTTCTTTGAAGGTGATTTCTTTTAATTGTGAACGTTTTGTAAAAATAGGAATATTTCCGTAGTGTGCTGTACGTGTTTACCTTGCTTCCCGCTAAAATGCATGAATAATTTATTCGACAATGACACGGATTGTCATCTCAGTCAAAAGTAGGTATAGTTTTCTGACAGATGATATCAGGTACTTTAATTTTTTTTTTATCGAAATGCAGAGATAAAAGGTAGGTACATAAATTAATATTAAAAATATACTTCCATTAATTTAACTTTCCAATTTTTTTTAAAATAACGATTACTTAATTAATTCCAATTTATAAAAAAAAGTGTGGTTGGTGTCGGATCTTTAAATATGCGTTATTCGCGGTTTACGTAATGCATATTTCATCTGTACGTGCTTATCATAAGGTCCTTTTCCCATTATATTACAAAGTGTTGGTGCCCCTTGTAACATTATACCAGGAGCACATAAAACTGAAGAGATTTGCGCTGTCCAGCCTCGGTCGTTAAGGCGCGTCAGACAGCGAGCACGGCAGAGACGCAGCCGAAAACGTGCGCCCCAAAATTGGCTGTAACAAGTAATCGATAAAAAAATGTCTGACACATTAAGAAAAAACTGGTATTATTTAACCATAAATAAAAACACTTGATGAAGTCACCTTTCAATCACAAACTACTAAATCTAAATCGGTTTATCTGTTCAAGAGATGCTAGAGTCTTACACTCAGATACACGTTAAGCGTATGACATCCTGTTTTTGTTGGGGATCAAAAGTAAGAAAATCACAGTTCATGCTATTAAATAAAAACGATAAATTGTAAAGTCAGTCTATGATTATATCAAGGCCTAGAAGACGCCCGCAACTTTGTTCGTGGAGGAGAAAAAAAATCATAACCCTCATTTTTGCTTCAACGTAATCAGATAAAAAGTATCCGATAATCATCTGTGGATACACAGCTTCCTATGTACCAAAAATAGTAGAAATCTATTTAGCCGATTTGATGTGATAAAGCCACAACAACGATACATACAAACATACAAAAAATGAAACTAAATAATCGATTCGGTGACCTTCAAATAGTCCGAGACCCTTTTTTTTAAATATCTTCAATGTACAGACGCATCATTTTTACAGCTTTATAGGTGATCTTTTACATTGTCATTGATCCCTCGTAACACTTTACCAGGAGCACATAAAACCGAAGAAATTTTCTGCCCAGCCTCGGTCGTTAGGGCGCTACAGACGGAGAGCGCAGCAGCGACTGCACCCGAAAACGTGCGCCATAAAATTGGCTGTAAAACGTGAAACGTTTGATTCAGCACAAACTACATTCGAGTACATTGTCATCGCCAATCGGGGACGGGAATCGCATTTACTTTGTTTTAGTGGACAATTGGAACTGTGACGATAAAACTATTGGGAAAAATGAAGCGCTTGCAACTTGTTTACTATCCGAATCAACTGTCATAGCCCATACAAAATCATGATACTTGATTCTGATTCCAAGCGTCAAACGCTTTAGGCAATATTGGGGCCGGTCTTTAATAGCATATTATTATTTATTTTTAATTTGTTAATAGTTGAAATCCATAAATAGCTGAAATCTGTTTAGCCGTTTTGGCTTGATGAAGCCACAACGACACATACAAACATTCCAAAAATCCAAAAAAATATATTTTCTCAAACATGCAATGAAATGTCATTACGTGCGTTAAAACAGGCTTCAAAGTATCCTATTTCGGGCGGAACAACCTGAGAGAACTGTAAAGAAATTTCATACAAAATTGAAGGCCTAGGCTAAGAAGTTTTTTTTTTTTTAATTTTAATGTAAACATGGCGTCTGTGGTATGCACAGGCTAAACAGCTGTTTTTTTTTTTTCTAGTGGCTGAATAGTTATCGGACTAAAAATATGCCCTTGAATGCCTATTACACACGAACTGACATTAAGAACACAACTCTGTATGGTTTATATGTTGATGAATAAATTTAAAATATTGTCTATACGTAAGTCACCAGAGACCATAGACAACATTTTAAATCCTCTGCATTTATTTTATTTATTATAGAAATTAAGATTCTTATTATCATGTTGTCTATAACGGCCCTAATAGCCGGCCCTAATACACGCGAAATACGACCGACTTCCGTAAAAAAAAACATTATGGAGGGATTGGAGGTAAAATTAAAAAAAACTATTGTTGTGTAGTTTTTTGAGTGGTGTATTTTTTTATTTCATTGCATATGTTTGAGAAAATCACTATACATGCCTCTGGCCGTGAAAAGTGCTTGCCGGCTTCGTATCACTATCCGGCCTCCCTACGGTCGGCCGTCTTACTTACTCACCCGGCAAGCCCTTTTTTCTCGGCGTCTGCAGTAATGTACTATTTCGATTCACTGACCTTTAAATAGTCCGTACCACTGATATTTTTGAAAATATCTTCAATGTACAGCCATTTCATATTTGCGGATTTATAATGATACCAGAAGGCGCCCCCGCAACTTCGTTCGCGAAAGAGAAAAAAGTAATAACCCTCTTTTTTGCTTCAGCGTAGTTGGGTAAAAAGTATCCTATAACCATCTGTAAATACCCGGCTAGCCGTCTTGGCGTGATGTGGCCAGAACGACATATACAAACATTAAAAAAATCCAAACAATAGTACATTGTGCACCAAGGGTAGTATAAGAAGGGAATTTCTAACGAGAGTCTATTCGAAGATATTGTCAACTTTTTTCAATATACTCTTCCACAGATAATACTATGAACTGCGTTTAGTTGTCAATCATGACAGGCCATACTGCCAGATAGTACCGAGTATCAAAAACTCTGAAATAGCAGTAAAATATAAATATACCTCATTCGGTTAAATGTACCGTATAAATTTTATTTATAGTAAAATTAGTTAATACTCAAGTTTTAAAGATAGGCAATAAACCTTGGCTGTTTGAAACCTCCTTAGTCTAAAATGACGTACGAGTGCGTTATTCTATATTGTAAAACTAAACTCATAACTCCCTTGGGAGTTATACAAATCAGTAACTCTCGTGGGAGCTAACTTGGTTATAGCTGCTCTAATACGCCTGCGTGTAATAACACCCTGTACGAGCAAGTGTGATGAAAAATATTTTTCGGCTGTGACCTCTAAATATACCGTTTTAGTTTTTTTTTTATTTTTAACGTTCTGACATTTTAATTTTTACAGCTATTGCATAAATCGTAGAAATGTTGTTCACATTAATTTACAATATTCTAACAAGCCTCAAATAGCAAGAGGGTCCAAAAAGTGATTGAAATTAATGAATTCAGAATACATAAATATTTACAATTTGAACGTTTCACAGCCCCCAAATGTAAATTTCGTCATTTCCTTTTGAACTGTCTCTATTAACATATTAAGTCGAATTTTATACGTATTTCTTTATTATAATTGTAATTTGGGTTTTGCGACTATTGTACTGCTAACATTAAAAATTATTTCAGTGATCGTTATTTTATTAAAAATAAGTGAATTCAATTAGTATTTCGTCAATGTCATTCAAATTAAATTTAAATACACTACATCAACGTATGTCAAAACGATGTCATCCAAACTCAATGTTCTAAGTAGGACATTGAATATATATATATAGCTCGCTGAGTGACCTATCTGTACCTATATTCTTTATCCAAATCTATCTAAATTTGATTTTTATTGAAATTTCATCTAAATTGGTTCAGTGGTTTAAGCGCGTAGAGACAGAGTTATCTCACATTTATAATATTTAGTATGGGTAAGAATAGTACAGAGCATTCGATGATTCAAGTCTGTAGGGTTACTCGTTCCCATCGTGTATAAAAAAATATTATTAAAATAATGCAAAGAATACACAACAGCACTATACATACTTACAAATAAACTACATAACATAATGTACCTCCCCTAAGCCCTGGGATAACTTGATGCATTACGAAACAAGATTAAACAACAACCGTTATAAAACAGTTTTACAAACATGTATCTCACTGGCCAAGAAAGAGCTCTAAACCACTAACTAATCTAAAGTAGAACAAATAACCCAAACTGAGGGAAAGCTCGTCCACCGAGTTACGGTAACATGTTGGTGTAGAGTGTAGAAAACTAAGGAGAACAATCTCTATACAGGGTGTAATCATGAAGTCTGACCAGGCGATTATTCCGTAACTATTTATTACAGACATCAAAAAAGAAAAAAACTGATATCAAAACTACGTTTGTACGTGAGGTATCATCAGGAGATGCAGGAGATGTTGACGGTCCAGAGTCTACAAAAGAATTGTGGTTCTTTATTTGTCACATCTAATCAAGAAACTTACTAAACTGTAGTCCATTGATCTAATATGGAATTCCGCGAAAAACGATAGAATCTATCAACTCCTGACGTTTTCTATACTCCATGAGTGAAACTTAGTTGTGGACTTAAAGAAATGATGAATAGCTCTTATATTTATCGTATTCTGTAACAATTGGAGTTTAGCTGCAGTCGCCAGCCATGATTATATCTTAACCTTTTATTACTAGAAACTTTTGCTAGCGGGTTTCTTAAGACTTCAAATGGGATTGAAGATCGTTATTAAATAGTAGTGCTCGCAACTTCGTTAGCGGAGGAGAAATCATACATAACCCTGTTTATTTTTTCAGCGTAATCGGGTATCCTATAACAATCTCTAGATGACCTACCGTGTTCCAAAAGTGATTGAAATCTATTCAGCCTTTTAGACGTGATGAAAATACAAAGGCTAACAAAGAATTTAAGAAACAAATTTTACGATGCAGTGACTTTCAAATAGTAACTTCAAACAGTAAATATCCGTATCACTCACACATACACTTTTTTGGCGGTTTGACCCTCTCCACATGGCAAAGCCAGCGAAGTCGAGCAGATTTCCTCTTTTATGTTACTTTACATATTTATTGCGACACCCAGTTGCAATAAAGAGTTATTGTATTGTACATCAAAATTAAATGAGACTTAAAATTATCGCCCATTGCATCAATTCTACGTTAAAAACACAATTTTAGCTTAAATTACCCAATTTACTGTAAACCTCGTAGTATCATACATTTTCGCAGGGTTCAGAACTACACTCGCAGCCATTAAGGAAAAAGGCTAGCGATAACGTTGGGTAAGCTCGCGAGTTCGATTAAAATGTAAATTTGCCAAATGTGAGTCTCAAGGACGGCGGGATCAGCGAGATCCCAGTGATTAATGCTACAACAAAAAGGGATTTCGTTGATCCCGCGTTGATGATCCAATCACGGCTTTCCACTCGCTTAATGGTGAAATGGGACGCACTTTAAACGAGCAACTTCGATCGCGTAGAAAAAGGCATAATCCTCTTTTTGGCTTCGGCGTAGTTGGAAAAAAAAATCCTATAATCCTCGGGTATTTATTTTCCTACCGAAAATCGTTAAAAAAATGTCTCGAAAGAACTTACTTACATCCATATCCGACCTCCGTAACGTCGTAGAATTAGCAACCGTACCTAATGTTATTGCCCTCTATCAGTTTTTTTTATGTTATAGGGGGCAAACGAGACGGATCGCCAGATGGTCAGTGATCACCGTCGCTCATAGAAGACACCTATGTTTGTTCCGGGGTCTTCGATGTTTTCTATGTATTTAAGTAAATATATGTATTAAATATATCGTCGTTCAGTACCCATACCATTGAGCTTACCATGGGACTATTTCGATTTGTGTAAAATTATACGGTTATATTTATTTATTTATTTAAATTATTCTTAATTTATCAATCCCAAAATAAAAGTAAGCTAGCACTGATTGTGAGCAATAACAGTATGGTTTACCCTAGTCAAATAAATCATATTTAAACAACCGTTTTGTTGTGTTTTGATAATCAGTGAAAATCGTGTAAGTATAGTTAAATCAATGCAATTGATTAATTCCACTACAAAAAGTATTTGGTTGATCTTGCGTTGATGATCCAATCACGGGGCTCCCGCGCCCCTTTGGGGCTTAAGGGTGAAATAGCTTCATTGATAAAATCATTATTTTTTCAAGTGAGCAATGTTTGAACAAGTAATTGGTCTCTGTAAAATAGCTGAATGCCCGGAATACAAGAGACCGCTGTTTTTAAAGGTAGCATTGTAAGCTAGAGTTATGAAGCTAGCCCAGTGGTTCTTAGTTTCGTATACGTAAGACTAGCTTCATTTCTGTGCTAACTGCCAAGTTAAATACTAAGCCAGTGAAAGTTAATATAATGGGTTTTTATTTATAAGCTAGTAACACCTTACCCCACTCACTAATTTTACTATCTTGACCTATCTGCTAACTTTGTAGTGCTAATCTAAGATTCGGTTAGTTAATGTGCAATGTTTTTTCAGTACTTTTAATTTCTTATCGTCATGTAAACAGCTCGCCAGGATAGGTGACGTCATAACTATAGCTTCCTAGCTTTAAATCGGAGCTTTAAAAACTACCTAGTCTCGTTTGTAGGACGAAGAAACTTAATGAAAACCGTAGAAAAATAAACGTGGAAAAGTTGTAGGTTATTTATTTGAATATGTTTCTTTGAAAATGGTCTTAGATGCATAAATGAAAGAAGTAAGATGAAGATTAAACAGCTTGCAACAGCACAAATATAAAATTGATGTCAACCGTGTTCTATCAAGATTTAAAATTCTTGGCTAATAACTGAATGAAAATGAAATGGCATTTAGTTAGTCTTCATAACAGTGGAGGATTGTTATTATTATTTACTATCAGGCAGGCAGTTGAAATAACTGATTATGCCAATATCCAATTTATCTATTAGCTAAATTTGCTGTTCAGTGGTATGCTTTTCCAATTTGTTTTTAAAGATATTGATATTAGGTGCCGAGAATACTCTCCTCTGGGAGCTTGTTCCATGCGCTCACAACCCTGTAGCACAAAGAAAATCTGGACTGCTTAACTATCATCGCTTTAGAAGTTTCCTCCAAAACAAATTGTAACTTCAATTTACATTTTATTTATAACAAATTATCATACATTTCCAACGGCCCGACCCAAGGGAACAAAAAACCGCGCTGCGGTCTGGAAGCGAATTTATACAAAATAAAAACCGGTCAAGTGCGAGTCGGACCCGGGCACGAAGGGTTCCGGACCACCGCACACAATAATACGTTTCGTTAATGATTACTTACCATGTACTTTAATTTCATTTTTTATTTTTATTTTGATTAGTTGTTGTCAAAGTTATTCTTATTCCGAATAAGACGGAAGCTATTGCCGTGTCTTTCTCTCTCCCATAGCGTCTGAGCTATGCATGTCGCTCCTGCTTGTTAAATTAGATTAATACTATAAAGTTACAATAAAGTCCGTGATACTCTGTCTACGTGTATAATTTGGAATCAACCTTGCATAGAAATTTAAAAAAATCTCTAAAGCATGATACATACTTTGTGAATAATGCAAGTGTATGATTAATATTTTACGATCAGACAAAAATCGCCTAAAATCACTTTTCTTGTTTAGAGACAAGTTTCAATTTTATTTAACTTTTAAGTAATCACAGATTAAGAGTGAGAACCCAGTCGCAGATAGAGAGACAGACAACGGAGGTGGAATAACAGGGTTCCGTTGATACTAAATGATTGATAGATTCAGCTATTACTTTACTGAATTCCATATTAGATTAATGGATTATATTATTTATTATTTTATTTAAACTTTATTGCACGAAACAAAAGTAAGTACAAATGGCGAACTTAATCCCAAAAGGCATTCTCTACCAGTCAACCATAGGGCCAAACAGAGATGCATGAAAATGGTGCAGTGGGGAAAAACATTCAGTACTGAGAGCGTTAGGACACACAAGCAAATAATGCGTACATAATTACTTATACCTCCTTTTGTTATTATACTTCCTTATGGTGGTGGTTTGCGTATTTTTTTGTGGAAACTGCATGAACATATGCGCATATGAGCACTATTTATTATCACATCTAACTAAGACACTATTTCCCGGAAAGGCAAAGGAATTACAATCCATTAATTCCGTTTATACTCTTTGGATGCGGATTCCTAAAAACTGATTGCAAATGAACCAGTCCCGGATTTGTGCTTCATTTTCAATCAAAAAAGCCAAATTCGGTGCTCTGGCTTAGAGATACATTTAAATATATCATTCAAGTTCATTAGCGAGGTTCCACGGCATTAATTAATCCTTTTGATGCTTCGCGCCTTATAAAAAACTCAACGTTATTCGAATTCGAGGGAAAATATGTTATTTAGAACCTGACTGAACTGGGTAGGTCTGGTTAGGCCTCCTTATCTATAATCGGATTCAGTGGACGGAGCGCAAATCCACTAACAGGAATGTCATCCGCAGCCCTGTATATCGCCCTCCTTGATGTATCAGTCAATGGCCTTCACGAGCGTCGGTCATTTGCACGAATGTGGCTTGCAAAACCGAATTTGGTTTTAAAAGCTCTGTTGCATCACTCACAATGCAACTCACCTTTGTCATGGACATGTACATGTAGGCATAGGAAGGCTCAAGGGTCTTTCTGTTTAGGCTCAAAATCAGTGACGGCCTCATGAACAGAGTTGCGCCATACTCCTGTCTGTTGTGCAAGCTCTTCCCAACCTTAGAATAGGGTTGGGACGCAGTGTGCAAGACACAAGGACTGCGATGGTAAACGTATATGAACAAACCATCCAAGTGCGGGTTGTACCCGCGTACAGTGGGTTTCAAACAAATTATATGCTAAAACGGCCGTATCCATAAACATTCAGTGTCAGCAGGGAATCCTAAGCAAAATGGTGGTGTGGGGTACTTTTATATTAGTTGCTGACCGCAGATATAAGTATTTTAAGTTAATTTGAACTTGATACTTTCGCACATTCCTGAGAAAAAGGTTCATGACAGGCAGACAGACCGACAGACAGACCGACAAACAGACAGAGAGACAGACGGACGGATGAACAGACGGCCAAAAAGTGATCTTATAAGGGATCCGTTTTATCCTTTTGAAGTACGGGACTCTAAAATGGACATTACCTATAAAATGTTTTCGGGACAGAGTAGAAAAGTTTATTTATTTATTTGTGAACTAACAGGAATCTTCAAAAACAAACAACTTCATTCATTACTCATATTCAATTGTTTACTGGTACTGGTGTCGAACTAAGCACAGGGCGTCAATAGCTACTGGTGGCGTGGCGTTAATAGAGCCCGATTTTCATCGGCTTGCCTACTTTAAGGTATTTCAGTATTTTATTTTACTGTTTTTCAAGAAAACATAATGGAAAATATACTCCAGCTTTACTTCTCAGGAAACATCTGTCTGCTCGTTTCTGACGTAGGTTTGTAACAGCAGTATTAGAAACATCTCGTTTTATAAGTTAGTTAAATATATGTGACGGTAGTCTGACTATTATTGGTACCAGGATAGGAATAATAGGCAACATCTATTCAGAAATTATAATCATGTTTCTTGGCAATAGGACTACAAAGAGCAATAGAGTCGTTGTTATATATTTTTTGATTGAATAAATAAATAATTGATCAACCGTAACTTGATTCATAAAAATTAAATAAAAACATAATATATTGTGAAAATGTATTATGTAATACCTATCACGGTCCTGAACAAGATGGATTTTTCATAAGTTTAGAAACCGTATAATGCCAGTTTATATGGAACAAATTGCCCTAGTATATGCTTTTCATAATCTTGACAACCGTTTCACATCAGATGAAGATAATATGCAAGACTTTGAAACTTTAATTCCAGTTGCAAATTGTTCCAGCTTTTGAACACATAAACATTTTAGCAAACAAGTGAAATTTATTTAAATGTTGTATTATAAAATCTACACAATATGGAATTATCACTCAGTTATTCATTAATTCAAATAAAAAAATATACAAATGCAACTCCACCGCATTACCTGTGCCATAATGCCACCAGAAACCTAACCCTAATTCTCACAATCTGTGTAAAATAATATAAGTAAATAAAAAACTTTATGCTTTAAATACTTGATCTAAAACATTGTCCAAAGTCTGTCTTTTGCAGCAACGTTAGAATTCGTGTAACCGCAGTAGGTAAATGTGCTGGCGCAATCTTGTCGGGGGGATAAGCTGTGGACAGAGCCGCCATGAATCTTCCCGATAAGGCGCGGTTAACAGCCACTACTGCAGTAGGTCTGTACTCTTGGTACGTCACTGACACATCTAAAAACCTTTTTGGATTCATGGATTATTGTTTCCTTTGCTTTACCGCGAAATAGTGTCTTGGTTAGATGTGACAATATATTGTGCTCACATGCGCATATTTTCATGCAGTTTCCACAAAAGAAAACGCATGCAAATACAACAAAACCAACACCAAACAGTATAATCCTCGACAGGTGTTTCGCCTTGTACGAAGCATCATCAGGAGATGCAGGAGATGTTGACGGTCCGGCGTGCATCCGACAAGGACTTCTCAGTTGTCTTCTTGGTCTATTGTTACATACATCTAACCAAGCCAGCAATAACCAATAACCATATTATTTCTCGAAAAAGCAAATTAACTATAGTATCCAATAATCAAATATGGAATTCCAAAAAGTAACGCCTGAATGTATCAATTATTAAAACCTCTTTGCGGGAATTTTCTTTTTTTTTCCCAGGCTACTCCTTATTTTGAGTTTGCCACTCACGGATTCATCAAGTTTTATCGGAAAAGATCGTAAGTAAAACTTACATGAAATACATTGCTGCATATTGTAATAGAAGAGGACCGCAGTTCCACTAAATGTAATGCCGGAGGAGTATGTATACAAATAAAACGAGACAGGTGTTATAAATGAAAGAAAAGATAATACCTTCCTATCTGTCTCGCATACTATAGCTTGACAAGTTCTTTCGTGACACTCGCATACTATAGCTTGACAAGTTGTTTCGTGACACGTGCTCCGCCACATGGCAGAGCACCATGGCTCTGCCGCGCGCACACTTCGTACTCACCCCCGCTGTGTTTCGCCCGTCGCCCGCAGACCATGGGAGTGTCACGAAAGAACTGGTCAAGCTATAGTATGCGAGTGTCACGAAAGAACTTGTAAAGCTATAATATGCGAGTGTCACGAAAGAACTCGTCAAGCTATAGTATGCGAGTGTCACGAAAAAACTTGTCAAGCTATAGTATGCGAGTGTCACGAAAGAACTTGTCAAGCTATAGTATGCGAGTGTCACGAAAGAACTTGTCAAGCTATAGTATGCGAGTGTCACGAAAGAACTTGTCAAGCTATAGTATGCGAGTGTCACGAAAGAACTTGTCAAGCTATAGTATGCAAGTGTCACTAAAGAACTTGTCAAGCTATAGTATGCAAGTGTCACGAAAGAACTTGTCAAGCTATAGTATGCGAGTGTCACGAAAGAACTTGTCAAGCTATAGTATGCAAGTGTCACTAAAGAACTTGTCAAGCTATAGTATGCAAGTGTCACTAAAGAACTTGTCAAGCTATAGTATGCAAGTGTCACTAAAGAAATTGTCAAGCTATAGTATGCAAGTGTCACGAAAGTACTTGTCAAGCTATAGTATGCGAGTGTCACGAAAGAACTTGTCAAGCTATAGTATGCAAGTGTCACTAAAGAACTTGTCAAGCTATAGTATGCAAGTGTCACTAAAGAACTTGTCAAGCTATAGTATGCAAGTGTCACTAAAGAACTTGTCAAGCTATAGTATGCAAGTGTCACTAAAGAACTTGTCAAGCTATAGTATGCAAGTGTCACTAAAGAACTTGTCAAGCTATAGTATGCAAGTGTCACGAAAGAACTTGTCAAGCTATAGCGTGAAGGATTTATATTTTCACATATATAGCCCGCCGTCTCTGGGAGAACGCAGGTAGCCTAATGTGTTCACAATATAGTATGCACCAGTCTAATACGGAAGTACACCATTACGTTGTTGCATGCAGGAAGGCAAACCAACAAACTATCATAACCATATCATCCGAAAGAAGTCCCAGTAGTGGACTTCACTTCAGTTATGTACAATTAACCCGCGGCTAAAAGCCCTGAGAAAATGATATATGTTTCACCTAGTGGCTAGTACCTATAGAATAGATCTACGCGGACTGAATCACTAAAATATGGGCCAAAAATCTTTGCACTATTGAAACATCGATAAAAATTAAGATATACATGTTTTTCTGTATTTTATTTATTTAACCTAGTAACTGATAATTGTAATTTTTTTTATTACATCATCCAGATTTCCTCCGTCTCGTCGTTGGCACTCCTGCAATCGACTACGCAAACTAAGAAAAACTCGCTGTCACATCTCATCATCTTTTTATAAAATTGTCTTTTTACAAAAAAGCCCGTTGTTTTCCCGTAAAACGCTCCATTATAAATAAAATTGCTCGAAGTGACCTATAGTTTCCCGCCAATTTCCCACCACTCACTCTGACAGTTTCCGGAGAATTCAGTGTGCAAAAATGTATGGCCCACCCTATACAACATATTTAGACAGCAAACATCGGGCACTTGCTGATTACACAAAAAAGTCTAAACTGCTGTCCCTATCTTCACTGCGGCTCGTGTTCAAATAGAACTGCTTACACAAGATATTTTGGTGGCACTGGCTACGAGGAGCATGATTTAAAACGAGCAAGTTGAATTCTTTCTTCGATATGTTTTTATTTGAAGACGGGACGGTTGTTTCAAACCGTAATTAAGAAGTAAATGCGTAAGTACCCTGACACAAGGCACATTAACATGTTATATAAGATTCAATAGGGATATAGACAACTTTCTGTGGACAGAACAACCTTTCAATAATAGAAATATTGGTGAAAAATCTACTTTATCTCATAAAACTCTCCAAGATAAAACTATTTTAAAATCACATGTTTGGACTAAAAACGCTTATTACTATAGCCTAGTAACTTGTGAAGTCACACGTTACTACATTGTATAAGAAAATTAAGAACTTTGTTCTGCAGCTATGTTAAAACTTGTGTTTATTGAAACGGTATTTCATGACAAAATCTAGCATATATTACGTAGGTATTACATATTAGTTATTCATATTTTAATACTTGAAAAATGGACTTTCTCACCCGATTTAAATGCTCATAAAACAAGCAACAGTAAAGTATCGAACTTCGAAGTATCGATCTTAACGTAATTCCTTATTTTGTTTGTTTTACCAGAATCTTATATATTTTTTACAGATCAGTCCACACCCATATTAAAATCATAGATTGACGACCGCACTGTATCGTAGATTGATAATTGACTATATTCCGAGGGAAAGAGCCGAAGTTTGGCTTGAGATTTCGTTAGTGATAGAAATCACTAAAGAAATCTCAAGCCGCTCCAAACCTCTTCCAAAAACACGATCAAAGAACCTCTTCAGCTTCCTAGTGCCCTAGTACTTCGAAACAGCAGCGTCATTAGGCTAGACGTAACAAGCTAGGCCGAATCAAATCCATCGTGCTGAAAATGTGTGTTTTATTCCCCCACAAGATGAGGGGGATATTTATAAGTTTTATATCTGTATATGTGTTATCTGTGTCTGTTGTATATCGCTTGAATGAATGAACCGATTATGATTTAGTTTTTTGTGTTTGAAATTTAACTTGATCAAGTCATGACTCGTATTATCAAACCATGATAAGAATACTAGCATTTAACTACTGGAGATCACATGCCGTGTCAATACCGAATAAAATTATCGGCATTTTCTAGCTATCAACATCATCATCATTTCAGCCATAGGACGTTCACTGCTGGACACAGGCCTCCTCAATAGATTTCTACATGAGCTAGATAAAGATTTCTAGATGTGCCGGGGACTTATTATCGGTCCATCGATAACTTGAATTTTTGGTAAGGGAAACGATTTGCTAGATCTCTACAAAGGCTTTGGAAACTTGAAGCTTGGTACTTCAAAACAGCAGCGTCATAGCAATATTCAGTATATATGTACAAGGCTAGATGGAACACGCTGAAATCTAACAGGGTTATTCGATTTTATTGAATGTATAATTCTACAAAAACAAAATCACAAGCTGAATCAGATCCATTAGAAATGTCTATTTTTATGGTAATTAATATTTATGCATATCTACTTTCAAACCAACGCTTCAATACGTCATCCAATTACGAAGAGAATTCATTGTAAAAATGGACCTAACCTCAAGGGTCCTCTTCAGCTTCAGTGCCCTGTATTCAAACCTAGACGCAAAAAATTAAGAACAAAGCGGATCAGCCCATATAAAAAAAAATACTTTTATTCAAGCACTACCAAGGAGCATAAAAACGCCCATCACTTTTACAAACAAACCACACCAAACCTTGCCTAAGAACATGTTCAAAGAACCTCTTTAGCTGCCTAGCGCCCTGGTACTAAAAAAAGCAGCGTCATAGTAATTCATTAGACTAGGCTAGACGTAAAAGCTGGAGGATCAAACCGATCGGCCCGTATTAATAAAACTTGACACTGACAAGGGTAACGCCAAATAGATTTGAAGCGTGTGTCATCTTTATTTAAATAATAACACTTAGATATAGAAATGTGAAAATTGCGCTTCATATTGGCCAATTTTTACAGACATCTTGTCCGTGTAGGCGGCAAAAGTTGATGCAACATACACCGCTAGGAAATATATATGAAAAACTTCGGTAACATTAGTATTAGACACGTATGTTGTTAGCAATGATTTTGCTGTCGTTTAGCAAAACGGTAATATTGAAAGAGCCAAAACAGCGTCTTCTGAAATCTGGCGAAAGATTCTGGGACCAATAAGAGATGATGATGGCAGCTGGAGAAGCGGGAAAAACAGGGAGTTAGAAGACCTGGTGGCTATACCTAACATTATTGGCGAGATTAAAGCCACACGACTCCGCTGGCTGAGTCACCTAGAAAAGATGGGAGACGATCGATCCGTAAAGAGAGCGTATCAGGGGCGACCGAGTGGAAGACGTCCGGTCGGCCACCCCAGATACCGCTGAAAAGATGAGGTGCAAAAAGATCTGTGCGCCCTAAATACCGTCAACTAACAGAGAAAGGCGCAAAACAGTGAAGAATTCTCTTGTGTCGGAGGCCAAGATCCTCTTCGGTTCAAAGCCAAAGTAGAAATAGTATCAACGCGTCTAACTTAAAAAAAAGCTGCATATAAATAACACCTAGATTACCCATTTACAGGTTACAAAACTTGGACATTCGGTTTGAAATATTTAGCCGCTTTCATGAGTTGATATAGAAGAGAGCTTATCCGGTTGCTTGGATAACAAACTTGGGTACCTTTACAATACGATAATCTGTATTTTGTTCTCATAACCGGTATCATTGAATTATCGACCCTATTCCTTAAGTTTCTCTATTCTAAGAGAAAATAGCACACCCAACACTTGAGTATTTTTAAACAAGTTACGATTGCTAACATTCTATTTTTGTAATACATTGTTCTGGAAATAGAGTCGAAAACCTTCTAATCCAGTTATAATCTGTTTTTACTTCGCCTTATTCTTTTTTTGATTAATTAAACGCGGCGAACCACTCAAAGATATCATTTTCTTTCAGTGAATTAACTCAGTTCATAGAGTAAAAACTATAAGAGATTCCTTCAAGGCCTCGAAAAGTGGAAGCAAATGTGCTAAAACTTAGTGTTTAACACTAGCAAGTGTTTAGTGTCGTATCTATTTGTAGTAAGTATTTGGTAATCTGTGCGTTCAGTTTTATCAAAAAGTTTTTGCTACTAGCTGTTGCCCGCGACTTCGTCCGCGTTGACATGAAATTATAGCCTATATGTTATTCTGATGTCCCCCAACAGTTCCCCTTGTTTACGCATATTTTTTGTCATAATTTTATATCCCATAATTACAATAAGCATAATGAGCTATAATCATAATTTCATTACGCCGAATCTATTTTCGCTGAATGGTCTTTACGCATAACTTTTTAATGCCGAAAACCTACTTTTCTGGCAGCAGTCATCTTCTGTTCGGGATTGCAGTTCTAACCTAACCTACTTTACTGGCAGAAGTTTTTTATTGTTTGCGGTTGAATTTGCAGCTAACTAAAATTCGGCGATATTAAATTATGCGCATTTTGATTCGGACAAATAATGATTCGCAAGATCAAATTATGCGAAACCTTTTCGGTGAAATCAGTTTCGGACATGAACAATTATGCGGAATAAATAGCGCCCCTAAATAACATTATATCTCGAAAGTTTCGTTCAGATCTGTTTAGTAGTTTTGAAAATTAAGACACACACTTACATCGGCACAAACTTTCACGTTTTTATTATTATCAGGAAGGATTATTAGGATAGAAATTTTGGAAATTAGGATAGGTTGTATAAAGTAATACGATTAATTACCACTAGTTTACTATAATATAGACTACGTTTCTCGTACTGCGTATTGTAACCGTGTAAGGTCATTCAACCATTCGGTAAACTATCAAAGGCTCACACGCTGCAAACAACACAATTCAGTCGAACGGTCGTCGCGTGGCGAACATTTTCATCAATTGACGTAACCTACTTCAGAACCTCTAAAATAGTCTTATATTTAGACCAAAAGAGACAAGGAAACTGATAAAAAAAACAATTGACGTAGCGGTTGAAGGGCTTCTGTACAAAGTTATATCTATACTATTATAAAGTTGTAAAAATGAAATGTTCGTATGTTTGAATGTGTCGTTTTGGGTTCATCACGCCAAATCGGCTAAATGGATTTCAAGTCTTTTTGGTACACAGGTAGGTGGGTATCTCCAGATGGTTATAGGATACTTTTTACCCAACTACGCTGCCGAAAAAAGAGGGTTTATGACTTTTCCTCCTCCGCGAACGAAGTTGCTGGTACCTTCTAGTAATGTTATGAAGTTGTAAAAATTTAATGTTTGTATGTGTCGTTGTGGCTTCATCACGCCAAATCGGATAAACGGATTTCAACAATTTTGGATAGTTTGTAAGGTTATGGGCCAAAGATGACTGCAATAAATGAATTTGAGTTTAAACTACATTTCTAGTACTGTGTCTTGTAAGTAGGTATTGCAACCATGCAAGGTCATTCAATCATTGTGTGGTAAACTATCAAAAGCCGACCTCGTACGCTGCACATACCACAATGCGGTAGACCGCCGCGTAACGAGCGATATCATGATTTGAGGTGGCTGTTTAAGGGTTTGTCCGTCTGTACAAAGTTGTAATTCTAGTACAGTTTTCAAGTCAAAGCTTGAACTTAATAATGAAATAATGATCTTTGTTCTGTAAGTAGGCCGCAAGGGCACTTTTACAAGTATGACTCTAAAGCATTTCCCAAGAAGATACCACTGTTGAAAAGAGAGCCAAAAGAAACTCAAGAGTTTATTCTCAATACCTCTTATCTACGAGTATAACAGTATTTGTACTACGTCTATCCTAAATATATGTTTTTAAGTATAAACTTAATGCGTAGTCCTACAAGAAAACATATTATAAAAGTAAAAATATAATATAAGTTATAATTTGAAACTCCTTCAAAGCTTAAAAAAGGGTTTTTGGCCAAGGCAGGCAGTGTTTTTCTGTGCCTATACGGAGCCATAGTCGTTTAGGGCTTCAGGGTAGGCAGTTTATTTGTCCCTATATGGAGCCGTGGTCATTCAGGACTCCAAGGTAGACAGTTTATCTGTGCCTATATGGAGCCATGGCCATTCAGGGCTTCGGGTTAGGCAGTTTCTCTGTGCCTATATGGAGCCATGGTCGTTCAGGGCTTCAGGGTAGGCAGTTTCTCTGTACCTATATGGAGCCATGGTCGTTAAGGGCTTCGGGGTAGGCAGTTTCTCTGTGCCTATATACTTTATATATATTTGTGTATGTATTATATATATTTTGTTATTCATGTATTTAAAGTATATAAATGTGTTTTTGTAATTACACAAGCCTCAGCACCGCCCACAATTTTTCTGCTTTGCCCAGGTTGACTGGTAGAGAATGCCTTATGGCATTAAGTTCGCCTTTTGTACAATAAGTTTTCTTTTGTGCAATAAAGATTAAATAAATAAATATATGGAGCCATGGTCGTTCAGGGCTTCGAGGTAGGCAGTTTATATGTGCTTATTGAGCCATGGTCGTTCAGGGTAGGCACTGCCTTTGTGCCTATATGGATTGCACGCCACTGCCTTCCGGATACACTTCGACCCAGTGGGATCTTTTGTCTAATTACTCCTTCTTGCTACTCAATGGTTTGTTCTACCATCTCCATAGACCGGATGATAGATACCAATGGTAGCGTCTGGAATTCCTTAAGCCTTGGGTACCCAACACCAAATTCCTTCATTCTCTGTCTGGCGAGGGCATTAAAGTGCAATCTAAAGTACTTGCGACCCCGCAAGAATTTTAAAACTTAGTGTATCTGTTAGTAATCATTGTTAGGTAATTTGAGCGTATATCATAATAATATTTTCTTCTGTTTCCGCGATTATTACTCATTGAAATAAAACAATTTAACGGATTATATCGCGTATATTATCTCATTTTAGTTCCCGACGTTTCGGAAACTTTCCAGCTTTCGATGGTCACGGGTGGACTGAGAAAAGATGTATTTTCCTCTGTCAAAGTTACAATTTGTGCAAATACCCATTTTAAAAAAAAAACACAAATAAAGGTGTACATACATTCCAGATGGGCCTAAGCTGTAAAGACAGTTACACATGTGCCAGAAGGGCTTAATTATTTTATTCTAATAATTAACGATATAATCCATTACATTGTTTTATTTCAACGTATATACAACGTATATGTTTGCTTTAGTCTAATCTATATGTCTGTGTCACTTAACCATACAAGGCCATTCAACCATTTGGTAAACTATCAAAGGCCCACTTCGCACGCTGCAAACCACAATGAGGCCGAGGTCACTGGCACGATTTCATCATTTGACATAGCGGTGCAAGGGCTTGTCCGTCTGTACAAAATTGTATTCTAGTATAATTTTCCAGTCAGAGCTTATACTTTTAATATGAGACCCCTTCAAAAGTGCAATCTAAAGTACTTGCGACCCCGCTAGAGGGCAAAAATTGTGTAAAAATCGTCGTTTACGGTCGTAAATGTTGTTTGTAATATTGGATTGTGTGAGAGAGAAAATGAGAAAGAAAGGAGTAAGCGCTGAAGTGAGGAATAATAGAGATGAATGGAAGAATAATACATGTTGTGCCGACCCTACATAGTGGAATAAGGGCAGGGAGATGATGATGACTCAGTGTTTGCTTTAGTCTATTCTATATGTCGTGTACTGTATAAATTAACCATATAAGGCCATTCAGCCATTTGGTAAACTATGAAAAGCCCACTTCGCACGCTGCATGAACCACAATGAGGCCGAGCGGTTGTTGGCGCGAT
Source organism: Hedya salicella (assembly GCA_905404275.2). Taxonomy (NCBI): domain Eukaryota; kingdom Metazoa; phylum Arthropoda; class Insecta; order Lepidoptera; family Tortricidae; genus Hedya; species Hedya salicella. The sequence goes on along the minus strand of FR990114.1, from coordinate 5,215,561 downwards.
TTCATCATTTGACATACCGGGGCAGGGGCTTGTTCGTCTCTACAAAGTTGTATTCCAGTATAGTTTTCAAATTAGAGGTTGTATTTACAATATAAGACTCGTTCAAAGACTTAAAGTACTTGCGACCCCGGTAGAATGTTAAAACTTAGTATCGTCGTACCTGTTCGTAATCATTGTTAGGTAATTTGAGCGTATACTCAGTCATTTGCTTTAGTCAAGGCTACATGGCCTGTACTGTGTAACTTAACCATACAAGGCCATTCAACCATTTGGTAAATTATCAAAGGCCCACTTCGTACGCTGAATAAACCACAATGAGGCCGAGTGGTCACTGGCGCGATTTCATCATTTGACATAGCGGTTCAAGGGCTTGTAAGTGTACTACAATGTATAATTTTCGGTTTTGTTGATTTTATTCTTGAGTCTATAATTTTTATCTTAATCTCTCATGAGTTACTCTTTAAAAGTATAATTCTAAATGATAGAAAAATAATAAGTATGTGGCGAATAATTATTTTAGAAGCCAGTATAGAGAACAGTGGCGTGGCGTCCATATAAGCCGATTCCCACCGGTTGCCTTAGGAAAGGCTTATTACCACCTTTTTCTTGAATATAAAGAAATGAATACGATTCGGCTTCCCTTGTAATTTTCCTGACCCCACGCCTCTGATGGATAGGTCCATTTTCAAGGGCCAATTTCATTAGTATATAATAGACTATCTTCTGCGGATAAGGGTATTTTTCCGGGATAAAAAGTAGCCTATGTCCTTCCCCGGGACTCAAACTCTCTCCATGCCAAATTTCATCCAAATAGGTTCAGCGGTTTAAGCGTCAAGAGGTAACAGACAGACAGACAGACAGACAGAAAGACAAACAGACAGATACACTTTCGCATTTATAATATTAGTATGGATTATAAGCATTTTATTAAGTATTTAACTCTATAAAGCAAAATGATTTTGCCACACGAACGATAACGCAAAACGCTATTGGAACAGAAGCGTCTAACAAAACGAGTTTATTCGTTGATTGGGTTACCCTCTCCCAATCTAACCAAATTGGTCCCAGCATCCCAAAATCATGTATACTACTTATACAAGCCATAAATTAATTTCCATTCGGGTGTAAGTTGTTTGTTTTCCTTATTGGCGTTTCCAACTTGCGTTATTGCGGAGTATAATATAAAAAGGTTGTAAAAATGTATCAAGCTTTAGTTACTTACTGCCTTCTAGCAATTAATAAAAAATGGTACTAGACTAAGGAAAAATGTGGTAACTGAGAAATATAAAAGGAAAATATTACATCGCAGGGAAATAGCCACAACAGAGATTTGAAAAAATCTCTAAGTGATATGACCGAATCACGCAGAATGTTAAAATGGTGAATCAATTTTATAATTTACCTAGAACTAAGTCAGTCATTTGCTCAAATCTCTGAATCTGTGTAGTTAAGTGATGAAATCGGCTTAATTTTCAACCGGTTTTATTAAGTTCATAAAAAATTACTTACGAAAGTTGTAGACATAAAAAAATATTTGGATTTGGCAGAGTCCGTAATTTTGAGCAAAGTAAAAGTTTTTGAAAGTCCCTTCTCCATCTCCACAGATGAAGTTGCGTATACCTTCTACTCCATGTGTTACATAGCTGCAATCAATGTTGATCATATAAGAGCTTTATGAATTTTTACTATAAATATATACATACTTATAGCCTTTAACTTGCAGAGGGCGACATAACCCTTGATAAAGGAAAGAGTACAGATTTATAAGAATGAAATGTGTATTGTAAATACGCGTACGATGTGTAAAGGTCACGATAACATCAGTATGAGAAATACCAAGGAATTGTTATAAGAATTATCTAAATAACAATAGCGGGAAATGTTGCCAGTATGTTCAGAACCGAAAATGCCGAAGGGGAGCATCTCCTTAGATTTATTTTAGTTTTACTTTAGTTTATTGTATAAATACTCGTATATATACGAGTATCTGTATACTATTATAAAGTTGTAAAAATGAAATGTCTGTACATTAAAGATATAAAAAAAAAAGATTGTAATACACTATAACGAAAAATATTTTTTTCTGATTTTTTGTATGTTTGTATGTGTCGTTGTGGCTTCATCACGCAAAATCGGCAAAATTTCGGCAGATTTCAACAATTTTTGGTACACGGGTAGCTGGTTATCTCCAGATGGTTATAGGATACATTTTACACGACTACGCTGAAGAAAAAAATAGAGGTTATGACTTTTTCTTCTCCGTGAACGAGGATTTTTTTTCTAACCTACAACGACACATACAAACGTACAAACATTTCATTTTCACAACTTTATAATAGTACTAGCTTCTGCCCGCGACTTCGTCCGCCTTAAATTCATTTATCGCGGAAAGGGATATTTTTCCGGCATAAAAAGTAGCCTATGCCCTTTCTTGGGACTCAAACTATCTTCATATAAAATTTCATCCAAATCGGTTCAGCGGTTTAAGCGTAAAGAGGTTACAGACAGACAGACAGACAGCATATTCGCATTTATAATATTAGTATGGATTTGGCAAAAATAATACTAATAATAATGCTGGAAAGTCAACTAAATCAATAATCTTTACTTGAAACCTCAAATATTGGATTTCTGTAAATTCGACAAATTTATTCAAACCGCCTAAAAATTGTGTCTTCCATTGAAAGTAGTAAACCGTGATTAGGGCACTAGTCCCACCGCCGGCGAGAAAGCGAGCAAGTATTGACTATTTTCTCGCCCAACTCGCTGAAGAAACGCACAATAGATATAGACTCCGTGTCAATAAAGGAGATACATATATGAGAGAGTTCTCGCCGGCACGGCAGTGTGAACAGCCAGCGATGAACTATATGTTTCTCTTTTACTAACACTTCCTCGCTCTTGGTGGGATCAGTGCCTAGATCCGGTTGAATCGAGTCCGTGAAGCAATAGATAAGGTCGAACAGCTTTGCAATCGATAAAAAGGAATCGGACTTTTCCTTTACTTCCAGAACATCACTTTAAACACGAAGCAAATAAGAAACTTCAGTGCAGGAATGCCGCATTCCTATACTCAATGATCAGGAGTTGCATTGAGCACTTTGAAACTAAACTTTCAAAATCTAATTCGGCTTACCAATTGACGTCAGTTTTTAAGGGTATTTTTGAACTTAAGTTAAACCACTAAGAGAGGTTTTTTAGCTCTGATGTACACGCTGAATAAGATATGAACGTCTTACGTTTTTAGCGATATAAGAAAAAGAAGTAAAACAATATATGTTTCGGCGAAAATAGTCCAGATGTAACAAATCTTTCAAAGTTTTATTTTTCTTTGAAATATTTGTTGTTTTTTTTAATTATTAGTTTCGCTTAATGTGGAGAGCCCTTTGTTGGGACTAATACACCCTCATTTGATCAGGTCAAATCAAAATTGCACTAGTAAAGTATTAAAGTTGCACAGCTTTGCAATCGATTAAACAGGAATCGAACCTTTCTCTAACATTAAACATTTTCATCTCACTCTAAGGGGTGGAAATTATATTTAAATAAAACTATCCAGTATATAAATAATCATTATTAAGGATTTAGATAAAAATTAAGTAATTCTAAAATATATCTCATCTAGGCGGGAAAGGTTCGATTTAATTGGCCACAGACGTGTATTGTGTACTTGGTTTTTTACTAATTTTGAAGACCAGCGCTTAAATACTTTAATATGAACGTCTATTATAAAGGTCCATTTGAAGACTTTTTAATTATCTACACCTGCCATCAGTTGCATTATGCTCTTTGCAACAGAACCTTTAAAATCTAAACCGATTGTACACTAAAGATAATGAAGATCGCGAGTGACCGATTCAAAAAAACAATGTCTTTTCGTTTATATCACTCGCTTGAACGCTCCCTGAAGGTGAAGAATAAAATAATTCACTATATCAGTATATCTTTCATTCGTTAACACTCCCGTACTCCACTGAAATGAATTCCAAATTTACTAATTTTAAAATCATATCAAATCTGTAAATTTTTTTCTCTTCCTAGTTTTCTCAACGAATCTTAATCTTTTCAAACACCTACGCCATTGAAAACTGTGTACGCCTAATTAATATTTCTTATGATGTTATCATTCAATGATATATGAAATGATGGATAACTTTGAGTTTGTAGATCAGCATCCAAATGAGTGAAACGTGTGACGTATTTGTATTTTGTAAAAAAAAAATAAGCCGTTTAAGACGGCGAGCTTTTATCGAAAGTAGTTACACCCTCATTTGATCCTGTCAAATCGTATCCGTAAAGCAATAGATAAGGCCGCAACGAAGTTTAGCAATCGATTTAACAGTAGAACCTTAGAAAGCCTCATTCGAACACATCAACTCAACGCTCAGGAAGCCAGGTTCCATTGATCTATACGGCAAAGATAATGTACGAAAACAAAGTCATTTATTCAATCCACAGAACACATAGAAAAAATAACACAGCAGATGGCGCTGAAACGTCACTTATCGTATTGCCGTGGCATGCCGAGACGCTGATTTTCAATGGTGCCCTGCTACTAAAAACTAACAGAAACTTAGTAGATGATAGGGCATAAATAAATTAAATAAAGTTTTCTATTTTCACTCATTATCATAACACAACACCTTCCTTCCTTAGAGACCATGGACGTATCGCGATGTCAAAAACAACGGAAGGTAATTAAATAAATCGTATTTATACGCGATTAAGCCCCGTTTGGTGGGTTATGATAATTGAATAAAGTTAACAACATGTCATTGCGATCTGTACAAATAAGAAGTATATAATCTTGACAATGATTTGGACTGGCCTAACTGTTCACGCTCGCCTAGACCAGACGAAACACGCATATCATACGTTTCACATGTTATAACCAAGGAAACGACGTCATGAGTATCCCGTCTGGTCCGTAATTGGCAAACCTAGCAAAGCGATATTCATTGAATGAATAGGTTTTGTAGTAAAAAAAATCTTGCAACCGTTTAAGATGAAAAGTCTTCTATCAGAAACAGTAAATCTTCATTTGATCCGGTCACATCGTGCCCATAAAATAATAGATCCTTATCTACTACTCTATTGCAAAGCTTCGTCGCGCAAGGGTTTCTGTAGCCAACTCTTGCATAATGTAATTAGGACAGAAATTGTATGAAGACTAGCTAAAAATTTTCATCCAAGTGCGTAACCCAGTCTTGGTAATAGTTGTGGCCGACTGTGGTAAACTTGGGCGACTTTTCATTTAAGTAAAGATCGAAGTCTTCCATGATGAATTACTTATGCAATTAATTTCTTATTAAGCGTTTTATATTTTTTGTGTAGTAGCTACTTTTAATATTTTTCTTGTTACAATATTTACTCGAAATAGAGAAAAAAACGTAAGTTTTGTCACATTTATTACCAGCCTCCGGGTGTTAAAAGGCTTAAAGAACCATACAATCGTACTAAAATACCAGTTTTTGTAAGTAGGACAGATTTCTCCGTATGATCAGTGCAAAGAAAAGCTACACTGTTAGTACACGTCAGCTTAAAGAAATGCCAAGTCACGTCCTGACTCACTGAGATTCATACAGTTTGGGACATTACATTTGTCAGAATTAACGGCAGTGATTTACTTTTAATTACGTTAAGGTGCGTCCACACTTGTATCATTTGCTCGTATCCGATCACCGTGCCGTAGCATGACTGCGTATCGCGCTGCTTGGACGCTTACTGTCGGCGCGCCGATCATGCCGTACTCGTCCGATATAACTGTGTGATACGCGTAGCAAAATGGATTTCGAGCGATCCGATCGGCGCAACGTCCAAACGCGTGATCGTGACACGCGATCATGCCACGCGACGATGATCTGATACGGGCAAATGATACAAATGTGGACGCACCATTAAGGGGAGTTGAACGGTGGTGTTTGTGTGTAAGCATCCTCAATGAACGGCGTCAACTTGTACAATTAGTATGAATATTACTGTTATTTAGGGTTGTGAATGTTAGATTTCAGTTTTAAAAGCATTTAAGACTGCGACGGCTACTTCTTTTCTTAGAACATAAGTATATCAGCTGCAAGACTTGCAAGAAGGAGGCTTGACCTCCTCGTAAAAAAAATCAAGTACTGGTAAATTATAAAATATGGTCGAATTCGCCAATTATTTTAGGATATTGCTTTGACACTAGTCTTTTAAAGTCAAATGGTATTAAAGTTAACTGACCTTCGCAGTTTTCAATTATTCTCCATCAGACTGCAGGCTTACCTGAAAATAAAAAAACACGTTTAACGAATACATTTTATACGAAGCTGTTTTATGACAGAAGTACAAAATCTATACAAAATTTATATACAGAAGTAAAATCTTACACATTGTTTAAAATGATTTAAAACTTCGTAAAAATCGACTTAAAGAATCGGGGTGCCCCTTGAAATCTCGAAAAACTTTTCATCGAATTTCATTTCATCGAAAACGATTCATAGAATATTCAGTATACATACTATCTCTTGGAGTATTATGGCTTCATCGACTATTCATTACATATTATAACAATTATTAGAGCAATGATATAAGGAATTTTGTAATGGATTATTTTAAAGACAGAACATCAAATAATTTATATTATTTCATCGACGTATTATTATACAACTAATTAATTTCATACTTAAGTAATTACATGCTTAAGGATAAAAATAAAAAATAAAACAAACTCAACCAAGTATAGACACATTATGTTTTATTTCTATTTAAGTAGAAGAATCACATACAATAGTAGTATATATTTACAGATATACATATCTACTCCCAGAACAATAGGTTGTAACGAGGCGCATTACGACTCTTTGCTTACGAACTGTCTGGCTAAGCGAAGCGCAGCTTTTTCAAATTATTCTTCTGACAGCAAATTCAAAATTATTTTAAAATTCCACACTCGAACACACGCTCGAGATTCATTCAATTCTGAACTTCGGACCTGATCAGATGTTGGTCTAAGCCTCTCACTCTTGAACAATGTTTTAAAATCCTCAAGCCTATAAGCAGAGCATAAGTGCATTATTCCTGAAACTTGAGTGCTTTGACTGACTATTATTTATTTGAATACATAATATAAACTTTAATTTGAATCTACGAGCAAAACCATACTGTTGAACAGACGTTGACAATACGTATTTATAACACTAGGCACGGAAACGTAAGTTCATATATATTTGAACGAGGGAATAACGTTGCCTGCGAAGCTGAGGTGCGGGGTTCAAATCCCGGTAAGGGCAAATATTTGTGTGATGAGCATAAATAGTTCCTGAGTTTTGGATGTCTTTTATGTATATAAGTAATATATCTCTGAAATATATCGTCGTCTAGTACCCATAACACAAGCCTTATTGAGCTTACCATGGGGCTAGTTCGATTTGTGTAAAATTGTCCCGTAATATTTATTTATTTATTTTGTAATTAATAGCTTACTGTTTTAAAAATGTAAACAGACTATGTAGCTAAAGACTGTCTGTTTTGTCCTCAGGTGCCTTTTCTCTTCCTTTATTTTACAACAATAAATTTCCTGACCCTAGTTGCCTGCTTCCTTATTCCGGATAGAGAAGTGACAAGGTATCGTATTCTACTTTAAGGCAGGTCAGACTTCGGTTAGGTACGACGACGAGCGAAGCAAGGAGGAGTGTTAGGTTGAACTGCGACTCTAACGAGCAAGCGAGTGAAACGTCTCAACAAAAATAATTCTCTACTAGAAAATTAAGTTAAAAAAAGGTAGTCGTTAACAGAAAAAAATACTTGTAAATTATCTACGCAAAATGAAAATGGCTGCCCTGCAACACAATATTTTCAAAATTTAAGCGTAAACTCAAAATTGCTGCTTTTTCAAAACCCAGTATGCACACCTTTGGCGACATATTTATATCATTGTCACATTCATATTTTATAATCAATTCGAACATGATGTCATATTTTATCTTTGTGTGTACACAAACAAAACTACCTACATCCGTCCGCGAGCGCATTGCGTTTAGTTCCTCACAATAATTCATTGAAGTTGTAAAATGATAATACTGAAATTATTTTCTACAATGTAAAATTTAAAACATAACAATAAAATATGAAATAAAGATCTGCGAAATACGGTAAATAGTAAGTAATATTTCTACAGATTAAAAATCGGTGTTATAAAAATACACCATTTAATTGTTTAATGTAATGAATATTCGATCAAATGAACAATTTGCATCGTTGACTTTGAACTGAAATTCGATCAAACGTTTGTCCAAATTTCAAGGGTAAACCAAAGAATTGACACAAAGATCCAAAATTTTCTATAGGTTTGTCCTATTATTTTAGTAAACTTTCTACGCCACATTTATAAGATAACATAAATGTGGCGTAGAAAGTTTACTAAAGCGTCGGTCAATTTCAAGAATATAGGGTAATAAAAATATCCCCAAAATGGCCAATATGTCTCGTTCTGAAGCCCAAAACAGACGGAGGTTATCCAACAGGGCATTAAGCGGAATCCTTAAAAAATAAATGTCACTTTCACAGCTTCTTTTACTCTTATATAACGATTGCTTCTTACCAAAACCACTCGTTTTCTAAACCGTATAAAACGCATACTTCTATCAAACGATTACGTGATATACGAGTTTTGAAAAGTAAATTTTCGATTTGTCATTGGGGAAAATAAATCTAAACAAAACAAACGACCATCGGACATAGAGTACAAAACGACAACAAATCGGTAACAAAACGACATATTTATTGCCAAGCGCTTAAAGTAAACGAGAAATAGAGGTCTACACCCTTGAAACTTGGCGACTTAAGTGTAGATAATGTTATGTAACTTTTTGTTTAAAAACAAAAAAATAGATTTAATGTCTTCTTTGTTAACCAGGAAATTGTTTAACATCACGAGAAGAGCTTTGTAGTAATGATTGGAGATATACGGATTAGACAATACTTCTTCAATAACCTTTCAGATAATAAATGCTAGCATTATGTATCTAGCATTTTTAATTATACACTACAAGCCTTCGGATTAGCAAACGCCCTCGCCACTTTCCATTCTACCGATTCAGAGATGCAAATGGTTTTAAATTATAGACTATAGGCCGACTACTTAACTGAGTCATCTGCGTTAAGAAAGGCGTAGAGCGAGGCGGCCAAATTGGCTGAAAGTGCTCGCTTTTTTTTAGATCCTGACTGGTCTGGCTAGGACTTCTTATCAGTAATCGGAATCCGGGGGAGCGCAAACCAAAAACGGGAATGCCATTCGCTGCCGCTTAAAGTTGAGTTGGGACGCAGTGCGCAAGTCATAACAACTGCGGAGGTTTCCACCTGCTACCCGTCAAACTACTTCACCCCCGTACCCCTCTCTTACTGCGGGTGACGACTTCATCAACGGTCGATCTAAAGTTTATTTTCAGCGTAGGAAGTCGCTCAGATATCTACTTAATGTACAAGGTTCGTTGCCGAGTGCAGACAGAAACCGCATGTTTCACTTCACTTCTAATTGAACCTTTTTGGTAAGGGTGAGAGATTTAGTGAGCTCTGCGGAAGTGTCGCGACTGCACGTCGTCACTTCTTGGCACACGGAAAATTTAACCTTTAATTATTAATTTAAATATTACGGTTCAATAGAAATGACTACATTTGATTCATTTGAAAAACAAAAAATACGTGTCCAATTTTTTTTATTATTTTCAATACGGACTAATTAGAATTTTGATTTTTGTACCCTGTCGTCATGCCTGAGTCCAGTAGAAGTTGCGGTTGTTGACTGCGGTCGACGATGAATTAGTACCTTTACCACCCTCTTCAAAATAGATATTGCCATCACACCCCAAAACTTGTGCTTCCTAAATCGCTTCAGTAGGTACTTTTTCGGACCGGTAATAATTTTTTACATTACGCTCCAAATTGAAGGAACTATTGTGCAAAGCCATATTTCATGGCTTATTGCCAACTTTCGATTCGCAATATATCATGGATGGAGTCGCTTAAAGCTTAGTATAAACAATTCCAAAATCAAAATTGAGGACGCTCTTTTTTTGCTTATCATTCTATGGTAGTGAAAACTGATATTGGTCGTTGTTTTAGGTATTGTGATGAGTTTCATTAAAGTCCAATTACAGCGATAAGTAATTTATCGAAAGTTCACGGAAAGTACAATGGTTGATATAAGCATTCAGAAAGGCTGTTCACATTTGGTCAAGTTAAAAGTTAAGCTGATAAGGCGTGACGATGCATACAAACATACAAAAAATAAAAAATAAATATTTTTCGATTTAGTGACCTCCAAATAGTCGGTTACAATCATTTTTTTTTTAAATATCTTCAATATAGAGACATTTCATTTTTACAACTTTAAAACAGTATAGATGAGTTAAAAAACAGAACACAGGGTAAGTTTCAGACAACCGCACTGCGATAGACACACTCTTCGTCACATACGTAGGGAAACCGGTTTAGACTCGCTCAGTTTGTGCTTAAGCGCAGGGGTACGCGTCCTACATCGTGGATTTCGTCCTACTTTTTAAGAGGTTATAATAGAAAATTAGCGTAAATGGTTTACTGAACTGTGTGCGAACAATACTAGAAAAAATTTGAATATATCACTATATTATATGAAAGACATTCTACTAGATTATTTCAAAAATATTTACTAAGGACTTATCATTCAATTAACAGATATAACAATTTATTAAAAAACAATCTTTGGATAAAGAAATATCTGTACATTGAAGAGAACAAACAAATAATACAATTAAACTACCTTAAAATAAAACTAAATCTAAAATTAAACTAAAATGAGTAATTAAAAACTAGATGTAAAAAATACTTATAAATAAAAAATTCGCCCCAGATCGCCGTCGATTGGCAACGTGCCCAGAAGGCTGGCAGCATTGCCACGTTGTATGGCAATGCTGATCCGCTGTGCGAGATATGAGCCAGCCCTCTGGTCACGTGTCAACTCAACCAATCTTCGGCTGCACTCTTTAAACGCCCTGTGGGCGCTTTCCCCCCAGGGCCCCAGGGTCTCAACCCCAAACGGCTCAAACATGCAACCACTATTTATGTTTGCATATTTGCGCCGCTTGAGGACTTCAGCCCAATTGGCAGCCGAGCCAGCCTTAACCGTGGTGCCACGAAGATTATTAGCACAGGTCGCATCCCAAACTAGGGGCCGTCCCATCTTCCATGGCTTCTTTTCCTTTGGATGAAGTATTTTTTTATTAAAAAAACTGATTAATATCGTGTTTATTATGTTACGTCCACTTGTGCCAACCCTACAGAATTATGTAATAGTCTCTGTACCGCGTCATTGCTAATGTTATAATACGCACGCACAATTATTACTTAAGTACATCATCAGAAACGCCAACTCAAATCAAAACCAAATCTCCGCAAAAAAAATAAGCACAAGACATTGCACTTGGAGATTTTAAAAATATGGCGTTAAATTATATATTTTTTCACAATTAAATATTTAAATGCAGTCTTTTCGTTGTAAAGGGCATATTCTTCCATACGTTTTAGTAACACGTGGCGTGTGACATCATTTACCACCGAGAGTTTTGAATGGGCCCTTTTTAACCCTCAGTAGACACTAGGGTCGATCGTTTTTAAATAATTGATAGACTCAGGCGTTACTTTGCGGAATTCCATATTAGATCAATGGATTATAGTTCCTTTGCTGTTCCGCGAACTAGTGTCTTTGTTAGATGTGACAATAAATTGTGCTCACATGCGCATATTTTCATGCGGTTTCCATAAAAAAAAATACGCATGCAAATACAACAAACCAACACCAAACAGTATAATCCTCGACATGAGTTTCACCTCTCTACGAGGCATCATCAGGAGATGCAGGAGATGTTGACGGTCCGGCGTCCACCCGAGAAATGAGTTGTCCAAAACGGTCGGCCCTATTTATACCCTGAATAGGATTTCTAGAAAGAGATGGAAAAACACGTAACAAAGGTGATGACGTAACATTAAGTTGTTCATTAATTATAAAGACCTCTAGACCTCAAAAAAAATATACAGACCTCTGTTGCTGTACCTGACTATCTCCAACTGTTCAAGCACTCTAAGACGTAATCCTTTTCCGCAAACATGTAAGGTGTTAAAAGAATGATTGTCTGACCAAGAATGGCTGTTTTCTAATAAATATTTTGCGAAATTGGATTTTTCCGGGTGGTTATGTCTATAAGAAGAGACATGTTCTTTATACCTAGTGTTAAAACTACGACCCGTTTGTCCCACATACACCTTGTCACAACTATCACATGTAAGTTTATAAACGCCTGACTTCTTCCCACCTTCTACTTTATCCTTTCCATTGCAAAGTATAGAGTGCAAAGTGTTATTTGTTTTAAAGGCCACGTTAATATCATAAGATCGTAATATTTTATAAATTTACCTGATAAAGGACCAACGTAAGTTATGCTTGCTTTATATTTCTTAATCCGGTCAAAAGAACGTGCAGCATACAGTAAATTATTAACCGTCCGTATTTCTTTCTTTCTGATGATGCCATCCACGAGAGACTTACTATATCCATTTGAAACTGCTAAATGATAAATTTTATTCAATTCCATCTAGAAATTTGCATTAGAAAGAGGGACTGTGTTTGACATTGAGATTGGTAATAAAAACATTCAATTGACTCATACTCCCCGTCCAACAAACCGTCAACATCTCCTGCATCTCCTGATGATGCCTCGTAGAGAGGTGAAACACGTGTCGAGGATTATACTGTTTAGTGTTGGTTTGTTGTATTTGCATGCGTATTTTTTTTTTATGGAAACCGCATGAAAATATGCGCATGTGAGCACAATTTATTGTCACATCTAACAAAGACACTAGTTCGCGGAACAGCAAAGGAACTATAATCCATTGATCTGGATCGTTTTTCTTTTTACGAGATTTTTCAAATATATTTATAGCTGAAGAAAGTTGCCTTTTGGTTCGAATAATCTTAAATATTTTATTTTGTTTTTAATTTTAATTTAATTACCTCCACACTTCGATTAAAAATTACAAAATATATGAACAACTAAAAGAAGAAGATTTTTGTGTTTTCTTTTTTTTCATCATATTTAAGTTTTCTAAAACCAAAAAAAGTATATTCAGTTCAAATGATCATTTAATTATTGACACTAATTTAAAATAATAAAATAAAACAATTTAACGGATTATATCGCGTATATTATCTCATTTTAGTTCCCGACGTTTCGGAAGCTTTCCAGCTTTCCATGGTCACGGGAGGACTGAGAAAAGATGTATTTTCCTCTGTCAAAGTTACAATTGACCCGTGAAGAGTAGCACCCCTTTGCAGAGTGCAGGCATTTATAAGCTGGACTGCGAGTGTGGTCTTTCATACATTGGTCAAACGAAACGCAGTGTATCAACCCGGGTGAAGGAGCACATAGCAGATGTCAAGCACCGTCGGTGTAATAGGTCTGCAGTTTGTGAACATGTCATTGACAAACCAAACCACTCAATTAAGTTTGATAAACCTTCTATCCTTGCCAAAGAAAAAAGATATTTTCCCAGGATGCTACGCGAGGCTATTGAGATTAAAAAGCATCCTAATTTCAATAGAGAAGATGGATTGTCACTACCACCAGCTTGCGATCCTGTAATACATCTCATCAAGGAACAAGCGAGACACAGGACTGCAAAACCTTAATTTCCGAACGGTGTAAAATATCTTATCTGTTTAAAAGTAGTTTAATAGTCTCTGTTTTTAAATATTATAATTAGTAATGAGGTAGCCTGGGAGTTTTTCTTTGCAGCGTTTCTTTTCTCCTCAGTACGCCTCATTTGTGAAATGCTGCTTGGTAAATTATTAGAATAAAATAATTAAGCCCTTCTGGCACATGTGTAACTGTCTTTACAGCTTAGGCCCATCTGGCATGTATGTACACCTTTATTTGTGTTTTTTCAAAAAATGGGTAGTTTGCACAAATTGTAACTTTGACAGAGGAAAATACATCTTTTCTCAGTCCTCCCGTGACCATGGAAAGCTGGAAAGCTTCCGAAACGTCGGGAACTAAAATGAGATAATATACGCGATATAATCCGTTAAATTGTTTTATTTCAATGAGTAATAATCGCGGAAACAGAAGAAAATATTATAATAAAATAAAACAATAATTTGAATTAGTATGAACATTTCCATACTAATTTAAAGATGGATGCGGAGGCAGAAGATAAACATCAAGTACAAAAAAATTAAAAACATTTCATATGCCTTCATTTGTTTTTTTTTTGATATTACCAAAATGAAAATACATTTTTTTTTGATACATGAGCGATCCACCCCAGTAGACGTCAATCTCCCTTTGACTATTATTTCTGACATTTATGAATATTGTATCTGAATTCTAGTTATCTATATAATCCCTATTGCAGCAGCTAAGCCCCATAATATATGATTCTTATGTCATCTAATTTGATACACAAAACACGTATGGGTTTTTCCCATGTATCAATTTAGCATAAAAGCCCATTTAATTACACAACTACCCACATCTGCGGCCTGATTTACCCCCCAAGTGCTCATTTTGCCATTCCAATCTCACAAATGAAGAAATTCCTGCCGCATTTGCATTATAGAGAATGTACCGCTGATTGGTTTCCATGGAGACCACTATTCAGCGAATCAGACACTTTGTTCACTTTATAATAACCGATTGAATTTAAATGTATTCATACTAAACTGTGAAATTCAATTCGGATACAAATAATGCGCGGCCGTGTGTGCTGGGAATGATGAGAATTTTACTCCAAATAATAAGTAACTTGAAATAATATTAATATAATATTTTCTCAAATATGCAATGAAATGATGTCATTACGTGCATTAAAACAGGCTTTAAAGTATCCCGTTTGAGAGAACTGTAAAGGGATTTCATACAAATTGAAGGCCAAGGCCGGGAAGTAATTTTTTTTTAATTTTAATGTTAACATAGCGTCTGTGTCATGAACAGGCTAAACAGCTGAATTATATTTTTAATTTTTTTCTAGTGGCTGAATGGGTATCGGACCAAAAATATCCGCGTTAATGCCTATTACACATGAACTGCTATTAAGAACACAAACCTGTATGGTTCATATATTGATGAATAAATTTAAAACATTGTCTATACGTAAGTCACCAGAGACCAAAGATAATATTAAAAATCCTCTGCATTTATTTTAGAAGTTAAGATTCTTATTAACAAAGGTAGTGTATAGCGGCCCTAATAGGGTCTACTCGAACACTACCCTCGCGAAATACGGACTTCCGTAAAAAAAAAACGTTATGGAGGGATTGAAGGGAATATTTAAATAAAAACTTTTGTCGTGTAGTTTTTTGAGTGGTGTTTTTTTATTTATTTCATTGCATATGTTTGAGAAAAGCACTATACATGCCTCTGGCCGTGAAAAGTGCTTGCCGGCTTCGTATCACTATCCGGCCTCCATACGGTCGGCCGTCTATACTTACTCACCCAGCAAGCCCTTCTTTCCCGGCGTCTGCAGTAATGTACTATTAACGCAATATATACGCAACGAAAAATAAAACAACAGATGGCAATCAAAGGTACCACTCATATTATTGCCACATCTCAGATAGCTATGACGCTGATTTTCAGTTGCGCCTTGTTACTAAAAACTCAATCCTAGCAGAATATAATTATCGTTGATTGGTTGCCATGGAAACCACTACGCAGCGAATCAGACACCTTGTAAACTTTATGATGACCTATCGAATTTAAATTGATTCATCCCGAACTGTGAAATTTAATTCGGGTACTCCGTACTAGTTAATCAAATAGTGCGCGATCATGCACACTGCTGATAGATATGTGATATGAATACTTACCTACTCGAAATAATCGTAGTTAAATTTTAACCAAATAAAATTAATGTTTACAAGCTCGCAATTCAAAAACTTATTATGGAATTTACTTAAATATTGCGCATAATTGTAGGGCTTTTTAGGTTTTTAGGTTCCGTAGCCAAAATGGCATAGACGGAACCATCATAGTTTCGTCATGTTCGTCCGTCCGTCTGAATGTCACAGGCATTTTACTCTAAAACTACAAGATATTCATGAAAGAAGTATTAGTGTCTTGTATAAGCCGCTACTTAGTTTGTTCGTTAATTTACAAAAATATATAGATATAAAAAATACATATCTTTATATCTGGAAATATATGGATATGTTTCCAGACGGAAAAATAAAAAACCGACAAAAAATGCGGCCCTCTAAACAAAAAAACTGAGAACGAGAATAATTGATCCATCCTTTAATACGGAATGTTGATATACAAAGCTTGGTTCGCATTTTCGAACCCTAATAAAAACATTTGGTTACTACTGAACCCACTTTAATAGGTTAAACGGTTCAAATTAACCCGTTTGACTCAGCACTTTTTTGCACCATCTCAGAATTCGGTCCCGCAGTGTTGGTTTGGAATGTAATTGCTGACGGCCATTGTCACGGGATTTATTCAACGTACGCACGGTACGGTTGTGTTACGCATAACCTCGGAATGAGGCACTAATTGTAAATATTTAAACAAAAAGTTATTTTTTTATGCTTCAAGCCAGACTCGAACCATCATCTCCACCGGCTTTCCAGGGCAACATGAATACCTAACCCACTAGTGACTTGACTATCGAAGCTATAGGGTACTAAGTTGAAAAGGGTCCATTCCTGTATGTAATATAGGAGAACCCTTTCATTGCGGTTATGTTACTGAGCTACCCGCTTTAATATATTCAAGTGTTTCAGTTTACACAGCATTTTGTTGAAGCTCTATCTCAGTTCCGCAGTGCTTTTTGGGCGTGTATTGTCACAGAATTTATTAGAGTGCGTTACGTATAATCACAAAATGAGGCGCTGATTGTAAATATGAAAGCGAAAAGTTGTTTTTGTATGCTTCGAGCGGGACTCTAACTATCATCTCCAACGGCTTTTCAGGCCAACATGAATACCTAGCCCACTAGTGACTAGACTATGGAAGCTATAGGGTATTAAGTAGAAATGGGCGAACCCTTTCATTGAGGTTCTGAGCTACCCTCTTTAATATGTTCAAGTGTTTCAGTTCACACAGCATTTTCTTGAAGCTCATCTCAGTTCCACAGTGCTTTTTGGGCGTGTAGTGTCAGATTTATTAGAGTGCGTTTCGTATAATCACAGAATGCGGCGCTGATTGTAAATATGAAAGCAAAAAGTTAAAAACTTTGAGCAGGATTTGGACCGACATCTCCAATAGCTCAACGGGACATCACGCGTGCCATAGCAACTAAGTTACGCAAGAAGGCATAGGGTAATATGTAGAAATTCCTTACCTGTATTTAGTATGGGAGAACCCTTTCATTATGGTTAAGTTACTGAGCTACCCACGTTAATAGGTTCAAGTGTTTCAGTTTACTCAGCATTTTGTTGAAGCACTATCTCAGTCCCGCAGTGTTTGTTGGGCGTATAATATAAGACGGCCATTGTTACGGGATTTATCCAAGTGCGTTACGTATAATCCCGGAGCGAGGTGCTAATTGTCTGAAAACATCCATTAATGGAGTTATAAGGAGGAGTACTAAGTTTAGATTACTTTTATTATCTAATGGACTCGCAGACAATATTGACGGTGGAAAGGAAGTATCACTGAAGCGATATTTTGAGCGAAATTGAGTTGTATATTATCGATCAAATCAGCGTTTTTTTGCGTTGATTGAGCTAGGTTTCACGCCAATGTAACTTTGATGTCAGTTTAAGGGTTAAAAAAGAGCTCAGTTTTGAGAACCATTCGCTTATGCAACACGCAATAGGGATGTTGACAACTGTGTTCTGTGCTATGTTATAGAACGACCTTTCAATAATAGAAATACTGGTGAAAAAATACTATCTTATAAAAACTCCCCGAGATATAACAACGTTGAAGTCACATTTTTGGACATTCCCAAAAAATGCTCCATACTAAAGCTTAGGAAGTTGTGGCGTCACAACGTTTCTACCTTGTATGGGGAAATTAAGAAATTTGTTCTGCAGCTATGTTAAAACTTGCGTTTATCGAAACAGTTTCATAACAAAAGTTACCAACCATGTCATGGGTTATTCAATAGAATTATTTAGTTATTAATATTATCAAACTTCAAAAATGGACTTTCGCACCCAGCTTTTGGGGAAGCAGGGGGAATTACGTTCACTTAAGGGAAAATGCCGGGATTTTGCAAATATCAATGTTTATTAAGAGAAAATCAAACATAACACAAGTGTAACTAATCAGTTATTAGAATATAAACCCAAATATAGTAATATCTCTCAGATAAGGAGAAAAAAAAATCATTAAAAACAAGAAATTAACGGCATTACCCTCAGCTACGGGTAATAAATGCCATTCGGGCAATGGGGTTATAACGCTCAAACCGACGTTTGTCCAAATAATATAATTAAGATAGACTTTCGTTAATTGATAACAAGAGATCAGCCCGTAACAACTGAATTAACGTTGCTTATCATAGTCATGTATAAATTATATATGCTAACCAGGATATTTTTTGGTAAAATCAACATTTATGTATATTAGTATAACTTTAAGAACCGAAATATCATATGTTTTTGCAAATCTTTGACTGTTAACCCAAAATAGAATTAACCGAACAGCTTTCCCTGTTCATCAATTTCACTTCTTAATATCTAGTAAACACTGGCTTACGACCAAGTTGGGGACTAACAAGGTTGTCGTTCATCATCCTCTCTCTTAATGTAGAAAATGGGATGTTGAATGTTATCGCTGCTCTTCTTTTAGACGTCCCCCCTTCAATAGCGGCTTTTGCGTTGATTAAATTTGACTTGCTCTATGCCGGTAGTTCTTTGACAATTTAAAACATAGTGTGTAATGGCGTTCATGGAGATGTAATGGCGTTCATCTGAGCAGTATTACCCCAATCAGCCGCCTCATATTCAAAGTAAAATCTAAAATTATACCAGTAATATTGTGCAATAATATCAGCTTGGCCTTTAACTTACGTAGTTTAACATTAAGAATAACAAGAAATAATAATATCTAAATGTGTCAAATATGAACTTACCGACAAAAACATCCAGTGAAAAATAAGATCGAAGTAGCTCCAAATAAATACACGATTCTCATTCTCAAGTCTTTCGAGCGGGCTGGTGGGGCCTGTTGCCACTGGCTTAAGCGTCACTCCCCACTCCTTTACACCAGCAAACCGCCATTATACGCACTAGTTTTGTCAAGTTATTGAGGTGAGTGCCATTACCCGGTGATTGATATCACCCCTGCTTCCGTAAAGGCTCATAAAACAAGCTACACACAAGGCATAAAACACAAATATATTTTTTTAGTATTTCTATCATAGAAACTACGAATTATTTCGCATTAAGTAGGCATTTTTTCGCTGTCCTGCTTCAAGAATTTGCCACGTGAAGGATTAATAACGAGTAACCCCCTCTTCACAACAGCACTGGTAAAACAGGTTATACTTGAAAATGGTGATAAGCTGTTTCAAACTCAGAGTCAAACTCAAACTTTTTTATTGGAGATAGGTACATATCACAGGTCAGCTAAGTTACAATTACAGTTTTTCATTCCATCTTAATTTTACATTTATATATGTTATAATATTTATTTCAAATTCTCTACATATTAAAACTATCGTTATACGTATATTATACAAGGTGCTCGTGAGCATTGCGAGAGATTTTAACTACTAATTCCTGAGGCTATAAGAAGTAATAAATGTTATATTAACTTAGGTCGAAACACGTTTTTTTTTTATTATTATTTTCATACATAATAATTGCTAACGTAGTATAAACGTGCCTTTAGGACGAGCTGGCAACGTCTGATATTGCTATCTCTTTTTTACAATAGACAATGTCATATGCTTTTTCTTTTGGGCATAGATTATTCAAATTACGATTTAGCTTCTTCTTTTTCGAGTTAGCTGTACTACATTGAATGAAAGTAAAAGGTTGGTACACAAAATACAATGTCCCTTACCTATCACTCTCAGTTATCATTATCAACAATCTCAAGTGCTGCAAAGTACGACTCCATAATTAACTTGATATTGATATTTACATACATACGCACACGTTCATATTCCCAAAAAGGCAGAAAACATAAAACATGGGTTTTAGTGCCACTTTGACATTATTGTGGGTTTAAACTAAAGAACGACACAATGGCGTGAAACACTTAACTATTTAATTTATAAATTGTATGTAGAGTCAGCAATACAGAATCGTATCCACCGTAGCATACAAATTACTATGCAGGGTTAGATACGCCTGTTGAACATAATAACGAAAAAAAAATTGTTTCGTTTTGTACTTTTTTAAAATACATTTGGCATTAAAACACAAGTTAAAAAAAGTAAATTCATTTAATCATTTCAATTTAAAAAAAAAAAAAAACAAAATGCGATCCATCTTTTTCAAGACATAAATTTAATCGTTTACGTATTTGGCCTGCAAGTGGGGCAGGCCTGAGTTTCAATTGCTCAGCAGCTTCCATAATCTTTTCAACCAATTGTTCTCTGGAACGTATAGGTTTTGAATAAACCATATTTTTCAACGTACCCCAAAGATAAAAATCCAATGGCGTAAGATCCGGAGACCTCGGTGGCCATTGGATTGCTGGAGACGCTCTACCAATCCATCGATTTGGAAACTCTCGGTCCAGGTGGTTCCTAACAATTAGACCATAGTGTGGAGGTGCTCCATCATATTGGTACCACATATCCCGCCTAGTTTCCAAATCGATGTCTTCCAAGAGATCATTTAAATCATTGCGCAAAAAATTTAGATACATGTCCGAATTCAATCTAGCCGGAAACTCTATCGGCCCTATCAATTGGTCATTTATTATGCCTGCCCACATGTTCACCGAAAACTGGTGTTGGTGAGAGAAAGCCCAGGTTTTATGTGGATTTTCTTCCATCCAGTTGTGGAAATTGTGGGAATTAAATATCCCCGTTCTCGTGAACTGAGCTTTGTCGGTCCATAATATTTTTCTTAAAAAATTTGGATCTTGATCAAGTTTTCCATTTATTCGTTCACAAAACACTACCCTAGAAAACCCGTCATTTTTTATTAGCCCCTGCACCTTCCTATAATGGAAAGGATGGAGGTTATGCTTCTTCCAACACCTCCAAACAGCTTCACTACTAACGCCGCAAGTAATACCCACACCACGGGTTGATAGAGTTGGATCCTCGGTAATTAGGTTAAGAATTCTGTTTTCAGTCACGATGTCCAATCCAATAGCTCGCTCAGACTTGTTCGCTTGAATGCCCCTTTCACGTAACTGTCTGAACATGCCCACAAAAGTGGTATGATGGGGCACAGGTCTATTTGGATATTTACGTCTATACTCTTCCACAGCTTGCACAGAGTTCCCATTACAGAAACCGTATGTAAAAATTATGTCTGCCACGTGTTCCGGTGGGTATGTACGCGGACGAGGCATTTTCGTTATAGCATACAATAATTATTTTTACCGAATGAAAAATTTATGACATGACTTGTCAACCGACATAGACTAGCTCAATAAATAACACACTTTTTCCACTTGTCAGAATCTACTATTAGACAACAGAGGTAGTTTAATGTATTCAAGAGTATCGTTATCGGTACTTTAGTAGCTACGATAAAAGCAACTGGCCACTTGAAAATGTTCTACCTGAACTAAATTTCCTCTTTCATAATGTCATTTATGACTTTCATACGAGTGATTGATATTATTGGATTTAATTTTAGCGTTAAAACTGTAAATACTGTAATCTAAAATTAAAAGAGAAAAATCTAAAACTAAAATATCTAAGCATGTTTAATAAAATTGTTCTAAAGTATCACCGAGACCAAATTCTTAATAATAAGAAATTGAGGACCAGTTTAATGTGACGGCCGGTAGGTCGTTTAATAACGAAAGCTAAAGAAATGTTATGTCGAGTGCTTTGTGGTCCGACTTATTACAACATCAGTGTGCCTTGAGTATTTGATGCTGCAGACGGCGTTTTATCAGCTGCGACGGCTAAATAAAAAAGGATATGACTGCTATTAAGCAGTAGTAAGCAGCAGTAGATATTAATCTAGATAGTAAAGTATTGATAAAATGTGATGTGTAATGTGTAATGAGATTTATTAATAAAAAGCTGAGTAAATAAATTTAACTAAATACTTCATATTTTATTTATGTAGGGACTGTAATAACATGTTACTTTTACGTTTTTAACTTAAACTTTCTTATGTGGATGGAACCTAGGGTCTAGGACACTAGGTGTGTTTTGTAAGATTGTCCCTGATATTTACTGTCCATATGATACAAAATCAACTGAGTACGGTCATCTGCGGAAAACCTTGAAACCCTTTGAGTGCACAAAGTAGTTTTCTTTGTGGCTGACTGAAAGTGAAACCCAAACCCAACACCATGAATGCCCAGTAAGGAATATTCCTTACTGGACATTCATGGTGTTAATAGCTGTATCACTTTGAATGAAGTCTTGATAAGAGTTAATCTTTATTCACCTTTCTAACTTTTGTAACAGTAACAGAATACACATAATTAGTAAGTATTACATTTATTAGTCCAATAATTACGTCAATAGGATTTACTAGTAGTTTTCCCTACTCCCAGTCGTATTTTACGAGCCTTCTCAATATCCTCTGGAAAGCATGTGCAACAACAGACGATGGGGAACAGTGCACAATCACTCTTTTTTGTTACTTGCCCCCTGGCATCAGTGAAAGCTTTCAATAGTAAACACGTGAAATTTCATTCAAAAACCATTCTTAGCATCAGATGTATTTTTTTTACTAAAAATAACACGGCGATATTTCTGTTGATAAACACTCATAGTGACAACTGGATTTGACGTTTACAGTCAAATTAGATTGTTAAGTCTCGCAACGTTGCTATCATAAAGGTGTTTCATACTGGAGATTTAATTAAAACGTTTTTACAGGAAAAGGGAAATATCTCGAAACCCGAGCCGAATTTAGCCGAAGTTAATTAAGATTTTTAACTTAAAATATGGTCAGGAACATGCTGTTAAAATCTCTCGCAATGCTCACGAGCACCCTGTATTATTAGATATTTGGCTAACAGTACGATTCATACATTTTTTTTTTAATTCAGTTGCTGTCAAAAAATTTGTTCAAACTATAATACGCTTGCTCGACAAGCCATTTTTTTAACTTTAATTTAAACGTTGTTAGGCTGGACGCTCTAGTGATTGTGTCCGGCAATTTTTTGTACACATTTTTTCCAGGTACCTACGCATTTCATCCGCTAAGCCACTTAAACGTTTCGTCAGGAAATATATTTATATAACAACAATCGCTGTCTGTTAAATTATTGTTACAAAAATGTTCATACATGTTTGATTCCTTTAAGCGACTGTTTTCACTCGATCATTTTTGGAGTTCCGTAGTCAAAATCTCAAAAACGTAACGTATAGTTTCTGCATACCCGTCCTATCTTAGCAATAGGGGAGGTTGGGGAACAGTATATTAATGTTTATATTTTAGAGAAATAGTAGATTATACTTATCGAAAAATAATCTTTATTTTATAAGAAACTAGCTTCTGCCCGCGACTTCGTCCGCCTTGAATTCGTTTATCGTGGATAAGTGTATTTTTCCGGGATAAAAAGTAGCCTATGTCCCTTCCCTGCACTCAAACTATCTCCATACCAAATTTCATCTAAATCTGTTCAGCGGTGTAAGCGTGAAGTCGTAACAGACAGACAGACAGACAGACAGACATACAGAAAAACAGACCGACAGACACACTTTCGCATTTATAATATTATAAGTACCGTGAATTGGGGTTACTTTGATCAATGGGGTAACATTGATCACTCATTTTTAATCCTTATAAGAAATTTGTTTGTAAACGCGTTTATGAGATTATATTGTTGAGGATGGCAACCTCGTTAAAAAAACATTTTTGATGCGTTCAGAAATACACTCCTTCTAGTTTAAAAATTAATGATCAATGTTACCCCGTTGATCAAAGTAATCCCAATTCACGGTATATAAGTATGGATGGATACTTCTTCGTTCGTTCGTTCTTCATTGTTTTGTCGTATTCTCTTTGGATTCGGATTAAGAGGATTTATACCTGCTCAACTGGCAGCGCCGCATATTTCTTGGTTTTTCTTGATTATTTTGAGAAATATGAATGTAACTTGAACATGTTTTCAATACATTCAATACGTTTTCGATAGTTACGCTGGCACAATGCAAAATTTTATGATATTGCCACAACTAAAAGCTCTAAAATCAATTCATGTTTATATCTTGTTTTGTAAGAAAATAAAGCCAAAAGTGATGATTAGGTGAATTAAAAGCATCATCAATCCTAAAGATGCAGGGTATGTATTGAACATACCGTCAAATTTCATTCAAATACCACAAAATAATGAAGAAAAATGAAAAAATATGCGACGTCGCCTGTTATCTATATATATAAACGTAAAAGTCCTGACTGACTGACTCACTTAAATCAACGCCCCGCCCAAACCGTTAGACCTAGAGAGCTGATTTTTGGTCGAAAAGTCGAAACTCGTTAACACTCTGCCATCTATAAATACTCGGCCGGCAATCCCCTATTTCGCAGCAATATACACCTATTACATATAATATACCTAGTGCATTACTGCAGACAGTAATGTACTAGGTATATCTTTTGACAGATGAATTTTGCTATGAGATCCTTGACTATCACGAACAGAACCATTGTAGCCAATAATAGCCAATAGTATCGGTTTTAATAATCTACCTAAGAAGAGAAATAAATAATAAAAATGATGAATGATACGAAGGTGATAACCTAGGACGATTCTTCGCAGCTTCTCAGTTTACTCCTGCCGCGGACACCAGCACAATGCGAAGAACTTCAAACTCACGAGCCTCCCTTCAATTAATCCCAAAAGTTATTAATCATGACCTCTTCGCCGATTCGACGCTACAAAAAGATTAATGGAATATTTAATCGAAACGTCTACTCGAATATTTTGTTTTCGTTCAAGTTGATCGAAATACTTGGTGTTTGAGAAGTTTGGTTTGGAAGGACAGTGTCCTATTGAAGTTTGGAAAACTTGGAAGTTTGGAAAGAAAAATAAGGGGATGTGAAAAGTTTTCGGGCGATTTATGCAACGCGTTTGGGAAATACAATAAATAAAATGTTGTGGGAATTTACAGGTGACCAAACGCCAGTAAGGACAGAAATAGTTTAGTGTGTTTCGTTTCGAAAACTGTTTCGTTTTCGATACTTTGTTATTGTAATGATTATCGGGTATATATTCATTATTTATGTAATGAATAAAAACTTTTATCTGACAGCTAATTAGAAGTGGTAAATATACCTTCTTCCATGATGAGACTATCCACTTATAAGATTGCACTACACTTAAATAAATTAAGAAATGAAGTGAAACAAAGTGCGTTTTAATAATCTACATTGTAACGCGCTTGACGTGCAGATGGCAAATGTCTTAGCCATTTCGACTTGATGCAGAAACATACTACATTTGTAATGAAGGCAAGTAAATGTAGCATTGTTGAATTGCTAAAGAAATCAAACAGCTCACTTAGATTTTTCTTGACAGCACGAACCGTCTAATAAGATTCGTTTTTGCTATACTGGCCTCTTAATTTTCGTCACACGCCCTGTGTGTGTCTTGGCCACGCATCCTGATATCTGTCCAAGGTAACCAGCCATCTATCTCCTCTTCAACGTGTCTCTGTTTTGGTAGCCATCTCACGGCGTCCACTAAGTTGAATAATGTGGCTCATTGTTCTTGATAGATACGGCAGACATGTTTGCCCCAGTGGTAAGTGTAGGACACTCATACAGCCTAATAAAAAACTGTAACAGTAGTGTCTGTTTAAAGAAGGAACTTTTCAAGTGGTTTATTGTTATGTGACGTGATACACTTTTTAAGTATTTTTTTTAATGTATTATTTAATTTGACCCCTAAGAGATATCTCAGTAGAATTCAATAAAATTATTATATTTAATTTTATTGCATGTCGTGATGCCTAGAGACCTTATACATTTTTGAGAAAATTATTCGTTTATATTTTATATTAACATTGATCTGGAGAATCTGTACATCCCCGCTGCGTGTACCAATTATAAATTACTTATAACACAATTGCAATAATTTTAAGTATAAGTAAGACTAAATTGTAATAGTTAAGAATTATTATGAAAAAATAACTGAATGTTTCGGCTTTCTTCTCAACAGTGATCTCCTCTTGGGAAATGCCGTAGAGTCAGACTTGTAAAAATTCCCTTGTGGCCTACTTACAGAATAAATTTGAATTTGAATTTTACAATAACCTGCTTCGAAATTTTATGGCAATTTTGGCGTACACTTTGTTATTGTTGATACACTATTCAGAGTTCGTAACATTCCCATGCAAATTTAAAGACTTCCTGAACATGAGGAAAAAGGAGGACATTTTGCTATATACATTCAAAATGTCCTCTGCTTTTTTGTCCTTTGGAAATTGAGCCTGTAATATCCAATTAATTATTTAGTCTCGTTTGTAAATGATAGCTATGATTTTTAGTATAGTTGTATACAAGTAGATGTATCCACGTACCTACAGTTTTAGGACGCCTCGCCGTCTGCAAACCTACTTTCCCTTCTGTCGAGCACCCTCTACGTTGGCGTTCATTAGCGCACACGTCGAGTGTGTCGCGAGCTAACCCTTATTTTAAAGATGGCCGCTGTGTCACGTTCGAGTTTTGAAAGAACAATTGAGTCGATAGGCAATCGAAGGCTGGTTTTCCAGCTCGTGTGTTTGGTAATAACTTGTATTTTCTTTGAGATATACGCGATATTATTATTCAGTTAATTATTTATTTTTATTGCCAATGCGTAAACTTTAGATAACTATATTTAGTACATAAGTGACGTGTATGTTCCCAACTCAACAACTCGGTCTGCTAAATCTATATGGCCAATCCATACCTTGAAATATATAAAAATCTATTACGTGTCTACCTACTGGATCTTACAGATTCTAAATGAGTTACAGTTTTTTTTTGTAGATACCTACAATGTGAAGAGCCTTAATTTATTTCTGAACTGTAATAACATTACAACTTAACTGGTTAACTGAATGCGATCCCTAAAAGGGGTAAGTTTGCCTTCGTACACATCTTTTACTCCACCGTCTGTTTTTTTTTGTCTTTATGTAGGTACTTACATAAAGTGTCGACAAATAAATTAACATTAATTATTGGCCACAGGAAAAATAGTTATTTTACTAAATCTATAAGACCCTCTCCCTTTCTGGGGTCCCAGTCGGTCCCTTATGTCTGAGGATCGTGGTCAGCATCAGGGTTGCACCTGGAGCGGATGATCTGCCTCCACCGGTGTCTGACCAGCGCGTCTCTGACGACCGTATTGAATTTGGAGGACGACGAGTCTTTCATTTGAACGGTCCATCATGTTGGTGCACGAAGCTCCTAATATAGTTATTAATATGTATAGGGAAGACATGGCATGAAAGCGCCAGCTTTTGAAAATGCCACTTGCATTATTTCGATAGAGTCAAAGCAAACTTCGCACGACTTTTTATTTTTACGTGGCAACACTGATTTCCCGCCACCCAAAGTTTGTTCACTGAAACCAACGGACGCCACGTGGATCGAGTTTAAGTTTTTGGCACCAAAAACGAAAGTCATATTTTGCTTCATTTATTTTGTTTTTTCATCATTTTATTATATAAACCTTAGGCAAAGGATCGCAGAATAGATTTTTGCCTGTATTTGGCCTTGTTATTACGTGAAAACTAAACCGCAAAAGTTTTGATATTGTTGTTCTTTTGCAGTTTATATTTGTTTCAAGAATAAGTTACGAAAGAGCTAAGTAAACAAGCCTTGAAAGAGCTTAAGAAATTCAATGCGCGAAGAAAATAATTATTGATAGGAGATATAATTTGTTTCTTTTTAGAGATTGTTATTACATTCTTAGTAAGAAACATAGTAGATTGTTTGACAAGGGGCTAAAATAAGCCATTTTGACACGAAGTGATTATTTGGACGAGCTCACGAAGTGAGCGAGGACAAATATGTCTGAGTGTCATAATGGCTTTTAGACACGTGTTAAACACTCTGCTTTTCACTTCGACTACGCGAAAATAAAAAAGACTTAACATTTCATGAAAAATAAAAAGTACAGTTTGAGCAATTCTTTATAGTTAAATTGACAGCATATATATTATTTTAAACTAATAATGGCCATAGACAAGTTTTAATTTTTAATGTAAAGGGCTGCAATACGATCAGAAATTTTGGCCAATCTGATGAGGTTGGTTTGTTTGTTTTTAATTATTCGTAAGTAGTATGTAGCTGGCCGCAAGTTTTTTTTTTCAGTTTCATAGAAATTTGTATGGTATTACATGGCTTTCTTTTAAACCCTAGGGGCTAAATGTACTATTTCATTCTCGCTTCGCGAAACTAATATAACTTAATTTTTGAGCAGGAGAAGTGAAAAATAATTTGCTTAAAAATCTAAGACTCGAGTAAAAATTTGGTAAATTTAAAAGAAATGTTAGAAATGAATTAAAATGTCATTAGGGTTAAGAATTTTTAACCATGTTACTACATTTTTACAAAGTTGTTTTTGTGTTTTTAATATTTGAATTGTTAGCATAACAATTCAAATATAAAATAATTTATATTTTAAACAAAAAATATTTTTCATAATTTTCGGTGGCTCTTTCGACACCAATCAGTAATAGTCTTCCAAAAGACATGTTTTAAAAATTGACACATCTCTAATTTTTATAGTGATTTTCATATTATTTCAAATCCTAAAACTTACTTAAATTATTAAATAACAATTTAGAAGACAAATCTCGTAATTTATTTCATTGGAACAGACTTCTTTGTCTTCATTTAGTAAACTGGATCTTTCATGTCACTTCTCCATCATAATAATGGACACACTTTCTAATGGGTAAAAGGTCTGTTAGAGGCAGATGCCATTCTAATCACCCAAAAAAACTTGGGCAGCCTCTAACCTCTATAAACCAATGAGTAGTTTCCCAGCCTCTATCCCCGTCCCTTTTTTGCCTTCTGCAGGACGAGATAATTAAATTTATTTATACGCCCTCAGATGTTTAAGTCGTTTGACCTATTTCCCGTAATCGGTCGTAATAAGGGTACGCTAGATCGGCATTAACTTTAATGACTGAATCTTAGTTTCATAATGATGCTGTTGACTGTTATAATCTTAGAGCACATAACTAATGGAAATAACAAGCCGTGTCATTGACGAACGAATTTTTGATGCATTTTTCAACCGAGGGCGAGGTAAACACTTTACATCACGCGACGGAAATACTAATATTACTACAAACGGACTCCTCCAAAAATCACGTACAAACAAAAAAATACACTCATACACTGACAATTTACTGTATGTACTTTGGCAGAAGGGAATATATCCGTATGGCATCTCCATTGGTAAAATCATCATCATCATTTCAGCCATAGGATGTCCACTGTTGGACACATGCCTCCTCAATAGATTTCCACATGGGCCGGGTAGAGGTGACTCGCATCCAGTGGGTCCCATGCGGGAAACTTTCCCCGCTGCGCTTGCTGGTACGCAGTCTCCACTCGAAAACCTTTATGGCCCAACGGCTATCGGTTCTCCGAACTATGCTTCCTGCCCAATTGCCACTTCAATTTGCTTACCCTGTTTGCTAAGTCGGTGACCTTGGTTGGTCTACGAATCTCCTAATTTCTGATTCGATCTTGTAGAGTTTGCTTGTATGGTAAAATGCTCTAAGGCTATAGTTGGGTTTATAGGTTTCTCGATCCGTAAAATATCATCATCATCCAAAAGAGTCTGAGAGCAGAGAAAGCAGAGACAGCAAAAAAAACTGCACTTCCCGCATCCAGCAGATTCCAGCGACCTTGACCAGAACACCAGTCCACCTCATGGGAGCCCTACTCGCGCTGCGTCGTCCGGTGCGTGGTCGTCACTCATGAACTCGTTATCCCCAGCGGCTGTCGGACCTATGAGCGATTGCTCTGCTCGTTGCCGCTAAAGGTTTACAATCCTTCGTGCTATTTCTGTTACCTTGGTTCTTCTACGGATCTCTTCAGTTCTGATTCGATCTCGCAAAGTTGCTAAATCTGCCGGCGGATTGCTAGGACTGGTCGCTGTTGTCACGATGGGGGCTTCACGTGCCTGTCGTCATCCCACCGCATCATATTCATATTCGTTTATTTGTATTTATCATACATTGTCAGTTTTACAGATCCACTTTCATATAGTACAGTGTTACAAAATAATATCATGTCAGAGTAAAAATAATAATTAATAAATAAAAGCAATAATTATCAAAATTTCATTACATTATTCTTATCATCATTGAGTTTGTCATTCAGATAAATCATTAAATTATTCATTCAAGATTTCCGTCACAGAATAGTAGGACCTTTGCACCAGCAGTGACTTGAATTTCAATTCAAAACCTAGATTGGACAATCCTTAATTTCCGTTGGAATCCATACTAATATTATAAATGCGAAAGTGTGTCTGTCTGTCTGTCTGTCTGTCTGTTACCTCTTCACGCTTAAACTGCGGAACCGATTTGAATGAAATTTGGTATGGAGATAGTTTGAGGCCCGGGGAAGGACATAGGCTACTTTTTATCCCGGAAAAATACCCTTATCCACGATAAACGAATTTAAGGCGGACGAAGTCGTGGGCAGAAGCTAGTTTTATTATAAATTCGCTTTTGATAATATAAAAAATAGAATAATAATAACCTGTGACTTACCCTAGAATTAATAATAGTTATGACGATGCAAAAGTGATTCCAGTGAATCCTACTTAATTTAATTAATTCTTATTTTATTGTATTCACTCACCCCTAGATGAGTATGTAACTCGTTTGACCTATTTCCCGTAATCGATCTAATAGGTGTTCCGCTACATAAACATTAAGTTTAATGACTGAGTCTTGGTTGTTAGGGCTTGCATAATGATGATGTTACTGTAACAATAGTTGGATTTTAGGGTTCCGTTATAGGTGGCAAACTAGTAGACGGGTTGCCTAATAGCAAGCGATCATCGTCGCCCATAGACACCTGCAACACCAGAGGAGTCACAAGTGCGTTGCGGACCTTCAATCTATTATAGTCATGGACTGATCATCATGAAGGAAATAAGATGGTCAGACCAAGTCCGTCCATCGCTGAACACCTACACAATGCGCTTCATAATACTAAGAATAGACAGGAAAGAGGCGAATTTTGGTCAAAGAGAAGTTGCTTCCGCGAGGGAAATCACGGCCTTCAGCAATGAAGAAAACCACGCGGTCATGAGATCTGATTATATTTGATGAAATATTGCACCGATTTGGCCTAATACACACACATCTAAAAATTCAATAGAACAACGTAAGTACCTAGAATGTACCAATCATATACCAACTCGTCAAAAACCATTTCGTAAAACAACTTTAGCTGTTTAAACTTCTTTATATGAAGTTATAAACGAAATGCGGACAAAAGCTATACTTTTACTATAGAGTCACAAATAAGGAACGAACACACCTCAGAATTTATAGCCTTAAGATGAATGGCCTGAAGATCACTCCGACCGCACTTTCCCGCCGCGAATTTGGACTTGCATTGCATAGTCGCGACCTGCATGTATAAGTAACGGGCCTTATCAAGTCTGCTAGGGATAGGACAACCGATCGTATTTCACAAGTAAAACTCGTGTCACAACGCGTACCTGTGGCCTGAAGAATGATAAACCTATGAAAGTCTCCTTAGTCTCTTAATCTCAGCCACCTTAGTTCATGTGCGCTGTCTAAATCCTAGGACTTTGCGAGATCCGTTTGAGAGCGCCACCGATGTATAAGTAACTGTTCTAATCAAATTTAGTCGGCTAGGGTTTCGATTGCGATCACCAACGGTATTTTAGTACTGAAATAATAATTTGTACCTATGAAAGACCAGTGTGACTATGATCCGAATTTGTAGTTATGTGATGCTACAGACTATTTGAGGCTGACTGTACTATATCAGAGTTACGAACAAGAACAAACTAGAGATCTACATTTACATTTATAGTGGTATGAAGACCATTCCGGCCGTGTTAGTGTAGTAACCTGCATGTATAAGTAACTGGCCTAATCAACACAATAAAACGATGCTCAATGGTGTATACATATTATTTATTAAATTAGCTTTCGTTGGTAATTTTTCCGACATTTCGGACTTTGCGTTATGTTATAGCCTAGAAGGAATTGAAGAGGCGGGTATCAACATCTTCTTATCACGCGAGTTTTTCAATCTAGCCGCGCTTGGTCTTGATCTTTGTCATTTATTTACTCAAATAATCGCGAGTAACTTTGATTGTTTTTAAATTCATAATCTAAGCTCCAATTGTTTTCTGTAACAGCCAATTCACTCTTGATTTATGCAGATTAGAAGAGAAGAAACTTTGTATGGTATATAGCAGAGCAGGTGCCAAATTGCAGTAGTTAGAACGACTAGCAACTTTTCACCAGAGCACCTCAAGTCAAATCTGTTTAGGTATCTACATGACCATAATGAGGCAAAGGACCCTATTTGTTAGACAAGTGAATCACTTGAGATGGGGAAATTATGACAGACACTGCCATACCATGGCAGATTTGATA
Organism: Hedya salicella; assembly: GCA_905404275.2. Classification (NCBI taxonomy): domain Eukaryota; kingdom Metazoa; phylum Arthropoda; class Insecta; order Lepidoptera; family Tortricidae; genus Hedya; species Hedya salicella. Next base: position 5,182,843 of record FR990114.1, on the reverse strand, counting down.
GATGATTGTGACTCCGAATGTAGGTATTTATAAATAACCAGCCTAATCAAGCACCCGATATACTGGAGACTGATCATTCAGCGGTTTTTGCTATTGAAATAGATAAAAATGAAAAAAAGACACGCTCAACATGTGAGCGTATCGAGTAACAGTACTCGAAGTTCTGGTAACTCGAGAGGATTTAGACAAGTTCGGTTGTTCCCAGCTCTAGTGTGCACTAGAACCCGGAAATTGGAGCGATCCGTCGCCACCTGAGCACTGATTGGACGCTGTTTAATGATTCCGTTGTTTAAATAAATCTACAGTCAAGTGCAGGAAGCATAAAATTTAGGTTCTCAATTTGGATTAATACGACTTCTCCTGTAGACAAATTTAAAGTTTTTAACAGGATAATCGACGTATATATTTCTTACAACATATCGAGTTACAGCACTCGAAGTCTCGTAAACTCGAAAGGATTCAGATTCAGACATAAGAAGTCGCTAAATTACAAAAAAGACGACAAACTTAAAAAAAAAGCGGCTGAATGGAAGAAAAACGATGTTGAATTATAGCACTACTAAGAACATTCCAGATCAATGGACCTTTTAAATATTAAGAAAGGCTCAGTCGATATATTGTAAAAGATAAGAGTTATTTAGAAAAAACGACTGACTGTTGAGTTCGTTTCGGCTTTCTTCTCAGCAGTGGTCTCCTCTTGGGAAATGTCGTAGAGTCAGACTTGTAAAACTGCCCTTGCGGCCTAGAAAAAAAGATCGTTATTTCATTATTATATAACAACAGCAAAATCTGTGCATCCGTTAAGAGGCTTTGATTTCACGGACAGACACATGTATTATTAATGCGCGGGTACGACTTAAGCTGTACAGAAATCAACGTCTACGAAAGCTTCATAGAAGCAGGCTGCTACCCGCGGTCAAGTAAATTGCCGCGCACTATAGACACGTTTAACTTATATATAACACTCACTAGAACCCGGATATTGATGCAGTTCGTCGCCATCTGAGCATTGATGGACACCGTTTATTGATTCCTTTGTTTAGAAAAAACACATTAGACGAATTTAATACGGAATTAAAAATATATATGTATACGGATCGAAAATCGACTTCTTTAGCCATTTAAAGAGAAACGAATATTTGTTTCTAATAGGTCGAAAAATCTGCGAAGACAAAGACGTGAAATGACCACAATTAAAATATATAATCCAGTTTATAGCACGAGATCAAAACTCAATAAAGCTTAAGTGCTAGAACTATTCTGATTAACTTCCATTCTGCATGACCTCTCGACCTGTCTATTATGCAATAAAATGCCACAGAGCCGGTTGCGAGCTCTTAAATTGCAATTAGTGGTTGCGCCGCGTTTGACTTTGTCGCACTGGGATTAAACGGTCAATTTTGTAGCCTAGTTTGATTAATTTTAACTTAATACTCTTAACATTAGGTATATTTTCAAATAGCTTCAATTCGATATATTCAAATAGCTTCGTGCGAATAAATTGACAACATAAGGATGAAGTCACGCCCCTCACGTCGATGCTCGGTTCTTCCCAAACGTTGCAGATATAATCAGTGAATCCTATGAAATTTTTAATCGCCAATGACGTTGAACCAGACTATTGACACCTTAAGAGTCCCCAGTAAGCTCGGTTCTCCATACAAACGCTCTCATTTTAAAACGACTGGCTATTTTGCTCTGAAACTTTGTACTTAGAATAAGTTAAGGTCTGTTGCAGGCCTGTAATTACTTCATGTAGCTTCAGTTAACATAGTAAAAAAAATACAGCGAATTTAAGTTTTTCATACAAAACTTATTTTTACTGTATTCCGTTTGTTTTATAAACTAGAACCCTATTAACTAATTTCCGACCTAGATATACCTCATGCCATTGTAAACGCAATTTTTTGTTACAATCCAACACGTAGTTTTAAAATGAGAACAAAACTCCGTTTCTATGGGAAGGTGAAATTCGGCCGAGCTTGCTGGGGACTCTTAATATCTGCATTCTACTGGATCGTCCCTTCTTCTTTCAGAGCTTTTTTTGATGATCTCATCATCAGACTATCTCCGTTGACTGCTGGACATGAGCATCTCTCATGGCATAGCACTAAACTCGGTCATGAGGTTTTGTTGTCAATCGCTGCCAGCCACTTGTAGATCTCAGTAGATCCGAAGTGCCGTCCTCTGCACTACGAGTATGTGTAATATTTTCTTCTTTCTGTTATATATTTCAGTCCACACAATTTTACTTCGACTCTGAATGGCTGGCCAGCATATGTAACTTACTGTTAATTGACGACTGGTTTAGCCCCGCAGTAATAACTCTTCCTGCGAAGCTGACGGTCCTGGATTCAAATCCCGGTATAAATATTCGTTCCTCAGTCTTGGATGTTTCCTATACACCTTTATTTTTTAAATAAATTGTTATCTAGTATTCATTCCCCGTACCAAGTCTTATTGAGCCAGACATTTATATTAAGATTTGTGTAAAATTGTCCCCTAATATTTATTTACACATTTTTTCCCTGCCTGGGTTTTGGCCCATTTTCAAAAATTTCCAGCATTCTCGCTTTCCGACCTCCTTCCTCCATTTGGTATATTTTCCAATCTTTCAAAGATCTTCAGGGGATCTGCATCCGTATGCAGTCAACTTCGATTCTTCCAGCTCCATGAAAACTGTGATCACAAAATCTGCCGTATAAATTTGACGAGACAATCAAACTTATTTCACCTTTTTTGCTTCTTTACACGCGTGCCGAAAAGCCTGGCTTATATCAATATAAAACTTTGATAAATCGTTTATCTGACAACGGTGCCCTAAACTCGATCACTTTGTCTGCCAACGATACTCGTATTTCGTATAAGCTATCGCTGAATGGAGGTTTTTCTGATGATTAATGACCCCATTGATACTCGAGGCGCCGATAAAATGCACTAACGACTCTGGTAATGCGATTTTAAAAACGAGAAATGTTTTGAATTTTGGAATAAATTCATGGTGGAATGCTTAAGACTCGCTTTCAACTAATTTCAAGATGATTGGAAGTCTTTATTTGCGGACCTGTTTTGAAAAGAATATTGACATATCATATAAAGTTTTCTCATCACTTTGTTCGTACCTATTAAATCCCCCCTACTCGTGTCGTTTTTCCTCAATACTGAGCGTCATGTCGTGACCTCGTCAAATCACTTTATCGTGGATCATATTGTGCAATTTTGTGCTCTCTTCAGCGGTGTGGATGGAAACATAAACTTTGATGCCCAAAGTGAAACGGACTGGTCCGAGCAACGTGTTGGTCAGACCAGACCATTTCTACCTCGGGGATGTTTCCATCACTATTGAATAATCACGATTTTAGATGACAAAGCAAGTATGATCAAATCATTTCTGATTCGACCACGCAAGGAGACCTCGAGCATAACCCATTGTAAGTCACCACGCCTTAGTGAAAATTCGTCTCAGAAATGATGAGATCCGCAGAAAAACCAAGGTCGTCGACATAGATCAAAGAGTTGCTAAACATAAATGACTGTGGGCGGGGCATATTGCTAGTAGAACCGATGGCCGCTAGGGTAGAAATAAGGTTATCGAGTGGCAACCGCATACAGCGTGGGAGGCCCTGAACAAGATAGACCGATGATCTGATGAAGATCGTGGGAAACCGTTGGACGAGGGCGGCGCACGACCGGTCGATATGGAAATCCTCGGGAAAGGCCTTTGTTTAGGCGTCCTTGGGCTGATGTTTAAATGAGTGACAGTCAATAAAGTAGCAACACAGGTAGCACTTATGGAAACACATCGAGTAATCAGGATCAGAATCAGAATATTATTTATTTGCCTATTTTGTGTACTACATAGATGTCCCTATGGCCAGTGGGCTGTCAGCTAACGTAGGGGTGAGTCAGCTAACTTATGTCCTAATGGATCTGCGTTTACTGTGTTCTAATTATCCATACTAATATTATAAATGCGAAAATGTGTCTGTCTGTCTGTCTGTCTGTCTGTTACCTCTTCACGCTTAAACCGCTGAATCGATTTGCATGAAATTTGGTATGGAGATAGTTAGAGTCCCGGGGAAGGACATAGGCTACTTTTTATCCCGGAAAAATACCCTTATCCGCGATAAACGAATTTAAGGCGAACGAAGTCGCGGGCAGAAGCTAGTACATAATAAATTTATACAAATCGATTAACGGGTTTTATTGATTTTATGTACTTACAGACTACCTTATTCTAAGGGGACGCTGGGCTTTCGTTTTATCAATAGGCCACCGCCTATGTCCTTTTTTGTTTGGGTCATACAATATTTCGCCTATTCTGTAATTAACCCTGAGGGAGTTGAATTCGCCGTGTGCCTTGTAGGAGTCGCCGGGAGTTTCAAGGTCTTTTATTTGTAATCTTGCGATATTTTCCAGCATCTTGGTGTTGAGGTCCTCGGCACGTAGGTGCCAGGCTTCGATATCAGCCATCTCCCAGATCGCTTCTGTGGGTGTTCGAGGTACTATTAGGACGACGAGTACGAGGTTTCGAGGTCACTACTTTCTGTAAAGCAAATTAACTCGCTCGTTCCTTACTGGAACTTCAATATACTCGTAGGTGTCCCTTGCAGACTGTGAATAGCTGTGCAACGTAGCTAAGATGCATGCGACGCAAAATCCACCAATAGGATTACTTGAAGTTTTCGAGCTTAACAGAGCGCAGCTACATTGAAAATGATCTTAGCGAAGCGAAGCTTTTTATAAGAAAAACAAAAGAGAAATGCGTGCTAAGGAAAGGATGTTAAGATGTGAGCGACGGGCGCTGTCCGAAGTGCGAGGGTAAAATCGTACACATCAAAATGAAAAATCTTCTAAAAATGTTCAAACTAAAAAAGGGTCTTCTTGCCAATAAAAAAAATATTTATTTTACTTTTTTTTATCATAATATTTGCAATTGATTAGTGGAACACTCCACTAGCGTTATTATTACAAACAAAGATCAGAAACAAATGACAAAATTTATTTATTTTATTTTATTTATTTTTGTGAAATGTATGTACATATATCTACAGACTATTTTATCCAAAGCATGATACATAGGTACTATACCATTATGTCAAATATAAAATGTCAAGAAATAAACAATAAATTACAATATTACATTATTTTAACACAAACAACCTATACCTACTAGACGACTTAGTATTCAGAAGATTTCCATTTGTTTTATAATATGTGCAATAAAATTGTGTATTGCGCAATAAGGTCTGATTTACTCGACATATTTTATTATTAGTGACCATCTAAAAAATTTCAGGCTACCACCGCACCTAGTGAGCGAGGGATAATTATGTGAAATTATAATATATGCAAAAATACCGTTTTTCACAGCTTTGATACCCAATCTCGCAACGCTCTGCAACTTTACACAGGTCTGGCTGACGTACATACTGGACCTTAGTAAGTCACGCTTAGACCTAAATTACTTATAGGATTACTAGGATTTTCCCGCAACTTCGCCCGCGCGGCATAGGTACTATTTTGTTTATCCCTCGGAACCGTGCATTTTTCTCGAAGCAAAAGTAGCTCCCACTCTTCATCCTCTACTATTATGAAATCCAAACCACGTCAATTCATTGCCCAGTCTTCGCGATAGAGAAGGGCAAAGCAACCAACACACTTTAATACTTATTAGTAAGGATACTATTATGGTAATAATGTTCTGACAGATCTCTACTCCCACGCAATTTATTCAAGAAATGACATGGCCATAAAGCATCAAAAGCTTTGTCACCGAAACATCAAAGGTCCCCATAATACTAAAATGTGAAAACCCCCGTTCTCACCTGCATCCCATTTCACGAAGCCTTATAAAAACACCCCACTTTACGTAAACACGTGTCAAATTGTATTCTAATTTCATTTGGCCGCAATTCGCTCCGAAATTAAATTTTAACCGAAATTTCTAGAATCATTGCGTGGAAGGGCCCTGATTGTATCGAGGGAGCTTCTGGCAGCAATTAGGGCTATTTGAGTCTTATCTTTATTTGTCAGCCGCTTGTGCAGTGGACGCTGTAAATACTTTGAAGATTTGGAAATTTGGGACTTTGTTAGGGCATTTTCTTGTGAATTTTGGTACTTAATTTTTAGTTGCCGACTTTGATGAAAGGAATTTGTGTTTTAAATGTCATAACTCTATTCCCATATTTGATACAGGCTATGACATATAACCAGAAGAACCAAGGTCGTCGGCATAGCTCAAAGAGTTGCTAAACTTAAGTGGCAGTGGGCGGGACGCATTGTTCGTAGAACCGTGTACAGGACGATGCAGCGTGGGGAGGCCCCCAACAAGTTGGACCGATGAAGATTGCAGGAAACCGTTGAATGAGGGCGGCGCACGACTGGTTGTTATGGAGATCCTTGGAGAAGGCCTCTGTCCAGCGGTGGACGTTCTTGGACTGATATGATGATGATCATAGCCTGGAGAACATACATTATGTAATATTTCCAATCTTGTCCCCAGCTTATCTCATATTAAAATAGTATTTCAGAGGAAATCAGTTTACCGAGAAACGCTGGCCGGCTTTATTTTTAATAACGGAGATACCAGCTTTACATACAAACAGCTCATGCGGAGCTCAATAAATTTTATATGAGAAACCTATCTACATACCTGTAGGTACAGTTTCGCTAGACGACCTAGACAAAGGTATACCTCGTCTACCGCACCTCGCCATTTGTCTGGGAAAATTGGGAGTTTCAATCGATATTATTCGTGTAGTTATTAAATTCTTACAAGGTTTCCTTGATGTGTTATGATGAACATACTGAAACTCCCTTAAGGTGGAAAGTAGTTTAGTAGTAGGTATGTTTTGTATAAGCTATATTTACCGGTTTCATGATAGATCACATGTTTGTCCCACATGCTTGTTTGCTATAGTTCGGCAAATTCTTTCGTGGTACTCCCATGCTCTGCGGGGGGGATAGACAGCGGGGGTGAGTAAAAAGTGTGCTCGCGGCAGGGTCATTGTGCTCCACCGCTCGCATACTTCTTACCCATCCCCGCTGTCTTTCCCCCGCAGTCGTCCGCAGACCATGGTGGTATCACGAAAGAACTTGTCAAGCTATACTCGCCAGCGCGTCAGGGCGCGGGCACGCAAGATGGCGACACAAAATAACAAGTCTGTTACTCGCGTCGGGACAGCTCAAAACTAACGGCCGCGGTAATACTTAATTCTGTATTTGTATATATTGTAATTATTGCTGTAAATATATGAGTGGTACATACCTCATTATATGTTTATCTTGGAGTGCATCACGCACTACCATAGATTGTTAAACTAGAAACAGCGGTGAAGATTAAAATGTGACGATTTTCAGTTTTTTCCTCTCATCTAGCCACTCACTTGCTTTCGGTAACTAGAGCTACCAACTTTGATAACCTACAAATTGCTTCCGGTAGCCAGAGCTACCAGATGACCTTTATACAATTTTTGATTTTTAATCTGTGAAGGGCAGTTTCGGAGCAGTTTAAACTATGACCAAAACATACCCAAATAAGATGGCAACGCAGAAAAAAATTGGCAGCCAACATGATAGAACAAACATATTTTTAAATAGCTGTCGTTCTCAACGTTGTGAAAAAGTAAAGATGCATAAAAGTGCACAGTGTTTTAAAAATGCCGTCAGTATTCAAATTTATATTTTACTATTAAAGATAGACATCAAACGATTCAGTGTTTATCCAACTATCAGATTATAGCTATATTTCGGTCTCAATGGATAATTATGAATTACAATCTCACTTCAAAATAGTTAAGACAGAGATTTATTCGGTGACTTGCGATTGAAATGGCCAACATTTTTAAGAATAAAGAATATTTCTCGTAATTATCTAGTCATTAAAACAGTTTAAGTATTAAGTTTCATAAATAAACATTAAATCATTAACATCTATGACTTATTTACACAGGATTAGCGAATAAAACAAGTAACGGTCCATGTAAATACGGATACGGGTGGTGGTCGCTGTAGCTACCAAAAGCAATTTAGCCAATTACTCGCTTTGACGTTGTAAGGCATGGGAGCACACCTGAAGCGCTGCGATCGCGTTTGGTACATTTTGTGATTTGTTCCTAATAATAGCTAAAGACTCGAACACAAGTAAATGAAAAGTAGCTAAAAACATTTGCAAATATTACGTTGTTTATATTAAACTATTTATGGACCGTAACACATAAAATAACGTATGCTCAATTTCTAAAACACTGCATAAACCTGGCGGCGCCCGTTGTGTTCGACCCCAACCGGGGCGCCATGTTCGGCAGTGTCCCCGGTAAAATGGCACGTTATTAGTTTTTTGCGTAACGGCTTTGTTTATTTACCTTAAAATCAGTGTGATTCTATGTATTAATAGTTTTCTTTGCGTGATTGTGGTTTTCTAGGTACAGACTGTGATTTATAATGTGTTTGTGTCGTGTGTTATTGTGGTTTTAAGGGTTTTTAGTTCGACTGAAAAGCAAAACTTCGTTGGTACGTACATAATTTTTGTTATTTAGACTCCTAGAACCGTAATTAACGTTATTATTGCAAAATATATCCATTTTCATTTATGATTACTAGTTGCTTGTTCTAATTAGAACTATATTTTGGTTCTTGAGTTTTTAAATTAGCCACAAATAAATCACGAATCAAAGAAAAAAAAATCGCCCCGTCTTGCGTAAGATATTTAAAAATGAAATGATGTTTACCATACAATTTTATTTGAACAGTTATACAATATTTGGCATTTTATGAAAGAACAACTAATCTACTTTTTTTGCATGAAAACAAAAAGGATTTTATCGCTTTAGTTTTTTTTTTCTAAAAATATAATTCTGCTTGATTTCGTCAACTTTATCAGTGTGTCAGTTTTACGCATTTTTTATAATTATTTTCAATATAGTAATCCATAAAATAAGTAACACCATCAGATACTTTGTTTCATTGGCTATTTTGTTTAAAAAAACATACCAAATGATTCAGTAGAAACAAAGTTATGAATTTTTCAATAAAACACGGCATCTCACGGAAATTTGCACAAAAAGACAGAGCAATATAGGTCACCATTTTTAAAATCCAAAAGCAAGTGAGTGACTAGGTAATATTTGCGAATACAATTACAATTAAACATTCATTTTGGATCATTTTTTTTTAACAGAGATACCAAGCTTGACATTTAATTATTAAAATAACTTTCAATTCACTATTTAAATTAAGAAAAGCTAATAGTCCAAACAAAAGCTTTTTTGACATAGTGTGCAGTAACAGCCCAAATAGACTGGGGCCTGTACGAGGGCTAGTAATGTACATATTGTGTCAGATTTCTCAGAGAGCAATAGAATGTTTTAGAGAATCAAATCAAGGCTATGAACATTAAAAACGCGCAAAATAAATGTTTCAATAGCTTTATTCTTATACATTATATTCTGTCAGAAAGGATTAGGATATAAAATAACCATCAATAAGAACGAGCAGTAATTGGAGCAATCATTGGGACTATTCACCTATACCTATACCGACTCAACTACTACACTAATGATCACAGAAACGAAATAATTGTCATATACCGGAAGGCACAAAGACGAGAGCATATACAACAAGATTTGTAACGAGCGCAATTTAATATTACAGACGGTGTGGAACAACCAAACTAGCAATAATTGAAACGTTAATTAGCAAACATTTAATTACGAGTGAAAATGATAAAACTGGCTCGAACTATGAATGTCCTTTGTCTTCCCTTCATTCTCAGCAAAATTCAATTTAAGTTCGGAACAATCTCCACGCATGCACATAATCATTATTCGTATTAAGTTCTTGAGATGCAAAGTTTGAACTACCTCTAGCAAACAACAGAAGGTGCACGGGTTTTTATTGAAATAGTTTCGAAAACTTTGTCGTTAAAGATTATAGTGAGAAAAGACATGACTTTTGCTAAGGTTTAAGAACTTGAAGATTAAAACTAGAATTGTTGTTAAATTCTGATTGTATTCCATGTTTAAATAAAACAATTTAACAGATTATATCGCATATATTATCTCATTTGATTGTAACTTTAACAGAGGGAAATATAATATCTTTTCTCGGTCAACCGGTGACCATGGAAAGCTGAAAAGCTTCCAAAACGTCGGGAACTCAAATGAGATAATATACGCGATATAATCCGTTAAATTGTTTTATTTAAATGGGTAATATTGGCGGAAACAGAACAAAATATAATATATTTCATGTTGTTTTTCTGAATATAAATAAAAGCTCAATATACAATGGCGATTATAATTTTTTGACACTATAATGAACTAGAAACTCTCTATTCGCTTAGTAAGCATTTAAAAGTTCGTTAATGGAGCATAACTTTGTACAACAATTTTGTTCATTGTAATGATAATGAATTATTTTCATCGCTATACAAATTTTAGTATGCTATCAACTTACCACTGCTCGCCATTTCGTTCGTGGAAGAGAAAAAAGTCATAACCCTCTTTTTAACTTCAGCATAGTCGGATAAAAAGTATCCTATAACCATCTGTGGATGCCTAGCTACCCGTGTACCAAAAATAGTTGAAAGCTGTAGAGCCGTTTTGGTGCGATGAAGCCACAACGACACATACAAACATACAAAAAATAAAATCTATCAGTTTTTTGAAAATATCTTCTATGTACATTAAATTTTTACAACTTTATAAAAGTATAAATATGTCGCAACAAATGTTAATTGTAGGTGCTATATTTTTAACTGCTTCTAAAATACGTCGTATAATACAAATGAAACGCCATAAATTTATACTCAGCTGCCTCCTAGTTTTCAAAAACGCATTTCATATCCATATACAATTGATTTAGAAGTAAAGTGAAAATACAAAGAGTTTGGTCGGTGAAACTGAACCAAAAAGGTTTAATTACCTACACGGCAACGGCAAAAATATGCAACATGATGGCGTTTGAACATCGTTGTCGGCGTTGTCGCGTAATTTAATCTGTTGCATATCAGTAAGTTCAGTACTAACCTAACCCAACTCCAGTTAAATTTACAGACAAGTCACACAGCACTTGCGGTAGATTATCAATAAAATTAAGCATTTATGCAAAATAACCTGCGAAACAATTATTATATTTGTTAGTATCAAAATATAATAATTACTTACTCATACGAGTTCTCAATTTCGTCTGCAAATTAGTTTTTTCACATTCACAGCCATAGGACGTCCACTGCTGGAGAAAGCCCCCCCCGCATAGATTCGCACATGGGCCGGATAGAAGCGACCCGCTTCCAGCGAGTCCCCGCAACGCTAACCAGGTCGGCCTCCCACAGTCTTGCGGGTGGCCCTCCCACGCTGCACTTGCCGGTACGCGGTCTCCATATCGAAATCTTTCTGCCCCAACGGCCATCGGTTCTTCGAACTATGTGCCCTGCCTATTGCCACTTTAGTTTCCTTACCTTGTTTGCTAAGTCTGTGATCTTGCATACAAAAAATAATTATAACGATTAAAGGTGGATTGAAAGAACCCACCTATTCGAATGGAGACGAGCAAAAGTAAACTACTATTTTAGAATTCGTAATATCAGTCTAAAACGTGTTCAACTATTATGCGATCTACGCGAATTTGACCAAAATCGAATTCTTTTATTAATATTACTCAAGAGCAAAACTTTCGAGTTAACCAAATTTAAATAACCAGCAATAGGGTTCTTAAATTATTTTACACCAGTTATATTTAGGTACATACTTTTATATTCTTCTGAACACTCAACTGCATTCCCTGTTCCTACCACAGAAATATCAACATCGAAAAATATAGATTTTAGCAATATATAGTTTTCATGGGTTTTTACGTGTCCGATTTAGACCTGAAAACCTAATATTTTAACTGTTATTTTTGCAGTTAAGATTTAAAATTAAATAAAGACCATGACAAGACTAAAAAACTTTGCAACCCGGCACTATTGTAGGAAGATTAACGTTATTTTCTTCTTTCTAGTCCTCTCACTCTTGTCAGTATAGTTGTGGTCTCGATGATGATGTAATCGTACACGGCAGATCTTCGTCCTCGATCCTCTCGACTTTGCAAGTTGTCTCCACTTTATTCTGTTGCCAGCATTTCGAGCACACTTGGTGATGCTGGTGTCTGTCACAGTTTTTATAAAATCCGTCCATCGGGTTGGAAACCACCCTCGAGACCTTTTGCCTTCAACCTGTCCCTGCACCATTAGACGCTCCATGGACTGAACGGTCTTTTACCGACCCGAATTTTCTGCTTTTGACTGTATTTTCCGATAATTTTAGACAACAGTTATTAAATGTACTTGTACCTGTTTGTTCTGTAATGCGAATGCTTGTTGACTGTTTTCAGTTAAACAAAAGTACTTGTATGCAGGACCAATATTGCATGTCGGCGGTCCGCGCGAGAGCGCACAGCAAACAATTTTCCAATTTGCGACGATAAATAATGTTATGTGTATGCTTTATGGGGTGCATCAACTGTACAAGACACAAATCAACAACTAACTACGGAAAAAAATTCTAGGAATTAATAATTGCGTAATCATCAGGGCATGGAATTCTCGCTCCATGTTCGAATTGACATAGTGAGTTTTCACTTAGGTATTGACTCCCAATGTACGAATCGATACATTATACTTTAGAATAGATCATTACGTGTAGTAACTTATCGTGTCGGCGAAGTACTGACACATATTTTAAAGACGAAATTGAAAAATCAAGAATAGTTAAGGTTATGTTAACATATTAATGTTTAAAAAACTTTTAATCGCCTTGCCGCTTCAAAATTTTCAGTTACCCAGAAATGATCTGGTAGATGTTATTTAGCGATAAGATTGCCTGTTGCTTGCCTACCATTACTATACTTTAAATTCTCTGTTACTATCCTTTAAATTTTCTTTTAAAATTTGTGTGCTGTGTCTTTTATCGATATATTGTGCACATCGGAAATCGGTAAGAGAGAATTCACTAAAGACAGATTGAAAGTGCCACGAAAATTCCGGGCTCTGTAAATAATAGTTCTCCCAGCCTAGTCTTTTTACAAGTTTTATATTAGGCTCATCTGTAACTAAGTATGTCAGTAACTATGTAAGTAAACAAATCTTGCAAGTTAAAGAACCACGTTCCGGTTTCCTACTGAGCTAAACTTTGGCATACTTATGTTAGTTAGGTAACTATCGAGCTGATCTGATGATGGCGCCGGAAGGTCATAGGAACTCTGTAATAAAATAAGGCTATCCTGCCGAATTTGGGCTTTTTAGAATCATCTCAGTGAGTTGATAGATATTTGATGAAAAGTACAGTCGAAAATAAAAGCTGTCAAAAAATAGTACATTATGATACGAGTGTGGTATGTTGGTAAGTACACTCGAGGCTATATCTTGTAGCACGAGTCGTAGACGAGTGCTGTATAAAGCCGAGAGTGTAATGACCAATGCACACGAGTTTTATACGACGTTTTTCAACTCACTTGCGAGGAAAAAAGCAAAAAACAATCATACCTTACTTAAAATTTGCTCTAGGTTATATGTGCGTAACCAATCCTGTAGTCGTAAGTCGTTTACATTAATCCGTCATGAGTACCTACCTTAAATTTACGTACCTACATAATGATTATATTTTAATTTTCATTGCTTGAGACTATTTACATAATATTGAGATTTTAAAAAAAATAATCATACTTCAATATGAAATATTTGTAAATATTACATATGTTGACCAATGCATTTGTCTATGCGCGCGCACGAGCGTTGAGGCACGTTGAGGCAAAGGCTAATAGGCCAATCAGCCAAACATTAAAATATAATAAACTGAATAAGTATATCAATTTAATACAATCAAAATGTTATTTTGTTTAGAAAACTTTATATTTTATTGAAATTAATTGCTTTTTACAAGTACCAGTTTCGATTTATGAAAATAACCTAAAATATTTTTGTACCTAAAACCTATTTGCTGAAGTTTAAAAAAAAACTGTAATGAAAAGGCACTAGTGCGACGACTGGATTACAGGCATAAAATCGGTGTAATAAAAGCCACTTTACGAGCAAGTGTGTTGAAAATATTTTTTGACAGAAACTTTATGCTTTGCAAACTTGGCCGACATACTGCCGTGTGTGTAAATCACAATGTTGTTTTTCATTCATACATTTTAAAATGGTTTCTAAAATTCATCCACGTGTATGGTGACCAAAGTATATTGACATGAACAATCCAAGCGAATAGTTACAGTTACTTATTTAGTGACCTTCTTCTTCTTAGGCCCATATTCATCAGTGGACTCCGACTGAACATAGGCCTCCTCTATTGCTCGCCAAAGAGTACGATCATGCGCAGACCGCATCCGCTCCCCGCGACTCTCAATTCTACACCGGTCAAAAAATGGCTGATAGATAGATTTGAAGTTAAAATGACGCGATACTTCAGTTTTTCACCCCCGTAATATGAATGTTTGTTGACTGTTTCGAGTCAAACAAAAGTGCTCGTAGGCAGTGCCTGAACACCGATATTGCATGTCGGCGGTCCGCGGTCGAGAGCACCACAAACGAGAACTTTTCCCATTTGCGAGGATAAATAATCTGATATACCTAGTACGTACATGTGACGAGGGATGTTCGAGATAGTTGGAGTAGGTATGCCACGTGCGTGAAAACGAATTCGTTTATGTTTCTCAAATATTCGCTCAGAACTTGAATTTTGGTATTGTATACAGAGGTGACTTACGTTTAGGGCCTATTTATTATACTACATTGATAAACTTTATCTTATCTTTACTAAGTATTCGCGTTATACATTGTGTAGGTAGCAGGGCATTAAAAAAAGTGTCTGCTACACAACTTTCTATTGTATTCGATACAAAATGTGACAAAACTGACCTTTTTTTCGGAGACATTTTTTTAATTATCAAAATTGATACAACTACATCCATACATCAGTTCAATATCTGAGACAACCAGTGGGGTAGAGGTTTTTGTCAAAATGTCCACCAACAGAAAACTTTACGTGGACGAAACTGCTTCAAGGTGACCATGATCTTGTAAAGAGTTGTGGGAATGTCAAGATTTTTATTTTCTTTTTGCGCTTGATTTTGCGCTTTTGTCCAGCAGTGGTCGTATACTTATAATTATCGAAAACGCGCGATGTTGGAATATGTATTACGATGGTCGCATTTAAACATAACTCATCTTTCTTCAGCCCTTTTCACATATCTACTACACGCCTCTTCATATCTTCAGATTTTCTTTGGTACATCGCATATTAGTTCAAAGTTTCTACAGAATACATACCAGGCGCACAGAAACACCAGACAATCGCAATATACATTAATCCCTCAAACGCAACATTCATAACTGCATATAATCCAACTGCCTACACCCTGCCTACGCTCCCACAAGAAACAAGCGAGTTCCATCTGTCTCTGAATCGAGCAATAAATCAAAACTTCCTCAGCTATGCTGTCGCCTTGGTACATGTAATGCTCAAACTTCGCTGTCTCGGCTGAGGGGCCTTTATTTATTACTTGTCGTGTGCTTGTTATGGTGTCCCGTATTATGCAAGTCAGGTCGCTTTAGATTACCGGTGAGACAATTATCAGTGAAATTTGATATGAGGCGGTGCACACCTCACAAAACATGCACGAATTTACAAATAATGAAAAAAAAAACAAATAGAGGGAGAAAACCGGTGGACTTATCGTTAAAGCAACGGAAATTGCAGAAGAAAGTAAAATGGAGTGAAACGTGAGATCGGAAAATAAACAGTTGGAAACTGAGGGAGTTTGAGAAAAATAGTTTGACGAAAAGAAACGATCCCGAATTTGTCACTTAATTTCTAAGTAAGCCTTGTTCCAGTTTGGGTCATTTCAGCCTTAAGGCAAATTATGCGAGCGAACCCTAATTCGCGAAGGATCACATTAGCCCTTGATCGATGGACGCGTCCGATTAGCCCCACCCGCGTCAGTGTCGGCTAAATGCGTCTGGATAACTTCCGCGTACTGATTACCGAAATGCCAGGGAAATGGAAAATGTGTTTAAGTGACAGTGTTCGAGATATCACACACTATTGTGGCGTCAGACAGGTTGATATGTAGGTTCGATAACTGTTCGTAAATGTTCGCTTTAGTAAAAACAATAGGGTTTATGCATGATTTTTCTATCACATTCCTTATCATAATATGTATGGAAATACCGTAAAAAAGGATGTAAGTAAATCATAAAGGGAAAAGTTGAAAAATTCTATGCGTCGAGTCGGATTCGAACCCACGTCTCCAACGGCCTTCGAGGCCAATAACGGCGACCTACCAATTGGTCCATCGACGCTCCGACCCAACTCATCAATTCTTTCAACCAGTTGCTGGTTTTTTTTTATTTACATTTATATTTACACTAACGCTTTCAATATTAGGTACCTAGATTGCTGCTGTTAGATATTTTTTTTAATAAAGCAAATGTAAGTGAACGCATTCTAATCACCCTTAATCCTAATTTTATTGATACTATTTTTTGACATGTTATGTTGCAACACTAGAGACATGTGTCAGGATTAACTTCTTATTTCAATTGAAATAAAACAATTTAACGGATTATATCGCGTATATTAATCTCATCTTAGTTCCCGACGTTTCGGAAGCTTTCCAGCTTTCCATGGTCACGGGAGGACTGAGAAAAGATGTATTTTCCTCTGTCAAAGTTACAATTTGTGCAAACTACCCATTTTTTGAAAAAACACAAATAAAGGTGTACATACATGCCAGATGGGCCTAAGCTGTAAAGACAGTTACACATGTGCCAGAAGGCCTTAATCATTTTATTCTAATAATTTACCAAGCAGCATTTCACAAATGAGGCGTACTGAGGAGAAAAGAAACGCTGCAAAGAAAAACTCCCAGGCTACCTCATTACTAATTATAATATTTAAAAAACAGAGACTATTAATTCTTATTTCAAGTTTAGTTAAGAGAGCGATAGTTTCCACCAGATATAAGAGAAGCCGAGCTAGCAAGTCTCACCCTGACACAGTTTCTCGAGCCTAATATAACTGGCCTGTCTGGCAAACTCGTCCGTTTGATGTTCCGCTGCTTTTAACTGTTTTTGATTTTTAGCGATCTCAAAATAAAAATGTGATAGTATAGTGTTGACGAAACATTATTCCACTGATCAAATATTATTGCATGGAATAGCATATCTTTTCTCTAAAATAATGTAATTATTATTCAATTATTAACATTAGGATGGATTGCTTTTCACTCCGTATAGGTATCACAGGATATTTATTTTTAGAATCGCAAGTATGACGACTAGGGCTAGACCGGCCATTTGTTAATCGGTACTCAAATTTTGATCGAATATTAGAAATAGATTCCATGTTTTACTTTTTTGCCGAAAATATATCACTTGGCGCAGTCGGTAGGATCAGATAAATTCGTCGGATTAAATTATAACGCACCTTTGGAAAATTGATTCTGGGCAATGATTAAACGCCGATTAAATTAAATTTCGTATTATTCATACATCTTGGCTTAGAACACTATACTTCTAAAATGAAACACGCTATAATTTTCTTATGTGTAATAACATTAAGGCTCAATCGTGGTGAGCGCTAGTTTCTGCCAGATATAAGAGAAACCGACGCTAGTAGCAAGTCTTACCCTTACTCAGGATCTATATCGGAATCCCTAACGTCACTTGTCCTAATGTATCGTTTGTCCTAATGTATCATTTGCCATGACGCATTTTTTTCTGAAAACGTTAACTTTTCATGATTGTTATAAAAAAACCTAACCTAACCTAATCTATACGACGATCTTTTAATAAATCCTGAAAAAATTACGGTTTCTGAAAAAAATGCGTTATGGCAAATGATACATTTGGCAAACGACATTAGGGATTCCGAAGGAGACCCCCTTACTCAGTTTCTCGAGCCTAATATTACCGACCAACTTATGTCTGGCAAACTCGTCTGTTTAGTATTCCAGTGTCATTTTAAGTGATTTCGTGATCTTAAGACAAGAATATGATGCTTTCTAAGAGCGTAGGCGCTTTGTTAGGATAGTTGATTGATGATTTTCATTATGCTTAGGTTTCGTTATTTTTTTTTTTTTTAATAAACTTATAATAGTATGAGTACTCGTATGCTGCAGCTGCGACCCATATGGCAGTCAATAAAATGGAGCTGAAGGTTCAATAAAAAAAATTGAGTCAAATGTAAAGTCTGTGCTGAAACACTGGTGCGAAACGTGGAAGGTAACCAAGCTCATCTTGCAGCAGCTCCAAGTTTTTGTCAACCGATATTTTCGTCGAGAATACTCAGAATCTACTGGCCGAAGAAAATCTGAAATGAGAACCTCCGAGCACGCTGCCGTGATGCTTTGGTCGACCAGCAGATCAAGCGCCACAAGTGGTACTAGATTGGCCAGACCGATCGGAATGTAGAGTCACTGTGGACGCCATCTAGGGTCCGCAGGATTATAAGTATATATATCATCAGTATGTACTTAGAAAAGTCAGGGGACTCAATCTCAAACCACCGTCACTCAAACTTGAGTGACAAAGTTACGTTAGGCGACCGGGTTCCATGATGCTAAGTGAATCTATTTTCCTTATACTTACTACGGAGGCTCAGTGACAAGAAGAGGATCTTGGCTTCCAATACCAAGCTACGCCATCCTACTCTTCTGTTCAGAATGTCTCTAATCTAAATATTTTATACTTAAACGAACTTATTACCGTCGACACAGATATATATAAGTGTATATATGTAGATGTTAATGATATCGGTCTATATTAAAATGACCAAGAGCATGTCAAACCATACTAAGTAAAAGTAGGGTTCCGTAGCCGTTACTAAAAAAGGAATGCACACAGATAAAAAAATACGATGTGAAAAGTGCACCAGTAAAAGAGCGTATCTTCGTGGCACTTACGTCCTTGTGTTGAGAAGCGCAGTTTTTTGCCTATAACTCAAAAACGATATATCCGAGCATGTATTTTTATTCATAGTTTTGGAAATACCGATGGAGGGATTATTTCTAAAAATATCTACTTAATCAAAAAATTTGCTTAGAAACCTTAAGGTAATTTAAAAGAACTGTCGAAATATACGCTACACATTATTGGCTGGAAGAGAAGTCAAGCAAGTTAACTAGGCATAGGTTTTTTCACAATTCGCATTTATACTAAAGATATTAACCATAAGAAGCAATAATTGTACGAAAACAAAAAAAAAAAGTTTTTTTTTGAGACGCCTATTTTGTGTATTGTTAGAGACTACATTTATACCAAATAAAAACGTTTATACTTTCTCTTCTAAAACATTACTATTGCCTAAAAGTATTTTTTGTATAATATGAAGCCAATAAATAAGTGTTAATTTACAATAATTATTGAAAATAAAAGCACTTTCGTGCCGTGGGAAGGTAGAAGGGCCAAATAAATTTTCTAACTCTCAATTCAAGACGGGGCATTAACGCTTGTGATATAAAAGAGACTTGATCTCTTTTTTAAATGAGTGATAAGAATTGAAAACAGGAAAAATTGCCGTTTTAAACGGGCTTGATATTGCTAGGAATAGATTGAAACGTGACCCAAGCGAGGTATCGAGAATCTTGAGATACGATATGCCTGTTTATTCCAAGGCTGAAGCTGAAAGGAATCTTCTGGTATATTATTTAAATTCCATTGCGCAATACCAATAACTCCAAGTGGCAGACGTAGTGCAATAGGCATTCTTTGTCATATGGGCTTAAGTAATCTGAAGCTAATATTATAATATACAAGAAGATGCATAACTTTACTACATTTCCTTAATCCAGTTTTTGTTTATGCGTAGTCGGGTAAATAATAACTACTGGCGGATATCGCTGTTATGAGTTTTCTTAATATCATGACCCCCGTAAGGCAACTGTATTTTGTCCTTACTATATTATAAACGTGAAAGTATGTGTACGTTCCTTTTAATCTCAAAAACTACTGGACGAATTTTTATGAAACTTTCCAGTTATGTACCTTATATATCATAATAGGATATAGGCTATAATGTATGTTAAATTTCATCCCTTTTAGGGACGAAATGGGGGATGAACATTTGTATGGATACTAAATATTTTTTTACGCTAGGAACTTGAACTCTTGGTGCTTCACATTTAAATTATTAAAATATCGAGTTTTGGGGAAAGGCATAAACAAATCTAAGGCGGACGAAGTCGCGGGCGGCCGCTAGTACTATTATAAAGTTGTGAAAATAAAATGTTTGTATGTGTCGTTGTGGTTTCATCAAGCTTAATCGGCTAAACGGATTTCAACTATTTTTGGTACACGGGTAGCTGGGAATCTCCAGGTGGTTATAGGATACTTTTTACCTGACCATGCAAAAGAAAAAAAGAGGGGTTATGACTTTTTCTCGTCCGTGAACGAAGTTGCGGGCGCCTTCTAGTTATTTTATTAAAGTATATAGATGCTCTAGGTTTACCCGCGATTTCGTCTGCGTCATGATCATCATTAAACTTGAACTATGAACTACGTTCTTGTCCATGGAGTGACCACCACTGATCTCTGTCTTCGACCATAAACTTGACTTCCTGGTACGTGTACAATCTGAAGTTCTCCTTCTCCTTTAGTTGTCCAAAGTTGTTGCCCCTCTTCATATTCCTCTCTTCCATCCAACTTTTCCCTGTCTTATATTTTAAAAGAACCCGTCATATAGTATCAAGTGACCTATCATGTTCCCTCTTCTGGTTTCAAAGTTTTCTTTCAATGGTTCGTCTGCGTATAATACGAATAAATAATGATCTTTATTCTGTAAGTAGGCCGCTAGGGCACTTTTAAAAGTCTGATTCTACGGCGTTTCCCAAGAGGAGACCACTGTTGAGAAGAAAGCCGAAACAAACTCAACAGTCAGTATTTTTTTCGAAATACCTCTTATATCTATTACAATATTTGTACTTAGCCAATCCTAAATATATGTTTTCAGTATAAACTCATTTTTTTATTTCAAAAACTTAAGTACGTTTGATATGCCACCTTATAAGAACCGTGTTCCGGTAAAAGTAAATTATTTTTTTGTTAAATAGTCCTCTACCGTAAAATGAATCTTATCGTCTCATACTATTAAGAGTCTTGGATGTTTTCTATGTATATAAGTAATATATATCTGTTAAATATATCGTCATCTAGTACCCATAACACAAGCCTTATTGAGCTTACCATGGGACTAGTACGATTTGTGTAAAATTGTCCCGTAATATTTATTTATTATTATTATTATTTATTAAGATAATGCTTCATTATTGTAGCAAATCTCACAAATTGATCAAACTCTCAAGTGTTCGCCTCCTCACCTGCCACAGACAAACAGGGCGCCTAAAGTCGGCAAAGTTAAACGAGCCGGTTTGTAAACATACACATTTTACAAGTCGTGTAACTTGTTCAAGAGTTCAATAACGTGAAAATCTTGTTTGTTTTGTCTTTGACCAATAAACGGAGGGTCTACCTAAAAACTAGAGAGTGAAATTTAAAAAAAGGGGTTTTCTCGTCGTAAAAAGCCAGTTTTTACATTCTTCGCTAATGCAGCGATGAAAAATAACGAATGCCAGCTTAAGGCAATGAACAACATTTAATTTTTTGAAAGTGAGTTTTCATTTTGATTTTAATCGTAATGCAATAATAAGTTAAACTGAAATATTTTCAGCTCTATAATAGTCAGTATGTCGCGACAAATACTATGATAGAGCTAACAATATTGACAAAAAGTTCAAAAATATTGTATTTTCCTCAATTTACAACTGTCAAACTATAATGAAAAGGCAATTTATCGTGACGTTTATTATGTTCCGATATTCAGGTACACAAAAGATGCCAGTGTTTCCTGGCAGAGAGTCCGAGTTTTTTGACATTTCTTTGCACTATTTTATGGCATTGTATCTAGAATATTCTTTATTAAAGGAAGTCTTGGCTTAGCCGGGCTTCGTCCATCCAAGTGTCATAGTTCAATATATCTTCTAGGAGCTAAAGAAAAATACCCATCGAAACATTTATACAAACTAAATTTATATAACTATAAATATGTGGGTAAGTCAATGGATTTTGAGCACCTACTAACTCTGGACTCGTCACCAGTGATCGTTATTAACGAGAAATTTTCGTGGCAAAGTTTATGGTTGACAGAAAAAGCGAATATTCACTTATTTATTTTCTAGTTTTACACAATCACTATAAAACAAATACTTGCCTACATAGGATTTCATCTCTAGATAATAAATCTACACTGTACAAAACCTTTTCCCTCCTAAATATTTTTAAAACAATATACGTCAAAATGATATCGGGCGTCAATAAAAGTTGCGTGCAATATTTTAACAGCTTAAATTACCTTCCCGTGACTTCTGTCAACGTCGAAAGGTCATTTAGTTATTTAAAATAGATTTTTTCCAATCGTCATGAACGGCTGACGGCAAAATCTCTTGAACAAATTTTAGTACTTTATTGAGCAGAAGTGATAGTAAATATGTATGTAAATGTTATAATTTGTGAAATATAATAATATTTAAAATACTTGAGTATTGATTTTTTTGTCAACCATACTTTGCCACCAATTCAGCACGTCGATAACGATCACTGCTCATCACATATATAACTAGCGTCTTTTGGGTCAATGACTGTGAACAGCAGCGTTCTGATGTGGAAAAAAAATATATTATTATATTTTCGGCTGACATCAATCCTGTGACTTTACAACTCGGCACAAAGCACAAAATCATTGAGACTTGCTGATACACTTCCTTATTGCTCATTTTACTTTAAATGATTATTTGATAAGTAGCCAAATCAATATGAAAAATGCTGAAAACTCAAAGAAAATCAAGATTTTAATTGTTGTCATAACTAGTGGTGGGTACTAATAACGACACCATAAAAAAATCCCAGTGATTGGAAGTCTAAAAAAGTATTACTGTGACTTGTCACGACGGAACGTTAGAAATTGACGTACTAAGCAACAAGTGTGATAAAGTCACGGCAAAATTGTTAAAAGGATATGATTACATTACAGTAAGTAACTTTAACGTGACTATTCAGAGGTAGTCGAGGGTAACAGAGTCACAGTGATTTTTTAGATCCGGTACGACAGTCACGGTTATTGAAATTGAAATGTAACGCATTTCACCATCTCTAGTTAAAATACTTGTTTTTTATTTCTAATTATTCGTACTTGAATTGTGTTTAGGCCTCATAGAATGCGGTACTTAGTTTTGAAAACCAACCAAACCATCACAACCAGTGGCTAAAACTAGAAATAATATAAAAATAGAAAATTCGTTCCCCAACAATGTTGCAAAGTGTTTTCAATAAAATTAGGGGGTAAAAAAATTAAATGTTGTCCATTGCTATGGTGATGTCTATCAATTCCAAAATAAGACGAGGCCCCTTATGCGGGGCTCCTATTTCTTCATGATTTTTTCTTTGGATAACAAAACTTGTTTATTGAGTAAAAAGTTCAAATCACAATCGATTTCTTATTTTGTATCAAATTCCAATCTGCGACTTCATCAAACTCATAAGCGTTTGCGTTCTTCTACCGCACACAATCGTGTCATCTAAAGTCCTCGAAGTTAAACGAGGCGGCTTGTTAACATATTTTATAACTCGCGTAACTTGTTCGCGAGTTGAATCACATGAAAACTTTTAAACCAATCGCCGAAGAACTTGACCGACGCGATAAAAGTACCGAATGTGCGATTCATTACTTAGGCGTTTTTTCGTCCTTATTCTAGATACCTTCATGCCGATATGCCTGTAAATTTTATGTTATTTCCAACTATTTCTTAGAAATCTCTGCATTTCTTTTTTGTCGAAATATTAATACTGTATTATATTAAGATATCATAAAAAAATCGATACGTTACGAGGACCATAGTCGTAAGCGACGAGTGGACACCGACGCTGCCCGCCTCCCACTGCGCGCTAAGGCTCCTGCTACTCCGGCTACTTGCAGCAGGCGCAGGCGTGAGCGACGAAAGTAGCAAACTACCCTCGTTTTCATTGTCATTTATATTTTCAATAGTAGCGTTGCACACGACACTGACTACGACAGACTCTAAAGCCGCGTTCACACTCCCCGACGCAGCACCTAAGTCTGTTTTCCAACCAGGGGCTACCGACCATCTACCATCACGATTGAAATTCGGATGACGACTTATTAGAACGCTCTTGCGTACTTTTAAAAATGTCGAGCAGTACTCGGCCTTCAAGACTTGAGTAATCTAAATATGTCTATGTCTCACGGTAGTTTTCTAGTTGAAACTTAAGTATTGGTGGAGAAATATTATTTGTTCATATAAATAATACTGCTACGAGCAAAAAGAGCGTCAAACAAGCACAATAATGGCGATTACTGGCATATTATGTTCAGTTCGGAAGCTCTGAATGGAATGGCTCCTCAAACATACATATGAGCGTTCCACCTTGGAAATTTGAAATAATTTTAAATTTGACTGTCAAAGGATAGTAATTTTAAAACCAGCGCAAAACCAGACAGTTGGCATGCAACTAGTTACATTGCACCTCGTTACAAATGTATAACACACTTCAACAAAATAATGCAAACCCTGAACCTAAACCAATGTGTATGCTAGAAAACAAAATTAAAAATTTTAAAAGCCCCCGACTTGTTCCACTAAAAGCTGAATATCTTAGAGATGAGTATTCCGATTTTCATCAAACAAAGCTAAGAACACTTGGAATAAAATTATCTATGAGACATAAAAAAACACACTGAAATCGGTCCATCCGTATGGGCGCTACGATGCTACAGACAGATACACAGAGTCACAGAGTCACAGACACGTTAAACTTATAACAACCCTCTTTTTTGTCGGGGGTTAAAAAAATGCTGCAATAAAACCTAGCTTATTGCTAGCCAAGTCGTCGCGCAATCAAAATACATCCATTCGCATTGAAGTGTTTGCACACATTCATTATCCTTCTGAAGGGATGTTCAGAGGAGAAGGGGCATCAGAGGGGGGAGGCACCCAATATAGATAGGTCAACGGCCGGCACGTGACAACGCTCCCACAACTTCTTCCAACACAGTTAAACTAGAAACTATAGCAAGAAGTACTTTGACAATAACGCATTGTCAAAAGTAAAAACAAATTTCACACTACCACCACCTACCTGGCTTTATTAAACCTTATATTGTCTATATTGAGTTGAAAAAGGTATATCTACTAGTAAGTATGTATGTAAATTGAAGAAACTAAATTACGCAGTATTTTTTTACTTTTAGTGCATTTTTATAGCTCAATTAAGGTGCTCCGTTTCTTTTTCATCATCAAAACAAATATAAAAATCAAATCAAATTTTGATTCAGTGTTGCCTATTAATCTGCCATTAAATTTAGCAAGACGTATGAAGCGTTCATGTGTTCAACTGGATTACAAGTTTTAGAAGTTTGAGAGGCAGCCATGATAAATCTAATGTGACTGGGAAAAATATCGGTGTTTTCATAATGAATCGTTGAAAGTACGCGACTTATCGATTTGACGGATATATGTTCCCATATTAGAACCAAATATTTTTTTACAAATGATAATTTGGTATGCGTTTTGTGAAGGTTTACCCTAGCGAAATTTTTACTCATAGTAAAGATTCGCAGATTATAGTTGTAAAAATGACAGGTATGTACATTAAAGAGATTTAAAAAAAGCTACGTTAATTAATTTCTTTCTGTGTGTTTCTTAGAACGACGGTGGACCCAGCGTTTACCTAAAGCACATAAGCCAGAAGGTTTACAGACACAGAGAGCAATGTAGTGAGATCGGGATACGGTTAACACCTGAAGGTACTATTTGTGGAGAGCATTGGCATAAACTTGGCCATCCTACTAGGTAAGAATTTCTTTTTTTATTAATCATCATCAAGGACCATGAAAACAAGATGACTGACAGCTGTCATACTTTAGATCGTGTTCCGATCGCAAGGAGATATTCTGGCAAAAACTATATGGCGCTTTAAAACTAACTATGTTATAATTGAATAAAGAAACATAGTATTATACCTTATAAAATTGATTTATTTTCTGTTGTTATTGTTGTGGATGAATAAAGTTTTTATCTATCTATCTATCTATTTATTCCAAGTAGCACAACTTAGGATAAATAGCTCCTATTATCATAAAAAATTTAGATACTTAAGTGAAATATATAACCATTATTAAGTTCTATATAGGTGGAAGGAACCCTCAAGCAACCAATAAAGAACAAAGAGGAGAAAAATTGCAGACTAATTTTGGTTCTAAAATGAATCCATAAGAGATCCCACAATTACCTTATGTGGCAATTAGAACTATGGGTGAAAGATATGCGCACTTAATGATTCATTCACTCATTGACCGAATGAATAAATGCAAACGTCAAAGTTCCTTTGAGTGGTGCGGCAACAAGTTGGGTTTTTTAATGTGATCTGCCATTTGAATTTTGGATAACATCTGTTTGCTAAATGATTAAAACTTCACGTTAAGCATTGAAATAAGCACAAAATTCTTGTTAATGTTTTTTTACCGTGAAACTATAGTATAGTTTCATTGTAAATTTCGATGTGCCTTTGATTTGATCAGGTATATTTAAAAAGAGAGTGCTAAATCAAATCAGGAATTGATACTGGTAAGAAATAAAACTGTTAAAAACCTAACCTAATGATTGTAGGTTACGTACAATGTTAAAGTAACATCGTCACTTATTTGTTCTCTATTTGGAACTATTAGGTATGAAAATCACTTATTTGTATCTTGCGAGTGGCAAAGCAATGAATGCTATTACGAATACCAACTAATACTAATTATTTGCTCTTTTGTATTTATTTGTGATGAGTTTAATGTCTGGAAATTTATATCAACAGAAACACATGTACAAAACAAATTTGTATCAACAGAGTGACGCACGACGAATAATATTTTGACAGAGGCAATAGGAACATAAAACATTAAATGTCATAATTCTGGAACTATTAGATCGTTAGTGGTTTGAAATAAGTGAAAATAACTGCTTTTTATTTATTTATTTTTTTATTTATTTATTAGGCTCACACAACAAGTTACAGTCGCATAAAAATCAACATAAAAAGCTTAAAGTTAAGGTCTGGGCTATAACTCTAAACAATGTGTGCACAGAAAGACTAATAAAATTTAGTGAAAATTTATCGCTAGAGACAAATTATATAAAATTTCTTAATATTTAGGGATAACAACAATTTAACATTGTGTTTACAGTATTAACTAATTCAACTTTACCTATTATACATTTGCGTAAAACTAAATGACCTAAAATATTTTTTTTACAGTGTTTTTAAATTAGAGTAAGCTGTTTTTAAAAATGTCCAAAGAAAGATGTTCAGACACCGTTTCATTATAAAATCGGCACATTCGTATAATAGGGTTATAGAATGAGGTGTTATTTTTATAAATTTGAAGCAGGAATAATTTATGCGAGGGGTTACGTGATTTATATCGGGTAATGAAGTTCAGAAGAGAAAGAAGGGAAGGACAGTCAATATGAGTGTAAAATTTTATAAAGTATGATTAAATCATTGCATTTTCTGCGGGATGACAGGGATGATACGTTGAAGTGTGTAAGCCTACTGGCATATGATCTATGTTCTCGGCCGAGCTGGAGCCTATAGCAAAGGATGTTGAGGAACTGCTTTTGAACTTTCTCAATTCTGTCCATATGTAATTTGTAATAAGGTGACCATATCGCACACCCGTATTCTAAGGTACTTCGTACTAGAGAATAATATAAATATTTCAAGGTATTAACTTTTTTAAAGTCTCTGGTGGTACGAGATATAAAACCGATTAGTTTAATACTTTTGGAAATTAGTTTATCATAATGAAAATGGAAGGTTAAATTTTCATCGAAATGAACGCCAAGGTCACGGATAACAGATGTGCGATTTAATGTGTAATTGTTAAGGGAATAATCGAAAAAGAATTTTTGTTTTGACGACGTAAAGGAAATAATGAAGCATTTTTCAGAGTTTTAAACTTTTTGTTTCAAGTACCTCCTATTGAGACTTATTTATGCGTTGGAGTGGTAATAAGGTACTTGTGTCTTGTGCCTTAAAGGTTGCAATCTTTTTAGGTTCCAAAAGGGCCGTAAAATTATCTCTTTAGCCACTATTGGTGATTATACTACTCCATTATACTAGTCATTTGAAATAAAAAGTTCCAAATAAGGGTATATTCCCACTTATTTGTAAAAGTGGCTTATAAGTGACTTTAGGGCCTTATATAGCACTATTGCTTATTTAGTGACAATTAAAACCTGTATGCAACTTTAAGTAGCAAAATCGACTTTACCCAACCATAAGTAATAAAGTAGAAACAAACTACGTTCCTAAGCAACTACAAGTGACAGGATCGACTCGTATATAATTTTGAGTTGTGTTTAAAGATATAAGTTTTACAAACACTGTTATAACACTCATTTAGAACATAAAGCTATAAGATAGGCTGCATAATTCACTAATGTGCTGCTTGGGATAGTAACAATTAGTTCTCGAATAGCTAATAATAAAAATAAATCTTGCAACTGAATCACGCTTGCAAAGTTTAATAATTGTAAAAAATAATTCTTATACATAGATAGCGTGTACATATCGGAGAACAATTTTTTGTATGGAGATGGTCAGTCCTCTTGTTTTAATGGTCCTTGATCATAATTTCAGCCATAGGACGTCCACTGCATGACACAGGCCTCTTCAATAAATTTCCACATGGGCCCGATAGAGGCGACCCGCATACAGTGAGTCCCCGCAACCCTAACCAGGTCGTCCAACCACCTTGCTGGTGGCCTTCCCACGCTGCACCAGTGCGTATTGCCAGTGGGGGTACCCCTTATCTTGCACAATCTCTATTGTCCAAAATACATTTCGCATAACCGTTTTCGCACAATAATTTTTAGCCGAATGATACTATCGCATAATTATATACTTACCACAATTGTTATGTCGCATAGTATTCATTTGGCTCAATTTTGAATAGCAGAATACTAATATCGCCAACTTTTATTTCACAGAATTTTATGTAGCAATATAAGTTCCGCCGAATTTATTTCGGCATAATTGTACCATAGCATACCCACAGAACCGAATCGCTGCCAGAAAATTAGGTTAGGTTAGGTTGAAACTGCGTCCCTCACAGAAACGAAGGTAAGGCAGGTAAGTAAGGCAGGTCCGACTTGGCTTAGGTTAGGTACGACGACGAGCGAAGCGAGGAGGAGTGTTAGGTTGAACTGCGATCCTAACGAGGGAGCGAAGCGAGCGAGCCGCGCAGGTCCGACTTGGCTTACGATTCCTAACATTACCAATTTCACGTTAAGGCAGATCCGACTAGGCTTAGGTTAGGTACGACGACGAGTGAAGCGAGGAGTGTTAGGTTGAACTGCGACCCTAACGAGCGAGCGAAGCGAGCGAGCCGCGCAGGTCCGACTTGGCTTACGAACTTGACTGCGTGCCTCACAGAAACGAATCGCTGCCAGAAAAATAGGTTAGGTTAGGTTGAAACTGATGGAGTAGGACAGTTAAAAAAACACAGAACTTGTCATTTTTATTTTATATAAGTATAAGACATGCAAAATAGTAAAGAAAAATGATTATTTCTTAAATAACTATGCTAATCTTAAATTAGCACCTATAGCCTTCAAAAATCCATTGTATGTATAATCAGCTTGATTATTTAGGATGACATTAATGCGAAGCGTTTTATCTAATACCTTCTTCTTTTTCGCAAGTGGAAGAGCACCAATGCTCAATTTCTCTATTTCCATCAAGAAAAAATTTAATTATTTAATTAACTGATTAGATAGTTTGTAAAATCCAATGTGGTTAGCTCCTGTTATGCTATTAATTCTACGGTGCCAGGCTTCGGCACTGTATACGGAATATTATGCCATATAAATTTCGGCGACACAATTATTCGACCATAGGAGTATTGTTCTAATCGACATTATGCCAATGTACTATTCTGCCAAAGAAACATGTGCGAAGTGATAGTATGCCAAGAAATTTAGGCAAAAAGCAATTGTGCGAAATGATGATTGTGCCAATGGTTGCTATGCGAAACGAAAATATGCCAATAAATTTTGTGCAAGACATTAGTAACCCTTGCCAGTGGTGATCTACGGAGCCGAGACGTGGTTTCTAACTATGGGCCTCTTAAGGAAGCTCAGAGTCACTTAGCGAGCTATGGAAAGTCTTCATTTGCATGTAATAAATATCTATACAAGGATTATTTTCTTAACAAATCCTGCAGACGAAGTAAGGCCAGTAGCTGCCAGGTTTGCTGGAGAGAAAAAAATCATAGCCCTCTTTTTTCTTCAGTTTAGTCGGATAATAAGTCTCCTATAACCATCTGTGGATGCCTAGCTACCCGTGTACCTACTAAAAATAGTTGAAATCCATTTAGCCGTTTTAACGTGCTGAAGCCGCAACAATACAAAAAAATCCAAAAACGTTCTATTCAGTTACCTTCAAATAGTCGTACCACTTATTTTTTGATAACATCTTCAATGTACAGACATTTTATTTTTAAAACCTTATAATGTAGGTTTTTTTGTAGAATTGTTTTGAGAATCCGAAAAACTAATAGCTGAGGCCACTCCGATGAAGGGTTTGTTTGAAAGAAGAAGGGACAGTGCGTGTTGAAATCGTTATTAAAAATTGTTTTTTTTTCCGCAGGGGCGATTATGGCGACGCGTTGGTAGTTCGTAACAGACAAATACAGATCGGGGTCGTCTCATCCGCCCTGCTCAACGTATCGAAGACCAACGCTGTTTACACCAACACGGGCTACTTCTATGAATGGATTAAAGAACACGCTGAAGAACGCTATTGTAACAAATGAACATAATAGAAGAAACAGTTTGACTCAGTGGGTTGTACAGTCAATGTCAAAAGTAAATGATCAAAACCAACATTTCAAAACATCTTCTACCATGACACCCCAGATATAAAAAAGTTATCCCAAAGTGGCAGTTTTAACTAAAGTCAAACGAAAATGATCATAACAACATCGAGGCACAGAACGAAGTGACGTGAAGTGTGTGTCATAATTATGTATGTACAAGATACTTCAATAAATAATAATACTCAAAAGTGACTACCAAGGAAATGACAAAATTTCAAATTGTTGGAATAAAGGTCGGCAAAAAAGGATTCATTTAAAATATTTCCAGAAATCAAGCAGATATAATAAGAATTTATTACGAACCTTGGGGGACACGAGATAGTTATAGTCGCTTGGCATGTTTGTCAGACGAATTCAAAAAGTTCTCCAGCACAAAATAGACTGCCCCCAATTGACCCCCAATTGACCCTCTTAAATTTCAGAGCTCCTACTAGAATACCCCGCAAACCAATCACACCATTGAGACCGCCAGTCAGAGGGACAGTATCAGGCAGGAATTCTCCTATATGCAGGCTGTGCCATTTTGCCAACAGTTGTATTGATCTAACGGATATATTATCCACTCTGACCCACCCAGCAAATTACTATCCGCTCTCAACGCACTACAGTAGTGAACTGTTCTGCAGCTCTGTCAACTCGCGACAGCCACGCCAGTAAAGTTATAATTTTATTTACCCCTGAAGTGTTAATTGTATTGTACCTAGTATTTAGTAATTATTGTTAGTTTAGTTTTTGTCTTTACAAAAGTTTGCATCCGTTGTTTACCTTTAAGTAATTGTTACACTCTTGTAAATATTGTTATCGCAGAATCTAATGTACATTGTATTGGTGTAAACAATTGTTGGTGAACCTTATTAAATAAATAAATATATATAACCGAGATTAATCAAACATCTCACATATTATACTTCGAGGTGTCCTAAAAACCCGTATTCTATTGATGATCACTTTAATTTGAAACACTCAACAATGATTTTAACTGTTTGAATGGCTTGTCACTTAGTTTTCAAAGATCCAAATAAAATTATGATCAACTGATCACTTACTTATGACACGTTACGAGGTCATTTTACTTCTTATAAACTAAAACAGTCATTAACATTTGACTTAATTTATTGTATATATCATTTTGGGACCCTATTTCATCACTTTCTTTTGCTGTTGACTGTACAACTGCCTACGAAGCTAGCGGTCCCTGTTTCGAATCCCGGCCAGGGCAAGTGTTTGTGTGATGAGCACGAATGTTTGTTCCTGGGTCTTGGATGTTCTCTATGTATTTAAGTATTATCATTTATCTATAGTACAAGCTTTGCTTAGTTTGGGACTAGGTCGATTTGTGTAAGATTTTCCCTGATATTTATTTATCTATTCATTGTGATACAGATATAAAGATCACAATAGATACCGATGTGGTGTTAGTTTTCCCAAATTAAAAACAAAGAAACACAAAATTAGCGTTTCATAATAACAGCGCCATCTCTTCGTTTGATTTGACACCACTGTAAAGGAGTGCA
Source organism: Hedya salicella (assembly GCA_905404275.2). Taxonomy (NCBI): domain Eukaryota; kingdom Metazoa; phylum Arthropoda; class Insecta; order Lepidoptera; family Tortricidae; genus Hedya; species Hedya salicella. The sequence continues at coordinate 5,150,352 of FR990114.1, read as the reverse complement.
AATTGAATGTCAACATGTGTAATACCACGTTCTCATAGATGGCGCTAAGGACCTTTCAAAAATGAGAATAGGTACGGCAGGGGTGGATTGTGAATTTGTGGGGCCTTGGGCACCCCTTATCTTTAGTCAGTAGGCCCGGCCCACTTTGTAATTAATTGTACTACTAGATTATTATTTCTTTTCAATTCTAAGTTTTTTTTTCGTTCACAAGATCGTTTATTGTTTTCAATGAGAGCAGGGAACCCTTGGTGCCCATAGCATAGATTGGGTTGAAGCCCAAATAGCCCTTAAGACGATTCGCCCCTGAGGTACGGGGATCAAAGCGGATGGATAAATTCGAGGCAAACAGCGCAGTGCTCACTGGTGGAGAGGTTGACACGTGGGATGTGTAATCTAATGGTTCGATTCCTGGTTTGACTACGTGCGAGAGCACTCGTGTTTTCCTTTGGGCTTTGCTATTTGTATAGATACAATATGTGGTATAGATATCACAATAGATAATAATGTAGTGTTAATTTTCCTACATTAAAAAAACAGAAATACTTAGTGTTTCATATAAAATATTGGAGCAACTTAAAATACTAGTCCGATTGCATGTCCTTGTCTTGTATTAAATAAAAGAAAATAAAGGCAAAAATTTTAATAAATGCGGTGGTTAGGGCAGCTTTAAGGAATTATGCCACGCGCTTTTTTTAGTCACTTGAACTTTTCATATAGGTATACTACGAGTATTAAAAAATTGTAAAAATAAAATTTCTGTACACTGAAGATATTTTAAAAAAGTCACTGAATCGATTTTTTTTTACAAACATACATACCTACATACCTGCTGCTAAACTCATAACCCTTCCTTTTGGCTTTGCCGAAGTCGAGTAAAAAGTAGAGAAATCTTTTTGTACTTGACACGTTTGAACATGGGTTACAGAGTAACCCTTATCCCGGAAAAGTGGAAGAAGTAATTTAAATATTATTTTAATTCAGTAATAAATAATGTATCTACTTTATGAAAAGAGATCCTGACCAGAGGCTTTCCTAAATAAATAATAACGTTACGCGGCTTCAGGATAAGCCGAGATTCTTTGAAGTTTCATCTCTATAATACACTTAACATATCACTCTCAAAACGTTATAAAACCCACTATTTCACTTTAAAATTCAACCTGAATGTCACTTGCCATAGTACGAATTTCAACGAATTTATTAATGGAGATATGTGTCTTAAAGGTAGGGGGTAAGGCTGTGATGTGGTTGATCCCTTGGCCACACAATGCTTGGTGTCTACAGCCGACCCAAACAGTCGCCTCGATAATTAGGCATGACGACCGGGTACGAAAATCAAAATCTAATTAGTCCGTATTATAGATTATTAAAACATTGGACACGTATTTTTTGTTTCTTCAAATTAATCAAAGAATACTGAGATAAATTGCATCAAAGCTTAGGAGTGGGGGCTGGTGACCTCACTACTAGCTATAATCTGTACAATATGATCACGTCACGCGACATTTTGACTCAATGCATGTAATGTAAAAAAAATATATACGCGTCCAATATTTTTTAATCATTTATAATTCGGACTAATTATTAAAATTTAGTCGACATCCCTATTCCACGCATTATGTATTTACTCTTGAATATTGAGTACTTTGCCTATTCAAATTATAAACTAGAAGGTGCTTCTCAACTTTGTTCGCCGAGAAAAATCATTACCTTCGCTACCTCTTTCTATCAGACAAGCCCCAAACAAGGTAGTGTTCAAGCAGATGAAAAGGCGCGCTCGTCTTCCATGCAGTAGCTGGTATATATTTTGTAGTTATTATTTATATGTTAAATTTATACTTATATATTATTACAACACAACAAACGGGGTTTAATCGCGTATAAATATAATTTATCTAATTAATTTTCGTTGGTGGTTCTTCGACGTTTCGGACGTCACGTTACGTCCATGGTCTCGAAGGAAGTGGAGAGGCGAGTATCAATATCTCATCAAATTTATATACCTATAGAGAAATAGAGAACAAAAGAATAAACAAAAATTACAAATAACAAAAACAAATGACGACGCATAAAGGTCACCACTCAGCTTAATGCCACGGCAAGCCGTGACGCTGGTGCTGTGGTAGTTACTACCTCCTCCTTGCATCGGTTTCCTCATTGCTGAGGGTCGAGGTCATTTCCTCGAAACCATCGCTCTCGAATGATGCGCCTCCATCTGTTCCTCTCCGAAGCCGAGTGCAGAGCATCGTGCACTGTGGTGTCGAGAGTCAAACGAATCTGATCTGACCAACGTGTCGGGCCTCTCGATCGATGGCCTTCAACTTTCCCTATAATCAGCAGTTTTTCAGGGTTGTCACTATCCTTTTTGTCAATATGACCAAAACATTCCAAACCCTACGAAGGCATTAGTGGATAGCCTAGTTTGGATCTGGAGTTGCGCTTAGATCGATATGTTCGTGCGGCGTGCTGTCCAGGATATGCTCAGCATTTTCCTCCAACACCACATTTCGAGACATCAATGCGATCATGGTCAGCCTTCTTTAGGGTCCATGTTTCTGCGCCGTATATAAATATGAAGAACACCAGTGTTCGGACCAAGGTAGTTAATATAAAAAGATATAAATCAGGTTTTCCTGTCATCTTCCGTTCTCAGCCACGACATTATATTTTTCTCAACTTCGGAGATTGTTTCATTTCTAATTCAATCTTCGTGAAGTCGCGCAACCTCTTCCGTGCTGAGAAGATTCTCGCAACAAAATTACGTACTTAATTGAATAATTCTGGAGTTTTCAAAAGAGACAGGGAGAAAACTTATTAAGAATTGCGTTTGTGTACTTTTTAAGCGCTAAAGTTTGCGAAAATCGTGTCAAGAGACTTTTTAGGATTCCGTAGCCAAACTTGCAAAAACAGAATAGGTTTGTCATGTCATATCCGTCCGTGTCTCAGGCACATCGAAATGTACAGATTGTTTATATTGATGGTCATAATTTTTGGGTATAATGTGTCTTTTAGGTACATTTAAGTCCCCACTTAGTTTAGTAGTTAAATAATTATGCCTAGCATGTTACAGCCTAGTTTTTATTGACCGAAATTTGTAATAAAATTAAAATTCTAATTACAGTATTGTAATAAATCCGATAACTAATATATTTTTATATAACTTAACCCTTAGGTGCTTGATATAATATTTTTTTGCGAAAAAAAGATATGTGATTGGAAAATACACGTCAATGATGGAAAAAATAAAATAAAAAATCAAAGTCGTAATTGTCGTAATAACATGGAAAGCTGGAAAGCTTCCGAAACGTCGGGAACTAAAATGAGATAATATACGCGATATAATCCGTTAAATTGTTTTATTTCAATGAGTAATAATCGCGGAAACAGAAGAAAATATTAAAGTCGTAATTTTTTTTTATAAAAGCACTGAAAAAAAATACTTAAACTTTAACTTTGTAAAAAAATTATATGGTGTTTGAAGACTAATTACATCTTGTGGGTAATCAGTGACGCCATTAAATTGATTTTGGGGTTCACAAAATGGCAAAAAAGCTTTTCGCCAGCGAGTTTTTTGTATGTTTATGGGTATGAACGGATCTTGTGTAGGTACTTGTCGATGGCGTGTCCTCATTTATCAAAGAAGGATGTGGAAAAATCACAGTGGAATCAGGTTCCTGGTACCTTTATTAAATGTTCTTCGTCTGTCACACCTTTAGGTGCTTCTTCTGCCTCCTCTTCCTCAAGAGCTGCCTGCAGTTCTTCAAGTGATGGGTAAAACTACTGTCAGACTCTGCATTATCTCCCGATATTTCTTCACCGTCTAACTGTTCCAACAATTCTTCTCTCATTATCTTTTAATATTCTATGACAAACGATGGTGTAGAAAAAAATAAAAGCTCATTTACACCCACATTATACATGCAAAATATTAGTAACATGCAAATAAACTCTAAAAAAGTATTATAAACCGTGCGAGTAGAAAAACGAAGCATGCGGCATGAAGTACCATTTTTGATAACACGAAAAAAGTCATTATCGCATGGAGTATCGTTTTCGATACAAAGTAAAATCTCAAAAAAATATTTAAGAGAATAGAAATATCACAAAAATGCACATAATAAAAAATAAATATAAGTTCCAATCTTTACAAAATTTCCGATTGAAAATATCGCACGATTCACCAGATAAACAAAAATTAAAACTTGTAAATTTCACTGTTGCAAAAAGTAACCGCACAATTCAAACTTTTGAGATTTAATATAAAAAATGGTTGCACTATGGTTGCTATTTTTTTTTCTTTCGCTTGTATTGGAGCAAAGGTAGCTAAGTTCAGCCATAAGAACGTGATGATAAAAAAATATTAATTTTTGGGCGGAGAAAAGATAAGGTATCATATTTGATACCATATGCACCTAAGGGTGTATCTACCTACTACAAAAACCTGAAAGATACTAACTTGTAAAATGTATCTGTTTTATTAATAAAATTATCTGTATCTGTTATTTCAAATTACAAAGGTCGTTACCTTTGTAATTTGGAATTACAGACGTAACAAATATAAATACTCCAACGAAAAATCTTTTTAGACACAATTGGATATGACTTTCGAGTTCCAAGTGTTGCCGAAAACTGTGCTTCTCAACAAAAAAACTCAAGCGCAATGAAGATACGCTCATTTGCTGGTGCACTTCTTCACATCGTTTATAAATATGCATAGTGCATTTCTTGTTAGTACGGCTACGGAACTCTACACTGAGCATGGTCCGATATGCTCTTGTCCATTTTTATTTTGTCGCCTTGTTGAGAGTCGTCAGTTGGCGACATTAGATTTAATGACCAATTAATTAGGGATCAAAATGACCACGGGTCAAGTAAATTTTGAGGAGACGGTGTCCCAACGAGGGAGATTAGCGTAACAGCATTTTGAAGTTGGACGACTTGTTTAGTTAAATCGATTCAGCGGCCTACGAATGAAGCGGTCTCGGGTTCGAATCCTGGTGAGAGCAAGCATTCGTATGATGAGCACGAATATTTGTTCCTGTGTCTCGGTTGTAGTCTATGGGCTTATTTAGTAAAATAATTATAGTTATCTAATATGTACCTACACATACAAATAAATATATTCAATATCGCGTAGTGTTTCTGCTTCGTCCTTCGGTTGCTGGCAGGGAATGCACGCACTAAGTTCGCCTTTGTCCGATAAGTTTTGTTTTGTCCAATATGTTAAGTAAATAAATATGTCATCGCCTGGTGCTCAAAGTAGGGTAAATTACCGATTACTGGCCACGCTCCAGTAACTGGTCAGATCGCAAAAATATTATAATATTGTCAGGATATAGGTGAAGGATATTTATTAAAAGTAGATTTTTTTAACACGTTCAGCGTTCAACGATCCAAGCCGTTACGCTATGCCGGCCGAAATGAAACTTTGATCATAAACGTTGTGTCACTGGCACTCAAACATAAAATCACGCAAGCGTGTCACAGGCATTTGAGTAAGAATGTTTTGATCACAACCGTGTCACTGGCACTTAAACATAAAATCGCGTTAACGTTTCACAGGCAGAGAAGTAAAACATTTTGATCACAAGCGTTGTGTATTGTGTCATTATAGACAACTTTACTGTACATTTCATTTAATAAAAATACAATTCATTTGATAATTAGTATGAAAAAGGCTCAAATATAAAATCACGCAAGTGTGTCACCAGCATAGGAGTAAGAGTGTTTTGATCACAAACGTATCACTAGCAACGAACCGTTTAATAATAAACTAGATGATGGCTTAAATTTCCCTGAAGTATTTATACAATTTGCGTGGATACCCTACAAGCATTGCTTATCCTGAGACTAACTACTTAGATCGATTAGCATGAGATTGTACCACATATCTTTTTAATTCAAGTATACTCGTAGAATACTAAATACTACGTACTTATACGGGAAAAATAACTAAACAATGGAAATAGCTTACTTCCAATTAAAGCTCTCAAACAATTAATAAATTAGACCTAATTACGTTGAAGCTACGCCAGGGTTGCCACCTTCAAATCAAATCAAATCAAAATATTATTTATTCAAGTAGGCCTAGTTACAAGCACTTTCGAAATGTCAGTTACATGAGAGTGAATGTTTGCTGGGAGAAATACAATATGATCCAACATTTGCTGCAAGGATTAGGGAAACCCAGAAAAACCTAATCAGATCATTTAACTTAAGTGTAATATTATTGATAAAATCATCATTTTTAAAATTAAAATAATCAATAAGATAAATCCCAAGACGATTGTCAATAAAAAATAAATAATCTAGAATGTGTCTAGAATAAAATTCTAAATGTCAGAGTATATAAAACAATTAAGATTAAAATAATAATAATACCTTAGGTATTCGTTAAAGTAATTATTCATATACCTACATGACGCTATAATTTACATTAATCCCACGCGGCTTCATCATTCATGTAGTCTTGTGTGCTATAATAAGCTTTAGAAAATAATTTTCGTTTCACAATATTTCTGAATTTACCAATAGACAACTCAGTTATGCTGCTAGGAAGTTTATTATAAAATCTCACACAGTTACCCATGAATGATCTCCTTATTTTATGGAGCCTAGTAGCAGGCACTGCGAGCTTATGCTTATTTCTAGTATTAATATTATGTATATCACAGTTCTTCTGAAAGTCGGTAATATTTTTATGTACATACATAATATTCTCATCAATGTATTGACAATGCACTGTCATTATATTAATGTCCTTAAACTTATCTCTAAGCGAGTCTCTATGGTTCATTTTATATATCGCACGAACAGCCCGCTTCTGCAGAACAAATATAGTATTAATGTCGGAAGCACTGCCCCATAGTAAGATGCCATACGACATAATACTGTGGAAATAACTGAAATACACTAATCGAGCCGTTATCACGTCTGTTAATTGACGAATCTTACTTACTGCAAAAGCTGCAGAACTCAGTCTATTCGCGAGATTAGCAATATGGGGACCCCATTGGAGCTTAGAATCTAATGTTAAACCGAGAAAGACTGTACTATTAACTAGTTTCAGTTCCTCACCTTTAACCATAACGCTTGCTTGCTTGTGTTTTACGTTACTCGTGACAAACTTAACACATTTAGTATTTTTCTCATTCAACAATAAATTATTTACATTAAACCAATTTACTACTTCACAGATAGCATTGTTTACGTCATTGTAGGATCGTTGATTTCGTACGACTTTGAAAATTAGAGACGTATCATCTGCAAACAAAACTATCTCATGGTGGGCCTTTACGAGGTGTGGCAAGTCGTTTATATAGATAAGGAACAGGAAAGGTCCCAATATTGATCCCTGCGGCACACCCATAGAGACTAATGACCCCGGTGAACGCTTACCATTCACGTCAACCCTTTGTATTCTACCATTTAAATAAGACTCTAATAAATTTAGTGCTAATCCTTTAACTCCGTAGTGGTGTAGCTTCCTGATCAGTGTCTCATGATTAACGCAATCGAAGGCCTTAGATAAATCACAGAAGATGCCTATAGCATCTCGCGATTCCTCCCAGGCATCGAAAATGTGTTTTACGAGCTCAACTCCGGCGTTGGATGTCGAGCGACCCCGCGTAAAACCGAATTGCTTACTATGCATCAAATTATTCAAATTAAAATGTTTTAACAATTGATATAGAATTAGCTTTTCAAAAAATTTACTAAATGCAGGTGGTACAGATATTGATCTAAAGTTAGTGGGGTCAGAGGTACTACCTGATTTAAATAAAGGAGTTATTTTGCTATGTTTCATCAGATCAGGAAACTCACCGCAGTCAACACTGTTATTGAATATATCTGCCAAGTCAGGCGCTATTACTTCTATTAGGGATTTGACAGCATGGACTGAGACCCCCCATAGGTCATTGGTTTTTTTGACATTAATTGATTTAAATGCCTTTACTACATCTGAAGGACTGACATGTTCAAAATAAAAGTCCTTACTACATTCTGGGACGTTTTCTTTTAACAAGAAAACGGCAGACGAAGGTGATGAATTTAAACACTTCTCAGTAAATGGAATTTATGACGTGATGGAGAGGTGAAGCAAGTTGAAAACATTGGCCCTGAGTTATTTGATATTCCTATTTCAATGAGTATAGTGAGAACCGTAAGAGTTCCGTGATTAAATATACACAAAACTCTTAATGTCATGGCATTATGGCGGGCAGCAGGAATAGAGGAATAATTTTTAAATGTTGATTTTCTCTAATTGCAAAAAAAAGAATAACTGCAAACTTATTTGCATATCAACCTATCGTTATAAACACGTCATCACGTATAATGTATAGCTGAGCTTACATAATATGAAAAACTTTTCTTTTAATAATATGACGTAACTCAATTATCAATTCCGTGGCTAATCGTAGAAATGAAAATAAAATATTTTGTACTCTAGGGATGGAAAATGAATTTTTCACCCCGTTTTCAACCATGAAAATAACCACGAGAGGAGAACCGAACCATTCCGAACAGGAGAGGTGTAAAGTATACTAAGTCAAAAGTCTGAGTATCTTACATATGCTTTGATAAAAACATTATAAGTAATTATGGCAAAAATTATGAAATAAAAAAATTGTGTTGACTCATCGTTACTTAACCTTATCAAAGATGCTGATGCTGATATCATCATCAAGATAATCATCAGCGCATCTCCAGCCACTGCTGGATAAAGGCCTTTCCCGTAATTTGCTCTGAGCTCGTTGTTGAGTTTATTGTTTCCAACCATTACCACCCAATATTCAAGGGACTGAATCTTCATGTATTTTTACTAAGCAAATTCATTCCTGTTCAAATATTCCAACATTCCATCCCAAAGTGACAACCCTACTTCGTCTATGATAATAGTGTTTAGAGTTAATCAGACCTGATAAACATACAGATTACTAAGTCTATTGGCTGGAGCAGAATTTGCAGCAAACATCAACCTGACACTGTCTCAACTTAGCCTATTACGGTATTGCAAAAGCGACTTTGTTCATGACGTAATAAAGGTGAAATTTGGAAAAGATTACTAAAGGTTAGATTTTCGGCTGTACCGCGTCTGGTGATGTAAAATATTCAGGTACGGGCTGTTGGCACTTCGGGTTTTTTCTCAAGTTGATGAGATTAGGGTTGGCGCTCTTGTGTTTTTTGCCTTTATATCCTTTGATTAAAGAGAGTGCACGCTATTTTAACAACTTGGTATAAATATGTGATGATCACATATAATTGTTCCTTAGACGTATATATATATATATATATATATATATATATATATATATATATACATATAAGTATACATATTTAGCAGTGTTGTGTACAAGAAATTAACACCAAAAAGACCGTTGTGCTAGTACAAAATACCACTGTGGCCACAGCGGTTTCACTCAATGGCACGCTGTTGAAAGTAGTAGACAGGTATCGACCGTAACGAACAACCTCTCGCTCGATGCGGAGGTCGACATACGTATCGGGAAAGCGGCGACCATGTTCGGGAAGCTTAGTACTAGAGTATGGCAAAAAAAACATCTTACAATAAAGACCAAGATGTTAATCTTTCAGGCCTCCATTTTAAGCATACTCTTATACGGAGCTGAAACCTGGAAAACGTATGCAAAAGTAGAACGTCGCTTAAACTATTTTTACCTGCGTTGCCTTCGTAAGATCTTGGGCATATCATGGCAAGACAGGGTAACAAACGGAAGGGTTCTAGAAATTGCACAGCTGCCTAGCTTGACCGCGTTTCTCAAACAGAGACGTTTGCGTTGGCTAGGGGATGTGCATAGGATGGAACCCTCTCGATTACCACGTCGCGTTCTTCTCGGTGCAGTGGCGGATGCAAAAAGAAACGTTGGCAGGCCATTGCTTCGTTTTAAAGATTGCGCAAAGAGGGACATGACTGCCTTTCATAATGACCACCAAAACTGGGAAAAACTTGCGGAGAAACGGACGGAGTGGCCCAAACGCGTTGTGGAGGGGCGCAAGTTATGTGATGAGGCCTGGTTCGCGGCACTCGCTGACAAGAGACAAAGACGTCGTCAAGCCGACTCAGTACCATCTGTCGCAAATTTCTGTTGTCAGGCCTGCGGTAAAACATGTCGCTCTCGTATCGGTTTGGTCAGCCACCAAAAACGGTGTCTCCCGAACACTACACCATAAATCGTCTGCAATAGACGCAAAGGCCTATATATATGTGTACAATAATTATTGACTTTTAGACTATATAAATCGATTTATGTGAGATCGATCACTATTGGACACAGCCTAGGTTAGGTTTATTTATGTGTTTATTTTGTATTTGCATTTTTGGATTTTACTTATCTGGCTAACTGACCCAAAGCGACTCTTTGTCTCCGTAGGAGGTTGCACCACTCCTGTCTTATACTAATTTTGTAAATTTACTAGACCAAGACGATAAAGAAATAAAGAGAAAAATTAATTCATAACTGTCACGTTTTATTTTTTTATTTCATTTGAAAGCTTTAAGTTTACTGCTATTCGTTTAACTTTACCATCTAATTAGAATTCCGTTCACACAGAAGTCTTAATCTTACTTAATACCAAATCCTGCTTTACACAGAAGGCCATAAGCGACAGGAATTTATGAAGCACATCCTTTTTAAGAATTATGAACAATTAATCTTCTAAAAGTTGCTCACTTATTCACACTAATTCAACTTGACAGCACAACTTCCAAGTAAACGACTAACATCGTGTCTGAATATAATTTAACAAACAAATTAGAACATAAAAAGACTGTCCGTTTTGAGACTAGGTCCAAAATGAAGTTGACTGAATGGTTAGATAAAGGGCCAACCTGAATGCGGCGGTATGAGTAAAAATGAGATGTAATTCAATAAATCACTTGTCATTACTTACTGGCTTTGAAAGAGGTTAAATAAGTTAAAGGGGACATTTAAGACAACAGCGCAATGATTCTTTTTTTTTTTCTTATGATAACGAAATAAAATATTTATCTACTGTTGTAACCAAACAGAGAAACTAAACAAAATACAATCCATTAATCTTTATAGAAAACAGATAAGACAATATTGAGTCAAGCGTAACATACTTTTCTTTTTTAAGGTCCCGTAGCCAAAATAGCAAAAACGGGACCCTATAGTTTCGTCATGTCCGTCCGTTCTGATATGTGCTGGGCAAGAAGTAAAACACGGAGTTACTTCTATCAACCATTAATAACGACCGCTTTAGAAGCCAAGTGCGAGTCGGCATACCCGCGAATCTATATAAACGAATATGTGTCTACCTACATGGTATATGGAATATGAATATGTGGATACACTACACTACTTCCCCCTTTACGGAGAAGATTTATCTGATTACACTTTGGATTACTGACAACTTGATGTTATATATACTTATACCTATGTGATGTAATGTTATAGTAAGTATGCGAATCGGTACATCACATTAGTTATATGATCAAAACAGATCGTAAAGAGGGAAGATTACGCATTATTATTAAGCTGTTGTTCATTATATTCATAAGTATGGTACATAATCATTTATACAATGTTTTTATAACTTAGAAGAAAGAAAAACAATTAGACATAAGTTTCGTAAAAATAACTTCTTATTTTTTTTTTATATTTCTAGATAAACGACACCTTTCCTTTTGTACACAATATGTTTTTGTTCTTTACTTTATCGTAACATGCAACAAATATGTTGAATATAGCAAGGACTTAAGAATGGAACATATTTATCTCTAAGGATATACTTCCTCGAATCCATATCGGATTATAGGCATGCGAGCGCGCACTGGCCGAGGTATCGGCGCCGGCACGGCCGGGAGTCACGTGAACTCTCTGGTCCACATTGATGTCGCGTTGTGACTCGCGGTGGGCGCGGAGCCCGGCGGCTGGCGGTGGGCGCGGAGCCCGGCGGCTGTGGGCGGGCGGTGCCCCGCGCACCCCGCGCTGCTGCACTCATCTGACTCATTATCTAAACGTGCCCGTGGCTGATTCATGTGCCGAAAAATCATACCCTCCTCTGTCTGAACTTAAAAATTGTTTACACCGGTTTTTTGTATAACGATAGCCTTAATCCACTTTTTTCCCTTTCGATAATCTCTAGCCCACACCGAGTCGCCTATTGTGACCTGCCGAATATTTTGGGGTCCATGAGCTAATTTCATTTGTTTATTTTTTTCCACTGTGTCAAATAAACCATCTTTTAGCAAATCGAGTCTAGTTTTTAATTGACGTCCTAGCAACAGCGCGGCCGGTGACTCATCCGTGGTGCAGTGCTTGGCGTTGCGATAATCTAACAGGAAGCGTTGTAAGAATGTGTGCGGTTTTATATTTTCTTTGGTTGCTTTCTTAAGACATTTTTTTATGGTTCGAACTGCTATTTCGGCTTCGCCATTTGATGGGGGGTGGTACGGTGCCGACGTTACATGCGTAATGCCGTTTATTTTTAAGAAGCTTGCGAATTCTTCACTAGTGAACGGCGGGCCGTTGTCGGATACCAATTTAGAAGGAATGCCAAATCGCGCGAATAGCTCGCGCAACTTGTCCGTGGTCGCGCTAGCTGTCGTGGTGGTCATTAAAAAAGCTTCTATCCACTTTGAAAAACTATCAACTACTATTAAGTAGGTATTCGCCTCGTGCGTCAAAAAATCAATGTGTATTCTATCGAACACTTTTTTAGAGGTTGTCCAAGGTACAATAGGTACTCGTGGGGCTACGTCAGCAGTCTCTGCGCAAACACGGCACGAGTTGCAAAGTTGCTCAATATCCAAATCTATCTTCGGCCACCACACGTAGCTTCGAGCGATGCCTTTGCATTTAACGATGCCCAGGTGCCCGCCGTGCACCTCGGCCAGTACACCTGGCTGTACGGCTGCCGGCACAACGACGCGCGAGCCCCAGATCAGGCACCCTCCTTCTATATTGAGTTCATCCCGTCTTTTGTAATACGGAATTAAGTCTGCCGGTACTCCGGATACCGGCCACCCTGTTTTGACGTACTGCGCAACTAGATTTAGCGTCTTATCAATAGCTGTCTCCCTTTTAACGTCAAGCGCGCGAATTGGGAAATTGTTTTCTATAAACTGTACCAAACTACAATCGTCACTAATATTGCTTTGGTCTATTACCGGTAGTGGTAGCCGCGACAGCCCGTCTGCTATGTTGTCCGCGGATTTCACGTATTCTATATTGTACTGGTAACCTGATAGCAACAGCGCCCACCTTATCAGCCGCCCCGCAGCCGTGGAAGGGATGTCAGTTTTAGAACCGAAGATTATTACCAATGGGCGGTGATCTGTGCGCAATGTGAACTGCCTGTGGAATTTTTTTACACCAAAAATTATGACCAATGCCTCTCGGTAGATTTGGCTGTAGTTTCGTTCGGCTGCATTAAGAGAGCGAGATGCGAAGGCAATGGGTTTCTCGCCCTCCTCCGTGAGGTGCAGGATGACCGCGCCTACTCCTGTCTGGCTGCCGTCGCAACAAAGAATCTGTGGCAACTTTTCGCTATAATGTGTTAAAACTGGGCTGTTAGTAAGAGCACATTTGATTTTGTTAAAGGCATCTATTTGTGGCTGAGCCCACTCCCACATCTGTCCTTTCTTCAGCAATTGATACATGGGTGCCAAAATCTCAGTGAAGTCCCTTATAAACTTGGAGTAAAAATTTACCATTCCTAAAAAAGACTTCAATGTCGACGTATTCTCTGGCGCCGGGGCCTCCAATATGGGTTTTATTTTATCGCTGTCTGTTTTTACGCCGTCCTGAGAAATAATGAAACCTAAATACTTTACTTCTTTTGCAAAAAAAGTGCATTTTTCTTTGTGAAGCGTTAGCCCCGCCGCTTCGAAACGGTTTAAGACACTCTTTAAGTTGTTTAAGTGATCGGCTTCACTATTTCCTGTAATAAGAACGTCGTCTTGGTAAACAGTCACATTGGGGATCCCGACTACTACCTGCTGTATGACACGTTGAAAAATCGATGCCGCCGATGCGACCCCGTAAATTAATCGATTGTAAGCATAAAGGCCACGGTGCGTATTCACCACTGTGTATTTTTTTTATTCGTCACTGAGTTCTATTTGCATGTAGGCTTCTTTTAAATCCAGCTTGGAAAATAATTTCCCACCGCTTAAATTGTTAAATAACTGCTCAGCACGCGGGAAAGGATACTTATCTACTTCTAATACCGGATTAAGCGTCGATTTATAGTCCCCGCATATTCTAAGGCCCCCGTTATTTTTGACAACAACAACTAAGCAGGAAGCCCAGTCAGAGGAGGGAATTGGCGTGATAATACCTGCACGCTCCAGGCGTTCGAGTTCGGCATCGACAGTCGCGCGCAGCGCCAGCGGGAGCGGGCGCGCGCGCCGGAATACGGGTCGGGCACCATCGCGCACGCGTAGTTCGGCGCGCGCGCTCACGTGCCTCCCCAGGGACTCACAAAACACTTGAGCGTATTCACGCATTAAACCTGATTTATCTAACACCTCACTGCACTTGTTATCACTTTTTTCGATTTTCAACACCGAGTTTGTAACGACAACATTCATTTTTAACGATTTTAACCACTCACGCCCGAGTTACGGGACACCACCGTTGACGATGACGTAAAGATTAAGATGTCGTTTGATATTTAAGTACTCTACGTATACATTTATAAAACCTAAGGATTTAATCAGTCCACCGTCGTATCCGCGCAACTTCACATCATCTTGCCGTAACGCGTGATGGCTGAACGATTTTCTGTATAATTCTTCACTCACACAAGCATACGGTGAGCCGGTGTCGACGTGCATGCGGAGTCTTTTCCCATCAACGAATACCTCCGCCATGACCGGTTCCCGTCCCGTCAATTCTACGTGATACAATCCCGCAGAGCCGCCTAACTCGCCAGGCTCGTCGCGGTCTTCGTGCCAGTTATTGTCTGAGTAATCTGATGAGTCGTCACCTTGTTTTAAGCTCATAACTTCCGAGTTATAAGTGTAGTTCATGTCCTTAATGTTGGGACAGTTTCTTTTTAGGTGGCCCTTATTGAGACATATTTTGCAAACATAATCTTTGAATCTGCAAGCGGCGTGATCATGACCTCGGTCTCCACAACAGCGGCAAGGTTGCGGCGGATGACGTGGGCCCAGAGCGCCCCGGGTGGCTCGCGGCGGAGCACCGGAGCCACGCCCTCGGCCGGTCGACCATGCCCCCGCGCCACCTCCGGTCTGCCGTATGAAGCGCGCACTGCCGGCTCCGCGCCCGTAGCCTGGGGCCGCTTGAACCGCGTGAAGGGCATGTTCCGTTGATCTGGATGGCGCTTGTTCCACGATAGCAGCGTTTCTAGCCGTGGCCTCCAATGATAAAGCTAACCTAGAGGGGCGCCTGAAATCGAGGCCACTTTCTTCGCAAAATAACCGTTGACGCGTAGTTTCGCAGCTTAGGCCACATATAAACTGGTCTCGCAAGTTATCATCCAAGGTGGTTTTAAATTCGCACGTCGTCGCGAGATGTTTCAATGTGGCCGCAAACTGAGCGACCGATTCACTCCCGGTTTGTTTTTTTAAGCGGAACTTGTACCGCTCGGCTAGATAAGATGGTTTCGGCTCGATGTGTGCGGCGACCAGTGAGATTAGCTTTTCAGATTTTAGTGCTTTTGGCTTCTTTGGGCTGCACAGATCCACCATAAGCTCATACGTGGCCGTGCCCACACTAGCTAACAATATGGCCACCTTTTTGTCCGCCACTATGTCATTAGCCAGAAAATATTGTTCTGCAATTTCGCAATATATCGACCACTTTTCACTACTTAAATCAAATTATTTTAGTTTGCCCACTGACATTTTTGTATACTTACACTATGAATACACAGATTTAAGGTTCGCGACTGCGCCAAATGATATGTGCTGGGCAAGAAGTAAAACACAGAGTTACTTCTATCAACCTTTAAGAACGACCGCTTTAGAAGCCAAGTGCGAGTCGGCATACCCCCGAATCTATATAAACGAATATGTGTCTACCTACATGTTTAATACACTACACGTTCGTATGTCACAGGCAATTTACTCAATAATTACAAGATGTACATTAATGAGATTTGGTTATAGGCGTCTTGTTTAAGCCCCTATTTAGTTTGGTAGTTAAATAAAAAAAACAAATATATCTAGGGGGGGGGGGGGGGGGCACTCCATACATGAAACAGAAGCTACTTGTAACGCTTAATAAATAATTACTTTAAACTGATATACCGATTTTGTGTTATTGCCAACAAACTGCGCTTCTCAACAAAAGGACGTAAGGGCCGTGAAAATACGCTCTTTTGCTTAGAATTATTGAAAGCAAACTTTTTATCATGCAATTCGTTGCATATATTACTGATTAATTTTATCTGAGTGTTTTACTAAGCCCCTGTCCTTACACAGTGTTCAAATCGTGTAAGTTTAAATCAATAACTGTAATAAATCAGCAAACACGTGCAATTAAAATTGCCTGAATAGTACGGGCACAATGTCAATAGAGGGCACTAGTCATTATACATCGTCGGGTACAATGATCGCTCTTTGTTAAGCTGATTTTCAGTGCAATAAAACGCTCGGCATCAAACATTTTCCGGTTGTTTGGTTCACAGAGATATTTGGCAGTATTTAAGATAAAATTATCTATGACAAACGACATCTTTAAGACTGAGGCTCTATAATATTCTGACTAAAATTCTTTAGTTGGATAGGTAGGATTCCCCTAAAAAAACACAATACACTTGAGAGTAATGCACTCAATTACGGCCCGCACCTTCGTGTAAATACTATTACGAGCAAGTGTGATGAAAATTCCATTAACGCTTACTTAAATTATGAAAGATGACATCAAATAAATCGTTGTAGTAAATAAATCAGAAAATAAATGTTTTATGTACTGTGGGGTGTAGCAGTTGGTATAAAATAAAAGTGAGCTGGTACGGGTATGATGCATTCAACGTCTGTCTTAAGACTGTTATCCTAATCCCCATGAACATCCCCTACTGCCTGATACCCATTCATTGCGAGAGATACGGGGATCGATACCCCCCACCTCCACCAATATGTGGAGAGTAGCAGATGGTGGTATAAAATAAAAGTGAGCTGGTATGGGTTTCATGTTTTGTATTCAACGTCTGTCTTAAGACTTAGGCCTAATGACATAAAGCTGGTACGAGACAGCTGACGTTCCTACTTTAATTTGAATATATACTACTTTTACATACGGCCTGTCTCATGTTCATTGTGAAGGATTGACACCTTCACATTACCTATTTAAGAGATAGACGCTTCTGCCCCCGATTATTTTCAAAAATATTATTGGTTTTACAGCGTGGTAATGCCGTTGAAATTTTTTGCACTTTTGGTTTTGGATGAGGCGAGATCTGGATCGATAAGTAAAAACATAGATAGTTATTTTTTCACTGACGAAGCCTGCTGTAAAAATGGCAAAGTGCGAGTCGGACTCGCGCACCGAGGGCTCCGTACAAACTTTCACTTGCCCAATTATATTACCCGGTTTCGGTTGAGTTAAGTTTGCACCTGATATCTATAGTATTGCATACAAATGTTCAAATACGTTTTTTGAACACTAAAAAAATCATTTTCGTGTAATATTTATTTTTATTTATACAAATAGTGAAAAAATTAAAATTTTCGTTCGGTAAACTTCGGAGATAAAGGGGTGGGGGGGAGAGGATGTTGTTTATTTAAATTTTCCTTAATAAAACAAAATCTAATCACAATAAGAAAAATAAAAATTGTCCAAACAAGTGCAGATTAGGTCCTTTCATATGATACCCTATTTGATAATTTGATGTAGTAACTAGACTTTTCATTTTTGCCCCCTCATATTCGTCGTTTTCTAAGAAAATAAAAACATATTTTTAAATTTTTCCTTTGCAATACATGTGGGCTGACCAAGTTTATAAATATTTTAAATTTCAAATAGATAATATGAGCAGTTTTTGAGATATGGCTCTATAATATTCGGACCGAGAGACAGAATCGCACCATAAGGGTCCTTTTTTTACCTTTTTGGTACGGAACCCTAAAAACGATAATGTAATATTTATTATTTCAATATCTCAATAGTGAACAATGTCAACACGGACCATTAAGAGGGCTCCGGTCGTTAAACATCGTCGCGCACAATGATCGCTCTCGTTAAGAGTCCCCGACAAGCTCGGCTGAATTTTACCTTCCCATACAAACGGAGTTTCGTTCTCATTTTAAAACTACGTTATGGATTGTAACTAAACTTTGCATATACAATGACATAAAGTATATCTAAGTCTGCAATTAGTTTATATGGCTCCAGTTAATAAAACAAATGAAATACAGCTAAAACAATTTTTTTCATGAAAAAATTAAATTCGCTGTATTTTTTTACTATAGCATCTGAAGCTACATAAAGTAATTACAGACCTGGACCCTGTTTCATAAACATGACGGGTGACAATTGACAACGACAATTCGACGTACATTCCTGGGTCGCCGAGTAAGTGTATACCTAGCATCATGAATATCATGATGGAGAAGTAATGTATGCCGAATTGTCGTTGTCAACTGTCACTTGTCACGTTTATGAAATAGGGGCCTGGATATACCTTAACTTATTCTGACTACAAGGTTTCACAGCAAAGTAGCTAGTTTATTTGGAGTAGTTTGTATGGAGAACCGAGCTTACCGGGGACTCTTAAGTTAATTCTCAATTTCTCAGTTCAATAAAATGCTCGGTAGCAAAAATGTAATGGTCATTTGCTCATGCTTACGCATGAAGCAAGCTTTCGTAATTGTGGAGATTTGACTCGAATCGAATTGTCGTTAAAATTTTGTATCAATGCAAGTTTTTTTTACAATTCATTTTATGCATAGTGCAATCTTATTGATTTGTATTTGCCGCTTACACATACTAGGTGGCCAAAAAGAAAATAAATTTATTCTGACGCATAGACAAAAAAAAACAAATTACAAAGAAAAAACAACTAAAACTATGCCCTGAAATGGTCCTACGTCAGCATAATGCTGGCTCGGGAGCCTGCGCTGATCTTACGGTGAGACCATATGTGGCGCCACGGCGAGCTGCATGTACAAACATTATTTAACAATCAGTACCCCATACTGATTACAAAACAGTGAATAGAAAAAAAATCGCCTTAACATTTTTTTTATGGAGAGGTGACCGAAGTTGATCGCATCACCTACCCCATACAAAATGTATTTTTTTTGTGGAAAAGATAGATTCTTACTCCTTTGTTGTAATGAGTATGGGGTCCTGATTGACCCCCTAAGCGGTTGTTAAATAATTTTAGGCCACCTGGTTCACTCATATCCAACCTATCTTATTATAAAAACACTCCGTGAAAAAAAAGTAAAAAATATTTCCATCAGATTTAAAACAATTGGATTGATTCGTATATTCATAAATTGTAAAAATCGCAAGAAAAATATATAGAACATTTTCTAAATATTTTTACAAAACATTTTGATAACCCTTTCCGAATCAGCGTCCTACATTATATTTATTTCTGTATTAATACATGAAATATACGCAAATTCAGTTTTATATGAACTTTAGTAGTTTAACCTGAAGTTTAATAAAACCTGGAAAATGTCACCGGCTATCATGGACCCAAAAATATTCTTTAATAAGAACTCGTTTAGGTATTCTGTGTGCGTTGAAACAAAGGCAAGCGGTCACGTAAACAGCGAAACCGAGTCGTTATGACTCTTATGACTTATTAGAGTCCGCGAGTGGCCACCTGACCTAGCAACTGTAGCAGCACTGTAGCAGTGGGTCTCTATGAATCTAGATTCAAGACACGTGGCAGCTTTCTTAATCAAATTTGCAAAGCAAAACGTCCGGTTTTACCGAGCCATTTCGGGCCAATTTCGACCCCATCATTACATAAAAAAATTGGCCAAGAGCATGTCGGACCATGCTCAGTGTCGGATACCGCAGCCGTGCAAACATTAAATGCACTACAGATGAAAATATACGATATGAAGAAGTAGCAAAAGAGCGTATCTTCACGGCACTTACTTAGGCAGTCGTACAGCATGTCGAACCATGCTCATCGTAGGATACCGCAACCGTTCATACATAAAATTCACTACAGATGATAAAATACGATATGAAGAAGTAGCAAAAGAGCATATTATTAATTAATTAATTAATTTAGTAAGCAAAGTACATATTTTTTATTTATTTATTTCTTATTTGTAAGACGGTTTCCTGCAAAACTGTATTGTACAGTTTGGCTGCAGGTACGAGTCTCTACAGTAATAATACTATAGAATATGTATTATTTATATACAATATATGTCTCTGCATTATTAGATGAACGAATAGATTCGATGCCAACTTTAAATTAAATCACGTCACGCAAGCGACTGCAGCAAATATTTTTTCAGGGCCTTTTTAAATGTGGGTTTGCTTGGCTCATGACGGATGTTCTCGGACATACTATTTAGGAAGTACGGAAGTCTTTTGTTTAATGTTCTATCTTCGAAGTAGTTCTTAACGCGTGGTACTTACGTCCTTTTGCTGAGAAGCGCAGTTTTTCGGCAAAAACTCAAACACGGTATATCTGATCATGATGACGATATTTTTTGTTGAAAATATTTATTAAGAAAATGACTGCACACTCCTCACTCCTTCATACACTTGTAACATAAGTGACGTCACACGTGTCGCTCGATTTGTATGGGACTTCGTCCCTCGATTTTAAGGTTTCTAGTATTTAATTATCCATGGGTATTACATACATTTCTTAGTCAGTAAGAAACCGGATCGAGTGGTGTCGATGAAAAATAAACCGGTCAAGTTTGAGTCAGACTCGCGCACCGAGGGTTCCGTACAAACTTTCACTAACTTCGACTTTTAGCAAAATAAAAATAATGACTAAACAATACATTTGGGCTGACAGAGAAGAGACAAACAGACAGAGAAAAGACACACAGAGTCGCACCATATTTGTTTTTTACCTTTTTGGTACGGAGCCCTAATAATGCATCCTCTCTTTCGTATAAGGGTTATGTGCGAAGGATATGTGGCAGTGATTCGGGCTTATCTTGTTTTCGGTTCGTCGCTTCGTTGCGGTTTTAAAGTACATATTCTGGATTTACGGGTTTTTTTTTCAATGTGACAATCTTTAAGAAATATCCATGAGATACTTTTGTACCATATTGTAAGGGAACGACGCCTAGACTATGAGTGGTCCATCAATGGACTAAACTAGAGAGTAGAAATCACAAATAAATGAGCCCTTAAAAATGTGAGACGGAGTAATCTATACTATTATAAAGTTGTAAAAATTTAAAGTCTGTACATTGAAGATATAAACAAAATGTAACAGCCAATTTTTTTGCCGGTGAGCGTATATTATCGGGATGAAATATAAAATACACACCTCTCAGAAACTTGAAGTTCCCAATTCTACTAAACTGGTCAAAGTTTTTTTTAAACTACAAACGATAAAGGATCACCCGTAAAAAGAATGCAGAAGCCGAAAACCCGTAAGAAGAATGTAGGTAATAAAATTTACAGCTACAGTGAGAGAAGATCACTGCGCAATCGCGTTACCCTGGTTTTCAAATTTTACGACATTTACTCTTTTACTGCATGCACTCACGTCATTACGCTGATACGAGGACGCACAACTTCGTTCGCGGATGAGAAAAAGTCATAACCCCTCTTTTTATCTTTAGCATAGTCGGGTAAAAAGTATCCTATAACCATCTGGAGATACCCAGCTACCCGTGTGCCAAAAATAGTTGAAATCTGTTTAGCCGATTTAGCGAGATGAAGCCACAACGACACATGCAAACATACTCGTAATAAAAAAATATTTTTTGATTTAGTAACCTCCAAATATTTTTTTAATATATACAATGTACAGACATTCCATTTTTACAACTTTAAGTATAGATATGCCCGCTACTTCGTTCGCGGAGGAGAAATAACTTCAGTCATAACTTATCTTTTTTCTTCACCGCAAATGGGTAAAAAGTATCCTATAACTATCTGTCGATCACTAGCTACCTGTGTACCAAAAATTGTTGAAAAGGGTATCTCCAGATGGTTATAAGATACTTTTTACCCGACTACGCTGAAGAGAAAAAACGGGGCTATGACTTTTTCTCCTCCGCGAACGAAGTTGCGGGGCACCTTCTAGTATACTTATAGTATTGTATGAAATAAACATTCCCGTAAGCAGGCGAAACCAAGAGAATAAAACTCGTGAAATATGTTTTATAACTAACGCAACAAAAGGGGTATCACAAATATGAAGTTTGACTGTCTGTCTGAGAATATGTCTGGCATATTAACACAAATACGTACACCGATTCCAATCAGTTCCTTATCACATGGAAAAATCAGTGACATTGTATTGGCATAGAGACGAAGCGTGATACGCATGTCCTGTAGTTATAATATGGCTTACGCACTTAGCATTAAAAAAAAGAAAGATACAGAGAGTGCTACTAGTGCTACCTAGATTGTGTTCTAAAATATCAAGCCACGTACGTAAAGTTGCGATAGCTCAGTTGGTCAGAGCACTTCTGCCTTAAAGAAGAGGTCGCAGGTTCAAATCCTGCTTGCAATGTAGTAGGTCGCATTAATTCTTTCCTTTACAATCGAACTCTGTGTTATAATATTAATTTACATTATATTGATTACACATATTGGATGACAGTTGTGTCCCACTATTTAAAAAGATGAATAGGTATTCTTCCGTTACCATGCTTTTACATTAGAGACGTATCGGTCTCCGACCTAGAAACACCGCATTTGGAATTCCACAAAGAAGCGTGCTCGCTTAAACACTATTTCTGATCTATATTAACGACCTTTGTGATCTATAAATAGAAAATACTAAAGTTATTTCGTACGCTGATGACACTGTTCTACGTTTTTCCGCAAAGTCAGCGGAGAACGCACATGAATATGCACAGCGAGGCTTTAATAATGTCAACAACTGATTGCGGCGTCACCTACTAACGCTCAATCAAGATAAAACTCAATATGTTCGATTTTCCATGCGTAAGCCTACTGTAGACTGTAGACATAACCTACCGCAACCTCTCACAATTGTAATGACATAACATCAGACAAATGCAGCTGCCCGGACGTAACGCGTACCAACAAAATTAAATATCTCGGAATTATAATCGACGAAACGTCAACACGTCGAAGCACTCTGTAATAGAGTCCGTAAGTAAATTTTTGTTTTAAAAAAAGTGCGTTCTATTGCGGATGCGCAACTACTCAAGACAGTTTATTTCGCTCTCTGCCAATCACTAATAACATACCTACTGCATAACCTCATGGGGAGGTTTGGCTAAAAATACATCACTAAAATAAGAAAAAGCCCAAAGAGCAATCCTGAAGATCTATAACTATCGTCCTTTCCTCTACCCTACTAACCTCATATACAGTGAATGTAAAGTACTAACAGTTCGGCAATTATTTATTTTCGGCACAGTTTTAAGACAGCATTGCGCAACTCCTTACAGTTCCGAATATAAAAACAAAAGGCGTAAAGATATTGTTTACATGCAAACAAAACACGCATTCTCTTGAAGACTTTTCATATTTCTAGGACCGCTTATTTACAATAGATTAAATGCGAAATTAGACCTATATCCACTTAGCTACGCTCAATGTAAGAATACGTTACGTGATTCACTACAAAACATGACATACGAAGATACAGAGAATTTACTCACTGTCGTGAAATAAATGTTTATTTTATAATTTTTTATTATTAGTTTTGTGTAAATTTTAGTATTTAAGTTACCATACGTTCTATTATAATACGGATGAATATTTATTTTATATAAAATAATGTAATATTAGGCTTTTTTTTTGCCTGAAACACATGGGGAACCCTAGTTCAGTATATATAAAAATCTGAATTTAATTGTGTATTATAGAATTTAGCCGTAACTCTCTGTTGGTTCAATAAATTTATTTGTATTTGTATTGTATTTGTATGTGTTTTTGTCAATTCTCATAAAGTTCATTTTGATAAACGTATTGAAGTCATACAGAGGCAGTCAAGACCACATATCATGTCTCTTTTGTAACCTCCCTGCTACAAAGGCATGTACAAAAGAAATGTTACTAATGAGTAAAACCTTTTATAATAATTTACCGCATGAATTACGATTATTATCGGGATCTATGTTTAAGAGGAAATTGACGGAATGGTTACAAGGATTATTTAAATTATAAAAAAATTTGACATGTGCAATTATTATAAGAATTAATTAATGATAGCAAATTGAAATGTTATTTTAGCCTATTTACACAAAATATTTGTACGCATGCTTGTATGCTGAATACGAGCACTTTTATATTATACCTTAAGACCATGTATGTAACTTATTTTATTTGTCATTTAGCTTGTTAACTAATTGCTACTGTTGACAATATACACTGTGCAAAACTCAGATAAAGTTGGTGTTCATTAAAATAAGTTACAGGACAACTTAGGCAGTTTGGAGACAAGATCCTTCGACACAAACTTATATCTCAGCGTATATTAACTTTCGTTTCAGCTTTAGAATGCATAAATTACGTAAATTGAATTCAAGCATCAATTTACAATGCAATGCGTTGAGTTAATTTATTCCGAGTCTTATTATTGGTCCAATGCTTTTGCAATGTGGGTTTTTTGAATTGACGTAGTGAAGTTTTTCTTCAGCAGCTATACAGTAATTTGTAACTATCGTTTAAAAATGATAAGCTTACTTACTTTCACTATGAAAAAATTATAAAGAGACAAACCATATTTCTGATAAATTGTACTATGGGTATCAACAATCAGTTAAGTGACCAATACTGGGCTCTATTAACATAAGGCTTAGAGATAGACACTTAAGTTTGTTGCTGTTTGTACCAAGCGACACCCATATAGCCATTTTTGGTAGCCATTACGAAAATTGTTGACACATATTGTGTTGACACAGACTGATTCTAGTAACACTATTGGTCGCTGTTTTGTGTCGCTGCCGCTAATAAATTTGGGGAATAAATGACACAGTAACTTTTAGTCTCACAGTTTCGCCGCTGTGTGGTAACAATGTTTCCAGATTGAAACCAGTCATCATAAAAAGCATTCGTTCATTCACTCATTTGGACAGAACTCGTTGAAATTTGTTGTAAGTAAACTTCATTTCATATAGTGATTTAAATAATAAATAAGAAAAGATGCCATTGTTTGACAACGTAAGTATTTGCTTCTTCATGTTAAATTAAAAAAAAAACTTTGCGAATTTCCATATTATATAATACTGGATTATATTATTAAATAAAATATACGAATGCAAATATAACAAACCACCCCCAAACAGTATAATCTTCGACACGTATTTCGCCTCTTGACAAGGACGCTTTCTCGGGAGAACGCCGGACCGTCAACATCTCCTGCATCTCCTGATGATGCCTCGTAGAGAAGCAAGACGCGTGTGGAGCATTATACTGTCTGGTGGTAATTTGTTGTATTTGCATGCGTATATATTTTTTTAGTGGACATTGCATGAAAATATACGCATGCCAGCACAATTTAATGTCACATCTAACCAAGACACAGTTCCGCGGAAAAGCTTTCTTTTCCGCGGAACAAAATCGATTAATATAATGTATACCAATTCCTAGCCAAAAACCTAACGGTTCACTAGGCCCGTTAGGTTTTTGGTTTCAAAAAGGGTGCCACCCACCACTTTTATTTTTGTGGAAATTATACCCACAAGAAGCACTGTTCCCCAATTCCCAGTAATAGACCATTTCATTCCTAACTGTTGCCTATAATTGAACAATTCGTGTCTACGTAAACGACCCGTGACAGACTGTGGAAACAATCAAGACTAATCTCATCTAAATTCTAAATTGTGACCATAAAATCTCCATTCAATGTCTTTTTAAAGATACTAAAATGTTGAATACCACTTAAACGGACTCTGGAAACACTGGATTAAATTGAAGATGTCTGGAGAACCCAATTACCTAACCCTTTAGGTTAATTTAATTGAGTAACTGAAACAATGGAAATTCATTAAGTGTTTCTTTGATGATTAACTGTATAGTTAGAGGAAAGTGATATTCATATTAATAATTTTACCCGCAACGTAGAATTGTTTTATACTTTGAAATAACACATCAGATTGAAAACGCAGTAAGTAATTAAACAATAAGGTAAATGTGCCAAAGCCTGACACCCTTATTGAAATAATTAAAGCAGTGTTTTTCACCACTACTGATATTTTCTTTTTTTAACTATATTTACTTATGGTTAAAAGTGTCAAATAATGAGGCTAGTCAAGCTGAAGCACAAAAAGGACAGTCCTGGATTAACATTATGGGAACTAAGAGTACTAGAGTCAAACAAACAACCAACAAACACACTTTCACATTTATTACACGGATAACAAGGACCAATAAACAGACTGTCAATCTCCATAAAAAAGCCGTTTCCCGATTATATAAAACGTCATCTATGTATAGGGATTATGATTTGAGCAAGCGTGACACATGTTACGATTTATTTATTATTAAGTCATTACGAATTAATTGTTACTTTAGTATGTTTCTACGTTCAATAGGCTATTTAACAATTTTGAATTTCGAGATTCAGAGTAACCCGTCAGCTAGCATACGAACATATGACAATCGATCGATACGTCCAATCTATCACGATACCGCCGTGACGCGCCAGCTTAACCACACCTGATAATTATTGCCTGTGTATGAATCAGGTAGCTGCATATTATTTTTTGCTTAACCTGTGGTATATATTGTTAAACATAAATACGATAGGTATAATGCGATACTTTTTTATTTCATCTACTTTTATTATTTAAAATTTCAACGCTGTTTCTTGCGTCATGGTCACGGAACATTGGATAATGAAAGTAAATAAAAAATGTCGCGTTCGACCAGTGATATTTATATTAAATAACGTGTACAAACTGCGTGCTAAAGTGTTTTACCTAGCTAGAGTTTAGTATTCTTAAGTGTAAAAATTGCCAATCTACCAATCTTTATACGTTCCAAATGATGACCAACTAGTGCACAAACATACGATAAGTAGGGCTCGTAGACAAGCAGGCAAGTTGGAGTGGCTTTGTACTTTTACTACTGCGTAAGTAAGTTCGTTAGATTTCTTGCGACCCTCAGAGCAGAAATAGTAGCTCCGCAAAGCGGGGCTTCATCGACTGGCAGGCGGGTCGGAACGGCTTTGTGCTTTTACTACTGCGTAAACACTAGCATGTTCGTTAGGTTTCTTGCGACCCATTTATGGCAAATAATTATTATGGCTTTTGAATTTTAGTGTATTTGTTTTTTAAGTATATCGTTTGAATTTGCCGCCGTTTGAATTTTCTGGCATACTATTTTAAGAGACGTGATACTAGGGAAAATGAATGTGGCAAACGTATCGTTATGGCAGCTAACAATTTGTCAAATGAAAATATGGTAAATGATTATTAAAGCATATGAATTGTTATGGAATGTATAATTATGGCAAATGATTGGTGTATGAGTCATTACGGAATGTAAAATTATGGCAAATAATTATTATAGCATATAAATCGTAATGTTATATTAAATTATGGCAAATTAATTTAGGGCGAGATTATTGTATATGAAATTCGGGCACACGATATAGAAACCTAGCATTCGAATTATGAGACAGTGGATCGATACGTCCAATCTATCACAGTACCGATACGCCCGCGACGCGTCAGCTTACAGAATACCGGATAATTATTGCCTGCCTATGAATTACGTAGGCCACGCCTACAGGCGCATACTGGTTTCTATTCATAATACGTTCAGCCGGTTGCTGTAACCTTTACATGTTTTATTTTAAATAAACAGAACAGTAATTAATATATACAGTGTGAGCAATCAAAATGGGCCAGTATGGGAAAGTTCGAAACTAACATTTTAATCTGAGGAACCGGGACTCCAATAAGTACGTATAGTTAAATATTATACAAATTATCTATAAACGATTCATGGGTGATTTGCAGAAAAAAAAAGTTTATAGGCTTATCTTACTCAGAATCGTTTATAGATTTGAACCTCATACAAGAAAAAATATGTCCCAAATTTCCATCTCAGTTTGGTATATTTTAGTATAAATGATTTTTTTCTATGAACGTAACGCATCTAATAAATATTATTCCTTACAAAATTTTGGGACACTATAAAGGTTCATTTTTTCTTCAAATTACTCTCGTGTACCACCATCATAGAACCTTGTCGTTGTGATAGAAACGCCAACGCATATCAAATATAAATAAGTCTTGTAAAAATGGAATTTTTTGACGACTGTACTTTTCTTTAAACATCCATCAACTACTCACCAAGACGATTATAAAGAGCCCAAACTCGGTAGGATTGCAGTATTTTATTAGAGTTCCTAAGACCACCTTCCTGCTCCATCATCAGATCAGCTCGATGGTATCTTACTATTGCATTGTCACCGAACTGACATAAATATGCCAAATTTTAGCTCAATTGGAAACCGGGAAGTAGGTCAAATTTAACTTACAAGATTCCAGCCGAACAAACATTGAAAGTTAAATAATAGCTTGTAATAACTACAACCCCCCCTACAAACCCCAGACACGAACAAACATAACAAAAGAAATTGCAGTTACTAGCTTCAATATCGGCTGAGATCCGATCACTTGTTCCACTAAAAGCTGAATATCTTGGAGACGAGTGCTCCGATTTTCATCACACAAAGCTAAGAACACTCGGGATAAAAATTATCTATGACACAAAAAAAACCGCACTCTAATCAGTCCATCCGTACGAGCGCTAAGATGCCACAGACAGATACACAGATACACAGAAGCACAGACACGTTAAACTTATAACACCCCTCTTTTTTGTCGGGGGTTAAAAACTTGTCGATAAATTATCCATGATTCCATCAACTATCGGTAGTGAAAAGCCCACCAAATGATAAAGCATCTATTTTGAACTACACGAAGAGTTGGCATCATGGTAACATGATTTACTCTAAAGCATTTTTGTACCATAGTGGAAGAGACGACCCGCTTAACAACCGCCATAATGTACTTACTCGGCTGCGCGCCACAAACTAAATGTGACACATACGTCACGCCGGGGCAAAAAGCGACGTGGTGAAATCGACGCCCGATGCCACAGCACATAACTTTGGTCAGTAGTCTTGGGCGATTGTGCACTACAAGGTATTTTACTGTCCTGCAGTCCGATTTTTTTATGGTCCCATATTACATTTATACTAGTTTGTGAAAAATCGGACTGCCGGACAGTAAAATTCCTTGTAGTGCAAAATCGCCCTAAGCAGCCGCGTTACACTCCGCTATTACGCCTTGCAGCAAAACATACGGTCAGCCAAAAAATTGGTGTACCACTTTTCTACTTTATTTCAAGGTTCAGTCGTGATAGATCAGTTTTTTGGCGGACCGTACGTAACGGCGGCCTGAGTCCTGAAGCCGTTCTTTATAAACTGACGGGCCATTCTGATGATCCCCGATCTCTAAGAAGATCCACTCCCCAAAAGCCATGGCTTCTTCGGACGATATCCTAACGTCGACTCCGCGGCGAGGGTGACCAGCCCCAAGTTGGTTGTTATGTTCTAGGCTCTCTCTCTCTCTCTCTCTCTGTTTTCGTGAATCGGTCCAATGAGATGTAATTGAACGGCTATTTTAAAGGTACGCTCTCTTTAAGTTAATGAGTTTTACTTCATACTTTGTAATACTGCTCTAACGCAGTTTACTGTGCCAGGTCGTACATCATAAGACCGACACTGTCACTGTAAGTCAGAACGATATCACGAAAAAATCCAAGTATTACTCAGAATTGTGGATATTTGCCTCGTACGCTGACTGACAGCTGACTCTCAACGTAAAATAAAATATGTTTTTTTCATAAGCCTAATTGACACAACTTGAAAGAGCTAAAACATGTTGAAAGATTTTTACGATTTTCGTGTTATTTCAGTAACAGTTATGAAACGAATATTAGGTTAGGCTGTGATCGAATTGACTAAGAAAGAGCCACTTACACATTTTAGTGCATATATTTTACTTGCACCAATATTTCTCTATGGAGCAGAGACCTGGAACCTTAGGTTTAAAGACCGACGTAAAATTGACGCCTTGGAAATATGGTGCTGGAGGCGTATCCTGAAAATTCCTTGAACCACTTTTCAAACCAATGTATCCATCTTAAAGTAGTTAAGAATCAAGGACAGGCTTTCGTCGACTATACAATTGCGAATTCTTAGATTCTTTGGACATATCTCTTGAAACCAGCAGTCCATGGAACATCTAGTGGAGCAGGGATAGGTTGAAGGCAAAAGGTCTCGAGGGCGGTCTCCAGCCCGATGGACGGATCTTATAAAAACTGTGACAGACACCAGCATCACAGAGTGTGCTCGAAATGCTGCCAACAGAATAAAGTGGAGACAAATTGCAAAAGCGGTTATCCAAGTCGAGAGGACCGAGGACTAAGATCTGCCGGTTACGATTACATCATCACTATGGAGACCACGACCACTCTGAGAAGAGTGAGACGACTAAAAAGAAGAAGATTTGACTTGTGGAAAGATTTGCTTCAACTCAAATACATTATAGTATTGAGTAGGTACTTCCTTGTGATACACATACAAAGATCAAAGTGCGAAGTTACTTTATTACCCAATACTTTTGGATTACGCGTCCAAAGTGTCAACCTCTCCACCAGCAAACACTCGTCTCGAATTTATCCATACCCTTTGAGCCCGTACCTACTTTTGTTTTTTGAAAGGTATTACCGTCACTATCTATGAGATCACGTATTACACGTGTTCACATTCCGATTACACTCCGTTGCAGCAGTGTCAAGTGTCAAATCGAACGAAGAGTTAACGAAAGAAGAGTTAGTTCGACGCGTACAGCACAGTGCTCGCTGGTGTACAGGTTGACACGTTGGACACGTAATCCAGAGGGCACCAGGTTCGATTCCCAGTGTCACATGCAAGACTAATCGTGTTTTTCTTTACGCTTCGATCATTGTATCTACATTCGATGTTAATTAGGTGTTCATTTTTCCACATTAAAAACACAGAAACGGAAAATTCGAGTTTCATATCAAAATACAAAGGTCCTGTTGCTTTTTAATAAAGATATGACTTGGACATAACACTTAATTCATATCTTAAAATACGTACCGAATTTGCGAGGGATATTTGAGCCTTGTATTTGTATTTACCTGAAAAAGAGAATATAAAGGTTAATATCAAAATTTAAATGACACAATTAAACCTAAAAAATACTCGATAAAGATAATATAGTGTATAAAAAATTGCCTCCAGGAAAAGACAAAACTCGAAGTACGAACCAACTGTCGCATTTAATGATCAACCTGTTTCTTAAAGCATTTAACCACTGGAGAGGATATTTTTTCAGACAATTTTTTTTATGCCTTTATTTCGGGGGGCGAGATAAATACGTACATACTACGGACATACTCCTTTTTCTACTAACGCACACAATACGATAAACTCATGTACAAAAAAAAACACCTACACACTGACAATTTATTGTATAACCCGACCCGCGATTTTGTCGGTACTTTGGCACTGTGTAGCCCGGCTAGTCGTCGGGAATAAAAGATAGGACGTGATTATGTAAAACATATAATAAAAAAAGACTATGTACAAATAAAAAACATAAAGTAAACGGGATTCAGTCAGTACACGGCAATAATCTTAAATCATTGGCCTTATGGCAGGGAGGTAGGACGTTTGTGGAGATTCACTTATTCCAGTTTTCTAATCCAGCTTTCCTTTCATGCAATGGTCGGTGGGGGTGCGACTGAAGTCTGGAGATCGGTTTTCAGGGGAAAACTTCAGTGGAGAAGAAAGGGCTGTAAAAATGCTCCACTTAATGGGTGCTTCAAATCAACCACAGTAATGCAAACACTAGTTTTACAATATTAAAGTTTTGCAACAACACATCAATTAACAATATATTAAAATCTTTCATTATAAGTCCAGCACAAGTACGAACCAAAACGAGTCGAGACCTGTCTCCCACAAACAAAAGACAATCGTGGAATTCAAATTTTCCCGATGCAATTTATTACTGGCCAGTATTGTGCCAAGGAGGTTTGCCGCACTACAACTGGCAGAAGGAATGTATCCGTATGGCATGTGAGGTCATACTACGATTTTCAAATATTGTCAATAGAATCTTTACATGGGACCTTTTAACCCGCTTTCGGGTTTAAGAGTATTTTGGTAAGAACCTCCATATGGATTTACAAAACTAACACCGAACTACTATACACATCGAGATGTCAGTCATTCGTGCGGGCGTGGATATAACCTGCCATTGCCACTTCAACTTGCCTCCGAGCTAGCGAAATTAAATACGGTAAAACCAGAACTCCCCCAAAGTGGTCGAAATACAAAATGTATTTTTCCAAGACGAGTGCTCGCATTTATCTTGTAAATCCGTCACCGAAGCCAACAATAATACATCGGTATGAGGACTTGCAAATGTTTATTTATCCCGAGAGTTCTGACGCTGGGTGTCTTACAAATTACATGCATACAAATTGGATACAGATAAAATAGAACTGTCCGCCCAACTAAGATAAATTGATTCGCATAGAAAATAATCTTGTTTTATATATGGAACATCAACAGCATTACAAATATAACAGAGCTTCGCTTTTACATAAAGCCAATATCAGATGTCCCCAGATATATACAGTTATATTAATAGCATTGATCATTTGAAACAAAATTTTCACGGTTGATTTACTCGACGATTACTTTACTCGTGACTAAATTATTCGGAAATCATAGGGCTAAGAATATTTTTTCGACAATTTATTGGTCATTTAAGTAGGTTATTCTTAATCTTTATTCGTTATTCGATTACATTTTGCCCATCTCTGCCTCACAAGTAGGCGTGAATTTTGGTGAGGCATATGCCTAGCTGTGGACCTGTTTTAACGATGACCTTAGATTCAAATGAATCAATTTTAAGAAATAAAAATGAATGCTGGAAATTACTCGAAACATACAGACATATTCGTGGATAATGGTAGTTTATGCAACTGATAGAGAATGGGAAGCTTTAAAACACGAGTGTGGTTTTATGAAACGAGCCGAAGGCAATTTTTGTAATGTGTCACCGTGCACCAGTCATATTATCCCTTGATTGCAAAAACCGCTTAAGCTCCGTTTGAATAAAAAATGAGATATAAATACGGCCATTATTATGCCTCCCAAGATATAACCAATGTCTATAGCATGTTTATAGTAGACTATAGAAAAAAATGTTTTTATTTTTTGTGTTGCTAATTCATTAAAATCTTCGTTTATTCAAATCAAGTTACAAGCCATGCATCATAGTTACAGATACTGATTTTACTTTAATGATGAAAAAAATACTATTTTTATAGTTAATATAGTTTCCACGATGCTTTAACTTCACTCAAATACCGAACAAATCTGAGTAAGAACTATTATATAATTTTTCAACTTATTTTAAAATATCCACGTGTGTCCACATACGAGGCTGAACTCCGTGCATATGTTGCCTCGGGGTATAGATTTCCAATTTCCCAGTAATGTCTACAGTAGACAGACTGTAAAAATAACTATAGACCGGGCGCACGCAGAAAGTACTTATGAAGTCTTACTAGTGTTTTTTTTTGTGTAGGTAATTTAATGCAAATCTTCTGTTAGGTATTCAAATCACGTAACAAGCCAGGTATCGTACTTAAGCGTATTAATTATGATAGATAGCGATTTAAATCCACGATGCTTTAACTGCACCCAAACACCAGACTTGAAGTGGTGAGGCCGGTCTCCGTGCATCTGTTGCCTCGGGGTATGGATTTCCAATTTCCCAGTCATGTCTACACTAGACTAATAACTAAAGAACGAGTGCAGGCAGAAAATACCTAATTTCATTAAAATCTTCCTTTATTCAAATCACGTTAGAAGCTCATGCATCATATTTACAAATATTTATTTTAATTTGATGATAAAATGAAACAAGTAACTATATATAGTTTTAAATCCACGATGCTTCAACTGCATTCAAACACAGGAAACGCCTCAGTTAGGAGTGTAATATAGTTTTGTGACTTTTAGTTAAAAATTTCCACGTGTGTCCACGCGCGAGGCTAAACTCCGTGCATCTGTTGCCTCGGGGTATGGATTTACAGTTTTAACGAATTTACCTCGAAAAAGCAACACCTGACCAATACACGAGTGGCCGCAACTGCGGGTAAAATTGATGCAAGCTTTGGTGATTTTGGCCGTTTGGTTTTTCGACAGCAGTGCACAGTGGGACGGTCTCGAGACACAGACTAGGATCAAAAATTTTCAAAACTTTCAGATTGTTCTTAAAAGTTGGTTCACAAGAAGTCTAATTTTGAAAACTATACATTTTGCAGATCTGGCTCTGTTACTTAAGAGAGTCGAGTGTAGACTTTTAGACTTATATAAGATTTGTTGAAACACAAGAGGCTTTTTCGAGAATTTCCTAACCAGTTTGTGTTTTTATCAAATAATCGAAGCTCACTTATGACGTCTCTAAAAATTATAATATATTATTTATGTTTCATACATGTATAATACTGTGGATCAAATGTACTCCTGATTACCCTTAATCTTGCCATACCACCTAACATGACACGGTCCACCCGAGATGTTTCTCGGGTGGACGCCTGACCGTCGAGTATTATACTGTCTGGTTACCACCAGAAATTTGTTGTATTTGCATGAGCATTTTTTTGTGGAAACTGCATGAAAATATGCGCATGTAAGCACGATTGTCACATCTAACAAAGACGCTATTTCGCGGAAAAGCACAGGATTATAATCCATTAATCTACTATTTTAGAGATGATTGTTTAGCGATAAGACCGCCTGTTGTTTAGGTACCAACCTCTCCTAACTTCCTAACTCTCCCTCAAAAGGAAAAAAAGAAACCCTTATAGGATCAGTTTATTGACCGTCTGTTCGTCTGTCTGTCGAGACCCTCTTTCTCAGAAACGCGTTGAAATTAACATTTTAAATTAACAGTTGAAATTAACAACAATTACTTATGTCTGCGGTCCCCTGAAGCTTTAAAAAAATCAAGATTCTAATTCAAAGATACAGTCATTAAAAAAGGTGTTTTCATACAAATCGCCGTCCATGGAAAATAGGCCACTTCCAGTTGTCAATAACCAATATAATATGACCAGACAACGTGTGCATGTTGCTTAGGAGTAGGGCTCTGCTTACACTGGATTTTCATAGATACGGCCGTTTTTAGCGTAAATTTTGTACGGATCCCTCGGTGCGCGAGTCCGACTTGCAGATAGCAAGCTTTTTAAGTCAGTTTTTTGAGATATGTAATAAATAATTATTGCATTGTAGTTTTCTAGTAAAAACATCCACCTTGGTCCGTGTGGGATATTATCATGTTCTAATCAAGTTCCCTCTAAACCAAATATATCTTAGTGTTTCCAAAATAAAACGGTAACATGCCTGTCCGGATCTTATGACCGAATATCCAGAATCTCAGACGCAAACCTTCCTATTCACTCTTGTTGCCGACCTTGCAAGGCCTCTATTTGATGTGCCTAGAATCATACAGTGATTGTATTGATAACGAGTTTCAGTCACCTTGTGAACCGTTATCGATTTTGTGGCTTTTGAATCGTGACCCGGAGTATGCATCGGGATCGCATGAACTGCCTTCACCATTTCTATTTCATCAACGTGCTATTGAACATCTGTATACTTAGATATATATTTAAGTATATGTCCAAGCACCGCCTACACCTTCTCTGCTTTACCTTAGGGTTGACTTGTACATAATGCCTTCTGGCATTAAGTCCACCTTTTGTACGATAAGTTTTCTTTTGTCCAATGAAGATGAAATAAATACATACGACCAGTTTAACTCAGCCGGAGTAACGTTGACTGCGAAGCTGAAGGTCCTGGGTTCAAATCCCCGAAAGGGCAAATATTTGTGTGATGAGCATAAATATTTCTTCTTGAGTCTTGGATTTTTTCTAGGTATATAAGTAAAAATATCTATTAAATATATCGCCGTCTAGTACTCGTAGTCATAACACAAGCCTTATTGAGCTTACCATGAGACTAGTTTGATTTGTGTAAAAAAAATGTCTCTTAATATCTTATTTATTTATTTATTATATACTAGCTTTAGCCCGCGACTTCGTTTGCCTTAAATTCGTTTATCGCGGATAAGGGTATTTTTCCGGAATAAAAAGTAGCCTATGTCCTTCCCCGGGACTCAAACTATCTCCATACCGAATTTCATCCAAATCGGTTCAGTGGTTTAAGCGTGAAGAGGTAACAGACAGACAGACAGACACACTTTCGCATTTAAAATATAAGTATGGATAAGAACGATTTCTGTGGCAATAATCAGTGACAAATAAATTATGCGTTAAATGATCAACAATGGCCTTTTCAGTACAGATTAAAATTGATTAGACTAAAATGAAGTTTACCTTTCATCAAATGAATGTATAATTTATATTAATGTATGTAAGTGAAATGTAAACTGCCTACCCTAGTATTTCCAATGGAAAAATTGCTCCACTTATAATATACGGTCTGTTCATAATACAACTTAGACAGCACAAGTGCACAGATAAGGACATTTATAAATGGCGGAGAGAACGAGAAGCTACCGAACGTCATTAAACGTGACCTAGCGGGGCATAGATCAATGCACAGCTTCGGGCTGCATGTGTCGTGCCTTTCTCTCTAAGGTTGTGTTTCTACTGAAGGGAGTGGAGAGGAGCAGAGCTGTGCAAAATTAAACCAATCACATTCTGCAGATTAAAATTCGCTCGCTTCCGCAGCCTCGTATCTTGTGTATGATGTGTTTTTTTAAACCTGACATTGACTGGGTATGTCTGACTAGGCCGGTGGAGAAGGGTACGGAGTCGATGCACAAGGCACAAGGACTGTTGAGGTAGATTAAACCGGTCAAACCTGAATGAAGGCGTATGAAAGAGACTAAGAACCGGACATAGGAGAGAGAATGAAACAATGGACTGGTCGTTCCCGTCGGCGGGATCGACGCTAAGACGTCGTCTAACGAGTTTGCAGTTGCCGTCCTTTCGATGGCTGCTGTGATTTTTCGTCTGGATCAGAGACTCCTTGATTTATCATACAGCTAAAACTGCATTAGTACACATATCCAAGGATATTTATAAATAGCGGAGAAAACGAGAAGCTGCCGAACGTCATTAAACGTGACCTAGCGGGGCATAAATCAATGCATCGAGGTGCACATGTCGTGCCCTACTTCTTAGGGCGCGTTTCCACTGCATGAAGTGGAGCTGTGTAAAATTAACCAATCACTTTCTGTAGATTCGCAGTCGCTCGTGTCGATTTTAACGGCGAAATTGCCCATAGGTGAGTAATTAAATGTAACGTTATGTAATGTATCGTTACCGAAAGTAGAGGATTAATTCGTTTTGAATCACAAGCGGTCTGATGGTCTAATGGTTAAGGACGCTGTTTCGGTATAACTGAGACGCTTGCTGGTTCGATTCCGGCTTAAACTGCAGTGAATTGCTATACAATTTTTCTTTTCTACTTAGATCTTTGTGTCAATATTGTATAAAAAATAAAATGTACCTGGTAGTGTCCCAAAATTGTGTAAGGAAAAATAATTCTCTAGTAGGTTACGTTCATGGAAAAAAAAACATACAAAACTGTAAAGAAACTGACGGGTGTAGCAGGATAGTCTTTGAAAAACTGCCCCCATTTTTTTAAACTATAGCCAATGGATGCCTTTAACGTATCACACCGCAATGATGCATATTACACTATTCACAGTTTTTTAATACTCTTTACCCCCTGGGGTGTTTGTACCACAAGCCGAAATTCCTATACAGAATGTATTTTTTTTAATTTTTATTTTATCCAAAAAAGGAAGTAGTTTAGCGCCGTCCTATTCTTAAAAATTATTCCTTGCAGTTACAACACTTACAACTTATATTTGTACAATATTTTACATCTGTCAGTGTACAGTGTACATAGTTTTGGAGAAGAAAAAAACTGTTAGGGTTAATTGGGTGCCGTGACCTCCCAGGGGGGTAAAGAATGTTGAAAAGTTGTGCATAGTGTTATACTTTTTAAAGGCATCGTTTGACTATAGTTACAAACTCCAGGCTTTGGAGGCAATTTTTCAAAGGCCCTTGGGAATGTAGTTTTTGAGACTCGAATGTATAAACAATTCTGAATAATTAATATAAGCCCAAAAAATCTTCTAAAAACATTTTTTTCGCACGTCATCGCTCCACTCTTCGCTTCGGTGGAAACACACCCTAAAACCTAGTACTCGATATTTGATACGAAACTAGTACGTCTTCTCGGTATACGACTGATTTTCTCATCGATTTGATGCGATGCGACGGTGAGTAAGTAAAGGCGATATACACGGTGCCCGTTAGGAAAGGCAAAGATTTTAACCACGCATTCCTTAGGTTATTAGGAGCAAAAAATGTTATACGGACACCATTGTCCCGTGAGCGGGCGCAAAATACATTTGACGACCGACCAGTTTGGCTCAGCGTGAGTAACGTTGCCTGCGAAGCTGAAGGTCCTAGATTCTAATCCCGGTAAGGGTAAATATTTGTTCCTGAATCTTAGATGTTTTTTATGTACACAAGTAAATATATCTATTAAATTATATCATTGTCTAGTACCAATAACACAAACCTTATTGAGCTTACCATGGGACTACTTCGATTTGTGTCAAAATTGCCCTGTATCATCATGTTCTAAATACATATAATTTTGACTAAGACAAATTTAAACTGTTATATTTGAACATGAAATAAATGAATATGAATATTATATAACATCAATAACGTATTTCAATGCTTAAGATTCCCCGGTACGCCCGGTTCTCCATACAAACGTAGTTACTATATGCTCTCATTTCAAAACGACTAGCTAGTTTGCTCTGAAACTTTGTACTTAGAATAAGTTAAGGTATATGCAGGCCTGTAATTAGTTTATGGAGTTTCAGATTCCATAGTAAAAATAAATTAATAGTTTAAAAAACACTAGAAAAACATGCTTTACAAGACTTTTCTAACAAATCCAAACACAGCTATGATACGATGTTCCCTCATGAAGTTCCAGTTCATATCTACCGGCTCCATCATCTGATCAGTTCGACAGTACCATATTATTGTATTGTCATCAGAACTACATACAGCTACCAATTATCATGACGCTACGATTCTGGGAATAGTTAGTGGTTAAATAGTTACGTTAGATTCCATTACATTGTTAGTAACATACAGGTTGACCTAATAAAAGCGTGTTAAAATACAGCGCTTTTAGGTTTTTCATACAAAACTTTTTTTTGCTGTAGTTCGTTTGTTTTATAAGCTGGAGGCATATAAACTAATTACAGGCCTAGGCCTGAAGAAGCCTTATATCTAGATATATCACATGTCATTGTATATGAAAAGTTTTGTTACAATCCAACACGCAATTTTAAAATAAGAACTCCGTTTGTATGGGAAGGTGAAATTCAGCCAAGCTCTTAATATGTAACATTGTAAAGAAAAAAACACCCAAATTCATTTGAACGAGATTCCTGAGCGATAATCTCGGCCGCATTGGATTGAGTGACGTACGATTGATGGACGCTATCTATCTAATTGACCTTCGGGAAAAATCGTCGCGACTCGAGAGAGACGACATATAACGAAGTTTGCGTTCACTTTTGGGATTTAACCTGTCAATAGATATATCAAGATCGATTATTTGTAAATTACCTATCCATTAAGTAATATATATTTAGATCATGGACCTATACTTAAAACAGGTCCATAATCTAAAACACTAGCCAAGTGCGAGTCGGACTCGCACACCGAGGGTTCTGTACACAATATACGCTACAAACGGCCGTGTCTATGAATATCCAGTGTTAGCAGAGCCCTACTCCTAAGCAAAATGAACGCGGTGTTCGATAATTTCCAAGTGACCTTCAAATAGTCCGGTTCACTTATTTTGTTGAAAATATCTTCAATGTGGTATTTCTGTTTTACAATTTTTTTGTATGTTTTTATGATTCGTTGTGGCTTTATCACGTCAAAACGGCTCAACAAAATTCTACTATTTTTGATACAAGGGTAGCTGGGCATCCACACATGGTTATAGGATACTTTTTATCCGATTAAGCTGAAGCAAAAAAGAAGGTCATGATTTTTTTCTCCTCCGTGAACAAATATTCATATAAGATAACATATTCATATACTAGAAGGTGCTTGCAACTTCGTCAGCGGTAGAGAAAAAAAAAACATAACCCTATTTTTTTCTTCAGCGTCGTCGAGTAAAAAGTATCCTATAAACATCTGTGGATACCCAGCTACCTGTGTACCAAAAATAGTTGAAATCTAGACGATTTGGCGTGATGAAACCACA
The DNA here is from genome assembly GCA_905404275.2 of Hedya salicella. Taxonomy (NCBI): domain Eukaryota; kingdom Metazoa; phylum Arthropoda; class Insecta; order Lepidoptera; family Tortricidae; genus Hedya; species Hedya salicella. Next base: position 5,109,828 of record FR990114.1, on the reverse strand, counting down.
ACTACGCATACAAACATACAAAAAGTGCGATTTTTTTTTTCAATTCAGTAACCTGCAAATAGTCCGTTACAATCATGTTTTTGAAAATATCTTCAATGTACAGACTTTCCATTTTTTTATTTTATAATAGTAATAATATGAGTACAAGGATTGTGCTGATTAAATTATTACGATCATACCTACTTATCATGCCCCAGGCTGAGGCTTGAAAAACAAACGAAAATTCGAATTGATATACTTATTTTATGCAACATAGCGGTTTACAATTTAAAATTTTAGCCCAAAGATTCTCACCGATACTTAAACCTTAGTCGTAAAACTGTTTTTAAGTCCTAAGTTCTCTAAGTTTCGAATCGCGTCGTTAAGAAGTTCGGCACTCGAGTGGTTTCCGACGACGAAGAGAAATGAAAGCCTCATTGATAGTGCCAACGAACGTGCCCACTGACTTAGCCCTGACACAAGCACAAAGACATCTATGCTATTACAAAGTTGTAAAAAATAAATGTGTGTACATTGAATCTATTCTCAAAAAAATATTGTGATACGGACTAACTGGAGATTACTCAATCGAAAAATATTTAATATTGAAATAATGATCTTTATTCTGTAAGTAGGCCGCAAGGGCACTTTTTCAAGTCTGACTGTACGGCGTTTCTCAAGAGGAGACCACTCAGGAGAAGAAAGCCGAAACAAACTCAACAGTCAGACATTTTTTCAAAATAACTCTTACATCTATTACAATATTTGTATATCCTAATATATGTTTTGAGTAATAAACTCAATGCGTAGTTCTATAAGAAAATATATCAAAACTTATAAAAGTAAAAAAAAATATAGATTATAAAAAAGCAAAATAATGATTTTATATTTAAAACAAATTACATACGTTTGATATGCCACCTTATAAGAATCGTGTCCCGGTAAAAGTAAATTATTTGGTTTCTGTTTTGGTCCATGCATTTTTGTCTGTTAAATGGTCCTCTACCCTATAATATGCCTCTGCTTTTAGGGATTTGCTTTGGGTTTCTTGTACGTATCGTTGTTTGTGGCTTCGTCACGGCAAAACAGATTTCAACTATGTTTGGTACACGGATGGCTGAGGGGTAGCCACAGATACGTATAGGATACTGTTAACCCGACTATACCGAAGTAAAAAAGATGGTTATGACTTCTTCCTCTTCCGCGAAACGTTAAAGTAATACAGTAATCAGAATACGTATTAAGACTTTTATTTTAGAAAAACCTGCACGTGTGCACAACCCACTAGGACCTGAGTAATCTCAAGATGTCGGATTAGCCTCCACAGATGCCTTGTCAGCCTCCGGACGCTCCGACTTATGTAACGGTATACAGTATAATATTTCATGCCAAAATCCATACTTAATATTATAAATGCAAAAGTGTGTCTGTCTGTCTGTCTGTTACCTCTTCACGCTTAAACCGCTGAACCGATTTGAATGAAATTTGGTATGGAGATAGTTTGAGTCCCGGGGAAGGACATAGGCTACTTTTTATCCCGGAAAAATATCCTTATCCGCGATAAACGAATTAAAGGCGGACGAAGTCGCGGGCAGAAGCTAGTATTTATATTGATAAATGCAGTATTTCCGGACCGATGCGACCTTCAAGCCTTCAAGAAAAATGCGTACTCTCACCTGAGAGGCCGGCAACGCACTTGTGACTCCTGCGGTGATGCAAGTGTCTATGGACGACGGTGATCGCTTACCATCGTGTCATAAAAAAAATACAAAGATCTAAATAATGAAAAAAGTCAAGACCTTCCTGTTCATGTCAACCTTTTCCTTGGTCTACCCCTTCTCTTATATCTTTCTACGTGCATACCTAATACCCTTCTTGACATTGACTTTCACCCTTCCGTGTAACATAAATCAAATTATTGAAATACTACCTATTGATTTTATTTACTATGAGTATTCGTAACTTTTAAATTTAATTTCTTCACTAAGGAACTATATATATATAAATATATATATATATATATATATATATATATATATATATTTTAATGAAATACACAGATCTAAATAATAAAAAATTAAGACTTCGACTGGATTTTGACCAGTGCCTTGTGCCTTCCCGATGCGCACGCTCTGCCAACTGAGCTACTAGTCATGAATTTTTTTCGCCGCCCGCGACTTCGTCCGCGTAGATTTTAGGTAAAACCAGAGATATAAACGAAGTAAACTTTTTTCTGTCAGTTATCCGATGCTGTTAATGTTAAAAAAAAACTCATAAAACATTACGTTTATACGACCAACGGATTTAGAGTGAGAAAATGGGAATATTGAACATTTTTCCATAAGAAGGCAACACTGGTACTTTTAATTTGAACGCCTGTTAGACTACGACAAGAAGAAATAGGCGAAATCTCCTCTAGATCAAATAAACGGTAGACAATTTGTGATTCATAATATTTTCTTCTGTTTCCGCGATTATTACTCATTGAAATAAAACAATTTAACGGATTATATCGCGTATATTATCTCATTTTAGTTCCCGACGTTTTGAATTGTAACTTTGACAGAGGAAAATACATCTTTTCTCAGTCCTCCCGTGACCATGGAAAGCTGGAAAGCTTCCGAAACGTCGGGAACTAAAATGAGATAATATACGCGATATAATCCGTTAAATTGTTTTATTTCAATTTGTGATTCGTTTACATTATCTTCGTCAGTGACTAGAGGCCAACTAAACTTTATTGTTCTGCCCTGTATTTTTTTAAAAACGCAACTTTATATTCAACCCCCCATTATTGTTAAGGTTTTCACTTCTGGGTGCACGAATGTATTTTTGGTATTCCTCTTTTTGGTATTTTTGTTGACTGGTTCATCTCTAAATCGGTGTCTTTTTTGTAAATTAATGACGATTCGAGAAATCGTTCAAAATCCTGTTGATGACCTTACGTTTTCGACTATTTTCTGACTGTGCTTAGTTTGCTTGTATCAGGGAGAACGTTGGATAATATTATTGGTAATTTCTTATCTAGCTTTGAACATTATATTTTCATAGAAACGGTTTCATCTAGACATAGCAATCAAAATCACCTAAAGCAATGTTGCTTTGACATTGTTATCTAGAACTGAGTCGCCCAGCTATTTCAAATTGCCTTTTGCAAACGTAAGACTGAGAAAAACATATAGCTCCTTTATTAACGTTCATATTTAGAACATCAGCTCCGATTTCTAGCATTTCTATATTCTGTCACTTACGGTAGCCGAGTGAGCTACGTCATTGAAATTAGTGCAGGAAGCATATTTTTTTCGGTATCACAAGGCAGGTAGCTATTGAAGCAAATTAAACAGCTTAAGCATCTGAAATCTAACTCTGTTGTCCGCTTGGTGAAATTTAGGGGCTCCCTTAAAACCTGGTACGTGAGCTGGAAAATTCTTATTAACGAAATCGTCAAAATAGCCGATGTCTCCGCCAAATTGAAACACGATTTTTTTGTTCAGTCAATTATATTTTTTTAACCTTGGCTTGTTTGGAAGTCTTTAGCGAAATTTCTTTTCTCTCCCATATTCTCTGCTTTGTATTGTGCAGCTAGGTCCCTAGATAGAGTTCCATCAAACAACAACTTTCGTTTTGCTTCTTCAACCTGGCCGTTTATATTTTTAAAACATTAACTTTTTTCTCTAGACTGTCTTCAAACGTGTGTCGTTTTAGTTTCTGTATTATTATTTTTTTACAATTTTAATTGCATGTATTGGAATTTTCGAGTAGGTTTCATTTCTATTCGTATGGGTTTTTTGGAGTTGGCTTTATAGTGTCAGAACATTGCAAGGGGGTCATGCTCTATAACCGGCTCAGGATGAAACCCAGAAATATTTTCAGTGTCATTGTCACTTTCTAGCGAGAGTTATCAATTAATATTTTCTCAAGCTCTCTCTGTCTCTTTGAAATAAAACAATTTAACGGATTATATCGCGTAAATTATCTCATTTTAGTTCCCGACGTTTCGGAAGCTTTCCAGCTTTCCATGGTCACGGGTGGGCGGGTGAGTCCACGCGATATAATCCGTTAAATTGTTTTATTTCAATGAGTAATAATCGCGGAAACAGAAGAAAATATGCTCTCTGTCTCTGCTTCTTTCTTAAATAATTTAATTAATGTATCCTCCTATCTTTTTCATAATTCACATGCTTTGGCACTAAATTCTTTAATACTTCAAATTTGTGTCGTCGTCACGTTGTTCTGTCCTTTTCTTTCTGTATTTTATAATGCTCGGAGTTATTTTTATTTATATGTATTTAAGATGTTATTTTCCTCCATTCATGGCAATTTTTCTTCTTTAATATTTTTTTCTTTATCTATTACATTGTTTTTTCTGAGAGACCAAATGTCTAATAAGATCTTTGTATTTTTTTATATGCATATATATAACGTTTTCGTTAGTTTAATTTTAAACGTTTTATTTATATTTTTTAGATAAATATATAAATGAATTAAACATTTAAAGAAAAGGTAAACATTTTAAACGTCAACTCAAGAATAACCTAGTAGCCGTTCAATTTTGGCTTCTTTCACATTAAATTTGTTTTTTCAGGAGTGGCGTGATATAAGTTAGCTGTCAGCTATTAGTGTCTACTATCTAATTGTCAAAACTGGTAGATGACAGTACCCATTCTTACATTTAAGAGTGCTTCCTGACTGGCGCAGGATGATATTACTACTTTAATACTGACAGTGTGCCGACAAGTAAATAAATCTGTGCAATATCAGTAAGCTCACCACACTACTTTAAACTTTTAATGGACGGCAAATTTTCGTCAAGACTGGTCAAATAAAACAAACAATGAAAATATAAGGATGTTAAACATTACTTATATTTTAAATAAAATGCAGTTTCTTTAAGGAGAAAAAAAAATCATCCCTTTCCATTATTGTTCATTCCTTTCCATGTATTTTTTTCGCTAAATGGAATGGAATGAATTGGAAAATAATGAATATTTGTGCTTTGATCCCCAATTACTTACGTTTGTCTGGTGCGATGCCTGTTTCATTTAATACTAAGATAATAATTGACATTAAGGATCGCAATAAGCTAAAACAAATAATTAAAATAAAAAAAGTAATGAAGGGTAACTGATGACAAAATTTTCTCCGCGCCACAATATCGTAATTTCTTCTTTATTTACTTGAACAAAGTCCAACCGCAACGTAGCAAGCCGGGCTACCGGCCGGTGGGAAGATGCGCAGGTGGATCACGTGCCATGAAAGGGACCAGTGTTGCTCAAAACTAGCGTGTTCTTCATCGAGGAATGGAATGAAGATTTTGGTGTGACAAAAGTAAAACTTCGATTCTTTTAATGTTATAGCTGTTCTATAAATATATTAACATTAATATTACTTTATTAATTTGTTGCTTAAGGTGCTGGCATGATTCATAATGCATTCAATTGAAAAACTCGCCCATCATAAAATTTCAGTCTCGGATTGGTCGTTACACGAAAGGAATGAAGGTTTGACATGTTTTTATTTATTTAAGTACATAATAAATACATACATACTTAAAGATGTTTTTTATGGTACCGAAGGTCCATTCAGGCTTCTATTCGCTCAATAAAAATGATATCCTTAATTGATAAAACAATAGCACGTTTCACTCTGCCGAAGATTGCAACAAAGTGGAATGCGATCGTCCACAAAATAATTCCTGGAGGTCACGACCCTCAGCAATGAGGAACACGACACAAGGAGGAGGAATTGTGAATTAATTTAAAAATTCTTGAAGGCACAGCGCGAAATCAGAATCGCGTTTCATACAGGAACAATCAATGCTTTATAATTTATAATACACAAGGGTTGCAGTTTCTACATTTAATAAATTTTCCGGCCGCTGCATCGGTTGCTAGGCGACGATTGATCGTGACCTAGATCACAATGTCAGGAACATAGCGGCCAAGGGACTGGATATGTGCATAAACCTTAAACCGTCCTTCGGCGCGAGCTAATTGGTCTCGCTACAGTATTGAGTATACTTGACAGGATCTAGCCTTGGGAAGTCCTTCGATTTTAATCCCAACCTACGAGTACTCTTCTATAATATTATAAAGGTGTAAAAATAAAACGTTTTTTCATTGAAGATATTTAAATGATAGAACGAACTATTTGGAGGTCATTGAATCGAAAAATATATGTTTTTGTAATGTTGTGGCTTTATCATCGCCAATGTAGTTATATTATACTTTTTACCCGACTACGCTTAAGAAAAATAGAGGAGTTATGACTTTGTCTGCGTCTTGCGTCTTCTCCTCAAACGATATTGCGGGCACCTATAAATGTCTTAATAAAAACAAAAAAAATACAGACATTGGAAAATAGAAAAATCCTCTTTTTTTGAAGTCGGTCGAATAATAATAGTTGCTGGTCAGTTTAAAAAAAGTGTGAATATTTGTAAGTTTGTCCTATGACGTAGCAACGTAATAGATCAGTAGAATATAACTGTGCTGAAAAGTACTACGTGTATTGGCAACTTTAACTAGAGTAGCTTTTTATCCTAAAATTCAGTTTCTGAAGGAATTAAATAAACTACGTGGGCCCAAAAGAAATATAATTTTATTTATTCATTTCTAAAAAAGACAGGCAGACAGAGGGACAGCGGAGTCTTAGTAATAGGGTCCCGTTTTCCCCTTCAAGTACGGAACCCTAAAAAGAGGTTGAGTTTTTACTACTTGCTGGATAGATACGTGTGCGACAGAAGCTAGATTTTTTACCTAGAAATAACTTGAAATAGATTAACGTGAAATGCGGGCAAATCCACGGAAAAACCTTAATAAAAATAATGCCATTATCAAAAACTTCATATATTTTTATCCAAAACAGTGTTTTTGATGAAAAATACACGTAGTTTTCCACATTTAAAATGAACAAAAAATACACGATACAAAGTGAACCACAATTACTTTAAACACGGAGCAAGAATCTCGAAAGCCGCAGTAAACGTATAAAAACTAGCGTAATACAGTTTCCTCCTGAATCCTGGTATTAAAAAGAACCGCGCCGGCAGTTAACTTTTAAGGAGACAGCGGCATTTTCAATTAGGCAGCCGTCTGGGGGCTATTTATTACGGCCGGCCGCTTATCCGACGGATCTTGCGATGTTGAGCGAAAAGTCGTATCTTATAAGGATATTATAGGGAGATACGGCTTGTTGACAATTTTTGACATTGAAACATCGCTGCGGTTTCTTGAACGATGCGTTCAGTGGAAGCTGAGATACTCGTACGAGTATAAGCGTTATAATGCATTATAATTGCTACGAGAAAAAGCAAAAGATTCTGGTATTTCGATTTAGGAGACAGCTTCATTTTTTTAATAATTATTCTATGGACCATATTAATTATTTGGGGACTATTTATTACTGCTGGCCGCTTATCCGACGGATCTTGCAATGTTGAGTGAAAAGTCGTATCTTATAACGATTTTATAACGAGATACGGCTTCTTAACAATTTTTGTCATTGAAACATCGCTGCGGCTTCATGAGCGATGCGTACAATGGAAGCGTTATAATCCATTATAATTGACAACGATAAAAAAGTAAAAGATTGTGGTTTTTAGAATTAGGATACATTTTTCAAATGATTATTCTAGGAAGCAATTTAATTGTATGGGGCTATTTATTACAGCCGGTCGCTTAGTAAAGAGGAGTATGTTATAGCGAGAGTAGCTTCTTGAAAAAATTTGACATCGCTGCGGCTTCATGAACGATGCGATCAGTGGAAGCTGTAAGCGTTATAATCCATTCTAATCGACAACGATAAAAAAGAAAAAGATTCTGGTAAATAGAATTAGGAACCATTTTGTTTTTAATTATTCTAGGAACGAATTTAATCGTGTGTGGCTATTTTTTACGGCCGGTCGCTTATCCGACAGATATCTTGCAACGTTGAGAAAAGAGGAAAATATTATAGCGAGATACGGCTTCTCGACAATGTTTGACATTGAAATGCGTACAATGGAAGCGTTGTAATCCATTATAATTGACAACGATAAAAAAAGCAAAAGATTTCTGGTATTTAGAATTAGGATACATTTTTCAAATAATTATTCTAGGAACCAATTTAATTGTATGGGGCTATTTATTACAGCCGGTCGCTTAGAAAAGAGGAGTATGTTATAGCGAGAAGCTGTAAGCATTATAATCCATTCTAATCGACAACGATAAAAAAATCTAGGATCCAATTTAATCGTGTGCCTATTTAGGTATTACGGCCAGTCGCTTATCCGACAGATATCTTGCAACGTTGAGAGAATGAAATGAAATGAAAATGAAAATGAAATGAAATGAAAATAGTTATAAATAAATAAATAAATAATAATACTGATCTTATATACTAAGCAAACTAAACATTAACACAGAGATAACAACAAATAAAAACCGAATACCACGGATCACCCCGTCCCCGCGGTTACCAGTTTGTGGTAGCCCCTCCAACGCTGGTGAAGTGGGCTGGCATCCCACTCTCTCACTGCCGTGAGCAGGTTGTTCGAGGAGGTGTAGATGGCCTTCCTGGCGTTCGCTGTCCTCGTGCGCATCAGTGCGGCCCAGCCCGGCGCGCGGCCCTCGGCCAACATGGCGCTCGCGCTGCACCAGCGCGGCAGTCGGAACATGGCGCGCCACGCGTCATTATACTGCACTCGCATATCCCTCATCGCGGCACAGGTGTAGAAAAGAGGAGTATATTATAGCGAGATACGGCTTCTCGACAATTTTTGACATTGAAACATCGCTGCGGCTTGATGAGTGATGCGTTCAGTGGAAGCTGTAAGCGTATAACGCTTACAGCTTCCACTGAACGCATCTTACATAATGGATTATAAATCCATTATAATCGAATACGATAAAAAAAGCAACAAAATTCTGGTATTTAGAATTAGGAGACATTTTTTAAATAATTATTCTAAGTACCAATTTCATTGTGTGGGGCTATTTATTTATTACTGCCGGCCGCGCGGCCGTTTATCCGACGAATCTTGCAATGTTCAGCGAAAAGTCGTATCTTATAAGGATTTTATCGTAATATATCTGGGCTCTATGAGTTTGTGGGCCCTTGGCAAGCTTGTGGACTTAGCATAAAAACCGAGTTGTTTTTATACAGCCAAGGCCATTTATGTCGAGGTCGTTGACCCTGACCTTTCCTTTTCAACCCATAAATCTTGTCAGTCGCTTCGATTTTGTTTAACAGCTTTTTATGAAGTCCCTTTTCATATTTATTACTAAGTAGGCAAACTCGCGGGAACTTTCTCGATTTTTCGCTGTAATGGTTATTTCTAAGAAAACGTTAATTCTGGGGCTTCTTTTATTTTATCGGGGAAGTTTAGATATTGGATAGAGTGGTACAGAAGAAAAAATATATCTAAGTGGGGACAAATTCTTAACTAATTACCTATTTAGTAAATATAGTGACTGTTGAGTTTCTTTCGGCTTTCTTCTCAGAATCTCCTCTTGGGAAATGCTGGTAGTTGTTACGGCCTACTTCTATACTTTTATAAAGTTGTAAAAATGAAATGGTTGTATCTTTGTATATGTCGTTGTGGCTTCATCAAGCAAAATCGGCTAAACGGATTTCAACTATTTTTAGTACACAGGTAGCTGGGTATCTCCAGATAGTTATAGGAAACTTTTTACCAAACAACGCTGAAGAAAAAAAGAGGGAATATGATTTTTTCTCCTCCGCGAAAGTTGTGGGCATTTTCCAGTTCAAAATAAAGTTCATAATAGGAAATTAACAGGTGAACCAGATTATCAAGCAGAATCGCAACGAAAACTAAGAAAAAAATAGTTACTGGAAAATATCCGATCTAAAAAAATACACAAAACGTTAGCTGGATGATTGGCTTGATGTGACAATACTTAGTACATTTTGATACGAGTACGTTGATAAATTACACTCGAGGCTATAACTTATAGCCCGAGTCGTAGACGAGGACTGCAAGTTATGCAATGCCGAGAGTGCAATGACCAATGCACACGAGTTTCATACGACGTTTTTCAACATACTTGCGAGGAAAAACGCAGGAAGAAAGAATCTTAACTTACTTAAAATGTCGCCTAGGTTACTTGGGTAAACAATCCTGTAGTCCCTAAGTTTTAAATTAATCCGCCATCAGTACCTCAAACTTACGTACCTACTAATTAAGTAATTATTATATTTAAAATATCGTTGCTTGAAACTTTTTACACAATATTGTAATTTTTAGAAAATAGCCATATTTCAATATGATATATTTGTAAATCCATACTAATATTATAAATGCGAAAGTGTGTCTGTCTGTCTGTCTGTCTGTTACCTCTTCACGCTTAAACCGCTAAACCGATTTGGATGAAATTTTGTATGGAGATAGTTTGAGTCCCGAGGAAGGACATAGGCTACTTTTTATCCCAGAAAAATACCCTCATCCGCGATAAACGAATTTAAGGCGGACGAAGTCGCGGGCAGAAGCTAGTATTGAATATGTCAAATCAAAATGGCGCGCTGCGGCCGGTGCATATGTCTATGCGCGCACAAGAGCGACGGGGCAGTCAGCCAAACATTAATAATATAATAAACGGAATAATCATATTAATTTAATACAAACGAAGTATTATTTTGTTTAGAATACTTTATAATTTATTGAAATTAATTGTTTTTTATAAGTACCTCTGTAGATTTATTAAAGGAACCTATAATGTTTCTTGTACCTAAAAACTATTCGTAATACGTCAGTAGACGTTTAAAAAAACTGTAATGAAAAGGCACTAGTGCTATGTATAATGTAAAAAAACACGAGTGTGTTATGGACTGGATTACAGCCATAAAAACGGTGTAATAAGAGCCACTTTACGAGCAAAAGGGTGTTGAAAAACACTTTTTTTATTTACTTATCTAAGTGAGTTTCAACTATAATCACGGAAACTGAGAAGAATATGATACATGCATGTTTTTTTAGGCCCCAAAGAACACGCAACAAGGATTAATGGTGTGCAGAAAACAAATATTTTCATACAAAAATAAATCTGCGTGGTCGAGTAATTGTCTTCGACGGACGGGTCGTAAATCAAGCGGAACATGAACTTGGCGCGTTTGCTGAGCAAAAAGTATGTGTTAGGAAAAAGTTTAGGGTTGTATATGACGCTCGTGACGATAGCGCTGAGAGTCATAACAATAATTTTAATTCGACTGGGGAAAATGAGTGCAATTATTATTTTCATAACATCCAAATACTTTAAAACTTCCCCAACCTCCCTGCCTATAGTTTGTCGCCATTACTATACAAAAAAAAAAAACATTTTTGTGACAAGCTTTTATTGGGGACTGTACTATACAGAGTTCTTATGATTACCTTCCTGCTCCATCATCAGATCAGCTCGATGGTACCATACTATTGCATTGTCACCGAACTTACATAAGTATTCCTAATTTTAGCTCAATCGGAAACTGGGAAGTAGGTCAAATTTAACTTGCAAGACTCCAGCCGAACATACATAGTTACATTGATTGTTAAACAAAAACATGTAAAAAACCAAGTGCGAGACTGACTCGAGCACCAAGGGTTCGGTACAGACTTTCACTTACCTAATTGGCCGGTTAAATTAAGTTTGCACGTGTTATACGGCTTGCCGTGGCATAGAGCTGAGTGGTGACCCCTTTCAGCGTCATCAATTGTTTTTTATATTTTTTGTTTATGCTACTGGCGTTGAATAAATATGTTTTCTTTCTTTTCTTTCTATCTACAGCGTTGGATACAAATGAGGTAACTTAACGCAACCAGGTTGATAAAAATGATTTTTTAAATTAACACTTTCGCTACCAAGCTTTTCGTAGCACTACGCACTTTCTTCTACAAGGAAACGCATGTTATTGGCTACGCATCTACGTGCTGAGCGCCCGCTAGGCGCATGCCTAGCGGGCCTAGGAACATTCCTGACGGGAATGTGTCAAAAAATTGCTAGATAAACACAGGATTATAATTTTCTTGTAATTTTTCCGTTCAGTTATATAATTCACAAAAATGACGTTCCTGAAATATTTATGTTAAGTTTTATAATTCGAGAAAATTTCAAAATGTTCAATTGGTAAACTTCGGGGATAAGAGGGAGGAGTGGTATGTTCTCGACATATTTCTTCATAAATCCAAATTTAAGTACAGTAAAGTAAAATAAAATACCCTATTTAACCTAGTAGCTAGTTTTAAACTTTTCGCCACCCCCTCTCCCCACATATAGGTATTATTGTATAGAAATAAAAACATATATTAAAAATTCCATTTGCTATATATGTGGGCTAGCTATATTTATATCTATTCCTAATTTCAAATGAATAGCTTAAGTAGTTCCTCAGATATAAAGCTGTAACCCTACCTGTTACGCAAGTATATAATATGCACTATTTGAAATGATGTTCTGTGATGTGATATACTGGAATGCGTTTTACCACGAACTTGGTAACAATTTCCTCTAATTTCCTAGAAATAAAATCGCTTTCAGAGAACTCCGAGATTGGACTGGGATAAATAAAACAAGGTAGCTTTAATAACCTGACATGCATTTTTCTAGCTGAATTTGTTTTACCACGAACTCGTTATTAATTTCCTCTTATTTCCCAGAGATAAGTCGCTTTCAGGGAACTACGAAATTGCTCTGGGACAAACGAAACGAGGTAGCTTTCAAACTGACATGTATTTTTCTACCAGATTTTCTAAGCAAAGGCCTGCCTCTGAAGGGCGTGCTTGCTTGACGTCTTTTATTATGAATACAAGACAACAAATAATTAATACAATACTTTCAACAAGTAAAGACGACACGTTTGGCTTAGTGGGGTGCACAATGGCATACGAAGCTGGCGGTTCTGGGTTCGAATCCCGGCCTAGGCAAATCTTTGTGTGATGAGCACGAATGTTTGTTCATGGGTCTTAGATGTTTTCTATGTATTTAAATATTATTATACATACATACATACATACAATCACGCCTTTTTCCCATTACGGGGTAGGCAGAGACTACCTCCTTCCACTTGCTACGGTCCTGGCATACAAATGCCGCTTCATCAACATTCATTATTCACTTGGCCTTTTTTCAGAATGTCTCCAATCTGATCGCGAAACATTCGTCTAGGCCTTCCTCTTCCAACATTTCCACTTACATTCGCCTTGTAGAACTTGTACCTCTTTATCCATCCATTTGTGCTGTCACAACCCTTTCGCTGTATCTCATTCACACACAGAATATAATTTAGAATTCAAAAGAAATGTATCAGAACTTTGTGTGGAGCAGATTTTTTGGAGCACTGCAAACCACTTTTTCAATCTAAACGTATACTACCTCTCCCATGTATGTATGTATTTGAAATGTGTATATTTGTTAAGAAAAACTTAGAACTATTTAATACAAGGTCCATCAAGTCCAAAAGAGGGACACACAGAAATAAATTAGATTTGCCAAAAACTAAATTAGCATTAGCTCGGAAAAACGCATACTGTATGGCCATCAAAATATTTAATATTCTCTCTGACACATTTAAGGAGCTGCCTTTCAATATTTTTAAGAAAAAGTTATTTAATCATTTAATCGAACATTGTTATTACTCCGTCAATGAGTACTTAAACAAATGCAAATTGTAATATTTCAAAATTTAAAATGTTTAGATATTTAAGTTTAAAACAACACATTTGTACGCCAGCCTTGGCAAAACAAGTAACGATCTGTCTGTGATATTTGTAACACCTTTTATATACGCTTGTTTTTTATGCAAATAAACTATTCATTCATTCATTAATTCATTCATTCATCAATATTTCTCGCATCCATCACCTGACATACTTCATCTATTTTATCATTCATTCCTCCCCTTACATTTAACGTAGCAAAGCGGCTCTCCGTAGCCCACTCGGCGCTCTTGCTGGGACCGAGACGTGATGAGTTGCGAACCACATCGCCGCCATTTGCGTTCCCACGAGCAGCTAGGGATAATATTATTATTTGTCTATATAACATATTATTTATATATCGTTGCCTGATATAATATAGTACAAGCTTTGCTTAGTTTGGAACTGGGTCGTTTTGTGTAAGATTGTCTCCTGTGCTATTTATTTATTTCCTACAACCCGGTTTTTTCCACCATTTAACCAACGTGGTAAACGCATTTTTCCGAAGAGCAGTGCGTATTTTGATTTGTAAACTGACACATGTCTATTAAATTAACCTAGCGATCATAGCCAGCGAAAGGTCTCCGTCCCAGCTTGAGCTAAAATGCTTATGTATATCTGATGCGGATGACCTTCTTTACAGATCGCATTTTCTCAACCGATTTTCGTGATAATGCTAGCAGATTCGATACTTATAAGGTCAATTGGGAGTGGGACAATTGCGTCTATGGGGAAAATGCGTCTTTTGAAGACGTCTTAGAAACGGAGCATTTTTCATCGACCCTCGCTCTCTTTGCATTAGTAACAGTGTCAAACATTAAGCGGGGAAGTTAAGGCTAGTTCTAAAGTGTTCGGATACCGTAAAATGTTTAAAACACGCAATCGCCCCATAAACGCAATTGGCCCAGATGATCTTAAGATTTTGTTTTTGTTTTTCAAGTTTTTGGAGATTTTTCAAAGTGGTAGCGATATGGGAATTGAAAGACTCGCGAGATCTACAGCTGACAAAGCCTAGCGGCTTTGTCAAAAACTACTTGGTCTATTGTTTCGTGAAACAGATATAAACCAACAACTAGACTTTAGCATTTATTAAATAGATGTGGAATAAAGTTAATATGAGCAGGAAATCTTTGCTCAATAGTATAATTAAGAAAGATTGTTCAAAACACTGACGAACATCTGTGAAAAGATTTTATGTGTAAGCAAATGGCGCAGAAAATTTTGGTTGTGGTTCTAAAGTTTAGGACAAACTGGCAGTTACTTCACATCAACCGCGGGTAATGACGCTTACATTGCGTTTCGTTAGCGAGATCACAAGTCACAAAACGGCAGCGATAATAGTTACTTGTTATGCAATGCTGTAAAATTGTTATTTGGCGCCATTGCTTGGTTTGATGGCCGAGCAGGCGAAGGAAATTAAAATTGAACTATGCGCGAAGAGAGTGGTTAAGATATAGATTCCTGAGCGTAGCGAGGCTGTCAAGGCACGAGTAGCCGAATAATTTTGCAGCCGTGCAAAGCACAACTTTTCACTTCATTACAGCGAGGAAAATGTGAGATGCAAAAAAAAGTAACAAACCCAGACTATTTTTTTTATTTAAAATTAGTGAAAATGAAAGCTACAAAACACATTCATAACATAATAGACACATGCACTTACAAATATTACAAATTATGAATTTGAACCCTAAAATACTTTTCCACGCCGAACGTTTCCGAACCATTGAGGTGAAAACTGCATTTAGATTAATGGATTATAGTTCCTTTGCGTTCCGCGAAATACTGCCTTGGTGTGACAATAAAATGTGCTCACATGCGCATATTTTCATGCAGTTTCCACAAGAAAAATACGCATGCAAATACAACAAACGATTATCAGACGGAATAATCCTCGACACGCGTTTCGCCTCTATACGATGTTGTTGTATATACATGTTTATTTTGTGTAAACTGCATTAAAATATGCGCATGTGAGCACAATTTATTGTCATATCTAACCAAGACACAATTTCCCGGTAAAGCAAAGGAACCGTAATCCATTAATCGATTATGGAATTTATAAATTATTTAAAACTGCATTTATAACAATATCTATACTAAGTTAAGTATTGTTAACATGAAATGTTTGTATGTGTCGTTGTGGCTGCATCAAGCTAAATCGGCTGAATGGATTTCAACTATTGTTGGTACACAGGTAGCTGGCTACTTATTACCCGACTATGCTAAAGAAAAAAGAGGGGTTATGACTTTTTCTCCTCCGCGAACAAAGTTGCGGGCGTCAACTTAAGATATAAGGTAGCACATGTACGTGACAACATTTGTTCGAATTATTTCGTAATCACTTCATAAGTTCACCGTACCTATGTGTTAAATATTTATGTTTTATTTCTTGTATTTATCTCCGTTTGGCCATTTATGCGTTCATTTTTTCGAAAGTAGGTAATATAAAATGCAAATTGAAAATATAAGCACATTATAAAAAACCAAACCATACTTATCTAGTGTCTATCTTTACTTCCATATCCTTACTATATTATAAACGTGAAAGTATGTATGTACGTTCCACTATTGTGCAAAAACTACACAACAGATTTAAGTAAATCTCTTCAGTAATATAGCTTAGATATCTATAGGCTAAAATTTTCGAGAATATTCATTCATAAAATGGGTTTTTTTAACAATAATTGGAGAAGCCTTAGAAAGCCTCGAGTTTTGTTCACAAGAATTAAATCAACAAACAGTTGCTAGGAAACCAATTTGACACGTTAGTATTATTATTATTTTCAAATATGGCAGCTCACAGCTTGTGCCAATGTCAGTTTTGCCGAATTCAGCTCAGTTAGTAGGTTAGGAAGTAGGTTGTTTAAGTTTTGATACTGCGACACGTTAGTATCTATTTGTGTAAATTGTGACATTTTCGGTTCTAAATAATGAATAAACAATTGGTAACCTAGCAACAGTAATACTACCTACACGATTAAGCAAAGAACACACCTTCCGTATATGACGTATCATACAAATACGAGTATATCTAAATATAGCCGGATAATAGCTTGTTTTACACAGAAATACACATTCTCATCTATGGTTGTACATTGTGGACTTACGATCATCTCTGAATGATAAGATAAACATTTTGTTACAAAAGTATGGTTTGTAAATAAGATAAATACATAAAATGGGTTCTTTTTAACAATAAATGGAAACTCGTCACTTTTTGTGAACTCTGAAATTTTTATTACGAAGAATTATAAAGAAATAATAGCTTTGAAACCAATATGACACGTTAGTACCTGTTTGCGTAAGTGGATGGCGTTAGTTGTAAACGCTTTTTCGTTCTTTATTTTTAATAACTTGCGTAATTTTTGCATCATAATAAAAATCATCATCATTCATGATGAAATGAATTAAAAAAAAAAAAATCATTCTTTTGAAATGTCATGTAAATTTATACAATATTGCGACCGCATCATAGAAAAGAATGAACACAGATGGTCTTCGCTAGATGGAGTAACTGTACCTACAGGTTTGTCTGTAAGTTTATTGTTATTTGATTGCATCAGACGATCTACTATATACTCATTACAATAATTAAATACAAGTTTTGATAGAACGGCTTAAATGGTCACTATGTTGTTAGCTGGAGACTTTCCTCAGACTCTACCCGTAGTTTCGAGGGGAACTCGAGCTGATGAAGTTCAAACTTGCATTAAGGCGTCAAATATTTGGCCTTTAATCAAAAAACTCCACCTTAAGATAAATATGCGACTGCACCTTAAGGGTGATATTTGCGCTAGAGAATTCTCCGATTTTCTGCCATGCCATAACCTATCGCGTAGAGTTTTTAAATTCACTTAACCCACCCGGCCTACTTTCTCACATACTTATCGTAAAAGTGGGTGCTCGAGTAATGTTGCTGCGAAATCTCAATCAGCCGAAGTTTTGCAATGGAACCAGGCTGCGTGTGCAAGCCTTACATAGAAACGTTATAGAAGCCATCGTAATTACTGGCTGTGCTCAAGGTGAATCAGTGTACGTATAGACCCCGGATACCACTTATACCCTCGGAATACCAATTTGAATTTAAAAGGCTGTAGTTCCTACTTAAGGTCTGCTGTTTCACAATCAATATGTCTCAGGGTCAGTCACGGAAACCCGCAGGAAGAGATCTTAGGGAGGACTGCTTCTCGCACGGCCAGTTTTACGTGGCTTGCTCGAGAATAAGCTCTCCACGCAGCTTGGTGGGATCTGTTAATGTGGTATATAAAGAAGTACTGCCAAAACTACTTAATGTTCAATATTATCAATAGTTAAATATCAATTATCCAATTACATCCTTTTTTTAAATTATATATAGGTATATAGAAAAGTAACGTGACATAACTATTGACAGACAATGCATAGCCTAAACTGCGGACGTTAGAAATACGAGAATTGAAAGACATATTTCGTTAAAGATGTACATATGTATAGGCGCACTAAAGAAGGATTTTTTGAAATTCGAGCTATACGCGGACGAAGTCGCGGGCAAAAGCTAGTACTATTATAAAGTTGTAAAAATTAAATGCCTGGACATAGAAGATATTTTGACGAACTATTTGGAGGTAATGGAATCAATTTTTATTTTTTATGTTTGTATGTGTCTTGTGGCTTAATCGCGCCAAATTGGCTAAACGGATTTCAACTATTTTTGGTACACGGGTGTACAAACAAGCTGTACATACGTAATTATATTTTTTATTTTTTATGCAGCACAAGTTCGCTTTTGTATTCTTAGCATTTTTACTTTACATTATATTACTTCAATTACAGTTTTATTTTAGTGTCATTAAACTCACTCAACATGAAACATCTTTTACTTCAACAACATAATTACATCAATCCCACGCGTAACAGCCCGTTCAACGGGTACATGGTTATAGGATACTTTTTACCCGTTTATGCTGACGAAAAAAAGGGGGGTAATGACTTTTCTCCTCCGCGGATGAATTTGCCGACCTTCTAGTTATTAATAAATGATTATGCGTAGATAACGCTACCTCTCATACTTTGGAATATACTGCGAACATAGTTTAAGGTATATTGTCAACCTTTCCACACGTGCTGTCATTTTCCAAGTATACAAAATGGCGCCGTAACGATTTACGTTTACGAGTGAGTGTTTATCAATTTTATTAGCTTTATCGTTGTTTACGATGTTTTCGTTTCGGGAGTCAGTGACCAGGAGAACAAAGGCGGTAAGGTGTGAGTTACAAGGTCAAGGAGACGTTTGAAGCGATACGATATCATATGAGATGATGTGGAAGATTCAAAAAACCAGCAAAGTACGAACACACAGTAAAAAGCATACAGTGGGCCGACACCTTTGACGTTTGCGTAAAATGACAATGACATGTCCCGAGCTACTAACTCTGACTATGCAGCTCGGGCTCCCCCCACTTGCGTCTCGCCGCTTCCACCCCGTACGATGGCTCTTTCTAGATGGCTTCGCCGGATGGCTCTATTGATTTCTAGACTGTGGTACGAAACTAACTCGCGCACCAAGGGTTCCGTACAAACTTTCACTTTACCTAACCTAATTGGCCAGTTAAGTTAATTTGCACATGTCTCCATGGTTGCATACAAATGAAGTGTAAACTTAACGCTACCGGGTTATTCCAAAATGGTATTAAGAATAATAGATAGATAGAAACACTGTTATAATTTATAATCTTCCAAAATTTGTGTTCATTTATATAATTCAGGATAATTTCCAAATTTTCGCTTGGTAAACTTCGGAGATGAGGCAACGGAGGATAAAAGATCATAACCCTTTTATTTTCAGCAGCGTAGTCGAGTAAAAAGTATTCAATAACCATCTGTTAGTACTCAGCTACCCGTGGACTAAAAATAATTGAAATCCATTTAGCCGATTTGGTGTGATGAAGCCACAACGGTACATATAAAAAATCCATATAATTATTTTTCGAATCTATGACGTCCGTAGTTGCAAGCACCTTCTATAGCTTGAAAAGTTCTTTCGTGACACTCCCATGGTCTGCGGGCGACGGGGGTAAGACAGCGGGGGTGGGTATGAAGCACTGAAGTGTGCGCGCGGTGGAGCACGATGATCCTGCCGCGCGCACACTTCTTACTCGCCCCCGCTGTCTTTCCCCAGGAGATTTTCATCAGGAGATGCAGGAGATGTTCACAGTCCACCAGGTCAGTCAGGAGGTTCTCAATCGGTCGCTATGTTTGCTGACATGTTCTTTTTACAACTTGATGATTTATTTATTACAGTCGATAGAGTGAGCCTTCTGTATCTACAAAAAAATACATTTTGTGTTGGAGCAACTCGTTCGTCGTGCGCCGACGAGCGTCTCAACTTACGAGCGCTCACTTGATTAAGGAAACAGGATTATCTTCTGGCCAAGAATGTAGTTTCTGTTTCCTTTTACTTTTTGGAGGACGAGCGTTTCCATTAATATGAGCATATATTTGCCAAGCATAAGGCTGTCAGGGCGTGTTGTAAAGTTTGCTTTACATACACAGATACAAATATCTAAGTAGAAAAGAAAAATGAATTGCTGTCCACTGCAGTCTAATCCGGAATGGAACCAGCGTCTCTGTTATACCGGAACAGTGTCCTGAATCATTAGACTTAGTTCATAGGACACTCTTCTGGTATAACAGAGACGCTGGTTCGATTCCAGCTTAGACTGCAGTAGATCGCAATTAATTTTTCTTTTCTACTTAGATCTTTGTATCAATATAGTATAAAATATATGTGATGTTTTCACATTAAAAAATATAAACAAACATAACTACTGTGTCGAGAAAAAAACAATAAAGAAGAAGAAATATCATTAAATTTACCAGTGCACGGCGAAGCCACTTAAATTTGCAGTCTGCTTTGATGAGTCGGCAGTCCACAACTGTGCATTTTGCTAGAAATTTCCCGCCTCACACGACTGAATCCCCTTCGTCATCATTCCCTGGGCGATATCCCTTTATTTGGGTTCGGCGTGTAGTATTCGTAAAGTCATAAGACACGCCTTATTGAGTTTACCATGGGACTAGTTCGATGTGTGTATAATTTAGCACCTTTATATTAATTTGCATTCCTCCAGCTAAGTAAGTTTAACTTGAAGAAGAAGGTCAATCGTCGAATCCAACTCGGTTGGGCAGCGTACGGAAAGCTGCGTCATATCTTCTCGTCGAAAATTCCTGAGAGCCTAAAAACAAAAGTTTTCGAACAGTGCACGATTCTTGTGATGACCTACGGTACTGAGATATGATCGTTCACAATGGGCTTGTAAGGCGGCTCAGAATCACCATGTGCTATGGAAAGCGCTAATTTCTCTGAATGATAGAATGAGAAATGAAAGAATCAAAGTGACCGACATAGCTCCCAGGATTGCATGTTTGTGGCAATGGACGGGCCATGTACCCGTAGAACTGATGGCCGTTGGAGCAATAAACTCCTGGAATAGCAACCGCGCATAGAAAAGGGCAGATGACCTCGTGAGGATTGCAGGAAGTCGATGGACGCAATCTGCGCAGGATCGCACTTTGTGCTGATAGATAGATAGGTATTTATGTAATAGTTATATTTACTAACAATCTTTTTACATCGGGGGTTAAAATAATGTTCGTTATGTATACAAGACACGTGATATTAACCATTGAATATTGCACGAGGACAAATAAAAAGGTCGCTATTACGATCTAGCTTGCCCGGACGGCGGATCCCGGGATAAGCCGATCACACGATTTCCATGACACCGGATATCCACATGTTTTCACACAAAACGTGAGATTTATGGGTATTCAATTTATTTTGTTCGTTTATTGACGTGAATAAGATTAGAACTGTCGAATTCGATAGAAGACAGCGGCTTATTATTAATTTACTTAAAATTCATCCTTACTAGTACTACATAATTATTATATATATATATATATATGCGAAAGATATTTTCAAAACAATAAGTGATATGTACTATTTGAAGGTCACTAAATCAAAAAATATATATTTATTTTTTTATGTATCATTGTTGTTTCGTCACGCCAAAACGGCTACACAGACATCAACATTATATATTAGGTAGCTGGGCATCCACAGATGGTTTATACTATACTTCATACCCGACTACGCTGAAGCGGGTTACAATTTTTTTCTCCTTCGCGGACAAAGTTTGCGAACACCTTCTAGTTTCTAATAAGAACCACTTACTCGTACGATTTGTTCGCTTGTCTTATCACTTGATGATTACTAGTTGGTGTGTTGCTCATTAGTCTTTGAGCTAACCAGCACTCTATGCACTAGGCTTTCTCATTACCTTATAGTACTGCTATAATCATCACGAGTTTACAATGTGGAATTAAAATGTGGGGTAAGTTTCACTACAGAAAATCAAGAATTCTAAGACACTTAAGTCTCAAGAAAGCTTTAACAGGTGTAAAGAAACTTTTCCTTTTACAGCTTAAAAGTAAGCATTCTCAAAAGGAGGATTATCAGCGGCCGCAAAAAGCGGCAAATTGCCTGAAGATTCGCAAAGGCGCAATTACCTGAGAGCCACTGGACTGGATGCGTAAGGCTGCATTATTTGTTGAGCGGAGCATATAATTAGCAAAGCGATCAAAAGACTGCATAAATTTTCCAACGGGCCGTAATAGCCAGTCAATGACCGAAAAAAAGGATTGTGGGTATTTTGTCAGTTTTTTTTTTATTTACTGCTGATACGGAGTATAAATCAGCTTATTTAAACAAACAAAAGAAATTAAGTCCTATTTAAACGCTTTTTAAAAACTTTTGTAGCCTCTCCATAAACTAAAATGACGTGGTAGATTGTGCGTGTGAGCGTGCGAAATACTATTGAACAGCACGCTTAGCTAAAATTTGCTGATCACTTGTTCGCCAAGAGAAATTAAAATTTTAGTCAAGACAGCTCTAAACATTTGAAGTGCACACGCATTTCTAATATGTACTCGTAGTTCAAACTGTGTTCCTATTCACGTTGATAGTTCTCAACATCTGTCAGATACCACAGAGCCGAAACTGTGGTGTATCCAAAAGCATGAAAATTTACTTCCATAGAATTCAAAACCATAATGTAACGTTTGTCCAATTTTTTCTCTGAAACCGTTAACTTGTCAGGATTGTCAAAAAACTAAATTTACTTGAAGTACTTACTTCTAAAGGGTAACCATTTCCAAAATTCTGAAATGGTAACGGTTTTAGAAATAAAAAAAATCGGGCAAACATCATATTATGACTTTCAATAATTATGGTTAACTAAAGGATCTGACAAAAGGAGCCGGATAATATCATAATCCTGTTCCTGTTATGGAACAGGACACTCGTTTACTGTAAAGACAATAAATACATGGCATTCCCGTTATTGCCTCGAGTAACGTACTTTTCTACACATATTTCTTAGTGCTCTCATTTCTACCGCATATTCTCTACTTGCATATTTTTTCTTCTAGTATTTCCGCTAATACCTCGACCAAAACTCGCCTAGTCCTGGCACTATACTTATTCGTGGAAGCACCGAGTCTAGGGCGGGCTGCAAGCAACCACAGCACTGAATTGCCTACAAGTATATTCCTTGTAAATTTACCTGCAATGTTGCCTAGACTGTTTTGTAGCTTGAGTAACAGTAATACAGTAGAAGCTCCTTATATATATATGCGAATAGGCATTTGTCATTTTAAGTTATCGCTATTCCAATATATGAATATAAAACAATAAACACAAAACTGAATATCCAAAACGTAAACATTATAAAAAAACCTACTTTGGGATGCTGTTATATTTTCGCCTTGAGTCACGGGCTCGTACGGCCCGAATTTTTGAGAGGCTTGCGTGTATATGGATCCAACAAGTAGAGGTCTTTTTGAGTTTGCTGTGACAGTAATTCTGCTGGGACTCGCTCCAGATCATCTGGTCTATTCTTATTATTATTCTAAACTAAGTTCGCAGAGTAGAAACAAATCATAGCCCTCATTTTTGCTTCAGCATTGTGAATTAAACCATCCTATAACCATACTCGGATGTCCAGCTATCCCTGTACCGGAATTGATTGAAATCCATTCAAGAGTTTGGACATGGTGAAGCCACAAAGACACAGCCCGTTTCACCTCTTTTTCTGCAAATATCAATGAACAGATATTTAATTTTAACAATTTCATAATGAAAATAATTTAGAAAATATCAATAACATGAGGAAAGTTAAACAAGTTTAAATGGAACGTGGCATAGAAATAGATAAGGATTTAAACATGGATAGGTACAACCAGCAACAAAATAGTCTGCAGCTTCCAAAGCGCCAAATATAGGATTACGTATCTTTATGCCTATAAGAATAAAAGTGTCTTGCGATATTATATTTATATTACTTTATTTATTTTGCACTTTGAATGCTACCGAAGCAGAGGCAGACCGAAGAAGAGATGACGAGATGACCTGGACGCATTTCAGGAAGCGTGGCAGGAACATGCACTCCACCGGGACGAGTGGCGAAACAGAGGGGAGGCCTTTGCCCAGCAGTGGGACATACATACAGGCCAATATATATATAATGGGGTTCCCTCTATGTCGCATACGTTTGTTTGTCCGAAACTGTTTTAGCATAACAGACTTGGCATATTCAGTTTTCGACGAATGGTAATGTGGCAGAAACCTTATTTGGCATAAGCTCTAACTTACCGAAAATGTATTTGTCCGAAATTGTATTCGCATACTATTGTGTAGGCCGATTATATTTACGTATAATTTGGTATAGCATAATGGTACTTGGCATATTATCTATTGTCCGAATCTATCTTGGCATTCTTAAATTACAAAAAGAAAAGCGGGTTAAGTTAGGTTAGAACTGCATCCCTCGCAAAGAGGAACTGCTAGCAGAAAAATAAATTAGGTTAGGTTAGAAGTGCGTCCTTCGCAAAAACGATCTGCTAGCAGAAAAGCGGAGCGTCAAAATGGGTCAAAAACCGAAAACTGTAGGTTAGGTTAGGTTTGTATTATGACTATGTATGCTTACATTACCTATATCACAAGATAATGAAACATATATGAAGATATAAATAACATGGTTTTATTTTTAACATTAAGTATATTCAACAAAACCATAAGCTGCAAGATTATGAGCAAATAATTTTCGGTCTGAAAAAAATATGCCTATTAATTTTATGCGTAGACATGATTCGGACAAACATAAATATGCGCAAACAAATTATGACAAATTAATTTCTGCGTTATCAAAGTATGCGAACCTTGATTATGCCAAAACAGTTTATGCGAAAAGTCAATTATGCCTACATTGAATATGCCATGCAAAATTATGACTAAAAAATTTATGCCAAAACAGGGGGAACCATATATAATGCTACAGACTATTTTTTTTTTAGTTTATTTTCCAAAATGGTGTACATAACTTCATGCAACTTAAATTAACTCGCCAAACTGCTAAGACAGTTTGTGGGCGACTGATGCTGACTATACTTATTTCCGAGTAATGCGGGCAGATGCTGCGGATAAATGCTAGTTAAATACATTATTTATCATACCAGAAACTTGTAGTTTTGACGACACGTCTGGCTCAGTGGGTTACACAACGGTCTACGAAGCTGGAGGTACCGGGTTCGAATCCCAGCCAGGGCTTGTGTGATGAGCACGAATGTTTTTCTCTTGGGTCGTGGATGTTTTCTATGTATTTAAGTATTATAATTTATGTATATACTATGTATATCGTCGCCGGGTACCCATAGTTTAAGCTTTGTTAGTTTGGGACTAGGTTGATTTGTTGCCATTAATATTTATTATATTTATTATTATTATAGTTTAAACTGCCCCTAATATTTATTATATTTATTATTATTATAGTTTAAACTGTTACGATCAGGATCATGATTAAGACACGCATTGTAAAGTCCTTAAAATACGAGTGGCCGATGTTCAATATTGTTCGCTGGTCCTGTCAGAGTACTTACAATATTATGACTCAGTGAAGTACTTCTATATCGACGGCAAAAATCGGAAACGTAGTAACCGGCATTGAATCCATTGGCGGTTACTACGTTTCCGCTTTTGGACGTCGATATACACTTATGAAATTTTATATAAAGGTCAGCTAACGAAAATCCAAATGTTAATGTTAAAGCGAAAAGTTGAAGAAATTTACGCATCGAGCGGGATTTAAACCGACGTCTCAAGCAGTTCCCCGCACCAACACGTGCGCCATACTAAAACTAAGTTGCGAGCACCATCTAACATTCACATATATGTTTGCACTTGTATTCGAAACCCGATTTGGTGTGATGAAGCCACAACGGTACATATAAAAAATCCATATAATTATTTTTCGAATCTATGACGTCCGTAGTTGCAAGCACCTTCTATAGCTTGAAAAGTTCTTTCGTGACACTCCCATGGTCTGCGGGCGACGGGGGTAAGACAGCGGGGGTGGGTATGAAGCACTGAAGTGTGCGCGCGGTGGAGCACGATGATCCTGCCGCGCGCACACTTCTTACTCGCCCCCGCTGTCTTTCCCCAGGAGATTTTCATCAGGAGATGCAGGAGATGTTCACAGTCCACCAGGTCAGTCAGGAGGTTCTCAATCGGTCGCTATGTTTGCTGACATGTTCTTTTTACAACTTGATGATTTATTTATTACAGTCGATAGAGTGAGCCTTCTGTATCTACAAAAAAATACATTTTGTGTTGGAGCAACTCGTTCGTCGTGCGCCGACGAGCGTCTCAACTTACGAGCGCTCACTTGATTAAGGAAACAGGATTATCTTCTGGCCAAGAATGTAGTTTCTGTTTCCTTTTACTTTTTGGAGGACGAGCGTTTCCATTAATATGAGCATATATTTGCCAAGCATAAGGCTGTCAGGGCGTGTTGTAAAGTTTGCTTTACATACACAGATACAAATATCTAAGTAGAAAAGAAAAATGAATTGCTGTCCACTGCAGTCTAATCCGGAATGGAACCAGCGTCTCTGTTATACCGGAACAGTGTCCTGAATCATTAGACTTAGTTCATAGGACACTCTTCTGGTATAACAGAGACGCTGGTTCGATTCCAGCTTAGACTGCAGTAGATCGCAATTAATTTTTCTTTTCTACTTAGATCTTTGTATCAATATAGTATAAAATATATGTGATGTTTTCACATTAAAAAATATAAACAAACATAACTACTGTGTCGAGAAAAAAACAATAAAGAAGAAGAAATATCATTAAATTTACCAGTGCACGGCGAAGCCACTTAAATTTGCAGTCTGCTTTGATGAGTCGGCAGTCCACAACTGTGCATTTTGCTAGAAATTTCCCGCCTCACACGACTGAATCCCCTTCGTCATCATTCCCTGGGCGATATCCCTTTATTTGGGTTCGGCGTGTAGTATTCGTAAAGTCATAAGACACGCCTTATTGAGTTTACCATGGGACTAGTTCGATGTGTGTATAATTTAGCACCTTTATATTAATTTGCATTCCTCCAGCTAAGTAAGTTTAACTTGAAGAAGAAGGTCAATCGTCGAATCCAACTCGGTTGGGCAGCGTACGGAAAGCTGCGTCATATCTTCTCGTCGAAAATTCCTGAGAGCCTAAAAACAAAAGTTTTCGAACAGTGCACGATTCTTGTGATGACCTACGGTACTGAGATATGATCGTTCACAATGGGCTTGTAAGGCGGCTCAGAATCACCATGTGCTATGGAAAGCGCTAATTTCTCTGAATGATAGAATGAGAAATGAAAGAATCAAAGTGACCGACATAGCTCCCAGGATTGCATGTTTGTGGCAATGGACGGGCCATGTACCCGTAGAACTGATGGCCGTTGGAGCAATAAACTCCTGGAATAGCAACCGCGCATAGAAAAGGGCAGATGACCTCGTGAGGATTGCAGGAAGTCGATGGACGCAATCTGCGCAGGATCGCACTTTGTGCTGATAGATAGATAGGTATTTATGTAATAGTTATATTTACTAACAATCTTTTTACATCGGGGGTTAAAATAATGTTCGTTATGTATACAAGACACGTGATATTAACCATTGAATATTGCACGAGGACAAATAAAAAGGTCGCTATTACGATCTAGCTTGCCCGGACGGCGGATCCCGGGATAAGCCGATCACACGATTTCCATGACACCGGATATCCACATGTTTTCACACAAAACGTGAGATTTATGGGTATTCAATTTATTTTGTTCGTTTATTGACGTGAATAAGATTAGAACTGTCGAATTCGATAGAAGACAGCGGCTTATTATTAATTTACTTAAAATTCATCCTTACTAGTACTACATAATTATTATATATATATATATATATGCGAAAGATATTTTCAAAACAATAAGTGATATGTACTATTTGAAGGTCACTAAATCAAAAAATATATATTTATTTTTTTATGTATCATTGTTGTTTCGTCACGCCAAAACGGCTACACAGACATCAACATTATATATTAGGTAGCTGGGCATCCACAGATGGTTTATACTATACTTCATACCCGACTACGCTGAAGCGGGTTACAATTTTTTTCTCCTTCGCGGACAAAGTTTGCGAACACCTTCTAGTTTCTAATAAGAACCACTTACTCGTACGATTTGTTCGCTTGTCTTATCACTTGATGATTACTAGTTGGTGTGTTGCTCATTAGTCTTTGAGCTAACCAGCACTCTATGCACTAGGCTTTCTCATTACCTTATAGTACTGCTATAATCATCACGAGTTTACAATGTGGAATTAAAATGTGGGGTAAGTTTCACTACAGAAAATCAAGAATTCTAAGACACTTAAGTCTCAAGAAAGCTTTAACAGGTGTAAAGAAACTTTTCCTTTTACAGCTTAAAAGTAAGCATTCTCAAAAGGAGGATTATCAGCGGCCGCAAAAAGCGGCAAATTGCCTGAAGATTCGCAAAGGCGCAATTACCTGAGAGCCACTGGACTGGATGCGTAAGGCTGCATTATTTGTTGAGCGGAGCATATAATTAGCAAAGCGATCAAAAGACTGCATAAATTTTCCAACGGGCCGTAATAGCCAGTCAATGACCGAAAAAAAGGATTGTGGGTATTTTGTCAGTTTTTTTTTTATTTACTGCTGATACGGAGTATAAATCAGCTTATTTAAACAAACAAAAGAAATTAAGTCCTATTTAAACGCTTTTTAAAAACTTTTGTAGCCTCTCCATAAACTAAAATGACGTGGTAGATTGTGCGTGTGAGCGTGCGAAATACTATTGAACAGCACGCTTAGCTAAAATTTGCTGATCACTTGTTCGCCAAGAGAAATTAAAATTTTAGTCAAGACAGCTCTAAACATTTGAAGTGCACACGCATTTCTAATATGTACTCGTAGTTCAAACTGTGTTCCTATTCACGTTGATAGTTCTCAACATCTGTCAGATACCACAGAGCCGAAACTGTGGTGTATCCAAAAGCATGAAAATTTACTTCCATAGAATTCAAAACCATAATGTAACGTTTGTCCAATTTTTTCTCTGAAACCGTTAACTTGTCAGGATTGTCAAAAAACTAAATTTACTTGAAGTACTTACTTCTAAAGGGTAACCATTTCCAAAATTCTGAAATGGTAACGGTTTTAGAAATAAAAAAAATCGGGCAAACATCATATTATGACTTTCAATAATTATGGTTAACTAAAGGATCTGACAAAAGGAGCCGGATAATATCATAATCCTGTTCCTGTTATGGAACAGGACACTCGTTTACTGTAAAGACAATAAATACATGGCATTCCCGTTATTGCCTCGAGTAACGTACTTTTCTACACATATTTCTTAGTGCTCTCATTTCTACCGCATATTCTCTACTTGCATATTTTTTCTTCTAGTATTTCCGCTAATACCTCGACCAAAACTCGCCTAGTCCTGGCACTATACTTATTCGTGGAAGCACCGAGTCTAGGGCGGGCTGCAAGCAACCACAGCACTGAATTGCCTACAAGTATATTCCTTGTAAATTTACCTGCAATGTTGCCTAGACTGTTTTGTAGCTTGAGTAACAGTAATACAGTAGAAGCTCCTTATATATATATGCGAATAGGCATTTGTCATTTTAAGTTATCGCTATTCCAATATATGAATATAAAACAATAAACACAAAACTGAATATCCAAAACGTAAACATTATAAAAAAACCTACTTTGGGATGCTGTTATATTTTCGCCTTGAGTCACGGGCTCGTACGGCCCGAATTTTTGAGAGGCTTGCGTGTATATGGATCCAACAAGTAGAGGTCTTTTTGAGTTTGCTGTGACAGTAATTCTGCTGGGACTCGCTCCAGATCATCTGGTCTATTCTTATTATTATTCTAAACTAAGTTCGCAGAGTAGAAACAAATCATAGCCCTCATTTTTGCTTCAGCATTGTGAATTAAACCATCCTATAACCATACTCGGATGTCCAGCTATCCCTGTACCGGAATTGATTGAAATCCATTCAAGAGTTTGGACATGGTGAAGCCACAAAGACACAGCCCGTTTCACCTCTTTTTCTGCAAATATCAATGAACAGATATTTAATTTTAACAATTTCATAATGAAAATAATTTAGAAAATATCAATAACATGAGGAAAGTTAAACAAGTTTAAATGGAACGTGGCATAGAAATAGATAAGGATTTAAACATGGATAGGTACAACCAGCAACAAAATAGTCTGCAGCTTCCAAAGCGCCAAATATAGGATTACGTATCTTTATGCCTATAAGAATAAAAGTGTCTTGCGATATTATATTTATATTACTTTATTTATTTTGCACTTTGAATGCTACCGAAGCAGAGGCAGACCGAAGAAGAGATGACGAGATGACCTGGACGCATTTCAGGAAGCGTGGCAGGAACATGCACTCCACCGGGACGAGTGGCGAAACAGAGGGGAGGCCTTTGCCCAGCAGTGGGACATACATACAGGCCAATATATATATAATGGGGTTCCCTCTATGTCGCATACGTTTGTTTGTCCGAAACTGTTTTAGCATAACAGACTTGGCATATTCAGTTTTCGACGAATGGTAATGTGGCAGAAACCTTATTTGGCATAAGCTCTAACTTACCGAAAATGTATTTGTCCGAAATTGTATTCGCATACTATTGTGTAGGCCGATTATATTTACGTATAATTTGGTATAGCATAATGGTACTTGGCATATTATCTATTGTCCGAATCTATCTTGGCATTCTTAAATTACAAAAAGAAAAGCGGGTTAAGTTAGGTTAGAACTGCATCCCTCGCAAAGAGGAACTGCTAGCAGAAAAATAAATTAGGTTAGGTTAGAAGTGCGTCCTTCGCAAAAACGATCTGCTAGCAGAAAAGCGGAGCGTCAAAATGGGTCAAAAACCGAAAACTGTAGGTTAGGTTAGGTTTGTATTATGACTATGTATGCTTACATTACCTATATCACAAGATAATGAAACATATATGAAGATATAAATAACATGGTTTTATTTTTAACATTAAGTATATTCAACAAAACCATAAGCTGCAAGATTATGAGCAAATAATTTTCGGTCTGAAAAAAATATGCCTATTAATTTTATGCGTAGACATGATTCGGACAAACATAAATATGCGCAAACAAATTATGACAAATTAATTTCTGCGTTATCAAAGTATGCGAACCTTGATTATGCCAAAACAGTTTATGCGAAAAGTCAATTATGCCTACATTGAATATGCCATGCAAAATTATGACTAAAAAATTTATGCCAAAACAGGGGGAACCATATATAATGCTACAGACTATTTTTTTTTTAGTTTATTTTCCAAAATGGTGTACATAACTTCATGCAACTTAAATTAACTCGCCAAACTGCTAAGACAGTTTGTGGGCGACTGATGCTGACTATACTTATTTCCGAGTAATGCGGGCAGATGCTGCGGATAAATGCTAGTTAAATACATTATTTATCATACCAGAAACTTGTAGTTTTGACGACACGTCTGGCTCAGTGGGTTACACAACGGTCTACGAAGCTGGAGGTACCGGGTTCGAATCCCAGCCAGGGCTTGTGTGATGAGCACGAATGTTTTTCTCTTGGGTCGTGGATGTTTTCTATGTATTTAAGTATTATAATTTATGTATATACTATGTATATCGTCGCCGGGTACCCATAGTTTAAGCTTTGTTAGTTTGGGACTAGGTTGATTTGTTGCCATTAATATTTATTATATTTATTATTATTATAGTTTAAACTGCCCCTAATATTTATTATATTTATTATTATTATAGTTTAAACTGTTACGATCAGGATCATGATTAAGACACGCATTGTAAAGTCCTTAAAATACGAGTGGCCGATGTTCAATATTGTTCGCTGGTCCTGTCAGAGTACTTACAATATTATGACTCAGTGAAGTACTTCTATATCGACGGCAAAAATCGGAAACGTAGTAACCGGCATTGAATCCATTGGCGGTTACTACGTTTCCGCTTTTGGACGTCGATATACACTTATGAAATTTTATATAAAGGTCAGCTAACGAAAATCCAAATGTTAATGTTAAAGCGAAAAGTTGAAGAAATTTACGCATCGAGCGGGATTTAAACCGACGTCTCAAGCAGTTCCCCGCACCAACACGTGCGCCATACTAAAACTAAGTTGCGAGCACCATCTAACATTCACATATATGTTTGCACTTGTATTCGAAACCTTAGAACTGCTCATGAGTAATTTAAACTTGGTTATACCTACAAATAATTGCTACCTACCTAAATACTGTTTAGGTACGATTTCTTTCATTGTAAGTACAAGCTAAGTCACTAAACGTAATCAAAATTGAAAACTATCTCGACACTATAACATTAAAAAAACTCTAACAAGCCTTCCTATCATAAGCCCTCTGGACTTCATTAGTCATATTAAATCTGAACTCTCTATCTTAATCCCTCGGATACAGGCTACCGGAAGTACCTTTGCCGGCCGCGGACGCAATCAAACCGGGTTCCGGTACGTTTCCAGGTATTGAGTTATCAGATGACGTTAGTGTGCTTGTGTAGTGACCGGAACAAACGTCATTAGCCTTGCGGTAGAATGAGTATCGACAGCAGGGTCATTTGGACAGAAAACCGCTGGAGCACATAAACTTTGGGCCTTATGAGAAGGCTCTAAGTCACTCAGACAGCAATGGAGAGGGCTATGATCCGAGTTTCTTTACGAGATCGAATCAGAAATGAAGAGATCCGTGTAGAAAAATCAGGGTAGCTGACTATAGCGCGAAGGATAGCGAAACTTAAAATACGCAGCGTGGGTAGAGTAAAGGACACGTGACATTTTTTAATCATATCAAAAAAAAAGAAGAAGTTAAAGATCCAGAACAACATGGTGTGGTAATATCAGGGACTGAACCGATATTAAAGACGCTACGACTCTGAGCAGACTGGCAAAGAACCAAAATGATTTTTGTATGTTGATTGCTGACATCCGTTAGGATATAGCACGATAAGAAGAAAATATTGTTCTTATGACGATATATGCAGCCAACTGTGCAAATAAGTAAGAACGTAGCCTGGATATGCATACATTTGCCATCAAATCTGTACACCGATTGAAACAAAGACTGAAGCTGACTGATGCAAATATTCGTTATTATACCTTTAATTACGTTATACTACACAATGGTATATATATTTGTCTATTTTTCTCTTATTTTGTCGAATTCATTTTCGAGTAAAATATGTAAATAGATTGGTTCGTTTTTTTTTATTTATTGAAAACCAAAAGACTATATTTAACAACTTTTTGGTGAACGATAAATGCGCACGGTTTATCGGCCACCACGAGATCTCTCGTTTACAAGGCATTATCAGTTAGGCATTTACTGTTTTAAAATATACTGTATGGGTAGTCCAAATTATTCTTAGTTGACACCTATTCATTCTAATCTGTGTTATATATTTAATGAGGATCATGTTAATGCTGCAACCTTCTTACAAGCAAGTCAATAACCCAAGAGCATTCACGCGTTTCCTTATGAATTGAACTATCTTCATAAATCATGTCTGCCAAGATCTTATTCATAAACGATGATTGTGCGCTATTCTACTACATAATAACATTTGCTATACATAATACCATATCATATTCAGTGTCTAATGAGGGGTAGTTATACTAGACGGATTTTGGCTCCGTTTCAATATTTCATCTGACCGTTACTATATTATGACTTTTCATGATGTGGTGCGCAAAACTGCCATTGAGAAGACAATAGGTTTTTTTTAACAACAAATCGCTGAGACGCTAAAAAATCCCCAACACAGTCGTCTGTATATCACAGGCATGTTACTCAAAAACTAAAAGATGTTTGGGGACTAGTATAAGCCACTTCTTAGTGTTCTAGTTAAATAAGAAAAATAAATATTTCTAGGGGAGGCCCTCCATACATGTGCAAGTGAAAAAAAAACAGCAAACACAATTCTTCTATAAACACTGTACAGTTTCTAATATTTTTTTGTAACAAACGTAACTAAGTATACAAGTACACAACCACACTACCTGAACGTCGGCTTTTACATTTTATCGCTCACGTCTAACGTTTCGAGCAGCAAATCCCGTGATTGTGTACCGTATGACGTCGCCACGTAATCCCGCAAAACTGCAACCTGTTCCGATCTTTGATTCCATGACGTAGTATCGTCAATTTGACTGAAAGCCGCTCTTCCCCTCGTAACCTTACACTCGGCAAACACATCCATCTTCCCTGACAAGGCATTATCCCTGCGATGTCCTGCCGAGGTCAAGGACGTATTCTAATGTGCCCGTTTAAGAGATGATTGCATGCGGCTACACGAAACTGGTTATGGGAATGATTTTCGACGGGATATGTAGGGATAGTCGATATCACCGAGCAAATTAAACGCGCTCGGATGGGCGAACGAACGAACTAGTGTCTGCCAGATGGAAACTCTTTAATTATTCATTTAAACTTTATTGCACAATGCAAGAAAGTAAAAATGGCGGACTAAATGGCATAAAGTCAGTCTCTACCAGTCAACCATTAGGCTAAACAGAGAAGTGCGGGATATCGGTATCAAACTTGTACAAATTAATATTACAAGGGTGCGACGCCCAAATTATGTAACAAAATAAATATAATAAGTAAACATAATACATAAATATATATACATATATACAGGTACCTGCTTCAAAACTACTATGAAGAATCTTAATCTTAAAGATTTTCCAAGAGATGCTTGCGCAACTTTCACTTGAAGGAGATTTTACTCTGAGCTTGTCGTATACCGAGGTGAAGGGTGTTCTAAAGACTAACTTGAAGGTGAATGAGTTAAACATGGCACCAGAGCGATGAGGAAGAATAGAGTTTAAGTGTACGGAAGGAACGTACATTGTAAAATACTAGAAGAAATGCTTGAAGTGATTGAATATTTGAAGTCTTGGACAGGACTAGACCATGTTTTGGTTCTATATTCAGTAACTACTACTAATAGACTTGGGATACCCATCCATTAATCATGCCTGATGGTTAATGGATTATAGTTCCTTTGCAGAGGCGCCACAAGGATTTTGTTTCATGATTTTTGAAAAGATTATCTTGCAGTAGCAGGTTTGTTTTTGTTTATATAAGCGCCCTAAATTATTTACGCTTTCAGAGAAAAATGCTATCTAGGAAATAATATGTCGGCAAAATGAAGTATTCCATGCAACGTTTTTCGATGTACCTTACTACCGTTTAGTTATATTTTGAGATTAATCCATTATTTAATGCTCAGAAACACGCAAACTTAATGTAATCAAAGCAATTTAATCATAACGGGTAAGCGATTAATGATTGAGTATCGGCACCGCGATAATTACCTGCCCATGTTTCAGCGTTACTAACGGTACATTACGCGAAAAAAACATTTATTACGAACCGAATACTTGGTGTTGGCCGTGTTCGCAGGTTTTGTAATAGGTTATTCGATACTGTTCATATTGATATGTGATAGGTACAGTAGAACGATTTCAAAAGTATTGAATTATACCAATTATGTATTGTCTCACAAATGTTATCATTTAAAAGTTGGCATGACGTCCGCTTCTGGACACAGGCCTCCTCAATAGATTTCCACATATGGGCCGGATAGAGGCGACCCGCATTCACCGAGTCCCGGATGTCGACTCACAATTTTGAATGATTCTTTTAACTCCCGACAAAAAAGAGTTTAAAGTGTCTGTGACTCTGTGTATCTGTGTGTGGCATCGTAGCGCCCATACGGATGGACCGATTTGAGTGCAGTTTTTTTTTCTCATAGATAATTTTATTCCAAGTGTTCTTAGCTTTGTTTGATGAAAATCGGAGCACTTTCCTCTAAGATATTCAACTTTTAGTGGCACAAGTGACCGGACCTCAGCCAATATTGAAGCTAGGAACTCCAAATTTTGATGTTACGTTAATTTATGTCGGGGGGTTTTTAATTTGTTTAATGTTCTATAGTTATTGTTATCTTACTCATTATTAACGTGGTTTTTCCGCACCGTCATAGAGTAAGGACAATCTCATATAGGAAAACAGATGAAAATAATATTTCCAAATCCGTCCAGAGAGTGGCGTAAAAGTAGCAAGGTGGTATGAAGTTAACAACCAATTACAAATATTTTT
The DNA here is from genome assembly GCA_905404275.2 of Hedya salicella. Taxonomy (NCBI): domain Eukaryota; kingdom Metazoa; phylum Arthropoda; class Insecta; order Lepidoptera; family Tortricidae; genus Hedya; species Hedya salicella. The sequence goes on along the minus strand of FR990114.1, from coordinate 5,073,562 downwards.
GATCGAAATACCACTCAATCCTTCGTTCTTCTTCTGATATAAATATTCAATTTCGAAATATTGTTTCCTGCATCATTGTGGATTTTTGTTGGCATTATTATGGTATTTTATTTTATGCACTTGCTACAGGGGCGCCACCAATTTAACGCCTTTTTACGGACACTTTTAGAGATTTATTCTCCTTAGTGTCTACACTCCATACGCACCGTACCCAGAACACCGACATTACGTCACGCAGCGAGTTGCATAGATATTTCGACTGGGTAATACCTATACTACATTTAACTTTTTCAACGAAACGACAAAAAAAAGAGGTGCCACGACATCATTAAGTTTCACGCTAACATGACCCGTATGTCAATGGGCGTCGGTCTTTATCGGTCTAAATGCCTTGACGCATATATAGGTCGTTGACGTTGTACCTGCGGTGCGGATATATGCGTCCAAAAGGTTAAATGATTAATCTGATCCGGATTCAGGGGTCTGGTGGCCCTGGGGCAACAAATGAATGGAGGCCCCTAATCATTTTCGTAACATTTTTCGCAACCATATTGTAGTGTAGGAATATTTTCTGGGGGCCCTCAGTTGTTGCCTTAGGGCTGTTGCCCCGGTTGCCCTCCTCTAAATTCAGCCCTGGCCTGACTAAGTATAGATTATGTTATAATCTAATGGACCCGGTGACAATATATATCTCCCTGTAAAGTGTGCCGAGGTATTTGTCTGTAGCATTAATATTGCTATGCACTATAATGTCAGTATAAATAATTTAATCAGCGTATATCTGAGGTCATTAGAACCAAAAAATGTAATATGAACCCTAGGCAAATCTAGCTTACTTTTAAAGATGTTTCATGTAAACTATTTATTCATAGCACTTAAGTGGATTAAGCTCTTTGGATCGCACATTGCGACGTATGTTTCCAAGTGTCGTGTCGCTATTGACAGACTTTTAGTTGACAGCTACCACTCACTAAAGTCATCATTGTTTGTAGAAATAATCGTTACCATTTTATTAAAAGAGATAATTTTCATAGAGGAGCGAAAGTTATTGAAATTAAGAAACGCCGAAATTTCAACCGGGAAGCCAGTTTCAAACTTTCATCTTCATGGAATCCAGTTATTAGTAAATGTTAACAGCACCAAACATCATCCGATGAAGTGTCAGATATCGTGAGTGTAGTTTTTCGGTATAGTGACAACCTTAGTGTTCAAATGAATAATCAAGACCAAGCGCGGGTAGATCGGAAAACTCGCGCGGCTAGAAGATGTCGATACCCGCCTCTCCAGTTCCTTCGAGACCATGGACGTAACGCGACGTCCGAAACGTCGAAGAATTGCCAATGAAAGGTAATTAAATAAAATCATTTTTATACGCGACTAAGCCCCGTTTGTTGTGTTGTAATAATAAGCGAAAGTTGTTCAAGTTTTATGTACAAAAAAATATCAAGAAGATTAAAAATAATATTTTGTTTGTTGATTTTGACTTGGGTTCATGTAACATTTTTTGGTCCCAATGACCGCAGGTATACACTGGTAAAATTATTTGGGTTTCTCACGAGACACCTTGTATTGATTATGAATGTTTTTTTCTTTTTATTGTTAAATCAGACATGTAAAAGTGCCCTTGAGGCCTACTTGCAGAATAAAGATTTGAATTTTGACTGACGCCGACTGTACATAGGTACATGTAATCCCGAGACGAAACGAACTCTACCCAATCCCTTTGTATTTTAATAAACCCCGGGAACATTCTTCCTCGATTGTTAAAAGGCTCTGAATATTTGATTACGAGAAGCCATCGTAATGATTCCTCTATAAATACAATTCGGGATTGCGGTACAGCTGTAATACGGAGTAGAATTTAACTTGCAAAGGACTTATCGACGTATTTATATTAGTAATCTAAATAAGTCGACATGTGTCGATCCATACCGAGGGCTTTACAATACAATACGACAATTATTTATTGCACACCGACAACAGAAACAGTAAAAAAGAGCCTTAACATAAAATACGGTAGACTATAGGCGGTCTTATCGCTAAAGCGCGATCTTTTCCAGACAACCTTTGGGTAGCGGAAATAAGTAGCTAGGAATGAGTAGGTGGTGAGATAAGATTTTAAATAGTAATACAAAAATAAATAAAAATATAAACATACATTCATACAAGTATACATATATATCTATATATATAATCGTATGTATGTATGTTTATGTTTAAAACAAACATAAATTGGGTTTTTTTCCGCACAAGGGTTTAAAAAGCGTCGCGTTAAAATCCGACGTTGAAGTTTCGTACTGTTATATCCCAGCTTCATAGGCAAGTCTGCTGACGCTGATGAAGCATCAGCGGGACTCCCTCTTTCTTTATGCAACCAAAGGGTTTGAAACCGGTAGTTTTTTTACAAAATAACCGAAATAACGACAAAACATTCCATCGTCGTCTTGTACTCATAACACAAGCCTTATGGAACTTACCATGGGACTAGTTCGATTTGTGTAAAAGTGTCTCGTAATAATTATTTATTAATTTTATTTATTTAATACAGCGTGTACTTTGGAAGATTTAAAAAATACCGGTTTCGATCCCTGCTAGTAACCTGTCCTCATCCGGCCAATTAGTCGAGTCCCGACTTCCAACCGCGTTGACGCTTTCCGCTCAGGGTTTCTATGGCCCGCCAAGGCCAAAGCTTATAAAGTGTGTTTTAGTTTAAGCAATCTACAACGTACTCGTGAGGAACCCAAATAATTTTACCAGCGTATATCTGAGGTCATTAGGACCAAAAAAATTATATGAACCCAAGTCATTTTTTTTTATATCTTGTTGATATTTGTACATAAAACTTAAATAACTTTCGCTTCTCTATGAAAATTATCCGTTTTAATAAAATGGTAACGATTATTTTTCCAAAAAAGGATGACTTTAATGAGTGGTGGCTGTAAATTTGAAGTCTGTCAATAGCGACGCGACACTTGGAAACATACGTGGCAACTTCGCAACCATAAGAGTTTAATCGACTTTAATAATCACATTAAATTGTTTACATAAAAATTTATGATATCTTTAAAACTAAGCTAGATTTGCCTGGGGTCCGTGTAACATTTTTTGGTCCTAATGATCTCAGGTTTACTTAGGTATACTGGTAAAATTATTTGGGTTCCTCACGAGCACGTTGTATACTATTATAAAGTTGTAAAAATGTACATTAAGGATATTTTCAAAAAAAATATTGTAACGGACTATTTCGAGGTCACTAAATCGAAAAATATAGTATGTGGATTTTATGTATGTTTGTATGTGTCGTTGCGGCTTCATCACGCGAAATCGGATCAACGGATTTCAACTATTTTTGGTACATGTGTAGCTGGGTATCTCTATATGGTTGTAGGATACTTTTTACCCCACTACGCTAAAGAAAAAAGACGGGTTATGACTTTTTCTCCTCCGCGAACGAAGTAAAACGAAGGTTCATTACTTACTACTCTTACTAGAAGGTTACTTTTTTACTTACCTACTAGATTTATTTATATTTTGGAGATACCTAGTAAGTAATAAACCTTATTTTAAAAAGGCCTTGGCGTTTCCTTTATAACAGTAACTACCCTCAATTAGACTTAACGTCCTACGCTCAACCTCCAAAATCATTATCAATGTATCTCATTTTAATGTTTTTTTAACACCCGTTTAAAAAGCGCTCGTGCGAATGAGGCCTCATGTAATTATCTCCCTCCTCCTATCCTCATGGACATTAACAGACGAAAAATGCATGGCCCAAAACAGAAAACAAATAATTTACTTTTACCGGGACACGGTTCTTATAAGGTGGCATATCAAACGTATGTAAGTTGTTTTAAATAAAAAATAATTATTTCGCTTTTTTATACTCTATTTTTTTACTTTTATACGTTTTGATATGTTTCTTGAAGAACTACGCATTGAGTTTATACTCAAAACATATATTTAGGATAGGCTAAGTACAAATATTGTAATAGATATAAGAGTCATTCCTATAGATTCCCATAGAAAGCCGAAACAAACTCAACAGTCAGTCGAAAAAACGACTGACTGTTGAGTTTGTTTCGGCTTTCTTCTCCTCAGTGGTCTCCTCTTGGGAAACGCCGTAGAGTCAGACGTGTAAAAGTGCCCTTGCGACCTACTTACAGAATAAAGATCATTATTTCGTTATTATTTAATTATCCCTGTCGACCTTAGTAGCACCTGGGGTCATGGCACGCTCCAGGAACTGACCCTTATCTCTAATTCTGTCAGCAAATTTTCGCAACAAACTTTACTTTGATACGGTTCCGAAAACTTTCGCCTCAATACACGCAAATTCGTATGTAAATAATTTATAAAGGAATTTTGTACCTGAGTTTCGCGTTTTCAAGGTGTTTTAACTCGAAGAAAGGGCAGAATCCTGTTAGGGATACTACATAAAAGATCTTTTTACCTACATAATAAAACTAAGCTGTCTTTACAAGAATATTTACGCTTTAGTGGTTTAATATTTCTATGACAACATTAAATTTTAAATAATTTACACTCAGTTAATTCTGTACTGATGTATTTGTACTAGTGCATGCCATCTATACTTTAATTATATTTAATAACGATGAATAGGATAAAACATAAAAATTACAGTCATATTTTGAGTATTATGACTTTAATAACTAATACAGTATAATGGAATTGGACCTATACATTTCTTCTTGTTTTTCTCGATGAAATATATTCCGCATTCAATCTTGTATCTCATGCAATATGTATGGAAGACCGATGAAAATCAGCTGTCTAAGATTGATCCAAACTGTGAAACAACAAACTCTTTCTGATGAGGTTAAGGCAATATTGACTTAGTTGCATTTCCTTTACACAAACGTTTCTAGTAGTTTTTATGTAAAATTACCTTCCAAGACTTACAAGCTAACGCTTTCGCTGTAAGAAATTTTCAGATGTCAGGAAAAGCCAAACTCTAAGCCCTGACTTTACTTACCCTAAACGTTGGCTTAAAAATAATGGCTTGGCCGTTTTTTTAGTGGGCCGTTGCATCTTGAGCGTCCGCTATTCCTTATTTAATCATCCTTTTGTACATAATCTTCATTATACATCTAAGGCTCCATTACCAAATTTCAGTCTTACTAGTTCTGTATACAGACCTGCATCCTTTAAAGGGATGGAAGGGTGTAAGTTACAGAGTTCTTAATTTTTCTGTTATTCACATGTAAATCTTAGCCGTGCCAAGCAACTTTCTAGGATATCTGGAAGTACCCCTAGAGGTTTTGATGTGTGAGTGAGTGGCCAAATAGTCATAATTTATATATGAAGTTGTGGCTTTCCAATGATTTGTAAAATGGTTGAATACGATTTAAATTTATTAAAAATTATCGTTATATTTTATTATAAGTTATATATTACGTGGATATACATGTATTTATTTATTTATATTTTTTATTGATACACCTACATGTGTTTAGTTTAGTATTTTATATGATTTGTACATGGTGTTAGTTTGTCTATTTTCCTTATATCTTCACTAACTTGCTCAAAGGTTATCTCGAAGAGATCCCTAATAGGGATAAGTTCGCCTTTGTACTTTGATTGCATTTGTAACTGGTTACTATAAAGTGTTTACATACATATATATATATTAATAAAGTCTAAAGTATAAAAGCTAGATCAATGAAACTTAGTGCATTTCATATTTTACTTAACTAAATCTTATCCTATAAATTTGGGCTATAAAGTTATGAGGGTTTGAATATGAGACAAAACGGTTACAGAAAAGGTAGGTAGTGCCCTGCTTTCTTTTTTGTTCGTCTTGGCGGGGGCTCTACCGTGTTCCCGGATTTAGAAAGCATTTTGATACATCTTTTATACGTTTAAGTAGTAATTGTATTAATTACTAGGAGGCACCCGCAACTTCGTTCGCGGAGGAGAAAAAGTCATAACTCCTCATTTTTTCTCCAGCGTAGTCGTGTAAAAAGTATCTTATAACCATCTGGAGATACCCAGCTACCCGTGTACCAAAAATAGTTGAAATCCGTTTAGCCGATTTTGCGTGATGAAGCCACAACGACACATACAAACATACATAAAATCTAAAAAAAATATTTTTCGTTTTAATGACCTCCAAATAGTTCATAACAAACATTTTTTTGAAAATATCTTCAATGTACAGACATTTTATTTTTACAACTTTATAAAAGTATAGACTAGCATAACCCGCGGCCTCTCCCGCGAACTGAAAACTGAGTAGCCTACGTTTTAATTATTGATGGCCCATACAGACTTCCTCCCCTCTTTATCACCCACTCAATGGATGTTTTCTGAGATAAAACCTATCCTCGGTCATAAACTATCCTTCTCGGGGACAAAATCTATCTCCATACAACATTTTATCTTTATATCAGTTCAGTCGTTTAAGCATGCAAAATTAACCGACACACAGAGAGAGTTATTTTCGCTTTTTTAATATTATTATTAGTATGGATCCTTATCTGTTAACTTTTAATAATGAAATTGGATTTCATTACCTCATGGTGCCTAAACAAATATTTTCCGAAAAACCGTATTTAATCTTGGACGAAACAGGTATAAAATTTTGTATGAAATAAAATACAGTGCAGACCAGGTCGCGGGCTAAAGTCTTTTGATTTAATGCGAACATAAATATTATTCATAGATGGGCTTGATTTATAGAACAATATGTATGACTATTCTTTCCTCAGATAAAATAAAAACTCTGCTTCAAACACAATTCACAAGACTAAGAAGTGTAACTTTAACTATTTGACCTTTTCGTTCTGCTAATATACATACCATCCTAACACCCCAGCACGTCTGGGTTAAGCTAACTTTGCACCTAGTGGCTACCGCGTCCCATATAAACCATGTGCAAATCTTGACTCAACCGGCCAGGGCATGTCATCACTTGATTGTACGCTCCACTGCAGACTTCTCATTTGGCAAATGGACCTTACCCGGTTCATCTTAAGAGAATTTTACTTATATAAGACTTACAAGGAATATTCGTATACTGAAAATAGTTGTATTTTATTTCATCTCATACCAACCTGAAGTCTAGACAACATAATATATTTATTTTATATCAGTTTATATTCTTACTTTAAAAAGGGTTCTCAGATGCCATCACCATCATCAAACTAGTGAAATATATAAGCTAAATACACTATTTTTAGCATATAAAAGTTTAAAGAGTCAATGTCACTCAGCGAGCTATATGGAAAGGGCTATGCTGGGTGGGGATCTCTTTACGAGATCGAATCAGATATGAGGAGATTTGTAGACGAACCAAGGCCACCGACGTAGCAAACAGAAGTGGCAATGAGCAGGGCAGATAGTTCGAAGAACCGATGGCCGTTGGGATAGAAAGGTTCTCGAGTGGAGGCCGCGTACCGGCAAGCGCAGCGTGGGAAGGCCACCCGCAAGGTGGTCGGACGACCTGATTAGGGTTGCAGGGACTCGCTGGATGCGGGTTGCCTCTATCCGGCCCATGTGGAAATCTTTTGAGGAGGCCCCTGTTCAGCAGTTGACGTCCTATGGCTGAAATGATGGTGAAAAGTTTATACAGAATGACATTTAAATGGTGAAAATAAAAACTTTCACGACGCTGTTACTAGTTCTTACATGTCAAACAATCCAACACTGTTATTAATGTGAAACTGCCTTCATTTTTTTTATCTCGCGCGATTTACGCATGAGCACCCACCCTTTTTGGTTTTTTTCACTTTGACACTTAGCACAGCTAGATTGTGACAATGAAAGCAGAAATGCGAATGAGACTCACAAGCCTTTTGTTCCGTGACATAAAAATAAGGGTACTTAATGGGGGAGAAAAAAAAATCGGTCAAGTGCGAGTCGGACTCGCGCACCGAGGGTACAAAATATACGCTACAAATGGCCGTATTTATGAAAATCCAGTGTCAGCAGAGCCCCACTACAAGCAAAATGTACGCTGTGTTCGATCATATTATAATGGTTATTGATATGGACGGACATAGAATTATACTGTTTTTAGTATTTTTTGTTATAGCGACAACATAAATACATCATCTGTGAAAACTACAACAGTCTAGCTATAACGGTTCATGAGATACAGCCTGGTGACAGACGGACAGACGGACAGCAAAGTCTTAGAAATAGGGTCCCATTTTACCCTTTGGCTACGGAACCCTAAAAAAGCCTTAAAAATAATAATAAATAATTGAGCAAGTAAAATAAATATAAACTGAAGAGTAAACATTTCGGGTCGCTAAAATACCGTTATACTTTCTACAAAAAAATGGAGTTGCAAAGTGTTTTAGTCCTGTCATGATCTTTACTTCATTTTACATCTTACATGCAAAAGTAACAGTTAAAAAAATAACGCTCTCAGGTCTAAATCGAACTCTTAAAAACCCATGAAAAATAAAAACGTGAACGGAGCGATATATTTATATATTGCAAAAATCGTAATTCGATGTTGATATTTTTATGGTAGGACCACGGAAATTGCTAATACAGTTGAGTACCCCAAAGAAAAGTATATTATGTAAATAAAACTAGTGTCAAATAATTTAAATAGTAGATTGTTTGACAAGGGGCTAAAATAAGCCATTATGACACGAAGTGATTATTTCGACGAGCTCACGAAGTGACCGAGGACAAATATGTCTGAGTGTCATAATGGCTTTTAGTCACGTGTTAAACACTCTGCTTTTCACTTCGACTGCGAGAAAATAAAAAAAACTTAACACTAAAATTGTATATTCCATGAAAAATAAAAAGTACAGTTTGAGCAATTCTTTATAGTTAAATTGACAGCTTATATATATTTTTAAAGTAATAATGGCCATAGACAATTTTTTCTTTTTAATGTGAAGGGCTGCAATACGATCAGAAATTTTGGCCAATCTGATGAGGTTGGTTTGTTTGTTTTTAATTATTCGTAAGTAGTATGTAGCCAAAAGCATTCGATAGTCTCTATCACGACTCTATTTGGAAAACTCTTGACAACTGCGATATAAACCCCACAATCACGAGAACACTAAAAAATATTTATCTGAACAACGTGAGCAGAGTCAAATTAGAAACTCGAGGCGAAGAGATCAAAATAGGCAGAGGCGTCAGGCAGGGGGACCCACTATCTCCGAAATTATTTATAGCGGTCCTGCAGTCTATATTTAACAACATGAATCATCTAAGGGCATTCATGTCAAAAACTCACGTCTCAGCCATCTCAGATTTGCAGATGACATCGCTGTATTCGCAGAAACCCACCAGAAGCTAGAAAATATGATACAACAGCTTAATATAGAGAGTAAACAGGTTGGCTTACATATGAACCTTAGCAAAACGAAAGTAATGACTAATGGCGCAAAAGGGAAAATCACGCTAGACGGCGAAGAACTGGAATATGTAGAGCAGTATATTTATCTAGGAAAACAAGTATCCTTTTGCAAAACTAATAACGAAGACGAGGTTAACCGAAGAATTACATCTAGTTGGAACAGATACTGGGCACATAAGGAAATACTAAAAGGCAAATACGAGCTGAATCTTAAAAAGACTGTCATGGATACGTGCATTTTACCGTGCTTGACCTACGGCTCCCAGACTTGGACCTTTAAAAAAACATAAAAAATAAAATAGCAACTTGCCAAAGGGCAATGGAAAGAAGCATCTTGAGCATAAGAAAGATTGATAAAGTAAGAAGTCAAGAAATCAGAAGAAAGACCAAACTAACAGACGCTTTACATCACGCATTCAATTTAAAATGGAATTGGGCCGGCCATGTAGCGAGATATACAGACGAAAGGTGGACTCTCAAGTGTACGAAATGGACCGGTCCAAATGGAAAAAGGAAAGCAGGAAGGCCACAAAAACGATGGGTGGATGATATAGTAACAGTTGCAGGAAATAAATGGATGAGGACAGCGCAGGATAGGAAGAAATGGAAGAAATTGGGGGAGGCCTATACCATAAATAAGGGATTCCTGTAAATAATATTAAATAATAACTAAATAATTTAAGGATAAATTGCAATATTGTACTAACACTAGAGTCATCTACTAACATTAGGAAATAGAAATTAGAGTAATATTGTAAAGTAGGTTTATGGATTATTATTAAGTAGTACGAGTATGTAGCTGGCCGCAAGTTTTTTTTTCAGTTTCATATTTTGTATGGGATTATATGGCTTTCTTCTCAACCCTAGGGGCTAAATGTACTATTTTAGTCTCACTTCGCGAAGCTAATATGACCTACTTTTTGAGCAGGAGAAGTGAAAAACCTATTGCTGTTATTTAAATTTGGGGGACAAAGGGGGGAGCAAATTTAATGATTGGTCAGCAATTCTACAGCCAACTTGCTAACCATCCATCATTGATTCCGCTACTCAAATGATTTCATTACAATCTACTTTATTTACTCTCTAGAAATTAATATCCATGGTACTTAATTAACGACAGGTACAGTGTTTTGAATCACTTTGGAAAAGTGCGTAGATATGATACCCTGCCGATGAACCTAGTCTGTTATGAAACAGCAAAAGAAGAAGCATTTGTAGGAGAATTTACAAAAAATAGGGCCGGATTTGTCTCAGCAAGGGTTGGACTTCTTCCCGTCAAGTGTCTGAATGGCTCTTGAAGCAAAAGTCCAACCCTTGCCGAGACAAATCCGGTCCTATTTTTTTGTCCAGTAAGCAAGTACTCTTATTTCTATAAAAACAGCAGTTCGTATGAAAAATCAGGTGTAGAGCTAATAGCTTTTCCTTTGTTTTTTTTACGATACTGTCACTGTATAAAAGTTAGCCAAATTATTAAGTTAATTTACTTAAGTTAATATAACTTTCAACTAATATTGCAGCACCGAATCGTAATTTATCCTAAAACTGAAGTTTTTAGCAAGTTCAATAAGAAATCAAAGCCGATTTCTGAGGAAAATTTCGTTGCTTAAAAATCGTTGATATATAACCTACCAATGTTTAAGAAATTCAAAACCACTCACCGATTTACTATGGTTCCGTAGCCAGAATGGAAAAAACGGGATCCATGGTAGTATGTGGCCCAAATTTAGATTTTTTTATGCAAGTGCGCGGTGGCCCGGGTCTGTGCACGATGCTAAAGTAATGAATTGCTTTTCCACAAGAATGGCGAGCTGGGTGGAGACCCTTTCCCAATGCCATGCGAAGTTGGCAATTGAATTTTATTCTACCGTCATTGTTAGTAATTAAAAAACAAATATTACACTTAATTGTAAATTGTAACTTACCATGACATATCTTTAAATTACAATTGCCATCGAATCGAAAGCGACAGGCGTTTTTTGCAATTGTAAAGTTTTATTCAACAGGGTTTACAAGTGTGACATTTTACATTTTTTTTGCAGTGGTACATTTACAAATTATTACTTTTATTGTACAAGCTTTTACCTTACAATTCTACAATTATGTCACTTTTTTACAAATTTGTCGGATTGTAATGTTTATTGAATAGGGCCCAGATAAATAGACTACCCAGCGGAGTTCAATTTATTTTTAAAAAGTAATATTTTTTTAGATTTACAAGGCTTAAAGTACAAAGTGTGTGAATCATCCAAAATTTCAGCCTATATCAATTTTTTTAGGCTTCCATCAGTTACTCGGAGATTAATACGTATCTATAAGTAAAACGATAATATCTTACCAAAAACGGCCTGCTTTTGACAATGGTTCTTAATTCAGGCAGTATTTAGCCCGATGATAAATTGTTGTTGTTCGGCGAAGATATTTTATAGCTGTCAAATCCATGCCTTCGGAGTGGTTTGTCTTTGCGAGAACTGTTTGGAAGGTCACGCCCGGGCTTTAGTTGTAAGCCTTTTGAGAGGTCTTTGGATCTTTTTGACCTAAGTGAGCCTTCCCAACAAGGGTTAAAAACCGATTGTAACATGACTTGAGCTTCCTGAATCATCATCGTCATTCCAGCCATAAGACGTCCACTGCTGGACACAGGCTCCTCAATTGACTTCCACATGGGCCGAATAGAGGCAACCCGCATGTCCCTGCAACCCTAACCAGGTTGTTCGGCCACCTTGCAGGTAACCTTCCCACGTTGCGCTTGCCAGTACGCGTACCCAAGAACCTTTCTGCCCCAACGGCCATCGATTCTTCGAACAAAGTATGTGCCCTGCCCTTGGTTCGTCTACGAATCTCCTCATTTCTTATTCGATGTCGTAGAAAGATCCTGAGCATAGCCCTTTCCATAGCTCGCTGAGTGACTCTGGGCTTCCTAAAGAGTCCCATAGTCAGAGACCACGTTTCGGCTCCGTAGGTCATCAGTGATATGCACTGGTTGAAGACTCTTGTCTTCAAGCACTGAGGTATCCTGGACGAGAAGACACTTTCCCAAACTGCCCTTCTGAGTTGGATCCGTCGATTGATCTCTTTCCCAAAGTTGTTCGAACCTGCCTAACTGGATTGTTTGTCCTACATAGGCGTATTCGATGACAAATTCGAAAACCGAGTTACCAACCAATACTGGGGTGGGCGGTACATTGACATTCGACATGATCTTTGTCTTATCCATTTCCATCTTAAGGCCCACTTGTTGGATACTCTGTTCCTGAATGTTATAATAATATAATTTTACTATTAGTAGTAGAATTGCTCCGATTGATAGATTTTTGTTACAAAAGTATATGGTGTTTATTATTTATCTTTTTTCTCCTCTTGGGAGTTGCCCGTAGCCTCAGACTTGGAAAAGTGCCCTTACAGAATAAAGTTTCTTAATTAATCATCTTTATTATCTCTCGGCTAAAATGGTAATTCGTGGATGAGTCATATTGAAGGAAATCAAAATGATACTCATCCACGAATTGATCTTTATCAGTCTCTGCAGTAAGTAATGCAGTTCGGACTTGTAAAATAATATTTTAGATTTACTTATAAAAAAAAAACATAAACTGCATCGCCAAAAACACTTCACCAGCTTTTAAATTAGCTATCAAGGCACCAGCAATCGTGCGGGAGTGCTCGCTACGCAAGTGAACGCACACTAAACCGTTTTACACACACATCAAAATAAACGTTATGGAGTACCTACCTCACAACGGGCAAAAGCCACCTATTAATATATGACAGCCATATTTTTATAATAACATTGTTTTTCATGGAATAAGTAAGCAATTCAATTAATTCATACTTGTAAAGAATGATTTTAATTATTATAATGAGCATGTCGGGCCATACTCAGTGAAGGGTTCCGCAGCCGTTACTACAAAAAAATGCAATATAAGAAATTTTGCGCGTATTTAAAATATGTTTTTAGAAACCTATAACCCTGTACAAAACCCTATATAGCTTTCATCAATAATAAATCTTGTAGTTTTTGAGTAAAATGCCTGCGACGGACGGACGGATGAACACGAGGAAGCTATTAAGGATTCCGTTTTGGACTACGGAATCCTAAAAACATCATAAACTAACTGTATCGGAAAAAAAACTTCAACACCTTTTAAATAAGCTACCAGGGCCGCAGGAATCGTGCGGTAGAGTGCGCTACGCGAATAAAGGCACAAAGCGAAAGAGTTACTAAACGTTATGGAGTACCCTCCAACGGGTCAAGAGCCACCATTAAATATGAGGAGCGTTGAATGGGCCGGCTGCCAGCGCGGCCTGCGCAATGTATCGGTATACTTTCAGTAATTATTGAATAAGGTTTTTAATGTATCGGTAACTTTATCCGTTCGGAACTGAACGTCAATCGAACCGATAAAGTTCAGGCTGGAAATCAACGTTGCTAACTGCAGCAATGGAGTTAACTAGAACCGTTTTGATTGCTCACAATTGGCAACATGAAGTTTTCTAAACGTGTTATTATTGTGTTATTTCTCGATAGTGCACGTTATTCAAAGCATAATGCACAAATTGCTTATTATTTAGGTTAGGTTTTTAAGTTGTGTTATTTCTTAGATATATATGTCAGAGAATGCATGCTCCATATCATGGAAACAGACGTCAGATCAACTAAAAGATGCGTTGCCATGGCAAGACACTGGACACGTGCCGTGCAGGTTGCAGGTGCTGTTTACCCCCAGGCAGCACGAGCATGGCCATTGGTGGGGCCTTTAAATAGCTTGATCCCTCAAAGAACTGGGACGTCGCACTCCTCGGGCGAGCGGCACCATTTTATAACTCCAAAGTGGTCGATTGTCGACCTAACTGAGACCAGAACAAATGAAAAAAAACAGGACGGGGATTTGAGTTCTGAACGTCGAACTGAACACATCTCCCAAGTCACTAGTGGACTTGCTGTCTATCTGTACGATCTGTACCTATCTCATTTGATACGGACACCTACATCATGCCCAACGAGGAAAATTACGATGAGGCACCTAGGTGGCCAGTCCTTAACCCAGTTACGACATTATATATATTTAACCTCAATATGACATTTATGCAGTATCCATTTTTAAATCGTTTTCATCTCTCATAGATGGCGCCTACGGTTGGTTACCTACGTACCATTCAAAAATGTAGGTAGATACTAGGGTCAAAGCGGATGGATAAATTCGAGGCATTTAGCATAGTGCTCGCTATATTGACATGTTGAAAGCTTAATCCAGACTCACCAGGATCGATTCCTGGAGTGACCACATGCGAGAGAGCTGAACCTACATATTTCATAACAGATAATAATGTGGTGTTAACTTTCTCACATTAAAAACATGAAAACACCAATGTTTTAATAAACAGCAATATCTCATTTCTCTGCACAATAAAAATAAAGTTACTTGTACAAAGCCGCAAAACCAACACGAGCATACATAAACGTCAGATCGCATTTCCAACAACTTTTAATTCCCTGGGCGGCGACAGCTGATGTCTAAAACGGGTCTCATGTCTGAATTTACTCAAAAACCTACGTTCAGTCGACAAAAACCGCTTTTGCTGGGTTTAATTTGGTTATATCCAACCTGCATTTAGTGACGAGAAATGTTCGTTTTAAGGATTTTGTGATTTCTTTTTTTATGAAGTGTTTTAGTACGCTGTAAATAAACAAGCAAATGCTATTTTGGTCCCTAATATCCATTGTCCATTGTCCTTGAATGTCTCATTCTTTGAATGTTCAAACAATCTACTTGTTCCTCGTTTAAGGAATGTCATCTGTGTATGTAATCACTTTACTACACATAAACTATAATTATAACAAAACACGTACAAAGGCGAACATGTACAAAGGCGAACTTATCCCTGTGAGAGATCTCTTCCAGTCCCTTCTGCAGCCTACGCAACCAGTAACGTGTGATGAATTATTTTTCTTGCACAGAACTAGTTACGTACGTAAATCGGAATTTTGATGTACCAATTTTTTCCCAGATATGGTTATTCGAAAACTATTTCGAGGAGTAGCAGGTTTAATAAACCGATTGCAATTATCAGATTTCAAAAATATGATTCCTGGCATAAGTTATTATTCGTGTTTTTAACTTTGACCTTTATTTGTCCTTGCTAAATTCTAGTACAGACAGACGTCAGTCAATCATGACGCCAGTCAAAAAACTTTTATGTAATCAAAAAATTTAACTGAACCAAACGTAAAACTTACACTGCTGGACGTAGGGCTCCTGCAATTAAGTACCGCCACCACGACTGATCCTGTGCCACTTAACTGCGATTGCCAACCCGCCTACTAAGCGTGACAATTACGGCAATTTTGCTCTAAAAAGGATCAATGTTCGTGGTCGCAAAATAAATTCCTCAATCAAAGGTTGCTTATGCAAAGCATTATATCAAACGTTGAACGTTTGAGCACACAGCCACTGTATTTTTGGCGCTAACTACCCTGTGCTAAGCAATTAATCAGGCCGAGCGATTGCACCGACTAACTTTCGACAATCTCGAGTGGTCGGAGTTCGGCAATTCGCCCCATATTGAAACTTAAACTAAACTCCGAAGTGCCACTTAATGACTTCGTAAACGGATCGAGAGAGTGCAATGTTTCCTTTAGACGTACATTATACAAAATGGGATTAAATGCCTTGTGGGTTTAAGGGACTTTTTCTACAAAAACCAGCCAAGTTCCGTACAAAATTTACGCTAAAACAGTCGTATCTATGAAAATCCAATGTTAGCAGAGCCCTACTCCTAAGCAAAACATACGCAGTGTGGGCTCATTTTATATTGGTTACTAACATAGACCGACTGACTAAAAGAAATAGATTTTTAGATTTATTTCGTGGGTTGTGCTATAAGAGCTTCATACCAAATTTCAAGTTTCTGGGACAATAGGTTTTCCATGGACGGCAATTGTATGGAAATTCCTTTTTTAATGGCGTTGACTCATAAGGTTGATTTTTTTACAGCTTCAAGGGACCGCAGATTAAGTAATTGATGTCAATTTCAGTATTTTACTTACTTAGTTAATTAGCTAAGATCCTAACTAGACTGTCCACAGCAATAACCTTGAAAAATTGTCCAGTTAAGCTCGGGTTTCCTAGGATAGCGGTACCGTCACATAGCGGCCGTCTCCATACTTCGCACTAGTACGAAGTATGGAGACGGCCGCTATGTGACGGCACCGCTATCCTAGGAAACCAGAGTTTTAGGAACATTAAGTTTGTGACTATGAAGTTGCTTCTACTTCAACAATTTATATTTTTGGAATGCAAATGTTTAACTTGTTTCTTAAAATAACAAAATCGCTATATTGATAACTATAATATTTGAGCCGTTCCTTCGAATCGACACCTTTCAAACAAAAATATTTTATTGAAATTTGTCAAATAGTCTCTGAGTAATCGGTGGACATACATAAAATAAATATATTACAAATTGTGACACGTTCAGTAAACAATTGAAAACATATTTTTTTCTGCTCGTGAACTATATACCCTATGGTTCCTATTTTATGCCACTGAACTATAATACCTATATTATACAATTCCGCACAGAATTATAATGAATTCAAAAAAAAGAACGCAGTGTTTTTCCCATATATTTTTAGCTATGTTTCATTTCCTGTAGTTTGTGGGTTACTGGTAGAAAAAGCATTGTATACAATAGTTATATAATTCGATTTTTGAGATTCATACCTTAATTAGGCCAATCAGCAAGCTTCGTGGACTAAACGCGGTACTCGACAGAAACAGATAGAACGTTATAAAGATTGCATAAAATACTAGTTAAGGGGGTGCTTTAATAGTATTGAAGAATTATTTACACAAGATTAAAAAACAAGATTTTACCTATTATCACTCAAAATTATGCACAGATATTCCTAGTTTTAGTATTTACTCCTATTATTAAGTGTATTTAGGTACTAATTTAACAACAAAATCATTTTATTTTTCATGAATAAATGTTGAATTGAATCGATTTATCATATAATCCATACTAACATTATAAATGCGAAAGTATGTCGGTCTGTCTGTCTGTCTGTCTGTCTGTTACCTCTTCACGCTTAAACCGCTGAACCGATTGCGATGAAATTTGGTATGGAGATAGTTTGAGTCCCGAGGAAGGACATAGGCTACTTTTTATCCCGGAAAAATACCCTTATCCGCGATAAACGAATTTAAGGCGGACGAAGTTAGTTACTTATATAAACTTCTATCATATAAACATTACTTACTTCTAAGATCATTATCTTTGCAGTTTGTGTGCTAAAATTAATGCATACAGAATGCACATCAAATACGAAACTCTGTGACGCTGGCAGATAGTTAATTTATCGAAATGGTAAATATAGTGCGGGGCAATGGAGTGTCCGAGAATAATGGATAGAGCAGTGTGAAAGGGATTTTGCTGCCAATATTGAATATATCGAGCTATTTAAACTAGTAATGCCTGTTTGGGTGAAATAGACCCACACTTTTGCCGTATCAATTACCAAAAAAATCCTGCTACTGATTATATTTTCTGTTTGTAATGTTTTACAAACAGTACGTTTCATGTTGTAACGTACACCAAAAATTTAACGTTTTGACCGCCAAGCAGCTAAGTAATAAGACGTGACCGCCACAGCAAGAAAATGAAAAAGTGATTGCAGAACGAGGTTCCGAATATAATATTGATATTATATTCGGAATTTTAGAACCTCTACATTTGGTCGGCATATGCTGACGTTAGCGTCAGTGGTACTAATTTTCGATGACGTCATTTGCCGACTGTGGCGGTCAAAAGGTTAAGCAAAGAGAAACCGTTATTCAAAGGTGTTATTTTATAACGAAGTTTAAAAGTTATGGACCGATTTGTGCGGATCTATAAATTTATTCACTTGTTTATCACCTCGTAGAGTTGTAAAATTAAAATAGTAACGGGCAAGGCATATTTTCATATTCGTCATCAAATACTTTGAATGCTTATAAGATTGAATGCGTATTGTTATATATTTATCCGTTTGTGTATATTCATTATGTATATACAAATATTTAATTACACACATATTTTTTTTCTGTTTCAAATGTCAGATGTAAAAATCAAGATTATTTCATAATTTATTTTATTTATATTCATAATCTGATAATTTTATATATTCTGCCTCAAAAACATGCTCCCTTTTTTGCCTCTTCAAAATAAAGCCCGATTCCTTAGACTCAGAGCCTGCTAAGTCAATACCTACAGCTGATGCCGATTTCTTAGACTCGGATCCTGCTAAGTCAGTACCTACCGGCGGTCGACGGCTTGCGATTGTGACTGCAAGTCGCTGCGATTTTCATCTGCGTGCCGCTAGGCTGCTGCCGCCCAAGTGAAAATAATGTTTCAAGAGGAAAGAGGTTCTCTACTGTGATGCGCCTTTGACGGCGCTCCTTCACAATGTGACAGACATCAAATTGATGATTTTCCCGTATTTTATGTGTTGTTTTCTTCTAAAATTATTGTGAAGTGCTTTTTGTATTTTGTCTCTAGGTTTTCTTACATCTGTAGCATTTTTAAGTATGTTTCTCTGGTGTAAGTACCTTCTGATTTTCACTGTCTGTTAGTTTTTTAATTCTTTTTCGTTGTATATTTTATGTTTCAATGAGTTCTCAGCCCAGTATAGGCTTAGTGGAGTTGTTGGAATGCCCTCTCTGTAGCGATAAGAAAGTTTACAAGGGACGTCGGGGTCTGGACGCCATTCAAACTGCACGCCGCCATGCTATCCGCTTGGCATGCGATCCCCCGCTACCAAGCTCTTCACAAATCAAATCAAATCAAATCATTTATTTCTGAACAATAGGTATACACACAATGTAATTATGCTAGATAGTAGGTACATGTGATAGTCCAGCTATGTTCCGCCTCGAGGCATACACAAATCTCATAACCTACATGCGTATTGCACTAAATTCAAGTTATCACTTAAGTATTAATTGACTAGTAAGCTTTTTTGACCAGAAATTCACTTAAAGCCCGCTTAAATTCTAGAAACGTTTCGTTTCTCCTGATATCAGCAGGTAGATGATTAAAAATTTTCGGGGCAATCCCTATAATATTTTTTGACACAAGTCTTGTCTTAGATGGGGCTGCACACAACTTGTTTTGTAAACTCCGCTGGGGCCGACGATTTCTTAAATGGCGTCCTCGCACCAGAAGACGCAGCGTGAGTGGGTGCTGAAGATTGGTGGAGTCCGCTGTATGCGGGTGCTGCAAGATAGGTCATGGTGGCATTCTTTGGAGGAGTCATATGTCTAGCAGTAGACATCGTTTAGCTAATGATGATAAGATAAGAACTAAATGACCAATTTTTTCATAGTGAAGGTTTTCTGCAATCGCTTCAATTGCGAACAACTCTGGCCTAGTCTGTTATAAAATAAAATAAAACGCGTGTATGTAGTACCAAGAGCGCATCAAACAGCAGGAGTCAAGCAAACTAATGAACTCACTGAAGTTTATTTTTATCAGAAAATGACCACTGAAGTCAGTACCATTGAAATGGTAGGAATATTTCTCTAAAATAAGTCTTATAAACATTTCATTAAATCTTTATAGATTACATAGGTTGGGAAACCATACGAAATAGGTAATAATCCCTTTCTGCGAATTAATTCAAAGCTTCACATCTACTGCTGAAATAGTAACTAATTTATTATTTTAAAATTTCCATAACCTTTATCAGGAGCGCATCAAAGGGCAGGAGTCAAGCGAACTAATGAAGTCATCGAAGCGAGCCAGTTTAAACCAAGTATACATATACTATACTATAGAGTATGGAAGTAATAGAGTGGACACTGTCTAAGAAAGATGTGTCGTATCTTTAGGCGAAATTCTAGCGTGCTCTGCTACTTTTGAACGCCTGATTATTATTAAGGGCCTTAGAACAACTTAGAACAACATTACTAGATGGCGTTACTATTGTTGGCTCTCAATACAAAAAATGTAAGGAGAGTGACGACATCTATCGTTGCTGCTATTCTAAAGACACTCAGTGGTATGACTTTCATCAGTTATTCTCAGTACAACAAAAGTATTGAAGGCCACTGATGATAAATACGCCATCACTTCATACATTTCAAAAGTGAAATATATTTCTAGGGTTGGATAACCAACTTAGGTTTATTACTAGAGTTATATACAAGTTTGAAAGTTTGTTTATCCGTAGATAATTTTGTTTCTTAATCCTTAATTTGATAATAATTTCAAAAATACCATAATTGTGAATACAAACGATTAAAAATAAATTGGTTGCTAAAAAAATACAACAAAGTAAACAAAAAAAGTTAAAGTGATTACATCCGCCATCTCTCGTAAGCATGACACAACTGAAATGGCAGGTCAGCTTGAAGAAATGTTGCAAAAGCGCATCTTCTTAGAGTGGTGCTATAAGGTAGTAAACCTTTCAAACATTAATGGTACATAAGGTCGTGAGTAACGTATCGTTACTGAAGTTAGAGGATTGATTCATTGTGAATCACAAACGGTCTGATGGTCTAACGGATAGGACGCTGTTCCGGTATAACAGAGACGCTGGTTCGATTCCGGCTTAGACTGCAGTGGATCGCATTTAATTTTCTTTTCTACTTCGATTTTTGTATCAATATTGTATAAAAAATATGTGATGTTTTACATTAAAAAATATAAACAAACACAAAAAAGCAATTTTCAAATTATGGGTTAATCTTGTGATAAACCTTATTCGAATTGAGTTTCATCCAACCTTAAACATGACTCTCTCTATTACTTAAATACTCTTTGCTTGTATACTGAAAGCCTGATAGTAGTAGGACATGTAATCTATACATATAATCAAGCTGAAGAAGGTCGAAAGTCTGTACATGGAAGATATTCGTAAAAAAATTGGCCGGGGATACTTAAAATCAATAACAGAACACGTTCCAAAAGTTTTTAGAATTTATGTCTGTTTGTCTGTTTATCTGTTTGTCTGTTTGTCTATTTATTTGTGCGCGCATCACGTGAAAACGGCTGAACAGATTTTGATGCAAACTTTATTAATCGGTCGAAAAAATCCCCGGCCAGGTTATAAAAATTGAACCCTAAAAGGGGGGGGGGGGGGGGGGGGGGGTAGCTACTACATTTGATTGAGTTAAGTGTGCACCTGAATCTTATCGCGCTACTTATGAAGGAGGTGCAAACTTCTCTCAAACATGTGTTACGAACCCACGAGTATCGAGTACCTTGCTAAACTAACAGGTGGCGCTAAAATTAATACATTTTTGCCAAATCTATACTCATATTATAAATGCGAAAGTGTGTCTGTCCGTCTGTCTGTTACCTCTTCACGCTTAAACTTGGTATGGAGATACTTTGAGTCCCGGGTTTGAGGCTACTGTTTATCCTGGAAAAATACCCTTATCTGCGATAAACGAATTTAAGGCGGACGAAGTCGCGGGCAGAAGCTTGTGAAAATATAAAGCTGTAGTCTAGAAAACAAGATAATTCGAGCAAGGAAGTGAACGTGGACGGAAAGGATTGTTTTACTTATTTATGAACACTTCGCACTTGAACTTTGAATGACCTGTCATTCAAATTTAAAAAGGTCATGCATTAACTGAATGAATGCAGAGATAGATAGGTACCTACTTACATCACATGCAATTTATAGAAAGAATGCTCCATTAATCATTATTTAGGTAAGGCCGCGGGCGTTTCATTCAACCGCTCTCCTGGTTTTGTGTGACAAAGTATTCACAGATGCGATGACAAATAAATCAACATTAAATGAGAACTTCAAGTTAAGCTTTCATTTTAACTGCATCCATAAAATTACAGTACATTTGTCTTTGCATCTGTGAATATTTTGCACTACAAAGATACCAGCTGTTGAAACACCCGAGGCCAGACCCATTAAGCTGTTTCAGTCTACCTCTTGATTATATCATACATCTCTCTAGGACATACGCCCGTTAGCATTCCCAGGCAACTTTAGTTACTATTACTTCCGATAAGCAACTTAGAGAATACAAATTTTAAATTAAATATATTACAGGACATTTTTTTACGCAAATCGAACTAGTCCCATGACATATTTACTTATATACATAGAAAACTTCTGTGTATATAAGTAAATATATCATGGGACTCTAAACTGAAACAGGATGTTGTTTCGGCCGACTGGTTACCTATGCTTGAGGCATCGACAGTAGACGATAAAGTCTGTCACTTCAACAAAGTCATTTTAAAACTGTTCGATGAGCATGCGCCAGTACGTGCCGTAAGGCTGAAGCGGCCGCCTGCTCCGTGGATTACCGAAGGCGTATGGCAATGACTAGGCGGGACAAAGCATTCCGTACGTATTAGCGGGATCGGTGTGACGAAAACTGGCGCCTTTTTAAAACTGCCAGAAATCGTTGCAACCAAATGGTAAGAGCAGCGAAGCGACGTTACATCCATGAAAATATTCTGGCTTCCTCTCCAGCTGATACGTGGAAATTCCTCAGGTCACTTTGTGTCGGTAAATCCAAACCCGAAGTCGATGCTTCTGCCTTCTCCCCTGATCAACTTAATATTCACTTTTCCAAAACTACTTCTCTCAATCCCTTAATTAAATTCAAAACTTTATCCTTTATTGCATCGCTTCCTTCTCCCGATATTGACTCTTTTGATTTCATCCCTGTTGACGAAGAGGAAATTTATAAAATTGTCATGTCCATAAAGTTAAAGGTCGTTGGTCATGATAACGTGAGTAGAGCCATGGTCACTCTCATTTTAGACTGCATTTTGCCCATTGTATCTCATATCGTCAACACCTCGTTACTCACTGGGGTATTTCCATCTTGTTGGCATAAGGCCTTTGTAATCCCACTTCCCAAAGTACCAAGCCCCGGTTCCCTCAATAATTTTAGACCCATTTCTATTCTTCCATTTCTCTCCAAAATTCTTGAGGCGGCAGCCCACCAACAAATTTCAAACTTTATTAATCGTAACTCCCTTCTATCGCCATTTCAATCTGGCTTCCGTCCCGGGCACAGCACCTCCACCGCTCTGCTCAACGTCATTGAAGATGTTAGGCTAGGCATGGAATCATCTAAGGTTACAGTGCTGGTGCTCATTGATTTCTCAAATGCTTTCAATGCGGTTGACCACGACTTACTTCGTGGTATTCTCATACATTTGCAAGTCTCCTCTGGTGCAACTGAGTGGTTTTCTTCATATCTCTCGGATCGTGTTCAGGCTGTCCGTGGCAGTCGTTCCTTGTCCGATTGGTGTGATCTGAACTCTGGGGTACCTCAAGGTGGTATTCTCTCTCCGCTTCTATTTTCCGTTTTTATCAACCTCTTTACCATCAACATTCGCAGTTCTTACCATCTGTATGCCGACGACTTGCAATTATACGCTCAAGCTGATGCGAGTGAAATAGACTATGCTATCTCACGGATTAATGATGACCTACTTCACATTGCTGACTGGTGTAGTAGTTTTGGCATCTGTGTCAATCCTACTAAATGCCAGGCTATATTTTTGGGTAGCCAGCAGCAATTATCCAAACTCACTGCTGGCTCCGTCGCACAGATCTTATTCGACGGTAATGTCATTCCCGTTTCCAAACAGGTCAAGGATCTAGGCTTAGTTTTGGACTCCAACCTTTCATGGAATTGTCAACTTACGGAGGTAAGTTGGAAGGTTTCTGGTACGTTGCGTAGTCTTTATAAGTTTAAAAAATTTCTCCCAGTAAACACCAAAAAGATACTTGTACAGACTCTAGTGTTACCTCTCATAGATTATGCTGATGCGTGCCTCACCAACATTACCCAAGAGTCCCTCAATAAGCTAGATCGTCTCCTTAACAATGACATACGTTTCATCTTCGGCCTTCGTAAATATGACCACGTTTCATTCTTTCGCCGTCAGCTCAATTGGCTTCCCATACGTGGTCGCAGGCCTCTTAGAATCCTTTGTTTCCTATTTTCTATCCTGTTCGAGCCTTCCGCTCCAGGATACCTCAAAAGCAAATTCGCTTTTCAAACTCCCCGTCCAGGCTGTGAACTACGTTCCTCCCGAATTCTCAAACTTTCAATTCCTTCACAGCACACCGGTTTCATGTTAAATTCTTTCGCCGTTCAGGCAAGGCGTCTCTGGAATTCGCTCCCTCTTTCTATCAGACAAGCCCCAAGCAACCAAAAGAACTCAAGTAGCGTCCATCTTCCATGCAGTAGCTGGTATATTTTGTATTTATTATTTATATGTAATATATATATATATATATATTATATACCATATATAGTATAGGTATAAGCAATTATGTATGCATTATTTGCTCTTGTGTCCTAACGCTCTCAGTACTGAATGTTTTACCCCACTGCACCATTTGCATGCTTCTCTGTTTGGCCCTATGGTCGACTGGTAGAGAATGCCTTTTGGCATTAAGTTCGCCATTTGTACTTACTTTTGTTTTGTGCAATAAAGTTTAAATAAATAAAAATAAAAAAACTTCCCAACTCAAGAAAAATATTTTGCTCCTTACACAAATATTTGCCCTTACCGGGATTTGAACCCAGGACTTTTAGCTTCGCAGGCAACGTTACTCCCGCTGAGCTGCTGGTCGTCGAAAAGATCTATCACCAAACCAGCTACCCGTGTACCAAGAATAGTTCAAATCTGTTTAGCCGATTTGGCGTAAAGAAGCCACAAAGACACATACAAACATAAAAAAAAAAAACCGATTCAGCGACCTTCAAATAGTCTTTATCACTTCCTTTTTAGAGAACATCTTCAATGTCGTGTTTACGACTTTATTATCATATTAGCTTCTGCCCGCGACTTCGTCCGCCTTAAATTCGTTTATCGCGGATGAGGAAATTTTTCCGGGATAAAAAGTAGCCTATGTCCTTCCCCGGGACTCAAACTATCTCTATACCAAATTTCATCCAAATCGGTTCAGTGGTTTAAGCGTGAAGAGGTAACAGACAGACAGACAGACAGACAGACAGTGTGATAGGCAAACAGTCTCATCTACACGTTTGTAGATAGACGTGAAAAAACCAGATAAAGTGCCTATCTATCCGATAAGGGATTTCCTCTGTTGAACACGTTGATCACGTAGATTAATTGTATATATACTTAAGTATTGTAACATTATAGGGAGAATTAAGATACAGTTGAGGTGAGACGGTAGTCTAGAGTATAGAGAGTTGCAGGTTAAAATTATATATATAAACTATGTGAAAAATCACCGAGTTTCCGTTCCACCTACCACCCCGACGCTACGCATACTACAACAGACACACTTTCGCATTTATAATATTAGTATGGATAGATTATAAGGTATAACCTGGTAAGACTGGATCAAAGGTAAGATCGGATGAAAACAATTTCCAGCGAATCGGTAGATATTTTGCGTTGCCATTTTATTCCTTACCCACACTATGTTGCCAGTGATAAAAAAATATCTACCGTTTCGCTGGAAATTGCATCCGATATTACCTTTGATCCGGTCTTATCCGGGTATACCTTATGTATTGTCTTCCCCGGACCATCTCAACATTGTCCCTCAATCAACATAACGCCTTTAGACTCCATTATATTAATTGATTGCTTTGTTAGTAGCATAATGCTGTTGAAGTCTCTCAAAAGCACAATATGCTTAGAGACACAATGAAACAATTCATCATATTATTAATGTTAAGTATTCTTTGAAATAAATCAAATTAAATGACAGAATAGTAGTTACGAAAAACTTCACAAAATAGATCGATTCGATTTAAATTTTGTCACTACGGTTAGTGACTTACGAATTCTTGTACGAATTTTAAAGTCTTTCTATAGCAAATCTTAAGAGAGGGCACTCACCTGAAGAGAGTCTCCTAGGGGCCCCTAGAACAGCTGATGGGCTCACCATATAACTGAATACCTGATTTTTTACAAGGTTTATCACGTTCGGGTTTGGTTTTGGAATTTTCGCGAGGTTTTTGCTCAAGCAAAGAATATTTGAGAGCAGCTAATGTGTGTCGGTTGCGCTGTTGAAAAGTATTGTAGTTGGCAGCACTGTCTTGCGTTTTGTTCTTGCTTGCGAAATGGACCGTTTTGTTCCCAGAAACTAGCTATCGATTAGTTAATTTGAAAATAAATAACATCAAACAAGTGTTTGTTTTGTGCGTACTTTGAATATGTATAGCCTGTGCTTTGCTCTGTGCTAGTCATTCAAAGTACGGAACACGAGTACTTTAATAAAATATTTTTACCAATCTCGGAAAAAACTAATATAAATAAATACATAATAATAAATATTACGGGACAATTTTTACACAAATCGAACTAGTCCCATGATAAGCTCAATTATGGGTACTAGACGACGATATATTTAATAAATATATTATTACTTACATACATATATAGAAAATATAGAAAACATCCAAGACTCAGGAACAAATGTTTATGCTCATCACACAAATACTTGCCCTTACCGGGATTTGAACCCAGGACCTCAGCTTCGCAGGCAACGTTACTCCCACTGAGCCAAACCGGTCGTCGTATATGTACCTAAAGAAAACTTAGTAATAAAAGTAAAGCATGTCTCATTCACAAAGTTAAACTTAAAGTTATCACTTCTTTAAGGCTTTCCCGTATATTGATTGTGTTGACATGACCTTGATTGGTTAAAATTTTCTTTGAGATATAGCAAACGAAAATTTTCAATACAAACTTAAACAATGTTTTTTTGCTTAAAAATATTTTTTTCACATTTCTATGGTTTACAGAAGATTTATTTCTACATAATGACGTAAACTCACTGATCGAGGTCATGATATATATGCATGATAGATAATGCTAACAGATCATCGCAAGTGCAGACTTCTGGCCGAAGGGTGTAGTGTTTCGGCAGTTCAGGGGCAATCTGTCGAATCCTACACCAGATCAGACGACGCAACGGAGCCACGGAGTTACGTCGCCTAAATCAAACTAGTTTGAAGTATTTTTTTTGCATTTTGTCTTTTTGTAGTTCAGTAACTTGGTTTTTACTGTAATGCTGTGAAAATTTTTGAATAATAAATAATAAATAAATAATTATTATCATTAGTATTCTACTCATAATAATAGTTAGCTAAGATCCGAACTATCTAGACTGTCCACTATCTGTCTACCTACACAGAGTAGTGGAATGCTTTGGTCACATCGACAGGAAAGACAGCAATAACCTTGAAAAATTGATAGTCACTGGGAAAATCGAAGGCAGACACCAAGAGACAGAAGCCCGAAACTCTGGGCAGACCATGATTCGCACAACGCTTGATGCGAGTACCACAGTACACGATGTTCTACACTCCGCTGCAGATAGAATGGGATGGTGATGCATCATCAGAGATTTTTATTCTGAGGACATGACATTAATGAGGAAGCTGATGCAATGAGGAGAAAGAACATTTAGTTAATTAGTGGAGATATTGGGATGTGTAATTCTCAAACACAGTTTCGCCCAAACCAATGCTTACAATACGGACGGTAATTTTAAGCGGCTGAATGTATAGAGAAATTGTGACGCAATAAACACGTCTTCGCGTATCCACAGCGTAACGCTTCGGTGTGGGAGGCATGCGTAAAAATCGTGACTGATAAGTCACGTCATTGCGGTAACGCACCGTAAGCGTATTTTAAGCATTAGTTTTGGCCAACCTTAACGCGTTAACAGTCACAAGGATTTAAATGAAACTTATCACTTAATCTACGAGAGTACTCTACGAGATCGAATCAAAAAAGAGAAGAGAATCGAAGAGATTCGTAGACGGACCAAATTCACCGACATAGCAAACCAGGGTAAGCAAACCAAAGTCAATGGGCAGGGCACATAGTTCGAAGAACCGATGGCCGTTGAGGCAGAAGGGTTCTCGAGTGGAGACCGCGTACCGGCAAGCGCAGCGTGGGTAAGCCACCCGCAAGGTGGTCGGACCACCTGGTTAGGGTTCCTGGGACTCGCTGGATGCGGGTCGCCTCTAGGCCTCTGTCCAACAGTGGACTTCCTATGGCTGAAATGATGATGATGATGATGATGATGGTGTCACTTAATTCCCGGTAATGCGGGCAAAACCGCGGATAAACGCTTGTGTAATAAAAATATTAACAGCAAAGTACATTCGCAAAACAATCTCAGTGAACTAAATCTCTTAATCCAAGCCGCCCTATCCGCATAAGAGAGGCCATCAAATTAGTCTGTCTCCTGTGGCGAAAAAATCTATTTACCGCCCGCAGGACCTGCTAACGACCAGTAGGGACACTTCGGGCATGAATAATTTTTTATTAGAAAGTATATTCCACGCGGTTTCGTCCACGATTTGCATCTTGGCCGATGGAAAAAGAGAGTTGCTATAAGTACGACTAGTGGATTTGTGTGATGGACCGATTTTGATTTGTTTTTTTTTACCAGGTTTTATTTAACTTGCAGTGTATGTTTGTACGGGTCAAATCTAAGAAATTAAATTTGACCCACTTGTCGTTCTCCGATCGAGATAATATTTGGCATAGTTATGTAAAATTGTTGACAAATCAGTAGTATAATACCATAGAGCTGATCTGATCATGGAGCAGAAAGATGGTCATAGGAGCTCTGCACTGTGGTTTTTCTTCTATGGAGACAGTGACAAAAGTCGATATCTCTGAAAGTATTAAAGATATTGAAAAACCAAAAATATGTTCGTGTTTGTTATTAAAAGATTTATTAAATAAAAGATAAGAAATAATGAAAAAAATATATTTTTAATGCAATAAAAAAATAAAACAAATTAATTAAATTTATGTCGAAATTACTTCATTTCAATGGTTTCTTTATTATGCCTATAATTAATGAGTAACACTATTTAATCAAACATGCATAAATTTACACAAATAAATTATTTTATCAATAACAATAGTCATATCTCTATACAAACATCTGCTTGTTGCGAGTAGGTACTTACTATACTTAAGTCATTATAAAAAATAAAATCTTTTACATATGTACAGGTATCTAAAACTTATTAAAACTAACATTGATTATAAAATTATAACCTAATCTACTTTATACATCTAATAGACTAATTACAGATTGAGACAAAACAGTTTTTTTCAGAGGTAACTTTCTGAGGCTTGAGATCAATGGATCTGAATTTAATAAAAGGCGATTCAAAAGATCCTGGTTGGTCAACTCGCGTAACATTTTTCTAGTATTTCTAAGCCTGAATGCCTTTATATTTTTATTTGTCGACTCGGCAGCTTCTTCTGAGAGCTCTCCTATGGAAACCAAGATGTTGTCTATCACTTCAGCACCGTGAATAAGCACTTTATGTACGGAAGCTGGCTAATTGTACCATGGAAATTCCTTAACAAGCTGCCGAGCCGTTTCTGAACAAAATTCCTTAAATCTATCGACCTTAATTTTATACCCAGAATTAATACAGTTGAGAATTGTAGCGCACCTATCAATAAGATCTTGCCTAATTCTGGTAATTTCAGCTGCAACATCAGATTTGTCAAAAAACTTGCTTGCTGTGTTCCCGTCATTTGAATTGCCACTTCCTCCACGGCGTGGTTTGTCAACTACCAACCCTAACTTCTTTTTAAATTCACTTTGGATGGTCTTCTTTCTTTTTGCTAATTTTTCCTTTTCTTCAGTCATCCGAACTTGCCACTTTTTCACCTCGAGCCGATACGACGCATGAAGCAAATATTCAAAAAATCTTATACGAGCATGCAGAGGTGTTAACCCAAACTCTAACGTAGTTGTGTCAACGTCTTTGTCCAGACACATGTCAATCTGATTCATGTCCTTGGGTGTAGCACATATAACACCTGGTAGCAGATGCCGTATCACTTAACGCATTACATATCTTGCCGTCCACCATAGTCAGTTGAAGTTGATGATGAACTGCAAGTTCTTCGCCACAAATTGTTTCAAGGAAAGCCAGCCATTTTGCGTTGATTCTAATTAAATTCTCTCGAGTCCTGTTTGATTTTTTCCAGAAAGCGATTAGCGTTGTGGTTAAGTATGTAATACGATTAATCAATGTCTCAGTATTAAAACTTTTATTTTCCGGCACATTTTTAAAAATTTCCTCTAATACTTGTTGATTTTTTTCCTTGTTTGATCCTTTAAAATTACTCCATAATTCAAATATATGCATTCTTGTAAACTGCACCTGCAAAAAAGAACCTGAAAGAAAAGAAACAAATGTTATGAGAATTCGATATTTTTCGTAGCTCCCTCTACTAAAAGCGTAGAGGCCATATTATCAGAGAACGGGCAAAATCGGGCAGTAGGTCTGAAATGAGTCAGAAACTACATTATTCAAGGTTTATTTCAAATATAATATTATTTCTATAAAAGGATCTGAACTACGTTGAATCTCAATTTGAAAACACAGGTAAGTAATGTTTTTACTTACACTGTTATATAGATACAAAATTATGAAGAGAATGACTGTAAATAATAAAAAAAATTAGAAAATATACCTTTATCATTAATTTCCATAATGAGTCACAAAGATAAAACCAAATTTTTTGTAGAAATTCGTCAACAAACAACTTTCACTTTAATGTCTCACTGATAAGGTTAATCACGTGGTGTGTGTTAACTTCAGAGGGTCAAAAAATAATGATGGTCTCCAATTACTTCAAAACTATTTATAGTTTTTGGTAGGCTGACTATTACTAAGTACTTGGGCAATAACAAATTACAGTTTGAATGTTGTGGATTTTCAGAGATATGTCGTATGAACGCGACCACAGTGCTCTGTGATAACATAATGCAATTCTAGCAATATTTGGCTCTTTAAAAACAGCTCAATGAGTACCTAGTTGACGTGTGATCAAAGAAAAGTACAGTCGTATAGTAGTATTGACAGAAACTTTTGTGTTTAAAAATTCACTTGGTCTATATGTGTTCTTAGCTATCTTCATTGAAAAAAACTGTTCAGCCGTTCGTAGATTATCAGATGTGTCATTCTTAAATTTCGCATCGACACATGAAATAGTAGTACATGATCACAGGTCGAAACTAACTTAAGGAAACGAAGCCAATGCAATGGCGAGAGTAACCATGGTTACCCCCAAAGAGTTACTCTTTTGGAAGAGTAAGTCCTCATGGACACCATTATGTTTCTTATCGCGCTTTTCGGTTGAATCAAAGAAAACTAGTTGGTATGTGACAAATATGAATATGTCACAAGCCATGTTACTTAACTGCTGCCACGTTTGAGATGGCTCACCAATTGACTGAGTAGAAATAATCGTGTTATAACTCGCCCTCTCACAACGATTGTCTAGATGTCGCTTTATATTGGGACGAGAGGAAATGTAGGGAGAAAGGAGATTTTTGCCAAACAGTGAGACGTCGGCTCTTAAAAAAATATAATAATTGCCCTACTGAATTTTTGTACTCTGTATATCCATTGACAGGGATTATAGAGTGGCCCATAAAATGCTATGCGCGTATAAGATACGTGTATGTGGGATGTAAATAACTGGTTATAACATGGTTGGTGGGATTTTCTCCTTTCAATTTATAATCGAGTAAGTACATTCAGTTTATATTAGGGTTTAAGGAATAAGAATAGTAGCAGAGCTTGTTTTAAACACGTCAATGATGTCAGAGAATAAATAATAATACAAGTACGGAAGGCTTTTCTTTTGATCTTAGCAAAAGCCGTGCGTAACCGCGTACGTAGGAGAGATACAACCGCGCCTGAGCGAGTGAGCGAACAATCTCTGCAACCACTGCGGCATTCAGAACGTGAACGTTTGCGAATTACGCACGATGCGCGTCTATGTAGGCCTCAGGACTGAGGTCTCCGGTATGCACTGTTCCCTGCATGTTGTAATCGCGGAGTGGAACGCGCCTGCTAAAGTTCATTATTAAATTTATATTTTAAAAAAATGTGAAATTGACTATTTGAAGGTAAATCGGTAATTTTCTTTTTCGTTTTTTTATGTTTGTATGTGTCAGATTTCAACTATTTTTGGTACACGCAGCTATCTAGGCATCCACAGATGGTAAAAGGATACTTTTTACCCGATTACGCAAAATAAAAAACGAGGATTATAATTTTTCCTCCTTCGCAAACGAAGTTGTAAAAGTCTGAAAATTTAGAGTTCTTTTAAAAAACCCAACTTAGATAAAATTTTACGGCTAAGTGAAATGATCCCTTGGGGTAAACAAATATCCTCAACGGCTCATCTGATAAAGAAATAAGTGTAGTTTCGGTATGTACACGAAAATACACTTATTTTTTGGGATAGCCCAGCAAAAATGATAACGTCTGACTTGCACTTAGCCTTAACGCAAAATTTTGTTTTGAAAACTAGCCAAGAGCATGTCAGGTCATGCTCAATGTAGGGTTCCGTAGCTGCTATACAAAGAAATATACCTACAACAGATGAAAAATGTGAAAAGTGAAAAACAGGACAAGCACTTTGATCGCATAGGTATGTCTCGAGGACGGATACGTATTCGTGATAATCTTCTTTTAACTTTGTTATTTACGAGTAGGCTATAATTTAAGATATTTTTTCTGATTTTTAGATAGTATTTGTAGTTTTAGCTAAAGTTGGGGTGGAGGGATATCATCTCATAACAATAAGAATTCTAATATATCGATTGCCACGATCCTGCACTTACTGAACTTTTCTGTTTGGTCCGATGGTTAACTGGTAGATAATGGTATTAAGCCCGCCAATCGTACCTTTATTTGTAGTGCAATAAAGAGTAAATAAACAAAAAATAATTATTAAATAAGAGTTTTCAAGCTAAGTATTGCCTCTTTATTGTTAAAAAACCGTAAAATATTAAATACGGAGCAGCACTCGCTGCGTACTTTGACGTGTCCTGGCACTAGATAGCTTGACAGTTGAGTGACTCCCCTCGCGTTGCATGAAATGAAAATTTTTGTTATTTTTTAATGGAAAGTGTTTTTAATGGAAATAAAATATAAGATAAAGTGATATGTTTTATTACTATATATCTCAAAATTAAATCGATTACAGTAAAACTAAACTTAAACAAAACCAATAAAACGTAACCTAAAAATATAATTAAACTAAAACAAAATAAATTTAAATTAAATCTAAATATGGCCCCTCTGGCATTGTACCGAATATGATGGCGGCGTTTCCTCGCTGAATCGCCAGACTGATTCTTTGAGCGAGAAAACCGCCAGCTCTCCGATCGTCAGTGACTTCTGTAAGCCTCTTCGAAACGTCTTTGAAGAGGCTTAATGCCAAATTAAAAGGAACAAAATTGCACTCAGCGCCAAGATCACTGTATTTATTACTTTTAAGGCATTCGGCCGCTTCTGCCGCTGCTCCAGCCCTAATCGTCGTCCGGTGGAGATGTGATGGGGCCTGTGTGTCTACACAGGTTGCGTCCCACACTAGCACGAAAATATAAATATCTTAAAAATAAATCGAAATAGTCTTTACGTGCCCGCAATATTAAAATAAAACCATTAACACCATGGATCATACAGAAAAAAAGTTGTACCGCTTTGTTCGAATAAATATACCCCTGCGTAATTAATTACTGTTTTCTATTACTAAATTAGTATAACGAGAATTCCGACTTACGCCACAGGCTGAAAAATAGTCAGATAGACATTTCGGTACTTTAAGGGTCCTTATTTGGAACTACGGAATCCTAAAAATGATAAAATCGGACGTCTACTTAGTAGTGAGACAAAATTTTGCTTCAAAAATAAGCAATTATGTGTAGTCTCCACTCTCAGGAGAACATAAACCACAATTGAGTTTGTAAAACGAATATTTCAATTTCATTTCATAAGCAGCTTGGGGCATGTAATGCTTGAAAGCGAGGTAGTGAAATGAATAATAATATCTGATGTATTCTTGTACACGGATTATATTAGTATACCTACCTATCCTATTATTTTGGTGAGACAGTGATTTTTTCTGAATATTGCCAATCGCTGAAGATTTTAACATTTAATCAAAACTTCAAGGTAGGTATTACTCTTACGCAAAATTAACCAATCATCATTATCAATCTGTTGCAGTCCACTGCTAAATAGGTCTCTCCAAGAGTGCGCCACTGAGCACGATCCTCAGCCACTCTCCTCCAACCGCCGCCAGCCACCCTGCTAATATCATCGCTCCACCTTGCCTGAGGACGTCCTACGCTTCTTTTGCCAAGACGTGGTCTCCACTCGAGAACCCGTCTACTCCATCGGTTGTCGGTTCTTCGGCAAATATGACCAGCCCACTGCCATTTCAGTTTGCTAATTCTTTGGGCTATGTCTGTCACTTTGGTTCTGTGACGTATCATCTCATTTCTCGTACGATTCGTCAAAGAGACGCCGAGCATAGCCCTCTCCATAGCTCGCTGAGCAAATTTGAGCTTGGGAACTAGTCGTACTGTCAGTTTCCAATTAACCAATACTTACAAGAAATAAAAGAACATATGTGACTTAATTGTCGGTTCATTACAGTGGGTAATACTTTTAGAAAGAAATAATTGTCCCTTATATTCCATATTCCTAACAATCATCTTTCAGTCGTGCGTACAATTGGTAGTGAGAACAATATACCCATCGCAATACCGCACGTCATGAAAAGGTCAGCAGACGTTAATACGAGTATGTCCATGATATTAACGCTTCGGGTCAGTAGTTACTGTGTTGTAGATGCCCACACTTCAAACAATCCAAGGTTTATAAAGTTTCAGCCGTTTTTTTTTATTTTATGGGGGCAAACGAGCAGATGGATCACATGATGGTAAGCGATCACTTATAAACACCTACAACACTTTCGGAGTCACAAATGCGTTGCCGGCCTTTCAGGTGGGAGCACGCTCTTTTTTTGAAGGCTTGGATTGGAGGTCGCATCGTTCTGGAAATACTGCCGTGAAAACTAACAGAGGATGATGAAATTTGGACCTTATTCTAATTTAAATTTCGCTCGCCATTCAAAAGTAAAGGGACCATTTTACTTTAGACCACATTCGATATCATGGGGTAAGCATCGGTTTTCGGTACAATTTTTTATAGTAGGTGGCAATAAGCGTACGGCCTGCCTTATGTTAAGCAGTCACCATGGCCTAGGAACATTAACGGAAACATCTCAATTCCAGTTTCCAGAAGAATCATAACAATAAATGACAAAAAAATTAAAATAGGTATATGTATTCCGTTTTTTTAGAAATATTTTATACCTTCAATTTCCTAGTATCCATTTTCCTAACAATCATCCTCCAGTCGTGCATACAATCGTACCTAAACCCTCGGAAGTGAAAACAATAGGCCCATCGCAATGGCTCACACCATGAAAAGGTCGGCACACGTTATACACCGTGACAATAACGCACCCGGGACAGTATTGTTATTCTAATTCCAAATAGTACCAATTTCTCTTGCATGTTTCATGACATTTGAGAGCGAAGCGACCATTTTCTATTTGATGTTTCTTAATTCTTTTACGCATTGAGTGAAAAAAAGCATATAGGTTAGTAAGATCATGATGATGAAGAAATACAATAACGAATGTCCAATACCAATATGTACTTACTTCCTTTTATAAAGACCTATAATACCTAACAATCCTCTTTTAGTTGAGCGTACAATCATACCATAACCCTCGAATGTAGAAACAATAGGCCCATCGCAACACCGCACGCCGTGAAAAGGTCGGCACACGTTACGAGTATATTCCGTAGCAATAATGCGTCCGGGACAGTATTGTTATTCTAATTCAAATCGCTACCATTTTTCCTTCCATATTTCATGACATTTGACAATGAAGCGACCATTATATTTCTTAATTCTTTTACGCGCTGAAACAAACGTATGCATGTTGTTGGCCCACATTTATATTTCAGTTTCAAGAGTCTTTAGTCGCCACTGAAGTATAAATCACAGGGATTTAATTTTGATACCCGGTAAGGTGAAGTATAATGCTTATTGTTACTTCGAAAAATCTAGCTCATAATCATCATTTGCTTGTCCTTAGCCCATTTGCTTGGGTTCAGCGCACCATGTTTTTTTCTAACCTAATAAGTCAGTCCTTTTGTTGAATTGTCATACCGGCATATGGGTAGTCAGCCCACTATTTCTTGTAGACACCATTTAAGAACTCGTCAGCCCGCATCGAGTTGGCTATCGGTTCTACGAGCAATATGATGCCACAAATTCAGTGATTCATCTCGCTGCTCCTACGAGTATGTCTGTTACCTTAGTTCTTCTACGGATCTCTTTAGTTTTAATTCGATTTTGCTTGACTCAATCATCAATGCATGTCTTCATTATTATTATCTGTTTCTCCGCTTGAATAGATACATTTATACCTAATACCTGTTTTAGACTGGTCTTACCAATGCTAAGAGAAACTCCAATAGAACCTCATTTATGTATACGCCAATAAATCACACAACATGAAATTAAAAAAGTTAAAGTCCAATAGAATCCGCTGCAGGATATATTAGGCAATAAGCTTACCGTTACGGCTTTTGCTAATTTGGGTTCTGCCCGCTTGGATTACCTGAAAACAACACCCATTATTAGATATTAACGGAATGGTTGGGATTTGAGATGATTCATGCGCTGGGGTTCTGTAATACCACATATGGTATTGTTTAATCAAAATTCTTATTTTTATAATAAGCTTTTAGTCTCGACTGTACTTTTCTTTAAATAACCATCAACTACTCACCGAGACGATGCTAAAGTTCCCAAACTCGGTAGGATCACGTTATTTTATAACAGAGTTCCTAGGATCAACTTTCGACTTCATCATCAACCCAGCTCCATATTACTGCATTCTCTTCAAAGTTTCGTTAGTATACCAAATTTCAGTTCATTCGGTCTTGGTAAGTGGTTCAGATGTTCCTTGTAAACATACACAATAAATGTGAAATTAAAGAAAATCTTGTAATATTTACCATTCTAAAGATCGCGATACTTAGCTTTTTCAATCACATTTTGAAATTTATATGCGCAAATAAACGCAAAACCACAAACGGGACTACACTTAGAAGAGTAATGACTAGTGATCGCAAATTTGATGGCATTCTTAATGCAGCGATAATCGTAGAGTGCCATAGGTGTGGCAAATTTCAACCGAAATATTATTGGGGTGAGGGGATTAGGATAACTGTCGAAAATATTAACTACTAGCTGTGCCCGCGGCTCCGCCCGCTTGGAATTCGGTATGTGTCAGTAAGCGGCTACTTCACCCCTCTCCCCTGGTGGCGTAACTTGAAGTAAAGTCCAGATAAAATATTATACAATTACCACTAAATAAAACTACACTCCGAAGTCAATAGTTTTTCGCCCTTATTCAAATTTTTGACGTGGTTTAAAAGACATAGAGTATAGGTATACTTAGTAGGTATATATCGGACGATACAGTACCACTTTTCTATTTTTACGTCCTTAACTGTACCTATCCAAATCAAGTCCATGGCAAATATCATCCAAAACGGTTCTCCAGTCAAATCAGTCTAAGCATGAAAGGTAAGAACACATAGAAATCCATACTTCACAAACTTTCGAATTTAGGTCTAATTTTATTTAGAAGTAAGATTAGAGGAAAGGTGAATATAGATATCAAAAACGTGAGGCCAAGTATTTACATTTTATTTACAGTTACGATTATGTATGCACAACTAAATATGTATATACATATTCCAAAAGTAGGTATGTAGAATATATTTACATAATGTTGAAATTTTACAAAATTTTTTGTACACCCCATTGTGAGTCTTCCCGTTGGGCATCTGCACGAACAGCTCCGTGCAGCTGGTGATGCGCGAGCACGCCCCGTAGAGCTGCCCGTGCGAGAAGCAGCCCGTGCGCAGGTCCACGCCTACGGCACGCAGCGTTTGCCTCTGCGACTTGTAGATGGTCATGGCGAAGCAGACGCTCACGGGAAACTGTAGGCGCTAGAATCGGAACGGGAAGTTGCTCGGGATCAGGGGGATGCGGGAATGAACACGGCTTCTCCGACGCCGCACACCATCAGAATTTGCGCCTCGATGAGGTTTCGCTGCAGCTGCACTACTTTTAGCTTGGTTCCATTGCATAACTTTGGAGGTGACAACTTCCGAAAAAGCATGATTGGAACTCCAGTTTTCAGGGCAATGGGGAATGAATAAAAAATTTCAAAATTCTTGAAATTTTGTTTATAGGTAGGAATAAGCCTCCTTATTGTCAGAAGAAAAAAAAACAGTTTTTTCTGTTGCTTAGAAATAAATAAAAAGATGAAAAGATGTTGGTGGGCCTATATGCCCGTCTTATACGGTACGGCAAAAATAACTGTACATTTACAGCCATTTTTAACCGACTTCCAAAAAAGGAGTAAGAAACTACTACGTACTAAAAAGACATACTTTTTAGATTGGAACATCACTCTTTACTCTATGGTTAATATTGTATGCCACTGATCTATAGTGAAATATTATATAACTCCGCGCAGAACTATAATGAATTTGAAAAAAGGATACATAGGAAAAGTGTTTTTGCAATTTTTTTTTTTCTATGTTTCATTTATTTTAGTGTATGGGTTGCTCGTAGAAAAAGTTTTGTATATAATAGTTATATAATTAGCTTTTTAAGTCTCGTTCCTTAATTAAGCCACTCGGCAATCTTCGTGGCCTAAACGCGGTACTCGACTGAAAAAGCATATATTATATAAAGATTACATACAATTACACACCACGGAAGTTACACACAAGCCACTAAATCTGCATAGGACTCAACTCGTCTAAACATGCTCCTCTTGAAATGCTTTAATTGACCTTTTAAACATCAAAGTAGATCTTATCCGTAAAGAGCGGCACCAGGAAATCATACAATCAAAGCATCCTGATTAAACAAACTCGGTAATAAATATCGCTAAGATACATACCGCAATCGTAAACAAAATTTGAATCTCAAGTCACGAGATAAGACGACAAGCAAGTTATATATTCGTGCGGTGATTGGGAAAGTTGCGAACTTCGACTCTATACAATTTAAACTTCGCCATAAGAAAACAGATTCGGATTTAATTTAAAAGGGTTATGAGTATCTTGAAATTGAATTACTGTTGTCGTCTGACAAGGGAAACTCTCCGAAGAGGAATCTCCAGGATTTTTTTTCCATAATGTCGAGGGTCCGCTTAAACATAATCGAAAAAGCATCGAAAAATATCGCCATAAGCATTATTTTCCTCTGATTTAAGTCTTGAAACCTGTGTCATAAAAGTTTTATTGGTTTTTCGATGAAGTTAGATTAGCTACCTTTATATAGAGACTTTATGTTGGACTCACTTGTAAAGCAATAAAAAGTAATGTAATTACACGCTCGTAAGAAATATTGGAGCAAGAAATGTTGTATATGTCGCAGGGAAATGGCCAAAATAGAGATTTGATCAAATCTCTAAGGGATATGACCAAATCACAATGGCGAATCAATTTTATCATTTGTCTAGAAAATCCCTGAATCAGTTTTAGTGAAATAACGAAATCAGCCCAAAAAGGCAACTTGTTTTGTAATTTCACCAGATTTGTGACTCGATAAAATCCCTGAAACACGTCAGTGAGGTGACAAAACGAACTTGCAAAGTCAAGTCGTTTTATTATTTCACTAGACAAGTTCAGTGATATTGTAAAGTCTCATATGTCTCACGCTTAGTGATATGATCAAGATTTTATCATATCACTGAACGTGTCTAGTGAAATGATAAAACGAGTTGACTTTGCGAGTTCCTTTCGTCAAATCACTGGCGTGTTTCAGGGATTCGTCGAAACACTAAACACAACTGGTGAAATGACAAAACGAGTTGCCTTTTTTGGCTGATATCGTCATTTCACTAAACTGATTCCGGGATTTAATCAAATGACTGTCTTTTTCTAGACAAATGAGAAAATTGAATCGCTATTTTAACATCCTGCGTAATTTGGTCATATCCCTTAGGGATTTGATCAAATCTCTGTTTTGGCTATTTCCCTGCGACATTTGCAACCTATGTTAGACAATAAACTTTGCATTAAGTATATGTCGTTGGCGCAGTCGGTAGGCAATCCTAAAGATAGTACAAACAGATTCCATCAATGCAGCATATTCAGAAAATATTCCAATTATTACATATTTATTTCTTGATCTTGTCGTGCTGGCCTTGTCAATGGTGTAGGTCACTCTAGTTTGAGAACGGAGAAATTGGAGCAAAAATTTCATATCTGAAAGGGATAGAAAAGGGTTAGGATTTCCAGTCTCACGAAATTGCACCAAGTCGAGGGAGTTCAAATTATTAAGCAAATCACGCTTAACACAATAGTAACGATACATATGATCTTAACGCAGGTCGACTAAGCCTGCCAAACACATTCAGACCCCAGTTCACCCAGGTCGAAGATTAACCCTTGCCGACCTAAATCTACAAAGGTGTCG
The DNA here is from genome assembly GCA_905404275.2 of Hedya salicella. NCBI lineage: Eukaryota > Metazoa > Arthropoda > Insecta > Lepidoptera > Tortricidae > Hedya > Hedya salicella. The sequence goes on along the minus strand of FR990114.1, from coordinate 5,032,810 downwards.
ACTAAAATGGCCTTCCTTACGACACGACAAGGCTGCTTCTGTTTATTTAAACGGCAGCTTAAAAGCGTGATTAGATATTTGGAGAACCCAAAAGTTCACATCTTGACAAAAAGCTCGCAGTCAAAAAGTCAATACGACTGACAACGGTTGACAGACAATAGTCTAAACTAGAACTAAAAAATCTGGGAGAATAAATGGCCATTGTAATAACTAGAGCTTGAAAGATTTTATTGTAGCATTCTTTGATATCTGCTGTCCACTGAAGCAAGGTACTAAAAAGATCAACGGGAGACTAACCAAATGTTTAAACTCGGTAAACTCACAAAGCATTAACTTTCTCAGTTCATCCAACCCCACGCGGGGCAAACGGACACTTACGTGCGTATGTCAATATGTGGGGGCTGTGTGTGCTCGCCAAACATGGGAGGGCCTAAGTGGACGTATTAACCGAATTTCTTGGTTTGCCCCCGAGTTTGCCTATAGATCGCTAGATTAGTAATAATTTATGATGCAAACATCACTTAAAGCAAATGTAACATTAAAAAAACCGGTCAAGAGCATGTCGGACCATGGTCAGTGTAGGGTTCCACAGCCGTTTATGCGAAATTGACATTTGATTGACATTAGATTTGCTTAGTTGTAACCTGACTGAGTTCACAAAAATGGTCGTAAATCATTTGTCTTCTTCAATCATCTTTCAAACAGAAGAAAACATTTATCTTGTGTTTAATTTCATGAAGTAGGTGAAGGTTGTGTTTGTTAATAAATTAATATTGTAATTTATTGTTCATTTCTTGACATTTTATATTTGACATAATAGTATAGTATGTATCATGCATTGGATAAAATAGTCTGTAAGTGATATGTACCTACATCTATACTATTATAAAGTTGTAAAAATGAAATGTTTATATGATTGTCAGTGTCGTTGTGGCTTCATCACGCTAAATCGGCTAAACGGATTTCAACTATTTTTGGTACACGGGTAGCTGTGTATCTCCAGATCTGCCGCCGTAGGGAAAAAGGGCGCATCTAACATTTTTGTCAAAAATGAGTTATACAGGGATTTAGATAGCCCTCTAGGTCCTCTACGTCCCAGCTACAGTATATCACTACTTCTTGGGACACCCTGTATATATATTCGGAATCAGCGAAAAAAGACGCATCTACAACTATTTTTAAATTTGATTAAAAATGAACAGAACCCTATGAAACATCAAATCAAAAAGGACTTATCTGCGTGATACCGTATAGGATACGAGATTGAAAAGTCCTTTCTAATTTATACTAAAATGAAAAGACGTATCTAAGTAAAAGCGTTTTATTTACCAACGAAATATGTATAGTGTTGTAGAATGAAATGGCGTTTCTACACGGTAATATGAAGAAAAGACAGTTCTACGCAGTTGCGCCCCTTCATCTTAGTAAAACCACCATTAATTCAGGCGCAAGTGGTAGAACCGTCTTTTCTACGTAGTATTGTTAGGTGTACGGGGCAAAGGGGACTTATCCTATTTTATGCATATTATTTAAATGACGATTACATGGGTAATTTATAGGTAGTTATAATAATTTCCTAGGTATATAATATATTCGTCTGTTGATGACCAAGACTCATTAAGTCGATACGAGGTTTTGAAGAGTTTAAGTAGTGTCAGAGTTTTTGTGAGTTTTGGTTGTCAGCAGGAGACTTGATAATAAATTATTAATACACTACTAAACTCATAAGCAATAATTTTGTGTTCATAATAATAAATAGGTACTCTTAACTAATATTTTTTTTTATATAGATGATTTACCTACTGTTTAAATGAAAAAATAATACTTACTTCAATAATATTTATGTGACATTAAAATAACTATAATAATCACTTAATCAGTTATTCCTCTCTAGTTACAGTCTGCTCGAGCGAGACTTACTCGATGTTCAAAATATATCTATGGTAATCATAACACATCAAAACGACCTTAGTATTCAGACTAATAATCAACACCAAGCGCGGGTAGTTCGAATAACTCGCGCGGCTAGAGGATGTTGATACTCGCTTCTCCAGTTCCCTCAAGACCATGGATGTAACGCTACGTCCAAAACGTCGAAGAATTGCAAACGAAAGATAATTAAATAAATCATATTTATACGCGGTTAATTAATTCCGTTTTGTTGAATTGTGATAATGAGTGAAGATCGTGTAAGTTTAAATGAATATCTATGGTTCCGTTAACTACTTCTAACTGTTCTATGTTAATGCCAGACAGCAGGAAACCGTTTTGGTATAATCCCTCTACCTTCCCTCTACTCATAAGAATAGTTTCGATTTCACTCAAGTGCATTAAGACTGGTTTACAGGTAGTTACGGGTAGCATAAAAAAACGATTTTAAGTACACACCATTTGTCTTTTAGTGACTGTTTGAGAGGAAGATAACAGTCAAATTTTGTTAACATTTAAATTTTTTGTGCTTTTTTGTTTTTTGTTAGCAGTTTGTAAGCACAACTAGTAACACCAACTCCTAAGAGTTTGTAAAACGTGGCTAGAAATAAATAATGTACATATGTCCCTTCTCTAATTAAATTGGCTGTTAACTAGAAATATAGTATGTTTGTTTTATTATAATTAGATTTATTTAACTAGTTAATACACTAGGTAGGCACTGAGCCTGTGATTATAGTTCCTACGAGAAATTAAAGTACAAATTAAGTTGATCTCAACAACTAAAAACCATTTTTTATGTTGAAAGTAGAAGAAGCTGTAGGTTTCTCATTAATAAATTTATATGTTAGTTAAATCTGTATTTTATTAATAAATATAAATGATTGTTATATTAAAATATACCTTGAAATTGGGCATCGGGCTGACCAAGAATGAAAAAACCAGAACGAACTACAGGCGTATCTGTGTTTTATTCATTTTTATTGGTCGATATTTCACTTACAACCGACGTTGAAGAGCAGTAAATGGCTAGAAGCGTCCTTTCTATATCGTTAACTAAATTCCGCTATCCTTTTTGTTACTAAGAAAAAAGACGTTTTATAAATTACTAAGTTGAAAAGACCTATCTAGCCAGAAACGTCTTTTCAATGCAGTATCAAGCATTTATTTGTATTTTTTTTTACTAAGAAAAAAGATAAAATTTAGATTATTTATTATTAAATATAAACATAATTGTATTTTGCATATCTATCTGAATAGCTCAAATGGTAATACTTGTTTTCACATTAAAAAACTATCACATTTTTTATTTTCTTTCACATGGCGAATTTTTTAATTTCTAAATCACAATAGTATTTTATGCAACTGTTGTATAAGAAGGGTCTTAAAATGCGAGTGGCGTGGGTTGCGATGTGAGCCTTGGCGAACATCGCAAGTAAATACGCCCCGAGCGACCTTATTATATTTAGACCAGTTATACACCGTTGCATCCCGTATGCACTATCCCGTATGCGTATGGACTAATAATTGTATGTCAATCGATATAGACCCGTCTATATCGATTAGCATACAATTATTAGTCCTATCGATGTGTCGCATAACGTCTTTTGTCCTAATAACGTATGGTATACACTTTGTTCCGCATATTTTTGATTGTCCGTAATTGTTGCTCCTATTATCGTTTGTCCTAAATATTATTTGTCCTATCGATTGATGTGGCTACGATTATAATGTCGAATGATTGGTGTGCATAATTGTTGTGTTCTTAATATTTAATGTGCTAAAATTGTTTTTACTAGTTGTCATTAAGCATAAATCTTGATGATTTTTTGCAAGCAGAGTTTTTAAACGTTAAAAGTTAACGCCTAGCAAAATCGCAATAGCAAATGCAGTAATGGCACGATTCGCACTATATTTGCCTGTCGCAATAATAACGCAGCAAAACCTAACCTTCTCAACCTTGTTGGTACTGGCGTTTCGCTCGCTCGCTTCACTCGCTCGTTAGGGTCACAGTTCTATCTAACACTCCTCCTCGCTTCGCTCGTCATCGTACCTAACCTAACTGAAGTCTGACCTGCCTTAAAGTAGAATACGTAACGCTTCTGACTTCACGCCTACCATAGTTAAGTTTAGGTGCTGTAAGTGTAGCCTATTTAATAATAGGCGAAATAATTCTTAGGACAATTCATGTTAGGAATTTCAGTTAGAGTTATCAATATTAGGACAAACTTGCTTTAGGACTTTAAATGAGTATGCGCAAAAATTATTAGGACAAACGTGTAGTATACCATTCAACAGTATGCCAAACATTCTCGGCCAAACATTTTTAGGACAAAAAAGTTATGCGAAACGACAGGCACCCGTTGCATACAATACTTTTTCTACGACTACCTACTTTTAAACAAAACAAAATTAGGGTATGTATGTACAGTTTGTTTATTTATGGAAACAGAAGATACTTTATCTGTTTAAGTACAATATTTAGAAAAAAAGAAAGAAGAAAGAAATTAATTATTTATTTAATCTTTTCAATAGTAACTTGGAACTTAAACAGTTACAATTTTTGGTGGGAACTCAAATATGACGTTTGTCTATGGTTTGTTATTTTTTTAATTTGTTTGCACTGGATAGTAATGCCAACTATCTAGTTTAATAAAATTATCTAAAATGAAGAAAGTTTGATAATTAAAACAGAATTGATGATGGCTTTGTTACATACTAAACAACATAATAATAATACAATGCTATGACTTTTTGTATTTTACTTGTATAGTGTAAAAAACCTACCCTAAGATTGAAAATAAATAAGTATACAATGTTTAACTTGTAAATTTGAGTTTATTTTGTGTAATATAGTGATTTTTAAGAAGTTGTTACTGCTGTAATTACTTACTTAATAATTAGAACTGAAGCCTTACTTCAAAAAAAGTTAATGTTATTATCTTGGTAAACAGTGCTTTTATGAAAAATGTATGAACTATAAAAGCACGCTAAATAATGCTTTTATAGACCATAGAGCATAGAGTGTAAATGACAGATAAAAGTAAAGGAGTAGAAAAAATATTTATTTTCTCCGTTTTCAACTTAGCGCTTCTAAGCGCCCCTTTTCCTTACGGCGGCAGAGATGGTAATAGGATACTTTTTACCCGACTATGCTAAAGAAAAAAAAAAGGGGTTATGACTTTTTCTCCTCCGCGAATTGGGTTGCGGTAATCATACTAGGTACTAGTACTAAACTTTATGTCGGACGGAAAATAATAAATTTGGTAATGTTGGCTTGGCAAGATATCAATGTTTGCGGAGACTGAACCAAATTTTATGAGTAGTTTAACATTACATTTCCTCCTTTGTTTTCAAATATTACAAGTCAGATTTTACCTGCTTCCGATCCCAAATTGTGGCAGCACAATAAACAATCAGTACGGACTAACATTATCTGTTGCCAACAGATAATGTTTCAGAGTTCTCAATTCGTCAGAACCTTTTTTAACACGCTTTTATTAGGTCGACCTGTATGTAACTAACTATGTAATGGAATCTAAGGTAGCTAATTTAACCATCTTCCAAAAATCGTAGCGTCATGAAAATTGGCAGCTGAATGTAGTTCTGATGAAAATACAATAATATGGTACTGTCGAACTGATCTGATGATGGAGCCGGAAGATATGAACTGGAACTTCATGATGGAACATCGTATCATAGCTGAGTTTGGATTTGTTAGAAAAGTCTTGTAAAGCGTGTTTTTCTAGTGTTTTATAAACTATCAATTTATTTTGTTCACCGATTACTCGGAAACTATTTAACCGATTTCAAAAAAACATTGTATGAAAGGATGTATCTCCAAGTTAGTCCCATATAATATAGTTGAAGACCTGATGATGGAATGCATCAGGAATCGAAGGAACTCCTCAAATATTACACGCATCTTTATTTATGTATCGTCGCTAGAAATGAATAATGCTGTGACCCACAAAAATCAAACTTTTCACCAAAGCCAAAACAAGAGTAGAAATAAATTCATAAAATCATAATTCTTGATCAGAAAAAACTCTCTCATGAACGCTGTAAGTGACGGTATTTTACGTCGTAGAAACACGAGACCTTGACCAATCGACGCAGAGAAAAAAGTTCTATAAGAATATGCAAAATGACTATTTTCCGAGGTAGTGCGGGTTACAGCCTGTAACCCGCACTACTTACGAAAATAGTTTTTTGCTGTAACTTACAACATTAATGCTTTCCAGCGACGGTATTTAAAAAAACAAGTTGCTCAACTTGTTTATGACTCCAAAAAAAACTTAAAAATAAAATAATAACTGTACAATATAGTTCATTCAATTTACTTACAAAAAAACGTTTTTGGAAAACGGTTTTATTTCATTAATAAATTGGTGCCAACCATGTTAAAACTTACTAAAATCGTCAATTTTTAATATAGGTATTGCGGTTTCTTTAGATAACCGACGACGAAATAGCATTAATAGTACATATATATCGTATAGATTGAGTTGAAAAAAGGTTACTTGTAAATAAATTTAAGATACCTACTATATTACTAAAAATAAAAATAAAACATGTTTTCATTCAATGATCTTCAAATAGTTCGTTACAGTTACTTTTTTGAAATATATTTTTAATGTTCAGACATTTAATATTTACAACTTTCTAATATCTATACTATTATAAAGTTGTAAGAATGAAATGTTTGTACATTAAAGATATTTTCAAAATAAATTATTCAAACTGACTATTTGGAGGTCACTGAATCGATTTTTTTTGTACCTATGTGTCGTTTTGGTTTCATCACGCCAAATCGACTAAACGGATTTAAATTATTTTTGGTCCGCGGGTAGCTGGGTATCTCCAGGTACTTATAGGATACAATTTACTCAAATATACTGAAGAGAAAAGAGGGATGACGACTTTTTCTCCTTCGCGAACGAAGTTGCACACATCATAGGTGCCCCCCTATAGATCTGTCTGGCAGTGAAGGCACTTCTTGTTAAAACAGCTGAAACTGAATGGATTTTGGCAATGTTTGATTCATTGATAGGAAAACACGGATGTTTATTGAATAGATTAACGGATTACTCGATTAAGATTCGGATTTGGGATGGATTAAGAGATTTCTCGGGTGCGCGCCGGACCGTCAACATCTCCTGCATCTCCTGGTGATGCCTCGTAAAGAGGCAAAACACGTGTTGAGGATTTTACTGTCTGATGGTGGTTTGTTGTATTTGCATGCGTAGTTTTTCGTGAAAACTGCATGAAAAAATGCGCATGTGAGCTCAATTTTTTCATCATATCTAACCAAGAGCTATTTCGCAAAAAAGCAAAGGAACTTTAATCCATTAATCTAATATGGAATTCCGCAAAGGACGCCTGAATGTATCAATTATTTGGTTATTGAATATTTTACTCGACTATGATACGCAAAGAAAATTTTGGGCTCCTTGTAGTCTATAAAGTTGTAAAAATGAAATGTCCGTACATTGAAGATATTTACAAAAAATGATTGTTACGGACTTTTTGGAGTTCACTAAAATATTTTATTTTTATTTTTTATATGTCATTGTGACTTTATCACGCAAAATCGGCAAAACCTATTTCAACTATTTTTGGCACACGGGTAGTCGGCTATTTCCAGATGGTTATAGGATACTTTTTACTCGACTACGCTGAAGACAAAAAGAGGGTTATGACTTTTTTCCCTCCACATACGAAGTTGCGGGCATCTTCTCGTTGTGAATAAAATCAACCAAAATCTGGCATGAAATGCCCAATGGGACTCACCCGTTAGTTAGCTAGTTTGCCAGCTCGCGGCCGAGTTGTCATGGTTCGCCGGAACGTCCAACTACGCGCCAACTTTCGCTAACGTTAAATGTAACCGATAGTTTGGATGGAAAGTTAGTCCAGTGACAACAGATTACACAAATTACATTAACTTCTTTCAGTCTAGTTTTGTGTATAGAATGTAAGTAATTGATAGATTAAGGTTAGTTTGCGGATTTTCATATTTGATTAATGGATTGTAGTCCCTTTGCTTTTCCACGAAATAATGTCTTGATCAGATGTGACAGTAAATTGTGAGCACAATGCGCATTTCATGCAGTTTCCACAACAAAATACGCATGCAAATACAACAAACCATGAATGTGATAGCAATTTATTGTCACACCAAACCAAGACACTATTTCGCGGAAAAGCATAGGAACAGGTAATCCATTAATCAAGAATGTAAGTAGTTACACTAGTATTAAAAATATGCTATAGCTAGAAATACGTCGCTTAATGATTCCCAGCTTGTCGGCACAAGCTGACAGAGCAACCAAATATTGCTTGGTAAACAATATTTGGTTTAAATTTACTTTTTTTAGCCTATTTGAGTGTCCCACTGCTTGGCAAAGTCCTCCCCCTTAGATCTCCACGACTCCCTATCAGATGCTAACTCCAGCCAGTTGTTGAGAAACGCATCCAGATCGTCCCGCCATCTCCACCTAGGCCTGCTCCGTTTATGTTGTCCATCTTGTGGCACCCATTTCTTCTTCTTCTTAGTCGTTCACTCTTGACAGAGTGGTCGTGGTCATGGGGAGTGGTCTGCTTTTTCCACTGCTGCCTTCGCCAATCTTCTCCATAGCTTCCTGTTGGTTGCATGGCGCGCGCATTTTGCCACAGGAGTCTCAGTGACAGATTTGATGATGTCTGTCCATCGAGTTGGTGATCGGCCACTAGGTCTGCTACCTTCCACTATGCCCTGAATCACCAGCCGCTCTATTGAGTCACTTTTGCGGGTAACGTGTCCAAAGAATCTGAGGATTCGTAACTGAACAAGCGACGAGAGACGCTGGTCAATTTTTAATTCCTTTAGTATGGACACGTTAGTCCGGTGAGCGGTCCAGCTGATACCCAACAAGCGCCTCCAACACCACATTTCTAGGGCGTCGATCTTGCGTCGATCCTTCATCCTCAAGGTCCATGTTTCCGCTCCATACAAAAATATCGGAAAAACCAGGCTGTTTATAAGGCGTATTTTGGTATTTTTCGTGATTCGGCGGTCAAGCGTTTGCGCAGCGGACCGTGTCATGGCGCAACGTCCTTTAATCTCGAGGTCACAACCCCCGCTATTGGTGATAGTGGATCCCAAGTAAATGTAGCTGCCGACAACCTCACAGTTGGCAATGGGTGAAGTATCTGGATTGCTTTCATTGGCTCTATCAACTATCATCATCTTTGTTTTTTCGCGGTTCAAGGCGAGTCCAAACTCGCTCTATAGAGATCGAGAGGTCGATCAGATATACTAAGTGGCGCGGAACGCCCATCGCAAGCAATACTTCCCATAATTTAGACCAGACAACGGTGTCGAAGGCTTTGCTAAGGTCGATAAAACAGATGTACAGCTTTTTATTAAACTCTCGGGCCTTTTCAATGATTTGTCTCAAGATGAGTGTTTGCTCCCGAGTTCCTCGGCCTTTGACAAAACCTGCCTGTTCTGGTGCAATTTCGCTGTTCAAGTAAGCTTGAAGTCTGGTATTTAATATATGCAGAGGAATTTTGCTGCTATGTGATAAAAGGGAAATCAGACGATAATTATTGCACTTTTTGGTTGATCCCTTTTTATGGAGAGGTATAAATAATGACTTTGCCCATTCCTTCGGCCATTCTCAAAATTCCCAGATCTTGGAGCAGATGCAGTGCATTATATCTACTCCGAAGTCTCCCATAGCTTTGATAACCTCTATGGGTATCTCGTCAGTGCCCACTGCTTTACCGTTTTTGAGATGATTTATAGCGGCTCTTATCTCATCTTTTAATATGGGAGGTTCCCTATTTTCTACGTCTAGGGTAGTAGGATTAAGTACACTGAGAGCCAAACTTCTGCTAGAAAATAATGAACGACAGTTATCTCGCCAAACATCTGCGATCTCTTTAATCTCCGTCACCACAACACCTTCGGAGTTTTCAATAGCCCAGGTCTTTGGTTTAAACTGTCTGGTTATAGTCTTTATACAAATCCCTAGTCTCATAGTTTTCACTATGTTGTTCCACTTCCGTACAGATGGATTTTAGAGCTAGATTACGGTCTCTTCGATAAGCTGTTTGAATTTTGGCTCCGTAATTGTTTAGTTCTTGCACCCATTTAGTGGGACACATAACATATTTAACATTTTTAATGTATGCTCGGAGTTTCTTTGCTAGATATAATCGAGAATAAAGAGATCCGTAGAAAAACCAGAGTAACAACATCTCGAACAAATGCAAAACTTAGATGGTAATGCGCAGGCACATCGCTCGTAGAACCGACGAGACCTTAAGTGGCAACCATGCACCAGAAAATGCAGCAACTGATGACTTGATAAAAATCGCTGGAGTCCGCAAATTGTGCGTAATAATAAAAAAAAAATAAGGGACATGTTTACACCAATCGAACTAGTTCCATGGTAAGTTCAATGAGGCTTGTGTTATGAATACGAGAACGATATATTTAGTATATATATTTACTTTTATACATAGAAAACATTGAAGACTCAGTAACAAATATTTATGCTCATCAGATAAATATTTGCCTTTATCAAGATTTGAACCCAGTATGGCCAGCTTCGCAGGCAGCGTTACTCCCGCTAAGCTAAACTGGTTTTCAAAATGGAACATTATCTTCTTGAAAGGCGCAATTAAAAATTGCTACTTCTCTTGCTTACGCGCTGATCGCTCTCTTGGTCGTACTCTTTGCTATAATCAAAAAGTAATTAAAAAAACAAAAAACCCGACTGCGTAAAAAACTAAAAAGAAAAAACAAGTCAAGTACCCCAGAAATTTGTTAAGTTATACATGATCGATATTCACAATATAACAAAAAATAAATTCTAATGTTCCATAACATAGTGATTTTGAACAGTCGGGACCCATAAGAAATCTAGATCGACGCAAATCTTCCCAACAATGGGTCCCAACTGTTTAAAATCGCTATCTTCTATATTAGAATTTATTATTTGTTATATTGTGAGTATCGATCATGTAAGTATAACTTAATAAATTTCTGGGGTACTGGACTTGTTTTTTTTCTTTTTAGTTGTTTACGCAGTCGGGTTTTTTGTTTTTTAATTACTTTTTTTATTTTATACTTTTTAGTTAAAATTATAAAAGTCAGTCAATTTCGCAATCTTTATCGTGGGGGTTATTGAGAAGCTTGCACAGATTTATTACAATACAATGAAATGAAAATTTAGTGAGAACGAACGGCTTGCTAGCCAACTTTAAATAGTTATAGTTCCTAACTGGTAAGTCCAAATTAAAAATGATAAAATAAACCTAATAATGATTTTCATATCCCTATTCAATGATACCCCACTGAACATAGTACGTCGATTTTCATTTTTTTCTTTTTCACAATATGGCGTCTCATTATCGCCATTTTGAATTTTCATCATTTTCATGTCTTTAGTGACATTTGGACAGTTAAGACAAATCGATTGACGTAAGAATCATCAAAATCGGTCCACGCGTTTGGTCTCTAGAGTGCCAGATAGGAACAAACATACATACATGCATACATACATACATACATACATACATACATACATACATAGACTGATAAACACATTACCACTCCTTTGCGTCGCGCAGTCGGGTAAAAATAGAGAGCCTTCTGTAGTTGGGCTATTATTTATTCCGTGTTGCCATTTAGAATTGTCAGTAGGTAACATCGCAGTTCGATCTCCGTCGCGACTTTGCAATCTTGGTCGGCTTCATCCACGACGTTTGTAGTAATGAGTTTTCTTATCTAACGATAGGCTATTTTATTTAACATTTTTCTGTGGTACTTTATAGAACGACCTCTCTATTATAAAAATATTGGTGAAAAAACTACTTCAATCTCATATAAAAACTGCCCGAGGTACAACAATGTTAAAATCTATTTTTTTGGCCTTTCCCGAAAAACTCTTCATACAGTCTACTAGCTTAATGACGTCACACGGACGTATGGAGGAATTAAGAACTTGGTTCTGCACTTCTGCAGCTATGATAAAACTTGCGTTTATCGAAACAGTTTTTATAACAAAAGTTACCATACATTTTATGAGTTAAAAATGGACTTTGCCACCCAACTTTAAGGCCTCATAAAAATGCTACATGTAGTCACGTAAGATATCGTACTCAAAATTTTAACGTGCAGTTCGTTTTTTAATTCAATAGACTAAATTGACATTTCATCGATGTCTGTTTTAGCTAAAAAATTGATTGTATTGGGTATTTAATGGGGAGGGGAGGGATCGTGCCGGACGTGACAGGCCGTGTTAATAAGCGTGAGAAGGGGGTTCCAAAAAGTCCAAATTTTGCTTCACGTAATATGTGAAGGGCCTCAAAAGAGGGTCATCAGCTTTCTTCTAATTCGCGAACGAAGTACTTTCTGGTCAGTTCTAAGACAATGATTTTTTTGAGGAACAAATCAAAAGTTTGGGTCCCTCATACATTTGTTACAAAAGAATCACATAAAAAACAAATTTGTAGCCATAAAGTTATTCTTGAAGCTTAATTTGAAACAATTAATAGACGTTTATATTCAATGCATATTTTTACTGGGGTACCATTAAAAATGGAACATATTAAAAACTGAGAAAATATAAGAACGTAATACTGTTTTATGCAACAGTGGTATAAAAGAGATCAAAACGTGGGTGGCGTAGTTTGCGATACGAGTCTCAGGCGAGTATCGCAAAGGAAGATGGCGCCATGGGCGGTTTATTACGTAATCATACAACGTCGCGCATTGCGCATACAACACTTTTTTCTACGACTAAGCAGTTTCCAATGAAACACAAGACGTAACGAAATATAAAATCCAAATCAACGTCAAGAGAAGAAAACAGCGGGAAACATGAATTTAAAGAGGCGAAATATATGTATCGAGGATTGTATTTGCTTGCGTATTTTTTTCTTGAAACTGCTTGAAAATATACACATACTAGAAAGTGCCCGCAACTTTGCTCGCGTAGGAGAAAAAGTCATAACCCCACTTTTTTGTCAGCTCAGTCGGGTGAAAAGTATCCTATAACAATATTTGCACCATATCCCATTGTAATAAGGCGAAAAGTGTTAACATATATTTGACGTCGACTGTTCCAAAAATAGTTGAAATCTGTGTAGCCGATTTGGCGTGATGAGGCCACAACGACACATAAAAACATACAAAAAAAATCAATTCAGTGAACTCCAAATAGTCCGTAGTATATCTTTCTTGGAAATAATTATTTTCAATGTACAGGCATTTCATTTTGACAACTTTATATATTTATAGATATTCTCATATCTAACGACGACACTATTTCGCGGAATAGCAAACGAACTTCCCATAAATCTAAACGTCTGTATCTATCAAATATTTGAATCTTAAGCGACACGATTTAAATAAAAACTTACGTGATCACTCTCCAACCAAATATTTGATCTTCATTCAAATACGAAGCGAAGTATTTACCCAATAACCTATTAGTCTGTATCGAGCACCTCAATCCGTGTCATTGGATAATTCGATTACACGACAGTTCGCACAAGTCAACACTTCCAAATCCTATTTAATTAAGGCTCAAGAATGTAAATCGGTGTGGCGGGTTGTACTGGAAGTAATGTACAGTGACGGCAAGGTGGAATATATCTATACTATTACGTATCTATACAGATGTAGTGTATTTTCTCGGAAACGTACGAACTTGTCTTGCTATTTCAGTCAGTCACAGTACAAAAAGTACTGAGGTTGACTGAAGTAGCATGACAAATACGATCGTTTCCGAGAAAACACGATGGAAAACAACTATGCACTTCATCTGTAGATGAAAACATGTTTTTTTTGTAAATTGAAGTTGTAAAAAAAATAGATGATTTGATTCGCGGAAACAGAAGAAAATATTATTTTGTCTGTTTCCGCAATTATTACTCATTAAATTAATCAATTTTAACGGATTATATCGCGTATACTATTATCTGATTTGAGTTTTCGACGTTTCAGAAGTTTTTCAGCTTTTCGTGTTCACGGGTTGACTGAGAAAAGATATAATTTTCTCTGTCAAAGTTACAATTTGTGCAAACTACCCACTTTGAGAAAACAAATAAAGGTGTACAAACGTTGGGAACTCAAATTACATAATATAAGCGTTATAATTGTTATATTTAGATGATTTGATTGTTTTGGATGATTTATAGGTGTCGTGGCTTCATCACGTGAAACCGGCTGAATAGATTTCAACACTATTCGGTACACGGGTAGCTGTATCCACAAACGGCTATCGGCTACTTTTTATCCGATTACGCTGAAGCAAAAAGATAGTTATGATTTATTGTTCCTCCGCGGACGAAGTTGCGGGCGCCTTCTACTATACTTATAATGAAGCTATAAGTACTACCTAAGATAAGAATCCAATTAGGGAAAAAAAAAATACTTTTGAAGGTGCACAGTTGTATAACAAGTTACCGTCAGCAATGAAAAGTGTAAGCTCATTTAATGCATTCAAAACAAAACTATCACAACATGTTATTCTTCATAGCTAGAATACGACTACCACACCACTCCTGACTACTACTAGGTACAGAGTAATGCATTAAGTGAGCGTAAATAGTATTTTTTTATATATATATATTTTTATGGCATAGGGGGCAAACGAGCAGACGGGTCGCCTGATGGTAAGCGATCACCGTCGCCCATAGACACTTGCATCACTAGAGGAGTCGCAAGTAGTGGTACAATGTAAAAACAATGGTACTTTATTGTAAAATCTTTCCACACCTGCGTTTTCAGTCTTGCCATAAAAAAATACGGCTTGGGAAATGACCCTAGTAGACATTTCCGCGAGACTGATGTTATTTGTAGTAAAAGCAATACACGACAGACTATAAAAAAACTTAGTATATTTATTTTTTAACTAGATGGCGCCTGCAACTTCGTTCGCGGAGGAGAAAAAGTCATAACTCCTCTTTTATTCATTATCATAGTCGGGTAAAAAGTATCCTATAACCATCTGGAGGTACCCAGCTATCCGTGTACCAAAAAAAGTTGAAACCCTTTTAGCCGATTTAGCGTGAAGCCACGATACATACAAACATTTCATTTTTCAACTTTATAATATAGTATAGATAACAAACTAGTAATCTGCCTACCCCTTCAAATACGTAAATTGTTTAAAGACATTAATATACATCCAAAACCCATTTCATCTAAACTATTATAAAGTTGTAAAAATGAAATGTCTGTTACATTGAGTTTGTTAAAAAAAATAAATTAACTGAATATGTGGAGGTTAGTGCATCGAAAACAATTTTTTTTTCGATTTTTTGTGTGTTTGTATGTGTCATCCTGGCTTGGTCACGGCAAGTCGGCTGAACGGATTTCAACTATTTTTGGTACAAAGGTAGCTGGGTATCCATAGATCATTATAGGATACTTTTTATCCGACTACGCTGAAGAAAAATATGGTCTGTGGTTAATAGTCTCTTTTTAGCGTTGCTTTCCAAGAGTACGGTCGACCAAGACATTTCTCTACCACTTTTGACCCTTGATATATGTGAAACAGAGTCGAAAAGTGATAAACCAATTCATTGGCCGACTCTACCAACGAAATCGTAGGTATTACTGCGCTTTTGCTGATTGTCTGTCCGCCTGGATGTTTGGCACAGGGGCATTCTCCAAGTCAAATACAAAAACGTGGCATTAGGCATTTTTTAATAAGGTGATAAGGAACCCTACGTGCGCGACTCTGACTCACACTTTTCTGGTATGTCCATAAAGTACTAGCTTATTAAAATATAAGTAATCATAGTTTTTATTTCATAGAACTTATAGATAAATAACAGATATCAATTTGTATCGTCATCTAACTTGCAAAGTCAAATTAGAAGTTCCGTGTCTAGGAACCAAGAACTTAAAAGAGATCGAGTGGGAACAAAATCAAATCCAATTAATTCTCACTGATTAGTTCACGGCTTGAGCCCCAGCAGTTAAAGAAGAATTTCAATTTTAAACACGACTCGAGAAACACAACACCGCCTGATGTAATCACGGGGCGACTAGTGTTGTAAAAGATTCGAGTTTTGGAGCCCTTTTAATATCACTCCGCTCGTAAATGGGACTTAACTCAATAGGTTAGGATTCTGTTACACCGCAAATAAAATGGTAGGCGCTAATAACACTTGCATTATATTATAAGGTAATAAAGCGTATACAGAGAAAAGCTCTGATAAGTCATTTTGGATTTCGAAGATGTTCGATTTCGTATAGTCATAGTCATAGTATTCATTCAAGTAAAATATAGGTATTGGGTTTGAAATACAATCTTAAATTAAAATTATAGCAACTTAAAAAAACAACGAGCAACGTATGTTTACTTCATAAAAGCGAATAACGCCATACATATTGCGGGAAAAAGAAGACAAAATGAAAAATACTTAATTTTTTCAAAGTGACTACAATTGAAATATCACGGATAGATTTGGGCTCTCTGAACACATTAACATTCGTTTTGGAATTTTCGGATCACTACGTTTTGAAAAAAAAAGATATTTTTAGCAAAAATGGTGATCTTTAGGGGGTACTAAATTAATTCCTTTGCTTTATTTTTTTGTGCCACTATAAAAAAAGTGTTAACTTGTCATATTGGCAGTTCACATTTGTGTCATAACTAGTGGCGGGTAATAATAACGACACGATAAAAAAATAACTGTGACTAGAAAAGTATAACTGTGACTGATCACGACGGAACTTTACAAAATCACGTAGGTTATGTGAGCAACAAGTGTGATAAAATCACGGTAAAAGTGTTATAATGATCTGAATACATTACTGTAAGTAACTTAAACGTGGCAAGACAGGGTAAGTCGTGGGTAACAAAATCACAGTGATTTTTTTTACAACTGGTACGAGAGTCACGGTGACTGAAATTCAATTGTAACGCTTTTCACCATCTCTAGTTATGACACTTGTCACAATGAGCCCACAGATACGCAATAGTTTGTACTTTTTAAGTTTTTTCTACCTCAAATTGCGCTTAGGCAAATGAGTGGCTAAAATTAACAATTGTTGAAAAATACAAAATACGTTCCTCTTAATTTTGAAAATTTGATTAGATAGTTCGATAAAATTAGGGGGTAAAAAAATTTAATGTTGTCCATTATAGTCTCAAAGCCAGTCATAAAACTAGTGTTATAAAAGGCTCGAGTCCTAGCAGGCGTTTAATTACAAGTTTCTATTTAACTTGCCGGGTTACTCGTATTCTTGCTATATTAGTAGTTAGTGTGGTCCAAATCTTGCAAGTTATTTTGACCCACTTCCTGGTTTCCGATTGAGCTAAAGTTTGGCATATTTATGCAAGTTTAGTGACAATGAAAGGTTATGGTACAATCGAGCTGATCTGATGATAGAGTCGGATGGTGGTCATGGGAACTATGTAATAAAATAACGCAACCCTGCCGAGTTTCGGCTCTTTAGAATCTTGATGAGTAGTTAATGAATGTTCAAAGAAAAGTAGAGTTGGAAATAAAAACTTGACACTAGATTTTATTTACAGAAACTTATATAATTCTGCTCGTAAACTACGAAACTTAACTCAATACGTTGGGAGTCTGTTTAAAACGAAACTTCTGACCAAGTAAGTTCCACAATCGTAAGAGAGTCATTCGAACTGTTATTTTTAAGTTTTTTTTTCATAAGTTTAAATTACAGATTACAACAACCGATTCTTCATAATTTGAGTATTTTTGTGAAGGTGTGCTTCGAGTTTAATTTTAAAACTTATAGATGGTAGTGAAGAACTGCAATCTGTTCAAAACCTGGAGCTCTTTACACGATTCGAATCGTTGCTAAGGTGACTCACGCTTGGCTCAACATTGGACTCGGAGTCTTGGAGTTCGCCGAGTCTCATATTATCTGAGTCGAGTCTACTAAACTGCAGAGCCGTGAGCATCGACGTAGGGTCGCACGTCTGTCGGTCTTAGCAGGTTACATTTCGGAGAATGTGGGGGGGAATTACATGATCTAATTCCACCAGGCCCTTTCCACCATCGGGAGACACGATGCGTACGTTCGTTACATCCATATGTGGTCGATATTCCCCGGATCCGCACGAAGCGCTTCAGTGCCACTTTCATCATGTGTACCGCAAAAAAGTGAAACTCGTTGCCTGCGAGTGTGTTCCCTAACCATTATAATTTGGGCGTGTTCAAGACAAGAGTGAATAGGCTGCTTCTAGACGGGCATGATACATCCTCGGCCGCATCGACACTTAACAACTGATGAGATTGCGGTCAAATTCCCGTCTATCATCGTATAAAAAAAAGCTCGAGTTGAGTTTTGCACAACACTAGAAGCGACCGAATTATTTAAATGAAAAACGCCTTAAGCTACCAGGAGCACAGAGAATACAGAGCGTTCGTGTTTTGTCAAATGTTTGTAATTTAACACCCATTGTTATTTGGTAGTGTAGAGTTTCTGTGGTCCTACTGATTACTAATTCAAGCCAGTGTTGAAAGTTCAATGCTGATACGGTGTTTTTGGGACAAACAAAATTAACAAAACAAAACGAACGTTTTGTTTTTAAATATTCGAATTTCACGTCATATATTTTGCCGTCGTAATTTACTATATAAAATTGCAGGTACCTACTTAATTTTCCTGTAAAAATAACTCCATTGATAAAGGTTTATAAGTATTTCTATACTATTAAGTATCGAACTCACAGCTGCTTAATATATTATAGAGAAAAACGTGACGCATAATACACGTCATCGTTAAGCTTTGTTGTAGTAAAACTGCATATTTATAAATGCGTAAAAATCGTGATGCACTAGTCCCGTCACGGCGTTTACGATGCGTCAGCGTATTTTAAGCAGCGGTGTGGTCGACGCTTTCGTAATACTAGTTTATCTAAATAAATCACCATATCAGCCTGTACCTGGCCACTCGTCCCCTTCATTCCTATACGTGACCCAGCACCATTAGCTTCTCCATGCTGTCTAGGTCACGTCTGACCACTGAATTATAATAGGATTTGATAAAACACTGTAATTTAATACGTGTGTTTGTTGGCGGTTACGTACTTGCCTCGCGTTAATAATCGATAAGAAAATCGAACCTTGTTTGTGGTTGTTTTGAACGGGCCTCCCTCAAGGGGTCCAGGGGACTGATAGCGTGGGCCCACCGCTACGGACCTGGGAACTCCGAAGTCAGAAGAACGAAAAGAGAAAGTAGTATTAAAGTACTTAGATTAAGTTAATTAGGTTTGAGTACTTAAGTAACATCCTGTAAATGACAGGACACGGTTTGGACCCAGAAACAAGTGTAGGCCTTAACATCTATACTATTATAAAGTTGTAAAAATGGAATGTCTATAATATTTTCTTCGGTTTCCGCAATTATTACTCATTTAATTAAAACAACTTAACGGATTATATGGCGTATATTATCTCATTTGTGTTCCCGACGTTTCGGAAGGTTTTCAGCTTTCCATGGTCACGGCTTGACACAACTCCTAAATGGGATAATATACGTGATATAATCCGTTAAAGTATTTTATTTAAATGAAATGTCTGTACATCGAAGATATTTAAAAATATTTTATATTAATACAAAGTATTTGGAGGTCATTAAATGTTTTTTTTTGTGTATAATTGATATGTCGTTGTGGCTTCATCACGCCAAACGGAAGGACGGCAACTAAACGGATTTCAACTATGTTTGGTACAGTCGACCAAGAAATTGGGCTACCACTTTTGAACATTATACACATTGAAATAAAATCGAAAAGTCTACGCTAAAGAAAAACATAGGGGTTATGACTTTTTCTTCACCGCGAACGAAGTTTCTAGTTTTTAATATAAAAATTCCCACCTAACGGCATCTGCACTGAACGTTACACTTCAACTACTCTCTTTCTTGATCATTTTACGATATGACACTATCTATGTTAAAGCCAATCGGCCACGGCTATCCCCTATTTATTATTGGCATAATTCTATAGTTAAATCTTACGGCATATTGGCAGTAAAAGCAGACCCTTAATACTCAATAGTAAAGAACAAATCGTATATTACATTACAAAAATGTAGCGATTGCTATTGTTGTGTGGGATATGTGCCAAAAACTGCTATAATTTATATAACACACTGTATAATATTGAGAACGTCACCACGGGTGAGTTATCTTGCATAAACTTTAAATTTATGGTCATTATTGCTTATTTTAGTCAGACACATCAGATAATAGGATTATGCTTCGTAGAATTGCCTTGGCAATACCAATTTGCAGACTACTATTGTGTTTTTGAGCACCAGTGTTGTACGAAGGTTTATAAAAATCGTGCCGAATTAATCACTTCACTGCATTTACGGTCCCTTCCAAGATTTTCGTAGCGCTACGCGCGTAGCAGCTAAAATAGGAAAAAGCCTATGTAATAAAAACTTGCTACGAGCAATGCAGGCTACCTAGCGAGTTGGTTCCTATTAACACTTTCACAACCACAACCCGCTAGGGGGGCGCTCTCCTCGTAATGAGTTTTCACTATACACGCATTTTCCCATGCTATCGGCTACAACGAAATTAGTGGTGAAAATGTTAATAAAAGCGTTAACACTTTTGCAAGTAACATTTTCGTAGCGCTCCGCGTAGCCGATAACATGGGAAATGCGTATGTATCAAAAACTTGCTACTCAGAGCGCCCACCTAGTGGGTTCCTGGTTGTGAAAGTGTTAAACAGCGGCGTGGTCGATCCTTAATACACATATACGCACATGCACACTGCAGTCCTCTGCCGAAAGCAATCATGAAGCGAGATTTTGGCAAAATGCATAGAAACGTTAAATATGTTGTACTCATAGCAGAAGCCTTACGGAGCTTACCATGGAACTAGTTATATTTGTGTAAAAAATGTGCTGTAATATTTATTTATTTAATTTTGAAGACATGTGAGGTTTGAGCGTTTATTTTAAATTATTTAACATTGCAACGAACTAGAAGGTCTGTTGTTCGCGAAAGCGAATTAGAGTCAATAAGCTTCTATTTGCGTAATAGTCGGGTAAAAGGTATCCTATAATTATCTGTGGATACCCACTTGTCCAGCTATTCGTGTACCAAAAACTGTCTTAATCTGTCTAGCAGTTTTGGCGCGGCATAAAGACACAAACATAGATACTTACATAAAAAAAACTAGATTCAGTTACCTTTAAATAGCCTATTTTGCGCTTATTTTATGAACTAAAAATCTCTACCGTTAGTCTATTTACTGTAGCAAATCAACGTCAAATTCAGCTCCTATTATCCAAACGTCCACTTTCGATTATCGTTATTTTACGCGCAATGTGACTAAAATATAAGGACTTCCCGTTTAGTAACTTTCTGACCAAAGTTACGTGTGACATAAAAACATTGGTCTTTACGATATTAGTGAGAACATAAAAAATGGCACGCAAAACCGAAGTTGAACTTTATGTAGGTGCAAATCATATCATTCCATAAACATTATGTAGGTGTTTATCATTCCATGAACTTTGTGTAGGTGCATATCTTTGTATGAACTTTATGTAGGTGCATATCATTCCATGAACTCTGTAGGTGTTTATCATTCCATGAACTTTATGTGGGTGCATATCTTTACATGAACTTTATGTAGGTGCATATCATTCCATGAACTATGTAGGTGCATATCATTCCTCAAACTTTATGCAGGTACATATCATTCCATGAGCTATGTAGATGCATATCATTCCATGAACTTTATGTACGTGCATATTATTCCATGAACTGTATGTAGGTGCATACCATTCCATGAACTTTATGTCGGTGCATATCATTCTATGAACTTTGTGTAGGTGCATATCTACATGGTGAATTAATCCTTTACTGGCGGTAAGCCTGTAGTTATGGTAACGTCCGTCATTAACACCCAAATGGCCCAATTTTAATTACATTCTGTATCGACTGTGCTACAAAGCATTGCGACATCGTAGGTATATAGGCTATATAGATATATTTTTACAGAAAGAAAAGTGTATGTCACTTTAGTTTTCTATCTTCCTTCCAGTCTATATTATTCTTTAACCTCGTGAACTCTTCAGACCTTTTTTCTCAATTGCCTCCATTTCGGCTTATGTGACTAAAATACATTTCTTCGAAATATAATAATCGTGTTATTCCACTTTACAGCGCTTAAAATGTTTTTGATAATAGATTCTATGGCATGTATTTATATGCTCTGGCAATTGACATTTTCAATAATTTAGCGACGTATGTAAAGGAATGCCCCCAAAATCAATTTAGCTAACTTATAACAAGTTGACTTCTTGAAGAATATTATTACTCCATCCAGAATTTTCTAAATGAATGACATAATAATAATATTTAATAAAATACATTGCTGAATTTGAACATATACTATTATAATAATATTAATAAGAGACTAGCATTTAAAATAGCACCGTACTGATCCAAGTTAGACAGTTTATAATATGTGTAAAGGACGAAGAAAAAGTTAATAATATTGCATGCTTATTTGAGGACTAACATAGAACTTCCTGTGTGGTATCAATATCTATTGTATACTGTTCTGCGGTTTTCCACCAGAAGTTCGCTTACGTATCATCATTCTGTTGATACTTTTACGGATGCAAAGCAAATGCAAATGCTAGGATGCAATTTTTTGGTATTGTAGTATTTCAGAACAGGGTTTTTGTATTGACAGTGTATTTTAATAATTTATATATTTCATTAACGTAGCAAGGCTGCCGCAGCTACTGTAACCGTTATGTAAGCTACAGTAAAAATATCTTTAAAAACCCTGTTATATTTTTAAATACGACTTTACTTGAAATCCTGAAAAGTGTAATAAACCGATCGGTATTATAATTCCACTTTGAGAGGTGAGTTGCCAAGTCATTTTGGTAACTTAACTGTCGGAGTCGGCAGATCTCAATCGACTTTAAAAGAAAGTTTTATTTGAGTTTCACAGCTTTTTAAGGTTCCGTATCTTTCGACGATTAAGGCGGAAATCTTCTGATGAGTCCTGGATTGGCAGAGTTTTATTGCGGCTCTAGAAAGCCGTAATTTACAAGGAATTCTGAGATGAGAAATAAGATGAAAGCGAATGAGAGATGGGCCGGACGATTCATGTTTAGTCTAATAAAGATATTTAAGCCTATGAGAAAGTGATATTATACTTTATTTCCTTACTATTATTTAATTTGTCAAAATCTACATTCTGCAAAGGCCTTAAGAGCCCTTTTTCATGTCAGAGTTTTTATTCAAAATCAATTTACGAACAATATATAATGAATGTATGTAGGTATTTAATAACAGTATTAAAGCGACATAAAAATACTTTATAGTTTAACAAAGACTGAGTGTATAATAGTACCATTAATACATTAGACAAATAAGGGAGACCGGCCCCCTTTATTGCCTAACGCGTTTGACGCTTGCAATTACAATCAAGTGTCATGATTTTGTAAACTCGCACTTGGCCGATTCATTTGAGTACCCTTTTGCTTTTGAAGTGAAGGCATATGGCATGGTTGTGACTTAAACATTAAGATTGCAAGATTGCATAATATGGGTAATTTTATTCCCAAAAAAATCCGTCCGGTATTTTACTTTCTTACACAGAACATCGCATAAATGTCCGTAGCCACGGCAGGAACATAATGACTTAGCTATAAAGCAACCCAGTATATTAACTTTACTTGTAATTTAGAATATTTTCTATAGGCCTAACGCATACCTAAGTCTGTTCGTGAGGTATGGGATCGGTACGGGAGCGGTGTGTTTACGGAACGTCAAACGACGCGTAAATTCCGTCGGCCGTCATGCTTGTATAGCAAGACAGTTAGGACACGTCATGTCACGTCACTTGTCAACCCTCCCGCGCCGCTCCTCTACCCTTAAGGTGCGTCCACACTTGTATCATTTGCTCGTACCCGATCACCGTGGCGTGGCATGACTGCGTATCGCACTGCTTGGACGCTCACTGTCGGCGCGGCGATTACGCCTCGCTTTATAATGAGACGTTGATTTCGCCACTCCAGTTTCCTTCGAGACCATGGACGTAACGCGACGTCCGAAACGTCGAAGAATTACCAACGAAAGGTAATTAAATAAATCATATTTATACGCGATTAAGCCCCGTTGTGTTGTGTTGTGATAAAAACAGGTTTATGCGAAATAGGTTCGCTCATTCTAAAACTCGCAGTGTTAGATCCAATAAAAGAGATGCATTTTTTTTATTGAAACCAATCGATGCGATTCCTTATAACCATGAAGTGTATATATGATACTAGAAACATTAAAATTGAGATTCAAAGCCAGCCCCATACAAATCGAACAACACGTGTAACGTCACTCCAGTTACAAGTGTATGGAGGAGTAGGGAATTTACGAGCATTTTATTATTAGAGCATATAAACTTTTTTCTGCATTAAACCGTTAAGAATCACAAGGTAACGTTTAATTTTCTTTTGGGCAAGAAAAAGTTGGCGGTTCGTTGTATTTGCATGCGTATTTTATTGTGGAAACTGCATGAAAATATGCGCATGTTAGCTCAATTTATTGTCATATCTAACCAAGACATTATTTTGCGGAAAAGCAAAGAGACCCACAAAAATTTAACAATAAATTGAAATCGTTTTTAATCAATAAATGCTTTTATAGCTTAGGAGAGTACTTTAATGATATGAACCAGTAAGTGAATGTTGCTGAGGTCTTTTAAGTGTTTAACTTTAATTGTAAAGATAATCAGACTACTTAAGTGTTTAATTATTATATTAATTTAGTGTAGTGTGAATTTAGTAGCCCTCTGATATTGCTATGCCCTAGCAGGGTGTCACATTAATTACCCAATTATTGTAATTCCATCTATGTTTTTAATGTGATATATGCAATAAATAATTTGATTTCATTTGATTTGACTATAATCCATTAATCTAATAAGGAATTCCGCAAAGTAACGCCTGTATCTATCAGGTACTAACAGAACCCTAAAGGTCCGTGCCCATTACAACGTTCATGGCCGTAAAACAGGAACGTGGCAAAGTGCCCACTAACGTCCCGGCCAGCGTTCTGTGACACTTCACAGTGTAAAAAACATACAGTGGGCTGACGCCTTTGACGTTTGCGTAAATGACAATGACATGTCCCAAGCTACAGCTAATACGGACTATGCAGCACGGGCTCGCCCCACCCGCGTCTCGCCCCTCGCACCCCGCACGATAGCTCTGTCTAGACAGCTTCGACGGATGACTTTATTGACTTCTAGACTGTGCTTCTGTGGTGTGGACGTTGTCTAATACTCCAGTCATTTTATCGTTTCGCACAACATTAATTCATAATAGCCTGCTTTTACTAACTCCAATTTCATAACATATTCACTATATTCATGAGTCCAACAAACTTTCGACCCGGAAGTAGGGTAGGTATTTTTTTATTTGTAAGCATAACAATATTTTGATCTTTAACGTCTGTTATGTTTTACTATAGAAACAATTTGTAGCGTACAGACTCGTATCAACGTATGTCTTAGTGCGAGCTGTCTAGGAAATAAGTACATGCTTGGTTTCATATATATTCAGATTGTAAGCCTACTGTGCAAGATAGCACATCCTTTTTATAATCGTTTATGTTTTATCTAACTTTGTATACCTTCTATGTGCATTAGTTTTTGACTGACCTTATTAAAGTACATTTTTGTTTTCCATCAAAAACCAATGGTTTTAATTTGTAGTGCTCACACCTACTTTTATACATTTGTTTTTGTTTGTTCTCCAATAAATAAAATAAAATAAATAAATGAAACAGAAGATATATATAACAAGATTTTTTTATTTTAGATTATCTACAATTGTTTTAAGAAGTGCGTTATGAAACTGCACCCATGATGAAATAGGTCAAAGTAAAAAAATATTTACACATAAAAGTTGATAAACATCGTTTTATTTTTAAAATATAAAATAAATAGATTTTATGTTATAAGAGAAATTATTTAGTAATCCGATAACTTAAAAAATAAATAATCATATAATCTTTAGCAGATATTTTAAAATTCAAATGTAACCATAACGGTTTACTTCTTTATTCAGGTTTTTATTCGAAAATCGAAATTCGAATTGGCCACTCGCTTTCTATATAAAGATATGAAAGATCGATCGCGCGTCGTTATTCAAATATTTCCAAATTTGTTATAGACCCAGCAGTGGATTTCGACAGATCACGGCATTCTAAATTAAAAAAAATAAAAAGTTACGTTGCCTCACGCTCCCAGCACAGTCGCATTTTCCACACTGTTAGCTCGTGCTGAAGTGAAATCGTGTTTTTTCAGCTTTTTTACCCTAGGTCACCCGTCACCCTTTACGCGCGAACACGGCTCGCACTTGACCGGTTTTATGAAGTGGAAAACTCGACTGTAGATAATTAAAAACTGTTAAAAAAGTTAATTAAACGTACGTATCTTCGAAGGTTCTTTACAACATTCCTTTATTAATTACTGGATTTTTTCCACAGTTCTGCGTGGCCTATTACTTTATTTGCCAAATCGAAATTTTTCAAATTAAATTTTTTATTTTGCTAGTAGGCCTCAAGGGCACTTTTCCATGTCTGATTTTACAATAAACAAAAAAACATTCACAATCTATATAATGACATTATAGCGCATAGCAATATTAATGCAACAGACTAATACCATAGGGCCTATGATGGTTGCGTTTGTCACGCAATAAATAAGTGACATAGCTGCACCTTCTGACACGTTTGTGTTCGTGAGGGCGAGAGTGACAGGCGCGTTATCATATAATTTACGTGATAAACGCGACCATCATAGACCCGCTGGGCACACTTTACAGGGAGATGTATATTGTCTCCGGGGGTCTATTAGATTATAACTTAATCCATACTTATCCCCTGGGAACTGTGTATTTTTCCGGGATAAAAAGTATCCTATGTCCTTTCTAGAGTCTCAAACAATCTTCATGCCAAATTTCATCAAAATTGGTTCATCGGTTTAAGCATGAGAGACATACAAAGTTACTTTCGCATGTATAATATTATAAAGTTTTAAAAATGAAACGTCTGTACATTGAAGAGATTTTCAAAAAAATAAGTGATAAGGACTATTTGAAGATCACTGCAACCCAATTTTTTTTTTTGTATGTTTGTATGTGTCGTTGTAGCTTCATCACGCGAAAACTGGCTAAACAGATTTCAGCTATTATTGGTACACGGGTAGCTTTGCATCTAGAGATGGTAATAGGATACTTTTTACTCGACTACGCTGAAGAACTAAAGGGGGCTATGATTTTTCTTCTCCGCTGACGAAGATGCGGGCAGCTTTTAGTTCATAATATTCATATGAATGTTTTTTTCTTTATTTCACCTTTTTAGGCTTAATTTGATATTTCTACGACGTCTGTTTATATATTCCCTGTTCTTGTGTATGTACATACATATGTACCTAATTTGATCCTCGGAGACGGCTCTAAAAAAATTGGATGAAATTTGGTGTTTAGACTCAGTTTTGCTTTTTGAGTTTATCTAGATAGATTTTGGGGTCTCCTTCAGAATCCCTAATGTAGTTTTTCCTAATGTATCGTTTGCCAAATGTATCATTTGTCATAACGCACTTTTTCCAGAAACCGTAATTTTTTCAGGATTTTTTAAAAGATCATCGTATAGGTTAGGTTAGGTTTGTTTTATAACAATCCTGAAAAGTGTAAGGTTTCTGAAAAAAATGTGTTATGGCAAATGATACATTAGAACAAACGATACATTAGGACAAACGACGATAGGGATTTTGCTCTTGAAAAATAATCGTGGTTGAATAAGCTGCTATAATCTGGTATAAAACATTTTCAGGTAAAAAATCGAGTATTATGGGATTTATGGGTCAATGACAGTCTTGTCTCAAACGGATGTACAGACAGCGAAATCTGAACTCCTTTTTTATTATTTAGATACGGAACCCTTAAAGTACTCTGGCGATAAGAGGCATAAATAAACTTTCATTTTAATTTTCTTTTGATCATCGCAGATTGATAATTACGGACGGAAAACAGGGTTCATTTTATTTTCCCGTAGTTGGATAGATATGAAAAGATTTTTCTCCTTATTTTCTTCTTGTTGCAATTACTATAAAAAGCATTAACTACCTAGTCTTTAACTAATTGTGTAGCGATATAAATTTAACTACTAACACACACATAAACGTTTTTGAAAAATATGCCCACCTCTATTATAAAATTGTATTATTGATATTTTTGCAGTTTCGTTCCACACATTATTAAAATGCCTAAAAGTCACGAACAGACAACTCACAACGAAAGAAATTTGGTATGAAGGTCGATTTTATAGCACAACCCATGAAATAAATCTGAAAATATCTACGTCAGTAACCAATATAAAATGACCCTACACCGTACATTTTGCTTAGGAATAGGGTTCTGCTTACAGTGGATATTCATAGATACGGCCGTTTTTTGCGTATATATGGGATGTAGCTCACCAGATTGGTACAGGGTTTGGTAATACAATACGTTTTATACATGATTATGCTTTCTATTCCAGACCTAGTTTACGACTAATCTCCTATGGACATTATAGAACGAGACAGGCGTTATTCTTAATTTAAACAGATCTTCTACTTTTAAAATATTCGCCTGTCCGTCTCGTATAACTAGCGTGGAGGTTGTTTTATTCTCAATGTTCTTTACAATTTCCACTGAACCCTCGGTGCGCGAGTCCGACTCGCACTTGACCGGTTTTTTAATTCATTATAGTTTTGCGCGTAGTTGTGTAATATTTTACTAGAGTTTAGTGGCATATAATATAAACCATAGAGTATAGAGTGATGGTCCAATCTAAAAAGTGTGCCTTAGAAGTATTATTCGCGAAATATAATTCACAGATAGTATCTCCTATAGGAGAAGGAAAACAATTTTCGTATCAATAGCTACTTAGGTGTAACGTCATCCCTTATGTGGGATACCAAAATATGGAAAAACAAGTATTTTAGTTTAATAATTATGGATTAGAACTTTTAATTTGATTTTGGAATAAGAAAATCTTTTACTTTAGACTATTCTACTTTCACGACACTTTTAAACATAACTTTAAAGTCTCATTTACAAGTCGTTTCGATTTTTTACAACTTGAATTGCAACGACTGTTAGTTACTTGCCGACTTACAATTTTACTTTTAATGTAAATGTGACACGGTTCTGTGGTAGGCCTGGATTCAATTTTATCTATTGTACATATCATATCTTCTCCGACTGTAGTTGAAGAAGATATGATGAGATATGATAACACTATAATTCCATATTCCCTTGTCGATATATTTGTTTCCAAATGTAACAGTTCACAGCGCTCACCATATGCGAGACGTCGCATGCATATTGCATGCATGCATGTCATGCAGCGCATGCATGGCATGCCTGCAAGTTGTCCGGTCTCCGGTATTCGCACATTCGTCGAGAGCTACCTTTTGAACTTTTAACGATACGCTTCGATCCAGAATATTATTTACGTAGTCGTGTAACTTATAATAATGCAAGTATGCAAGTAATATGCAATTTGAGCTGCAGTTGCTTGACTGAGTTTTGTAAAATTGTGATGAATTCGAATGTTTACCTACGTTGATTTGTAAAATTTTACAGAACATATTTTACACAAATCGAACTAATCCCATGGTAAGCTGCATGAGGCTTGTGTTACGAGAACTAGACGACGATATATATAAAAGATAATTTTACGTATTTGTATACCTGTCTGGGACATACTCGCACTAGATGCGCCTACGAGGCTTTACAACTTATCTACGATCGGCACAGCCGAAAAAGTTATCTTTTCCAGCAAGCTGCCGAGGCGCACCAAGCTAGGCCTGTACAAGGCCTACGTCCAGTCGCGGCTGTCGTACGCCGCCCCGGCTTGGTACGCCCTGGCCGCCGCCACATCGAGGAAGAAGCTGAAGGCGCAGGAGTCCAGGACGCTGCGCACCATCGTCGCCGCCCCCCGCTACGTGAGGAACCGCACCATCGCTGCGGACCTGGAGATGTTTGTCGGCCGGCTCGCGCGTCGAATGTTCGACCGCGCGGACAACTCCAGCCACTCACATCTCCAGGGCATCGCGCCCCACTATGTCCGGCCCCCGGACAGCCGCTTTCGGGGACTACCCCGAGAGCTCCTCGCCATCCCGCCCTAGGCCGGGTGGCGATACACTGCCTCCACCGCCGCTGCGAGCACCCGCTCGCGCGGCCCACGACAGCGGCCCCCGCGCCGCGGCGTGACTCTCCTGCCTACCCGGCGCACTCACCGGCTTAGCCGCACTCTGGTCGGTGCCCTAGCCCTGTCGTCCGTACCCGGTCCCGATAACGGATGCCCCGGAGAAAGACACGTGGCGAAGGGCTCAAGAAGCCGACCAGGTCCGCTAGCCGCAGGCCTCAGCGAGCGCTGCTCGCAAGGCCTCCACTCTCTCTGCTAGCCGCCGCTAGCCCCAGCTCGCGCGGCCCACACCAGCCTAACTGCCCTCCTCAAAATGAGGGCGCACGCCCGGCCCGTCATCACGGGTCGTGACCCCGCCACAGCCCAAGGTGCCACATGGCAGCAAGGGCCACCCTGCACCCCTCCACGGGGGTGTATGTGACACGTCGGATTGAGCAGAAAAAGTCAGTTCATCCAGTGCTGCCAGTGTGTGAATATCGGTCATAGTTCGAACGACAATCAACCCTGCGGTGTTTTATTCCCCACCAACCAGTCTACCCTAAGGTTGTGGAAGGCGTCCAGGCTGCCCAATCCTCAGCCTGAACACAAATATTATTGTTACGACTATCAAATTAGGTAGGTAACTGAACTACGAACGACCCAACATAACCTTTTATAGATACCTACCCAAATTAATAATAGTAATAATAGTGAGTCCGTGGTAACCGAGACCAGTATTTATGTTATCAATAACATTACTTCATTACACGAAGGTTGCTCGAATGTTTGTTTAAGCTAATTTGCTGGAAACGTTGCGAAGTATACGGAGTATGGAGGATTCATTTTATGCGGAGAGCTGAAAGCATCTATATTTTCCGTATATACCTGTAAGATTTTCTGTTGCAAAAACCTGAGCAAATAAGGAGCCAAAAATGGCTAACAGAAATAAAATAACGGAGGTATTGGGCGAGTAGAAGCGATCAAAAGTGGGCTAAACATGTTGCTGAATGGTGACAAAGAATTGCAAGTCAAACGCGAATTGTTAAAAAAACTGTTATAAATCTGCGTGGGAAAGTCCAGTTTCCCCGCTAGCGTAGAAATGTCATTTCAAGGTCCTTTATTAGGTTCCAAGGTATAATTTTAAAATATGTACGAGTATATGTTTATGGGTGTGTTTTGTTTAGCCTAATTAATTTTCACTAGTTTTAAATAAAAAAATATATTTTTTGCTAGGATTTTTTTGCATTGAAAAGTTATATGTTTCTCAAGTCAAAATTTTTGCCTTCTCGTTACTTGAAGACCTCGTTACGCTCTGGAAACTGTAAATGAACCATGTTTTAATATTGTTAAACATGTTTAAGACTAAATTTAATGTATTAGATGTGATAAATCACTTAATTTAATATTTGCTAAAGTTTCGTAGCATATAAAGTATCATAGCTGTTCTATATCATACAACACTGTCACCTTATTTTACCTACGTAAGACGTAATAAATGAATTTGAACCACTCGCTTCGCTCACGGCTCAATTTAAGGTTCCTTCGCTTAACCGGCGTTCAATTCAAGCACTCGCACCAAATAACCACTTTGCAGCCTTGCATAACAAATAACTATTAAAAACAAAAAGTTAGGCTCCAGTGTCTTACTTGCGAGATTCTTTGTTTCTCGATTCGTCCATCTTTATTCGCACCTTATCCAAAACATGTTTTTATACAAGTACCTGATTTCTCCTTACAATATTTATTTTACCTGAAACAAAAATAAAGAATAATTATAATTGCAGTAAACTAGACTAGGACTAGAAGAATTATCAAAGGCTACACGTACAGTATACTGTGACCGGTTTAGCTCAGCGGGAGTAACGTTGCCTGTGAAGCTGAAGGTCCTGGGTGCAAATCCCGTTAAGGGCAAATATTTGTGTGATGAGCATCAACATTTTTTGTTCCTGAGTCTTGGACGTTTTCTATGTATTTAATTAAACATATTTAGTAAATATATCGTCGTCTAGTACTCATAAGACAAGCCTTTTTGAGCTTACTATGGGACTAGTTCGGTGTGTGTTAAAATTGTCCCGTAAATATTTATTTATTATCAATACATCAGACTAGACGATCAATAAATATCACAATATTTGATAAGTATCAGTAGATCACAATTATATTGAACGTCTAGCCTTCGCCTATGGGCTCGTACAGTTCCGCTTTTAGTTGTCTGACAGTTACTCAGCCAGCACACAGACGCACAGTCCACAACTATGCGTTTTTTCTAGAAACCTCGCACGACTGAACTGTGGAATAAATTGCCGCCTGCAGTATTTCCGGATCGATGCGACCGTCAAGCCTTCCAGAAAAGAGCGTACTCCCACCCGAAAGGCCGGCAACGCACTTGTGACTCCTCTGGTCTGGTGATGCTAGTGTCCATGGACGACAGTGATCGCTTACCATCAGGCGACCCGTCTGCTCGTTTGCCTCCTACTTATGTCATAAAAAAAAGCAAGCACCCTTTAAAAATAACATGTTCTAAATGTAACTGAAATAGCGGGGATTCTAGCGACGTGCCTAGTATCGCAAACACTAACACATTGCATTTTCTTCACATAGCCTTTGTTAAAAGCATCTATTACCATCGAAAACGTCTCGTACTGAAATCTATTTTGCTGAAATACGAGGATAC